>CAMTZC010000025.1:10000000-19875000 GCA_947086505.1 Morpho deidamia | reverse complement strand
CTACTTTCCAAAAAATTTTAACTCAAATAATTAAAAAGTTATTAGTGTTTTAAACTTTAACAACATTGTAAACAAAAACTTTGGGGGGTGTTTTTCAACCCTTACCATCAGTGTTGGACAGTGATTTTACCCTCATAAGAAAGGGCAGGATCGACTCTACTCCCTGTAAAAAGGAGTAGATATGGAAAGGATGGCCGGCTAAATAACAAGGGTAAGTGCGGTCCCGCGGAGGGATGTCTTGATTTTTAAAATTTAATTCCCCCCCTTTCTTTTAAATTCGGGGCAGAGATATTTATTTTATTAGATTCCTCTATCATTAAAGATGCCTTATGCAAATTTTCAACCCCGGGAGTCCCATACTTTTCAATTTAATTCAATTTCCGGCGAGACTCGCTCGGCCGGAAACCCGCATAGTTAAGTTTGTTTGGGGTGTTTTTAATGGGGAAGTTCTTTCCATCGGGTTTTTGCCCTGTTCCCGGGGACCTAGAGGGACAGAATTTCGCATATCCCAATAAAAACACCGCCTCTTCCTGGATCTAACTTTTGTTTTGTCCAAAATTATCCAGGAAAAAACCTCGTTGTCGAAATGACGTAATTTTACATGTATATTAGGCGTGGCGTCATTCCGATCACGTGATCGTGGCGTGCCATCGTCATCGGCTTGGTCAGGCGCGAGTCGGATCTAAGCTTGTGACGTCACACCACTATTTATTTTGTATGGAGATGGGATCACGCGGCGGCTGCGTGAATACCACGTGACCGCCGCGTGGTCGTGTCTTCTCTTCAACTCGGTAGAGGTCGGTACCTAGATCCCGACCCGACACCGGGTCCGGAGACACGGTGTTTACGATTGGAGATACCGGGTCCGGACCCGATATCGGGCAAAATCCATTTCTGGGGGTGCGACAGAAAAGTCGCAGAGTCGTGCGGCAGACCTGTGACATGTCTTTCTGGCACACCCTCCCCCCCGCATCCATTTTCCAATATCCAAAATTACCTCCCCCGCCCACACCCTGCCCCCATACATGCCCTACCTAGTCCCATAGAGAGTAAAACCTGAAATCCCCGAATAGTAATCCACCTCCATCCTTTGCATCCCCCCATATTTTCGAAATCTAAAAATGGATCCCATAACCCAGTTAGTTCCCCCACAGACCCCCACAAAAATTTTTTAGTTACAGTTTGCCCCGCCGCAGGGAAATGGCGGTAAATGCGCGACCTATGATAGTACTAAGTAAGTTCAAAATAGAAGTTTCCAAATTTTAATCCGCCCACATCTTTGGCATCTTAGTATATTTTCAAAATTTAAAAATTGATTCAGTACCATGGAAAGTCCTCTTAAAGGCATCCATAAAAATTTTTTACTCTAAATTACTCTATTACTTACTTTTTATTAAATTCCTTTACAACCAAGTTACGAACCATCAGTTAGTAACTATGGTGCGAGTTCGAATTCAGCGCCACTTTTAAGGCGCGGAATCACTCCGAACTACTTCGCTAGATGGGTGGACGAAGTATTTCGGAGACCCGCCACCCGGCGCGCGTGTATTTTGCCTGCTAGTTCCCAGCAATCCCGCTATGGGAAGTGGCGGTAAATGCGCAAACCGGGTCGGCGGAAAAATTTATTTTCAAAATTCAGCTATCATGGCTCGCGCATTACCATCCACGGCATGTACCCTACCCCTCTCCTCCCCCCCCCGACCGACCGACCTCCCCCTTTTTCGGAGTTTCCTGCCCGACTCCGGCCTCACTCTCACTTAATGAGGTGAGAAATAATTCTTACGCGGTTTTCTAAATTAAAAATTCCTCCAAAATGTTAAAGTAACTTAGACAAATAACATGACCGACTGACAGACTCGAGACATCTCAAAACGGGCCGTACAAACCCTGCTCTTTTGGTGTTAAACACACGGACTTAGCGTTTTTGTGACGAACTTTTAATGACATTTTTATCCTTTAACAAAGACAATATTACTAAACGGCCTTTACACCGTTAGTAATAATTTGTGTATGTGTAATTTATAAGAATAGACATAGTTTATGTATGAATAAACAAGACAAAGACAGCTTTACACTGTCTTTATAGTGGACAAGTGGCAGCAATCTACACTGCCCTTTTATAGCAGACGAAGCTTCCTCTTGCAAAATGTTTGGCATTAGAACGCCCGCTAAGAAACCCGCCGACACTAGAAGAACGTCGCAGGATTCGACTGTACCAAATTCCGGGCCTTCCAATATAGCGAAAGAAAGAAGGAGTATCAGTGGAATGGAAGGTGGCGGACAGCAGGAAGGTCAAGGACCCTCTGTCGATGCGAGCAGCGCTCCAGTTCCGACACCTCCGACCAGGGACAATAGTTGGACGAGACCGGAACAACTAGCAAACAAAGACGTGAGAACGCGGGGGACAAAGAGGTTTGTAAGAACAATAAAAACGGAGCTCAAAAATTCACGCAACCTTAAGAGAGAGATAAGGGCGGAAATTGAACTCAACCTCGATAACCTCCAAAAAGTTATCACATTCCTGGAGGAGGCATTGACACAAAAGGAGCAACAACTTAAGGAGCAAGAAGTAAGGGTTGATAATTTTGAGAAAAAACAAGGAGAAAGATCAAATGAACTCACAGAAATCATAACGATAACAGTAGGGATAATGCAAAAAATTGACATTATGGATCAGAACCTGGAATTGACGAAAGTCCTAAAAGAGGAAATGACGGAGCAAACTAATCTTGCAAAAGAAAACGCGAAGCAGGTCATCGAAATAAAAGAAGAAGTTGCCAAGTTGAGAAAGGAGCATGCATCCATAGCCACGCATAATGCGAAACATACCACTGAAATAAAGGACGAGATAGCAAAACAAAAAGATAAATTCCAGCAAGTGATACAAGAGCAAAATGAAATGCAGGCAAAAGGGACAATGAGCTATGCTGACGCACTAATCGGGCAAGCAGGAAAACGACGCATCGAACGAGAGGCCCTTCACTCGATTGTCGTCGCATCCACGGATGAGACGGACACGGGTGAAGAGGTTCTCCAGAAAATCCGATCGGCCGTAAAAGCGAAAGAGGGAGATATTAAGATAGATAAAGTCAGGAAGGTCCAGGAGAGGAGAATTATCCTAGGGTGCAGCTCTGAACAAGAAAGGGCAAAAGTAATTAGCAAAATCCAAAGTTCAAGCGAACTGAAGGCGGAGGTCGTCAAAAATAAAGACCCATTGATCGTCTTGAAGGACGTCCTGCTTTACAACAGTGATGAAGAAGTCCTCAAGGCATTAAGAAATCAAAATGGGCATATCTTTGAAGACCTCCCCAAAGAAGACATAAGGATGGAAATAAAATTCAGAAAAAAGACCAGAAATCCGCACCAGGGCCATCTCGTCGTGCGAGTGTCTCCGGTAATATGGAAGAGAGCAACAGCGGCAGGAGCACTCCATGTTGACCTACAGAGAGTGAGGGTGGAAGACCATTCCCCCCTCATTCAATGCTCTTTATGCCTCGGCTACGGCCATAGCAGGCGATTCTGCAAAACAACTATAGAGAAGTGCAGTCACTGCGGAGAAGGTCATAAAAGAAGTGACTGCCCCGATATGCTAGCAGGTGGAACACCGACTTGTTGCAATTGCACAAATGCTAGCATAAAGGAGAGCGACCACAACGCCTTCAGCAGTGACTGCCCCATCAGAAAAAGATGGGACATGTTGGCCAGATCTGCAGTCGCATATTGCTAAGGGCTTCCAGCGGGAAAAATGTAAAACCCCACGAAACAAATGCGGGAAAATTTATAATATACAGAATACTGGTTTCCCGCTGGAAACAATTAGCAATACAAATAATAAAAATGTGGGATTCTCCGAGCTGGCATCTGGATCTGTGATCGACAAGCGGGATTCCATACAGGTCGCATGGAGTATTTTTAGCAATCTGAGAAATTGCTATACCCAAAATCAAACAGCATCTCGGATTTGGGTAAAACCCAAGGTAAATGCGGAGTACAGGAAGCGCAAAAGTCATCCAGACGCAAATGCCAGCTTGGAAGCCTCAAAACTAAAAAATAGTTTAAAATCTTTGGAATATATAACAAATTCATTATTGCTCTTAGGAAAGGGGACCATGCCAGCAATCAAGCAAGATAACAGTAAGCTACCAACTTGATTGCTGACAAAGTACTCAAGTTAGATCAAAATAAATTATAAGGAGCAAACATAAAATAAGCATTAAAAAGGGAAAATTTTACACATATATAATTATTATATATTAGGTAAAACCAACAATAGCATAAGATTAAAATAGAATTATATATAGAAAATAAAGAAATAGAAATAATAGTAAGATAATAAGAGCAATAAAATAGAGTAATAAATTAAGATATAATAAAAAGTAATATAAGACGTTATATAAAGAAATTGTTGCCAACAGCCCACAATAAATTGTATATTAGCAGTGTAAACACAAAATAAATTAAAAAACAAAATGGTCAAAATAGATAAGAATAAAACTTTAGACTAAAATATGCAAATCGAAAACTGTTAACCTACAAAATATAAATAAAAGATAAAGGTAAATATAGTATGATAAAAAGAAACAAATTGTATCAGTGAGAAATGTATTAGTATAAATTGTATTGTATAAGTATAATCACATTGGTATAGTGTAAACTGTATAATTGTATAAGTATTGTGCAATAGAAATAAAATAATTGTATATAACCATCTAGTTAAGTTACGAACATTGTAAAAGAAAACAAAATAAAAAGATAAACCACGGCTCTGATTATGTTAGAGGAAGCTGAATAAAAAAAAAAAAAAAAAAAAAAAAAAAAAAAAAAAAAAAAAAAAAAAAAAAAAAAAAAAAAAAAAAAACCTAACCTAACCTAACCTAACCTAACCTAACCTAACCTAACCTAACCTAACCTAACCTAACCTAACCTAACCTAACCTAACCTAACCTAACCTAACCTAACCTAACCTAACCTAACCTAACCTAACCTAACCTAACCTAACCTAACCTAACCTAACCTAACCTAACCTAACCTAACCTAACCTAACCTAACCTAACCTAACCTAACCTAACCTAACCTAACCTAACCTAACCTAACCTAACCTAACCTAACCTAACCTAACCTAACCTAACCTAACCTAACCTAACCTAACCTAACCTAACCTAACCTAACCTAACCTAACCTTTTTTTTTTTTTTTTTTTTGAACAGGAAAAAACCCCTTATGGGTACCGCCGCCCGCGGGGTCAGGCGACGGTTATGTCGGACTCGCACCGACTAAAACAACCTGTGTGCTCCACCACGCTGCTGGTGGCGGGTGCAGGGTGCCTTATTTGACCCCACTCCCGCCAGCAGCAACTCTGAACCCCAGAGTGCGCCACCTCTGGGTCGGGGCCTCTCTAAAAGTGGCCCCTCCCTCCGCTGGACGATGCATCGGGAGCACCAGATGCATCGACCGCCTCGGGGACCTTATAAGGAGGGCGTCCGATTAAACCCCGATCGGAACGCCCAGAAGGTCCCCGTTAGGGCGGCATGCGATGGTCTTGAACGAGTCGCCTGCGCCCGGCTCGCCTGCGGCGGATCGGATCCCGGGACTCGACTTCCCGGACCCGCTCCGCCGCCTCCTTCTGCGAAATGACGTGCTCGCAGAAGGAGGCCATCGCTGCCCACGACCTCTCCCTGTCCACCATGGCACGAACCACAGTGGGCAAGGAGAGGTCGCGCCCCACCTGTGCCACGAGCTCCGCCCGCTGAACCGCCCAAGCTGGACAGTCCGCGAGCGTGTGCAACGCCGTGTCGGAATCGGCGCCGCACTCGTGGCACACACCGGACGCTTCGCGCCGGGCCACCCGCCACAGATACCACCCGAAACAACCATGTCCGGAGAGCACCTGCGTCAGGCGGAAGGTGAGGACCCCATGCCTCCTGGCGACCCAGCCCTGGAGAATGGGCTGGATGGCCGAAATCGTCCAGCCTCCTGCACTGGGCGATTCCAGCCGCCGCCTCCATTGGCGGAGGAGCTCCTGCTGAGCCTCCCTCCGCCAATCTACCTCTACCACCGCCGAGTCTCCCCCCGATGAACGGGCTTCAACTCTGCGGCGGTAGGCCTGAGCGAGCACCTTGGCCTCCAGGTCCCAGGGAGGGGACCCGGCCAAGGCGCAGGCCGCCTCGCCGGAAATGGTCCGGTAGCCCCGCACGAGTCTGACCGCCATGATCCTCTGCGCTCCACGCAGCAGAGGCAGGGACCCCGCAGTCAGCCGCTCCGCCCACACGGGAGCGCCGTACAGGGCCATAGAGCGGACCACTCCGGCATAAAGGCGCCGGCAGCCTGCATTAGGCCCCCCCAAATTCGGGAGGAGCCTGCTCAGGGCTCCGGCGGTCGCCGTTAACTTGGGGGCGAGCCGCCGGAAGTGGGCCTCGAACGTCCATCGGCTGTCGAGGAGCAATCCCAGGTACCGTAGAGTACCCGAGATTTCGATGGACGTCCCGCCCACCATCAACCGGGAGCCCACTGGGGGCGCCATCCGAGGAACCTAACCTAACCTAACCTAACCTAACCTAACCTAACCTAACCTAACCTAACCTAACCTAACCTAACCTAACCTAACCTAACCTAACCTAACCTAACCTAACCTAACCTAACCTAACCTAACCTAACCTAACCTAACCTAAACCATGTCGTCTTAAAAGTATCTCCACCCTTATATAACCGCCTTGTGGGAATCGGAGTAGCCTACATCGACCTCCAACGGGTAAAAATAGAAGACCAGTCACCGCTCGTGCAGTGCTCTCAATGTCTTGGCTACGGCCACACAAGGAGGTACTGCACGGCGGAACAGGAGGCCTGTAGCCATTGCGGTGGCCCACACAAAAAGACGGAATGCGAGCAGCTACGCGTAGGAGCCGAGCCGACATGCTGTAACTGCAAGAAGGCAAAACTCCCCAACCTCACACATAATGCATTCAGTGAAGAATGCATTATCAGACAAAAGTGGGACAAATTGGCCAGGGCGGCAGTGGCGTATTGCTAAGGGCGCCCTGGGCAAGAGTAGCCAGAAAAGCACAATAAAAAACGCAAGAAAAAAAGGAAATGGTGACACTCCGGCAAGGTCTTGCCAGTGACACAAATACTGAGACTATTTACTATGGCAAAACAAAGCGGACAATGTCACCTAAAGATAGTCCTACCCCTGGCAACAGGAAGAAGCTAAAATTAAAAGTAATAATATAAAACTAGCATATAAGTGACAGTAAAAATAGGTAATCCCAAAGTATAATGTTATACTTACCGAGGATTAGCAATAGATTAAGCAAAGCTAAACTAATTATAGTTAAGTAGGTCTTAAATAGTATGTAACATCAAATTAGCAGTTAAAATTAAGTAAATGTTAGCGGTATAGTGTGTAAGTCTTTAATTAGTAGTTTAATAAAAAAGTAGCATATATGAAAAATAGTTAAGAAGTTTGTAAATAAAGATTAAATAGCATAGTAGTAAAAACGCGGAAACTTGACAAAGGTCAAATAGTATAGAAAACTTTGTAAAACCCCTTCAGGGTTAAAACAAAAATAAAAATAAGAATGTTTAAATAAATAAGAAAAATAAGAGCTCTGATTATGTTAGAGGAGGCGGAAAAAAAAAAAAAAAAAAAAAAAAAAAAAAAAAAAAAAAAAAAAAAAAAAAAAAAAAAAAAAAAAAAAAAAAAAAAACCTAACCTAACCTAACCTAACCTAACCTAACCTAACCTAACCTAACCTAACCTAACCTAACCTAACCTTTTTTTTTTTTTTTTTTTTTGAACAGGAAAAAACCCCTTATGGGTACCGCCGCCCGCGGGGTCAGGCGACGGTTATGTCGGACTCGCACCGACTAAAACAACCTGTGTGCTCCACCACGCTGCTGGTGGCGGGTGCAGGGTGCCTTATTTGACCCCACTCCCGCCAGCAGCAACTCTGAACCCCAGAGTGCGCCACCTCTGGGTCGGGGCCTCTCTAAAAGTGGCCCCTCCCTCCGCTGGACGATGCATCGGGAGCACCAGATGCATCGACCGCCTCGGGGACCTTATAAGGAGGGCGTCCGAATAAACCCCGTTCGGAACGCCCAGAAGGTCCCCGTTAGGGCGGCATGCGATGGTCTTGGACGAGTCGCCTGCGCCCGGCTCGCCTGCGGCGGATCGGATCCCGAGACTCGACTTCCCGGACCCGCTCCGCCGCCTCCTTCTGCGAAATGACGTGCTCGCAGAAGGAGGCCATCGCTGCCCACGACCTCTCCCTGTCCACCATGGCACGAACCACAGTGGGCAAGGAGAGGTCGCGCCCCACCTGTGCCACGAGCTCCGCCCGCTGAACCGCCCAAGCTGGACAGTCCGCGAGCGTGTGCAACGCCGTGTCGGAATCGGCGCCGCACTCGTGGCACACACCGGACGCTTCGCGCCGGGCCACCCGCCACAGATACCACCCGAAACAACCATGTCCGGAGAGCACCTGCGTCAGGCGGAAGGTGAGGACCCCATGCCTCCTGGCGACCCAGCCCTGGAGAATGGGCTGGATGGCCGAAATCGTCCAACCTCCTGCACTGGGCGATTCCAGCCGCCGCCTCCATTGGCGGAGGAGCTCCTGCTGAGCCTCCCTCCGCCAATCTACCTCTACCACCGCCGAGTCTCCCCCCGATGAACGGGCTTCAACTCTGCGGCGGTAGGCCTGAGCGAGCACCTTGGCCTCCAGGTCCCAGGGAGGGGACCCGGCCAAGGCGCAGGCCGCCTCGCCGGAAATGGTCCGGTAGCCCCGCACGAGTCTGACCGCCATGATCCTCTGCGCTCCACGCAGCAGAGGCAGGGACCCCGCAGTCAGCCGCTCCGCCCACACGGGAGCGCCGTACAGGGCCATAGAGCGGACCACTCCGGCATAAAGGCGCCGGCAGCCTGCATTAGGCCCCCCCAAATTCGGGAGGAGCCTGCTCAGGGCTCCGGCGGTCGCCGTTAACTTGGGGGCGAGCCGCCGGAAGTGGGCCTCGAACGTCCATCGGCTGTCGAGGAGCAATCCCAGGTACCGTAGAGTACCCGAGATTTCGATGGACGTCCCGCCCACCATCAACCGGGAGCCCACTGGGGGCGCCATCCGAGGCCTGTGGAAGCAAATGGCCTCGGATTTCTCCAAAGCCACCCCCAGTCCTAACCGGCGAATCCGCGCCACGACGTGTGCGGTGGCCGCGGTCGCCAGCACACGGGCATCCCGGTGGGTGCCCGCACGGGCAGTCACCAGGGTGTCGTCTGCGTAACAGAACAGACGGACCCCCGGAAGCATTTGCCCGCGCAGCACCCAGTCGTAGCCGATGTTCCACAGAAGGGGGCCAAGAACCGACCCCTGTGGAACACCGCACGACATCCTCCGCTCCTTCCACCCACCCCCAGCCGTCGGGTACCCGACAGCGCGGTCGGCCAGATAATTACCGACAACACGCTGCAGGTACATGGGGATGCGGTGGAAGCGTAGGGCCTCCTTGATCACTCCCCAGGGCAAGGTGTTGAAAGCGTTAGCGATGTCCAACGACACCGCCAACACAACCTCGCCCCGAGTTGTCGCCTCCTCCGCCAGATGTCTTACACCCTCGATACAGTCGAGGGTGGACCTGCCCTGGCGGAATCCGCACTGGAGACGACTGAGGTCGGGCCCTACCTCCTGGAGGTGCTGGACTATGCGGGAAGCTATTATTCGTTCGAGCAGCTTCCCCGCCTCGTCCAGCAAAACGATGGGCCGATACGCGGAGGGTGTATCGGCCGGTTTACCCTCCTTCTTAAGCAGGACCAGTCTCCCCGTTTTCCACCTACGGGGAAAGAGGCCCTGCTCGAGGCAGGCACTGTATGTTGCCCTGAGTTGAGACTCCATCGGACCCAGGGCAAGAGACCAGGCGCGCCCAGGGATGCCGTCCGGCCCAGGGGCAGTGTTCTTCGTCTTCATCCGACTCACCGCCCCGGCCAACTCCCACTCCGACACCCCCGGCGCACCTGATACAGTGCCGTCTTCTTCCTCCAGAGGCGCCATACGAGGCGGAACCACCTCGGCCGCCTGCGGGAACAGGGTTTCCACGACAGATTCGAGGAAATCCGGCCGAAGGCTCTCGGTGAGGGGGGGAGCGCGGGCGCGAAGCTTCTTCCGCGCCGCTTTGTACGGCCTCCCCCACGGATCCCGATCGAGCTCCTCGGCCATCTCCTTGTGGGCCCTGTCCTTAGCCTCGGCGATGGCCACCCGCAGAGTAGCGCGGGCAGCCCTGTAGGCCTCGTAACGGCGCCTCTCCTCTTCGACGTCGCGTCGCCTGCGACGCCTGTAGCGGGATAACCGGTAGCGCACAGCTCTGCACTGGTCTCGCAGCTGCGCCAGCTCCTCCGACCACCAGTATACCCCGCATGCCGGCCCTGTGCATCGCACCCTCGGCATGCTGGCGTCGCAAACGAGCGACATCCGCCGCTGCAGGTCCTCCACCTCCGCGGCTACATCCCCCCCCGTGGGCCCTGCCACCCACGCCTGGACAATTGCGGCCTCGACCAAGAACTCGGGGTCCATTTTCTTTAGAGACCACCGAGGGCCGCCACTTCTATTAGACCGGGAAGAAGTGGGAGTGGGAGTGGGGCGCGTGGAGACCTCGAACCATATGTACCGATGGTCCGAGAGAGACTCCGCACCCACCATTACCTCCCAATTACTGACACACGGTGACATGGCGGCGTCGACAAAGGTGACGTCGACTTTGGAGCCGCCATTCCATCGTACACATGTGTCAGCATCCCCCCGGTTCATGACGACGAGCCCGGTCGAGGCAAGCCAACTGTCCAGGAACGTCCCCCGGATACACGTAACTGGAGACCCCCACGCAGCGGATTTTGCATTGAGGTCTCCAGCCAGGATCACCTTCTCAGGGCGCAACCTTGCCACCAAAACGCCGATCTCAGCCATAAAAAGCTCAAAGCTCGAGAACGGCGCGTTCGGTGAGAAGTAGACACCGATCACGAACATGTCTCCGATTCTAGCCGAGACATATCCGTTCCCCCTCACAACGCTCTCCAGGGCTGGGGAGCCAACTGCAGCCCTGGAAGCAATGGCCACATCCCCCAGACGATCTGCGACCCACTCCTCGCCCGACGGGACGAAGAGAGGCTCGGATACCACCGCGACATGTACCATGCGCTCCGCCATGGCCTGAAAGAGCAAGTCCTGGGCCCCGCCAGAGCGCATGATATTCGACTGGAGAAATCGGTATTTCGTGAGGGCCATTACTGGATTCCATCCATAGTCTCACTTCCCCGGCTCGTGGTAGCTCGAGCCGGGCTGGTGGCAGGTTGTGAGGGGACCCTCGGGCCATCACCCCCCCTTCCTCTCCTCATCGGGACGGACGGTGCCTTGCACTGCCCGCCCCCCGCCCTATGATCGGCCTTCAGCCCTGCCCGTTGGCAGCTCCCACAATGTGGGGCAGCCGAGCAGGACTGGGCCTTGTGGCCGCTTTTGCCGCAGCGATAACATTCATCGCTGCGGTCCACTGTCGCACGACATTCCGCCCGCAGGTGCCCCTTCTCTAGGCACCTGAAACAGCGGCGTGGGCGGGCCTCGAGCAAGTGGACGCGGGCCGAGACCCATCCCACCAAGACCCTGCCCATCGTCACCACCTTTTTGGCCGCTGCGACCGGAACCCTGAGCCATATGGAGCCCAATCCTCCGTCTGCCCAGCGGATAGCCCCTGTGGTGATGTCCTGCTTGGAGCATTCTGCTACCCGGGCGATAGCGACAGCCACGTCCTCCTCTGTGGTGGAGTCATCTAGACCCACGAGGCGCAGTTCTGCGCATTTCGTGGGCGTAGTGACCCGCACTGCAGGCTCATCCCTGAAGAGATCCCGGATCCGGCTAGCGAGAACTCCTGCCTTCTCCTCCTTAGTTGGACCGGAAATCTCAAACATCCGGGCCCCAGTGGCAGCCTTCTTGACCCTCATGCCACCGTCCAAACCAAGGTCGTCAATCTTGACGCCGTTTCGGGCCCGGGATAAAACCTCCGAGTACGAGAGGCCCCTGTCTATTGCCTCCTGGTCTACGGTCACCACTACAGCCGCTGAGCGCGGGGTCTGGAGTTTCCTCCCCCCTTTCTTTGGCTGCGACTGAGCAGTGGTGGCAGCGGGCTTATTCACCTTGGCAGATTGCTGCTTCCCTTTCGCCTTGGTGCCCTTTCGTGCCACGACATTCCAGCCCTCACTCATAGAAGCAGGGGCTGGTGGTAGCGGTCGTGGCTCTGGAAGCGTCCGTTTCGCCTCTGCCAAGGATTTCTTCTTCTTGGCCTTCCTCTTCTTTCCGGCCGTCGTTCCTGAGGGGGCCGATCCTATTGGAGCAGGATCAACCACCCTGATTTCTGGCCGCTTAGCCCTAGGAGGCCGGGTAGAGACTGCCGCTGCTTCATTCCTGGGAGCCTCTGTTACAGTTTTGGCTGCCGCCTCCGCCCTTCTCTTATCCGAGGCCAACGGCGGCCGAAGTCTCTCCTCAGGTGGAAGTCGACACTCAAAACCGTCCAACCGCGCTGTTATTATATTTTGAAGTCTAGCCATCTCCTCATCAATGGTTAGACCCCTTGCGGTCGTCGTTCTCTTCTTGGGAGCTGTCTCCTCGTCTGTCGCCTTTTTGGCACAGGTCATCATCTCTTTCATCGTCGCAATTTCTACGGACAGATTATTGATGACCTGTACCAACCTTGCGTTTTCTTCCCTGAGGAGCCGATTCTCCTCGGACTCCGACCTCTCGGTTAAGACCTTAGCAGCCTCCTCTATCGTTCGGGCTACCTTATTCAGAGTCCCTCTACATGAACCATTGATGTTTTTGGACTTGTTGACAGTCGCCCTCATCTTCGCAGCATTCTCGGCGAGTATGTCGCTAACACGAGACGTGTCAACCTCTGTAAGAGCCACTTGTGGCGGAACTACTTTAGAGCTGGCCGACGCAGATCTCGATGAGCGACCGCTCAGCGCTTCACCCGACGCGTCCATGTAGACATCTTCGTCCTCAGGCTCACCACACTCTAAGGCGTCACGAGCCTCCCGGAGGCCGAATTTCGAGCCACTCGCACGGGATCTGGTGTCCGCTTTCTTCGCGTCCAGATCCTCGTCCGAATCAGCGGGGCTCCCACGATCCGTCCTGTCCCTTTTCTTTGAGCGGACACGTTTACCCGTGCCGCTCATGTCCTCCAACGATTTACATTTCGTTAGGTCCTGCAGAGAAACCGAGCCTTCTCCTAAGATCGGACTCCGAGAACCAGATCCGCATCCAACCCTTCTGGAACTGCGCGCAGGATTGCGCCGCGTTCCCACACACGTATCCGCGGAAACACCAGCCAAGCCGGTTTCAATTCCGCCGACACCCCCTCCTGTCTCCTCCGAAGCATTGGTTGCCCCCCCAGATACAATGGGGCGACCGAGGCCAGTATTGCACGGCACCCGCAAAATTAAATTCGCGGACTGCGGCGCAACACTGGTCGCGGTGAGGGATTCCCCGGGTGAACCGGGACCCTCCTGGGTAGTCGATACCTTTAGTTTGTCCATGCTTCATTCAGTTTTAGTTTTGGTTACCCTAACGACCGAACTCCCATCGGCCATTCATCTTGTCGGCAGGTATGACCTTAAGATTGGGTGAGGCCCTCGCGACTGGATTCCCCCCCAGCCACTCATCCCCTCGGCGAGCCCCAAAACCTTGGGATTAGGGGTAATTTTTTAGAGAGGTTTTCTTCCTCGCGACCCGAAGGTCCCCGCTCCCATCGCTGGGTTTACGGGTTTGGCTGACGGAGGCCGAAGCCGTGTCCAGCAAGACTTGAACTAAGCCAAAACCAAACGCGCCAACCAATTGAGGACTCATTCCCCCCCAGAGCCCCCAGCCTATCAGAGTTGCCCTCTGCAGACAGAGGGACAATCAGAATCAGCAACCCTACCCCCCCTACCCCACGGTCCGTTCGCCAGGTCCAGGGAATACATATTTCATTATTCCGTAGGCCTGCCCAGGGTGCGCCACGAGGAGGCCAACCGCTAAAGCACCCCAACCTAACCTAACCTAACCTAACCTAACCTAACCTAACCTAACCTAACCTAACCTAACCTAACCTAACCTAACCTAACCTAACCTAACCTAACCTAACCTAACCTAACCTAACCTAACCTAACCTAACCTAACCTAACCTAACCTAACCTAACCTAACCTAACCTAACCTAACCTAACCTAACCTAACCTAACCTAACCTAACCTAACCTAACCTAACCTAACCTAACCTAACCTAACCTAACCTAACCTAACCTAACCTAACCTAACCTAACCTAACCTAACCTAACCTAACCTAACCTAACCTAACCTAACCTAACCTAACCTAACCTAACCTAACCTAACCTAACCTAACCTAACCTAACCTAACCTAACCTAACCTAACCTAACCTAACCTAACCTAACCTAACCTAACCTAACCTAACCTAACCTAACCTAACCTAACCTAACCTAACCTAACCTTTTTTTTTTTTTTTTTTTAACAGGAAAAAACCCCTTATGGGTACCGCCGCCCGCGGGGTCAGGCGACGGTTATGTCGGACTCGCACCGACTAAAATAACCTGTGTGCTCCACCACGCTGCTGGTGGCGGGAATAGGGTACCCATGATGACATGACCCCCATCCCCGCCAGCAGCAACTCTGTACCCCAGAGTACGCCACCTCTGGGTCGGGGCCTCTCTAAAAGTGGCCCCTCCCTCCGCTGAACGATGCATCGGGAGCACCAGATGCATCGAACGCCGCGGGGACCTTATAGGGGGGCGTCCGAATGAACCCCGTTCGGAACGCCCGGAAGGTCCCCGTTAGGGCGGCATGCGATGGTCTTGAACGAGTCGCCTGCGCCCGGCTCGCCTGCGGCGGATCGGATCCCGGGACTCGACTTCCCGGACCCGCTCCGCCGCCTCCTTCCGCGACATGACGTGCTCGCAGAAGGAGGCCATCGCTGCCCACGATCGCTCCCTGTCCACCATGGCACGAACCACAGTGGGCAGGGAGAGATCGTGCCCCACCTGTGCCACGAGTTCCGCCCGCTGAACCGCCCAAACTGGACAGTCCGCGAGCGTGTGCAGCGCCGTATCAGATTCGGCGCCGCACTCGTGGCACTCACCGGACGCTTCGCGCCGGGCCACCCGACACAGATACCTCCCGAAGCAACCATGTCCGGAAAGCATCTGTGTCAGGCGGAAGGTGAGGACCCCATGCCTCCTGGCGACCCAGCCCTGGAGAATGGGCTGGATGGCCGAAATCGTCCAGGCTCCTGCCCTGGGCGATTCCAACCGCCGCCTCCACTGGCGAAGGAGCTCCTCCTGAGCTACCCTCCGCCAGTCCACCTCTACCGCCGATGAGTCTCCCCCCGGTGAACGGGCTTCAACTCTGCGGCGGTAGGCCTGAGCTAGCACCTTGGCCTCTAGGTCCCACGGAGGGGACCCGGCCAAGGCGCAGGCCGCCTCGCCGGAGATGGTCCGGTAGCCCCGCACAATTCTGACCGCCATGACCCTCTGCGCCCTTCGCAGCAGGCACTCAGATCCGGCGGTCAGCCGCTCCGCCCATACGGGAGCGCCGTACAGGGCCATCGACCTAACCACCCCGGCGTAAAGGCGCCGGCAGCCTGCTTTCGGCCCTCCCAAATTCGGGAGGAGCCTGCTCAGGGCTCCGGCGGTCGCCGTTAGCTTGGGGGCGAGCCGCCGGAAGTGGGCCTCGAACGTCCATCGGCTGTCGAGTAGCAATCCCAGGTACTGTAGTGTACCCGAGATTTCGATGGACGTCCCGCCCACCACCAACCGGGAGCCCACTGGGGGAGCCATCCGAGGCCTGTGGAAGCAAATGGCCTCGGATTTCTCCAAGGCCACCCCCAGTCCCAACCGGCGAATCCGGGCCACAACGTGAGCCGTGGCCGCGGTCGCCAGCACTCGGGCCTCCCGATGGGTGCTCGCGCGGGCAGTCACGAGGGTGTCGTCTGCGTAACAGAACAGACGCACCCCCGGAAGCATTTGCCCACGCAGCACCCAGTCGTAGCCGATGTTCCACAGGAGGGGGCCTAGAACCGACCCCTGCGGAACACCGCACGACATCCTCCGCTCCTTCCACGCACCCCCAGCCGTCGGGTACCTGACAGCGCGGTCAGCCAAATAGTCACTGACCACACGCTGCAGGTACATGGGGATGCGGTGGAACCGTAGGGCCTCCTTGATCACTCCCCAGGGCAAGGTGTTGAATGCGTTAGCGATGTCCAGCGACACCGCTACCACCACCTCGCGCTGGGTTGTCGCCTCCTCCGCCAGAAGTCTCACACCCTCGATACAGTCGAGGGTGGACTTGCCCTGGCGGAATCCGCACTGGAGACGACTGAGGTCAGGCCCTACCTCCCGGAGGTGCTGGACTATGCGGGAAGCTATGACGCGTTCGAGCAGCTTCCCCGCTTCGTCCAGCAAGACAATGGGCCGATACGCGGAGGGTGTATCGGCCGGTCTTCCCTCCTTCTTGAGCAGGACTAGTCTCCCCGTCTTCCACCTACGGGGAAAGAGGCCCTGCTCGAGGCAGGCACTGAACGTCGCCCTGAGTCCAGACTCCAACGGACCCAGGGCAAGAGACCAGGCGCGCCCAGGGATGCCGTCGGGGCCAGGGGCGGTATTTTTCGCCTTCATGCGACTCACCGCCCCGGCCAACTCCCACTCCGACACCCCCGGCGCACCTGACCCAGTGCCATCCTCCTCCTCGAGAGGCGCCATACGAGGCGGCTCCACCTCGGCTCCCTGCGGGAACAGGGCTTCCACCACGGATTCTAGGAAATCCGGCCGAAGGCTCTCGGTGAGGGGGGGGGGCGCGGGCACGAAGTTTCCTCCGCGCCGCTTTGTACGGCCTCCCCCACGGATCCCGACTGAGCTCTTCGGCCATCTCCCTGTGGGCCCTGTCCTTGGCTTCGGCGATCGCCGTACGCAAGGAGGCGCGGGCAGCCCGATAAGCCTCATAACGGCGCCTCTCCTCTTCGACGTCGCGTCGTCTACGACGCCTGTACCGAGTGTACTGGCGGCGCACGGCCACGCACTGATCGCGCAGCCGCGCCAGCTCCTCCGACCACCAGTACACCCCGCGTGCCGGCCCTGTGCTTCGCACCCTCGGCATGCTGGCGTCGCAGATGAGCGACATCCGCCGCTGGAGGTCCTCAACCTGCGCGGCAACCTCCCCACCCGTAGACCCAGCGGCCCACGCCTGGACGATTGCGGCCTCGACGAGGAACTCGGGATCCATTTTCCTGACGGACCACCGAGGGCCATCATCTCTTCCCGACCGAGGGGAAATGGGAGCACGGCGTGCGGCCACCTCGAACCATATATATCGATGGTCCGAGAGTGACTCCGTACCCACAATCACCTCCCAATTTCTGACACATGGTGACATGGCGGCGTCGACAAAGGTAACGTCGACTTTGGAGCCGCCATTCCATCGCACGCATGTGTCAGCCGTCCCTCGGTTCATGACGGCCATCCCAGTCGAGGCCAACCAACCGTCCAGAAACCTCCCTCTGACGTCCGTGACCGGAGACCCCCACGCGACGGATTTGGCGTTGAGGTCACCGGCCAGGACCACCTTGCCGGGGCGTAACCTATTAACCAAGTCTCCGACTTCAGCCATAAAAAGCTCGAAGTCGGAGAACGGTCTGTTCGGCGAAAAGTACGCCCCGATGACGGATACGTCTCCAATCTTAGCGGAGACGTACCCGCGCCCTCTCACCACGCGCTCCAGAGCCGGGGAGCCAACTGCAGCTCTGGACGCGATGGCTACATCCCCCGCACGGTCTCCGACCCATTCCTCGCCCGACGGGACGAATCGGGGCTCGGAGATCACAGCCACGTGCACCATACGCTCCGCCAGGGTCTGGAAGATTAGGTCCTGGGCCCTGCCGGAGCGCATGATGTTCGCCTGGAGGAATCTGATGGAGGCCATTAATTAGCGACCTCCATTGGATTCTCCATTACCCGGCTCGTTGTGGGCTGAGCCGGGCTGGCGGTAGGTGGCGAGGGGACCCTCGGGCCATCACCCCCCCTTCCCCTTCTCTTTGGAGCGGACGGTGCCTTGCACTGCCCGCTCCCCGCCCTATGGTCGGCCTTTTGTCCTGCCCGTTCGCAGCTCCCACAGTGTGGAGCCGCCGAACAGGATCGGGCTTTATGGCCGTTTTGACCGCAGCGATAACATTCGCCGCTGCGGTCAACAGCCGACGAGCACTCGGCTCTTAAGTGCCCCTTCTCCAGACATTTATAGCAGCGCTGCGGGCGGACTTCGAGCAACTGGACCCGAGCCGAGACCCAGCCCACCAGCAGCCTGCCAGCCGCCACCATCTTTTTAGCCACCGCGACAGGGACCCTAAGCCACAAAGAGCCCAAAGCCTTTCCTTCCCTACGAATCACCCCGGTCTGAACGTCGTGAGTGGAACACTCACCGACCCGGGTGACGGCGATGACTACGTCCTCTTCGGTGGCGGCATCGTCCAAACCCACGATGCGAATTTCTTCTGTTTTCGTGGGCGTGGACACACGTACTGCCGGCTCGTCAGAGAAAAGCTCTCTGAGCCGGCCGGCCAGAGCACTCGCCTGTTCTTCCCTTTTGGGCCCGGATATTTCATACATCCGAGCCCCCGTCGCCGCTTTCTTCAAGCGCATGCCGACATCCAGACCCAGGTCATCGATTTTCACACATCGAGTGGCCCGGGCCAGAACGTCGGCATACGTTAAGCCTTTTTCGGCTGCCTCCTCCCCCAAGGTCACCACGACTGCAGCCGAGCGTGGGGTCTGGAGTTTCCTCCCCCCTCGCTTCGGCTGCGCTTTGGTCGTGGCGACAACAGGCACTGCCTGTATAGGCGACGCCTTCTTCTTATTTTTAGTACCCCTCCTCGCTACCACATTCCACCCTTCACTCATGGAGGCGGGTGCTGGCGGCAACGGGCGGGGCTCAGGTCGCTTTTCGTTTTCCACGACCTTTCCCTTCTTCTTTTTATTCTTCTTCGTTTTCGGCTGGTTGGCCCTTCCGCTGTTGTCAGCAGCTGGGTCAACCACCCGAATTGCCGTTTTCTTCACAGGTCGTGGAGGGCCCTGCGATCGTTCTGAGACAACCGCAATCGCCTCGTTTACTTTATCCGACACTTTCCTTCCTTGTCCTGTCCTTGTTTCCGCTGCCGCATTTCTCTTATCCGCAGCTAGCGGAGGGCGGATTCTTGGCTCCGGAGGCAACCGACTCTCCATATTTTCCAGTCGAGCCGAGACCATGTTATGGAACCTGACAAACTCCTCCTCAACTCTCTCAGTCAGGCTCTTCTCAGGCTGCTGACGGACTGGCGGAACCACCACGTTTCCAGACCCCATATTGGCAGGGGTGATCATCCCCTTTAACGTGGTGTTCTCTACAGAGAGATTATTAACCACCCCTGCCAACCTGGCGTTTTCGGCCCTCAAAATTCGGACCTCTTCCGACGGTGTCCGCTTTAAGAGGACTTTGACCGCCTCCTCCACGCATTCAGCGACCGAGTTAAGAGCTCCGCGGCACCTACCATTTAGGTTTTTTGACTTACCCACAGTCAGCCGCATCTTCTCCATACTTTGGGTAAGCACGTCACAAACACGTGAAGTGTCAGCCATGTCTAGTGACTCCGGACTCTCAGAATTGACAGGCCCACTTTTGGACCTAGTCGAACCGGAATTCCGGGAGTCCTCCGCCGGCGCCGACCTGGTTCCTCGGCCACTCGGCTCAACTCCACCAACGTCCACATCGTCCTTGAGAAACTCGTGACGCCGGATAGCGTCACGAGCCTCCTTCAGCCCCATTTGAGAGCCCCACACATGGGTCCTGGTATCCGCCTTTTTGGCGTCCAGGTCACGCGATTCGGTGGAACCCTCGCATTCAGCCCACAGCCGTTTCTTAGACCGGGCACGAGTTTTGGTGCCGTCTAAGTTTTCTGCTGATGCACACCTCGACATGTCCAGGGAGCTGTACGATCCTGCACTAGCACTTCGAGTGCTGATAGTCCTCTCCTTACTTTTGCGTGTCGTATCACGCCTCGTCTCTACTGGATCCGCCGAAACACCAGCATAGCCGGTCTCAATTTCGCAGATCTCCACTCCTCCATCTCCGCAAGCACTGGTTGCCCCCCCAGATACGATGGGGCGACCGAGGCCAGTATTGCACGGCACCCGCAAAACTAAGTTCGCGGAATGCGATGAAACACTGGTCTCGGTGAGGGATTCCCCGGATGATCCGGGACCCTCCTGGGTAGTTTTTACTTTTCGTTTATCCATTGCTCATTAGTGTTCTTTTATGTTGGTTACCCTAACGACCGAACTCCCATCGGCCATTCATCTCGTCGGCAGGTATGACCTTGAGATTGGGTGAGGCCCTCGCGACTGGATACCCCCCAGCCACACATCCCCTCGGCGAGCCCCAAAACCTTGGGATTAGGGGTAATTTTTTAGAGAGGTTTTCTTCCTCGCGACCCGAAGGTCCCCGCTCCCATTGCTGGGTTTACGGGTTTGGCTGACGGAGGCCGAAGCCGTGTCCAGCAAGACTAAAACTAGCCAAAACCAAACGCGCCAACCAATTGAGGACTCATTCCCCCCAGAGCCCCCAGCCTATCAGAGTTGCCCTCTGCAGACAGAGGGACAATCAGAATCAGCAACCCTACCCCCCCTACCCCACGGTCCGTTCGCCAGGTCCAGGGAATACATATTACAATATTCCGTGGGCCTGCCCAGGGTGCGCCACGAGGAGGCCAACCGTTAAGGCACCCCAACCTAACCTAACCTAACCTAACCTAACCTAACCTAACCTAACCTAACCTAACCTAACCTAACCTAACCTAACCTAACCTAACCTAACCTAACCTAACCTAACCTAACCTAACCGATAGAAAGAGTGAGGAAAGCGAGGGATCAGAAAGTAATAATGGGTTTTGGATCGGAGCAAGAGAGACAAAAAGCGAAAGAGAGGATAAGCAAGAAAGGGACCGACCTGACCGTCGAGGAGGTCAAAAATAAGGACCCGCTTTTGGTCATCAGAGGAGTATTGGCAATTAATACCGATACCGACATAATAAAAGCTCTAAGGAACCAAAATCGGGACTTGTTTGGCACCCCCGACGGTGAGGAAGATAGGCTGGAAGTGAAATATAGAAGAAGAGCGCGAAACCCCCACATTAACCACGTTGTGGTCAGTGTGTCGCCGCCGACCTGGCAAAGAGCAGTCCGGGCAGGCCATGTGCACGTTGACTTGCAGCGACTGAGGGTGGAGGATCAGTCTCCCCTAGTGCAGTGCACGCGATGTCTAGGCTACGGCCATGGGAGGCGTTTCTGTGTAGAAACCACAGACGTCTGTAGCCATTGTGGCGGCCCCCACGTAAAAGCAGCGTGCGCCGACTGGAAGGCAGATCTACCGCCCTCATGTCGAAATTGCACAAAGGCCAAAATTGACAAGTCTGGCCATAACGCGTTTAGCACGGACTGCCCATTAAGACAGAAATGGGATAACATAGCGAGGTCGACGGTGGCATATTGCTGAGGGCGTTTCAAGAGTACAAAAGGGACTGGAAGTCAGAGAGAGTGAAAGAAGTTGTGAACAGGAGCGAATGGTTATGATTGGAAGTGGCTATAAAAGTGTGAATGCAAGGGAAACCAAGGTATTGGTAGCACACGGTCCGGACTGCAACCTTCCAATAGTCAGCAGTAAATCAACACCAATGTTGTACGTGAGCAAAATAACTTTGCATAGCGTGTCGCTCTATACGGATCAGATAAACTGCGGAAAGACTCGTGTGCACCATATCAGCAGGGTTAGTTGGGGATTTTTGGTAAATATAATCAAAAGTCGATGTAATAAAACCGCAAGAACTGGAACTTTGTACCTAAACAAGAATATAAAATATAATAGATGTAAAATGTGTATAGGATAAGAAATCAATGCTAAGAATAATATAGTAAGTATATTACGCATAGCATAAGAAAAACTGTGTAAACAATAAGATCTTAGTTTTTAGTTTTTGTTGTATCGTCAAAATATTAAAATAAGAAATGTCGTTAAAATAAATAAAGATAAATCGTGTTAATGTTATTACCTTATGTATAAAATAAGTAAGATAGTTAGTTAGATGTAGTTGGGCATCCCACCCAAGATAGCGTGAAAGGTTAGAATAAAAGAAAGATATAGTATGCAGAATGAAAGATGTGAACAAGCGAGAACTGGTATAAAAGAGAAAATATCGACAAACATAGGCTCCGATTACGTTGGAGGTAGAAGAATTAAAAAAAAAAAAAAAAAAAAAAAAAAAAAAAAAAAAAAAAAAAAAAAAAAAAAAAAAAAAAAAAAACCTAACCTAACCTAACCTAACCTAACCTAACCTAACCTAACCTAACCTAACCTAACCTAACCTAACCTAACCTAACCTAACCTAACCTAACCTAACCTAACCTAACCTAACCTAACCTAACCTAACCTAACCTAACCTAACCTAACCTAACCTAACCTAACCTAACCTAACCTAACCTAACCTAACCTAACCTAACCTAACCTAACCTAACCTAACCTAACCTAACCTAACCTAACCTAACCTAACCTAACCTAACCTAACCTAACCTAACCTAACCTAACCTAACCTAACCTAACCTAACCTAACCTAACCTAACCTAACCTAACCTAACCTAACCTAACCTAACCGACTTGTCTCTCTTCGTTGAAAATTCTGTTTTTCAGTCAAATTTTGCTTGTTTCTCACCAAATTTTTTGCATTGTCTTCTCTTCTAGAGGCACCCTATCGTCACCCCGGCTCACCTTTGCGTAAAACCAAGCCGATTTTTCAGAATAACCTGGAAAAATCTTAAATTCTTTGGAAATTTCAGTTTTTGTTCTGTAACTTTTTTGTTTGTTGTTCGATTTTCTCGATCCGAACGTCAACTCTGTGGAGCTCGTCCGTGCGCAGGCAGAGAACCCTCGCTCGCCAGGACAGCACCAGCGGTTCGCCCGGTATTCGCGGAAAACCGAATTTCATAGGTTTTTCCAACTTTTCCACGTTTTTCTAAAATCGACTCCCGCCAATTTTATACACTATTAGAAGCCCTTAAGGCCTACCGTTTGACGTGTCGATCGTCGAAATCGGTTCAGTAATTTTTCAAATAGAGTCAATTTCCCTAAATTCTAGTTTTTCACCTGTAAATTTTTTATTTCCGATTCGATATTCCCGGTCCGGACGCCAATTTGTGGGGCTCGTCCGTGCGCACGCAGAGAGCCCTCGCTCGCCCGGATAGCACCAGCGGTTCGCCCGATATTCCCGAAAAACCGAAAAAACGGGACTCCTCTCCCGCTTTCCCTTTATCTATTTCCCTCAAATTTAATACGTAATTAGAGGCCCTCGAGACCTATCGTTTGACGTATCAAACGTCAAAATTGCATCAGTAGTTTTCAAAAAATAGTCCAAAAAGTGCTTTTCCTCGCCCCCCCGTAACAAAGTTTACTTAAGCGATACGGCTCCGGCCGTATACGACTTGTCTCTCTTCGTTGAAAATTCTGTTTTTCAGTCAAATTTTGCTTGTTTCTCACCAAATTTTTTGCATTGTCTTCTCTTCTAGAGGCACCCTATCGTCACCCCGGCTCACCTTTGCGTAAAACCAAGCCGATTTTTCAGAATAACCTGGAAAAATCTTAAATTCTTTGGAAATTTCAGTTTTTGTTCTGTAACTTTTTTGTTTGTTGTTCGATTTTCTCGATCCGAACGTCAACTCTGTGGAGCTCGTCCGTGCGCAGGCAGAGAACCCTCGCTCGCCAGGACAGCACCAGCGGTTCGCCCGGTATTCGCGGAAAACCGAATTTCATAGGTTTTTCCAACTTTTCCACGTTTTTCTAAAATCGACTCCCGCCAATTTTATACACTATTAGAAGCCCTTAAGGCCTACCGTTTGACGTGTCGATCGTCGAAATCGGTTCAGTAATTTTTCAAATAGAGTCAATTTCCCTAAATTCTAGTTTTTCACCTGTAAATTTTTTATTTCCGATTCGATATTCCCGGTCCGGACGCCAATTTGTGGGGCTCGTCCGTGCGCACGCAGAGAGCCCTCGCTCGCCCGGATAGCACCAGCGGTTCGCCCGATATTCCCGAAAAACCGAAAAAACGGGACTCCTCTCCCGCTTTCCCTTTATCTATTTCCCTCAAATTTAATACGTAATTAGAGGCCCTCGAGACCTATCGTTTGACGTATCAAACGTCAAAATTGCATCAGTAGTTTTCAAAAAATAGTCCAAAAAGTGCTTTTCCTCGCCCCCCCCGTAACAAAGTTTACTTAAGCGATACGGCTCCGGCCGTATACGACTTGTCTCTCTTCGTTGAAAATTCTGTTTTTCAGTCAAATTTTGCTTGTTTCTCACCAAATTTTTTGCATTGTCTTCTCTTCTAGAGGCACCCTATCGTCACCCCGGCTCACCTTTGCGTAAAACCAAGCCGATTTTTCAGAATAACCTGGAAAAATCTTAAATTCTTTGGAAATTTCAGTTTTTGTTCTGTAACTTTTTTGTTTGTTGTTCGATTTTCTCGATCCGAACGTCAACTCTGTGGAGCTCGTCCGTGCGCAGGCAGAGAACCCTCGCTCGCCAGGACAGCACCAGCGGTTCGCCCGGTATTCGCGGAAAACCGAATTTCATAGGTTTTTCCAACTTTTCCACGTTTTTCTAAAATCGACTCCCGCCAATTTTATACACTATTAGAAGCCCTTAAGGCCTACCGTTTGACGTGTCGATCGTCGAAATCGGTTCAGTAATTTTTCAAATAGAGTCAATTTCCCTAAATTCTAGTTTTTCACCTGTAAATTTTTTATTTCCGATTCGATATTCCCGGTCCGGACGCCAATTTGTGGGGCTCGTCCGTGCGCACGCAGAGAGCCCTCGCTCGCCCGGATAGCACCAGCGGTTCGCCCGATATTCCCGAAAAACCGAAAAAACGGGACTCCTCTCCCGCTTTCCCTTTATCTATTTCCCTCAAATTTAATACGTAATTAGAGGCCCTCGAGACCTATCGTTTGACGTATCAAACGTCAAAATTGCATCAGTAGTTTTCAAAAAATAGTCCAAAAAGTGCTTTTCCTCGCCCCCCCCGTAACAAAGTTTACTTAAGCGATACGGCTCCGGCCGTATACGACTTGTCTCTCTTCGTTGAAAATTCTGTTTTTCAGTCAAATTTTGCTTGTTTCTCACCAAATTTTTTGCATTGTCTTCTCTTCTAGAGGCACCCTATCGTCACCCCGGCTCACCTTTGCGTAAAACCAAGCCGATTTTTCAGAATAACCTGGAAAAATCTTAAATTCTTTGGAAATTTCAGTTTTTGTTCTGTAACTTTTTTGTTTGTTGTTCGATTTTCTCGATCCGAACGTCAACTCTGTGGAGCTCGTCCGTGCGCAGGCAGAGAACCCTCGCTCGCCAGGACAGCACCAGCGGTTCGCCCGGTATTCGCGGAAAACCGAATTTCATAGGTTTTTCCAACTTTTCCACGTTTTTCTAAAATCGACTCCCGCCAATTTTATACACTATTAGAAGCCCTTAAGGCCTACCGTTTGACGTGTCGATCGTCGAAATCGGTTCAGTAATTTTTCAAATAGAGTCAATTTCCCTAAATTCTAGTTTTTCACCTGTAAATTTTTTATTTCCGATTCGATATTCCCGGTCCGGACGCCAATTTGTGGGGCTCGTCCGTGCGCACGCAGAGAGCCCTCGCTCGCCCGGATAGCACCAGCGGTTCGCCCGATATTCCCGAAAAACCGAAAAAACGGGACTCCTCTCCCGCTTTCCCTTTATCTATTTCCCTCAAATTTAATACGTAATTAGAGGCCCTCGAGACCTATCGTTTGACGTATCAAACGTCAAAATTGCATCAGTAGTTTTCAAAAAATAGTCCAAAAAGTGCTTTTCCTCGCCCCCCCGTAACAAAGTTTACTTAAGCGATACGGCTCCGGCCGTATACGACTTGTCTCTCTTCGTTGAAAATTCTGTTTTTCAGTCAAATTTTGCTTGTTTCTCACCAAATTTTTTGCATTGTCTTCTCTTCTAGAGGCACCCTATCGTCACCCCGGCTCACCTTTGCGTAAAACCAAGCCGATTTTTCAGAATAACCTGGAAAAATCTTAAATTCTTTGGAAATTTCAGTTTTTGTTCTGTAACTTTTTTGTTTGTTGTTCGATTTTCTCGATCCGAACGTCAACTCTGTGGAGCTCGTCCGTGCGCAGGCAGAGAACCCTCGCTCGCCAGGACAGCACCAGCGGTTCGCCCGGTATTCGCGGAAAACCGAATTTCATAGGTTTTTCCAACTTTTCCACGTTTTTCTAAAATCGACTCCCGCCAATTTTATACACTATTAGAAGCCCTTAAGGCCTACCGTTTGACGTGTCGATCGTCGAAATCGGTTCAGTAATTTTTCAAATAGAGTCAATTTCCCTAAATTCTAGTTTTTCACCTGTAAATTTTTTATTTCCGATTCGATATTCCCGGTCCGGACGCCAATTTGTGGGGCTCGTCCGTGCGCACGCAGAGAGCCCTCGCTCGCCCGGATAGCACCAGCGGTTCGCCCGATATTCCCGAAAAACCGAAAAAACGGGACTCCTCTCCCGCTTTCCCTTTATCTATTTCCCTCAAATTTAATACGTAATTAGAGGTCGTCGGCAGGTATGACCTTGAGATTGGGTGAGGCCCTCGCGACTGGATACCCCCCAGCCACACATCCCCTCGGCGAGCCCCAAAACCTTGGGATTAGGGGTAATTTTTTAGAGAGGTTTTCTTCCTCGCGACCCGAAGGTCCCCGCTCCCATTGCTGGGTTTACGGGTTTGGCTGACGGAGGCCGAAGCCGTGTCCAGCAAGACTAAAACTAGCCAAAACCAAACGCGCCAACCAATTGAGGACTCATTCCCCCCAGAGCCCCCAGCCTATCAGAGTTGCCCTCTGCAGACAGAGGGACAATCAGAATCAGCAACCCTACCCCCCCTACCCCACGGTCCGTTCGCCAGGTCCAGGGAATACATATTACAATATTCCGTGGGCCTGCCCAGGGTGCGCCACGAGGAGGCCAACCGTTAAGGCACCCCAACCTAACCTAACCTAACCTAACCTAACCTAACCTAACCTAACCTAACCTAACCTAACCTAACCTAACCTAACCTAACCTAACCTAACCTAACCTAACCTAACCTAACCTAACCGATAGAAAGAGTGAGGAAAGCGAGGGATCAGAAAGTAATAATGGGTTTTGGATCGGAGCAAGAGAGACAAAAAGCGAAAGAGAGGATAAGCAAGAAAGGGACCGACCTGACCGTCGAGGAGGTCAAAAATAAGGACCCGCTTTTGGTCATCAGAGGAGTATTGGCAATTAATACCGATACCGACATAATAAAAGCTCTAAGGAACCAAAATCGGGACTTGTTTGGCACCCCCGACGGTGAGGAAGATAGGCTGGAAGTGAAATATAGAAGAAGAGCGCGAAACCCCCACATTAACCACGTTGTGGTCAGTGTGTCGCCGCCGACCTGGCAAAGAGCAGTCCGGGCAGGCCATGTGCACGTTGACTTGCAGCGACTGAGGGTGGAGGATCAGTCTCCCCTAGTGCAGTGCACGCGATGTCTAGGCTACGGCCATGGGAGGCGTTTCTGTGTAGAAACCACAGACGTCTGTAGCCATTGTGGCGGCCCCCACGTAAAAGCAGCGTGCGCCGACTGGAAGGCAGATCTACCGCCCTCATGTCGAAATTGCACAAAGGCCAAAATTGACAAGTCTGGCCATAACGCGTTTAGCACGGACTGCCCATTAAGACAGAAATGGGATAACATAGCGAGGTCGACGGTGGCATATTGCTGAGGGCGTTTCAAGAGTACAAAAGGGACTGGAAGTCAGAGAGAGTGAAAGAAGTTGTGAACAGGAGCGAATGGTTATGATTGGAAGTGGCTATAAAAGTGTGAATGCAAGGGAAACCAAGGTATTGGTAGCACACGGTCCGGACTGCAACCTTCCAATAGTCAGCAGTAAATCAACACCAATGTTGTACGTGAGCAAAATAACTTTGCATAGCGTGTCGCTCTATACGGATCAGATAAACTGCGGAAAGACTCGTGTGCACCATATCAGCAGGGTTAGTTGGGGATTTTTGGTAAATATAATCAAAAGTCGATGTAATAAAACCGCAAGAACTGGAACTTTGTACCTAAACAAGAATATAAAATATAATAGATGTAAAATGTGTATAGGATAAGAAATCAATGCTAAGAATAATATAGTAAGTATATTACGCATAGCATAAGAAAAACTGTGTAAACAATAAGATCTTAGTTTTTAGTTTTTGTTGTATCGTCAAAATATTAAAATAAGAAATGTCGTTAAAATAAATAAAGATAAATCGTGTTAATGTTATTACCTTATGTATAAAATAAGTAAGATAGTTAGTTAGATGTAGTTGGGCATCCCACCCAAGATAGCGTGAAAGGTTAGAATAAAAGAAAGATATAGTATGCAGAATGAAAGATGTGAACAAGCGAGAACTGGTATAAAAGAGAAAATATCGACAAACATAGGCTCCGATTACGTTGGAGGTAGAAGAATTAAAAAAAAAAAAAAAAAAAAAAAAAAAAAAAAAAAAAAAAAAAAAAAAAAAAAAAAAAAAAAAAAAAAAAAAAACCTAACCTAACCTAACCTAACCTAACCTAACCTAACCTAACCTAACCTAACCTAACCTAACCTAACCTAACCTAACCTAACCTAACCTAACCTAACCTAACCTAACCTAACCTAACCTAACCTAACCTAACCTAACCTAACCTAACCTAACCTAACCTAACCTAACCTAACCTAACCTAACCTAACCTAACCTAACCTAACCTAACCTAACCTAACCTAACCTAACCTAACCTAACCTAACCTAACCTAACCTAACCTAACCTTTTTTTTTTTTTTTTTTTTTTTTGAACAGGAAAAAACCCCTTATGGGTACCGCCGCCCGCGGGGTCAGGCGACGGTTATGTCGGACTCGCACCGACTAAAACAACCTGTGTGCTCCACCACGCTGCTGGTGGCGGGTGCAGGGTGCCTTATTTGACCCCACTCCCGCCAGCAGCAACTCTGAACCCCAGAGTGCGCCACCTCTGGGTCGGGGCCTCTCTAAAAGTGGCCCCTCCCTCCGCTGGACGATGCATCGGGAGCACCAGATGCATCGACCGCCTCGGGGACCTTATAAGGAGGGCGTCCGAATAAACCCCGTTCGGAACGCCCAGAAGGTCCCCGTTAGGGCGGCATGCGATGGTCTTGGACGAGTCGCCTGCGCCCGGCTCGCCTGCGGCGGATCGGATCCCGAGACTCGACTTCCCGGACCCGCTCCGCCGCCTCCTTCTGCGAAATGACGTGCTCGCAGAAGGAGGCCATCGCTGCCCACGACCTCTCCCTGTCCACCATGGCACGAACCACAGTGGGCAAGGAGAGGTCGCGCCCCACCTGTGCCACGAGCTCCGCCCGCTGAACCGCCCAAGCTGGACAGTCCGCGAGCGTGTGCAACGCCGTGTCGGAATCGGCGCCGCACTCGTGGCACACACCGGACGCTTCGCGCCGGGCCACCCGCCACAGATACCACCCGAAACAACCATGTCCGGAGAGCACCTGCGTCAGGCGGAAGGTGAGGACCCCATGCCTCCTGGCGACCCAGCCCTGGAGAATGGGCTGGATGGCCGAAATCGTCCAGCCTCCTGCACTGGGCGATTCCAGCCGCCGCCTCCATTGGCGGAGGAGCTCCTGCTGAGCCTCCCTCCGCCAATCTACCTCTACCACCGCCGAGTCTCCCCCCGATGAACGGGCTTCAACTCTGCGGCGGTAGGCCTGAGCGAGCACCTTGGCCTCCAGGTCCCAGGGAGGGGACCCGGCCAAGGCGCAGGCCGCCTCGCCGGAAATGGTCCGGTAGCCCCGCACGAGTCTGACCGCCATGATCCTCTGCGCTCCACGCAGCAGAGGCAGGGACCCCGCAGTCAGCCGCTCCGCCCACACGGGAGCGCCGTACAGGGCCATAGAGCGGACCACTCCGGCATAAAGGCGCCGGCAGCCTGCATTAGGCCCCCCCAAATTCGGGAGGAGCCTGCTCAGGGCTCCGGCGGTCGCCGTTAGCTTGGGGGCGAGCCGCCGGAAGTGGGCCTCGAACGTCCATCGGCTGTCGAGGAGCAATCCCAGGTACCGTAGAGTACCCGAGATTTCGATGGACGTCCCGCCCACCATCAACCGGGAGCCCACTGGGGGCGCCATCCGAGGCCTGTGGAAGCAAATGGCCTCGGATTTCTCCAAAGCCACCCCCAGTCCTAACCGGCGAATCCGCGCCACGACGTGTGCGGTGGCCGCGGTCGCCAGCACACGGGCATCCCGGTGGGTGCCCGCACGGGCAGTCACCAGGGTGTCGTCTGCGTAACAGAACAGACGGACCCCCGGAAGCATTTGCCCGCGCAGCACCCAGTCGTAGCCGATGTTCCACAGAAGGGGGCCAAGAACCGACCCCTGTGGAACACCGCACGACATCCTCCGCTCCTTCCACCCACCCCCAGCCGTCGGGTACCCGACAGCGCGGTCGGCCAGATAATTACCGACAACACGCTGCAGGTACATGGGGATGCGGTGGAAGCGTAGGGCCTCCTTGATCACTCCCCAGGGCAAGGTGTTGAAAGCGTTAGCGATGTCCAACGACACCGCCAACACAACCTCGCCCCGAGTTGTCGCCTCCTCCGCCAGATGTCTTACACCCTCGATACAGTCGAGGGTGGACCTGCCCTGGCGGAATCCGCACTGGAGACGACTGAGGTCGGGCCCTACCTCCTGGAGGTGCTGGACTATGCGGGAAGCTATTATTCGTTCGAGCAGCTTCCCCGCCTCGTCCAGCAAAACGATGGGCCGATACGCGGAGGGTGTATCGGCCGGTTTACCCTCCTTCTTAAGCAGGACCAGTCTCCCCGTTTTCCACCTACGGGGAAAGAGGCCCTGCTCGAGGCAGGCACTGTATGTTGCCCTGAGTTGAGACTCCATCGGACCCAGGGCAAGAGACCAGGCGCGCCCAGGGATGCCGTCCGGCCCAGGGGCAGTGTTCTTCGTCTTCATCCGACTCACCGCCCCGGCCAACTCCCACTCCGACACCCCCGGCGCACCTGATACAGTGCCGTCCTCCTCCTCCAGAGGCGCCATACGAGGCGGAACCACCTCGGCCGCCTGCGGGAACAGGGTTTCCACGACAGATTCGAGGAAATCCGGCCGAAGGCTCTCGGTGAGGGGGGGAGCGCGGGCGCGAAGCTTCTTCCGCGCCGCTTTGTACGGCCTCCCCCACGGATCCCGATCGAGCTCCTCGGCCATCTCCTTGTGGGCCCTGTCCTTAGCCTCGGCGATGGCCACCCGCAAAGTAGCGCGGGCAGCCCTGTAGGCCTCGTAACGGCGCCTCTCCTCTTCGACGTCGCGTCGCCTGCGACGCCTGTAGCGGGATAACCGGTAGCGCACAGCTCTGCACAGGTCTCGCAGCTGCGCCAGCTCCTCCGACCACCAGTATACCCCGCATGCCGGCCCTGTGCATCGCACCCTCGGCATGCTGGCGTCGCAAACGAGCGACATCCGCCGCTGCAGGTCCTCCACCTCCGCGGCTACATCCCCCCCCGTGGGCCCTGCCACCCACGCCTGGACAATTGCGGCCTCGACCAAGAACTCGGGGTCCATTTTCTTTAAAGACCACCGAGGGCCGCCACTTCTATTAGACCGGGAAGAAGTGGGAGTGGGAGTGGGGCGCGTGGAGACCTCGAACCATATGTACCGATGGTCCGAGAGAGACTCCGCACCCACCATTACCTCCCAATTACTGACACACGGTGACATGGCGGCGTCGACAAAGGTGACGTCGACTTTGGAGCCGCCATTCCATCGTACACATGTGTCAGCATCCCCCCGGTTCATGACGACGAGCCCGGTCGAGGCAAGCCAACTGTCCAGGAACGTCCCCCGGATACACGTAACTGGAGACCCCCACGCAGCGGATTTTGCATTGAGGTCTCCAGCCAGGATCACCTTCTCAGGGCGCAACCTTGCCACCAAAACGCCGATCTCAGCCATAAAAAGCTCAAAGCTCGAGAACGGCGCATTCGGTGAGAAGTAGACACCGATCACGAACATGTCTCCGATTCTAGCCGAGACATATCCGTTCCCCCTCACAACGCTCTCCAGGGCTGGGGAGCCAACTGCAGCCCTGGAAGCAATGGCCACATCCCCCAGACGATCTGCGACCCACTCCTCGCCCGACGGGACGAAGAGAGGCTCGGATATCACCGCGACATGTACCATGCGCTCTGCCATGGCCTGAAAGAGCAAGTCCTGGGCCCCGCCAGAGCGCATGATATTCGCCTGGAGAAATCGGTATTTCGTGAGGGCCATTACTGGATTCCATCCATAGTCTCACTTCCCCGGCTCGTGGTAGCTCGAGCCGGGCTGGTGGCAGGTTGTGAGGGGACCCTCGGGCCATCACCCCCCCTTCCTCTCCTCATCGGGACGGACGGTGCCTTGCACTGCCCGCCCCCCGCCCTATGATCGGCCTTCAGCCCTGCCCGTTGGCAGCTCCCACAATGTGGGGCAGCCGAGCAGGACTGGGCCTTGTGGCCGCTTTTGCCGCAGCGATAACATTCATCGCTGCGGTCCACTGTCGCACGACATTCCGCCCGCAGGTGCCCCTTCTCTAGGCACCTGAAACAGCGGCGTGGGCGGGCCTCGAGCAAGTGGACGCGGGCCGAGACCCATCCCACCAAGACCCTGCCCATCGTCACCACCTTTTTGGCCGCTGCGACCGGAACCCTGAGCCATATGGAGCCCAATCCTCCGTCTGCCCAGCGGATCGCCCCTGTGGTGACGTCCTGCTTGGAGCATTCTGCTACCCGGGCGATAGCGACAGCCACGTCCTCCTCTGTGGTGGAGTCATCTAGACCCACGAGGCGCAGTTCTGCGCATTTCGTGGGCGTAGTGACCCGCACTGCAGGCTCATCCCTGAAGAGATCCCGGATCCGGCTAGCGAGAACTCCTGCCTTCTCCTCCTTAGTTGGACCGGAAATCTCAAACATCCGGGCCCCAGTGGCAGCCTTCTTGACCCTCATGCCACCGTCCAAACCAAGGTCGTCAATCTTGACGCCGTTTCGGGCCCGGGATAAAACCTCCGAGTACGAGAGGCCCCTGTCTATTGCCTCCTGGTCTACGGTCACCACCACAGCCGCTGAGCGCGGGGTCTGGAGTTTCCTCCCCCCTTTCTTTGGCTGCGACTGAGCAGTGGTGGCAGCGGGCTTATTCACCTTGGCAGATTGCTGCTTCCCTTTCGCCTTGGTGCCCTTTCGTGCCACGACATTCCAGCCCTCACTCATAGAAGCAGGGGCTGGTGGTAGCGGTCGTGGCTCTGGAAGCGTCCGTTTCGCCTCTGCCAAGGATTTCTTCTTCTTGGCCTTCCTCTTCTTTCCGGCCGTCGTTCCTGAGGGGGCCGATCCTATTGGAGCAGGATCAACCACCCTGATTTCCGGCCGCTTAGCCCTAGAAGGCCGGGTAGAGACTGCCGCTGCTTCATTCCTGGGAGCCTCTGTTACTCTGTCTGTTTTGGCTGCCGCCTCCGCCCTTCTCTTATCCGAGGCCAACGGCGGCCGAAGTCTCTCCTCAGGTGGGAGTCGACACTCAAAACTGTCCAACCGCGCTGTTATTATATTTTGAAGTCTAGCCATCTCCTCATCAATGGTTAGACCCCTTACGGTCGTCGTTCTCTTCTTGGGAGCTGTCTCCTCGTCTGTCGCCTTTTTGGCACAGGTCATCATCTCTTTCATTGTCGCAATTTCTACGGACAGATTATTGATGACCTGTACCAACCTTGCGTTTTCTTCCCTGAGGAGCCGATTCTCCTCGGACTCCGACCTCTCGGTTAAGACCTTAGCAGCCTCCTCTATCGTTCGGGCTACCTTATTCAGAGTCCCTCTACATGAGCCATTGATGTTTTTGGACTTGTTGACAGTCGCCCTCATCTTCGCAGCATTCTCGGCGAGTATGTCGCTAACACGAGACGTGTCAACCTCTGTAAGAGCCACTTGTGGCGGAACTACTTTAGTGCTGGCCGACGCCGATCTCGACGAGCGACCGCTCACTTCACCCGACGCGTCCATGAAAATATCCTCATCATCAGGATCACCACACTCTAAGGCGTTACGAGCCTCACGAAGGCCGAATTTCGAGCCACTCGCACGGGATCTGGTGTCCGCTTTCTTCGCGTCCAGATCCTCATCCGAATCAGCGGGGCTCCCACGATCCGTCCTGTCCCTTTTCTTTGAGCGGACACGTTTACCCGTGCCGCTCATGTCCTCCAAAGATACGCATTTTGTTAGGTCCTGCAGAGAAACCGAGCATTCTCCCAAGATCGGACTCCGAGAACCAGATCCGCATCCAATCCTTCTGGAACTGCGCGCAGGATTGCGCCGCGTTCCCACACACGTATCCGCGGAAACACCAGCCAAGCCGGTTTCAATTCCGCCGACACCCCCTCCTGTCTCCTCCGAAGCATTGGTTGCCCCCCCAGATACAATGGGGCGACCGAGGCCAGTATTGCACGGCACCCGCAAAATTAAATTCGCGGACTGCGGCGCAACACTGGTCGCGGTGAGGGATTCCCCGGGTGAACCGGGACCCTCCTGGGTAGTCGTTACTTTTTGTTTGTCCATGCTTCATATTTTTAGTTTTTTGGTTACCCTAACGACCGAACTCCCATCGGCCATTCATCTCGTCGGCAGGTATGACCTTGAGATTGGGTGAGGCCCTCGCGACTGGATACCCCCCAGCCACTCATCCCCTCGGCGAGCCCCAAAAACCTTGGGATTAGGGGTAATTTTTTAGAGAGGTTTTCTTCCTCGCGACCCGAAGGTCCCCGCTCCCATCGCTGGGTTTACGGGTTTGGCTGACGGAGGCCGAAGCCGTGTCCAGCAAGACTTAAACTAAGCCAAAACCAAACGCGCCAACCAATTGAGGACTCATTCCCCCCAGAGCCCCCAGCCTATCAGAGTTGCCCTCTGCAGACAGAGGGACAATCAGAATCAGCAACCCTACCCCCCCTACCCCACGGTCCGTTCGCCAGGTCCAGGGAATACATATTACATTATTCCGTGGGCCTGCCCAGGGTGCGCCACGAGGAGGCCAACCGTTAAGGCACCCCAACCTAACCTAACCTAACCTAACCTAACCTAACCTAACCTAACCTAACCTAACCTAACCTAACCTAACCTAACCTAACCTAACCTAACCTAACCTAACCTAACCTAACCTAACCTAACCTAACCGACTTGTCTCTCTTCGTTGAAAATTCTGTTTTTCAGTCAAATTTTGCTTGTTTCTCACCAAATTTTTTGCATTGTCTTCTCTTCTAGAGGCACCCTATCGTCACCCCGGCTCACCTTTGCGTAAAACCAAGCCGATTTTTCAGAATAACCTGGAAAAATCTTAAATTCTTTGGAAATTTCAGTTTTTGTTCTGTAACTTTTTTGTTTGTTGTTCGATTTTCTCGATCCGAACGTCAACTCTGTGGAGCTCGTCCGTGCGCAGGCAGAGAACCCTCGCTCGCCAGGACAGCACCAGCGGTTCGCCCGGTATTCGCGGAAAACCGAATTTCATAGGTTTTTCCAACTTTTCCACGTTTTTCTAAAATCGACTCCCGCCAATTTTATACACTATTAGAAGCCCTTAAGGCCTACCGTTTGACGTGTCGATCGTCGAAATCGGTTCAGTAATTTTTCAAATAGAGTCAATTTCCCTAAATTCTAGTTTTTCACCTGTAAATTTTTTATTTCCGATTCGATATTCCCGGTCCGGACGCCAATTTGTGGGGCTCGTCCGTGCGCACGCAGAGAGCCCTCGCTCGCCCGGATAGCACCAGCGGTTCGCCCGATATTCCCGAAAAACCGAAAAAACGGGACTCCTCTCCCGCTTTCCCTTTATCTATTTCCCTCAAATTTAATACGTAATTAGAGGCCCTCGAGACCTATCGTTTGACGTATCAAACGTCAAAATTGCATCAGTAGTTTTCAAAAAATAGTCCAAAAAGTGCTTTTCCTCGCCCCCCCCGTAACAAAGTTTACTTAAGCGATACGGCTCCGGCCGTATACGACTTGTCTCTCTTCGTTGAAAATTCTGTTTTTCAGTCAAATTTTGCTTGTTTCTCACCAAATTTTTTGCATTGTCTTCTCTTCTAGAGGCACCCTATCGTCACCCCGGCTCACCTTTGCGTAAAACCAAGCCGATTTTTCAGAATAACCTGGAAAAATCTTAAATTCTTTGGAAATTTCAGTTTTTGTTCTGTAACTTTTTTGTTTGTTGTTCGATTTTCTCGATCCGAACGTCAACTCTGTGGAGCTCGTCCGTGCGCAGGCAGAGAACCCTCGCTCGCCAGGACAGCACCAGCGGTTCGCCCGGTATTCGCGGAAAACCGAATTTCATAGGTTTTTCCAACTTTTCCACGTTTTTCTAAAATCGACTCCCGCCAATTTTATACACTATTAGAAGCCCTTAAGGCCTACCGTTTGACGTGTCGATCGTCGAAATCGGTTCAGTAATTTTTCAAATAGAGTCAATTTCCCTAAATTCTAGTTTTTCACCTGTAAATTTTTTATTTCCGATTCGATATTCCCGGTCCGGACGCCAATTTGTGGGGCTCGTCCGTGCGCACGCAGAGAGCCCTCGCTCGCCCGGATAGCACCAGCGGTTCGCCCGATATTCCCGAAAAACCGAAAAAACGGGACTCCTCTCCCGCTTTCCCTTTATCTATTTCCCTCAAATTTAATACGTAATTAGAGGCCCTCGAGACCTATCGTTTGACGTATCAAACGTCAAAATTGCATCAGTAGTTTTCAAAAAATAGTCCAAAAAGTGCTTTTCCTCGCCCCCCCCGTAACAAAGTTTACTTAAGCGATACGGCTCCGGCCGTATACGACTTGTCTCTCTTCGTTGAAAATTCTGTTTTTCAGTCAAATTTTGCTTGTTTCTCACCAAATTTTTTGCATTGTCTTCTCTTCTAGAGGCACCCTATCGTCACCCCGGCTCACCTTTGCGTAAAACCAAGCCGATTTTTCAGAATAACCTGGAAAAATCTTAAATTCTTTGGAAATTTCAGTTTTTGTTCTGTAACTTTTTTGTTTGTTGTTCGATTTTCTCGATCCGAACGTCAACTCTGTGGAGCTCGTCCGTGCGCAGGCAGAGAACCCTCGCTCGCCAGGACAGCACCAGCGGTTCGCCCGGTATTCGCGGAAAACCGAATTTCATAGGTTTTTCCAACTTTTCCACGTTTTTCTAAAATCGACTCCCGCCAATTTTATACACTATTAGAAGCCCTTAAGGCCTACCGTTTGACGTGTCGATCGTCGAAATCGGTTCAGTAATTTTTCAAATAGAGTCAATTTCCCTAAATTCTAGTTTTTCACCTGTAAATTTTTTATTTCCGATTCGATATTCCCGGTCCGGACGCCAATTTGTGGGGCTCGTCCGTGCGCACGCAGAGAGCCCTCGCTCGCCCGGATAGCACCAGCGGTTCGCCCGATATTCCCGAAAAACCGAAAAAACGGGACTCCTCTCCCGCTTTCCCTTTATCTATTTCCCTCAAATTTAATACGTAATTAGAGGCCCTCGAGACCTATCGTTTGACGTATCAAACGTCAAAATTGCATCAGTAGTTTTCAAAAAATAGTCCAAAAAGTGCTTTTCCTCGCCCCCCCCGTAACAAAGTTTACTTAAGCGATACGGCTCCGGCCGTATACGACTTGTCTCTCTTCGTTGAAAATTCTGTTTTTCAGTCAAATTTTGCTTGTTTCTCACCAAATTTTTTGCATTGTCTTCTCTTCTAGAGGCACCCTATCGTCACCCCGGCTCACCTTTGCGTAAAACCAAGCCGATTTTTCAGAATAACCTGGAAAAATCTTAAATTCTTTGGAAATTTCAGTTTTTGTTCTGTAACTTTTTTGTTTGTTGTTCGATTTTCTCGATCCGAACGTCAACTCTGTGGAGCTCGTCCGTGCGCAGGCAGAGAACCCTCGCTCGCCAGGACAGCACCAGCGGTTCGCCCGGTATTCGCGGAAAACCGAATTTCATAGGTTTTTCCAACTTTTCCACGTTTTTCTAAAATCGACTCCCGCCAATTTTATACACTATTAGAAGCCCTTAAGGCCTACCGTTTGACGTGTCGATCGTCGAAATCGGTTCAGTAATTTTTCAAATAGAGTCAATTTCCCTAAATTCTAGTTTTTCACCTGTAAATTTTTTATTTCCGATTCGATATTCCCGGTCCGGACGCCAATTTGTGGGGCTCGTCCGTGCGCACGCAGAGAGCCCTCGCTCGCCCGGATAGCACCAGCGGTTCGCCCGATATTCCCGAAAAACCGAAAAAACGGGACTCCTCTCCCGCTTTCCCTTTATCTATTTCCCTCAAATTTAATACGTAATTAGAGGCCCTCGAGACCTATCGTTTGACGTATCAAACGTCAAAATTGCATCAGTAGTTTTCAAAAAATAGTCCAAAAAGTGCTTTTCCTCGCCCCCCCCGTAACAAAGTTTACTTAAGCGATACGGCTCCGGCCGTATACGACTTGTCTCTCTTCGTTGAAAATTCTGTTTTTCAGTCAAATTTTGCTTGTTTCTCACCAAATTTTTTGCATTGTCTTCTCTTCTAGAGGCACCCTATCGTCACCCCGGCTCACCTTTGCGTAAAACCAAGCCGATTTTTCAGAATAACCTGGAAAAATCTTAAATTCTTTGGAAATTTCAGTTTTTGTTCTGTAACTTTTTTGTTTGTTGTTCGATTTTCTCGATCCGAACGTCAACTCTGTGGAGCTCGTCCGTGCGCAGGCAGAGAACCCTCGCTCGCCAGGACAGCACCAGCGGTTCGCCCGGTATTCGCGGAAAACCGAATTTCATAGGTTTTTCCAACTTTTCCACGTTTTTCTAAAATCGACTCCCGCCAATTTTATACACTATTAGAAGCCCTTAAGGCCTACCGTTTGACGTGTCGATCGTCGAAATCGGTTCAGTAATTTTTCAAATAGAGTCAATTTCCCTAAATTCTAGTTTTTCACCTGTAAATTTTTTATTTCCGATTCGATATTCCCGGTCCGGACGCCAATTTGTGGGGCTCGTCCGTGCGCACGCAGAGAGCCCTCGCTCGCCCGGATAGCACCAGCGGTTCGCCCGATATTCCCGAAAAACCGAAAAAACGGGACTCCTCTCCCGCTTTCCCTTTATCTATTTCCCTCAAATTTAATACGTAATTAGAGGCCCTCGAGACCTATCGTTTGACGTATCAAACGTCAAAATTGCATCAGTAGTTTTCAAAAAATAGTCCAAAAAGTGCTTTTCCTCGCCCCCCCCGTAACAAAGTTTACTTAAGCGATACGGCTCCGGCCGTATACGACTTGTCTCTCTTCGTTGAAAATTCTGTTTTTCAGTCAAATTTTGCTTGTTTCTCACCAAATTTTTTGCATTGTCTTCTCTTCTAGAGGCACCCTATCGTCACCCCGGCTCACCTTTGCGTAAAACCAAGCCGATTTTTCAGAATAACCTGGAAAAATCTTAAATTCTTTGGAAATTTCAGTTTTTGTTCTGTAACTTTTTTGTTTGTTGTTCGATTTTCTCGATCCGAACGTCAACTCTGTGGAGCTCGTCCGTGCGCAGGCAGAGAACCCTCGCTCGCCAGGACAGCACCAGCGGTTCGCCCGGTATTCGCGGAAAACCGAATTTCATAGGTTTTTCCAACTTTTCCACGTTTTTCTAAAATCGACTCCCGCCAATTTTATACACTATTAGAAGCCCTTAAGGCCTACCGTTTGACGTGTCGATCGTCGAAATCGGTTCAGTAATTTTTCAAATAGAGTCAATTTCCCTAAATTCTAGTTTTTCACCTGTAAATTTTTTATTTCCGATTCGATATTCCCGGTCCGGACGCCAATTTGTGGGGCTCGTCCGTGCGCACGCAGAGAGCCCTCGCTCGCCCGGATAGCACCAGCGGTTCGCCCGATATTCCCGAAAAACCGAAAAAACGGGACTCCTCTCCCGCTTTCCCTTTATCTATTTCCCTCAAATTTAATACGTAATTAGAGGCCCTCGAGACCTATCGTTTGACGTATCAAACGTCAAAATTGCATCAGTAGTTTTCAAAAAATAGTCCAAAAAGTGCTTTTCCTCGCCCCCCCGTAACAAAGTTTACTTAAGCGATACGGCTCCGGCCGTATACGACTTGTCTCTCTTCGTTGAAAATTCTGTTTTTCAGTCAAATTTTGCTTGTTTCTCACCAAATTTTTTGCATTGTCTTCTCTTCTAGAGGCACCCTATCGTCACCCCGGCTCACCTTTGCGTAAAACCAAGCCGATTTTTCAGAATAACCTGGAAAAATCTTAAATTCTTTGGAAATTTCAGTTTTTGTTCTGTAACTTTTTTGTTTGTTGTTCGATTTTCTCGATCCGAACGTCAACTCTGTGGAGCTCGTCCGTGCGCAGGCAGAGAACCCTCGCTCGCCAGGACAGCACCAGCGGTTCGCCCGGTATTCGCGGAAAACCGAATTTCATAGGTTTTTCCAACTTTTCCACGTTTTTCTAAAATCGACTCCCGCCAATTTTATACACTATTAGAAGCCCTTAAGGCCTACCGTTTGACGTGTCGATCGTCGAAATCGGTTCAGTAATTTTTCAAATAGAGTCAATTTCCCTAAATTCTAGTTTTTCACCTGTAAATTTTTTATTTCCGATTCGATATTCCCGGTCCGGACGCCAATTTGTGGGGCTCGTCCGTGCGCACGCAGAGAGCCCTCGCTCGCCCGGATAGCACCAGCGGTTCGCCCGATATTCCCGAAAAACCGAAAAAACGACCCCTCCCTCCCGCCCGTTTTTCTCTATTGGGTATATCGACTTTTTATCAACTTTTCATACTAAAAATTTTCAAAAATTTTTTAAAATCTTATAATTTTCTCCCCGACTCCAGGTTTCAGAATCTCACTGTAAATCCGCCGTATCCCCTATAGTTTTCTCAGAAAAAATTCCCAAACTTTTATTTTTCACATAAATTTTTATTTTTATTTCTGTTTTTATTTTCCTCGCAACATGTTCGGAATGCGATCGCCAGTCAAGAAGGCCGTATCGCAGGGCCCCGAACGAGAGACCCCACCAGGAGACCGCATTGCGGCACCGTCTCAGAGAGACCTCGAGGAGGAGTTCGTGCAGGGTTTCATGCCACTGGAAGCGGATAAGACCTACCGCGTAATAACAGACTTAAGTGACCTTTCGACAGAGGCGTACAATTGTTTTCAGACTATTAATACCCAGATGGGCCAATCGAGGAACCTGAAAAGGGAGATAAGACTGGAAATTGAAAAAGCGCTTAAACAATTGTGCGTGATAGTCAAGAGGGCGGAGGGTAAAGTCAGAGGTACGGAGACGAGGGTCGAACGAGAAGTGGAAGCATCGGACTGCGCCTCCTTACTTTCCCAGGTGGGCCCAACGAAAGGGAAACTGGAGCTGGACTTAGCTGGCAAATTGAGCGAGCACGCTCTCCTTCTAGAGCAGAACACTGCCGAGTTAAAAAGGCTGCAGGAATCCCTCACGAAATCGAACGAGCCGAGCGGGGTAAAATTATCCTATGCGAGCGTTGCGGCCGGTCCGAAAGGGTTTCGACAGGCGGATCAAGAGCCGCTACATTCGGTGGTGGTGTCCTCAAAGGACGACCAAAATACTGGTGACGAGGTCATCGAAAAAATAAGAACAGCGGTCCAAGCGAAGGAAAGGGGCATCAAGATCGACAAAATACGTAAGGTCAAAGAAAGGAAGGTGATCTTGAGCTGCGCGACAGTTGAAGAGAGGAATAGGGTCATGGGAAGAATAGAAGAAGACGGAAACCTGACTGCGGAGGCAATAAAAAACAAGGACCCTTTGGTCATTATCAAGGATGTCATGAAATACAACTCGGACGGGGACATCCTTATGGCTCTGAGGAATCAGAATCAATTCATCTATAAGGACCTTCCGGAGGAAGAGAACAGAGTGGAAGTCAGATATAGGAAGAGGGCCAGAAATAATCTGACCAACCACGTAATTCTGAGGGTCTCACCGGCAATATGGCAAAGGATCACTGCAGTGGGGGTTCTTCACATGGACTATCAGAGAGTCATTGCAGAGGATCACTCCCCTATTATCCAATGCTCCATGTGCCTAGGATATGGACATAGCAGGCGATTCTGCAATGAGAAGGTCGAAAAGTGCAGCCACTGCGGTGATGGGCATAGACAGAGGGATTGCCCCGAAAGGAACAGGGAGCCGAGCTGTTGCAATTGCGAGAGAGCCGGTATAGATGCACGCAACCACAATGCTTTTAGTGAAGAATGCTCAGTGAGAAGGCGTTGGGATGCGATAGCTCGCTCGTCAATAGCGTATTGCTAAAGGCGCCCAGGTGGCCGGAGCGAACTTCAGAAACATAAAAGACGGATCCTTCCGCATCGTACAAGCTAATTTGCAACGCAGGGAACTCGCTACCCAGGAACTGCTCTTAGAATGCGGTAAAAGGGGTGTTGACATAGCGCTAATCCAGGAACCTTACGTGGGGGGGCAAAGTAGAATGAGAGACCATAAAGGAGTGCGAATCTACCAGTGCATAAACAGTGGTAATAATATAGTTAAAGCGGCGATTGTGGTATTTGATAACGATCTCAGTGTCATTTTGGACACTGAATCATCAACAGAAAATGTGGTCATAATCAAAATCAAAACAACTGCAGGAGAAATGGGTTTGATCTCATTCTACTTTGAACCCACACAGGCCATCGGCCCGTACCTGGATCACTTGGAGTCAGTGCTAAAAAACACACACCTGAAGCATTTCCTGGTGGGCGGGGACTCAAATGCAAAAAATCTGTGGTGGGGTAGTCATGAAACGGATCGTCGCGGCGAAGAGATGGCTGGCACCTTGGACGAGTTGGGGCTGCAGGTCTTGAATCAGGGCGACACACCTACTTTCTTCGTTATCAGAGGAGGCAAGACCTACTCTAGTATCGTCGACGTCACCGCTTGTACAGCAGAGATGCTCGACATGGTGGATGAGTGGAGAGTCGATGAGAGTCTGATCAGTTCCGACCACAATGCAATAAGTTTTGTTGTAAAATTACAAAGGGCAACAGGCATCACAATAAATAGAACAACGCGTAAATTCAATACTAAAAAAGCCAATTGGGTAGTCTTCAGGGAAAAAATTGCAAAACTAACAGAAGAAAATAACATAAATAGCAAGGAAATAGTAAAAATAAATGGTCGACAGGATTTGGAAAAAATTATTCATGCATACACCAATATAATTAAAGAGGCTTGCGAAGAATCCATCCCTACTAAAAAGTCGTCGGAAAAAATTAAAATACCATGGTGGAATTCGGAACTGGTCAGACTAAAGAAGATGGTGGCAACGAGGAAGAGGCGCATAAGATGTGCCGCCCCTATTAGAAGAGCGAAGGTCGTGGGGGAATATCTGCAGGCAAAGGAAGAGTACGAGCTGGCAGCAAAAAGAGCCCAAATTGAAAGCTGGAAGGGCTTCTGCGAGAAGCAAGACAGGGAGGGGATGTGGGACGGGATCTACAGGGTTATACGGATGACAAACAGGAGGCAAGAAGATCTACCCCTGAATAAAGATGGCCTAACCTATAGTCCTGTAGACTCCGCCCAGCTTCTTGCGGAGGTCTTCTATCCGGAAGACTCGCAAAATGGAGAAGGTGCTAGCCACCAGCGTACACGAAATACTGCAGCCGCGGTGAACATCCGTAAAGAGAATGAAGTTCTGGACCCTCCCTTTACACTGGATGAGCTGGAGGTGGTGACCAAGACGTTCAATCCGAAGAAGGCACCAGGACTGGACGGGTTCACCGCGGATATCTGTACTAATGCTATAGCCCAGAATCCAGATTTGTTCTTGACAATGATAAATAAATGTCTGGAAATAGGTTACTTCCCGAAGATCTGGAAGATAGCTACGGTGGTCATCCTTCGAAAGCCGGGTAGAGACGACTACACCAGCCCCAAATCTTATCGTCCCATAGGTCTGCTACCCGTACTAGGGAAAATCATGGAGAAACTAGCTGTCAACCGAATCAAGTGGCACATTCAACCAAAATTCAGTACTCGCCAGTATGGATTCATGCCCCAGAAAGGCACTGAGGACGCCCTTTATGATCTTATGCAACACATCGAAGGTGGATTAAAGTCCAAAAAGATCGTGACTGTTGTGTCACTGGACATAGAGGGCGCCTTTGACAACGCTTGGTGGCCTATGATCAGAGTCCGACTGGCTGAGGAAGAGTGTCCGATAAATTTGAGACGGTTGATAGATAGTTATCTTCAGGAGCGCGAGGTGCGGGTTAGGTACGCTGGTTCTGAGTACTGCCGGAAAACGGAAAAAGGGTGCGTACAGGGCTCGATAGGCGGGCCGTTGTTGTGGAATCTCCTCCTGGACCCCCTTTTGCACGGACTACATGAACGAGGCGATTATTGTCAGGCCTTCGCTGACGATATCGTCCTCGTGTTCCAAGGAGACACCGGGCTAGAGGTCTCTGAGCGTGCGAACGCCACTCTCTCCTATGTTCGGGACTGGGGTGTCCGAAATAAACTTCACTTCGCTCCTCAAAAGACGAACGCGATAGTCGTGACGAGGAAGTTGAAATATGACGACCCAGTCCTGAGCATGGGTGGGGTGGATATTTGCATCTCTGGCGACTTGAAAATACTCGGCCTGACAATTGACAGCAAGCTTACCTTTAACAAGCACATTGATAACACCTGCAAGCGAGCCTATTGCATTTACAAACAACTCGCGAAAGCCGCTAGAACAAGCTGGGGTCTTCACCCGCAAGTTATCAAAACCATCTACAGTGCTGTCATAGAGCCAATCGTGCTGTATGCGGCGAGTGCCTGGGCGCCGGCAAGTAAAAAGCTGGGCGTGAAGAAAAGGTTGGATGGGCTCCAACGGGCCTTCGCACAAAAGATCACAAAATCGTATCGTACTGTCTCTCTTAACGCGGCGCTAGCTCTGGCGGGGATACTCCCTCTCGACCTCAGAGTACGGGAGGCTGCCCTGCTCTACGAGACGAAGAGGGGGGTGCCCCTGCCAGCGCTGTGCGGAAGAGAGATAGAGAAGAGGATAGGGCCATCCAAAGTTTCGCACCCAGCTCAGTATAGGGCAATTAAATATACCAGCCTGGCCGACCAGGAGGCAATAGATAGCTGTGCACAGGCAGTGCGAATCTATACAGACGGCAGCAAGATTGAGGGCAAAGTGGGCGCCGCTCTGTCCGCATGGTCAGAGGCCGGTGAAACCCTCTCTTGCAAATACAGACTAGATTCGTACTGCACTGTGTATCAGGCTGAGCTTCTGGCCTTGTGTCGGGCCACTGCTTTGGCTGCCGTAAGGAAGGAAGTGTCTTTTGGGATTTTTAGCGACTCTAGGGCGGCCCTAGAATCGGCGAGCAGCGGTTTTTCCCTTCATCCCTTGGTCCAACAAATTCGTGACAATTTAAAAATCTGTCAGGCCCAGAACAAGGAAGTATCCTTGTTCTGGGTTAAAGCTCACGCAGGGATTGAGGGGAACGAACGTGCGGATGCGCTAGCCAAAGAGGCCGCCTTGGGTCTTAAACGTAGACCCGATTATGACCTGTGCCCTGTCTCATTCGCCAAGAGACAACTCCGTCTGGAGTCTCTTGACGAATGGAACAAGAGGTACGTGTCAGGTGACACAGCGTCAGTCACGAGGAAATTTTTCCCAGATATTTACGCCGCGTACAGCACAATGAGAGGTATTGATATACAACCGCAGCTCACTCAAATGCTTACAGGGCACGGTGGGCTCTCTGAGTATTTGCATAGATTCAAGTGCAAAGGGGACTCATCGTGCGCCTGCGAACCAGGTGTCAAAGAATCGGTAGATCACTTGATTGTTGAGTGTCCGATCTTCGGAGCTGCACGAATAAACTTCGAAATCGGACACTCAATAAAAATAAGTCAAGAAAACTTGCCAGTACTCATAGGGGATGATAGATATAGTAAAAAGTTCATAGAATATTGTGTAAAAATCATAAAGACTGTAAATAAAAGAAATAAAACTTAAGTAGATTTATAATTTTTAATTATATTAAAATATAGATTTGTAAATATTAGATAATAAGGAATTGTAAATAATTAGCATAATTAATAAGTATAAGATATAAGTAACTTACTTAACTAGATTATAAATATTAGACAATAAAAAACTATAATTAGTAAGAATAATCAATAATTGTAACAACATAGTATTAGGTTATAAAAGTAATTAAGTATAAGTATAAGTGTGAAACAAGCATAAGTAACTATCATTAATTGTAATAACATAGTATTAGGGTAACAGAAAAATAATATAACACATGGTAAAATATAAAAAAGCAATCAAAGTCTCTGATTATGTCAGAGGAATTAGGAAGTCAAAAAAAAAAAAAAAAAAAAAAAAAAAAAAAAAAAAAAAAAAAAAAAAAAAAAAAAAAAAAAAAAAAAAAAAAAAAAAAAAAACCTAACCTAACCTAACCTAACCTAACCTAACCTAACCTAACCTAACCTAACCTAACCTAACCTAACCTAACCTAACCTAACCTAACCTAACCTAACCTAACCTAACCTAACCTAACCTAACCTAACCTAACCTAACCTAACCTAACCTAACCTAACCTAACCTAACCTAACCTAACCTAACCTAACCTAACCTAACCTAACCTAACCTAACCTAACCTAACCTAACCTAACCTAACCTAACCTAACCTAACCTAACCTAACCTAACCTAACCTAACCTAACCTAACCTAACCTAACCTTTTTTTTTTTTTTTTTTTTTAACAGGAAAAAACCCCTTATGGGTACCGCCGCCCGCGGGGTCAGGCGACGGTTATGTCGGACTCGCACCGACTAAAATAACCTGTGTGCTCCACCACGCTGCTGGTGGCGGGAATAGGGTACCCATGATGACATGACCCCCATCCCCGCCAGCAGCAACTCTGTACCCCAGAGTACGCCACCTCTGGGTCGGGGCCTCTCTAAAAGTGGCCCCTCCCTCCGCTGGACGATGCATCGGGAGCACCAGATGCATCGAACGCCGCGGGGACCTTATAGGGGGGCGTCCGAATGAACCCCGTTCGGAACGCCCGGAAGGTCCCCGTTAGGGCGGCATGCGATGGTCTTGGGCGAGTCGCCTGCGCCCGGCTCGCCTGCGGCGGATCGGATCCCGGGACTCGACTTCCCGGACCCGCTCCGCCGCCTCCTTCCGCGACATGACGTGCTCGCAGAAGGAGGCCATCGCTGCCCACGATCGCTCCCTGTCCACCATGGCACGAACCACAGTGGGCAGGGAGAGATCGTGCCCCACCTGTGCCACGAGTTCCGCCCGCTGAACCGCCCAAACTGGACAGTCCGCGAGCGTGTGCAGCGCCGTATCAGATTCGGCGCCGCACTCGTGGCACTCACCGGACGCTTCGCGCCGGGCCACCCGACACAGATACCTCCCGAAGCAACCATGTCCGGAAAGCATCTGTGTCAGGCGGAAGGTGAGGACCCCATGCCTCCTGGCGACCCAGCCCTGGAGAATGGGCTGGATGGCCGAAATCGTCCAGGCTCCTGCCCTGGGCGATTCCAACCGCCGCCTCCACTGGCGAAGGAGCTCCTCCTGAGCTACCCTCCGCCAGTCCACCTCTACCGCCGCTGAGTCTCCCCCCGGTGAACGGGCTTCAACTCTGCGGCGGTAGGCCTGAGCTAGCACCTTGGCCTCTAGGTCCCACGGAGGGGACCCGGCCAAGGCGCAGGCCGCCTCGCCGGAGATGGTCCGGTAGCCCCGCACAATTCTGACCGCCATGACCCTCTGCGCCCTTCGCAGCAGGCACTCAGATCCGGCGGTCAGCCGCTCCGCCCATACGGGAGCGCCGTACAGGGCCATCGACCTAACCACCCCGGCGTAAAGGCGCCGGCAGCCTGCTTTCGGCCCTCCCAAATTCGGGAGGAGCCTGCTCAGGGCTCCGGCGGTCGCCGTTAGCTTGGGGGCGAGCCGCCGGAAGTGGGCCTCGAACGTCCATCGGCTGTCGAGTAGCAATCCCAGGTACTGTAGTGTACCCGAGATTTCGATGGACGTCCCGCCCACCACCAACCGGGAGCCCACTGGGGGCGCCATCCGAGGCCTGTGGAAGCAAATGGCCTCGGATTTCTCCAAGGCCACCCCCAGTCCCAACCGGCGAATCCGGGCCACAACGTGAGCCGTGGCCGCGGTCGCCAGCACTCGGGCCTCCCGATGGGTGCTCGCGCGGGCAGTCACGAGGGTGTCGTCTGCGTAACAGAACAGACGCACCCCCGGAAGCATTTGCCCACGCAGCACCCAGTCGTAGCCGATGTTCCACAGGAGGGGGCCTAGAACCGACCCCTGCGGAACACCGCACGACATCCTCCGCTCCTTCCACGCACCCCCAGCCGTCGGGTACCTGACAGCGCGGTCAGCCAAATAGTCACTGACCACACGCTGCAGGTACATGGGGATGCGGTGGAACCGTAGGGCCTCCTTGATCACTCCCCAGGGCAAGGTGTTGAATGCGTTAGCGATGTCCAGCGACACCGCTACCACCACCTCGCGCTGGGTTGTCGCCTCCTCCGCCAGAAGTCTCACACCCTCGATACAGTCGAGGGTGGACTTGCCCTGGCGGAATCCGCACTGGAGACGACTGAGGTCAGGCCCTACCTCCCGGAGGTGCTGGACTATGCGGGAAGCTATGACGCGTTCGAGCAGCTTCCCCGCTTCGTCCAGCAAGACAATGGGCCGATACGCGGAGGGTGTATCGGCCGGTCTTCCCTCCTTCTTGAGCAGGACTAGTCTCCCCGTCTTCCACCTACGGGGAAAGAGGCCCCGCTCGAGGCAGGCACTGAACGTCGCCCTGAGCCCAGACTCCAACGGACCCAGGGCAAGAGACCAGGCGCGCCCAGGGATGCCGTCGGGGCCAGGGGCGGTATTTTTCGCCTTCATGCGACTCACCGCCCCGGCCAACTCCCACTCCGACACCCCCGGCGCACCTGACCCAGTGCCATCCTCCTCCTCGAGAGGCGCCATACGAGGCGGCTCCACCTCGGCTCCCTGCGGGAACAGGGCTTCCACCACGGATTCTAGGAAATCCGGCCGAAGGCTCTCGGTGAGGGGGGGGGCGCGGGCACGAAGTTTCCTCCGCGCCGCTTTGTACGGCCTCCCCCACGGATCCCGACTGAGCTCTTCGGCCATCTCCCTGTGGGCCCTGTCCTTGGCTTCGGCGATCGCCGTACGCAAGGAGGCGCGGGCAGCCCGATAAGCCTCATAACGGCGCCTCTCCTCTTCGACGTCGCGTCGTCTACGACGCCTGTACCGAGTGTACTGGCGGCGCACGGCCACGCACTGATCGCGCAGCCGCGCCAGCTCCTCCGACCACCAGTACACCCCGCGTGCCGGCCCTGTGCTTCGCACCCTCGGCATGCTGGCGTCGCAGATGAGCGACATCCGCCGCTGGAGGTCCTCAACCTTCGCGGCAACCTCCCCACCCGTAGACCCAGCGGCCCACGCCTGGACGATTGCGGCCTCGACGAGGAACTCGGGATCCATTTTCCTGACGGACCACCGAGGGCCATCATCTCTTCCCGACCGAGGGGAAATGGGAGCACGGCGTGCGGCCACCTCGAACCATATATATCGATGGTCCGAGAGTGACTCCGTACCCACAATCACCTCCCAATTTCTGACACATGGTGACATGGCGGCGTCGACAAAGGTAACGTCGACTTTGGAGCCGCCATTCCATCGCACGCATGTGTCAGCCGTCCCTCGGTTCATGACGGCCATCCCAGTCGAGGCCAACCAACCGTCCAGAAACCTCCCTCTGACGTCCGTGACCGGAGACCCCCACGCGACGGATTTGGCGTTGAGGTCACCGGCCAGGACCACCTTGCCGGGGCGTAACCTATTAACCAAGTCTCCGACTTCAGCCATAAAAAGCTCGAAGTCGGAGAACGGTCTGTTCGGCGAAAAGTACGCCCCGATGACGGATACGTCTCCAATCTTAGCGGAGACGTACCCGCGCCCTCTCACCACGCGCTCCAGAGCCGGGGAGCCAACTGCAGCTCTGGACGCGATGGCTACATCCCCCGCACGGTCTCCGACCCATTCCTCGCCCGACGGGACGAATCGGGGCTCGGAGATCACAGCCACGTGCACCATACGCTCCGCCAGGGTCTGGAAGATTAGGTCCTGGGCCCTGCCGGAGCGCATGATGTTCGCCTGGAGGAATCTGATGGAGGCCATTAATTAGCGACCTCCATTGGATTCTCCATTACCCGGCTCGTTGTGGGCTGAGCCGGGCTGGCGGTAGGTGGCGAGGGGACCCTCGGGCCATCACCCCCCCTTCCCCTTCTCTTTGGAGCGGACGGTGCCTTGCACTGCCCGCTCCCCGCCCTATGGTCGGCCTTTTGTCCTGCCCGTTCGCAGCTCCCACAGTGTGGAGCCGCCGAACAGGATCGGGCTTTATGGCCGTTTTGACCGCAGCGATAACATTCGCCGCTGCGGTCAACAGCCGACGAGCACTCGGCTCTTAAGTGCCCCTTCTCCAGGCATTTATAGCAGCGCTGCGGGCGGACTTCGAGCAACTGGACCCGAGCCGAGACCCAGCCCACCAGCAGCCTGCCAGCCGCCACCATCTTTTTAGCCACCGCGACAGGGACCCTAAGCCACAAAGAGCCCAAAGCCTTTCCTTCCCTACGAATCACCCCGGTCTGAACGTCGTGAGTGGAACACTCACCGACCCGGGTGACGGCGATGACTACGTCCTCTTCGGTGGCGGCATCGTCCAAACCCACGATGCGAATTTCTTCTGTTTTCGTGGGCGTGGACACACGTACTGCCGGCTCGTCAGAGAAAAGCTCTCTGAGCCGGCCGGCCAGAGCACTCGCCTGTTCTTCCCTTTTGGGCCCGGATATTTCATACATCCGAGCCCCCGTCGCCGCTTTCTTCAAGCGCATGCCGACATCCAGACCCAGGTCATCGATTTTCACACATCGAGTGGCCCGGGCCAGAACGTCGGCATACGTTAAGCCTTTTTCGGCTGCCTCCTCCCCCAAGGTCACCACGACTGCAGCCGAGCGTGGGGTCTGGAGTTTCCTCCCCCCTCGCTTCGGCTGCGCTTTGGTCGTGGCGACAACAGGCACTGCCTGTATAGGCGACGCCTTCTTCTTATTTTTAGTACCCCTCCTCGCTACCACATTCCACCCTTCACTCATGGAGGCGGGTGCTGGCGGCAACGGGCGGGGCTCAGGTCGCTTTTCGTTTTCCACGACCTTTCCCTTCTTCTTTTTATTCTTCTTCGTTTTCGGCTGGTTGGCCCTTCCACTGTTGTCAGCAGCTGGGTCAACCACCCGAATTGCCGTTTTCTTCACAGGTCGTGGAGGGCCCTGCGATCGTTCTGAGACAACCGCAATCGCCTCGTTTACTTTATCCGACACTTTCCTTCCTTGTCCTGTCCTTGTTTCCGCTGCCGCATTTCTCTTATCCGCAGCTAGCGGAGGGCGGATTCTTGGCTCCGGAGGCAACCGACTCTCCATATTTTCCAGTCGAGCCGAGACCATGTTATGGAACCTGACAAACTCCTCCTCAACTCTCTCAGTCAGGCTCTTCTCAGGCTGCTGACGGACTGGCGGAACCACCACGTTTCCAGACCCCATATTGGCAGGGGTGATCATCCCCTTTAACGTGGTGTTCTCTACAGAGAGATTATTAACCACCCCTGCCAACCTGGCGTTTTCGGCCCTCAAAATTCGGACCTCTTCCGACGGTGTCCGCTTTAAGAGGACTTTGACCGCCTCCTCCACGCATTCAGCGACCGAGTTAAGAGCTCCGCGGCACCTACCATTTAGGTTTTTTGACTTACCCACAGTCAGCCGCATCTTCTCCATACTTTGGGTAAGCACGTCACAAACACGTGAAGTGTCAGCCATGTCTAGTGACTCCGGACTCTCAGAATTGACAGGCCCACTTTTGGACCTAGTCGAACCGGAATTCCGGGAGTCCTCCGCCGGCGCCGACCTGGTTCCTCGGCCACTCGGCTCAACTCCACCAACGTCCACATCGTCCTTGAGAAACTCGTGACGCCGGATAGCGTCACGAGCCTCCTTCAGCCCCATTTGAGAGCCCCACACATGGGTCCTGGTATCCGCCTTTTTGGCGTCCAGGTCACGCGATTCGGTGGAACCCTCGCATTCAGCCCACAGCCGTTTCTTAGACCGGGCACGAGTTTTGATGCCGTCTAAGTTTTCTGCTGATGCACACCTCGACATGTCCAGGGAGCTGTACGATCCTGCACTAGCACTTCGAGTGCTGATAGTCCTCTCCTTACTTTTGCGTGTCGTATCACGCCTCGTCTCTACTGGATCCGCCGAAACACCAGCATAGCCGGTCTCAATTTCGCAGATCTCCACTCCTCCATCTCCGCAAGCACTGGTTGCCCCCCCAGATACGATGGGGCGACCGAGGCCAGTATTGCACGGCACCCGCAAAACTAAGTTCGCGGAATGCGATGAAACACTGGTCTCGGTGAGGGATTCCCCGGATGATCCGGGACCCTCCTGGGTAGTTTTTACTTTTCGTTTATCCATTGCTCATTAGTGTTCTTTTATGTTGGTTACCCTAACGACCGAACTCCCATCGGCCATTCATCTCGTCGGCAGGTATGACCTTGAGATTGGGTGAGGCCCTCGCGACTGGATACCCCCCAGCCACACATCCCCTCGGCGAGCCCCAAAACCTTGGGATTAGGGGTAATTTTTTAGAGAGGTTTTCTTCCTCGCGACCCGAAGGTCCCCGCTCCCATTGCTGGGTTTACGGGTTTGGCTGACGGAGGCCGAAGCCGTGTCCAGCAAGACTAAAACTAGCCAAAACCAAACGCGCCAACCAATTGAGGACTCATTCCCCCCAGAGCCCCCAGCCTATCAGAGTTGCCCTCTGCAGACAGAGGGACAATCAGAATCAGCAACCCTACCCCCCCTACCCCACGGTCCGTTCGCCAGGTCCAGGGAATACATATTACAATATTCCGTGGGCCTGCCCAGGGTGCGCCACGAGGAGGCCAACCGTTAAGGCACCCCAACCTAACCTAACCTAACCTAACCTAACCTAACCTAACCTAACCTAACCTAACCTAACCTAACCTAACCTAACCTAACCTAACCTAACCTAACCTAACCTAACCTAACCTAACCTAACCTAACCTAACCTAACCTAACCTAACCTAACCTAACCTAACCTAACCTAACCTAACCTAACCTAACCTAACCTAACCTAACCTAACCTAACCTAACCTAACCTAACCTAACCTAACCTAACCTAACCTAACCTAACCTAACCTAACCTAACCTAACCTAACCTAACCTAACCTAACCTAACCTAACCTAACCTAACCTAACCTAACCTAACCTAACCTAACCTAACCTAACCTAACCTAACCTTTTTTTTTTTTTTTTTTTTTTTTTTTTTGAACAGGAAAAAACCCCTTATGGGTACCGCCGCCCGCGGGGTCAGGCGACGGTTATGTCGGACTCGCACCGACTAAAACAACCTGTGTGCTCCACCACGCTGCTGGTGGCGGGTGCAGGGTGCCTTATTTGACCCCACTCCCGCCAGCAGCAACTCTGAACCCCAGAGTGCGCCACCTCTGGGTCGGGGCCTCTCTAAAAGTGGCCCCTCCCTCCGCTGGACGATGCATCGGGAGCACCAGATGCATCGACCGCCTCGGGGACCTTATAAGGAGGGCGTCCGAATAAACCCCGTTCGGAACGCCCAGAAGGTCCCCGTTAGGGCGGCATGCGATGGTCTTGAACGAGTCGCCTGCGCCCGGCTCGCCTGCGGCGGATCGGATCCCGAGACTCGACTTCCCGGACCCGCTCCGCCGCCTCCTTCTGCGAAATGACGTGCTCGCAGAAGGAGGCCATCGCTGCCCACGACCCCTCCCTGTCCACCATGGCACGAACCACAGTGGGCAAGGAGAGGTCGCGCCCCACCTGTGCCACGAGCTCCGCCCGCTGAACCGCCCAAGCTGGACAGTCCGCGAGCGTGTGCAACGCCGTGTCGGAATCGGCGCCGCACTCGTGGCACACACCGGACGCTTCGCGCCGGGCCACCCGCCACAGATACCACCCGAAACAACCATGTCCGGAGAGCACCTGCGTCAGGCGGAAGGTGAGAACCCCATGCCTCCTGGCGACCCAGCCCTGGAGAATGGGCTGGATGGCCGAAATCGTCCAGCCTCCTGCACTGGGCGATTCCAGCCGCCGCCTCCATTGGCGGAGGAGCTCCTGCTGAGCCTCCCTCCGCCAATCTACCTCTACCACCGCCGAGTCTCCCCCCGATGAACGGGCTTCAACTCTGCGGCGGTAGGCCTGAGCGAGCACCTTGGCCTCCAGGTCCCAGGGAGGGGACCCGGCCAAGGCGCAGGCCGCCTCGCCGGAAATGGTCCGGTAGCCCCGCACGAGTCTGACCGCCATGATCCTCTGCGCTCCACGCAGCAGAGGCAGGGACCCCGCAGTCAGCCGCTCCGCCCACACGGGAGCGCCGTACAGGGCCATAGAGCGGACCACTCCAGCATAAAGGCGCCGGCAGCCTGCATTAGGCCCCCCCAAATTCGGGAGGAGCCTGCTCAGGGCTCCGGCGGTCGCCGTTAACTTGGGGGCGAGCCGCCGGAAGTGGGCCTCGAACGTCCATCGGCTGTCGAGGAGCAATCCCAGGTACCATAGAGTACCCGAGATTTCGATGGACGTCCCGCCCACCATCAACCGGGAGCCCACTGGGGGCGCCATCCGAGGCCTGTGGAAGCAAATGGCCTCGGATTTCTCCAAAGCCACCCCCAGTCCTAACCGGCGAATCCGCGCCACGACGTGTGCGGTGGCCGCGGTCGCCAGCACACGGGCATCCCGGTGGGTGCCCGCACGGGCAGTTACCAGGGTGTCGTCTGCGTAACAAAACAGACGGACCCCCGGAAGCATTTGCCCGCGCAGCACCCAGTCGTAGCCGATGTTCCACAGAAGGGGGCCAAGAACCGACCCCTGTGGAACACCGCACGACATCCTCCGCTCCTTCCACCCACCCCCAGCCGTCGGGTACCCGACAGCGCGGTCGGCCAGATAATTACCGACAACACGCTGCAGGTACATGGGGATGCGGTGGAAGCGTAGGGCCTCCTTGATCACTCCCCAGGGCAAGGTGTTGAAAGCGTTAGCGATGTCCAACGACACCGCCAACACAACCTCGCCCCGAGTTGTCGCCTCCTCCGCCAGATGTCTTACACCCTCGATACAGTCGAGGGTGGACCTGCCCTGGCGGAATCCGCACTGGAGACGACTGAGGTCGGGCCCTACCTCCTGGAGGTGCTGGACTATGCGGGAAGCTATTATTCGTTCGAGCAGCTTCCCCGCCTCGTCCAGCAAAACGATGGGCCGATACGCGGAGGGTGTATCGGCCGGTTTACCCTCCTTCTTAAGCAGGACCAGTCTCCCCGTTTTCCACCTACGGGGAAAGAGGCCCTGCTCGAGGCAGGCACTGTATGTTGCCCTGAGTTGAGACTCCATCGGACCCAGGGCAAGAGACCAGGCGCGCCCAGGGATGCCGTCCGGCCCAGGGGCAGTGTTCTTCGTCTTCATCCGACTCACCGCCCCGGCTAACTCCCACTCCGACACCCCCGGCGCACCTGATACAGTGCCGTCCTCCTCCTCCAGAGGCGCCATACGAGGCGGAACCACCTCGGCCGTCTGCGGGAACAGGGTTTCCACGACAGATTCGAGGAAATCTGGCCGAAGGCTCTCGGTAAGGGGGGGAGCGCGGGCGCGAAGCTTCTTCCGCGCCGCTTTGTACGGCCTCCCCCACGGATCCCGATCGAGCTCCTCGGCCATCTCCTTGTGGGCCCTGTCCTTAGCCTCGGCGATGGCCACCCGCAAAGTAGCGCGGGCAGCCCTGTAGGCCTCGTAACGGCGCCTCTCCTCTTCGACGTCGTGTCGCCTGCGACGCCTGTAGCGGGATAACCGGTAGCGCACAGCTCTGCACTGGTCTCGCAGCTGCGCCAGCTCCTCCGACCACCAGTATACCCCGCATGCCGGCCCTGTGCATCGCACCCTCGGCATGCTGGCGTCGCAAACGAGCGACATCCGCCGCTGCAGGTCCTCCACCTCCGCGGCTACATCCCCCCCCGTGGGCCCTGCCACCCACGCCTGGACAATTGCGGCCTCGACCAAGAACTCGGGGTCCATTTTCTTCAAAGACCACCGAGGGCCGCCACTTCTATTAGACCGGGAAGAAGTGGGAGTGGGAGTGGGGCGCGTGGAGACCTCGAACCATATGTACCGATGGTCCGAGAGAGACTCCGCACCCACCTTTACCTCCCAATTACTGACACACGGTGACATGGCGGCGTCGACAAAGGTGACGTCGACTTTGGAGCCGCCATTCCATCGTACACATGTGTCAGCATCCCCCCGGTTCATGACGACGAGCCCGGTCGAGGCAAGCCAACTGTCCAGGAACGTCCCCCGGATACACGTAACTGGAGACCCCCACGCAGCGGATTTTGCATTGAGGTCTCCAGCCAGGATCACCTTCTCAGGGCGCAACCTTGCCACCAAAACGCCGATCTCAGCCATAAAAAGCTCAAAGCTCGAGAACGGCGCATTCGGTGAGAAGTAGACACCGATCACGAACATGTCTCCGATTCTAGCCGAGACATATCCGTTCCCCCTCACAACGCTCTCCAGGGCTGGGGAGCCAACTGCAGCCCTGGAAGCAATGGCCACATCCCCCAGACGATCTGCGACCCACTCCTCGCCCGACGGGACGAAGAGAGGCTCGGATACCACCGCGACATGTACCATGCGCTCTGCCATGGCCTGAAAGAGCAAGTCCTGGGCCCCGCCAGAGCGCATGATATTCGCCTGGAGAAATCGGTATTTCGTGAGGGCCATTACTGATTGATTTCCATAGTCTCCATTCCCCGGCTCGTGGTAGCTCGAGCCGGGCTGGTGGCAGGTTGTGAGGGGACCCTCGGGCCATCACCCCCCCTTCCTCTCCTCATCGGGACGGACGGTGCCTTGCACTGCCCGCCCCCCGCCCTATGATCGGCCTTCAGCCCTGCCCGTTGGCAGCTCCCACAATGTGGGGCAGCCGAGCAGGACTGGGCCTTGTGGCCGCTCTTGCCGCAGCGATAGCATTCATCGCTGCGGTCAACTGTCGATCGACATTCCGCCCGCAGGTGCCCCTTCTCTAGGCACCTGAAGCAGCGGCGTGGGCGGGCCTCGAGCAAGTGGACGCGGGCCGAGACCCAACCCACCAAAACCCTGCCAATCGTCACCACCTTTTTGGCCGCTGCAACCGGAACCCTGAGCCATATGGAGCCTAAGCCTCCGTCTGACCAGCGGATCACCCCTGTGGTGATATCCTGTCTGGAGCATTCTCCTGTCCGAGCGATGGCAACAGCTACGTCCTCCTCAGTTGTGGAGTCATCCAGACCCACGAGGCGTAGTTCCGCGCATTTCGTGGGCGTAGTGACCCGCACCGCTGGCTCATCCCTGAACAGCTCACGGATCCGGCCAGCTAAAACTCCAGCCTTCTCCTCCTTTGTGGGACCGGAAATTTCAAACATCCGGGCCCCAGTGGCAGCCTTCTTGACCCTCATGCCACCGTCTAAGCCCAGGTCGTCAATCTTGACGTTATTTTTGGCCCGGGATAGAACCTCCGAGTACGAGAGGCCCTTATCAATTGCCTCCTGGTCCACGGTCACCACTACAGCCGCTGAGCGTGGGGTCTGGAGTTTCCTCCCCCCTTTCTTTGGCTGCGACTGAACGGTGGTGGCAACGGGTTTATTTGCCTTGGCAGATTGCTTCTTCGCTTTCGCCTTGGTACCCTTCCGTGCCACAACATTCCAGCCCTCACTCATAGAAGCGGGGGCTGGTGGTAACGGTCTTGGCTCTGGAAGAGTCCGTTTCGCCTCTGCCAAGGATTTCTTCTTCTTGGCCTTGGCCTTTCCCTTCTTTCCGGCCGTCGTTGCTGAGGGGGCCGATCCAACTGGAGCAGGATCAACCACCCTGATTTCAGGCCGCTTAGCCCTAGAAGGCCGGCTAGAGACTACCGCTGCTTCCTTTCTGGGAGCCTCTGTCACAGTTTTGGCCGCCGCCTCCGCCCTTCTTTTGTCCGAGGCCAACGGCGGCCTTAGTCTCTCCTCTGGTGGGAGCCGACACTCGAAACTGTCCAACCGCGCTGTGATGATATTCTGGAGTCTATCCATCTCCTCGTCGATGGTAAGACCCCTTGCGGTTGTTGTACCCTTTTTGGGAGCTGCCTCCTCGCTTGACGCCGATTTGGCACAAGTCATCATCTCTTTTATCGTTGCAATCTCAACTGACAGATTGTTGATGACTTGTACCAACCTTTTATTTTCTTCTCTGAGGAGTCGATTCTCCTCGGACTCCGACCTCTCGGTTAAGACCTTAGCGGCCTCCTCTATCGTTCGGGCTACCTTGTTTAGAGTCCCTCTGCATGAACCATTGAGGTTTTTGGACTTGTTGACAGTCAGCCTCATCTTCGCCGCATTCTCCGCAAGGATGTCGCTAACACGAGACGTGTCAACCTCTGTAAGAGCCACTTGTGGCAGAACTACTTTAGAGCTGGCCGACGCCGATCTCGACGAGCGACCGCTCACTTCACCCGACGCGTCCATGAAAATATCCTCATCATCAGGCTCACCACACTCTAGGGCGTCACGAGCCTCACGAAGGCCGAATTTCGAGCCACTCGCACGGGATCTGGTGTCCGCTTTCTTCGCGTCCAGATCCTCATCCGAATCAGCGGGGCTCCCACGATCCGTCCTGTCCCTTTTCTTTGAGCGGACACGTTTACCCGTGCCGCTCATGTCCTCCAAAGATACGCATTTTGTTAGGTCCTGCAGAGAAACCGAGCATTCTCCCAAGATCGGACTCCGAGAACCAGATCCGCATCCAATCCTTCTGGAACTGCGCGCAGGATTGCGCCGCGTTCCCACACACGTATCCGCGGAAACACCAGCCAAGCCGGTTTCAATTCCGCCGACACCCCCTCCTGTCTCCTCCGAAGCATTGGTTGCCCCCCCAGATACAATGGGGCGACCGAGGCCAGTATTGCACGGCACCCGCAAAATTAAATTCGCGGACTGCGGCGCAACACTGGTCGCGGTGAGGGATTCCCCGGGTGAACCGGGACCCTCCTGGGTAGTCGTTACTTTTTGTTTGTCCATGCTTCATATTTTTAGTTTTTGGTTACCCTAACGACCGAACTCCCATCGGCCATTCATCTCGTCGGCAGGTATGACCTTGAGATTGGGTGAGGCCCTCGCGACTGGATACCCCCCAGCCACTCATCCCCTCGGCGAGCCCCAAAAACCTTGGGATTAGGGGTAATTTTTTAGAGAGGTTTTCTTCCTCGCGACCCGAAGGTCCCCGCTCCCATCGCTGGGTTTACGGGTTTGGCTGACGGAGGCCGAAGCCGTGTCCAGCAAGACTTAAACTAAGCCAAAACCAAACGCGCCAACCAATTGAGGACTCATTCCCCCCAGAGCCCCCAGCCTATCAGAAATGCCCTCTGCAGACAGAGGGACAATCAGAATCAGCAACCCTACCCCCCCTACCCCACGGTCCGTTCGCCAGGTCCAGGGAATACATATTTCATTATTCCGTAGGCCTGCCCAGGGTGCGCCACGAGGAGGCCAACCGCTAAAGCACCCCAACCTAACCTAACCTAACCTAACCTAACCTAACCTAACCTAACCTAACCTAACCTAACCTTTTTTTTTTTTTTTTTTTCGAGGGGAAACTCCTAACGAGTACACACGCCGTCATGGGAGCCGACGACGTGGTTATGTGGGGTTCGCACCCACTAAAACCCCCCGGTGTCCATCTCACGCCTTAATGCGGCAGCCACGGTTCCCTATTTGACCGCGACCTCGCAGCGTTGCCGCCCTAGCGGCCCTCCTCAGAGCAGGGAGTTCCTTACGCCTCCCGACCACCTCTGGGATGCACCTAAGGACACTAGATGCATCCTAGAATAAGACCCTTGTAGGGGCGCCGGGTCTCCCATCACCCGACGTCCAGGATCTCAACATCGTCGCTGTCTGTAAACAGTCGAGTATCGACCGCAGCAACGACTGCAGGTTCCGAGGGGGAACTAGTGATTGGTTCCTTCCGAAACCCACGACGACTTTTGATGGGGTTGCAGAGCCTGCCCCCCATTCTATGATTTGCCGGGAGACCAGCCCTAGCGCATGGCCCACATTTAGGGTCCCGCGAGCATCGCGTAGCGATGTGGCCAGTCTCACCGCAGCGGTAGCACTCAGTGCTTCTATCGATTTCCGAGCCACAGTTGGCCCGAAAGTGACCAACCTCTAGACAGCGGTAGCACCGCTGTATTTGCTTTCGCAGGAGCTCAACGCGTGCCGTACACCATCCCACGCGGAGCTTCCCAGTGCCCTCCAACTTCAACGCCGCCGCCACCGGACAACGCACCCACACCGTGCAGTAACCAGCAGCGTTGTGCTTCACTTCCCCGACCTTGACTTGACCGGGGACGCATCCACCAGATTTAGCCACAGCATTGGCCACTTCAGACGCTGATGCAACCTCTTCCACACCCACAAGGCGCAGTTCCGCGGACTTGACAGGTCTAGAAACCCTCACCAATTCTTGGCCCATGGACTCCTTCAGCTTTTCAGCCAAGATGTCTGCCTTGACCCCATTCTCATTTTCGGATACTTCGAATATCCTACCACCAGTAGCTGACCGTCTGTATGTTACAGACGGGATCCCCAAAGCCGGGAGATCTAGCTTTTCCTTCGCTTGGGCAACAACATCGCTGTAGGTGACGCCACATTTTATTGCGGTGTCGGTCAAAGTGACCACCACCGCGGAGGAGATAGGTACCCGCACCTTAGGTTTTCTCCTCCTCTTTTTCATCCTTTTCTCCACTTGACCAGGAGACAACTGCTGGACTGAACCCATCACCGGTTTGACTGGGACAGGGTTCCGCGCTCTTGCTGTGTTCTCTTTCCGCCTTCCTTTCCTCTTTACAACTGTGGCCCACTCAGAAGTCAGTGGAACCACAGGAGCTTTTAATGCTTCCGCATAGGTGTGGTCATCTCTCACCCGTTTTCCAACTCTGGCGATTTTCGCCGGTTTAGGCCCTAGCGAAGATACTTCAGGAGTCACTATGCAACTCGAATCCACCATAGTTGACGCATCCTTCCTTGTTGCAGCACTAGCAAGACGCCTCAAATCCTGCTCTTGGGTGAGACTTGACACGCGCCTCTTTAATTTGTCCACCTCTTTCCGCAGAATCTCAATTTCCGCGCGGAGATCACACTTTTCAATCTCACTACGTTGCATCCTTTTTTTCTGCATCGCAGACTTATCCACCAGTGTGCAGATGCCGTTCCATAGTTCGTTGCTGTACAAGGCAGCCAAGTCCACCAAGGTACGGATCTGTTTTCTGCTCACATTAGGATTATCTATTCTCTTAACCGTTTCATCCATCAGATCAACATTGGCCAGAAAACGATTTCCATCCTCTTTCTTCGTTCGAGCCTCAATTGTTTTTTCGACAAAGTTATTCTTCTCATCATCAGTCATTTCAAATTGGAATTTTGTTACGACTTTTTCGTCGCATTCCAATGTCTCTCTATCTACCTCCATCGACGTCGAAACAGAAGGTGCCCCCCCAGATACGATGGGGCGACTACGTCGAGGGGACGACTGCCGGTGCTCCGGTTGCCGTCTCCCCGACGCAGCAAGGGATTCCCCAGATGAACTGGGACCCTCCTGGGTAGTCGTTTGACTGCGTGTCTTAACCATTCTGTTGTTTATTCCCCACATAAATTCCCCCCCAGTTGTGAAGCCCTAGAGACCGGATCCCCCCCGGCCATTCATCCCATCGGCGGGCCCCGAACCTTAGGATTGGGGTAATTTTTTAGAGAGGTTTTCTTCCTCGCGGCCCCTCCCCTCAAATGAAAAGAGCGGCCCCCGGTTCCGCACTAACTTGCGGAGTTACGGTTTTCCCGACGTGGCTCCCGAGTAGAGAGCCAAAAGCCTACCGGCCATAGAACACGACCGGAACGGCTCGCCGCGCATGGTGGGCGTTTCCACCCCCCCCAAAGGTAATTTTTTATAGAGGTTTTCTTCCTCGCGACCCGAAGGCCCCCGTTCCCGTTGCCGGGCTTACGGGCTCCGCCAGTCCGTCCGCCAGGCCCCTGGAATACAAACATATTCAAGAGACCTGCCCAGGGTGCGCCACGAGGAGGCCGACCGACATTGGCACCCCAACCTAACCTAACCTAACCTAACCTAACCTAACCTAACCTAACCTAACCTAACCTAACCTAACCTAACCTAACCTAACCTTTTTTTTTTTTTTTTTTTTTTTAACAGGAAAAAACCCCTTATGGGTACCGCCGCCCGCGGGGTCAGGCGACGGTTATGTCGGACTCGCACCGACTAAAATAACCTGTGTGCTCCACCACGCTGCTGGTGGCGGGAATAGGGTACCCATGATGACATGACCCCCATCCCCGCCAGCAGCAACTCTGTACCCCAGAGTACGCCACCTCTGGGTCGGGGCCTCTCTAAAAGTGGCCCCTCCCTCCGCTGGACGATGCATCGGGAGCACCAGATGCATCGAACGCCGCGGGGACCTTATAGGGGGGCGTCCGAATGAACCCCGTTCGGAACGCCCGGAAGGTCCCCGTTAGGGCGGCATGCGATGGTCTTGGGCGAGTCGCCTGCGCCCGGCTCGCCTGCGGCGGATCGGATCCCGGGACTCGACTTCCCGGACCCGCTCCGCCGCCTCCTTCCGCGACATGACGTGCTCGCAGAAGGAGGCCATCGCTGCCCACGATCGCCCCCTGTCCACCATGGCACGAACCACAGTGGGCAGGGAGAGATCGTGCCCCACCTGTGCCACGAGTTCCGCCCGCTGAACCGCCCAAACTGAACAGTCCGCGAGCGTGTGCAGCGCCGTATCAGATTCGGCGCCGCACTCGTGGCACTCACCGGACGCTTCGCGCCGGGCCACCCGACACAGATACCTCCCGAAGCAACCATGTCCGGAAAGCATCTGTGTCAGGCGGAAGGTGAGGACCCCATGCCTCCTGGCGACCCAGCCCTGGAGAATGGGCTGGATGGCCGAAATCGTCCAGGCTCCTGTCCTGGGCGATTCCAACCGCCGCCTCCACTGGCGAAGGAGCTCCTCCTGAGCTACCCTCCGCCAGTCCACCTCTACCGCCGCTGAGTCTCCCCCCGGTGAACGGGCTTCAACTCTGCGGCGGTAGGCCTGAGCTAGCACCTTGGCCTCTAGGTCCCACGGAGGGGACCCGGCCAAGGCGCAGGCCGCCTCGCCGGAGATGGTCCGGTAGCCCCGCACAATTCTGACCGCCATGACCCTCTGCGCCCTTCGCAGCAGGCACTCAGATCCGGCGGTCAGCCGCTCCGCCCATACGGGAGCGCCGTACAGGGCCATCGACCTAACCACCCCGGCGTAAAGGCGCCGGCAGCCTGCTTTCGGCCCTCCCAAATTCGGGAGGAGCCTGCTCAGGGCTCCGGCGGTCGCCGTTAGCTTGGGGGCGAGCCGCCGGAAGTGGGCCTCGAACGTCCATCGGCTGTCGAGTAGCAATCCCAGGTACTGTAGTGTACCCGAGATTTCGATGGACGTCCCGCCCACCACCAACCGGGAGCCCACTGGGGGCGCCATCCGAGGCCTGTGGAAGCAAATGGCCTCGGATTTCTCCAAGGCCACCCCCAGTCCCAACCGGCGAATCCGGGCCACAACGTGAGCCGTGGCCGCGGTCGCCAGCACTCGGGCCTCCCGATGGGTGCTCGCGCGGGCAGTCACGAGGGTGTCGTCTGCGTAACAGAACAGACGCACCCCCGGAAGCATTTGCCCACGCAGCACCCAGTCGTAGCCGATGTTCCACAGGAGGGGGCCTAGAACCGACCCCTGCGGAACACCGCACGACATCCTCCGCTCCTTCCACGCACCCCCAGCCGTCGGGTACCTGACAGCGCGGTCAGCCAAATAGTCACTGACCACACGCTGCAGGTACATGGGGATGCGGTGGAACCGTAGGGCCTCCTTGATCACTCCCCAGGGCAAGGTGTTGAATGCGTTAGCGATGTCCAGCGACACCGCTACCACCACCTCGCGCTGGGTTGTCGCCTCCTCCGCCAGAAGTCTCACACCCTCGATACAGTCGAGGGTGGACTTGCCCTGGCGGAATCCGCACTGGAGACGACTGAGGTCAGGCCCTACCTCCCGGAGGTGCTGGACTATGCGGGAAGCTATGACGCGTTCGAGCAGCTTCCCCGCTTCGTCCAGCAAGACAATGGGCCGATACGCGGAGGGTGTATCGGCCGGTCTTCCCTCCTTCTTGAGCAGGACTAGTCTCCCCGTCTTCCACCTACGGGGAAAGAGGCCCTGCTCGAGGCAGGCACTGAACGTCGCCCTGAGCCCAGACTCCAACGGACCCAGGGCAAGAGACCAGGCGCGCCCAGGGATGCCGTCGGGGCCAGGGGCGGTATTTTTCGCCTTCATGCGACTCACCGCCCCGGCCAACTCCCACTCCGACACCCCCGGCGCACCTGACCCAGTGCCATCCTCCTCCTCGAGAGGCGCCATACGAGGCGGCTCCACCTCGGCTCCCTGCGGGAACAGGGCTTCCACCACGGATTCTAGGAAATCCGGCCGAAGGCTCTCGGTGAGGGGGGGGGCGCGGGCACGAAGTTTCCTCCGCGCCGCTTTGTACGGCCTCCCCCACGGATCCCGACTGAGCTCTTCGGCCATCTCCCTGTGGGCCCTGTCCTTGGCTTCGGCGATCGCCGTACGCAAGGAGGCGCGGGCAGCCCGATAAGCCTCATAACGGCGCCTCTCCTCTTCGACGTCGCGTCGTCTACGACGCCTGTACCGAGTGTACTGGCGGCGCACGGCCACGCACTGATCGCGCAGCCGCGCCAGCTCCTCCGACCACCAGTACACCCCGCGTGCCGGCCCTGTGCTTCGCACCCTCGGCATGCTGGCGTCGCAGATGAGCGACATCCGCCGCTGGAGGTCCTCAACCTTCGCGGCAACCTCCCCACCCGTAGACCCAGCGGCCCACGCCTGGACGATTGCGGCCTCGACGAGGAACTCGGGATCCATTTTCCTGACGGACCACCGAGGGCCATCATCTCTTCCCGACCGAGGGGAAATGGGAGCACGGCGTGCGGCCACCTCGAACCATATATATCGATGGTCCGAGAGTGACTCCGTACCCACAATCACCTCCCAATTTCTGACACATGGTGACATGGCGGCGTCGACAAAGGTAACGTCGACTTTGGAGCCGCCATTCCATCGCACGCATGTGTCAGCCGTCCCTCGGTTCATGACGGCCATCCCAGTCGAGGCCAACCAACCGTCCAGAAACCTCCCTCTGACGTCCGTGACCGGAGACCCCCACGCGACGGATTTGGCGTTGAGGTCACCGGCCAGGACCACCTTGCCGGGGCGTAACCTATTAACCAAGTCTCCGACTTCAGCCATAAAAAGCTCGAAGTCGGAGAACGGTCTGTTCGGCGAAAAGTACGCCCCGATGACGGATACGTCTCCAATCTTAGCGGAGACGTACCCGCGCCCTCTCACCACGCGCTCCAGAGCCGGGGAGCCAACTGCAGCTCTGGACGCGATGGCTACATCCCCCGCACGGTCTCCGACCCATTCCTCGCCCGACGGGACGAATCGGGGCTCGGAGATCACAGCCACGTGCACCATACGCTCCGCCAGGGTCTGGAAGATTAGGTCCTGGGCCCTGCCGGAGCGCATGATGTTCGCCTGGAGGAATCTGATGGAGGCCATTAATTAGCGACCTCCATTGGATTCTCCATTACCCGGCTCGTTGTGGGCTGAGCCGGGCTGGCGGTAGGTGGCGAGGGGACCCTCGGGCCATCACCCCCCCTTCCCCTTCTCTTTGGAGCGGACGGTGCCTTGCACTGCCCGCTCCCCGCCCTATGGTCGGCCTTTTGTCCTGCCCGTTCGCAGCTCCCACAGTGTGGAGCCGCCGAACAGGATCGGGCTTTATGGCCGTTTTGACCGCAGCGATAACATTCGCCGCTGCGGTCAACAGCCGACGAGCACTCGGCTCTTAAGTGCCCCTTCTCCAGGCATTTATAGCAGCGCTGCGGGCGGACTTCGAGCAACTGGACCCGAGCCGAGACCCAGCCCACCAGCAGCCTGCCAGCCGCCACCATCTTTTTAGCCACCGCGACAGGGACCCTAAGCCACAAAGAGCCCAAAGCCTTTCCTTCCCTACGAATCACCCCGGTCTGAACGTCGTGAGTGGAACACTCACCGACCCGGGTGACGGCGATGACTACGTCCTCTTCGGTGGCGGCATCGTCCAAACCCACGATGCGAATTTCTTCTGTTTTCGTGGGCGTGGACACACGTACTGCCGGCTCGTCAGAGAAAAGCTCTCTGAGCCGGCCGGCCAGAGCACTCGCCTGTTCTTCCCTTTTGGGCCCGGATATTTCATACATCCGAGCCCCCGTCGCCGCTTTCTTCAAGCGCATGCCGACATCCAGACCCAGGTCATCGATTTTCACACATCGAGTGGCCCGGGCCAGAACGTCGGCATACGTTAAGCCTTTTCCGGCTGCCTCCTCCCCCAAGGTCACCACGACTGCAGCCGAGCGTGGGGTCTGGAGTTTCCTCCCCCCTCGCTTCGGCTGCGCTTTGGTCGTGGCGACAACAGGCACTGCCTGTATAGGCGGCGCCTTCTTCTTATTTTTAGTACCCCTCCTCGCTACCACATTCCACCCTTCACTCATGGAGGCGGGTGCTGGCGGCAACGGGCGGGGCTCAGGTCGCTTTTCGTTCTCTACGACCTTTCCCTTCTTCTTTTTGTCCTTCTTCTTTTTCGGCTGGTTGGCCCTTCCGCTGTTGTCAGCAGCTGGGTCAACCACCCGAATTGCCGTTTTCTTCACAGGTCGTGGAGGGCCCTGCGATCGTTCTGAGACAACCGCAACCGCAGAGCTCTTCTCGGCCTCATTTACTTTATCCGACACTTTCCTTCCTTGTCCTGTCCTTGTTTCCGCTGCCGCATTTCTCTTATCCGCAGCTAGCGGAGGGCGGATTCTTGGCTCCGGAGGCAACCGACTCTCCATATTTTCCAGTCGAGCCGAGACCATGTTATGGAACCTGACAAACTCCTCCTCAACTCTCTCAGTCAGGCTCTTCTCAGGCTGCTGACGGACTGGCGGAACCACCACGTTTCCAGACCCCATATTGGCAGGGGTGATCATCCCCTTTAACGTGGTGTTCTCTACAGAGAGATTATTAACCACCCCTGCCAACCTGGCGTTTTCGGCCCTCAAAATTCGGACCTCTTCCGACGGTGTCCGCTTTAAGAGGACTTTGACCGCCTCCTCCACGCATTCAGCGACCGAGTTAAGAGCTCCGCGGCACCTACCATTTAGGTTTTTTGACTTACCCACAGTCAGCCGCATCTTCTCCATACTTTGGGTAAGCACGTCACAAACACGTGAAGTGTCAGCCATGTCTAGAGACTCCGGACTCTCAGAATTGACAGGCCCACTTTTGGACCTAGTCGAACCGGAATTCCGGGAGTCCTCCGCCGGCGCCGACCTGGTTCCTCGGCCACTCGGCTCAACTCCACCAACGTCCACATCGTCCTTGAGAAACTCGTGACGCCGGATAGCGTCACGAGCCTCCTTCAGCCCCATTTGAGAGCCCCACACATGGGTCCTGGTATCCGCCTTTTTGGCGTCCAGGTCACGCGATTCGGTGGAACCCTCGCATTCAGCCCACAGCCGTTTCTTAGACCGGGCACGAGTTTTGATGCCGTCTAAGTTTTCTGCTGATGCACACCTCGACATGTCCAGGGAGCTGTACGATCCTGCACTAGCACTTCGAGTGCTGATAGTCCTCTCCTTACTTTTGCGTGTCGTATCACGCCTCGTCTCTACTGGATCCGCCGAAACACCAGCATAGCCGGTCTCAATTTCGCAGATCTCCACTCCTCCATCTCCGCAAGCACTGGTTGCCCCCCCAGATACGATGGGGCGACCGAGGCCAGTATTGCACGGCACCCGCAAAACTAAGTTCGCGGAATGCGATGAAACACTGGTCTCGGTGAGGGATTCCCCGGATGATCCGGGACCCTCCTGGGTAGTTTTTACTTTTCGTTTATCCATTGCTCATTAGTGTTCTTTTATGTTGGTTACCCTAACGACCGAACTCCCATCGGCCATTCATCTCGTCGGCAGGTATGACCTTGAGATTGGGTGAGGCCCTCGCGACTGGATACCCCCCAGCCACACATCCCCTCGGCGAGCCCCAAAACCTTGGGATTAGGGGTAATTTTTTAGAGAGGTTTTCTTCCTCGCGACCCGAAGGTCCCCGCTCCCATTGCTGGGTTTACGGGTTTGGCTGACGGAGGCCGAAGCCGTGTCCAGCAAGACTAAAACTAGCCAAAACCAAACGCGCCAACCAATTGAGGACTCATTCCCCCCAGAGCCCCCAGCCTATCAGAGTTGCCCTCTGCAGACAGAGGGACAATCAGAATCAGCAACCCTACCCCCCCTACCCCACGGTCCGTTCGCCAGGTCCAGGGAATACATATTACAATATTCCGTGGGCCTGCCCAGGGTGCGCCACGAGGAGGCCAACCGTTAAGGCACCCCAACCTAACCTAACCTAACCTAACCTAACCTAACCTAACCTAACCTAACCTAACCTAACCTAACCTAACCTAACCTAACCTAACCTAACCTCTTAATTTCGAGGGGAAACTCCTAACGAGTACACACGCCGTCATGGGAGCCGACGACGTGGTTATGTGGGGTTCGCACCCACTAAAACCCCCCGGTGTCCATCTCACGCCTTAGTGCGGCAGCCACGGTTCCTTATTTGACCGCGACCTCGCAGCGTTGCCGCCCTAGCGGCCCTCCTCAGAGCAGGGAGTTCCTTACGCCTCCCGACCACCTCTGGGATGCACCTAAGGACACTAGATGCATCCTAGAATAAGACCCTTGTAAGGGCGCCGGGTCTCCCATCACCCGACGTCCAGGATCTCAACATCGTCGCTGTCTGTAAACAGTCGAGTATCGACCGCAGCAACGACTGCAGGTTCCGAGGGGGAACTAGTGATTGGTTCCTTCCGAAACCCACGACGACTTTTGATGGGGTTGCAGAGCCTGCCCCCCATTCTATGATTTGCCGGGAGACCAGCCCTAGCGCATGGCCCACATTTAGGGTCCCGCGAGCATCGCGTAGCGATGTGGCCAGTCTCACCGCAGCGGTAGCACTCAGTGCTTCTATCGATTTCCGAGCCACAGTTGGCCCGAAAGTGACCAACCTCTAGACAGCGGTAGCACCGCTGTATTTGCTTTCGCAGGAGCTCAACGCGTGCCGTACACCATCCCACGCGGAGCTTCCCAATGCCCTCCAACTTTAACGCCGCCGCCACCGGACAACGCACCCACACCGTGCAGTAACCAGCAGCGTTGTGCTTCACTTCCCCGACCTTGACTTGACCGGGGACGCATCCACCAGATTTAGCCACAGCATTGGCCACTTCAGACGCTGATGCAACCTCTTCCACACCCACAAGGCGCAGTTCCGCGGACTTGACAGGTCTAGAAACCCTCACCAATTCTTGGCCCATGGACTCCTTCAGCTTTTCAGCCAAGATGTCTGCCTTGACCCCATTCTCGTTTTCGGATACTTCGAATATCCTACCACCAGTAGCTGACCGTCTGTATGTTACAGACGGGATCCCCAAAGCCGGGAGATCTAGCTTTTCCTTCGCTTGGGCAACAACATCGCTGTAGGTGACGCCACATTTTATTGCGGTGTCGGTCAAAGTGACCACCACCGCGGAGGAGATAGGTACCCGCACCTTAGGTTTTCTCCTCCTCTTTTTCATCCTTTTCTCCACTTGACCAGGAGACAACTGCTGGACTGAACCCATCACCGGTTTAACTGGGACAGGGTTCCGCGCTCTTGCTGTGTTCTCTTTCCGCCTTCCTTTCCTCTTTACAACTGTGGCCCACTCAGAAGTCAGTGGGACCACAGGAGCTTTTAATGCTTCCGCATAGGTGTGGTCATCTCTCACCCGTTTTCCAACTCTGGCGATTTTCGCCGGTTTAGGCCCTAGCGAAGATACTTCAGGAGTCACTATGCAACTCGAATCCACCATAGTTGACGCATCCTTCCTTTGAGGCCTTACTGCAGAACTAGCAACACGCCTTAAATCCTGCTCTTGGGTGAGACTTGACACGCGCCTCTTCAATTTGTCCACCTCTTTCCGTAGATCCTCAATTTCCGTGCGGAGATCACATTTTTCCATCTCACTGCGTTGCATCATTTTTTTCTGCATCGCAGACTTATCCACCAATGTGCATATGCCGTTCCATAGCTCATTGCTGTACAAGCCAGCCAATTCCACCAAATTACTGATCTGCTTCCTACTCACTTTAGGATCATCAATTTTCTTAACCGTCTCATCCATCAGATCAAGATTGGCCAGAAAACGATTTCCATCCTCTTTCTTTGTTCGAGCCTCAATTGTTTTTTCGACAAAGTTGTACTTTTCATCAAAAGTCATTTCAAGTTGGGATTTTGAATCGTCGCATTCCATTGCCTCTCTATCTGCCTCCTTCGACGTCGAAACAGAAGGTGCCCCCCCAGATACGATGGGGCGACTACGTCGGGGGGACGACTGCCGGTGCTCCGGTTGCCGTCTCCCCGACGCAGCAAGGGATTCCCCAGATGAACTGGGACCCTCCTGGGTAGCCGTTTGACTGCGTGTTTTAACCATTCTGTTTATTCCCCACTTAGATTCCCCCCCAGTTGTGGAGCCCTAGTGACCGGATCCCCCCCGGCCATTCATCCCATCGGCGGGCCCCGAACCTTAGGATTGGGGTAATTTTTTAGAGAGGTTTTCTTCCTCGCGGCCCCTCCCCTCAAATGAGAAGAGCGGCCCCCGGTTCCGCACTCACTTGCGGAGTTACGGTTCTCCCGACGTGGCTCCCGCGTAGAGAGCCAAAAAGCCTACCGGCCATAGAATACGACCGGAACGGCTCGCCGCGCATGGTGAGCGTTTCCACCCCCCCCAAAGGTAATTTTTTATAGAGGTTTTCTTCCTCGCGACCCGAAGGCCCCCGTTCCCGTTGCCGGGCTTACGGGCTCCGCCAGTCCGTCCGCCAGGCCCCTGGAATACAAACATATTCAAGAGACCTGCCCAGGGTGCGCCACGAGGAGGCCGACCGACATTGGCACCCCAACCTAACCTAACCTAACCTAACCTAACCTAACCTTTTTTTTTTTTTTTTTTTTTTTTTTTCGAGGGGAAACTCCTAACGAGTACACACGCCGTCATGGGAGCCGACGACGTGGTTATGTGGGGTTCGCACCCACTAAAACCCCCCGGTGTCCATCTCACGCCTTAATGCGGCAGCCACGGTTCCTTATTTGACCGCGACCTCGCAGCGTTGCCGCCCTAGCGGCCCTCCTCAGAGCAGGGAGTTCCTTACGCCTCCCGACCACCTCTGGGATGCACCTAAGGACACTAGATGCATCCTAGAATAAGACCCTTGTAGGGGCGCCGGGTCTCCCATCACCCGACGTCCAGGATCTCAACATCGTCGCTGGCTGTAGACAGTCGAGTATCGACCGCAGCAACGACGGCAGGTTCCGAAGGGGAACTAGTAATTGGTTCCTTCCGGAACCCGCGGCGCTTTCTGACAGGGTTGCAGAGCCTGCCCCCCATCCAATGATTTGCCGGGAGACCAGCCCTAGCGCAAGGCCCACATTTAGGGTCTCGCGAGCATCGCGTAGCGATGTGGCCGGTCTCACCGCATCGATAGCACTCAGTGCTTCTATCGACTTTCGAGTCACAGTTTGCCCGAAAGTGACCAACCTCTAAACACCGGTAGCACCGCTGTATCCGCTTTCCAAGAAGCTCAACGCGTGCCGTACACCATCCCACGCGGAGCTTCCCAATGCCCTCCAACTTCAGCGCCGCAGCCACCGGACAACGCACCCACACCGTGCAGTATCCAGCAGCGTTGTACTTCAACTCCCCGACCTTAACTTGCCCGGGAACGCATCCACCAGATGTAGCCACAGCATTGGCCACTTCAGACGCCGAGGCAACATCTTCCACACCCACAAGGCGCAGTTCCGCAGTCTTAACGGGTCTGGAAATCCTCACTAAATCTTGGCCCACAGACTCCTTTAACTTTTCAGCGAAGATGTCTGCCTTGACCTCATTCTCGTTTTCGGAAACCTCAAAAATCCTTCCACCAGTTGCCGACCGTCTTAATGTTACCGACGGGATCCCCAGAGCTGAGAGATCTAACTTCTCCTTTGCTTGGGCAACGACATCCCTGTAGGTCACTCCACATTTTATTGCGGTGTCGGTCAAAGTGACCACCACCGCGGAGGAGTTAGGTACCCGTACCTTAGGCTTTCTCCTCCTCTTCTTCTTCCTCTTCTCCATATGACCAGAAGATACGCTCTGGATTGTAGCCATCGTAGGTTTAACTGGGACAGGGTTCCGAACTCTTGTCGCGTCCTCTTTTCGCCTTCGGTTTCTCTTTACAACTGTGGCCCACTCAGAAACCAGTGGAACCACAGGACCTTTAGCCTTTTCTGCGTATGTGTGGTCATCGCACACACGTGTCCCAACTCTTGCGATTTTCGCCGGCTTAGGCCCTAGCGAACATTCCTCGGGAGTCGCTATGTAGCTTGCATCCACCATAGTAGACGCATCCTTCCTTGTTGCAGCACTAGCAAGACGCCTCAAATCCTGCTCTTGGGTGAGACTTGACACGCGCCTCTTTAATTTGTCCACCTCTTTCCGCAGAATCTCAATTTCCGCGCGGAGATCACACTTTTCAATCTCACTACGTTGCATCATTTTTTTCTGCATCGCAGACTTATCCACCAGTGTGCAAATGCCGTTCCATAGTTCGTTGCTGTACAAGGCAGCCAAGTCCACCAAGGTACGGATCTGTTTTCTGCTCGCATTAGGATTATCTATTCTCTTAACCGTTTCATCCATCAGATCAACATTGGCCAGAAAACGATTTCCATCCTCTTTCTTCGTTCGAGCCTCAATTGTTTTTTCGACAAAGTTATTCTTCTCATCATCAGTCATTTCAAATTGGAATTTTGTTACGACTTTTTCGTCGCTTTCCATTGTCTCTCTATCTACCTCCATCGACGTCGAAACAGAAGGTGCCCCCCCAGATACGATGGGGCGACTACGTCGAGGGGACGACTGCCGGTGCTCCGGCTGCCGTCTCCCCGACGCAGCAAGGGATTCCCCAGATGAACTGGGACCCTCCTGGGTAGTCGTTTGACTGCGTGTCTTAACCATTCTGTTGTTTATTCCCCACATAAATTCCCCCCCAGTTGTGAAGCCCTAGAGACCGGATCCCCCCCGGCCATTCATCCCATCGGCGGGCCCCGAACCTTAGGATTGGGGTAATTTTTTAGAGAGGTTTTCTTCCTCGCGGCCCCTCCCCTCAAATGAAAAGAGCGGCCCCCGGTTCCGCACTAACTTGCGGAGTTACGGTTTTCCCGACGTGGCTCCCGAGTAGAGAGCCAAAAGCCTACCGGCCATAGAACACGACCGGAACGGCTCGCCGCGCATGGTGGGCGTTTCCACCCCCCCCAAAGGTAATTTTTTATAGAGGTTTTCTTCCTCGCGACCCGAAGGCCCCCGTTCCCGTTGCCGGGCTTACGGGCTCCGCCAGTCCGTCCGCCAGGCCCCTGGAATACAAACATATTCAAGAGACCTGCCCAGGGTGCGCCACGAGGAGGCCGACCGACATTGGCACCCCAACCTAACCTAACCTAACCTAACCTAACCTAACCTAACCTAACCTAACCTAACCTAACCTAACCTAACCTAACCTAACCTAACCTAACCTAACCACGGTATATCAAGCCGAATTACTGGCGTTATGCCGAGCGACCACTCTGGCAATTAAAAGTGAAAAGCAGTCGATTGGTATCTATAGCGACTCTAAAGCCGCACTCGAGTCGGTATCTGGTCACTATTCCTCTCATCCCTTAGTCCATGAAATACAGGAAAACCTAGCTACATGCAGTATGCAGAATAAGTTAGTTTCGTTATACTGGATTAAGGCTCATGCAGGGTATGAGGGGAATGAGAGGGCTGACCAATTGGCCAAAGAGGCGGCTTTAAAGTTAAAAAAGAAGTCCGATTATGATAAATGCCCGGTATCATTCGTCAAGAAACAATTAAGGTTGGAATCTGTTGAGGAATGGAACCGAAGGTACGAATCGAGTACGACGGCCTTGGTAACGAAACTTTTCTTGCCAGATGTGGTTACGGCATACAAAGTCGTCATGCAGCTGGACCTTGGCCAACAATTAACCCAGATTCTCACAGGGCATGGTGGATTTAATGAATACCTACATCGGTTTAAACTAAAGAACGACCCATCATGCGCCTGTGAACCTGGTGTGCCTGAAAACGTCTTACACCTCTTAACCGAGTGCCCAATATACGGTGCAGCACGTCTCGACCTAGAAACCGAACTCGATATAAAAATAGACGCATCGAATATTACAGTTTTGATTTCAAACACCAAATATAGAGACAGCTTTTTAAAATATTGTATAAAAATTGTAAATAATGTAAATAGAAAAAACAAAAAATAAGGGAAAAATTTGTTTCATTAAAAAATTAAAAATAATTAAAATGTGTATCGAATATTATAGTTCTGATGTCGGTTAGTCAATATAGAAATAGTCTTAAGATTGTAAATAGTGTAAATAACAATTAAAATATGATTACTAATGACAAGTCCAATAATAAAAAAAAAAAAAAAAAGTATTAGAATAAGGTAGAATTACGATAGTACTTAATTTGTTTAATCTCTTGTTCATGTATAATAATAAGGTGTTGTCTTTAGAAGAGTTTAGGATAATAATGATAATATAAACAATGGAAAAATGTTAAAAATACTAACTTTGTTAATGAATAGTAAAATATTGTAAATAGTGTTAATAAGGATAAAAAAGGATGTAAACTTGCAAAAACTAAATTGTAAAGAATTATAGGTATAAGATAGTTATAAAAGATTCTTGTTGTGTAAACTAAAATATAGATAAAAATAATAATAAGATTATGCTAGTAGTTATAATTGGTAATAAAACTAAAAATAGTAAATAACATCAATAAAGCAAACAAAGTCTCTGACCATCAAGTCAGAGGTAGAAGAAGTCAAAATAAAAAAAAAAAAAAAAAAAAAACCTAACCTAACCTAACCTAACCTAACCTAACCTAACCTAACCTAACCTAACCTAACCTAACCTAACCTAACCTAACCTAACCTAACCTAACCTTTTTTTTTTTTTTTTTTTTTAACAGGAAAAAACCCCTTATGGGTACCGCCGCCCGCGGGGTCAGGCGACGGTTATGTCGGACTCGCACCGACTAAAATAACCTGTGTGCTCCACCACGCTGCTGGTGGCGGGAATAGGGTACCCATGATGACATGACCCCCATCCCCGCCAGCAGCAACTCTGTACCCCAGAGTACGCCACCTCTGGGTCGGGGCCTCTCTAAAAGTGGCCCCTCCCTCCGCTGGACGATGCATCGGGAGCACCAGATGCATCGAACGCCGCGGGGACCTTATAGGGGGGCGTCCGAATGAAAACCTAACCTAACCTAACCTAACCTAACCTAACCTAACCTAACCTAACCTAACCTTTTTTTTTTTTTTTTTTTACGAGGGGAAACTCCTAACGAGTACACACGCCGTCATGGGAGCCGACGACGTGGTTATGTGGGGTTCGCACCCACTAAAACCCCCCGGTGTCCATCTCACGCCTTAATGCGGCAGCCACGGTTCCTTATTTGACCGCGACCTCGCAGCGTTGCCGCCCTAGCGGCCCTCCTCAGAGCAGGGAGTTCCTTACGCCTCCCGACCACCTCTGGGATGCACCTAAGGACACTAGATGCATCCTAGAATAAGACCCTTGTAGGGGCGCCGGGTCTCCCATCACCCGACGTCCAGGATCTCAACATCGTCGCTGGCTGTAGACAGTCGAGTATCGACCGCAGCAACGACGGCAGGTTCCGAAGGGGAACTAGTAATTGGTTCCTTCCGGAACCCGCGGCGCTTTCTGACAGGGTTGCAGAGCCTGCCCCCCATCCAATGATTTGCCGGGAGACCAGCCCTAGCGCAAGGCCCACATTTAGGGTCTCGCGAGCATCGCGTAGCGATGTGGCCGGTCTCACCGCATCGATAGCACTCAGTGCTTCTATCGACTTTCGAGTCACAGTTTGCCCGAAAGTGACCAACCTCTAAACACCGGTAGCACCGCTGTATCCGCTTTCCAAGAAGCTCAACGCGTGCCGTACACCATCCCACGCGGAGCTTCCCAATGCCCTCCAACTTCAGCGCCGCAGCCACCGGACAACGCACCCACACCGTGCAGTATCCAGCAGCGTTGTACTTCAACTCCCCGACCTTTACTTGCCCGGGAACGCATCCACCAGATGTAGCCACAGCATTGGCCACTTCAGACGCCGAGGCAACATCTTCCACACCCACAAGGCGCAGTTCCGCAGTCTTAACGGGTCTGGAAATCCTCACTAAATCTTGGCCCACAGACTCCTTTAACTTTTCAGCGAAGATGTCTGCCTTGACCTCATTCTCGTTTTCGGAAACCTCAAAAATCCTTCCACCAGTTGCCGACCGTCTTAATGTTACCGACGGGATCCCCAGAGCTGAGAGATCTAACTTCTCCTTTGCTTGGGCAACGACATCCCTGTAGGTCACTCCACATTTTATTGCGGTGTCGGTCAAAGTGACCACCACCGCGGAGGAGTTAGGTACCCGTACCTTAGGCTTTCTCCTCCTCTTCTTCTTCCTCTTCTCCATATGACCAGAAGATACGCTCTGGATTGTAGCCATCGCAGGTTTAACTGGGACAGGGTTCCGAACTCTTGTCGCGTCCTCTTTTCGCCTTCGGTTTCTCTTTACAACTGTGGTCCACTCAGAAGCCAGTGGAACCACAGGAGCTTTAGCCCTTTCTGCATATGTGTGGTCATAGCACACACGTGTCTCAACTCTTGCGATTTTCGCCGGCTTAGGCCCTAGCGAATATTCCTCGGGAGTCACTATGTAGCTTGTATCCACCATAGTAGACGCATCCTTCCTTGTTGCAGCACTAGCAAGACGCCTCAAATCCTGCTCTTGGGTGAGACTTGACACGCGCCTCTTTAATTTGTCCACCTCTTTCCGCAGAATCTCAATTTCCGCGCGGAGATCACACTTTTCAATCTCACTACGTTGCATCCTTTTTTTCTGCATCGCAGACTTATCCACCAGTGTGCAGATGCCGTTCCATAGTTCGTTGCTGTACAAGGCAGCCAAGTCCACCAAGGTACGGATCTGTTTTCTGCTCACATTAGGATTATCTATTCTCTTAACCGTTTCATCCATCAGATCAACATTGGCCAGAAAACGATTTCCATCCTCTTTCTTCGTTCGAGCCTCAATTGTTTTTTCGACAAAGTTATTCTTCTCATCATCAGTCATTTCAAATTGGAATTTTGTTCCGACTTTTTCGTCGCATTCCAATGTCTCTCTATCTACCTCCATCGACGTCGAAACAGAAGGTGCCCCCCCAGATACGATGGGGCGACTACGTCGAGGGGACGACTGCCGGTGCTCCGGTTGCCGTCTCCCCGACGCAGCAAGGGATTCCCCAGATGAACTGGGACCCTCCTGGGTAGTCGTTTGACTGCGTGTCTTAACCATTCTGTTGTTTATTCCCCACATAAATTCCCCCCCAGTTGTGAAGCCCTAGAGACCGGATCCCCCCCGGCCATTCATCCCATCGGCGGGCCCCGAACCTTAGGATTGGGGTAATTTTTTAGAGAGGTTTTCTTCCTCGCGGCCCCTCCCCTCAAATGAAAAGAGCGGCCCCCGGTTCCGCACTAACTTGCGGAGTTACGGTTTTCCCGACGTGGCTCCCGAGTAGAGAGCCAAAAGCCTACCGGCCATAGAACACGACCGGAACGGCTCGCCGCGCATGGTGGGCGTTTCCACCCCCCCCAAAGGTAATTTTTTATAGAGGTTTTCTTCCTCGCGACCCGAAGGCCCCCGTTCCCGTTGCCGGGCTTACGGGCTCCGCCAGTCCGTCCGCCAGGCCCCTGGAATACAAACATATTCAAGAGACCTGCCCAGGGTGCGCCACGAGGAGGCCGACCGACATTGGCACCCCAACCTAACCTAACCTAACCTAACCTAACCTTTTTTTTTTTTTTTTTTTTTTTTTTTCGAGGGGAAACTCCTAACGAGTACACACGCCGTCATGGGAGCCGACGACGTGGTTATGTGGGGTTCGCACCCACTAAAACCCCCCGGTGTCCATCTCACGCCTTAATGCGGCAGCCACGGTTCCTTATTTGACCGCGACCTCGCAGCGTTGCCGCCCTAGCGGCCCTCCTCAGAGCAGGGAGTTCCTTACGCCTCCCGACCACCTCTGGGATGCACCTAAGGACACTAGATGCATCCTAGAATAAGACCCTTGTAGGGGCGCCGGGTCTCCCATCACCCGACGTCCAGGATCTCAACATCGTCGCTGGCTGTAGACAGTCGAGTATCGACCGCAGCAACGACGGCAGGTTCCGAAGGGGAACTAGTAATTGGTTCCTTCCGGAACCCGCGGCGCTTTCTGACAGGGTTGCAGAGCCTGCCCCCCATCCAATGATTTGCCGGGAGACCAGACCTAGCGCAAGGCCCACATTTAGGGTCTCGCGAGCATCGCGTAGCGATGTGGCCGGTCTCACCGCATCGATAGCACTCAGTGCTTCTATCGACTTTCGAGTCACAGTTCGCCCGAAAGTGACCAACCTCTAAACACCGGTAGCACCGCTGTATCCGCTTTCCAAGAAGCTCAACGCGTGCCGTACACCATCCCACGCGGAGCTTCCCAATGCCCTCCAACTTCAGCGCCGCAGCCACCGGACAACGCACCCACACCGTGCAGTATCCAGCAGCATTGTATTTCAACTCCCCGACCTTTACTTGCCCGGGAACGCATCCACCAGATGTAGCCACAGCATTGGCCACTTCAGACGACGAGGCAACATCTTCCACACCCACAAGGCGCAGTTCCGCAGTCTTAACGGGTCTGGAAATCCTCACTAAATCTTGGTCTACAGACTCCTTTAACTTTTCAGCGAAGATGTCTGCCTTGACCCCATTTTCGTTTTCAGAAACCTCAAAAATCCTTCCACCAGTAGCCGACCGTCTTAATGTTACCGACGGGATCCCCAGAGCTGAGAGATCTAACTTCTCCTTTGCTTGGGCAACGACATCACTGTACGTCACTCCACATTTTATTGCGGTGTCGGTCAAAGTGACCACCACCGCGGAGGAGTTAACCTAACCTAACCTAACCTAACCTAACCTAACCTAACCTAACCTAACCTAACCTAACCTAACCTAACCTAACCTAACCTAACCATTCCCGAAAAACCGAAAAAACGACCCCTCCCTCCTGCCCGTTTTTCTCTATTGGGTATATCGACTTTTTCAACCTTTTCATAGTAAAAATTTCCAAAAAATTTTTAAAATTTTATAATTTTCTCCCCGACTCTAGGATTCAGAATCTTATTGTAAATCCGCCGTATCCCCTATAGTTTTCTCAGAAAAAATTCCCAAACTTTTATTTTTCACATAAATTTTTATTTTTATTTTTATTTCGCTATTTCCACACAAAATGTTCGGAATCCGTACGCCAGCCAAGAAGGCCGTTCTGCAGGGCCCCGAACGAATGGCTGCGACACCCAGTACTTCTACCGCGAGACGAATAGAATTCGAAAGCGGAGCGGTAGGGAATGTCATGAGCACCCCAGTCATACCAGGAGTGATGCCCCTGTTGGAAGAAAACGCCTCCGTCTTGTCCCAGAGAGTGTTCGAGGATACATTCATGGAACATGCAATGGATAAAACATATCGGATAATAACGGACCTGAGTGACCTTACGGCAGAAGCAGTAAATTGTTTCAACACTATACATGTACAGATGGGACAATCTAGAAATTTGAAAAAGGAAATAAGGCTCGAAATTGAAGGCGCCGTTAAGAGATTGTGCCAAATTGTAAAAAAGGCAGAAGACAGAGCTAGGAAAACGGAGATGATTACCGGTACACAAAGTCCCCCCGTTGAACCCGCCAAGGAAATCCACTCAGACATCCTGAAGCAAATGAAGGAGTACTCCAAAGTGATCGCAGATAACTCCAAAAAGATGGATGAGTTGAACCTGGCTCTCGAAGAACACAAAAGCACCCTCCAAAAGACAGCGACCTACGCTGCGGTAGTAGCAGGAGGGAAAACGCAGCCGAAACAAAGCACACTCCATTCAATGGTGGTCACATCGACAGATAAAACCCATTCAGGGGAAGAAGTTCTAGACAAACTTAGCAAGACGATCAATGCAAAAGATGGTTGGATAAAGGTAGAAAGAGTGAGGAAAGCAAAGGAACAAAAAGTAGTAATGAGTTTTGAGTCGAAGCAAGAAAGACAGAAAGCGAAGGAACGGATAAGTGAGAGAGGGGTCGACCTCGTCGTTGAGGAAGTCCAAAACAAGGACCCGTTACTGGTTCTAAAAGACGTGCGTAAGGATCTGACCGATGAATTCATCATGGAAGCGGTACGAAACCAGAACCCAAAAGTCTTTGGCTCCCTCGACGACGGGGAAGACAGGCTGGCAATAAAGTACAGGCGGAGAGCCAGGAACCCCCATGTTAACCACATTGTGGTAACCGTTGCACCGAGAGTCTGGCAAAGAGCGATTGAAATCGGACGCCTAACAATAGACCTCCAACGAGTGTGGGTGGAGGACCAGTCGCCGTTGGTCCAATGCTCACGATGCTTGGCATATGGACACGGTCGACGCTTTTGTAAAGAGACGAGCGACATTTGCAGCCACTGCGGAGGACTACATTTAAAGAAGGAGTGCCCGGAATTGACAAACCCACCGTCGTGCGTGAACTGCCAGAGGGCGAAGATGGACAAGAAAGACCACAATACATTCAGCTTCGAATGCCCCGTGCGAGCCAAGTGGGATAAGATAGCGAGGCTAACCATAGCGTATTGCTAAGGGCATGGCACGGGATAACAGCACACCAATTAGCCATAAAGATAAAAAGCCTTACAGTGTAGTGCAAGTTAATCTACAACGCAAGCAACTAGCAACACACGAACTGCTAATCGAAGCGGAAAAGAGGCGGATAGACTTTGCGTTGGTCCAGGAGCCTTACGTGGGTGGACAGGGTAGGATGAGAACCTATAAGGGGGCTAGGGTCTTTCAGAGTGTCGCAGGCGGCAGTCAGGTGGTAAAGGCAGCTATCATTGTATTCGATAGCAGCATAGAAGCTGTCCTGAATCCCCAATTAACGACAGAAAACGTTGTTGTTGTTAGAGTTAAGACCCTAGCCTGGGAGATGGAGGTGATCTCTTTCTACTTCGAGCCCACTCTTCCGATCGAGCCATACCTGGATCGAGTAAGGTCTATAGTTGATGGTAGTTGCTTGCGTTATATAATGGTGGGAGGAGATGCTAATGCGAAGAACACCTGGTGGGGCAGTCGGGCGACCGATGATCGAGGAGAAAACATGGCAGAAGCACTAGATGAGATGGGACTGCAAGTGCTCAATGAGGGGAATACTCCTTCCTTCTACGTAGTCAGGGGCGGACAAGTCTACTCGAGTGTAGTGGATGTGTCCGCATGCACGTCTGAAATGCTAAATCTTGTAGAAGATTGGAAAACGGACGACAGTTTGACAAGTTCCGATCACAACGCTTTCACGTTTAAGATAAAAATTAAACGTGGAAACGAAACAAATACTAATAAAACAACAAGATTATTTAACACAAGGAAAGCGAATTGGACCGAATTTAATAACAAAATCACACAATTAACTGAACAACACAAAATAAACAAAACAGAAATAGATAAAATTGATAGTAAAGAAAAATTAGAAGAAATAATAAATAAATACATAGACATAATAACGGAAACATGTAATCACAGCATACCAAAGAAAAAAGGAGAAGAAAGAATAAAAATACCATGGTGGAACGAGGAATTTGTCAAACTTAAAAAAGAGGTCACTACAAGAAAACGCAGAATCAGATGTGCAGCCCCGACACGTAGAGCCAAAGTGGTTGAAGAGTACTTGCAGTCCAAAAAAGACTATGAACAAAAGGTCAAAGCAGCCCAAATCGAGAGCTGGAAGGGCTTCTGTGAGAAGCAGGACAAGGAGGGATTATGGGATGGAATCTACAGGGTCATAAGAATGACTACTAAGAGGCAGGAAGATATACCCCTAATAAATAATGGTAAGTGCTGTGACCCTGTAGAATCAGCCACGCTCTTCGCAGAGGCCTTTTACCCGTCGGATGACAGAAGTGTGGACGACGACAAACATTGCCGTGTCCGAGAAGCTGCCGATACTATCAATGAGAGCGAACAGGACGAAGTTGCAGACCCACCGTTCACATTGAGTGAAGTAGAAATGGTGTCCAAAACATTCAAACCGAAAAAAGCCCCCGGTGCAGATGGTTTCACAGCGGACATTTGTAGCCAAGTCATCGCCCAGGGTCCAGAAACATATTTAGCGATAGCGAATAAGTGCCTGGACCTTGGATACTTCCCTAAGGCTTGGAAGGCGGCGACCGTAGTCATTCTGCGGAAACCGGGCAAGGATGATTATACGGTTCCTAAATCTCACCGACCGATCGGGCTGCTGCCAATACTGGGGAAGACCTTGGAAAAGCTGCTCATCAATAGAATTAAATGGCATATACAGCCAGCACTCAGCACCCGCCAGTACGGATTTACACCACAAAAAAGCACTGAGGATGCCCTCTATGATCTCGTCCAAAACATCAATGATGGACTCGAATGCAAGGAGATAGTCGTCGTGGTGTCTCTGGATATAGAGGGCGCCTTTGACAACGCTTGGTGGCCAATGATTAAAGTCCGACTGGCGGAGAAAAAATGCCCAGCAAACTTAAGACGAATGATGAGTAGCTACCTCGATGATCGTGCGGTTAAGGTGAGGTACGCCGGAGCCGAAATAAGTCGGAAAACAGAGAAAGGATGCGTGCAGGGTTCGATAGGGGGACCCACACTGTGGAACCTTCTCCTGGATTCCTTGCTGAGAGGACTGGAGGCCCGGGGAGAATATTGTCAGGCATTTGCGGATGATATTGTCCTCATCTTCCGAGGGGAGATCGGCGCGGATATCTCGAGGCGTGCCAATGACACTCTTGCCTATGTTAGTGAATGGGGTTATCATAACAAGTTACACTTTGCACCACATAAAACGAAAGCAATGCTTCTAACTAGGAAACTCAAATATGATAAACCGCACCTGATTATGGGTGGAGTGGTTGTTGGCATGTCGGAAGATATCAAAATCTTGGGGCTGATTATAGATAACAAGCTCACCTTCAATAAGCATATTGAAGAACAATGTAAAAAGGTGTATGGCATCTATAAACAGCTATCCAAAGCCGCCAAAACGAGTTGGGGCCTCCATCCGTCAGTTATCAGGACGATCTACATGGCGGTGGTGGAACCGATAATGTTGTACGCATCCTGCGCGTGGGCGCCTGCCGCCAAAAAGCTGTGTGTGCGGAAAAAATTAGACGGGCTTCAAAGAAGTTTTGCACAAAAAATTGTCAAAGCTTACCGAACGGTTTCGCTCAACTCTGCGTTGACACTGGCAGGGATACTCCCTTTCGACATACGTATCCAGGAAGCGGCCTCCCTATATGAGGCCAAAAGAGGAATATCTCTTGCCAGACAAAAGGATAGGGAGGTCGAACGCAAAATAAGGCCCGAATTAATAATGCACCCTGCGAAGCGTGTGGCTATAAGTTATGCGGAATCGGATGATCAAGAGCAGATGGACCATGCAGTACGAATCTATACCGATGGCAGTCGTATAGAGGAGAAAGTGGGAGCAGCCTTATCGATGTGGACTGACTCTGAGGAAATTGTCGCACAAAAGTTTAAGCTGGATTCGTACTGCACGGTATATCAAGCCGAGTTACTGGCCTTATGCCGAGCGACCGCTCTGGCAATCAAAAGCGAAAAGCGTTCGATAGGAATTTATAGTGACTCTAAAGCTGCACTCGAGTCGGTATCTGGTCACTATTCCTCTCATCCCTTAGTTCACGAAATACAGAAAAATCTAACTACATGCAGTACGCAGAATAAATTAGTTTCGTTATACTGGATTAAGGCTCATGCAGGGTATGAGGGGAATGAGAGGGCTGACCAATTGGCCAAAGAGGCGGCTTTAAAGTTAAAAAAGAAGTCCGATTATGATAAATGCCCGGTATCATTCGTCAAGAAACAACTAAGGTTGGAATCTGTTGAGGAATGGAACCGAAGGTACGAATCGAGTACGACGGCCTTGGTAACGAAACTTTTCTTGCCAGATGTGGTTACGGCATACAAAGTCGTCATGCAGCTGGACCTTGGCCAACAATTAACCCAGACTCTCACAGGGCATGGTGGATTTAATGAATACCTACATCGGTTTAAACTAAAAAACGACCCATCATGCGCCTGTGAACCTGGCGTGCCTGAAAACGTCATACACCTCTTAACCGAGTGCCCAATATACGGTGCAGCACGCCTCGACCTAGAAACCGAACTCGATATAAAAATAGACGCATCGAATATTACAGTTTTGATTTCAAACACCAAATATAGAGACAGCTTTTTAAAATATTGTATAAAAATTGTAAATAATGTAAATAGAAAAAACAAAAAATAAGGGAAAAATTTGTTTCGTTAAAAAATTAAAAATAATTAAAATGTGTATCGAATATTATAGTTCTGATGTCGGTTATTCAATATAGAAATAGTTTTAAGATTGTAAATAGTGTAAATAACAATTAAAATATGTTTACTAATGACAAGTCCAATAAAAAAAAAAAAAAAAAAAAAAAAAAAAAAAAAAAAAAAAAAAAAAAAAAAAAAAAAAAAAAAAGAAATTAGAATAAGGTAGAATTACGATAGTACTTAGTTTGTTTAATCTCTTGTTCATGTATAATAATAAGGTGTTGTCTTTAGAAGAGTTTAAGATAATAATGATAATATAAACAATGGAAAAATGTTAAAAAATACTAACTTTGTTAATGAATAGTGAAATATTGTAAATAGTGTTAATAAGGATAAAAAAGATGAAACTTGCAAAAACTAAATTGTAAAGAATTATAGGTTTAAGATAGTTATAAAAGATTCTTGTTGTGAAAACTAAAATATAGATAAACATAATAATAAGTGTACGGGCTAACACGTACATTTGCACCGTCGGCATTTACGCCATATTATTAATATCACTTAATATGAATTTGAAATCAGTACGACGTTAGCGGCCGCGCGTGCTCAACATATCAAATAATTTATATCAATCAAATAACTATCAATTAAGCGTCGCAATTATCAATATCATTTATCAACAAAAGATAGTACAGGGTAGTAGCAGCCCGTACATCTTTTTGGTCCTTCGAGCATCTTAACCACACGTGCGGGTTGGTTAAAGTGCGGAATATCAAACACGTGGCGCACTCGAATTAACGCGTGTGTGTGGTGTAATCAGTGACTTTGGACTACACGTGTCCACAAAGCATCAGCATTCAGCATTCATCAGCAATCAGCAATCAGCAATCAGGGAGCCACATCAGTACACAAGCAAAGGTAGAGAGCAAACTCCGCAGCACCAATCAAGTAAGAATTTTCCATTTTATTATTAATCATAAGCAAGCATCATGGAAGCTTTGTACCAAAATCAAAGAGAACTAAATGAGGCTATCGCCAAGTTTTTCGTTAATTTAAAAAAGACCGGGGCTGAAAGGAAAACTGTAGAATACTTTATGAGGCGATCGGAAATTTTGCAAAAGTATTGGGGTGATTATGAAAAAAATCACAAAAGCATATTAGGGTTCGAAGCAGAGGATCACCCGTACTTTAAATATGCAGATTACGAGAGCACTCGTAAGCTGTATTTAGCAGCCAAAGCCCTCGTAGACAAGCAGCTACAAGAGGTAGGCACAGCAGGGGGGAATGAAGGGGATAGTAAAGGCCAAAACCCAAACATAGAGCAGGAAACAGAAGTCCACCGCCCGAGCTCCCCAAGACTCAGCCAGGCTGGACAATCCAGGATGTATTCATCTACAGGTACAGCATGTAAGGGAGACGATCTGCTGCGTAAGCAAAACATCAATTTTCTGGCATTCATGCGAACAGCACGCAGAATTGATATAGACACGATCAGTGAGAAATGGGAATTAGAAGATATGCTTAAAGAATTACAGTCACGATGGGCAGCAATAGACGAACTCCACTGGGAGATATATTTAGAGTTAAATGGAGAAAATGAGGATTATGAAGAGCAATTTAATAGTCACGAAAACACATTTCTAGCATTAAAAAAGGCCATTTCTAGCAAAATGTGGTCTACAAAGCACAGAGCAAATATCACTCCGCAAATGGAGATTCCAGAATTTAATGGGTCCTACAATGAATGGACATCATTTAAAGACTTGTTTACTGAGGCCATTCATAGTAATACAAGTTTATCAAAAGCCCAAAAGATGCAGTTTTTGAAGAGCAAAGTTCGCGGTGAAGCGGAAAGGTTAATTCAACACCTAACCATCAGTTCAGATAATTACACCACTTGTTGGGATATATTAAACAACCGGTATAACAATAAAGCGCTTATATTTCGCTCACACATCGATCAGCTATTAAATATTCCCGTTGCTCAACAGACATCCGTAAATCATATCAAACGCATTCACGATACCACCTTAGAAACGCTGAATGCAATTAAAAATCTCGGCGTCGATGTCAAATCCTGGGATCCACTACTCGTGTATCTCCTATCACAGAAACTAGACGTCGACACGTACAACGGATACGTAGCTTCAGTCAAACAGCCGAGGGAATTGCCTAACTTGCAGGAATTTTTATCAATTTTAGAAAGTAAATTTACTAGTTTAGAATCCTCTCGTAAAAAACCTGAAAATCATACAAGTAAAGTAATGAAATTTAATACCAATCATTCACCTCAAAAGTTCAACAATTATCAAAGGAATTTTAATACGCAAGCATTTCCGGCGCACAATAGCAATATTTCGCAACAAAGCAGAAATAATGTGTGGAATTTTTTTAAATGCGGACTTTGCAAGAGCAATGCCCACTGTCTATATTACTGTCGCAAGTTTTTAAATATGACACCATATCAAAAACGCAGGACTGTAACACAGTTAGAGATATGCGAAAATTGTCTCTATTCGCATAACGGTAAGAAATGCATTTCGGAAAAAAGATGTTCCGAATGTCAGCAAAGTCATAATACCCTTTTACATCAAGCATTTTCACAGTCACATGCAACAAATAATATCACACAAATATCACGGAATCCGACATCAGAGTCTTCACAGCAGTTAAGCAGCAACTCCCACGTATCATTACAGAACGATATCCCTGAAATACTTTTAGCAACAGCTATCCTGAAGGTTCAAAAGTATGATGGATCCTTCGTTAATATGCGCGCTCTCATTGATCAAGGTTCCCAAACGTCACTTATCACGGAACGTGCAGCTCAGCTACTTGGTCAACCTCGATTAAAATGCCGGGGGGTGATATCAGGCGTAGGGGTCAGAGAAAGCAACTGTAAGGGAGTAATTTCTATCACCTGTGGGGCTATAAGCAACAATTTTGAATTTAAGACAGAAGCATATATCATGAAAACTCTCATCAAAAATTTACCGAATTACACTTTTTCCAAACCCTCGTGGAGCTATTTAGAAAACATAACTTTAGCAGATCCCGAATTTTATATCAGTCGTCCCGTAGATATACTTCTGGGGGCAGACATATACTCATCAATTTTGCTAGAGGGAATTTGTAGACCTAATGAGAATATCCCCATAGCTCAAAATACGCGTTTAGGCTGGATATTAACAGGCAACGTAAAAACTTTACAATGTAACGTAATTATCAATAATTTAGAAGAGATCCAAAAATTCTGGGAGATTGAGGATATCAGCGAGGCATCATATGATTCTTCAGAAACTCAACAGTGTGTTGAATACTATAAGTCAACAACAACGCGATGCAAAGATGGACGATATGAGGTTCGATTACCAATGCTTCCAGATTTTCAAACAAAACTGGGAGACTCAAAATCAAAAGCTATAGCACAGTTTAGGTCATTAGAAAATAAATTGAACAAACATACCAACATAGGAGAACAATACAAATTATTTATCAATGAATACCGCGCGCTCGGTCATATGATTCCCGCCAATGGAAATTTGAAGCCTGAATACTTTAATACACATCATTGTGTGCAGTCTAATGACCCTATCAAGTTTAGAGTGGTATTTAATGCCTCAAGCAAAACCTCAACGGGGATGAGTTTAAATGATGTGATGGAATGTGGTCCTAATTTACAGCAAGACTTACAATCTTTAATTTTAAAGTGGAGACAATATCAATTAGCTTTTACAGCTGATATAGAAAAAATGTTTAGGCAAATATGGGTACATCCTCAAGACCAAAATTTACTTAAGGTCATATGGCGTGATTCTGCCGCGGAACCGATCAAACAATATCAACTTACAACGGTTACGTATGGTATCATAGCCGCGCCTTTTCTAGCTATGATGACACTCAAGCAGCTTGCGAATGACGAAAGAACAAACTATCAAAATAGCAAAGCAACCGAAATTTTGGAAAATTCATTCTACATGGATGACCTTGTCCATGGCTGTCACAGCATAGAGACGGCAAACGGGTTAAAATTAGACCTTATCAATTTATCAAAATCAGGCGGATCTCCATTGAGAAAGTGGATGTCGAAAAAGCCCGAACTACTCGCTGGGATAGAAAATAGTCAGGAGAACACTCCGTCATTGTTTTATTTCACCACACAGAGCATGATGGCATCGAATAAAGCTTATGCCTGCTGGATCTATTCACGAGTTGTCCGGGAGAATGAGGTGAACATAACACTGGTCACATCCAAAACTAGATTAGTTCCACGTAGCAAAACAATTTTTTCGTTCTTCGCAAATAGGGTCAAGGGTATAGCGCAGGTAATAAAACCTGATAGATGGAAATTCGTGAAATCAGCAGAAAATCCTGCTGATGTAGCAAGCAGGGTTATATTAGCATCTCAATTAGCAAGTTCTAGATGGTGGTGGCAGGGACCAGAGTGGTTAAAATCATTGGTAGAAGACAGCAACAAACATACTTGCTACAGCACAGAAATCGATCTCAAATCAAAACAAAAAGTTAATGTTGTTCAGAAAAGTCACGAGCAGAGCATAGTATCATTATTAATGCAAAAAACAGGTTCATTCGTAAAAATAACAAGAATTTTAGCATGGATTCTAAGAGCTACAAATACAATTACATTTAACAATTCAGCAAATAAGCCGCCTTGTGGATATCTCACATTACCGGAAATGAAAAATACTAAATTGCTTAACATAAAATACGTTCAATCAACGGAATTTAGTTTAGGTATAGAAGTTAAAGCAAACAAAAGACGTAGAATAAAAACTTCTAAATGTTATATACCATCGGAGAGCAAAGAAGAAGAACTAAAGAAGAGCATTAAGGTTGACAAAAGCAAAAAAAGGATACAATCTTCGTCTCGCTTGTTGTCTATGGCAATATCGTTTATGCTTTTTATGAAAATGGTTAGCGGATCGCAAGTATCGTATAACCTTACAGCATTAAACCCAGATCAAGGTCTATATTTAGACAAAATTGGCGAAATAAAATTAATGCGGGACACCTGGAAACTTGTCGTCTATTATAACATGGATCCCTATTGGCAAGGAATAGCCACATTAGAAAAGTATCAAACTTATTTGAGCAAGAAATGCTCACGCATTTCTTCGGAATCATACTGCGACGTAGTCCTTTTACAACTTCGTCATAGTACGTTAAACTTAGAGTTCAACAATCGCATACTTCTTGGTCAGCGAAACACGACACGTCGGCGTAACAAACGCGGGCTTATTAATGGAGTCGGATATCTGGCAAATTCATTGTTCGGAGTATTGGACGAACGTTTCGCCGAACAATATCAACAAGACATACAGCTTATCAAACAAAATGAAAACCATTTAGCCGCCTTATGGCGAAATCAAACATCAATTATAGAGGGTGAATATAATGTGCTGAAAAGGATGGAAGAAACTATTAATATACAACATAAGACCATAAATAATCAGTTAAATGTTCTAAATAAGGATATGAACACAGTAAAAAAGGAGGTAGAAAACATGGCGATAATTAATGACTTCACCATGTTATCGTTGATAGCTAGCAATCTTGTCATTAATTTAAGCAACCTTCAAGATCGTTTGGTAGAAATGATAACAGATACTCATCAAGAGATTTTCAATTTTCATCTTCTTTCCCCTCAGCAGTTACAAAATGAACTGAATATCATTTCCGGGCAGTTAACAAAGGACGTATCTCTTCCTATCGATAACATATCTCAGGATATTATAAAAATATATAAGCTCCTAAAAGTGAAGGCTCGCCTGACAAGCAAACATTTTATATTTGAAATACAAATTCCTCTCGTCTTCCGAAACACCTTCGAACTACACAAAGTCATAGCTGTCCCACGTCATACACTAACTGGAATGATTAGCATTATTCCCATTTCCGACTACATAGCAATAAATGTTCAAAAGGATATATATGTACAAATACGAGAAGTGGATATTCAGCATTGCATGAACTTTGACTCAGACACCTATCAATGCAACCTGCCCTCTAATGTATATCATCTAACATCTGATTTTAAATATTGTGTGCCCGATGCCGCTACTTACAAATGTCAACTAAGCATATCCGTTTGTGAAAGTAAATGGATTCGATTATTCCGAATGAATACGTTTTTGTTTTCTTGTTGCGGTAATTGCACACTCCGCATCCTATGTCCCGATCACGTTGCTATGGAAAGGCTGAGTGGATCGGGCATTCTTAATGTAGCAGCAAATTGCATTATAAAAGAAAATAACTTTACAGCACACTCTCATAACACTTTGAATATAAACCAGATTTCGATCGATTCAGATTTTTATAACCCCCCAGTCGCTCCAATAAATCATTTATTTAACCTCACTCTTATCAACTTTGGTAATGAAACAACGCATACAAGGCTTCACCAAGATATAGCCAAGATCGGCGAAGAACTTACCCAACTGCGACAGCTAAATAGTGATTTTCCGGTGGACGATTTATCACCTCATCATATCCACCACTACATTGTAAGCTATGGTCTGCTATCAGTAGCCATAGCTGTAGCAACGGGGTTCCTGTGGCGATGGAGACGTCATAAAACGCGCCGGGCCGGCTCTCGGCGGGCCGCGCCGACTGCCCAACCGGAGTCGGCCACGCCGAATATCAGTGAGAATGTGTGTGAGCCGAGGACTAGGGACATGGCAAACTCTCCTACGCCGAGGAGAGTTTATACTTTAGAAAACATAGTGTAGTGCAGTGTAAAAGTGGATATAAGTAAAAGCAAATCATAAGTGCCTCAGTGGGTGTTGACTATCAGTGATTAATTTAATTAAGATTTATTATTACTATGTATTTTGTTTTATCATTATTTGTTTTTTTGTACTAGTTTAAGCAAAATGCCTATCATCTTGTAGTAGTTTTAAGTCACCTCATCAGCTTTCTTATCATTTGGCCGGGGAGCATGTACGGGCTAACACGTACATTTGCACCGTCGGCATTTACGCCATATTATTAATATCACTTAATATGAATTTGAAATCAGTACGACGTTAGCGGCCGCGCGTGCTCAACATATCAAATAATTTATATCAATCAAATAACTATCAATTAAGCGTCGCAATTATCAATATCATTTATCAACAAAAGATAGTACAGGGTAGTAGCAGCCCGTACAATAAGATTATGATAGTAGTTATAATTGGTAATAAAACTAAAAATGGTAAAAAAACATCAATAAAGCAAACAAAGTCTCTGACCATCATGTCAGAGGTAGAAGAAGTCTAAATAATAAAAAAAAAAAAAAAAAAAAAAAAACCTAACCTAACCTAACCTAACCTAACCTAACCTAACCTAACCTTTTTTTTTTTTTTTTTTTTTTGAACAGGAAAAAACCCCTTATGGGTACCGCCGCCCGCGGGGTCAGGCGACGGTTATGTCGGACTCGCACCGACTAAAACAACCTGTGTGCTCCACCACGCTGCTGGTGGCGGGTGCAGGGTGCCTTATTTGACCCCACTCCCGCCAGCAGCAACTCTGAACCCCAGAGTGCGCCACCTCTGGGTCGGGGCCTCTCTAAAAGTGGCCCCTCCCTCCGCTGGACGATGCATCGGGAGCACCAGATGCATCGACCGCCTCGGGGACCTTATAAGGAGGGCGTCCGAATAAACCCCGTTCGGAACGCCCAGAAGGTCCCCGTTAGGGCGGCATGCGATGGTCTTGGACGAGTCGCCTGCGCCCGGCTCGCCTGCGGCGGATCGGATCCCGAGACTCGACTTCCCGGACCCGCTCCGCCGCCTCCTTCTGCGAAATGACGTGCTCGCAGAAGGAGGCCATCGCTGCCCACGACCTCTCCCTGTCCACCATGGCACAACCTAACCTAACCTAACCTAACCTAACCTAACCTAACCTAACCTAACCTAACCTAACCTAACCTTTTTTTTTTTTTTTTTTTTTTCGAGGGGAAACTCCTAACGAGTACACACGCCGTCATGGGAGCCGACGACGTGGTTATGTGGGGTTCGCACCCACTAAAACCCCCCGGTGTCCATCTCACGCCTTAATGCGGCAGCCACGGTTCCTTATTTGACCGCGACCTCGCAGCGTTGCCGCCCTAGCGGCCCTCCTCAGAGCAGGGAGTTCCTCACGCCTCCCGACCACCTCTGGGATGCACCTAAGGACACTAGATGCATCCTAGAATAAGACCCTTGTAGGGGCGCCGGGTCTCCCATCACCCGACGTCCAGGATCTCAACATCGTCGCTGGCTGTAGACAGTCGAGTATCGACCGCAGCAACGACGGCAGGTTCCGAAGGGGAACTAGTAATTGGTTCCTTCCGGAACCCGCGGCGCTTTCTGACAGGGTTGCAGAGCCTGCCCCCCATCCAGTGATTTGCCGGGAGACCAGCCCTAGCGCAAGGTCCACATTTAGGGTCTCGCGAGCATCGCGTAGCGATGTGGCCGGTCTCACCGCATCGATAGCACTCAGTGCTTCTATCGACTTTCGAGTCACAGTTTGCCCGAAAGTGACCAACCTCTAAACACCGGTAGCACCGCTGTATCCGCTTTCCAAGAAGCTCAACGCGTGCCGTACACCATCCCACGCGGAGCTTCCCAATGCCCTCCAACTTCAGCGCCGCAGCCACCGGACAACGCACCCACACCGTGCAGTATCCAGCAGCGTTGTATTTCAACTCCCCGACCTTTACTTGCCCGGGAACGCATCCACCAGATGTAGCCACAGCATTGGCCACTTCAGACGCCGAGGCAACATCTTCCACACCCACAAGGCGCAGTTCCGCAGTCTTAACGGGTCTGGAAATCCTCACTAAATCTTGGTCTACAGACTCCTTTAACTTTTCAGCGAAGATGTCTGCCTTGACCCCATTCTCGTTTTCGGAAACCTCAAAAATCCTTCCACCAGTAGCCGACCGTCTCAATGTTACCGACGGGATCCCCAGAGCTGAGAGATCTAACTTCTCCTTTGCTTGGGCAACGACATCCCTGTAGGTCACTCCACATTTTATTGCGGTGTCGGTCAAAGTGACCACCACCGCGGAGGAGTTAGGTACCCGTACCTTAGGCTTTCTCCTCCTCTTCTTCTTCTTCTCCATATGACCAGAAGATACGCTCTGGATTGTAGCCATCGCAGGTTTAACTGTGACAGGGTTCCGAACTCTTATCGCGTCCTCTTTTCGCCTTCGGTTTCTCTTTACAACTGTGGCCCACTCAGAAGTCAGTGGAACCACAGGGGCTTTTAATGCTTCCGCATAGGTGTGGTCATCTCTCACCCGTTTTCCAACTCTGGCGATTTTCGCCGGTTTAGGCCCTAGCGAAGATACTTCAGGAGTCACTATGCAACTCGAATCCACCATAGTTGACGCATCCTTCCTTTGAGGCCTTACTGCAGAACTAGCAACACGCCTTAAATCCTGCTCTTGGGTGAGACTTGACACGCGCCTCTTCAATTTGTCCACCTCTTTCCGTAGATCCTCAATTTCCGTGCGGAGATCACATTTTTCCATCTCACTGCGTTGCATCATTTTTTTCTGCATCGCAGACTTATCCACCAATGTGCATATGCCGTTCCATAGCTCATTGCTGTACAAGCCAGCCAATTCCACCAAATTACTGATCTGCTTCCTACTCACTTTAGGATCATCAATTTTCTTAACCGTCTCATCCATCAGATCAAGATTGGCCAGAAAACGATTTCCATCCTCTTTCTTTGTTCGAGCCTCAATTGTTTTTTCGACAAAGTTGTACTTTTCATCAAAAGTCATTTCAAGTTGGGATTTTGAATCGACTTTTTCGTCGCATTCCATTGCCTCTCTATCTGCCTCCTTCGACGTCGAAACAGAAGGTGCCCCCCCAGATACGATGGGGCGACTACGTCGAGGGGACGACTGCCGGTGCTCCGGTTGCCGTCTCCCCGACGCAGCAAGGGATTCCCCAGATGAACTGGGACCCTCCTGGGTAGCCGTTTGACTGCGTGTTTTAACCATTCTGTTTATTCCCCACTTAGATTCCCCCCCCAGTTGTGGAGCCCTAGTGACCGGATCCCCCCCGGCCATTCATCCCATCGGCGGGCCCCGAACCTTAGGATTGGGGTAATTTTTTAGAGAGGTTTTCTTCCTCGCGGCCCCTCCCCTCAAATGAGAAGAGCGGCCCCCGGTTCCGCACTCACTTGCGGAGTTACGGTTCTCCCGACGTGGCTCCCGCGTAGAGAGCCAAAAAGCCTACCGGCCATAGAATACGACCGGAACGGCTCGCCGCGCATGGTGAGCGTTTCCACCCCCCCCAAAGGTAATTTTTTATAGAGGTTTTCTTCCTCGCGACCCGAAGGCCCCCGTTCCCGTTGCCGGGCTTACGGGCTCCGCCAGTCCGTCCGCCAGGCCCCTGGAATACAAACATATTCAAGAGACCTGCCCAGGGTGCGCCACGAGGAGGCCGACCGACATTGGCACCCCAACCTAACCTAACCTAACCTAACCTAACCTAACCTAACCTAACCTAACCTAACCTAACCTAACCTAACCTAACCTAACCTAACCTTTTTTTTTTTTTTTGAACAGGAAAAAACCCCTTATGGGTACCGCCGCCCGCGGGGTCAGGCGACGGTTATGTCGGACTCGCACCGACTAAAACAACCTGTGTGCTCCACCACGCTGCTGGTGGCGGGTGCAGGGTGCCTTATTTGACCCCACTCCCGCCAGCAGCAACTCTGAACCCCAGAGTGCGCCACCTCTGGGTCGGGGCCTCTCTAAAAGTGGCCCCTCCCTCCGCTGGACGATGCATCGGGAGCACCAGATGCATCGACCGCCTCGGGGACCTTATAAGGAGGGCGTCCGAATAAACCCCGTTCGGAACGCCCAGAAGGTCCCCGTTAGGGCGGCATGCGATGGTCTTGGACGAGACGCCTGCGCCCGGCTCGCCTGCGGCGGATCGGATCCCGAGACTCGACTTCCCGGACCCGCTCCGCCGCCTCCTTCTGCGAAATGACGTGCTCGCAGAAGGAGGCCATCGCTGCCCACGACCTCTCCCTGTCCACCATGGCACGAACCACAGTGGGCAAGGAGAGGTCGCGCCCCACCTGTGCCACGAGCTCCGCCCGCTGAACCGCCCAAGCTGGACAGTCCGCGAGCGTGTGCAACGCCGTGTCGGAATCGGCGCCGCACTCGTGGCACACACCGGACGCTTCGCGCCGGGCCACCCGCCACAGATACCACCCGAAACAACCATGTCCGGAGAGCACCTGCGTCAGGCGGAAGGTGAGGACCCCATGCCTCCTGGCGACCCAGCCCTGGAGAATGGGCTGGATGGCCGAAATCGTCCAGCCTCCTGCACTGGGCGATTCCAGCCGCCGCCTCCATTGGCGGAGGAGCTCCTGCTGAGCCTCCCTCCGCCAATCTACCTCTACCACCGCCGAGTCTCCCCCCGATGAACGGGCTTCAACTCTGCGGCGGTAGGCCTGAGCGAGCACCTTGGCCTCCAGGTCCCAGGGAGGGGACCCGGCCAAGGCGCAGGCCGCCTCGCCGGAAATGGTCCGGTAGCCCCGCACGAGTCTGACCGCCATGATCCTCTGCGCTCCACGCAGCAGAGGCAGGGACCCCGCAGTCAGCCGCTCCGCCCACACGGGAGCGCCGTACAGGGCCATAGAGCGGACCACTCCGGCATAAAGGCGCCGGCAGCCTGCATTAGGCCCCCCCAAATTCGGGAGGAGCCTGCTCAGGGCTCCGGCGGTCGCCGTTAACTTGGGGGCGAGCCGCCGGAAGTGGGCCTCGAACGTCCATCGGCTGTCGAGGAGCAATCCCAGGTACCGTAGAGTACCCGAGATTTCGATGGACGTCCCGCCCACCATCAACCGGGAGCCCACTGGGGGCGCCATCCGAGGCCTGTGGAAGCAAATGGCCTCGGATTTCTCCAAAGCCACCCCCAGTCCTAACCGGCGAATCCGCGCCACGACGTGTGCGGTGGCCGCGGTCGCCAGCACACGGGCATCCCGGTGGGTGCCCGCACGGGCAGTCACCAGGGTGTCGTCTGCGTAACAAAACAGACGGACCCCCGGAAGCATTTGCCCGCGCAGCACCCAGTCGTAGCCGATGTTCCACAGAAGGGGGCCAAGAACCGACCCCTGTGGAACACCGCACGACATCCTCCGCTCCTTCCACCCACCCCCAGCCGTCGGGTACCCGACAGCGCGGTCGGCCAGATAATTACCGACAACACGCTGCAGGTACATGGGGATGCGGTGGAAGCGTAGGGCCTCCTTGATCACTCCCCAGGGCAAGGTGTTGAAAGCGTTAGCGATGTCCAAAGACACCGCCAACACAACCTCGCCCCGAGTTGTCGCCTCCTCCGCCAGATGTCTTACACCCTCGATACAGTCGAGGGTGGACCTGCCCTGGCGGAATCCGCACTGGAGACGACTGAGGTCGGGCCCTACCTCCTGGAGGTGCTGGACTATGCGGGAAGCTATTATTCGTTCGAGCAGCTTCCCCGCCTCGTCCAGCAAAACGATGGGCCGATACGCGGAGGGTGTATCGGCCGGTTTACCCTCCTTCTTAAGCAGGACCAGTCTCCCCGTTTTCCACCTACGGGGAAAGAGGCCCTGCTCGAGGCAGGCACTGTATGTTGCCCTGAGTTGAGACTCCATCGGACCCAGGGCAAGAGACCAGGCGCGCCCAGGGATGCCGTCCGGCCCAGGGGCAGTGTTCTTCGTCTTCATCCGACTCACCGCCCCGGCCAACTCCCACTCCGACACTCCCGGCGCACCTGATACAGTGCCGTCCTCCTCCTCCAGAGGCGCCATACGAGGCGGAACCACCTCGGCCGCCTGCGGGAACAGGGTTTCCACGACAGATTCGAGGAAATCCGGCCGAAGGCTCTCGGTGAGGGGGGGAGCGCGGGCGCGAAGCTTCTTCCGCGCCGCTTTGTACGGCCTCCCCCACGGATCCCGATCGAGCTCCTCGGCCATCTCCTTGTGGGCCCTGTCCTTAGCCTCGGCGATGGCCACCCGCAAAGTAGCGCGGGCAGCCCTGTAGGCCTCGTAACGGCGCCTCTCCTCTTCGACGTCGCGTCGCCTGCGACGCCTGTAGCGGGATAACCGGTAGCGCACAGCTCTGCACTGGTCTCGCAGCTGCGCCAGCTCCTCCGACCACCAGTATACCCCGCATGCCGGCCCTGTGCATCGCACCCTCGGCATGCTGGCGTCGCAAACGAGCGACATCCGCCGCTGCAGGTCCTCCACCTCCGCGGCTACATCCCCCCCCGTGGGCCCTGCCACCCACGCCTGGACAATTGCGGCCTCGACCAAGAACTCGGGGTCCATTTTCTTTAGGGACCACCGAGGGCCGCCACTTCTATTAGACCGGGAAGAAGTGGGAGTGGGAGTGGGGCGCGTGGAGACCTCGAACCATATGTACCGATGGTCCGAGAGAGACTCCGCACCCACCATTACCTCCCAATTACTGACACACGGTGACATGGCGGCGTCGACAAAGGTGACGTCGACTTTGGAGCCGCCATTCCATCGTACACATGTGTCAGCATCCCCCCGGTTCATGACGACGAGCCCGGTCGAGGCAAGCCAACTGTCCAGGAACGTCCCCCGGATACACGTAACTGGAGACCCCCACGCAGCGGATTTTGCATTGAGGTCTCCAGCCAGGATCACCTTCTCAGGGCGCAACCTTGCCACCAAAACGCCGATCTCAGCCATAAAAAGCTCAAAGCTCGAGAACGGCGCGTTCGGTGAAAAGTAGACACCGATCACGAACATGTCTCCGATTCTAGCCGAGACATATCCGTTCCCCCTCACAACGCTCTCCAGGGCTGGGGAGCCAACTGCAGCCCTGGAAGCAATGGCCACATCCCCCAGACGATCTGCGACCCACTCCTCGCCCGACGGGACGAAGAGAGGCTCGGATATCACCGCGACATGTACCATGCGCTCTGCCATGGCCTGAAAGAGCAAGTCCTGGGCCCCGCCAGAGCGCATGATATTCGCCTGGAGAAATCGGTATTTCGTGAGGGCCATTACTGGATTCCATCCATAGTCTCACTTCCCCGGCTCGTGGTAGCTCGAGCCGGGCTGGTGGCAGGTTGTGAGGGGACCCTCGGGCCATCACCCCCCCTTCCTCTCCTCATCGGGACGGACGGTGCCTTGCACTGCCCGCCCCCCGCCCTATGATCGGCCTTCAGCCCTGCCCGTTGGCAGCTCCCACAATGTGGGGCAGCCGAGCAGGACTGGGCCTTGTGGCCGCTTTTGCCGCAGCGATAACATTCATCGCTGCGGTCCACTGTCGCACGACATTCCGCCCGCAGGTGCCCCTTCTCTAGGCACCTGAAACAGCGGCGTGGGCGGGCCTCGAGCAAGTGGACGCGGGCCGAGACCCATCCCACCAAGACCCTGCCCATCGTCACCACCTTTTTGGCCGCTGCGACCGGAACCCTGAGCCATATGGAGCCCAATCCTCCGTCTGCCCAGCGGATCGCCCCTGTGGTGATGTCCTGCTTGGAGCATTCTGCTACCCGGGCGATAGCGACAGCCACGTCCTCCTCTGTGGTGGAGTCATCTAGACCCACGAGGCGCAGTTCTGCGCATTTCGTGGGCGTAGTGACCCGCACTGCAGGCTCATCCCTGAAGAGATCCCGGATCCGGCTTGCGAGAACTCCTGCCTTCTCCTCCTTAGTTGGACCGGAAATCTCAAACATCCGGGCCCCAGTGGCAGCCTTCTTGACCCTCATGCCACCGTCCAAACCAAGGTCGTCAATCTTGACGCCGTTTCGGGCCCGGGATAAAACCTCCGAGTACGAGAGGCCCCTGTCTATTGCCTCCTGGTCTACGGTCACCACCACAGCCGCTGAGCGCGGGGTCTGGAGTTTCCTCCCCCCTTTCTTTGGCTGCGACTGAGCAGTGGTGGCAGCGGGCTTATTCACCTTGGCAGATTGCTGCTTCCCTTTCGCCTTGGTGCCCTTTCGTGCCACGACATTCCAGCCCTCACTCATAGAAGCCGGGGCTGGTGGTAGCGGTCGTGGCTCTGGAAGCGTCCGTTTCGCCTCTGCCAAGGATTTCTTCTTCTTGGCCTTCCTCTTCTTTCCGGCCGTCGTTCCTGAGGGGGCCGATCCTATTGGAGCAGGATCAACCACCCTGATTTCCGGCCGCTTAGCCCTAGAAGGCCGGGTAGAGACTGCCGCTGCTTCATTCCTGGGAGCCTCTGTCACTCTGTCTGTTTTGGCTGCCGCCTCCGCCCTTCTCTTATCCGAGGCCAACGGCGGCCGAAGTCTCTCCTCAGGTGGGAGTCGACACTCAAAACTGTCCAACCGCGCTGTTATTATATTTTGAAGTCTAGCCATCTCCTCATCAATGGTTAGACCCCTTGCGGTCGTCGTTCTCTTCTTGGGAGCTGTCTCCTCGTCTGTCGCCTTTTTGGCACAGGTCATCATCTCTTTCATTGTCGCAATTTCTACGGACAGATTATTGATGACCTGTACCAACCTTGCGTTTTCTTCCCTGAGGAGCCGATTCTCCTCGGACTCCGACCTCTCGGTTAGGACCTTAGCAGCCTCCTCAATGGTTTGGGCTACCTTGTTCAGGGTTCCCCTACATGAACCATTGAGGTTTTTGGACTTGCTAACAGTGTCCCTCATCTTCGCCGCATTCTCCGCGAGGATGTCGCTAACACGGGACGTGTCAACCTCCGTTAGAGCCAATTGTGGCGGAACTACTTTTGAGCTGGCCGACGCCGATCTCGACGAGCGACCGCTCACTTCACCTGACGCGTCCATGAAAACATCCTCATCATCAGGCTCACCACACTCTAGGGCGTCACGAGCCTCACGAAGGCCGAATTTCGAGCCACTCGCACGGGATCTGGTGTCCGCTTTCTTCGCGTCCAGATCCTCGTCCGAATCAGCGGGGCTCCCGCGATCCTTCCGGTCCCTTTTCTTCGAGCGGACACGTTTACCCGTGCCGCTCATGTCCTCCAAAGATATGGATTTTTTCAAGTCCTGTAGAGAAATTGAGCCTTCTCCTAATATCGGACTCTGAGATCCACGTCCACTCTTTCTGGAACTGCGCGCAGGACTGCGCCGCGTTCCCACCCACGTATCCGCGGAAACACCAGCCAGGCCGGTTTCGATTCCGCCGACACCCCCTCCTATCTCCTCCGAAGCACTGGTTGCCCCCCCAGATACAATGGGGCGACCGAGGCCAGTATTGCACGGCACCCGCAAAATAATATTCGCGGACTGCGGCGCAACACTGGTCGCGGTGAGGGATTCCCCGGGTGAACCGGGACCCTCCTGGGTAGTCGATACCTTTAGTTTGTCCATGCTTCATAGTTTTAAGTTTGGTTACCCTAACGACCGAACTCCCATCGGCCATTCATCTTGTCGGCAGGTATGACCTTAAGATTGGGTGAGGCCCTCGCAACTGGATTCCCCCCCAGCCACTCATCCCCTCGGCGAGCCCCAAAACCTTGGGATTAGGGGTAATTTTTTAGAGAGGTTTTCTTCCTCGCGACCCGAAGGTCCCCGCTCCCATCGCTGGGTTTACGGGTTTGGCTGACGGAGGCCGAAGCCGTGTCCAGCAAGACTAAAACTAAGCCAAAACTAAACGCGCCAACCAATTGAGGACTCATTCCCCCCAGAGCCCCCAGCCTATCAGAGTTGCCCTCTGCAGACAGAGGGACAATCAGAATCAGCAACCCTACCCCCCCTACCCCACGGTCCGTTCGCCAGGTCCAGGGAATACATATTACATTATTCCGTGGGCCTGCCCAGGGTGCGCCACGAGGAGGCCAACCGTTAAGGCACCCCAACCTAACCTAACCTAACCTAACCTTTTTTTTTTTTTTTTTTTTTTTTCGAGGGGAAACTCCTAACGAGTACACACGCCGTCATGGGAGCCGACGACGTGGTTATGTGGGGTTCGCACCCACTAAAACCCCCCGGTGTCCATCTCACGCCTTAGTGCGGCAGCCACGGTTCCTTATTTGACCGCGACCTCGCAGCGTTGCCGCCCTAGCGGCCCTCCTCAGAGCAGGGAGTTCCTTACGCCTCCCGACCACCTCTGGGATGCACCTAAGGACACTAGATGCATCCTAGAATAAGACCCTTGTAAGGGCGCCGGGTCTCCCATCACCCGACGTCCAGGATCTCAACATCGTCGCTGTCTGTAAACAGTCGAGTATCGACCGCAGCAACGACTGCAGGTTCCGAGGGGGAACTAGTGATTGGTTCCTTCCGAAACCCACGACGACTTTTGATGGGGTTGCAGAGCCTGCCCCCCATTCTATGATTTGCCGGGAGACCAGCCCTAGCGCATGGCCCACATTTAGGGTCCCGCGAGCATCGCGTAGCGATGTGGCCAGTCTCACCGCAGCGGTAGCACTCAGTGCTTCTATCGATTTCCGAGCCACAGTTGGCCCGAAAGTGACCAACCTCTAGACAGCGGTAGCACCGCTGTATTTGCTTTCGCAGGAGCTCAACGCGTGCCGTACACCATCCCACGCGGAGCTTCCCAATGCCCTCCAACTTCAACGCCGCCGCCACCGGACAACGCACCCACACCGTGCAGTAACCAGCAGCGTTGTGCTTCACTTCCCCGACCTTGACTTGACCGGGGACGCATCCACCAGATTTAGCCACAGCATTGGCCACTTCAGACGCTGATGCAACCTCTTCCACACCCACAAGGCGCAGTTCCGCGGACTTGACAGGTCTAGAAACCCTCACCAATTCTTGGCCCATGGACTCCTTCAGCTTTTCAGCCAAGATGTCTGCCTTGACCCCATTCTCGTTTTCGGATACTTCGAATATCCTACCACCAGTAGCTGACCGTCTGTATGTTACAGACGGGATCCCCAAAGCCGGGAGATCTAGCTTTTCCTTCGCTTGGGCAACAACATCGCTGTAGGTGACGCCACATTTTATTGCGGTGTCGGTCAAAGTGACCACCACCGCGGAGGAGATAGGTACCCGCACCTTAGGTTTTCTCCTCCTCTTTTTCATCCTTTTCTCCACTTGACCAGGAGACAACTGCTGGACTGAACCCATCACCGGTTTGACTGGGACAGGGTTCCGCGCTCTTGCTGTGTTCTCTTTCCGCCTTCCTTTCCTCTTTACAACTGTGGCCCACTCAGAAGTCAGTGGGACCACAGGAGCTTTTAATGCTTCCGCATAGGTGTGGTCATCTCTCACCCGTTTTCCAACTCTGGCGATTTTCGCCGGTTTAGGCCCTAGCGAAGATACTTCAGGAGTCACTATGCAACTCGAATCCACCATAGTTGACGCATCCTTCCTTTGAGGCCTTACTGCAGAACTAGCAACACGCCTTAAATCCTGCTCTTGGGTGAGACTTGACACGCGCCTCTTCAATTTGTCCACCTCTTTCCGTAGATCCTCAATTTCCGTGCGGAGATCACATTTTTCCATCTCACTGCGTTGCATCATTTTTTTCTGCATCGCAGACTTATCCACCAATGTGCATATGCCGTTCCATAGCTCATTGCTGTACAAGCCAGCCAATTCCACCAAATTACTGATCTGCTTCCTACTCACTTTAGGATCATCAATTTTCTTAACCGTCTCATCCATCAGATCAAGATTGGCCAGAAAACGATTTCCATCCTCTTTCTTTGTTCGAGCCTCAATTGTTTTTTCGACAAAGTTGTACTTTTCATCAAAAGTCATTTCAAGTTGGGATTTTGAATCGACTTTTTCGTCGCATTCCATTGCCTCTCTATCTGCCTCCTTCGACGTCGAAACAGAAGGTGCCCCCCCAGATACGATGGGGCGACTACGTCGAGGGGACGACTGCCGGTGCTCCGGTTGCCGTCTCCCCGACGCAGCAAGGGATTCCCCAGATGAACTGGGACCCTCCTGGGTAGCCGTTTGACTGCGTGTTTTAACCATTCTGTTTATTCCCCACTTAGATTCCCCCCCCAGTTGTGGAGCCCTAGTGACCGGATCCCCCCCGGCCATTCATCCCATCGGCGGGCCCCGAACCTTAGGATTGGGGTAATTTTTTAGAGAGGTTTTCTTCCTCGCGGCCCCTCCCCTCAAATGAGAAGAGCGGCCCCCGGTTCCGCACTCACTTGCGGAGTTACGGTTCTCCCGACGTGGCTCCCGCGTAGAGAGCCAAAAAGCCTACCGGCCATAGAATACGACCGGAACGGCTCGCCGCGCATGGTGAGCGTTTCCACCCCCCCCAAAGGTAATTTTTTATAGAGGTTTTCTTCCTCGCGACCCGAAGGCCCCCGTTCCCGTTGCCGGGCTTACGGGCTCCGCCAGTCCGTCCGCCAGGCCCCTGGAATACAAACATATTCAAGAGACCTGCCCAGGGTGCGCCACGAGGAGGCCGACCGACATTGGCACCCCAACCTAACCTAACCTAACCTAACCTAACCTAACCTAACCTAACCTAACCTAACCTAACCTAACCTAACCTAACCTTTTTTTTTTTTTTTTTTTGAACAGGAAAAAACCCCTTATGGGTACCGCCGCCCGCGGGGTCAGGCGACGGTTATGTCGGACTCGCACCGACTAAAACAACCTGTGTGCTCCACCACGCTGCTGGTGGCGGGTGCAGGGTGCCTTATTTGACCCCACTCCCGCCAGCAGCAACTCTGAACCCCAGAGTGCGCCACCTCTGGGTCGGGGCCTCTCTAAAAGTGGCCCCTCCCTCCGCTGGACGATGCATCGGGAGCACCAGATGCATCGACCGCCTCGGGGACCTTATAAGGAGGGCGTCCGAATAAACCCCGTTCGGAACGCCCAGAAGGTCCCCGTTAGGGCGGCATGCGATGGTCTTGGACGAGTCGCCTGCGCCCGGCTCGCCTGCGGCGGATCGGATCCCGAGACTCGACTTCCCGGACCCGCTCCGCCGCCTCCTTCTGCGAAATGACGTGCTCGCAGAAGGAGGCCATCGCTGCCCACGACCTCTCCCTGTCCACCATGGCACGAACCACAGTGGGCAAGGAGAGGTCGCGCCCCACCTGTGCCACGAGCTCCGCCCGCTGAACCGCCCAAGCTGGACAGTCCGCGAGCGTGTGCAACGCCGTGTCGGAATCGGCGCCGCACTCGTGGCACACACCGGACGCTTCGCGCCGGGCCACCCGCCACAGATACCACCCGAAACAACCATGTCCGGAGAGTACCTGCGTCAGGCGGAAGGTGAGGACCCCATGCCTCCTGGCGACCCAGCCCTGGAGAATGGGCTGGATGGCCGAAATCGTCCAACCTCCTGCACTGGGCGATTCCAGCCGCCGCCTCCATTGGCGGAGGAGCTCCTGCTGAGCCTCCCTCCGCCAATCTACCTCTACCACCGCCGAGTCTCCCCCCGATGAACGGGCTTCAACTCTGCGGCGGTAGGCCTGAGCGAGCACCTTGGCCTCCAGGTCCCAGGGAGGGGACCCGGCCAAGGCGCAGGCCGCCTCGCCGGAAATGGTCCGGTAGCCCCGCACGAGTCTGACCGCCATGATCCTCTGCGCTCCACGCAGCAGAGGCAGGGACCCCGCAGTCAGCCGCTCCGCCCACACGGGAGCGCCGTACAGGGCCATAGAGCGGACCACTCCGGCATAAAGGCGCCGGCAGCCTGCATTAGGCCCCCCCAAATTCGGGAGGAGCCTGCTCAGGGCTCCGGCGGTCGCCGTTAACTTGGGGGCGAGCCGCCGGAAGTGGGCCTCGAACGTCCATCGGCTGTCGAGGAGCAATCCCAGGTACCGTAGAGTACCCGAGATTTCGATGGACGTCCCGCCCACCATCAACCGGGAGCCCACTGGGGGCGCCATCCGAGGCCTGTGGAAGCAAATGGCCTCGGATTTCTCCAAAGCCACCCCCAGTCCTAACCGGCGAATCCGCGCCACGACGTGTGCGGTGGCCGCGGTCGCCAGCACACGGGCATCCCGGTGGGTGCCCGCACGGGCAGTCACCAGGGTGTCGTCTGCGTAACAGAACAGACGGACCCCCGGAAGCATTTGCCCGCGCAGCACCCAGTCGTAGCCGATGTTCCACAGAAGGGGGCCAAGAACCGACCCCTGTGGAACACCGCACGACATCCTCCGCTCCTTCCACCCACCCCCAGCCGTCGGGTACCCGACAGCGCGGTCGGCCAGATAATTACCGACAACACGCTGCAGGTACATGGGGATGCGGTGGAAGCGTAGGGCCTCCTTGATCACTCCCCAGGGCAAGGTGTTGAAAGCGTTAGCGATGTCCAACGACACCGCCAACACAACCTCGCCCCGAGTTGTCGCCTCCTCCGCCAGATGTCTTACACCCTCGATACAGTCGAGGGTGGACCTGCCCTGGCGGAATCCGCACTGGAGACGACTGAGGTCGGGCCCTACCTCCTGGAGGTGCTGGACTATGCGGGAAGCTATTATTCGTTCGAGCAGCTTCCCCGCCTCGTCCAGCAAAACGATGGGCCGATACGCGGAGGGTGTATCGGCCGGTTTACCCTCCTTCTTAAGCAGGACCAGTCTCCCCGTTTTCCACCTACGGGGAAAGAGGCCCTGCTCGAGGCAGGCACTGTATGTTGCCCTGAGTTGAGACTCCATCGGACCCAGGGCAAGAGACCAGGCGCGCCCAGGGATGCCGTCCGGCCCAGGGGCAGTGTTCTTCGTCTTCATCCGACTCACCGCCCCGGCCAACTCCCACTCCGACACCCCCGGCGCACCTGATACAGTGCCGTCCTCTTCCTCCAGAGGCGCCATACGAGGCGGAACCACCTCGGCCGCCTGCGGGAACAGGGTTTCCACGACAGATTCGAGGAAATCCGGCCGAAGGCTCTCGGTGAGGGGGGGAGCGCGGGCGCGAAGCTTCTTCCGCGCCGCTTTGTACGGCCTCCCCCACGGATCCCGATCGAGCTCCTCGGCCATCTCCTTGTGGGCCCTGTCCTTAGCCTCGGCGATGGCCACCCGCAGAGTAGCGCGGGCAGCCCTGTAGGCCTCGTAACGGCGCCTCTCCTCTTCGACGTCGCGTCGCCTGCGACGCCTGTAGCGGGATAACCGGTAGCGCACAGCTCTGCACTGGTCTCGCAGCTGCGCCAGCTCCTCCGACCACCAGTATACCCCGCATGCCGGCCCTGTGCATCGCACCCTCGGCATGCTGGCGTCGCAAACGAGCGACATCCGCCGCTGCAGGTCCTCCACCTCCGCGGCTACATCCCCCCCCGTGGGCCCTGCCACCCACGCCTGGACAATTGCGGCCTCGACCAAGAACTCGGGGTCCATTTTCTTTAGAGACCACCGAGGGCCGCCACTTCTATTAGACCGGGAAGAAGTGGGAGTGGGAGTGGGGCGCGTGGAGACCTCGAACCATATGTACCGATGGTCCGAGAGAGACTCCGCACCCACCATTACCTCCCAATTACTGACACACGGTGACATGGCGGCGTCGACAAAGGTGACGTCGACTTTGGAGCCGCCATTCCATCGTACACATGTGTCAGCATCCCCCCGGTTCATGACGACGAGCCCGGTCGAGGCAAGCCAACTGTCCAGGAACGTCCCCCGGATACACGTAACTGGAGACCCCCACGCAGCGGATTTTGCATTGAGGTCTCCAGCCAGGATCACCTTCTCAGGGCGCAACCTTGCCACCAAAACGCCGATCTCAGCCATAAAAAGCTCAAAGCTCGAGAACGGCGCGTTCGGTGAGAAGTAGACACCGATCACGAACATGTCTCCGATTCTAGCCGAGACATATCCGTTCCCCCTCACAACGCTCTCCAGGGCTGGGGAGCCAACTGCAGCCCTGGAAGCAATGGCCACATCCCCCAGACGATCTGCGACCCACTCCTCGCCCGACGGGACGAAGAGAGGCTCGGATACCACCGCGACATGTACCATGCGCTCCGCCATGGCCTGAAAGAGCAAGTCCTGGGCCCCGCCAGAGCGCATGATATTCGACTGGAGAAATCGGTATTTCGTGAGGGCCATTACTGGATTCCATCCATAGTCTCACTTCCCCGGCTCGTGGTAGCTCGAGCCGGGCTGGTGGCAGGTTGTGAGGGGACCCTCGGGCCATCACCCCCCCTTCCTCTCCTCATCGGGACGGACGGTGCCTTGCACTGCCCGCCCCCCGCCCTATGATCGGCCTTCAGCCCTGCCCGTTGGCAGCTCCCACAATGTGGGGCAGCCGAGCAGGACTGGGCCTTGTGGCCGCTTTTGCCGCAGCGATAACATTCATCGCTGCGGTCCACTGTCGCACGACATTCCGCCCGCAGGTGCCCCTTCTCTAGGCACCTGAAACAGCGGCGTGGGCGGGCCTCGAGCAAGTGGACGCGGGCCGAGACCCATCCCACCAAGACCCTGCCCATCGTCACCACCTTTTTGGCCGCTGCGACCGGAACCCTGAGCCATATGGAGCCCAATCCTCCGTCTGCCCAGCGGATAGCCCCTGTGGTGATGTCCTGCTTGGAGCATTGCTACCCGGGCGATAGCGACAGCCACGTCCTCCTCTGTGGTGGAGTCATCTAGACCCACGAGGCGCAGTTCTGCGCATTTCGTGGGCGTAGTGACCCGCACTGCAGGCTCATCCCTGAAGAGATCCCGGATCCGGCTAGCGAGAACTCCTGCCTTCTCCTCCTTAGTTGGACCGGAAATCTCAAACATCCGGGCCCCAGTGGCAGCCTTCTTGACCCTCATGCCACCGTCCAAACCAAGGTCGTCAATCTTGACGCCGTTTCGGGCCCGGGATAAAACCTCCGAGTACGAGAGGCCCCTGTCTATTGCCTCCTGGTCTACGGTCACCACTACAGCCGCTGAGCGCGGGGTCTGGAGTTTCCTCCCCCCTTTCTTTGGCTGCGACTGAGCAGTGGTGGCAGCGGGCTTATTCACCTTGGCAGATTGCTGCTTCCCTTTCGCCTTGGTGCCCTTTCGTGCCACGACATTCCAGCCCTCACTCATAGAAGCAGGGGCTGGTGGTAGCGGTCGTGGCTCTGGAAGCGTCCGTTTCGCCTCTGCCAAGGATTTCTTCTTCTTGGCCTTCCTCTTCTTTCCGGCCGTCGTTCCTGAGGGGGCCGATCCTATTGGAGCAGGATCAACCACCCTGATTTCTGGCCGCTTAGCCCTAGGAGGCCGGGTAGAGACTGCCGCTGCTTCATTCCTGGGAGCCTCTGTTACAGTTTTGGCTGCCGCCTCCGCCCTTCTCTTATCCGAGGCCAACGGCGGCCGAAGTCTCTCCTCAGGTGGAAGTCGACACTCAAAACCGTCCAACCGCGCTGTTATTATATTTTGAAGTCTAGCCATCTCCTCATCAATGGTTAGACCCCTTGCGGTCGTCGTTCTCTTCTTGGGAGCTGTCTCCTCGTCTGTCGCCTTTTTGGCACAGGTCATCATCTCTTTCATCGTCGCAATTTCTACGGACAGATTATTGATGACCTGTACCAACCTTGCGTTTTCTTCCCTGAGGAGCCGATTCTCCTCGGACTCCGACCTCTCGGTTAAGACCTTAGCAGCCTCCTCTATCGTTCGGGCTACCTTATTCAGAGTCCCTCTACATGAACCATTGATGTTTTTGGACTTGTTGACAGTCGCCCTCATCTTCGCAGCATTCTCGGCGAGTATGTCGCTAACACGAGACGTGTCAACCTCTGTAAGAGCCACTTGTGGCGGAACTACTTTAGAGCTGGCCGACGCAGATCTCGATGAGCGACCGCTCAGCGCTTCACCCGACGCGTCCATGTAGACATCTTCGTCCTCAGGCTCACCACACTCTAAGGCGTCACGAGCCTCCCGGAGGCCGAATTTCGAGCCACTCGCACGGGATCTGGTGTCCGCTTTCTTCGCGTCCAGATCCTCGTCCGAATCAGCGGGGCTCCCACGATCCGTCCTGTCCCTTTTCTTTGAGCGGACACGTTTACCCGTGCCGCTCATGTCCTCCAACGATTTACATTTCGTTAGGTCCTGCAGAGAAACCGAGCCTTCTCCTAAGATCGGACTCCGAGAACCAGATCCGCATCCAACCCTTCTGGAACTGCGCGCAGGATTGCGCCGCGTTCCCACACACGTATCCGCGGAAACACCAGCCAAGCCGGTTTCAATTCCGCCGACACCCCCTCCTGTCTCCTCCGAAGCATTGGTTGCCCCCCCAGATACAATGGGGCGACCGAGGCCAGTATTGCACGGCACCCGCAAAATTAAATTCGCGGACTGCGGCGCAACACTGGTCGCGGTGAGGGATTCCCCGGGTGAACCGGGACCCTCCTGGGTAGTCGATACCTTTAGTTTGTCCATGCTTCATTCAGTTTTAGTTTTGGTTACCCTAACGACCGAACTCCCATCGGCCATTCATCTTGTCGGCAGGTATGACCTTAAGATTGGGTGAGGCCCTCGCGACTGGATTCCCCCCCAGCCACTCATCCCCTCGGCGAGCCCCAAAACCTTGGGATTAGGGGTAATTTTTTAGAGAGGTTTTCTTCCTCGCGACCCGAAGGTCCCCGCTCCCATCGCTGGGTTTACGGGTTTGGCTGACGGAGGCCGAAGCCGTGTCCAGCAAGACTTGAACTAAGCCAAAACCAAACGCGCCAACCAATTGAGGACTCATTCCCCCCCAGAGCCCCCAGCCTATCAGAGTTGCCCTCTGCAGACAGAGGGACAATCAGAATCAGCAACCCTACCCCCCCTACCCCACGGTCCGTTCGCCAGGTCCAGGGAATACATATTTCATTATTCCGTAGGCCTGCCCAGGGTGCGCCACGAGGAGGCCAACCGCTAAAGCACCCCAACCTAACCTAACCTAACCTAACCTAACCTAACCTAACCTAACCTAACCTAACCTAACCTAACCTAACCTAACCTAACCTAACCTAACCTTTTTTTTTTTTTTTTAACAGGAAAAAACCCCTTATGGGTACCGCCGCCCGCGGGGTCAGGCGACGGTTATGTCGGACTCGCACCGACTAAAATAACCTGTGTGCTCCACCACGCTGCTGGTGGCGGGAATAGGGTACCCATGATGACATGACCCCCATCCCCGCCAGCAGCAACTCTGTACCCCAGAGTACGCCACCTCTGGGTCGGGGCCTCTCTAAAAAGTGGCCCCTCCCTCCGCTGGACGATGCATCGGGAGCACCAGATGCATCGAACGCCGCGGGGACCTTATAGGGGGGCGTCCGAATGAACCCCGTTCGGAACGCCCGGAAGGTCCCCGTTAGGGCGGCATGCGATGGTCTTGGGCGAGTCGCCTGCGCCCGGCTCGCCTGCGGCGGATCGGATCCCGGGACTCGACTTCCCGGACCCGCTCCGCCGCCTCCTTCCGCGACATGACGTGCTCGCAGAAGGAGGCCATCGCTGCCCACGATCGCTCCCTGTCCACCATGGCACGAACCACAGTGGGCAGGGAGAGATCGTGCCCCACCTGTGCCACGAGTTCCGCCCGCTGAACCGCCCAAACTGGACAGTCCGCGAGCGTGTGCAGCGCCGTATCAGATTCGGCGCCGCACTCGTGGCACTCACCGGACGCTTCGCGCCGGGCCACCCGACACAGATACCTCCCGAAGCAACCATGTCCGGAAAGCATCTGTGTCAGGCGGAAGGTGAGGACCCCATGCCTCCTGGCGACCCAGCCCTGGAGAATGGGCTGGATGGCCGAAATCGTCCAGGCTCCTGCCCTGGGCGATTCCAACCGCCGCCTCCACTGGCGAAGGAGCTCCTCCTGAGCTACCCTCCGCCAGTCCACCTCTACCGCCGCTGAGTCTCCCCCCGGTGAACGGGCTTCAACTCTGCGGCGGTAGGCCTGAGCTAGCACCTTGGCCTCTAGGTCCCACGGAGGGGACCCGGCCAAGGCGCAGGCCGCCTCGCCGGAGATGGTCCGGTAGCCCCGCACAATTCTGACCGCCATGACCCTCTGCGCCCTTCGCAGCAGGCACTCAGATCCGGCGGTCAGCCGCTCCGCCCATACGGGAGCGCCGTACAGGGCCATCGACCTAACCACCCCGGCGTAAAGGCGCCGGCAGCCTGCTTTCGGCCCTCCCAAATTCGGGAGGAGCCTGCTCAGGACTCCGGCGGTCGCCGTTAGCTTGGGGGCGAGCCGCCGGAAGTGGGCCTCGAACGTCCATCGGCTGTCGAGTAGCAATCCCAGGTACTGTAGTGTACCCGAGATTTCGATGGACGTCCCGCCCACCACCAACCGGGAGCCCACTGGGGGCGCCATCCGAGGCCTGTGGAAGCAAATGGCCTCGGATTTCTCCAAGGCCACCCCCAGTCCCAACCGGCGAATCCGGGCCACAACGTGAGCCGTGGCCGCGGTCGCCAGCACTCGGGCCTCCCGATGGGTGCTCGCGCGGGCAGTCACGAGGGTGTCGTCTGCGTAACAGAACAGACGCACCCCCGGAAGCATTTGCCCACGCAGCACCCAGTCGTAGCCGATGTTCCACAGGAGGGGGCCTAGAACCGACCCCTGCGGAACACCGCACGACATCCTCCGCTCCTTCCACGCACCCCCAGCCGTCGGGTACCTGACAGCGCGGTCAGCCAAATAGTCACTGACCACACGCTGCAGGTACATGGGGATGCGGTGGAACCGTAGGGCCTCCTTGATCACTCCCCAGGGCAAGGTGTTGAATGCGTTAGCGATGTCCAGCGACACCGCTACCACCACCTCGCGCTGGGTTGTCGCCTCCTCCGCCAGAAGTCTCACACCCTCGATACAGTCGAGGGTGGACTTGCCCTGGCGGAATCCGCACTGGAGACGACTGAGGTCAGGCCCTACCTCCCGGAGGTGCTGGACTATGCGGGAAGCTATGACGCGTTCGAGCAGCTTCCCCGCTTCGTCCAGCAAGACAATGGGCCGATACGCGGAGGGTGTATCGGCCGGTCTTCCCTCCTTCTTGAGCAGGACTAGTCTCCCCGTCTTCCACCTACGGGGAAAGAGGCCCTGCTCGAGGCAGGCACTGAACGTCGCCCTGAGCCCAGACTCCAACGGACCCAGGGCAAGAGACCAGGCGCGCCCAGGGATGCCGTCGGGGCCAGGGGCGGTATTTTTCGCCTTCATGCGACTCACCGCCCCGGCCAACTCCCACTCCGACACCCCCGGCGCACCTGACCCAGTGCCATCCTCCTCCTCGAGAGGCGCCATACGAGGCGGCTCCACCTCGGCTCCCTGCGGGAACAGGGCTTCCACCACGGATTCTAGGAAATCCGGCCGAAGGCTCTCGGTGAGGGGGGGGGGCGCGGGCACGAAGTTTCCTCCGCGCCGCTTTGTACGGCCTCCCCCACGGATCCCGACTGAGCTCTTCGGCCATCTCCCTGTGGGCCCTGTCCTTGGCTTCGGCGATCGCCGTACGCAAGGAGGCGCGGGCAGCCCGATAAGCCTCATAACGGCGCCTCTCCTCTTCGACGTCGCGTCGTCTACGACGCCTGTACCGAGTGTACTGGCGGCGCACGGCCACGCACTGATCGCGCAGCCGCGCCAGCTCCTCCGACCACCAGTACACCCCGCGTGCCGGCCCTGTGCTTCGCACCCTCGGCATGCTGGCGTCGCAGATGAGCGACATCCGCCGCTGGAGGTCCTCAACCTTCGCGGCAACCTCCCCACCCGTAGACCCAGCGGCCCACGCCTGGACGATTGCGGCCTCGACGAGGAACTCGGGATCCATTTTCCTGACGGACCACCGAGGGCCATCATCTCTTCCCGACCGAGGGGAAATGGGAGCACGGCGTGCGGCCACCTCGAACCATATATATCGATGGTCCGAGAGTGACTCCGTACCCACAATCACCTCCCAATTTCTGACACATGGTGACATGGCGGCGTCGACAAAGGTAACGTCGACTTTGGAGCCGCCATTCCATCGCACGCATGTGTCAGCCGTCCCTCGGTTCATGACGGCCATCCCAGTCGAGGCCAACCAACCGTCCAGAAACCTCCCTCTGACGTCCGTGACCGGAGACCCCCACGCGACGGATTTGGCGTTGAGGTCACCGGCCAGGACCACCTTGCCGGGGCGTAACCTATTAACCAAGTCTCCGACTTCAGCCATAAAAAGCTCGAAGTCGGAGAACGGTCTGTTCGGCGAAAAGTACGCCCCGATGACGGATACGTCTCCAATCTTAGCGGAGACGTACCCGCGCCCTCTCACCACGCGCTCCAGAGCCGGGGAGCCAACTGCAGCTCTGGACGCGATGGCTACATCCCCCGCACGGTCTCCGACCCATTCCTCGCCCGACGGGACGAATCGGGGCTCGGAGATCACAGCCACGTGCACCATACGCTCCGCCAGGGTCTGGAAGATTAGGTCCTGGGCCCTGCCGGAGCGCATGATGTTCGCCTGGAGGAATCTGATGGAGGCCATTAATTAGCGACCTCCATTGGATTCTCCATTACCCGGCTCGTTGTGGGCTGAGCCGGGCTGGCGGTAGGTGGCGAGGGGACCCTCGGGCCATCACCCCCCCTTCCCCTTCTCTTTGGAGCGGACGGTGCCTTGCACTGCCCGCTCCCCGCCCTATGGTCGGCCTTTTGTCCTGCCCGTTCGCAGCTCCCACAGTGTGGAGCCGCCGAACAGGATCGGGCTTTATGGCCGTTTTGACCGCAGCGATAACATTCGCCGCTGCGGTCAACAGCCGACGAGCACTCGGCTCTTAAGTGCCCCTTCTCCAGGCATTTATAGCAGCGCTGCGGGCGGACTTCGAGCAACTGGACCCGAGCCGAGACCCAGCCCACCAGCAGCCTGCCAGCCGCCACCATCTTTTTAGCCACCGCGACAGGGACCCTAAGCCACAAAGAGCCCAAAGCCTTTCCTTCCCTACGAATCACCCCGGTCTGAACGTCGTGAGTGGAACACTCACCGACCCGGGTGACGGCGATGACTACGTCCTCTTCGGTGGCGGCATCGTCCAAACCCACGATGCGAATTTCTTCTGTTTTCGTGGGCGTGGACACACGTACTGCCGGCTCGTCAGAGAAAAGCTCTCTGAGCCGGCCGGCCAGAGCACTCGCCTGTTCTTCCCTTTTGGGCCCGGATATTTCATACATCCGAGCCCCCGTCGCCGCTTTCTTCAAGCGCATGCCGACATCCAGACCCAGGTCATCGATTTTCACACATCGAGTGGCCCGGGCCAGAACGTCGGCATACGTTAAGCCTTTTTCGGCTGCCTCCTCCCCCAAGGTCACCACGACTGCAGCCGAGCGTGGGGTCTGGAGTTTCCTCCCCCCTCGCTTCGGCTGCGCTTTGGTCGTGGCGACAACAGGCACTGCCTGTATAGGCGACGCCTTCTTCTTATTTTTAGTACCCCTCCTCGCTACCACATTCCACCCTTCACTCATGGAGGCGGGTGCTGGCGGCAACGGGCGGGGCTCAGGTCGCTTTTCGTTTTCCACGACCTTTCCCTTCTTCTTTTTATTCTTCTTCGTTTTCGGCTGGTTGGCCCTTCCGCTGTTGTCAGCAGCTGGGTCAACCACCCGAATTGCCGTTTTCTTCACAGGTCGTGGAGGGCCCTGCGATCGTTCTGAGACAACCGCAATCGCCTCGTTTACTTTATCCGATACTTTCCTTCCTTGTCCTGTCCTTGTTTCCGCTGCCGCATTTCTCTTATCCGCAGCTAGCGGAGGGCGGATTCTTGGCTCCGGAGGCAACCGACTCTCCATATTTTCCAGTCGAGCCGAGACCATGTTATGGAACCTGACAAACTCCTCCTCAACTCTCTCAGTCAGGCTCTTCTCAGGCTGCTGACGGACTGGCGGAACCACCACGTTTCCAGACCCCATATTGGCAGGGGTGATCATCCCCTTTAACGTGGTGTTCTCTACAGAGAGATTATTAACCACCCCTGCCAACCTGGCGTTTTCGGCCCTCAAAATTCGGACCTCTTCCGACGGTGTCCGCTTTAAGAGGACTTTGACCGCCTCCTCCACGCATTCAGCGACCGAGTTAAGAGCTCCGCGGCACCTACCATTTAGGTTTTTTGACTTACCCACAGTCAGCCGCATCTTCTCCATACTTTGGGTAAGCACGTCACAAACACGTGAAGTGTCAGCCATGTCTAGTGACTCCGGACTCTCAGAATTGACAGGCCCACTTTTGGACCTAGTCGAACCGGAATTCCGGGAGTCCTCCGCCGGCGCCGACCTGGTTCCTCGGCCACTCGGCTCAACTCCACCAACGTCCACATCGTCCTTGAGAAACTCGTGACGCCGGATAGCGTCACGAGCCTCCTTCAGCCCCATTTGAGAGCCCCACACATGGGTCCTGGTATCCGCCTTTTTGGCGTCCAGGTCACGCGATTCGGTGGAACCCTCGCATTCAGCCCACAGCCGTTTCTTAGACCGGGCACGAGTTTTGATGCCGTCTAAGTTTTCTGCTGATGCACACCTCGACATGTCCAGGGAGCTGTACGATCCTGCACTAGCACTTCGAGTGCTGATAGTCCTCTCCTTACTTTTGCGTGTCGTATCACGCCTCGTCTCTACTGGATCCGCCGAAACACCAGCATAGCCGGTCTCAATTTCGCAGATCTCCACTCCTCCATCTCCGCAAGCACTGGTTGCCCCCCCAGATACGATGGGGCGACCGAGGCCAGTATTGCACGGCACCCGCAAAACTAAGTTCGCGGAATGCGATGAAACACTGGTCTCGGTGAGGGATTCCCCGGATGATCCGGGACCCTCCTGGGTAGTTTTTACTTTTCGTTTATCCATTGCTCATTAGTGTTCTTTTATGTTGGTTACCCTAACGACCGAACTCCCATCGGCCATTCATCTCGTCGGCAGGTATGACCTTGAGATTGGGTGAGGCCCTCGCGACTGGATACCCCCCAGCCACACATCCCCTCGGCGAGCCCCAAAACCTTGGGATTAGGGGTAATTTTTTAGAGAGGTTTTCTTCCTCGCGACCCGAAGGTCCCCGCTCCCATTGCTGGGTTTACGGGTTTGGCTGACGGAGGCCGAAGCCGTGTCCAGCAAGACTAAAACTAGCCAAAACCAAACGCGCCAACCAATTGAGGACTCATTCCCCCCAGAGCCCCCAGCCTATCAGAGTTGCCCTCTGCAGACAGAGGGACAATCAGAATCAGCAACCCTACCCCCCCTACCCCACGGTCCGTTCGCCAGGTCCAGGGAATACATATTACAATATTCCGTGGGCCTGCCCAGGGTGCGCCACGAGGAGGCCAACCGTTAAGGCACCCCAACCTAACCTAACCTAACCTAACCTAACCTAACCTTTTTTTTTTTTTTTTTTTTTTTTTTTTTTTTTTTTTTTTTTTTTTTTTTTTTTTTTTTTTTTTAACAGGAAAAAACCCCTTATGGGTACCGCCGCCCGCGGGGTCAGGCGACGGTTATGTCGGACTCGCACCGACTAAAATAACCTGTGTGCTCCACCACGCTGCTGGTGGCGGGAATAGGGTACCCATGATGACATGACCCCCATCCCCGCCAGCAGCAACTCTGTACCCCAGAGTACGCCACCTCTGGGTCGGGGCCTCTCTAAAAGTGGCCCCTCCCTCCGCTGAACGATGCATCGGGAGCACCAGATGCATCGAACGCCGCGGGGACCTTATAGGGGGGCGTCCGAATGAACCCCGTTCGGAACGCCCGGAAGGTCCCCGTTAGGGCGGCATGCGATGGTCTTGAACGAGTCGCCTGCGCCCGGCTCGCCTGCGGCGGATCGGATCCCGGGACTCGACTTCCCGGACCCGCTCCGCCGCCTCCTTCCGCGACATGACGTGCTCGCAGAAGGAGGCCATCGCTGCCCACGATCGCTCCCTGTCCACCATGGCACGAACCACAGTGGGCAGGGAGAGATCGTGCCCCACCTGTGCCACGAGTTCCGCCCGCTGAACCGCCCAAACTGGACAGTCCGCGAGCGTGTGCAGCGCCGTATCAGATTCGGCGCCGCACTCGTGGCACTCACCGGACGCTTCGCGCCGGGCCACCCGACACAGATACCTCCCGAAGCAACCATGTCCGGAAAGCATCTGTGTCAGGCGGAAGGTGAGGACCCCATGCCTCCTGGCGACCCAGCCCTGGAGAATGGGCTGGATGGCCGAAATCGTCCAGGCTCCTGCCCTGGGCGATTCCAACCGCCGCCTCCACTGGCGAAGGAGCTCCTCCTGAGCTACCCTCCGCCAGTCCACCTCTACCGCCGCTGAGTCTCCCCCCGGTGAACGGGCTTCAACTCTGCGGCGGTAGGCCTGAGCTAGCACCTTGGCCTCTAGGTCCCACGGAAGGGACCCGGCCAAGGCGCAGGCCGCCTCGCCGGAGATGGTCCGGTAGCCCCGCACAATTCTGACCGCCATGACCCTCTGCGCCCTTCGCAGCAGGCACTCAGATCCGGCGGTCAGCCGCTCCGCCCATACGGGAGCGCCGTACAGGGCCATCGACCTAACCACCCCGGCGTAAAGGCGCCGGCAGCCTGCTTTCGGCCCTCCCAAATTCGGGAGGAGCCTGCTCAGGGCTCCGGCGGTCGCCGTTAGCTTGGGGGCGAGCCGCCGGAAGTGGGCCTCGAACGTCCATCGGCTGTCGAGTAGCAATCCCAGGTACTGTAGTGTACCCGAGATTTCGATGGACGTCCCGCCCACCACCAACCGGGAGCCCACTGGGGGCGCCATCCGAGGCCTGTGGAAGCAAATGGCCTCGGATTTCTCCAAGGCCACCCCCAGTCCCAACCGGCGAATCCGGGCCACAACGTGAGCCGTGGCCGCGGTCGCCAGCACTCGGGCCTCCCGATGGGTGCTCGCGCGGGCAGTCACGAGGGTGTCGTCTGCGTAACAGAACAGACGCACCCCCGGAAGCATTTGCCCACGCAGCACCCAGTCGTAGCCGATGTTCCACAGGAGGGGGCCTAGAACCGACCCCTGCGGAACACCGCACGACATCCTCCGCTCCTTCCACGCACCCCCAGCCGTCGGGTACCTGACAGCGCGGTCAGCCAAATAGTCACTGACCACACGCTGCAGATACATGGGGATGCGGTGGAACCGTAGGGCCTCCTTTATCACTCCCCAGGGCAAGGTGTTGAATGCGTTGGCGATGTCCAACGACACCGCCACCACCACCTCGCGCTGGGTCGTCGCCTCCTCCGCCAGAAGTCTCACACCCTCGATACAGTCGAGGGTGGACTTGCCCTGGCGGAATCCGCACTGGAGACGACTGAGGTCAGGCCCTACCTCCCGGAGGTGCTGGACTATGCGGGAAGCTATGACGCGTTCGAGCAGCTTCCCCGCTTCGTCCAGCAAGACAATGGGCCGATACGCGGAGGGTGTATCGGCCGGTCTTCCCTCCTTCTTGAGCAGGACTAGTCTCCCCGTCTTCCACCTACGGGGAAAGAGGCCCTGCTCGAGGCAGGCACTGAACGTCGCCCTGAGCCCAGACTCCAACGGACCCAGGGCAAGAGACCAGGCGCGCCCAGGGATGCCGTCGGGGCCAGGGGCGGTATTTTTCGCCTTCATGCGACTCACCGCCCCGGCCAACTCCCACTCCGACACCCCCGGCGCACCTGACCCAGTGCCATCCTCCTCCTGGAGAGGCGCCATACGAGGCGGCTCCACCTCGGCTCCCTGCGGGAACAGGGCTTCCACCACGGATTCAAGGAAATCCGGCCGAAGGCTCTCGGTGAGGGGGGGGGCGCGGGCACGAAGTTTCCTCCGCGCCGCTTTGTACGGCCTCCCCCACGGATCCCGACTGAGCTCTTCGGCCATCTCCCTGTGGGCCCTGTCCTTGGCTTCGGCGATCGCCGTACGCAAGGAGGCGCGGGCAGCCCGATAAGCCTCATAACGGCGCCTCTCCTCTTCGACGTCGCGTCGTCTACGACGCCTGTACCGAGTGTACTGGCGGCGCACGGCCACGCACTGATCGCGCAGCCGCGCCAGCTCCTCCGACCACCAGTACACCCCGCGTGCCGGCCCTGTGCTTCGCACCCTCGGCATGCTGGCGTCGCAGATGAGCGACATCCGCCGCTGCAGGTCCTCAACCTTCGCGGCAACCTCCCCACCCGTAGACCCAGCGGCCCACGCCTGGACGATTGCGGCCTCGACGAGGAACTCGGGATCCATTTTCCTGACGGACCACCGAGGGCCATCATCTCTTCCCGACCGAGGGGAAATGGGAGCACGGCGTGCGGCCACCTCGAACCATATATATCGATGGTCCGAGAGTGACTCCGTACCCACAATCACCTCCCAATTTCTGACACATGGTGACATGGCGGCGTCGACAAAGGTAACGTCGACTTTGGAGCCGCCATTCCATCGCACGCATGTGTCAGCCGTCCCTCGGTTCATGACGGCCATCCCAGTCGAGGCCAACCAACCGTCCAGAAACCTCCCTCTGACGTCCGTGACCGGAGACCCCCACGCGACGGATTTGGCGTTGAGGTCACCGGCCAGGACCACCTTGCCGGGGCGTAACCTATTAACCAAGTCTCCGACTTCAGCCATAAAAAGCTCGAAGTCGGAGAACGGTCTATTCGGCGAAAAGTACGCCCCGATGACTGATACGTCTCCAATCTTAGCGGAGACGTACCCGCGCCCCCTCACCACGCGCTCCAGAGCCGGGGAGCCAACTGCGGCTCTGGACGCGATGGCTACATCCCCCGCACGGTCTCCGACCCATTCCTCGCCCGACGGGACGAATCGGGGCTCGGAGATCACAGCCACGTGCACCATACGCTCCGCCAGGGTCTGGAAGATTAGGTCCTGGGCCCTGCCGGAGCGCATGATGTTCGCCTGGAGGAATCTGATGGAGGCCATTAATTAGCGACCTCCATTGGATTCTCCATTACCCGGCTCGTTGTGGGCTGAGCCGGGCCGGCGGTAGGTGGCGAGGGGACCCTCGGGCCATCACCCCCCCTTCCCCTTCTCTTTGGAGCGGACGGTGCCTTGCACTGCCCGCTCCCCGCCCTATGGTCGGCCTTTTGTCCTGCCCGTTCGCAGCTCCCACAGTGTGGAGCCGCCGAACAGGATCGGGCTTTATGGCCGTTTTGACCGCAGCGATAACATTCGCCGCTGCGGTCAACAGCCGACGAGCACTCGGCTCTTAAGTGCCCCTTCTCCAGGCATTTATAGCAGCGCTGCGGGCGGACTTCGAGCAATTGGACCCGAGCCGAGACCCAGCCCACCAGCAGCCTGCCAGCCGCCACCATCTTCTTCGCCACCGCGACAGGGACCCTAAGCCACAAAGAGCCCAAAGCCTTTCCTTCCCTACGAATCACCCCGGTCTGTACGTCGTGAGTGGAACACTCACCGACCCGGGTGACGGCGATGACTACGTCCTCTTCGGTGGCGGCATCGTCCAAACCCACGATGCGAATTTCTTCCGTTTTCGTGGGCGTGGACACACGTACTGCCGGCTCGTCAGAGAAAAACTCTCTGAGCCGGCCGGCCAGAGCACTCGCCTGTTCTTCCCTTTTGGGCCCGGATATTTCATACATCCGAGCCCCCGTCGCCGCTTTCTTCAAGCGCATGCCGACATCCAGACCCAGGTCATCGATTTTCACACATCGAGTGGCCCGGGCCAGAACGTCGGCATACGTTAGGCCTTTTTCGGCTGCCTCCTCGCCCAAGGTCACCACGACTGCAGCCGAGCGTGGAGTCTGGAGTTTCCTCCCCCCTCGCTTCGGCTGCGCTTTGTTCGTGGCGACAACAGATACTGCCTGTAAAGGCGGCGCCTTCTTCTTCTTTTTGGTACCCCTCCTCGCTACCACATTCCACCCTTCACTCATGGAGGCGGGTGCTGGCGGCAACGGGCGGGGCTCAGGTCGCTTTTCGTTTTCCACGACCTTTCCCTTCTTCTTTTTGTCCTTCTTCTTTTTCGGCTGGTTGGCCCTTCCACTGTTGTCAGCAACTGGGTCAACCACCCGAATTGCCGTTTTCTGTACAGGTCGTGGAGGGCCCTGCGATCGTTCTGAGACAACCGCAACCGCAGAGCTCTTCTCGGCCTCGTTTACTTTCCTTCCTTGTCCTTGTCTTGTCCTTGTTTCCGCTGCCGCATTTCTCTTGTCCGCAGCTAGCGGAGGGCGGATTCTTGGCTCCGGAGGCAACCGACTCTCCATATTTTCCAGCCGAGCCGAGACCATGTTATGGAACCTGACAAACTCCTCCTCAACTCTCTCAGTCAGGCTCTTCTCAGGCTGCTGGCGGACTGGCGGAACCACCACGTTTCCAGACCCCATATTGGCAGGGGTGATCATCCCTTTTAACGTGGTGTTCTCTACAGAGAGATTATTCACCACCCCTGCCAACCTGGCGTTTTCGGCCCTCAAAATTCGGACCTCTTCCGACGGTGTCCGCTTTAAGAGGACTTTGACCGCCTCCTCCACGCATTCAGCGACCGAGTTAAGAGCTCCGCGGCACCTACCATTTAGGTTTTTTGACTTACCCACAGTCAGCCGCATCTTCTCCATACTCTGGGTGAGCACGTCACAAACACGTGACGTGTCGGCCATGTCCAGTGACTCCGGACTTTCAGTATTGACAGGCCCACTTTTGGACCTAGTCGAACCGGAATTCTGGGAGTCCTCCGCCGGCGCCGACCTGGTTCTTCGGCCACTCGGCTCAACTTCACCAATGTCCACATCGTCCTTGAGAAACTCGTGACGCCGAACAGCGTCACGGGCCTCCTTCAGTCCCATTTGAGAGCCCCACACATGGGTCCTGGTATCCGCCTTTTTAGCGTCCAGGTCACGCGTTTCGGTGGAACCCTCGCATTCAGCCCACAGCCGTTTCTTAGACCGGGCACGAGTTTTGGTGCCGTCTAAGTTTTCAGTTGATGCACACCTCGACATGTCCATGGAGCTGTATGATCCTGCACTAGCACTTCGAGTGCTGATAGTTCTCTCCTTACTTTTGCGTGTCGTATCACGCCTCGTCTCTACTGGATCCGCCGAAACACCAGCATAGCCGGTCTCAATTTCGCAGATCTCCACTCCTCCATCTCCGCAAGCACTGGTTGCCCCCCCAGATACGATGGGGCGACCGAGGCCAGTATTGCACGGCACCCGCAAAACTAAGTTCGCGGAATGCGATGAAACACTGGTCTCGGTGAGGGATTCCCCGGATGATCCGGGACCCTCCTGGGTAGTTTTTACTTTTCGTTTATCCATTGCTCATTAATGTTTTGTGTTGGTTACCCTAACGACCGAACTCCCATCGGCCATTCATCTCGTCGGCAGGTATGACCTTGAGATTGGGTGAGGCCCTCGCGACTGGATACCCCCCAGCCACACATCCCCTCGGCAAGCCCCAAAACCTTGGGATTAGGGGTAATTTTTTAGAGAGGTTTTCTTCCTCGCGACCCGAAGGTCCCCGCTCCCATTGCTGGGTTTACGGGTTTGGCTGACGGAGGCCGAAGCCGTGTCCAGCAAGACTAAAACTAGCCAAAACCAAACGCGCCAACCAATTGAGGACTCATTCCCCCCAGAGCCCCCAGCCTATCAGAGTTGCCCTCTGCAGACAGAGGGACAATCAGAATCAGCAACCCTACCCCCCCTACCCCACGGTCCGTTCGCCAGGTCCAGGGAATACATATTACAATATTCCGTGGGCCTGCCCAGGGTGCGCCACGAGGAGGCCAACCGTTAAGGCACCCCAACCTAACCTAACCTAACCTAACCTAACCTAACCTAACCTAACCTAACCTAACCTAACCTAACCTAACCTAACCTAACCTAACCTAACCTAACCTAACCTAACCTAACCTAACCTAACCTAACCTTTTTTTTTTTTTTTTTTTTTCGAGGGGAAACTCCTAACGAGTACACACGCCGTCATGGGAGCCGACGACGTGGTTATGTGGGGTTCGCACCCACTAAAACCCCCCGGTGTCCATCTCACGCCTTAGTGCGGCAGCCACGGTTCCTTATTTGACCGCGACCTCGCAGCGTTGCCGCCCTAGCGGCCCTCCTCAGAGCAGGGAGTTCCTTACGCCTCCCGACCACCTCTGGGATGCACCTAAGGACACTAGATGCATCCTAGAATAAGACCCTTGTAAGGGCGCCGGGTCTCCCATCACCCGACGTCCAGGATCTCAACATCGTCGCTGTCTGTAAACAGTCGAGTATCGACCGCAGCAACGACTGCAGGTTCCGAGGGGGAACTAGTGATTGGTTCCTTCCGAAACCCACGACGACTTTTGATGGGGTTGCAGAGCCTGCCCCCCATTCTATGATTTGCCGGGAGACCAGCCCTAGCGCATGGCCCACATTTAGGGTCCCGCGAGCATCGCGTAGCGATGTGGCCAGTCTCACCGCAGCGGTAGCACTCAGTGCTTCTATCGATTTCCGAGCCACAGTTGGCCCGAAAGTGACCAACCTCTAGACAGCGGTAGCACCGCTGTATTTGCTTTCGCAGGAGCTCAACGCGTGCCGTACACCATCCCACGCGGAGCTTCCCAATGCCCTCCAACTTCAACGCCGCCGCCACCGGACAACGCACCCACACCGTGCAGTAACCAGCAGCGTTGTGCTTCACTTCCCCGACCTTGACTTGACCGGGGACGCATCCACCAGATTTAGCCACAGCATTGGCCACTTCAGACGCTGATGCAACCTCTTCCACACCCACAAGGCGCAGTTCCGCGGACTTGACAGGTCTAGAAACCCTCACCAATTCTTGGCCCATGGACTCCTTCAGCTTTTCAGCCAAGATGTCTGCCTTGACCCCATTCTCGTTTTCGGATACTTCGAATATCCTACCACCAGTAGCTGACCGTCTGTATGTTACAGACGGGATCCCCAAAGCCGGGAGATCTAGCTTTTCCTTCGCTTGGGCAACAACATCGCTGTAGGTGACGCCACATTTTATTGCGGTGTCGGTCAAAGTGACCACCACCGCGGAGGAGATAGGTACCCGCACCTTAGGTTTTCTCCTCCTCTTTTTCATCCTTTTCTCCACTTGACCAGGAGACAACTGCTGGACTGAACCCATCACCGGTTTAACTGGGACAGAGTTCCGCGCTCTTGCTGTGTTCTCTTTCCGCCTTCCTTTCCTCTTTACAACTGTGGCCCACTCAGAAGTCAGTGGGACCACAGGAGCTTTTAATGCTTCCGCATAGGTGTGGTCATCTCTCACCCGTTTTCCAACTCTGGCGATTTTCGCCGGTTTAGGCCCTAGCGAAGATACTTCAGGAGTCACTATGCAACTCGAATCCACCATAGTTGACGCATCCTTCCTTTGAGGCCTTACTGCAGAACTAGCAACACGCCTTAAATCCTGCTCTTGGGTGAGACTTGACACGCGCCTCTTCAATTTGTCCACCTCTTTCCGTAGATCCTCAATTTCCGTGCGGAGATCACATTTTTCCATCTCACTGCGTTGCATCATTTTTTTCTGCATCGCAGACTTATCCACCAATGTGCATATGCCGTTCCATAGCTCATTGCTGTACAAGCCAGCCAATTCCACCAAATTACTGATCTGCTTCCTACTCACTTTAGGATCATCAATTTTCTTAACCGTCTCATCCATCAGATCAAGATTGGCCAGAAAACGATTTCCATCCTCTTTCTTTGTTCGAGCCTCAATTGTTTTTTCGACAAAGTTGTACTTTTCATCAAAAGTCATTTCAAGTTGGGATTTTGAATCGACTTTTTCGTCGCATTCCATTGCCTCTCTATCTGCCTCCTTCGACGTCGAAACAGAAGGTGCCCCCCCAGATACGATGGGGCGACTACGTCGAGGGGACGACTGCCGGTGCTCCGGTTGCCGTCTCCCCGACGCAGCAAGGGATTCCCCAGATGAACTGGGACCCTCCTGGGTAGCCGTTTGACTGCGTGTTTTAACCATTCTGTTTATTCCCCACTTAGATTCCCCCCCCAGTTGTGGAGCCCTAGTGACCGGATCCCCCCCGGCCATTCATCCCATCGGCGGGCCCCGAACCTTAGGATTGGGGTAATTTTTTAGAGAGGTTTTCTTCCTCGCGGCCCCTCCCCTCAAATGAGAAGAGCGGCCCCCGGTTCCGCACTCACTTGCGGAGTTACGGTTCTCCCGACGTGGCTCCCGCGTAGAGAGCCAAAAAGCCTACCGGCCATAGAATACGACCGGAACGGCTCGCCGCGCATGGTGAGCGTTTCCACCCCCCCCAAAGGTAATTTTTTATAGAGGTTTTCTTCCTCGCGACCCGAAGGCCCCCGTTCCCGTTGCAGGGCTTACGGGCTCCGCCAGTCCGTCCGCCAGGCCCCTGGAATACAAACATATTCAAGAGACCTGCCCAGGGTGCGCCACGAGGAGGCCGACCGACATTGGCACCCCAACCTAACCTAACCTAACCTAACCTAACCTAACCTAACCTAACCTAACCTAACCTAACCTAACCTAACCTAACCTAACCTTTTTTTTTTTTTTTTGAACAGGAAAAAACCCCTTATGGGTACCGCCGCCCGCGGGGTCAGGCGACGGTTATGTCGGACTCGCACCGACTAAAACAACCTGTGTGCTCCACCACGCTGCTGGTGGCGGGTGCAGGGTGCCTTATTTGACCCCACTCCCGCCAGCAGCAACTCTGAACCCCAGAGTGCACCACCTCTGGGTCGGGGCCTCTCTAAAAGTGGCCCCTCCCTCCGCTGGACGATGCATCGGGAGCACCAGATGCATCGACCGCCTCGGGGACCTTATAAGGGGGGCGTCCGAATAAACCCCGTTCGGAACGCCCAGAAGGTCCCCGTTAGGGCGGCATGCGATGGTCTTGGACGAGTCGCCTGCGCCCGGCTCGCCTGCGGCGGATCGGATCCCGAGACTCGACTTCCCGGACCCGCTCCGCCGCCTCCTTCTGCGAAATGACGTGCTCGCAGAAGGAGGCCATCGCTGCCCACGACCCCTCCCTGTCCACCATGGCACGAACCACAGTGGGCAAGGAGAGGTCGCGCCCCACCTGTGCCACGAGCTCCGCCCGCTGAACCGCCCAAGCTGGACAGTCCGCGAGCGTGTGCAACGCCGTGTCGGAATCGGCGCCGCACTCGTGGCACACACCGGACGCTTCGCGCCGGGCCACCCGCCACAGATACCACCCGAAACAACCATGTCCGGAGAGCACCTGCGTCAGGCGGAAGGTGAGGACCCCATGCCTCCTGGCGACCCAGCCCTGGAGAATGGGCTGGATGGCCGAAATCGTCCAGCCTCCTGCACTGGGCGATTCCAGCCGCCGCCTCCATTGGCGGAGGAGCTCCTGCTGAGCCTCCCTCCGCCAATCTACCTCTACCACCGCCGAGTCTCCCCCCGATGAACGGGCTTCAACTCTGCGGCGGTAGGCCTGAGCGAGCACCTTGGCCTCCAGGTCCCAGGGAGGGGACCCGGCCAAGGCGCAGGCCGCCTCGCCGGAAATGGTCCGGTAGCCCCGCACGAGTCTGACCGCCATGATCCTCTGCGCTCCACGCAGCAGAGGCAGGGACCCCGCAGTCAGCCGCTCCGCCCACACGGGAGCGCCGTACAGGGCCATAGAGCGGACCACTCCGGCATAAAGGCGCCGGCAGCCTGCATTAGGCCCCCCCAAATTCGGGAGGAGCCTGCTCAGGGCTCCGGCGGTCGCCGTTAACTTGGGGGCGAGCCGCCGGAAGTGGGCCTCGAACGTCCATCGGCTGTCGAGGAGCAATCCCAGGTACCGTAGAGTACCCGAGATTTCGATGGACGTCCCGCCCACCATCAACCGGGAGCCCACTGGGGGCGCCATCCGAGGCCTGTGGAAGCAAATGGCCTCGGATTTCTCCAAAGCCACCCCCAGTCCTAACCGGCGAATCCGCGCCACGACGTGTGCGGTGGCCGCGGTCGCCAGCACACGGGCATCCCGGTGGGTGCCCGCACGGGCAGTCACCAGGGTGTCGTCTGCGTAACAGAACAGACGGACCCCCGGAAGCATTTGCCCGCGCAGCACCCAGTCGTAGCCGATGTTCCACAGAAGGGGGCCAAGAACCGACCCCTGTGGAACACCGCACGACATCCTCCGCTCCTTCCACCCACCCCCAGCCGTCGGGTACCCGACAGCGCGGTCGGCCAGATAATTACCGACAACACGCTGCAGGTACATGGGGATGCGGTGGAAGCGTAGGGCCTCCTTGATCACTCCCCAGGGCAAGGTGTTGAAAGCGTTAGCGATGTCCAACGACACCGCCAACACAACCTCGCCCCGAGTTGTCGCCTCAAACCTAACCTAACCTAACCTAACCTTTTTTTTTTTTTTTTTTTTCGAGGGGAAACTCCTAACGAGTACACACGCCGTCATGGGAGCCGACGACGTGGTTATGTGGGGTTCGCACCCACTAAAACCCCCCGGTGTCCATCTCACGCCTTAATGCGGCAGCCACGGTTCCTTATTTGACCGCGACCTCGCAGCGTTGCCGCCCTAGCGGCCCTCCTCAGAGCAGGGAGTTCCTCACGCCTCCCGACCACCTCTGGGATGCACCTAAGGACACTAGATGCATCCTAGAATAAGACCCTTGTAGGGGCGCCGGGTCTCCCATCACCCGACGTCCAGGATCTCAACATCGTCGCTGGCTGTAGACAGTCGAGTATCGACCGCAGCAACGACGGCAGGTTCCGAAGGGGAACTAGTAATTGGTTCCTTCCGGAACCCGCGGCGCTTTCTGACAGGGTTGCAGAGCCTGCCCCCCATCCAGTGATTTGCCGGGAGACCAGCCCTAGCGCAAGGTCCACATTTAGGGTCTCGCGAGCATCGCGTAGCGATGTGGCCGGTCTCACCGCATCGATAGCACTCAGTGCTTCTATCGACTTTCGAGTCACAGTTTGCCCGAAAGTGACCAACCTCTAAACACCGGTAGCACCGCTGTATCCGCTTTCCAAGAAGCTCAACGCGTGCCGTACACCATCCCACGCGGAGCTTCCCAATGCCCTCCAACTTCAGCGCCGCAGCCACCGGACAACGCACCCACACCGTGCAGTATCCAGCAGCGTTGTATTTCAACTCCCCGACCTTTACTTGCCCGGGAACGCATCCACCAGATGTAGCCACAGCATTGGCCACTTCAGACGCCGAGGCAACATCTTCCACACCCACAAGGCGCAGTTCCGCAGTCTTAACGGGTCTGGAAATCCTCACTAAATCTTGGTCTACAGACTCCTTTAACTTTTCAGCGAAGATGTCTGCCTTGACCCCATTCTCGTTTTCGGAAACCTCAAAAATCCTTCCACCAGTAGCCGACCGTCTCAATGTTACCGACGGGATCCCCAGAGCTGAGAGATCTAACTTCTCCTTTGCTTGGGCAACGACATCACTGTAGGTCACTCCACATTTTATTGCGGTGTCGGTCAAAGTGACCACCACCGCGGAGGAGTTAGGTACCCGTACCTTAGGCTTTCTCCTCCTCTTCTTCTTCTTCTCCATATGACCAGAAGATACGCTCTGGATTGTAGCCATCGCAGGTTTAACTGTGACAGGGTTCCGAACTCTTATCGCGTCCTCTTTTCGCCTTCGGTTTCTCTTTACAACTGTGGCCCACTCAGAAGTCAGTGGAACCACAGGGGCTTTTAATGCTTCCGCATAGGTGTGGTCATCTCTCACCCGTTTTCCAACTCTGGCGATTTTCGCCGGTTTAGGCCCTAGCGAAGATACTTCAGGAGTCACTATGCAACTCGAATCCACCATAGTTGACGCATCCTTCCTTTGAGGCCTTACTGCAGAACTAGCAACACGCCTTAAATCCTGCTCTTGGGTGAGACTTGACACGCGCCTCTTCAATTTGTCCACCTCTTTCCGTAGATCCTCAATTTCCGTGCGGAGATCACATTTTTCCATCTCACTGCGTTGCATCATTTTTTTCTGCATCGCAGACTTATCCACCAATGTGCATATGCCGTTCCATAGCTCATTGCTGTACAAGCCAGCCAATTCCACCAAATTACTGATCTGCTTCCTACTCACTTTAGGATCATCAATTTTCTTAACCGTCTCATCCATCAGATCAAGATTGGCCAGAAAACGATTTCCATCCTCTTTCTTTGTTCGAGCCTCAATTGTTTTTTCGACAAAGTTGTACTTTTCATCAAAAGTCATTTCAAGTTGGGATTTTGAATCGACTTTTTCGTCGCATTCCATTGCCTCTCTATCTGCCTCCTTCGACGTCGAAACAGAAGGTGCCCCCCCAGATACGATGGGGCGACTACGTCGAGGGGACGACTGCCGGTGCTCCGGTTGCCGTCTCCCCGACGCAGCAAGGGATTCCCCAGATGAACTGGGACCCTCCTGGGTAGCCGTTTGACTGCGTGTTTTAACCATTCTGTTTATTCCCCACTTAGATTCCCCCCCCAGTTGTGGAGCCCTAGTGACCGGATCCCCCCCGGCCATTCATCCCATCGGCGGGCCCCGAACCTTAGGATTGGGGTAATTTTTTAGAGAGGTTTTCTTCCTCGCGGCCCCTCCCCTCAAATGAGAAGAGCGGCCCCCGGTTCCGCACTCACTTGCGGAGTTACGGTTCTCCCGACGTGGCTCCCGCGTAGAGAGCCAAAAAGCCTACCGGCCATAGAATACGACCGGAACGGCTCGCCGCGCATGGTGAGCGTTTCCACCCCCCCCAAAGGTAATTTTTTATAGAGGTTTTCTTCCTCGCGACCCGAAGGCCCCCGTTCCCGTTGCCGGGCTTACGGGCTCCGCCAGTCCGTCCGCCAGGCCCCTGGAATACAAACATATTCAAGAGACCTGCCCAGGGTGCGCCACGAGGAGGCCGACCGACATTGGCACCCCAACCTAACCTAACCTAACCTAACCTAACCTAACCTAACCTAACCTAACCTGCCTGCCTGCCTGCCTGCCTGCCTGCCTGCCTGCCTGCCTGCCTGCCTGCCTGCCTGCCTGCCTGCCTGCCTGCCTGCCTGCCTGCCTGCCTGCCTGCCTGCCTGCCTGCCTGCCTGCCTGCCTGCCTGCCTGCCTGCCTGCCTGCCTGCCTGCCTGCCTGCCTGCCTGCCTGCCTGCCTGCCTGCCTGCCTGCCTGCCTGCCTGCCTGCCTGCCTGCCTGCCTGCCTGCCTGCCTGCCTGCCTGCCTGCCTGCCTGCCTGCCTGCCTGCCTGCCTGCCTGCCTGCCTGCCTGCCTGCCTGCCTGCCTGCCTGCCTGCCTGCCTGCCTGCCTGCCTGCCTGCCTGCCTGCCTGCCTGCCTGCCTGCCTGCCTGCCTGCCTGCCTGCCTGCCTGCCTGCCTGCCTGCCTGCCTGCCTGCCTGCCTGCCTGCCTGCCTGCCTGCCTGCCTGCCTGCCTGCCTGCCTGCCTGCCTGCCTGCCTGCCTGCCTGCCTGCCTGCCTGCCTGCCTGCCTGCCTGCCTGCCTGCCTGCCTGCCTGCCTGCCTGCCTGCCTGCCTGCCTGCCTGCCTGCCTGCCTGCCTGCCTGCCTGCCTGCCTGCCTGCCTGCCTGCCTGCCTGCCTGCCTGCCTGCCTGCCTGCCTGCCTGCCTGCCTGCCTGCCTGCCTGCCTGCCTGCCTGCCTGCCTGCCTGCCTGCCTGCCTGCCTGCCTGCCTGCCTGCCTGCCTGCCTGCCTGCCTGCCTGCCTGCCTGCCTGCCTGCCTGCCTGCCTGCCTGCCTGCCTGCCTGCCTGCCTGCCTGCCTGCCTGCCTGCCTGCCTGCCTACCTACCTACCTACCTACCTACCTACCTACCTTTACCCGGTGTATAAGCATTTATTGTACCAAATTTCAGTTAAAATTTTCCAGTAAAATGGCATGGAAATGGAAGCTCTTTGAATTGGAAATCAGATTTGACTTGGCCTTAAAAGGTTTGATTCCAGGCCGTTAATATATTAATAAACTTTGAGACACTGTGAATAAAAAAAACTTATCATGTTGATAATAGATGGCGTTTTTAAATAACATCATGTACCTGTCGTAGAGAGATCCAATCGTACCTGTGTAGGGAGATCCAATGAAGTCTCACATCCTACTTAATATTACAAATGCGAATGTTTGTGAGTATGGATAGTTGTTAGTCACTCTTTCACAGGAAATCCGCTAAACCAAAATCGATGAAATTTGGGGAAAATATTCCTTATATACCGGGGTAACATATAGACTATAGAAATCTTGTTAATTCTACAGGAATAGTATGACATTTAAAACGCTATCTTTTATCAACCTATCAAAGTTTTTTAATTTATTATGCATCAAAGACGAGTCAAAGGAGATGGGCAAATAGCTCATACAATGTTGGCCTGGATGGACAGAAATAAAATAATATTTAATAGAAAGACCGAATGTTACTCTTCAAGTATGTAAAATTATTTTTTAGGTAGAACTTGGGAATAAGAAGAAATAAATTAATGACCATGACAGATTTACATAGGAATTTATTTGTATTGGAATTTGTTACTACATATTTTTTAAACTAGAATCTATTTTTAGGGTCTAAAAGCTAATATATTTTAAGGAGACAGGTCACATTCATCAAACATCTAAATACACTAATCCCTTCACGGGATATGAGCCTATCAGCTTTTTGTGTACTTCATTTTATTTTAAATATATATTACAAATACATCTGTTTATCAGGTTGAAAAAAAAAGAACAGTTGCTTTAAGACATTTTATTAATTGCTTTCATCATTATCATCAGAGGAGATTAACAAATCATCAAGATACTGTGCAGGAGGCTGTATATTAAATTGGTACCGAGCCCATCCAAGGTACTATATGATGGACATAATGTAAGCACAGACCTACCATTAAGAGAGCTGCTGACTAAAATATAAACAAAATATATTTTACGCCCTATATGTCTTGATTGTATTTTCCCTCTTAAAATCCAAGTGTTGTTAGCAGCCGACAGCTCTCTAAGTAGACTGCTGTCAATCTCTCTGCACACTTCAATGCTGTAAGAACCGTTATGCCTTGTATGTTCTTTTTATTATTTTCATTTCTTGATGACTGGTTTGAGACTCGACCTCGATGAGCTCTTTGCCAGCATGAGCATGGATGGCAAATTGAGCTTGTAGTTTCCACTAAAAAAAAAATACACATCTCACATACTTGCAACATCATTATTATGTTAAAATTATTTTAAATAATACTTGATGAATTCTTACTGACCTCTCTTGGATTAATCCATTGATATAAAATTATAAAAATTAGTATCACGCTCCTTGACAGTAAAGATGAGAAAAACAACACGAATATTACTAAACAACAATATATTATTTAGAAACATGAAACAATAATTAACAGATAATTAATATAGCAACAACATTTTTGAGTACTGCACAGAAATCGATTTTATTAATCGACTCCGTAAATCGGTCATATATATAAAAATATAATAAAATTAAAAAGGCTAGTAACTATGCATAAATATAGTTATCTAGATTTTTATGGAAATAAAAAATATTTATCAACAAGAGTTATAAAGTTACAGTATATTAGTAAGAATATTAAATTCTTTAATCGATATAATTTCTATATCGACTTTCTTACCGATTCGAAACAAATCGTGACTTGATTTCTTTGTTTTTCTTCACTAATTTTAACCGAACTGCATCAAATAAATAACTTTTTTATTCAATACCAGTTTTCCCTAGTTATACAAAGATATAATTAATTAATTTTTGCGTTATTTATTACTTTTTATTTTATTATCAACTTCATTATTTTGTCCGCACGGGCCAGATTTTGCCCACCTCCTTTGCAATTTACATTAGATATATATTGTAAGGGGTAATTACAAGAGGTCGCTGCTATCGTGCGTATGACGAGTGCAGCCGATGAATAACGAACATAGCCGCAGATGTGCTCGGCGCCATGTTCAGTCGAAGTCGCAGGTAAAAGCTAGTAAAGGTATACTAAGATTCAGTAATCTACTTTAACTTTACCATGACAGCAGTTTATTTTACTATTAAAAAAGGCTTATACACAAATTCTGCTATACTATTGAGGATTATTCAGAAGATAAGAATGCTTGGATATAGCTACTCTTCGACCCTGTACAAGACATTAATAACTACATGTAACAAGTAATGAGATTAATTCTTTGAAAATAGCAACCGCTGAGTTTCTTGCCGGTTCTTCTCGGTAGGAATAGCTTTCCAAACCAGCAGATGTTGACGATTCAAAAGCACTCGTTTACAAGTTTACTTGGATAAAGAATATTTTGAATTTGAATATCAATTCAGATTTGAACAAGAAATTTAAATCAAGCAGGAGCAGGTCGAGGGCTAATAAAACTGCCGTCCCGTTCAAGTCGTAGTTGTACTTTATTTTATTAGTCGTGTCAAAACTTAGTTAAATAAATTATCAGTCGCTCGACAGTCACCAACGAGCTCCGGAACGGGAGCGTACAAAAATAGATTCCTTAACGCTACCTAACTAGCGGGAGAGTCTGGGAGCCCTCCGGGGGCCGGCGCCGGCGACCGCACGGCACGCGCGCACTTCACACACTGAGTCTGCGGCCGGTCTACGGTCCTTTAAGTACGACAGCACACGGTCCTCGCGCTCCCGGCACGCGGCACGCGGCACGCGGGGCCCGCAGGCTAGAGGCCCCGCGCGGCACGCGGCGCCGGGAGCTGCAGGCCCCGCGCGGGGGCCGCGCGCCGCCGTCACACGTCCGTGTGGCGCGCGTCCGCCAGGCGCGGCGGCGGCGGAATGGCGGGCGCCTCCTCCGCCTCCGAGTCCTCGATCTCGCAGAGGTTGGCGGACAGGTCGCTGCACGAGCCCTCCTCGCCCAGCAACGAGTGTCTCTCCTCTGGAAGCGACAGGTCGAGTGTGAGTATCGGCCTCGAGCGGCACGCTCCGGCCTCCGGTTGTCGTTGTATTGTTTTTTTAATTTTAACAACAGTGCAACACTGGTACAAAAAAAGATCTGCTCAGTTTAAAAAAATATGAATATATTTCTTTTAGTTTTTTGATTATTTAAGTTAATCACCATAGTAAACTATATATTATATATATACATATAGTATTTAGACAATTATTTTTTGTGTATCTTGAGATTTATATTGTCAATAGATTTGCTGGCTGGTTATCGGTGGAGGGAATGTTTAACTTCCTAAAACTAATATATAACTTTTTAAGCCAAATTATATATTTTTTGAAGATGCTCCCCTGACAATGAGTGGTGTAATTTCAAATCGAGTAGTCGAATTGAAAATTGTATACAAGTATACATAGCAAAATGGTTCCATACCTAACGGCGCGTCCGGATGACGCGGACGACTCACACTACTGGGCTCTCTATTGCTAATAATGATAGCAAAATCGGTCGCCCATTTTATTTATGATGTCGTTTATGGTCACACCGTCCCACCGTCCCACCGTCCCACGCGTGGCTCCGCGGCACTCACCCAGCATGGTGATCAGGCTGTGCGCGTCGGGCTCGCGCAGGCCGCGCGCGCGCAGCGGCTCCGCGTCCGCGCAGCACTCGTCAGCGTGCAGCAGGAACGACGACGCTGCGGAACATCGACGCTGCACCGCGAGCCGAGCGCCCCGACACGTCCGCAGGGCGGAAACGTCCGGTCGCGATATATTTAAGAAGGTAGTCATAAACTCGTCAGCACGAACAGATGTTTGAGTCACTTCCGATAATAGATTTACTTGAGTAATTTTTTATAAAGGACACAGTGATAGATGTGCAGTGTCCTCCAGAGGGCCGCACCGCGCACTCACCGTCCGTGAGGCGCGCCGGGTCGAGGTCGTCGGGCGCCGAGTCCGAGTCGAGCGGCGCGCGGCGGGGGGCGCGCGGGGAGCGGCGCAGGGCGCGAGGCGAGCGGCGCGCCGACGGCGGCGACGACGAGTCCGGCCGCTCGGAGCCCGCCACCTCGCTGATGCCGGGCAGCGCGCCGCCGCCGCCGCACCAGTCCGAGCAGTCCCAGTGGTAGCCGCCCACGAGCTCGCCGGCGCCCGCCGTGCCGCCCAGCGTGCCGCCCAGTGTGCCGCGCCGCGCCGCCTGGGGCGAGGGCGCGCGAACGCGATTGTTGTTCCCTTTCAAGTCTGTCCGCGAACGGCCGCCAGTTAATTATTGTTTTTTTTTCATAACATTATATTATATTAGTTACAGTGATGTTTAGTTTTTTATAAAGCATGTTTATATTATTTTTATATTATAATTAACTAAGTAAAAAAGTCAATGTCGACATTGACTTCTATATTGACATCGTCTTTCTATATTGTTAACTCTCCATTTTTTCTTGTATAAATATTTGTTACTGATTATATTAACTTATATACTTTTAATTAATTGTATCTTAATCTCTTGTGCATGCTGTGATTATCTTTAAGCGTATATTTATTGTTTGTATCGTGTAAGATGAATATGTTGAACCTGTTGATGATTCTAAATAATAAAAAAAAAATTCTTTAACATCACAGTCGCGACGCGCGCTGCGGGCGGCGGCTCCTCACCGTTATAAATTTTATTGTCAACGAAGGTGTGGAGGTGCATCTGCTCCGACCAGGGCTTGCGGTCCGCGGGCTCCACGTTCAGGTTCCGCAGGTAGTCCGGCGGGATGCCCTCCAGCTCGTCGCCGGCCGAGCCGTACGAGCGCAGCGTGTCTATGTTGTTGAGCGGCGGCGGCTCGGCGCAGCTCGCGGGCCGCCCGCGCCGCACGGCCTCCAGGTTGGACAGCTTGGAGGGCCGCGGCGGCAGCTTTTCGGCCGCGCTGTTCAGCGGCATCGGCGGCGCCCGCGAGCGCCGCGCGCGCCGTAGCGCCGCCGGAAGCAGCGCCAGCAGCGCGAGCAGCACGAGCGCGCCCGCCGCCACGCCCAGCGGCCAGCGCGCGCCCAGCGCCCACGCCCACAGCTCGCGCAGCGCGCGCCCGCCGCCTGCCGCCTCGCCGGCGACCACCGCGTCCGAGTAGAGCGGGTTGCCGCAGTTCATGCCTGCGGACGGAGCGACGTGAGCGGGCCGCCCGGGGCCGCGGGGCCGCGCGATGGGCGCGGGCGGCACCCACCGGTCTTGTCGGGCGGACACAGGCAGCGGAACGAGCCCGGCTCGTTGACGCACGTGGCGCCGTTCAGACACGGCTCGCCGACGCACTCGTCCACGTCGTACTGGCAGCGCGGGCCGTAGTACCCGCGGCAGCGGCACGACGGGCCCCACTCGCCCTCCTCGCAGGCGCCGCCGTGCGCGCACACGCCGGCCGCGCACCAGCGGCCGCGCTCGCAGCGCGCGCCCGCCAGCCCCGCGGCGCACGCGCAGCGGAACGCGCCCGCGTCCTCGGCCGCGCAGAACCCGCCGTGCAGGCAGGGCTGCGACGCGCACGGGTCCGTGTCGAGCTCGCAGCGCGCGCCCGCGAATCGCGCGTGGCAGGCGCACTCGAAGCGGTCGGCGGGGTCGGCGGGGTCGGCGGGGTCGGCGGGGGCGGCGGGCAGCGCGCGGCACGTGCCGCCGTGCGCGCAGGGCTGCGCGGCGCACGCGTCGGGCGGCGGCAGCGGCGCGCACGAGGCCGCCACGCGCACGCGCACGCGGCGCACGAGCTGCGCGCGCCCGTCGTCGGACGTGCCACCCTCCTCCAGCGGCAGCGCGGCGCCGCCGAGCCGCGGCTCCGCGATGCAGCCGTCGAAGCCGTACGTCACCTGCGGTCGAATATTCATTACCGTATGCGACGTTTCATAGACACCACGGTAAATACAGCGTGTTAGTAATTATAAATCTGACGTGGTGTCGACTTTAACAAGAAAAAAATGAAGTTAATGAAACTATAAAGAATAGGTCCAATATTGTCTCAAGAGTTGTATAGGTCGTTCACTGAGTGGGATAGGCTACAGTATTACTTATATTGATCTAATAAGTAAAATTAATAGGTCTTGCGTATCTTGAGATCGAATGCGTCATTCATACGTTAATATTTGTTGAGATTACAGGTTATTATTAGACTATCGAACAAACATGAACATATCAAAATGTTTCACAATATCTTTCGCGCGGAAATATAGAGATTTTAAATCACCATTTCTTATAATTTTTGCTAATCACGATTATTGGGCAAAATGATTGTCATTACAAACAAATGTATATTTTATATTCTATAGGCATGTATACGATACCTACATACATTTCTTCGTATACACAAGAGCGATAGCGTTAGCAGGTACGATCACGGTGATCACAATCGATCATATCATCGGACGCATATGTGATTGTTAAATAGCGATCACTCAAGGTTAGTTAAGACGCTTAAAGTAATTTACTATGCTTTTGTCAGAATCAACCTCGAGGATGCATCTCAAATGGAATTCTAAATATGAGATATACTCAAGACGTATTGAAGACGTATTTCCTAAGCTCGATCGTCGTCTAATTGCGATGATTTATGTGTGCACCTACTACAATTGACGTCAACTTCTTCCAAAGTTATATATATTAAAGTTCCCATCGGGGACCTTTCTGTTTTTAGTGTTTGACACTGACCTGCTCGGGAGCCAGCGCGTGCGCGTGCCGCTGCAGTGCGGCGCCCAGCAGCAGGCGGTCGGCGCGCGCGTCCAGCACGGCGGCCGGCGGCGGCGCCTGCGCCTGCGCCCAGCGCCGGTCCACGGCCAGCCGCACGGCCGCGCCGCGCCGCTCCAGCCGCACGGCGTGCCACGCGCCGTCCGCCACCGGCCCGCCGGCACGCAGCCGCGCCTCGCCCGAGCCCAGCTCCATGCGGAACTGCACGTGCCCCTCGGCCAGCTCCAGCACGGCGTAGTCCACGCGGCCCGTCGCCGCCAGCAGCGTGCCGCGCGGGCTGCGCGTGCGGAACCGCAGCGACACCGCCAGCTCGTCGTCGAGCAGCCGCGCGCCGTCCACCACGCCGCGCTCCAGCCGGTACGCCAGGTAGCCGTCGCCGGCCAGCCGCGCCACGCCCGCCGCGCCCGCCGCGCCCACCACGCCCGCCTCCGACGCGTTCGCGGCCGGCCGCTGGCAGCGCTCGCCGGCGAAGCCGCGCTCGCACGCGCACTCCCCGCGCAGGCGGTGCGCCGGCGCCACCAGCGAGAACACGTCGCCGGCCACGGCGCGCGCCGAGCCCGCGCGCAGCGTGACGCGCTCCGTGCACGCGCCGCGCACGCAGCCGCCGCACGCCGCGCGCGCCAGCTCCTCCACCACGAGCCGCGTGCGCTCCTCGAGCCGCTCGAGGTGCGCGTGCAGGCGGCGCCGCAGCGCGTCGGCCTGCAGGAACCCGTCGGCGCCGGGCGCTCGCACCGCGAACGCCACGTCCAGGTCCCGCGCGACCTCGCGCCGGGCGCGCTCGCCGTCGTTCCCGGCGTCGTCCCCGAACGGTTGGACGCTCACTATGACGACGTCGCTCGGCTCGCAGTCGGTCGCCTCCCGCACCGCCCTCACGAATCCCTTTCTGTGCCCGAGCACGAAGTCCCGGTCGGTCACCTGCCTGAAGCGCACGACGACCGTTCGCGCGAGCATCTCGTCCGATATCAGAACGACCGTCACCCTGACGACGGCGCTGCCCGCGAACTTGCCGTCGTCGACCGTCACGTTGAGGCGGTAGTCGCCGACGTCGAGGCGCGGCGCCGCGCGCAGCGTGCCGTCGGCCGCGTCCAGCTCGAACAGGTCGCCGGCCCCGAGCGGCGCGCCGTCCGCCGGCGACAGCGCGTACGTCAGCCTGTCGTACGCGTCGCGGTCCGACGCGAACACGCGGCCGATCACTCCGCCGGGGAACTCGTCCAGGTACGAATTGACGACGATCTCGAGGGGGGTCACCACCGGCGGGTACTGCGACTCCTCGATCACTCTGACGTACGCCCACGCGTCGGAGAACAGCGGCGGCGTGCCGTTGTCGAACACGCGCACCTGGAGCGCGTAGCGGTCCTTGATCCTGTAGTTAAAGCGCGTCGCGGAGCGCAACGAGCCGTCCTGCTCGAGCCGGAAGGCACCCATCTCGTTTCCGGATTGGAAATCGAACGTGAAGGGCGCCGCGTTCGGGGGCGCGTCCGCGTCCCGGACTTCGAACTTCAGTATCGCGTACCCGAGCGGCTTGTCTTCCTGAACGACCGCGCTGTAGTTGGCTCGCTCGAACACCGGCGGGTTGTCGTTCGCGTCGAGCACCTCGATGTCGAGCAGCGCGGTGGCCTCCAGCGCGGGCACTCCGCGGTCGCGCGCCCGCACCTCTAGCGTGTACGAGGGCTCGGTCTCGCGGTCGAGCGGGGCGGCCACCGACACGTAGCCGGTGTCGGCGTCCACGGCGAAGCGCCCGCCGGGGTCCCCGCGCGCTATCGAGTACGTCACGCGCCCGTTGGCGTCCGCGTCGGCGTCGTCCGCTATCACTTGCACGACGCGGAGTCCGACCGCGGCGTCCTCGCGCACTCTCGCTCCGTAGGACGCCTGCGAGAACGCGGGCGCGTTGTCGTTGCCGTCGACGACGGTGACGTTCAGCGTGGCGTGATCGCTGAGGGGCGGGGTGCCGCCGTCGACCGCCTGCACGGTCAGATAGTACTCCTTGCGGCGCTCGTAGTCGAGCGGGCGCGCGACGCTCACGACGCCGGTCGAGCGGTGGACGCTGAAGTCGTCGCGGTCGTCGCCGCCCACCAGCGAGTAGTAGACGTCCGCGTTGACGCCGGCGTCGCGCGAGAGCGCGCGCACGCGCAGCAGCTCGGCGCCGGGCGCCGTCAGCTCGGGCACGGCGGCGCGGTACTGGCGCAGCTCGAACTCGGGCGGGTTGTCGTTGACGTCGGCCACGGTGAGGCGCACGGTGGCCGTGGCGGAGCGCGGCGGGCGGCCGCCGTCCGCGGCGCGCAGCACGAGGCGGTGCTCGGCCTGCGCCTCGCGGTCCAGCGCGCCGCGCAGCGTCACGATGCCGCTGTCGGCCGCCAGCTCGAAGCGGCCGCCGGCCTCGGAGACGAGCGAGTACCGCACCGACCGGTTCTCGCCGAGGTCGTCGTCGGTCGCGTGCACCTGTCGACAGACATCGCGTTTCCGCGATTTATATTTTCTAAGTGACTCGCTTACTTACGTGAAGCACTTAGAGAATCTATAAAGTTATCGGCATCGTTAGACGGGGATCGATATATGCATAAAATAGTGTTATTCAAGATGAAGACATGATGCATGAGATAAATTGATTTCCTTCACTTTATGTTTCAACGAGTTTTTCACATAAACAACTACACCATCGTTTTGATTTAACCGATAAGTGGTACTATAAGAAAGGTAGTTCTTAAGTTGAGATATAGGTTTGTCCGTTCAATCTGTATTCGGTTAGAATAACTATGTCTGTATTGAACCGGAGGTAAGATAAGGTAGGTAAGCAAAAAATTATCAATACGATATATACTTCTAATATTTTGAGATATGATAGTGAGATCACTATTTTTTATATCAAATGCCGGAATGTCACATTCAACTGCTCTTGTTAAACCAATGTTGTCTATTTTATTCGAAGTATGAACTGTATCACCCATTTGCGAAGAAGTCAAGAAAGAAGTCGAGCTGCACGTAAATTATAGTTAATCTGCCATATAAAGTTTAATAAAAGTTTAATATAAGCTAATAAGGCAGTAATTAATTTAAATAAAATAACAGAACATAATAAAAGTCTCAATGAGGCGTGGCTCAGACGGTTCCGATGGCAGTGTGTAACGTAATATATAGTTTTTTTTAATTATTTTTTTTAAACTTGTCAACGTATATTTATAATAAATAACATTAAACCGACGCGTTCGTCCGCGCGGCAGTCCCTTCCCTACCCCCTGAGCTCCATTTGTTCTTTGTTTCTCGAACATTCGTGATCGTTCGTATATCACGAAGATATATTTTTGGAATATTAGTCGCATATTTATAAAAAAACTACAAACCCCAAATTGGGTAAGTGCTGAAGAGTTTTTTTCCATATTGCATTTCGCTCGTTTCATGCGTCATTGTTCTTCAGTACCTAGTATGTTTTATAATTTTTTCTTTTTAATTTAACATGTAATGATTCTGTTCGGTAATTGTTCTAATTTCTATCTTTTGTTTCATTTGTATGTTAACTTTTTTAATATACCTCTCCTTCTTTTTTGTTTTCTCTCCGTTCTGATTGTGACATGCACTGCACTTATTTCGTTAGCGCATTAGCCCTGCTTTGCCTACGCTGCCGTTCACGCAATCTAAGGAGAAGAAGGCTTGCACAAATTAACGCGCTGGACATCATTTCCAGGGTGCCATACTGGGCTTAAGCCAGTTTAGTTTTGCCAGTCTCCGTAGTCCAGACTTCTGCGGCCTCGAGTCCGGGCCCGACGTCTTCGGGTCACGACCTGCTCCGCTGCGAGACAAAGCCAGGGCAGTACCGAGCGCACACCTACCCTCTTACGGAGCATTGCATCGACGGGCAGTAGACTTTCACGACCCATTATAAATTTGTTGTCGACTTGGTGAGTCTATTCTTTTCTACTCCCAACGTCGCAAGTGGAAGCACGAGCACTAACGAAGTGCGACTGGTCGCGCCGGGTACGGCTAACCGCATGGAATGATCGGATTCAATATTTATATTACTTGTACTACTGTTAGTATTGCACCGTGGACCGAGCGCAGGAGCGATGTACCAGGACCGCGTGAGAGGATACAGTTTAGCACCACGACCTGTTCGAGACTCACTGTTGCTAGCGATGTTGAAAGTGGCTGCTAACTATCAGGTGTATGATATGAGGAATTCGTATTAAGAAGGGTTTCTATGGTGATATAAGATTGAAGACATATTGAATATCAATAAAGAGAACTGGATTCGATCTTTTCTATTTATTTGTAGTGGATAAATCCATGCCTGTAGAAATTTATTCATGGTCCTTCGAGCTGGAGTACTGGCAACGATTTAGTCCAGTAAGAATTATGGTATCGGTGATCTGATGATTTGGATCACATCTTTCGCACCAACGGGCAATGGACCATAGCTCTGGCTGGAAGCCGGAGCGGGGGCGTGTATCGGGTCCGCAGTTCGTAGAGCTGCGAGACGAGGAAACAAAGCGGCGGGAAATCAGTGTGACGTTTCAACCGTGGCCGTTTGTATCGTATCGGACGAGCGTGGGGGAGAACGATATTGTAAGGAATCATATTAATTTGAACAGAGAATAAAAAAAACTGAGTTCAAATTATTTTATTAAGAAGATTTTTAATGTGTAGGTGATTGTGGACGTGATTCGGAAGATCTTAACGTAAGACTTTAAAAGAGGTATTTGGTACCTATATTTGAGCAGTTTTAGAGATATTTCTATTTTTTACGAGGTATTGCACGTAATGGGTTCTAAGTTAAATTTATTACAGGATCAGATTTGTATAGGGGCCAGATAAATTACAAAAAGGCGGCTTAAGACAGCATTAATGAAACTTACTCGCAGGTTGGGTTAGAAAACATAGAAATAAAACTATGGAGTCCATTCAAAGAGACGCACGCAGAGGTTTTAGAAGATTATTATTTAGGAGAATTGACTCTTGCCAGCCCTAGCACAGGCGTCGGTCTATTTGGGCTGCATATTGCTTTACACCAACAATAAATGATGTTAGAACTTTTCAATGAATAAATAAATAAATAAAATATGGTAGCTTCGAATTAGATTACAGTAATTTTGCTAAAAACGAAACTTATGAGCTTACGGAAGAGATATATATAGAGTATAAAACGGAGTTATTAGTAGCATTGGGAAAATATCAGATATTTAATAATAGTGCAATGGTTTCAGAGTAAATGTATAGGGAACATACAGATCCTCATGTTAAACTTCCTAAAATTAGAATTCAGACTTTCTCAGGAAATTATCTCGAATGGATATCTTTTCGCGATTTATTTTTATCTTTAATTCATAACAATGAGAACTTGGGTAATGTGCAAAAAATGATCTATTTGAAAGGTTACTTGACAGGTGAAGCAGAGAACTCACTTAGGCAAATTCCTTTTTCACAATCAAATTATTTTAGATGTTGGAGTCTATTAGAGGAACGATTTAACAATAAAAAATATCTATCTAATTGTATTTTGAAAAGACTAATAGGTCAAAGGGGTCTGTTATTTGAGTCCCCTACTGCTTTAAAGGAGCTGATGGACACAAGTAGTGTCAACTGTCGGAGACATCATGCAACACTGCACACTAAAAGTATTCCTGAAAACAATGTAGCCAGGAATAAGCAAGGTAAGCAAGGTTTCCATCCGGTATGAGTTCAGAAACTGGCGAATCGTATCACACATCAAAGAACTATTCGAACACTGACTATTCGGCAAATGTTCAATCTGATGAAGTTTTCGACAAATGTTTTAAGAGGGATTATATCTGGACTGGGAAGTTCCTTTCCTCTGATATCTAATGCAACGGTAAATATAAAGGTTCAATCGAGAATAAATCCCAATTTCCAGGTTGTTGTAAAGGCGTACGTACTTAAATGGATAACATCGAGACTACCTGATGAAAGAGTGATGAATTGAGATTCATTGATGAACAGAAAATACAATTGGCGGATCCAGAATATCATATGCCGAATAAAATCGATGTCTTATTGGGCAGAAGTATCGTACCAAATAATTCAGAGTGGATTAAAAAAATCACCCAAACACGTTGACTACGGTATTAGTAATATGGACGCTTCCAACTTTAACATAAATTAAAATGTATATATAGTTAGGTTGTAATGTGCAATTTAAATGTTTAATTTTTAAGTCAACATTTTGTAGCATAAAAGAAATCAAAACCACTGCAGTTGCACTCCAAAAGAAATTATTTCGTACAGTCTATTTTGAGTTTTTTTGGACCGGATATTGAGCGAATTATATTATGGGTGGCGACTGTTGGGTACACAAAACTCACTATCCAAATAAATCTATTTATTTACAAGTTTAATTATAATGTTTCTTATCCTATGTACTATGCTAAAATCTTAAATACTAACGGCGTCCGATCCCACCGAAGTTAGGTAGGGAAAGGCGAGGTGACGCGAAGTTTCTTTCCCAGGCGTGGAACACTACACCTCCGGTGTCGAGTGGAGTCTGGGAAAGCGGCAATCGCTGAGTAGACGTAACACCTCCCCTTCCAGAAAAGCAATTATTTGGTGGCAGTAATGTTAACACCAAATGTTGCGGTATGGTGTTCTTTTTCACTGATGGCAGCTTCTGTCGCATTGTGGTGTTGGCACGAGATAGCTGCCCTGCAGCATTTGATTTCAAGATAGTGGCACTTTAGTTGGAATTAGAGTTCGAGTTGGAAATGCAATAATATAGCGTTGGCTAGACGACAATGTGCAATAATGGTTGATCTTCTGTATATGTTTTAATTTGTTGATACAGTCAAATTTTGTTCGAGTATAATGCATCAGCTTGTTTTCGAAAATATAATATGTCGAACTAAACTTCGAGCATTCAGCTTCAATGTACACATACTCTTTCAAGTTAATAACTATATAGGAAGGAGGTAATAATACCCTATGATCTTTATTGGGAACAGGACAAAGTCGGAAAAGGTAAAAGGTATCTAAATGAAATTTAATAATTATGAAATTTTGGGGTAAATTTAAAAATAAAATAATATAAAATAAGTAGTAAAATAGGCTGATATAACAATTCAATATTTTTATTTTATTTATTAAATAATTTAACTCTGAAGGTCTTGTGCATTTTTAGGTCAATATAACGAAAATTTGCCCAAGCAGAGTGAAGTATTTTAATCGCTCTTTATCTTAAGAAGTCGTATTTACGACCAAAGTAAGAGCTCTATTTAATTTTTGTTGATTTAGGAAAATAAAAAACATATATAACTAAAAGGAAATTCAAGTATTTGAAACAATTTTATTATTTTTTTTTTTTTGACCGTTTCAAACGAGATTTTGCAACAGGTCCTCGATGTTTAGATTTGTAAATATATGAATTAGTTGGTTACTAATTAATTACTTTATCTTGAGTGAACTGAGGTGCAAGTTTTTGTCTTTGCAAGCGGAATGCGTATGTGCACGTCTTTATTCGGCTCATATTGCATCTCGGACTCGCTGTTTACGTTGCGGTTCGAGATATGAGAATTTTTATTAGATACTAATGAATCATGAGTCGAACAATTTTATATTTTTTTTTGGGAGATAAGTCTATTTGTTCCATATTTAAAGTGGGCTGAGAAGGAGCGGTCATATTTAATACTATACTATTATCTATATCTAAACTAGAATTTCGATTCGCATTAATTTGCGCAATGCAAGTTTGCGATCGCTTATATTCCTATTCCTTATTCTACATAAATTAGCAATTTCGTTTTTTTAATTATTTTTATATTATTTTTTTTATATATTTAATTAGGATAGGATTCATAGGAATAGTGTCTAAACTATCAGAGTAGTGTACTTACAAAAACATCACGATCGGCGTATTCATCGATTTTTGGATGAACGAGATCCGTACGTGGGTTTCACCAACAGTCAGCCTCCGTAGGTTCTTATTTCGGCACCAAACACGAAGCGACGTATTTTTTCCACAAATACTGTTTCGATGTTAAGTACCGCACCCAGACTGCGCCAATTATATTATGGGTGGCGACTGTTGGGTACACAAAACTCACTATCCAAATAAATCTATTTATTTACAAGTTTAATTATAATGTTTCTTATCCTATGTACTATGCTAAAATCTTAAATACTAACGGCGTCCGATCCCACCGAAGTTAGGTAGGGAAAGGCGAGGTGGCGCGAAGTTTCTTTCCCAGGCGTGGAACACTACACCTCCGGTGTCGAGTGGAGTCTGGGAAAGCGGCAATCGCTGAGTAGACGTAACAAGCGCAATTTTTAAAATGTGATATCCGAGCAGGCACTATGTTAGACAGGTGCGGCGCCATACGTATAGATTTCCTCACGAGAAAATTTCTCGGTGACGCCATTCTAGGGAATACCTTATTATCAAATATCAAAGTTTTTTATGGCTCGATAGATTCGTATCGCTCGTAATCATCACGCGGGTCTCGTCGCGATCGGTATAGGAGCGACGGTACACAGATGTAAGTCGTAACTGTTTCAATCGCGTACAAATATATATATATGGCGTTCTGACGCCGGCGCCGCTCACCTTGGCGACCAGCGTGCCGGGCTCGGCGTCCTCGGGCAGCGTGACGCTGTACAGCGCCGCCGAGAAGCGCGGCGCGTTGTCGTTGACGTCGTCCAGCGCCACCTCCAGCTCCGAGCTGCAGCCCCAGTCGTCGCGCTCGCGGTCCTGGGCGTGCGCGCGCAGCCGGTATGAGGCGCGCGCCTCGCGGTCCAGCGGCGCCGCCACGCTCACCACGCCCGTGTCCTGCGCGGGGCGGCGGTCAGCGGCGGTTGGCGACCGGCGGGCCGCGGCCGGCGAACGGGCCTACCTTATCGATAGCGAAGTGGTCGGCGTGCTCGCCGCTCAAGTAGTACCGCAGGCGCGCATTCTGCGGCTCGTCCGCGTCGCGCGTGAGCAGCGTCAGCAGCCGCGTGCCGGGCGCCGCGTCCTCGGCCAGGCGCACCCGGTAGCGGTGCCGCACGCAGTACGGGGGGTTGTCTGCGGACGGACTCGCATCGTACGGATTACTACCGCTACCGACCGCGAAATATAAAAATGAAGCCGGTCGACAGTCTCGCGGCCCGAATCGTTCTCGAAGGGGAAACGTAGGAACTATTAATTTTCGGAAGTAGAGCGCTCACCGTTGACGTCGAGCACGGCGACGTGCACCGCCGTGTAGGCCGTGAACTTGCCGTCCGTGGCCGCCACAGACAGCGAGTACGCGGGCTCAGCCTCGCGGTCGAGCGCGCGCGCCACGTGCAGCTCGCCGGACGCGCGCACGGCGAAGCGCGCGCGCGCGTCCCCGGCCGCCACGAAGTAGGCGAGCGGCGCGCCCGCCACGTCCGCGTCGCGCACGGCCAGCCGCGCCACCACCGTGCCGGCCGGCGCGTCCTCGCGCACCTCGGCCGAGTGCGTGTCGCGCGCGAACCGCGGCGGGCAGTCGTTGTAGTCCGCCAGCCGCACCACCAGCGTGCCGCGCGCCGAGCGCCGCGCCGCGCCGCCGTCGCCGGCCAGCAGCGCCAGCCGGTACTCGGCGCGCGCCTCGCGGTCCAGCGGCGCCGTGGTGCGCACCCAGCCGCTGTGCGCGTCCACCGCGAACGGCAGCGCGTCCGCCTCGTCGGCCAGCGCGAACCGCACCTCGCCGTTGGAGCCCGCGTCCGGGTCGTCCGCCATCACTGCGGAGGACGCCGTCATATCGTTAGGTGCGATCCGATATCTACGGGCGCCTGCCTCGACGTCGCCGTTATATATAGTCTGTCTGTGGCATGATTTTCATTAATGTCATATAGATTGTCGATGGCCTTTTTCATATATCATGTCGTCGGCGTCTTATACTTATAACGATAAAGTATTGCATTCCGAGCCAATCCGTGTATTATATCCACCGAAAACCGTTACAGTCGCCACACGCTCCCGCCACCGTCTCTCTCTCTCTCATCCTGTTCGACAACAATATGTCTCACTGCCGAACCCGCAATAGCACGGTCCGCTTTCAACACACCACTTTTGATATTTAGATCGAGAAGTTTCCGGCCAAAACAGCTGGAGTGGGTCGCCAATTCGCTTTAAAGGCAACGACCTGTTACAGCCCCACTGTTGGGTATTGGAGTATTTTCTCCGTTTTTTTGAGAGAGAGATCGGAGCCGAGACCTGCCTCGCCGCTCCGATGCGGATCGGTACACACATATGTAGCTTTATTCCCTCACGACTCTTAAATTGGAATTATCAATTGGACACATAAGTTTTAACTGAAAAAACTATCGATGTCTGTCCGTGGATTCGAACACGTGACCCCCTCGAAAGAGTCGAATGATCTCCGTATAACGCATTTACGTTAGTAGTACGAATCAAACTAAATAGCGCTGCATTGAAAAATGCCCTCTGACGTTCGGTTCGCGAAACATGTATATAAGTAAGATTTTAAATTATAAGAACCTTATATTCCACTCTTTCATTTGTGACAAACATCGTATCAACCTCAAATCAAATGAAACGTCATTGGTAAAGTAAAATAAAACGTGTTTCGGTTAGCCGTATGTTATTATTCACCGGCCGTCCCGCACCCTGTTCGACTGCAATCCAGGGACATGTCCGATCCACCGCTATCGCAGCCTTTTCAATATCCGGTTTTCGCGTTTATCATTTTGTATGTGCCCAAATATAAAAGTAACCACTACGGTAAGGACTCCATCATCACGCGCCTGACGCGAATCTATATCAAACTTTATCTCTTTCATTCGACTCTCAAATTTCATCGTGATAAATCACAACACACGCACGCATCACACCGTACCTATGTACGGTGTGATGCCGAGCCGTGTTCTAAAACACGGCTCGTCGAAAACTCACGTTGCAGCACGCTCGAGTGCGGCGGCGTGTTCTCGGCGAGCAGCACCACGTACGGCTGCGAGTGGAAGGCGGGCGCGTGCTCGTTCACGTCCAGCACGTGCAGGCGCGTCGTCACCATGCTGGCCACGGCCGGCGCGCCGCGCCGCTCGGCGATGACGCCTGCGGGCGGCGGAGCGTCACGGACTGCGGCGGCGGACCGCTCGGGTCGCGCGCCGCTCGCGATGACGATGACGTGACCTCACCGATGACGTGGTCCGGCGCCGTCTCGCGGTCCAGCGGCGCCGCCAGCAGCAGGCGGCCCGCCGCGTCCAGCGCGAACGGGCTCGCGGGGTCGCGCGGCGCGGCCAGGCGCAGCGCGGGCAGCTCGCCGCGCGCCGGCCGCAGCTCCGCCACGAGCGTGCCCGGCGGCGCGTCCTCGGGCAGGAACAGGTCGGGCGGCGGCGGCGCGAGGCGCGGCGCGCTCTCCCCGCGGGCCAGCACGCGCACGGCCACGCCCGCCTCGCCGGCCAGCCCGCCGCCGTCGCGCGCGCGCACCCACACCTGCAGCGTGCGCCCGCCTGCGGAGACCCCGGGGCTCGCTCGAGTTATACGTTTTCAGTTGCATTTATAGTTTGAATATAAAATATACAACATAAGAATATTAAAACGAATACACAAATGATAGGACTTTCATCGATTCATATAGGATAGTATATTACATTAAAGCGTGTCGTAAAATTAAATAAGACAATTTTAAATCACTATATTTTATAAATAATATCCGACTTCACCGGGTATCTGAAATCCGTGACCTCGGTGTCATAATTCAAAACGAATGTTCTTAAAACTGTTAGGTTTTTTAATTCGCTTATCGAAACATTTCGCAAGTGTTAACACTCATGTGTCTGTATGTAATCGATTTACTCAAAATCTACTGAACGAATTTTTGTACGGTTTTCACCAAAAGAGAGTGCGATACTTCTGGATACTTTAGTTAAACAGTACATATCGGTATTTTGTAAATTGTGTTAAAGAGATCGAGCAGTTGTTAAAAAACTTGTTTGCTGGGAGCTTTAGTCGCGGGCGCTGCGTAGACGAGCAGAGTTACGCTGAAGTAATGTATTACAGAATTGTAGATCTATAAAAATACTACAAAAAAGTCCGCGATAGTATGTTTTTATCGCTTACGGTTAATTTACAATAATTACTTTTATGCTCGAAATTTCAATTTGAATTTTTTTTGTGACAACAGATTTCGACGCGGGTGAAGTCCCTCCCTGGCACAACTATGATACAGTATGATACAAATATAAACGACGGAAAAGAATAATATCAGTTGAAACTGTTCAAGAACTGTGTCAATTTTGAGCAATTCAAACAATACGTTTTCGTTTAGTAAAATTTTTTTTTGCTTGTTGGCGTTCAACAGTTTTCCACTTTTTTTGGTGACATATAGGCACACGTCGACAGGAAACATCGCAACCACGTTTGATATGGAACGTGTTAATCTTCTTTCAAAATCTGTAGTTTAAATTTTATATACAGTCGTGGTCAACTAATTAGGGACATGCAAGATAGTGAAGAACAATAACCGGTTATGTACATACAAATATGAAATCCTATTGATTTCTCAGTAACTATTATTTGCATAATTTGGTCCGATTATTATGCTTTAAATGGCTGTAAATAAAAGAATAATTAAATAGAAAAAAGTATTTAATATCAAAGGTTGAACATGTATTCAATTTTAAGGTATAATTCTGTAGCTGGACATTTAATTAAGGACAGTAAACTATAATGAAAAATAGAGTTAAACAAAACTAATAATCTGCAGTATTATAATATCTTTAACAGCTCCATTTTATTACGTGTAAAATCAGTACCCAGTAGCACCAACCAAACCTTTGTTAGTAATTACCGCTTGACACCGATGTGGCATAGACATTATCAGTTTCTGGCATGTTTCGACAGGAATGTTTGCCCATGCCTCACAAAAAGCTTCATTAAGTTCATCTAATGTTGTGGTACGATAATGGCTACTTTTTTCTTGATTTCGTGCCAAAGGTGCTCGATTGGGTTAAGGTCCGGGCTATTTGCTGGCCAATCTAGCACTGATACTGACTGACTGGTAAGGAACGACTTGACTGAACGGGCGGTATGTTTCGGGTCGTTATCATGCTGAAACGTCCATATAATAGGGAGATGCTCCTCAGCATAGGGAAGCATCGTTTCCTCCAATATTGCCTTGTATTGATGTTGGTCTAAGTTACCCTGAACTTTCCTCACAGGTCCCACTCCACGTCCAGAAAATGAACCCCACATTTTAATGTTTCCACCGCCATGTTTCACCTGCTTTTTTGTGAATCTTGGATTCATTTCCGCTTTTACTGGACGCCGTACGTATTGCCTTCCATCTGAAGAAATCAAATTAACCTTGGTCTCGTCAGAGAATAATACATGTTGCCATTGGGCGTAGGTCCAATGTCCATATTTACGTGCAAACGCCAAACGAGCATTTCTATGTTCTTTCTTCAACAACGGTACTTTGCGAGCCACTCTTCCGAACAACCCTGCTTCTACCAGACGTCGTCGAACGGTCCTCGCTGAGACACCAGCTCTTTCGTCTGTCCCAAACACTTCGTGTTTAATTAAAATAGAGCCTAGAAACGGATCTTTCTTAGCTAACCTGGTTATCATTCTATCTTCTTGCGGAGTTGTTTTTCTCGTTCTGGGCACATTTAAAGCTGTGTTATTGCGTCTGACATGTTGCACTGCATTGTATACCATAGTTTTTGAACAATTTAAATGTTCTGCTATCCTCCGGTATGACCAACCATGCTCGACAACAAACTTCATGATAATTTTTCGTAGTGTTGGATCGCAACTTTTATTTTTACCCATTTTTCTTCAAAATATTTTTCAAAACTTAAAATAAATGTCGGGATTGCCGCCAAAACTACCACGAAACAATAAGAGAAGAAGTAAAAAAGTATTGAGATTCAAATTTTGAAAATAGAACGCAATATCTCAGTGTCCCTAATTAAATGGCCAGCCAGCATTATTTGAACAAATAGCACTACGATAATCTATCAGCTATACTGTAAATAGGTTTAATGTTTAGGAAGTTGTTATTGTTTGTATAATCGGGCACATAAATGACTAATTATACTTACATGTAAGAGATATGGAATATGGTTTAGACTCGTTGGAAAATAAAAAATAAATTCACAATTCGGTCTAACCAAAGAGTGTCCCTAATCAGTTGACCACGACTGTATATATAGAATATAAATCCTTTTTTTTAAATATCTCTATTGTCTATCCCAAAATAGGTCAAATTACTCTAAAAAACTTAAAAATTACAGTGTTCGAAAAACACTACTTAAAAGAAACAATAGAGAGAAAATTGGATTATCTTAGAAAAAGACAAATATTCAAGAAAACTACACAAACACGGTCATACAATAAAATTAGAAACTTAAAATCGAACATTACTAAAGATATCGAACTTCTTATAGAAGAAAGAAACACTCTACAAAATATTAATATGACAACTGAAAACCAAAGAAAGAGATGAAAAAAACATCATAAAAAAATTAGAAAAAAAACAAAAGAAAAAATAAAACAAACGAAGGTTAATTTCTTTTAAATAGAAATAGAAAGTAGAGGTTCAATTAAAACACATTGAAGAAATTAGTTTTCAATAAAGAATGGATCACAAGCGTGAAAGACTTAAGAGGAAAATAAAATTTTGAACAGATTTCAAATTATAAACGTAGCTGCGGAATTCTATAAACAGTTATACAGTGGAACAGATGAACACAATGTGTGATTCGAACAAATGAGCAAAGCAATACTAAAATCAGAAGTAGACTAGAAAGCGGTCATAAAGTGCCTAATGACCATTCATTTCATATTCTCCACACTTGTGATAAGGGACTCCGCCTCAATACGTTAGAGCAGCTTGAGATAATAAAAAATAACAATGGTCACTTAATTAACGAGCAAGTAAATGTATCTAATTCCGTTTTACTGCATGTGTTCGGAGGGGAGGGTATTGGTGGGAGTTGAACTATTTAAGACTGCTTGTATGGGTATCGCGGCGCAGTACGATTTTTGTCGTGAAGCCTATCCTCCTGATGATGCTTCGGTTTCGGGGCGAAACGATCGTCGAGATTGTGGTGGTAGGTGTGTGTGCTGCTTTTGTGTTCGTTGTTGCTGGTGAATTGCGCCTTGGGGTGCATGTGGTGGCTGGTCCTGCATGTATAAGGTGCGTAGATTTTGCCTGCTTCATACACATTGGCTTTGCATGCATTCACTTAACCCGTGCGGATTATAGCAAAGTAGTTAGTTCTGTTATATTGCTTGTAATATGGAATTCCGCAAAGTAACGCCTGCTTCTATAAATCATTTAGAAGTAGACTACGCAATTAAAAAAACTAAAGAAGGACAGGAGTCCGGGAGAAGACCGAATAACTAATGATTTTATAATAGCACTGATGGTACCGCTTTCTGTACATTTAGCTAAACTATTCGATATTATATTAAATCAGGAAAAATTCTTGATTAATGGAAAAGTTTATTGATAATATTACTGTATAAAAAACGAGATCTAAAATGTATAGACAATTATAGACCAATATTCTTATTACCGACATTATACAAAGTCTTTTCAACTGTAATTCTCAACAGAATATCGAAGAATCAAAATTATTTGCCGCTTTATTAGAATCAATATTTAGGAACCTTAACTAGAAAACATTAAATTATGGATAAACATTGATGGGGAGTTACTCTCCCATTTGAAGTTTGCCGATGACATCGTTGTTTTGACTGAAACACATGAAGAAATGAGAGTTGAAGCTAGAAAGTCTTAAAAGTAAACTTTTAAAAGTAAAAGGTAGCACTAAATCTAAATCCATCAAAAACAAAAATAATGACCAATGGTGAAAATTCCATAAGCATCTGGAAATATTGAATATGTAGAGGAATATCTATCTTGGACAGAACGTATCATTCAAAAAAGCACTAGGAAAAAAAAAGTAGAAGTTAGTACCCTAGAGACGGAAAAAGATCACGAGGACAACCAACAACACATTGGGCTGACGACATAATAAACATAGCGGGAGTAACATGGTCTAGAGCAGCACAAAATAGCCAAAGATGGAAGGACATAGAGGAGGCCTTAGCCCAATTATGGGTATCCATATCATAAAACGTAAAAAAAATGAATGACGAGTTTATTAAAACTAAATATTGTAATAGAATATGACATTATTTTTGTTTGGAATAAAAGGAATAAAATTATTATTATAGTCGTCCGTAGAGATGATTTAGATTAAGAAAGCAGGAGTGTTTGACGTTGCAAAAAGGAAAAATTGTTTTGAAAAGCAAAAACACTGATGTTAGATTGATGTAAAATGTAGGTTGTTGAGAGAATCGACAATTAAAATAAGAAAACGGGAGTCGGGGGTCGGGGGTCGGGGGTCGGGGGTCGGGGGTCGGGCTCACCGAAGGCCGAAGCGTTCCTGGCGAAGGAGAGCGCGCCGCTATCGGCGTCCACCGCGAACAGGTCGGCCGCGGCGCCGTACACGGAATACGTCAGCCGCGCGTTGTCGCCCGCGTCGGCGTCGTGCGCGGCCAGCGACAGGAACGGCACGCGCGGCGCGCGCTCGGCCGGCACGGCGGCGCGGTACTCGCGCAGCGGGAACGCGGGCGCGTTGTCGTTGGCGTCCGTCACGCGCACGCGCACCGTGGTGTGCTGCAGGCGCGCGCCGCCGTCCGCCGCCGTCACCGGCACCTCCCACTCGGCGCGCCGCTCGCGGTCCAGCGGCACGCGCGCGCTGAGCGCGCCGCTGGACGGGTCGATGGCGAACACCTCGCGCAACTTGGCGGACGGGATCGAGTAAGTGACGGTCCCGTACTCGCCGGCGTCGTCGTCGTACGCCTTCACCTGTCGGACGGAGCGCGTTCGAGCGAGCGGCGGGCGGGCCGGGGGGCGCGCGGCGCGGGGGCGGCGCTCGTACCGTGGTCAGGAGCAGCGGCGGCGGCTGGTTCTCGAGCGCGCGCGCCTCGTGCACGAGGTGCGGGAAGCGCGGCGCGTGCCTGTTGGCGGGCGCCAGCGACAGCTTGACGCGCGCGAAGGCGGCGTGCGCGCCGTCCGACACGGACACGTTGAGCGAGCGCGGCGCGAGGCCGGGCGGCCAGCGCGCGTCCAGCAGCGACAGCACGCCCGTGCGCGGGTGCACGGCCAGCGCGCGGCGCGCCCCGTCGTCGTGCAGCGCGTACCGCAGGCGCGGCGCGTCGCGCTCGTCGGCGTCCCAGGCGGCGGCCCGCGCGAGCGCCGTGCCGCGCGCCGCCTCCTCCGATACGAGCGCGGCGAGCACGGCGCGCTCCATGCGCGGCGCGCAGTCGTTGACGTCCTCCACTGCGGGCACGCTGCACGTTAGGCTCCGGGCGCACACTGCGCGTGCCCTCGAATACGACAGTGGTCCGAGTCAGGTATTACCGGTAGAAGAATGGTGGACTTTAACCGATAGCATAATCTAAAATTTTAATATTTTCAGCCAGATTTTTACCAACATTATTGTTTTTGTTTTTAAGACTGTGGGGATGGCGCGTGCGGCACGGTTGATACTATCTCGATGTCACCCTCGCAAAATAATAAGTGTTTAATTTTCGATTGCGATAGATAAATTGTTACAAAAAAAATTTTTGCTTCCTCTGTATAAATTAGTTTTGATTTCGTTTTTGGAACTCAATCTCTAACGCGCGACTGCGTGTCCCCCGAGTACCGGTGATGAAGAGGTGCGCCGTGCTGAGCAGCGGCGGGCGGCCGGCGTCGCGCGCCGTCAGCAGCAGGTGGTGCGCCGCGCGCCGCTCGCGGTCCAGCGGCGCCGCCACGCGCACGGCGCCCGAGCGCGGCTCCACCGCGAACGGCGCGGGCTCGTCCGCGCGCCACGCCTCCAGCGAGTAGCTCACCTCGCCGTTGGCGCCTGCGACAGCGGGCACGGGGTCAGAGCGGCCGACGGTCGGTGTCCGGTGCCGGGCGGAGAAGGGGGCGGGCCTCACCGCTGTCGGCGTCGGCGGCGCGCACGTGCAGCACGACGTCCCCGACGGCCGCCGCCTCGGACACGTTAGCGCGATACTCGTCGCTGTCGAACTCGGGCGCGCAGTCGTTGACGTCCAGCACTTGCAGCGTGACGGCCAGGTCCGCGAAAGCGCCCGTCACGCCGTCCGTGGCGCGCACCGTGAGCGAGTGCGTGCGCGCAGTCTCGTAGTCGAGCGCCGCGCGCGCCAGCAGCGAGCCTGCGACACGCGCGCGGTCAGAGCGGGGACGGCGGCGGGGAGCGGGGCGGCGGGGTGCAGTGGGGGGCGAGCGGGCGGTGCGAGCGAACGTGCGCGAAACAGAGCATGCATGACGGCGAGTGAAGCGTTAGTGCGACCGCCGAGAGAGGTAGCGGTCGTGCGGGACGAGCGATCGGCGGGACCGGGCCGGGACCTCTACGCGATACTCACACGGACCGCTCCCCCGGCCGGGCGCTGCGGGACAAAAGCGACGAGTTAGTACGAGGCGCTTCCGCGACCGGGCTCGGTATCGACGGACGGGATTCGAACGCGAGCCGTCGATCCTCGGAGATCGCATCCGAGCGAGCGGACGGCCGGCTCACCCGTGTCGAAGTGGACCTCGAAGAGGTCGGCGTCGCCGTCGTGCAGCGTGTAGATGAGCTGGCGCTGCAGCGGCGAGTCGGCTTGCAGCGGCGCGCCCAGCGGCCGACCGGGCGCCGCGTCCTCGCGCACGGCGCGCACCTCGTGGGCCGCGGGCCAGGCGGGCGCCGCGCCGCCGCCCCACACGCGCACGGCCACCTCGGCCTCGGCGCCGCACGCCGGCGTGCCTGCGGAGGGCGGCGGTCAGTCGGCGGTCGGTCGGCGGTCCGTCGGCGGTCCGTCGGCGGTCCGTCGGCGGTCCGTCGGCGGTCCGTCGGCGGGCGGGCGCGGCTCGCACCTCCGTCGAAGGCGGCGATGACGAGCGTGTACAGCTGGTTGTGCGCGTCCAGCGTCTGTTTGAGCGAGACCAGTCCGGAGCGGCGGTCGACGCGGAACAGCTCCCCGTGCCCGCGCTTCATCTCGTAGCGAACCTGCCGGCGGAAATGTACGTTTGACGGAACCATACACGTACTGAAACGTTTAATTTTATACTCGCTCGGGAGTGTGATAGCGACCGTTTGATGCTATACGAGAACGTTACTTTACGTTGTGCGTTAGGGCGAACGCAACACTCGTATCCTCACCTTAGCCCGATATAATTTTTATCGGAGAAAGAGTTCCCAGAGGGGTGCGCGCATAAGCGAATGATAAAATTGAAATTCAACATACGTAAACACGTCGTCTTTTTATTGTATATTCGAGCCGAACCTGAATATCGAGGTCGCGATTGCTCGGATAGTGTTCATTAGCATATATTTTTATTTGCGTAAAAATTAAAGAAATAAAATGGTTAATTGTTATTTAGAATAAGTCGATTGGAATTTTGAACTGCAGTCGTACGACGATGTCGATGGCATGGTTAGCAAATTTTATGAAATCCGCACTCCCAAAAAACAAATCAAACAATGGGAAATGCCCATCCGGTTCACTCAAAATTTGGTAAGCCTTATATAAGAAAAAAAGAGAATCAGACGGAGATTAAAAACCTAAAAAAATACAAGAGTTAAATTGGAGTTCAAATTAGCCAACTGTGAAGTGGACTTGCAAATGAAATCCTGTTATATCAATTATATATTCTTCTTAGTCTTATGTTAAAGAGCGAAAAGTTTATTTTTGTGAGATACCCTCGGATATGACACTTGACGATGAAATGGCTAACTCTGCTAAGAAGACTTATGAAGAAGACTATGATGTCGTCGTTTGCATTTACGACTAGAGCTTTTATGACGACAATCTCTCACCGTATGACCTGTCCAGAGCACAGCTGGTGACATTGAACAGCATCCAATTTTTCGTCAATGCTTAACATTAAAAAATTTTTACAACTTTGCAAATTATAATTGCCCTTACAATAGATACAAGCTGGGTTAGCGGATTCTTCTAGTTCTGGTAACTCATCGATAAGTAAACCATTCAACTCCTCTTCCCAATATTAGATGTCTAACCAACGGATCCCAACCTCGAATATTAATATCCAAATTTTTAAGCATATTGAGACACTCTCTCGTAGTGTCTAACAGTTCTTTGACTCCCTTCGAAGTATCACTTGACAACCTTTTTTGTCCCAGAAATTTGTTAAAAATCGTATTAACACGTTTATTATTATACCTTTGTTTCGCGGTGTGCCAGGCTTGGTCTTAATTTTTATCTGTTACCGTGATATGTCTTAGCAATCGTTCGGCTTCCCCAGCTACGCTGCCCTTGAGATAGTGCATCCTTTGCACATTAGTTTAAGAAGTATTTGAATAAATAAGATAAATATATAAATCTTGGAACGTTGCCCAATCATTATAGTTTCCACTAAAGATGGGAATATTATTAATCTTTGGAAGCTTGACTTCTAGGATATTTTATTTTTTCTTTTGCCAACTGTACAGCAGGTTCATTGACATCCTGCAATAATCTAACATTTCACACTTAAAAAGTGTATATGCCTCTTCACCCCGCGCAAAAATATCCCTTAAGAAATAATTATCTTTCTTTTTTTGTTCTCTTTGCGCAGATTTTAAGATTTCCAAATGAGTACTACTAAAAGAGTTCCAGTATTGTTCTAACATTTCTAACTTACTTGTATTAAAGATTTCGTTAATAGAGATTTAGGACTTTCTGAAGTTGGTTACTGCTTTAGAAATGATTTCAAGAGTGGTCTCTTGGAGTTCGTACTGATTTTCCATTTCTATGTACTAACCCTATTACCATAAGATACTACTATTCGGAAACAAATTGATTGAAATTTTATAGGACAGATTTCTTTCCAATGATTTACTCTTGCTTATTACTAATTTTATAACGCCTCAAATCCGACTCGAATAGGACCAAGGTGTTTCGAACAATCCTTCGGACTTCGATAACTTCTAATTTCTTAATTTCAAACCAAATTGCATATTACCGCTCAACAAATTATTATGACACTACCTAATAGACTTGTGTAGTTCGCGAACGAACTAATTCGAAAGAATCACTCCCACAGACGAACGACGGGAATCGAGTCCCATATTTCCCGCTTCATCGTTCGTTAGTTCGTGATTCATGAGCCGTGATTTGGTACAGAATCAAGAAAGGTGACGTCAACCGAACTCATGTTGTCTCGCTCACAATCGCAAGGAACTCGTATCTGCCGCTCGCTCATCGAATTGTATGCCGTGACTACTTACTGTTAGGGATGTCAAAATATAATACATTATTTAATCAAAATAATTGTTCTTTAATAAGAAATTATTTAAACATTAAAAATCGATTTTTTTTATGGATTTTGCTAATTACGCTCATTTTATTCTTTGAATGACCCCCTTTTTCTTGTTTTTTAAGATTGGAAATGCGGTGTTGGATGAAACCAAAGTAGCCAAAACACATATTAATCGAATTTCGCAAACAGCGCATCTATTAATTTTTATTCGTAGTTGTCCACTTTAATTATTCTTTACTCTAATTATTCTAAAAAAAGCAAATTTTTAAGTAGTCAGAAAAAAACGACTATTAAATAATAGATTATTTCCTTTCGAGTTAATAGATTTACAAATCGGTTTATTCTGAAAGAAGAAATTCGATTATTTGTTAATCGATCTAGCTAGGTTTTATTATGAGAAAACATTTTATTCTTGGCTCTGAAAAACTGCTACAATATAATTAGAATATAAAGGTCCTTAAATTCGTATCTTATATATTCTTCTAAAAACAATTTGGATTATTTTATTTTACGTATGATATATACATAGAATTGATATTATGTTAAATATATAAATAAATACATAAAGATAAGGTTACTTGATTATTTTCCAAATTAAATAAAAAATATAAAAGGGTCCTTTTAATCACTACTTAAAAAACATATTTTATGAAAATTCATAACTTTATGCTATTTTTAGTGCTATAATTTTAATTAAATTTACAGCCTTCAAGAATCTTGTCATAGGAAGAGCAGTATAACACAAGCGATTTCAATATTAAGCAGATCGTTCGCTAATTATAAAACGGCTCCTGCGGTGAAGAGTCGAGAATTTGTAACGACACACGAATCGCGAACGAACGAACGAAAGGAATCACCTAGTTTGTTTAGGCGCGAAGAATCAAAGGAATCATTCTCAGCTGCGAACGATTACGCCCAAGGCTATTGCATATTACCGCTCAACAAATTATTATGACACTACCTATTACCTAAAACAAGACCTTAAACCCTTAGGAACGACCTAACCAAAGACCTACAACACTCACAACCATCACACCCGGGCGTATTGTATGCATCCGGACATAGAAAATGAAAATGACAAACAATAGCGCAAAACAAAAGATTAGTGCTGCCATCTATCATCAGCTAACAACTCTGACAATTTGATTTGATTTATCCACGCGTATCCTTACTAATATTATAAATGCGAAAGTCTATGGTCGTTTTCACGGCCAATCCGCTGAACGAATATCGATGAAATTTGGCACAATCGTTAATTATACACCGGGGTAACGTATAGGCTATAGAAATCCTATTATTTCAACAGGAATAAAATGACCAATTAATAAATTGGCAACTATAATAAACATAATAAGTTATTTTTATTTACAATTTGTCATAGTTACTAATATATTAACGGCCTGGAATCGAGCCCTCATACACAGTAATAGCGATTTGCAAAAACGCTATCCGCTTTTATATCGTTTAGCTGTCAGTAGTAGTATTAGGGCGAACGATCGCTCGTCTGCGACGCGTGCGACTCACCTCGCCGTTGTCGTGCGCGTCGGCGTCCACGGCGCGCACGCGCAGCACGGGCGAGCCGGGCTCGGCGCCCGCGCGCACGGCCGCCGCGTACGGCCGCTCCACGAACACGGGGCAGTTATCGTTGACGTCGGACACGGCCACGTGCAGCAGCGCGCGCGCCACGCGCTGCCCGCCGCGCTGCCCGCCGCGCGCCGCCAGCAGCAGCGTGTACGAGTCGCGCCGCTCGCGGTCCAGCGGCGCGCCCGTGCTGCGCACCGCGCCCGACGTGGCGCCCACCTGCACCACGCCCGCACGCATTACGTATATATAAATGTTTTCAACTGCGACGCTACAGTAAGGATGCCAATTTTTTTTAACTCTTCGCGAAGGGACTCACTTCTGGTCTTGTACCACACCCGTATGCCTCTCTTTACAACAGACTAATATAATAGAAATAATTCCAGTATCTGCCACTTTACCCCAGAATATTATTTGGGGTAAAGTGGTAAAGAGGTAAAGCTCACTTCCATTTGTTTTTTATTTTTCTCTTTATACTGATTTCCCTACTCGAGTACAGTATGACAACAAACAAGTCGCGCTGTTTCAACATTATTTAGATCTTTTATCTTTCCAATAGCGTAAGAAGAGGAACTAAGACTACGTGCGAAGACTGATATACGATTCCCACTGGAGTTCACCGTCCGAGCTATACTAAAAGAAATGTAGTAGAATTTTTTATTATTACTATTTCTTTATTAACATCTATTTATAATAGATTATACGGCGTTGACCGATGAAAATTACAAATATTTTGTTTTCTATGCATTTAAAAGTGAATTAAGTAGAAGTAAATGACGGTTTCATTTTTAGGTAGTGCGACCGTTCACACCGTCCTAGTTAACTTTATATCGAATAACTTTAAAAGTAAAAGAGGTGAGACGATCGAGAGAGTCACCTCGAAGCCTTCGGTGGGATTGAGTATCGCGAACTCGACGTGCTCGTTGAGCGCGGCGCCGAGCACGGCCAGCACGGCCACCACGGCCGGCTTGGTGGAGTTCTCCACCACGGAGCCGTAGTAGTCCGCCTTCTGGAAGGCCAGCCCCGCGGGCTCCGGCTCGCGCGCCGCCACCTCCACGCGCGCCGTGCCCGACAGCCGGCCGTCCGACACGCGCACGCGCAGCCGCAGCGTGCCGCCCGCCGCGCCGCCCAGCGCGCCCGGCTCGGCCACGCGCAGCTCGCCCGCGGCCGTCAGCTCGAGCGCGCCGCGCGCGTTGCCGTCCAGGATGTCGTACTGCAGCGGCGCGCGGCCGTCGGGGTCGTCGGGGTCGCGCGCGAGCAGCGCCAGCACGAGCACGCCGCGCGCCGTCGGCAGCAGCACGGTCGCCTCGTACGACGACTGCGAGAACGCCGGCGGGCAGTCGTTCACGTTGGTCACCTCGACCGTCACCGTGGCGGTGCTAGCGGAAGCCAGGCTCGGGCTGCCCGCGTCGACCACCTCGACCGTGAAGCGGTGCAGGCGCTGCCGCTCGTAGTCGAGCGGCGCGGCCAGCTGCAGCGCGCCCGTGGTGCCGTCCACGCGGAACAGCGCGGCGGCGGCCGGCTCCGGCAGGCGGAAGGCGCGCTGGCGGTGCGCGGGCCCGTCGCCGTCCGCCACGAGCAGCACCAGCGGCTCGCCGGGCGCGCGCGTCGCGTCCGCCACCAGCGCGCCGGGGCCCGCGGCCTGCACGGACGCGCTCGGTAATATTGGCGAATCGCTTTATTAACTTTTAATTTTGAATTATCCTTTAGGATATATTTTTATTTTAAGCGAAAACTTCTCTAGCGACGAGCGACGTCGTGCGGTTTTCGTGATCGGTATGAATTGTAAACCTCTCTCGTGAAGTATTTTATAATAGTATTTCAGTCCGCGGACTCACCTCCGATATGCGGCCGCGGTACTCCCGCTGCGCGAACACCGGCGGGAACTCGTTCCGGTCCAGCACGTGCACGGTGACGCGCGCGCTCGCCTCGCCGCCGCCCTGCGCACGGCGGATGTCAGCCGCACGTCGGAGGACGTCGGCGAACTCCATATTACCAGTATTACCATGTTGAGGGCGGACACGGTGAAGTTGTAAGCGTCCCGGGCCTCGAAGTCGAGCGGCGCCGCCAGCGACAGCACGCCGGCGGCGGGGTTTAGTCGGAAGGCGCCTTCCGCGCCGCGCAGCGAGTAGCGCACGGCGGTCGCGCTGCGCGCCTCCAGCGTCGCCAGCACCGTGCCCGCCGGCGAGTTCTCGTACACCTCGCACGCGACGTCGTCCGAGACGAACCTGGGAGCGCGGCTCGGTGAGGCGGGGTCGAGCGAGCGCGGCGCGCGACCGGCGGCCGGCCTCACCTGGGCGGCGCGTCGTCGGGCTCCACGACGAGCACGTGCACCGGCAGCGTGCTCGCGCGGCCGGAGGGCGGCGGGCCGGCGGCGCGCACGTGCAGCGTGTAGTCGCGCGGGCCGGCGGCGGGCAGCGCGCGCGTCAGCCGCAGGTCGCCCGACGCCTCCACCGCGAACAGCCCGGCCGCGTCGCCGCCCGCCAGCGAGTAGAGCACGGGCCCGCCGTCGCGGTCGGCGGCGCGCAGCGGGGCCAGCAGCGCGCCGGGCGCGGCGCCGCGCGGCACTCGGGTCTCCCACAGCCGGCGGCCCCACTCGGGCGCGTGCTCGTCCGCGTCGAGCACGCGCACGGTGACCCGTGCGAACGCCAGCGAGGCTCGCGGCGCCTGGTCGCGCGCCCACACCGTCAGCTCGTGCGCGGCCGCGGCTTCCCTGTCCGCAACGCTCCGATGTAATACGGGAGATGGGAACTTTTCACGAGTTGCGTCGGATCGCCTCACCTGTCCAGCGGCCGCGCCAGCTCCAGAACCCCGGTGAGCTCGTCCAGCCGGAACAGGCTGAGGTCGCGCGGCGCGCGGGCGGCGTGCAGGCCGTAGAGCAGGCGCGCGCCGGCGTCCCCCGCGCCGCCCGCGCCCCCCGCGCCGCCCACGGCCGCGCCCAGCGTGACGAGCGCGGCGCCCGCGCGCGCGCTCTCGGACACGTCGACGGCGTAGTGCTGCCGCGCGAAAGCCACGCCGCTCTCGTGCGCGTCGTTGATGACGGTCACGTTGACCTGCGGAATGAATTTAAATTTAAATTATTTACACACAGAATACAATATTTTTGACATGCAAAATAAAATTCTGTGACGATAAAAGTTAAATCTGTGCCGTGGATATTGACAGGTACGAGTGCATATGTAAAAAACTGATAGTGGTGCGTCGCTCACCAGCGTGCGGGCCGCGCTGGCGCCGTCCGACACCGACACGTCGAGGCAGTAGGACGAGCGCCGCTCCCACAGCAGCCGCCTCGCCAGCACGAGGCTGCCGTCCTCGCGGCCCACGCGAAAGTCGCGTTCGGGGTCGCCGCCTGCGAGCGGGCGTCGACGCCTGAGTTACCGTTACGTGCGTTCGTTTAGAATCCAAATCGAGCCCGCCCGCCGGAACGCGCCCGCTCACCGACGATGTCGTAGTAGAGCGCGTCACCGTCGGGATCGCTGGCCTGCAGCAGCGTCAGCAGGAATCCCGGCGCGTCCAGCTCGGCGGCCTGCAGCGGCGGCACCGCGCGCACCCGCGGAGCCGCGCCCCCGCCGCGGGCCGCGACGCGCACGCGCACGCGCGCCACGCTGCAGCGCGGCTCGGGCCCGCCGTCGCACGCGCGCACCTGTGGGAGCGGGCCGTGAGCGGGACGGGACGTGCCGTCGCGCCGGGCGGGCGGGGCGGGCGGCCGGGCGGCACGCACCGTCATGTCGTAGGCGGCGGGCGGCACGAGCGGCAGGCGCGGCGCGGCGTACACGCGGCCGGAGCGCGCGTGCACCCGCAGCAGGCCGCGGGCGAGGCCGCGGGCGCGTCCGCTGTAGCGCACGGTGCCGTTTTCCCCGGCGTCGCTGTCGAGGGCCGCGACCTGATTAATGTTCGGGCAGATTTCATATATATTTCGATTGTAAAAATTTATATATATAATAATCTAGAAAAGAAAAGAAAAAATCTGATAAAAAGCATCATTCGGAAAAAGAAGCATATACTTGTACTAAAAAGCAGATGTAGTGTGTATGGTGTATGTGTTGAGTTTATGAAAGCGTCGTACGCGCGACACTTTGTATTGCTGTATGGGTATGGGTCAATGAGTCATACGTTAATATGAAATAGTTTTATTTAATTGTTAAAAACAGTTCCTCTGTTTGACATTAAGTCAAGGTACTCAGCTAATTGATTAAAACTTCCTTGATATTATGATTGGGCTATGCTAATTTTGCAATGATTTTTTTATAATCCAATCTATACACATAACTTACCATCTCAATATAGCCAACATTTCATTTGTTCTATAACAACACTGCCATATTCAATATACTAAGTAACACCGAATCCTTACTTCTCAATAGTTTCCCGTTTAACTAACCCTTTTTCCAATTCATACTTCTCAATAAATGTACACACTTACTCTACTTTACTTTACATATATCATCACCATAACATTTATTACATATACCTCACGTTTTATATAAAATTAATATATTCGGTGTATCGAATTCTTTTTATTTATTTCTTATTCCGTTGCCGAGGATGCATCGAAACACTCGAGTGTTGGATATGAACTGTCCTTTATTACAACAAGAGCAATACAAAGCATACTTATAGAGTTATACCACTACACGAGGACAGGTATATGGGTGCCCCATTGGAGTTTATTATCGTAACTGAGCCCAAAAATTTAGTTTTATTTTCTATCTTTAGTATTTATTTATAAGTCTTTGAAGAATTGCAGACATTTAGTTTCATCGCTTCGGTAGCGTTACCGGTATGCAGGCCGCGCTCACCGTGGTGACGTAGGTCCCGGCCGGCTCGGGCTCGTCCCACGCGTCCCACGGGAGGCGCCCGCCCGAGCCCTCGTCGTCCTCGTCGGCCTCCGCCTTGCTGTCTGCCTCGGAGCTGGTCTCGTCGCCGGCCGCGGCCGCCTCGTCGGCCTGCACCGAGAGAGCTCGATTGCATTCGATCATACAATGCAATGCGATACGAACCAAAGTTACGACTCGTCATGACTGAATCGCGTTCGGCGTACGCACCTGCGCGAGCCGAGCGGGCGCGCGCACGTCGTAGAAGCGTTGCGTGAAGGCGGGCGCGTGGTCGTTGAGGTCGAGGAGCGCCACGCGCACGCGCACGCTGCCCGCCAGCGCGCCGTCCGACACCGACACCTCCAGCGCGTGCGCGGCCGCCGCCTCGCGGTCCAGCGCGCGGCCCGTCGTCACCAGCTGGCCTGCGGCGCGGGGCGGGGCGGGCCGGTCAGCGGCGGTCAGCGGCGGCCCGGGGGTGGGGCCCCGGGGGGCGGGCCGCCGCGACTGATCGCTACCTGTGTCCTCGTCGATCGCGAACAGCCCGTCCGGGTTGCCGGCCGCGATGGAGTACCGCAGGCGCGCGGGCGTGGCGGCGGCGTCCCCGTCGGTCGCGCGCACGCGCACCACGGGCGTGCCGGCCGGGCAGTGCTCGGGCACGGCGGCCGAGTACTCGGCGAGCTCGGGCCACGGCGCCAGGTCGTTCACGTCCTCCACCTCTACGTACACCTGAATCGATACGGTGGATTCGAGAAACGGCAGCGAGTACGATCCGAGCTCGGGGAACCGGCGAGAGGAGCGCGCGGGTCGCACGTCGGAACGACAGACGAGCTAGAGACGAACGAATACTACATCGTAACCTGAACGCACGCGTGTCGCGGCACCAGGCCGTGGTCCTGCGCGCACACCGTCAGCCAGTAGTGCGGCGTCGTCTCGCGGTCCAGCGGGGTCTGCGTCCGGATCGTACCTGCGCGACGGGTTCGCGTTAGTCGGTCCGGTCGGTCGGGGAGGGCGGCGCCGGCCGCGGGCGGGCGGTCGTACCGGTGTCGTCGATGGAGAAGTGCGCCATGCCGGAGCCGGCGAGCACGTAGTAGGCCAGGCGCGAGTCGCGGCCGGGCGGGTCGCCGTCGGTGGCGGTGGCGGCCAGCACGGGCGTGCCGGGCGGCGCGTCCTCGCGCACGGCGGCCGCGAGCGCGGGGCGGCGCGCGAAGACGGGCGCGTGCGCGTTCTCGTCCACGTCGGCGACCTCCACGACGAGCGCGGCCTCGGCCCACAGCGCGGGCCGGCCGCCGTCCGTCGCGCGCACCGTCACGCCGTACACCTGCGCGAGCGGCCGTTGCGTTACGTTAGTTTTACAACATTTTTCAAACGACTCTCGTAAATTTGATATACATTTTCCAGTTCGAGCGTACGTGAAAGATGAACGAAAAATTATTTGTTTCGCAGAGTTCACGTCACACGGTGCTGCTAACCTACCAAAATGTCGGAACTAAAAGACCGTGTTAGCGTTTATCTAACTTTGAAAATCTAAATTTGAAAAACTATTTAATCGAATATGGTGTGAATCTTTACAGTCCTAATTATGTACGTTATCGTAAACGTATTATGCCTATTTTTGTGAATATCGAAGAAGGTATCGCAAAATTAAAACTAATGCTCGCGAAATTATTAGAAGCGAAGATGACGAAAATAGATGCGTAGCCTGTTGGAAATGTTAGGCTGAGTCTGCTAGTAGATTATATTTTATAAATTGTGTATTACTACATATTAAACTCTGTATGGTAAGTTACTTGATAGAAGTCGCCGGTAATAAACTATTGTCTATCTCCCTATTAGCGTAATACGTACCTGTCTCTCTTCGAAGTCCAGCCGGCGGGCGGTGCGCACGGTCCCCGAGGTGCTGTCCACCGCGAACGCCACGTCGTCCGGGGCCTGGTCGGGCAGCGAGTACGTCACCAGCCCGCCGTCGCCGAGGTCCGGGTCGAAGGCCTCCAGCACCGCCACGACCGTGCCCGCGGGGACGTCCTCGCGCACGCGCGCGCTGTACGCGGCCAGCGCGAATCGCGGCGCGTTGTCGTTGACGTCGTCGACGGCCACGCGCACGACCGCGTCCGCGCGCAGCCCGCCGCCGTCCGTGGCCACCAGCGCCAGCTCGTACAGCGCGCGCCGCTCGCGGTCCAGCGGCGCGCACACGACCAGCACGCCGCTGTCGCGCTCCACGCAGAAATCGCCGTCGCCGCCGCTCAGGCCGTACGCGACCCGTCCGAACTCGCCTCCGTCGCGATCGGTCGCGTTCGCGCGGAAGATCGCCGTGCCGTTGATGGCGTTCTCGGTCACCCGGAAGCTGGCCAGGCTGATCTCGAACTCGGGCGGGTTGTCGTTCACGTCCAGCACGGTGACGGGCAGCAGCCGGGACGCCGCGCGCTGCGGCCGGCCGAGATCGTACGCGGTCACGTTGAGGTAGTATTCGCTCTCGCGTTCTCGATCGAGGTAGCCGATCACCTCGAGCTCCCCCGTGTCCGGATCGATCCGAAAGACGGAATCGGAATCTCCGCCGGATATCGCGTACGCGAGAAGGCCGTTGTACCCGAGGTCCCTGTCGCGAGCTCGGAGCCGGACGAGGGAGGTTCCCAGCGCGACGGACTCGTTGACTTTTACCTCGACCGGAAAGTCGATAAACTCCGGGTAGTGCAAGTTTTCGCCGTATCGAGACGGCGCGAGAGGAAAGTCCTCGGCGAAATCTATAGGCGCGTTGCCGCGCTCGGCCGCGGCCAGCAGCTCGGTGAGGCGGCGCGCGACGCCGGTGTCGCGACATTCCAGCGCCCCGGAGTCGGCGCCGCCGCCCCCGCCGCCGTTCACCAGGTGCAGCGTCAGCGAGGCCGCGTCCGCGAAGTGTGTCCCGTCCGTCGCGGTGACGTTCAGCACGCGCGTGTCGGCGCGCAGGTCGCCGAGGTCGCACGACAGCACGAGCACCCCGGTACTCGAGTCCAGGGAGAAGCAATTGTCCTCGTTGCCGCCGATGACGCGGTACGAGACCACGTCGCCCGAATCGAAGTCGATGGCCGAGAGAGTCACGATTTCCGATCCTATGGGGAGTCCGCGGGACGAGTAACCGACGCAATCGACCCGCTCGAACTGAGGCCGGTTGTCGTTGATATCTTCCAGTCGGACGGTCAGTCGCATTTCGGCCTGGCGACGATAGGGCAAGCCCCAGTCGCTCGCTCGGATCTGTAGGATGTATTCTCGACGCATGCTCTCGTAATCCAACACTCTAGTGGTCCGGACGGCGCCGGAGAAGTGATCTATCTCGAACGGCACCGGCTGTAAATTTGCAATACTGTACGATACGTAGGCGTTCTCTCCCGAATCCGCGTCCCGCGCGACGACGCGCGCGACCACCGCCCCCGCGGCGCCGTTCTCCGCCACGGCGACCTCCACTTGTTCTCGTTCGAACACGGGGTCGTTGTCGTTAGCGTCGACTATTTCGATCTTCACTTTAGCCGATGATTGTTTCCGTATTCCGGCATTGCCTTGATCTATAGCGGATACGGTCAAAGTGTACAGAGATTTCAGCTCCGCATCTAACGATACCGCAGTGTAGAGCACTCCCGTATCGGGGTTGATGACGAACTCCCCGCCTTCGTTACCGCCGACTATTTCGATATAAACCCTGGCGTTCGGGCCCTCGTCTCGATCGCTCGCCTTCAGTCTGATGACGGGCGTGTTCGGCGGCGCAGTCTCGGCCACGCTGGCCTGGTATATCTCGTGCGTGAAGACCGGTGCGTTGTCGTTCGTGTCCGTCAGCGTGACGGGCAGCGTCAGGTACGAGGACCGCGGCGGCTTGCCCGCGTCCGTAGCGCGCAGCGTGAGATTGTAGCCGCGAGGAGTCGTCTCGCGGTCCAGCAGCGCGTGCACGATCACGTCGTACTCCCCAGGCTGCGCGGACGGCTCGACGCGGAAGTGTCCGTGCGGGTCGCCGTCGACTATTTCCAGATCGCCGATACGACCGTTCTCGCCCGCGTCACGATCCGAGACTTCCACGATCGCATAGACTTCGGACGTAGAGTTTTCGATGAGTTCCGGTAGAGTGCGCACTTTGAGTTCCGGTGCGTGGAAATTCGCTCGCGAGACGCGGACGACCAGCGAGGCTCGCGCCGCGGGCGCCTCGTCCCCGCGCGCAATCAGCGAGGCGCGGTCGCGCGCCAGCACCGTCAGCGAGTGGGGGCCGTCGCCGGCCGCCAGCGCGCGGGTCACGGTCACCACGCCGCTCGTCGGGTGCACGGCGAACCGGTCGGTGGCCTCCGCGAGACTGTAGTAGATTTCGCCGTTCAATCCCAGATCGGCGTCCTCGGCGGACACTCGGGCGACGCTCGAATGGAGGGGCGCGTCCTCCGGCACGAGCGCTTCGTATTCCGTCGGGTAGAAGAGGGGGCTGAGATCGTTCTCGTCGGTGACTTCGACCGACACCACCGCGTCGGCTTCGAGCTGCCGACCGTCGGCCAGGTGGGCGGTCGCCCTGATCTCTAATCTAAAGCTGTCCCTCCGCTCTCGATTGAGAACGTCGGATTGTCCCGCGCGAGTTCTTATAGATAGGAAACAAAAATCGCCTACGACCTGATCCTCCGCTTTGAAAAACTTGTCGCGATCGCCGTGCCGGATCCGGAAGCGGACCCGCGCGCCGGCCGCGGGCACGCTCACGCCCATGGGGTCGGCGCCGGGCGGCTGCTCGGCGTACGTCCGCGGCGGGCTGTTCTCCGGCACGCTCGCGTTGTACGCGGCGTGCCGGAAGAGCAGCGGGCCGGCGGGCGGGCCGGGCCCGGCGCCGCGCGCGCCGCACAGCGCCGCCAGCACCAGCAGCGCGCGCGCCCGCTGCATGCCGCCTGCCTCGGCCTGCAAAAGACGTCGCAGACGTCACCACACGCTCCGTAACAGTAATCGGCCGTCGAACAATTATTGAGAAAGAATTTTTATATATTTTTAATGTTTTAATTACATTTTTTTAGTAGATTATAGTATCTATATCGCTACGAGGGTAGCAATGACGTCGCCTTCGCTGTAGTAAAATTTATCAGTAATCGTTTTCAATCGACGACACGCTCGCCACACGGCACGACACGAAACTCCTAGCGTCAGGTCAACGAGAACAGCCTTAACAACAGCACGAAAGCAGAAGGTGGCAAGAGCCCCCTTTACGGTATCGTCGAGATGGCCATGAAAATAAACCTACCGGAATATACGAATAATATCATACGAATCGAATACTCCGTATAACTCTGATTCTTAGAGATATCGTCAAAAGATAAATTCATGATAAATATTAATTCAAAGATAAATATTATTCATAAAATCAGGATACATATTTCCAATTATCTCAAAACGCGATTACTTCGTTGTTTAAACGAGGTCTGCCTATTTTTAGGTTAAAAAAAATGGCTACATTGAAAGCATTTATTGGTAAGTGGAAAGTTACTTAAATAGATTTTTTTTTTTATTTAGTTCACAAAACTGACATACAATTGAAGATATCAATTATTCAACATAAGTTTTCGCCTACAATAAGTAATGTGTTCTTGATGTGAACCCAGCATGCTTACATATTATATTAAACTAAAGTATTATATTACAAAATATTAAAAAAAATTTTTTTTTTTCAAATTGAAACAAGTAATGTACAGAGTGGAGCGGACACATAAAATTCGTGGAGCCCCAGCTCTCCTTCCGCTGCGCGCAGGGATGCTGCGCGACCGTTGATGAATACGATTATACACTATTCTATAAAAAATTTATGTAACAATATGTATACGCCTGTAGCAATCGTCACAGGTTCGATCCGCGCAATTGCTAACAAAGAGATGCAGGAGTTTAGCCCCACGTCATTTATTAACATAAAGGTCAAATAAAGATCGTTGCGACCAAGTTGAACACGACACCTAATCTTGTGCGCTGCGATTGCTTAATTAAAGTACTTGCAATCCTTAAAAGAGTTTTTAATTGTGTACGAAAGTACTAGGTGGCATATATATTGCCACCTATCAACAATTCCCGTGTATCCTACATGGGAATAGTGGCGACCGTGACAGGACTTCGCATCGCAGCGCCGGGGCCATCAATCAGCTAAGTGTTCCTTATTCCTTTATTTCTCTCAATTTTCCAAGTTCTATATTTCCAAGCTAATTTCCAACCTGTGTGCCTAGTGTTTAATTTCAATACTATTAATTTTGATAGTTAATAATTAAATAATTGGTTATAGTTAACCTACATATTTCCTCGAACAAAATAGTAAAAGTTACTGGTTTATAGCAAATCAACTAGAATATATAGTATAGAATATATATAGTATTACGTAAATTTTACAATTAAATAATATATTAAACAATAAGAATATATTTTAATTTTATAAAGAATTAACAAATAAATTATTGAATTATCGAATATAGTAATTTCATAGTGTCTAATCCTTGCTAATTGTTCCTATTTTCAGCATATTTATTCGCGATAGTTTCTACATAATCGTTTTAAATCATTTTAATTTGCAATTACAGGTGCATGAGCTGACTTGTTATCAGTCGTCCCATTGTTTAAGCGGCCGCACGGGTTGAATAGCGAACCGGTTTTTATACAAAGGAGTATCGTAAGAAATAACATCTAGTTTAATTACGCGTTATTAAAGTTCCTTTTAACTTACTACTAATCGTTTGACGACATTTTTATTACGCTGTTTACTTCATTTGTAATTGTATGAATCATGTCTGACGCGAAACTAAGGGAACTTTATGCTAAACGTAGCTCTGTTAAGGGTCGTTTAACAAAATTTAGGAACTTTTTAGCAACAATTGAGTCTTTAAAATCAATAAACGACATAGAAATTTCAAAATTAAATTTTCAGTTATCAAAGATAGAAAGTTTATCGAGTTCGTTTGAGGAACTGCAAAGTCAGATAGAGATTTTGAATTCATCTGAGATAGAGGATGAGCTTGAAGAGCGCGACACGATCGAAATGGAGTTTGCTAGTCTTATTGCTATTTCGCAAGGTTTTCAAACGAAATACAATCAAACAAACACTTCTAATGCTATTGACGCTCATAATTCATCTTCTTCATGTTGTCACGATCATTCCGGGATAGGTTTCAAACCCCCCACACTACAAATAGGGAAATTTGATGGCAGTTATTACAAGTGGCTCGAATTTCGGGATTTGTACTGTTCTCTCGTTCACAATAATAAGCGGATTCCGGTGCCTATCAAGTTTTGCTACCTTAACTCATACGTAGAAGGGGAGGCCGCTCGGGTGATAAGTAATCTCGAAGTCTCTGAGGATAATTATAATAAGGCTTGGGAGTTGTTGCGCGATCGTTACGATAATAAAAGATTATTAATTAAGAGCCATTTAAACGCACTTTTAAATTTTGAAATTAAATCTAGTGAATCGGACAAGGTACTCAGGTCTATTATCGATAATATTAATAAAAATTTGCGTGCTCTGTCAAGTTTGGGCGAGCCCACGTCTCATTGGGATACTCTTATCATTCATATCGTTTCATCTAAACTTTCTAGCCAAACGAGCATGAAATGGGAGGAATACAGGAACTCAATTTCAGAATCTCCCACTCTTGAGCAATTTACAAAGTTTTTAAAGGACCGTGCTGATATTCTTGAAACTTATAATCACAATAGGCCCCTAGGTGATGCAATCTCGCATAGCAAATTTAATAATTCTAAATTAACTAAAAGGAAGCAATTTCAAGCAAGTTCATTTTCTACACAGGTAGTTGGCGAAAATATTAGCGACAAAAATATTTGTGCTGTTTGTAAGGGGCAGCATCAAATTTACGATTGTTCAAATTTCAAATCTAGAACCATCGAGCAGCGGCAGGGCATAGTATCTACATTAAGGCTTTGTCGAAATTGCTTGCGTTCGGGACATAATGCTCACACTTGTCGTTTCGGATCTTGTCGCAATTGCAAAAAACGACATAACACTTTACTTTGCAACAGTAATCACCAACATACCGCTCAAAGTAATACTACGGACACTTTGTGCACCGTGACTTCCGACGTGCAAACAGACGTCACAGTTAATTTTGCGGCAAACAATTATAACAAATTAACATTATTGTCTACCGCTCTAGTTGAAGCTGTCAATCCAATAACCGGTAAACGTGTATTAGCGCGCGTGTTACTTGACAGCGGTAGTCAGTCTAGTCTTATATCCAAGCAACTACAAGCTAGGTTGGACTTACAGTCTCTTTCTATGGAGCCTGTCAAAGTCATAGGAATCGGAAATTCTTCTTCTCACTGCGTAAAAGAACTTTGTTCATTTCAATTAAAATCTTTACATAGTGACTATATTTTGAAGTTGACATGTTCGGTACTGCCTGAGCTTACTGGTGATATTCCAAGGTCACTTATAAACTCGAGAGCGTTTACCATACCTAAGGGTTTTCAGCTAGCCGATCCCAATTTCTATAAGCCATCACCAATAGATGTCCTGGTCGGCGCTGATCTATTTTGGACCATTGTAGGTAGTGAACGTCATTCTCTCGGTTCTAGTAAACCATTTTTAATAAATTCAGAATTTGGCTGGATTTTGTCTGGTTCATTATACTTTCAATCTAGAATTTCGAACATTCATTGCAATTTTCTTACATCTACCTCAGAGGAAGAAAATATCGAAAAGCTACTGAGCCGATTTTGGGAGCTAGAAGAGCTGCCACCAAGGGATATGCTCAGCGAAGACGAGAAAGCATGTGAGCAGCACTTTAAGACTCACACTTCTCGCGATTCTTCAGGTAGATTTTGTGTGCGATTGCCTCTCAAAGACTCACCCGACTGTCTTGGCAACTCACATATAATGGCCAGAAAGCGATTCTTCAATTTAGAAAAACGATTTAGGGCAAGCCCCGATCTTAAGGCTCAATACGTCGAATTCATTAATGAATATTTGAAGTTAGGTCACTGTTCTATTTTAGATCAACAAAGACCAGATTCTTCGTATTTTTTATGTCATCACGCAGTATTTAAACAAAACAGCGAGTCCACCAAATTACGTGTGGTATTTGACGCTTCTGCTCGCACCTCTTCTGGTGTCTCGGTCAATGATCTGCAACTGATTGGCCCTACAGTTCAAGATTCTCTCTTCTCCATTCTTTTACGCTTTCGTCAACATAAGTACGTGCTGACAGGTGACATCGAGAAGATGTTTCGTCAGATTCTCGTGCACGAATCAGATCGTAATTTGCAGTTAGTTTTATGGAGAGATGACGAGTCTAGGCCTCTTCAGACGCTAAGACTTAATACGGTGACTTACGGTTTCGCAAGCGCTAGTTATTTAAGCACGAAGTGTATTTGGCAGCTAGGAGAGGAATGCGAGGATGCGACAATTAGGAAAACCATTCAACACGACTTTTATATGGACGACTTGCTAACGGGCGCGGATTCGTTATCACAGTTGAAATACATTTTAAATTCTATTGTAGCCGTCCTGCGTTCGGGTTGTTTTCCTATTCGAAAGTTTAAATCAAACTTGCCCTCTATTTTTGATGACATAATCACAACAAACCCCCAAGAAACGTTAACACTTAGTGAATCTACGAGCACTTTAGGTTTACAATGGAAGCCGTCTTCCGATACATTACACGTATTGACAAATATCCCAAATGATCGCGATAACCAAAGTACAAAAAGATCAATTTTATCACAATCATTTAAGGTTTTTGATCCGCTTGGTCTGCTTAGTCCGTGTACAATTCAACCTAAGATGCTCATGCAAGAACTTTGGCGTCGAAATATCGCATGGGATGATCCAGTTCCTTTTGATTTACAGACTTACTGGAATGAACTTAAACAAGAAATATTAAATTTAAAGTTCATACAAGTGCCTAGGTTGGTATTATGCGATTCACCTGTATATATCGAACTGCACACATTTTTGTGACGCAGCCATATCAGCCCACGGAGCTTGTCTTTATTTGAGATCAGTAGGCTCGGATCAAACTGTAGTTATTAAATGTGCAAAATCGAAGGTCAACCCCAGCAAGCCTCTAACTATTCCGCGACTGGAGCTACTAGGAGCTTTACTAGCAGCTCGGTTATGTAAATCAGTACTAGACTCTTTGCGCTGTAAAATATCACGATATGTTCACTGGTGTGACTCTAGTGTTGTTTTAGGGTGGTTGAATACTAGCCCAAGCAAGCTGAAAACCTTTGTTGCTAACAGGGTTATCGAAATTTGCGAAACTACTGCATCAACCGATTGGCGTCACGTGCCCACAAATGACAACCCTGCTGATTTAATTTCAAGGGGTATGAGAGCTAGCCATCTTCAGCAATCAGAGTTGTGGTGGTCGGGTCCAAGTTTTTTGACTGGTGCTGAATCTCAGTGGCCAATTTTTCCCAAAGACGATATGCACGAGTTGCCCGAAATAAAATCACACTCTGTTCAAGTTCAAGTTCAAGAATCAATAATATTATTTCAAAGATTTTCTAATTTTATACGAATCAAAAGATCATTTGCCTATTTGCTTCGATTTATACACAATTCTAGATTTTCTAAAAATAAACGTAACGGTATCCTTACAGTAGATGAGTTAGCTACGTCATTTAATTATCTTTGTAAGTTTGCTCAAGTTCAGTCCTTTCCAGATGAGTATGATGCTTTAAAGAAAAATCGTTCAATTTCAACTAAGAGCAACCTTCAATGTCTTAGCCCATTTTTAGATAAAAATGGTGTTATGCGTGTGTGTGGTAGATTAAATTGTTCAAACTACGACTATGACAAAAAACACCCCATTATTTTGGATTCGAAACATCATTTCACATCTCTTCTCTTCCGGTATGAACATATGAGACAGATGCACGCGGGGCCTCAGCTTTTGTTATATACAGTAAGAAATTACGTGTGGCCAGTAGGTGGTAGAAACCTCGCAAGACGTACAGTGCGCAGCTGCGTACGGTGTCGACGCCTGCAAGGCAAAATCATAACACCAATGATGGGTCATCTACCATCACAACGTATAACGCCTGCGTTTCCGTTCGAGACTACGGGAGTCGACTTTGCAGGTCCATTCACGATTTTAAATAGGAAGGGACGAGGTGCAAAAACTTCCAAGTGCTATCTGTGCCTTTTTGTTTGTTTTAGGTTTAAGTGCGTCCATCTGGAGGCAGTGACTGAATTGTCAAAGGACGCGTATATAATGACTTTGAGAAGATTTATCGCTCGACGAGGCAAGCCGTTGGAAATTTATTCCGACAATGGTCGCAATTTTGTTGCTACTGCTAAAGAAGTAGCTAACTTTTTTAAAGATAATTCAGATGCTCTATCCGATTTTGCGGCTGCCGAAAACATAAAATTTCATTTCATTCCGCCTTACGCTGCTTATTTCGGTGGCCTGTGGGAGAGTGGTATCAAGTCAGTTAAGCATCATATTAAACGTGTAATGGGTAATTTAAATTTAACGTACGAGGAACTCTCTACACTATTCGCGCAGGTGGAAGCTATCTTAAATAGCCGTCCCCTGTATCCCATGTCTTCCTCTCCTCACGATTTTCTTTCCCTCACTCCAGGGCACTTTCTGATTGGTCGGCCGTTGACATCGCTTCCGGATCCCGATCTCCGTGAAGAGAATTCCAGCCGCCTCCAGCGCTACGCACGCATCGAGCAAGCCCGCCAACACTTCTGGAAGCGCTGGCAAACTGAATATATAAGCGAGCTACAGCAGCGGTCAAAATAGCGCAAGAACAACCACCAAAATCTTCGTGTTGGAGACCTTGTAGTCGTGAAGGAGGACAACAGTCCACCTCTTCAATGGAATATAGGAAGAGTGACGCATCTGTATCCGGGTATCGACGGTGTAGTCAGAGTCGCCGATATCGCTACACGCAGGGGGCAAGTCCGAAGAGCAATCACGCGGTTATGTCCATTATTCCCTGACACCGAGTCTTGATGCACTTGAATACCGCGGGTATTCCAGGGGGGGAGTTTATGTATACGCCTGTAGCAATCGTCACAGGTTCAACAGGATCCGCGCAATTGCTAACAAAGAGATGCAGGAGTTTAGCCCCACGTCATTTATTAACATAAAGGTCAAATAAAGATCGTTGCGACCAAGTTGAACACGACACCTAATCTTGTGCGCTGCGATTGCTTAATTAAAGTACTTGCAATCCTTAAAAGAGTTTTTAATTGTGTACGAAAGTACTAGGTGGCATATATATTGCCACCTATCAACAATTCCCGTGTATCCTACACAATACTTTATTTCAACAAAAAATGCAAACAAAGAAAATTAATTAAAATATCAATGAACTTACAACTAAAATTTGACTTGAATTTCAATTTGAGTTTCATAATAGTGCTACATTTCTTTTGAACCACTTTCCCAATTATTATTACAGAAATAAAATAAATTAATAATAAACCTACATAACATAGATAAGATAGTAAATAGAAATATAAATAAAATATACATAAATATAAATATGAAACTAAGATGTGATAATATTAAAGAAAATTCTAGAACTCTTTTAAATGACTGTTCTAAACTGGTTCTCAGTATCCTCTTAAGGTAGTGTGTGCCATAGCGTTATTTTCTCTTTAGCTTTCGACATTGTTAAACATCCTTTTCATTCATCAAATTAAACCATAAGACGATTTCATCTCAGACTTAATTTTAATTTTAACGACAACACGGACTTAGGGACGCTGAGAATAAAGATGGTGCAGAAATTGAGGAAGGTGGTCCCATCAGCAGCCTCGTTTCTGAAGCACGACTACCACAAGATGCAGAAAGATTACTGGTTCCTGATAACGGCACAGCTTGGAAAAACTTTTGCTACTCTTCTGAGAAAGTTCCATTCACCACAAGTTCCAAGTACCACAATCGTCAAATTAATTATTGAAGTGTCAATAATGGAGTCTCGTTATTGATAAACCGCTTATTGCCGTTAAAGGTATTCAAACAGTATCGTCGATTTCGTTTTTAAATAAGTGTCTTCTTTAAGCCGTGTTACTTTTTCTGAAGAAATCAAGATGTGTATGTGGAAAATACCAACCCTCCCGGTGTGTCACACCGGGTGGTATCGCCAGGCTCAAAATAAAACACCTTATGATACCTGAACTATGGTCCATATGGTATTCATTGGTACCTGGTCTTACATTTTCTTTTCGAACACTAAGTAATGCCGTTAGGTCGGTGTCGGTAACGCTGTAAAAGCACTAATGGCTTTTACAGCGTTACCGAGAGGTTGGACGCTCGCAGTATCCTAAAGCGTCGCCTTAAAAGCTAGTATAAATATAAACGTAAAAATTATAAACTTTTATTACTTTTTTACTTTTTTAAAGGCTAAATAAGTAAATAATAATGTGAAGTCAAGTACACCGAGCGCGACGTGTTTATCCGTCCAGCGTGACGTCCGTGGTTAACAGCTCGTTAACAAATATGTGAAATCATCAGTATCTCTCAAGGGCCTAAGTTGCTTTCGACGCTTTTTCGTTGCTTTCGCCGACGACACAACGTATGGAAAAATCGAACGTACATGTCGGCGTACCTCACTCGGGCAGAGTAACACCTTCCACAACGACTCAATGTAAAAATGATGCAGATCTAACAGGAAGCAGTCTTAATAATAAGCAACCAACAATCCCGCCATTACTCCCCTCTTGCGTCATTGCGTTTTCTTAATACGAGTTGCGTAATTAAAAAAACATTTAACATTTTTTTTCACGTTTATTTCATCACGCAAAACGCTAGCCGCGCATATATACGTTTCAAATCCACAGTTAATTCAAGACGTCACCTGGGTCGGCTCTCTTCAGTCCAGTTCATTCGTTGTGTGAGATGATACCTTGAATGGAAGCAATTTTATGAACGTTACTACACCGCTAACGCCATATTTAATACTAGCAAAGCCCCGCGGTTTCACCCGCGTCCATACAGATCTCGTGGTAGTGGAAAGTCTACGAAGTCGGACTATAGATTTATTTTGTAGATTATTTAATTATAAAAAATGGGTATCATTAGTATTCTTGGAATAAGACTTAACTCACCAAGTGCAGGCCCTGCTATAACGGTCGCTACAATGAATTTGTTATGGCGTTATTTGCTTTCGATTTACATTCTTAAATTCGTAATATCTCTTGATTGGGATGTCGGATTTTAATAATTTAAAAAGTATTTTACAGGTACTGAAAAATTTATCAATAACATATCATTTAATGGGATAAGCATTAATACAGATTAATTAATAATGATTATTGTCCGCACTTTTACCAACTTTTACAATGTAAAAAAGTAGTTATATTGGCATAATTATGATAGTTAGACATATGGTATCGCGGACTTTTTTGTGGATATTGATACGTTCTATAATACTGTATATTATTTTTATGTTCTATAATCAATAATTTCCACATCGCACGCGATGAAAGATGTTTACGACTAAATTTTTCCCAACTTATTACAATTTTATTAGGGATCCCTATTTTTTTTTAAATGTCATATAGCCTATGTTGCTCAGTGAAAAAGCAGCTTTCCAATGGTGAAAGAATTTTTGAAATCGGTCCAGAAGTTTTTGCGTGAAAACGTAACAAACATACAAACAAACAAACAAACATACAAACAAATCTTTCCTCTTTATAATATTAGTATAGATGTTGCCGAAATAGCAACTTTCGGTACAGTAGGTAAATAGATGATATATATGATGAATACATGTCTTAATTTAAATTTTAATATGGCACTATTTACCGTGGAGTACAGCAAAACAATATCATATAAAACAACCTTGCCATGTGCGATAAAATATATAATAGATAGCCATAGCGGTTAATTTATGGGCAAGATTTTTTTATATGGATATCTTTCATACTGGTTTGTAGACCTCGGTAGTTAGTCACAGCATTTTTCGATCTGAGGTCACGGCACAGTGCACGGTCTCAGTTTTACGTGTATTTGACAAGATAAGTGCATTCTTTCCTCATCTCGCAACACTCACTAATACGGAGTTTGTTTAAGACTCACTATTGCTAGCAATACAAAAGTAATAATAAAATTATTTTGCTATAATCCGCGATACAGTAAATAGAAAATATATATAGTGCTAAATGTATAGTGGACTATACGTTTTTTCATACCCGTTACATGCAGGATTCGTAAAAAACTTATACACAAGCCTCCACCACTTCCACCACAATACACAAGCACTACACAAGTTCACTATCACAAACTCAACAATCGTTTCGCCCCGCAACCGAGGCATCATCAGGAGATAGACTCCACGACAAAATCGCAAAGCGAAGCGTTATGCAAACAACGCATATATCCACGCATTCTTATCGTCTAAGTAATCCTCAATAGTATAGTAGGTTTTCTGAATTAGCCTTTTTTTAACAGTGTTCTTAAACTGCTGTAAAGGGAAAGTTAAAGTAGATTTTTTTTTTTTGTGGAATTTTATTATAGAATCTTATACCCAAACCCACAAACGACTTATGAACTTTTGAAAGGCGCAAAGCAGGTACTGCAAGCTTGTCGGTTCCTACTTTGTCTATTATATACATACACACATATAGGGTAGGGGATATAAGGGTTACATTTGTTTATTCTAGCAATCATTTTGTCCAGTAACGGCTGATTAATATAAAGCCGATAGCATTTTAGCTAATCACGGTTACTGGGAAAAATGATTGTTATTACAAACAAATTTAATTCTTAACTCGTACACAATACAGTCGATTTTTCTAAGTCATCCGTTCAGTTACATTGATTAATCCCTAGATGGCCACAGTTGCGTATAAAAATAAACAACGTTATTTATTTATAATTTAAAAGATTGGAAGACTCGGAAATATATATGTGCTTGAAAATGTATTTGTTTAATGTTAAATGATGATTGAATCAAATCATTGATAATAGTATATTTACATCTGCTCCGCAAATAGCAAAACATTCGGCGTCTAGGTTCAAACAAATGTCAACAGGTGGCGATAGTTCGCTACATTGTTCGATTTCTTTTGGGAAAGTTAACTTAGAGACCTTACTGTGTACGGTTTAAGAATTACATTAGTTTGTAATAATATATATACAGTAATAGCGATTAGCAAAAACGCTACCCACTTTTATATCATTTAGCCGTTAGTGGACAAATGATTGCTAGTACAAATAATCATATCATCGAACGCATATGATTCTTAAATAGTGATCATACCAAGCTTATTCCGAACGGCGGCCGCCGGCGCCGCGTACGGGGGGGGGGGGGGAGGGGGGCGACTCGTTCTTAGAACATCGCGTTGATAGAATTTGTTAAATCATTTTTCATAAAGAACCGTTATCGATAATTTTTAAACACGTACAAAATAATACTATAAACTAAATCTAGTCAAGTTCAATCAATCAAGTTCGTAATAAGTTTCGTGCGGCCACGCGACCGAAGAAACCATCTCGCGAGAGGTCGCGGCAGAAGCTTTTAAAGTTACACTGAATATGTGTGACTCGGTTCGTGCTGTCGCATATTGTGTATTTCCAATAATAATCTTCACTTTTTAGTCGCAAATATAATATTTAAAACCTAATAAAAAGTTAATGAAAGTTGCAACACAGCGGTAACTCGTCGTCCGCACTCCGTGACCGGTCTCTGTGCGTGTTGAGATAATGTTGACAATAAATAACGGTAGGGTGAAAAGGCCATCATAGTTAATTCAATTACATCTATACTTATTATAAAACAAAGTCCCCAAAAAGTGTATACAAGTATATGATCGATTTACTCAAAATATACTGAACGGATTTTTGTACGGTTTTTACTAAAAGGCAGTGCAATTCTTCCAGAACGTCAAGGTTAACTCGCCTACTGGGAGCTTTACTGGCGCACGCCGCGCAAACTAGCGGAGACGAATTAAAACAATGTTTATAGAATTAGGCGTTACTTTGCGGAGATCCATAATACAAAAGTAATAATAAAATTATTTTGCTATAATCCGCGATACACATCATCTCCTGATGATGCTTCGGTTGCGGGGCGAAACGATTGTTGAGTTTGTGATTAGTGAACGTGTGTAGTGCTTGTGTATTGTGGTGGCGGTGGTGGACAATTGTGCATGTGTTTTTACGAATTCTGCATGTATCGGGTAAAAAAAACGGACAGTCCACTATACATTTAACACTATATATATTTTCCATTTACTGTATCGCGGATTATAGCAAAATAATTTTATTATTACTTTTTTAAAATAATGTACTAGAGAATTGTAGATCTACCAAAATCGTACAGTAAACTCCGCGACAGAATGTCTTCGTCCCTTATGGTTAACTCACAATAACATCTTTTATTTTCAAAATTTAAACTAACAATTTTGCGACACCTATGTCCATGCGGGCGAAGCCGCTGGCCGAGCTAGTTGTAACAATAAAGTTTACAAACGTAGTGTAAAGTAAACAATAAGAACTACAGTTCAAACTGGTCAACTGGAGACCTACAATACGGCAGCGAGTGGACCGGCGGGAACTGCTGAAAACAATTGATCACTGAATTATCATCTGCTCTGGTAAAGGCATGGCTTAGAATACAACATTGCGATGGTCGCCGCTAGTGAAACACGTTTCGGACGAGCCCTCCGCCGACACCGTCAATTGGTTCTAGTTAGAACAATAAAAGAAACGAGGACGTCGCTCGTATGATTCAGTGCCTACTGAGTACCGTCCCGGCCGCGGGCCGCGCCCGGCAGCACGCGACCATTTGCCAAAAAGGAACGGATAATAATTACATTTACAACTAGCTATTGCCTGCGTGGATTTGAAACGTATAAAATAATTGCGATAAATAAAAAAAAGCATAGAGAAATAAATGATGTCGTATTTTTATTTAAGTTGGTGAATGGTGTGTCGAACTGTCCGCAACTTCTGGAAAATATTAATTTTAACATCCCTTCTAGAGTACCAAGAAATGAAATGCATAAACTCTTTAAACCTACATTTAGCCGAACTGATCTAGGTTTTTTCGGTCCTATTAATAGAATGAAGCGGCAGTACAACACACTATCTACTGATGAACTAAGGGTGATGATATCAATAGGAACAATTTTGCAACCTTTAGATGTTTTATTTTTTATTTTATTTATTTATTCATTGAAAAGTTATAACAAGTAAATTTTACACCTATAATTTAGACAAAAGCACCAGACTAACATTATTTATTTTTGGTGTATAGCAATATGCAGCCCAAATAGGCCGAGGCCTGTACTAGGGCTAGCAAGAGTCAATAGGTTTTCTATTTTGCTTAATGCCAGGTAGCGACAAATATGATCAAATAAAAATAAAAAAATGAAAGGGATAAATAGCGAATTATAGAAAAAAGAAGAGGAGAATGACTTATAAACCTTTCTGTATAACCAAAAAAATTTTAAAAAATACAATAAACCCACCACCATGAATATAATTTTGTGTGTTGTGTACGCGCGCGCGCGCACGTGTGTGTGTGTGTGTGTGTGTTTTGTGTGTGTGTGTGTGTATTTGTGTTAACATGACAATTCTATACTTAGCTGCAATGTGCATTTTTATATTTAAATTGTTAAGTAACATAATTTAGCATATAAAGAATTGAAACCACCAGAGTTGCATTGCAAAAGAAATTTTTGCAAGTGTGTTTTAAGTTTTTTTTTTTGGACCGGATAATGTGCGCAATCTATAAAATATGATATCTGAACAGGCAGTATATTATACAGGCGTGGCGCCATACGTGTGAAGTGTCTACTGGTAAACAAAGACGCCCTAGAAGGAACTAAATATTTTTGGAGGTTAACTAAGCGCGTGGGTCTTGTCGTATTGATATGTTTTAGGGGAAATTCTTCAATATTTTTAGACATAAACATGGCCAATTGTAAGACATATAATCTTCTTGGTGAGAGTACATTACATATTTTGAAGAGTTCCTCAGTTGGAAAACTCCTTGGTTTTTGTACAATGATTTTTAGATTGAGCTTCTGAGCTTTTTCTAATTTATTTAGTAATGTTGATCCACACGCGCCCCATGCAATAATCCCATAAAGTAGCAAAGATTGTGTTAAAGCATTATACACCTGAAACATAAGTTTTTGTTTTATAATATTTCGTAATTCGTTATAAATATAACTTAGACTTCTAATTTTTTTACAAAGAGAATTCACGTGTTTATCCCACCTAAGATGTTGATCTACGATGACGCCAAGATATGTGGCACTGTCGGTGTAGGCTAGGGTTGTACAATTACTACAATCTGACTTGGTTACGCACGAGTGAATTCGTATATTAGGATTGCCTCTGGGAAGACCTGTTGCTGTAGGAGCAAAACACATGCAAAGAGTTTTGTCTTCATTGAGAGTGAGCAAATTAGTATTATACCAGTCATTGGCAATACGTAAGCCGTGTTCAGCTTTTTTTATAACAGCGTCCCAAGTGGTATCAGCGAATAGAATCACTGTATCGTCTGCAAAGCATATTGATCTATTATCATCTGAAATATTAAAAAAGTCGTTGAGGTAAATGTTAAACAAAATGGGACCTAATACGCTTCCCTGAGGAACTCCGAATTTGAGTTCCTCATCGTTTTCTGTGCTTACATGATTGCCAATACGAACGACATGTTTTCGACCTTCCAGGTAAGTCATAAACCAATTCAGAGCATTTCCAGTAATACCATACATTTCTAACTTTTTTAGGAGTAGTTTATGGGAAATTGTATCGAATGCTTTTGCTAAATCAATAAAAATAGCAATAGTTTTAATGTTATTTTCATGGTTATGAATCACCTGTTTTGTTAATTCAGCAATTGCATCCCCAGTGCCGTATTTTTCTCTAAAGCCATACTGACTATTTGATAGAATATCCTTAGTGTATGTGTTAAGTCTACATTTCATAACTTTTTCAAAAATTTTTGAAGTGGTAGTCAATAGTGAGATAGGACGGTAATTAGACATTAAAGTTGCTGCACCCTTTTTATATATTGGTGTAATTATTGCAGTTTTCAATGTTTCTGGAAAAATGCCAGTTTTAAAGCTTAGGTTAATTATATAAGAAAGCGGACTGTCAATATTATTGCTAAGGATCTTAAATATCTTAGATGTTATGCCGTCAAATCCACAAGCTTCTGTATTTTTTAAACTATGTATGATTTTAGATATTTCTGACGGATTAGTAGGTTTTAAATATAATGATTTATCAGATTTAACTAAACGAAGTCTTTTACATAAATCTTCTTCAGTACTGTTAATTTTTTGTAACTGTTTTTTGGCTAAATCTTGCCCAACAGAATAATAATAATTGCTAAAGGCATTTGTAATTTTAATTGGATCTAAAGAAAATTCAACTGATTTGTCGTCAATGACCAATCTATTTATAGTCTGTAATCTATTATTTTTATTTTTACGATTAGAAACTTCATTTAAGAATTGCCATGTTTTTTTAGAATCTCCAGAGAATTTGTCAATTTTTGTTTTATAATAATTTTCTCTAGCTTTTCTTGCTAATAGGTTGCATATATTTCTATATTTAAGATAGTCAGCTTTAAGAGTGGGCACGTTTGAATGTTTTTTAAAAAATTTATAAAGTTTATTTCTTTTCTGTATACACTTTAGAATTCCATTGGTGATCCAGGGCTTTAATTTAGTTTTAATGTGAGGTATATTTTTAAAGGAAGTGTTGGAATCGATATGCATATGAATTACCGTGTGAAATATTTCTAATGCCTTGTTCACATCTTTTTCTTTATACACTGCTTTCCACGACTGATTGCTTATGTCATTTACTAATTTGTCATAATTAATACAGCGTTTTTGGTATTTAAATTCAGATGTCACTGATTTAACGTTGCCTATTTTTGAATCCAAGCTACAGAACGTCATAAAATGGTCCGTTACATCTGTTACAAGAACAGCAAATTTTGCCTTCATGTCTCTTAATCGCACCATACAGTGATCTAAGCAACTATTTACTCTTGTTGGTTTATTGATGCCTATTTGGATATTATGAAGTGCTAACAATGCTAAGTAATCATTTGCTTGCGAATGAGTGTTATTAATTATATTAATATTTGTATCTCCCATTATAATAATATTTTTTGAGCGTTTAATACGTTTTAAGGTACAATCTAGCGAGTCCAAAAATAAATCTATTTTATTGTTAGACGGAGATCTGTATATTGCTAAGAGAGTTATATTGTCATTTAAATCAATCTGCAAGCAGTTAGCACCTAAAATATTTTGCTCCGCACAAATATAATTAAGATTTTCCTTTATGAATACAATAACACCATCATTTTGAATCGAATTGATTGTTGAATGCAACGCGATATATCCACGTATGGTATGATGAGACTGGTGGTGTTTGATACGGCACTCGGTCAAGATTATAATGTCAAAATCGGTTTTCAATAGCTCTAACGTAATAATAAATTGATCGAAATTTTTATGAATACTGCGTATATTGAACGAAATTATTTTGAGTGAGTTATTTGTCCCTATGTAATCAGTACAGACAGAGAAGTCATCAGTAGACAAACATAACTCGTCCTCTAGACTAGCTAGTTCACTAGAAAACTGTTGTATAGAATTGAATTTGTATAAAATTTTTAGATATCACTTTAATGCGGCCATGTCTCTTAGAATTCACTCTACGGGCGTTATACTTGTGTATGTGGGATAAGTTGTATGCATTGGTATGCTGTTGTTTTTGGTAAATTGCACATAGCATAGAATATAGTATTTTAAGTATTGAGTAGATATTATGTGATAAAAATGTATAAAGTGTGAAAGTGTAAATATAATGTATTAGGAATGTATAAGGTAAAAAGCATGCATTACATAAAGTTAGTCATATCAAAATATTTTTAATTTCCTCCTCGGTTTTTATCCAGACTGATTTTGATTTGTCGTCTTTTTTAATAAAAACTTTACTGTGGGAGTACCAACAATATCTGTATGAATGTTTAGCAGCTGCTTGCTTACATAAAGCCAGCAACCGTTTAGTTTTCGGGGACAGGTGTTCTGATATGTAGAAGGGATGTGATTTTAGATGAAGATCTAAAAAGTCTGTTTTTAGTCTAGTGCTTTGATCTTTACAACTTTTATTGTAGTTTTTTGCTGCGAGAAGGAAACCATTTCTTAAAAATGCACTCTTAAATATAACAATTATTGGGCGAATTTTCTCCGGTCCGATTATTTTGCCAGCCCTGAAAATTGTATTTATATCAGATCTATCAGAATTAATCTTTAGAAACTTGGAGATCTGGTCCATAATCATCAGTAGATTTTCTTGATCAGTTTCAGGGATACCTCTAATTTCAAGATTACATAACCTGCTTTTGGTTTCTATATCGTCTAATTTAGCATCCATTATTAATATTTTATTTTTTAAGGTTTGATTTTCTTGTAGTAAACATTCACGCTGTCCTTCCATTACCTTGATTTCGTCTTCTATGGATTTTATTTTTCCCAACAGAGTATCATATTGCGCGCTGAGATAGCTTATGGATTCTTCTATTTTTGACATCTTCTCTGTTAGAAATGAGTAGTGGTCCTCCAAGTTATTTTTTACTTCTTTTAAAAGTTCATGTCTGAACCGATCCAAACTGTCGTGTATATACTCTTTTAATTTTTCGAATTCAGATATCGGATTCGATGATTCACTTGTCTGCCCAGACGCATGCTGCCGGACAGGGGTGTTCGAGTTATCACTGTGTTTGTCGCGTACTTTGCACTGAGGACATTTCCAATTAGATTTATATGATTTTGATTCTTTTGCAAAGTTTTCTTGTGATATTCGTAAACATTGATAATGGTACTGTGCGTCGCAGGCCGAGCACGATTTAATATCATTCGGTTTAAGGGATTTGTCACATGCAGTGCACTTCGTCATCTCTATGCAACCTTATGACGACTCGTTAAGACTGACTTTAGTAAAACAAAAGATCTTCACTTACTGAGTCGATAATAATCTCGCGCAGTTGATAGTTTCAATGTTGTTACCGGCGAAGCGCTTCACTAGTCGTACACGGCGGCATCAGAATGACTCATCCCGCGCCGCGCGACGTTGTAAACAGAGTACTTCCAGTGCCCGCTCTGTATTAATGTGTGCCGGCCGCGAGGTAGTTGGTTGATTCAATTGCGATAATTATTTATTTTCTTAGAATCAGAACTTTGTTTATTCAATATACACTATTTAAAAACTGTATTAAACTGGCAACTAAACGTTATGATTAATTGTGGATCACAAGGCGCGGTTTATAATAAATTATTATACAATTTAAGACAAAAATTTAGATACGTCGTTCCGATAAGCGACTCTGCGGTTGACTGCGGTTTACTCCGAGAATTGGTAATTTGTTGAGAACTTAACTTTTTTGACTTATATTTTTAGATTAAGTTGTTCCGCGCAAACGTGCGGACCTGGGCCCGACGACCCGGCGTTTCAACCTACCTTATGCGGCCGTTAGCTGTATGTGGTCCGGCCTCGTGAGTCACTGCGTGTATATGTGTACGTGTGTGTGTGTGCTTGTATGTACTTGGCCGATTCCCGAAACCGTTGACTCGCCTCTGCACTCTTCCACGGACACGTAATGTCTGTTTCTCCCTGAGTATACACTTCACTATATCGGCTGAATAACACCCGGTGTGCACACAACCTTCGTAAGGTCACACGTTATTAAGTCGTCCCTATATCGGGGAATAATAACCAACGCGCACCAAACCCGTGGACGGTCGCGTCTTATCGAACACTTCACTGGTTAAACGCGTCAATAAATCTGAGAATAACACCCGAAACGCAAAATTACACGTGTGCGTTATAAAGGAATGCCGTGTACAGGCGCACGCGGCCTGTCCCTATCGTGTTTGAAAAGTAACTAGCCGTTGGCCGCTTCGGTAGCAATCGGATGCCTAAACGGCCTTGATTTCGCCGCTCACGTCGCTCGTCCCTCCGGCGGGCGAGTCATTTTATTTAAAACATAAGTATTGCCTTTTTCTGAATTTCTTTATTCCTTTTATATTTGTATTTACTTTAATTTTAAAAAATAATGAAAAAATATGCATGTCGTGTATACCTGTAAGTAAGGATGTACTTGTAGCAGGATACAATATTGCTTATATTTAAGTTTATTCTTGTTGGTGTTCCAATAAAGAAATAAATAAATAGAAGATATTTTAAAAAATTCTTTCAAATGTGATTAAATAGTTAATGTTAGTTCGTATGAAACTTTATTTCTATTTTGTTTTTCTTTGGTTCCGTTTGTTATTTACTTAATTAACATTTTCGACGATTTCTTTTATATGGGGTCACGAACAAATATCTCGGACAAACGAAATATGCATGTTAAAATATTGGCGGAGCATGAGAACAATTTTTATTAAGTGAACCCTATAACCATGCTCTAAGCAAATGAATTAAACAAATAAATAAATAAACGCTTGACATTTCTATATCAGCTTTTTTATTTAATTAATCTTGACAATTCAACATACATGTTTCGGAGAGGAAAAATATCGTGAGAAAGCTCCAAAGCCCTAGTGAAATTCCTAAGTCGTGTGACCCGCCAACCGGCGCAGGAGCAGCTTCGTCATTCTGAGCTCCGGTCGCTCGTCCACAGTGAGGCGCTGCCGCCGCCGGACACTCAGTACGCGTGCGCACACCAGCATGCTCTACTTAATAATTACAACTTAAAGTTTAATTTATTACATATAACACTTAATATTTATCGATCGGTTCACATTTATCTAAAGGCGATAGTTTCGAACGTTTTTATTTTGTCGCACTGCCCCGGTAGTGTGTAGTGCGGTGTATGCGGGGACACATCGCGTTTCTTAGCATTCTTTATCATTTTAGAATCAGGTTGATGCCTAAAAAATGGTTTATTGTCTTTTATTAGTATACAAAGATAACCTCTGTTATCTCGTGCAGCTCCGAGCGCAGCCGACGCTATCGTCGTAGTAAATCGTGTCACTCACGTCGCGGACTCGACTGGCCGCAGCAGTCAGCACACATCATTATACTGTAAGATATCCAACACGCACTTCCCGGAGTCATCGCTATCCCTATTAATATTATAAATGCGAAAGTCTGTCTGTCTGTTACGTTTTCACGGCCAATCCGCTGAACCAATAGCGATAACATTAGGCACAATTATTTCTTATACACCGGGGTAACATATAAGCTATAGATATCCTATTAATTCACCAGGAATAGGATGACATTAAAAAACGCCATGAAATATCTTTGCTAATTAGCAGTAATACGATGAAGGAAACTAAATTTAATGTCGACGTTTCGAATAGCGGAATCATTGTAATAGGAACTTCTCAATCACTCACAATCTTATCCTCCCGGATCGATCCGATTATTGTGATGGAGATATTGGAAGGGCTGGAGAGCGACAGAAGCTACTGTTTATTCCAGGACTGCAGTCAACGCGAACGAAGCCGCGGGTAAAGTTAGTACTCTCTATTTGTAAACCAGTCCGTCCGTAGAGCGGTCCGCGGCAATTGACTTCGCTAACGAGAACGACCTCAGTAACGACTGCGATGACGTCACCGCCATTGGCGGCCACCGCATTAAAAAAATAATTCAAAATATTCTTTATGCAAGTAAACTCGTAAACAAGTGCTTTTGAATCGTCAACATCTACTGCTGGTTCGGAAAGCTGTTCCTACCGAGAAGAGCCAGCAAGAAACTCTTTTCAAACAATAATTCTTATCACTAGTTACATATAGTTATAAATGCAAGACATTTACAGGGTTGAAGAGAAGCTATATCCACGCATTTTTATCTTCTAGGTAATCTTCAATAGTATAATAGGCTTTCTGAATTAACCTTTTTTTAATAGTATTTTTAAACTGCTGTATGGTAAAGTAAATGTAAATGGTAAAGTTAATGTAGATTGTGGAATTTTACTATAGAATCCTAAACCCAAACCCACAAACGATTTACGTACTTTTGATAGGCGCAAAGCAGGAGTCGCAAGCTTATGTCCGTTACTATTTTGTCTATTATATACATCGTATCGTTTTATAATTCATTTTATTTGTATGTACAAAAATATTGCATATATTTTTGTACATACAAATATGTATATTGCTCTATACTATTTAGCTTATAGTTACAGAATTTTTCAAATTTATCCAGTAGTTTCTGGGATTAGCGCGTTCAAACAATCAATCAAACAATCAAGCTCTTCAGCTTTATATATTAGTATAGAATTAGGCGATTTATAGAAATAGATCTAGGCGTGTTTATTGATTAAAAAAAAGCATTTGATACCGTAAGTCATAAATTACTATTGGAAAAGCTAGAAAACATCGGCGTCAAAAACAATGCACTTAAGATATTCAAATCTTACCTAACAAATAGGTTTCAGGTAGTCAAGATAGATAATTTTGAAAGTAGCGCTTTACCCATTACATACGGAGTTCCGCAGGGTTCCATATTGAGACCTTTATTATTTTTGATTTACATTAATAAAATTGTAGATTTAGGATTATACGGACATTTAACACTATATGCGGACGACACATGTTTGTTTTATTTCGAAGCTGATATAAATGACGCCATCGCTAAAGCTCAAGAAGATTTAAATACCCTATTTGAGTGGTTTCAATGTATCTTGCTCACTATAAATATTTCTAAAACTTGTTACATAATATTTAAATCAAAGAATAAAAAGATTCCCTTACATGATCCCTTAACCATCAACAACATCCAATTACAACAAAAAACTAGCGAAACATACCTAGGTCTAAGAATGGACAATTACCTAACATGGAGGAAGCAAATTGATCATATTAAAAATAAATTATCTTCACTAATGGGGTCACTTCATAATATAAGAAACTATATACCTAAAAAAGTTCGCTTAACTATTTACAATTCCCTGGTCAAATCACATTTATTATATCTTATAGAAATCTGGGGTAGTGCCAGTAAAATTAAGTTAAATGAATTACAAAGACTGCAAAAATAATAATCCTGTAATTAAAACACTATTTCGTTATCCATACTATACATCAACACATAAAATTTTCGCGGAAACTAAGTTAATGAATATGAAACAACTTTATTAAATTTATTTATTATATATATAATACATGTATTTTAATAAAGAAAATAATAGATAAAACCATCCATACTAGTTTATCCTTTATAAAAAAATGACAAATATCTAAACGTAGCCTTCGTCGGCCAAGTCTACTTGTTGTCCCAAAAAGTCGTACAAACTACGTCAAAAAAATATCACGCATGCAGGAGCACTACTATTGAATAAGTTACCATCGGATATTAAACATGTAAGCTCGTTCAACAGTTTTAAAAAACTTCTCGCGAAACACATTTTTGAAAATTGCGCTAATTAAAGTCATTCACAACTGATGAACGAGCAGGTCTTTTGGTGGCCTGAGTTTTTGTAATTAGTTTATATTCTCATATGAGTGACCATTGGTTTTTTTTTGAGAATAAATTATTTAAACCTAAGAATAGATAGATATTATACCCAACAAATAAAAATTGAGAGAAGAAACATTAAGAAAAATATTCATGATAACATTAGAACACCATTTGTTTACCTTATTTTTATATAAATATTTTAACAGAAAAATACAACTGATGGAAAAAGCACTAAAAAATCAAAGAATGTTTGTCTTAATATGTTACTTGGGAGCGGAAAAAATGGATTATTTCCAAATTAAAAAATCGATTATTTAATAACCTTTTTTTACAATAAAAAATGTTTTTTTATTTTAATAATTAATTATACATATATAATAAATAAATAAATAAATAAATAAATAAAAATATGAGACACTTACAAACACGGTCGTCCGTCTCCAAAGTAAGTAACTTAATACTTGTGTTATGGGTGACGGACAACTGGTAGATATACTACATATATAAGTTTAAATACATACTTAAATACAAATACACACCCAGGCTCGAAGAACCAACAATTTGTTTATAGAAAATGTTGGCCCTCGGCGGGAATCGAACCCGCGACCCGCAGATCTGAAAGCAGGGTCACTATCCACAGTGCCAACGGGCCAGTCATATGCATATCTTCTTTTACTTTTCTCCAACGGCTGTGTGGCCTACTGTCTGATCTCAAATGACATCGAGAGGTAACTTAAGTCATTTTCAAAGAACTATTAAAAAAGCAACTGAGAACCTTGTTTGAAGTCATATCGAGTAAAACTAAGCGAACACTCTAATCGTGATCGTGACGTTACATATTGTTGCAGATCGGTGGCCACTCAGGGTCATAAACACGGGCAACAATATTAAATATTATATTATTTAAACATAATTCACAGCTTGCAACATATTGAATTGTTGACATCACGATTTTGAAAAACTTCTAATCATTAAAAACACTGCATTAGTCAATACCTGTTTCCCGCGGTTGATCTCTCAACCTGGCTGGAAACTGAATGCCACGCACGGTTAAAACTATTTTTCACCATTTTTCAGTCCCAAAACAATCTCCACTTTCCTATTAAACATTTATATTAGGGATTGTTACATTACATTCCACAGCTGACCGACTCTGAATGTAAACAAAAGACAAGAAAGCTTTATGATCCTATAAATGAACCTCTGTTTTTGTGTGGACTCGTGGCAACATGTGCACGGACTTCTACGAACCTGTTACGGATGATTCATAAAACTAGTCGCTGCACCTTACATCGGCTTTATGACATGATTGAGAATGATTATTTTTCTATTTACAGTATTTTATCGACTAAAATAACGGTAACGGGACATACGTTGTAAGTTGATTTAGTATTGTATGTATTTCCAAAAGCATCATGTACCTAAATAATAATATTTATAAACTATAAAGTTCAATCGAAAATGTATGTCAACCGTGTTATACATTGGACACGTCATATTTTGCGAAAAAATTAAATAATTTAAATTTTAATGTACGTCGAAGTCGAGTTGTTATAATATGTGCCATAGATAACAAAACTGACCCATAGCCATAGTGTGGTGACATAATCAATCTATAATCGAATATTCCAATATATGTAAATGAATAATTAAGTATATTTATCGTTCCATTTTTTTACGAGTCTAAGATTACGATGCTTAGGATAGCTTAGAATAGGCACTATATACATAATAATAGTTTTTCTATATTAGTTTTGAATCATATATATGAAGTCGAAATTATGTCACAACGTAACTAACCATAGGTTATATTATATTGTATTAGGTCAGTTTTATTTATTTTTTATATGATATAGATCGCAAGTTTGTCGTCAGAAACATGTACCGCTGTGATGTCTTCGCCCGGTTTGTTAACAAGCTCATTAGTGGTTTTCGTTACACACTGAAAAAATTCAACAAGTTATTGTGGATTCAAAAATTTACTATTTGTTATCGAACAAAACTTATTACTACATTGATTTAATTAAAAAAAAACATCCGAAGAGTGCCCTCCCAAACGATTCTTCAGTAGTACGTGTTATTTTGTAATACACACGATTTCCAGCTCGAGATTATGACTTACGAAAAACGTACTTCAGTCTCGACAAACGGTTAAAATCGTAAGTTGTACCTATCGTAATGCAAGGCCACTTACATGTTTGTCGTCGATAAAGGGACATCACTTAAATTTTGAAATGAACAATGTTTATCGTCCATAATATAGCGTCTACTTAGAAATGCCACTGTTATCTAAAGTTATGAAGATACTATTTTCGTATACAAACGGTCTCGGTCGTCGTCGACATGCGAGCGGTGTCGCTGCGCGCTACTATGTCGGCTCACCTGTGAGGAGCCACACTAGCAGTCGCCTGCAGGCATCCGCTCACGAAACAGAGCACGGCGTCGCTCTCGGGATCGTTTAGAAAGCACACGCGAGCCACCGGCAGGGTCGCTCGCCGCGGAACACGGAACCGGCTGGCAGTGCCGTCAGACCACTTTCGAACAATGCACAACTCGCAAGATCACCAAATGCACCGATCACTTTTTGAAAAAAGCACACGATAAAAGTTATCACAAGTATTGGTTGATCCAAAACACTCGCGAAGGAGATCGCGTCCGTTCGGCGCGACGTGATCGAGAAACTAGCAAAAACACGTATCGCACGACGGACGAGCGGCGGCTGACTGGCGACTGGCGTGCAGCGCGCGGAGGCGGGCGCGGGGCGGGCGGGGCGCGCGGCGCTTGCCCTCCGCTCGCCGTGTAAGTTGCCCGCTCTCGGGCCGCGAGTGGGCCGGCGGCCGGCTTCTCGTGCACTTTTGTGAAAGGCATATTGCATCGACATGATTATATTCGATATTTTTGCATAATTTCATCACTCGGGCGAGCCTTTATTCGATTGCCCGTCGATGAAAACTTCGTTCGAAGTCTGCTATGAGAGTCAACTAGGCGTGCGATAAATTTATAACGAATCGAATCTTTCAAACTTCGTGAGGGCGAGCCTCGAAGGGCCGTCTTTTTGCGAATTGTCAAATGTTAGCACTAACAACGGCCTCGGAAAGACGGGGCGAGCGCAGAAGCTTTGCCTGGTAAAAAATTGTGAAGCACGAGTGCTATACGACTCGTAACTTCTTCGAGTGTTGGCTTCAAGGTGCTTACTGTGAGACCGCACCTCGGCTTAAAGCGGCACGTTTTGGTAACGCTCGACACGAGGACCCGTCCCGTAATCGTTTTGAAAGGGTCACGGGTTCAGACCCCAGGAAGGAATCGATTAATTCTACTCGATATTTGTAAATTATCATACGCTTTTCCATGGAAGAAACCATCGTGAAGAAACTTGCATGTCTTTAAAGAATTCTGGGGATATGTGCAATCTATCGATCCGCATTTATTCCATTATTTAATACAGAAAAAAAGGGTTGAAGCGTATCGCCGGGCTCATTGATAACTCTCTCAGAACGTTTATGAATCTTATTTGGAAAATTATTGACCTTATAATTGAACGCAGACACTATGAGAGTTTCCCGACGAGACGTAGGGTCGGTGACAGGAGAGGTCAGTGCTCTATCTGAAAATATCATAACCATGCCACGACCGCTCTGCACGAGCGAGGTCATCTCCTGGCGACTGCTCCGCGCTGGCCACCCGTCTACCACGCGCCAGGAGCATGCGGAGGGATGGAAGCTTTTTCACGAAGGAATACGGTAAGAAAATTTTAGTTAAAATGTTATATGTACTTAATCCAATACGTCCTCCGATACGACTCTCGGACAGACTAATCTTTTCGCTTTAAAACAACTGACTCATCGTACCGCACGACACGTGCGATGACTGATCTACACTGAATAATCACTTATGATACAATTCGTACTTTAACTTTCGAGATACCGTCGACTTCAATTTTCATTAAAGTCATTTATTTGCAGTCAAATGTAATCAGCTAATCGTAAAGGTAAAAAAAAGTTGTAATAGCTCAATGGGGAACGAACGGACTAATGAAGTGAAAATACCTGGGATCGAGTCCTAGATATCACCTGCCCTTTCTTTCTTTTATGGGGTGCCAATGTCGGTCGGCCTTCACGTATCGCACCCCGAGCAGATCCTCGGAATGGAGTGAATTATATTCCTCGGGCTTGGCGAAACCCACAAAATCGGCAATGGGAGCGACGGAATTCGAGTCGCTAGGAAGATAATCTTTGTAAAAAATATCCCGGTGAGTTGGGGCTCCTACCTTCCTCCTGACACGGATGTTTTCCGGACGTGTTGCAGTTCAGAGGGTGTCTGCGGACGGCGGCCCGGCGCGAGCGCTCATCGAGTGTCGCGAATGCGGTGCGAATGTCCAGGTTTAGACGCTGCCTCTGCTTGCGGGCGGGCTGTCCTGGGACTGTCCAGCGGGAGAGCTCGTGTCCCTGGTGGGGCGCGGCCTCTCCTTGTCTACAGTAGCGTGAAGTATCGGTGGGCAGGGAGCTATCGCGGACAGCGATGGCGTTCCGCTTCTCTGCGGAGGGAGGCGGCGGAGCGGTTCCGGGAACTCTTGTTCTGAATCCAATGTGCTGCTGGCGAGTCCGCCCTGACATCCGCCCGATGGGGACTCGCACGCCCCTTATGAGTACCAACTCATAAGGGGTTTTTACTGTATAAAAAAATTTGTAAAGGTGCCAAAGTCGAGAGCCTCTTTGATACACAGAGGAAAAATAAAAATGGTGGCCGGCATGTATAAATTCGTCAAGTAGTACATCATCATTCGTCGTCAGCTCGCGCTGCTCGCTCCTGTTACAAAACGGATCATTCATACGGTTCAGAGTTCGGTGTTCCGATCGGAACTGCCACTGTGTTGAAACGAATCGCGGCAGACGAGAGGCTGCGGGCGGCAGAGCGCGGGCGGGTGGCAGATGGCAGGCGAGGCGAGGCTGCGTTCTCACGGCCTATCGCTTCGGACGTCTCTCGCGTCGTCACCTGCAGCGGCCGCGCCGGCTGCGAGGCGCACGCATCGCTCGAAAAATGAATCTCTACAATGTCCGCTTAAGTATTCACGCGATTGATATTCGTGCAATTGTCGATTACGTCATCTTTGAACCACATTCGACGAATCGACATGTGCTGTCACGCTGCAGGCCGAGGCGAGTCCGGTGGGCTTTAGACGCCTTGCCTTGCGGTGCCTCTGCTACGACGCTGCGCGTCGACCGCCGTGCGTCGTCCGTTGCCGAGTACCTTGCGTGCAATGAGTACATGATTTGTTTATACTTTCGATAAGGAATGAGGATACGATTTGGTATATTATCGCTAAGACCGTATCGCCGTGAGTCAGCGCAGCCGCAGGTGCGCGCGGCCCGCGACGGCGCCCGATAACGGGCCCAGGTAAGCGCGCGTGTACTCGCATAGGGAACGAAGTGCACGACGGGATCATTTTGATTCGTGTTCGAGTCGTGCTTTTTAAAACAATGAATAGCGGTAGTGTTATTATTTTTTGGAATATTATGGTACAAAACTGATTAAGTACTTTCGTTACTACGACTGCTTTCGCGTCAACCGAGTAATTACAATTAAAATATCTTAAATTAATCACTCAAACAGATTCTCATCAATATGAATGCTTCATTTTATATTTCCCATTAAATTTGATTCGGGGCCGCACTTCTATGTTTTCTTCGAACGTCTTATGCAGCCAATTCAGGAGCCTCGCACCTCGATTCTTTACGCAAGCAACTGTTATCTCCGATTGCCTGCCCGTGCGGTAGCGGAGGGCGCGGGCGGCCTGTCGCAAGATAACGCAGCCGATGGCCGATGTAACGATACAGCGTAGGTGAGGCCGGGTACCGCGCGGAGCAAACATCGCACCCGCATTTATACTAATGTTTAATTGACTCGATAACGTGCGCCAATATTTGGACTGCCTACTTACAGTCGGGGTCGTCGGCCGCGCAGAGACATTTTGATGATCGAACTGAAGTTTGAAACGGTTTGCGATTCTAGACTTCGACTCGTGTCGCCGGCCGCGCGCCGCCCTCTGACCGGCTTTAATTTAAACTGTGGCTATAAATCATTGTTACGGTGCACGATGTATACGCGCATTTCTATTTCATAAACACTGTAGAGAAATTGGACTTAAAAAATATAGTACCTACTGAAGGAACTCAACCAGAACTCAAAATCCTTTCGAGTTTCGATCGGTAACCATGCTGCTAATTCCAAATCGAAGCGCCCTCCATTTGTCGCGCGGCGCGGCCTCCGACCGCGCAGCGCTTGACAGGTACAATGGTAGGGTTAACGACGTGGCTCTTTACAAAGCCGAGTGCCCGACAAAGACGATATCGTCGCCGGCCGCCTGCCTTTATGGTTTTAAAGAATTGCCCTAATGGAGTCGTCTGTCGTCCCTCGGCACTTCGCACCTCGTCCTCTGCGACCTTCGGAAGGGAATCGATATTTACTTAGCCCGTAATTCCTGTATAGAGGGTAACGACCGTTCTTCGCCAGAAAAAGTGGGGGCGTGGGGACTGGCATCGTGTTGCGATTTGTCATCGGTATGAGTGCTCGTTTTATTTCAAACTTTTTTACTCCGATGGCGGACGTCCGGGTCGGTGCGACCTGACGAGGCTCGTCTACGACTAATTAACTTGAGAACATGTGGACGTATCCCCGTATGAGCCCCGGGGGGTGGGGTCGCTCCGCGACTCCGGTCCGACAGTACAGGCAGAGGAAGTCGGCAGCCGTGCGCTCGTCCCGCCTCGCCCCGTCCGGCTGCCGACGGCTACTTTTTGGATCGAGATTGTTTATGTTCCAAATCCATTCAAGGTTCATCGCTCGTGACGTGTTTATTTACTGATCTGCTTTGTATCAAGATATCTATCGCTGGTAAATTTATCGGTCTGTCGCTTCTCTACGCGTTACGAATAAGTTATAAGTTAATCCGTTTTCACCGACTTACCGTCATTATTGTTCGCTATTTATAACTTAAGCTAAGCAATAAAAATCGTAAGTGTCTCGTCTTTGCTCACAGTCGTATAAACTGTACTCTTGAAAGACCACACCCACACTTCAGTTTTGTCAATTATTTCGGCATCATAATCATTTAATGTCACAAACTAACCCTATAAATATCAAATAACCAACGTATTTAAGTACAGTCTTCTACTTCTGTAAACAATCTTCTAGAACGATCATAAAACCATAGGTATCTCAGCTTGAAAATAATTTATCACGCCATGCCATGCCTGATATATGTACTATATTTGTCACTATTACCTCTCACGACATAATACCTTTAAAAGACTCGTTTAATTTACTATATAATATATAAATTTACGCACACAAACATATAACAGTATTAAAGAATAATATGCTATAGTTGCGGACTGAATTACACCCGTATTCATAAACATTACTATGAGAATACACAGTGCTCAGGGACGCATAGGGTCATTCAAACTAATTCATAAACATTACTTGAGTGAAATGTTCTACTATGCGTTTGTCAAAATCGACGCACAGCTAAAATAGATAAGGAGCTACTTTAGCGAACGCATAGTGTCCGCGCCGCTTTGGTTAATGACAAAATTATTTATTAGTTATCTATTTATTATTTTTTATTCTTATAATCATTTAACTTTGTCTAGTAAATAATATAAGTAAAACTATACAATAAAATTACCATACATAATAAATTAAAGAAAAATAGTTCTACCTCTTATGAGTTGCACTGCTGGCATTTAAATCCAAAGGCGAAGTCATTATACTAAACTATATTTTATTTACACTGCACAATACACAAAATATCATAAAAAAATTATTAACACGATAAACTGCAAATTACGGGAATACCAAAGTAAGGTTATGTTTGTTTGTTATTAACAACACGACAAATTGTTAATAACATTGACATTTGTCAAAAACTAGACTGAAGTACGCCACATCAAATGGACCAATCAGAGCGCGCAGTTGGACGCATAGCGTTCTTTTAGTTGAGTGTGGCCTAAGTATTGTTTATGAAATGGAAGGCTTGACACGAGGAACGCACAGTGAACTAGCCTCCTTCGCATAGTAATTTGTGCTTACTTAGCTGAGTATGCTTCTTGAATACGGGTGTTAGTCTCCTCGAGTTACGTCCACAGTCCGTATTTACAATTAGATAATTTAATGATGAATAACCTGCCGACGCGGCGGCGTCGCGTTACACTGTCGATCGTACGATGACTCTAATGGACGTGAATAGTACGATTCTCGAGTGAGATATTTAAAATTGATTACCTCGTTATAAATAAGAACAATACTTTTGATCACTTAACATATCAATTGAAATCGCAAAACAAACAAGAATAAAGAAGAGTACGAGAGCTCAGCTCAGCTCAGGAGATCGAGCGCAAGTCATCTCGCCTGCCAAGTTATTCCGTGCGGCCGAAGGAAACTTACTTAGAAATTTATTTATTACGAATTTATGACATAGTGACTTATAAAAAATTATTTCTTCCACAAAATTTACAATTTATACGAACAGTGTGTAAAAAATTTATTACAACCGGATCTTTTGGTTTTAGGTCTAATAGGTGTCTAATTCAATTGAATCAATTTAAATTTCCATATAAACCTTTTGAATCACAAAATGTTAATCTGACTATTAACAATACTGACACGTGAAGGACAAGTGAGGTGCCGAGCGCCACTTCAATTGTGTAATTTTAGAATTTGTAAAAGTGCTTCCTAAAACCAGAGAAAAAGCTCCTCGGTGGTCTGTGGCGATGTATTCTATCGATTAACATCTTCCATACAAGAAAAACACCAACTACCGTCAATTAGCATTAATAACCGGCCGGCGCCGGAGCAGCGCCCGCCGAGACCCGTGGTCTGCGGCCCTGTAGAATGGATCTTGTTCCGTGTCACTATCTGGGACTCAATTAAATGTGGCCGCCGCGCGCTCGGACGGCGCTCTACTATCAATATTTTTTAAATGTTTCTCAGTCGGTATATTGCTCAAATAGAGTCCCTCAATATATGTAGTTCTACAGTTCTAACTATTATTTTTCATAAATAAGAATAGCTCGAGTATTAAGAGCTGTTTAAAACGAAGATCAAGAAATATTAGAAAGTATTGGTACAGAACAGAAGCGACGACCATCGTGTGATCTGCCGGATACATAGTTGTGTTAATGGTGTAGGGATGACGGGAAGTCTCAGATCGTTCTCATCGTCTTGCTCTCTAGGTGTGGATGAGTACCGTGGCGGTTAACAAAAGGTAGAGAGGACGAGTACATATCGTTAGGTACATACGGTACTACCTGCAGGATTCCACCGCACTTCCCGGCGAGTCGCCCCGACTGGTCACCACCATTGAACGATCGAGCGATATGTCATTCGTTCGCTTCAAGCATGGTTTTTCCATAATTTATTTTGTTTTTTCTGAATTATATAAATTTCTGTTTCGAGTAAAGTCGCATTTCATTCCGTGCAGCGATCGACAAGTATCCACGTGTATTTCAACGGTACCGCCCTGAAGAATCAAAACCGACAGCACATCTCTCGCGCACTCACTAGTAGCCCCTCGTTCGCACGAGAGGTTATTTACCGTGCCTTAAAAATACATCGAAATAAAACCAATGGGTATCCAGGTATCGGTTCACACGACAGCGCATTTGAAACGCGACGTATTTTTATCGCGCAGTGTTCCATTTTAAGCGTCAGGGCGTAGGGCGTTCAGCCGAATATAGTATACGAAACTTCTTATAACGCCTATTCCGGAATTTTGAAGGTATTTTTTACGCCCTTGGGTACGAGGGGTAACTGTATATAGACTCGGCATACAAATCTCTTTCCCCGAGAAACCGTAGTATCGGCGTGAGTATTACACATTTGATGTTTACTTCGTACAACCATTACATTCCTGCTGGTTTATATTCACTCGCGTCTTACACAATAGAGACAAATACTGTAGGGCGCGCTCGCTCGGTAAGCGGTCGCGGTACTGCCGAGGGCCTTTCGTAACACCTAACTTAGTAGATTACGGTGGTGTGAAGACACAAAGAAGTATTTTATTAAACGTCCAAATATTACCTGCGAATGCGGCCGACAGGCGGCGCGCCGCGGCCTCCAGCGGGCGAGCGAGCACGTGGGGACCCTGATGGCGGCTATGGCTCAACTGCAGTGTGATAATCTTACGGTTATATCTCCGACGACAAGAACGTGCTGGACTTTGCAGAGAGCACACTCTAGGAAACAACTACACACAAGAATTTCAATAACAACTATATATGTATGTATATTTTATAATTTTATCCTATTCTAAATAATTTATTGAATTAGGCGTTACTTTGCGGAGATCCATAAATTAAATTCAAAAGAATAGGATTTAACAAAATTAATAATGAAAATTATTTTGCTATAATCCGCGATACAGTGATTAGAAAAACCGCAAAGCGGAATCGTGGAGTCTGTCTCCTGATGATGCTTCGGTTGCGGGGCGAAACGATTGATGAGTTGAGTGGCAGTGGTGGAGGTTTGTGCATGTGTTTTTACGAATTCTGTTTGTATCGGATATGAAAAAACGAACTGTTCACTATACATTTAGCACTATATATATTTTCTATTTACTGTATCGCGGATTATAGCAAAATAATTTTGATTATTACTTTTGTTAAATCCTGTTGTTAGTATTAAGGTTCTCTAAGCGTTTGTGGGATTTTAATTGAATGAAACGAGGTGTCACTTCCTCGCGAGTTTATTAGCGACTGAATATGAATGCAACATGCCGCCCACCAAAGGACCCTCAATGTCCTTTATCAAAAAGAAATTAATTTAATGATACATAACATACTTGAAACTTTAACATAAAACAGGCAAAATATACATTTCTGAATTAATCTTATACAAATCTTAAATCTTAATGGGCATGTTACTAAATAGAATTATACATTGCAAATAGACTATTACTACACAAATTTGTTTAGCTTAGATTAATCAACATCAATGGGTAATTGACATAGTTTTGTGACTGATCTTTGCACTACGTTATCATCCTCTTCGACGCTGTATTCGATATGGACCATCAAAATCAACACCACTGTGCAAAAATGGCCTGTTCGTGGCTCTTTCATGAGGTAAGTCTCCCTTCAGCTGTGATTTCACATTTTGTTTTGCACAGACAAGATATTTTCTAAATTTTAACTTAACCCAGAAAGCAAAGAACTGTCTTTGCTTTCAGGATCCAGCACGTGGAGGGTAAGTATCCCAGCATAAGTTGCGGTCCATCGTACAACGTGTTCATATGAGCATCGGCGACAAGCAGCGTGTACAGGTAAGTATCATAATCAACTATTATAGGATGTTTACTTTCTTCATTTATTTCAGCGTGACGTAACCTGTCGCCCACCCTGACGATATCATCTTCATCAAGTTAAAGATTTAAAAACTTTAGTTTGCTATTTTCTATGATTTATAGAAGCAGGCGTTACTTTGCGGAATTCCATATTACAAGCAATACAACAGAACCAACTACTTTGCTATAATCCGCACGGGTTAAGTGAATGCATGCAAAGCCAATGTGTATGAAGCAGGCAAAATCTACGCACCTTATACATGCAGGACCAGTCACCACATGCACCCCAAGGCGCAATTCACCAGCAACAACGCACACAAAAGCAGCACACACACCCACCACCACAATCTCGATGATCGTTTCGCCCCGTAACCAACCCGTGCGGATTATAGCAAAGTAGTTGGTTCTGTTGTATTGCTTGCTATTTTCTTTTACTCTTTTATTAGTCCTTAAGTATTTTATATCTTCGTCAAAGCTTTCTTTTTGTACTAACTTAATGCACGTTTTAAATGCTTCATCTAACTCTTTTGTAGTGATAGCTATTTCTTTATTCTTTAATTTAATAACTTTTTATAATCCTTTGCAGTAAATTATCACATTAAGAAGTTCCTTCAAATTGTCAAAAGTTTCAAACCTTTTTACTAAACTTTTTGGATTAACTTCTAGTTTCAGGTTTGCATGTATGACTTCCTTTCTTTTAAGGTTTGTTATTATGTTCTTTGGTCTAGTGAACTTAATTTCTCCGTTCTGTAGCCATTCTGGGCACTTCCACCACATTTCTTTGTGTTTCAGGTCTTGCAAGGGTATTCCTCGGGATGCTACGTCAGCGGGACTATCTTGTGATTGTACATGGTACCAATTATGATTTCGAATTTCTTCCAGTATCTCGACAACTCTATTTCTTACGTATACATTCCATCTTGCAGGGTCTCCCAATAACCAAGACAGGACTATAGTGGAATCCGTCCAGGCATATATCTGACCAGAAGGTATTCTCATTGCTTCCTTTCTTTGTTTCAGAAGACCAGCGAGTAGTACGGCTCCACAAAGTTCGAGGCGAGGTAAGGATTTCGATTTTATTGAAGCTACCCGTGTTTTAGCTCCAATTATTGTGGTCTTTACTTTTCCTTCTGTAGTTCGCACTCTCAAATAGGCAACAGCACCATATGCTTGCGTTGATGCATCGCAGAATCCGTGGACAGAAACATCTTTGATTAGATGTTCAGTCGTCTGAAGCCATCGATCAACTTCAATTTCAGGTAAGTATTGGAAGCTGTTTCGTAAGTAAAGTAGTAGTAAAGTATAACTTTGACGTACTCTAAATCTAAACTTAAATCTTTATCGAATCTTTTTTCTAATTGATATAATCTTTTTAGTGCTATTTCTCTTGTATTTCCTTCTATTGACAATAAATTGTCTGTTTTTGTTGGTAACTTCACAATATATCTTCCATTTTCTGATCTGGTTGTAGTAGCTTTGTATATTTCTTCGCATTTTCTTTCTTCAGCCGTGGGTAACCTTTTCTCATCTATGTTTTGCTCCCACATTTGTTTTAGCATATTATCTAGATCCAGATTCAGGTGCATTGTTATCATTACATCTCTTGCTATCTTCTCTAGTACGTTTCCAAATAGAATCCAACCCAGGTTTGTATTTTGTGCGCTTGGAGTTCCTGGGGGACCCTTGATTATTTCTCCCTTCATTATTTGGGCACATACGTCAACACCGAGCAGCATGTCAACTCGTCCTGGTTGGTTGAAATTAGGATCTGCAAGGGCGAGTCCTTCCAGGTGGGGCCAGGTGCTTGTTGAGATGAATCTTGAAGGTAGTTGTGAAGTGAGTCGCGTGGGCATGATATAAGTCTTGACCTTAAGTTTGAATGTTGTATCGTGTCGTGACATTATATGTACTTCTGTTCCATGTTTCACGATGGTAGAACCGACACCAGTGATCGTTCCATTTACTCCTGTCCTCTTCAAACGTAATATTTGAGCCACTCTTTCACTTAAAAAGAATGCTTGCGATCCATTATCTACTAGCGCTTTAACTGTTGTAGTGTTTCCATAGTCATCCATTATCTTTACTAATGCCGTGGCTAGTAACGCTGTACTTTGATGTTCGCCGAAGTCACGCGAATCTATTCCCGTGTGGACATGCACTTCTTCTTCATTGCTTTGATTGGATACCGTCGGTTGCATAGGATCGTGTTGACCCGACGTGCTTGTTGTGCTTGACTGATGAAGTAGAGAGTGGTGTCGCTTACGGCATATACGGCAAGTATGTGGAGCTCGACATTTTTTCGCTGCATGCCCCACTATAAGGCAGTTAAAGCATAAGTTCTTGTCAGTGACGAATAAACTCCTTTCATTAGGTAAAAGTTTTACGAAGTCTTTACAGTGGCTTAACGTGTGGTTACCATCACATTTCAAACATTGCTTAGGGTTGGTGGTTATATGAAAAACTTTATCCTTTGTCCTTTCTCTTGTTGTAACTGGCGTACTAGTTAATTCTAAAGTGCGAAATTTTGTTTCGAGAAATTTCCTTAAGTCTTCCCAGGTAGGCAGTTGATCCGGTTTCTCTTTATAGGAAAACTCTTCCCATTGTTGTTGGGTTTCCTGATCCAATTTTTGAACAACAAGGAAAATGATGATCGGATCCCAAGAGGCGGTTATAATCTCCATATTTTGTAAACTGTTTAAAATTTCAGTACTTGAGTCTAAAAGCATTTTCAAATTTTGAGCGGACTGTATATTTTGTTTCCGTTGACCGAAAAGTCTTTTTAATAAAGAGTTTACAATAAGTCTTCTATTTCCGAAACGGTTTTTTAATGTGTCCCATGCGAGCGAGTAGTTGCTGTCTGTAATCTGAATATGTTTCAATAACGCCGATGCCTCGCCGGTAATACTAGTCTTTAAATAATGTAATTTCTGAACTGAACTGAGCGACGAATCTTGGTGCACCAATGATATAAACAGGTCTTGATATGTTGGCCACTCTTCATCAACACCAGAAAAGTTAGGTAGCTGTATCCGCGGGAGCTTAGCCATTAAATTAACGGGATGATCATGACTCGAACTCTGACTTCCGGAATTATCTTTATTTTCACACTTTGTTTTCAAAGTCAACATATATTTAAGCGTAGCTAGTAAATTTAAATAAATATCTTCTTGAATAAAGAATTCTTCATTTATAAAGTACGGTAAAACACCGCGTTGTTCCCTCGTCGTGCACTTAACAAGGTCTTGATGCGCTTGCTTAAATGTTGTCCAATATTCTTCAATATTTTTTGTTCTAGCCTCAATATAGCCTTTAGTTAATCTCTCTTTAGGACATTTCTTTAAATTACTGTTAGCCTTTTGAAAAAACTTCGCCGTTTCTTCTTTTTTTTTTTTTTTTTTTTTTTTATTTTTTTAGTTTATTTGCCAAAAACATGGTAACAACAGGTGGAACAAGATATTAGAAACATTTAGTATCAACATGTTTAGTCATATATCTGACATGCAAATTTTATTAACTTATTATTATATTTTATTATTTTATTATTATGAATTATTTTATGTCAATCTAAATGTAATGTCATAATGATTATAATATTTTATTTATATTATATATTTAATTGCATATTAAATTCAAGAAACTCTTCCACCGAGTAAAAACATTTATCGACTAACCAGGAATGTATTTGCTTTTTAAACAAAGGCAAAGGCATATCCTTAATTGATTGCGGCAATTTATTATATATCCGAATCATCATATGATGGCAACTTTTAGAACTGAGAGCGGTTTTACAAAACGGATAATGTAACTTGTTGGGATATCGCGTGTTAAATGAAACAATGTTAGAGCACACTTTAAAGAATTCCGTCCTGTATTGTTTAACAAAGCATGCTATCTCATAGATGTATATGCATGGCAGCGGTAATACTTTGAGGTTCCGAAACAATGGTCTACAGGACTGTGTTGGGTCAGTATTGCATATAGCACGAATGCACTTTTTTTGGATTATAAATGCTCTATTGCTATCACTAGCATTTCCCCATAGTATAATACCATACCGAATTACAGATGCTACGTATCCGTGATATGCTATTAGAGCTGTTCTTAAATCAGTTATTTTCGAAATCCTTCTTAACACGTAAACGAATTTGTTTATTTTATTGCAAATATTCTTAATATTAAAACTCCACGTGCAGTATTCGTCAACGGTTATACCCAAGAATGTCATTGTTTGTAATTGCTCTATAATTTCATTGGAACATGTCACTGTGCGTTTAAGAACACTCATTTTTCTATTTTTAAATATAATATATTTCGTTTTGTTAAAACTTAAACGTAGATTGTTATTAATTAGCCATTTATTGATGTCATGTAATGTTTTATTTATTGAACCAGAATTGTCACTATTCTTCTTACATGGTATGACAACTGATACATCATCTGCATACATTATACATTTATGTTGGGTGCAATTTGGCAAATCATTAATATATAGCAGAAAAAGAAGCGGCCCTAATATACTGCCCTGAGGCACACCAAAAGGATTGACTTCTGACTCTGATCTAAAAGTAGTAACATAATTTTTTTCATTGAGCTTCGATATTTCAACCAATTGCGTCCTATTACTTAAATAGCTCTTTAACCACGATAAACACTGTCCGCGTAATCCGTAGATTTCACATTTTGTCAATAATAAATTATGTGATACGTAATCAAAAGCTTTCTTCATATCGCAAAAAATAGTACAGGCTGGATTTCCTTTGTCGATGTGTTTAATAATCTCTTGAACTAGCATAAATACTGCCATAGTTGTTGATTTCTCTCTCTGAAACCCAGTTTGCTCATGTTTAATTATCTTATATTTCTTCACAAAGCTATTTATTCGCTTAGCCATCGCTTTTTCAAAAATTTTTGAAAACACGGAAAGTAGTGAAACTGGTCTATAGTTGTTTAGATCAGTAGGGCACCCTTTTTTATATAGAGGTTTAATTAAAGATTTTGTGAGCCTCGATGGAAATGTTCCACATATAAAGGAAATGTTTATTAATTCACTTAGAATCGGTGATATTTCATCAACAATTTCTTTTAAAATTTTAGTACTAATACCATCGATACCAACTGAATTTGTATTTTTCAAAGAACGAATGATAGTTTTAATTTCCTCTGTGGTGCATGGTTCTAAGAAAATTGAGTAACTATTTTGAGCCCTATTTAAAGTCAATGAATTTTCTTTTAACATCTTTGATTTATTTTCAATATCTATAAATACTTTATTAAAAATTTGTGCCATTTCACTGGGATTACTGATATTCGTATTATTGTGTTCAATTTTTTCTATTCCTTTTATTTGATCATAAGTTTTTTGTCATCTCCCTTTATTACTCTCCATGCGGCTTTACATTTATTACTAGATTTTGCGATAAATGCTTTATTTGAATTTTTTTGCGCTTTATTTATGCATAATCTTAATAACTTCCCATAGATTAAGTAATGTTTTTTATCTTCTGCCCTTTTATATTTATAACATTTATATCTTAATTTTCTTTTTGTTTTGGAAGATGTTTTCAAACCCCGTGTCAACCATTTAGTTGTTGTATTTCGATTAATAATTTTGATTCTTATATTAGGAAAGCAGAGGTCATAAAATAAATTAAAGTCGTCATAAAAACTTTCAAAAATTACATTAAAATTACTTTCGGGTCCATAATCGTTAATACATTTCTTCCATGTAAGTGCTTTCATGCACTCTTTTAATTTAATTATATTTTCATGGCTATAATCTTTCACTGTAACAAAGTAATGCGTCAAAGTTTGGGGTTTATTTTCTAGAATAAAAGTTATTATTTGACAGGTGTTATGATCCGAAAGTTCAGATTGAACGACAGCTGATGAAGCAACTGTTTTATTACTAGCTATCTGATCTATGCATGTATTACGGCGTGTTGGTTCTTTTATATGGCACTGGATATTGTAATTCTCTAGTAACATGGTAAATTGTTGAGTTATCTTAGTATCCATTAGTAAATCAATATTTATATCCCCGGCAATGATGATACGTTTTTTAGTGTTTTTATATTTATCAAGCATTTTATCTAATTTATCAAAAAATATGTTAGTATCTGAGTTAGGAATTCGATAAACACATATAACTATACAATTTAAGTCCAATAACTCTATTGCACAACATTCAAAGCAATAAATTTGAGCTAATTCTTCTGGCAACTTGACTTCTTTTGTTTTTATACATGATCTCGTGAAAATACAGACACCTCCGCGTTTTGCATTTCTCGAGAAATATGCAGACAGATTAAAATTTCGGAGTCTTGCGTTCGATTCAGACCCAGATTTTATAAACGTCTCAGACAAGCAAACTACCTCGATATTTATGTTTTTATCCTTTAATTCATCAATAAAAATTTCCAAAGAATCACGTTTATTAAGGTAACCCGCTATATTTTGGTGCATAATAGAACACGTATATGTTTTATCCCTAGTTGCAACGAAAGGAACTATTTTTATTGGTCTCATTTATAAAATTTTTGTCATTGTGCTCCCTATTATCATTAGTTTTAGATATTATTTTAAAATAAAAAGGAATTGTCCCTGGTTTGTAGCCGCTCTCAGTATTCTCACTACATTTTTTATTCATATCTGATACAGAAAGTGATTTTTTATTTTTATTCATTTTGCTAAAACACCGATAATTTGCTCTTGTGTATTCGCCATGTTTTAACAAAAAAATTGAAATAATATCTTCGTAATAAGTAAAACGCTCGAGTTACGCGTAAACAACTTCTTATCTGATCGGACTCGACGATCCTTTTGTTCTCGCGGCGGCCACTCTTTTGTTTATTAATCGCAGACAAAAAAATATCGTCCGGCTAGATTATCGACCATTGGTTGTTAGTATTAAGGTATTAATATTAAGGTTCTCTAAGCGTTTGTGGGATTTTAATTTAATGAAACGAGGTGTCACTTCCTTGCGAGTTTAATAGCGACTGAATATGAATGCAACAAATCCTATTCTTTTGAATTTAATGTTTTGTTTTTACTTTAATATACGATCCTATGGGAGACCTTTGAACCCGCGACAAACAGCCGATCTCCGTTTGTCTCTTTATCAATTTCCTTAATTCTCACGATGGAGATTGTAGAAAGCACAATTTCTAGCTTTGTGTCGGCGGCAGGCGGCCAACGAAGCTTTTAATGGCACCGCGCTCCGAATGATGGCCCGATAAGGGAAACGTAGTAAGGTGGTGGAAAACAGAGAGCACGCAATGCGTGGTGCCGCGCGGAAAATGTTAGGGATTACGGCCGAAACAAACAGAAATACCGAGTGGGGCGGGAATGACGGGGAGGGGGGGGGGGGTTGTGTTATGAAAGTTACTACTACATTTAGTACTTAGTACGTTTTATATCATGTGTGTTAGTCCGGTATATAATTTTCAATAGGACTAATATCATCTATATTGCTCTAAGTGATTAGCTGTGAAAGCGTACGGTGTGCCAGCTTTCAAAGCGGTTTTGGAGCCAGTATTGCTGTTTCCTAATAAGTCCGCCGTAGCACGAGATAAGTCCCTCCTCGTCGGCTTTATCCGTTTAAGAAAAATTTATTGATATCTCAGATATACGCAATTTGTTCAGAATATATAGAATATTGGTTTATAGCATTGATGGTATAGTCGAATTCTTTATCCACACAAGTTTACTCGTATGTTAATGACGATAGTGCGCAGTGTGGGTGTCGACCAGCCCAGCGCTGGGCCCACGCGCGGCCCCTGACCCTGCCGCGTCACGGGCCGCTAGCGCCGGCACCAATTAGAGCCCACGGTCCGCTCCAGAGAAACAATTGTATCGAGCTGCCTACGGGATGCTCGCGCGCTGATGTCAGTCCGCCGGGAGTCTTAGGTTAATTAACTAACACGGTCAGACGTGTGTATAGCATTCTACGATAATTTTAAATGTATATGATGTCTATGTAAGACTCTACAGTAAGAGATATGGAAATTGTCTTAAAATAATTATAAATCGCCGAACACAGCTACCAGTATACATTATAAAAGTTCTCCGCCGCGTCTGTGAGGCTGTTTGTCTGAAAGAACTTTCATGTCGTTTTACCAATAAGTTTTCATTCATGAGCAAGACCTAAACTATACGTATATGCATTTGCATCGAGGAGGATTAGGTCAGCGCTCGCCTCGTGAACGTAAGAGCCTTCCCGGTGACGGCCGCAAAGACACGACGCACTGCTCTAAGCCGAGGTCCGGTTCGTTGATGTAGCGGCCTATTTAACTCTCTCCTCCACACAAGGGCCTTCTTTCTTCTTTTAAAGAGAAAGATTAGTAAGTTGTAAGCCGGCTTCATAAGCAGCATTGGCTTTTCATGAACTATATGTTTCACAAACAGATCATAGTACAGCAAATCATTAGTAGTGACATAGTACCTTCCGTGATCGGATAATCGTGGGGTGGTCGCCGCTGAGGCGGATGTCCCGGCGTCGGACGCTCTCCGGTTCGGAGTCATCGCCGAGGAGTCAGAAACGCGAGCGGTCACGTCGGGCTGCCCCTGAACAAAACATTTCGCTAATAGTGTAGAATTGTAGCACATTCAGCTGCGAGTCACACGGGTCGCCTTCAACTTTGGACTTTAGCACCCGCGGGCAGAGCTCAAATTGACGGTCGCTGCAGTAGCTCGATTTTGTGCCAAATGAGGGCACATTAACTATAACAGTTGTCCGCTATCTCGTACAATAAAACTTTATAACAATTTTAATGTCGTCCGCCGAACGGAGGCTTCTGTGCTAACGGATTATCTACGTGCAGTGCGGAAATCGCAGTACGTTACCGTATACACCGTATGAGAGTAGCTACGAGCTCCTGCGCTCTCGAGCTGAGAAAGGTTTTTGATTAAATTATAATCCTGCAAATACATTCAAATCTGCACGACGCAAGCGTCACGATGTCATGCATTTCTCAATAACTCAAAGTATCGATTTGAAGTGTGTGCCAACCATTTACCATTTCTCCTAATTCCTACATGTTAGTTAAATTTGATATTATTTCATTTCAGTGATTGTTTTATTTACGTGCCTCTTAAGGTGCCCGTAAATTATTTATGAACATATTAAGTTTCTACCGGTTTACTTGTAAATACTTGAAGAAGATCCGTATGTCGTGACGATCTGCGCCGCCGTTTTCGGTCAATTCGCGTGAACTTACAGAGCAAAATTTTAATTCCACTAACTATATTATTTACATAGTTCTTACGGCCTACGTAGCTATTGTGGAGTCGGAGACACCGATTAGAAGCGATGAATTTGGATCATCTCATCGAGAGATATCTAAATTAATCGTTTAAATTATTAAAACTCCGCCGGTTGAAACTACGCTTGCGACTACTGAGACGACGTAAAGAATGATTTGTTCAATAATGTCTTAGTTACAGTATCTAAATGTGGACTATAGACGTGATGGTTTTTATGCAAACACGTACTACGTACAACTGTTATGCAAATTACTTTATTATATTGTAATATCATGTGTTGATATGAGTTCACTGGGCCCCCTACAAGTCTCAAATATCGACTTTAAGAAAAATAAAATTCGTTTTCATGTAAAGAATACTGACAGTCCATAGGACTGTCCGAATATTTGTCTGTGTGTTTTTTATAGACTGCGAAACGGTTGGACCAATTTTTATAAAATTTTCTGAGAAAGAATGATCATGCGGTGATCGTGTGAAGTTTAGTGACATCACAGCATTTTTGATCAACTGTTAAATTCTGATTCGAGGAAATCTCGAAACAATAACGCGTGGCCGGACAGCTAATTTTATATACACAGAGAATGAGCCTCAGGCAAGCCGCGGGATAGTAACACGTCGGTACTTAAAATTACTAGCATATTAAATGCTAAAGCAGTTACTTTAGTGCCGAGGTGCCAGTGCGTTTGTTCTCATATTCACAGTCGCTATTGCCTCAGCGAGGGCCGCCGTTCCCGACCCTCGCGGCCGTTCCCGCTCCGGACACGGCGACCGGAGCGTCAGTATCAATAAAGTTGTCCCCCACTACTCAGCTAAGTTTTCTACAAGAGTTTTATATTTCAAGCGCTGCAATCATTTCGATGCATCAGTCAGCGATCTTTGCGAATAAGAGCATTTAATAATATGTATAAAATAAATAAATAAATAAAATAATGTTGCCGGACTTCGGTTCAACCTCGATAATACATTTGTATTCTGGGAAACATGTTTTTTTTGCAGGGTTCGCTACTAAAAACTTTTCACCGTCGCGGTGTCGAGCGTCGGGAGGCGGATGTGTCACACACGACAGTAGCTGCAGAGCCCGAGAGATCTTTATATCTCTGAGATATATATTTATACATACATAAAATCCCTGACTTATTCGTGAATCGAGGGCTCGACCATCAGTGAAGGAGCTCTGCGGGTGAAGCAGATGTTATAATTTTATTGTATAACACATATTCGGTTATCCCGAGTCAGGTTTCAAAGGTGATATGCACTAAATTTCCAATTTCATTGTTAAATCTTCACGGTACTTTGGCAGATAATTCAGCCATATTATTATTGTTCGATATTTTTTTATGTTTCATCCAAATCAGACTGTCGTAGTCCGCTATTGCCAACTCGCTTTGAAGTCGAACGGAAAGTTCAAGATAAAAGGAATAATATAAAAGGAGGTCAATGGTATTTTTAAAGCAAAGTCATTAATTTTTCGCCTCTTTACCGTCGCTGGGTCGTCGTGTCGCCGGGACGAGATAGCTTTACAAATGGATCCCATCACTCAGGACAGCTCGGGGACACGCGGAGACAAGCGGGCGCTGTAGTGGAGATGCCATCAAGAGAGGACAGCGGGAATAGAGACTACAGAAACTTCAATGGGGATTCTAATAATTGAGGGTTTTGTATGCGTTTAATAACCTGAACTTCTATGAAAAAGCTTAATGTAAAACTTAAAAATTGCTTTTCACAAAATTTTTTTTTGCTTTACTTTGTGCTTATCACACTTGTATTATCATAGAGTCGATTCTAATTTATGACTAATAATTAATTATAATACATAATATAATAATTTCAAAGATTGAAATTAACGTGATCACCAACGCATTTGGCAGTCTTGTTTTCCTTCACATTGATCGATGGTCAATAGTGGCTTTTGCTTTATCGGAGTTATTTATATATATAAGTGATTCAGTTACGCTCTTTAATATTATTCATAACGTAAAAAGTAAGATGTTAATCAAATTATATTACATCGATTAAAATACTTACAAACTCACACTCCAAGTATTAAACGCGGGTAAAATCTAAAGAAAGTCTATTTTAGTACTAAAATGTTGCTATCCCTGGTTAGGAAACTTTCGATGCGGCTCGTGATGTTGTTCAGTATATTTTATTTATTGGTTCCACGAACGGTCGAATTCACAGGTTACGACCGGGCCAACTAAACAAACGTAATGTTGTACACGTGTGGTGCTATCGGGACCAACAAGTACAACCACTCTATGTTTAGACAAGCGGATAGACGAGCTACGGGCGCGTGCCGCAGCGTGCGCGTCGCAGCAGACCGCAGCGGAACCGCAACTGGCCGGTCAAATAAATAAACGAAGAGATGTTAGATAACATATAATGAACTTATTCAGACTAATAATAACTTTCATTAATATGAATGCTCGAGCAGATTAGCCGTCCAATTGTAACAGATGATATTTGATAATCTAACTGTAGGATGTAATTGACAGTAAAAAGGTAATATTATGTGTAACGATGCACGAATGAAGATATATTACATTTTTTAAATATCTATTGTGGATTTCTAAAGAAAATTTCGAAATTCAGAAATTACCTAGCGATTTAAGTTTCGCAGTGGTGGCGCGGTTCAGTAAGTCGGTCCGCGATCGTCCGCTCCGCATCGTTTATTCGAGTAGGACTATAAAATACGATAATTTTTGTCGCTGCTATCGAATTCTTTTTTCGTCGGTTTGTCCCGTTAATGGTCTGACCTGTCCGTTTTACGATTTGTAATTTTTGATGGTGCGCCAGTGCTAATAAAGGATAAATTCGGAACTTAAACGCGGCCAATTGCGTAGCGTTATTACCTGGTTTATGACGAGCCGGTCGAGGCCAGAGACGTATCGCGATATCTGGGGACATCTGTAATCGCGTACGATTGGAATTGAGATATAAAAAAGTACGAGGTCAAGTCCGAGGCTGGAAGTTTTGTACTTTTTAACAGCAACTATCGTGCCAGATTTATTTGCTTCTCCTGAATTTTATTGTCTATATATTCTTCGCATTTCAGGTGAAACAGGAGGGTGTTTGAAATTTAAATTTATATTCAGTACATTAAAGAAACGGCCCGGTACTAACACATAAACACACTGCTGGGGATAGTCCTCCTGCCTCCATTCTTATGGAAAAGGGTTGGAGTTATGACCCTCCACGTTGCTCCAATGTGGAATGGTACGTACACGTATCCCAAGTATAGATATAGAGGTTTCCTCATAATATTTTTCTTTCTCCGAAAATCGTGTGATGTTTACTTCATTATCATAATAAACTCACACTGCACGAGACTGAAACAACGAACTGGATACATTCTGAACTCAGCTTTATTAAAATCACGTTGAAGCCTTGTACAAATGCATAATAGATTTTATCTTTATATTGTAGTTTATTGCAACTAACCATAGATTTTTCTTGAATTGTTATAATCTATAAAAAAATCATCGTTTGACTATGTATGTGTCTATGGTTTTTTTTTGTGTATGATGATTAAGCAAAAAGAGAGTAAAAATTATATACGAACAGAATAACAGAGTTTTAATATTTTCAACTTAAAATGAACAATTTGGACATGGATCTTCGAGGCCGGATTTAAATAACTATTACTTTTACGAAACCCGCAGCAGCAGTATTGTGGACCTCAATTGGTTTATGCGTGAGTGAAGTTAATATTGCTAAAAACTTTCTGGAACGTGCATACGCCCGCCCTACAGTAAGTTCTTACTCTTGTTGTTCTTAATAATTCAATTCATTGAGACAAAAATATCAAATCTAAGTTCTTATCTTGAAAAACAATTCACAAAATGGATACTTTGTTGAGAATACAAGAAGATATTTATAGAAAAATATGTAAAGGTAGTGTTAATTTTAAAAAATCACCTAAGGAAAGAGTGACAGAAAGTTATATAGAAACAAGGATGGAAAGTTTGGATAAACAATGGTCTTCATTCAATAACACTCACCAAAAAATCATTTGTCAAGTAGAAAAAAGGGAATTTGAGGAATCTGAATACTATCTAAATGATTTTTATAGTCTCACTGAAGACTCATATATGGATTATAAGACAGAATTGAAGGAACGTCTCCTGAGGCTAAAGGCAAAAAATGAAAACAAAGGGAATGATTCTGAATCATCGAATGAAAATGACTCAATCAATGTCAAATTGCCAAGAATTGCTATACCAATTTTTTCTGGAAGCTATTCAGAGTGGACTACATTTCGGGATCTCTTTTTGTCACTTATACATAACAATAAATCACTTCAAAATGTGCAAAAGCTCCACTACTTGAAATGTTACTTAGCTGGGGAAGCTGAACAGTTGCTGCGTCATCTACCTATAACTAATGAAAACTATTTAATTTGCTGGGAACTTTTAGAACACAGATTTAACAATAAGAAATTCATTACTAATTGCATTTTACAAAGATTTTTTGGTCAACGTAATATAACTAATGAATCATCTCATGCGATAAAGCAACTTTTTGATACCACAAATGAGTGTTTGAATGGTCTTGTAAATGTAGGCATAAATATAGAAAACTGGGATATTATTGTTATTTATATATTAGCTTTAAAACTTGATAATGAGTCCCGTAAACAATGGGAAGCAAAGATTTGTAGTTTAACTGATGAGTTGCCAACATTAAAACAATTTCTACAATTTTTAGAGCATAGATTTAAGGCATTGGAATTTTTAAGTTCCAAAACTGTTAAAACTACACATTCACATCATGTTGTCACTAATACTGAAAGGGAACATTTATGTGCTTATTGTTCTGATTTTAGTCATAAAATAGGAAATTGTAAAAGATTCTTTAATGAGGACTTACAAACTCGTCGTAATTTTGTCCAAAGGTCTTATTTATGTTTTAATTGTTTAGGTGCAAATCATTTAGTAACATCATGTCGTTTACCAACTAGGTGTCGAATTTGCAAAAGAAAACACCACTCATTGTTACATTCACATAGTTTGGATGTATCAACTGATAGTGTAGAGGGAGGTAACCAATCAAGTGATAGTAATACCGTTGTTGCAACTACAACAACTTTCCAAGATGAACCAGAAACAGAAAATATTACCACTTGCTTCTCTAATATTAAAGGTCAGGTTTTGTTAGCAACAGCCTTAGTGAAAGCTGAGACAAGTCTAGGATCATCACTTACTCTGAGAGCATTGCTAGATCAGGGGTCACAAGCGTCCTTTATCACAGAGTCTGCAGTTCAGTTACTAGGCTTAAAGAAAATTCATAACAACAGTACTATATTTGGAGTGGGGAGTGATGATAACTCATCACTCAATTCAAGGTATATCGTGCATGTAAAATTGCAATCAATCCAGGATCCTATGTTTACCATTGTTGTTAAGGCTCATGTGCTTAGCAAACTTACCTCATTTCTTCCTGAAAAGAAAATTGTTGTGGGTGTATGGCCCAACTTATCAAGAATGAAACTGGCTGATCCAAAATTCAACATTCCAAACAAAATAGACATGTTACTGGGAGCTGAAGTATATTGTCAAATTATAGACGAGGGCCTGATCAGAGGCCCACTAGGATCACCCATAGCTCAAAATACTAAGCTAGGTTGGATCTTATCTGGCAACATAGTTGATGAAAGGGAAACTGGCCATGTTATGAGTTGCCACAGTGCCATAATTACTAACACTGAAGTAAATAATGAAGACTTTAATCTTAAAAAATTCTGGCAACTTGAATCAGATATATCTTGCTTTGGAAAAAAGCAGTTTACTTTAGAAGAACAACGGTGTGAAGATTTATTCCGGGAAACAACAACACGGGACTCGTCTGGCAGATATGTTGTCAAACTACCATTCAGAGATGATGATCCATGCTGTAAATATGGAAACTCAAGGGAAATAGCTACGAAAAGATTCTTAATGTTAGAAAAACGTTTACTAAAATCGGTCGAACTAAAGATTCAGTATTCTGATGTTATTTTAGAATATTTAAAGCTAGGACATATGGAAGTGATACCTCCAGAAGAAATTGATAAGGCTGATGCTGTTTACTTACCTCATCATGCTGTCGTTCGGGATGACAAAACTACTAAGGTTAGGGTAGTTTTTGATGCGTCGTGTCAAGATCATAACGGGGCTTCTCTCAACGGCGACTTGATGGTGGGTCCTACCTTACAATTAGAACTAAGGCATATTGTCATGAGGTGGCGACTTCATCCTATATGCTTGGTTGCGGACATTGTTAAAATGTACAGACAGGTTAAAGTGGCGGATGATGCTATTGATTATCAACGCTTAGTTTGGCGAACAACACCCGAAGAGAATCTGCAACACCTGCGTCTTATGCGCGTTACATTCGGAACTGCTTCGGCTCCATATCTAGCGGTTCGGTCTCTACAGCAAGTTGCGCATGACGAAGGAAAACATTTTCCTCTGACATCTGAAAAAATTCTACAAGATTTTTATATGGATGACCTTCTGACGGGATGTCAAACAGTCTGTGAAGGTAAACAAATATATAAAGAAGCTAATGATCTACTAAGCAAAGGGGGATTTGAGCTGCAAGGGTGGTCAAGCAATAACAAGGAACTGCTTGATGAAATAGGCCGAAGAAAGGAAACAGTTGAAAGCCACCTAGAATTAAAGGAAGATGATATAATTAAAATCTTAGGCCTTACCTGGAATCGCAAGACTGATAATTTCGAATATTCTGTGAAACTACCACCAATCAACATACCTGTAACAAAAAGAAAGGTCATATCAGATATTGCAAGATTATTTGATCCGTTAGGTTGGATGGCACCAGTAATTATTAAAGCAAAAATATTCATTCAAAGATTATGGCTTGCGGGCATAGGATGGGACGAAGAATTGCCAAGGAACTTATTAAATGATTGGATGTCTTACAGAGACGAACTTACAGAACTTACGAAATTTCGACTTCCTCGGTGGATAGGTGTCAAGCATAACAACATTTCAAGGGAACTGCATGGATTTAGCGATGCTTCAAATGAAGCATATGCTGCCGTGGTTTATATCCGTGTAGTAGATGACACCGGAGTCACGCATGTGCAGCTCATAACGTCTAAAACTAAAGTTGCACCTATAAAACAAGTCTCCATTCCGAGACTTGAATTATGTGGAGCTGTACTATTAGCAAGGCTACTACAAGAAGTGTCAGAAGTAATGAACGTACCAAGAGAAAACCTCCGTGCTTGGACCGATTCTATGGTTGTACTTGCCTGGCTAAGTAGTCACCCAAGCCGTTGGAAAACCTTTATTGCAAATCGGGTCTCAGAAATTCTTAATATTTTGGATAGAGAAAAATGGTCACATGTGTCTTCTTCTGATAATCCCGCAGATTTGGCTTCTCGGGGTTCTAGTCCATCGAAGTTTTCATCAATTGGGTTATGGAAAACAGGACCTAAGTGGTTGTACGATAAAACGATAGTTTATGATCAAATCAATTTACGAGATACAAATTTGGAAGAAAGAGGAAAAAAGGTGTACGCCATCATTGAAGAAAATCAATTGGATCTATGGACTCGATTTTCATCCTTACGAAAATTAGTTCGGGTTTTGGCTTATTGTAAAAGATTTATTCATAAATTGAACAAATCGGATACGAGTAATTTACCTACCTGGTTGACCAGAGGAGAATTAGAACAAGCCTTATTTATTTGCGTTAAAGAATTTCAAAGAAATCATTTCTCACAAGAAATAACAGATTTAAAAAAAGGAGGGATAGTAAATAAAAAAAGTAAGCTTACCTCACTAAATCCCTTCCTGGATGATGCGGACGTCTTGAGAGTTGGAGGCCGCCTTGAAAGAATTATTCTTAGCAATGACAAAAAACATCCGATGATTTTGCCATCCAAATCGCACTTCACAAATCTTGTGATCGCGGAAGCTCATGAAAAGACTTTGCATGGTGGACCCCAAATAATGGTTAATTTTCTGCGCTCTAAATATTGGATCATCAATGCAAAAAATTTAGCAAAAATATTTGTACGTAAATGTGTGATATGCGTACGCCATGCAGCACGCCTCAGGGAACAACTCATGGGTCAGTTACCTCCTGCTAGAGGGACTCCCATTCGCCCATTTTATCTAAGTGGTGTTGATTATGCGGGTCCCATCCAAATCAGAACTAGTAAAGGAAGAGGTTATCGAGCTTACAAGGGCTACATCTGTTTGTTCGTATGTATGGCGACTAGAGCAATACATTTGGAAGCTGTCAGTGATCTAACATCACAAGGATTTATGGCAGCCTTTAAACGCTTTGTTTCTCGGCGTGGCCATTGCGCTGATCTCTTCAGCGACAATGCAACAAATTTTGTCGGTGCCTCACGTGAACTTCAAACTTTATTTGCTCAAGAAAAATCAACCTTGACATCAGAGATTGCTGCATCTTTAGCGGACAATGGCACAACCTGGCATTTTATCCCTCCTTACGCTGCAAATTTCGGTGGTTTATGGGAATCTGGAATAAAATCTACGAAACATCATCTCCGACGCGTAATTGGTACTGCGACTCTCACCTTTGAGGAAATGACAACTCTGTTATCACAAATTGAAGCGTGCCTGAACTCTAGACCACTATCTCAGATTAGTACCAACCCTAATGATCCAATGCCCCTGACTCCAGGACATTTTTTAATTGGGGAACCTTTAATTCTCGTCCCTGATACCAATTATGAAAATTCCCCTATTTCAAGCCTTAAACGGTGGCAATTAATACAAAAAATGTTGCAGACATTTTGGCGGAAATGGTCTCAGGAGTACCTGACTCAATTTTTGCAATGCTACAAATGGGCACATAAAACGCAAGAACCAAATATTGGCGATGTAGTGTTGGTAAAAGAGGATGATATTCCTCCAGCTCGTTGGTTACTAGGAATTGTTACTGAGAAACATACTGGGTTGGACAATATTACGAGAGTTGTAAGTCTTAAATGTAAGGGAGGTAAGATTAAGAGACCAGTAAATAAATTATGTGTGTTGCCAGTAGCGGAATGATATAAGAATACTCTATGATGCAGTTTATTGTTATCACCATATAAGTTGAGACATTTTTTTGTTTTTATTTAGTGTTGTTTTGTTGAAGATAATTTTTTTATTAGTATTAATTTGCATTGGTCGTTTATTTACTGCATAACCTTTATGTAAACTACATTTAAATTTAAGTATTGTATATAAATGTCTGATTCGCTACCATGGTCCAATATATGTAACTTCGTTTCAATTTAACTCTTATATACAGTCCATTTCTTTGCTTTAGAATCGGTGGGATAATAGTTAGTCCAAATGATGGACACTTTGTCCATGGCTGGCGGAATGTACAAATGCATAATAGATTTTATCTTTATATTGTAGTTTATGGCAACTAACCATAGATTTTTCTTGAATTGTTATAATCTATAAAAAAATCATCGTTTGACTATGTATGTGTCTATGGTTTTTTTTTTGTGTATGATGATTAAGCAAAAAGAGAGTAAAAATTATATACGAACAGAATAACAGAGTTTTAATATTTTCAACTTAAAATGAACAATTTGGACAAGCCTATATGATACACCGATGCCATACATTGCCATTTCGGGTTACTGCTGAAAATCAGCGCCTAGGCAGGACATACGCTGAGCTGTGACCTATTCGGTATGGTGTTACAGACAGGTATGTCATTAGTTTAAGTATCTGTTTGTAACACCATATCCGAATAAATGATTATTATTATTTTTTTTTTTCGGACACTAACTAATGCTGTTAGCCGAAATGGCTCTTACAGCGTCACCGGGAGAGGGGGCGAGCGCAGAAGCATCGCCGGGATTATTATTATTATTGTTATTACTATTATTATATGTTTTACAACTGACACTTAATAGCGTGCTCTAATACAAAACAGCGCCATCTACATTGCATGCACGAAATCAAATGAAATTATTAAAAACGAAGCGAATAATTATCTATTAAAATTAAAATAAATAATTCATTCATTCATTCATTCATTCGTTCAATTAAATATTGGAATAATTGGAAACAAAATGTTTATAGAAAACTCATCGATGGCTGCCCGGGGTTTTGAACTCGTGACGCCCTCGAAAGAGTCGCACGTTCTTACCACTGGGCTATCACAGCTTAATAAAATTTACAGCCCGTTAATGTTATTTATATCCCTATGGATATGAACAACTTAGATGGAATTAATTCCACGCTCATGTTATAAACGTTTAAGTGTGTCTGCCTCTTACACTGTCACGGCTCATCTGGCGGACTAATATTGATGAAATTTGATACAATTGAAGCTTATTTAGGATAAAAAAAACTCCATTTTCGTTCGTGCACAGAAAAAAGCTGCCAGGTAAAACAGGTATTTTAAAATGCAAGTCGAGGCGAACAAGTCGCAGGTACAGTTTGTGTTATGTAATTACGCAGCGAAGTCCGAGGCAGCATCTGTCCGTACTCGAACCCGTGTTATTTCCGTCCGCAACCCGTTTTATCACCTCCTGCCTCAGTCAGAGCATCCAAGGCGGCCGTACCGTAGTGCTAACTGCTATGAGAGTAGAGTACCGAATGAGGTGCGGCCACGAGGACGCTCTCAGGGCCATCGTTAGTCATCCGGTGCGGTTAGAGTCGAGAGTCATGAAGTGTTGTTCTGAAAGCGATGCAGCCAGGAGTTCGGCGGCAGACCGCGGAAAACAGAACAACAAAAAAACTGTACAAATTTGACTGCTTTATTCATAATTCTGTTTCATATAATATAACAAGGAGTAATGTTTCACTGCTCGGAGAAATCGCGACGAATTACAAAGTTTTATTTTCTTTTGTACGACGTACGAGTACGTGAGGAGTGAGGTGAGGTAAATCTTAAAACTGTTAAACGTTACTTAATATTGTATAATCAGAGATACGAGTATAAAGTATAAACTACAAGTGCGCGGACTGTAAACAGGGTCGCTATCGAGTACTAATATATTATTTTTACTTGTGACGCGTTATAAAATTTTCCATGCCCCAGTTTTTTTTATTTGCATTCGTATTGTTTTATTTGACTCTATATTCGAACTAATAAAATGCAATTACAAAAACATGCAATCGAATAAAAATTGCAACACTTCAAGGAAAGACCGAAGATTGTTAAACGTCAGATACAGGTATATATACACGGTATGACTATACCTTTAACATCACTTGCATTGGAAACACATCTGTCGAGAGATATCTTCACGAGTATGCCGTCAGGCGCCGGCCTGAGCGTCGGCTTGTGGTGGCGCTTCGCTCCTCATATTGATGACCGAGGGCTCACGACAAGCCAGACCGCAGCCCGTGTCGGTAACGATCGTTGGAAGCAAAACGACTGCTTGTATAGATCTGACTGGGACTTGTTTGATTACGAACGGATAAATTAGGGTTGGTGTAGTTGAAATGATCGCGATAAAGGCAGTGCCGCCACCGACTGCTCGATACCTTACACTGAATGTATTTCACGGTTTTTATACGTTTGTTTGACTGACTGAATGATTCTGCTGGGCGGTTTGTTTGAACTATTGGGAAGCGACGCAATGAGTGTTAAAGGCACTCCTTTAACGACGGTTTGATGGAATAGCAAGCATGGGATATTTTATTGATCGGAACTATCTACACCGTCATAACGCTTTCACTCCCTGGTTTCAGATCATCAGGTTAGGAATAGGATTGCTTTGTAAATCGGTCGTGCCGATGAGGTTACTGCATTGGTAGAACACAAGTATGTACTGGAAGAATCGTCTTGGAATAATTCTATATCCAACGTATAACTTGGCTTCAATGTAAAGCACTATACTCCACACTCCACAACCGACAGAACCGGCAGATTTCAGATTACTAGTATGCATTACCTCGGAAAATCATATAAAAAAGTCAGTTAAAAGTTCTAACATTAATAATGATATCCTGACACGTCTGCCCGTCTTTCGCCGCGGAAGGGGCCGCGAGCGGTTCACGTGATGCGGACCGGGACGTGCGCAAACATTGGGAATGTAAGTGACTTTAACTAACTTAGCACATGGACGTGGAAATTGAAACGGAATTGGAAACATTGTCGGACAAATGAATATTGTTTTGTTCACCGGAGGGAGGCGGCCGCGGGGGCCGTAGCTTTAAATTCACTCGGTCGTTCAATAGTATCATAAACGGTGATGATATTGTCTACATAAGTATTATTCCTTATAATACATGGCGCTAAACGGTCCTGGAATCTAAGTTCTCATTCTAAGAGACACCTTGTTGATAATAATGTAGACAATTTAAGTGCTTAAGTGACAATCCGCAACTGCAGCCCACTGACATAACCTCGCCATAAATTTCACAAGTAAATCGGTATCGGATTACTGTTGATCGAACACACACACCGGTACGGTTGAGGGACGACATGTACGAGTGAGGGACTCATATTGTCTGTGTGATCTCTGTGTGTTTGTGAATTAAAATTGGTGATGTTAAACTTTCATACTTATTATTATATAAACATACGGGGTCGGCCAGTTCGTGTCCGCGGCAGGCAAGTCTTTTAGTCGATTTTACCGCGTAATATAACATGTCTATATAAAAAAAGTTGGATCACCGCAAAGTTAATCCAATCAAATCATCGATAATCTTCATGTAAAACTTAAATACATGTTAAGTCTGGAGGCTGGGAACAGATGTTAGCCGATATGGCTGATGGCTTTGATATGTGAATGCAATTTCAACAATATTAACATTAGTGTGGAATGCGGTACTATGTACTGCAGGATTCAAAATCGCTCCAAATAGTATAATCTTACCTAAGTACTTGACGTGCCGATTATTACGATATAATATTATTTCTTGTGCACCAGAAATATAAAATCATTGGAGCTATATAAAGGTAAGGAATAACGGGCATATAACTGAGGGCATTGATATAATCTGTTTCCACTTTATCTGAACATATATCTCCTGTACATTATTTTTTGGATACAAAAACGACGATGGGATGGGACATGCTTCCTTACTCCAGCGGGATTCTACTCTATTGTAAATACTTTTGGACAAAAAAAAATTGTAACTGGAGATGTCATATTCGGTTACATCACATTACTAAATGTTAACTTGCATGTGATATCTATAGTTAATCTCTACACATTAGATAAATAGATGATAAAATGTAACGAACAGTGTCAACGACCGCCGCAACCGACCCGCGGATCAACTATTCACTTAAGTATAACGAGCGAGTCGTGGCTATTTGGGGCACGTTCTAATGAACAGGTGGATTTTGTAGCTAAAAGCATTATTTATCGCGGAAAATGATAAAAAACTGGTAATGAAGCCATTACCGGGCTCGAATGACACGAGGGGCGCGGGGCGGGCGGCGATCGGCGGGGACTCTGGATTACAGATCTTATATACATTAAGGTTTTCAGGTCTTCAGGTAACCACTAGGTGGAAGAATATAGAGTGAGTCATCTCGAGGCGCGATGTGGTGTCATATAGTGGGAATTCGAATCCTGTGAAAAGTGGAAATTTTTGTAGTAACCGTAAACGTGGTGCTGCCAAGTCCTTCTTACTGGGCCCGAGTTTGACGTGACCGCTGGATTTCTATGGAATTCAATAGCCTGAGTTCAGTAGAGGCATGAAGGGTAGCATTTGCGGCTAGAACCGAGGGCGGGTGACCTGTCCGGCCCCTACCTCTCGATACCTATACACACACAAAGTAAAATAATACAAGTAATCATACATCGACCGACCGACTCCAGCTCAGCAGGCAGCTCCAGGTGTGCGGCGTGCTCGCGTCGGAAGTTCCGTTGTCTCTCGTTACTTAAGGAAATGAAAAAAGTTGTCACTTCCGGCACCGGCCGCCGCCGTCCGTGCGAATGTTTGTGCTGCTTCGCCGCAAACTTTTCTAATATCCGCTGGAATCGTAGCGAGTATTGTTTTATAAAAGCTTCCAGCGGCATACACTCGTTCGTTCCTGGGCGGCGAGAGTTCAACGCTTTCTATATCTATTTATTAATTTTTTACAAATGCCACGTAGAACAGAGAACACGCGTTAATGAAATTTTATCTTTCGCCCTTCGTAATCAATAAATAATATACCATATTACTTCATTGTAAAATTTTACAAGTTCAAAATCTGCATTTTGTTCGTTCAAAAAAACGTTACGTGTAGCTAGTATGTTATTATGGGTAGTTAGTATTTTTGACACTGAAAATTTAATATATAGATGTTTCAGATTCCTCCAAATAATAGGTAAAGCCACGTCACGTGCGCGGCGTGCCAGCGCGGCCGACGTCATCACATACCGTGTCGTCGCACGGGCCTTGGGCCACCCGTCCGGACACTGGAGACGTATTTTGTTGCCATTTATTGCACTGTCGATACCAGAGAAGCCGTACTCGAGGGACCGTGACCTTAAGTTTGATTTTAATATAATGTATTTCTAGACCAAGAAGAAGATAATCTAATTTCCCATAAGAACGCCAACCATCAACTGCAATTATTGCAAAGAACTATGCTTTTGACACCATCAACACATTGGAAACAATATTATTAATAATCAAGTCACATAGAAAGGCACGAAATACGACATATGCACGCCGGATTGTCATTATGCAACTAATGATTAACTCAGAATAAGGGAATGGTAACGCCAGTGGGGCGGCTCCCGGGCGGCCGCCCCCGGCGGAGGCCGCGCTGGTGCTGCGGTCCAGGCGAACAGATGCCAGGCACACTAAGCTTTGTATTGTGACTTAGGATGAAAAGTCGCGAATCTACAACAGTTTATCTTTTTTTTATTGCAATTGCCCATGTCGCCGGAAGCTCGGAACACATCATGATTAAAAATTTAAAAGCTTATATATGTTTCCACAAGAAGCTAAAGTAAATAGATCATATGTGTCGTACGCCCTTAATGTGAAAAAATTAATTACATAGATCAGTTTTTGGTGTTCCATCTACTAAGTGGAACATTCCGAGTTGTAGCGTCGCTGCGGGCCCCGGACGGTCGAATTACGAGCGGTGGCCGCCCTCGGGCATTATATATCAACGTATATAATATTAAGTATTCGCTCCCGAATGCGTCTCCCGGCCGCGACCCTCGCGTCGTGCTCCCGTCGTAACCGATGAACGGATCTACAGCCCTCAGAATGTCAGTCGCCCCTCGCAATATTTGACTTCCCTCGGACAACAGCGACATTCGGGCACGCGTACCGGATCGGATATACTGGAGATATTGTTCTATCGATGAATGAATGGAAAATTTTATTTTGTTCGCACAAAAGTCGCATCGGCGTAGTCTTTATTGATTTAACAGTGCATAGAACATTGATTTAATATTGCCGTTTAAAGGAGGCATTGTCGAGATCCCTTTATCGTGAGTCGTACGTTATCGGTTGCTCTGATGGTCTTGTTTTATAGATGTATATTAGACCCATCTATATTCACCCTCCTAGTAAGTTTATTACACTGGCCTCGTTTACGTATTCAGCAAGAGAGGGTCGTCAAAAGCGTTAGCGAATGAAGTCCCGACCGAGTCGAACCTGTCAAAGCGGGTCCTGATGGCGAGGGTCGCGCAACAGGTGCGGGCCGGCGCCCTCCGGCGGGGAACAGGCGAGTGTGAATTACTTGAAAAGCCGCCTCGTTACGATCATTTCCAGGGAAATGTTAGTGGAGTGACGCTTTTCGTGCCGAGTCAATGTCACCGCGTTACGTATGTCTGGATGACTACTGAGTTTCGTGACGGTACAATTGATAACTCTACGTTGTGATATCGGGTGTTGTATTGAGCTACGACACGATACAAATTAACCAATACAGTACAGTAACAATACAGTAACCGAGTAAATGAATCTAATATTTTGGAAGTTTTCGCAAATCTACAGCTAAAAATAAAAAGAAGAACTATGATAATCTTATTCTATCAGAATTCTATTTATCTATCACAAAAGTAATAATATCTCCGCAAAGTAACGCCTAATTCTATAAATTATTTACCTATCCGTATGAGACATCTGGTAGTAGTATTTTTTATTGATTAAAGTGATTCTTGGTAGTCGTGACTTTAAAACTACGGATTTTAATGCATTTGCGATGATATTCAAATTCAAATTCAAAATATTCTTTATTCAAGTAAACTTGTAAACAAGTCGACTTTTAAACAATCGTCAACTTTACTGCTGGTTCGGAAAGCTGTTCCTACCGAGAAGAGCCAGCAAGAAACTCGGCGGTTGCCCTTTTTAAAATATAAATCTTAGAACTAATTACATTTATTTATTACTGTCTTGTCTGTACAAGACAGTAATAAATAAGGTAGAAGCGCACCTATCTCCACACATCCTTATCATCTAAGTAATCTTCAACAGTATAGTAGGCTTTCTGTATCAGCCTCTTTTTAACAGTGGTTTTAATCTGCTGTAATGGCATAGCCAAAATTGATTTCGGAATTTTATTATAGAATCTTATACCCAAACCCACAAACGATTTACGTACTTTTGCTAGGCGCAAAGCAGGAGTCGCAAGCTTATGTCGGTTCCTACTTTGTCTATTATATACATCAACTATCGTTTTATAATTCTTTATATTTTTATGTACAAAAATTACGTTATTTAAAATATACTGTGAAGCAAATGTTAGAATACCTGTTTCCTTAAACTTCTCTCGCAGGGAATCACGCGGACTTAAATTGTAGATGCCACGTATGGCTCTTTTTTGATAATTTATGTAACGCATGTAAGACACATGTAACGCAATGCCATTCGTACCGAGGCGTCCTCGAGACGCGCGCCTTACACGCGCAATCAACTACAGTATTTCATTCAATTCGCCGTCGGTATCACTCACTAAGTTTACGGCTGACCGTTTAACTCCGAGCCTACCGACGGAGAAGCGAAACGTAACAAAACCATAAATAATTTGAGAAAGCTCGCAAAAAGCTCAGCGAACGCATAACGTCAGTTAACTGCCGAGTTATTCGCAATAGACTGGAGACGGAACTCCATTAGTTCCGATTGAATGTTAGCATATTGTTTTTCCTGTTGCTCTATAAAGTAACAGTCTTATAAAGCTGTGTCTTATAAAGCACATAGGGACGTAGGTTCGGTTCCATATTCGTTTCACTCAGGAGAGTTGAGCTGTGAAACATCAGCGCCTAAGTAGGGCAAAAGGTATTGAGTTAAAGAAGTAATAAAGTACTTTTGGTTTTCTTGTTTATGAAAAATATTTAAACACACAAGTGACTTTTGGGTAAGGACAAGGGATCTTTGGACTTATCGACCCGTGAGGTTATTTAGAGCAATTTGGTACCGAATATATTACGGGTAACTTTTATATAATGCACACTAATACACCATATTTATAAACGACACTTGCCAAAGATCACCATCAAATCCTGGTCGCCGATTGTGGACCTCCTAACCGAGCTCGGAATTATTGATAGTTAGATGTAAAGGATTTGCGAGTCTCTCCGTGAAAAAATCAAGAATAAATGTGACGTACAATATCTAAAGTGTCGTCATGAAATGTAACAAACTTCATATATTTTTGACTACGCAATCTTTGATGCAGAAATTAGCCTCTAATTTTTATGTAAACTTTTCGTGTTTATGTGTAACTTTGAATGATAAACAGATAAAAAAACTTAATTAGCAAATAGATTGCTTCTCGATATATTCATGGAAATTTCTCTGCCCAAGGCTAGTAACAATCACAATGTATATGTCTATATGCTGTCTGTCGAGCGTGCTGTTGCCGGTGCCTGCAGGTGCCGTACAGTAGTAGTCGGCCGCTTCCGGTCCGGGCGTCTTTGAACCAAGCTACGACGGAATTTAATGTTTCATGATCAATTTATCATACCGTGCTGTGGTTAGTGCGAGGAATTTCATTTAGCCTTTGCAGTAGCTCTGCAGGGCGCGCTGCGCTGTCGGTGAGCGATGATAAGTAACTTAGGTTATAATGTTTGGTCGTTATGCAACTCCGTCATGTTTTGATTATTTTGGTGAGTGCTTAGTAGCTAACTGCCTGACTTGGTCGTAAAGAACCAGATACATCTTAAAATAAATAAAGGTATTTTTTCAAAAAGATAATCAAGCTCGCAAGTCCGGAATGGCTAACATGTAATTGCAATACGAGTATTCAATTTTAAAGAAGTACTTAATCGAAAAATATAATAAACACTAAGTCTTATCTAAAATTTCCTATTCTCGGGGCAAGAAAATCTGTACCGATCGCATTCGTTATTGTATCTCGTACCCCGAGAGTGACGAACGGCGTACAGACGGAAGTATAAGCTGCACGTACGGGATCAGAGCCCAACAGACAAAAATACAGTTTGTATGATCTATAAGAGACAAATAACAGCACTGTTGAGTGTTCGAATTATAAGTCGGAGAGGTTCCCTTCTAAAGGGTGAGATTCTGTCATGCGAAAATATAAGTATTCCTACGTAAAATACTTACAGTCGAGATCGGTATTATACTAGCGGGTGAAATGAAATAAAATACTTCTTCGTCAACCGATGAACGTCCACCGCTGGACATAAGTCTCTTTATGGGATCTCCACAACACATGACCTTGCGCCGCTTGTATCCAGCGGCTCCCCGCGATCTTTTTCAGTTCGGCTTTCCGGTATCCATATAAAATACTACATCGTTCTAAAATTAATACGTTCAGGGGATAGTACAGTTTGAAATTACACAAGAACCGTCCGGTTAAAAGGTCAGGCCGATATGAATATGAACGTACTTGGGTCCAATTTGTCGTACAGTGGAGCGGCGGGCGGCGGCGGAGCGCGCGGCCGAGGGTATGAATATTTTAATGCTGCTCCAACACAAAAGTTGTAAAAACAAAATTCAATTTGAGTTCTATTCTGTTGGTATTTTAGTTTATTATCTGTACAAAAAGTAATGCATTTATTTTTCTATTGACAGCCACACTAAAATTAAGCTTATAAAAGAAGCGTGCGCCATGTTTAGTTCTCTTACTTCGCTCACCGCTGTGCTAGGAGAAAGAACACATAACCGTCTATGGTAAGATTTATTTTGAATATACTTTTGATTCTTCGACTGTATAATTTAAATGTGTGTTTTATTTTATTGTTTTGCTCTGCATAATCCCAATTTCGTATATATTCCGCTACCAAATTGAATAGCCTCTGCCATTTAAAAAATATGGATACGAGTGTCTTGAAAATACGAACACATACCAGAGTATCGTGAAATGCATGTTACAATACAACAAGCATACCCGACATCGACAACGATAGTTCCGAATCATTGTAAATATAAACCAAGATCAAATGCTTACTGATTCACGTTTCAGTGGTTATCGTTTTAAACTCGAGCTAAGCTCGCTGACTTGCGAGCCGTCGGTGTACAGTAGAGGCGGTTAGACGACAGGATAGGTGCCGAGTACGTGGCCCTCAACTCGGCTCGAGCTCGTCCCGGTAACACTCTTCACGGTAACCACGATTGTCGCGATATCTGTGAGGCTGCATACGAAACAGATATTTTAATATATATATTGGTATTTATATATTTTCGTATACGAAAGCGGTTATTTTATAAATTCATACTAAAATTTTAATATAATTTAATAATTTTTATATAATAATAGTCCGTCTGTCTCTCACGCATTCACGACCAATCTGCTAGAATATTATTGATATAATTTATTACGGTTGGAGCTTATGTACCAGGCTAAAGTAGAATAAATTAATATAATTTTTTTCTTAGAGAACAAAAAAATACATAATTTAGGATATTTTGTTATTTAAGTTAACACAATCGTGTTAGCAAGTAGCGCAGTAGCAAGTCGCGGACGCGCCTGGTTGTAAGTATTTTTAGAGCTCAAATTATGTTAACATGAACAACATTATTAAATAATTGGAGCGCAGAACGGAAACATGTGTTCTCGTTATACACTCAGGTAAATATTACTACATGGAATTCAGTTTCCCCGGACGAGTAATGCTAGAGACGTATGAACCGGGCAGCGAGCGATTTATTAATACGTATATTAAAAACAAGGCCATCCGGATGAACCTTCTCGGTGCAAGCCCTCTCATAAAACTCTCTTATTAATTGTTACTCGACTCCTGAGGATTACGATTTATTTCTATACGTTAGTCGTTTGTTTTCACTGTTGTTCTGTTGTACCGCGTATCAGTGAGTCTTTATAGGTATATAGGTCCGTGGTCCGGCCTCACAGGAGGCACCCTTAGGACGACGTTCCCCGACTCAAGTAGAGCTTCTGCGCTCTACTCCCTGCATTTCACAACTTCGACGATGCTTCTGCGCTCGCCCGTCCCGCCCGGTGACGCTGTAAAAGCCATTAGGGCTAACAGCATACAGTCAGTTCGAAAAAAAAAAGGTATAAAGATAGTTGTACTCGATCTATTGAGATTTCCTCTGTCACCGTCAGACGTTAATTAACTCTCAGGAAGGTATCGCAACATCAGATACGCAGGCCCTGGGTGTTAGAAGTGTGGTGCTTTGATTAAAGACAGAGCTGCTCTAGAACCACTGTATTGCGAGCAACTCGTATGCTAGATCGTCTTAATCGACTTATGCACGTACTTGCGTCGTTGAAATTATGTATCGCGCGGTTTGGAGCCACTCTATCGATTTTTTGACTCCTGCAACAACATTTAGACTTGGTCATGAGGTTTACCAGATCGCGGTGGGCCCCGGTCGCGGCGGTCAGGGCCGCTCGCCGGCTGTTTATTGAAGTCGGAGCGAGGTGCGTCCGCGTCGGGCGCGGGGTCAACAGGGAGCGAAGTGGGTCAGCGCTAAATACACTTTCGGGCTAACACTCCAGACTCTTGCCTGAAATTTTCATACTAGATACCGAAGTAGTTTGTTTTAGTTTATGTACGGGTATCGATTCCTATTCGAATACTGCTAGTTAATGTTTATATGCCGACTATGATTTTGGTAATGAGATCGTTCATTCATCGTTTATTTGGTTTAAGAGCATGGAGCATGGAGCTTGAGACGCTACATGCCAGTAAGACTCTATGAAACGGCCCGGAACGTTTTAAAAAAATAGGACGATTTCCAATATATGTGATTCAATGAAAATATCATCGAAGCACGACTCCGATTAAGTGATTCGTCATTAGTGGAGTATTACTTGATCGACCCATATTGCGACCGAATTACATATTAACTATTTCAATACAATACCTGCATTATTATCAAGATACTAAGTCATCTAAGTCGAAGCTAGATATACCGTCGAGATGTACGAAGAGCAAACTATTCTGGCCGACTGTCGCCATCGAGCGCGAATCACTCGCAGGACAACTAAAATCTCCAACTCCGAACACATTTTACCTAACGAGCGACACGGAAGTGAACTGTTTGCATGAAGGAATACGAAATTTTCTATGCAGCACTTCGAAATATCTTCGAAAAATTTATCAGTATTCATCGCACTACTTTTTATATTGTATTGACGCTTAAAAAAGTTGTGTACAGTCATGAAAGGATGGGATCAGAGGTGAAGAAGTGTTAACATTACTGACAAGAGTTCTTCTTGCGGCCGGCGCGCACCGAAGAAGGTTCTCTGGTAGTCAACGTGAGCCATTCTCCTCTTCTTTCTTGTTTGTTTTTTTTTACTTGTTACAGTCACGCACTCCAAATTATATTATCAGTTGTCACAATTATTTCTTGTTATTTGGAAATAATTTGTCGTGTGGTCTCCGGTTGATTAGAATAGATTACCCTCTTTCTTACCGAGGGGTCGTAAAAGACAAAGGTAAGTTGACGTTCGGCAGGCGGCCGGTCGTAAAATACGTTGCCAAATCATGTGACAACATGTTTATAACATTTTGTGCCTACCCCACTTAGAGTGGGATAAGGCAGGAGAATGATGATGTTTGTTTGGAAACAATAAATTCAATGATTTTTTGAACATCAAATGCCTCTCTGTCAAATATAGAAATGACACAGGGTGGTGGCGGTTGGGTTGCGTGATTTTAAAGTTGTTTGCTAACAAACTGGCATTATATTGTTCATTTACGAGGTCGCATACTTCAGCAGTTCCGCGGTAAAGTATGAGCGCCACTACATTATGTTGAGGGTTGTGTTTAGACATTTATGTTGTGGCTCCACACACTCGTGGTATCGACAGCCACTGAACTTTGCGTACCAGACAACGTTTGTTTAGCGATGACTTTACTAACGTTAGCTCAGAGTATATTTCTATGTAATATTGTTATTAAAGTATATTATTAAGTATATGCTTAGTCATAATAAAATAAAATACGCTGTAATACAATACAATACTATAGTATATCAGTACTAATCGATGTGCGGGTTACGCCACGTTTATTCGAAGTTCTAAAATACTGTAGCTGTTTTTAGATGATTATATCTTATGTTTGATAATTTTATACCGCTTAGACTATGAATATCCAGTAACGAACTTGTAGAAATTCTGACTGAATTGAATAGACTGTTTTCAAATTAAAGATAATGTTTCAAATTTTTAGTTTGCGTTCCGGAAGGATTTCTTAAGTATCTAGTACAGAAGAATCTTCAATATCTACGCGTCATTACCTTCCTCATAAGATTATACGACACGAGGAAAATAACTAAAGTAAATTCCGTCACATAGTCGGCGAATATTAAAATATTCATTATTTGCGGAGTAGCGCCGAGCACCCCTAGCTCGTTAGAGAACCCTGTACGGTTTACTGTAACGTTATTTCATAGCTCAATAGTTCTCACGTTAAGTGTCAGCTGTAATTTCCGGTAAGACCGGTAAGAGTTTTTAAAACACGACTGGGAGACGGCGTCTGTATAAAGCAGAGGAGTTCACTCTCATATGCAGCAACTTTGCTCGTGAAGTCGGTTTTCGGTTTCATGTGCGGGAGCGAAAGCGAAAAGTTGATGATTGAATTGGGAAAGTTTGTTCAGCGAACAAGCACCGCGGAAGGAAACTCGCCGCAGCGGCGGCCGCTCGCCTTCTGTTCTAGACGTGACGCTTAGTTAGTTAAGTTATCGTAGAAAGATACTTTAAGTACAACAAATTCAAATTCAAATTAGTTTATTTGCCAAAAACATGGTAACAACAGGTAGAACAAGATATTAGCAACATTTAGTATCAACATGTTTAGTCATATATCTGACATGCAAATTTTATGAACTATTTTAATATTATGAATTATTTTATGTCAATCTAATTGTAATATGTCATAATGATTATAATATTTTATTTATATTATATATTTAAATGCATATTAAATTCCAGAAACTCCGAGTAAAAACATTTATCGACTAACCAGGAATGTATTTGCTTTCTAAACTGTGTCAAAGGCAGTTCTTTAATTGATTGCGGCAATTTATTATATATCCGAATCATCATATGATGACAACTTTTAGAACTGAGAGCGGTTTTACAAAACGGATAATGCAACTTGTTGGGATATCGCGTGTTAAATGAAACAATGTTAGAGCACACTTCAAAGAATTCCGTCCTATATTGTTTAACAATAATGTTTAATGTATAGTCAGGAAGAGTATAATTATTTATGAAGGGTTTTTCATAGTTATAAATGAAATTAAATTCATATGAGTTTTATTATACATTGAACGGAATGGAATTCTTTCCCGGCATCTATTTTTCCCGACTCATACAATATGGGTATCTTCAAAGCAAGAGTGAATAGGCATCTTCTAGGCAAGCGCGCTCCATCTTAGACTGTATCATTGCGTATTACGCAATAAAAAAAAGAACTCGAAGTTATAAGGGGGCACGCAGACATGTTTCATCCATACTAATAATAAAAAAGCGAATGTCTGTCTGTCGGTAGCGCTCACATACTACGCACACGAAATAACTGGCTTAATACTAAATCTTGTACTGATTTTCTAATTGAAAGGACGAATTTTTAGAAATAGCTGACTAATATATAAGTTAGTAATTGATCCCGTTGTTATCATTTACAACAAAACCAAAAACTGTTACGGTCTTGTGATTGATTACTTTATCTTTTAGCAACTGATTCATTCAGAGAGACTTGTGGATCAGAAGAGGATTGCCCCATAAAAAATGGGAAGTGAGTCTACGAATGAGAATATTTATTTCCCCAAACCCAAAAATACATATCGATCGATCGTTATTAGCCAGTACGGGCCACTCGCCGACTTCAAGGCCGAGCTTCTTATGATTCTTTCAATTATACGTTACGATAAGATGCTACACGTGCTCTACTTCCTGCTGCTTTAGGTAGCTTTAGGTGGTTTAATGCATTTTAATATTAGAACATGACCCGTAACATTTTATCGACAGCCGTCTCGGCCGTCGCGAGCCGGCCCGAGCGCGGCGCGCGACGACTTTTATAGCAATTTCATCACAGATCACGGGCGGAAATTGTAATTTGTAAATGATAATGCAATTTGAGTAGCTACACTAGGAGCTTGGAAATACACTAATCTGAAAATTGTTATACCCAAAAAAAGTAATCATGTTTGTGCTAAGAAAAGGAAATAAACATAAATTAAGTAATAAACATTAAGGGTTTTTTTTACGGTAATAAAAATTAGGTATTCGCTCATACCATGGTCTGCCGTCCGTCTACGGGCGGTGCGCAGCCGATTTAAGAGAAAAATGCTAAAGTTTTAAAGGTAAATTCCAGGTCTTTTGGCTGACACAGTTACCGTGATAAAAGCTTGACTTTAAAAAAGAAAGGAATTTTGAAAGGCCGTTTTAGATAAGGTTTGACAAAAACCGATCTAAGTATAAGAATAACTTTATTTATATAACTGCACTACTGTTCTAACTGTGTACTTATACAACAACACAAAAAGTGTAAATATACCTAAAATAGCAGTGCAATGCTATAAAACGGTAGCTGCTCGGCGATAGTTGAGCTCAGAAGCCCAACACTGTTTTCAGTAGCAGCCATAAACTAATTACCGTTACATAAGTAGCGCACCACAATCAAATTCTGATGTTATAAGCCATTTAAAATCGACACTGAATTAGCGAAGCCAGTAAAAATACTGTAAAAGAGCGTGTAAAATACGAACCTGAGATATTTCTTCGCATAATGACCGCCTTAAAGTTTTTCCTTTGTGAAATACCAGAGCCAAGTTTGCAAGGTTTCGCGCGAGTTCTCCACAGAAGTATACAATGTTACAGTCGACTAACTGAGAGAGACACCCCGCCGTCCACGTTATCGCAAGTCCGACACAATACCTTCTTATTTTTTTATTTATTTTCCTCCAATTGAAGTTTCGATGTATCAAATTACACTTTGTGCTGTGTCTTACAGAGAATCGGTTTTTTTTCATGATTTCAATCAAAATACTATAAAATATCTCGTGGAATCTAATAAATCCATTACGCAGATCAACAACTCTTATAATTTATTAGTGTTTGTACAGTAACTAGGAATTTGAATACCTTGTAGATGTTTAGTGACTGGAATCTCTCATAAACTATTCACACCCTTTTAGATGTACCGGACCCTATTCTCTCTCCAAGAAATTTTGTTCCAGCACGTGCCTAGTACCGGTTCATCTTATCACGTATGTAATTTAGTAGTGCACTTAGGAACGCAATTGTCCAAATTTCGTATTTATAATATGAGTTAAGCTGTGATAGCCTAGCGGTGAGACTGTGCGACTCTCTAGAGTCGACTCTAGAGTAGGTTCAAACCCCGGGCAGGCACCAATGAGTTTTTCTATTAAAACTTATGTGTCTTATTGATAATTGCAATTTATCACACGCTTTTCGGTGAAGGAAAACATCGTGAGGAAACCTGCATATCTCTAGAGAATTCTAGGGATATGTGTAACCTACCAATCCGCATTGGAGCAGCGTGGTAGGTCTTAGCTCCAAACCTTCTCTCCAAAAACGGAGAGAGGAGGCCTTAGCCCAGCAGTGGGCATAGTAACAGGCCGCTACTACTACTAATATGAGTTAGGGTTGTAAGTGTAAGTATTATATTACCAAGCTTTGCTATTTGTAACGCAGAGTTCTCACTCACTCACTCACTCACTCACTCACTGGTGCTAAGTGTACTGAGCAATTCATTATTGAATGCCTAATCTTATTCATTTATCAACTTTTTTTTTAATTATGCAACTATTTGACATAAAACAAGAATATATATCAAATCAAATCAAATCAAATCATAATAATCTTTATTCAAATAAACCACTTCTGGCACTTTTGAATCGTCAAGCATCAATATGATTAGTGAAGCTACAACTGGTTCGGAATGTTGCTCTTACCGAGAAGAACCAGCAAGAAACTCGGCGGTCAATCTTTTAAATATTTTCAATTATACATTATTAAACCGCTGTCTTGTATGAAGCTGAAAGGATTTTCAAATCTAGGCTTTCTTATCATTCAAATAATCTTCAATTTTGTAATATGCTTTACGTATAGCACACACACAAGCACTTCGTGAGCGTACCTTTCAATAAAGTTTGCCAAATATTTTAGATGACATTAAATCGATCATTGTATTACTTTGACACTCGAGAGGTCGTTTTGTATGAGTCGAATGGACTCTACGATAATTACTGAAATTCCTTAAATGTTCAACTCGGGCGTCCTTTAAGTTTGACCCCGACATTCGGTTTTGTTAACATTTGAACCTGGAAACTACTACAGCTAACAAGTTTACGTTTGAACTGTTAGAATATTTTTGGTGAATCTTGATGTGATAATAGAATACATTTTTTAATTACACCTCCAAATCTTATCTTCATAATTAACTGATGAAGGACGACTCAAGCTTTCATCGCTTCACAAAAGCAGTATTTTGTTTAACTTAGACTTGCGTAGAAATTGAAAATATTAAGATTGGAATTGCCAAATCAAAGACGCCTAAATATAAACCAATATTAATAGTAATACGATGGCAGACTGTAGATGTAGGTTTGATTATGGTAGAGTTCAAACTATACCTTCTAATATCTAGGTTTAAAAGTGGTACTGTGGAAACATTATCGAGCACAATATAATACACTGTTTCGCTTAATTTAGTTTCACTATTGAAAAGGAAAAACGAACGACCTAAGTATACGGATAATATGTAATAACTATATAATAAAATAAACTTTTTGGCTGCCAAATGAACTAAAATCCACTTGCGAGCGGACAACCACGAATAGATACACCTTAAATACATTTCAACTTCAGCGGGCGTGTACTTGAACTTCGTCTGGCAATTTTCCATTCATTGGTCTCTACGAATCTTGAGATATATATCTTTACGCAGGTCTGAAGCACCGTCAACTTGACGATACTTCCCAGATACTCTCAGCTTCGCTTAGAGCACATTTCATCGCTGAGCCGGCGTCGGGCGGGCGTCATGTGACGTATACTAGTAATTACCATCTAGATTGAGAGTTATAGTGATTGAGAAATATTATAATAATGGAAACGGTAACAAAGGTCACATACGGAGGTAGAGTGGAAACAGATTAAACGATACAAAGATGTTTCTTTAGACCCGACTTTTATCATCAAAGATATACTGAGTGTCTACGCGGATGTAAACAAAATAAAATAAAAATAAAGAGTCTTTGAGTAAGTTGATACAAACCACAAGTTCGAATTATTATAATTCCTACTTAGTTTATTACACAATTGGAAGATATCGAACCTCATTGTTCACACGAGAGGTTTAAAAGCAAACAGAATTAAATTATTAAACTCTGTATCGGGTTAAGTGATGGCGTTGACGCGATGTTCAAATATTCATTGCGCTCGACGACGCGTTATATTTTAGGCTGACTCCGTTTTGAAAACAGGATAAATTGGGTCAGACAAAATCATGTAAACTTACTCGCTTACATTTAACCTTATTGTTTATTTATTGCAAAGTCAGACCTCGCCGGGAGGAGCTTGTAAAGTCTCTCGCACCCAGATTATAGGAGTCTGGAAATATACGCAGAGAAGGAAGGTTACATTATTGAGTGTGTGTGGAAAATATTATGTCGAGGTTCCTCTTATGAAAAATTCGCGAAAACCGCGTCAATAAAATAAAATATACAGGGTGTCCCGTGAGGAGTGAACTGATGATATGTGAGTGATAGAAGTGAACATGAAAAGTGATTTTCCGACATTAATTGTGTTAATAACATATCTTGTCGAATTTTATTTAAAAAACACCTGAAATGTACTCAGATTCTTAAAAGTATAAGTCTTCATAAAGTTTTTATTAGTGAGTCCATACCGTTGTGATCACCATATTCATCATTTATTATAATTAGATATATTTATAATAATTAGATAGATCAGCAGCACGCGCTGGTGCTGCGGTAACTAAATCAACCTTTATAGAACGCGACGCAACTCCGCTAGTAGTGAATTTGGATTCAAATTCTGTCCGCGAACTTTCCATCCCACAAAAATTCTTGACATATTGTTTTCGAGGCGTTTATTTAATTAATTTAATTGGTTCCACTTGGGGTTTGAGTTTGAATATTATGCATGTTGCGGTAAGCTCGGTACTTCAAAATGATTTCATTATCGTATCTCCACGTATACGGTTCCCACTGTAATTCCTATATGTATATCTTTTTAGAACGTATCGAACCGTCCACATTCAAAACGGGCCGACCTTAACTCCATCCGTCCGTCACTACCTGGAGCAGGACTGAGTCAGGAGATTTCACTGACCTCTACCTTTTTCAGTCTCCTTGAACAATATTTATATTTTGCTCCGAGCGTCTTTACTTGTATTAGTATAAATTTGTTTTATAAAAAATATTTATTACTCTGGTCTAAATCTACAGTTCGATAATATAGAGCGTTTACGTAAACCAAGGAAAATTGGATAAACAAATCTTATAAGAAATATCTTTATAACTTTGTGCGTATTTTATCTTGATATTTTGTATCGTTTAAGTTGAATCATGATTTTAAATCATAATTATAAAAATAATTAAGAGCAGCCAGTAATGCCGAGGGAAAGAGTACTTTATTATGCCTGGATAACGGACACTTCTGCTTCTGGAGAGAAGAATACGAGTTTCGAATATCCATGAACGTGTCAGGCAGATAGACGATCTTTGGGATTCAAATTAAAAATATACTTTATTGAAGTTGTAAACAAGTATTTCTGAACGTAAACTCTACGGTTGGTTCGGAAAGTTGCTCCTACACATGGTGTCTGAAACCGACTTTTATATAAATAAAACTAGCGAGGGATTTTATATGGGTATTGGATTGTACGTCGTGCTGATTATTAAACTGGCTAGGATTTTTTTTTGGAATTAAGACCTTTGAAAAACGTTGGCGCGCGTATGAGTTGACGTGTATGTCAAATTTGAAAAAACGTTTGTACCGAACTGTCACACGACGCACGTTCCTTTTACCATTTTTATTTAAAATATTAAGTACAATTTTTTTTTATTAATTTATATCAATTATTATTGCGTCGCTAACAGTGTCGACACTTATACTATGAGTATAGTTGGTTTTGCGTATATTATGAATTTAGAATGCAAAGTGTGTACTGTATTGGACATTGAAAAAATTTTTGTATTACAAAAAAGAGCCACACGTGGCATTTACAATTTAAATTCGCGTGATTCCCTGCGAGAGAAGTTCAAGGAAACAGGTATTCTTACATTGGCTTCACAGTATATTTTTATTAATTTAATTTTTGTACATATGAATATAAATAATTATAAAAGGATTGGCGATGTATATAATAGACAAAGTAGGAACTGACATAAACTTGCGGTTCCTGCTTTGCACCTTGCAAAAGTTCGTAATTCGTTTGTGGGTTTGGGTATAAGATTCTATAATAAAATTCCACGATCTACTTTAACGTTACCATTACAGAAGTTTAAAAATACTATTAAAAAAAGGCTAATTCAGAAAGCCTCTTATACTATTGAAGATTACCTGGACGATAAGAATGCGTGGATATAGCTTCTCTTCAACCCTGTACAAGACATTAATAACTATATGTAACTAGTGATAAGAATTATATTTTACAAAAGAGCAACCGCCGAGTGTCTTGCTGTTTTTCGGTAGGAACAGCTTTCCGAACCAGCAGTAAAGTTGACGATTCAAAAGCACTTGTTTACAAGTTTACTTGAATAAAGAATATTTTGAATTTGAATTTGAATTTGTAAGGCATGAGAAGAAGTTTATTGAAAATGTTTGTATACTCGATTTGAATGTAGAAAAAATAGCTAATTAAACTGATTTTCATTAAACTTGCTGTTTTTAAGATCTCGATAAAAAGTTCCAGTTGTCCGTGGCCCCTGTAACGGGCAAACTTTGCCAATCACATTAAAAGCTCGCCCCGCGCGGACCAGGAACTAATAAATTCATGAACGGCTTCCAATCAGCACTCCGCCCTCCGCGGGAACTTCAGTTTAAAATAATTCGATAAACGGAATTCCTGTATCGGTATTTGCCCCGATTTTAGATAAAACCTATGCTTAAAATTTCTGGTTCGTTTAAAACTTTAGTTTCTATACTTAGGTTAGGCTAGTTTCATGAAAGCACCGAAAGCGACGGAACATCTAATATCCGCACTAATTCGCATTAATATCAGAACGAGACAGTTCGAGAAACAGCATATATTTGTAGTATTTATATGAAGAATAGTTATTTTTAGTTGCCATCCTAGTAATTTTAAGGACAGTTTACGTATATAACGGCCAAATATCCTATTTAGTAGAATATTGATTAATTACCATAAAAAATTTATTTTGTCGTGAACCCGGGGCGAAACGAGCTCCGACGAAAGATCGGCAGAAACAAACACCATTAGCGGCAACAACACGCGGTGGAAAGATTCAAGTGATGCCTTGAAAAAGTGTGTAGGCAGGCGCGAGGGCATGCACGAGATAGCCCCACGTCCCCCGTCACAAAACCCTAAGGTTACAAAGGCTTCAGGCTGTTAATGGTAAAACAAATGTAAGGGTATCAAACTCGGTATACTTACAACATCGTACTGGAGGTGAGGTACGAGGTATGGGCTCGTTGACCGCACCTAGTGTTACCTGAGTTGGGAAATATTGGTTAGGGCTTCATTGATAAAATTATTTGGTAATTTTCTCTAGTTCGGAAGGAATCACGTATAAATATTTTATTCTGTCAAATTATCGCGTTGGTATAATTTAAAAAATATATTACATTAACATTTGTAACTTTTGATACAACTTACATCTATGCTTATTTATTGACAAGCTGTAACAATATACAAGTATAATTGGCTTAGAATTCCTAATGCAATGATCTCAGCAGCGCTAGCTACGTTTCTGCTTTGGATCGCTGTTTATAACAAACCAGGTTTTTTATCGCCTGAAGAGAAAATGATCCAAAGTACTTTAGTAATAATTTATTTGTCCTTGGATTTTACTCGTAGGGTCTCGATTACAAATACTACGAGCACATGGAAATATCCATGACAGAGACACGTTCGCGTCAGTTACACTCGCCGTTTAGTTCAAGATTTTTGAGGTATATTTTTGATTGATATTGGCTAGAAGACCTAGGATAATGTATTTATGTTTAAACTATCGTGTTTGATATTGATAGTTAATCTAGATATTGAAACCGGCTATCACGTCTTATTTTAAACGGCTCCCCCGATGAAATAAGTCGAGAGTGTAGCTAGTTTCTATACATTAATTTAATGTATTTGTGGTAGAGATTTCGAAACGTTTTTATCTTGAATGTTCAGAAAGAGTTCTCAAAAGACTCCTTAAATACAGTGCTTTATTGAAAATTGGGTCTTATATTGGATAATTTTGCGAGAATTAGGCCTTTTAATTACGTAGGAAATGATTTTACGAACTTCTTACAAAGGAAATATCGCTCCCACGGAGTTATCCCGGCGCCTGCAGGAGGCTGACGGCCTGTCGACGGGAGCAAACACCATTAACGTCGGGAAACACTTCCCCAGGACAGCGGCCGACCGACTGCCGCCGCCTCTGTGTCAAAATCTACGCTTTCTTTTCAGTTAAAGTCCTGCCGGTTTCCGCCATCCTTCAGTGTTGCGTGAACGACTTGAAACCGATTACAATTTAAAAAGTAAATTATTAAATTGTCCCAATGTCCCAGAAGAGTTTCGTGGGCTCACTGTTAGGCTTCCACGGTATCATATAGCCGTTACTGAGTCCGCGATTCCTTGTTCCGCAATGCCAATACAGCCGATATTTACAAAAACTATAACTAACTTGGATGTTTGGTATTATGCAACTATTGCATAAAGTAAAAGTAAAGTAACGGCCTGTTACTATGCCCACTGCTTGGCTAAGGCCTCCTCTCTCCGTTTTTGGAGAGAAGGGTTGGAGCTAAGACCTACCACGCTGTTCCAATGCGGATTGGTAGGTTACACATATCCCTAGAATTCTCTAGAGATATGCAGGTTTCCTCACGATTTTTTCCTTCACCGAAAAGCGTGTGATAAATTGCAATTATCAATTAGACACATGAGTTTTAATAGAAAAACTCATTGGTCCTGCCTGGGGGTTTGAACCTATGTCGTCTCTAGAGAGTCGCACGGTCTCACCGCTAGGCTATCGCAGCTTAACTATTATATATAAATATTAATATTATATAAATAACTTAAACTGTTGCATGCACGGTGGGAAATATTTTGAAAGAGAAGAGCTATATCGTATGTAAGATCAATTACGCAAAGGTGGTGTGACTTTTGATAAAAACAGTAAAACGAACCGATACTGTTGAAATAAGCTTCGGAATGCGGGAGTTGTATGAAGCTCTACGCGCAGTCGAGTGGCGAGCTCGGCCTCCGCACTACGGAACGTAAAGCGAACAAATATTTTGTCTTTTCCGAGAAAAGCTTCATGAAATTCAGCCAGCAAGGGGCGTGTTCTCGTAACAAATGTAGGACACGGCTCGCCCTCAGCGGGGGTCGAGGCGTTATAGATTTGACACTGCACTACCGGAAAACACGTCATTTTTTTATAGAATATTTATATATTACCACCTCAAACAATAATTGATGTTTTTTTTGTATATGTATAAATAAATAAGAATAAAAAACATACTTTTCCGGGGAATTATGTTAAAATTAGCTATTGCTTTGTTATATTAATTGCTGCGAAGACGAGTTTTATTAATGTATAGCATTTCTATTTTGGGTCCTTAATATATCAGAGTATTCCGGTTGTCCAGACCGTGTCGTGTCGTGACCAGTCAGTCAAATCGGTACTATTTGAATGGGAGCATTTTGTTGGCAAGCACTTCCTGCGATGCCATATTACCGTTCATTGAATTGCCCAATTTACATGTGAAGGTGTTGTTGGGAGGCATTTGTATAATATTGGCGAATCGGTTGGCTTTGTCGACGGTGTTCCCGTTTGAATATTGATTCACTTGCAATGAAACTAGTCTTTATATTCATACTGTCATTTTTTTATGTAATTGTAAAGTGCCTTAAAATATCTCACACGTATGGCTTAAATATAACACAAAATTATTTATTAAAAAAAAGGAGAAATGAAATGTTGTTTAAAAATTTTTGTTTGTATAAAATAGTATGTCTGAGCTTTGTATTAATATATCTTTTAATTACATCGAAACTAACTATACCTATAGAGCTATTATAGCCCAGCGGTTAGACCGTGCGACTCTTTCGAGGGGAACACGGGCACGCACCAATGAGTTTTTCTATTAAAACTTATGTGTCTAATTGATAATTGCAATTTATCACACGCTTTCGGTGAAGGAAAACATCGTGAGGAAACCTGCATATCTCTAGAGAATTCTGGAGATATGTGTAACCTACGAATCCGCATTGGAGCAGCATGGTAGGTCTTAGCTTCAACCCTTCTACCCAGAGCCGGAGAGAGAAGGCCTTTTCCCAGCAGTAGGATTGTAATAGGCCGCTACTTTTTTTTTTACTTATTATATTGTCTGTATATCGTCAAGAAATGTGTGTTAACATTAAATAGAAGTTACATATGTTAATGAAAGAGCACAGGTACGTACGTATAACGTGTTTATATTGCGTTACATAAACGTTACGATCCACTAAAATTGAAAATAGATTTTGCCAATTGGATTTGATCAGGTCACATTAAATAAAGCACCCGATCCGACTCGGCAACGGGAACCACTCGCTGAATTTGAAACAAATTGTATTATCGAAGCTGTCGAGTTGGCTTCGATCAAATCTTTTGTCTCCAGCTCTTCGGGAAACAATGAAACCGAGCACCCGAGAAACAGAACAATGTAACATAGTAGAAGGTACAAAACAATCGGCACTTCTTGAACAATGTTTCGAGAGCCAGGTTTGTGTTGCTAGAAGGCTGTAGATATAGTGGAGTCTATATGATTGACTTATTGGAGAATTCGATCAATAGAGCCGAGAGGACTCTCTGCTCAATTCAGTTGTTTTAAAATTCAAATACGATATCATGAGATTCAATGCCGAGATAAGAGCTAAGTGTTCGCTGCTTAAAGGTTACTGCTCGGAGCGGGGCTCGATTAAAGAAATGTTGCTATGTTTTCTGCCCCAGATTTGAAGGTAACACATATATTGAAAATGAATATAAAAATAGCACTTGTGGTAACGAAATGTGATTTATTATTTTATTAAAGACTGAGCAGCGCCTGACTCGAAAAGAGGTAAACTTTCCTATGATGAGTGAGGACCTGATCACTCGACGAATGAAACGTATTTAGAGATAATAAGCTTTTAATGGTTTTTAGATATTCTTTGGTGGGATGATAAATCTACGGATCCCTCCATCCTACGGCTGATATTACAGATGTAATTCGATTAAATTTTGAGAATCAGTTTCAGTTTTACATCTTGAGACTCGTTAAATATCTCCACAATAACATTATGTATTGCAGGTCAATTCCTTTAAATCAGAGGGTTTATCTAAATAACCTCGTCTAGATTATAATATTACGCTAAAAAATTTAAAACAAAAAATGAATAGAACAGTTAGAATACTAAAATATAGTTGAATTATTAAATAAGTTAAATTCATTTACAGAAATTAAGATGGCCTGTCAGGCACTATTTCCAGCGGAGGTCAAATCACATTTCTGGTAGTTGTTCGAAGTACACCAAGTCCAGGTGCGCGTGGCCCAGAATAATGTATTATAATGTGAACCACTCTGCGGGTGCCCCTGCCGGTACCGAGCCCGAGGAGGGCGGATTACCATCCCGAGCACACTCTGCACGAGTACTGCTTCGATAAAATCATCAATCTTAAACAAATTTGAAGGAGCTCTTAAAACTGTTTACACACTAAGCTTGTTACACAATTTAATATTCTATCTTGTTTATTCAAAAGCAAAAGATCAGGCGACCTTAACTTAAAATTTGGTTAGTGTGTAACCTTTTTAGAGCACAGGGGTTTGCTGAGATTGTTGGAAATTTAGCTTTTAAGGGGTTATGTAGGGATGAATCAGATAATGTATTTTTTGTAAGATAACGTTATACCATATGAATAACAAATTCTATGCCTACGAAATCACTACTAACTTTTAGGTTAGTAACATTGATAAAAGGCATATACATACTGCTACCATTGATTATAGCAGAAGATTTTAAATTCGAAATTCGTACATGGAAAAATAAACTGAAAATCGAACAAATGAGGACGTATGCGTGGATACTGATCCACGGATAAGAGAGATGGATATAGGCGAAACTAATATACCAGACCACGACCACTTCAACAAGGCAAATTCGCCATGGTGGCCAAACTGTGGCCTACCTATACCCTGACCGCTATGTTGAAAAACTAAGCGTATCCTGCAACCAATCAGCGACCAATGCCAATCAGACTGGTGGAAAAAAACCACCGCTCGACGGTGTGTCTCACTAATTTTCTTCAGTGCTTCTCGCGATTAGAATTTAACTTTCAAAGCCGAAAATTTGATGAATTGTCTCTTGTTGCGATGAACGATATAACTCCTACCATACTATTAGCGGAACATTTAACCATAGTTTAGGTCTAATATCTGAATAACAGCGACCTACACTGGACATTGGCGCTCCGGTCATTAGCCTTGTAAAGAGTGGAGTTTGCAGATATAACTAAATGACTAATAACCGAGCGATCTGCTGAATGCTAAAGGGGCATTCCTGTGGTGGACCACGAAAATTTGAAATACGAGTGTAATATTTAAGGAATTTAAAATATTCGCCAAATACGCATCGTGAAAACGGACAAACAAAATAATTTATGTCTGTCGTAAAATAAATCAGTGCCTGTTCAGTTGGCAGATAATCAACTTACCACAACGTTACAGCGCTGCGGAGGGATATCTGCTTCGTTATGATCGCATTCGTGTCATATCTTTTACCAATTTCAGCAATGCGTCCACGCCTGAAGCATAACTGTGTTTCAGACAAGTGAGCTTGCTGGGAAGTATAAAAAATAGTTTGATGATTTATTACATACACAGGCTACTCTTTTGCCATACTATTTGGTTGAAACCTTACGGCCAAGTTGGGATTTGTTATTACTGCGTCTTTTGGTACAATATTTATTAGTATTTATTGGTTTTAAGGCATGACGGATTTTTGTTTCAATCTTAATTGATTTTAAAATTCGAACCGCTCTAGACTCCCCAAAATCATTATTATTTTTCAGATTTTACTATGTAGATAGTTATGGATGTCGATCCCACGATATGCAGGGTAGTCTTCCAACAATAAGCGATGAATCGCGGAAACGCTGAGATAGATTCCTGGTAACAGCCACCACCTGCATTGCTCGCCTGATGGTCGCTTGGGCCATCGGGGGAAGTCAGTCCATAACTCGACTCCTACCGAATAGCATTAACTTTAGTTTAGGTCTTGTGAGAGTTATTTAATAAATTTCCTTTTAATTTAAAATAATTATTTTATTCTTTTTAAAAAAACATTGGAGTGAACGCGAAGTTTGACTAGATTAAGGCTTTATTGTTTTGTATTTGTTTGTTTTTTTATAATATTAATAGGAAAATTTCAAAGTAGCATTAAATGACCCCCGGTAAGGTATGCAATAACAATAAAGGAAAATAAAACATTTGATCGGGCGCGCCGTGCGAGCGGGCGAGCGTTACAAAACAATCTTTAGGGATGAACCTTTTTGTTGATTGAGTTTGTATTTTAAAAACGTTCAGTCGCAGTCAAAATCAAATGCCGAGGGTTAGTTTACTAGATAAATATTTGGCTTTGTTGCTTGACATAATTAACAAGTGCTCAATATGTAAACCGCAATATTTTAAAAAAGTCAATTCGTTCGCGTGTATCAATTCAGTTTCTTTTAAATCTCCATATAACATTAATATTTTGTCATATCCTTGATAATTCTCTGGGCGCGCGTGATTCACCAAGGTTCCGTTGGCGGACGATCATCAATAATTGGAACAATTATCCGTAAAGGAATGTAAGGTGTCTTAGATTGAAGTAAACGGTTTAATTTAGCGTAACTCAGTAAAGAAACATAGTTTTTAATATTAACCCCTCTTCAACGCATCCAGTGATCTAAGTAAATATATATAGTGGTTATACAGATATCATAACGTCAAATTAAGTTCGCGAGTGCAATACCGAGTAAATATATTCGCAACAGAAACAAATCGCCCCAATTTGGCAGCTCACTGAACTTTTGTTGTTTGGTGCGAGACTTAGACGGAAACGAGATGGGCCTACGAGGAAAAGGTATAAGCTTGTATTGAGATTTTTATCGATGTGGCGAAATATATCATAAAATTTGTTAAAACATTCGAAAAACCTTTCGCGTGCTATTGCATATAGGTGTGTGTGTGTATGTGTTTGTGGCATCGTAGCAGCAGTAAAGAAATGTAATATTGGTGAGGTTTAAGTGTTCAGGTTTTAATCGAAAGTCTTAGACTTTGGATTAATAATTTATTGGTAATAAAAATAGGTGTTTGAAAGATATTTAGAGTTGCTGTGCCACTAGCGTGAAGGTAACATCGAGTATTTCATTTACATGTTACAAATTATCTTATAGGTGATGAAATCTTAAAGGAGAGGGCCATTGCTCAGGGTCCTGCAGCGGTTTAAAAGCGGTCTTAGCAGTTTGGGCCGCGTATTTACCTCATTAATCATGTGATATTTTCATCATATGTTTTTTTTTGGAAATTAATATTAAAGTTATCACTAGTGGGAAAATATTTTCTTATAAGTTAAAAGTAGTTATCGCTGCAGGCTGTATCTCACGCCAGCCGCTATCTTGGAGCGAACATAGCATCTCGCTCGTCGAGAGGACATCTCCGGGTTGTTCCCCTCCTGCCACCATTACCCAGCGCTGTGTGCAACTCAGCTCCAATTATGACATTTATTATTTCATACGGAATTCAGATTATGTCAAAACAAATAGTGTTGAGTGTAAGTTATTTTTAATTCGAAATCAAATATCATATGTCTTATTATTATAGACTATGTTAACAGTTTTTAACAGAAGAGTGATTATGTTACATAAATAGTGAAATATAGGGGGCTAAGTTGTTCGCAGCACAGAAAAACATATATTTATTTTTATGATAATACAACCACCTGGCGAGGATCTCGTCTGATGGAAAGCGAAAGATGCAGCCTAAGGTGGATCGCTCTAGCCAGTGTAGTGCCTTTTTTAAAAGTTTTAAGTTGAAAAAATCTTCGAAGTTAGATGCAGGAAGGTATATCATATTATCACCATTAGTTTTATTTCTCAACTTAAAGTTAGCGAAGGTTAAACAAGTAATAATTACAGGCCTCTATCTTAGCACTACAGTTACCACCGCCTGATTCATAATCTGGAGTTTCTTGACTCGAAGAGGGGAGACCAGTGTAGTGATTATACCATATATTGATTCTTTAACATAATTTATATTAGCTTTGCATGGCGGATGAAATCGTGGGGCGCAGTTAGTTACTAACGATGGCGTATTGAACTATGTTGTATGTTGTCGTTAATCCGTTCTCAGTCAATTATAAAACGGGCAGCATGTTTACACTGGATCTATTTAATTCTCGAAGTTCAAACAGAAATGATGTATGCGGTCGACTCCGCTCGGAGTTATATCTAAATTATCGATACTTGCTCTACCGCCGTTAATACCGTGAGTTATTTCAATAAGTGTCCGTACGTGCGTCTCGCATTAAGCAGATTAAAGCGGCGTCTATTTCAGCGGGTGTAGACGTTTGAATGGAGCTCGTCGCGAGCGTTTATATATATTGTTTTGTACATGCTTTTCCATTCACCTAAATTTAGCCAGAGTGCAGCGGCGGCTCGTCGCTGGGACCTACTAGTATATCACTAACTTTTTGTTTCGATAGCAATATCCATATGCGATGTCGTGTTCGTTAGTCGATCGTGTTTGAACCGTTTACTGAATTGTTTGTACGCCGACTGTTTGATTACGTCCGGAAGTACGGTCGAGAGCTGAGATGCAAATTTAGTTCGGCTTGATGACTTTATGGAAACAATATTAGACGAGGCTACAGAGTGTACGAATAAACTAAACAAGGAACTATAGAGGATAAGGTCAGCGGTTTTGTATTGATATTAGTTTTTTAAATTGTACAAAAGAATCCACAGTGGCACATGTCTATCTTCAATTTGTATAAAATACACCATTGTGATTATTTTTTTATTTCCGTATCGATAATGCATAATAAATGTAACTTGTAGTAATCGATAAACTTCTTATTACATAACGATGCGACGCGGTATTTAGAATGTTCCATAATACACGCGTAGTGAATAAAATCAACCTCGACCTTGAACTCGTAACGCGTGGAAAAATCGACCGCGGCCTTAAAACTCACGCGCAAGCTCGACCTGATCTCAAGTGCTTCCCGAACATTAAACGTTGAGATTTTCTATGAAAGCTTCGTAGCGTGCTCGTTCAGTTTAGAATCGAAACTCAAAGCGATAACGAAGAAATTCGAATACGGAACATAAGAAGCAAGTTTTTAAATAGGGAAAGATTTCATCTTGTATTTTTTGAATTATTTTATTTTATATTTGTCGTTTGTATATAACATATCAGTTCCCGCCACGATAACGTCGTGTAAGAGCTCATGAATAAGTGCCCCGGACGGGTTCGAAACTAGTCGGGCTAATCCGATAAATTTGGACGTGAGTATAGCCGGTATCTATATTGACTATATAATATATTATATATATTCTATCTGTCTGACTGCGGCTGTCATTACACTCGGACCCAGGCTCCTGAGACGTAATATTATGAATATCGTTTGACAACATGCTACAGGAATAGCTGCATTCAGAGTCGGCGAAAGTAAACATCTGAAACTTCAGCCCGGTACGAGGTGCCGAGCGTCCTGCCGCCCTGCACCCGTAATCCTGCTGGTTTATTTAACTTGGTGTATTTCGGGTCCGCCTGCCGTACAGTCGCCTCGTCGCATGTGGCAAAATGTCTGCGACTGTAGAAGTTAGTGTGCGGCGCACGAAAACTTTATGATTCCAACATACGTAAATAAAGTTATTAACCCAATATAATAAATAAAGAGATCTTTAGAGAATCAGTTGGGCATCCCACCCATTTGGTATGAATGGTTGCACGAAAGAAAGAATTGGTATGAAGCATGGACGAGGAAAATAGCGAGAACTGGTATGAACGAAACTTTGATAAAAACAGGCTCCGTCCATCATGATGGAGGTAGTTAGGAAGAAGAAAAAAAAACATACGTAAATAACACTTACGTTTAAATAGTGTTATTGTTTTGTTATTGATTATTAGGCCGCCATATATTGTTAACGTAATTCTAATAATCTCGTTATTTAATGCTAGACAATTTAACAACAGCGAAGCCAGTTGGTGAAGTCGTTAATTAAAGTTATAATTTAATAACCATAAATAAATTATAGTTATGGCAAAATGTAATATTAGGTCCTTACATATGAAATTGGCGTTTTCTATGGGAGAACATAAAGTCGTTTTTTTTTAATGAAATATATTTAATTAATCAAAGTATGTACCATTGCTATGTATGCACTTTTGCCATCTCATAGGTAGTTCATTGATCCCCTTACTAAAAAAACCATTCGGGCGGGAATCAATAAAATCTTTGAAGGCGGTTTGGACTGCCCCATCGGAGTTGAATTTTTTTCCTTGCAAGTAGTTATCCAAATTGCGAAAAAAATGGTAATCTGTTGGAGCAAGGTCCGGAGAGTACGGTGGATGTCTAAGACATTCTAATTGAAGCTCCTCTGATTTGGTAGTCGTCTGTTGTGCAGTGTGTGGTCTAGCGTTGTCCTGAAGCAGCAGTGGCCTAGAGCGATTGACCAGCCTCGGTTGTTTAGCAGCTAGCTTTTCCACCATGGTTTGCAGTTGCTGACAATAGATATCTGCCGTAATCATCTGGCCAGATTTAAGAAACCAAAAACGCACTGTGTTTTCTTTTGCGACACCGTCACCATACACATCATTAATCCTTCGAGCCGTTTCTGCAGCACTGGTGCCACGGTGGAACTCATACTCGTAAATAACGCGATATTTCATGTTTTCCATTTTGTAAACAGAGTGACACAAAGAAAAAAACAAAAGAAGAAAAAACAAATGAATTAGGGGGTTTGAAACACAAATGCATGAGTAAATAGCTGTATGAATTTGAATTTGGAATTCCTAACCATAAAGGTAATATTTGAGATCAAAGTGGCCAGTACGACAAAACGCCAATTTCATATGTAAGGACCTAATATTTACAGGTATCACTTATATCAGGGACCGCGATGCAGCAACGTTAATCAGGCGTTATATCAATCACGTAATCTTAAAGTGGAAAACTCTTTCCTATCTTATTGTTTTTGTTTTATAGTAGCTATTTGTCTGGCCTTTACTTAACTACGGAAGTTTTGATATTTCATTTTATCATTTTATCATTTACATCAGCTAACCTAAATTCCCTTTACGGATGTCAGTGAAAAAACTATTCTATAAGAATATAATTATAAATATTCATGTAATTTGTAATAGAAAAAGTAGATATAATAAGTAGGTATAACTCTAGTTCCCTAACCTAATCACGTTATCAACTTGTATAATCTCCTCCTGCTCCGCACGGAATCTATTTCCGGACGGTTCGTGTAACGACGAGGTATTTATGGTGTCGTCAGGAACCAAAGTTAGTTCCGTCGGTCGGGGGCCGGTTGTTTGGGTGATTGTGATTGAATGTTATTATTACTGCGAGCGATTCCACGGAACTAGATATTGTTTTGCAAATTGGCCGAATAGTTAGCTCGTAAATACAGTTCGTGATGGACTTTTACTGAATTCACGCGATATTGTAATAATAAAGGGATATACGGCGGGCGCTTGCGGATTGTGATCGCAATCGGATCCTGTACGAACTTATTTAATGTCCTCCAATTACTAGAACATTTGGACACACGAAAACTTAATTTCGTAATGCGCTATCGATATTTAAGTCGTGTCGTCATGTCGCATTGATGAATCTGATTAACGGTCAGTCTGAGTCAAAAGGGGCCGCTAAAAAGTTGTTTGAAAATGTTGCAAGTTCCAATAAACGCATTTGAATACCGAAGTGGGTCTGCTGGTGGTGAACACTCGTTCGTTCGCCTCGATAACGTTTCCAACTATTGATGCTAAGTTTAAGGAGCAATGAATGCTTCTTCTGAATGTCTGCGGATTCTGTTAAAGCTATCAATTATTCCCGTATATTTTCTTTAAGAAACTTTCGTTGACTTTAATATAATATGTTTAATGTTTAATATGTAGCTTTTCATGGTTTTGGGATTCACATGAGATTAATTTAAGAGGTTTAATTCTCAGTTAGTCATATATATGCATCAATACGAGACCGTATAGCAACTGTTAATAGTTATAATACAGGAGGTTTCATACCTCTTCTAGGTTAGATTTATAATCATAGAATGAAAGTAATGACTTAGTTAGACTCATGAAATCGCGCGATAACTTTAAAATCTCCTCCATTGAGAAAGGAAACCTTTCCATTTTCCCAAAATACGGAATTAACAGGATGACACCTTGCTTCATTAAAAAGACTATTTCACACATTTAAAATAAGGTAAATATTCTAGCAAATATTACCGCGGAAGTTTTAAAAACATTTTCAGCAGTGTTTAGTACTAATTTAATATAGGAAACATTTAAGATTCAATCGTACACATCCCTAGAAGAATCGATGTATCAGATATTTTGGATTAGTGTACTTTATGTAATTTTCACAGTACAGGCCTCTGATGGAGGCGGTTTTAGTTTTCTTAATTGTAATCTGAATTTACAGACTTGGGCCCACGGTGCGTGTACGATATATCGTGTTCGTAATGTACCTTACTGGTACGTCCGAAAGTGAGTGAAGACATCACGCAGACAAAAGGTATTCACGACAATAGCGATGAAACAATATTCTTGTTCCGTAATTATAAGAAAACAATTTGCAAACACAAGATGTACAGCGTCGAGAAACAGGACAAAGAAGAAATAATTAACAGGTTTCATTTCTGAAAGTCGAGAGCTTTTGTAACGAGCGCCTGCGTCTAACGGCGATAAATATTTATACTTTTAAACTGCCGACTGACAGCTGTTGGCAAAACTTGTATTGTTCGCTGCACTTGTCTGGAAGCCATTAGCGTGTAGCGAAAACCACAGATGATTAGTGATTTAGTATCCCGGGGCGATATTGTACGAAGTATTTAAGATTAAAACTAAAACACTAACACGAAAAAGAGTCTCTTTATCTCCAAGTACATAAATACATCATCCCTTACCATCGTTATTCTAACCCTAAGCGAAATACATTCACATGGAAGATATTAATTACATATTTATGCGATATAAGCGTGGTGTATTACCCAGCAGGGCGGCAGCTATGCTCTTTGATATAGACGAGCGTATTCTTTTTCAGCACTGTCGGTGCAAAGCGGTCAGAACTGCGATCACCAACCCGCATGCCAAGCGTGGTGATTACCGGCAATTCCTTCATGGCATTACAACATAAACCACAGCCCCTATTTCCCGGCAGCTCCGGGCGCAAGATCGTGTGGTGTGGCGATCCCATGAAGAGGCCTATGTCCAGCAGTGGACGTCCATCGGCTGACGAAGAAGAAGAAGATTCTTTTTCACAAAATACATCCATCTCATTCAAGACCTTTGTTAAATTTAGGCTAGTTTTAATGTCTCCTACGTGGGTTCAGCCGGTACACGTCCTGTCTTAGAAAGAGTTTTAATACTTTTTTACAGCTAAAATCTTGCTAGACTTTACTACAAATTTGTATTCGTCCATACACCCAATAGACATGCTTAATTGCGAATACGGCACCGTGGGCCTGCAACTTAATTGTTACGGCTGATTAGCCGGGACTTCGATATCTCTCATTTCATAATGTATATTAAAACATGCATCACATACCGACATACAAAGTGAGCATACATACATACATAACAATACATAACAATAGTTTAAATAGTAATTTCGTTATTTATATTTTACAATTGCCACAGACGGGAAGATGTTTATTGATTTTATCAGAATGACGCGTAGACAACGGGGTGTAAGGGGGAGGCTCGTCCTAATCAGTGTCCTCAACTGTCAACCTTACCTGCACGCGGTGCACCCTGCAGATTAACCGACAAGGCTCTGGCGACCGATAAAAGGCGGTATAAACATTCATATAGCCAATCTAAATCTAAAAGAAAACCTAATCTAAAAGACAAGAAGCCAAATCTAAAAGACAGCGGGCAGCAGCACTAACGGTGCGCCGTGGTTAGCACTGCGATCATGGTCAGAGCATCAATGACTTCATGGTTCATGGTAATATGAGTAGTTCTATTGTCAATATTAGCCGTTATATATTAGACATGATCTGTTGAAGTAGTGGGTTACTAAAATTAGTCAATAGAAAAGTCATTTATTAATTAAATGTTTATACAATAAAGAATTTCCATAAATATTATGTCTAGCCGAATAAACCGAGAACATAATTCAAGATGGTTGAGAATTTTACATTTCTTTAGTATAGAGAGTAGAGTGTATATCTTTTGATGTAAAACGACTAACCCTCTCGTCGTCCGCAATCCATACAAATTTAGTTTGTTCGCATTATTTGATCGCAATTATTTGATCGCTATAAAGAAAAGCTCTCACCAGGCCGTCATGGGCTCGAACCCGAGCAGACATCAATGAGTTTTATTAAAAGTCATACACGTAGTTTATATTTACAATTTATCACATTAGACCGATTTGGTAAAAAAATCGAAACCTGCATATCTCAAGAGAATTCATGGGATAAGTGTAACCTACTGATCCACGTTGAAGCATCATGGTGGCTCCGTGCTGCAAACTTCCTTAGCAAAAAGAAGAGAGGCGGTCTATATTCAGGAGTCGGGTAGTATCAGACTTTTAAAAAAATGCGTACAGGTGTTATAAATGTAAATGCGTGCCTCGCAGGAACGGAGCAGCATGAAGCAGCAGAACAAAGGATCGACGTTTTGTGGCACAGAGACGAAGGCGTGGCGAGTGACTTAGGCTTTTGACTATTACACGGTTAAGTTTATATTTATAGCGGATAACAGTAAAAATCCCTACACCCCGCTTGGTGGTATCGGAATGAGTTTGTCGAACAGAACTGAAATATTTCACGATCGTAGAAGTGCCATACAGTAAGAAGAAACGATGGAAGTTGAGGTTCCAACGTAATGGAATGGTGACTCCGTACAGGAAAATGTACCATGGGGGTACTGACGAAGCAGATGATCGTGTAACGTGGAAAGCCATGATGTATATTTAAAAAAAATGACTGATTATAAATGTTATAGCGATTATAGCGATCCGAAATTGTCCTTCGAAAGTAATGGTAGAATTTGTTTCGTCGTCCATATCGAAGAATTATTAAATTGAATTTATCATCGGACTAATTTTTTGGAAACAAAGACAATTTATATTCATCAATAATAAATCCCACGGCCGTAGGAAAACTGGATTCAAGGGATAATTTGTCATTTCCATTACAGATTTAATGGAAATAGCAAACGACTTCTCATTGGGAATGCTTGGATGATGGATTGTATTAGTTTTGTTCGGTCGGTAATCTTTTTATGAACGAGATAGATATTTACATAGCATTCGTATAACATTGAAGAATTCTCTATAATAGTTCTTCTAGTAGAGAACAGTAGAGTTATTCGTAATGTTTTGTTCGGAGAGAAAACAGAACAAAACCGAAAAGACCATATGCCCGGTTAAAATGCACATTGGCAGTTCGAATCCATTTTATAAGACGTAATCTTGAGTATCTGACCGACTCCTATCGACTGATCACAAGCCTTAGATTATTAGAGTATGGTAAATATGATTTGTTTTTTGCATAATAAGACGTTACAAAGGAGTCACGAGCTCATTTCGGTGAAATTTACGTTCAACACCAAATTATGTAAATATCTTGTTCCTTAATTCAGCTTCAGGCAAGTGGACTCTTAAATGAGAGGGCAGCTCAGACACTCTCATCCACAACACGTAATATCCCTTTAAATATTCGTTGTTTTATATCGCTTTCATGCTCGGCCGCGTTGTCCCTTTAAATAAAGCCGAGAGCCGAGTCATCGCCGCACAAAGCAGGGCCCCGTTTAGCTCATTACGGCCCTCCGCGGCGGCGCACACTCACTGGATTTTGTTTACTAGCTTTATTAATCGCTCTAAGCCTTTGTTTTATTATTTGGGGGAAAACATTTGCGTAGACGATAATGTAGCACATATACCCACAACACGATTTAGAATAAATATATGTAGAATAAGCTCCTTATGTGAATGTGTGAGTCGGCGCGGACCTACATAACGTACATATTATAACACAGAAATCTAAAAGATGACTGATGACATACTAACTGGGGTCAGTAACAATCTTACAAGACTGTATAAAACTATCGCTAACCACGTTAATAGCTGCACGAATTTACGGTTAGGATGCGACTAACTTCAACATGGCAATCTTCGCTATTTATAGAAATAATCTTACTCATTTTAGAACTGAGACTAATAACACGGAGTAGAGTGTCTCCGCCGAGTACGTCGGATAAGTAGCGAAACGAGCCTGTGTTTTTTGTTTGAGCAACACAAATACCATCACAACATCTAGACGACAGCCCATCCAATAGCCATAATAAGTCACGGACAAGATTGACTTCAATACGGCAGACTCCGTTATTTAAAGAAAATATCTTACTAAAAATTATTTTTTCACACTTTTTACGCTAATTATTTAATCGACTTCAATCATCACTAATTAATTAAATTATTGTTATTTCTTACTCTGTCAATAAATATTAATGTGTCTTCTAAAATACTTGATGTTTAAACTGTAATTTATTTCCCATTGAAATATTTATATTTCTTGCCCCGAAGGAAATTAGGAACACTTTTATTTTAGCCCAATATATATTGAAACCAAGTTAAAATTGTGTCGGATATCCATATTGGTCTCGCGGGTAATAGTTAAACAGGTATGGTACTAATATCCTAACTCATACACTAATACATATATATATGTAATTATAAATAAATAAATTATATATTACCTAAACCATTCGGAAGTATTTCACTTTCTTTTGGTGAAAACCGTACAAAAAGCCATTCAGTAAATTTCGAGAAAATCGATTACATACAGACAGACAGCTTTTTGGGACTTTTGTTATATAATAAGTATAGATTTGCACATTATTACTTTAACTGGCGGCGTTAGCGTCCCCGAAATAGGTTCAAGGGAGCGGCCCCGCGGAGATGAAACAATGAGTTTGACGATGCAATTAATGCGCCCTATTGACTTATTTTAGGGGTAATAATATTTGAGTAGTTAACAGATGAACGACAATAGCAGCGTTCAATTGTTCGCGGGAGCTGCACATACCGTGAGTATAAAGCACACTGCAATTTGACAGAAATAATGTTTTATTCAGGTTTATTAGTGCTTTCGCTTAACCATATAAAATGTGTAAGTTTTTTTATAGTGAGTGAGTGAAGGAAACATCGTAAAGAAACTTGTATATCTCTAGAGATTTCTTAGATAATGTGAAACTTATCAATCTGTATTGAAATCCGTTAGTGAAATCCGTAGTGTAAGTTTCAACCCTTCTCTCAAAATAAGAGAGAAGAGGTCGTCGTCCGGCAGGACGCCACTATATTTTCCAATTTTGACAGAGCGTGTTTTTCACCTAGATAGAGGTGATATTTGAGACGGCCGGTACGCTATGACATTTATGTATGAGAGACTATGAATCGATACTATTTGTGGGATGTGGATGAGGCTGAGGTGAATATCTTCACCACTTGTTACTCGGCCTGCATCTCGGTTCGTCACCCGGCTTGCACCGCTGACGGCTGACGTATTAAAAATAGCATTTTCAAATTTCTAACAATTTCCTTTTTGGATACAGTGTAAATTATTTAGAAAGCTCGGATTCGATTTCATTAGTACGAATGTCCTTAGTGGCTAGTGAGACCGATTGTATCCAGTTGTATTCAAACAAAACTCATAGTTGCGTGCTGCAGCCGCCGGCCGCAGCGTCTGTCGGAACAGCACGCGCCGCCGTCGGGAGCCGCTATTGTGAGCGTCGCTTCGTGGCCGCTGCGATGAATACTCCTTTATGGTAAACTGTCTTTCCAACCTGTTCAGACATGTATTGACGTCACTACCACTTATTGTATTCAACGTGGCCAGATAGGTGTACTCTCTTATATTCATCCTTCTCTTTTAAACCAGATCGATCCTTAACTGGAGAAACGAGTAACGCGATATGCGATATAAGAGGTGTCGAGCATCACGGACGAGGCATCAATTTTGCATTGTATGGATAATTGTTATTTATTATATCTCACTTATATATTGATTATTATTTTACTGCTCAAAGGTTGAATTCTAACTAGCTTTTTTATATACGTCTGGTATATAGGAGTTGTTGGTATTACTCAATAACTGAATTCTCTGAATTACTTAATTCCTTGCCTTACTTTATAACATATCGGTACTACGTAGTAGTAAAGCGTGTGTTCGGGTTATTTATTATTGATCCCCGGGTCCGGCGAACGCAAACAGAATTACTAAGTTCGAACATTAATTAATATTTAATTACGTTGGATAAAGTTCATTAATCACGACAAAACATCTGCCAGCTGAGTTTTGTTTTAAAATGACTAATTACTTCGTAAACTTTTTGATTCTTCGCGACTTTCCCGAAATTTATAGGCAAAGTATAAATTCAACATAAAAATATTACATAATAAAACATGAGTAAATAAGAATAAAAAAAGAGGACCGTGTAATGATAATATCATTATGGTGTAATTCGTGATGAAAAAAAGTCTGTCCAAGTGTTGTTCGTTTTCATTACTTACACCTGCAAGATTTATAAAATACGTACTACAAACCACCGCACTACACCAGCAATGCAATTCACTACAACAATCTCAGCGTTGGCGAACTGAAACATCAACAGGAAATAGACTTCATGACAAAATGGCAAAGCGCATCACCCAAACAAGCGAAATTAAATGATAATAAGTTTAACCACCAATTTTTATTTTGCCTTATCTCATGTGTGAACAACTGGAACTAGTAACGTTTATTTGTTCATTAATTAGTGTACCATTATTATGTTTTATAATTTCCAGTAATAGTTCCATAGCGATGGAATTGCAAAATGGTTGTAAAGATTTTGGTAGCTAATGTGTGCATTGCTAGTGTCGCAAAGAAACGTATCACTCACTCCAGCAAGCGTAATTATTCAGTAACTTAAGTTTTCAGATACTGAACGACATCAAGGTTACGGGCAAAGTACATAAGGTCAAAAGCAATAGTCGAAATAGCTCTACAGTCGCAGCATCGGTACGCTGCTAGAGCAGACCGCACGATCTCCCGCCGCGGAAATACTGTGAGATGGCACTTCCCAATGAGCGACACGCGCCCGGCCTGGCCCGGACCAAATACCGCGAGGGCCTTGCTCACAGAGCGCAAAATACAACACGGTTGTGTTGTATTTTGTTTGGGCATGGACAGAATCACCAAACACCTAGTGATCGCAATATGAAACACTAATCAAATAGCAGCATCTGCTATTGACTAAAAAAATGCACGTTATTTCTTCAAAAACGACTTTATAGTCGGTATCGTATTACATATTCGACTTGGGACTTTCGATCGCACAAAAATAAATTATATTATAGCCTTATAATATAATCCCTGAATGAACCGACCGGTTTCTTGTGTAACTAAAATACTAATAGTGAAGCCACTAAATAAACTTAAAGAAACTTTTAAAAGGAAAACTTTTACAGAAAGATATACGAATTACTTGATTAATTTTGGATGACTAAAAATGATAAAAAAATATTTTGAAGTTAGTGATATTACATGTGGTGGTCGGAGGTACAGAAAGTCGCATTTTTAATGTAAAATTAGATATGAGTAGTATTATTAACGAGGAAAAACTAAGTCAGAGCAGTTATATAAGACGATAAATCCTCGCTGCGACGTCCGCCGTACACGCCGTCACCCGCTACGAGCGGCACGCCGGCCGCAGCGCTGGCCGCGCGCCAACCGTCGCGGAAACTACGCCTCGGATATCCCGCTCATTCCCTTCACACACTTATCTACAGAATTAAGTGCATATAGTATGCAATTTATTACATTGAATAAACAATATTTACGGAAAAGTTTCTAAAAACACTCTTTTGAAGTTAATTTCACAATGCGACAGTCATTTATAGAATTAGGCCTTACTTTACGGAGAATCAAAATACAAAAGTAGTGATAATATTATTTAGCTAGAATATGCGATAAAATCTATGTAAATAAATGTTAAATGTAGAGTGTACTTTTCGTTTTTATACACGAATCATGAAGGATTCGCAAAACACATGCACTACTGACCTCCACCACCAACCAGCTGCCGTGACCGGATTATAACAAGATAGTATGACGAAGACGAGGAGTTAGTTATTTAGATCAAAAAATATAGTATCACTCAAGCTTTGAAAGTAAACTATTATGTAATATTTTTTTTAATGATAAACAATAGTATAGTTGCTAGAGGTTTTCTTGGTTCTTTAGGACAGTGGACAAGTAGCTAGAGTTTTCTGGTATTACAGCATAGCTTATGATATTAAATGGCCTCCATGGCTCGTCGAGTGAGTGGCGAAGCGTTGCTCGCGCTAATTGCTTCTGCAGACCCGGTGCGATCCCGCGGGGTAATCCCTATGATTTATGTCGACTTCCGCGGCTCGGAAATTCTCTAATTTTATTTTAATCACGTAATTAAGCCAAGACGTAATGTCTGTTTTTAACGACTTAATACAATTAAAAAACGAATGGATTTATCAGTAAGCTAATATTAGAAAACATTTTTTTATTAACGGTTGATAAAAGAGGCAATGCCTAGATAACTTTTTAAACTTTTAAATACTTTTAATATTTTTAATATAATGTTGTGAAATCGAAGCTTTACTACAGCTTCCGTTGACTTTTGGTTGATCTTGTAATTATTTGTAACCTTTTGTTGCTGTGGTACACGATACAACTGAGTTGTAGTATACTGTAGTAGTGATATACGAAGAATTGTCTACGTATTTATTTAGGTAGAAATTCCCGCTTCATTCACGCTTAATGTTCGAAATCCTATGAGTGACTGACGGGATAAGCATTGTTTGTTTCCCTCCTCAGAATTTTTACAAGTGTATTGCTGGTGGCCGGTACGAGTTAAAGGATTCTATTATTGGCCAACTCATTGCTTACAAAGACTTGAAACGTGAATCCGAAGTTGGGAATTTCTAAAAGATGACCAAAAATATGTATTATAATGTATTTGTACACCAGCCATCCGCCGCGCGGTCGGTTAATTGGATCTGGTCCACAGCGGGCCGCGGAAATCGTTTCAGGATTCCATCATCGCCGAGTCCTCATTACTGGTGCGCATTAATTTGAAATTAACTTCTTGAGTGAAATACCATTCATACCGCTGTAGATTAAAATACCTCGAGCACTACAAACTGGATATGTACGATTGAAATGTTAGAATCGTAGTTAACGAAATCCAATAGTGGATATGGTTGATATGAAAGTTCAAATATACTGATTGAATTGGACTTTCTTAGACTCTTTCTTCTTTCTTCTAAGTTCAGTTTTATATTTAATTTATTAGTAGAATATTTTGAATTTGAATTTTATTTCTGATAACATTGCAAACTGGCTTTGAGCTTTTTGATGAAGCCCGTAGTTTGCGATAAAGAAGTCAATCTATAATCGATCATTGTTTCACGAGTCTTGAACTTTCAGACGCGAAGATTTTTGGTAGTCGTATACAAATATGTTGTAAGCTCTACTAATAGGAATAGCCTAAGTCAAGAAACTCGATTTCGCTGTTTCACAACGAATGATAAGAGCGTTTCGTGATTCATTTGATTGCGTTAGCGGGAGCTCGATCACGAGCACTGACCGACTGCGGCGTTATATACGACCCCTTGGTATATCTGTCCGAAGCCACTTGTGACCTGATTCATGACATCTACGGCATCGGGACAGGGATAATTGGCGTTGAGGACTCTATAAACATGGTCTTTTCATGGCTTTTGTAGTTAACACATGGGAATATTTAGAAATACTTTTGGTCATACGCAATAGAAAATCTGAGGGCGTTGAAGAGAAATTTTTGGTGTGATTATGTATCTGTCTCGTGGTATTAATGTTGTATTTTATATGTAATAGTTTTTGTGATTTTTAGTGACGATATTAGTGTGTTAAAGTGTCGCAAAGTCTTGATTCCTTATGGATGTAGTTTTGTGGAACAAGATTGTGTTAATTTCAAATCCCTTTCTTTTGATTTGAGGCTATTTCCTTTTAATACTAAGCCGCTGTCTGTCTCGGGGGGAAGCTATTATAGGATTTGGAATGCTGTCAGTAGTTTAAATTTCGGGGCGAGTATATCCGGCAACATAACTTTTATACTTGAAAGGAGCCAAATTTCAGTATGTATTTCATACGTAAGAAAATAGGAGCTTTAATTAAATATAACATTCAAAATTATACTATACAGATCTCTATTACTTAACAAAAAATAAATCGCTGCAAGTATTCCCCGGAGGCTACTCGGTAGCTGGAGAGCAATCGAAGAACGGTCCAGCGGCTCGTGCGGTGTGCAGTCGCAATAAAATATAAGAATCGCAATGAGTTCTCTCCCGCAGCAGTCGCTCTCGCATTATTACGTCTTTCTATATATTTCGTGGTTCGTATACCCACGTGTATTTTTGACGCTGTTAATGCTTAAAAACGCTCAGAACTGGGACACGTTTCAACAATGGATTAAACTCGAAACTCTATTTTAAAAATTTTATGGCATACATTTTTCTTCTTATAGTTTCTACAAAATTCTATGATACTTTTATGTGGCTGTGATATTGTAAAAAATACCTCGAGTCTAAGTATTTCATTCTTTATGACTTCTGCCTGACTCTTTTTTATACTATGTTTCCGCTTTATAGTATTGTTGCGTTGTTATATTGTACTATTGTGCTTTGTTTTTATTATTTCAGTTTCCTTATTCAAATTCCGTTTATTCCATATATTTGGATTTATTGGTGGTATTTTATTTATACCTGCGTGATGGTTTTTTTTAACAATACGTTCCTTTAGGTATTGCCTGAATCGAAAAACACTTCTAGAACTTGTGTTTTAAACTACTGACGTAGCTAATATATTATATGAGAAAAAAATAAACGCAATAAAAAATATAAATATGAAATTTTTAGGGAAAGGAATCTCAACTAAACAGATTTAACGGATGTTATCCAAACAATCGAGATCCGATCGAGTTTTGAATGTAGTTCTGCTTAATTAATCCGGCTGCAGCGGCGTGTCGAGACCCGAGGACCGCATGCGGTCATTAATAACCCTCCAGTCGGCCCCCGCGAGCTCCGTGCGAGGGTCTAATTGATTGAACCCCTCATCCAGCAGCTGAGCCGGTGTCGACCTCTCGATTACTGCACACGACTGTTCGCCTGTATTCACTTCAGAGGTAAACATATCATACTCTACTAACAAATAAGTTAATGCAAACAATTGTCGGTTCTGTAGAATACGGAAATCTATACGGAATATAGATAAAAGTTTAAATTAAATGTACGGAATGCGCGTATATGTAACGCATATTAAAAATTAAAGATTACATAATGATAAAAAGGTTTGCATTTCACAATATCCGCTTCGTACAAAACTGCAGCTTAATTATTAAATAGAAAGGCTTTAAAAGATCGACCGCCGAGTTTCTCGCTGCTACTTACGCTAAGAGCAACATTCGGAACCAGTGGTAACTTTATTAAACCTAATTGATTCTAGACGATTCAAAAGTGATTAAAAGCTACGGCTATTTTGATTTGATTACAATATAATATTTATTCTGTGGTTTACACTTCTATAGGACTATTCGTTTGTGATAGCGGTCGGTTTACAGTTTTTAGTATTTGTCAATTAGTAAGCAAAAGCAATTCTTCGCTTTTCATTTCATGCCCTGTAGATTATATTCGTTATATTTTTGTCTGTTTAGAAATTTTTTTTAATCATAAATTTCATCGCATATGGTAGTAATAGATACACCGTTTACATACCGCTTTACCGGAAGGGGCTGTTTAAAATATTCCCGCGGTCACAGTGAAGTCATCAATCGAGATGTGCCGGCCCAGCTTCCCGGCCGCGTCCTGCCACAGACGAACACGTCCTCCTCTCACGACACTGTGATTTACTAGTTTTGGGACAAATGCTTGTACCTTTGATCTCCACAAATAGCCGTAGACGTCTCGGAAACAGATTTCAAAGACAGAATCACACCACATACAGCGTACTGTTGACTAATAACAATTTGTTCTTAATATCTTTTTTAATAATTAGAATCAAACAGGTTTTATTGCAATAACATATGATAATATAAAGGTGGAACTCCACCAATGTACAGAACTGTGCAGCACTGTGAATGAACAGTGGGTGGCACAAATCTTTGGTCGACTCATTCAAGCAAATATTAACAAATCGTGAGCGAATATTTTACAAATGTTCGTGCACATTTATGCACATTTGTGCGCGTACACTTGAAACAGTGGACTCGCGTGGACGCGTACGCACTCGTTGTTCACGAACTCAGTTTTTCTTCCGCTACTGGATAGAAATCATTTGTTTGTACGCACACATCTTTAATGAAGAGGGAGGAATGAAAAAAATATTCAGAATAATTTTATAGAAAATGTCTAAAGATATATTGTAAATTTGTATATAATTAATAAGTGAAATAATATATAAGCATTATAACATATTCTTAAATGACCATGCTCGCGCATATGTGTGCTAGACAAGTTACACACAACATTGCCGGTGGAGACAGAAGCTAAACGCGATATCAGCTTAGTACGTACTTTGTACAAAATATTTGCAAACAAATGTGCTGCACACTATTTTGGCGGAATCCTACCTCAAGATTACAAACGGGAAGTACGAGGATAAACGGGATTCCGGAAGCGCAATTGTAAGGTAGTGGTTAAAATTAACTAATTAAAGTTCGGTCAGCAATATAGAAATAGCAGCCAATATAATATACCGCCGTCAATTTTCAATTCCTATTTCTATTTCAATAGAATTTAAAAATGAGATGAAAATCGTACGGCAATCGTACGTCGTGGGTGGTGTCGCCAGAAGCTCTTACTAAAATCGTATGAGAGGAGATCGGAAACTGCGGCTCGCGCATGCCGCGTGCTTTGACGGAAATGCCAATTCAGTTAAGTCTTTACAAAAGAGATATAAGCGAGTGTTCAGGGTACCTGTACGTATTGCGTAACAAAATACAATTTTCATTTTGTTTGATCCAGCAATATTCATTTTTGTGCAACTCGTGACTTCAATCGCGACGGAAAACTTTTCGGGAGGGAAATCGTGACTTTTTATTCTTATCTTAATCCTATAGGATTTAATGAAATGATATGGACAAAAAATATACTGTTATTGACAGAAAGGGATCACAGCTCAGCATGCTGCATGTCGTTACACGGAGTACCAGTATAAGGAGGAGGTTTTCAGCTGCAGCTTCTATACTTATTATAAAACAAAATTCCAAAAAGCTGTCTGTCTGAATGTAATCGATTTTCTTAAAACCTACTGAACGGATTTTTGTACTGTTTTCACTAAAATATAGTGCAATACTTCCGGATAGTTTACGTAAATAGTACATATCGGTATTGGGTAAATTGTGTTGAAGAGATTGTGCAGTTGTTAAAAAACTTGCTTGCTGGGAGCTTTAGTCGCGTGCGCTGCGTAAACCAGCAGAGATACTAAAAGTAATGTAGTACAGAATTGTAGATCTCTAAAATACTAAAAAAAATCCGCGATAGCATGTCTCTATCTCTTACGGTTAATTCACAATAACTACTTTTATGTTCAAAATTTCGAAAATTCGGGAAAAGTTCGTAATCACTGAATTCCACGCGGGCGAAGCTGTTGTTGGCACAGCTAGTATTATATAAATGAAAGTAAAACTAGATACAAATATAAAACAGAGTTATCAAATCATAAGATTAAAACAAAATTAAATTAAATTAAATCTTCAAAGTTGCATTTTCGTATTGAAAATATTACATATGTATGAAATAGTATTAAAGCAAATATTTATTCGGCCGTTTAGGCAGTTTTTTGAAGACTTCTCTTTCATCGTCTACCGATGGACACCCACTGCTGGACATAGACAGCTGGTCTCTTCACATAGGTCTTTTTTCAAGGCTTAATAAGCATAATTTTAATTTAATATGAAAGTCATAGTATTACAATTTCGCAAAGGGGGCGGTAAGCTATTCCATAATTTCGTTATTCAAATATGGATGCGTTGCTTATGTATATAATGAGTAATTCTCGTAAATTCTGACTAATTGTTACATCGACTGACTAATTCTCATATATCCGAAGTCTCATAAGTTACTGCGTACAAGTCGTTATCATTCAACTCTCATATTCACCTGGAATCAAATATCTTACGTTGTTCATCAACTAATAGACACATCCTCGCCTTCAGAGAGCACTACGACGCCGGACACGTCCGTCCTAACAAATGAACTTACGACAAGCGAACTACTGTAGCAAATCAATTACTGTAATTGAACCCGGCCCAGGTAGCAGTACCGCGTTCATTCTGGGTTATCATCGTATACCAAGTGGGGAATTATTAATGCACCTGAGCGAGGGCGGCTGAGGACTACGAAAGCATCAAAGACCCCGGGTGAGAAACACGAGAGATCTAAGGCACTAGTGATAAGTAAGGCAACGTTGACGTCACTGATTAAATAAACCGCTCGATTAAATGGTTTATTAGATTTTACAACAAAATTGACTGTGACTGTAAAATTAATAGATCGTTTTTAATAGTTGTATGTTACAAGAAATTAAGACATGACTAATGATACCTGCGACTTATTTTGCGCTAAGTTAAGCGATAAAACGACTATTTTATAACTGATATAGTTCAGTACCATATATAAAAATATATACATACAATGAGAACGAAAGTAAACCTAAAAGTGTACAAATAAGACTACTTACGGTAATAAAAAGCTGATTTAGAACCCTTAAGTGGGACTGGAAGGGTGTTAGCACGTCTTTTCACACAAGTATCGTTTTTACTTTATTGTTGACTTACTTTTTTACTTCAGTGTGTTTTTTTGTACATTTTAAAATAATTAAATACATTCTTCTCCTTAACTTATTTTAGTATTTGTTTGTTTTAATAGTTTTGTAAACAATTTATAGATTTATTTATGTACTCCCTGTAGTTTGTGTCCGGTGTAGGTCTCTTTTATAATTTCCCTACAAGTATTTTTTTTACGGATTACCAATACGGAACGGACTAACATAGACATTTGTATTATATTACATTTTATTCGAACGTTTAAACTGTTTTAGGATATTCGTATCACACGACAAATGGAGTATCAATGATTGATATATTGATATAAATGATATAAAGAGTTTTTTATATGTAAAGTATTTGCTAGTGTGGTGAAAATGATAAGGTGAATATAAGACATAACGTCTAAGTACACAAAATAATAGATTCCCGTTTGTTTATTACAGCACTCTAGTTTCAGGAGCGCTGCCGTGCAACCGGCACTGTATGGAGCTGGCAAATATCCAGCGCGGTGTACGGCAGGCTGCGGATTGATGAGGAGGGCGCGAAGGGAACTGTAGCCCTGGAACGAGTTTCCATAGTTTTCTATAACTAAATTCGAAATCAAATTTCTTTATACAAACGTCCCTCGTAAAAATGCAATAAAACTGCGGTGCACTGTATAAAGAAATTTCGTTTGCGAAAACTGAAACTAGGGCTCTCGTTTGGCCATCGAACCCTGTCGAGAGTTCCATTCGCAGCGCCGTACGTTCAAGTGGCTAATGGGGTAGTCGGTTAATATTTAACCGGCTACAATGTAAGGCACGTTATATGGGGCGCGGTGTACGGGGCACGGGGTCGGCGCGAGTTACTCAGAATGTTAATTCGAATACATTCAGTTTGATTACGACTGTCGAGTTGTCTGCTATCGAGGGATGTTTAAATATTCAGTACACCGAGCAATTAGCGTCGAGATTGGTGACGTATGAGCTTTATGTCTTGGAGGTTAGGATTAATCTTTAATGGGATCTAACTTTTGTTTAATTATTTGTACAACATTTAAACGGCAAGTTTGTTCGAATAATTTTAAATTTCAAAATAATGAAGGTATTCTCATCACATCACATATACAAAGAGACACACAGACCGACTTTCGCGTTTATAATCCAGGCTCAATATTGTAAATACCCAGAACGTAAAATTGGTAGTCATAGATTCTTCGCACAACTCCACTATATGCCGGTGGGCAAAGCACATATACGTGTGTTTGTATACTGGCTGTATCTCTATGGACTATGGCCACTTGACCATATATAATGTATTAAAAGGGATGTTAAACAGTGACGTCTACCGAACGTCGCATCAGTGACACCGTTAGCCGCTCGCGAGTCGCGGCGACGGTGCAGACGACGTGTTCCATCTTATTTATTACTGCGTCGTAAAAGACCGGGTGTGCTGCAGCACACGCGTCTGCACCACGCAGTCTAAGATACAGGTAGGACCTGACAGTGTTACAACAGGACTTTATACTGACAGGATACGTCACTGACTGATTACTTGTACAGTATCCACAGGTAGTTAAGAACACTTGACACCCCAAAAACAATTCTAATTAACTTAATTTTACGAAAAAATTAAGCAAGGAAAGTTGAACCGCACGATGAAATACCAGATGATACAGATGCGTTGGTGCAAAAAGTGCGCAAGAACAAATTTACGTTCGGCAACCAAAATCAATACCAAATATATCAAAGAAACCTATAGAAAATAATATTTTGAGCAATGGGTCTGCATCAGCAAAGTCCTTTTTTGCATTGTCCACATTAATGTCGCAAATGAAACAAAATTTTACACATATATATACACAAAATATTCTAGTATTTAAACGGAATAACAAAATTATCGTTTTGCGTTCTTCAAATAAATGATTTACGTTGAATCTGATCTTTATCAGGCATTTATCCAGTATGATTTTTTTTAAAGATAACTAACTTGAAGGATTGTCATAAAAAACGTAACGTGTAATAACTATTTTACACAAAAATTAACAAATTACACATTGAAGGTGAATAACTGTGTCTATTATAGAATGATATATAAAAATCCGTTCTGTAGTTTTGGAGCTTATCGCGATCAGACAAGCAGACAGATGCAGCCGGGAGTTTGTTTCATAATACGTGAGTACGATGTCTAAAATGATATAAACCAGTGTTAGTTGTTTGGTCTGTGTACGCTGTGTCGCCGGCAGCTAATGGAGACCTAATGAAGAGTCATATCCCGGCTGAAAGGATTTAAATACGCTCTCGTTATATCAAACAGGCTGCCGATGAGTTCATACGCTAGTGGATAGCTCCAACAGAAAAAGACTCTTTAAGTGGAGTTCGTTCATCCTGCTCTATTTAATACAGTTTTTAAATATTCTGTTTTATTTTTATTCTCTTCTTTAAATATGAATAAATTGAAAATTATATCGGCTGCCCGACTGCCGGTTTCGGCTGAGTAGAATAGACCACCCTCTTTTCTCATGGAGGTTCTGTAAAAGGTGACTTAGGTAAGTTGACGTCAGGCAGGCTGGTCGTAAAATACCTAGCCAAATCAACATGCTAAAAACATGTTGCTTCGACTTCAATAAGACTGGGATAAAGGCTGCAGAATAATGGTGAATGGCTGCCTGAGCCAGACGGATGATCAGTTCAAATTTCCAATTATTTCACCCTTATATGCTGGAGAAGGCGATAGCTTCATTTTTTGAATCTCCAAGTAACATTACCAAACCCATTGATATCCCTCAAGGAGGCTTGTTAGGTCGTCAACTTCAAATTAGAAACTTCAAAGTCGAAGGCGTGACCAAAGGATCAGGTGACCCCCTTGGGAGCCGTCGCCACGCACTACTGCTCTCTAACCGATTCTCAGGTTCTCAAGGTAGGCGGGCGACACTGAGTCCTTTTTGTGGTGCGCCAGTTCAAACCGCAGACAGGCGATTCTATGTTTTCAAAAGATTAATACGACTTCATGATTTACTTTGTTGTATAAAGTACAATATGTACCTACCAATAATGTATGGAATTAGGCATCGCTTTGCGGCGATTCATATTAAAAAGTAAGAACATTGTCATTACATTTACCTCATCCTCAATTACGTGTTACGTGTATTTGTTTGTATCCTGCTCCCCAAGAAAAAATGGGAATTTTTTATTTTATATGTTAACCCGGTGTATAAGTGTGAATCGTAGCATATTTTATAAATATTGATCCACTGAATTAGCGGCAAAATCCTAACAGACAGTGTTTGCGCTTAGTGTGGACGGCGCCTAATTATTTGACAGTGGTCTATTTGCAGTTATGCAAAATTTTAAACCACGGAAAATAAACGGACACTTTTTGACAACCGCTAGACATTCAACATCTTACTACTGCTAATTTAACTAATTTGTATCTAAATCTGCAATCTTCAAATAAATATATATAGCGAACGAGTAGGTACAGAAGAAATTTTCTAAAATATAGTTTATAAATACATGAATTATTAAAAATAGTCACACTATCATTTATACGATACATATATGCATGTTTATACCTATATTCTTTGTTAATCGTTAAACTCTATAGTATATCTATATTATAGTCGTTAATAGGTCATAAATAAAACTTAAATTTGGTGGTTTCCCTAACATAGCTATAGGTTACAGAAACAGAATATTACGGTGATCCCTCAAGGTTAACTAAAGTTATGAAAAGTCTTCCATATCTGTATCGCAGTCGGCCACACGACTGACGACTCCCAGTGACCAACACGACCGCGCTATCGTCACACGGACACCAACAGCTAAAGTTATTAATTGGTCCGTAATTATCGTCGCTGCGATTCTCAAACTTTTTCCGTCCCCCATTGTCCCTGACAGCCCCCCCCCCCCCCGTCCAGATATTAAACACGTCCGCTAACAGCCCGCCATTTGAACCCGCCCGACCGGAAACGTACAACTTTTGGTAATTACGAAAGTTCTTTGATCTTTTTATAAAATATTTGTTTGAAATATAAGCTCGCTATCGGTCTATTGTTAAAAAAGTTTTCACAGTAGTTTGAACGCAGTCGGATCGATATTGGTGCCTGACCGCGTTATTTTATGTTGTTCTTCCTAGAAAAACCTATTGTCAATTCTAAATGTTCCCGTCCGGAAAAGCTCTAAATCGTATTAGCAAAAAACCTAAGTGGAAAACGATCCACGATCGACAAAAAGTATACGTACTACGTAAACAATATAACTGTAGTATTATAGGCTTTACTTCGTACCTATTACATTTATTGTTATGGCTTTATGCCAATTTTTTACAAAATATATGAGACGCAAACCTAAAACATCCAACAAATAAAATGCATATGTTAAATAATATTATTTAAATTACGTTAAATATATAGGTAGGGCTATGATTAGTAAATAAAATCAACATTTGTATTCTTTCGGTCAAAGTTTCATCTTTCCTATCGGCTCAACAGGTGCGGGTGCGAACAGAGGGTAACACTTAAATTGGGGTAAACAAATAACGGGCGCAACTAACATAAAATAATTTAAAATGTTATGCAGGTGAATTGGAATGGGATACCCTCACTATGTCACATAGGATTCTATAATAAAATTCTAAGATAAATTTTAACTCTTTCGTTGTAGGAGTTTAAAAAAACTATTAAAAGGCGCCCAGTACAGAAAGTCCACTATGCTATTAAGAATTACATAAACTGTAAGATTGCATGGACTCTTCGACAAGCAATGACAATATTTAATTAGTTATAGGAACTATATTTTGAAAGTAGTAATCGCTAAAGTTCTTGCTGGCTCTTCTCGGTAGGAGCAATTTTTCGAATCACAGTAGAATCGATGATTCAAAAGAACTTGTTTACAAAGTTTGCATGAATAAAGAATATTTTTAATTTGAAATGTTCGTCATTCCGCAGTGTTATACCTCGAACACTTTCTCTGTCGCACTGTCTATCTCAGTCCGCAAGCCCCCACTCCTGCAATAAATCGCGTGTTCGCTAAATAAGCCGCGGTTCGGCTGTTTTCAATCATTTTTACCCGGCGAAGCTTCTGCGCCCGCCTGTCCTTCCGGTGACGCTGTAAAAGCCTTTAAGACTAACAGCGCTAAGTATTTCGAAAAGTTTTTTTTTCAATCAGTTAGCTAAACCAGTTATTCCTCAGGTGTTAATCAGCCAACAAGTGCAATAGCCTCAGCCAGGCGACTCGGAGACAAGTTCATTTGTAGAAGCAAGCTATCTTATGTACAAGCTTTTAAAATACTAAGTACATGTTCAAACTGTTAATAAATGGTACAAGCTTATTACGGTTTCATTTAGTACCCCTACAGCATTGAATAAATGCAACTTGTGCAGTAAGTGAGAGTGCAATCGTCGCGGTATAATTCGTTTTGTTTCACCAACAATCCTTCTCTGCGTGTGACGAGAGATGGTTCAAATTACGAGCACATTACACGCTCTATGAATTTGATAGCTCATTAAAAGCAGCCCTACACGAGGCTTCGCGAAACCGCACAAATTGCCGCCAGATACCGAGCGCGGGATGTTTTATTGGCACGAATTAAAAGCTCACTGCATTCTGAGTACCATTTCATTTTGTAGAGATTGATTCAACTCGTTAAATCGAAGGTGGAACGTATTCTGAAGTGTGTATGGAAGCAAAAACTATTATAACACATATACGAGAAGCCCGAGAGAAACAGACGAAAAGTCTCTGTATTGATGAAATCTACTATAAGACGAATTCCTGGCGAAAGACGAACTCTTGTAAACTAACTGAAATGTTTAACTGATTAATTATAAAACAGTAATGTAAAGTCGGACGAAAAAAGTAAGAATTATTTTAGGACGATCCACTTTTTTTTCAATCCACAAAACTTATATAAGCAGGACCTACACGCTGCATAAACACTGCACACATTCAGTGGAACAATCTCAACGGTCGTTTCGCGTCACTAAAGCATGATCAAGAGATAGGATCCAATATTGCAAAGCTTTGTCAAAATCGTCGTGTTGGTGGTTATGTGTATGTGCAGGTACCAATCCTGCACGTACAAGGTAAGGTGGAATTGTGCTTACACAAGATAGATAGGTAGCATTAGATAGATTTTCTTAATAAATGCAGATTGTAGCAAAATGATTCTTTCGCCTACATCTATATATAAGTTACGCTTGTGTCACAAAGTTTAAAGTATTGTTTGATTTTTAATAATTAAGGAAGCGAATGTATTTTCAGGATTGCATTCTTACATCGCGTAATCGTAAATTATAGCACTGTTATATTATCAGTGTGTTTTTCCGTTAAAATAATATGAATTTCATGTATTCAGCTGAAATTATATGCATTGGATTGGAATGAAATAGACACGTGCTCCGGCCCCGCGGGACTTCTCGATATATCGATACAATCTTTGTTCAGCGATTCTGCTGAATATGTTAATGTTCTCGCAATATCATATAAGCCTAAATAATAACACAACTGTAGTTATCACCTGACATGTTATATTTCAGATATCATCGCAAATATTAGAAAGAGGTCTAAGGCCTCAAATCCTTTGCTTCTTTTCTCCATAATGATCGAGAGAAACTACAGTGAAATATATCGTGCACATACTACTAGCAGACTCTTGTCGAGTACAAATTTAAGCTACAATAAATATCTTATGGAATTATTATATGGTACGAAAGATATTTAAAAGTATTTTTGAGATTTCAGCAATACTAAATACTAAAATTTTAGTAACATTCATAATTAAATTCTGTATAATCTATAAAATACAAAGTCTACTCACGTTGAATTGTCTTAAATTACACCGACCTGTAACGATAAGTTTTATCTTAATAAACATCTAAGATTAAATTATGTTCAGGTCATGAATTCATAAAGATGCTACACTCGTATTTTATCCATTAATTATTAATGTTTATTTGAAGTGAGTTACGTAACTGGAGTCAAAGTCAAAAATTTTAATTATTTTGGACTTGAATTGTAGCACATAATGCTCGATATCGACAGTTAATTTTACCCAAAATTACAATGCATTCCATAGTATCCGTAATAACGCAAAATAAAAAAAAACATTTCTGTAAAAGAAAATTCAAAGTAAAAGTAATGGAATTAAATTTTGCTATAATCCACGATAAAAAAAATATAAAGAATGCTAAATATAGAGTGCATTATCCGTTCTCATATCTGATACATGCAGAATGCACTACCCACCACCAAGAACACAATAATACACAAACACTGCACACATTCACTACTACAGTCCCAACAATCGTCTACTCCAGTAACCGTGTGGTTAGGTACAGATTATGTTAATTATTAAATTTAGACTCTAACACAGAACTCTAGACGGCTAAGATATGAATCCATATTAGAAATGTGAAAGTCTGTTGATTGTCTGTCTGTCTGTCCGACTCTCCATCAATTACGCTTTTACGGAAAATTGTCTGGAGAAATGTTGACAAAATTTTGTGCACAAACCTTGTGCTAACAAGCGGACTAACATGAACAATAAAAATCCTATTCTTCTTTTGGGAATTTGATGAAGTAGACGGACATAGCTACGGCAAATGGAAAATATTGCAAATATTGACCATTGTATTGGCTTGATAGTAGGAGCAACGTTCCCAACCGGCAGTTACTGTCAAAAGATTCAAAAGACTTAATATACATTTGCGTTTAAAATTAAAATTAAACCTAAGTTAAAATTTATGTTATTCTTCGTTAAATAAGTTCAAATAAATATGAAATAACTTGACACACATTTTCTTGCTATTATAAAGGTAATATTTACACGATACACTCTATGTCCCGCCATCGGTGAGGCCTTCGTCAATATTAGGTCCACAACTGCTCAAGACACTTGACATATTTTTTGAAAATTGGAACCATCCAAACAGTGAAAGTGTGGGTATAAATAAAAATATATGTAATAATATAAATGTGAAATTCTGTTTTGCGTTCACAAAACTCTGCATCAATATTTATGAAATTTTGAAAAATCTAAGCTTTAATACATACGTAACTTATACATACGTAACTTGAATGAATTATTTATTTGACACAAAACACTACATATACACTACATTTGCCGTAGCTATGTCCGTCTACTTCATCAAATTCCCAAAAGAAGAATAGGATTTTTATTGTTCATGTTAGTCCGCTTGTTAGCACAAGGTTTGTGCACAAAATTTTGTCTCTCCATTATAGGCTGAAAAATAAATTAAAATAAACTACAATTAACTTAAACAAACACAGACAAACTATAATTAACTTAAACAAACAGACTATATACTAATTTAAAAAAAAAAAATCTAAAAACAGTCAAAATCAAAATCAAAATCAAAATTATCTTTATTCAAATAAACCATTTCAGGCACTTTTGAATCGTCAAGCATCAATATGATTAATGAAGCTACAACTGGTTCGGAATGTTGCTCTTACCGAGAAGAACCAGCAAGAAACTCGGCGGTCAATCTTTTGAATATTTTCAATTATACATCATTAAACCGCTGTCTTGTATGAAGCTGAAAGGATTTTCAAATCCAGGCTTTCTTATCAACCAAATAATCTTCAATTTTGTAATATGCTTTACGTATAAGCATATTTTTTACACTTGATTGAAATCTTTCTGTACACTGGTCTAGAATGGATTGAGGAATTTTATTACAGAAGCGAATACCGAGACCAACAAATGAGTTGCTTACTCTGCTGAGTCGCGACGCAGGCAGTATACTGTGTTGTCCTAAAATGGATGATCTACTCAGCATTTTCAGAAGTGAAGCTTCTGATGCTGGTTTTCACAGATCACCACGGAAGGCAGTGACCGCAACATAAGCTATTAACTAATATAATCTAATCTTAAACTTAAATAACTTATCTTTCGATTATATGATAGTAAACGGATTTCAAAACAAATATTAATACGGAATTATGGATAAAAGCGTTTGTACATATTTGGGAAGATTACTTCTGGTATATATTTACATTTTATTTTGATAATCCATAACCACCCTTACGAAAAAGATGTTCGGCTGCGACTCGCGTTTCACTCCTGGGAGTGAAACATAAATCAGTCAGATTAACTATATCGTCGCACCGGTCTACCTGCAGTATCTGCGCGAATCCAAATTCCAATTCCAAAGTCATCAAATCATTTTTATTCTAGTAAATTTGTAAACAAATGCTTTAAAATCTTCAACGCAACTGGTTATTGGGAAAACGGCTTCAACCGAGAAGAGCCATATTTTTAGAGATATCGATTATAGTACGGTCTCTATCTTAAAAAGACACACAAGGACATTTCTATGTTCCATCAAAAGCGAAGTGACCCTACCATTCATTGTATTGTTATATCTCGAAGGGACTACGCAGCATTCCGATAAAAGGTTCCAGGAAGCTACACTTTTTCCGCCTTTTTAAAGATAATCGCCATAATACTAATATACAAATTTGTCTATTGTGTGAAAATATATTCAGTAGTTTATCGCGAATAGAATAATGTTTATATTTTAAATCAAGATGAAATCTTTAGAAACAAGAGTAGTTTAATAATGCTTAATTTAATTGTTACAGAAATAAAGAATCCATTTTTCTTTTTCCTTAATCTTAAATTAAATTAAAAACTAAAAGTAATTGACGGATAAAATACATCAACATATTAACGCTATCGAAGAGTTATTCAAATTCCAATCCATCACATCTCTAAGCTGTACTCCATGGAGATGAGTTATTTAAGTAACTCTGGATTTATTTCGATAAGTTAACTTCTTTCCTCACTTTGTGACAGTTGCAAAGTTATCGCGACGTTCATGAGGCAGCTGTCGGTGATTTATGTGTGCCACCTAATCGGATCACCTTCCCGGAAGTTGCAGTCTTTTGAACAGCACTGCGGAGGAAGATCAATATTTTATCCAAAACTAGGTGTACTTTTGTCCAGCATAGAAAGGTTAGAAAGTTTTTTGATATCATAATAACTCTATTGACATAATAACTGGGAGGTTTAGTCGCGTGCGCCGCCTAATTAAAGTAATGTACTAAAGAATTGTAAATCTATAAAAAATACCAAAAAAAGTCCGCAATAGCATGTCTCTGTCCCTTATGGTTAAGAATTACTGCTTCTATGTTCGAAATGTTGATTTGGGAAAAGTTTTGCGACACACTGAGTTACACACGAATATAAATACGAGTAAGTTATCATTACTATAATGATAGCTCGTTAAAATCATGTGATGGTTTTGTAGTGGCGACACCGCAGTAGAACTGTTATTAACTGGTGAATGAAAGGGCACGGGGCTTCGAAAAGATTCCGGAAACATTGAAAGCTAGTAATATTAGAAAGAACCCTTTAAAAAAACGTACGTTTAACGATGAATAAGATACATTCCCGTAATATTGTGGCGCGCGTTAGTTTTAATTTTACTACAATTTTTAAGGCAATCATATACATTATACAGAGTACAGAATTAATCTGTTAAACATGAAATGCTTAATGTAATTTAGTTACTTTCAGATCAAATCAAATGAAATCAAAATATTTTTTATTCAAATAAGCTTTTTCAAGCACTTTTTAATTGTCAAGGAGCAATATGATTACTGAAACTACAACTGGAATGTTGCTCTTATCGAGAAGGAACCAGAGACTCGGCTGTTAAGGTGTTAAGGATAACACTGTATCTGATTAAGTAGCTTTCCAAATATTGGTAGATTTTTAACTTTCGCGATTCATACTAATATATAAATAAACGGGTCATTCGTGACCACGGTGGATACAACTCTGCCGAAACGTCGAACCTTGAATAAAGGTGATTCGATTTCCAAATATTAACCAGGACTTATGTGGTGCACTAAGTCTAGTTCCAATTAAATATACTACATATGTAGAGATATATTAAATATACTATGTAAACATTAACGAACCATGAGGTTAACCATATGTTGGAAACTGATACCGGAGTGTGTAACACGACCGGCGCATTAACGAAAAGGGTCTCTCTACTTGATTACAAGCTATTGTCTGTACTGTGGTTGTGTTGACAAAAAATTAGATATTCTACAACAAGTATGCGGTATAATAAATAGTAAACCAAAAAATTCATGATAATGTTGTATATTTCAAAGCTCGTACTAAAAATAATAAGGAATTATCACTAATAATATGTATTTTATATTTCTGAAATATGCTCCACAATTGTCCTGTTCAAATATATAGAATGTAATTTATCGTCGAATTTCAAACATATCCAGAAATCTTAATTATACGTAGAAGTTCACAAGCTTATGTTTGTTTGGAAATTTCTAAAGTTGTTTTAATGAGTATTAGAAAATCGACCAGCCCAACTATGTGCACTAGGTAAAATATTTTATCTAGTGCACATCTAGCCGGCCAATCTGTGCAGTAGGCCAACCATGAAATCTTATTGCGACTCAATTGAAGACGTAAACTGAATTGCTTTGCTTTTTCATACAATGACGTCTTAAAAACGCACACTTTGAGACGTTGCCGAATCAGCGTTCGGAATTCGTCCTAAAAACATGTGAGTAAAAGAGATAAAGTTAACTATAGTTCATATAACGTTTTCCTTTTTAAACATTACAGCCCCAATTCAATCCACACTGCATGGTATGAAAAGAAAGCGGATCAGTTTAGGTACCGACTTTGTATTGAATAGTTTTCTAAAAGTTCATGGTAGGCCAACTGACTGCAACTTGGATAGTTTCAATTCAAAGTTGATAATGAATTCTATACATTGTACTTTTATGGACTCGCTGCTAGTGCAAAAAGTAACAGGTATTTTATTTTGTGACAAGATACCTAAATAGTTGCTCATATGTTTATTTAATACTATACCAAGTTCTTGTTAATGTATAGAAATAGGCTGTATCCACGTCTAATTCTATCGTTTTAGCCCGACTAGTTTCAAGCCCATACGGAGCCTTGGTTAAATTTATCATTTGCAATAAACTATAATATAAAGTTAATCAAAAATTAATACAGCCTCATAATAATTGATAGTCAGATTCATGTCATTAATAACGAATCAAGGAAGATGTTAATCAACCACCAATTCATTAAGTTTTCATTAGAACCGCAAACCAGCGTTTTCGGTACGTGTGTAATGTGTATGAACGGATAATATTGCGGTTCTATTTGTTGGCGGCGGTTGGCACATTGCAAATTATTGATACAAATCACCCCAAGGATAAATAATTTTCATCTCAGAGAAAAATTTTATGCTTTAATATACGCAGGAGTACAAAACTAACAATCAATTCGTTTTACTAAAATTCATTTAGTCTCACTATTGATTTCCGCAAAGTAGAGCTTAATTATATAAATACTTGCAAGTCTCGCCAAGTCTGTATTCTTATCAAGGTATTGTAGGACTTTAGTAGGCACCTTCAAAAGTTGCTGAAAATTGTGCAGTTTTGTTGCATCAACTAAAAGTAACTAATGACCATGAACGTCAATTTAATCTTATTAAGTATGGTGTAGTCATGTTTTAGAATCCTAAAACATGACTACCAGACACATACACCTCGGTAAGAAATAAGGGTGGCCCATTGACCCTCATTTCTTACCGAGGTGTCGTGAAAGGCGACTAAGGTAAGTTGACCCGCCGTGTAGTATCCGGTTGAGTAGAATAGACCACCCTCTTTCTTACCGAGGAGTCATAAAATACAATTAAGGGTAGTTGACGTCAGGCAGGCGGCCGATCGTAAAATACGTAGCCAAATCATGTGACAACATGTTGTACCGACCCCATTTGAAGTGGGATAATGGCAGGAGGATGATGATAATGATATAGTCATTGTTTCCCGAAATTTTTTAACTTTTTTCGTTCTGTAACTATAAATTTTTGAGTTCGCGCACGAGTTTTTTACGAGCAATTTAATATTTTGTGAAAGCTTACAGTAAAACTAATAATAAATGTAGTATAATTTTTATAAAAAGCATGGGGCACAGCTTCAAAGCACAATAAAATAAATGTAATAAAGTATTTTATGACCGGGCCGCTACGGAATAGTAGGTAAAGCACGCGCCGGCCCGTGTAGTACACGACATTATATAATTATCGTTATTTACGAACAGGCCCCTCGCGTGATCGGCCGTGATTGAATAATTTATTGTCAACTAATAACACTTTATTTAATAATTAAATAACAATATATAAAGCTTAAGCTAATGTAGAATATACAAAGTTATTGGAAATCGAAAAAAAATAATGAATTGAATAAATTAGAATGAATTTATTTCCAAATTAAAGATATGGCCGAGGGTTTCATCTGATGACCTTCAAAATTAACATTGGAGACTGTGGCTGACATGTAAATTAATGACAAATAATATATTATGTTTGTATCACATTGTATAATGTACTGCAGCTCATAAATAAACTTGTAACGTTGGTAGGAAAGACTTAGTTAAGTGATCATCATTCTCCTGCCCTTATTCCACTCTAAGTGGGGTCGGCGCAACATGTTACAAGCCTGTTGTCATATGATTCGGCTACGTATTTTACGACCGGCCGCCTGCCTGACGTCAACTTGCCTTAGTCGCCTCTTACGACACCTCGGTAAGAAATGAGGGTGGTCTATTCTATGCAGCCGAATACCACACAGCATTTACCTTAGTCGCCTCTTACGACACCTCGGTAAGAAATGAGGGTGGTCTATTCTATTCTGCCGGATACTACACGGCTTACTCAGTTAAGTGATCGTAAAAATTATATAGAAAATTTTTACTAGAAATTAGCCAGAATTAAGCTTTAATGCCTTGAAATATATCCTATTAGTCTCAGTGGTAAAAAAGATCATTTTCTTGAAAATTATTTAGAACTTAAACCAGCCAGTTCATAAATCTCTCTCGCTAGTTATCTAGCTCGAAATCAAACATCGATACCCTTTGCTTTTGTAGCAACTTATCCATCTCAATATCTGCTTGTAATTTTTCTAAAGAAAACTTTTAGTATTATACTTCAATCGTTTATTTAATATTAAAAGTACGCAATAATATCATAACCTCAGCCTCTCCTTCCTGGATTGCTGTGAGATTGATATCAGTTAAGTTTATTGTGCCCAGCCGCGGCCCTCCGGGTGACCCTCGTCAGGCTGTCCTACTAACGTCAATATGTCTGCCTCGCCCTCAGGTTCAGTAGTTGGGTCACCATGATGAGACCGTTGAATCTGTCGGTACGATTTTATTGTAAACTGTATAAAATCCTTGTTTTGCTTCTCTTTGGAATATAAACTAGTGGCACCCATTGTCGTTGACATCAATTAAAGTGTTTAAATATCCAAGGAAAACGGGATTTTTTATCTTATATGTTAGCCCGCTATATAAGCTTTAACTGTGCAAAATTACATCAATATCCTGCTGTGACAGCCCAGCGGTGAAATCGTCGAATTCGACTCTCTCATAAGAAACACGTGTTTAAACCCGGGGCCATCACCAATGAGCTTTTCTTTTAAAACTTAGGAGTCTTATTTGTAATTAAAATTTGTCACGAGCTTTTCCTATTTTTAAATTTATTTATTTTTAAATTTTTTTGAGGAAACCTGCATATCTCTAAAGAATTTTGGGGATAAGTGTAACCTACCTACCCTACCTACCTAGTGTAGATTACACTGCTGCGCTCCAAATACTAAGAGAGATACTATGCCCAGCTTTGGGATAGTAACAAGCCGTTATTTTACATTAACTGTCTTCAACACAACGAAAGTTCAGCTCATATAAGAGGATGGAATAAGCAATCGGCAGCTCTGTGCGGTTAACTAACAAGTTCCCAACTCGGCCCTCTTATGAGTACATCTAAATTCAAGAACATCCACAAACCCAGTTAGCACGACAAGTAATTAAATTAGTGCTCTACTCATATACTAGTAGTTACTGTTTATTGACGTTAATTGTATAGTAAGAGATGGCCGAACTACTTACAACACAGAAATATATTAAAACCCTAAGACAAAACCACCATCACCATAAATAATGTCTTAATTTTTTTTTATTGATATAGTTAAGTTCAGTTATATGCTACTTGTTTTTTCGATTTCCTAAAGGAAAACCAGATTTACATACTTAAGTTTCAATTGCATTAAATTTCATCAATATTGTTGCAGTGAAATAATACATCTACACGTCTCCAACCCTAGTTTGCTACACACAATATCAATGGTGAGGGTTGAACTGCCTATATATAAGACTGTTTGCTAGGGTGATGCACGCAGCGTTGTAGCGCATAATGATTTTGTCCTGGAGCCTATCCTTTTGATAATGCCTCGGTTACGGGGCGAAACGATCATAGAGATCTACGTAGTGAATGTGTGTAGTGCTTGTGTGGTGTGTTGTAGGTGACGGCGTTTTGTCATATGCGTGGTGACTGGTCCTGCATGTATAAGGCATGTGAACGTTGTCTACTTTCTGCACTTAACATTACATACATTTTCTTAACAAACGCGGATTATAGCATAATAATTCTTCTAATCGCAATCTAATCGTAACGCTTCTGTAATTAAATTGGTATAGATATCATATAAAATACTTTTGTTTTTAGTTGTTTTGTTTGTATATATTTATTTTACTTTAAAGCTATAATATTTTAACTAAAATATGTCACTCTACACTCTAAATTTAGGTTACGCTATGTTTTAGTCGCGTATTGTAAATGTTTCGAATTGGGATTATGTATATTTTGGAGTTTTTTAGCTCTATTTCTGTGAAATAAAATAGGTGTTTATCTGTTGGTGGGTCTCATATATCAAATAAAATGAAATTAAACAGAAATATCAACACAAATTGATAGTTAAAGAGGAAACTCTTTAATTAAAGTGCTCTTTTTTAAAAACCTTGGGTTAATAAAACACTCTAGGGAGATTTCCCGAAGGTAATATAAGGAAATGATATTACTCTTAGGTGTTTCCAATTTTAACTTAAAGCCTTACTGTTGAATGTCAGATATTTAACAATGTTAGCATTTTGAACTAGTACTAGCAGTACTAGTTTTCATTTAGTAATAAAATCAGAATGCAACTCACATGTATATCAAAATAAAACATGCTTTGTCTGTTGGATCTCATATGCACAGATAGAGAAGTGGGTAGGTGATCAAACAGTTAACACATGTTTTATTTGTGTCCCTTGTTTTTTTAATTGATTTAAAAGTAAATAAAACCTTTTAAGTTTGTGAAATGGACTAAAAAATATTATATTTACCAGCTTGTGTTTCCTATATAATTTCATCAGTGGTTTATACTTATCAGTTATTTCTACAAACCAAATTTAGTTACTTTATTATTTTATCATAATGGAGTCAATCAAGCACACTATCACAGAACTGAATGAACTCTTTAACACAAGGATGGCTGAATTCCAGCGAAATCTGCAAAGTTCCATCCCAGCAACTAGCCCTTCATCAAACATAGCCGCACAATTCAGCGCATTCCGAAGTTTTGTGTTAAGTGCATTGGAGGGTCTTCAGGTACAAGTACAGATGCTTACAAAAAAGTGTGATGACATGGAAATGCGAAGCAGAAGAAAAATATTATTAGTTCATGGTGTCTCTGAGAGCAAGAATGAAAAGATTTCAACAGTTGTTACAAAAATTCTTTCTGAGCATCTTAAGATTGAACATATTAGTGAAGACGCAGTTAGCCGCTGTCACCGTTTAGGTAAACCCAGAGCTGGCCAACCTAGGGCAGTCCTTATTAAGTTCTACGATATATCCATTAAAAACAAAATCTGGTTTGCTAAGACTGGCCTCAAAAATACTGGCATTACACTATCCGAATTTCTTACTAAGGAACGACATGATTTATTCGTGGCTGTTCGTCAACGCGTTGGCATTACAAAATGCTGGACCAGAGACGGACAAATTGTGGTTATTGGACCTGATGGTGGACATAATCACATCTCTTCTATGTCAGAATTGAATGATCTTTTTCCTAATAATACAACAGGCCCAGTAAATGTGGCACCCATAGCGTCGACAAGCTCTGTAGTGCCGAGTCGGAAGCCTGATAAGATGCTTAGAGCTAAAAAAGTAGGCAGAAGATAAATATCTTTAACATTGTATATCGCGGTTTGTTTTCTGTTGTGCTTCGTGGTTTCTGTTGTATCTTACCTTACTGTATCTTTATTTTTATTTGTATAGTTTGAACTATTACCCTCCACTTACAATTATGGTTTTGTTTATTTTAATTAGTCTTTTTTTTATTTACCTACAAAAAGGTAAACAATTAATAAAATACTTTGTAGTTGACAATTGACATTTGTTGTCGACCACAGACAAATAACTTAGTAGTACGTTTAAGACAAAGATTATATGCATAATTATATGCGTGTGTATGAAACACGTATAGTATTTTAAAATTGAAGTTAGTACTTATATGTTAGTTTATCTGTATTACTTTTAACAATGATATTTAGTAAGCTTTCGTGTTACTTAATTATTATCATTTCTATCATATATGCATGTACTTAAATTTTTAAAATAATCTGTTCATTCCCTAATAATTTTGTTAACCTAATTTTGTAAAGCAATCTCTTTCATACAGCTGGTAGATAGTATTGCGGTCCGTTTACCTGTTTTTCTTTAGTTTTAATTTAATATTATTTTTATATAATATATTTATATACATACATATATTCATATAGCTTGTGAAATATGAGTAATAACGAAAATATTGGTACAAATTCAAGGGACGAATTAAGCTACTACTCTGCTTCTTCTTTGACAGATACGAGCTACCACAGTCTAACCTTACCTCTCTCCTCAGTTTTAAATACTACTTTCTCCCAATATGCGAAAGATTTTAATGTTGTGCATATCAATGCACAGAGCATCCCTTCTCATTATTCCGATCTCCTTGCTTCTTTTGATAACAACAATAATATTCACGCTATCCTTATTTCTGAAACTTTTCTTAAACCTTGTTTACCTTCTATTTCTTACTCCCTTCCTAATTTCCATCTCATCCGTAATGATCGCACAGGCAAGGGCGGTGGTGGCGTTGCTATTTATCTCCGCGACCACATCCCATTTACCATACTGAATATGTCACCTTCACAGTACTCAGAGTCTTCCGAACACATTTTAATCGAAGTAATGCTTGGCAGTTTCAAACTACTCCTTGGTATATTCTACAGTCCAACGCTGCATATCAACTACTTTCAAGGGTTTGAGGACCTTCTTGAGAAATATGTTTCGACGGTTGATCATACAATCATCATGGGTGATTTTAATACGTGTTTATTGAAGAATGATGCTCGTTCTAAACGCCTTACTAACATAGTCAACAGTCTCAACCTAAATATTCTTCCTACTAATGCTACTCACTTCTTTCCTAATTGTGCTTCATCACTACTAGACCTCATGATCACATCCTCTAGTGACCATGTGAACACCCATGGTCAATACCCCGCTGATGCTTTCTCATATCATGACCTTGTTTACTTATCATATAGAATTCGCCCACCTAAGCTGAAACCTACAGTGGTTATGCGACGCAGTTTTAAACACTTTGATAATACGCGTTTTATGCTTGACCTCAATACAATCGACTGGGATGCCATCTTCAATGCTAACTCTGTCAACGATAAAATTGAAATTTTTAACTCTCTTTTGACAGACCTATTTGACAAGCACGCTCCTCTACGTCCTACTAAATTGAAGCATTTACCTGCTCCCTGGTTAACCCCTAGCATTAGGATGCTGATGACGAAGCGAAATGCAGCTAAAACAAAATTCAAAATAAAGCCAACCGAGGAAAATTACAATAGATATAAGCAGCATCGCAATCACTGTAGCAAGGTGTGTAGGGATGCGCAACGTAGATATATTCACACTTCTATTGAAAATAGTAATCCCTCTAAAATGTGGAAGTTACTTGAATCACTCGGCATCGGAAAGCAACGTTCTAGAATTACTTTTGATTTTGACCTCGATGCCCTCAATAGATATTTTACTGATGTAGCCCCTATTGACACACGGGAAAAACAATTCGCAATGAACTATCTTAATTCTCTGTCTCCTACTCCTTGTTATCCTTTCTCTTTCATCCCAACTACTCCTACTGAAGTTAGAAAGCATATAGTAGCTATAAGATCTAACGCTGCTGGCTGTGATGGTATTAATAGGAAAATGATGCTCTTACTGCTTGATAATGTTATACCAGTACTTTCCCACATCCTTAATTTCTCTTTAACTTCCAACGAATTCCCTCTGATTTGGAAGAAAGCACATGTTGTAGCCATTCCTAAAATAAAAAACCCTTCTTTAGTATCTCACTTTAGACCCATATCCATTCTTCCGTATCTTTCTAAAGTCTTAGAACGTATTGTCTTTTATCAACTCAGTGACTTTCTCTCTCAAAATCATATCCTCAGCCCTTACCAATCTGGTTTCAGAAGGGGACATAGTACCGTCACTGCCCTCCTTAAGGTCTGTGATGATGTTAGGCGCAATATGGATAGTGGACTTGTCAGTGTTATAGCATTGCTGGATTTCAGCAATGCTTTTAACACTGTCGATTTTGATATTCTCCTTGCAGTTTTGAAATCAATCAATGTATCAAATAATGCTATCCTGTGGTTTCACAGCTACTTATATGATCGCCAGCAATGTGTTAAGACTAATAATAAATATTCTTCTTATACTTCACTCGTTTCTGGTGTACCGCAAGGTGGGGTACTTTCTCCTCTTCTCTTTGCCATTTATATAAATTCTGTTACTCATCTTCTCTCTTGTTCTTATCACCTTTATGCTGATGATCTACAGATCTACACCGCTGCACCATCTTTTGACTTAGACAAAGCTATTGAAAAAATAAATAGTGAAATAGAAAAAATAACCGCTTGGAGCAAATCTTATGGCCTTTGTATTAATGCAAACAAAACTCAAGTCGCGATTTTAGGAGGCGCCAAACAACTCATTAAGTTTGATTTAAATTCTTTATCTAATATTATTATCGATAATTCTGTTCTTGAGTACAGTCCGTCTGTCAAAAACCTTGGATTACTAATTGATAATTCCTTTTCCTGGATCCCGCAAATAGTTGAGGTAAGCCGCAAAATATTTTCTACGATGTCATGTCTGAGACGGTGGAAATACCTCCTTCCAACCAAGACAAAAATATCCTTAGCCAATGCCCTTCTCCTTCCATTATTAGACTATGCGGACTGTACCTATCTTGATCTAACCGAAGAACAGTTCAATAAGCTCGAACGCCTACAAAATATGTGCATCAGATTTATCTTTGGTTTACGTAAATACGATCACGTGTCTCAGTACCGGGTACTCTTGAAATGGCTCCCTATTAGATTACGCCGTAACTTGCACATGCTTTCCCTTCTCTACTCCATTCTGTATAATCCTCTAACTCCGTCTTATCTCAAACAACGTTTCTCTTTCCTAGGCTCTAACGCTGATCACCTGCTTAGCCTTCGATCACGTACTGATAATAGGCTTAAAACTCCTACTTGTCGTACGCGATTTTTCGCTAACTCTTTTACGGCCACATCTGTTAAACTGTGGAATAACCTTCCCCGTGATATTCGTCATTCGAAGTCACTGTCGATTTTTAAAACTCGTTTATATAATCATTATTTGTCGTTATAACTTATATTAATCTATTAGTGTATGCATGTGTATTAATTATATTTATCATATTTATGTATAAGTAGTATATTTTTATTGCTCGATTTATTTGCTTTTATTTTTATGATTATTTAAGTATATTCGTATTTAGTATATGTAGTTATATTAATATTGTTTATGCACCATCCCACACTCCTACAAATAGGTGCTTTATAAGGGTTGCCTGTAAGAGATTGCTCATAGCAATAAGGCCGCCTTTGCACGCAATGTAAAAATATCTCTATTATGTTTATCTCATCTTGTGTATCTGTGTTTGTGTTGAAATGTGCAATAAAGTTTTATAAATAAAATAGAGACTTCTATATATTTTCTTGTGATCTTTTAAAGAAGTTACATTCGACAGAGATAGCTTTGCAAAGACTAAAACAACGATTAAGAAAACGTTATCAAAAGAATATTTTTCGGGGAAAATGTTCGTTTATCGTAAAAAGCTTAAGAGACTCGAAACTAAATTATGAGTAAAACGGAGCCTCTTTTTGTTGTCGTCAATCACGACCTTTATCTTGAATGAAGACAAATTGTCCGGCGCCGAGACGCGGGGAGCTGTACTAAGAAATGTTGTTTGCCACACATATGACGGCTCGTGTCGATTTACATAATGGATGCCTGTTCGCGAAACCGAGGTGGTTACAGCAGGGATCTATCTAAGTACAATTCGCGATACAGGGATATCAGGGATGTCTATAGATAGCTCTAAGAGGCGTGGTAGCCGGTTAGTATTACGTGTGAACTTTACCATTGGGTCATCGATTAGCTCGTTGGTGCAGTTTGTAGTGACCCTGCCTTCAGCTCCAGATATTAGGTATATACATAGTTAATATATAGATACCGGCTATACTCACGTCTAATTTTATCGGGTTAGCCCGAGTAGTTTCGAGCTCATCCGGGTCACTTATTTATGATCTCTTTACGACATTATCGCGGCGGAAACTTCGTGCAGCGATCGCGGGGCGCTTCTCGTAGATAGACGTTGCGGCGGTGGTGGGTTAACCCGATAAAATTAGACGTGAGTATAGCCGGTATCTATATATTAAATATGAATACTACTCACAATAGTTTAAATTTAAAGGTATATACATATTTCATGACAATTTTTTATAAGAACACAAAAAACTAAACGTTATATAAAATAGTATTAGATGTTTATTTTATGAAGTCGTAAAAACGTAATAAAAGTCAATTCTATGTGAATTTAATATCAATTTTTATAGATGCTGTATATATTACTCAGAGCGAGACGTTTTCCCCTTTAATTATGTATATAGTTCTCAAATAATAATATGCTGAAATAAACCACACAGACGTTGATCTCTATGCAGTGTCAGAAGTCTTAACAATGCAATCCTGTTCATAGAAAAACAACATATTTTGATCTGAACCGAAACTTTTAGATCCTAAATCTTTTATTGAAACAAATAGGATTGATTTAATTAATATTATAAAGGCCTTTCGATTTCCTTCTGTATTAAGTAATAAATGAAGTGTTTGTTCGAGCATCGCTCTACTTTTTATTTTTGTTGCCATACATGCCGTATAGGGCAGTTACCGTTGTAAGCAACGCCATAAAGCTACGTTTGAGATGTGTATGAGATAAAATGTCACATATTATTTGCTACTCCCGTTGACAAATCATAGTTTTTCGTCAAGTGCTACGAAAGTAAATAGACATTAATCAGTAGCCAGTCAGCCAGTATGTCGTTGCTTAAATGAGGAAATAAGGTTGACAAAGAAACCGCAAATAAGTATACATAGTACACAGTGACAATGTTAATTAATCCCGCCGTGTGGTATCCGGCTGAGTAGAATAGACCACCCTCATTTCTTACCGAGTGTCGTAAAAGGCGATTAAGGAAGTTGACGTCAGGCAGGCAGCCGGTCGTTAATTATGTAGCCAAATCATTTGACAACATGTTTGTAACATGTGGTGCCGATCCGCTTAGAGTGGGATAAGGGCAGGAGGACGATGATGGCAATGTTAATTAATCGTTTAAACGGAAAATTTAATTGCGTTGAAACGAAAGGCCTTAATACGATCGAAGCTCCAAAGAGTTTGATTCTTTCACTTAGCATTTAAATAGCCGGCGGTGACTATCGAGCGATTCTTTGCAAGACCGAATGGATCAGCAAGAATAAAATGAAACCTAATTGATTAATATGAACAGAATTTTACTGTATTACAAAATAAAGGAAGCTGTGGCAACCCAACTATTAGACCGTACTATACCCAAAAATACCGATTATACCCAAACGGGACGCGGGCTTAAAAGCCAACGCAAACGTTTGTATTTTTTTATGAAGACATGTTAAATTTATATTTACAAGATTATCACGCGCTTTTCGCTGCAGGGAAGCATCGCGAGGAAACCTACATTAATCTTGAAAGTTTTTGGGATATTTGTAACCTACAAATCTGGATTAAAGCAGCGTAGTGGATCTCAAACTTAAGGTCTATGTCGAGCTGCGCGATAGTTACCGTTACTTTACTTTTACATTTGAATTCCATCTAGAATGTCTCAAAATAGGCACGCGAGGCGCCCCTTCAGACATCAACTATGTTAGAGTCCAATGGAGCACGAATTATATTAATCCGAGAACGGGAAACAGCCTCTCACGTGCGCCCATAGTACGTGACACTAGGCACCTCGTTCGAGACTCGCCCATTTCATCTCCAGCACATTCCGCCTGAGTGTAGTGTACTGCGCTATATTTGGCCGAACTTTTTATGTTTAAGATGTCTTTTCAGGCATTATTTACAAAGGTAATTAAAGCGAATCACAACAAAATAATTCTCTCTTTAATTTTAACGCCTACATTTATAAATTATGTAGGTACAGTTTATTACAATATTAACAGTAAAATTTTAAAAGGTCTTGAAGTAGTACCTAGTTGTTTATTCGTTCCCGCCTCGTGGTTGCGTCTTTGAATTTGAGTCAGACTACGCGCCCGCGGTTGTGCAAGTCTCAATTGTTTGTAGTTTCGGTTAAGTTGTTATAATTAGTTAGTCCCACTGTTCTATAAGTTTGTAATGTAATAGTTTTGTTATTTAAGTCATTCATAGTATACGAAGAGCTGTGATAGCCCAGCGGTGAGACCGTGCGACTCTTTCGAGGGGAACACGAGTTCGAACCCGGGCAGGCACCAATGAGTTTTTCTATTAAAACTCATGTGTCTAATTGATAATTGCAATTTATCACACGCTTTTCGGTGAAGGACAACATCGTGAGGAAACCTGCATATTTCTAGAGAATTCTGGAGATATGTGTAACCTACCAATCCGCATTGGAGCAGCGTGGTAGGTCTTAGCTCCAACCCTTCTCTTCAGAAATGGAGAGAGGAGGCCTATTCCCAGCAGTGGGATTGTAACAGGCTGTTACTTTACTTTTTTTTATAGTATACGAAGTTCTGCCCAAACTATTTCTTTTATTTCGGCATACCGAACCTCTCGTAATTTTGTCACCCACCGTAAATTGTGAACTGATATTGACACCCATCGTGACAGCACTATTTTTTTAATAGGCTATCGAAACTACACTCTCTCGATTATAACTAGAGGTTAGTGAAATTACATACACAAAATGTAATTCTATTTCCAAATACAGTTCATATGAGGCTTGCCCGTTGGCGCAGTGTGTAGGAAACCTGCCTTCAGCTCCGCGGGTCGCTGGTTCGATTTTCTCCGAGGGCCAACATTTTCTATAAAAAATTTGTTAGTTCCTCGAGCCTGGGTGTAAAGTATGTATTTAAAATTATATATGTAGTATATCTACCAGTTGTCCGTCACCCATAACACAGGTATTAAGTTACTTACTTTGGGGACGGACGACCGTGTGTGTAAGTGCCCCTTATTTATTTATTCAATTTATCTATCTACTCGTTACGATGGATTTTCTTCGTTCGTCACTTATCCGTATGTTTTTACGTACATCTCATAATGTTTTTCTTCCATTAGTGCCACATTACCGAGATTGCTTTTATCACTGGCCCTAAATAAATAATACGTGATATATTAAGGGCCGTGTGATCCGCCGATATAATTGATTGCCGGTACACTGATTGGCGGCACGATTAAGGATTCCTGTGTATCTATGGTGGGCAGATTTTTTATGCTTTCTGCATAATGTACGTGACGTAAACTCTATTTTTTGTGAATGTCAGCTTAGAACTTGAACTCTATCACACGTGGTGTAAACAAATTTATACATAATTTCGTTTGTGAGCGCCTGTGTGCTACGATTTTACGACTGATACGACTCATGTGGACGTCCACCGATTGAAGGTGAATTTAATCTCAATGCTAGTCTAATATATACTGACATTAAGATGAACAAATAAAGCCCGCAAAAGGTAACAGCTTAATTACAGATGCAAATTACACTCGTCTATGCAAATCTCATAAAAGTACGAGCTTCGAAATGGAGCTTAAAGTTTCAAACGCTCATCGGAACATTAATTATTAAAGCTTAAAGATCCTTCATTGTGTATTTACACCGGTCTTTAAATAAATACAATGCCGTTAACAGGGAGTTAATATGGAGCGGGCCGTTGAAGGGATTTCGATGCGGTCCTTAGGTAGGAGCAATTTTTCGAACCAGCAGTGGCGTTAACGATCTCACAGCAGTTGTTCGCAAGTTTATTTCATTCATTAAAGAATGTTTAGCTACTGAATTTGAAGCTAAACTAATCCTCACTATAATGATAGATTAGCTCACTTTAAAATGGTGGCGCTTGCTGATCGAAGATGTATGCTGGATAACCTGTTTCTGTATACATTAGTAAATGGGCTCCTTGATTGCCCACAGCTGCTATTGTATACAGATTATTGCACTACTAAAGATAAAGACTATACGCATTACTAATCGTATAATCTTTGCTGCTACATCGAAATTTAATTTGGGTCGAAATTCACCTCTTAATTGTGCTATGCCAATTCATAGCACCATTTGCAGTAACCATAAAGTGGATATTTTCCCCAATAGCTTAAGCGTATTTAGAAAAGCTACTTTAGTTCGGGCTATAAGTGATAAGTGCTGATCTTAAACTCTCGGTTGTACTTTATAGGCAGTAGCTGTCATATTTATATTTTTTTAGTATTAATCTTCTTTTACTTTTCTGTGTATAATCCATTTTTCTTCTTAATTTATCGATAAGATTAGTTTTGCCGTATCTTTCAGTTGCCTAAACTTAATTTGAAAGTTGTTATCACCTATAATTAAAATACTACTTATTTTTAGTTGTTCAATGTTCAGTGTTAATGTTAAGTGTGTATTTTGTTGGTGATCTAAATAAATAAATAAATAAAATAAATTACGCCGACACGACATCTAAAGTACTATCTCTACGCGATAAGAGTACTATAGAAGTTTACACTATAGTCTAAATTCAACACTACAATCGAAGTAAATTCTTTATATCTTAATATATTTTTGCAATACCCATATAAAATCGTCCGTAAGGGCGAAGGGTCGTAAAAAACGTTATTAAATGCCTTCCGAATATTCGTGTAAATAGCAAACCATTTTACTGTCAACTCTAGAGAAGATGTTTTGTCTTGCACATTGTCCTCTCCCACAGGCGTCCGTAGCGATGGGATGGCGGTAACAAATTTTTACGAGGGTCTCCGGGACCCCAACAAAAGGAGCAATTAATATTTTATCGTCACCTCTCGGCTCGTAAATGCGTGTCTCTATTTACACGGAGGTCAGCTTCCACGATGCGTAATTCCATTACTGAAGAACATCGAAAACTACTATTGTAATTTTATCAAAATATTACTGAATTCCATCGATATTCCTCCAGGGTATAAAGTGTGAAATCATAATAGACAAACAGATTGACATAGATAGATAGATGTTTGCATTTACAAAATAAGAAATATTATATCATACTAATAGAGAATAATTATAACCAAAACTCAGTTGATGGACACATAAATATTATCACAACAGATTATTTAATACGAAGTCAATTAGCAAATTGTGATACCGTGTAACCCTTACCAAGGGTCAAAGGTTCAATCACTGGGCGGTCGAGTTGCGTATAATACCAAAAGGACGGGAAGGAGCGGTAGAATATTAAGAATAAAGTCTCAAAGTTATTCTTTTAACCAAAAAAATTTCATACCTATATAACTGTGTTCTGCACTGCCATTATGAGAAATGTCTAAAAAAACCCGTCTAAAGTGAGGTCTAAATTGCGAGACAATGGCGCGCTCCGGAACCGAGTCGTTATTTTTTACGTACGCCGTGAACTTCTTTACAAGTTCTATGTTTCGTTTGAAGTACGTGCTTTAAACTTCTTTGACTACCCTCGGTATGTAGCGGTATAATATATTGTAACCATATCATCACAAAAGCAATAGGAGGTTATTAATTGTGCGGAGACTAAGAGCTAAGCTGTGATAACTCAGCGGTGAGATTCTTTTGAGAGGGTCATTGGTTTCAACCTCGGGCAGGCACCGAAGCTTTTCACTTAAAACTTGCGTCTAATTGATATTAGTATTTATGACACGGTGAAGGAAAACATCGTGAGGAAACCTACATATGTATGTCTAGAAAATAATAGGGATATGTGTAACCTACCAATTCGCATTGGAGCAACGTGGTGGGCCTTAGCTAGAAACCTTCTCTCCAAAAACAGAGAACGGATGCTTAGACCTAGCAGGGGAATAATACGAGACCGTTACTTTACTTACTGAGCTCCGTATACATTGTGTATATACAACAATTTTTCAATTAAGTGCTATATTAAGTATCGATGCCAACAGCGAGCGCAAATTGACAACTACCTTTAAAACTAGATTATAATTATAATGGGTTTTGGTATAAGATTCTATAATAAAATTCCGAAATCAATTGTGGCCATGCCATTACAGCAGTTTAAAAACACTGTTAAAAAGAGGCTGATACTTCTGTATCAGCTACTATACTGTTGAAGATTACTTAGATGATAAGGATGTGTGGATATACGTGCACTTTTACCCTGTACAAGACAGTAATAAATAAATGTAACTAGTTCTAAGATTTATATTTTAAAAAGAGCAACCGCCGAGTTTCTTGCTGGCTCTTCTCGGTAGGAACAGCTTTCCGAACCAGCAGTAAAGTTGACGATTCAAAAGCACTTGTTTACAAGTTTACTTGAATAATATAGAATATTTTGAATTTGAATTTGAATTTGAAATATTAATTTGAATAACATGAATTAATGATTGAATTAATTTGAATGAAATACAGAAATTAATTGCTTAAGTAACATTTAGTCATTCGTAAATGAACGAGCGACGTCATGTTTGCCAGTTGCACATTCGGCTTGGTCAGTTTTGATGCGATGCCACTATTCCAACACCCTAAGACCCCATCGCCCATCGTGCACTATGAGCCATATATATATATATATAGCCATCGGCGTTGCGTGACAAGTGGAACTATGTCGATGATTTTTTTCGTTTTGATGACTGATAACGTGGAGCCCAAAATATACGCTTCTATTGACCGAATTTACAACAATAATTCGCCAGTTGAAAAGTTAGCTGTTAAAGCGTAACACATGGATAGACGGGGAGACTAACAGACTTCCATATTTTTAACATACTATGGATGGAAAGTACTAATATACTAAGTATTTACTTAGCCCAAGAAGTACTTCATTCTTTAATTTCGTGCAATCGCTTCTTTTTTTTAAACTCAAATTAAGTAAATCTTGTGTATCCACAGTTTTTTTTCTATTAGTAATGGTTCGTTAAGCCCGGACCAGCTAAGAATGGCATTTAGAACATTCCATATTTATTGAAAAATTATTTGTATATATCGGAATGGGAATACCGGTAAGGTACTTTCTTCTAGTACAAAAATACAGTATATTAAGTTATTCAAAAAAGCGGAAATGGTGTTCCCTAGTGAGACAGAAGCCATAAATCGCCCGGAGCGCTACGTTGAAGCCCTTTTTCTGCTCCCGTTGCGAACGGTCGCGTGACGTCATAATTGAGTCATACGTCAGTAATTGAGTGACGCCATGCTATGATAATTATAAAGTATTCGGTAAGTAGATTCAGTACTACCCGCATATTAATAATTTGTGTTATTTAAACACTAATATCGACTCGAACGAAGTCGTAGGTATCACTATAAAGTATGTTGCACCTGTGTTCATTTTGCTATTTACTTAAATATATATGGAATGAGTCTCTGTATTTAAATTGACGTAGTTTCGGTACATGACCGATAGAAAGGAAAACTTTATGAATAAGTCAAAGACTTCCAATAAACGAACGACTGCGGGAAATTCCGCAAAAGCGACGCGAGAAGTTGGCGATATGAATAAATTGCGATAATGCCGCGCCGGGCCGCGTGCTTTCATCGAATTATAATCTTAGTGAGATGAGAATATTACTGATATGTAAGATGTTAATTTAATTACTTAAAAAAACATTTTTTTTAAATATATAAAATATAAAATAGATTAGATGCTAACTTAATCCACACTTATATTATAACTGGTACAGTCGGTCTGTCTGTCAGCTACGCTTTCAAGATTAATCTGATGGAGTGATGTAGAGGAAATTTAGTAAAATTTGGTTGCAGGGACAACTCGTAATTTTAAATATTATTTAAGCAGTTTCTGTTAAATAAATTTTTACGACTAAGAGGCCGTTATGTAAATATGGACATTAACTTTATAATAAAGTTAATGTCCATATTTACAATCCAATCGAATATTAAAATAAGAATAATAGAGTACCTACTGACCATACATAATAAAGTATTTAGTTCTTGTGCACACTCACGATGTAAGAACATACACAATTTTTGTTGATTTAATTGGCGCGAGTAAATATCGACTTTCTATTTATATTGGCAAAAGAAAATTAAGTACGTTACAATAATTTCCTAAATGATTACTGAATGATTACTGATTACTGATCTTACAAATCGCACCAAGTGCGGCCCACTACTAATATTAACACCCTCGCCCGTGTAAAATAAAATGATTACACAATTTTTTTGCGTCAGTCTTCGTTCTAAAAGAAAACTCTTCGCTGAAACATTGCGGTTAAAATGTCTTTGTTAACAAGCTCCTCGCTGTCGGCAAACTTTGTCAATATCATCCTTAAATTAGGTCAGTCGTTTCGGAATGCGGTTATGTGTAATTAACTTGTGGTGAAGCTTCAAATAGTGTTTGTTGAACTATATTATATTATACGCATCTATGACTGCTCAACAGCGACGGTTCAATGTCCCACTTCCCTCTTAATCCTCTCGTTCAATTTTTAAACACTGTAACACATAATTGACTGGCCCGTTGGCGCAGTGGGTAGTGACCCTGAGGGCCAATATTTTCTATAAACAATTTGTTGGTTCTTCGAGCCTGGGGGTATATGTGTATTTAAACTTATATGTAGTATATCTACCAGTTGTCCGTCACCCATAACACAAGTATTATATTACTTACTTTGGGGTGGACGACCGTGTGTGTCTAAAAAAAAATTCAGTATCAACACAAATGGGATCGAAAATAAAGTTGGGTGGGTAGTTCTATGCTAAGAGACATTACGTGATTGCTATGCTAAGAGATATTATTCACATATAAGCTGTGATAGCCCAGCGGTGAGAGCATGCCTCTCTCTAGAGACGAACATAAGTTCAAACCCGGGGCAGGCACCAATGAGTTTTTCAATTAAAACTTATGTGTCTAATTGATAATTGCAATTTGTGACACGTTTTTAGTTAAAGGAAAATATCGTGAGGAAATAGAGAATACGCATTGGCACAGCGTGGTAGCTCTCAATCAATCAATCAATCAATCAAAATAATCTTTATTCAAGTAGGCTTTTTACAAGCACTTTTGAATCGTCAAGAGTCAATAATTAGCTCTTAGCTGCAAATTCAAATTCAAATTCAAAATATTCTTTATTCAAGTAAACTTGTAAACAAGTGCTTTTGAATCGTCAACTTTACTGCTGGTTCGGAAAGCCGTCCTACCGAGAAGAGCCAGCAAGAAACTCGGTGGAACTCTTTTTTTAAAAAGAAGATTCTTAATACTAATTACATTTTGTCATAGCTATCCTGCACAAGGTCAAAGAGCAGCTATATCCACGCATTCTTATCATCAATGTAAGCCTCCACGGTATAATAGGCTTTCTGTATCAGCCTCTTTTTAACAGTATTTTTAAATTGCTGTAATGGCAAAGTTAAAATTGATTGTGGAATTTTATTATAGAATCTTATACCCAAACCCACAAACGACTTACGTACTCTTACAAGGCGCAAAGCAGGAGCCGCAAGCTTATGTCGGTTCCTACTTTGTCTATTATATACATCGCCAATCTTTTTATAATTATGTATATTTTTATGCACAAAAATCAAATTGCTAAAAATATACTGTAAAGCTAACGTAAGAATACCTGTTTCCTTAAACTTCTCTCGCAGGGACTCACGCGAATTCAAATTATAAATACCACGTATGGCTCTTTTTTGCAATACAAAAATTTTCTCAATATCAGCGCATTTACCCCATAACATTATTCCATAAGACATAATGCTATGGAAGTAAGCAAAATAAACTAGTTTTGCTGTTTCGACGTCTGTAAACTGTCTTATCTTTCGAATAGCATAGGCTGCTGAACTGAGTTTCCCCTTCAAACCCTTCTCTCCTAAAACAAATGTGAGAGGAGGCTTATGACCACCAATGGGATAGCAGCCGGCATTTACCTTACCTACATATATGTAATCTAACGAGAAAATTGCCTCTTCAAGTTTTTTACTGTAACAAAACCCTTTAAAAGTTAGGTAAACGAAAGAATAAACAACAGAAAAAGTTCAGAGTGTTCAAAGAAAGTAAAGTTATTTATTTGACCCGCACAGAACCGTAAACTTTACTGTGCATATTGTTTTTGGTGTTTCTGACATCTTACTGGTGTACAAAAGTTTTAACTTTTTTTTTACTTTTACTTTTAATACTTAGGGAAAACTTCAAACATAAACTTCAATAAATGAGAACAATTTTTTTGTTCACCTACTGGTAATTACTAAGTTTGAAAATTAGGACTTCACTTTATAAACTATTATATATATATGGCATTTAATAATTCTAGCTGAATGTGCTGGCATGATATTCACCGGCGGTAAATGGAATTGAAAAAGGGAGTTGACAGTAGGTCTAGCCTAACTGGCTATATACTTTAATGCACTATAACAGTACTACCTTACTATAATCAGCATAGGTTAAGCGTTAATGCTAATGTGTATGAAGCCGGCAATATATATGCATGTGTAATGCAGGAGAAGTCACCACACGTACCCCAAGGCGCCTCCACCGGCAACAAAGCACACAAGCAGCACACACAACCACCACCACAATCTCGACGATCGTTTTGCTCCGAAACCGAAGCATCATCAGGAGGATAGGCTCCGCGACAAAATTTTGTCGCTTGTGTGCTTTGTTGCTGGTGGAGGCGCCTTGGGGTGCGTGTGGTGGCTGGTCCTGCATGTGTAAGGTTCGTAAATTTTGCCTGCTTCATACACATTGGCTTTGCATGCATTCGCTCAACCCATGCGGATTATAGCGAGGTAGTTCTGTTATTGTTTCTGTAATATGGAATTCCGTTTGCGGAATTCCATATTACAGAAACAATAGTAACGCCTGCTTCTATAAATCATACTTTAATGCTTTCAAATACCATTTGAGTCTGTAGGCCTGGATTTACGACAGGACATTCTGACTCAGAGCAACACATCTGAAACTTTATCCGCTTCCGAACATTCGTGGCGTGTTCAACTAAATTAGTCTGCAACTTTGATGCCCGAATAATTTTCAACTAGTTATAACAGTCGGGACAAACGACCTTAGCGTCTAACCCGAAAATGTGATAAACGACATAACCCGGTTATATAATACTGTTCAGAGTACAACATTATTCAGCGCGGGCTGCGAACTTGCTCAGAGCCGCTATGTGTGAGCTTCGAACTAAAAGCTAGTTAGCGTTTAGTTAGGAGCTCACACGGCAGCTTATCGTGCTAAATAGTTAGTGCGCGAGCAACGTGCGTCACCCGCAAGTTATGCACTGTACACGAGCACACATTTGAAGTTCAGTTTATTGCAGTTACTTGGACCGTAAATAGAGTATAACATAAAGTATATCTAGATCATGGGAAATCTAAAGTTATGTGTGGTATCCGGCTGAGTAGAATAGACTACCCTCCTTTCTTACCGAGGTGTCGTAAGAGGGGACTAAGGTAAATACCGTGTGGTATCCGGCTGCATAGAATAGACCACCCTCCTTTCTTACCAAGGTGTCGTAAGAGGGGACTAAGGTAAATGCCGTGTGGTATCCGGCAGAATAGAATAGACCACCCTCCTATCTTACCGAGGTGTCGTAAGAGGGGACTAAGGTAAATGCCGTGTGGTATCCGGCAGAATAGAATAGACCACCCTCCTATCTTACCGAGGTGTCGTAAGAGGCGACTAAGGTAAATGCCGTGTAGTATCCGGCAGAATAGAATAGACCACCCTCCTATCTTACCGAGGTGTCGTAAGAGGCGACTAAGGTAAATGCCGTGTAGTATCCGGCAGAATAGAATAGACCACCCTCCTTTCTTACCGAGGTGTCGTAAGAGGCGACTAAGGTAAATGCCGTGTAGTATCCGGCAGAATAGAATAGACCACCCTCCTATCTTACCGAGGTGTCGTAAGAGGCGACTAAGGTAAATGCCGTGTAGTATCCGGCAGAATAGAATAGACCACCCTCATTTCTTACCGAGGTGTCGTAAAAGGCGACTAAGGACAGTCGACCCGCCGTGTGGTATCCGGCTCTATAGAATAGACCACCCTCATCTCTTACCGAGGTGTCGTAAAAGGCGACTAAGGTATGTTGACGTCAGGCAGGCGGCCGGTCGAAAAATACGTAGCCGAATCATGTGACAAAATGATTTTAACATGTTGTGCCGACCCCACTAAGAGTGGTATAAGGACAGGAGGAGGGAAATCTAAAGTCATATTTACAGTAAGTTACAGTTATAAAAATAGAATGTAATTGACGTAGACTATGGTTTCGACAAATATCTTAATCTCTTATTTAAACTAGCTTAAATGGTTAATGTGTTGACACCGGCTATACTCACGTCTAATTTTATCGAGTTAGCCCGATTAATTTCGAGCCCATCCGGGGCACTCACGGTGGGCCCGCTTAAATTAAACGTGAGTATAGCCGATGCTACACATAAACTAAGAATACTATTCAGGATATTTTAAATTTAAAAATTGCTTAAATAGATCATGTTAATAAAATATGTCTGAACCAATGTTTCTTCTCAGTCTTGGAAGGAATGATAATAAAACATTGTAAAGATATGATATAATTAGGAGGTTGGACGCGTCACAGTGTCGGTGTATTCGTGAATCGGTCTAGTTGATTCAACTGAATTTTGCTAAAACAGTATAATTGCACCATAGAATTAGCGCTGAAAGCTTAACAGAACGAATTTCACACTCGTAATATTAGTATTAGAAAGAAAAGAAGTATATATTACATTAAGCAAAATTAGTAATGAAACTCCTTAGATCAATTAACGGCAGACGTCGACCTGAGAGCCTGTAATTGGATCATAACTCCGTAATGGTGCAAGTTCTAGGTCGGGATGCTGGGTTGTTAGAGGCACTTCGGAACGGACGCCGCGTGACGTCACCGGTGGTAAATTTATGACGAGATTAATTAATTCGGTATTTTATTGATAGTTTCTTTACAATAAGACTGGCCACGTCGGTTCATACGAAAATGTTAATACTATCTTTCGTCTAACGTCAACCAAACAGTTTTTTTAAAATTCCATCCCACTAATTACCACGTTTGGCATGCGGGTTGGTGATTGCAGAATTGACCTCTCATTGCATCGATATCTATGCCTATTACTGATTAGTAGATTTGTCACACATTGGTTATACTGAAATTAAGTATTATAATAGGAAAAAAATATGACAATACACGCACACTCATTTATATTGTTTGTTTGTTTGAACGCGCTAATCAATTAAGAACTACTGGGCCGACTTAAAAAATTCTTTGAGTGTACGATAGTCCATTTATCGAGGAAAGCTATAGACTATATAACATCAAGTTAAGATGAATAGGAGAGGGCCAGCGATAAAAAATATTGCGAAAACGGAATAATTTAAAGCTCTCCTTGCGTGCACTATGTAAACGGTGAATTGAGTTATTGAAAAATCATGTATAACAAAATTGTTCCCATCAAAAAGTTCTAAATAAAAGTTCGCAACAGCATATGTCTAGCTTTTAAGGTCAACCCACTTTAACCATAATTAATATATAATTCTGCAGTCCACGCGAACGAAGTTGCGCTTAAAAGCATGTTTACATATAAGTAAATTCATATGAACATTTTATTAGTTGTATCATTATATTGCTCTAGCAGGAGACTATTTATTACATAGATGCTTTTAATATCACGAAGAATTTAACTTTCCACGAACACGCATAACAATATTGGAACAACAACAAACGATACGCGAGCAACCGTACAACTAATTTAGGAAACTTAAAATAACACGGCTTAAAGTTAAAATTACTTTGCATTTGAATTCAAACAAGCAACTTCGAAAGCCTTGTAAGATCTGTTAAAATTCCGCACATAAGTTGATATAACTTATTCTTTGCGGTTCTTTCGATGGGTATTTGTGGTAATGTGTTGCTGTGGCTGTGTAAATGATACAATAAGCTTGCTCGTAGTCTAAACATTTTAAGCTTGGTTCAATGGGATACTTAGCACAGCTGGCAGCATCTCAGTACCACAACGTAGGTTTGTTTCAATGTTTAGGCATTCTAAAATTTTACAAATGTAGAGTAAACACACATAGAGTTGAGATGTGTGATTGTTACGTTTTATACAGACTCAAACAAACCGTACATAAATAATTATGTATACGCTGTCCCAAGCGCACCACGTCAGTACTATTTTTTTATGACGAAATAGCAGATATCTTTATTGATAAATTCTGCTTCACTACTCTTGCACAAGAAATACTAGTCATTAGTTTTATGCTATTTAATATATTATAAACCGAATATATACGACTGAGGCTTATTTTCCTGTGGGAAAATAACTTTGAAGAATTACCACAAACTGCTTTTATTAGTATCTACTATTTAAGATTTTACCAACGAGAAAGCTTGCATTCAAACGCCAGCATAAGCCAACGCGTGTCTTATGCGGGAATCACGTATATTAAATGTCTTTCAAGCGATTTGTAATTTATAAGTTACTACGACTAACACAGCAGATTCAACAAAATCCTGAGCGTACCTCCCAAAAGTGATACGATCAGTGTAATTTTTATAGAAATCATTCATGAACAATCAGTTTACTAACTTCATTATTGGTGTAAGACTGCGCTGTCATTAAGAGGAACATAATAAAATACCTAATTACTTGAACAAGGAAGTCGGTAACAAACTCAATTCGAAAGTGGAAAAGAAAATATAAACTAGTTTCCTGTAAAAACGTTAAGTTCTCAGTTTTTCTCCAAGATAACATCTTACAGTGTAATCAACAGCTTCGAGAGCGAGTTGATTAAGGCGGGAGCAAGAAGTTGTTTAGTTTGTGTCCATGTTTATTTAAGTTACAGAAGTCGCGACTTAGTTGATGAGTAATTTAACGGTGAGGAAGTTTTAGTAGAGACCGGTGGGGTTTTTCAAAACGTTATACAGCTAGGTAACATTGTTTCTCTGATGTTTTAAGCAATATTGTAGTGGTGAAATAACTTAATAGATCCATCTTACTTGTATTACTACATTTGCTAGAGTTTCAGTTAGTTTGCTGTTGTTATTTTGGTCCTTACAAAGTTATTTGTAAAAACATTACGTTACACTAAAAACTGTCATACTTCAATGGCTTTGTTGTATTTATAATCAAAAGGCACAATAGTTTAATACATAGTTATATTTATTATTGTCAAATGAGCGCTGTGTCGATGTGTGAATTAATAATTTAAGATGAGGTAACTCGTCACTGCTAAATCGAATTCATTTATTTACATTTGTCAATACCGATTCCAACCCTCAGACTATCGGAGAACTCGCATCAATGAAATCATGGTATGTCATAATTACATAAAACTTAGCATGCATATGTTTGTTATGTACATGTTGAGTAAGTATTAAGATATTCATCGATAAATATTCCTAGTCGCTGTGACTTTTTCCCGGCCCCAGTCCATTTCCGGTGCAGGTCGTGGGGGTTCATCCATTATGAACACTTCAGCGCAGTTCCTATATCCGGAAGGGACGTATCTCGCTGGCATATTAACCGCAGCCGCAATGTGAACGAGAAGCCTTTTAAATGTTGCATATTATTTTATGGAATTAGGCTCTACTTAGTCTTTATGTAAGCTGCGATAGGCTAGCGGTGAGACCTTGCGATTCTTTCGAGGGACTCACGAGTTTAAACACCGGGCAGCCATCAATTAGTTTTTCTGCTAAAACTTAAGTGATTGATTTCTGCAATTTATCGCACGCTTTTCAATGAAGGAATACGTTGTAAGGAAACATGCATATTTCAATACAATATGAATATTCCACACAATATATCTGAAACCTACTAATCTATGGAGCAGCGTGGTAGATCGTAGCTCTTTACTTCTCTCTTAAACACGGAGAGAGAAGACCTCTGCCCGGCAGTGGGACAGTCACAGGCCGTTACTTTATGTCGTGGAGCCTATTCCCTGATGATGCTTCAGATACGGAGCGAAACGATAGCTGAGATATTGGTAGTAGCAGTTTGATGGTTGTTTCCGCTACTTCACTCGATTAAACCCAAACGTTTAAATAACTACAATGATGTACTGTTTAATGATTATAGTTTGGACCTGGTCAATATTAATATGAATTGGAAGGATATAAATTAAGGAAAAATAAAAATGTGCCTTTTCTTTGATGACATTTTGCCGAGAATCTCAATTTATTATTTTTCTTTTTACATAAAAAAAAGGTGCCAACAACTGTCTGTTATTTGCAATTTGATTTTCTGAGAAGCGGTTTATTTTTTATCCGATATGGTAACCCATAATTAAATATCATCAAATTTCATCAATATTGCTCAAGAGATCAACCAACAAAGCTTAACAGACAAACGGAAAGAAAGACTTTCAACGAACTTTTAACGAAATATTTTTTTTATGTCGATCTAATTTTTTTCCTAGTGATGAGAAATCTTTAATATCTTCCCTGTAAAATGTTCCACAGCGGAGTAGGTTCAAGGTAATATACAGGGATAGTAAAAAATGACATGACTTTTGCACATCAGGAACTGGAAAAGCCCGCAACATCATTATTTTCCTGCCCTTATCCCACTCTAAGTGGGGTCGGCACGACATGTTACAAACATGTTGTCATATGATTTGGCTACGTATTTTACGACCGACCGCCTGCCTGACGTCAACTTACCTTAGGCGCCTTTTACGACACCTCGGTAAGAAAGGAGGGTGGTCTATTCTATGCAGCCGGATACCACACGGCATTTACCTTAGTCGCCTCTTACGACACCTCGGTAAGAAAGGAGGGTGGTCTATTCTATGCAGCCGGATACCACACGGCATTTACCTTAGTCGCCTCTTACGACACCTCGGTAAGAAAGGAGGGTGGTCTATTCTATGCAGCCGGTTACCACACGGCATTTACCTTAGTCGCCTCTTACGACACCTCGGTAAGAAAGGAGGGTGGTCTATTCTATGCAGCTGGAAACCACACGGCACATACCTTAGTCGCCTCTTACGACACCTCGGTAAGAAAGGAGGGTGGTCTATTCTATGCAGCCGGATACCACACGGCATTCACCTTAGTCGCCTCTTACGACACCTCGGTAAGAAAGGAGGGTGGTCTATTCTATGCAGCCGGATACCACACGGCATTCACCTTAGTCGCCTCTTACGACACCTCGGTAAGAAAGGAGGGTGGTCTATTCTATGCAGCCGGATACCACACGGCATTTACCTTAGTCGCCTCTTACGACACCTCGGTAAGAAAGGAGGGTGGTCTATTCTATGCAGCTGGAAACCACACGGCACATACCTTAGTCGCCTCTTACGACACCTCGGTAAGAAAGGAGGGTGGTCTATTCTATGCAGCCGGATACCACACGGCATTTACCTTAGTCCCCTCTTACGACACCTCGGTAAGAAAGGAGGGTGGTCTATTCTATGCAGCCGGATACCACAAAGCCCGCAACACAATAAAGATATTTGAACGTTTAAGTTGAAACGAACTTAGTCGCCGATACTAGTAAGTCTGTACCTAAGTAATAGTAAAATTATTTTGCTATAATCCGCGATACAGCAAATAGAAAAGTCTATACCTGTAAAATGGAAAGGTTAAATAATTTAGCGCACTACACACTCAAGGTGAATAGATACTTTTACGTGCGATGTCTGCAGGCCGCGTGCTGCACGGAACATATTTTTCAATATTTCTATTGAAAATCAATTGATTCTCGTAGCGACTTACTTTAAACATGCAGTATCAGATTCTCGGAACTTATTTTTAGATAACGATTACTAGTTTTATTTTTTTGCACTATTTTTACCGTGTATTAGTTGTAGCCGCGACACCGTTCGCGTAAGCTTAAGCGTTAAGGTACCCTCTATCCATTCTCAGGGACGCCTGTCACACTACAGGATGGGTGTTCAGCTCCTATTCTGGACTATTCCACTCAAATGTTTAACCTCATGTATAAGGTACCCCCTAAGTTATGCACATTTTTCTTCTGTTCCTGACGATAAGGGCGGGAATTTTATTCCTCTCCTTTATTCCGGTGTATAAGCTTTAGTTGTACTAAATTTCATCAATATTGGTCCAGCTGGGTAACAGTGACAGTCAGACTTATGCATGTATAATCAATCAATCTATCAATCAACCGTCCGCGTGGACTGTAGTCCTGGAATAAACAATAGTTTCTATCAGTCTCCAAACCTGCAAATCTCCGTCACAAAAATTAGCCTAATTACAATTGTGAGAACGTAGGAGGTATAAAAAATGTAATATTTACATATTTGTTTTTCACCGCTCGTAGATCCTCCCTCCCTCATTTTCTTAGACTGATTTGTAATTGAGGTCAACCGTGACTTTCCTAAAAAATACTTATTGTTTCGCCTATTTGAGAAAAAATATCCAATTTCATCGAGTCCGTCAGCCAAAACTTAGGACAAAGTTACAGGTAAGGGGTTTCTTGTTCCGACCCAAAGTAAGCAAAGGGCTTATTAAAGTTTACTCGAGGCCCTTTTTATGCAGACAATGTGCCCGCGGATTTGTTTGGACAGAAGCAGGGAAATATTGCTTCAAGCATTTTTGACTTAAAGGTATATTTATAGCCATTGCTAGAAGCCTCGAATGCTGGTCCATTGGTGCTCCGGAATCATTTGTCAGATGCAAAAGTAATAATAAAATTATTTTGCTGTAATCCGCGATACAGTAAATAGAAAAAATATATAGTGCTATATGTATAGTGGACTATCCGTTTTTTCATACCCGTTATATGCAAGATTCGTAAAAACACATGCACAAATCTCCACCACTGCCACCACAATACACAAGCACTACAAACGTTCACTATCACAAACTCAACAATCGTGTCGCCCCACAACCGAAGCATCATCAGGAGATAAATTCCACGACAAAATCGCAAAGGTTTATGCATGTGTTTTTACGAATCGTCCATGTAACAGGAATGAAAAAACGGATAGTCCACTATACATTTAGCACTATATATTTTTTCTATTTACTGTATCGCGGATTATAGCAAAATAATTTTATTATTACTTTTGTATTATGGATCTCCGCAAAGTAACGCTTAATTCTACAAATTATTTGTCAGATGGTTAGATAATGGTAAAATTGATCATGTCACGCGATGTGTGTAGGAAAACAAATTCCTATCTCGTTTTATGGGATATAAAAGAAAAAAGATTCTTGATCTAACAAGTAAACGACTGGTATACTCGTACCTATGGTAATGATACACTCCTCAACAAGGTGAAGAGGATGTATTCTGCTGTTGCGATCTCCGCGAGCGCCATAAACTGTAATAAATGGGGGTTATCACTGAACATATTGGGGTTCTGCTTAAATTTATGACCAAATAAAACTACCAGACGCGAGTCGATCCGAAAAGACGTAACCGACAGCCATAAGGTATATATTGTTGTATTCAGCGCGCAAATAACAGGTGTCTGGTTTGTATTCTGCGATGTGAGAGTACGTCTTAATAAAAGGTGATTTACAAAATTTGGCTCATTTCTGATATGTTCGAATATAACATTAATATTAAAAACGTAGTATCATTTATTACAGCTTACGTCGTTGCAAATCCATTCAACTGTTTTACCACCACTAAGGTGGTGGCTAATGAAACTACGGTCGGAAAAGAACTACAACAAATTACTATTCCCGCTCCCGACTCGTTCCCGCGGTCCTCTTTACTGGTTTATAAGGTTCTGGGAACAAATTCCAATGATCGCTAACGCAGAGGACTTACCAGCACAAATTTATAATAACCTGAAAACTGTATTTTCAAACATCATTACCCTAAACGGCGTGTCTGAAATCGAACAGAACCGCACCCTTATCTATTACGCGCTATCAAATATATCCTATCCAATAAACACGGGTCCATTATAACAAGCCAGTGATCTCGGGACGTTCAACTAATTGTTGCAGAATTAAGTTCGGTTCACGAGACGTCGACAGTCGCGAACTTAGATCTTTGACGACGTGCCGGTAGCTACGGTTCGGCTCTAATCTTACAATTAGTATTATTAAAATAAATTCCATAAAGATGTATAGGAGGTCCGCCGTGTGGTATCGGTTGAGTAGAATAGACCACCTTCTGTCTTACCGAGGCGTCGTTAAATACGACTAAGGTAAGTTGACGTCAGGCAGGCGGCCGGTCGTAAAATACGTAGCCAAATCATGTGACAACATGTTTGTAACTTGTTGTGCCGACCCACTCAGAGTGGGGAGGGCAGGAGGATGATGAAAGATGTATCCGAGGTATTTAATTGGCCTTATCAATTGTAATTGTCCAGGTTAAAAGTTGATATTAATAATTTATACAACAACTGATAGACGAAAGCGGAGTGTACGTGCGATTTATAATATGAAACCACTTGACTCTCTTCGTGACAAATTTAAAGGAATAAGTATTCTTACTGTAGCTTAGCAATTCATTTATTGTATTGGAGTGAAAAATATACATCTTTTTCAAGGCACATAATTCGAAAAACCGCTAAGAGTTAGGGACCCATGATATTGAAATAGCATCCTCGCATGAAAACTTTTAGATTCTAAAAATCTGGGTATATACAAATAATCTCAAAGAAATCGCCAAATGATTTCTCTAAAAAAGCTGTTTTTGAACTTTGTACGGAGCTTCATAAAAAGCACCGTTTCCTTTGCTTAACATAAAAATAAACAATGTTTTATCTTCTTACTTTAGTTTCTATCCAATATTAAACTTCCCTTCTTCTTCTCCTGTTTACTCAACCATCAACTTTTTTAAAGTAAATTTTACAATAATCGTACCAATTTTATGATACCCAGTTGACCGATCATTATTTTTAGTTGGTACAAAGGATTACCTTTTGTGAGTTTATCTTTTTGTAGAGTAAACATTGCTATCCTAGAAAAGGAGATTAAAAAACAGTAGAGACTATTGAAGCGGGCGTAGTGCGGATACGGACCGGACGTGGTCCGGACATTGCGAGGAAATTATACCCGCGTGCCGATGAAATGAGGACGAGGATTTTCCAGTTTTAATGTTCTACCTAAATTAGATAGTTCCTGACACAGTTACCGCTTGGTTCACGCTCGATTTGCTTAAAGTCTGGAGATATTAGTTTAGTTTATAGCGTAGAGGTAAATTTAATTATATCATTTAAAATTCGTACAAAAGGATCGTTATTTTATTTACTATCAACGTCCCGCGGTTTCACCCGGGTCCATACCGATCTTGTGGTAGTGGAAAGTCTACTAAGTCGGACTAAAGATTTATTTTCGTAAATTAAAAGTTTCGCCTGGGAGTTATTAACGGTTAAGACAAAGGAAGTTTTAACTGGAAATTGAATTCTTTTAAAAGGTGAACTCGTAGCTATATCCGTGTATATCATTGGTGTCCTTGCAATAAGAGCTAACTCACCAGTTGCAGGCTCTGGTATAATGATCGCTACAATTAATTTGTTATGACAGTATTTTCTATATTATCCTTTATTTGCTACATCTATTGATAAGAATGTCCGATTTTAATAATTTAAAAAGTATTTTGCAGGTATTGAAATTTTTTAAATAAAATATCCTTTAAATGGATAAGGACTAATACGAAGATGAATAAAATGGTTTGATTACTGTCGGCACTTTTATCAATTTTTACAATGTAAAAAAGTAGTTATATTACCCTAACTATAATTAGCTGCAGTAGATGTTGACGATTCATAAGCACTTGTTTACAAGTTTACTTGAATAAAGAATATTTTAAATTTGAATTTGAATTATTAAGTTTTAAGTTAGGCAATCAAAGTTTCAGACAAAAAGATTTTTGTTATCGTTATTCCGTATCACTATACGCTAGAGGTGTATAGGATTGAAAACTTTATTTCGGTGTTCATTTTATTTTAACCAGAATGATTTATTCATACGGTTATTGCGTACAACGTTAACTGCGCTTGTTTTTGAAGCTCTTTCACATCAACAGCTCGCTTAACTCATTTTTATAAGCTTTTTATGACATAAAAGCTGCTCGCACATCATACGAAACAATGCACCGACAGCGCGGGTAAGTGTGAATGGTAAAATTTGCACTTTACAAATTAAATTTGTTTATGGACAGAGACGTTTTAAATTCAAAATAATATTTTTATATTCTACAAGCTTTAACCGCGACTTCGTCAACTGCAACTTAAGTGCTAAAATAACCTCAATTATGTTTTTCTTGTTCCCGAAGGAAGATGGACGATGTATGGATTTTTTAAACCTTTTCATTAGCCCAGTATTTCATCGATACCGAGCCAGCGGATCGGTTGTAAAACCATAACTAATAGACAGATAGAATTTCGCATAAATATTTGTGTAACACATTGTATAAGGTAATATTTTAATTAATTATTAAATAATTAATTGTGTGTATGTGTATGTGTGTGTGTGTGCTTTGAGATTTCAATATTTTTTGAACAAATAATACACACTTTAAAGTTTAATATTTATATTATTATATAATATTTATTTAAGCGTAAAAATGCACAAGGTCTTACTAAAGTTACCTTAGGAACTTTATAAATGGAAATCCATCATTATCATTCTCTTGCCCCTTATTCCTCTCTAATTGGAGTCGGCACAATATGTAATAAACTGACGTCACTTACCTTGGTCTGACTTACCTTAGTCGCCTTTTATGACACCTCGGTAAGAAATGAGGGTGGTCTATTCTACGCAGCCGGATATGATACGGCTAAAGTGAACTAAACTAGTAAAGTGACTAAAGTTAACGCCCTCCTCTAAACCAAAGTGACTTTCGATTAGAAAAAACGAAACCTTAAAAGTTATAAAGTTGGGTATTTTCAGGTAAACGATCAAATTTCAAACGACCACCACCGAAGATGCCTTAGGACGCCTAAAACGCAAAATTTTTTTTTTGCTTAAAACAATTAGTAAAACAAAATGCTATAAATAAAGTTCCCGCTGTTATTAACCTCAAGTTACTGATAAAAATGCCTTTTAAAGTTCAATCCGAAACTCGCGGTAAGCCAGCTTGAATTTTAAGTGCGCGAATTAAAACATTGAAAAATCCAACAAAGCGCAATGCGGTTTGCGGCTGCCCTGCCTACCGAGCTACACAACAAATTATTGAATGGAAAACAAAAAAACCGGCTCAATACTGTTATTGGGAATTTATAAAATCGCAATTACTTTCTTTACAGTAGGCAGCAATTGTTGGAGCCTAGTCCGGGACGAGCCGGGTCCCTCATCTATGAATTTCATTTATAAATATTCCAATTACAAAAATAGACCCCTGACAGCCCCTGTTACGTCAAAATCTTTTTGCTTCTAATTTCTGAAACTATATACTAGTAAGCCCCAATTTCAAGTTAAATTAATTAGAAGAAACAGTGCCAGTTTTGATATAAGATAAAAAAATGTGAAAACAATAAAATTTGAATTAAAACAGGAAGAATACTTCTATGGTGAAGCTAGACTGAATTTTAAATCTAGAGTTGTCATAGTTGTTTCGTTAATTACACGACATAAATGTACTGTTGAAATGATATACGGGCTTCGCCCTAATAATATGAAATTTCGCGTTAACTTGTTCATGTAGACACGGTTTCGTGTCATATTGTAATTACTTTCATAATATCAGCCCGTTGTGCGGGATGATGAAATTATAATAAACCCGCGCTACAGACCTTCTAACGTTCCCGGTTAATGTACGAGAGATAATGTTTAAAATGATTATAAACTCCCCCGAAAGTACACTTTATTACTTTAAGCGCAACAATATTCTTTTATTGTTGGTATTTCCTTACAAAATTAACCTTAATGTGTTTTCATCTGAAGATATTGTGGCGGCCCTCGTTAGTGATTAGATTATTTATGAAGTCAGTAGGAAACTGTAAAACATAAACTTAAACTCAACTTAACTCAAATACTACGATATGCAGGAAATTGTTAGCTTAATAACAGTACTAAAATTTAAGGTAGAGGTGAATAATTAACAATAACCTACCTAAAATAAACAAGCTATTGAAAATATATTAAATAAAAATCAAAAGAAAGTCATAATTTTATAAAAAAATATTAAGAAATCCCTACATTTCTGAATTTTCTTTTGAATATCTTTAAATATGAAATATTGATTTAAAACTTTTTACCAATTGACATTATAAAATTCGATACCAGCTGAAGGTGAGGACTGACCTAACTAGATTTTTCACTTAAAATGACCTTGACGGTTTTGCTGAATATTTTCGGGAAGGAATTATCAGTAATTAAAAAAAAATGAGTTTGAAAGAGAACTCTCTAATGATACCTCCTTGCGCCTTCAATGGTGGATAGAGAAAAGTCAAAGCTGAATTTTGTGATATCACTCGAGGGGCGAAAATGTCGTTTCTGCCTAAATCATATTATAGTCAGTATCCTTGAAATTCTCCACTATTTTTGGACATTTGAGAAAGCAGAACAAGCCCATTATAAATTTGTGTTAAAGTTAATAGGTTTTTTACAATTTTAATTTGTTCCCAAACCAAAACATCTATCGTAAAGTTTGGGGCCGCAACTGAAGTAAATCACACGGAATTACGAGCTGTACAGCCGACAGATGTTCTACAACTTTGTTGTGTCCCCAAAAGTTTAGAGGTATTCGGTTACAACCCAGATAGGGTTCATTATAACTTACACTTGGTTAGTTTGTGGGGCTCGCAAATTATATATTATACTTAGAAATATTCATGGCAAACTTAATGTTTATATGTCGATAGAAATAACTACTTCATTTTTTGCTTTTTGTTGTTTTCGTAGATTCGATACGACTATTAGATGCCCTGTCGTCTCAGTTAATAATGGTCTTAACTAAATAAGAAGATGCAATCACTTTAGATCTTTAACCTGGCGGAGTGTTTGTTGTCATTTGTATGTCATGTTACCTCGGTGTATAAAGAATAATTGGGCCAAATTTCATCGAAATTGGTAAAGCGGATTCAACGTGAACACGTAACAAGACAGACTTTCGCATTTATAATATTGATAAAGATAAGATATCATATTAAGTTTTTAATTTATACGGATTTTTGATTTATATAAAGTTAAAAATGAATCATGACATCAACTCGTATTAAAACGAACTGAAACACCGCCATTTTAGCAGGAAGCATGTTTGGTCGGTGACAGCGGTAAGACTGAATCGGCCAACATAAATTTTTGTACATATGAATATACATAATTACATAAAAGAATTGGCGATGTATATCATAGACAAAGTAGGAACCGGCATAAGCGTGCGGTTCTTGCTTTGCGACTTGCAAAAGTTCGTAATTCGTTTGTGGGTTTGGGTATAAGATTCTATAATAAAATTCCACGATCTACTTTAACTTTACCATTACAACAGTTCAATAATACTATTAAAAAAAGGCTAATTCAGAAAGCCTATTATACTATTGAAGATTACCTAGACGATAAGAATGCGTGGATATAGCTTCTCTTCAACCCTGTACAAGACATTAATAACTATATGTAACTAGTGATAAGAATTATTATTTGTAAAGAGCAACCGCCGAGTTTCTTGCTGGTTCTTCTCGGTAGGAACAGCTTTCCGAACCAGCAGTAGATGTTGACGATTCAAAAGCACTTGTTTACAAGTTTACTTGAATAAATAATATTTTGAATTTGAATTGATATCTCATTACTCTTTTCTGTTGTATTAGTTAGCAGAAAAGTAAACTTTTTGCATGCAAAAAAAGTTGTTTTATAGAATGATATTATAGATTTAACTCGGAAACGTTCTTATTTTTTAAATAATCGTGCGAATGTTTCATCACGTGAATAAGTTATGGTCTTGTGGGTAGCCGCAAGTTGTAACAAGTTAAAAATAAGATGCAACGAGTATAAGAAAGTGTTATTAAACATTCACACGGCACTTAGGTGTTGCATGTGAAATGATTCTTTATTGCGGAATATTTTTATACGATTGCCACTTGATAGATGAAAAATACGTAACAGGACCTTTGTAAGGTAGTTAGTAAACAGAGCAGGATAAAAGATGTTGCAAGCCATTAAAAAAAAAAGTAAAGCAGCAGCCTGTTACAATCCCACTGCTGGGAATAGGCCTCCACTATCCGTTTCTGGAGAGAACGGTTGGAGCTAAGACCTACCACGCTGCTCCAATGCGGGTTGGTAGGTTATACATATATCCAGAATTTTCTAGAGATATGCAGGTTTCCTCACGATGTTTTCCTTCACCGAAAAGCGTGTGATAAATTGCAATTATCAATTAGACACATGAGTTTTAATAGAAAAACTGGTTGGTGTCTGCCCAGGTTGTAACTCGTGTTACCCTCGAAAGAGTCGCACGGTCTCACCGCTGGGCTATCACAGCTATAATATAATAAAATTAATAAACTAAATTGATAGTAAAAAAACAAAAAAAACGCTTTCATAACACATCAAACTACAACGTGAACTTCTTACTTCAGTTTTCTTAGTATAGGTAGAATAAAAATTTTGAACGACAAAAAAAAATACAAAAAATGAAGTATATATGAACATCATAGTATGACGTCATTTATATTTACATAAAAAGTTCAACGTGAGGTCTGTGAATAATTTTAAACATTTGTGAATGATTGTTGGTCAAAAGTTTTCAAGCAATAAATTATATCTTTGATAATTCACTCATTCAAAGATACCATATATCTTATGCTCATCTAATCAGGTTTGTGAGGTATTACAGGGAACTAGCGACTGTTACTTATACTATAATATTTCGTAGTGATGCGGCACAGAGTTGTCGTAAGAGATTTACGGTCGTGAATCAAAACGTACTCTTGTAAAGCTTCATATTAATGTCGTCTTGTAAATGTTCAATTGTACCAAATTTGATTAATATCGCTCTAGAAGATTGACCGTGAAAGTATAACATAAAGTCTGGCAAACTTTCGCATTTGAGAGTGGAATATTAATTGGGATTCAAACTAACGGTAAGTTGCATTAACTATAATTTGTATCAAAGATACTCGTTTATTATAAGTGATTGATAAAAATAGCAAAAACTTGATATTTTTTTTCATTTGTGTATTTAAACAAACGATCAAAACCTCCATTCTTACATCGCAATATTTACTATCACTCTCTGTTCGCAGCGAGCGCTGAATTATTCAGGTCCGCTCAAAGGTTTTTCCACTTGAATTGTGCTATACGGGTGTGTGTAGAACAATTGAATCCTGTGTTTCGTGCTCTGGATATTACCCGTAAATTGTAGACAGACTCCCACACACTTTCAGTTTAGGTGGGAGGAGCTCAGTAGATGGAATACACTTCACCTTTAGAATAGATATACAAGCGGCAGGTCTATTCAGGTCACCACACTACGCGAGGGCATCATTATAGATATTCTGTATTTCATTATTTATGTGGAAAAAATGAAACAGTAATTATTAAAACAAAATTATTTTGCATTTCAATATGTAATGTATGTAACTAATAGGTTCACTCTACCTATTTCACCATAACTTTTTTAGGCCTTTTCCATGGATGATTTATCAACCTAGTTACTGTATATATTCAGTAAGACAACAATAGTTTGATCCCAAAAGCATTATCTGTGATAGATTTCACGACGACTTAAAATTTAAAGTATACTATTTATAAATACATTTGTAAACAAGTGGCTCCGAATAGTCAACTCTACTGCTAGTTCGAAAAATTGCATTTAACGAGAGAAATGGGAGGAACTCGGCGGTTGTTTTTTTTTTTAATTTTGTCTAATTACTAGTTAAATGTCGTCATTTCTTTCTAGTGAGAGTTTAGAGTATTATAATAAAGGCAAATCATTTTGTCTTTTATAATAAGCTTTCTGTTTAATAGTTAATTTTAACAAAAACTGCAAATTCTGAAATATATAAGTTTTTAGAGACGGCAAAGGCGTGGCGCCAAGCGGTATAAGTTTCAATTCTGACATAGTAAAAATATAATGTTGTAAAATAGAGTGTTGGCCTCTTCAAAGCTATCCGTACCGACAGTTTTACTAACTCTAACCGAAACTTTAATACCATTCACTCACGTTGTTCAGAAGTTGTATTTGATATTTCTAATCGTGTAGCTTTATCGAGTGAGGACTCGAACGGAAATGGAAGAATATGTAATGTCCTGAAGTATCATAAACGATTAAGAAAAACTAAAGGTTTGGAACCTGTAATAAGGTAAAAAGTTGTCAAGACTTACGAGTATAAACATTTGTGAATCACTTTTAACATTTTTATAACGTGCTATTACTTAAGAAGACTCTCAGACATATTGATTCCATTGGTTCTTCTCACCGCGCTACTGTTGAGCATTTGTTAAAGCATAAACACCCTAACGAGTTCAAATTAAAACTGGTACATATGATAAAACTAGAACGGCGAAATAATTAAAATTATTCAAATATGAAGACAATTCGTAAATTCTAATGCAATGCAAATTTTAATGACTACAACCACATAATAATAACTCAATTATATTACCATAAACCCTGTTCAGTTTTAACTTTGTTGAATTACAGTGCATTTACGAAATAACTAATTTATTGAAATGGAATTACTGTGCAAAATTCAATTCCAGTGCAATAATAGAAAATATTTAAACTCAGCAAAACATGGTTGTTGCGATGATAGTTTAAAGGGGATTTTGAGAAAATTTGATTACTATGTGGTAGTTAGTATATATTAGTTTATCCTGTAATTGCAAATGACATACAATTCGATGTAGGTATTAATTAATTGTTTTCAGAGCATCATATGGTTGGAGGCAGCCGGCTAACTTATGTTACAGAGATTGGTTTTGGCGGCCGCGTTAGATCCAATTGTCAATGTAAGTTCGTTTCAATCAAAGTCTCGCCGCCGTTTAATTAGTTATTGTTCGCACATAAATCACTCATCTGACGGATGAAACAAAATAATAAACAGAGCGCTACTCAAAACTTTAATTTAATCGATAGAGTCGTTTATCATGGCCACAGGAGATGTTAATAAATATTATAATTTGTCAGAACGTCAGTTATGATATGGCGGCGAGTGAGTTTAAAAAAAAATTATTATTTTATAAATAAATAAAAAAGAAGACAAGACTTTCCTAGCTGATGACAGAATATCGAGTGAATTTTAATGTAAATTAATTTATGTTGAAGAATTATCGAATTCCGAAATCAGGTTAGGATTCCGCGAAGGCCATTGTTTTTATGCTGGCTTCATCAGCGGATTCCAAGAATTACGGCACCTTAACTCGTCCTCTGAAAATTAAGTGTCGTGTGTTGTTGAAGACATTGCCAAGAAACCTCCATATTTCTGGAGAGTTTAGCTCACCACACACAGTACAGTGCCCACCAGAACTGTGGACAGTCAAAACTATAAACTCTCCAGAAGGAGAGACGATGCCTTTCCCTCGCTGGATAGCAAAGTAATAGGGCACTACTGGTATACTCTTGTGAATCGGATCTTGAAATCGATCAATGGAGCGATCTTATATTTCTATTAATCCATCGTAATTGATGAAGGATCCCGTCACCAGGTCCCGCCAAATGGACGAACGTCCTCGAACAAAGGTCTCATTGTTCGATGTAAAAGCTTTCATTACACTAAACTTGGGCTCGAGCGCGCTCCGATAATGTGCTAATTGCTTCGAAGAATCAATTTGCTCACTGAAAGCTCTTCCCTAAAAACAATAAACTTTTCTAGGTCAATAGGCCTGTTGATACTGCTAGTTGATGGCAGTAATTTGCCTTTTCAAAACTTTGAGGCCGGCATCCATGTTAACTAGAATGTAGAATATTTGATAGCGCTAAAAGTCATTTATGATCAACAATAAAAAAAATGAACGAGCTGTGATAGCCCAGCGGCGAGATCGTGCGACTCTTTCGAGGGGAACACGAGTTCAAACCCGGGCAGGCACCAATGAGTTTTTCTATTAAAACTCATGTGTCTAATTGGTAATTGCAATTTATCACACGCTTTTCGGTAAAGGACAACATTGTGAGGAAACCTGCATATCTCTAGAGAATTTTGGAGATATGTGTAACCTACCAATCTGCATTGGAGCAGCGTGGTAGGTCTTAGCTCCAACCCTTCTCTCCAGAAACGGAGAGAGGAGGCCTATTCCCACCAGATTGTTACAGGCCAATACTTTAATTATAAAAAACAAATTTTTGAGTCCGTTGGTACGAATAATAATAACTAATTTAACTAATACTACAATTTTAATTCGCCATATGAAGGGCAGTGACGAGATTTTATTTCAGTTAAAATAACCGCAACTTACAAATACATCGCAGCTGGATTTAAAATTGGACTGGGCACGGCTTTGCGTTGATATTAGTAGCCCCGTTTTTCGGGCTACCGTGTAATAATTAAGTAGACAATTCAATCAAAAACTTCTGGCATGAGAATCGTAAGATAGTGAGTGTCATCTAAGCTTTAAAAATCATAACGTGCCGCCAATTTAAAATACAAAAAGCCATTATGTATCGTGACACGTTTACATTTAATCCGCCAAGCTTCGCGCGTGCTGTCATTTGAATTCAATATTTACACGCTGTTTACTGCTTTGTCCGCGAAAAATAGCGCTGCGGGCACAAGTAGAGTTATTATTACCGATTTTCACTGTATTTATGTCTTGTATCTGTCGATAAAATATTACGAATTGTTCGTAGTGTATCTTCATCGAGGCTTATTTTTTACTTTGCTCATAATCATTTCATAAACGGGCTTTCGGCAAGACTCGAGTCGAAAAATAAAGTCTGTAAATCTAATATACATCTAATATAGGCCAAATGTGCTTGTAAAGGTATTTTTCATGTGTCCTTTAGTCGGACATATCTGAAACTCTAAAAATTGGGCACTGTAGCTAGAAATATGCCTTCTAAACACTCTATGCGTATTTTACTTCGATATATTAGCAAAGTAAACTAAATTGAGGATTGAGAAAAGAAAAAAATAGGGCAGAAAGTCTAAAATTAATTTTCCCCCGATATAGCTGTGAGGGTAAATATATTATTTTCGTGCACACTTTTCTTTATATTTTTTACAATATTTCTATAATACGTAAAAGATTTCCTCGGATTACTTTAAGATAAAACGACTCAATATGTCTGTAGCAGGGCCGTGTTTACAAAGGATCCATCTGTTTCGTCGACGGCAAAGAGATCACAATAAAGTCGTATTTATAGGAAAGTGCGACTGACATTAAAAATATACCCTGCATATTTTATTCGTTCTACAATGATTCCGTTCGGGACAGTTCATATGAAGTCCATATTTGAATAAAACATAAAAGATACAAAAGCATTATGCGTAGGTACTTGATATTAAGGACATAGGACTAGTAACTAGGATATTAAGGACATAGGACTAGTAAATAGGACTAGTAACTTTCAGTCATAACTGTCTTGTACAGGGTAGAAGTGCAGTTATCCACACATCCTTATCATCTAAGTAATCCCCAACAGTATAGAAGGCTTTCTGTATCAGTTTTTTTTTAATAGTGTTTTTTAACTGCTGTAAACAAGTATAATAAGACAAGTATCTTTTTAAACCTTCCCTAATTGATGTTTTTAACTTATCCTTTTCGGGTGAACAAAAATTATATGGAACCCTACATATATGTGTATATCCTCACAATTAGAGAGAGGTTTCTCGGGATGTCGGGGTAATGCGTTTTAACTCCATCTTTTCTCTCCAAAAAAGAGAGAGCATGTTTGATTCTAAAAATAGGATATGAAGTCGCTGATAATATTGTATATAATATAAATTGTGTTCATTCAGTGAAATTTCTTTTTATAAATATTTATGTTAACTATTCGCCCCTGATTCCCAAAAGCTCTATTAGCCCCCAATCGACTGTTCCCGTGTATATCGCGGTTAATCGAAATTGCTCCATAATTATCGTGTACAGTTTCCGATTGCAATTTATCCGGGATTTGGTGAACGATGTTGAACATCAGATGAGTTATGTGGCCTTTACACGGATTATGTTGGATTTAGTTGTTGGATATTGCACATAAACATAAATGTCCTGTGAAAAGGGATAATTAATGATAATTTTCATGGGCCAAAATTTCGCTCGGTGAGTATTGATTTAGCCATAAGGGACTCGTCGTAGCCTAAAATATTATTAGCTTGTTTAAGGTATTATTCTGGAGCACTAATTCGGACAAAGGTTCGTGACTCAATAAGCAACGATGAGATTCAGCGCTAACTTTTTACTTTGCGGTAAAGATTTAGATCCAAATGGAAATTGAATGTTATTTTTAACTAGTGAAGCATAAAGTAAGGAACAGTGATTTAAGCTTGCTTTTTTAGGTAATACAAGAAAAACTCTAAGTATCCATATGGATATCATAAAGTGACTCACGTTTTACAAAACCTCTCTTTCATTAGATGATGATGATGATGTTATAATAATACTCATTTATCACAAACATTCACTGAAATTAAAAAAAAACTTCCTACAAGAGACGAAGAAGAGGGTTACACATAGTCTACAGATCTATGATTTCCAGCAGCAGGGTCTTCTCGTTTACTCCCCGGGTGGGGGTAAACGGGGTGCGGGCCTCGAGGAATTCCTCTCTACCCGGGCATCTTCTCGCGGGCACTTAAGCCCGGTATGTGTTCCGGCCGTAGGCCGAGGTCACCTAGGTGACCCAAAGGTGTCGGTATTTGGGCCGTAAGCCCAGGTCACCTAGGTGACCTAATGGATGTCTTGATCGGTGGGGAGGTCTGGGAATGGTAGCTCCCAGACCTCGGGGTCAATTTCGGCGGTGTCTCGTCCGGTGGTGTCTCGATCAGGTAGGTGTGTCATGTCCGGTGTATTCGCCCTTTCGCCCGTCGCGTCGTCCTCTTCGTCGCCGTCGTCATCCGCATCGGGCCGCGGAGACGGTGATCGCAGGAGCTCGCGAGGCAGGGAACGTCCATCGGGTGGTCGCGCATGGAGTGGCGCGATGCCATGGAGGTGTACGTGCGCGCTATTGTCCGCACGCGCGAACATCCGGCGCGCTAGGCGACGGACATACTCCTCCACGGTCGGCGTTCTGGTGTCCCGATGCACGACGTCGTTCCGCACATACCTCGGGGCTCCTACGATCAGTCGCAGGCAGCGGTTCTGCTGGACTTGAAGTCTTCGCCTCTGGTACGCCGAACACAGCGCGTACCAGGCCGGTGCCGCATACGTCAAGCGCGAGCGGACGTAGGCACCGTAGACTCGCAGTTTGGTGTTGACAGGTAAATGGGATGTGAACAGCGTGTGGAGCTGGGACCTGGCAGCAGCAGCTTGGCCCACGGCACGATTGACCATGGGGACCATGCGCAGGCTGCGGTCCAACTCACACCCCAAAAACCTCACAGTGGTCTTCCACTCTACGTCCTGGCCTCGAAGAGTCAGCTGACGTAGCGGCTTGGAGCGGCTGGTGAGCAGAGCGGCCGTCTTCCCGACGTTGACGGCCATCCTCCACTTGTCCAGCCATTCCGGCAACGAGTCCAGCATACGCTGCATGCGGTTGGTGGCGACGATCTGGTGGTAGGACGACGCGAAATACGCGCTGTCGTCAGCGAAGAGCGACAACAGCACGTCCTCCACTCCCTCCTGCAGGTGGTGGCGCAGGGTGGGGATGTCATCAGTTGTATATCGCCGCGCTTATACGCGGCGATATACAACTGCTCTGGGGTACTCCGGCTTGGATGGTGCGTGGCTGGGATTCGGCATATGATTTTTAAACTTAGAATTGTATGTGAACAAGTTGCCGATAGATGGCGCTGACTCAAGTTGACACGCGCTCTCGTTTGTCCAATGTAATATTTAGAAAATATATGTCACTTAAATATTTTCTAAAGAATCAAACTCTATCGAGTTCAACCAACTCACTCTCGCTTTCGTCGTAATTTTGGGAGTATCTACAATAGGCAGTTCGGTATATTTGAGAGCAAACAGCATGCTAAGTACAGCTCTTGTGTACGTCGACACAGCTGACAGCTGGTAGATTGATGCAGCAGCTCTATGTGACACGTCAGCAATAATTAACACGGCAGGCGCGGCTCAGACACTGATTAGAGCGCGACAGCTCGGGACAGCACCGGGACGCGAGCTAAGACGTATCTAATCAATGATAGAGCTCCAAATAGGAGGCATATGTCAATTATTTTATTATCTTGACATGAACGATCCAGTCAGTGTCTGCCTCATATGTTTTTATGATTAATGTGGTAATCAATATAAATGAAATCTGGGACAATTAAGGCTTATATACGACAAATATGTCATAATTTTTTTCACAAATATTTTAGATACGAAAGTTATTCTGTTATGATTTCACTGCAAATTAAAGCGTATATACCAGGCCAATAGTATGAGAATATTCCCATTTTTTCTCGTAAACATGAACATACACTTATAGAATTGAGCTTTTTTTTTTTCAATAGACAGGATTAGTAACCTCCCGTACCAAAAATCGCCACCACACTAGCACTGTGCACATTACAAGGAGAATTTCGACGATCGTTTTGCTCTGAAATCGAAGCATATCAAAAGATAGACTCCGAAATTGCAAAGATTGTGGTAGCGAATGTGTACAGTGCAATTAGTATAGTGTGGTATGTGGTGATTTTTAGTGCATGTGGTTTACTATTTGTATGATTAAGGTATAAGCTATAACTATCGGTATAGTACAGTCTACTATAGCATTACATAGATTTTTTTCTAATCGTACTTTATGGCCAAATAGTACTATAATGACTTTTGTAACATGGACCACTGCAAACCGCCTTATTCTATAAATAAATAGCAAAAGATGTAATCTCAGCAGCGGCGGAAACTCGAAGCTGAGGAAATGACAACAGCTATATAAGAAATGAGGTGCATTATTAAAGGTGTATTATATTATTAAAGCTATATTCAAATTCAAATTCAAATTCAAAATATTCTTTATTCAAGTAAACTCTTCTTATTCAACTTCAACTCAACTCTTCAAACTCAAACTTCAACTCTTCTTATTCTTCTTATTCAACTCTTCTTTATTCAAGTATAATACATACTGGCCCAGTCGGAATGGTGACCCGGTTTTGTGCCTAAATAAATACCATACTTTATTTTATGCTACCTTTTGCCACCTACTTTGCTCTACATACCAAATCACATTTCCTGTTGCCTCGTTTAAACGAGAAAAAAATATAAATAAACTAAGTTAAAACTATGTTAGTAATTTTATTTCATTTTTACCAATTTAGTGTAATTATTGCAAATATATAAATACACAGTAGTTTATAAGTTTTTGTTAATAGCAATTGCAATTATTATTATTATTCTTTCGCACCCATTGAAATATCGGGAACTTTACCCCACGCGGGACGACTCGTTTTACCATTTCGCCATCAAGTCTCTGGTAGTAAATGAGGGATGATAATTATGATCACTTGCACTGTCCTACGCCGTGACGTTTGTAATTTGCTTGTTATCGTACGAAAATAATAAAATCATTATGTATGTGACGCGAACGTCTAAAGTAATACTGGAATATGACAAAATGTCTGCTGAAATAAAGATTTCCGTACGTGACCATAAATAATGCCGGCTCCGACCCTCCGTAATGCGACACTTGTTACGAGCGCCGAATAAATAGCTGATCAGATTTATTTCTTCGGGACAAACTGTTTTAATACAACTTGCCTGTTAGTGCGCGATACCCCCCTTTACAAATATTCTGAATTTGTAACATGAATTTGATGAATTTTCAAATGATTCATAACTTCCTGGATTCAAAATGGACATAATTTTAACTGAGTAAACGGTGAGAACTATACAATCCACGATTAATGTTAAAGTTACTTAATTCAAAAAAACTTGGTTTCTGGCAAATTGCAATAAAGCGTAGCGAAACTTGTTCGAAACTCGTGAGTTTTACGGTGACCCATAACTTGAAGTTCAAGAAAAAACTAGATTCTTCAATATCGTTATGTCATAGTTGGTATTGAAATAAGGATCACAATGTACTGACTCAATTAAAATTAATTTTGATTTCGGTCAGTCTAAAACTTAGCGTGCGATATATATATATATTCCTTCCTTGCCGTATTACTCGATACTGATAAAGATTTCAATCAAAATCATCTAGTTTAGCAAAAGTTTAAATTGTAATCAGTGGGAATTCGAGACGCTTTCTTTCTTAGACACGTGTAAAGTAAGACGAGAGACATATAAGTCGGGGCGTTTGATGCCATTACCATACTATTAGGTAATATTTTAATTAGTTAAATTTGCATTCATCATCATAGTTAATATAGGTACCGGCTATACTCACGTCTAATTTTATCGGATTAGCCCGACTAGTTTCGAACCCGTCCGGGGCACTTCTTCATGATTTTACGACCAGGCCGCCTGCCTGACGTCAACTTACCTTAGTACGTATTTTATGACCCCTGGGGAAGAAAGAGGGTGGTCTATTCTACTCAGCCGAATACCACACGGCGATAGTTAAATTTACATTGTAACATTACATTTGTTAATAAAATAAAAAATAAAAAATAAATCATAATTTAACCAAATACAACATAAAAGCTTCAATGTAGTATTTTCTTTTTTGCCTAATTCTTGATTGGTTAGTAACCTGTCGGCAAGTTTATATTATGTTTCTCTAAATCTGACCAATAAAATCTGATTGTTATCCCGGGGAGCGGTGTCTTGCCCGGATCAGTGCCGGCCGCAGTGGTGGCTAGTTCCGCAGTCGGGACACGTCTGTATTCTATTAACTTTGGTTAGACCTGTAGGCATTGAAATAATGCAGCATTAGGCGTGTTTGGGACAAGTGAATATTATAGAAAATTACATATGAAAGTGTAAAACACTTTTTTGGAAAATTAAAACTTTTTTGACAGAATCGGAAACAAAAACAGGTCTCTGGAATCTTTCCCAACAATCATATGAAGTATTTTCTACATGTAAAGTAAAGTTGTCTAGAACGTACTTTTATACGTGTACGTTCAAATTAATGATTCCCCCAAATCACTTTTCAGTCAAACAATTTTTTTGGATAATAAGTAAAATTATTTCCATCAAATTTCTAAAGAAAAATGTATCTTAAAGCCATAAATAACGAAGGAGTCAAGTTATTCCAGATTTTAGCCACAGTAAATCAAAAACTCCCTGCGAACCTTACCTTTTTCAGTTTCGCAATGGTTATTTTGAGATTACTTACGAGTCTACATCATAAATCACCCGATGTATTTGCTAATGATTTTGATGATTCCAAAGAGCTGGCAGCAATTTATTTAGGTCAATTATATTTAGAGGTAGATAACATTTCAGACATGTTCAGACAAGTTTGCAGCGGAGTGACTGCGGTTAGAGATATTACTTCAGTAGTAACATTACAAAGCCTCGTACCTGTCACAGTCAAACGTGTTCCCCGAGGCCGACGGAATTGTTAGTTCACTTATTAATTTCTAGCAAGTGTAATGAGTAATTAACTATATATATATATCTATATACATGATATAAATAATAGAAGTAGGCCTTACTATGGGTTATTTCATATTACAAAATAATGTTTTTAATTATTATGCTATGTTCCACAGAAAAATACATGTGTTTAAACGAATGTTATATTTTTGTGTAATGTTGCTAATCGAAGACAGATGGCGCTAGTGGTACATTGTAACGCGCTATTGAGTGTCGATTGTGATTACATATAGTCAAACGTTTTTTCCACTAGCGCCAAGTAACCTCAAGCAACCTCTAGTAACCTTAAATATTCATAACATGTATATAGTGTGTAAATAAAGTGATTAGTACAGTGCAGTGTTTCAATCAGAGGACCTAGGTTTGTGGGAGAGTGTTCTCCAACATGTTTTCCATGCGCATTTATCGTTCAATATTAACTTTGAGCTAACATTTCGTTTATCAGTTGTGATTTCCTTAATTTTCTCCTCTCTGTCTATACAGACATACGTATTACCAAATAATGAAATCCGAATTGATTCTCAAACATATATTGTAGTATTTGTGGAGATGTGAGGACATTCGATTTTCCAAATTTTTAAAAATACATACTTTCGGACTTTCACTTAAGACCATTTCAATCATGAATGTGTTTTAATTGCTAGCCGAAATTACAACATGTTACAAAATTAGACAACATTGTTACATCATTTCTAAGCTTGATTTGGTCCACAAAGTTTGGATCAGAGTTTGAAATCCAATTTGCGGGCGATACTTGTCCCCTCTAACCGCAACCCCAACATTTGCCGCGAACAGTGTTGCAATACAGTTTACAATTACTTTCTGTATCTGGTCCCAAAAGTACTTTAATCTGATGTTACTGTGTATGTGTATTAATTAATGGGAAATATAATTTTTTAAATAATATATAGTATAATAATATATAGTTTTAAGTAATATATAGCAACTTTGTAAATAATATATAGTTAAATTTATTCGATTAAGCTGATTTAGGATTTAGCTTAATGGAAATTAAGCTGACTTAGATGTTATTTAATGGGGTGCCAATGTCGGTCAGCCTCCTCGTAGGGCACCCTGGGCAGGTCCTTGGAATGTTGCGGATTACATTCCTTGGGCTTGGCGAACGGACTGGCGAAGCCCGTAAACCCGGCAACGGGAGCGGGGGCCTTCGGGCTGCGAGGAAGACAACCTCTATAAAAAATTACCCGGTGGGTTGGGGCCCCTACCTTCCGCCTGACACGGGTGTTTTCCGGACGTGTTGTAGTACGGGGGGTGTCTGGGGACGGTGGCCCGGCGTGAGTGTCCGGCTGGTGGGCCGATGCGAGCGTTCGGTGAGTGTCGCGAATGCGGTGCCGAGGTGTAGGCGCTGCCTCTGCTTGCGGACGGACTATCCTACTTGGACGGTCCAGCAGGCGGAGCTCGTGACACAGGTGGGGAGCGATCTCTCCTTGTCGACCGTGCGATTCCAGGCACGGTGGGCAGGGAGCGATCGCGGGCAGCGATGGCCTCCTTCTGCTCTAACTGGCGGAGGGAGGCGGCAGAGCGGTTCCGGGACCTCGTGTTCTGGACCAATCTGCTGCTGGCGGAGCCCATCGTCTGCCGCCCTGACAGGGGACCTTTCGGCCGTTTCGAACGGGGTTTATCGGACGCCTGGCTTACAGGTCCGGTTAGCGGAGGGGGGCTTCTCTTTTGAGGGGTCCCCACCCAGAGTAAGTGACTCTGCGATCAGAGTTGCTGCTGTTGGGATGGGGTCAAATAAGGTACCCTGCCCCCGCCATTAGTAGCGTGGTGGAGCATATAGGTCGTTTTAGTCGGTGCGAGTCCGATATAACCACCGCCTGTCCTTGTCGGGCGGTGATATCCATAATGCGTTTTTTCCTGTTAAAAAAAAGACGTTATTTAATAAGCGAGAAAAAAAAACAAATTCCTATTGTAAATGTAGGCAAATAAGTAGCGAGGGTAACGTTAGCACTGTGACAATAACACCAACCGGCTTAACATACTGACGACGGCTTAGCGAGCTACGAGGGAAAGTAATCGGTCAGTCATCTAGTTAACAACTTGGGTCAACGCAGCGAATAATAAAAATTCACCGTCACTGGAAAATAATCAACTAATTTTTAGAATTAGGCGAGTAATCCGCGTAAATCAGAGAAAATCTTTGAAACACCATGCAATCGTAACGCAGCTTTGTCGTTATAATCTATCTGCTGATGATGCTTATAAAAAGGTTGAAACCGTGTTTTAGATTGTTATAGTGTCAGTAGTACTAGTGTGGTAGTTGTGGAGGTCATTTGTAGAGAATGTGTATGGTTTATAAATCTTGCATGCCTCAGATATGACAAGCGTACATTATTCATACCATTAATGTCAAACCATAAGTGCTACGGTTTTTCTTCAATTGCTTTTTTTACTTTGGTTTGTCTTTTTGTATTTTACAGATTTTATTAGAATAACAACTATTAAATATTGCAATATTTAAAAATGTTGTATATATATATGTTGTAATAAATCTTCCTTGTGTATAATTCCTAACATTTTTTCTTGAAATTCCAATTATAAACAGTCTATAAAGCGAGAGTTCTCTAAATATAATGATAGGCCAGGAATATAGGGAATGGTGCTATAAAGAAAGGCCAGATTAGGGACGAATAGCCGGGCCTTAACCCTCCGCCCGAGACGAATATTTTATGTAGATCCGCCATTTGTGTGATAAAGGGGGATGTGTTCATCTTACTGTGACATTTTACTATTGCGTTGAAAATTTTTTCCTCTATAAATGTTTTAGATTTACTTTGGGTTTACTAGGAAGGTACCGGAAATCGTGTTCAATTTTTTTTTGTTATTCGATGATTGTTCGCAAGGATTAATATCAAGATAACATATACTATTACATACGGCCCATTTAGGAAGATTCAATTTTGAGTAACATGTAAGTTGCAAAATACAAATCGGGAAGTTATATGAGCCTGAAAGAGGATTTCCTGTAAAGTATCTCAGTGCCTAAAGTTTTTGAGCAGTAGTATCCAGTGATGACATACGGATGATAAATTCAGGGCTATTGATCTCCCGATCAAATATAGAATGAGGTGATCAGTAGAAAAATCAACATAAAGAATCCGCTAATCTGTAATAAATTCAATAATAATAACACAACTTCTCATGAAAATTCCCTGAAAATATGTGTCTCCAGCTTGAATAACTGTTATCCCTTATGGAATGTCAACCGTAGACTTCCCAGTTATTTAAATACCATTCAACTTTCAATTAGCCAAAAGAAAAATAGTCCTTTTTCTAAACGTCACGATATGAGGAAGCTAGTCCATCACACCCTGACGGGAAAACAAAGTATTGTGATACGGCGCTCGTCAGCCCGCAAAAGGAAATATTAGCGATATGGGAATGAAGACTAATGCCACGATTGTCACACGGAGTCGAAATAACTGTCAAATTATACCGAACCGAGCATGTTAGGCAATTATTTACGAAATAAATACAGAAATATATTCCGATGCAAATTTCCAAATTTCTTTTCAGGCATTTTCGTAATAAAAATGTGACGTTGAATGTAAAGCACTTTAAGCACTTATCTGCAAGATAATAGAGAAGAGATGAATACAAGAATTTGTTTTCGTAGTTTAACTTCTGTCTAACGCTTTGGTTGTGAAGTGAATCACACTATTAGTCACAAAGTTATTATGCAATAGGTATGTAGTTTAATTGTATCATCATCCTCCTCCCCTTACACCACACTGACTGGGGTCGGCACAACACGTTATAAGCATGTTGTCACATGATTTGGCTACGTATTTTACGATCGGCCCTGACGTCAACTTACCTTAGTCGTATTTTACGACCCCTCGGTAAGAGAGAGGGTGGTCTATTCTACTCAACCGGATACCCTACGGTGGGTCAACTTACCTTGGTCGCCTTTTACGACACCTCGGTAAGAAATGAGGGTGGTCTATTCTACTTAGCCGGATACCACATGGCATTGTAGTTTAATTGTAATATTTGTGTAATTTTGAAAATTAGAAAATATGAAATTTATGTATATTTTATATTATTTTGAATTTCTTATATTGTATTAAGAAATACAATGTTGCACTAAATCGTTAAGAAAATTAAACAGTCGAAATAATCCCGAAATAAACTTTTGAATCAGCATTAAGAAGTTTGTCCAGTGATAATATTATTATGCCGGCAATTTGTCAACAAAAGATGTAAGATTATGTTCTGAAAAGGCACTACTGAGTTTAATTTAGCTTATCGCGAGTCCAAGGAGAATGTCGAATTTCCTTAGTTATTTTTGTTAGGTTGTAATGTTCCGTAAAAGCTACGTAAAGTTACAATGTAAGCTTTAAGCTCGTTGCGAGCGATTGCCGGTTAATCCAAACTTCCATTCGGAGGCTTCCGTAGTTTTTGCACATAAATTGCTGTATTTAAATACATTCCAAAGTTAGCGAAGTAACTTTGTTGATTAAATTTCTGCACACAGAACCAGCTGCCGCCCTCGCTCATTGGATTGGCGAATGTTCCGCTGATATTATGTTAGCTAAACGGTATACGAAGACGAGTAAGTTAAATAGAACAGTTTGCAGTTCGTTAAGATGAAAGAGAGCCCGATAAAGACTTCATTATGTAGAGTGAAAGCGTAATGTTATTTGGTTGCCCTTATAGTATGAGTAAACTACAAGATGTAGTTATCATATTCCTGCCCTTATCCCACTCAAAGTGGGGTATGCAAAACATGTTCAAACATGTTGTCACTTAATTTGGCTATTGAGCGCGTACCTGACGTCAACTTACCATAGTCGTATTTTACAACCACTTGGTAAGAAGAGGGTGGTCTACTTTACTCAGCCGGATGCCACACGGCGGGTCGCCTTACCTAAGTCGCCTTTTACGAAGCCTCGGTTAGAAAGAGGATGGTCTATTCTCCTCAGCCGGATACCTCACTAGCTGAAAATATACATACTGTTCCAGTCCCGATAACAATGCATGCTTATGATAAGCATGATCTGATGTTGCAGCCAGGATTAGCTCCAGACAAGCGAACTCCTCAACGGACAACAGTAGGGACATAAAATTTTTTTAAAAGTTTTTTATCTTGTCTTGTTATTTTTCTGAATTTGACTTATTTTTCTTAACAGATACTTTACTTTAAATAAGAGATAAACAACATCTTGGTTTGGTTTTCATAATGGATCCATTTGTTTTCTGTTTTGTTTTGTAATTCTTAGAACATACCCATCCATTTGGCGATTGGTAACTAATTAGCGATAAATTGATAGCTGCTCTATAATTTGATTTAAAGAACTGTGATTGTTAAATTGTGGGTAAGAGGCATATATATAGGCTGCTGTATTAAACTTCTCTATAAAATGGTAGGTTAGTAATGAATGTATCCTACTACTGTACGTGTTTAACGTAGAACTCAATGTCTCGACACCACTGTCGAGTGATCTATAGTACTACTACAAAGTATTAACAACCAAGACCTAGAAACGAACCCTACGAAACAATTCAACAACCAATACGATCTACACAACATTCAAACCTCAAACTCGCTGCGTCTATCCCGCATACTTACGTATCCGGAAAGAGCAACTCTATAGCGCAACTTAAAAGACTACTTACGCCATCTATCCTTATAAGAAACAACTTTAACAGTACGAATTAAAATTTTGAACATAAAAGTTGTTATTGTTAGTTGTCCATAAGAGATAGAGACATAAGGTATCTATGCTGGTTTAGGCGCACGTAAGTAAAGATCAAAGCAGGCGAGTTTTTTAACAACCTATTTAACACATTTCACATAAAACGGTAATGTACTAATAGGTTAAAGCTTCTGAAAGAATTGCGCTGCTTTTTAGTGAAAACCGTACATAAAATTGTTTAGTAGATTTTGAGAAAATCGATTACATACAGACAGGAATCTTTTGGGTACCATTGTTTAATAATAAGTACTAGCTGTGCCAGCGGCTACGCCCGCGTGAAAATCAGCGTTTCACAATTTTTTTCTGTAATTCAAATTTTAAACATAAAAGTAATTATTGTGAGTAAACCACAAGAGATAGAGACACACTATCGCGGACTTTTTTGTAGTATTTTTATAGATCTACAATTCTCTAGTACATTACTTTAGCGTAACTCTGCTGGTTTACGCAGCGCACGCGACTAAAGCTCCCAGCAAGCAAGTTTTTTAACAACTGCACGATCTCTTCAACACAATTTACTTAATACCGATATATACTATTTACCTAAATCATCCGGAGGTATTACTCTATCTTTTGGTGAAAACCGTACAAAGATCCGTTAAGTAGATTTTGAGAAAATCGATTATATACAGATAGATAGCTTTTGGGACTTTGTTTTATAATAAGTATCGATATAGATATAATTTTAGTTCCATTTAGAACATATTAAAAAATAGGTCTTTCTAAGTATCTTGATACAATAATAAGCCGCTTCAATTTTATAATCTTAATAAGTATTAAATAAAAAAGAAACAAAAACTAAGATTAAGTGTAAATACAAAGGAAGTCAAATCTACAATTCTCTCTAAATCTTAGATTACGCCTCGGAGGTTTACGTTAAGAATGACATCAGAAATTCCTTTAAAAAGGAAGGAACAAATCTTTCCTCATTTCTCAAACGCCCTCATTTACTTTGTAACATTTTTAATTACAGTCAGTAAAATTCCAATTTTTGTGCGGTGAGATATCCTCATGTTCACCAGTATATAAATCTTAAGAGATCAAAGATAATGTAATTCGTAAGTGATATTTAACAATCTCTTGTCTTTTTAGGTTTTCATATTTAGGGATATGTAACGGTAATAGAACCATATTACATCACATAAAATGGCTCGTATGAGCTTTGAAGCTAATTTAATTCAATAAAAGATGTTGTAGGACAATTCCTTGTTTTTCTCTCGGAAACATGAATAAACACATTTAAACGTTTAAATTGACGTGAACGAAGTCATGTGTAATAGTAGCTGAAAAATAAACTAATTTTATCCAGCTAGTGCGACGTGTTACACCTCTCGGCGACATAAAGCAGGTGGGTGTCATCGTTCAGTGCTCGTTCAGTTGAATTATCAAAAGAGCGAGCGAGGAAGGGCAAAACGATCCTCACTTCACTCAGAAATGTCATGGGAATTATGGAGAGCAATAATAAATTAGATGAACTTAAAATATATATAAACCATAACTTAAATGCTATATTATATGCGAGTCTATCTGCTTGCAATACTTTCACGGTGGATCAATATTGATAACATTTGCATTAATTAAAGCTTATAAACCGAGGCAACATATAGGATAGAAAAATTTGTTTTTCTTACGGGTCCGCTAAAAAATACCTATATTTATTTTATTTATTTCTTTATAGTACATACATATTGTTAGAAATGGGAAAAAGCACATGTAAAAAGAAACATGGATTTATCCCTAAGAGGGATCTCTTCCAGTCAACCTTCAAATAACAGAAGGAAAAGGACAAGACGTGAAAAACAGGTAATATAGAAAGAAAAAAAAAGAAAAATAACGAAAATCTATGTATCTTGATAAATATTTGCATAAGAGATAACACAAAAGGAAGTAAAAAAAAGATGCAATACAGATAATAGTCAATTTAACTATTTATTTTTATAAATTAATTTGTGTTCATAAAATAAATGAACAAAGATGCTATATTTGCATCAATAAGAGCACTTAAAAGCTTACGTTTGCGCGAACGGAGTTGCAGGTAGCATTAGTTAATAAATAAACACCTTCTTTTTTCAGAAGACATGTCCATAAACCAAAGTGAGGCGTTGTGGAACGAATCCTAATGATATTTACCGTATTTAGAAACATGTGAGTTACCATATAACTCTATTAATAGAGGAGCACACGCCCAAAATATAACACGACGAGTCCGTCCACGATACACATCGTACACTTTGCTTGAATAATACTATCGTGTTAACAGAGATTTGTTTTTAAAATTAATGTTATAATTATGTAAAGCAATTATTAAATTATATTACACTAGCAATGCCCTGCGGTTTCACCGTACATACCAATCTCGTGGTAATGGAAAGTCTACTAAGTCTGACTATCGATTTATTTTTGTAAATTAAAAGTAGGGCCCTGGGAATTATTAATGGTTAAGACAAAGGAAGTTTGAACTGGAAATTGAACTCTTTCAAAAGGTATAGTATCCGTGTATATCATTGGTATCCTATATTGCTCGGTAAAGAAGCAGCTTTCCAACGGTCAAAGAATTTTTGAAATCGGTCCAGTAGTTTTTGCGTGAAAACATTACAAACATACATACACACGTATATTCAAACATACAAGTCTTTCCTCTTTATAATATTAATTTAGATGTAAGAAATTAGAATTATATTGTCCTGATTTAAAGTTGCAATGTACGAACTATAACATACATATAAACAAATTATGCGTAGTCACCAAATTAAGAAGTAATAAATGTACATGAAATACATACTTAAACACAAAATAGAGACGTACAACGGAAGGTTAGATTGTGATTCCTAATTTAAGGTTTTTGAATGTTGTTCTCAAAGTGAGTCTTGTATTCTCACTGAATGGTTTACTGAAAACTAACATTGTCGGAAAAGAGCATCGCAGTATCTAAAAGTATGCTGAGATAATTGTTTTTGCAACATTACAATTACCTAGATTAGCAAAGAAATCGCGTAAATAGAAAATGCGTAGCAATTTATAATATGCAGAAAAGTTTGCACTGACATATTTTTATACCTTTTAATGTGAGCTTACAATATTGATTTTAATTTTTACGAAAATCTTCACCTGTGTGATAAATGGAAAATTACATAGATGGATAACACAATAATAATAATACCTGTTCAAAATACGTCAGTTGGCATTTCCTGACAATATACCCAATATTCTCTACTGCACTTGCGTCGCCAGGCGGATTGTTAGTGGTTATAGTCAAGTGCTGTGAAATAAAACAAATCCCATTCAAACACACAAATAAATGTCATATATGACTTCCCGTTGAACCAAAATTCGCACAAAAGATTTAACCCGAACCACGGAACACTGCAAGGTATTCCCCGAGATATATCCTTTTGTATTATGAATATTAAAACGTGAGCTTTTGATGTGAACGTTTAGATGTCGGGATGCAGGGGAAGGTGCATTGTAAAACCACAATAGCGGGCGGCGACGGCGAAAAAACTAAATAAAAATCAGCTCAGAAATAAATACAGAACTCTTTGTATGCAGTATTATATTCAGCAGGGTTATATTCTTCGCATTTATTCGTCCTCGCCTGTCACCAAGCCTACTGTGAACAACAAGAGGTGATGCTGTCAACGTTAACATTGCAATTACATGCACTAGATGGCCTACGTATTGTATTACGGACGAGAAGTGAGCTATCTTGAATCAGTCGCAGTCGGAAAATTCGGTGATTTTTTTGTGAGAGAAATTATCCGCAAATATATCCTTTATTTTATTACGTGGTATTTTTAATTTGATTACAAAGAATCAATTTGACAAGTAGAAAAGCACTATAACAGAACTACCTCGCTATAATCCGCACGGGTTAAGCGAATGCATGCAAAGCCAATGTGTATGAAGCAGGAAAAATTTACGCACCTTACACATGCAGGACAAGCCACCACACGCACCCCAAGGCGCCTCCACCAGCAACAAAGCACACAAGCAGCACACACAACCACCACCACAAACTCGACGATCGTTTCGCTCCGAAACCGAAGCATCATCAGGAGGACAGGCTCCACATTAGCTTTGTCGTTTCCTTTGTCGTTCACATTAGCTTTGCATGCATTCGCTTATCTCGTGCGGATTATAACGAGGTAGTTCTGTTTTAGTGCCTGTAATATGGAATTGCGCAAAGTAACGCCTGCTTCTATAAATCAAGTAGAAAAGCATTTTTTTTCTACATCCAATCAATATAAACAAATGAAACACAAAAGTATTTCAGTATTAGCTGAAACCCGGGTATTAACCGTAGAACAAGACTTTTTAAAGAAAGTAAGAGGAAGGGATATAGAGTGACACACACACACAGAGAGAGAGAGAGAGAGAGAGAGAGAGAGAAATACGCAAGCGCACGTTTGTAAACATACCTTAGCTTAAAACCGTTGGATACAATAGCGTGAAACCTAGTAAGCTTAAACAACTAAGGAATTCTCTGCCGAAAAGTGAACGTGTTCCAGTGAGCCGAATAGGATCCGATTGACTAATTGGCTGCACTCAGACTGCATTCGTAGCTTTGATTTTCAATATAGTCTTTTTTGGAAAATAAATTTTAAAAATCCATCTTCGTATTATTCTTATGTTATTAATAGTACCTGTACAATGTAATACAAGGCTTTTTCAGCTAGTAGATTTGCATATGCACTTTATGTTTAAACTTCCACAGGCTTTAGTAATACGTGTTAGTAAGAATTTAAAGTTTTAAATACAATATATATTTTTTTAATATATTTCATACATAAATAAATGGCGAGGGCCATTTTTATTAATTTATTTACTATTTACGGCCCTCGTTACGGAAAATTCATGACGAGCTTTTCTTAAAATTAATGCGAATGTGTGTGTCGTACATATAAAGAAAGCTTCAGTGGTGATATTTTAAACTGAAATAAGCACGTATGATGACGTAGAGATATTTTTAACCTCTATACTTATTGGATATTTGTAGTACCAGAAGTTTCAGGTGAAGCGATGATGAAACTCATATTTTTATGCCCAATACTTTCATCTTTCATTTTCATGAGAAAATTTTTTAGTGTTATTGATTCTCCATAATAACGAAATTAATAATACCGCGACGATAAAAAACTTTTATCGGTAGTAGTTTTTTACCATCCCTATCGAATCCATCGTATTTATTTACGATCCGTAACAAATATTTTATCTTTACCACTACAGCAGTTTGAAAATGCTGTTAAAGCGAGGCTGATACAAAAAGCCTACTATACTATTGAGGATTATATAGATGATAAAAATGCGTGGATTAGTTACATTTGGTTATTACTATCGTGTGCAGGGTAGAGACCCTGCACACGATAGTAATAACCAAATGTAACTAGTTAAAGAATTTTATTTGAAAAAACAACCACCGAGTTTTATGCTGGCTCTTCTCGCTAGGAACAGCTTTCCGAACCAGCAGTAGATTTTGACGATTCAAAAGCACTTGTTAAAAAGTTTACTTGAATAAAGAATATTTTGAATTTGAACAACAGTTGACAATTTTAGTAATGCAAGAACTGTATAAGTTTTTTATTAGTTTACTAAAATCTTTTGATCGTTGGAACGTAAATGTTCACAAAAAAATATCTAATCCAAGTTTTATGAGGTTTTCTGTTCAATTTACTATTTACTTTGTTCAATAAACAAACTTTTAGAGACCTTTAAAAGAAAAGTCTCTATTTACTTTGTTTATTGAACATTACTATTTACTTTGTTCAATAAACAAAGTAAATAGAGACTTTTCTTTTAAAGGTCTGTAAAAAAGTTCGCGAACCTAATTCAACCAATCAGCAATATGTAAACGCTGTTATTTGTTTAACATAGCAAAAGTGAAAAAGGTGATATTTAATGTACTTGGCTAAGTAAGCGCTGTAAATATTAAAATGTAATCTTCCGAAACCTTCCTGAGTAAACTTACCCAAAGTAGAGTGAAACTGGCTCGTGGTGCGTGGCGCGGTAATTCAGCCGTTATCTTTGACTAACAGACCCCAATTTGCACCAAATTACACGGAAAGCGAAGAAAAACTGCAGTTCGCTGTAGATATGTAAAGAAATAAACTAGAAACTTAAAACTTCTAACTCTAACTTACCGTCCCTACCGTGGAAAATTATCGCGTATAAATTAAAACTAAAACAGGTTGCTTTGCGAAAATAAGCAACACAAAGCTTGAAAACACTTACAACTCACAGTACACTTTATTATTTAATTTTTTTTAATAAATTGACATTTTCATCTCCCTGACTAATTCTCATTGCTTTACTCTACACTAATTTGAAAGTTGTGTTTAGTGACTACGATCATTACTAACTCACTTTAAATACTATAAATTAAATCCTAATTTCTTGAATTTACTTGAATATTCAACTCCTGCTACCATCTAGTAAACTCGTACATGCTCTAATAAATGTATAACTTTTTTTGTAATCGAACATTATTATTTATCTACTTATTTACTTTAAATAGAATTTAATACGGTTCATTTCAAGAATAACCTGAACAACCGATAGACTGAAAAGAACAAAATGTTTGCGTCGTCTGGTGCTAGAGTACCCTCAATTAAGAACTGTTTTTCCTTCATTGGAAACAGAAAAGACTATTAGTCCTTTACCCTTTATTTTAGCCTGGCGTTTAAGTTTAAGTGAAATGAAGTGAAGTTAAGAAAAATTAAGTGATATAGTAGCTTAATTTAATTTTAAAAAATTACTTGATTTGATGGTTGTCATGAGATTCTCTTGTAAAGAATTTTGCCCACCAGTGGACATCTATTATCGTATAAGAAGCTTCATTATTAATTCTTTTATGGTTTTAAGTTGGTCAAACAGAGAGTTCTATGAATGATCCTATTATGAAAATAATATTATTAGATTAATACGTAATAATTGTATAAAGTTTTAAAGATATGTTGATGCTTAAAGGTCCACGTATTTGTGCGATTTATTATTTAATATAAAATTTAAGAAACAGACTTTCACGAAAATATGATAAAATATTTTTCGTCTTTGATTCGAGATATAAATATTAATATGTAGTGATCCTTTCAATCTGGACCAATAATATTTGATTTTAAGTTATGGAGGTTGGAGGATGATTTCGCAAAGCAAAGTTAAATGAATTTATTGATATTGATTGAATGTGCCTAGATTTAATCTAAGTGACTTTATTACTTACATAAATGTAGTAATCCACTTTCCTTTTTAATAAAATTAAATGTGGTTTAAAAAAATATTGGAGACGAGTAATTATTGCAAATACGTGTGACGTTCACCTATGGTCACGGGTTCAAGTCCAGGCAGGCATCAATGAGTTTTATCACTGAATTGCCTAGTTGATATTTACAAATAGGTAGCATGTGTTTTTCAGTGAAGGAACACATCGCAAAGAAACTTAATTAGCTTGAGAGACAAAAGTAATAATAAAATTATTTTGCTATAATCCGCGATACTATACTGTATCGCGGATTATAGCAAAATAATTTTATTATTACTTTTGTATTATGGATCTCCGCAAAGTAACGCCTAATTCTATAAATTAGCTTGAGAGAATTCTTCGGATTGTGTAACCCACCAATAGTGACTGGTGCAGTAGTTAAAAAAATTGAGAAAGGAGGTCTAAGTCCATCGGTGGGATGATAAAAGACCAAAAAAAACATACGACAAAAACATTATATAATATACTAAATCTCCTGTTCAAATATCATATTCTTACATTCCTGTACGAATTAAACGAGATACAGTAGAAATAGGTCTTTTTTTGGAATAAACTTATAAAAAGAAAATCTATACCACTCCACGTTGAAAAAGCGGGGTTGAAGTTGATCGTTCATATAAACCTGAGCTGCCCGCGCCGTAAATCCTTTAGCCTGATGGCAAATTGGACGGCCGGCGATATCTCACGCGTCGTGATGTATCGCGGGCCGCCGCCCTCGCCAGAATTGTAAAGGTAAAGAATAAATAATCCCTAATGTTATGGATATCATTATGAAATACCTATATCGAGATACACTTAGCTGAGGTTCACCAGAAACCACTTATGACAGCGGCTTCCATATATATTTACAAACAAAAATTTGTTACGCGATGGTGGCGCGGACAGGGTACCGTATTACACATAGTACCTATTCGCCAACAGCAACTCTGAACACCGGAGAGCGCCACCTTCGCGTCTGGCCTCTCTAAACCCCTTCTTTTGCTAATCGATGTATAAGGAGTACCAGATGCATCGACTGCCGGACATGATCGGGAACCTTATAACGTGGGCGTCCTATAAACTCCGTTCGGAACACCTGGAAGGTCGCCGTTTCGTTGGCAAGCGCTGGTCTTGAGCGAATCGCCCGGATCGGATCCAAGAACTCGATTTCTCGAAGCCGCTCCGCTGCCTCCCTCTGGGACATAACGTCCTTGCAGAAGGAGGCCATTGTTGCCCACTACCCCTACCTGTCCACCATAGCGCGAACCACAGTGGGCAGGGAGAGATCGTGCCCCAACTCTGCCACGAGCTTCGCCCGCTGGACCACCCAAGCTGGGCAGTCTGCGAGCGTGTGCAACGACATATTGATATAGGCGCCGCGCTCGTGGTTTATCATACTAATATGCTGCACTAAGCATATACATTGCAAATATAATTTTTGCTAAAAAATTTTCACTATAAGCTATACCCAAGAAACCGTAACGTTGAAGTTGTATACGGACTTGAAATATTTATATCCATAGATAAACTACACTTACCTACATATTAGATTTAGAATAACAAAAAACAAATCTCATGCTATATCTTACGATGGTTTAATATGTATTTTAGATTTCAAGTAACATTATGATCATAGGGAACAAAAGCTTTTGGTTTTCCCTTGTTTACTCTGAGCAATGAGTAATGATTGTATGTGCGAATAAATACCGAGAATTTTTTTCGGTTTTCGTAACAAAAGAAACAATGAAGGTCCGGCTATCTTTATCTCGTTTAATGTTACATTCCTAAGAAAAATATCGCTGCTTAAATTGGTTTTTTTGCGCACGATCAACTGAGTTCGTACTTTTCATTTATATCGTTTACGAGTTTATAATTAAAACTGTTTTTTGTGCTGATTTTATTTAACAACCAGCATCAATTTTTTCTTATTCAAGAGAAAATAAAATAGACCTGAATAAATTATGAAGTCTTTTTTCGATATTTCATCGCCCGTTAAGTCCATTAATATTAAAGGAGTCACATACATATCATCTGATTAATTTATTTAAATAATACATATAATAGAAAAGTAATTATGATTAATTATGGTTATAAAGTAATTTAGCTATAATCAGCAAATGATGGTTGTAACATATTGTGCCTACCCCACTTAGAGTGAGATAAGGCCAAGAGGATGATGTGTTCAAAATAAAAATCTTGTATAATACGGTAGTAAAAAGAAACATCTCGATTTATTCGAACATGAGTGACAGTCTTCACGTTACTGAATAATAGTCTCGAAACAAATCTCTTTTATATAAATGGGTATCGTGTATAATCCTTATGGATACCGTGTTATAGAATCGAAATACGATAAAATAAGACGTGAAAGTCCCGCCCGACCTCTGCAAATACTTTTCCATTTGTGTAAACAATGCGCCTCAAGTGTAGAGTATGCTTATGAATACGTAACTCCAGAAGCGGTTCCACATTACAGGGACACATAATACTTGGGGTGAAAAGGTGTAACACATTCTGACCTATTTTATTCAAAACCACAAAAATTTATGAAACTACTTTTAGACGACAGTTAGCGCCCTAAATACCAGTCAAGTTAAAGAAAAGGCCGTGCGGTCACATTGTTACCCTTACCGCCAAAACGTATATGACGTCAGCTGTGCTGATATGAGGAGATGCCTTAATATAAGCCAAAGCCAGATATTTCTATGTGCCTTTTAGTAAAAGAGAGTGAGCTGTAACTCAGATTAATTTTTACTTCATTAACTTTATAAAATCCGTCGCGAAATCAACTTTTTGAGTATTTCTTTTAATAATGCTAAAAATTATCTCAAACTTTTATTCATATTAGGTCCTTACATATGAATTGGCGTTTTCTATGGGAGGAACATAAAGTCGTTTTTTTTTATGAAATATATTTAATTAATCAAAGTATGTACCATTGCTATGTATGCACTTTTGCCATCTCATAGGTAGTTCATTGATCCCCTTACTAAAAAAAACCATTCGGGCGGGAATCAATAAAATCTTTGAAGGCGGTTTGGACTGCCCCATCGGAGTTGAATTTTTTTCCTTGCAAGTAGTTATCCAAATTGCGACAAAAATGGTAATCTGTTGGAGCAAGGTCCGGAGAGTACGGTGGATGTCTAAGACATTCTAATTGAAGCTCCTCTGATTTGGTAGCCGTCTGTTGTGCAGTGTGTGGTCTAGCGTTGTCCTGAAGCAGCAGTGGCCTAGAGCGATTGACCAGCCTCGGTTGTTTAGCAGCTAGCTTTTCCATCATGGTTTGCAGTTGCTGACAATAGATATCTGCCGTAATCGTCTGGCCAGATTCAAGAAAGCTGTAGTGAACGACACCGGCACTAGTCCACCAAACACTTACAAGCAACTTTTTTTTAGTCAAGTTTCGCTTAGGGCAGGATTTGGCTGGTTCACCAGGGTTCAGCCATTGCGATGAGCGCTTCCGATTATCGTAGAGGATCCACTTTTCATCACAGGTAATGATTCGATTTAAAATTCCTTCATTATTGTGCCGGTTGAGTAACGTAACGCAGCAGTCGACGCGCGTTTGTCGGTTTGCTTCACTCAATTCATGAGGTACCCACCTTTCAAGCTTTTTCACCTCTCCAATTTGCTTCAAGTGGATTAGAATAGTTTTATCACTAACACCGGAGCCTGCAGCTAACTCGGACGTGGTTTGCGATGGATTCGCTTCCACAATAGCCTTCAATTCTTCATTATCAACTTTGGTCTCCGGCCGTCCACGAGGCTCGTTCTGCAGGTCGAAATTTCCAGAACGAAAACGTTGGAACCAAAAACGCACTGTGTTTTCTTTTGCGACACCGTCACCATACACATCATTAATCCTTCGAGCCGTTTCTGCAGCACTGGTGCCACGGTGGAACTCATACTCGTAAATAACGCGATATTTCATGTTTTCCATTTTGTAAACAGAGTGACACAAAGAAAAAAACAAAAGAAGAAAAAAAAAATGAATTAGGGGGTTTGAAACACAAATTAATGAGTAAATAGCTGTATGAATTTGAATTTGAAATTCCTAACCATAAAGGTAATATTTGAGATCATAGTGGCCAGTACGACAAAACGCCAATTTCATTTGAAAGGACCTAATATATCAATTTAGTCCTTATATATAAAAAATCTATTCTACGAAGGAAAAATAAATGTTTTATCAAGAAACATTGACCTCTGTCAGATGCGTTGAGCGAGGTGATTAATATAATACATTCGTACATTCGTACGTCTTCCCATTGTCCAGCGATAATCACGAGGCCAAGACATCAATAATATATCATCACACATCATTAGTTAAGTCTCATAGTATCTCCTGGTTGTAAGCGCAACGTCCACGCTCACAGGTTATTTAAAATTTATAGGTTATGTACCTGTTCCCAGATTTCCGTACCAATGTTAATTCTGCGTTAATTCATTTATTATATGATCTTCTAGTTTATATGTGGTAAATAAAAGTAAATTTTAAATTAGAATAACTTTTATTTGATATTTTTATTTTATTTACTTTGGGAACACGTATTCACGCATACATATTGACTTTTTTTTTCGAACTGACTATGCTGTTAACGGCTTTACAGCGTCACCGGGCGAGACGGGCGAGTGCAGAAGCATAGTCGAGGTTGCGAAATGCAGAGAGTAGAGCGCAGAAGCTCGACTAGCGTCGGGGAACGTAGTCCTAAGGGTGCCTCCTGTGAGGCCGGACCACGGCTTAGGGCGACGCGTAGTGGAGGGCTGATGTATGACTTTGATTAGTCATTGCGTCGTTGGAAGGGTGGGGAGAAGCCACGACCGACCGACATCTCCGGGATCTCGTCTTCGCCGGCGAAGAGGCTATGTGTGTGTACTACGTGTTTTTGTGTTTGCGATCGTTATTTGATCGTCAGGGTCATACAGTACGTTTCGGTGGTCAGACCTAACTGGGATGTAGGTAGAAGCAACTGAAATAAGAGGGTTCGGGTGTACCTCAGATTTCTCGAAGTAAGATTTCGAAAAACGTTTAAAGACCTCTATTGAGGTCAACGTTCCACATGAACCACGGACAACTAGTGGCTGTCCGCATAAATCGGTTCTGTAGTCTTAGGGGCCTGAGCAATCTGACCTTTGAAACGTGCGCGAACGCAACGCTCGCATAGGACATTATTGGTCTTATGCAAGTTTTGTAGAGTAGAGTGTCACTTTGTTGGGGAGCGACAGGTCGACATGTAAAGAGACATTTATGATACTTCGCTTCGTAACTTTGTGATTATTAATAGTATTGATTATTAATATATAATTATTATTAATATATAAATGGGGAGCGATAGGTTTCGTTAAGTAGATAAAGCGAACTAATGGACCTTAAGGGAATACAGCGACTGCCTACCATCCATTGGTAATCAATTGTCCGTGTGTCGGTTGGTTGGATGTGAACACATCACGATCCTATCGTACATTGGATTTTCGTGATAAATTCTCAAGGCTTTAATTTGTCTAAAACAAGTATATATTATAACAACAATAGTAATAGTAGCACTGTAGACGTATGTCGAGCGTGTTGTCGCCTTGGGGAGTCCTTCAGGCATATAATAAGGCATCTTACTAACAGTGAATATTTGCACAGAAGTAATAATAAAATTATTTTGCTATAATCCGCGATACAGTAAATAGAAAATATATATAGTGTTTAATGTATAGTGGATTATCAGTATTTTCATACCCGATACGTGCAGGATTCGTAAAAGCACATGCACAAACCTCCACCACTTCCACCAAAATACACAAGCACTACACAGTTTCACTATCACAAACTCAACAATCGTTTCGCCCCGCAACCGAGGCATCATCAGGAGATAGACTCCACGACACTTTGCGTTTTTGTCGTGGAGTCTATCTCCTGATGATGCCTCGGTTGCGGGGCGAAACGATTGTTGAGTTTGTGATAGTGAAACTGTGTAGTGCTTGTGTATTTTGGTGGAAGTGGTGGAGGTTTGTGCATGTGCTTTTACGAATCCTGCACGTATCGGGTATGAAAATACTGATAATCCACTATACATTAAACACTATATATATTTTCTATTTACTGTATCGCGGATTATAGCAAAATAATTTTATTATTACTTTTGTATTATGGATCTCCGCAAAGTAACGCCTAATTCTATAAATTATTTATTTGCACAGACTTAACCAAGTAGCCAGGATGATACATCAACAAATTGCTCTTCAATATGCTCTGGTGGATGAAGAGGTACCATATTACAGGTACGACCCTGCTGCAGTTTTTGAAAATAGCCGTGCCATGCTCTACTGGGATAAAAAAAATATTTTATTTCATTTAACAATTTTTTTCAAATATATACGAGTTCGAGATTTCCTTTTAAGTATAAAAATACACTTCCCTTAATAGTCTTATTACCGCTATGTGGAACGTTGACTTAACTATAATTGTTTCAATTGTTGTTTCGGTTAAAGGTATGATTGCGAAGAGCCTCGACTAACATCTTCAGAGACTTTCGCTTAATAGTGGGATCAAGAGTCGGATGCAAAAGGCAATATTGCTTGAAACGGCACGTAAAGTGAGGCAGTTCCTCACTCCGGAGCCCTAACCTCCGGTAGCTCGGGATATTGCCCCGCTTCCGGCGGACGACAATTTTTTAAATATTTTTTTAATTATTTTGTTTTTTTATAATTAGAAATATTTAAAATTGTAAGGTTTAAGAAATATAAATGATAATAATACTATTATTTTGCTATAATTCTTTATTACAGGTAATCTTTGGAATGCTAAAAGTGGGATGTACTATCCCTTTTGATATCTTATACATTGCAAACATTCACTACTACATCAATCAACAACAATCGTTTCGCCCAGTAACCGAAGCATTATCAGGAGAGGGACATCACGACAAAATTGCAAGTGCGTGATTATTAGATGAAGTATACAATCGTCGATTTTATACTTTGTACAATACTTGTTAAATTCATAATAGTATCATTGGTTTTACGAACGAAACTACGTGTATAATGTTTTGAGTTGTACACAGTTCGTATGTAACTTAATTAAACCTAGGATAAGACGAAGCTATCGTCTTACGCTCTCTCATTTAAATTCATAACCGTAAACACCCGCCTACACGGGGTTTGGTTAAATTAACCAAATCTGCTTATGTGTACGTAGAAGCTAGATAAGTTGAATTTACGTTCGAGCTGTCGACCTGTGTAAATAGCGTTAAAATTCTTTTGTATTAAAGCTACAAAAATATATGAAGGAAAAAGGTCACATACACCTAATGTGGACAGACGGATCTATCCACCTAACATATTATAATAATACAAATATTGAACAAATTACTTATGTTATGTACCTCTCACTTTGTGGGGTCAGTAAAGATCCGATGATATTGAATCGTGTTTAAGCAAGACTACGGCCTTGTCCTTTTTAGATGTCGATGTAGATGTTGGCAGTAAGCCTACGGGTTCGTGAGTCGCGGGTTCGATTCCTACCGAGGGTTGGCATTTTCTTAAAAAACATTAGTTTTTTCTTGTATATATGTATAAGAGTATTTATTTCAAAATTATATATTTACTAGTTGTCTGTCACATAACACAAATATTTCAAATTTAAAATATTCTTTATTCAAGTAAACTTGTACACAAGTGCTTTTGAATCGTCAACATCTACTGCTGGTCCAGAAAGTTGTTCCTACCGAGAAGAACCAGCAAAAAAATCGGCGCTTACACTTTTCAAACAATAATTCTTATTATTATTTACATATAGTTAGAATCTTATACCCAAACCTACAAACGAATTACGAACTTTTGCAAGGCGCAAAGCAGGAACCGCAAACTTGTCAGTTCCTAATTTGTCTATTATATACATCGCCAATCCTTTTATAATTATTTATATTCATATGTACAGAAATTAAATTACTAAAAGTATACTGTGAAGTCAATGTAAGAATACCTGTTTCCTTGAACTTCTCTCGCAGGGAATCACGCGAATTTAAATTGTAAATGCCACGTATGACTCTTTTTAGTAAATTATTAAATTAATAAGTAACTTAGGACAGAAGCAGTCGTCCCATATATTTATTTATATATTATATAAGTACAAGGTTCAGAACGAGTGTGATTTCAATACAGCAACCTATGTATATAGCCGCTATTTATAGGAAATATCTTCCCAAGAGCCCCACTTCCGTTTATTAAAATAACTAGCTGTGCCACAATTTTTTTCTAGAATTCAAATTTCAAACATAAAAATAGTTATTGTGAGTTAACCATAAGAGATAGAGACATGCTATTGCGGACTTTTTGTGCTATTTTTATAGATCTACAATTCTCTACTACATTACTTTAGCGTATCTCTGCAGTTTACGCAGCGCACGCTACTGAAGCTCCTAGCAAGCAAGTTTTTGAACAACTGCGCGATCTCTTCAACAAAATTTACACAATAACGATGTGTAGGTAAATAATAACCTAAACCAATCCGAAAGTATTTCACTATCTTTTGGTCGTAAAATCGTATAAAAATTCGTTGAGTGGATTTTGAGAAAATCGATTACATACAGACAGACAGCTTTTTGAGACTTTGTTTTATAATAAGTATAGATAACAAACGACGTTTGACTGTTATTATTTATACCTGTAATACCAGTAAGCTTAAATTTCATCATCCTTTATACGGATCTGGTTCGTTGATCTTTTATATTTTACGGGATTATGTTCAGAATCAGAAAATTGAAATCAATCAAATATTAATAAAAAAACATTGCCACAATATTTCGTTTAGCGATTTCAAAGGTTTGTTATTCCATTCTCATATAAATGTTTCCAGCAGCCGATGTCGAAATCACTTATCTGTAACTACGTATCTCAAAGCAAGCCGAGGTGACCCAAAAAATCCTAAATAAATAAAACCCAGCAATTTTCTTCGCCGCTGACTTACATCAAACATGTTACCGAAACCGCTTAAAGCTTTCTTTGTGGAATAAAATTGAATAAGGTATCCAAAGAAAAATGAAAGGGATTTTATTCGTATACATTAACTGTATGAGCGTTGGTGGTTACAACTCTCGGTATCAGCAAATATTTTATTCAATAAGCCTTTAATTTTTCGCTGTATGAAAGCACGTAGTTTCCTGAATTTCAGCGCATTAAGTGTTATTCTGACGGACGTCATAGCAGGATTTTCATACATACTCATCATACACGTAAGTTTCAATTAGAGTATTATCAATGCATGTAAATATTATATTCAATGAGTATATGTTCTACGGTTTCACAGCTAACACTGAAGCAATGTTGATGAAATTCAGTTCAATTAAAGCTCATATACTAACATATAGGATACGAAGTCCCTAGCTTTTTTTAAGGGTCCAAAAAATACATACTTGAATAAAAAACATAACGTGCTCGAGGGTATTTCATAACTCAAGTTATCGTCAACGGAGCAGGGAGTAGCTCACATATTGATATATCAACAAGTGACAATAGTTTTAAACTGTTATTAACATAAATATAATAATAATTTTTTAACCAATAGTCAACAAATAATGTCCCATATATTTATATTTATATTATATACTATATTAATATTAAGGATTAAAAAGTCTATCTGTTATGCTATTATGGCTAATCCGGTGATAGCGAATTAATTTACCACGTTTAAAACTTATATACCGGGCTAACATAAAAGTTAAAAACAATCTCGTTATTTCATTCAAAAAGAAATAAAGTATATGATACATAATTAGGGGTATTTTGACACCTCAATTGACGCGGGCACAATTTGTAATGTATAAAAGGAATAATAATATCATTTTTTTCTGTCAGCCATAAGAATTGGGCAGCAATAAATTAGACCGTCACATATTGCTTCCGAGGGATTAATAAATCATAGCGCTGTCCAGGGAATTTATGTGTTTTAATATCACCATTGTGCGTGTGTACCGCGAGGAGAGGGAGCGGGTGGTTCATGGTGTTTGTGTTAATGAACTAGGAGAATGCATGATACGTCTATCGAATCTGCGTTAAAAACAAATATCGTCTATACTTATTATAAAACAAAGTTCCCAAAAACTGTCCGTCTGTATGTCATCGATTTTCTCAAAATCTACTGAACGGATTTGTGTATGGTTTTACCTTTAAAATTGTCTAATTTTTGCGGAAGGTTTTAGTTAATAGTACATTACGGTTTGATGTAAATTTTGTTGAAGAAGTCGCGAGTGTATAAAAACTCGACTGTTGAGAGCTTTAGAAGAGTGCGCCACGTAAACAAGCAGTGGTACACTAAAGTAATGTTTTAGAGGATTGTAGACCTATAAAAATACTATAAAAAGTTTGGAATAGCAGGTCTCTATCTCTTATCGGCAAATCACAATAATTATTTTTATGTTAAGTAAGCGGACACGCTAGTTTCGCAATAAAGATAAACGGTCAAATCACACATAAAAATCTTAAAAACCTATACCAAAAATATAAATGCGAAGGTCTGTATATTAGTCTATTACGAGTTCACAGCTAATTCCATAGACCAATATTAATGAAATTTGGCATAATTAAAGCTTATTCATTAGGGTAACATCATCATTCACCTAACCTTACGCCACTCTAAATAAGTCTAATATGTTTTCATCTCCCATATGTCTCTGCTATTGTTTGTCAACTCTACTACTTTTTTACTTGAATATCATACCTCCAACAATCCATCAGCCATCCATATTTCTCGGCCTTCCATCTGTTTCAGCGACCATCCATTCTTTTTCGTTCGGGATCAGCGAAAATCAAATATTAGGTACATATTATAATATATATAAAAAGGGGTTAAAATAATATACCAAAAAAAGTATCTTCGTAATAAAAAGGACGCATAACTGCAACAAAGCGTATAAATGGAAAGGACAAAGAAGTAGAAGATTAAAATACATATTAAATTGCATCGCGTGCCTCGTAGCTTTACAGAGATATCCTCGGCCCATTCTTATTTATCCCCACTTGATATTTATAACCGCACCAGCTCCTTACGGTTGCAATTTCCTAGGAATGGTAATGTATTTTCTACGGTTCCATAATTCATTTGAAAGTTTGAAAATCGGGTGGAATGCCATTTTATAAGAATCGTAGACGATGAATTCCTGATTAATACAGATTTGCCTAGTTAACAAGCATCTGGGTGGATTCCTTTCTTACAACAACTTCTGCTCTTCGAGTTGCTGCTCCGGTTGGTTATGTTTTTCATCACCGTACCATCATTTATATTGGTGCCGCTAACGGTTTCAACTTAACGTGATTTACAAATATACTATATACAAATATACTATAGTTACTACATTCTTCGCTTATTATGTGGAAATCTCTTTTACCACCGTCTCCTATCACCGCTCATCTCCCGCTTACCTGTTGTTAAAGTGACATTCTTATAACCAATTACGATTCTTCATTACTAACTTATACAAATTCGACGAATTTTTAGTAATGTAATGTAATTCTCACTAGTATAATAGGATCTATATTAGCCTCCTCGTTAAATTGACTCAATAAACTATATTTCATATAAAATTCGTCAATTGCTATGCTGTTCAAAGTCAAATCGTTTAATATACGTATTTTTACCATTTATATTCTCAATGGTATAATGGACTAATTGTATACCACCTCTTTAATGGAACGCTTAAATTGATTGTGGATTTTTTTAAACTAAAACCCGTAAATGATTAAAGTAGGTTGGGTTCGTCTCTACTTCCCGCATAACGCCCAGTTTCTAAAGTAATAAAGTAGAATGGACTACTTTATTACTTCGACGTTTTACATAAAACTCGATTGCAGTGTAGATGAGGTGATTAAACAAAGAAATGTATTTTAAATAAAATCAATCCTCAAATCTAAACTGCCAAGAAGAACTGAATTTGACTTAAGCGTTGTTTCCGTGACATCTAATTTGCATAATCCGTTAAATCCGATAAACATTTATTTAAAAGAGATGCCGTATTTTTTTTGTTGTTTTACATTACATGTTTGTAAACCTCTGTTGGAAATAAATCGTTAACATTAGTGAAATTACGATTTCTCTTACCCACACGCCACATTTTGCGAATGCGAACGTGTTCTTATCCGGAACTGAATGGATTGAAACGGAAAAGAAATCTGCCTGCAAAAATCTTATCCGCAATATACAGAATACCCACGAAAGGGTGCATTGTCGGAGAAAATTGGATAATAGACTCAAAGAGCCGGCTACAATAGTATACAAGGGCTCGTCCGATACGTATTACTTACCGTGTCAGAAAGGTCGAAAGTCACTTGCAGGGTTTGGAAGGTTTGGAGTGAGAACCCCTAGTGACTCGTTCAGAAACTATATTTTCGCTTCCTGGTCACTTATTTACAGAAATTTTAAAATTATAATGCGAAACTTAATATTAACTAAAAGTAACTGCTAATAATTACAATATTAAACTTGAAAGTTCCAGAAATTTTTTCATTAAATTCAAAAGTATAAAATTTTACAAGCGCCTTCTTGAGATTTCTTCGAAAGTATCCAATTGAATCCGGATTGTAACTTTCTTTAGTTGCGAAGTTTTTTACTTCACTATTTTTTGCAACGAAGTAAAAGTTGTCGAAATGCATAGAATGACTGAGTCCGTACTAAAAGGAAGTTTTATTTTATGAATTCGAAAATAGACAAGAAGTATTTTTGAGACGTTTGAAGTACTTATTTTATTATTAATGAAATTATTCGGTTTATTGATTCCAGAAAGGGATTAGAAGCTCATATCTACCACTAGACTTCAATTCGGATTGTAATAATAAAAAAATAACCCATAAAATGACAGATTGGAGAAATACGACCGACAATTTAACTTTTTAGAGTATTTTGAAATATCTGTTATAGAATTACAAGCAATATAACAGAACCAACTACTTTGCTATAATCCGCACGGGTTAAGTGTACGATTTTTACGAGTGTACGAATCAGTACGATTTTTGTCGTGGAGCCTATCCTCCTGATGATGCTTCGGTTTCGGGGCGAAACGATCGTCGAGATTGTGGTGGTGGGTGTGTGTGCTGCTTTTGTGTGCGTTGTTGCTGGTGAATTGCGCCTTGGGGTGCATGTGGTGGCTGGTCCTGCATGTATAAGGTGCGTAGATTTTGCCTGCTTCATACACATTGGCTTTGCATGCATTCACTTAACCCGTGCGGATTATAGCAAAGTAGTTGGTTCTGTTATATTGCTTGTAATATGGAATTCCGCAAAGTAACGCCTGCTTCTATAAATTGTTATAGAATTATTGTCAAAACAAACAGAAACCTTTGGGGACAAAATTTAATACTGCCATATCACGCAGGGCCAAAAGCGATAAAATCGCCAAAATTATATTTGTACCGCCATTATAAAACACTTTGCACCCCTGTTTGATCAAACAACGTTTATCATTCGAACATGTTATAAATTGTTAAATAATTTTGTACGAAATTGATAACCAAAACCGATTTTACCGATATTTTTCTTTTCCTAGAAATATTATATCATTTGTTACTTCAGTGATCCGTCTGTCCAAAAATGTAATTAATAATAATAAAAATTATACAGCGTTTTATTTACAGAACTCGATATTATAAACGTAATAATAATATCATTATTTGGCTATAATCCGCGATCAATTAAATTTTATTGATTGCGGTTTCGCCTGCGATTAATTAGATTAGATTTGAAATTAGTGTCACAAAATTTAACCCGTGTAAATGACGTTTTATTTTAAATTGATATTATGCATAAAAGTAGTTATTGTGAGGTAACCAGAAGAGATAGAGACATGCATACGCGGACTTTTTAAATATTTTAGATTTACAATTTTCTAGTACATTACTTTAGTAAACCTCTTTCGGTTTACGCAGCGGATGCGAATAAAGTCCAAGCAAGGGTTTTCTCCACTGCTTGACTTGTTTAATCCACTTAACGTAAAACAGTAATTTAATATTAATCTAAACCTTTCGGAAGAATTGCACTACCTTTAAGTACAAAAAACTTATTCGAAAAAGTCGATTACATGCAGACAGACAGCTTTTGGGAACTTATAAGTAAGTATAGATAGATATAATTTATCTTGAATCATATTGTTCGAATAATTCAGGCACCGAAGTATTCTTCGCTATTCGTACTCGACTCCTCAAGGGCTTATTTTACTGTGTCCCACATAAACGTTTGCTATAGCCCTATGTGTTTGCTATAGCCATATGTGTTTGCAGCCACTATTTGCTGTTCGATTTCGCTGTTTGCGGCAAACACGCGCTATTTGCAAACGTATCATTGCAATTAATTCGTTTTGTACGATGAAACTGCCAAATAGTATAAGAAACAACTGTGAATACATGCAGTTATGCTTCTGAAAAGCTTCAGTGGCACTTAAAGCAGAAAAACTAGATATAGTTTTTGCGGATAGTTTTTAGGCTAGTTTATACAACACAATCCCCAAACACAGATAAAACAAAATTCCCAAAAGCTGCCTGTCTTATGTGATCGAATTTCTCAGTTTTGTTTTTTTTGTTTTTTTTTTTTTGTGTACGGTTTAAATTGATTTCCGGAATGTTTACCTTTATAGTATATTTACATGTAAGTTATGTACTAAAGAAATTTAGATCTATGAAACACTAATAAAAAGTGCGCGATACCTTGTCTCTATCTCTGGTGCCTAACATGCAATAACTACTTTTGTAAGTTAACCATAAGAGTCTATCTATAGATCTATCTAGTATCTATATTTTGATTCTCCTACGGTTCACCTCATTCCTGTTTTGATTTTGGGTAAACATTACAATAAAGAACTATAGAAAAGTATCCGCTCAGCTTACATCATGTTCCGTGAATGATTAACCAACATATTCCCAAACTTCGCTTCAGATTCTTCCCCGAGGAACATAAAAGTTTATTATGTTCAAAATACCAAGTCTAAATTTGAAGCTTTAACATCGTAATTACTTTCGCAAAATTACCTCATTAGTAGAGTTCGCGTCGGACTGATTATGTTAACTATAATATTGTTAGCTTTATTATTACGCGTAAACAGCAGTTTCGAAGATAGTTTACTAATATTTAGGCAGTGAAGTGATTTGATATGATAGAGTTGTAATTTATGCTGCAGGTAATATATAATATAAAAGGAAGCAAAAATGAGAACTGACCCCAACTAAAATGGGACAGAGCGGCAAAAAGGAAAGAAGTCGAAAAACTATTTAGCTCTATCATCAAAAACTAAAGCAATACAATTATTGCTAAATACAATTATTGTTAAAATCTTAATGGATTTTAATATAAGATAGATATAAACTTTATTGTACAAAACACCCAACATACAAAAACATTTAATCACTTAGAGTAAACCTTATGTATATTTACAAAGGGCGGCCTTATCACTGAATAGTGATCTCTTCCAGGAATTTAATTTAAATATAAATATAATAGTTAATCTCTTTACGGATTAGTAATGATCGACCGATACTAAGCATAAAGTTAGAAAGGGATTTGATTACATTAAAATTTTGTTTAATTAAAGTTCCTTTATAAAGAACAGAAAATTAGAATTTATGTAAGAAAAACTAGAAACATTGGTCTTATATTTATAATTCGTATTACGATAACTTATTGTACTTCAACTGTTATTAATACAAATTAATGTAATCACTTTTGGGGCAATGTAGTTAATTTGTATATACTCTTTTTTAAGACAAAATATGGATTTTAAAATTAACTTTCATTAAGAAAGTAGATTATTAAATTTTAATAACCAGAAAACAGTTCTAGACTTTTTCAATGGACAAAATATGGCTGTGTTTCTTTAATGAGTACAAACTAGCATAAATTGTAGCTTACGGAGCTTTGTAGGTCAAGCCTTTTGTGTAAAAGCTGAAACATTTTTGTAATCTCAATTTAGCAAAAAGGAATGTGCAATAGTTTAATAAATAATATCATTTTCTCTTGCCCTTATCCCACTCTAAGTGGGTTCGATACAACATGATCTAAACATGTTGTTACATGATTTGGCTAGGTATTTTACGACCGGCCGCCTGACTGACGTCATCTTACCTTTTACGACACCTCGGTAAAGAATGAGGGTGGTCTATTCAACTTAGTCGGATACTACACGGGGGGGTTTAACAAATATTTTGTTATAATTAATTATATTTCATAGCGGCTCGAAAATATCTCAATAAGTTCCAGTCAGTTGAACAAAGTCACATACAACCTTTTCTTCTGATCTCAATTTATTCGTCTAATTCTTTTATATAAGAATTGATACAGCAAAACGAATACGTAGATATGAAAAACAACTTGATGTAATCATACAGTACCTAGCAGCTCAGTGGTAAACGGAAGGGATAAGGTCAGACGGCTCATGTGTACAATACCTGAAACAAACATATTGACAACGTTACATCAGTGCTGTAAACATCAATTAAGCCGCTACGTGTTTTGCTCAGTAATTTTTGGATCATTTTGGTTTTAGTCGGTCGAACTTCAAAATTATGCGTGAACTTGGTTTTATTAATGTGTACGTGTGTAGTGTAAGTAATTTAAGATAGAAAATGCATTTTTGTTGTAAATAAATGTATTAACTGTAAACACATAGTTACTATATATATTCATAGAATAGATAGTGATGTTAACAATATTACCCTGATATCGCATTATCATGCATGGCGTTGAGAATTATTGTTCACAAACGAGTGTGCGAACACGCACGACTCGACTTGGCAAAAACCTGCTGACGTGGGACACACCCATGGGGGCATATTTATCGTCGTGCCGTGATAACTTTGCGAATGTAAAATAACGTATAAAACGGCTTTTATTATTCTGTTCTATCTGTGCTGTAATATTCACCAGTTAAAGTATTGTTCCGATATTTGCTTCGAATATAAAAACGCGTTGATAAGCCTTTATATCGTTAAATATGATAATTTAGTTCTTGATCCCCTCCTCTCTACTTATCACCGTAAGTGATGAGTTAGCTTACATTTGAAACCTAATAAGCTAAAGGTTTAGCTTGTTTCTTATTCTCTTATTCTTCTACGTAGCATTGTTTCGACTTAGATCCGGGGTTAACTTTCCTATTCATTTGCCTCCATTTTGAATGTCCGACCTGTGTAAATTATTGACTTTCATATCGTCATCCACAATCTCAAGCCAACGCTTTTTTGGTCGACCGCGTGAACTAGCTTCAGAGACATCTATTACAGACATCACTCTAAGACTTACGTGCTACATGACCATACCATAAAACGGTCTTGCTGCAGTTTGCCTCCGATGTCACGGCCACACTGCGGATGTAGTCGTCAGTAGGCGATCACTTTTTGTGACACTACACAGCCACCGTAGCATTTTCATCTCCGTGACCTAGTTTCTGCACATGTCGTGCTAACCTTGCTAGCCATGTTTCACTGTCATAGAAAAGTACTGGTCGGCGCGTTCAAAAGTAATGGTTTTATATATGCTATCGCATTCATTTGTTAAGAATCCTTTGGTGGTCAGGTTTGGCTTTCCGTGTAGTCACTAGTGACTAACTCCAAACCAAGTGTGTATATATATCGGGCTGATATATGTATAAGATAGAAAAGTTTCAGTGTTCCCTTGAAAACAAAATAAAGCTATCTGTTACGCTTTCACGCTGGAATTCGCTGCATCAATATTTTTGAAATTCCCTTTATATTTGGCTCACATATTGAATGAAAAAACCCATTTCTTTGTTTTAAAATACTCAATAAATAACGGTTAGGTCTAGAAAGTAATGGTTTAATGAATAATTTCCAAGCAAACTTGCCCGGCCTTCATACAATTTTCATTGAAGTCAAAATCTTATTTAAATATTTCCAGCCGCGATTAAATAAAATGAATATTCAAATGTGTATTATAAGCCCAAACTATGAATACGAAAGGGGGCATGAAATCTGGAGTCTCTGAGTGAAAGAATTACCGTAGAAACGTGGAGTGTGCGAACTAGGCTTAGGGTTTTAGTCAAGCTAGCGACTGTTCTCACGATGTCAGTGGCGCAGTCATTTAGTTAGATTTACTCTAATTACGAGTCCAGTTTTTTTCTCTCTTTTAACCAGCACAATATATGGAATATAAGTGCAAACCGACATTCCGTTTCTGAAACTGTACAGAAAGTTCGAACATATTCATTTATACAATTGAATGTAATGTATTAGCTAACAATACAACCAACCTGAACACTATGTAATTGAGAGCAGAAGACGTCACAAAAAAATCCTCCTGCCCTTATCCCACTTTAAGTGGGGTCGGCAAACATGTTGTGCCTATATTTGATACGATTAAATAGAGTATGATACAAAAATTAATTTACTGTTTATAAGACGATTTTTGGCAATACTTAAAATATTAAGTTCTGAGGTTTCGATCGATTTAATTATACTTACTAGCTTCTAATATAAACGGTTTATAAGAGAAGTAATTCGAGGTATTTCACAAAGAAAAAATTAATGATAAAATAATTTCGCTATCATTCGCGTTGAAATATTTGAAATTAATAATATTTACCGCAGACTGAAGTAAAATATTTTTGTCATTCCTTTTAAAGCAAATATTTTATTATAAATAAACATTGTAATACTGAGGAGAAATTATTTAGAAGTAAATATACTGACTTAGTGGAATGTATTTTGATTGCGTTATTTAATTCTAAACAGAGACTTATTATGCTATTTATAATTCATTACATGCTTTTTAAGCTGTGTGCCTAGTGGTGAGACCGTGCTACCCTCTAGAAACGAACATGGGTCGACCCCGGGCAGGCACTAATGAGTTTTTCTATTAAAACTTATGTGTCTAATTGATATTTGCAATTTTTATCACACGCTTTTCGATCAAGGAAAACATTATGAGGAAACCTGCACATCTCTAGAGAATTCTGGAGATATGTGCAACTTACTGAACCGCATTGGTGCAGCGTGGTAGGTTTTAGCTCCCACGAGAGAAGGATTCTCTCCAAAAAAATGGGGAGAGGCGGCCTATTCCCAGTGGGATATTAACAGGCCGTTACATATCTCTGGAGATTGCTTGGAATCCTGTGTGAACTACCAATTCGTATTCAAGCAGCAAGTTACGTTTAGGCATTCATCCTGTCTTTCTAAAAAGGAGAGAAACTTTCTACGCCCAACAGTGAGGAAAAACAGGCCGCTTCCCTACTTATTTTTACCATTTTCGTGACGTGGTTTCATGGTGCTTTAATTTCAGTTTTAAATTACAGATTTTTTAATCAGTATGAAAGACTCTAATTTAATACATGCTAATATAGTAAATCTGTCTATCTGTAACGCTTTCATAGCTAATCCATTGATGAAATATTGTAAATTTAAAGCCGATGTAGCCGATTATACCCAACTAAAATATAGGAAAAATTTCCCGTTTTTCTTTAAGGAATAAATGCGATCGAAGTCAGGATAACGGCGTGTATTGAATAATCCTAGCAAAAATGAACAAAATTAGCAGCAACCGTAACTGATGTGGCTGGTAAAAATTCGGCTTCGTAATCATTATAACTCTCGGATAAAAGAAAATGGAGTCTTCTGAAATAAATACGAGCGACGTAGTGTCAAAGTTCAATTAGCTTTATAAATTTATAATGTTATAGACAAGGAAGGCACTGCCATAAGCTTGCGGCTCCTGCTTTGCCACAAACAAAAGTACTTAATTCTAGATTTTGGTGTAATCTGTAATAAAATTCCACAATTAAGTTGAGCTGCATCACTGCAATCACTGCATTGATGAAACGAAGTGATTTCTATCTATTATAAAAAAGGTAAACGATTTAATTTTAAAGATTTTGATAAATTTAGAGAAGCATCCGTTACTTTGCGAAATTCTATAGTACAAAAGTTATGTTGCTAAATTCTACGTTTGTTAAAATCTATGTAATGAGTATAGGAAGCAAAAACCGCTCTCATACCTTATACATGCAGAACTACTTAGTATCACAAAACACCACTAACATGTACACATTACACAAGGACTACACGCATTCACTACGACAATCTCAATGATAGTTCCGCCCCGTAAATCGCAAAGCGGCGTGTTGCTGTAGTTTTCGAATAGATAAACAGATAGACAGACAGAGACGGCGGGATTTTATTTTATATGTATTGATTAATTTAATTGTTTGTTTAACTGAAATGTTAAGAACACTTTCAACTCCACTCTAATTGAAAGGCTTAATGGCTTAATACAAAAGGCCTTAAAGAGTTTTCGCTGAATAATAACTACGCACTCTTGTTTGGAAAGGATCCAAGTTATATATAGAACATCAAAGAGGAGAAAAACTTAGTCTTAGGTTGTACAGTTTGGAATAATGGCAATGTAAAGTTGAGATAAATGACTGTTTCAGTGCGACGATCTCTTTGAACGTACAAGTGGATCGAAACTACAGCTATTGATTTCTATCGGGAACGGAAATGGAGTGTCTAGAAACTTCGGGGTCGTTACAAAAAACAACTTTTAGATCTCAGTGTACTTAAGAGCTACAGTTTACAAACTGTAATGTGAATTTACAAGTATATTTTTTTAAGGCAACAGGTAATTATAATAATGATAAATTTTGAAACTTATTAGTGGTAAGCTCGACTTCATTCGCATCGACTTCAGTGTTGGAATACCCTCAATTATTAATTGAACAGGTTTTCTTCGAATTTCCGTGAAAAAGCAAGATTTTTTTATTCCATATTAGCCCGAGATTATTAGAGTCAAACTTTTATTTTATTTCTGTTTAGCGTATTCATAATAGTTTTATTATAACTAAGATAGCAATTAAATACTTTTTGCGAATACTGGAGCGAAAATTTATCTAATTACAAGGAAACTCGTCCGTGGACCTAGGTCGCTGGTTGGGGGTTAAGTGGACTGTATGATGGGTTTTTCTATTTTTCTGGGCAATGCACAATTATCACCGATAAGTAGTATCAACTTAGCACCATCCATCTTTCGTTGCCGTTGTACTGCCGCCATGCACTGGAAAGTTACGAGTCCGAAACTCGACGCGACACCTTTAAGTTGGACACAGCACTTGATATAGCAAGTCCCAGACGAATTGTCAATGTTTTACAACGAAATTAACACGAATAACGTAAAACGATCAAGCGGCCATTAGCGAACGATTCAGCGCGCATGTAGACAAAGACGAACCGATCGGCGAGTGTCGTTTCCATTGCTACCTACATGTTAATAAAAAATGTTTATTACGAACCCTATGTACCTTCATTGATCTTAAATTCAATCAACAGACGTCTATTTCTAGATGTAGTCTTATCGAGGGATTTTAACGCAGTAGTATCCTAGTACATTTTTTATTCAGTAATAAAAAATTAATTCATATATGTGATGTATTCATATAGTGGATGTTGCTGGAGCAGGTAGTGCCTGGGTCATAATTTCATTTGGCTCCGATATTTCAGTACTCTACGTACGCCATATTGGAGCTATTTTTAATTTTTCACTTATTGCAATATTTGTTCCGGTTCACTGATTATAAAAAAAAATTAACATCCTTTTGACAAGCTTTATGTGATATTTTTTTTTCAAACTTTTAATACTTTAAAATGTAACAACATCATTAATATTTTACAAGTATGTCGGTCCCATTATCTGTTTAGAACACTTTCACGGTTAAATTGTTGGCTCAATATTGGCGATTAAATTTGATATAATTCAAGCTCATATATAGAATAAATTAATCACGATTTACCTTTCGACAAATCACATCAGAAACAAACAAAATCGCAAAGCAAGGATTTGCGATTTTCGTGGGGTATATCTCCTGATGCTACGTTGCGAAAGGATTGTCGAGATTGTGGCAGTAAATGTGTGCAGTGCTTGTGTATTATTGTGTTATTGGTGGTAGTGTATGAGATATTACGAATTCTGCGCATATCAGGTATGAGAACGAAGAGTACACACTACATTGAGCATTACATTTTATCGTGGATCATAGCAAAATAATATTTAATTACTTTTTTGACTTAAATATACATACATATGTATATCTTTACTATAGTGAAATCTGTAATCATTAATTTTTCACCATTCGTAAGATCACATTAAAATAAGTGCTCTGTAAGATTTATAACAGCTCTTTGAATGTATCGAAATAATCCTGTCCGAGAATGTAAATTACTTAAGTTCAACGACACGCATTTTGGGAACCACCATTTTCTTGAGTATCTAAACATTTCCACTGAGTTCTGGTTAATTATAATGGGATAGAATAATCTTTATCAACACAATTTATTATTTGTGCTCTTGTTGGAACCAGCTAAATGATATTTGCGGTAACTTTAGTATACTGAGAGTGAAAGTGTGAAAAGACTCACTTTTCTATTGCATCCTGCCTGCCCCGGCCTGCGTATAGGTTTTCTTTCTCAAAACTAATTAAAACACATTATTTATGAAGTCAGAATGCCGTGTGATATCCGGCTGAGTAGAATAGACCACCCCCATTTCTTACCGAGGTGTCGTAAAAGACGACTAAGGTAAGTTGACCCAGCGTGTTGTATCCAGTCGAGTAAAATAGACCACCCTCTTTCTTATCGACGTGTCGTAAAATAATAAGGTAAGTTGACGTCAGGCAGGCAGCCTGTCGTAAAATACGTAGCCAAATCATGTGAGAACATGTTTGTAACATATTTTGCCCACCCAACTTAGAATGGGATAAGGGCAGGAGGATGATATTTATGACGATAGTCTAACATAGAATAGGATTTATGACGTCATCATGCCAATTTTATTACTACAACTTTTAATTTCTACCCAAAATAAAAGCAATTGTGTAAATTATCCGCCGCGCGTGCTGGACCCTTGCAGTAAACATTGAGTATTCCGAGAGGCCGCTTTGAGTTAATTGAATTAGCATTGTGTTGTACATAAATGAATTGTTACTTTGTATTTACTAATTGCGTTCGTTAGGCATTGGGTTATTCTTTTTTAAAAAAAAACTATTATTTATCTATAATCTAATTCAAATTCAAATTCAAAATATTCTTTATTTATTTATTTATTTTTTTGTATAAACAAAGGGCGGACTTATCCCAAAAGGGATCTCTACCAGCCAACCAATGAGTAACAGAAAGAAAATGAAAACAAAATGGATGATGGAAAAAAAAGGAAGAAAGAAAAAGAAAAATAACGAAACACTATACATAAATTAAAGTTGAAAAAAAATTTCTTTATTTCAGTAAACTTGTGAACAAGTGCTTTTAAATCGTCAACTACACTGCTCTTTCGGAAAGCTGTTCCTACCGAGAAGAGCCGGCAAGAAACTCGGTGTTTGGTCTTTTCGAATACAGTTCTTATAAATAGAGATATAAGAACTATATTATTCTACAGGATAGAGCAGTAGCTATATCCACGCATTTTTTTATCTATACAATCCTCAATAGTATAGTAGGCTTTTTGTATCAGCTTCCCTTTAACAGCGTTGTTAAACTGCTGTAGTGGCAAAGACAATATCGATTGCGGAATTTTATTATAGAATCTTATACCCAAACTCACAAACGACTTATTTACTTTTGCAAGGCGCAAAGCAGGAACCGCAAGCTCATGTCGTTTCGTACTTTGTCTCATATATACATCGCCAATCTTTTTACAATTACGTATATTCTTATGCACAAACATTAAATTGCTAAAAATCCATATAAATGGGAAAATCTATGTAATGCTGAAAGGAGAGTTTATTATTCGTGTTTATAGGTACCATATGCATGCGGGATTCGAAAGATGCATGCACTGCAAATCATCACTGCCATCAGGAGACTTCACAATTTCTTTTGTCTTGGGGTATATCTCTTGACGATAAGGTTACGATAACGATTGTTGAGATCGTGCTAGTGTATGTATACAGTAGTAGTCAATGTTTGTAGTGCTAGTGTAGTGTGGCTGATTTTTTAGATTTTAGAGATAAAGTTAAAAGAGAAATAAAAGGAAGATCACGGTACATGTAATGAACACATTACCATTCCTAAATTGTACTCCACACTTTATCCATATGTACTGTTCGTTTTACGGATATGTTTTCAACAATTTGGATATCGAGGTAATAAGCTGTGATAGCCCGGCGGTGACACTGTGCGACTCTTTAGAGACGATCATGGTTTAAAAACCCCGGGTAGCAAAGAGTTTTTCTATAGAAATTATGTGTCTAATTGATAATTGCAATTTATCACGCTTTTCGGTGAAGGAAAACATCAAGAGGAAACTCTATCTCTAGAGACTTCTGGGTATCTGGGTGTAACCTTTCAATCCGCATCGGAGCAGCGTGGTAGGTTTTAGTTCCAATCCATCTCTCCAAAAACGGAGAGAAAACAGGAGTGTGCCCAGCGGTGGGATAGTGATAGGCCATTACATTACTATTCTGTGGATATATTCTATTGTTGCTTATAAAAATTTAAAACCCTTATTTATTTTGTTTTTTTCCTCTGTATCCCCGGGCTGTTGCGTGCAGCACGCAGCTAGTGGCCAAGTGTTACTATTTAATAGATCCCTTACGTAGAGCTGATTCTATTACGTATTGCTTACATGTTTCTATTTTATTATTTGATGTATGTCACATAATGTAATTATTCTTTACAATCTGGGGACCTTATTTATAATATAAGTCCTTACTATTATTGTAAATATCAAAGTGCGATATCTGTCTGTCTATCAGGTTAATCCATACTGCGAGTATTATGTTATTGTGAATTAATGTTCAATAGTAATTTATGTAACGTGCTTAAATATAAAAAGTGCTATTATATTTCTACAAATATAAAAAAGACATTTGTATTTAAGGGTTAATTAACACATAAGTTGACGCGAAAGAAGTATTGGCTACGAACGGCTACAGATTCCCTGTTAGTTCCTGTCATGTCGATTACAGCAGCCGTTTTGCGTGTACACCATGGGTTACCATTGAAAATTAGATTAAAATTAAATTTACCTTACATTATAATGTAGGTTATAATGTGAGGATTATAATATCAGGTTATAACCTGATATTATAATCCTCATAAATTTTCGCCAGTATCAAGAAAATTACGGTTTAAAGACACAATTCGGCAAACATGCTCTATTATATTCGATTGAGGGTAATTTATAGAAATGAGTGCTACTTTGCGCAATTCGATAGTTAAAATGACGATATCTTTATATCTTAGCAGTCCATGGTTAAATCGAAAGGAAAAATCTTTGAGATTGTGGTAGTGATTATGTGCAGTGCCGGCATAGTGTGGTACGAGAACGGAATTTACACTAAGCATTAAATAAATAAAAAACGCGTATTATAGCAAAATAATCATATCATTGCTTTTGTTTGGTAAAAGATGTTAGTCAATTAAAACCAACATATATCGCTCTCTGCGGGGCCTCTTTTGTATTTGAAGGCCTTCGGTTATTTAATCCGACCTCGAGGACAAAAGTCTCTCAACGATATTACGATAATAACTGGAGGGTGAGGTTTCAATATTTGATATGATAAAATAACTAAAAGGTATAGGACAATATTGATTATAAATATAAATATTGGTTATGATATTCTTAATAACAAGCATTGCCCGTCCCCAATTAGGTTAACGAAAACAAAATCGCGGACACAACTAGTTTTTTAAAAAAAACCCTTATGGACCGTCCGACGGGGACGGGCGGTGGTTATGTCGGACTCGCACCGACTTAAACGACCTGTATGCTCCACCACGCTACCGATGGCGGGGGCAGGGTACCTTATTTGACCCCATCCCCACCAGCAGCAACTCTGATCCCAGAATCCTCTGGGTAGGTACCTCTCAAAAGAGACGCCCCCCTCCGCTAACCGGTGTATCGGGAGCACCAAATGCACCGACCGCTTCGGGGACCTATAAGTCATGCGTCCGATAAAAACCGTTCGAAGCGCCCGAAAGTTCCCATGTCAGGGTGGCAGACGATGGGCTTAAGCAAGCCGCTAACACCTGGACTCGCCAGCAGCAGATTGGTCCAGAACACGAGGTCCTGGAACCGCTCATCCGCCTCCCTCCGCCAGTTACTAGTTGGACACAACTAGTTAGTTTTATAACTGTATATGACAACAGTTTTAAAAATGTTAAATATTAAACACGCTGCTAAAAGATGGCGCTGCTGCGATGCCAGCCAGCCAATGAAAGTTACCTGTGACGTCACATCCTTCCAACACCGATCGCGCCGATCGGAGTGGCAAATGTTCCTTATTTCTGAAGTTAAAGTTGCTAGTAACACGTGGTTTTTGAAGTATCTACCGCGTTCCTATGGCACAAGTGCAAACGTTCATGTGATCTCATGGACATAATAAGGACCTATTTTCGTCTATTACGCCTAGATCTATACTAAATATTATAAATGCGAAACTCTATCTGTTACACTTTCAGAGCTAATCCACTGTTATTTAATTGAGATTTGGTACAGATGAAGCTTTTATATCGGGCTGATATATAAAAAATCCCCCTTTTAGGGAGTGAGAAAAAAACACAAATTACATTATTGCGAGCACTTAAACACATAAGTTGGAACGAGCAAAGTCACATCATACCACTAGTATTATGTAAATTGTTTTCGCGGTGTGTAGAATGATCGAAAAGCTAATAATTTACATCCGTAAGGGGATAAATGTCACCACAACATAACGCAAATTGATGAAAGGCCCCCGAACATATTTCGGAAATCCCTAATGATATATTTTCCAATTTTCCTCCTACGGGCCACTTTTATGATGCTGTAGATCTTCATGAACGACAGTTGTTTGTCTCCAGTAGAACCTTCTATCACGCGGGAACAGAGCGATACATTGATTTGAATACTCAGATTACAACAAAAAAGATAATTTCCTTTTTATTATAAAACTTAGCAATTATTGCCTCATTCTATACCTAGTTACATTTTGTCATTGGTAGATCGTGTAAGCTCGGAAAATAGTATCATCTACGCATATTTTCTAGCTTATTGTGAAGTGTGGTATATTTAAATCTATGACTTTGATATAACAGGTTTTCTATAACTACTACCAGTGAATTTCCCACATACCTCTCCTTAAAGCAAAAATGTAAGGGCATGCCACTATCATATCCGATGCCTCGATAGCATAACTTCATCTGCCCGTGTGTTAAAAGGCGACTAAGGTAAGTTGACCCACCGTGTGTTATCCGGTTGAGTAGAATAGACCACGCTCTTTCTTACCGAGGGATCGTCCGTCAGGCAGGCGGCCGGTCATAAAATACGAAGCCGAATCACGTGACAACATGTTTTTAACATGCTGTGCCAAACCCATTTAGAGTGGGATAAGGGCAGGAGGATGATGATGAATTCTGATACCGATGATTAAAACAAACGAAGAAGAAAAAAAAGGAAATGTAAGTCAATGAATTATATTTCATTTACAGAAAATAATTATCCATCCGTCCTTCCGTATGTTACATTTTCACACGTAAACTGCTGGATCTAAATTAATGACATGCTGATTTATGTAGTATTTCTGTACATCTACAATTCTCCAGTACATTACTTTAGTGTATCTCTGTTGGGTAACGCGGCGCATATGACCAAAGCTCCCAGTAGGCGAGTTTATACAACCGCGCGACCTATTCTACGCTATCTATATAAAATCGTAATTTACTATTGGCCTAAACCTTCCGGAAGAATTACACTATCTTTTAGTAAAAACCGTAGTAAAATCCGTTCAGTAGATTTTGAGAAAATTAATCACATACAGACAGACTTTATTTTACGAGCATAATAAGTATAGATATATTAATTCAAATTGATATTATTAACAAAAAATCTTCTTCTACTTTACTGCATATTTCACGAAATATATTTTCTTTATCCTAATTTTAGTCTTAGAAACTTAAGTAAGTCCAATTTTCTATTTCGAAGCGAGCTAAGGTTAAACGCAACAAAAGACTACTCGTATTTATGACGTCTTCGAAACGAACGCCTGCGGGAACGTCCTTTGGAAACTTCTGAGTGTATATTAATTACTTCTTTAAATAATATTTGTATTGTGTCCCTTTATTCATAAAATATAAGCCATTTTATTCAGTAAAAAATTACTATGCAAGTTTCCTTTTAACAGTTGATTAAATCTTCTGTAGTGGCAAAGATAAAATTGTTTTCCGAAATTCATAAATAGTTCACGTGCAGATAAGATACAAAAAGAAGTCATTTGCTTACATCAATTACGGTTTTGTCTATTATGTACATCCTTAATCAGTTTGAACAAAGATTATATAACTGTAAATATATCGCAAAGTTAATGCAAGAACAACAAATATAACTCTCAGCGAGAGCAACGTAATAAGGTTGCCAATTAAGATTTAATTATCGCAATAACTGAAACCGACGCATGCCTTTAATTTAGAAATGGCACTCACATACAAACCCGAACAAATATATTTTACGGCCCAAATTTTCCACTTCGCAGGCTGCTAAGGCATAACTTTTGAAACACATTACAATAAAGTCGTTCCACAAATAATCTGCTGTACTATAAAGGTTATATGACTGATTTATTTTATACTCTTACTGACAATCGAAGACATTTTCTACTCGATATTGATGACGGGTTCTAAATGTGGTCCGTTACAAAAACAAAACTCACATCTCTTGAAAATACCTGGGATATGTGTAACCTACAAATCCTATTGGAACAGTTTAGTGAATCTTAACTCCCTTTTCGAGAGAAGCGACCTTTGCCCAGCGGTGGGTAAGTAATAGGTCATTATATATATATAACACATATAGAAATATTTCATCCGGAATTACAACAGCTAAAGATATAGGTATAACTCATACTAATATTATAAGTGTGAAATCTGTCTACCTAATCGCTTTTAATGCGGGAGCAAAATTGAAGACATTTGGTAAAATTAAAGCTTAATTACAAAGCTAAAGATACTATATACTAACAACATGGATGTATTATCTGGAATTAAAAAATAAAGAAAAATATGTAATTGAGGAGACATACACACGATGAAGGGTGTTTGAACAAACTTGACGGGAATTAAGTTGCGGATAAAGCATGTAAAAGTAGCGGCCTGTTACAATCCCACTGCTGGGAATAGGCCTCCTTTCTCCGTTCCGAGCTAAGACCTACCACGCTGCTCCAATGCGGATTGGTAGGACACACATATGTCCAGAATTCTCTAGAGATATGCAGCTTTCCTCACGATGTTTTCCCTCACCGAAAAGCGTGTGATAAGTTGCCCATTGGTGCCTGCCCGGGTTTGAACTCGTGTTCCCCTCGAAGGAGTCGCACGGTCTCACCGCTGGGCTACCACAGCTCATTAGCTAGGTAAAGAATGTAGTCTTCCATAAAGTTTGCATGATACTACTGACTATATGTCATTAGTATCCAGACTTTAAATTTAAATAAACGCGAATTATAGCAAGATAGTTCTATCATAACTATTATTATTGCACTATGGATTCCGTGAAGTACTGCCTACTTTGTTAAATTATCGTCTATTCTGTGAGATAATTACTGCTGGTCACTATTACTCTCTTTGGGATTTCTAGGTTATCATATCTGAAGCTGTTAATGTAGAAGCTGATTGACGGAGTATGTCGAAATCCTGCCTGTGTTTGCGTCATCATCTTCAATATAAATTTAACAACCGTCGCCAAGCTATAGTAAAGCTCGCCAAGAGAAACTCATAATAATAGTTTCATTCCTCCCCGAGCACGCTGAATAAAAGGTGTACAAAAATATCAAGCACACAAAAGCAAGCATAAGTCTGGCGAAAGATTATCCGCCTGCACACTCCAGGCAAGCTTAAATGTAACAGCAATTTTAAAGCAACAATTTTCGACGAGGCCGCGCACAAAATTGTCGCTTCTGGGAATTTAATAAACTTCTTCTATCAAGTCCATTTTAATACCTAAACTATTACGAAAAACCCCAGCGGATCCATTTGTTCCTTTATTTGTTTAACACACATCAAATAAAACAATATTATATTATTCTCATACATATAAAACCAACAACGCAGTACTTAGGGTTTCAACAAGTTTTTTATTGCCAATATAACTTGCGCGCCGATGGTATGCATCAATATATTTTAATGTTTGCTTATTAACTAATTAATAACTACTAATACATTTTAAATATAAATACTAGGTGTACCCGTACCGTTGTAAGCGTCGACCAGTGTTAAAATGCCCTTTAACTATGCTCAATATTATATTTACACTAACATCGCACAAATTCCCTAAGACACACTTCCTTACGATACCTTCAATGCATATTGCGTCCTGCAGAAATAAAAATAAGCCATTTAATAAAGAATTAAGTTACATTTTAAACATGCCAACACGCCTGGGTGGAAGTCTTGAACATGAGCTTTCATTAATTTAATAGTTTAGCACAATTATATTTCAGTTATTATTTTGAGATCATGAAAATGTAAGATCAAAACTGATAGGATTATTTCAAATATTCAATTTCTTACCAAGAAATCTTTCTACCTTTTTTTATATAACTCACGAGCCGCAAGCCTATTTCGGGTTTCATAAATTGCCAATTATCTTGTAAAGATGTATATATTTTCGCACAAAGAGCCATTATAAATATACTGCGAAGTTAAAGTAGAAATGGGTATTACTTTAAATTCTTCTCGAAGGGAAACACGAATAAGTGAGAATGAATGAACTCAAATTAGGCAAATACATTGGGGCGTTTTTTATATAATACTTTTAGTTGTGTTTTATTCAAAATAATCTTTTCGAGTAAAATATATGAACATACTCTTTGAATTTAGAGGCAATAGGTCTGACCCTGAAAGGTAACTGGAAGATCGTTGTGTGATTTCTGAAGTATAATTTCGCCTTAACTCCACTGGTTTATCTCACTGTTTTTCAGAAGATTCAGATTGAGTGAAAATTTTATATTTTCTCTAAAAGCGGGAAATTTTTGTAAACATAGATTGTGTACGTTTGCACTTTTTTTTGTTAAAAGTAATAATTAGCAGTATTAATAATGTAAAATATCCCGTTTGGGTGACGTATGACCTTCAGCAGAGCGTCACAAATTTGAGGCCCAGGCAGATAACAATGAATTTTTCTATTAAAATTATGGACTTATTAATATTTACAGGTAGGTTCATCGTGAGGAAATCTACATCGCTCAAGATCTCTTGGGGCAGTAATGGGTGTAAGCTCTAAACTTTGTCTCGAACAAAAGCAAAACAGGACTTTTACCTTTTCCCAGCAGTGGAATAGTATTTACTTGGACATATAAACATTGTCATGTCATCACGTCTACCCATTTATGATATATATCGCAACATAACTATTTGATGAAGCCCACATTGGTACGAATATGCCCATAAAACGTGATATTAAATTCGTGAGTATTCAAATGAGGCGAACATTTCCCATTCTTCGGTTCCCCCGAGACGGCGAATATAATTAATTTGACGAGTAACATATTGCCGAAACGGGGCCTCAGTTCCAGCTTCAATTACACACATAGCCATCGGTGAGACCGTGTGACTCTCTAGAGACGATCACGGGTTCAAACCCAATGGCACCAATGAGTTTTTCTATAACTTATGTGTCTAATTAATTTCTAATTTATGATACGCTTTTCAGTGAAAAAAAACTACGTGAGGAAACCTGCATATCTCTAGAGAATTCTAGGGATATGTGTAACCTACCAATCCGCATTGGAGCAGCGTGGTAGGTCCTAGCTCCGACCCTTCTCTCCAAAAACGGATAGTAACAGGCCGTTACTTTACTTTTTTTTTACATAGACAGAGATAAAATTGGACTTTGTTTTCTAATAACTCAGGCTGTCAATTAAGACGAATTTGTTTTTCCTAAGATTTCAATTGTGTCTGATAAACTTTCTGATGGATAAGTACCATATTCAATATTCTCAATAGTTGCGAGACTTTTGTACTAATTACGGCGTTTGAAGAGCGCTGGCATCGTAAGTACTACACAAGGTTTACCTGATTACGCATTTATTTCGCAACAACTTCAGTGTTAAATTTACCTTAAATTTTATACTGTAGCGTTATGAGTAGGGATTTTATCAAACGTAATACCTTTGTTATTTTGCTATAATCCTCACAAAATCTATGCAATGGTTTCATACCTAATGGATGCATGTATTATATACACACTATCTATTTATCGCCTGAAGATGCTTTGGTTACGGAGTAAATTCGATAGCAGCGAAGTAGATACGGACATCTGCATTTTTACAAAAAAGAAGGTTATAATCAACTTTCTACAGATCTGTATTAAAATTATTTCAATATTCGAAATAATAAAGAAAATCTGGCACGTAAATAAAGACCTACAATCGAATTAAAAAAAAACATCGCAGTAGAAACGTACATTTTTCGCGGCCTTTACTTCGGAGCTTTGATAAAAACGTAACCAAAGCTATCAGTCGCTTGTCATATTCGTTTGTGTAACGGTTTGATTATATTGCCCTTTGATTATAATGCTGTTTGATTATGATGCCGTTTGATTATGATGCCGTTTGATTATGATGCCGTTTGATTATGATGCCGTTTGATTATAATGCCGTTTGATTATGAAGCCGTTTGATTATGATGCCGTTTGATTATGGTGCCGTTTGATTATAATGTCGTTTGATTATGATGTAGTTTGATTATGATGCCGTTTGATTATAATGCTGTTTGATTATGAAGCCGTTTGATTGTGATGCTGTTTGATTATGATGCCGTTTGATTATAATGCCGTTTGATTATGAAGCCGTTTGATTATGATGCCGTTTGATTATGGTGCCGTTTGATTATAATGTCGTTTGATTATGATGTAGTTTGATTATGATGCCGTTTGATTATAATGCCGTTTGATTATGAAGCCGTTTGATTGTGATGCTGTTTGATTATGATGCCGTTCGATTATAATGCCGTTTGATTATGATGCCTATTTATTAAAGTTAATAGTAAGTTTTTTTACAATGTGTGTCTCAAGAATAAATTACTTTTAAATATGGCCCTAAAAGGAAATAAATGAGATTTCGGATTTGGTAAACTTAAAAAATACTATGCGGCTGAATTGATGGCTTTTGAATCAAAACGTATATACGGATATCAGGCAAATATCTTCTTCTACGTCGAAATTTAACAAAGTAAAAAGTACATTATTTCAGAAAAACAACGATATAACAAAGAATCCTGTTACGCAATCAATAAAGAAGGTTATTTCAATGAATTATGGAAAATGTCATGTTTATAACGGTGCATCATCATTCTCCTGCCCTTATCCCACTCTAAGTGGGGTCGGCACAACATGTTAAAAACATGTTGTCACATGATTTGGCTACGTATTTTACGACCGGCCGCCGGCCTAACGTCAACTTACCTTAGTCGCCTTTTACGACACCTCGGTAAGAAATGAGGGTGGTCTATTTTATGCAGCCGGATACCTGCTTTAAAATGTAAAATGACGACTATGTAGATGTCCGTATCTAATTTGTTGACATTGAAATGGTTGTTGAGATCGTACAGTGAATTATGTCGTGGTTGTTTTTAGTGCACGCATTTCATATATCCTGTAAATAACCGGTATGAGAACGGTACACTCTGCATTTAATATTACATCATTTTTTACTATTGCAGACTATATCAACTAATTTTTCCATCGCAAAGTAATATCTAACTCATCTCTTCAGTGGATGATGACATTTTCGATTCGTTCGTGCTTGTATTTTAATAAAAGAGGCGCTTTTTAATATAGATATGTTTTACTTATTATAAAACAAAGTCCAAAAATGCTGTCTGTCTGTATGTAATCGATTTTCTTAAAATCTACTTAACGCATTTTTGTGCGGTTTTCACCTAAAGATAGTGCAATACTTCCGGATGGTTTAGGTAAATAGTACATATCGGTATTATGTAAATTGTGTTGTTAAAAAGCAGTTGATAAAAACTTGCTTGCTGGGAGCTTTAGTCGCGTGTGCTGCGTACTAGAGAATTGTAGATCTATAGAAATAATACTACAAAAAAGTCCATATATTTATAACCATAAGAGATAGCATGTTTCTATCTCTTATGGATAGCTCACAATAATTACTTTTATGTTTAAAATTTGAAATCTAGAACAATAATTGTGACACGCTGATTTCCACGCGGGTGAAGTCGCTGGCTCAGCTAGTATGTTATCAAAAAGTAAACACGTGTGCTGTGTATGTGTGATCTACCGCGATGTCTATAATTAACCAGGCAGTATAATGAAGCCCCCCTCCAGCGCGTCGTTACGTCTTTAAAGGGATGTAATTAAAATTTACGAGGCGTCGTGAGCTGTTTGAAAACTCTGATAATTTGTGTCTAATATAACTGTTAGAAGCCCATTATTTATGAATAATAACATTTTTCATAATTTGGTTTTGTTATTTATTAAATTATCATACGCCGTGTGGTATCCGAAAGAATAGAGTAGACCATCCTCCTTTCTTACCGAGGTGTCATAAGAGGCGACTAAGGTATGTAGAGATCTTTCATTCTAAAAGTGCACGCCCCTCCAATGTCTTTACTCACACACAAAAAACTTATGTACAGACGAAACACACGCAAACTTGTTATTCTAATTGGTTACTCAGTTGCCGGACAGACACGAAAGTAGGAGCACGCATCGATTGTTGCCAAAAGTACTTTTACAAGTACTTTACAAGTACAAGTTACCATGTCAAAAAAAAAGAGGATAAATATTTTTTATTTTTTATTTTAAATAATATTTAGATAATTTTTTTTCTTTAATAGAAAAATATGGAGAATTTATAAAGCCATTGCTTTAATTAAGGAACGAATTGACATGATTGATAGAAATATGTGGGAAAATACGTGTCGAAATGTGAATGATATTGAGATAGAATATATGAAATATTTTGAATTTATAATTAATTGAGTCTGAATCTAAAGATAGCGACGTGAGTGAATAGCGTTAAAATAGTAAATATTTATTGCGGTTTAATTTTTTTCTTTTTTCACTAATAAAATAAATGAACAGACTTCTGTACATTACGTTTTATTAATCACTCTAATAGTTGCATAATGAATATATGATATGATCTTTATTAAATTAAGTTGGCAAGCTAGCTCTTGATTGCGAATTCACCTGATGGATGCCGATGTAGTTTAAGTTTCTTGGAAGGGTTTGGAGATTAAATGTGTAACTATTCAGGGTTTTTACATGACATCGTACCTGAATGCTAAACCGCTTGGTGGTACGTCTTTGTTGGAAGGGTACGTCGGAAGTATCTATCTAGTCAAGACCAGGGATAAATTTTAGAAATATACTAATATGTTTTTTCTAGGATTCGAACGCGGAACTTCCCGTTTACAATCCACAGCGCTTACTATTACTCCAGGGAAACGTTAAAAACTTACTTTTGATTCTAAAGAATTTTCAACATAAATTTGATTATAAATATTATATAATATTAATTTTATTTTTATGCAAACGTTACTTGTAATCCGTGCAACCGGATTGGTTGGTCAACCAGTGCACAAATGATAGGAACGCGTGTCTGAATAGACGTGTTGTCTCATACAAAGCGTGCATTCTCCGCCATATCAATGCTTGACTTATACCAGTCGAGCAATCAGTTGGACTTTAAGTGCGCGAATGAGTCGAGTCAACTTTGAAATTGCTGCGCGCACACATATAGAATAGTACAGTCAATATCTTCTCTCACACATTAAAATAATGTAATTTGGTGGGGGGGCGTGCACTTTTAGAATGAAAGATCTCTACCATGTGATATCTGGCTGCATAGAATAGATCACCCTCATTTCTTACCGACGTGTCGTAAAAGGCGACTAAGGTAAGTTGACGTCAGGTAGGCGGCCGGTCGTAAAATACGTAGCCAAATCATGTGACAACATTTTTGTAACATGTTGTGCCAACCCCACTAAGAGTGGGATAAGGGCAGGAGAATGATGATGATTTTTGATTATCATTACTTATCATAAGAGTCCACCAGTGATAGTAGTATACAGCTGTTATATTTCGATTTTTGCTTTAACGAATTGCTGATTTTTATGTAATTTTGTAGAATAACACGTTACTGTGCGTGTCTGTTATACAAAAGTAATGAAAATACTATTTTGCTATAATCCGCGATAAAAACAAAATAATTGAATGCAAAATATCTATCTATCTGATGGTGCTTCAGTTACGTGGCGAAAGGATTGTTGAGATTGTGGTGGTGAATATATGCAGTGCGTGTATATTGCTGTGTTATTGGTGGCGGGTAGTGCATGAGTTTTACGAATCCTGCAACAATCACGTAAGAGAACGTATAGTACACTCTACATTTACTATTTTATATACTTTATTTTATCGCGAAATATCGCACAATAATATTTTCCTTACTTTGGATTTTTATTTAGTTAGACGACGCTAAAATATATAAGAGATGAGTCAGAAAATCGGTATTGGGAGCTTGAATAGGATAAAAATTTAGTTTTTCATTTTGTGTAAAAATGAGGGCAATTTTCTATATGATACAAAAAAAATATTTTTCTTATACGACGTAGTAAAACGAAGATCTATTATACTATGATCTGCATTTGAACTGTAATTTCTTGTTTATTTAATTTGTATTTTATTATAATACTATTGTGTGATAAAGTTGGACTTTGTTTCCTTGCTTGTGGGAAGGTTAACGATGAATTTTCCATCCTATCCAAACTCGCCAGCTTAACTTAATCCAGCTAGTTCGGTGATAACGTGAGAACTCTCCCGAAGCCAGGAAGGGCCGGCAATGAATATTAACGAGGGCACTGGGATGTCGTAGGAACAAATAGGGAACAACAAAAATATCGGCAGATTATTTGAGCAGAATGAAAAGTCCAGTGTCCAATTTGTTATTTTCCACTTTATTTTGACACAACCTGTACTTGCAACTTCGTCTTCAATTTAAGTGTTAAGAATTCCATCCATTTTGAATTTGCTTTTTCTTACAAGAGTGTAATTTGCATTCTCCATTAGAGAATGGAGAATGCAAATTTCTATAGTATATTAGCTTCAAATGTACCAAATTTCATCAGCATTGTCCCAGCAACTGGCGAGTTGGACCCCCTTTAATTCCGCGGGTTGCGGGTTCGATTCCCGTCGAGGACCAACATTTGCTGGTTCTTCGAGCCTGGGTGTAACGTGTATTTAAGTGTATATATTTAAAATTATAAATATTTACCAGTTGTCTGTCACCCATAACAAAATTATTAAGTTACTTACTATGGAGAGGGCGACCGTCTCTTTGATAAATATAGAGGACACACCTCTATATTTATCTATTATTGTGAAAACGTAACAGACAGACCTCGCATGACCTTCGACCTTCGTATAAGTATGGAACTTACAAAAGGGCAACTGATGCTTTTATAATGATCATTTCCATTAAATTCTGATGATTCTGAAATATTTTCTCTTGTGAGTAAAATGCAATCAGAATACCTACATCGAGTAACCAATATATTGCTTTACTGTTTAATTTACTTATCATAAATTTATAATATCAATTAAGCCAGCGATAATAAAAAAATATTTTTATGTGGTTAATTAAAGTAGATATATTGTAACAATAACTAATAAACAATAAGTAGATAGCAATAACATTACTTACTACTCGAAATGAAGTGTGCGTATTAATGCAGGCTGATTACAATTGCAAAATTACTTTAAAAAGCAGTTACAGTATTATTAATAGTTATAAATTTTTTTCGAGAAAAATACTCGTGACTTACGAAGTCATTTACACAATTATCTTTTGAATAAGGCTAAAACCACAAAATTAGGAAACCGTGAGGAACTTATTAACTGAGACCTGCTTCTTTAAGACTCTCCTGTGTGCTCAATCCGTTATCCTAACCCTCTTATTTCATCGAGAAACTCTTATAGTGGCCACATACAACTAAAGGATGACCGATTTCCCAATAGTAATCATAAATACACTGACAATCTTACGACGATCCTGGCGATTTTATAATATCGTCAAACAAAATCGCACAATACACACATATAACAAAGGGTTGTCGCCGGCCAAGACTGCAAATTGTAAACAGAGAATTGTTGTGTCTAGACACAACCCAAAAAGCTCCGCTTTAAGCTGTGCAAGGGACACCCTAAGGTGATGCTACAAGTTACGAATGTTATATACTAGCTCTCCCAACGTTTACCGGGGAAGCTTTTGACACTGTAAAAACCTGATAAGTCTAACATGAGCATGTATGCATAAGCATGCATAAACATGAGTCAATTCGAAAAATATCTAGAATTTCCCGTCCCAATATCATAACCACGGATTAGCCGATACTGTTAGTACATAACATAATATTGAACGTTCAAAGAGTAATTTAGAGCACGTGATTTAATATTCCGCACCGGCAGTAGTTAGATGGAATAAACCGATTTCCCGCTCTTCCCCGCAGGCCACGATTTTGGTTAACATCCAATCATTTTAAAATCGTACCGAAGCGGACCGCAGCGCTAATGTGATTGCTGCCATATGCACACATGAAGAGTGTATAACTCGATCATGCATGGACCTCGAATTGCATACTTGCTCATAGTTTTTGGCAAACAGTTTAAGTTGATGTAAACGAAGTGGCATGTTCAGTTTTAATATTAAACTTAAATCGATTCGCTAGCGAGCTAGAAAAGAGTTTGCAAATAAAATGAATACCAATCTCTTCAAAGTAACTTAAGTAATGTAATACCCGGATAAGTGCTGTTAAGCCCGTTGAGAGAAGTTTAAGAACTATTTATCCCGGAAACAAGACTGTAAGCGCGTTAGTTGCGAACCTTAAATTCGCTTTAACTATTTATTGGAGCAAGAAACGGTTGAAGTCTCATGATACAATACAATAATAATAATAATTACCTTTTAAAAACAAAGAAACAAGGAATTATTTCGTCATAATTCGCGATTAGAGAAAGTCAAAGTAACGCTAAAGATAGAAGGTACTAACCGTTTTCATTTATTATCACATACCTTGTACTAAAAGCTGTGATAGCCCAGTGGTGAGACCGTGCGACTCTCTAGAGACGAACATAGGTTCAAACCCGGGCAGGCACCAATGAGTTTTTCTATTAAAACTCATGTGTCTAATTCATAATTGCAATTTATCACACGCTTTTCGGTGAAGGAAAACATCGTGAGGAAACCTGCATATCACTAGAGAATTCTGGAGATATGTGTAACCTGCCAATCCGCATTGGAGCAGCGTGGTAGGTCTTAGCTCCAACCCTTCTCTCCAGAAACGGAGAGAGGAGGCCTATTCCCAGCAGTGGGATATTAACAGGCTGTTACTTTACTTTACTTTACTTTACCTTGTACTATGGCAAAATGCAAATGCTGATGATACTCGGGTTATGGGGTGAAATTATTGTTGAAGTGTTTTAGGAATTCTGCATATGTTGAGTAAGAAAACGAATTGTTCGCTACTTTCATAATTATCATAATAATTTCGTTTGAAAACTACTGCAAAATCTATTGGTTCATCTCGATTCTAATATCTTCTCGAATTTAATGAATCATAAGTACACGTAGAAGTGTATTTTAGAAAAGAATACATAAAGTTTGAATGTAACAAGTATTTTGTTCGCGCCTACTACGTGCCCTTCGATAGCCACAGTTGGTGAGTGTAATCAGGATAGACAGACAACCGCCAATTTCTCCACCCCGAATAATCAAAGGATACTGACCTTTCACTGGGAGGCTTCTCTGCAGGGTAAGGCGTCACGACGCTCCGGCCGGAGTATATCAAAGCCACTTTTATTCGTGGAATCACTATTGTAATAGTTCTTCTGTTTTAGTAATATACACAGCTACCGATTTATGTTTAATATTCCGTGTATATTTATAATAAAGGTCCACCGAACACCGATATTAACAATAATTCACACTGAGTACCGATTCACCCAGATCCGCGGCCGACCGATCTCTCTTTGTTTTCTTGTGTCATTTTTGTGCTACCTACCCGCACCGCCTCAGGTGCAGTACGCCCCGATTACCCTCGGCGGAAAAAAATGCCCGAACATATTTGTTGTACTTCTATGTTCCCAACGTAGTAAAAGAACGTGTAAAAAGAATTACGAAACGCCAATTGAAATAGTTTGTAATTCAAATTGTATTTTCTGCGAATACAAATTCAATTCTGAATATTCTTTATTCAAGTAAATTTATAAAAAAAAGTACTTTTGAATAGGCAAGTCTGCTTCTCGGACGAAAGATTTCTCCTACCGAGAAGAGTCGGCAAAGAAACTCGGTGGGTTGCTCTTTTCAAATTCTTATAATTTGTTACATTTGGTCATTACTATCTTGTACGGGGTAGAAGAGTAGCTGTATCCACGCATTTTTATCAACTATATAATCCTCAATAGTATAGTAAGCTTTTTGTATCAGCCTCCCTTTAACAGCGCTTTTAAACTGCTGTAGTGGCAAAGATAAAATCGATTGCTGGATTTTATTATAGAATCTTATACCCAAACCCACAAATTACTTATTTATTTTTGCAAGGCGCAAAGCAGGAATCGCAAGCTTGTGTCGGTTCCTAATTTGTCTATTATATATATACATCGCCAATCCTTTTATAATTATGTATATTCTTATGCACAAACATTAGATCGCTAGATCGCTAAAAATATACTATGAGGCCAAAGAAAGAATAAACTTCTCTCACAGGGTGTCACGCGGACTTAAATTGTAAATGCCACGTATGGCTCCTTTTTGCGTATGTTTCATCAATAGTGTAGTTTAGGTTCTGTATTAGCCTCCTTCCTTTTATTACTTATTTTATTATTTTCATTTGAAATATTTTCAAGACTTTAGGTTTAATGAAGTCTAGGCAGTTGTATTTGTTATTGTTATTAACTGTTGTAACAGGAGTTTAATATAACCCAATTTTCTTCGTACGTTTAAAGTAAATGTATGAAATCTATATTTTTAAAACACTATAAAGGCTGTACTCCGGCGACACGTGTGACCTATATAAATTGCCTGGAACACACTTTGCTTGTTAATTTTAAGTGCTCGTAAAATAAAAATAGAACGGTCACCAACATTTTACTACGATTTTTCTATTGCCAACTCTTTTATACTTAAAATTGAGATCAAGAATTAGCAACTTAATGAATTTTTTGAATATATTCATATCATAACACGATTTAATTTCTATAACCTAAAGTTCCTCGGCAGACTGGTAATGCAGGACTGGCGAGGTTGGATATCTTAGGCATATCTAGTTTATTATTTCGATATACCCCAATCAAATATGTGTGTCCTATATATACCCTGTAATCACTTTTATTCTTAGTCTTTCGAATTAGTTGACTAACTATTAAAAATATGTTGGTTTGAAGAAATAGAAAAGATAAATAAAGTCTGAAAATCATCAATGTATCTCGATATACATTTCTATAACAAATTTGATGACGGAATAATTTATTTTCATGATTTATATATATACTTTTTCACTTATCCACATACAATTTACTCTAGTTCAGAATATATATTAAAACTATGTTTACTACATGGGTATTATATAATTGACACATTTTAACTGTAGTCAGCTACGCACCAGGTTTCAATTATCAATATGTGAACAAGTCAAATTGTAGTATTTTTTCAAGAATATCTGCCGACGTTGTGTCTGGTCTTTCACAGTAGAAGCAACTTTCCAATCGATGATAACTTTTTAAATACCATTTGACGATTCAAAAATACTTGAAATGTTCTTTATTTGAGTAGATTTACTCGAATAAAGAACATTTTGAATTTGAACCTAAACTGGCACTTGATATATGGTAAAATAGTCCTTCCTATAAGGTTCTTATACTAAAGTAGAGAAGTCAGCCTAGAATGTGACATATTACAATAAAGAGAAAGGAAATGAGGGTGATCTATCTGTATCTCATGTTTATCTGTGATAGACAAAGATGGAGTATACGAGTATCATCTTCCCTCTCATTATTTATTGTGTCACTATCACCTAAAGGTCTGCCTATGGTTCCCTTACTCTAAGTATAATAACTGTATGGTCATCTGTTACATTTATTCTGTTTAGATTTTGTTTCATAAACGAGTTCTAAAAACAATGGAAAAAATATTTAAATCCATTAAGCAAATTATGAGGCGAAACAATCTCTTCTATACTTTTGAGACTTTTTTCAGAGAATTTAATTTAACTGTTTAGTACATTAAATCGAATTAAAATCCTTTGAGACTAGAATCCTTTTTTAAAAGTAATTGTACAAATCGAATAATTTATCATTGTTAAAGATGCTATACCTCTGGAAGAAGACAGAGAAGTCAAGGATCTTTTAGCTCACTTTGGTTTTACTGTTTTGGGAATTTAAAACTTAATTAATGTTTTTAAGTTGTCCTTTATATACACAGGGCGTATTTAAATCAAATATAATCAGTGGTATAACTGGTTGCATTAATATTTCGTATAATTAATATTCGTATATCGTATAACATATGGTAAAGTTATTTTATACCATATATATATTTGTTTTAATATTGTGCTTCTAAAATCGATTGAAAATATTTAACCCTAATGACATACGCATTAAGTTTTGAAGTAGCTATTTTAGTTAAAAAAAGTGACACTTTTGATAGACTTTTCCATGTCTCCTTTGTTTTATAAACGCACAGGAATTCCGATTTAAGGAAGATAAGTTTATCTAGAGATCTCAATTACTTGCGCACACTAATAGTGGCACTAACTAATTATATTATAAGCTGTTCTAAGGCTGGTCTTAACGAATAGCTAATAGTTAATAATAGTTATAATAGTTAATAGCGTGTAACGGGGTTAAAATTTGGGATTTTTTATCATAAAAATATAACAAAGTGTCTCTAACCTTGTGATTTATATTATGTAACATTAATATGTGTCTTTAAGCTCAAAAGATCGTATATATATTAGATAGCCTACAATTAAAACAAAATTAATGAGCTCATACAACGGTTTATTGTACAGACAACGTAAGTCCTGTTGGTTATCCTCTATTAATAAAATAATATATATCCATACTGTTACTACGCCCACTGCTGGGCTAAGGCGTCCTCTCTCCGTTTTTGGAGAGAAGGATTGGAGCTAAGACCTACCACGCGGATTCGTAGGTTACACATATCCTTAGAATTTCTAGAGATATGCAGGTTTCCTCACGATGTTTTCCTTCACCGAAAAGCGTGTGATAAATTGCAATTCTCAATTAGACACATAAGTTTTAATAGTAAAACTCATTAGTGCCTGCCCGGGGTTTGAACCTATGTCGTCTCTAGAGAGTCAAACGGTCTCACCGCTAGGCTATCACAGCTTAAGCTTTATTTACTTTACTATATATCCATCAAATACAACGTTCAGTGAGACAGTGTCTTAAAATATACAAAGTGCGTTTCACTCACAAACAGGTAGCGACGTCGAAGGCCAGTGGAGCGAAAGTTATATTAATTCAAGTAGGAACAAGAGACTCTTGTACGTGATTCTAAAGTCAAGTGTGTTTGGTGATTGTGCCGAGGGAACGGATGAGCCAAGATACGTACGACTTGGGCGGTTTATTTATTTTGTACAAGCACTTTGATACTTGCAAAATTCTATGACACGAAGTCGAATTATTTCTCGATTCACGCGGCATCTTTCACAAAATTTACATAAAACTGTAATGTGCTACTTACCTAAAATCTTTTAGTCAAAGATGTGCAAAAATCCGTCTAGTAGATTTTGAGTTTTTTCGAGACTTTACAGATTTTGGGAACTTTGTATTATAATAGGTAAAGAATTATAGATAAGCCGTTTAAGACAATTTATAGAATTAGGCGTTACTTTGCGGAGATCCATATTACAAAAGTAATAATAAAAATTATTTCGCTATAATCCGCGATAGACACTTCTATAGACACTTTAGAGTCATAAAAGGTTTGCGAGTTGATTATGAATCAGTTGTAAAGTAGGAGCTAATCGCAACAAGCAGGAGTTAATCGTAAGGAAATACTACTTTCTTACAAATTTCAAATTACTTGCATCATAATATGATGTAGTTTTCATACAAACGTTAAAAATCTTTTTATATTCGGTAACAACTGTTTTCATGTAAAGCCCAAACGCCCTTATAACTTATTCCGATATCACCTGCCCTTTCGCATGTCGTCTCGTCAAATATTCACAACTATCAGCTTTCAGAACCTTTTTATATTTTATCTCCCCGTTCGATGCCATCGATACGGCACCGTGCGCTTCGCCGACCTGCTTACTAAAACATCGGACTTGTATCTATTAATAATTCAATATAAATTGAAATGCTTGAGACATATATATTAAAAACCACGTCGTTTGCATCAGCTTAAGTGATAATATTGAGGTAATTCTCAATATTATCACTATCCATAGATTTCAATATAGCTCCAGCGCCTACGCTACGCCTAGCTCTACGAAAGAGTAACAGACAGAAAAACAGACTTTCGCATTTTAAATTTTCGTATAGATACCCCAATGATGTACTGTATTTTATTCAGTTCCCAAATTGAAAACGGGTTTTTTAAGTATATATTAGCCCGGTTAAAAAACTTCAATTGTATCGGATTTCAAAAATATTACTAAAGCAAAATAGCCACAAAAGCCTGACAAACAGACTGACGTTTATAAATAAATATAATAAAAATATAACATGGGATACTTACATACACGGTCATCCGTCCTTATCCGTGTGTATATCCGTACTTGTATTATGTGTGACAGACAACTGGTAAATATAGACATATATAATTTTAAATATATACCTAAATACATAGATACAGACTCGAAAAACGAACAAATTGTGGTTAGAAAATGTTGGCCTTCGGCGGGAATCGAACCCGCGACCCGCGAAGCTGATGGCAGGGTCACTTCTAAGTGCGCTAACGGGCCAGTCGTATTTATAATATGAGTATAGATATTTAAATTACATGATTAGCTGCTCTAAATTCATTTTAACTATTTCTTTAATTTTCGTTATTCCTTGAAAAACTGCTTGCTTGATATTTCAAAAGTTGAACTTGAATTTAACTTTATAAATATCTCATCTCGTTCAGTGTACATAAGTGTGGGAGCTAAATAAAGTTTTGTTTATGTAACGTAAACAAAATTCACTTAGTCAAAATCAAAAAACGTAAGCCGTAACTCATATATTGGAAAACTTTATGAATAACTCAAAAAGTTCCAATAAAAGGGAACAATAACTGCGGGAGAATTCTATTAAAGCTGAAGTTGGCGTCATGAATAAATTGCGAGCATTCGGTCCCGATACGTCGTCCGAATGAATGTGGCCGAGGAGATAAATGTGATGCGCTCAGATATACACGAAATAACGTTTCAAAACAAAATATACTCAATTATTTTGCTATAATGCACAATTAAACAAAATCTATGCTATACATTAGCATGCAGGATTTATATACTCATGTATAAGATTCTATCATATAATTCCGCAATTAATTTTAGCTTTGCTATTACAGCAGTTTAAAAACACGGTTAAAAGGTGAATAAGTATGCTTGGATAAAGCTACTCTTCGACCCCGCACAAGATAGCAATGACTAACTGTACTTAGATATGAGAATTGTTTAGAAAAAGAGCAACCACCCATTCACTTGCTAGCTTTTCTCGGTAAGAACAGCTTTCCCTACCAGCATTAGACTTGATGTTTCAAATCACTTTGGATAACGATTATTTTGAATTTAAATATATATTTGTATGAACTTAGTAATATTTTTATAAACTTTTTATGAGATTAAAACAAATAGAAAAAACATACTACATTTAACAATTGTAAATAAGAAAAGAAGTTATGTAGCTCATCATTTTCATAGGGATTAAGTAATTGTCTGAAATAATATCAAGGTGAATTTCAATTGTTTCAACTTCAAACATTCAGTTACTAAGTTAATCCGCCTCTTGTTTGTATTACGACGTATCATTAGTCCTAATGCCTGAGTCGTTTACCATCTCCTTTCGAGTCATTCCGCACTGAGATTCCGAGAGCTATTTAACGAGCAATGAGCGTTTTTGAACACCGAAATCTTCGAACAGTGGGTATTAACAGTGATAGCATGTAAATGCAAAGTTCTTCGACATTAAAAAAGCTGATAAATAGATCGGCGCTCGACGGGCGACCGAGCTAGCTGTGCTCAGCCTATCTCTATGGAAATAATAACAAATTCCTTCTAAGAAAGATAAATAAAGAACTAAAATTGCCGAAATGTAGCGTGGATATGCACCTGAAGTGGGGATTACCGGACCACATAGCAATTCCTACCAAATAGCTAAGTAACGCCTTATTCTATAAACTAATTATTATATTTTAAACAATGTAATTTTTGTACATAAAAATATAAAGAGTTATAAAACGATAGGTGATGTATATAATAGACAAAGTAGGAACCGACATAAGCTTGCGACTCCTGCTTTGCGCCTAGCAAAAGTACGTAAATCGTTTGTGGGTTTGGATATAAGATTCTATAATAAAATACCGAAATCAATTTTGGCCATGCCATTACAGCAGTTTAAAACACTGTTAAAAAGAGGCTGATACAGAAAGCCTACTATAATGCTGAAGATTACTTAAATGATAAGGATGTGTATATATATCAGCAGGATATAGGTGCACTTCTACCCTGTACAAGACAGTAATAACTAAATGTAACTAATTTTTAAGATTTATATTTAAAAAAAGTAACAGCCGATTTTCTTGCTGGTTCTTCTCGGTAGGAACTGATTTCCGAACCAGCAGTAAAGTTGACGATCCAAAAGTACTTGTTTACAAGTTTACTTAAATAAAGAATATTTTTAATTGCATTGAACTGAATTTGAATTGAATGAATGTGTTGTGTATGTGTGTGTGTGTGTATCGTCATTGAACTGGTGGACATGGTTTCTTTTCTTGTCTTTTAGGTTTTACTAAAATACTCTTTCGCGGCTTAAATTCAGCGACACACTTCAGTCTATTAAAGAATGTCTGCCTATTTAGTTGGTATATCATCCTTTCCTTGGGATTCCAATATTCATCAGATTTTCGAACTTTATATTTGCTATGGTATTGTTACTAGCTTGTCCTTATCCCACTCTAAGTGGGGTCGGCGAACATGTTTTAAACATGTTGTTACAGGATTTGGCTAGTTATTTTACGATTTTACACCTCGGTAATAAAAAAAATGTATCTGAGTTGTAAATAGATAAGTGTACGCACCTTTTATATATAATAATTATAAAAATTTCTTATAACATCTTTATAAGTGTATTAGAGCAAATAAATACTAGTTATTAATTATGTACTTATTTACTTGTTATCTTAACGAAAGTGCGCTCTATTCTTCTCATGAATTTTTCACTGAGGGTGGGTTATTTTCTGTACTTTTCCACTTTAATTTTCTTTCAATTTTAGTAACGGTGTTCCTCGTCCTGTTATTCTCCGGAGCTAAACAAAGGCCTCAGATAAGATAAATGGGAAACGAGTGAAAAGGGGGAAAACTTTGAATAGGCTTTTATTTCAATTTCGGAAATATCTCACTCAGTTATTGGATAAACAGTATTAATTATAATGATTAATGATTGATATTGATTATATGAATTTAACTTATGTAAGAACTGAAACTTAATTAAATTCTCGACAACAATGTCGAGTAAAGCCGTAAGCAAACCGTATGATTCGGTACTGAGTAACGGGTGCGCCATCTAGTACCGAGTACCGAATCGTTACTCACGAATGCTATTCGTTACTCGTTACTCGCATCTTTCGTATCGGTACGTATTTTAACTACATAATACGGTACCTAATCTGTGGTTTGAATGTGTGCTGTCGGTGAATTTAAATGCACCTTACGAAGAACAATTTAATTTTTTATTAAATCAAGATTTTGTAATAAAAAATGAAAAATTCGCTTTACGCAGTTAAGTATGCAAGTAAGTAAGTAATATGTCGCGCCGATATCATACCGTACGGGAATACGACTCGAGACGTTACTTTAATGCTATGGTAGCAGGTATCAAAAGTAACGAATAAAGTACCGATACGATAGTAACGAGTACTACTTGTTGTAGTAACGCGCGTTGTTGTAAGTCCGCGTGATTCCCTGCGAGAGAAGTTTAAGGAAATAGGTATTCTAACATTTGCTTCACAATATATTTTAAATAACGTAATTTTTGTACATAAAAATATAAAGAATTATAAAACGATAGGTGATGTATATAATAGACAAAGTAGGAACCGACATAAGATTGCGACTTCTGCTTTGCGCCTTGCAAAAGTACGTAAATCGTTTGTGGGTTTGGGTATAAGATTCTATAATAAAATTTCGAAATAAATTTTGGTCATGCCATTACAGCAGTTTAAAAACACTGTTAAAAAGAGGCTGATACAGAAAGCCTACTATACTGTTGAAGATTACTTAGATGATAAGGATGTGTGGATATAGGTGCACTTCTACCCTGTACAAGACAGTTATAAATAAATGTAACTAGTTCTAAGATTTATATTTTAAAAAGAGCAACCGCCGAGTTTCTTGCTGGCTCTTCTCGGCAGGAACAGCTTTCCGAACCAGCAGTAAAGTTAACGATTCAAAAGCACTTGTTTACAAGTTTACTTAAATAAAGAATATTTTGAATTTGAATTTTGAATAACGAACACATACGGGTACGCTTTTTGTCGTTACTCTTACACCTCTAATGTCGAGTGAACTAGAACCTAGACCAAAAACAATTGACTAAGAACTGAACCCTCCGATGTACTAGATTGACAACTGAGAACGACATAACTTTCTATTCCAAACCCACCACTGTTGTGGTAAGCCCACTCTTATGACAAACATTAGCGCGATTTAATCGACTGGTGGTGCCATCTAGGCGTGTTTAAAACAACTCCAACAACTTGTTATATATTATATCTACATAGTTTTATTGCAAGCATTTAAACAATAAAATAAGTAAAGTTCTAATATGCAACAAATTTGGTACAACAATTCATAATTGTTTTTTTTAGGAACAACCAGTGGCAGTTACATTAAAACATTAAATTAAAGTAAGCACACCACAAAAGGCATTAAATGCTCTGCCTTTAGGTGTCACAATATGCACATCATTATATATAAGGACAACAATGAACTACTTACTTAATCTAAATGTAAAACTAGGGCTCCAACATCTAATTGAATACTTTTATGAGTAATATTCTATTGCCCTTATCCATACTAATATAAAAATTCGATGACGAAAACTAAGTGCAGACTAAGCAGATATTTTTTTAAATCGCGGATTACAGAAAAATAATTCATAATGTTTTTTCAGTCTGAAGAGGCTATATTCACTATCAATCAAAGTTACTAAAATATGAATTGACATTGGTTGTTATTATTGTAATTAAATCGTTATTTCACCTCCCATTGCCGCCTGAAGATCAATTGCTTTGAGAACTTGTAATTTGTTCGTAACTTCTTAATCGGTAAACTTTGGGACCGACATTATAATAAGGGATGAGCGAGGCGCACCACAGCCTACATCGCTATTAAGCTAGATATCTAACGTATATCTATTACTACGGTAAAAAAGAAAATCTACATGAACATAATTATAATTCGATTCCCTAATATCATTTACTAATATTTTATTAACGCTGCCAGCATTCTTGGAACCATTCCGTGGGCATGACTTGTATAGTACTAGCGTGTAAGTAATTTAAGATAGACATAACTTGTACATTTTTTTTGTAAATAAATATATTAACCCTATGTTTGGTCAAAGCTGGTTGTGATTTAATACCCGTCTTTTCTAAATTTAAATAGCACACGCGACTCCGTTCGCTATAACTCTGTCCGTAGCGTTAGTTAGTTTTGAAGTCGGCGTATACCCATGATTATTGCCATGAGTCTATTATTATATTAGTCCATATGATTTGAAGATTACCTAGACGATAAGAATGCGTGGATATAGCTTCTCTTCAACCCTGTACAAGACAATAATAACTATATGTAACTAGTAATAAGATTTATATTTTAAAAAGAGCAACCGCCGAGTTTCTTGCTGGCTCTTCTCGGTAGGAACAGCTTTCCGAACCAGCAGTAGATGTTGACGATTCAAAAGCACTTGTTTACAAGTTTACTTGAATAAAGAATATTTTGAATTTGAATTTGAATATAGTATTCAATTTTATATTCGAGCTTACTAGATATTAAACTGAATATTATTATCGGTGTAATATTAAAATCAAGGGAGCGAATTGTATTATGGAGTAAAATGTAATATGGCGTCATTATGTGTCTATTTACAGTGAAGCGTAATAAAGTGTAACTAGTATTTTATTTATGGTTTTATAAAACTGTTCATCTTAACAATAGTTAAAGAATAGACTCGTTCAAAAAAAAGGCAATGAAGTAAAATAGCATAATTAGTAGTAGCTAATCATCTTTTCTTGCCGGCTTTTATAAGTAATGGGTTACTTCACTGGAGCTTTCTAAATTGCGGCTAAAACATATTTCATAAGGCGTATCGGTATTAACACCTGTACACTGACAAATTGGATCGAAGGAAAAATAACGAGCCATGATTTATGTACGTTTCGGAAAATAAATGCCGTCGCAGCGCTCAAAAAGGTAGGCTACAAAATGCTATGTTTTTGCGCGTATCGGTTGAACGTACAATTTGTCAAACAATATATTAATCTTTACGTAAAAAATGTTATTATGCATGTTCTGTACGTACTTGAGAGCCATACTGGACCAAAGTACCATTTACTTAATATTATAAATACAAAAATCTGTCTGAATCTGAAACGCTTTTCAGTTTATCCGTTAGAGCAATATTGATGAAACTTTTTACAGTTTTTTACAGTTAAAGCTAATATACCGAGCTAACATATAGTGTTGAAAAATTCGTTTTTCCTTCGGGAGCAGGATAAATAATATAAGAAAGTACTTAAACATTAGTCAACGTATAAGTAGTCGTGGATATAATTAATATTTACTGATTTAAAGACAAAAGATAAGAAGATAATATGGAAAATATGAATATGGTTCAACGAAATCATCATCTAAATTCGATCATCGAAAAGGTAATACGAAATTTTAAACACTGATATGCATTTTATGAAATTTTGTGAAAGATTAACCTTTATACTATATCGATGATATATTGTAAAGCCCATGTAGTAGAACAATATCTAAGTAAGAACCTGTAAAGGACCGACCTGTTATTATTCCCACTGCTGGGGTAAGGCCTTCTCTCTCCATTTTTTGAAGAGAAGGATTGGAGCTAAGACCCACCACGCTGCTCCAATGCGGATTGGTAGGTTACACATATCCCTAGAAATTCTCTAGAGATATGCAGGTTTGCTCACGATGTTTTCCTTCAACGAAAAGCGTGTGATAAATTGCAATTATCAATTAGACATATAAGTTTTAATTGAAAAACTCGGTGGTGCCTACCTGGGGTTTGAACCCATGATCGTCTCTAAAGAGGCGCACGGTCTCACCGCTAGGCTATCACAGCTTATTCCCAGCAGTAAGAACCTGAATATACTTTAATTTTTGCCCTTATTAGTAGAAGCACTAACAAAACATTCCTTTTCATACCTTTTTTTATTCCACCTTTTTTAATTAATTAATTTTTTGAACTAAAAATCAATCAAAATCATATTCAAAATAAATATAATTTCATTAGCTGGCTTTGTTTATAATGGTTCACTGACTTGAAGCGCAACACGAGAAAACAATAACATTCTCGTTTTGACTCACTCGTACCGCGGTCCTATTTATTGTACTTTGTAGGTCAAAGTTATTTTTCATATTATTTATATTAGCGTCTAGATGTTTGAATCGGACTTCTTTAGAATAAGTGGTTACTTTGACGCGGACTATAATAATCTTATTCACCAAGGCCTTATGTCACAAAATTTGAATGAATATCTTATAAGTTTTCAGAAATTTAAAACTAACGCGTACTAGAATCTATACTTATTATAAAAGAAAATCCCAAAAAGCTGTCTGTCTGTTTGTAATCGATTTTCTCAAAATCTACGGAACAGATTTTTGTACAGTTTTCACCAAAAGATAGTGCAATACTTCCGGATGGTTTAGGTAAATATACACTTAGATAATACATATCGGTATTATGTAAGTTGTGTTGAAGAGATCGCGCAGTTGTTAAAAAACTAGCTTGCTGGATGCTTTAGTCGCGTGCGCTTAGTGAACCAGCAGAGATACGGTAAAGTAATGTAGTAAAGAATTGTAGATATATAAAAATAATACAAAAATTCCACGACAGCATGTCTAGATCTCTCACGGTTAACTCACAATAAGTAGTTATTGTGAGTTGCTATGTTCAAAATTTTGAAAATTCGAGAAAAAATTCGTAAATCGCTGAAATCCATGCGGGCGAAGCCGTTGTTGGCTCAGCTAGTACAGTATATTCTCACTAATCCGGCACTTCGATAGATCGACAGTCCAATAATCCGGCACCCTGGAGCCACCAACTACTACCACAATTGTAAGAGTTAAACCAGATGATGCAATGATTTGTTTCAATACCTGCATACCATGGGCAGAAGAAAACGGCATATCTGCCGAAGATATAATTCTTCGCAACATATGAGAAAGGGTTTTTAAGCAAGGACTGCAAACTGATCAAAAACAGACCTCAATTAAGGATTATTGTATGAAATTACATATGTACGTGTTAATTTAATATATTGCATACAATTTATTTCCTCTATAAAATGCTTTACTTTATTAATCACCTATAATTCACTATAATTCAGTAATCCGAACATTCCAATAATCTGGCATCCTCCTGTTTTTAGTAGTGCCGGAGTAGTGAGATATTAGGATTGGGTTATTTGGGAACAGACACATCCAACTTGTGGCCGACTCAGCTAGTACTTGATAAATGAATTTTGGATTCCCCGGGGCCTGGGGAGCCGTGGAATGTTCACCTAATTGTGCAAAGCCAAAACGTCGAGGGCCCCTCGAACGTTTGAAATCGTTTAATCAGACTTGTTTTGTTACCTTTTGTCGCGTTTGCTGTTTGATGAATTCTAAATTGGAATTCTTGCTACAGAAAGCGTCTTTGTAGAAATGCTAGATTGAATTTTGAAATAAAAGTAATTTTTAATGATTTTATTATTCGGATATCGTCCTGCTATTTTCCCAATGCTGAGTATAAGCTTTTGAAATTTTTTTTTATCGCTATAGGGCTCAGTGCGAGCATCGGTGAATCTGTAAAGTAAATAAATATCAGCCATACAAGTATTACGCGGAAGCTACACGGATATTACGAGGAAATTGTACCCGCCCAGGCGCGGTATCTGGGTACCTTCCAAACGTGTTCGTATTTAATTTCCGAAAACTATCCGTATGCAAAATATTCATTTATTCCATAAACGCGTTAAATTTAGGCCCAAGAGTCGTTAATTCAATATTCTCTTAATTAGAGGAAATCTAGGATATTTTTTTCTTTCAAATTAGAAATGTTATATTAGGGCTTTTAAAGTCGTCAATATAGGATATAAGGTAAGTCTTGATGACAGGAGCGCGTGGGTCCTTTGCGTCTTACAAAAGCGCGTAATTGTGCGTGTTGGTATATTATTCCTAAATGAATTATCACAAACGATTTTAACCTTGCTATTACCGCTAAAACCGTTAAAACTAACTTTGCGGTTTTGTCGTGGAGTCTATCTCCTGATGATGCTTCGGTTGCGGGGCGAAACGATTGTTGAGTTTGTGATAGTGAACGTGTGTAGTGCTTGTGTATTGTGGTGGCACTGGTGGAAGTTTGTGCATGTGTTTTTACGAATCCTGCATGTAGCGGGTATGAAAAAACGGATAGTCCACTATTCATTTAGCACTATATATATTTTCTATTTACTGTATCGCGGATTATAGCAAAGTAATTTTATGATTACTTTTGTATTATGGATCTCTGCAAAGTAACGCCTATTTCTATAAATTATTTTAAACTAACTATTAAGAGGAGGCTGATAAAGAAAACCTATACGGTTGAATAAGAATACGTAGATTTAGCTACTTCTTCACTTTGCACAGGATAGAAATGAAAGAATGTAACTAGTTATGTAACGCATTTGGCAAACTTCGTCGAGTCTTATCGTCCGAGATTCCGCGATGCCTGAAGACCAAAGTCTTCGACCAATGTGTCCTCTGACATATGGCGCCGAGAAGTGGACACTAACGGCGGGAATAGTCCTAAAGTTTAAAGTCGCTCAGCGTGCTATGGAGCGAGCTATGCTCGGAGTATCCCTCAAAAATAAAATCAAAAATGAGATTATCCGCGAGAGAACCAAGGTAATCGACGTAGCTAGCAGCATAAGCAAGCTGAAGTGGCAGTGGCCTGGTCACGTTTGTCGCAGGTCTTTTGCGGCCGTTCGAGCAAAAGAGTCCTGGAGTGGAGACCGCGTCTTGGCAAACGCACTGTAGGGCGTCCTCCGTCCCGCTGGACCGACGACATCAAAAAGGTTGTTGAAGCCAGCGCATTGCGAAAAAGCAAGATATCTAGCGCAGTAATGGGGGGGACTATGTCCAGCAGTGGGCTGCGATAGACTGATGGATATCCATCCATCAGTCTATCGCAGCCCACTGCTGTATGTAAGGATGTAAGGGAAAAGGAATTCATAGCCACTAGTGTCTTGAACGGAGAGCATCGCGAATGGTTCCTTCACAGCATTCCAAATATGAATTTACCGGAAGATGCACCGTTTACAGTTTCACTAAGTAAGTTTCGTAGTGTTTCAGCAAGATGCACTTTATAACCTTAGGAGCTGATGGCGATCTCGATCCAACGAACATTTGTATGAATACTTCTTATGTAATTGCAAAAGCATTATTATAGCGCGAAGCAAAGTACTAGTGGCGCTATCTGTTATTCCAGTGAGGAAAATACGTGAACCGTGTTACTAGTACGTTTTGTTACAATTATAGCAATTTAATTTTTAAAAAGTAATCGCCGTGTTTATCTTCTCAGTAGAGACAATTTTTCGACCCAGCAGTAGAGTTGATGATTCAAAAGTACATGTTTAGGAGTTTATTTGAATAAATCGTATTGTGAATTGGATTTCGAATTGCTGTTAGAAATATAGTTCCTTAAATTTTATATTCTAAAGAAGATATTAGGAAATACAAAATAGCTAAGAGGTAAAAACAATCGCGTCCTAAATATCCGGAAGCTTTCAATTAAAACTAAAACCCTTTAAGTCTTTAAATAGGTGCTTATTAAAAGCAGTTCGAAAACGTTCTAAAATTTCCTTAATTAAAAAACTCGTGTTATCAGAGCGGCAATAACTCAGCTGTTATCTCGAACAGAAAAGCAGAAACACGGCTCCGTACCAAATTACACTAAATGCAAGGAAACGGCTATAAATTTGGACAGCACTAAGTGAGCGGAATCCCGGCTATTCTACTTAAACGATTGCCGCTGTTTCGGATTTACTCGGTTTTTTATTTCTCCTAATATTCATGAAGAGGCTATATCCAAAAGTGCCTGTGTAAATAATATTATATTATGTCTTTTTCCTCGAGATTTTCTCTTAGTTTTCTCGAAACCTGTTATTTTTTTATGTTAGTGAGTAGGTATTCGTACTAATCTATACCTATTATAAAACAAAGTGTCCAAAAGCTGTCTGTCCGTATGTGATCAATTTTGTCAAAATCTACTGAACGGATTTTTGTATGGTTTTAACTAAAAGATAGTGAAATTCTTTTGTAAATTGTGTTGCCGCGCGGTAGTAAAAAAACCCTACTGCTGGGAGTTTTACATGCATGCATTCGCTTAACATAAGCGGATTATAGCAAAGTAGTTCTGCTATAGTTTCTGTAATATGAAATTCCGCAAAGTAACGACTGCTTCTATAAATTATCTAAAAACATAGTAAATCTAGTTTTAATATAGAATTATTTCCAACATCGATTGCTTCCTGTTTCCTAAAACTTTATCAAGTAAAAACATAAGAAACGTCCAAAAACTGCCCGTTTAACTCTTAGCAAATAAATCTTAACAAAAAGAGACCTTTGAGAAGCATTTATAACTCTTAATGTCCACCGAGCTGAAAGTTTTGCCGCAAGCAGTGGAAATTAGTTAAAATTACTATCTGCAGATTATATATAGACGGGTGCTAACACTTTGTTTAATGAATTTTTAACCGAGTATTCTATTCATTTTTGACCGCGTGACAGTTTTGCTTGTATTTAAGTTAGGGCCTGTGACTATCCCACTCCTGGGCAGAGGCCTCATTTCTCCTTTTGAAACCAACGGTTGGACTCACTCACCTCATTGCTCCAATGCGGATGGGTATGTTAAACATCTTTCAATTATTCAGAGATAAGCTTGTGTCGTCACGATGTTTTCTTTGAGCGAATGTTTACGTTTTATACAGACAAACTCATAAATTCCTGGGGTTGGAACCTGTGACCCCTTTTTTTAGAAATAAAACGGTGCTACAGTTCGGTTGTCACATCTTGAAAAAGCAAATAACATAAGGTGTTCATATTCCAATACTAATGAAAGTCAGTCACTCCGTATTTTATGGTTTCACGGCTAATCCGCTGAACTTATATTAATGAGATTTGGCACAATTATAACTTATGCATCAAACTAACATAAAAAATAAAAACTATATATTCGCAAACAGGAAAAGCCATCGAGTTATTATACCTACATACTACAGTGAGGTCAGGCAGCCTTGGGCAGGTAAGTGAAAGTGTCGCAACAAAAAATGAAAGAGGGAGCCGTTTTAAGTTGGCTCCTCTAATCTACATGAAAAACTTGCGTATGTGAGGGTACTTTACGCAGAAGTTCAGGTGAAACAAGTCGCGGATACCACTGAACAAGTAAAGTATAGAAGTTCAAAAGTTATCAAAAAAGATTAAGTAAGCCGTTGTCCGGCGAGCGGAGTCTGTGACAGCGACACGTATATCTGGAGACTCGGTATGCGCTTGGCATTAATTTTAAGGCTTCTATCTAAAAATGAATGATTTGTATGCCCCTTATAAACTCCGAAACGGCTGGACCGACTTTAATGAAATTTTCGGAATTAAATTAAAAATTAAATTGACCCGTGTTTCTGTAAAATTTGGTGGCGATCGAGGATTTTTTTTACATGTTGAGTTCCGTTTAAGGGAAAATTCGAAACAAGACTGAGCCACAGCAATGCATGGTGGGACAGCTAGTATAATAATAAAAAAGTCTTTCACCGCTTGTTTGTCTTTATATACATTCGTAACTACTAAACGAATTTTCATGTAGACAGAATGAGTCGCGAGGCAGGTTTTAGAATATTATTGTTTAAAAAAAATGTCATACCGTCTAAGAATTTTACGTTTAAGATGTAATAAAACACTATGCTGGAGTTATAGGGCCACAAAATATCCGCGTGGCATATATTTATCTTGTTAGTCTAACCATGATAACTTTTCAGTTTCTCGTTTAAACTGAAAATTCGTTACGTCTGATATGATATTGATTATCAAAATATGTTAGTTACTTTTTAGACTGCAGAATTAAGTATAATAAGAGGAAATAAGACTAAGAGAAGCAATTCACATTTCATAATAATAGAAGACAAGAAGCTAAGTGAGGTTCTATTTCTTATTTCAAAAGATATATGTAACAAATGAAGTACAGAAGTAGGTAAGTTCAACTTGTTATTGAGCACGCACGGAGCTGCGAGCAGCTGATATGAGTAATGCTCTCTGAAGGCGACCAAGTGCTCTCAGTGGTTGAATTTCCGTGAAATTGCATAGAAGCTTTCAGTAGCGGAAAGGAAACAAGTTTATTTGGTATATCTGAGATGAAAATTTTCCAAATTCGAATACACAATACAGTACATGAGGTGCATAACATAATTCAATTTCCACACAAGTGTATCACATGCCATATAATTTGTAAAAGAAAAAAGCACAATCAATTTTAACTTTTCCATTACAGTAATTTATAAATTAGGCATTATTTGCAAAGTGCCATAAAAACAAGAATTAATACAGAAGAAAATCCAAATTTATCGCTTCGATTGATTTGAAAAACGCATTAAATAAAACCACCAATACACTAGCGCTACACACATTCACTACCACAATCTTATGGTTTCGCCCCGCATCCAAAATATTATCACACATACACGGTGACTGGCTAGTGTGGGCATGGTTGAGGCGCAAAAACAGTCTTTTTTGCGAATGCCTTTTTTTCCCGGAAAAATAATATGAGCTAGAAAAATAATATATTTATTATTAAATAACCTTGCTCAAAAGAGCAACCTATATTCCTAATTATAATTTTCAATTTCCATTCTACCATCTGTGTCGAAAACAGATTCCTCGTGTGATTTGTGACCGAGACGAGAATTAACGGCGTATTGCAACAGACGGACGCTGCTACATTGATACTTTAACAGATATAATCTGAACTTATTTTGACGTATACTGGACTCATGCTGTCGACGAATGTCAAATAATTCTAAGATATAATGTTTAAAAACTACTGGAAAGATTTTACCAAGTCTGGAGGAACAAATAGACTTGTTGTTTTCATCAGGCCGCCTGCAGATCGCTCTGATCAGCAATTCTGCTCCAATTGCATCTCTGCAATTCCACTGCTGGTCAAAGATCTCTTTAAGGGATCTCCACACCCTACAATCCTGTGCAGTTCGGATCCAGCGGTTTCCCACGATCCTTGTAGGTCGTCAGTCTACTTCGGGGTCTGACGACGCTGAGTTTTCCGGAGCGGGGTCGCCATTCTAGAACCTTAGCAGCCTAACGCTCGTAGGAACATCATTTCAAAGTAGGAACCGACATAAGCTTGCGACTCCTGCTTTGCGCCTAGCAAAAGTACGTAAATCGTTTGTGGGTTTGGGTATAAGATTATATAATAAAATTCCGCAATCAATTCTGGCCATGCTATTATAGCAGTTTAAAAAAACTGTTAAAAAGAGGCTGATACAAAAAGACTACTATACTGTTGAAGATTACTAAATGATAAGGATGTGTGGATATAGCTGCACTTCTACCCTGTATAAAACAGTAATAACTAAATATAACTAGTTTTAAGATATATATTTTAAAAAGAGCAACCGCCGAGTATCTTGCTGGCTTTTCTAGGAACAGCTTTCCGGACCAGCAGTAGAGTTGACGATTCAAAAGCAACTGTTTACAAGTTTACTCAAATAAAGAATATTTTGACACTACACGCCCTGCCCGTTGCTGTTTCACCTCCGCGATACGATGTTTATTCACGCAACATTTTGATAATAAAACACGCCTGAAATGTATGATACCTATTTTCCACTCCTTTTTATAATCTTTCATCACGATATTAATTCATTTAAAAGCTTGAATACGAGAAATTTGTTCGGAAGTTAAAACAATTCATGTCACAAATTGCATTTTCCATTTCAATCAATTCAATTTGCAACTAAATTGAAATGAAATGAGTGAACTTGTATAAACACCGTTTTCCTAATTAATTTAATCGAACGGAAAGTTTATGTTTGAGGAGAGCTTTAATTGAGAAATTAATTGCTCGCATGGGTATGAAATTTCATACAAATTACTATAATTACTTTATATTAGCATCAATGTTGGCATAGCCTCTAAGACAAGATCGCTTTTCAAGTAATATTTACAGATATTTATTTCATTTACCTTTGGTATAGTTATTAACATTTAAAACTACAAAAATACAATAATTTTAAAATTAGACACAAATTTGCAGAAATCCATACAACAAGAATGCAAATATTATTTTATTTTGCAATCCATTCACTACACAACATTAACACGAAAAATTGAAAGCCTACAATTTCGATGTCTTTCTCTTGATAACTCTCGGTTGAGCAACGAAACGATTGTTTAGATTGTAGCAGTAAATGTGTGCGGTGCTAGTGTAGTGTGATAGTGGTGGTGCGTTGTGATTGTATTTTACGCAACCTGCACGTAATTCTATATGAGGGACATTTACACACACGATCGTCTTTCCCCTAAGTAACTTTATACTTGTGTTATGGGTAAAGGACAACTGGTGTAATATACATATATAATTTTAAATACATACTTTAATACAATTACACACCGAGGCTAGAAGAACCAACAAATTGTTTAAAGAAAATGTTGGCCCTCGGTGGGAATCACTACCCACTGCGCCAACGGGCGAGTCAACTCTGTATCAGATATATTATGATTCCTTTTGTATTATGGATCTCTGCCTAATAACGTCTAGTTCTACTTATTATTTGTGAGCTACTACATTTATAGGCAAAATATAATGTTACCAAATAATTGAGTAAGGTTATACAATAAATTAGAGCCTTGCTTCGTGCCCCTACAGAGTTAATTAGGAGTCAAAGCCTCAGGGAGACGTAATTAAACGCCGGATTCATGCGCCGCGAGAACGTGTTCCAGTTAAATTATTGTTATGTTTGTAGTCTAGTAAATGTTAGTGTCTAAATAAACGTCTCGCCATACTCCAGTGTGTATTGGCCAGTCGAATTAAATTATATGACAGTCACGTCTGCAAGGAGTATGATATAATTAAAGTAATTAAAGTTTTAAATTCCTTCTAAAAAAATAATAGATGTGGCCTGTGACCCTGATTCTTAAAACAAAATATCTCCATGTAAGGTAAAAAAATCTTTGATATTACATGCGTTTGAGAAGGCCAAACAAAACAAATTATTCATCTTTTTAATCAAAAAAGCGATATTAAGTAATAGGCAAACTAGGAACCGAAATAAATTAATAATACCAAGACTAAGGCTTCAGAAAGTACATAGATCGTTTGTGGGCTTCGGTATACTTTTTAATAATAAAATTCCTCAATCTATTTTAGACCTGCCTTTACACAACTTCAAAAAAGCAATTAAAGAGACTCTCATTAACAAAGCTTACTATAATGTTGAAGACTAAGTTAATGATAAGAAAGCTTGGAACTAAATTGCGACCGGCTACGCACTGGATGATATTATAATCTATGTTTGTTAACAATAGTAAATAAAATATTGTAATATTTATTTTAAAAAAGAGTGACCGCCGAGTTTCTTGCCGGTTCTTCTCGGTCAGAGCACCTTTACGAACCAGTCGTCTTCAATTTAATTTTAATTTGACGATTCAAAAGTGCTTGTAAAGTGCTTGTAATAGGCCAATTTAAATAAAGACTTATTTGAATTTGAATTTGTATTTGTCTTGTTAAGAATATATCAAAGATTTGCCTTGAGTAGCGATACAACATCGAACAGTCTACATCAAATTATAGGTTGTTGCAAAAAAAAATATCAAGGAGGTATAATAGCAACTCCGTTTTAATTATTTTTTAAATTACATATTTAATAGCTGACCCAGAGAATTTCTTATCGCCTTAAATATTTTATTAGTTTTCAGCAGCCGTTAGTTTGTGTGGGACGAAAATAGAAATTTTTCTATAGCTTTCATTTAAAAAGTGCTCTTCTTTTATTTTAGCAATTATTTTTACACTTTACTGAATTGAAATGAGAGCTCAATAAAGCCAGTCCTACCAAAATGACACAAAAGTTAAAATTCAAAGTATTTTTAACTTAAGAACTTATATAAAGGGCTCGCCTTGTGTTATCCAGCTGAGTAGATTAGACCACCCTCAGTTCTTACCGAGGTGACGCAAAAGGCGACTAAGGTAAGTTGACGTCAGGCAAGCGGCCGGTCGTAAAATACGCAGCCAAATTATGTGACAACGTGTTTATAACTTGTCGTGCATTCTAAGTAGGGTCACTTAGAGTGGGTAGGGACAGGAGGATGATGATGATGATGACCTTATAAAAAGGGCATGTGAATTATCAACTCTACTGTTGGTTGGGAAAGTTGCTACAACCAAAAAGATCTAGGAAGAAGAAGCAGTAATTGCTTATTTGAAATATAATTCTAATAACTAGCATGTCATCATTGCTTCCTGTCCAAGCTTGGGAAGTAGTTTAATCCACACATTCTTAAATTTCTGTACGAGCCTCTTTTTTATATTTATTTTAAATTGTTTTAATGGCAAAACTAAAATTGATGCGGAGTTTTACTATCGAACCATATACCAAAACTTACAAGCGATTTACGTACTTGCTGGTTGATGGTTATTTTTAGGTGTAGGTAATATTTTACTTAATATCATTCCTCAGTGAAATTAACTTTGTTGTCGGCAGTCGAGAGCTCGCCGCCATTTACGTTTCAATCTACATAAATTTTACTTTAGCTCTTAAAAACAGGAATATAAAACATTTCCTGCTATTCTTTATAAAACGTTCTTTACTTGCCATTCCTCAATGTTTTTTCTTCACCTGAAAACTATGCCCCAGAAGAGAGATAGATACTGAATATTATAGTAATAAACAAAGGTAAAAATCTAAACCAACAAAAAATATATGATGCAGTAACGCAAACTCTGAAAAAAAATATTTTTAAGATAGCAGAAGAGTATTTATTTATTTAGCATTCTGCTATTGGGAGAAATCGAACACATAAGAAAGTAATACATATGGATAACACCACTACTGACTTCTAAACCAATTACAACTATTATTAATACTATGTTACAACTAGTATTTCCACCTTTATTTCTCCTTTATTATAATAACAGCATCCATTTTAATTATTCACTGTGCCTTTTAAAATGAATGGTAGAGTAGAATAAACTAAGGAAAAAGCTTTCATAATCTTAGAACAATTAATTGAATTGTTACTTAGATAATGTTTTAATAAATTATTAAAACTATTATGAAAATTACTTCTTACACCCTGCGTTTTAATCAAGTTTATTAAATCTAGTCAAGTTATATATTTAACCAGTGTTATTAGATCAAAGAATTTTATAATTTAATAGCTTTTAACCGCAACTTCGTTCGCGTGGACTGCAGTCGTATTATTTGAGTAAACCATAGGAGATATTAATTATGGTTAAAGTGGGTTAATCCCAAAAGCTAGACATATGCTGTCGCGGATTTTTAGTAAGAACTTTTAGAGGGGAACAATTTTGTGGTACATGATTTTTTAATAACTTTCACCGTTTACTAAGCGCACGCAATGAAAGCTTTAAATTTTGCCGTTTTCGCAATATTTTTTATTTTTGATCCTCTCCTATTCATCTTAGCGTGATGGTATATACCCTTTCTCGATAAATGGACAATCTTACACTCAAAGAATTTTTCAAATGGGTCCAGTAGTACCTGAGATTAGGCGCGTTCACACAATCAATCAATCAAACAAACCAACTCTTAAGCTTTATATATTAGTATAGATTTGTAATTTATAGAATTTATAAAATTTTTGAATTTAATAAAATTTACCGAAAAAATCTTTGCAATATGAGTAATCCGCAAATCCACATTGAAGAAGCGAGATGGATATCAACTCTAATCCATCTCTTCGACAGTAGAGAGGACGCCATTGCAACGCGATAGTAATAAGCCCTTGTTTAACGTTTTTTTAAATAATAGAAAGTATAACAATGCAGTTGTTACATCAACGGACAAGTGTAAATACTAGTAAATTCTCTACCAAACATCGTGCTATGCGAAGGAAACTGCAGCAACATAACACGTTATTTAGTAAACAATTTATGGCACACTGCATCGCCGTTAACCGTGCATCGGAATAAGTAACATTTCATAATGCAGTTTATTTAGCATTGCGAGAAAATTTGTTGGATAACTGTGAAAATTGCGAAAATAGCGGTCTTTAAACACAACACGTAGAGATATTTTTTGTGCTGAGAAATGTAAATGAGAGAAATGCTTTCGTAACGCTTTGGAAAATGTTATATTAAATAAGAGCTATAAATGTTTTAGTGTGTGTAGAAAATTTCTCATCGCTTGATAACGAAACTAGAAGCCGTATGTGTGGCCTATAACTTAATTAATTGACATGTGTTGGTTGTAAAATCTATACTGCTAAAATTAACAGATCTAAAGTTAACTGACTAAACGGGGTAACTAAGCTTGTATACTGGGCTACTTATATATTTTACTATCCGCCTTTATTACGGAAATCTATGTAATGCGTAGTGTAGGAAGCAAAAACCGTTCTCATACCTTATACATGTAGGATTATTTACCGCACGTATTACAAGACACCACCACCAATAACATACTATACAAGCACTATACACATTCACTACAATAATCTCAATGATCGTTTTGTGCCGTTACGAAGCATCATCAGGCGACAGGCTCCACGACAAATCGCAAAATTCCTTCCTACAAATTACATTTCATAGTATCCTTTAATAAACGCGGATTATAGCAAAATAAGTGTATCATAACTTTTGGACTATAAAATCAAAATTGAAGGAAACAAAGAGCGGGTATAGGTTGTTTATAAATCAAATTATTCTTTATTGAATTTAGTTTTTACAGGCACTTTCAAATTGTGAAATTATAATAAAGCTACACTGGTTTAGAAAGGTGATATTACTGGGAACCAGCAAAGAACTAAGCGATTAGTGTTAATAATATAGCTGTATGGCCTAAAGTACAATTGATGGTTACGTCATTGGGCTATTTTATGTTTTAAGACTGATTGCGTATCGCATATACGTTCAAATAATCAGCAAAAGTAGACAGAAAGGTAGGTGACTAAAAGACAAGTCGAAGAAGAAGCAGAAGAAAATTTAGATACAATTTAAATCTAGTCCTATATACAATATTAAAACTCGTCCATTCAAATTCATATTCAATATATTCTTTATTCAAGTAAACTTGTGAACAAATGCTTTTGAATCGTCAACTCTGCCCCTGGTTCGCAAAGCTGTTCCTACTAAGAAGAGCCAGCAAGAAACTCTGCGGTTGCTCTCTTTAAAATATAAATCTTAAAACTAGTTACATTTATTTATTACTGTCTTGTACAGGGTAGAAGTGCACCTATATCAACACATTCTTATCATCGGATGCCCTTTTTAAAATATAAATCTTATAAGTTACATTTAGTCTTTATTGATTGCGGAATTTTATTATAGAATCTTTTACCCGAACCCATAAACGATTACCTACTTTTGCAAAGCAGGAGCCGCAAGCTTATGTCGGTTCCTACTTCTTCTCTTATATACACACCTATCGTTTTATAATTCTTTATATTTTTATGTATGAATTCAAATAGAAAATAAAATATTTTCCAATAGAAACATGCAGCCGGAGGCGTTAATTAAACATGAAAAACAGCAACAACAAACGTTTTAATTGTAAAATAAAACTGACTAACTCTTCAGATACAATTGAAACACATTGATAAAACCATATCAATTTAAAACTACGTTCCCCGAAACGTGAGTAATTGAAAGCGTTCAATTAACTAAACAATTTACGTTTTTTTGTTCTTTGAAACAATGTGTGGTATCCGGCTGAGTAGAATAGACCACCTCATTTCTTATCGAGGTGTCGTAAAGGCGACTAAGGTAAGTTGACGTCAAGCAGTAAAATACGTAGCCAAATCATGTGACAACATGTTTGTAACATGTCGTGCCCACCCCACTTAGAGTGGGATAAGTGCAGGAGGATGACAATTCGTTGTTTGAAACACCCTTTTCCAACATCGGATAACAATAGGTTAATATACCTAATGCTATTTACCATAAGAGAACGATTAATTGGAGAACAGAAGAACTTAAAAGAGTCGCGTGGAACTGTTTCATCCAAGTGACACAGGTGTTATGTGCGAAACTAAAAGATTCCTATGATTGACCACCGTATATCGTATGATATGATGTTATATGTAATGGTAAATATTTTTTCGTCGATAAAACCTATAGTGTTAAAAAAAAGTTGTAAGAAATGAATTGGTGAATTTTTAGTTTTAAATTTAAAACTATTTAAAGGACCTCCTTGTTTAAAAATAACTCTTCACTACTATTAAAAACATCATAATGAATTAAAAGTTCGCCGTATCCGGCTGAGTAGAATATACCTGTCATTTACCACCCTCATGAGGTTTCGTGAAAGGCGACTAAGGTAAGTTGACCCACCGTGTGGTATCCAGCTGGGTAGAATAGAACACCCTCATATCTTACAACGTTGAAGTCAGGCAGGCGGCCGATCGTAAAATACTTGTTGTGCTGATCCCACTTAGAGTGGGATAGGTAAGTAAACTTTCTTCGTAAAATTTAGTTAAACCTTTTAAAATTAATACGATAAACGTGTTCAGTTAAATGTACCTACATTATTAATGACATTCAACCCGTCAGCTGGAAGCTGCGCCGAGTTCCCCGTCCCCAGTGACCTCCCCCCATCTATTACGTGATATACGTTAAGTGTATTCAACTGTATTTTTCACGCATTTTCCCTTTGAGCCGCGACAAATACGTAGTTATCGCGACGTTCACGGCTGACAGTGATTTATTGTATCCACTCATACGGTTTACTTTTAATCAAACAAATGTCAACTATTTCACTTGAAAGAGGTAATTTTAGAAAATCAATTCGAACGAGCAGCGTTCGAAAAATTTTGTGTTTTTCATCCGAAACACTTCAGTTCGTCAAGAATAAAGTTTTCATTTTTCATGTGTGACGTAGATGACTTGGGAGAGACCTCTTTCCAAGAATGAAAATTAAAGTAAAGTAGCGGCCTGTTATAATTCCGCTGCTGGGAATAGGCCTCCTCTCTCCGTTCTGGAGAAAAAGGTTGGAGCTAAGACCTACCACGCTGCTCCAATGCGGATTGGTAGGTTACACATATCCCTAGAATTCTCTAGAGATATGCAGGTTTCCTCACAATGTTTTCCTTCGCCGAAAAGCGTGTGATAAATTGCAATTATCAATTAGACACATGAGTTTTAATAGAAAAACTCATTGGTGCCTGCCCACGTTTAAACTCGTGTTCCCCTCGAATAAGTCGCACGGTCTCACCGCTGGGCTATCACAGCTTATGTCCAAGAACGAACGTTATACGAACTACGTAACATGCGTAGTAGCGATCTGTTCACTTTGAGAGAGGTATCCGAGGTTAGACCGCGTCGCTCTAGTGAGGACTGACAGGATACCCATATCATAAAATATTTCTAGAAGTACACAGTCTTTATCACGATTTTTATACAATTAATTAAAAATTAAAAACTAATCTACAAGTTAATACCCTATGCAATGTTACGTCATTAAATTTAATTGTGACATTTAATTGATATCCTTACTTCCTACATAAATTGAAATTATTAAAAACGGTAGCTGAAATTGTCAAATAGTATTAATTGATATCGCAGCTAACAAAATCGTACTGAATCCAAATTTCTACAATATTAGTATTACAGCGTAAAAAAACTGATATCGTAAACGTACACAAACTATAATATAAATAAATATATTTTAATTAGTTACCTAATCTTCAAATATATAGAACTAGAAGCATAAGATAAAAACAGCAGTCAGAAAAAGAATATAAAAATACCGCTTCTTTATACTATATAAGTCAATAAAATCGAATACGCGTAAAAGGAGCTTGCGGGAAGTCGAGCGTACTGCGGAATGGAATGATGCTACGAGGAAAATAGAGACAATATCATAAGCACTGAGTAAGGGAATCGACAAATTGTATAAGACAGAATAACATGATATGACAAGCTACAACAGCGATTCAGTTCGCGGCAAATAAAATGATAAAATTAACTTAATTGTGGTTTTTCCTATATCCGAAGAAAAATCGATTACATACAGACAGACAGCTTTTTGGGACTTCGTTTTATACTAGGCTGGCTTCTCTAAGTATAATAACTCTATGAAACTGTTACAGCCATGTTTAAAAATTTAGCTGACAACTTTTGACATTGTAAATATTTATTGATATGTATGGTTTAACTTTCATTTTCAGTTATATTAACGGGTATATGTATTGTTGCTTGTTTGCTGACCTGTGGAAGCTTGAAATTAGCTTGTAGATAACTATATTTTAAGCTTAAATTGTATAAATAGCTGTAAGCTTTCTTTATATAATAATAATAATACCTTTTGATAAGAAGTAAGTTCCAATAAGATCATACGGAGAGATTAACATTTATAGCTGGATCGTAGTGGGCTGACATGTTCTACAGCCCATATATTCAACATACATGTCCTCAATATGCCGTCTATCTCAGAATCGACATTAAGGCGGCTCGGATAAAACGTAGTGCCGTAGGATTAGGGCCCGAATACTCGATCCTTAACCCCCGAGCCGTTTCAGACGAGCGTTTTATGGAGATCCGCAATTTATGGGACGTAGGAGGTATGACTTAATACCGTACACAATTTTACTTTCATCGCTTCAGTTACAAAGAGCGGTGTGTGAATAATTTCATATTTTATTGAAGAGTGACGTAAACATATAACTGATGTCCTTCTACACGAGCAGTCTGTGGTGCACACATGTGCTACGCTGGATGCTTCAGCTATCCAGCATTATACTGGTATAATAATGGATTTAGAATGCTGTTGGGACTGCCGCGGTTCTGTAGTGCCTCCGGTATGTTTGCAATGGCTCGTACTAACGATTTTTATTGCATCATCCGGAGAAGAATTGCTAGTTTGTTGGAGAGAACGCGGAACAGTGCCAACAGTACATTTTGTCCGAAGGATTAGGTAGCACTAGTATTAAGTTATTTTAAGTTAACTGTATTCACTAACACTTAGGCTTAAGGTGCTTTATTAACAACTGGACTATTTGAAGTCTTAAATTAAGATTATTATTATTATTATAGACCGGCATTAAATGGGTGCAGAATGGATAATGTTATGTCTCGCTAAATACCATGTCAGTCAAGTTATAGCCAAAACCAAGCCACGACACTAAAACATCGCAATCGTTAGCCAAGCAAAAGCCATATTAGTCCTTGCATACAGCCAACGGATATGACATCAGCCGTGGCCCCGTGTCATTGTTCACCTACCACCACGAGAGGAGAGGAGACATAAGCCGTAGCCGGCCCGGTGTGCCTTTTGATACAGTAAAAATGTATACCTGCAACTCTGATTTCCTTTTATTTCATTATTTACCTCTAAATAATTTATAGAAAAAGGAGTGTCATGGTAAAAATAATTTTATTTTTCTTTAGTCTGAGATCAGATTTTCCTAATCATAGTATATAGCAAAATAAACTTATCATTACTTTTGAAAGACATTTTCGTTGTCAACCAATGTATTAAAATAAGTTCTCTAACTCGCAAGATTCCTTTTTCCTTTTAAAGTCGAGGGCCTTTGATTCCAAATTTATTATCTCGATTAAGTCAAGTGACCTTTGATTTCAAAGGAACAGTAGATGTCTTTTACCAGACAGGACTGTTTGAGCTCATTTATTTATATCCCCATAAAATCCATTTAATCTTTAAAAAAATAAATCTAAGTAGTTTTATTCGTCGTTTTAAATGGTTTTTTTTAAATTTACAATAGATAATCCAAAATCACGTTTTTGTGTCAATCACAATTCATTTGAATTTTGTTTTGCTTCTTGCTTTGTCTACGGATAAACAATTGCCTGCAAAAGCAGATTCATCTCTAAGGAGTTATCAAATTTTGGTATCAAATTATACCATCCATAGTAGTATTAAAAAGGAAAAATCTGTCTTTCTATCTGAAGCTTTCACAGCTAAACTACTGAACAATATTCATTAAACTGATTTAATCAATATCGTTCTGTAGTTTAAATTTGTAAATTCAAAAATTGTACATGAGTACAATTGAAGATTATATACCGGGTAAATATAAAGGGTAGAAAAACTCCTGTTTTTCCTGCAGAAACTGGGATAGCACTACTAGTGAGGAATAGTTGTGAAAATATTACAAATATTTAAACACTTATTCCTACATAAGTAGATAAAAACATTCGAAGTTCCTTGGAATTTCATTCTACCCTTGTAGGACACCGCGTTCAACATTTTACACTTAACTATGCTAATGGTGGTGCTTAGTCCCTCACTAACGTTTATTCGTTCCCGGAGCCAACTTTAATTACATCACTAACGGCTCAGTGTAACGATATGACAATAATTGCCCCACGTATCCGTATAATTATCTAACGTAGTCGCTAACAGTGTGCTGAGCGACCAATAGCGGGATATGAAGGCTATTCCGCCGCCATGCAAACACTTTCGTAGCCTAATTATACTACAGATAGCTGATGAAAGTTAAACGTACCTAATTAGTTTAGAGTTTCTAATACTCCCTATTCTATTATGAACAAAGAAATAAAACATATAATAAAGAAAATATATTCTTACGAAAAAGGTCACAAATATGTGGATAAAGCCACTGTGGCTGCGGTTATGATGAAATAATTATAAATATGGAAATCTGTTTCTTTTTTGGAATTGATGAAATTTGCTACAAATAGAAATTTATATAATGGTTCTTATATCATATATAGAATGACAAATTCCAAGTTTTCTTTTGGTAAATCTATGTGAAAAAGTGAAATGACTAAATGAGAGTGCCAGAATTTTATACATCTTTGGTCAAGACGTTACAGTATTAATTTTTGTGTTGAAAGATAGAAAAATATTTGTTATCTTAGGATCAATTATTATTTTAGTTAATTTCTAAGGGGGAACTATAAAATAAGAGTTATAGTCTGAGGATATGGACAATTACAAGTACATGGTAAATACATATAAAACATTATAAAAACGATAGGATTTGTGGTAAAAATATAACAATAAGCTATCGTCATTGAAATAAAAGTTGATCATTCATGTTTTGTCGTCAGAAAAACAAACATTTCGAGAAAACACGTTCACAAGCTCATCGTATATTTTATTTATTAGTCTAAGGCAACATGTACTAAAAGATGACGAATAATTAACATATATTTATTTATTTATTTATTTACTTTTACAAAATCCACAGCTCTTATATTAATTTACAAATATTACTTAGTTTAACTTACAGCCAATTACGGATTTTAATTTTGCTAACAATATTATCAATATAATAAGGACGCCAGAGAAGTGTGTATGTGTGTGTGTGTGTGTAAATGTGTTGCAGTGTGTAAATGTGTTGTATGTGTGGAGAAGTGTGTGCGCATGGTTGAGTGCATGTTTATGCTATGCATGAAAATGCTTCAATTTGTGCATATATATATATATATATATATATATATATTTTTACATATTTACATACATTAAATAGTTTTACGTATTCTGAATAGTATCCAGAATTTTTTTTTTAAAACATTCCTTTGAATTACTAAATATATCAACCTGGGTATAATTGAGATTATAGTTTCTTAGCAGTCGACATACTATCGAGTTTCCTGCATACATTGATTTAGTGGAAGGGACACAAAAAAGAGGTGTTTTGCGAGTTATGTGTTTAGGAGTGCGCAAGCGCACTATGTTGTTTACGAGATCAACGCAATCGAAATGGCCGTTGCATATCCGGTGGAGGAAAAGCATATCTAACAGGGATCTTCTATTCTCAAGAGACATGAGTTTATAAGTCGTACATAACTGTTTATAACTATCATTCCTATTACTAGAGTGTGTTCGGTAACTAAGGTGTTTAAAAAATTTAGATTGCACTCTTTCAATGTCATGTTTTTGATAATTGGTTACGGGGTTCCAGATGCAACTACAGTATTCTAAAATGTTTCTAACGAGTGAACAGTAAAGAAGTTTTAAGCAGCTTGGGTCTGAGAAGGGCTGAGTTACACGTAGTACAAAGCCTAATGTTTTATTAGCACGGTTAACAATCGAATTTACATGATCAGAATACGTCAATTTGGAATCAAATATAACACCAAGATCTTTAACTTTTTCTATTCTAGGAATAATAGTATCATTTAGTATATAAGTAGCTTTGATGTGCGATTTTTTGCGCGTAAACGTTATGGATGAGCACTTGTCTACATTAACGTCAATTTTATTGTCTTTATAGAACTTGGCAAGTTTATCTAGATCAAATTGCAGTTTTTCACAGTCTGACCGATCTTTTATTGTCATATAAATTTTAGTGTCATCCGCATACATAAGTAATTTTGCGTGTTTCAAACTCTTTTGAATGTCATAGATATAGCAAGCATAGAGTAATGGTGACAGTATTGAGCCCTGCGGTACTCCAGAGGGGATATTAGCATAATTAGAGCGGTGTCCACCTATAGTTACTGCTTGACAGCGATTTCTTAAGTATGATTCAAACCATCTCAATAAATTACCGCGGATACCCAACTCAAATAGCTTACGCAGTAAAATGATGTGATCTACACGGTCAAAAGCTTTTTCGAAGTCCGTGTAGATCACATCCACCACGTTCCCGCCATCTATACCACGCGTCACATCATTAATAAAAGTTGCTAAATTTGTTTGCGTTGAACGGCCTTTAATAAAACCATGTTGTTGCTCTGGTACCAATTGAGCAAGATCACAATACATATAAGTGTGAACAATTTTCTCCAACAGTTTTGATAAGACATTTAATATAGATATCGGCCGGTAGTTTTCGATCGCAGTTTTTACGCCTTTCTTATACACAGGGACAATGTGCGCAGTTTTCCAAATTATAGGTACAATACCTTCTCGCAAACTTCTGTTAAAAAGAAGAGAAATTGGATATGCAATAGAACCTGCACAGTTCAAAAAGAAAGTAGGCGGTAAGTTATCGCTACCGGGACCTTTGGACCCATCTATATTTTTTAACATTTTTAAAACCAATTCCCGGGATACCTGTATGCTGTGCATAATATTCACATTATCATTTTCAGTATTATTAGAATTTATCATATGGGAGTGAGACAAATTTCCGAAATTCCGGATAAAATATGAGTTGAAGGTATTGCAAATATCTTTTTCATTTGTAATCTCTGTAATTATTATATGTCATGCTATTAGGATATTTTGATTTACGGCTGTTTTTTGAATTTACATATGACCAAAACAATTTAGAATTATGTTTTATATTAATTTCTGATAGTTTTATATAAGTGTCAAAGCAGTCTTTTTGTAATTTCTTTTGTCGGCGTCTAAGCATAGAAAACTCATTATAGTCTAATGGATTGCGAAATAGTTTCCAATTTTTATGATATTTATCTTTTTCTTTTATTAATTTTATTAATGCTTTACTGTACCAAATAGAGTAAACATAAGAACCAGAACAGTTTTTTAGGTACGTGATTATCAATGATGTTATTCAGAACTGCGTAAAATGTATTTACAGTTTTTTCAAAATTATTTATGCGGTTGATAAAAGACCAATCCGTATCATTTATACAATTATTAATATTGTGATAGTCCGCCTTGCTAAATTGTCGCTTCAAAATGGATTGATTTTTGAATGATTTGCTAATAATGTCAGCACTTTTTATTTGAACCCACAGAGATTAAGATCGTAAGCCATACAGCCAATGAAAAAGATATTTTATTCTAAAAATCATTTTTAATATCTGGAAAGCAATTATTGTTCATAAAATGAAGCTAATTTATTTTTTACATAAATATTTTTAATTATTATGTTTACAAAAACGTAATTAAGGAATCTTTATTTTTTTTTTGGTCTATTTATATTCAAAAGGCTGGAGAATCCAATGCTATTTAGGCAATTAAAAAAGTAACAATTAGACAATGATACGTTTAAGACATTAACTACTTTAATACCATTATAAATATAATTATGAAATAAGTTTTCTAACATATTCCCATTGAAAGTTTATAATATTTATAGTGATATTTAAACATAAAAAACTAACAATTAGGCTCAATTCTGGCACTTTTTTGTATATTGATATTTAATATTTCAGTACTGGAATTCTAAAGTCGGGTTGCACGAAAAATATCTATTAAAAGAACAAAACTTGCTGAACAGAAAATATCATGTAGTCGTAAAATTTTATAAAGCTAAGCAAAGGGCGGGATTGAATAATAAAAAGCTACAGACGGCTTCGTAAAGTGAAACTCAAAATTGCATCCTGCGCTGAAACGAAAGGAAGCGACGCGATACAGGTCGTTACGCCTCTCGTGGCGCTTAAACGATACGGCCACTTATTGATATTTTCTTTTTGTATTATCTGTTGTATGTTGTATCACAAAAATACTTTTTTTTAGATATAAATGGTTGATGATATGAAATACATTTATTTTTACTGGCCCGTTAGCGCAATAAATAAAATAAATATATATATGGGACATTTACACACACGGTCATCCGTCCCCAAAGTAAGTAATTTAATGCTTGTGTTATTGGTGAAGGACAACTGGTAGATATACTACATATATAAGTTTAAATACATACTTAAATATAAATATACACCCAGGTTCGATGAACCAACAATTTGTTTATCGAAAATGTTGGCCCTCGGCGGGAATCGAACCCGCGACCCGAAGGCAGGGTCACTACCCACAGCACCAACGGGCCAGTCAATGGGCAGTGGGTAGTGCATTCAACAAGTATTAATTTACTTACTTTGGGGACGGACGACCGTGTGTGTAAATGTTCCATATATTTATTTATTTGATCTTCAATTATCTTTGGAAGTGTTCAGCTGATATTAAAATTGTTTGCACGAGAAAAAAATGTAATTTGTTTTGCAAGAGCAATAATTTTTATGGATCTAAAGGTGGATTAACGGATTACGTTTGATGTATATGAGATATAAAAATCATTTAAAAAGTTTGAGTAATATTTTATTGAATAATATTAAATTGTTTCTTTTTCTTAAGCTAGTTTAGCCACAATCAGATCTTTTATTGCTTGAATGTAGTTTTTCATTCACAATATTTTCATGTACTAACGTACGTACTTACGTACTGTAAGTGCACGATTTGAGACGTTCTTACAATCGTTACTTATTTCAACTGGTTGTATCACTACTTTGTTCATGACAACTTAAGTTTTCATGTACTCTTAATTATTACCAAATGCTTTTTCCTGTGCCTGAAGACGGTGTTAGATCAATATAAGCTTTAGTCTAACGGATAGCGACAGACAGAAGAATATAGCATTGAAAATCTTAGTATGGAAGATAAAGGTCTTAAAAAATTGAAACCTTAAAATTTAGAAGTTATAGGTCATATAAATAAGGTTTGTTTTTTAGTCTTGAAAGGTATCATGCATTTTCTGAACAAAGCACCGAAGTCACGTTCTCTCGCTGCCTGCATTAGCGGCCGCTGCGGTCGACGTTAAAACACTGTTTATGAAGTGCGACTTTGGTTTTACATTTTTATGCTGTACCTTGCAATAGTATTTTTATATCATGGAACTAAGAACATTTCGTTTTATAAAATAAAACACTGGTTCTCGCGTTTTGGCGCCAGTTCCTGTTTATGTTTTTTACTTCTTTCCGACAGAATGCTTAATTTTTTATCTTATGCAACAGCAATGAAAATCATCAATTATTGTGCGAAATTGCATTATTATCGATCATATATAAGCCATAAATGCGTTACTGACAGACAGACAGACTTTCACATTTATTATATTGAACGCATAAGACTAATTAAAAGTACAAAACCACGAAAATATTGAAGAAAGTAATAATAAAATTAATCAGATCTAATAGTTTAAGAATATTCTGAACATACAGACACGACCGCTTTCTCATTAATAGTATTGGATTACATTAATTAGATAGTGGTGAATTTGATGGCAGGCCCTTCAAAATATAACTCTATTTGAACGTGTAAATTAATATCGTTTAATTAAACCCATGTAAGAGGCTCGTGTAACTAAATCAGAAATTTAAGACTTTGTTTTGGATAAAGTTCATTGTTATGACTTTAGTCAGAACTTTGAAGCTTTCTGACTAAATAAGTGACGGGCAGCAAAAGCATGCGTTATTTAAACGTATTTAGGTAAAACGACTGAAAGAATAAGAGTAACAATGGCTTTATATTCATCGTTCTGCAGCTTTAAGACAATCAGGCTATTAATTTAATTTGCTTTACAGCTTGTGATTATTTCATTTGGATACCTTTGTTTTCATATCCAAGGATTTTTTCATTTTATTTTTATTAACTCCACGTTTCTATTCAATTCAGCGATGTAGAAGAATCAGAAATTATTTAAATTCAAATTCAGCAATGCATTTGACAAATATAAATTATTAAGTAAAGTCATAACAAAAACTATACTTATTAATTTAGATTAATTGTTGACTTTTCCTTGTTTGAAGCAATGTACTGAGTTATTGAAATGACTATTGATAATTTAAATATTTTTAAGCAGGATTTACTATAAGGAGTTCCATAGTTCAAATAGTAAAAGTTTTTGTTATAAACGCGTTTTTTTACATTTTAAATTTAAATTCCAGGAGTTTAAGAACGGGAAGTAATATTCCACTATTAATTTATATTAAGTAATTATTCAAAAGTAGTTTTACGAAAGATATGCGTAGCACCGTACGTTTTTATCTAAAAAAGATTAATCAATACTGTAAAATTTATCAAAAATTCTAGTCGAAGATTTAAGGATTATGTTCAGTTTTCGGAGCACATCTACGTGATCTGTGAGATGAAAGGCGAACGATCGCAATATCTGTACTTTGCGGATTAACTGCACAATATGAAGCGAGAGACTTGGAGTGATTTGCTATCGCAGAGGTAAGGTGATCGGCTATGAAATACGGATTGAGATTGCGGATTTAATTTATTTACCCGATTCATAATTCTATCATTTACTTTGTATGGTTTAGAATAAAAATGTTTCAAAGACGAAAGTATTGATATATACAGTAGCTATGATGCAGTCAATAACTTATTTTAGGCAATAAAATAAAGTCCTTATAAGAGTTTAGTTAGTCTGCCAGATAACCTATTAACCGCTAACAAATGTAAGAAAGGAGTTTTTTTTAGCCATATAAAAGCGAAATTTACCCACCATTCATTTTTTTATATTTTACATGGATTAGGTAGCGTTTATCGATTGATTGAGTTAAAAATTGAAACACGTGGCTTTATTTTTCCAAAATTTTCAATCATTATGTCAAACTAATTAAGGCAAACCCTAAAAATAACACACTAAAATTTATCGCTAATGTATTTATTTAATGTATTATCGCTTATATTGTATATATGTAGAAATATAAATATTTATTGAAGTATTTATCTATTTCATATTTATTTATTACTATTTTAGTGTATGTATTAGTGTGTGCATTTATATATTTATTGAATCTTAGCTGCACTTATCCGTTTCGTTTTGTTTTAGATCCTTAGTGTAATGGTTGCCTGGAAGAGATCACCTTAGTGATAAGGCCGCCTTTTGTTTATAATTTAGTTTTTAGCATTACAGTTTGTATATCCCTGTATGCAATAAAGTTATCATAAATAAAAAAAAAATTAAAAAAAAAATTTTCGTCATGAGTAAATCTATCTGTTGATGAATTATACAAAAATCTGTTTAGTATTTTTCGAGACTGACGCACGCGGAGTTTGTTTAATTATATGTTGGGATAATTTATAATTTAAACTTTGTTTCCCGCTTCATCAATATTCCTTTAACTTAATCCCTACCTGTTATTAGAAGAATAACTACCCAATTATATATTCCACAAGCGTCTCTTAACACAACCAGTAAGCTCCTTCGGCAATTAACACAGCCCTTAAAAACTGAAAGTCTAGTACTTCAGTTATTAAACACTGGTAAAACCCAAAGTCCAATTAAAGCCGACTTCATAAATGATTTGCTATAACTTCGTAATCACTGAATTTTAATGAACAGCAGCTATATAGTAAAGCCTCTTGTTCACATAATGTTACTCTGGTAAATCAAAATAACCATTATTCAATTTATTTACTTACTAGCGCGCATAGGGTGTGGGAATCGTTTATGCTTCTTAAATTTAGCACTACAGTAACCTCCTACTATCCCATGACTGGGCATAGGCCTCCTCTCTCCTTTTTTGGAGAGAAAGGTTGGATCTAAGATTATGTAGGTAGATTGGTAGGTTACATATATCCCCAGAATTTTACTAGAGATATACAGTTTTCCTTACCATAGGGGAAAACCTTCACTGAAAAAAGTTCACAAATTTTATCAAAAAGAACTAAATATGCCTGCCCATGATTTGAACTCGAGAACCCCTCGTAAGAGTCGTAATACTAAAAAACATATTAAAATTAAAGGTAATACTATCATAACGTATAGATTTTTTTTAATTATACCTTCAGAAACCAGAAAAAAAGATACATTTTTAGTTCAGAGTATTTTAACAGTAAAGTTAAACGAGGGTAAAGGTAAATTTAGGTTTTCAAAAAACAAAGGTCGGTTAGAAATTTTCTTCTAATTAATTTTTTGTTGGTAAAACATTTTACGCGGTTTATTTTTAATACAAACAACTCTTTCTATTCTTTATCAGACGATAAAATTTTTACAACCTATAATAGCTTAAATAATTTATAGAATTAGGGGTTACTTTGCGGAGATCAATAATACAGAAATAATAGTAAAATTTTTTTTGCTATCATCCACGGTAAAGTAAATAGAAAATATATATAATCCTCAATGTAGAGTGGACTATTCGTTTTTTCAAACCCGATATATGCAGCATTCGTTAAAAACACTAAAGCAAAGCTTTTTGACTTTGTCGTGGAGTCATTCTGATGATGCTTCGGCTGCGGGGCGAAACGATTGTTGAGTTTGTGATAGTGAACGTGTGTAGTGCTTGTGTATTGTGGTGGCGGTAGTGGAGGTTTGTGCATGTGTTTTTAACGAATGCTGCATGTTCCAGGTATGAAAACGAATAGTTCACACTACATTTAGCATTATATATATTTCCTATATACTTTATCGCGGATTATAGCAAAATAATTTTACTATTACTTTTGTATAATAGCTTAAAAGAATCTATGAAAAATACACTGCCTTTTTCAAGTAATAAGGCCCTACGTAATTTATTAAAGACGCGATATTTTGCAGAATTCCAAAAAAGACAGGTTGTTCACCCCTCTCCCCGACAGCAACAGTTCTGTACCCCCTCCGGTTCAGGTCTAACTAGTCTACTTTCCCTACGCTGATCAATGCTTGGGTAGCAGCAGATTAACTGCTTCGGGGACATATTTAACTGACTTTCCGACTCTAAGCCGGTCTGAATTGGGAAGAGAATCTATTGGAGTAATTTGTTGCAAAAATAAATGTATGTCAGTTAATTATTTCGTTAAATATTAATGAATCCGTTGTACAAAATAACGTATATCGAGATGTATCCATTTCGGTGTAAACACATTTTACAGATAAAACCATGATGTCACTTGAATAGAAACAAAAACAAATTTACCTATCATAGAAGTGACTATATATATCCCGTCCACAATTAACTACCCAACTACGCCAGAGATGTTGAAAGCTACTTATGGACTCTAGAAATTTATTGTCCAGGATAATGGCGTAAGATAAAACATTTTAAAAGTAATAGTATTCCCGTCCTAAAAATTAAGGTCCAATAAATCTGGCCGAAGGTGGTCCCGGGGGATTAATAAATCATCTCGACGTCCTGCCACGACCTTAATATCTTCCTTATGTTGTTGTCCAATATAATACCACGAAGTCCCCGCATTAAACGCCAATGACCTCTTCTTGGATTTATATTTCGTATAAAATATCCACGCTACTCAGTCATGCTTTTTACAAGGTCTATTGATTCTTGAACAATCACGCAGTTGGATAGTAATTTCTCCCCTTCGTAAACCCGTATAATACAATTATTTTAATTATTTTTTGTCTTAACTATTCGTATAACTTTCAATTGTATAATATAATATAATATAATGTTCACAATTTATCGCTTTTCAATAAAGAAAACCATGGTGTGAAACCTCCATATGTTAAAAGTATTCTATATGCAACTTACCAATCTGCAGTGGACAAACATGGCGTTTCTGAATTTCAACCCTTTACAAAAGACAAGTAGGATGTTTTTGTCGTGTGGGGATAGCATGTTCAAAAAAATCTGAGCATATGTGGAACCTACCATACCGCAGTGGAGTAGCGCTATGGGTCTTAGCCCCGTTTCTCTCTAAAAAGAGAGAAGAAGCCTATGACCAGCAGTGGGATAGTTACAGTCAGTTATTTTATGTCTGTAATGTTTTGAATATTAGTAGAAGTCAAAACTTCAGCAAGAGGTCACACTGGGTACTAAACTCTCATCTAATTCTTCATTATGAAAGATAAATCGATCATAAAAACTTGTTCCATTTTTTACTTTAAGATTATTTTCATATATATAATCAAAATATTACGATTGAAATAAAGAAAAGACTATCTTAAAGTTTTAAAAAACACTGTTACTAACTGGTAATTGGTTTATGAATTAATTGTAATCTCATAAAATAAAGGTTAAATTGTATATAAAAATATCTTAAAACACGTTTTATTAATAGACCTTAGGGTAGATTCCGATAGATTAGTATGATAACCGTGCAACCGAAATAAATAAGACTGCAATATATCAATGTTTATATTAAAATTTAACTACAATAATGTTAGTAAACATAAAAAAAATTAAAGAACTTTGGATGGCAGTCGTCTATCAGATATTTCGTCCTAATATCCAAGGGATATATATAAACATTATCAGTTTTTCAACTAAACGCCACTGTTTATTTGTTTATGAAAAAAGATAATGCTTTAAAATTTAATACTTTCTTTGTAAAACCCCTTTACTACCGTTGCCTTTAGAACGTACAAACTGTGCGCCGACTACGTTTGCGCGATTTAAATGTTAAAATACCGTCAATTATGTCGTGTTGGTTTTTTCTGCCACCGAATTAAAACGGGATTTTCTATCCTATATGTCTCTTTAAAATTCAATTGTCTCAAACATTGCAGATTAGTTGTGAAGGCGTCTCCGACAGACAGACTCTCGCATTCATACTTGAAGATCAAACGAACTTCTCTGAAGTGAAGTTCGATCATAATTATATGAGCAGCTTCATTCGACGCGATTTAGGCTTACATGTTGTAGTGGCGCTCCCGAGCGTCACCCTTGCACGGTTTTTATGGATAGGTATTTATTTACCCTCCATTTTTTTTTTTTTTTTTTATTCTTTATATTGCGGGTACCAGTACTAGCTCTTACGCCCCGCGCTCATTTAGCTTCATTTTGTTTAAAGCACATTCTTTAATTTTATATTCATGTAAAAAATCGGGTTAGGGAAATAAAGTCTTTGGGGTGGGTTTGGATAAATCGCGTCGAATGAAGCTGCTCATATAATTATGATCGAACTTCACTTCAGAGAAGTTCGTTTGATCTTCAATTATATTTCGCAGCTTCATTCTTTGCGATTTAGGCTTACATGTTGTAGGATGTTCAGAGAACATGAATATAAAATTGTGGTAAAATATTGTAAATAAAATAAATATTTACAAATAATCAACCTTTAATTTTCGAAACTAAATTATAATCTATTCTAGACAGATTGTTGTGAAAGCAAGGACCTAGCGAAATCTGATTCAACAATTTCTTTATTGTAAAATTTCGCAAAGGTTGTGGTGCTGCTCCAACCGGCAGCCTTTCTTATAACCTCAATGTTAACCCCGAGCTTGTTAGCTGTCGTGGTAGCTGCGTGACGCGTGCTATGGGCACTAAACATAGACGTATCTATGCCGCTATTTTGCATAACATTTTTAATCCAATGACTTAAGGTTTGAGTTGTTACTTTACGATAAGGTCTTTTAAAACTAATAAAAAGATGTTTTTCCGTATTACGTAAACTACTAGTTTTGTTTAAATATTCTTTTAAGCAAGTCGCTGGGCAGATCTTAGGATTTTCTTTGTAATATGGAAGTTTAAGAACTGGTTGATATAAATTTGGTTTGGATGTTTTTATAACATCGGGAATGTAAATAATAATTTCGTTTGGATTATGGGTATTAATATTGTCTATTCGTATGAGTGAAAAAGTCTGTACACGGTGTGCAGTTACGAGAGCCAACAAGGTCAGCGTTTTCTTAGACAGGGTTTCTAGTGTGAGGCTTTCATTTGGCCATTGTTTACACAAATAAGATAAAACTATATTTGGATCCCAACTCACATTATACTTTGGTTTTGAAGGCCTCATCCTAAAGACACCTTTCATGAATCTCTTAATTCTATAATCATATAAAGTTTCATTAAACAACAAACTTAAACTAGATTTATAAGAGTTGAGTGTGCCATATCCTGCACCTTTATGGAACATTTCTGTTAAAAATTCTATGACATTTGAAACTGATGCTACAGAATAATCATAGCCGTGGTTTTTACAAAACAAAGTCCAAAATTTTATACCACTGTCGTACTGTCTGTAGGTGTTCTCGGACAGAGCATTTAACATAATTTCCACAGACTGTTCTGGCAAATCCATGTTTAAAAAGGTTTTCCTGACAATTTCGCGGCTACTAGGCGCAGGGTTGAGTGAAGTTGATGTGGTTTCCTGAAAGGCGATTTTAGCAGGTTAATATTTGGACCAAAAATGACGCATGAAGAGCATCTAAGTTTAGTGAATAAAGGAAACCACGGTTGTGTAGGCCAGTGGGGTACAACAACGATCCCTTCTGCTTTATTAGACATAATTTTACGCAATGTTTTTAAGATCATGGAAAATGGTGGGAACGCGTAAAAAAACATATTTTTCCACGAAATCGTAAATGCGTCAATCGCCCAAGCACTAGGATCATTTAGCCACGACACGTATCTGGAACATTTTGCGTTAGATCTGCTTGCAAAAAGATCAATGTCGAATTTGCCAAAACATCGTTGTATTTTATTAAATGCATAGTCAGCTAGCTCCCATTCGGTATCAGAGAATTTTCTGCGAGATAAGGCATCCGCTTCATAATTGTCCTTCGTATTGACATACGATGCAAATATATATAATTTTTTCCGTTCGCACCATTACCATATCTCCCTAGTTACTTCGTTCAAATGTGGGAACTGTACACTGCCCATTCGATTTATACAAGATATAGCGGTTGTATTGTCAATTCGCAGTAGAATTTCGCAATCAAAAACTTCGGAAGTAAAAATTTTTAAACCGAAAAGAGCAGCTTTAAGTTCCAATTCATTTATGTGTAATTTTGTTTCTTCTTTTGACCAAAAACCATAAGATTTTTTACTATCACAATAGGCCCCCAACCTGTTCTAGAACCATCAGAAAATATTTCTAATGCAAATTTATTTAATTTAAATCTACTAAAACTATTTTCAATAGTATTTAACCACCAGTTTAAATCATATTTAATTTCGTATGTCAAAGGAATAATTTGATCGTACCGCGGATTTTTTAATAAATAAATATATTTATGATGTTCAATCCTTTTTGTATATAACCAAGAAAATTCTACAGCTGGACATGCGGATACTAAAAGACCATTTAGTCTTGCGAAATCATGTAAATTGCACTGATTTCTATACAAAAATCTAATTAAATTATTCTTAATTTTAACTATCTTATCAGGAGGTAGTTCTAAAATCATTTTATATGAATTGAAAATAAATCCTAAAAATCTACACCGAGTACTTGGAATTAAATTGCTCTTTTCTCTATTGATAATAAAACCTAATGATTTAAATAAATCTATTGTTATCCGAACATTCATTTCACATTCGCTGTAAGTTTGACCAAAACATAAATAGTCATCTAAATATATGACGGAAAATATATTCTTATTTCTGAGGTGTTCTATAGCCGGTTTCAATAATTTAGTGAAAACATATGGCGCTGTGCATAAACCAAAGGGCAGACAGGTAAATTCGTAAATACTTTCGCGATATTTAAAGCGCAAATATTTACGATGCGATTCATCTATGTTAACTAAGAAATACGCGTCTTTTAAGTCTATTGAAGCCATGAAACAGTTTTCAGTTATCAATTTTGACGCGGTTCTGTAATCTTCCATTTTAAAATGGATAGTTTGAATAAATTTATTTAATTTCTTTAAATTTAAAATGAATCGATTACCACCGTTAGGTTTAGGAACCAAAAATATTGGCGATAAAAATTGATCCGGATGTTTATTACATTTAGAAATGGCATTTATCTTTATTAGGTTTTTAATTGCAGTGTCAAATTCAATAGAGTTTGGCGGGTTTGGAATATTTTGGAAAGAAGACTGTATCGGTTTAGACTTAAAAGGGATTTTGTAACCGATAATCCACGACAATATATTTGCATCGTGTGTAATTTCCACCCACTTATTGTAAAAATAGCGTAAACGACCTGCATGCGTTACCTCTAGCGACGACTCAGATTGTGCGAGGTTGGCAGCGGTCGAGCTGGCGCCCGTGATGTTGTCGGCACTGGCGAGCGTTCTCTCGGCCGACTGCGTGGGTATCCTGCTTGCTGTCGTGGGCCTGTCAACACCCTCCCTGCTATCGGCCTCTTCTGATGCAGGGTCTTGAAGTTTACCTTGTTTCTGACACTATTAGGTTTATTTGGAACATTATTCCTTTGATTTACAGGCTTCTGGTTATTTTTTAAGGATTCTCCAGACTTTTGTACAGTTCTGGCTTTTTTCAGGTTATCTGACATATCTTCTCCGAAGAGAAATTTATCGGTGCTAGAATGAGCCAGTGCATCTTTCAACTCCGAATTTATGGAAGAAATAACGAATTTCTTTCGGGTATTCGACTCGTAGTGGTGCATGTCGCACAATATGCGACATGCATCACTAATGGGTTTCAAAAAATCATTTTTCATGTGTTGATACTCTCTTATAGATATTAATTTATCTATGACCTGCGTTAAGGCTGCCACAGCAACACTGAGGTGTTTCTGCCTGTTTACCATCGAAGTATCTCTTTTCACGAAAGAATCTGTTAGAGCCGCTTTGGCTTCAGGATTCAACAAAGGCGGCGCTAATAACTCACAATTAGCTGGTATTTGATAATCCTTCAACAGTTTATCTTTCACTTCTTTGGTAAGGCCCTTTTTTAGTATTTCCCGCCATCTTGCTGCAATATCTTTATGGACACTTTTTCCATAAACAGTATCTGGTTCGGGAGCTTCACCAAGAAGTTCCAAAGTTTCATCATCGAGAATAATATTCGCGGTTTCTTCCTGAACAGGAATGTTAGTAGGCGACAGTGCAATCTCTTGTGGCAATACAGACGACATGTCTGGACAATGCTCCGGCGATGGGGCGTGTCTAGTTGATGACGTAATCCTTTCAGCACGTGAACATGTGCTTACTGCGTCTAATGCAGGTTCGCGAGTGTTATTCGCTTCTGCAAAAAGATATATGGGTTTTGTAAAATAGACATAGCCTCGGTGTAAGCTATTCATATTTCATGTTATTCCATTTGAATGACGAAAGCCCTTAAAAAATTAGCTATCGCGCATTCTTATTAAAGGAACTAAGTCCGTGAAGGAAACAACCCAGAAAAATAGTTGTTCGCAACACAATCTTATTTTGCACATCGAAGTAATAATTACTTACCAGCAGAGTCATCTTCAGAGGAGTAGACTATGATTCTTTTACGTTTCTTCAATTTTGCTTCCAACTTTCGTATTTTTCTTTGAATCCTTTCGTCGCTAACTTCTCGTTTTCTCTTATTTCCCATTTTCAGAGTATATAATACAACTATGGACGGAGCTCTGTTGACGTGCGAAGGGTTCGGCACGGAAACACGTAATGAAGCTAAATGAGCGCGGAGCGTAAGAGCTAGTACTGGTACCCGCAATATAAAGAATAAAAAAAAAAAAAAAAAAAAAATGGAGGGTAAATAAATACCTATCCATAAAAACCGTGCAAGGGTGACGCTCGGGAGCGCCACTACAACATGTAAGCCTAAATCGCAAAGAATGAAGCTGCGAAATATAATATAAGCATGGACACGCCAAACTCTTCCAAAGTATAAACTTTCCTTTCCAATTACAGTCAGTTAATTCAAGGCTTTCGCATTTGTCTTCAAAAGGATTACTAAATTTCTTCATTTAAAATCTGTTTCAAATCCAAAACTTGAGGCTTAAGATTTCACTGATAATAAGATTTCAACAGTACAATGAATAAATATAAATCAGACAAAGAATAGTGAAGAACTCTCTCAACTAAAGTGTAACCACAAACAAAGGCTGTAAGCCGGCGTAATCCTCTCGCAGAGCCTGACAAATATGTCTACCTCCCCAATTACCGAACTGAATCCGGACCGGAGTGTTGCTTAACTCGAAAGCTGTTAAAATATATGCCAATAAATGCAAGTAAGAAAATTGGTGGCACGGCCATTTTATCGATGGCTCAAATAATCGAATAAAATATTTCTTACTTATAAAATAAACTATCGTTAGGAATGAAAGTTGGTAACACTACAATCACGTGGCCGATAGCAAGGAAAGGACTTGCTTTTGGTGCGAAAATTAGTTGTAAAAGATGGAGTCCGCCATATTGAAGGCAGTCTTGTAGTAATTCAAATTCAAATTCAAAATATTCTTTGTTCAAGTAAACTTGTAAACAAGTGCTTTTGAATCGTCAACTTTACTGCTGGTTCGGAAAGCTGTTCCTGCCGAGAAGAGCCAGCAAAAAACTCGGCGGTTGCTCTTTTTAAAATATAAATCTTAGAACTAATACTCGACTCTTACGGTTATTACCTTACGCTTACGCGGCTAGACCGTCCTCTTGGAGTTTCGTTGTAAACGAGACTTGTACGATTATTAAACGCTCCCGTGTTTAGATCGTGTTAAAACCTGTCTTGGTTAAACAAGCAGGTGTTATTATTGCTGTGTCGTTTTAATGTTGGTTAGGGAGATCCGCGAGTACCTAAATTAAGTGTTATTTGTTATTAGAATCTACCCTCATATTCGTGTGTTTACTGTAGTGGCGTTTAATGATGTTCGGGCAGATCCGCACCTACCCACATTACGTTCCGTGTTATTAAAATCTAACCTCGAATAGTTAATATTCGTGATAAGAGTAATCACTGAGTTTCTTGCCAGTTCTTCTCAGTGGATGGTAGTGTTCCGAACTGGTGGTAGAATCGTCCTGGCATAATAATTCCAAATTATATGAAACTTAACCTTTTTTAAATAAACTATGAAACTTAACCTGTCAATACTCGTTTGGCCTGTACCATATGTTGGAACTGTACGTTAGTCAGTGTTGTCTATGTGAGAAAGCTGAAATATTTAAGTGAAATTCCTGCCATTTCTAATACTATTATCAAATAAAAATTAAATAAAGTTTTGCTGAAAGTGCTTTTAGAATTTTACAAATAAACAAGAAGAATATTGAACGTATCGTAGAGCATATATTTATTATTTTGTATACTAATATATTATTATCACTATATTTAATTAAGGTTTATTATTGAATTCTTTTTGCGGCGCGTCAATTTTCAGAACATTAATATTATATTGTATTTCTTAAAAATATGTTTATGGCATTAACGCCGTGTGGTATGTGGCAGAATAGAATAGACCACCCTCATTTCTTACCGAGGTGTCGTAAGAGGCGACTAAGGTATGTGCCGTGTGGTATCCGACAGAATAGAATAGACCACCCTCATTTCTTACCGAGGTGTCGTAAAAGGCGACTAAGGTAAGTTGACGTCAGGCAGGCGGCCGGTCGTAAAATACGAAGCCAACATCATATGACAACACGTTTATAACATGTTGAGCTGACCCCACTTAGAGTGGGATAAGGGCAGGACAATGATAATAATATTTATGGCATTAGTATTGTTTTGTATAAATTCACGCGCGCCGAGCGGCGCGCGCCTGGCCAGCGGAGCTTATCAACAAACTCGCGTCGAGGCTGACTTGACTGTCAATTCGAGTGCTGTGTGGTGTACGCTCGCCGCTCGCGTTTATTACGTAGTGTTATTAGTAACGTTTTGTATTACGATAAGACAGGACGCGCGCGCGCACCTGTATACGATCTTATTGTAGACGCACACGCGTAATTATGCGTTTGGGTGTGGTGTATACAATTAGTGAAGCGTTTCGAATACTATAAAGATAAGACGCAACCGTCCGCGTTTTAGTACGCGTTGGGATTAATGTTCGCCGATATGGGACGATTCAATAACGTGTGACCTTACGAAGGTTGTGTGCACACCGCGTGTTATTCGTGTTAGTTAACCGCGTTGGTGAAGTGTATACTCCGGGAGAAATAGACAGTACGTGTCCGTGGAAGACTGCAGAGGCAAGCCAACGGGTTCGGGAATCGGCCAAGTACATACAAGCGCACACACACACGTACACATATACACGCAGTTATTCATGAGGCCGGACCGCTTACAGCTGACGGCCGCATAAGGTAGGTTGAGGCGCCGAGACGGCGGGCCCAGGTCTCGGAGGTTGTTTCATTCGCCCGCACGTTTGTGCGGAACAAGTATTTTATGTTTTTTTATGGCTGAGTACATGTCTGATGTTTTTTTCTGGTGTCAAATCCTATATAAAAGTGATTTATAGAAGCAGGCGTTACTTTGCGGAATTCCATATTACAAGCAATATAACAGAACTAACTACTTTGCTATAATCCGCACGGGTTAAGCGAATGCATGCAAAGCCAATGTGTATGAATCAGGCAAAATCTACGCACCTTATACATGCAGGACAAGCCACCACATGCACCCTAAGGCGCAATTCACCAGCAACAACGCACACAAAAGCAGCACACACACCTACCACCACAATCCCGACGATCGTTTCGCCCCGAAACCGAAGCATCACCAGGAGGACGATTTTTGTCGTGGAGCCTTGGGGTGCATGTGGTGGCTGGTCCTGCATGTATAAGGTGCGTAGATTTTGCCTGCTTCATACACATTGGCTTTGCATGCATTCGCTTCACCCGTGCGGATTATAGCAAAGTAGTTAGTTCTGTTATATTGCTTGTCCTATATAAAATTTAATTAAGCCAAATTTCATACTTTGCGATTTTGTCGGTTGCAGAGCGAAACAATTGTTGAGTTTCGATACAGAACGTGTGTAGTGTGTAGTGTGTAGTGTGTATTGTGGTGACGGTGGTGGAGGTTTGCGCATGTGTTATTAGATGTTGCATGTATCAGGTATGAAAACGGATAATCCACTCTACGTTTAGCATTAAATATATTAGCTATTTACTTTATCGTTCGAGACGAACATTCTATGGAAAGACTCGTTGTCCAGGGGCAAATTGAACGCAGGAGGCCACGCAGTAGATCACCTACGCGTCGGACGGGCCTGATACGATCAACAACTCAACAATCCGTAGTCCAATGTGCTAGAGACGCCGAAAACCGCGACAGATGGAGACGCATTTCAAGGGCTGCAATAACGGACGCAAAACATCATCAGCCACGACCACTCTGTCGAAAGTGAACGACTGATTAAGAAGATTCACTTTATCGCCGATTATACCAAAAACAATTATATTATTACTTTTGTATTATGGATCTCCGCAATTACCCAAATTATTCAAACCACATGTTTCTCCACGGAAACAACGCTGATTTTTTTTTCTTTCCGTAGTAATTCCAAGAGTTTATATCAGTTACAGTATTGTAATACGAACGGAACTGTAGTTATAACGGATCTTCAGTATTAAGTAGCATCGTTAGTAAACACAAGCTACACACAGCACACAAAGAGCAAAAGTTTCCTATTCCGGCGTCGATTTCCACCGAGCAGTTTGAAATCCTAACGATACGACTCCGCTGTAGTTCGCCGGAACATTTATCGCTTGCTTGCACTTAGCACTTAAAACTTCTTTACCGTGTCACTCTGAGCGCAAACCTAGGTTTTAAAGGCGGAAGTTTGTACGAACTGACACGATCCCACTTTTAAACGAATTGGCTCCCGAAGACATCTCTTTTTCTTTTTAATATTCCTATTTTACACTTCACGCTTTTGAATATCTTTTTATTACTATTTTCAGATCTCCTGCTTTGATTTATGTTTCAATACTCTTCCGATACTCTATTTTTGCATCTTAAAAACAAAATAGTAACTAGTTATAATAAGAATTATATTTTAAAAAGAGCAACCGCCGAGTTTCTTACTGGTTCTTCTCGGCAGGAACAGCTTTCCGAACCAGCAGTAAAGTTAACGATTCAAAAGCACTTGTTTACAAGTTTACTTGAATAAAGAATGTTTTGAATTTGAATTTCAGTGTTCCATGGTTTGCTCTTATTGAAGGCTTACTTTAGCATTTACGACTTTAGTCATTATTTTCCATTTTTAATCTCATTATGTTTTATTGTCATTATTTTATCAAAAATTACTAGTCTATAGGTTATGCCATGTGGAACTGTCCAAGAACGAATGACTGTGTTATTGCGTTAATTAGTTTAAATGATTCATTAATCATTTCATCTCAGAGTTCATTTAGGCCAAGTGAGGTTGGATTAGCGGATACGGAGAAGCAATTGAAATCTTTACTGTATCTACTGTGTCCTATGGGTGCCTCCCGTGGTCCGGCCTCACAGGAGAAACATGCACACGCACAAAAATCATGTACTACAAAGTTGTTCCCCTCTAAAAGTTGTAACTAAAAGTCCGCGATAGCTAGACATATTGTCTAGCTTATAGGTTAACCCACTTTAACCATAATTAATATAAGTATTTATGGTTTATTCAAATAATAATACTGCAGTGCACGCGAACGGAGTTGCGTTTAAAAGCTAGTTAAATATAAGGAAGTAACGCTAAATTGTGTTAAGAGACAGCTTTATTACTACATGTAATATGTTCCAGAAAACCCGCTATGTAAGTACTTAAGCTAGAAAACATTAAAATTGTGAACAAGTGCACAGAAATAAAGTAACTAATAATTTAATTTTATTGGTAAACAAGATATTTTAATATGATTTTTTTTTCGATTTTATTTAAAGTAACAGCTTGTTACTATGCCCACTGCTGGAATAAGGCCTCCTATCTCCGTTTTCGGAGAGAAGGATTGGAGCTAAGACCTACCACGCTGCTCCAATGCGGTTACACATTGGTAGGTTACACATATCTCTAGAGATATGCAGGTTTTCTCACGATGTATTCCTTTACCGAAAAGCGTATGATAAATTGCAATTATCAAATAGACACATAAATTTTGATAGAAAAACTCATTGGTGCCTGCCCGGGATTTGAACCTATGTCATCTCAAGAGAGTCGCACGGTCTCACCGCTTGGCTATCACGGCTTCAGATTTTATTTAGGAGGTGTATAAATAGCTAGTGGTGTCTGCAACTTCGTTTGCGTCAACTTAAGCGTTTAAGTAGCCTCTGAAATACTTTATACTATATATGTTTTTATCCTGAAAAAAAAAACTTTTTTTATCCTATTAGTTGCACCGGTAAATAAACTTTAATCGTGCCAAAGTCAATATTATCTGTGATCAGCTGTAACAGACCGACGGACAAAGTTTCGCATTTAGTATGGATACAATATCAGAAAGTAATCACCAATAATTACTACTAAATAAGCCCCTCAGATAATACTTTATGAAACAATTATAAGAAAAAATCTCAATTTAGTTCATCATCCTTTGAGTACAATCATGTCCAATAAGTCATTGTTAGCGATCTACTTGATTGGTAATTAAGAGTCGGCCGACTTTGCTCAGCTGCTTTCAAAATTTGTATTTATTTCTCTTTTCATAGAAATATTCCGCCTTCGATAAGAAATAAAACTACCTTTAAATATTATACAATGAATATTGCAGCGGATGATTTCGCAAAATAAAAACTTACTTAGAATAATTTATAAAATTACACGTTACCTTGCGGAGATCCATAATATAAAATTAAACATGAAATTATTCTGCTATAATCCGCGAATAAATAAATAGAAAATATATATATAATACTCAATCTTGAGTGAACTATCTGTTTTCATAACTGAAACATGCAGAATTCGTAAAAACACATTCACAAACCTCCACTGCCGCCACAATACAAAAGCACTACACACGTTCACTATCACAAACTCAACAATCGTTTCGCCCCGCAACCGAAGCAACATCAGGAGATAGACTCCACGTCGAAATCACAAAGCGAAGCATAACCCCAGCAAGTATAATTATATACTTATTGCTTCAACCCCCACCATTTACTTCATTGCGCAGATATCAATTCGTTCGCGGATTTCACACCGTCATGTATAGCTAGTGTTGATTCGACTATAAGTGTTATATCCAGCTATACTTTTATGAGACCGTGTAATATAATAGTAGAAGAGTTCAATTTCAAATTCAAATTCAAAATATTCTTTATTCAAGTAAACTTGTAAACAAGTGCTTTTGAATCGTCACCTCTACCTCTACTGCTGGTTCGAAAAGCTGTTCCTAAAGGGAAGAGCCAGCAAGACTCGGCGGTTGAATGAAGACTCTTTTTAAAAATATAAATCTTATAACTAGTTACATTTAGTTATTAATGTCTTGTACAGGGTAGAAGTGCAGCTATATCCACACATCCTTATCATCTAAGTAATTCTCTATTATTAATCTGCTGTAATGGCATGGCCAAAATTGATTTCGGAATTTAATATAGAATCTTATACCCAAATCCACAAACGATTTACGTACTTTTGCTAGGCGCAAAGCAGGAGTCGCAAGCTTATGTCGGTTCCTACTTTGTCTATTATATACATCACCTATCGTTTTATAATTCTTTATATTTTTATGTACAAAAATTACATTGTTTAAAATATACTGTGAAGCAAATGTAAGAATACCTATTTCCTTAAACTTCTCTCGCAGGGAATCACGCGGACTTAAATTGTAGATGCCACGTATGGCTCTTTTTTTTAATACGAAATTTTTTTCACTATCCGCGCATTTACCCCACAGCAATATTCCATAAGACATAATGCTATGGAAGTAAGCAAAATAAACAAGTTTTGCTGTTTCGACATCTGTAAATTGTCTTATCTTTCGAACCGCAGTAGTATAAAAGTATGTACTTCGCTTGTAGAATTCATTTTAGTTGGATCGAAGCTATTAAGCTTTAATACTTTGAAGTAGTTAATTGCAACCGCTCGGGGTGCGATCGCGTGCTCCCCTAACACCTGTCGACATGCAAAAGCTTTGTAAACTGAAAACAGTTCCGTTAAAATATTATTAATTGTTACAGATTTTGAAGTTGCTCGTGCACACTATATTATGTTTCTACCCGCAGCTTAACTCAACTTGTAGTGTTAAAATTCCCCTTAGTCGTGCACTATATTGTTTTTCTTTTCCCGTAGGAAAAATGTTTTGTTTATTCTATATAATCTTGTGGTGGGGATTACTCATTCAGAGTACTAACATATATGTGTACTAACATAACATATAGTTTATTGACAAGCCCGGTGGCGCAGTCTTTGGCTCCGCTTGGCACGGGTTCTATGCCCACCGAGGATCCGATAGGAAATATTAGCCATATTTCCTATCAACAATTTGTTGGTTCTTCAAACCTGGTGTATATTTGTGTTTAAGTTTGTATTTAAAATTATATATGTAATATATCCACCAGTTGTCCGTCACCCATAACACAAGTATTAAGTTGGGGACTTTGGAAACGGAGGACCATATGTTTAAGTGTCTCATATATTAATTTTTTATTTACTAGCTGTGCCAGCAGCTTCGCCCACGTCAAAATCAGTTGTAGCATAAAAATTTTCATATTGAAATTTTGTACATAAAATTCGTTATTGTAAGTAAACCATAAGAGACAGAGACATATTATCGCGGATTTTTTTGTACTATTTTTGTTGATCTATAATTCTCTAGTACATTACTTTAGCGTATCTCCCGCTGGTTTACGCAGCGCACGCGACCAAAGCTTCCGGCAAGCAAGTTTTTTAACAACTGGGCGATCTCTTCAACACAATTTATGTAATAGCGATATGTACTATTTACCTAAACCATCCGGAAGTATTGCACTATCTTTTGGTAAAAACCGTACAAAATTCCGTTCCGTAAATTTTGAGAAAATCGATTACATACAAACAGACAGCTTTTTGGGACTTTGTTTTATAATTAGTATAGACTTAAATACAATTACAAGCGACTGTAAAAAAATGTTGGTTTTTATTGGCAGATTTTGCTGTTGCCTGGTTAGATTACCTTTACACTGCAAGGGTTAATGAAAGTTAACCTATTATACAAGTTTAATCCGTGTATACGAGGGATATTACGGAATAGCTTACAACAAGCTACTCAGCGCGGGAGCGGATTATCTAAAGAGATTGGTGCAATAACGTGGAAGTTGGAAGTCGGATTAAAGTCGAGCACTAATTTTATTGCTACGGCTCGCCGCGGGCGGCCGGGAACACGAATTGCTACCATTGACACTTGTTAGTAAGTAATAAGGTTTTTCAAAGAAGAGGATTCCTGATTTTCTTTTAATTTATGAAAATCAAGAAAAGCAATACAATTTTGTCATTCATCTATAAAAAAACTTTCTAAATACCTAGTCAAGCCGTAGGCAGAGCCAAGGCAGGAATGTTATGCGCTGTAACTTTCAGCCAAGCTAAAGCCAAAAATGGTCATATTGTCACTTCCGTACCGCCAAATTATATTATGTGCATGTACCATATTACAATAAAGAGAAATAACGAGCAAAAAAATGAAAGGGTATCTATCTGCCTCTCTATTTTTTTTTGATTAGATAAAGATGAAGTATACGAGTTTCACTTCCCTCTCATTATTTATTGTAAAACTCACTTACTGCATACCTACATTAATATAATAACTATAAAAAAGTAATAATAAAAATATGTTGCTATAATCCGCGATACAGTAAATAGAAATAGCTATATATATTTTCTATTTACTGTATCGCGGATTATAGCTAAATAGTTTTTTTATACTTTTGTATTATGGATCTCCGCAAAGTAACGCATAATTCTATAAATTATAATAACTATGATAATATTACGTCAGCCGTTTAGTTGTATTGTCGCTCGTCTAACGACAAGAGTGTTTCAATAAACGCCGCATTTTTTCCTTTTGGTATTGTATTTTTTGGTATTGTAAAAGTCAGCTCTAACCGCTCGTACGTACGAGAAGTTTTTTACCGTGCGTTAGAAATACGTCGAAGTGAAACAATGGGTATCCAGATATCTATTCACACGACAGCGTTTTTAAAACGCTACGTATTTTAATCGAGCAGTGTGCCATTTTAGGCGTTAGGCGTTGGGCGTTAAACTTAATATATCATACAAAACTTCTTATTAAACCTACGCGTGTTACGTCTACTCATCGTTTGTCGCTTTGTCAGACTACTCGACACCTGAGGTGTCATTTTCGCCTGGGAAAGAAACTACGCGCCACCTCGCCTTTGTCCTACCTAACATTGGTGAGACCGGACGCATTAGTTATCTTACATATATGAGAATAGAATAAGATAAGTATACGAGTAACATAGTATAAGAGAAATTTTAATAAAGATATTTATTTGGATATAGTGAGTTTTGGGTAACCAACAGTCGCCACCCATAATATTATTCGCGGAGTTTTAACGCGGCGTGTTTTTTACGCCCGTGCTTACGAGGCGTACCTCTACTCGATTTTTATTTCAATACTTTTACAAAATTTGACAATTTATGTTAACTTATTGTCTGTCGACAATGTCTTATCGAAATGAACTGTTTCAACAACGTAACGATACAATTATCGTAAAGCCGCTCTTACACTGAATGAACTTCGGCGATTGTGAAGTTGGAGTGAGCAAATAACTTCGGCAGCCCTTAATTGATCTTAAGACGCCTCTTGGATAACTCCCACTCGCTAAGGGCCGCGTTAATTGCTCGGGGAGCACTTACTTACCTGATTACATTTACTTACACTCGTGGAGTTTATATTTCTACGTATACCTATATTAATGGTGATTGGCAAGGTCGTTGATTCGTTGTAATTTTATTTTAGTTCATTACTTAAAATATAGTGACATTAAATGTTAATTATTTAAAAATGCACTCAAATGAGATGAGAATGTTAAGGTGGATGAGTGATGTGATAAGATTGGATGAAATACAAAATAAACATATTAGGGGAACTCAGAAAAGGGCAACCATTACAAAACAGATGAGAAGTTCTTGATAAATATATTCACATTTAATAAGAAGTATGTGTCACGTGATATGAAGAAGCGAAGAAGAGTTCGAGAGATCCAGAAATAGATTTATGGATTGTTTTAAATGTGACATAGGTATGGCATAAGTGCCTAGTCTACGAATGATAGAAAGTAACGAAAAATGAAAAGGAGTTTCGAGACGGAGAAAATTAAAGATCACATAAACCTTTTATCAAAAATAAGTTATAGATCTTTTATACAGGCACTATAACAAAACTACTTCGCTATAATCCGCACGGGTTAAGCGAATGCATGCAAAGCTAATGTGTACGAAGCAGGCAAAATCTACAAACCTTACACATGCAGGACAAGCCACCACACGCACCCCAAGGCTCCTCCACCAGCAACAAAGCATACAAACAGCACACACCACAATCTCGACGATCGTCTCGCTCCGAAACCGAAGAATCATCAGGAGCATAGGCTCCACAACAAAATCGTAATGCACCGCGCCACCCATACAAGCAGTCTTAAATAGTTCAACCCCCACCACTACCCTCCCCTCCGAACACATGTAGCAAAACGGAATTAGGGACATTTACTTGCTCGTTAATTAAGTGGCCATTGTTATTTTTAATTATCTCAAGTTGCTCTAACACATTGAGTCGGGGTCCTTTATCACAAGTGTGAAAAATATGAAATGAATGGTTATTAGGTAGTTTATGTACCGCTTTCAAGCAAATGTTTTGCAAAAAAAAAATCTAATTTTACAAAACATTTGCTCCTAATGATGCTTCGGTTTCGGAGCGAAACGATCGTCGAGATTGTTGTGGTGGCGGGTGTGTGTGCTGCTTGTGTGCTTTGTTGCTGGTAGAGGAGCCTTGGGGTGCGTGTGGTGGCTTGTCCTGCATGTGTAAGTTTCGTAGATTTTGCCTGCTTCATACACATTAGCTTTGCATGCATTCACTCAACCCATGCGGATTATAGCGAAGTAATTTTGTTATAGTGCCTGTAATATGGAATTCCGCTAGGTAACGCCTGCTTCTATAAATCATGACCTTTTATACTTTTTAAAGTAGTTTTATGGCGTTGTATAAACTTATTCATCTTCTTGGTTGATTATCTCATCATTCTCCTGCCCCTGTCCCAATTCCCATTTGAACATGTTTTAAACATGTCGTTACTTGTTTTGGCCAGTTATTTTACGAATGACCGCCTGCCTTACGTCAACTTATCTTAATCGCCGTTTGCGACGACACCTCGGTAACGAAATAAGGGTGGGTCTATTGTACTCAGCCGGATACCACACAGCGGTTTTCGTTGATTATTTAAAAGCTCTAAATTATAAAATATACTTTCCTATTTACAACAATTTTTCTTATAGTGCAATATGGTATTTTATAATGGCTTTCTGAATGGATGAAAATGGGTAGAATTAACAAGTGTTAACTCATAAAGAGTTCTAACAATACGATAGACCTTAGTAGCGCGAATAAAACCGCAACATCAATATTGTATGTTGTTAAATTGCAACAATTTCCATGCAAATTACACGGCAGACTTCGTACCCGCTAGTCCAGGAACTTTGGTACAATATTTTATAGCCGCCGGGGCCGCTCTGCGTTTTTTGTGGCCGAACTTTGGGAAAATATGCTTATGGATTCATGAAGTTACGAGCGCAACTTGGTTCAAGTTAGTTATTGAAATCGTAAAGCATTGCTCTTTAACGAAAACTTTATCATAATATTGCGTTGCACGTCAGTTCTCTTGCCAAAAGTCGAGCGACTATTAGGTGATAATATCTATGTCGTGTAATAGGCCAACGTGTTTGTAAACTCAGCCAATGTGATGGCGAGTATCTTGCCGAGCTAAAATAAATTGTACCGGTGTAGCAAATTTTTATCGTTCGTCCCAATTGTTCGGTGGATGGAGGGAATAGCTAGCCCTCTACGGTGGACTTTCTTAAGTGAACAGTGGTTATATACATTTGTTACCTTAAAGAGATTTTAAAAGTATCACCACAAAGAAATAAGTCAAATTGTTTTTACAGATCATAGCACGTACTAAGGGTAAGTTAAATCTCTCCTAAACTAGATAAGAAAATTTCTATAATCACGCGGGATAGTTACCATTTCTTTATATATTAGTACAATTAATTTATTTACCGCGGTGAAAAACAATCTAAGAAAACTGGCCTTTAAACTGAAAGCATGAATTCAAGCTCTGTCTCAACGCTATGTTTTGCTCTCATAAGCACTTGTTGAGTAAACAATGGACGCTGAAACTGCCGATATACTGCCATAAGCCAGATTTACTGAACGCGCAATGTGTGCCGCTACAATCCTGTAATTCAGGCCACGCTACTGTAACCTTTATTTATACCGAGTGCCATAGCACTTAAGCTATTAAAACTGCAAATTATGGCACAATATTTAGTTGGAAATGAACACCAATGTTACTCTATTAACATTAAGAAGTATGAGAAAATGAAAAGTAGTTGTGAATTATGAGAACTGGCGTTGTTCTCATAATTCACAACTACAAAAGAAAAAACAAAATTGTAATGAAATGTTTCACTATTAAAGTTAAACAAAAACCATTATAATTTATCATTTCAGTCGCGTACGATTTGCAAAATTTTCAAAAAAAAAAAAGAGTACAATACCTTAGCAAGCGCGGTTCACGTTAGGCTGCATTCACTTTCCATTAGGCGGGATCACGGATCAGGCGCCAACATCTTCGTACCTAAAAAAAGTAATGCACAATTCCATAAAGTCACCTCCCAAGTGGAATCTTTAAAATAACATTAATACTTGTGATCGGACTTTGGAATGTGATCGAAATATTATTCATATATTTCTAGCGTTAGGTTGATTAGACTAAGCCCAACGACGTCCCTCGTTATAACAATCGCGTAGCTAAGTGCATGTGGCACACAATAGTGCTGATTGCAGATGGGACGGAACGCTGATCGTTAAGCCCGTGCTTTCATTAAAGCTTCGTTACCTATTGTGTATCTATGGTATTCATTTCACGCTATAACGACTATATGTCGTTGTGTAAGTCCTGAATGCGTGGTACTACTATATCTTTTCTCTTGAATCCTTGAGTGTTTTATAATTTCAATGGACAAAATGTGAGGGAAAAGCAACAACATATTTTCAATCAGTTACTCGATTTGTATATGCGGGATTTCGATATAGATATTTATTTACTGTAAAATTATCAGAGTTGAAAATTTTTTACAAGCACTGCGCATTTTCTCTTGGCCTGGAGATGTGGGTAAACGGTGTAACCTATCTAAGTAACGTGGTACCTATCTACCAGGTGCCATTTTACCTTCTAGTTAAAGTCTGCATATATTTAAGGGTCGTAGGTAGATTTAAATATTTACCTACTATTTAAAGTTAAATGAATATGATTGAAGGAAGTAAGTGTAACGTTTTAAATTCTTAAATATGCAAATAACATTCCGCCGCGAATGCGAACGTCTGTTCTTCTGTATGTATGCTAAACTTTCAGAGCTATTTTCTTTAATTGACCAATAAATTTGACACTGCGATACTCATTCCTACTTACGAGAGTGTCTATCTTTATATCTGTTTTTAAACAGCTAATTTCTCTGCAACTAAATTTATTAAATTTGGTACAGTCTAAGCTTTTATACATCTTTACTTATACAAAAGTAATCATAAAATTTTATTATTACTTTTGTATTATGGATCTCCGCAAAGTAACGCCTAATCCTATTAATTATCTTTACTTATTATAAAACGAAGTCCTCAAAAGCTGTACGCAATCGATTTTCTCAAAAGCTACTTAATGATTTTTGTATGGTTTTTACTAAAAGGTAGTGCCATTCTTCTGGTTAAGGTTAAATAGTACATCACGGTACATTTTATGTATAAGTTGTGTTGAAAATATCGGGTAGTTGTAATCTTGCCAATTGGCAGACTTTAGTCTTTGCAGACTTTTTAAAGTAATCATCATCATCCTCCTGCCCTTATCCCACTCTAAGCGGGGTCGGCACAATATGTTACAAACATGTTGTCACATGATTTGGCTACGTATTTTACTACCAGCCGCATGCCTGACGTCAACTTACCTTAGTCGTATTTTACGACCCCTCGGTAAGAAAGAGGGTGGTCTATGCTACTCAACCGGATACCACACGATGAGTCAACCTACCTTAGTAGCCTTTTACGACACCTCGGTAAGAAATGAGGGTGGTCTATTCTACTCTGCCGGATATCACACGGCATAGATACACTAATGTACTAGAGAATTGTAAATCTACAAAAATACTACAAAAAAGTCGAGGAAAGCACGTCTCTATCTGTTATGGTTAACTGACAATAACTAATATAGATTAATCAACGTTGTTTTTTCTGAAATCTGAAATATACATCTGCATAAAGCAGTATATTTTGAAGCTAAGTTGGGACTAACCTTTGCGCCGGTACAGTTTGTCTTTTGTATAAAACTTGAAGGTAATCAAGAGTCAAATTAAAATGTCCATTCACTTTACTCTGAAAGACAGCCACGTTAATACCTCGAGGAAGTTAAACACCGTTGTTCAAACTTTAACTTAAATACCTTTCACAAGGTACAATTACAAATATTTACAACAAACACAATAGGAGATCCCGGCTACCTGAACCTTTTTGAGTTATATTTTGCAACGACTATAAAGGTAAAAGTCATGACGAAAAATAACCACTTTCTTTTTATGCTGTTCATTTATTATTTCCTAGCCCCCGGATGCATTGTAATATATAAGAATATTGTACGTAAACGAACAGAATACTTACTCTGCATAGACCTACGCAAGCAATATATAATATTAGGCATCATTATTTTATTATCATACAAAATTTCGGACATAAAAATACAGGAAAATCAATCAAAACAAACAAGATTATACTAAATAAATAATACAGAAAAAATAAGATTTAATCGTGTGTGTATGTTGTGTGAAAGCTTTGTGTGTAGGTATTTGTGGGAGCTTTGCGTGTAGGTGTTTCATTCTCCTTCCCTTATCCCACTCTAAGTGGGTCGGCACAACGTGTTTTTCTCTTCCATTCTCTGCTGTTAATTAACAACTCTGACGCTACTCCTTTTATATGCATGTCCTATTATCATGATATTTACGGTTCTAGGGTAATTATGTCGAAGAGGTTGTGCATTTGCAAAAAACTCGCCGCAAAAAATTCTGGGAACTTTAGTCGCATGTGCGGCGTAAACCAACAAAGATACATTAAAGGAATGTACGAAAAAATTGTAGATCTACAAAAATACTACTTAAAAATACGCCATAGTATGTATGTATCTCTTATGGTTACTCTACTACTTTTATATTTAAAATTAGACGGTTTCTTCAGAATAAAAAAATTGTTACATACATATTTCCAGACGGACGAAACCGCAGGCATAGCCAGTATCATATAAAAGTTTGTCTGTCGGTTATTTTTTCACGAATAATTCACTGAAGCACAATTGATTGAATTTTGCAGCTTATATATAGGGCTGACATATATTTTTTTTATTTATTTATTTAAAATTATATAAATGTAAGGTACAGATACAATTTCCTTATAATAGTTACATAATTACCAATCGCAAAAATAATTCGGAAAAGGGTTTGTCAACACTTGTGCTAGGAAATACCTGTGTTACAAGTGCTGACACCTTCCCAAACATCACAAGTTACATTTATGATAAGGAGTAAATAATTAACGGAAGTTCTAGTTCTACAAAAATAAAAAAATACAAAACGAAAGTATTAGAGAAAAATTATACTATGTAGAAGCATGCATGTATATTTTGTTTAATATAATTTAGTAAATAGTGATATATATTTTGTTTAAGTGAGTGATAAGAATATGAATGTGAGTGCGTGTATGTGTGTGTGTGCCTTTGTGTTCATGAGTGAGAGTGATCGTTTACTTTTTTATTGACAATGGGTCTTCACTAGCGGTATGGCCAAGCGTTAACAAGTATTTCTTAAGTGACTTTTTTGACTCAGCCCGGGTCTGAGAGTAGATGTTTATAATTTTGTTAACTTTATTATATAGTATTGGTCCCAAAAAACATAAGAATCTTTGGGCAAAAACTGAATTAAATTTTCCCGCTGTTATAGGTCCTACTATTCTTTTATTTCTGACTATACTTTCGCTATAGATAATATTATTGGAATGTATATAAAGGATAGCTTTAAATATATAAAGCCTTCTCACAGATAGCACCGCCAATTCTGAATAAAGTTTATCAGTCCCAAAAGTAAAAAGCTTTCTCAACATTACCTTTAATAAAATTTCTTAGGATCTTTCTACCTGCAACATGTGAGTCTTAAATGTTCCCCCCCAGGCAAGTATGCAATAACCTATTAGAGACTCACATAAAGCGAAATAAATCATCTTCAATAAATTTTTATCAGTGAGATGTCTTATTTTTTTTAAAATGACTGACTGTAAGGCTTCTAACCCTAGTTGCTAATGAAATTATGTGTGGTTTCCAGCTCAGTTGAGAATCAATTAATATGCCAAGATACTTTACAACTGATACTCTTTCTATTTCTGTATATAAAGATTTTTGTGTTATGGTCTTTCTTATGTCACTTTCAAGGACCTTTATCTTCATAGCTGTCGATGGTTGATCATTTTTGAGTTTCATAATCATAATAAACAAAGTTACCATTTTCAAAACATATAGTACATAATTGTGGGTATATTAACGTTATAGTTGTTGCAAATGAAGTTGCAGGTACAAATCGTTTGTATAAAAACTGGGTAAAATGCATTACGATTAAATAAAACATACACCATTAAAATTAAAATTATAAAAACAGTAACAAGAAATAATTATACAACAATGTATGGAAGATATGAAAGGGAAATTAACATAATTTCCATAAACGTATTAAATTCTTCAAATATTAACATTGTTAATTATGATAATGGAAATTGTACGCGTAGATGAATCCAATATTTTACCGAACGAGTTACACAAATCTGTTAAAAATAATGTTTATTTAAATATATGACTTTTTAATAATTTTATAATAATCTTATTTCCGTAGAGGAATACACGGATTAAATTCAAATTCTAATAATTCTTAATTGAAGTTTATTTGTAAACAAGTGCTTTTGACTCGTGAACGGTCAACTCTATTTAAAGATAGGTAGATTCATGATTTCGTTATAAGTAGACAGTTTATAACTCAATGTTTAGCCTTTATGCCTGATATACGGCATATAAATAAATAACAATTCAAAATATTACGCCGGTACCACTAGTTAGTGGTAACTTAGCGTTTATGTATCGTCAATAATTTAATTCTTTTTCTCTGTTCCCAAAAGAAACACGAAATTTTTATTCTATATATTACATTGGTGTATATAGCCGTGTGGTATCGGGCAGAATAGAATAGAATCGGTAAGAAAGGGGGGTCCCTTTCTTACCGAGGTGTCGTAAGAGGCGACTAAGGTAAGATGACGTCAGGCAGGCAGCCGGTCGTAAAATACGTAGCCAAATCATGTAACAACATGTTTATAACATGCCGTTTAGAGTGGAATAAGGGCAGGAGAATGTGATGATATTACATTGGTGTATAAGCTTTATTTGTGCCAAATTTCATTTATATTTCTTGAGCAGATTAGCCGTGAAAGCGCAACAGATAAACAGATGAACTTTCACATAATATTAGTATATGCAATTCTGCAAATTAACGCCTAATTTTATATATACAAAATCCGCTATCATGTGAGTGATAACACAGTAAACTCGATGGACTTTAAGAGTCTATTAGAAACAACGTTTTTGCAAAAACAATAATTGTCGACCCACCTATTCAACGTAGTACCATCTACGACACCTCTTACAGAGGTGTCGTAAGAGGCGATTATGATAAGTGCCGTGTGGTATCCGGCTGTAGAGTAGACCACCCTCATTTCTTACTGAGGTGTCGTAAGAGGCGACTAAGGTAAGTTGACGTCAGGCGGGCGGCCGGTCGTAAAATACGTAGCCAAATCATGTGAAAAAAAAACATATTTGTACCATGTTGTGCCGACCCCACTTAGAGTGGGATAAGGGCAGGAGAATGATGATAATTGTCGAGCCACCTATTTAACGTAGTCCCATGTAAGCTAAACTAATTTACCTTGAATAACGAATCGACTGTTTGTTGTACGTAATGTGAGAATAAATCTCACAGCGTCTATCGGACCCACTGAATTAGTTCAGTAGGACAAATCGATTAGCGGTATCATGAATGCAACCATTAGTCTACAAAACAATCTGGTAATGGATATACCTTTTATAGTAATAGTCTCCTTTTTTCATGCTGTTAATTACTCGTAGAAGAAAAAAATTATTTACAACAATAAACTAAGTCTGTGAGACTGTTTATAGGAAACGTAATTTGATGGCCAAAACAAAACAAACTAAAATATAGAAACGACGCAAATAAAATTAGCGAATATTGCAGAAGTAAACAGAAACATGGACCCAAAAACCTGAAGATTATTAAATTTAACATACAATACTTTTTAATTAACGGAAACGAACGTTAAATGTAAAAGACAAGCTATAACAGAAGTACTTTGCTATAATCCGCGTTAAGACAATGTATATAATGCTAAGTGTATGAAGCAGGCAAAATTTACATGCATGTAGCATTATCTCTATACACTTTCTTAACAAACGCGGATTATAGCAAAGTAGTTCTATTATAGCTTCTGTACTATGGAAATCCGCAAAGTAACACCTACTTCTAAAAATTAAACCTAAAAGAATTTACGGGGACAGTTTTGTCTTATCAGATATTTGTTTTTCCAAGTTTGGATACCATAATGTAAAAAAGGCTACAGTATATCAAGCGAGCGTTTTATAAAAACGCGATAGACATATGCTTTATATTTATCACGTACATTCACGTACGTTCACATATTATAATGTAAGATAAATATATCAATATTCTTAAAAGATAGATATATGCCATCGCTGACTTTTCCCTAGATATGAAAAGCGGTATGTCCCAACATATCTTATGGTATTGTATGACAATGGATAAACCAGCATTTAAGCCTCCCAGGCATTTTGATGATCCCCAATATTTTCAAAATTTATCACACAATGAATTAAAACCAACTTCTACATGTAACTTTGCGCATGAATCAATTCTGCTTAAGGGCGAGAACTGTACAAAAATCCGTTGACTAGTTTTGAATTTATAACACAGACAGACAGCCGGAGTGGAAGATTTCAGTCTACAATATGCAAGGATGTTTTTTTTGTATATTATTGCTGTCACGAATAGACCTTCTCGTACTTAAAGTTTTACGACAACTTTTATTAAGAAAAAGGTGTCAATACAATTCATATCGGCAACGTAAGGAATAAATTCAATACTCAAATACGTGTGTACTCTCTGAGGATCCAATCCCAATTCCTCTCAAAGGCCGTAAAGGAATTTCAATAAAGCCAATACCAACTTTATGTACAAGAGGCACTTTGAAACAAGATATAAAAAGGTATAACAACGTACGGGTATATCCAGAGTTTAAAACAAATCTAAGCGAATATTTTACCTGTTTAGGAACAATACATATATGTATAAAATGTAATATAAAATAATTTAATAATTGAATAATGTACTATTTGAATGCTTATAATAGGCAGAATGTGTCGTTCTAGATAAAATGTTGTAACATTGTTTTGTAAAAAAAATATTATTTGAATTTGAATACATTCATTTATTCCTACGTAAAATTTAGTAAAAGGAGCGGCCTGTTACAATTCCACTGCTGGGTATAGGCCTCCTCACTCCGTTTCTGGAGAGAAGGATTGGAGCTAAGACCAACCACGCTGCTCCAATGCGGATTGGTAGGTTACACATATCCCTAGAATTCTCTAGAGATATGCAGGTTTCCTCGCGATGTTTTTCTTCACCGAAAAGCGTGTGTTAAATTGCAATTATCAATTAGACACCTGAGTTTTAGTAGAAAAACTTATTGGTGCCTGCCCGGATTTGAACTCGTGTTCCCCTCGAAAGAGTTGCATAGTCTCACCGCTGGGCTATCACAGTTTAAATTTAGTTCATAACATTTACAGTTATATATTTATCATATACAAAAAAGATAAAAGATATAGTATAAATACTTGTAGTGTACGTACTATATCTTTTTGCTAGGTTAATGCGCTTCAGAAAAACATTGGCAACGTAATAGTCATGTGCTTACCAATCTTGGTCCAATAAAACAAAAATATTATTACTATATTTTAATCATTATTATTTATTTATTTATTTACTACTAAAAGATATCAAATACATAGAAACATAATTCAAAAGTATGACAGAAATCAGTGTACATTTGCATTTGTTATCGTACGTAGAAACACGCTGACCTCTGTACTAGTAACAACTGTATCACAGTAGGTCAGCCTCCTCATCCACAGTGAATCAAAATTTAAAAATGCAATAAATTGTTCATGAAATGTGGGTAGATAAAAATCTTGATTCTGAGATACTGATCAGTAAGTATGAATGATATATCACATTATACCTACCCACATTCCATTTATACTTACAGTACTGGTGAAAAATTTAGACCAATGTTAAACTTTATTCTATTTTTACATTAACAATTTTAGGAACTATGAAATAAGCTAAAAATTAATTAAAAACAGAGTTAATTTTAAGTAATGGATAGAAAAAGCTGTTACGTTTATAAAATTTGTAACAGTTACAAGTTTATGAGTGAAATAATATTATTATTATATTATTATATTATATTAATATTAGCATATAGAAATAATAGGATCCCGCTGGGTGACGAGTCTACGATACATAACAAAGTTAGCTTGGTTTAGTCAAAGAATATTGACAACTCTCTCTACATTATTATTATACATTAAGTTGCTCAAAATTCGACTTGTTATAGGTATATTGCTAAAGTACTGTTTATAATGGCGAAGATCAGATGGAGTTTTCTGAAAGTTTTATGTTAATTCTGTGTAACATACACACTTGTTCAAATATAATACGATGTAAATATTTATAACAACAAAAACAATTAAAACTGTAACCCTAAAACAAACAATATATTAAGTACAGCAAGTAAAGAAATACAAAAAGAAATCTTTATTGAATCAGAATTGATGCACAATCTCAAAAATATTATAACACACACATAAGTCTACAAAACAGCTGTAAGACCCGCAATAACGTATAGTTCAGAATACTGGCCCCTCAAACACAAACAGGTCCACAAATTACACGTCACAGAAATGAGAATGCTGACGTGGTCCGTGGGGGTCACACTCCAAGATAAGGTCCGCAACCATTACATAAGGGGAACTTTTAAAGTGAGACCCATTGCGGAAAAGCTGACAGAATCATGAATGCGACGGTACGGCTACGTCATGAGGAGACCAGTGGATCATATAACCAAAAAAATTCTGGAACTAGGAGTCGCGCCTAAAAGACTTGTAAGACCCCGAATCATATGGGCAAACACCATAGCTGACGACCTCAAAAGAGAGAACATAGATCCTCAGACGATCGAGAACCGCCAACTTTGGGAAAACTTAGTTTAGGAGAGCCGACCCCATTAAAAATGCGAGGTGGCCAGAACATGATGATGAAGTCACATAAGCCACATTAGTGAGAACTGCAGTATATTATGTCCATAATATGAATTGCACGCGATTCACAACTCAAACAAAGTTATAGCCACTGCCGAGACATTGCAATGGCTCTTGAAAGCATCTAAAATGTTATTGCATTACACTGTAATGGCCCCCGTTATGTATCTTAAATATGTAGATTATCAGAGTTGTAAATAAAACATGAGCAAATACTGAAATGCTAGAAACATGAGTCCGCGCTAAAAAACGCAGCGTTGGTAGACCCTCTATGAGATGGAAGTTAGGACTTAAAAATACCGAGAGCCGCTAAACAAATGGTGTGAAAAATCTTATGGTCTTGAGACACGTTCTCCTTATGTCCAGCAATGGACGATGGTAGGACATGTGCAAGGAAAATTACATTTCGTCTTGAATCCCCTCTCGTTTTCAATATAAAAATACAACAAGACTCCGAAGATGCTCGCAGCATCTTTAGAACTAGTTAGAATAACCACAACTGTTCATTTAACTAACCACTAACATCATAAAAACAATAATTGGGATTCGCCTGTCAACATATCTCTATCAAGAAATAAATCAAATACTTTAAATGATTTACAGAAGCAAGCGTTACTTTGCGGAACTCCATATTACAGAAAACTTGTGATACGCGTGGCTACTTGTCCTGCATGTGAAGGGTACGTGAATTTTGCCTGCTTTATATACTCAGCATTCCATGCATTCGCTTATCCGGATTATAGCAAAGTAGTTCTGTTATAATTTCTGTAACCAAATACTTTTATTTGTTGTTTCTTACATGTCATTTGACGTCGGTATAACTTACTCATAGTATTACTATTAATGGGGGTTCCGCGTTAACACGTCGAGTTTCGACACACAGTGATTGATTGGGATCGTGATTAGCGAATTATAATCAAGCTTTGATAATCTATTGGTGCGGATTGTGGCCAGTATTTGAATGCTGGACGGTTCCAGTGATTGTTTTTCAGAATGAGTGCTTACAGTGGTATAGAAAAATGATCATCGTGTTTTTTGCTGGATCGTCGTATTAAAAGCAATATTCTATATAACTGGTATCAGCTTTCCACTATCCATATCACATTCCATGTAAGGCGTCTTACACACCACACTGTACGCGATATTATTCTCCTCGTAAGTAGTATAGGTAATTTTCATTACAGATAGTTGTCGATAGGTAGGAAAACTATCGATAATAGCGATAATATCAATAGTTTTTGATAAATAAATAGAAATGAGAAAATTTTATAAAAACTAAATAATTTAAGGCTATATCGACAAATATTTAAATCGAAATATTGTATGTTTTGTTTCACGAACAGCAACATGTTAACATTGTTTTTCTTATGCCTATTTCGGCGTTCTGTTATTATTTGACTGGATTTAGAAAAAATTCGTCCTGAAGGAACAGATGCCGCCAAAATGCAAAAAAATAACTGTAAACTTAATGGGTCTTCGGAAGATGATACTGATGCGTAATTATGTATGCGTGTTGCTTAATAGCGGTCAATACTTGTCGTTAGTCCCTGGTTATCGACACTATCGATAGTCTATTGATGTGTAACGTACAATACTCGTAAGAGGTCCATCAACGTTGTATTTGTGTTACAATATAAATACATAACAAAATAGATTAGGTCCCGTTGAACGAAAAACGAGGTAATCTACATAAACAAGGGCACGGGTTGGTTGTAAATAAAAACACTTTGCCCCTGTTTATCATCTCGGAGCGCGTAAACTACCCGCTTTATTACTTTCATTTGAACGTAGCTACCGTGATATTTTGTCCACTGTTTATGTGCCTTGGCCGGATAGGTTTCGCAATCCGGACAATTGGACTTATAACCTATGTTTCTTGAAATATTATCAAGGATAATATTTTCAAGGATATATTCAGAATAATGCAAAAGTTAGTGTATTATTTTTAAAATACGAGTTTTAGTAAGGTATTTATATGGCGTTATGTTTCAGTGCACATTCATCATTCCCTTGCCTTTATGGGTGTGCCGACTCACTCTAAGTGGGCCGGCATTTCTAATCACATTGTTTTTTGTTTATATTCTATTTTTTTAAAGGAGTCAATTTGACTATGTCACTCCATAATACTTCATCAAATCACTCAAATGTAAAACCTGCCAAAGTCCTAGTTTCTGTTGTAACACGATTTGGCTATTTATTTTACGACCGGCCATCTGCGTGACGTCAACTTGCTTTAGTCGCCTTTTACGTAAGAAATGAGTTTGGTCTACTCCACTCAGCCGGATACCACACAGCGGATTAACTTATCTTAGGCGCCTCTAACGACACCTCGGTTAGAAGTGAGGGTGGTCTATTCTACTCAGCCGGATACCACACGGCAGGTTTCAGTGCACATTGATAGAAAAATAAATCCTACTGCTACGAATCTCATAAAAAGCTTACAATCATGAGATAAAAGTACCGCAGTTCCTTGTGTTTAATAAAACAGAAATTAGAAGATTCGTAGAACTCAAAACACATCATTTAGTTCGCGAATGTTTTAGTATCAAATGATTCGACTAGTGACCGTTAATTCTGTTCCCTGTGTGTACGTACTTTCGCAATTTATTGTATACCCTCATATTTTAATATCCTCCGTTTCTGCTGCATTAAATTCAAATTCAAATTCAAATATTCTTTATTCAAGTAAACTTGTAAACAAGTGCTTTTGAATCGTCAACTTTACTGCTGGTTCGGAAAGCTGTTCCTGCCGAGAAGAACCAGCAAGAAACTCGGCGGTTGCTCTTTTTAAAATATAAATCTGAGAACTAGTTACATTTATTTATTACTGTCTTGTACAGGGTAGAAGTGCACCTATATCCACACATCCTTATCCTCAATGTAAGCCTCCACGGTATAATAGGCTTTCTGTATCAGCCTCTTTTTAACAGTATTTTTAAATTGCTGTAATGGCAAAGTTAAAATTGATTGTGGAATTTTGTTATAGAATCTTATACCCAAACCCACAAACGACTTACGTACTCTTACAAGGCGCAAAGCAGGAGCCGCAAGCTTATGTCGGTTCCTACTTTGTCTATTATATACATCGCCAATCTTTTTATAATTATGTATATTTTTATGCACAAAAATCAAATTGCTAAAAATATACTGTGAAGCTAACGTAAGAATACCTGTTTCCTTAAACTTCTCTCGCAGGGACTCACGCGAATTCAAATTATAAATGCCACGTATGGCTCTTTTTTGCAATACAAAAATTTTCTCAATATCAGCGCATTTACCCCATAACATTATTCCATAAGACATAATGCTATGGAAATAAGCAAAATAAACTAGTTTTGCTGTTTCGACGTCTGAATTATTTATATATTGTTGATGGTTTCTTTTTGTTTTGCATCTAAATGAAAAGTTAAGAGGGGGACGGCTTTAAGAAAGTGTCGCTTGCGTAATTGTGTTAGCGCTCGACGCCGAGAGCATCGGGAAAATTGGATCGAATAAAGAGCTTACTAATAGTAAATAAATTGTAAGACTCTTATTGAAAATCGCTGACGGCCAACGCTTTGTGCGATGGCGATTGGATTATTAGACCGGGTCTATATACCTGCGTCCCCACTGTGTGGAAACATTCGATTCGGTTGCTTGGATTTTGAAAATTTAATATCTGTTGGACTTTAAAATCCATACTTATACTATAAATGCGATAGTCTGTCTATCAAACTTTCACGGCTAATTCGCTAGAGAATATAAATAAAAATTGATATAATTAAAGCTGTCGGATATGTATTGTGGGAGAAATCTGTTTTCTTGTTTATTTATCAACTTGTGTGGGGTAGGATTCAACAGAAATTAACTGTATTAATTACAGATCCATATTAAATAGGGATATTTATTAAGTACTGGTGACGACAGCGGTTATCTACCGCCATCTGGTGTCTTTTTTGAATATAAAATGTTACTCAAATCTGGATTCGCTTAGGGAAGCATGGACAGACTTTCTCATTTATAAAATTAATATGGATACAGTGTTTCCCACAAGAAAATAGGAAATATAAAATTATTGATTACTTGGTAGTTCTGATGATGCCTCTATTTGTTATATAGCGATGACTGATGTTTTATAATCTGACGTTGGCGTTAACTTTCGTGGATATTATTTTTGGAAGAAACGGATGTCCAGCACTGCGAAGGGCCACATGGGGAAAGAACGAAAAGTAAATACGTAGATTGTATTGGGTGGGTGGTTCTCCCAGCTTTTTTTAACCCATTCGGTTAATGTAGAACGCAATTATGGGTGTGAGGGTGCGCTGAAAACTCATCACATTAATCCGTCCGCCCTCATCTTGTTAAGACGTTCATCTTTTTATCTTAGGCAGTAGCTTTACTTCGTAGATGTAGAAAATTTTCTTTCAACTTCCGATTCGTATTTTTTGTAGGTCTTATAAGCAATCCATGACTTCTTTCGTGTCAATTCTAGTGTTAAAGTACCAACAATTTATATACTTTACTTATTTAGCTGTGCCCGCGGTTTTTCCCGCGTAGAAATTAGTGTCTTAAAGTTTTCCCCCCGTGAATCCTGACTCCAGGGCAATTAAACCGTAATTTTCTATTAAACTATACCTTCTTCAAGAATTGCAATATTTTTTTGCAAAACCGTATTAAAATCAGTTCAGTAGATTTTTAAGAATTCGATCACATATATAGACGGACAACTTTTAGCTACTTTGTTCTACAATATACTCGAATTTTGTCCTATATGTAAGTCCTGTATATAAAATTAAATTGCACTAAATGTTAGATATCCTCTATGTGAAAACGTATCAGAAAAAACATCGACAGGCTTTCGCATTTGATAATATAGGTATGAAAAAAGCATGTTATTTTATGTAGCCTATAATAAATTTACAATAAAACTTATAATAGACAACACAGAAATGTTAAATAATTCTTTTATCTTACAGAGGTTTTATAACAAAGGGAAATATCAAGTTGTTTAGCGCCAACTCGCAAATTTTGCCCAACTGGTAACAATTTGATAAGCGGATCATAAAATAAATTGGGACTTCTTATTTATAAGTGTTCTTTAACTTTAACAGTATTTTCTGACATTAATGCCGACTTGGGACGCTTATTAAATTACATGCCAATTGGAAACTGTTACTAATTGGCCCTATTATTGATGTGTATAAAATTTTTATAATAAATCATTTTATAAATGTTACGAGAAATTTAAGAAAAATATGAAATAACTGGCACAGTTTGTCGAATCTAATTACATCTCAAATTTAAAGTGTAAATTATGACTATATTAATTTGTAAATTAAATAAAACAATTCTGTTCCAATAAGACCGCCTAATAATAAATCTAAGAGATTGCTAATTTAGCGATAACGAAACAAGTAAAGTGCTAGTTGTGCTACCTTATATGAATATAACTTAGTATATACCAAAATTTGTTTTATTTTATACCGTAATATCTATAGGCTAATGAAGTACTTTCAATAATTTAATTTTGAGTTGTAATAATGAATATTTTGTAATTGTTATCAGAACATAAAAAGATTATGAGATATGAATAAATTTACCACTTCTAGCAGACGAAATATATGGCTATGCAAGATAGTAATCTCTTATGGAATTTAATTATAAGAGTGTGTGTTCAACTAAGATGCAACTCCGTGCATCAAAGAGGTACGTTAATGAAATTGAAAAGATTCTGCCGAGACTGTTATGTCTAAAAGCTGTAAGAATTTCATCTCAGTCTGCCACATTAATAACCAATGTTTGCAGAAATTAACGAAAGATCGACCAGTGAAAAGAATTTGGCCCAACGTCCAACTCGGCTTGTAAATATATCAGTTACATGAAATGTATAATAATATGTTTTATTTCGTACGTACAAATAGCTAAAGTATATATGTATTACAAACTAGCTTTAAGCGCAACTTCGTTCGCTTGGACTGCAGTCTTATTATTTGAGTAAACCATAACACATATTAATTATGGTTCAAGTGGATTAATCTTAAAAGCTATGCTGTCGCGGACTTTTATTAAGAACTTTTAGAGGGGAACAATTTTGTAATACATGATTTTTCAATAACTTTCAGCATTTACTTAGCGCACGCAAGCTGTTTTCGTAATATTTTTATTGCTGCTCCTCTCCTATTCAGCTTAGCGTTATGGTATATAGCCTATAGCCTTACTCGATAAATGCACTATCTTACACTCAAAGAAGTTTTCAAATCGGTGTAGTTCCTGAGATTAGCCCGTTCAAACAATCAATCAATCAATCAATCGATCAAACATACAAACAAACTCTTCAGTTATATATATTAGTATAGATATACATAGATATCATGCTTCATATGAAATAAAATAAAATATTCGCTGTTCACGTTTGTTCTGTCAATATCAATCACCAAATTGGGCATTTATTTCGTTACTGCTCTGATCTCTACATAATATACACTGGTTTGATAAAAATCAATAAAAATAAACTAAATATAGTTTCAAATATTTTGAAGAGTATAACGTCCAAATTTCCCACTGACTCGTTAGCACTAACGATTTTCTAAACCGACAGTCGACGAAATATATTTGTAAAAGTCTGTTTCAGTAAAGTTAATTTTGTGTTTTAATTTTTCTATATTAGAACTAAGTAGAAGTGAATCAGAACATTAAATATTACATTAAATTTAGTAAAATAAATACTAACTAGTGGCACACAAAAACTATGCTCGGAGTATATACTACGTGGTAAAATCAGAAATCCGTAGGAGAAACAGTGTCTGGTATTTTAACACTAAAGTTAAAAACAACTTCGTTCCAGGTTCTACTAGTTTATATAAAGACCTGAAGTTAGTCCCGTCATCTTTTTAAATTCAAAAAGTTAAGACGACTTAATATATATTCTAATTTTTTTCGGTTTTGAATTTTCATCAGATCTATCTATGAAAATGACTTGAGTATTCTGAATTCCGGATCGGAATAATTCAGAAGATTCCCGTCTTTTCATACATTTTGATGAGCGAGACTCATCCAGAATTCAGAGTCTGAATTACCTCAGTTTGCAGATGCAACGCTATAGTGAGAATATGATAGATAAACTTAATTAAGGCTTGTTAACACTTGATCTAGCTAACAATGAAGCCCTGGATTATTCTGAAAATGTTTTTGTTCTAAGTTATAGAAGAAATAACATTGAGTTGATACTTAAAATTTTGATTTTAACCACGTATGTATATGCACTTTTATTTTTGTCTGCGACTATAAATAAATAAATATATGGGACACTTACACACACGGTCGTCCGTCTCCAAAGTAAGTAGCTTAATACTTGTGTTATGGGTGACGGATAACTGGTAGATATACTACATAATTTTAAATACATATTTAAATACATATATACACCCAGGCTCGAAGAACCAACAAATTGTTTGTAGAAAATTACTAATATTAGCAAAATATACTTCTATTCTGGGATATGTGTTTCCTGCCTATCAAATTACGATTTGTTCCGATGTTGGAAGAGCGTAGTGGGTCTACTCTCCAATTTTTCCAAGAAGAAAGAAGGCATTTGCTCAGCCAGCTTAATACTAACAGGCTATTATAATAGGGGACGCCCATTTTTTTGACTTTGTATAAAAATATGTGAGACGTAATATTTAAACAAGCTTATTTCGACTTTCAAAAAGTTTAAGTATCATTATAAGTTAAGAAGTACATAACTGCCTGTGACAAAGCAAATATGTCTCATATAATTTAGAGTAAACAAAGGTTGTTTGCTAAATTCGTGGAACAAACTCGAAACGGAAAGTAAATAGTCAAATGTTTGGTGTACTTTTATCCGACTGCAAATACCTGTCTTATACTTTTATAAGAACTCTTTGACATGTTTCAAGTATATATTTACTGAAACATACAAAACCTAAACTAGGTTAAGAATTGGGCGTTATTTTGCGGAATTACATAAAACAAAAAATAATTATTATTTTGTTTTAATCAGCAATTAGCCAAAATCTACGAAATTCTCAATGAAAGTGTGCAATACTTTACATATTATGAATGCAGACGTCATTAACAGGCAATGCACTTCACATCAGTATAAACATGACACTACACTAGCATTGCACACATGCACTACAAAAATGTCAACAATTGTTTCACCCCGTAACCGATGCATAGAAATATTTTTTGTAAAACCTAAATTGATAAGTAGAAGTAATTACCTGCGTTGAAGGAAGAATATCGTGACGAAATCGTTTACCCCTGGAGAATTATAAATATTTATAAGCTATAATATATGTTATTTAAATTATTAAGTTATAAACAAATGGTCCAATACTACAAACTAGATAGATCAATATTAGAAATTAAAAATAGAAACCACACAAATATTATTACCAATCTAAAAACTTAGTACTTTTATAAATCGTAAATTAAATACAAAAAAGCTGAACAGGTGAAAATCGCAACAGTTTTAAGTTATTTATAATCTCGCCTTTTTTATTATCACCAGGGAAAACTCCGGCAAATATCAAGATGAATACACTCAGAGATAAGGGATTCTGTAAATTATGCTATATACTTCTCATGTAATATAATTGTCATAATATTTTCACTGCACATAAAGTCTGTCGTCCAATAAACCCACTGGTTTATGAGCACATGACTACAGTCGGCAAATGACTCATAAAATTCGTAGAAGAAAATAGCGCAATCATGTTGCTATAACTTTACTGGCTAGTAAAGCTATATCGCGTCTTTGTAAAACCTTCACGGGTTCAAATAAATAAAGGATCAGTTGATGCAGCCGTGTATTCATGGTTAGGTTAGGTTAAGAAATAATAATACAGAATAAAAATCTATATAATGCTGTATAATATGTGATGTAATACATAATAACCACACACCACCACCAACCAACACACAAACAAGCACTGCGCATATTCACAACGATAATCTGAACGATCTTTTTAATTCGTAGCCGTAGAAGGAGGCAGACGCAAAGTTCCCGATTTTTTTCGTGGAGCTTTTTCCTGATGATGCTTCGTAAAGCAATGCTATTACTAATTTTTTTTAATTTTCTTATTTTTTACATTGACAACTAGATATATGCGATCAGGAATGCTGCTAGAATAAATAATTTTGTTATATCTCAAAAGGATTAAAAAGCAAAGGGAGCAAAAAAACACTAGCTCTTTTAATAGATCGAAGATATATCATTGTAAGGCTTGTGATCTCAGGAAGTGTCGATGGAAGGAGACCACGTGGACGTAGCCCAAGACGTTGGTCAGACCGAGTCAAGGAAGCTCTCAACTCCCCCCTTTATTGTGCTCTTCACACGGTGGAGAATAGGGCTAACTGGCGAAACGCCATTGACAGTGTACTGTCATAAAGAGCCACGATTCTCAACACTGAGAAAACGATGCAAGTAGAAGATATATCATAGATGACACTGAAATAAGTATTGCAATGTTAGACATAGTACCCGGCATTAAATAATGCACATCGATGTATATAACGAAACAGCCGGCTCGTTCGGTTTCGTAGAGGGCTGTCACTGTCACTCAGTTAATATGTGACTTTTCACACGGGTTCGTCAGTCTGTGCGACAGAGACAATGTTCTATGAAGCAGAATCTAGCCGATTTTCTCTCTCTAAGCCTCGACGTGCATCATTTATTGGTCGATCATTTAATACTAAGCGTGTGAAAAACTCTCAAATGGCATGACATTTTCCGACATTTTCAATAATTATCGTTATATTTCAATAGATTTTGAGAAAACAATTAAACACCCACACCTTCCTTACACGTTCGGTTTATGGAAGAAAATTGCGAAAACTCCAGTATTAAGTAATTTGAGTCGTCGTAAGCAGTGCAATCGTTCCTTATCAGATTATCCATATTAGTTTCGAAATTGTACGAGTTATGTAGACGCTCTTCCGGCAATTTCGTGTGTACAGAGATGGGGAATCAAATGAATGTGCTCAGAAGCATTTTTGTTCGACGTGACTCGAATATAGAATGGCTGATATATTCCTAGACTTGGAACAAATTTTCATTAAAAGATTCGTTTGATCCGAAAATACTCCTACCACTATTTATTGACAAAGGCAAAAGACGCGTCTATCTGTTCGTTCACGATAAATTTAAACACTGCTGAACATATTGCACGCATAGTATTAAAGTGCTTACAAAACTCTTGAATGTTAATGAAACCACTTACTTGGAAGAGTAAGGAAACACTAGCTTTTTTGATAGTTCGTAGCGAGATTTTATTTAAATAAGGATAACAATGTATCTAACTCAAGTAAGCCTTATTTTAGATAAGGCCACTTTAATACTAAGTGTGCGATATTTTCTTAAATTTGTTTAAGAAACAGAAGATTTTTAACTATAGATAAGTGTATAATTTTTTAAGGTATTGTTGAAATATGACAAAGTGATAATAATACAGCGATAATACAGCAAGGCTGGGTCACTAGGTATTTTTATATATTAAAGAACTTCATAAGTCGTGGACGATGTGGATGTTATAGTAAAATACTACCGGCACAAAGAATATTGTACTACCCTTTTTCTAAAATAGTTTTATTGTGATATTTTTTCATTTGTATTTAAATTTGTTTAAGTTTGATACAAATCATAAAAAACTAAAAAACCGGTTTCCGTTCTCCTGAATATAATTTATAGAATTAGGTGTTACTTTGCGGAGATCCATAATACAAAATGAATAGTAAAATCATTTTGCTATAATCCGTGATAAACAACAATTATCACGAATTATTCCACTATTGCTTTTGTCTCCTGAAAATTTTAAAACATTTCCTTATGCTTCTGGGGTGTAAAATTATGACATTAGGTAATATATCCATTAGATACTATTAGCGATCGCATCTGGCTTATTGCCAAGGGATCCATACAACGAGATGAAGCTAATAACGGTATCGAGCGAAGATATTGAAATGCCTCAGATGTTCACTGCCAATAGCTATTTTATACTAGCTGTGTCAGCGGTTTCGCCCATGTGTAGGTTTCTGTGACACGAAATTTTTGCCGAATTGAAATGTTGAACATAAAAGAAGTTATTGTGAGTTAACCATAAGAGATATAGTATTGTTGTAGATATACAATTCTCTCGTACATTACTCTAGTTTATCGTTATTAGTTTACGCAGCGCATGCGAATAAAGCTTTTTCGCGAATTTTTGTTTGGCACAATTTAAATAGAACTTAAACCTTTACTAAGAAGTGCACTATCTTTTAGTAAAAATCATACGAAAATCTGCTCAGTAGGTTTTAAGAAAATCGATCACATACAGATCGACAGCTTTTCGGGATTTTGTTTTGTAATAAGTATAGATAATATAATAATAGTATGTTTATGAAATTAGGTACCTCGATAGGCTTGATGTACGTAATGAGTATATTTTACAGTTATATATGTACATATAAGTATATGGCTCCCCTACTGAAGTATTAATAGCTCTATGGTAAAAGGGATGTTGGGCGATATCGATATCCATAACCACTGAGAAATACAGCGTTTGTACACCCCCCATGACAGCCAGACAACTTCATAAGACACATTAATTCTCACATAATATGTTTGCAGAAGGAGATTTCTCATAGAAAAATTTATCACAATCGTCGATTAACATCAGTCAAATATAATTGGTTCATAACCATATAATTCAAATTCAAATAATATTTTATTTTAAGCACCTTTTACAAGCACTTTTGCCAAATTATAATGAAGCCACGGCTGGTGCGGAAAGGTGCTTTAATCGAGAAGAACCAGCAAGAACCTAGTTGGTATAAATATTGTTAAATACGGAACTATGTCTGTCTGTTATCCTATCGCGGCTTATCCGCTGGGACAATTTTAATCAAATAAAATACAGTTAAAACATATACTGAAATGACATGTAGAATAAGAAATTACCCATTTAACATCAAACAGGAAAATATAGATTGATACATATTAACATTATAGTAAATATGCCGTGTGATATCTGACTGAATAGAATAAACCACCCTCATTTCTTAACGAGGTGTCGTAAAAGGTTACTAAGGTAAGTTGACGTCAGGCAGGCGGCCGGTCGTAAAATACGTAGCCGAATCATGTGACAACATGTAAAAAAAAAACATGTTGTGCCGATCCTACTTAGAATGGTATAAGGGCAAGAGGATGATGATAACATTATAGTAGATGTGAGCGAATAGTTGCTAGTACCGTTTATAAATTATAATGTTTGAGTTAAATTATGAAATTGTATCTTCCTTGGCTCGACTATGAAATCCAGCTAACTCACTAAAGTGCAACGTCAGCGAACTGTAATTTCCCGCTTCTTAACAAAACAGATTTACTTACCTTTTGCACTTGCGACCTAATAGCGCTGAAAATTGCAATTTCGCCTGTTGTACAATTTTGCAAGTATCCTTGAGTATATTTTGTTGATTAAATCAAAAACACATAGATCCGTATTAGAAAAGAAATAATTAATTCAAATTCAAATTCAAAATATTCTTTATTCAAGTAAACTTGTAAACAAGTGCTTTTGAATCGTCAACTTTACTGCTGGTTCGGAAAGCTGTTCCTACCGAGAAGAGCCAGCAAGAAACTCGGCGGTTGCTCTTTTCAAAAAGAAGATTCTTAATACTAATTACATTTTGTCATAGCTATCCTGCGCAAGGTCAAAGAGCAGCTATATCCACGCATTCTTATCATCAATGTAAGCCTCCACGGTATAATAGGCTTTCTGTATCAGCCTCTTTTTAACAGTATTTTTAAATTGCTGTAATGGCAAAGTTAAAATTGATTGTGGAATTTTGTTATAGAATCTTTTACCCAAACCCACAAACGACTTACGTACTCTTACAAGGCGCAAAGCAGGAGCCGCAAGCTTATGTCGGTTCCTACTTTGTCTATTATATACATCGCCAATCTTTTTATAATTATGTATATTTTTATGCACAAAAATCAAATTGCTAAAAATATACTGTGAAGCCAATGTAAGAATACCTGTTTCCTTAAACTTCTCTCGCAGGGACTCACGCGAATTCAAATTATAAATGCCACGTATGGCTCTTTTTTGCAATACAAAAATTTTCTCAATATCAGCGCATTTACCCCATAACATTATTCCATAAGACATAATGCTATGGAAGTAAGCAAAATAAACTAGTTTTGCTGTTTCGACGTCTGTAAACTGTCTTATCTTTCGAATAGCATAGGCTGCTGAACTGAGTTTCCCTGCGAGAGCTGTTATGTGTGTGCTCCATTGGAGTTTTGTATCCAACAATATATTTCTTAGTGTGGTGAAGCTGAAGTACGAATGGTCTTATCTGGTCTATCCTAAAGCTGGTTTAGATCCAGATGCAGATGCAGTGTAGGTATAACCCTCACAAAGAGACTGGACAGTTCTAAATGGAATGGTGGAATTGAAAATTTAAGAAAATTAGGAATATCAATTGCGTACATTAAGGAAAACTAATATATTCATACTAATAATTTTATATGCGTCTCTCAAATCTGTCTGCGTGTGTGTGGACGTTTTCACAATTAAAGCTTTATACATCGGAATAAAACAGAGGATAAAAAATTCAGGGTTGTATTTCGGTAACAGGGAATTAATCGCATGCTTGTGCGTACTTAAACGCGTAAACTAGTATACTATTTATATATTTATTGCTTAGCTTTTTAAGTTATTAAGTAGAGAATAACGAACGTAATTAATTTATAATACATTAAATTTAAAATATTAGCTAATTGACTCAGCAATTAGCTATGCAGTCGTTAATTTAAAATTCATTCTATTTATTCTTTAGCTTATGGACTTATAAATTCGATACGCACGCTTTGTTACAGCATCCCTGAAAAGGTCTCCGGTGATATTTTGTTTTGTTTGCTCGTTTCACGTCAAATTTTATCCCGCCGAGATCAATATGCTCGGGTACGGAATGGTACGCTTTTAAAAGTAAATAAACGACAAATTGAAATGGACGTTTATGCGAGGACCGTAAACTTTACAAGTAATGTGTGAGATACCGTCATAATTATGTCTTCTATTTATTATTTCTCTAAGGATTTTTTTATATCTATTGATCATCATCGTCATGTCCCTATCCCACTCTAAGTGGGGTCGACACACCATGTTACAAAAATGTTGTCACATAATTTGGCTCCGTATTTTACGACAGGCCGCCTGCCTGACTTCAAATTACCTTAGTCGCCTTTTACAACACCTCGGTAAGAAAGAGGGTGGTCTATTCTATTTAACTGGATACCACACGGTGGGTCAACTTACCTTATAGTACCCTTTTACGATATTGCGGTAAGAAATGAGGATGATCTATTCTACTCAACCGAATACCACACAGCGGTCTTTAATACATATTGATAACTATCAATAAATGACAAAAGACTTTATTACTCATTGTTGCCTGCCTCACGTCTTATTCACCTATCTATCTTTTCATGGCGAGTTTATATATTAACTTGTAACTTGTTCTGGTCCATAATTACTAATTAGCAATAATGAGTAATAAAGATTTCTAACTTTCTTAATATTCGCAGCCATTACAATTTCATCCAGGGATACTAATTAAAATTTATGAGACATCATAAGCCTTAATTTATTAATTTATGGCGTCCGGGGCCTGCTGTTTTATTTTTTTCTAAGATTTATTCCGCAGCATCTTCGCAGGTTAAGACGAGTTCCAAATTAAAGTAGAAACGTAAGTTATAGAATTAGGCGTTACTTAGCGGAGATCCATAATTCAAAAGTAATAATAAAAATATTTTGCTATAATCCTCGATAAATAAGCAATAATTTTATTATTACTTTTTTATAAAAGTATTTTTAATATAAATATAAATTTTTGACAACAGTTGTAGGATCAGTAATATTTAAAGGAGCATATTATTAAATATATAGTAAAATATATTTTTTAAATAATTTTGAGGAAAGTTATTAAATAAACTAGTCAAGACAGTGGGAATAGTTGTCAAAGTTGCAAAAGTGTTTATCCCCATAATCGGTTAACGTGCGACGCATAACTGCTAAGTGCTTAGTAAAGTTTCACTAAACTTCTCCAAGCAATAATTTGAAACATGATCACATATACCAAAATATACCCGCGACTTCATTTACGTAAGTTAAATGTTTGAATATCCTAAGTTTTTATCAAAAACGCATTTACTGATAAATCCACAGGAAAACATTACAGTATTGAAGGTAAATCTGCATAGTTTATATCAGATATGGTTTACCCTCAGTTTCGTCCTCGTTAACTTTAATATTAAAATTTTGCGTTTATTCTAATCCCCTTAAGAAAACTGGCTTTTTTAAATCTATATTTTATACATACCTAAGCTTCAATAATATTAAATTTCATCAATATTATTCTAGCCGATTAGCTGTGACTAACCGACAGTCAGAGAGACATACTTTCTCATTTATAGTATTAGTATTATTGTTACAGAAGACTCAGATATAGTCACATGTATCTCCAGACTAAGAGATTTGTATTTTGGTGCCTACACGGGAACAGTAAGTTCTGTAAAGAGTAATGCGGGTTATGGCAAAATGTATGGCAGCTCGGCGACGATTTATACACGCAAAAATCACCCACAGTGCACGGTGCACGCAGCATACCTATCTCCAAGCAGTAAGGTCTATATTCGAGTGCATATATATAAGAAAAATTGAGTTAATATTTTTTCCATGCTGTAATTCTTAATGTGAGGCAATTTGTTGAAAATGCCCTTTTGAAGTTTAATGTGCTTTCAAGTTCGGGTTAACATTATTTATATCTCTTCTGTTATGTAAGGGATATCCCCTTACATAAGTGGACTGTTTTATAAATGTGGCCTTAAAGTACATGACAATATACCGGAATAGAAAGGTATACTGGTAGGTATATTATATATAAATAATAGAGTTAGGCGTAAAATAGATTAAAGGACAGAGGGACAAACAAATCACGCACTAAATTTCATCCCCTTTACTTTTACCTTTAAGGTACCTAAAATTTGAGTTGATAGGAAAATCTTTATAGTAGTGGTGCACTGAAGAAGCGACGTTAAGAAAATTATGTCTTCTTATTATGAATGGAAGATTGTTATCTAAAACTTATGTAATTTATAGAATTAGGCGTTACTTTACGGATATCCATAATACAAAAGTAATAATAAAAATTATTTTGCTATAATCCGCGATACTGTACGCGATACGACGTATCGCGGATTATAGCAAAATATTTTTTTATAATAATTATAATAATAATTTTTTGAGGGTACATCATATCTGATATAAACTACGTAGATTTATCTTCAATACTGTAATGTTGTCCTATGGATTTCTCAGTAAATGCGTTTTTGATAAAAACTTAGGATATTCAAACATTTACAACAACTTACGTAAATGAAGTCGCGGGTATATTTTGGTATACGTGATCATGTTTCAAATTATTGCTTGGAGAAGTTTAGTAAAACTTATGTAATTTATAGAAATAGGCGTTACTTTGCGGAGATCCATAATACAAAAGTAATAATAAAAATTATTTTGCTGTAATCCGCAAAACTGTACGCGATACGATGTATCGCGGATTACAGCAAAATAATTTTTATTATTACTTTTGTAAAACTTATGTGTCTAATGTGTGATAAATTGCAATTTATTGCACGCATTTTGGTGAAAGAAAACATGAAACCTGAAACCTAGAGAATTCTGGGTATATTTGTAACCTATCAATCCGCATTGGAGCAGCATGTAGGTCTTAGCTCCTATCCTTGTCTCAAGACACATTCAGAGAAGGCCTAGCAGTGGGATTCTAACTGGCCGTTACTTTACTTTACTACTTTTTATTATTATTAATCTACAGAAAACCATCAGCCAACCAATCGCCAATATTGTATGCTATAAACATAAAAAAATCTTTTCAATTTTGATCCAAATGTTTCTACTGCGCTAAAATTATAGACCGATAACGATTTCATACAAAATAACACATGTTAGTTTGCATTTGACAAGCGACTTGAAAATGGTGAAACTTTTCAACTTAAGAAAATTTTATGCATAAAATATAGTATTTAATGAGAAGTGTCAGCAGCAGATGCTTGTGTGTACTTATAAAACATTTAGCAATGCAAAATATTTTCATAAATATAAATTACATTTCTTGTATCTGACATGACCTGATATCTGTTTACTTTATTGTCCGTCGATAGGATAATTGCTTAAAGCTACCGCAATTTTAATACGGAATTAATACGTTCAATGCGTTATGCGGTAAATAGATTTTTGCTTTTTCACTTTGCTGAGATCCACAATACAAAAGTGACAATAAAATTGTTTTGCTATAATCCGCGATAATTATCTTATATCTTATCGCGGATTATAGCAAAATAATTTTATTATAACTTTAGCATTATGCGGTCATAATGACCCATAACTTGGGAAAGGAGAAAAATACTAGTCTTTCACTCAGTGTAGAGAGGGTAACTCTATATCTGCTTTATGTCTGAAAGATTCTATAAAAATTGCCTGTATAGCTTAATTATTACATTTTGTTTGAGCATCTGTGTCACCGGTCATCAAGTCACCAATCATTCAATCCATCAGTCAACCAATCACACGCCAGAACTCAACTCAACGGCTACATTCATCCAAAACCATCCCCCAAAGAAACAACGTTCACTTCCAAGCAACTTTGCAAAACTATTGTAATTTTTTCGCCAATAAATATATACGCTAATAAACATTTGGTCCTTCGAGCCGGAATCTACATAAACGAATCAGTAAACCTGGGAATCATAAAAGCGCTAAGGAACAGTTTAAAAGGGCAAACCAGTGTGTTCGTATTTGGACGGTTATTTGGAATTGTGTTGGGTTTGTTACTCGGATTCGCATTTGTAAGTACTCTCTCCTTTCTTACATACCACCAAAATGTCATTTAAACCAGAAGACGCGATAAGAAATTTGGTTAAAACTCGCGGTTCAGTAAAAGGTAGACTCACGAATTTCAAAAAATACGTTAATTCTTTACAAGTGCATGAACTATCGCAGCAACAACGGGCCGAGTTAAAACTACGTTTGCAAGGGGTAACGGCTCTTTACGCAGAGTTTAACGAAATTCAAAATAAAATCGATACGTTAATTCCCGACTCAGAGTCAGAACAGCAGTTAGAAATTAGAGATAATTTTGAATGTGATTATTACAGTGTTTTGGCCCAAGTCCAGTGTAAATTAGGTGACAGTGAAGAAAGCAATAGTTCAAATTCATCAAATCTACAATGTGTTAAACTGCCGACTATATCTTTACCTACATTTGATGGTTGTTATGAGCACTGGCTCGAATTTCGTGACACCTTTTTATCATTAGTTCACAAATCCAAAGAAATTCCTAATATACAAAAATTTCATTATTTGAAATCTTCGTTGCAGGGCAGCGCGCAATTAGTGATTGATTCATTAGAGTTTTCAGCTGATAACTACACTATAGCTTGGGAAATTCTCATGAACAGATATAATAATAATCGTTTACTCGTGCACAATCATGTTAAATCGCTATTTTCTATTCAAACATTAAATAAAGAATCACCCACTTTGCTAAGAAAACTTATAGACACTATTTTGAAAAACTTACGCGCTTTAAAACTACTCGGTGAACCCACAGAATCGTGGGATACTTTAATAATCTATTTAATCGTGTCTAAGTTGGATCCTACAACAGAACGCGAGTGGGAGCAGCACAAAAGTACACTTTTATCTAGGTACGAAGACGATTCTAATTCGTCTCTCAAAATAGACGATCTGTTAAAATTCTTACGCACCAGGGCAGATATTTTAGAAACACTAATTGCTTCCCATAATAAGCCGAGCGCGCACACGAGGGTTGATAATAATAAGCGAAGTTCTAACGCACATAACAGTTATCAAAAACTCAACTGCAATGTAGCTACTAACCGATCGGCACAAAAACCATCGTTTAATAATACGCGACAACAGTCTTGTTTAATGTGCAACGCGCATTCACATTCACTATATTCATGTCAAAAATTTATTGATCTAACACTGCAAGATAAATTGAAATTTATTGATGATAAGCAATTATGTGAGAATTGTTTACATTTCGGGCATACTGTAAGCGAATGTAGGTTCGGTCCTTGTAGACATTGTACTAAAAAACATAACTCTTTGGTACATAGGGATATTACAGAGGTAAATAAACGCACGACGTCACTGCACACACTGAGTGGTGAGAGGGCGCCGGCCGCCAGCGCAAGCGCACCGTCTTCCTTTCCTCCCGAGCCCTCCGCACCTTGCCGCGATGATTCATGTCAACCGTGTTACTCGCTTCACGTAAATAGTTCGCCTGTGTGCAGTTCGAGTCAACAATTAACTAGCATTAAACCGGTTTTGTTGTCAACAGCGATTGTAAAAGTAGCCGATAACTTAGGTATTTATCATCAAGCGCGCGCAATATTAGACAGTGGTAGCGAACGTTGTTTTATATCGCAATATTTATGCAAAAAATTAAACGCACATTTTATACAGTCCACTCAGCAAATAAAAGGTGTAGGAAATACGGTAACTAAAAGTACGCAAAGTTGTAATATTAAATTAAAATCTATGAATGATGCATTTAGCGCGCAAATCAATTGTATCATTTTACCGCAAATTACGTCATCGCTGCCTAGTGTTAGTATGTTACGCAGTCGATTTAAAATTCCGCGCGAAATACAATTAGCGGATCCCAGATTCTTCGATAGTCAACCTGTCGACATTCTTCTAGGTGCGGATTTGTTCTGGGATCTGCTACAGGAGGGTAAAATGCGGTTAGATAACGGGCCCTTCCTACAGAATACCAAATTAGGCTGGATTATATCTGGGCCTATAGAGTTTAATACGAAACAGGCTAATTACACACATTGTAATTTTACTCAGTCCTCAGACACGGATGTTTCATGTGAACAGTTACGTATGTTCTGGGAGCTTGAGGAATCACCTATCAGTCGCATGTCAGGTAATACGCGCAGTCAGGATGAGCAAGCATTTGAGGATTATTTCGTCAATATAATAAAGCGCATGAGTGACGGAAGATTTTCAGAGCCCATCCCATTAAAACATTCGCTTGACACGTTAAGTGATTCATACGCGCATGTCAAGGGTCGGTTTCTCGCTTTAGAAAACCGATTTAATCGTTATCCTACTTACAAAAAATTATACGCAGATTTTATTCACGCATATATCGACTTTGCTCATATAGGTCTTGTACAAGTTTATAATAATTCAAATTATATTTTGCCACATCATGGCGTTTTAAGCGAACACAATACTACGCGTAAGTTAAGAGTTGTATTCGACGCAAGTGCAACTACGTCCAACGGGAAGTCGCTCAATGATTTACAACTGGTCGGCGGGTCTTTGCAAAGCGATCTCTTAGCGAAAATGTTACATTTAAGAGAACACAAGTTCGTCGCGTGCGCCGTAATTGAAAAAATGTTTAGAAATATATTATTGCAACCATCCGCCCGCAACTTAAAACTAATATTAAGGCGCTATAATCCTTGCAATGAATTACAAATTTACCGCTTAAATACTATAAAATACGGGACGGCATCAACGCCATTCTTACGTTGTAGGTGCTTAAAGCAGTTAGCACACGAGTGCGACAGCCATGATGTGGCTAGAACAATGATCGTCGATTTTTATGTTGAACACTTAATTTGTGGGGACAACGATTTACAAAATTTATTACGCATTTGTCGTAAAATTACTAATATTTTACGATCAAGCTGTTTCCATAGGCGCAAATGGATTTTTAATTTTGACGTTGACGTTGACGACAGTATTTCGAAGGAACTATCGTTAAGGGAAAACGTTCAAAATAAAAATTTAGAATTAGGCTGGGTTTATCAATTGGATAATTTACATTTTAATACGCGCTATCAATCCCATGGTAACCAGCCCACCAAACGCATTATTTCATCAAGATCTTCGAAATTATTTCAATTATTCGCAGTTTTAATTATTCGCAGATGTTTATCGCTCTTAGTCTCATTTTGCTAAAAAAAATTTATTGCTAAAACTTTATTACAAAAAATTGTGGTTTTGATTTCGATTGGGATGAAACAATTCCTATTAAACCTATAATTTGGAATCAATTTATTAAACGAGAATCGCGGCACTTTCAGTGCTGTCAAGCTGCAAGATGCTACTGAAATTTAAGCGAACGTATATAAACATTTATTTACAAAGCGAAACATTTATTTACAAAATATATAATACAATTTCTTACAATATAATTTCAATTTTTTATACAATTAAATTAAAACGCATCGGTATTCTAAGGTAAATATATTTTTCAATAATAATAAAATACTACTGATTGGGTTGGTAGTCGCATTAAGTATTCCTCGCAGTTTACCTATAATAAAGCATCCAACTGCTAGGAAGTAATCATCATTTACGTGTTATTATATTGGCACGTATATAAACGTTCATTGCATGCTGCCTCGCAACTTTGTTTGTATTCGCTTAAAATTTTAGTGGCCCATTGGTGGTCAAAACATCGGTCATAAAATAGTGCAGTATATGTACACGCGTGCACATATACTGCATCAAACCCTGTCGCCATTTATGGGTAAGTTACCAAAGGAACGTTTAATACTAAGATGTCCAATTTTATGAACAGATATGTATTACGCGGGGCCAGTGATCTTATTAAACCACAAAGGTAGGTAAATGCGAAAACTGAAAAGGAATATATAGCTTTATTCTTTTTGTACAAAGCATGTAATTCATTAATTAAATTTTTATTTTATAATCTCGTACGCGAGTCATTTTGGTGGTCTGTCGGTTGGAAACAGGGTGAAACTGTAAACATCACTTTCCAATTATAGTTGGTAACGCGCTTCTTCCTCTTAGCCCAGCATATTTTCTTATTAGCTGACCATTCACTGCACCTGTGCGCGCTGACTTGACTGACGTTCCACTACTTCAACTTACGCGCTATCAGGAAGTAGAACAAAACACGCACTTTTGGACACGTCTGTCAAAGGAACATGTCTATGAACTGCAGCTGTAAAGGAAATGGCGAACAAAGCGAACTAAAATTGTCTAATCAAGGAAGAAACTTTGCCACCGCTAAAATGGTCTATGGGAAACATTATGAAAACCTCTCCTGACAAAGATGGCATTGCACGAGTCGCTGAAATCAAACCTGCGAACGGCATTATTCAACGACCGTTCTCCAAGATTTGTCTGCTGCCTGAAGAGGATCTTGAGATTGGAAGATTGTAACTCTTCCAAGGCGGGGAATATGTTTGAGCATCTGTGTCACCGGTCATCAAGTCACCAATCATTCAATCCATCAGTCAACCAATCACGCGCCAGAACTCAACTCAACGGCTACATTCATCCAAAACCATCCCCCAAAGAAACAACGTTCACTTCCAAGCAACTTTGCAAAACTATTGTAATTTTTTCGCCAATAAATATATACGCTAATAAACACATTTTAAACATTCCAAACAATTCATAATTATAATGAAAGAATGTAGAAAGAAAATACTTATAAAATGTTTTTCTCAATATTGCTACAAACCTTACGATTTCTTTGCACACGGTTTAGTGTGCTTAGCTGTAAGTAACGGCTTGTTACTATCTCACTATTAGAGGCCTACTCTCTCCATTTCTGGAGAAGAGGGTTGGAGCTACCGGCCACGCTGCTCCAATGCGGATAAGTAGGTTACTAATCCCCGGAATTCTCTAGAGATACGCATCCTCACGATGTTTTCCATCCACAAAAAGCGTGTGATGAATTACATTTATCAATTAGACACATAGGTTTTGGAAAAAAATCTGGTTGGTGCCTCCCCGGGGTTTGAACTCGTGATCCCCTCGTAAGCTGTAATGTCGCTAAATCAGAGTTTAATGTTATCACCGATATTTTTTGTAGATCTATATAAGAAGAACCTCACCAAACATTGTTTTATTTGATTTTAAGGGATAAGACGTTTTCGATTGAATCTCCTAGACGGCTTAACCTTTCCAACATTATCAACAATTATAAATATATTACAACCATTTTAAATAACTCTGTTTTTTAAAGTAAGCCACATAGAAATCTATTCAGTAATTTTTGAGTTTATCGCTAACAGACGATGAAGAGTACTCAAAGGATCAATAAAAATTTTGATTTAGTTATATCTACAACACAAAACGTCGTATTCTCAACGATAAATCCTCACAAAAGCTGTGATAGGATATACACCGCCATCGGGAACTCAGTCACCGATAACAGCCACTCCAGCCCACCTAGATTATTGCTCCTAAAAATTTTATGCCGTTACAGGTGCCGCGGGACGCTTGTCGTATAACAAAATTGTTACATCTTACCCATATACTTTTATCGTTCAATACTGTAGTGGTAGTAAACTGTGTGCGTAATCCTTGTTGGGGAATAACTGCACTTCTAGCTTTGGGGTTTGAGATGCGACATACGTCGAGATATCGATAAAATATTCATATCACGATACATCGTTTTCCAGTCCAAAACTTAAACCAGTCAGGTTTTAATGTATATATATTGATTGAAAATAATTTGGATTCCTGAATGAACATTATCTACTATTTTAACGAATATATACTCACTTTCATAGTGAATTAAACAGATACAGCTGTGGAAATTAAAGCGGAATAAACAGACAATTATTTTATGTTTATTACATTTTATGGGTTGAATTATTTTCATTCGATACACCAGAAACCGAAACCTGTTTATTATACGCTTTTTTATATACTAGATACTGATAAATAAACAAAAAATACATACGTATATATTTATAAATACAATCCCTAACAAATCCCTACAAAAATAAATAAATAATAATTATTATTAAATATATTTTGTAAGTTGATTTAGTTGGTTCTTTAAAAAAAACCCTGTTCCCACTTCTGACATCACTTTAACACACGCCGTGGTTTTATTGAAGGTATGGTTTTTGTTAATAAAATTTTACCGAGTCATTATTGTGATAATTTATTATTGTACTCTGGAAGCTTCTGACTAGACATCCCTTCACACGTTAATCTATTATAAAAAATATATTCTACACAAGCTGCACCCGCGACAACTTAAGTCCAGAAGAAAAAAGGATTTTTTTACATATTAGTCAGGTATATAAGCTTAAATTTTACCAAGTTTCATCGGAAAGGTTAACAGACAGTCTGATAGAAGGACTTCACCATTTATAATATTAGTATGAATTTAGAAACGGAGAAAAATCAAAGTGTATTTGCCTAGACAATAAAAGAATTGGCGTCCAATTGACAGTGACAGCGAGGGAATTCAAGAAAATGTTGAGCTCAAGATTGGAACGCAGAGAAATATAATAAGGAAATACAAAGAATACAATCTAGATTTATAAAAATGAATATTTACAGGCTAATCTTTTCCCCCATTTCATAAAAAATCGTTTAAATGATTTATAGAAGTAGACGTTACTTTGTGAAAAATTTGCTTTGAAACTCTGTGAAAACTTTTTTCACAAACGTGGATTCATCATGATCCTCCTGCTTTTATCCCGCTCTAAGTGGGGTCGGCCATGTTGTTAGATTATTAGGTATTTTACGACTTTGCTCCTGCCTGACGTCAACTTACTTAGTCGTATTTTACGACACCACGGTAAGAAACAGAAGTCTATTCTACACAACTGGATACCACACGGCGGGTCGACTAACCTAAGTCGCCTTGTACGAAACCTCGTTAAGAAATGAGGGTGGTCTATTCTACTCAGCCGGTTACCACACTGTGGGTCAACTTACCTTAGCCGGCTTTTACGAAATTTCGGTAAGAAATGAGGGCGGTATGGCGGATACCACGGCATTGTTGAGTAACGCAGATTATAGTACAATATTGCTGTCATTAGTTTTGAAACTATCGTTATCATCAATGTCTATATTCCCATTTTTTTTATGTTCATTACGATAAATACAAAATTGAAACATCGATAGAATTTCAATTTTCAAATTACGACATAATGACCTTAAAATGTATGAATGAGGCTAGTAATTATTATGAATGTGGAAATTTTTATTTGCCAAAATGTAATGCGAAACTATGTACCATATTCACATATTTACGCTTTCGCCTCTCATTATCCCTTTTGATCCCCACGAGGCTTGATATTGAATCTCGTTGTTTCCCGTCTCTACGGAGAACACAATCATAATAACTGGGCTTCATGCGGTTATCTGGAACAAACATCTATTCACAGAATACCCTATATCATAAGTCATGTTCTACCCATACCAATAATATTGTAACGTATAAGAGTTCGTACATTTGGATAAAAGTACCTGGTAACTTGTTAAAAACTTTGCAATCAGTTGTCCAATAACAAAGCCGATGTCGCTATTAATCCATTTATAATTTCGCTTCTAAATTTGTACTCCACATTTTTATTGCGCTCCCCGAGTATTCAGTTTGCGAATAACACGCAAACTGAATACTCGGGGAGCGCGATACGACCCTTTATATAGGCAACTAATCGTTCGAGAACGTTCTACTTCTAGGTTACTCACGAGTCGTTAGTATAGTGGCGGCGATAGTGAACATGTTTCGTAAGGAACGCGAATATACGAGAGGTTTGTAGTCAAGCGAATCTGGACTCTATTTGTGACGTATAAAGGATGACATTTGCATGTTTGCAGCAATACAAAAAAGGCTACAGCAATATTGATGACGTTTGGAGTGAATTAAGCTAAACCGAAATTAAATTAACGGAAATAATATACAGGATAAAAACGTAGCGTTTTCCTTCGGAATCAGGTAAACACAAATTACATTATTAAGGGTATAGAACGAAAAATTAATGCGAACAAATGCGTGTACATCTAGAATTTTATAATCAAATTTCAATATTAATTATAGCTTTGCTATTACAGCTATGTCTTGTAAAACAACTCTCTCCTTCAGAAATGATACAGAAATCCTGTTATGTCACTTTCTGTCCTTTTCTGTCTTATCTCCATAGCTGAAAGTCATGGCTGTTCTAATAAGCCTCTGTTAGTAGATGACAAGCTGCCTCCAAGGTTAAATGTCATCATCATCGAACAATGATTACTGGGATTCTTATGATTGCGATTCCTTGAACTCTGCTTGTTTCTTCTTTTTATGCAGAATAATATATCAAACTATTTAAAACAATGGCGATGTGTATAAAAGACACAGCAGAAACAATTTTTAATTTTTATTATTTATGGATATAGAGCCAAATTTGAAAAGATAGATTTTACAAATAAAGCGCTTTTATACGGTGAGAAAATAATAAAGGTTCTGCATGAGAAGTGTGTCGCTGGCGTGGAATAAATAAAGTAGAGTGCAGCATCCCGATGCCCTGGAGATCTCGCGGCCCATTGTGTTCCTACAATGGCACTACAGATTGACGATCTAATGCAATTGTGTTGGCGTGCAATTACGTACGAGGCGCATTGGAAGAATGTAGCTTCAGCGGGTTTCGAATTGAAAATATTATTCATTCTAGTAGACTTTAACGAATCGTCTCCAAGTAATATCAAATCAAATTAAAATAACCTTTATTCAAGTAAGCTCTTTAAAAGCACTTTTATATCTTCCAGTATCAATTAGATTTAATGAAGCTACAACTGGTTCGCAATGTTGCTCTTGCCGAGAAGAACCAGCGAAGAAACTCGGCGGTCAATCTTTAAAATATTTCAAATTTACATTATTTAATCGCAGTCTTGCATGAAGTTAAAAGGATTTTCAAATCCAAGGATTATATCATTAAAATAATCATCATTGTTTACTTTGCTTTACGTATAAGCATATTTCTTACGTTAAATTTCAACTTTCCTTTAGTCTATAAGTCTATTATTGTAGAAGCCAAAACCGAGACTACCGAATGTGTTACTCAAGAAATCACAAGTTTATTGTGACCTCTCCTATATTTATGATATCCATCGAACTTTGTTTGATACATATGAATATTTTTCCGTACGAAAACAATATAAGTATATAATATATAATGTTATAATCCATACTAATATTTTAAATGCGTAAATCTGTCTGTCTGTTTGTCTGTAACACTTTCATATTAAATCCCCTGAAGTAAAAATACGAATTTTAGTACAATTGAAACTTATATACCTATAACTTATAAAAAAATACGTTTTTTTTCGTAGATAAAGAATAAATATATAACACTCAGTTGAGGGTATTTTAAAACTTAAGTTAACGCGAATGAAGGCTCGGGCGCAACCTGTATGTCAAAGTCTGTCTGTAACTTAGATAGTTGAGAAAAACAGTACCTAATTAGAGGTATTGGTAAACAGGGAAAAAACAGTATAATACATAATTGATAGTATTTTAGCAGTGAAGTTAACGCGAATGAAATCGCGGGCAGCACGAAGTAATAAAAAATTTAAAAGTAAAGGGGATTGTAGATTTTCTTCACCATTATCTAAGAGAATCTTTTATGCAATGTTGTGATTTAAAATTGCGCTCTCCGATACACATTTTCCTCCGAACGAGTAACTGTTAGCAAAATGCAAAGCGAGGAGCAAACTGTACGTAAAGATTCCGTTCTATCCGCTGCATACTTATCTGGTCATTTGTACGCATCGCTGAGCACGCGAGGGGGCTTTCCAAGCCGTAAAACAGCCAGTTATCTTGCATTTGTGCATAAAAGGAGACACTGTGTTGGGTGGATGGGTTGTATATCATCATATCGTGTCTCAAATAATTATGCCGTATCCGGCTGATTACAAAAGACCACCCTCATTTCTTACCGAGGTGTCGTAAAAGGCGACTAAGGTATGTGGACACGCCGTGTAGTATCCGGCTTAGTAAAATAGACCACTCCCTTTCTTACCGAGGGGTCGTAAAATGCGACTAAGGTAAGTTGACGTCAGGCAGGCGGCCGATCGTAAAATACGCAGCAAATTCATGTGACAACATGTTTGTTACATGTTATGCCGACCCCATTTAGAGTGGGATAAGGGCAGAAGGATGATAATGTGTCTCTCACGTTGTCATATGGAATCTAAGTGTGGGGTAAAGCGAAAGACGTATTTCTAAAGAGAGCCTAAAACCAAACTTCCACAATATCCATATCTAATTTGTACTAAACCTGTATTAAAAGTTAATAAAATTACGATTTCAATTGCATATTGAGATTAAAGAAGGTCTGCACCAGACCAGAAATAATATTTCTGGTCTGCACAAAAAATTCATACTAGTGTCATAAATGCAAAACTCTCTGTGACGCTTTTACTTTGCATTGATTTATTGCTGGGGACGTGTATAAAATTTGGGATAAATGAGGATTATATATCAGTCTAACATATATAATTAAAAAATCCCGTCTTTCCTTCGCAAATAGAAAAAAAACTAAACAAACTATAGTAACCATAATTGAGGTTATTTTAAAACTGAATTCACTTTCATCTGATACTGAACTGTACTAATAACAATGAGTGATATTAATTTTTACAATTCACATTTTGTGTGACGTATATTGTGTATTCAGACAAGACATTTTCCTGACATTTGAGGCCTTAAATAGAAGTTGGAGCACAGTGACATGCCCAATGCCGTGACAAGGGTAAACGAGGGCCACGCTGGCAGCTGATTTCACGCTAAAATAAACCTAAGCGAAACGATTTAATCACTACGTACGCTTTCCGAACACGTCTTTTGGTGATTTTATATTATTTTGGCCACCATTAAAATGAAACACCTTTTAATAGGAAACAACTTTTTTCAACCTTTGTATGAATTAAATACAAAATTTGTAATAGTATTATTTTGCTATAATCCGCCGTTGGTAAGAAAGTCTATGGAAGACCAAGTTAAGGAAGCAAAAACCGTTCCCAGACCTTATATATACAGGATTAACTACCGTATCACAAAATGTCGCCACCAACAACACACTATACAAGAACTACACACGTTCGCTGCGACAATATCAACGATCGTTTCGCCCCGTAAACAAAGCACCATCAGCAGATAGGCTGCACGACAAAATTTTAAAGCAAAATTTAATAATTAATACAACTCATTTAAAAAACAGACACAAAAAGAATTCCACTAAAAGAAAAAAAATTGACACAAGCTGTATCCGTGACTTCGATCACGTCAACTCGAGAAGTATAACAGACAGACAGACTTCATTTATATCTATGATGGCCAATCCGTTTTAAAATATAGTAGCGTTTATACATGCGAAATTCTGTTCTTTACATCGACATTACGATCGGGCAAACATATAGGATTAAAATTCCTTATTTTTCATTAACAGAAAAAAAAGATAAACTCCTAGTACTTCATCAAGGGTATTTGACACTAAAGTCGACGTGAACATAGTCGCAAATAGAGCTAAATAATAAATTTATATTTATACTCGTAATAAGTATTTGGCTGTTTATTTATATGTAGAAAATCAATTGTGGAACCCTGGGCCGGCGCTGATAGGAACTAACAGAAGCTAGCTTTTTCTTAACTTTCTCTAGACTTAAAAACATAGCATATTACCTGATTCAAAGTATATAAATTGGTTAACAATGGTGAAATGTGGTAAGGCGCAAACAAAAGTTTATTTTTCATAAAATACTTTCACGCTTTCCGAGCTTTCGCATTCAATGAACGAGCATAAAAACTCTCTATTTTCGTTAACAGCTCCATTCATATAATTAATTCCGCCTCTTTATCCGCGACGCGCGTTTTATTTCGCGGACAAAGCAGTAAACTGAGTGCAAATAATTAATTTAAATGACGCCCGCGCAAACAGCAGCGCTCAAGACGGCAAATAATTAACGTGTCAGAACGAAATTAACTTTTAAAAGTGTTATATGTTGATAGCGTCGTTTGTCATCGTCGTAAACATATAATCTAACTTGGTATATCCCGTCTAACACTAGTATGGATAATTGATTAATGAGGTTATTAATTTGAAGATAAAGTGTAACTCACCTTTCTGCGAGGTTACTGCTTGTTCGCGATCCCCTTTTTATCGTTGATTCCATAGGCGCGTTGACAAAAAGGAAAAGTAGTTTGTGCTAATATGACGTATTCTCTTTCTACGGAACACACTATCAACACTTTCGTGAATCTGAATCATTTTTAGTATTTATAGATGTAGACGTTACTTTGCGGACTTGCATAGTAATAATGCCCCTCCCGACTAGTTAGACATATGACGTCATATATATAGATTCTACATAAATAAGCCTTATTAAGAGAATATAAATAACCATAATCTTCTTGTAGAATAATGATGGAAATCCTTGTAAAGATGATAATTAAGCCGCAATTAAAGATCAAGTCGTTTCTTTTTTTAGGTCTTGTGTTCTTCAGACTTTTGTTCTTTATACACAACATTAGATAGACTTTCTTTAATAAATCTAAGTTTCGAAAATTAGCTCAATGACTTGCCATTAATGCACTTATGTACATAATTTTCAATTTATCACTTGATTTTTAGCCGAGAAAAACGTAGAGAAACCTGCTAAAGAGATTTCTTGGGATATATGGTATCTATCGATCCATAAGAACAACATGGTGAATCGAAGATCCAACCATTCTCTCAAAAAAGGAGAGAAGAAAATTCTGGCCAGCTGTAAGATTGTCGATAAAAGAAAGCCTAGAAGGTCTTAAAAAAAGTCGCGGGGGAGCCGTTGTGTCCAACTGTAGGTGTCTATTGATTGGAGGGTAGAGAGACAGAGAGAGAGAGAGATAGAGAGGAAATTTTTTAAAGTGTAACAATTCCAGTAGGCATGAACAGGCATGAAGTCAGTAAAATGTTTGAAAAGGATAACGTTATATGAACTGCAGATAACTCTATGTCTTTTACTCAATTACATTCCGAACGCTCATACGGCAAAAAAGTTAAAGTGTGCGTCTTTAAGACGTCATGGTATGAAAAAGAAAAACAATTTAGTGTACGTTGCGTCGCAATAAAAGTTCATGGTAGGCCTGCTGTTTAAAACCGAACACTGCTTGAAGATAATTCTTAGTTGCAATTTGAACAAAACGTTGTCGCAACTAGAAAAGCTAATATCAGATTACTAATTTACACTTATTTGCTCTTAGATTACTTAATCCAGCGTTTTAAGCGTTTTATTTAGCGTATAAGATTCAAAAAGTGTTTAAAATATCTCTTTTTTCTAGATGTTTTTACAGTTTTTCATTAATCGATCGTTTGAGGTGAAAAGTGCGAATCGCAGTGCGGCGCCGTAGCGTGACTCGACATTAATGTAAAAGAGGTTTTTCAATTTAGATGGAAATTTCCTACGCCCTTTCATTTATTTGGAAACGTGAAAATTTGTATTGTAATTATTTAAGTACAAATTTATATAAAGATCTAAATTTTAAGCGAAAATAATGAGTGTTATTTCGGTTTAATCTATGATTAGAGGAAATCTATGTTATGCTAAATAACGCATAGTAGACTATAATAAGCAATATAGATATTTTCTGTATTCGAGGATTATAGCACAATTGTGCCGTGTGGTATCCGGCAGAATAGAATAGACCGCCCTCCTTTCTTACCGAGGTGTCGTAAAAGGCGACTAAAGTAAGTTGACGTCAGGCAGGCGGCCGGTCGTAAAATACGTTGCCAAATCATGTGACAACATGTTTGTAACATGTTGTGCCGACCCCACTTAGAGTGGGATAAGGGCAGGAGTATGAGGATTATAGCACAATTATATTATCATAACTTTTGTATTATACAACTCCGCCAAGTAGAATCAAATTCCATAAATTAGATTTAAATTTATTCATACCTAAGTATAACGATATCAAAAAACACTCAATTGATAAAAAAAATTCAAAAACATATAGAATATCTTTTGCTTCTATCTTCTACCATGCTAGAAGGTGGTAGCGTGTGGTAACTTTTATTTTGGGTAGTACACAACCAAAAATTGTTACTATAGAATTAACGCGTAGTTAATTATAGCGTTTAAAATTACTATTACTAGCCTAATACGGGCATCCTGTCCTTAGAAGGGGTTCCAAAGTCCGTCGGCCTCCTCGTAGCGCACCCTGGGCAGGCCTTTGGAATACTACATACTTGGAGTATTCCCAGGCTAGGAGTAGGCTTGGCGAACGGATCACTGTGGGGTGGCCAGTCCAGTTGTCCCTCTGAACAGCAGAGGGCAATCTGGATGGGCCGGGGACTCCGAGGGGGGCGGGTGGAGTCTCCAATAGACGACGGGTTCAGTTGGGCTTGCTTTAAGTGTAACTGGACATGGTTTTCGACCACCGTCGGCAAGCCCAGAAGCCCAGCAATGGGAACGGGGACCTTCGGGTTGCGAGGAAGAAAACCTCTATTAGTAAACGACCAATCTAATAGAAGCTGAGATTCACCCACAAAAGGTACTCCCTTTGTTGCATGGTGGGTCTAAGTTCCATTTCATTTCGAGGAGAAAGGTCGGTTTGGTTCAGCAGTGAGACTATAAAAATGCTTATTAAAATTTTGGAACCAGAATTTTCATTTCTTGAGGCCAAATGAAATTTCAGTTCGTATTCAATAACACCTCAATAGAGATAAAAGTAATAAAATAATTCAAAATGGATTCAATGTAACAAAATTGTATTAATTCCAAAAAGAGACAAAATATATCTCTGGAGATCTGAAACCCTAATTAAATTTTCTCACCGCGCTCCGCCCGAACTGCAAATGTACTTGACCCCATTCCCGCGTTAAACCTATGTAAATACATTTAAATGTAACCACTCCGAAGTAATATCATTTAATGAATGAATATAATAATAGAAGAAATTTCAAACAGATGGAGAATGGGAAAAATGTACAATTGATAAAACGTAAAAAATATAACTGACCTATTAATCCATACTAATATTCTGCAAATGTAAAAGCGAAAATCTGTCGGTCTGTTACGCACTCATGGCAGATATGATTGAAAACTATAGATATAATTTGACACAGTTAAAGCCTATGTAACATCATCATTCTCCCCACTCTAAGTGAGGTCGGCACAACACGTTTTTCTCTTCTATTCTCTCCATGGAACTACTCCTTTTATACGCATCTTCACACAGTCTAACCATCTCTTTTTAAACCTCGCTCTTGTTACTAAAGTAATCTAAACATATAGCATAAAAAATTTCCATAAAAATTAAAAATGACTTAAATTATATATTACTAGCAATGGCCCGCGGTTTCACCCGTGTCCATACCGATCTCGTGGTAGTGGAAAGTCGTAGTCGGACTATAGATTTATTTAGTTATAACAAATGGTTATCATTAGTATTCTTGGAATAAGAGCTAACTCACCAATTGCAGGCCCTGCTATAACGGACGCTATAATGAATTTGTTATAGCATTATTTTCTTTCGATTAATATTCTTAAATTCGTAATATCTTTTGATTGGGATGTCGGATTTTAATAATTTAAAAAGTATTTTACAGTTATTGATACAGATTTTAATAAAACATCATTTAATAGGATAAGGATTAATACAGAGATATGAATAAAATGGTTTGATTATTGTCGGCAATTTTATCAACTTTTACAATGTAAAAAAGTAGTTATATTGGTATAACTATAATAGTTCGATATATGATATCGCGGAATTTTTGTGGATATTGATATGTTCTATAATACTGTAGAACATTTTTTTGTTCCATCATCAATAGTTTCCGCAGCGTACGCAATAAAAGATTTTTACTAGTAAATTTTTCACACCTTATTACAATTTTATTAGGGATCCCTATTTTTTTGAAAATGTCATAAAGCCTATATTGCTCAGTAAAGAAGCAGCTTTCCAATAGTGAAAGAATCTTTAAAATCGGCCCAGTAGTTTTAGCGTGAAGCATACACACATATAAACAAACATACAAATCTTTCCTCTTTATAATATTAGTATAGATATAGGTATAGATTTTTTAAATAAATCTAGTAAAGGTTAATTTGCTGTCCCGTAAGATGCATTTTTAATATATCACTTACAAATATTTACGTTTTTGTTTTCAAATTCACTGTAATTCAGTCCAAGTAGGTAATTATTGGCAATAACTTAGAATAATCTTTCGGACTTAGGCTGGCCTTATCTAAACTAGATAAGTTTTCTCTACAGAAGTTTCTTGGCTAAGTTTAAATTAATATTCAAGTTTAATTACAGTATTACGCGATCGTAAAACCTGTTTATCTCACGAGAATTCTTGGGATATATAGGTAACCTACCGATCCGATTGCGGTGCGCGACATAATGGGTCCGAGCTGCAATACTTGTCTCCAAGAGGAGAAAAAATACTATCGTCAAATAGTGAGATAATATCAAATCTCTACTTAACAAAACTCATTACAGTCTGCAGTAAAGGTAACAACGGAAATCAGATAAAAAGCGCGCGTGACCGTTGATAGCCGTCATTTGCAACACACCAACACACGCCGTTACATTCGGTCACGCACCTCACTTACGTAATGTCTAATATTTGTAGAGGGCCATTCGGAGCTGCGTACGTCACGAGATCGTTAGGGCAACGTTGAGCCGCTAAGAGAAAATTAGGGTCTCTATGCGCAGCGAATAAATAGCTAACATAACGTAACGATTGTAATGTAAATAATGTAATGTAGCAACCTGTTACAATCCCACTGCTGGGAATAGGCCTCTTCTCTCCGTTTCTGGAGAGAAGATTTGGAGCTAAGACCTACCACGTTGCTCTAAAGCGGATTGGTAGATTATACATATGTCTAGAAATCTCTAGAGATATGCAGGTTTCCTCACGATGTTTTCCTTTACCGAAAAGCGTGTGATAAATTGCAACTATTATTAAAACTTATGTGTCTAATTGATAATTGTATCTCATATCTCTAGAGAATTCTGAGATATGTGTAACCTACCAATCCGCATTGGAGCAACGTGGTAGGTCTTAGCTCCAAATCTTCTCTCAAGAAACGGAGAGAGGAGGCCTATTCCCAGCAGTGGGATTGAAACAGGCCGCTACTTTACGTAACGATTAATGAAAACTATTTATAACAAACCTATATGTGAAATATAGTATGCTGAACCTATGGTTGATCTAATTCAAATCAAAATCAAATCAAATGAAAAAGCTTTTTACGAGTACTTTTGAATCGTCCAGGATAAATCAGATGTAATGAAGTTACAACTGGTTCGGAATGTTCCTTTTACCGAGAAGAAAAAATCAATCTTTTAAACGTTTTAAATTCAGTGTTTTACAATATACACATAAGGTGAGATGCTGTAACTGATATACATTGCTTATGATAATAATAGTTCAAACTACTCACCCAAACTCTCTCGCAAACACACAACGGTGTTCACTTCACTAATGCGGTACTCGGTATGCGTCAAATGGCGCCCGCCGCTTCGTACTTTTACGATTCCTACCCTCTTCGTTATAAACATTTTATTTTACTATTTTTCTACCCGCAAGTAATATTTTGTTAATTTGACCTACAATTCGGGATATTTCGTGACAAAACCGGCATATGGATGAGTGAAAACATGACAGATATAGATTTTTGCATTTATAATAGGGGAACAAAGAAAGATAACGCCTCTACACATATATTTGAGAATATGCCCGCGCGGAGTAGTATGTGATATAGCATGATTAAATAAATGGCATAATTGATGAAATTTAGTACAATTGAAGCCCTTATATTGGTTAATAACCAAGTTTTTCGTTTTACTCGTTACTTAATATATGTAATTATATATTTTTTTATAAACCGAAGTACACAATTTTACGAGCGCATCTTGAAGACTCCGCCGAAAGAAGCAATTAACGTTTTATTTCGTCCATAAACTTGGTTTACACAATTTTCTTCTCCCGACCGTTGAAATTATGATGTTAATAAACGATACTTAATAAAGTTGCTATTTTTAGTATAGGGGGAGTAGATTACCTACGGCTGTAAACTTTACCTGCCCACGGTGCGTCTCTGGCGGCCGGTTGTAAAGGATAATTTATATATCTATATCTTTATTTATTATTAAAAAAATCACGAAAAGCATTTTTCTTAAATAAAGCCTACTATCTCAAAAATCATCTAGAGAGAGCAGCGTGGTGGTTATCCGCTCCATATCGTTCCCTCTGCGGACAGAAACCTCTGTAATCCAGCTGTTAGAGGGAAGGTATTGCTACAAAACTATTATAACAAATTACCTGCAGTTGAAGTATATAATTACAGGTTGTACCGGAGGTTTTGTATGTTTTGTTTTAATGATCATACCCTTACCAAGTAAGTTACAGTAAAAAAGTTTTGCATATTTTCTAAAAGAACAGGCATTTTTTTATTTCATATGTAACAACGGTTTATAAGCTCTAATTCTACTAAATTTCACCAATATTGATCCAGCAGATTAACCATAAAACCATAACGGACAAACGTATAATAGTAGACATTAATCATTGATAAAATTAAAAACCTAAACACAAATATACTGTTACGTACATATGAAAAGAGTTCGATATGTATATTTCATAGAATTCAAATTGGGCGGTGTCAGTTTACGAACATGCAAAAAGAGTACGTAATCTATAAGTCATAGGGTTCAAATTCTCTTGAAGCTAATTCTCTGGAACAATCGGGTTGTTTACAAAAGTTGTTTACAATCTCCCCAAGGACTCGCGAACTTTCGGGAACATTGTCGTCGTCGGTTCGTTTGATATATAAGCAGACGTATCGTACGTCTCGACGTTCAGTTTGCGAATAGCGATCAAGAGCGAAATACGAAGTGAAAATAAAAGTGAAATAATAGTGACCTCGGCTTTCTTATTGGACAACGGACTGTATAGAGACTAAGTATTTTTTTTTTGTGATAGACGAATAAACTGTTTTTAACGAGTCGCCAGGTATTTTCATCCAAATCCACGAACTCGTTTGCCGATAAAATAATAATAATAATAAATTCAAAGTTTTATCCGTAGAATGAAAACATCCAAAGCTGTATCTCGTAAATCTTAAATTTTCTCGTAGCTGGTTTAAAAATTCATCCCTGTCTATCTGAAATTAATCCTTTTGTCTCTGCTCTCATCTCCAGAGCCCGGCAATTTGTATCAATTAATTACACGAGTCAGCATTAGGGAATTCATTGCAGAATTAATCTGTTCCCGCCCTCATCCTTTAACGACACTAAGCTAGGATTGTCTCTGCTATTTACTTAGGACTCTTTGGACGAAACAAATATTTGTAAGACGGCGTAAAGCTTAAGGATCAGACTGCAAATAACAATAGTGACGTAAGTATACAACTAATGTTATAAATACGAAATTTTTTCCCGTCTGTTACGGTTTTACTGCTATGCCATAGCTTAGTTATATGCTTAGTTTAATAATTCTTTTTTTTTCAAATTTATTATGATCTTAGTCATTTTTATGTTATTATTTTCTTGATAGTGTTGTCATCGCTGGTCCCATCTATAATTGATGTAGCAATTAATTTAATAATCCGTGTATATTGTGTATTTGTAGCTATGTATGGTGTTTATATTGTTGATGGCCTTTTTAAATAAGTAAATAAAAATAAATAAATGCTATATATGCTTATATTGTACTCAAGATTGTAATATTAAGTATGAAATGCTTGAAGTAACTTTTTAAAAATAGAAGTAATAATAAAATTATTTCGCTATAAGCCACGATAGAGAAAATATATATAATGCTAAATTTAGATTGGAGTATCCGTTTTCATACCTGATACAAGCGGGATAAAACCCATGCACAAACTTCCACCACCGCCACCATTATACACAAGCTCTACACACGTTCACTATCACAAACTCAATAATCGTTTCATCCAAGTAACATCAGGAGATATACTCTACGAGAAAATCGCAAAGCAACGCATCGCTCAAACAGACAGTTATATAGTAATTGGTTTAACCCCCACTATCACTATATTATCTTTTATTCATTTGTGAGACGTAAAGGACTTAATTTCTTTTACAATAAGACATTTTGTATAAAGTATATTGAGTTTAAGTTGTCTATTGTCACTCTAAGTAGGCTATAACTTCAGTTATATTTAAATCTCCAGCGCCGAGCCAACAACGGTGTTCAAATTGACTCTAAGTAAATTAAACGCCTTTCCTTGTCAAGTTCAGAGATACAAATAAATTTAAGCCCTGTCTCTTACTTTATTGCGAAGACAATGAAAGTTTTGTATAAATATATTCATCGTCCTCCTGCCCTCATCCCACTCTAAGAGGGGTCGGCACAACATGTTACAAACATGTTCTCACATGATTTGGCTACGTATTTAATGACTGGCCACCTGCCTGACGTCAACTTACCTTAGTCGTATTTCACGACCCCTCGGCAAGAAAGAGGGTGGTTTATTCTACTCAGTCGGATACCACACGATTGGTCAACTCACCTTAGTCGACTTCTATGACAACTCGGTAAGAAATGAGGGTGGTCTATTCTACTCAGCCGGATACAACACAGCATTTTTGTACAAATATAATGAAGCTTATTTTATATTTAAACTTTTTTTATTATATTTGAAAGTAGCTACTCGCCCGACTTTGCACGCGTAGTACAATTTTTTTTTTGTGCCTGTGAGCCCTACTTTCATTTTCATTATATAAGCTATAGCGGCAACTTCGCTATGTCAAATTAAGGCTTAAAATTATTGGCACAGTCTATTTTGAGCAGTCGCAATCACAATATTAATTTGACAGAAAATATTTATAAAAATATATATATTTTCTGTTACGAAAAGTATTCTATTACAACAATCCATTAAATGAACTGAATGTTGTGTATACGATATATTACATGCTGTATTTTGAAAACACAAATCGTACTTAGGAAGCAATACTAATTAAGTAAAACGTATCTCGATGTTTACTTTTGTAAATTTATCGTTCAACGCGAAGGGGAACAAATTACAATGGTTTTAAAACGACATTCACAATATCCTGCGGCTATTGCTTTATAACTTACTGAGTTTTAGGAAAGTTAGAATCACAAAAACCATAAGTATCAATACTCGTATACGTTATCTGCATCAATTTTGATTATTTACAAAACTGTATCCAAAATTAAAGTGATATTCTGTTGCTATTCCACTGCTGGGCAAAGTTCTCTTCTCTCCGTTTTTGGAAAGAAGGGATGGAGCTAAAACCCACCACGCTGCTCCAATGCAGATTGGTAAGTTACACATATCCCCAGTAGTCCCTAGAGATATGCAGGTTTCCTCACGATGTTTAACTTCACCGAAAAGCGTATGATAATTTGCTATGACCAATTAGGCACATAGGTTTAATTAGCAAAAAAATCATTGGTGCCTGCCCGGGATTTGAACTCCTGACCCTCTGGAAAGAGTCATACGATCTCACCGCTGGGCACACAGCTTATCCACAACTACCTTTGCGTCAACTTTTATTTTACTAATACTTTTAAATTCCTTCAACTAAGTGCCATATTTTTCCCTGCAGAAAAAACGGAAATTGTTTTTATCGAATCAAAAATTTCGTATGAATTTGGGCAAAAAAATATTTTAAACGAGAAATTAATAAAAAATGTGATCAGAAATATTCTTTATAATGTGTTTAATATAACTTATGCCATTACAAACTACCGTTACGGATCATTTGCTAGCTTATGATAGAGAATATGATAGAGGTTTAAAAAGATAATGGTAGAGAAAAAAATGTTGTGCCAACCCCACTTAGAGTGGGACATGGGATATGTAAATAAGCGGGGCAATGGTGAGGCTATGCTTAGGTAAGTAAGTAGTCTATACTTGTTGTTAACATAAACTTTGAACTAAGGGCGAAGCTAGGCGTAGATGGTTTCAAATTATCACACACGAATTTTCCCAACAATGTTTTCTTTCAACTAAAATTTAATGAATTATAAATATTAATTAAGCTTTTATGTAAAACAAACAAGTGTCAGCCCCGTTTTAGAAATGCTGAAAATGTTTTAACGCTTGTGAAGTTCGAGACACAACATCGTTTAGGTATAGGAATCAAATAGGTTATAAATTAGTACAATTATTTACTACCATAGACGGAGAGATTAAATGCATGTTTACAAATATGAATTTAAAAAAAACCATTTCTGCGTATAGTTGGTATTAACAAAGAAAAAATCGGATAACATTGTAAAGAAATCTAAATATTTATCTATTAAGAATTCCTGGAATATATATATTATTAACGTACAGCACTGTAGTGGGTTTTCACTCCAAGCCTACTGAAAAAAAGAGCAGAGCGTTGGCCAACAGTGGGATACTTAGAATGAGCTAAAAAAAAAAATCAAAATAATTTAAGTAAATAGTGCTTCCAGTCATAAATAAAATTTAACAGCTCTATATTTACTTACAAGAATTCATTTTAAGGATATTACCCGATTACTCCACAAAATATTACATACGACGGAATAGGATATCATGAAATATCATTAGCTGTTTTTCAAATTCTGAATTACTGAATAACGGAAGTGGGGTTCTGAGATGTTTTTACTAATCCCATGTTATATTTTCATGGCTTATTCTTGGGATATATATTGATAAAATCTGGTAAAATTAAATCACATAATTAAAGTTCACATGATTAAAGCCGCGAGGGGACAGCTAGTATTCCAACAAATATGCAATATCCATGTATCCATTGTTTCAAGTTTAGTTTTATTTGAAACTCTCCGTTAAAGCTCCAACGTGTTAATAGATAAGTTAGTAAAAGTCAAACAGTGTTTCACTATTAAAGGCTAATGGGCCGTTATTATGAAGGTGCTCTCAAACTTTCAGGTGACATGAAGGGAATACATAATTTTGTCAGATAGCGACTACACGCGGTGAATATTTAAATACTTCCTCATAAATGAAAGAGAAATACAGGTACGAAAATATTAAACTCCTAGCGTGCAAACAATCTCTAATATTGTGTAACAAATAAGAGAAGTTTAAAAGGGATAGCAAGAATAAAATCTCTTTAACCACAAAAAGTCTTTAGCTACAAAAAGTCCATATGACGTATATCTACGTACTACGTAAAAGGAGGCTAAGGAATACGACACATCCAGTCACATATAATAAATTATGATCAATATTTAAATGAAGTTCTATAATAAAGTTTTATTGTTACTTTAAATAATTGATTAGCTATTTCGACATAATTATTTCGGCACCAGCGATTGTGGCGCCATCTTAAAAATAAACATGAATTATAATAAGTGTTTTATGACTTAAATCAATAATTATAGATAAAATGATTACCATAAAATTGTATAAAACTATCTTGATTGTTCATGGAATCTACATATATTATATTTATTTTATTATCATATCTGCTAATTCCTGTTGTAAGCGTGAAAAGTAGGCCATAAATAGAGGGTACACAATAAGTCCTAATAACGTTCTGTTTGTAAGGTTATTGTTTTTTTTATTTTGTGCTCACGACGTTCTTTTACATATGTATCTATCTTTCGATTAGTATACTGTATCCATTGTAACTTTCAAGAAAATGGCCACAATAGCAGTGTGATCATTTCATTCATTGGGAAGCCATGTTGGTGGATACTCTGTTAATTATTGTCGGCTTAAATAAAGCACTAGCTGTGGCCGCGACTTCTTTCGCGTGGAAATCAGTGTGTAACAAAATTAAACCCTCTTAAATCCCAATCCATAGGAATTCTAGCATATAAATATTCGGCAATATATCGCTCCACAAACTCTATTCTAATGAAAGTTCTAACAGAATTTTTAGTTGCTACGGAGATTTTGAAATTAACTTAAACCTTCCTCAAATATTGCACTATTTTTTAGTGAAAACCGTATAAAAATCTGTTCAGTAGAATTTGAGAAAATCGATCATATACAGACAGACAACTTAGGGTAACTTTGTTTTGTATTATGTATTGATTTCATGCTTCACATAATGGTACTTAACACCATTATTTAAATATCTTAAAAGTTCATCATCACCCTCCTGTCCTTATCCCACACTAAGTAGGGTCCGCACAACATGTTATAAATATGTTGTCACATGATTTGGCTGTGTATTTTACGACCGGCCGCCTGCCTAACGTCAACTTACCTTAGGCGCATTTTACGACATCTCGGTAAGAAAGAGGGTGGTCTATTCTGCTCAACCGGATACCATACGGCGGGTCGCCTTTTTGTTTTTTTTTTGTCAGGAAAACCCATTATGGGTCCCGCCGCCCGACGGGGACGAGCGGCGGGTATGTCGGACGCTCACCGGCTAAAAACCTGACAGTGCTCCACCGCGCTGCCGGTGGCGGGGACAAGGTACCTTTAGACACACTTCCCCCATCCCCGCCAGTAGCAACTCTAGACCCCAGAGTGCGCCACCTCTGGGTCGGGGCCTCTCTCAAAGGGGGCCTCTCTCAAAGTGGGCCCCTCCCTGAGGCGGTCGATGCATCTGGTTCCTCCCGATGCATCGACCGCCTCGGGAACGTCCGATAAACCCCGTTCGGAATGCTCGGAGGTCCCCATTAGGGCGGCATGCGACGGACTTCGGCGAGTCGTATGCGCCCCGCTCGCCTGCGGCGGATCGGATCCAAGGACTCGACTTCCCGGATCCGCCCCGCCGCCTCCTTCCATCAGGCCATCGCTGCCCACGATCTCTCCTCGTCCACCATGGCACGAATCACGGCGGGCAAGGAGAGATCGTGCCCCACCTGTGCCACGAGTTCCGCCCGCTGATCCACCCAAGCTGGGCAGTCTGCAAGCGTATGCAGCGCCGTATCAAATTCGGCGCCGCACTCGTGGCACTCACCGGACGCCTCGCGCCGGGCCACCTTTCACAGATACCACCCAAAACAACCGTGTCCGGAGAGCACCTGCGTCAGGCGAAAGGTGAGGACCCCATGCCTCCTGGCGACCCAGCCCTGGAGAATGGGCTGGATGGCTGCAATCGTCCAAAATCCTGCACTAGGCGATTCCAGCCGCCGCCTCCATTGGCGGATGAGCTCCACCTGAGCTTTCCTCCGCCAATCCACCTCTACCACCGCTGAGCTTCCCCCCGCTGAACGGGCTTCAGCTCTTCGGTGGTAGGAATAGTAAGGCGGATCGCCTTACCTTAGTCGCCTTTTACGACACCTTGGTAAGAAGTGAAGGCGGGTTATTCTACTAAGTCGGATAACACATTGCGTAGCCCAAACATTAGATGAGGAAAAGTCGTAAACATGTTGAGGCCGGTCTGCTAGTAAGTTCATAAAATACTTTTTAGAATCTTTCAAATGTACTATAAATGTACCTTTGATTTTCAAAAAGACTATCCAATATTCGAGAACATGTCCCAGCTAACAGTAAACGTTTGTATAAAAGAGAATTTTTGGGAAAAGCCGATTTAGCACTCGCAACTACAAGTTTGGAAAATGTTCGGGAATTGCACAGTCACAGCAGTATTAATCTAACTGTGTATCAATCTGTGTGATTTTTTCAAATGTTTTGTTTAAATAGTGTTTTTTTAATGAATAAGTAATAATTAATGACATAGACCCATTAAGCTGCCCCAATGTCAGCAGATTACTCATTACCCAGAAATTTTTATAAAAATTCATGTTTTCATACAAATTTAACTATGTGATAGCCCAGCGACGAAACCATGCCACTCTTTCGACGGGAACACGAGTTCAAACCCGGGCAGGCACCAATGAGTTTTTCTATTAAAACTCATGTGTCTAATTGATAATTGCAATTATTCACACGCTTTTCGGTGAAGGAAAACATCGTAAGGACACTTGCATTTCTCTAGAGAATCCTACCAATCCTACCAATCCGCATTCGAGCAGCGTGGTAGGTCTTAGCTCCAACCCTTCTCTGCAGTAACGGAGAGAGGAGGCCTATTCCCAGCAGTGGGATTGTAACAGGTCGCTACTTTACTTTTACTTTTAGTTATAATCGTACAGGTACACCTGTAACTGCCGATGATTTGAATGCGTGACCCTCGGCGAATTTACTACCCGTAACAATACGTAATGCTAAACCGTAACCAAACTTTAAATGCAATAGTCTGTCTATCACACATTTACGGGTAATTCGCTAAAACAATGTTAATGGAATTTGGAATACTTATAGTTTAAATATTGAACTGACATGTAGAATAAAAAATTCCCATTTCCCGTTAAGTACGCATACATAACAGTACAACAGTACAAAACAGTAAATAATGTAAACAACTAAGTGATAGGTAGCTTTAGTAATAATTGTGCTTTGAGTCGCTTGGTAGGTACACAGCATAGCTGCAACCCAACTCGCTGACTTCACTTTAATAATAATAACCCACGCATCGTGGGTTATTCTGTAGATAACTATTTTGTTCATATATTTTGTGGTTAGTACGCAGTAAGTGGACTCAGTTGGTTTAAGGTAATATGTACAAGTACGCTATTTTAATGTTATAGTAGCTCTTAGTTAATACATACCAGACAAATTTCTTTGATTTTTGATTTATATTTTTTTTTACAATTTAATTATTTTGTTTGAACAAATAAATGAAAATTGCTGGTGATTAAACAGTTTTGTTGACGCGAACAAAGTTGCGGATATAGGCTATTTAAATTTTTCGTTTGGCAAAATTTCGAGAACATTGAACACAAATATTTAAAGTTACGCACGATTAGATTTGGTGAAATCTGCCGCCGCGGCTCGCCGGGGTGTTTGTTGCGATATCACAATAACTGGGTGGATGTAAAAACCGCAGAGCTTTCATAACTTTTATCAGCAAGCGTTAATGTAGCGAGAAGATTTATTTTTTCGGTTAAAAGTACAAGATGACTCTCGATCTCATGATATGAAATCTTGCTTGTACAAAATAAGAACAAAAGACATATTTTTGCTCTGCACAAAAAAGACAATAATATTAAAAGTTAATGACGTAAAATATTTATATCGTTACTTATGTACTGTGGAATTAAGTAAAGTAAAGCGTTCTATAAAAATATGATTCTATTTATATTAATAATCCTAGTTTGATGATAAAAAAGAAATGAAATATTTTGGTATAATCTGCGATTAGATATATGTTAGATTGTACTATCAGTTGTCATAAATTCTAAATGTAGGATTCTTAAAACGTATAAACTACAAACTACCATTACACTAAGATTAGTGTGCAGCTAGATAGCTGTATACATTCACTACAGTTCAACAATCTTTTCGCTCCGTGACTTGAGGATCACCAGATGTTTTTTTTAATTGCCTAATGGTATAGTCATAGGTGGAACGCGCATACCTATGAAATGTATGTTCATTCTTGCTTTAAAAATAACCAGATTAAATGCATTGGCATAGATGCCGGAAGGTAATTCCATTCCCGTGCAGTGCAACAGAAATGAAGAATCGAAATACTTCGCGCGCGACCGTGGGATGTCTAAGCGTAGGGGTGGAACCTCTCTCGGTGCCTAGTGGTGCGATGATATAAGGAAATGCAGCAATAAGGTTGTAAAGAACCTGAGCATGCTCTCCAAAATAGATCCTGTAGAAGACCGATAGACATACAGGCACTATAACAGAACTACCTTGCTATAATCCGCACGGGTTAAGTGAATGCATGCAAAGCTAATGTGTATGAAGCAGGCAAAATTTACGCACCTTACAAATGCAGGACAAGTCACCACATGCACCCCAAGGCGCCTCCACCAGCTACAATACACACAAGCAGCACACACAACCACCACCAAAATCTCGACGATCGTTTCGCTCCGAAACCGAAGCATCATCAGGAGGATAGGCTCTAGCCAGAGCCAGGCGTTACTTTGCGGAATTCCGCAAAGTAACGCCTGCCTCTATAAATCAGATAGACATTCAATGTTGCAAGCTCTGCAACACGCATTGGTCAGGGTGCCACACATTTATCGGAAGAGTCCAAAGCATCGAGTTAGGATTTGAATTCATCGTAGCTTTGAGATTTTGTCGTAGGGTCTATCATGATGATGCTATATAATATTTTAATTAGAGTAATCGCTTAAAACCCCTATTTTTAGATGACATATGGTTAGAGCAAAATTACAATCGTCGTCGTCATTTGTTCAAGTTATAATAATAAAGCAAACGTTTAAATGAACAATGATGAAGAATATGTAATCTGAAAAAGCTTAAGGAGGAAAGAATTCTCTTAAGATAAAGCGGCTATTATCTATCAAGCTTGCTAAGACATCCGCTTCCTGTTTTTCCGGTTTTCCTCATTCATAATTCAAGATTTATTTTCAATATTTCACTCCCACAAATCGTTTATAAACCGAAAGTATTTCTGGACCTCTTTCATTTTCAGATAAGCTTCTTACAAAGTTTAGAACATCCAGATTAAAAAACACATTTTTATTAAGTAACTAGTATTTACCTGAGACTTTGTGTAGTATTTAATATTGTGATAGAAAATCAAATTCTTTTTATTATAAAATTATAATAAGGGTTAGAAAGCAATGGTCGTCCCATTTAAGCGAATCCCGAAATAAGAGTAAATAAATCGCTTGAAATATGTTTGCACTTGCATTAAGCCTTTATAGTAGGCTCCGTTTTGATAATAAAAGGCCTTGTGAATACTGTTGAACTATTATATTGAATGCAATTTACAAGGAGTACATTGATAGCGTTACAAAATTTGAAGAATTTGACAATTAGATTGAAAAACGTATAACGACGTATGTGACGTTTCGCGCAGATACCCACGATTGGTGCATGTCATCCGTATGGCCACAGATGATTATAGGCCGCAACAAAATATATTATAAGATATTATTACTCTGATGAGTAAGTTTTCTCCTACCGAGCCAGCAAGAGACTATGCAATTTGCATATTAAGAAATCTCACTCTATCAATAAATAAATTAAACATAGTAAAAACTTTTAATAAATTTCATGTTCCTTCTGCTGACTGTTGGGGAGTTTCCTTGTCTGGAGCCAATCCTGGCGGCAGAATCGTGTCATGCTCATGCATATTCATCGGGATGGTACCAATATGTAAAATTTTAGCTAAATTGGACACCGGGAAGGAAGTGCGCTCTACTCTCTGCATTTCTTAACCTCAACGATGCTTTTGCGCTCGCCCATCCCGCCCGGTGACGCTGTCAAAGCCGTTAGGCCCAACAGCATACAGTCAATTCGAAAAAAAAATAATCATAAATTCACTTGCAAAACATATATTTTCAAATGTATATTAAACAAATTTAAATTAAAAATTCTAAATAATGGTTGTAAAATAAACGTGAATAAGACAAACATTATTTTACCAGCTACAAGTTCTCAGCGAGCTACAGAATGGAATAAGCATATTCAAGTCGAAATGAAAAATAAATTCAACCATTTATAACATTCGCTCACCGCAGCCAAAGAAAACATTATTCATATAATAAGGAAGGAATAAAAGCAGTCCGTTTTCGCGATGAAAATTTTGCGGTTTTAATATCACGAAATGCAGTTTCCACAATGTATTGTTTGTAGGAGTAAATGTAAGACGAGTCACGAAATCGTTTGGTTCTTATACAGCTACTTATTTCTAGACCCCATCTACTAAAATTCGAATATAATAATAAGCGTATTGTTGTTATATTCGAATTAAGTATTTACTTACATATAAATAAATCTATCTTCAAATTGAATTTGAGCTTTATTAAAGGTCATGGAAAGCCACAATCACATCAAAGTATTATGTTCAAAGAATCACTTCTTCTTCTGTTACCAGGTACTTTAGAAGAATAACAAATACATATAAAAAGAAAATTACAAATTAATATAGACAAAAACTAAGTTAAACTGTAGAAAAAACAAAAAGAGGACATTCAGGTGTTCGTCACATCACTGAATTATATTTGAAAATTGATATTTAAAATACAATATGCGCTTTCAGACAGAGTGTTTTAAGACTAAAGTCTTCGAATAGTACGCGTTGACGTAATTCATATGGATCTCTGTCTTGGAAAGTTGATCGCTGTCTGTGAACCTCATTAGAAAGCTCAGAGTCAAATCAGTAATCTGGAGATCAGAAATGTCGCGGGAGCTGCTGGAATCGAGCAGCACAGGATTGTAAGGCGTAAATATATATTGAAAAGTATATTCACCATAAAACGTCAATCCCAAAAAAATAAAAAGAAAATTGTGCGTTTCCAGTGTAAAAGAGCGTATCCTAAAAACGCTTTATTAACTAATACTAAGATAAGAGCATAAACAATAGTGTTAAGACTTTAAAGATTAAATTAGATTAAGATCTAACACGTTAACCCTAGGTACCCAAATATAAAGATATAATCTAAGTAATCTCTATATAATGTAAGAGAAAACTTTTGCCCAAGGAGTGGTGTGATGTCTAAGGCACAGCTCTACTGGGAAAAACTCTTAATTAAAGGTCATACCTCCTTTTTTTATTAATTTATTATTTTGTTCGTTCAGTAAGCGTAGTTATTAAACGAATATAGCCAAAATATGCACACAGTGAAAGTATGAATTTAGTTATTCATGATCACGCTTTGATATAAACCTGACTATGAACATAATTTTTGCTGAATAATTTTGCTGCGTCAGTATACTTTTTTAATTTTATAACTGAAAAAATATACAACCGCTCGGCGATTTTAAATTTCCTGATTCACGGATAGAGGCTTATTTATTTTGTGACAACCTTTTAATTCGTATTTTTAATATTGCTCGGCTTTTTTATAATAAAAGAATAAACTACCTCAGAAATATGCTGTAATAGGTCTTACCTGCCTTACCTTAAAACTTTACCTGCGAATTCGTTTATGTCAATTTAAGATTTAATATACTCAATCTCTCAATTATGCACTTCTAGGTATCTAGGACTTTAGTCTTGCTGAGTTAAGTGTTTAAGCATCCTCAATGATGCAGTAGGTGTTTTCCTTGGTGTATAAACTTTAATTGTGCCACATTTACTGCTGGTTCGGAAAGCTGTTCCTACCGAGAAGAACCAGCAAGAAACTTGGCGGTTGCTCTTTTTAAAAATATAATTCTTATAACTAGTTACATGTAGTCATTACTATCTTTTACAGGGTAGAGTAGCTATATCCACACATTCTATACATCTAAGTAATCCTCAACAGTATAGTAGGCTTTCAGTATCAGTCTCTGTTTAATAGTGTTTTAAACTGCTGTAATGGCAAGGCTAAAATTGATTGCGGAATTTTATTATAGAATCTTATACCCAAACTCACAAACGATTTATCTTTTTTGACCTACCTTAAGTCAGATATCCATCCACCATTACGTTGAACAGCTTCCAACGAGTTTGAAATTATACAGTAAAGGAAAATATAAGCAGTTTATTCGGTGAATAGTTCAGTAGCACTTTCATAAGCAGAATTTACTGTACATAATATTGTAACTGCGCCAAAACTGTACCAGCTGCATCGACTCGATAACTTACGTACAAACTACAGATGGCCTACTTTCGGCTGTGTGACTCTGAACACTTTGTTTTTGCAAATTCATTGTTGACTTACCATTTCTTTCTTTCGTAAACATTAGGCTGAGTAATAGAAGATAAAAAAATCTAAGATCATAAACACGGCTTAACGTAAGCAATAAGCCTTTTGAGTTAGTGTAATACAGTGAGTGTAATAGAGTGCTAGTGCTACTGAAAAGAACACAAAAAAAGTGTCTCATATACCAAGAAGAACTAAGATAAGTCACTGGACCGCTTCTTAGATACAAATTAATTTATAAGTTTAGGTTATCTTTAAGTCGCTTATTACCCTTTTGGCTACATCGCAGCACCAATAGAGTACTTCCTTTTTTGGTCGTTCTTTATAGTAGGAAAATATATATCTATACTTATTATAAAACAAAGTCCCAAAAAGCTGTATGTCTGTATGTAATCGATTTTCTCAAAATCTACTGAACGGATTTTTATACGGTGTTCAGCAAAAGATAGTGGTTTAGGTAAATAGTACATATCGGTATTATATAATTATGTTGAAGAGATCGGGCAGTTGTTAAAAAACTTGCTTGCTGGGAGCTTTAGTCGCGTGCGCTGCGTAAACCAGCAGAGATACGCTAAAGTTATGTAGTAAAGAATTGTGGACTCATAAAAATACTACAAAAAAGTCCGCTATAACATACCTCCATCTCTTACGGTCAACTCAGAATAACTACTTTTATGTTCAAAATTTCAAAAATACGGGAAAAGTTTCGTAAATCATTTAATTCCACGCGGGCGAAGCCGTTGTTGGCACAGCTAGTTTATATATATAAAAAAAACATATTGACATCGTGAGTGTGTTGCAAAAGTAATGAAAATATTATTTTGCTTTAATATAATCCACTCCAGGTTGTCGTGGAGTCTATCTCTTGATGATGCTTTAGTTACGGTGCGAAATTATGTTTAGCATTATTGTTGAGACTATAGTACTGAGTGTGTGCAGTGCTTGTTTATTGTGGTTTTATTGGCGGTGGGTAGTGTATGAGTTTTTCTACTAAATTGCATGTATCAGAACTACACTCTACATTGAGTAAAGACAGAGACAATGTACAAACATATACGAAATCGCTATAAAAAACAAAACACAAATATATAGTTATTTTATTTATTATACATTAGTACATATTATATTCTTTCAATTGTAAGGTAGCATGGAAATTGTGTGTGTGGTTAATAAAATATACTCTTCGCAAACATATCAGTACGAAATAAGAGTGTAAATTTGAGTTTTCAATATAATTTAATTCGCACTAACGGCGATCCCCTGGTGGGCCGGTTAACAACTTTCTAATATATCGGAGGGCCGGATATCCCTTAGGACTTAACAACATTAACCGGCCCGCAAAGTTATATACATACGAGGAGAAATACTATCGGTTATGTTATGAATGAATGATGTTTTACGTAGAAATGTGGGCAAAGTTGAGATGATCCCGGACTGAAGTTTACGAGTTCAAATCCCAAAGCCACTCTGAGTTTTGTTTCAAAGTTATCGAGAGAAAATTTCTGTGATGTACATAGCTTTTAATGTATTGCAGATAAAAGATTTGGATTGCAATATTGGCATAATTTTACACGTTTTTAACATGCTATGGAATCATTTACTTATATCCCACCGCTGGGCCTCCTTTTTTGGAGTAAAGGGTTGCATCTTAGACCCACCACGCTGCTCCAACCGGATTGGTAGATTACACATATACCCAGAATTCTCTAGAGATATGATTTTTCCTTAACAGAAACCCATGCGATAAATTACAAATATCAATTAGGCATTTGAGCCGGTTACCCTCTCGAGAGATTCACACGGTCCTACCGCTGGGTTATCACGACTAGATAATGTATATACTTGACAGTAAATGGAATTTAAGATAATGTCTCTTGATCGGTGTTAAATGAATATTTTATTAGACGCTCGACTTAAAATTCAAACGTTTTTGATCGTAATGGAACCTTCAAAGTTCTTACCGAATGATATTCTCAAAATGAAATTCAAATTTGAAATACACTTTGGCGGAATATACGAGTATTTTGCATGAATTTTTAAAGTTAAATGACCATTTTTAGACACATATTCACACAGTCAGATCTTTTATTTTCACATCCATATTTGCGTATCTATCTGTTCAGCTTTCATGGGAATTCTGGTATAGTAATATCAAATTTAATACCATTAATACTCTTAATGACACCATCAAAAGAGCTCTTGCCACCATCGACATTTCTGCTCTTCTCGAGCCTTTCGGGATATGTCGGGATGATGGCAAGAGACCAGACGGTCTGACGCTGGTTCCTTGGGAACGGGGACGGGCCCTAATGTGGGACGCAACATGCGTTGATACGTTAGCCTCGTCCCATATCAGGGAAACGGCGTCCAGACCTGGAGCTGCGGCGGAAATGGCCGAATCCGGCAAGCGGCGAAAGTATGCATCTCTCGTTGAGAGTTATATATTTGTGCCGTTTGCAATTGAGACCCTAGGGTCATGGAGCCAAAGTGCAAAAAATTTTTTATCCGTTTTAACACCTCGGTTGATCGCCTCTTCGGGTGACAAGAGGGCTGGCTCCTTTCTCGCACAACGGAATCAGCTTAGCGATTCAACCCGGAAACGCTGCCAGCATTCTTGGGACCATTCCACGTGGGCATGATTTGTATAATAGTAGCGTGTAAGTAATTTAAGATAGATATAACTTGTAGATAAATGTTATAAATAAAAAAAAAAATTAAAGCTTATATTAAAATATACGAATTAATAATTTCCCGTTTTCTTATGGAGACAGGTAAAAATATATTATATAATTTAAATTATATAGAAATTCTTATTTTTATATTTTGTATGTGCTATAAATTGCAGTTACAACTGGAATTATAGTAAAATAATTATATTATAATTTTTTAATAAGTTGTTGTGGAACTTAGAAGCAATATCAGGTATCTTCATTTTTAAACCAAATACAAATATGTCCTATTATGGAGCGAAAAGTTCCCTTATTACAAGGAACCTAGTCCGTGGACCAAGGTCGCTGGTTGTGGGTTAAGTGAACTGTATGAGGGGTTTTACTATTTTTCTGGGCAATGCACAATTATCACCGATAAGTAGTAACAACTTAGCACCACCCACCTTTCGATGCCGTAGTACCGCCGCCATGCACTGGAAAGTTCGAAGTCCTAGATATGCGCCGGCGGCCGGCCGTTTCTTGCGACACCGAGAGAAAAGGCTACTCGAACGAACAGTAACACTATCACAAGTCCGAAACTCAACACGACGCCTTTAAGTTGAACACAGCACTTGATATAGCAAGTCCTAGACGAATTGTTAATGTTTTACAACTAATTTACACGAATAATGTAAAGCGATCAAGCGGCCATTAGCGAACGATTCGCGCGCACTTAGACTTATGTAGTTCGCGAAAGAAATAGTTCGAAAGAATCACTCCCACAGTCGAATCACGAGAATCAACTCCAATATTTCCCGCTTCATCGTTCGTTAGTTCGTGATTAATGAGTCGTGATTTGGTACAGAATCAATAAAGATGACGTCAACCGAACTCATGTTGTCTCGCTGTTGTATGCCGTGACTACTTACTGTTAGGGATGTCAAAAAATAATCGATTATGTAATCAAAATAATCGATCTTTAATAAGAAATTATTTAAACTTTAATAAAATCGATTTTTTTTAAATGATTTCCTTAATTACGCTCATTTTATTCTTTTTCTTGCCTTCTTTTTCTAGTTTTTTAAGATAAGAAATGCGGTGTTGGATGAAACCAATGTAGCCAAAAAACACATATTAATCGAATTTCGCAAACAGCGCATCTGGTAATTTTTATTCGTAGTTGTCCACTTTAATTAGTCTTTATTCTACTTATGCTTTAAAAGCAAATTTTTAAGTAGTCAGAAAAAAACTACTTTTAAATAATCGATTATTTCCTTTCGAGTAAATAGATTTATAAATCGATTTAGTTTTGGAAGGAGAAAAACCGATTATTTATTAATCGATCTAGCTAGCTTTTATTTTTAAAAAACATTTTATTCCTGGCTATGAAAAACAGCTATAATATAAATGGAATAGAAATATTCTTTTAAAAAAACCATATGGATTCTTTTATTTTACGTATAATATATATATAAATAGAATTTATATTATTTAAAATATATAAATAAATATATAAACATAAGGTTTACTTGATTATTTTTCAAATTTAACCACAAATATAAAAGGGTCCTTTAATCACTACCTAAAAATATATTTTATGAAAATTCATAGCTTTATGCTATTTTAAGTGCTATAATTTTGATTAAATTTAGTCTTCAAGAATCATGTCGTAGCAAGAGCAGTATTAAACAAGCGAACCAGCTTCCAATGCTACCACATATCGATGAATAAAAAATGACAATTGCCCAGAGAGAAAAAGATATTTCGAAATAATTAATAATTATCAAATATTTACGAACACATAATACAGTAATAAATCCAGTTAGCGCAAAATTAATTCCTTAATTAATGATACAGTATACATTAATATAAGCAATATAACAGAACTAACTACTTTGCTATAATCCGCACGGGTTAAGTGAATGCATGCAAAGCCAATGTGTATGAAGCAGGCAAAATCTACGCACCTTATACATGCAGGACCAGCCACCACATGCACCCCAAGGCGCAATTCACCAGCAACAACGAACACAAAAGCAGCACACACACCCACCACCACAATACGATTACAGTACGATTTTTGTCGTGAAGCCTATCCTCCTGATGATGCTTCGGTTTCAGGGCGAAACGATCATCGAGATTGTGGTGGTGGGTGTGTGTGCTGCTTTTGTGTTCGTTGTTGCTGGTGAATTGCGCCTTGGGGTGCATGTGGTGACTGGTCCTGCATGTGTAAGGTGCGTAGATTTTGCCTGCTTCATACACATTGGCTTTGCATGCATTCACTTAACCCGTGCGGATTATAGCAAAGTAGTTAGTTCTGTTATATTGCTTGTAATATGGAATTCCGCAAAGTAACGCCTGCTTCTATAAATTACATTAATATAATTTGATATTAGATTAAATTCTCCTTAGCGGTACTCAAACAATCACTTATTCCGCCATACTTCGTGTTACATCGTGAAACGTCCCAATTTCAAATATCCAGCTACGCCCCAAGATGGCGGAATGCAATTAGTCTTTCGCGTAATTTGTACACGAAATCAGAGCTGGTTCAACTTGAATTATAAATGTAATTTGTACAACATGACATGTAATAACAATTATTATCGTTTAATAAGTTAACGACGTACTTCGTTGTTTTCTTTTACATGTATAAACTGTACTTTACTTGACTAAAAACGTCACGGCTTCAGTTTTTCCAGTTTGTTTCTCATTTAGTTACACCAGTTATTTTTCCCTCCGCTTTATCGTAATAAACCAATGCCAAATAGTAAAAAAAAAAACAATTTAAGCACAGTTTCCCACTACTCAATCTCCTCGACCGGTCATGAGACCATTTTAGTCTTTTGAATAATGGTATCATAACATGTCATTATACTATATCACTATCCTATAATATGATGGATGTACCTACAAAGGACGACGACAAATAAATACGCGGTTAGATCCAGAAAATTGTATCTTTAATTTAGATGAAAATGTCTTTGCATAGCTATAATGGGCCACAGTTTTACTGAAATAATTAGTGATCACATTATAGTCATATGAGCCGTCAATATAAGGTTGTCAGTTGTCACTCCTAATTGCAGCTTACAGCTTAGAGAACAAATACTACGTGGGCTTCTCTATTTACGGGAAGCGTGTTATTCGTTACTATAATTAAATTCCACAAAACTTATTATACTTGCCTTCACAAAGATTAAATTAACTATAAGGAATATTATAATTAAACTATATTACACAATTGAAGATTAATTAAATGATTTAAAAGCATGAACCTAAAATCTAGCTTTGTATACGACTATTGCTTAATTATTTACGTCTCTCGGTAGGAGCAACCTTCCGAACCAGCAGCTTCATCGATATTTTTGATCCTTATCGTTTCAAAAGTGGTTTAAAAAGCTTATTTGAAAAAGGATTATTATGATTTTATTTGTTTTTGATAATTATTCGATTAACGTAGTGCAGAAGGGTATAAATTACCAGGGGACATCTGGTAAGGGAACTTTTAAGAGGTCCTATTGCGATAACAAGATGTAAAGTAGTTAAGTGCTTAGCAAACTTACCAAGTTCTATGATGTGTTTGCTGTTCATGGGCTATGACGATATTAACTCGTGAATATGTTAAAGTTTGATGGCGGTGCGAGTTTATGTCGAAATTGTTAAGTGAACGGCGCGTTATCAACGGGAACTTGGTAATGTCAGGTGTGCAACGCGTTTCGCTAAAAACACTTTTTATAAAAACTTTGAACGTAAACTTTTTGATGTGACTTTTGGTTACTGTTTCAGGGAAATAAATAGATGAAGGTAAAAAAATAATGTCACCGTGCCGCAGAACTCAAAGTTGAACGTGAAAAATCGGCAATAAAATCAAAACAAAAATTATATGTCGATACCATCTTAATCTACTTCTCGTATTTTCTATAATGGGCGCAAATTCCAAACATCCTCTTATATACTCATTCCGTATTATATGCAGTCTAACCTTAAGCCGTGTGGTATCCGGCAGAATAGAATAGGCCACCCTCATTTCTTACCGAGGTGTCGTAAAAGGCGACTAAGGTAAGTTGACGTCAGGCAGGCGGCCGGTCGTAAAATACGTAGCCAAATCATATGACAGCATGTTTGCAACATGTTGTGCCGACCCCACTTAGAGGGATAAGGGCAGGAGACTGATGATGCAGTCTAACCTAACAACCACCTTAACATTCTCAACTCATTAGCATGCACTCTGTTTTAATTGCCCAACATTTTGATCCCTGCAATAGAACAGTTTTTACGATCGTTTTATAATTTCCCTTTAACTTTAAGAGGCAATTATGAAATTAAACAATATTGAAGCTTATATATCAGACTAACATATGAGATTAAAATAAATGTTTTATTCCTTTGGGAACAGGAATCACATAGGAGATAATAATTGAGGGTATCATTTTAGCTTAACACGAACGAAGTCGTGAGTACGGAGTGTGTTGTATATTTCAAAATTACAAAAAATGCTCTACACGTTTCTATTCATTGTAGACAAATGATGATTTACGACAGCAATTAGTGACGTGGACCCGGGTGAGCGGGTTGTTTTAATTGAATTAGTTTTGTTTTTTTTTCGTGTCGGGAATTCGCAATATTGCTCGTCCGTCTGTGAGCAATTTTACAATAAAAAATAACAGTAAAGGTAATGAGTGGAGTAAACTGGTATATTTTGCATAAACGGCGTTTAATTTGCCCTTTTGGGCGCAGCGTCCTAGACTATTCCACAAAATTGATAGTTTAACTTAATTAAATATTTGATTTGATGAAAAAAATTACAGCTTAACTTAATTAAATAAAAATATAAACGCGAAAGTCTGTCTGTATGACTGTATAGTCATACATTAAAGCGTATGCTTTGGCGTCTAATACGCTGGACCTATATTACGAAATTTGTCCCAATGAAAGCCTATATATAAAACCGGGTTCATATACGACATGTAGAGAAAAAAAAAATTGCATTATTAAGGATATTTAAACTCTTAAGTTGGTATAAACAAAGTCACGGGTATCGGTAGTTGTCAAAAATTCTGTGTTATTTAACACAAATAATTTTATTACAACCAACTTGATTAAAAATAAATATGCTATCATCTCAATGATAGTCCGTAACACTTTGTATTTTGCAACTATTTTGGCAGCTGGACACTGTCACTCTAGAGGTCTCTATGTTTCGCCCGAGACGTGTGAGGTCGGAGTGACCCTGTTCACTCTCGGGGAAAAGTCAAAGTGAACAGCTAACTCTTGTCAGTTGTTAATACTTTATAATTTTCTAATATTTTTATTATAAGGCGTTACTGTCCGGAGTTTCATAATAATTTTGCTATAATCCGTGATTAAAAATCCAAAAACTTATTGAAAAAATTTCATAAAAAGGGAACCAAAGATTTTGCTTCACGTATTAATATCTATATTACTTATACATAAATATTATTATAATTATTATCTAGTAAAAGTTTCACACTAAATAAACAGTCGAAGTATACTAACAGCTGTATCCTATTGAGAAAATGTAGTCTTTTGTTTGAGATAGTTTCAGAAGCACTCTCGACGCTCTCTCGAGTGCTCTTCATCTACAAAAGAGAGCTCTCCGTGAACACTTCGAGAGCTTTTATTTCTTATTGAATGATTTTACGGGGAAACTCTTACAACGAGCATTGATTACTATCTTATATATACTTATTAGTAAGTCAACATTTAGTATTATTTATTAGTATTATGCTATATTGTGCGCTAAAAGTAAATAGAAAATTTACATAATGCTAAATGTAGAGTGTACTATCCGTTCTTATACCTGATACACGCTGAATTCGTAAAAACTCGCGCAATAACCGAACTAATAACAATAATACACAAGCACTGTACACATTCACTGCCACAGTCTCAATAATCGTTTCGGCCCGTAACTGCAAAATCACAAAACGACGCATCATCGAAACAAGCAGAGTTATATAGTAAGTCTAACCGCCACCATTTATTTTGCTTGCGAACAATTGCGTAAAATGTACTATCCCATTTCATATCTGATACATGCAGGATTTGTAAAAATACATGCACTACTAACTTCTACCACCACCACAGTACTGCACTGCACACATTCACTACCATAATTCCAACATACAAATTACAAATGGGTAATTAAATATAAATATAAAATGGTAATCCTGTTAAATTAATATTGTCGTGGAGTTGTTATCGATATGAGTGAAAATAACATATCTAGGGCAAACACTGCTATAAGGTCAAGGTAAGTCGTTTTGCCTGTTTTCTTTGAACGTCGCTCATGCAAGAAAGAGGTCGTTTTAATTCATTTCCAGCTCGCACATAAGTAATTAAAATCTATATCCATACTTCATAATCATATATGCGAAGCTATCTTTAATACTTGTATTTAAAATCTAACTAACGGGCCAATATTTATGACGTTAGTTTAGTGGAAATTTAAGTTAGTAAATCGCGATAACATTAAGTGTCAAAAAATTCCGTACACTTAGGGTCATAAATAAAGGTATTACTAAATTTGTGTACATCTTATTATATAATAATACTAGCTGACACGGCAAGCGTTTTTAGCCATATAAATTACTATAGATTTGATTTCACTTTGACACGTGGTGAACAAAAACTCTTTGAAAGGTTGATAGTAGATGGCGCTTTTCAATATCATCCTATTCCTGTAGAAATAACAGGATTTTTATAGCTTATATGTTGCCCCGGTATATAAGGAATAATTATGCTAAATTTCATCGTAACAATGAAATATCCATACTCAAAAACTTTTGCATTTATAATATTGATAGGATTAGTAGGATAACTTTATTAACTGAGATTGAATGGATTTTTACAATTTATGATGCCCTTTCAATTAATGTAAAATGCATATGTCTTGAGTATTCCTGGTATACTTGTAACCTACCATTCCCCATTGTAACAGCGCGGTGTGTTTAAAGATGGACGATAATTTTGTCCAGCAGTGGGATGGTAACAGACCGCTTTAATGCACTACTGTCAATGCAATACCTGGAATTGAGAATCCAATAAACCCCGTACAAAACTTCAGCTTAAGTATGTAAATTTAAAATATTTTAAAACTTGACCGCCGAGTTTTTAGTAGTTATTCTCGTTGAGAGAAAAATTCTGAACTAAAAGTAGCTTCATTAAAATTAATTGATCCTTGACGATTTAAAATTGTTTGCAAAATATTTTGATTGGATTTGAAAGTATTATACTAATGTTATAATGGGTTACAAATATATAGTAAGACACAAATGAGATTGATAGAAGCAGGCGTTACTTTGACAGAACTATTTTTTTATAATCCGACCGTCCGGAAACCGTTTCCGAATCAATTTTGCAACACATGTTTGGAGTATAATTCAATGGTGGGGGTTGAACTATGTATATAACACTGCCTGTTTGGGCAATGCGGCACATTACAATTTTGCTGTGAGGCCCTTGCTGATGATGTTTCGGACATGGGGCGATTGAGATAAAGATTGACGTAGTGAATGTGTTTAGTGCTTGTGTGCTGTGTGTCTGCTTCCTACATTACCATTACACAAACGCGGATTATAGTAAAATATTTTTCTATAACTTCAGACACAAATATATTTGTCACGTTTAATCAAATGAGCTAACCTAGCACGTAGAGGGAGTTCGAAACGTTCATAAAATAAAACCATTCAAAGGAAAACTTTATGAATAAACCCAATGCTGCCAACAAACGTGAGCAATAGCCTGAATACGCTTTTCAAGAGGCTTCTAGAGGACTTGGCCCATAAATTGGTATTCCGTTTTGAATACAGTTTATTACGTAAATATTTTTAAAGTATAATTGAAACTGTGATAGCTGAACGGTGTAACCGTCTGCCTGTCTCGAGAGAGTTTAAAACTCCAGGCAGTCATCAATGAGTTTCTCTATTTAAACGAGTTATTGTTAAATGCAATTTATCACACACTTCTCGGTAAAGCAAAACATCGTAAGGAAACTTACATATCTCTGGATAATGGACTATATGTAGCCTACCAATCCGTAATACTCAGTGCGGTGGGTCTTGGCTCGCAAAATAAGGAGAGATGAAATCTAACGCCCAGCTGGGACTGATTGATTGTTTGAACGCGCTAATCTCAGGAACCACTGCACCGATTTGAAAAATTATTAATAAGAAGAGTGTAAGATAATCCATTTATCGAGGAAGGCTATAGGCTATATACCATCACGCTAAGATGAATAGGAGACGGGCAGCAATAAAAAATATTGCGGAAACGGCAAAAATTAATGTGTTCCCCTCTAAAAGTTCTCATTAAAAATTCGCGACAGCATATATAGCTTTTAAGTAATAATCCACTTTAACCGTGATTAATATGTTATAGTTTACTCAAATAATAAGACTGCAGTCCGCGCGAACGAAGTTGCGCTTAAAAGTTAGTATTTCATTACGTAATACTCAGTATAGGAGCAAGCCGTTACTTTGACTATGACTTTTGACCCACTTACAGTGGACGGATTCAATATAAACTGTGTACACTTATTTAGAACGGTGACAGTAATATGATAAATTTGTTTTAATTTTTTTTATAACAATGTCACACTAAAAAATGGAATGAAAAATGGAATAAATTTGTATGGTTTAAAACAGAGACAAGCACGCTTTTTACCGCTTTGTTAATCTTTTTTTCGTATATATCGAGTACCCCACGCTTTCGTTCTTTATTTTACAAAAGTAATAATAAAATTATTTTGCTATAATCCAGGAGATAGACTCCACGACAAAATCGCAAATCGGCTTTGCGGTTTTGGTTGCGGGGCGAAACCATTGTTGAGTTTGCGATAGCGAACTTATGTAGTGCTTGTGTATCGTGGTGGCGGTGGTGGAGGTTTGTGCATGTGTTTATACGAATCCTGCATGTATCGGGTATGGGAAAAACGGATAGTCCGGTATACATTTAGCATTATATATATTTCCTATTTACTTTATTGCGGATTCTAGCAACCTAATTTTATTATTACTTTTGTATTATGAATCTCCGCAAAGTAACGCCTAATTCTATAAATTATTCTTTATTTTTATTCTGTATTAGGAATTATTTTTTATTTTTAAATTTGATGTGCTATAAAAGCGTGTTTTTTAGTTATTTTTAAAAACTATATTAACAGTTAATTTGACGCGAACATATTCACAGTAAGTTATAAATTTTTTGCCAACATCTATTAAGAGTGATTTTTTATCTATCCAGTTTTATCCATCGGTACTGAACAAAGTCTCTAAAATTAAATTTACTGTACAAGAGCTGTATTAAGTTGCACAGACAGACTTGGAATGAAAAGTTTTATATTCGTCTGCAATAGTCGCGCAGAACATTAAAGTTACCTTTGTGAAACTGTACTTTAATTGTACGGCTACTCGAGAAGCAATCAACGTATAAATAAAGCACTGAAATGTTCCGAGGGGAAATTGGAATGAAAATTTTAATTTTCTTTGAAAAGTCTTACAGAAGTGTATTATAATCTTGTTTAATCTACAATTTCTTTTACACAGAAAGGATTTAAAGATTATATAGGATAAAGCTGTGTTTAAACTTTACCAAACGGTAGATAACCCCAGGAAATTTATCACGCACTTTTCGGTGAAGAAGAATAGGAATAATAGAAGAATGAGGATATAATATGCTGCAAATTTATAAAATTCTGGGGATATTACCTCCTAAAAGAAGAGAAGAGAGGACGTCTATGTCAAACAATGGAATAGGAACAGGCGGTTTACTATTTACAGGAAATTACTTTAATAGTATGTGGTAACAGAAGTCAGGGCTTGTAGCCTCTTGTACTTGTAATCAAAGATTGAACCTTTATAAAAATAAGTCATTTATTTTGCTATAATCCGAATTCTCATCGCGGATTACACAAATATTTAAAGTTATTACGGGACTCCGGAAATAATACATAACATAATTACATAAATTAAAAAAGTTTATTCTATTAAATAATATTTTGCAAAAGTCATGAAATATTATTTTGTTATAATCCTCGATAAATCGCAATGCGAATCTTTGCGATTTTGTCGTGGAATCTATCTACTGACGATGCTTCAGGCACGGGACAAAACGATTGTTGAGATTATAGAGTGAATGTGTGTAGTGCTTGTGTATTGTTGTGTTAGTGGCGGTGGGTAGTGCAAGAGTTTTTGCGAATCCTGCATGTATCAGGCATGGGAAAGGATAGTACACTTTTTATTTAGATTTACACATATTTTCATTTGTCGCGGATTACAGTAAAATATTATTAACATTACTTTTTGTATTATGGGCCCCCCTAATTCTATAAGTTAGATTATTTTGCATTCAAAACACTTCCCTTGACGATATGTGCTTTAGCCCTAATACATCACAATATTAGCACATTAATTCATTATAATACACCGCACATCTTTATAATGGCCCCGTCTGTCAGCACATTAGCGTGATGACGTAGCTTGATGATGCATTGTCAGTCCTCATTGAGCTCACGTCGAAATAAATTGCTTAAAAATATAACTTAGATTTTAAATTTTCAAAAGCTAACACTGGGCCATTAGGGCGCAGTATAAATGTGATATTTGCAACAAACTGAACCTGCAACTTCGTTTGTGACAACTTAAGTTCTAGTAAACCTGTAAACAAGTGCTTTTGTAGTTAATATAGATACCGGCTACTCACGCCTAATTAAACGCGGCGGGAACTGAGCAGTTCCCGTCCCAAGTCGGTTGACTTGTGAACAAGATAGCCAATCTCATCAAGGAATAAAGAAAGTAAGTTAAACAATGGAAGAATGAAAAATAATCTCGATGTTGAATGCGTAGAGCTGCGACAATTCACGCTCCGTATCTGCTTTCGATCTGCTAAAAGGTGTACCTTAACTCAGAGATGGAAGTAAATATAAGGAAGATTAGATTGACTGATTAGCCTAAGTAGTGACAATGTCATCAAAAGTTTTTAACCATCTAGGAGAACAATATAATGTTTACACAACAATAGACTACCATAAACAAAAGTTTGTCTGTCTGTTGCGGTTAACCCTCGGTTGTCGCGGTTAAAAATCTCGTTATCCTTTCGGAAACTGGAAAAAAATACACAGTATATAATTGAAGGTATTTTAACATTTAAACTGACCATTAATACTGATAGGTGCCACAGAATACAAAAGTTAAATTCAAAGTCAAAATATCATTTATTCAAGTAAACTTGTAAACAAGATCTTTTGAATCGTGAACTCTATTGCTGGTTCAGAAAATTGCCTCTACCGAGCACAACCAGCAAAATCTCGGTGACTGCTTTATTTAAAATATGATTCTTTTAACTCCAAGTTTTAATCAACGCTTTCTTATCATTAATGTAATCCCAAATAGTATAGTAGCCTTTTAGTGTAAGCCTTCTTTTGATAGTTATTTTAATCTATATAATGCTAATAATATTTAACATCAAACTAAGAAACTGAGAAATCAAACAATTGAAATATTTCAAAAAGCCTACGTTATTTCCGGCCCGCTTTATTCCGGCTCCAAACAATTATCTGGGACATCCAGTTAGCGGCACGTTATTTTCCGGGACACGTGGTGCGGGAAATTAACCAAATTTTATATATTCTGTGGTACTCTTTAATTGAAAAACTTTGTAGATAGATAAATGTATCTAAACAGGATTGATACTGATCAATCTCATCAGTTTAAATTCGTCAGTTCTTTAAGCATTTCATGTAGAACATTCAGATTCTTTAGAAAACATAATTTAAATGAATATGTTGGATTAGAGATAAAGCGCTCTAAAGTATTAGATGCAGAGAAGTCGACAATAGACAGGGCCACAGCAACCTAGTCGGGACTGCTAGTTAATTCATATACTAATACTAGTAATTGGAATAATGTCGGTAGTTCCAACACGATGTGAATTAGGACCGTGTTAACTAGAACGCGAACCATTATTGAAATTAGTAGGATTAGAAATGGCATACTAAAAAACACAGCTAATGAGGGTAGGGAGAATATTTAGTGATACCAATATTATAAATACCTAAGTTTGTCTGCTTGTCTGTTGTTTTTATATGGCTAAGCCGCTTAACTGTTCCTTGTGGAACAGAATAAGCACAAATAAAGCATAATTAATAGTTTTTTAACATTTACGTTGATTTGAAAGAATATCATCATTGGCCACTTCAGTCCACTGCTGGACATAGGCCTCTCCAATAACTCGCCACTTAGCCCGATCCTGGGCGTTCTGCTTCCATCCACTGCCTGCTGTCCTACGTATGTCGTCACTCTATCGAGTCTCAGAGTGTCCTACACTACGTTTTCCTATTCGCGGTCTCCACTCCAGAACACGACTACCCCAACGGTCATCGGTTCTGCGACAGATATGGCCGGCCCATTGCCACTACAGCTTGCTTATGCGCTGAGCTATATCGGTGACCCTAGCTCTCTGACTGATTACTTCGTTACGAATGCGATCCCTCAGAGTAACCCCGAGCATAGCTCTTTCTACAGCCCGCTGAGCGACCTTAAGCTTGTGGATTGCCTTAATTGTTAGTGTCCACGTCTCGGCACCGTAGGTCAGGTAGGACACACTGGTTGAACATTTTAATCTTTAGACTCTATGGGATGGGTGACGACAAGACTCAACGTAGTTTGCCGAATGCTGCCCAACCTAGCTGTATTCTTCTTATAATCTCACACTCGAAATTTGTTTTTACCTAGTTCGAGCGTTTGCCCTAGGTAAATAGAAGAAAGAATCTATACATTCTTATTTATAATATAAAAAACTTTCTGTATCAGCTTTCTTTTTAAAAGCTTTTATCTAACTTGCCGTGTATGTTGTGTACTTGGTGGAATCTTGCATGTTAAATTTAATCTTCTTCCCGGTTACAAGCAATATAACAGAACTAACTACTTTGCTATAATCCGCACGGGTTAAGTGAATGCATGCAAAGCCAATGTGTATGAAGCAGGCAAAATCTACGTACCTTATACATGCAGGACAAGCCACCACATGCACCCCAAGGCGCAATTCACCAGCAACAACGCACACAAAAGCAGCACACACACCCACCACCACAATCTCGACGATCGTTTCGCCCCGAAACCGAAGCATCATCAGGAGGATAGGCTCCACGACAAAAATCGTAACGATTTTTGTCGTGGAGCCTATCGCATTATACGGATATTATGTCGGATTATAGCAAAGTAGTTAGTTCTGTTATATTGCTTGTAATATGGAATTCCGCAAAGTAACGCCTGCTTCTATAAATCTTCTTCCTTGTGTCCGATTGACCTGAAATTTTACATACTGGTCCAATTCCGATGACAATGCATGTTTATGATGAGCTGATGCCTCTCAGGATTCGCTCCAGACCAGGGAACTCCTCAGTGGTTAGCAGTAAGGACATGAAATTTTCTTAAAAGCATTTTGAAGGTGATTTGTATCAGCTTATTATCTGCCGTAATAGCAAAGCTAAAAACGATAATGGCGTTTTTTTTTATAATTAGATAATACTTTTTTTATAAATTTTTTGAGTGAAAAAATGTTTGGAATGAAAATTTGAAAATATAATTATCCCATTGTCGGCTGATCAATTCTTAAGTCTTTTATGAGGCCCATACATAATCTATTTGGCTTCACCAAATTATACTTGCAATGTGTAATAGGAGGTTTTTAATGGACCAAATTGAAAATAGTAACAGAGCAAATACTGTCAGGAAATCGTATTTGATGAGAGGTCATTACAAGCCTTTTTACCGGTTAACAAGGAACAGTGCCCCAGAAAAAAATTAAAACAATATAGACGTGAAATGTAGGTGATGTACATAATAGACAAAGTAGGAACCGACATAAGCTTGCGGCTCATGCTTTGCGCCTTACGAAAGCAAGTAAGCCATTTGTGAGTTTGGGTATAAGATTATATAATAATATTCAGCAATCAATTTTAGCCTTGCCATTATAGCAGTTTAAAAACACTATTAAAAAGAGGCTGACACAGAAAGCCTAGGCCTAGCCTAGGCCAGATTTAATGATGAATAAGATGTAAAAGACAACCATGAGATCAAAGGAATATACATACGGTTATATAAAGTTGTAAATATATAAAATAAGCTAGAGCTCTTTACATATACCTAAACCTGGTGTCTGTCATCGGTTCACACAATACACGGATCTCAAACCGTAAGGCCGTGACAAGTCCCCGTACGAAGTAATCTCCGTAAGCCTGTATTATTACATCATCCAAGAGATAACAAATCCCACGAAATTGTTCCGGTAATCCGGAATTGATGAGATCACATCGCGACATTGACGATGTAAATTATATTACTTTGCCACATCTGAATGAACAAATCATTTAAATGTCTTACATATAGATATAGTATGATTTATTTCGAAAAATGTTATGTGTAGAAATTTTAAGGTTTAAAATAAAAATCCATTCATATGTTAGAAAATAAGTAGCAGTGGAATGATGAATATTTTTAAAAAATATATCAAACCTTAGACTATTTGCAAATTGACGTAAGAATATTCGGTCAAATCTATCTATACTTATTACAAAACAAAGTCTCAAAAAGCTGTCTGTCTGTATGTAATCGATTGTCTCGAAATCTAGCGAACAGATTTTTGTACAGTTTTCACCAAAAGATAGAACAATACCTTTGGATGGTGTAGGTAAATAGTACTTATCGGTATTATGTAAATATGTTAAAGAGATCGAGCATGTTCGCGCCTACTGAACTTACAGTTCGTGAGTGTAATCAGGATAGGCAGACAACCGGCAATTTCTCCACCCCGAATAATCAAAGGATACTGACCTTTCACTGGGAAGCTTCTCTGCAGGGTAAGGCGTCACGCCGCTCCGGCCGGAGTATATCAAAGCCACTTTTATTCGTGGAATCACTATTGTAATAGTTCTTCTGTTTTAGTAATATACACTACCTTAAATATACACTTTTTTTGTGCTACCTACCCGCATCGCCTCAGGTGCAGGTAGGTAGCACAAAAATTACACAATTTTTTCCGCCGAGGGTAATCGGGGTAAGCCCCCATTACCCTCGGCGGAAAAAATTGCCCGAACAGAGCAGTTGTTAAAAAACTTGCTTGCTGGGAGCTTTAGTCGCGTGCGCTGCGTAAACCAACAGAGATACGCTAAAGTAATGTAGAACAAAATTGTAGATCTATAAAAATACTACAAAAAAGTCCGCGACAGCATGTCTCTATCTCTTGTGGTTAACTCACAATAACTACTTATATGTTTAAAATTAATTATAGAACAAAATTGTGACAAGCTGATTTCCACACAGCTAATTAATATCACCAATGAGAAAATCTATCTGTCAGTCTGTAATTCTGCCACGGCTAGACTGCTGGACCAATAGTGATGAAATTTGTACAATTAAGTTTATACACGGAACTAAGAGATATCATAACATTTTTTAAATATCTAAACGGTTACAATTTTATAACAGGACACAAATATTTCCTACCACGTACCACACGCGCGACCCGCATCCCTTCATTGAAGAATAAGGCAGTAAATGAGACAAAGGATTTTTAGGATTATCTAGACTTTCCCGGTGTTTCCGATCACATGGGACTTCGGTTGACAGTTTTGTAAGAGGAAAATATTTTCCATTTACCAAAAAGCGTTACCATTTACAAATATATATGTTTTAAATTGAGTTTTATATTCGTTCTATTTTAGTTTAGGTTCAGCACGTCCATAAAATTTTAGAGGTCACAAAATTTTATTCAGTAGAATTTATATCAGTTTTTTGATGGGATCATCAGATTTGATACAATTGAAGCTTATATAATAGCAAACATATAAGATTAAAAGTTTGCATTTTTTTAATATTTGAGTTGTCGGTACAGCTAGCATCCGAATACTTAAAGCATCTTCAAATAATACCTTTCTAACAGGCCATAGTCTGATCCATGTCTTACTAGACTTAGGTACAAAATCAATATGTACTCTACCGACATAGAGATTACAGATCGCTGTGACAAGGGTAAGCGAGTGCCAGTCAATTTCACCCCAAACTAAACCTATGTGCCGTGGAGACCTCCGATCCTACCATTTAATTCCTCAGAATGATATTTGATGCTTGTGTAACGCTGCCAAGCCCTCATTTAAAACATTATTCCTTTTACAAATATTTTTTATATTTTAAGCGCGATCAGTATTTAAACTTCAGGTGACTTTAAATTAACCTAAGAGGAAATAATTTATAGAATTAAGCGTTACTTTGCGGAGATCCATAAAACCAAAGTAAAAATAAAATTATTTTGCTATAATCCGCGATAAAGTAAATAGAAAAAATATATAAGTGTAGTGGACTGTCCGTTTTTCATAGCCGATACACGCAGAATTCGTAAAAACACTTTCACAAACCTCACTATCACAAACTTAACAATCGTTTCGCCCCGCAACCAAATTATCATCAGGAGATAGACGTCAGGACAAAATCGCAAAGCAATTTTGATTTTTTTTAGATTTTGGCGAGGCTTAGTGTAGCCTATCGATCCGCATTCGAGCAGCGTGATGGGTTTTAGCTTCAACCCTTCTCTCCAAAGAAACGCCACCTCACAACTCAAGTGTCGTATGGAGCCTGGGAAAACGGCAAACGCTGAGTGGACGTAACATGTGCAATTAGGGGTACTTCAAGTTCAACTTATCCAAGTCGTAGCTTAAACTAGTTGGCTTATGTACTTGTAAATGTAATTAAGGAAGATGGATGAGCATTTCCAAGCCGTCTTTTCTTACTTTTCTTATCTCGATCACGTCGCTCTCGGGTCAAGTGAACACTTCTTATTCATGACTAATGTTAACTCTTTGCATATCGCGGTTAAAATCATGTCGTTACCGTTTCCAGAGGTGGTATTTTCACAGTGTTCTTATGCAAAATTGGATTAACTGTATCTATACATATTTTATGAAAACAGAAAGCTCGAGTGTTTTGGCCACATCATGAGATATGCTAAATATCAATTACTGCGGCTTATCATACAAGGCAAAATCCAAGGTAAACGAATTTATATATATATATATATAAATTCTATATATATATATATATATAAGTTTTCTTTTTTTTTCATTTTAAGTTTTTGTTTTTCATGTTAACTTTTAATTTTAAGTTTTTTGTATTTGTTTACTAATTAATAGTACCGTGAACCATCAAAAAACTGCTGTGTACATCTATAATTGGTGCATGTATCAGATATTCTCTTATTTTTGTATCTAGCCTAATCAATTTTTAATACGTGTGCTGTTTATGTTCCTTAATAAATTAAAAAAAAAACGAGGTGTGGGCCGACGAAAGCACTCGTTGCGTATTCAAAGCAGCGGTATCGAAAATCCAAAAAGCAAATGGCCTTAATGATCGCCAAACTTCGAGAGAAGATGACTCTAAGAAGAACAATATACATGTTACAAAGTCCCCAAAAGTGATCGATTTTCTCAAAATCTATTGATGTATTACTAAAATCAATTCTTGACGAAGGTTTACTTTAATAAGTACATTATTAGAAGTCCTGCGGGATCGATTTACGCGGGGAAAAACAAATTTTCCCGCCGTGATGTGGGCGCAGCTAGAAATTAAAATAAAAATTCTGTTTCACCAATTGAAACTAGTTCAACTAGTTTAAAAAACGTTTAAACTAGTTGATTAAGATCGATTTTTACTTTTATTTTTAATTTTCTGTTTTGATTCTTTAAGGTTTTTGTAAATATTACTTGGGCTACTGTTGTCGGTGATAAAGAATAGATATTATTATTAGTCTACGGCGCATATAATTATATTTCATTCATTTTGTGTAGCGTTTAAGTAAGGCTTCATTACTTGTACTAAGTTGTTATTTATACTTACTAATAATAACGAGGTTACGGAGTATTAAATGAATGGCAAGAAACAGCATAGACTCTTAAAACAAATTTCTTCTAAGCACTTAGATTTGGTCCTTAATACATTAATAAAGTATGCAATTACTATAAATATAATCCTGAACAGTAGAATAGAGTTCCAGTATAACCCTAATAATAGTAATTATAATTGATGTCATGGCCAAACTAATATTTTGAATTATTAAATAAATAAATAAAGTAAAGTAGCAGCCAGTTACAATCCCACAGCTGGGAATAGGCCTCCTCTCTCTCTTCCTGGAAAGAAGGATTGGAGCTAAGAACTACCACGCTGCTCCAATGCGGATTGGTAGGTTACACATATTTCCAGAATTCTCTAGAGATATACAGGTTTCCTCACGATGTTTTCCTTCACCGAAAAGCGTGTGATAAGTTGCTATTATCAATTAGACAGATGAGTTTTAATAGAAAAACTCATTGGTGCCTGCCCGGGTTTGAACTCGTGTTCCCCTTGTAAGAGTCGCACGGTCTCACCGCTGGGCTATCACGGCTTCAATAAATTAATTATTGAAGCTGTGATAGGCCAGCGATTATATAAATAAATAAATTAAAAAAAAGTAAGTACTTTTGTAAAGCGAAAAACAGGCGTAACAAGTCTATGTTGGTAAAAAGAAAAGTTCGCAAGTAGTTACGTATTAAGAGATGAAAGTATTTATTTCGAAAAATGACTGAACATTTTTTTTGTCTCCCTAACAGATTCTAGCCTCACAATACAAAGGTACTCTGGCGAGAGTCCGTGCTTTAACGGTACACGAGGCGGGATAGTGATGTAATACAATTTTCAGGACATAATTGGATGAGTGTTTCCACGGACATAAAGGGAAAATTTTATCTGAGACCCCTCACCCGGAATGTTGTACTCGGTGAGAGCCAGTGGCATTTTTTTAGCTTCCACTACGATATTGTTACTAGATGCCAAAGTTAATATAAACAAGTCGTACCGGCGACTTTGTTTATATAAACTTACGAGTCACTATCAAGAACACTCGAAATTTATCTCTTCCCCAAGGAAAATATATCGTTTTTTATTTTGTGTTAGCCCGGTATATAAGCTGGAATTGTAGCATATTTCATCATTATGCTCCAAGCGACATAATCACAAAATCGTGACAGATAGACAAATTCAAAATATTCTTTATTCAAGTAACTTGTAAACTCTGATAGTAGCATATCTAAATGCAGTCAGCTACGCACCAAGCTGCAATGATTACCTTGTAACCATCTATCAAATTGTAAAAAAAATATTTAAAAAGATTATCCTCGGAGCTTCAACTTTGCTGTTGGCTCGGAAAGTTGTTCGTACCGACTAGACCTCTCAAGAAATTCGTGGTTTCTCTTTTCAGAATATAATTCTTATCACTAGTTACATGTCTAGCTAGTCCTATAACTAGTTACATTAGTATTTTGTACAGTGTCCATAAGTAGCTATATCAACGCATTCTTATCAAATTCAAATTCAAAAAATTCTTTATTCAAGTAAACTTGTAAACAAGTGATTTGAATCGTCAACATCTGCTGGATCGGAAAGCTGTTCCTACCGAGAAGAACCAGCAAGAAACTCGGCGGTTGCTCTTTTCAAAGAATAATTCGATATTAATAATAATTACTAATTACATATAGTTGTTGATTTCCTTTACAAGGTCGAAGAGTTGCTATATCCATGCATTCTTATCGTCTAAGTAATCCTCAACAGTCTTTCTGTGTCAGCGTCCTTTAAATAGTTGTTTTAACTGCTATAATGATTTATTATAGAATCTTATACCCAAGCCTACAAACGTCTTACGTAAGATAAATAAATAAAGAATTTGTATGTGATTTTTATTTTCGGTTATCGGCATCTGAAACAGACAAATTTATTCACGGAAAATCCATGTACGCGAAAAAAAACAAATTTTGTCTATGGCGAGGTAAGTCACGTTATGTAATCTCATTTTTAAAATAATCTTTACATCGTGAAATCATGAGATGAATCTAGTCATATCGATAAATGGAATAAAACAAACAACAAAAATTTTCAATAAAATGGCTTATATACGCTAATTGGCCAGTTCCATTTCATTTGAGAGCCTCATTATCGGAAAATTAATGTGGAAAATCGAGTTACCAACCACGTAAAAACGGGCTCTGACCGGAAAAATGCAAATGCAATATTGTAATGTATTGAAGTATTTTATATTACAAACAAGTTTAAAAATCAACATCGCGTCAACTTAAGTGTTTAAATATGTTCTGTGCTTTTTCCCAATTATAGATTTTCTTTTACCAATATGCTTTGATATCCGAAAATCATCTGTCGGTCTCCATACACCATTTTATAACGAAATTCCTTATAATATTCTTCTAAGGTTTAGAAAATACTTTAAACCGATGTTTATACTTAAAAATACAGTTGATTATTTGAGAGATAATAACATATTTAACTGCAGGCAGCTAGGCGCCAGGCTGCAACGATTAATATGTATGTCAACATCAATCAAATCAATCAACTTTTTTTAAGTCTCCGTAGAGATTCTTTTTGGTTCTTCTCACTAGGAGCAAACTTCCGAATCAGTTGAAGCTAATATTGGCATATGATGATTTAAAAGTTTAAAAAAATAATATTTTGAAGTTTTGCAATTTTGTCGTGGAGTCTATCTCCTGAGGATGCTTCGGTTGCGGGGCGAAACGATTGTTGAGTTTGTGATAGTGAACGTGTGTAGTGCTTGTGTATTGTGGTGGCAGTGGTGGAGGTTTGTGCATGTGATTTTACGAATCCTGCATGTATCGGGTATGAAAATACGGATAGTCCACTATACATTTAACACTATATATATTTTCTATTTACTGTGTCGCGGATTATAGCAAAATAATTTCATTATTACTTTTGTATTATGGATCTCCGCAAAGTAACGTCTAATTTTATAAATTATCTATTTTGAATTTGTTAAGAATTTGCTGCTCCAAATTTTACTATTCACGTTTCAAGTGAATTTTCACATTTGCTGTTTAAAAAATAGCATTATAGAATTATCCCTGGATAGAACAGGGAACACCAATAAAAGGGCCCTTTGTTAGAGCAAATCAAATAATGGAGTCTGCGGACTAAACGACATAGGATGAAAGGATCTAAATAAAAATTGGCTACGAAATGTGTTAGTTATAAATTAATATTATTAACCCATTTTTGCACTAGAATAGAATATCGAGAATTAATAGGAGGCTTATGCAGAAAGCCTATTTTATCATCGAAAATATAATGAGTGACAAAATGGGGTGTTTTAACTATACTCCGACAAGATAACATTGAATTATAAGATGTGTTATCAAAGTACCTTTTTACAACTTACATGAAGAATATTCTTGATGTATTTTGGCCGAAAATCTATCTTATAAAACAAATACCCAATTTTCGCTCTAAAGCCCGAAATAACGTTCCCATCCTTATTTGACACAAATATTGTTTTGGTGTCTTCTGTGACTGTTATTGAATTTTATAACGAAAACGATATTAATGGGATTTTCAGGTGTCGTTTTTAATTAACGGATATTACCGTTTTGTTCTCGACCAAACAGGCGATACAGCGGGAAATTCACTTTGGATGTCCCGAGGGATTAATAAATCATATCAAAACAATGATTTGCGACGGGATTTTAGAACAGAAGTGAATGAAAACTTCCTTATTAATACACATACTATTTAACGTTATAAAAATGAATATTGATTAATAATATTTAAGTAAGTACAGCAAGAAATTAAACCTTTGCAACTGTAAAATCAAACGAAATATTTCAAAAAGGTTTTAAATATTCCAACCAAATGAACAACAAATGATTGTGGACTTTCAAATTGTAATAGACATGGTCTTCGGGGCCCGCATTACAAGGGTCTGTCAACCTTTTTGTTGGTATGAAGGGAATTTATTATTTCAATGCGAAACTCTACGAATGGCCGACCCTACCCAATTCCTAATTACTTTCGTCGTATAATAAAACATTTCTAGACGCTTGTTGAATATTTGATGGACCGGTATTTTTAAAAAGAAATATTTATTTATTAAGAAGCCAATATAATACAGAATCTGATTTAATAAATAATCTTATCCTTGTAAATTGGAGAATTTTATTGTATCCCACTTGAAGGCTAACTCAGCGTGCAATCCATATAAATTTTGTGATTACGAAAGTCTAGACAGGTTTTCGCAATTACAGTATATTTTATGATTTGACATAGCCCAATATAGAAAATAATGAATAATTGAAGCTTATACAGGGTTGTATCGACGACGTACGTAATAGTTAACTTAGGCATAATTCAATCTTCTTAAATATCGATTAAAAATATTTTTTCGATGAAAATAAATATAATTGAATTGATATCTGGCTTTGTTAGTAATGTAATCGTAATAGGGTACGGTCGTTGATCTCTATAAATCGTGTTTATTTAAAAAAAAAAATAATTTCCTGTTGCCAAATCCATTCGCTGAATTAACTGGTTTAAGAAGGGTACCACCTCAATACCCTGTAGGTGACTAAAATTAAATTTAATGTATGATCGGTAACATAAAGCAAATACAGTATACATATAGTCAGCCCAAATATTAAGATATTCTTGTCATCCCTTTTCAACATTTTTCATTTTATATTTCCAATGCATACGAATGTAATACCACGATAGTCAATATGAAAAGCTAAAAGATCAGCATCGGTTGCGCTCGATCCAACAAACAACGTACTATTTCACAGCTTTACATCTCGTTGACACCCGCTCGGATTGCAATAGCAGCTATTGGCTTTACCGCTTTTTATTCGTTGCGAATCGTATTCGAAAACATCGCTCGTTTTTATATGCAAATATTTTTATATCTAGTTGCGAAGCGATTGCTGCATTGCGACAAAATCTAATAGCTGTTCACATCACGTACTATTTAGTTAAAGTTACGACTTGTTACTATGCTATATTAAGAAAAGTCACCTCTCTTACTAAGGATTGGGCCTTAGACCAACAATGCAGGTGCAATTTTTGCCAATATACACTAAGAATTATCCAAAGATATGATAATTAAAATGGTTAAATTCAAACAAATTTTTGTACAAAACTTCTTAGAGCTTACCATGGGTTAAACATGCAACCCTCTCGAAATGGTTTCGCGTTTTCATCGCTTAGTAAAGATTGAATAACCGTATTCTCGTAAATAATATATACCAGATGAGAATAATCATCCTCTCATCCCCGACGATTCTATAACATCATCCAACAAGATAGACACCCAACATAAATACAAACAGCGTTCTATGTCGAAGACGAGGTCCCCGCTAGCTTGTATCAAGCGGCCACAGCCCTCTGCCGCGGTCGCTGTAATGCAGGCTTCTTCAAAGTCAATTGTCAGATATTGTCCTCCAAAAGACCCCGCTTTTCGCCGAATTTCGGTCTCGCAGGACTTAAGGCGACGCTCCCAGGCTCCCAATACACTCGCTCTTACCAATTTTACCCGGCGAAACTTCTCCACTCGCCCGTCCTCCCGTGACGCTGTTAAAGCCTTTAGGGCTAACAACATTAGTCAATTCGAAAAATGTCCTCTGATTATTACTATATATCCGACGAGAATAATCATAGCCCCATTATTATTATATACCCGACGATTATCGTTTTTTAATCTGGTGAGTCATATTCCTATTTTATGTATTATTTTATTGTTATATCCCCGTCGAGACTAATTGCTGCTTTATTATAATTATGTACCTTAAAATAATAATCTCGTCGTCTCATTTGTTATTCTATTATATCTGCAACAAGAATACTTGTCTCATTATTATTAAATACCCGACGAGGATATCGTCACCTCTTTGTTATTATATCTCCGACAAGAATATTAATCTTCACGTTATTTTTTATATATTAATACCTGACGAGGGTTACAGTCATCTCGCGGAGATAACCTGACGATTTCAGATTGGACTCCTTGCAACACATAGTATTATGGACATATTGCATTAACGTATTGGTACTTTGCTGTGTAAAAATATTTAAGAGAAAATGTTATAATAAATGATAAAATTTTACGGCTCAGTTTTATAAGATACCTTTTAGTAACAAAAGCATCGCCGGGTGCTCGTTCAGCCGTCTACTGTGGTCATTGGGACGTCGATAATGTCGTTCTTCACAAAGAACCAGTCTAGGTTGAGATAAAGTTCTCTTATTATCGTTTTTGCTCTATTTTTATTTTTCACGTCCATTCATTGCTAACAGCCTATCGACATTTTGAAAATGAATGAATTTTAGTACACAACATGATAAATAAAAATTGCTACATATTCCCATATGACATTTAGACACCTATATTTTTATAGGTTGAACGAATTGAAACATAGGTGTAAGTTACTGATATAAATATGTTGTAGTGAATCTTACCATTTTCCTATATTTATTGGAAGTCACGTATATAAATGAATTGGAGTGCAACTTAACTTTTTGAAGTATGTCTTTGAAAAGCTTTTTAAGAAATAAAAAGGTAGATGTACGGGGTTTAAACTATCGCATGAACCACGGCTAAGCAGTGGGTTTTTTATTCTATAATAGTATATTAAATACGAAAGTTTGTCTATCTTTCTGTTATGCTTACAAGACTAGACTGAAGCAATATTTTCGAAAATTTTAACAATTGTAGTATAAACACTGGAATACCATACAGGGTTAAAGATTGTCAAAAGTAATAATAAAAATTATTTTGCTTTAATCCGCGATACAGTAAATGGAAAATATATACTATATAGTGCTAAATATATACTGGACTATCCGTTTTTTCATACCTGATACATGCACGATTCGTAAAAACACATGCACAAACCTCCACCACCGCCACCACAATACACAACTATTACACACGTTTACTATCACAAACTCAAAAAACGGATTATGGATCTCAGTATTATGGATCTCCATAAAGTAACGCCTAATTTTATAAATTATTTAAAAGTTTCCCGTTTTTTCATGGAACACGGAAAAAACAAACATTATTCTAAGACCTAAATTTCAGTGAAAAATTCACGGGTAGATAGAAGTATTTGTGTAGAAGTAACCTATTACAATACCACAATTGGGCATAAGCCACCTCTCTACGTTTTTGGAGCGAAGGATTTAGCTACCACGTTGCTCCAATGTCGATTGAAAGGTCACACCTATCTCTAGAATTCTTAAGAAGTATGTAGGTTTCCTCACGATATTTTCCTTCAACGAAAAGCGTTTGTGTAATATAATACAATGATAAATATAATTTCGAAATAATATTGATGCGAAATAATTAATGCTTCGTTGGAGGCGAATCAGCTTTGTTTATTTTCGCTAATACATCGTTTTCTTTATCGTCGAACTCAATAGCTAGTGAAATTGGAATCCTTATTTATACTTACTATAGGTAAAAGGCATTTGCTGACCGACTTTATTTGTAATTTAAATCAAATCTTTCTTTGTTATATTCGTAAAAATATATCGATCCTTGACAAAAAGTTCGTTTACTCTGCCTTATCTTGCAGCTTTAAACTCGAATAGAGTTAGCGTAGAAGAGTTTGCATACTTTTTTAAATATATTTTTTTAATCTTGTGTGTTATCTCCAGGGCAATATTAATCCAGGTACCTACATATGTTTTCGTTATTTTTCTTTTTCTTTCTTTCTATATTACCTACCCATATTTCACGTCTTGTCTTTTTTTTTTTATGTTACTCAAAGGTTGATTTGAAGAGATCCCTTTTAGAGATAAGTTCGCCTTTGTACATGTGCTATTTTTTTTCTCTCTTCTAACTATATGTATGTAAAATAAAGAAATTAATAAATAAATCTCTTTTAGACTAAGACCATAAATCCTATATGTGTATTACAAATCATATAAGCTATTTAGCCTAAGGAACTTTAGCTTAACGACATAATAAGGAAGTTGCGGGCAAGCTGTCACTGTTCGTAATGCTCTGTATCAGAGCCAGCCGCCATCTGCACGAGATGAACCACCGTTAAAACTATCTCGGGCTTTATAAAAATCGTAACATGTAACGAATATGCATATAATAGACAAAGTAGATGCCGACATAAGAATGCGGCTTCTACTTTACGACTTAAAAAAGCACGTAAATAGTTTGTGTTTTTTTTGTATACGGTGAAAAATACTACAATCAATTAACATGCCTATATACAGCAATTTAAAATTACTATTAGGTCCTTACATATGAAATTGGCGTTTTGTCGTACTGGCCACTTTGATCTCAAATATTACCTTTATGGTTAGGAATTACAAATTCAAATTCATACAGCTATTTACTCATGCATTTGTGTTTCAAACCCCCTAATTCATTTGTTTTTTCTTCTTTTGTTTTTTTCTTTGTGTCACTCTGTTTACAAAATGGAAAACATGAAATATCGCGTTATTTACGAGTATGAGTTCCACCGTGGCACCAGTGCTGCAGAAACGGCTCGAAGGATTAATGATGTGTATGGTGACGGTGTCGCAAAAGAAAACACAGTGCGTTTTTGGTTCCAACGTTTTCGTTCTGGAAATTTCGACCTGCAGAACGAGCCTCGTGGACGGCCGGAGACCAAAGTTGATAATGAAGAATTGAAGGCTATTGTGGAAGCGGTTCCATCGCAAACCACGTCCGAGTTAGCTGCAGGCTCCGGTGTTAGTGATAAAACTATTCTAATCCACTTGAAGCAAATTGGGAAGGTGAAAAAGCTTGAAAGGTGGGTACCTCATGAATTGAGTGAAGCAAACCGACAAACGCTCGTCGACTGCTGCGTTACGTCACTCAACCGGCACAATAATGAAGGAATTTTAAATCGAATCATTTCAGCTGAGATGAAAAGTGGATCCTCTACGATAATCGGAAGCGCTCATCGCAATGGCTGAACCCTGGCGAACCAGCCAATCCTGCCGTAAGCGAAAATTGACTAAAAAAAAGTTGCTTGTAAGTGTTTGGTGGACTAGTGCCGGTGTCGTTCACTACAGCTTTCTTAAATCTGGCCAGGCGATTACGGCAGATATCTATTGTCAGCAACTGCAAACCATGATGGAAAAGCTAGCTGCTAAACAACCGAGGCTGGTCAATCGCTCTAGGCCACTGCTGCTTCAGGACAACGCTAGACCACACACTGCACAACAGACGGCTACCAAATCAGAGGAGCTTCAATTAGAATGTCTTAGACATCCACCGTACTCTCCGGACCTTGCTCCAACAGATTACCATTTTTTTCGCAATTTGGATAACTACTTGTAAGGAAAAAAATTCAACTCCGATAGGGCAGTCCAAACCGCCTTCAAAGATTTTATTGATTCCCGCCCGAATGGATTTTTTAGTAAGGGGATCAATGAACTACCTATGGGATGGCAAAAGTGCATACATAGCAATGGTACATACTTTGATTAATTAAATATATGTCATTAAAAAAAAAACGACTTTATGTTCCTCCCATAGAAAACGCCAATTTCATATGTAAGGACCTAATATTAATAGGAGGCTACAGAAAGCCTATAATACAGGATAACGTAAATGATAAAAATCCGTAGATTTTGCTACACTCCTTGCAGAAGTAGTAATGACGAAAAGTAACCTGTTATGTATGTGATATATGTATTGCATAAGGACATGGAATATTTATAATTACATGTAATATTTAAGTTCGATAGATTCGGGAAAAAGCAAATCACTGCAGAAGTCCTTGGAGGCCAGTCATAAAATACGTCAGGCTGAAATAAGTTTTTTTCCCTCACCCTCTACTGTCACAGTGTCACCTTATGTTACACTTTTATTACTACTACTAGACCTCCCCCTGAATATGACAAATTAAAATGCAACTTAAAATAAATTTCCATTTTTAGATTCTCGTTTTTTGGAGAGAAGGATCGGAGCTAAGACCTACCACGCTGCTCCAATGTCGAAAGGTCACAAATATCCCTAAAATTCTCAAGAAGTATGTAGGTTTCCTCATGATATTTTCCTTCAATGAAAAGCGTGTGATAAATTGCAAATATCAATTAGACACATAACTTTTAATAGAAAAACTATTTGGTGCCTGCACGGGTTTGAACCCATGTTCGTCTCCAGAGAGTCGCACGGTCTCACCACTGGGCTATCACAGCTTAACAATTACTCATATCCCAGTAAAATACATAGACCCAGAGTAAAAGTTTTTTTTCAAGAACAGGGAGGAAAACACGTTGCATTTAAGAGCGTAATAATAACGAAGAAAGCCGCGGGCACTACTAGTTTACAATAATGGTATTTTTTTCGAAATTCACCTTGATAAAGATTCCGACACACTTTTTGCGAGATCAAAGAGCTTTCGAAGCGACCCTTTTTTGAAGGAATTCCCGAATTCCTGAACAGAAGGTATCCTTTTATCACATCATGATATTCTATTCCGTCTATAGGATCCTATCGTTATTTATTGCATCTCTTTCAAAATCCATCCCTTAATACAAATGGCGGTAAAGAATTTACGCGCAAATATTTACAGTCATGTTTATATGTATAATATTTACGGACGGTTTGTTTCGAGGATAACATATGAATTACATTTATAAAAAAAATTCTCATTTCCCACCAAACTTTACAGGGTCATTTGGATCAGGCTATTAGATGAAAATTTCATACAAATCGGTCCAGGCGTTTTGGAGTCTATAATGGACATACATTTCATTCTTTTTTATTTATATACTTTACTAGTACTTGCAACTTCATTTGCAACACCTTCAATGTTAAAATACCTCCAACAATTACGTATTCTGAACGAAGAACGGAATATAGTATAGAATAGAATAGAAATTTAATAAACTTTTTTTCAACGTATTCTTTGTGACTATAAAAGCCATACAGACAGGCAAAAAATAATAAAATGTTTAATATTTCAAAAATGGGTTGAAATGCTCTCTGATTTAATTTAAGTACATATTGTACATGCGAAAGTGCGTTCGTCTGTCACTCTTTCTGCCAATCTATCTGTTACATTTTGGCGGCTAAGCTGCTGGACCAGTATTTAATTTTATACAAGTAAAGCTTATATACCTAAAACTTTGAATAAATAAATTCCATTTTTCCTTCGATTATAAGATATTCAATAACGGGAAAAAACATTTTAAATTACTGACGGTATTTTAATACTAAATTAGCTGTTACCACCATTACCTTATAAAGAAGAAAAGAGTACAAGCTGTTAATTAATGTCTTCGTACTAAATGCTATGTTAATCCCGCAAAATACTGGATTTGCATAAACGCGCCCGCCCGCGCCGTTTGAATAACATTTGCAACTGAAATATTCTTAATTGATCCAACGCTGTTTTGAGCTAATTTGTTTTGTTTTTTCAACTTAAACTCGGTTGTCGACACTGGGACACGTGAACGTTATTGGATAATCGAATATGACATTTAAAACGTGCAGTTAGCCTATTGTTCACGAACATTAGATAGAATAAAAGCTTTAGGCAGATGAAAAAGAAAATTGCACAATTTTACTATTTCTTAAGTTCAATTTTGATACCGAACTCGCTTACTATTTAGTTACGGTTCAGAAGTAAGAGGCGCTAGAAAAATATCCAAAACTGTAAATAACAATTTCTTATTTATGTAATTGTGTCAAAAAAGAGCAACAGTATAATATCATCTTATTCTCTATTAGCTGTGCCAGCGGCTTCGCCCGCGTGGAAATCAGCGTGTCACAATTTTTTTCTAGAATTCAAACTTTAAACATAAAAGTAGTTATTGTGACTTGACCATAAGAGATAGAGACATGCTATCGAGGACTTTTTTGTAGTATTTTTGTAGATCTACAATTATCTACTACATTACTTTAGCGTATCTCTCCTGGTTTACGCAGCGCATGCGACTAAAGCTTCCAGCAAGCAAGTCTTTTAACAACTGCGCGATCTCTTCAACACAATTTTTATAATACCGATATGTACTATTTATCTAAACCACCGAGAAGTATTGCACTATCTTTTGGTGAAAACCGTACAAAAATCCGTAGAGTATATTTTGAGAAAAACGATTACATACAAACAGACAGCTTTTTGGAACCTTGTCTTATAATAAGTATAGATTTGACAATAATGACGTACATTTCATCTTCAAGAGATTTTCATATTACACTATATTATGCCACTTTTTCCCAGCCTATTAAACGATGCGAAAAACTATGCCGTGTAATTTTAAAGGTCCGCAGTCCACCTTGTAGGGACATACCACTACAGCCTTTGCCAATGGGGTCTACATCCCATCGCTTCAGGACCCAAATCCCCATCATCTTATGCGTAACTGTGCCCATTTCTACTTAGAATTTGCGACACTCTGATAAATTTGACTTAATATTAATAACATCTCTGAGCTTTTATTGAAAAGCAAAAAAAAAACGCTCTATAAATCTACTGAAAAGTTAAAATTAAAGATTAATATTTATATCTTCTAAAAAAACGGAAGTGGGATTCTGAAGTAAATAAGATAATTCCCATAAGTAACGGAGGTTGCAATGAATCTGGTTATAAACGTAGACTCGTATTACTATTAGATGTCCTATCGTCTAGGTCGTGGTATGTGCCGATATTGATATTGTTAAGACACGGAACAGTTTTGTCATATCATTTCTAAATCCAAGAGGTGTGTGTCATCAATTGTTATACGTTGTTTAGGTAAGTCTGTGCCTACCCACATTAAGTGCTCTGTGTACTTTTTTGACATATACAATGTGTTTAACATTATACATATAAACGATTTGTGAGCAATGAAACAGTCTGAAGTATTTACCGTTGTCTCGACGCCGATGTCTCTCATAATAAGATACGCTCTGTTTCATTTTATGCACAGTTTAAGGATCTTCAAAGAGACATTAAATATGAATTATTCTACTTACTCCTTCAGCACTTCTTTTGTTTTAAATGTATCTGTAATGTATCTGTACTGTCTGTCTAATTTCATACAAAACTCTAATGCGACGTATAAATTCAGCGTAGTAAAGTAAAAAACCAAAATTATCGATTACTAAAATTACCTATACAGATAAGTAGAAATGGCAGTGGCAGAAAAAACGAAGTAACGATTGAAGTAACATAGCACTCTGTTATTTATGATAAACTAACGACGCCCGCGTCTTAGTTTGCGTTGACTTACGTGTTAAAATATTATCAATTATGTAATTATTTTCCTATTACTGAAATGAAATACTTTATTTCGAGTCAATAAGCACTAAAAAGTAAATCGCTGTATTCCTTTCCAATACCACTAAGCCTTACAGTAATGGAAAAGTAATACAAGTGCTCTATGTTTATAGCAACTATTTGTTTCGAGTGCCCGACAAAGTAACAATATTGCCTCGATAAAAACACGATACTTGCTTGGAAACGATGCCAATAAACATACAGCGTGCTTAACAATCTGTATTCCTTTGTAACAAATAAATAGTTTCTCTTTGCTCAGTAGCTCGAAACAAGTGCTTCAATTGTGCCAATAATCTTAACCTTAATAAAAATAACCTTTATTCAAACAACTTAAGTATTTAAATAAATAAAACCACCTCTAAACTGTATAAAAACTATGGCTAAACGTTCAAACAGGTACATGGTAATACGAGTTTCTACGCTAAGAGTGCCCTACTCGCAGCTGAATGCCGCTCAGCGACGTACATTTGAACCAGTCACTGAATTACGTACTCAACTCATTTCTCTCACAAGTAAACATTAACTTCTGTAATTGCGGCACTTGAAAGAATTATAGAAAATGAACTATTTACATTTATGCCGTGTAATATCCGGCTGAGTAGACCAGAATAGACCATTCTTTATTACCGAGGTGTCGTAAAAGGCGACCAAGGTAAGTTGACGTCAGGCAGGCGGCCGGTCGTAAAATACGTAACCAAATCATTTGACAATATGTTTCTAACATGTTGTGCCGACCCCGTTTAGAGTGGGATAAGGATGATGGTTATGAACTATGTACACTATTGACATACCTTAACATATAACTGAACTAGTTATTGCCGCGAATATTGATGAAATTTGGTAAAATTGAATAGAAAAGATAAATTCCCGTTTTTCCTTCAGGTACGAGGAAAATCACATGGTACATATTTGAGGGTGTTTTACCACTAAAGTTGACCCGATTGTCGCAGGTAGGACGGTCAGCGTGGTGGGCTTATGACCCAACCATTCTCTTGTAAAGAGGCCTATTCCCAGAAGTAACCTGGAATCTTTTGCTCTGAAAACTCTACCCAACTCCATGCAAGTTCGGCAGCTTAGTCTTATATTAAATCGTTACTTCAGTCAAGTGTAAGTTATTTATTTAATTACTATTTTATTGTTTAAGTTATAAGTAGTTTTGTGTCAAATTTTCATGTGGTGTTTGCCTTTAAATAGTTTTACATATTGCCTTAGTTTTATATAGCAATAGAATACATATTTGAAAGATGTAAGCTATAAAGCTGTTGGTAAAACTACTAAATTAAAAAAAAATATATAAGTCCACAACAACAAGCGGATATTCTACAAAACGTGCATCTAACCCTCCTTGAAAACCCATTGATCCGTACAACCAGAGCCTTAACGCGTAAATGTACATAACGTGGATCTCCATAGCGACTTATATACCCACCATAGCCGATCTCAAATAATTACTATTTGTGATAAGAGCATCCACTGAGTTTCTTGCAAGTTCTTCTCAGTGTATGACACTGTTCCGAACTGGTGGAACCGATCAGCAGGCCTACCATGAACACTTATTGCGACTCAATTGAAGAAGTAAACGACGACCGCGAACCGCTTTCTTTTCGTACCATGAAGTGTGAATTGCATTGAGTTCGTAATGTTTGAAAAGGATAACGTTATATGAACTATAGATAACTCTGTCTCTTTTGCTCACATGTTTTTAAGACGAATTCCGAACGCTCATTCAACAACGTCATGGTATGAAAATCAAAACATTTTCGGTTACGTCTTCAATTGAGTCGCAATAAGAGTTCATGGTAGACCTGCTGGTAATAATTTTAAAGTATTATAATTACCTGAAACGTGTTAAGACTTGCTCGGTCCTGTTTAACAGGTTACCTTACGTTTTAATCATAAACTAAACTTCCATATTGTCTTCTATGCCCCAGTCACTCTATCTACTTCGATAAGTATTTTCCGCGAAAAACTTTCCTCCTTATTAAGTTCAATGAATGAAAAAAGGAACAAAAAAGTATAATATTAAAAGTTAAACAAAGCTAAGAAATTTCCGTAATTCCCGGTACGGAGTCAGAATTAAAGATCATCGAAGTTTCCGTGGGCGGCCATGCGGATTATAAGTTTGTTGTTCTTTTAACTTGTAGCGGTCGACCCGCCTCGTTATTTTTGAACTAGTGACACTTCGCGACTACACCTAGAAGATGGGTGACAAATCCGCGTTAAACAACCAAGTCTTTTAACCGAATTAACATTGTTTGCAGTGTAAGTGTATCAATCATATAATTGGATCACAATTCAAATTTAAAATTCTCATTGTTGAAGTAAAATTGCATAAAAGTGTATTTATCAATCAACTCTAGTGCTCGTTTGTGAAATTGCTCCTACAGATTAAAGGCAGCAAGAAACTTGGCGGTTTACCTTTTAAAAATATAATTTTATAACTTCCTGTGCAAGGTCGACGAATAGCTAAATTCCCGAATATTTATCATTTATGTAATCTTAAATAGTATAGTAAGCTTTCTCAATTCGCGCTTGTAATAGTTATTTTAAATTTCCTGTAATAACAAAGTTAAAATTGAGTGTGAAATTCAGTATTATGCAATAAAGCAGTTAAGAAAAGCAATTAATTAACAAGTAATTTAATGTTAAGCATGTTGTCTATGCCCACTGCTGAGCTAAGGCCTCCTTTCTCCGCTTTTTTGAGAGAAGGTTTGGGGCTAAGACCTACCACTCTGCTCCAATGCGGATTGGTAGGTTACACATATCCCTAGAGAATTCTCTAGAAATCAATTAGACACATAAGTTTTAATAGAAAAACTCATTGGTACCTGCCCAGGGTTGAACCTATGTCGTCGTAGAGAGTCGCACGGTCTCACCGCTAGGCTATCATAGCTTTACATATTGTCAGCTACAAATACTTTAGCTTTAAGTCTATCAATCTACATTATTATGAAGTATGTAACAAATAAAATAGACTGCGAAACTTTGGCGTCACATTTCACATTGCCTTTTCAGTGTATGCGACTGTGAAGGCATAATATATCAACGAGCGTAGTGCCTAGTATCACGGCCGGAGTAAATTGCTGTCAAACTTTACAGATTTATAACGCGGCACTTTTGTTTTACCTACACTCGTGTGAAAACCTGTGTGCGAGCTTTGGAGGACACTTTTTATACTTCAGTGTTTGAATCAAACATGTAAAGAATTGAGATTGATTCAAACACTTTATTATATTTTGTACTGGTTTATTTATGATCAGCACAAATTAATAAATACAATTAAGATTGAAATTGCAATAGACCAGAAAATCGCTATCGAATACGCGACAGACTCGCCTTACGATGACGATATGGACAATGGAGTCTGTGAACACCTCATTGCAACTCAAGACGGGCTCGCCACGCGTCACGGTAGTTCTTCGTCTTGATAACTTCGTCCATAATTGCACAGACAAAACCTTCAGTTTTTCCAAAGAGATCGCACAATTGTAGCCAGGATACAGAGGCAATCTGTTCTATGTCTTGCCCCATTAAAGCCTTGTAAAATCTACGATATCTCGATATATCTATCTCGATGCGATCAGAAATACCAACTACCAGAGGTTTGCGTCAATTCTGTTTGCCTAAGGCAAGCGGAGTAAAGCCCTTATCAACTGCAACGACAACCCTATGCATAGCACTGTCCACCTTGAGGAAATGATCTCTAAGGTTATAAACCCCACGGTTATGAAGGTTCTTGGCGTTTAAAAAACCAAGTCCCCCAAATTTCCATGGGGTGTACAACCTCATAACAGACTATTATTTATTTATTTATTAAAAAAGGAAATACTCAAATTCAGATTATTCTTTATTCAAGTAAACTTATAAACAACTGCTTTTGAATCGTCAACATCTACTGTTGGTTCAGAAAGCTGTTCCTTCCGAGAAGAACCAGCACGAAACTCGGCGGTTGCTCTTTTCAAAGAATAATTCTTATTATTCCATCCATCCATCAGCCTATCTCAGTCCACTGCTGGACATAGGCCTCCCCATATCTGCGCCAGACATCCCGCTCTTCCGCAATGCGCATCCAGCTGGCCCCAACAACCTTTTTGATGTCGTCGGTCCAGCGAGACGGAGGACGCCCTACACTGCGTTTGCCAAGACGCGGTCTCCACTCCAGGACTCTTTTGCTCCAACGGCCATCAGTCCTGCGACAAACGTGACCAGCCCACTGCCACTTCAGCTTGCTTATTCTGCTAGCTACGTCGGTTACCTTGGTTCTCTCGCGGATAATATCATTTCTGATTTTATCCTTGAGAGATACTCCGAGCATAGCTCGCTCCATAGCACGCTGAGCGACTTTAAACTTGCGGACTAGCCCCGCTGTCAGTGTCCACGTCTCGGCGCCATATGTCAACACAGGCAGAACGCATTGGTCGAAGACTTTGGTCTTCAGGCATTGCGGAATCTCGGACGTGAAGACTCGACGAAGTTTGCCAAATGCTGCCCAGCCCAAGTGGATTCTCCTTTCAGCCTCCCTCTCGAAGTTGTGCCGGCCAAGTTGGATATTCTGGCCTAAGTATACGTAATCCTGCACAACCTCGAGAAGGATTCCGTTCACTGATACTGGTCTTGGCACGACAAGATCATTGAACATGACCTTGGTCTTGTCCAAGTTCATGCCAAGGCCAACCAGCTGGGAGGCATCACTTAGGTCATTCAACATTTCGCGCAAGTCCTCCAGCGTTTCTGCAAAGATGACGATGTCATCCGCGAAACGAAGGTGTGAGATGTATTCTCCATTAACATTGACGCCTCGTTCAGTCCAGTCCAGGGTTTTGAAGACGTCCTCCAACGCGTTGGTAAACAGTTTCGGGGATATTACGTCCCCCTGTCTTACCCCGCGCTGAAGGTGAATAGTTCTTGTTCGCTGGTCCTGGATTTGAACGGTCATTGTTGCCGCGTTGTAGAGGCATCTCAACACCTCGATATATCGCCAATCGATGTGACATCGCTGCAGAGATTCCAGAACAGCCCAGGTCTCAATGGTGTCGAAGGCTTTCTCGTAGTCCACAAATGCCATACACAGCGGCTGATTATACTCTGCGGTCTTCTGTATAATCTGCCGAACAGTATGGATGTGGTCTACGGTACTATAACCTTTTCGAAACCCAGCCTGCTCTGGTGGCTGGAATTCGTCAAGTCTGGCAGCAAGACGATTCGTTATGACTCTCGAGAACAACTTGTAGATATGGCTCAGGAGCGAGATTGGTCTGTAGTTTTTCAAAAGAGTTTTATCACCTCTTTTGAAAAATAAAATGACCACACTCCTAGACCACGCTTGAGGTGTAGTGCCTGTATGGATAACGGTATTAAAGAGCTCTGCTAAGGCTTCAAGGATAGGACGTCCAGAAGCCTTTAGCAGCTCAGCCGTAATCCCGTCATCACCTGGGGCTCTTCCGTTTTTAAGTTGCTCGAGTGCCATACTAATCTCGCCACTCTCAACGTCCGGGATGTCTTCTGTATAATGGCGCGACAGTGGTGCTCGTGGATCCTCGGTATCCCGGGTACTAGGCTTATGTGCACTCGACGAGTAAAGCAATCCGTAATATTTCTCGACCTCCTTCTGGATCTCAGAGCGACAGACAACTGTCCTGCCGTCCGCTGTTTTAAGCTTCGCGAGATGGCTCCTTCCTAAGGTTTTTTGAAAAACTTTCGACCCCCTATTCTGCTCAATAAGGGCTTCTATAGCCCTTGCATTTGAGCAGCGGAGGTCTCTGCGTTCAAGTTTTCGTATCCTCTTAGAAAGGGCCCTCTGTTCTGGCGAAGCGGCTTGAACGGACGGCATTTCACGCCTCTGTCTCATCAAATCCAGGGTTTCGGGAGAAAGTTTCGACTGCTTGCTTCGACTCATCGGTGAAAAGTGCTTTCGACCCAGTGTACATACCGTCTTCACCACGTTGTCGGTTATCTCGTCCACATTACCAGTGGTTTCCAGACAGTCGAATCGATTTTGGAGTTCCAATTGAAACTGCTCGGATGTACCATGTATTTGGGGCAGCGTAGGTCGGAGAGTAGGCTTCATCATACGGGACCTTTCGGCTTTAAAACACATATTCAAAGTGCCTCGTACAAGTCGGTGATCGCTACCAGTATTAAACCTGTTGATCACAGAGACATCTCTGAATATGTGCTTCTTATCCGCCATGATAAAGTCTATCTCGTTCCTTGTCAAAGTATCGGGGCTTTGCCAAGTCCAACGTCTCTGAGGCTTCTTCTTGAAGAAAGAGTTCATCAGGAAGAGCCCTTGCATTTCGAGGAAATTGATTAGCATTTGCCCCCTTTGATTCCTGGGCCCCAATCCATGCAATCCGATTTTCGATTCGCCGCATCTTTGTACTCCCACTTTAGCGTTAAAGTCTCCCATAACAACGTTGTAGAAGGCCGAAGTAGTGCCATGCAGAGCTTGAGATATATCCTCATACAAAGCTTCTATCTCGTCGTCAGAGTGTGCCGAGGTCGGCGCATATACCTGTATCACTTTCAGGGAGTACCTGTCGGTGAGTTTAAGTACAAGGTACGCTACCCGGGTCGACACACTACTGAGTTCCACAACGTTGTTAATGAGAGTCTTGTGAACCAGAAAACCGACACCACCTTGGGAGACCTCATCACCTTCACAGAAGTAGAGCAAGTGACCGGAATCTAGGGTTACCGTATCCTCACCCTCTCTTCGGACTTCAGATAATCCTAGAATACTCCAGTTAATACGACTTAGCTCTTCCTCTAGTTCGGTGAGGTGATGGTCCAGCCGTAACGTTCGTCCATTATACGTTGCCAAGTATATCGTTGGTTGGCAGCCTACCGTAACCCGGTGATTCTTCGCACCCTCCGCCCCACCGTTACCGCGACCGCTGCCGTAGTCGGGAATAGTGGGGCCGCCGGGAACTGAGGGCCGGAACTTTCTGGACACTTCCATATGGGGGTTTCTGCCCATAGTCACCACGCTGGGCAAGCGGGTTGGTGACCGCAGAGCTGACTGATTCGACACTAGAGGCGCTGCTGCCCACCTCTAGTCTGGGATTTTCAGTCAGCTTAATTGGATGGTTATACCGCCATCAATCGGTCGTCATAGCCTCGTCTGTTATCGGCAGGGGGCACCACGTGCAGGTGAGGTTGACATTAAGGAGTACTGGTTGCTGTACGTACTCCCCTTACCCCCCTTATTCTTATTATTAGTTATATATAATTATTAATATCTTGTACAGGGTTGAAGAGTAGCTATATCCACGCATTCTTATCGTCTTAGTAATCCTCAATAGTATAGTAGGCTTTCTGTATTATATATTTTTTTTAATAGTGTCTTTAAACTGCTTGCAAGGCGCAAAGCAGAACGCAAGCTTATATCGGTTCCTACTTTATATATTATATACATCGCCAATCTTTTTTATAAGTATGTATATTCTTATGTACTAAAATGAAATTGTTAAAAATATACTGTGAACAAGCAAGAACAAGTATGCATATTATTCTCAATTCACATGAAAAGCTCCGTAAGTACGAACTTAAGCGGCGGTTAATATTATGTTCATAGGTTACTTATCTTTTGGGAAAATAGGACCATAAAAGATAACACTTAACGGTTGTAACATTTTTGTAAATACAGTGGAAAATCGATAACACTGATATATTCGGCTATAAAGATATGCCGCTGACGGCGCCGTCAGATAACCGCTGTATTTACGATCCGCCCAAGTGGCAGTTATTGCCTTCCAATAAAGCGCACGATAGCCCTCCAAGGATAACATTTTTTAAGCTGTACTAACAAGAAATATCTGAAACATTTATATTTTCTATATCTTAGGCCGCAAGACTGAAATATCTCGCAGGCTGTCAACTATGGGATGTAGGAACAAAAACTCGTTTTTTTGTAACTTTTATTCTATTCTAATTTTGATTCTGCTTACAAAAGTAATAATAACATTATTTTGCTGTAATCCGCGATACAGTAAATAGAAAATATATATAGTGTTAAATGTATAGTGGACTATCCGTATTTTCATACCCGATACATGCAGGATTTGTAAAAACACATGTACAAACCTCAACCACTTCCAATTCAATTCAATTCAATTCAATTCAATTCAAAATATTCTTTATTCAAGTAAACTTGTAAACAAGTGCTTTTGAATCGTCAACTTTACTGCTGGTTCGGAAAGCCGTCCTACCGAGAAGAGCCAGCAAAAAACTCGGTGGAGCTCTTTTAAAAAAGAAGATTCTTAATACTAATTACATTTTGTCATAGCTATCCTGCACAAGGTCAAAGAGCAGCTATATCCACGATATATTCTTATCATCAATGTAAGCCTCCACGGTATAATAGGCTTTCTGTATCAGCCTCTTTTTAACAGTATTTTTAAATTGCTGTAATGGCAAAGTTAAAATTGATTGTGGAATTTTATTATAGAATCTTATACCCAAACCCACAAACGACTTACGTACTCTTACAAGGCGCAAAGCAGGAGCCGCAAGCTTATGTCGGTTCCTACTTTGTCTATTATATACATCGCCAATCTTTTTATAATTATGTATATTTTTATGCACAAAAATCAAATTGCTAAAAATATACTGTAAAGCTAACGTAAGAATACCTGTTTCCTTAAACTTCTCTCGCAGGGACTCACGCGAATTCAAATTATAAATGCCACGTATGGCTCTTTTTTGCAATACAAAAATTTTCTCAATATCAGCACATTTACCCCATAACATTATTCCATAAGACATAATGCTATGGAAGTAAGCAAAATAAACTAGTTTTGCTGTTTCGACGTCTGTAAACTGTCTTATCTTTCGAATAGCATAGGCTGCTAAACTGAGTTTCCCTGCGAGAGCTGTTATGTGTGTGCTCCATTGGAGTTTTGTATCCAACGTCATTCCCAAAAATACAGTTGTATTTTCTGTTTTTAGTGGTACATTGTCTATTAAGAGCTCATTTGCTTTTTTAGCTGCATTAGGTAATGCAAATTCTAAACATTTCATTTCGATACACAAGCGCTACACACGTTCACTATCACAAACTCAACAATCGTTTCGCCCCGCAACCGAAGCATCATCAGGAGATAGACTCCACGACAAAATCGCAAAGGCTTGGCGATTTTGTGGTACCCGAATCCTGGACATGCTCCGCTATGGCCGAACCATTGGTGTCCATATTCTTGATACTACGTATGTGCTCCGATATCCTCGTACAGATGTTGCGACGAGTAAAAGAAATATAATTTCGAAACATATTCCACAAGCCCAGTGTTTACCAGCAGCGCTATTAAAAGTTTGCTCCTCAGCGACAACTTAATTGCAGCTGCTCTGTGAATTTGCATGCACGTCCAACAAGCGTTAATGCTAGGTTGGAACAGTATTATCGTGACCTGGAAATCTTTACACGTAAAGAATTATGTACAGAGCGCGCTTCAAAACAGTATCAATTACGTTTAGTGCTTCAGTTAAATAGCAGAAATTGGGTTCACAACTGAACAGTGAAATTAGTACTGACCAAAACTACTATACTCTCAACGTTGATTCGATGCAACTGTTAGTTTCTTTGTCACTTAGGTCGTGTTCTCAGTTAATATTTATTTTATTTAACAACAAGTAAATACAGTCTATTGTTGTGACCAGAAAAGGTCATGTCACTTTTTAAGATTTATCCGTTAATAATGAAGCTCCTTAGAGATTATTCGTCGTACTTTGAAAAATAAAGTATTTAGTTTCTTCTTCTTCATCTTTTTTAACCGACGAAAGTAAAGATATTTCAGTGTTACACGACCCTGGCAAACTTTTTTGAACTCGTCTTCTATCTACCAATGCTACTTGTTCCAGTGCTGGATTGGCATTTCTTATACTACTAGTAACCAACTGTTTACGAATCATCGACCCTACTTCTGGTCTAAAACTGGTCTTCCAGCATAAAATTCGGATTGACTCTTTTCAAAGTTTTTCTTATTACTCTTATTATTATTTAGTTGGAGAATAATTACTTCACGCATTTTTTACTTTTATGCAGACCTCAATAGTGTGTTAAGCTTTCCGTATCAGTCTACTTTTAATAGTAATTTTAAATTGCTGTAATGGCAACGATAATTCATTGTGCTATTTTGTTATATAATCTTTGGTCTTGAACATGGAGGAACTCTGAGTATGAAAAATAAATCCAAGTCTTGACCAAAACTGAAAAGTTAAATTTGTGCTAGTCGTATCCATTACGTAGGATGTAGGTTCGATATAAATTACCCAAACGACGGAAGCACAATACAGTAGCTGTGATTCGACTTCCGTGTAACACTGTAACGGTCTGACCTAGTTTGATTTATTTTATTCCCTCTCATGTTCATAAGTATCTTGTTATCTGTTGAAATTCAAAATATTCTACACACAAAAAGCACTTTTGAATCTTCAAAATTTGTTAAAAAAAACTACCCTTCGTTCTGTTACAACCCTATTCAACATGGGCATATATTGCTGACTTATTGTTTCCCAATTGGGGTCAATATAAAGTGTCGAACAGCAATATAAGCCTATACAATCAATACATTTTCAAAATTCGTCGAGTTCTTGTGATCTACGGACGCCCAGCTAAGGACCCGGTTCCTGCCTGCCGGCTTCAGCAATAGACTAATGATCACATACTCCGGCTCGTACAACCCGCTACAAGGGTTTCGCGCAAAAGTGTCCAAGTACCAGCAGTTATTAGATAAATATAAAGTAATATTTTAAAAATTACAAAATTAAAGTTAATAAGTACAATTTGTGTGTTTATTTATATATAAACCAAACTGGACGGTCTAACAGTTCGCAAAGTCGCTGCTACTGATAGAGCCTGTATGAAACTCAACGGATACTCTTTTTAAAATTAACATTGTCATAGTTAAATATTTCTGAATCATTTATCTTTAACGATTTCGGCTACATGATATCTAGTTGGTTTTTATCACTCAAATAATTTGAAAATCAAGTTAACTTGACGTAGTACTACAGATTTAAGTTTCTAGCGTTCCTTTCCGAGTGTAAAGCTACATTATCTTAATTTTTTTTAAGAATAATGTTCTTTAGAATCCGAAACAGCTCAACAGATTTTAATGAAATATTCATACACCTTTAGGATGATCCTGTAAAGTTTTTTATAGATCGGAGCATTGTTTTAAGTTGAGTTCTGTTTCAAGAGGAATTCGTAATTAGACTGAGCAACAGCGATGCGTTGCCGGCTATATAGTAACTTATATTTTGCTGATACACTAAGAATGGCAAAGCATATCAAATATGAATAAAGATTATCAAAATGAAGAGTAAAAAATAAGTCGAGATAAAATGAAGAAAGCAACACGAAAAAAATTAAAGCTGTAGATAACACTTAAAGTATAAGAGTAATGACACATAAAGTACTGTAATGCCCTGAGATAACAAAGGCTGGACATTGCAGAATAATCACTTAAATGCTGCTATGCCATGCTGTTTTATAACAAAATATCCTTAAATTAGAAGTAAAGTAACAGGCTGTTACTTTCAACTGCCGGGAATAGATCTTCTCTCTTCTTTTAAGCTTAGACCCCACTATGCTGTCCAAATATGGTTTAATAGGTCCTGCATAATCCAAAAAGATTTGAGTTTTTATTTTTTTGGAGACCGAAAAAGCTTTTTAAGGTACAAATAGCAATTACGCATAGTTTTTGTACTCGTAGTAAACTCATCCGTGAGTGTCCGCGTTTTGAACCGGTGACCACCTGGTAACATTGCTTTCACGTTTGTAATTGTATAAAATAGTAATTTCCACGTTGAATAAATACTTTTATCAATTATCTTGAAGTCATCAGAACAATAAAGCCTGTATAACCTAACTTTAATACCTTCCGAAATATACAATGTAAAACGTTCTTGACTTTATTGCCTCCTCCGCGAAGATAAATCGCAAATGTGTACACAAAGCCTGTTTTACGACTTTCTTTACTTAATGTATGATTATTACTATGAGCTATTGTTATTGACAAAAGGTTGACTAACTCAGCTGAATTATTTAAAAGTGCTGTCTTTTCTTCCCTTAAATTTACAGAGTCGAGATCATAATGTTATGTATGATAAGCTTAAAGTAACAGAGGTATATAAATGATAAGGTTTAATACTTTATTCGTCTAAATGGGTTTCCAAGTACCGCATTGAACGTAACTTTCTTAGAACTTAGAATGGGTAGAGTAAGCTTCCTTTAAAAGATAAATCCGTCGCGAACTTTTCTGTTGAGAGACTTGTCCTATAAAAGAGGATTTTTCCCACAAAAAGATTTACCGAAAATGCAAACCAAAGAAGACTGGATTGCTAGCAAGACTTTGCTAAAGCTCTAAAGGTATCTTATAAACTTGCCCATATGAAAGGTTTATAAAATTAATTAGCATATTATATATTTTAAAAAAATCTAATCGCGGGTTAAAGCAAAATAATTAAATTTAATTATTTTGTGTTATGGAACCGGAATGGTTACCCAACGTAACGCTTAGTCGCGACATAAAATAATCAGTATTCCGTTGCGTGTGGATGACAGAATTCTACACGGTCAGTAGAACTTACCACTTACCCACTTATTTAGTATTAAATTTTAATTAAAAATTTAATAATAAATAAGTGGGTAAGCGGACAGCGTTACCTATGAATTAGAGAGACGCGATAGAAAATAAAAATTATTGCGGGTGAAACTAAAACGTTCACTTCGGACGATGAGATTAAAAAAAAAATTCTCCTATCACAGCTCAGTTCCAGAGTAATCGTACCTTTCCAACTACTTACAAATTTTACTGAATTCAGTAAAAAGTAAAGTGGGAAAAGCAGTTAGTAGCTCCTCACCCGCTACTAACGGTGGGCTCCGTCCACATATATGAGCCCCCCCCCGACCTTTCAAATAAATCAGTATTACAAATATGCAGTTATGAGATACGTGATAAGGTATATGATGTGATACTGTATCGTATATCTCATATTATAAATGAAAGAATGGATTGAGGTGATAATAATGATGAATATATTTTGGAATATAGGAAACAAGAAGAACAGGAAACTGAAAAAGTCTACAGATACTATATACAGATACAGGAACTAAAGGCCAAGCGGATGAGGTAGCATGTGGAAGTTATAAATTGGAATCAATATATTAAATAACATACATGGGTTATAAATAAGTATAAATATTATTGTAACATGCAGGGGTTCGTGGATTTGGATGAAAATGCCTGGTGACTCGTTAAAAACACTTTATTCAACTTTTTACTACAAACTTAGTACCTACAGCCTCTATACAGGTCGTTGTCCAATACGAATGCCGAGATCACTTTTATTTCACTTTTATTCTCACTTGTTTATTCGCTCTTGAGAACGAACTTGATTTCGAGAAAAAAAAAATATTCCTTTAAATAGTTCTTCCTAAGATGTATGCGGTTATATAAATTTAAAGACCTATTCAGGCGAAAGAAAAATATATAAAGAAAAAAGGGGGTCCGACTCGAACAGGACCACTAAATATTGCGGCGCGGTATCCTGTTCGGGTTAAGGGATAAGAAATATGATAAAAAAGTGGACTGTATTTAAAGGTGATAGTTCGTTCTTTTTTCCCGTCAGAGGATTAAATTGTAAATATTTAAATCCAACTTCGCAATTAAGTAACATAATCATTATATGTTTTTAAAACTGATATAGCAAGGCTCGTGAATGATAGAGTTGAATTCAATATACGCAGTGGTTTTCGGCTGGTGTCATTTTACATAAAAGCAATCAGTAGCATTCTTGTCATATTTTACGTTTTTACTATCTAAAGGTTAAAATGCTGTTCAAACTCAAAATAAATTACAGTAAATAAATTATACCTAGGCCACTTTTCGTCTCTAAGTAAATTAATTCTGGTAGACCGTCCATTTTAGTTTGGTCCATATATTTCGCCTATTGGCAAATGATTAGGCCTTCATTTGAATAGGAAATGACTACACTAACACAACGCAACACAATCAATCGCCTGCGGCTTAAGGATTAATGGTCCGAATTACGAGCTTCGGACCCAAAACACGATTCATAAATTATTTCCACTAATATTGCTACGATAATCTGACATTTCCCTCTATAACAAGGGCGTAGCCAGAATTCTATACAAGGGGCGAAAGAAAATCAAAGACTAAATATTGTTTTAGTAGATTTTATATAAAATATTGTTTTAATTAGGAGTACAAGCAATATAACAGAACTAACTACTTTGCTATAATCCGCACGGGTTAAGTGAATGCATGCATACCTTACAGGTACATAGGTTAGAGGTTAGGGGCAGGTTAAAGGTACGTAGATTTTGCCTGCTTCATACACATTGGCTTTGCATGCATTCATTTAACCCGTGCGGATTATAGCAAAGTAGTTGGTTCTGTTATATTGCTTGTAATATGGAATTCCGCAAAGTAATGACTGCTTCTATAAATCATTTAATTAGGAGTTTTTAACGTATGAGTATGTTTGTCTTATTAGTAGTTGAAGAGAGGTAAAACAAAAGTGCAAATTATTTTTGATATAGAAAAATTTTGAAATTTGAATTGATGAGGTACATAATAGGTTTTATGTTAGCCTTATAAAGAGTTACAGTTTCCAGTCTAAGGGGGGCAGCTGCTTAAGTAAATAGAAAATATATAAATGATAAAGAAAATATATGTAATGCTACATGTACTCGTAGACTAGACTATTCGTTTTCATACCCGATGCATGCAAGATCCGTGAAAAAACGACAAATCGCAAAACTTTGCGATTTGGTTGTTGAGTCTGTCTCCTGATGTTGCTTCCTTTGCGGGGCGAAACGATTGTTGAGTTTGTAATAGTGAACGTGTGTAGTGCTTGTGTATTGTGAAGGCAGTGGTGGAGGTTTGTGCATGTGTTTTCACGACCATTTTATAGCAATAGCACTCTGCAGTGCTATCATATTCACTGATACGATACCAGAATAATCTTACACGATGATAATAAAAAAAATTGTGATTAAACTTCATATAATATTAACGATTTAAGTGCTTCGATATAAACAATAAATAAGAAACGACTAGTGCTACGATATACTATAATTTACAAAGATAATTTCCAAATCGACGAACCCCTGTACGTAATAATACCAAAACGCACTTGTATTCTCTGAAATAAATATTGGTGGATAGCATTTGTAAATATGGGTTTTATTCACTCAAAATAGATATACTCGTACCTTGACCATGGCTGTACCACTGACATAGAGGCAAAATGATGATATCTATGAATATTTTTTCTAAATTTGGGAATCGCATCTAGAATTTAAGTCCATTACGCCGCAGTCGTCATTGAAGACATGAATAGGGCTCTATTTTTCCCTGAACTAAACTGAGGAAAAAATACCGTTCGGTTGGCTGACGATAATCTATCAAATTCACGCGACCCGGTGATTAATAGCTGCAAATTACCGACAGCGCGAAATCATGGCGGATAAAATTCGAGATATAGCTATTTACTAAGTAAATTTTTATCAGAAAAGCTGGGTTTAAATCTTGGAATATTTCCTGCACCAATGAGTTTACTTTAAACCTTGTTTCTAATAAATATTTGGAATTGAAAATATTGAGGAAACGTGTATATCTCTTGAGAATTACTGAGACATGTTTAAGTGATAGGTTAGCGTTGGAGTAGCGCCTGAGTCTAAGCTCCAATCCTTCTCTCAAAAAGTTAAATCCTTTGCTAAACTGTGGCCTAGTAGATAATAAATACTTAGAAGACGCTCAAATGATATATTGTTAATTCGATATATTACGAAAAGTTGTTCGCATATGATTTGTTGATATTTATGATTGTTTTGTGTACCGTATATGGTTTATTATCAATTGTGTACAATTTTTAATTTAAACTTTAACAGTGTACTTCGTGCTCTATAAGAAATAAAAAAGTTAAAGCATGGATGAATGTTTTCCGTTATCAATACCGGATTTCTTATGTAAATTCTAAATTATTTTTAACAATGACCATGAAAGAAAGAAACTTCTTGAGAGTTTGATATAAGTTATATATAAATGCTGAATTAAACGAAAAGTTGTAATCACATTAGTTACAGAATTTAATGATAACAATCATACAACGCCATCTACAAAACATACTTCAAGTGTTTTAATGAGTGTCGCTTATTAAATTACATTTAATTTTTATGTTGTGACAATCATTATTCTGATCCAAAAATATATCTACGTATGGTATGTTCCGATTTATCAGTTTAAGATAATGACTATTTATAAAGTACGAAATCAAAAGACTAGAATTCAGCACTACATTGTGAATCCAAATTCCAAAACACTAAACAGATATTAAAAACAAATACATAACCTCTAAGTATTCAAAATTATTTTTTGCAAATACTCTATAAGCAAAATTAAAATCAATCCCCCAGTATTTTATTTTTACAAAAACTATATTGAGCTTTGATATAATTATTATGTAAGATTAAAATTAGACAAATTAGAATCAAGTTGTAAAAACTATAACCCCGACATTTTATAGGAATAAATGACTGAACAGAAAATATACAAATGTGTGAATTGTGGAGAGGCAGCCTCTGCTCTGTACCGAACATATGGGCCATCCGTTTTAAAGTTAACAAAATGTGTAAGTTAAATATTATAATTACTACGTACTAGACGATACCGCCGGTACCTGATTCCAAGAAGAATTGCTTTAATGGATTTACAGATTTTCAATATTATAGTACCATTCTTTCTTTAAGGTATTATTTGATTTGTGTAACGTAATTTTTCTTTGAATTAGATCTTGTAGTGACTCATATACATTATATCCTTATGCTTAACATCCTAAAATTATTTCCATAACTGATGCTAATATTGTCCTTCAGGAGCGGTGTAAGGGAATAGTTGATAAATACATAGAATATGATCCAGTAATAGTTATGATTGATCTAGTATTGATGTCCAGAGAGGCACAAAGGCATATTATCTATAATACTGAATTCAAGGTTAGTCATTTGTTAGTATATATTATGTATTGTAGATTGTGCCATACATTACCTAATTTAGATAGGAATTTGGTAAATAAATACTGAACATACCAACAGTACTGGTTTTTATTAAAAGATGTTATCAAGTCTCAGCAATGCAAGTTCTCAGCAATGGAACTGTGGAGATAGTGAGCTTTTGTGTTACTCCCTGATATAGAATGAATACAAGAGCTCAAGAATATCTACAGCATTTATGCTAAGTCTAAACCTTTTGACCTGTGATATGTGGATAGAGAATGTGGATAGCCTTAAACTATTTTATTTAAAGTAACTAGTAACTTTTATATTCTTGTTTTGTTGTAGTAAATAAAGCATCTATTCATTCATTCATTCAATTCATCTTTTGAGTTTATTCAATTCAGCTCTTGTAAATGATAAAGAGTTATCCTGTTATTAGGTCTCACAGACCTGTCCTTTAAACTAATTTACCTTAATATTATTTTTCTCATTTTCAGTCTTACTGGAAGCTGTTTATAATACTGATAATGCTGGAGACGTATGGTGTCTGGAGGAATGACAGTTTGTTTAATATTGCAATTAATACAATATGTGATATCAGGAACAACAGCACAATTAACTCTACACACATGTATGTACTTTAATTTATTTTGTCAAATTTTTATGAAGTAGTTCTTTAAATTATTATTCATTATAATTTACAATTTGAATGAATTGATAACACTATTTATTGCACATGCCTGTAATGATATTTGTTCTGGAATTTGATATCTTTCTTTGTAACATGAACAAGTGAATATGCAACAAATGATATACAAGATATAATTGTTATGTAAATACCTAAGCAAGCATTAAGTTTACTTGTAACCATCAGACACACTGTTGTAGCTTAGACTGCTCATCTTCCCTCTTAGTATTAATATCAAATGTTCAGCAACTATGATAAATTAAGTATAGGACATTAACAAAATTTTATGCATAAAATATGCATATAATATTTATATTTTGTTAAAGGTTCTTATGTATTGCAATCATTTATTTATGTTTATTATCATGGTATAATGGTTATCATTATTTAAATAAATAAATAATAGTTATTATTATTTATTTATTTTTATATTATGTTATATAAGTAACAGACTGTTACTTTCCTACTGCTAAGCCATAAGCCTCCTTTCATGTATTTTGGAGAGAAGCACTCTACCCCAATACAGATTGGTAGGTTACCCATATGTCATAAATTTTTCAGAGAAACAAAACAAGTTATAAATTGTAAATTACTATTAGGCACATAAGTTTTGACAAAAAGGTGCTTCCTCAGGATTTGAACCTGTGCTGGAGAGTGTTACTGTATAGCTAGAACTATGGTTATCTTTATAACATATAATTATTTGTTTCGACCTTCAGAGAGCTGCCAGTCAAATTGAGTATACCTGAACCTTGGAAAAGTGAATGTCATGCCTGGGTGCAGCTAGAGAGGGATACATCAGATTTGTTCATTTGGGAGAAAGACTTCTACGTGCAATTTCTCTCAACTTTTGCTGGTATGTGGAAAACTATCTTAGATGATTAAATTTGCATACTTCAACCTATTTACTGATTCAGTTCTATGCTATGTGGCTGCAGTTTTATGACTGCACTGATATTTTGAGTTTATTTTTGACATTTGAAATAAAGTTTATTTATTTATTTTTATATTCAAAAATGATTTTAGATATTATTTATGCTAAGTTATATATTTGAGTAGGTCATATTTGAATAAAAACTTTGTTTGATATCTAGTTAGTTTATATGGTTACTCTTTTTGTCAGATTAGTTACTTTCCTTTTATTGTAAGTTTTTTCTATTCATTGGAATTTTTTGTCTTTTAAGTTTATCTTCCATACCTAATTAATAAATGGCTATATTAGATCATATTTACAGGGGTTGCTAAATTGCTTTTATTGAGTGATTTACGTTTTAATTTCGGGTTACTACTACATACTGATTATATCTATAGGGTTAGTTTAGTTCTACTTATTGGGTCATTTAATCTGGTTAGTTCTATTCTATACATTATGTTTAGATTATGATTATGAGGTTAGACCACTTGTTGGGAAGACTTAATATGAATTAATATAATTTTACTTATTTTACTACATATATTCTATTTATTGGGTTAGATAGAAAATGTTTACTAGGTGATTTAGATCCCATTCATATTGATAGTTTGATTTTTTAAATTAATTTATTAGATATGTTTTATGAATAATTATTCTATTCATTGAATATATGTATACTAGTTTTTAAACAAAGATTCTGTTTATTTCAGGTATTGCGATATTCATTTCTACAGTGCACGTCTTGATGAGGTTTTCCATGTTGTTTTGTGCCATAAATGAAGGTAAGTTGTAAATTTTACATAAATTATGATAATTTTAGAATTAGGTGTTACTTTGCGGAGCTCCATAATACAAAAGGAATACTAAAATTATTTTGCCATAATCCAAGATAAAGTAAATAGAAAATATATATAGAGTTCAATGTATAGTGGACTACTCGTATTTTCATACCCGATACGTGCAGGATTCGTAAAAACACAGGCACAAACCTCCACCATCGCCACCACAATACACAAGCACTACACACGTTCACTATCACAAACTCAACAATCGTTTCGCCCCGCAACCGAAGCATCATCAGGAGATAGACTCCGCGATAAAATCGCAAAGCCTTTGCAATGCCTGTCTTTGATGATGCCTTTGCCGGATTATAGCATAATATTTATTATTACTTTTGTAAATTATGCTAGTTAAAAATTTATTGGTAATCCTTAAACCTGTGTTGATATATTATATTTATCTGTCTGTGACTGTTTCTGCAACTAACTGCGCGTCTATAAGTCGGCTCCTATTGATAAAAAAAAAACTCAAAATATTCTTTATTCAAGTATATTGTTTACAGTACTTTTGAATCGTCAAATGTTTTCAAGAAGCTACCACTGAGACATCAATGAGTTTTTCTATTAAAACTCATGTGTCTAATTGATAATTGCAATTTATCACACGCTTTTCGCTGAAGGAAAACATCGTGAGGAAACCTGCATATCTCTAGAGAATTCTGGAGATACGTGTAACCTACCAATCCGCATTGGAGCAGCGTAGTAGGTCTTAGCTCCAATCCTTCTCTCCAAAAAACGGAGAAAGGAGGCCTTAGCCCAGCAGTGGGCATAGTAACAGGCTGTTACTACCACTGATTCGGAAGTTTGCTCCTACCGAGAAGAACCAGCAAGAAACTCGACGGCCATTTTTTTTACAATTTGATTGATGGTTACCAAATTAATCGTTGCAGCTTGGTGCGTAGCTGACTTCAGTTAAGATATGCTTCTATCACTCAAATAATCTTCAATTGTATAGTAAGCTTTATGTAGCAGCATCGTTTGAAGATAATTTCTTAACTAGGTATTATGGCAAGTCTAGATAATCTTGAGGAATTTTATTATAGAAACGTGTACCGAGACTGACAAATGATTTTCGCACCTTTTGGAAGCGCAACCTTGGCGTCATTAGTTTATTTCAAATTCAAATTATTCTTTATTCAAGTAAACTTGTAAACAAGTGCTTTTGAATCGTCAACATCTACTGCTGGTTCGGAAAGCTGTTCCTACCGAGAAGAACCAGCAAGAAACTCGGCGGTTGCTCTTTTCCAACAATAAATCTTATCACTAGTTACATATAGTTATAAATGTCTTGTACAGGGTTGAAGAGAAGCTATATCCACGCATTCTTATCTTCCAGGTAATCCTCAATATATTAGGCTTTCTGAATTAGCCTTTCTTTAATAGTATTTTTAAACTTCTGTAATGGTAAAGTTAAAGTAGATCGTGGAATTCTATTATAGATTCTTATACCCATTACGCTTTCTAGTGTGTCTGTCGTGTCTATCACTATTCTTACTATAAAAGTGAATATTTTTCCTTGTCTCGATGTCACCTTAACCCATGGGAAAAGTCCATCAAAGCTCCTCAGAAGTCTGTTGTTCTGTCGTTGCCAGCCCCGCTAGGCCGGGAGCTGAAGTCGTTCAGCGTGAGCAGCACCAGCCTGCTGTTCGGGCTGCCCATGCTGGTGTGGGGCACCTCGGAGACCAGCCCCAGCACCAGGTGCCTGCACTACCTGCTGGTGTTCGCGTACACCCTCGTGCACTTCTACAACATGTTCCGAGGTGAGCTATCTCCACTACTGCTGCTTTATAGATTATAGCTTTTTAGATTTTTCTAGAGTTCAAGAGTTTGAGTCCCATGTATTATCTTTACTTATTATAAAACAAAGTCCCAAAAGTCTGTCTGTATGTAATCGATTTCCTCAAAATCTTAAATAATACTTAAATACATACACCACAGCAGAATTATTTTGTTAAAATCCGCATGGGTTAGGCGAATCCACTGCTGGGCATAGGCCTTCTCTCTCCGTTTCTGGAGAGAAGGGTTGGAGCTAAGACCTACCACGCTGCTCCAATGCGGATTGGTAGGTTACACATATCTCCAGAATTTTCTAGAGATATGCAGGTTTCCTCACGATGTTTTCCTTCACCGAAAAGCGTGTGATAAATTGCAATTATCAATTAGACACATAAGTTTTTTGGTTTCGTTTGTCGTATAGGGTACGGTAGTTGATCTTTATAAATCGTGTTGATCTTTTAAAAAACGTGAAATAATTCCTGTAGCTTTATTATATAGAGTGTTAAGGTGTGCAGGTAAGGAAAATTAAGTCGTAAGTAATGGTCAGTACCACATACAGGGCCAATATAAGGTAAAAAAAATCTATTTTTCCTTCGAGACCGGGAACTAATACTATAAAATTGAGGGTATTTTAACAGCTAAAGTTATAAACACTAGTTCCACTGGTTCTACATATTGTTCCAGTGCTGTACGAAGGTCCGAAGACAGTGACAGTGGTGGTGCTGGTCGCAGGCACTGCCCTCAAATACGCCACCACCTTCCACATGACCCCGTTCATAAGGAGAACCATCACGTAGGAGAAAGGAAAGCAAGAGTCTATTATTCATCTGATAGGATCTTATTCTATTGAATTTGGAGTCCAAACCCACAATGCTACTTTTGTACGAGTTGGCGAGAACGCATTCTGAAAATTGAAATCGCATTGAATCATATGAAGGTTTTCAAATTTGTGTAATTTATTGTACATTATAGACAATTATAAAATACCCCAAAAGCTGTCCGTGTGAATGTGATCGATTTTCTCAAAATCTACTAAACGGATTTTTGTACGGTTATTACTAAACGATAGTGCAATTATTGCGAAAGGTTTAGGTTAATAGAACTTTAACGTTTTATGTTATGTACCGCGTAAACCAGCGGAGATACACTAAAATAAAGTCATAGATAATTTTAGACCAACAAAATTACTATAAAAAGTCCGCGACAGCATATCTCTACCTCTTATAGTTAACTCACAATAACTACTTTTATGTTCGGGAAATTTTTTGACGATTTTGTCTTAAATGTACCGCGTTTGTGGATTTTGCTATAAGATTCTATGATAAAATTCCCCATTTTAGCTTTGCCATTACAGCAGTTTAAAAACACTATCATGGAATGACTACTATACTGGAAATTACATAAATATAATAGGAATGAGTGGATTTAGCTACTCTTAGACCTTGAAAAATACAGGAATGAGTAAATGCAACCAGGTATAAGAATAATATATTAAAAAAGGCTACCGTCAAGTTTTTTGTTGGCTCTTCTCCGGTAGGAACAGCTTTCAGAACCAGCAGTAGAGTTGACGATTGAAAAGTACTTTTTTACAAGTTTACTTGAATACAAATGAATCGGATTTGAATATTTACCTTCATACGGGACTCTTTTAAACTTCCAATTTACATAATTAAATATGCAAATTAAAAGTATTTAGTAAAACAGTTTAAGAGTTACAGTAAGTTTTTCAAATCGGACCAGTAGTTCCTGAGATTAGCGCATTCAAACAAACAAACTCTTCAGCTTTATATATTAAGTATACATTATATATTGATCCACTCGTTTAAAAAAAAAACATTAGTGGTATTTTGTCATAGAGTTATTACACTAGAGTAGGCAAGCCATGGCAACCCTGTAATTGCTTTTTGGAACAAATAATGAGAGGGGGAAGAATGACTGGAAGACTCGTATACTTCATCTTTGTGACACATAAAAAAGAGACAGATAGATCACCCTTATTTGCTTTCTCATAATTGTAAGGTGCATTTTAGACTATCTTCTCTGCTCTAAGTATAATAACTCGATGGATCCTGTATATCAAATACAATAAAACAAACAAGTCAGTATCACAGAGTATTTATTTCAAAATATATTTCCAACTTTACATTTATATATTTTGTTACTCTTACAATAAAATATAACATACTGGTTACATACGGATACAACTTTAATAGATACGTTTAAAGCTTCGCACTTTCAAGAGACCGAGAGGTTATTTTTGAGAAATTGTCACGTAATAAAATGATATACTTAGAGGAATTAAAATAATTGCAAAAACCATGTTCTGAAGATTACATCCTACACGAGATTCGTCCCACGAACATTTTCAGAAAAAAAATTCTTATTATAACATATACATACGGGTCACATTTATATTTAAAACGGACAAATGCATTATTCTTGGATAGGAAGAAGCGAAATTTAATTCGATAAAAACTTTTGACAGCTGCCAGCTGACTCCATTTTAATCGTTACTCTGTTATAATATAAACAATATTAAACATATTTTAAGGTTTTAAATTAAAAATAAAAAAAAGTAGCAGCCTGTTACAATCCCACTGCTGGGAATAGGCCTCCTCTCTCCGTTTCTGGAGAGAAGGGTTGGAGCTAAGGCCTACCACGCTGCTCCAATGCGGATTGGTAGGTTACACATATCTCCAGAATTCTCTAGAGATATGCAGATTTCCTCACGATTTTTTCCTTCACCGAAAAGCGTGTGATAAATTATAATTATCAATTAGACACATGAGTTTTAATAGTAAAACTCATCGGTGCCTGCCCGGGTTTGAACTCGTGTTCCCCTTGAAAGAGTCGCTCGATCTCACCGCTGGACTATCACAGCTCAGGTTTTAAACGGGGTTTCAAAATCTGAAGGAATTTGCTAGGCTTGTAATTTAGGTATCTACAGAGTAGGTATAAAAAGCATTGACTTATTATACTAAGAGTAGAAAAACCGGCCTTAAATGTGTCCATTGGAAAACGAGAAAGCAAATCAACCTATCTGCCTCTCTTTTTATGTGTGACTAAACAAAGATAAAAGGGTATATATATATCTCTAGTCTATCTTCCTTCTGTTATTTGCTGGACACACACTCACAGGCCTACCTATAATTCCCCTACTCTATGATAATAAAACGGTATAGGTTGTCAGGAAGCTTGTCTCCGAGACATCTCTCCTATTAGAGAGGCAGTTTCAAAAACTCGTCTTGGATTTTAATGACACACACACACAAACTAAAAATAAAGTTGTCGCCCCAAGCCTACGGGTGAATCCGCTTCTTATTTCTCCTACCCCTATACCACACTAAATGGGTCGGCATAATATGTTTTTCTCTTCCATTCTCTCCTATCATTCGTCAACTCTGGCGCTACTCTTTTTATATGCATGTCATACTTCACACAATTCACCCATCTCTTTTTAGACCTCCCTCTAGTCACATATCCACTCAACACTCGTTTCGCCACATGATTTTCATCCCTCCTCATTACATGTCCATACCATCTCAATCTTGCACCTCTCGTTCCAATCCGCTTGTTTGTAGATATTTCCAGAAGTGGGATGGCCGGGAGATAGATATCTTATTCTCTATCTAACGCTAATAATCCATAACCTAAATACATTTGTAAATCAAAAAATACAACGTCACGAGTGCAAATTTGGAAGACATTTCTTTTATCAACGCTTGGCTGTATTTCGTTATTAGAATTAATTTCACAAAGATCATATCTGAGTTTCGCATTTTCTTAAACAACAAAAAAAATTAAATTACCGTAACCTAAAGTAATAGAACCCTACAAATTTACAAAATTGAACTTAGCAACTGTTTCTTCGTTGATAAGAAAAACAAACCAATTTGCAAAATCACCTTCGCTAAATATAAGATAGATTTTACTGATTACTTGACATTTTTCCTTATTAACCAAGGTCATTTAAAAATACTTTGTATCTAATAATAGATAATAAGTTTATCCTTAAAGTAAATAAATACGTTAGCAAAAGTCTGCGGTAAGTTCAAGTGAGCAGACTGAAATCATTTTGTGCATTTGTAAATGGTTCGTTGATTATAAGGGTTATTATTTTAAGTCAACTATTAAAATGTAGGCCATAATCATAAAGAAACCGTTACAAATCAAAACTAAAAGTGAACCGAATTGAACGCTCATAGGATTGAACCTGATAGGAGCAAAATTGCTTACGCTTTCTCAGCTCAAAAGGTCATTCGACATGACGATATTTAAATTGCTTATTTTGTTTCGTCGCGTAAGCACAAAGCGTTGTCTTTTTCGTAAGATTTTCTTCATACCTAATAATATTATAAAGTGTGTGTATCTAAGTCTGTACTGGTGTTTCATAGGCTTAACTGAATGAAATAAACTTCTGTCTATACTATATACCCACCCAATTTTTTCATCAGTTTTCTTAAAAACAAAACCTTTTTTTTTCATATATAACTCGGTTAACCTTATAACTATCTTCTTTGAAATAATATCAATGCTTCTGTTCTATGGAATTCTGCAAAGCATTTTTTTTGCTAGTTCAATACATTTATAACTTTTTATACAACCTTTACACAACATGTGAAATCGCAGGTCCAAATAGCCTAACATAATATATACCTTTTACATGTAATAATTAACGATTAAATTAGGACTAATGCTCATCATAATGAGATTCCATAGATAGAAGCGATTATCTCCTAATATTTACGATATCTATACTAATATTATAAATGAGAGTCTGTCTGTTGCACTTTATAACTTATCTGTTAGAGCAGAAGGTATTGATAAAAATCGGTACAAATGTAGCTTATATAATGGGCTAACATTCACTAAAAATCCCGTTATTCTTTGAGAATAAGAAAAAAACAAAGTACGTAAGAGAGGGGAATGATTTACATTAAAGTAATGTTGTATTCAACAATTTCACTTAGCTGCCTTTACTACCTTCTAAAATGGTAAGACTACCTAATTTGTTGAAATAAATTAATAAAATACCATATTGGTAGTCAGTAAAGTGTCTCGTCGGTACGCTCTAGGTTCCTACCTGTGTTTAAAAACTCAATTTAGCTTTTTTTGTTATTTTAACAAAATCTCTTTTGCCTCTCGTGTGGGGTACATGGCTCTTTCTACGTCCTTCTATTAACATCCGTTACATTTGCGTCGTGTTGGTCGAAATATTAAATTGCATTGCGCAGTGTCATTCGGGACATTTAGTTTTGTCGACGTCGGAACACAGCCTAACGAAAATAATCCCGATATAATCACATATATGGTAATCCTAGACTAGTAAAATATATACGATTATTAATATGGTTCCATAAAACTTTAAATCACCTACTTGTACGCTCAATAATGTATTTAATTAAACGTTAAACAGAACATTACTATGTAACCACAATTCAGTCTTTGGTGACATCGAATCCAGGCAACATGTATAAAAAAATAACTACACTAAATACATGTAATAAGATAACTAAAATAACTAATAGAGATAACGAAGTAAGACAACACAAGTATGCAAGTTACTAAAATTTTACTTTCTAATGAGACAACAAAAAGGAACTTTTAATACAAAAATATGTTTTTCCGTAATGCTACTTTCTGGTACTCCTGTTTCTTAAATAATTATTTAATTATAACTGTATTCTTAACTTAATCAATAACGGCCATTGCATTGACTAAACCTGATAGAAAATTATTAAACAATATTATTTTTAATTTTTACCCAAATAAAAAAAGGACCATGGGAACAATGACGCATTTTACCTGTCAAATACTAAGCCGGATTTCTTACAAAACTAAGCTGAAACAAGGTTTGAAATTATCGTCCTTTTTGATCTGAGGGTTTTCTTTAGTGCCAAATTAATTAGTGTTTCTATAGTGTTCTTTAGTAGTAGTAATTTTTACTATTAACTTATTTACTATTCTGCATTGTGCTTATTGACCTTATATTACAAAATATTTTTTTTTATATTGTCAACTAACAATAATAAATGTGCTAGGTTTGAGACATCATATTATAATCAATTAATAAAATTTACAAGCTTTATAGCTACAACTGATAATTTCTGATTACATTCTGCTACTAAATGAGAATCTATTTAGTAACCTGTATAAGTGATATTTGACAGTTTCATTTATTAGTAGGGTATGATCAAAATTATTTGCAATCTTCTAGTACATTATTTTTTTTACATTCATAGAACGGAATGAAAATTATAATTTTGATTTATATAAACAATGGTATTACTCATTGTATTCTATCATTTTAATCTTCTAAGCAAACTCCAAAGATGGCAGGAGCTGCTGGATGCAAGTTCCAGTGGATGGATGAATTCCCCCCAGTTGAAAAGAGTAGAAGAAAAATAATTCTCCATGACCTTCATATTATGTAATCCAATCTGCACCTATGTTATATGTTAATAATTTTCTAACTAAATGCAACCAAAATATATCTTCATATCATTGAAGATTGTCATGTTTATTATTCTATTATAGCACTAAAGAAAAAAATAGGTAATTTTCATTAGTTTAAGAGTCAAAGTTGAAGAGTAACTATCTTTTAAAGAGATCTTAGAGATGAGCCAGTTTTAATTTTAAAGTTGTTAATGAAATTTTAAATATTAGGAACTAAATGTTTTTAAAATAAATTTTTAAAAAATAGGTTTTTTGCCCTAGTAAAGTATAATTTTTTAGAAGATCAAAGATCCTATTATCATAAAGCCTATATTAATTAATTGTTTGTTGATTTTTTTCTTTTGTATCACTTCAAAATAATTCTGAACCATTTTAGTGGTAGTTTAATCTTAGTGATGTAAGGAATTTTTCCCCATTTCCATCACAATAAAGAAACAATATTTATAATTAATTATAATTTTGAAACAATTATTCTTGAAAATTTAGAACAACATTTTACGAAACAAATCGTTGGTCCATTTTATATTGTCCCAAAATTATTATTTACATAGTATGTTATCTTTGTTTGTCGAGCCATAATGGTTAAAGCAAATACACTGTAAAATACAAATATTTAGATACTGGTAACATAAGAACTCAAGTTAAATAATCATACAATTCCTAGAACAGAATCATGTATAATTAAATTTATATTTAATTATAACAACCATTATTTAGTTTAACAGGAAAACTGTCAGAAGTTTACCTATCAACAGCTCTGTCAATACAATGTGTAAGCATTCTAACAATAATTAATTATGTAAATAAATAATCAGATAAGGCAACTATGGAACTAGGGGTGGATCGTCTTGTCCGATCATCACATCTTCATACATAATGTCATTATTTCGTCTGAGATTAATCTGGTGGCGAATATAGTCAATTAAGTTGTATTTCCTTATGACTAGCACCAAGCCCAGTACGACAAGAGCTATAGTAAATATCGACACAACGGCTGCGGTGGCGTCGTGATCCGAATAAGCGTTTTGAGCCGCTGATTTTTCAATACATCCATACCCTTTACTGAGGTATCCATCCATACAATAACACTTCAAAGACGTTTGGTTACATACATGAAAGTTGCTCGGACAAGAATCCAGCTGGGCCACCGTGCAGGACAGGATATGCTCTGTTAAAAAGAATAAAGCTCTCGAATATCACGTCCCGGATGAATTGAGTCAATTAAATAATTGTCTACTTACCCGTGTATGCGCCGTGAACTAAACTTAATATTATTGTTGCAACAATATCGATGCTTCTTATACCCATGTTTTAATCGAATAAATATCTCGAGGCCTCACATTACAAATTGTAACGGGATAAAGAAGTTTTTGTCTTTTTCGCTTACGATTATTTCTTTCCAAGTTTACGGTCGCGCAAGCAAAACAAATGTCACCGACGTCACTGTCATGTATACCATAGATTACTAACTAAAATGTAGTGAACCTTTGACGCGTTTTAATATTGCTACTAGGAATATGCTTCTAACATACTCTGTGATATTTGTGTCACAGAGTACTTATATACTAGACAAAATGGAAAGTTAAAAAAAAACTCATTCGTTCAACACGGTGAGAAATGTTAAATATATAAAGAAAACAATAGAACACATTTTTCAATCTTTAATTCCTATGGTACACGTAAAAATAGAAAAACGATCCGTGTGTTGCAACTTGTGGATTTGGATCGGTTTTTAAATTATATTAACGCAAGCTAGTTTTCATATTACCTAACAACGGTAACAAATCTTTGGTGGAGGTCACAGCTAGTGCTTTATTGTTTTGTACTAGTCTGACAATTTAGCATTTTGAACGATTCTCTACGTTTTAAAAATCGTATTCTTCGCCAGAGCCGTAGGTATATTTCTCTGGCAAGATGTAGTCGTTGGGATCGTGGCCATGAGCTTCCACCCCTCCATTGCCATCAGGCGCGCCCTCTCTGTTTGAAACAGAACAATCGCATATTTTATGTACAGTAAACTATTTTTAATAATAGGGAGGACCTTAAGATAGAATTTTGGTAATTACAATAAAATAATTGTTTATTCATTTTTTGGAAGGACGTAGCTATCCTCTTTTTTAATAATGACAGGTTTGCGCGTGACCACTGTCTCACCTGATGTCAACTGACGATGCAGACTTAGATGAGATCTGAATGCGCTAACCTGAAAGAGGAATAGCAGTTATTTAGGCAAACTAATGGGTGACAGCGTCGCTGGAATCCTGCCGGTGTGTCGTGGGTATGTACCTACATAAAATACAAATGTCATTTTTTAATTTAGTTAGTAGAACTTTGTTATTTGGGCACATTGTTTTTGTATAGAAAAACAAACCTTTTAGCGCGGAAGCTCATGAGAATTATTTATAAGATCATTTTTATTTGTTAAATGGCCCATCAGAAAACCATCCATGGATTAATTATAAACTATTTATAATCACAGAAAATAAATCGTAATATTTCACTTACTTTAATTCTTCATGTTCAATTTCAGGCCTGTTGTCTTTCACTCTTTCTGCATCTTCTGTTTCTTGAGTTTCAACTTCAGCATTCGATTCGGGTTTTCGTTCTCGATACCTTTCTGTTGTAAAAACGTTATAATTATAATTGCTGAATAAAACACCTTCAAAATACAAAAAAACTTTAATTGTCGACTCGTAGTAGTAAAATGGACTTTATTTTCATAATTTTAATTAAACCTAAAACATTCTTAATAAAATATAATTTGAAGATATTAAAATATCCACCTAAAAAGCCTATTAATAAATTTAAGGGGTTTTCTAATGCGAGGTATTGCTTTTAAATCACCTTTTTGCTCGTGTTGATGACTGTGGGCCGCGGCATGACCTTCATCATCCTCGCCATAGGAGTCTTCGGTCTCCAACTCATAATGATCTCCAGCCTTTTTATGATATGAGTCGAAATGTTGGTAGCCTTTTTTTCCGCCACCGGTTTTTTTGCGGGAGTATCCAATTTCACCATCACCTTGACTTTCATATGATTTATGGAAATCTTCAGGCTAAAAGTTTGACAAGTTGTATTAGAATTTATTGTTTTTTTTTAAGTTACTTAGTAGTGGAGTATTTTCGAGATGCACTTTTAACTATTTTTTTTTACAATTTTATAATCGCTAAGTTTGAAATGATTCTCACAGCTGTAGCTCTGACTGCACGGATGTAAGTTCCCACTGAGGCGGTGTCGTCTACCATCTGCATATCCTGCAGTTTGTTTGTTGGCATGGCTGCAGCGAAGTGCAAGAGCCCCAGCATGATTAATTTTAACGCCATCTTGGTCTGAAACAATTTTATGTTATAAACCGGTCCGGTTGCGTAAAAATTAAATAGACGAAACTGAACCTGCCTAAATTTCAATAATCAAATGTGCTTCAGTTAAACTTCCCAAATATTCATCCCCTATTTATCAATCGTGAAACTCCTACTCCTTCTCTAGTAGTTTAATCCACAATCGTGGACATTTCAACAGATGAATCAATGCACTTTCAATCTATCAATTGATATATCACAATCTGTTACCTCAATTCATTTTTGGTTCAAGTGCTCAAAATTCAAAAAAATAAGTCACGTTCTCGAGGTTCATTATGTTACACAATATTATCGCGAATCTAACAAAAAATCTTTGACATCTTTATAAAATGCTATTACGCTTTTTGTTGATTTTTTACCCACCGCTTAGTGAAAAACTGTTCCGTCCGTTCGCGGCGCAGGTTTTACAAACTTCTCACAATATTTCAAACCTTGTATTTTATATAACTGTCGATTGCATGCGCTAAATGTTTCACAACGACTGACAGACTCTGTCCCGGAGCTCCTCGCGCGATATTTTCTCCGCTCTTGCATGCTTTTTGTTTCAAATTTTATTTTAATGTTTTTGCTGTATATATTTAAGCGCGGTCCTTATAGCCATTAATGAACTGATTCTTTAAATAAAAACGGGATTTAGTTTGGACATTACTCGTTATTTAAAATCTAATTTAACACTTGAATGAGCTACATACTACGAAGAATTGAAAAAGTGTTCGGTATATTCACAGCAAATTACTGTTTAACTTTTGAAATCACTTTAGTACTTATAATTAAAGCGACTTACTTTTTTTATTTACGATTTTCAAAGATCATTAGTAATATAAGCAATTATAAATTTATGATTAACGAAGTTTGGAACAACTTAGCCATCGTTAAAAATATTTTCGAGGGCGGCCTTTATTGAGCAAAGGAGAAATCACTTAAGCGACTGACTTATATTATATACTTAATAAAACTTACTTTTTATAAAAAAAAATAAAAAAATCGTTGTCATTTAATGTCGTTAATTTTGTAAAATGATTTCTAAATTTTATTTTTAAACGGTGTAAGTAGCGACCCATAATATAATCAATTTTAACTGTTGTACGTTTCCGATTTACTCAATAGCTGCTGATCGATATTAAGTAGTTGAATGCGAGATTTTGACGCTTATTGCATATTACAAATGTTGTAACTGAACTAAATAATATTGGTTTTCTACATTAAAATATCGTTAGAGAATTGTTTGGAAGGCGAATTGCCATAATGCTTACTGTAGGAATTGAAAGAAATATCAAATATACCTTTAGCTACGTTTAAGTTTAAAGTTACTCAGTACTTAAGTTGTCACCACGACTGCTCTTGTTGGAAGGTAATGATAAAATAAAATGGTTATTTTTATGTAAAATTTGTTTATTAGCAGCCGTCACCAAGCCTTCAAATTATAATTTGTGGATTCCATTACTGTCTTTCACAATTATCGATCGGCTTTAAAATTAGTTGACGTTTACGTAACTTCTAATTCAGTCGTGCTCGACAATTTTCGTATTTCCGAATATTTCTGATGACTTTATGGTCATGATAAAGGGCTTAAATTTTTTTATTAATATGGACCGTAGGATAAATTATTCAATTCAACGACCCTCGTTTTAATGGAACCACTCATTAGCAGGCTCAAAATGCAATTCCATGTGTCGAAAAGTGACTGTTGGATACCAATATTTTAATAGACAACATTTTTTTGACCCTCGTGGAATAGAAATCACATTTGCTACTGATTACAGTCATTATCGGTATTATTTGTTGTGGTAAGCATTAACGACTTTTTTATGGCCTTAATTTTAGTTGTATAAAGTTTGAAATATTCAATTAGTTATAAATAACTATGAATATTTTCATATTCGCTTCTCACAACCCTAACTCGCTACCCTATTTCAATCGTTCTCACTTCCTTTGCGCTACCAACGGAAATACGAAGATGAATGAATGGTGTCTTACTACGATACATTACTAAAGTAGTCAGGTTTCGGCGTGAGGAAACGCTGTGTACACAGTAATTAACTTCCCTGTGTTGAGTCTTTCAGATTCTTTGTTAATGATATCGGATGAGTATATTTTGATTGCGTTCGGCAGTACTTCATAGTTGAATTCGTATTCCTTTTTCAATTGCAGGTTGTCCAATGCATCTGACCTGTAATATACAACGAACGTCAGTTTGTTAAATTTAAATTCAATGTACCTAATCCTTATAAAAATTGTCTTTTACAAATTATATTAAATGTCGCGTTCAGGATGGTTCTATTACCGAAAATGACCAGCATGAAATTCCACGGTAAATCAAAAGTATAAATTAGTAAATTTTATTTTTGAACGTAAGTCCTCTGATACAAAATATGTAAGATGAAGTGCACGCAACTAAAAAATGAAGCACTTTTCTAATTTAGCATATCATAAGCGTGCTCACTCAAGAATGTTACTAAAATTGATACGTATTACTAAGTTGACATTTATAAGCTTAAGAGTATTAAAGCATATTATTGGAAACTTCATTATCATTTGCTCTGCAACGCACGCACACATTTAAAGTCATTGATTATGGACTTGCCATTACAGCAGTTTAAAAAGAATGTTAAAAAGAGGCTGATACAGAAAGCCTACTATACTGTCGAAGATTACTTAGATGATAAGGATGTGTGGATATAGCTGCACTTTTACCCTGTACAAGACAGTAATGACTGAATGTAACTACCTAGTTATAAGATTTATATTTTAGAAAGAGCAACCGCCGAGTTTCTTGCTGGCTCTTCTCGGTACGGACAGCTTTCCGAACTAGCAGTAGATGTTGACGATTCAAACGCACTTGTTAACAAGTTTACTCGAATTAAGAATATTTTAAATTGAATTCGAATTTATGCTTTAATCAACTGTGAAAATATATCTTTGGTTTTTTCTATTTACACTTTCTTAGAATAATTAAATTGAATACAAACGCCGTTTGGGCGGTGACGTCAAACCGCAGCAAGTTGAAGCCTAACTCCCGGCCGCGTTGGATCGAATTCTTGGCGAGCATTTGAACAATTTCTGTAGATCTGGACGAGTCTGTGGGTACCATGAGCACCACCTTAAATCAATAAACAAACTCAAATCTACTTTAATCGGTGTCCTTTTTCAGTTGAGTATTCAAGAATATTTAGTTTTTGGTTTTAAATTTAAATTAAGTTTCCCTAATAATGCAATAGAAATGCGAATTAGTACGTGTCATTCGTTTTTAATTATTCTTGAATGAAAGATGAGATTCTTCATATATTTTTTCGGTTATATAAGGTTGAATTTGTATCAATTCTTTTTTTTGACAGCCCGGTAGATGAAATGCGCTGGTCTGACTGATTATGTTTAATCAATAAATAGTCTTTGAGATTTGTTATCAAACCTAACTGCTAAAGCAATAATACCTGTAATATATTATGCACTCTGTACTTGTCGTGCAGCGCCGGCGCTCGCAGGCAGTGCGCGGTGAACAGCATCAGCTTCCTCGACCTGGTACACTGGACACATCTCGCCCATTTCTCCAGAACTGTCGCGTCCCACGGACAGACTGAGGTGCTCAGCGCTAGGCCACAAATCTCCGACCACCCGCGCTTGTCTTGTTGCTGCTCAGCTAGCATCGAGTGTCCTGCACGAGGACGACAATTAAAAACTAGAATATTGCTATGGATTTCAATGAAATTATTCATAGAAGAAAAAAGAGCTTTGATAGCCAAATGGACGAAGAGACTTTTTCCAGGAGGTTCCGAATTCAAACTATCACACGCTTCTCAGAACCTCGATATGTCGGTAGAATTCCTGGGAATTTTCCAAAAAGAAGAGTAGCCCAATGCCAATAGCGTTGGGATAGTACTAAGCTGTTACTTTACTATAGAAAAAGAAATAAAGAACTTAGCGTCACAGGAGATATCCACTAAAATTATGCTGGGGTGTTTGTAAATACAGCAACTTGGCATTCGATTGTCTTATTCGATTTTAGTTTATGTACCGATTTGTTCTGAATTCTATACAAAGTTATATGTAAATTTATCACGAGAATGATTAGATTAAAATAGTGTAAGTAACCTTGAGCTAAAGTCCTTGCAACATAATCCGAGAGCACAATCTGGTTGGGTCCGTGCGGCGCGTTGACAAGGCCGGGCCACGCGAGGCGCGCATTCTCCCGTACGAACCGAAGCACCCTGGGCACATCTGCCGGCCGAGCCCGTCTCACCCTCACTCGAGCCTCGTCCTCTGTACCATGGACCTGGGCGAAGAAAGATCTGTAGAAATCTGGTATAGCCTGGGGAAACTTGGAGCCTAGCCACCACGCTGCTCCAATGCGGATTAATAGGTTGCACATATCTTTCACTTCAACTTTTATATTAACATATAAGTAAGGGCCTGTTACTATCCCACTGCTGGGCATAGGCCTCCTCTCTCCGTTTTTGGAGAGAAGGGTTGGTGCTATGACCTACCGCGCTGCTCCAATGCGGATTGGTAGGTTACACATATCCCTAGAATTCGCTAGAGATATGCAGGTTTCCTCACGATGTTTTCCTTTACCACAAAGCGTGTGATAGATTGCAATATTCATTTAGACATATAAGTTTTAATAGAAAAACTCATTGGTGCATCTCCGGGGTTTGTACCCATGATCGTCTTTAGAGATTCACACGGTCTCCCCACTGAGCTATCACAGCTTGAATTTAAGAAAAATCGTTTTATAATACCCTCAGTTAAGTAGTAAATTAGTTTTTCTTATTCCAGAATGAAAAACGGGTTTTTTTAATTTTATAAGTTAGCCCGGCATAGAAGTTTTATTTGTACGAAATTTCATCAATATTAGAACAGCGGATAAGCCGTGAAAACTTACCAGACAGACAAATTTTCACATTTATAATATTAGTATGAATATGCAGGTTTGCTCAAACTATTTTCCTATAAAAAAGGGTGTAATAAATTGCAAATATCAATTAAGAATATAAGTTCTAAAAGTGATTAGTTTGAACCAGGAACACGTAATATTATATGATAATTAAACAAACAAATAAATTATACTCTAAAAGTCCTTCTTGTGAATCACTGACTACTCAGTTTAATGACGAAAACAACATAAAAACCGGTAAATAATTTTTGCGTTTATTATTATAAACCTTCAGATACGGCGAGGGGATTTTTTTAATATGTGATGCTTAATTTAGCTTGCATCTAATAGAGCTACAAAAATTAGATTGGACTTTGACTGATTATAATACCTACTTACCATTACTTGCTTTGAGGTTTCTCTTTTGGGGGTGTCTGCGAAATTTCTGCCAAATTTATTAAATCGGATAGTTGATCCTGATAAGGCTGGTGGCTTCCTCATAACACTTCGCGAAGAGAAGATTTTTACCAAACTCAGTACTGGAGACATTATTTGATGTTAAAACGGGAACCGGGAATTTACTTGTTTACGTATTAGGTGGGAATAACATGATTATATTTTTTGTTATTTTAGTTGGATTAATATATCAGTATATAATATGAGACATGGTGACGGCCGTGAAAACTGTGATAACTTTTTCCGTTTTTAAATCGCGTCAAGAACGCAAAATTAGACAAATTACTGCGAAGGTTTTTTATTTTTTTGTTTCGTTCTATAATATCGATCAAGTCAACTTTCTAAAATAATTGTTCAGAGTGTTTAAGTGTTTAACAAAACAGTTTTTCTGTCATTTTAATGTCAACATAAATTTTATGAAAATGTGAAGAAAAAATTATTTAAAATGGTGTAATAAAAACTAAACAAAAACAGACATAATTTCAGATTTCAAGATCTTAAAATGCGGATAAAATAACTTGTTGTAGTTAGAGTAAAAGTGATAATCATTTCAGCTATGAATTTTATTCAAACATTAAAAAATGGTACATTTTTGGCAAGAAAATCTGTTCAACCGTACATCAATGCTGAATCGAAGCGTTTCAGAAAGCCATCGCCTTGTGACTTTTGTTTGTTTCCACCAGACAAAAAACCGGTATTATTTAGTTTTTATTTTATTTTTCTAGTGCCCCTTTACAGCTTTGCATGGATATGTGGGCTACAGTGAGAGAAGTCATAACAGATAATATTTTTATCACGTATATGACTGTTTGTCTTCTTACGCTTTCACTGTTTATCCTCGAGCTTGAACGTAAAGATGACCACCGCATTAGTCTATACTAATATTATAAAGAGAAAATATTTGTATATTTGTATGGATGTGTGTATGTATATATGTTTGTAATATTTTCATGCAAAAGCTACTGGACCGATTTCAAAGATTCTTTCACCATTGGAAAGCTGCTTCTTTACTGAGCAATATAGGCTATATTACTTTAAAAAATAGACATCCCTAATAAAATTGTTTGGGTTTGAAAAATTTAGTTTCTTTTATCGCGTGCGCTGCGGAAACTATTAATGATAGAACAAAAAAATGTTCTACATTATTATAAAAAGTATCAATATCTACAACAATGTCCGCGATATCATCTCTCTATTACAGTTTTGCCAATATAATTATTTCCAAAATTAAGTCTATAGACCGACTTAGTAAACTTTCCACTATCACGAGATCGGTATGTACGCCGGTGAAACCGCGGGGCTTTACTAGTAAGTTATAAAAAGATATTTGGTTAGTCTTAACGCCTAACTAAATAATTATGACCAATTCAAAATCTTTGTTTTTTTTATTTTTGTATCCTATATCATTCAAATAATTTATAGAATTAGGCGTTACTTTGCGGAGATCCATAATACAAAAGTAATAATAAAATTATTTTGCTATAATCCGCGGATTCGGAATTGTATTACTTTTCTATATCATTCACGTAAAATAATCGTTCTATTTATTTGGGGCATCGACTATTGATATTAAAAATGTCATCAACATCCGCATGCCCTTATCCAACTCTAAAAAGGGTCGGCACAACATGTTTATAACATGGTGTCATATGATTTGGCTTGACGTCTATTTACCTTAGTCGTATTCTACGACTCCTCGGTAAGAAAGAGGGTCTATTCTACTCAACCGGATACCACACTGTAATGGTTTTTGGTGGATATAATACACGGATTGGCTTGAATATAATATCTTTTTTATAAGTGTATAAGACGCCGCCGACATGATATGGAAATAGTAAAGTAAAGTAGCGGTCTGTTACAATCCCACTGCTGGGAATAGGCCTCCTCTCTCCGTTTCTGGAGAGAAGGGTTGGAGCTAAGACCTACCACGCTGCTCCAATGCGGATTGGTAGGTTACACATATCCCTAGAATTCTCTAGAGATATGCAGGTTTCACGATGTTTTCCTTCAACGAAAAGCGTGTGATAAATTGCAATTATCAATCAGACACACGAGTTTTAATTGAAAAACTCATTGGTGTCTGCCCGGGTTTGAACTCGTGTTCCCCTCGAAAGAGTCGAACGGTCTCCCCGCTGGGCTATCACAGGTCATGGAAATAGACAATTGACAATTATCTATAGATGATACACTATAATATGAGATGTATGACATTAGATGACAATACACCACATATTATCTACATATAACACACACGGTGGGTCAACTTACCCTAGTCGCCTTTTACCACACTTCGATAAGAAATGAGTGTGGTCTATTCTACTCAGCCGGATACCACATGGCATTGATATTAAAAATGTATAATAACATTTTGTCTTGTAATAAATACCACCACATAAATTTAAATTCAAATTCAAAATATTCTTTATTCAAGTAAACTTGTAAACAAGTGCTTTTGAATCGTCAAATTTACTGCTCGTTCGGAAGGTTCGAGAAGAACCAGCAAGAAACTCGGCGGTTGCTCTTTTTAAAATATAAATCTTAAAACTAGTTACATTTATTTATTACTGTCTTATACAGGGTAGAAGCGCACCTATATCCACACATCCTTATCATCTAAGTAATCTTGAACAGTATAATAGGCTTTCTGTATCAGCCTCTTTTTAACAGTGTTTTTAAACTGCTGTAATGGCATGGCCAAAATCGATTTCGGAATTTTATTATAGAATCTTATACCCAAACCCACAAACGATTTACGTACTTTTGCTAGGCGCAAAGCAGCAGTCACATACGAATCTAATCTCCTCAGTTTCTGAAACCTACCGCCCAATATTAATTTGCATTAAATGTATAATTTCCTTAATTCACAGTGTTTCAAAATAAGCAATGCAAGTGTGCAGCGTGGGAACCGATGTCACGCTAAACTGATCAGATCGTTCCTCTTCACGCACTACTGGCCGCGTGAGCCCAGCGTTGTTGGCCTCTGGATGTGTCTCAACTGTCCCTACTTGGAAGTACTTTCGGATAAATATTCAAACACAGGTAAATTTAACCTAGACATGTATATTTAAATTAAACACAGGTAAATTTAATTTTTGAGTTTTGGTAATCTACTCGTAGCAATCCACACTTTCCGTCTGTGTCTGTCTGGTATGTTTCAGGGCTAATTCACTAACCCAATATTGATTTGGCACCATTAAAACGTATACAACGGGGTCACATATAGGATAAAAAATCCCGCTTTTTTGAGACAAGGGAAACATATAGTACTGATGATAGGTACTTAAATGCTTGAGATTTGGCACAATTAAAATGTATACAACGGGGTCACATATAGGATAAAAATTTCCCGTTTCCTTTTGGGACAACGGAAAATACATTACTGACGGTGGGTGCTTAAATGCTTGAGATTTGGCAAGATTAAAATGTATACAACGGGGTCGCATAAAGTATAAAAAAATCCCGCTTTTTTGAGAAAAGGGAAACATATATTACTGACGGTAGGTACTTAAATGCTTGAGATTTGCACAATTAAAATGTATACAACGGGGTCGCATGTAGCATAAAAAATTCCCGTTTTCTTTTGGGACAACGGAAAATACATTGCTGACGGTGGGTACTTAAAAGCTTGAGTTTGCGCGAAAGAAGACACGGGTAACACTAGGTGTATACAAAATGGTTTCTATATCAAGGTGACCGACTGTTGGCATTTGAGTTTATCGAACGTACGAAAGAGATGAAACTGGTGGGAGTGAGTGTGGCCAACAAGACCTCTCCATGGATGGTCGACGAGCTCGAGGATTGGGCCCACTTTACTGCGTCAAAGCCAGAGCGACACCGGATGTACTTTATAGCGCATTGCTTAAAGAGTCCCAACCTGTTCCAAAAGTACAACGTCGACTATATATATGACGTAAGTTTTTTTATCAGTGTTTCTTGCGAACATATTCAAATTCAAATTCAAAATATTCTTAATTCAAGTAAACTTGTAAACAAGTGCTTTTGAATCGTCAAAATCTACCGCTGGTTCGGAATGCTGTTCTAAGCGAGAAGAGCCAGCAAGAACCTCTCCATTTCATAAGTCATAATGCTATGGAAGTAATAATTCAAGCAATTGTGAAAATATTAAGACTTTTTTACCCTCTGCCTATTGCGTCTTTAAAGAGATTTAATATTGATGGATTAAAACTCTTTTCAAATAAAATTCTTATAGCTAGTTACTATCTTGTACAGGGTAGAGGAGTATCTATATCCACGCATTTTTATCATCTATATAATCCTCATTAGTATAGTAGGCTTTTTTATCAGTCTCCCTTTAACAGTGCTTTTAAACTGCTGTAGTTTCAAAGATAACATCAATTGCGGGATTTTATTATAGAATCTTACACCCAAACCCACCAATGACTTATTTACTTTTGCAAGGCGCAAAGCAGGAACCGCAAGCTTATGTCGGTTCCTACTTTGTCTATTATATACATCGCCAATCATATGTATATACTTATGCACAAACATTAGATTGCTAAAAATATACTGTGAAGTCAGTCTCTTAGAACTCAGTAAGAATACCTATTTCCTTAAACTTCTCTCGCAGGGAATCACGCGATCTTAAATTGTAAATGCCACGTATGGCTCTTTTTTGTATTACAAAAATTCTATCAATACCCGCGCATTTACCCCATAACAATATTTCATAAGACATAATACTATGGAAGTAATAATTGAAACAAGTGTGAAAATATTAAGACTTCTTTGCCCTCTGCTTATTTCGTGTGTCGCGAAATATCACGAATTGTAAGTAAAATTAACTTCATGAAACAAAATATTACAAGTACTTGCGGGTAGAAAATAGTAAAATAAAATGTATAATGAAGAGGGTAGGAATCGTAAAAGTACAAAGCGACGGGCGCCATTTGACGCATACCGAGTACCGCATTAGTGTAGTGAACACCGTTGTGTGTTTGCGAGAGAGTTTGGGTGAGTAGTTTGAACTATTATTATCACAAGCAATGTATATCAGTTACAGCATCTCATCTTATGTGTTATCGTAAAATACTCAATTAGAGAAGAGAGAGATATTCTACACCGAGGCTCAAGAGAGGAGTCAGATCAGTGTTAGGATTGTGAGTGGACAGGGGTGGCTATAAGGGGAGATTGGAGGCCACTTCCGAAATGTTTACCCTGGCTAAGAGAATTACTTAGAGCGCAGAGTACGCTGGGTTTAGCCCAGGTCATACTGTACACGTCATTAGTAAACAAGATAGGACGTGCATAGAGAATGACCCCTGGCAATAAGAGTTTGCTATGGGTTATCGTTTCGCCCTTTTTAGATTACAATGTAGATTAGAGAAATAATTTTTCGTAGCAACAGCGTGTTCAAAGAGATTTAATATTTATGAATTACAAGCAGTCTTGTATCGGAACTGGTACACACATAAAACTTTACTTTTTAATTGATTAGACTTGAAGAAATATAGACAAAGACAAACAATACTTTAACTATACGACTATACTCATTCATTCTCCTGCCCTTATCCCACCCTAAGTGGATCCGCACAAAATGTTTTAAACATGTTGTTACATGTTTTGGCTAGTTATTTTACGACCGGCTGCCTGCCTGACGTCACCCTCGATACGACACCTCGGTAAGAAATGAGGGGGTCTATTTTACCCGGCTCGATACCACACGGCGGGTCAGCTTACCTTTGTCGTATTTTACGACACCTCGGTAAGAAATGAGGGTGGTACTAGACGACTTGTACTGTACGACTTAATTATTTAAATTATAAAAATCCTTAGATTTGAAAATCATACATAGCTACAAGACTAATAAAGTACTTTAAAATTTCAGTTTAGAAGTTCAGTTTTTTGCTATTTCCTTTGTCTAAGAGCAACCTTCCGAACTTCTGCTAGCTTCATCGATCTTATTGACCGTTGACGATTCAATAGTGCTTGAAAGAGCTTACGCGAATAAAGATTATTTTGATTTGATTTATACTTTCTTTTTTTTTGGCAAAATTGATTGTCGTAGTCATGCCCCAGATTATTGGATTATCCGGATTAGTCTCGATATCGGTACCGTAACGCTGAGCGCAGCAGGGGACGGCGTTGTAACAGGCACTCATGCATATCGAGCTTAAGTACAGGCGAAAGTAATTATGAAGTAAAGTATACTAATAAGTATACTGTTACTAACACATGGCTGGCCAAAGGAGAAGGATCTAATACGGATTGGCAGGCTTTACACGAATCTCCAGCAATGTACCGATTTTTTTACGATGATGAAAGGCCATATAATAATACTTATTATAAAACAAAGTCCCAAAAAGCTGTCTGTCTGTATGTAATCGATTTACTCAAAATCTACTGAACGGATTTTTGCACGGTTTTCAACAAAGGATAGTGCAATACTTCCGGATGGTTTAGGTAAATAGTACATATCGGTATTGTGTAAATTGTGTTGAAGAGATCGAGCAGTTGTTAATAAACTTGCTTGCTTAAAAAAGCTCCCAGAGCTTTAGTCGCGTGCGCTGCGTAAACCAGCAAAGATACGCTAAAGTTATGTACTAAAGAATTGTAGATCTATAAAAATACTACAAATAAGTCCGCGATAGCATGTTTCTATCTGTTACGGTTATTTCACAATAACTACTTTTAAGTTATAAATGACAATGTGAAAAAAAAATTGCGACAACTGATTTCGACGCGGGCGAAGCCGCTGGCACATATAGTAACAATTAAAAAATTAGTTTTTATAGATTTTACCAGGATTTCAACTCTTGGCCCCGAGACAAGGGGAAAACGATCATGGTTTATGATCTGTAATCCGCATTTAGTCTTGGTTTCTGCTTCTTCTTCTTCGTCAGCCGATGGATGTCCACTGCTGGACATAGGCCTCTTCGTGGCATCGCCACACCACACGATCTTGCGCCGCCTGGACCCAGTGACTCCCTGCGACCTTTTTGAGGTCGTCTGTCCACCTCGTAGGGTTCAGCCCCATCCCAGCGCCCATCGGTTCTCCGCACGATGTCCCCCGCCCAGCGCCACTTCAGCTTCGCGACACGCTGAGCTATATCGGTGACTCTAGTTCTTCTACGGATCTCCTCAGTCCTGATTTGATCTCGTAGAGGCACTCCGAGCATAGCTCGCTCCATCGCCCGCTGAGCGACTCTGAGCTTTCTTATAAGGCCCATAGTGAGCGACCACGTTTCGGATCCGTAGGTCATCACTGGCAACACGCACTTCGAAGACCCTGGTCTTCAGATACTGAGGTATTTCGGACGTAAAGATCTCGCGTAGCTTCCCGAACGCTGCCCATCCGAGTTGGATTCGGCGGCTAACCTCTTTCTCGAAATTGGACCTACCCAGCTGGACCGTATGTCCCATGTGTATGTACTCGTCTACAATTTTGGGTGCTGATCGGGTGGAGCGGAACATGTGAGTTTGACATGATTTTCGTCTTACTCATGTTCATTTTAAGGCCCACCTGCTGAGATACTCTGCTGAGGTCGTCGAGCATTGTGTTAAGGTCCTCCAGACAACCTGCCATAACGACTATGTCGTCGGCAAATCTAAGGTGAAGTCTTGGTTTAAAAAAGTGTAATTTCTTTTTCTTTTTTATGTTCTCTATTATATAATCGTCAGCTTTTATGTAAAGGTGGAGATACTGGGAACTGCTTCAGAAGTAGCCGGGCAGGGTGTGGCCACACTCTTACTGCGGACGGCGTTGGAACATGCTGAGGAACTGAGGCATCCGCTCGTTCAAGTTATTGCCGTCAATCATTATGCGTAAGCTTACTATTGGTTTCAATAATAGATCATTTTTATTGAAGTTGGTTTCCACAAGCACTATTGAATTATCAAATTACAATAAAGATACAACTGGTATGGAAAGGTGCTCTTACCGAGAAGATCCAGCACTTTTTTCAATAATAATTATTTTAAAAATTTGACAATTAATAATTACAATACAATCTAGTGTTAATAAGCTGGTTGCACTAAAATCCAAGCTTTCTTATCATTAACATAGTTTTCAATAAAATAATAAACTTTATGAAAAAGCGTCTTTTTAATTTGAACTTGTGTAAAAGCAAAAATAGATTGCGGAATTTTATTACAAAAATTTATACAATATGTATATATGAGTATTCTATCCTACTAACTAGTCAGATACATAAAAACATTAATTTAAATTATGTGGTAAATGATTAAATCCTCTAATTTAAATTGCTTGCAAGTGCTTTTCAAAGCAGGGCGAAACGATTGTTGAACTTGCGATAATGAACGTGTGTAGTGTGCTTGTGTATTATTGTGGCGGTGGTGGAGGTCTGTGCATGTGTTTTTACGAATCCTGCACGTATCGCGTTTGAAAAAAAACGGATAGTGCACTATACATTTAGCACTACATATATTTTCTATTTACTTTATCGAGAATTACAGCAAAATAATTTTATTATTACTTTTGTATTATGAATCTCCGTAAAGTAACGCCTAATTCTATAAAGTTTACTTGTATAACTAGCTGTGATTTACGGAATTCAGTGATTTACGGAACTTTTCCCGAATTTTCTAAATTTTGAGCATAAAAGTAGTTATTGTGTGTTAACCGTGAGAGATAGAGACATGCTATCGCCCACTTTTTAGTAGTATATTTATAGATCTACAATTCTCTAGTACATTACTTTAGCGTATCTCTGCTTGTTTACCCGGCGCACGCGACTAAAGCTCCCAGCAAGTAAGTTGCTAACAACTGCGCGATCTTTTCAGTACAATTTACATAATAACGATATTTATTATTTATCTTAACCATCCGGAAGTATTGCACTATTTTTTGATGAAAACCGTACAAAAATCCGTTCAGTAGATTGTGAGGAAATAGATTACATACAGACAGACAGCTTTTTGGACAGCATATGACAACATGATTTGGCTACGTATTTTACGACCGGCCGCCTGCCTGACGTCGACTTATCTTAGTCGCCTTTAAATGCCTTTTACGACACCTCGGTAAGAAATAAGGGTGGTCTATTCTATGCAGCCGGATACCACACGGCACGGACTTTGTTTTATAATAAGTATAGATATTTTGAAATTTGAAATTTTGATTTTCAACTGGCTTTTTTCAGAGCCAAAATTTGCGAGAAATGCGACATGAAACGCGAATGGTCCATGAATTATTCTGATTTCATCAATGACTCGGGCCAAAGGGTTTTCTTCCCGCGGCGGCCTCACCACGCTGTCTCCATATATACCAAATTCTTCGACCCAGCATTGGGTGGTCGAGTGCCTTGTAAGCCACCTTATATGTAGATCAAGACCAGTTTAAAAACGTAAAGTCACGATAGAATTATTTTCAAAATAACGTCATTATTTATGTACTATGGAACTTAGCTAAGTGAAGCTTCATAAAAGTCCATATAAAAGCATTTTACTTTGCTAAGTATAAATTTATATGGATTTTAACATTTCAATTTTGTTGTTTTAACGATTAGCTTAGACATACTAAAGATTAAAACATCTTGTTGAATAATGCAACTATAAAAATTAAATTAGTCAAAATACGGAAGTAAATTAAAATTAAGAAAGAAAGCAGTATATTTGTATAGAAATAAAAAAAGTGTTGTTTGTTATTTATTAAATAAATTATTTTGGAATACAAATTGTTTCATTACTTTTTGAAAAAACAACTATTGAACGTATTTCAAGCCTTAAATTAACATGAACGAAATCGCACCTGCAGCTTGTTTTGAGTGAATAAAAAACAGTCAGAAAATTCTGAAAAGGCACTTACGAGTGCTTAAAAATTCATCTGCCTAAATGATATTTACAATTAATCATAAGTTTTTCGATGTAAAAAAATATCGTGACACAACCTACACATCACTTGGAAAATTTTCCGGAAATGTTCAAACTTTTCTCTTTAGAATTGTTATATCCTTAGTTCCTAGGCAAATATTGCTGACAAGGGACGCCATAACTTAATTGTGGTTGGTATAATCACCAATACTGCACCAAGCAGATAGGTCGTTGCCCAGAAGTGGGAAGTAGTAACAAACCTGTACTTTAAATAAAAACCCGTCTCTCACATATTTACATTTATTACATTATTTCTTTTTAGGAATATGACAAAAACCTGTCTTAAATTCTACTATCACTTTTTTACTGCCATTGCAATTTAGTTATTAACGGATAGCAAATATTTTAATATAATCTACAGCATGCGATTATAAATCTAAGTTTCTATTAATAAGTAGTTATGATAATAATTTGAAAAAACATAATTACTTTTAACTATGAAACAAATATATGTAAGCATTTTTATGACTTTAAAGAAAACAGATTTAAATATTGAACTTAACACATCCGTAAAGTATTATCTGTAATTGTTCACATTTACGTAATAATCAAAAAGTAAATGAATTTTATTCTCGATGCACGTAAACTAGTTAAATACAGAGGAATGTCACAATGTCTTAGATTTTTAGTTCAAAATGAAAAGTCTAAACGACCTTATAATGGTTACAACACTGGTCACGGACTCTGGCGCCAACAAAACATCTAAAGAGCTTTTTACTAACCAATAATTTACAAAGGCACTGTGAAATTAAATTTCCTAACGCTTAACAATACGTCTTTAAGATTGTATATCGAACAGATGATGACCGTAATTTTGTATAAACAAATTTGTTCCAAGAAGAACTACCGACAAATTACTAACTGAAAAAGGTTAAATATTTGAAATTTATAAACGTTGGATCTTATTCAATTACTTGTAGTATTCAATAAATTCATGTAATTCTATAAGTAGCCATATTAAAAACTATCGTTCTATATAAATAACCATATGAACCCGATCCTACCACGGTATACAAAACTTATAATATATTTAAATAGTTAAATTACAATGGTATAGTTTAATTGGCGATTTACGCAAAACTCAATTACACAACTTGCTAAACGACTAAATGACCTTACTGCTAGAGCACTGGGGACTAGTTCTTCTTATAACCCCAATGCGAACTGTCGTCTCTACCGCCCTTTTTCCCATGTTGCGAATGGTGGTGGTGATGTTCATCGTGTCCAGTTTTTCCATGGTAGCCTTTATGGTCGGCATCTAAATGACCCTTGTTACTGAAAATTATTAAAAAAAATATTAATATATACAACAGGCAGAACTTTCATCATCCTGTTGGGCGTCAAACATGGATTTTCACAAACAAAGTGAAATGCAAAATCAAATGCACCTAAACAGCAATGGAAAGGAGTATGTTGAAGATAAGAAAAGTACACAAAGTAAAAAATGTCTCAATTCGACAACTTTCGACAACAACTAAACTAACCGATGTTATGAAGCAAGCACTTACTTCGAAATGGAATTGGGCCGGACACTTATCACGATACATGGACAGGAGATGGACATTAGAGGCAACACGATGGAAAGGCAGAGGGGGGAAAAGAAACATTGGTAGACCAAGTAGAAGGGGGGCTGATGACATATTAGAAGTCGTAGGGAAAAATTGTCTTAAGATAAAGCCAAATGGAAAGAACTGGAGGAGGCCTTTACCAAAAACGGGGTCCAAATTTCAAACAGAAAAGACTAATCATACTAACATAATATAAGAAACTTACTAACTACTAACTAACAACATTTGAAATGTATATTTAGAGATATGGATTAAACAGCTTTATTATTATACAACAGGCTTTATTGTAATGCTCCTAATCCATGGTAATCCTGTAAATGCGAAAGCCTGTTTTTCCGTGTCTGGCTGTTACGTTCACGGTTAATTTTCTAAAGTAATATTGATGAAATTTAGGGAAATTAAGGCTTACGCACTGGGCAAGTCTGAGAGTAAAAAAAAACTGGTTTTCCTCTGGGATAAGGAAACAAAACGGTATATCATTAAACGCTCCAATTTATCGCGATCGAACTCGCCGATCCAACTTGCATAAAATCTTATAAAACTTGAATAAATTTAATAGAATCTCTACAAGATAGTAACCTAATCTACCTCAGATTGAATGTTTAGTTTGCGTGACCAGTTGCTCTTGTAAACTAAAAATTCAATCTGAGTTAGGAACATTATTAAAAAAAAACTGTAAATCATTCGTCTTTAATTTAAGATCACAAGGTAAGCATAGAAAATGTCAGATTCCTACGACCTCACAAGTTCATTTCATAGTTAAAAAACTTATTACTTAAACTATAGCGGTAAAGGGATGCTACTTCTCATTTGAGTAGGTCAGAAAAGAAAAATTTCTCGAAACAGCGGTGGCATTTTGAGGCCCCGACTTTACTATGAGTATTATTGATCTCCCGTGGGAATTTCTAGACATTTTACTATGAATAAGTCACTGGATACAAGAGGGGCAGTGAATGAACTCAGCAGTTATTTAGGGATAACCTAGATTAACACAGTTATACTTTGGATGAAAAGTTGGATGTAAAAAGTAAAAGATGGATGAAACAAGAGTGCATGCAAATGAGATGAGGTGGATGTGTGGTGTGACAAGACTTGATAAAATAAGAAATGAGTATATAAGGGGAAGTCTGAAAGTTGCGCCCATTATAGAAAAGATGAGAGGTGCAAGATTGGGATGGAATGGACATGTAATGAGGAGGGATGAAAATCATGTGACTAAGCGAGTGTTGAGTATGAATGTGGATGGATATGTGACTAGAGGGAGGCCTAAAAAGAGATGTTTGGATTGCGTAAAGTATGACATGCATATAAAAGGAGTAGCGCCAGAGTTGACGAATGATAGAAGAGAATGGACGAGAAAAACATGTTGTTCCGACCCCACTTAGAGTAGGCTAAGGGTAGGAGAAAGAAGAAGACTTTGGATGAAAAGTATATGGAATCAGATACGCCTCACATCATAAAAATTTGCTGTATTACCTGTAGCCCTTCTTGCCGTGTTCCATAAAGTCGTGTCCCGCCTTGACGTGGTGCACCTTCTTTTTGCCACTCTCATTGCTGGAGTGCTTCGCGTTGAACTTGCCGTAGCGGTGATGCTCACCACCCTTATGGAAGTCATCGTAGAACTTGTGCTCTTTCTGGAACTCATCCTTCTGGTATTTGTTGTGGAAGCCTAAAAATAACGAAAAAATGAAAAACTTTATACAGCTTTCAATTAGCAAACCATTAACAACATTCCTACAAGTAAGATTCTTCATTAAGTAAGTAAGGATCTTCTTGTCAAAGATATGCCTCGATATGCCTCGGTTTTGCGAAAAATTAGCGTAGGTGATTTTGAAATAATGGCTAAAATCTGGCTACTTTGTCAAGGCGTCCTCCCAGTAATAATAAATTGTCCCTGATAAACAATCAGGGAAAATTCATGTCCTCTTTTGACAATGTGGCCAAAGTATTCCATGATTCTCTATAAGGTTATATTAGACAGCGTTTCCCTTTCAATGTTTAAGCATTAATATGCGTCTTCTATAGGCTGTCCAAATTATTGAAAGCATTAGCCTCAAGTACATCTCAAAAGCATCATAACGGGAGCTTCATTTATCAGTGTCTTATACATGAATATGAAAAAAATTGTGTACGGACAAATAACAATATATTCTCGATGAATTATGCATTCAATTAGTAATTAGTAACTTGGTAAACCTAGTAATGGTACGCTGGTGCAATATTATTTAATCGCATGATTGACTACCGTTGAAAATGTTTATTTGTTCCAAAACTTACGTCTGCCATTCATTATTCAGAAAAAATAGCTTTTTGCGGTCGAGCGAAAGCAAAGCAATTGTTACGTAGATTTAGTTATCATTAGATAATTTAACATTATTGTAATTTCCTGTACGGTCCATGATATTTTTTTATTAATTAGTTACCAATACCAATGGCGCCAATAGCATTGTCATTTAAATTACTGTACTTAATGTATTACTTATTGCTGTTGCATATTCATACTGGTGCGTAACATCAACTTTAAGTAAGCTTTATTGTTAAAAGGATTTCCTATTTTTTATATAACATTTTTATTTGCATAAAGACACGTACATGGAGCTGGTAAAACAATTTTTGTAACAGTGTATTTGTCCGTTTAAGGTATGCAAAAAGTTGTTTAAAAAGTACAAAACAAAAAAAGAATCATTTTTGCCTTAATAAAAAAAAATATTAACAATTTAAGTTAGTCACAATTTCCTTTCAAAAATTCCTTAATAATTATATAAATAAAACCTTCCTTAATACTGTAAAAATTACATTGCATGAGCCAGTCTCTGTCTTTTAAAAAAAAAATTAATGGCAGTGAACTTAAACTGTTACAAATATTATTGTAGATTTTAACACTTTGCTGCACAATCTATACTTATTATAAAACAAAATCCCAAAAAGCTGTCTGTCTGTATGTAATCGATTTTCTCAAAATCTACTTAACGGATTTTTGTACGATTTTCACAAAAAGATAGTGCAATACTCCCAGATAGTGTAAGTAAATAGTACATATCGGTATTATGTAAGTTGTGGTGAAGAGCAGTTGTTAAAAAACTTGCATGCTGGGAGCTTTAGTTGCGTGCGCTGCGTAAACCAGCAGAGATATGCTAAAGTAATGTACTAGAGAATTGTAGATTTATAAAACTACTACAATAAAGTCCAGGTTAGCATGTCTCCATCTCTTATGGTTAACTCACAATAACTACTTTTATGTTTAAAATTTGAATTCTAGTAAAAAATTGTGACACGCTCACTTCCACGCTTGCACAATTAGTTTCTCTTATACAATTCAGTTCTCGGTCGGCGCTCTAAAACAAATATGTCTGTATTTCTCGTACATCCAGGGAAATTTTCTTTAGACGTTGTATACCAGGAGTTATTTCCTTTTACAAATATGCAAACTTCGTATACATATTGATATTAATGTCAATAAATTTAATTAAATAAATAATGGTAAGAATAAGTATTGAGGGACTCCGCAAATTGCTCGAAGACATTTTTTCTAAAGGTGATAAATAAATATAAGGTGATCGTTATTATAATAAGGGAAATGTCTTCAATAATAAATAACCTTTAACAATATTAGAATGTTTCAATTTGTTGAGAGTTTGATATTAGTGGATACTCAATAAAATTATTTGTTTCTTATTGTTTTTATATTTTTCTACAAATGTGACCTAAATTGATCCAACAAAGGTTATAAACTCAAGGTTTTAATTTTGAGATTATTAGTCCACATCATCTGGTATCCACAAATAACTTCGATTTCACTTGTAACATGAACTCTTATTGCAACTTGATCTAGTTTCAGGCTGATGGTTTAGACTGATTTCATCTCATGCTACTAAGCTTCACAGCAACATTCAAAAGAAAAATAAACATTTTTCACTTTTGAGTTTTAGAGAAAATATTTTTTTCTTTTAACTTCAACTTGCGTTCATTAACCAACCAGTCCTTTATTGTCAAAACCGGTTGCTATGATCAAACTATTGTTAATTTACGAATTTAGATTTCACAGTAGACAACAAATTATACTTTGTAATTTAAATTCAATCTTCTGTAACTATTTTTATTTATCTATTAATTTATCTACCTTAAATTTAAAAGAAAAATACAATTATAAGAAGTTTATAGTGGCTTTAAGAATAATTGTCTATTTTTCTGGATTATACGAATTTAACAGACCTTTTACTTTAGTCATATATATAAGGTACGTTTTAATTGATTATTACAAGATATTCTCTATATATTAATTGAACCCTTGACCATAATGTCTTCGGTAATTAAGAACATACCCTCATTAACGATCAGATAAATGTTTCAAGTTCAAGCTTGTTTCACGTGTTCAGAGGTAATGGTGGGGTTGAACCGGCTACTATATAACAATGCTTGTTCCGATAACGCTTCGCTTTGCGATTTTGTCGTGGAGTCTATCTCCTGATGACGCTTCGATTGCGGGGCGAAACGATTGTTGAGTTTGTGATAGTGAACCTGTGTAGTGCTTGTGTATTGTGGTGGCAGTAGTGGAGGTTTGTACATGTATTTTTACGAATCCTGCATGTAACGGGTATGAAAAAGGGGATAGTCCACTATACATTTAGCACTATATATATTTTCTATTTACTGTATCGCGGATTATAGCAAAATAATTTTATTATTACTTTTGTATTATGGATCTCCGCAAAGTAACGCCTAATTCTATAAATTAACATACCCTTAGTTTTGTGTCCCTTCTTGTGTCCTTTCTTCTCGCCAAAGTGGGATCCCCTCGATCCGAACGCCTCCTCCTCGTGATCCCCTTTGTGGCTGGCTTCATCGTGATGTTTTTTCCGAAGACCTTCCGCGTCTTCGTATTCCTTGCGATGAAGGTGATCGGTTCTGAAACCTTTTTGTCCTTTGTCTACATAGTGGTGAGATTTGCCTCCTGTTGCTCCCTGAAATTTTATGGAAAGTTGACTATATTGATATTTTAGAAGAATTTATAATCAATGTTTAGAGACCGGCTATACTAACGTGTTATTTTATCGGACGACTAGATTCAAGCCCATACGCGGCTCTTATTCATAAGCTCTTTATGTGGCGTTATCGCGACGGGAACTGCTACTATTACTAATAAGACATGAGTATAGCCGGTCTCTGAACATTAATAATGAATACCACTCACATGATTTTATAACAACAATTTACCTTTTATATACTTAGTGTCTGTGGTTGTACATTGTATATACAATAAAGATAATGGATCTTAATTAATATTGAGTTCATATTAAATAATTAATCGAAAAAGCGTTCAAAAAGTTTCCTACATCTATATGTAGGAAACTTTTTGAACGCTTTTTCGTTAAACTATTGAACTTTTATAACTATATGAACTTTTTCGTTAAATAACTATTATAAAACTGTAGAGATTTACAAAAAATTACTATTAATTTTTTGTAAATCTCTACAGTTTTATAATAGTTCTATCGCTGAAATAAAACTGTCTCAGTTTTCTTAACGACGGTATTCAAACTATATGTATTGTTCACAAATTGTAACCGCAACTTCCTTTACGTCAATATCGATGTTGAAATACCCTCAAATATGAACAAAGAAAAAATGAAAGGTAAAGAAACCCTAAGATTGCTATGTGACGTCAATAGCATGGATTCACAAATAAACACGCATGTTAGTACATGTTTCGTTATACGTAGTTCTAGCCTTATGCCGTAGTAACATGTCTGGCGTTTCGCCAAACTTGTCGTCTGGTCTATTCATACCACATTGGACATTTATAGATTTCATGACTTTTAGCGGTAGACTTACGAACAGCAGGCCTACCATGAACGTTTATTGCGACTCAATTGAAGACGTAAACGACGGCCGCGAACCGCTTTCTTTTCGTACCACGAAGTGTGAATTGCATTGGGGTCGTAATGTTTGAAAAGGATAACGTTATATGATCTATAGATAACTCTGTCTCTTTTACTCACATGTTCTTAGGCAGAATTCCGAACGCTCATTCGGCAACGACTTAAAGTGTGCGTCTTTAAGACGTCATGGTATGAAGAATCAAAACAATTTCGTTTACGTCTTCAATTGAGTCGCAATAAGAGTTCATGGTAGGCTTACAGGTCACGTGGACGTTGTAAGAGTGACGGCCTATTATTATCACACTGCTGGGTACAGCCCTTTTCTATAGTTTTTGGACAGAAGAGGTTTGGAGAATGAACCCACTAAGCTGCTCCACTGCGGATTGTTAGTTTACACATATCCCAGGGTATTTTGAGAGATGTATAGGTTTGCTCACTATATTTCCTTCACTGAAAAGCACATAAATTGTAAATATAAATTAAGTATATTTTAATAGAAAACTTCTTAGCGTCTGCTCTGCAAGCCTACCATGAACTCTTATTGCGACCCTATTGAAGACTAAACTAAACTTTTTCATACCATGACGTCTCAAAGACGCTCACTTTAAGTCGTTGCCGAATGAGCGTTCGGAATTCGTCCTAAGAACATGTGAGTAAAAGAGACAAAGTTATCTATAGTTCATATAACGTTATCCTTTTCAAACATTACGACCCCAATGCAATTCACACTTCATGGTACGAAATGAAAGTGGTTCGCGGTCGTCGTTTACGTCTTCGACTGAGTCGCAGTAAGAGTTCATGGTAAGCCTGCTGGTTTGAACTCGTTACCTTTCAAACTGTTTACTCAGATAATAGGGAAAGAGATAGTCTTATTAGCTACTTTAAATTTATGAATTCATACTAATATTATAAATACGAAACTGTGTCTGTCTGTGACGCTTTCATAGCTAATATACCTGGCGTGGTTTTGATGAAATTAATATTAATTAAAACTTCCACATTGGTCTAAAACATGACATACAGGACAAAAATCCCGTTTTCCTTCAGAAACAACAAAAAACACGTACTGGATATTCGAATAAAGTCGTGGATGAAACTAGTATATAAAGTAAAGTAACGGCCCGTTACTATCTTAGTGCTGGGAATAGGTCTCGTCTCTCCGTTTTTGTAGAGGATTGGTGCTATGACCCACCACGCTGCCCTAAAGCGGATTGGTAGGTTACATATCCCCTGAGTTCTCTAAAGATATGCCGGTTTCCTCACAATGTTTTTGTACGCCGAAAAGCGTGTGATAAAATGCCTACCCAGGTTTTCAACCCGTTAAACCTTGGAAAGAGTCACGCGGTCTGACCGCTATCACAGCTCTAAGTAAAACATATATAAATATTTGAAAATCACAATTACAAAAATTTACTTACATTGAAGGTAACCTTTTTGTAATCGTGATTTTGCCTACATTAGAATTTGAATTGCTAATGATAACATTGAGAGGAATCAGCAGCTGATCTTACGCGTTGACCTTTTGAAACATATGACGTCATGAAGCAATAAGCTAAACAGATATTTGCATACGGAAATCTCTGTTAGTTTGTACATCTTGTATGAAAATAAGCTGAAAATCTATTAAGAATTTACACTCAAATGACAATGTCTTATTGCTTCAAAAGTAATAATAAAATTATTTCGATATAATCCGCGATAAAGTACATAGAAAATATATACAGTGCTAAATTTATAGTGGACTATTCGTCCATGCACAAACCTCCGCTACCGCCACCCCAATACACAAGCACTACACACATTCACTATCACGAACTCAACAATTGTTGCAGGGCGTAACGATGTTGAGTTTGTGATAATGGCAGTGGTGGAGTTTTGTGCATGAACGAATAGTCCACTATAAATTTTAATTAATCCATTTAAATTTCAATAAATCCATAATACAAAAGTAATAATAATTTTATTATTACTTTTGTATTATAGATTTCCGCAAAGTAACGCCTAATTCTATAAATTATATTATTGCTTCGGTAAATACATTGTTTTGAACTATTGAGGTGAATTCCACTAATGCTAACTAAAATCTCGTTTTCGTGTACAAATCGCAGTTAGACCTACCCGCATTATAATAAAAATAAACAATAGAATAATTAATAAAAACAAAAGACTTGACTGGCCCGTTGGCGCAGCGACCCTGCCTTCAGCTCCGCGGGTCGCGGGTTCGATTCCCGCCGAGGGCCAACATTTTCTATAAACAATTTGTTGGTTCTTCGAGCCTCGGTGTGTATTTGTATTTAAGTATGTATTTAAAATTATATATGTAGTACATTTACCAGTGGTCCGTCACCCATCACACAAATATTAAGTTACTTTGGGGATGGACGACCGTGTGTGTGAGTGTCCTATATATTCATTTTTTTTTAAATACTATAAGCTTATGTAAATTAAAATTTTATATATATTGAAACTGTATTTGTTTATTCGCAATTTAAATTTATAGTCTTTAACTTTTTACTTATGATTAATAATATTAAAATTGCACGCGTGTCTGTTAAGCTGTCGCAGCTAAACCGCAGGACCTATAGTCATGAAATAAGGTTCAATTAAACGTTTACTTTTTTATACTCAATTATCATGTACCACAAAAAAACTCATTTCTATCTTCAGAAAAAGGAAAAATACCTAGTACCTAGTATTGAGGGTAGTTTAATACTTAAGTTATAGTATTAGTATTAGTAACTTAAGTATTAGTATATGTGGCCTATATTTATATAGAAAAAATAAAAAAACAATATTGTGTCTGTCTGTAATGCTTTCATGTCTTCAATCTGCAGAAACGATATTAATGAAACTCGGCACAATGGAAGCTTATTAGATAATATAAAGGGTAAAATATTCCCGTTCTACCCACGAGAATAGAAATTTTTTTTTGTTCGTAATTGATGATATTTTAACATTAAATTAAAGCGAACGAAATCGTGTGTACAACCATAAAATATAATAAGTATTTTAATAATAGTTTAAAATTATATTTTCACCCTGCACATATTTGCATAAAAGTTTTTTCATTTGCACAAATAATTATCATTTTCGATCTGACCCTTTTGCACTTATTTAGTTACCAAAATTAGTCTAGTGTTATGTTATTTTATGTAATGTTTATTGTTTCATAGAATTATCGAAAACAAAAACAAATTCTAATTAGGTAGACTTACCTTTCCACCGTGTTCCGAATAATGATCTCCGTGATGCTCGTTTCCACCGCCCTTTGCGTACGAATACGGATGGTGCTTCTCATGATGGTGACTAGCTGAAACTGTCAAGTCTTCTTTAGGAAGAACTACTGTATCAGAGGTCACGTGAGCTGGATCGTGAGCAAAGTTAGAAACAGAGAACGACGCCGGTACAGCGACCTCGGCAGCAACAGTTTGGACCGCAAGTGGGGTAGCATCAGCCTTCAGGTTCCTTGCAGAGGGAGGAGCGACGTACACCTTGTGATAATGCTCCGCACTCGCTACCAACATTTCCTCATACGGCGCGACTGGTGGTGCACCTTCATCGTTATGTTCATGAACTTCGTACTGATGAATTTCACGAGGAGTTCTCGCATTTTCTTCATTACCCTCCTTCTTCCAACCTCTCTTCACCCTGACGTGCTCCTCGAAAGGTCCTTCCACATACGCGTCCCGTTTTCTCCTCTCATGTTCCTCATGATCATTCTGCTCATCTATACGCTCTTCTCGTGTCGTGTCGACTAGCTCTGCGGCTACAGCTGCCGCCAGCATCAACACCCATATAACGGTCCGCATCTCGGACTGAACTGCGATGCACGGTTTTTTTTATTATATACTTCGTTAAAACGGCCTTTCACTGTTGGCAATAGTTAACAATGCCCGTCAAAAGCAGCGACTCGTCTTTATATCGCACGCCGTCCGAACAGTCCGCGTTCGCGCCGGTCTACGCCGCAAGGGTAACTAAACGCGCTTGTGGTTATAGAAAGCGTTCATAACCGAATGCAAATTGTTTCACTCGTTTAGGATATTTTCGTGAATATTCCACCGTTAGAACGGATGACCGTGAAATATGCTTTTACTTTGCGCAAAGAGCGTGAGGTTAACCAAAAAACGCGACAAATGACGCCGTTTACGAACGCAGATATAATTTATCTATGACTTACCTTCGTTAAGTAATCGGTAACCTTGTTGATTTTTATCATATTTCTTTGCTCTGTATGTTCGGAACGAAAGCTTGTTTACGTAGAATTAGGAAAAACATTTATTGCTAAATCATTTTGAACTATATTTAGTTGAAATAAGCCATTTTTCTTATTTATATAATTAATTATTGTGTCTTAAATATAAAACATGTTTGCCTGGTAAGGGTTACAAGGGTAATAAGGTAACGTAAATACACGTCTTTTAAAATTTTAATACCATTATTATTTCGCGTACAATTTTAGTATTTATATCGTAATAGCATGAATAACCTTATTTTAAAATCAATCTAAATAAAACGAAAAGTGAAATTAATTGGATCTAAAGTGGATGAATCGATATGTTCTTAAGTTATATGCTTATTATCAATTCTAGGGTGTAATAAGAACATCGATTTTATTATACATTCATGATTTGATTCTTCTCTTTACACATAATGTTCATAAATATTTAAATAATTTCTAGATGATTTTTTCAATTCAATATAAATTACATTTAATTTATTTAATAAATATGAATGGATAATGAGTGAATAAATATGGGTTTTATAATTGAAGTATGTAGGTAATGGTGGTTTCTGATACGGGCTGTTAATAATCATGCATGTATAAGGTATGAGAACGGATTGTAATTCCACTCTAAGAAAACATCTCTCTAATTCTAAAATTACAAAGATTTTTATTTCGTAATGCGGATCTTATTAAAATAATTCAATAATTACTTTACTTATAATATCTATTTACCTAATTGTTATTCCGCAATTATCCTTGACCGGAAATCTCGTAATTTTATTGGTATTAAATTATATTCTTGTGGGGTCACGGTGATAGAAATCTGATTGGACTAGACCTGGCCCACTTTCATATCGTTCAGCATAATGATAATAATATAGTATATGGGACAAATACCACACCGTCGTCCGTCCCCATAGTATGTGACTTAATACTTATGTCAGGGGGGACAGACGCCTGGTAAATATAATTTTTGAAATAACTATGTCTGAAAACTTGTGGTATCCGGCTAAGTACAATAGACCACCCTCATTTCTTACCGAGGTGTCATCAAATTCAACTAAGGTAAATTAACGTCAGGCAGACGCCGGTCTTAAATTTAACTGGCCAAAATATATAACATGTTTAATACATTATGATTTATATAAAGCCGTCACTTTGTGGAACTCCATAGTACAGAAGATATAACATAATTATTTTGCTATAATCCGCGCTTGTTACCAGAATCTATGTAATACTAAGTGTATGAAGCAGGCAACATTCAATATCTTGCACACGTAATTTCTATTAAGCGACGCGGATTATAGCAAAATAATTTCAACAAAGTAACGCCTTCTGTAAATTAACTTCTGTACACAGTGCATAATCCACCGGCAATCTACGCATTTATACTATTAGTGTATATGTCGATGGCAGAACTATTGTAAAAGTTTATAGAATTAGGCGTTTGGGGAGTTTTTATTACTATCCGTTTGAAAATACATTCCGTATTTTCATACGGATAGTCCACTATACATTTAATACTATATATATTTTCTAATTACTGTATCGCGGATTATAGCAAAATAATTTTATTATTACTTTTGTATTGTAAAAGTTTTGCTGGAATTCAGAATGAGTTGTCGAAATAGTTGGTTGCTTAACTGACGAACAACTGACTCGTTATTTTTATATAACTATATAAAGAAGTAATTACTGTCAGAATGGAGTTTCGAAAATCTATTACTAGTCGGTGTGTCTGGCCGAAGGCGATAATTAGTTTTCACAAGTGTGTATTGTGGAACGATATTTTTGAAACATTCCTAGCCATGGGCGTGGCGAGGAACGGGCAAGAGGGGGTTGTAACACTGGGAAATAAATGATTTATAGAAACAGGCGTTACTTTGCGGAATTCCATATTACAGGAACTATAACAGAACTAACTACCTTGCCATAATCCGCACGGGTTAAGCGAATGCATGCAAAGCTAATGTAAATGAAGCAGGCAAAATTTACGCACCTTATACATGCAGGTCTCTCTGTATGTGTTCGATTTTCTCATAATCTACTGAACTGATTTTTGAACAGTTTTTACTTAAGGATAGTGCAATTCTTGCGGAACGTTTAAGTAAATAGCACATCACAGTTTACAGAAAATGTGCTGAAAAGGTGGTGCATTAAAAAAAAACTCACCTGCTGAGAGCTTTACTCACTTGCGCCGCGTCGACCAACAAAGATATAGTAATTTACTAGAGAATTGTACAATTTACTAATATAACGAAAAAGTCCGCGATACCATGTTTCTATATATAATGGTAAGCTCACAAAAACTACTATTCTTCTTTCTTTCTTTCTCCTACCCTTATCCCACTCTAAGTGGGGTCGGTACAACATGTTTTCCTCTTCCATTCTCTTCTATCATTCGTCAACTCTGGCGCTACTCCTTTTATACGCATGTCATACTTCACACAGTCCAACCATCTCTTTTTAGGCCTCCCTCTAGTCACATATCCATCCACATTCATATTCAACACTCGCTTAGTCACATGATCTTCATCCCTCCTCATTACATGTCCATACCATCCCAATCTTGCACCTCTCATCTTTTCCATAATAAAATAAAAAACTTTCATACTTCCCCTAATATACTCATTTCTTATTTTATCTAGTCTTGTCACACCACACATCCACCTTAACATCCTCATCTCATTTGCATGTACTCTTCTTTCATCCATCTTCTTCATTGCCCAACATTCTGATCCATACATTACGACAGGTCTAATGACTGATTTATAAATTTTCCCCTTAAGTTTAGGGGGCATTCGGGGGTCGCATATTGTGCCTGAGACCTGTCGCCACTTCATCCATCCTGCATTCATTCTATTCCTCACATCGCGATCAATTTCACCGTTCTTTTGGAAAAGCGAACCAAGGTACCGGAGCAGACTGGCAAAACAACACCATTTAAGGTTATTGGAGAAAAACAAAAACTACTATTATGGTAGATTTTAAAACTAATATACAAAAATACGGGTCACATCGCGACATAATCGAGTTATCATTGTATAAGGTTCGATGTTTCGGCAGAGTTGTTATTTATATCATCCATCGGAACTGCGAGCGAATCCGCTGTCACAGATTAAAAGAATTAAAAAATGGACGGCGCAGATTCGTTTACAAAAGGGTCAAATAAAGGAAATATGCAATTGTATATTCGTTTTATTCACGTAAAAGTAAACAAATAGTACCTAAAGCAACGAGTGCTAAACTGCAATATTAGTATACCAAGATTCATGAAACAAATTCATGTCTTTATAGTAATTTTATTTACGTATACTAATATAACAGATTTGTTAGTTAACTTATTTTCCTACATTATTTACATTATATGTACTCGCTTTAAAAAATAATTAAACTCATCTTCAGAAACATGTAAGTTAAAACGGGTTTGTGGCAGTTTACGATACATCGAAAGTCTGTTTAAAGATTTTCTTTCAATAATCAATGTTTTTTGTATAAAGTTATAATTAAATACAAAATGTTATATTTTAATTAATAATGCGGTTCTGTGCGAAAAACTGATTTATTTCATTGTATTTGTTTAATATTATACTATAGAGCATAAGCATTTTGTTTTAATATACACAGTTATATACAAAAAGGATATAACAAGTTTCTTCTGAGCTATTTACAATTGTTATTTTCCAAGTTGTCTTCAAAATTGTTTAATTAAGATTTTATTTATATTCAGACTCAACAAATTATATAAAAAATTACAATGAATTAAGTAATTTTACTGGGTTTTCTTCCTATTCACCAAGTACAGGAACTGCTTAATAGATCAAATATTCTAAATTTTTCATATTTCATGTGTTGTCCGTCACTTTTTTAAATAATATTATTAAATTGTATCAAAAGTAAAGCTAATTCTTGTAGGTTTAATTCAATATCACTAAAACTAACTTTAAATTCCAAATAGGTTTATACAATATAGTATTGTTTCACATATCTATATTTAAGTTTTATCTATCCGTCCATGTCAGTATAATGTTAACGTTATTTACTTGGAGTATATCAAATTCAAATTCAAATATTCTTATTCAAGTAAACTTGTAAAAAAGTGCTTTTGAATCGTCAACTTTACTGTATCGTACACCAAGTCAGTTAATTTTAATGTCCAGTTGTTAATGTCCATATATGTACTGCGTTATATATTTTCGAACTTTCGCAAATTGTTATTATATTTATTAAAAAATGGGAATAGATAAATTCATGCAAGACAGTAAATACGAGTAAATTCATCAATTTCGGTGAGCCCACTTTAGCACGTATATTTAATTTAAATTTTGCTTCATTTTTTACTTAAACCATTCAAAAATATATAAAACATTGGCTAAACTAACGATAGAATTATTTAGGTATAATTCGCCTCAAATAACGTGGATTATATTCTTGCGTTACTCTTGAACTATGGAATTCCGCAAAGGATAAGGGACTCCGACTCAATACGTTAGAGCAACTTGAGATAATAAAAAATAACAATGGTCACTTAATTAACGAGCAAGTAAATGTATCTAATTCCGTTTTGCTACATGTGTTCGGAGGGGAGGGTATTGGTGGGAGTTGAACTATTTAAGATTGCTTGTATGGGTAGCGCGGCGTAGTACGATTTTTGTCGTGGAGCCTATCCTCCTGATGATGCTTCGGTTTCGGGGCGAAACGATCGTCGAGATTGTGGTGGTGGGTGTGTGTGCTGCTTTTGTGTGCGTTGTTGCTGGTGGATGCGCCTTAGGGGTGCATGTGGTGGCTTGTCCTGCATGTATAAGGTACGTAGATTTTGCCTGCTTCATACACATTGGCTTTGCATGCATTCACTTAACCCATGCGGATTATAGCAAAGTAGTTAGTTCTGTTATATTGCTTGTAATATGGAATTCCGCAATGTAACGCCTGCTTCTATAAATCAGCAATATTTTATGCTGTAACGCGGTTTGTCAAAATATATGCGAGCGTTAAGTTGCTCGATAAAGAAATGACCAATCATTTAACGGCAATTTCGATCAACTTTCTATAAAAGTTTACTAATTAATAAGTCTTTATTAAGTGGTCGGTCACGTAAGGTAACGTGCTTGCCTCCTTGATCTGTTTCTTTTTGTGCAAAGGACAGCTTTTTTGCTTAACACCAGTTTCGGACTTGTTATGAATAGGTTTGTATTGAGCAGATATCGAAACACTTTTCTTATCGTACGAGGAATTCTTTTGGCAACTTGATTTTAATTTGTCCGAATTATACAGGGAGAATTTGGACGCTGTGTGGACTATTGAATTTGGATGCGTCACATCTTTTAGATTATTTCCATCTTGTGGAACTTCCAGCTGACTGTGATGGAGGCAAGTCGATGTCATCTGCAAATAAATAACATTTACATGCGCGTTAAAAAGATTGATACGCTAAAATTCACTTTACTACAATATATAATGCCTTAAAAGATCGTGACATTAAACTGAAAGTTGCTTATAAATTAACGGGTAACTTTAATTTTTACTTAAAAAAACTTTAATGTACACACAAATGAAAGCAAAATGTTATCGATTTTAATAGTTGAGTTTTATGAAACTCATACTTTACACCGTGTGGTAGCCGGTTGAGTAGAATAGACTATCCTCATTTCTAACCGAGGGGTCGTAAAATACGAATAACGTAAGTTGACGTCAGGTAGACGGGTGGTCGTAAATTACGTAGCCAAATCATGTGACAATATGTCTGTAACATGTCGTGCCGACCTCCTTAGAGTGGGATAAGGGCAGGAGTATGATGATTTTACCATATTATATCAAATCCCTGATACTAAACTTATGTGCTCGATTAATATTCGGTAAAGGATAATGTTTTGAATAAAATGACGCGCGCGACGCGATCGGCCGGATCAACGACCTTTATGCATTCGATTGCCGACGCGAGCGGCCGACAGTTAGTGACGTTTCGAATACGATAAGGACAGGCCGCGTGCGCCTGTATACGGCATCTTTTATAACGCACACGTGTAATTTTGCGTTTCGGGTGTTATTCTCAGTAGTGACATGACTTTATTGACATTTGAGACTGATATAAGTATTTAGTGACGCGTTTAACCAGTGAAGCGTTTGAGAAGACGCGACCGTCCACGGTTTTAGTGCGCGTTGGGTTACTATTCCCCGATATAGGGACGATTCAATAACGTGTGACCTTACGAAGGTTGTGTGCACACCGGGTGTTATTTGTGTTATTTAACCGATATAGTGAAGTGTATACTCCGGGAGAAACAGACATTACGTGTCCGTGGAAGATTGCAGAGGCGAGCCAACGGTTTCGGGAATCGGCCAAGTACATACAGGCACACACACACACGTACACATATACACGCAGTGACTCATGAGGCCGGACCGCATACAGCTGACGGCCGCATAAGGTAGGTTGAGACGCCGAGACGACGGGCCCAGGTCTCGGAGGTTGTTCCATCCGTCCGCACGTTTGCGCGGTACAAATAATATCGTGAGGAAACCTGCATATCTCTAGAGTATTCTGGGGATTCTGGAATTGGAGTAGCGTTTAAGGTGTAAGCGTTAACCATTCATTCAGAGAGGAGGCCTCGAGAGAGACTTACCAAGGGGGCCCGAGCGTACTTGGCGGCGCGGCCTTCGAGCTCGGTCCGCAGCCGCCAGGCCGCCGCCGCCGCGCGCCGCCGCTCGGCCGCTGCGGCGCCCCCGCCCGCGCCGCCCCACCTACCACACACAGACCTACATCGACCCCCATACATTGACCCCTAATTTCTACACCTAAAGTCGTAGTCCACTTGAGATCTAGAAATTGAGCCAGTGCTCCTCCTTCTTGCGACATTATCCTCAATACTGAAACTCGTGATCCTAACCTAGCACTTTTCTTTGTGTTATTTTCTGTATATCTTCTGCGGTACGGCGTCATGATACTCGAGTCGAATATTGAGGGGATTTGGTCAGTTAACGATTCAATAACTCCAGACTAACGAGCGCCCTTAAAAACGTATTTTGTGATTGTGATATCCAAAGGATGAACGACGAAGGGTTTGGTCATTGAACTCTTTATTATCATTCGTCAAGAAAATTTCAATGCTTTTCTTAAGCGTATTTAATGCAGTAATTATAATATTAATGGCGATATCACAATAATGAGACTCGTGATATTTACGTAGCATTTTATTTGGACTATTTTGATTATATTGTCTGCGGTACGGCGTCCTGATACTAGAGTCGAATGTCGAAGAGATTCGGTCAGTTAACGATGCAATAACTCCAAACTAACGAGCGCCCTTAAATGCCCAAAAGAACATATATTTGTGACTGTGATATTCACAGGATGAACGACGGAGGGTTTGGTCAATGATTTCTCTATTATTATGCGTCAAGAAAATTTTAATGCTTTCCTGAAGCGTATTTAGTTCAGTAATTACAATAGTAATGGCAATATCTAAAAAAAGAGTAAATATAATAAATGATTGTAGTCGTGGTCGAGTTGCTCATCGATCACAAGAGATGGCGCTGGTTGTCTATTGCCAACAAAGTAAATAATCATCATCATATGCCGCATCGAAAGAAATGGCACATTTGTGACCCACAAGAGTTTCCATATATTATAGATGGCTTGTATTTACCTTAGATTATGTTCGCGTCTCATTTCTTAAAGTAGCCTCAATTATTTACTGTTTTAAGAATTATTATTACTAACTAATTTAATGAAATGAATACCTTATAAGTAGTTGTAGCAATCTTGAATATTGTCCCGAGCTCCTTAACACGAGACAAGCTGCACGTAAGGAGGGGAGGGCGCCGCGTTCCCCCTTGTCAGATGATAGACGTATAGCTGTCGAGTAGTAGGCGAGAGAAAGTGGCCACAGACCTGCAATACAATCTAGTATTAATTAAAGTAACAGCCCGTTGTTATGCCCACTGCTGGGCTAAGGCCTCCTCTCTCCGTTTTTGGAGAGAAGGATTGGAGCTAAGACCTACTACGCTGCTCCAATGCGGATTGGTAGGTTACACATATCCCTAGAATTCTCTAGAGATATGCAGGTTTCCTCACGATGTTTTCCTTCACCGAAAAGCGTGTGATAAATTGCAATTATCAAGTAGACACATGAGTTTTAATAGAAAAACTCATTGGTGCCTGCCCGGGTTTGAACTCGTGTTCCCCCCGAAAGAGTCGCACGGTCTCACCACTGGGCTATCACAGTATTAATTAAATCCATTTAAATATAATCCGATATACTATTAAAACCGACATAAATATATTTTACTATATGTTGGCGCATCGACTAGCAACCACAGGACTGACGTCGACATGATCGATTCATTAGTCATCACATTTCTCTCTTGTCAATTGATCTCTCTCTCTTATTTTGTTGTTAAAATTAATTTACGTTATTAAACGACTTACGCGAGCAAAAACAGTTTTATTAAAGTAAAATAGAACACTTATAGAAGATCGAAAGCCCCCGTGACTAAACACTATTCTTTAGTTTTGATAACTTTACCAGTTAGTCACGGGCCAGTTTGATAACTTTCACTATTATTCTTACGCTAAGTTCGTTTTAAGTACAATAACATAAAAAAAAAGAATACAAATGAACTAACTAAAAAACGGCACGGACATAAAGTCTGTGGTAAGTAATGTCACTATTAAAAAAAAAAAAAAAAACACTATTCTTTAGCCGTGTGGTATTCGGCTATGTAGAATAGACCACCCTCACTTCGTACCGAGGTGTCGTAAAAGGCGACTAAGGCTTACCTTAGTCGCCTTTTACGACACCTCGGCTGAGTAGAATAGGCTACCCTCATATCTTACCAAGGCGTCGTCAAAGGCGACTAAGGTAAGTCGAACCACCATGTGGTATCCGGTTGAGTAGAATAGACCACCCTCTTGGGGGTCGATGGGTCATAAAACATGACTAAAGTAAGTTGACGTCAGGCAGCCGGCCGGTCGTAAAATACGTAGCCAAATCATGTGACACCATGTTTATAACATGTCGTGCCGACCCAACTTAGAGTGGGATAAGGGCAGGAGGGTGATGATGACATTTTACTATTCTTCTAACATAACAAATTTTTTTAATAAGCGTACATACTGTATAAATAAACGGGTGAGGCTCTTAGTTCAGAGGAGTAATATGCATAGCAATATTCAAATTCAAATTCAAAATATTCTTTATTCAAATAAACTTGTAAACAAGTGCTTTTGAATCGTCGACTCTATTGCTGGTTCGGAAAGCCGTCCTACCGAGAAGAGCCAGCAAGAAACTCGGTGGAGCTCTTTTAAAAAAGAAGATTCTTAATACTAATTACATTTTGTCATAGCTATCCTGCACAAGGTCAAAGAGCAGCTATATCCACGCATTCTTATCATCAATGTAAGCCTCCACGGTATAATAGGCTTTCCGTATCAGCCTCTTTTTAACAGTATTTTTAAATTGCTGTAATGGCAAAGTTAAATAAATAGGTCGTCAGATCCAATTTCCTGAAGAGACTCGAGCGACCATCAGTTGTCCTGATATCTAGGTCGTGTGCTGAGAGATTGTGGTGACGGCGTCAACTAGGACGAGACAAATAAATGTCGCCAATTCTCCTGTAAAAATCAAACTATTATTGACGTAAACGCATAAACTCACCTCTTCCCTTCATCCAATTCCCATACAGATGGTAGTGTTCCCAGTTGTTGGGGTCGAGCTCCAGTAACCTCTCGAGAGTGGTTCTCTTCTCCCCCTCGGGGGTGATGTGCAACAGCTCCAGGTAGGCTTGGACGAACCTTGGCTCCAGTGATATGCAACGTTCCAACATCTTTAGTGATTCCGATATTCGATTTTTCTTCCTGCAATGTAAATTATCGTATTACGGCAAACATTGATTGAATACTGGAAATTCTGTAAAGCGTTTTTTACAGAATACAGTTCAGTCATTTTTTGGGATGATGGAACATGGACTTAAACACAGATTAGGCTTAAAATCTTTGGAACTTATTTAATGTAAGTACGATGTAAGTAATCGATGTATGTACTCTTTCGAGGGGAACACGAGTTCAAACCCGGGCAGGCACCAATGAGTTTTTCTATTAAAACTCATGTGTCTAATTGATAATTGCGATTTATCACACGCTTTTCGGTGAAGGAAAACATCGTGAGGAAACCTGCATATCTCTAGAGAATTCTGGAGATAAATTTAACCTACCAATCCGCATTGGAGCAGCGTGGTAGGTCTTAGCTCCAACCCTTCTCTCCAGAAACGGAGAGAGGAGGCCTATGTCCAGCAGTGGGATTGTAACAGGCCGCTACTTTACTACTTACGATGTAAGCATAACGAAAATAAATATAAAATGGCGCTTATTAAACAGTTTTTCGTGATGCAGAGTTGTATTTTTCCTTTAAATCATTCGAAATTTAAGTCATTCTCCTGACTTTATCCTATTCTGTGGTCGGCACAACATATTTTTCTACCATCCTCTCTTAACATTCGTCGAATCTGGCGCTACTCTTTTAATATCCATATAATCCTTTGTAGACCTTCCTCTAGTCACATATTCATCCACAGTCATATTTATCACTCGTTTTTATGGTTTTGATCCCACCATACACAATTCTTTAAGAATTAGCTGCTACTACCAGTCTGTTGAAATTGAGATGACTATGAAATTATATATCTTTGACGAAAGCTTATGTTTATTATTGACTAATTAATGGCACGCGTGACTTTTGTTATACAAATCTATACTTATTATAAAACAAAGTCCCAAAAATACTGTCTGTATGTAATCGATTTTCTCAAAATCAACTGAACGGATTTTTGTACGGTTTTCACTAAAACATAGTGCAATACTTCCGGGTGGTTTAGGTAAATAATAGATATCGATAAAATGTACATTGTGATGAAAAGATCGCTCAGTTGGTAAAAAACTTGATTGCCGGGAGCTTTAATCGCGTACGCTGCGTAAACCAGCAGAAATACGCTAAAGTGATGTACTAAAGAATTGTAGATTTATAAAACTACTACAAAAAAGTCCGCGATAGCATGTCTCTATCTCTTATGGTCAACTCACAATAACTACTTTTGTTTAAAATTTGAATTCTAGAAAAAAATTGTGACACGCTGATTTCCACGAGGGCGAAGCCGCTGGCACAGCCAGTAGAATATCATAAAGTTATCAAAACATGAAAATATATTTAGAGAGGGTAAGTCGTATGTCAAACGCGTGTCCGTAACTGTTAGTTGTATACAAACAGTGATCAGTCTTTGTTCGTGGTCTTTTATCAGTGTCAGTCCTTCAAATATACAGAACAATGAGTTTAAACTATTTGAACTGTTATTAAAATAAACATGCTCTTATCAGTCTTGTCCTGCCATTTTGTCCTTGGCCCTTGGATAAATATTATACTTAAGTTCATTGACGTCATTGCTATGTATGCAGGTCTGTAGTTTCGTTACTCATTAAAATTTAGTAAAACTCTAATTTCACAGTCGTTATATTTGAGTCCCAACATTGTTTTTTGCTTGCTAATTATCCTTTTGTGTATTGTTATTTTTAATATCATAATTAATACTAAATACTTATACTGTGATAATTATGTGATTTCCTATAAATGGTTCCACATAATTAATTAAAAATTAAAGGATATTTGTTGGATTATTTAATGCTGTTGGAAATCTGAATAAACGAATGAAATATTAATTCTTCAATTTAAACCTGATAACAAATTGTACATTATATAGCGTTATCTTGCATGAACTCTTTGTTTTGTAAAGAGTATTTTTATTTATTTATTCCATAGAAGTACTAACAGAATTAGATGTGTTTAATTTACATTGTTCTTATTTAGTTGCAAAATAAAATACAATTGTATGTTATTTATGTAACCCCTTTATTCATTTATAACTTAAAGGTTTACAGAAAAGTTAGCGATGGCATATCCATGCAATAATTGTGTAGCGATAGTAAAAAGTAGCGGCCTGTTACAGTCCCACTGCTGGGAATGGGCCTCCTCTTTCCGTTTCTGGAGAGAAGGGTTGGAGCTAAGACCTACCACGCTGCTCCAATGATTGGTAGGTTACACATATCTCCAGAATTCTCTAGAGATATGCAGATTTCCTCACGATGTTTTTCTTCACCGAAAAGCGTGTGATAAGTTGCAATTATCAATTAGACACATGAGTTTTAATAGAAAAACTCATTGGTGCTTGCCCGGGTTTGAACTCGTGTTCCCCTCGAAAGAGTCGCACGGTCTCACCGCTGGGCTATCACAGCTTATCGTAGCGATAGACGAATATAGTATTAATCGTTATCGTGCTTGTGTATTGCGGTGGAGGCTTATGCAGGTGTTTTTAAGAAGCCTGCATGTATCAGGTATGAAAATCCACTCTACATCTAGCCAAGGGGCGTTAGATATAGCATACCGATAAAGTTTAGCCAAGTTGTAATGAGCGTTGACGTGGTCCCTGTTGTACTTCAGGGCTTGGAGGAAGTGGTGCTCGGCGCGGCCTGAAGCCAGCACCAGAGTGCCCAGGTTGTTGTGGGCGCTGGCGTAGCTCGGCCACAACCTGGAATAGAAACGTATAGCTACAGGGTGTCGCAAATTTATGCAATGTACAAAAACACACACAAACAAAACTATGATAAAGAATTTGCAATAAAACATGAAGCATTTTTTTCATATAATAAACTAGATGTGTCAGTTATTTCTCCCGCGTGGAAATCAATGTGTCACAAACAAAGTTTCCGGAATTGAGATTTTAAACATAAAAGTAGTTTCTAATATCTTTATTGCACAAATTTGACATAAATAGTAAAAAAAAAACAAAATAATGTGCAATGGCGGGTTTATTCCGGAATTAGTATCGCTTATAACCAACCATCTTTAATATCACTTATTAGTTAAGTAATTTTTTAAATATTGTATTTATATTATGATTTTGTTTTAGATTTACGTAAGGAAACGGGAAGTTTCTTCAAAGGTTTAACATACTGTAAACAGCCTGAAACATACTGCGGAGGCAAGGGAGAGATTATTTGTAGAACTTAGACGATGACCACTGGTTATTGTGAGTTAACCATAAAAGACAAAGACTTCTTGTTCGGACTTTTTTGTTCTATTTTTGTAGATCCATAATTCTAAATAATAATAGTATATTACTTTAGTGTATCTCTGCTGGTTTACATGAAGACGCGAGTAAAGCTCCCAGAATTAACCCCAATCCGTTCCAATATTAACATTTTGCGATATAAACTACCATATAATATATCAAGAAAGATCTATTTGTCGTTAGCTGATTCAATTATAGGGTATGGAATATGTAGTTATGGTAGAACTTTTAAAAGCAATATTGAACATATATATAGGTTACAACTTAGCATACTTAAAACAATTGTACCAAAATATATTAAATGTAAGTATAAAGAAGATCAACCTGGGCATTTTAAGTACTGTAAAGTCATATCCGTACATGATAAAATTAATATGTCAATCATTGTGAGTGAATACAATAACATAAAGTTTCTGGAAAATAATTTTAGACCAAGCGGTTTGAGGCAATTAGTAAACCAACCGAGGTACCGGTTGCCTAAAACCAAAAACATTTATGGCAAAAGAACATGGGAATATATGTTGCTTGATATTCTCAAAGTAAGTCAATAGAAAACCAGAAAAATTGTAAACACTAGCTCAAGTTATATTATTTAGGAACACTGTAGTTATGTAAATGTAGTAATCAGATATTCTGCGAGCAGGCGAACGCATTCGCGTTATGCTTAAACCTCTACAGGTTTATATAACGTGTCTTAACTAACACACTGGATTGTAAAATTTATATTGAATAAAATTAATAAAAAAAAAAGAAGGTATTTTTTTTTACAACCACTCTACAGCACAATTTACATAACGTGATGATGCAAATTTTTAATATTTATCTATAATATTATAGATATGCAAACAAGTTAAGCATGTTTTTCTTTTATTATCCTGTAAAAAGAGTCGAGTGGACTACTCAATAATACGGGCGCCATTGAACAAATAGATAAGATTTATTTTAAGATCGCATGTATTTATGTTTTAATGTTTTTACAATAAAGTTTTATCTGTCTTCTCTTTATGCAGATACAAATAACGATTGATTTTTTAAGTGTCGTTCACAATACATACTTTAGCGCTTCTGTGTAGTGTTTGATAGCGTTTTCCTGCTGCTCGATGTCCTTTAAGAAGTTAGCGAAATTATAGTGCAGCTTCGCATTGTGGGGCAGCACCGCGAGATCGGCCCTGAAATATATCACAAAATAATTCAAAATCAAAATCATTAATATTTATATAAGCTAATCTTGTATTATAAATAAAATTCTTGTGTGATTTGCTATTTTTATGAAATTATATATGCCTATTCAGTAGATCTGATAATCGGCTAATATCTATTTTTTAGTATCTATTTATCTAACAAGTTTTTTGTCAAAATGTATGTTGTTAATAGATATTTGCAATATATCACACATTATCTAGTGAAGACGAACATTTTTGAATTTAAACTATCGTGAGTGGTATTCATAATTAATGTTTCGAGACCGGCTATACTCACGTCTTATTTTATCGGATGAGCCCGACTAGTACCAAGCTCATACGGGGCTCTTGTTACTGAGCTCTTTACATGGCGCTATCGCGACGGGAACTGAGTTCCCTGAGTGAGTTAGGAGGGCTCATCCGATAAAAATAAGACATGATTATAGCCGGTCTCTAAATATTAATTAAGGTAAACATTGTATTGTAACACCCTAGACATCGAGGAATTTCTGAGATAGGTGTAACCTACCATTCGTGGAGCAGCGTTGTGGGTCAATTTCAAAATATTTTTTATTCAGTAGTAGTAAACTTGTAAACAAGTGCTTTTGAATCGTCAACTTTACTGCTGGTTCGGAAAGCTGTTCCTACCGAGAAGAACCAGCAAGAAACTCGGCGGTTGCTCTTTTTAAAATATAAATCTTAGAACTAGTTACATTTATTTATGACTGTCTTGTACAGGGTAGAAGTGCACATATATCCACACATCCTTATCATCTAAGTAATCTTCAACAGTATAGTAGGCTTTCCGTACCAGCCTCTTTTTAACAGGGTTTTTAAACTGCTGTAATGGCATGGCCAAAATTGATTGGTCAAGTTCGTACCCTTCTCTTTAAAAAAAGGAGGGAGGAGTTCAATGTCGAGTTTTTGGGATAATAACTGGCCCATAATTTATTTTTGCTTACTTAACAAAAATAAATAGAATGTATGTACGTTCACCTGAGTAAGCTTTCCCTCGTCCTCCAGTCCCTGTTCCTCAGATAGGTCCTGGCTGCTCCGGACGCCACGAGGATGGCCACACCCACCACCAGCAGCCTCCTGGTGTTCCCGCCTCGTTTCCACATGGACTGGACCCCGTATACTGTCATTACTACGGAACCAATGCTGGAATATATTAATAAATAGATAAATATATAGACACTAACACATACTATTTGGGCGTAGCGCGGTACGGACAAGGGGGAGCAGCTGCACCCCCTTACACTGAAAACTGTAAAGCTGGGAAACTGGCAACACTCAACATAATGACATTTTGTAAGGCTTGGCAAATTATAAGACCTAATATACCTCACCTACATTAATAATGTGAGCTTTTTATATCTTAAACACCATGATTTAAAAAAAATACTCTAAGATTCTATGCCCCCCTCATATATAGTTCTGGCTACGCCCTTGACATACTATCACCCGTCCCCAAAGTAAGTTAATACTTGCTTTATGGGTGTCGGACAACTAGGTATAGTACGCGGCAATAAATAATGCACATTGAGTCTCAGAGAGAGAAATCGGCTAGATTCTGCTTCATAGAGCATTGTCTATGTCGCACAGACTGACGCACCCGTGAGTGACAGAGACAGCGCTCTACGAAACCGAATTGGCCGGCTGTTTCATTCTAAGTTATCGATGTGCATTATTTTAATACAGGGTACTATAAGTATATAATTTGAAATATATTCTAAAATACATATAGGTAACGCCTGTATGCGATCGCTGCACGCGCACTAAAAGCTGCGCAATTGCAGTTTATAGAATAAGGCGTTACTTTGCCGAGATCCATAATACAAAAGAAATAATAAAATTATTTTGCTATAATCCGCGATAAAGTAAATAGAACATATATATAGTGCTAAATGTACAGTGGACTATCCGTTTTTTCATACCCGATACGTGTAGAATTCTTAAAAATGTTTCGCTCCGCAACCGAAGCATTATCAGGAGATAGATAAAATGAAAAACTCGCAAAGCTTTGCGATTTTGTCGTGAATTTCATTATTACTTTTTCGCAATTGTAGTTAAATAAGTGCAGGCAATTACTGAGCCCTACGACATTATGAGATGGTCACTTCAAGATCACCGCGGTCACCTCAAACACCCTTTTTGCGCGCTGCGTTCAGTCAATGCAATAAAAGTACTTGCAATCTTTTTTCGACTTTCGAAATTATTAGGTCGTTTCGATTCTGTACGAAAGTATTAGGTAGCAGTAATAATGTTCCGAATTAACAAGAATTACACCCAGACTCGAATAATTAAGAAATTATTTTTTAAAATATTGGGTTTCGAGGGGAATTCTGCCACATCCATCTTCGAGCTAGATTACATAAAATACATAATTTTTTTGTTATTATTGTAATATTTTAAGCTGTCAGGGCCAAACGATGACATCATTTGTCTTTTTCCAGGGAGTCACAGGTTTTAACTCCAGTCAGGGCCCAATAAGATTTCTATTAAAACTTATGTTCTTAATTGATATTTACAATCAATGCACTGAAGAAATCATCAGTGAGGAAATCTTCATATTTATCCAGATTTCTGAGGATATGTGCGCCTTGGAGCAGGAACTTTTTCCATAAAAAATCAAAGGAAGGCCCACCATCGTTACGTTTATTTTATTCTTCCAGCCCAAATTCGCCTTGCTCTGGTTCAGTCTATTTTCAGCTTTCTTTCTTCTAATATTCTAAACAAGATTCGAGACGTGTGATTTTTCTTACCTGGGTATATACAAAACTCTTTCGGCTACCACAAAACCGACGGTCACCATCAAGTTGGATGCAGGAAGGTATGGTATCACCAGTAACATCAGCCCCACCACCAAAGGCGTGTGCCGTTGAAGCTGTAATATTATCGGTAATTTAGTATACCTATAAATACAAAATTAAATGTACTGTGAGGAATTTTGAAACATATGCTTAACTCTATTGTGTGCATTTCCCTCTGATTTAAATAATCTCTTTTACATTTCGTTTTTTAGAATCTATCTGATTACATGCTCCTGCTCTATCTACCACCGAAATTATTTTTTCCAATAATCTAATTCTTCGTTCCTTTTTTTTCTATCTACCTACTATTTTCCAAAAATTATATCAATCCTTTGATGTTGGTAATATATACATATAAAAACTTACTGCACGCATTCAAGTTATATGCGTGATGTGATTTTAATATATATTTATGAATTAAACAGAAATAAATAAAGAATAACTTGTTTCTGTCGTTAAAACTTAAACCGTTTAAGAGCTTTTAACAAATAAACAACCTCATCAATACAAAGGTAAATTTTGCTATTTTCTACAAGCTATAGCATATATGGGAAAAAGGGTGGTCCCGAAACCAGAACCGACTCGAAATTATTGGGAGCCTTTTATAAAAAAAAGTAAAGTAGCGGCCTGTTACAATCCCACTGCTGGGAATAGGCCTCCTCTCTCCGTTTCTGGAGGAAGGTTGGAGCTAAGACCTACCACGCTGCTTCAATGCGGATTGGTAGGTTACACATATCTCCAGAATTCTCTAGAGATATGCAGGTTTCCTCACGATGTTTTCCTTCACCGAAAAGAAATATAAGCTTTAATAGAAAAACTCATTGGTGTCTGCCCGGGTTTGAACTCGTGTTCCCCTCGAAAGAGTCGCACCGTGTCACCGCTGGGCTACTACAGAGCTCTTTATAGATAGATCTAATTTGTATATCTTCAAAAAGTAAAGTTAGATTATTGCGATGGTTTTTCTGGAAGTGAATCTTACATATAGTTTGTGTTGTTACCTCCAGGTCTATCAAGCATCGGTAAGAAAGGGCGAGGAGGGCTATCAGCGCCGCACAAGTGACCAGGTTCCTCGGGTCCCAGCCGCTGGTGATGAGTGGAATCGAGCCCATCTGCCAGTCGTGGCTGAGGGTCCACGGGCACAGCAACAACCACCAGTTGAATGCCGCCAAGTTGCAGAAAGTCATTAACCTGAAAATGGTATGTCTTGTAGAGTAGAGATTGAAAGTTAAAAAGAAAAAAGAAATTCACAGGAAGAAAGTATACATAAAATTATTTGTATACATATTTACTGCTCTATACAAGACATTTATAACTATATGTAACTAGTGATAAGAATTATTGTTGGAAAAGAGCAACCGCCGAGTTTCTTGCTGGTTCTCGGTAGGAACAGCTTTCCGAACCAGCAGTAGATGTTGACGATTCAAAAGCACTTGTTTACAAGTTTACTTGAATAAAGAATATTTTGAATTTTGAATTTTTTTTTATATAGTGCTAAATGTGGTACGCATCAGGTGCACATTCCTGCAGGTGAGAGGATCTTCATATTCATACCGCCAGTTTATCATTACACGATGCCTGAACCGTGGTCAATCTTACAAAACCATAAGGACCATAATCCCTGACGGTGGTAGAGCTTTTGTCATTAACACCGTTTCTGCTTCAACTTCCCCCTTACGGTGACACCATATAAGTCGCTACGTAAAAGCATATTCTCAGTCAACAAAATCAGACATGAATACTCTGCTTCTTTCTTTTTTAACGGCTATGATATTATATCCCACAGCTGTACAAAAGCTCGCAAAGGCCCTTATTGGAAAAAAAACATTCGAGCTTAGATCACACATACGCATACCCCAAAAAGTCTTTTCAGATATGTAGGTTGCCTCACAATATTTTCTTCACCGATAGCCCTTATCGATATCGTAAATCAAAATTAGGCACGTGAATTTTAATACACAAACTTTTGTTTGCCTTAGATTTGTTCCCGAGAACGGAAAGATTCACCCGACGGAAAAATATAAATAAATATATGGGATATTTACACACACGGTACAAGTCATATCTATCCTAAATTACTTACAGGCTAGTACTGTACAAATCATGCCCACGTGGAATGGTGCCGAGAATGCTGGCAGCGTTTGAATCACTAAGCTGATTCTATGTGCCAAAAAGGCAATTCTCAAATAAAGATTAATATATTTTTATTCTATTACCTGATAGCAAACGTGGGATGAAAAGCTGGTGGGTTGTCTTGTGGTGAGAAGGCTGGCAGGGAACCCTGGAGCAGCGCCAGCCTGCCTGCAGCCAGCAGTGCGAGCACCATCAGGCCTTTAGCGAACCTGCCCCATACCGTGTCACCTTTCCACCGACATTTTGCTGGTGACCTGGAACTATATAAAACTATATACAATACAAGCGGAAACAGCGAAAATCTATACTAAATATATAAAAAGAATCTATAATAATCTATACTTATTATAAAAAAAAGATCCAAAAAGCTGTCTGTCTGTAAGTAATCAATTTTCTCAAAATCTACTGAACGGATCTTTGTACGGTTTTCACCAAAAGATTGTGCAATACTTCCGGATGGTTTAGGTAAATAGTACATATCGGTATTATGCAAATTGTTAAAAAAACTTGCGTGCTGGGAGCTTTAGTCGCGTGCGCTGCGTAAACCAGCAGAGATGTGCTAAAGTAATGTAGTAGAGAATTGTAGATCTATAAAACAACTACAAAAAAGTCCGCGATAGTATGTCTCTATTTCTTATGGTTAACTCAATAACTATGTTTAAAAATCTAGATTTTTTTTCTTACAGTAGTAGTATATATATATATAAATATATATATAATATTGAAGAGTTTGTTTGATTGATTGTTTGAACGCGCTAATCTCAAGAACTACTAAACCGATTTGAAAAATTCTTTGAGTGTAAGATAGTCTCTTTATCGAGTTAGGCTATAGACTATATAATATTACGCTAAGATGAATAGGAAAAGAGCAGCAATAAAAAATATTGCGACAACGGCAAAATTCAAAGCTTTCCTTGCGTGCGCTAAGTTAAAAGTGAAAGTTATTTAAAAATCATGTATTATAGAGTCGTTCCCCTCTAAAAATTCTAAATAGAACTCCGTGACAGCATGTGTCTAGCTTTTAAGCTAGTTTACTCAAATAATAAGACTGCAGTTCACGCGAACGAAGTTGCATTTAAAAGCTAGTAATAAATAATCCCCAAAGTAGCTCACTTCATAGTTGTTATAGGTGGACATATAACAGGACAAATATACTATGCACTTATTTAATTTTAAATAAATATCTAAATAAACCCAGACTCGAAGAAATAACATATTGTTTTCAGAAAATGTTGGCCCTCGGCGGGAATCGACCCGCGACCCACAGCACCTACGGGCCTGTCAATAGTCTCTTAATTTTTGACTCAATATGTTACCCTAGTACATAAGATTTCATAATTCATTTTCATCAATATTGTTCCATCTGAGTGTGACAAAAGTGTAACAAATAAACAGACAGACTTTCGGATTTATAATATTACTGTGGATATTAATTTAGCTTCAACTAAGTTTATCTAATCACGTTTCTGTTAATTAGTATAGAAGTTTCACGACATTGCGGGTATTATTGATTTCTACGAGCATATGAACTAAAGTGTATCGAAGCGATATATTTGCGTTTCAAAATCTCAGCTCCAAGGACGCCACATGCCAATCTAATGAGTGAAGTTGAACGTTATATTACGACATTCCTAGCCGAGAACGTTTGAGTTAGTTTTGTGTTAATATATCTATTAATTACATCGAAACATCGAGGTATAGTTAATACCTATAGAGCTGTGATAGCACAGTGGTGAGACCGTGCGACTCTTTCGATGGGAACACGAGTGGCAACTGCGTTAGTCGGCTTCAATTGTACAATTTTTTTTTACTCAATTGGAAAGCTGTGTGAAGCGGTGTGACCACCATGTGAGTCTTTCCAGGTTGTCACGGGTTCATCCCCCGGGCAGGCAATAATGAGTTTTCTATTAAAACTTATGTGTCTAATTGATAATTGCAATTTTTTTAACACTTTTTTCGGTGAATAAAAACATTACGAGGCAACCTGCATATCTGTAAAGAATTCTAGGGATATTTGTATCCTACCTATTCGCATTGGAGCAGCGTGGTCTTAGTTCCAAGCCTCCTCTCTCCGTTTCTGGAGAGAGGTCTATGCCCAGCAATGGAATTATAACAGGCCGTTACTAAGTTTAAAATCAACCAAATTTCATCAATAATGCTGCAGCGTATTAGCTGCGAAAACGTAACACATAGAAAGACGGTATTCACATCTATACTTATTATAAAATAAAGTCCCCAAAGCTGTCTGTCTGTATGTAATCGATTTTCTCAAAATCTACAGAACGGATTTTAGTACGGTTTTTACTAAAATGTAGTGCTATTCCTTCGAAAGGTTTAGGTTAATAGCACATAACGGTTTCATGTTAATTGAGTTGAAGAAGTTGTTTTACAACAATTTTTAGTGGGGTAGTAACAAACCGGTGTCGATTGTAGTTTAGAGGGGGAAATAGGTATAAAACGCGGTGTAGGGTATCAGAGAGCCAGTCTCATGGCGAGACTCGAGCGACTATAACATGAACACTGAATTTCACGCGGGCGAAGCGGCACACATTTCTAGTCTCTAATAATAGCATGGATGATCCGTAAAAGCATGAAAAAATCACCTGGTAATAGAGTTCCAGCTGCGATGAACATCGAAAGCCAAGTTGAACAGCAGTGCGGTCAGGCCTGTCTCCTTGGCCAGCATGCTCAACGCTGCCAGTATCACACTCGACCACACTCGCCTCCTGCCCGACGACCTGGAATCATATAAAAATGAAATTGAGTGTGTTTAAGACCACACGGCAAAAGCGATAACTTCACTAAAGAGAGGTTAATAATAAGAATTACTTGCTTTTCGTTTTGTGCTATCCGGCAGAATAGAATAGACCACTCTCCTTTTTTACCGAGGTGTCGTAAGAGGCGACTAAGGTCTGTGCCGTGTGGTATCCAGCAGAATAGAATAGACCACCCTCCTCTCTTACCGAGGTGTCGTAAGAGGCGACTAAGGTATGTGCCGTGTGTTATACGGCTGAGTAGATTAGACCACCCTCATTTCTTGCCGAGGTTTCGTAAGAGGCGACTAAGGTAAGTTGACGTCAGGCAGGTGGCCAGTCGTAAAATACCTAGAGCCAAATCATATGATAACATGTTTTGTTTACATGTTGGCCGACCCCATTTAGAGTGGGATAAGGGCAGGAGAATGATGATGGCCTATATTTTCCGTTTTTAATCTATATTACATTTAAAAAGTCGGCTCGTCGACTTTACCCGAACTAGCGTTACATACCCGAGCGTGACGGCTCAGTCTCGATCAGTCCAGCCCACAATCAACGCGCTTAAATTAAAAAATAATTATATATATGGGACACTGACCCACACGGTCGTCCCCAAAGTAAGTAACTTAATACTTGTGTTATAAGTGACGGATAACTGGTAGATATACTACATATATAGTTTTAATCCTTTTTAAGGTAAAGGTAGAATAGATGCCACCAAATAAAAATGTTTATATTACCCTCTTAGTATGGCAGAATTAAAAAAACTTTTTTTCCAGTGGCATACATATATGCTGCCACGAAATATTCCTCTGATTTCCCAACGATTTTAATTTTTGGAAAAAATCTTAAAATTTACATAAACATATTTCAACTGACATACTAAAATATTTTTTCGTAATTTTCCTAGTTTCCTTATAAAGGCCTTATAAAGAGTTAAATACATACTTTAAAAAAATATACACCCAGGCTACAAGAACGAACAAATTGTTTTATAGAAAATGTTGGCCCTCGGCGGGAATCGAAGGGTCACTAATCACTGCGCCAACGAGCCAGTCAAGCAAGTGAAAGTAGCACGTACTAAAGGTTATACCTTTATTAGCAGTAGTTAAACAATCTTGTCTTAGTCTGTTTCACAAATTGTCAATTCCACGAATTGAGTCATACTCAAACTACGTATAAGTTAAAAATAACAGGAATTTTATTCCAGTGTTATAAACTTAATATCCCATCTATAATATTAATATGGATTTAACTGAGATTTAAGATTCGCATATTATATGTACACTCCTTTAAATGTTAAACAAAATTACACTATCCAGTCTTATAACACCGGATCGTTAAGTTAACTTCACTCTCTTCGTTGCTCGCTTCTTTCCAGCTTTTCCTCGAAATACATTCTCGAGATAGCTTTTTACTCTTTCGAATATTCATGAAATGTTGAATAAATGTAAATTCGAAGCAGCATCCAGCTTCTCGCCATTTAAATATTGGTTAAGGCTATTAACATAGCGTTAGCCCTGGCATTGCCGGTGAAAAGTTTACTGCATAAAGGTATAAGCCGCTATATTGTTTATAGTCTTCAAGATGTACCCGCAACTTCGTTTGCGCATATATAGCGTTCAAATAGCCTCAATAATATATTTTTTCTCAATTATAAGTTTAAAGAAAACCAGATTTTTTAAATTCTCTATGTTTATTTGTTTATTTATTTATTTTATATACTTTAATCACTTTCACTTGGAAATTATTGAGACATTTAGTTAAAACATAATGTAATATTTGCTTGTATGCATTGATATCGAAATTTTATACGTTTTTACCGACTATTTATAATTTTTAAACGCAGATATAACAACAATACGTCTGCTCGGCATATTTCAAGGATGACAACCCGAATAAAAGTTCGTTTGTCCGGTATAAAAGCTTCAATTGAACGAAATCATCAATATGTATTAACGGATCAGCCGTGAAGGAGTAACAATCTAACAAACTGACATATAGATTTACAGATAAAAAAAATACAGACTTAATAATATAAATAAGGTATACCTTATTTATATTATTAAGTCTGTATTGTAAGTACTGGCTATAGCCAGTTTGCAATTTCTTGGCAGACAGACGTTCCAAATAAAGACTTTTTACTTCTTTGGCACCATTTTTATAGATTCTCAAAAGTACTGTATACTCTAATGATGTTAGGACAAACTTACAACCTATTTGGGCACTACAGCTCTATTTGCAAGCCTTCTTGAAAGATGTCAAGGGAATTCTTGGCCTGCAACATTACGTCGCCCTAGTTTTGTAGATTGGCAGGTCCGTATGAGTCGTTTAAATTAGGTTACGAGACCGTTGCGGAATGTTTTTCTTAAGTTTATAATAATACTCAAGTCCATAACACAAGATGGCGTCCCATTTAGACTTATGAAAGTAGCAATATAAAGCATTGTCCTGTTACGATCCATTCTTGGGCATCCCATCTCCTTATTGGAGGGTTTTTGTTCTATTTTTGACATGTTTCACATTGTTTTTGGTATATATAGATATAGCACTAGGAAGAAACGCCAATGAAAATATAAAGCGGTTATTAATCCTGTCGTACTGTATGGACCCAAATGTTGAAAAGACGGATGACAGAAGAGTGCATGCAAATGAGATGAGAATGATCAGGTAGATGGGTGGTGTGACAAGACTGGATAAAATACGAAATGAGCATACATATAAAGGGGAATTCACCCATTATAGAAAATACGAGAAGTGTAATATTAAGGACATGTAATCAGAAGGGATGAAAATCATGTAACAAAACGAGTGCTAAATATGAATTTGCATGGATATGTGACCAGAGGGAGGCAGATAAGACAGATGGATTGTGTGAAGTATGAAATGCGTATAAAAGAAGTAGTGCCAGAATAACGGATGATAGGAGAGAATGAAAGAGAACAACATGTTGTGCTAACCCCACTTAATTTGGAGTGGGAAAAGGGTAGAAGACTGATGATTGGGGAGAAATGCCAACATTGCGGTCAAACTCACTCCAGGTTGGGGTGGTGGTTTCACAATTATATCAAAACCGCTGTGTCCTTATTTGGGATTTCTTTTCTTATTTTCTGTAGCGCTATAAGGATTTATTTTTATATGCTTTTTAGGTAACACCTCAATTACAGATCAAACTCAACCCAGGTTGGGATTATTATTTCCGTTATGGGTTATGTTCATCACTAACCCGTAGTCAGGGAGTAATTTTATTATCATAGATATGCTTATTCTAGACTTATCATCTATTAATCACAAAACACAAACTTAAAACGTAGCAGATGATTCAAGACGATAGCTTCTTATTCTTCTTAAAACACCTTACGCACAAATTATATAATAATAGCATTATCACAATAATAGCATTATGTTTTATGGAATATTGCTGTGGGGTAAATGCGCGGATAGTGAAAAAAATTTTCGTATTACAAAAGAGCCATACGTGGCATCTACAGTTTAAGTCCGCGTGATTCCCTGCGAGAGAATTTTAAGGAAATAGGTATTCTTACATTTGCTTCACAGTATATTTTAAACAATCTAATTTTTTTACATAAAAATATAAATAATTATAAAACGATAGGTAATGTATATAACACTTGCGACTCCTGCTTTGCGCCTTGTTTACAAGTTTACTTGAACAAAGAATATTTTGAATTTGAATTTGAATTAATAGAGAGAGAGATCATAAAAGCCATTATTGCTATTTTCTTACTTAATATCTACTTATACCTAAGGCCACTATCTTTTTGGATTGTTAGAGCTTAGCCGTTAAACGGCCGTACCTGTTTGTATTAAATTTAGGTATACAGAGAGGTTAAATCCTGGAGTTTTTGTCACTCACCCGTGATAAAGAATAATAGAGGAAAGGAAGAAAACACAGGCCAGCACGTCGGCTCTACCAACCACTCCAGCGACCTGAAACAAACAAATAAAATACTGTACTTTTGAGGAAAGAGAGGCACTTTCGAGAAAAGGCATTCTCTATAAAAATGACTTTTAATTTGTTACATATATATCTAAATTGGTGAAGCTGTGTTTAAGCACATTAAGGAGATCTTAGATACATAACTTTTGGCTTTTTTATAGATGACAGTGAATTAATTTAATTGATGACAAAAGTAACTTTATCAGCTGCGAAAAGGCTTTCTGTATCCGTTAGGGAAAGAATACTTAAAACCTCCAAAATGAATTGATAAGTTACACGTTACTCCTGGGATTTGGGTTTTCTCAATATGTTTACTTTTTTGAGTGCTATACAAAAGTAATGAAAATTAATTTGCAATAATCCGCGATCACAGACAATTTATGTTAATGCTAAACTAAAGGTATCTTCCGTTTTCTTACCATTATCATTTTCTTTCTCCTGTTCGTATCCCACTTTAAATGGGATTGGCACAATATTTTTTAAACATGTGATATGATTTGGCTAGGTTTTTACGACTGACCGCCTGCCTGACGTCAATTTACCTCCGACGCTTTTTGAAACCTCGATGAAAAATTTCCATATGCAAGCAGAATTCGTAAAAACTTTGTACTGCAAACCATCACCACTACACTACAGCACCACTGCACACATTCACTACTTCAATTTCAACAATCATTTCGCCCCGCAACCAAAGTATTATGAAGAGAAAGACTCCACGAAGTTCGTTTTGCGTTTTACGAATTCTGCAGAATCTCTTATCACTGATTATAAAAAAGTAATAATATTATCGTTAATTCTTTTAATATCAATGACTAACGTAAAACTAATAGAAAATGTATTGGTACCCGAGTTTGAACCAGTAATTATCAGGTAATAGAATAGGATAGCAGCTTTCTGAAATATACATAAATATAAATATCTGCGTCGTACAATTATCTTTTCGTACAATGCTGGCGGGCATTGTTATATACAACGTAAATGATTCTATTTATAATGGCTCAGATGTTCGGAATAACAATCTATCAGGGTATGCAAATAAATCTGGTATATGTATCTTAAAATTATTTTGCTATAATCCGCGATACAGTAAATGACAAAAAATATATATAGTGTTAAATGTATAGTGGACTATCCGTTTTTTCATACCTTATACATGCAGGATACGTAAAAACACATGCACAAACCTCCACCACTTCCATCACGATACACAAGCACTACACACGTTCACTATCACAAACTAGACAATCGTTTCGCCCCACAACCGAAGCATCATCAGGAGATAGACTCCACGACAAAATCGCAAAGGAAGTGGTGGAGGTTTGTGCATGTGTTTTTACGTATCCTGCATGTATCAGGTATGAAAAAACGGATAGTCCACTATACATTTAACACTATATATATTTTCTATTTACTGTATCGTGGATTATAGCAAAATATTTTTATTATTACTTTTGTATTATGGATCTCCGCAAAGTCTAATACTAAATAATAGTATTACGCCTAATTCTAAACATTAACTTAATTTCCGTTTTATGGGTGACAGAAAACTGTTGAAAAGCTAGCTGCCTAATTTCTAAGAAATTTAAGAGTGCACAATCTTTGTCACTTAGGGTTATGAAAAATAGTAACCCTTTCAGACCTACTGATATTTAAAGTTTTATAAAAATCGGTCAAGCCGTTTCGAGATAAGTAATATAGTGACACGACAATTTTATATATAAGATAATTTTAAATAAATATATACACCTACACTAACGGGACCAACAAATTGTCTTTAGAAAATGTTGGCCTTTAACGGAATTCGAAACTGCAATCCCGGGTTAAAGGCAGGGTCACAGCTAGGCCAACGGGCAAGATGTTTTAGCTGAGATGTTTTATGAATATCACAGTATTATAAAATAACAACCAAAATTATGCACTAAATATTTTAATGTAAAATAGTCTTCATAATTATGCAAATGTCTATCGACGCGACAATTTGGTAATTTCCGCGAGCGATAAGGTAGACTCGGCGACATTAATTAGTACAATCGCCCGAATTAATTGCCGGAAGATTGTTATGACGCCCTTTTGTTGGCGATCAATTTTGTTTTAACGAGGTTTACGTCGATCCGTCTCTGTGAAGCTGTATTAAGTTATACATAAATCCTTACTAGATTATGAACGCGAAATTCGCTCTACCTGTTTGTTACGATTTCACGGCTTACCCACTGGACCAATATTGATGAAATTTGGCTCAATTAAAGCTACACCATATATATTATACAATGATTAAACATCATCATTCTCCTGCCCTTATCCCACTCTAAATGGGGTCGGCTCAAGATGTTAACAAAACATGTTGTCACATGATTTGGCTAGGTATTTTACGACCGGCCGCCTGCCTGACGTCAACTTAACTTAGTCGCCTTTTACGACACCTCGGTTGGAAATGAGGGTGGTCTATCCTATGCAGCCGTATACCACACGGCATTTACCTGAGTCGCCTCTTACGACACCTCAGTAGAGTGTGGTCTATTCTATTCGGATACCACACGGCGTACAATGATAAAACATATAGGAATAAAATCCGGTTTTCTTTCAAGAATAGGGAAACAACACATATTGCGTTATTGAGCTTAAGTTGGCGCGAACAAGGTCAAGGATACTAGTAGTAATTATTATCGACTGATGTTAACAATATGGGACCAAATTATAATCCATATTGGATTGGATACAATCTGTATCCAATCATTGTTTTTACCGCCTCTACAGCTAAAACTCTAGAGTAATATTGGTTTTGTTACATTTGAAGCTCATACACCGACTTAACATTATAAACAAACCATATATTTTAGGCAAAAAGTGGCTATTTTATCATTTAAATTGAAATCACGAAAGAAATCGCGAGTAATTCGTTCGAAATATTTCAAATTTGTAACATTACAGTCTTCAATGGAATTGAAGAAATAAGAGAAAAGAAAAAAAGTTAATATGCCTAATTAAACATATGTCAAGAAAAATATGCGACGCAACGCAACGATCAAGATACCTGACAAGACAAGACAAGACAACAATCAAAAGACTTATTTAAAACTTGGCCAAACACAATGCGCCGATGCCATAAATCGCTATCAGACTATGATAGCAATCAAGTGAAAAATGAAGACTCGTTCAAGTTTCGATATAAATTGCATAGCGGTGGCAACTTTTCAAATTAAGCTCCGGACCGGCCGAGACAAGTCCTGCAATCAGCTGGCTAATAGGAAAAGTTTAAGAATATTGCCTTCCAATAGTTCACATTAAGACTGTTTGTTCGGTTCGTCTATTTGTCTTCGTGTTGCATTTCAACTTGGCGCGGTTTAATACGGAAAGACAAACTTTAATCGAGTCACAAATCTACTATCTTGTTTTACAATATCTAGGCTCTTTAATATTATCTACTGTTATATTAAGTGCGAGAATGTGGTTATATACAAACAAACAAATTAACAGAACCACAAGACACGACAGAAACGCAAGACTACATATAACAAGACAAAACAAATCAAAACAAGGTGAACGCCGATTTAAAGACCGATGACTAGGTTTGTATTTTAATAATTCTGAATAGTAGAATAGATGCTGTGATTCATATTTTTATCATACGGTATAAATCGTAAATCAAAAGAACTCTGAAACGATAGTTGTATTTAGTGTTCTTTGATTCTAATGTCCAAGACAATTAAGTTCATATCTTTTATTGTTCTGTATAAAATGTTTTGAAAGATATCAAATTATATAAAGCACATGATTGATTATTACTAACAATTGAGCAGATACGTTTTTAAATTAATTTGAGAGCATCTTTCTCAGAGTTTGACAACGTGAACACTTGGTTAGAATTCTGATATCTATCCTTTATACCTGGACACTGTCAGCGTTTTCTAATATATTTAAAAACATATTTATCGATCTCGAAAGTATAAAAAACTTTCAGAGGATATCGAGGACAAAACCTGACGTAATATTATCCGGATAATAGAAACTCAAACAACCGGCAGGTAAGAGCAAAACTGTGTTTCGTCCTTTAAGATTTCATCTAACATGTCTTGGCTAATATTATTCCGTGGCAACCCTCCTTTGAATTCTGATTTTCAATATTATAATGCCTACGCAGTGTATAAATAGAAATATGATAAATCCATTCACAAACTAAAAGCAGGGGACTCGTAGGTAAATTACGAAAACGGTGATTTGATTAAATCCATAAGGAAGGAATGAATTTAATAGAGATGAAAAATTTTCTGAAGATATCAAAATGACAATCTAATATTCAGATGTAGATTTTAATCATTTTCCTGCCCTTATTCTAAGTGGGGTTGGCACAACATGTTTATACCTATTGTTATGTTTTGGCTAGGTATTTGATGAACGGAAGCATAAAGAAAGAGAGTAGCAGCCTGTTACAATCCCACTTCTGGGAATAGGCCTCCTCTCTCCGTTTCTGGGCAGAAGGGTTGGAGCTAAGACCTACCACGCTGCTCCAATGCGGATTGGTAGGTTACACATAGCTCCAGAATTCTCTAGAGATATGCAGGTTTCCTCACTATGTTTTCCTTCAACAAAAAGCGTGTGATAAATAGCAATTATCAATTAGACACATGAGTTTTAATAGAAAAACTCATTGGTGCCTGCCCGGGTTTGAACTCGTGTTCCCCTTGTAAGAGTCGCGCGGTCTCACCGCCGGCCGCATACACTAATGTGTCCCTGGGATGCCCCACATGTTCCGCCGACCATTATAAATATTGTCTACAAATACGTTACTAAGAAATTAAAAACGAACAAATTGTGTTTACTTTCAATTTGTAACAGTAACGCAAAATTTGTGCTATCTACCGTCTTTTGCAAGTTGTAGTTAACAATTAGACGAACTATATATTCAATGATTTAATCACTTTGGAGGAGAATTGAAAGTGAAAACCAAAACACAGACACTGTAAAAGATGTTCACTACACGCACTTGGCACTTTTGTCGCGGTCATCAATAGTTAAGTCAATTTTTAGTAACTTTAAAGACCGGAGCTACCAATATAGGTCAATTCTCTTAAACGTCTAACGTGAATCGATTTACCTAAGTCGCCTTTTACGACGCCTCGGTAAGAAATGAGGGTGGGTCTATTCTACTCAGTCCAATACCACACGGCGGGATGTATCTATTAATTATAATATTTTATTATCTTACTAAATTATTCATATGGTTCAGCTTATTACGAAGCGTAAGTAGTAAGGCACATAGTACTAAGGAAAGATAGGCGTTCAAATTATCAAATTTCAGAGTCATTATGCTAATACGCTGATTTTTAGGCTATACTTAAGAAATTTTCCACTTTCTGAAGATGATTCTATAAAAATGACAGTTAAGTTCGAGTTGTAAAGCTGCAACCTGTAAGTGAATGTTTGAATGACATTCTCATAGTTCAATCATCATGACTTACTTAAATCGTTTTAATAGATATTCTGATGAGGTAAATCGTCATAATCATCCTGCCTTTATCGCACTCTAAGTGGTGTCAGCACAACATGTTATACACACTTTGTCACATGATTCGGCTATGTTTTTAACGATCGGCCGCCTGCTTGACCTCAACTTACCTTAGTCGTATTTTACGACCCTTTGGTAAGAAAGAGGGTGGTCTATTCTACTCAGCCGGATACCACACAGCGGGTCGTCTTGCCTTGATCGCCTTTTACGATACCTCGGTAAGAAATAAGGGTGGTCTATTCTACTCAGGCGGATACCACACAGCGGGTCGTCTTATCTTAGTCGCCTTTTACGATACCTCGGTAAGAAATGAGGGTGGTCTATTCTACTCAGGCGGATACCACACAGCGGGTCGTCTTATGTTAGTCGCCTTTTACGATACCTCGGTAAGAAATGAGGGTGGTCTATTCTACTCAGCCGGATACCACACGGCATATTCTGATGAGGTAAATGATATAGTTATTTTTATCGGTCTGTTACTATCCCTGTGTAAGGTAAAGGCCTCATCTCTACTTTTTTGAAAGAAATTTTGGAGCAATCTCAAAGAAACCTTATTCTATAAATTCTCCGTTAGTTAAGTTCAATATAATTGAATTGTTCCGCTCTTCGAAATTTCCAAAGCTATTTCTATTGATATTTGAGATACTTCCTTCACATAATTACACAATGGAAATCGAAACGGAACAAATCAACAACACAAATAGAAACTCGGTACCGCGTATTTGATTTTAATCTAAAGAAACCCCTTAAACACGCCCTCATCCCGCCGATTTCGAATGGGGGAGCGTTAAAAACAATAAATGTCCCGACATTGTTAATTAACGCAGAGTTCGCGAACGATGGAGTCTCTAATCTTGTTTACAGTTTCTTACGGGATAAAGTTTGCTCAACGATGGATTGGGGCAACGGACATGGGCTTACAGCTATCATAACATTACTTAATACATTAAATTCAAATTCAAATTCAAAATATTATTTATTCAAATAAACTTGTAATCAAGTGCTTTTGAATCGTCAACATCTACTGCTGGTTCGGAAAGCTGTTCCTACCGAGAAGAACCAGCAAGAAACTCGGCGGTTGCTCTTTTCAAACAATAATTCTTATCACTAGTTACATATAGTTATTAATGTCTGGTACAGGGTTGAAGAGAAGCTATATCCACGCATTCTTATCGTCTAGGTAATCTTCAATAGTATAATAGGCTTTCTGAATCAGCATTTTTTAAATAGTATTTTTAAACTGCTGTAATGGTAAAGTTAAAGTAGATTGTAGAATTTTATTATAGAATCTTATACCCAAACCCACAAACGAATTACGAACTTTTGCTAGGCGCAAAGCAGGAACCGCAAGCTTATATCGGTTCCTACTTTGTCTATTATATACATCGCCAATCCTTTTATAATTATTTATATTCATATGTACAAAAATTAAATTACTAAAAATATACTGTGAAGCCAATGTAAGGACCTGTTTCCTTGAACTTCTCTCGCAGGGAATCGCGCGAATTTAAATTGTAAATGCCACGTATGACTCTTTTTTGGAATTCAAAAATTTTTCTCATAAATTTTCATCTACCAGTAGGCCTACCATGAACTTTTAAATAACGATTCAATTCAAAGTCAGTACCTAAACCAAACAGCTTTCTTTTCGTACCATGAAGTGTGTTTGAAAGGATTGGAAAATACGCCATGTTAATCAACTCAAATAGTTTCATCAATTCGTATGAAAACCATGACATACATTTTTTTTAATTATTTTATTTCAATTTTAATTTAATTGCAAATAATTTGAGGATTATTGGAGACGTAAAGTATTGTCTATTGTTTTTCTTACATATACATAAATATCTTATATATAAATAAATAAATGAAAATAAATAATTTCGCCCAGCCACCAAAGTACCGTCAGGGATATTTGTGATGTTGCTGGTGGGTTACGATACGTGCGATTATCAAAACATATGTTGTGTGTGTAAAACAAGATATTAGATCTATACTTAGCATTGCGTAGATTTCAGATTTAGATTAGATTGATTTTCCCACCTCGTAGTATCCGGCTGAGCAGAATAAACCACCCTCATTTCTTACCGAGTGGTCGTAAAATACGACTAAGGTAAGTTGACGTCAGGGAGGCGGCCGGACGTAAAATACGTAGCCAAATAGAGTGACGACATGTTTGTTACATGATGTGCCGACCCCACTTAAAGTGAGATAAGGGCAGGAGGACGATGATTAGATAGATTTTAGATAAAGAAATGCGATTTATAGCAAAATAGTACTACGTACATTGTACTGCGGAATTCCAAAAAATATCGCCTAATTTTATAAATTGTAAAAAGGTTTATTTTTATCTTCTAACCTTAATTTATCGCCATGAGTCGTGGGTTCGATTCCCGCCGAGGGCCAACATTTTCTGTAAACAATTTGTTGTTTCTTCGAGCCTGGGTGTGTATTTGTATTTAAGTATGTATTTAAAATTATATATGTAGTATATTTACCAGTTGTCCGTCACCCATGACACAAGTATTAATTTACTTACTTTGGGGATGGACGACCGTGTGTGTGTCACATATATTTATTTATTTATTACTATGTGCTTGATTGCCCCAAAGGTACTAATCCCGCTCTCATAATAAATAAATGAAGCCCGTAAAATAGTTTACGATATGTATCGAAAAGTTTATCGTAAGAGTACAGCCTCCGGGGACATAAAGTTTTGATGGCAGCCATTATGAGATATAGCAATGACCTTAGAGGCAATCGAGATAATGCGTCGCGGTTATGAGCCGCGCGTGATAAAATAACCCATTATGATAGTGGCAACTGTATAAAACTCAATGGAAGGTGAACCCACATGATTACAGTATGCTGTTTTGTATGTTTTGTATGTTTTGTATGTTTTGTATGTTTTGTATGTTTACTTTTATCGCATTCAGGTTTCTGATTAAATTACTAGAAAATATATTTTTTATTATTTTTACATGATCATTTTTATGCAAAAATATTTATTTACAAGTATAAAATAATATATAAATTAATATAAATAAATAAATGATCTGTAATAGCCCAGCGGTGAGACCGTGCAACTCTTTCAAGGGGAACACGAGTTCAAACCCGGGCAGGCACAAACGAGTTTTTCTATTTAAACTCATGTCTCTAATTGATAATTGCAATTTATCACACGCTTTTCGGTGGAGGAATACATCGTGAGAAAACCTGCATATCTCTAGGAAATTGTGGAGATATGTGTAACCTACCAATCCGCATTGGAGCAGCGTGGCAGGTCTTAGCTCCAACCCTTCTCTCCAGAAACGGAGAGAGGAGGCCTATTCCCAGCAGTGGGTTTGTAACAGACCGCTACTTTACTTTTTTTTTAAATAAATAAATATATGAGACACTTACAGAAACTATAACAGAACTACTTTGCTATCCACGTGTGTTAAGCGATTGCATGCACTGATAAGTTTATGAAACAGGCAAAATTCACGTACCTTACAGATGCAGGACAAGTCCCCACACGTATCCCAAGACTCCTCCACCAGTAACAATGCACACAGGAATACATATAACCACGTCGAAAATCTCTAAGAACGTTTCGACCCGAAAGTAAAAAGCCCCGAATTTTGCCTGCTTCATACACTTAGCATTGCATGCAATCGCTTAACCCACGCGGATTATAGCAAAGCAGTTCTGTTATAGTTTCTGTAATGTGGAATTCCGCAAAGTAATTCTGCTTATATAAATCATGAAAGTCTTATTTTTTCACAAATAAAAAAGAGAGACGAAAATCCAATCGGCTATTCTTTGTAATCCTCTGTTGTGTGGGCTTATTAGTTGATCCATCAGTTAGCCTGTCGCCTGTAACAGCAAAAACACCAACAAATGGCTATTCGATTGTTCCACTAAAGGCGCTAAGTGGGGAAACAGCGCGAAACTCATCAGGGCGGCCCTTTGCGACGGGCCATGATTGATGTAACAATTTCGTAACATTTTTACAAGCAACGCTATTCATACTAATATTCCTTTTTATTGATGACAGATTTACACTTGACCACTTTTCAGAAAGAAATCACCCTGTATAAGCTCGCCATTCCAAAACACATTAATCAAATCAAAATAATTTTCATTCAAAAAATCCTTCTCAACCATTTTTGAATAGTCGAGGATTAATTAGATAAATGACGCAACAACTGGTTCGCAATGTTGCTCTTACCGAGAAAAATACAGCAAAAAACACTCGGCAGTAATTTTTGTTTGAAAACTGCACTACAACTTAAACTTTACTTTACTACTTACTACTACTTTAAATACCTTGTGTTCGGAATAGTAGCGCGCGCGCGGGCAGGGGGCGATTGAACGCGCTCCTTCATGCGTTTGGCCTCAGTTAGTGACGTTTTGGTCATCGGGCCGAATTCACGCTTGTTGTCTCGGCGGCGACTCGTACGACGTCGCGTACACGAGGTCGAAATATTTGTGAACTATATAGTACTTTTCGGCTGACTTTGATACCGGGCGAATTCGTGGCACTGAGTGAAAGGGCAAAAGCGCGTATTAAGTGAATTCTAATTAATTATTCAACACGTGATAAGTGAGGTTATACTTGTGCGTGTGTTATTGATTCGATAGCTGTTAAACGATATAAACTATCGGAGCGGTGTTGGGCGATAAATCGGTTACTGACCGGCTGAGGTTTAAAGTATTGCGAGTAGCTTGTGTTGTAATTTGTGCACCAGTGGGAGTCCGGGGTGCGCCTTCTGGGAGACCCGGCCATTCCGGCAGCATACATACAAGCGAGTACACACGGCCACGCATACATACACACATACAATACAAATAATACATCGAGGAGGCCTCGGCTCCTGATCAAGTACAAACAATATGGCGGCACGGATGACGTCACATTCTTCAGGGTAAGCTAACGACGGGGTCTTGGGCCCGCTTCGATTGGAGGTTAGCAGGCCGCACGCGTGTGCGGCACGGAACACCTTGCATACCTTATAATAGCCTTAAAATGATTGGTAAGTGACGACTAACTTAGACAAGCTCTTTTTAATCTTTGTGCTTGAACGTAAGTATCGGGTCTTAAGTAAAATTTGATTAAGAACTCATTATATGTCCATGTCACCTTAAGAATGGTTAACTTAGAAGATAAACTTCAAGATTATCTAAGCAATATATGTGTAAGCAGTATGTAATTCATTCAGTCGTTAAGTAAAGAATAATTTATAATCTCATCAACAGGATCGTGGGTCATATTTTTGTTAGAGCATGATTGATGAGGGCTTTGTATATTTTATAAGAAACGCCATTAATTTCGTCACGGCCCGAGCTTAATCTCTTTATTTACATATTTAAGAGCTATATTAAGATTCATGGTTGGAGAATTTAGTGCTATCGTATAAAAATAAACAATAAATACTTGCGCATTTTAAAAGGTGAAATCTGTAAATAGGGTTAAACATAGGAATTTTGAATGTCTTGATATCTTTGTACATGAAATATTAAGGCGTGATCTCTAAGGGGATAGAATTTTTTTTGTATCACTTACTTTTATCTAAAATAAAGAAAAATATTGATATCTGACAGATATCAATATTTTAACTATGTATATAGACTAAAGAGAAACCGAGACACAGGACGGACTTTTGCATGTATACTACAAGCTGTCGACTGCCCTCGCCTCAACCTAATGTTAAAATATCCTCAATTATGTAATATGCTTTTATTCCGAGCCGAAGGATTAGATTACGATTAGATTTTTTATATCATAAAGGTTAGTCTGTTATATTATTATAACTATAACGAATTTCATCAATATACACACACACAAACACGAGCGAACACATACTTACGGAAATACTCACACACACACACTTCCTTTTTATTAATATTACAGAATGTATTTTTTATATTATTTTCATTTAATTGATTTTTTTTATAACTGTGGGGATGACATATGCTGTTTTCACTATTGCAATATCAACCTGGCAAAATGACGGTATCCCACGACGGACGGTAAATTCAGTTTGAATTGTAATAAACTTGATATAAATAAATAAAAAATAAATACTGAATACCGTATCTAAGTTTAAATCGCAAACTTGTGCACTACTTTTGCCCAAACAAAAATAGTATCTCTTAAACGTAACGAGGTCCTCGTATCCCACTAACTTTATTTTGCGGTCGCGCTCAAGTGAGATTCAATTTTGAAATTGTATCAAAGTGCTTTGATGAAATAACCTTGCTATTTTTCAAATAGGTAACTGTAACTTTAAAATTTTACTTGCGTAAATTCATATATTATACTGTTTATTTTCACAAGATTCAGCTTGTGTTTCAGTAAAATACTGGTCCAACCATAACACAAAATCCTAACTCGGATTATGTGGGTTTAAGTCGATCATTGGTGAAGTTGGAAGTTAAAAAGACATGATCCAGCTATAAGAGTCCTTAGGGACAGTTTATTGCAATATTTAGTTTATTAATAGAAGCAGGCGTTACTTTGCGAAAGTCGTGATTAACTTCGAAGTCCAGAAGCTGTGATACAATTATTTTACTATGATCCGCGTTTGTCCAGAGAATCTGTAACGCTACAAGCTATGAATCTGTGTAGTGCTATCTACATATATAAGCAAGCAATATTCACATACCTTATACATGCAGCACCAGTCACCCTATTCAAAACGCCGCCACTAATAACACACCACACAAGCACTACATACACTCACTACAACAATCTCTACTATCATTTCGCCCCGCGACCGAAGCATCATCAAAAAGATTAGCTTCATGACAAAATTGCAACGAATTACGTACTGAATGTATAAAGTAGGAGAACAATTTTTGTTTCCTACACAGCACTACTTAGATTTTCGAAAAGTATGCCGTGTGGTATCTGGCTGATTAGAATAGACCAGCCTCTTTTCTTACCGAGGTGTCGTAAAAGGCAACTAAGGTAAGTCGACCCGCCGTGTGGTATCCAGCTGAGTAGAATAGACCACCCTCATTTCTTACCGAGGTGTCGTAAAAGGCGAATAAGGTAAGTTGACCAACCGTGTAGTATCCGGTTAAGCAGAATAGACCACCCTCTTTCTTACCGAGGGGTCGTAAAATACGACTAAGGTAAGTTGACGTCAGGCAGGCGGCCGGTTGTAAAATACGCAGCCAAATCATGTGCCAACATGTTTGTTTGTAGTTACAAACAACATGTTTGTTGTGCCGACCCCACTTAGAGTGGGATAAGGGCAGGAGGATGATGAGATTTTCGAAAAGTGGATTATAAAAAAAATAATTACATCATAACTTATGATACAATATATTTTTGTCTTTATAAGGAAATTCAACATCAAATTAAAATTAACTAAAGGCAGTTAACCGCGACGTCAGATTAAAGTCTCTGAGACGTTCCCGGCTCCAGTGGTGAGATTAATGCACTGCAGACGGATTAAGCCGCTTGGCAGCAGCCAACTGCTGGCAATTACCTGCAGCCGGCAACCGCCGCAGCTAAGTAAACACCAGTCATTCATTTACATTTAAAATGAATTTAAATAAATAAAAATGACAAGCAATATAACAGAACTAACTACTTTGCTATAATCCGCACGGGTCAAGTGAATGCATGCAAAGCCAATGTGTATGAAGTAGGCAAAATCTACGCACCTTATACATGCAGGACCAGCCACCACATGCACCCCAAGGCGCAATTCACCAGCAACAACGAACACAAAAGCAGCACACACACCCACCACCACAATTTCGACGATCGTTTCGCCCCGAAACCGAAGCATCATCAGGAGGATAGGCTTCACGACAAAAATCGTATCGCAGTACGCTTTGCATGCATTCACTTGACCTGTGCGGATTATAGCAAAGTAGTTAGTTCTGTTATATTGCTTGTAATATGGAATTCTGCAAAGTAACGCCTGCTTCTATAAATCAAATAAAAATGAGCTTTAACATTTAAGAATTTTTACAACAAAATTCCGCAATCCATACTAGACCAGTCTACAAAAAGGTTTAAATTAAGTGTAAAAGATATGCTTATACGTAAAGCATATTACAGAATTGAAGATTATTTGGATGATAAAAATAACTGGAAAGTAATAATAAAATTATTTTGCTATAATCCGCGATAAATTAAAAATAACTGGATTTGAAAATCCTTTCAGCTTCATAAAAGATTGCGGTTTAACATATATATAATATAATAATTTATTGACATCGGACATTACATCCATTATATAACTAAAAAAAAAATATAGGAACTTAAAGACTATGTTAGTATATTAAAATTAAAATTAACTTAAATTCAAATTAGATTCTTGTATAACGACCATTTATGAATAAATTTAATAATAGTTTATAGAATTAGGCGTTACTTTGAGGAGATCCATAATACAAAAGTAATAAGAAATTATTTTGCTATAATCCGCGATACAGTAAATAGAAAATATATATAGTGTTAAAGGTATAGTGGACTATCCGTATTTTCATACCGGATACGTGCAGGATTCGTAAAAACACATGCACAAACCACCACTTCCACCACAATACACACGTTCACTATCACAAACTCAACAATCGTTTCGCCCCGCAACCGAAGCATCATCAGGAGATAGACTCGTGGATCTTTTGAATTTAATAATGTCAAATTGAAAGTCTTTAAAAGATTGACCGCCAAGTTTCTTGCTGGTTCTTCTCGGTAAGATCAACATTCCGAACCAGTTGTAGCTTCATTAACAATATTGATCCTTGACGATTCAAAAGTGCTCCAAAGAGCTACTTGAATAATGATTATTTTGATTTCATTTGATAAGAATCCCAGTGTAACTCAGAAAGTAGAGGTTCTACATAAATTAGATCAAATCAAATCAAGCTTGGGCTTCATTGTTTGTAATCCCCGATTATAAAAAGGAGCCATTAGATTATCGGCACTTCCTTCGTGCCAGCGAAAGTGTGAAAGCATTTAAATACCCTCAATAATACAATATGAAAAAAGTAAAGTAATAAAAAATAGTTAGGTAGTATTTTGCTTAATATTTTCTAACTGACTTTTATGGCTGGCCCGTTGGCGCAGTGGGTAGTGACCCTACCTTCAGCTCCGCGGGTCGCGGGTTCGATTCCCGCCGAAGGCCAACATTTTCTAGAAACAATTTGTTGGTTCTTCGAGCCTGGGTGTGTATTTGTTTTTAAGTATGTATTTAACTATATATGTATATATTTACCAGTTGTCCGTCACTCATAACACAAGTATTACGTTATAGTACCCGGCAATAAATAATGCACATTGAGGCTTAGAGAGAGAAATCGGCTAGATTCTGCTTCATGATCATTGTCTCTCGCACAGACTGACGAACCCATGTGTGACAGAGACAGCGCTCTACGAAACCGAACTGGCCGGCTGTTTCGTCGTTAACATCGATGTGCATTATTTAATGCCGGGTACTATACTTACATTGGGGACGGACGACCGTGTGTGACAATGTCCCATATATTTATCTATTTATTATTATCTCGTTTTTTCGATAGAATTTCTGTGACATATAATAAAAAGTAAACAAATCACGCAAGATTTATATTCAAGTGTGGATTTAGTACCTATGTCATCAAATCAAATCAAACTCCGATTTCGATTTCGAAATAAGCCCGCCATTGTAAACTTATTATGTTGTTTTTTTCTTTTTTGTATTAATTTAAATATTTCTTTGTATGCAATAAGAGAATACAAACAAACAATATATTTTTACCCTGTTCTCAAAAATCGAAAAATGGAATTTTATTTCCTCTGAAGTATAGGTATTAATTGTGCTAAATTTCATCAATATTCGTACAGCAGATAAGCTGAGAAAGCGTAACGGACATTTTGTTACATTTCTTAAATATTTCAAATAAAAAAAAAGCAATAATAAAATTATTTTGCTACAATCTGCGATACAGTAAATAGAAAATATATATAGTGCTAAATGTATAGTGGACTATCCGTTTTTTCATATCCGTTACATGCAGGATTTGTAACACATGCATAAACCTCCACTACTGCCACCACAATACACAAGCACTACACACGATCACTATCACAAACTCAACAACAAGATCGCAAAGCAAATTATAGCCAAATGTATTATTACTTTTGTATTATGGATCTCCGCAAAGTAACGGCTAATTCTATAAATTATTCAAATAAAAAGAATAGCAATCAAGGAAATAGTGGTTAAATTGTATCTTAAAAGGCGATTTCCAGTTTCGGTGATATTTCTTCTTGAGAGATTTATAAACTACTCGCGATTAACGTCTTTGGCGCTCTTCCCAATTAGCGGAAGCTTACCTGGAGATAAAATGCACTGGCTGACAACTATAGTACGAAAACTGAAGTAACTATTAAATAGAAATGCGAAAGTCTGTCGATATGCCTCTTGAATGCTGGAACAATTTTAATTAAATTGAATACAAAGTTAAAAAAGGAGGTAAGTTTTTATCTGGATTAATAATCTTACTTTTGCGATTTTAAAGTATTTTATGCTTATACTGTTATATATTTCTAATTTCAAAAGTTGTCGATAGATATCAGTATTTTTGTATTTATTTTTTAATTCCAGATAATACATCCATTTTGTTAGTATAAGTAACTTACAGACTATGATAGGATAAATTTATTTATTTATTGTTATAATTATAAAACTAAATTATTTTATATCTTCTGTTCATGAAATACTGAGACTGCATATGCAGGCGAATCCAGTGCTTCATGAACGGATTATCAAATTTTTCACTTGGTATTTTTAGAATACCGTTGGAGCTTCCCCGTATTTTATTCATCACTGATGCTGCTCTTGTTCTCATCTATACTAATATTATAAAGAGGAAAGATTTGTATGTTTGTTTGTATGTATGTATGTATGTTTGTTATGTTTTCACGCAAAAACTACTAGACCTATTTCAAAAATTCTTTCACCATTGGAAAGCTGCTGCTGAAAGAGCAACATAGGCTATAATGTTATTTAAAAAAAAAATAGGGATCCCTAATAAAATTGGAATAAGTTGGGAAAAATTTAGTCGTAAACATCTTTCATCGCGTGCGCTGTGGAAACAAGCGATAGAACAAAAAAATGTTCTACAGTATTATTATAGTTATGCCAATATAACTGCTTTTTTATATTGTAAAAGTTGATAAAATTGCCGACAATAATCAAACCATTTTATTCATATCTCTGTATTAATCCTTATCCCATTAAGTGATATTTTACTAATAACTGTTTCAATGCCTGTACAATACTTTTTAAAATAATAAAATCCGACATCTCAATCATAAGATATTACGAATTTAAGAATGTAAATCGAAAGAAAATAATGCCATAACAAATTTATTGTAGCTACTGTTATGGCAGGACCTACACTTGGTGAGTTAGCTCTTATTCCAAGAATACTAATGATATCCATTTTTTATAATTAGATAATCTACAAAATAAATCTATAGTCCGACTTCGTAGACTTTCCACTACCACGAGATCTGAATGGACGTGGGTGAAACCGCAGGGTTTTGCTAGTATAGTATATGTAAGCATTAAGATTTTTTTATTCAGGATGTATTAAAGTCAAGTCTGTAAATTAAAGAAGTAGGTTCTATATCATGATACGCGTTATATTATACAAGTATGTAGAAAGTTCTTATGAAAGTTTCTTATGAAGGTTGTTTAACTGAAATAGTTGAGACAGGACAACGTCTGTTGATCAGCTAGTTAATAAACAAGAATGGTTTAAGTTATTAAAGAAATTTTTTTGTTAAGAAAGCATACATGTTCAAATTTAAATTCAAAATATTCTTTATTCAAGTAAACTTGTAAACAAGTGCTTTTGAATCGTCAACATCTACGTTCGGAAAGCTGTTCCTACCGAGAAGAACCAGCAAGAAACTCGGCGGTTGCTCTTTTCAAACAATAATTCTTATATACTAGTTATATACAGTTATTAATGTATTGTACAGGGTTGAAGAGAAGCTATATCCACGCATTCTTATCGTCTAGGTAATTTTCAATAGTATAATAGGCTTTTTGAATTAGCCTTTTTTAAATAGTATATTTAAACTGCTGTAACGGTAAAGTTAAAGTAGATTGTGGAATTTTGTTATAGAATCTTATACCCAAACCCACAAACGAATTACGAACTTTTGCAAGGCGCAAAGCAGGAACCGCAAGCTTATGTCGGTTCCTACTTTGTCTATTATATACATCGCCAATCCTTTTATAATTATTTATATTCATATGTACAAAAATTAACCGTATTAACCGTACCGTGCATAGTAACCGAAACCTAGCAAACTTTGTTATTAGTGGACGTAAGTGTTCCAAAGTTTATATAAACAAATTGTTTATGTCCCTCAAAGCTCAAAGTTCGCGTAAGGTGATCCACCCCTGGAAGTTTCAAGTTATTATCAGTTAGCGAGAAGTCATCTAAGTGTCATCATGCTGGTAATCATAGCTGAGTGCCCTAACAAGTTCTATCAAACTTTGCATCTGATAGATCATGTAATTTATCAGTTCAATTTTCTTAACTTGACTTAAGTTACTGCAATTTTTAATGAGCGTACAATATATAGAAAAAAGGTTTTGAGAGAGTCGTAATAATCTTGCGAAAAAAACGCAAAGTTATAAAATAAATAAGTAAAATAAATAAAATAAATAAAACAAGTAAAATAAATAAATAAATAAATGGGACATTTACACACACGGTCGTTCGTCCCCAAAGTAAGTAACTTAATACTTGTGTTATGGGTGACGGACAACTGGTAGATATACTACATATATAAGTTTAAATACAAATACACACCCAGGCTCGAAGAACCAACAATTTGTTTATAGAAAATGTTGGCCCTCGGCGGGAATCGAACCCGCGACTCGCGGAGCTGAAGGCAGGGTCACTACCAACAGCGCCCGTTTGTCGTGGAGTCGATTCTCTAATAGTTACGGGGTGAATTTATTGTTGAGTTTGTGATTGTGATGATGGAGGTTTATACTGCATGCGATTTTACGAATCCTGCATGTATCAGTGATATAGCTTGTAATCATCATCCTTTTGCCCTTATCCCACTCTAAGTGGGGTCGGCGCAACATGTTACAAATATATTGACACATGATTTTATCTACGTATTTTACGACCGGCTACCTGCCTGACGTCAACTTACCCGTTGGCGCAGTGGGCTGCGATTCGATTCCCGCTGAGAGCTAACATTTTCTACAAACAATTTGTTGGTTCTTCAAGCCTGGGTGTGTATTTGTATATAAGTATGTATTTAAACTTATACATGTAGTATATCTACCAGTTGTCCGTCACCCATAACACAAGTATTAAATTACTTCTTTTGGGACGACCGTGTGTGTCTCTATATTTATTTATTTAATCAGTCGTATTTTACGACCTCGGTAAGAAATGAAGGTGGTCTATTCTACTCAGCAACGTAAATACGTAAATATCGATGTTTTGTATGGTATTTTGCATTTTTCGGAGGATGCAGAACATCCTCGAAACATTAGTGGCTCGCTGAAGATGTAACAGGAGGCCTTGAGTAACCTGTGTAGGGTTTTCAGGTTCTAGCAGGAACTTGGCTGGCTCATGGAAGGTAGGCTCTTTTGCCCTCACAATGGTCGCTTGACTGGGCAGAATGTAGTCCGTCAAGAGAGAAGAAGAATGTCGTTATTCTACTGCAACGATATTGATAAAGTTTTCAGACAATCTTTTTATTCAGCATATAAAAGTATAAAGTGTGGTAGCGATCGGAGATTTTTTGAAATGTCAGTGACAGTTTTTTTTATGGGAAATCGAAACAGACTGACCCAAGGCAACGCGTTGGCGGACAGTTACTTCTAAAAATAAACTTGCAAGCAAGTGGCAATAAGGAGCCCACCGCTGTTCCCTGAGCTTGAAATGCTGATCTGATAAAAGCCTGCACTCTCCGTCTCGATGAATATTCATATCGCTTTTTACTCGGATCTTCCATTTAACGGTTGAATACTGGATTAAGTGAGCAAGTTTTTGTCTTGCAATGTCTTTGACCTAAATTTTGAATACACTTTATGTGCATAATAAAATAATACCCATACCATGATTATTCGTTTTAGTCATTGATTTCTTTATTTTACGATTCACGCTGTCTGATAATATCTTACAATGATATTGATTAGTAGAATATAATGGGCAACTACATAAATAAAGTTAGCAAAGATTTTGTTTAAATATAGACCCAATTTGAAATCCCCCAAATTGTGTAGGTCGTGGTGAAGCCAGGTCACGTAGGGGACAATAGCGTTTCCCGGGAAATGAAAAGAAGCTGCTAAATGAATCCCAATTGTTCTATTGTTTGACGCCTGTTTGCCGAGATATAGTTTTATATTTCAAAAAATACAAAAAGATTCTTCCAGAAGATTCCAAACGCTTGAATAATAGCTGAAATATAAATAATTCATAGCTTTGAGCTTCACTTTGCGGACTTTCATAATACAAGAATAACGATATTTTGTTATAATTCGCGATTAAAAAAAATCAATGTGATTTTAAATGTGTGGACTTCACATTTCTTAAAAGACATGCACTACGAGCCACCACTACCACTCTATACTTGCCCTGCACACATTCACAGCCGCAATAATAGTTTGGCCCCATAAACGAACACGAAAAGAGGCCTATGTCCAGCGGTGGGATAGTAACTATCGATTATTTTACTATTGTTATATACGATTATTTAGTCTCAGTCAGACATAAATTTAATTCATTAACTTTTTTAAAAACTTTTATTGCAGTTGGAATGTTAAATTGCAAGTTAAATTGGAGCTACTTCCCGGTCGGTGTCCGATTGAGCTGAAATTTTATATACTGGTCCATTTCCGATAATAATGCAGTTTTATGATAAGCATGACCTGATGCTGCTGCCAATATTGGATACAGGATGATGGTTCACATGGACATCCTCAATAATTAACAGTAGGGACGTGAACATATCTTAAAAACCTTTTATCTTGACTTGTTCAACGTTGAACGGAAAGATTTTAATTTTATTCATAAACTATTCAAATCATAACACACCTACCCAACTCTGGGGGTCGCTCTGTAATTGCTGAGAGGCAAAGTTGGCGTTTTGACTGTGCCTCGCTCCCCTGTTATTCTGCAGATAAATATAATTACCCTTATTGCGAGGTCGTGCATGTTTGAGCTATTAATTTGTGGTGAAGTCAGCTCGGGCGTGAAATTTAATTATAATTGTATTATAATTACAACGGTTCGGTATGCAAAAGTTCATTATCAACATTCTGGTACTGTCAGGTTAGCGACAAGGAGTTTGACATACTTGTATTTGGTATGATGAATAACTTTGTATTATAATACGAGACAGCTGTGATAGCTAAGCGGTGACTCTCTCGGGAGGGTCACGAGGTTGAGGTTCAATACCCGGGCAGACACCATTGAGTTTCCCTGTTAGATCTAATGTGTCTAGTTGATAATTGCAATTTATCACACGCTTTTCAGTTAAGGAAAATATCGTGAGGAACCCTGCATATGTCTAGACAATTCTAGGGATATGTGTAACCTACCAATCCGCATTGGAACAGCGTGGTAGATCTTAGCTCCAATCCTTCTCTCCAAACAAAAGAATAGAGAAGGCCTATGCCCAAAAATGGGATAGTATCAGTCCGTTACATTACTTGGCTTATATCACAAGCCACGCCTTCCTAAATGGTAAATACCCCAATTTTCTTTGAATTTTTAAAAATATACATGTTAAATCAAATCAAAAAAATCTTTACTCAAATAAGTTTTGAAGCACTTTTGAACAGTCAAGTTTCGAGATTTAATGAGCACTGGTTTGCAATCTTTTAACTTTTTTCAATTTACATAGTTAAACCGTAATCCTGTATGAAGTTGAAAGGGTATTTAACATGTCTTGTTCAAGTTGTATAAAATACTTAAAATATAGATACAAAAATAATAATATTACGATACAGTTAGCAACTGATTGTAAGATTTATTATTCACAATTAGGTCTTAAATTATAATTATTATATTTAATAGTTAGTTCTACTTATTATTTCTTTATTTTTATCCAGTGCCCGAATTATAATGTATTTTTATCGTCTTTTGATGCTAGAAATTGAAGCTCAAAATGCAATAAATTTCATACATTTTCCTTCAGCATCGTCTATAACAAAATTATTGATTTAACATTAAAACAAACTATTACCTACATTTCATCTCCCAAGATCGGGAATTGAGTAAGAAATAATGTAAATACGAACTTGTATTTTACATTTCGTATTTACATCAGAGGCTGGAGTGAGATAAAATGTATTGAATTTATGTATAAAGCAATACGCGGCGCGGAATTTTCCGATTCCGCCAAGATTGAACAGCACAATCCGTTATTGGATTGTACTCGGCTTAATTCAGTTACATTTATTCATACGAGACGAAGCGCGCTGCCGCCGTCGAAATCAATGAGTTATACGTGCTGAAATCCGTTACAAAAACGCGCCGTTTGTGCTATTTACAACTTAGGCCAGCGAGACTCCTTTGAAAGACGTATCAGAAAAGCATTGAACATAAAACATTCATACCCTCAATTACTTGATGTAATAATTTTAATATACAACGAAAAACCCTTCTTTCGTATCGAGGTGTCGTAAAAGGCGAGTAAGGTGAGTTGACGTCAGGCAGGCGGCTGATCGTGAAATAACTAGCCAAATTAACTAACAACATGTTTAAAACACGTTGTACCGACACCACTCAGAGTGGGATAAAGGCAGGAGAATGAATGATGGTGAACGAAAATATACATATCTTCAATTACTTATACAATAAGAATTATATCCACTTGGAATAATGTTAAGAATGCTGGCATCGCTTTCGCGTTGAATCGCTAAGCTGATTTTATGTGCGAAAAAGAATTCATCTGAAGAGACAATTAACCGAGATAAGGGAAGATATTTTTGCACTTCGACTCCATGCCCCTAGCAAACGGTCGTAACTGCAAACGGCACATATATATAACTTTTGATGAGAGATGCATACTTTCGCCAGATTCGGCTATTTCGGCCTCAGGTGCAGTCTTAACGCTATTAACTTGATATCGGACAAAACTAACACATTATGTACTGGAAAGCTGACTTTTTTAGTCCTATATATTTATTCAATTGGATCAAATTTATTTTATATTGATCTAGAGTTAGCCATAAAAGCGCAACAGACCGACGAAAACACTGACTTGTCACCTTCATAATATCACCTCTTTACGAGAACAGCGTGATATCTGTCAAAACACAACTTTAAAGCAATTTCAAACATTTAAACGTCGATAATTTTACCGTGGAAAAACAATTAATTGTTGCGGCAATTGATGTGCTTTTTGAAAATAAGCAAAAAAGAAATAAAAAAAACGTTTCTTATAAGATGTCACGTTGTTCTTGTAAAGAGGCGAATTATTATTATGGATACAAGTCCAAGTCTAATAGCTCCAAAAACTTAGCGAGTTAATTGAAAATTCAAACAACTGTATTCATGATCAAGCCTTAGAGCAAAATATCAGCCGCACCGAGCCCCAAGTGTTATCTGATGGTTAATAAACAACATTAATCCGGCGGCAGGTAATGGTTCTGATAACATGCCGCCCCTCAGCTGCTGATGCCCCATTACCCTCCCATATACATCCCATGTACATACAGTGGGTTAGGTGTACAAAAGTAAACCCTTGCTTTTACTGATCCCTGTTTATTTATTAAATTGAAATAGTAATATTGATTATTGTAACACAGATATAATGATTTAGAGGTATTCATGCCAGCAGTTATTTCTACAACAATCTCCATATCATATTGCACATTATCAAATACGGATAATGTAATCGTAACGTGAATATTGCAATTCTATTAATTAATGTCAATATTTAATGGAGGCTATAAAGCAATCAATGCAGGAACTTAATTTACATTTTCCCAATGTCAAATATTACAGCACAATTTTTATATTACAACACTTTTGGCGTCTGAATACTAGAATATTCGGTATATTCCGTATTCACAATTTTTTTTAACTTAACCAGGCTGTGTCACAGCAACGCAAGGCCGAACAGGTAGTTTAATGATAAGAACGTGTAGATCAGCTATTTGACTTTGCACAAGATGCAATGATTAAATGTAATTAGGTAATAGGAATTATATTTTATACCAGTAGTAGCTTAATTGTTGTAATTGACCATTGAAGATTCAAAAGAACCAAACAAGCAATTCAAAAAAATTTCACGTCTCTATTGTTAACCGTAATTCCCTCGTCTGCAGCCTATCCTACCAGCAGCATCAGGTCATGCTTAAACATGCATTGTCATCAGGGCTGGAGCAGTATGTAAACAAATTTATTTATGTATTTATTTTATTGATACAGTTTTACAAATATTCAATTAAATGGACTCAAATGGAATTGAGTCAAATTTGAGTCAAATCAGTGAAACTGAGTTTTGTAGGGTTTGTACTTTGTTGATCATTCTTTGGAGTCTTAGTTTTGGTTTAAGGTCGTGTAATAATATATTATTTAATGGATGCCAATTTCGGTTTGGTGTTTAAGTAAGAGTTATAGACAGTCTATCGAAGGATTGTCCAAATAAGGCAAGTTAAATAAAAACTCTTTAAATAAAGATTATTTTGATTTAATCTAATGCTTATGCATTTATAATGCCATCGCAAACTCATGATAGGCTATCGATATAGTAACTGTCGCTATCAACTAGGTTAAATTGAGTAACAAATAACGGTAGAGGGAACTGCAAAGTGGAGTCAATGACGCGTCCTGTGCAATTCTAGCTGAGTGATTCCCGTCCCGCGGGACTCGTGCTCGATCAGTTGTGCGGGGAACGTAATGAAGTGACGTTTTGATGTTGGTACACAGGCGTCATGCCGAAATTAGCAGCAATATTGCAAAAGGATTTGCTACAAATTCACATAATAATGGCATATAAATTTTAAACAGAAAACTTCACAGTGTAGTATCCAGCTGAGTAGAATAGACCACCCTCATTTCATAACGAGGTGTAGTAAAAGGCGACTAAGGTAAGTTGACCTGCCGTGTGGTATCTGTCTAAGTAGAATAGAGCACCTTCATTTGTTACCCAGGTGTCGTCAAAGACGACTAAGATAAGGTGACATTAGGCAGGCGGCTGGTCGTAAAATACCTAGCCAAATCATTTAACAACATGGTTGTAACATGTTGTGCAGACCCCACTTAGAGTGAGATAAGGGCAGAGGAATAATGAAATTTTAACAGAAAACTCATTGGTGCCTGCCCCGGGTTCGAACCCACAAATCTCTAAAAAGAGGCACACAGCTTCACCGTTCAGCTAACACTGATGAATATATACTTTTTGATATTAACAATTTATCACAAACTTTTTGATAAAAGAAAACATTGTGAGGAAACCTGCATCTCACTTGCATCAACCTGCATCCATCTTTGGAGATATTCTGCGATATGTGTATCCTGCGAATCCGCATTGAATCAGTATTGTAGATCTAAGGTGAAACTGTTCTGTCCAAACAAAGGAAAGAGTGTTACTATCCCAACAGTGGGATGGTAACAATTACTTTACTTTACCAACATGTCAGCCATATAGTTTGTAGCCCTCATTAAATGCTGAAATAAAGACTACTTATTTGTGTACAAGGAATCTATTTCAGTATAATATTGTTAGGAACATGCGAAAAGAGTATGTAAAATATATGTCATTGAGTTCAAATTGGCTTGAAGCTGATTCTCTCGAACATTTACGTTGTTTACGAATCATGTTCCGTATCCCTGCTACGATTCGCCGAACGATCGCGAACATCCTCGAAACTGTTCGTTTGATATATAAGCGGTCGTATCGCGCGCCTCGACATTCAGTCTGTGAATAGTGATCAAGAGCGAAGAGTTATGAAGCGAAAATAAAAGTGAAATAATAGTAACTTCGATTTTGAGCTATTATGAGCGAAGTTGACGAGGACTGATTCGGTTGAAAGCCACACTTTCAATGCCGGGGGGCATGTTGAAGCATTTCAATACATCAAGCATAATCCATATATTTCATTCACACGACGATCGAGGGACGCGACCGGGACGAACGACAGTCGACACTCGACGACGAAAGTCATGTGCCGCATCATAATAAAACTATGTAATAATTCATTTTTAAACAATAAAATACAGTCCACTATCCAGCGGCAGATGCCGCAACAGTAACACTGAAGTTGACACTAACGAAGTCGCGAGTACTACTAGCTAGAAATATATTAATACGAAAAAAATTGTAAGCTGCGTATCTATGGTTAATTAACGGTTAATTTACGATCTTTAAGCAGTCGGGTAAATTATCGCGATAGCAAGCAGCCAGCGAGTAACACCAGCTAATGGGATATTACCACTAGGCGGATCGACACGGACATTGTGCCTTGGAAAACTACATCGTACTTTGGTAAAGTCGTTTGAACGCTACAAAAATAGATCTTCTGAACAATTTATAGAATTAGGCGTTACTTTGCGGAGATCCACAATACAAAAGTAATACTAAAATTATTTTGCTATAATCCGCGATACAGCAAATAGAAAAAATATATAGTGCTAAATCTATAGTGGACTATCAGTATTTTCATACCCGTTACATGCAGGATTCGTAAAAACAAACAAAATTGTCGTGGAGTCTATCTCCTGATGATGCTTCGGTTGCGGGGCGAAACGATTGTTGAGTTTGTGATAGTGAACGTGTGTAGTGCTTGTGTATTGTGGTGGCAGTGGTGTAGGTTTGTGCTTTTATTATTACTTGTCATTATGTTGTCTTTCATATCATAGATCTATGGGAAACTTCAGTCTGTCTTTAGAATGAAACAATATGATTAACAAATTAAATATGTGGGTTGAAAGGAAGGTGAAGGTATGGTGGATGCGACATAAGCCCGGAAAAGCTGCTTACTCAGTTATAGTAATGCCAGGGCACAGCTGCTTTGGAGCCTAGTAATTTAAAAATTTCTTGCAAGGGGAACAATTAAACTAAGATATCATACAAGCACTGATTTAAATTTTGGCTTCTAGAGATGAAACATTAAAAAATGCAATAAACTAAATGCCATTATGGTGACATAATAATGTATGTCATGAATAATGATGGCAAATGTGTTTTTCAAAGAAGTTTCTATAACGGAAGTAACTTTCCGGTAGACCTAGTATAGTACCCGGAAATAAATAATGCACATTGAGAACGAAACAGCCGGGCAAATTCGGTTTCGTAGAGCGCTGTCACTGTCACACACGGGTTCGTCAGTCTGTACGACAGAGACGATGCTCTATGAAGCAGAATCTAGCCGATTTCTCTCTCTGAGCCTCGATGTGCATTATTTATTGCCGCGAAACTATACTTGTTATTGACGTTGGTTCTCGTAAGTGAATTCTTATCGCAACTATTTATCGCAGGCAGCACAGGGGTAGTATGACACGTCTAGAGTATCTAATGAAACTTCTCATTTTGCATGTGATATCGGAAGAAGGATAGTAAGCTTAATGATGATAGGTACGGACCTACTTATTTCAACATATTACGATAACGCATATATCTAATAAGTAATAATCCTACATATTCCCTGACATATGGGGTATATTTCAGGTCAGTAACGAGTCAAAGAAACTGTATCGTACACAAACGACACAAATATCAACGCTAAGCAACACCAAGATGATAGAACATCTAATAGTCATACGAGTCTGCGTTCAGAACGAGACTGCAATATGGCAGTCTCAGCTATTTACTTATTACGCTTATTCACAGCAATTTAGTAAATATATTTACCATGTTTTTATTTAGTGCAAAATTTAAAAAGAAAATATAAATTTAGATAATCCACGTCTGCATGCGTAACAAAATGGATATCTTCGCAATTCTGTTGTTATATCTAAAAAGTACGACAAGTATTTGCCCTATTATATTTTTAATAAGCAATTTTGAGCCGTTCAGAGCGGGCTTTGTTCGTAAACCTATTATTGGATAACATAAAAAACATCGTAACTAGACCCACTATAAAATAATGACTTTCCTCAATTTTATCTCCATTAAATTATTATTGCAAAAAATATACGAAAGTCCATTGAAAAGAAAACATAAGAGTCCATTAACTTTACCGTGTATTACAAGAAATAATCTGCCAGTAAGCGGATTGTTCAAACAAAGAAAATTTCTCCAAATGACTTTGTAAATGGAAACAGTTTTTAATTTACGCTAAGATAAATAGTAATATTTTATACGCAACAATGGAAATGTACGGCAATCCCTACATTAATTTTATACTAAATAGCAAATTAATGAAATAGTCATTAGAAATTGATAAAAGCCACCGATATTTTTATGACTCTATGGAGTCTAGAATACATCAAATTAAAAAAAAAACGAAACGAGCGCGGGGAGAAGTGAAAACTTGAATATTAAAATTGTGCAATTTTGATATTTTTCATGTTTAGGGAATAATTTTGTATGAATTGCTTTGATTATCAATATAAAAATATATTATTGCATTTATGTGGTAAAATTCAATCAACTCAATTCAATATTCATTGATTATTTCTTAATGATAGACTAGGATATAAAAGAACCACGTACTTGCACTTTTGCGCACTTTTTACCATATACTTTGTAAAATTAAGGTAAATACCTAATGTTAGATATTTTTGGTAATTGATTATTATTGTTGTAGGGAACGGAAATAATCAAATATCATCTCTTTAGTTTTAATACCGAATGTACTTAAAACGTGATAATCACGTTACTGAAAAACGGGGAGCTCGTTTGTGACTGCTTTAAACTTCTGAGTTTGTCATAGCGAAGTCAGTCTTGTTTACACCTCAACACATACGGTTATTAGACGCTTATGCGGCAAGATCGTTTTATCACTTAGTTTTTTTTTTAGTAAGATAAGGCAAGCGCCTGGCTGCGATCTCGCCTGATGGAAAGCGACAGATGCAGCCTAAGGTGGACTGAGCTTGACAAAGAAGTGCCTATTCACTTTTTTTTTGATTTGGCTAAATCGTAGGTAGCCGGGAACACATATGCAGGAAGGCAATTCCATGCCTTGGCCGTACGGATGAGGAAAGATGATCCGAACCGTTTTGTCCGAATTTTTGGGATATTTATTGTGTAACGGTGGAGCCCTTCACGGCGCCTGGTCGCCCGGTTGTAGAACGGTGAAGAAGGGACCAGATCAAACAGATCTGTGGCACACTCTCCGAAATATATCTGGTAAAAAACAGAAAGCGATGCGACTACACGTCTATGCTCTAAATTAGTGAGCCCTTGAGCTACTATATTATCGCCTATAATTCTTTCGGCGCGTCGATCCACAAGTCTCGCTATAAAGCTTGACTTGTTCGATTAGTAAAAATCCACGTGTTTAGATCGTGTTATGATGTCTCAGTTAGAGGAGACGGTTAAATGTAGTTGAATCATTACTAGTCATACTGTCTTTAGTTACTGTGATGTCTTACTGGTAGATCAGCGTCTACGTACATTTGAGTGTTTCGTGTTATTAGAATCTAACATCGAATAGTTAATATTCGTGATAAGAGCAACCATTGAGTTTCTTGCCAGTTCTTCTCAGTGGATAACAGCATTCCGAACTGGTGGTAGAATCGCCCCAGTCTAATAATTCCAACATAATTTCTTCTCTTTAACATAACCTGTTACTACTTGTTTGACTTGTTCCATTTGTTATAGCTGAACGTCTATGTTGTTGATGTATCATTCGGTAACATTCTCAATGAGAGAACGTTAGAATCAAAAAGCAAATCCCTGACATCGCTAATACTAATAAGAAAAAATTCTAACTGAGTTTCTATAAGAATTCTTTTTTTTATTTGCTTAATGTGGTACAATGCGATGTTACATAAATATAATCTAGAACGACACGCATGCAAATTAAACAATTATTATATATAATATTATATTATATATAAGAGATAGACTCCTCGACAAATTCGCAAAGTTTTGCGATTTTGTCGTGGAGTCTATCTCCTGATGATGCTTCTGTTGCGGGGCGAAACGATTGTTGAGTTTGTGATACTGAACGTGTGTGGAACTTGTGTATAGTGGTGGAAGTGGCGGAGGTTTGTGCATGTGTTTTTACGAATCCTGCACGTATCAGGTATGAAAATACGGATAGTCCACTATACATTTAACACTATATATATTTTCTATTTACTATATCGCGGATTATAGCAAAATAATTTTAGTATTACTTTTGTATTATGGATCTCCGCAAAGTAACGCCTAATTCTATAAATAATTATATTACTTTTTTATTACATATATTTATTTACTAATATTAATTTATAGCTATTTAATTGTTATATTTGTTGAAATTAACCTTTTATTGCTATCTTTATTAGTATTATATTTAATATTATATTCATATATACATTATATAAGGTTATTTTTAAGACTTAAAATTTAAACACTCTTCAATATTATAAAATACTTCATTAATTCAAAAAAGAAACGCGCCAGTCACTCAAAAAGATAATAGTAGATTATATATAGATATAAAGCCATAATCACTTCTTAAGATTTGATTAAAAGCAGAAATGAGGATCATAAACGCAAACCCAAACAAAGGTGTATGCAAAGAGGGCATTCTCAAATTACGTTAACGCGGACACAAAGGCGGCAATTACGGAGCCGCGGAAAGAAATCTATTTGCTTTAAAGCTCGCACATTGTTTGCTGGAACCGCTTTGTCTCTCTTGCAAATTACTTAATGGCTTCTCAACTATACAAATACGCTAATGGACTTTGGCTGCGACTCCTGAATTAGATTCAGGTCCAGGATCTCTCATTGTCAAACAATGGCCTATTTACGCTTACATCATGAACAGTGTTCATTAGAAATGTTTGCTCGTTGTCTGGCGATCGGGACAATTGTAAAACACAATTTTTATTACAGTCGCATTGATTGCGATCCAAAATTTAATAACACAGCTTCTATTTTATTAACTTATAATAATTATAATAAACTAGCTCTGCCTGCGACTTGGACCGCGTGGAACACAGCGTGTCACAATTTTTTTTTCTAGAATTCAAATTTTGAACATAAAAATATTTATTGTGAGTTAATCATAAGATATAGAGACATGTTATCGCTGACTTTTTTTAGTATTTTTATAGATCTATATTTCTCTTTTACATTACTTTAGCGTAAATCTGCCGGTTTATGCAGCGCACGCGGCTAAAGCTCCCAGCAAGCAAGTTTTTTAACAACTGCGCGATCTCTTCAACACAATTTATATAATACCGATATGTACTATTTACCTAAACCATCGGGAAGTATTGCACTATCTTTTGGTGAGAACTATACAAAAATCCGTTCAATAGATTTTGAGAAAAACGATTACATACAGACAGACAGCTTTTTGGGTCTTTTTTTATATAAGTATGTATACATTATACGCTGTGATGGCCCAGTGGTGAGACCGTGTGACTCTCTAGAGACGAGAGAGAGAGAGTTTTTCTATTAAAACTTAATTTTCTATTAATGTGTCTAATTGATAATTGCAATTTATCACATGCTTTTCGGTGAAGTAAAACATCGTGAGGAAACCTGCCTATCTCTAGAGAATTTTGGGGATGTGTGTAGCCTACCAATCCGCATTGGAGCAGCGTGTTAGGTCTTAGCTCCAACCCTTCTCTCCTAAAACGGAGAGAGGGCTATGCCCAGCAGTGGGATAGTAACAGGCCGTTACTTTACTTTCCTACTATTAAATTAGTGGATGACTGAATTGTTCTAACTCCTTGCGAAAATGTATCTGAATTAGGTACATTGCAAGTTGCGGTCGCATCTATTGAAGCGTAAAGAAATCTTCAATTATATAATATCTTTTGTTATATGTTAGTCCGGTACATAGGCTTTAAGTGAAGATTAGCGATTAAGTCATAAAAGCCCAAAAGACAGCCTGTATGTGGTCGAATTCAAATTTTGTGTTTGGGTTGTAAAAGGACTAATTGCATTTCGCGGTTCACTTTCCCTTTTAGTAAAGTATGTAAAAAGCGAGAAAGTTAACTAAAGGTTATAGGTATATCATGCTCAGATTAGTCTACTAAACCTAGTTTTAGTAAGCTATATGAGACCAATGATTTTTTTATAATAAATAGAATGTCTCCAATCGATAAACTTTAAGGAAGTGTTAAAGCGTTAAAATATAAACTTTTGCCTTGATATTAATAAGAACATAAAACAATTATTGCGATTTCTAAAACACAAAATTAGAAAGCGATAGAAAAGTAATAATAAAATTATTTTGCTATAATCCGCTATACAGAAAATAGAAAATCTATCTAGACTATCCGTTATTTTATACCCGTTACATGCAGGATTCGTAAAAACACATGCAAAAACCTCCACCACTGCCACCACAATACACAAGCACTACACACGTTCACTACCAAAAACTCAACAATCGTTTCGCCCCGCTACCGAAGCGTCATCAAGAGATAGACTCCATAGTAAATAATACTTAAATTAAAGCGAACAAAGTAGCATTGTGGTAGCAGTGGTCGAGGTTTGCATTATGGATCTCCGCAAAGTAACGCCTAATAAATTATATAAAGATATAGAATCGATAATACATTTAATATCAATAAACTAAACATTTATGTAAAATTTTGATAAGCTAAGTATACCGAGAATACGTTATACTAAAAGATAAGGATATACTGACTCATTAAACATAGCTAATATAGAAGCGCGAAGAAAATACTCGCTGGTCGGTAGAGTAGTATATCTTCCGAGTACAGTACGTTAATAAGAACAAGAGAAAGCTCTCGGAGTCGAGTCGGAAAGTCGTAAAGTATTTATTTGTAGTGCGCTTCAAGGAGGGCACTCTGCTGGAAGAGTAACGAGATGTTACCTTAGAACGGAATATTTCACTCCGGTTTTAGTGTCTTTATTTGATTTCGGAATTAGGTTTAATTCAAACGTTATTAGAGAGGAATCATTGTAAAGATATTTTGTCAGCTATACTGTGTCTTTTCTTAAACGCATAATCTTTCAAAACTTAGCATATTTGAGGTGGATTATATGCAACTCGGACTCTCGGATCTAGAACCTTTTTGATTTAACTAGATAGAACAAAGTAATGCGCGTTCTATCAAAACCTTTAATGATTCCGATACTAGAAAAATAAAAAAATACAATAGGAAAAAATGATGATAAAAGTGACCTGTCCTGGACATGGGACTACAAGTTCAGATGCCAAAACAAGTTTTTGTTGATAGTATCTAATAAATTTATAAATATTGCAACACAACTCTTTGTATATTTCCTAACTACAAGCCAAAGATGAAAACAACAAAACCTCATCCGGTCTGTAGACCTCCGCTACTTTCTTCCGCTATGAATTCGTTTAAAAGTACACTATAAATATCTTATTACTCTTGAGGATTGCCCTGAAAGATTTATCTTGTTTACATAAATTTATGAATGTAAGCAAATGTGTAAGTGGAAGTAAATATTGTTTAACTACAAAAGCTATAATAAAAATTATTTTACTATAATCCGCGATACAGCATCATCATCATCTCCTGATGATGCTTGCGATTGGGAGGCGAAACGATTGTGGAGTTTGTGATAGTGAACGTGTGTAGTGCTTGTGTATTGTGGTGGTGGAGGTTTGTGCATGTGTTTTTACGAATCCTGCATGTATCAGTTATGAAAAAAACGGATAGTCCACTATTCATTTAGCACTATATATATTTTCCATTTACTGTATCGCGGATTACAGCTAAATAATTTTATTATTACTTTTGTATTATGGATGGAGTAACGCCTAATTCTATAAATTATTGTTTAACTACTATGTAAACAACATTTGTTACAAATCAATACTTATCTTATAAAAAACGAAAGTCTGTCTGTTAGTTACGGCTTTACGGCTAATTCAGGCACAGTATTGATGAAGTTTATTAATATTAATGCTCATATATCAGTTTATCATATAGGATATAAGAAATTGCATTTTTCCTCTAGAAAAGATGAAAAAATGGGACATAATTGAGGGCATTTTATAAAAACTTAAATTGTCCCAACAAAGTCGCAATTTTCCAAGCCACTTTGAACATTCCGAACCAGTTGTAGCTTTATTAATCATATTGATGCTTGACGATTCAAAAATGCCTGATATGGTTTATTTGAATAAAGATTATTTTGATTTGATTTGATTTGAGGGAAGATAATGTGCCATATTAAAATAAATATCTACCTACCTATCTACCAGTCTCTCTTTTTAAGTGTGATTAAACCAAGATGCCATCCTTCCATCTTCCCTCCCATTATTTATCATGTCACTGTCACATACAGACTTGTCTATGGGAGCCAATAATTAATAACTTATGGTTTTTATGTTTTCAAATTTGTTAACATCTGTATAGGTACATAATCCGATAGGCCTCGCACCAGAAATGATGAGCGTTCAGAGTTAATCCTGTATTATAAAACGGCTAATGCTAAATTATAAAACAAGAGGCTTACGAAGTCAGATTTATTCATCGAACAATTAACTTTCTGCTTTCCTTTGATGATTTTATTATTCAATATTTGATTCTGTTGAAGGCGAGTACAAATTGTACTACTGATAAAATTGTTTTTGTGTTTACAATTCTTGGTATGGCTTTTCTTATGTCAGAGTGAAAATGTACTTATGATGTCAGCCGATAAATAAAACATCGTCAAAAACTACCTTATTATTTTCAAAGGCTTTATTGGTGATCGAATGCTGGTAGATCTAGAACTTTGTAAAATGTGGTTGACCATCAACTCTAGCATCGTGAGACTTTAACTTCCACCCGGTTTCCGAACTGTATGTCCCACCTATTACCACAACAGCGTGGCAACCAGTTGGCGTGAGTCATTTTTGTTTTACCATAGAGCTTCATACTAACGACTATCAGGGCGATCTTTTTTTTTTTTTTTTTTATGTCAGGAAAACCCATTATGGGTCATCACCGCCCGACGGGGACGAGCGGCGGGTATGTCGGACTCTCACCGACTAAAAACCTGACAGTGCTCCACGCTGCTGGTGGCGGGGACAGGGTACCGTTGAACACATTACCCCCATCCCGGCCAGCAGCAACTCTGTACCCCGGAGTGCGCCACCTCCAGGTCGGGGCCTCTCTAAACAGTGGCCCCTCCCACCGCTAATCGATGCATCGGGAGCACCAGATGCATCGAGCACCTCGGGGACCTAATCCAACTGGGCGTCCGATACCCCGTTCGGAACGCCCAAGATCCCCGTTAGGGCGTCATGCGACGGACTTCGGCGAGTCGTCTGCGCCCCGCTCGCCTGCGGCGGATCGGATCCAAGGACTCGACTTCCCGAATCCGCCCCGCCGCCTCCTTCCGGGAGATTACGTCCTCGCGGAAGGAGGCCATCGCTGCCCACGATCCCTCCCTGTCCACCATGGCACGAACCACAGTGGGCAGGGAGAGATCGTGCCCCACCTGCCACGAGCTCCGCCCGCTCAACCACCCAAGCTGGGCAGTCTGCAAGCGTGTGCAGCGCCGTATCAAACTCGGCACCGCACTCGTGGCACACACCAGACGCTTCGCCCCTGGCTTCAAGGTCCCACGGAGACCCAGCCAGGGCGCAGGCTGCCTCGCCGGAAATAGTCCGATAGCCTCGCACTATCCTAACCGCCAAAATCCTCTGCGCCCCGCGCAAAAGAGATCTTTTCTAAGACCTAAGCTAATGAATCGATTTTGTCTTTGCCACTACAGTATTTAAAAACACTGTTAAAGGGAGGCTGGTACAAAAAGCCTACTATATTATTGAGGATTATATAGATGATAAAAATGCGGATATAGCTACTCCTCTACCCTGTACAAGACAGTAATGACCAAATGTAACTAGTAATAAGAACTATATTTGAAAAGAGCGACCACCGAGTTTCTTGCTGGCACTTCTCGGTAGGAACAGTTTTCCGAACTAGCAGTTAAGTTGACGATGAGGTTGACAAAAGTATTTGTTTACAAGTTTACTTGAACAAAGAATATTTTGAATTTGAATGAGCAAAGCGACTCTGAATTTTTTAATGAATCTTCCTAACCCTAATTATTTATCAATAATAATATTATTAATGTGAAAGTCTATCAGCTTATAACTATCAGTTACGCTTGCAAAACTAATATTTGACCAATATTATTGAAATATGGTATTAAAAAGGGGATAAATAGTTTGGTATTTTCATATAGGCATATATAGATGTTTTTCTTTCAGCAACTGATTAGGACTTTTAAGTTGAAGCGAATGTTAGCGCTGCTACTATTATGAATTTTGATATTCTTATATTTCACAATGACAACACTGACAACCGCGAGTGGAAGGGAAACGAGGAGAGGATATATAAGCAAAGCGGAGCGCTGGACGGCTCTCTTGGAATACCTGCGAATATCGTGAACAAGTGCTGAGCGTTTTTGTGTTAAAGTTTAAAAGAGGGTATTATTAATATTTGTGTAACTAGTGGAAGAAAGGATAAGTTAACACGAAGTAGAAGTTAAAATAGACGATATAAAATTAATTAAAAAAATACTGACTAAACATATAAACAGACTTCGGTATCTGAAAAGTACTCAGAACATCCTAATAGTAATTTTACGCGTTCTGTATTGATTACTTAATCGCGAAAGCAAATCGCAAAACGAAGTGTTTTTTTTTTAATTTTTATTATATAATATATAATTTGCCTAAAATAAACTACGTATAAAATTCTCAGTTGACCAATCTAATAACAGGTTTAAATACTCACATTTATTAATTTTCAAACAGTCACTATTATTCCTATTTAATTATTCACGTCTAAACCAAAAGTACACTCATCACCGTGAACATCTGCCATGTTTAACCAAATCGTTTCAAATTCAAATACAACTTAATTAAAATGTTAAGCAAACATGGCGCTTATTGAATCGATTGCAGCGATGGTACAGTCCGCATCATATTCACTAATTTATTATTCAAATTCAAATTCAAATTCAAAATATTCTTTATTCAAGTAAACTTGTAAACAAGTGCTTTTGAATCGTCAACTTTACTGCTGGTTCGGAAAGCCGTCCTACCGAGAAGAGCCAGCAAGAAACTCGGTGGAGCTCTTTTAAAAAAGAAGATTCTTAATACTAATTACATTTTGTCTTAGCTATCCTGCACAAGGTCAAAGAGCAGCTATATCCACGCATTCTTATCATCAATGTAAGCCTCCACGGTATAATAGGCTTTCTGTATCAGCCTCTTTTTAACAGTATTTTTAAATTGCTGTAATGGCAAAGTTAAAATTGATTGTGGAATTTTGTTATAGAATCTTATACCCAAACCCACAAACGACTTACGTACTCTTACAAGGCGCAAAGCAGGAGCCGCAAGCTTATGTCGGTTCCTACTTTGTCTATTATATACATCGCCAATCTTTTTATAATTATGTATATTTTTATGCACAAAAATCAAATTGCTAAAAATATACTGTGAAGCTAACGTAAGTATACCTGTTTCCTTAAACTTCTCTCGCAGGGACTCACGCGAATTCAAATTATAAATGCCACGTATGGCTCTTTTTTCCAATACAAAAATTTTCTCAATATCAGCGCATTTACCCCATAACATTATTCCATAAGACATAATGCTATGGAAGTAAGCAAAATAAACTAGTTTTGCTGTTTCGACGTCTGTAAACTGTCTTATCTTTCGAATAGCATAGGCTGCTGAACTGAGTTGATTACGAATATGATATTATGATATATAACACAGTATGACAGACTATGATATCCAAACTTTCTAAACAATCTGTAGAAAATACCGACCCCTCCCGGTCTATAAGACCGGGCGATATCCCGAGGCTCTCTTCGCGTCGCCCTAAGCCGTGGTCCGGCCTCACAGGAGGCACCCTTAGGACGTCGTTCCCCGACTTAAGTAGAGCTTCTGCGCTCTACTCTCCGCATTTCGCAACCTCGGCGATGATTTTGCGCTCGCCCGTCCCGCCCGGTGACGCTGTATAAGTCATAAGGGCTAACAGCATACAGTCAGTTCGGAAACAAAATCCCGAGGCTCTAATTCAAAGGCCTGTGATACCTGGACTAATGATGGTATTTATTGGTGCCATTTCTTACAAAATTGTTCATCCGACTTATGCATGAACAATAAGGAAAAAAAGATAGTATACTATCTTTGTTGCACACTCGATAGCGTGGGCTAATAAAATACTAATACCTAGTTCTCGTCGCATACAACTTTAAATCTTTATGTGATTGGTCATGAACAATCTGTAGCCACAATTTTGAATAGTGTAGTAGAAGTATTTCGCTATAATCCGCGTTTTCTAAGAAAATCTGTAATGCTAAGTGTAGGAAGCAACATCGTTCTCATACGCTATATATGCAGAATTAGTTACCGCACGTATCACAAGACACCACCACCAACAGCACACAACACAAGCACAACACGTATTCACTACCAAAATCTCAATGATCGCTTCACCCCGTAAGTGAATCAATGCGGATTATAGCAAAATTATTTTATCAAAACTTTTGAAGTATGGAATTACGCAAAGTAACGCCTACTACTATAAATATTTTAAAGCAGATTATTCAAGCTTTACTTTGGCGTTACGATTTTATCGTGGACCCTACCCTCCTGATGATGCTTCGGTATCGGTGCGATACGATCCTTTACATTGTGGTAGTGAGTGTGTAATGCTTGTGTGGAGTGTTGCCTATTGACTTCTCCTGCATGTATAAATTATGTGAACGTTGACTGCTTCCTACACTTAGCATTACATAGATTCTCTTAACAAATATGGATTATAGCAAAATTGCATCATAACTTCTGCCTACTTCTATAAGTAACATTCGCTACGAAAATCGCAACGATGATTTTGCCCTCAAAACATTATTAGAATTTTTATAGCATAGTAAGTATATGATTATGACGTTGACTTTACTTAGCAACCAATCAAAATTAGTTTTATCGTCCAAAGTTTTTGTGTATCATTAATTAGCAAGTCGCGGTTGAATAACTGATAACTCGATTCCGATACTAAATAATCAAGTTAATTCTGCGCGGAATAATCTGTTCTCCATGAATATTTTATATAAAACGATGTTACTGTTTATTTAATTAAGAAGGACAAATATATATTTGTCACCATTATTTTTCTTCTATTCGTTTACTTTACACCTCCTTATATTTTACGATTGGCCTTAAGGTTGATTAGATTCAAGTCAATCCCATGGTAAATTCAGTAAAGTCTGCCTTTTAGCCGTTTATATCTCTTTGTGCATTAAAGTTCATAAAAAAAATTTTTTCTCGTTACTATCCCACCGCTGGGCATAGGCCTCCTCTCTCCTTTTTGGAGAGAAGGGTTGGAGCTAAGACCTACCGGGAATGCGGAATGGTAGGTTACAAGTATCCCTAGAATTCTCTAGAGATATGCAGGTTTCAGCACGATTATCTCCTTCACCGAAAAGCGTGTGATAAATTGAAAAACTCATTGATGCCTTCCCGGGGTTTGAACCTCTGATCGTCTCTAGACAGTCACACGGTCTCACCGCTGAGCTTATCACAGCTTATTACCAAAAGTTATGTAAATAAAATATATCTAAAGTTAAGTAGTAAACTCTGTTTAAGTTACATAAGTAGTGACGTTATTTTACTATTGATTATAGATGAATTAATAATAACACTACTTTGTATAATAGTCAGTAAAGTAACACCTAATTCTGTTAATTATACAATTTAAGCTCCGCAATGTTACGTAAAGCTTGTCTCGGAATTCCCAATGGCGGGCAATTTAGCACGGCATTCGATGCCGGCTTTTAATTTGCCTTAACGTTGGCAAAACTGCACTCGATGAAAGAAGCGTCATCTAATTGTCTCGGCTCCCTTTGATCTGGACCATAGTTACAGTCGTCTGCGGCGATAAGCTCTGTAATTAGGCGATTTTCTTTTGTACAGTTTCGTCTGCATTACTGGAAATTCAACTTTTGCGTGTAAATTAATTATGGTAGGACAAAAATGAAGGGGCCCCTATAAATTAAAAAAAACGTGTACATGCGACAACTTAAATGTTAAAATATCCTTAATTATGTTGTGTTTTATGTCGTTCCGAAGGAAAATGAAGAGTTTGTTTACTCTTTTAGCCAGATAGATAAGCTTTATTATTGCTTCTCTGGATTTATCGTGGAAGCGTAGCAGACAGATATACAGAAAGACTGACTTTCACATTTTAAATGTGAGAAAACCACTCTCCTCTATGATCTACGTCTACTCTACTATCAACGCGCAAAAAATCATTGATCAAATCTATACTTATTATAAAAGGAAGTCCTAAAAAGCTGCCTGCCTGTATATAATCGATTTTCTGAAAGTCAACTGAACGGATTTTTGTACGGTTTTCACTAAAACATAGTGCAATACTTCCGGGTAGTTTAGGTAAATAATAGATTTCGGTAGTATGTATATTGTGTTGAAGAGATCGCCCATTGGTGAAAACACTAGCTTTCTGGGAGCTTTAGTCTCGTGCGCTGCGTAAACCAGCAGAGATACGCTAAAGTAATGTAGTAGAGAATTGTAGATCTATAAAAGTATTACAAAAAACAACAACAAAAAACAGCTAGTAAAATATAAACGACTATATCTATCTTTTTTAATAATATTATCTTTTTCCAGCAGCATTAACACGGAGTAAACACTTTGAAACACTTTGTAAACACTTTAGCGATTCGTGAATGTAGAGTGCGGTCACACGTTAACTTTTACGTGATTTTAGGTTTTTGTATTCTTATTCTGTTCGACTGTTAATCGACTGTTAGATATATGGAATAGACGCTGTTTAATAATGACAAAATTCAAACTTAAAATATTCATAAGAGTCAAATATCTACACCAGCTTCGATTCCTTGGCCATTTAGATTAAATTTAAAGTTTCGGCACTTATAACTTTAACTAAGGTAAAAATAAGCAATGATTCCTAAATCCTGCATACCGAAATCTGTATCTCACAAATCCAAAGCTTTCATTATACGCATAACAGTCTAGTACTATATTAAATATTCAGATCAGTCACAGGTATCGTTAAATTGTACACCGATTTCGATCTTCAACAGCGACATAGTATTTTGTTAGGATTGTAACTTAGTTGGAAACTGTTTACCGCATATATTTAGTAACTAAAATAGTGCTGAAGCTATCTGACAACGTACAAAGTTGCTACGTGTTTGTAATTTTTGAATGTTTGTTAATGATAAGTTTGAATAAATTATATTATCTACATCGCAAAATGTTAACATAATATTTTTTATAGATATGTAGTATATGTGAATTGAGATGTGTGATTCTTACTTAGAAAAAATATAAAAATTACCTATATACATACTAGTTCTAGTATATAAAGGAAATTTTACACTGTCTCAAGCGTACCAAGTCAGTAACACTGGAACCGCGGGCGAGAGTGGACGAGTAGTGTCATACTGTTACTGCACATACATAAATAGGTTATACAGCTGCATATACTATTACTGTTAAGCAAATTTGGCGATGAGTGATTCTAAGACGTTCCTAAATTTTTTTTAAGTTCGTAAAATTAGAGTTTCATTTAATATATCTAAATAATTTGGTATAATTACAGCTTATATATAAGGCTATCATATAGCTTATAAAAATTATCGTATATCATTTGGGAACCGGAAAATTTCACTAAGTGTATAATTAAGGGTAATTTGACAGCATTAACGGGGAACTTTTGTTATATCACTGTAACGTAATCTATAGAAAATAGCGCACATATCGAGTGTGTGACTTAAACTCAGATCTTGCTCTCAACGGAATCCATAAATAATATACACTCATCAATATTTGACACGACTACATGAGTAACAATTTAACTAATTAGACAAGCGTTCCAAAATTATGAGGGAAGAGGGTGAATTAGTTACAGGGATCTGGAGAATTTATGTCATTAGCTATGTTAATTATATAGACAGACGCTTTGGGGTGTCTATTTTCTGTAATCTCAAAGGCATGGGATAATATTGCCTTGACTAAACACGATGTGCTATTTTACGCGTTGTCGAAATTACCAGTAAATTGACGACGCGACTTCTGTATATTACAGAAAGTATAACAGAACTTTTTTGCTATTATCCGCGTGTGTTAAGCGAATGCATGCAATGCTAAGTACATGAAGCAGGCAAGGCAAGGCATTTGCCTTGAGATACGTGTGGTGACTTGTCTTGCATGTATAAGGTACGTACGTACGTGAATTTTGTCTGCTTCATACACTTAGCCCACACAGATTATAGCAAATTAGTTCTGTTATAGTTTCTGTAATCCGCAAAGTAACGCCTGCTTCTATTAATTTTATATTATAGTTTACTAGTTACTTAAATATGTTAGAAAAAGCTAATTTAAAAGTAATTATAAAATGATTTTGAACTAGTTCATGCTTGTTGCACGTGTTCAGAGGTAAAATAAAGGGTGGGGATTACTAAACCAAGTACTATATAACAATGCTTGTTTGGATAATGCTTCGCTGTGCGTTTTTGTCATGGAGTCTATCTCCTGATGATGCTTCGGTTGCGGGGCGAAACGATTGTTAAATTTGTGATAATGAACGTGTGTAGTGCTTGTGTATTGTGGTGGAAGTGGTGGAGGTTTGTGCATGTGTTTTTTATGAATCCTGCACGTATCGGGTATAAAAGAACGGATAGTCCACTACACATTTAACACTATATATATTTCCTATTTACTGTATCGCGTATTATATCAAAATAATTTTATTATTACTTTTGTATTATGGATCACCGCAAAGTAACGCCTAATTCTATAAATTATTTAGAGGCTTATTTCTTAATTCTAAACGGTGATAATTGGTCCCGGGGACTGAACGTCTGGTGCTTTGGTAAAGGTATCAGGTGTCATCCCAATAGCCCATTACGGCTACTACGAATATCTACTTAAACTAATAATTTGTAGAATTAGGCGTTACTTTGCAGAGATCCATAATATGAAAGTAATAATAAAATTATTCTGCTACAATCCGCGATTATGATAAGCCACGATCCAGGGAACTAAATTGGAATAACGCAGCCCTGTTAGTGAAGGTAACCAAATGAAGTGAAGTAATGTCATAATGAATGAAATATCGCTGTCGTTAAATCGAGATTTCTAGAATGAGAAATCAGGAATTAACAGTGGCAGTTAACCCTGAGTTATGTCGAGACAGGTGGCCGTGCTAACGAGTTCGGTGCCGCAACGACAGATAAATAACCGCTGATAACATAATGCCCCTTTGTTGCCGGATGGGCGAACGTAAAAAGTAAAAGGCCATAAACGCGCCCGGGAAAACATATAACCTTATATTAAGTTAAATAATAACGGGTAGGCAAATATTTTTTTTAAAGATATGCTTGCAAGTACCAGCCAGGCTACTTTACTAAATTTGTCAAAAAACAATAACATCGCAAGCTTAATCCGTTGGTGTTGTAACAATACCTGATTTACACTTTGTCTTTTAAAGACTTTTTTTCAACTAACCGTGTAAGTATGTGAGGGTGGAATCTTGGAAGTTAAATTTGACCCACTTTCTGGGGTCCGATTAATCTGAAATTTCAGATATTAGTCCAGTACATGTTTATGATAAGCATTACCTGTTGCTGCTGCCAGGATTGGCTCCAGACCAAAGGTTATCAGTAGGGACATAAAATTGTGATAATAACGTCACTTGTTTGTTTGTCTTTTTGTCTTTACATAATATTTATACTGTTTTTACAGAATCGATACTATGACTCTGTACAGATAAACTGCTTTCAGAATAAACCGTTTCAATGCAAAGGATACGTTTGTATTCCCTCTTCTCTTATTCCACCATGTTTCGAACCGCATATACCTAATATTAAAAAAGAAATAGTTGTCAAATTGATTTTAACCTAGTAAGCTACAGCATCAATACTGATCGGATGAAGTGTGAGTTCTCTAGCTCTCGGGTGTGTTGAGTGACAGCAGATGCCGACACAAGAGAATGGAAAAGGGTACTTAACAACAGACCGATCAGCCGAACTTAAAGTTCTGTATGTTGGCGTATTAAAACGACCTATATATATCACAAATATCAGCACGGAGCGGATAATGTTTAGTATAAAACTAGCACATACGTGGAAGCTTTATGATCCACTGATATAATAATTTTGAATTTGGATACCGGCCTGAGAAGAAAAGGGAGACCCCTTCAATTTCCCCTAGATCTGTTGTCAACGACCTGAAGAAAGGCCAAATAGACATTCTGACGACCCAGAACCAACGCATCTGGCGAAAAATACGAGGAGAGCCCACAAATACACAAATAAAATGGAAAAGGGTTAGGACGAGAGAAGAAGAGAAGAGACAGAGAGTGAAATTGAAGCTAAAATATTATAAAAGAATAATATGAAAGTTATAAGCAAATAATATTTAATGACCTAACAATGATGATATCGCTATAAACTTTACATAGCGCAAACTGTCCCAGTAATTTGACGTTGGAATTTTATTTGTTCTGAAACAGAAAATCCGAGAGTGCAATTAAATTGTTTCTCGGACGAAATTAGATAATTTGTGCCGACGTTCCTCCGACGAAACGCTGGCAATTCTATGTTGGAATGAATTGTCTACGCCTTAGAAATGAAGTAAACGAGAGAAAACAATTAACTTTTTTATTTTCCAGAACACGAGATCGGTATAACTTTGAGAACCTGATAATTAAAACAATCGAAATTCAATACATATTAAATTCAGTACAGATACAAGAAATATATTTTATTGTCGTGACTTCATATTTTTCGGCAAGTTTTGTTATTATGTGGTATCGACCATACGACGTCAATTTTAGGTCAATTCAGATATTTTAATAGGGACTGTGGATGGGCACTGCCCCCAGCGTGGAAACCTTTAGCACTACCAGATCTACTGAAAGCCTGCTAGAACCAGACACCGTAAGCGTCGCATGCACAAATTTCTTACGTGCGGATGCACGGAAGAAATTTGTGCATGCGACGAAGTGAAGTCCCTCTGTGTGAAGTCGAAGTGGAAGTGGAAATCGAAGTGAAGTCCCATTTGTGAAGTCCCTCTGGTCTTCGTCATCGGATGATGGGGACCAGAAGGCCAGAAGACCAGAGGGACCAGGACGTTATAGGAGCCACGGGCGACCACCGCCGCAACTGTCCCTCCGCCTGCCCCAGCTACTCACGAGTCGTGCCCAGCGAGCTGCTACACGCAGTTCCCGCCGCGATAACGGCACGTAAAGAGCTCATGAATAAGAGCCCCGCATGGGCTTGATACTAATCGGGCTCATCCGATAAAATAAGACGTGAGTATAGCCGGTCTCTTAACTTTAACAATTCAGATAGAGGTATGTAACCTCAACATCAGTTACATCAGTTTATTAAGTCAATTTAAAAGAAAAAATTCAGTGAAGTATTTTAGCCAGAGGTTTTACGTTTTTAAAAAAAATTAACACGATTTACAGAGATCAATGACCGTAAACGCCATTCCAACCCTGACCTAAAAACTAAATACGGTACATCAGTGAATGAGACAAAACTATAATGTTATAGTTTATTTTGAAACTCAACCAAAACTAACAAAGCCATATCTGAATTGAATTATAATTATTTTCTTAGAAAATACATTTTTTTTAAACGATATTTAAAAGAATAATTATGCTAAAGTTATCTTATACGTTTAAGTGATCAGTAGATTCATTTAATGTATACTACATTTGTCGGTAATAATATTGAACCGTACTCTTGCACTAAACCTCTCGTCTATTACACTAAGCTTTTGTCTATGCCTCAGCCGCCCTAAGGACGATATTTCATGACGCCAGCAAAGCTTCCGAGCTTTATTTCGCACTTTCATCTTATTCCTGGCGTTGAAGGAGCTATTAGACCTAACAGTTTTCTATATCACCATAACATATTAAAAATATTTCGTAATGAACATATTATCGGTATAACGTAGCAGATTAAAATTTCAAAAATGTGTATGTAATAATGTCGTTTAATTCATCTGACAATCACAACTATAGGTATAAATTGTTCGCTCACTGTCAAAAACGGTCAAAAACCTTTTTGCTACAGCAATTAGATTACAATCTATAACCCTTTGCACATTAAGAAAACAGTTTAAAGTCTAACAATGCTTCATATAAAAATGAATGTTTGTATTTCCATTATGCAATCTGAAACTGCTGGACTGATTTAAATGAAATTTTCATATAATCTTTAATTGACCCAGCAGATGTTCATGTTAAGTTTCTTTCAACTGTTGAATTCTGTTTCGAGGGCAACTCGAAACCAGATTGAGCCACAGCAACGCATGACCGGACAGCTAGTCTATGCATAAAAAAAGAAAGTACATATGTATGTACCTTATAGACTACGAAACGGCTGGACCGATTTTAATGAAATTTTCAGACAATCTTTATTTTTTGAGCTATATCGGTGACTTTGATTCTTCTACAGATCTCCTTATTTCTACCGTGTAGTATCCGGCAGAATAGAATAGACCACCCTCCGTTCTTACCGAGGTGTCGTATGAGGCGACTAAGGTATGTGTCGTGTGGTATCCGGCTGCATAGAATAGACCACCCTCATTTCTTACCGAGGTGTCGTAAAAGGCGATTAAGGTAAGTTGACGTCAGGCAGGCGGCCGGTCGTAAAATACGTAGCCAAATCATGTGACAACATGTTTGTAAAACGTTGTGCCGACCCCACTCAGAGTGGGATAAGGGCAGGAGAATGATGACATCCTTATTTCTGATTTGATCGCGTAGAGATATTCCAAGCATAGTCCGCTCTATCGCAATACGAAAAAAAATTAAAGACCCTTAATTTTATTCTTCTTCCGACGTATTTTAATTCGTACTGTTTTATATATTTGCCGTTAAACGAACACGATTATATTCCGTCAGTCATATCGTTATAAGACAAGTCTTATTTGACATGAGTTACGTTTATTAAGCAAGTTGATCTTGTGAATTGTCTGAATTCCAGATTTAGCGCGGGACGTGATCTTGCCTTTAATGTTTTAAATATTCCACGGAAAACTCGGATCGCGAGCGGAATAATTTAAGAGTTCTACACAGTTGTCTAACTTTACGTACTGTAATTAGGGATATTTCAAGATTTCTCTGTGTTAAGTCCATATTAATATTATAAATATGTGAAAGCCTGTATGTGTATTCCTGTCTGTATGCCTTTAACACTATTTAAGCTAATCCGTTAGTGCAATAAGCATGTAATTTGGTTTGATAGGGCCGTATATACCGGGTTAAAATGTAGGGTAAAAAATCCCTTTTTTTCTTTAAGAATAGGAAAAAACTCCATACATAATTGATGGTATGTAGATATTTAAATTGATGCGACAAAGTTATGGGTATAGGTTATTAAATATATTTACTTTTGCAAAACTAAAAGTATTGGTTATATCATATAAGTATCAAGTACATATCATTTCAATGTCAAAATTTTCAGATTCAAAATAACATTATAATTGAATGATATCTCCTGCCAAGAAGAGTTAGAAGGAATCTAGGCAGTAAAACTTTGTAACTCTTTAAAAGATCCTCTTTTAACTTTTTCAAACATTATTTATAGAATTACGCGTTACTTTGCAGAGATCCATAATACAAAAGTAATAATAAAATTATTTTGCTATAGAGTAAATAGAAAATAACGTTAATAATAACGAAAAAAACGGATATCCACTATACACTTAGCATTATATATATATATTTCAAATGTGATAAATAGTTTCTTTTCATCATTACTTACCTACCGAGCAAGTCTAACTTGAACTTTTCATCAACTATATCATCCTCTGTAGCTGCGCTTTTACCTCTTTTAAAAAGTTTTTATTCTATAAATTTGGACATTCTTAAACAGTCAAAACTTATTATAAAACAAAGTCCCTAAAAGCTCTCTTGATGTGATAGACTTTGTCTAAATCTACTGAATCGATTTTTGTACGGTTTTTACTAAAAGGTAGTGCAATTCTTCAGGAAGGTTTTAGTTAAGAGTTCATGACGGCTTTATGTAAATTGTGTTGGAGATGTCGCGCAAAACACTTGTCTCCCAGGAGCTTTACTCGCGTGCGCAGCGTAAACCATCAAAGTTTATCACTACCACTTACCACTAAAGTAATGTAGTAGAGAATTTTAGATCCACAAAAGCACTACAAAAAAGTCCGTGATAGCATGTCTCTATCTCTTATGTTTCAACAATTTCTTATACAGTCGCCTAACTGACGTTAACTTACCTTAGTCGCCTTTTACGACACCTCGGTTAAGAAATGAGGGTGCTCTATTCTACTCAGTCGGATACCATACGGCGCATTAACAATATTTCAAATTTTTTTAAAAGAGAGATAGCAGATGTTATAATCCACAAGATTTAGCATAAATAAACTTGTTTTATAGCGTAATGCGCAAAGACCAACGCCCCGCGACCAATTGCTGTCCTATTATTAGTTTTGAACAAGCTAGCGATGTTTTAGTGCGCTATAACCCCTTTATTACTGTTTTATTGTTGAACTACGCTTCTGGACAATGAAATTAACTAAAATAATAACCATTTTAAGTATTGTTACATAGCTGTTCCGGTAATGTTATCTTGAAACTCCTATTGTAGATTTTATTACTATTCGTACAGAATATTTTCATTTGTATTTTACTAGTTAATATTCTGAACATAAATAGGTTATTGTGATATGAGAAAGTTTCATCAACAACATCATCATCAACATCCGGTTGAGTAGAATAGACCACCCTCATTTCTTACCGAGGTGTCGTAAAAGGCGACTAAGGTAAGGCAAACCGCCGTGTGGTATCCGGTTGAGTAGAATAGATTAACCTCATTTCTTACCGAGGGGTCGTAAAATATGAACAAGGAAAGTTGACGTCAGGCAGGCGGCCGGTTGTAAAATACCTAGCCAAGTCATCAAACAACATATTTAGAACATGTTGTGCTGACCCCACTTAGAGTGGGATAAGGGCAGGAGAATGATGATATTGAAATTAATAAATAAAAAAAGGATGGAAAGACTAATAAAAGACAGACTTTTTCATTATAATATCAGTCGGTATCCATTAATTCCTAAATTGTAACTAGACTATTCTAAAGTCGATTGGCAATAGCACAGTAATTTATCCCGGTGCAAATAAATGTGCCGCTATCGGCGACACGCGATCCAGATTGCAAACCACTTACTGCTAGGACATCACTTATCCAGGGTAGACTCGAGATTCCCAAGAATAAAAGTTGAGACGGGATCAAGGGTTACACTTTTATCGAATAAAGTAAAAGCTTTAAAGTTGGAATTGCTAAATTCACTGCATATACGGCTGTACAAATATACTAAAACACGCTAGAAAATATTTTTTAATTTTACTATTGCGAAACATACGACATGAAATATGGCATCTTAAGTTTTAAACAAATGTCAATAAAGTTCCCAATAAAATTAACAGAAAGGGAAAGCGAACAGTAATTAATTTTAAATTTTAACTTAAAATCTAAAAGAAATATATAAAAAAAAATATCAGTTAGTTGTAAAGATTTAAATTGACACAATCTGAGTAGGGGGTAGAGCTTGCCGTAAAATATTTTTTTTGTTTTATTGAAAAGTTTTGAATCGACTTCTGCACGCATGCTTCAGGAGCTATAGTATAATTTTTACCTTCAGTCGAATCGTTCATAGAAAATTTAACTTATAACAAGTCTAGTTAAAATAAGTATAAAATAAAATAAATATTAAATTTGGTCATGCCATTACAGCAGTTTAAAACCACTGTTAAAAAGAGGCTGATACAGAAAGCCAACTATACTGTTGAAGATTACTTAGATGATAAGGATGTGTGGATATAGGTGCACTTCTACCCTGTACAAGACAGTAATAAATAAATGTAACTAGTTCTAAGATTTATATTTTAAAAAGAGCAACCGCCGAGTTTCTTGCTGGTTCTTCTCGGTAGGAACAGCTTACCGAACCAGCAGTAAAGTTGACGATTCAAAAGCACTTGTTTACAAGTTTACCTAAATAAAGAATATTTTGAATTTGAATTTGATTTTAAGCTTTTAACAAATTTCCATACCCCTATGGTTAACCCTTGATGAGTTCCCCTGTTTGAAGCTGATTCTGGCAGCACTACCATGTCATATTTACATTAAATATGCATCGTCATCGGGACTCGACTCGTAAAATTCCAGCTCAACCAGACACCGGAAAGTGGGTGAAATTTAACTTGCAAGATTCCACCTTTACACACACACACGGCGAGTTAAATAGAAGCATTTAGAACCATAGATATCCTGCATCTATCATGTTTAATATTAATAAACAATTGAACAGTCTTTAAAAAGGTATCCGCTGAGTTTTTTACAGAGTTGATTCGACAGTACGACTAACTGTTAAGTCACATTTGGCGATACAAAACTATTGGAATCAGTTTACTTGAATAACGAATAATTTGTTGAACATGCAACCTGGAATAAACAGATTGCTTGCTAAACAACATTGAAGTGGAAGAATATAAACGCTGCGAATAAATCGTGCAGCTGAGGCCTGGGGTAGAGACGCCGCGCCATTTTACATTTCAACGTGGCAGTCGATGTTTGCGGAGCTCTCGCTGAATGATTCTTGCAAATTAAACACGTTGTCTACTAAATTAAGATAGATACAGCTTTACCCGTGACTTTATTCTTCAAAATTTAAATAATTTAGAGAGCTAGGCGTTACTTTGCGGCATTCCTACGGTATGTACATAGTACAAAAGTTATGAACGAATTATTTTGCGTTAGTTAAGAAAATCTATGTAATGCTCCATTTGCGATTTTTTCGTGTCTATCTCCTGATGATGCCTCTGCTACGGAGCGAAACGATCGTTGAGATTGTATTAGTGAATTTGTGCAGTGCTTGTGTTGTTGGTGGCGGTGTTTTGTGATCCGTGTGGTAACTATTCCTGCATGTATAAGGCAATGGAACGGTTTTTGCTTCCTACATTTAGCGTTACATGGATTCTCTTAGGAAATCCGTATTATCGCAAAATGATTCTACCATGACTTTCGACAAGTTCAGTTTTAATGTAAGATTATGTACAGTACCCGGCCGTAAGTAATGCAGATCGATGTTTAGAACGAAACAGCCGGCCAGTTCGGTTTCGTAGAGCGCTTTCTCTGTCACTCAGTATATGACGTATCGCACGGGTTCGTCAGTCTGTGCGACTGAGATAATGCTCTATGAAGCGGAATCTAGCCGATTTCTCTCTCTAAGCCTCGATGCGTACTATACTATGTTTTTTTTAATATTCCCAAAGGAATGCGGGAATTTTCGTATGCCATATGTTAGCTCGTTATACAAGCAATGGGTGTGGCAACTTATATTAAAATGACGAATAAACCCTGAAAATGACAAGCTATTGCATTTATAATATCATCATCATATAAATTGATAAATAATTAAGTTTCGAATAAAATATTAAATGATACAAGTCAAGTTAAAAAGGCTTCTAAAAAAGCTTTTACTAATATCTTAAGAGTCATCTGTTAACCGTTGAGGAGTTCCCCCTGGAGCCAACCTTGGTAGCAGCATCAGGTCATTACTATCACAAACGTGCCTTGTCATGAAGACTGGACTAGTATGTTAAATTTCAACTCAATCGGACACCGGGAAGTGGTTGGCACATTTTTGCACATTTATCTTGTAAGATTCCACCTTTATATACATAAATGGATAGTTAAAAAAAAAGGTTTAAAAAATAGAGATAAATAGCAATATTTCAAATTAATTCCAATGTACAAAAAAAAACTAAGTTCAAAAGTAATAATAAAATTATTTTGCTATAATCCTCGCAAATCGCAAACTTTGCGATTTTGTCGTGGAGTCTATGTCCTGATTGATGATGCTTCGGTTGCTGGGCGAAACGATTGTCGAGTTTGTGATAGTGAACGTGTGTAGTGCTAGTGTATTGTGCTAGAAGTTTGGGCTGTGTTTTTAAAAATCCTGCATGTATCGGGTATGAAGAAACGGATAGTCCACTATACATTTAGCACTATATATATTTTCTATTAGCCAAATTCTAAAAATTAAAACTAAGTTCGATATTAGAGATTCCTATTCTGTATTCTATAACACATAAAAGATAACAAAATTGTATTTCTACAATTTGTCCCAAGTTTCAGTAATATAATTTTATTGATGGCTGTTATTTGACGAATTTAGGTTAAGGTGTCTGCGAGGGTACGGCGGAGCTCGGCTCGCAGTCGCACCTTTAAAATTCAAATATTCCAAAGAAAAGTTATTCCGGATCACGAATGGAATTATTTAACACTTGCCTGTTGTTTGGGAGTTTGACACGAAGTAATTATGAGTACGACACGAATTTCCCCCTCGAAGATTATTATAAAATCGATGAACAGATGAAGGTTTTATGAAACTTTAGAGGATGTTGTCTCTAATTACGAAGGTGTGAGAGGTGGTGACCCCAAATAAAATGCGTGTTCACTTTGATTATTTATTCGGCGGTCGGCTGTGACTGACCGTAGTCAAAGAGACGTTTTACGTTTTATAATATTGCTAACATAACGGCGTTGACAATGTAATTTATATGACACCTACAAAACCTTTGAGATGGTTTAAAATAGGTTTTATTTTTAAAGATAGCATAATCACAGCTAGTATATTTAAATACATGAATATATCGGATAATTACGCCGTGTGGTATCCGGCAGAATAGAATAGACCACCCTCATTTGTTACCGAGGTGTCGTAAAAGGCGACTTAGGTAAGTTGACGTCAGGCAGGCGGCCGGTCGTAAAATACGTAGCCAAATCATGTGACAACATGTTTATAACATGTTGTGCCGACCCAACTTAGAGTGGGATAAGGGCAGGAGAAAGAAGAATATATGGGATAATTTTTAGAACTGACTGTAGTCAGTTCAATCAGTTATTATCCATGACCAAACTTTAGCTGAATATCGGTTCTGTGTGATTTCTTTCAAGGCACACAGTATTATGCCGAGTTTAAAAATCTTTTCCGCACTGTGCCACATATATTTTTAATAATTAAAATTATGTTTAAAAGGGTTGAACGAACCCAATTTTTTTTTTCTTTTATCTAAATGGTAAATAGTGACATGTACTCGTAATATATTGATTTTTAAGTTGTTAATTGTAATAGCGGAAATGGTTAACGAGTTTTTTAATAGATAATAAATAGTTCCTTAAAATAGCATGATTCGCTATAGAGACCTCGATCTCCCTACCATTACTCACCTCTTTAAACGCTTTTAGAAATCTTACTTCGAGAAATCTTAGGTACACCCGAACCCTCTTATTTCAGTTGCTTCTACCTACATCCCATTTAGGCCCGACCATCGAAAATATAGGCATCCAAAAAGCGTCTTGTATGACCCCGACGATCAAATAACGATCGCCAACACAGAAACACGTAATACACACACACAGCGTCTTCGCCGGCGAAGACGAGGTCCCAGTTTTCTGACGTCGGTCGGTCGTGGCTTCTCGCCACCCTTCCGACATCACACTAAGAATTATTTTATTAAAAAACAACTAGAGTTTTCTTGCTTTGTGAGTTTGTGGGTCAAGTCAATTTTTTGCGATTTGCCACGATACAACTATTTTGACTTAGGTCACTCTAATACTAAGCTTGCAATATGTTAGTTAAGGACCCTTACTGACCCAATTAGAGGGTCTCTCAGTCACGTGTCAACGCCGTGTATTGTTTTAATGTTGCTTGGTTAAATACACGCTTACCTCGTATACTCGTAAATGTTCGTTTCTGAGTTCCACGAATGAAATATTGTTAGAGATTGTCAGAGGGTCCCGCTTGAACCCGATATTCTAACCATAATCTCGATAAATCGATTTAGCCGCATCTATGTCTAATAACTGTATGAGTCGAGTTTTACAAAAAGACTCCCTCTGATGAGGCGAGCTCCATATATTATAAACAATTCTCACTCGAAAAGAAGCCCCTACTTTGCTATCGGTCAAGAAATGACATTTGACTATCACCATTTCCAACAATATAATATCAAAAAATATATATTTGCAGAGCATTAATATTAATCGTAAACAAACGACAAATTGCCGCAAACACGCCGACTGCATCTTGTTATGGACGTGTCTCTTTAGCGAGAAGTGCTCGTTACCGGCCACGACAATAAACTACATAGAAAATATACAACGGATTGACACCAGTTAAGAAGGAATATTATAACTTTCCGCCTTATTTTATTATTTTATTTAATTTTTTTGTTCGATACGACAACGATACTATATATGTGCATTAACCATTATACTTATATTAATACTTATACTACTAAATTTATCCATTACAGGCGTATTCAGCATTGTCTTATAATGTTAGCTCTTAAATATACATATATCATGACTAGCTGTGTCAACAACCGCTTCGCCCGCGTAGAATACAGTGATTTACGAAACTTTTCGCGAATGTCAAAATTTTGAACATAAAAGTAGTTATTGTGGTATTTTATAGATCTACAATTCTCTACTACATTACTTTCGCGTATCTCCGCTGGTTTACGCAGCGCACGCGAGTAAAATTTTTTTAACAACTGCGCGATCTCTGCAACACAATTTACATAATACCGATATGTACTGTATACCTAAACCATCCGAAAGTATTGTACTATCTTTTGGTGAAAACCATGTAAAAATCAGTAGATTTTGAGAAAATCGATTACATACAGACAGACAGTTTTTTGGGACTTCGTTTTATAATAAGTATAGATTAGGTACATCATCAATTAAACGCATCAAGTCAAAATTGAATAAAAGAATGACAAAAACGTTAAACTAAAACTATATCAAAATGTGTAGTAATAATAAAAATAAAAATAAAAATTGCCTTAGTTTACACTTAAGCTATATTTACATTTTATAGTTCCGTTTGTGATGTGATAGTTGATGAGTACAATATATATAGTGAGATGTGCAACTTATGATCTACATACCGATATCATAAATATGAAAATCAAAATGTCTGTTTGGCTGTCAGCTTTATACGGCTTATCCCTTATAATTATCCTCTTCGAGGTTTACGTAATAAAATATTTTTTTTATGGTAGAAAAACAATACAAATTATATGCTTAGTTTATACTGTTTTTATTTATTTTATTCATAAATTTTATGTCATGTTTATGTAATTTTGTATTACATGAAATTGTTATTGGCAATTGAACTAATATTTTCAGGGCTTTTTTTTCTAACTGACTGTACTGCTGTTAGCCCTAACGGCTTTTACAGTGTCACCGGGCGGGCGGGCGCGGAAGCAACGTCCAGGTTGCAAAATGCAAAGAGTAGAGCGTAGAAGCTCTACTAGCGTTGGGGAACGTAGTACGTCCTATGAGGCCCGACCGAGGCTTAGGGCGGCGTAGTGGAGGGCTGATGGTATGACTTTGATTAGTCATACCATCAGCTATTTAATTTCAGAAAATTGGGACCTCGTCTTCGTCGGCGATGACGCTGTGGTTTATTACGTGTGTCTGTTTTTCCGATCGTTATTTGATCGTCAGGGTCATATAGGACGCCTATATTTTCGGTGGTCAGAACTGGGATGTAGGTTGAAGCAACTGAAATAAAGGGGTTCGGATATACCTCAGATTTCTCGAAGTAAGATTGCGAAAAACATTTAAAATTTCTGATTAAATTCACGGGGCTTGTATTCTAATATATCAAAAGGTCACTTACCGCTTCAGTATGCACAGGATGAACAGCAAAAAGCAAAGCAGCCAGCGCAGCAAAAGGCCGCTGCAGACGCGCGACGACCGCGGCGGCCCGCGCGACTAACGCGCAGCACGCTGCGTGCAACGCGATGTTGCAAGCATGCCACCACCACGCCGACAAACCACAAAGCGCGTAGTTTAACCTGAAACAAGTTTCCTAATTAAAATCTAATTACGTAACCACCTAACAATATAAAAGTAAGAGTAGTAAAGTAACGGCCTGTTACTATGCCCACTGCTGGGCTAAGGCCTCCTCTCTCCGTTTTTGGACATAAGGATTGGAGCTAAGACCTACCACGCTGCTCCAATGCGGATTGGTAGGTTACACATATCCCTTGAATTCTCTAGAGATATGCAGGTTTCCTCACGATGTTTTCCTTCACCGAAAAGCGTGTGATAAATTGCTATCAATTAGACACATAAGTTTTAATAGAAAAACTCATTGGTGCCTGCCCGGGGTTTGAACCCATGTCGTCTCTAGAGAGTCGCACGGTCTCACCGCTAGGCTATCACAGCTTATGAACAATATAAAAAAAATGATAAATCAACAGATTCGGGGTAATCTGACTTTTCCTAAGAAGAGGAATATGATGTAATGGGGAATTCGGGTGAAGCATTTAACTCTGTTCCGTTGTTGTTAGAATAGGATTAGTTAATTAATTTAAATCTAAACAAAAAATATGAATACAATAAAATATGTTTTTTTATTAACAACCTAACGCTTACAAGTAATTGTAATCGCTCATGCTTTGGACAGATTTGTCACGAAACTTTGCCATCATTAACTTGGGCGATAAGCCTAGTTCACATTTATAATGCTTCTAATTTTTATACGATACGTAACAAGTTTTTATGTTTTTGAATAAATAAAACATGAAAATATTGACAATAATAATAGATTAAAACCAACCAATAAAAAACAACATTTTGTTTTTATACTTTTACGCTCTCTAACATGCCTCGCCAAAGCTTAAAGCTAAACAAAGACATAACTATCAGCCAAGACAAAGCTACCATACCAGCTAATGTCTAACTTTGATTGATTTTTATTGCATTACATTAGCAAACATAAAGCTTGATGAGAAAGCAACCAGAGTGTAAAGCGATCGATGTTCAGCTAAAACGAATCAAGTGACACATTTCGTTCGTCGTGTGCGTGAATTCAACGAAATTTGCCTTTGTTTCGGGAAACGTCGGGCGTGTAGCGTGTTGTTGACGTCAAAGTGATAAAACGTGAGATACGCGGCCGCGGGACAAAGCCAGCTACGGCCGAGACAGCTGTGACGTGACGTTGCGGAATGTCCCGCTTTATTGCAAGACGTTTAATTTTGCGGGCTCCACTTGACTGGTCTGCATCTTGCTATGTTTGGAGGCTGTTTTGTGACTACTTCCATTAAAAGTAAAGATATAATATTATACTACTAGAGAACAGTGGATGATATCGTGATATTTGCAGACACGCTGGAGGACTTGCACGAAATGTTGAATGGCTTAAGTGATGTCTCCCAGCTGGTTGGTCTTGGCATGAACTTGGACAAGACCAAGGTCATGTTCAATGATCGTGTCGTGCCAACACCAGTATCTGTGAATGGAATCCTTCTCGGGGTCGTGCAGGATTACGTCTACCTAGGCCAGACAATCCAACTTGGCCAGTACGACTTCGAGAGGGAGGCTGAAAGGAGAATTCACTTGGGCTGGGCAGCATTTAGCAAACTTCGTCAAGTCTTCATGTCTGAGATTCCGCAATGCCTGAAGACCAAAGTCTTCGACCAATGCGCCCTGCCTGTGTTAACATATGGCGCCGAGACGTGGACACTGACGGCGTGACTAGTCCGCAAGTTTAAAGTCGCTCAGCGTGCTATGGAGCGAGCTATGCTCGGAGTATCTCTCAAAGATAAGATCAGAAATGAGATTATCCGCGAGAGAACCAAAGTAACCGACGTAGCTAGCAGAATAAGCAAGCTGAAGTGGCAGTGGGCTGGTCACGTCTGTCGCAGGACTGATGGCCGTTGGAGCAAAAGAGTCCTGGAGTGGAGACCGCGTCTTGGCAAACGCAGCGTAGGGCGTCCTCCGTCCCGCTGGACCGACGACATCAAAAAGGTTGTTGGGGCCAGCTGGATGCGCATTGCGGAGAAGCGGGATGTCTGGCGCAGACATGGGGAGGCCTATGTCCAGCAGTGGACTGCATTAGGCTGATGGATGGATGGATGGAAGAGAACAGTGTAAATAGTGACTCTGCGGGACTGAAACCATAATATACACCTAAACGTTCCTCAAGAATTACACTTTATTTTAGTAAAAACCGTACAATAATCCATTCGGTACATTTTGTAATAGTCGAACATATACAGACTTTTGGGAACTTTCTTTTATAATAAATATAGATAGAAACGCGTGCTGCGTTTGCTATAATAAGTTGTTCAAAATATATCAATACATTTAATAAATGAGACAAACGCAAAGCTTTGCGATTTTGTCGCGGAGTCTATCTCCTGATGATGCTTCGGTTGCGGGGCGAAACGATTGTTGAGTTTGTGATAGTGAACGTGTGTAGTGCTTGTGTATCGTGGTGGCAGTGGTGGAGGTTTGTGCATGTGTTTACACGAATCTTGCATGTAACGGGTATGAAAAAGCGGATAGTCCACTATACATTTAGCACTATATATATTTTTTATTTACTGTATGGCGGATTATAGCAAAATAATTGTATTATTACTTTTATATTATGGATCTCCGCAAAGTAACCCCTAATTCTATAAATAAATAAGAATTATTCTTTATCTGCCAGGTTAACTTATCGTAGAGTAATATTAACGTTGTAGGACGGAGGTCATGCGATATCTGTCATCTATAAAGTTATCTCCAACAAATTATTTCTAACGCAGTTCTAAGAACCTCTTGCAGTATCTTCACATTACGGTAAATACGCTTTATGTGATCTCGGACGCCATTCTTTACTATTACCAGCTCGGATATAAACTTAGCCTTTAGTAGAATATATGTATTTTAATAGCGATTTCTACTTAGAGTGCACCAGTAACTAGAAAGATAATTTAGATTTTATATGGAGTATGTAATCTTTGAATTTTTTTTATTAGTATCTTTCCATATCTTCTTGTACCATTAATTTTACCTTTATTTATTTTCAAGGCACCGCTGATTTAAGAAGCAGTAATGTGTTTTCCATTTAAACTTGTGCGTAATAGGTATTTACAATTTCATCTTTTGCTTTAAAAAAAACCTTATGAGGGATTCTGCATATCTCTGGAGAATACTTGCACACGTCACCAATTCGCTAATGCGAATTGCTAACTTAATTGCTAATTCGTAAAGACGACCCTGTTCGAACGAGAAAAAAATCTATGCCCTGCAGTGACAATAACAAGCTGTTATATATATTCAGATTTAAATTCTAAAATTCTTAACTTAAGTAAACTTGTGAAAAAGTGCTATTGGAGCGTCAACTTTTCTGCTGCTACATAGAAGAACCAGTCAAATATATAATTCTTAGAACTAGTTACATGGCAAGAGCATCTTTTAGTCTTATCAAGCTTCTGTTCAGAGCGGGACTTACTTCGATAACTACAACAAGGTTTAGAGTTTCTAACTTAATCAGTTTTGGACCCCATTAAGATAGGAGACAAGATAACAAAGGACGGTATATGTACTTAACATCCATTTGAGCACGCTCAGGCCACTGAGCGGCTCATTTGGCCGATCCGCTGATGGCGAGAAGCCAGAGCATGCTAGGACCGAGCAAATCTGAGCACGTTCAAGACAAGCCCGCAAATTGTCGGTTTTGACTTTCGAGACGCGCTCAAAGGCACTCTATTTGCACGGCGCTCAACGTGGACGGATGTTTTTGAGTTTGAAATGTGAAAGGCTCGGCAAATGACGGGCGTGTAGAGTTACCGAATTATTTTTTAATTTAATTTTAATTATGCAAAAACTGTTCCGTTATCTCCTTCGAAAGTAAATCGATCAATTTACGAATCAATCAGCAGAGTCGTTTTCCGATGACGAAACATTCTCTAATTCACCTTGGTGGTTTTCTCTTCTTCATGACACTGTGAATGATTGTAAACTCCGCAGCAACTACACCGTCATGTAAAGACATGAAGGAGCCGAGTATACGATATACTAAGCAGTCTGAGCACAGCTTTTCTAATGTTGAGGCTCGTTCGATTAAAACTTTCATTTTATTTCTCTGAGCACGCTCAGGCGACATATACGCCTGAGCGACTCATACACCTGAGCATGCTCTAGTGGATACACTGCTTGACATATCCGTGCTGTTTAAAATTTGATGAAGTAGGTCCGTGCACAGCCACGTTTAGTTTTGTGTTATTCTATTTTAACACAAAGGAAATTTTCCTTGCAAACTTTATACCTACGTGTTTCGTTACTTCACTGGTGGAAGCAAAGTTGTGCCCACTCCAAATCGTAGACAACACTTAGGGAACTAAAGGCTTCTCCGGCGCCCTAAATTGCGAGCCACGTTAAAGGATATATAGGCGACGTCTTAAATGGGCCTCGTATTGTCTGTCGCAAGACTCTAATGGTTTTGTGGCTAAAACAGAGATTTTGCTAACGCTGAAATTGCTTTTGTGTAAAACGTCCTTTAAACCATATACTTCGCTGACAATGGTTGAGTAGAATTTAAGGAGATTTTGTCCTGACTTATTTGTTAAAGTCACCGTCCTATTTAAGCAACAATGTTCTAATATTATAGTCTATATAATAATGATAATAAAATAATATATTATTGGCCTTCGGTGGTATCCGGGTGAGAAGAATAAGGCAACCTCATTTCTTACCGAGGTGTAGTAAAAGGTGACTAAGGGCAGTTGAGTCGCAGTGTGGTATCAATCATCATTAAAAAATATCAAAGCAATGTGATTTTAATAAAATTTTCAGATAATAGCGGAATTGGCCTAGCGGATTATTCCGTGAAGTTTGGTGGCGAATTTTGAATTTTGTATTTGCAATTTGATCGGAGCATTTTTTCTAACTGTTGAGTTCTGTTTCGAGGTGGATTAGAAACCAGATCAAGCCAGAGCAAGGCGTTGCCGAGCAGGAAGCTTAAAAATACTTTTAAGAATCGCTTTGAAATGCAGATTTATATTCAAATTCAAATCTAAAATATTCTTAGACAGATACCACACGGCAGGTAAACTTACCTTAGTCGCCTTTTACGACACCTCGTTATGAAATGAGGGTGGTCTATTCTACTCAGCTGGATACTACACTGTGAAGTTTTCTGTTTAAATTCAAATTCAAATTCAAAATATTCTTTATTCAAGTAAACTTGTAAACAAGTGCTTTTGAATCGTCAAATTTTACTGCTGGTTCGGAAAGCTGTTCCTACCGAGAAGAGCCAGCCAGAAACTAGGCGGTTGCTCTTTTCAAAACTCAACTCTTATTTCTGGTTATATTTAGTCATTGCTGTCTTGTACAGTGTCGAACGGTATATTCACAAATTCTTATCATCTAAGTAATCCTCAACAGTATAGTAGGCTTTCTGTATTAGCCTCTTTTTGATAGTGTTTTTAAACTGCTGTAATGGCAAAGCTAGAAATAATTCCGGAATATTATAGAATTTATACTCAAACCCACAAACGACTTACGTATTTTTGCAAGACGTAAAGCAGGAACCGCAACCTTATGTCGGTTGCTACTTTGTCTATTGTATATATCACTTATTGTTTCATATATCGCATACACTGAAAGTTCCTTGTACATTTTTTGATATATTTTTCCGTTACGCTATTTATAAGCAACTCACGTCGCTGTTTTCTTGCCTATCAAATTTGTTATGCATATTCCGCGAGCCTCGCAGCTATTCGTGAACAGAATAATGTTATTATTTATGTAAATTCAACCCTTTTTTAGTGAACAATATCTACGATTTGCATTTTCTTTCTATATTATTTCACTAAACTTCATAATTTTACGTAAATTATATTTTCTATTTTATTGTCGCCGATATTTCATAGCAATTAAACTACAGTTGCAGGATTTTTAATTTATAGTTTAAACAAAGTTGACCCGCGATTTAAGTTTTAAAATACCTTCAATTATGTGTTATATTTTTTTCTTAATAGATAAGAAATAAAGGCAAATAATCCCATAGCATACGATAGCTCCGGTATATATCAGCGTAGAAGACACTCAGACTATTTTTTATCTTTATTTCAGGGGGTTTTTTTCGAACGAAAAATGCCACCCCCGTACACTCAGACTGTCAAATATGAAATATTGCTATGTTATATATTATATATCATATATTGCTAGGTCAACAGACATAATTTTCGGATATTTTTTTTTATTAGATATGTCGCGGATTATAGCGAAATACTTAGTTTTGGATATAGATGGCATCGAAATAAAGGATTACAATATCTAACTAAATTAAGCCTAATTTTGAATAAAGCCACTTTATTACTAAGTGTGCGATATAAGTACCAAGGCTCGCAGAACCAACAAATTGTTTATAGAAAATGTTGGCCCTCTGCGGGAAACGAGCCCGCGACCCGCGGATCTGAAGGAAGGGTTTCCACCAATTGCGCCAATGGGTTAGTCGAGTAAATTTATTTTAATTTATCCAAAATTTGAATTGATGAGAATTACCTCTTAAAATTTCCGGTGGTTTAATAAACCTTAAAGATTAATAAACCTACAAACAAACAGTCTTACACATTTATTATGCAATATAGACATTTATTATAGCAATGCCCCGTGGTTTCACCCGCGTACATGTCGATCTCGTGGTAGTGGAAAGTTTACTAACTCATCTCATTACTCTTACTAACTCATTTTATTAGATATAAGATTATAGGCTATAAATTTATTTTGTAAATTGACAGGGACTTATCAATAGTTAAGGCAAAGAAATTTTTTAACGGAATGTATTCATAGGTACACAAATACAATACGCTACAATTGTTATGACATTATTTTCTTTATATTGACATTTTAAAATTCATTTTTTGATTGGAATGTCCAATTTTAATAATTTAAAAAGTATTTTACAGGTATTGAAACAGTTTTTAATAAAATATCATTTAGGGATAAGGGTTAATACGGAGATGTAAATATTATGGTATGATTATTTTCGCCACTTTTATCAACTTTTACCACGCAGCAAAAGTAGTTATATTGGCAAAACTATATTAGTTAGACATATGATATGGCGGACTTTCTTGTAGATTGATACGTTTTATAATAATGTACGTCATTTTTTTGTTCTATTACCAATAGTTTCCGCAGCGCACGCAATGAAAGATTTTTATGACTTAATTTTGGACACATTATAATTTTATTAGGGATCCCTATTATTTTTGAAAATGTAATATAACCTATGTTGCTCAGTGAAAAAGCAGCTTTCCAGTGGTAAAAGAATTTTTGAAATCAGTGCAGTAGTTTGTGCGTAAAAACGTTACAAACATATGTATGTTTACATACAAACAAACAAACAAACAAACAAACAAACAAACAAACAAACAAACAAACAAACAAACAAACAAACAAACAAACAAACAAACAAACATACAAATCTTTCCTCTTAATAATTAATATAGATGAAAAACGCATAAAGATACGTTCAGTAGTTTTTGAGTTTATCACGAACAAACATACGCAATCGGAAACTTAAAATTGTTTATAACATGTAGCTTTGCCCACATCTATGTGTGTATGTGTTATTTACGCTAATCTTGATTCATAATTAATATAGCCTATGTTGCTCATTAAAGTAGCAGCTTTCCAATGCTGATAGAATTTTTGAAATCAATTTAGTAGTTTTCGCGTGAAAACATTACAAACATACAAATCTTTCCTCTTTATAATATTAGTATAGAAGTATAGATATAGAAGAAGGAAAATTTTAAAAAAATAAAAGGAACTTTAATGCAATAACAAATATAGTGGACGCGGTGGCATTAAACGTGCCGCATAATTTATTATGAATACGGGCGGTAGTTTCATTTGCGGCGAGCGGCCCCGCGCGGAATGCGAGCGGTCGGTACCTCATAAAATATACAAGAAAAAACAGCAGCGGTTTAGAGACAGATTGTTATAAAAATATCCCGTTTCAGCCGGGCTTGACTCTATTAACGCTTTTTACTTTACTTTATTCAAAAATGACGACATAACTCGCGTTTTAGGCTTTAATTTATCCTTTATGCTGTTTTTTGAAGGCGGTTTAAAAGTGAAAGATTGGTTGCCATTTCAATCATAAAGCTTAAAAGCCGCATATTTGTAAAAAGTTCTAAAACTTTTATAAATAAATAGTTTATAAGTAAGTTAGTAAGTAAACGTTTACGGAATTCCGTAGTACAAAGGTAATGGGAAAATTCTTTCTAATTCATTTTTATTTATTTATTTATTTTTAAGAGAAACAAACAGTACATGAAAAAACTTAATAGCTAGGGAAAAAAAAATTATTAATATTTATTTTAATAAAAATAAATATTACAATTATTAATAAAAATAATAATTTCATACTAATAATATAAATAAACGGGTCAGTTCGTGACCACGGTGGATGCAACTCTGCCGAAACGACGAAACTTGTACAAAGGTAATTCTATTTTATCGCGATGTGACCCGTTTATTTTTATAATAATTAGTACTAGAAATTGTTAATTGAAAAGATAATATTTTGAATTTTGATTTTTAACCTTTAGTTGAATGGTTTCAATATGTGTTATAAAAAATAGTTCCAGATATATTCTGGTTAGAGTTTTAAATCTAAATTCAAAGAGAACCTTATTATTATAACGGTAATTTCAAATCGAGCATTTCAGTAAGCGAAATTTCCCAGAAGACTTGTAAAACATTTCTGCGTTCACATTATTCGCTACAAACTCCAGGAAATGAGAAATCTCCTCCAGCTACTGACAAAACTGGTAACTACTTTTAAAATGCCGTTTTCAAAACTTTCATACACTTTTGGTAAAAATATTACTCCAGAATATTGCAAAAATTCAAAGAAGATTGCAGTATTATGCATAAATCAAGCACTTTTGAATCGTCCACGATCAATTAGATTTGATGAAACTACACCTGGTTCGTAATTTGTTTCTCTTACCGAGAAGAATCAATAAGAAACTCGGCGGTCAATCTTTTAAACATTTTAAATTTACATACCGAAATGTTATTTAACCGCAGTTCGCCGTGTGGTATCCGGCCGAATAGAATAGACGACCCTCATTTCTTACCGAGGTGTCGTAAAAGGTGACTAAGGCAAGTTGACGTCAGGCAGGCGGCCAGTCGTCAAATACGTAGCCAAAACATGTGACAACATGTTTGTAACATGTTGATCCGACCCCACTTAGAGTGGGATGAGGCCAGGAGGATTATGATTATTAAACCGCAGTCTTGTTTGAAAACTGTAAATTGTATGAAATTCTTATTTAGGAAAAAACAAGTAAAGTTACGGTCTGTCACTATCCCACTGCTGGGCAAGGGCCTCTTATCTTCGTTTTTGGAGAGCAGGGTTGCAGATAACAACTGCCACGCTGCTTTAATGATTGGTGTCTACCAATCATTAATTATTATCCCCAGAATTCTCTAGAGATATGCAGATTTCCTCGCTATATTTTTCTTAACCGAAATGAGTGTGATAAATTGCAATTATCAATTAGATTTTTGAGCTTTTAATAGAAAAACTCGTTGGTGCCTGCGCGGGGTTTGAACTCGTGTCCACCTCGATAAGGTCTCACCGCCGGGCTATCACAGCTTACAGTATTAATACTAAAATCTTTTAAAAAATATTCTTTTTTATTTTTCTATATTAGGTTTACCAGCAGTTAATATAATCTTACATACTTATAATACTAAATTATTTTATAATACATACTTAATTATTGCTAATAACTTAACTATATTAAGGTAAACACAACATGCAATGAAACTTTTTTTTAACAAAAAATTATATATAACATACAAATTTATAAATTATATTAATAAATTTTATATAACATATAAAAAAAAAATTAGAATAGAATAGATAGAGATAGTATTAGATGTTCAACAACTTTTAGTAAGTAAAGTAAAAAGTAAAGTAAAATAGCGGCCTGTTACAATCCCACTGCTGTCTCCTCTCTCCGTTTCTGGAGAGAAGGGTTGGAGCTAAGACCTATTACGACTACTACCTACCACGCTGCTACAATGCGGATTGGTAGGTTACACATATCTCTTGAATTCTCTAGAGATATCCTGGTTTCCTGACGATATTTTCCTTCACCGAAAAGCGTGTGATAAATTGCAATTATCAATTAGACACATGAGTTTTAATAGAAAAACTCTATGGTGTCTGCCCGGGTTTGAACTCGCGTTCCCCTCGAAAGAGTCGCACGGTCTCGCTATCACAGCTTACAACTTTTGGTAATAGAATACTATTATTAAAAGTTGTATTATTGTTGATTTTTTCTTAAAAGTAACAAATTTTAAATTATGTATTATAGAAAGGTTTGCATAAGCCTCTCGCGTTATGATCTTTTAACATCACAAATGAAACCACGTAACGCGTTTAGTTTAACGCAGATCTACTCTTTTGTACTTTAAAGTATATTGTTCTCAACCCTTCCATGAAATAGAATAAAAATGCGTACAAAGAGTTTATTCTTTTTGTGTTTTATATTACACGAACGAGTTAGCCGGTCCATTGTTCAGGAATAAAACAAAGTCAGCTCACGACAAATCAACCCAACCCTTCTTTGTTCTTAAACAAATTATAAAAACTGGATTAATGCAAAACAAACACAAACATGGTTCGCGTTTGTATTCATTCCGCTTGTGGAAATTAATGAATGGAAACAAATCCAACAATATTCTCATTTACAAGAACATCTTTTATATGATACTAGCTGTGCCAGCGGTTTCGCCCGCGTCGACATTAGTTGTCACCAAAAAATTCTAAATTGAAATTGTGAACATAAAAGTAACATAAGTTAACTATAAGAGATAGCAGTGCAATGCAATACCATAACGTAAAAAATCTTTCTCCACAATATTATTTCTTTATTGAATTGTATGTATTTGTAATGAAGAACAAATATCTAAAAAGATGAAAAATATTTTTCCCTTTTTCCTATTACTACTTTGTAAGAGCGAAAAGTTGTTTATCTATCATGCTTTTAAATATATTTCGGGAATCCTTCGGGGTATAGGTTGATACAGTTCCAGTGGGATGAGATAGAATTTTTACAAGATATATTTTGGCGAATACGTAAAGGTATTTTTTACTTCATTCCTGCGTTTTAGTTTCAATACGATATAAGTGCTACTCGCTCGCTTAAAGTGAAATTATGATACTACGTACAAGGTTCCATTAGCAATTTTTCACAAGTATGACCAAACAATAGGATTCTCACTGTATACTAAAAAAGTAAACAGTGAATGAGAATACTATCCCACTACTGGGAAATGAGCTGTGATAGCCTAGCGGTGAGACCGTGCGACTCTTTCGAGGGGAATCAAACCCGGGCGGGCACCAATTAGTTTTTCTATTAAAACTCATGTGTCTAATTGGTAATTGCAATTTATCACACGCTTTTCGTGAGGAAACCTGCATATCTCTAGAGAATTCTGGATATATGTGTAACCTACCAATCCGTATTGGAGCAGCTCTTCTCTCCAGAAACAGAGAGAGGAGGCCTATTCCCAGCAGTGGGATTGTAACAGGCCGCTACTTTTACTGGGAAACCTCCTTCTTTTGATAGAACGATAAATAATAATGGTGATAATGATTGGTGATGTTTGTAATAGACAAAGTAGGAACCGACATAAGCTTGCGGTTCCTGCTTAGAGCGTTGCAAAAGTACATAAGTCGTTTGTGGGTTTGGGTATAAGATTCTATAATAAAATTCCGCAATCTACTTTAACTTTACCATTACAGCAGTTTAAAAACACTATTAAAAAAGGCTAATACAGAAAGCCTACTTATTATACTATTGAGCATTACTTAGACGATAAGAATGCGTGGATATAGCTACTCTTCGACCCTGTACAAGACATTAAGAAGTATATGTAACTAGTAATAAGAATTATTCTTTGAAAAGAACAACCGCCGAGTTTCTTGCTGGTTCTCTCGATAGGAACCGCTTTCCGAACCAGCGGTGGATGTTGACAATTCAAAAGCACTTGTTAACAAGTTTACTTGAATAAAGAATATTTTGAATTTGAATTAATTATCATTACAGGTAGTTTCTAGCAGTCTGCTACACGTGTTTGTAAGCAAGATCAATTATGGGAGTTCAACCAATTACTACACTTGAATAACTCTTCTTGTTTCTCGAAAAGGCTCTGGGTTTAGTAAAGATACAATAGAAAAAGATATTACGGTTTTCTGATAATAGTTACACTGGTTCACCGTCCGTCCACATTATCGTCATTATATTATAAATCATATTTATACGAAAATCGCTGCGGTATTAAGGTCGTGCGTTATTTAATCGCCCATGAAAATTTATGCCGCCACAAGTAGTCGTTTAACGTTATCACTGGGAAAGTTTGCCCGAACAATTAGTTGGGGTCAGACAGACACGTGTGGGTTTTATTAATATTAGCTCCGAATATTATTTAGCCGTGGTAGCAGAACGGTGTAAAAGCGTGAATATTACCAGCGAGTAGCACGTTCAAAGCCTCTAGAGTTTATATTCTATAAAAATTGCACCTAAACAATATTAACAATTGATACAACATTTTCAATGAAGAATAATTTAAGGGGGGAATAGATATAACGAGTTAGTTAAAAATGCGCTTAAAAAAAACTTTTAACAAAATTTCATGTCCTTACTGTAACCGTTGAGGAGTTCTCTCCGCTGGAGCCATTCCTGGCAGCAACATGTCATGCTTATCATAAACATACATTGTCATCGGGACTGGAGCAGTGTATATTCAAATTCAAATTCATAATATACTTTATTCAAGTAAACTTGTAAACAAGTGCTTTTTAATCGTCAACATCTACTGCTATAAAATTTCAGGTCCCTACTTTTAGCTGTTAAGGAGTGTCCTCGTCTGGAGCTAATCTTGGCAGCAGCATCAGATCATGCTTATCATAAACATGCATTGTCATCGGGACTGGACGAATACATAAAAATTTCAGCTCAATCAGACACCCGGAAGTGGGTCATATAATAAGCTTTTAAAAAGTTTAGTGTTTAGGTGTTAGTAATTAGGTGGTCAGAGAGCCAGTCTCTTAATACATTTAGATGCCTTGATGTTATAGGTCTTGTGTTGAGCTGATTGGTGGTATTTTATTTATTTAGGAACAACCAGTGGCAGTTACATTAAATCATTAAACTAAGTACTCCACAAGACCTACCGCATTAGACCTACCAATCCGCATTGTAGCAGCGTGGTAGGTCTTAGCTCCAACCCTTCTCTCCAGAAACGGAGAGAAGAGACCTATTTCCAGCAGTGGGATTGTAACAGGCCGCTACTTTTTACTCCACAAGAGGCATTCAATGCACTGTCTTTAGGTGTCACAGCATGCACATCATTATATATAAGGACAACAATGAGCTACTTAATCTAAATGTAAAACTAGGGCTCCAACATCTGGGGCTTAAGAATTATTTTTTTTAGTTGTTTAATTAATGGTTCTCTGAACACATCTGCAGATTGGCAAATTGAATTATATTGTCTTGAAAACCTACTTAAAGCAGTATGGTGATGCCGTCTATCTTGCCGGGCCAAATTGATGCCAGCTTTGCCAGCCTGCATATCTCTTAAAGGTTCTGCGATTTACCAATATTGCAGCTTAATAGGCGGAAGCCTAAATCATTTTCTTCTATAGATCAGAGAAGGCCTTTGAAAATCACAGCTCAATTAAAATGCATGCTTGCTTCCAATTCTACAAAGCGCCAAAGTAGGTAAGTAGTTCTTTTAAACTGATGGACGTACGTTATCTCAAGAATTCATCAGATATGCACATATCCTTACTGTCTCTATGTCTTTTCATGGAATGTCCATACCACATGATCTTGTGCCGCTTGTATCCAGCGGCTCCCCGCGACCTTTTTGAGTTCATGAGTCCATCTCGTAGGGGGTCTACTGACATAGCGTTTTCCGGTGTGGGTCGCCATCCTAACACCTTACTACCCCCAACGCCCATCACCATTTCAGCTTTGCGACACGCTGAGCTATGTCAGCGAACTTGGTTCTTCTACGGATCTCCTCATTTCTGATTTGATTACGTAAAGATACTACGAGAGCTCTATTGTCCGTTGAGTAAAACTGAGCCTTCTTATAAGCAAGTTGGACTTTGCAAAATATAGCTCTTATAATTTGCTTTCATAATTACCATCTTTTGCAAGGACGGAGATAGTTAAATTACTTTTTTTTGTAATTTTAGAAACAAACTATATTTCTTAATTACTGCAACTCAGTTTAAAACAAACGCAATTGCATCTTACCACAGATGCAACTTTAAATTAGTTTCTCCTTTGAAAAGTTTAATTAATTTCTGAGATAAAAATACAAAATCAAAACTTCCAACCTCGTGCAACTTCTTTCAAAGTTGAGTGGTTTGATGTTCTACTAGAGTTTATTTTTTTATCAGCCTCTGACTATTTTATAGCTGGGAAAAATCCTGTTCTCTCTATTTTGAAGAAAAGCTTTAAGCTTAAACAGATCACACCGCTTCAATGTGTTGTTTACACACTTCCCAAATTCACTTTGTACATGTAGCTTTCTTTACAATGTTTTTCCTTCACTGATATGCTTCGCTTGATAATTATTTATTATCAATCAAAGTTTTACTATAGAAACTCATCGGTATTAGCTCGGATTTTCAGCCCATGACAACTTCTGTGATATTCAATAATGTTAAGAATGAAATGCTTCAAGCGATTAAAGTTTTTAAATTGATAAAAATTTATACTGACCATTTTTAGGGGTTAAAATTAGAATAATAGAAAGAGAGGTAGAGTTTTCTGTAGACTAATACAACAGAAGTAATCCGATATATCGTATTTTATATCTAAGACTGTTGGGTACTGCACTATAGAACTGGAAGGATACTATAGGAGTAAAAATAAAACCTTGAGTACCACCGTACTAGGATGTGGAACCGAACTCGACATTTTATTATTTGGCTTACGATGGCAACTCAATAGCTTTTGAATCGTCAACTTTACTGCTGGTTCGGAAAGCTATTCCTGCCGAGAAGAGCCAGCAAGAAACTCGGCGGTTGCTCTTTTTAAAATATAAATCTTAGAACTAGTTACATTTATTTATTACTGTCTTGTACAGAGTAGAAGCGCACCTATATCCACACATCCTTATCATCTAAGTAATCTTCAACAGTATAGTAGGCTTTCTGTATCAGCCTCTTTTTAACAGTGTTTTTAAACTGCTGTAATGGCATGACCAAAATTGATTTCGGAATTTTATTATAGAATCCTATACCCAAACCCACAAACGATTTACGTACTTTTGCTAGGCGCAAAGCAGGAGCCGCAAGCTTATGTCGGTTCCTACTTTGTCTATTATATACATCACCTATCGTTTTATAATTCTTTATATTTTTATGTACAAAAATTACGTTATTTAAAATATTCTGTGAAGCAAATGTTAGAATACCTGTTTCCTTAAACTTCTCTCGCAGGGAATCACGCGGACTTAAATTGTAGATGCCACGTATGGCTCTTTTTTGTAATACGAAAATTTTTTCACTTTCCGCGCATTTACCCCACTGCAATATTCCATAAGACATATACATTATTGAATATAGACAAAATAGTGTATCGCTAGTGACTCGACGAGGTGTGCTAGCAATTTAATAGTTTTTTTTAATACTGTTTTAATTTAGGCCGATTTTTTACAGCTACCTATCTTAAAAAATAAAAATATTATGTTATATCACACAAGCACTTTAAGAAGTAATGTGGTAGTATATGGTAAACACAATAAAGACATTCATGGCTCGCTCGCGAATAAACTGCGAGTCAAGAACACGCATAACAAATTTCATAGTCAAGGGAGGAACAAGGGTGCGTATCACATACAAACAATAAAATTTTACGAAGGAAAAACGTGTTCACCAAATATTATACCAGAAACCTTACTAAATTGGAAACGTGGTTTGCTGTTTACAATACTATGCTCTTCATAAAGATATGTATATTACACTCTGACACCATAAATCCAAATTTAATATTGCAAATTCGGCTTCATGTATTTCTGTTACGCTTTCACAGCCAATAGCTGGACTAATATAGATGAAATTAGGTAGAATTAAAGTTTATATACCGGCCTAACACATAGAATAAGCTTGACAGACAGATAGACTCGCTATAATATAACCAAGGGAAAAAAGCTTGAAATTAAATATTTTGGAACAATTAGAAATCATTAAGCACGACAATCACACCCTCATTAACGAGCAGATAAGTGTTTCTAGTTCAAGCTTGTTGCACGTGTTCAGAGGTAAAATAAAGGGTGGGGATGAACCAAATACAATGCTTGTACAGATAATGCTTCGCTTTGCGATTTTTTCGTGGAGTCTATCTCCTGATGATGCCTCGGTTGCAGGGCGAAACGATTGTTGAGTTTGTGATAGTGAACGTGTGTAGTGCTTGTGTATTGTGGTGGAAGTGGTGGAGGTTTGTGCATGTGTTTTTACGAATCCTGCACGTATCGGGTATGAAAATACGATAGTCCACTATACATTTATAACTATATATATTTTCTATCTACTGTCTCGCGGATTATAACAAAATAATTTTATTATTATTTTTGTATAACCAAGGGTTTTAAAACCGAGTTCTCTTGTGATAAGAGAGCTCACCACATATGATACCACGGAAATGGTTTTCTTCATATATGACTGCATATCACCCTGAAAATCTTCGCTTCATCAATGAAAGAGAGGAAAGAACGAAAGTAAAATCAAAAGAAATAAATATGCACTATTTTCATTCAGTTTATCGTCATTGTCATCTTCTTTCTACTTATCTGAGTCTAAACGGAGTCGGCACAACATGAAGTAAAAAGTAAAGTAGCGGCTTGTTACAATCCCACTGTTGGGAATAGGCCTTCGGCCTAAGGCGGTGGGTCAACTTACCTTACTCGCCTTTTACGACACATCGGTAAGAAATGAGTGAGATCTATTCTACTCAGCGGGATACCACACGGCGTGGCAACTGTTCACTTCATCACTAGCATTCTAAAAAAAACGACTTATTTTCTATTTTTAGTACTACAATATTTTCAATAATGAAAATAATTTCAATTCTGAAAATTTTTTAGTAGTAAATTAGTTTTTTTTTTAATTTACTGTCGACATTCCTAAATTAAGAATTAAGATGTCTTTTTTCTTTTCTACTTGTTTTTTTTTTTCAATAATAAGTTTCGAATACTTAAAAAAATATATATATCAGTATTTTTATTGCACTATTGGAGAAGTGATATCCGTTTGAACACCTCCGTCAATTGCTTCTTCAGGCGACAAAAGGGTTAACTCGGTTTTTAAATCTTTTTTCAACTCAGCGATTTAATGTGGAAACGCTGCCAATCTTGGGACCATTCAAATTCAAATCCCAAATATTCTTTATCCTTAACAGATGACTCAAGTCAATTATCATCATTCTCCTGCCCTTATCCCACTCTAAGTGGAGTCGGCAGAACAAACATGTTGTCACATGATTCGGCTACGTATTTTACGAATAGCCGCCTACCTGACGTCAACTTACCTTAGTTGTATTTCACGACACCTTGGTAAGAAAAAAGTCTATTCATCTTAACCGGATACACGGCGGGTCACATTACCTTAGTCGCCTTTTACAACTCGGTTAGAAATGAGTGAAGTCTATTCTACTCCACCGGATACCACAAGGTAGGTCAACTTACCTTATTCGCCTGTTACGACCCCTCGGTAAAAAGTGAGGGTGGTCTATTCTACTCAGCCGGATACCACACGGCGAACAGATTACTCAGATCAAATGGTAGTAAAATTTGACACAAATGGGTTAATGTACATATTGCTCGTTTAGTATTAAAGTGATGAAATTCAAAAAAGTTGTTTTGTCTGATCTTATGCAGACAGACAGCTTTGGCAACTTTGTTTTATAATAATTATTATTCAATAAATATCAATAAAAACATTATAAAGATAATTAACTCAGCTGATTACTAAAGGTATTCTGCTAAAGGACAGCCGCAATGGCAATTATGCTCATTAAATATGAGAATATATTTCCATCGTCCCGCATCATTAGCAACACGGCGTCAAGAAATTATGAAATATTTAACATATAGCGGTAAATAAACCATTTATTAATAAGCTGTTTTATAATATCTTTTTCTTTATTTAAGATCAAATACAGAATTATTAAAAATAAATTTACAAGTTCAAAATATTTTAATGAACAGGGATTTGGATGAACATACCTGGTCATCATCATTCTCCTGCCCTTATCCCACTATAAGTGGGGTCAGCACAACATGTTACAACATGTTGTCAAATGATTTGGCTACGTATTTTACGACCGGCCGCCTGCCTGACTTCAACTTACCTTAGTCGCCTTTTACGACACCTCGGTAAGAAAGGAGGGTGGTCTATTCTATTCTGCCGGATACCACACGGCTATTGTATGAACGTACCGGGTGTCTCGTTAAAAACATTTTATTCAGCTTTTCATAAAAAAATTAATACTTACAGTCTCTATACTGTCCGAGTCCAATAAGAAAGCCGAGGTCACTATTATTACACTTTTAATTTCACTATTTTGACATCTGCAGCGCAGTTTTTACTTTTGCAGTGCCTTCGTTGCCATTGTATAAATGCATTTGTATAGTTCCTTTAATAAAAATTTCATTTCATTTCATTCATTCGCAAACTGAAGGTCTAAGGTACGACTAAGGTATGTGCCGTGTGGTATCCGGCTGCATAGAATAGACCACTCTCATTTCTTACCATTTCTTACCGAGGTGTCGTAATAGGCGACTAAGGTAAGTTGACGTTTTCAAAATAGATACGTTTTATTGGTCCAAATTTTTTCGTAGATATATAACCTTTAGAAACAAACATTTTGAAAAACAGTCACGCCGTGTGGTATCCGGCAGAATAGAATAGACCACCCTCCGTTCTTACCGAGGTGTCGTAAGAGGCGACTAAGGTATGTGCCGTGTTGTAGCCAGCTGCATAGAATAGACCACCCTCATTTCTTACCGAGGTCTCGTAAGAGGCGACTAAGGTAAGTCGACGTCAGGCAGGCGGCCGGTCGTAAAATACGTAACCAAATCATGTGACAACATGTTTGTAACATGTTGTGCCGACCACACTTAGATTGGGATAACGGCAGGAGAATGTTGATTGTTTTCTTGCTCTTCCGAGTTATGAGTATCTTTAACACTCGCGATTTATTGCAATTTGACACAAAACAACTTTTTTAAATTATGTTACTTTAGTACTAAGCGTGCGATAAATATAAATATTCTTTTTTTCCTAAATAGCCTCACATACACACATATCCCAAAACATATTTCCATTCATTCTATTCGTATAACCAAACAAAATATGTGTATTATAAACAGCTGAAAGGAATGTTCTCGAACTTCGGGCCTGTCATAGTCGAGGTCAGATTGGCCCGAATAATGTAATAAGGTCGCATACCGACCCTGTCCCTTGAGTGCCCACGCCCGAATAACTATATATAACTACAGATGGAATATTTCAACTCAAGTTAGAATGTTGAGACGCCGGAAGATGGAAATTTCATGTATGTCTGTAATTTCTTTGGCAGTTGCCAATTCTCAGAGTTTAGGATTTTCTTCTTCCTCAAATGATTTAAATTCTTAACGTTTAAGATGTTCTTCTACTTCTGATTGTCATACACTTTTAACCATAGATCTCTTAGGGCAGAGGTCTTTTTTTTTCGAATGTGTCTAATGCTGTTAGCCCTAATGGCTTTTACAGCGTCACCGGTGGGATGGGCGAGCGCAGAAGCTTCGCCGGGTAAAATTGATAAGAAGCGAGTGTTTTTTAGGCACTCGTAACTTATTGGGAGCGTCGCCTTAAGGGTGTCTCCTGCGAGACCGAACCTCGGCTTAAAGCGGCGCGTTTTGGAGGACTGTATCTAACACATTGACTTTGAAGAAGTCTGCATCACGGCGGCCGCGGCAGAGGGCTGCGGCCGCTTGACACAAGCAAGCGGGGACCTCGTCTTCGCCGGCGAAGACGCTGTTTGTGTGTGTATTGTGTGTATGTCTTGTTGGATGCTGTGATAGCATCGTCGGGGTCGTTGAGGACGCTCTTAGGGCGCCTGTGAAATCGGTTGGGGAAGTTAAACACCTTATAGTTGGACGCGGCTGCTATAAGGGGGTTAGGATGTGTGGACGCTTTCTCGAAGTAGGTCTTCGAGAATCGTTTGAAAAGATCGGCTATCGTGGGAAGGTCAAGATCTCTATGGAGATTCACGTTGCGCACGAACCACGGACAGCCAGTGGCTGTACGCATGAATCGATTTTGGAGTGTCTGCAACGGACACAGTCGTGACTTAGGAACGTGCGCGAACGCGACGCTCGCATAGGTCATTATTGGTCTAATGCAAGTCTTGTAAAGCGTCACTTTGTTGCGAAGTGACAGTTTACTAGTTTTGCACAATATCGGATAGAGGCGTCCCATGGCGTATGCCGCCCGGTTGCGGACAACGCGGATGTGTCGGATGAAGGATAGGGTGGGTTGAAAGATAACACCTAAGTATTTGACTTCCTTTTGCCAATCTAGACGTTTGTTGTAAATTGAGACTCTAGGGGGCGTCTGGATGAAGTCCATGGCTCTCCTAGACCTGGCAAAGAACATTGCTGCACTTTTGTCTGCGTTGATTTCGATTCTCCACCGGCGGAACCAGCTTCCGAGACTATCGGTCGCTGTTTGGAGCCTATCGCTAATAGTTGTAGGATTCCTACAAGTGGTGAAGATTGCGGTGTCGTCCGCGAACATGGCGAGATGGGTGGCTACACTAGATTTAGTGGAGAATCGTGGGATGTCACTCGTGTAGAGTGAATAAAGGAACGGTGAAAGTACCGAACCTTGGGGGACTCCGGCGCGTAAGGTACGTCTTGAGGAGAGCGTACCGTCGATACGATATCTAAAGGAGCGATTTGAGAGATAATCGCGTATGATGAGGACGAGCCTATCGGGAATGCCTAGATTTGCGAGTTTGTATATTAAACCCGCATGCCATACCTTGTCGAAGGCTTTGGCGACATCGAAGAAAACAGTACCGGTGTACCGTTTTTTGGCGAAGCCATTGAGGATGGTTTCGGTAAGTCTATGTACTTGTTGTACCGCGGTGTGTTTGGCGCGAAAGCCGAATTGCTCATCCGGTATGAGCTTCTTCGACTCTATGAACGTTATAAGTCTCGCGAGGATTACTCTCTCGTAGACTTTACCTAAGCTGTTGAGCAAGCTAATGGGTCGATAGCTGCTCGGGAGATTGCTGGGTTTACCCGGTTTACGAATACCTATCACTATTGCTTCCTTCCATTCGTCGGGGAAGGAGCAACCTAACAGGAGGGCATTGAAAATCAAAGCTATTAGGTGTATCAGTTGGTCGGGGAGGCACTTGAGTGCCTTGTTGGAGATGGTATCGGGACCTGGAGACTTTCTAGTCTTCAAGTTTTTAATAATGGAACGGACTTCCTCTCCGGTGGTGGGGGCTAGTGGCTGGCAGAGGTCTTTCAGAGGTCGATCTTTTATACTTCTGGGAACCCTTCGAGCTAATACGAGCAAATTCGAGCTAAAGGTTTTCGTGAAGGAACAAAAAATAGTTTGTCAATTTTTTTTCTACTCAAATATGTAATCAAACTTTTCAATAAGGCAATAAATAAAGTGTAACGAAGCGAATCAGTTTTTATTGTATTTTTAAAATACATTTTATGAATATTATTGTAAAATACTTTCTAAAACATGAACTTGTTCCTGTCCGGTTAATTTTATCTTTATTACTGTCATCTATATTTCCATTGATTTGCTTCCATTTCCATTCATTTGATTTCCATTAATACTATGATGTTTATATATGTATTATTATGTTGTATTTCTTATTATTATAGGTTACATTTAGCGTATAGTTTTAAGAATATAAAGTATAGGTAAAGAATATAAATTCTTTTTTAATATTTGAAATTTGAATCTTGGTTTGACTCTGTCAAAAGGAAAATTGAAATGAGAGAAAAAAGACATAGCAACGGAATAAAAAAATGGATATAGAAGTGAATTTAAAAAGCGAAGTAAAATAGAAACTTAATTGTCGTTTCTTTGGTTAACGAACGGATAAGAACGTAAGAGAAGTTAGAGTGAATAGCATTGTAGAAGACGAAAAAAGACCTATTTCCTATTAGACCAATTTTATTTAATCTGAGCGTCAATAAGGGAAAATGTTTGTGAACGTGTTTTTACTAATTCTGCACTAAGAACTGATTATTTTCCACACATTTATCACAAGAGGTTTTCTTGAACTACGAGTTATAGCAAAATAATTTCAGTGTGACTCCAAAATAAGTTCTAAATCTTAGAAGCTAAGTAATAAAGAGGTGACAAATTAATTTTATCGAAAAAGCTTGTAAAAGTCCAATCAAGCAATAAGCCGTAGCGTGGAATGGGGTGCTTAATTAGAGTGACAGCTGATCGCTCGCGGAAAAAATAATTAATTTTCGATATAAGCACACGTTCCGATACCCTGCGCTTTAATTAAACGAATTAATCACCACCCCCATAATTCCCCCCAATCCATCGCCAATCACGTGACAGAGCAATTTGGTTTTACACAAAAATTTAATTAATATACGAAAATGTACTTTGGTGAGGTTTCATGTTAAAAATGAGATAAAAGGTAAATATTAAATTGACAAAAATATCGAAGCATCAATAGCCAAACTCTTCTAGGTATTTATTTATTTATTCGGATCTTCAACAGCACAAAATTACACAAATCATCCGACATATATCCCATAAAGTTAAAATTAAATATGTAGTACCAATTATAGAAAAACACATCATTCTTAGTTACAGTGTTACAATTATAAACCTAAAAATAAACAAGAGAATAATGAAAACTAAAAAAACAACATTAAGGCGCAAATACTAAAAGAACATTAATGCAATACTGAATTTAATAAACCTGTAAGGCACAAAATAAACCGCTACTTACATTGATAAATGATTTTATCACAGTATATTTTTAGTAATTTAATTTTTGTGCATATGAATATAAATAATTATAAAAGGATTGACGATGTATATAATAGACAAAGTAGGAACCGACATGACATAAGCTTGCGACTCGTCTTTACGCCTTGTAAAAGTTCGTAATTCGTTACTGGGTTTGGGTATAAGATTCTATTCCACAATTAATTAATTAATTCCACTATCTACTTTGACTTTACCATTACAGCAGTTTAAAAATACTATTAAAAAAGGCTAATACAGGAAGCCTATTATACTATTGAGGATTACCTAGACGATAAGAATGCGTGGATATAGCTTGTCTTTAACCCTGTACAAGACATTAATAACTATATGTAACTAGTGATAAAAAATATTGTTTGAAAAGAGCAACCGCCGAGTTTCTTGCTGGTTCTTCTCGGTAGAAACAGCTTTCCGAACCAGCAGTAGATGTTGACGATTCAAAAGCACTTGTTTACAAAATTACTTGAATAAAGAATATTTTGAATTTGAATTAAATTTGACACACTTCCGGGTGTCCGATTGAACTGAAATTATGCATACTGATCAAGTCATTGACAATGCATGTTTATGGCCAGCAAGAAACTCGGCGGTTGCTCTTTTCCAATTAAATTCTTATAACTAGTTACATTTGGTTATTACTATCTTGTACAAGGTAGAGGAGTAGCTATGTCCACGCATTTTTATCATTTATCCTCAATAGTATAGTAGGCTTTTTGTATCAGCCTCCCTTTAACAGCGCTTTTAAACTGCTGTAGTGGCAAAGATGAAATCGATTGCGGGTTTTTATTATAGAATCTTATACCCAAACCCATAAATTACTTATTTACTTTTGCAAGGCGCAAAACACTATATACTTTGACTATTATATACATCGCCGATCCTTTTATGTCTGTTCTTATGCACAAACATTAGATTGGTAAAAATGTACTGTGAAGCCAAAGTAAGTATACCTATCTCCTTAAAGTTCTTTCGGAACAAAGCCAATAACTTTCCGAATATCGCATTACAAGTGACTGCTATCACAAAAGTAAGAATGACTCGATTAAAAGCAAGCTAAGTAGAAATATAAGCAAGCTAAGTAAGTAAGTTATCCATAGAGATAAATATCATAAAGAGGAACAATCCCATAATACATTGTTTTGTTATATCTCAAGAGAAACACGACACGATAACACAGTTGTGTATCTGATACACGAAACAATATGTGCAATTCAATTTTCCGAACAGCATATTTCATTTGAATTGCAATGAGATTCGCTTGCAGTTTTTGATAAATGTTTGGTGAAATCCATCGATCACTGCCAACTCTCGTATGCAAAAGTATTCACGGACAACATGATTTATTTTAACTTTTACCAGCAGACATCAGAACACGTACATGATTTTAAACTATTTTGTAATAATTATATATTCTGTAATAACCGCCCAGCGGTGAGACCTGTGACTCTCTAGATACGATCATGGGTTCAAACCCCAGGCAGGCACCAATGAGTTTTTCTATTAAGACTTAAGTGTATAATTGAAAATTCCAATTTATCACACGCTTTTCGGTGAACAAAACATCTTGAGGAAACCTGCATATCTATAAAGAATTCGGGCGATATGTGTAACCTACCAATCCGCATTGGAGCAGCGTGGTATGTCTTAGCTCCAACCCTTCTCTCCAAAAACGGAGAGAGAGAGGAGGTCTATGCCCAGCAGTGGGATAGTAACAGGCCGTTACTTTACTTTTTGCTTTATATAAGAAACCAGTTGTGTCAGCAGCTTGGCCCGCATTTTGTGTAGTAAAGTATGTTTAGCAAAAGTAGGTTTTGCGAGTTTGAGGTAAGAGGTTGAAACATGCTGTGGTGGGCTTCTTTGTATTATTTTTATAGATCTACATTCTCTGGAACATTATTTTAGTATATCTCTGTTTGTTAACACGGTGCACGCGACTATAGCTTAGCAGGCTAGTTTTTTAAACTGCGCGACCTCTTCAATAAGAAACCGTTATATACTACGGTTTTGTAACCTAAACCTTTCAGAAGAATAACACATTTATTTTATTGTATCGTGTATAATCTTAAACGTAATTTATATATTATTGAAATAAAATAATAACACTAGCTTTTAGTAAAAACCGTACAAAAAACCGTCCAATAGATTTTGAGAATCGATCACATATAGCCTTGTGAGGACTTTGTTTTATATTGTGTATAGATATTCTACTACAGAACCGTTGTAATTGTATTTTTATTCAAATTTTAACTAAATTATTATAATATGAACTCATCGCTAATAGTTATATTGAACCGGTTTGATTGCTCGCGTTAAAAGGCGTTCAAAAAGTTTTTTCATCGATTTTTTCATTAGGTCGGTTCAGTTTGTAGCTTAGTTTGTGCAATCGGCCTGTAATCTTGTATATTTAAGAGTTCTTTTTCGGCTATATCGGGATTTTTTTTTAAGTTTCAACCGTCTGAAATTTCATTCATATTGAATATAATTCCGCTATTTTGTACTTTGGAATTCCGCAACGTAACGCCTACTTCTAGAAGTAATGGTTACGATAATATGAGCAGACCCATCTAAAATAAGCATCAAATGAGACAACAATCACCACGTGTAGCATAATCAGGTAGTAATAAGATGAAAAGAAATAACAAGTCATCAACTCCTCCCCTTATCCCACTCTAAGTGGGGTCGGCACAACATGTTACATACATATTGTCACATGATTTGGCTACGTATTTTACGACCGGCCACCTGTCCGACGTCAACTTACCTTAGTCGTTTTTTACAACCCCTCGGTAAGAAAGAGGGTGGTCTTTTCTACTCAACCGAATACCACACGGCGGGCCAACTTACCTTAGTCGACTTTTACAACACCGAGGCGTTGTAAATGCAGCCGGATGAAAAGAAATAACAAAATGTCTCCACAAATAGGACATGTGGAGTGTTCGAAAATGAAATATATTTGAACCCCAAATTAAAATGTCCTCCATACGCCCTCAAAGCGCTTTTGGCAATTTCCCTAAGTGACTAATCGAAAAGGAAAATACTCCAAGAGTTTCCACCGCCAAAAGGTACGGAGTGTGTAGAAAGCTGCTTCGCAGGTAGAGGTTAATATTAAGAGTGTTCCTTGCAAAGACGCCCGGCCCAACGGGGCTACGAAACGAACGTTATATACCGCTAATACTATGTACATTATAAAACACTGTCTTCATCTACATACATTTTTTTTTCTCTGTGCCATCGTCCTCCGTTGACTTCCTTAGCGTCATTACTTTTAACGGTTCCTAAATATTAAATTTATATAAAGTTTATTCATAATAATAATGAAGTTAATTAGATAAATTTATTATTATGATTTAACTTGTTTATGACTAGGTTAAAAAAAGATTCAGGTTTAAACAAGAGAAGTTCAAAAAGAAATTAAAGAGACAATTATTTATAAAGCTTATTATATATAATTATATAATAAACTGATGAGGAATATGTTAATGATAAGAAAAATTGGATTTAAATTGTGACTATGACTAGATTATATTGTGAATTTTTTTGAACTATACAAATACAATATTGTAATATGAATTTTTTTTTTAAAAAGACCGCCGTGTTTTTACTGGATTTTCTCGGTTAGAGCACCTTTCCGAACCAGTCGCAGCTTCATAGTAATTTAACAATTCAAAAGTGCTTGTAAAATTTCAAAAAACAATTTCAATAAAGAATTATTTAAATTTGATAAATTGAAGATAACGTGTATCATTTAGTCATCATACACTCATTTATTCGATATCTGTGTGAACGTCACATCAATCTGATTGGAATTACGCTGGTTAGTGGACTGTGTTTTCGTCAATTGTAAGCAGATCTTTGCCAAATCAGTGAGTAATAAAACCACACCAACCTCGCTATCCACATTTGCCCGAATGGACGGAGACCTGTTGCCGGACGCACGGCGCACCAGCTGGCAGTGAACTTGGCGCAGCACTCTTCACTAGTTAGGCAGAACAGTAGTTTTTGGAAATGCACACACCTCACAGAGAGATAATAACGTATTGTAATGGACACACCTCTCAGAGATGACAACATGTCGTCCTGAGAACGTCCGCGAGGCAAGTGTCGACCAACCATTTGAATGCGACGGTAGACGGACAAAATTGATGCAGAAATGTTTTGTATTACTACCCACTAATATATTGTGCAAAGATCGAACAATATCTAATGGATATATAAACAAAATTGACCAAGATTACCATAAATATAGACGGAAATTTATGGTATAATTGCCGTTATTGCTACGTGATATGGCATATACAGAAATTCTATAGACATGGAGAAGAAGAAGGTCATTATCCACTTTTACATCTATAAACATTACACATATTATTTATACTTAATAGAAATAGTTATTATAAAACAACATAATTAAAAATAATAATCACAATGTATGTAGGATTCATCATGTTTTTATCGTTCAGAAAATGATGAATTGTTAGTAAATTATTTTTGTAATAGAAAATTTATAAGTGAAAGATCACGATTGCAAGACAAAATCCTTTTCGTTGGTCAAGTGTTTTCTTATCCCACTTTTTTGTATATATTACTGTCTAAATCGCGCTTTCAGTGGGTGCCTGTGAAGGCTGCTACAGTACCGCAGAATGCGGAAATCCGCTTTTCATGTAACAACGAAATAAGCTGCCAACTCCTCGCTGAGCTCGCCACCTTCCATGCTTCTTAAAGTTCATCTTTCGCTTATTCTATTATTAGTTTAGAAACGTTACTCACGAGATTGAACCCTAAATTTTGTATCTAGTAACATCCATAGTAATATTATAAATAGGAAATTCTGTCTGTCTGTCAAATTAATTAAACTTGCAAAAGTAATAATAATTATTTTGCTATAATCCGGGATACAGTAAATAGAAAATATATTTAGTGGTAAATGTATAGTGGACTATCCGTTTTTTCATACTCGTTACATGCAGGATTCGTTAAAACACATGCACAAACCACCACCACCGCCACTACAATACACAAGCACTACACACGTTCACTATCACAAATAAACAAAATTTGTGCTTCGCTATTTTGTCGTGGAGTCTATCTCCTGATGATGTTTCGGTTGCGGGGCGAAACGATTGTTGAGTTTGTGATAGTGAACTTGTGTAATGCTTGTGTATTATGTACTGTATCGCGGATTATAGCAGAATAATTTTTATTTAAACTTTTGTATTATGGATGAAGTAACGCCTAATTCTATAAATTAATGAAATTTGGTCAATTAAAGCTAAAATACCGCTTACAGGATAAATAATTCGCTGTTTTCTCGCGGGAAAAGAAAAGAATAGCAAATATAATTGAGGGTAGTTCACCACTGAAACCGATGCTAACAGAGTCATATGTACCACTATTATACATTAATTTAATGTATGCTCTTCACTTTTATTCGTTGTTCACTTGATCGTTTATAATCGCCATGATAATAAACGTGCAAGTGTCCACACGTCTGTATTATCATATGATTATACATATCACCCAGCGCCTCCCTTTAATGCGTGTCTGAGAAAAAAGAGTTGTAGGCAATCGTAGGCAATCATAGACGATGATTGGCGCGTACAGCCGACACAGCTCTACACGATCCTACGAAATTATATTTACGTAGCAAATTAACTTATCTCTCGTAGTCTTTAACGCTACGATATGTTACGCAATGCTACGAAGTGCGGTAAATGCTTTGAAACAGCGTAGCTTTGGACGCGGGTTATCTTGAAGGCTGAAGTGAATATTTACGTAGCAAATTAAATTATCTCTCGTAGCGTCCTTAACATCTACGAAATGTTACGATATGCTACGAAATGCAGTAAATGCTTTGAAACAGCGTAGCTCAAGACGCGAGTTATCTTGAAGGCTGAAGTGAATATTTACATAGCAAATTAAATTATCTCTCGTAGCGTCCTTAACATCTACGAAATGTTACGATATGCTACGAAATGCAGTAAATGCTTTGAAACAGCGTAGCTCAAGACGCGAGTTATCTTGAAGGCTGAAGTGAATATTTACGTAGCAAATTAAGTTATCTCTCGTAGTCTTTAACGCTACGAAATGTTACGGAGTGCTACGAAGTGCGGTAAATGCTTTGAAACAGCGTAGCTTTGGACGCGAGTTATCTTGAAGGCTGAAGTGAATATTTACGTATTAAATTAAATATCCCATGAAGAGGCCTATGTCCAGCAGTGGACGTCCATCGGCTGAAGAAGAAGAAGAAGAAGAAGAAATTAAATAATCTCTCGTAGCGTCCTGAATGCTACGAAATGTTACGCAATGCTACGAAATGCGGTAAATGCTTTGAAACAGCGTAGCTTTGGACGCGGGTTATCTTGAAGGTTGAAGTGAATATTTACATAGCAAATTAAATTATCTCTCGTAGCGTCCTTAACATCTACGAAATGGTACGATATGCTACGAAATGCGGTAAATGCTTTGAAACAGCGTAGCTTTGGACGCGAGTTAACTTGAAGGCTGAAGTGAATTTTTGATTGATTATTACAATGTTTATTTTATATACGTAACAGTACTGGATATAAAATCAATAAAAGAAAATAAAAAATAATAAAAAAGTATATTCAAAGCGACAAAAGATATCGTATATTTTTCTGAGAACACAATATGTAAGTTATTGAAGATATTCACAAATTGTGCTGATAGCGTTCTTTGTGGCGGACTGAACAAAAATGCTACGAATAAGCCAGCAAATATTTTCTACGCTATCTGAGGCTTTTAATGTGCTTATCCCTAAAGTTGTGTGGGGCCTATCCCATCTTAATGGCTACCATAAATTATTGATTTTAATCTCTTTCGTAGACATGGCCTATTATATTACATTGCTAGCTTGGACACAGCATTCATTTAATAGCATTTCGAATCTAATTTTCATACATCATATAATATCACCCAATTTATAGAAGCAGGCGTTACTTTGCGGAACTCAATATTACATGCACTATAACAAAACTACCTTGCTTTAATCCGCACGGGTTAATCGAATGCATGCAAAGCCAATGTGTATGAAGCAGGCAAAATTTACGCAACTTACACATGGAGGACAAGTCACCACATGCTCCCCAAGACGCCTCCACCAGCAGCAACGCACACAAGCAGAACACACAACCACCACCACAATCTCGACGATCGTTTCGCTCCGAAACCGAAGCATCATCAGGAGGATAAGGAGGATAGCATTGCGATTTTATCATGGAGTCTATCCTCCTGATGATGAATTTTGCCTGCTTCATACACATTAGCTTTGCATGCATTCGCTTAACCCGTGCGGATTATAGCAAGGTAGTTCTGTTATAGTGCATGTAATATCACCCGACTTACTATAATTAACTTGAATTGTAATTTTGTTCAATTGCTTTCAAAAATTGCGTACAGATCACATTATTCATATTCTGATTTATAGGTTAATAGAAGCTTTTTTATATTTCAGTATCACTTTGGATACGTAGAAAATCTAATATATATGTTTTTTTTAAATACCCTTTCTCCAAATGTTTAAGTCCAGTTTGATATAAAACACAAGAACTGAAAATATATTAATTTCGCTATAGTTCGCGATAAAATTGTGGTTTATCTACGACTATAGCAAAATAATATTTTAAGTACTTTTGTATTATGTCCGGAAAATAACGACTAATTCTATAAATTCTATGAATAAAAGTTTAACTGTAAAAGTTAAGGATTTTCTGCACGCCAGATGCCGGAGAAATAATGTGTGCGAAATCAATAATACCACTAAAGTTCACTTCATACTTCAAACTCATACCGCAGGCTGACGTGACGAGTGACGTTAAAGCAACCACCACTAACTCGCCGCAATTTCAAATTGAAGTTTATCGATGCAATTTACTGTGTATTCAGAATCAAATTCAATAATTAATATTTTCCAAACGGGGCTGAATTAAATAAACTATAAATAAAATCCCGTTTCTCCTTTGAGTATCTATACGTATTGTAAAACAAAGTCCCAAAAAGCTGTCTGTCTGTATGTAATCGATTTTCTCAAAATCTACTAAACGGATTTTGTACGGTTTTAACCAAAAGATACTGCAACACTTCCGGATGGTTTAGGTAAATAGTACATATCGGTATTATGTAAGTTGTGTTGAAGAGATCGAGCAGTTGATAAAAAACTTGCTTGCTGGGAGCTTTAGTCGCGTGCGTAAACCGGCAGAGATACGCTAAAGTAATGTAGTAGAGAAGTGTAGATCTATAAAAATACTACAAAAAGTCCGCAATAGCATTTCTCTATCTCTCACAGTTAACTCACAATAACTTATTTTATGTTTAAAATTATAATTCTAGAAAAAAAATTGTGATACGCTGATTCTCACGCGAGCAAAGCCGCTGGCACAGTAACAGTATATAATGTAAAACATAGCGATTAGCCATGGCTATTTTTACATTAAGTTAACGCGCACGACGTCGCGGTCATATAGAAAATACTGTCTACAAAAATATGGAAGTCCATCTTTAAGTGGCACGTTTATCTGCAAATTAGGGATGATAGCCATTTATTCACGACTTTTTAAACGTAATCCAGTACTTTAGAGATTGAATTCTAAAGCCTGTGTACCGAAGTACGACCGTTTCCCATTACCTTTATCCGACCCTTCTCAACCGTATTTTTGCGGGTTGTCTCGTTATATCGGAGATCCGTTCTAACCCTCTTTTGAATTGGCGAGCTCTCTCGACCTTATCTTTCATCCTTCCCCCGACTTTGTACACGTTGTAACATGTGCCAGTTCGAGTTTAACTTAATAAACTACATCCGGTTTTATAACGTACTACATGTGACATCACAAAATGAATCTGCTTTTGGTTTACTCAGACTCATCAGCAACCTGTCCTAATCCCACTCTAAGTGAAGTCGGCACAACAGTTATTACATGATTTAGCTAGGTATTTTATAACCAGCCTCCTGTCTTTTTTTTACAGGAAAAAATCCCTTATGGGGACCGCCGCCCGACGGGGACAGGCGGCGGTTATGTCGGACTCGCACCGACTAAAACGACCTGTGTGCTCCACCATGCTGCCGAAGGCAAGGACAGGGTATTGTTATACACACTGCCCGCATCCAATGCGGAGTGAAAGAAACAAGACATCACGTCTTGTGGGAATGTGAGCAGTATGAGGACCTTAGGCAGCGAATGTTGGAGGGTATCGTCTGCGCCGAAGTAGGTCCGGTCTACTACCAGGATCTCGTGGCTACAGAGGACAATTTCAATCGCCTCAGGCAGTTTGCCCATGGGTGGCATAGTCAGAAAAGATCAGACCGCTCGTAGCGAATCTGGCTAGCAGCGCAAGCTGTAATTGTGTACGTCAGCCCCAGAATGGGGAGAGTGCGAGCAAGGGACAAGGAAAAGATTAAAGAACTTGTAGGGAGTCAAGAAACTGCGCCGGGAACACGCCTCGAGCAAGTACCAGTGCGGTCTCCCACGATTCGGCCCATATAACCGCGAGGTTGGTGGGGCCATGGGAGGTGGTGGGTTGCCCGCATCCCCGCCAACAGCTCTGATCCCAGAGAACACCTCCTCTGGTTAGGGACCCCTCGAAAGAGAAGTCCCACTCCGCTAACCAGTGCATCGGGAGCACCAGATGCACCGACCGCCTCTGGGACCTGTAAGCCAGGCGTTCGATATATCAGGGTGGCAGACCATGGGCTTAGGCAAGTCGCTACGACCTGGACTCGCCAGCGGCAGATTGGATCCAGAACAAAAGTTCCCGGAACCGCTCCGACGCCTCCGTCCGCAGAGCAGAAGGAAGCCATTGCTGCCTGCAATCGCTTCCTGCCCACCGATGTTTCGTGTTACGGTGGACAAGGAGAGAACGTGCCCCAGATAGAAACCCCTAAACCGTGGTGGGCGTTGCCGCCACCACCGGGTAATTTTTTATAGAGGTTTTATTCCTCGCAACCCGAAGGTCCCCGTTCCATTGCTGGGCTTCCGGGCTTGCCGACAATGGTGGAAAACCATGTCATTACGTTACCTGTAGTCGCCATTTACGACAACTCGGTAACAAATGAGAGTGGTTTATCCTGCTCAGCCTGATACCAAACGGCGGTTTTGTTTCCCTGAGGATTGAGGTTCCTATAACAGGTTTTTTTCATGTAAATAAATATATGTTACACTATCACACACGATCGTCCGACCCCATGGTATGTATTACATGTATAATTAATAAATATATATTATTTAAATAAATAAATACTTGAATAGATACACAGGATGTCCCGTTAAGAATAGATAATCTGTAAAAACCTGATAGTGGATCTATTCACAACATAAAATCAATTAAAAAATATATTTTTTCGAATTAGTACAGAAGTTACGCTTTTATTTAATCATAAAATTTTCTCATCTCATTTGCGTTTCTGTTTACCACAGCTACAAATAAGTGAAATTCGTGGGTTCTTTGATATTACAATAAATGAACCTTACAAATAAATATATAGTAAATATATTATATGAGTAAACTCCGAACTTCAATTTATTGCAGAAATATGGCAAATATTTTTAAGACTTTCAAATCTTTTTAATTAGTGATTTGACTTAAAGGGCTCGATTCCAGGCCGTTAATATATTAGTAACTATGACAAATAATATATTATTTATTTATAATAAATATGTATATCTATCTTAAATAACTTATACGCTACTACTATACAAATCATGCCATCTAAGTTTTAAGCGCACGTGGCAAAAAATGTACTAAAGCATAGCAAAGTGCATGCTAATTTAAAAATAGGCGCATTTAATAAAGATTTTACAATTATATACTAAATTATTTTATTTGATAAATACCCCGTGTATTAATATATAAAGTAAATGCTCAAACTATGACGGAAAACTGGATTCATGGACGTCCAGAAAGACGAAGAAGACGTATTCATAACCTTAACAAGTAAATTTAACCGTTGCCTGGAATATATAATTACCGCCCTCGTTTAATAGTTTAACTGCTTTAATAACTCAAACAATATTTGCGAAGTTGAAGTTGGAAACTTTTATAGCATTTGTTTTGCGGAACGCTTAGGTAAGCTAATGTGGCGAGCCAGGGTAATTAATTTCAATAACTTCTAGAACAACCAGATAGAAAATGTAATTTAGTTCTAACCTTGTTATAATAATTTATAGAATTACGCGTTGCTTTGCGGAGATCCATAATACAAAAGTAATAATAAAATTATATTGCTATAATCCGCGGTAAAATAAATAGAAAAAATATACAGTGCTAAAGGTATGGTGGACTATCCGTTTTTTCATACCCGTTACATTCAGGATTCATAAAAACACATGCACAAACCTCCACTACTGCCACCACAATACACAAGCACTACACACGTTCACTATCACAAACCAAGAATCGAAATAAACCCGGATAAAAGTGCAGCCATGCACTTTATCGGTAATCGCTTTCGATCTCACATAGACACACCTACGGAAATATCCCTTTACAATACACCGATTCACTGGCAACAGAAAGTCAAGTACCTAGGTGTCACCTTTCAACCTTCCATGACCTTCCACGAGCACATACACGTAGTCTGCAATAAGGCTGCGTATGTCATGGGACGACTTTATCCGATGTTATGTAAGAAAAGTAAGATGTCGCTTCGCAACAAAGTGACACTCTACAAAACTTGCATAAGACCAATAATGTCCTATGCGAGCGTAGCGTTTGCGCACGTTTCAAAAGTCAGATTGCTCAGGCTCCAAGGACTACAGAACCGATTTATGCGGACAGCCACTGGTTGTCCGTGGTTCATACGAAACGTTGACCTCCATAGAGACCTCGATCTCCCTACCATTACTCACCTCTTTAAACGTTTTTCGAAATCTTACTTCGAGAAATCTGAGGTACACCCGAACCCCCTTATTTCAGCTGCTTCTACCTACATCCCAGTTAGGTCCGACCATCGAAAATATAGGCGTCCAAAAAGCGTCCTGTATGACCCCGACGATCAAATAACGATCGCCAACACAGAAACACGTAATACACACACACAGCGTCTTCGCCGGCGAAGACGAGGTCCCAGTTTTCTGACGTCGGTTGGTCGTGGCTTCTCGCCACACTTCCGACGCCGCAATGACTAATCTAAGTCATACCATGAACCCTCCACTACGCGTCGCCCTAAGCCGTGGTCCGGCCTCACAGGAGGCACCCTTAGGACGATGTTCCCCGACGATAGTAGAGCTTCTGCGCTCTACTCCCTGCAATTCGCAACTTCGGCGATGCTTCTGCGCTCGCCCGTCCCGCCCGGTGACGCTGTAAAAGCCATTAGGGCTAACAGCATACAGTCAGTTCGAAAAAAAAAAAAAAAAAAAAAAAAAAAAAAAAAAAAAAAAAAAAAAAAAAAATATCACAAACTTAACAATCGTTTTGCCCCGCAACCGATTCATCCGGCATCATCAGGAAATTGGAAAACCAAAGCTTTGCGATTTTGACGTAGAGTCTATCTCCTGATGATGCTTCGGTTGCGGGGTGAAAAAACGGATAGCCCACTCATACATTTAGCATTATATATATTTTCTATTTACTTTATCGCGAATTATAGCAAAATAATTTTATTATTACCCTTGTTATAGTATATTTTTTTAAGACGATATTTGAAGATGCTTAGTGATTAAGAATGTCTTATATGTCGTGGAAGTACATTCCATAGATACACAGCTTCCACAGTAAAAGTAGTTCGCTTTTGTTTAGATAATCTATGGTATTCGAAGTGTGGAAGCAGGCGTCGTTAAAAAATCGTAATCCATTACGATTTTGCCATGGTTTCCTCCTGACGATGCTTCGGTTACGCGGCGAAACGATCTAGAGATTGTTGCAGTGAGTGTGTGTAGTACGCATGTGTGTGATAGTGGCGGAGTTTTATGATACGTACGGTGACTGTTTGTTGTTGTAATTACTATTGTTTATGAAATTTTGACGATCAGAAAGTGTATGTGTACTACTAATTTTGAATAAAGGTATGTGAACATTCTCTGTTTTTATACACTTAGTATTACATAGATAAATAATTCTATCAGAACTTCAGAACTACTTACATTACTCTCACTACTGAAGAAAGAACTTTAAAGACGTTTAACTTTAAAGAGATTACGCGGCAAAATACGGCAAATTAGAGCGGGTAGTATATTCGCGTGCGGTATTACTGCCGCATTGCGATTTCCTTCCATAACTCACCGCTGTTTGCAAATCGCTTGCATTCGTCACTACTCACGAAACATTAACTAATCAAGGGGGTTTTATTAGTTGGCTTGGGGTTGAGTAAAAAGAAAAGTTATTGTTAATTATCTCCCGTATTTTATAATACTATGAAGTAATCTATAGAATTAGGCGTTACTTTTCGGAGATCCATAATACAAAAGTAATAATAAAATTATTTTGCTATAATCCGTGATACAGTAAATAGAAAATATATATAGTGCTAAATGTATAGTGGACTATCCGTTTACATCCGATACATGTATGATTCGTAAAAACACATGCACAAACCTCCACCACTGCCACCACAATACACAAGTACTACACACGTTCACTATCACAAACTAAACAATCGTTTCGCCCCGTAACCGCGGCATCATCAGCATCATCAAGCTTGTTGCACGTGTTCAGAGGTAAAATAAATGGTGGGGATGAACTAATTACTATATAACAATGCTTGTTTGGATAATTCTTTGCTTTGCGATTTTGTCGTGGTGTCTATCTCCTGATGATGCTAAGGTTGCGGGGCGAAACGATTGTTGAGTTTGTGATAGTGAACGTGTGTAGTGCTTGTGTATTGTGGTGGCAGTGGTGGAGGTTTGTGCATGTGTTTTTACGAATCCTGCATGTAACGGGTATGAAAAACGGATAGTCCACTATACATATAACACTGAGCGATCTATGCTCGGAGTATCTCTACGTGATCAAGTCAGACATGAGATCGGCAGAAAAACCAGCGACACCGACACAGATTAGCGTTTCGCAAAGCTGAGATGGCGATGGGCACTTAGTGCGGAGAATCGATGGCCGTTGGAGTCTAAAGGTGTTGGAATGGCGACCCCGCACCGGAAAAGCCAGCGTCGGTAGATCCCTACAAAATGGAGTGACGATCTCAAAAAGGTCGCGGGGAGCCGCTGGATCCAAGAGGCACAAGATCGTGTGGTGTGGAGATGCCATCAAATACACACCGGCGTGAATCGAACCCGCAGAGCTGAAGGTAAGGAAGGAAGGAGCTGAAGGGAACATTATTTGCGAAGTTGAAGTTGGAAACTTTTATAGCATTTGTTTTGCGGAACGCTTAGGTAAGCTAATGTGGCGAGCCAGGGTAATTAATTTCAATAACTTCTAGAACAACCAGCTAGAAAATGTAATTTAGTTCTAACCTTGTTATAATAATTTATAGAATTACGCGTTCCTTTGCGGAGATCTGTAATAGAAAAGTAATAATAAAATTATATTGCTATAATCCGCGATAAAATAAATAGAAAATATATATAGTGCTAAATGTATGGTGGACTATCTGTTTTTTCATACCCGATACATGAAGGATTCGTAAAAATACATGCACAAACCTCCACCACCACAATACACAAGCACTACACACGTTCACTATCACAAACTCAACAATCGTTTTGCCCCGCAACCGAAGGCATCATCAGGAAATTGGAAAACTATAGCTTTGCGATTTTGTCGTAGAGTCTATCTCCTGATGATGCTTCGGTTGCGGGGTGAAAAAACGGAGTGTCCACTCATACATTAAGCATTATATGCATATATATTTTCTATTTACTTTATCGCGAATTATAGCAAAATAATTTTAATATTACCCTTGTTATAGTATATTTTTTTAAGACGATATTTGAAGATGCTTAGTGATTAAGAATGTCTTATATGTCGTGGAAGTACATTCCATAGATACACAGCTTCCACAGTAAAAGTAGTTCGCTTTTGTTTAGATAATCTATGGTATTCGAAGTGTGGAAGCAGGCGTCGTTAAAAAATCGTAATCCATTACGATTTTGCCATGGTTTCCTCCTGACGATGCTTCGGTTACGCGGCGAAACGATCTAGAGATTAATGCAGTGAGTGTTTGTAGTACGCATGTGTGTGATAGTGGCGGAGTTTTATGGTACGTACGGTGACTGTTTGTTGTTGTAATTACTATTGTTTATGAAATTTTGACGATCAGAAAGTGTATGTGTACTACTAATTTTGAATAAAGGTATGTGAACATTCTCTGTTTTTATACACTTAGTATTACATAGATAAATAATTCTATCAGAACTTCAGAACTACTTACATTACTCTCACTACTGAAGAAAGAACTTTAAAGACGTTTAACTTTAAAGAGATTACGCGGCAAAATACGGCAAATTAGAGCGGGTAGTATATTCGCGTGCGGTATTACTGCCGCATTGCGATTTCCTTCCATAACTCACCGCTGTTTGCAAATCGCTTGCATTCGTCACTACTCACGAAACATTAACTAATCAAGGGGGTTTTATTAGTTGGCTTGGGGTTGAGTAAAAAGAAAAGTTATTGTTAATTATCTCCCGTATTTTATAATACCATGAAGTAATTTATAGAATTAGGCGTTACTTTGCGGAGATCCATAATACAAAAGTAATAATAAAATTATTTTGCTATAACCCGTGATACAGTAAATAGAAAATATATATAGTGCTAAATGTATAGTGGACTATCCGTTTACATCCGATACATGTATGATTCGTAAAAACACATGCACAAACCTCCACCACTGCCACCACAATACACAAGCACTACAAACGTTCACTATCACAAACTAAACAATCGTTTCGCCCCTCAACCGCGGCATCATCAGCATCATCAAGCTTGTTGCACGTGTTCAGAGGTAAAATAACTGGTGGGGATGAACCAATTACTATATAACAATGCTTGTTTGAATAATGCTTCGCTTTGCGATTTTGTCGTGGTGTCTATCTCCTGATGATGCATCGGTTGCGGGGCGAAACGATTGTTGAGTTTGTGATAGTGAACGTAGCGCTTGTGTATTATGGTGGCAGTGGTGGAGGTTTGTGCATGTGTTTTTACGAATCCTGCATGTAACGGGTATGAAAAAACGGATAGTCCACTATACATATAACACTGAGCGATCTATGCTGGAGCATCTCTACGTGATCAAGTCAGACATAAGATCGGCAGAAAAACCAGCGACACCGACACAGATTAGCGTTTCGCAAAGCTGAGATAGCGATGGGCACTTAGTGCGGAGAATCGATGGCCGTTGGAGTCTAAAGGTGTTGGAATGGCGACCCCGCACCGGAAAAGCCAGCGTCGGTAGATCCCTACAAAATGGAGTGACGATCTCAAAAAGGTCGCGGGGAGCCGCTGGATCCAAGAGGCACAAGATCGTGTGGTGTGGAGATGCCATCAAATACACACCGGCGTGAATCGAACCCGCGGCCCGCAGAGCTGAAGGTAAGGAAGGAAGGAGCTGAAGGGGGTCACTATCCACTGCACCAACAGGCCAGTCAAACCTGTTGGGTGGGTTTCAAATGTGATGTGAATTCGAACAGCTGTCCTAGTAGTTACTCGAGGCTTGGCGTGAGACTATTAAAAGCCGTGGCTGTGTGACAACATCCACGGCTTTTATTATATTTTTTTTCGCATATATTATACAATATAGCAACAGAACAAATCTGTAACCAAGTTCTAAGCGTAACAAAGACACAGCAATATTTTCCAATATCTCATTAGATTAAACGCCTAGCATCCCTCCCGGATCTCACAATTTTCCCCATTAGAATCGTAGCAAATTAAATAAGGAAAATTACTTTCTCTTAGCGAATGGCTCGTTTATCATCGAGGCCCGTTTAATTTCCCAGGGTTTTCCACCTACTCATCACTGTGTCGTTTATCAAAGCGTTTGTGCCTCCCATTGTCTTGAGAATCTCTGTGCCCTACTTCCTTATACTTGTGTCTAGTTTTTTTGTAAAGTGGTTGCGCCGGCAGCTTAAAATCGACTTTGTTTGGATGACATAAAGCTCTATTTAAAATAAAGGTCATTAGAGTTGTTACTATATGCGTGAACATTAAAGACGAACTACTGAAGATTTTAAGCCATCTACTGTTTTGTTTTTTGCGTTTTTCTGTTTAATATTCATGATAAAACAGGGCTTAAAATATTAACGGTGTAGTTTCGATTGCATACATTAGAAAATTGCGTTTTTACCTGATTACAGGACAAGTCTAGGTTGGGAATAGAGTTTCCTCCATAGACATTTTTTATTCTTCTTTTTTAATATCCTTTAGCTGCCAGCTAGAAATAGGTTTATTCAAGAGATTTCCATATCACGCAATTTACCTATTGGATGTATGGAAGGTTGGACCAACCAGGATGCTCCGAAGCAGATGGCAGATCACCCATATCGCAGGAATTGAATTTAAACAATTGAAACAAATAGTAAATTAAAAAATTCAGACTAAACATCATGGCTAACGATTTTCTGCAAAATAATAGTATATTGTGTATGTACACACAATCTTTTTTCAAATCAACAAACTTTTGCACACCTGCTAAATAAAATCATCAGGGTGTTCTAACACTTCCGCTGTATGGTATCCGGCTTAGTAGAACAGAGAACCCTCATTTCTTACCGAGGTGTCATAAAAGGCAACTAAAGTAAGTCGACCCACCGTGTGGTATCCTGTTGAGTAGAACAGACCACCTTAAGATATCTACCACCTAGATCTTTCTTACCAAGAGGTCGTAAAATACGACTAAGGTAAGTTGACGTTAGGCACGCGGACGGTCGTAAAATATGTAGTCAAGTAATATTAATAAGTGGTCCCACGTGTGGGATAAGGGCAGGAGGATAATGGTGTTCTAACACTTATGTTTCCTTGAACGAAGTAACGGGCACAGTATTAATATTCCTATCTTTTGTCAACCCTATATCGTATATAAATGAAATATCAACCTGATTATATAATAAGATATCAATCTTGCATTGAAATTATGTCAACATTAGCATAAGCCCTCTTTAATCGTGCTTAGAAAGAAATTTGATATAGTTGGTTTACATTTTGTGTCATCTCGGTTACAAAATTATACCTTATGTTCTACGACAGAGGGTTGTATTTCAAACTAAATTAATGGTTTTTAATTTAGAGGCTAATCTTGTATAGAAAAGAGGTCAGTGTTCAAAAGATTAGCTAATGGTATATTTACTATGAAAATGCTTTTGAAATTACTTCACGAGGCCAGCTTAACATTCCAGTTAATGAGCTGTTAGTGACGTAATAGCGATTTCCATTCACACGTACTACTTGCTGCGACTCACGGTTTTGCTCGTGTTGCAAAGTTTATGTTAGAATTAAGATTGGTGTAAATAACACTAGGATAGATGTGGGCAAAGCTACATGTTATAAAACAATTTAAGTCCGCGTGATTCCCTGCGAGAGAAGTTTAAGGAAATAGGTATTCTAACATTTGCATCACAATATATTTTAAATAACGTAATTTTTGTACATAAAAATATAAAGAATTATAAAACGATAGGTGATGTATATAATAGACAAAGTAGGAACCGACATAAGCTTGCGACTCCTGCTTTGCGCCTTGCAAAAGTACGTAAATCGTTTGTGGGTTTGGGTATAAGATTCTATAATAAAATTCCGAAATCAATTTTGGTCATGCCATTACAGCAGTTTAAAAACAATGTTAAAAAGAGGCTGATACAGAAAGCCTACTATACTGTTGAAGATTACTTAGATGATAAGGATGTGTGGATATAGGTGCACTTCTACCCTGTACAAGACAGTAATAAATAAATGTAACTAGTTCTAAGATTTATATTTTAAAAAGAGCAACCGCCGAGTTTCTTGCTGGCCTTCAATATTGGTCTAGCGGTTGAGTTGTGAAAGTGTAAAACACATTTGGATTGTCGCATTCATAAAATTAGTATGTATAAGAAGGTATTGTGTATTATATTGTACAAAGGTTCTTATTTGTATCCTAAAAAAGATTATCATCATCCACTTGCCCTTATCCCACTCTAAATGCGGTCGGTACAATATGTTATAATCATATTGTCACATGATTTGGCTACGTATTTTACGAGTGACCGCCTGCCGGGCGTCAACTTACCTTAGTTGAATTTTACGACCCCTCGGTAAGAAAGAGGGTGGTCTATTCTACTCAACCGGATACCACACGGCGGGTTGACTTAGCTCAGTCGCCTTTTGCGACACCTCGGTAAGAAATGAGGGTGGTCTTTTCTACTCTGCCAGATACCACACGGCATATCGTAAAAGATATCAAAATCTAAATATTACACGTCCCATTTCCCTTTCCAGCGTGCAAAAAGTCTTTATCACAAGACGCCGAGTTATTTTTACGGCGCATAAAATTGGTGCAGTCTTTATTGTGAATAAAATAAGGGATAATATAGCTTGTAATGCTGATTTTCAATTTAAAATATCTGTTTGTCAACTAAATGTAGCATCCCTCTTTGATATTAAACGTCACAAAAGGGGTGTGGGTTACAAAAACGAATCCGATAGTCGTAATCCACAAGGCTTTGACATATTGAAAGTTGTATCCGGGTTGTGCTTTATGTGATGTTTGATTTTAGAGATATTTGGATTAAATTGTGGTTTTCTAAAGAAAATGTAACGTCGGGAAATGTTTTATCGAAAACATTTGTGTTCGTAAGTAGATCTAACACTTTCTTAGAATCGTTGTAAACAAAATTCTTTCACACTTCTTCTTCTTCGTCAACCGATGGAAGTCCATTGCTGGTCTGTTCACGGGAACTCCACACGATCTTGTGTCGCTTGGATCCAGCGTCCAGAGCCTCTTTGAGGTCATTTGTTTGTCTCGTAGAGGGTCTACCGACGCTGTGTTTTCCGTTGCGAGGTCGTCATTCCAACACCCTAAAAACCCCAGCGACTATCGGGTTCTCCGCACTATGTGCCCCGCCCATCGCCACTTCAGCTTCGCTACACGCTGAGCTATATGGCGACTTTAATTTCAAAATTTCTAAATTAAACTACGATCCATGGTATTGACTGCATTAAGCTGTATTTCTGCGGCAACTAGTCAATACCAGAGGCCTTTTTTTTCGAACTGACTGTATGCTATTAGCCTAACGGCTTTTACAGCGTCACCGGGCAGGACGGGCAAGCGCGAAAGCATCGCCGAGATTGCGAAATGCAGAGAGTAGAGCGCAGAAGCTCTACTAGCGTCGGGGAACGTCGTCCTAAGGGTGCCTCCTGTGAGGCCGGACCACGGCTTAGGGCGGTAGTGGAGGGTTGATGGTATGACTTAGATTAGTCATTGCGGCGTCGGAAGGGTGGCGAGAAGCCACGACCGACCGACGTCAGAAAACTGGGACTTCGTCTTCGCCGGCGAAGACGCGTTGTGTGTGTATTACGTGTTTCTATGTTTGCAATCGTTATTTGCATCGATTTGATCAGGGTCATATAGAAGGCTTTTTGGACGCCTATATTTTCGGTGGTCAGACCTAACTGGGATGTAGGTGGAAGAAACTGAAATAAAGGGGTTCGGGTGTACCTCAGATTTCTCTAAGTAAGATTTGGAAAAACGTTCAAAGGGGTGAGTAATGGTAGGGAGATCGAGGTCTTTATAGAGGTCAAAGTTGCGCATGAACCACGGACAACCAGTGGTTGTCCGCATAAATCGGTTCTGTAGTCTTTGGAGCCTGAGCAATCTGACCTTTGAAACGTGCGTATTAGGTCACAGCGTTTAAGGTTGCAGTTTATTTTCATTTAATTGTAAGTAGTTATGCGTATTTTCGGAAAAATTAAAATTATTGTTTTGAATAACGATGCTTCTTTGTTCCAATAAACTTGTAAACAAGTGCTTATGAACCGTCAACTCTAACTGATTCGGAAAGCTGATCCTGCCGAGAAGAGCCAGCGAGAAACTTGGCAGTTGCTCTTTTTCAGAATATCAGTAATAAGGCCGCCGATGCATTATTTACAATTATTATTTAGATTTTCTGTATCTATTCTATTTTAGTTTGTGCAATTATTATTTTATCTCATAATTTCGTTACAATAATGTGTCGCAACCTGTGCTAAATTTAGGGTCGGTTGTATCGGAAGTGACCGTAACAAATCATGCGATCTTGTTCTCTTGGTGTTAAACAACGCTGGCGTCACTCAGGGACCGTAATGGGCAACGGAATTGTCAGCAAGTGACACATAGTGGCCCCGGACAAAAGATTTAGGGATGTAACTAATAGTATTTATTATCCGTATCAAGACGAGACAAGATAGATACTCAACTATACATATCAAACAATATTTAGAAGAAATCCGGCTTGAAGGACCAAAATTCAAGAAGAATTGTTATCTACTCCGTACTTATTATTAAACTAATGGTACGTGATAAACTAATACTATGCTGCTTTAAACTAATGCTACTCATCATCATCATCCTGCTCTTGTCCCACTCTAAGTGGGGTCAACTCAACATGTTACAAAACATGAGTCACATGATTTGGCTACGTATTTTACAACCGGCCGCCTGCCTGACGTCAACTTACCTTAGTCGTATTTTACAACCCCTCGGTTAAAAAGAGGGTGGTTTATTCTACCCAACTGAATACCACACGCCGGGTCAACTTACCTTAGTCGCCTTTTACGATACCTCGGTAAGAAATGAGGTTGGTCTATTCTACTCAGCAGTTCTAATCAATATTATTTATTTATTATGTTTGCAGTTTTTTTGTTGTCTTTTAGGTTTTTCATGAAGTAGTAGTTCGTTATGGTATTGTATGTTCCTATTTATACCAATACTATAATTATAGGCTATCCTACTGGTAGAGCTGCAAAAGTAATTCTTCCATAATCATTTTACCTAAGATCTACCTAAAGTATGTTGCAATATTTGTTCAGCTTATCAAAAACAATTACATCTTTGCTAAACACGATTACTGATATGTCCCTTCGTATATGTGTGATAGAGAAAAAACATACAAATAATAAACATAAAATTCTATTCGGTAGATTAGATTAAATTCCAAAAGCACAATTCGCCTTCAGAAAACATCATAGCATGAAGAATAATGCAGAAAAAGCTTGAATACCGTTACACTGACCCAATTAGAGCCGTAAAATTTGTTTGGCGCACGGTCTTTGAAGTTAAAGCAAACAGCCGACGGGCGATGGAGAGATTTATGTATGTTGGTGTCATTCAATTTCATAACGACATTTCTGGTTTGTAAATTAATTAGTATCTTTTAAGCGCGATTCAATTAGAGTAAGTCATTTTGTGCGGCGTATTTTATCAGAAAATTGTATTAATTTTTTGAAAATGGCACATTCGAACTGAGTTTTGGTGACTTAACGCTTGACTCCCACTTCTAATTAGAGTGATCTCGTGCACGCACCTGTATAAATATATAAATATATGGGAGATTCACATAAACGGTCGTTCGTCGCCAAAGTAATTAACTTAATAATTGAGTTTTGCGTAACATACCATTGCTAAATATATACATATATAATGTTGAATACATACCTAAATCCAAATATACACGTTAATTCAAAGGACCAACAGATTGTTAGAAAATGTTGGCCCTCAGAAGGGTATTCGAACTCGCGACTCATCGAGCCAAAGGCCTTATAGGTAGAAGAGAGGATGAGTGCATACAAATGCGATAAGAATATTAAGATGAATGTGTGGTGTGACCAAACTAGATAAAAAATGAAATGAGTATAAAGTTGCGCCTATTATAGAAAAAAACGTAGATTGACATGTGACTAGAGGGAGACAAAAAAAGAGATGGCTGGATTGTGCAAAGGATTACATCCATATAAAAAGAGCAGCACCAGAGTTGACAAACTATAGAAGAGAATGGAAGACAAAAACAATCCTGTCCCAATCCCGCTTGACGCCCGTCTGGAATATTTACATTATTTAGAAATCCGTATCCCCGCCACGACTCGCGAGTAATCGAATAACAGGACATTCTAGAATAGTTCATTCACTATCTAAGTGGTCATATCACGCGCTTCGGACATTCAGTTTGTAAATAGCATTCGAGAAGGAATTAAGAAACGAAAGTAAAAGTGAAATAATAGTGACCTCGGCTTTATCATTGAGCAACGGAAAACATAGCGATTGTAAGTACTAATTTTATAGTGAAAAGCTTAATAAATTGTTTTAACGAGTCGGCAGGAATTTTTTAGCTAAGTCCACTAACATAGCATAGAATTTTAGATTGTAATTTATAGAATTAGGCGGAACAATTAGAAATCATTAAGCATAACAATGGCACCCTCATTAAAGATCAGATAAATGTTTCAAGTTCAAGCTTGTTGCACGTGTTCAGGGGTAACGGTGGGGTTGAACCGACTACTATATAACAATGCTTGTTCGGATAATGCATCGCTTTGCGATTTCGTCGTGGAGTCTATCTCCTAATGATGCTTCGGCTGCGGGGCGAAACGATTGTTGAGTTTGTGATAGTTTACGTGTGTAGTGCTTGTGTATTGTGGTGGCAGTGGTGGAGGTTTGTGCATGTGTTTTTACGAATCCTGCATGTAACGGGTAAGAAAAAACGGATAGTCAACTATACATTTAGCAATATATATTTTTTCTATTTACTGTATCGCGGATTAAAGCAAAATAATTTTATTATTACTTTTCTATTTTAGATTGTAATTGCAAACACAATGATGAACAATAATTATAAGAGTAAGCATTCATGTATCATCAGATTAGTTACTTTCCAGTAAGAAGTTGCCCAAAAATACGCTTTATTGAACATTAGTAAGAAATCCGGACCGATTCCTTATCCGGATTATCCGTTGTAATGCGAGACTCCACCCGGCATTACAAGGAGGGCCTAAATAAATGTTTGCATCTCGTTTTTAGTGACGTTTTATTTGGGTCCATTTCAGTGCTTCTGTATTAGATTATCGCTGTTTGTACATTCCTGTCCAATTATTTTTGATGGAATGTTTTCCAAGCTCTAGTTTATTGCTTGGAAAACATTCCATCAAAAATAATAAGTACTAAGGACGTATTTATATTAATTTAAGTTTGAATTCAAAATATTCTTCATTAAATCAAACTTGTAAACAAGTGCTTTTGAATCGCCAACTCTACTGCTGGTTCGGAAAATTGTTCCTACCGAGAAGAGTCAGCAAGAAAATCGGTGGTTGCGCTTTTCAAAATATAATTCTTAATACTACTACATTTTGTCATTACTGTGTAGCTATGTCCACCCATTCGTATCATCTAAGTAATCCTCAATAGTAAACCTTCCTTTACAATTGCACTATATTTTAGTAAAAACCGTACAAAAATCCGTTAAGTAAATTTCGAAATAATCGATTACATACTGATAGATAGCCAAGTTTCATCAATATTGCTACATTGAATTACAATGAAATTAGATACTATTTTACAATGCATATTTTAGTATATTTATCAAATTCTTATAAAAATCAATACATTTTTCGCTTTCAGTATTTCCTGTACATAAACTTTATCTTTTACACTAAGTAATTTGGCCGAATATTTTAAAATTTATCACGATATGATTGACTTAAATGCAGCGCTATAATAAGAGTGTCTAATATGCGCGGCGCGCGAATATTTTTTGCAATTCTTTTGTTTTGAAGTTAGCATATAAAATTTTGGATGTACGAGTATCTAAATAAATATAAATTTCTTAATGTTAAGTAAAAAAAAATAAATCTAAAATGATCTGTCACGAAACTAAATGTGCCTGACCAAATTCCACGCGAGCGAAGCCGCGAGCAAAAGCTTGTCTAGTATATGCCTTCATGAAATTGTATCTGATTAAATGGATTTTTCATCTTCATATTAATAGTACCAATATACATTCTAGTTACTTTTATAAAAGATCTTATACACGTTGTAAGTGTGACTTTGTTTTGGAGCGATATTTTACTCTTCTCTAATACGATTTGATATTTCTGTTCGCAATTATGGCAAGGAACTCTCAATAGGTCACGAGTAAATTGCGTAAAGGATCAAGAAATACAGCCAAATGTCGCCTTGAGCTTTACGGCCTTAACATTTTCACGTTTTACATTTGCCTTACAATCGCGTTTATATTAAAATTTAGATGTTTGCCCGCTGTTTTGACGACAAAATGAGAAAATCCTTCATCAGGTTATAAATAACAGTTTTCATCTTTCAACATGGTGTTAACAGTGCATTAACTTTTATGCGTGTAATTTATAGATTTATATGGGGGGAAATATATGAGACAATATATAAGTTTCATAGAAGTATCATCATAATTCTCCTGCCCTTATCCCACTCTGAGGTCGGCACAACATGTTAGAAACATGTTATATTATTTGGCTAGGTATTTAACGACCGGCCGCATGCCTGATGTCAACTTACCTTAGTCGCCTTTTACGACTCGCCTCGGTAAGAAATCAGGGTGATCTATTCTACTCAGACGATACCACACGGCGGGTCAAATTACCTTAGTCCTTTTTTACGACGCCTCGATAAGCCATGAAGGTAGTCTTTTCTTCCCAGCCGGATGCCACACTTTTTATATTTTCGAAAATTTATTATAGTGCAATTGTAGTTTATACACTGGGCTTAATATAAAGGATTTAAAAAAAAACAAATGTCTCTTCGGAAATTACACGCAAAAACAAATAATTTAAATTAACTGAAACGAAATTGCGGCTGTATCTAATATTACATAACAAGGATAAAAAAAAATCGTAAAACAAAAGAAACTACAAATAAAAATAAATGTAAAGAAAATATATTTTTTTCTATAATCGCGGAATACTATCACAGGGAAAACTACAGTAAATAAATGAAACTATAAATTAAAATATTCTTTTGCTATAATCGCGGATCATAACAAAATATATAATATTGTCATTACTTTTCTATTACGGACCTGCAATAAGTAATGTCTAATTTTATAAATTCCTGTAAGTAAATTAATTTACCCTAGTAAAATAATTAAATATATATATTATATCTTTATCGATTTAAATATTTACCTATCAGTAGTATTCGCGATTTCGTTCACGTCAGTGTTAAAGTACCCTCAATTATATGTGTAAAAAAGAGGATTATGATCCTATCAAACTTTATTTGTTATGCATTTCAGTTTTTAAAATAATAGTGTGAATGAGCCATACTATTTACAGATGCAAAAACGTGTTTGCTTTTTGAAATAAACATTACATAGACCAAACACTCTCGTGAGAAAATTCAGTCAATGGAAAAATCCAAGTTAACAGGATAGTCAGAAAAACGCATCTCGTCTACGTTTACAGTAGGTACTTTATTTTGTCATCAATATTGGTGAGAGTACAGCATCCGTCTTACCGTTAGATAAATTCAGTTCATTTAACCCAAACATGCTCATCAAGAAACGAAACACGCGTCGCTCAAATCGAATATGCTCACAGGAAATTTGATACGTGTAACAAAATTTGAAATACATTTTTTATTTATACGGCATTTACATATCCTTGGAAGCAATTCAGGAAAAACGTATATGACACAAGTTGTAACATATACGATTTGTTATATGTTAAAATACCCGCAATATTATGGTAGGTAATTTTTTACTGTTCCTAGAGGGAAACCAAGCGTTCTTTTATCGGAAATATTAGTCTAGTATATTACTCGTAGCTTTAGTTATACTAAATTACATCAATATTAATTCAGTGGATTACGCCGTGTGGTATCCGGCAGAATAGAATAGACCACCCTCATTTCTTACCGAGGTGTCGTAAAAGGCGACTAAGGTAAGTTGACGTCAGGCAGGCGGCCGGTCGTAAAATACCTAGCCAAAGTACCTATGTAAAATACCTACCAAGTGACTGTTACCAGGGGGTTACAGGTTCAAACCCCGAGCAGACAGTTTAAAAAAGTGGATTGTACGGGCTGCTACTACCCTGTACTATCTTTTGTTGATAAATTGATAGCTGCGACGCTTAATTGATATAGTTATTTAATTGATAGTTATTATAATGGTTGATAGTAATGATTTGATATGTTGAGCACGCGCGGCCGCTAACGTCGTACTGATTTCAAATTTGTATTAAGTGATATTAATAATATGGCGTAAATGCCGACGGTGCAAATGTACGTGTTAGCCCGTACATGGATTATATATATAAATATACATTATTAAATTTAAACCATCGTGAGTAGCATATATAGTTCATATATAGGGAACTCAATTCCCGCCGCGATAACGTCGTGTAAAGAGCTCATGACTAAGGGCCCCGGTTGGGCTTGAAACTAGTCGGGTTAACCCGATAACATTAGACGTAAGTATAGCCGGTATCTATATATTAACTATAAATATAAATTATTTCTTCATATCTCTGTATATATTATTTCATATACTATATTTGTTTTCAATATTTATTATTATGATATGTGCGTGGTTGTTTACCGGCGATTAAAATAACACTAAATAAATTTAACTACGAATGACAAAAGATTGTTATAAATGTTCCTGTAACGAAAAATACAAAGAATACATATCGTAGCAAATAATGAAATCACCACTTACCTAAACGTCAGCGTCGTGAGTGGCCTGTATGACTTATGACTTCCGGTATCAGACATTGGCGTGCCCCAGAAGTCATTCTTGAATATCCCCAGCACTGGGTTCACTCCCGACACATCACCGTTCGTCACTATAGCCGGTATATCATCGTGCACGAATTCACCATCTAAGCTATTCGAATAAGTCAAAGCACCAACTGAAGCTACCAGGGCATATATTGCCCATTCGTTATAGCACAGTCTAGTCCAATATTTTGCGTTGACGTCTTCGCGGACAGATGGTAAAGGGCGGCGGCGCATTGTTCCAAAATTACATTTTCGACAACACCAATTCAATTATTCAAAACTTGTTAGCACCGCATCTCTTCATTGAATGATCACAAAAACATTCCACCTAAGAAAATGAATTCCTCAGACCAAGAAAAAGAAAGACGCACTCTTGTCGGAAAACTGTGTGAAACATTTTTTTATATTGCTTTAATATATGAGCTTACTACATTTATTACTTTGTGTATAAGAAAATAATCAAACATTTAAATATTTACTGAACGGTTAAAACCAAAATATTACCTTAATTACAGCAAATGATACTATATCAAAAAAAAAAATTAATTTTTTGTTACAGGTACACTAAATACAATAACTTAGCTTCAAAGAAAAACCCTTGAGTACACAGACACACTTATAGATATTTTATACTTATAGTTAATTAAGTTTTTATAATTATCTGAATTTTTCGATCATCCTACAAGGTCGTTGTTGTATAAACTCGAATAAAATGTATAAGAAAAAGTAAAGTAGCGGCCTCTCACAATCCCACTGCTGGGAATAGGTCTCCTCTCTCCGTTTCTGGAGAGAAAGGTTGGAGCTAAGACCTACCACACTGCTGCAATGCGGATTGGTAGGTTACACATATCTCCAGAATTCTCTAGAGATATGCAGGTTTCCTCACGATGTTTTCCTTCACCGAAAAACGTGTGATAAATTGTAATTATCAATTAGACACATGAGTTTTAATAGAAAAACTCATCGGTGTCTGCCCGGGTTTGAACTCGTATTCCCCTCGAAAGAGTAGCACGGTCTCACCACTGGGCTATTACAGTTCTTTAAAAGAATAGCACACAGTTCAGAATAAAATGTATACAAAAAAATACTTGAAAAATCCCGGACGCTTCATCGCTTATGATGGCGATCGGCTTACTATTGCTTGTGAATGTTAATATATATAACAAAAGTAATAGAGGGCCAAAAAAGTACTTCATTTTAGTTATGTGCGTGTTCCTATTTTTGATCTGTGATCAGTTCATAAAGTCCATGCATATACAATAACCAGATGTCGTTACAGAGGTATGACGGAGCTTGCGGGTACCGTTTACCAAGGATGATGGATTACGGGCGTATGAATCAACGTCGCGGGTCACCCGGGGACCGCTGATGTCATATTCATGAGTGTCCCCCCTAAACGATGGCCCCGGGTAAGATGGCCGACCCTTTTCTTTATTTCGTTTTTTACGATTACTTCACTTCAGCATGAACGGTCCTTTTATTTTAATTTCCACTTGATTTATGTTCCGCTCCGTATGCCTTTGTAGTCTGAAACAAAAAAGATTCCGTTTTATTTCACGTAAAATGTTACCATTAATAACATCTGTTTCAGATTTTGTTAAGATGGGTTTTAAATTGTTTTTCGTTAATTCCTATTATTGTAGAGTAATACCTCGCACCCACCACGCTATTTTAGTGTATTCTACTTTATATCATTCAGGTACATTGTTTATCTATACAAAAGAATTTCTCACTTGAATATACCTATCATATATCATCATCCTCCTGCCCTTAGTAACAACCTGTTACTATAGCACTGCTGGGCATAGGCCTCCTCTCTCCGTTTTTTGGTGAGAAGGGTTGGAGCCTTAGCTAGCTACCACGCTGCTCCAATGCGGATTGGTAGGTTACAAATGTACCCTAGAATTCTCTAGAGATATGCAAGTTTCGTCACGATGTTTTCCTTCACCGAAAAGCATGTGATATATTCCAATTATGAATTAGACACATAAGTTTTTTAATAGAAAACTAATTGGTGCCTGCCAACTTGCCAGGTTTGAACCCATGATAGTCTCTAGAGAGTCACAAGGTCTCAGCGCTATCACAGCTTTACACCTCCTGCCCTTATCCCACTTTAAGTGGAGTCGGCACAACATGTTACAAACATGTTGTCATATGTTGGCTACGTATATAACGACCGGCCACCTGCCTAACGTCAACTTACCTCAGTCGTTTTGACGACCCCTCGGTAAGAAAGAGGGTGGTCTATTCTACTAAGCCGGATACCAAACGGCATATACCTATTATATACTGGAAAAATATTAAATTTATTTCTTCAGAGTTTCATATCTCTTGAATAAGTAACTCGAAATATAACTGTTAAAACTTTTGGAAGAAGAAGAACTGCTAGCTTTTATTGTAAATGTTGCGAAATCTGTTTGGCTTGAGATAAAATGACTATTGCGTTTGAGATAAAATGAGACGAAAAACAATGTGTGATGGGGATATTTCTTTTAGATAGGGCTGCAAAAAGTTCGCGATGGCATCTTTCTAAATTTTAAAAATAGCTAAGGATAATGTTGCATTACACTTTTTAAATGACTGACAATGCGTATTTTTAAAACTTTAAATAGTTTGATGATGTAATGTTAATCCTTATTCAGTTAATTTACGGCTTAGTTTGCAGAGATCAATAATACAAAAGTAATAACAAAATTATTTTGCTATAATCTGCGATAAATGAAAATATATATATAATGCTAAATGTATAATGGACTATCCGTTTTTTCATATCCAATACATGCAGGAGCACTACACAGGTTCACTATCACAAACTCAACAATCGTTTCGCCCCGCAACCGAAGCATCATCAGGAGATAGACTCCACGATAAAATCGTAAAGTCTTTCGGATTATAGCAAAATTATTGCCTTATTTACTTGATTACATTAGTTATCTTGAGTTACCTAAGAGCTAAGAGCCCAGCGGTGAGACCGTGCGACTCTTTCGAGGGGAACACGAGTTCAAACCCGGGCAGGCACCAATGAGTTTTTGTATTAAAACTTATGTGTCTAATTGATAATTGCAATTGATCTCACGCTTTTCGGTGAAAGAAAACATCGTGAGAAAACCTGCATATCTCTAGAGAATTCTGGAGATATGTGTACGAATACGCATTAGAGCAGCGTGGTAGGTCTTAGCTCCAACCCTTCTCTCCAGAAACGGAGAGAGGAGGCCTATTCCCAGCAGTGGGATTGTAACAGGCCGCTACTTTGCTTTTATTACTTACCCTAGGCACCCTACACCATATAATTTAAGTAAAAATTTTAGTTGTCGCAAAATAAAGATATTAGATTTGCGAAAACAGATACAGCGATGGTTTTGCAATGTATAAAAAACATTGTCGCATATTTAAGGATATGTCGAAATAACTTTGTGAATATTCGACAGAAATAGAGATATCGAAATGGTTATTTACACTGGGTACATGCGCTATTAACATATTTTCTTTACTCCGAGAATTTGTGAAAATAAAGTAGGTATTTTTCCGGTGCGAACGAAAGTAGGTTTATTTGGAATATAATTCCGAACCACGATACAATGAGATTTTTACGGAACAATGAACTCGGCACGTGATGTAGGGTATTTAAAGCATTATTCATTTTCAATTACGTACCATATTGCTTTTTGATGAGAAATGTTGATTAGAAACGTTTTTAAAGTGGCTTTTTAAATTAAACAATAGTTTTATTATTCTAAATTAATGGACCGTCAATTTCGTTCTTCTTCAAAATTGACCATACCAAAATTAGAAAGAACTAAAGTAACCATATCATACAAAAGGCTTGTGCAATAATAATCTGATATATGGAAATACAATGAAATTGCAATTATGAACATATAGTCAAGATGGCGACGGTACAGCTTACGTCAAATAAAACATACAAAACTCCTATTTTTACTGATGTTTTCCTGTAATTATTCTAGGAATATTTATTGTTTGTTTGGGTTTCTTTGATCGTACTGAGGTGCTGCGCTTAAGACAGTATATGGATATTGATTGATGTGTGATATGTTTATCTATACTTGTATATTTGTACTAATATTATAAAGAGGAAAGATTTGTATGTTTGTTTGTATGTATGTATGTTTGTAATGTTTTCACGCAAAAACTACTGGACCGATTTCAAAAATTCTTACACCGTTGGACAGATGTTTCTTCACTGAGCAACATAGGCTATATTATTATAGGGATATATAAACAAAAAATAGGGATCCCTAACAAAATTGTAATAAGGTGTAAAAATTAAGTCGTAAAAATCTTTCATCACGTGCGCTGCGGAAACTATTGATAATAGAACAAAATAAATTCTACAATATTATAGCACGTATCAATATCCACAAAAAAGTCCTGGACACCATATGTCTAACTATTATAGTTATGCCAATATAACTACTTTTTTACATTGTAAAAGTTAATAATAGTGCCGACAATAATCAAACCATTTTATTCATTTCTCTGTATTAATCCTTATCCCATTAAATGATATTTTGTTAATTTTATAAAGTTTCAATACCTGTAAAATATTTTCTAAATTATTAAAATCCAACATCCCAATAAAAAGATATTACGAATTTAAGAATGTAAATCGAAAGAAAATAATGCCATAAAAATTCATTGTAACGACCGTTATAGCAGGGTCTGCATTTGGTTAGTTAGCTCTTATTCTTAGAATACTTACTAATGACACCCATTTTTATAATTAAATAATCTACAAAATCAAACTCCGCCATAGCCGGTCCCAAGCCCGGATAAGAAAGGAGGAGGGTTTGCATGGAGAACAACGACCCTGCAGTAAAAAGCTCCAACGCCGAGCATTGGGCGGCGGTTAAATAACCCGACAACTCCGTACAGACTGTTCGGAGCGGCTCAGCAATGGCTGAGACGTCCTAAATTACCTCTAAAAGATTGCCGTGGAAGGAAGTGGGTAGCCACCACGTTTTCTTTACCCTTGAAAAAACCCCATGGAAAGTTCTTTGACCGTACATAGTTCGTTAGACGATCCGATAAACAACCGGCGCCATGTGGTATACGGGTCACATGGTGTAAAATTGGTTACCGAAGCTGCTACTACAACGAGGCACCGGGTTGTAGCTAGTGGTAATGCTACTGGTGTAACTAAGAATAAAATCTCAATCCAAGAACAACGCAGGATTGGTACATGGAATGTTCGTGGAATACTGGAGCCAGGTAAACTGGACATTGTGGAAAAAGAAGCGGATTTGCACAGGCTTTCGCTGCTTGGAATGACTGAAACACACAAACGTGGACAAGGGCATATGGAAACCACTAATGGAAACACTCTATATTATTCCGGATTATCAGATGCGAGTCACAATCGAGTTGCGTTATGGGTGCCGCGACGTTTAAACAACTATGTGCTGGGCTACAACCCAATATCTGATAGAGTTATGACCCTGAAGCTGAACACACGTCCTTGCATACTAAACATCATTGTAATATACGCACCCACGACATGCGCCAAAGATGCGACTATCGATCAATTCTATAACAGCCTTGAATCAGCTCTCACTAAAATCCCAAGCCGAGAGGTCACTCTTATGATCGGCGACTGGAACGCTAAAGTGGGTAGCACTGACTCCGATGATCATATAAGACAGTGGTAAGCACAGTGGGGAAGTACGGGCTTGGTGATAGAAATGAGAGAGGCACTAGACTGTTAGAGTTTTGTATCGAAAGGAAGCTAATGATAATGAACACTTGTTTTCAACACCATCCAAGGCGACTCTATACGTGGAGATTCCCAGGCGATCGATACCGTAACCAAATTGCCCACGTAATAATAAATAGTCGCTGGAGGACATCGATAACTAACGTGAAGACCTTCCCGGGTGCGGACTGCTGGACTGACCACTGCTTACTCGTGGCAAAATTTACTCTACGTCTGAAAGCAATCAAGAAGACGACCATGCATAGAATTCGTGCCCTGGCAGCTACTGAGAAAGAAGCTTTCCAAAGTGTCCTAAGAAAAGAGATCTCAGACCACTCATCATCTGTAGTGGAGGGACCGAATGAGAAGTAGAATCACCTTAAAGACCTAATACACAAATCGATTAACACGGTGTCTAGTTCGCAGACGCACTTTACTCGCAGGCAATCTTGGTTGTCCACTGACACCTGGAAACTAATAGAAGCCCGAAAGGATCTACGCGTCAAGGGGTTGCTCAGTCAAGAAAATCGGGATAAGTACTCTAAATTGAGTAGAAAGATACAGCTGAGCTGCCGTCGCGACAAGAACAACTTTATAGGGAACATATGCCAGGAAATCGAAAATCATGCGCGTAAAATCCAAAGCGCAGACCTTTTCAAAAAAGTCAAATTACTTTCGAAGCAGTTCAAACCTAAAACTTGGGTGATTGAGGATGAAGATGGGACTCAGCTACAAGACCTGGATGCAATTATTGAGAGGTGGCGGAAATATTGCAAACAATAATATAGAAACCCTCAAGAAAGCAGAACACAACCTGGACTGATACTTTGAGACGGGATAGATCTAGAACCCCCAATTTTAATGTCTGAAGTCACAGCTGCGATTGCTGCTCTTAAGGTTAAGAAAGCTCCTGGACCAGATCAAATAAATGCAGAGATCTTGAAAGCTATGGGTCCGACAGGGGTGGATGTCTTGCACAGTATCTGCAATGATATATGGCGATCTGGCGTGTGGCTGGACGATTGGGTAAAGTCAATAAATTTACCACTTCACAAAAAAGGTTCCACTTCAAAATGTGGTAACTATAGGACTTTAGCTCTGATATCACATGCCAGCAAGGTTATGCTGCACATAATTAATAGCAGAAGTCGTCATTATTTGGACTGGCAGATACCACAGGAGCAAGCTGGCTTTGTCAAAGGCAAAGGGACTCGAGAGCAAATCTTGAACATTCGCCAATTGATCGAAAAGTTCTATGAATTCAACACTCCCATCATCTTGTGTTTTATCGATTATAGTAAAGCCTTCGACTGTGTCATCTGGTCAAAGTTGTGGAAGATGCTAGGTGAACTAGGAGTGCCTAACCATCTGATTGCTCTAATACAATCGCTTTACCTCAATAATTAGGGTGTCGTGAGAGTCGAAAAAGCTGTATCCGAGCCGTTTAGTTTTGAGAAGGGGGTGAGACAAAGCTGCATTCTTTCTCCGATACTTTTCAACGCGTACGGGGAGAACATCATTAGACATACATGTGAAAACTGGGAAGGTAGTGTCCCAATAGGTGGCACTAAAATTACTAACCTCCGTTATGCTGATGATACAACCCTGCTGGCGAACAGTGAAGCGGAAATGGCTACGCTGCTCCAAAGAATGGAGAAAATCAGTGCTGAATTAGGCCTCAAGATCAATCACTCCAAGACGAAGTTTATGGTAGTTGATCGAGCGAATACGCTTCAAATGACGGGTGCGCTAGCGTTGGAACACTATCCAAGAGGACTTTATATATTTGGGTAACATCAATAACACAGGGTCTTGTAACAAGGAAATAAGGACGCGCATAGGTATGGCCAAGAGCGCAATGGCACAGCTACATCGCATTTGGAAGGACAGTAACATCTCACGGAAAACTAAGGTGAGACTTGTAGAATTCTTGGTTTTCTCGATTTTCAGCTATGGATCGGAAACATGGACCCTGAAGAAGGCAGATCGTGACCGAATAGACGCGTTTGAAATGTGGTGCTGGCGGAAAATGCTGCGCATTTCGTGGACTGCTTTCCACATCAACGCGTCTATTCTGAAGGAATTAAATATCAAGACCAGACCACTATCTCCACCATATGCTTGAAAAGAGTGCTCGAGTTTTTCGGCCATATCGCCCGGAAGGAAAATAGCAACCTAGAGCAACTTCTTATCACCGGAAATGTTGATGACAAACGCTCTAGAGGCCGTAGTCCTATCAGATGGTCAGACCAGATCCGCTCTTCCTTGAATACTCACTTACATAATGCTCTCCACGATGCCAAAGACAGATCCAAATGGCGAACCATCGTCAAAGAGAAAGTACTTCCTCAAATGGGGAATGACGATCCTCAGTAATGAGGATATCGACACGAGGAGGAGGAGGAATCTACAATATAAATCTACAGTCCGAGTTCGAAGACTTTCCATTACCACCAGATCGGTATGGACGCGAGTGAAACCGCGGGGCATTGCTAGTTATTATACAAAGTAATAATCACACATCTCAATCCACATATTACAAAACGAAATACAAATTATAATAAAGGTATGAGTTTCATTTGCTTAATTTATTTGAATGCTGGAGAATAAAATAGTGCTGAGTGGCGTACATTGCTTTTTTTATTCTAGGGTTGAAGTTATGAATGCATTAAAGAGATCTGTTTTGTACAAATTGTCGCGCGGCCGGCCGGATCAATGACCTTTGTGCATTCTATTGCAGCAAGTCACGTACGCCAGTTAGTAACGCTTGGTATTACGATAAATACAGGCGGCGCGTGCCCATATACGGCATTCTGTTACAACACGCACGTGTAATTTTGCGTTATTCAGTAGTGCCACGACTGTATTGACTTTTGATATTGATATAAGTATTTAGTGGCACGTGTGAACAGACGCGACCGTTCGCGGTTCTAGTTCGCGCTGGGGTTACCGTTCCCCCATAAAGGGACGATTCAATAACGTGTGACCTTACGAAGGTTGTGTGCACACCGGGTGTTATTTGTGTATTTTAACCGCGTTGGTGAAGTGTATACTCCGAGAGAAACAGACATTACGTGTCCGTGAAAGACTGCAGAGGCGAGCCAACGGTTTCGGGAATCGGCCAAGTACATACAAGCACACACACACACGTACACATATACACGCAGTGATTCATGAGGCCGGACCGCATATAGCTGACGGCCGCATAAGGTAGGTTGAGACGCCGAGACGACGGGCCCAGGTCTCGGAGGTTGTTTCATCCGCCCGCACGTTTGTGCGGAACAAGATCTGTATTTAATTAACACTATATCCTTAAAATGAGGTCACAACCGCGATATGCGCCAAATTCCATTAAAGATCCTGTAAAGTTAATTTAACTGCACGGTACAAGGGAAATTGGGTCGTGACTCACGGACCAAAACAAATTAACTTAACCTAGATATTAATTAAAATAAACAGTAAATAAGGTCTATGAAATAGTCGTACTATATCAAGCTAGTTGTGACTGCGTGACATTAACTTGAGCGTTAAACTACCCTCAATAATGTACTGTTTTTTTTGTTCCTGAAAGAAAATCACGAATTTAGCTTTTTTTTATTTTTAGCTATTTTAACCTTTAACTGTACCAAAAATTCTTTGGCTTTTATCTTCTTGCACTACTGTCGCTTTAATAATTGTTATTTTTAAGACTTATAGAATAAATAAATAAATAAATATATGGGACACACACACACGGTCGTCCGTCCCCAAAATAAATAACTTAATTAATACTTGTGTTATGGATGACGAAAACGTGGTAAATATATACATATATAGTTTTAAATACATACTTAAATACAAATATACACCCAGGTTCGAAGAACCAACAAATTGTTTATAAAAAAATGTTGGCCCTCGGCGGGAATCGAACCCACGACCGGCGGAGCTGAAGGTAGAAGGTAGGATCACTATCTACTGCATCAACGGGCCAGTCAATAGAAATTCTAAATATTATTTTCACAAATATATCAGATAAAATCGAATCAAAACAGAATAATCTTTATTCAAGTGAACTCTTTCGAGCGCTTTTGAATCGTCAAGGATCAATATCTTTAATGAAGCCATTACAGCAGTTTAAAACACTGTTAAAAAGAGGCTGATACAGAAAGCCTACTATACTGTTGAGGATTACTTAGATGATAAGGATGTGTGGGTATAGGTGCATTTCTACCCTGTACAAGACAGTAATAAATAAATGTAACTAGTTTTAAGATTTATATTTTAAAAAGAGCAACCGCCGAGTTTCTTGCTGGTTCTTCTCGGTAGGAACAGCTTTCCGAACCAGCATTAAAGTTGACGATTCAAAAGGACTTGTTTACAAGTTTACTTGAATAAAGAATATTTTGAATTTGAAGCTACAACTCGTTCGGAATGTTTCCTTACCGAGAAGAACCAGCAAGAAACTCGGCGGTCAATCTTTTAAATATTTTCAATTATACATTATTAAACCGCAGTCTTGTATGAAGCTGAAAGGATTTTCAAATCCAGGCATTTTTATCATCCAAATAATCTTCAATTTTGTCATATGTTTTACGTATAAATACATCTCCTACACGTAATTAAAACTTTTTTGTAGATATAAATATATATACTTATTATAAAACAAAGGCCCAAAAAGCTGTATGTCTGTATGTAATCGATTTCCTCAAAGTCTACTGAACGGACTTTTGTACAGTTTTCACAAAAAGATAGTGCAATACTTCCGGATGGTTTAGGTATAGAACGCATCGGTATTATGTAAACTGTGTTGGAGAGATCGCGCAGTTGTTAAAAAACTTGCTTGCTGGAAGGTTTAGTCCCGTGCGCTGCGTAAATCAGCAGAGATACGCTAAAGTAACGTACCAGAGAATTTTAGATCTATAAAACTACTACAAAAAAGTCCGCGACAGCATGTTATGGTTAACCCACAATAACTACTTTTATGTTTAAATTTGCATTCTAGAAAAAAATTGTGACACGCTGATTTCCGCGCGGGCGAAGCCGCTAGCACAGCTAGTAAATAATAAGTTTTAAATTATAAACTACTGCTGGTTCGGAAAATTGCTCCTACCAAGTACAAGAAACGGCTTTTGTTGTTTTCAAAATAAATTCCTTATTATAAAAAGTTACATTTCGTCATTACTTTCTTACACAATAATTAAATTAACGAATTTTTGTTATTCATTTAAACTTAATAGTGAGCTTTTCGCTTATTACAATAAACAACAAATGATATGACTATTTCCGATTCCGACATATTCATTTTCTACCCTCATTTAATTGGAACCGAAGTGCTCGACCGCGAGAAGTTAATCTAGTCGCAGGTTGTAATTCGATTAAACCTGCCCAACTCCACCCTAGTTAAGGTTTTGCATTTAATTTGCGCTCTTTTCCATGAGGCTGAATTTCTGTTGTCAAATTAAGCGTTTTCAAAATAGATACGTTTTATTGGTCCAAAATTTTTTGAGAAATTGTTTAGACTTAGGTCTCCTGAACGTTTTTAACTTTAATCGGGTGACTTAAAGCTTAACGTTGAATTCTTGTGACTCATCATACTCCTGCCCTTATTCCACTCTTAAGTGAGGTCGGCATAACATGTTACAAACATGTTGTCATATGATTTGGCTACGTATTTTACGACCGGCCGCCTGCCTGGCGTTAACTTATCTTAGTCGCATTTTACGACACCTCGGTAAGAAATGAGAGTGGTCTATTCTATGCAGCCGGATACCACACGGCACATCAATAGCTATATGTAACTAGTAATAAAAATAATTCTTTGAAAAGAGCAACCGCCGAGTTTCTTGCTACTTCTTATCGGTAGGAAAAGCTTTTCGAACCAGCGGTAGATGTTGACGATACAAAAGCACTTGTATACAAGTTTACTTGAATAAAGAATATTTTTAATTTGAATTGAAATTGAATAAATCCTATCTCCCCCCTGTCAAGGCTCAAACGTCTCAATAATCTGCTATAATGGCTTGCAGAGCTGACAAAAATATATCAGAGAAGTAAAAGATGTCTTACAAAATGGTAATGTACTATTAAATGTCTATTTTTGTTTTAATCAAGTAACACCTTACATTAGATCTTCTAAGAAAATGGTTCAATTCACATTAACTATCCTTAATGGTGTAGATAATGGCGTAGGTAAGAGGGCGAAGTGAACTCCGTAAGGTGATTTAAGGCTTATCTCTCTAGACCCATTCGGTAGCCATTGATGTCGAATTAAGGCAATATATACATAGAATTAAGCGTCTATTAATGAGAACTAAACTAGACTATGTCTTATTATTAAAAGATCTTTATAAAAACAAATTTTAAAATACCAGAAGAGTGATAGATACGAATGTGGATGGATGTGTTACAAAGGAAAAAACGAAGAAAAGGTTAGAATTGGTTGGATTTTGTGAATGCAATATAACAGGAATAGCGACAGAGTTGACGAATGATGGGATAGTATGGAAGCGAAAAACATGTTGTGCCAACCACACTTAGAGAGGGATAACACCACACTGCACTAGCAAGGTACACATTTACTACTACAATCTCTACAATAGTTTTGCCCTGTAACCGACGGATTATTAGGAAATAGACTTCAAGACGATATCAACTTTTGTTTATCTTCAATTCAATTGTTAGATTCTAGTAGTGCACTAAAGTTATGATACAAATATTTTGCTATAAACCGTGTTTGTTAAGAAAGTCTATGTAATGCTAAGTGTAGGAAGCAAAATCCCGTCAGGATTAGTTATTGTAAGTATTATAAAACATCATCAATAACAGAGTACACACATTCACTACAAAAAAACTCAACTATAGTTTCGCGAAGTTTGTATTTATTATATCTGTAGTATATCTACCAGGTGTCCGTTACCCATAACACAAGTAATAAGTTACTTTACTTTGGGGACGGACGACCGTGTGTATAAGTGTCCTATATATTTATTTATTTGTATAATATTTTTATTAATGGTTTCTATTTGCGATGGTCGGTCACTAGCAGTCATTACGATGTATTTATATCGATTCCGTTGGGATTAGCGATGTCTCGAGCACGAGCACCGCGATCAATCACAAACTTGCGGGTCATTTGTCAGGCACAGAGTAAGTTGATTACAGAAAATGGATCGTATTCCACCAGTCATAGCTATAACTGATGACGGCGCAACTGGGTATGGAGGTTTAATTAACGAATACTTGCGAAATTATTGAAACTCATTACTTAAAAGTCGATAAACATTTTATACCTACCAAGAGCCATGCAACATATTAACAATACTAGCTCTATATGAAGAAAAGAGGTCCTAAAATGTACCCTGTAGTAGTCATTCATTTTGTCTAATTTTTTTAACTATAATAGATCAAAAATTATTTTGCTATAATCCGCGATACAATAAATAGAAAATATATATAGTGCTAAATGTATAGTGGACTATCCGTTTTTTCATACCCGTTACAAGCAGGATTCGTAAAAACACATGCACAAACCTCCACCACCGCCACCACAATACACAAGCAGCAACTTCTCGTTAGTAGTTACATGATATAAGTACTGTTAATAAATTTTTTTTTATATATTTAATGCAATCTGTTCTCTATATTGAATATTCAGCAAAATGTTGTGAGAGTAAGCGTCCTGGAGAGCGATCAGTCCTGTGACTTGTGCCCTTTTATTAGCTGTATACAGAACAACAGAGAGCTGTGATAGCCCAGCGGTGAGGCCGTGCGACTCTTTCGAGGCGAACACGAGTTCAAACCTGGGCAGGCACCAATGAGTTTTTCTATTAAAACTCGTGTGTCTAATTGATAATTGCAATTTATCACACGCTTTTCGGTGAAGGAAAACATCGTGAGGAAACCTGCATATCTCTAGAGAATTCTGGAGATATGTGTAACCTATCAATCCGCTTTGGAGCAGCGTGGTAGGTCTTAGCTCCAACCCTTCTCTCCAGAAACGGAGAGGAGGCCTATTCCCAGTAGTGGGATTGTAACAAGCCGCTACTTTATACAGATGCCTAACGAGGGTTTCAACTCGTGACCATACAAATCACACGGTGTTACCGTTCTGGTACCGAGTGATAAAATAAAATACTCAGTAATAAAAAAAACATTTGGCATATAAAAGTTTTTTGCATAAAAACTGAAAATTATTGAGACTAGGCTTCCCGACGGTCGCATTTTGAGATGTTGAAACAAAATAAGTTGCATGTAACTGGTCAAATATAAAACATTACTAGCCATAACTCAACTGTCAAGATAAAAGCTGATTACTTAATCTGACACCGTTATTTTTAACGCCCCTAATATAGTGGGCGTTAATAGACTCATTAACAACAATGACGCTGCCGTCTCCGCTTTCCGATAGCTGACGTTGGCGTAAACAAATCGTTGTTTGCTACAAGCACTTTCACACAATCATTGGATTTGGACGAGTAAATGAAATACCTTTAATGAGAGGTTAGTATGAGTTAGATTGTTTATTTGTGTAAGCAATTAAAAATATATACAAATAGACATGTGGTAAAAGAGCAAGACCTCATAAAACAAGTACTTCTATACTTAAAAAAAAAGTGAAAAGTAACCGCCTGTTACTATGCCCACTGCTGGGCTAAGGCCTCCTCTCTCCGCTTTTGGAGAGAAGGATTCGAGCTCAGACCTACCACGTGGCAACCTCCGCCAGACATCCACCCACTCTAAATAGTGTATATTTTTTAATAAATCCAAATAATATTAGATCTCAAATAATACGTAAAGTAGCGGCCTGTTACAATCCCACTGCTGGGAATAGTTTAAGAAGAAACAGTTTGCCTCTCAGTCATCATTCCTTTACAACCAGCTTAACATGAAATTTAATATTTATCCGTTGATACGCAACAAGGTAAAACATACAATCACACAATTTCTTCTCACTCTCAACTATGATAGCACGGAAACTCTAATTTATTAAACACGCACTTATATAATTACATTAACACAAACCCGCGCACACACACTCTCTCTCATACACATTCACACACACACGCACACACTCACTCGCACACACACACTCACTCACACACACACACACACACACACTTTATTTCTATATACATAAATTATAAGTCTTGGTGGTTGAGCGGGGCACCCAGTAATACGGGCTCTCGCCTAGTACAGGAGCCCTTGCAAATGCTATGTACCTGTATATTTTTAAAAGAAATAAAGTATTTTGATTTTGATTTTTTTGATTTTGATTTTGATAGGCCTCTCCATTTCTGGAGAGAAGAGTAGAAGCTAAGACCTACCACGCTGCTCCAATGCGGATTGGTAGGTTACATATATCCCTAGTATTCTCTAGAGATATGCAGGTTTACTCACGATGCTTTCTTTCACCGAAAAACGTGTGATAAATTGCAATTATCAATTAGACACATAAGTTTTTAATAGAAAAACTCATTGGTGCCTGCACGGGGATTGAACCCATGTCGGCTCTAGAGAGCCGCACGGTCTCACCGCTAGGTTATCACAGCTTCCCTATACTTAAAAACTGATCTCGAAACCTTGTAGATGGTAAATTAAACGAGTAAATTATATCCCATGGGATGTAATGATAAATTAAGTAGTTTGTGCGGAGGTGATACAGTTACAATTCAAAAATTATCACCATTATTTCATTAATTTCTAATTGAAATTTCCTAAATATAACATAATCGCGGATTATTGCAAAATAATTTCATCATCAATTTTGTATTATGGAAGTCAGCAGAATACCGAATAATTCTATAAATTAAATACACTTTATAATCTTACCTGTATTATTACTTGTATAAGTAGATTGCACACAAACTCCCAAATTTTCTTTTTTTTAATTTTATGACTATTGCAATTAAATTAATTAGCCGTGTGGTTCCGGCAGAATAGAAAATAGACCACCCTCCTTTCTTACCGAGGTGTCGTAAGAGGCGACTAAGGTAAATGCCGTGTGGTATCCGGCTACGTAGAATTGACAACCCTCATTTCTTACCGAGGTGTCGTAAAAGGCGACTAAGGTAAGTTGAAGTCAGGCAGGCGGCCGGTCGTAAAATAAGTAGCCAAATCATATGACAGCGTGTTTGCAACATGTTGTGCCGACCCGACTTAGAGTGGGATAAGGGCAGGAGGATGATGATGATATTGCAATTAAATTTATTGGGATTATTAATTTCATTGCCAAGGTATAAATATCCTCTAATACTGTAACTGTTTACAAGTTTCTCTTTCCATTACTATGTAGATGATCGTCGGATTGTAAAGAAGGTAAAATCCGTTAAGTATAACGTAGTCTTGTTTGTAACAACGGTGTCGCCTTTGTTTTCATTTCCATCGACGTAAAGGCCAATGGCGAAAGGTTAATTGGCCCAAGAATATACTTTTGTTATCTTAAGTGGAAATTTTATTGACATTTCGCTAGCGAAGGAATTATATAATGTAACAAACTGTTTGAGTAATGGCCGACTAATTACAAGAATTCCATATTTTTGAGTTAAATTAACCAAAAAATAAATAGTTTTAAAATGAAACAGGTTCATGACAAGCTCAATTAAACAAAGATTTTATTGATCTATTTCAAATAATTTATAGAATTAGGCGTTACTTTGCGGATCCATAATACAAAAGTAATAAGAAAATTATTTTGCTATAATCCGCGCGATACAGTAAATAGAAAATATATTAGGTCCTTACATATGAAATTGGCGTTTTCTATGGGAGGAACATAAAGTCGTTTTTTTTTAATGAAATATATTTAATTAATCAAAGTATGTACTATTGCTATGTATGCACTTTTGCCATCTCATAGGTAGTTCATTGATCCCCTTACTAAAAAAAACCATTCGGGCGGGAATCAATAAAATCTTTGAAGGCGGTTTGGACTGCCCCATCGGAGTTGAATTTTTTTCCTTGCAAGTAGTTATCCAAATTGCGAAAAAAATGGTAATCTGTTGGAGCAAGGTCCGGAGAGTACGGTGGATGTCTAAGACATTCTAATTGAAGCTCCTCTGATTTGGTAGCCGTCTGTTGTGCAGTGTGTGGTCTAGCGTTGTCCTGAAGCAGCAGTGGCCTAGAGCGATTGACCAGCCTCGGTTGTTTAGCAGCTAGCTTTTCCATCATGGTTTGCAGTTGCTGACAATAGATATCTGCCGTAATCGTCTGGCCAGATTTAAGATAGCTGTAGTGAACGACACCGGCACTAGCAACTTTTTTTTAGTCAATTTTCGCTTAGGGCAGGATTTGGCTGGTTCGCCAGGGTTCAGCCATTGTGATGAGCGCTTCCGATTATCGTAGAGGATCCACTTTTCATCACAGGTAATGATTCGATTTAAAATTCCTTCATTATTGTGCCGGTTGAATAACGTAACGCAGCAGTCGACGCGCGTTTGTAGGTTTGCTTCACTCAATTCATGAGGTACCCACCTTTCAAGCTTTTTCACCTTCCCAATTTGCTTCAAGTGGATTAGAATAGTTTTATCACTAACACCGGAGCCTGCAGCTAACTCGGACGTGGTTGGCGATGGATCCGCTTCCACAATAGCCTTCAATTCTTCATTATCAACTTTGGTCTCCGGCCGTCCACGAGGCTCGTTCTGCAGGTCAAAATTTCCAGAACGAAAACGTTGGAACCGAAAACGCACTGTGTTTTCTTTTGCGACACCGTCACCATACACATCATTAATCCTTCGAGCCGTTTCTGCAGCACTGGTGCCACGGTGGAACTCATACTCGTAAATAACGCGATATTTCATGTTTTCCATTTTGTAAACAGAGTGACACAAAGAAAAAAACAAAAGAAGAAAAAACAAATGAATTAAGGGGTTTGAAACACAAATGCATGAGTAAATAGCTGTATGAATTTGAATTTGTAATTCCTAACCATAAAGGTAATATTTGAGATCAAAGTGGCCAGTACGACAAAACGCCAATTTCATATGTAAGGACCTAATATATAGTGCTAAACTCAAGAATTCTGTCCAGTCTATCTCGTGATGATGTTTCGGTTGCGGGGCGAAACGATTGTTGATTTTGTGATAGTGAACGTGTGTTGTGCTTGTGTATAGTGGTGGAAGTGGCGGAGGTTTGTGCATGTGTTTTTACGAATCCTGCACGTATCAGGTATGAAAATACGGATAGTCCACTATACATTTAACACTATATATTTTTTCTATTTACTGTATCGCGGATTATAGCAAAATAATTTTAGTATTACTTTTGTATTATGGATCTCCGCAAAGTAACGCCTAATTCTATAAATAATTATATTTGTTGCGGCATCTGCCGCTGGATAGTGGAGTGTATTTTATTGTTTAAAAAATGAATATTACATAGTTTTAATATGATGCGGCACATGACCGCTAGCTAGTGGATTTCGTCGTCGAGTGTCGTTCGTCCCGGTCGCGATCTCCCCGCACGCCGCGTCCCTCGATCTTCGTATGTGTATGGATGAAATATATGGATTATGCTTTATGGATGATAATGCTTCAACAATATTATTTTTTTATTACATATATTTATTTACTAATATTAATTTATAGCTATTTAATTGTTATATTTGTTGAAATTAAGCACTTTATATATTTTCTATTTATTGTACTGCGGATTATAGCAAAATAATTTTTGATCTATTTTAATTTAAAAAATTAGACAAAACGAATGACTTCTACCAAGAATGGTAGATATAAAAAGGTTATCGACAATCATACTACATATTTAAATCAATTTTAATATATATAGAGATATCAATATTAAGCAAAATACAGTAAATTTTAATATTTTGGCGTCATAAACGAAAGTGATTGTCTTTAACTACGTACTAGAATAGTGGGAAATTTATTTATATATTGACCCAGTGTGCTATCCGACTGTGTAGAAAAGACTACCCTCATTTCTTACCAATTAGTCCTAAAAGGCGACTAAGGTAAGTTGACCCAACGTGTGGTATCCGGTTGAGTAGAATAGACCACCATCTATCTTACCAAGGGATCGTAAAATACGACTAAAGTAAGTTGACGTCAGGCAGGCGGCCGGTCGTAAAATAGGTAGCCAAATCATGTTTATAACATGTTATGCCGTACCTACTTAGAGTGGGATAAGGGCAAGAGGATAATGACGGACCCAGAAAATATCACAAGTATCACAGTAGTGTGAGTTCCGAGATTGAATTTTAACATGTCTGCCATGTGTAATGTTTCAATTTGTCAATTTTTTACTTTACTTTACTCAAATATCAAATGAAGTTGTTTCAACGCGATTTAAACAGCTCTTTCAAATTGTCAGAAATGAACATTTTCAGTATTAGGATGAAACAGGGACTCCGTTAGCAAAGGCAATAAATAACGTGGAACGAGTTTATCAATTTAAGTAGCGCCTTTATCAATTTCAAGCCAAACAATCGCCCCTCGCCTAATTAAGACCTAGATTTTAATATCGCGTTTCTGATTTACGACTTTGAGTTCTATCGTTATGGGATATAAATTAATATCGCCTGGTAACTGTTTCACCGAATTCTCACCATAATTAATACAAATGAGTCGTCCTATCGCTGTCTTTCCGTTGGCTAAATATTAGCAATTGTTAATTTAACAACTGGATTCACGGTTACCGTTAATATAAACTTATACTATAGGCATTTATCTGGAGTTATCAAAATTATGTAAAATCATTATCATAAGGAAGTTTTCAAAGATATGTGTTTCTCCTTCCAAAAGAATGATCTCTATTTCTTTAAAATAATATATAAGTTACCTATTTGGAAAGAATTTTAACCTTATGATTTATAGTCACACAGCAGTCCATTAAATGACATTCAAACTAAAATACTATTTTCACCATTTATTAAAAAAAAGTGATAGATAATTTTTGATCAGATAAGTTCAGTACGCTGAAATTAATATTAATAAGTTTGATGGGCACAGCGTTAATCTCCTAAATTTTAAAATCAAGGAATTTTGAAATCAAAATACTTAAAAGATGAGATCAGTATTTTTTGAGCTTAGAAAGTAAACGGATATTTACACTCAAATAGGGTTCTCGATTAATGTTTAATTTTTAACGTTATCTGCAACATGACACAAACAATAAAATTAATATAATCTAAAATATTCCTTACAGTTTCAATAAAAGAAAATGTAGAAACCTTAATTAAAATAATAAGAAATAGTTCTTGTCATTTAATGCGATTTTATACGATCCTGCTCCGAGTACGACTCCTCGATATCGCTACTAAAAGTTCAAAAAACGTTTTGGCTATAACGTTCAATATTTATTTGTTTACAATAAACATTAAATCGAATGTTGTCTGATCACACATCGATACGGAATCGGGTCGTGCAGATTTGTAATACAAAAGAGTTCGCATGGAGAAACTTTCAAAGGCATTCGCGTGCAAAGCGCAGATCAGACGTAGTTTTGCAATTCAAACTTTGTCTCATATCGGTTATGCGAACGAGTGGTTTGGCGATTGCGCCCAATGGTACAAGAGAGCTGACAAGCACAAATAATCTTTTGACGATAACAGTAAAAATGATTTGGAAATTTTAACAACAAAACAGACAGAACCATAGGAGGATATCAAACAGACATAAATAGTGCACTTTGGAATGAACATAATTAAATTAAAAAGAAACCGATTATACTCTGAACTTTGGTCTTGGTAAGTTCTCAAACAACTACCAAATCCAAGTGATTAATTTTAAAAGATGACACTTCAAAGTCATGTAAAAATACTATTTTGTTTTAATTGCCTTCTGTTGATGGTCTCAGTGCAATATATGTATGGATTGACTATAAATCAAATAATGATATGTTTAATACAATTCAAATTGAAACAGTCAAGCCTAGACAGCAAGATAATCAATACGCTAGAATCAGAACATTATCACCAAGGCTTCATTTCTGCCGTCAATGTGGATTATTTCATAAATTACACCTAAAACAAAATTCTAGGTTCAATCATAAGTTAAAATGACCCAATATTTTTGAAAATCGCTCCTAGTTTGTCATTTATACCATCGTTGTATTACTTCCCGATACAATACCGCGAAGTATATTTGCGTTTCCGACATGTAAAATACAACACCGTGGAAATTTTTAAATGTATGTTAGATATTTCCGCCCTTGTATTTAGATAATTCTACACTTGTATTTGGAATCAGAATATAATCCTTAGCTGCATTAAATTGTTGGTTTCAGTTTGAAAGTTAGACAGCTTAACCGTTAGATTATATTTTTTAGCAGTATCTGTACTATTAAAAAAAAATGAAACTGAAATACAATAAATTTAGTTGTTTTTATTTTCATACAGTGTCATATTTTCATGTTCTATCATCTAACTGTGTTTGTCTACGATGTGGAAAGTAATCATTTATAAGATCACCATCATCATTCATCATGATAATTTAATTCAAGATTTATTTATCGTTTATACGTTGAGAATTGCATTACTAAGATTCCAGTGTTAATCAGCCTACCAATACGATGACATAAGGCTTAATTAAATTAGGGGGCTGGTATTATTGAAACAAATGTATGTGCGAATGTGCGAATGTGCGAATGTGCGAATCCCTTGAATGGATTTAATATGTATAAAAGTAATGAAAATATAGAAAGACGCAAAGTAACGTAAAGTAAGTAATTCTATAAATTATTCAGTTTATATGTCAAATGCAGTTCTTGCAAGAGATTCTATAAAAGTATCCAGTACTTTATATAAAAATATTGTTCTGACTCAGTAACTTTTTTCTTATGAAAATAACACCTGATTATGCATATTTTCGATGTCATATATGTTACTGGAGAATTTTTGGGACAACTTTGTACACCTCAAATGGAGTTAAATTGTATCAATGGGTAGCAGAGTACAAACTCCCGATATAGGTTATCTAAATGGAACTAATTTAGATTGGGAACACATTCAATGCGTTATTGCCCATTTATTGGCCGTGTAGGGGCATGATTTGACAAATTGATTCACATATTGTACATTTATTAAGTTCCATTAACCATGAAATGGTAACAAGGGTAACATTATCTTATGTAATACAATGTAATACAGCGATATATCCTATTAAGATAACTGGTAGCGTCATTATAATTTTACGATTTTGAAATGCTTGTAAAGCTTTGAATGATTATAATTTTAACCTTAGCACAGATCAGATGGTTCGATGCATGTAAGCAGATTCATGTATTGAAAAAGTTACGATTCTAAGGACCTTGTAAAAACAGACAAAAAAAACGATTTTGCCCAAACTCGAGGTTAATACAAGGATGCTTTCTAACAAATAACGGACTCGATCGTTGATTTGATATATACCAACAAAAGACGAATAATGCTAATATAAGTCTTTACGAAGAATTTGACGTAAAATGTCATAAGCATCACTGCGATTTTCTAGAGGGTTAGTAAATAAAAGCTAGTCCAATCTGAGACCTCAGATAATCACCATATTTGTTCAAAGACATAGCTCTTCATCTCTTCTAATTTTAAAAATGGAAGTACCACAATGAAAGTGAAAACTTTCGCGATTCATACTTGTTAATACGTGACACATCGCGACTAAATCGAGTTACTTTTATATAAGGTTCGACGTTTCAGCAGAGTTGCATCCACCGTGGTTACGAGCTGACTGGGGCGCCGCGGCGTCTTTGTTCCCGAGTACGCAGTCATTATTTTCACCAAGTATCCTCATATGCACCGCACAATCGAAAAAAGGTCTCTTGTACACCACACTGATATTATTCGCACGCGATATAGCTTGCAACTACTTCTTGCGTGAGTTGTATTTATTAATCACTGGATCCCAAGTCATTGATAATCTGAAGCCCTCTTCTTTATTGAACTTATTATGCTTACGAATTTCAATGGGTTCGCGCGCCACTCTCGCATAATAGTGGGCATCAGTTGAAAGGATTTTGGGATCATGAAGCTCAATCCAGTGAGTGCACCCAAGTTAAGCAGATAGTCTGTGATCACTAACATCGTTGGCTGGTTATTTTTAACTGCAGCTATGTGCTCTTTGACCCGCTCAGCAAGGGTACTTTTTTTATTAGGCCGTCAACAAGATATACATTAAATCTGTTTCAGGTTATACATGATACAATAAAAAAATTTAAACTAAATGCTATATTAAAGATCGCAACATGTACAACAATAGTAAACATCCAGCATAGTAATTAAATAATGGGTTAGTAAGCTGTGATAGCCTAGCGGTGAGACCGAGCGACTCCCTAGAGACGACATGGGTTCAAACCCTGGGCAGGCACCAATGAGTTCTATTAAAACTTATGTGTCTAATTGATAATTGCTATTTATCACACGCTTTTCGGTGAAGGAAAAAATCGTAAGGAAACCTGCATATCTCTAGAGAATTCTAGGGATATGTGTAACCTACCAATCTGCATTGGAGCAGCGTGGTAGGTCTTAGCTCTAACCCTTCTCTCCAAAAAAAAACGGAGAGAGGAGGCCTATTCCCAGCAGTGGGCATAGTAAAAGGCCGTTACTTTTACTTTAATGGGTTAGTATACATTAACAGAGTTAAGATGTTATGGAGCATACAAATAGCAAAAGCTAGTAACAATAAGATAGATTAGGCGATTATATCGTCTACGTTTTTGAGATTAAATGGAGTAAGTTTTGTTTGGCCAATGTATGTTAAACGCTGTCTTAATAAAACCTGATAAAAAATACTATGGATAATAAAAGCAAATAAACCTCCTTCCCCTCCAAACGACTACTCAAAATGTCAAACCTACAAAGCGGCTGGCACGGATGGCCCGTATACGTCCGCCGAATGCAACAAATAGCTTTATTGTGAACCTATCGATTTTCGCCGTTCAAAAGGTATACAGTATTTCCATTGACTATCGTAACTACAATAGTGGCTTTGTTATAATGCTTTTTAAAAATGCTTTTAATTTCATTGTATTCGAAAGGATATTATATTTCAAATTTTAAAATTCAAATTAAAATTATTCTTTGTTCAAGTAAATTTGTATACAGGTGCTTTTGAATCGTCAACACTTACTGCTGGTTCGGAAAACAGTTCCTACCGAGAAAAACCAGCGAGGAACTCGGCGGTTGCTCTTTTCAAAGAATAATTCTTATTACTAGTTACATATAGTTATTAATGTCTTGTACAGGGTCGAAGAGTAGCTATATCCACGCGTTCTTATCGTCTACGTAATCCTCAATAGTATAGTAGGCTTTCTGTATTACCCTTTTTTTAATAGTGTTTTTAAACTGCTGTAATGGTGCTGTAAATATATGGACATACATGTCTCAAGTATGCAATTACGTGTAGTTATCCCACCGATATACGTTATGCATTTTTTTTACATTACATTACACTAGATATGCAATCATGTATGTAATGTTTGCCGTGTAGAACCTGGTTGAGAAGAATAGACCACCATCATTTCTTACCGAGATATCGTAAAAGGCGACTAAGGTAAGTTGACTCACCGTGTGGTATCCGGTTGAGAAGAATAAAGACCACCCTCTTTTTAACTGAGGGGTCGTAAAATACGACTAAGGTAAGTTGACGTCAGGCAGGGGCCGGTCGTAAAATACGTAGTCGAATCATGTGACAACATGTTTTAAACATGTTGTGCACCCCACTTTGAGTGAGATAAGGGCAGGAGGATGATGACTAGATATGTAATCATTTAGCAATCTACCTTCTTTAGAAAACTTACTATAGATTTGCTTAGACTCTTCGAATAATCATCAAGTTTTATCTTTAGGTAGAGCGTATTTATAGAAGTCTAACCTTTCATAACTTAAAGGTGGCTTAGGTGATTTGAATTCTTCTACCAATCGCAAGCAAGTAGAAAGTAACTTTTAATTTAAAGTCAACATGACCGGCCGCCGTAATTGTTCCCTGAATGCAATAGCGAGATCCCATCATTAAAATGTTCATACCCACCCATGCGAAGATGACCTTTTCAAAGTTGCTGGTCCATAATGGATTTGATTAGCAAGAGACATGGAGAAATGGAAATATTTAGAGAAGGCCTTTGGCGATGGGTGAGCTGTTTATAAAAACATTAAATAATAATAATATTAAAACACATAAAAGAGTAATTGTATATGGAAAAAAACAGCAGTAAAGGCTTGTTTTAATTTTTTTTTATTTTAATAATTTTCCACTTGGATTGTTTAAATAATATCAATAATTTTCGTAATGCGATGACTTTGTAGGAATTTTAAAGAATTCATCATAAATAATTAAGCATATGGACGTGTTTAGCCGTTTTTTTATAATCATGGACATATAATATGCAAAATTAATGAATTCTGACACAACAAACAATGCACACATCTCAAATTTAACTCAAAAATGCTTAGGCAAAACTCAATGTCTTTTTTGGTAATCTGTAGAAAGGACAGACAAGCAGGCAAGTCTTTACACCAATAGTTTATGTTAGGGAGATATATTGTAAAAGTCGACGACCGCGTATCCTCTCTGGCGTAACAAGCCGCAATTTCAAGCTTTATTTCTTTGAGGGCAAAGAAAAATGGGCGCCATATCAGAGAGCTAAGGAATACCTTTTTTATTAGACGCATGTGATGTTTTATATTATTAAAAGAACAATTTATCTCGACATACGCATACTAGCTTCTGCCCACAAATTTTGTTTGCGTAGTCTGAAGTATAATTTCTAGTCTTAAAGTGAATATGTTATTTTAATTTTAATAAAATCTGTCGTTTACCCGCATGGACCAGAATGATAATATTATCTGGTATATCTTTTTCATTAGATAAATGCATTAGTGATATGCCATGTGGTATCCGACAGAGTAGAATAGACCACCCTTATTTCTTACCGAAGGGGGTTGTAAAATACGACTAAAGTAAGTTGACGTAAGGCAGGCGAAAATCGTAAAATAGGTAGCCAAATCATGTGACAACATGTTTGTAACATGTTGTGTTGTGATAAATAAAAGCATTAGTGAGAGGGAAGAGATCTCTATAGAGATAATAGCCCTTTATGAACCTCTTAAAATCCTTACTTTTGCACATCTAAAAACGGGTAGAATAGTACGATTCAATTAAATATTATAACTCATTTTCCCGCCTTTGTACCCACATTTATAGTCTTATGTATCAAATGTCTGAACCCTTACTTTAGATTAAATATAAAGTAAAAAAACAACTAATGCCTCGGTTTACTTGTCTACGGTACCAATAAACGGTCCAACTAATTTAGAGGTAGGTTATTAGACGCATAACTGCCCCATTTACCGGCAACATTCGGTGGCACAATTTAACAAAGCGATTGCTTTGTCGTACAGTTATTAGGATCAGATAACAATGTTAAGGGCAATTTGAGTTAAATTATGTTCTTATATCACTTTAATGTAAAAAAATTATGATATATTCCACACGCCAGGGAAGTGTGGAATATAAGAATAAGATATAATAAGCATAACGCAAACTGGTTTATTTTTACTTATATGTTTATGTGCAATAAAAAAATGTAAGAAAAACATTATCAATAAAAAAAATCTCTCTAGATCTCTTCCAGCTAACCTACAAAGTAAGACTATTTATAAAAAACAGTTTTGGTACGTAGATATCAAAAATCAAGAATTCAAATTATATTTACTAATAATGTTTATTTTCATCTTAGAATGCACTCTCTATAATCGGAAAAGGAAATAATTGTAATCGCGCAAAAGTTAAATTAAGAGTATAAACTGATGAAATAAGAGATAAAAATGTTCATATTCATAAAATATTGGCATACTAAGCAATGTGATTGATTTTGAAACTGCCATCGAGGAAAAAATGAAATGAAAAGATATGAGAAAAAGTATAGGCGACGACGTTGTCTTCTCCAGAAATGTTATATATATATAAGAGTGAATATGTTGAGTTTTGCAGAATGAAGTATGACTTTCTATCAATTGTAACCTTATCAACGACTTAATGAGACTCTATCAACAAACTCGTATCGACCAACTGAGCCAGATACTAGAATAGAAGTATATCCGTATGTATCGAGTCAGAAACACAATTATGTATTCGCTTCCAAGCATTGTAATAACTGACAATAATCTCCATTCTTCTACTCCTTACATCTTCATAGATGATATCCTCAAGTTGAGATGCACAATAGTAAGTTAGAATAACATGAGAAATGTAACATCAAATTCCAGTCTCATGTCCTACAATATCTTTATACGACGTAACTAATTATATGCGGTAAGGTTATAACACATAATACTGCTCTATTCGTCAGCAACATTATGGCGCAATTTAACAAAGCAATTGCTGTGTACAGTAATTAGGATTAGGTGGCATTGTTGGGGCAATTTGATTTAATTTAGAATACAAACGATGTGAATCGAGAGAATATGGGACTAATTCTTAAGTCAGGGAACAATGGAATAAATAATAAACATTTTGTTCCAAGTTTTAAGTCCTATTTTATGGCATCTTTCATAATCATAGAATCTTCTTAGCTCGATAAGAGATTATTGAAATTCTAAATATATCTATCTTTCAGTCTGTTATGCTTACCATGCAAAATTGCTAATTACACATTGAATAAAGTAATTCAATAAAAGCTTATTTGCAACATATAAGATACAATACTTTTCGTATTTCTTTCGAAAACAGGAATAATAGTAAGATTCTTTAACACTTAATTTGTTGCGAGCAATGCCGCGGGTTCAACTTGTTTCCTAATATAGCGTTAAGTGGCGATATCGCAAAAGAACATAGTAGCCCGAAGACATGAAAGAACAAATTTTCTGTCGTTCTGAATTGATAGGGAACTAAAATCAAGCTGGTTTTAAATGAAAATTTTCAATTTTTCATTTCATTATTCAAAGGAAAGTAAATATCAACGTTGAAATCCGTAATTTTTTGGTGCAAATTAAATATAAAAGTGACTTTATAACAACCATCTACATAAAAATGTTTCAGGTTATGTTGTTACCTTAAATGCAATTTACGGAATTGTTCTTACCGCAAACGCTCGAGCTATAGATAAAGTTGATCAATTAGTTACCGCGACACGACGATTCATTACTACGTAGTAATTACAAGAGGGGTATCTGTTACTTAAACTACAATGTGGATTCCCGTAATCAGTTATTGCACCACAGTCTAGGCCATGATACTTTGAACACTACCACCAAAGCTCAGACTCAGTTGGGAATTCCTACAATGTAATCCAGTGCAATTGTCAAGAAGAAAAGTAACGATCATATTAATTTGATAATCTTGATGATTTAGATCATCAAAGTTTTGGAACAGTGCGTGTTTCCAGTGATGACATTTTAAACGTCTGGAACAATCTGAAACATGGTCGCTGACTATAAGCCTCATAAGAGAATCATTCAGCGAGAGATGGAGTATGCTATGCTCGGAGTATCTCTACGTCATCAGATCAGAAATGAGAAGATCCGTAGAGGAACCAACGTCACCGATATAGTTCAACGTGTCGTGGGCGGGGCACATATTGCGAAGAACCTATGGGCTTTAGGGTTTTAAGGTGTTGGAATAGCGACCCCACAACGGAAAACGCAGATTCGGTAGACCTCCTGCGAGGTGGAAAAATGACCTCAAAAAGATCTAGGAGGAGCCGCTGGATCCATCCATCGTGTTTTGTGGAGATCGTATGAATGAAGACAACCAGCATCATGCTACACAAACACTGCTCACACTTTAATGCTGAAATTTTGATAGCAACGATAGCATCGCAGAGTTTTCAATTTCACAGCACACATTTACACAATAACAAACATTTTCTCTAATCACGGATTATTGTGAAATATTATTGTTATTACAATTCTAGAACTGCAATATCCAGGGAATATTTTTAGTGCCTAGAGAAATGCGTGATGAAATTAGCTGTTACTTTAATTTTAAGAGAGACGGTGGTGGGACACTACCTCCGGCGTGGAAACCGATTTTTGGCACTACCGGATCATATAAAGACCGATTTGAACCCGACACCATTAGCGTCACAAACACAAATTTCGTCCGCACATCCGGTGACGAAGACCAGAGCGACAGGGAATACTTTGAAGACGCCCGACCACCGCCGGTACCAAAAATTAAAAAGTCAAAGGAAAACTTTAACGAAAACAAAGTTATTATAAATTTAAATTTACACGTTGTCTAATCACCACTTTCGCTGTTATTGGTTTATACAATACCTATTTGATGGCATCCATTCTTTCCCCTGTTCTTTACCACACAAAATTTTGGTTTTCATCTTCCATTATCTACTACCTACTCTTCTACTCTCTACCCACCTCCTATCACTTATTCACTCTATTAATACCTAATCATTAACTTAAAATAAAATCAATTCAGAATTTTATTTAGTAAGAACGTTTTTGACAAAATGAAACAATTAAATATTTCATATATCATTTATCTTAAATATTAAACAAAGTTAGAACAATTAACGACATTGCGATATAAACTGTATCCAAAACTTTTCCCATAATTTAAATTGTATCTGCCTAACTACAATTAACTCGACAAACTGCTAGAATTAAGATAAGGGTAAGGACATTGTGAAAAATCTTTTATCTCGTAGAACTTTGATGAATCAGCCCCCGACATCGGCTTCCGTATCGCTGGATTTGAAATGCTAATGCCGCGAATACCATTCCAGGTTACGGGCTCGCTCAGTTAATAGTAACATTCTGTAACTGTCGGCGGAGAGCCGCTCCCTGAATAAATAAAACCGGCAAGTGGAAAGCTGTTTTTGTATATATTTCGGTTAACGTGTGAATAATTTAATGTTTGTGTACAAGAATATATAAAAAGATTGGCGATGTATATCATAAACAAAGTAGGAACCGATATAATCTTGTGGTTCCTGTTTTGCGCCGTGCAAAAGTAAATGAGTCTTTTGTGGGTTTGGGTATAAGATTCTATAATAAAATTCCGCAAACGATTTTGTCTTTGCCACTACAGCAGTTTAAAACCACTGTTAATGGGAGGCTGATACAAAAAGCCTATTATACTATTGTGGATTATATAGATGATAAATATGCGTGGATATAGCTACTCCTCTACCCTGTACAAGATATTAATGATCAAATATCAAACTACTTATAAGAAGTATATTTGAAAAGAGCAACCACCTAGTTTCTTGATGGCTCTTCTCGGTAGGAACAGCTTTCCGAACCAGTGGTAGATGTTGACGATTCGAAAGCACTTGTTCACAAGTTTACTTGAATAGAGTGTGTGCAACACCATGAATAAGGAAATAAATGAAATAATGAAAGGATAAGGTAAAGTAGCCACGATACATTAAATTATAAAATATTTTAACATTTAATAACGTTATTTTCAAATCTGTAAAATTTTAATACGAAGGTGAGCTTGGATACATCTATTAATATAATAAATGCAAAATGTATCTGTTTGTTTGTTACACTTTCAAGACAAATCCACTGAAGCAAAGTATCAGGCCAAAATATAATCCCTTATAATATCACGAACAGGAAAGCACATAGTTACATAGTTCGCATACAGTTGAGTTTTTTGCCCAAAAGTTACAGGTAGAACTACTTAGGTACCTATATAAAAACAAAAACCTCTATAATGATTAAATCTGAAATCGGGAGAACCTTATAAATCGCACATTATACATCACCGTTCAAAGATTATTACAAATATTTTAGCAATGAATAAATTATAAATATCGTATAACTTTTCAAACTTAACAATATTGGATTCTAAATGATTGATATCCTTCGAATTATGGTGAAAAACAAAACGACCTTATAAATCATCTCAAGTTTAAGTATTAGATGTCAAGATAATTGATAGATGCTTTTAGTCCGTATCAATTCTTGATTCTCTTTTAACGTTTGGATCGTCTTTTATAGAACATAGAAATATAAAGTATTCATAATTCTCTGGAACAATATGTCTTTCGATTCCATTCTCTTCTATCATTTGTTAACATGATGCTACTCCTTTTATATGCATGGCGTACTTTATATATTCCACCGTCTCTTTTTTTGTGTTGTTTGTGATTTGTGTTACGTGCGGTAAATAATCCGTACAAGTCGTCGGGGTTTGCAGCGGAATCTCTTCCGGAGATTCTTAACACCCTATATTTGAATATTTTGAATTTGAATTTGAGTATTGCTTGAAACACGTATTGTGAGGAAGTTCCTCACTCTGGAGCCCTAACCACCGGTAGCTCGGTATATTGCCCTGTTTCCGGAGGACGACGATTTTTTATATTTTTTAATTGGTTTTAATAATTTTGTTCTTTTTAAAAAATAGAAATATTTTAAAATGACAGAAGTTAGGTTTTAGAAAAATAAAAGAATGTAATAACTTCTTTATGTAAGCAACCTAATATATATTCAAATTCAAATTCAAAATATTCTTTATTCAAGTAAACTTGTAAACAAGTGCTTTTGAATTGTCAACATCTACTGCTGGTTCGGAAGGCTGTTCCTACCGAGAAGAACCAGCAAGAAACTCGGCGGTTGCTCTTTTCAAACAATAATTCTTATCAGTCGTTACATATAGTTATTAATTTCTTGTACAGGGTTGAAGAGAAGGTATATCCACGCATTCTTATCGTCTATGTAATCTTCAATAGTATAATATTATTTTTAAACTGCTGTAATGGTACAGTTAAGTATAACTCAATCACTTTTCTTCTTAACCGACCTGGTTACTGAATCCGGTTGAGTTATGCCCGATATTATTGCTGAGAATCTCACGTACCATTGAGGTTCGAAAGCACTCGTGTGGAAAGCGCGATGGAAAACTCGAGATTTGCAGTTCTGCTATTCACTACTTTTGCTAATATCGGTCTTGCGGTCGAACGGCACAGCGGCTATAGTTTTAAATAGTTTGCAAACTGCAAGCAAAACACATTTATACATTTTACTAGATAGATAGATAGAAATTCTTTATTGCACACACATTACATTACACAAATGACATAAAGAAAGAAACTTAAATACAGAAACATACAGCGTGTAAAGGCGGTCTTATTGCTAAAAGCAATCTCTACCAGACAACCTTTGAAGAAAGAAGAAATTGTAACATAACATGAGATAGGTGCATCAACAAGAAAAGGAATAATAGATATGAATATAAATACATATAAAATAAATATATACATACATATATATAATAAATACACCGATACACAATAAATATAAATAAATAGATTAATATATACATGTGTAATATATAATATTACCCCTACAATTATTAATAGATAACAACACAATACAATTTTATAAACAGCCCGAAGAGAGGTAATGTTGCTTTAAACGTTTTTTGAAAATGGTCACAGATGTTGAATTTCGCACATACAAGGGAAGCGCGTTCCATAAATTTACTGCTGTAATGGTAAACGACTTATTGTAAAACCTGGTGTGGCTAGAAGGCATTTTAAGTTTATTATCAGAGCGGGAGCGGAGATTGAGGTGAAGGTTACTATTGGAACCGAGAAAACTAAACCGTTCCTTAAGGTAACAAGGAGTGTTAGGAGTATAAAGGATAGAAAAGAGAAGAGAAAGAGTATGGAAGTTACGCCGTAGACGGATGGGAAGCCATTTCAGTCTAGCACGATATTCACTAATGTGATCAAATTTCCTGAGGCCAAATATATATCGAATACACATATTTTGCAGCCGCTCCAACTTTCTTAGCAATCCCTCACTAAGGTCAATGTAGCTGCTGTCAGCATAGTCTATGATTGGTAGCAGAAGAGATTCCGCCAAAGCTTTTTTTGTCTCTAAAGGTAGTAGGTTTTTCCACCGTTTGAGAGAGCCAAGGACTGCGAAAAGTTTCTTACTGTCTTCCCCAACTTGCGGCACCCATGTAAATGTGGAATCAATTATTAAACCTAAATTTCTGATTGATCTACTAAGTGGTAAGACGATGTTGTCCAGGGATATTGGTATTAAACTACAAAAATCTATTTTGCCAATTTGCCTTGGACTGCCAATTATAGCAGCCTGTGATTTGCTTGCATTTAATGTCAGACCATATGATTTACTCCAGCAACTAATTTTAAAAAGGTCCGCATTAATTTTATCAATGCCCATTGTTATCTCATCAGCAGGTACCGAAGTGTACACCTGTAAGTCGTCAGCGTAAAGATGGAAGGTACAAGAAAGAAAGTGCGAAATGGAATTTATAAAAATAGCAAAAAGGATTGGGGAAAGTACACCTCCCTGAGGGACACCAGCGCGAAGGGAGGAATCAGAGGAAAAACTGTTATCTACACGAACACACTGTTTTCGGTTTCGAAGGTATGAGGTAAACCAATCAATAACTACCTGTGATAAGTTCAGGGACTTCATAATCGCCAACAATATATCAGTGTCAACCGTATTGAAAGCACTGCTAAAGTCTAACAGAACAATGATTGTAACAAGTTGATTGTCCAGTCCAGATCTAATATCATCGCAGATCTTAGTGAGCGCTGAAACGGTACTGTGCCCTGTTCGGAAGCCTGACTGAAAGGGGCTGAGAAGATTATTTTTTGTTAAATACATGCTAAGCTGGGAATAAATTATACGTTCAGCTACTTTAGCAAGAAAAGGCAAGATGGAGATCGGACGATAGTGGGAGTAAGAAGAAGGGGTACTGATTTTGGGAACAGGAATGATAAAGGCTTTACGCCATGCGCTTGGAAATGAACTAGTCGACATGGAAAAATTAATAATATGACAAATAATAGGTGCTACCTCATCCAGTATTAACAATATCATTTTCCTACTTATACCGTCACAACCGAGTGCATCCGATTTTATCGCTGAGATATGTTTTTTGACTTCATCTGGAGTGGCAAAACTGAAGTTAAATGGAATACAATTGGAAATAGGAGAATTATGTATTTGACGTATGGTATCTTGCCTTATACAGTCGTCTATTAGATGTACACTAGAGAAGTGCTTATTTAAATCATCCAAATTGATATTCTCAGCACTTACACTATGCTTCCGCCCAATGCCAAGTGAACCTAAAAATTTCCACAACTGACCAGTGCTACTATTCTCTATAGTGGTCTTAATATAATTACGTTGTGCGTCTCTACACGTTTTGCTGCATTTATTCCTCAGTTCTTTGTATTTAAGGAGACGCTCAGCAGTCGGTCTTAATTTATATTGTGATTTAGCGGAGTTACGCTTAGCCATAAGAGCTCTTATCTCGTTGGTAAGCCATGGGGCAGGTAAATGCTTTAGTTTAATTGGCCGAACCGGTGCGTGAGTGTCAAATATCTCTGTTACAATTGAATTAAACAGGGTAACTTTATCGTCAACCGTGGGCGCACTCAAAACAGAGTCCCAATCAATATTATTTAGATCAATCATAAACTTGTCACAATTGAATTTTCTAAAACTTCGTCGCAAGACTATAGTTGGTTTGGCTTTAGGAGGTTTTATGTTGTATGAGATATAAATAAGATCATGGTAGGAAAAGGCTTCGGCCGGAAATTGCCCATGAGAGTTAACATGATCATACGAAGAGACCATCATCAAATCCAACCGTGAGGGTAAACAATGAGGGAAGTAATGAGTGGCATTAGTAGGAAGTAGATGTAAGTTGGAGCTATCAATTATATCTGTAAGCCGCTTAGATCGATTATCATCTTTAAACAGGCATGTATTAAAGTCACCCATAATAATCGTATGGTCAACAGTAGGTATATATTGTTCAAGAAGTTCTTCAAATGACTGAAAATAATCTATATGTAATGAGGGACTATAATAGACACCAAGAAGGAGTTTTAGTCGTCCAAATAACACTTCAATGAAAATATGTTCAGCAGATTCAGAGTATTGACTTGGTGACTTATCCAGGATTGAGAATGGGATATGACTTCGAATATCGATAGCTACGCCTCCTCCCCCCTTACCAATACGGTCATTTCGAATCAGACGGAAACCAGGAATAGAATATGAAGTCGATGGTAAGCAAGGCTTAAGCCATGTCTCCGAAACGAGGATAGCATGTATACAACTGTTATCAAAACATTCTAAAAGGTCTGCGTAATGAGAGGGAATGCTTTGAGCGTTTATATGGATGACATTAAAATTTTTAGCTAAAGGCAAAAGGGTAGAATCAAGCAATGAGTTAAGGGGTAAGGAAGTGCTCTGATCACTATTACTAGTCGAATTAGATGTATTGTGGACAATGGAAAAGCTATTATTGCTTCTCGGACTGTGGAAGACTTCTCCACTATCTGAAGATATCATTATGCAGTGTTTAGAGTGCGATTATGTATATTAAAATAATTGATAAAAATTTGGCTAATATATAAAATTATTAGAAATACTTAAATAACAATAATAATAAATTAATAAATAAATAAAAGTGATAATAATAATATAATAATAAAATATAAATAAAATTATAAACTAACAATTATATTTTTAACTTAAATTATTTTTATTCTTATATATTCTATTTTTATATTTTTAATTCAAACTATACTTTAGTTTATTTCAACTTTATATAATCTTTACTACCAGCAATATATATTGTTTCAAAAAGTTACTGTTTATTATTGAAGTACACACAGAAAAATTATTGACATTATACCATTTAAGTATGGAAATTTCTATAAAATCCTCTAATCTGGAAACATCCAGCTTAGGATATTTATTTTACGCTACAAAAAAAAAAAAAATTGTTTAAATATAAAAAGTTATCTGAAGACAAAAACAGTCATATTTTACGTTAACGCTAATTCCTATAGATCATACATTAATGTGAACTACATCTTAACAGAATACATTAGCTATATGACAATCAGAAGTCGAGGCACTCAACGCTAAAATTCATGTTTTTTTTTTTTTTTTTTCGTCCGTGATACATAAAAGATGAAAGTAATTATTGTTAAGTAATGTCAACACAAGTTGTCTTTGGATATTGCAAGTTGGAGGTAGATCCATTATTACGGCGACATACAAAATCACACGACATCACTAAACATAAGCTTCGATTCTGTAGTGTACTTGAGCATACTTTGTAATATATTCTAAGTGATTATTACACAAAATTACATAGTTTACATAATTTACTAATTGTTTAGTAAAATGTATAAACATCACGAGGCCATAAATGTTATGAAACACAATGGTCCACCGCATTAATTTGTCTGTTTGTTCAAAATAAACTTAAAAACTACTGAACTAAAGTTTTGTTTTCTTTATTTATTTTGTTTTTCAACAATATTTATAGACCTACAATTCTCTAGTACATTACTTTAGCGTATCTCTGCTTATTTACGCAGCGCACGCGACTAAAGCTCCCAGCAAGCAAGTTTTTTTAACAATTGCGCGATCTCTTTAACACAATTTACATAATACCAATACTACTATTTACTTAAACCATCCGGAAGTATTGCACCATCCGTTCAGTAGATTTTGAAAATATCTATTTTTATTTTATTTATTTATTTTTATTACTAAATACATATATATGTTAAACATATTTTAAAATTAAGTAAGGCATTGACGGACATGCAAGGATGGCATTGCGATAGTATTATATTAAACTGTGTTGTATATTACAGACAGACAGCTTTTTGCGACTTTGTTTCATAATAAATATAGATTTGGATGTATTAAAAGTTGACGAAATATTAAAATTAACGTACGTAAAATATTAAGAGAAGTTCAACAATTCAAGAACCTTAGCATTATCATAACAGGATCTGCTAGTTTTATTTATTTAAAACGCTCATTATATCATCGTGGAACCCTTTAAATATGGTTGAAACAACCATCTTTATGGTTGAAACAACCACTTTTATGTCTTAGTCGCATCTACGCGTCGCCCTTAAGCCGTGGTCCGGGCTCACAGGAGGCTCCCTTAGTACGACGTTCCCCGACGCTAGTAGAGCTTCTGCGCTATATTAATTCTAATTTAATTAATTCCAGCATCACTTAATTACTATCAATATTATTAGTAACGTTAATTACTTTTACTAAATACATTCTAGATGTAAATTCAGGTTTATGCGCTTAATATTTTTAGTTAGTAATGAAAATATTGACAAAATATAAAATAATTTCGTTTATTTACTCATCAGCCACGAAATTTGTATTCACTATACATTACATTACATATTATATAAATTGAAAAGTATAATTTATGGAAGCAAGCGTTACTTTGGTTTTTAGAAATATTTTTCTATAATCCGCGTTTGTTAAGCTAAGTAATGCTAAGTGTAGGAAGCAGTAACGTTCACATACCTTATACATGCAGGACCAGTTATCACACGTATCACAAAATGCCACCACCTACAACACACCGGACAAGGACTACACACATTCTATACGACAACTTTACAATCATTTCATTCCGTAACCGAAGCAACATCAGGAATATAGGCACCACGAAAAAACCATGGATGACTGGTAAATATACTACATATATAATTTATTATATATATAAATACATACGTAGATACAAATACACACCCAGGCTCGAAGAACCAACAAATTGTTACTAGAAAGAGTGCGTGGATATAGCTAATGTTCGCCCATGTACAAGATAGTAATAACTAAATGTAAGTAGTTATAAGTATTATTTTGAAAACTGCGACCGCAGAGTTTCTCGCTGGCTCTTCTCGTTAGCTTTCCGAAACAGCAGCAGAATTGACTATTCAAAAGCACTTGTTTACAAGTTTACTTGAATAAAGAATATTTTAATTTTAATTTATAAATCCCGATACACGATTGCAATAAAAAGCGTTAACTAATTAACACAAAAATCAAAAGCATTTCAAGGTTTTTGACGTCACCATACCTAAAGTTTGTACGAACCTACGGTCAGAATAAGAATTTCTTTCAATAAGACTGGCCTGTTGGCCCTGGTGGTAGTGACCCTACCTTCTGGTCCACGGTTCGCGAGTTCCATTCCCACCGTGAGACAATTTGTCGGTTGAGTCCTATTGTATTTATATATTTAAAATATGTATATATTTACCACGAGCTGTGATAGCCCAGTGGTGAGACCGTGCGACTCTTTCAAGGGGAACACGAGTTCAAACCCGGGCAGGCACAAATGAGTTTTTCTATTAAAACTCATGTGTCTAATTGATAATTGCAATTTATCACACGCTTTTCGGTGAAGGAAAACATCGTGAGGAAACCTGCATATCTCTAGAGAACTCTGGAGGTATGTGTAACCTACCAATCCGCATTAGAGCAGCGTGGTAGGTCTTAGCTCCAACCCTTCTCTCCAGAAACGGAGAGAGGAGGTCTATTCCCAGCAGTGGGATTGTAACATGCCGCTACTTTATTACTTTATATTATATTTATACCAGTTGTCTGTCCTGTAACACAAGTATTAAGGTACTACCTTACCATGGGGACAGATGACTGTGTATTATTATTTATAATCTATTAATTCGTATTTTGAACGCAAAACAGCTCCTCTAACTTGCTAATACGCAATGGCGACGCTTTCAGAAAAGTTGGGAAATCGGTTGTGGGCGGTAAACTTTTAATAATAAAATTCCGCAATCTGTTTTGGACTTGCTTTTACAAGCACTTAAAACAATACTTGTTAACAAAGCTTATTATACGATTGTAAATTATGCAAATGAAAACTTTGTTTTCGTTTATTAAATTGGATTTAAACAACAACCAAGTACGAATATACAAAATGTAAGCTTATTTGACGTGTCAAATAATTTTTATAAGCTGTTTCTAGGTGGCTTTTCTCAATAAGAGCTTTCTGAACCAGTAGTAGCTTCATTAAATCTTTGCCGATTCAAAAGTGCTTGGTGAAAGCTTTTTTGAATAAACATTATATTATTTTGGTTTTATTTGTTATATCCTCGCACTCTCTAATATCAGTCAATTATAACTTTTAATATTGTTTTCTATGTTATTATCTTTTTTAAGACATACATCTTTGCGACTGTATAATTTTCGATTCAAAAATCTCCTTTCTCTTATTTTCTTTGTATATATACTATTTTTAAAATCAACGTTCTATATTTTCCGCAGACTTGGGATTTCTTTGTCATTTTACGGACTCTTTGTAGTTCTATTTTATGAATTTAGCACAGGCTCAAACACGCATTAACAGTACATCACTACACGTCCAATGTCACCCACGACTCTGGTGTTACTGATGTGGTGCGCTTGAGACAATGTAACGATAGACACTTTGTGTATGATATGTTTGTTTTAATATAAATATTAAAAGGGAATAAACATCTCTACCGTACCGTACTATCTCTACTGTATGTGGCACTACAGTACTCGTCTGAGGATTACTTGTGCTACTCAAAAGTACTTGAAGAATTGTTTTACGTAACTAATTTTCAAGTGCTAAGTTTTATTGTTTCGCAATATCTCAGCAGCAATCTGCACTGCAAATCCACGAGCCATCACGCCGATAGTGCCGAGCCGGTAAGCGGTTGTTTCACGCTTCACGCATATGAACAATATCTACACGATTCAATTTGGCTTTGAATTCGGGAAATATATATTGGCTTTTGTTTGCTCACTATAAGTATATATATGTTCTCAAACTTTTACATACTTTGTATAAAAAGCCTTTATGAGATATTTGTACGTCAGTTAAATATTTATAAATACACGTGTGTTATGGTTAGTGTATGGTCAAATGTTTATATCAAATTCAAAATCAAAATATTCTTTATTCAAATAATTTATAGAATTAGGCGTTACTTTGCGGTTTTGTCGTGGAGTCTATCTCCTTTTGGGGCGAAACGATTGTTGAGTTTGTGATAGTGAACGTGTGTAATGCTTGTGTTTGTGGTGGCAGTGGTGGAGGTTTGTGCATGTGTTTTTACGAATCCTGCATGTATCGGGTATGGAAAACAGATAGTCCACCATACATTTAGCACTATATATATTTTCTATTTACTGTATCGCGGATTATAGCAAAATATTTTTATTATTACTTTTGGATGACGGATAAATTAAATTTGCACATTTTTTTCGACCTGATTGTATGCTGTTAGCCCTAACGGCTTTTACAGAGTCACCGTGCGGGACGGACGAACGCAGAAGCATCTTCGAGGTTGCGAAATGCTGAGAGTACAGTGCAGAAGCTCTACTAGCATCGGGGAACGTTGAAAATGCAAAAGAAAGTTTGGCTTCTTGTTATTTAAATACATAACCAATAGGATATGTCCTTCAATGAAAAACACGATAGCAATATATGTATGATAATTTACGCTGTCTTTGATCACATTTCTATATGTTTATTCCAATATAAAAAAAATACCAAGATAAAGCCTAAAAGACAAAATTAGGGAAGAAGAAAATTTTACAAGCAAATAAGAATATTCCATACTCGTTTCTGCAAGAGAAAAGTTTTATTATCTATGTTAGCGTTGTGTAAAATTAGGATTGTCTATGCCTCTAATAAAAGTGGAATAAATTTATTTTTATACGCAATACCTGAACAGGGCCCGCGTGTTTTCGGATTTTATTACATTGCGTAAAAGAAACAAATGGTTTTTATGTTTCTTAGCATATTACGGAAAGGGTAATGTAGGTTAATATCAATATCACTGTATGATCTTACAGAGCCATTATTCATTATACAGATATAGTAACGAGTCGCACTGGCTTCGCCCGAGTGTAAATCGGTGTGCCACAAAGTTTCTACCGCAAAAATACTGACCCCGCGGGAATCTAACCATAATAAATAAATAAAAAATAAATATATGGGACATTTACACACACGGTCGTCCGTCTCCAAAATAAGTAACTTAATACTTGTGTTATGGGTGACGGACAACTGGTAGATATACAACATATATAAGTTTAAATACATATTTAAATACAAATACACACCTAGGCTCGAAGAACTAACAAATTGTTTATAGAAAATGTTCGCCCTCGGCGGAAATCGAACCCGCGACCCGCGCAGCTGAAGGCCACTACCCACAGCGCCAACGGAACCAGTCAAATAATGTACTTACTATTCATTTAAACCTTCTTCAAGAATTGCACTACATTTTAGTAAAAACCCTACAAAAATCCGTACAGTACTTTTGAGAAAATCGATTACATAGAGACAGCCAGAGAGTTTTGCGGACTTTGTCTTAAGCATAGATTAACTTACCCGGCAACTGTTTTTTTGGCATATAAATTATTTTTAGGAAATTTCTGGTGTATATTTTAGGATAAGTTTTAAAAAATCTCATTGGAGCCTGCCGTAGGTTTGATCCCAAGGCAGGCCCGCTAGGCTATCACAGCTCTATGGCTCATATAGTTTATATGAAATATAAAAGCAGAAAAGACGTATTTAAATTTCGTTTTTACGACGACGATCTTATTTACGATCACTTCAAAATTCTATTATCGTTTATCGTTTCGCGTGCGGCCATTATTCGACGCAGTGAAAGCGTTATTGAAACGAAAGTAAAACGAAACAAAGTGACTGAAGTTGGATATAAAAACGGTACTAAAAATCGATACAACTCCCGTAAAATAATAATAGACGAACGGAGTTCCGATACGGCGAAAGAGACGGTTGATAAGTAGTTTTAATGTTATCCATAAAAGTGATAGGAGTCATCAACCTCCTGCCCTTATTCCACCATAAGTGGGGGTTCACATGATTAGGCTACCCATTTTACGACCGGCCGCCTGCTTGACGTCAACTTACCTTAGTCGCCTATTACGACATCTCGATAAGAAATGAGGGTGGTCTATTTTACTCAGCCGGATGCCACACGGCTGGTCGACTTACCTTAGTCGCCTTTTACGACACCTCGGTAAGAAATAATGGTGGCTATTCTACTTAGCCGGATACCACACGGCGCGTCGACGTACCTTAGTCGCCTTAGACGATAACTCGGTAAGAAATGAGGGTGGTCTATTCTACTCAGGCGAATACCACACGGCGGAAAAAAAGTGATAAGAGTTTAGGGGTTTAAATGTAAGCGCTTATACAAATGTAAACTAGTTATACTTGCAACGCGGCGTCCGTAAGATGCGCTGCAAATAAACATATGAATCGCCTGGATTGTTTCATTCAGTTTACGTATATACCGGCTCTGGGGCTAGCCAGAGGAGAAGTACCCCAGGTGACAAGAGCAAACTGGTGACTGAATAATATCGAAAACCAACAAAAATACACTACAAAAGTAATAATAAAATTATTTTGCTATAATCCGCGATACAGTAAATAGAAAATATATATAGTGCTAAATGTATAGTGGACTATCCGTTTGTTCATACCCGATACATGCAGGATTCGTAAAAACACATGCACAAATCTCCAACCACCGCCACCACAATACACAAGCACTACACACGTTCACTATCACAAACTCGACAATCGTTTCGCCCCGCAACCGAAGCATCATCAGGAAATGCTCGACTTGCGAGGCGAGTCCACGACGAAATTGCAAAGCTTTGCGATTTTTGCAGTTTTTCGTCGTGGACGATTGTTGAGTTTGTGATAGTGAACGTGTGTAGTGCTTGTGTATTGTGGTTGCAGTGGTCGAGGTTTGTGCATGTGTTTTTACAAATCCTACACGTATCGGGTATGAAAAAACGGATAGTCCACTATACATTTAACACTATATATATTTTCTATTTACTGTGTCGCGGATTATAGCAAATAATTTTATTTTTACTTTGTCTTATGGATCTCCGCAAAGTGACGCCGAATTCTATAAATTATTTAAAAATACACTATTTTGCTATAATCGCAATTAGAGAAAATCGGGTGTACCTCAGATTTTCGAAGTAATATTTTAAATTTATGGTATTTAATCCTTAGGTCAATATACTCGTATATCATATATTTTTTATTTTAGTTTCAGTTACACTATTATCAGCAACGAGCAACTAAGTATACATAAAGAATAAAGTACTCTCTGAAATTGTACCGACTGAACGGACCGAATCGTGATACCGGCAACGCCCTAATATCTTTCTCAACGTAAAAAACACTCTTTTCACAAAGTTTTCATCGCGGGAGTTCTTAGACAGTACTTTAAATTCCCTCTGCATTTTTATAATGGGGACATTACATCTTCAATATTTCCATCGAACAATGGCGTTTTCGGCCAGACTTTTAATTTTGTAAGCCATATTTATGGGCTTCCTCGCTCTTAATAATTCACAATGGTGGACACAATAGGATTAAATATAGCTTTTTCATGCACATGCAAAAATATGGGACTTATTATTTTGGTTAATAAAAAAACATCCTGTCAGTTTATTAAGATGGGTGTTTTGAATAAATTGACGCGCGCCACGCGACTCGAACGCAAGTTAGGTCATTTTTATGCATTCGTTCACTACGAGCGCGGCCCCCCGCAGTCACCCGGCACGGTAGCGGGAGGCCGCGTGCATTCCTTTCCTTACGCACGTGTGTAATTTTGCATTTCGGGTGTTGTTCTGAGATTTAGTGACGCGTTTAATCAGTGAAGCGTTTCAGAAGACGCGACCGTCCACGGTTTTAGTGCGCGTTGGGTTACTATTCCCCGATATAGGGACGATTCAATTACGTGTGACCTTACGAAGGTTATGTGCACACCGGGTGTTATTTGTGTTATTTAACCGATATAGTGAAGTGTATACTCCGGGAGAAACAGACATTACGTGTTCGTGGAAGACTGCAGAGGCGAGCCAACGGTTTCGGGAATTGGCCAAGTACATACAAGCACACACACACACGTACACATATACACGCAGTGATTCATGAGGCCGGACCACATAAAGCTGACGGCCGCATAAGGTAGGTTGAGACGCCGAGACGACGGGCCCAGGTCTCGGAGGTTGTTTCATCCGTCCGCACGTTTGCGCGGAACAATGGGTTTACATTACGAATGGATGCTGAGCTATACATAGACGGCAAATCAGATTTAAAAACAAATCAATATCATTTTGTTCTCATTGCATCCGCCGTGTAGTATCCGGCTGATTAGAATAGACCACCCTCATCCCTTATCGAGGTGTCGTAAAACGCGACTAAGGTAAGCTGACCCCACGTTTGGTTTCCGGCTGAGTAGAATAGACCACCCTCATGTCTTACTGAAGTGTCGTGAAAGGCGACTTAAGTAAATAATTTATAGAAGCAGGCGTTACTTTGCGCAATTCCATATTACACACCCACAACCACAATCTCAAATTGTGGTTGTGGGTGTGTGTGCTGCTTGTGTGCGTTGTTGCTGGTGGAGGCGCCTTGGGGTGCATGTGGTGGCTTGTCTTGCATGTATAAGGTGCGTAGATTTTGCCTGCTTCATACACATTAGCTTTGCATGCATTCGCTTAACCCGTGCGGATTATAGCAAACTAGTTAGTTCTGTTATATTGCTCGACTTAAGTAAGTTAACGTCAGGCAAGCAGCCGGTCGTAAAATATAAAGGCAAATCATTGAACAACATGGTTAAAACATGTTATGCCGACCCCACTTACAATGGGATAAAGGCAGGAGAATAATTATGATGATGATATGAAGTCATAGTAGTACGCCTTGCAAAAGTTCGTAAGTCGTTTGTGGGTTTGGGTATAGGATACTATAATAAAATTCCGCAATCTAATTTAACTTTACCATTACAGCAGTTTAAAGACACCATTAAAAAGTCTAATACAGAAAGCCTACTATACTATTAAGGATTACTTAGACAATGAGAATGCGTCGATATAGCTACTATTCGACCCTGTACAAGACATTAATAACTATATGTAACTAGTAAAGAGAATTATTCTTTGAAAAAACCAACCGCCGAGTTTTTTGCTGGTTCTTCTCAGTAGTAGAGTTGACGATTCAAAAGCACCTGTTTACAAGTTTACTTGAATAAAGAATATTTTGAATTTGATCTGGACATGCTCCACTTAATTAATAGCTTTGCTTATTTAATGCAAGAAGTGCCATCTCCGAATTGTGTGGAATGCGGTGTCATCGAAGATCTATCTCATATTATGATGGATTGTTGCGAAAAGAGGAACTTAGAAGTGAATAAAGGTTCAAATTAGCTTAAAGCTAGCTTTGATTTTGCCACTCGTTTTTCATTTTCGCATCTTCAAATTCAGGACAAATGAAATTGCTTTACAACTTGGTTAATGTGAGTATAAAGTCGATTAAAGTTAGTTTGTAGTTACTATGGGCTGGCATTTTCTTTACGAAACAACCCCCGAAAATAAAGATTTAAATAAAATATTAAAGTAACTCCCATACTAATATAATAAATATGTATGTTTGTTTGTTCGTCTGTTTCGCTTTCGCGTCTAATCCGCAGATATATTATTGATGCTTCTTGTTCACGCTTTTTATATTTTCTTAGCGCTTCATTATGAAACCTGTTTCAGTTACACGGGGTTAAAATATAGGTAATAATAATAATAAATAAATATATTTGACACTTATACACACGGTCGTCCGTTCGCCAAAGTAGGTAACTTAATACTTGTGTTATGAGTGACGGACAACTGGTAAATATACTACATATATTATTTTAAATGCGTGCTTAAATAGAATAAATAGAACCATATTGTATATAGAAAATGTTGGCCCTCGGCGGGAATCGAACCCGCGAAACGCGGAGCTGACGGTAGGGTTACGGGGCAGTCGGTCAGTAAAAAGATCCTGTTTTAAATCCGTGTTAAATACGTTGAAATGATGATGTTATGGCCTCAAAAGTGATACCCTTATGATGATTTCTGCAATTTATACCCTCGACGATAATTCTGAGCCTACCACCACACCTGTTAACGGATTTAAATCCGTTAGGACTTGTAGTCCTATATATTGTAGTATATACATGATAAGGATAATTTAAGCAATAATTTTGCGAAACGCAATTATAGCTAGCAAAACCCCTGACTAACAACGAACATTCACAGAAATATAGTCGATTAAGATACTATACAAAAAGTTTTTGGAGCGTAACAGTTTCGGATAAAGTAACTTAATAGAAATGGTAAAGGGTCTAAACGCCTTATAGTTAAAGGGTAGGAGTTTGGTTAAATTAATACCAAGAACTTGAAACTTCGGCGTAACTATCAACTGAAACCCAACTGGGAGTCAATAAACTTTTCAAGAAACGGTTGGTTCACGAAATAAAAGTGGCGCGTAAATCTTTCAGCAAGACATATAAATATTTTACAGTATTAAAACACCAAATTCCTAGATATCTAGCATAAGTAACATTTTAGCAGGACGTCTATATGGATGTCCTGCTAAAATCTTACTTATATTATTGTAATTTACTGAAGCAAACAGGCGGAATACTTTTCGGAATTCCATAGTATAGAAGTTATGACATACGGCCGCGTGGTATGCGGTTGAGTAGAATAGACCACCTTCCTTCGTACCGAGGGGTCGTAAAATACAACTAAGGTAAGTTGACCCACCGTGTGGTATCCGGTTGAGTAGAATAGACCACCTTCTTTCTTACCGAGGGGTCGTAAAAGACGACTAAGATAAGTTGACGTTAGGCAGGCGGCCGTTCGTAAAATACGTAGCCAAATCATGTGACAACATGTTTGTAACATGTAGTGCCGACAACACTTCGAGTGGTATTAGGGTAGGAGGATGATGATGAGAAGTTATGATATAATTGTTTTGCTAAAATCCGCGTTTGTTGAAAAAAATCTATATAATGCTTAATGTACGAAGCAGACAACGTTCACATACCTTATAAGTGCAGGACCAGTCATCACACGTATCACAATACGCCACCACCAACAAAACACCACACAATCACTACATAAATTCACTATGACAATCTCTATGCTTCGCCCAGCAACCATAGAATCATCAAAAGGATAGAATCTACGTAATGCCGAATGGCGTTTCGTGATACTTGTGGTGACTGGTCCTGCATGTATACGGTATATGAACGTTGTCTGTTTTCTACATATAGTATTACATAGGTATCCTTAACAAATGCCCAATATAGCAATTCTATCATAACTTCTGTATAATATTGTAGATATTATGCACAGAAGCTGTTATAGCCCAGCGGTGAGACCGTGCGACTCTTGCAAGGGGAACACGAGTTCAAACCCGGGCAGGCACCAATGAGTTTTTCTATTAAAACTTATATGTCTAATTGATAATTGCAATTTATCACAGCTTTTCGGTGAAGGAAAATATCCTGAGGGAACCTGCATATCTCTAGAGAATTCTGGAGATATGTGTAACCAACCAATCCGCATTGGAGCAGCGTGGTAGGTCTTAGCTCCAACCCTTCTCCAGAAACGGAGAGAGGAGGCCTATTCCCAGCAGCGGGATTGTAACAGGCCGCTTCTTAACTTTTACTCTTATGCACAGAAATAGTAATATTCAATTTTATTACTCTTTTCCTTTTTTTTGGCTACTTTTTGCTCTCTTGGCACCTAATATAAATACCAGATGTACGAATTAAATGGGCCAGGACAGCATTAGCTTAGTCCTTGTCAAGTGCAGAGCTTGGAAACAAGCTGAAACATTGGACTTCTACAACGTAGTTGAGAAACAAGGCACATGTGAGGCAAACGAGCGCCGTGAACCGCTCCATTTGTCAATCGGATGTGATTTTCTTATACATGCGTCATCTTGTTTTTAGAATAGAATAAACCTACAGAAACTATAACAGAACTACTTAGCTTTAATCAACGTGTGTTAAGCGAATGAATGTAATGCTAAATGTATGAATCAGACAAAATTCACATACCTTACAACGTGCAGGACGAGTCACTACACCTATCCCAAGACGTCTCCACCAGCAACAATGCACACAAGCAATACATACAACCGCCACCAAAATCTTTACGATCGTTTCGCCCCGAAACCGAAGCATCTTCAGGAGGATAGGCTCCACGACAAAAGAATAAAGTTAATTGAAAACTGTGCCTGCACTTTTGCCTGCGCAATAGATCAGTGTATCACAAAGTTTTTGTCTGCGTAAATCCCGATATATGTTGGTCCACAATCTACTCCTCTATGTTCTAGTGAAAATTTCAAATAAATCGGTCAAGCTGTTCCGAAGAATGTACTACATATCTGAACCTACGCGTGAGATGCATTATTTTTTTGTGAAAACTGTTTAAAAATGTATTTAGGACTTTGTTAAAATCGATCACATACAGATAGCTTTGGGGCCTTTATAATATTGTTTCGAAAATGCGAAAAGAGTTCGTAATGCATATGGGTTCGTAAACTATATGTCATAGAGTTCAAATTCTCTTAACGCTAACATGCGACGTATGTCAAAACATGTTTATGGGTAAACATGTTTACGATCTTTTCAGGGTCACGAATGTTCTCGAAATCGGTTCGTTCGATAGATAAGCAGACATATCATGCGCCTCGGTTCAGTTTATGAATAGCGATCAAGAGCGAATAAACAAGCGAAAATAAGAGTGAAATAAAAGAGACTTCGGCATTCTTATTGGACAACGAACTAGAGACTGTAAGTACTAAGTTTGTAGTAAAAAGTTGAATAAAGTGTTTTTCACGAGTCACCGGGTATTTTCATCCAAATCCACGAACCCCTGTACGTAAGATCGCGTCTTCATGTCCGCAAGCGAATTCTCATCCAAATAGCTCCAACAATATTCCTTTCAGTTCACTACAAACAATATACTTTTTAATAGGAAAAACCCCTTATGACGGACTCAAACCGACTAAAACAACCTGAGTGCTCCATCTTGCTGCTGGTGGCGGGTTTAGGGTAACGTTGTACACATTAATTACCCACATCCCCACCATCAGCAACTCTGAACCCCAGAGTGCGCCACCTCTGGGTCGGGGCCTCTCTAAAAGTGACCCCTCAATCCGGTAGGTGCATTGGAAGCACCAGATGCATCGACCACCTAGATGACCTTTTTAGATGGGTGCCAACTACAAACAACTAAGTGTGGTTATTAAAAACATCTTCCAATATCAAAATAAAAGTAGTGCGATAGAAACACTGTTAAAAAAGGCTAATACAGAAAGCCTACTTATACTACTGAGGATTACTTAGATGATAAGAATGCGTGGATATAGCTACTTTTCGACCCTGTACAAGACATTAATAGCTGTATGTAACTAGTGATAAGAATTATTTTTTGAAATGAGCAACCACCGAGTTTCTTTCTGTTTCTTCTCGGAAGGAGCAGCTTTCCAAACCAGCAGTAGATGTTGACGATTCAAAAGCACTTGTTTACAAGTTTACTTCAATAAATAATATTTTGAATTGAATTTGAATTTGATATCGCAAACTGACCCTATATGATATTCACGGTAAAACAACACCGTGGCAGTTACCAAAAGGTAATGTGCAGCCAAAGTACGTAATCCATTATAATCTGCGAGAGTCCTTGCTCAGCCAGCGGGCAGAATGGCTTCACCCTACAGCAAATGGTCCGTGAACGTTGATCACCGCACAAAGATGACGTATGCGATTTTTTTTCGCCACTTGCACCCATTATAACGGGGTAATACGTTCACATTAAAGAAATTGAGACATTTATGAGAAGACTATGTGTATCCATGACCTCATGCTCGTCTACTTTCATTGTTATAAATAGTTAAAAAAAAATACGCTTTCGAAAATAGCTTAGGACAGTTTTTGACTCTTTTGAAATAGTCACGAGTTCAAACCCCGTGCAAACACCAACTTATGTGTCTAATTGATATTTGCAATTTATCACACGCTTTTCGGCGAAGGAAAACATCGTGAGGAAACCTGCATATATCCAGAGAATACTGGGGATATGTGTAACCTACCAATCCGCATTGGAGCAGCGAGATAGGTCTTAGCTCAACTCCTTCTCTCCAAAAAACAGAGAAAGGAGGCATATTCCCAGCAGTGGGATATAAACAGGCCGTTACCTTACCTTACCGTACCTTACCTATTTATATCCATGAACTCATGCTCGTCTACTTTCATTGTAATAAATAGTTTAAAAAAAATACGGTTTGCCAAAAATAGCGTAGGAGAGTTTTTGACAAATTTTTCCCTATGTACCGATACATCGAGTGTCCCAAGGATTTTTTTACAGTAATTCAAATTTTTTTACTAATTTCTATTTTTGAGTTCGATAGCGTGTTTTATACTTTTTAAACAATAATTATTTTATACTTTTAACTGCAGTTTGTTGTCAAAAAAAATCATTTTAATTTTTCACGTGTTTTATATATTTTATATAATGGTCACCTGAAAGCTGTGATAGCCCAGCGGTGATACCGTGCGACTCTTTTGAAGTAGTCACGAGTTCAAACCCCGTGCCAACACCAAGTTATGTGTCTAATTGATAATTGCAATTTATCACACGCTTTTCGGTGAAGGAAAACATCGTGAGGAAACCTGCATATCTCTAGAGAATTCAGGCGATATGTGTAACCTACCAATCCGCATTAGAGCAGCCTGGTAGGTCTTAGCTCCAACCTTTCTCTCTAGAAACGGAGAGAGAAAGGCCCTAAGCCCAGCAGCCCATGGGATTGTGACGGGCCGTTACTTTACTTTACTTGTATACTTATGGTCACCTGATATTGATAAGGGTGCTTGATAAGGGTTATTGTTAAGTTTGAATTAAATCTATCTTCATAAAGTGGGTCAAAATTGAGTGTAATGCAAACTTATATAAAGCGCTTTAAGTAACTTCAATTATGTACTTTGTGCTTTCTTCAGTTTTATATAAATGGGAACTTTTCTATTTAAGCTTGATTTGGACAACATTTTATTAATATTAGTGCAGCATATTAGCTGAAAACGGTTAAACAGACTTTAGTATGTATGATATTAGTGCAGATTTGTATTTCAGGTTTAATTAAATACACTAATGAAGTAAACATCACATTCGCTGTCAGCAACGATATTAATAATGATCGTAATGTACGTATAAAATTAATCGCCGCGTATCGGCGCCGCGGATCATGTTGCCCATTAGCGCCGCTAGTCGTTGATTGATTTCATTGCGAACACGTCATTAGCAATACGAAATGATAGAGCCTCTCGCCCACTACAGGCTCTGATGTTTTTACATAAAATAATACGGCCATAATGAAACCTAGCTGCAATAATCTGAAGCTAAAAGATTTTTTCTAAAACAGATAACATTGACTTGATATCTTGACAATATATAACCGCGTCAAGGAAGACTGGGAAGTAAATAATAGTAACAACCGTCAAACCATCTGCTATACGGACGGATCTAGACGTGAATCCACGAAGCTGGCAGGAGCTGGCATTGTTTACAGCACCTTGCCAAATTTACACCAGGTTATAAATCTGGGTAAATATACAAGCATTTTCCAGGCCGAAATGATGGCTATCATGGAGTGCGCCAGGAAATTGAAAGAAACACTAACGGCACCGGTACACAATATAGTCATATATAGCGACAGTCAAGCCGCATTAAAAGCACTTGACCGTATAGAAACAAATTCAGCTATCGTAAAGGAATGCAAACAAGTACTAAACGGACTAGCTGAAATTGGAGAAGTAACGATTGCATGGGTCCCAGGACACCATGGACATGCAGGGAATGAAAAAGACGACGAATTGGCAAGAAAAGGAGCGAGTCAAACATTTGTTGGCCCAGAACCTTTCCTCGCAATTGGAAACACGATACTAAAGCGCGTTATAGATTAAAGAATAGAAATAGAATCGAGCAAAAGATGGAGAAACACAACGTTTCGACAATCAAAGCTGTTTCTTAAATCTTTCGACATTAATAAAACAAAACAGCTAATGTCTCACAGCAGGGAAAATGTGGCAATCATAACAGGCATTACTACGGGGCACTGCCTGTTAAACAGACACCTGTCAATAATGAGAATAAAAGAAGACGCAGCGTGCCCAGAGTGTGGAGAAGAAGAAAGGAGTCTCCACCTTATGGCTGAGTGCCCTATGTACTCGCTGGTAAGATGGGAAATACTAGGTAAGGATGAAATTGAAGAAGAAGACCTAACAAATATCCCCTTCAGGGATATTATAAGGTTTGTAAGAGCAACTGGTAGGTTAGAGCAGGTGACACTGTCGGGATAACAGTGAGACCCTTGTCCCAACATAAGGGAAATGGGTGGAATAGTCCAGAATTGGAGCTGACCACCCGCCCTGTACCGACAGGCGTCCCCGACCCTAGATTAGATTAGATTAGATATATAACCGCATTTTTTGTAATGTATATAATATAATGTAACGGTCTGTTTATATCCCACTGCTGGGAAGAGGCCTCCTCTCTCCGTTTTTTGGAGAGAAGGATTGGAGCTAAGACCTACCACGCTGCTCCAATGCGGATTGGTAGATTACACATATCCCTAGACTTCATTGACATATTCCATATTTCCTCACGATGTTTTCCTTCACCGAAAAACTTGTGATAAATTGCAAATATCAATTAGACACATAAGTTTTAATAGAAAAACTCATTGGTGCCTGCCCGGGTTTGAACTCATGTTCGTCTCAAGAGAGTCGCACGGTCTCGCCACTAGGCTATCATAGCTTACCATTTTTTTATCCACCGTTAAATGTGGTTCTTATGTGTATAGAAACAGGTTTTATTAAAGTTTTGGTTGAGTTTGTAAAACTTTCCTGCACATTTTTTCAATAGATGATTTTAATTTATCTTGAGAAAAGAAGATATAATATCACATCCTTTAAAGCAACCTGTTATGGGATATAGAAATAAAAAAGTCTTAATGTTTAAAATTACCACATCATACTCTGAACGATGAAGTCGATAAAATTTAGTATTGAATCACATAACAATATTTCAGAAAGGTGACCAAACAGCTTTTTTGAAATGTTGACTACCTTTCCAGGTCAGATATATTATTGGTATGAAATTACCTTTCGAAGCTGGAGAGTTTCTATAGAGTATATAAAGTATATTATGTAGAATATTTTATGTGCAAAGTTGGTTAGAGAAAAAAAAGCTGCATATATATTTAGAGATATGCACCTGCATATCTCTAAATATGTATACAGTAAATAAACCTTTATTTACGATGTTTTCCATTATTAAAAGCATGCGATAAACTGCAAATATCAAATAGGCAGATAAGTTTTAACAGAAAAAAATACATTCGTGTCTGCCCAAGGTTTGAACACATGAACCCCTACAGAGAGGTACAAAGTTCCATTCGTTCGCCCATGAAAGCTTTGGATACTTTGTAAACTATAAACTTCGACGAATAACGAAAATTAAAGCTAACACAAAACACCAACCATTGCGTCACTAAAGTCATAGTAACAACAACAAGTAATACAAAATCAATTTCAACTATGTAAATACGTAATGAGTGCAAAATGGCCGGCTTAACACGGAATCGGAATTTTTACCAGACATCAGAAAAGGCATTAAACGTGTAGAAGGAAATATGATATTTATACTAAATGATCTTTATTAAAGATTTCAGAGACAGTCAAGTTGTTAGTAAAGTACCTTAAGCTTAAGTGTAAATACAATTAAAATCTAATTAATAATATACTTAATACTATAACTACCTCATAATGCTTCAGATAAAATGACCAAACAATTAGGTTTCAATATTATCTGACAATACTTAAAGAATACTGTTGACGCGTTCCGCGTTCTCTCTATCTATGAATATTGAAAGTACGGACTAGTCTGAAGATAACGTTACGTGATAAATAAATACAGTATTATTCATACAAAGTCGCTATACTCCAAACAAATACCAAAACTGTTAAATTGGAAATTATTTTCTAATGCTAAAAGCAAACAGAATTCGTTGGGTTTCATTTAATTTTGGATTAGTCGCGTAATTGCAAAGCACGTTTTATTTGCGTTAACTTAATTCAATTCGTTATAATACCTATTGAATCATTTGTGTCAATAAAATATGCTTAAGACTAAAATAAACAATAAAAATGTTGACTCGACAATGCATTCCTAAGTAAATTTTGGTTCAGAGAAAAACCAGTAAGAAATTCCATGGTCATTCTTCGTCTTATCTTCGATTTAAATCGTCTCCGTTTTAACCGTATATTGGTTCAAAAACATAGTTTATTTATTTATTGTATAAACAAAAGGCGGACTTATCCCTAAAAGGGATCTCTACCAACCAACCTATAAGTAACAGAAAGAAAATGAAAAAAAAAATGGATGATGGAAATAAAAGGAAAAAAAAGAAAAATAACGAAACACTACACATAGATTAAAGTTGAAAAATGAATGAATAAAATAATAGATAATAGTGATTATTTGAATTGATTAAAATGTAATTTAATATTGATAATAAGCTACTAAATTTAATTTAAATGACTTGAGACAAATATTTTTTTAGTCTGTGACTTAAATGCTGATAGGGAAGGAGATTTGCGGATTGATACAGGTAAATCATTCCACAGCTTTACACCTTGAAAGCTAAATGATCTCGAGTAAGTCAGTGAGGAGCATTTAGGGAAGGCAAGATCTTTTTATAAAAGTTTACGTTGACTTGATATAATCACATATATTCAAAGAATTGTCCTACCACACGAATTCCTTATGTGACCTTTTTAAGGTTACTTATAACATTTGAGACATACTGGAACCCCAAAGTCCATCTATACGACGAATATGCCACCCTTCGACATTTTAACATCGAGACACGCCATGTTGTTCAATCTTATTTTACTTATCTCTTTGTTTGATAACTGATGAATTAAAACGTCTTAAAAATGTTACAATAGTCAATTGTTGGGCTATACAGTAGTTGTAGTGTAGTAGAAAGTGTCAAAAGAACAACATGTCAATCGCTATAAAATTATTTGGCTTTTTTTTAAATATCTGTCAGTGTAAAATCATGGAGCATGATTAAATTATACAAAATGAATATATTGAATTCCATTTTTTTAAATTTCCGCAATAAAATATTGCCAGAATCAAATTGTCAGAAACATTTTTAAAATGCAAATGGATTCACAAAAGTTATTGAACAATAACAATTATCAAAATATTTGATAAATAACTTTGAATTTACTTGATCAAATAGGTTATATATGCTTTTAAATTGATGTTTTGAACAAGTGATACTATCGTGCTTTCCGTACTAGATGATCCTTCTTATAATATCGGCACTTCCATCCATACTGTTCTGCGTCTTCAAAATTCGTAGTCTACAAATATTAGGGATCAAACCCTTGTTACCAACAAACCGTAAAGTTTAACGTGTACCTTCTGGAGAAATTTGAGGTTAAGAGTAACTTCGTAACAAAAACTGTATGTCTTGGATATATTGCTAATTTAAGGTAAGTACATAAGTTTGAAGCTAGCTTTAACTAGCTAGTTTTCCGGGTAGCACCATCTTACTGATTGAAACTCTTAATGCTGAATAAAGATTCAGGAATTCTAAAAACAGGTAACACTTAATGAAATTCTTGATGAAACTCTGGAATATTGTCAAACCTCTTAATTTATATAAGTTCTATTTCCTTCCGAGAACTAGAGTACTTTTGCTCAAGAGCTGGCCAGAATGAACAGACTTTTTTAAATATTTCTGTTCTGCTCTTGAACATTTTCTTGAATTCAAATAAGTTCTGCGTTTTGTTTTAACCTACTTAGCTCTGACGTGATGAGTCAGAATTGAAAAAAACCTTTCTAACTAAGAACTGACATCATGGACCAAGGAAGACCGTGGCAACGCTGATATGTGCATAAGCGGGATAATTCAAAAATAGTTTGAACTTTGAAATTGATGTTTTCATTTCAACCCATTAACGGTAAAGACGATACACATAGAACACCAGCTTGAAAACAGACAATAAGAGTGTTACCTTAAATTAAGAGCCGCTAGAAATAAAGAATTTCTATAATAATATAAACATAGAGCTGAAGCACAATGGAGGACCCCGAAAGGTTCTGTTGTATGCTTTCGTTACTAGCTTACATAACGATTCACCAGTGTCACCTTGCATGGTGACAGAAAGATTTCATTTATTCAAGCGAATGTTGAGTTAGTCGCTAGTTCTACACAAACTAGCGCACGTTTTCCGAACGAATACAAAATTAGTCAGTCTAAATCCATTAGCTATTCGCTGATAGTGCACAATGCACCAGGTAATATATACAGCTGACCGCGGCGTTCAGCCCAAAACTCTCATTGATTATGCATTCGCGAACTAAGCACCAATGCAGCGGGAGCAAATGTTGCTATTCTAAAGGATATATGAAACTCTTTTAATAAAATTATCACCAGTTTTCACAGTAGCATTAAATACGTGTTAAAATTTCATAACTCCGTAGAATTCTCGTCATTGTGTAACTCAAAAAGTGAAAATAGATACATCATTGGGAAATAATATTTTGACGAAACGTCATTAAGCAAAGGAATTTGCTTTCAAACTATAAAACATGATGCGTGAGTGGATGCGTGAGTGCCGACATGAGAAAATGTGCCATTGTTACCGCTTTAAGTCTGCGTCACAGGTATCTACGGAAAAACAGTTTTTGTTATTTAATAAGAAAAAGTTGTTGCTTAGAGTGTGGAAAGAAGCAAGATATTTTTCACATTTTGTTAGAGTATGGGCGGAATTAAGCTGTAAGATCTGTTTTTTATGGCTAAGTTTAACCCCAACGTCATAGATTTTGGAGTTATACCATTCTTGCGTTTCCTTCATCACGAAAAGAGTTCAATAATATATCAAATTCTGTATAAATAAGTTTATTTCGTTCCATAAAACATGGACTGTAGTATCTTGTAAGAGGTCATTTTAAGGGTGGCATGTTCATAATTTAACAAGTCCTTAAAAAATAAGATTTAAAAAAAACAGTGTAAAACTCGTACCATATATTTCTTGTCTTGCAACGCTTTGTGCTACTACTTCGTCCGAATCTTCCCCCTGCGTTTGACGACGCTGAAAAGGCCGAATGCTTGGCGGACAGCTTGGAAGAGCAATGTTCCCCCAACCCCAGTAGACCCGAACTCACCGAATTCCACTCCAGAGTGGTAAAGGTAGTAGATGATCTATCTGTGACGACTCCCGAAAGCGAGCCGTTGCTTCCCACTACCGGAGAAGAAGTCCGCACCATTATTAAAAACCTACACTCCAAAAAAGCCCCAGGACCTGATTCCATCTCCAACAGAGCACTAAAGTGCCTTCCTAACCAAATCATCCACTTACTGGTACTGATTTTCAATGCCCTCCTTGTCGGATGCTCCTTTCCTGATGATTGGAAAGAAGCTACAGTGATAGGTATCCCTAAACCGGGAAAGCCCCGAAACATCCCGACTAGCTATCGTCCCATTAGTCTACTAAACAGCTTAGGGAAAATATACGAACGAATCATCCTCGCCCGATTAAAATCCGTAGTTGATAGCCAAAATCTTATTCCGAACGAACAGTTCGGATTTCGTCCAAATCACACCTGTGTTCAACAAGTGCACCGCCTCACGGAGCACATTTTGCAAGGTTTACAAACCAAGCAGTTTACAGGTGTCATATTCTTCGACGTCGCCAAAGCCTTCGATAAGGTCTGGCACGCAGGCTTAATCTACAAGCTGCTCCAACTAAATATACCAGACCGACTTGTACTCATCTTACGAGAGTACCTGACTAATCGCACCTTTCGGTATCGCATAGACGGCACTTTATCGTCTCGCCGCACAATTCGTGCTGGTGTCCCTCAAGGATCTGTGCTGGCACCCTTATTGTACTCGCTCTACACGAGTGACATTCCACGGGCGCCTATCAAAGAGCGTACACATCTTGCCCTTTTTGCGGATGACACCGCTGTATTTACCACATCCCGCCGGCCTCAAATAATAACTAGACGTCTCCAGAAAGCGGTAGACAGCCTCGGACGCTGGTTCCGCCAATGGAGAATCGAAATAAACCCGGATAAAAGTGCAGCCATGCACTTTATCGGTAATCGCTTTAGATCTCAAATAGACACACCTAAGGAAATTTCCCTTTACAATACACCGATTCACTGGCAACAGAAAGTCAAGTACCTAGGTGTCACCTTTCAACCTTCCATGACCTTCCACGAGCACATACACATAGTCTGCAATAAGGCTGCGTATGTTATGGGACGACTTTATCCGATGTTATGTAAGAAAAGTAAGATGTCGCTTCGCAACAAAGTGACACTCTACAAAACTTGCATAAGACCAATAATGTCCTATGCGAGCGTTGCGTTTGCGCACGTTTCAAAAGTCAGATTGCTCAGGCTCCAAAGACTACAGAACCGATTTATGCGGACAGCCACTGGTTGTCCGTGGTTCATGCGAAACGTTGACCTCCATAGAGACCTCGATCTCCCTACCATTACTCACCTCTTTAAACGTTTTTCGAAATCTTACTTCGAGAAATCTGAGGTACACCCGAACCCCCTTATTTCAGTTGCTTCTACCTACATTCCAGTTAGGTCCGACCATAGAAAATATAGGCGTCCAAAAAGCGTCCTGTATGACCCCGACGATCAAATAACGATCGCCAACACAGAAACACGTAATACACACACACAGCGTCTTCGCCGGCGAAGACGAGGTCCCAGTTTTCTGACGTCGGTCGGTCGTGGCTTTTCGCCACCCTTCCGACGCCGCAATGACTAATCTAAGTCACACCATCAGTCCTCCACTACACGTCGCCCTAAGCCGTGGTCCGGCCTCACAGGAGGCACCCTTAGGACGACGTTCCCCGACTTAAGTAGAGCTTCTGCGCTCTACTCCCTGCATTCCGCAACCTCGGCGATGCTTCTGCGCTCGCCCGTCCCGCCCGGTGACGCTGTAAAAGCCATTAGGGCTAACAGCATACAGTCAGTTCGAAAAAAAAAAAAAAAAAAAAAAAAAAAAAAAAAAAAAAAAAAAAAAAAAAAAAAAAAAAAAAAAAAAAAAAAAAAAAAAAAAAAAAAAACGCTTTGTGCAACGATTTAGGCAAAAAATAGAGATGTAATATCGGTTGCGCTGTCGGTAGTAAAAACTTTAGAAGATAGATCATTATTGAACATAAGTAAAGCACCTTTTTGAAACTCGTCTGCTTCAAACACAATTACCGATATGCGGGCGATAATTTGCATACTCCTGAGCCCGAATCAAGGGTGTAAAGCAAAGCAGTTAACATTGAATATTACTAAACACGTATTTCTGATTCCTTGTAAATTGGGATTTGGATTAGCAAGCGCTGAAAACTTGAAACATTATGCAAAGACTCTGTAGTGGCTTCAAGTAGATTTAAAGTGTAGGGGCGCTCCGTTCCGAGGATTTCTCTGTCTGAAACATTTCATAGTTTCGTAGACAATATGAATTATAGAAATTGTAACAGATCGTTGAATCTTCTTGAATTGTATTCGTTTAAACTTTACTGATTAAACACAATCAATACCAATATTGTAGATGCGAAAGTCTTTTTTTCCAGTTTTAAGTGGTTCATGATTTTTTGGATGACCACTGCAGAGAATCGCCAACACTGTGGCCAAACTGCGTTCAGGTTGGGGTGTATTCATACAGTTTTCGTAGATGCGAAAGTCTGTCTGTTTACTTGTTACGCCTTATCAAGTAATCAGCTAAACCAATATTAATATTTGGTAAAACTGAAGCTTATAAACAGGGCTAATATTAAGGATAAAAATTCTGGAATATATTTTTAAATGTTTTTTTCTTTTCTGCAAATAAAAAATGAGATTTATTTTCTCCTTCATTTCTCCTTCCTAGCGACACATGTTACACATGTCACAATAGTTATCTTAGTAAATTTTAGACATTGAGTCTAAAATTGAATTGTGCCAAATTTCATAAACATAAGTGTATTTAGACAGGTTGTGTGTCTATATAGAATGCTAATTCTATTTGTTTATCTGCCTGATTATAATCAGGCAGATAAACAAATCGACTTTCACATTAATAATATTAGTAAGCGTGATAATAATTTTTCATTTATACATATATCGAAATGTTTTTGTCATAAATATTCCGAATAGACTAAATAAATTGTCTCGCGTGAGGAAGCGGCTTTTATTTCCAGCTTTATTATGATTTGTGAGGATGTTAGGCGTAAGTAAAGAATAACGACATTACCGAGTCACGGAAATGGGGAACGCATTATCTTTATAAGACTTATAAACATATTTCCATATATCTATTACGTATATTAGGTTGATCTCTTTGTTCTCAGTTTGCTTGCAAACTTAGTCTGTCATTTAGACCCAAGATCTATTTAAGAACCTTATGGAACCAAATGGAATCGGTCATTTAGTAACACATTTTTGATAGCCTAGATCCTTACGCTGACTAAGCCGGCCACTTAATTCGATAATATTTTTAAGAAACCTGTATCTTTAACCTAAAGTCAGTCATTTGTTAATCATAAACAGAAATATCTGTGTTTCAAAATCTTTTTTTCTCCTAATTATGCATCGATTGCGGTGCGTAACGATTGTTGGTTTTGTTGAAGCGAACGTGTGTAGTGCTTGTGTATTGTGGTGGCATTGGTGGAAGTTTGTCCTACATGTGTTCCAGCATGTATCTAGTATTTAAACGAAAAGTCAATTCTAGATTTAGCATTATATATATTTTCTGTTTACGTTATCGTGGATTATAGCAAAACAATGCTTTTATTACTTTGTATTATGGATCTCCGCCTAAAACCTAATTCTATAAATTATTCAATCAGCACTATCTACCGGAGACAAGGTTAACTAAGCTTTATCATTAAATAATCGAATAAAGACATTGAGTTAGCATTTCTGTCAGATACTTAGGACTTAGACACTCAGGAGCTAAACTTGACGTCGAAAAGGGAAAATTTAAATGCGCTGATTCTATCTTGTAGGGGTGGGGACAATTTTACAATTTCGTCAAGTTAAGTGAGAGCCGGGCGCCAGTTTCGTTTAACGTTTAACGAGGTGCGTGGATACCTAGTTATATAGGTCAAAATTGTGGCATTGACGATTAATTTCATAGAATTTCACCTCCTAAAATAAAGCTAAGACAGACTATATCATAAGAATTTCAAGCAATTTATTATATGAAATTTCATTTTTTATTAATCAACTGTCTTTGATGTTGAAAAGTGTTAGAACATTTTTTCTTTCACAAAAATTTCTTTAATGAATGAGGCTTTTAAAGAAATTATTTATTTTACTAAATTAAAAATAGCTGATGTTTTCGCCGAAAACTTATGTAATCTTTAGAACAAAAGAAATCTATTACAAGAATTGACTTAAACCCAGAAAGAAAATTAGGTAATGAAAATTATCTTGTTTTTAAATGAAAATACATAATTGTAAAAAAGATAACTGAATCTGTTACTGTTTATTAGAAGTTAATTTCATTCTAGTATTATAATATCTACACATATTATAAAACAAAGTCTCCAAAAGCATTATAATTTTGTCGTGAAACCTATCCTCCTGATGAAACTTCGGTTTTGGGGCAAAACCATCGTTGAGTTTTTGGTGGTGGTAGTGTGTATTGCTTGTGTGCATTGTTGCTGTTGGAGGCGTCTTGGGATGCATGTAGTGTCTTGTCCTGCATGTGTAAGGTACGTGAATTTTGCCTGCTTCATGCACATTAGCTTTGCGTGCATTCCCTTAATACGCACGGAATCAAAAAAGTAGTTCTTTTATAGTTTCTGTAATATGGAATTCCGCAAAGTAACGCGTAGTATGAAAAAAAAAATTATATAATTACAAATGACATAACATGTATTTACTTTAGAAAATATATTTGAGCTATGGTTAAAAACAACGCTCTTTAATTCAATGCATAATTTTCCGAGCTGGGTAAACTTGTGGATCAAATTAAAGGGGTAAGTTAATAAAGTTGAAAATGTCGTAAATCGACTAAATTCCATTCACAAAATACGGTCCAATAAAAAGCATGTTATAAAATTTATTGTGTTATATGTTTCAAATAAAACGTGTTTTCATATAAAATCGGTAACTTTTTTAATTATAATGTATCCTAAGGTTCAAATTTTGAATTTTTTTCGAAGCGTATTCCAGAGTAAAATGATGTCAATTTATCATGAAACATTGGAGCAACACATTGTACTGAAAATTATCAGGCAACAGGATTTAAACTTTACGGGATTCTTATTTGCGGATTTGCTGGAGTAGCTTCCTGCAATCCTTTTGAGTTCACCTAAGTGAAGTCTACAAATTCAAATTCAAATATTCTTTATTCAAGTAAATGCTTTTGAATCGTCAAAATCTCGTGCTGGTTTGGAAAGCTGTTCCTACCGAGGAGAGCCAGCAAGAAACTCGGCAGTTGCTCTTTTTAAAATGTAATTCTTACAGCTATATCCAAACATTCTTATCATCTAAATAACCCTAAACCGTATAGTAGGCTTTTTGTATCAGCCTCTTTTAACAGTGTTTTTAAACTGCTATAATGGCAAGGCTAAAATTGATTGTGGAATTTTATTATAGTATCTACAAGTGGCTATGTCCTGGTACGTTACCAAGAAACAAGCGAAATAACATATTGCTAAAAAGAATATAAAGAAGAAAGATAAGTGAATTAAAAGATGTTGAGGATAAAGACGCAAATGCTGCGGTCTGCTCCGACGGAAACTGGCAACATCAGGGCGAAAGGAATTTCATATTCGACCGAGGAATTAATTTATGAGGCAATAAGCTGCAGCTCTCGGAATTGAATTATAGTTGAGTCAACGCTCTAAGTGCTCCGGTGGCATTTACTTAACTAGTAAAGGAAACGCTCGTTAGTGCCACAACATTTGCTTACTCACAGCACTAAAACTTATGTCTCAAGGATTGGTATTTTAGGTGTTTTCATTAATGGAATTAAGTAGACCAAATAATTTATAGAATTAGGCGTTACTTTGCGAAGATCCATAATACAAAAGTAATAATAAAAATATTTTAGTCTATCTCCTGATGATGCTTCGGTTGCGGGGCGAAACGATTGTTGAGTTTGTGATAGTGAACGTGTTTAGTGCTTGTGTATTGTGGTGGAAGTGGTGGAGGTTTGTGTATGTGTTTTTACGAATCCTGCACGTATCGGGTATGAGAATACGGATAGTCCACTATACATTTAACACTATATATATTTTCTATTTTATTATTACTTTTGTAAGTAGACCAAATCTGACTTTGACTTTTGCAACAAGAACTTGTACTAAAGTGCTATTAGAAAATTTCCATTAATTTAACGATAGTAATCTGCAAGTGTTATTTTTTTTTATGAGTCATCATCTGCTATACATTTAAGCACTTACATGGCAAAGACAGTTTAACGAAACATGCCATTTTATTTAGAGCTCAGCAATCTACATACTGTAAAAATGTGCATAAAAAGTGTTCCACTAGGTTCATTTTTGGGTCCTTATTAATTTGTAGTTTGTATTAATTATATAGCATATCTTTTATAAATATCGGTTAGTATCTATCTTAAGCATAATTTGTATATAAGAACAATGACATAATAAATATCTAGAAGCACATATTTCAGTTACTGGCATGATATTGATTAAAATAATCTTATTCCGAACGTGTATCGAATGCATGATACGAAACAAATAATTTCAATTTTTTTTTTCTATTATAAAGAACAACCAAAAAGGAAGCACTTTATTGGTGCAGCGATCTAGCCCAAAAGCTAGTCTTTTTTGCGACACTTTGTTCTTGTGTTCTTTTAAGTAGCACTGGCAGTACACTACACTATCGCTACATTACACTAACTCAAAAGGTTTTGTCCTTTTCAGTATTAATTTTAAATTAAGAAAAATTATAATTAATACATAAAAAATGTGGTGTTCTCAAAAGTGTCCCTATAAATAAAGTTAAAACATGGCTCCCATATATCAATATTTGCAGGTTAACTTAGTTTAGTTGCTTACTCTGTCGGGATGTTAGGCGGTTAACTGACAGAGAACTTACACAGTGCGGTTAGTTAAATGTTGCTATTTTCTCACTAACGTCTCTTGTCATATCAAGACAGCCATGAAATGAAATTATTATGAACTAGTTGTAGTCTCGACTTCGTTTGCATTTACTTTGCAGTTGTAAAATACTCTGTTTTTTGCCTGATTTTCCTGTTCTCGAACGTAAAATATTTTTTTTTATACTATATGTTACCTTGCTACAATTGTTCCAAATTTCACTAGTATGTCTCAAGCGAATCGACCGTGAAAACGAAAGAGATAGACAAAATATTACCCTGAAGTTCGATATTCAAATTCAAATTCTAAATATTCTTTATTCAAGTAAACTTGTAAACAAGTGCTTTTGAATCGTCAACTTTACTTCTAGTTTGGAAAACTGTTCCTACCGAGAAGAACCAGCAAGAAATTCGGCGGTTGCTCTTTTCAAAATATAAACCTTAAAACTAGTTACATTTATTTATTACTGTCTTGTACAGGGTAGAAGTGCACCTATATCCACACAAGCTAATGTGTATGAAGCAGGAGAAATTCACGAATCTTACACATGCAGGACTAGCCACCACACGCACCCCAAGGCTCCTCCACCAGCAATAATGCACACAAGCAGCACACACAACCACCACCACAACAATCTCGACGATCGTTTCGAGTCGCATTTCATTTGCAGGCATTCGCATAACCCGTGCGGATTATAGTGAGGTAGTTCTGTTATAGTGCCTTTAATATAGAATTCCACAAAATAACGCCTGCTTCTATAAATCATGTAGTTCAATTAACTAAATATTTTCTTCCCAGCAAACCTAACAAGGTGTACAGAGTTCACGGCGGGTCCTAATCACAGAGCCATGACATGCGACATCTTTAAACTTTTCATTTGAACACACGTGAGAGGCTCGCGGTCTGAGCTTACGTCAACAATCCGTGAACATTTCTCTAAAGCTATGTGTAGCGCGAAATCAGCGGATCTCATATATCCGAAATAGATTCAACGTATAAGCATTAAGCAGTCGCTAATCAATAAGCAAACTTGTTAGACGTATCCGTAATAAATCTATCTTCACCTGCCTTCTTTAATTTCGCTCCACATCAAAAGAAGTAACCACAACCAAATAGTACCTACGCCACACTGGTGACCCCACTGAAGAACACAAAAATAGAAAATGACTTCTCCAGCGACTCAAGTCAGCAAATCGGCGAATATTGTTGAAACAGCTGACCTGGCAAGCGTAACTGTTTCTTCAAGAATACCTGACTTCTGGAGCGATCAACCACGTTTATGGTTTGTGCAGTGTGAAGCTATTTTAGCACCGCAAAAATTGGGTGATGAAACGAAGTTTAACTTGGTCGTGGCCAAATTGGGCAAGGAATGTATTCAGCAAGTATCGGACATTTTGGTAAATCCGCCGGAGGGCCTAAAATACGAAACTTTGAAAAAACGTTTATTAACGGTGTACGAAGAATCAGAAAACCGGCAATTTCAAAAATTACTTAGCGAAATTGAACTAGGTGATCAAAAGCCTTCCCAACTTTTACGCCGCATGCGAGATTTGGCGCGAGGTAAAATGACGGATAAGACTCTCTGCTTGATGTGGCAAGGACATTTACCTTCAGCAGTTCGAGCAGTTTTAGCAGTCTGTGAAGTAAAAGACCTGGAAAACTTGGGAGCTATTGCAGACAAAGTGATGGAGACTACTCAACCCATGCACGTAGCTGAGATACAACCTTCTTCTAGTTCTCGAGATCATAATTTAATATTATCGGAAATTGCAAAATTAAGCCTTCGAATACAACACCTAGAAAATAGAACATCAAGATACCATCCACGGAACTACAGGGGCCGCTTTTCTAGATCCTCATCGCGCGAAAGAAATTCGACCCGCTCCGCATCGGGTAACGAGTATTGTTATTATCATCAACGCTTTCGCCACAGAGCTAATAAATGTATAGAACCGTGCTCGTGGAATAAATCGCAGAATCAAAATTCGGAAAACTAAGACAAGTGCAATCGCAGGCGGAGATTTGCACTATTACTCCTCATCACCGCCTCTGCATCACAGATATAAATTCGGGAACACGATTTCTTGTCGACACTGGCGCAAATATTTCAGTCTTACCAGTTGCCAAAAAGCCATTTTACAGCAAAAGCAATAATGACTACATATTATACGCAGCAAACGGCTCCCAAATTAATACATACGGTGTGAAAACTCTAGACCTGAACTTCAAGCTAAGAAGACCTTTTCGATGGACTTTTGTCTTAGCGGATGTAAAACAGCCAATACTGGGCGCAGACTTTTTAAGCCATCACAAACTTTTAGTAGATGTGCGCAACAAAAAACTAATCGACGAAGTAACAAATTTATCTACGGTCGCCTCTATAACTTTACATGATCAGCCATCAATAAGAACGATAGATTCCGATAATGAATACAGCGATCTTTTGGACCTATTTCCTGAGATTACCAAACCCATGTGTTTTAAAGAGAATTCATGCCATAATATCGTCCACCACATTGAAACGAATGGTTCACCTGTCTTCGCTCGCCCCCGTCCCTTACCTCCAAATAAATATAACATAGTCAAGAAAGAATTTCAACGAATGATAGACATGGGAATATGCAGACCCTCCAAAAGCGCATGGGCGAGCCCACTACACGTGGTTACAAAAAAGAACGGAGAAATAAGGCCATGTGGAGACTATCGCCGCTTAAATGCTATTACCAAGCCCGATAGATATCCCATACCAAGAATACAGGATTGTGTCTATTTACTTTCTGGAAAAAAAATATTCTCACGCTTGGATTTGCAACGAGCATATCATAATATTAGCATTGCTGAACAGGACATAGAAAAGACAGCCATAACTACCCCATTCGGCTTGTATGAATTTACAAAGATGACCTTCGGACTCAAAAATGCAGCACAAACATTCCAAAGATTTTTGAACAATGTTGTACTTCGCGATCTAGACTTTTTATTCAGTTACATCGATGACGTCATAATTGCATCATCCTCTACGTCAGAACATCGAAATCATCTGACGCTCGTTTTCGAAAGACTACATAAATTCGGAATTACAATAAATCTAGCGAAATGCGAATTTGGAAAAACCGAATTAAATTACTTAGGGCATCACGTTACACAAATAGGAATACGACCGCTACAAGAAAACATGAAAGCTATTACGCAATATCCCAAACCAATAACCGTAGAAGAATTAAGAAGATTTATGGGAATGTTAAACTTTTACCGAAGACACTTACCCAAAGCAGCGCAGATTCATAGCAAATTAAATGTATTTTTACAAAACGCGAAGAAAAAAGATAAGTCCCCAATTCCATGGTCCGATGAAACCGAAGAAGCTTTTGAACAATGTAAACGTAGTCTACAAGACTCAGTTACATTAGCTTTTCCAATTCCGGATGCTCCCTTAGCATTAATGACAGACTGCTCAAACACATGCGCAGGGGCAGTGCTGCAACAGAGAGACCCTACTGATAATACATGGAGACCATTAGGATTTTTTTCCAATAAATTAAGTAACGCACAACAATGCTACAGTACTTTCGATCGGGAATTACTCGCAATTTATATGGCCATCAAGTATTTTCGCTACCATATAGAAGGAAAACCCCTAACGGTATACACAGACCACAAGCCCTTGGTTCAAGCCTTTAAAAAGAACACCATAAGTCCAAATGATACACCAAGAAGGTTACGTCATCTAGATTTCATATTACAGTTTTGCAGCTCTATCGAACACATAAAAGGATCGGAAAATGTCGTGGCAGATAGCTTGTCAAGAGTAGCCGCCATTGATACTCCTTCTCCTATAGACTATAAAGAGCTAGCTAAAGCACAAGAAAATGACGAAGAGCTAAAAATATTATTAAAAAAAAATAACTTGAAAATAAAAAAGATTAACACTTTAGATAATAACATAGCGATATATTGTGAGATATCTGGCGCCACAGCACGACCATATTTGCCGAAGGAATTTCGCGTGTCGGCTTACAAAGCCACACACGATGTTAGCCATCCGAGTATTCGTACGACTAAGCGAATGTTATGCAATAAATATTTCTGGACATCAATGAAGAAAGATATCGTATCCTGGGCTAAATCATGCATAAGTTGTCAGAAATCGAAGATTCAACGTCACACCATTTCACGTTATGGCACTTTCACAAAGAGTGACCGCTTCGAACATATGCACATCGATATTGTTGGACCCTTGACATACTGCAAAGGATATCGTTATATCGTAACAATGTTAGACAGGAAAACAGGCTGGCCCGAAGCATACCCCGCTAAAGAGATAACCGCAGAAAATATAACTGAAATTGTTTACACTGGCTGGATTTCTCGTTTCGGTTGCCCTTTAAGAATAACCACTGACCAGGGAAGACAATTTGAGTCATGCCTTTTCCGCAATTTGTCAAAAAGAATGGGTATAGAAAAGATTAGAACATGCGCATATCATCCTCAAGCAAACGGAGCCATAGAAAGATGGCATCGTTGTTTAAAAACCGCTCTCATCTGTAGAGGAAATACAACACACTGGGTTAGCGAGTTACCAACAGTATTACTCGGATTAAGAACAAGTTTACGCGATGATACGAAAACCAGTGCAGCGGAGATGCTGTATGGAGAAACTATCAGACTTCCAGGAGATTTCTTTGAACCGTCAAGGTGCGAAAATTCTGATGAAGATACTTTCTTAAAAGAACTTCGAACTAAATTTACCACTTTGTCATCAATTCCTAAAAAAGAATTAACGCAAGGAAAAATATTCGTTCATCCTGAGCTCCAGCATACTTCACACGTCTTCGTTAGATGTGATACAATGATTAGATCCCTCACACCGCCGTATATTGGACCTTATAAGGTGATAGAGAGGAATGAAAAGTATTTTAAAATTCTACAGGGAGATACAGAAAAAGTTATTAGTATAGATCGCCTTAAACCCGCATTCTTATTAAGTACGAAGGATGAGTCGAATAATAATAACATATCAAAACAACACCAAAATAGTGAAGAGCCCGGCATCGTAACACGATCACGACGCATCATCAAGCCTGTGGTTCGGTTTACTTGTGCATAACAACTAAACAATCGTAATTCGAAACTCTTAACGTGCGTTAACAAGTGATAGTATAAACATTAAGTGAATATATTTAAGTGATTTTTTAGTGTTATATTCTAATAATTATTATAGCTAGTTTTTATATTTTTATAGTTATGTATAATATTTTTAAACAGTAATTTTTACACCCCTTTTAGATAGTTTAATATTTCTTTATATAACAATTTCATATTATTTTTTGTATTGCATTTTTTTCAAAAAAAGGGGGAAATGATGTAGCGCGAAATCAGCGGATCTCATATATCCGAAATAGATTCAACGTATAAGCATTAAGCAGTCGCTAATCAATAAGCAAACTTGTTAGACGTATCCGTAATAAATCTATCTTCACCTGCCTTCTTTAATTTCGCTCCACATCAAAAGAAGTAACCACAACCAAATAGTACCTACGCCACACTATGTTTCAGATTTAAAAGGAATACTGAATATGGCATTGAAAATGAAGGGTTATAAATTTAGAGATCTCTGTCGAAGGGATAAGTTGACTAATTTATAGAATTAGGCGTTACTTTGCGGAGATCTATAATACAAAAGTAAGAATAAAATTATTTTGCGATACAGACTCCACGACTATCTTCTGATAATAAAACGATTGTTGAGTTTGTGATAGTGAACGTCTGTAGTGCTTGTGTACTGTGGTGGCGGTGGTGGAGGTTTGTGCATGTGTTTTGACGAATCCTGCATGTAACGGGTATGAAAAAACGGATAGTCCACTATACATTTAGCAATATACATATTTTCTATTTACTGTATCGCGGATTATAGCAAAATAATGTTATTATTACTTTTGGATAAGTTGACCTTCTTAAACTGATTTTTCTTATTGATAATGTTTTTCTTACGTTTTTTTTGGTATATAAAAAAAATAATAATAAGTAATTATTCTGCTATAGTCCGCGATGTTCGAAAAACTATGCAACACTAACTATGTGATCTTTGTTTTCATCTTATACGTACCACAAACCACCACCATCATCACAAAAACACTGTACGCATTCACCAAGATACTCATTAGAGAGTACAGGTGTTTGATGGTAGCGGAGATTGATACTAACGAATTCTCAAAATATCTCTATATTACGCTTTCAGCTAATATAAAAATAAAACATTTAAAAAAAATGGTTATACTTTAGTTTAAGCACTGAATATTACTTTTGCAAGGGATCCTCGCTCCTCCACATACAAGAAAAGAAGTTCTAGGACAGCTATGGTTAAACCATAGGATATAAAACCCGATTAGACATAAATTACGGTATTTTAACTTAAGGTAACATGATATCGTAGTAGCATACAGCTTTATAAAATTAAATCTACATAGTGATATATTTTTTCCTTGAGTTCTTAGTAGTTTTTTCAGTATAAACCGATTTTTCACGCTGTGAACTTTTTAACTAAAATATTTCTAAACGTTTCAAAAACCTTGTAACAGTCTATTTTGAGTTTTATTTGACACATAAAGGATAGTCGTATCTAAAATGAAACTCTGCAGCACTATATTGTGTATTGCTATGTAGGGATGTAGCTTGGTTTGGAAAAAAACGATTTTTCTCCCTTCAAAATTAAATGGATATGAAAAAATCAAACCGATTCGAAAAAATCTATTTATTTCCGACTATTTGCAAAGCTTTTTGTATATTAATAATTAAGTACCATACAAAACTTTAAATAATTTATATAATTAGGCGTTACTTTGCGGAGATCCATAATACAAAGGAAATATTGAAATTACTTTGTTATAATCACCGATAAATATTCATCGCGGATTATAGTAAAATAATTTTATTATTACTTTTTTATAAAACTTTAAAGTTGACTAGTATTAATAAAAAATGACACAGATGAGCTGTTTGCGAAATTCGATTAAAATGTAATATTTGACGACATTCATTTTACCAAACAAAGCATATCTGATATTAAAAAGAGGGTAAAAAAAAAAAAAGCTTAAATAATATAATCAATTTCAATCAAGTATAAGCAGTAAAGTAGATGATTCAAAAGCACTTGTTTACAAGTTTACTTGAATAAAGAATATTTTCAATTTTGATTTAAATTTGAAGGAATTTATAGGAAGGGTTTCTATGGTGAAAAGTAATTTTGTAATAATTTTGCTAGCAAAATTATTATATTATTTAGCAAAATAATTTTATTATTACTTTTGTATTATGGATCTCTGCAAAGTATCGCCTAATTCTATAAATTATTTCTATGGTGATATAAGATTGAATTTAAATTGAATGAATAAAACTAGGTTAAAAAATATATTTACTATTTATTTGTAGTGGAAGTTTATTCATGCCTATAGAAGTTTATTCACTGGGTGTATATTTGTATTTAAGTACGTATTTAAAATTATATATGTAGTATATCTACCAGTTGTCCGTCACCCATAACACAAGTATTAAGTTACTTACTTTGGGGACGGACGACCGTGTGTGTAAATGTCCTATATATTTATTTATTTATTTATTAAATGCTTTACGTTTAATATAAAGAATGGATTATTTTTGACATCCCTATTGCACTGTAGTCTAGTGGGTGGTGCCACCCAAACAAGCGTGTGCAAAGCTGGCCACTTTTCACAGTTAACAGTCTATTTCGGTGTTTTATAGCGGCGATGAAAGATTTTTTATATTCCGTACACCACAGTTGATTGCCTATCATTCCGGATCAATCGTTACGTTGAAAGCGTGCGCTGCGGTCAAACTCGAAAGTTATTTACCATGGTTCTATATGCAGTGATAGATTGGAACGGAAATTGGAAAAAAAGGTCGATAAATTTATATTTAATAATTTAGATTTGTTTTTGGGCTCTGTTGCTAACTCATCATTATCATCCTCCTGCCATAAGGGCAGGAGGATGATAATGTATCCGGTATCCGGCTGAGTACAATAGACCACCCTCATTTCTTACCGAGGTGTTGTAAAAGGCGATTAAGGTAATCAACCCGCCGTGTGGTATCCGGTTGAGTACAATAGACCACCCTCATTTCTTACCAAGGTGTCGTAAAAGGCGACTAAGGTAAGTTAACCCGCCGTGTGGTATCCGGTTGAGTACAAGAGACTACCCTCATTTCTTACCGAGGTGTCGTAAAAGGCGACTAAGGTAAGTCAACCCGCCGTGTGGTATCCGGCTGCATAGAATAGACCACCCTCATTTCTTACCGAGGTGTCGTATAAGGCGATTAAGGTAAGTTGACTTCAGGCAAGCGGCCGGTCGTAAAATACGTAGCCAAATCATGTGACAACATCTTTGTAACATGTTGTGCCGACCCCACTTAGAGTGGGATAAGGGCAGGGGAATGATGATTATTGTTTATACTCTAATCTCAACAGTAACACAGCCACTGAAAAAAGTTTTCGTATTTTAGACCAGGTAATATAAATGGATAACGCGGTATGTCGACTCAGTCACGTACTAGGAGGTCACTCAAAAAACTACGGAAAGTTGTTTAAATCTTTGATCGTAGAGTCTATTACCGAGGCTTGGGGCCCGCTATGAATAAAATATCAGCCGAGGTCCCTAAGGAGTGTCCGCGTTAAAACTCCAAAGTAATGCGCGGCAACGGCTTAGCAGATCCTTCCGGAAGAACTTTTTGTCAGTTAGGAGTTATTAGATTAGATCAAGTTTGAATCGAGATATTGGTTTGGAATTCGTTATTATCTTTCCATTATCGATCTGACGATGACAGCGAGGAGCTTCGCTTGAGGGTGATATCAACCATAGACTTATTAATACTAGAGTAAAGAAACCAGCCTTAAATATATATATAACAAAAAAGAGAGATAAAACGAAAGCAAATGAGATTAATCTATCCTTCTCTCTTTTTTATCTGTAATTAGACAAAGATGAAGTATACGAGTATCATCTTCCCTCTCATTATTTATTGTGTCACTATCACTTACAGGGCTGGATATGGCTTAGAGCAGGGGCTCTAGTATTCATGTCTTAATGGTTACAACACGGTGCTATAATCTATATTGCGTATAAATAATGTTAAGTTACTTACGAAAAGAGTTCGTAATGCGTATGTCATAGAAATCAAATTCGCTAGACGCTAATTCTCTGGAACATTCAGGTGTTGACGAAAAGTGGTTTACGATCTCCCCAAGAACTCGCGAACGTTCGCGAACATTGTCGTTGTCGGTTCGTTTGGTTTGATATATAAGCAGACGTAACGTGCGCCTCGACGTTCAGTTTGCGAATAGCGATCAAGAACGAAATACGAAGCAAAATTATAAGGGAAATAATCGATCACAGACAGACAGCTTTGGGGCCTTTATAATATTGTTACGAAAAAGCGAAAAGAGTTCGTAATGCATATGGGTTCGTAAATTATATGTCATAGAGTTCAAATTCGCTTAACGCTAAGTCTCTAGAACATTCGACGTGTATCAAAACATGTTTGTCAGTAAACATGTTTACGATCTTTTCAAGGTCTCGCGAATGTTCTCGAAATCGGTTCGTTTAATATATAAGCCGACATATAGTTTACCTCGAGATTCAGTGTGCGAATAGCGATCAAGAGCTAATAAACAAGCGACAATAAAAGTGAATTATCAGTGACCTCCGCTTTCTTATTGGACAACTGCCTGCATATAGACTGTAAGTTTAGTACTTTTTAGTCTGTAGTGAAGAGTTTAATAAAGTGTTTTAACGAGTCGCCAGGTATTTTCATCTAAATCCACGAACTCCTGTCCGTATCAATAATATTCACAGCGTCACACGGTCCCGTTCCGTGTTAGAATCTTGACAAGATCATTAGAAGTTGACGTCCACCGATTATTAAATAAGAACAATGATAAAATTACTTTTATATCAGAGTGAAACGGATTTTTTTATTATATATCGCAGGTTTAGTATTAAAGTGACTTAATATAAAGAGGTCGTTTTGTGGCAAATACAATAAAGCGTAGCCTAGTCTCCACAGAACTCGCTCTTGCTAAAGAGATATATCACTTGAAATGACATGAAAACAGCTTTTCCAGTTAGCTTTTTTAATAATTCGTAGCGTGACGTCATACATCATCATCATCATCATTCTCCTGCCCTTATCCCACTCTAAGTGGGTCGGCACAACATGTCACAAGCATGTTGTCACATGATTTGGCTACGTATTTTACGCCTGCCTGACGTCAACTTACATTAGTCGCCTTTTATGACACGTCGGTAAGAAATGAGGGTGGTCTATTCTATGCAGCCGGATAGCACACGGCACATACCTTAGTCGCCTCTTACGACACCTCGGTAAGAAATGAGGGTGATCTATTCGATGCAGCCGGATACCACACGGTAGATACCTTAGTCGCCTCTTACGACACCTCGGTAAGAAAGGAGGGTGGTCTATTCTATGCAGCCGGATACCACACGGCGTAGCGTGACGTCATACATGACATTTAAATATGGATTGCAATGTACCTAACTCTATTAAGCCTAATTGTGAGAAACTTTATAATAATTTTATGGAACTCGCGTAGCAAAATATTAAGTTAGCGCGAAGTAATGGAACACCCTCTTATGAAACTCATTATGGAATAGTTCCGCAGCGCCAGGATATCAATTATGCTTAATATTACAAAGCATATATTGTAAATTATACACAACACTTAATGAGGTTAAAAAAGATCAATTAAACAACATTAAAACAAAGCAAACATCTAATACTTGACTGACAACGCAGATATCAAATCACTATGGTTCTGAGATATACCTACGTGTCTCACAAAGAAAATTATCAACAACACAATGTAGACGACAGGGCACCTAATAGTCTTTTTGAGTCTGCGTTCAGAACTAGACTCCAATAAATACAGCATTAGCTATTTGTAGCTACCATTTTAGGTGCCAGTCCACCGCTAAATAAAACATTAAGATTATTTTACTATTTTCAATTCTGACCAATACATCTTTTTCATGTAATTACTAACTTAGTATTTCATGACAAAGAAGGTTAATAAACAATTTAACTAGATTACATGTAGAGTTAAGCTTCGTTTATAATTGGCTTAACTCGCATAGCGAATTATCCAGTTAGCGCGATGACTTATGGGCCAGGCCCTTAATCATCAGCTCATTATGAGTTCGTCATTGCGGGAGGGGGTCAAATACTCATAATATGCATACTGCTATGCAAAGTAATGATTATTTTGCTACATTTAGATAAAAGATCATTTATGTTAAATGTAGAGTACGCATTACATTAGCTGTGATAGCCCAGCGGCGAGACCGTGCGACTCTTTCGAGGGGAACACTACTTCAAACTCGGGCAGGCACCAATGAGTTTTTCTATTAAAACTCATGTGTCTAATTGATAATTGCAATTCATCACACGCTTTTCGGTGAAGGAAAACATCGTGAGGTAACCAGTATCTCTAGAGAATTCTGGAGATATGTGTAACCTACCAATTCTCATTGGAGCAGCGTGGTAGGTCTTAGCTCCAACACTTCTCTCCAGAAACGGAGAGGATGCCTATTCCCAGCAGTGGGATTGTAACAGGCCGCTACTATACACATTACATGCACTACGCATTACATGCACGATCCCTAAAACATATGTACTACGAACCACAACTACCGCCAATAGAATTATTTTGTTATAATCCGCGATAATGGTAATAGAAAATATATATGTGAAAATAATTTGCGATTTTGTCTTGGAGTCTTCTGATGATGCTTCGGTTACGGGGCGAAATGAGTGTCGAGTTTGTGATAGTGAGCGTGTGTAGTGCTTGTGTATTGTGGTTGCGGTGGTGGAGGTTTGAGCATGTGATTTCAACTGCATTCATCAGGTATGAAAAATAACGGATAGTCCACTCTACATTTAGCATTATATATATTTTCTATTTAATTTATCGCGAATTATAGCGAAATAATTTTACTATTACTTTAGTGTTATGGATCTCCGCAAAGTAATGACTTATTCTATAAATTATTTAGCACCGCACACGTTGACTATCACGGTCTCAACACTCGTTTCTTCTGAAGCATCATCAGGAGGAAGACTCCATAAAAAAAATCATAATAAAAGTAAAATTTTCTCGGGAACACGCTACGTTGTTGCACTTTAAAGTTTTCCGCGGGTTTCCTCACGGAAACCGGGTCATGTTTTATTCATGCCGACCTCGAAGATTCAGTAGCTCAGCTATATGAAAAGATTTTAACAGTTTAACGACAAAAAAATACAATTAGCCCAAACACCTTTCTTTCTTTTATATACTTGGCCATCTTTCAATGTTTTCTATCATCATCCTCCTGCCCTTATCCCACGCGTGTTTGAGCCTGTGCTATATTCATATAACATTAATCTATATTAATACAATACAAGTGAACACATATATCACTGCGACAAATAAATTTTAGCGCCACACCCACCTGATCGTTTGATGCGTCTACCTTCGCATAGCGCTCGTCCATATCGTCAAACTACCCGTGTAAAGTGAAGGTAGATCGTTAGTAAAATAATTTTGCGTATCCACACTTTATTTTGGCTTCTCCAATACTAACTTATCTCGATGTTTAATTCATGGCGAGTGTCCACAGTAATGGGATTCCATGATCAAAGCTTTAAACAACTGTGCGGGCTTTTCGGCTAATCTCGAAACATGTCCGGACTTCTAAAACTGTTTGATGAACTTCTAAAAAAGCCGATATCAGCTCGAGAGTTCGAAGAACGCCATCTAGTAATAACTGTTTTAAAACATCAGCGTATTTGATGATTCGAAGATTTTTTTTACAAGTTCATTAAATAAAAAATAATATTAAATAGATATATGAATATGTATCTACTATATCTATATACCTATAGGTGAAAAATATTTAATTTATTGTTTATTATTATATAAAATATTATAAAAAATAAGTTGATTTGTAAAAGAACGGAACGTATTAGTGAGTGGGGGAGTAAGAAGGATATGTGAGAAAAAGACAAAAGATCCAGATAGCTAAGATGTGAGATGTACTGTAAAGACATGAAATCAATTAAATTAGTTATATCAACTTTAAAGAAGTGTTTTTAATATGTCATCGAGTCTAACAATCGCCCGGCTCCTACATATATTTAATGTTTTAAGAATAAGTATATATCTATACTTACGAGTATTATAATAAAAAGTCTCCAAAAGCCGTCTGTATGTTTGTGATTGATTTCCTCAAATCTACTAAACGGATTTTTCTACAATTTTTACTAAAATAGTTGCAGTTCTTCTGGAAGGTTGAAGTTATAGTAACTAAGTGGTGTATGTTACAATAAAAGTTAAAACTTAATCAAATCAAGAATTCTGGCAGCAGTTTCCGCATTCAATCGCTAAGTCGATTATGTCTGCGAAAAAGGATCTAAGAATTTGAATAATATTGTAGAATTTATCTTAAATAAATAAAGAAATAACAATATTTCGAATTTGAATTCGAATCACAATGTCATCCAATAAATCCGATTCAAAGCACCAGCATCCACGTTTTCCATGTTTATATTCTACTTAAAAAAACATCAGCATAATTTTGAACCGTAACGAAGCGGCCGCCGGTTTATATTGCGGCGTAATTAGCTATTTTAAAGAGGTCGTTAAAAATTCACGACTGCCCTCGGCTTACGAAGTTGCCCTTCTAGAGCATGATTTGGATATAAAATGTTTTGCAAATAAAAAAATTAACGATCCGTGTATATTATTTTATGGATATAGATTTAAGATTACATGCCGTGTAGTATTTGTAGAATAGACCACCTTCAATTCTTACCGAAGTGTCGTAAAAAGTGACTAAGGTAAGTTGACCCACCGTGTAGTATCCGGTTGAGTAGAATAGACCACCCTCTTTCTTACCGAGGAGTCGTAAAATACGACTAAGGTATGTGTGACTTCAAGCAGGCGGTCGGTCGTAAAATACGTAGCGAAATCATGTGATAACATGTTGTAACATGTTGTGCCGACCCCATAGAGTAGGTTAGAGGCAGGAGGACGATGATAATAGATTTTAGGTTATAGTTTGGGAAATAATTGATGAGCTTTAATACAATAAAAGCTTATACATATATAAAATTTAAAGTTATCCTTGCGTGCGCTAAGTAAACAGTGAAAGTTATTAAAAAATCATATATTACAAAATTATTCCCCTCTAAAAGTTCTCAATAAAAGTCCGCGACAGCATATGTCTAGCTTTTAAAATTAACCTACTTTAACCATAATTAATAAGGGTTACGGTTTACTCAAATAAGACTGCAGTCCACGCGAACGAAGTTGCGCTTAAAAGCTAGTAACGTAAACTTTTGTCTCCATATACTGAAGTTCTTAAAACAATTTCTGTAAGAAAATATTTTCGCAAGCCATTCTTATACCACGCGGTCAGATAATGGCGGCATCTAAATACGTGATAAACAATTTCGCACCACTGACTTTCCGCGTCACTGACATTTGCTGTTAAGCTCGCTGACCCAAATCTTGCTTTTCTTGCAATGTTGTAATGCTGCAGACCCGTTCTGAAAGCCACCCTCTGTCCGAATTCGGCCTTGTAATCTTTTGACCAAAATAAAGGTCAAATCATAAATATTTCATATGTGACCTTTGCCTTCTTTCATATATTTTTTTATATGTTGGAAAAACTATGAACATTTTTTACAACTCACTCATACCATTACGTAACCCGAACCTACTCGTGATTGATTTCTCATGCCCTTATCCCACTCTAAGTGGGGTCGGCACACACGTTACAAAAATGTTGTCACATGATTTAACTGCGTATTTTACGACCGGCCGCCTGCCTGACGTCAACCTACCCCAGCCGCATTTTACGACCCCTCGGTATGAAAGAGAGTGGTCTATTCTACTCAACCGGATACCACACGGTGGGTCAACTTACCTTAGTCGCCTTTTATGAAACCTCGGTAAGAAATGAGGGTGGTCTATCACTCAGCCGGATACCACACGGCGGGTCGACTTACCTTAGTTGCCTTTTACGACACCTCGGTAAGAAATGAGAGTGATGTGTTCTACTCAGCCGGATTCCACACGGCATATAACCTAAATTTATAACCGCTAATAACCCGAGCCTACTCGTATTTCTTTGAAAAGAAAACACGGTTTTTGTTATCTATATGCTAGCCCGGTATTAAAGCAAAATTTATGAACTCAGCGCATTAGCCCGAAAGATTAATAGATAGACAGAAAAGCATTAATCCATAACATTAATATGATAAATATTAAAAGATTTTATTTAACTTGCCGTGTATATATGTGAAGGCGAAATCTTGCAAATTAAATTTGACCCCCGGTTGAATTGAACTAAAGTTTTACATACTGGTTCAGTCCCGATGACAATGCAAAATTTGTGATTAACATACCCTGATGCTGCTACCAGAATTGGCCCTAGACAAGGGAGCTCCCCAGGTTTTAACTTGACTTGTTTTAATAATATAAAAGAGAAAGGAACCATCGAAGTCAGCAAGGGCGTGGCCAGAATTCTATACAGCGGGAGGTAAAATTGTTTCAGAAAATCTAGACTCCTTTTTTTGTAATCATGGTATTTAAAATATTAGGAGCTCACATTAGTAATGAAGGTGAGAAACATTATATCTTATGCAAGCCTTTTATAGTGTCAATATGTTGCTAGTTGACAGTTTCCCAGTGTTATAGTTTTCAGTTTAAGGGGGGTTTACTATGTTTCAACTTCTTTAACTTTAGTAAACGGCGCGCTACAGTAAGTAGATTTGTGCGAAAAATAAATATAAAAAATGGGCGGAAAAGGTTACCAGGAACTATGAAAAGGTCCCCAATCAGTGTAAATATTTGATTTCGTCGACGTAAAACAAAATACAGTTCAGAAGGCTCTCGGATTTTATTACGTTTGGGATTTGCCAAATACTTTTTTCCTATATAAACGAAAACAGAAATTGATAGTGATAAAAAATTGTTTACGTGTTATACAATATTTTTTTAGTTATATAGATCGTGTGATTTTATAGTATTGGTTAACCGGAGATAACCATCTCCGGTTACAGGTTATCTCCGGTTACGGGTGAAACGATTGTTGAGATTGTGGTAGTGAACGTGTGCAGTGCTTCTGTATATTTGTGTTATTGATTAGTACAGGAGTTTTTACGAATTCTTCATGTATCAGTTATTAGAACGGATAGTACACTCTATATTAAGAATAACAATTTTTATTTTTATCTCCGATTATAACAAATATAATATTTCTTAAGGATTATTGAGACTGTGGTCGTGATGTTGGTGGTAATAGCACATAACATAGATTCTTTCTAACTGCAGCTTCAACTTTGAAGAATGTGATATTAACTAATTTTTAAATAGATAAAAAATATATGACTAAAATTAATTAAATCGCCATATATGAAATATGGCGATTTAAAGGGCGACTTTCATATTATAATTTTTGGATTCACGAATAAATTATGAACTTTGACATTCAGAGTTAATTAAAGAGAATATTGCCTAATTTGAGGTTTTGTCCGTTTAAGTTCTATCTAAATAGACCTTAAATCCTTCTTCATGAAAATATTCAAAATTAAAAAGAATTGGCAACGTATATAACAGACAAAGTAGGAACCGACATAAGCTTGCGGGTCCTGTTTTTCGACTTGCAAAAGTACATAAATCGTTTGTGGGTTTGGGTATAAGATTCTATAATAAAATTCCAAAATCAATTTTAGGTTCACCGTTACATCAAATTACAACAATTAAAGGGAGGCTGACATAGAAAGCCTACTATACTGTTAAGGATTATATATTATATATAATTAGTGGATATAGCGATCCTTCGATCCTGCAATGACTGAATGTTATAAGAATTATACTGTGAAAAGAGTTACAGCCGAGTTTCTTCCTGCCTCTTCTCGGTAAGAACGCCTTTCCGAACCAGCAGTAGAGTTAACTACACTAAAGCATTTTTTAACTAGTTAACTTGAAAAAAAAACATATTGAATTGATTATACAAGGAACCTCAAACTGATAGAAGGAAGCCAATCATGTGAAAATTCCTTTAAATGATGTTATTACTTCCGTTGGGTTGTACTACTTTAGATTTCTTAGGCTGCTTCTGTCAAAATCAGTATTGGCTTCCACAGCTTGACAATAAAATTCAAAATTGAAAATATTCTTTATTCAAGTAAACTTGTAAACAAGTGCTTTTGAATCGTCAACTTTACGGCTGGTTCGGAAAGCTGTTCCTACCGAGAAGAACCAGTAAGAAACTCGGCGGTTGCTCTTTTAAAAATATGAATCTTAGAACTAGTTACATTTTTTTATTACTGTCTTGTACAGGGTAGAAGTGCACCTATATCCACACATCCTTATCATCTAAGTAATCTTCAACAGTATAGTAGGCTTTCTGTATCAGCCTCTTTTGGCCAGAATTGATTTCGGAATTTTATTATAGAATCTTAATAGCTAAGTATGTAGTTATAGGTATATGTTTAAGTAGCTAAGGGTTCTATATAACGTTGCGCTATTTTGTAACCTTATTATTTAAATATTTAATTCCTTGGACCTCCTTTGAAAACGCCTAATCCGTTTGAGATACCAAATCAATCGAGGGAATATTTTTCTTTTATAGGATCATAAAAAAGTGTTAAACGGCATATTTATATTTTAAGGATTACTTACACTGCGATTTCCTGTACAAGTTTGTTGAAAATGTATCAAGTGACATCTCGATTAACGATTAAATAAAATTAACTAAAATTAAAAATATACCTATTTAAGAATTGCGTAAGAAAGTCACGATTTCAACAAATAATTTATTTAAATGTGCATTACTTCATAGAACTCTATAGTACAGAAGTACTTATAGAATTATTTTTCTGTCTTCAAAATAACTTTAGAGTTCTAATAACCTGTTGAAACTTACCTTTGAATCGCTCAACAGCGGCTGAAACTATCACGACACTGTCACAATCACTACGCGATACATTCACAATAGTCTCTGAGATAAAGACGCGCACTCTCAGAGACACCTGACACCGTACTGCAGAGTGTTAGGGTCCTTTTCCACATCCCGCATCCGTTGGGCCGAGGGGCGCGTGCGCGAGGAATTGGGACCCGAATGGGGTACACTCAGCTGATAGAAGCTTAAGGTCAGTGTGTCAGCGTAGAGCGTAATTTGAATTTAGAGCCGATGATGATACTTCAGAGAGTGAGGCGTGTAACACCATGTAAGGAAATCAATCCTTATAAAACAATGTCCCCGACGCGTGACTGTCCGCATGAAGGCGATATATTTATTTATTTATTCCTTGAACAATTATACCAAGTACATTTTACACCTATATTTGAGAAAAAAGCACCTAACTTTATTTATTGTTGCTGTATACCAATATGTAGCCCAAATAGATCGACCTGTGTTAGGGCTAGCAAGAGTCAACAAGTTTTCTATTTTGCTTAATGTTAGGTAACTACTATGATGAAAAATATTTCATTATAGTCGTTAATAATCTTAATCTATCATTATCTTTCTTTTTTTTATATAATAATATATAAAAAAGAAAGGGATAAATAACGAATTAAAGAAAAGGAAATGACTTATAAACTTGTATAACAAAAAAACCCACCACCATGAATATAATTTTGTGTGTTTTTTGTGTGTGTGTGCGTGTCCGTTTGTGTGTTAGCATGATAATTCTGTATTTAGTTGTAATGTGCATTTTTTATATATACCCAAAGACTACTGAACAGGATTTTATTCAATTTTCTCATAGATAGAGACTTCCTCAGGAAGTCTTAACTGTATATTAAGGTTTTGTAATTTTAAGATTACTTGATAATTGAATTAAAGATGGCGATAATTAATTTATAGAATTAGGCGTTACTTTGCGGAGATCCATAATACAAAAGTAATAATAAAATTACTTTGTTATAATCCGCGATAAAATACATAGAAAATATATATTATGGTAAATGTAGAGTGGACTATGCGTTTTCATACCCGATACATTGATTCGTACTCAAAGTCCTTCAGCGATTGTTCAATTCCGTTATTCACGAAGGTACTACGCCAAAAGCGTGGCACAGGAGCGTGGTGGTTCTTTTCTTCAAGAAGGGTGATAACACCTCATTGAAGAATTACAGACCCATCGCGCTGCTGAATCAGGTTTATAAGTTGTTTTCAAGAGTCATTACGAATCGTCTCGCTCGTAGGTTTGACGACTTCCAGCCTCCCGAACAAGCCGGATTCCGGAAAGGCTACAGCACCATAGACCACATATTTACGCTGCGGCAGGTTATACAGAAGACCGAGGAGTATAACCGGCCACTTTGCTTGGCGTTTGTGGACTATGAGAAAGCCTTTGATTCGGTGGAAACATGGGCTGTGTTAAGATCACTCCAGAGATGCCGTATCGACTACCGGTACGTCCAAGTGTTGAAGTGTTTGTACGAAAACGCCACAATGTCTGTCCGTGTCCAAGACGGAACTACGAGACCAATCCAAACGCGGCGAGGTGTGCGACAGGGAGATGTCATCTCCCCGAAGCTATTTACCGCTGCATTGGAGGACGTCTTTAAGCTTTTGGATTGGAACGGATACGGCATCAACATTAACGGCGAGTACATCACTCACCTTAGGTTTGCCGACGACATGGTCGTTATGGCAGAGTCTCTGGATGACCTTAACACAATGCTCGACGACCTCAGCAGAGTGTCTCAACAGGTGGGCCTTAAAATGAACATGAGCAAGACGAAAATTATGTCAAACTCACTTGTTCCGCTCCACCCGGTCATCGTTGAGAACTCTGTACTTGAAATTGTAGACGAGTATATATACCTGGGACACACGGTCCGGTTAGGTAGGTCCAATTTTGAGAAAGAGGTCAGTCGCCGAATCCAACTCGGATGGGCAGCGTTTGGGAAGCTGCGCGAGATCTTTTCGTCCGAAATACCTCAGTGCCTGAAGACCAAGGTCTTCGAACAGTGCGTGTTGCCAGTTATGACTTACGGAGCAGAAACGTGGTCGCTGACTATGGGGCTCATAAGAAAGCTCAGAGTCACTCAGCGAGCTATGGAGCGGGCTATGCTTGGTGTATCTCTACGTGATCAAATCAGGAATGAGGAGATCCGTAGAAGAACCAGAGTTACCGACATAGCTCATCGTGTCGCGAAGCTGAAGTGGCAATGGGCGGGGCACATAGTACGTAGAACCGATGGGCGTTGGGGTCCTAAGGTGCTGGAATGGCGACCCCGCACCGGTAAACGCAGCATTGGAAGACCCCCCACGAGGTGGACAGACGACCTCAAAAAGGTCGCGGGGAGCCGCTGGATCCAAGCGGCACAGGACCGTGTGGTGTGGAGATCCCTTAAGGAGACCTATGTCCAGCAGTGGACGTCGATCGGTTGAACAAGAAGAAGAAGACATTGATTCGTAAAAACACATGCACAAACTTTCACCACAGTCATCACAATGCATAGACACTACACACATTCATTGTCACAAACTCAACAATCGTTTCGCCCCGCAACCGAAGCATCATCAGGATCAAAAATATTTGCGATTCATCATATTTTGTATATTCTTTCTTATAGTTAAGTAAAAATTAACAATAATAAATAAAGTAATTCCTTCGGTTTTTTTTTGTAACGATGTTTCCGATATGGATATTGTTTTTGTTAAAATACAAGGCAAGAAGACATAATGAGACATATATAAAATTATGATGGCAATCGGCACATATTCTGTTTTTTATGTTTGCATAGAATACAGCTTAGTATTTTTTTTTACATACACGGTCGTCCATCCCCAAAGTAAATATCTTAATACTTGTGTTATGGGTGACGGACAACTGGTAATATATAATTTGATATAATTTTAAATACAAATATACACCCAGGCTCGAAGAACCAACAAATAGTTTATAGAAAAATTTGGCCCTCGGCAGGGTCACTACCCACTGCGAAGCCAGTCAAATTTTTTAGAATTAATTTTTGATGAAAGATTTTTTGTAACTCCATCCACTTATTCTTATTCTTATTTTCTTATCCCTGCGTACATCCACACCACAAATACATCAGACTATTTAGGTATTGACAGCCTCCAAACGAAAACAAAACTTAAATTAACGTAATTATTTCGGTATCTCAACGGTACGGCAAGACGTGTGTCACATTTTCGTACCGCTCCGGGGACAAAATTTACATTGAATTATGCGAAAGGTCACCGAAGTAGCTAATAACAGTTACCTCAAGTTAGTCCCTTGACACCAAATGAAACGTACAAATCTCTGTGTTCATTTTTTCATTTAATTCCGAAATTTATATACTTTGGACTTTCAAAAGCTCATGTTATTTATTAAAAAAGGTTAATTTATGAAAGTGAAAGATTACATTAAAAGAAATCTCTCGTTGAAAAACATGTATACGAGAATACACATATTAGTAAGGTTGTTTCGATTTAAATAGCGACCATAACAATTTTGTAAAACACGCCGTGTTGTCCGGCAGAATAGAATAGATCACCCTCCGTTCTTACCGAGGTGTCGTAAGAGGGGACTAAGGTATGTGCCGTGTGGTATCCGGCTGCATAGAATAGACCACTCTCTTTTCTTACCGAGGTGTCGTAAGAGGGGACTAAGGTATGTGCCGTGTGGTATCCGGCTGCATAGAATAGACCACCCTCATTTCTTACCGAGGTGTCGTAAAAGGCGACTAAAGTAAGTTGATTTCAGGCAGGCGACCGGCCGTAAAATACGTAGCCAAATCATCTGACAACATGTTTGTAACATGTTGTGCCGACCCCACTTAGAGTGGGATAAGGGCAGGACAATGATAAATAATTTTGTAAAACAGTTCAGTCGCTAAATCACACTGAAATGAGCAACGTTTAAAAAGTTATGCGAGATTATTTATAGAATTAGGCGTTTGCGGAGATCCATAATACAATATTATTTTGCTATAATCCGCGATTGTATGCGAAGTGTACGCAAAGCTTTGCCATTTTGTCGTGAAATCTATCTCCTAATAATACTTCGGTTGCGGGACGAAACAATTTTTGAGTTTGTGATAGTGAACGTGTGTAGCGCTTGTGTATTGTAGTCGGTGGTGGAGGTTTTAGTGCAAGTGTTTTTACACCGAACACACAAAAAACCGATATTCCCCATTACATTTAGCATGATATACATTTCCTTTTTACTTTATCGCGGATTGTAGCAAAATAATATTATTATTACTTTTGTATTATGCGAGATTGTATCCAAAAGCCCTCCCTTGCTTAAAGATCCAAGTGCTCAAACAGTTCCTGTCAGATCACAACAGAGGCAAAAATTCCAGAAAACTCAGAGACAAAAATACCAGAAAACTCAGAGACAAAAATTTCAGAAAACTCAGAGACAAAAATTCCAGAAAACTCAGAGACAAAAATTCCAGAAAACTCAGAGACAAAAATTTCAGAAAACTCAGAGACAAAAATTCCAGAAGACTCAGAGACAAAAATACCAGAAAACTTAATCGCCAGGATCGAAAGAGCTATTCTTAGAAAAGTGGCTCATGAAGACCAACGTCAAAAGGCATCTGCAGGCCTACCATGAACTCTTATTGCGACTCAATTGAAGACGTAAACGACGACCGCGAACCGCTTTCTTTTCGTACCATGAAGTGTGAATTGCATTGGGGTCGTAATGTTTGAAAAGGATAACGTTATATGAACTATAGATAACTCTGTCTCTTTTACTCACATGTTCTTAGGGCGAATTCCAAACGCTCATTCGGCAACGATTTAAAGTGTGCGTCTTTAAGACGTCATGGTATGACAAAGCAAAACAATTTAGTTTACGTCTTCAATTGAGTCGCAATAAGATTTTTGTATTATGGAAGACCTTTGAAAAGAACTGTGTCCAGCAGTGGACGTCTATTGGTTGAAGAGAGAGAGATATATAGAAAGATCAACGTATAGAAATTAGTGGCGACACTGATCATAAACATGCAACTATGGGCCTACGTAATCAAAGAGGTAACAGGCAGTATCAAATCTAAGGAGCACAAGATTTTATGACGTAGATATCCTTTGAAAAGACAGATCAAATAGTACACCTCTCAGTAGAAGGAGAGCCAATTAGTTGATACAATGTTAAGATTATGAAAGCTCTAAGTTAATTTTTACTTGTTACCACGCGCTTTATACGAGCGTTCGGCACACTTTTATCTTGTATCTGAAAAAATAGAAAAGTACTTTGTGCTAGTCGTCCAATCAAATCAATACCCAAATATACGTTAAAATATACGTATATATAAATATCTCTGCCCGCGGTTTATATTGCAGTGTATGACATAGTTTTTTCAGCTCAAATCACAAGCCTGCAAGAGTTGTAGGTTAAAAAATAGCCTATATGTTGCTCCACAACCTCGTGTATTTTAAATTAAAAGGCTCATCAAAATTGGCTTAGCCCTTCCGAAGTATCTACAATTAACCTAAGACATCTTCAAGAAGTGCACTATCTTTTAGCATAAAGCGTCCTATAATCCGTACAGTAGATATTGCGAAAATCGATCACGTACAGAGAGACAGCTCTTGGGGACTTTGGGGCAGTTTATTTTTATCAACTTTGCGAACACTGCAATTTACGTAAAAACGTATTGTACTATTAACTTAAACCTTCCGGAAGAATCGCACTGCCTTTTAGTAAAAACCTTACAAAAATCTGTTCAGGAGTTATTGAGTAAACGAGTCATATACAGATAAGAGCTTTATGGGAACTTCGTTTCATAATAATCTAAAGTTATCCATCCATGATAATGAAATATAATATAATGGTTTAACATCTATCTCTTCAAGACTCCTGCTATTTTATTTGAAGAAAGAACTGCCGTTTTTCATTGAAACTTTGGTCTAATTACAGAGTCATGAAGAGTGAAGTTAAAGCAAATTTGCATGAAGTCGGAAATTAATAAGCGTTTAAAAGCAGTGCGGGCTTTCAACTTCGCCGCTCATCGCGAGCACACGCGGAACTAATTTACAACAAGTTAAAGAACAACCTCCTTTGTTTTACTGCAATAAGTGAACTTCCACACCATTTGTGTCATAAACTCTTTTCGTAAAAACCAACATCTCATTTTTTTTCGAACTGACTGTTAGCCGTAACGGCTTTTACAGCGGCACCGGGCGGGACGGTCGAGCGCAGAAGCATGGTCGAGGTTGCGAAATGCAGAGAGTAGAGCGCAGAAGATCTAGCGTCGGGGAACGTCGTCCTAAGGCCTCCTGTAAGGCCGGACCAAGCCTTAGGGCGACGCGTAGTGGAGGGCTGATGTATGACTTTGATTAGTCATTGCGACGTCAGAGGGGTGGGAAGAAGCCACGACCGACCGAAGTCAGAAAGTGTGTGTGTATTACGTGTTTTTGTGTTTGCGATTATTATAGGATCGTCAGGGTCATATAGGACGCATTTTGGACGCCTATATTTTCGGTTGTCAGACCTAACTGGGATGTATGTTGTAGCAACTGAAATAAATGGATTCGGGTGTACCTCAAATTCTCGAAGTAAGATTTCGAATAACGTTTAAAGAGGTGAGTAATGGTAGGGAGGTCGATGTCTCTATGGTGGTCAACGTTCCGCGTGAACCACGGACAACCAGTGGCTGTCCGCATGAATCGGTTCTGGACAACAACTCAACAACCATTAATTGTCTCACTTCGTATGTTAGCTGATAGAGATCTCTGTCAAAGGGATAAGTTGACCGTTGTACTCTGTTTTTTTATCGATAATGTTTTTATTACGTTTTTTTTTATGGTACATAAACAAATAAATAAATAAATAACATCACCTGTAAGTGCTGTGGGTAGTGAACCTGACTTCGATTCCCGCCGAGAGCCAACATTTTCTATAAACAATAAATGTTGGTTCTTTGAGCCTTTTTTTTTCAAGAGGAAACCCTTCATGGGTACTGCAATCCGCGGGGGGGCGGTGTTACAGTTATGCCGGACTCTTACCGGCTAAAACCTCATGGTGTTCCACCTTACTGCCTGTAGACGAAGGCACAGGAATACTGGACGCATGACGTCTGCACCCTAGAAGGTTCTTCGAGCCTCGGTGTGTATTTGTATTTAAGTATGTATTTAAAATTATATATGTAGTATATTTACCAGTTGTCCGTCACCCATAACACAAGTATTAAGTTATTTACTTTGGGGACGGACAACCGTGTGTGTAAGTGTCCCATATATTTATTTATTATTTATATTTATTTATCATTCTCGTGCCCTTATACCGCTTTAAATGGTGGCACATGTTAAAGACATGTTGTCACGTCATTTGGCTACGCATTTACCGACCGGCCGCCTGCCTGACGTCAACTTACCCTAGTCGCTTTTTACATACCCTCGGTAAGAAATGAGGCTGGTCTATTCTACTCAGCCGGTTACCACACTGCGGTTGTAAACAGAAAATATTTAAAAATATAAAAAAATAACCGCCCTCGTTTCTCACCGAGGTGTCGTAAAAGGCGACTAAGTAAGTTGACTTCAGGTAGGCGGCCGGTCGTAAAATACGTAGCCGAATCATGGTACAACATGTTCTGCCGACCCCACTTAGAATGAGATAGGGGCAGGGGGATGAGGAGGATGATCAACATTTATTCTTAATGAATTAAATAATGAATTAAACTGTTTTGTATTACTAGGGTAAACTCCCTAGTAATACAAAACAGTTTAATTCATTATGTCCATGTTAAAGCCTGTAAAAATTAACACTAATTAGCTTATTGTAAACGAAACCTTATGTTAAAGATATTATAAGTAATAACGCTTGAAACTTTTATATTTAAAAGTGGTTTTAGTATAACTTCAAATTCATGTACATTTGAATTATAAATGCAAATGTTTTTCTATAATTCCTCTTCAAAGGGTCATGAATTTAAATGATATTCATCAAAAAGGTTTATCGAGGCTCTTACGATTTCATCGGGAGGAGTGGTAATCTGAAATGACCAGTAGATCTAGAGTTTTTATGATAACGATTTCCCTTCATTATTTATAGAATATAGGATCTTTAATGGTTTCTTGGGAATTACGAGATTAGTTTAGATTTTGCTCGTAGAGATTTTGATAAGTAAATTTAGATTTATTAACAATTATATATGAATGAAATATTTGAAATATTTTTTAAATATTGACTGGCCTATTGGCGAAGTGGGTAGTGCCTGCCTTCCTGCTTTCAGCCCCGCGGGCCGCGGGTTGAATCCCGCCGAGGGCCAACATTTTCTATAAACAATTTCTAGGTTCTTCGAGCCTGGGTGTGTATTTATATTTAACTATGTATTTAACATTATATATGTATAGTATGTACCAGTTGTCCGTCACCCATATATTTATATTTATTTATTTAGTTTAGATATGAGTGACTGCCTAGTTTTTTGCTTACTCTTCTCGGTAAGAGCTCTTTCCGAATCAGTTGTAGCGTCATTGTGATTTGAAGATTCAAAAGTGCTTGTAAAAGCTTGAATAAAGGAAAACTTAAATTTGTATTTTTATTCGTGGTTTATTATATCTATACTTATTAAAAAACAAAGTCCCATGCCGTGGTATCAGGCTGAGTAGAATAAACCACCCTCAGTTCTCAGCGAGATGTCGTAATAAAAGGCGATTAAGGTATGTCGAAACACCGTGTGGTATCCGGCTGAGTGGAATAAACCACCCTTAGTTCTTAGCGAGGTGTCGTAAAAGGCGACTAAGGTAAGTTGACCCACCGTGTGGTATCCGGTTGAGTAGAATAGACCACCCTTTTTCTTACGTCTTGATTTTTATTTGGATTTTGATTCATTAGGTTTTTTTATAAAACGTAGTGCGATTCTTCCAGAAGGTTGGACTTATGTAAATTTTATTTTATGTACTTTTTTTATGTAAATTTTGATACAGAAATCGCGCAGTTGTAAAAAAAACTCATCTACTAAACGCCCCAAAGTCCCCAAAAGCTTCGGCTGTATGCGATGTAAGTGATCTATTTTCTAAAAATCTACTCTCTCTAACTCTATGGTCCAATTACACCCCACAATAAACTGATCGTTTTGTTTTTAATGCGGTCCGACAGTAATCTATGTTTGAAATTTGCAATAGAAATCCGATTGGCTCACAACGAGCATCAATTATTTATATGGCAATTAGCGCTTCGTAATCACAATTCCAATAATAATGATTCAAATGATTTGATAGAGCTGAAGATATTTAGTGCATAAGTTGCGCTTCGTTATATATGATGTTGACATTCCCCTTACGCATCAAGGAAGAATTTATAATAGCAAGTTTTATTTTCTTGTTATTCGAAAAACTGGTATTTTTATCTGTCATAGAAACTATAACAGAATTATTTAAACGACTACTACTGAACTTACTATTAAACTGCTTAAATGAGTCCAGGAAACCCTAAAATTTGTTTTATTGTATTATATTACGTAGTTGATAATTTTGTTCTCACTATACTTCTTCACTGTCTTAAAAAATGTACTAGTTTACATTAACTTTCTATATTTATGTTCAATTGGTACTGTTCGTTTCCCTAATATAAAATAAAATAAAAATAAAATACTTTGCTATAATCCGAGTGTGTTAAGCGAACGTATGTAATGCTAAGTGTATGAAGCAGGCAAAATTCACGTACCTTAGACATGCAGGGCGAGTTACCACATGACAATACACACAACCACCACCAAAATCTCGACGATCGTGTCGCCCCAATTCCGAAGCATCATCAAGAGGATAGGCTCCACGACAAAATCCCGATTGTATCGCGCGCTTTGCGATTATAGAAAATTATATTAATAATAACAATAAATAATAAATATATGGGACATTTACACACACGGTTGTCCGTCCCCAAAGTAAGTAACTTAATACTTGTGTTATGGGTGACGAACAACTGGTAGATATACTACATATATAAGTTTAAATATATATTTAAATACAAATACCAGGCTCGAAGAACCAACAATTTGTTTAAAGAAATTGTTGGCCCTCGGCGGGAATCGAACCCGCGGAGCTGAAGACAGGGTCACTACCTACAGCGCCAACGGGGCAGTCAATCAGTTCTATCTTTTATAATAGACAGACTTAAATAAACTAAGAGAAAGAGTTTCGCATTCATAATATCGAATATTCAGTTAAATTTCCTTGGTTAATAAACAAAGCCTCTCTTCACAAATCTATAACGGCAGCGTGCGGTGTGCTAATGAAAATTCTGGTAACGATATTAAAGCCGGCGACACAACTGCGAAAAATTTCATAACAAGCCGCCACGCATCGAAATTGCAAAATTTGCTTACAACTCTGCGGCCAAAAGTGTCGCAATTTCAGCAACACAAACTCGGACTAAGTGGTTTGGTGGTTAAAAACTGTGTTATTTTATGTTTTATGTTAAAAATTGGTTATTTTATTTTATTTATTGAGCATACAAAAGTTATCATAGAAATACTTGGCTATGAACGCGTTTTTAAAAAAATCTATGTAATGCTAAGTGTACGAAGCAAAATCGGTCAAATTCAAATTCAAAATATTCTCTATTCAAGTAAACTTGTAAACAAATGCTTTTAAATCGTCAACTTTACTGCTGGTTCGGAAAGCTGTTCCTACCGAGAAGAGCCAGCAAGAAACTCTTCGGTTGCTCTTTTTAAAAATACAAATCTTTTAAATACTTACATTTAGTCATTAATATTTTGTATAGGGTAGAGGAGTATATCCATATATATCCACGCATTTAAAAAAAATATATAATATAAATAGTATAATAGGCTTTTCTATTAGTCACCCTTTAACAGTGTTTTTAAACTGCTGTAGTGGCAAGATAAAATGGATTGCGGGATTTTATTATAGAATCTTATACTTAAACCCACAAACGACTTATTTACTTTTGCAAGGCGCAAAGCAGGAACCGCAAGCTCATGTCGGTTCCTACTTTGTCTATTATATACATAGCCAATCTTTTTTTAATTATGTAATTCTTATGCACAAACATTAGACAGTCACAAATCTTATACATGCAGGATAGGTTACAGCACGTATCATAAAACACACACACACATACACTACTACAATCACTACGATCCTTTCGCCCCGTAACTGAAACATCGTCCGTAGATAGGCTCCACGACAGCAAAAGCAAAGCTATTTTTCCAGGATAATGTCGTATAAAAGAAGTAAGGGCCTGTTACTATCCCATTGCTGGACATAGGCGTCCTCTATCCGTTTTTAGAGAGAAGGTTTGGTGCTAAGACCTACCACGCTGCTCCAATGCGGATTGGTAGGTTACACATATCCCTAGAATTCTCTAGAGATATGCAGGTTTCCTCACGATGTTTTCCTGCACCGAAAAGCGTGTGATTAATTGCAATTATAAATTAGACACATAAGTTTTTAATAGAAAAACTAATTGGTGCCCGGGGTTTGAACCCATGATCGTTTCTAGAGAGTCACACGGTCTCACCGCTGGGCTATCACAATCTATCTACAATGTCGTATATTACGACATAACAAGTTTCCATTCACAATTTTAAATTTAAAGTGTCAGCCGGTTTCAAAAGTTGATTGTCAAGCTGTCAATCATCCTGCTATAGATAGCCAGTCATAATTAATTAGCGTCTTGTTTTCACCTCAACACCAACATCCTTTTAAGAGAGCTCATCATTCTCCTGCCCTTATCCCACTCTAAGTGCGGTCGGCACGACATGTTTTCAGCATGATGTAAAATTATTTGGCTACCTGACGTTAACTTACCTTAGTCGCTTTTTACGACACCTCGATAAGAAATAAGGGTGGTCTATTCTACTCAACCGAATACTACACGGCGGGTCAGCTTACCTTAGTCACCTTTTACAACACCTCGGTAAGAAATAAGGGTCTATTCTATTCAGCCAGATACCACACGGACCTATAAGAGACCTATGTTCAATAAATGACGTCCATCGCTTTACGATGAAAGATCAACATCCTACCTAAAAGTAACAGCCTGTTACGATGACCACTGCTAGGCTAAGGCCTCTTCTCTCCGTTTTTGGAGAGAAGGATTGGAGCTAAGACCTACCACGCTGCTCCAATGCGGATTGGCAGGTTACACATATCCCTAGAATTCTCTAGAGATATGCAGGTTTCCTCACGATGTTTTCCTTCACCGAAAAGCGTGTGATAAATTGCAATTATCAATTAGACACATAAGTTTTAATAGAAAAACTCATTGGTGCCTGCCCGGGGTTTGAACCTATGTCGTCTCTAAAGAGTCGTACGGTCTCACCGCTAGGCTATCACAGCTTTTTACTACCTACAGTTTCTTACAATGTTGACGATTTCTACTTAAACACTCTTCACACTGCGTGAAGTCGGAAGTGGCTCGTTAGACGAGGCTGCGGGTGCAAAAAGACGCTAGACGCTTTGACAACTCATTAGGGCGCGTTGTGAAAAACTGCAAACCTTACAGGGGAGGTAATTGCACGGTTAACGAAACGCGGCACGCGTCTAGACTGAAGAGGAAAAGTGATGGATCGTAGGAAAAAATGTATGGTTTTAATAAAATTATTTTGCTATAATCCGCGATACAGTAAATAGAAAATATATATGCTTCGGTTGCGGGGCGAAACGATTGTTGAGTGTGTGATAGTGAACCTGTGTAGTGCTTGTGTATTGTGGTGGAAGTGGTGGAGGTTTGTGCATGTGTTTTTTACGAATCCTGCATGTAACGGGTATGAAAAAAACGTATAGTCCACTATACATTTAGCACTATATATATTTTCTATTTACTGTATCGCGGATTATATCAAAATAATTTTATTATTACTTTTGTATTATGGATCTCCGCAAAGTAACGCCTAATTCTATAAATTATGTATGGTTTTGTTTTAGATATTCTATGTTACAGCATTACACCATATTTAACTTTTTGTGTGTTTATTCCTTAATCATTAATGTTGATTTAATGTAAATGGTGGTTGTTATGGAATTTTGTTATGTTCAAATATTATTAAACATCGTCGGATTCAACCAGCACAAGATCGTGTGGTGTGGTTTCTGTAAAAACTGTCTAACAGTAGATGTCTATTGGTTAAAGAAGAAAAATAAAAATTCCAATTACCTTTTATGATATAGGCTTACTTGAATAGCATCTTAAGACTATTGCCTGGCTCCTTAGCGCAGGCAGCAGTGACCTTACCTTCTACTCCGCGGATTGAAATGAAATCGTTTATATACAAATATGCAACTCTAAACTAAATATTAATTATCGAATTAGATTCGATTCGATTACTGCCGACGAGGGCCAAAAGTTTAGAAAAAAATTGTTAGTTCTTCGAGTCTGAGTGTCTTTATATTTTTAAGTATTTGTTTCTAACTAGCTGCTTGTCAGGCTGGTTTCAAATTCTGCTCGAAAAAAAACTCAAGATTTTAAAAACTTTCCTGTCACCAAAAATCTTTACAGGAAATGCCGCTGGGTCGTACAAAAGATGGAAAGAATTTAAAAACATTTAAATCGATACAGCCTTTTCGGAGTCTATAAATAGCATACAGACAAACATATATATAATATTATATGTGTATATATTAACCTGTTGTTTAACGTTTATTTTTGATTTATTGTAATGACAAAATTCGTTTATAGTTTTTGTCATTTTTCTAATATGTTGCCATTATTTTGATAATCCAAATGTACTGTATTTTTTAAGCATGTTGTCTCCATGTATAAATAGAGCAGCATTGGCCTATTAAATTGTGCATTAATAATTAAGTTGACTATTAATGTATACTCTGTTGCCGGACTTATGGAATAAATAAACAAATAATTAGTTGTATATCCAGCATTATACGTCCATAAGATAGCTTCCGGTGGAACACAGACAAGTAAACTTTTCAAAGACAAACAACTTACAACGACTCGGTCTAACTTCGTACACACTACGTAAGGATGACAAAACCGACTTGTTGAATACAATTTAATCGGATTTTTATTAGCACTATAATTATGGAAACTAATGCAAAAGTAATGATAAAATTATTTTGCTATAATCGCGATAGAAGAAAATATATGTAATGCTAAATGTAGAGTGTATTCGGGTTCATAGCTTATGTATCCAGGATTCGGGAAAATGCATGCACTATATACCACCATCATCATCACAATAGACTAAATTCACATAAATTCACTACTACAATCTCAATTTGTGATGTGATATATTTTTACGTCACCATGTTGTCGGATACGGGGCAAACAATTATTGAGATTGCGCTAGTGAACGTGTGTAGTGCTAGTGTATTGTGCTGTAAAAAATATGATCACTGCTTTTCTTATACTCGTTAATCTCCGCAAAGTAGTGTCTAATTCTATAAATTATGAAGAAAGTAATACACCCAAGATATAAGACGTAAATAGTAAAAATATGTAAAGCATTTACTATCCCACTGATGGGTCCCCTCTCTAGTCTCCTCTATCCTTATTTAGAGAAAAGGGTCGGAGTCTCCAAGCTGTTCTAATGCGATCTTAAAGATTACATACCCTAAAAGTCCCATAAAACCTGCAGCATTTCTGATTCACAGGAAAGCGTGTGATAAATTGTGAACTATCATCAAGATCATAAATTTTGACAAAAACAGTGATCCATGCCTATCCCGGGCATGAACCAGCGACCACTTGGTAAGAGTCAAACGCCACATTCAACTACTATGTCTCACACCATACCATTGAGTACATCATAAATTAAAAAAAAAAAAAAAGAGCCATACGTGGCATCTACAATTTAAGTCCGCGTGATTCCCTGCGAGAGAAGTTTAAGGAAACAGGTATTCTTACATTTGCTTCACAGTATATTTTAAATAACGTAATTTTTGTACATAAAAATATAAAGAATTATAAAACGATAGGTGATGTATATAATAGACAAAGTAGGAACCGACATAAGCTTGCGACTCCTGCTTTGCGCCTAGCAAAAGTACGTAAATCGTTTGTGGGTTTGGGTATAAGATTCTATAATAAAATACCGAAATCAATTTTGGCCATGCCATTACAGGAGTTTAAAAACACTGTTAAAAAGAGGCTGATACAGAAAGCCTACTATACTGTTGAAGATTACTTAGATGATAAGGATGTGTGGATATAGGTGCACTTTTACCCTGTACAAGACAGTAATAAATAAATGTAACTAGTTCTAAGATTTATATTTTAAAAAGAGCAACCGCCGAGTTTCTTGCTGGCTCTTCTCGGCAGGAACAGCTTTCCGAACCAGCAGTAAAGTTGACGATTCAAAAGCACTTGTTTACAAGTTTACTTGAATAAAGAATATTTTGATTTGATTTGATTTGATTTATAAACAAAAATTAATTATGTGCATAGGAATCTCATGGAAATATGTTTCTAGAAACAAAACAGTTAAATTTGAACAAACAAATATGTCTAGTTCCAGTTCATTACATTGTTCGGAGGCAAAATGGTGGGGGTTACACTAAATACTATATCACTATGCTTGCCTCGGTGATGCGTCGCTTTGCGATTTTGTTGTGGAGTATATCGCTTGATGAAGCTTCGGTTACTGGGTGAAACTATTGCTAAGTTTGTAATACTGAGTGTGGGCAGTACTTATGTTGTGGAAATGGGTAGTGCAGCATTGTTACGAATAATGCATTTATTAAATACGAAAACAGACTGTAAACTCTACATTTAGTATTACATATTTTCTATTTGCTTTATCGTCGATTATAGTAGAATAATATTATTTTTATGTGATATAATAATCATCGTATTGGATATAAGTTTGACTAAAATATAGCTGTTATCAATGTGTAATCTGACATGATTGGATATCAGATTTACGACAAAGCAGAACGTGACAACCGCGGTATGGGGAAGATTTGGAGTGCTTTACAGGAAATTGGTTGTAAACGAAACTAAATGTATACACCTGTTACGCGGCTTATGTCCATTGTAGAGCAACAAATAAACAATTTAAAAGTCTCTCTCACATTGTGGAGCAACAAATAAATGGTTTAAAAGCATCTCTGAATAAATAGAAAAGTGGCCTTAGTTCTGCACTGGGATATTACAGGCTGATTTTTTAATATAGGGCTAGCGCTGAAATCTTAGAGAATTTCTGAGATATCAGCCTTGAATCAGCTTAATAGGTATAACGTCTACATTTATGCAGAAGAGAATATCCTTTTTTCAAGATTTATATGCTGTTTTTTTTATTTACAGTTGGTGATAAAACCAGCGGGGCCACTATACATTTGGCACTGTATATAGTTTCTATTTACTTTGTCGCAAGATTATGGTAAGATAATTTAATATTACTTTTGATTTTTTTGTAATACTTAAGGTAATTTTTTAGCATAATAACTAAATTGTATATTTTTTATTTTTTCCGATTGTAGGAATTCTAGCATTTGTACCTGATAAGAAAATGAAAGTCATACGATACATTGTTATGCATTTTCCTTTGATTCTTATTTTTTTACGTCTCATACTCATTTAAAATCTGTCCGCACTAGATGCTTTCATACTCTAACCACTTACAAAACTCTTTATTTCCCTTTTTCGCAATCTCGGTCCTTGTTTTTAGATTTTCTTCATATTCTTCATAAAAACCATGTTATGCTTGACATATTGTTTCTTCTTTCTATATCAAACGTTGCAAGTTGGAAAAACCGCTATTTTTTTGATCGTACCTACATGTTTGTCCGGTTTATATAATAATAGTTTCAAGCCCCTACGCGGCTTCAGTTAGCCATCTTAGTAGTCATATAAGGGGCTACCCAAATGATTAATTGCTGCTCCTACATTTCCCAAAATATGTTAACTAAGATTTCAAAATCTACTTAAAGCATATTATCTATCCGATTGAAACTTTAGACCGAAATAAAAAAATGATTTGGCTCTAAACCCGGGTAAAGTAAATTGCTCCAATTCCTAATGAATGACCTCGAAATTTAATACAAAAAGTGCGTTTCTTTGCAATCTTTTTGATAATATTATCTTGGTAAAACTTGGTTTGAACACGATATCAACCTAAAGTATATATATTTGGACTTTATTCTTTGACGCTTGGTCATACGGTTAATATCTACTTGTGTATCTTTCATTTAATATGAATAATATAATTATTCCACTAATTATTCAGTTATCTCGCAAATAACAGATCTATATAGTGTTACCTAACGTTAATGTTTAATTCGTGTTAAGAAAAAAGGTTTTAAACAAATGTTCGCATCAGCGTATTTCTATGAAATAATCTTTGCCAACCTCGACTGCAGTATTGCAAAAGTAGGCAAAAATACGCAAATACACTATTTCAGTATCGCCGTCACGTAAAATGCATCTAAGCGGTTTAAAATATCATTTTTAAACTCGCATCGACCTAAAACGATGCAACGTAAGCAGAAGTGTACTTGCGTTTAAAAATAAACTGTAAATTGAACGCGATGTCGCTTTGCGCTTCACATTAAATACTTGGGACAGTAAAAGTCGTACAGTGAAATGCAATGTATACTATTTTTTAATAAAATAAAGCGCGTCAGTACCGGCTGAATTGTTTTATATTCGGAAAGCTTAAATTCTAAATTTAGTTACAAGTCAACTGTCTAATTAAGTGATTTATAGAAGCAGACGTTACTTTGCGGAATTCCATATTACAAGCACTATAACAGAACTACCTTGCTATAATCCGCACGGGTTAAGCGAATGCATGAAAAGCTAATGTGTATGAAGCAGGCAAAATTCGGAGAGATGTTATAAGGGATTCCGACTCAATATGTTGGAGCAACTTGAGATAGTGAAAAATAACAATGGCTACTTAATTAACGAGCAAGTAAATGTATCCAATTCCGTTTTGCTACATGTGTTCCGAGGGGAGGGTAGTGGTGGGGGTTGAACTATTTAAGACTGATTGTATGGGTGGCGCGGCGCATTGCGATTTTCGTCGTGGAGTCTATCCTCCTGATGATGCTTCGGTTTCGGAGAGAAACGATCGTCGAGATTGTGGTGGTGGTTGTTTCTGCTGCTTGTGTGTATTGTTGCTGGTGGAGGCGCCTTGGGGTGCGTGTGGTGGCTTGTCCTGCATGTGTAAGGTGCGTGAGTTTTGCCTGCTTCATACACATTAGCTTTGCATGCATTCGCTTAACCCGTGCGGATTATAGCAAGGTAGTTAGTTCTGTTATAGTGCTTGTCTAATTAAGGTTAAGGTTTCCGTTAAGGTTTCATGTAAAGTAAAAAAGTATTCTCCTGTTTCCTAAGCAAATTCTTCTAGGATAAGAAACTCGAGCACTAAAACCAGATAGGAAAATGATACTTACACCTATTATATACGTATTTTCTTACCTAATACATACTTCATCAGCTCTTATCCCACTCCCACAGTCCTAACGCCCTAACCGGGCAAATATGTAATTTTTTTTACCAAATTAATATTAATAAATTAAAAAAGAAATAAGTTGGGTAGGCACAACTTGTTATAAATATGTTGTCACATGTTTGGCTTCGTATTTTCGACCGAGTGCCTGCCTGACGTAAAGTTATCTTAATCGTATTTTACGACACCTCGGTACGAAAGAGGGTGGTCTATTCTACTCAACCGGATACCACACAGTGGGTCAACTTACCTTAGTCGTCTTTTACGGCACGAAGGCATGAAAAAGGGTGGTCTATTCTCCTCAACCGGATACTACACAGCGGGTCAACTTACCTTAGTCGCCTTTTACGACCCCTCGGTAAGAAATAGGGTGGTCTATTCTGCTCAGCATTCATTAGTTGGTTATCAGTTAGTATCACTCGTAAAGTATAACAGTATTTTCCTATTTTCTAAGAACAATCGTGAATTCTTCTCTTATGAGAAACTCTAGCAGTAAAACCAGACAGGTAATATTTACACTTATTATGTTCGTATTTTCTTACCTAATACGTACTTCTGTACGTGTTTTCCTTTAATTTCAATATTCTCTCCATCTCAGCATTTCCTTTTTATTTAGAATCTGTCTGAACTAGATGATGCTAATGCTCTATCAATACATCTCTTTTTCGAAAAATCTCAATTCTATCTGCGATACCTTATTTTTTCCTTTTCCTTCCTTTTTTAAACGCATTTCAATATGTTAGCTACGGCCGGGATTCGACTCATAATTCTAACGTTCTCTCATAGAAAATGTTACCAAATAATACGTCACCAACAGATAACCGTACAACTAGAACATATTGGACACGCTAAACAAGTATTGACAGATTAATTTAATAATAATTTGGAATCATTAAGCCAGGTCGATTCTACCACCAGTTCGGAACGCTGTCCTCCACTGAGAAGAACTGGCAAGAAACTCAATGATTGCTCTTATCGTGAATATTAACTATTTGACGTTAGATTCTAACAACACGAAATACTCAATATCGGTAACCAAATCAACACACAACGTCACAGCACTTTAAAACGTATGGACACCTTGAGAGGTGGTATTGTACTGACTAAACTGTTGAATGTCGCTCGCGAACAAGACTCGGGTCACAATATTTTACCCTCATTCATTCGGTTTTATTCCTCTACCCACCAAATGACAGATAACATAATATTGTAGACAAAATACTTCCTCATTATTATTCTATGCATATAAATGTATTTATTTATAATATATAATTTATATCTGATTATTATAATTATGTCTAACAATTATACACGTTATACCGAGTCACCGTATGATATCTGACAATATCTAACATTCGGCCATCCTGACTAAATAAGTTTGTCCTAAAACTTTACACAACATTAACAATGTTTATTTTTATTAACCTCCCACAATCAAACAGTTTCAATAATTTTTACTTCATTTCTATATATTTGAAATATATATACATATACATACATTAAATTGTAATTAATTCATATTCATTTTTGGCATTTTACCCCTCATTTCACCACACTTATGTATAGCGAAATCGTGTAAACCTTCCCAAAAGTCACTAACATTGGATTGCATCTAGGACTTCCCCCACCTTGGGTCACCCTTGCCTTCCAATCCCATTCGTATATCTGCACCGGACCCCTCGTCACCAAGTCAAGAGCTTATCTTACTACAAGACTTCATGACCGTGCCCGACTTCCAGATACCAAATATTCATCTGCAGCGGATCCCTCATCGCAAAATATAGGAATAGTATCGAAAGATTGCGATCGTATCACGCCTTCCAGATGTTTTTGGTATCCGAGTCACCGTATGATATCTGACAACATCTAACAAATACTACACATCTTTTTTCTTTCTCATATCAAACCTAACACTATCTTTTATGTCAGTTCGGCGAAAAAAGCTACAATTGTACCAAATTTTAAGATTCTAAGGTTTAAGCGTGAAAACGTAACAGATACAAAGACTCGCGGTTATATTAATAATATGGTGTTGTCAGTGAACATTGTGATGTGGGTATAGAAAATAAACGTAATCGGAATAACCGCTACTAGGAGCCTTTTGTCCAAATTGAATTTAACCCATTAAATATAGTGCTGAATAATCTCTGTAAGGACGCCTAAAATCCCCTGCGGTCATTCACTCAAGGACTAACGTGAACATACTAATACGTTACGTAACGATAATAGCTTAAAGTTGGAGCCTTTTCTCTGTCAGCATTTTCATCCTCCTGCCCTTACTCTCAGTGGGGTCAACACAACACGTTACAAATATGTTTGTAACATGTTGTCACATGATTTGGCTACGTATTTCACAACTGGCCCCCTGCCTGACGTCACCTTAGTCGTATTTTAAGACACCTCGGTAAGAAATGAGTTTGGTCTATTCTACTCAACCGGATACCACACGGCGGGTTGACTTACCTTAGTCGCCTTTACGACACCTCGGTAAGAAATGAGGTTGGTCTATTCTACTCAACCGGATACCACACGGCGGGTTGACTTACCTTAGTCGCCTTTACGACACCTCAGTAAGAAATGAGGGTGGTCTATTCTACTCAACCGGATACCACATGGCGGGTTGACTTACCTTAGTCGCCTTTACGACACCTCGGTAAGAAATGAGGTTGGTCTATTCTACTCAACCGGATACCACACGGCGGGTTGACTTACCTTAGTCGCCTTTACGACACCTCGGTAAGAAATGAGGTTGGTCTATTCTACTCAACCGGATACCACACGGCGGGTTGACTTACCTTAGTCGCCTTTACGACACCTCAGTAAGAAATGAGGGTGGTCTATTCTACTCAACCGGATACCACATGGCGGGTTGACTTACCTTAGTCGCCTTTACGACACCTCGGTAAGAAATGAGGTTGGTCTATTCTACTCAACCGGATACCACACGGCGGGTTGACTTACCTTAGTCGCCTTTACGACACCTCGGTAAGAAATGAGGTTGGTCTATTCTACTCAACCGGATACCACACGGCGGGTTGACTTACCTTAGTCGCCTTTACGACACCTCGGTAAGAAATGAGGTTGGTCTATTCTACTCAACCGGATACCACACGGCGGGTTGACTTACCTTAGTCGCCTTTACGACACCTCAGTAAGAAATGAGGGTGGTCTATTCTATTCAGCCGGATACCACACAGCACGGAGCTTTTTCTCTGTGTAAAATTTAATACAGTTCAAAATATTCTTACTTCAAGTTTGCTTCGGAAAATTCTTCGTATATAAAAGAGCTAACGAGAAACTCGGCGGTTGCTCTTTTCTAAATATAGTTCTTATACATAGTACGAAAAATAGCGTTCGATGTAAACCAATGCAAATATTTTATAGAATTATGCGTTACTTTGCGGAGATCCATAATACAAAAGTAATAATAAAATTATTTTGCTATAATCCGCGATACAGTAAATAGAAAATATATATAGTGTTAAATGTATAGTGGACTATCCGTTTTTTTATACCCGTTACATGTAGGATTCGAACTCCACGATTTTATCGTGGAGTCTATCTCCTGATAATGCTTCGGTTGCGGGGCGAAACGATTGTTGAGTTTGTGATAGTGAACGTGTGTAGTGCTTGAGTATTGTGGTGGCGGTGGTGGAGGTTTTTGCATGTGTTTTTACGGATCCTGTATGTAACGGGTATGAAAAAACGGATAGTCCACTATACATTTAGCACTATATATATTTTCTATTTACTGTATCGCGGATTATAGCAAAATATTTTTATTATTACTTTTGCAATGAAAATATTATTTGACTACTGTAGTGTTTAATTGCACTTTTTGTAAATAAAAGAAGATTTGTTTACTCAGCGGCTTATAAACTAGCAGCTTAATCATTTTTATTCCTTCACTACATAGCAAACAGAGATAATCTATTTGATTCGCAAATTTTAGCAATTTTGTCATGGAATATGTCTCCTGATGATGCTTCGGTAATGGGGTGAAACGATTGTTGAGATTGCAATGAATTTTGTAGTGTTTGCTTAGTGTGGTGCATGCATATATAAGATATGAAAACGGATATTACTCTCTACACTAAGCATTTTATAGATTTTTTTTATTCACAGATTATAGTTGAAGACATTAGACAATTCATTAGTCAATAGATTTCAAGTTGCAACCAGCTACACAATATATTATTATCGTAAGAAAAAGATTATTGTAAGGTTTTTTTTTGCTTGATATGTTGTATATATATTTAAATAATTATTATTGAAAATAGTGACCAGTTTCTTGCTGGTGATGGAACAGGAAACCAGTGGTAACTTCACCTCGTCCGACGAATAAAGTTACATATCCCATCATCATCATCCTCCTGCCCTTATCCCACTCTAAGTGGGGTCGGCACAACATGTTACAAACATATGCCGGCCTGCCTGACGCCAACTTACCTTAGTCGTATTTTACAACCCCTCGTTAAGAAAGAGGGTGGTATATTCTACTCACCCGCATACCACATGGTGGGTCAACTTACCTCAGTCGCGTTTTACGATACCTCGGTATGAAATGAGGGTGGTCTATTCTACTCAGTCGAATACCACACGGCGGAAAGTTACATGTATATAGGAAATGTGACTTTGTTTTTCGAGTGGGGTGATTTAACAATCCAAAACACTTGAATGAAGAATAAGATGAATTTAGAATTATCATAACTTTTATTTTAAAACTAAAGGCTATTTACACGCATTATACATGCAAATTAGTTCAGTTCAAAGTAAACCTAAAGAAAAGCTCCCCGCGAGCGTCTTCAAGTAATTTAAAGTTGTCGGACAAATTTTGCTGAACAACTATTTTCCGTTTCCGGCTGTCGGGAAAGAAAAATACAAGAGAGCGTGTAACGAGCTGTTGTAGGGACCAGCTATTGAAATATATGAAATATAATAAATATATTTAATAGTGAGTATCAGGTCACTCTGGGTTTAAGCTAAATTACGAGTTAAAAAATTACTTAAGCAGAAACTATAACAGAAGTACTTTGTTGTAATCGGCGTGGTCTCCGACTCAATATGTTGGAGCAACTTGAGATAATAAAAAGTAACAATGGCCACCTAATTAACGAGCAAATTAATGTCTTCAATGGCGTTTTGCTACATGTGTTAAAGGGGAGAACAATAGTGGGAGTTGAACTCGTGTTCTCCTCGAAAGAGTCGCACGGTCTCACCGCTGAGCTATCACAGCATACATCTAGTAGACTTTTAAATCTAGTTAAACTTAATAGATTACTAATTGATAGTGAAAACATTTTTGATAATGTGACTTGAAACTGCACTTTAATATGTACGTTATTGGATATGTTTGTACTCTTTAACCAATACAAATTCAAATTCAAATTATTATTTATTCAAGTTAACATGAAAACAAGTGCTTTTGTATCATCAACTCTGTTCACAAGCTGTTCCTATCGAGAAGAACCAGCAAGAAACTCGGCGGTTGCTCTTTTTAGTTACATTTAGCCCTGTACAAGAAATCATTACTGTCTTGTACAGGGTAGAAATGCAGCTATATCCACACATTCTTATCATCTAAGTAATCTTCAATAGTATACTAGGCTTTCTGTATCAGCCTCTTTTAAACTGCTGTAATGGCAATACATACACGAATACCTCTGTACCTCCCCAGTGGTTTATTCTAGGAGTAAACAGAATCCAAGAGTCTATCGCAGGGCTGGGCAGGTTGTTGTTATTAGTTTTTATTTATTTATACTTAATTTATGTTTAAGTAATGAGAGCATATTGTCTTACAAACTGCTTGGCAGCCTGACAGAGAGAAATCAGTAAAAAAACCAAATTTGTTTAATTATAACTATCAATATCGATTTAAAATCGATGTAAAAACAAAAATAAAACAAATCCGATGTCGGAAAATTTAGGAGTAAATTGGAAAGAGGTGGAAATGTAGCGATTTAACATTTTTTTAGTTCGTCCGACATAAATCCTGCCGGCGGAGTGGCGCAGCAATCTGTACTATGATAGAATCGCCAAAGTGTTTGCTGCCAGCTTCCAATATCGGTAATTGAAACTAGAATAGACACGTTACACATTCAAAACAATTTAAACTTATATTTTATACAACGATGGTCTTATTTTTAAGATTTGCCTTATAAAAGCTTTCATTGCATGTATGTTATAACATATGGAAGGTACTTTTTTATTCATTGCAATTGGTCTTGTTACTCAACCTCATGCACTTTACCTATTATTCACCGAGAGGAACATATTTAACTATCCCTTTTTTTCTTCTTACCTTTGTTTTAAGCATATTTTATATGGGTCGTTTACATCAACAAAATTAAAGTTTATTTTTACGATAATATAAAATTATTGATACATGGGCGCTATATACCGAGATACAGGGAAACCTAGTTCGGTCACAGAGGTCTAAAAAATACTTAAGGACAAAATTGTAAAGATAATGATATTTTTGTATTCAGATATATTTGTGTAAGAATGTTTTTTGTAAAATAAAGTTTATTATTATTATTATTATTTGTAACTTGTCTTGTATATGAAGGTGCAATCTTGCAAGATAAATTTTACCCACTAGGTGTAGGGAAGATGTAATTTTATATTCCGATGACAAAACATATTAATGATAAGCATGACCTGATGCTGCCAGGATTTGCTCCAGACTTGAGAACTACTCAACGGTTAACAGTAGGGACATGAAATTTTGTTTAAAACCTTTTTTTTAAGTTTTTTAACTTGACTCGTTTTTATTCTCAGATCAAGTAAAAGGTTATAAAAACAAGGTGTGTTGAAGTTTTATGTATTTGAGCTATGTCACTTTTCCAGTTCCCGAAGAGAAAAAAGGAATATTTTTACCCTAAATGTTAGGCCAGTATATAAGATATCAATTGTACAAACCAAATTCAACAACCTTTTAAACATTTTAAATTTTACATTATTAAACCGCGGTCTTGTATGAAGCTCAAAGGATTTTTAAATCCAGGCATTTTTATTATCCAAATAATCTTCAATTATGTAGTACGACTATGCCTTACGTGTAAGCATAGTTTGTACACTTAATTTAAACTTTTCTGTAAATCAAAGCTACTCAATACTACTACTCAATAATTGCTGCAACACATTCTGTATTAATGAAAATTTGATAATTTTCAAAAACAAATTAAATTTCGACTTAAAACTTAAAGAATTTGAATTCATCAAATAATAGCTGAAATCAATAATAATAAAATTAAATTAGTACGTACCTGCCAATTGCACTGGAGCAGCATGGTGGATTTAAGCTTCTATATTTTTCTCCATAACGAACACGGGAGGCCTTTTGGCAGCATTGACATAGTAAGGGGTCGATTAAAAAAACCTCAATAAAAACAACTTCCGTAAAAAAATCTTAAGTAGGTGGAAACTCGATTGGAACTCCCAGTATGCTAGAGCACTACACGACTCTCGAATTGAAAAACCACTTGTGTTCAATGATTGACGCGGAGTCGATCAAGTGTCTGTCGAGTTTTTATTGAATTCGAATTCATAAATATTCTTTATTCAATAGAAATTGTCAAGTATTTTAGAATCGAAATGTTAGTATAGAAGCTTTAAATTTTTGTATTACAAAAAAAGAGCCATACGTGGCATGTAGTATTTAAGTCCACGTGATTCCCTGCGAGAGAAGTTCGAGGAAATATGTATTCTTACATTTGATACACAGTTTATTTTAATCAATTTTATTTTTGTACATAAAAATATAAAGAATTATAAAACGATAGGTGATGTATATAATAGACAAAGTTGGAACTGCTTCTGCTGCTTTGCGCCAAAAGTACGTAAGTCGGTTATAGGTTTGGGTATAAGAGTCTATAATAAAATTCCGCAATCAATTTTGGCCTTGCCATTACAGCAGTTTAAAACCACGGTTAAAAGAGGCTGATACAGAAAGCCTAATATACTGTTAAGGTTTACTTAGATGATAAGAATGTGTGGATATAGTTGAAGTTCTACCCTTTACATGACAGTTATGACTAAATGTAACTATTTAAAAGATTTAAATTTTTAAAAAGAGCAACCGAAGACATTCTTGCTGGCTCTTCTCGGTAGGAACAGCTTTCCGAACCAGCAGTAGATGTTGACGATTCAAAAGCAGTTGTTTACAAGTTTACTTGAATAAATATTATTTTTTATTTGAATTTAACTCTTCCGAAATTTATACCCAGAAGAAACTATGTACCTTCAGCTCCGCGGGTCGCGGGTGTGATTCTAGCCGAGGGTCAACATTTTCTATAAATAATTTGTTGGTTCTTCGAGCCTGGCCGTATATTTATACTTAAGTATGTATTTCAAAATTATATATAGTATACCTACCAGTTGTCCGTCACCCATAACACAAGTATTAAGTTACTTACTTTGGGGTCGAGCGTTAAGTGTCCCATATATTAAAAAAAAAATTCTCTCAATTGTATAATTTTTATTCTTGTTCCCAATAAGGAAGTATCCCAAAGGAAAAACAGAATTTATTTATCCTGTATGTCAACCCAATATATAAGCATCGTTTTTGCCATATTACATCAATATTGATCTAGCCGATGTGTGACAGCATAACAGGCAGAATAACAGACAGATTTTCTAATTGAAAATATTAGTAGGGATAAATGTATTAATTATTTTTTAAAAGCTGTGATAGTTTAGCGGTAACACCGTGCGACTCTCTAGAGACGATCATAGGTTCAATCCCCAGGCAGGCATCAATGAGTTTTTCTATTTTTCAATTCAATTCAATTCAAAATATTCTTTATTCAAGTAAACTTGTAAACAAGTGCTTTTGAATCGTCAACTTTACTGCTGGTTCAGAAAGCTGTTCCTACCGAGAAGAGCCAGCAAGAAACTCGGCGGTTGCTCTTTTTAAAATATAAATCTTAGAACTAATTACATTTATTTTTTTACTGTCTTGTACAGGGTAGAGGTGCACCTATATCCACACATCCTTATCATCTAAGTAATCTTCAACAGTATAGTAGGCTTTCTGTATCAGCCTCTTTTTAACAGTGTTTTTAAACTGCTGTAATGGCATGACCAAAATTGATTTCGGAATTTTATTATAGAATCTTATACCCAAACCCACAAACGATTTACGTACTTTTGCTAGGCGCAAAGCAGGAGTCGCAAGCTTATGTCGGTTCCTACTTTGTCTATTATATACATCACCTATCGTTTTATAATTCTTTATATTTTTATGTACAAAAATTACATTGTTTAAAATATATTGTGAAGCAAATGTAAGAATACCTATTTCCTTAAACTTCTCTCGCAGGGAATCACGCGGACTTAAATTGTAGATGCCACGTATGGCTCTTTTTTGTAATACGAAAATTTTTTCACTATCCGCGCATTTACCCCACAGCAATATTCCATAAGACATAATGCTATGGAAGTAAGCAAAATAAACAAGTTTTGCTGTTTCGACATCTGTAAATTGTCTTATCTAATTGTGTAAATTGTCTTGTCTATTAAAAACTTATGTGTCTGATAGATTATTGCAATTTATCACATGCTTTTCGGTGAAGGAAAACATCGTGAGGAAACCTGCATATCTCTAGAGAATTCTTGGGATATGTGTAACCTACCAATCCGCATTGGAGCAGCGTGGTAGGTCTTAGCTCCAAACCTTCTCTCCTAACATGGAGACAGGAGGCTTTAGCCCAGCAGTGGACTTAGTGACAGGCCGTTACTTTTATTTTGTAAATACCTCGCATTCAATACGAGGCATCATAGTAGGTATAGTGCATGAGATTTCTATTGCTCAGATCCACAAAATTCCCGCGTAAAGAATGTGTCCTCGACAGTAGTCGACAGTACTTTGGGAGTTTACGAACATTCTTTGAGAATTTATTGCGACACGCTACTCGTAACATGTCTTACAGATTTTATACTACCGTATTAAATGTCCCAGGCTCGCTAACAGGAAATGTACTAATTATTTTATTATATTTCATTGTATTTTATGGAATTAGGCGTTTTTGGAGAGCTACAAAAATAATATTATATATATTTTGCTATAATCCGAGTGCACCACTCGTGTTCACACCTTATGCATGCAGTATTTGAAACCGTATGAAATATATACCATCAACGTAGCATTACATTAACACTGCACACATTCGCTGTCACCATCTCAACAATAGTTAATCCTACGGTTAACGTGGATAAACGATGGTTGAGATTGTGGTAGTGAATGTGTGCAGTGCCAGCAGCGTAGTGCATGCGGCTACATTTATTAAGTGTTATTGCATGATTTAAACTAACCCGCTCGGTAAAATAAATTCTTGTACAGTCCCCCCTTGATGTCATCCAACAACCTTTGAGACACCGGTAGAGACCTCTAGACGTTACTAAAGTAAAAAATAGAGCAAATTTTGTTTAAAAAAAAATTCAAACGCAATTAAATATGTCTGGCCATAGCTTTTAGAGTGAAAACATGATTTTAAAATAACTTTGTACGCTCTTGTTATAATAACTATGTCTAATGTAATGATATGACTGAACAAGAAAACTTTTTCTATCAAAAGTTATACGAATTTCCTGTTTGAGCGCATTTAATTTCCTTTCCAAAAGATATGATAAGGACCATTATAATATTATGATGTACTAATAACTCGGCCTGGGTTTTCTTTAATATCATTTAATAGTATTCTGATAAAACATTTCTTGACAATTTAAAGTTTTATAGTCAGTTTAAAAACATGTCAATCGGAACATAACACTTTGGGCGGAGAGAGCATCGTTATTACACGTCAAATTTAATAAACGCTAAAAGACAACGTTTATACACGTCGGCAAAAAATATGTTTCTTCAAACAACTTGCACAAATATCGATAGCGCCGCTCCTCGTTAATTTTTTTGTACACGTGTATCAAAAATAGAACGTCATTAATCGTAATTTAATTTGTATGAGAAATTATTCAAATTCTAATTAAATTCATAGCTACCGAGAAGAGCCAGCAAGAAACTTAGCGATTGCCCTTTTCAAAATATAATTCTTATAAACAGTTGTTTTGTATAAATTCACGCGCGCGACGCGGCGCGACCGGCCGGATCAACGACCTTCATGCATTCGTTCGCCGCCGGTCACGTCCGCCAGTTAGTAATGTTTCGGATACTATAAAGACAGGATGTGTACGCCTGTATACGACTTTATTGTATAACGCACACCCGTAATTATGCGTTTTGGGTGTGGTTCTTAGAGTTAGTGACGTTTTGGATTACGATAAGCACAGGCGGCGCGTGCCCGTATACGGCATTCTGTTACAACACGCACGTGTAATTTTGCGTTATTCGGGTGTTATATTCAGTAGTGCCACGACTGTATTGACTTTTGATATTGATATAAGTATTTAGTGACGCGTTTTAACCAATGAAACGTGTGCGAAGACGCGACCGTCCGCGGTTTTAGTTCGCGCTGGGGTTACTGTTCCCCCATATAGGGACGATTCAATAACGTGTGATCTTACGAAGGTTGTGTGCACACCGGGTGTTATTTGTGTTATTTAACCGCGTTTGTGAAGTGTATACTCCGGGAGAAATAGACAGTACGTGTCCGTGGAAGATTGTTGAGGCGAGCCAACGGGTTCGGGAATCGGCCAAGTACATACAAGCGCACACACGCACGTGCACATATACACGCAGTTATTCATGAGGCCGGACCGCATACAGCTGACGGCCGCATAAGGTAGGTTGAGACGCCGAGACGACGGGCCCAGGTCTCGGAGGTTGTTTCATCCGCCCGCAAGTTTGTGCGGAACAACAGTAATTTAGTGATTACCCTCTTTCTTATCGAGGGGTTGTAAAATACGACTAAGTTAAGTTGACGTCAGGCAGGCGGCCGGTCGTAAAATACCTAACCAAATCATGTGACAGCATGATTAAAACATGTTGTGCCGACCCCACTTAGAGTGGGATAAGGGCAGGAGGATGATGATGTTGTAATTTAGTGATTAGAGATTATTCGTAGACATTTAGTCATTATTATCTTGAACAGATCCAAATAATCTACGCACTCTAGTTATCTACATAATCCTTATAGTAGCCTTCCTGTAGCAGCCTCGTTTTTTTAACAGCTGTATTCATGTATATGATATGATAATGTAGCTTCTTTAATAATATTTAACGATTCAAAACCACTAGAAAGAGTATAATCGAATAAAGAATATTTAGCATATGAATTTAAATTCCATGTGAAAGTTTAAGTGGGTCAACCACGCGGCTCTCGCTACGAGTCCTAAAACTTGAGCAGGATTTGGCGAATTTTCAGCCAAATTAATATGAAGTATTAAGTTAGGAAGTACATAAGGCAAACTACTGCTATTGTTCTTTGTTAAAGTTATTAAGTTAAACTTAGATACGTTGATGAATTTACCGCTGATAATTTATTCCATAAGAAAATTTTAGTTTCTACTCAAATTATTCCCTAATAATGAGTAGAAACTAAAATTTTGTTTTTCAGTGTTTCACCCTTGAAGCATTGAAAAACAGTCGGTACCAAATTTCTTGATATAAACCCGAAAAAATAACTTATATTGGGATTTGATAATGCTTGCCTGATTGTCTGAAGATATCTGTATCACAATAAATCATATATGGTGTGTAGGTTTAGAATCATATTCCGCAATCAATACAGAAAGGTTTAAATTAAGCGTAAGAAATATGCTTATACGTAAAGTATATAAAAAAATTGAGGATTATTTGGATGATAAAAATAAAAATTTGAAAATCCTTTCAACGTCATACAAGATTGCGGTTTAATGATGTAAAAACTTGAAAATAGAAGATTCCCGTAAGAAGTAAGTAAGGAAAAGCATTTTCCTACACCGGATATGCAACGGCCATTTCAACTGCGTTGATCTCGCAAACAACATAGTGCGCTTGCGCACTCTTAAACACATAACACAACGCAAAACACCTCTTTTCTGTATCCCTTCCACTAAAGCAATGTATGCAGGAAACTCGAAACTATAATCTCAATTATACCCAGAATGATATATTTAGTAATTCAAAGGAATGTTTTACGAAAAAATTCTGGATACTACTCAGAATATGTAAAACTTTGATAAAATATAAACACTAATTGAAGCATTTCCACCCATAACATAACCACGCACTCAAACACACTTCTCCACACATGCAACACATCTACACATACACATACACACACTTCTGTTACGTCCTTATTATATTGATAATATTGTTAGCAAAATTAAAATCCGTAATTGGCTGTAAGTTAAAGTAAGTAATATTTTGTAAATTAATATAAGAGCTGTGGATTTTGTTAAAGTAAATAAATAAATAAAATTGAAAATGTTTAAAAGATTGACTTTTGAGTCTCTTGCTACGTCTTCTCGGTAAGAGTAACATTCCATACAATAGCGTGTTTGTATGTAGTAATTAGGTAGTTAGTAGCGGCCCGTTACAATCCCACTGCTGGCCATAGGGACTCCTCTCTCGTTTCTGAAGAGAAGGGTAGGAGCTAAGACCTACCACGCTGCTTCAATGCGGATTGGTAGGTTACACATATACCTAGAATTCTCTAGAGATATGAGGTTTCCTCACGATGTTTTTCTTCACCGAAAAGCGTGTGATAAATTGCAAATGTCAATTAGACACAAAAGTTTTACTTGAAAAACTCATTGGTGCCTGCCCGGGGTGAATCCGTGACCACCTCGAAAGATTCGAACGGTCTCACCGCTGGGCTATCACAGCTTATAGTATAGTATATATATTTAAAAAAATGTAATTTTTGTACATAAAAATATAAAGAATTATAAAACGATAGGTGATGTATATAATAGACAAAGTAGGAACCGGCATAAGCTTGCGACTCCTGCTTTGCGCCTAGCAAAAGTACGTAAATCGTTTGTGGGTATGGGTATAAGATTCTATAATAAAATTCCGAAATCAATTTTGGTCATGCCATTACAGCAGTTTAAAACCACTGTTAAAAAGAGGCTGATACAGAAAGCCTACTATACTCTTGAAGATTACTTAGATGATAAGGATGTGTGGATATAGGTGCGCTTCTACCCTGTACAAGACAGTAATAAATAAATGTAACTAGTTCTAAGATTTATATTTTAAGAAGAGCAACCGCCGAGTTTCTTGCTGGCTCTTCTCGGTAGGAACAGCTTTCCGAACCAGCAGTAAAGTTGACGATTCAAAAGCACTTGTTTACAAGTTTACTTGAATAAAGAATATTTTGAATTTGAATTTTGAATTTGAATATAGTGTTAGGTAGTTAGAATTCTCATAATTGAAAACACAAGATATCGTTAAGCAGAACTTGTATAACCTTTATTGGGTACTACAAATAAATATTAACAGCACTATAAAAGGAAACGAGGCTCTACTCGGAAGACGTTAGAGGCGATGATAATTCGATTAGAACGTCTTAGCATCTTAACGAGATCATTTGGATCATGGTATCTCAAATTTTATTGGTAACAGCTTATGCTAATCGTTTTATAGAGAGAAACAGACCATTATGTAACATTCATGCTTTACACGAGACTTCGTTCACATCAACAAAAATGTTGAAATAACATTAAGTATATACTATGTATTTTTGTTGCTGGAAAAGTTATTTATTATTTAAGTAACACTTAACTACTAAGAAAACTGGTTGAAAGTAAATTTACACTATACAGAGGTTTTATTGCTGTATCTCTTATAGACAACCTTTGCTGAACGGATTATAGCAAAAGAATGTGGAAAGGAGCAGATTACATTAAATAGATCGGTAAATAAATGTGTAAATTTAACTGATATTGCTTTAGTAGTTTAGCTGTAAAAGTGTCAAGATAGACATTTCTACTTTGAAAAAGGATAAGTCCCTAAGCCCAACAGGCTGCTCCAGTGCAATTAAGTCATCACCCTCCTGCCCTTATCCCACTCTAAATGGGGTGACATGACATCATGTGACAACATGTTTGTAGCATGTTGTGTCATGCTACAAACATGTTGTCACATGATTTGGCTACGTATTTTACGATCGGCCGCCTGCCTGACGTCAACTTACCTTAGTTGTATTTTATGACGCGTCGGTAAGAAAGAGGGTGGTCTATTCTACTCAACCGGATATCACACGGCATCCTCTAGTGCGGTTAAGTATATCTCAGAAATGCACTAGGTAAAAGCAAATTTCATCACGATCGTCTTCTTAACAGTAACGCATTATTACTAAATAAAACTACAAACGAATAAACACCAGAAATTGTTGGTGCTTGACTGGGATTTCGACCAGAGAATAAGCTTGAGGAGGAGGTTAACTCACAAAACTCAAACTCAAAATATTCTTTATTTCAGAAAACTCTTGAACTGTGTGAACTTGAACTCGAGTGCTTTTAAATCGTCAACTCTTCTGCTGGTTTAGAAAGCTGTTCCTACCGAAAAGGGGCAGCAAGAATCTCAGCGGTTTACGCAGAGTTAGGACATCACGACTTAAACATATAAATGGTTGTACCGCAATTAATCTGTGACAGCCTAGCAGTGGACCATACGACTCCCTCAAGAGGATCACGGGTTCAAAGTACGGGCAGGCTCTAATGAGTTATTCTCTTAAAACTTATGTATCAATTAATAATTGCAATTTATCACCCGCCTTTCGGTGAAAGAAAACATATTGAGGGAAACCTGCATATCTCTAGAGATTACTGGGGAATATGTGTAACCTACCAATCAGCATTGCTGGCGGGTGGTGGACCGTCAACCTTTCTTTCTGAAGAACGGAAAGGCCTATGCCCAGCTGTGCGATATACTATCCCACAGGTCATTACTTATACCACCATTAAGAGGTTTATAGTAGCTATGCCGTTCGTCATAAGGTATAAAGCCAACGCCCAGATAAGGAATGTGTCTGAAAGCAGGGTATGATCGAGCATCGCCCAACCCTCCCAAATTAAATAAGGTCACAGCACTATAAATAATTCAGATGTATCACCGATATTTGAGAGATAATACAAACCGTCACATGGCAAGCTGGGTCTGGTATTTATTGACTTTATGGATATTTTATAGTTCGACTAATACTGTTTGAAACTTTCACTAACCTATGACTAATATTTGACATGCTAAAGTCTTCCTGTCTGTTAAGTTTTCACGACTAAAACGCTGAAATAATTTAATGAAAATTGGTAAAATTGAAGCTTGTATACTCGGCTTATATACAACATGTACAACGAAAAAAATTCTTATTTATATTAGGGAACTAGCCCGCAGCTTCGCCCGCATGGAAATCAGTGTCTCAGAAAGTTTTTCCGGCGTAAATTCCGCACTTGTTAGAATTCTAGGATAAAATGTAGCTATATATTGCTCCACGACCTTCTTTATTTTCGAGTGAAAGTCCCATCCATCATTTTGCCGTTCCGGGGAATATTTTGTTACGTACAGGGATTCGTGGAGATTTGGATGAAATACCTGGTGACTCTTAAAAAACACTTTATTCAACTTTTTACTACAAACTTAGTATTAACAGTCTCTATACAGTCCGTTATCCAATAAGAATGTCCGAGATCACTATTATTTCACTTTTATTTTCGCTGGTTTATTCGCGCAAGATCGCTATTCGCAAACTGAATGTCGAGGCGCAAGATACATCTGCTTATATATCGAACGAACGGATATTCGAGAACGTTCGCGAGACCTTGGAGATCGTTTACAAACTTATCGGTAAACACAACAAATGTACCAGAGAATTAGCGTCAAACGAATTTGAACCTTATGTCATAAACGTTGCGAACCCTTTTTACACGCTCGTAAATTATCCCGTCCAATTTGAACTTTATAACATATGCATTACGAACTCTTTTCGTATGTTCGTAAAAATATTATTAACCTAAACCTCTAGATATAGAATATAACCCTCAAGAATTGCATATCCCTTCTTTTTGTTCTGAGTTAAAAATATAAATTAAATGTAATGGATTTTAATTCAATGGAATTTAAATTGAAATTTTGAACGTAAAAGTAGTTATTGTGAGTTAACCATATGAGATAGTAACATGCTGTTGAGAACTTTTATGTAGTTTTTTTGGTGATCGACAATTCTCTAGTAATTTTAATATAAACTATCCGACCACGATAGCAATGTCCGTGATTGATCGTAAAAACTTTGTGGTACTGTGTGCCTGTTCACCGAGCCTTATACCACCAGTGTGTAGTGATGTTCTAGTGCGTGATATCTCTGCCAATTTCGGGAGCTGGACGTTCCAGAGGGACGGTGAGTAGTTTTACTTGTCGATTGCGGATATTCTATTATTATATTAAAGTTAATCAATTGAAATATCTCCAATTATACTAATCCTAAAGAGTAGGATCTGCACATATTTATAAGTTTACTTCAATAAAGAATATTTTTAATTTGTATACTACCGTTATACCCTGCAATGATCAAGACTAATGCATGATGCATGACACTCGGCCACACGTTGCCGTTGCGGTTAAGTGAATATTCATGGAATTAACAGCGCAGCCTCTGGCTCTCAGACGTATATACGTATAATATGAAGGGTTACAGTTAAATATATTAATTTTAATTTATATACGACAGACGTCGAAACAGTAAAACTTGCTTATTTCGCTTACTTCCATAGCATTATGTCTTATGGAATATTGCTATAGGGTAAATGCGTGCATAGTGAAAAAAATTTTGTATTACAATAAAGAGCCATACGTGGCATCTACAATTTATGTCTGCGTAAATCCCTGCGAGAGATGTTTAAGGAAATAGGTCTTACTTTGCTTCAGAGTATATTTTAAGCAATTTAATGTTTGTACATTAAAATATAAAGAATTATAAAACGATAGGTGATGTATATAATAGACAAAGTAGGAACCGACATGAGCTTGCGGTTCCTGCTTTACGCCTAGTAAAGGTACGTAATTCGTCTGCGGGTTTGGGTATAACATTCTAAAATAAAACTCCCCAATCAATTTTATCTTTGTCATTACAGCAGTTTAACATCACTGTTAAAAAGAGGCTGATACAGAAAGCCTACTATACTGTTGAAGATTACTTAGATGATAAGTATGCGTGGTTATAGCAACTCTCCGACCCTGTCTGTACCCGAAATAGAAATGACTAAATGTAACCAGTAATAAAATTATGATTTGAAAAGAGCAACCGCCGAGTTTCATGCTGAATCTCCTCGGTAGGAACAGCTTTCCGAACTAGTAACAGAGTTGACGATCCAAAAGCATTTGTTCACGAGTTTACTTGAATAAAGAATATTTTGAATTTGAATTTGAATATACTTATATAACCAACCAATATCGGTAATATGGCAGCATCGCATGCACGTTCTTGTCTACATTTATGCATTGCACATGCGCGAAAGCCTTATATTCTCAGCCCAATTCCCAGCCAATTCAGCTTTAAAGTTTTTCACTCTATCCCTTATTTTTCCAATTTTCAAAATTGACACGCTTAAACCACTTTTCGTTCGAAACAAAGGCGATCTTGTTGGCGTTGTGAAAATGGTTCTTTGTGTTTCTATCATGGATTTTTCTCGCTTAATATTTAAGGATATTTAAATTTTATTATTTTAGTACAATTTTCTAAAAAAAGACACTATGACGCATTGGTGTGACCACGAGGCATAACGTCTTCGAATCTCAAGAACGCAATTTTGAGGTTTCTTGCTTCAAAAATTTTAAATATTGTTTTTAAACAATATTTAAAATATTTGAAGCAAGCGCTTCAAAAAGCGAGGAAATGCAATATGGACATCTATATCAAGAGCATTCCTGGATTAATTGGTCTGTAATCGTCAAAGATTAACGGGAATTTCATTGGCAAATATAATTTATTTATTACACCAACAACTTACACACAATTTTGTCTAATAAGCATGGTAAAATAAAGTTCGTATGTCCATTCATCATCCTCCTGCACTTATCCCACTCTGATGGCGGGGACGGCACAACATGTTACAAACATGTTGTCACATGATTTGGCTACATATTTTATGACCGACCGCCTGCCTGACGTCAACTTACCTTAGTCGTATTTTACGACACCTCGGTAAAAAATGAGGGTGGTCTATTGTACTCAGCCGGATACTACACGGTGGTCTATGTAAATCCAATCATCATCGAATGATGATGATTGGATTTACATCCTTCCTGCCCCTATCCCACTCTAAGTGGGGTCGGCACAACATGTTGCAAACATGCTGTCATATGATTTGGCTACGTATTTTACGACCGGCCGCCTGCCGACGTCAACTTACCTTAGTCGCCTCTTACGACACCTCGGTAAGAAAGGAGGGTGGTCTATTCTATTCTGCCGGATACCACACGGCTTGCCGTATGTAAGTCCAATATAGGCATAAATATGAATCACAAACAACTTCTAGACTAATTGAATTAAAAAAAACAGTAACGCAGCACCAGATGTAATAAGAAATTTGTAACATAATTAACCAAAAACTTAACGACAGAAATTGCAATTATTAATAAGCTATAATAAAATATAATTAGAGAGATTTTTTTTCCAAATTAACAATTAGTAGTTAAAGTAGACGATAAAACATTTATGATCCCTGATGAGACTGTAGCAATACGAGATGTTTCCTAAACAAAAGAAATTTATAATATACTATGTATAAGTGATTTAAGGTATAAGGGATGCACTTACTGCCGATATTCAAGAGGAGGCTCCTTGGTGTATGCTACTTGCCGACGATATCGTGATTGTCGGTGAAAATGCAGCTGAGGTCCAGAGCAGATTTGTAGAATGGCAAGAGAAATTGGAGAGTTTTGGTTTAAAGATCAACCTGACCAAAACTGAACACATGCAGTGTGATTTCAGTGGTCTCTCCAATTTTTCTCCAATAACCTTAAATGGTGTTGTTTTGCCAGTCTGCTCCGACTTCCGGTACCTTGGTTCGCTTTTCCAAAAGAACGGTGAAATTGATCGCGATGTGAGGAATAGAATGAATGCAGGATGGATGAAGTGGCGACAGGTCTCAGGCACAATATGTGACCCCCGAATGCCCCCTAAACTAAAGGGGAAAATTTACACATCGGTCATTAGACCTGTCGTAATGTATGGATCAGAATGTTGGGCAATGAAAAAGATGGATGAAAGAAGAGTACATGCAAATGAGATGAGGATGTTAAGGTGGATGTGTGGTGTGACAAGACTTGATAAAATAAGAAATGAGTATATAAGGGGAAGTCTGAAAGTTGCGCCCATTATAGAAATGATGAGAGGTGCAAGATTGGGATGGTATGGACATGTCATTACATGTCCATACCATCCCAGGAGGGATGAAAATCATGTGATCAAACGAGTGTTGAGTATGAATGTGGATGGATATGTGACTAGAGGAAGGCCAAAAAAGAGATGGTTGGACTGTGTGAAGTATGACATGCATATAAAAGGAGTAGCGCCAGAGTTGACGAATGATAGAAGAGAATGGAAGAGAAAAACATGTTGTACCGACCCCACTTAGAGTGGGATAAGGGTAGGAGAAAGAAGACTATGTATAAGTGATTTATTGAAAAAAATATACCAATTATTCTATTATGTACGGTAATTCTACTATGTATCTCTAGAGCATTGCGTGAAAATTGAGAAAATAAATGTTCGTATTTAAAACAAACGGCAGTTCTCACATTTTTCCTATTCAATTTCCACAAACTAGATTTACTCAGTTGTTCATTATTTGTCCGGAAACTTTAAATTTCCTTGAAGGCCCTCGCGGGAAGTTTCCTTTGAGTTGAGTGCGAGTTCCCAACTAATCTGCATGCGTAATGCTGTACATCGAACGTGATCGCGGAAAGTTTTTAGTTTATAGCCTAGGAGACAGCGGCTCATTTCATGCTGAGAGTCGTGACTCCCTTCTCGGAGTTTTATACAACTGGCTGTTGAGAGAGGTTGGGATTTGGTTTGTATAGCATATTGGATTTCGTCCTCGCATTCTCTTCTCCTGGACCTTGCCGGTGATGACTATCTTTTTCAGATTCTCACCGCTCTTCCGGTTGATATGACAAAAGTACTCAAGAACCCGGTAAAAACAGGTGCTCGAGAACCTATTTGTGGTCTTGAGTTCCTTGAGTATCGACATATTAGTCGTTTTAGCTGTCCAGGGGATACGGAACATTTTCCTCCAGCATCACATTTCGAATGCTTCAACTATATGTCTGTTATATTATTTGTTATTATTCTTGTTATAATCAAATTATTCTATTATTGTTAAAAGAAGTATAGTGAAAACCTAATATTAACTAGAAATGGAATATTTTCTTAAAAGATTTTTTAGAAACTGATAAATTAGTCCTCTTTAAGTGACGTGTTTTTCTTTAACAGAAATACGGCCCACTGAATATGTGCAAGTCTACAAGACTAATAAAAAACTTACGTACTAAAAATATTAATTAATTATTATTTATATTAGTGAATTTCAAGTAAGAAAAATGTACATGAAATAGTTATTTCGAAAAACTAAAGACTATCTCTTCAGCTATACCCTGTTTCGTTAAATTATAAAGTTTTTCCTTCCTAACATCAATTTCAGTTCGTTTACAACTAGCTCTAGTTCTTCTAGTTGAAGTAATTTAATCTGTACATTGCTTTTGCATTTTTTTTTGCAATTGTAAATGCACGACTCGTATAAGTAGCATTCAAACTAGTACTGGTACTTAAAATACTAATTACTTAACTCGATATTTTAATTAAAGCGATCTTCTTCACTGCAGAAACCTGGAGTTAAAACAAAGATGTACCACAACACATTTCCCAATACCTTAGTCTAAGCATGATCGAACCTTAAACTATGCGAATATCTGCGCTTCCTATAAAAAATTCTAAATTTGATAATCTGTTAGCTTGGCATTGTTGCGGAGATCCATAATACAAAAGCAATGGCAGAATTATTTTGCTATAATCGGCGGATATTACTGAGAATATTATGTATTGCGGATTATAGCAAAATAATTATATTATTAAATAATTTATAGAATTAGGTGTTACTTTGCGAAGATCCATAATACAAAAGTAATAATAAAAAATATTTTGCTATAATCCGCGACAAAATAGAAAATATATATAGTGTTAAATGTATAGTGGACTATCAGTTTTTTCATACCCGTTACACGCAGGATTCGTGAAAACACATGCAGAAACCTCCACCACTGCCACCACAATACACAAGCACTACACACGTTCACTATTACAAACTCAACACTGATGATGCTTCGGTTGCGGGGCGAAACGATTGTTTGTGCATGTGTTTTTTACGAATCCTGCATGTAACGGGTATGAAAAAACGGATAGTCCACTGTAAATTTAGCACTATATATATATTTATATTACTTTTGAATTATATTATTACATTTGTTATATGGTAATCTTATATAATTTATATACAAAATATTAATAATTGCAAACATTTATGATCCATACATGTTAAATACTAAAATCGCCGTGTGGTATTCGGCTGAATAGAATAGAACACCCACATTTCTTACCGAGGTGTCGTAAAAGGCGACTAAGGCAAGTTGACGCCAGGCGGCCGGTCGTAAAAAACTAAGCCAACAAGTATAAACGTGTTGTGACGTCCCCACTTGGAGTAGGATAAGAGTAGGAGAATGATGATGATGTTTAATACTAAAAATCCGTAATAAAAGCTTCGATTGAAAGATGCAAAAATTCATTATTTTCAAAAAGGTGTTCAAGTATTTCTAACATTTAAGTTGACGCTAACAAAGTCGCGGACACTTGTAAATTGTAATTAATATAAACGTCGTTTGTTTGTGTAAAGCTAAACCACACAAAACTCGGCGGCGATTTGCATATATTATTCTCAATATTAATAACCAGCTTTTACCCACACTTCGTCCACGTGGACCTTTGAGTCTTTGAATAAGCTTCTGTCACTCACCAAATAAATTCATTTAACAGAAACCAAAATATATCAAAACTTTCTGAAGATACCTACTTTTTTTGACGTAAGCCAAACAACCTTATATAAAAACTACTTCTTTAAATACAGATTTTACTTGATTTTGACACATCGTAATTAAATTTTCATATGTTGATAATAGATGGTGCTTTTTAATATCGTCCTAATCCTGTTAATTCAACAGAATTAACAGGATTAGGATGTGTTACCCCAGTGGAATAACTGTGTCAAATTTCATTGATATTGGTACAGCGGATTTGCCCTAAAAATATCAGTAAAGATACAACGTCTTCGAATTAGGGATGTTACGGAGGTGGGTTTACCGGAACTGGAGTCGGAGGCGGAGGTTTCTACTTGAATGAATAATGAAATAGGCGGTCCTTCATTATTAATTTAAAAATTGATCCGTAAACTGTACTTAGACAATATGACCACCACGATTTAAATAATTGAATTTAAGTATTCATTGATACTGAAAATTAACCAATGAACGAGAGTTGCGCGTCCGAGGGGAGATGCCCCCGGGCAACAAGTTACAACTTGTAGCTGCGCTTTCTGTCCGAATTCACATGACAATATCACCTTCGTTATACCTCTGACTAAAATTTATCGGAGGCGGAGTCGGAGTCGGAGGTGTGAACTCAATCGGGTAACATAACAATTAAAATATCGAATCTATCGAGTTATGTCGAATAAATTTTGAGTGTATAATAATAAACGCCAATAAACATAAAAACAGATACTCAGACAGACGCGTTGGAGACTTTGTTTTATAATATGTAGTGATTAATAACGCGTGTAATCCGCCGTGATTGGAGGGGATTTGCCGCGTGACACGTTACGGATTAAGTGACAATCAGACATGTTCATATCTAATGGTTTATGTATGTGTATTAGAGGAAACGTGATTAGAAATCTATTGTTCAGCTTATAATTACGATATACTACAGATTATACTAACAATTAAAAACAATAATTTCATTCAAAAATAATATGAAATTATTAAGATATAATTCGCAATAAAGTAAATAGAATATATACAGGCTGCCAAAGGAAGGTATACTGTGCTACTTATATACATGCCAAAAAATATATCAAACATATATATATATTATAGGAAAAGCCTTATTTCTAAATTTCATACAAAAACTAAAAATTATTTCCGTAAAAATGTTCACTGGCAATCCTAAGTTATGACTGCACTAAAAATAATAAATCAAATTCAAATTCAAATTCAAAATATTCTTTATTCAAGTAAACTTGTAAACAAGTGCTTTTGAATTGTCAACATCTACTGCTGGTTCGGAAAGCTGTTCCTACCGAGAACAAACAGCAAGATCGGCGGTTGCTCTTTTCAAAGAATAATTCATATCAATAGTTAGATATATGTTAACTAACTCTCGCAGGGAATCGCGCGAATTTAAGTTGTAAATGCCACGTAAACGTATGGCTCTTTTCGTGAATCCTCATTGACAGCCGGCTAAGTGAGATAGCACAATATCAAGTAAAATAATGAGAGAACGTGTGAGACGATAACCTTTGACCCACTAAAAATAAAATATTATTACTACTCATTCAATATTTCCACAATTATGTTGAAATAAAATCTAAAGATGGGCAAATAGCTCAATGGACAGAAATAAAATAATATTTAATAAAAAGACCGAATGTTACTCTTAAAGTATGAACAAGTCTATTTTAAATAGAACCTGGGAATAAGAAGATATAAATTCATGACCATGACAGATTTACATAAGAGTATTGGAATCTGTTACTTGATATTTTTTGAAATTGAATCTATTTTCAGTGTGTAAAAGCTAATATATTTTAAGGAGACAGGTCACATTCACCAAAGATCTGTTTACATTAATTCCTTCACGGGATAGGCGCCATACTAGCTTTTCTGTGTACTTCATTTTATTTTCAATATGTATAATAAAAATAATTAAAATCTTTCATCAAATTACTTGATGCTGTATTGTAATATTCTTGCCTCAAAATCTTAAATCTCTTTTAAACTACACGAAAAACTACAGGAATATGCATGTTAAGAAACAACAATTGACAGATAATTAATATTACGACAACCTTTTTAAGTACTGTTATACGCAGAAATCGATTTTATTAATCGACTCCTTAAATCAGATATATATATATACCAATACAACAATAATTAAAAAGGTTTGTAATCATGCATAAGTATAGTTATCTAGTTTTTTTATGGAAATAAAAAATAATTTATCAACAAGAGTTATAAAGCCATAAATTCTTACTAATATACATAATATTAGTAAGAATATTTAATTCTTTAATCGATATAATATCTATATCGATTTTCTTACTGATTCGAGTGAAATAGTCACATGATTTCTTTGTTTTTAGTTTATTAAGTTTAACTGAACTGGATCAAAAAATTAACTTTTTTATTCAATACTACTTTTCCCTAGTACTACAGATATAATTAATTGATTTATTTAATACTTTATATTTTATTATCCACTTCATTATTTAGTCCGCACAAGCCAGATTTTGCCCATAACTCAAAGGAGTTAGCGATGCGTAAATCAGAAGACATCTAGTAAATATTATGATAACATAATATCTATGATAATTGTATTTATCTAGTAGTCACTTACATCACCTATTTAATGTTTCGCGAGTTGTTACAAAATATTTTAACAGATTTAAATTAAAAGAACATGATTTGTAAGTACATACCATTTCTCCGGATTCTCGTGCACCACCACTTCACCGCACACATAACACCATTTACATTAGAGAAGGATTCGATACGTAAATTATTTTAAATTAAATCGTCATATTGTCTAATATTTGTTAGCGTTATTTACTATGGTATTGGTTATTTAAAAGTGCAATGAACAATTGAATTAATCAACTAAATTACTTGTAAAGTCAAACATTCAAACACAAAATAAAAATGACAGCCTTTCAACTGTACAGTAAATAGGTTACTAGTGTCCCTAGCCCTACAGTAGGGCGTAAATAGAAGAATAGAAATAAAGAGAAGAAGGACACGATCGATTCCATTATCGATTATCGATATTCGAAAAGAATGCGCCCACGGCCCTGTATTTAAAGGGCTTAGCGAGGGCACATAAATGCGTCGCAAACAAACTAAATCCCCGGATTGCTTAAAAGTTATTGAAAGTATTAGGTACATTCTTTGAATCTTTCTGTATTTTTTTAGCTGAACCAAGGAACAAATCAATAAACGATAGGACTTTTTTATTTTATTTATAACAAATATCTACAAGTTATATCTATCTTAAATTACTTACACGCTACTACTATACAAATCATGCCCACGTGGAATGGTCCCAAGAATGCTGGCAGCGTTTCCGCGTTGAATCACTAAGCTGATTCTTTGTGCGACAAAGGAGCCAGCCCTCTTGTCACCCGAAGAGGCGATCAACCGAGGTGTTAAAACGGATAAATTTTATTTTGCACTTTGGCTCCATGGCCCTAGGGTCTCAACTGCAAACGGCACAAATATATAACTCTCAACGAGAGATGCATACTTTCGCCGCTTGCCGGATTCGGCCATTTCCGCCGCAGCTCCAGGTCTGGACGCCGTTTCCCTGATATGGGACGAGGCTAACGTATCAACGCATGTTGCGTCCCACATTAGGGCCCGTCCCCAAGGAACCAGCGTCAGACCGTCTGGTCTCTTGCCATCATCCCGACATATCCCGGAAGGCTCGAGAAGATAACGATAGGATAACTAATAAATTTAGGAATTACTTCCTTCGAGGGGCTTCGATGATGTGACTGCCCCTCCTTCGTCTACGCTTCACGCTTTGCCACTGACCTAATGTGTAATTTTTTTTTAAAATTCAGCATGAAAGCGAAGTTAGTTGGATAATTTATTTGATATGATACCTGTCGATAAGTACTTGTTAAGTACAAGTGTCGATTACAAATTATCGATACTTTTTCAAAACCCTCTTTCGGTCGAGTCAAAGAGAAATGCGCGCAGCGGTTATTGACACTGTCGTAATTTTTTGATGAGAACAAAATAACAAAAGTAATGAATTTGGATATTTAGTACGCATTTGTAGTATGCATTGTAATTTTATGGAATGTATGGAAACGTTGTGTCCTAGCGGCTTGGTAGTCTTGTAGCATTATAGTGATGTAGAGAGAAGTTTAAGGAAACAGGTATTCTTACGTTAGCTTCACAGTATATTTTTAGCAATTTGATTTTTGTGCATAAAAATATACATAATTATAAAAAGATTGGCGATGTATATAATAGACAAAGTAGGAACCGACATAAGCTTGCGGCTCGTGCTTTGCGTCTTGTAAGAGTACGTAAGTCGTTTGTGGGTTTGGGTATAAGATTCTATAACAAAATTCCACAATCAATTTTAACTTTGCCATTACAGCAATCTAAAAATACTGTTAAAAAGAGACTGATACAGAAAGCCTATTATACCGTGGAGGCTTACATTGATGATAAGAATGCGTGGATATAGCTGCTCTTTGACCTTGTGCAGGATAGCTATGACAAAATGTAATTAGTATTAAGAATCTTCTTATTTAAAAGAGCTCCACCGAGTTTCTTGCTGGCTCTTCTCGGCAGGAACAGCTTTCCGAACCAGCAGTAAAGTTGTCGATTCAAAAGCACTTGTTTACAAGTTTACTTGAATAAAGAATATTTTGAATTTGAATTTGAATATAACGTAAAATTTCAACAATGCGTTTTAGTAGTTTTAATAGGGCTGTCACAATACTTTGTGACAGTGTATGAGTGTTATGCTTTACACTTTGTACATAACTACATATTGCAATAAGTTTATGTAATTTTCCAGTGGATTTTGTTTTATTATAGGTATCACTACACACGTTTCGCCGTATGATACACCCTTTCCGTAGGAAGGGTCCTACCGTTTTGATACATGCAAGATTCGTAAAAGCACATGCACATGGGGGTCCACCGACGCCACCACAATACACAAGCACTACACACGTTCACTGTCACAAACTCAAAAATCGTTTATCCCAGGAACTGAATCATCATCAAGAGATAGGACTCCACGACAAAATCTTAAAGGCACTATCGCAAGGCCGCTCTACATTTAGCATTATAGTATATATTTTCTATTCATTTTATCGCGGAATATAATTTCGTTACTATTTATGTATTATGGATGTTATTATTGACTTTAATGTTATAATATCGTCGTTTTTCCTATTCTAAAACGAAAAACGGTTATTGTTTACCATTATTTGCCTTGTATACAGACACACATTGAACCAAATTTCAACTACATTGCTTTAGCGGATTAACCATAAGATTTTGAGATTCAGACAGATTTTGGTATTAATAATATTAGTTTAAATAAGGTAATAGATGATTCTAACTGAAACATATTGACAGAAAATACTTCGTTACTTTTTGCAGACCAGTGCAGTGGGATGAGATAACCTAGAAAGCCCTATCTCGGGCCAGACGCATACTCGACATCTCTCGACTTCCTGTCCTCGGAACAAAGGGGAGATAACATCGTATCGGACTGAGGAATTTTTAATTTTGCCGTCGACGCGTTTACCTACACACTACACTCGTACACTAAATGTCGGAAACATTTACACAAATATGGACTGCGTGTATTATTGTACTAGCAATTTAACTTAAACAAAAGTAATAATCTAAATAATAATAATAATAATAAATAAAAATGGATATCTTGGCATCATTGCATGGAGCAAAAAGTTTTGGTCAGTTCTGGAGAAACACCAGGCACTTGAGTGTAGGGAAGAATCTTCCTGTGGAAATAGGTGGAGTGAGCGGTTGTACAAATATTGCCAACATGTTTAAGGGAGATTTCAAAGTTCGGCCTAGGAACAACGATCTCCAAGGTGATGTCTGCGCTCGGACTCTCATGGGCAACTCACTGCAATTTACTGAAGCTGATATTATTCAAGCGGTCAAAAGTATGAAGCGTGGAAAATCGCCAGGACATGATGGTCTGAGCGTAGAGCACCTACGTTATGCTGGTGAGCACCTTTCCAGGGTTCTTGTGGAACTTTTAAATAGGTGTATTAATCATAGCTACTTACCAGATGCTATGATGAAAACTTTGGTCGTACCAATAATTAAAAACAGGACGGGTGACGCAGCAGACAGGTCTAACTACCGGCCGATATCCTTGGCGACAATCATAGCTAAAGTATTAGACTCTCTGCTTGATGCACAGCTAAGGAATTCGATTAAAATACACGACGCACAGTTTTGGTTTTAAACCAGACTTATCTACTGAATGTGCCGTGCTGTGTCTCAAGCAGACAGTCAGGTACTACACGGATAGAAAAACTCCCGTCTATGCTTGTTTCTTGGATCTGTCCAAAGCATTCGACCTGGTTTCTTATTCGATGCTATAGCATAAAATGGAAAATGAGACCAACCTGCGGCCCGAGATCATAGCTCTGTTTGAATATTGGTACGGTAATCAATCGAATGTTGTCAAATGGGGCGATGCATTTAGTGAAACGTACAGAATGGAATGTGGCTTGCGTCAGGGAGGTCTGACTTCACCGAAGCTTTTTAATCTGTACGTTAATCAGCTGATCGAGGAGCTCAGTGGAGCCTGCGTTGGATGTTCAATAGATGGCATGCCAATGAATAACATTAGCTATGCCGACGACATGGTTCTACTGAGTCCCTCAGTCAGAGGATTACGAAAGCTGCTCCAGATTTGTGAAGGTTATGCGGAGGCCAATGGACTTAAATATAACTCTAATAAGAGTGAATTTCTTGTTTTCAGGGGAAATAACAAACCAAACACCTATATTCCCAATATACAGCTGTGCGGAGTTCCCCTGAACCAGGTTAAAGAATTTAAGTACCTTGGCCACGTAGTAACAGACACACTGGAAGACGAAAGGGACATGGAACGTGAGCGAAGGGCGCTGTCAGTTCGCGGCAACATGCTGGCCCGCAGATTTGCACGATGTACAATTGAAGTCAAACTAACTTTGTTTAGAGCATATTGCCAATCCTTTTACACGTGCGGTCTGTGGATCAACCATACGCAGCGAGCTTACAGCGCCTTGCGTGTTCAGTATAACAATGTTTTGAGAGCGGTGTTGAAGAGGCCCAGATATTGTAGTGCATCGGCTATGTTTGCGGAAGTTCGCGTGGATGAACGCGATCTTGCGCAAGCGTGCCGCTTCACTTATGTTCAGACTTGGGAACACTGCCAACTCCCTTCTCAAAACATTGTGGTGCAAACTTGACAGTCCCTTTCTGAACCACTGGAATGGTGCACACTCAGTGGTGTACAGTTTGTGTAAATAATGTTAGTTCTTAGTGTAGTTTAGGTTAGGTTAGGTTATTGTTTATTACTAATATAGTTTTTAAGATAAATTGTTACTAACAACTAATTTAAGTATTTAAGTATGGATTTTGTATCTGAATTAAAAATTAAATAAAAATAAATAAATAATGAAATTATATTGCTGTTATCTGCGATAAAGTAAATAAAGAATATGTATAATGCTAGCTAATGGCTAGCGTGCTAGCCTAGCGGTGAGACCGTGCGACTCTCTAGAGACGATATACGTTCAAACCCCGGGCAGGCACCAATGAGTTTTTCTATTAAAACTTATGTGTCTAATTGATAATTGCAATTTACACGCTTTTCGGTGAAGGAAAACATCGTGAGGAAACCTGCATATCTCTAGAGAATTCTACGGGTATGTGAAACCTACCAGCATTGGAGCAGCGTGGTGGTCTTAGCTCCAATCCTTCTCTCCAAAAATGGAGAGAGGAGGCCTTAGCCCAGCAGTGGGCATAGTAACAGGCCGTTACTTACTTACTTACTATATTATATTATTTATTATTTGATGCTAAATGTAAAGTGGACTCATCATCCTCCTGCTCTTATCCCAGTCTAAGTGAGGTCGGGACATGTTACAAACATGTGTTCACATGATTTGGCTACGTATATTACGACCGACCGCCTGCCTGACGTCAACTTACCTTAGTCGCCTTTTATGACACCTCGGTAAGAAATGAGGGTAGTCTATTCCACTCAGCAGGATACCACACGGAAAAGAATGTAAAGTGTAAATGTAGAAATATAATACTTTGATACATGCAGAATTCGTAAAAACACAAGCACAAACCTCCACCACAACACAAGCACTACACACGTTCATAATCACAAACTCAACAATCGTTTTGCTCCGCAACAGAAATGTCATTTCCTGATGATGAAAATGATGATTTTTGTTACGTACAGTAACTAGTCCTGCTGTTCTCTCAAACTCAAACTGTTCTTAAACCTTATACATTAAGGTTTGAGAATAGTTTGAGTTCCCCAAGTTATACTCAATAGTAATAGATAATTTAAACATTACTTTTTTTTTATAACGTATATCTATTTTAGTAACCAGTTGTCTCCGTCGAATATAGTAAAATGTTTACGCTATATGCAAACTTTTAAAAGCAAAACCTTCTTTTACGCAGAGTTTTTATCAATTTAAATCCCAATCGTAAAAAGAAGAAAAAAAATTAAAGGATTTACAACAAAGCGCTCTCTAACAATTTTCGCTCAGGTATCAAAAGGGAGATCATAAAAAGGTGGAAAGTTTAAAATGTCCCGGCTCAATTGGCTGAGAGGGAGTCCCTTTAAATGTGTCGACGGCCAAACTCAACTTTTTCTATCAAACTTGCGTCACTTACCGTTCCGAAGGCGTTTAATTTCCTGTTGAAAGTCAATTTACAGTTTATTTTTAACTAGAAAATTTTCTGTGACTTTGTTAATTTTATATGCTGGTTTTTATTCAACATTTAAAGTATTTTATTTATGTAAACAACAGGTAATAAATCATTATGCTTTCATCCGCGTTTAGAGACATCTAAGTAATGTTCAAAGTGCTACCTTATGCATATAAGATTTGTAAATCGCATGCACTCTAAACCAACACCGCCAACAACGCATTACACTACTAGCACTGCACATATTCACTACCCCAATCTCAACAATTGTTTCGTCCTATAACCGTAGTATCATCAGGAAATAAGCTCCACGGCAAAATTACAAAGTGACGCATCACCGAAACAAGCAGTTTTATAGTAATTGTTTAAACCCCCATCAACAATTTTGCCTTGTAACAAGTATAGCAAAGTAAAAATTATCCACGTCATTCTTAAAAAAAAATAGTATCTCTTTTAATATCTTGTGTATGCAGTATTCTTAAAACGCCTTTACTTTACATATCATCATATTTAATATTGGTTATTATTTTGTTAAAAAAAATAGCTATCGTTGAAGTTTGTAGTGACATTCTCTAACTTTTTTCTTAACAAATGTATCCGTGGACTGGTTGTCTGTCACTCAAGTATTAAGTTAATGAATTAGTTTATTAAGAGGGCTGGCTCCTTTTTTGCACCAGGAATCAGCTTACGGATTCAACGCGGACACGCTGCCATTCTTAGGACCATTCCATGATTTGTATAGTACTAGCGTGTAAGTAATTTAGGATAGACATAACTTATACAATTTGTCGTAAATATTAAAACCTTTTATTTGTTTTGGCTGGGTATGTAAGTGTCTTTTATATAATGATTTTTATATATTTTAATTAAAGGAACGTTTTAGTACGTGTAGGCTATTGATAAAATATTTGAAAGTGTCATCAAGAAAACTTTATTTTGTATTAAAATTCTATTATGACGAAATGTAAATTTCATTTTTGATCTTTTCAAAGATCGTTTTGCTCCACGATCGAACAGAGGCGTCAACGATTATACAATAGCAAAAATTCGCAAAGTTTATTTGCACAATGTTGCGTGTTAGTCCTTGGTGGTTGCGGGCAGTCCGCAATTCCAGTCTACCCGTCGCGTTATGAAATTTTTCATTAAGCCTAGTGTCACAAGCGCAGTTATATCCCTCTGTTTAATATCGTTATCAGAGTTTTCATTAGCAAGCGGCACTCGCTTGTACTGACCCTAATGGGATATTGCAATGAGCATTGTTATTTTTTAATTTAGACTATCTTCGTAGTTGTTTGTTGATATAGAAGCCTGAAATTAGTTTTAATAATCTGTAGACATAAGTTAATCTAGGCTAGTGTTTCAAGGAATCACAAAACGAAGATTGTGTATAGCCGACATCATTTGAAGAATCTATTTCTACACAGCATTGATTGAAGATACTAAGAAAGATATGAAAATTTGATTTTTCTCGCCATTCCTATTCAAGATTTAGGTTTCGTAAATCTTTGGTATCAACTTAAGTATGTATGTTGAAAAGAGTACACGCTAATTCTTATAAGAATTCCTATAATTCCTGTAAGATAATATAAGATATTTACCTAAATACCTATAAGAAGTAAAGCATCGATTTTGTGTTGGCCGCTAAAACGCGCTGTGTAAACGTTTGGAAAAGAAATTCCTGTATTTATGATAAAACCTAAACTAAGGGAAAAGGGATAATCGGTATACTATAAATATACATTATTAAATGAGCTGTGAGAGCCCAGTGATGAGACCGTACTCTTTTTTGAGGGGGTCACGAATTCAAACCCCGGGTGGGCACGAATTACTTTTTGATTCATTTATACGTTTAGATTGATCAGTACAAAGACGAAATCAGCAACGAGATAATATGTTTGATTTACGAAATTTATATAAAATCGTAATGTTCTATTAACGTAAGCCTTCCGGTAGCGTAAATCTTTAAGTAAAAACTACAAAAATACGTTCGGTAGATTTTAAGAAAATCGATTACATACAGACAGACAGCTTTTGGGGACTTTTTTTTATAATACGAACACGAGTATGTATAGATGCATAATTTTCGAAATATTCGCACATTTCTTTTAACTTTTCTGAAAAGCTCCACAAAGTTCGTCTTAATGTAAGAACTATATAGTTAAAAAAAATAATACAGCTTTTAATTGAAGAAGGCACAAATTACTTTTTCTATTAAAACATGTGTCAAATTGATAATTGCAATTTATCTCTTATCGGTGAATGAATACATCGTGAGGAAACCTGCACATCTAGAGAATTCTGAAGATGTGTAACCTACCAATCCGCATTGGAGCAGCGTGGAAGGTCTTAGCTGCAACCCTTCTCTCCACAAACGGAGAGAGACGGCCTATTCCCAGCAGTGGGATTGTAACAGGCCCCTACTTTACTTTTTTCCCAGCAGGTATTTAACGACCGGCCGCCTACCTGAGGTCAACTTACCTTAGTACGCATTCCGCATTGGGGCAGCATGGTAGTTCCCATGCTCTGTAGTGGGATAGTAACGGGCCTTTACTTAACTTTTATACTTTTACCTATAAATATGAAAGTGTGTCTATCTCTGCCCATCTTCCTGTCTGTCTAACGCTTTTACGGATTATCCAAGGGAGCAACATTAATGAAAATTGGTACAATTTAAGATTATGTACCGAGTTGACATATAAAACATAAAATCCTGTTTTTCCTTCGTGTATAGGCAAAAACAGTATACATAAATTTGGGTATTTTAACACTAAAGTTCGACAAATGTAATGATGGAATTATTTTGCTTCAATCCGCTTTTGCTTATATCCATTTTTGTTATACCAAACAGGGGCTATAGTAAAATAATTCCATCATAACATTTTCACTATGGAATTGCGCAATATAAATTAACTATTGTTCATTGAGAAATGGCGGTCACATATAATTCCTAATATAATTATGAACTAGCATACGTAACACTCTATGCTGGGTTTAATTTAAGAATAACAGTAGTCATTGATAGTTTTTAAAAAAATGCTCCGACAGCCACCAAATTTTATCATTATCCGCTGGATCAATTTAAAGATTGTATGAAAATTTCATTGAAATCGGCCCAGCCGTATCGGAATCTATAAAGAACATACCGACACACATCGATATCAGCAATGAGCTAATTTGCGTTTGATACTCCAAACATTTTAAGATTAATTTGGGATATTGACGTAAGGGTGACTAATTGAAAGAGATTGAATTTTTAATGTAAAAGTTACCCAAATTAGGGCTAATAACGTTAACGGCTCAGCTGGTAACTTTTTCGATCAAAACTTGCACCATTTGATGGTGTTAGAAAATTTTTAATTACTTTTGTCAAAGCGTCATTGGTTGAACATTATTTATTTTCAACCTACGACGCAAAAACGAGGGGTGTTATAAACATCTGTAGTGTGTTAAATAAAAATAATTTAACTTATTAGCTAACAGATTACAAAGGGTATCACGAACAATTTAAAATATTCACATAAAGAGGTTGTAAACACTTTTTGATAACTACCCTTGCAAAAGATTGGATAAGTACGCTTGCACCGATAGGCTATCACAGCTTATACATCACAGCTTGTACATATATATGAATAATATGAGTTTTGGAAACGGCTACAACGATTTCCATGAAATTTATTGGATTTGTTTCAGGGCGATAAATCGAACTAGCTAGGTTAGATAAAAAAAATAAAAATTTTCCCTGTTTTCAGGCAATAAAAATACTACAATATTATAAGAAAACAAAGGTTCATTACGCTGTCATTTGCTTGGTCATAATAGCTCAATTAGGAACGGGCGGTTACGAATTCAGAATACCCAGATCGAGTCAAACTCACATCTGCCCTTTTGTCCTTCTCCATAGCATTATGTCTTATGGAATAATGTTATGGGGTAAATGCGCTGATATTGAGAAAATTTTTGTATTGCAAAAAAGAGCCATACGTGGCATTTATAATTTGAATTCGCGTGAGTCCCTGCGAGAGCAGTTTAAGGAAACAGGTATTCTTACGTTAGCTTCACAGTATATTTTTAGCAATTTGATTTTTGTGCATAAAAATATACATAATTATAAAAAGATTGGCGATGTATATAATAGACAAAGTAGGAACCGACATAAGCTTGCGGCTCCTGCTTTGCGCCTTGTAAGAGTACGTAAGTCGTTTGTGGGTTTGGGTATAAGATTCTATAACAAAATTCCACAATCAATTTTAACTTTGCCATTACAGCAATTTAAAAATACTGTTAAAAAGAGGCTGATACAGAAAGCCTATTATACCGTGGAGGCTTACATTGAGGATAAGGATGTGCGGATATAGGTGCACTTCTACCCTGTACAAGACAGTAATAAATAAATGTAACTAGTTCTAAGATTTATATTTTAATAAGAGCAACCGCCGAGTTTCTTGCTGGCTCTTCTCGGTAGGAACAGCTTTCCGAACCAGCAGTAAAGTTGACGATTCAAAAGCACTTGTTTACAAGTTTACCTGAATAAAGAATATTTGAATTTGAATTTGAATTTGTCTTTTTCTTTTTTTTTATTCTTTAAATAAATAGCGAGCCAATCTTGGTTACCCAGTTACTCATTATTTATGTGACAATATATCCAAAAAACACCAAGCGCTTTTAGTACGCTTTAAAAGTTTCCTGAAGGTACCTTATAGATGAAGCTGTGACAGCCCAACGGTAAGACCGTGCGACTGTTTCGGGTGTCACGGGTTCAAATCCTGGGCAGGCACCAATGAGTTTTTCTGTGAATACTTACAACTAATGAGTTTTTTTTGTTAACACTGAAACTTATTTGTCTAATTGACAATTTATCACATGCATGAACCCGTGACTCCGAAACAGTCGCACGGTCTCACCGTTGGGCTATCACAGCTTCATCTATGAGATACCTTCAGGAAACTCTTAAAGCGCACTAAAAGCGCTTGGTGGTTTTATATAATTTTAACCTACACGCGGTGAATATATGAAGACATGAGTTAGGTCGACGCTTGAGTGATGTTACGTCGTTCTCCGCTTCACACAGTTATTTATTACACCACGTACTGCGTTTTGAAATATACCTCTATTGGTTTGCAAGATATATAAATAATTATAGTTGTAGAGAAATGCTAAATGTGAATTGCTGCGGATTATCATACAAGACAAAATGCAAGGTAAACGAAGTGTGGGCCGACGAAGGATATCTTGGCTAAAAAACTACGCCATTGGTTCGGCAAAAGTAGTCGTTCGCTATTCAGAGCAGTGTTATCAAATGTCCAAATTTCTTTGTTGATCACCGAACTTTGAAAGAAGATGGCACCTTAAGAAGAAGAAGAAGGGTGGTTGGTGGTGGTGGTGGTGGTAAAGGTTACCAACCTTGAATGCTTATGTAAAAATTCTGCATGTACTACATTTAGCATCATCATCCTCCTGCCCTTATCCCACTCTAAGTGGGGTCGGCACAACATGATACAAACATGTTGTCACATGAATTGGCTACGTGTTTTACGACCGGCCGCCTGCTTGACGTCAACTTACCTTAGTCGTATTTTACGACCATGTACTACATTTAGCCTTACATATATATTTTTTTCTGGTACGCCTGGTTTAATGAATTCATATAATTATATAAAATGTTTGTTTGTATAATCTAATCTTAACCCGAGGTCCCCAAAAGCTGCCTGTATGTGATCGATTTTCTCAATCTACTAAACAGATTCTTGTAAGTTTTTTTCTAAAAGGTACTGCAATTCTTACGAAAGGTTTGGATTAATAGTACATTACGTTTTTGTAAATCATGTTTACAAGGTCGGGCACATGTAAAAAATCTTGCCTGCTGGGAACTTTGCGCGCCGCGTAAACCGGCAGAGATACGCTAAAGTAATGTACTAGAGAAATGTAGATCTATAAAAAAACTACAAAAAGTCTGCATCAGCCTGTCTCTATCTCTTATGGTCAACTCACAATAATTACCTTTATGATAAAAAAATCAAATAGATACACTTTTTTTTCCATTTCCAAGCTGTTATTACACGCTTTTTGGTGAAGAAAAACATCGTGAGGAAACCTGCATATCTCTAGAGAATTCTGGGGATATGTGTAACCTACCAATCCGCATTGGAGCAGCGTGGTAGGTCTGAGCTCCAATCTATCTCTCCAAAAACGGAGAGAACTTTTTAACACTTATTTCCACGTGGGCTTCGCTATAGTAACTAGTTATATTTAACTTGAACAACCATGGTTTTAAACAAAATCCTCTTACCGCTTTCCACAGCGCTCAGCCGTGATCGGACGCGGCGTCCATAAATTTATTTTAAAAATAGAAAATACAAAACCTGTATCACTTTCGGCCATAAATTATTCCACCATCAGATGGAGCGCGCACGTCACACGTCGTCCCTAACTCTTTCGCAAAATTCACTCGATCGAGTTCACTCGAAATAAAATCGAGATAGGATTTAAAAATGCACAGTGTGACGTCACTCACGTCTGCGTCCGAATTTTGTATTCCAATTCTAATTCGAAACGAAATAAATCTTTGGAGTGTTCATTAATGTCGTTATCAGGAATAGTATAATGTCGTCAAAGGAAAAAATCCATGCCTATGATAAAATTGTAGATATTTATATTTTTTTAGGATAACATCGTGGAGAAAACTCACTTAAACTAAAACTCACTTAACTTAAAAGAAATCCCGTTTTATCTTCAGGACAAAAACTCGCAGTATGTAACTGAAAGATATCAATATCTCCAAATTAACACAAGCGAAGTTGTGGGAAAATCTAATTGAATTATATAATCTAAATTTCCAATTCAGGTTTCTTCAACATCTCTACTGACAACCTACTTTTCTGTGTATTACTATTCTAAATGATTTACAATGCAGGCGTTACTTTGCGGAATTCCATATTACAGACACGATAATAGAACTACTTTGAATCCGCTCGGGTTTAAAGAATGCATGCAAAGCTAATGTGTATGAAATTGCATTACAATTTTGTTGTGGAGCCTATACTCCTGATGATGCTTTGGTTTCAGGGCGAAACGGTTGTCGAGATTTTAGTGGTGGTTGTGTGCATTGTTGCTGGTGGAGGCATCTTGGAATGCATGTGGTGACCTGTCCTGCATGTGTAAGGTACGTGATTTTGCCTGCTTCATACACTTAGCATTGCATGCATTCGCTTAACATACGCGGATTATAGCAAAGTAGTTCTGTTATAGTTCTCTTTTTGACAACAAGACTTATCAAATTGTTATAATATTTTCTAATTTCGTTAAAAATTTCGACTATTATATTAATATTAATTTTACTACTGTTAATTAATTAACTAACAGCCGTGTTGTATCCGACTGAGTAGAATAGACCTCCCTTATTTCCTACTGAGGTGTCGTAAAAGGCCACTTACCTTAGTTGACGTCAGGTAGGTGGCCGACCGTAAAATAACTAGCCAAAACAACTAACAATATATTTAGAACATGTTCCGCCTACCCCACTTAGAGTGGGATAAGGGCAAGAGGAATTATGATATCACTATTAATTTTTTTATACTATGGAATTCTGTAAGAGCTGTGATAGCCCAGCGGTGAGGCCGTGCGACTCTTTCAAGGAGGTCATGAGTTCAAAGCCGGGCAGGCACCAATGAGTTTTTCTATTAAAACTTATGTGTCTAATTGATAATTGCAATTTATCACACGCTTTTTGGTGAAGGAAAACACCGTGAGGAAACCTGCACATCTCTGGAGAATTCTAGGGATATGTGTAACCTACCAATCCGCATTGGAGCATTGGAGCAGTGTGATAGGTCAGAGCTCCAACCCTTGTCTCCAGAAACGGAGAGAGAAGGCTTATTCCCAGCAGTTGAATTGTAATAGGCCGCTTCATTACTTTTTTATGGAATTCCGTCAAGTAATGCCTACTTCTATAAATCATTTCATTTAGTCACGTTCTATCTTTCGGGACGTCATTACCAGCCTAAATCAATCATTCCCAAATCAAACTGATCAATGTGAACATATTCCAATTGCATCCGACACAAAGACTACGTAATTAGAAGGCCTATTTGAAACGAGGGCCGTTTGTTCGGTAATTCATTTGATAGCGACCGCTGTAACAATATTGATGAAATTTGGGTCAATCAAAGCTTATTTACCGGGCTTACATATCGGAGTTTTTTCGTACGCCAGAGCCGTCGACATAATATACATAATATATGTATATATATACATTACAAGTACATGTATAATACACTCAAAGAGCCATTACTAACGAAAAAAGTATAAAAAAATAAGGTAGCACTTTTCGACTTATCTCTTAAGTAAACAATGAAAACATGCGGGTAGATAAGACGCAAGCGGAAGAAACCTGTTGTTCCAACTTATTGTACATATGAGTAATAATTATATAGGATGATTTCGAAAGTATATTATTTATTTATTTTGATAAGATATAAAAGTGAAATGTAAAGGAGAACATTGAAATCACAGGAAAACGCGTGCAATTTAGTAAAATATGAGTTTCATCTTTTTATCGGGTTGAAACTGAAGCCTGGAATAATAAAACTAAAAAATGCCCAGTGAAAACTAGTTAATATATTTGTTCTTGTTATTAGACGCTTTTTTTTAATAAATGTGACTTCATATGTCTTGGGAAAAAAACTATTGAAATATCTTATGAATTTTAATCTTAACTCGTCTAGGTGCACCGGCCAAAGGGCACGAAATCTTGCATACATCGTCATATCACGCTTTCTCGCACACGCATTCGTTCAAAAACATAATCAACTTACAAATCGAATTAATATTAATTATTATTATTTAATATACAATTTTATTTAATCCTACACATATATTCTATAACCAGCACTCAATGAGAATCTAAAGATATTTAATTTGACATATAATGAAAGTTAAAAAGATATGTCGTACCAAATTAAAACCCACACATTGACCCCTAAATCGTATATCTTATAAATGATTTATCGAAGCAGGCTTTACTTTGGGGAATTCCATATTACAGGCACTATAACAAAACTACCTCGCTATAATCCGCACGGGTTAAGTTTAGTAGTTAAGTTGACCCACCGTGTTTTATCCGGTTGAGCAGAATAGACCACCCTACCAGGGGTGGTAAAAGGCGACTAAGGTAAGTTGACCCGTTGTGTAGTATCTGGTTGAGGAGAATAGACCACCCTTTTTCATGCCTTCGTGCCGTAAAAGACGACTAAGGTAAGTTGACCCACTGTGTGGTATCCGGTTGAGTAGAATAGACCACCCTCTTTCGTACCGAGGTGTCGTAAATTACGATTAAGGTAACTTTACGTCAGGCAGGCACTCGGTCGAAAATACGAAGCCAAAACATGTGACAACATATTTATAACAAGTTGTGCCTACCCAACTTATTTCTTTTTTAATTTATTAATATTAATTTGCTAAATACATTACATATTTGCCCGGTTAGGGCGTTAGGACTGTGGGAGTGGGATAAGAGCTGATGAAGTATGTATTAGGTAAGAAAATACGTATATAATAGGTGTAAGTATCATTTTCCTATCTGGTTTTAGTGCTCGAGTTTCTTATCCTAGAAGAATTTGCTTAGGAAACAGAAGAATACTTTTTTACTTTACATGAAACCTTAACGGAAACCTTAACTTTAATTAGACAAGCACTATAACAGAACTAACTACCTTGCTATAATCCGCACGGGTTAAGCGAATGCATGCAAAGCTAATGTGTATGAAGCAGGCAAAATTTACGAACATTACACATGCAGGACGAGCCACCACACGCACCCCAAGGCTCCTCCACCAGCTACAAAGCACACAAGCAGCACACACACCTACCACCACAACAATCTCGACGATCGTTTCGCTCCGAAACCGAAGCATCATCAGGGGGATAGGCTCCACGACAAAATCGCAATGCTAAAATTGCTATAATTGTGTAAGGTTCGTAAATTTTGCCTGCTTCATACACATTAGCTTTGCATGCATTCGCTTAACCCGTGCGGATTATAGCGAGGTAGTTTCGTTATAGTGCCGTATATCTTTTAACTTGTCTGTAGTCGATAAAAAAAGATCACAAACGCACAAAAGAAGGAAGGTAATTTCACTGCCTAGTATAATCGGATCAATGAAATTTAATTCTTACATTTCGACGATTATATTTCCAAATGAGCACAATAAACAAGATGGGTGCTCTTTTCGCGAGCAATTTGAACAATTTTACTCACAATGGCTGAAGGGCGCACGGCCGTTGCGTCGAAGTTATCGGGCGCGTAATAACGTTCCTAATATCTGTAATAACTGAACGCGATTCCAATAAGTGCTACCCGTTGTGTGTTTGGTGCTTGGTGTAAAGCAATAACTTTGGAAGTTCCTATCCCACTTCTTGATACGTAATATTAACTAATTTATAGAATTAGGCGTTACTTTGCGGAGATCCATATTACAAAAGTAATAATAAAATTATTTTGCTGTAATCCGCTATACAGTAAATAGAAAATATGTATAATGCTAAATGTATAGTGACCTATCCGTTTTTTCATACCCGTTACATGCAGGATTCGTAAAAACACATGCACAAACCTCCACCACTGCCACCACAATAAGTCGAGTCTATCTCCTGATGATGCTTCGGTTGCGGGGCGAAACGATTGTTGAGTTTGTGATAGTGAACGTCTGTAGTGCTTATGTATTGTGGTGGCAGTTGTGGAGGTGTTTGCATGTGTTTTTACGAATCCTGAATGTAACGGGTATGAAAAACGTCCACAAAAAAAATAGTCCACTATACATTTAGCACTATATATATTTTCTATTTACTATATAGCAGATTATAGCAAAATAATTTTATTATTACCTTTGTAATATTAACTTTTTTTTCAAATTCAATTATGCTGTATTCAATTTCAATAAGCTAGCATTGGTTCGAAAACGTGCTCTTACAGAGAAGAATAAGTAAGAAACTTAGCAATCATTCTTTTCAACAATAATTGTTTAAAAATATATGATTATTTTAAAAAACAAAAATGGTTACCATTTAATATAGTGTGTACCTGATTACAACTTAAATCCAAGCATTGCTATCATTTACAAACTCATCAAGTTTTTTATAGGCACTGGCTATTGTATACTGCAACATGTCACCAAATGTCACGCCAGCCAAGCCAAACTTAAATCCGTGCTACATTATGGTTTTGATATGACGCCATAAGGATAAAACGGATCTGACGTCAATTATTACGCCGTATTGTTACTCTCCTACCGCCAAAAGAAATGATGTTACAATATAAATCGTAGACAGCCATTTCTGGATGTCTTTTGATATTCAAATTCAAATTCAAAATATTTATTTAAGTAAACTTGTAACTTGTAAACAAGTTTTATTGAATCGTCAACTCTACTGCAGGTTCGGGAACAGCTTCCTACCAAGAAAAGCCGAACTTGGGGGTAGCTGTTTTTAGAATATAATTCTTATGTAACATTTAGTCATTACTGTCTTGTACAGGGTAGAAGTGTAGCTATATCCACACATTCTTATCATCTAAGTAATCCTCAACAGTATAGTAGGCTTTCTGTATCAGCCTCTTTTTGACAGTATGTAAATAATTTTTTTCAAGTAATGTTTCAATTTCACCCAGCTCAATTGTTACTGTTAAAAAGAGGCTGATACAGAAAGCCTATTATACCGTGGAGGCTTACATTGATGATAAGAATGCGTGGATATAGCTGCTCTTTGACCTTGTGCAGGATAGCTATGACAAAATGTAATTAGTATTAAGAATCTTCTTTTTTAAAAGAGCTCCACCGAGTTTCTTGCTGGCTCTTCTCGGTAGGACGGCTTTCCGAACCAGCAGTAAAGTTGACGATTCAAAAGCACTTGTTTACAAGTTTACTTGAATAAATAATATTTTGAATTTGAATTTGAATTTGAATTTGAATTTTAGGATGGGGACAAAGATCGCCCTACTCTATACACTTGCACCAAGGGTAGTAACGGTCACCACTAAATCACAGAAGGCTTAGCGAGGCCCGCTTCCTAATTGCGTGCGGTTCCACGCTGCGGTATCACCGCGATGAGACTTGTCCTCAGCTTTCACGAATTTGTGTCATAATTATTAACTCAGAGAGCTGTGATAGCCTAGCGGTGAGACCGTGTGTCTCTCTAGAGACAATTATGGGTTCAAAGCCCGGGCAAGCACCAATGATTTTTTCTATTAAAAAAAACTTATGTGTCTAATTAATAATTAAAATTTATCAAACGCTTTTCGGTGAAGGAAAACATCGTGAGGAAACCTGCATATCTCTTGAGAATTCTAGGGATATGTGAGCAGCGTGGTAGGTTTTAGCTCCGACCCTTGCGACCAAAATCGAGGAGAAAAAAAATTTAGAGAGGAAGCCTATTCCCAGCAGTGGGATAGTAACCAACCGTTACTTATCAAATCAATATAATCTTTATTCAAAAAGCCAAACACCAATATGATTAATGAAGCTACAACTGGCTCGGAATGTTGCTCTTACCGAGAAGAACCAGCAAGAAACTCGGCGGTCAATCTTTTAAACATTTTCAATTATACATTGTTAAACCTCTGTCTTGTAAACCCACTATAGAAAAGAAGCGACGTTTAAGATTAAGATATGAACATAACAAGAAATTTTATTATGGTGTATGCTCCGGCCTTGATTTAAGTTACGCTATTGAAGGATGGTTATACCGCTATCAGTCGATTTTTCCTCAAATTAAAATTAAAAAATTAAACAAGTGCTTAATTTAAATCGTCAACTTTACTGCTGGTTCGGAAAGCTGTTCCTCTTGAGAAGAACCAGCAAGAAACTCGGCGGTTGCTCTTTTTAAAATATAAATCTTAAAACTAGTTATATTTATTTATTACTGTCTTGTACAGGGTAGAAGTGCACCTATATCCACACATCCTTATCATCTAAGTAATCTTCAACAGTATAGTAGGCTTTCCGTACCAGCCTCTTTTTAACAGGGTTTTTAAACTGCTGTAATTGCAAAATGGATAAAATATATAATACATGATCGACTGGCCCAATGGCTGAGATAACAGTGACTCTGCTTTCAGCGAACGACGGGTTCGATTCCGACGGAAGCCTATATATCAACAACAATTGATTTGTTCTTCGGGTCTGGGTTATATATATATTTGTATATTTACCAGTTATCTGTCAACCATAACACAAGTACTAAGTTACTTTGGGGACCGACAACAGTGAGACAATTACCCCATATATACTTATTGTTTATCATGATAGGGGTTATTATATTTAATTTGACGCGCACGAAGTCAGGGTAACAGCTTGTGAAGAAATAAATCGGCATGTGCTAAAAGATATGACTCTCGTTTACATTTACGAGTACTGTCGCGCTCGATTAGCCGATAAACACGGAAGTGGTGGCAAAATAACCACTCGGACAACGCATTATTACACTTTACGATATCATTTGGCTTCCGAAGGATTTACTGAGATCATATAATCACAATTTACTACACCAAGAATGGTCGATAGAGAAGGAACCGACTCAATTTCTTACACGTTTTGTTTTTTAGATACGAATATTCTCTATGGAAAAGTGATAAAGGTCTATACAACAGAAATTTTGATTATGAAAAGATTTTTGGTACTTTGTTAATACAATTGGCATACAACTGAAATGTATTATTAACTCAAACCTGCCGGAAAAATTGCACTATCTTTTAGTGAAAAGTGAACGAAAATCCATTCATGAGATTTTGAGAAAATCGAACACATACAGACAGACAGCTTTTGGGGACTTTGCTTTTTTATATTATTAGTATAGATATAAACATAATATCCGTATAGATATAAACATAACTTCTGTACATATCGTTTGTTTCGTACTAATGTAAAAACTTTTTTTGTTATTAAAACAAGACATGAATTATTTTTGAGCCTAAATATTTACAGTAATTATTTTATGAATCCTTTATCTTAAGGATAACTTTATACATACTAAAATCCATTGTTAATACATTAATTTAATAAAAATTAATAATATTCAGTGTTATACTACCATAATTTGAAAACAAAAAAGCCTTTCCAAACATATAAAAGCGTCCATAAAGAAAACTGCACTGTCGACAAAAATTGGTCCTTCGAGCCGGAGTTTATACACTATAAGAACTACTAAAACGTATTTTACATAACTACCCTGTATACGTATTATACATACGAGCATAGAAAAAATATTTATTCACCACTCTATATTACTTATAAACTTACAAAGGCATCAACACCGATGTCTCACCTAATTTAAATACCCACGTTCCAACCATAAAGGCATTTGTTATATTACCATCACATTATTCTTCCGAGGCGTGCTGATAGTCTAAAAAATCGTTCTTACGTGCTGGATCACAGCCTACATCGTATATACTTGCATTTTTTTTTCTTTGAAGACCATTAAGCATCACAAAGTATTGTAAAGTTACAATATATACATCTTCTATACTTATTATAAAACAAAGGTTAATAGTACATTGCGATTTTGTGTAAATTTCGTTAAAAAGGTCGTGCAGTTGTAAAAAAACTAGCCTACTGGCAGTTATTTCGCGTGCGCCGTATTAACCAACAGAGGATATACTAAAGTAATGTATTAGAAAATTGTAGATCTACAAAAACACTTCAAAAAAATCGGCAACAGCGTGTCTCTATCTTTTATGGTTAACTCAATGCAGCAACACTAAAAGATAGTGACCAACTACGTGTCGACTAACTCTACTAAGCTTTCAATTACGTGTCTCCGTAGAGTCCAGACATATTGCTAGGAAGACTGCAGACAACCTGGAGAAGTAAATGATGCCTGGTTCGGTGAAAGAAAAAAGAGGAAGAGGTCGTATTCAAATGCGATAACCAAGTCGGTTTCCAAAAAAGTCCACGATGCCTCAAAAGTCGCAAGAGATCTCTTGCGACTTTACAATCTGGTACAATCTGGAAATCGCTTATCTATGACAAATTGATCCGTGGATCACTGGCTTAAAACTAGTCGGTCTAACCCGATACATTAAGACGTGAGTATAGCCGATTTCTGAACATAAACTATGAATGCCACTTACGATAGTCTAAGTTCAAAAATTTTACTATACGTGTTCATATCTTATGCATGTAGGATTCGTTAACCGTTAAAATTGCAATAAATTGCAATTTTTATTGTAAAGACAATCTCCTGATGCTTCAGTTACTAGGCGATACGATTTTTGAAACTTTAATAGTGAATGTGTGCAGTGCTAATGTTGTATGTTGGTGGTTTATAGTACCAGCGCTACATTCCTATTATAATAGGATAATAACTATATAATATCGAGATAATATCTTTCAACGTGACAAATAGCAATACCAATTTCATCATTATTTTCCTACTGTGCATTTTACTCCTTAACAAAATGATCGTATAAAGGCCGTGTGGTATCCGGCTGATTGGAATAGACCAACCTCATTTCTTACCGAGGTGTCGTATTAGGCGACTAGGGTAATTCCACCCGCCGTGTGTTATCCGGCTGAGTAGAATAGACCAACCTCATTCTTACTTAGGTATCGTAAAAAGTGAGTAACATAAGTCGACCCGCCGTGTGGTATCCGGCTGAATAGAATAGACCAATCTCATTTCTTACCGAGGTGTCGTATAAAGCGACTAGGACAAGTCGACCCGCCGTGTGGTATCCGGATGAGTAGAATAGACCACCCTCTTTCTTCCCGAGGTATCGTAAAAGGCGACTAAATTAAGTTGACGTTAAGCGGGCAGCCGGTCGTAAAATATGTAGCCGAAGGTGACAACATGTTTATAACATGTTGTGCCGACCCAACTGATCTTTAACGTTAAAAGCTGTCTTATAATAATAATAATAATAATAAACCTTTTATTCCAAAAAAAATGTCAAATTCTATTACAACTCTATTACAATATTTAGTTTTAATTTTGTTTAATAAACTCGTCATTCATTTTTTTTACGTTTTATAATTTGGACACCTATAATTGGGCTAAGGCCTCTTCTATGTCCTTCCATCTTTACCTATTTTGTGCTGTTTTAGACCATGTTACTCCCGCTGTGTTTATTATGTCTTCATCCCAACGTGTGTTTGGTTGTCCTCGTGATCTTTTCCCGTCTCTAGGGTAACAACATAGGATCTTCTTTGTCCAACGTCCATCCGTTGTTCTCGCGATATGGCCTGCCCATTCCCATTTTAGTATTTTAGGATGATGAACAAAGTGATCGTATAAGTCTATTCGAAAACGTCTATGTTCTAAAAACTGATCCATAACTTTAAAAGCTGTCTTACATGGCAAATGTTGTAGCTATTTGTGCGAATTCGAAAAAATCGTGCATAACATTCACCCTTCCTTTGTGAAGAACGTATTTCACGAAACGTCCTAACTGTCTCCACATTCTTTTATATTTATTTCCCATGCGGGCAACACCGATACCTATTCCTCTTGATAAAAAACTCAACAATACAAATAGAGTTGTCATTGTGCCCGTTTGTTTTGCGCCACGCTACTGCATTGTCGAATATCGGGAACAGGTGTGTATTATGCTTTATGTGGGACATCGGAACAATGTTAGACATTTGTTCCAAATTGAGTTATGGCCGTATTTTATATCGAGCTTGAAAAATATCTAGCATTTATTTTATTTATACTATGTCCAGAACGCTTATCAGACGTGGGATTTGTATATCCATACTAATCAAATTCTAGTTCAAGTGCTTTTGAATCGGTGGTTCAATTAACCACCGATTCAAAAGCACTATTTTACCAAGCAGAACCAGAAGGGAAGTCGATGGTTGCTCTTATCAAAAAATATTACCTTATTAATGTGTTCTAATATTATAAATTCAAATTCAAAATATTTTTTATTTAAGTAAACTTGTAAACAAGTGCTTTCGAATCGTCAACTCTACTGCTGGTTCGGAAAGCTGTTCCTACCGAGAAGAGCCAGCAAGAAACTCAGCGGTTGCTTTTTTGAAAATATAAATCTTAGAACTAGTTACATTTAGTTATTACTGTCTTGTACAAGGTAGAAGTGCAGCTATATCCACACAATTATATCATCTAAGTAAACCTCAATAGTATAGTGGGCTTTCTGTATCAGCCTCTTTTTAACAGTGTTTTTAAACTGATGTTATAGCAAAGCTAAAATTGATTGCGGAATTTTATTATAGAGTCTTATACCCAAACCCACAAACGACTTGCGAACTTTTGCAAGGCGCAAAACAGGAGTCGCAAGCTTATGTCGGTTCCTACTTTGTCTATTATATACATCGTCAATCGTTTTATAATTCTTTACATTTTTATGTACAAAAATTACATTGCGTAAAATATACTGTGAAGCAAAAATGTAAGAATAATAATAATATAAATGCAAAAGTTCTTGTCTGTCTGTCTACTATAATTTTACAGCTGATTGAATTATAATTGATGCTTACATACCGTTACTTTGCAGAGATCCATAATACAAAAGTAATAATAAAATTATTTTGCTATAATCCGCAAAATAATTTTTTTATTACTTTTGCTTACATACCGGTCTAAAATACAATATAAAAAAATCTTCTTTTTTCCTCCTCGAAAATGAAAAATATCTATATCCTATATTACAAATGGGAAAGTCTGTCTATTACGACCAACGTTTACAAAATTTTGGTGCAACTAAAGTTTATACCGGGCTAATATGTATGATAAAACTCGCGTTTCTCATTCACGATTATGAAATGACAGCATATACTTGAGGATGTTTTATTAATAAAAAGTTGTTGCGAAGTAAGTTACGATTATAGATTGTTCTTTACATATGCAGGATAGTAGCTGCTACACGTGGTACACAAATTCACTACGACAATCTCAACGCTAGTTTCATCTCATAACAGAAGCATCATTATCAGATAGGCTCCACGACTAAATCGTTTATTAAAATTAGGAATGTTTAAAATTTGATTTGAATGGCATTATATCAAAGTATCCAAAATTAACTTACTCCAAAAATAAAGGTTCTACGCTATACACAAAACATTCACCGTATTTGATGGTTTTTAAAAACTAAATAAATAAATAAATAAATATATGTGACATTTACACACACGGTCGTCCGTCCCCAAAGTAAGTAACTTAATACTTGTGTTATGGGTGACGAACAACTGGTAGATATACTACATATATAAGTTTAAATACATACTTATATACAAATACACACCCAGGCTCGAAGAACCAACAATTTGTTTATAGAAAATGTAGGCCCTCGGCGGGAATTGAACCCGCGACCCGCGGAGCTGAAGGCAGGGTCACTACCCACAGCGCCAACGGGCCAGTCACTGTATCCATCAAGTTTCTTGTTGGTACAGGACAGGAGCAACTTTACAAAAGCAATGTTTGACGATTCAAAAACTCTGTTTCTATAAACAATATTTTGAATTTCAATATGACCTTTCAAAACTTTAAAAATACCAACCATTCAATCGAATTTCAGCTTCTGATATTGCCCGAATCTATAATAGTGATAAAATATTCTGGATCTCTCGCGGCTTTGATGTCGACAATTGTAGAAAACATTCCGCACGAAAATATTTCCTGCAGAGAAAATAAAGGCGTGCAATTTTCGAAGCTTTAGATTGATAAAAGAAATGTGATCTGAATATGTAAAAATGAATATATATTATGGTTTGACGCCGTGTGGTATCCAGCAGAATAGAATAGACCACCTTCCTTTCTTACCGAGGTGTCGTAAGAGGCGATTAAGGTATGTGCGTATCCGGCTGCATAGAATAGACCACCCTCCTTTCTTACCGGGGTGTCGTAAGAGGCGACTAAGGTAAATGCCGTGTGGTATCCGGCTGCATAGAATAGACCACCCTAATCTCTTACCGAGGTGTCGTAAGAGGCGATTAAGGTATGTGCGTTACCGGCTGCATAGAATAGACCACCCTAATTTCTTACCGAGGTGTCGTAAGAGGCGACTAAGGTAAGTTGACGTCAGGCACGCGGCCGGTCGTAGAATACGTATCCAAATCATGTGACACCATGTTTATAACATGTTGTGCCAAACCCACTTAGAGTGGGATAAGGGCAGGAGTATATATTATGGTTTGAGTGAGACAAGCCATTGATTATTTTTTCTTCGCGCGTTAGTGTTCAGTTTACTATAACATTTAAATATAACAAAAAAGTAGAAACTGACATAAGCTTGCGGCTCCTGCTTTGCGCCTTACAAAAGTGCGTAAGTCATTTGTGGGTTCGGGTATAAGATTCTATAATATTCCACAAACACTAATAAAAAGAGGCTGATACAGAAAGTCTACTATTGAGGATTATATAGATATAAATATAGCTATATCAAAAAAAGAGCAACTGCCGGGTTTCTTGCTGGCTCTTTTCGATAGGAACAGCTGTCCGAACCAGCAAGAGAGTTGACGATTCAAAAGCACTTGTTTACAAGTTTACTTGAATAAAGAATAATTAGAATTTGAACTTAAATAACTCCTAAAGTATTAGCTTCAATAATTTATGTAAAGGACTATAATGATAAGCATGAAATGTTTAATCATCTAAATATCTTTCAAATTACCACATTATACGTTAATTTTGTCTTAGAAATCAAGTAATAATAATAATGAGTAAAGTTATACTTAATAAGATAGATTATCGCGGACTTTTCTATAGACCTATACAAGAGGTTTAATCCTACGAAACATTATTTCTTTATATTTCAAAGAGATGAGGCACCCTTTTCGATAAAAGCTCACAGTTGTCTTAACTTTTCAACATTTTCAAAAATGATCGTCAAATTTAATGATATTAAACACAACCTTAACAAGTTAACATTCAATTTTTTTGTATTAACTATTCTGACTATTGCAGAATACCGCATTAAAATTAGGAGGCCTACCATGAACTCTTATTGCGACTCAATTGAAGACGCAAACGACGACCGCGAACCGCTTTCTTTTCGTACCATGAAGTGTGAACTACATTGGGGTTGTAATGTTTGGAAAGGATAACGTTATATGAACTATAAATAACTCTGTCTTTTTAAGTCAGATGTTCTTAGGACGAATTCCGAACGCTCATTCGGCATCGACTCAAAGTGTGCGTCTTTAAGACGTCATGGTATGAAAAAGCAAAACAATTTCGTTTACGTCTTTAATTGAGTCGCAGTAATAGTTCATGGTAGGCCGGCAGTAGGTTTGAATCTGTCGCGAATTGAAAAGTGCTGTGTGAGAATTAACAATAATTAATTAAAAAAATATATAATAATGAACATAAAGGAATTCGAACAATTATCTCAGAAATTCTAATTTATCTATGATATTTTCGAAATGAAGGTAAATAAATAATATTGCCGGAAAATATACTAAAACTAGGTTTTATAACTCACATTAACGCTCCGGAATAATTTATGTCCATGAGGATAATTCATTTTCGCTATAACTCAAATCGTAAATATAATTTTGGTGATAAATTTCATGTTCTCTGTATGATTTATAATATTAATTTGTGAAGGGCGATTTGATCCCTTTATTCTAATTTACTGGTAGCCATGTTAATGTTACAGAATAGGATTCTGTCGTATCATCAGAGAAAAGGGTACAGAGGTCTAAATAGCTAATTTAATATTAACGGTTGATCATAAATAGTTGCATTATGAAATGATTTATTTCTTTCTTGTGCAAGCGGAGTGTTATACAATCCCATCACCACGCTCCTGTCCTTATCTCGCTCTAACTGGGGTAGGCACAACTTGCAATAGACATGTCACATGATTCGGCTACGTATTTAACGATCGGCCGCCTGCCTGACGTCAACTTACCTTAGCCGCATTTTACAACACCGCGGTAAGAAAGAGGGTGATCTATTCGACTCAATTAGATACCACACGGTGGGTCAATTCACCTTAGTCACCTTTTACGACACCTCGGTAAGTAATGAGGGTGGTCTATTCTACTCAGCCGGATACCACATGTCGGGTCAACTTTACATTAGTCGCCTTTAACGACACCTTGGTAAGAAAGAGGGTGGTGTTCTACTCAACCGGATACCACACGGTGGGTTTAACTTATCTTATTCGCCTTTTACGACTATTCGGTAAGAAATGAGGTCTATTCTATTCAGCCGGATACCACATGTTATAATAAGTATATAGATATTATAAATTTGTTTTATAAGTATAGTTGTAGATGTATAGAATGTTGCCAACAATGTCTTAATCCCTCAGTGAAAGGAGCGTTAATTGAACGTATAAATAATCGACATGCGAACAATGCCGGCGTTGCTGCTATATATTGCTTTGTGTTCGATTATAGATGGCCCTTATTAGGCGGTAAGTTGAATTATTACACACAAACTATACCTGTGACTATGTTTTTCTTTAGGGGAAATATGACTGTGACGCAGAAACCTCAGAAACAGTGCTGCATGTTTTATGTTAATGCTGAAAGTTCAGCCGCCAAAGATGGGAACTGAACAAACGTTGGGAATCTACAGAAGATACTTTAAAAGACATCTATCTATCTATACTTATTATAAAATAAAGTACTCAAAGCTTTCTGTCTGTATTTAATCGATTTTCTCAAAATCTACTGAACGGATTTTAGTACGGTTTTTACTAAAAGGTAGTGCGATTTCTCCGAAAGGTTTAGATTAATAGCACAAAAACATTTCATGTAAATTGAGTTGAAGAGGTCGTTTTAAAACATTAGAGGTCGAGGGTAGTAACAAACCGGTGTCGATTGTAGTTTAGAGGGGTAATAGATATAAAAAGCGGTGTAGGGTATCAGAGAGCCAGTCTCATGCCGAGAATCGAGCGACTATAACATGCTAAACACTGAATTTCACGCGGGCGAAGCCGCACGTATTTCTAGTACTCATTATGAAACAAAGTCCCAAAAGCTGTCTGTCTGTATGTAATCGATTTTCTCAAAATCTACCGAACGGATCTTTGTGCGAATTTGTCCGAATGGTTTAAGTATATAGTACATATCGGTATTATGTAAATTGTTGAAGAGATATCGCAGTTGTTAAAAAACTTGCTTGCTGGGAGCTTTGGTCGCTTGCGCTGCGTAAACCAGCAGAGATATGCTAAAGTAATGTACTAGAGATAAAGTAATGTACTGTAGATCTATAAAAATAGTACAAAAAGTCCGCAATAGCATGTCTCTATCCGTTATGGTTAACTCAAAGTAAGTACTTTTATGTTTAAAATTTGAATTTTAGAAAAAATGTGACACGCAGATTTCCACGCGGGCGAAGCAGCTGGCACAGCTAGTTCTAAATAATAATGAATACCTTAAGAAGTTAGTTTGTAATGTTTTTATACATAGATAGATATTAATTGTTAATCTATAAGTTCGAAGTTGTTGCATTACAAATGGCAACAGTCAAAATAAAGTTTAAAAAAAATGATTAGTCCTCGGATAACCTGCGAAAAAGGGCCACATATTTAAATTTTTTTTTTAGGGTTAGCTAAGAACCAATATTGGATCGACTGGTAATAAAACACGAAAAATGACTGAGTTCTGTTGTTTTATAATTATACTGGCTTTTAAACGCAACTCGCTTCGTTCGCGTGGCCTGCAGTCTTATTATTTGAGTAAACCGTAATACTTATATGAATTATGGTTAAAGTGGGTTAACCTTTAAAACTAGAAATATGCTGTCGTAGACTTTTATTTAGACCTTTTAGAGGTGAACAATTTTGTGATACATGATTTTTCAATAGCTTGCACCATTTACTTAGTGCACGTAAGGAAAGCTTTAAATTATGCCGTTCTTGATATTTTTATCGCTTCTCCTCTCCTATTCATCTTATCTTAATTGTTATATAGTCTATAGGATTCCTGAATAAATGGACTATCTTACACTAAAATAATTTTTCAAATCGGTCCATTAGTTCCTAAGATTAGCGCGTTTAAATTTCAATCCAACAAACAAACTCTTCAGCTTCAGCACGTCTCAGTCAAACGAATGAATATTAATTAAAGACATAAATTATTACAAAAAAACACAGTAGCTTAACCAAAGTTAAAACCCACATATCCATATTGACCATACCGAGCTTAATAAACTTTTACGTTACCTAAACGTCTGGCGAACAATGCTTAAATTCAAGATACCTTATAGATACAAACACTTGAGAGCTTTCTAGTATTTTGTATCTGCAATACGTCTAGATATGGCATAAATCTTACAAGTTCTTTGTTCTACACGCCCCGGTAAAAACTTCTGTATCAAAAAGGATATACGGCTAAAGTGGTGCAAGTTGCAACTCGCAGTCTGAAACACAGTTACCGAGGGTAACTGAAAATAAGTGTTACTTAAAGCAATTTCAGTGCAGTTCGCCGGTAATGCATCGCGCTTTAAATGTTTAGGAGGACATGTTACACTATACAACACGATATCCGTCGTATCGTGTTGTCATTATGGGTGTTAGCTACTACTGCATGCCCTTCGATAGCCATCAAGATAGGCAGAAAACCGCCAATTTCTCCGCCCCGAATAATCAAAGGATACTGACCTTTCACTGGAAGGCTTCTCTACAGGGTATGGCGTCACGACGCTCCGGCCGGAGTATATCAAAGCCACTTTTATTCGTGGAATCACTAATGTTTTGTTCTTCTGTTTTATTAATTTCCACAACCACCGAATTATCTTTAATATTTCGTGTATATTTATAATAAAGATCCACTGAACACCGATATTAACACTAACTGACGGCGAGTACCGAGTTCACCGTGTTGCGCCGCTGACCGATCTCTCTTTGTTTCATTGTAACATTTTTGTGCCACCTACCCGCACCGCCTCAGGTGCAGTAAGCCCGATTACCCTCGGCGAAAAAAATTGCCCGAACATTGCGTTTGATGATATTGTTAAAGATGGCGGAAAACGTCTCTACAAACTTAGTTGAATAACGTATACCGCGAAGTTTTATGTAAAGTTTGAATTCCTGCACAATCTTTTAATTAAAAATGTATTCTTAATGTCTGGCGAATAAAACGAGAACCACGTTGTTTTAACTATTACATTTCTCCTTTAGACCTTCTTTTTACTTCACCCTAAGCCTACCTGTAGCCTTTTTATTCTATTCTATATAAATGTTATACTTATTTTATTATTTTCCTTATTCTATTGCATAGTGCCAAATTTTTCAATTTCGCACTATAGTTAATACATTTGCATCAAAATTTTGTGAACACAGCGAACAGAAATGACCAGTCAACAAGACAAACTAAGTGAGTAACTCATTTGAGTTTAAAAAAATATCAGTTTAAATTTTGACCAACTTCAGACTATGGACATAAGTGATATGCGTAATGAAAAATATAACTGGCTTTACACATCGTAAAATAGCCGGATGGGCGGTACTTTTTTAATTAAACCGCGTTTGTTAACAAACAAGGGGGAATATGTTCGAAACAAAATAATTCAAATTTCCAAAAAATGTTGATAATAATAAATCAATTGTTTTTATACATAAATAGTAAACGGACCATCTAATAGTCACTTTACTTTGTTAGGCAAAGGTCCAAGGTATCTCTTTATAAAGAGAATAAACTTACTTCCACTCTTAAATACGGACACATATCCAATGATTTAAATCAGATTTAAAGAATATGCTTTTACTCAAAGTACACAGTAAGATATTATAATTATAAATTAATAAAATTAATAGGATATAAAGGATATTTAATCGACTTTAAAACAAATACACCCACAAAAGTTCTGAATATATTAGCCGTGTGGTATCCGGCAGAATAGAATAGACCACCCTCCTTTTTACCGAGGTGTCGTAAGAGGCGACTAAGGTAAGTGCCGTGTGGTATCCGGCTGAGTAGAATATACCAACCTCATTTCTTATCGAGGTGTCGTAAAAGGTAAGACTAAGATAACTCGACCCGCCGTGTGGTATCCAGTTAAGTAGAATAGACCACCCTTAGAATACCACCCTCTTTCTAACCAAAGAAAGACGTTGACGTCAGGCAGGCGGCCGGTCATAAAGTACGTAGCGAAGTCATGTGACAACATGTTTGAAACATGTTGTGCCGACCCCACATAGAGTACAATAAGGGCAGGAGGATGATGATTAAAATTACTGGGATATTGAAATCCTGCATGACTATTCAGATTAATTATGTAAATTAAATTGTATAAATAATTGACTGCTTAGTTTATTGCCGGTTCTTTTCCTTAAAACAACATTTTTAACTAGATATCCGGAATGCTGTTTTCTTTTTAGCATGACATGGATTGTCCCTAAACGCGGATTATAGCAAAGTAAATTATGATTGCTTTTGCAAGTTGAGTCGCATAGTGTAAAGTACTTCGCGGCAAACGAATCTCTTTATTTATGGCTAAACTGCGGAGCTAGCATTTTTGTAAGAACTTACGAAGTTGCAACTGCCTTGGCGATGCAGGCACTACTTGCTTTGCAGTCTGTCTCGAGGATTCCGTTGGCTGTTTTATTTTTCTAAATGGATATCGTAACTTTGACTTTAGTTTGACATTAACTTTCTTCGTAACTACAAAATATCTCGGACTAGTGCCCGCGACTTCGTTTGCGTCAATTTAAACGTTTTATTACCCATCAATAATGGTGGATAATAGTGGTAGAACCAAGAAACTTGGCGGATACTCTTAAAAAAAGGACAATTTGATTGAGTAATTCATGTTAATAATTTCTTGGTGCGTAGTTCGCATAGCGTAATTGCAGCAAGTTTTTGAGTACTTCGGTCATAAGAGTAAGAGCGGAGATAATCTAAAAAATATAGTAATAACCGGCGAGGTCCAATTGCGCTGGACAGATCTAAACCGCACCACTCTCGGCAGCCATATGCATGAAGTCGTCCGCGTTGCAAAGAATCGACATCATTGGTGCAAAATTGTCCATCTGTGACCCTCAGCAATATTCAAATTCAAAATATTCTTTATTCAAGTAAACTTGTTAACAAGTGCTTTTGAATCGTCAACATCTACTGCTGGTTCGGAAAGCTGTTCCTACCGAGAAGAACCAGCAAGAAACTCGGTGGTTGCTCTTTTCGAATAAAATTCTTATAACTAGCTACATTTGTTTATTACTATTTTGTACAAGGTAGAAGAGTAACTATTGAAACGCGCCCAGAAGGTTTTGGATCGTAACATCTTCACTTTCTCACTATTAAACTTGTATTGATTCACTATTCGCTTTCAGCTTGACTTCACTAAACGACTCAAAAATACACTTTAACTAGGAATCACAATAACAATGATAATCGACAGACTCTCGACAGAATCTCAACAGAATCTCTCTAATTACGTCAAGTTTCACTATTTAAAGCAATCCCCACTCACATGAAAAGTCCCTTCCCTCGCTATCGATCCGGTATTAACAACAACACAGACTGTCATTTGACTATTTCCTATTCCAACATTTTTAGTGTCTGTTACACTATATAAATATATAGCTAAATAAGGACATCGGCACAAGAAAGAGGAGGTGCTGATTTTAGTAAAAATAGGTTATTATCGCTCATCGGGCGTTCGGAATAGTGTTCGGGCAATTTTTTCCGCTGAGGGTAATCGGGGTTTACTGCACCTGAGGTGGTGCGGGTAGGTAGCACAAAAATGACACAAGAAAACAAAGAGAGATCGGCCGGCCGCGCAACTTTGTGAATCGGTACTGAGTGTGAATTATTGATAATATCGGTGTTCGGTGGATCTTTATTATAAATGTACACGGAATATTAAACATAAATCGGTGGCTGTGTAAATTACTAAAACAGAGGAACTATTACAATAGTGATTCCACGAATAAAAGTGGCTTTGTTATACTCCGGCCGGAGCGGCGTGGACGCCATACCCTATAAAAAAGCCTCCCAGTGAAAGGTTAGTCCTTGATTATTCGGGGTGGAAAAATTGCCGGTTGTCTGTCTATCCTAATTACGCTCACCAACTGTAGCTATCGAAGAGCACGGAGTAGGCGCGAACAGTTAGTATTACCCAAATAATCCTTATGAAGTAAGCTTTATGTATTATGATATTTCCTAAACTTGTGTAAATAGAGTGAAAAAATAATGTACACATAAGGTTTATACGTGAACTTTCGAAGCTGCAATCCCAAAGTACTGGTCCCGGTCTCAACGGTAAACAACCTTAGCCGTAATCCAATTCCACATTTACAGAATGAGGGTATTAATAAAACACGCGAGACAAAAACAGGTCTACGGGCCCTTTACGCGGGCTTAACGGTCCGGAGCGCGAATATTTTATTTCAATAAGGAAAACAATCGTGGCGAGGTGGAAACAATATGCTGGCAGTAGGGTCTGTATACGACAACTTATTATAAGACATTCTATCTGTGAAACAAAAAAATATAACAAAAATAATGACAATATTATTTTTATATCATCTGCAATAAAAGAAAATGCTATATTAGATAGGTACATGTCGAATTTGTAAAAACGCGTTCATCACATTAGAATTGCACACAGTTACTATCACAATCTTAGCAATCGTTGCACCGATTGCATAGAATTTATTTCTTGGTTACGAGGTCTGCAAATTTACGCCTAATTCTATTATATACATCGGTACATAAAAAACGCCATCATATTTCAGAAGCACCAGATATATATATACAAAGCGTTTTTTTATCCTTAATTGCAAATGTAACGCAGAGAAAAAATGACTATTTGGTTCGGATAGATACCATCACCATCACAAAACCATACTTGTACATTAGTTCAAAACGACCTTCATATCAAGGTATCTAATGGCTGCTCGAACCTCGGCAGTTTTTCGGACACTTATTAATACTTGTGAGGCGTATAACATCTATTGTAACGATACTCCATGACGACTTACATGATACTTCTAAAGTTACTTCATAATGATCACTAATGCTGTTAGCCTCGACTGCTTTTACAGCGTTATCGGGAGGATTGGTGAGCGCAGAATCATGGTTATTAAAAGTGGAGAACTAGTCTCGAGGGAGTTTCGCAGTGTCCTGGGAGCGTTACCTTTAGGTACCTCCTATGAGGTCGTATCTGGGCTTAAAGCGTCGTGCTACGGAGGTCAGAATAGGACTTGCACTCTACTAACTCTACGACAACCCACACCGTCTTTATACTGGTGTATTTTACAATAACTTCCGTCTTTCATTGTCCTGTTCTCCTTATCAATTTGTCATTATACACTTTTTTTATATAACTTAATCTCTTATTAACTTATTCTAGTATGCTACATTACATTTATATATCACATTTATATATTGTATTTGTTTATATATGTATGTATATATTATATAAATTGATATGTATGTCTTCTTTCGTACACACCTAGGAGTTAGGTTTTGCTCTAATTTTCCCTTTAATGTTGGTTGCCTGGAAGAGATCGCTGATTCAGCGATAAGGCCGCCCGTTGTACAAGATATATCGTTTACTATACTTTTATTTTTATGAATATGTTTTTGTTTTGGCACATGTTTTGTTTGCTTCTGTACTCTGTATTCTTTTTGTATAATATTATGGCATTATCCTCGAATCAATTCTGACCGCTTGGGCATCTTACGGAGAGAATTCCCCTCAATTTATGATGCGGCCCGCTAGTGTATAATTTTTGCATGAGCTCGTATACTCGTTTTCGCGGAATGGAAACAAGGGTACGCTGTTTACGTATAAGGGATTTGGGATGAAATAACTTGGATGTTTTGAATAGCTACGCTTTTCCTATTAATCCTTCTGATATTATTAAGGTAAAAGTTTGGAAGTGTATATATGTCTGTACACATATATATATTCACGACCTTTGTGTGTGTATTTGTTTTAAGTTTTCAACGATTAAAGGATTTGTGTGGGCCTGTGCATAAATGTAGGCCCTGGAATACCTATTTTGAATTCCCTAAAGTTCATATAGGTAGTTCATTTAGTTCGGCGGTAAGACCGTGCGACTCTTTCGAGGAGGTCACGAGTTCAAAGTTTTTCTATTAAAAACTTATGTGTCTAATTGATAATTTCAATTTATCACACGCTTTTTGCGTGAAGGAAAGCATCGTGAGGAAACCTGCATATCTCTAGAAATTTCTGGAGATATGTGTAACCTACCAATCCGCATTGGAGCAGCAGAGAGAGGAGGCCTATTCCCAGCAGTGGGATTGTAACAGGCCGCTACCTTAAAGTTCATATAAAACTCATAATCCCGGATAAAACCATCAACGACCTCGATTTTATGTAAAAAAAAGTAAATGTTTTTATTTTATAATAATTATTGCTTTAACTCACTCGCATTTTAGGATCACTAGGAGAAATCTCACATAGAGATGAAATTTTTCGTAAAGTTTTATTTATGTATGTTATTCTTATGTATATTAGATATACAAGTTGTTCGTTTTTTTCCAACAGAAGACCTAAAACTTTTGTAAATGTCACAGTTAACAAACTATAAATTTCTATTGACTGGTCCTATAGTAGGGGAAGTAAAAATCGTATTTAATTTTCACCAAAAACACAAAGTGACTTTTCAAACAACCCAAATGAATATTTGTTAGTTTTTTGCGACAAACATTTAACTTATCTCAACTAAATCAAAGACAGTTCCCAGTGGTAACTTCTAATCGAAATCAATGGAAATATTCGGAATAGTTTTATCGGGTGACTCGGAACACATTACAAATTCAATCTCGCCGCCGGGCGAGGAGTACGCGTTCCTCGCGATTCCGTCGTGGATAGCACTTGAATAGTTCAAAGTCAGGTTTGGTGCAAAGCATAAGAGTCGTTTGAAATAAAATACTATAATAAATAGAAGGCGTTACTTTATAGCTATTTAAAAAAAGGCTAACTCAGAAAGCCTACTATACTAATGAGGATTACTTAGACGATAAGAATGCGTGGATATAGCTACTTTTCGACCCTGTACAAGACATTAATAACTATATGTAACTAATAATAAAACTTATTCTTTAAAAAGAGCAACCGCCGACTTTCTTACTAGCTCTTCTCGGTAGGAACAGCTTTCCGAACACGCAGTAGATGTTGACGATTCAAAAGCATTTGCGTACAAGTTTACTTGATTAAAGAATATTTTGAATTTGCATTTGATATACTAGCAATTTTTTTTATACTAGCAATGACAGTGGCTTCGCCCGCGTCGAAATCAATGTGAAATCGGCTAGATTCTGCTTCATAGAGCATCGTGTCTGCCGCACAGACTGACGAACCCCTGTGTGACAGTGACAGCGCTTTATGAAACCGAACTGGCTGGCTGTTTCGTTCTAAACTTCGATGTGCATTGTTTCATGCCGGGTACTATACTATAAGCGACAAAACGCTCCTCCTTTGCCAGCTATAAAGGAGCGAGCGAGAGGAGACAAGTACGTAAAGCGTTTGTGCACTGTAGGTAACTGTATACACGTACCTAGATTGCAGTTTTCTGCTTCTTTTATAGTAAGATAAAGATCCATGTCCTTAATAATCCTTAAATATATTTTAACATTCTTTTAATATTCATCCGCAAAAGGCTTTATATTTTTATAATTTACTAGTTTTTAAACGCAACGTCGTTCGCGTGGACTGCAGTCTCATTATTTGAGTAAACCGTTATATTAATTATGGTTAAAGTGGTTAAACACCTTAAAAGCTAGACATATGCTGTCGCGGACTTTTATTTAGACCTTTTAGAAGTCAACAATTTTGTTGTACATGAATTTTAAACAATTTTCACCGTTCACTTAGCATATGCAAGAAAAGCTTTAAATTTTGCCGTTTTCGCAATATTTTTTATTGCTGCTCCTCTCCTATTCATCTAAGCGTGATGTTATATAGTCTATAGCCTTCCTCGATAAATTGACTATTTTAAACTAAAAGAATTTTTTAAATCGGTCTAGTAGTTCCTGAGATTAGCGCGTTCAAACAAACAAACTCTTCAGATTTATATATTAAATATAGATATAGATAAACGAAATGATTTTCATTATCAGTTATTCTTTGACTCTCGTAACTTGGACCATCTCTATTCAGCCAATAGTAGCGATCTGGACTAATTATACCGAGAGGACTGAAGACCCGTGGAATTTAGATTCACTATGTTTTCACATCGACACTTACTATCGAAGATAATAATAGTCAATTCTATTATTCATTTTCTGTGCCAGATATCTTGCGAATTCAAATTCAAATTCAAAATATTCCTTATTCAAGTAAAGTTGTAAACAAGTGCTTTTGAATCGTCAACTTTACTGCTGGTTCGGAAAGCTGTTCCTACCGAGAAGAACCAGCAAGAAACTCGGCGGTTGCTCTTTTTAAAATATAAATCTTAGAACTAGTTACATTTATTTATTACTGTCTTGTACAGGGTAGAGGTGCACCTATTTCCACACATCCTTATCATCTAAGTAATCTTCAACAGTATAGTAAGTAGGCTTTCTGTATCAGCCTCTTTTTAATAGTGTTTTTAAACTGCTGTAATGGCATGGCCAAAATTGATTTCGGAATTTTATTATAGAATCTTATACCCATACCCATAAACGATTTACGTACTTTTGCTAGGCGCAAAGTAGGAACCGACATCGCAAGCTTATGTCGGTTCCTACTTTGTCTATTATATACATCACCTATCGTTTTATAATTCTTTATATTTTTATGTACAAAAATTACATTACTTAAAATATACTGTGAAGCGAATGTAAGAATACGTATTTCCTTAAACTTCTCTCGCAGGGAATCACACTGACTTAAATTGTAGATGCCACGTATGGCTCTTTTTTGTTGGCTCTTGGTTGTTAATACTTTATAGTAGTACTATAGATTACTCGACAGTGGTGTCGGGACTTTGAGTTATACGTTAAACAAATGCATGAATTATTTAACTGAAACTAGCACGCGTGTTTTGCGTAGATAATACTAATAAAGCGCTACTGTTGTATATTTTATAGATATATAATTTATACTAAGGCTCCTCGACCACGGCGACTTTTTATAGCAATGCTGTCATATAGTACCCGGCATTAAATAATGCACATCGATGTTTAGAACGAAACAGCCAGCAAGTTCGGTTTCGTAGAGCGCTGTCTCTGTCACTCAGTTAGTATGTGACGTTTCGCACGGGTTCGTCAGTCTGTGCGAAAGAGACTATGCTCTATGAAGCAGAATCTGGCCGATTTTCTCTCTCTAAGCCTCGATGTGCATTGTTTGCTGCCAAGTACTATACGTTTAGTAAACGCGTCACAGTATTGCTACTAAAACGTGTTAGTAGCAGTACTGTGCAAGGTTCTACTGTGTCAGATATGACATTCTCTCCTCGTCCTTAAGTCGTGTGCTCACTACTAAGCATCATGATGGTCCTAATCCCTTCTGCTATAGATTAAGTGCCGCCAATTTTCGTGGTCGGCAGCGCTATGTATGGCCTCGCTCAGTCATTCAGGTCGTCAGTCGAGATGTTCAGACACTTGATGCGTCCGTGTTTTCGGGCTCTGACTCCTGGATCTTTTCCCGTCTACCTTCCATATGGCATTCTATAACAACTAACAAAGTATGGAGAGACAGAAACATAACGCCGAAAACGAAAATACATCTTGTGCGTACTCTTGTCTTTTCCATTGCTCTATATGGTGCAGAAACATGGACCCTTAAAGCCGCTGATTGTTGACGCCTATGAAATGTGACGCTTTTCTAACTTTAACTAAAGAAAAGTTGTTTTGACTGTATATATAATAACTTGCTAATCTGGCAAACGTTGTTTTGCCATATAAATTATTTCAAAGAAATCTATGATTCAGAAAAAAAATTGTCCAAAAACAAAAATAAATAAAAAAGTAAAAATAAAATTATTTTACTATAATCACGATACAGTAAATAGAAAATATATATGGTGCTAAATGTATAGTGGACTATCCGTTTTTTCATACCCTTTACATGCAGGATTCGTAAAAACACATGCACAAACCTCCACCATCGCCACCACAATACACAAGCACTACACACGTTCACTATCACAAACTCAACAATCGTTTCGCCCCGCAACCGAAGCATCATCAGGAGATAGACTCCACGACAAAATCGCAAACGGCAGTATTATCCAAACAAGCATTGTTATATAGTAATTGGTTTATCCCCACCATTTATTTTACCTCTGAGCAGGTGCAACAAGCTTGAACTGGAAACATTTATCTGCTCGTTAATGAGGGTGTCATTGTTGTGCTTAATGATTTCCAATTGTTCCAAAATATTAAATTTCAAGCCTTTTTCACAGGTGTGCAGTATTTCGAAACAATGGTCATTAGGAACTTTTTGTATTATGGATCTCCGCAAAGTAACGCCTATTCTATAAATTATTGAAAAATAAATAAATAAAAGGGGCGGACAACCTTAGGTGTATCAAAAATAGATAGTAGCCGATCCTCAGATCTACTAAATATGCATAAAATGTCATAAAAATCGGTAAAGCCGTCTTGGAGATGTATGGTAAAATTGTGACACGACAATTTTATACATGATTAACTTAATTAAAAGTCAATTTAAAGAGAAGTAAAGGCAATCGAAGTTGTTTGGAAAAAACAATTACCTCGTAACCTCTTTTTTGTCAGAAACTAATGAGTCCCCCCGCTGACGGCGCGCGATCTAATTAATTTCCCCACAAAGCCCTTACACGGTGTTGTTACCGAAAATACAATTAATTTTCCGCAGCCACTTGCCAAGAGCGGCATTTACCGCGTAACGGAAAGTACTTACACAACACTCCTCGGAAAATATAAAGATATTGAACATTTTACTGGCCCGATGGCGTAGTGGGTAGTGACCCTGCCTTCAACGCCATGGGTCGCGGGTTATATTCCCGCCGAGGGATCGGCATCGGATTCTATAAAGAATTTGTTGGTTCTTCGAGCCTGGGTGTGTATTTGTATTTAAGTATGTATTTAAAATTATATATGTAGTATATCTACCAGTTGTCCGTCACCCATAACACAAGTTTTAAGTTAATTACTTTGGGGACCGTGTGTTTAAATGTCCCATATTTTTATTTATGTATTTTACTGTACACCTCAAGATGTTCAGAAGAAAATGCACACTAATAATATTATGAGTGTAAAAATCAATCTTTCTCGCTAGACGAGAAATCGCAAATTAATGGCACGCGTGTCTAAACATTGGCACAACATGTTACATACATGTTGTCACATGATTTGGCTACGTATTTCATGACCGGGCGTCTGCCTGACGTTGACTTACGTTAATCGTATTTTACGACACCTCGGTAAAAAAGAGTGTGGTCTATTCTACTCAACCGGATACCACACGGCGGAATAGATAAATAGAGATATTTCTTGATAAAGTTTGCATCAATTTGTGTTGCATCAGCATTTAAAAACGTCAACGTTAAAAAGTTGTATTATACTTTTTATTTTGTTTATTTTAATCCACTATAGAACTATTATTTATAGTACTAGTATTATAAATACAAAAGTCTGTATGTATCACATAGAGTGGAATAAGTGCAGGAGGATGATCTCTAGTTATCTATTATCTCATAACAACAGAAATCAAAATAACTAAATGTTTTATAGCAATACAATAATCTCTAATGTTATAAAAATACCATTCAACATAACATTTCAGGTCATAGGTACGAGTACTGTGCCTGAATAAAAGTACTATTGATGTAGGGTAGTTTTAAAAGTAGAGCTTCTATTGTTTCAAATTACACACAGCGTCAGGACACTTCCTACATCGCTCACTTTGCCCACAACTGCTGAGAAGATAGAAAGTGTGAACTGTACAGATACCAAGACATTTTTTTGTATTATTGTGTTATTTAGAACTTATATTTTAACAGTCGTGTTGACATTTTATTATTTCAATACGTGACGTAAGCATTTAACTCACAGCAACTGTTCAAATAATGTTTTGCTTTTGTAAAATGCTCACAGACTCGAACAAAATCACTATTAATATAACCAGCAATTTATAATAATATAATCTATACTTATTATAAAACAAAGTCCCAAAAAGCTGTCTGTCTGTATGTAATCGATTTTCTCAAAATCTACTGAACGGGTTTTTGAACGGTTTTCATCAAAAGATAGTGTAATACTTCCAAATGGTTTAGGTATGTAGTAAAGTAAAGTAGCGGCCTGTTACAATCCCACTGCTGGGAATAGGCCTCCTCTCTCCGTTTCTAGAGAGAAGGGTTGGAGCTAAGACCTACCACGCTGCTCCAATGCGGATTGGTAGGTTACACATATCCAGAATTATCTAGAGATATGCAGGTTTCCTCACGATGTTTTCCTTCACCGAAAAGCGTGTGATAAATTGCAATTATAAATTAGACACATGAGTTTTAATAGAAAAACTCATTGGTGCCTGCCCGGGTTTGAACTCGTGTTCCCCTCGAAAGTGTCGCACGGTCTCACCGCTGGGCTATCACAGCTCAACATTATCAGGTATGTAGTACATATAGTTATTATGTAAATTGTTGAAGAGATCGCGCAGTTGTTAAATAACTTGCTTGCTGGGAGCTTGAGTCGCGTGCGCTGGGTAAACTAGCAGAGATACGCTAAAGTAATGTAGTAGAGAACTGTAGATCTATAACAATACTACAAAAAAGTTCGCAATAGCATGCCTCTATCTATCACGGTTACACACTCACAATAACTACTTTTATGTTCAAAATTTCGAAAATTCAACGCGGGCGAAGTCGTTCTTGGCACAGCTAGTATTTTATAAATTTCACAAAAACAACTTGATCCAATTCTCCTTTTGTATTTTGGAGCTTAGACCAAACAAACAATACAGACTGTTGAATAGTTGTTATGGTACGTCACTAATGTCATTGAAAATCACTAGCCAAGATTACTTGTCACGATGACGTTACACTTTGATAAGCGTCCGTGATCTAATAACGTGTATTACATTGTCATAAAAGTCTTAGTAAACACCTTGTACAAAAGTCTATATTCAATACCCTTGCCCGATGCACGAACCGCAACACTAGTTAGTGTAAACTAGGTAGGTAAATAGTGTAGGTAATTATATGTCAATTGCACTTTCATAATCATCACTTAGATTTGATTTTAAGTTATCATCATCCTCCTGCCCTTATCCCACTCTAAGTGGGGTCGGCTCAACATGTTACAAACATGTTGTCACATGATTTGGCTACGTTTTTTATGACCGGCCGCCTGCCTGACGTCAACTTAACTTAGTCGCCTTTTACACCTCGGTAAAAAATGAGGGTGGTCTATTCTATGCAGCCGGATACCACACGGCACATACCTTAGTCGCCTCTTACGACACCTCGGTAAGAAAGGAGGGTGGTCTATTCTATTCTGCCGGATACCACACGGCGCTTGATTTTAAGTTATCGCAAAATTAAAAATAACGCACGCCAAAATATTGTGAAAGGGGTAGTCAAAAACAAGCTGAGCAAGGCTTGGGCGAGGTCCGCTAGTTTTTATATACTTTTATGTGCAAAAGTATACAAAAGTTCACCCATGAAAGACAAACAGACATGCATTTGTAAATCACGTGCTCCTCCACAATATCAGTTTTCAGACATTTTAGACAGATACTAGCGTCAATTTTATTCAATCATGGCCACCTTTCAGAGCAAGCGAGTCACACGTGACTTGAGTGTTGGATGAGTCTAACTGCCCTCCACATTATTGGCTACGTGCTGTCCATGACAAGGTTTTTTATTGTTTGATAGGCGAGCACTTGACTGCAATCGTGCCTGATAGCAGTGGCGTACTTAAATAACCAAAGGCCCTGGGGAAAAAATTAAACTAGGACCCCAAATAAACTATTTAAAAACGTTTCTCTCAGGTGTTCGTATTAAGGGGTAAAGCTAAGGACTTAAATCAAAAAGTTTTATTTTGCTTTACTGTACATAAACAACAAGTGACTGGCCCGTTGGCGCAGTGGGTAGTGACCTTGCTTTCACCTCCGTGGGTCGCGGATTGGATTCCCGACGACGGCCAACGAAATTTCATAGCAGTGGTACATATTGTTTGACTTTTTCCGACATTCTCAACAATTCGTTATATTTTAACTAATTAACACAAACCCTAGACTAATTTTATAATTAGATCTGTCTATTAGAGAAAAACCGTTTGAAAAACCGTTGAATAGTCGTTCTTCGAGTTCAGGACAGCTACAGACAAACGCGACAAAGTACTTTGTGTTATAATATTAATGGTTACACGTTAACTTTAATCACGAGCGCAGTAACAATAAAATTAAAGGCAAAATACGTGCCAGATACCATACAGCTGTTCGATAAGACATACTTTGAAATGACTAATTGTTTACTTTACTTTAGACGAATTTAATACAAAAACAATGTAAGCCACATTGCTCTATGGCCTGTTTGCGTCACAGATCTGAGAACAGGCGTTTTTTATTTAATTGTTAATATAAAAGATCATATTGTTTATGACAGAAACTAATAATCAAAGAAATCTATAATTATATATAGTATGCGGCAATGAATAATGCACATCGAGGCTTAGAGAGAGAAATCGGCTAGATTCTACTTCATAGAGCATTGTCTCTGTCGCACAGACTGACGAACCCGTCTGAAACGTCATATACTAACTGAGTGACAGTGACAGCGCTCTACTGGCCGGCTGTTTCGTTCTAAACATCGATGTGCATTATTTATTGCCGGGTAATATACGTAATTATGACTATGGACTTCCTGCGGACTTTCCACAAGGGAGTGTCCGACTCCCACGGACTAAAACCCCTCCTCATTTCCCTCTGCCTTCTACGGCGGAGGAGGGAGGCGGCGGCGGATACCTTTCGGCATTGCTTCACTGTAGCCGGTGTCTAATTCCCGTTCTTCCGTCTCTTTATCTCCCATTATGTCCGACACAAACTTTTGCATCAGGGTCCAGCTTTCCGTGTCGCGGAGCATAAAAGGGATGAAAGTTTCAGGTGAAAGTATCTCCCCTGTTTTATCTGCTACCATTTGACGTTTCTCACCCCACCTTGGGCATTCAAAGATAGTGTGTCTAGGTGTATCTTTTACTTCACAATAGACAGATCTATCGGTGCTGAGTTTTTTTAATTCTGCACAGGTATTCTTTAAAACACCCATGACTTGTCATCACCTGTGTCAATTGGTAGCTTGTTTCGCCAAAAGGACGCAATATCCACACTCTAATATCGGGTACCAGTAATTTTATCCAGTTGTCTTCTTCAGTCTCGGTTCTCTTACTATGTATTATATGGTAACTAGCAATAATAATTAATAGCAAAAACACTTGTAAACGAAGTCACGGATAATTAGTATATAATATATCAATATAATGTATTTAATTTTATTACCGCACACCTTTTGTTCGTGTAGTTATAGTTTTCTTTTGTCTTTATGTAAAGTTAAACACATATATTTTTCACATTCGCAAATAATACTTGATATAAATTGAATTTATTAATTTCAACACTGTTTTGCGACGCAGCACACTACACACGGAAGGTTGTGTAGTTTCGCTCTACGATGAAAATATTAATAGGTAAGACATGCGAATTCATTTATACATAAATTTTGCACTTATCCGACATAAAGGACGAAGTATATTTAAAAAATATATACTTAAATTATTACAATATGATGTTTAGTCTACTTATTATTTAAACTAAAACTTTGCGGAGATCCATAATACAGAAGTAATAATAAAATTATTTTGCTATAATCCGCGATACAGTAAATAGAAAATATATACAGCGTTAAATGGATAGTGGACTATCCGTATTTTCATACCCGATACGTGCAGGAATCGTAAAAACACATGCACAAACCTCCACCACTTCCACCAAAATACACAAGCACTACACATGTTTAATATCACAAACTCCACTCTCTCCTCCTGATGATGCTACGGTTGCGAGGCGAAACGATTGTTGAGTTTGTGATAGTGAACGTGTGTAGTGCTTGTGTATTGTGGTGGAAGTGGTGGAGGTTTGTGCATGTGTTTTTACGAATCCTGCACGTATAGGGTATGAAAATACGGATAATCCACTATACATTTAACACTATATATTTTCTATTTACTGTATCGCGGATTATAGCAAAATAATTTTATTATTACTTTTGTATCTACTTATTCCAGCTAGTGCGCGTAAACTTAAAGGCTGAAAATAGCTTTAATTCATCAAATCAATTATACATAATCAATTATGCTATTATGTGTGTGATGTTGCCGAAAATCTTTTTTAAAGTTTTTATTTAACTTGCATTGTATGCTCTTGAAGGTAAATAATAAATAAATAAATATATGGGACATTTACACACACGGTCGCCAAGCCCCAAAGTAAGTAACTTAATACTTGTGTTATGGGTGAGAGACAACTGGTAAATGTATACATATATAGTTTTAAATACATACTTAAATACATATATACACCTAGACTCGAAGAACCAACAAATTCTAAATAGAAAATGTTAATTCTCGGCGGGAATCGAACCCGCGACCCGCGGAGCCAAAGACAGGGTCACTGCCAACTGCGCCAAAGGCCAGTCAGAAGTAAAAGAAGTTATATTTGACCCACTTCCCGGTGTCCCATTAAACTGAAATTTTACATACTGCTCCAGTCCTTATGACAATGCATGTTTATGATAAGCAAGACTGATGCTGCCAGGATTAGCTCCAGACCAGGGAACTCCTCAATGGTTAACAGTGTTAAAAGTTTTTGTTAAAAGATTATTTTAAACTAACTTGTTATCTTGTATGTTAACTCGGTATATAAGCTTCAATTCTACCAAATTTTATTAAAATCGCTCCAGCAGATTTGCCTCGAAAGCGTAACAGACAGACTTACGCGTCTGTAATATTAGTACTTAAAAAAGTAATAGTAAAGTAACGGCCTGTTACTATCCCACTACTCGGCATAGACCTCCTCTCTCCGTTTTTGGAGAGAAGGGTTGGAGCTAAGACCTACCACGCTGCTCCAATGCGGGTTGGTAGGTGACACATATCCTTAGAATTCTCTAGAGATATGCAGGTTTCATCACGATGTTTTTCCTAACCGAAAAGCATGTGATAAATTGCACGAGGTTTGAATTCATGATCGTCTCTAGAGATTCGCACAGTCTCACCGCTGGGCTATCACAGCTAAAATTAATAGTAACTACTAAATAATTCAACAAGTTAACTAAGTACAGTAAATAGAGATTTTCGGTTCAGTAATTGACTGATGCGCTAATTCTTCTGGCAAAAATCTTATTTTAGAGTTGTAATAAAATAATATTATATAAAAATGTATTTTTAACACATACACATTAACTGTATTTTGTGTATTAAGTGTATTTAGAGTTTCAAAAAAACTGAAGCTAAATACCAAACCCACACGCACACACTCATTTCATTTCAGTATGTTATTTTTTTATATTATTTGCATTCCATAGCTTTTAAAGTGAAAACTTCTTTTCCTTTTCTTTTTTCTTTTCTTTCTTAAGCAGCGTTGTGCACTTATTTGATGGTAAGAAGGAGGGAGAGGAGTAGGAGAGGAAGTATCCGCTTCTCTTCCTACCGCGCGGTGAAAATGCTCCTTCTTTTCGGCGACGCAGGCCGCTTGTACGAATGTCATGTTTGTGTACAATAGCGCAGTCAATGAATAATGTATACTTACACATAGATGATGAAATGACACTGCTTTTATACCTATAATTAAAGCAATTCGTGCACAATTATTCCATAACCATTCCAAAATATCAAAAATACACAATGTTAATATTCAAGTTTTCACTTCTGCTGGCGCTTCCGGAGTACAACCCGTTGATCTTTTATAAATGTCGGATGGATTCACTGCAGGCCTACCATGATACTCTTAGTGCGACTCAATTGAAGACTTAAACGAAATTGTTTTGCTTTTTCATACCATGACGTCTTAAAGACGCACACTTTAAGTCGTTGCCGTATGACCTTTCGGAATTTGTCCTAAGAACATGTGAGTAAAAGAGACATAGTTATCTATAGTTCATATAACGTTATCCTTTTCAAACATTACGACCCCAATGCAATTCACACTTCATGGTACGAAAACAAAGCGGTTCGCGGTCGTCGTTTACGTCTTCAATTGAGTCGCAATAAGAGTTCATGGTAGGCCTGCAGATCATACTATTGCAATGCCATCTTCGCAAAATTATGGTGTTTACTTTCATCTTGAATTTGAACCTGTAAATATAAAAAAAAACATTGTTTCGTTTGGTTACCCCTAACGTGTGTGTATATAAATTAATATTAAATTTTGAGTAATTTCCTTCATTCCTTTTACACTAAATAGAAAATAAAAAACTAAAAAAAATTAATCCGTACAATAATTTATGCATTTTTTTCTAAATAAAAATATTTAGAACAAAATCACGAATTGCATATAATTTGCAACTTTTTTTAATCCATAATAACATTATTAATGAGAAAGTATTTCTCCTTTCAGCGTTTTACTTAAACAGCTAATTCGCTAGAGAAATATTGATGATTTTTTTTACTATTTAAACCGGGGTAACAAAAGGATGAAAGTTCCCGTCTTTTATTAGGATATAAGTAAAAATATAATGCATAGTTTAAGAGTATTTTAACACTACACTTGAACTAGGCCGCAGGTTGCTCTAGTTATTAATATATAACGTTTTAACTCTTTTTCAGGATCACTAGTGGTCATCACTTTTTGTTTTTCACCAAGCTATAGCTGTGTATGCTCTAGAATCTTTAAACCAGTTTGTGGCTCCAATAACGTGACTTACGCTAATGAATGCGAGTTCAAGTGCGCCAGAGATGAACGAATGAAATGTAATGAAGTGATTGTTATAGACTATCAAGGCAGATGCAGAGAATCTTGCGTCTGTACAGATGACTATAATCCCGTTTGTGGCAGTGATGGAAAAACCTATTCTAATCAATGTGAGCTAGACTGTGAAATAAAAAAACAATCAAACAACGGTCCAACATCATTATGTAAAAATTATGACGGTGAATGCTCTTCTTGTGTCTGTACCCAAGAATATAAACCGGTTTGCGGAAAAGATGGCACAACTTATTCCAATCCATGTGAACTGGAATGCGAAAATAAAAAGAGATTGAAAAATGGACAACCCGCTCTATTTAAAAATTACGATGGCGTATGTCTAGAACCCTGTATTTGCACGGACGACTATACTCCAGTGTGTGGAGAAGATGGTAAGACTTACAGCAATAAATGCCGGCTTGACTGTGACAATCAAGAACGTAAGCGTAGAGGAGAAAAACCTGTTGCCATTAAAAGCCAAGGTCAATGTCCTAGATTGTGCACCTGCACTAAAGAATATAACCCAGTATGTGGCAGTGACGGTAAAACATATTCGAATCCATGCATCCTGCGTTGTGAAAATATCAAGAGGAACGACAACGGTCAGAAAAACATTACAATAATAAGTAATGGAAAATGCCCCGAATCCTGTATATGTCCAGAAATTTATAAGCCAGTCTGTGGTAGTAATGGAAAAACCTATTCTAATCAATGTGAGCTAGACTGTGAGATAAAAAAGCAATCAAACAACGGTCCAACATCATTATGTAAAAATTATGACGGTGAATGTCTTCCACCATGTAATTGCACATTTATTAATGCTCCAGTCTGCGGTGAAGATGGCCAAACTTATGGCAATAAATGCCAACTCGACTGCAAAAACAAGGAACGGGAGCGTAAGGGAGAGAAAATTGTTAAAGTTGCAAGCGAAGGTAAATGTCCTAAGCCCTGCATATGTCCTAAAATTTATAAGCCCGTCTGTGGTAGTGATGGAAAAACCTATTCTAATCAATGTGAGCTAGACTGTGAGATAAAAAAGCAATCAAACAACGGGCCAACATCATTATGTAAAAATTATGACGGTGAATGCTCTTCTTGTGTCTGTACCCAAGAATATAAACCGGTTTGCGGAAAAGATGGCACAACTTATTCCAATGCATGTGAACTGGAATGTGAAAATAAAAAGAGATTGAAAAATGGACAACCCGCCCTGTTTAAAAATTACGATGGCGTATGTCTAGAACCCTGTATTTGCACGGACGACTATACTCCAGTGTGTGGAGAAGATGGTAAGACTTACAGCAATAAATGCCGGCTTGACTGTGACAATAAAGAACGTAAGCGTAAAGGAGAAAAACCTGTTGCCATTAAAAGCCAAGGTCAATGTCCTAAATTGTGCCCCTGCACTAAAGAATATAACCCAGTATGTGGCAGTGACGGTAAAACATATTCGAACCCATGCCTCCTGCGGTGTGAAAATATCAAGAGAAACGACAACGGGCAGAAAAACATTACAATAATAAGTAATGGAAAATGCCCCGAATCCTGTATATGTCCAGAAATTTATAAGCCAGTCTGTGGTAGTGATGGAAAAACCTATTCTAATGAATGTAAGCTAGACTGTGAAATAAAAAAGCAATCAGACAACGGTCCAACATCGTTATGTAAAAATTATGACGGTGAATGTCTTCCACCATGTAATTGCATATTTATTTATGCTCCAGTCTGCGGTGAAGATGGCCAGACTTATGGCAATAAATGCCAACTCGACTGCAAAAACAAGGAACGGGAGCGTAAGGGAAAGAAAATTGTTAAAGTTGCAAGCGAAGGTAAATGTCCAGAACCATGTGCATGTACGGCAATTTATGAGCCAGTCTGTGGTAGTGATGGAAAAACCTATTCTAATCAATGTGAGCTAGACTGTGAGGTAAAAAAGCAATCAAAGAACGGTCTAACATCATTATGTAAAAATTATGACGGTGAATGTCTTCCACCGTGTAATTGCACATTTATTAATGCTCCAGTCTGCGGTGAAGATGGCCAAACTTATGGCAATAAATGTCAACTCGACTGCAAAAACAAGGAACGGGAGCGTAAGGGAGAGAAAATTGTTAAAGTTGCAAGCGAAGGTAAATGTCCTAAGCCCTGCATATGTCCTAAAATTTATAAGCCAGTCTGTGGTAGTGATGGAAAAACCTATTCTAATCAATGCGAGCTAGACTGTGAGATAAAAAAGCAATCGAACAACGGTCCAACATCATTAACTAAAAATTATGACGGTGAATGTCTTCCACCATGTATTTGCACATTGATTTATGCTCCAGTCTGCGGTGAAGATGGGAAAACTTATGGCAGTAAATGCCAACTCGACTGCAAAAACAAGGAACGGGAGCGTAAGGGAGAGAAAATTGTTAAAGTTGCAAGCGAAGGTAAATGTCCTAAGCCCTGCATATGTCCTAAAATTTATAAGCCAGTCTGTGGTAGTGATGGAAAAACCTATTCTAATCAATGTGAGCTAGACTGTGAGATAAAAAAGCAATCGAACAACGGTCCAACATCATTAAGTAATAATTATGACGGTGAATGTCTTCCACCATGTATTTGCACATTTATTTATGCTCCAGTCTGCGGTGAAGATGGGAAAACTTATGGTAATAAATGTCAACTCGACTGCAAAAACAAGGAACGGGAGCGTAAGGGAGAGAAAATTGTTAAAGTTGCAAGCGAAGGTAAATGTCCTAAGCCCTGCATATGTCCTAAAATTTATAAGCCAGTCTGTGGTAGTGATGGAAAAACCTATTCTAATCAATGTGAGCTAGACTGTGAGATAAAAAAGCAATCGAACAACGGTCCAACATCATTAAGTAAAAATTATGACGGTGAATGTCTTCCACCATGTATTTGCACATTGATTTATGCTCCAGTCTGCGGAGAAGATGGCCAAACTTATGGTAATAAATGTCAACTCGACTGCAAAAACAAGGAACGGGAGCGTAAGGGAGAGAAAATTGTTAAAGTTGCAAGCGAAGGTAAATGTCCTAAGCCCTGCATATGTCCTAAAATTTATAAGCCAGTCTGTGGTAGTGATGGAAAAACCTATTCAAATCAATGTGAGCTAGACTGTGAGATAAAAAAGCAATCGAACAACGGTCCAACATCATTAAGTAAAAATTATGACGGTAAATGTCTTCCACCATGTATTTGCACATTGATTTATGCTCCAGTCTGCGGGGAAGATGGCCAAACTTATGGTAATAAATGTCAACTCGACTGCAAAAACAAGGAACGGGAGCGTAAGGGAGAGAAAATTGTTAAAGTTGCAAGCGAAGGTAAATGTCCTAAGCCCTGCATATGTCCTAAAATTTATAAGCCAGTCTGTGGTAGTGATGGAAAAACCTATTCTAATCAATGCGAGCTAGACTGTGAGATAAAAAAGCAATCGAACAACGGTCCAACTTCATTAAGTAAAAATTATGACGGTGAATGTCTTCCACCATGTATTTGCACATTTATTTATGCTCCAGTCTGCGGTGAAGATGGCCAAACTTATGGTAATAAATGTCAACTCGACTGCAAAAACAAGGAACGGGAGCGTAAGGGAGAGAAAATTGTTAAAGTTGCAAGCGAAGGTAAATGTCCTAAGCCCTGCATATGTCCTAAAATTTATAAGCCAGTCTGTGGTAGTGATGGAAAAACCTATTCAAATCAATGTGAGCTAGACTGTGAGATAAAAAAGCAATCGAACAACGGTCCAACTTCATTAAGTAAAAATTATGACGGTGAATGTCTTCCACCATGTATTTGCACATTTATTTATGCTCCAGTCTGCGGTGAAGATGGCCAAACTTATGGTAATAAATGTCAACTCGACTGCAAAAACAAGGAACGGGAGCGTAAGGGAGAGAAAATTGTTAAAGTTGCAAGCGAAGGTAAATGTCCTAAGCCCTGCATATGTCCTAAAATTTATAAGCCAGTCTGTGGTAGTGATGGAAAAACCTATTCTAATCAATGTGAGCTAGACTGTGAGATAAAAAAGCAATCGAACAACGGTCCAACATCATTAACTAAAAATTATGACGGTGAATGTCTTCCACCATGTATTTGCACATTGATTTATGCTCCAGTCTGCGGTGAAGATGGGAAAACTTATGGCAGTAAATGCCAACTCGACTGCAAAAACAAGGAACGAGAGCGTAAAGGAGAAAAAATTATTAAAGTTACAAGCGAAGGTAAATGCCCAGAATCATGTGCATGTACGGCAATTTATGAGCCAGTCTGTGGTAGTGATGGAAAAACCTATTCTAATCAATGTGAGCTAGACTGTGAAATAAAAAAACAATCAAACAACGGTCCAACATCATTATGTAAAAATTATGACGGTGAATGCTCTTCTTGTGTTTGTACCCAAGAATATAAACCGGTTTGCGGAAAAGATGGCACAACTTATCCCAATCCATGTGAACTGGAATGCGAAAATAAAAAGAGATTGAAAAATGGACAACCCGCTCTGTTTAAAAATTACGATGGCGTATGTCTAGAACCCTGCATTTGCACGGACGACTATACTCCAGTGTGTGGAGAAGATGGTAAGACTTACAGCAATAAATGCCGGCTTGACTGTGACAATCAAGAACGTAAGCGTAAAGGAGAAAAAATTATTAATGTTGCGAGTGAAGGTAAATGTCCAGAATCATATGCATGTACGGCAATCTATGATCCAGTATGTGGTTCAAATAACTTGACATATTCTTCTGAATGTTTCCTCAATAGGGCCAGCAAAGAAAACATTGACAAAAATCTACCTCCAATTTACATCAAAAATCGAGGTACGTGTGATGCCATATGTTTCTGTCCAGACTTCTATCAACCGGTATGTTGTAGTGATGGTCACACTTACGCCAGCGCTTGTCATTTGGGATGTATTAACAGAGAACGACAAAAATATGATTTACCTTATATAACAATAAAATACCGTGGAGACTGCTCTGGATCATGCATTTGCTCTGATGTATGTCTCCCTGTCTGTGGAAGTGACGGAAAAAGTTACTTAAACGAATGCAAGCTAATTTGTGAAAACAAGCATCGAGGACGCAATATCACTGTTATTAGTAAGGGAAAATGTGACGATTCTTGCATTTGTTTAGCTGATTATAATCCTGTATGTGGAAGCGATGGCAAAACTTACTCAAACGAATGTCAATTGAAATGTGAAAATAAGAAAAGATTGAAGAACCGAGAACCTCTAGTGGAATTGGTCAGCGAAGGCGAATGTAATAATAGCGAAATCTGTCCTTTATATTACGCTCCAGTATGTGGTACAAATGATGTAACATATTCAAATGAGTGCTTCCTTAGCGCAGCTAGCAACGACAACGTTAGTAAAAATCTTCCTCCAATTAAAATTAAGAGTCAAGGTATATGTCCCGATCAGCCATGTTCTTGCCCAGCAGTTTATGAACCCGTCTGTGGCAGCGATGGTAAAACTTATAGTAATAAATGTGAACTGGAATGCAAAACTAAAAATAGAATACATAATGGACAGCCACCAGTAACCATAACAACTGAAGATGAATGTCCAAAAAAATGTATTTGTTCATTCCTTTACAAACCGGTTTGTGGTACAGATGGTGTAACGTATTCTAACGAATGCCTACTTAAGTGTGCCAGTAGAGAAAACGAAAGACCCATCTTAAAAGCAAGTGAAGGAAACTGTCCAGGTCTTTGCACAACCGATTATGAACCAGTTTGTGGAAGCGATGGTGTAACATATTCCAATCAGTGTTCACTAGATGCCAAAAATAAAGAACTAATTCAAAATGGCCAACCTGCTATTGAGGTGATAAGTCAAGGAGAATGCGAGGATGGTTCATGCTTTTGCCCACTGTATGTTGACCCGGTATGCGGCAGCAATGGTCAAAGCTACTCAAACGAATGTTTCATGGCGTGTGACAGCAAAATAACCCTAGAACGTGCAGGTCTATCGCCTTTAGAAGTGGTTTATAAAGGAAACTGCAAAGAAAGTTGTGACTGTTACGATGCCATAATTCCCGTCTGCGGATCAGATAAGAAATCTTACGGAAACATTTGCTTTTTACAGTGCGCAAACATAAACAGAGCACCAAATATGACGGAGATAACCCTCCAGAATAATGGAGCTTGTCAAAAATGTACCTGTCCTTCAAATTATAAACCTGTGTGTGGAAGTGACGGCAACACATACGACAACATTTGTTTCCTGGAGTGTGAAAGTAATAGATTGAAGAAGTCAAATGGATCGGCTCTAAGTGTTATGCACAACGGTCAATGCTCATATATATGCCCCTACATTTATGATCCGTTGTGTGCGAGTGACAGAAATACCTATGAAAACGAATGTCGCCTGACTTGGGAGAACAAAATACGGCGGTTAGAAGGGAAAAAACTCCTAACAGTACTTTACAAAGGGAAATGTAAGAAGTTCGATTACAACTGTGACGAGTGCCCGTATTCTTATAGTCCAGTTTGTGGTGATGACGGTGAAACCTACTGGAATCTGTGTTATTTGATCTGCAATGACCTATGTCTACGTGACCAGGGAGGTTCTGTGGAGATCCTTAAGGGAGGGTGTTGTTAAATTTCAAATTCCCCAAAAGATACAACTATAAATACTATCGAATGCATAGAAAAGCGTCATGAGTTATCGGCTTGTAGACGACCTCATGATCAATTCACTTCAGAATTTTTTTTCCTAAATATCCAAATGTTGTTATGATATGTATAATAATATGTAAATGTAAAATTTCATCCATGCAGCACTTTGAGATTTTGTTGTATAATTCAGTCCTTATCGGTCCATCGTGTGCGATGCTTTTTATGAGATCCATAGTGAGTGACGAAGTTTCGAATCAAAAGAGGAAACGTTATATTATATCCGTGCTATGTACCGAACAGTCGTTTTTTTAGACTTATTTTTCAACGAATCTCCGATTGAGGTAATTTTTCGTCAAAAGATGGTTTACCTAGTAAAGTAATTTGTATTTCATATCGGTACTTAAAGAAATTAAATATAATAAAACAAAATGAATAAATAGTCCATTATACCTTGTGTAAGAGTTGCTGGATGTTGTTTTTGTTATGAATAAAATTGTTAACTAATTTACTTAATAAAATATATTTTTTAAACACCATATGTATTTTATATTGAATTTTGAATAAAAGCTACTTTATCATTTTAATTTTTTATTTTTGAATCCATTTTGTTTTATAATAAGTAACGGAGTGATTGAAAAGCTTTAGTGTATAATTTATTGCGTTTGTGATAACTTTTTGAAATATCGATTGATTGATATTAACAACAATGATCGAAAGATAATTAAGTGATTAATATTATTTATTATAATTAATTATTAAGATATTAAATAAGACAAACCGCCTGAGAACTTTCATCCGAAACGCAGCCTAAATTATTTGAGGTATAATACAATTAAAAGCTCAGTAGGAAAAGCTTTTCAGACCAGTAATATAGTTGAAAAAAACACTTGTTTACAAGTTTACTTGGATATAGAATATTTTGAATTTAACCTAGCACTAATTAATGCTTCTGCGTTCGCCTGGCTCACTCAATGACGCTACTATTACTATCAGTGCAAAAAAAATATTGAGCCCATCAAACTGATCCGTGGACTAAGTTGGATAGTGACCCGCCCTTCAGCTCCGCGGGTTGTGGGTTAGATTCCCGCCGAGGGCCAACATTTTCTATAAACAATTTGTCGGTTCTTCGAGTCTGAGTGTATGTTTGTATTTAAGTATGTATTTAAAATTATATATGTAGTATATCTACCAGTTGTCCGTTACCCATAACACAAGTATTAATTTACTTACTTGGGGGTTGGACGACCGTGTGTGTAAGTGTCCCATACATTTATTTATATTTATTATAAACAATATTATTGGACGATAAATACAAAAGTCACCAAACAAGTCAATAAAACTTGTCAATTTTTTATCATATCTAACGAAATGTCGCCCCAGAAAGTTTGTAGCATTATTAATTTATAACGAATTCTTAACAAATACTTATCTGTGTGCTCAACTTATATTCCGAATTCGCTTGTCAAACAATTTGTATCGCACTAGAAATTTTGTGCCCATTAAAACGCACAAATGTCATTGACGGCGTCAATGTTGTCTATATTGTTACAACATGTTTCAAATACAACCTCCTAATAGTTAGTATTAGGATTATTATATTATTTCATATGGATTCGTAGTATTCTGGATATAGTGTTATTGCATAAAGCTTGTCATGATACCTAGTACTTGTATTGATACTTTTTGTCATAATACCGCGAAGGGTCGCTGTTGCTCCCTTCCATTCTTGTTTACTTGGGGGGAATCAGTTCTCTGAGCAGGCAGTCTGGTTTTGTAACGTGGTAGCTAGAACACCTATCTATCATAAGGTTGTGAAAGTGAAGTCGTGTTTGTGTAATTTAATCTTGGCCGTCCCGACATCAGGTCAATAATATAAAACAATATTGTCGCTGTTAATGAGATACTTTGTTGAAAAAGAATAAATGGGTTGAATCCTCCTGCCCTTATCCCACTCTAAGTGGGGTCAGCACAAAATTTATTTACTTATTTCCAGCTTACAACTATCATTACAGGGATATACCTAATACAATAGTGTAGCATAACTTAACTAATGATAACTTATAACATATAAGGCTATCCTTGTAAGTTCACTCAAAGAACTGAAAAAAATATCTACTTCTATGGCATATATATTAATAAATCATGTTATAAACATGTTATAAACACGTCGTCACAAGACTATGTATTTTACGACCGGCCGCCTGCCTGACGTCAATTTACATTAGTCGTATTTTACGACATCTCGGTAAGAAAGAGGGTTGTCGATTCTATTATTACTTAACAGGATACCACACGGTGGGTCAACTTACCTTAGTCGCCTTTTACAACACCTCGGTAAGAAATCAGAGTCTATTCTACTGTCGGATAACACTCGGCATATATATAAGGGAAAATATCATCATGATCGTTCTCCTGAACTTATCCCACTCTAAATGAGGTCGGTACAACATGAAACATGTTGTCACATGACTTGGCTACGTATTTTACGACCGGCCGCCTGCCTGACGTCAACTTACCTTAGTCTCCTTTTACGCCACCTCGGTAAGAAATCTGGGTGGTCTATTCTACTGTCGGATAACACGCATAGATATAAGGGAAAATATCGTTGTAATAATATTATTAACCTCATTATTTGAAGTTGGTTTTATTTCTAACATGATGTAACACTTTATAATTAAAAATACTACAAACATACTTCGCTCAAGGCGAATATATAGATGAAAGACTAATTTAGCGATATGCTAATTCACTTTCCATAATTACGCGCTATCAGTGTTAAGTGTCGTCAGAGTATAAAACGTTTCAACGCAAATGGATTCCAACAACGCCCAACCAACCATTTTGGCGAAATGCAAAAACTAACTTTGCGTGAGTAAAATTTAAAAATTCATTATATCAACTGCTCATTGGAAGTTTTATGCCAAATCTCCTTTCTCTGTCTCTATTTGTATTCGTTGGCAATATGATTCTAGCTTTGCCATTACAGCAGTTTAAAATAACTATTAAAAGTGTGCTGATACAGAAATATATACAGATATTGTTGATAATAATGCTGAAATACAGCTACTGCTCGGCCTTGCACAAAACAGTAATAACTAAATGTAACTTGTTATAAGAATTATATTTTGAAAAGAGCAACCGCCGAGTTTCTTGCTGGCTCTTCTTATGTACAATAGGCCTACCATGAACTACTCAGCCGATTTCTTTTCGTACCATGAAATGTGGATTGCGTTGGAGTCGTAATGTTTGAAAAGGATAACGTTATATGAACTATAGATAACTCTGACTCTTTTACTCAAATGTTTTTAGGACGCATTCCGAACGCTCATTACGACTTAAAGTGTGCGTCTTTAAGACGTCATGGTATGAAAAAGCAATACAACTTAGTTTACGTATTCAATTGAATCGCAATAAAAGTTCATGGTAGGCCTGCTGGTAGAAACAGTTTTCCGAACCAGCGTAGTGTTGATGATTAGCTGGCTGATAAAGAATGTCCACTTGACTATATAAATGATTACAACAAAAAAGACATATGCCCAGTGGGCTCCTACCGGTTGAATAAAAGGTAAATAATAATTTATATTGTTTTTGTTGTAGTTGTACTAACAGTACTAACACTATTACAAGCACCTACAACGAGATGCAACTACGCTGTCGAGGAGACAACATCGATGTATATTCAACCAACAATATGCCCTTGCCAGTACAACTACTGGCCAGTCTGCGGCAGTGACGGCATCACGTACACCAACCAATGTGTACTGGATTGTTCCAGCAACATCGAGGGCAAGAAAGGTATGCCGCCCGTCACCACCGTCGACGACAGCAAATGCACCAGATGTGTCTGCCAGCAAGTAGATCTACCCGTGTGCACCTTAGACGGGCTGACGTACCCAAATGAGTGCGAACTATCCTGCGAAAATATCAACCGCATCCGAGAAAAACAGCCAATCGTATATCTGGCTTACAGAACTCCTTGTCTCGGACCACCCTGCGGTTGCTCGACAGTCGCATCGCCAGTATGCGGCACTGATAACGTTCTGTACAGAAATCAATGCGTTCTCGGCTGCGCTGACATCAATGCTAGGACGAGGGGCCTACCAGCGATCGAACTTAAGAATGTCGGCGCTTGCCTAGACGGATGCCAGTGTCCCGACATATACCAGCCGGTCTGCGGCAGTGACGGGCAGAAATATGACAATGCTTGTCATCTAGCGTGCAGGAACAGCAAGATGTACCCCTCAGCCACTTCCCCAGCTACGGTTACACCGAACAAAGTGTGCCTGACATGTCTGTGTGAAAGGATATTCAAGCCCGTTTGCGGAAACGATGGGCAACTCAAGCCGCGAACGTTCCCTAATATTTGCGAGCTGAATTGCGAGGCTAAACGTACAAACAATCCATCCTTAAAAGTAATCGCCGAAGGAGTATGTCCTAAATGTTTCTGCTCGGACATCAATAACCCTGTTTGTGGGACTGATTGTGAGACGTATCAAAACGAATGCGAGCTGAGATGCTCCAATTATTACCGTAAAGATGGTGTATTGATTAGCATTTTTCACTATGGGGCATGCGGGGAAGCGAACTGTGACTGCACACAATGTTCTAGGGAGTACGTGCCGATGTGTGGAGACAACAAAGTGACATATTGGAACCTATGTTGGTTAAATTGCAACAGTGACTGCAGAAAGGAGCGAGGACTTTCATCAATTGACCTAGCCGCTAGAGGCTGGTGCTATATGTGATCACGTTATCTTTGTCAATAACGTTTTTCAACTGAAACAAAATATCGTTAATATCCTCGACATTTATGGAGAAATAATATTCAATTCGCAATCATTCAATAGATAAAACACTTAAGTCAACAAACTTTTGAACAATAACCCATACGATTATTTTAAACACAATAGCATTAATGACGTCTGATATATTATACAAACAGAATACATAAAAAATGTGTTTTTGTAAAGAATCTACAAATATTAATTTATTGAATTCAGATAAAACTTTAATAAATAGAATAATACAAAAGTAATAATAAAATTATTTTGCTATAATTTGCGATACAGTAAATTGAAATGATATATAGTGCTAAATGTATAGTGGACTATCCGTTTTTTCATACCCGATACATGCAGGATTCGTAACAACACATGCACAAACCGTTCGCTAGTTTTGTAGATTCAAAGATCTTGTTTGTAAATTTATTTAGCAGACTGGAAATCCTTGCTTTATAACCCACATTTTCAGCTATTTCAGCTCTTACCGCCGTGTAGTACCCGGCTGAGTAGAATAGACTACCCTCATTTCTTACCGAGGTGTCGAGGTGCGACTAAGGTATTCGTAAGTTGACCCACCGTGTGGTTTTCGGTTGAGTAGTATAGACCACCCTCATTTCTTACCGAGGTGTCGTAAAAGGCGACTAAGGTAACTTGAGGTCAGGCAGGCGGCCGGTCGTAAAATACGTAGCCAAATCATGTGACAACATGTTTGTAACATGTGCCGACCGCACTAAGAGTGGGATAAGGGAGGATGATGACTGAAATTACCAATATAACAGGTATTTAAAATTGCTAGTACTGTTTTCTGTTTCCTGAAAAATAAACTCTGTTTATTCTAATGCCTTAAAAATAAGCATAGCAATTAATAAAAACTGCGTATAGTAGTAAAATTATTCTAGGGCTGTATGTTTATTCTCAAATTCCCTTATATAAAATGGTTTCCATACTGCTCCGAAACGGCTTGACCGATTTTTATGAAATTTTATATGCATATTCAGTAGGTCTCACAATCGGCTGCGATCACTTTTATACCATGTGATAAGGGTTGTCGACCGCAAATATTTGTTTTTTATTTTTGGAGAAAAACAAATTTACAAAACAACAATTTATGGAAGCAGCATTATAAAAAAATTGGCGATGTATTTAATAGACAAAGCAGGAACCGACATAAGCTTGCGATTCCTGCTTTGCGCCTTGCAAAAGTACGTAAGTCGTTTGTGGGTTTGGGTATAAGATTCTATAATAATATTCTGCAATCTACTTTAACTTAACCATTACAGCAGTTTAAAAATACTATTTAAAAAAGGCTAATACAGTAAGCCCACTATACTATCGAGGATTACTTAGAAGATAAAAATGCGTGGATATAACTACTCTTCAACTCTGTACAAGACATAAATAACTATATGTAACTAGTAATAAGAATTATTTATTTATTTATTTATGTACCGAAATTAAAATATATAAGAAAATACAGGTAAAGAAAACAAGTACAAAGGATTACTTATCTCTATAAGAGATCTCTGCCAGCGACCCTAGATGTTGATTTAAAAGCACTTGTTTACAAGTTTACTTCAAAAAAAATATTTGAATTTGAATTGAATTTCAATAAGCAATTTCAAATAACACGTCAACAAAATTTGTGAATAATTTAAAGACAAAGAGAACTTGTGCGACATTTACAGGCCAGCAAGAGACCGAAACTTGGTCGAACGAAACAAATTTAATTAGAGATCAGCGGGTGAATCGTTATAGTACCTGAAAACTTGTTAATTAGATTCTTAGAGTGAATCTTGTGAGTTGTAAAATGCTCCGAGGCGGTGAACTTTTGTAAATTTCCAAAGTATCCAACGCAATGTAAGGGAAGAATTAAGGGATATTTTTAACGTGATTTTTGGACTTCATACTAACATTGTACATGTAGAAGACTGTCGGTCTGTTACGCTTTCAAAGAAATTATGAATGAAATTTGGAAGAATTAAAGTTTACATTTGTGTCTAAAAAAAGGTATGTAGGAGTTATTTATACTGTTAGGAATTATAGTTGGCAACACTACAATCACGTGGCCGATAGCAAGGAAGGGACTTGCTTTTGGAGCGAAAATTAGTTATAAAAGATGGAGTCCGCCATATTCAATTCAGTCTTTTAGTAATACTCGACTCTTACCGTTATTAGCTTACGCTTACACGGCTAGACCGTCGTTTTGGAGTTTCGTTGTAAACGAGACTTGTACGATTATTAAACGCTCCCGCGTTTAGATCGTGTTACAACCTGTCTTGGTTAAACAAGCAGGTGTAATTAATGTTACTGTGCCGTTCTAATATTGTTACGGTGGACCCGCGTCTACCTACCTACATTGAGTGTTATTCGTTATTAGAATCTACCCTCATATTCGTGTGATTAATATAGTGGTGTTTGATGTTGTTCGGAGAGATCCTCACCTGTAGGTACATTACGTTCCGTGTTATTAGAATCTAGCCTCGAATAGTTAATATTCGTGATAAGAGCAACCATTGAGTTTCTTGCCAGGTCTTCTCAGTGGATGACAGCGTTCCGAACTGGTGGTAGAGTCGTCCTGGCATAATAATTCCAAATTATATGAAACTGAACCTGTCAATACATGTTTGGCCTGTACCATATGTTGGAGCTGTACGTTAGTCTTTGTTGACTATGTGAGAGAGCTGAAATATTTAAGTGAAATCCCTGCCATTTCTAAAACTACTATATATTAACTTGGTCAGTTGGTTTTACGACACCTCGCTAAGAAATGAGGGAGGTCTATTCTACTCAGCGATTAGATACCACACGGCGGTTTCTAATCGCGAAATATAGCAAAATAATATTGTCAGTATAGTTGAGGCTATGGAGTTAAAGTGTAAAAAAAACCGTTACCTCGGTTAATTGTATCTCCAGGTGACAAGCGGGCTGGCTCCTTTTTCGCACATAGAATCAGCTTAGCGATTGAACACGGAAACGCTGCCGGCATTCTGAAGAACATTCCACGTGGGCATGATTGGTTTAGTTCTGGGGTTTAAGTAATTTAGGATAGTACGTGTAGTACTGATACTATTATTTTGCTATAATCTGTATTGTATTTCACTTCAGTTCACTAGGACGAAAAAGTCATGTTAAAAGTGGTTGATCCCTCAATGTTACTAAACCTATTCTTATTCACACTGCTTTTAGATTTCGATGCGCTTAACTAATCTGGAAAATTGTAATCATTTACAAGGCTTAATATCACTATCATAGCGAAGTGGGGCCTGAGTAAAAATATCTAAAAAATAACATATCATATCTTAATTTAATACGTATATTGATCGAGAAGACTTAATTCAGTTTGATTCTAAACTCAAAAAAATCACTGACAAATGAAAATCTAATTAAAACCCTGAATAAAAAAACTTGTAGCTATTTGAAAGTACAAGGTTGAATAGCTGAACTTGTTTGTTAATTTCAATTTAATTATTTCATCCTGAAATATAATTATTTTCCGTAATCTCCCGATAAACTTAATTTCACGCTTGCTTATTTTGATTTTCAAATGCGAAATATGTTATTAACAGTGGCAAAGTTAGTTCTATTTATCTGTAAATAATAATTTAACATTATATTTTTATGTAATCAAATTTACTAACAATAAATTAAAACAAATTTCCATACTCAATTATGATAACAAAAAATTAATATGAAACATATATAAATTAGAAATAAGAAGAAATAAACAAGACATTGATCGAAATTAATTCTATATAAAAATATCGATTAAAGCGATTAAAATGTGCAATACAACATTGTATCCAATTATGATAATAAAATGTTACAATTAAATACAGAAGGATATATTGAAATAAAAACCGTTCAAAACTAGTTAAACGATGAGTTTAATGTATAAAACGTTTATTTTAATATATTTTGTGCTGAAAGAGGGAACACAAGAACCGATAGCGAGATCAACCGTCGTGGAAGTGGATTACTCTGAGTTAGTCAGTGAAGCCGAGTTACATAAAAATAATATACTGAAATTTTTGAACGAGACCCGAGTCCAACAGAAATATAAGAGGCTTTTTGAAAATTTACTGAAGAAACTATTAGGTAACTTGCAACTTCGATTATTTCAATACGTTTTTCAGTTCCCAAAAAACGAGATTTTTTATTTTATAAGTTAGCCCGAAAGCTGTGATAGTCCAACGGTGAGACCGTGCGACTCTTTCGAGGGGAACACGAGTTCAAACTCGGGCAGGCGCCAATGGGTTTTTCTATTAAAACTGATGTGTCTAATTGATAATTGCAATCTATCACGCTTAACTTATTATTTTTTTTATTATATATTATATGTTATATTATATGTTTAACAGCGTTTTTAAACTGCTGTTAAAGGGAGGCAAAGATAAAATCGATTGCGGGTTTTCGATTTATTTTAATTATATATACATATCATAATTTTAATTACATACTTAAATACAAATTCGACGAACCAACTCGATTCAGGCTCGAAGAATCATCAAATTGTTTATAAGTAGTATATTTACGAGTTGTTTGATTTTTGGGTTTGATCACAAATTAGTTTAGATAACGCGTTTACACGTCATCGAAATTCCATATCTTAAATCATCATTCTCCTGCCCTTATCCCACTTAAAGTGGGGTCGGCACAACATGCTACAAACATGTTATCACATGATTTGGCTACGTATTTTACGATCGGCCGCCTGACTGACGTCAACTTACCTTAGTCGCCTTTTACGACACCTCGGTTAAAAATGAGAGTGGTCTATTCTATTCTGCCGGATACCACACGGCACATACCTTAGTCGCCTCTTACGACACCTCGGTAAGAACGGAGGGTGGTCTGTTTTATTCTGCCGGATACCACACGGCGTAGAAATTCCATATCTTAAAATACCTAGTATTTGAGTGGTGACTTCTTATATAGTAGTTACAATGGAAAAAGTAACCACCTAATTAGTTAGGAAGATAAATTGATTTTGTAACTTATTTATTTATTTATTTATTCCGAAAAAGTGGGTTACTTATAAATATCTTAACTAAATTAACTGTAATACTAACCAAACAAGACTATACTAAATACATAAAAGAGGTGAGAAATAAAAGAGAATTTATTATTATTAATTAAAGAAAAAAAACTATTATTCATTCAATATCACTGTAGTTTCTATAATTATTTACAATTTACTATACTAACTATACTATTTTACAAAAACAAGAATCTATAAAAACAAAATTAAAAGTAACTAAATAATACAAAAAAAAACTAAATTTATGTATACATATTTACATCTAGTATTTATTATTTATTTTATTTTTTTTATTTTTGTAAATCCGAGAAATTCAAGCTTGAACTTGTCTCTTAGTTAATTTTATAGCTTTTATAGATGCATCGAGAGCGATGGTTGAAAAATAATATTAATTTATAATAATTTGTTTCAGAAATATCAAAACCAAAACGAAGAGGTAATTATAATAATTTGACCGTTTGTAACATTTCTTTAATTATCTAATAGAGTAGAATAGAAAATTTAGGGATACTTAATCGATCTTCATTTAAATTAGATAATTGACCTATGTAGAAAAAAATTGACCTTATATTACAAAATTAACCATGATATTATATTGCTTTAATATGCAGAGCATTCAATAAATCCAGATAACATATTTAAAGCTAAATGTAAAATGTACTATCCGTTTTCGTACCCGATACATTGAGGATCCGTAAGAACTACCACAATACACAAGCACTACACACATTTGATGTATAGACACCGGCTATAATCACGTCTAATTTTATCGGGTTAGCCCAGGGCACTTGTCAAATTAAAATTGAATATATAGATCATCATCATCCTCCTGGCCTTATCCCACTGTAGGTGGGGTCGACAAAACATGTTATTATACAAACATGTTGTCATATGATTTGGCTACGTATTTTACGACCGGCCGCCTGCCTGACGTCAACTTACCATAGTCGTATTTTACGACTCCTCGGTAAGAAAGAGCGTGGTCTATTCCACTTAGCCGGATACCACAGGGCATAAAATTAATTTTTTTTAGGTAACACACGAAACAAGTCGGGCCAACCCGATAAAATTAAACGTTAGTATAACCGGTGTCTATAGATTAACTATGAATACTACTCACTACCGTTTCGCCCCGCCACCGACGCATCATCAGGAGACAGACTCCACGACAGAATCGGACAATTGCTTTGCTCTTTCCACTTGTCGTGGAGTTGTGTCCAGCGGATTAGTTGTGAACAGACATAGTAACGCCTTTATAGCACGTCAAGTTAAAAGCTTTTAATAAAATTACTGCTACCCTACTGTTAACCGTTGAGGAGTTCCTTCGTCTGGAGCCATTCCTAGCCTATAAAAACAGTAAGTGATAAAAAGAAAAAACATCAACAGCATTACACTATAAACCTTCCGACATATATCCCATATAGTTTTAAATTAAGTATGTAGTACCAATTATAGAAGAACACATCATTCTTAGTGACAAAGTCACAAATAATAAACCTAAAAATAAATACTAGAGAAAATGCAAATTTAACTTTCAAGATTCCACCTTCAGATACACGGCAAGCTGAATAGCAAATTGGAACTTTTAATAATAATAACTTTTGATGATATTACTATATCGCAGGTTCAACTCGTCGAATAGTGTCTGGTGTGAACACTTCTATAACGGCGGTACCCTGGCAGGTGTCTCTGAGGGAAAAGACCTATCCAATATGTGGAGCGTCAGTGATCACGGCTGTTTGGATCATCACCGCCGCGCATTGCCTGTTGCGGTATATAATGCTATTCCTTTTTGCATCTAATAGATTTGTGTCCAAATTTAAAATATTATTTTTAAGGAAACTTGCAAGCGAGTGCTTTTGAATTTACAATTCTACTGGTGTTTTTGAAAAGCTTCCCGATAAAAGCCAGCAAGACACTTAGCAGTTGCTCTTTGTACAACATAATTCTTGTCAGGCAAATTTCGTTCGTTAGTATCTTGTACAAGGTAACTAAATTAGTAAATAGTAACTAAATTCATACATTTTTTGTCGTAATCCTCGATTATATTACTATACAACTTTCGATTAGCCTCTGCCGTGTGGTATCCGGCTGAGTAGAATAGACCACCCTCATTTCTTACCGAGGTGTCGTAAGAGGCGACTGAGGTAAGTTGACGTCAGGCAGGCGACCGTTCGTAAAATAACTAGCCAAACAATGTGTTTGTGACATGTTGTGCCGACCCAACTTAGAGTGGGATAAGGGCAGGAGGATGATGACAACTTTCGATTAGCCTCCACTAACATTGCATCGTTTATTGTGCATCGGTTTTGTGAATACAGGTGCAATCTAATTTAGCATTACCAAAACTTTGTCTAATAGTGGATTAAAGCAATATAATATTATCATAATTTCGTAGAAAATAATTATAAATCTCGTTCAATACATCAAGACGACTCACGACAAAAAGAACGATAACAAAACAGATGTTTTTAATATCCCCGAGACGTCCCATTCGCTAAAAACAAACCCACTATTCGCGGGAAACGTATCGTTTTCCAAGTATGTGATAATAAATTTCTCCGGAGCCCTCGTAAAGAGCGCCGGCTTCGAACGGGTGAAATACGGCCTGTTTCGCACCGCCCAAGGGGCGATCGCTGTTTTGCATCGAAAAAATACAATTCACCCCCCGAGGATGAATTGATATTGTGGAGGGCTGCAATTCACGGGCCGAGGATGTGGCGCGACCGCTTACATTCGCGATAGAGGAACAATAGGACGGAGATAGTCAACATTTATGGAGCCAGTATAAAGGACGGTTATTGCGTACAGCGGTGTGAGCGACTGTTAGATAAGAGTTTACGAAATGTTCTGTTTTGATATGTTTTTGGCCAAAGGAAATTGAATTTAACGCGGCTTTAATTTTGTGGATTCTTTTACCTCAGTAAAATGCATAACTCATCTCATCACGCGATCTATATATCTTTTGCATTTTATGGCCGCCGAGTCGCGGCAACCTAAACCACTGAAAAACAAGCAATATTCGTGGTTTTTCTTTGTTTTGTACTCATTAAAAATAATTGTAAAACGATGTGCGTGCTCTTTACCCACTTAAAATGCACGCCTTCGATTAATACATAATAAAAACAGCTAGATAGCTATCTCTTTTCGTAAATAGTTAAACTGAATCAGCGAATACTCTCAGATTCAGGTTGGTGCGTAAAATAATACCGGAAGGGTTTCTCTCACCTGGACCTATCAACCTTTATGTAAATGAACTCATCATAGAGCTCAATAACAAATCTGAACCAAAAATGGTTAGCTTCTGAATAGACTTTCTTTTGAGTAGGTTTTGACAGCTTATGCTGTCAGGTCCCATATCGTTGTCACATAATATATTCTACCCGTGTCAGTAAATTAACAGTAAACAATTATTACTTCTGAAAGTTACTTATATAATGAAAATTTTCAGACCAAAAGCCAGCGAGCTGAGTGTCAGACTAGGCTCATCATGGAAAACCCATGGGGGTGAAATGTACGACGTCAAAGAGTCGTACGTGCATCCAAAATACATGAGAAACACCAAAGTGAACGATGTAGGACTGGTGGAACTATACTCCCCACTTCGCTTCTCCGCGAGGGTGCTGCCCATAAGGATGGTGGTGAAAGAAACACGACTTCCTGCCAACCAGGCATCCATTGTGTCGGGATGGGGAAAACTAAGGGTAGGTATATTACCGTGTTACTTTATGGAAGCGAAAAACATGTTGTGTCGACCACACTTAGCTTGAGATTAGGGCAGGAGAATGATGACTTTGTATCACGAAATAGCAGAGGAGCTGTGATAGCTAATATAGGCACTTGTGATCCTTAACACAATTTCATACCCCAGCTGACACCGATCAGTTACGCTATTAAAACTTCTGAGTGTGATTATCATGTCATCACCCGCTTTTTGGTAAAGAAAAATATTGTGAGAGAACCTGCATATCTTGAGAGAATTATATAAAAAAAAAATATATTTTTGAATATCACAAATATACATTTCTTCTTTTCGTCCCCAAAGTCACTGAAATCTTTAAGTAGTATACACTCAGACTCAAAGAACTAACAAAATGTTGAAAAATGTCCCTTGGTTTATCAATCCCACCACCGCCACAGCTGAAGTCGGAGTCACTGCAACCTGCGATTACACAATTTGACTAATCCATAGATTAGTCAAATTTTATAATACATCCAAAATCATCTCGTTAAATTTATTCCAGGAAGGCGGTCCGAGTGCCACTTTCCTCCAATCGTCCACAATTTCCACCATCGCTATGAAACTGTGTCTCCACTCAGGGCTTGACAGAAACCCCATCGACCCCGCTTCCATGTTCTGTGCGGGCTCTTTTACGCAACCTTCGCCTGATGCTTGCCAGGTTGTAATCCATGCTAATTTTATAAACGCGAAAGTTTTTTTATATAATCAAAGGCTCGCGCCTGGCGTCGATCTCGCCTGATCGAAAGCGAAGGACGTAGCCTAAGTTAGACTGAGCTTGCCACTATAGTGCCTATATATTCTTTTTTGAATTTAATCAGATCGTAAGAGTTCGGAAAGATAAATGCGGAAGGGGGTTTCACATTTTGGCCGTGCGCATGAGAAACGATGATTGCGTATTTCACACTAAACGCTTTTTTAGCATTAGCGCGAAAGTATGTCTTTGACGCTGTGAGGGCTAATCCACTGAACCATTTTTAAAGAAATTTGTCAAAATCAAAGCTTATACACCGGGATAACATATATTACATTACATACTTATTATAAAACAAAGTCCGCGAAGCTGTCTGTCTCTACGGGTTCAATTTTCTCTTTTGTACGGTTTTTACTAAAAGATAGTGCTATTCCTCCTAAACGTTTAAGTTCATAGTACAAGACGGCTTTATATAAACTGAGTTGAAGAGATCGTTTTACAACAATTTTTAATGGAGGTAGTAACAAACCGGTGTCGATTGTAGCTTAGAGGGGGTATAAAAATATCATGTTCAAATTCAAATTCAAATTCAAAATATTCTTTATTCAAGTAACTTGTAAACAAGTGCTTTTGAATCGTCAACTTTATTGCTGGTTCGAAAAGCTGTTCCTACCGAGAAGAACCAGCAAGAAACTCGACGGTAGCTCTTTTTAAAATATAAATCTTAAAACTAGTTACATTTATTTATTATTGTCTTGTAGAAGTGCACCTATATCCACACATCCTTATCATCCAAGTAATCTTAAACAGTATAGTAGGCTTCCTGTATCAGCCTCTTTTTAACAGTGTTTTTAAACTGCTGTAATGACATGGCCAAAATTGATTTCGGAATTTTATTATAGAATCTTATACCCAAACCCACAAACGATTTACGTACTATTGCAAGGCGCAAAGCAGGAGCCACAAGCTTATGTCGGTTCCTACTTTGTCTATTGTATACATCACCTATCGTTTGTTAATTCTTTTTATTTTTATCTACGTGTATATGTATGTATTATGTGTATGTGTTCATTTCATTGCTCTACATCCTGACCTATACAATATGACAGGTCTTATGACCGTTTCACATATTTATGCTGTTCTAGATGTGGTGTGAATCCGATACATTCATTCAATAATGTTACTTTTGTCACTAGGGCGACAGCGGAGGCCCTATAGTGAGTGAGGGTGTGCTCATCGGCGTGGTGTCTTGGGGGCTCGGGTGCGCCCGGGGCAACTTCCCGGGCGTGTACACCCGCCTCGCTTACCCGGTCATTTGGGACTGGCTGCACGGACATATCTCCAAACGAACAGAAGCTAATGCTACTAATAACTTTTAAAAGAAGTTAACTGTTTAAGAAACAGTTTATACTATAAAGTCAAGGCGGAGGTCAATAATACAGAAGTAATGATATAATATTTTGCTATAATCCGTGATAAAATAAAATATTTGTTAAGCTAAATGTAGATTTTATTATCCGTTCTCATACCTGATACATAATAGTTGAATCACACATAAATAAGATAGATAGGTAGACCTCATTTTCCGTTTTTTTCCGATTGACACATTTCAGACTTTATTGTATGATAATCTCATTGATGAATAACAGCAAAGAAGTCAAGTAAATCGATACTAAAAGCTTTAGAAGGCGTCCAAAATGTAGGTTAGTTAAATAAAAAACATTATAACCCATAAATTTTTAACTTAATAAACTTTTATTACATAATAAATTCTGTGAACACAAAATAAAATATAATACTATTTATTGAACAATTACATTGATTCTCAACAATTGAAATTTCATTTGTTTATTTAATTTTTATTAACATTACGTATGGGACCCACAGATGAAAAAAAATGAAAATGTATAATTTTTCACTCGTTCAGAATAACACATATATATGTATATTACAAAAAACATTTTACAAATATTGAAACGTAGAGACCGTTTTTAAATTATAACATTGCTTATATCTAAAATAATCTAAAGAAAAACGTAAAAAGTATGTTCGTAACGTAACATGATTGCAGTTAATAATTAGACATATTTCTAACAATTATATATACAATAATAGATATCACTTTATTATATTACAGTTTAGCAAACGCCCGGGTTTCTTGTAGGTATAGTGCGCATTATCCTAGAGTTAAAGAGAGGCCCCAGAGCGAGCACAAGAAAGGTGCTGGCCTCAGTAGGATACTCCAATACCCTGTACAGAACTCCTATATACAGGATGGTTCTAGTTACCAATAACCACAGCACCCAAAATAGAAAAAAAAACAATAACAGTACGTCAGCGACGTATTTTAGCCACAGGAATTATTTGACGTTTTTTAAAATACAATTATGATTTATAGAGATCAACTACCTTATAACGTCACAAGAAAGAAAAAATAACCTTGACCCAAAAACTAAATAGTATGATGCGAGGTACAGTAAACAACAATGTTATTGTAAACGCGTCGCGCCATTTCAGTCAATCATTACTACAGGACAAAGGCAGATCTCAATTGAATTATATTGATTTTCATAGAAAATACTTTATTTTTAAAACGATATTTAAGAAAATTGTATTATGCAAAATTATCTATTACGTAAAGCTGTGATAGCCTAGCGGTGAGACCGTGCGACTCTCTAGAGACGACATAGGTTCAAACCCCGGGGCAGGCACCAATGAGTTTTTCTATTAAAACTTGTGTCTAATTGATAATTGCAATTTATCACACGCTTTTCGGTGAAGGAAAACATCGTGAGGAAACCTGCATATCTCTAGAGAATCTAGGGATATGTGTAACCTACCAATCCGCATTGGAGCAGCGTGGTAGGTCTTAGCTCCAATCCTTCTCTCCAAAAACGGAGAGAGGAGGCCTCAGCCCAGCAGTGGGCATAGTAACATAGTAACTTTACTTTACTTTATCTATTACGTACAAATGATCAGTGTATTTATTTAATACCGTATCGTCAGTATCATCCTGTATATTTCTATATATTTATGTATAGATACAATTATATTCACACATATTAACTTAATTTAAAGAGTAAATACATACGTACGTATGTATGTAATGTATATGTACATTTTATTACAAAAGTAATAATAAAATTATTTTGCTATAATCCGCGATACAGTTAATAGAAAGTATTGACTGGCCCGATGGCGCAGTCGGTAGGGACCCTGCCTTCAGCTTTACGGGTCGTGTTCGATTCCCGCCGAGGGCCAACATTTTCTATAAACAAACTGTTGGTTCTTCGAGCCTGGGTGTATATTTGTATTTAAGTATGTATTTAAAATTATATATGTAGTATATCTACCAGTTGTCCGTCACCCATAACACAAGCATTAAGTTACTTACTTTGGGGACGGACGACCGTGTGTGTAAGTGTCCCATATATATTACTGTATCGCAGATTATAGCAAAATAATTTTTGTTATTACTTTTGTATTATGGATCTCCGCAAAGTAACGCCTAATTCTACAAATTACACTTTTATTAATTTTATTTTTCCGTTTTGGAAGCTTACTATCACCTTCAGTAAAACACTAGAAGAAGTCAACATTGGGAAGATACAAAGGAATAAAAATGTTAATATCTATCTTATACAACGATCTATGATATCTTTGTTGGTATCGTTTTAATTTGTATTCTCTAAATATTTCTATAATAAGATTTAATGTAGTGGTAGTTGTATTCACTAATTATTAACTGTACATATAAACAAATAGGTCTGTCAAAACCAATTTCAAATATTTTAGGAACATATTTGATTGATTTATATGATTTATGTTGCATTGCGATTGTTGTCGTGGAGCCTATCCATGATGATGTTTCGGTTTCGAAGCGAAACGATCGTCGAGATTGTGGTGGTGGTTGTGTGTGCTGCTTGTGTGCATTGTTGCTGGTGGAGGCGCCTTGGGGTGTGTGTGGTGGCTTGTCCTGCATGTATAAGGTGCCAAAATTTTTCCTGCTTCATACACATTAGCTTTGCATGCATTCGCTTGACCCGTGCGGATTATAGCAAGGTAGTTCTGTTATAGTGCTTGTGAGATTTGATTGGTTTACGGCACCCGCCCGCGACTATTCCCTCCTTCCCCACACAGCTTCAGAATATCACAAAACGTAACGTATGCGCAGAAATAGCAATTTCAAAAAACTGTGTTTTGTGACCAAAACGATCCATAAAGTGTCCAGAGTTTAGAGTATAGAGTTTTTAAAATTATCACTTATATTCACTTCACTTTCTTGAACCATTCAGAAGGACATCAGAATTAAAAATCTAGGTGCTTAAATGTCAGAAAACTCGTAGAAGAAAGTAGAAAGTCAGCAAGAGGCCGGCCAAACTAGCGCGGCCTTGCGAGGCCTATGTTTTCTTCGCCTGCTGAGGTCTCCGCAGCAAATGGAGAGGATCTCTTCTGTATCTCGCGTACAGCTCCCTCTTGAAGGTCTCGAAGTGCTTACGATTCTTCTCGTTCTGCTTTTCCCGCCACAGCGGTCGGTTCCGTCGGGCCTGCAGGCCCCAGTGGATGGTGAAGATTGGCGAGAGCACCTTGAACTGGTATCCGGTGAGGAACATTTCGTATACCTGCACGAAAATAAAAGGACACTATAATAAAATCGACTTATTTGCCACTATTTCTTCCATCTAGCTCATTTTCTCTCATTTCTCAAATCTAGCATATTTGCTCTCATTTCTCAAATCTAGGATATTTGCTCTTATTTCTCAAATCTAGCATATTTGCTCTCATTTCTCAAATCTAGCGTATTTGATCTTATTTCATTGTAGGTTAGAGGCCATATTTTCATCTAATGTTTTGGAGATAGCATATTTTCCAAAACGAAAACATCATCAGGAGATTGGAGAACCAAAGCTTTGCGATTCTGTCGTAAAATCTATCTCCTGATGATGCTTCGGTTGCGGGGCGAAATGATTATCGAGTTTGTGATAGTGAACGTGTGTAGTGCTTGTGTATTGTGGTGGCGGTAGTGGAGGTTTGTGCATGTGCTTTTACGAATCATGCATATATCGGGTATGAAAGAACGGATAGTCCATTTCTACATTTAGCATTATATATATTTCCTTTTTTACTCTATCGCGGATTATAGCAAAATAATTTTATTATTACTTTTGTATTATGGAACTCCGCAAATTAACACCTTATTCTATAAATTATCTTACACCTAACCTTAATGTACCTATTCTAATCTAGCATATTTACTGTTATTTGTTTGACCAACCATATTTGCTCATATTTTCAAAGTTATTTCAGCTTATTTTTTTTACTAAGCTCGTTTGCTTTTATTTTTTAGACCTATCTATGTTGTTCTTTTTCTTAAAGCATATTTTATATTTCTTCGAGTTCTTATCCAGTTTTTTATTCATATTGCAGCTCTTTTTTACTCTGCGATTATAGTTTTATTTCTATCTATTGGAGAAGAGCCTTTACTATGGAGATAAATTAAATTATAATAAACTATTTGTTTTTATAATGTTTGTTAATTACTCGTATTTATCATTTTAAATGGCATATGGGTAAATTTTTCGAGGTAATAAAAATAAATATTTAAATACATCGTAAGTATATTTTGCATGATACAAAAGTAATAAAATTATTTTGCTATAATCCGCGATAAAGTTAATAGAAAATATATATAGTGCTAAATGTATAGTGGACTATCCGTTTTTTCATACTCGATACATACAGGATTCTTAAAAGCACATGCACAAACCTCCACCACCGCCACCACAATACACAAGCACTACACACGTTCACTATCACAAACTCAACAATCGTTTCGCTCTACAACCGAAGCATCATCAGGAGAAAGACTCCACGACAGCATTGCTAAATCTATCTCCGCAAAGTAACGCTTAATTGTAATTTTGCAGGATTTGTTAATATAAATAAATAAATAATCTTCAAACGTAGTCTTCACAATTATTATACTAGATTAGGGGCCAGTTTACAATAAACAGACAGGAAATGAGACTCTATCTAACTGTGTATATATTTTATGTGTGATGAGACAAAGGTTATATCTTCCCTATTATTATTTATTGCGTCACTCTCACTTACGGGTCGGCATATGCCTCCCCTAGTCTAGTATAATCTTATAGATAAAATTCTATGCGAGAATACAATTTTAATTGCCATAGCTCTACCAAACAGCTTGACCGATTTATGTGCATATTCATTGGGTCTGAGAATCAGCTACTATCTATTTTCCATACCCAAAGTGATAAGGCCTGTCCATCCTTAACATTTTTTTTCGACAATTTTTTATTTTGTTTTACAATGTACACTTAAATTCCCTAGATATCCTACTTTCTACTTTATATTATAAACGCGACAGTTTGTGTGGATATATGTAACTCTTTCACGGCGAATTAGCTAAACCACTATAGATAAATTTTGGCACAATTAATCCTTATACACCGGGGCAACATATACGCTGTAGAAATCCTGTTAATTCTACAAGAATAGGATGAGATTGAAAAGCGCCATCTATTATCAACCTATCAACGTCTTATTTATTCATTAGGAGTCAAAGTCAAGTAAATTTTGTACTAATTTAAATGGCAAAACAACAACTCCGAGTGAGTTATTAACTCTATGAAATTCTTAGTATACAGTACAATTAAAAAGACAAAGAACACAGAATGAACATTAAACTAGCAACGGCGATAAGAAAACAACATTATTACGTAAACTTTATTTTTAAAAGTAGCAAAATAAATTAAGACAGTCGATAAACAGCAGGCACGTACAAAATTCTTCGCTATTTATATCACAGACACTGTTTGTATAATGGACCTTATTCCAATGAGTTAAATTCTATTTTGGTTTACACTCCGGTCATTTGCGTGACCCAGTCTCGGAGTGCTGCGATATTGCTGAACACTGTAGGTGACAGAGGCAATGCGCAGCCTCTGGCGAATGAGACTATACCGAAAGCTGTCCCTCTGAACACTGCCGGACCACCAGAGTCACCCTGAAAAGTAGCACATGACTGTTATAAATATCAAACTAAAATATTAATCTTCTATTAATTAAACGTAACATGATTTTTGGTATAAGCTGTGATAGCCCAGCGGTTAGACCGTGCGACTCTTGCGAGGGGAACACGAGTTGAAACCCGGGCAGGCACCAATGAGTTTTTCTATTGTCTAATTGATAATTGCAATTTATCACACGCTTTTCGGTGAAGGATAACATCGTGAGGAAACCTGCATATCTCTAGAGAATTCTAGGGATATGTGTAACATACCAATCCGCATTGGAGCAGCGTGGTAGGTCTTACCTCCAACCCTTCTCGCCAGAAACGGCCGCTACTTCACTACTTGTGATTTTTAGCGCAACCAACAGAATCATTCTGAAATATTATTATTCTCTAGCTGTGACAATTTTTTTTCTGTAATTCAAATTTTAAACATAAAAGTAGTTATTGTGAGTTAACCATAAGAGATAGAGACATGCTATTGCGGACTTTTTGTAGTATTTTTATAAATCCACTATTCTCTATTAGATTACTTTAGCGTAACTCTGCTGGTTTACGCAACGCACGCGACTAAAGCTCGCAGCAAGCAAGTTTTTTAACCACTGCTCAATCTCTTCAACACAATTTACTTAACCATCCGGAGGAATTGCTCTATCTTTTGGTGAAAATCGTACAAAAATCCGTTCAGTAGATTTTGAGAAGTCGATTACAGACAGAGAGCTTTTTGGGACTGTGTTTTATAATAAGTATAGATTTGCATATATTTGAATGAAACTAAACTAAACATTCGTGTAACTAAAAGGAAACTACTATCGGGTTAAAGAATCTATTCTCTCAAAATCACTAACAGAGAAAATCATATTTAGTATAATGTATTGTATATAGTAAACGACTTAATGTTAATAAACAGACTAATCGTATTAATATGTATAAACACTTGTGGAAAATTTCAATAAATTTACAACATTATTAACTAAATTATGACTAGATCGTTTGGTTTTTTGGATAAAAAAAGTTATGATGAACATTATTTTTTTACACTTTATAATCCTCCAAATTATTAAGACTAATTGAATTCTATATGGAAAAAACTAAAATTATATAAATGTCACTAAAATAATAACTGGTAGATATACTACATATTTAATTTTAAATACATACTTAAATACAAATATACAACCAGGCTCGAAGAACCAACAAATTGTTTATAGAAATTGTTGGCCCTTGGCGGGAATCGAAATCGCGACCCGCGGAGCTGAAGGCAGGATCACTACCCACTGCGCCAACGGGACAATTAGAATAATGTTAGTTATTAATAGATTGCAACAGAAAAAAACCCCCTTAGTACTTTTTTTAGGTCTTAATAAACTCGGCTTCTTTAGCAGAATTAAAGTGGGTGATAGGTGTTTGTCTTACGGTATACGGTATTGGGCACTGACACTATCCACGGTTCCAGCAAATAATTTACTTGATTAAAAAACTTATACATTTTCATTTGCCATAACATTCACAAGTCATTAGAGAATTTCAGAAGAGAAGTCGGTGAAATTAGAACAGGAATACAAGATACATATAGTGCGCGGCAATAAATAAAGCACATAGAGAGAAATCGGCTAGATTCTGTTTCATAGAGCATCGTCTCTGTCGCACAGACTGACGAACCCGTGTGTGACAGTAACAGCGCTCGACGAAACCGAACTGGCCGGCTGTTTCGTTCTAAACATCAATGTGCATTATTTAATGCCGGGTACTATACATGACAGTTAATAATACATGCATATTTGCAGATGAATCTATTACAGACCCCTAGTACTTCAACCCTCGCTTATTTTAACGGTAGTTACCTGACAAGATGAAACTCCCCCTATAAGGAAGTGTCCGCCGCAGAACATATTAGACGTTAGGGCATCCCCATACGACAGTCTACATAACCAATGAGGAACGACCGGCACGTTGGCTTCCATCATTGTCCTTGGGATACGCCGTGCCCCTGGCTACAGGGGTAACACATGAAACAAACAGAAATTAATACAAATAAAAAAAAAATGCATGCAACGCGCGGTTTTTGAGAAAATTTATAAAATGATAAATTAAGCAAGCGCTACATTTATCATTACAGTAAGCTTAAATGAAGTTAAAATATGACAGCCATTGTTTGCATCAAAAACTTATAACACTGAATTAAATTGTATAAAAGTAACGTGCGCCATCTTTAGATGGAAAACTCATCTTCTAAGATACAAAATGACTGGGAATATAATTTTGAATGTCCTTCTTTAAGTTTTGTTTTGTTTTGCAATGTTGCTGCAATGCTGTTACTATCCTAATGCTGGGCATAGGCCTCCTCTCTTCGATTTTAGTGGGAAGGATTGGAGCTAAGATCTACCATGCTGCTCCAATGCGGATTGATAAGTTACACATTCTCTAGATATATGCAGATTTCGTCACGATGTTTTCCTTCACCGAAAAGCATGTAATAGATTGCAATTATCAATTAAGCCCATAAGTTTTAATCGAAAACTCATTCGTGTCTGTTCAATCGCATTGTCTCACCGCTGGGATATCACATCTTTTTACTATTCTTTTTGTTTTATGTTTATGGCCTCGATCTGTGCTTTGAGGGCACGATATATTCCGCCAATATCGCGTAATAATGGAGAAGACATGATGGACATTGATGTAAAACTTACAGTTGGCCGGTAATTAGTGAATATACTTGTTAATCTACGACGATATTATTATCTTATCCTAAAAGGATGCTGCTACATAAGCTTACTATACAATTGAAGATTATTTGAGTGATAGTAGCATATCTTAACTGCAGTCAGCTACGCACCAAGCTGCATCGATTAATTTGTAATCATCAATCAAATTATAATTTTTTTTTTAAATAAAATGGGAGTTTCTTGTTGGTTCTTCTCAGTAGGAGCAAACTTCCGAATCAGTGGTAGCTTCTTGAAAACATTTGACGATTCAAAAGTACTGTAAACAGTCTACTTGAATAAAGGATATTTTGAGTTTGCGTTTGAGTTTGTAACACAAAGACGTCACGTTAATAAACATTAATGTGATTTACAGCTTTTTAATAGTAGTGAGAAGGAAAGCTAATACAAACTAACCGCAGTCAGGCCCCATCCAGTTACTGTCAGTCTCACGAGTGGAACCGCTTGCCTGGAGCCCGGAAGCCGGATCGGCTGTATATTCGGCCCAAATACCAGCGGTTGCGATAAACGCAACGCAGCAATATCGTGGTCGAACTGTGGCTGTCCGTACTGTGGGTGCACCGATACTCCTGACACGCTCACTATGCTGCCTCCTCTGTCCCGACGTGTGCTGCCCACACGTATACGGACGGCGGCCGGGACTGCACTGTGCAGTATCCAAATTGAATTTCAAGTAACTGATAATTAAACAACCTAGGAACTTGATCGGATTTATACATATCGATAAATTCTTCTTCTTCTTCTTCTTCGTCAGCCGATGGACGTCCACTACTGGACATAGGCCTCTTCATGGGATCGCCACACCACACGATCTTGCGCTGCCTGGATCCAGTGGCTCCCTGCGACCTTTTTGAGGTCGTCTGTCCACCTCGTAGGGGGTCTACCGACGCTGCGCTTTCCGGTGTGGGGTCGCCATTCCAGCACCTTAAGACCCCAGCGCCCATCGGTTCTCCGCACTATGTGCTCCGCCCATCGCCACTTCAGCTTCGCGACACGCTGAGCTATGTCGGTGACTTTAGTTCTTCTACGGGTCTCCTCATTCCTGATTTGATCTCGTAGAGACACTCCGAGCATAGCTCGCTCCATCGCTCGCTAAGCGACTCCGAGCTTTCTTATAAGGCCCATAGTGAGCGACCACGTTTCGGATAAATTAGATTGACCGAACTCTCTTCTATACTTATTATAAGATAAATTCCCCAAAAGCTGCGTGTATTTTTATATATTTATTTATACATATATATTTTTGTAGGGTTTATACTAAAAGGCAGTGATTTTTTTCCAAAAGGGTAAGATACGTCACGCTTTATATAAATAACTAGTTTTTGCCCGGTGCTTCGCTCGCATGGAATTTGGTTTGCCACAGTAACTAATTTAATTCAATTTATGATTCACAATTTTGGTAATAGTGGCTTGCACACAAAAGGTAAATCTATGCTGTCGCGCGGACTTTTATTTAGAACTATTTAAGACAAACAATACCACGGTACATCATCTTTGTGTAACTCCAATGGTTTCGGCAGCGTACGCCGAGATAGCTCTCAGAGGCCAGATTTTTTCCGACTTTATTGGCATGTATCGTTATATTACATAAAATCAATACAAATTGTAACCTATATGTTATTCCGATGTATAACCTATATAACTGTACTCTGTTTCATCCAAATCCGTCCAATAGTTTTTTCGTGAAAGAGTAATAAACATCCATCCATACTAACAAACTTTCGCATTTATAATATTAGTAAGATAAGATGATACAGAGGTCACGTAGGTGTAAAAAAAACATGTACTTAATACAAAAGTAATAATAAAATTATTTTGCTATAATCCGCGATATAGTAAATAGAAAAAATATATAGTGCTAAATGTATAGTGGACTATACGTTTTTTCATACCCGTTACATGCAGGATTCGTAAAAACATATGCACAAACATCCACCACTTCCCAATTCACCTCCACCAATTCGCTTTGCGATTTTGTCGTGGAGTCTATCTCCTGATGATGCTTCGGTTGCGGGGCGAAACGATTGTTGAGTTTGTGATAGTGAACCTGTGTAGTGCTTGTGTATTGTGGTGGAAGTGGTGGAGGTTTGTGCATATGTTTTTACGAATCCTGCATGTAACGGGTATGAAAAAACGTATAGTCCACTATACATTTAGCACTATATATTTTTTCTATTTACTATATCGCGGATTATAGCAAAATAATTTTATTATTACTTTTGTATTATGGATCTCCGCAAAGTAACGCCTAATTCTATAAACATGTACTTAAGATTGTACGGAATATAAATAGTGTCAGGGACAACATGTTTCTATCTCTTAGTTTAGGTTAGCTCACAATAACAGTTTTTAAGTACAAAATTTCAATGAAATACACTGTATGCAAACAAGCAAAATAAAAAAATCCCTCATTGTAATTACAGTCAAATCTATGTAGTTTAGGAGACAAACGACTCAAATAAACATTGTGCGAGGGCAAATATTAACAATGATTTTTCTAAATAAAAATTGGTTTATCGTTCACCTATCAAATGGACTAAAAAACTGTGTTGCGTTTGATTGAAGCTTGATTACCGTGAACCGTGAATCTTACTCATATCCAAGAAATCGACTATACCTAAAAAGTTGGATACTGATCTTTGAAAATGGTCTCTTCACGAGTGTAGCTGTATTCCAAAGTACAGACGGATAAATGAACTGAGTTATACATACTTTTGCACGCAATGAGCAGCTGTTAGCACGTAATCCCTGCTGATTATGAATCCACCACAGAACGAGTTCCCGTTTATCACCATGGACACCTGATAAGGGTGTCTCGTCACTGAACTGGGCCTGCCACCTATGATTTGACCACTGAGCTCTGGACAAGCTGCTTCAAGTTCAACATCTTGCAACTCTTCTTCCGTAGGATTTGTATCCTGGGCATCAGCGCAACAGTCCCCCTCTGTGGCTTGTTGGAGATCTAGAATTATATTATAAAGAAGTTGTCTTATATATCAGTATGTAATATAAACAAGAGCACTACTACATTCAGCAACTAAAGCACTGCGTACAAGCATACGTGCATGCGTGCGAGAGTGCGCGCGCGTGTGCGTGCGTGGTACTAATTTAAATCACAGTCAGTTAAATTTTGTATACAAATAGGTCTCAACTTATATTACCATAAAGGTTTTACAAGCACTATAACAGAACTACTTTGCTATAATCCGCACAGGTGATACGGGGTTTGTAATATGGAATTCCGCAAAGTGACTTGCTTCTATAAATCATTTATAAAGGTTTTTTTTTCCAGAACAATCTATTGTCTTAAAGAAAACAAAGCTAAATTACAACTAGGTGGCTGTAGGCAACCATCTGACTTTTTACACAATCTCTACACGTCGGGTGAAAAACGCGATTACTAAACTTGGTTCCCTATAAAAAAAACATAAATGTGTTGAGTAGAATAGACCACCCTCTTTCTTACCGAGGGGTCATAAAATACCACTTAGATAAGTTGACGTCAGGCAGGCGGCCGGTCGTAAAATACGTAGCTAAATCATGTGAAAACATGTTTGTAGCATGTCCTGCCGACCCCACTTAGAGAGGGATAAAGGCAGGAGGATGATGATGAAATATTTATTTATTTTCATATGATTTCTTTCAACTCAATCGATATCTATACTAATATAATGTATGCGAAAGTCTGTATGTCTCCCTGTCTGTTACGCTTTCGTCGCTAAAATAACTTGAAATCAAAATTTAGTGCGAATAAAGTCGCGTGTTGCACTAGTAAGTAATGAATAAAAGACAAAACAAATCAAAATAATTATTAGTAAAGTTTATCAAAGCTACCCCTGGTTCGGAATGTTGCTCTTACTGAGAAGAACCAGCAAGAAACTCGGCGGTCAATATTTTAAATTTTAATTTACATAATTATGCTGCAGTCCTGTACAAATGTTTAAGGCATTTTAAATCCAAGTATTTTAAAAGTTAATAAAAAAATCATCATCCCCCCGCCTTATCCCGCTCTAAGTGAGGTCGGCTCAACATGTTACAAACATGTTGTCAAATGATTTGGCTACGTATTTTACGACCGGCCGCCTGCCTGACATCAACTAACCGTAGTCGCCTTATACGACATCTCGGTAAAAAATTAGGGTGGTCTATTCTACTCAACCGGATACCACACGGCGGAGTTAATAAATAAAAAATCTTTTAACAAAATTTCATCTCCCTACTGTTAACTTTTGAGGAGTTCCCTCGTCTGGAATAAATCTTAGCAGCAGCATCAGGTCATGCTTATCATAATCATGCATAATCACTGAGATTGGACCAGTTTGTTAAATTTTAGCTCAATTGGACACCGGGAAGTGGGTCAAATTTAACTTCCTTCACATTACAGGTTTTGTTAAAAAAAATTAATAATATACTCGAAATTCGATTGTATAATATGCTTTGCAGATAAAAAAAATCCTGACACTTGATTTAAACCATTGCGTAAGCAAGTCAAAGCAAGTTTAGATGTGAATAGAATTCATAGTTCATGTATAGACACCACCTATATCATATTTTATCAGGTAAGTCTGACTAGTTTCAAGCCCATACGGGGGTCTTATTTATGAGCTCTTACGGCATTAGCGCGATCTAGATTTCTAAGGAGCAGGTTTCTATACATTAACTATTTCTAGTATTTTATCATAGATACAAAATGGTACTTACCGACTACAGACACTAAACACAGTAGTAGCCAGAACCGTGGCCAGGCCATCGCGGTGCTGATCAGCGGGCAAGTAACCGGCAGGAGTCTGTCTGACTAGCCGTCTGTCCACTGCTTCGGTATTGCCAAATAATTGACCGCAATCGGTAATTTCTTACGCCTTACAGAGCCACGGTCGCGACCTTCCGTTCGGGGTATAACGACTTTCATACTTCAAACACTATTTTATAATAGTGCTACACGAAATTTATTAAATTACGCCAAGTTTGCTTTATTTTTTTACGTAAAAGTAACGATAACATTATTTTCGGTTTAATCCGTGATAAATATGTATAGTGTACAGCGCCGTGTGGCATCCGGCTGAGTAGCATAGAACACCCTCAGACGTCAACACCCCGGTAAGAAATGACTCGGCAAAAGGCGACTAAGGTAAATTGACCCGCCGTGTGGTATCCGGCTGAGTAGAACAGACCACCTAATTGTTCTTGTGAAAATGATTTCTTACCGAGGTGTCGTAAAAGGCGACTAAGGTAAGTTGACGTCATTGTTTGTGAAGAGTTCTATTCAATAACACTAGATTTTAGACCAAAAATCTCTTCACTTGAACAAATCCGTCCATGCTAAATGCTACAAGAAAAAAGTGTTTCATATAGCAAGCCTTATGGCTAGATTGTAACTTTAATAAGATTAACCAATTCAATAATTAAGTAGTAGTAAACAAGTCAAGTTAAAAAAAACCTTTAAACAAAATTACATGTCTCTTTGAGGAGTTACCTCGTATGGAGCCAATCTCGGCAGCAGCATCACATTATGCTTATCCTAAACATGCATTATCACGGGGATTGGGCCAGTACGAAAAATTCAAGCTCAATCGGACACCGGGATATCAGCGGGTCAAATTTATCTTACAAGATTCCACCTTCACATACAGACACGGCATATTAAATAGAAGCTTCAGAAAACATAAACAATTTACGAAAGTTAGTTCCGCTTAACAAAATTGAATTTTTCTGAAAACACTAAAAATCCTTCAACCAAAAAACCAATGAGCTCATTGAGGGTATTTCTGTAAACACAATCGCGTCTCGTCATGATGCTCCGTCACTACTGAGGTAATACTTCACACGTTTCTACATATAAATAGAAATAACCTCAACAAGCAAAACTATGATGATAGTCTATTAGAGCAACGTGCGACTTTTGCCATGGAGTCACTGATTTAACCCTGGCAGGCTGATAAATTTTTATGTTAAGTAAAAAATAAAGTAAAGTAGCGGCCTGTTAATATCCACTGCTGGGAATAGGCCTCCTCTCTCCGTTACTGGAGAGAAGGGTTAGGAGTTAAGACCTACCACGCTGCTCCAATACGGATTGGTAGGTTACACATATCAACAGAATTCCCTAGAAATATGACGTTTTCCTCACAATGTTTACCTTCACCGAAAAGCGTGTGATAAATTGCAATTATCAATTAGACACATGAGTTTTTAATAGAAAAACTCATTGGTGCCTGCCCGGGTTTGAACTCATGTTCACCTCGAAAGAGTCGCACGGTCTAACCGCTGGGCTATCACAGCTTTCTGTTAAGACTTATGCGTAATTGATGCTGTATGGTATCCTGCTGAGTAGAATAGACCACCCTCATTTCTTACCGAGGTGTTGTAAAGGGCGACTAAGGAAAGTTGACCCACCGTGTGGTATCCGGTTAAGTAGAATAGAACACCCTCTTTCTTACTGATGGGTCGTTGAATACGACTAAGGTAAGTTGACGTCGTACCGTCGGGTGAAGAGTGGGTTGGTGACCATGATGGAGTGGTGACCATTGCGTCTAGGGCTGCAGTCGGCTCCCCAGCCCTGGAGCGCGTGCAGAGGGGACACGGTTACGTCTCCGTTAAGATTGGAGACGTATCCGTAGTTGGGGTTTACTACTCGCCAAACAAATCATTCGCTGACTTTGAGCTCTTCATGGCTGAAGTCGGCGATTTGGTGAGTAGGTTACGCCCCGGAAAGGTCCTGCTGGCTGGAGACCTCAACGCAAAATCCGCTGCGTGGGGGTCTCCTGTAACGGACGTCAGGGGAAGCTATTTGGACGGTTGGTTGGCCTCGACCGGGATGGTCGTCATGAACCGGGGGACGGCTGACACATGCGTGCGTTGGAATGGCGGTTCCAAAGTTGACGTTACTTTTGTTGACGCCGCCATGTCACGCTGTGTTAGCAACTGGGAGGTTATAGTGGGTGTGGAATCACTGTCGGACCATCGATATATATGGTTCGAAGTGTCCGCACGCCCCACTCCCATTTCCCCTCGGTCGAGAAGACATGCGGGCCCTCGATGGTCCGTCAGAAAGATGGATCCCGAGTTCCTCGTCGAGGCCGCAATCGTCCAGGCGTGGGTGGCAGGGCCCATGGGGGAGGATGTCGCCGCGGAGGTCGAGAACCTCCAGCGGCGGATGTCGCTTGTCTGCGATGCCAGCATGCCGAGGGTGCGAAGCACAGGGCCGGCATGCGGGGTGTACTGGTGGACGGAAGAGTTGGCACGGCTGCGCGACCAGTGCGTGGCCGTGCGCCGCCAGTACACTCGGTACAGACGTCGCAGACAACGCGACATCGAGGAGGAGAGGCGCCGCTATGAGGTATATAAGGCTGCCCGAGTCTCCCTGCGGATAGCCATTCGGATGGCTAAGGACAGGGCCCACAAAGAGCAAGCCGAAGAGCTTAACCGGGATCCTTGGGGGAGGCCATACAAAGTGGTGCGAAAGAAATTTCGCGCCCGCGCTCCCCCCCTTACCGAGAGCCTTCGGCCGGAGTTCGTGGAGACAATCGTGGAGGCCCTGTTCCCGCAGGGACCCGAGCTCGATCCGCCTCATATGGCGCCTCTCGAAGAGGAAGGTACTGTGCAGGATGCTCCGGGGGTGTCAGAGGGTGAACTAGCGGAGGCGGTGAGTCGCATGAGAGCGAAAAACACCGCCCCTGGTCCCGATGGTATTCCTGGCCGCGCCTGGGCGCTTGCCTTGGGCCCATTGGAGTCGGGGCTCAGGGCGACGTACAGTGCCTGCCTCGAGAGAGGACTGTTTCCCCGTAGGTGGAAAACGGGGAAACTGGTCCTGCTCAGAAAGGAGGGAAAACCGGCCGATGCACCCTCCGCGTACCGGCCGATTGTCTTGCTGGACGAGGCGGGTAAGCTACTTGAGCGTATTGTGGCCTCCCGCATCGTCCAGCACCTCCAGGAGGTGGGGCCTGATCTCAGTCGCCTCCAGTGCGGATTCCGCCGGGGCAAATCCACTCTCGACTGTATTGAGGGAGTGAGAGTCCTGGTGGAGGAGGCGACGGCCAAGCGCGAGGTGGTGTTGGCGGTGTCATTAGACATCGCCAATGCGTTCAACACCTTGCCTTGGAATGTGATCAGAGAGGCCCTGCGTTTCCACCGTATCCCCTTGTATCTGCAGCGTGTTGTCGGCGATTATTTGGCTGACCGCGCTGTCGGATACCCGACGGCTGGGGGTAGGTGGAAAGAGCGGAGGATGTCGTGCGGTGTTCCGCAGGGGTCAGTCTTAGGACCCCTCCTGTGGAACATCGGCTACGACTGGGTGCTGCGTGGTGAAATGCTCCCGGGAGTGCGTCTGTTTTGTTATGCAGACGACACTCTCGTGACTGCCCGCGCGAGCACACATCGGGAGGCCCGTATACTGGCGACCGCGGCCACAGCTCATGTCGTGGCCCGGATTCGTCGGTTGGGTCTGGGGGTGGCCTTGGAGAAATCCGAGGCCATTTGTTTCCACAGGCCTCGGATGGCGCCCCCAGCGGGCTCCCGGTTGATGGTGGGCGGGACGTCCGTTGGAATCTCAGGTAATTTACGGTACCTGGGATTAATTCTCGACAGCCGATGGACGTTCGAGGCCCACTTCCGGCGGCTCGCCCCGAGATTAAAGGCGACCGCCGGAGCCCTGAGCAGGCTCCTCCCGAATGTGGGAGGGCCAAATGCAGGCTGCCGGCGCCTTTATGCCGGAGTGGTCCGATCAATGGCCCTGTACGGCGCTCCCATATGGGCGGAGCGGCTGACCGCCAAGTCCCTGCCCCTGTTGCGCGGGGCGCAGAGGATTGTGGCGATCAGGCTAGTGCGGGGCTACCGGACCATCTCTGGCGAGGCGGCCTGCGCCTTGGCCGGATCTCCTCCGTGGGATCTAGAGGCCAAGGTGCTTGCTCAGGCCTACCGCCACAAAGTTGAAGCCCGTACATCGGGGGGAAACTCTGCGGTGGTAGAGGTAGATTGGCGGAGAGCAGCTCAGTTGGAGCTCCTCCGCCAATGGAGGCGGCGGCTGGAATCGCCCAGCGCAGGATTCTGGACGATTTCAGCCATCCAGCCCATTCTCCAGGGCTGGGTCGCCAGGAGGCATGGGGTCCTCACCTTCCGCCTGACACAGGTACTTTCCGGACATGGTTGTTTCGGGGGGTATCTGTGGAGGGTGGCCCAGTGCGAAGCATCTGGTGTGTGCCACGAGTGCGGCGCTGAGTCTGATACGGCGCTGCACACCCTCGCGGACTGCCCTGCTTGGGCGGTTCAGCGGGCGAAGCTCGTGGCAGAGGTGGGGCACGATCTCTCCCTGCCCACTGTGGTTCGTGCCATGGTGGACAGGGAGGCATCGTGGGCTGCGATGGCCTCCTTCTGCGAGGATGTTATCTTGCGGAAGGAGGCGGCGGGACGGATCCGGGAAGTCGAGTCTTTGGATCCGATCCGCCGCAGGCGAGCGGGGCGCAGGCGACTCGCCGAAGTCCGTCGCATGCCGCCCTAACGGGGACCTCCGAGCGTTCCGAACGGGGTTAATCGGACGCTCGCTGGAGTTAGGTCCCCGAGGCGGTCGATGCATCTGGTGCTCCCGATGCATCGATTAGCGGAGGGAGGGGCCACTGCTTAGAGAGGCCCCGACCCGGAGGTGGCGCTCTCCGGGGTACAGAGCTGCTGCTGGAGGGGATGGGGGTAATGTGTCCAACGATACCCTATCCCCGCCACTAGCAGCGTGGAGGAGCACTGTCAGGTTTTTAGTCGGTGCGAGTCCGACATACCCACCGCTCGTCCCCGTCGGGCGGTGATGACCCATAACGGGTTTTCCTGACATAAAAAAAAAAAAAAAAAAAAAAAAAAAAAAAAAAAAAAAAAAAAAAAAAAAAAAAAGGTAAGTTGACGTCAAGTAGGCGGCCGGTCGTAAAATACGTAGCCGAATCATGTGACAACATTTTTGTAACATGTTGTGCCTACTCCACTTAGAGTGTGATAAGGGCAGGAGGAAGATGATGATGACTTAGGCGTAATTGATATTTGTAATTAACTACTCCTTTCGGTGAAGGAAAACATCGTGAGGAGACCTGCATATCTTAAGAGAATGGGATATTGTTACCAATCCCATTGCAGCGTGGTGGGTTAACCTAGCTTTGGAGCTTCCCTACCTCCAGTATTAAAAGGCAGGAGACCTTTGAAAAAGAAACATTGAGAAAACCGTATATGCTAGTCAATTCTTAATGAATTAACGCAAAAGAATAACTGTAAAGGGTCTTCTATTTTATTAAATTTTACGCAGAGGATGAGAAATATATACAAATTTTAAAAAAGATACTATATCTACAATGTCATCTATAGTAAAATCATTAAATACCAAACAGAAGGTATAAAGTACAAAGACAAACGAGGCCCTATCAATTATTTCGGTTGAAGAAAACGACCGGCCGGTACCTTAATTATTTAAATCTTTTGAGCAATCTGCCTCAAAGACGGATAGAAATAAAAGAAAAGATTAGCTTAGTTAGCACTTCGGAACATCCAATCAGCTCTAACGAGCGGATATTTCGACAGATATCCTACGAAATGTCGGATTCGCGACGGGCAGATTGGCACAAAACCGCCATTTTTATTATTTTTAGTATCACCTCTTCCGTTCCGCGAGCGTCTGAATATAATTATATCGCTTGCAACATTCCTTGCGTTTCATGAGATTTGTAATTTTCGGCTTCTTTTGAAACGGCCTGGAAACTATCAGCTGTGTGGATCTTATTTAAACCGGATGTATTTTTTGGTGGTTGGTTGGTTGGTTTAATTTTTTATTCACACTTGCACTAAGGCAATGTGTTTCATTTGCAAATAGACTACATTATATGGAGTCTTTTGGCTCATTCATCTCGATAGAAACCTTTCAATAAAAAACTTTACAAAATTTAGATTAAATACGTTTATATGAATAGCTTTTTGATTCAAGAAATCAAGAATTCCTTACAACATTTTTAAGGTGTCAGAAAGTAAAGTTTTCAAAATTATTTTAAGACGAATTTTCTGCATGAAAAGCTGTTTTAAAATATTGCCGAAATTTGGTACAATTGACGTTTATATTATGTACCGACTTAACATACCTATAAGAAAAAAGTTTTTCTTGAGAGATCAAAAAAACATAACTGCGCAAACACATAAATAGTTCATGATTGGGGGTATTCCAACACCTGAGTTGACGTAACAAAATAGCGGATACAGCTTGTCTAAAAATAAAATACAACAAGCAATCAAGTTTTGACCCGTAAAATTTGAAAGTTTTTACATTTATTTCTTTCTACTGTACGTTTAAATATACTAGAAATACTTTGTCCACTTCAAGGTTTATTTGCGCAATAGAACACGCAAAGAAACAATGTCAATGATATAAAAGAAATACAATAATAAAAAAATTACAAACCAAATTTTGCAATACAAGCAACGGCCCTAGTTTAGCTTAGGGCTAAATATGAATAAAGAAATGACATCGGTAAAAAATAATTACTGTATATTTGACCGGACATACTCGTTGACCCGTTGAAAACGTATACTTTTAGCACTGAGTACGTTTTGAAATTGTGAAAAATTTCTGAAAATGCAATTATCGAATAAACATTATATTTTATCATCATTATAAAGTATAAATTTATTATAGATCAAATATTTCTTTATTTAATCCGATGTTTGAATTGACCCATAGATATAGCATTCGGGTAGATTGAAAGGAACAGAAAAAAACAGTTTTGATAGTGAAAATGAAACATATATTGAACAAGATTATGAACAAAAATAACGATAATATTATGGCACTAGCTGTGCCAGCGGCTTCGCCCGCGTGGAAATCAGCGTGTCACAATTTCAAATTATAACATAAAAATAGTTATTGTAAGTTAACCATAAGAGATAGAGACATGCTATCGCTGACTTTTTTGTAGTATTTTTATAGATCTACAATTCTCTACTACATTACTTTAGCGTATCTCTGCTGGTTTACGCAGTGCACGCGACTAAAACTGCCGGCAAGCAAGTTTTTTAACAACTGCGCGATCTTTTCAACACAATTTACATTATACCGATATGTACTATTTACCTAAACCATCGGGAAGTATTGCAGTACTTTTGGTGAAAACTCTACAAAAATCTGTTCAGTAGATTTTGAGAAGAGCGATTACATACAGACAGACAGCTTTTTGGGATTTTGTTTTATTATAAGTATAGAAAATCTGCAATAAAATTGAATAGCATAATAATAATGTCATTACTTATGTGTTACAAATATCTACAAAGGAAAGCAATTTTGGAGAACCCCTTAAAGAGCCCCAACTATGGTTGAAAAGACAATGAGAACAAAAAGGGCTACGAGATATGAGAGCAATCAATTTTCGATCGTAGATTAAAATTCAATCAGGTGTTCAGTGGTTAATAAAGTCGATGATTTAACAACCTTCACCTGCCACCAGACCGTGGCGACCCGTGTAATGAGCAACAACGGACACGTCAGTTGTAATAGGTATTATACAGACTGAAGGTAACCTAGTTTTGAGAGCGTTATAGTGTTGTAGAAAACTATTGCGTTGATTGACATATGTTGTCAAGTAATTGATACCTAACGTGATATAAAGTTCATCATCATCATCCTCCTACACTTATCCCACTCTAAGTGGGGTCGGCATGTTGTCGCGTGATTTACGTGAACCGATTACTATATAACAATGCTTGTTTGGATAATGCTTCGCTTTGCGATTTTGTCGTGGAGTCTATCTCCTGATGATGCTTCGGTTGCGGGGCGAAACGATTGAGTTTGTGATAGTTACCGTGTGTAGTGCTTGTGTATTGTGGTGGCGGTGGTGGTGGTTTGTGCATGTGTTTTACGAATCCTGCATGTATCGGGTATGAAAAAACAGATAGTCCACTATAGTGGACTATCTGCTATATATATAGTGCTAAATGTATACATAATTTATAGAATTAGGAATTTACAAATTAGAAAGCCCGAAAAAGAGTGGTATTTACAAAATAAAATGTCCTGAATGCAATGATACATATGTGGGTCAGACTGGTCGTAATTTTGAAGCCCGTTTTAAAGAACATGTGGTCGCTTTCAGGAATAATAAGCCACAAAATTCACATTTCGCTAAACATTTGTTAGAAAGCGGTCATAAAGTTCCTAATGACCATTGTTTCGAAATACTGCACACCTGCGAAAAAAGCTTGAAATTAAATATTTTGGAACAATTAGAAATCATTAAGCATAACAATGGCACCCTCATTAACGAGCAGATAAATGTCTCTAGTTCAAGCTTGTTGCACGTGTTCCGAGGTAAATAAAGGGTGGGGATGAACCAAGTACTATTTAACAACGCTTGTTTGGATAACGCTTCACTTTGCGATTTTGTCGTGGAGTCTATCTCCTGATGATGCTTCGGTTGCGGGGCGAAACGATTGTTGAGTCTGTGATAGTGAACGTGTGTAGTGCTTGTGTATTGTGGTGGCGATGGTGGAGGTTTGTGCGTGTGTTTTTACGAATCCTGCATGTAACGGGTATGAAAAAACGGATAGTCCACTATACATTTAGCACCATATATATTTTCTATTTACTGTATCGCGGATTATAGCAAAATAATTTTATTATTACTTTTCTAAATGTATACATTTAGCACTATATATATTTTCTAAAATACGCCGTGTCGTACCCGGCAGATTAGAATAGACCACCCTCCTTTCTTACTGAGGTGTCGTAAAAGGCGACTAAGGTAAGTTGACGCAGGCAGGCGGCCGGTCGTAAAATACGTAGCCAAATCATATGACAACATGTTTGTAACATGTTGTGCCGACCCCACTTAGACTGGAATAAGGGTAGGAGAATGATGATGATTACTTTTTGAGGTCTGCAGTCCACCTCGTAGCGGGTCTACCGACACTGCGTTTTCCGGTGCGGGGTCGCAATTCCAACACAAGACATTATCAGTTGTTTTATAATAAGTTAACAAGTTAAAATTAACTAGGATTGAAAAATAATTCGCCGATTACTTTTGTACTACGGAATTCCACTAAGTAACGTTCCAAAGTAAAGTAAGTCCTAGTTCTTTAGTATGGATTGAAAAAGAAACCATTTGGAGAAATTCCCTCGTTCCGTCACGTTACAGCAAAATCGTCGTCGCGTGTTGACAATCGGCAGGCGAGCCGTATCGCGTTTCAGAAATAGTCCAGTTCGCGACCGAGCTATTTTGGTCATCATCCGTGGGCGCAAACGTACATTCTGTCAACATTATATTTTCAGAACTAATAATATTTGATAAAAAAATGAATTATATCGCTATAGTCAGGCCCGTTGGCGCAGTTAGCAGTATCATTGACTTCAGCTTCGCGGGTCGCGGTTTTGATTCCCGCCGACGGCAAATTTGTTGATTCATTGAGTGTATATATTTTGTAGAGTAACGGCCTGTTAGTATCCTACTGCTGGGCAAAGGCCTCCTCTCTTCGTTTTTGAAGAGAAGGATGCTTAGATCTAGCACGCTGTTCCAATGCCGATTGATAGGTATCACATATCCTTAGAATTCTCTACTGATGTGCAGGTTTTCTAACTATGTTTTTCTTCACCGAAAAGCGTGTGATAAATTACAATTATCAATTAGTTACGAAAGTTTAAATAGAAAACCTCATCGCTCTAGAATTCTTATGATATATATAACTCTAAGGGTCTAAACTGCAACAGGACAAGGAGCGTAGGACTGCGATTTTGTTTTAGAACAAATCAATATGCTCAATAATATCGGTAATAAAGTAGGAATTAAGGTAAAAATATTTGAATAGTATGACTTCCATAGTTTACTATATTTTCTACGTTTGCAAGAAACTTTGGCAGGGATTTGAAAAATACGAAACCTAGCAACCTAGAAAGCTTAATGATGTAGACAGTGAAGTGGGAATATATCGAGAAACTCCGTTTTTCTCTCTTTTTTATCTCCCTATCCCTCTCTTTTTCTTTCTTACTCTCCCTGACACTCGCTCTTCAATTGATTACATCCGCTGGACTAAATCTATGTCACGTTTTAACGTTGCTTTAGCATGCAACACGATCTGGTCCTGAACTCTAATGTCTCGTGATTGTTTTGAGATCATCATAAAACTGAGTGATATTTGAAAAAAACATGGTTGGCAATACAAATTTTTGGAATCCAAACTCCCTTAATTGCTTCGAAATACGTACCCAGGGCTACGCGATACATTTATCATGTCAATGACACCGGTTCTTCAACAAATTCGTTCATTTATGAATCGCTACGTTAAACGATGAATAAAAACGTAAACATTATCGTAGTAAAAATATCGGAGTTAACTAAACGTTGTAATTTAAAGAAGATTCTTGCAAAATCCGTCGCCCCCTTCCGAGTTTTTGCTCGGTTGAGGAACGAATCGATCTAAATATTGAAGTAATCCTACTAGAAATGCAACAAACAAAATAGCTTTAGTAATTAAGCGAACGTCGCATCTGCCGAATGCCAACCGAATTTGGCACCACTCCATGCTGCGTTATAACACAACTAGATTTCATATAGGAAATAGTATAGGGCGCTCAATGCATTAGGTACGGATCATTCAAATAACACTGCTTTTTATCACGTGTATCATAAGATAAGATCTCTTCATCTGATCAGTAAACCGACAAGACTTTGTGGTCATCGTTGTTGTCATTGACTATTTATCGCGGATTAAAATAATATTTTTATTACTTTACATCATCACTATATATATAAGTTGGCCTTTTACTTATATGTAATAGATATTTCATACAAAACGAGTCATAAACTACGAAATTGATTACGATACACGGTTTTATTTTAAGGACGATTTATATTACTTGATTCATACTGCTATCGAGTGTTGTTCGTGATGTCAAAGACCTATACATAATTTACCTACTACATATATACACGACATGTTGGTATATATTGCACTTTGACTACTAGCGAAGAAAGCCTAAATGAATCGACATAATCATTGATATGTGGACTATATTTTAAGAAAAACATCGTCGTCGACCTCTTGATCCGACCTTATGCCACGGCTACGTTTACATTTAAATGAAAAAATTCTTTATCTAAATTGGCCTTTAGAAGCACCTTTGAAATCAAATTACAGTGTCTATTTAATTGATTTTTTGAACTCGTGTAAAGGCGAAAATAGATTGAGGAATTTTAATATAAAAATGTATACCGAAGCCCAGAAAGATCTACGAACTTTCTAAAGCCGTACATATGTACAGTACAGCCGCTCTGCGAAAGCTCGTATTGAAAAGCTGAAATAAAGTCTTTGAACGAGTGGCCAGGTGTTTTTTCTGCTAATCTCCTTCATAGTAATTATCGGCATTCAAACGCACCATGACTACTGGACGTGTTGTGAAGTGATCGTGGACTCGAGCCAAACGTATGTCTTGGCACATGTTGCTCTTAGCGCAATTCATGCGATTCATTACTCAAGAGTTATTTAATCAAATATCACTACATATTATGAAACAAAGTCTCTCGCTGCGTTCCTGTCTCAACGCGATTCTAACACTAAGGAACACAATCTCAGGTCTATGTAGACATGGAAAATTATTTTGCTATAATCCCTTTCAAATAAACAAATCATTTAGAAAACACTTAATAACAAAACCTGATAGCACTTGAACATTAATAAGTATTAAAAACAATTTTGTCAGCTAATGAATATAATCGTGTTTGCCAATTGTCGACCCAACACAGAACATTTACCAAAACACAACAAAAAATTAAGCCGCCATTTTTTACAACGATAATTATGACAGAGATTATATTACTTTAGTTATTTAATTATTTGATTTAACATTCAAAAATGAGTCTATTAGTTTTATTAAATATTTCACCGCCGGCTGAGTAGAATAGACCACCCTCATTTCTTACCGAGGTGTCGTAAAGGCGACTAAGGTAAGTTGACGTCAGGCAGGCGACCGATCGTAAAATACATAGCCAAATTATGTGACAACATGTTTGTAACAGGTTGTGCCGACCCCACTTAGAGTCGGATAAGGGCAAGAGGATGATGATGACTGTGGGTGTGAAACACCTTCGATTAAGTCTATTGTATTTAGGCTCAGCAAGCCTAACATGAACTCTTATTGCGACTCAATTGAAGACGTGAACGAAATTGTATTGCTTTTTCGTACTATGACGTCTTAAAGACGCACACTTTAAGCCGTTTCCGAATGAGCGTTTGGAATTCGCCCTAAGAACATGTGAGTAAAAGAGACAGAGTTATCTATAGTTCATATAACGTTATCCTTTTCAAACATTACGACCTCAATGCAATTCACACTTCATGGTACGAAAAGAAGGCGTTTCGCGGTCGTCGTTTACGTCTTCAATTGAGTTGCAATAAGAGATCATGGTAGGCCTGCAGGTTGTAGAAATCTTCTTACTACCCTCAGCCAATCGTCACAGTCTTTTCGATCTCTGGTTAAACGCATGATGATAACGTAATGTTCTTAGACAAGGGAATCGGTACAAATCTTAAAGCCGACATTAATTATAGACGAGGGTGTTCTGTACAAAGTCGAAAATTACGATCTATGAATCGCTATATACGGGTTTCGCTATATCGAATCCATTTTATCGGGACGGAGAAATTTTAATTCGGCCATTCCACAATTTATGCGACGGCGACGTCCGAGGCCGACACAAAATGAAACTCATTAATCCGATCGTGTTTCAATATAGTGGCGCCATCTATAAATTTTGGCGTGACCAATTACGGGCCGTCGCGAACAAAAAGTTTATTTATTGCCCAGATATGCTCCCAATATCTTTTTGTTACGATTGGGGCTTGTAAATTTTAATATATCGCTGTGCGGTGAATTTATAACGCGCTTTTATCGTTAAATGATGATGGTTCAGTAGTTATAGCAGGAGATATGTTTTAAATTGTTAAGTCTACAGCCAAAATCGCAAAAGGATCCGGAAACATCAATTAGAGCCAAATTTTTTAGATATCATCTAATTATTAATAATAATAATATATGGGACACTTACACACACGGTCGGCCGTCCCTAAAGTAAGTAATTTAATACTTTTGTTACGGGTCACGGACAACTGGTAAATTTACTGGTAAAAAGTTCAAAGAAATAGGCATACTGACTGTAGCATCACAATATATATATAGTAATATTCTATTTGTACGGAAAAATATATATACGTATAAAACAAAATTTATACTCATAGACATACGAGAGGTCACAAACAGCTTACGATACCTGCGTCGCGACTCAGCAGAGTTAGCAGCTCATTTGTTGGTCTCGCTATTCGCTTCTATAATAAAATTCTTCAATCCATTCTAGACCAGTGTACAGAAAGATTCCAATTAAGTGTAAAAAATATGCTTATACGCAAAGCATATTACAAAATTGAAGATTATTTGGATGATAAGAAAGCCTGGATTTGAAAATCCTTTCAGCTTCATACAACATTCCGAACCAGTTGTAGCTTCATTAATAATATTGATTAGAAGAGCCTGAAATGGTTTATTTGAATAAAGATTATTTTGATTTGATTTGATTTGAAATATACTACATATATAATTTCAAATATATGCATAAATACAAATACACACCCAGGCTCGAAGAACCAACGAATTGTATATAGAAAATGTTGGTTCTCGGTGGGAACCGAATCCGCGGTGGTCTAGTCGCTTTCATGTATAATCTGCTGGAGGATTGAAGCATTTTGTCACAATTACTGATTGACATAATATTATAATGCATTAAAATCCTGTTTTTCATTGAGGGTGTCGTTAAAATTAAAGTTCATGCGATTAAAATATCGGGTTTAACTAATACTGAATAAATGAAATGTTTTATTTAAGGGTATCAGAACGAAAAATATTTGGGAAGCGATAGCCTTGGCTACGAGTTCCGCACAGAGATAGGCGAGCGATAGAGGGCCATGAATCTCGTATGTTATTTGAACCATAAATCTATCCACAGATACGTCTTTGTCGCTGCTAAAACACTGGTAGTATATTCGTATTTTTCACTAAGGTATAGTAACTAATAATGCTAAATCACAAACAAGTAAGCTACACAAAAAAAAGAATATTGTTACAAAGATTTTTTTATTTAATTTATATTTCTCATAATAATAAAGAAGCCGTGTGGTATCCGGCTGCATATAATAGACTTACCTCATTTCTTACCGAGGTGTCGTGTTTGTAACATGTTGTGCCGACCCCACTTAGAGTGGGATAAGGGCAGGAGAATGTATGTATTTTCCATAATAATAATTAAATTCAAACTCAGAATATTATTTATTCAAATAAACTTGTAGACAAGTGCTTTAAATCACCAACTCTACTGCTGGTTCGGAAAGCTGTTTCTACCGAGAAGAGCCTAGAAACTAGGTGGTTGCTAGTTTCAAATATAGTTCTTATAACAAATATAGTTACATTTTGTTATTACTATCTTGTACAGGGTAGTGGAGCAGTTATATCCACGAATTTATATCATCTATATAATCCTCTATAGTATAGTAGACTTTTTGTACCAGCCTCCCTTTAGCAGTGTTTTTAAAGTTTTTTGTAGTATCAAAGATAAAATCGATTGCGGAATTTTATTAGAGAATCTTATACCCAAACCCACAAATTTTGTACTTTTTGACTTACGTACTTTTGCAAGGCGCAAAGCAGGAGCCGAAAGCTTATGTCAGTATTTTGTCTATAATATTCATCACCAATCGTTTTATAATTATGTATACATTCATTAAAAAATCCAATAAAACACTGATTTTAAGCTGTATGTCACTTTAATTTTATTTAATTCTACTTTAACTCGCTTCGTTCAAGTGATTTTTTTGTGTAAAAATACCCTCTATTACATACATAGGTAGAACTACGCGTTCCTAGAGGAAATGCTAGTTTTTATATTCTATACGTTAGCTCAGTAGTTAGTCAGTGAAACGGCAACACATTTAAAGTAAGTAAAAAATGATTAAATTGTTCCACATGCTTTTTTTATATTAAGTAAATACTTGATAATACTCGGTTGTTCTATTTCTTTATCTTATATCTGAGTACTAAACTAACTGTTTCAACGCTGCACTAATTCGTAGTAATAAAAACATAATTCGAATGGAATTAGGTCGGCCAACGTCGACCACCGAAATGTATGCACATTCCACTGCGACAAAAGCCACTAAGTTCAGTCAATAAGAACTACTGTTGCACAACCTGGCCGAGGCAGGTTGGTGAGCCACACTATGGCACAATGCCAGGAGATATCTCTAAAGAGCTATTTAGTACGCAGCGACTTCATTTGATTGAATTTTATATAGGATATTGTTTTTTTTAATTTCAATATTATTAGATTTTTAAATTAATGATTTTTATTTACTTAAAATCTTCTTTAATCACGTTTAGTATATAAAAAAAAGGAAAATTGGTGAAAATTCATAAGACGAGTTATATGCCTTTATTACGCCTGCTTTGTAAACAGTGTGTTACGAACATGTGAAAAGAGTTCGTAATTAATATCTCATAGAGTTCTAATTTGCTTGACGTTAATTCTCTGAAACATTCACGTTGTTTGCGAATCGTGTTCCGTATCCCCACTACAACTCGCGAACAGTCGCGAACATTCTCGAAATCATTTTGTTCGATATATAAGCGGTCGTATAGCGTGCCTCGAGATTCATTTTTCCAATAGCGATCAAGAGCGAATAAAGAAGCGAAAATAATAGTGAAATAATAGTTATTCCTGCTTTCTTATTGGACAACGGACTGCGTAGTGACTATAAATACTAATTTTGTAGTGAAGAAAGTTTTTTTTAACTAGTCAATGGGTATTTTCATCCAAGTCCACGAACCGCTATACGCAACTAATGTACCTTCGGTGAGCGTATGAGTCTATCCCACTGCTGATCTTCCACTAGGTCTCCTCTTTTCCTCTTCATTTTATGGAAGAAAGATTTGAACTTCGACCCACTACATTACGTATATCCTCGGAATTCTCTAGAAATATATAGGTTTCGTCAGGATGTTACCCTTCACTGGAAGTTATGTTATAAGTACAAACTCATTGACGCTCGTCCGGCATGAATGACAAGGTCTCATCGTTTGGCTATCACAGCTGCTATAAATCAAGAGTGTCACCTGTGTATTCCTGGTAAAGCCGTAGCCCAGGAAGCGCTCGTCATGGGCGGGCACGGTGTCGGGCGCCACGTAGAACGGCTCGTACAGCAGCTCGAAGTTGGTCACGTCGTGGCTGACGTGGGTCTGCTGCGTCTCGTTCCCACCGGACGACTCCCATCTAAAGGACAATTGGATCATTGAGGACAGCTGATAACACTGCGTGACATGAAACTCTTCCAACACCCACAGTTAAAATTTCGTCGGCACAAGATATTTTCTCTGCCATTCTCTCCCATTATTCGCCAAATCTATGAATTATTCTGACTTATCCTTACATCATCCAAATATATAGAAAATATCTTTTGAAAACGGCGAGACAACTCATATTGCTGAATGAACCCACACTTTAACGCCTTAATTAATGCGAATACCGTAGCGGGTAGAGTTGTTTACAATTTACTACTATTATTTTGTGATCGTTTTTAGATTTGCCACTTAAACATCTTTGTCATTAGACATCATAAGACAAAACTTACCTGGAAAAATTCGATGCATATTGGTTATAGATGAACACCTTCCTGTGGAAGGGTATCGCCAATTTGTTCCGCGACAATCGCAGCAGCTCGGACTTGTTCGCAGGAAAGTTTGCCACTCGTTTATCGAGCTCATAAGTGGGGACCACGTAAGCGCACAGCTGACATTTCGGCGCCGTAGCCAGGAAATCATCTAACGCTTCAGCCATCCCCCTAGAAGGCACTATATCTATGTCCACTAAAAACACGTAAGGCGTATGGCAATTTCTCCGCGCCAAGTTTCGCATATGATTCTGCGGATAGGGATGCCGCACTCGCCACGCTTTAGTGTCAGGCCTCCGGTCCGCTAGTGACAACGGAGCTCTGTTACAATTCTTCGCCCAATTCAGAAGATTGCCATGGGTTCCGGGTAGTTCCGTCGGAGTGGCAGCATGTAAGGCCATTCGCGAGTAAATTTCCGGTTGGCAGCGCGCCAGCCAGATAACGAACGATCTCAAAAGCTTCAATTCATCTCCAGCTACGAACACAGCTACTGAGATCGGGCCCGACCAATGCGCTGCGATCCTGAGCAGCTCGTGCAGCCTCTCTATGGAGCTTTGGGTCGCCAGGCAGACGCGATGGTTCGCTGATAGCTCGGCGTACATGTCTCCGACCGTAGCGTAATCGAAAATTCTGTAGGATCTAGAACCGTCCCAGCGGCCGAGGCGCAAGTCGAGTCGGGCGATAGGGTCGTCGTCGAGGGGCATCACGGCGGTGTCGAGGCAGGGCTCGCACGTGGCCAGGTCGCCGGGGGGAGTGGTGCTGCGAGTGATGCAGGTTTGAGGGCTGAGCAGCCACATGTTGGCCGCTGCGTTGTATACCACTATTGCGACTGCGGCGAGCGTGACCACGCTCCATTGGCAGCGCCACCGCGACTAAAACAATAAACAGTTATACAATTATCTAGCAAATTTCCTTGGTAAACAGATACTATAACAGAACTACCTTGTTATAATCCGCACGGGTTAAGCGAATGCATACACAGCATGAAGCAGGATAATTTCACGTACCTTACAAATGCAGGACAAGTCACCACATGCATCCCAAGGCGCCTCCACCAGCAACAGTGCACACAAGCAGTACACACAACCACCACCAAAATCTCTACGATCGTTTCGCCCCGAAACCGAAGCAGGAGGATAGGCTTTATTACGGCTTTGCATGCATTCGCTTAACCCGTGCGGATTATAGTAAGGTAGTTCTGTTATAAAATCTGTAATATGGAATGTAGCTTGGTAAACTTCAACGCATATAGATTTGATACAATTATACTACATAGTGTAGTTATATGCTATATTGTAGATAAGTGACCGCTGAGTTGATCTCTGATTCAATTCTGAAGCGATTTTCCAAGCCAGCATTAAACATAAAGATTCAAAGAACATAATATAAAAGACAATGAGACTAAACAATTTGACTCTAATCGAAATAACAATTTAGTATTTTTTTATTTATCGTATACAAATTGTTTCTGTTTAAACACAAATCCTGTCTAGTTAAGTGTGACGTAAAGGAAATAACAGAAATTGACTTACCAATTTCTCCCGCCGAATTTTAGCCATTGAATTTGCCACAACACAAATCGCATAGCATGATCGTCACATTATTTCAACGCTCATTTAATGTACAGAGTCAGTTGTCCCATATATTTATTTATTTATTTATTTATTTATCAGTAACCTCTTTACTGAATCTAAAAACAAAAAAAGATACAATTAAATGGAGCGCACTAAGATCTGGGTTTGTTAAAGGACCCTGGATGAACTTAAATGGTTGTACAGCTAATTCTTCTATTAAGTCTAGCGTCAACGATTTAAATGTGTTAATGTTAGTATTACTTTAACCTCGTACGAGATAACAATACAAATGTAACCTATTATGCTTCCTGAGCCTTATCATTATAGATGACTCATCTTTATAGATGACTCAAACGAACTTGCAAACGTGTAAATATATTTGAATAAATTTTGAATTTGAGCCGTTTCATCTACAACTAGATTTACTCCATTTATATACCACCATTTATATCCACTACAGATAACTGCGGGTTTGCTAAAATACACTCAATTATGCACCAAGTTGCTATCCGATAGGAAAACGGGATTATTTTAGACTGGTGTGTTAACTTTAATTCTTCCAAATTTCGTTAATATTTCTTAAACGGATCAGCTATGAAAACGTTACAGACAGACGAGCAGAATTTGATATTTATAATTTTAATAAGGAACACAGCAAGCGGGTTTTCACCTCGCTACACTGATTGTATACAGCTGCAACTTGTAATTAGGTCAACAGGTGCAAATCGGTAAACTACTATTAATGGTTACCAGCACCTTGTCCGTAGGGAAAAACAGAAAAGTCAGGTATATAAGCATACCTCATTATATAGGTACCATTCAGGTATTCTTACATTGGCTTCAGAGTATATTTTTAGTAATTTAATGTATAGGAAACGACATAAGCTTGCGGGTCCTGCTTTGCGCCTTGCAAATGTAAATAAGTCGTTTGTGAGTTTGGATATAAGATTCTGTAATAAAATCCCGCAATCTATTTTATCTTTACCACTACAGCAATTTAAAAACGCTGTTAATGGGAGGCTTATACAAAAGCCTACTATACTATTGAGGATTATATAGATGATAAAAATGTGTGGATTTAGCTACTCATCTACCCTGTACAAGATAGTAATGACCAAATGTAACCAGTTATAAGAATTTTATTTGAAAAAAGCAACCACCGAGTTTCTAGCTGGCTGTTCTCGGTAGAAACAGCTTTCCGAACCAGTAGATCTTGACGATTCAAAAGCACTTGTTTACAAGTTTACTTGAATATTTTGAATTTGAATTTGAATAACATCCCCAAAAATCATAATATCCTAATATTAATTTTAAATCGGATTTGACTTGGTACTTTTTATTTATATTTTACCTATCTATTGAAATTGAATTGCACACATTCACAATTGAATACATTGAATTGAATACATTCACAATTGAATTAAAAAGCTGTGATAGCCTAGCGGTGAGACCGTGCGACTCTTTAGAGACGACATAGGTTCAAACCCCGGGCAGGCACCAATGAGTTTTTCTATTAAAACTTATGTGTCTAATTAATAATTGCAATTTATCACACGCTTTTCGGTGAAGGAAAACATCGTGAGGAAACCTGCATATCTCTAGAGAATTCTAGGGATATGTGTAACCTGCCAATCCGCATTGGAGCAGCGTGGTAGGTCTTAGCTCCAATCCTTCTCTCCAAAAACGGAGAGAAGAGGCCTTAGCCCAGCAGTGGGCATCGTAACAGGCTGTTACTTTACTTTTTTTTTACAATTGAATACATATACATATTACCTGTTATTACGCACACGCACAAGAATTATCTAACATCACAAAATCAAGACTTTTTATTCCTCTACAGTCTTTGGAACGCATTGTTCACAACACACCTATTTTATATGCACTATGGTCTATTTAAGTTATTTTTATTTTATAAAAATGCACTGTATTTTGATAACAATGAAAACACGACTGGGTGGTGTTGAGAAAGCCCAACAGCGCATGTGCTGATGTCTGTCATGCGTTTGGACTTTGCAGACTAGTTAATTGTAACAAGCAAGGTCTGACGAATTCTGACTGAATCCGAGTAAATTTTTACGAGTTTTTATTTAAACATTTAAAAAACATCGATGATGTTTTTTATACATGTAATACTGTAAATTCCAAAGTCACTCTGTCTTTGTATGTCTGTCTGTTATGCTATCCCTGCTAACTTGTAGTCTTTGGACCTAAATTAAGCTGTACTTGGGTACAGTTTAATTTAGGAAAGACATCGGTTGTATTTGTATAAGAAGTAATGGTAACGTCATAGCTCTTATCGCTGAAGTGGCAATGGACGGGACACATAATTCAAAAAACCGATCAACAATTGGGGGGTACAAAGCTGATTGAATGTCAATTTCACTCCAAAATAATGTTACCACCTCGAACAGATAACCTCAAAAGGCCGTACGTACGAGATCCAAGCGGCACAAGATCGGGTTAACAAAAATTTTCTGTAAGAGACTTACGTAGAGATTTAGTTCTTTTACGGTTTTGAAAAAACTATAAAATAACAAAAGTTTAAGATAATAAAATGCAACTGAATTTTTTGATAACATTTTCAGTTAAAATTATTTGTTGCTCTTAATTTAAGAGAAACAAAATGTCACGTAGAAAAGAAAGCTTCATATTATATTGATTCAAATGAACAGGTGAAGGTATTGTGCATTGCGAGAAGTGAGGCACAAATTGTTGAGGTTTTTTTTTCTTTTTTGTTTTATTGCTCCTATCTAATCAATTTCTATTCTTACTTCAAATATAATTGCTATTAACAATAAACGAATAAATTAAGTTAAAAATAAAATTACATTAAAGTTAAAGCCATTTAACAGTAATCAAAAACTCCTTCGCAATTGTCAAAACGCAATTGTAAATTCCACTTTTCTTTTCCGCCATATAAAAGAATAATATACTCTTTTTAGCCTCTTTTTTAAACATAATAATTATATTTTTATTTTGACTGTATACTTTTATAAATTTTTTTTTTATAAAACTTTACAATTTGATACAAGATTGTTCATAATTCTTAATCTTGAGTATATATAATACGGTAGAAATAGGTCGAGCAAGAACTAGATTCCAGACAGTTGATGATTTAAAAAAAAAACTTTTTTGAAATAAAAATTTATCAGTCAATCGTCAAAAGTTCAAAACCACGTTTTAAATGTTATCTATATTATTTACAAATAAAACGTAATATTCCTAAAATAAATACAGGAGTCTGGATAAAAATATGATTATTTGGTCCATTTGTAATTAATGGATTTTACTTTTTAAAATAGTGTCAATTTATACAAAAATCTATTAGTTGATAAAGCATCTGGCTTATTTATTAGTGAAACTAAACTAAACTGACTGTATAATTTAAGGTGTAAACATAGGCAAAAATGTTCGAAGTACCACATTGGGAAGACACTCCCAGTAATAATGTGAGTTTTACAGCTGTAGCACTGGTAAGTTTTATATTTGACCCAAGTAAGGCTTTAAAGGCTAAGGTATAATAAGTACAAAATACAGCCCACATAATTTTATTGTTATGTTATGTTATTTACTTACTTATATACCTTTAAATTAGCCTTATCAATTCGCGTAGAGATAAGATTATCCAATAAGGACTATGAATTTTACCATTTTATTTCAGAAAGGTAAAAATAAATGTAAAAAAACAAACTTAACTGAAAAGCCAAAACAGCCTAGTTTAAAAATACCCAAGTTCAAAGCAAAATCAAAGTTAAACACAATCAAAGGTTCATCAAAGCCTAAAGCAAAGAAGACAAAGAAATTAAAGAAAAGTAATCGACAAAGACAAAATATAAGCGATTTTAATGAAGAGAAAATATGTAACGATTTACAAAATAATAAAAAGTGTTCAGATGATGACATAGACATTATTAATTATGATACTGACAAACAAGATGAACTGATTTTAGAAATAAAGAAACAGAAATTTGATATATATAAAAATAATGATATTGAAGAAAGTCTTTTCCAAGAAAATCCTGAGGATGCTGCAAGTTATAGTAACCACACTAAAACATCAGATAATTATAAAGACTTAAACAAAAATTCTGTAAAGGGCAATGATGAAACAGTCAAAAATATAAATAAAGATATTAAATTGATATCAGCCAAGAAAAGAAACAAAGTGCAGACACAGAATAATTGTGACAATCAAGAATATCCATTGCAAAAACAAAAATGCCTTGCGAAGATTACAGATAAAGATTTACTACCAGATAATACCACCAAGTTGAAAAAAAATGTAAAAGTCAAAGATCAAATTGTTGATCCTAAAGACAGTCCAAAAATAAATGATGGTAAAACGAATATCTATTTAATTGGAAAAAAACAAAACAATCGAGAAGTTTGTAAAAAAAGTAAACTAAGATTGTTATTGCAAGAGGATAGTAATAGAAGACATATTAATGTCAATGGAAACAAACTAAGAGAAAGAATGTTGGAGAAGCTGAAAGGTAAGTTAATATTTCATTCGATGCAAACATCTGCTAAACTTGTCAGTGCTGAGAATCTCTATCTCTCTAATACTGTATAACTAGTACTAATTCTAATAATAGCATAATAAGATGAGTGTTGTCAGTGATCTTAGATCTAAGATAGCTCAGTTGTACATTGGGCAATGGACAGATCTATGATCAGTGTAGCAGTGACAAAATCATTATGAAGTGAGAGATATATGAGAGAATATTTGTCTCAATGATTTATTAACCTTTTTGTTGATAGGTGTGGCATGTTGTATTAAAAACCCATAGACATCTAGGTTTTAGAGTAGTCATTCTAGACAAAGTAATAGTAGGACACCTAATTAGGTAGACAGATTATCCAAAAACGTTGCAAATAGTAGTTAAATACTTTTAATAGTAATCAAAGACCTTTTAGCTATCACTGCTGGAGATACTAGGTGAGGACACTGTCTTTTGTGATATAAGTGTTATTAAAGCTACTGGTAGGATAGAAGAATGAAGGATCCATTCTATATTTGATTCGTTTTTTAGCTGCAAAATTTAGGTACTTAAATGAAAAGCTTTATACATCGAGCGGTACAGATGCCCAGAAACTGTTCAAAGCAGACCCAGATGCATTCCAGACCTACCACGAAGGGTACCAGCAGCAAGTCAGGAAGTGGCCTGTGAAGCCGTTAGATGTCATTGTTTCTAGGATCCGGAGAATGTGAGAATTTTTATACAAACCTATACATATGCGTCCCAGTGTTGTTACAACAGTATTTTCCAATGTATACTTGAAGTTTTAATAAACCATATATTCTAAAACAGAGCATGTTCAGTCAATGTATCAGATCTCGGATGTTTAAATATCACATTTGATTGTTTAATGGCATATGGCATTATATAATGCTAAATGTAGAGAAGACTATACGTTTTCATACCCGATACATATAGACATTTGTAAAAACGCATGCACAAACCTGCACCACTGCCACCACAATACACAGGCACTACACACGTTCACTATCACAAACTCAACAATCGTTTCACCCTGCAATCGAAGCATCATCAGGAGATAGACTCAACAACACGAGGCTTTGCGATTTTCTCGTAGATTTACTTTATAGCAGCTTATAGCAAAATAATTTAATTATTACTTTGTATCCTGGAATGTGTTTAACTTAATCTGTATGGTTTAGTATGGTGGTTCTAAATTCCAAACCACATTCAAAATGTGAGGTGGTATTTGCTCGGGAGTGGAATATTGACTGTTTAATATAAGTATAGTATAATTAAGAGAGGGATATTAACTTGTAATTTAACAAACTTTACACTTTCCTAGGCCTAAAACCCATAAAATAGCAGACATGGGCTGTGGAGAAGCGGAACTGTCAAAGCGAGTGTTGCAGTCAGTGAGATCGTTTGACCTGGTGGCCGCAGTCCCAGCAGTGGAAGCCTGTGACATGGCCCACACCCCACTGCTGAGCTCGTCCGTGGACGTAGCAGTGTACTGCCTGGCGCTGATGGGTACGGAGCTTACTCAGTACTTGGTTGAGGCCAACAGAGTTCTTAAGACTGGGTAAGTTTTAGTTATGATTTACAAGCGATTTAACTATTATGTTATCCATAATAACATTACAAAAGATATGTTACAATTATTTTGCTATAATCTGCGTTTGTTAAAAGATAATAATAATAATCATAATCATTTATTCCGATATGATCTATGCTAATGTAGCGTAATGCTAAGTGTAGGAAGCAAAACCGTTCTCATACCTTATACAAGCAGTCGGGAAGCAAGCCGGATTAGTGAGATTTATTTCCATAAATTTAATCACATAATGTTTAAACGACTATTTCTTTGTCCAGAGGTCATTTACTGATAGCAGAAGTGGAAAGTAGATTCCAAAATGTGGACCATTTCACTAGAGACGTGCAAAAGCTTGGCTTCTCGCTCAAGAAAATGGATAGCACGCAGAAAGTATTCTACTTCATGGAATTTACCAAAACTCGAGAGGCGCCCGTCAAGAAGGGCAAACTGCCCGTGCTGACCCTCAGACCTTGTATTTATAAGAAACGATGAAATAAAACTTTTTAAATTAATTGCTTTTTTATTTACAATATGAACGTAAACTAAGTGTTCAAATACCCTGAATTATGTTCCGGGTGCCGGATGTGATGTCACTGCTATATTTATTAAATAAGTATATGGTTGTTATCAAACAACCGACATTTTAGTTTAAAAGTAATTTATTGCATTATATAACACATATTTTTTTACACAATTCAAAATCAAATTATTTTATTGTCATCGATTTAGTTACATCATAATTTGTACTTCATTTAACATTTTGTGTCAATTCTACAAATTAAGAAGTCTACACCAACCCACATAAAAAATTAATCCATTTTTGTACCTTTACAAAACTGTATGTAAGTATAATTTACTATTATATAATACATTGTAATTAATAATACATTACACATGTATTATATAATACATTGTAGTGTATTAAACAGATACAGTTATAAAATTTACTAAAAAGAGTTTATATAAAATTCTATTTTGATACGACAAAATTAAAATTAAAACAGCAATATGAAATTAAATATACAATACAACTCAATTATACTTCAATAGAATAGAAGTGTATGTAAATACAATAGAATTATTCGGGAGCAACTAAATTATACGGGAACTTAATTATACGGTAATTAAATACATTTATACGGTAAAACAATATATTTATACGGTAATACAATATATTTGTACGGTAATACAATATATTTATATGGTAATACAATATATTTATACGGTAATACAATATATTTATATGGTAATACAATATATTTATACGGTAATACAATATATTTGTACGGTAATACAATATATTTATATGGTGATACAATATATTTATACGGTAATACAATATATTTATATGGTAATACAATATATTTATACGGTAATACAATATATTTGTACGGTAATACAATATATTTATATGGTAATACAATATATTTATACGGTAATACAATATATTTATATGGTAATACAATATATTTATACGGTAATACAATATATCTATACAAGTTAATAATAAAATTATACGGAAATAACTAAATTATAATATGAGTATATTCAAATTGCTGTAATACAGATATTAGGTGGTCAAAAAAGAGATACATATATTATTGACATATTTATCAATGATTTCATTCGAATCAGATTTAGCGTTTAGTAAGATAGTTAAGTCATTATTTTATGATTAATTATATCGTCATCATACGAAAGCGATTATATTTTATGCACTTTCCCTCTGTAGAATTGACTGTGAACAAAATAGCGAATTCTAAGGAGCTTGTTAAAAAAAGCATATGTTTAATCAATAATAATCATAATGTATCAAATATTTAATCCCTCCATAACGTCTTCAGCTTCGGCGCGCAAATTCTCCACTTTTTCTATGAGCATTACCTAAAATTTAAATAAATTAACATTCAATTGCAAACATTTAAGCTGTGATAGCCCAACGACGAGACCGTGCGACTCCTTCGAGAGGGTGACGGGTTCAAACCTCGGACAGGTACTAATGAGGTTTTCTGTTAAAAAATTGTGACTAATTGACATATATTCACACTAGCAATGCCCCGCGGTTTCACCCGCGTCCATACCGATTTGTGGTAGTGGTCTATACAAAAAATGTTTCATAAATGGTCTAAGTCTATACGAAGTCGGACTATAGATTTATTTTGTAGACTATTTAATTATAAAAAATGTGTATCATTAGTATTCTTGGAATAAGAGCTAACTCACCAAGTGCAGGCCCTGCTATAACGGTCGCTACAATTAATTTGTTATGGAATTATTTTCTTTCGATTTACATTCTTAACTTCGTAATATCTGATTGGGATGTTGGGTTTTAATAATTTAAAAAGTATTTTACAGGTATTGAAATAGTTTTGAATAAAATATAATTAAATGGGATAAGTATTAATACAGAGATATGAATAAAATGATTTGATTATTGTTGGTAATTTTATCAACTTTTACAATATAAAAAATTAGTTATATTGGCATAACTATAATAGTTAGACATATAGTATCGCGGACTTTTCTGTGGATATTGATGCGTTTTATAATAATGTAGAACATTTTTTTTGTTCTACCATCAATAGTTTCCGCAGCGCACGCGATGAAAGATTTTTGACTAATTTTTTTACACTATTACATTTTTTTTAGGAATCCCTATTTCTTTTTTGGGAATGTAATATAGTCTATGTTGCACAGTGAAGATGCAGCTACCTAGTTTTTGCGTGAAAACATTAAAAACATACATACATACAAATCTTGCCTCTTTATATTTCAAGATTTTTACGACATAATTTTCACACATTATTACAATTTTATTAGGGATCCCTATTTATTTTGAAAATATAATATAGCCTATGTTGCTCAGTGAAGAAGCAGCTTCCCAATGGTGAAAGAATTTTTTAAATCGGTCCAGTAGTTTTTGCGTGAAAACATTACATACACACATACAAATACATAACAAACATACAAATATATAATATATAATATAAACATACAAATACATATACAAAACAAACATACAAATCTTGCCTCGTTATAATATAAGTATAGAATTGTAATTATTTAAAAAATGTAAAAAAATCATTAACACTAGATATATCAGCGATTTGAATAAACCTATTTCTACCAAACCAATCAAAATGACTGATGCATATAAAACAGGCTTTTTGTGGTTTCTAGTCTATTTACTCTTAAAAATGTCAAAAATAAAGTTGAACAATATTAATTAAGTTTATAAAACGTACTATCTAATCATAGCTACAGAAGTCATAACATCATTTCTGAAAAAAAAAATGTGTAATATAAGTAGGAATTTTGAATTGAAATTGCACGAGTGTTACGACGTGGAAGTGACAACTCGGTTTTTTAAAAATAAGAATATTTTATTTATATTATATTTAGATTATAAACTAAATTACTACGAGTTAAGAACTAAGAGAAATTGAACAGAACTTGTCGAGAGTTAGGATGAGAATGAATGTGGAATTCGGGGTTCGGTGTATTTAAGGGTTTAATGTGGTATGGAAAGAGAGGGGTTGTTTGTTACATGTTTACAACTCATTACTAATTTGGTGATAACTTAATGTACGAGAAATGTAAATATAAATGACAAAATAAACATGTAATTATATAATGGGACGAATGTTGTTTGTCGCTGGAGGGTGACTAACGTTATTTGTTGCTGGAGGGTGATTATCTAACACGAGCAGTCAAATTGGTCTGGTTAATCTAGTTTTAAATAAGGTCCATCAAGATACCCTGGCTGCGCTGATCAGGTGGTCTGCCGATGTCCTGGAGAGGTGCGTCACGCTGCTCGTCAGCTCCTCGACGGAAGCCTTCGCGATGTCCTCCACGCGCTTGTACCCGGATCGGACCAGCTGCAGCGCTCGCGCCTGACAGAAAACTACTTTGCGACTCGCGGACAAAGTCAAAGTATAGTCATCATTCTCCTGCCCTTATCCCACTCTAATTGGGGTCGGCACAACATGTTGCAAACATGCTGTCATATGATTTGGCTACGTATTTTACGACCGGCCGCCTGCCTGACGTCATACCTTAGTCGCCTCTTACGACACCTCGGTAAGAAAGGAGGGTGGTCTATTCTAGTAAATAGTATCAATCAACTCCAAACTATTTATTTAGTAAATTTGTAATTTTTCAATTATGCTGTGTGGTATCCGGCTGAGTAGAATAGACCACTCTTATTTCTTACCGAGGAGTCGTAAAAAGCGACTAAGGTAAGATGACCCACCGTGTGGTATCCGGTTGAGTAGAATAGACCACCCTCATTTCTTACCGAGGAGTCGTAAAAAGCGACTAAGGTAAGTTGACCCACCGTGTGGTTTCCGGTTGAGTAGAATAGACCACCCTCATTTCTTACCGAGGTGTCGTAAAAAGCGACTAAGGTAAGTTGACCCATCGTGTGGTATGCGGTTGAGTAAAATAGACCACCCTCTTTCTTACCGAGGTCTCCTAAAATACGACCAAGGTAAGTTGACGTCAGGCAGGCGGCCGGTCGTAAGCGTCGTAAAGTCGTCGTAAATACGTAGCCAAATCATGTGACAACATGTTTATAACATGTTGTGCCGACCCCACTTCGAGTGGGACAAGGGCAGGAGGAGGATGATGTAATTTTTCAATTACACGTAGTTTAATTATTGTAATCCGTGAATTTAGTAGTCGGTGGCGTAAATAATTGAAAAAATATTTTCGCATGCCATGGGTTCGCTATCCCTTCACTAGAGCACGAACCATGCAGATATTCTAGAAGGTGCTATCACTCACCTTCTTAACGGCCGGCAGTTCCATGAGCTGCTGCAGTTCTGGCGCGGCGCAGTGCCTCAGCCTGAGAGCCAGCTCCTCGAACAGCACCCTGAAGCTCCAGAGCCCCTCCAGCTCCTCGCAGACCTTGTGGGCGCTGGAGGCGAAGGCCGCGGCCGAACACATCACCGCCTGGACCGTGCCGCGCGGGATACAATATCTTGCACCGAAGAAAAATATTTAATACATAAATAATGATTTATAGAAGCAGGCGTTACTTTGCGGAATTCCATATTACAAGCAATATAACAGAACTAACTACTTTGCTATAATCCGCACGGGTTAAGTGAGCATGCAAAGCCAATGTGTATGAAGCAGGCAAAATCCACGCACTTTATACATGCAGGACAAGTCACCACATGCACCCCAAGGCGCAATTCACCAGCAACAATGCACATAAGCAGCACACACACCCACCACCACAATCTCGACGATCGTTTCGCCCCGAAACCGAAGCATCATCAGGAGGATAGGCTCCAACGACGTAGATTTTGCCTGCTTCATACACATTGGCTTTGCATGCATTCACTTAACCCGTGCGGACTATAGTAAAGTAGTTAGTTCTGTTATATTGCTTCCATAAATAATCTTGTTTTGAATAAACTGACGCGCGCGACGCGACCGGCGGGATCAACGACCTTTATGCATTCGATTGCCGACGCGAGCGGCCGACAGTTAGTGACGTTTCGAATACGATAAGAACGGGCCGCGTGCGCCTGTATACGGCATTCTTTTATAACGCACACGTGTAATTTTGCGTTTCGGGTGTTATTCTCAGTAGTGACACGACTTTATTGACATTTGAGACTAATATAAGTATTTAGTGACGCGTTTGAGAAGACGCGACCGTCCACGGTTTTAGTGCGCGTTGGGTTACTATTCCCCGATATAGGGACGATTCAATAACGTGTGACCTTACGAAGGTTGTGTGCACACCGGGTGTTATTTAACCGATATAGTGAAGTGTATACTCCGGGAGAAACAGACATTACGTGTCCGTGGAATAGTGCAGAGGCGAGCCAACGGTTTCGGGAATCGGCCAAGTACATACAAGCACACACACACACGTACACATATACACGCAGTGACTCATGAGGCCGGACCACATACAGCTGACGGCCGCATAAGGGAGGTTGAGACGCCGGGACGGCGAGCCCAGGTCTCGGAGGTTGTTTCATCCGTCCGCACGTTTGCGCGGAACAAATCTCTTATATCCGCCGTGTGACGCAAACACTTGACACAAAATATCAGTTTTCTATGGTAAATTTGCGACGGTAAATATAATCTCATCAAGTACTAACTTCTCTGCGACGGCGGGGAACGGCATTTGTCTCCACAGATCACGCAGCATCATCGCGAGATAGAATCGACTCAGAACACTCTCCGGAACATTCTGAAAGATTGCAGAGAACTCACTTATCAACACACATCTCTATATGAAAGCACTTCGATATGTCACTTACCGTGATCGCTTTACCGGTCATCATCCGAATAGCACTCATCTCTGTGATGCCCAAGACCTTAGCGGTCTGAACGCCTTCTTCATCTAAATTACAATACTGGAACAATTGTTTCATTTAGCAGTGTCAAAATGTGCGAAAATATTAAATAAACCAGTTAAGCAATCGACCAAAAAAAATTAAATGTCTCTAAATTGATTGGAATTATTGAGAACTTATTAAAATTGCAGACTTATTGGGATGAATGAAAAGTTTCGACTTTAGAATTCGTTGGCTGGCAATATATATATTTTTTTTCCTATTATAAAGTACATCACAATGGAAATACTTTAGTGTAGTCACAATCTAGCCTTGGGGCTAATAAGCAACTTAATTTTAACCTAAACTTATAAATTAACTTATATCTAAGAACATGTCCAATGACATATCTTAGTCTTTCTTACTATAGGAGACACTTCGTTCTTGTGTTCTTTTTCAGTAGCACTAACACTACACTACACTAACATGGATGGCAATATTAATACCAAAAATTTGTACTTTAAAATCAGAAGAAATATTATTTAATGCAACAGACGATCGTAGAAAGCAAATGCCTTAAGTTATGATGATGTAGTGGAATCGAAAGTGCCAGTGCCAGTGAAAAGTGATTAGAACTTTCAATAGTTAGTTTTTTGTATCAATAATCAACGCAAAACTAATAACAAACTTCTAAGATATCGTGAATGCTTTAGTAATAACCCCAGTAGATATTTTTAATAACGGATCTACGTTCGACGAAAGCCCAAAGCTGTTAGCTCTATGAAGGTTCGTTGAGCTACTAACAGCCGAAGCTGGAATTTGGCTCAATCACGGAGCTAATTTGCCTTTGAGATAAACTTCCCGACAAATTCGTCAAACTTTGCAACTTTCTATTCTTAGCATTACATATATCTTATCTAATTGCGAATTTTGGCAAATATTCTGATCTCGCAACATTTAATATTGATCAGCATCGCACTGAGCTTACCAAAGTATAATAATGTCTGTAGTCGGGCCTGATGCCGCTGTCGGGGGGTGCGACGAGATATAGGAGGTGCAGGCTGCCCATCAGTACGAGGCTCCGGGAGGCCAGCTCCAGGTCTTGGACCAATCGCTTTGCGACACTGATGTCCATACATCCTGACAATTATGACTACCATGAGGAGGAATTCCAATAGGGTTGATCAGACATCTTAGACATCTTCTGGGCATTTTATGCCGGTGAAACCCCTTTTTAACAATAAATCGTTATAAAAAGTCTATAAATCACCATTCTCCTGCCCTTATCCCGCTCTATGTGGGGTCGGTGCAACATGTTTTAAACATGATGTTACCGGTTTTGGCTAGTTATTTTACGGCCGGTTGCGTGTTTGACGTTAACTTACCTTAGTCGAATTACAACATCTCGGTAAGAAATGAGGGTGGTCTGTTCTACTCAGCCGAATACCACACGGCGGAAAATATTATTATAGTAAAAAAATGTAGGATGGTCGATGTGAATAAGAAAAAAGAAAAGACGGCATGAAGCGTAGCGCCCCATGTTTTATTGGTTTTTTGAAAGTAGATTTTTATAATATGTAAGGTACAAATTCAAATTAAAGATATTCTTTATTCAAGTGGACTTTTCAGTACTTTTGAATCGTCAAATGTTTTTAAGCAGGCTATCATTGATTCGGAAGTTTGCTCCTAAGGAGAAGAACCAGAAAGAAACTCTGCGGATATACTTTTTTTATATAACACTGTTCAAGTTAAATATCTATTTAAATTTACATTTTATTGAACACATCCTAATTTTAAATATAGATTTTACTACATGCTTATGTATCAAAGATAACTACAATCATAGACAACTATTCTACAACTTTAATGTCTGTAATATACAACTGAAATTTAAAAATTCGTTTTTTTTGAGTTCACACTTCCTAACCGTAAAATTTGTCAATAATTTTATATGTGTAAAGTACGTGGTGCTAGGTTTAATTAAACACTCACCTTTAATAGCTGCCTTTCCCAGTTTGCTGACAGCAAGATGAACGTTCCCGTCTTCGGCCACAGAGACCTTACCACCAACTACTTCTAGAGCGTTGGTCTTCAGCAGCGAACGAATCGAATCCTCGAAAACTTCATCCAAATCTAACGAGCTGAGAAAATTTGCAATTGTTTATACTATGACGATCGCTCAAAAATAATTCGTAACACTTAGGACATAGAGTTGAAATTCGCTTGTTTGAAATGAAATGATTTTTAATAATTTAAAAGTTCAAAATATTCTTCATTCAAGTTAACTAGTTAACAAGTGCTTTTGAATCGTCAACTTTACTGCTGGTTCGGAAAGCTGTTCCTACCGAGAAGAACCAGCAAGAGACTCGGCGGTTGCTCTTTTTAAAATATAAATCTTACAACTAGTTACATTTAGTCATTACTGTCTTGTACAGGGTAGAATTGCAGTTTGCATTGAACATTACAATTTGCATTGAATTACACATTCTTATCATCTAAGTAATCCTCATAAAAACACCTCTTTGGCAATGGTTTTACAATCGGTTCCGGCTTTCGGCTTAGTAGGTTGCAAATTCCATGCCGAGACTCATGTCTAGCAGTGGACGTCCAGCAGTTAATAACGCAGTTGACGCAGTGGTTAGTGACCCTGCCTTCAGCTCCACAGGTCGTGGGTTAGATTCCCGCCGAGGGCCAACATTTTCTATAAACAATTTGTTGGTTCTTCGAGCCTGGGTGTATATTTGTATTTAAGTATGTATTTAAGAACTGTGATAGCAAAGCGGTGAGACCGTGTCACTCTTTCGAGGGAAATATGAGTTCAAACCCGGGCAGGCACCAATGACTTTTTCTATTAATACTCATGTGTCTAATTGATAATTGCAATTTATCACACGCTTTTCGGTGAAGGAAAACATCGTGAGGAAACCTGCATATCTCTAGAGAATTCTGTTGATATGTGTAACCTACCAATCCGCATTGGAGAAGCGTGGTAGGTCTTAGCCCCAACCCTTCTCTCCAGAAACGGAGAGAATCTATTCCCAACAGTGGGATTGTAACAGGCCGCTACTTTACAATGTATTTAAAATTATATATGTAGTATATTTGCCAGTTGTCCGTCACCCGTAACACAAGTATTAAGTTATTTACTTTGGGGACGGACGACCGTGGGTGTAAGTGTCCCATAAAAAAAAGTAAAGTAAAGTAGCAGCCTGTTACAATCCCACTGCTGGGAATAGGCCTCCTCTCTCCGTTTCTGGAGAGAAGGGTTGGAGCTAAGACCTACCACGCTGCTCCAATTCTGATTGGTAGGTTACACATATCCCTAGAATTCTCTAGAGATATGCAGGTTTCCTCACGATGTTTTCCTTCACCGAAAAGCGTGTGATAAATTGGAATTACCAATTAGAACCAAGAGTTTTAAAAGAAAAAGTCATTGGTGCCTGCCCGGGTTTGAACTCGTGTCCCCCTCGAAAGAGTCGCACGGTGTCACCGCTCGGCTATCACAGCTTAGTGTCCCATACATTTATTTATTTAAAAAAAAGAATACGTACGTGTCCGCAGGCGCAATCGCTAGCAGCGACGCGGCCAGTAGCGATCGCAAGCGGTGCGTATTGTCCGCGAGCCGCAGCGCGACCGCACTCAGTAACAGAGAGCCGGCAGTAAGGCGCAGGCCGCTGCGGACTGGAGGCATCCCTCCGGCCAACACTGACCGCAGTCTGGGCCACTCGACCGCACCGCAGATAATTATACTCTCACCTTAATATAATAATAATAATAATAATGTTTAGCGATTACAAAACTTAGTTATCCGGTTTGTTTTTGGCTTGAGAAAATTTGATCACATCTCACAGTATCGAGCGCAACTTAAATGGCTGCCGATACGTCATCGCCGTAATTTTCGTACCCTCTCTCTTCTCTATACTATTCTTTTCCACTCCAATACTCCTCTTTATCTTAAAGAACGCTTTTCCTTTCTGGGCTTCAACTCTCTCTTCATGCCAATCTTCGGTCACTCTAATAATGCCATTCTAATAATGATATCTATATATATATATATATATATATATATATATATATATATATATATATATATATATATATAATGTTATGTATGTAGTTAATATTTATTTATGTAATATTTATGTATATATCTATAGAGATATGTATAATATACAAATATATACATATATATATATGCATTACCAAAATATTTTATTTCATGTTATTTATGTAACGTAGAATGTAAATATTAGAAAGTACGTTTATTGATTATATTATGTAGTATCCGTCTTGTGCATCGTTCTTAACCTTTCTTTTCTTTATTTCTTACTGTAGAGGTTGTCTGTAAGAGATCACTCTTAGTGATAAGACCGCCTTTGCACTTCTGTACGTTTTCCTGTTCTGTATTTCTTTTTTTTTCTTGTATTTCTTATGTATTTGCTGTGCAATAAAGAGTATTATTATTATTATTAATGTTTTTATTTAAAAGCAACATAGGCTCATTATGTTAGTACCAGACTTATAACTGTGTTAGTAACAAATATACACAGACAAATACAATACAAACAAATACAAATAGACACAAAAAAAACACAAAATCCGACATTCTACTGTCGCACCAATATGTCCATAAATCATGCCAAATTTTTTGAAATTAAAAAAAAAGAAAGGGCACATTACAAATGCCTGTAAAATTAACCTTTGTATTCAATACATATTTTAGAAATTTTTTCAATGTTTGAAAACAGGAAAAATTACATTTTTTTTTATGAAACCTAGCTAGATCGATTTATCGTCCCCTACCCTCCCTTCATACTAAGTTTCGTGAAAATCGTTTGAGCCGTTTCCGTAATTCAGATTAACTCATTTAAAGATCAAACAAAAGATGAATGGAGATAGAGCACAATTTCTCAAGTTGAAGTTTGAAAAATAAAGAATTAGGTTCTATCACTATACGCGATATATATGAAGTTTCTTATAACGAAAAAACATAAGTTAAGCGGAGCATTAGAAAATTAAAACTTTCTTTATTTAATAGTTAAGATAGGCTGTCTGTCGTATCAGCTAGCACATTTATAAAGTAACCCACCAGCCTCGCAGACGCCGGCGCGGCCAGCTCGACCCACCATTTGCTTGTAGGCCGCCAGCGATATGAAATCGCGGCCCACTAGTGGGGCTCGCACTATCACGCGCCGAGCAGGCAGGTTGACCCCGGCCGCCAGTGTGGACGTGCAGCACACCACGGACACCACCCCCGCCCTGGAGGAATCCCAAATTTAACCAGGGACTCCAAAATAATGTTATAAATGCGAAACATTGTATTAATGTCACGATTTCACGGCTAATTCGCTAGAACAGGATTTCAAAGGTTGAACAAGAGTCTAAATCTTCGAGAGCTGCATTAAAAGGAATGCAGCACGACATACGTGTCATCTACAGTCAAATTATAACACTTTAACGATTCACAGATCACAGATTCACAATCTGTTCCGCACAAACGTGCGGGCGGATGAAACATCCTCCGAGACCTGGGCCCGTCGTCTCGGCGTCTCAACCTACCTTATGCGGCCGTCAGCTGTATGCAGTCCGGCCTCATGAATAACTGCGTGTATATGTGCACGTGTGTGTGTGCGCTTGTATGTACTTGGCCGATTCCCGAACCCGTTGGCTCGCCTCAGCAGTCTTCCACGGACACGTAAGGTCTGTTTCTCCCGGAGTATACACTTCACTATATCGACTGAATAACACGAATAACACGCGGTGTGCACACAACCGTCCCTATATCGGGGAACAGTAACCCGAACGCGCACTAAAACCGCGGACGGTCGCGTCTTCTCAAACGCTTCACTGATTAAACGCGTCACTAAATCTGAGAACCACACCCAAAACGCATAATTACGCGTGTGCGTTATACCATAAAGTCGTCTACAGGCGCACGCGTCCTGTCTTTATAGTATTCGAAACATTACTAGCTATCGGCGCTCGCGTCGACAATCGGATGCATAAAGGTCGTTGCTCCGGCCGGTCGATTTGTACAAAACACAATCAATAAATAAATAAATATATGGGACACACACCCACGGTCGTCTGTCCCTAGATTTACTTCTCGTTATTGTAAAATTATTATTTAAGTTGTTGTGGTTTTTTTTAGTTGAATAAATACTTTTATTATTATTATCATAGGCTGAAGTGGTGGAAGGCGAATTGTTCGAATCTTTCCTGAAACTAACGTGGGCTAACGTCAAGAAATCTTTTGAAAAACTAAGAAAAACCTGATAGAAATAGGTAAAGAGCATATTTTCATGTATCGTGAATCGACTAATATTAATTTTATTTTTAAGTAATATCATAAAATAAAAAATATATGGGACACTTACAGCAGTAACTTTATACTTGTGTTATGGGTATAACTGGTAAATATACTACATATATAATTTTAAAAACATACTTAAATACAAATACACACCCAGGCTCGAAGAACCAACAAATTGTTTATAGAAAATATTGGCGGTGGGAATCGAACCCGTGGCCGGCGGAGCTGAAGGCAGCATCACTACCCATTGCGCCAACGGGCCAGTAATAATTTGAAAACTTATGAAACAATCCACATTTTAGTAAATTTTGCCTAAGTTTTCATAGCCACATATGTTAAAAGCAGCAGACAGGGTCTCGTGTTGTTCTGGAAGCTGGGAAGTGTTCACGTTACTACTCCCCAAAGAGACCGAAGATGTAAAAGATTCCCAACAAGTGTTACAGTACCACTCTATATGGCCAAGGAGCTGATGAAAGGAAGTCCTACGATATGGTCTGCTTTCTAATGGTAGGGATGACGCTCCTCGGTAATGAGGAATATGCGTGAGGAGTGTCACAGTACCTGAAGGCATGCTCGAGCAGACCGCGCTCGTCGGCTGCCAGTCCTGCATGATGGAAGCCCACGCCCAATCCCACGCATCGCACCAGCTCTGGGCAGGCACCCTCCGCTCGCAGCGCCCGCTGCAGCTCAGCCCGCTCTTCCACGCGATGCTGACTCATCTCACTGTTGCAAACAACATCGTCTGCTCGTCTATTCGCGATATACTCAAACTACTAAACGGATTTTCGTACGGTTCTCACAAATACACAAATTGATGAGCGAGATTTTAATGTGTAATTTCTTTAGGTTTTGTGTAAATTATATCTTTCTAGCTGTGCCAGCGGTGTCACCCACGTGGAAATCAGCGTGTCACAATTTTTTTCTAGAATCTCAAATCTCAAACATAAAAGTAGCTATTGTGAGTTAACCATAAGAGATAGAGACATGCTATCGCGGACTTTTTGTAGTATTTTATAGATTTACAATTTAATAGCAGCGCATGCGACTAAAGCTCGCGGCCAGCAAGTTTTTTAACAACGGCGTTTTTAAACCATTTGGAAGTATTGCACTATCTTTTGGTGATAACCGTACAAAAATCCGTTCAAAAGATTTTGAGAAAATCGATTACATACATACAGACAGCTTTTTGGGGCTCTGTTTTATAATAAGTATAGATAATTTAAAAGTTATGCGGATTGCAAACCGAAATTTAAGCTACTCTGAAGCTAAACTAACCCAGTTTAGCTAGGCTAGTCAAAGATAACCTAAAAATATGTCCTGTGCACACCAAGTGCAATACATTCCTCTCCAGTTTTATTTCGTTTTTGAAAAACTCTAACTAGGGCAATTGTCCCGGATCTAGGATAAAAAAAATTCGATAGAAACTTACCGGCGTTGCAGTTTGCAAAGAAGCGAGGCGACGTTCTCGCAGTTCCGCTTGGTGGGGCAGAAGACGAGGCAGGAGCCGTGGGGAACCACCTCCGCCACCAGCCCGCCCAGGTAGTCGGGGTCCAGGCTGGCGCCGGCTGCCGAGTACTGCCGGGGGGTGACACAGTATGTGGGCCTCTCTAGCAGACCAGTATACAGAAGCGTTTACTACATTATAGGGAGCTACATCTAAAGATGCTGTGATAGCCCAACGGTGAGACCGTGTGACTCTCTAGAGACAATCATGGGTTCAAATGGGCAGGCACCGATGAGTTTTTCTATTAAAACTCATGTGTCTAATTGATAATTGCAATTTATCACACGCTTTTCGGTGAAGGAAAACATCGTGAGGAAACCTGCATATCTCTAGAGAATTCTAGGGATATGTGTAACCTACCAACCCACATTGGAGCAGCGTGGTAGGTTTTAGCTCCAACCCTTCTCTACACAAAACGGAGTGAGGAGGTCTATGCCCAGCAGTGGGATAGTGACAGGCCGTTACTTTACTTTACTTACATCTAAAACTATAATATCCAAAATCATAGAAATTCTTATTCTGAATATAATTCGCCAATTCAATTTGGCGTTACTGAAGTCCATGGAGCTGTCGAACAGGTTCACCGTTTACTTAGAAAAATAAATGCAAAAATACTATACATCTACGAGAAGAAAAATGCTTATCTGGACAAATAACAAGCATTTGACTGTGTGTGGTATAAAAATTTTACAGCTTGTTGGAGGTAAGATTGAAAGACTCATCATTTAAGCTTACCTCCAATAAAAGATTTTCTACTTTAAACGTAGAGAATAGAATTTGAGTCTACGATAACTAACTATAAAATCAAGGCTGGTGTACCTCAGGGCAGTGTGATGGGCCCTGTGCTATTCTTAATATATACCTTTGACTTATTCACTAAAAGGAATGTTTTCGTAGGGAATTTCGCTGACGTTACTCTTATAGCATCGCATAAAATAAATTTGTAGCAACAACGGCAACTACTGCGCTCGAAAAAGTAATACACATTAGCTAAGCACACGACCTAAATGCCAAGGCATCTAATAATCGCCCGAGTTTCAGTAGGAGACGACTTCTGGTGGACTCTGAACTACAAGCTACGCCATGTTTCTACACTTTCTAGTCCCATTACATGATAGTAACAATAACACTTACGTCAAACGCCAACCGTCTGTCCGGAACGATCTCCATGCCTCCAGGAGTCCACACGATCCTGTGGAGCTCGTCACCAAGTTTCACGTACTCCGTGAGCTCCACAGGCCTGAACTGCTTCTCGTACACATCGGCGTGGAGGAAGCTCGCGATGTCCGGTAGGTTGCCAATGGTGGCACTCATACCGACTATTTGTATGCCCTCTACAATGAAATACTGTGTAAAGGTCACATTATATTGCTATAATTATGTCTCATTTGCTATGATAGCTGAACAGTGATGCGTGACTCTTTCCAAGAGGTCGCATGTTCAAGCCCAATGAACAATCAATGAAAACCAATCAGTTACTGTTAAAACAGATGTGCCTAATTGATATTTGCAATGTATTGCTAGCTTAAGAACGAATCGTGGGAAATCAACGTACCTGTGGATAAATCCATGGATTTGTCTAACCTACCAATCCCCATTGAAGAAATGTGTGAGGTCAAAGCTCAAACTCATGTCCTCAAAAGGGATGGAGGGGCTCAATGCACAGAAGTAGGACAGTAATAGGGCTGTTACCTTTTACTTCTTATACATTTCGTTCAAAATCGCAAGAGCAACACTTCGCTGTTCAGTACAACATTATGCGCACTTCAAATAATCCGATATTTATTCATTTCCGTTGTCAAGTGCTTCATCCATTAAGGCAAATTCCAAATGATAATTATGTTAGTTTAGCACATAGGCCAATGAAATTAATTTAGCAGAACTCTGTCACAGTAAATTAAACAGAAAAAGAATTGTAATAAACTTACGATTAGCGAATATAACGGTGGTCAGTAACGTCTCGAGTGTACTGCCTCGACCAGACTCTCCTATCAGATGCAGTTCGTCGACCTGACCAACATACGACTACAATAGGCAAAAACGTTCTGAAATGTTTCTTTTAAGAACTTCAAGTTCTCCCTTAGGATAATATTCCTCAACGCTAGAGAATATAGAGTTATGGCTAGTAGAGCGATGAGACGATGATGTAGATTCTATCGTGCTAGCCCGTACCAACGCTGTTAAAAGGATGAGTGCTTACAGCATAGTGTCAATTAAAAAGCATTAATTTTTAATTTAGCATTAGATGGTAAGCTGTGCTACAGCAGTGATACAGTGCAAACCAACGACACTCCGGGCAAATCAAAATAATCTTTAAAATAATTTTCAAATAAGCTCTTCCAAGCACTTTGGAATCTTCAAGGATCAATATGATAAATGAAGCTACAATGAGTATTCAAATTAAAATATTATTTATTCAAGTAAACTTGTGAACAAGTGCTTTTGAATCGTCAACTCTACTGCTGGTTCGGAAAGCTGTTCCTACCGAGAAGAGCCAGCACGAAACTTGGCGGTTGCTCTTTTTAAAATATAAATCTTATAACTGGTTATATTTAGTCATTACTGTCTTGTACAGGGTAGAAGTGCAGCTATATCCACATTATTTTAACATCTAAGTAATCCAGGATTTCTGTATCAGCCTCTTTTTAACAGTGTTTTTAAACTGCTGTAAAGGCAAAATTGAAATTGCGGAATTTTGTTATAGCTTTTTTAACCTTATACTCAAATCCATAAACGATTTACGTACCTTTGCTAGGCACAAGGCAGGAGCCGCGACCTTATGTCGGTTCCTACTTTGTCTACTACATACATCACCTTTCGTTTTATAATTATTTATATTTTTACATACAAAAATTATATAAAAATTAAAATAAATAAAATTATATTTATATTAAAACTTATAGTGTCTAATTGATAATTGCAATTTGTCACACGCATTTCAGGAAAAGGAAAAGCATTGTGAGAAAACCTGCATATCTCTAGAGAATTCTGGGGGTATGTGTGACTTACAAATCTGCATTGGAGCAGCGTGGTTGGTCTGTGCTCCAACTTTTCTCTCCAGAAATGAAGAGAGGAGGCCTATGCCCTATGGGATAGTAACAGTTAGATGGTAAGCATTTCCTTACTCACCACAATCAACCCTATTTCATTTAATCTATTCAACTCAATGAGGCTCCTGATCAAGGCCAATCCCTTCTCAATAGTAGCAATGTAGATGCTGTTCTTCTTGCGTCTTTTCTTGGGTGGTATGTGCCCCTTGCCTGCAGCATACTCTTCTACCAGGAATTCAAGTTGCAACGCAAAAGGAGCAAGAGCCCATATCTAATAAGCATCAAGATAAATGTTTTGTATGTAATTTTTAATAAACTATTTTAATATGTAAAAAACACAGTCAAGATGTACTATCATATCACAATAACTGAACTTTCAGTCAATTAAAAAGTTCAGAAATGAACATTTGTTGTTTTTCATTTAGGTAATGTAAAATTAAAGAAACAGTTATATTATATTCATAAAAATAATAAAGTATTCAATTATTGAGTTATTATTTCACATTGTTATTTTTTTAACCTAGATCAGTTTTTGTGTGATTTTATGGCATTTTTTGTGTAACACTTAAAGAATCAATGTTACAAATCACAAAGTTTGTCTGTCTTTTCTTCTGTATTTGTTAAAATTTGATACACTTAAAATTTTATAACATATGGCATGTAAAATTTCAATTTTTACTTTGCAAATAGGATAAAACCAATGCACCACATAATTGATAGTAATTTGACGATAAAGTAAATCTGAAGGAACTTAGGAATAAGAATAATTAATAATGCCAAATTCAATACCAGGATTGATGAATTGGCTGTAATAGTTTGTACTACATCTAGTTACTAATAATTAAATAACACAAAATTCTCACTTTTTCCTGGACAATAGCTACGAATGGTAATATGAAGAGGGCATTATGCTTTCTATTGAGTACCTCTCGCAGCATCAGCACCTCAGCAACTAAAGTCTTACCACCGCTTGTAGGCAGAGCATAGATTAAATTTCGTCTTAGCTGAATTGAATCTAAATTGAGACACTCTTCTTGCCAGTCTACAGTTAGAAACAGAAAAATATTGGAAAAATGATTCAATAATGGCTAATCTGGTACTAAAATATGTATAAATGTTAACTTACCATAAAACTTTTCAATGTTCCTATATGCCTTAAATAAACCTTTAACAATTATAGGCAATCCATAAAAACTATTAACATTTGTATATTCTTGACATAATTTAGATTTAATTAAGTCATTAAAGACTTTCTGTTCAGCTACAATACCACTTTCTCTTATATCTAATAAAAATGAATCTCTTGTCTCAAATAAAGTACTTTTATTCTCGTTCATTTTACATATTGATTGATTTATATTATTAAAGCTATCCTCTATTTCATCTCTTAACAATTTATCACATCTAGAAGTCAGTAAACTCCGGTCAATACTATTTTTTACTATGTCTTGATCAAATTTAGATTGACAAAGTTTAGCAATATTGTCTAACTCATTCACATAATTTATGTTTTGCTTCAATCCACTAAAATTATGCTTACTACTTACAAAGGAATCCCAGTTATCTAGATTATTAACAAAACCTGACTCTAAGACGTCTGGTGAACAAGGTATGTCACTGCATATCGAACTATTACTCCTTGAATCACACAAATATTCCACTTGATTGCAGGGCAAAGGTGATTCCATTTTCTCATTCACTCTGATATTACATTCACCTCGATTTTTTGGCGTACTGTTCATAAAAAGCGTTTTCGTTTCTTTATCTAACTTTTTTTTTGAGGCTCTTGTAACATTTCTAACACCAAGATATTTACGAAAACTTCGTTTTGGTGTAGACATAATGTCGTAAATAGGTTTATTGCAAGAATTCATTATTATATTTAATTTTTACTAACTTTAATTTATATTTCATTACATTGTACAACAGTAAACAGATAAACGCGGTATTTTGATAAAATTTCAAAACATGACGTATTACTTTTTTATACGCTTTTACTGCTCTGAGATCTAGCTTTTTGGAGCCTTTGGTTGAATATTACAAAAATTATAAATAGGTAGACATGTAAAATACATTACATAATATCTAGTTATAATAAATGAGCCAGATAATTACTTCATCAGTATCGTGAGTTATCCTTAAAAGATAGATATATTGATTATCAAATGCATAAAAATCCGTTGTTGTTTTTAGGAGTTTTTGGTGAACAGACAGACAGACAAATGCGAAGGGGGAATTTGGTTTATATAAAAAATCGATTTCTAGAAGATGTGTTGAATTAGATTATATTAAATATAGAATCAAGAAGTTTAAGCTACTTACAGCTTATCATAAGGTCAAAAACATACTTATCATTTTTAAATCACTGTGTCATGTGTATGGTCATTTCCATACACATTATTATTGTTCAATTTAAAACTTGAAATTTTGATGACGTTGCTATATAAATTAAATTAAATTTATAATATTAGGCGTTTAATTGCGTAGGTCTGTAATAGAAAAGAAATTATAATATTATTTTGCTATAAAACTGATTAGATTGTCCTTTTATATTGTCCTTTTTTATGGTTGTATAAGTACACTGTTAGCATAGTAACGCAATCTTCTTATATATAAAATCCGATTTTTATGAAATTTTATTTGCATAATTAGTAGGTCTGAGAATCGGCTACTATCTATTACTATATATATATATATATATATTATTATAGGGTTGTACAGTCCTTTTTTTTCTATAATGTACACTAGAAATTCCCTAGAAATAATTTATATGGCAAAACAACGCTTGCTGGGTCTAATAGTATTAAAAAATAAACGTTTCACTGTATGTCCTTTATGAACTCCGAAATGACTGGGCCGATTTTAATGAAATTTTCAGACAATCTTCAGAATGACCCAGCTGATCCTGCAAAGCATGGTGGCTATCGGAGATTTATTTAAAACTGTTCAGTTCTGTTTCAAGGAGAATTCAAAACCAGACTGAGGCACAGGCTGGACAACTAGTTATATATATAAACAAAGACATTTATATTCTTATTTTTAATCGCGTTTCGAATTTTTATTTATTTATTTATTAGTTTATTAGGTAATCCTACAGCGTAACAAAGTACTAGCGTAACTAAGGCCATATGAGGATTACACAATTTGTGTGTTTTTACAAATAATTGTTCGTTAAGTAGACAATATAAAATAAACCATAAACCAAAAATAAAAAGAATCATTGAACGTTATTCTTAGTAAATAAGTGTGTATATGCGTTTATGTCTGAGAGTGTGTGTGCTTGCGTAAGCTGTGTGTTTTTAGATCAAATTATAACTTTATTTATTTATCAATACTTTGGCTTAATGTAAATTTAGGTGACGAATTCAGCCACGCCCTTTGCGTTCTGCTGGTAGGTTGAGCGCACGAGTGCAGGGTTTCAGCGGGCTCCATAGAAACCGGAGCTGGCTGCGTTCGGCTCAAAAATGACCGCGGCTAAATATATCCCGCGGGGCGCGGGGCAGCCGCGGCGGCGCTGCCGAGCCGCGGGCCGCTCAGAGCCGCCCCGGTCGCCGCGGACTCCACATTCCAACGTCGCTGTGCTGCCGGTCGAAGAACCAGTGCCGACTGACTGAGTGACCGCCTTCAACCCGTGCGACGTAAGTGCCGTGCCGTGTAGTGCAGTGTTCCCATTGTACAGTGTGTAGGAGCCCTAAGTGCGTTCGGAAATGGAATTGTTCGGCAAAGTTTTGGAGAAAAGTTTCGTTGCGAAATGGACAAAGGTTGTGGCCTAAAAATAAGCGCAGCACGAACTGTGCCAAGTCGAGTCTGCGTAACCGCGCAGAAATAGAAACGCCATCTATAGCGCGCGGGATTACGTTACCGCGCTCTCGTAACGTTACATCAGTGTATACAAGATTCAGTACATATTACATTTGAACATGTATTTTGTTACACGCACACTACACACTGTACACTGGTTCGATGTTTTACATTAATATACATATGTCAAACATTTTACGAATATTGGTAATCTGTTTTCCATCTTTAAAAAAAAGTGCTGCATTAAGAAAAATTAATTACCATAAACAAATTCTTTTTTTTATGGCAGAAAATTTTCATATGATAAACAAAAAAAAAGTTATTACTTCAAATATATTTTTAAATATATTTGAAGGAATAAGTTATAATGTCATGTTACCTATGAACGTTGAGATATCGTAACAAAGACTACAGACCATAGTTAGTAAATTAAAGAAAAAAAATATCAATTAAAGAAAAAAAATATCAGTACTTAAATGTAACATTCAGAAATTATATCAAAAAAATTAACTAACTATCTATTTTCCAACGTATTTTTATGTGTAATATATAGAAAATTGAGATAAACTCTTGATTGAGAAATAAAATAAACTTATTTAATATATTTTTACAAAGAACTTATTTATACATGTAATAATGTTTTTAGTAATTATAATGTTTTAAATGATAATATTATTTATTTAATGTAACTGAAAGACATGTATCATGTATAAGAAATTCATCTTTCAGGTATAACATATATTTTACGAACGGTTATAAAATAGAAATACTGTAAACCAGAACCAGGCTGAAAGCTAACCAAAATCCAATTTTGCAACGTTTGAACCGTTGCCAACAGTACTGCGAAGCTAAACCCGTGGGAGTGCTTAATGGTCGGAAAGATAAACCACCCAAAAATAGATGAACTTCATAAACAATCAGATTGTTCAACATGAACATGTTTGACATGCTAGCCCGCGGCTATTTATAACGTTTGGCGCGTAATACGAAAATTAATGGCTTTATCGACATCAATATGAGATATAGCGGTCTTGTGAATGCGAGGAGCGATTTAAAGACTTTTAGCATAACAATATTACATCAATCGCATCATTAAGTCGGATACTATTACATGTAAATAATTATGAGCTACATTTTGATGATTTAATAAACAATGGTACATGAAACCTGATTGAAAATTCTCAGTGATATTTTTGCTTAGTTTAAAGAATCTTTCACTAAAGCGAAATATTAAACTATTCTACTATACAAGAATATTCTACTATAGTAATTTCTACTCTGAATTACTATGATATCGATGTTTATATCAACAACGCACTTAAAATTTTGATTTGTATTTAAAGTTCTGATAATTCTCTTCGTACCCTTAACAAAAACGATTTAACTATCCTACCCGAGCGATGCTGTTCGATCAACATGTCCAAACAACATCGAACTCAATTTCTAATTGAAATAAGTGTTACAAGAAGAATCAAATAAAAATTAAATTTAGGTCACAGTCTGTTACTATCCCACTGCTGGGCATAGGCCTCCTCTCTCTTTGAGAGCAGAATTAGAGCTAACCTACCATGCATGCTTCAATGCGGATTGGTAGGTTCAAAATCATTAAATTATGTATGTGCTAGCTGTGGCAGCGCGGCTTCGCCCGCGTGAAAAACAGCGTGTCACAATTTTTTTCTAGGATTCCAATTTTAACAGCTTAAATAACATTTAAATAGCTATTGTGAGCTACTATACGAGATAGAGACAAGCTATTGCGGACTTTTTTTAGTACATTACTTAAGCGTATCTCTGCTGGTTTACGCAGCGCACGCGAGTAAAGCTCCCAGCAAGCAAGTTTTTTAACAACTGCGCGATCTCTTCAATACAATTTGCATAATACCGATATGTACTATATACCTAATCCATCCGGAAGTATTACACTATATTTTGGTGAAAACCGTATAAAAACCTGTTCAGTAGATTTTGTCAAAATCGATTACATACAGACAGACAGCTTTTTGGGACTTAGTTTTATAATAAGTACACATAGATAGATATGTATCAAAACCACTAACTTTACGTAATTTTTGGAAGACGCGTAACATCAACCGCAAGCTTTCATCGGTTTCTACTTTGTATAGTGTATAAAATTTCTCAGTTAAATACATTTTATACATTTTTATCTTTTTTACTATTGATTTTAAGGCAACGGACTTCGATAATAATTTTAAGACTTTAATTTTAAATTTGACTTTAAATTTTGACTTTAAATTTTTAATTTTTATTTTAAGGTTTACGGTACATTTCATATCACTTGTTAATAAAAAATCTTGAAATTTCAATCAAATTATACTATTATCTGTAAAAAAAATATAGATAATGTAACTGATGTTTTTATCCCTCTATTAATCTCTCTCATAGTAAGATCATATAGATGAGATATCATATGCATTCCAGGCACTCACAAACCATTAAAAATAATTATTTGTTTTCTGAAATAAAATAAAAATTTATTCACCTTTTGTATATTTCTTCAATTATTAATAATTATATATATAAAATAACAATATTTCAACGACGCTGTCATATACATTAGAACAAAATGAACATATTTAATTAGGCTTATTATACGTATATGCATAAATGTATAACGGCAAATAAAATCCTAAAACATGAAATGGCAACACTTTCATAAAAAGACGATAAAAATAGCAATACCGATTATATAACTTTTCAAATTTAAACCGCATAGAGCAATCGAAATTTGAAACGCATTTAGTGATGAGTGAAAAAACTGCTTTTGAGTTACTTTTTATAATGAGATGGCTATTGCATCTACCGTTTTATCTAACTATTCAGTTTAACATGACAAATAATTAATCCACCGATATCGTTATATACCTCCGCTAGGTTTCGCCAGAAGTCATCCGTAAGTCTCTATTTAAGAGCTATATAAGCCATTTCGCTAAAAAAATAAAAAAATTACGATTGTGGTGTACAGCCGCAAATAAATTCACAAGCAAAACCATAGCTCACATCTTGTATAGTTTTAAATAACTAGTACGTGAGTTATAGATATATAAAGTGTTATGCGGTATATGCATATAGCAAATATTATGTGCGTGACAATATATTATTATTTCTTTATTTGCGGAATATGAGTACAAAGTTGTTAAGAATTAAAATATAACGTATCTTACATATTATGCTTTGCAGGCGTGCAAACATTATATTATTATAGAATTAATACATTATAAAATTATTTCATGTATTTCGCTCCCCCCGTTGAAATCAGTAGTATATAAAAGTAAAAATAAAGTAACGGCCTGTTAATATCCAACTGCTGGGAATAGGTTTCCTCTCTCTGTTTTTCGGAGAGAAGCATTGGAGCTAAGACCTACCGCGCTGATCCAATGCGGATTGGTAGGTTCATATATCCCTAGAATTCTCTAGAGATATGCAGGTTTCCTCACGATGTTTTCCTTCACCAAAAAGTGTGATAAATTGCAAATATTAATTAGACACATAAGTTTTAATAGAAAAACTCATTGGTGCATGCCCGGGTTTGAACCCACGTTCGTCTCTAGAGTCGCACGGTCTCACCACTGGACTATCACAGCTTCAGTAGTAGCAGTAGTATATAAGGTTAGCTTGGGTTAATTATACATTTGCTATTCATCACATATTTAATAACTTCGGTTCCATTACGTACCGTACCTACTAAGCAACGCAATACTAATTACTTGCTAAAAGGCGTTATGTTTAATAAAAAATGAATTATTTTTCTAGAATCCATATTATGAAAATCTATGTAAAGCTTCAGATATTATCCATTTTTAAATTTTATGCATTTTTTCATAAAATGCATGCACTCAGTATATAAGATTCAAGTGAACCAAGTTTTATCAAAATCGGTTGAGATATTGAGTTTAAAAACGGACAGACAAAGATTCGGTTAAAATAGAAAGTTGTGATTTTGAACCTACCTGAACGCGAAATGTCGTTCAAAGTAAGGTTATTAAACCACTAGTACCCATTAATTTTCCAGGGTCCATAAATAATGTATATATTTTCCTTACAGAGTAATAAATCACCAAGATGTCTGACGAGGAGGAATATTCGTAAGTGTTTTATAAAATAGATCTAATATCTTAAACTATATCTAGAAGTCTGAAAATTCTTATAAAATCTTAAATTAAAGGAGCATAAAATAAGGTCTTTATTTCATGGTTATTTCGTAAGTGTTTTATAAAATAAATCTAATATCTTAAACTATATCTAGAAGTCTGAAAATTTATTTTAAAATCTTAAATTAACAAATCATAAAATAAGGTCTTTATTTCATGTTTATTTCTTAATACAATTGTTTTGTTAACATTGTGAACATGACTTTGCATTATGACACCCATTATTCCTGGATATAATAACTTTTGAACTCTAGCCTAACCAACATTTTGATTATGGATGTGTTTCACAGTGGCTCCGAGGAGGAGGAAGTTGAAGAAGAAGTCGTGGAGACGTAAGTATTTAGCTGGAACACCTTAGTGACTTTAGAAGATACCCTTTTGATATTAGACACAAGCTTTAAGTTTAGTCGCAATATTAGCAACAATTTTTTGATTCAGTTTTGTAATTTCGTAATAGATTTAGATATTATGTTGATCCCTATTGCTACTTCCCATGTTCTGTAGTTGCACGTCTTCACCAATCCTCTCTCTTTGTTTCAGGAAGTAAGTGACGTGACCTTTGATGACCCAACACTTGCATTCATTTAGGCTAAGATTAGAGTCCGATATGACAACGCTCTAGCCGCGCTGCTTTTATTGCTTTCAGAGTATTCAGTATCTGTAGGTGCTCCGCTTTGATTACAAGCTTTATTAATACCAAGTTAAGAGATATTTCTTAACGCAAAACTGTATTGAATGCGCTGAATAGATCAATGTGAACCGTAAGTTTTTCAACTGTAACTGATCTTCGCAGTCGAGCAAATTGATGGACCTTTGTAATATTAATAGATTTAGTGTAATCATCTTAATATGATAAGACAGATAGATACGATTCTAATTTTGTTTATTTTTTGCCCTCCTCTGCTGCCGTTGCCGTTGGACGTGAAGACCCGTCCCCAGACAAGAGTAAGTATCAAATAGTTAACTTTGAAAAATTAAATGAAATCGCTTCGCTTTTAGTGATTGAATGTGTCCGAAATTATGTATGCAAATGCTCTGATTGGAAACAAAATTAATCCTTTGCACTGGGTGAATGAAACTGCGACCGGAGACATGTCAAGATACTTTGAAAGAGATAAATGATAAACAAGTAACGATTTTATTTTTTGGATGCGCGAAATAATCCTCTCACCGCTTTTTTATCTATCTATTACTTTTATGATACAGAGTAGTATATTGTAAAGTGTAGTAGAGGCTGATTGTTATTTTCTGTTTCTAGGAGTAGACCGTCGATCGCGTAAGTTGCACCGCTCTCTGTGGTGTCACTAACTAAGTAACTCATATTAACTCAGCAAGGTCCGGGCGCATGTTTTTATTGTGATATCCTCTAACTCCAGATTTATCGACTGACTACGCGGTCGTATAAGCGATCAGCCGGTCCATGGTCGGGCGCTATTTCCGTCAGCCAGTAGGCGTTCTATTTGTGACCAGCCGCGCCGCCCTAAAAAAAATTCGGCCAACTGGAAATTCAACGAGTTCTTTTCCTCTCAATAATCGCATGACGGGACCATAACGAAAGCATGGTTGCAGTGTATTTATGTATGTCTACCATCGCCCTCGATACGTAATACCATTACTCTCATTGACGTCCACACACAGATCCAGATACACTGAACAAAACATGCTTTATTGACAAACGTTGTGATAATATGATTGTTACTTGTAATGGCAAACATGTAGACAACAGTGACGATAACAGAATTAAGTGTTAACTATGTTCATAATTCATAACAAGAAAAAGCTGATCGTATCATTAACGAGATAAGAACTACACCCAATATATACAGACTCGAAGATTACAGACATTGGCAGGATGTCAAAATAATAATTTCATCGTAACAAACGCTATATGTATTGTAAGCCGTTGCAATAACGGTTTTAACATTAACCTATTCGTTGTGATCAATCCGATATGCTAATTTATTTCATTTATGGTTTTCAGGGGTGAAGGAGATCCAGAATTCATCAAGGTACGAAGCATTAAAGTCTTTTATCGATATATTCCTGAATTCACTAAGTACATCTACTAATTATTTTCAATCAGTCCAACATCAAGCCCAGTATAATACAACCCAAAAAAAGTTTGTAAACTTCTAAACTACAAAATTCACCAATGAACTTCTTACATCGTTTTCTCAGTGATGAGAATCGTGGTTCTTTATGGCGTTTCGCCAGTTAGCCCTATTCTCCGCCGTGTGAAGAGCACAATAAAGGGGAGACTTGAGAGCTTCCTTGACTTGGTCTGACCAACGTCTTGGGCTACGTGCCCGTGGTCGCCTTCCATCGACACTTCCTGTGATCACAAGCCTTTCAATGCTGTTAGCCTCTTTCCGAGCTATGTGACCGAAGAACTCGAGTGTCCGCCGTAGGCAGATAGTCGTCAGACGGATTTTAACTCGTTCAAAATCGAGACGTCAAAATCACCAATTAACACAAATTTAAAATAACAATTTTTTGCAACAGCGTCAAGATCAGAAGCGCTCGGACTTGGATGAACAGTTAAAGGAATATATTAACGAATGGCGCAAACAGCGAGCCAAGGAAGAGGATGAGCTCAAACGCCTCAAGGAGAAGCAAGCCAAGCGCAAGGTGAGATAGAAGTAAACCAAAGATTATATATAGGTATACCCTATCTTAAATTGACGAACTTCATCCGTTAGATAGATCTTTTGATAGGTATCGCGCCACGAGATGTTCTGCCGTCTGAATCTAATTGATTAAAAATGTCCATTTTCGATGATCTGCCTCCCCCTATGTATTTTAAGGACAATGTAACTTCCACTGCGGAATAAGCACAGTACACCTTGGGTCCCAGACATCCATTACTTTTTCAAATTATGTACTTATTAAAATATATTTCACAGTTGCCTTAATATCCACCCGTTACTATTTTAAGTGCGATAATGTGTATATAACAGGTTTCTCGCGCTGAAGAAGAGAAGCGCCTCGCCCAGAAAAAGAAGGAAGAGGAAGAGAGAAGGGTTCGTGAAATTGAGGAGAAGAAACAACGCGACATCGAGGAGAAGAGGCAGCGGCTCGAGGAAGCCGAGAAGAAACGCCAGGCTATGCTTCAAGCCATGAAAGAATCCAGCAAAACTGGACCTAACTTCACCATTCAAAAGAAGAGCGATAACGTGAGTTGTGATATATTATTAGATTAGACTGATAGCGAATTTGATTTTGTTTTAAGAAATATAAATCGTTTAATAATATCAATAAGAAATAATAATGTTGCCTATATATCGTTGGCAGTTCGGCCTCAGCAGTGCTCAGCTTGAGCGCAACAAGACCAAAGAACAATTGGAGGAAGAAAAGAAAATCTCTCTCTCAATCCGTATCAAGCCCCTCAATATCGAAGGTCTTTCCGTCGACAAACTCAGACAAAAGGCCGTCGAACTGTGGGAGTGCATTGTCAAACTGGAAACAGAGAAATACGATCTGGAGGAGAGACAAAAGAGACAGGACTATGACGTGAGTATTATAAGTTTGTTTCAAATTTTAAAAAAAGAATAGAAAGGATAATTGAAAATTAATTAATTTCAACAGTTAAAAGAACTTAAAGAAAGACAAAAGCAGCAGCTGAGACACAAGGCTCTCAAAAAAGGTCTAGACCCTGAGGCACTAACGGGCAAGCACCCTGTAAGTACTTCCAGCCATTTTAAAAAAAAGGTCATTTTAAACTTCAATCTCATCACGATTGAATGCAAATTTATATTTTTTTTTATTGCAGCCCAAAATCCAAGTCGCATCCAAGTATGAACGACGTGTCGACACCCGTTCATACGACGACAAAAAGAAGTTGTTCGAAGGTGTAAGTAAAAATGCCATAGATATATTTGAAAATATAAGCCCAAAATATATAACATACTGCATTCCTTAAGCAGGACAGAAGAATTAAATATATAATTATACGATGAGCATGTCGTGAATACGAAAAATTATGAATTCGATGAGGTTATGGAAAAGGAGAAATTTCAAATTGATTTTTATTTCTTTTCGATTTAAAATAATACCTTTAAACAGGGTTACGATGTTATAGCAGCGGAGATTAACGAAAAAGGATGGAAAGAGAAGATGCAGGAGTTCATGAACCGCACCAAAAGTAAGATGCGGGAATGAAGCCACACCGTTTGTCCCACATTGCTTCCACCGAATGGCATGTCCTCATGTCCCCGGCATGGTTTGCATCCGTGTCATGGGCCATCGATCACACCTTGAGTGGTTCAGAACATTACCAAATGAGAAATCCTACATTAAAGTGGGGCATAACAAAATGATTCATTTGGCGATGTTGTTACATACCTAGGATGCACCTCGTTTACCTTTTGGTTTTTTCGAAACCTTTGATTTACCCTTGTATTAACCGTTCCTAGGACCTAGAAAAACTCAACAAGGACTTCCTTGAGAAGGTGTGGCAAGAGAGGGCCGACCAGTTCGGCGGCAGGCAAAAGGGTAAGCATGAAGGAAATATGATCGTTTGAGCAATTACAACCTAAAGGAAGCTAGTTTTAAATTTTGAATTAACATAATAATTCTTAGTGCGGCAATAGACGATACATATTTTCATAAGACTGATTCAGAGCATTCTCCCTATTGTTTTTAGCATCATGAGGTATTTGTTTTGAGAATCGATACAATCATAATCACATTTCGTTGTCCACATTCTCCTATAAACAAAAAAATTGTCTTGTATTTTGAAAACACTCATTGTTTGATTTCTTTCTTGCACATAACTCAAGAACACAGCACTACAAGAACAAGAAATATTTAGAACTGTAAAGTACCTAAATAAAAAATATTATTGATAAAACAGATGAAATGTATGAGATGAATTGATTATATGTAATCTAATAGGATTGATGATCATGAGATAGCTAGTATAAAATAAACTAATTTAAAACTTAATTTTATCTCCTCAAATCTAACTTCACCTTATTCGGGAGTAAGTTTGGTGTCTTATACTTGGGAGGTTATATTTCTTATTATACGAACGTTAATATTGTCTCAATATACCATACAAATGGTCGCATTAAAGTATCTTTAATTATAATTCTTATTTAAAAGAACTTAAAACTAGTCAACTTCACACTAAACACAATTAAAATTTAAAGACACGAAATTAATGAATCTGTAAACGTAGCGAGACTGCCCAAGTGGTTCGGCGAAAGACCCGGCAAAAAGAAGGGCGAGCCCGAATCCCCCGAAGGCGAGGAAGACGTGAAGGCTGAACGTGAAGAGGAAGATGAGCCTGTTTATGAACCTGAACCCGAGGAGGAGGAGGAAGTTGAAGAGATCGAAGAGGAGGAGGAGGAGGAAGAAGAGGAAGAGGAAGAAGAGGAGGAAGAATAAGTTAGTAAGAATATGTACCAACTAATTAGACATTACCATAAAATTAGTATTCGCTAATGTTTACAACTATCACATATTCCTATTAGTATTGCAATAGGTGCACCCCAGTACCAACTTAAGCCATTCGATCGCATACAGTGCAGAGCAGCTCGAATTATTGGGCACTAGGTGATCAGCGAACAGCTGGATTCTTTGGCGATGCATAGAAACGTATCTTCACTGTGCGTTTTCTACCGCATCTTTCACGGGGAGTGTTCCAGTGAGCTACACGACCTGTTTCCTGCCGCTAAATTCCATAACCGCACTGAACACACTGGTTAAAATATCATCCTCATCACCTGGATGCGTGGCGATCCATTACAGTGCGGTTTTTAAATAAATTAATTCCGCACACCACCATTTTATGGAACGATCTCCCTTTGGCAGCGTTTCCAGATCGGTACCAGTGCCTTCAAAAAGCGTTGTATCCACCTTTTCAAAGAACGGCAACACACTCGCTTTGCGAGAGGTCGTGGGTGACTGTTATTCCTTGAGGCAAACTCGTTTGCCTTCTATTCCATAAAAAAAAATAGGTCCAGAAATAAAGAAAATGTAGATAATGTAAATATAAAATGCAAAATTTGTTCTTTGATAGGTATTGAACAAAAAAAATACTCCAAAACTTCTTATCTAAATCTTTAATGATGTTCAATTCATTGTCAATACATATTAGAAAATAAAATCTCCAGCCGCATCTATCACCAGACAGAGTTGTTTCAGGGTTTTGTGTAAATTAGTTGTTAGGCCATTCGGAGACTAAAATATTTAATCACATATTATTTTTGGGGTTATTTAATTCTAAAATTAACAAGATACTTTATATCCTAGGCGCCAAAAGCGACCTTCAAAAGTATTGGCATGACACCAGAACAAAGTTACCAAACTACTGTTTCCGTTTGCTGCTTGTTTTCAAAGATTGCAACTTTGTATTGTATAATATGTATTTGGCAACGGCGCCGACTGTTGTCATTTAGTTAATAAAATATTTGTCGGTATGACATAATTCTCTATAGTTATTTTATCTATAGTTGTCTATTTAACGAAGAGTAAAGACTTTTCTCTGAAGCATGGCTGCTGGACATAAGCACATCTTTCTTTGGGAAGCTGGCTCTCTGATTCAAACCTTACAATCCTTACAAATAAGCACCGGGTTTTATGAAAATGTTTTTACGAATTCTAAATATTCTCTAGACACATACAGGTTTTACAAAGATCTAATAAGCACGTAATTTTTTAAGAAAACTCATTGGTACTTTGATGAAAATCCAATACTTGCCAAATCTCTGTTTGACACTATTTTTAAAGTCATGATTAATGTAAAAAGTTTCACATTTCGGCTAAAAGTGCAAGAAAAGAATGGTTTAAGCGTTTGCAACTACTTTTTATGACAATAAGCTAGTAAAATAGCTATGTTTGAAAAATAAACTAGTGCCAGTAAACATAATTACCAATCGTTTAACATCGGTTAAATACCACAGCAATTGATTCTATCTGTTAATACTTCGATCTAGTTATATTGATCAGGACACGTAATCATGACAAGATTGCATTTGGATAGCACTTTAAGCTAAAAAAAATAGGGTCATAAAAAATAGGAGCGGCTTGACTTTAACCGATAACCTCAACAATTACGTCATATTTCAAAAATTATATACTAAACCTTTCAAATTCAATTCAAATTCTTTCTAAGAGACTACCCCTTGAAAAATCCAATAAATGTTTTTTATCTGTATCGAATGTCGTCCAGACTTTTTTTACGAGTTTTGCCCCTTAAAAATCTTCTAAAAGTTACCGAAGTTACCGTTAGGGGTGAGATCCAGTTGTGTGGGATTCCTATCCACTAAAAGCCCCTTGATGGTCAACCTCCGAACTTGCAGAGTCCGATACCCCGGGATCTTTGTTGAGCTGCACCACTGTCTCTCTAGTGCGGTGCACATAGTGCTCTTCTAAATAACCTAAAAAAGCTTGTGTCCGCTTGTGTCCGTCCGTTCGTATGGCAGGAGACCCTGCTTTATAACATATAAGTATAATTTTGCTTTCAGATATCCAGAGCCGTTCTCGCGCAGGGTTAGATCGCCGGCTCAGAACAGACGCCTCGGGCTGAACTGTTTTGTAACCAATCCATTAACTTATCGCTATTATAAATTATTTTTATTATTTATACTGTCGATTCATTCGTTACATTACATGGACGTTGTGCATTCGTGTCGCGTCACCAACATCTGTGACCTTACAATAAACTAATTTATTTCATAAGGCCTCTGTGTTTTTTATTTCCATTACTGTTACCAATACAACCCCGCCTCTAATAATTAGGTCAATAATTTAGACAACACCGTCATCATCGATGTGCCATTTGTACGTGGTTTTCTGGATTATGCTGGGCTAACCACGAATACACAGTTGCATCAAATCTTTTATCTATTTACCCTTACGCCCTTACATAACATCTCTGATTGTGTAGTACGAAAGAATATCTGAGTTACATGGAGCTTTAAAAAGAGAAACATCAGTCCTCGAACTATCTGTCAGAAATGAAATCAGAAATTTGATTTATCTACTAGAATCTCAAACAAAATTTTCTGCGTTCCTTGTTATACCATTTATTTTTAAGGGATTTCTACCAATAAGACTGGTGCCTTTAAAAGAACAACACCCTGCGACTGCGATCCAGTAAGGGATTTACAAAGCTGTGTTAGTGGTCCACTCAACATCTTGATATAACGCCAATCAGGTTCTTTATACTATGGTAAAAAAGACAATGAGTCTAAGAACTAATAAATGCAGGGGTCCTAAAGTGTTGGAATATCGACCATACATCGAAGATGCAATTGGAATACCAATGTAAAGTCTAGTTACTCTCTACCGATCTCCAAATAAGAAAACCTCAAGAATTATCTTATCATAGGCGGATTTTTATTCGCGCTAAAATCAGCCAAATTCTCATTTTCAAGTACCAAGTTAATTAAATATTCACAGAAAGTTATTCAAAATAATTGAAATTTTAATAAAAACTCAAAATATCGAAGAAATATTTATTATATTACGATATCAATTCAACACCGATGTATTTCACAGTGACGCTTTATGGATGTTTAGTGATATTTAATACCTCAATATAATTTCGCTTTATTTATATAAGGACACAATATAAGATTTCTACTATCCTAAATATACACAAAAATTGCTTTGAAGGTTCCGAAAACTTCAAAATAGTTCACCAAAAAGTCTAAACTTTAAACCGATATACCAACTTTATTCAGAATTTATACAACAAAATAGTGCGAAACAAAATATTATTAGGTCCTTACATATGAAATTGGCGTTTTGTCGTACTGGCCACTTTGATCTCAAATATTACCTTTATGGTTAGGAATTCCAAATTCAAATTCATACAGCTATTTACTCATGCATTTGTGTTTCAAACCCCCTAATTCATTTGTTTTTTCTTCTTTTGTTTTTTTCTTTGTGTCACTCTGTTTACAAAATGGAAAACATGAAATATCGCGTTATTTACGAGTATGAGTTCCACCGTGGCACCAGTGCTGCAGAAACGGCTCGAAGGATTAATGATGTGTATGGTGACGGTGTTGCAAAAGAAAACACAGTGCGGTTTTGGTTCCAACGTTTTCGTTCTGGAAATTTCGACCTGCAGAACGAGCCTCGTGGACGGCCGGAGACCAAAGTTGATAATGAAGAATTGAAGGCTATTGTGGAAGCGGATCCATCGCAAACCACGTCCGAGTTAGCTGCAGGCTCCGGTGTTAGTGATAAAACTATTCTAATCCACTTGAAGCAAATTGGGAAGGTGAAAAGCTTGAAAGGTGGGTACCTCATGAATTGAGTGAAGCAAACCGACAAACGCGCGTCGACTGCTGCGTTACGTTACTCAACCGTTACTCCACAATAATGAAGGAATTTTAAATCGAATCATTACCTGTGATGAAAAGTGGATCCTCTACGATAATCGGAAGCGCTCATCGCAATGGCTGAACCCTGGCGAACCAGCCAAATCCTGCCCTAAGCGAAAATTGACTAAAAAAAGTTGCTTGTAAGTATTTGGTGGACTAGTGCCGGTGTCGTTCACTACAGCTATCTTAAATCTGGCCAGACGATTACGGCAGATATTTATTGTCAGCAACTGCAAACCATGATGGAAAAGCTAGCTGCTAAACAACCGAGGCTGGTCAATCGCTCTAGGCCACTGCTGCTTCAGGACAACGCTAGACTACACACTGCACAACAGACGGCTACCAAATCAGAGGAGCTTCAATTAGAATGTCTTAGACATCCACCGTACTCTCCGGACCTTGCTCCAACAGATTACCATTTTTTTCGCAATTTGGATAACAACTTGCAAGGAAAAAAAAACAACTCCGATGGGGCAGTCCAATCCGCCTTCAAAGATTTTATTGATTCCCGCCCGAATGGTTTTTTTAGTAAGGGGATCAATGAACTACCTATGAGATGGCAAAAGTGCATACATAGCAATGGTACATACTTTGATTAATTAAATATATTTCATTAAAAAAAAACGACTTTATGTTCCTCCCATAGAAAACGCCAATTTCATATGTAAGGACCTAATATGTATCTTTTAGGGCGAAATGTATACAAAAAGATATACGAAACGATTCAGAATTTAAGTGCGTCAAATGCATCTTGTGTAGGTTTTTCTGATGTCTTATGTGTTAGGTCACTCCTAGCCAAATTGTAGATCCTTTGAATCAATTAACCGTTATAGCATCAATGCAATTAAACATAAATGTGTTAGTGATCAAAGAAAATGTGGAATAAAATTCGATAAATTGCAATTAACAATTATTATAATTAAAATGTATCTAACGTACTAAGGTAAATAGATATGAACTTATCTAGTCATACATCAGGCGGCTGCGGTGGGATCTGCTTGTTTCTGGGGCGACGATTTTTGCATCATGTTAATTTTATCGCCCAGGCTAAGGGCCATACCCTGGAAAAAAAAATTGAATTCTCAAAATAACAATATCAAGCTTCCAATCTACTTTGGACTTTGGACCCTGCGCGTTAATGCCAGTTCGTAGATCGCTCAAAATCCAGATCTTATTCATAAATATACATACTTCCTCACGAGATGTTCCTTTTCTTAGAAGAGCTACGTAAATTGCAAACTACCCCACAGTTTTTAGAGACAACTTATTGGTGCAAATCTCTGAGCAGACATACAAGATTTCTCACAGTGTTTTCTTTCCCGATAGAGTGTTACAGATATCAATTAGATGAATTGAAAATTCGGAGCGTCAAAGATGTAGTCAAGTACTTCGTTTGCTACATCAAAATTCTAAGTCAAATTAGGTATATTTAAAATTAGATAAATAGATGTCTTTCAAGAGAGGTAACCTTTGTATGGGCAAGTATGATATGCTTTGTGCAATTTTATTGTACAATAAATCATTTTCAATTTAAGAAATTATTCGTAGGTCTACAACATATGATTTGTTAACTTTACTGAATCGCAACACAGGAATACCAAGCTTACCAAGTGATCCACTTAATTTAAACTATTGATGAATTGATATATTTGCTTTAAACGTGAGGATGTTGATGAATAATTTCAGAACATGTTTAATCAGGTTTGCCATGCAAATTTTGAGTTTAATATATAAAGGCTCTATTGCTATTTAATTAAGAATAAAAAAAATGATTTATAGAAGCTGGCGTTACTTTGCAGAATTTCATATTTCAGGCACTATAACAGAAATACCTCGATATAATCTACACGGGTTAAGCGGATGCATGCAAAGCTAATGTGTATGAAGCAGGCAAAATTCACGCCCCGAAACCAAAGCATCATCAAGAGGATAGGCTCCAAGACATAATCTCACATTACGATTTTGTCGTGCATGTGTAAAGTGCGTGAATTTCGCCTGTTCCATATATTAGCTTTGCATGCATTCGCTTAACCCGTGCGGATTATAGCGAGGTAGAGATCATGCATTCTAAAAGTGCACGCCCCTCCAATGTCTTTACTCACACACAGAAAACTTATGTACAGACGAAACACGCGCAAACTTGTTATTCTGAGCACGCATGGATCATTGCCAAAAGTACAGTTAGTATGTCATAAAAAAAGAGGATAAATATTTTTTATTTTTTATTTTAAATAATAATTAGATACATTTTTTCTTTAATAGAAAAATATGGAGAATTTTATAAAACTATGTGGCGAAAAAAAACGGGCAAAACCTAACATCTATCATTATTTCATCATTTAAGCCATTGCTTTAATTAAGGAACGAATTGACATGATTGATAGAAATATGTGGGAAAATACGTGTCGAAATGTGAATGATATTGAGATAGAATATATGAAAAATTTTGAATTTATAATTAATGTTGAGTCTGAATCTAAAGATAGTGATTCACGTGAGTGAATAGCTGTAAAATGGTAAATATTTATTGCGGTTTAATTTTTTCTTTTTTTACTTATAAAATAAATGAACACGGACTTCTGTACATTACGTTTTATTTATCATTCTAATAGTTGCATAATGAATATATGATATGATCTTTATTAAATTAAGTTGGCAAGCTAGCTCTTGATTGCGAATTCACCTGATGGATGCCGATGTAGTTTAAGTTTCTTGAAAGGGTTTGGAGATTAAACGTGTAACCATTCAGGGTTTTTACACGACATCGTACCTGAATGCTAAACCGCTTGGTGGTACGTCTTTGTTAGAAGGTTACGTCGGAAGTATCTATCTAGTCAAGACCAGGGATAAATTTTAGAAATATACTAATATATTTTTCTAGGATTCGAATGCGGAACTTCCCATTTACAATCCACAGCGCTTACTATTACTCCAGGGAAACGTTAAAAACTTACTTTCTATTCTAAAGAATTTTCAACATAAAAACGTTACTTGTAATCCGTGTTACCGGATTGGTTGGTTGGTTGACCAACCAATCCGGTAACACGGTGCACAAATGATAGGAACGCGTGACAGAATAGACGTGTTGTCTCATACAATGCGTGCATTCACCGCCATATAAACGCTTGACTTATACCAGTCGAGCAATTAGTGGACCTATAAGTGCGCGAATGAGTCGAGTCAACTTTGAAATTGCTGCGCGCACACATATAGAATAGTACAGTCAATATTTTCTCTCACACATTAAAATAATGTAATTTGGTGGAGGGGCGTGCACTTTTAGAATGCAAGATCTCTAGTTCTGTTATAGTGCCTGGAATAAAAAAAACTTTAACTAATAATTATAATCAGTTACGTACTTGCGTCTTGGCACGTATGCGCACGTGGCCTACGACGGGCGCGTTGGGGCGGTGCAGCGGTATCTCTATACTGAGATTAGCGAGTGCGTCCTCGCCGAAGATGGACCGTGCGTACAAATTGGCTGCCATGAACCCACACTGCCCGGAAAGTGCCTGGCAACCACACAACCAATGATAACTTCCCCTTTGTTTAAGACTCCAGTTAGTTTGTAAATAAATAAACATAAATATATGGGACACTTACACACACGATCCGTCGTCAAAGTAAGTAACTTAATTTATTTATTTATTTATTTATTTATTTATTATGACAAGCCAATAGTATTTTACACTAATAGTATACTTATTAATACACATTTTAATACGGTAATTTCCAGGTAAAACACTTTTTAAGGCGAGTACAGCGTTATCGTAGGTACAAAAGTTATTTATATAACTAAAATTAAGTTATACATTAAGGAAAATTTTGATAAAAACTATTTCTAAAACTTAACAACTTAAAGCAGGCAAGCAAGTTTATTTTTATATTTCAATAGTGGGTCGTGGAAGATGTCTATATCATGGGAATTAAGTGTGTTATAAGTCTTCATAAGCCGGTTAAATGGACTATTTTGACCTAAATTAGTTCTTGATTTCGAGATACTGAAAGTTTTTAAGTTTTTACAAGAACGAGGAGCATTACGTGGAACCGAAAAATTTAAACTACTTACCGCTTAATAATAATATCTTAATATAATATCTTAATAATAGATATCTATACTTATTATAAAACAATGGACCAAAAAGTTGTCTGTCTGTATTTAATCGATTTTCTCAAAATCTACTGAACGGATCTTTGTGCGGTTTTCATCAAACGATTGTACGATACTTCCGGATGGTTTAAGTGAATGGTATATATCGGTATTATGTAAATTGTGTTAAAGAGATCGCGCAGTTGTTACAAAACTTGCTTGCTGGGAGATTCAGTCGCATGCGCTGTGTAATGTACTAGAGAATTGTAGAGCTATAAAACTATAGTATGTCTCTATCTCTTATTGTTAACTCAAATAACTACTTTTATGTTTAAAATTTGAATTCTAAAAGAAAATTGTGACACACTGATTTCCACGCGGGCGAAGCTAGTACTACATATATAATTTTAAATACATACTTAAATACAAATATACACCCAGGCTCGAATAACCAACAAATTGTTTATAGAAAATGTTGGCCCTCGGTGGCATTAAACCCGCGACCCGCGTTCATTAGCCACTGTGCCAACGGGCCAGTCGATACTAGCATAAATAATAGTAATACTGGCTAGCAGTTTTAAATATAAGATATAGAATTCAAATGTAGTAACCAGGGGAGATGTACTGATTGTATATAGAGAAACATGGGTGGGCAAACTTCCTTCATATTTATTTTTTAGTGAATCTACTTGATAGAAATTTATTCCCCCTTCATAGCACTTTCCAACTTGTAAGCCAGTGCTTTTGAATAGTCAATTCTACTGCTGGTTCGGAAAGCTGCTGCTACCGAAAAGAGCCAGCAAGAAACTTGACGATTTCTATTTTGAAAAAATAATTATTATTACAGTCCTTTGTGCCCCGCCTATTGCCGCTTCAGCTTCGAGATACACTGAGCTATATCGGTAATTCTTGATTAAGAAATTCGTCCGTTAAGATTTGTTAGTTGCTTTGGTCTACAGAAAACGAATAAATTTGACTCCATCACAAGTGATCCCTGATAGCACGCACTGTTCGTAGCATAGCACTATCACCTTTTTTTATCACCATATTATATTTTTCAATTGCTGCTTTGGTCTACAGACAGCGAACAAATTTCGTCTCTACAAGTCACCCCTGATAGCACTCACTGTTCGAAGCATCTTGTCTCTCGTTCATCTACCGATCAAAGGTCTCTTCACGGGACCTTCAAACCACACGGTCTTGTGCCGCTTGGTATCTACAGCTCCCCGCGACCTTTTTGAGGACCCCTGTCTGTCTGTTCGAGGCATATCATAGCTTTTTTTTAAAGTGACTGTTTTATTAAGAACATGTCGTGTGGTATCCGGCTGAGTAGAATAGACCACCCTCATTTCTTACCGAGGTGTCGTAAAAGGTGACTAAGGTGAGTTAACCCACCGTGTGGTATCCGGTTAAGTAGAGTAGGCCACCTTCTTTCTTACCGAGGAGTCGTAAAATACGACTAAGGTAAGTTGACGCCAGGCAGGCGGCCGGTCGTAAAATACGTAGCCAAATCATATGACAACATGTTTGTAACATGTTGTGCCGACCCCATGTAGAGTGGAAAAGGGCAGGAGGATGATGATGACTGTTTCATTCAAGAACCTTACCTTGTCAGGTGTGAGACACTTCATGTTGGTGGACGCGAGCAGATGCTGTAGATAATCTCGCAGGTCGGTGATGTTCGTGTTGACTGACACCTGGTTGGCAGGTTGACATTAAATTATATTTGTTAATTGCTGTAACTTCATTCTAGATAATAAATAATTTCTGCTGAGGAGCTCTTTTGAAATAACGAATATTACTTATGGTTGGAATCTTAGCTCTTTCAGATCTCTACCACTATTGAGATTTTCAGGGTTTCACTTAAGTCTCATTTTTTCAAGAAAGAATTGCTATTAGCTCGAGTAGCTTTTACAGCGCCACAGAGAAGTTAAATGATGATAGTTAGTCTCCGAACTTGCGGCATCTTGGGAAACCTTATCTCTTAACCTCTCCTGCTAATCTCTCTCAGTTCTTAGAATTATGTATAACGGCCATTGCTAATCCTAATTTTACCTACTTACTAATAAGAAACAAGTCAAATTAAAAAAGTTTATAACATTTCATGTTCTACTGTTAACCGTTGATGAGTTCCCTCGTATGGGGAAAACCCTGGCAGCAGCAACAGGTTATGCTTATCTTAAACATGCATTGGCAGAACCAGTATGTAAAATGTCAGCTCAATGGGAATTATGTCAAATTTAACTTGCAAGATTCCACCTTCACATACATACGCGGCAAGTTAAATAAAGGGCCCCCGTGTCCCACGCACCTTGTTCTCCCACTCGAACTCGGCCCACATGTGGCCGTAAGATCTAGGGACCTAGTGTCCCACGCACCTTGTTCTCCCACTCGAACTCGGCCCACATGTGGCCGTAAGATCTAGGGACCTAGTGTCCTACGTACCTTGTTCTCCCACTCGAACTCGGCCCACATGTGGCGGAAGTCCGCGTCGCTGCAGGCCGCGGGCTGAATGTAGTCCACGATGTCGATGTGGATGTCGTTGAGCACCACCACGCCGCGGTCCATGGACGCGCCGCTCACTTCGTACACTGGACAACACGAATTAACGCCCTTTTCACATAAGGAAACTTTTCATTGGTACTACTATATCTAGGGAATTCTGGAGATATGTGTAACCTACCAATCCGCATTGCAGCAGCGTGGTAGGTCTTAGCTCTAACCCTTCTCTGCAAAAACGGAGAGAGAAGGTGTTTTGAATAAAATGACGCGCGGGACGCGACGCGACCGGCCGGATCAACGACCTTCATGCATTCGATTGCCGACGCGAGCGCCGAGAGTTAGTAACGTTTTGGAATACGATAAGTACAGGCGGCGCGTGCCCGTATACGGCATTCTGTTACAACACACACGTGTAATTTTGCGTTGATCGGGTGTTATTTTCAGTAGTGCCACGACTGTATTGACATTTGAGATTGATATAAGTATTTAGTGACGCGTTTAATCAGTGAAGCGTTTGAGAAGACGCGACCGTCCGCGGTTTTAGTGCGCGCTGGGGTTACTGTTCCCCAATATAGGGACGATCAAATAACGTGTGACCTTACGAAGGTTGTGTGCACACCGGGTGTTATTTGTGTTACTTAACCGCGTTGGTGAAGTGTATACTCCGGGAGAAACAGACATTACGTGTCCGTGGAAGACTGCAGAGGCGAGCCAACGGTTTCGGGAATCGGCCAAGTACATACAAGCATACACACACACGTACACATATACCTATATGTGAGTCCCTGCGAGAGAAGTTTAAGGAAACAGGTATTCTTACGTTAGCTTCACAGTATATCTTTAGCAATTTGAGTTTTGTGCATAAAAATATACATAATTATAAAAAGATTGGCGACGTATATAATTGACAAAGTAGGAACCGACATGAGCTTGCGGCTCCTGCTTTGCGCTTTGTAAGAGTACGTAAGTCGTTTGTGGGTTTGGGTATAAGATTCTATAACAAAATTCCACAATCAATTTTAACTTTGCCATTACAGCAATTTAAAAATACTGTTAAAAAGAGGCTGATACAGAAAGCCTATTATACCGTGGAGGCTTACATTGATGATAAGAATGCGTGGATATAGCTGCTCTTTGACCTTGTGCAGGATAGCTATGACAAAATGTAATTAGTATTAAGAATCTTCTTTTTTAAAAGAGCTCCACCGAATTTCTTGCTGGCTCTTCTCGGTAGGACGGCTTTCAGAACCAGCAATAAAGTTGACGATTCAAAAGCACTTGTTTACAAGTTTATTTGAATAAAGAATATTTTGAATTTGAATTGGTACTACTATTAGCTAGGGAATTCTGGAGATATGTGTAACCTACCAATCCGCATTGGAGCAGCGTGGTAGGTTTTAGCTCTAACCCTTCTCTGCAAAAACGGAGAGAGAAGGCCTATTACAAACAGTGGGATTGTAACAGGCCGCTACTTTAGTTTTTTGAAATATTTTTATAGAACGTTTTTAAACAGGTTTTGAATCGTTTCTTTTATTTACACTTTGTTATAAATCGTCTGCTGTATGTAACTGTTTCGAAACTAAGCAGAGCATAAAATAACATACAGTTTACCACAAAATAAATAACATGGAAAAGATAAGTGACATTTGCCGACGAAATTTAGGGGAGCTGGTAGAAGTTATGAGATCTTCAGGACTCTTATCGGCTAAACTGATGTATAACTTAGTTTAACTGACTTCATCAGAACAGTATCAAATTTAAGACTGTACTTTTGCCGAATTCGAATTCTGCTTTAGGATTTGGGCGGTACCTTCGCAGAATTGAAATGTATTGGAGTATGGTTCCGGATTATTGCAAAATTTAATTGGCATTGTGCATTAGCGGTTAGCCGGTACTTTTGCCAAATTGGCATTGTGCATCAAAGGTTAACCGGTAATTTTGTCAAATTGGCATTGTGCATCAGAGGTTAGTTGTTACTTTTGGCAAATTGGAATTGTGTAACAGAGGTTAGCCGATACTTTTGCCAAATTTATTTGTGCATCAGATGTTTGCCGGTACTTTTGCTAAATTGGAATTGTGTACCAGAGTTAAGGCCAGTACTTTAGCCAAATTCGAAATAACAAATGGCAATTTAAGAAAATTAAAGAAGAGTAGCAGAGTAAGAACTCTCTATATTAACTCGGTATATTGTAACAAATTTTATTGAAATTAAAGGGGCATAATTCTGCAATGGTTTTAAAAAGGAATCTTAATAAAACTGGCGATTTTTCTATTATTTGTTCGTGCTGGTGTGTTATGCTTACCGATGTTGCCGAATATGATCCCGTTCTCCGTGGAGGCCACCTTGACGTGCGCGCGGATGGTGGCGAAGTCCCTCGGCGCCAGCACCACGCCCGCCGGCCGCTCCACCAGCCGCAGCTCGCCCAGCGTGGCCAGCTCCACCGTGCAGTTCTGCAGCGTGTCGTCTGCGACCATAGAGTTAGATTACATAGTGTGGTCCGACAAATAATAACAGAGGAAAAACGATAGACCCGTTCTGTTTTTAATAAAATGACGCGCGCGACGCGACCTGCGGGGTCAACGACCTTTTGATGCATTCGACTGCCGACGCGAGCGGCCGACAGTTAGTGACATTTCGAATACGACAAGGACAGGCCGCGTGCGCCTGTATACGGCATTCTTTTTATAACGCACACGTGTAATTTTGCGTTTCGGGTGTTATTCTCAGCAGTGACACGACTTTATTGACATTTGAGACTGATATAAGTATTTAGTGACGCGTTTAACCAGTGAAGCGTTTGAGAAGACGCGACCGTCTACGGTTTTAGTGCGCGTTGGGTTACTCGGCCTAATCGGTTAATCGGCCAACTGCATACAAGCACACACACACACGTACACATATACACGCAGTGACTCATGAGGCCGGACCACATACAGCTGACGGCCGCATAAGGTAGGTTGAGACGCCGAAACGACGGGCCCAGGTCCCGGAGGTTGATTCATCCGTCCGCACGTTTGCGCGGAACACGTTCTTATCTTTGTTTAACCTTAAATACCAAGTAAAAAACCTTTTAACAAATTTTTTGTCCCTACTGTTAACAGTTGAGGAGCCGCGTTTGGAGCCAATCCTGCCAGCAGCAACAGGTTGTGCTCATCATAAATCAGCACTGTCATCGAGACTGGACCAGTATGTAAAATTTCAGCTCAATTTTTTTTTAATAATATAAGGCAAGCGCCTGGCTACGATCTCGCCTGATGGAAAGCGACAGATGCAGCCTAAGGTGGACCGCGCTTGACAAAGTAGTGCCTATTCACTCTTTTTTTGAATTTGGCTAAATACATATAAAATCGGACACCGGGAAGTGGATCAAATTGAACTTGCAATATTCCACCTTCACATACAAACAGATATACAAGCCATGTTATATAAAAGTTATTTAAAACACAGAAAGGTAGCCTCATTTGCTCTCTGATTTTCCTAACCGCGCTCTCTCCGGAGTCTAAACATAGCTCGCTCAATCGCTTTGAGTGTTTGTCTGAGTTGTCGTAGTGTACTAATTTACTGTATCGCAGATTATAGCAAAATAATTTTATTATTACTTTTGTATATTCAAATGGCACTAAATGTAAGTGAGTAACAAAACAGCATAACGCATAATAAATTGCAATCAACCAAATATTGTTTTAAAATCTCAATTCTTTCTGCAAATTTATTTCCTATTCGCACCATGTTTAGTCGTTAATACCTATATTTTTTTAATAGAAATATGTAGTTAATAGATTATTTATTTACAAATCATTATGCGTTGTAGGAGATTTGTGATAGCCCAGCGGTAAGATTGTGCCACTCTTTCTATGTGGGCACGGATTCAAACTTCGAAAGTCACCAGTAAGTTTCTCAGTTTGTAAGCAGAGAAGCTTAAATAACTATTTAAGCTCCTCTGAGCGTAAATTACTAGCAAGTATGTAGGGAGTTCTGATTAGGAACGATCGAAAGCTCAATCAAGCTTCCCACACATATGCGCTTTACTTGAATCCCAGTAGCTTTAGACTCTAGTTATATAGCGGGACCATAAGTCCAGGGACATTTAGACAAGTAATTAAACTTGGAATGATATGATTTATAAAAGGAAAATTATTGATATAGCAACATGCCACTAAAAGCGACTACAGGCCGGGTATATAGTATGTGCGTTGGGTCCGCGTAGTAAGGTATTGGAGTGACGTCGCACTGGAAATACTGCTTTGGTAGACCCTGGTTACGGTTGGTATGTGGAAAGACGACGTCAAAAAGTAGTAATGAGCCGTTGGATATAGGCTTTAGATCGTGTAGCAAGGCAGTCTTTTGAAGAGACATATGTCCAACAGTGGACAACAATTGATTGGTAGGAAGAGGAGGTAAATATAACTTCAACCGAGTGAATACAAATTTCGACTTTATTGGTAAACCATTGCCTTTGTCTGTGAGAAATCTCCTTAGCACAATGATATAAAAATATTACGCCGTGCAGCGTCACTTATCGCTTTGTATATAGCGCTTTTTACGTATCACTTGGTTGGTTAGCGATATAAAGACATGTCTTCAAAAAAAATTGTTTAGCGTTTAACAAATAAATGGGGGAGCGAAAGGAGAGGAGAGATAGAGGAGATTAGAGAGGAGAAAGGAGACAGAGATACACTAGACCATTTGTTCTCGCATTGTACAGGACATGAGGGGTGTACACTCACCGGTCTGGTTGACGACCAGCACGTCGAGCACGATATCGTACTGGTTGACGGACACTATGGCCTCCGCGTACACGGGGTCCGAGAAGCCCGTCAGCTGCGTCACCTTGGACAGCTTGCCACGCTCCTCCGACCCGCCGCTGCGACCTGCACACAGACAAACACCAAAACAACACAAGCTGTACGTTATTAATCACGAACATATTTTCAAATGTGTGTCTGTCTATCTCTATATGTTACATGTTCATATGGATATATAATACCATGTAGTATCCGTAAATAATTTATAGAATTAGGCGTTACTTTGCGGAGATCCATAATACAAAGCTTTGCGATTTTGTCGTGGAGTCTATCTCCTGATGATGCTTCGGTTGCGGGGCGAAACGATTGTTGAGTTTGTGATAGTGAACGTGTGTAGTGCTTGTGTATTGTGGTGGAAGTGGTGGAGGTTTGTGCATGTGTTTTTACGAATTCTGCACGTATCGGGTATGAAAATACAGATAGTCCACTATACATTTAGCACTATATATATTTTTTATTTACTGTATCGCGGATTATGGCAAAATAATTTTATTATTACTTTTGTAGTATCCGTAAGTTCGTTCGCACTAACTCAAGCGATAAGTGCCGTCTGTAATGTATGTGTTTCTTTCCTTATTCTCGAAAGAAAGACGGAATTTGTTACTCTGTAAGAATCGGTGATCCAGGGGAGACATAAACCTCGTTATCTTTTTTATCCATTTTATTTTAATTTTATCATACAATAGTAAACAATCACTCCACTATGATTTTAAATGAAATTCTTTAAATCACAATCACTTCACTAACTTTATGATATTAAAACAAAACTCTTTAAATGAACACAAGGCCGACTGTACACTGCAGTATTCACAAATGTATAATCCCTCCAACGACAATGCTCCATTATTTATAATCTGCGACAAGGTGGGGTTGACAACGCGACTGCATGAATAGTGGGGTTGCAACACCACGATAACTCTAGTATATAAGATTTAATCGTGCCAAATTTCATCAATATTAACCTAGCGTATTACCCATGAAAGGGCTACAGACAAAGAGACATTGACATTTCTAGTACGGTTAATATAAAAAAGCTGATATGAAATTCAAATGCTGCGTGGTATTCGGCTGCATAGAATACACCACCCTCATTTCTTACCGAGGTGTCGTAAAAGGCGACTAAGGTGAGTTGACGTCAGGCAGGCGGCTGGTCGTAAAATACATAGCCAAATCATATGACAACAGGTTTGTAACATGTTGTGCCGACCCCACTTAGAGTGGGATAAGGGCAGGAGAATAATAGGAATGATGATATAATTCGCAATCGAATACCAATATCTTTTAAATAAAAAAAATTAAAGGACTAGAAGAATGTGGATGCTCCCGTTACCTTGCAGAGCCTTGCTGAGGGAGAGCTCGAAGATGTCGTGATGCTGCGCGGCGGCCGCGCCCGCCAGAGCCGCGAACGTTATCCCGCGCTCCACCTCGACGCGCCGCTCGCCGCGGGCCGCGCGCGCCTCGCGCTCCTGCTGCTGCTGCGGGCGGTACGGACGTACATACGAAAAGAGTTCGTAATGCATATGTCATAGGGTTCAAATTGGACGGGAGCAGTTTGCGAACATGCAAAAAGAGTTCGTAAGCTATATACAATATAATAAAAATAAATTTGCTTGACGCTAATTCTCTACAATTAAACAAATTCTGGAACATTCAGGCTGTTTACGAAAGGTTGTTTACGAAATGTTATTTACGATCTTCCCAAGGACTCGGGAACTCGGGAACTGACGTCTGAATCAATGTTCAAACGTCAAAACGTCATCGGTTCGTTCGATATATAAGTAGATGTATCGTGCGCCTCGACGTTCAGTTTGCGAATAGCGATCGAGAGCGAAATAAGATGCGAAAATAAAAGTGAAATAATAGTGATCTCCGCTTTCTTATTGGACAACGGACATATACACTTTATATATATATATACTGTATAAATATAAACTGTAAGTAGTATAAAATTGAATAAATTACATTGCATATCCTGCAGTCTTGTATAAAGCTGAAAGGATTTACATATCCAAGCATTTTCATCATTTATATAATACTCACTACACAGCTTTACATATAAGTGGTTTCCTAAAAGTATAAATGTATACTTAACTTAAACTTTTATGTAGGCAAGTCTAGACTAATACGTACGCATGCACGCACACACAAACGCTCGCACACACGCACGCACTAACGCTCGCACGTACGCACTAACGCTCGCACGCCCGCACGCACTATCGCTCGCACGCCCGCAAGGATTACACTCGCACGCACGCACTAACGCTCGCACGCCCGCACGGATTACGCTCGCACGCCCGCACGAATTACACTCGCACACTCGCAATTGACTTCCGAATGCTGCGTAGTTCCTGTCTCGGTCACTCACCTCGGCCTCAGGCAGCAGGGAGGGCGCGGCGCGGTCGGGCAGCGCCAACAGCGCGGCCAGCGCGCGCCGCGAGCCGCCGAGCAGCGCGTCCCGGATGAGGGCGGGGCGCGCAGCGGCCGCCCGCACGCACGTCGCGCCGTGCTCCATGTCGTCGGCGGTCAGCCCGCTGTTGGCAGTCGTGCCTGCAGAACGACGACCATAGTTTACACATCCATCGCAATGTATATCTTGAGAGCTATAGCAACATTCGAGCTACGTCTTCATCAGCCAAAAGATATCCTGGACACATAAACTGTTCCGCGCAAACGTGCGGACGGATGAAACAACCTCCGGGACCTAGACCCGTCGTCCCGGCGTTTCAACCTACCTTATGCGGCCGTTAGCTGTATGTGGTCCGGCCTCGTGAGTCTCTGCGTGTATAAGTGTATGTGTGTGTATGTGCTTGTATGTACTTGGCCGATTCCCGAAACCGTTGGCTCGCCTCTGCACTCTTCCACGGACACGTAATATCTGTTTCTCCCTGAGTATACACTTCACTATATCGGTTAAATAACACCCGGTGTGCACACAACCTTCGTAAGGTCACACGTTATTAAATCGTCCCTATATCGGGGAATAGTATCCAACGCGCACCAAAACCGTGGACGGTCGCGTCTTATCAAACATTTCACTGGTTAAACGCGTCACTAAATCTGAGAATAACACCCGAAACGCAAAATTACACGTGTGCATTATAAGGGAATGCCGTATACAGGCGCACGCAGTCTGTCCTTATCGTGTTTGAAAAGTTACTAGCGGTCGGCCGCTCGCGTCAGTAATCGAATGTATAAAACGTCCTTGATTTCGCCGGTCGCGTCTCCGGCGGGCGAGTCAATTTATTCAAAACAATCAAAAGAAGATCTCTTTAATGGATCTTCACACCACATGATCTAGCGCTGCTTGGATCCAGCGATTCCCCACGACCTATATGAGGTCATCAGGCCACCACGTAGGGGGTCTACTGACGCTACGTTTTCCAATGCGGAGTCACCATTCCAGCACTTTAAGTCCCTAACGCTCATCTGGTCTACGTAGTATGCGCTCCGGGCACAAGAAAAAATAAAAATTCATATCCAAGATCCCACGTCACTAGACATATTTCTAAAATTTCTTAACCACTGTAGTTTTTATAAAATAGATAATAGAGCTCAAGTCAACTTGAATATCTTTAGTTATCTTAGACCCTAAGGCATATGGAGATAAAATCGAAACTTAAGTGATAAGACCACCTTTTGCATCTTGTGATGTGTTTTATATTCAATCATATTGTAACAATTTATTCAAATCGCAATACCAACCCTTTTTCAATCACGTTATAACAATTCATGTTCCAAATTGCGATACTAACCCGGATTCTGTTTGTGATAAGAGAGCAGCGATGCGGAGAGGTGGAGGGCCCGGTTGGCTTGCACGTGGTCTTCCACACGGAGGGCAAGTTTGGCCAACGCAGAGCACGCGCACGCTGTTGTGAAACTTTCTCCTTCACGCAAGGCGCTACTGAGTCCGCCTGTGCTGGTCTCAATTATGTTTGACCTAATAAAGAGTACAAATAAAGAAACTAGTTCATTTTCTTCAATTAAACAAGCAGATAAGTAACGATAAATTTAAGTAACTCAATATAACGACCTGTTACAACCCCACTGTTCGGCATAGGGGCAGGCTCCAACCCATCTCCTTTTTTGGAGATAGGGTCTGGAGATTGACGCATCTATGCGGCCACAATGCTTATATTTCACTAAATTATTACACAAATTCGTGAAAATTCGTTATATATTTTTGTAAGTTTCGTTTAGAAAGAGAAAAACATGTTGTACCGATCCCACTTAGAGTGGGATAAGAGTGGGAGAAAAGATAGTAATTTTCGTCATCGAAAACTAGATGACGTTGTTTATTGAGTTTTCAATTGAAAATAATTTGATTGGTGATGATTTAAATTGATCTCCATATTAATATAAAAACTAAGCAAAGTAAAGTGAAATACCATATCGTAGTTTACACCAATGAACAGTTTATTTAAACCTAATAAGGCAAATCAGCATTAAAAGCCGTGTGATATCCGGCACAATAGAATAGACCAGCCTCTTTTCTTACCGAGGTGACGTAAGAGGCGACTAAGGTATGTGCCGTGTGGTATCCGGCTGGATAGAATAGACCACCCTCATTTCTTACCCAGGTGTCGTAGGAGGCGACTAAGGTAAATGCCGTGTGGTATCCGGCTGCATAGAATAGACCACCCTCATTTCTTACCGAGGTGTCGTAACAGGTGACTAAGGTATGTGCCGTGTGGTATCCGGCAAAATAGAATAGACCACCCTCATTTCTTACCGAGGTGTCGTAACAGGTGACTAAGGTATGTGCCGTGTGGTATCCGGCAAAATAGAATAGACCACCCTCATTTCTTACTGAGGTGTCGTAAGAGGCGACTAAGGTAAGTTGACGTCAGGCAGGACGCCGATCGTAAAATACGTAGCTAAATCAATGACAACATGTTTGTAATAACGCAACAAAATATAAATGATGTAAATAATCAAAATCAATAATTTTAACTATAATATGTCCACTAACTTGGGCAAATTGAAGGCGGACTGCGTGGCGTAAGCTCCGTCACTGGTCACCAACTTGCGGACAGAAGATTCCTTTGCGCCTTCTTTAGCCTCCTCTTTTGGACCTTCCTGGGGTTGACAAACGTGACATCAAAACATCCACACTTTTTTATAGCAGCAGATACAAGCACAAAACAATTTTAATCAAAACTCTTTAGTTCTGTATTTCTTATCGTCTAGAAGTTATTGTACTACTAACTTATGTATTGCTACGAACATGCGAAAAGAATTCGTCATGCTAATGCTATGCTAATAAAACTTTACGAACGTGTAAAAAGAGTTTGGAAACTATCAAATCAAATCAAATCAAATCAAAATAATCTTTATTCAAATAAACCATTTCAGGCACTTTTGAATCGTCAAGCATCAATATGATTAATGAAGCTACAACTGGTTCGGAATGTCGCTCTTACCGAGAAGAACCAGCAAGAAACTCGGCGGTCAATCTTTTAAATATTTTCAATTATACATTATTAAACCGCTGTCTTGTATGAAGCTGAAAGGCATCACACACACACACACACAGGCGCACACACACACGTAAACGTACGTACACACGTATTCATGAGGCCGGACCGCATACAGCTGACGGCCGCATAAGGTAGGTTGAGACGCCGAGACGGCGGGCCCAGGTCTCGGAGGTTGTTCCATCCGCCCGCACGTTTGTGCGGAACAACTACTAATACTACTAAACTATAAATCATATACTACTACTGACTACATGACACATGCAACACTTACAGATTTGGCGTCCTCGGTAGGATGGTCGAGCGCGGGCAGTACGGCCGCCATCACGTCGAGCGCGGCGCGCGCGCTCTGCGCCGTCTCCGCGAACTCCGCCAGCAGCCAGAGCGCGGGCCGCGCGATCTTGCCCACTCGGACACTACCGACGCATTCCAACAGTTTCTACGACAAAGGCGACATTCAAAATTCAAAAAATTCTAAATATTCTTTATTCAAGTAAACTTGTAAACAAGTGCTTTCGAATCGTCAACTTTACTGCTGGTTCGGAAAGCTCTTCCTACCGAGAAGAGCCAGCAAGAAACTCGGCGGTTGCTCTTTTTAAAATAAAATCTTAGAACTAATTACATTTATTTATTACTGTCTTGTACAGGGTAGAAGTGCACCTATATCCACACATCCTTATCATCTAAGTAATCTTCAACAGTATAGTAGGCTCTCTGTATCAGCCTCTTTTTAACAGTGGTTTTAAACTGCTGTAATGTCACGGCCAAAATTGATTTCGGAATTTTATTATAGAATCTTATACCCATACCCACAAACGATTTACGTACTTTTGCTAGGCGCAAAGCAGGAGCCGCAAGCTTATGTCGGTTCCTACTTTGTCTATTATATACATCACCTATCGTTTTATAATTCTTTATATTTTTATGTACAAAAATTACATTGTTTAAAATATATTGTGAAGCAAATGTAAGAATACCTATTTCCTTAAACTTCTCTCGCAGGGAATCACGCGGACTTAAATTGTAGATGCCACGTATGGTTTTTTTTTTTGTAATACGAAAATTTTTTCACTATCCACGCATTTACCCCACAGCAATATTCCATAAGACATAATGCTATGGAAGTAAGCAAAATGAACAAGTTTCGCTGTTTCGACATCTGTAAATTGTCTTATCTTTCGAACAGCGTAGGCTGCTGAACTAAGTTCCCTGCAAGAGTTTTTATGTGTGTGCTCCATTGGAGTTTTGAATCCAAGGTCACTCCCAAGAATACAGTTGTATTTTCTGTTTTCAGTGGTACATTATTTATGGAGAGCCTATTTGCATTATTTATATCGGCGCCGTTTTCGCTATTCCTCAGTAGATGGTGCTGTACCGAATTGTGCCGCGTGTTACGTCTACTCAGCGTTTTCCGCTTTCCTAGACTCTACTCGACACCTGAGGTGTCATCTTCCACGCTTAGGAAAGAAACTTCGCGCCACCTCGCCTTTCTATACCTAACTTCGGTGGGATCGGACGATTAGTATTTAAGATTTAAGCATAGTACATAGTATAACAATAATTATATTTAATTAACTGTAAATAAATAGATTTATTTGGATAGTGAGTTTAGTATACCCAACAGTCGCCACCCATAACATAATTCGCGCTATAAAAGTTTTTCAAGAGATTAAAGTAGCGGCCTGTTACAATCCCACTGCTGGGAATTGGCCTCCTCTCTCCGTTTCTAGGGAGAAGGGTTGGAGCTAAGACCTACCACGCTGCTCCAACACATATCTTCAGAATTCAACACATATCTTCAGAGATGCAGACGCAGGTTTCCTCACGATGTTTTCCTTCACCGAAAAGCGTGTGATAAATTGCAATTATCAAGACACATGAGTTTTAATAGAAAAACTCATTGGTGCCTGCTAGGGTTTGAACTCGTGTTCCCCTCCAAAGAGTCGCACGGTCTCACCGCTGGGCTATCACAGTTCTAGTATATAGAGTCGAATTTGCTTGTTCTGTATGTTATCGTGATGGTACGATGGTCTCGCCTTCGTTGGGTTGTTACTATAGATAAAAATGCTTTGACTAGAAAACTTCCTTTGAACTTCGAACAAAACGACAGATTAATTATGTAAATAGAAAATATGTTAATTATATAAAAAGAGTGACTACCGAGATTCTTTGTTTTTTCTCGGTGACCTTTCCGAACCAGTAGCTTCTTTATAGTTTTACAGTGAACTTGAACAAAGAATATTTTGAGTTTTAACGCGAATTTGAACAGTTCCTACGGCCTATCATTGTTAACACCCGTTTAATGGTAAAATAGATCATCGACTCGAATGGTCCTTCGAACCGGATACGCATTCTTACCGCATATATCTTGGGTCGTAGGTCGGGGAATGCGTACAGCGCGTGCCTCAGGTAAACCAGCACGTCGTGCGCTGCCGGCTCGCTGCCGTCGCCCAGCAGCTCGAGCAGCGCCGGGGACACTACGCCCGCCACCTCCGGGAACTGCCGGGAGATATAAATTAGACAAACAAAATTGTATCACATTGATATCTCTAGACGACGCGATTCTTGTGGCGAACTGCCCAAGATTAAAAAACGTTAACATTACTCGAGTATATTAAAGACTCTATGAAGGCAGTGTTCGAAGTGTTCGGTGGTTGGTTGGTAAATGGAAAGTAAGTTTTTGACCGAATGTATTTAATCACGTATTTTACAGAACCGCCTGAACAATACGCGGCACATGGATCTACTGATTTTCGTAACAAAATTTATTCCACACATATTTAAAAAATGAATATAAATCAATTTAAAAAGCTTTTGACAAAAACTCATGTCTCCTTTGTTGACCGTTGAGAAGTACCCTTGTCTGGAGCCAATCTTAGCAGTAGCATCAAGTCAGGCTTATCATAAACATGCATTGTCATCAGACCTGGACCAGTATGTAAATTTCAGCTCAATCGGACACCGGGAAGCTGCTCAAATTTATCTTGCAAGATTCCACCTTCAGATACATACACGGCAAGTTAAAAAAAAGCTTTTAAAAATTAATATAATCAATTCAATAAGAAAAGCTTTTGGCAAAATTTTATGTCTGTACTGTTAACCATTGAGGAGTTCCAACGTCTGGAGCATCAATTGGAGGATCAATCCTCGAGACAGCAGCGCCAGGATTGGTCCAGGTCTTATCCTGCAAGATTCCACCTTCACATACTTGCACGGCAAGTTGAATAAAGGCTTTTGAAATCCGAAGCCATTCGACCTGGACTCCAAATAAAGGAAAAAGGGTAGGAAGGAGAAATAAAAGCAGCAGCAATACCTTGAGCGCGGCGCGGTGCAGCGCGCGCACCAGCAGCTGGCGGTACTTCTGGGCGTCGTCGTGGTCAGCGAGCTGCGCGCGGGCAGCCTCCTTGCGCAGAGCGCCCACCAGCTCCTCGGCGTGCCGCGCCGTCACCAGCTCCAGCGCTGCCCGACAACACAACGACACCCTTATAACTCCAGGTCCTACCAAGCTTAGTGAAAAGAGCACAGGAATACTGAATCACGTACACCCTCAAGAGTACGACCGCGACACACATAAATTGGCTTACAGGCAGGGTGGTGGTGGACGTATCCAATAGCGGAAGCTACCACCCGTGACCAGTGACGAGTTTGGCCACAGGTTTGGCGGTTCTCGATCGTGGCACAAAGAAATAAGACCAGAGAACCACTGAAAATTGAAAAACCCTCAAGAGTAGCCGCTTAGAGATGCTTCTCCTACTCGAACCCAAACGGGTCCTTTCATCACAGCCGAGGCATTGGGATTACTTAATGGATCGGTCGTCTCTAAGGACCTCTCTTCAGCTTCAGCTTCGAATCACCCCATTCGACGCCCAGAGGTCTCCATTGGGGTTGTGTAAGTTACAAGAGCGTAAAATTGCCAGACTTGAGTGTTTGTTACTTCTGGACGCCTAGGTTTGAGGTAGAAAAGTTAAAGACCTGATCTATACTGAGACCTCACAATTTAGCATACATATTGCTTTCGCGAATGTTATTGCCAATTATAATGTATTATCCTAATAACAACTTCTCGTCATTTCTCATCTTCCTTATAATAAATATTAGGAGCTGAAGGGTTGGTTGGCGTATATTGTGTCCTAGATCCGTATCAGTCACAGGCATTTCGAACACCTGTTGGAACTGGGTAGAGTTCACCGCTTCTTCCAGGTGCAGCATGTCCATGGTGATGTCGGGCAGCCTGCACCGCACTCACCGAGGTGCAGCGTGTGCCTGCGCACGTCCAGGTCGGAGGCGGCCAGCACGCGCAGCACGTCCATGGCGAGGTCGGGAAGCGCGCGCGCGCCCACCTCCCCACTGACTGCTCGCAGGGCGCTCAGCTTGCCCACCACGATCAGCTTCACATTGTTGTCGCTCTCCTTCACTATCAGGTCGATGTAACACGCCGCTGCAGCCTGTTAATAAAACTTACAGATCTACTCAAGCACTGCTCAGAATGTTACGAGCTTAACACGTCCGCTGCAAAATCCAGGGTCCTAGGGCTATCTAGGCCTCGATCTAAATTAAGACCGCATGGTAAGGAGAATCCAGTGTTCCGCGCAAACGTGCGGACGGATGAAACAACATCCGGGACCTGGGCCCGCCGTCCCGGCGTTTCAACCTACCTTATGCGGCCGTTAGCTGTATGTGGTCCGGCCTCATGAGTCACTGCGTGTATATGTGTACGTGTGTGTGTGCTTGTATGTACTTGGCCGATTCCCGACACCGTTGACTCGCCTCTGCACTCTTCCACGGACACGTAATGTCTGTTTCTCCCTGAGTATACACTTCACTATATTAGCTGAATAACACCCGGTGTGCACACAACCTTCGTAAGGTCACACGTTATTAAGGTGTCCCTATATCGGGGAATAATACCCAACGCGCACCAAAACCGTGGACGGTCGCGTCTTATCAAACACTTCACTGGTTAAACGCGTCACTAAATCTGAGAATAACACCCGAAACGCAAAATTACATGTGTGCGTTATAAAGGAATGCCGTGTACAGGCGCACGCGGCCTGTCCTTATCGTGTTTGAAAAGTTACTAGCGGTCGGCCGCTCCGGTCAGCAATCGAATGCATAAAACGTCCTTGATTTCGCCGGTCGCGTCTCCGGCGGGCGAGTCATTTTATTCAAAACATCCAGTAAGAATCACCTCTGTGTCTAAAAAGTTAGTGCTGAAACCAGACCCGATTAAACAAGTGACATCAAGTTTAATCTTTTTCTGAGGCCCCACTGCGCAAAGAGCTTTAATATGTAGACAATTTTATTGTACACATTTAACTCGGACGGTTAGGTTAAAATATAAAGCAGAGTGTAACAGAGACTAAAATGTTGGAATAGGAAATAGTCAAATGACAGTCTGTGTTGTTGTTAATGCTGGATGCGGGGTTCTTGAGTGATCGATAGCGAGGGAAGGGACTTTTCATGGTGGGGATTGCCTTAAATAGTGAAACTTGACGTAATTAGAGAGATTCTGTTGAGATTCTGTTGGGATTGTCGAGTCTGTCGATTGTCGTCGTTAACGTGATTTTTAGTTAAAGTGTATTTTGAGTCGATTAGTGAAGTCAAGCTGAAAGCGAATTCATACAAGTTTAATAGTGAGAAAGTGAAGATGTTACGATCCAAAACCTTCTGGGCTCGTTTCAAGAGTATGTCGGAGATGATTATAGGATAGTGTTTTGTACAAATCGACGCGCGCCACGCGGCGCGACCAGCCGGATCAACGACCTTAGTGCATTCGTTCGCCGCCGGTCACGTCCGCCAGTTAGTAACGTTTTGGATTACGATAAGCACAGGCGGCGCGTGCCTGTATACGACCTTATTGTATAACGCACACGCGTAATTATGCGTTTTGGGTGTGGTTTTTAGATTTAGTGACGCGTTCAATCAGTGAAGCGTTTTGAGAAGACGCGACCGTCCGCGGTTTTAGTGCGCGTTCGGGTTAATGTTCCCCTATATAGGGACGATTCAATAACGTGTGACCTTACGAAGGTTGTGTGCACACCGCGCGTTATTTGTGTTACTTAACCGCGTTGGTGAAGTGTACACTCCGGGAGAAATAGACAGTACGTGTCCGTGGAAGATTGCTGAGGCGAGCCAACGGGTTCGGGAATCGGCCAACTACATACAAGCGCACACACACACGTACACATATACACGCAGTGATTCATGAGGCCGGACCGCATACAGCTGACGGCCGCATAAGGTAGGTTGAGACGCCGAGACGGCGGGCCCAGGTCTCGGAGGTTGTTTCATCCGCCCGCACGTTTGTGCGGAACAAATAGTGATAAGGTTTCGTAGTCACCTTGATGGCGGCGGGCGCGCACGATAGCGTGACGAGCGTGCCCGCAGCCTCGTAGCGTACGGCGGCGCTCGGCGCGTTCAGGAGCCCGTACACGGTGCGGATGAACCGCGAGCGCTCCGACGGATTCGCATGGCACACCTGCAACGACATCACTTGACGAAACGATCCTATTTTTTAACAGGAAGCCTACCATGAACTCTTATTGCGACTCCATTGAAGACGTAATCGAAATTGTTTGTGCTTTTTCATACCATGACGTCTAAAGACGCACACTTTAATGTGGGTTGCAGACCGAGAGCTAAGCTACTTTGAAACTAAACTAAGCCAGCTTAGCTAGGCTAAGCTAAGATATACTATAGATTTATGATTTTATACTTGAATATTCGTGGTTTGAAGACATAATTATAAATTATTAGTTTCGGGTACATTTCCACTTTTCGATATTTCCACTGATCGCCACTACATACCGAGGATAGTTCGCGAAGCCATTGAAATTAAGAAATATAAAAATTTCAATCGCGAAGACGGTTTTAGATTAGCGAACATGTGGAATCCAGTAGTAGAATTGTGTAAAACTCAGAAACGGCGCCAAAATTCAAAATTTAAAAGTGACGTTGTGAGTGTAGTATGCCGAACAATCCGTGACGCACCGATAAAAAGAACGAGACGGAGGGTAGTTAGATACTGCCCCTAACATCTCAGCTTGAAGTACCGCCTACCTGCAGTTCCGTCGTGACCACGATCCATGCAACTGGGTCGAAATATCGGCGAATCAAAACAAATTACCGTGGTATGTACCCGAAACTAATAATTTATAATTATACTAAAGATATGTGCTGTGCACACCAAAAGCTAAGCGGAAGCTTTTGAATCATTGTCATTGTCATCAAGCGGGAGGGGTTTAGGTCGTGTAGCTGCGCATCGGCATACACAACTGTCTTAGCTTCGCATATTTTAGTTAGCTCACATAGCTTAGCCTGCGTAGTTTGCAGTCTGCACACAGGTATGAAAAACTGCGTTAGCTATGTGAGCTAAACTAACTTAGCTTAGCTCTTAGTCTGCAACCCGCATAAGTCGTTGCCGAATGAGCGTTTGGAATTCGTCCTAAGAACATGTGAGTCAAAGAGACAGAGTTATCTATAGTTCATATAACGTTATCCCTTTCAAACAAACGATCCCAATGCAATTCACAGAAGAACATTTCCGTCATACATGATTTCCGTGTAGCTTTAACCATTAAGGTTGCACACGCGACGGAAGCTTAAAAAATGGAGTACCTTACCCGTTTTCCTAACATTTCCCTCCACTGATCTGCTCCTATTGATTGGAGTGTGATGAAAAGTAAACTATAACTAGCAGAGGAGTATAAAAAATAACCAAGTTTCGTTAAAATCCGTCGAGTAGTTTTTGTTTCTATAACGGTTATACAAACAGACACAAAAATAATTTATAGAATAAGCCGTTATTTTGCGGAGATCCATAATACAAAAGTAATAATAAAATTATTTTGCTATAATCCGCGATACAATCTACTACTACTAGTATCGCGGATTATAGCAAAATAATTTTATTATTACTTTTGTTTTAGACACAAAAATTTATACGGATTACATTTTTGGCATCAGTACCGATCCCTAATCACCCCCTGATAGTTGTTTTGAAAATATATGTTATGTACAGAATTGACCTCTTTACAGATTTATTATAAGTAAAGATTATCTCAGGTATGAATTATTGGCTACTATACGTCACATCGACTTTCAGAGGCCAATACCATATTTTAATATTTTATACTAGCAATGCCTCGCGGTTTCACCCGCATCCATACCGATCTCGTGGTAGTGGAAAGTGTACAAAGTTGGCCTATAGATTTATTTAGAAATTATTTAATTATAAAAAATGGGTATCATTAGTATTCTTGGAATAAGAGCTAACTAACCAAATGGAGGCCCTGCTATAACAATCGCTACAATGAATTTGTTACGACATTATTTTCTATCGATTTACAGTCTTAAATATGAATTACAGGTATTGAAACAGTTATTAATAAAATATCATTTAATGGGATAAGGATTAATACAGAGATATGAATAAAATGGTTTGATTATTGTGGGCACTTTTACCAACTTTTATTATGTAAAAAAGTAGTTATATTGGCATAACTATAATAGATAGACATATAGTATCGCGGATTTTTTTGTGGATATTGATACGTTCTATAATACTGTAGAACATTTTTTTGTTCTATCATCAGTAGTTTCTGCAGTGCACACGATGAAAGATGTTTACGACTAAATTTTTCCCAACTTATCGCAATTTTATTAGGAATCCCTATTTTTTTTTAAAATGCCATATAGCCTATGTTGCTCGGTAAAAAAACAGCTGTCCAATGGTGAAAGATTTTTTGAAATCGGTCTAGTAGTTTTTGCGTGAAAACGTAACAAACAAACATACATACATACAAACAAACAAACATACAAATCTTTCCTCTTTATAGTATTAGTATAGATATCTTTCTTATATTTAAACATTTTTTACTTAGATGTTTGTTCTGCCAAACATCTGAGCAGTTTGTCGGCAGACCCCAATGACCCTGACCTTGTAGATGAGCTCGACGATGACCAGCTGCAAGATGTCCCCGAAGGCGTGCACGTGGTCGAGGCGGTCGGCCAGGTAGGCCAGCGCGCGCTCCTGGTCGGCGTGCAGCAGCATCAGGAACGCGTTCCTCTTGCACGACATGTCCTGCTCGCCCTCCAGGAACCCGCCCACCAGCTCGGGCGCGTCCGGGATCAGGAACTCGAAGTTGCTGATCGATGTATATTCGAATGCAAAATATTCCAGAAACTATAACTGAGCTACCTGGCTATGATCTGCGTTGGTTAAGTTTGCCTGGTTCATACATTCAATGCTAAATGTATGAAGCAGGCAAAATTCACGTATCTAACACATGCAGGACAATTTACCAAATGTATCCTAAGACGCCTCCACCAGCAACAATGCACACAAGCAGCACACACAACCAACACCACAATCTCGACGATTGTTTCGGTCCGAAACCGAAGCATCATCAGGAGGATAGGCTCCATGACAAAATCGTAACGAGAAACCCACGCAGATTATAGCAAGGTAGGTTATAGTTTCTCATCATCATTCTCCTGCCCTTATTTCACTCTAAGTGGGGTCGGCACAACATGTTACATGATTCTGCTACGTATTTTACGACCGGCCGCCTGGCGAACGTCAACTTACCGTAGTCGTATATTACGACCCCTCGGTAAGAAAAAGGGTGGTCTATTCTACTCAACTGGATACCACACGGCGGGTCAATTTACCTTAGTCGCCTTTTATGACACATCGGTAAGAAATGAGGGTAGTCTATTCTACTCAGCCGGATACCACACGGCGGGTAGGTTATAGTTTATGTAACATAGTAGCGGCCTGTTACAATCCCACAGCTGGGAATAGGCCTGCTCTCTCCTAAGACCCACCACGCTGCTCCAATGATTAGTAGGTTACACATATCTCCAGAATTCTCTAGAGATATGCAGGTTTCCTCACGATGTTTTCCTTCACCGAAAAGCGTGCGATAAATTGCAATTACCAATTAGACACATATGTTTTAATAGAAAAACTCATTGGTGCCTGCCCGGGTTTGAACTCGTGTTCCCCTCGAAAGCGTCGCACGGTCTCACCGCTGGGCTATCACAGCTTTACGTCTATTACGTCTTTAATTGAGTCGCAATAAGAGTTCACGGAAGGCGTGCAGTTGTGACAACTTTTTACCGGTAAATAGTAAATATGGCAAGTACAGCATTCCTTCTAACGTAGGAGTGCCTGTGCTCGAGACAAGCTCGTATAGCTGGCATCAGGGGCTCCAATAGTTCGGGCTCCTTCAGCTTGCACAAAAAGCGCAAGGTCGACCCACGGAGGAACTCATTTGGATGCTGCAAGTCCTAAAATGTGATAATACAGTTATAGGATCCAAGTACAATTTCAGAAACAAATACAGAAATTTAACAGACTTATGAGTTTAGAACAAATACAACAACAAGAGGACACAAAAAAAAATCATAACGAAATTTGATTGGCCACATTTATAACACATCAAAGTAAAATGTGAAATAATTTAAATAATTAATAAAGATAAATAATAAATAAAAATATCATAGAAAAAATAAAATATAATATATAAAAAATAAATAAAAAATATTCGTATAATTGTGAAAACAGAGCAGGGTACACAAATCAAAACCAATTGCGATTTAACGTTTTATTAAATAATAATAATGTATGTTTACAATATATCTAAAGTACTGCTGGGAAGCAGTACTTTTATTATAATATATCTATTATTATATTATTATGGGGCTGAACCACCGTGTGGTATCCGGCTGACTAGAATAGACCACCCTCATTTTTTACCGAGGTGTCGTAAAAGGCGACTAAGGTAAGTTTATTTCAGCAGGCGGCCGGTCGTAAAATACGTAGCCAAATCATTTGACAACGTGTTTGTAACATGTTGTGCCGACCTCGCTTAGAGTGGGATAAGGGTAGGAGGATGATGGTATGGGTCTGAGAAAAAATCATGTGGTATATTTTATCTTTTCAGGATAACATACAATTAAGTTTTCTATTTAAGTACATAAGCAAAATAATTTTATTATTACTTTTGTATTATGGATCTCCACAAAGTAATGCCTAATTCTATAAACTTATAAAATTAGTATGCATATTGAAGCCAACTTACCTTTCTATACGCGTCACAGACTAGAATCATCTCCTGCATCAGCTTGCCATCAGCAGTAGTCTTGGGTACAATCTCCCAGAAAATAAGCAGCAACTTCTTGATGGTGTGATCTTGCAGCGGTAAGACAAATCTGATTATGATCATCAACAGACCGGGAATTTTCTCTCCGGATAATATTATACTGATAACCTTCTTTAAAGCTTCAATCTTTTTCTTTGTATCTCCTTTTTCTGTTTAGAAAGAAATAATGTCAATATTGGTCCAATAAAAGCAAACTTTATTTTAAAAAAGGAAAAAGAAGCTTTGACTATGAACCAATGTGGGTTATTAGTAAAGATTTTAAAAAACAAATCAATGTTCACATTTAAAATAATCATAGTTCAAATGAGCTTTTACAACAAATTTTGAATATTGAAACTAAAATATCAAATCAAGTTCAAATTTCAAATTCTGAATGTACGCGTCTTCTGCATTTGTGTATAATTGGTCTACGAGACAATAAGTATTTTGATTCCTCAAATTTGATAACTCAAAATATTGAAAAAACTCTATATAGGATATGGTGCGATGTCTCAAAGTTATATGTATTTTAAATTGCGAACCTTATCATTCAAGTTGTCTTAGCATCCATCCAGTCATGCAATCAATTAAATAAACCCACAAGGCATTGGCTGTATTGAATATAAAATACAACAATTGAAAATGAGAATTTTTTTATATCACCACTGTTTTGGCAATTAAATGTCAATATAAATATGATTTATAAATCATACCTAAATCAAGCTTCAACTGCATCTCATTGTAAGGTTCAGAGTCAGTTGGGAAGTTGATAAGTGTGTAACAAGGTTGCTCAACAGTCCCCATTGTTCTGAAACAAAATTATTAGTTTTTTTTTTTTTTTTTAACTGACTGTATGCTGTTAGCCCTAATGGCTTTTACAGCGTCACCGGGCGGGACGGGCGAGCGCAGAAGCATCGCCGAGGTTGCGAAATGCAGGGAGTAGAGCGCAGAAGCTCTACTTAAGTCGGGGAACGTCGTCCTAAGGGTGCCTCCTGTGAGGCCGGACCACGGCTTAGGGCGACGTGTAGTGGAGGGTTGATGGTATGACTTAGATTAGTCATTGCGGCGTCGGAAGGGTGGCGAGAAGCCACGACCGACCGACGTCAGAAAACTGGGACCTCGTCTTCGCCGGCGAAGACGCTGTGTGTGTGTATTACGTGTATCTGTGTTGGCGATCGTTATTTGATCGTCGGGGTCATACAAGACGCTTTTTGGACGCCTATATTTTCGATGGTCCGACCTAACTGGGATGTAGGTAGAAGCAACTGAAATAAGGGGGTTCGAGTGTACCTCAGATTTCTCGAAGTAAGATTTCAAAAAACTTTTAAAGAGGTGAGTAATGGTAGGGATATCGAGGTCTCTATGGAGGTCAACGTTCCGCATGAACCACGGACACCCAGTGGCTGTCCGCATAAATCGGTTCTGAAGTCTTTGGAGCCTGAGCAATCTGACCTTGGTCAAATTATTAGTTCATGATTCAATTTCAAGTATGTTATGCTCCACAAATACTTCAATCTCACAGTGTGACACACTGTTAGACTTAATTTTTCAATCAAAAAAGGATCATAAAGCCAATTACTATGCATTGTAATGTTTGTTTTTTAATATATTGGAAAAGTACACACACTGCTGTCCATCTCCAAAGTAAGTAACTTAATACTTGTGTTATTGGTGACAATAACTGGTAAATATATTTATTTTTAAATTTAACACACTTAAATACACTGAGAATTGAAGATCCAACCAATTATTGATAGAAAAATCTAGGCCCATTGCAGGAATCAAGCCTGTGACCCATGGAGTTATAGGCAGCGTCGCTGCAAATTGCACTGATGGTCCCGTCAAAGCCAAGTCAAGTCATCAAAAATCTGATTTGCATTGAAGAACAATAATTCTCAATAAATAATACACAAAGTTAAGATTAAAAATAAACCTTAAGACACAGCTTCAGAAGATGGGATGGTGCTATCACCATCATAAATATTCTACCATCTTAACTTATTTGCGATGGTATACCTAAAGGTTGAATAGTCAATAAAATATTAAACTATAATTAGGACCATTCTGGATAACAGTTGATATAGAATGAAGTAAATTAAGCAGCATTATATAGAACAATAGGCAGTTGATCAAAACTTCTAAGAATTATATGCCATGCAATCCATAAAAACTACTACCCATAATATAAGATACTAAAAAAAATATTGTTATGACGTTATTTTTATTACTTTTCAACACATATAACTTACAGGAAAATAGTTGTAATTTCAAGTATAAGTTACTCAAAGTACAAATAAGGTACTGTAAAAGACTATTCTCATTACAAATATGTAAAGTTTTGCAATTCGGAGTAAATTACTTTTTACATAACTAAAGTTTACTTACAGAATAGGACTATCACTAAAAGAAACAAAACAATCTTAGTTACTTTGTAAACATTTTAAGAAACAAGGACTGAGTCTTCTATATTATTTGTCTGAAACTAATTGCAGTAACACAGAAAATGATATCGGAACCTAATGATTAATAAAACATTATTATTTATCATCTTAAATAATAATTTATTACAACAAATCATATAAGCCGCCGGACAGCAAAAATTCTAAATTCACCTGAAATTTAAGCGTTCTGGAAGTGTGAATTTAGACAAAATAAACTTAAGCTTTTCACAGAATCGAAATATAAACTAAATTTAATCAAAAAATTAACAATATTATTAAATTTAACAAAATTATTAGTAATACGTGTCCATAACCACATAAAACATGACAAATCACACATGTCAATTGTCAGCTGTCAAACTAATCTGACAATGACACGTTAGACTTGTGTAGATAGTTTGATTAGATTCATGATTTTTTATTTTACTTATTATCAACTTGAAACTTTAAGGCCATTGATTTATGGCTATGGTTTTATTCACAGAGGAAGGGTAAAACAGTTAGTATTATAATGTATTATCTATGGTCAGTCTCTTCTTACTTATGTAGACAGAAGAGCTTTTTAAGTTTTTTTACTATTTAATAATTTTTTGTTCATGGTCAGTTTGAATAAGCCAGAGAGAAAAATGATATATACCATAGACTTGATATATACCAAAGACTACATGTGTACATATTATATATACAAAAAAAAAAACAAAAGTAAATAAGTTCTAGTTTTCCGGATCAATCAAATCAAATAAAAATCAATACACAACGGTCTTGTATTGTTCTAAATCTAACGTTAAAAAAATTAAGTATTTGAAATGGATGTGGTAATAACTTTGTTTTATATCCTCTTTTCAATTTGTGTTGTGTATCCACCAACTGAATTCGTATCTGCTGGGTTCACAATACCACAGCTTTTGGAAGGCTACTTGGGTTCTGAAAGTACGAACTTTATCGACTACCATATGAAAAGGATAACTATCACTGCCTTAACCCATTCCATATTACCTTTGGGTTATGCCTTGACACTTTGGTGTGGGGGAGAGCGTGGACCTTGGATGCCATCTTTTACATTTGCCATGGCTACTATTCCTCTTTTAATGATGTACAAAATATCATGTTGGTGGGAAAATAACAAGACCAAACATCCAGTAGTGAAAGCTTTGTTGCCCTATGTATCTCCTGAACATGAATGGCGAATTCTTGCTTCGAATTTCAACATTGAGTTCAGAGGGTATGTATTTTTTAATAACAGTACTAGAGCTATATTTATATAGTAAAGATACAGAAAGCATGTTTACAACATAGTCACTTAAGTTGATTGACATTTTTTTTTTTCTAGAACTAAACTTGGTATAGCTATCTTTATTTTGTGTGTCACATATTTATAGAGACCAAAATCTTTCAAAGATTTTATCTGTATAAAAAACAGCTAACAGAAAGTACATTTCTTGTTTTTTTCTCTCTCATTATTTAATTTAGTGACTTTTATACGACTGTTCTTGTTGATTCTTTAAATTTTCATTTTAACCCAGTAACAGTAAGTATTTATATATTGTATATTGTGGATCGATATTTGTTTTCAGTGTTGATAAAGTAACTGTACAACTAAGCGCCACAAGCAAGTTCATAGCAACACAGACGTGGCTCTTCAAAGTGACACAATACAGTATAAATCTGGTGAAGCAAAGTGACTGTGCTTTGGTTGCCACTGCAGTAAGTTATCATATATGTACATGACCAAACAGTCAAGTCTCCAATGTATGATAAATATTGTACCATTACAGCAATACAGAAGTCTTACATGTGGTAAAGTGCCAAGGTTTCCAGAGCCTTGTTTATTTATCTGCTGGAAACTGATTAGATTTATTAATGTAAATTAAATATAGTAAATTATAAATTATTATTTTTTATAAAACTCTCTCCATCATAACAAAATTTGTTAAATCTATTCTATATTATTTATATAGACAGATTGACATTATGAATTGACACTATCATGTCACACAAATTGTTTGCCTAGTGTAGAATACACCTATCCCCCGATTTACACGGTAGATACGTTCCTGAGAAAAACGTGTAAATCGAAAATTAAAAATTTTCAAGTCAAAACCGTGTAAATCGAAAAGCTTGCAGAAAATGCATAATTTTGCTATTTAACAGTTGTGATTTTTTTCAATATTTTTAGGTGTACACAGAAATAAAAATAAAATGCATTGACAAGTTAAAATATGATATATATTACGGAAACACTGTTTTTTTATTTAATTACAATACATTAAACAGAAGAACAAAAAATTAAACCAAAGATGTTTTATTATCCTTCATCACTATCAGAAATTACTCTCATTCTTTTTTTGAAATGTGTACACAGCGCACGTGTTCAAATACAGTAGCATTTAGCAGAGTGGGATAAAAACAAAAAACTTATTTGGAAAACCGTGTAAAAGCGAAAACGTGTAAAACAAGTACCGTGTAAATCGGGGGATAGGTGTATGTTTTTTTTTGCATAAGTTCATTGACAAAATATTAATTCTACAATATTTTGTAGACAGACAGTCATAACTTGTCACCATCAGGTGAGGATGAAGTGCAATATGTAAACATTGAAGCCATCCCGTCCAGGGATGACATAAAGAAGTTCACATTCAGAATATCCACATCATCATTGAGGGAGCTGCAGCCACGTCTTGAGCATCCCGTGCGCGTGCCTGATCATATATCACTTCTGCCGACCTTTATCGAAAGATTCGTGAATGTCTTCAAACAGCATGTAGAGGAGAACCCAATTTATTATGTTGATCAGGTAAATTTATCTTTTTCAACTGAGAGACAAACGTAGTTCATATATATGGATCAATATATGCTGTCATTACATTTATTAGTGATCACCCCGTGGTTGTATTATTCTCTTCGTACAAAAGTAATAATAAAATTATTTTGCTATAATCCGCGATACAGTAAATAGAAAATATATATAGTGTTTAATGTATAGTGGATTATCAGTATTTTCATACCCGATACGTGCGGATTATAGCAAAATAATTTTATTATTACTTTTGTATTATGGATCTCCGCAAAGTAACGCCTAATTCTATAAATTATTCTCTTCGTAATTTGGTCATAGACATTAACCATAAAACAAAAGATTATGTGTATGTGTGTCAAATGTATGTATGAATGATTTTTTTATTGGTGTAATGTATTTTTTGCTTAATTTAATTACTATATTAGCAGTCTACATTTAATCTCTTTATAAATCATAACTATGTCTAATTTCATACTCCTTATTACATTTAAATTTAGTAAAAGTGGTACAAATATTTTCTTTCATGAAATAATATATAATTGGTAAGGGTGGGTTTTGGTTACAGCTTCTTGTTACACACTGACATTCGTATTGTTCAGGAGTTGGAGGCATGCATTGGCTGTCTGCAAAATATGGCTGATGTGAAATTGAATAAGCGATGCCCGCCTGCCCCACCAGTTCTGGATGGGAATATACCACCATGTCAGCAATGCAATTGCAGGTAAACATATCAATACATAGAGTTACGCATAAGGCTTTGTGGATTGGATTAAAACAACTGTATGACAAAAGTAATAATAAAATTATTTTGCTATAATCCGCGATACATTGTATCGCGGATTATAGCAAAATAATTTTATTATTACTTTTGTATTATGGATCTCCGCAAAGTAACGCCTAATTCTATAAATTACAACTGTATGACTTGTTCAGAAACTTCATACCACCTTATTGGTACAAAAACTTTAGTAGTTACGTACAGAGCAGGTACATGATTGAATAATATAGCCAAAGTAAATATTGTGTAAACCTCTGCTGCTATCGTATGCAGTGAACTAGCATAGCCTAATCTCCAGGCTTAATTTAAATATATTATTAGTAAAATAAAGGTCATTGATAGTTTTCAAAAAAGTGTCTGAAAATTTCATTAGAATTGGTCCAACTGTTTTGAAGTCTATGAGGAACATGTACATGCATAATTTTTCTTTTATATGATCTAGAAACTTATTTCTCTTGGTTACTCCTGAGCCGTTAGTATAGCAGTAACAACACTGGAACTAAATTTATAATCAACTCTCTTGTTTCTATGTACTGTGGAGATAATTATTATTTTAACCCTTATTTAAAACACTGTCAAATTTACACACACATAGCACTCACTCACGCCTTATCTACATACTTACTTTAGCAACATGAAATTCGTTTATTTTAAGACATACATTTTCGTAATTTTATTTTTAGTCTTTTTTTTGTTTTTTTTTTACCATACCTTAATAATCTAAAAATGTTGTTCTATTGTAGTTTTCTTGCAATTTTTACACTTGTAGGTAAGTAAGTGATATGTAAATTAAAATAAGTGAAGGTGGGCACTGGTTCCCAAAATACAGTTTAAACTAGCTTGGGAGCCAGGGACACAATAATTTGTACATGTATATTTTTAAAATATTATATGAAAAAGAATAAAAGTTACAATTTATGAACAGCTTAATAGCTGCTTTTAAGGAAATGTTGCTGTTCCGCACAAACGTGCGGGCGGATGAAACAACCTCCGAGACCTGGGCCCGTCGTCTCGGCGTCTCAACCTACCTTATGCGGCCGTCAGCTGTATGCGGTCCGGCCTCATGAGTCACTGCGTGTATATGTGTACGTGTGTGTGTGCGCTTGTATGGACTTGGCCGATTCCCGAACCCGTTGGCTCGCCTCAGCAGTCTTCCACGAACACGTAATGTCTATTTCTCCCGGAGTATACACTTCACTATATCGGTTAAATAACACAAATAACACGCGGTGTGCACACAACCTTCGTAAGGTCACACGTTATTGATTCGTCCCTATATCGGTGAACATTAACCCGAACGCGCACTAAAACCGCGGACGGTCGCGTCTTCTCAAAACACTTCACTGATTGAACGCGTCACTAAATCTTAGAACCACACCCAAAACGCATAATTACACGTGGTCGTTATACCATAAAGTCGTATACAGGCGTACGCGCGTACTGTCTTTATAGTATCCGAAACATTACTAACTATCGGCGCTCGCGTCGACAATAGAATGCAGAAAGGTCGTTGATCCGGCCGGTCGCGCCGCGTCGCGCGGCATCGCGCGTGTCAATTTATACAAAACAGTGGAGCTAATTGATGAACAGCTTAATAGCTACTTTTAAGGAAATGTTATAGAAATCCTCAAGCTGTGTACATGTGCAGGGTGATGTGGTGCTGCGCGTGCATGGCTCGCTGGTGGGCGGCGAGAGCGCGCGGGTCGCCAAGCACGTGGCTGGCGGCGCGCGGCTCGTGCCCTGTGTGCCGCGCCGTGTTCTGCCTGCAGGACGTGTGCCCGGCGCGCCGCCGCCCCTGACTGCGACCACGGGCGCTGGCCATCTGCGTGCAGATACAAATATCTTGACTGACCAGTGACAGCTAGTGCAGTGTCTATTTCAACCAGTTTTCCTAACAACCAGTGTTTCTTTGTACTGCATGCTATGTGTGCGACCGTTCCTGAGTGTCTTGCTCCAAAGTATATTTTTATATACAAGCTGCATGCGAGGACAGTTCCTATGACTGACTGTGAGCTAGTGTAGTGTACATGCCACTCACCGAGAGTGTCTTGTTCCAAGTATATTTTTATATACTTTAAACTGTACCCGCATGCGGGTACAGATCGCGTGACTGACTGTGCGTTTTCACCCAGAGTGTCTTGTTCCAAATATATTCTTCATATACCACAAGCTGGACCCCACGCTCGCCCTTTGTGTGTACAAATCGAGTGACTGACTGCAAGCTGGTGTAGTGTGCGTGCTACTCTCTCGGAGTGTCTCGTTCTGAGTATATTCTTCATATACCACAAGCTGGACCCCCACGCTCGCCCTCTGTGTGTGGGTACAAATCAAGTGAATGACTGCGAGCTAGTGTAGTGTGCGTGCTACTCTCTCCGAGTGTCTCGTTCTGAGTATATTCTTCATATACCACAAACTGTACCCCCATGCTCGCCCTCTGCATGCGGGTACAGATAGAGTGCCTGACTGTTAGCTAGTGTAGTGTGTGTGCCACTCACCCGGAGTGTCTAGTTCCAACTATATGCTTTATATACTACAAGCTGTATTACCCCTCTGTGTGTGGGTACAGATTGAGTGATTGACTGCGAGCTAGTGCAGTGTGCATGGTAATCTCCCCAAGTGTCATATTCCAAGTGTTTTCTATATATACTAAAAGCTGTACCCGTAAAGCTGTAGCTAAATACGTAGCCAAATCATATGACAACATGTTTGAACATCTTGTGCTGACCCCACTTAGAGTGGGATAAGGGCAGGAGAATGATAATGACGATGATGCATACAATTATATTTCTATGTTATCATTAATTTTGATCTGTGATCAGGAAAAATGTGTGATTGTGTAAAATTATGGTGCTTGTAACTGTTTCTACAATTTAAATACAACTGTTTTGATAAAAAATATATCAATAATCAAATTATTATTTTTTCTTTAATTGTGTATAATTATTATTCTACACAGTTAATTTTACTACTGTCTTCCATGTTTGTGATTGTAAAAATGTATGATTGAGTAAAATATATTTACATTTATTTTTCCAAGTGTGATTACAAATCAATATATGTCTGTACAAGTATAGTAGAATTAATTATTCTACACTAATTTATAGAATTAGGCGTTACTTTGCGGAGATCCATAATACAAAAGTAATAATAAAATTATTTTGCTATAATCCGCGATACAGTAAATAGAAAATATATATAGTGTTTAATGTATAGTGGACTATCAGTATTTTCATACCCGATACGTGCAGGATTCGTAAAAGCACATGCACAAACCTCCACCACTTCCACCACAATACACAAGCACTACACAGTTTCACTATCACAAACTCGTTTCGCCCCGCAACCGAAGCATCGTCAGGAGATAGACTCCACGACAAAATCGCAAAGTGAAGCGTTATCCAAACAAGCGTTGTTAAATAGTACTTGATTCATCCCCACCCTTTATTTACCTCGGAACACGTGCAACAAGCTTGAACTAGAGACATTTATCTGCTCGTTAATGAGGGTGCCATTGTTATGCTTAATGATTTCTACACTATTCTACACTACATTAATGTCTATGGTTAAAAACAAAATATGTTGATTGTGTAAAATTATGGCAATTAAAACTATTCTGTATCTATTGTCTAAAAAATGTGTGATTAAATACAATTATATTATAATTAATATTTCCACTCTGTTTTCTGTCTCTATGATTAGATATTTTCCATAGTGCAATTATTATCTATGATCAGTATTAAATGTGTGATTATGTAAAGTAATAATAAAATTATTTTGCTATAATCTTCAATGAAGTAAATAGAAAATATATATAGTGTAATATTTGTTATACCTACTCGATACATGCAGGATTTGTAAAAATATTTTTTTCTCTAGTCTACTGTTTTAGACATAAAGTTAAACTAGAGTAAGGGAGCTAAAGGTACGTTTGTAAGAGACACAAAAAAATAAAAATTATGTATTTAAATCTTTATGTTTGTCTAATCACATTAAAAAGAGATAAAATAAAAATCAAAATAATCTTTATTCAAGTAGGCTTTTTACAAGCACTTTTGAATCGTCGAGGATCAATTAGATTTAATAAGCTACACTGGTTCGGAATGTTGCTCTTACCGAGAAGAACCAGCAAGAAACTCTGCTGTCAATCTTTTAAACATTTAAATTAACATTATTTATTTGCAGTTTTGTTTGGAGCTGAAAGGATTTTCAAACCCAAGCATTTTTATCATTCAAATAATCTTCGATTGTGTAATATGCCTTACGTATAAGCATAGTTTTTACACTTAATTTAAACTTTTCTGTAGATACAGACAGATACAGTCTATGTGTATCATTTTTATTTTTATATGGCAAATTTTAGGCTGAGTTCTATACTCTAGTATAATAACTATTATTTTAGATGCCTTCGTTTTTTATAGATATATGAAAATTAAAAGATATATATTCTTTTGATACTTAACTATGAAGTAGCTGTTTACCTACTAGTATTCGTTTAGAAACATGTTGTATACATTACTGTTGTTGAATATTCGTTGTTTTAGTATTAGATGGTAGAATTTATGTGGAAAGAAAAATTACTTAACTTCTGTGTATTAGGTAATAATCTCAGACCGGTTATACACAGAGAGCTTGAAGCTAGAACTGGGCAAAAACTGTTTTTGTGAAAAAAAGAAACGAAACAGTTATTAGACAAAAAAAACGGTTTCAAAAAACAGTTATTTAAAAACGGTTTAGATCTACACACTATACATATACCTAACACACTATAAAAGTTTAATATCGAATACACTTAATTTACTATTAATATCATCTCAAAAAACACTCATTTTTTGCACTATATTCTAAAAAGACGCTTAAAAATGGCACGAATTTATTAACAGCGACCAAAACAATAATAATTATTTTTTCTTCGATTTGAATGACCTATGACTAACCGGTTCCATAGGTCGGATGAAGAACTGCTAAAACTGGTTTATAAAGCTACGTATAAATTTCAAAGAAATATCAGTTTTATTTTCATACGCCCGGTATATTTAATAAGTAAGTTTCTTGAAACTATTTGTTGAAACGACTTTGGAGACTGATCGCTCGGTCTCGCTTATTATAACAGTATTTATGGAAGGTGTGAGCGAGATATGGAGAAATTTGCTCACGGATTTATCGTTCCGTGCTTGTCTTTCGATATATGACGGCCCATCGAAACGTCCGCAATTAGTTTTTTAGAAACTGTTTCTACTGTAGACAAAAAACCGTTTGTTCGTTACGCTACGTATAACGCTTTCGGGAGAAAACGCTCAGCTCTACTTGAAGCAGTCAGGATGGACAGCTTCAAGCTGCGACTGCACACTGAACTACAGACTTCAATGTACGTTAACACACAAACCGCTCGAGCAGTTGCAACTGCTTAAGGCGGCTGGCAGCACGGTTATCAATGGCAGCTTCAAGCTGTTGACTCTGACTGCAAGAGCGATTCGTGTATCTTGATCACTGGCTCGCGCAGTCCGTGTATAGCCGGCCTTAGACTATTCATATCATGGATTATACAAGCTTTAACGTACTCTATCACAACTGTTTTAAATGTATATGTGTAATAAATGTTAATAATATAATTATATATTTTAAATATCCTTATCAATTATGAAATGATTCACTCTCTCCTGTACTTAACCTATACACGTCTACTGCTGAATATAGGTCTCTTCCTATGATCTCTATAACACAAGATCCTGTGCCGCTTCGATCCAGCATCTTCCCAAGATATTTTGAGGTCGTCAGTCTATTTCGTAGGGGGACTACCGAGGTTGCGTTTTCCGGTGCAATGTCGTCATTCCAATACCTTAATACGCCCATTGATATTACTATGTGCCCCGCCAGTCGCCACTTTAGCGTCTCAACACGCTGAGCTACGTCGGTGACTTTGGTTCTTCTACGGATTTCCTTATTTTTGATTTAATCACGTAGAGATCCTTCGAGCATAGCCCGCTCCATCGCCCTCTGACTGAGCTTTAAATGATATGAATTGATAGAAGCAGACGTTACTTTGCGGAATTCCATATTACAGAACTATTTTGTTATAATTCGCACGGGTTAAGCGAATTATATGCAAGCCAATGTGTATGAAGCAGGCTTAATTCACGCACTTTACATATGCAGGACAAGTTACCACATGCATATCAAGACCTCCACCAGCACCAATGCGCATAAGCAATACACAAAGTAACGCCTGATGAAGTAAAAATACATTGCAATCCAATATATTTCAATCAATTATGCCTTTTAATTTTAATTTTGAATACTAAGCGTGCGATATATAGTATGTATAAGTTATGCTATGATCAAAAGGCTTGTGTCATCCAAATATATCTTGTTAATAACGAGATTGGGAATATTAAGATGGTTTTTTGAGTATGTTTGGCCAAGGATAACGAAACTAAACGTGTAGCATACGTATTTCGAGGGACCCCGCTTATTTGGATTAGTATCTAGTTGTTTCTTCGTTCCCTCCTTGTGGATGCGTCTTTGAATTTAAGTCAGACTATGCCTCCGCAGACGAGGTGGTGCAAGTCTCAATTGTTTAACGTTTCGGTTAAGTTTCGGCAAGTTGTTAAAGTCTCACTGTTTTATAAGTTTGTAATGTAATAGTTTTGTTCTTTAAGTCATTCATAGTTTACGAGGCTCTGCCCAAACTATTTCATTTATTTCGGGAAACCGAACCCCCGTAATTTTGTCACCCACCGTAAATTGTGAAGTGATATTACCACCCAACGTGACAGGCGCCTATCGTGCTATAAGGCGTCGTTACGTGACAAACGAAGACCAGCTTAAGACTAGTATAGATAGACTATATAGTGAAATATTGTTAAATCAAGATTAGTATCTTAACATGTACTAATCGATCAGTACGGACACGCGATCGCCTGATAACGATCTCTAATTGCGGGCTCGCAAATCACCATCGATGAGCTTTCATAGGAACCCATACATTATTCAGTGATCGATCAGATGATCCATCACAAAGCACGTTTTTCCGCAATTCCTATAGTTGTAACGAAGTGATTCGCTTAAATCAGAAGTGGGATCTATTCGTAATTATGTAAGTAGAAAACAAAAATGGTTATCATGGTGAAAAGAAAACTACTAAACGCTAAAGTATCAAAAATATGTTACTCAAGAGTTATGCTTGAGAACGTAGGTCGCATTAATTTTTTTTATGTAATTTGTTTTTTAAAATAATCTTATACAAAATAATACCGTTTAAGGGATGAAAAAAATAAACTGAAGAAAGAAAAATCGTCTTGCAGTCGCGCCGTACGTGATTTTTGCAAAGACACGACATTGCATGGATTCAAATATTTGGTATCGACAAACTATTACGATCGGTAAGTTTATCATATAACAAACGGCATTTTAGAATTGATGTATATATGTATGATGTATATGATATATGATGTATATATATGTATATATTGACGTATTATATGGTCGTGACCGTGATGATGGCGGACCGCGGATGCAACTCTGCCGAAACTTCGAACCTTGTAAAAAGGCAACTCGATTTTGCCGCGATATGACCCGTTTATTTATATAATAAGTATGAATCGCGAAAGTTTAAAATTTACCAAAAAATTAATCATCATTTGCCCTTATCTCATTCTAAGTGGAGTCGGTACTACATGTTACAAACATGTTGTCGCATGATTTGGCTACGTATTTTACGACCGGCCGCCTGCCTGACGTCAATTTACCTTAGTCGTATTTTACGATCTCTTGGTAAGAAAGAGGGTGGTCTATTCTACTCAGCCGGTTACCACACTGCGGGTCAACTTACCTTAGTCGCCTTTAACGACACCTCAGTAAGAAATAAGGGTGGTTTATTCTACTCAGCCGGATACCACACGGCATATAGGTAGAGTATAATTGTAATAAAGGACTTCTTAGATAGAGGTCTTCCTTAGATATGTTAAATCGTGGTAGGTGTGTATGTGTTTATCGAACGCCAAGGTCCCCGAGGCGGTCGATGCATCTGGTGCTCCCGATGCATCGATTAGCGGAGGGAGGGGCCACTTTGAGAGAGGCCCCGACCCAGAGGTGGCGCACTCTGGGGTTTAGAATTGCTGCTGGCGAGGATGTGGGCCACGTATCCAACGGTACCCTGTACCCGCCCGCAGCTTGGTGGAGTTCTGTCAGGTTTGTAGGTGCGACATACCCGCCGCTCGAACCATCGGGCGGTGACGATAACACACACACACACTTTTTTGTCAGGAAAACCCATTATGGTCAAATAATGGGTTTTCCTGACAAAAAAGTGTGTGTCTGTAGGGTGTGTTGGCTGGTCTGCTGTTGCGCCAGTGCGTGTTGCGCCGGCGTGCTGTGCTCCGTGCTCTGGGCGCGCTTCCTGCAGGTGCCCGCGCTGCTCACAGTGCACGACCTGCGCGGGCAGCTTGCCACCATCCGCCTGCCGCTGGTGGCAGTGTGCCCCTCAGCCGACTCTGTTGCCAAGTACTTTGAAAATAACTTGTGAGTTCTGTGTATGGCACATTAAAGTCCATAATGTTCAAAAGATGTAAAAAAGGTTCAGAAGTGAGCATGTCAATTATCACGTTGGACAGTCAATATCACTTCACAATTTACGGTGGCAAACAAAATTACTGGGGTTTGGTTTTCCCGAAATGAAAGAAATAGTTTAGGCTTCGGGTTCTATGAAATGACTGTAAGAAGAAAACTATTAATCAAACCGCTGAATCAAAATTGGGACCTAGAAGTTGAACTTGACGATGAGACCGCCATTTTTTATCGTCATCACGATATTCAATAAAAATCTACAGCAATCTAGCCGTAAACTTCAAAAGCTCTAATACTTTTTTAGATCAATAAATAAAAATGTAAGCAGCCGCTTACCAATAATTCTGACTCACGTCCTGCAAAAGAAGAAGACACCCAGAGACCAGCTGATACTGCTAGAGGACTTTCTCGTAAATAACAATCTAACTCTAACGAAAGCTCTGATGCAAGTAACACCGCCCTGTCATGCGATAGTCAGAAACTGTCGCTGGCACTTTACCATGATGCCCTGCGAGGAATTGTTTACTAAGGAGATGACAGAATGGGGAGCGTGCTGTATTTCGAGGCCTTATAAGTAGGTATTTTTCACCGAGACATACAGTATACATCTCTTAATCTTTTTATTTTGAATAATTTTCGCCGAGTTTCTTACTGGTTCTTCTCGGTAAGAGTACCTTTCCGAACCTGTGGAAGCTTCATTATTGACGATTCGAAAGAGAAAAGTAATCTAATACTTCTGTTAAGGATGACAGAAAACTGGTAGCTTTTACCCGCGAAAACGTTCGTCCTGGAATAAACAGTAGCTTCTGTGGCATTCCAACCATTCCAATATCTCCATCACAAAAATCAGATCGATCCGGGGGGGGTAAATTGACTTCGCCTAAAGGACTCGATTCCAGGCCTTTGCTATGTTAATAAACTTTGACACATTGTAAATAAAACTTATTATGTTTATTATAGATGGCGTTTTTTAATTTCATTCTATTCCTGTTGAATTGAACAGGTTATCTATAGCCTATGTGTTACGCCGGTGTATAAGGAATAATTGTGTCAAATTTCATCAATATTGGTTCAGCGGATTGGCTGTAGAAACGTAACAGACAGACAGACAGACTTTCGCATTTATAATATTACTACGGATTTAATGTTAAAAGCACACTCAAATATAAATATACACCCAGACTTGAAGAACCAACAACTTTTTGTTAGAAAATGTTGGCCCTCGGCGCGTTTCAAGCCCGTGACAAGCGGAGCTGAAGGCAGGGTCTCCGCAAATTGCACAAACAGGCCAGTCGATAAGAATTACAGTGATAAAGTTAATTTCAGCCTGGAGATCTCAAAAGTTATGGCTTCCCGGATGGATATCACACGGAGACTTAATATAGCAGTACAATGCTCAGAACAATCAACATTCAACGGTTGCGAGGTAGGATGTCTCAGTAAACCTTTGAGGGAACATATCATCTTAGGCAAAGTGGATGTTTATTTATATTATAACCGATTAAATTTTTTTATTGTTGTCTTTTTTACATTGGTTTTTTTTTTGTTTGTTTTGTCCAAAACTCTTGCATTTTCATCATATTTGACTGGTCCGTTGGGGCAGTAGGTGGTTACCTTGACTTCAGCTCCACGGGTCGCTGGTTCGATTTCCGCTGAGGGCCAACATTTTATATAAACAATTTGTTGGTTCTTCGAGCCTGGTTGTATATTTGTATTTAAGTATGTATTTTAAATTATATATGTAGTATAGACATACTAGTTGTCCGCCACCTGTAACACAAGTATTAAATTATCTACTTTGGGGACGGACGACAGTGTGTGTAAGTGTTAATGATGTTTATGCTTTGTGTCTTATTTTATTTGTTTCTTTTTATTCATTACTCTTCTTACCTGTGCCAAAATATTGTTGGGCTATCGAATAATGTAAAATACATATAAAAACGTCATTGACGTTAGTCTTATAAGAAAGCTCAGAGTAACCTATAGGGCGATGGAGCGAGATATTCTTGGAATATCTTAGTGATCAAATCAGAAATGAAGAGATCCGTATAAGAACGAAAGCCCCCCCCCCCCCCCCTTACACTGGAAACTAATACTGAGCAACTGACAAATCGCAACATAGTGACACTTTATAAGGCTTCCATAAGACCTATTATGTACCTCATCAATCCAAATTTCAAAATTTTTCATAATCAAAAATAATAAAGCTATTTCTAGTTGTTATTTTCGCTTTTTTTTAAATCTGTTCAACTACTAATAACAATATAGTCTGGGATTTTCTGAAACCCTCCCCCCCCCTTGAATAGAATTCTGGCTACGCCCTTGATATCAATATGGAAATTTAGTGAAAATAAATCCGTGACAATATTTGCAGTTCTTCACAAAATTCGACGGCGAAGAATGGGTGGAGCCAATGCCACTAACTCCTGGCCACAGTTATCTCGCTCATATAACGTTCGCGTCGTTTGTAGATAGCGACCCTGAAAAATTGATGGACGGGACGTGTGTCGCCGCTGAAGGCTACTCCAGAACTGACTGTTTGGTATCAGTTTTACGCATTATACTCTACATTTAGCAATACTTAAACACGATTATATTTATTCTATCCAAGGCAAAGTAACTCATACCTTTGATAATATTTTATTTATTTTTTCTGAGAACCCTTCCCCATACATCCTACGTAGGGACGTAAAAATAATCGATTTTTATATTAATCGATAATTTTATAACTATAAATAATTTTCAATAATACATTATTAAAAATCTTTATAAGTTAAGATAATCTTAACATTATTAATCGATTTTTAAAGATCGATTATTTTGCTTTCCTTTGTTTTCCTCTTTTTTTACTCTTTTTGTCTTGATTTATAAGATAACATATGCGTTATTGGATTGAACCAGTGTATCTAAACGATACATTTTAATCTAATTCAGCAAACAGCGCATCTATGTTATTTATTACACTAGTTCACTTTAATTAGTCTTTATATTCAAATAGTGAACGTTTTTTAATTAAAATTAATCGATTTTTTTACAAATCTTAAATTATTGTTTGTTTAATTTATTAATTTAATTATTTGTATTAGGTAAATAATCAATGTTCACAGTTAAAGTGCAAAGAGATACAATGCGGTTGTTCGGAACCGCTACGCCATGAGAACTCCAAAGATAAAACCATACTCCCTCCGTGTTTTGTGACACAACTTGACTGCTTGCGTGATTTTAAAATGGGTAAAGTGCGTGGATTCACATTAATATTGTAAACGCGAAAGTCTTTTTATAATGTGCAACAATATTGTTAAAATTTTATACAAATGGACTAACATTAGGATGAACGTTATTATTTTTTTCTTTAAAACTTTCTATTTACTTAATTCTTCTTTCTCCTACCCTTATCCCACTCTAAGTGGGGTCGGTACAACATGTTTTCCTCTTCCATTCTCTTCTATCATTCGTCAACTCTGGCGCTACTCCTTTTATATGCATGTCATACTTCACACATTCCAACCATCTCTTTTTAGGCCTCCCTCTAGTCACATATCCATCCACATTCATATCCAACACTCGTTTAGTCACATGATTTTCATCCCTCCTCATTACATGTCCATAACATCCCAATCTTGCACCTCTCATCTTTTCTACAATGGGCGCAACTGATATACTTCCCCTTATATAATCATTTCTTATTTTATCCAATCTTGTTTTTTTATTATTTTTTTTTTATTTCTATTTACTTAATTGAGGGTATTACAACGTTTATATCGACGATATTAAGGTCGGGTGCTAAAGTAGTATTGGGACTTTGCAAAACACAGTTACCGATAGATCTACCCACTAGTGTGGTCAGTCGACCTCAAAAATGAAATTGATGATAGATTAATTTATTGATCATTTTATTGTTGCCAGAAAATAACACCTGCAATTGTCTGCCATCTTGCAAAAAAGTTTTCACATATATGGCACTGGAATCTAGTCCTATGAATGCGTTTGCGTATGCTAAGGACGACATATAGTAAGTCATTATATTAATTTAGTTTATTAAAGAGTATAATAAAATTGATTGGTGTCTACTGGACCTCGTAGGATACTCAGAGTTTCTCAGCAGTTGATCAAGTTATTGGTGCTTGTAATGAGTATAACTTTCTCCATCAACCGCCATTACTTTATAATCAAGTCTAGGAGGAGAGTCAAACTAAAAGATATCGTTATAACGTGTCGTAAAGCTAAAGTGGCATTAATTATAACGATAGGTGTTAAGCTTTCAAGGTGTTGGAATGGCGAGTGCGTACCCTAAAACCCAGCTTTTGTAGACCCTGACAAAGTTTACACTCGACCTAAAAAAAGTCGGCACAGGTTCATAGTTCATGACTATCGATACTATTGATAATTTATCGATGTTTAATGTACACCATGGCGAACTATTTCTGTTATGTTTAAAAGAAATTCCATTCCGAAAGTTTTATATTTCAGTGCTGGTCTCAATCCAAGAGTTAGTACAGTACTCCGTATAGCGGTAAGAGTTGATGAATCTCGTTTATTCGTCGTGAATCCAACTGAAACTTGGATTACTTTGCTGTGTAAGTTTAAAATACAGACTTTTATATTAATTACAAGCGAACCGCGCTGGCTTCGCTCGCGTCTAAATCGGTGTGTCACACAGTTTTTAGGGAATTTAACCTTAATGTTCTATTAACCTTAACCTTCCTCAAGGATTGCACTATCTTTTAGTAAAAACCTTATAAAAATGCGTTCAGTAGATTTAGATCGATCACATACAGACAGACAGTTTTTGGGGACTATGTATTATAATATTTATAATAAATATAGAAGCATTAACATATAAAGTAGTTGTTCATAATTTTTGTAGTATATCTCAAGTTATAATTAGTTTTTTTTTTATAAGATTCTTATTTATTTTTCAAACTATTCGTATTTTTTTTAATGACAGTACAAGTTATTTAAATGTTTAACGACGTTCTATTAAATTAATACATTTAAGAATCCTATTTCTTACTTATTTTGTAATTATTCGTTATTGTAATAGTTATGAATATTGCTTTATACATTTATTTTTGTCCTTTACAGCGTCGCTGGGTGGAGTTTTCAATATGTTTCTTGGAGTTGGCCTGTTTAGCGCACTGGAAGTGTTATTTCTTATTTTTGTTAGATTGCCAATAGCAATACGTGGATCCTCTAATATAGTACTTTCTTCGGATATGTAATTTAATTTAGAGATTAATAACTGTAATGGGTTGTGTAATTGTATTTTATATATTCAGAAATCAGTATGTAGAACAGATAAACACAGTAAGTGAGAACGAGAAATTAAAATTGAAGTAGTTGACAAAATACAATACAGAACTCGCGAAAAGAGCGATCCCTTGAATCCACGTAATATACGTGTGAACTCAGTCGATTAATGTTTGTAAATCATCGAAACTTCTTTCTCTAATAATAAGTATTGTTTCTTGTAAGGTAATTTTAAATAAAAATTAAAACGTTACATATTTCCAATAACAAGTCACTAATACTTTAAGTCCACCAATTATTTTTTACCTTTTCTCCTTAAGATTGAATGAATATTTGAACTGATTCTGTAACTTACTATTAATTTTGAAGAAATATTCTAAAGTTTTTATTTCTTTTTTAACTGATAAGACAGAAATATCTTTAATTTTAGCTTTTCACACCAATGATTAATTGATTAAAAAAAACATGAACGTTTAATACCCATAGATTATACATTTAATACTAAAGTATAATATCTACTTGATATTTCGTAGTAGTTTATGTTTTCTATTTGTCCGTGATCGTGCCATGTGTTATTGTCACGTATTTTTATATTTTAGTCAAAGATTACAGTATACATAATTTTAGTTTTGTGGTTGTAACCGTTGTATTAAATTAATGAACATTTTGTGTATAAGAAAACATTAAGTGTAAAAAAATATGTCGTCGTGGAAAAAAGCCGCTAAGTCTAACCAAAAGACTCACAAGGAGCGACATCAGCCGGCGGCCCGTAGACACCTCGGTCTTCTTGAAAAGAAGAAAGACTATAAGAAACGAGCCGAAGATTACCATGAAAAGGGAGCCACACTTAAGTTATTGCGCAAGAGGACGCTTGATAAGAACCCTGATGAGTTCTACTTCCATATGGTCAACTCGAGGGTCAAGGATGGGGTAAATGATGTTATTAATGCATGTAGTTAATGAAATTATTAATTAGAATACAAACTTATAGGATAAAAACCATATGCTTTACAATGCATCATTAATTATAATTGAAAATAATACTTTGAATATCACTGCAATGTTTCAGTGTTCATCTGCCTAACCCTGTAATGTGTAACCTCTGTAAATAATGTAACACTAACGTAACTGAGTAACTGTAGATAGAGATATTATATGGTGGAGTTAGAAAAAATCAATAATTTATTTATTATAAATTATATTCTTTTTATAGTTTTTGTTCTTATAATATAACTTTTTAATTAAAAGTGTTCTAATGTTGCAAAATATTGTTTTTTTTTGCTTTATTATAGAATCTCATACCTATACCCTATCACTTTATGGGTTGTTTTTGCTATAGCATATAGTCTTATAATTCTGAAATATATGCATAACAGTTTCAACTTATGCAATCAAGTGATAATTTCATTGATATTTAAAATGCTCGGATTTCAGGTACATCATGAAATAAAGAAAGCCGCTGAACACACTCCAGAGCAAATAAAGCTGATGCAAACACAAGATCTAAAGTACATTAACATGAAGCGAACAATAGAGACTCGTAGTATACAGAGGCTCCAGGTACACTAGTCTAAGCCTAATGACTAAGCCTAATGCTAACTGAATTGTCAACACCACTATCGAGTCATTTATCAGACTAGTCAGACAGTACCCATGCATATTATAGCGAAGTGGTTCTGTTATAGTGTCTGTGATATGGAATTCTGCAAAGTAACGCCTGCTTCTATAAATCATTTTGGATAATATTATTTTACTATCTTAATAGCTAAAACACTAGCATTATAGTTGCATAAAAGGTACAATTGAAAATATTACAGGCTATACTACTAAGATATAAGATAAAAAAATTGCTATTCTTACATCTGAAACAGCCAAGAAGTACATTGAACATAATTGACAGTATTTTAACATTTAAGTTGTACAGATTATTTTTTATATATTCATTTTTTTGTTTGCCCTGTTTTATGGAGCTTGTAAAAGATTAATACATAATTTTTCAGTCTCAACTTCATATGACTGAGGTGGCAGAGTCAACACCAAATACACACATCTTTTTTGTAGACAAGGGTGAGGAGAAACACTTTGACTTGTCTAAAAGGTTGGACACCCACCCCTCCCTAATCAATAGGAAGACCAACCGTCCACGTCTCTCTGAAATCAACATAATATCACTACCGAAAGTTGAAGAGGTAACTTTATCATTAAATAACCTCATAATAACACTACTTTTACTCATATTAACTCAATACTCATCAGAACACAATATACCTAGTAGAGTATTAAACATACAGTCATTATATAAGTAGTTTTTATATTTATTAATCGCAACCTGTCCTTGCTTCAAAGAGGGTTGCATTGCAGACGTGCTTAATGTCATGCAATAGTTTAAATTTTATGATAATTTCTAAAATATTAATTTAAATTGTATGCTTTCACTAATCAGCATATTTCAAACAATTTAAAATGAAATCTTAACAGATTATAGTAGTACAGAGTATAGTATATTAGATAGTTATTATAATTTAAATATAGTACTCACTAAATGTTGATAACAAAAATATACAAAATTATGGATATTCAATGAAAAAGTAAAGTAATACATTAATACAAACAAATGTAATTCATATATATATTCTTATATATCATTACTGCTATAGTGTATGTGATGATCTGATCAATTGTGATCACTGCTGTCATACCTGCTAGCGCTATTGCTATAGTGTATACAAAGAAATGTAGGCCTTACATTGTATGCATGCGTATAGGATATAAAGGTTACATTTGTTTGTAATAGCAATCATTTGTCTACTAACAGCTGAATAATACAAAAGCAGATCTTTTTTGCTAATTATATTACTGTGATCGTTATTACAAACAAATGTAATTCTTTCTACATTTCTTTGTATACACAATAGCAATAGCGCTAGCAAGCATGATTGCCGTGATCACAATTGATCCGATCATCGAACGCATATGATTCTTAAATAGCTATCATACCCAAGCTTACTCTACAGGTTATAAATTCAACAAAAAAGAAAAAAAAGAAGACATACACGGAATTATCTACAAGGATAGAAAGGGAAAAGAAACTGACAGTTGTTCAGCAAAAGATGGAAATGAAACAGCACCTACAGAATACCAAAGTAATGAAACCTAAGCTGATCCAGCAAGCAACAAAATCTGCCGCTCCCGTCTACAAATTCCAATTTAAACGGAAAAAATGAAACTCATCAATCCATGTATATTGTTTATTCAAAAATAAATAGTTTTTGCGATTGATATTTTCTTATACATTAATTTGATTAATATTTTTAGTTTTTGTCTTAATATGCATTTTAAGTTTTCTTTTATATCGAAATACAAATCAATCAGCATCAAGTCGTGAAACTAATGCCAGTGGTTTGTGTAATTTCAAACCTATAGCAAGACCTTATGGACATTGGGATTTAAAGGCGGCCATATATACATATTAATATATTTAGTAGTCATTCCTTCATCTTTTTATTTTCTTTTAAAGTATTATGTTAAAATAAATAGCAAATCAAATTTGGAAATATAGTCAATATTTACACCCAAATTTTTCTTTTAGTGGTATAGTTAAAAAAACAAGCGGATAAATATTTCAGCCTTAAAAGACTAGATTCCAGGATTTTAATTTGCTTATGCTATTGCTTATGTAAATCATCGAACTACAAATAGAGTTTTAAGAATGAAGAAGTTGGCAGTTCAGCAATTTGTGTTGCATATCTCATGCACATTGCGTTGATTCAAATTATTTTATTTAGGTCACCCAGTACGCAAGCATGTTATTCCATGCATCTATGTATTTCGATAAAAAAAAACGTAGTTAAATTAATCGTTAGTATTTATTAATACATAGTTATTAAATTCTCACATTAAATCAGTTTCTTGAGCATTTACTTATTATTAATGGAATTGTTACATCAAAAATAAATGCATATCTTTTAGATGCTATTTATAATTATCACAACGTTGGTAATCACTAGGATTCTTAATTTAAAATTTTGAATTTATTTGTTCCACTAAGAATTATTTAAGTTCTAGGAAGAGAATAGTAGAGTAAGTACATACAGACGTAGTATACGTGTGGATTCAAAAAGATTATTATTTATCTAGTGTAAGGGGTAATTACAAGAAGTCGCTGCTGTCGTGCGTGTACCGACTACCGAGTGCAGCCGATGTATAACGAACATAGCCGCAGATGTTCTAGTATGAACGTTGCGCCGTTCTGCGGCGCAACGTTCAGACTAGTGGTTGCTACTTGCTAGAGAATAAAAGCCAAGAGGGCGCCATTTTGTGTGATATGACGCGTGTTTTGTATTATTGTATTAATTGCGAATAAGGAAGTACAAGTTGAATTATAGATTGAGGATTAATTAATACTCACTTCTGAACATTCTTTAACAGTAGGTATATAATATTTTATATATAAAGTAAAAAAGAGTAAAGTAACAGCCTGTTACTATGCCCACTGCTGGGCTAAGGCCTCCTCTCTCCGTTTTTGGAGAGGATTGGAGCTAGACCTACCACGCAGCTCCAATGCGGATTGGTAGGTTACACATATCCCTAGAATACTCTGAAGATATGCAGGTTTCCTCACGATGTTTTCCTTCACCGAAAAGCGTGTGATAAATTGCAATTATCAATTAGGCACATAGGTTTTATTAGAAAAACTCATTGGTGTCTGCCCGGATTTGAACTCGTGTTCCCCTTGAAAGAGTCGCACGGTCTCACCGCTAGGCTATCACAGCTTATTTTTTATATATGGAATGACACATATTTTATACATATGGAATAATAAATTAAAATTTTTGGGAATAATACTACCGTCGCAAATGAGAATAGTTTTAGGGTAGTAGACTATTCACGCTTTCGTTTTAGTTATTAATCTTTTTCTTTCACAAAATAAAAATATATTAGCGCGACAAAAACGTATTATTCATATTGACTTTAAAAATCTGTTTAATTATCATAAATTAATTTTTTTGTTATATTTTAATATCTACATTATTATTAAAAATTCGTTTTCATATCATTACAGAACGCAAAAAATTGAGTGAACATCTCTATAACATGGATAAAAAACCGGCAACACTGTTACTTACTCTATATCTATTTCCTCTATGATTATAAACTATATTACAAGTTCAAAAACTTCACAGCAACACTGTAACTTATATATAACTTATGTCTATGGTAACTTATTGGTAACATTGAGTCTCGTCTTTGGTTGTCTTAAATCTAGGATCACAATATATCTACCACAGCACACACTTGTGTTCGGGGTTCATGGCCGAGCCGAGGGGGCACTGCCAGGCATCGGAGAATTCTTTAGAGTTGCTCAGAGTGCCAATAACTCTTATCTTATTCGGGCTGTGGACTCCTTCGACCATCTTAGACTTCAATTCGCCGGTAGTCGAATTTCCGCACCAAATCTGTAATTTAATAATATTTAATCGGCCTGTGACTATAGCACTACAGGGCTTAGGCCTCCTCTATTAAAGTTGAACATATACTCGCCAGCAAATTACTATGTTGTTTGACCATAGAGTTATTAACTAGAGTAGGAAGCCCGTAATGCCCCCCATTTACAATAAAGACAAAGCAAATTAGATTTAATTTCTCTCTCTTTTTGTGGGTGATAAAACACACTAAGATAGATAAAATTGGTCACATACACAAAATAATTTATAGAATTAGGCGTTAGGTGGGGATGAACCGATTACTATATAACAATGCTTGTTTGCATAACGCTTCGCTTTGCGATTTTGTCGTGCAGTCTATCTCCTGATGATGCTTCGGTTGCGGGGCGAAACGATTGTTGAGTTTGTGATAGTGAACCTGTGTAGTGCTTGTGTATTGTGGTGGAGGTTTGTGCATATGTTTTTTACGAATCCTGCATGTAACGGGTATGAAAAAACGTATAGTCCACTATACATTTAGCACTATATATATTTTCTATTTACTGTATCGCGGATTATAGCAAAATAATTTTATTATTACTTTTGTCACATACACAAAGTTGACTTTGTTTTATACCACCTATGTAAAGAATAATTTATAGAATTAGGCGTTACTTTGCGGAGATTCATAATACAAAAGTAATAATAAAATTATTATATATAATGGTAACGGTATAGTGTACTATCCGTTTTTTCATACTCGATACATTCAGGATTCGTATAAACACATGTACAAACCTCGCACAAAATCGCAAATTTTGTCGTGGAGTCTATCTCCTGATTGTTGAGTTTGTACGTGAACGTATGTAGCTTGTGTATTGTGGTAGCAGTGGTGGAGGTTTGTGCATGTTTTTAAGAAAACTGTCTCCTAACAAAGAACTATAGTATCCGGCAATAAATAATGCACATCGAGGCTTAGAGAGAGAATCGCCTAGATTCTGCTTCATAGAGCATCGTTTCGTGTGTGACAGTGACAATGCTCTACGGAACCGAACTGGCCGGCTGTTTCGTTGTAAACATCGATGTGCATTATTTAGTGCCGGGTACTATACTTGTGTTTAGGATTATCACTAACACTGGATATATCAGCGATTTGAATATACCTATTTCTACCAAACCAGTCAAAATGACTGGTGCATAAAAAACAGGCTTCTTGTGGTTTCTAGTCTATATTTACTCTTAAAAATGACAAAAATAAAGTTGAACAATATTAATTAAGTTTATAAAACGTACTCTCTAATTATAACTACAAAAGTCATAACATCATTTCTGAAAAAAAAATGTGTAATATAAGTAGGAATTTTGAATTGAAATTGCACGACCAGTCTAAATGACTGGTCTGGTAAATCTAGTGTGTAGCAACCAAACGTATTACGAGGAAGCCCGCTCGGTATTTAGATCAGTACCTAGTTAATTATTCGTTCCCGCCTCTTTGTTGTGTCTTTAAAATTTGAGTGAGACTACGCCTCCGCGGACGAGGTGACACATGTCTTAGTTGTTTTGTTTTTCGGTGAAGTTTCGGCATGTTTTTTTAAGTTAAATTAGTCTCACAGCTTTAGAGGTTCGTAGTGTAAATAGTTTAGTTCTTAAAGTCAACCATAGTATACGAAGTTCTGCCCAAACTATTTCTTTTATTTCGGGATACCGACCCCCGTAATTTTATCACCCTACGTGACAGGCGCCTACCATGCTATTAGGCGTCGCTACGTTACAAGTGTTAATTCTGCAGACTTGTCTATGTTGTGCATATATCAAATCAAATCAAATCAAAATATTCTTTATTCAAGTAAACTTGTAAACAAGTGCTTTTGAATCGTCAACTTTACTGCTGGTTCGGAAAGCTGTTCCTGCCGAGAAGAGCCAGCAAGAAACTCGGCGGTTGCTCTTTTTAAAATATAAATCTTAGAACTAGTTACATTTATTTATTACTGTCTTGTACAGAGTAGAAGTGCACCTATATCCACACATCCTTATCATCTAAGTAATCTTCAACAGTATAGTAGGCTTTCTGTATCAGCCTCTTTTTAACAGTGTTTTTAAACTGCTGTAATGGCATGGCCAAAATTGATTTCGGAATTTTATTATAGAATCTTATACCCAAACCCACAAACGATTTACGTACTTTTGCTAGGCGCAAAGCAGGAGCCGCAAGCTTATGTCGGTTCCTACTTTGTCTATTATATACATCACCTATCGTTTTATAATTCTTTATATTTTTATGTACAAAAATTACGTTATTTAAAATATACTGTGAAGCAAATGTAAGAATACCTGTTTCCTTAAACTTCTCTCGCAGGGAATCACGCGGACTTAAATTGTAGATGCCACGTATGGCTCTTTTTTGTAATACGAAATTTTTTTAACTATCCGCGCAAATATGGAAGTAAGCAAAGTAAACAAGTTTCGCTGTTTCGACATCTGTAAATTGTCTTATCTTTCGAACAGCGTAGGCTGCTGAACTAAGTTTCCCTATAGAGGTACCTGCGCGAAGCCTAAGAAGAAGAGCTGTTCAGGCGAGTAGTCGGGCAGGCCGGGAAGCACGGCGCGCCGCGCGTTCACGTGCCGCCGCGCGTACAGCCCGTAGGCGCTGAGCGCCGCGCGCAGCCCGCCGTTGTCCGCGATGTTCTCACCCTGGGTGTTGAACCCGTGCACCTGGGAACCAGAAACCACGCCTAATGTTACTGCCCACTAGGAATATCTTTAGAATCCTTTCACTCGAACTGGGAGTAACCCCTCGTTCGCATAAAATAAGTAAAGATAAGGATAGTCTAGTTAGAGCGAGAACTGGTATAAAAGAGAAAATATTGACAAACATAGGCTCCGTCCCCCCATGATGGAGGTAGCAGTATTTTTAAATAAAAGAAAAACCCCTCGTTCGCACGAGACATTTACCGTGTTAAAAATGCACCGAAATGAAACAAATCGGTATCCAGATATCTATTAGGTCCTTACATATGAAATTGGCGTTTTGTCGTACTGGCCACTTTGATCTCAAATATTACCTTTATGGTTAGGAATACCAAATTCAAATTCATACAGCTATTTACTCATGCATTTGTGTTTCAAACCCCCTAATTCATTTGTTTTTTCTTCTTTTGTTTTTTTCTTTGTGTCACTCTGTTTACAAAATGGAAAACATGAAATATCGCGTTATTTACGAGTATGAGTTCCACCGTGGCACCAGTGCTGCAGAAACGGCTCGAAGGATTAATGATGTGTATGGTGACGGTGTCGCAAATGAAAACACAGTGCGTTTTTGGTTCCAACGTTTTCGTTCTGGAAATTTCGACCTGCAGAACAAGCCTCGTGGACGGCCGGAGACCAAGTTGATAATGAATAATTGAAGGCTATTGTGGAAGCGGATCCATCGCAAACCACGTCCGAGTTAGCTGCAGGCTCCGGTGTTAGTGATAAAACTATTCTAATCCACTTGAAGCAAATTGGGAAGGTGAAAAAGCTTGAAAGGTGGGTACCACATGAATTGAGTGAAGCAAACCGACAAACGCGCGTCGACTGCTGCGTTACGTTACTCAACCGGCACAATAATGAAGAAATTTTAAATCGAATCATTACCTGTGATGAAAAGTGGATCCTCTACGATAATCGGAAGCGCTCATCGCAATGGCTGAACCCTGGCGAACCAGCCAAATCCTGCCCTAAGCGAAAATTGACTAAAAAAAGTTACATGTAAGTGTTTGGTGGACTAGTGCCGGTGTCGTTCACTACAGCTTTCTTAAATCTGGCCAGACGATTACGTCAGATATCTATTGTCAGCAACTGCAAACCATGATGGAAAAGCTAGCTGCTAAACAACCGAGGCTGGTCAATCGCTCTAGGCCACTGCTGCTTCAGGACAACGCTAGACCACACACTGCACAACAGACGACTACCAAATCAGAGGAGCTTCAATTAGAATGTCTTAGACTCCACCGTACTCTCCGGACCTTGCTCCAACAGATTACCATTTTTTTCACAATTTGGATAACTACTTCCAAGGAAAAAAATTCAACTCCGATGGGGCAGTCCAAACCGCCTTCAAAGATTTTATTGATTCCCGCCCGAATGGTTTTTTTAGTAAGGGGATCAATGAACTACCTATGAGATGGCAAAAGTGCATACATAGCAATGGTACATACTTTTATTAATTAAATATATTTCATTAAAAAAAAACGACTTTATGTTCCTCCCATAGAAAACGCCAATTTCATATGTAAGGACCTAATATTCACACGACAGCGCTTTTAAAACGCGACGTGTTCTTATCGAGCAGTGTTCTATTTTAGGCGTTGGGCTGAAGTGGCAATGGGTTGGCCATATCTGTCGCAGAACCGATTAATGTTGGGATAGACGTGTTCTGGAGTGGAGATCGCAAATCAGAAGACTACGACACCCTGAGACTCGATGGAGTGCCGATATACGTAGGACAGTGGGCATTGGATGGAAGCAAAAAGCTTAGGATTGGGTTAAGTGGCGTATAATTGGAGAGGCCTATGTCCAGCTGGGCTGATGATGTAAGTACTCACGGTGTAGTTGGGCAGCTGCGGCAGGCGGTACCGGCTGTACTGATCCACGATGCACCTCACACGGCTCTGGTAATGCTGCAGAGTCTCTGCGGACCACCACTGCGCCAGGTTGCCCTGTTCGTCATAGCGACGGCCTGGACACGTAAACAAAATATTAAATATCCAACTAAACTTGTTAAACATGCTTTGCAATAGTCAAATCTCGTGCTGGTTCGGATAATTGTTCTTAAAAGAGTTAAAGGAAGAGTTAGCAAGAATGTCAGTGGTTGTTCTCTTCATAATATAATATACTTAATAATTAATACTTATATAACTAGTAACTAGCTGTGCCAATAACGGTTTCGCCCGCGTGGAATTCAGTAATTAATGAAACATTTCCCGACTTTTTGAAATTTTGTTTTATTGTAAGTTAGCCGTGAGAGATAGAGATATGCTATCGCGGTATTTTATACATCTACAATTATCTAGTACATTACTTTAGCGTCATTCAGCTGGTTTACTCAGCGCACGCGACTAAAGCTCCCAGCAAAAAGTTTTTTAACAACTGCGCGATCTTTTAAACACATTTACATAATACCGATATGTACTATATACCCAAACCATCTGGAAGTATTGCACTATGTTTTAGTGAAGACCGTACAAAAATCCGTTCAGTAGATCTTGAGAAAAACGATTACATACAGACAGACAGCTTTTTGGGACTTTGTTTTGTAATAAGTATAGATTAAATACATTTATCTACATGTATTTATTACTATTATCAGTATGAACCTTTCTGTATCCTCCTTTCAGTAGTTATTGTAAACTGCTGTAATGCGAATTTAAATTATTATTATTATTTTTTTATAATGCTATATATGTTGGGTGGTCCGGTGGCGCAGTCTGTAGTGATCCTGACTTCAGCTCCGGGAGTCGCGAGTCCGATACCCGCCGAGGGCCAACATTTTCTATTTCTATCTAAAAATTTGTTGGTTCTTCGAGCCTGGGTCTAAATACATACTCAAATAAAAAATTTGATTATGTATTTAGAATTATATATGTAGTATATTTACCAGTTGTCCGTCACCCATGACACAAGTATTAAGTTACTTACTTTGAGGACGGAACAACCGTGTGTGTAAGTGTCCCATATATTTATTTATTATTTATTTTGTTGAAAAATTATTATATGTATAAAAAGAACTGCGAATTTAATGTTTCAACACTTATTTTCTGAAAGTTCTCTCGCCGGGAATCCGAGGAGTGAGACAATTACCACCACTTGTGTTTTGGGACAGACAAGTTTTAAATATATACATATATGGTTTCTAATAAATTCTTAAGGCAATACTCTCGAAGACCTAAAAAAATAATTTTTAAAAAACTTTAGCCCCCGGCGAGAATCGAACACGCGACTCCGAAATAATCAAAGGTCATTTATAAAGTCGTTCTTTTACCTTGATCGTCAAATCCATGGGTGACTTCATGACCCATGATGGCTCCGATGGAACCGTAGTTGATGGCTCTGAAAGAATTTGGAATTTAATGAATTTTAAAAACATGCGAATTTTATATTGATTTATGTAAAATTATAGCCGCCATATATACTGAAAATCAGTGTTCAACGCTTAGTTTTGAACCTAAGCTGAGTACCCACAAACGATAATTTAGTTTTAGTTTAGATATTTCGTTATAACACCGCAGAAACGTAGGTTGAAAAAATGGAGATAGCTCAGTGGAGTCCTTTGCGATGCTAGAATGCCTATACGTACCAAAGGAAAGGTCTACAAAACAGCCGTAAGACCCGCAATAACGTATGGTTCAGAATGCTGGCACCTCAAACAGAAACAGGTCCACAAATTACACGTCACAGAAATGAGAATGCTGAGATGGTCCGCGGGGGTCATACTTCTAGATAAAGTCCCCCAACCATTACATAAGGGAAACTTTTAAACTGAGACCCATTGCGGAAAAGCTGACAGAATCACGACTGCGACGGTACGGCTACGTCATGAGGAGACCAGTGGACCATATGACCAAAAAAATTCTGGAACTCGGCGTCAAAGAGACCTAGAAGACCCCGAATCACATGGGTAAAAGCTGACGACCTCAAAAGGGAGAACATAGATCCACGGTCGACCGAGAACCGCCATCTCTGGAAAACCTTAGTTAGGAGAGTCGACCCCAATTAAAAATGGGATGAAGGCCAGAACATGATGTCATCATCATGTTCTGGCCTTCATCCTATTTTGTACATCTCAGACAAGGTTTACCTTTCTGCCTCTTTTCTCCATGGGGTCTGTTAATTGCCCATTAGAAATATTGGAAGGAACTTTGGCATTTGTTTAAGATTTAACATAGGTAGCGCTGTCAGTATATGCAACGGCGATTGAGCTGTTATAAGTACTTAAATAGTCCCAACGAAAACTATTGGGAAATTATGTACAAATTATAAAAACTAGTATTCTATTTTATGGCGTTAGGTATGACAGAATGCCTATTGAGGCCTCTAGAGTCTAGACTATTGTATTGCAATTTTATAGAGGGTTCTAAAAATCGTATGTTGAGTTATTCAAAATTAAATCGTGGTTCTCTATGTAATATAATTCATATATTTTATATACTGAAATAGCTGTCCGAACACGCGTTGCTGCGGCACAGCTTGGTTTCTAATGAGTAGTACACTAAATAAAAAAATTTACTCGAAATTAAACTCGATGTTTATTACATATTTTTAGAACAATATAAAATTTTAATTACCTATCTATCTTTTAACTTAAACAAAAAATTATACATGTTCTCGATTTCTAGAAGAAGTTCAATTTATCAAAATAAGATGTAATTTTTTTCCTACATAGTTTTTTTATTTGAAAATATTATTGCGCCTTCCGTAGATATTTGTGCCAGAGCTGCACTTAAGGAGCCAAAGAGACTTTGCCGACCAATAAAGATTGTTTAAAAATTTCGTGAAAATTGGGTTCATAAAGTTTGGGGGTCTATAAAGGACATTTAGAAAAACATTCAATTTTATATATTAGAAGTTTAATTGTTGTCCTTAAGCATCAAGTACATTGATTATATTTAAGACCACCAAAAATTATTAAACTATCAATTAATATATTATAACGACGACATTTTACCTTTATTACCATTTAATCTCTTTCAACAACTCAGTGACATATCCACATTGACGGCGACAATGTCTTCTTATATTATTGACCAGCTATATGGAGGTTGTATTTAAATCATATGTTGAACAAAGTATAATACTTACTCAATTCCATTTCCATAAAACGGCGGCTGCAAAATTCCAGCCGGGAAAGCTGAAACAAGGAAATAATTGAAAAAACCTGTTTTTTTTAAGTACGTACTATTATTTTGTATCAATAAATACTCACTGACTGAATTCAGGGTCGCTGAATAGAAGGCGTTCACCGTGGTTGCGGTGGCCACCCACCTGTTGTGAAAAACATGGTTATGCAATGAAAATCTACAGATAATCGGTAAGGACTTTAAATAGAATTAAGCGTCATTTTGCGGTGGTCTATAATATAAAAGTATTGTTATTTATTTTGCTATAATCCACGATAAGAGAAAATTTAAATTCGAAAGTATACTTGAATAAAGAATATTTCGATTCTTTATTCAAGTAAACTTGTAAACAAGTGCTTTTGAATCGTCAACTCTACTGCTGGGTCGGAAAGCTGTTCCTACCGAGAAGAGCCAGCAAGAAACTCGGCGGTTGCTCTTTTAAAGATATAATTCTTATAACTAGTTACATTAAGTTATTACTGTCGTGTACAGGGTAGAAATTCAGCTATATCCACACATTCTTATCATGTAAGTAATATTCAACAATAGGCTTTCTGTATCAGCCTCTTTTTAACAGTGTTTTTAATGCTGTAATGGCAAGGCTAAAATTGATGTCGGAATTTTATTATAGAATCTTATACCCAAACCCACAAACGATTTACGTACTTTTGCTAGGCGCAAAGCAGGAGTCGCAAACTTATGTCGGTTCCTACTTTGTCTATTATATACATCACCTATCGTTTGTACATACATCACCTAATTATTACATGTTTTATATATAACCTCCTTCATATATTTTGTCGATAATATGAAAAAAAAATTGTCCTCATTGTGTATTAAATGAGTAAATTATTTCTTGTTTATTGAATAAATGTAAAGAAAAAATGTCGTTGTTATATAATGCTAAAAGTAGAGTGTAATTGTGTTCATACTATACTTATACAAGATTCGTAAACGGATCCGGATTATAGCTAAATAATACTTTAATAAGCTGTGATAGCCCAGCGGTGAGACCGTGCGACTCTTTCGAGGGGAACACGAGTTCAAACCCGGGCAGGCATCAAAGAGTTTTTCTACTAAAACTCATGTGTCTAATTGATAATTACAATTTATCACACGCTTTTCGGTGAAGGAAAACATCGTGAGGAAACCTGCATATCTCTAGAGAATTCTGGAGATATGTGTAGCCTACCAATCCGCATAGAAGCAGCGTGGCCTATTCCCAGCAGTGGAATTGTAAGAGGCCGCTACTTTACTCTACTTTTAATACTTTAATTGTTTTTGCATAGTTATGTCCCAACTATCTGTCTGTCTGCTACTATTTCATAGCTAATCCGCTAGAACAATGTTAATGAAATTTAATACAAATTAAGCTTATCCCAGACATCCCGTTTACATAGTACATTATTTGAGGCTTGAGGCTTTTTAACAGTTAAGTGCTTGTGTATTGTGGTGGCAGTGGTGGTGGTTTGTGCATGTGTTTTAACGAATCCTGCATGTGTCGGGTATGAAAAAACGGATAGTCCACTATACATTTAGTAGAATACTATATATATTTTCTGTTTACTGTATCGCGGATTATAGCAAAATAATTTTATTATTAATTTTGTATTATGGATCTCCGTAAAGTAACGCCTAATTCTATGAAATGGTTAAGTCGATTCGAATGAGGTACTACTATATAAATAACATAATCTATACATAAAATTTAAATTAATAAATTTGTAATATTAGAATTTTAGAAATAACTAAATAGTTAGGCTCCGCCTGCGTGGAAATCGGAGTGTTAATTTTTTGTTTATTTCAATTTACATAAAATGTAATGTATTGTGTTGGCGCAGTGGATAGTAACTCTCTGCCTTCAGTTTTGCGGGTCGCAAGTTCGATTCCCACCGAAGGCCAACATTTTCTATGAACAATTTGTTGGTTCTTCAAGCCTGGGTGTATGTAATTTGTATTTAAGTATATATTTAAAATTATATATATAGTATATCTACCAGTTATCCGTCACCCATAACACAAGTATTAAGGTACTACTACTGTAAGTGTCCCATATGTTTATTATTTTTTATTTTATAATATTACTTAAAAATAAAATTAATATTAGTCGATTCACGATACATGAAAATATGCTCTTTACCTATTTCTATCAGGTTTTTCTCTTAGTTTTTCAAAAGATTTCTTGACGTTAGCCCACGTTAGTTTCAGGAAAGATTCGAACAATTCGCCTTCCACCACTTCAGCCTATAATAATAATAATAAAAGTATTTATTCAACTAAAAAATAACCACAACAACTTAAATAATAATTTAACAATAACGAAAAGTAAGAAAAAACGAGCAACTAAAGATAAAATAATATAAAAACTATACTTAAATATTTAACTTATGTGGCTTTCTAGTTGAAAGGGTCACAGCCTCAGCATATTGCTGCGGTATTTAAAGATATAAATAGAACCGCAGCGCTGATTTTCAGACCATCAAAATCGATTCATGCGTACAGCCACTGACTGTCCGTGGTTCGTGCGCAACGTGAATCTCCATAGAGATCTCGATCTTCCCACGATAGCCGATCTTCTCAAACGATTCTCGAAGACATACTTCGAGAAAGCGTCCACACGCCCGAATCCCCATATAGTAGCCGCGTCCAACTATAAGATGTTTAACTTTCCCAACAGATTTCACAGGCGCCCAAAAAGCGTCCTTAACGACCTTGACGATGCTATTTCAGCATCCAACAAGATCTACACACATCATACACACAAACAGCGTCTTCGCCGGCGAAGACGAGGTCCCCGCTTGCTTGTGTCAAGCGGCCGCAGCCCTCTGCCGCGGCCGCCGTGATGCAGACTTCTTCAAAGTCAATGTGATAGATACAGTCCTCCAAAACGCGCCGTTTTAAGCCGGTTCGATCTCGCAGGACACACCCTTAAAGCGACGCTCCCAATAAGTTGCGAGTGTCTAAAACACTCAATTACTTATCAATTTTACCCGGCGAAGCTTCTGCGCTCGCCCATCCCACTGACGCTGTAAAAGCCATTAGGGCTAACATCATAAGACACATTCGAAAAAAAAAACAGACCTTAAAGTGATATCACGGACCGGTCCGCAAACAGTGGTCCTCTAGAGGAGTTTCTTATTGCATTATTGTTGACACAATGTGTTATAACGTTAGATATATAGGTTAAAAAGAGAATATATACTATAAAAAATAATATGAAAAAATAAAAATACTACAAGGTAGAATACACCGGGAAAACACAAAGAAGTGTTCGGAAAAATGGACTTCTGTTTCGACTCACGTGGCTGTAGTGCTTGTCGAGGGTCTCCCTGGTGAGCAGCCAGGAGGGGAAGCCCACGAAGGTGCGGATGGCGCGCAGCTTGCTGAGGGTGGTGGCGCGCGTGCTGGCGTCCATCCAGCTCAGGTCCTTGGTGGCGGCCGCGAATGCGTCGCGGACGTCCTCGATCATCTCTATAGCCTGCACAACACGGAATAAGAAGAAAGGACATAAGATTCTATAGATTCATCATCATCATCATCCTCCTGGCCTTATCCTACTTCAAGTGGAGTCAGCATAACATGTTACACCCATGATGTCACATCCGCCTGCCTGACGTCAACTTCCCATAGTCATATTTTACAACCCCTTGGTAAGAAAGAGGATGGTCTAGTCTACTCAACCGGATATCAGACGACGGGTCGACTTTCCTTAGTGGTCTTTTACGTCACCTCGGTAAGAAATGAGGGTGGTCTATTCTACTCAGCCGGATACCACACATAAGAAATCATACAGAATTATAAAAATATCATCATTTCTGTATAGTTAGCCAACTCCAAGTAGGATAGTCGAAAGTGACCTTTTTCGCCTCTTCTTTATTGTTTAATCATTTTCAATTACGTATTATGCCTAATATTTTTTCAGTTTCCTGAAGAAAAGGGTGGGTTTATTTCATCCTATATCTTAGCCCGGAGTATAAGCTTTAATTATGCCAAATTTTACCAATATTGTTCCAGTGATTAAAAGCATAATAGACCGACACTAGCATTTATAAGATATCGTTCGCGTCTACTTAATCTTTCAAATACCCTCAATTATTTATGATACTGTTTATCTACATATATTCTCCAAAGAATAAAACATAATAATATCCTATACTTGTCCCTGCGCAAACTTCATTTGGTCTAAAATTAATCAATATTAGTCAATCAATCAATATTAGTATCAAGTGTAAATTAGTTGGTACTTTTTAATTTTGGTTTATGTAGAATAAAGAAATTCACAACAACAATGTACGACCGTACTGATAAGAAAGGCATACGTGAGAAAAAAGGATCACGATCGCACAGAGAGATATGGATGAGAGAAACGCGTACCTTCTGCCTGGAGTTGTGGTCGAAGTGCCGCTTGACGTAGAGGTAGCTGAGGGCGACGCCGAAGTTGGCGTTGACGTTGGCCGTGCAGCTCTTCCAGCGCGGCGTGCGCTGCTGCAGACCGAACACCGCCTTCGCGAACTCGAAGCCCAGGTCGCGGAAGGCGCCCAGCGTCATCGGAGCAGTCGTCGAGAACACGCTCCACCACAGGAACTTCTCTGATGACCACAACAACAGGCATAACCTCGAGTTGCGGCGAAAACTGTCGCATTTAGAAAGTATGCATCTCTCTTTGAGATATATATTTTTGCCGTTTGCAGTTGACAGCCTAAGCAATGGAGTCAAAGTGCACAAAATTCTTGACACTTTTAACAATCGTTTAATTTCCTCATCAGGTGACAAGAAGGCAAAAATCAGCTTAGTGATCCAACGCGGAAACGTTCCCAGAATTCTTGGGACCATTCCACAATTTGCTGTGATTTGTATAGTATTAGCGTGGAAGTAATTTAGAATAGACATAAGTTTTATATGTAGATTGTAACTCATTATAATAGTGTGATAATTAAACCTTGGCTATTATCCCATTAAAGTGAGAACTTATACCGATAATGACCGGCTCGGTGTCTGCCAGCAGCGTGGCCAACTTCTGCAGGTAGGGCAGGTCCATGACGGTCACCCGGTCGTGGATTAGATCCAGCGTCACGTTGGTTTCCGCGAACACCAGGTCGATGTACTTTTGCCATTTGTGCTGAAATCAAATCCTCGGATAAATTACTTTCGTTTCGTGAGAGCCAATCGCGCAAATATTAAACTTGTGGCAAGTAACAATATCTGGTGTTAATAGCCATGTAATAAAGTGCATGGATTTAACTACTCCCTAGCCTTACACCTAAGTGAACTTAACGGAATCTTTAACCATAAAATTGAGGAAAGTTGAAGGTAGCAGAGCTCACCTGAGTCCACTACTTGGAATCTTTCAATCTTAAAAATATTAATGATAAAAATAATTGGGAGAGTCGAAATAAGCAGAACTCACCTGAGTCCACTGCGCGGGTCCCTTGCTGGATCCTTGGATCAGTTGGGAGAGGCTCACTTCATGGAATAGGTGGGTACCGCTGCGGCGGACTTCTATCGGAGTCATTATCTAGAAGAACATCTTTAGCATGTACCTTCAACTTAGAATTATTTAACTTATTCAGTCTAATAACAGAATAAACAAAAGTAGAAAAGTAATTTAAGTTGATTATCTCAGATTTTACTATAGTCCGTGCTAGAAGATACCAGTATGTAAGTAATTTAGGATAGGTATAACTTGTATATTTTGTTTGAAAATTTAAAAAAGGCTCCTTATCATCATCCTCCTGCCCTTATCCCACTCTAAGTAGGGCCGGCACATGTTAAAACATGTCGTTCCATGATTCGGCTACGTGTTTTACGACTTGCCGCCTGCCTGACGTCAAATTACCTTAGTCGTATTTTACGACTCCTCGGTAAGAAAGAGGTTGGTCTATTCTACTCAACCGGATACCACACGGTGGGTCAACTTACCTTAGTTGCCTTTTACGACTCCTCGGTAAGAAAGAGGGTGGTCTATTCTACTCAACCGGATACCACACGGTGGGTCAACTTACCTTAGTTGCCTTTTACGACTCCTCGGTAAGAAAGAGGGTGGTCTAGTCTACTCAACCGGATACCACACGACGGGTCAACTTACCTTAGTCGCCTTTTACGACACCTGGGTAAGAAATGAGGGTGGTCTATTCTATTCAGCCGGATACCACATGGCATTTAAAAAAAGAAGCCTTAAAAAGGCTTCTTATATGAGGATGAAATCTTTCTCCTACCATAGCCAAGTTAGTGCTGAATTTGATGATGTCGTCAGCGAACTTTTCACCATCAGTGTCTTTGTCAGCGATTTCGATAACGGACTTGATGTACTTGTGGAACTGGGCCAGCTCGTGGGCGAACTGGTCTGACTGGCGCAGGTAGCGGTCGCTGAAGCCTGGCGACGCTTGCTCCACCTGGTTGTTAAGTAAAATAAAGAAAAGTAACAACTTGCTACTATCCTACTGCTGGGCATCAGTTTCATCTCTTTTTGTCAAGAACAGTTGGAGGTTAGAACCATCAAGCTCCTCCAGTGCGGATTCATAGGTTACATAACATACTAGACTTGCCTACAAAAAGGTTTTAATTAGAGGGTAAGGAATATTATTATACTGAACTTACTTAGATTAAATAATATTACTTGATCTAAGGCTATAGAAATTATAAAAATGCATGTAGTTGAAATACCTTTCAAGTTTTGTACAGTAAAGTAAATTAAAGTAGCGGCTTGTTACAATCCCACTGCTGGGAATAGGCTTCCTCTCTCCGTTTCTGGAGAGAAGGGTTGGAGCTAAGACCTACCACGCTGCTCCAATGCGGATTGGTAGGTTACACACATCTCCAGAATTCTCTAGAGATATGCAGGTTTCCTCACGATGTTTTCCTTCACCGAAAAGCGTGTGTAAATTGCGAATGTTAGGCACGTAAGTTTTAATAGTCTAATTGATAATTTAAATATATCACACCCTGTTCGATGAAGGAAAACATCGTGAGGAAACCTGCATATCTCTAGAGAATTCTGGGGATATGTGTAACCTACCAATCCGCACTGGGGCATAGCATGGTAGGTCTTAGCTTCAATTCATATCTCCAAAAATGGAGAGAGGAGGCCTATGCCCAGGAGGGGCATAGTAACAGTAGCTTTACTTTACTTAAATTATGTCATCTATATGTAGTACATGTTCCAGCCACATGCGAAGCTTGAATCGTCAAGTAAAGAATTTTAAGGATTATTTTGCAGCACAAAGGATGTCTACTGCAATTGTATTCGTGACTTCCTATATGCGATTATCATTTAAATGGGAACTAAAGTCAAGGTGCCGATGTGCTGTGTCACGACGTTGTCCACCTCCGCATGAATTAGCAGATCGACGCCAAATTGAATTAATTTCTAGAATTTAGGTGCCGTAAGTTGAACGACATCGGCAACGCCTTGTTTAAGAGCTTGCATTTATTAATTTTTGCGTATCACTTCGCCAAAATCGTATGCTAATTTATGAAAGGTGTGTCGGATGCAGGTATAAAAAACATAAATTCGCAAACCTCAAACTTGACTTTGAAAATAACATTCTAATTTGCATTCATCAAATTCAATTTTTACGTCCGGTGGATCGTAAAAAACTACCCACGCTTAGAGAATGTGAAAGTTGTGTGTAGGTGAAATTACCGTAGATCAATTTAAATGTTGTCCTAAAAATCCTATTATAAAACTTAATTTAATGATATTCTATAGAATGAGGCGTTACTTTGCGGAGATCCATAATACAAAAGTAATAATAAAATTATTTTGCTATAATCCACTGTACAGTAAATTTAAACTATATATAGTGCTATATGTATAGTGAACTATCCGTTTTTTCATACACGGGTATGAAAAAACGGATTCGTGACATGCTGGATTCGTAAAAACACTTGCACAAACCTCCACCATACACAAGCACTACACACGTTCACTATCACAAACTCAACAACCGTTTCGCCCCGCAACCGAAGCATCATCAGGAGATAGACTCCACGACAAACTCGCAAAGCTGTTTTACGAATCCTAGCTCCTAAGTTTTATACTTTTAAAGACTCAATGATGTAATTAACGCGTACCACGATCCGATTTCTGCTGGTGTTCCGGACATCCTCAGCGACCTGCACGCTGAGCAGCACGTTGAGGCCCAGCATCCGCCGCGCCCTCCCAGCCACCTCTTCCCAGGAGAAGTTGGCGCTGGCACTAGACGGAGGTCGCGCAGGTAGCCCGAGAGATTCCAGAAGATTCTCGATCGGTTTAATCCCTTTTTTGTCTAATTTATCTGTAAAATTAATATGCATGTACGAACGACTTTGTTTCCATCAACTTTATTATGTACTATACCCTTATTTATGTACTATTTGTTGTAGTATACGCGACTTCCTTTACGTTGACTGTATTTTCAAAATACCCTCAATTAAGAAATACGAATATAGGTATAATTCTTTCTCTATTTCCAAAAGAGAAATGTTTCTTTTGTATCCCGTGTGTTAGACCGGTATATAAGCTCCATGTTTACCAAATATCATCTATTTTCCATTGTACTAGCCGTAATAGAGTAACAGACAGAGAGACAGTCTTACGCATTTATAATATTAGTATGAATGTGTTTCGTATCCTATTCCCGAAAGAATTTCCGAAGGTTTAGACCCCTATCGAGTCCGTGGACTCTTGAAAGTCCAACTGTGCTAGCATGGGAACTAAGGGATTTGTAAGGGATTATAAAAATAAAGTCCTACTATTATACAAATATAGTCTTATAATACAGAAACAGCCTTATTATACAACTATGGTCTTATTATACAAATACAGTCTTATTAGTACTTACCTGTATCAATGCAGTTTCTATACAGCGACTTGGCTTTTAACACGCTCGTAGGCAGGTCGGCGTTGCTCTGGTCTTCTAGAAGTTCCCTCAGATCGGAGTACAGCCGCTCCCGAAGTATCGCCAGTTGGTCCCAGGACGTGGCCCACTCAGGTATAGGATTTTTTTCGATCCATCCACCGCAAGCGAACTCGTAGAAATCATCGCAGGGGTCTACGCTCTTATTCATAGCGGCAAGTACTCTTGACGCTATTTAAACAAGTATTTAATAGTATTTTAATATGGCTAATTGCTTTCTGAAAGGTGCAATGGAAAATGGAATGGTGAAAGTGGAAGGTGGTAAATAGGTGGTAGATAGGTATATCTACCGATCCAATTCGGATAGCTGTGGGTGGTGTCTTATATAAGTTAGAGAACAGTAGATGTACATTGGTTGTAAAGAGAGATAGAAATACAGGGAGAAACTGGAGAGGGAGGGCATGAATAAACAGAGACAAGATAGAGATAAGGAGAGTGAAGTGAGAGGAAAAATGGTGGCGATGGTGAAAGAGTGAGTAAGGGAGAGTCGAGGGATATATAGTGTGGACCTTAAGTTAAGCGGTCGGTCGGTTAAACGGTCTGTTACTATCTACAAACATAATATCCTTTGAGAGAAGAATTAAAGTTTCAATTCATTATCTTGCTCCAATGCGATTTGAAGGTTACAAACATCACAGGAACTGTGTTCATCACAATATTTCCATATATACCACATAAATAATTGTAAATATAGAAATATAAATCAAGCATTTTTAAAGGCAGATTGTTTGAACCTGTGAAACTGGATTATTTAATTGGGTACCTTATACCCAATTAAATAATGCACTATTAATACAAGTATTAAATTTACTCCAATACTTATCACGAAAATATCTATATTATATAAAATATTTATTATTATAAAATTCTTTATAACAATAGATATTTTTATCATTTCCCTTATAAAATGTAAATCTATTTAAATCAGTCAAACATTCCCGCTGTTTAATAACGTTTAATACGTGGTTTTAAATTTATAATTAGAAAAATGAAAACACGCGCTCTATATATTATTATAGTGAGCATTTAATTGGATCATTTTGAATCATAATTGCTTTAGTGGCGTCGTTTGAAAAATATATAATAAATATAATTAACACAATGCACGGGGCATTGTGTTAATTATATTTGTTATGGTGGTATACGAAGTTAATTTGTCGGTTGCATCAGATTGCAGAAATGCCACGTGGCAAAGCGAACTGCGTAGACGTGCGTGCTAAGTAAACAAAATATTGTTTTTCTATGATTATTGCGCTTCATACTATCAAGTAAAGTAACGGCCTGTTAATGTCCCACTGCTCTGAATAGGTCTCCTCTCTCCTTTTATTAGAGCTTAGACCTACCACGCTGCTCCAATGCGGATTGGAAGGTTACACATATCCCTAGTATTCTCTAGAGATATGCAGGTTTCCTCACGATGTTTCCCTTTACCGAAAAGCGTGTGATAAAATGCAAATATCAATTATACACATAAGTTTTTTTTTAATCGAAAAACTCATTGGTTATTGCCCGGGTTCGAACCCATGTTCGTCTCTAAAGAGTCGCACGGTCTAACCACTATTACAGCTTGATACTATCAAGTACGATTGTCTTATGTTTAGATTACATATGATTTTCTTTCGAACTGGCAATATTTATTTGTTGTTAGCATGAGACTGCAAAAAAAGGCACGTGGCAATGAGGCAGATAAATATTAGTCTGTGCTAAGTACGCTTCATACCGTCAAGTGAGGCCTAAAGGACTCGAATCCATGCCGTTATAAAATTATTATAAAGAAAATACTTTTAAGTACGATGTAATATCCACATCTGATTTAAATATATTGTTCCTGTATCATTAATTGGTAGCTGGTAGAATAAAAAATGCCTTTTTTATTTAATTTTACACTTTTAACCATGAGTAGAATTAGAATTATAAATGTAAATAGAAAAACGCAGCGTTAGTGTACAAATCAGTAGGGTTACGACCTAGAAAAAGTTATAGGAAGGCACTGACCCAGTTGAAAAAGTGAAATAAATATCCCAGGTAAATCTAAACGCTCATTTATCGCTCTAGTTATATCAGTTATAAACAGTAATAATCAATAATCCTTGTACGAAATTGTTAAATTCCAACCCTCATTATAAGACAAATTGTATTGTTTACGTGTTGACCTAATTTCAATCCATAGCAAAACAAATGTGACCGTGACAGTAATAAATTCATAAAAATTACACTATTTGTTATACGCTCTAAATTTCTCGGACTCATCTCATGGTGGCGTCGTAAAAATGGCAGAAATATTTGCATTGCTTACGAGATTATGCAATAACATGAATAATTAATATTTAATAAGAGATACGGGCAATTATTAAAATTCTTTCCGTTTTGAAAGTATTTATTAATACTAAAAAAAACGTTAACTCAATTATATACTATGATTTTTTCATGCTCCTTTAAGAAAAACGGAATTTTTTAAAATTCTAAATGTTAGTCTATACTAATATTATAAAGAGGAAAGATTTGTATGTTTCTTTGTTTGTATGTTTGTATGTATGCTTGTTACGTTTTCACGCAAAAACTACTGGACTGATTTCAAAAATTCTTTTACCATTGGAAAGCTGCTTCTTCACTGAGCAACATAGGCTATATGTCATTTTCAAAAATAATAGGGATCCCTAATAAAATTGTAATAAGTTGGGAAAAATTTAGTCGTAAACATCTTTTATCGCGTGCGCTGCGAAAACTATTGATGATAGAACAAAAAAATGTTGTACAGTATTATATAACGTATCAATATCCATAAAAAAGTCCGCGATACCATATGTCTAACTATTATAGTTATCCTAATATAACTACTTTTTTACATTGTAAAAGTTGGTAAAAGTGCCGACAATAATCAAACCATTTTATTCATATCTTTATATTAGTTCTTATCCCATTAAATGATATTTTATTAATAACTGTTTCAATACCTGTAAAATACTTTTTAAATTATTAAAATCCGATATCCCAATCAAAAGATATTACGAATTTAAGAATGTAAATCGAAAGCAAATAATGCCATAACAAATTCATTGTAGCGACCGTTATAGCGGGGCCTGCATTTGGTGAGTTAGCTCTTATTCCAAGAATACTAATGATACTCATTTTTGATAATAAATTAATCTACAAAATAAATCTACAGTCCGACTTCGTAGACTTTCCACTACCACGAGATCGGTATGAACGCGGGTGAAACCGCGGGGCTTTGCTAGTTTGATATATAAGCATAAATTGTATCAATATTGGTATAGCGAAATTAAGACAGCATTTACATAATTTATAGAATTAGGCGTTACTTTGCGGAGATCCATAATACAAAAGCAATAATAAAATTATTTTGCTATAATCCGCGATACAGGAAATAGAAAATATATATAGTGCTAAATGTATACGTTTTTTCATACTCGTTAGATGCAGGATTCGTAAAAACACATGCACAAACCTCCACCGCTGCCACCACAATACTCAAGCACTACACACGTTCACTAACACAAACTCAACAATCGTTTCGCCCCGCAACCGAAGCATCATCAAGAGACAGACTCCACGACAAAATCGCAAAGCAATCGCTTTGCGATTTTTAATTTAAATTCTTAATATGCTTTTAGTTCTGAAATTACTACGAGTACGGGACATTCAAGATTAAATCTCAGTGCCACCTTTAGCAAGTAAAAAAAAATTAAACTCATATATTCTTAAGCTCATTCTAAATTCGAATTCGTTTTATGAACACGTTCTGATTATAGTTATTTCTAATAAAAAATGTAGTAAACGTATTAATTTTTTTAACAAGGGTTTTTATTTACGTGTGAAGTAATAATAAATATAATATAAAAAGACATTATAGATAATTGTTTTTTGTATTATCCTTGTTGATTCCACGTGTTGATCCTATTAGGTAAGCTCTGCTGCGACATTTCTTACTACGTACGCGTTATATGCGCCTCAATTTGTCGGTCCATTTGTTTCGACTTCTGTGATTCAATTACTCTGATTTCAATAATTATAACGTAATTGTCAATGACTCGAGTAAAATACTAAATTTAGTGAAAAATGACTGTAAATCATATTTTTATATTATTTATATGATAAGCGATTATGAAAACTTTCTATAAAATTTAGATATCTTTAAAATTATGTACCTATATTGTACCTGATATATTGTTTTTTCTTATTACCGTAGGAAGAATAGGTGTTTTTATTATCTTATATAGCCGGGTATATTTCTGACTGTACAAAAGTTTCATAAATTATTGCTTCAGCGATGTTATGGGGAGGGATGAAAATCTGTGACCAAAAAACTCTTAGATATGAGAGGGGATGGATATATACCTAAAATAATTCCGGTCTCCCTCTAGGTATATAGGTTAAAAATATCACGTATACATATATATACACAAGCAGTGATAGCCCACCGGTGAGACCGTGCGACTCAATCGAGGGGGGTCACGAGTTCAAATTAGGACAGGCACCAATGGGTTTTTCCATTAAAACTTAAGTGTCTTATTGATAATTGCAATTTATTACACGCTTTTCGGTGAAGAAAAACATCGTGAGGATACCTGCATATCTCTAGAGAATTCTGGGGATATGTGTAACCTACTAATCTGCATTGGAGCAGCATGGTAGGTTGGAGCGTGGTCTCTATAAAAACGGAGAGAGAAGGTCCAGCAGTGGAATTGCAACAGGTCGACAACTTTACTTTACATTTTACTTTATATACATTATACAAATATGTATATCATGATTGATCAATGGAGTACCTAATAATCTGATGGGATTAGAGGGAGGCAGAAAGATTAATGGATTGTATGAAGTATGACATTCATATAAAAAGAATTAGCCCTAGAGTTAACAAATGATAGGAGTGAATGGAAAAATTAAAATATTGAGCCCACCACACTTTTACTCCGTAGGTTTAGGTGCTTAACTAAAGGTAAACATGTCAAAAAAAGGTTCTTTTTAGTAGCAGATTACAACACATTACATTACCAAAAATATTACTCTTATTTATTTTTTTCAAAGCATTTAAAACATCTATTTTATTTTCGCCATTTTATTACGGCATGATTGCTATCAATAATTTTAAAAACTTTGAAACAAATAAATATTTTAAAATATTATTTAATGTAATGTGTAATCTGTGTATTTTAAGAACCTTTTTTTGACATGTGACATGATAAATTCACAGGTATTTCAAACCTTTTCTAGAAAACGATGGATATTATTAAATACACTATAATACTACATCATTACAGAGTGACTTTGTAAAAGATAAGATATTGTATGGCATCAGATAATCTAATATAATTACTATTGCCAGAATTTTATATTGAAGTCGTTTAATTGGTTTTATTCTGCGTCTGATGAATATGTAAATTTTATAAAATTTAATTCTTATGCTTTTGATTCTAAAATATATTAATAAAAGCATAAATATTAAGTTTTATAAAAGAAATATTTGTTTAAACCGCCGTGTGGTATCCGACTAAGTAGAATAGACCACCCTCATTTCTTACCGAGGTGTCGTAAAAGGCGACTGAGGTAAGTTGACCCACCGTGTGGTATCCGGTAGTGTAGAATAGACTACCCTCTTTCTTACCGAGGAGTCGTAAAGTACGACTAAGGTAAGCTGACGTCAAGCAGGCGGACGGTCGTAATATACATAGCCAAATCATGTGACAATATGTTAACATGTTGTGCCGCCCCACTTAGAGTGGGATAAGGGCAGGAGGATGATGAAAAGAAATATTTGTTTAAAGAAAATATCTTGACATATGCACTTTTATTGTAATTTCTTTACTTGTAGATCTCGTTATTGCAAAAAAAATATTTGACACAACTGTGTCATATGGTTTTGTTTGTTTACTTTTAGTTAAGTAACTAAATCTATCGAGTATAAAGTGGCATAAGGGTAAGGAAAATAATGATTATTCATTAGTTGTAAAAGGGTATCAGACAGACAAATAGATTTTCGCTTTAATAATATTAATATGGATGCTTTATATAATAATGAAGATGATTTTAAATAAAAATTAATGTATATAAAAAAATAGGAAATCGTTCGGTACGGAAAAATAGGATTCTTAAAGGAATTCCACATGATCACGACTTGAACGGTTATTAGGCCTTAATTAAATTAAGATTTATTTTTGTACGACTGTACTGTAAAAATGTTAAGTAATTTATTATATTCGCGACTAAAATTTAATTCCGCAATCCATCTAACACTTGCTTATACAGAAGTGTAAATAAAATATTCACACCAATATTGTGAATAAATGTCTTTCTGTTACGCTATTATGGTTAACCCGTAGGACTAATATCAATCAAATTTGTAACAAGTAAAGCATATACACCTCAATAAGATTACGATAAAAAATAACTTTTTCTTTCGGAGACGAATATTTTATTACTGACGGTACTTAATCGCTTAAGCTGGCGTAGTGGTTATCGTAGGTACCACTATCTATATATATGTGATCTTTCAGTAGAAAAAAAAAACGTTTCTTTAATTCTTTAATTTAAATATTAATTTTAAAAAGTCGAGGCGAACGATGTCGTGGGTCAATATTTGCTAATAAAAAATCACAATTACCAATAGAAAAATAACCACATGCAAATTACGACACAATGTTTTCCTTCCCCATTAAATGAATCATCAATAATTAAGATCGATCAAGCACTTAGTTTTTATAGCATCAATTGTGCCCCAGAATCTGAATTTACCTACGCATGTTAAGTATGACACACTTTAACCGTTGCGCGTTAAGGTAAATAGGTAATATACTTTAGTTTTTAAGATTAAGTAAGAGTAAAGTAAAGTAGCGGCCTGTTACAATTCCACTGCTGGGAATCCTCTCTCCGTTTCTAGAGAGAAGGGTTGGAGCTAAGACCTACCACGCTGCTCTAATGCGGATAGGTAGGTTACACATATCTCCAGAATTCTCTAGAGATATGCAGGTTTCCTCACGATGTTTTCCTTCACCGAAAAGCGTGTGATAAATTGCAATTATCAATTAGACACATGAGTTTTAATAGAAAAACTCATTGGTGCCTGCCCGAGTTTGAACTCGTGTTCCTCTCGAGAGAGTCGCACGGTCTCACCGCTGGGCTATCACAGCTGTAAGATTAAGTATTAAGGTGAATTGTTAATATTTGACATACAAAAATTATGTTTATTTAATATGTAATAAATATTGAAAATAACAGTAAACAGTAAAAACAGATATACTCTCACAACTTATATATGTATAGTGGTTTATGTTGTACATCTCTTAATACTACTTATAACACTTGATTGTACATCTCTTAATATTACTTATAACAAAAAATTATAGCAATGTTTTGGACATATATTGCTTATTTATATATGACTTAGGCAATGGTCCCCCTCTTGTTATAAGCCAAAATCTCGTCATTTAAATAAAATTATTTAGTTTCGGTTATCATTAATAGCTATTGATAATTGTTTCGAATCATCGCTTGATTATGATATGTTATAAAAACAGCAGATTATTTTTCTGCACACTAAATTAGAAAAAATAAAGCAATTAATTGTCTTAGACTAAATGATAACAATACCTATTATTTAAAATTTCAAAAGTGAAAAATGAGCGTTATTCTAATTATAAAAAATATTTTTAAATTAATAATATACAGATTAACAAATTATATTTTAATAAAATATTTGACATAAAAAATATAATTTTATCGGAATTCAACTTGTGTGTAAACCGGAAAAAAATAAACATTTTAAAAATTTTTTTTTTAAAAAGGAATCTGATTTGGCTTATATTTTTCTAATTTAATTCTCTATTTATTCTAATTTATTATTATCGTGAATGTTGAAATTTTATGTCTGTGTAGTTAAAATATTACATAATTCACATTTATAGTAATTAATATTTTTAGGAATTTATAGACTGTGTGTATCTGTAAAATTAAATATTTAATTACGTAATATTATTAAATATACAGATTGTCAAAGAAATATTTTTAAAAAGACTTAATAAGTTCATAGTATAAGGCATTACTTTGGGGCGATTCGTAATACTAAAGTAATAATAAAATTATTTTCCTACAATACACGATAATTTTATCATTTTATTGCGGATCATAGCAAAAAATTTAATATTACTTTTTAAAGATAATCCTTTATAAATTTGAATAGCCAAAACGCGATATAGAGAATTTGCCATAGACTCACCAGTGCTAGAGCAAAGTTGGCTTACGCACGTCTCTCTTTCCCATTCCGGTATTGGGGTACAATACACACTTGTTAAATAAAGGCTGAGAGCCAATAAAAGCTTGAGGTTCTCCATTTGAAGGACAACTGTTCTTAGCGGATAGTCAGTTCTAACTGTGAATATTTTGTACCCACCGGTGCCAACGCAGACTTCGGTGAGGCAGGGCCGTGGGCTCCGGTGTTCGCTGAGCACCAGGACCGTTGTGTACACGCCGAGCGCGACTAGCGACAACCCTAGCGCGCCGATTAGGACCGAAGAACAGCGGACTGTGCGCTCTCTGAAAAAAAAAACAAATTGATTCAACAGATTATTAAAAATATTAAAAAAAATAGCACACAATAGTAAATAAATATAAAATAATAAACATAAGGCGAAGTCCGCACAGTAAGTAACTTAATACTTGTGTTATGAGTGACGAACAACAGGTAAATATAGACATATTTATAATTTTATAATTTATAATTTTATTTGCCAAAAACAATATTTATGACATATAATACATACATTAAAACAATTTAAACAATGTAATTTTTGTACATAAAAATATAAAGAATTATATAACGATAGGTGATGTATATAATAGACAAAGTAGGAACCGACATAAGCTTGCGACTCCTGCTTTGCGCCTAGCAAAAGTACGTAAATCGTTTGTGGGTATGGGTATAAGATTCTATAATAAAATTCCGAAATCAATTTTGGTCATGCCATTACAGCAGTTTAAAACCACTGTTAAAAAGAGGCTGATACAGAAAGCCTACTATACTGTTGAAGATTACTTAGATGATAAGGATGTGTGGATATAGGTGCGCTTCTACTCTGTACAGACAGTAATAAATAAATGTAACTAGTTCTAAGATTTATATTTTAAAAAGAGCAACCGCCGAGTTTCTTGCTTGTTCTTCTCGGCAGGAACAGCTTTCCGAACCAGCAGTAAAGTTGACGATTCAAAAGCACTTGTTTACAAGTTTACTTGAATAAAGAATATTTTGAATTTTGAATTTGAATTAACACACCTTTCGAAAACCACGCAGGGTTTATATGAAGGCATAGAATTCGCATTATTTCTAATAATAATAATATACTAATAATGAAAAACATAAAAAAGTTTGTTTATTTTTTTTTGTTGTTTTGTATACAGTTGTGTTGTTTTGTATATCAGGCGCTACGCTTTTGCAATTTGCCACAAATCAACTTTTTTCGAATTAGGTCACTTTAATACTAAAGGATATGGCTCCTTTTTTTCTTCTGCACATTTTACATTTTAAAGATAATTTTACAAATAGTATGACGCGTAGATGCAGTATTTCTATTAATTATTTCCGATAACAACGCACTTCAACACCTCATAAGGTGTACACACGTCACAAAAATAAATGCCTTACAAATATTCTTTGAAGTTATGCTTATGTAATCTTCCCATGATCACATGGGAAGATTTGCAAAGTCTTTCCTACTCGGTGTCTTTATAGCATGTAATACCATAAGCATATTCATAAATTTTTCCTTCCTTACTTTTATGGAGTCATTTTCCTTGAGATTTTGTTAGTGAATCTATACTTATTAAATAACAAAGTTGCAAAAGCTGTCTGTCCGTATGCGATTCATCTTCTCATAAACTTCTTCTTCTTCTTCAACGGATGGGTGTCCACTGCTGGACATAGGTCTCTACATGGGATCTCCACACCACACGATCTTGTGACCTTTTTGAGGTCATGAGTCCAATACGTAGGGGTGTTGGTAGACACCAACACTGCGCTCTTCAATGCTGGGTCGCCATTCCAACACCTTGAGGCCCCAACGCCCATCGGTTCTCCGCACTATGTATCCCGCCCATAGCCACTGCAGCTTCACGACACGCTGAGCTATATCGGTGACTTTCGTTCTTCTACGGATTTCCTAATTTCTGATTTGATCACGTAGAGATACTCCGGGCATAGCTCGCTCCATCGCCCGCTGAATGACTCTCAGCTTTCTTATGAAGCCCATGGTCAGCGACCACGTTTCGGATCCGTAAGTCATCACTGGTAACATGCACTGTTCGAAGACCCTGGTATTTAAGGACTGAAGTATTTGGGACGAAAAGATCTCGCGTAGCTTCCCAATAGCTGCCTCTCATAATCTACTGAACGGATTTTATAAGGATTTAACTAATGTGGGATTCTTGCGGGAGGTTTAAGTTAATTACGGTTTTATGTACATTGTTTTAAAAAAGTTGCCTGCTGAGAAATTTACTCGCGTGCAACGCGTTAACCGGGAGAGATACACTGAGGTAATGTATTAGAGAATGGTAGATCTACAATAATATTACAAAAAGCTCGCGAAAGCATGTCTCTATCTCTTATGGTTAACTCAAAATAAATAAATTTGTTTAAAATCGATTCGAAATCAAGGAAAAATTTTGATACATTGACTTCCACGCAGGTGACGGTAAAATCTTTACATATTAGAAAACAAAGTCCTCAAATGCTGTCTGTCAGTATGTGTCGAAACAACTTAAAGGATAGGATTGCTTTTATCTCGATATAGAATCTTACCTTTTTTTTAAATATATGGGTAGTTACACACACGGTCGTCCGTCCTCAAGGTAAGTAACTTAATACTTGTGTTATGGGTGACGGACAGCTGGTAATATACTATATATAATTTTAAATACATACTTAAATACAAATATACACCCAGGCTCGAAGAACCAACAAATTGTTAATAGAAAATGTTGGTCCTCAGGGGGAATCGAACCCGCGGCCCGTGCAGCTCAAGGGTCACTACTCACTGCGCTAACGGAACAGTCAATTTTAATTTATTTTATGCCTAACCCCTCGTTCGCACGAGAGGTATTTTACCTTGCGTGAAAAAAACGTCGAAATGAAACAAATGGGTATCCAGATATCTATTACTATCTACGACAGCGCTTTTAAAACGCGACGTATTTTTATCGAGAAGAGTTCCATTTTAGAGTTTCCATTAACGCTTATTTTTTATATTTTATTAACGTTTATTTTTTACGCCCGTGCTAACGAGGCATTAAGGCTCTAATTTACTTCAAAGCTCTATAAGTCGTCGTTAGACAGTGACAGTTTCACGATTGTGGAAATCGATTTCCTTAAATTTAGTTTTAGGTTGAGTTTGATAACATTCAACAGATGACGCTGTCCTTCAATTATAATTTGTTGCTTTAACTTTTGGCAACGCGTCCGAAGAAAAATACATTGAAGTTTAGCGGAAGTTTAAGGAAATTCTCTTACTTAACACAGGTCAACTAGTATTATTATACATTAAACATTGCATATTATAACATAGAGACTGCATTATATCATAAACTTTGCAGCGAACCAGTAGGCTTGTTTAGATTTCTCTCTTTGAATATACTTAATAAACTACGAAAACTGTAGGCTTGAGTAAAATATTTTTTGTTTTCATTATTTATTTACAACTAATCTTACCCGCAACTTCGGTCCTGTCAACTTAAGTGTTAAGATTAATTACATAATTAAGGGCAAACATGTGACAACATGTTTGTAACATGTTGTGCTGACCCCACTTATAGTGAGGTAAGGGCAGGAGGATGATGACTTAAATACAAATATACACCCAGGCTCGAAGAACCAACACATTGTTTTGTAGAAAATGTTGGCCCCACGATTGGAATCGAACCCGCAAACCGCGGAGCTGAAAGCAGGGTTACTACCCACTGTGCCAACGGGCATTCTTACATTATAAATCCGAAAGTCTGTCTTTGTCTTCTTGTCACTTTTCTGTTGAGCTTTCGCAGATTATTCGCTGGAACAATATTGGCGACATTTGGTACAATAGAAGCTTGACCAATTTATAGGTTAACAAAGATTTTTCTTTCGGGAACAGGGAATTTGAGGACTTTATCTTACACTTAATCTTAGTTATTTATCCTATATAAGTATATCAAATAAACTTTAATTGTGATAAATTTTATTAACTAAAATTAATCGACTTTTTGTAACTTTTTAATTTTTTTTTAAATATAGTATTTTTAGTCAATGTTAATAATTAATTGGGATAAATATTAATTAGACTGAGTTAATAAAAAACACAGAAGCGCTGTTTGAATTTTGAAATTTCATAAAAATGGATTGAAATATAATATTTACTTGGAATTTTTGTATTGGGAATTTGGCTAAATTAGTTTCGACAACAATGCATATCTTTTATAAACAAAAGAAAAAGGTTAATTAAAAAAAAACAAAAAGGAAAAATATATATCAAATCGATTTCTTTAAAATCGATTGTTCATTTTTAGACATTCTTAAAAATAATCGTTTAATCGTAACAATGACCGATCAATTTCAATTCAGTTTTACTATGATATTGAATAATAAATAGTCTTTTATTTACTTTATTTTTATTTCAGTAACAAAATGGATGTAATTGTCTGTGATTTAAATAAATTATTATTAATATAAAAACCGATTATTTTGTTTAAGCTCCTAATTGACAGCACGCCCTGTTCGACTTCAGCTCCGACAGGGATGTACATTCCCATGCTTTATTATAGAGTTATTGTACGAGAGAGTCGTGTGGTATCCGGATGAGTAGAATAGACCACCCTCATTTTTTATCGAGATGTCTTAAAAGGCGACTAAGGTAAGTTGACGTCAGGTAGGCGGCCGGTCGTTGAATTCTTAGCCAAATCATGTGACAACATGTTTGTAACATACTATGTCGATCCCACTTAGAGTGGGTTAAGGGCAGGATGATGATGATGATGTCCTATAGAAGAAGAGTCAAAAACAGCCCGTAAGTGTCACAAAACTCAAACTCAAACTCAAAATATTCTTTATTCAGGTAGACTGTTTACAGTACTTTTGAATCGTCAAATGTTTTCAAGAAGCTACCACTGATCGGAAGTTTGCTCCTACCGAGAAGAACCAACAAGAAACTCGACGGCCATTTTTTTTTTAATATTTAAAAAATATTACAAATAGGAGAGGGAAGATGAAAGTCAAATACTTATGTTTGTCACTGATGTTACTTATGTTATGCAGTAACGATGACATCGAATTCAATCACTAGAATAGCACTAGTTTGAATAATTGGTCCAAGTCCATACTATAAGCGGGCAATACGATTCAGTCAAGCCACGCTTCCGTAGAACGCGCCGCTCGCGGAACCATGGAACCAACAATTTATTGTTCTATACCAGTTATTGAAAGAACACCCGCACATTATGGTGTAAGAATATACATAATTATAAAAAGATTGGCTAACAGACAAAGTAGGAACCGACATAAGATTGCGGTACCTGCTTTGCGCCTTGCAAAAGTACATAAGTCGTCTGTGGGTTTGGGTTTAAGATTCTATAATAAAATTCCGCAATAATATATAATAATATATAATAATATTATAAAATTTACCACTACAGCAATTAAAAACACTTATAAAAAAGGATAATACAGACAGCTTACTATACTATTGAGGATTACTTAGTCGATAAGAATGCGTGGATATAGCTACTCTTCGACCCTGTACAAGACATTAATAACTATATGTAACTAGTATTAAGAATTATTCTTTGAAAAAGCAACCGCCGAGTTTCTTGCTAGTTCTTCTCGGTAGGAACAGCTTTCCGAACCAGCAGTAGATTGACGATTTAAAAGCACTTGTTGACTTGAATAAATAATATTTTGAATTTGAATTTGAATAATGTTAATAATGTCCTTATCCCACTCTAGGTGGGGTCGGCACAACATGTTTTTCTCTTGCTCTCCTATCATTCGTCAACTCTAGCGCTACTAATTTAACATGAATCTGATAGTTCACATAATCCAACCATCTCTTTTTCGGCCTTTCTCTAGTCATATATCCATCCACATTAATATCTAAAAGCTCAGAATCTGACTACGATCTCGCTTCATGCAATGAGATAGCGCAAGTATTGCACTTATCTATGTAATGCCTGTTCACTATTCTTTGAATTTTACTTCTTTTAATAATTCAGAAAGATAGATCAAGTGAAGGAATACCCCTCTTTAGTGGTATACAAAACCGCCACTAACCTTGCGTTGATGATTTTGATTACAATTTAATAATCAAAGTTGTGTATATTTTATTTAGTATTTTAACGATTATAAAATATGAGTCATCCATCTATTTAATAGATGGATGACTCATATTTACATGTTTTGTTAATTTGAACCTTAAAGGAAAAGGCCTTCTGCAGAAAGCACTTTGACCTTCTTGACTGTTTTTGACTGTGATTCTGGTTATTCTTATATCCTTTTTTATTTTTTATCATTTACCAAATTAATTCATGCCTATTTTGGTTTTCTAGTTTTCAATTTGAATTTGCATTGGATAAGTAGACGCTATGTTCAGATATGAAGTTTTTAACATGCGTATCTTTCTCGGCAATATTCGCCAGTTACTAGTATGGGGCTGCCTTAACTATTACTGCACTTGTACTTTCTTAATAACTGCAGACGCGCTTGCGTGATGCAAAACCAGGAGATAAGAACATAGTTTGACTATCGTTAATTATAATTTGAATATTTTATTTTTTTATTTTCTAACATTTTCTATATTGTCATATTTCATCTAATTTACCCGAAATATTAACAAATTATATACCTAGTTTAACTTTCCTCATTATTCACTCTCCCTATTAGTTATAACCGCATAAATATCCGTTCAGCAGTTTCTGAGTTTTACGCGAACAAACAGACAGACTTTTTAAAATATGTAGTCATCTAATTATGATTAAGTATCGTCGTATTATTATTATCAAGCTGTGATAGCCCAGCGGTAAGACCGTGAGACTCTCTAGAGACGATCATGAGTTCAAACCCCGGGCAAGCACTAATGAGTTTTTCTATTAAAACTAATGTGTCTAATTGACAATTGCAATCTATCACACGCTTTTCGGTGAAGGAAAAAATCGTGAGGATATCTTCATATCTTAAGAGAATTCTAGGGATATATGTAACCTACCAATCCGCATTGGAGCAGCGTGGTAGGTCTTAGCTCCAATCCTTCTCTCCAAAAACAGAGAGGAGGCCTATGCCCAGCAGTGGGATTGTAACAGGCCGTTACTTTTATCGTCGTATTAGTGAATGTCGTCTAAACTTTTAAGCCGTCGAATATTTAATCTCTTTATGGTTAATTTATAACATTTTTAAGTAAATAATTAACTATTACGTTTGTCGCGGTCATTTACTAACCGGCAATAAGAATCGTTATATAGATGGTATCTGCGGTAAAACCCACACACTGTTTGGAAGTAACAGTAACAATGAGATTTTGGTGTGCGATTGCTAAACCCGTCATCGGTTTGTGAACGTATCTGACAAAAATAAAACATTAACGAGCTTTGAGGAATTGAATGCACAAAATTTTCCTTAAACTTAAGTGATTTTTTGTTTGTAAAATTATCCTCCTGTCATGTGAAATCGTAGTGTGTTCGCGTGTGGGTGTGAAAGTAGTAGGGGGTCATCTCACATACCCTTGAGGGTAGGTGGGGTACGGGCCTCGAGGCGAACCTCTTTGCCCGGGCCAGTCCTCGCAGGCTGATGGCCTGGACTATGTTCGGGCCGTAGGCCCAGGTCACATAAGTGACCTAAGGGATATCTGGTTCTGGGGGGTCTGGGAGTGGTAGCTCCCTGACCTCGTCGTCGCAATCGGTGGTGTCTTGTCAAGTGGTAGTTCGGTTTTGTTCGGGTGGTTGTGTCATATCCAGTGGTGTCGCCCTCTCGCCCGTCGCGTCGTCCTCGTCGTCACCATCGTCGTCCGCGTCGGGCCGTGGTGATGGTAGATGGTGTGAAAGATGGTTGTATAAAATTCGTACATCCAGTCAAATATAGATGGTGCTGTTCTAAGAAAATGAACATTCATTTCCTTTTAAAATAAAGTACATATATATGAAAGTGTATTTTTTTAACTATGAGATATTTAGGTATGGAAAAAGAATAGTTGGTAATAATTTGACATTAATATTCCAGCAAGAATACGTTACTAATTTACCGTAATCGTAAAGAGTATGTAAAAATAATATTGTTTCTGCTATAGACATATAGATGGAGATGTTCCACGAAATTACACTATAATTTGGTTTGAAAATAACATATATTGAGAAGCGAATAAGGTAGTTCTTGCCGTGATAACGTCGTGTAAAGAGCTCATGAATAAGTGCCCCGGATGGGCTTGACCGGGCTAACCCGATAAAAATTAGACGTGAGTATAGTGTCTTCACATTAATTATGAATACTACTCCCGAAAGCTTAAGTTTAAAATTTAATAATACATTACACGATTTATATGTTTTGATAATTGCACCATTTATATGATTTATTACGATTTTGTCGTTGAGCCTAATCTCCTGAAGATGCTTCGGTTTTGGGGAGAACGGACGTAGAGATTTTGGTGGTGGTTGTGTATATTGCTTGTGTGCACCGCTGGTGGTCTTGAGATACGTGTGACGACTTGTCCTGCATGTGTAAGGTACGTGAATTTTGCCTGCTTCATACGCATTACATACATTCGCTTAACACACACGGATTGTCCCCAGGGTCGGGATTTCCGCGAAAAAAACTATGTTACACGCCAATTTCCACGCGAACGAAGCCGTGGGCACAGGTAATCTATACTTATTATAAAACAAAGTCCCAAAAAGCTGTCTGTCTGTATGTAATCGATTTTCTCAAAATCTACTGAACGGATTATTGTACGGTTTTAACAAAAAACTAGAGGAATCCTCCGGATGGTTTAAGTAAATAGTATCACTATTATTTAAATTGTGTTGAATTGACCGAGTAGTTCTTAAAAAACTTGCTTGCTGGGAGATTTAGTACGCTGCGTAAACCCGCAGAGTTACGCTAAAGTAATGTACTAGAGAATTGTAGATCTATAAAAATAGTACAAAAAAGTCCGTCATAGCATGTTTCTATCTCTTACTGTTAACTTACAATAACTACTTTTATGTCCAAATTTCAATTTGAATTTTTTTTGTGACAAATGATTTCGACGCGGAAGGAGCCGCTGGCACAGCTAGTATCAGATAAAAGCAGAAACATATAATTGTCTAAAGATAAAAAACCGGACACGACTACTTGTTTGATTATGTCATAAATATGTGGGTATTTATTGCTGATAAATGATACTATTAAAAATGTAAACGAAAAAATGACGTCAACGAACTAAAACCCCATTTAGAACAAAAAAGTATACGAGATAAAACAATTATTGCGTGATACAAACAAAAAATAATGATACAAAAAGCATATCTAAGATATATGTTATTCTCAAAAACGCGATTCTAAGCTACATATATCTCTGTCGAACAGAAGACCTTTAACCTCTTGAGTATTATATCTTCATATCCAAATTTGTCATTATAGCTTTTTAAGATAACTAATGAAAGGATAATAAAAAAAACTTTTATAATAATAAATTTCTGCAGCGCAGTTTTTACTCATGCAGTGTCTTCGTTGCTATTGTATAAATGCATTTGTATTGTTCCTATTATAAAAAAAATTATGTCTTATACTCCGGAGTATAGGCTATAGTAATGCTGTATATTCAACAGGAATAGGATGACATTATTCAAATTCAAATTCAAATTCAAAATATTCTTTATTCAAGTAAACTTGTAAACAAGTGCTTTTGAAGCGTCAACTTTACTGCTGGTTCGGAAAGCCGTCCTACCGAGAAGAGCCAGCAAGAAACTCGGTGGAGCTCTTTTAAAAAAGAAGATTCCTAATACTTATTACATTTTGTCATAGCTATCCTGCACAAGGTCAAAGAGCAGCTATATCCACGCATTCTTATCATCAATGTAAGCCTCCACGGTATAATAGGCTTTCTGTATCAGCCTCTTTTTAACAGTATTTTTAAATTGCTGTAATGGCAAAGTTAAAATTGATTGTGGAATTTTGTTATAGAATCTTATACCCAAACCCACAAACGACTTACGTACTCTTACAAGGCGCAAAGCAGGAGCCGCAAGCTTATGTCGGTTCCTACTTAGTCTTTTAAAAAACGACATCTATTATTATTATATTAAAGTTTTTTTATTCACGATATGACAAAGTCAAGTTTGTAACTTAAATAAATAGGTTTTATATAGGAGACCTGATGATCTCTTAAATTGAAAGATATAGTATAAGAAAGGTTTTGCGATTTTTATTTTGGTTTATTTACAATTTTTTCCAGAGCAAATTGTATAATATTGAATTTAATGTTAGCAAATTGTTAATAAAATAGTAATTGCAAATCGATGTAATTTTTGCGATGGAGATATTACAACTATTTATCTCAAGACTTAACGGTCCACTTGAACGAAGTCGAGGGTATAAGCTAGTTATTTATATTTATTATACTCTTAGAATACAAGTAACAAGTTGTCAATTTTCTTACTCGCAGCCATTTCATACTAGATGAGTGTGAATGCATTGTTTCTTATTGTACATATATCAGATTTTTATCTGTTCAAGTTAACGGTGAGTACTCTTTTTAAGTGGTTAGACAGGTCCATCTATATTCTACTCAGGCGAGGAAGCGTGCCGCGCATAATTAAGCCTTACTCATAAGTTAACCCGAACTTTTTTACTAGAGGAAATCCTTCAAGGATATTGCGATAAACACTTCACTGCGGTTAGTTCGCGTGCTTAAAAGGGAGACTTAACATGATATAATATTTGATTAGATATAGTTTAAACTCAATGCTGTGATAGCTTAGCGGTGAGGCCGTGCGACACTTTCGAGGTGTCACGAGTTCAAACCCCGGGCAGGCACCAACGAGTTTTTCCGTGAAAACTTATGTGTCTAATAGATAATTGTAATTTATCACACATTGTGAGGAAACCGGCATATATCTAGAGAATTCTGGGAATATGTGTAACTTAAAACGGTGAGGAGGACCATGCCCAGTAGTGGGAAAGCAACAGGACCTTTTTATAGGTTAAAGGCGTCACATAAAGTCTTTCGCTTTTAAAAAACCAGTATAGATTTCAACGTTTTTGTTCGCGACAACTTTACATTTACCCAATTGTATATAGTTTGTGAATGAATAAATAAAGAAAATATATATTTAATTATAGGATAGTAATATAAGATAAAAGAATATTGTAACAGTTATCATGAATAAAGACGCTAGTCCCCCCGCGTATATATTTGCTCGTCCGGGAGCTAGTACGGGCTCCCGCGGTTGCCGGCCGCGAATATGTATAAACATTAGCGGTCGGCGGCCCAATTAGGGTTCCTAAGTCACGACTGTGTCCGTTGCAGACACTTCAAAATCGATTCATGCGTACAGCCACTGGCTGTCCGTGGTTCGTGTGCAACGTGAATCTCCATAGAGATCTCGATCTTCCCACGATAGCCGATCTTCTCAAACGATTCTCGAAGACTTACTTCGAGAAAGCGTCCACACACCCGAACCCCCTTATAGTGGCCGCGTCCAACTATAAAGTGTTTAACTTTCCCAACCGTTTTCACAGGCGCCCTAAGAGCGTCCTCAACGACCCCGACGATGCTATTACAGCATTCAACGCCGGCGAAGACGAGGTCCCCGCTTGCTTGTGTCAAGCGGCCGCAGCCCTCTGCCGCGGCCGCCGTGATGCAGACTTCTTCAAAGTCAATGTGTTAGATACAGTCCTCCAAAACGCGCCGCGTTAAGCCGAGGTCCGGTCTCGCAGGAGACACCCTTAAGGCGACGCTCCCAATAAGTTACGAGTGCCTAAAAAACACTCGCTTCTTATCAATTTTACCCGGCGAAGCTTCTGCGCTCGCCCATCCCACCGGTGACGCTGTAAAAGCCATTAGGGCTAACAGCATTAGACACATTCGAAAAAAAAAAGCCCAATTAGGCACTCTACGTCATTCGACTGCAGTACGCGAAAACGCTCTCTTAGGGAAAAGCGCGGGGGAAAGCAAGCAAGTTTAATCAGTGTTTTATTTATTGAACCGGCAACCAAAGTTAACAAGTGTGGGCTGTCGAAGGGGCCCACAGTTTTCAAAGCAAAACTTCTCTCATCTTTCCCTTCTTTATTTTTCGTGGACAGCACTCACAGGAGTGCCTATGCATAGATAATACACTACGTGGGATACTTATTTCTACTGTCAGGAAAAGGAATTAAATGATTTAAAAAAGATTAAATTAGTTACCAAAGTTTTCACATCCATAATAACAATTTGAATGCTTTTTTGACGACATAATAGTATATATAGAACATAGTATTCATAATACGTTTAAATGTATAGGAGAAAGTTTTGAAAATTTCGGACTAAACCTTTTCAACAAAGTTGCGCCATCTATAGAGCAGTAGCATTAAATTCATGGCGCTCGTGGTGACCTGAAAAGAGCTTATAGTTTCATACCCCTGTACCTATGGCTCCCATAATATCTGTATATTATAGCTCTATGTAAAAACATATATTGTATATTCTGTTTGTATATAAATGATCGTTTATCTTTTACGCTCGTCGAGAGTCGTAGTAAATTATTTTATTGTTTGCTAAAATTGTTTATATCTATTCAGGCATCTTGTTCGTAAAGTAATAAAGTGTTATCTCTAACATTTTAGCTTCGTTATGTACGCGAAACGCATAGCATTAATATATGTATGGAGTAGGAAGTTTTTTTTAATAGGGTCTATAATCATTTGATATAATGGCTGCCTAGAATGTGAAGAACTTTGATTTAATCATTATTTTTAAATTGAAAAAATCGGTAAGTATTGCAAATTCAATTAAAAGTAAAAATAGTTGTACAAAATTTTATTTAAATTATTATATTTTTATAGCTATGGTTATGTATACAGAAGTATGGATATAGAAGTATAGGTATGGATATATATTAAATTCAAATAAATATAGAAATTATTAGTCACCTAGTCACTTTACAGAGCATATAATAGATACCATTATTATATATCATATGACATACTTAATCATAAGAGTTAGAGACATGCTATCTCTTATGATTAACTATGTATATCGTAGTATTTCTAACTACAAGTAGATTTTTTTTACAACTGTGCGACCTCTTCAAAACAATTTACATAAAACGTTATTGTAGTGTTAATCTAGACCTTCCGAATGAATAGAATAGAATAGAATTTCTTTATTTCTTTTCTACACACAGTACAATTAAATTTACAAAATTAAAAAGATAGAAATTAACATAAATAAAACAAAAAAAAAGCAAATAAAATAAAAACAGTTTGAAGACTATTAAATTACGTTGTGTAGCGGTGTGAAGAGAAAGAAATAGGATAACCACTCAGACTGAAAAGGACAGTGAGCCCTACGCTGATTTTCAGTGGCCTCCCTAGGGGTTACGACGACAGGTATTAGTATCCAGCGCATATAGATATCATAAATATTTTACTTTATAAATATAAAACAGTAATTCTCTATACCAATCAAATATTCGACGGTGGAATAGATAACCCCATGTACTGACACAACTTACCGAGAAGGTGATGATCGGTAGGTACATACATATAAATAAACTTAACATATATTTTAACGTAAAAACGATTGTTTTATGTTAAATAAATAAGATTTTAGTTTAAGTCTAAAGTAAGATTTAGTTTGTAGGCCACGTAACGGCGGTGGCAGATCATTCCAACACTTTGTTGCACATAATTTGAAACTACCGCGGAAGCTGGCAGTACGATGAGTATGCATTTTTAGTTTATTAGACGTGATTGATCTTAACATGTGAGTTTACAAGCAATACAACAGAACTAACTACTTTGCTATAATCCGCACGGGTTAAGTGAATGCATGCAAAGCAAATGTGTATGAAGCAAGCAAAATCTACGCACCTTATACATGCAGGATCAGCCACCACATGCACCCCAAGGCGCATTTCACCAGCAACAACGCACACAAAAGCAGCACACACACCCACCACCACAATCTCGACGATCGTTTCGCCCCGAAACCGAAGCATCATCAGGAGGATAGGCTCCACGACAAAAATCGTACTGCGCCGCGCTACCCATGCAAGCAGTCTTAAATAGTTAACCCCCACCAATACCCTCCCCTCCGAACACATGTAGCAAAACGGAATTAGATACATGGGTTAACTATTTAAGACTGCTTGCATGGGTAGCGCGGCGCAGTACGATTTTTGTCTTGGAGCCTATCCTCCTGATGATGCTTCGGTTTCGGGGCGAAACGATCGTCGAGATTGTGGTGGTGGGTGTGTGTGCTGCTTTTGTGTGCGTTGTTGCTGGTGAAATGCGCCTTGGGGTGCATGTGGTGGCTGATCCTGCATGTATAAGGTGCGTAGATTTTGCCTGCTTCATACACATTTGCTTTGCATGCATTCACTTAACCCGTGCGGATTATAGCAAAGTAGTTAGTTCTGTTGTATTGCTTGTAATATGGAATTCCGCAAAGTAACGCCTGCTTCTATAAATCATGTGAGTTTAGTTTAGTTGTTGAGTTTTTTTTTCTTACATTAGCCTTTAGAATTACACTAGCTTTTAGTAAAAACTGTTTAAAAATCAATCCCCTACAGACAGACTTTTAAGAACCTTATTTTATCATAAGTAAAGATTTTAAAGTCTAAAACTACTTAAGTCGTTGTCAGTTAAGCATTTGGCAATCGATTAAATACAACCGATTTTGCGTTAGCAAAATTAGCATGCAATACAACAGAACTAACTACTTTGCTATAATCCGCACGGGTTAAGTGAATGCATGCAAAGCCAATGTGTATGAAGCAGGCAAAATCTGTACGATACAGTACGATTTTTGTCGTGGAGCCTATCCTCCTGATGATGCTTCGGTTTCGGGGCGAAACGATCGTCGAGATTGTGGTGGTGGGTGTGTGTGCTGCTTTTGTGTGCGTTGTTGCTGGTGAATTGCGCCTTGGGGTGCATGTGGTGGCTGGTCCTGCATGTATAAGGTGCGTAGATTTTGCCTGCTTCATACACATTGGCTTTGCATGCATTCACTTAACCCGTGCGGATTATAGCAAAGTAGTTAGTTCTGTTGTATTGCTTGTAATATGGAATTCCGCAAAGTAACGCCTGCTTCTATAAATCAATCAAAATTAGCATATTTTTTGTCTGCAAAAAACTAATTGCAGTCTACACAATAGTATGCCACAGTCCATTTAAAGAAAAAACTGTCCGATGAACTTTTGGGCGTCGCGTGGGAGATGTGACAGATTTTTAGTAGAGGTTGTTGCGCTCGCAGGCGTTGCAAAAACGTGATGCGATGTAACGGGACAACCCTCCGAGCATTCCTTGACAATCGGTCTAAAGCTTTCTGTACACGTTACGTCTACAGAAAGCACGCCGTGTTAAATTACGATTTCACGGTTGTCAGTGTTGTATGGAGTAATATAGAGGTATATTCTGATTAATAGAAGCAGACGGAATACTTAAAAAAAAAATATATATATGGTACATTTACACACGGTTGTCCATCCCCAAAGTAAGTAACTTATTACTTGTGTAATGGGTGACGGACAACTGGTAAATATACTAAGTATATAATTTTAAATACATAGTTTTTTAAATATTTTATTTATAACAAATATATACAAGTTATATCTATCTTAAATTACTTACACGCTACTACTATACAAATCATGCCCACGTGGAATAGTCCCAAGAATGCTGGCAGCGTTTCCGCGTTGAATCGCTAAGCTGATTCTTTGTGCGAAAAAGGAGCCAGCCCTCTTGTCACCCGAAGAGGCGATCAACCGAGGTGTTATAACGGATAAAAATTTTTTTGCACTTTGGCTCCATGGCCCTAGGGTCTCAACTGCAATACATAGTTAAATATAAATACACACCCAGGCTCGAAGAACCAACAAATTTTTGATAAAAAATGTTGGCCCTCGGTGGGAATCGAACCCACGACCCGCGGAGCTGAAGGTAGGGTCACTACCCACTGCGCCAACAGGCCAGTCAAGTCACTTTACTTTACTATACTTTCGAATTCCATATTACAGAAACTATAACAGAACTACCTTGCTCTAATCCGCGTATGTGAAGAGTATGTATGTAATGCTAAGTGTTTGAAGCACGCAAAATTCACAATATACGTTACACATGCAGGAAAAGTCACCACGCGTATCCCAAGACCCCTCCACCAGCCACAATGCACACAAACAATACACACAACCACCACCACAATATCTCTACGATCGTTTCGCCCCGAAACCGAAGCATCATCAGTACGATTTTGTCGTGGAGCCTATCCTCGCTTATGTGCATTGTTGCTGGTGAAGGCACCTTCTTCAAATAAACAATCTATGGTGAAATGTGCCTCATTTATACAGCGAAAAAAAATCCGCCACATCATAAAAAGTAAAAGTAAAGTAGCGGCCTGTTACAATCCCACTGTTGGGTACAGGCCTCCTCTCTACGTTTCTGGAGAGAAGGGTCTGAGCTCACCTACCACGCTGCTCCAATGCGGATTGGTAGGCTACACATATCTCCAGAATTCTCTAGAGATATGCAGGTTTCCTCACGATGTTTTCCTTCACTGAAAAGCGTGTGATTAATTGCAATTATCAATTAGACACATGAGTTCTAATAGAAACACATTGGTGCCTGCCCGGGTTTGAACTCGTGTTCCCCTCGAAAGAGTCGCATGTTCTCAGCGCTGGGCTATCACAGCTCCACCGCGACATCATAAGGACAACTTACTGTAAGTATTCTATGAGAACTTACCTTACCTAACTATTCTACTCAATAGAGATCTGCTAACTCTAATAACTCTATGGTCTACTTACGGCGAATCAACCGTTGTTTTTAACGGTGAAAAAACATACATGAATACGCGGCCTAAAGCTATAAAAACTTTATTAAATGTCAATCGACTTCCGAAGTGAAAACTTGATTCAAATTTTGAATCATGCTTTTATGGTAACGAATAATGGAATGGTGATGGTTCAAATTAAACACAGACACCTAAGACTTTTCAATCCATATATATATTATATTATAAATGTATATATATTATATTATATATATTATAAATGCGAATGTCTGTGTGTTACGTATTCACGCCCCATTCGCTGAGACAATTAGCATTCTTCAGCCCTTACCCCACTCTGAGTGCGGTACTTTATTTTATTGTACTGAGATTCTCGGGAAAAGAAAAAAATAGAAACTAAATTTTAGGCCGGCAACGTCGCATTCACACACACAGACTCACAGGACGCACAAATATCGGCGTAGTAGATAATTGTGAGAAGTATATTCAGTAAGCTAAATGTACATTACTTTGAAATGGGGTTCAGATATTCTTGACCAGGATTACAAGAAGAATATTGCGATAAATAAAATTATAAGAAAACAAAATATCTCACGAAGGTTAACATTAAAAAATTAAGCAATATATGCAAAAAAAATATAAAATATGTTAGTAGAACTGGGAGACACCATAATGATGGACAACGTGCATGACGCCAAAAGTGTTACAGGATGTATATATATATATATATATATATATATATATATATACATCCTGCAACCTATTGTGCGCCTTACATGGGCCTTTTTGCATATAATGTGACGTCCACCTGCTTACGGCGTCCGATATACGGACGTTGAACGAGAGATTGCGAGGATCACGTACACTTTTCTATACTGAGCACAGAAATGTAAAAATTAAAAAAAAAATTTGGGCGTCACTTGGGTTCCATGTTGAACGTACTGAATATTTTCGTAGTTCAGCAATTTGTCATTGCTAAAAACAGTAGCGCCACTGCTGTTTGCCGATGTTTTCATAGCACGCAGTATGTTACGTCCGCTTACCGAAGCGACGTTGCCAAATCGTGCCCTTAATTAAATACAAATGTACTCTCAAATGTTTTGATTTTTTTATTATTTTTCATTTCGCCCATCGAATATTCTTTATACACGCGTCCGTACATTCAGTTTGTTTTTTGACGTCCAAAAAAATTAATGAAATGCCGAATAAATACAACTATAAAAACCTACGTCGTAATGAAAAATGTTGATTTCTCTAATTTAATGACGAGTTTCAATTCGTTCTTCTTACCTATCTGGATATGAAACGAGCTTTCTTTAGTTGCTTTTCTAAATCGATGTCAACTTGGGTACCTTCAAGAAATGCTTGTTGAAAAGCTAACATTTAAGTAAGCCTTTTTTTTTAAATATAAGTGACTTATATGTTGTAATATGTTCTTACTGTAACGAGTACAAATTCATTGTAATGTAAATTTCGTACCTAAACTGATTTTACAAATAATCCATAGTTTAATTAATTCGTTTATTATAAAAATAACAAAGGAATGTCGGATAAGCATAAATCATGCATGATATATGAACATTTCACTTCTGTACAAATTTAGCGTAGGTAACGTTAAAATGGAGTACAAATTAATTTCAACTCGATAACCAATTTAATGCCAATAACTGTTTTTCTAATTCAAAATATTATTATTTACTAATAGAACTGCATTATACGGATGTAGAATGGCCATAAATATTTCATATTGCACAACAATCGACGTCCATATATAGGTAGTTGGTAGGCATAAATCGAGATGCTATTTTATTATATACTTGATTACATACATTAATTATGTAACTTTATCTGGGTCTTTGGGCCCAAAACTGAAGGAAATATAATTAATTTAAAAAATTGTATTATACAGACGTCGAATGAGTAAAAACATTCATATTCTATAATATTAGGCATCCTATCGCCCATATATTAGGTCCTTACATATGAAATTGGCGTTTTCTATGGGAGGAACATAAAGTCGTTTTTTTTTTTAAATGAAATATATTTAATTAATCAAAGTATGTACCATTGCTATGTATGCACTTTTGCCATCTCATAGGTAGTTCATTGATCCCCTTACTAAAAAAACCATTCGGGCGGGAATCAATAAAATCTTTGAAGGCGGTTTGGACTGCCCCATCGGAGTTGATTTTTTTTCCGTGCAAGTAGTTATCCAAATTGCGAAAAAAATGATAATCTGTTGGAGCAAGGTCCGGAGAGTACGGTGGATGTCTAAGACATTCTAATTGAAGCTCCTCTGATTTGGTAGCCGTCTGTTGTGCAGTGTGTGGTCTAGCGTTGTCCTAAAGCAGCAGTGGCCTAGAGCGATTGACCAGCCTCGGTTGTTTAGCAGCTAGCTTTTCCATCATGGTTTGCAGTTGCTGACAATAGATATCTGCCGTAATCGTCTGGCCAGATTTAAGAAAGCTGTAGTGAACGACACCGGCACTAGTCCACCAAACACTTACAAGCAACTTTTTTTTAGTCAATTTTCGCTTAGGGCAGGATTTGGCTGGTTCGCCAGGGTTCAGCCATTGCGATGAGCGCTTCCGATTATCGTAGAGGATCCACTTTTCATTACAGGTAATGATTCGATTTAAAATTCCTTCATTATTGTGCCGGTTGAGTAACGTAACGCAGCAGTCGACGCGCGTTTGTCGGTTTGCTTCACTCAATTTATGAGGTACCCACCTTTCAAGCTTTTTCACCTTCCCAATTTGCTTCAAGTGGATTAGAATAGTTTTATCACTAACACCGGAGCCTGCAGCTAACTCGGACGTGGTTTGCGATGGATCCGCTTCCACAATAGCCTTCAATTCTTCATTATCAACTTTGGTCTCCGGCCGTCCACGAGGCTTGTTCTGCAGGTCGAAATTTCCAGAACGAAAACGTTGGAACCAAAAACGCACTGTGTTTTCTTTTGCGACACCGTCACCATACACATCATTAATCCTTCGAGCCGTTTCTGCTGCACTGGTGCCACGGTGGAACTCATACTCGTAAATAACGCGATATTTCATGTTTTCCATTTTGTAAACAGAGTGACACAAAGAAAAAAACAAAAGAAGAAAAAACAAATGAATTAGGGGGTTTGAAACACAAATCCATGAGTAAATAGCTGTATGAATTTGAATTTGGAATTCCTAACCATAAAGGTAATATTTGAGATCAAAGTGGCCAGTACGACAAAACGCCAATTTCATATGTAAGGACCTAATATATGTATGATATAATGCATATAATAAAATCGTTGAGATGTCAATTTTTACATTTAATATTTTCAAGAAAAAATAACTGTAGTCGTCTCTAAACACGCTCCAAAACATGAAACAATAGTTTTTAAAATTTTTGTCTGTTTATCTGTGCGTTTGTGCCCGCTAATCTCAGAAACTGCTGATCCGATTTGGTCGCGGTTTTCACTAATATATAGTAAGAAGTCTCACTTAACATATAGGGTATGTTTTATTTCAATCGGTCCGCAAATAAAAAAGAGATGTCAATTATAAGGTGAAAGGTCGTGTACTATGATACTGGTACTTGCATTAATAACGTTTTTCGCTTTTTCTGAAGAAATTTTACTTACTGGATTACATATGTTACCATGTCTAAGAGAAGCAAACATCTTTTTATGAGAACTAGGCCGGTCTGAAGATGATTTGTTTGAAGAATTTTTAATTCCAGTTTTTTAGGGCATTGTGCGTTTTGGAGGCCGTTTTCATTAACATTGAGAAAGCCTCATTTTTTAGTTCCATTGGTCAGCAAATAAAAAATATGTCAATTTTAAGTTGGAAGTTCGCTTACTATGATAACGCTATTTGCATTTTTTACGTTTTTCGTCGTTTTTAATCAGAAAAAGGCTGGTCTGAACTACTACGCATTTAATTTTAAATAAATATATATTCATATTAGAAGAACCAACAAATTGTGTTTAAAAAATGTTGGCTCTAGGCGAGAGTCAAACACGCAACCCGCAGAACTGAAGTCGAGCTTCTGCTGACTACCTGTACTACTGCTACATGTACCAAAGGGGCAGTATAATATTTCAGTTTTACATTTGGGTTTTAGTATATTTTTATCGTTTTGTTTCTATTGCAGTCAAGTTTTTGAATGTGGGGCTGTTAATTTGCTTTTATGAAGTCAAAAGTGGGCTTTTTATCATAGAGCATTTGGAAAATCGAAAATAAATTAATTGAACTTCGCCTAATCAAGTCTGAAACAGCTTTTTTTATATGTAGTGTAACGATGTTCGTTACCTCATACTTACGTACACAATACACAAATTGGCAACGTCGCATTTTATTGGATGCAAAATAGTCGTAGAATTGAATGTTATTTAATTAGTATACACAGGAAGCCTGACGATTAGGAGTCTAAAGGGGAGTCTTAAACAACAGCGATTTGCATGATGATATACATATATTTGTATATTAAAACAGTTAATTTTTCCATGAAAATAAGTTGCTTACCAATATTCCTAAACGTTTATTAGCCAGTATTCGCCGAAAGCACTGGCCTAAACCTAGTACAAGTGATGGACGTTACAATAATGCAAAATGAAAGGATGCCTGATGTGAAGCGGGATGTATATATATATATATATATATATATATATATATGTCAAATTTTATCAATATTATTATGTACCTATACCACATTCCAATATGTTTCCCGACACTCTTAGGACTGCTGGAAGAGATCGCCCATAGCAAAAAGCTTTCCTTTGTTCACATTGTTTTTGTTTTTAATAAGTTATTGATTAACTTACGGTACATAAATTAACAAATAAAAAACCTGGTTGTGCTACAACGCACAACCAGGTTTTTTATTTATTACAAGTATTGTTTAGAATGATAACTGAACCCTGGCAGAATACCAGGACTATGTTAGGTCGATGAAAAATAAATACAATCAGGATGGTAATAAAAGTGTGACAGGGCATTTGACAGTGAGATGACATTGAGTAAGGTTCCCTGCATACTATTAAACGTTCAAACTCATGAATAATATAAATATAACCCCATATTATTTAATGCAGATGGTACCTACTTATTTATGGTTATTTACTGCTGGCTTCCAGTGCACGACAAGCTGTGATATGCCAGAAGTAAGACCGTGCGACTCTCAAGGGCAGCACGGGTTTAAACCACAGGCAAGCACCAATGAGGTTTTCTATTAAAACTAATGTGTCTAAATTTATAATTGCAATTTATCACACGCATTTCGGTAAAGGGAAATATCGTGAGGAAACCTGCATATCTCTAGAGAATTCTGGAGCTACGTGTAACCTACCAATACGCATTCGAGCCGCGTGGTAGGTCTTAGCTCCAACCCTTCTCTCCAGAAACGGAGAGAGGAGGCCTACGCCCAGCAGTGGGATAGTAACAGGCCGTTAGTGTTTATTTTTATTTTTCAGTGCACAATGAACAGAATGAGTTATGCCGTATTAAATTTTAAAAAAAATCTCAATCCTGCAATATAGTGGAATTTTTTAGGTCAATTTTGTCTAAAAATATATATCGTTAAAGCCAAACTATATAAGTAAGGAACTGAAACATAAAAAAAAGATAAAAAATAAATAAAAATATCAAAAATTTTACAACGTAGGGTAGATATTACGAATGCAAAAGAAAAATTATCAAGCGTACAAAGAAATGGAAAGTACGCTAAAAACTGTACTGTCTGTACATAAAAAAGAAAAAAATATATAAAAAAGACACTTTCGATTATTCAAAGCGGTCAGGTAAGCTAGCGGTCAGGTTCATTAACAGAATAAAAACTGCTGCGGATTACAAAACAGGGCAAAGCGTGCGCGATTAACGCAACGCACGTCCTCTACATTTCACCGCAGCGGCTCGAAGCAGAGGCGCTAGCGGTGATAATTTTTAAGTAAATCTTCTTTCTCCTACCCTTATCCCACTCTAAGTGGGGTCGGTACAACATGTTTTTCTCTTCCATTCTCTTCTATCATTCGTCAACTCTGGCGCTACTCCTTTTATATGCATGTCATACTTCACACAGTCCAACCATCTCTTTTTAGGCCTTCCTCTAGTCACATATCCGTCCACATTCATACTCAACACTCGTTTGATCACATGATTTTCATCCCTCCTCATTACATGTCCATACCATCCCAATCTTGCACCCCTCATCTTTTCACATAACATTATTTTAACATTAATTTTTATAACAGAAGTACTTTGCTATAATCCGTGTGTGCTAAGCAAATGTATGTAATGCTATGTGTATGAAGCAGGCAACATTCACGTAATGCAATACGATTTTGTCTTGGAGCCTATCCTCCTGAAGATGCTTCGGTTTCAGAGATTTTGGTTGTATGTAATGCAGCTGGTGGACCTGTCTTGGGATACGTGTAGTGACTTTTCCTGCATGTGTAAGGTACGTAAATTTTGCCTACTTTATACACTTAGCATTACATACATTTGCTTAATACAGCAAAGTAGTTCTGTTATGGTTTCTGAAATATGGAATTCCGCAAAGTAACGCGTGCTTCTATAAATATATTAAATATATTTATTCAGACACATTTCAGAAACAATATATGACCCTAGAATGCCTGTATTGACAGACACATATTGTATGGATCAGAATGTTGGGCATTTAACCAGTTGTCTACCACCCATAATTAAAGCTCCAAGGTTGGCCCAATTCCCGCCAACATTTTCTAATGCACAGTTTGTTAGGTCTTTGAGTCTGGGAAAAACACGTGTTAAATTACTTACTTAGGGATAGACGACCGGGTGTATAATTGTCCCATATATTTAGATATTAATTACATAATGTAGCTTAATGAAGATTTTCATTCACCTGTCCTTATCCCACTCTAAGTGGGGTCGCCACAACATGTTTTTCTCTTCGGTCCTATCATTCGTCAACTCTGGGGCTACTGTTTTTATATCTTTTTCTTATTTCTCTCTCTCGTTATATCTCTCTTTAGACCTCCCTCTAGCCACATATCCATCCACGTTGATATTTAGCAATCGTTTGGTAACATGATTTCCATCCCTTCTCATTATATGTATATACCATATTAATCTTGCATTTCTCGTCTTTTCTATAATGGGCGTAACTTTCCCCTTAGATACTCATTTTGTATTGCATTTAGATCTGTCACACCACACATCCACTTTAACATTCCCATCTCATTTGCATGTAGAGTAAAGGCAAATCAGATGAGAATGTTTAAATGAAATTTTTTATCCATCTTATTAATATATAATTTTTAAACAAATACTTTCTATAGCGTGAACTGAATCGCGTTCTCTTATAATTTAAAACTCATCACATCACCCATTACATTCGTATATGTACAAATGCTTATGTGCGTTTAACAAAACTTTTCTACATACAATATCCCAGTTTATTATCTATAGTGTAACAATGAATATAAATAAATATATGTATATTTATTTATATTTATTGTAACAATAAAAGCTGTGATAGCCCAGCGGTGAGACCGTGCGACTCTTACAAGGGGAACACGAGTTCGAACCCGGGCAGGCACCAATGGGTTTTTCTATTAAAACTCATGTGTCTAATTGATAATAGCAATGAATCACACGCTTTTCGGTGAAGGAAAACATCGTGAAGAAACCTGCATATCTCTAGAGAATTCTGGAGATATGTGTAACCTACCAATCCGCGTTGGAGCAGCGTGGTAGGTCTTAGCTCCAACCCTTCTCTCCAGAAACGGAGAGAGGAGACCTATTCCCAGCAGTGGGATTGTAACAGGCCGTAACTTTACTTTTTTTACTATTGTAACAATAAATAACCTACACAATAACCCATTATTTTCCAGCCCTTATTCCGCTCTAAGTGGGGTCATAAGATGTTTCTCTCTTCCATTCTCTCCTGTCATTCGTCAACACAGGCGCTACTCCTTTTATATGCATCTCATACTTCACACAATAAATTTTTCCGTCTCCCATTAGGTACAAATCCATCCACATTGATATTTAACACTCGTTCGGTCACAATTTTCATCCCTCCTCATTACATGTCCATACCATCGTTATCTTTGACTAAACCTTGGATAAACCCTAAAATTTAGTGTATCTCTTCCTTTTATGTAAATCATAGCATCTAAATGATAAATAATGCTCAAATCCTATTAAGCACTATTAGTTCTATGGATTAGGTCCCCGAGGTCCTCGATGCATCTGGTGGTCCCGACGCTTCGATTAGCGGTGGGAGGGGCCACTGTTTAGAGAGGCCCCGACCCGGAGGTGGCGCTCTCCGGGGTACAGAGTTGCTGCTGGCGGGGATGGGGGCAATGTGTTCAACGGTACCCTGTCTCCGCCACCAGCAGCGTGGTGAAGCACTGTCAGGTTTTTAGTCGGTGAGAGTCCGACATACCCACCGCTAGTCCCCGTCGGGCGGTGATGACCCATAATGGGCTTCCCTGACATTAAAAAAAAAACTTTTAGTACTATTTAAGTTTTTGGAAAATTATTCAACATCAATTTCATTCCATTTTTGTTTGCGTATGCAACAAAAACCTTCTTGCATTTTACATGCTCGAGACAGTGTAATTTACGCAGATCACGTCTTCTCGTTTTCACTGGCTCAAGATTCCACTTGTATGTGATATAACTTTAGATTCGTCAACGTGAAATTCCATCATGTGCACGATAAATATAAATAAAAAGATTTTATTAAGTAAACCCTTATTTGGCTCGCTTATTTAGTCAAAGATTGTCAAACAAGTGTAACTTTAATTTGAAAAATTTCACTATTTTAAATCTTTAATAAAATTCTTGGTATATTTTAAATATTAGCACGTGGTTTAAGTTATAAACATGAGCAATGACAGACTTTGAACTTGTATCGTTTGTCTTTTAAAGGTAAATGGTAGGTTGAAAGGATTTTGGACTTGTCAATTGGATAAAATACTATATAATCGTTTCGTCTCGTAAGCGAAGCATCGTCAAGAGAGACTCCGCGACAAAATTTTGCGATTTTGTGTAACGATTGTTGATATGCTGGTGGTGAAGGTGTGCAGTGCTTGTGTATTGTTATGTTATTGGTGGCGGGTAGAGCATACATTTTTAGGACCTCTGCATGTATCATCATTCTTCTGCCCTTATCCCACTCTAAGTGGGGTCGGCACAACATGTTGCAAACATGCTTTCATATGATTTGGCTACGTATATTACGTCCAGTCGCCTGCCTGACGTCAACTTACCTTAGTCACCTTCTACGACACCTCGGTAAGAAATTAGGGTGGTCTATTTTATGCAGCGGATACCACACGGCGTTTATCTTAGTCGCCTCTTACGACACCTCGGTAAAAAAGGAGGGTAGTCTATTCTATTCTGCCGGATACCACACGGCTTGACTTCTGCATGTATCATGAATGAGAATGGCATTACATATATTTTGTTTATTTTGATAATTGCAATTTGTCACACGCTTTTCGGTGTAGGAAAACATCGTGAGGAAACCGGCATACCTCTAGAGAATCCTATGGATATGTGAAACCTACCAATCCGCATTGGAGCAGCGTGGTAGGTCTTAGCTCCAATCCTGCTCTTCAAAAACGGAGAGAGGAGGCCTATGCCCAGCAGTGGGACGGTAACAGGCCGTTACTTTCATATTTTTGTTTTATCGCGGATTGTAGCACAATAATATTTTTATTACTCTTGTATTAACGACCTCTGTAAAGTAACGCCTAATTGTATAAATCTCTTTATGAAATCTATACAAAGTGTGGGATTATTGCTTACAGCTGCTTCTTCCATCTTTTGCGACCTTTCGCCTCGTGTTAGGTATACTTGGCTTCGAGGGGGAGTTCGCCATTCTTGAAAACAAGTAACAAATAATCGCTTGCGCTTCTTATTTGGACCAGAAGTTTACCGCGTCCGGACGGAGGCGTATTCGTAAGTACATAACGCTATAATCGTACCAAATAAGGACCCGCTTTCCCTGTTAATTGCCGTTGTTCTGACCACTTTCGCAGCGGTTACGTATCGATGAACTGGCTTCATTCATTGATAACTTTGACCTTTTCTTACTGTGAATGTCTACAAGTGAATGAAGCTGTTATAATTATAGATAAACTAGCAATGCACCGCGCTTTCACCCACGTACATATCGATGTAGTGGCAGTAGAACGTCTAAGTCGGACTATAGATTTATTTTTGTAAATTAAAAGTGGGACTAATTAAAGGCTAAGGCAAAGGAAAAAGGAAAGGAAGTTTTAACTGGAAATTAAATTCTTTTAAATGTAAAACTATATCCGTGAGCATCATTAGTATACTTGGAATAATGGAGCTTTTTCTAATTGCTAATTGGAGCTAAATCACCAGTTGCAGGTTATAATGGTCGCTACAATAAATATGTTATGGCATTATTTTTTTGATTGAAATTTTAAAATTCGTTACAATTTTTTATTGGAATGTACGATTTTAATAATTTAAAAAGTATTTACAGGTATTGAAACAGTTTTTAGTAAAATATCATTTAATGAGATAGGGATTCATAAAAAAAAGTAAAAGTAAGTAGCAGCCTGTTACAATCCCACTGCTGGGAATAGGCCTCCTCTCTCCGTTTCTGGAGAGAGGAGTTGGAGCTAAGACCTACCACGCTGCTCCAATGCGGATTGGTAGGCTATACATATCTCCAGAATTCTCTAGAGATATGCAGGTTTCCTCACGATGTTTTCCTTTTCCGAAAAGCGTTATAAATTGTTTAATATTAAACATTTGCAATACAATTAATTGCATGACTAGGCATGGTTGTTTACATTGTATTTGCATTTATATTGTTTTCATCGTTTAAACGTTAAGAAATTTAATGATTAATTTATGTTTATTTACAATGCATTTACGATTGTAAGAATAACTGTTGACCCAGGAAGCGGATACAATCATCATCTGCATTGTAGTTTCGTCGTAACTCTTAATATTTTTCAGTCGTTAAACAAAGTAAAAAAAAGTTATTTATATCCAATTCTGTAAAATAATTAGAAAGTTGTTTTTTGGCCTCCCTTTTAGTAACATCTGCATCCTTATTTAATACTTATTTGTTTACATTTTCATCCCTCCTCGTTATATTTTCATAACGTATTTTATCTAATATTGTCACATCACATTCTCAGCATCCTCATCGTATTCGCATGCACTCTTTTACCCATCATTTTTCAACATTCTGATCGATACTATATACATATACAAAAAAAATTCGTGCGCGCGATGTACTAAAAAAGGTAATTTATAGAATAAGGCGTTACTTTGCGAAGATCCATAAAACAATATATAAATAAATAAAAAAATATATGAAAAGAAAGTAATAATGAAATTTATACTTTTGCTTCAAAAGGGGTAAAAGACTTATACTGCTGCTTATAATACCAATAATATATGGATAACGAAATCATAAACCATCATCATCCTCCTGCCCTTATCCCACTCTAAGTGGGGTCGGCGCAACATGCTATAAACAGGTTGTCACATAATTCGGCTACGTATTTTTCGACCGGCCGCCTGCCTGACCTCAACTCACTTTAGTCGTATTTTACGGCCTCTCGGTAAGAAAGAGGGTGGTCTAATTCTACTCAACCGGATAGCACACGGTGGGTCAACTTACCTTGTCGCCTTTTACGACACCTCGGTAAGAATGAGGGTGGTCTATTTTACTCAGCCGGATACCACACGGCTGAACGAAATCATAAACCATAAAGCAAAATAAAAACCACTATATACTATGATTGTAACTTAAAGTTATAACCAATTGTCAATGACACTATAAACAATATTTTTCCACAAAATACCTGTCACAGAATTAATATATCAGAGAGGTAGAGTTAATTTACTAGCGTACACGACCATCGATCAAGACAGATGAGCCGAGGTTAGTAATAAATTATTCGTATGGTTAAAATATGACTGTCTGTGTGACTCATTGTGGCTTTCTTTGTATGATGGGCCTTCGCATTGAAGGTATTCCCGGGCTTTTAGACAAAGACATTACCTTTTATATCTCATATCTTATTATATAAATAGTGGATATAAAAACGTCTAATGTCTTATGTTTATGGAAAAACGTATTTCTAGCTTGTTTTGACGCGCCATCCTTTATTCATGATTTCTTGGTTTTTGATGGTTTCTGTTGCACATTATTGGGTTACTTACTTAACTAACCAAATCTGAAATCATATATTTGCAGATAATATGCGTATAATCATAACATATTCTTAAATTCAAATTTCAAAATATTCTTTATTTAAGTAAGCTTATTTTTTTAATTACTTTTGAATCGTCCTATCTTTTGCTTATTCGAAAAAATTCTCCTCAAATCAAATCAAATCAAAATATTCTTTATTCAAGTAAACTCTTTCGTGCACTTTTGAATCGTGTTGAATTAACATGATTAATGAAGCTACAATTGGTTCGAAATGTTCGAGAAGAACCACTCGGCGCTCAATCTTTTAAACATTTTCAATTTTACATTATTAAACCGCAGTCTTGTATGAAGATGAAAGGATTTTCAAATCCAGGCATTTTTATCATCCCAATAGTCTTCAATATGTATGCTTTACGTATAACGTATAAGCATATCTCTTACATTTGGGATTACAACCTTTCTGTAGACTGATCTAGTTTGGATTGCGGAATTTCATTGTAAAAGCGAATACCGAGACCAACGTAGGAGTTGCTACCGGAGTCCCACCGAGAAGAGTCAGAAAAGGTTCCTCTTTTCAAAATAATTCTTATAAGTAGTGTAACTAAGTAGTGTAAAAAATCTCTCGTGCTAACGAAGGGTTATGCATAGCAAATTTTGGCCGCAGCGCGATCCATTTTAGCTCGGCATGTAACACGCCAGCACCACAAATAAACTCAACTTATCCCTCGTGCGCACGACAGGATTTTTGCCGTGCGTTAAAAATACGTCGAAATGAAACAAATGGGTATCCAGATATCTGTTCACACAGAGCATTTAAAACGCGACGTATTTTTATCGCGCAGTGTTCCATTTGAGGCGTTAGGGCGTAGGGCGTTAAGTCGAATATATCATACGAAACTTCTTATAACACCTATTGCGGAATTTCAACGCGACGTATTTTTTTACGCCCTTATGGGCCATCGCCCATAAGGGCGTAAAAAAACAGTGAGGAACACGTTAGCTTGACTCTTGACGTATATATCAGCATCTAATAGCGCAAGTCTCGGCAAGAGACTGGCTCTTTGACGACATCCACCGCTTTTACATCTACCCTTCTAACTGCACGCTATATACAGTGTTTCTACCTTTAGTAAAATTTTTTGTAACAATATATAAAAATGAATCTTCGGATGTTTGTACGCGCATACTTTCAAACGACTGCAAATTGGATAAATCTTTCTTATATGTTTTCGTTAGTTTCAGGAAAAGATTTTCACGAAAAAATGTCACGCCGCGGGCAGTATTTTATATTATTAGTATGGATTTTAACATTAGCAATGTGACGCTCTATTTCACTTGGTTCTTACAGTCTTTTATAAATGTCAAACTAGCGCAAAAAATGGTCTTGTTTTGCTCGTGATCAGCGACTTCTGTCAATTATAATCGATCATTTTATTGTATACAATTTTATTCAAGACATATATTTTTGAAAATCCTTAATAAAGTATTTATAACAATGAAAATCTAGCTATAAATATGAATAATGAATAATTCTTCTTTAACTTAGACGTATACAATAACTATGTGTAAGAGTCCATGGACTTATTTTAGTTTCTGATCTCGGATCACACGCAGCCCGATTTTCTTTTTGACTTGTCAGTTTCGATTTAACAGCATTTAGCCCCTTTTAAGAGCTGTGATGGCCTAGCGGTGAGACCGTGCGACTCTTTCGAGGTGGACACGACTTCAAACCCCGGGCAGGCACCAATGACTTTTTTCTATTAAAAACTCAAGTGTCTTTTTTTAATAAATAAATCGGACACACACACGGACGTCCGTCCCAAAGTAAGTAACTTAATACTTGTGTTATGGGTGACTGACAACTGGTAGATATACTACATATATAATTTTAAATACATACTTAAATATAGACCCAAGCTGGAAGAACCAACAATTTTTTTATAGAAAATGTTTGCCCTCGGCGGGAATCAAACCCGGGACCCGCGAAGTAGAAGGCAGGATCACTATTCATCGCGCCAACTGGCCAGTCAAGTGTCTAATTGACAATTGCAATTTACCACACGCTTTTCGGTGAAGGAAAACATCGTGAGGAAACCTGCATATCTCTAGAGAATTCTGGAGATATGTGTAACCTACCAATCCGCATTGGAGCAGTGTGGTAGGTCTTGGCCACAACCCTTCTCTCAAGAAATGGAGAGAAGAGGCGCAAAGCCCAGCAGTGGGATTGTAACGGGCCGTTACTTTACTAGTTACTTTTAAATAAAACCTGGATGAATTCAGAAGTGCTACATAGACGACCGTTAAATATTTCAATACTCTAATACAATATTTTACCGGTAATACCGTATTGCATTGTGAGTCCCAACAATGGCTTGGGATGTCAAGTTTCCGTCGACAATAGGTTAACGGTGTCTCGCTTATTACGTCGCCGGTCACGTACGAACAGAAACCTCCTTTTCGTCACATGTCGTTCGCTTGTTTTCAATGTATCTGTGCCATCGATCAATAAATAACATTAAGCCATTTAATCAGGGGAATGAAACTCTCTAAAAAGCACTTTTCTGATCGCCGCGAGCTCTATCTCTTGGCAACAACAACAAAATGACTTTTATCCGAGTGCTCAATAGATGCCGTAATGTCTACAATATTATCCGAAATCAATTGTTATTACACTGTAAATATAAAAGAAAATATTATGGCTCACCGGGAAACAAGCTGATTTTAAGTACACATTACTTGGATCTATCCCATGTCTCATCAACTAGTAGTACCAGCTTTTTACAATCCCACTGCTGGGAATAGGCCTCCTCTCTCCGTTTCTGGAGAGAAAGGTTGGAGCTAAGACCTACCACGCTGCTCCAATGCGGATTGGTAGGTTACACATATCTCCAGAATTCTCTAGATATATGCAGGTTTCCTCACGATGTTTTCCTTCACCGAAAAGCGTGTGATTAATTGCAATTATCAATTAGACACATGAGTTTTAATAGAAAAACTCGTTGGTGCCTGCCCGGGTTTGAACTCGTGTTCCCCTCGAAAGAGTCGCACGGTCTCACCGCTGGGCTATCACAGCTTATCACCGCTGGGCTATCACAGCTTTCATCAACTACGCCATATTAATTTTATTGTTTTTTTTTGCAAATTGCAACCTTTTTTATATTCTCTAAAGACAATACCAGGTTAACCACGTACTTTTTATTAAATGGTTCCCTATACAAATGCATTACAGCGTCATCTATTGAATTATTATGGTAATTTTACAGTGACATCTTTGAGACGGCAGTAAAAAACAGTTTCCTTTCATTCCTTTCACTCGAATAAAATAAAGGAGTTTCTCATCTATATCCTGTGTAGTGTCCATGGTACTATCTATGGATTTAGTATTCCTATTACGAGACTAGAGAGATAGAGTACCTCAGTGCCTGAAGACCAAAGCCTTCGAACAGTGCGTGTTGCCAGTGATGACCTACGGATCTGAAACGTGGTCGCAGACTCATAAGAAAGCTCCCATCCGCTCAGCGGGCTGCCAAATTGAGATTGTCGTAGTTTAATGTGTGCAGTGCTAGTGTGGTGGTGGTTATTTGTAGATTGGTTTTACGAAACCTGCATGCATAATATATTTAAATCGTATGGATAATACAATCTACATTTTGCAATAAGGAAATCTATGTAATGCTAAATGTAGAGGGTAATATCTGATTTTAAATTCGAACGAATTCAGTTTTGCGATTTGGAGTCTTATCTCCTGATTGACGGAATGATTGTTGAGATTGTGGTAGTGTATATGTGCAGTGCAGAAGGTTGTGGGTTAATTTGTATGAAAAATGTTCTGTATATACGTTGCGAATAGCATAGAACACACTCCAGTAAGCATTACGTAGATTTTCTCTAATCACAGATTGTAACAAAGTAATATTATCATAACATTTGAATCAATTTAGTATTCAATTATATCAATTGCCAGCTGAACACTAACAAAAGGCCGATTGCGTGCCGCAGATATACTAGTTATGTCGAATTATGTCAATTTGCATGCATCCACTCACATCGAATAGATCGTCGCAATTATTTAACCCACTTGATCTATTTCAATACAAAGTACGGTAATACAATAATATTGCAACCAATTATATCGAGCTTAGATTCAAATCCAAAATCAAAAGTATAACTTTTATTACTAATTCAAAAATAATAGAAGATCAAAAATAATGTTGAGCACTATGTAGTATAACGTTTATCGGGTATCAAATCAAATTAAAAGAATCTTTGTACAAATAAGATTTGGCAAGCACTTTTGTATTGTCAAAGATGAATTATATTTTTAGACGTGACTGCTAGTTCGAAATATTGCTAATAACTGGAAGAAACAGTGAGAAACTCGGCGGTAAAACTTTTGTTTTAATAAACTGTAACACGTCGAACCGGACGGACGTACGGACGGGTAAAAAATATGTACAAGTGACTGGATAGTATTTTATTCACTTATACAGAGAGTATCGCGGACGGGTCCTTCGCAGCATTCCAAGAATGCATGTACCGGAAGATGCACCGTTTATAATGTCGCTTAGGCTTAGTATAACTATAGCACGAAGCAAAGTACTAGTACTGCCATCTTGGATACAAAACTCCAATGGAGCACACACATAACAGCTCTCGCAGGGAAACTCAGTTCAGCAGCCTATGCTATTCGAAAGATAAGACAGTTTACAGACGTCGAAACAGCAAAACTAGTTTATTTTGCTTACTTCCATAGCATTATGTCTTATGGAATAATGTTATGGGGTAAATGCGCTGATATTGAGAAAATTTTTGTATTGCAAAAAAGAGCCATACGTGGCATTTATAATTTGAGTCCGCGTGAGTCCCTGCGAGAGGAGTTTAAGGAAACAGGTATTCTTACGTTAGCTTCACAGTATATTTTTAGCAATTTGATTTTTGTGCATAAAAATATACATAATTATAAAAAGATAGGCGATGTATATAATAGACAAAGTAGGAACCGACATAAGCTTGCGGCTCCTGCTTTGCGCCTTGTAAGAGTACGTAAGTCGTTTGTGGGTGTGGGTATAAGATTCTATAACAAAATTCCACAATCAATTTTAACTTTGCCATTACAGCAATTTATAAATACTGTTAAAAAGAGGCTGATACAGAAAGCCTATTATACCGTGGAGGCTTACATTGATGATAAGAATGCGTGGATATAGCTGCTCTTTGACCTTGTGCAGGATAGCTATGACAAAATGTAATTAGTATTAAGAATCTTCTTTTTTAAAAGAGCTCCACCGAGTTTCTTGCTGGCTCTTCTCGGTAGGACGGCTTTCCGAACCAGCAGTAAAGTTGACGATTCAAAAGCACTTGTTTACAAGTTTACTTGAATAAAGAATATTTTGAATTTGAATTTGAATTTGAATCTATTATTCCAGTGAGGGAAATACGAAAACAGCGTTACTTACAATATGTTACATGTTACAGTACGTTATGTTATAATACTTAAATTCCATTAAATTCCAATCTTGTGTCTTGTTTTTCTTGTCCGTAGAATTTTCAAATTTAACTATTTTAATCAACGGATTCCAATAACCAAATCCCCTCACGTCTATCATAGATAGAATTCCCGACGTAGGTCTTTATGTATAATTGGTAAGGTTTTTTGTAAATTATTGGAAATAAAAGTGTGGATGTTCTGTTTTTATAATGGAGCTTCCGAACTGACTGTATGCTGTTAGCCCTAATGACTTTTACAGCGTCACCGGGCGGGACGGGCGAGCGCAGAAGCATCGCCGAGGTTGCGAAATGCAGGGAGTAGAGCGCAGAAGCTCTACTTAAGTCGGGGAACGTCGTCCTAAGGGTGCCTCCTGTGAGGCCGGACCACGGCTTAGGGCGACGTGTAGTGGAGGACTGATGGTATGACTTAGATTAGTTATTGCGGCGTCGGAAGGGTGGCGAGAAGCCACGACCGACCGACGTCAGGAAACTGGGACCTCGTCTTCGCCGGTGAAGACGCTGTGTGTGTGTATTACGTGTATCTGTGTTGGCGATCGTTATTTGATCGTCGGGGTCATACAGGACGCTTTTTGGACGCCTATATTTTCGATGGTCGGACCTAACTGGGATGTAGGTAGAAGCAACTGTAATAAGGGGGTTCGAGTGTACCTCAGATTTCTCGAAGTAAGATTTCGAAAAACGTTTAAAGAGGTGAGTAATGGTAGGGAGATCGAGGTCTCTATGGAGGTCACCGTTCCGCATGAACCACGGACACCCAGTGGCTGTCCGCATAAATCAGTTCTGAAGTCTTTGGAGCCTGAGCAATCTGACCTTTGAAACGTGCGCGAACGCAACGCTCGCATAGGACATTATTGGTCTTATGCAAGTTTTGTAGAGTGTCACTTTGTTGCGGAGCGACATCTTACTTTTCTTGCATATCATCGGATAAAGTCGTCCCATGACATACGCAGCCTTATTGCAGACTATATGTATGTGCTCGTGGAAGGTCATGGAAGGTTGAAAGGTGACACCTAGGTACTTGACTTTCTGTTGCCAGTGAATCGGTGTATTGTAAAGGGATATTTCCGTTGGTGTGTCTATGTGAGATCGAAAGTGATTACCCATAAAGTGCATGGCTGCACTTTTATCCGGGTTTATTTCGATTCTCCATTGGCGGAACCAGCGTCCGAGGCTGTCTACCGCTTTCTGGAGACGTCTAGTTATTACTTGAGGTCGGCGGGATGTGGTAAATACAGCGGTGTCATCCGCGAACAGGGCAAGATGTGTACGCTCTTTGATAGGCGCCCGTGGAATGTCACTCGTGTAGAGCGAGTACAATAAGGGTGCCAGCACAGATCCTTGAGGGACACCAGCACGAATTATGCGGCGAGACGACAGAGTACCGTCTATGCGATAGCGAAAGGTGCGATTAGTCAGGTACTCTCGTAAGATGAGTACAAGTCTATAATGGAGCTGTCATTTAGGACGCTGCCTAATGAGTTTCCGATATATAAAAAAATACGGTAGGGGTATTTCTCTTTTATACTAAGGCTAGACTTATACTTAGCTGTGATAGCCTAGCGTTAATACCGTGCGACTCTCTAGAGACGATCATGGGTTCAAACCCCGGGCAGGCATCAATGAGTTTATCAATTGAAACTTATGTGTTTAATTGATAATTGTAATTTATCACACGCTTTTCGGTGAAGGAAAACATCGTGACGGAACCTGCATATCTCTAGGGAATTCTAAGGATATGTAACCTACCAATCCGCAATGGACCAGCGTGTTAGGTCTTAGCTCCAATCCTTCTCTCCAAAAAATGGAGAGAGGAGGCCCTAGCCCAGCAGTGGGCATAGTAGCAGGCCGTTACTTTACTTACTTTACAAGACTTATACTAGGGATACAAAAAATTTCACGACGGCATATGCCTATCTTTTAAAGAAAAATTCCTATACTCATTACAACTTAAAAAAAAATTGACACAGAAAAAGTGGTATTTTTAAAACTATTTTTATACGTATCAAACCATATTATTTTAAATATGTTAGAAACTGCAATAATTTCATGCTCACCTCATAATTTACTGTAAATCTAAGGCTATTAACCGCGAAATTAAACCTACTAGCGCCAAAATATTATAAGATTGGAAGGCCGAAATTCACTAAGCCATTGCAACGTGTGGACGAATCAGGCAGAAATAATTTAAATTGACATTATTACAAGCAGATTCACGATTTATTTAACTATCAATTTAATGCAAATTTTTATTATGTTATCTTAAAACTTTATGCCAATAGTTTGATAGTTAATTTCACAAATAATTTTAAATTGTTCAATCTCTAATAATTAACCCCTTTATAATACTGTTGTAATATCAATAATAACAAAACATCGTCAAACAAATCGGTTAAATCTGTTTTGTAATTTCTTTAGTATGAAATATCGAAAGTCTTTAAATTTGTGTTTTTTAGTTAAATCTTTTAAAGTTAAATCTTTGAAATGAATCTCAATTAAAATATTAGAAATCCATGAAAACATTTTACTGTTAATTATTTAATTTAAATTATGCCGTGTGGTATCTGGCTGAGTAGAATATCTCATTTCTTATCGAGGGGTCGTAAAATACGACTAAGGAAAGTTGACGTCAGGCAGGCGGCCGGTCGTAAAATACGTATCTTAATCATGTGACAACATGTCTACCATGTTGTGCCGACCCCACTTAGAATGGGATAAGGGTCCTGCCCTTATCCCATTCTAAGTGGATGATGAATTATTTTATTTAAACTCGATCTGTTTGAATATCATAAATAAAATTTCTTCTTCTTAAAATTGTGCCAAATATTATCAACTAGCTGTGCCTACAACGGCTTCGCCTGCGTGTAAAACAGCGTCTAACAATTTTTTTCTAGAATTCAAATTTTAAACATAAATGTAGTTATTGTGAGTTAACCATGAGAGATAGAGACATGCTATTCCGAACTTATTTGTAGTATTTTTATAGATCTACAATTTTCTAGAATATTACTTAAGCGTATCTCTTCTGGTTTACGCAGCGCACGCGATTAAAGCTCCCACCAAGCAAGTTTTTTAACAACTGCGCGATCCTTTCAACACAATTTACATAATACTGATATGAACTTTTTACCTAAACTATTCGGATGTATTTCACTATCTTTTGGTGAAAACCGTATAAAAATCCGTTCAGCAGATTTTGAGATAATCAGTTACATACAGACAGTTTTTTGGGACTTTTTTCTATAATAAGTTTAGATTGGCCCAGCAGATTGCGAAAGTGTAACAGACAGGTACTTTCGCATTTATAATATTAGTCATCATCCTCCTGCCCTTATCCCACTCTAAGTGAGGTCGGCACAACATGTTAACATGATGTCACATGATTTGGCTACGTATTTTACGACCGGCCGCCTGCCTGACGTCAACTTACCTTAGTCGTACTTTAAAACCCCTTGGTAAGAAAGAGGGTGGTCTATTCTACTCTACCGGATACCACACGGTGGGTTAACTTACCTTAGTCGCCTTTTACGACACCTCGGTAAGAAATGAGGGTGATCTATTCAACTCAGCCGGATACCACACGGCGGGTCACCTTACCTTGGTCGCCTTTTACGACACCTCGGTAAGAAATGAGGGTGATCTATTCTACTCAGCCAGATACCACACGGCGGGTCACCTTACCTTAATCGCCTTTTACGACACCTCGGTAAGAAATGAGGGTGGTCTATTCTACTCAGCCGGATACCAACGGCATTTTATTAGCCCTCTTTAGTTTTTATAAAAGCTGTAAGCCGTGCCTTATCATTTCTTTAATACAATGTAAATTTTACATGTTTCTTAAGCCAATGTTTATTATTAGTTTTAAAACGTTTTGTAAGCTTATTAACGTGCCTAAGAAAGAAATAATGTCGACTACAATATACTTATCTGAGGATGTTATGTTAAGGTTAACTGTAAATAATAGTGTTGATCTGATTACCGTCTAACGGTTAGAATACGTGATCCTTAACAAAGGTTTACAGGTTCAAGGCCCGGATAGGAATCTCTGAACGTTGTTATATGCTTTTTTATTAAAAATATTCTGATAAGTCCTGCAATAAACAACTTGAAATCATAATTATCGTTATTCGTATATACAGCACAACATATGTTCGCGTCTACTGCGTGCCCTTCGATAGCCACAGTTGGTGAGTGTAATCAGGATAGGCAGACAACCGGCAATTTCTCCACCCCGAATAATCAGGATACTGACCTTTCACTGGGAGGATTCTCCGCAGGGTATGGCGTCACGCCGCTCCGGCCGGAGTATATTAAAGCCACTTTTATTTGTGGAATCACTAATGTAATAGTTCTTCTGTTTTAGTAATTTACACAACCACCGAATTATCTTTAATATTCCGTTATTAAAAATAATTCACACAGAGTACCGATTCACCCAGTCGCGCGGCCGACCGATCTCTCTTTGTTTTCTTGTGACATTTTTGTGCCACCTACCCGCACCGCCTCAGATGCATTAAGCCCCGATTACCCTCGGCGGAAAAAATTGCCCGAACAACATAAAAAAAGAAAAGTAACGGCCCGTTACAATCTCACTGCTGGGCATAGGGCCTCCTCTCTCCGTGTCTGGAGAGAGACCTAATCCAAACGTAACAGCCCGTTATTATGCCCACTGCTGGGCTAAGGCCTCCTCTCTCCGTTTTTGGAGAGAAGGATTGGAGCTAAGACCTACCACGCTGCGCCAATGCGGATTGGTAGGTTATACATATCCCTAGAATTCTCTAGAGATATGCAGGTTTCCTCACGATGTTTTCCTTCACCGAAAAGCGTGTGATAAATTGCAATTATCAATTAGACACATGAGTTTTAATAGAAAAACTCATTGGTGCCTGCCCGGGTTTGAACTCGTGTTCCCCTCGAAAGAGTCGCACGGTCTCACCGCTGAGCTATCACAGCCTAATCCAAAACCAGGCTTAAATTAGTTAGATACATTGTGATCCTTATTTGAATGCCCTCTATAAATGAATAAATAGATATATGGGACAATTAGACACACGGTCGTCCGTCCCCAAACTAAATAACTTGATACTTGTGTTGTTGTATTTGTTGTTGTTGTGTTGTATGTGACAGACTAGTAAATATACACATACATCATTTTAAATGCATACTTAAATACATGCATACACCCAGGCTCGAATGATCAACAAATTGTTTATAGAAAATATGGGCCCTCGGCGGGAATCAAAATCGCAACCCGCGATGTGCGAACGAAGCAGTCTACGTATCACAGTATATTTTTAGCAATCTATCCAATAACTATAAAAGGATTGGCGATGTATATAATAGACAAACTAGGAACCGACATAAGCTTGCGGTTCCTGCTTTGTGCCTTACAAAAGTAAATAAGTCATTTGTGGGTTTAGATATAAGATTCTATAATAGAATCCCGCAATCGATTTTATCTTTGCCACTACAGCAGTTTAAAAGCGCTGTTAAAGGGAGGCTGATACAAAAAGCCTACTATACTATTGAGGAATATATAGATGATAAAAACGAGTAGATATAGCTACTCCTCTACCCTGTACAAGAAAGTAATAACCAAATGTAACTAGTTATAAGAATTTTATTTGAAAAGAGCAACCACCGAGTTTCTCGCTTGCTCTTCTCGGTAGGAATAGCTTTCCGAACCAGCGGTAGATTTTGACGATTCAAAAGCACTTGTTAACAAGTTTACTTGAATTAAGAATATTTTGAATTTGAATTTCAATATGACATTTATGACATCACGTTACGAACTACTAAGAAGATATTTTCTTGCTCTTCTAAGTTATGTGTCTCTAACAATCACGAGTTTAAAACACGCTACCCTACGTTTTCTTGCAATTTGCGACAAAACAACTTTTTTGAATTAGGTCACTTTAATATTAAGCGAGCGATATGTATTGTCAATAAGATTAATGAAGCTACGACTGACTAGGAATGTTGTTCTTACCTAGAGATTCGGCGGTCAATCTTTAAAACATTTTTTAAGGAAAACATTGTTTAATTATTAAGAAAAATGTATAAAATAAAACATATATAAATAAATTAATTAATGTGTAGACTCTCCATTCGGTATTACATAGATTTTCTGAACTCTCAGATTGTAGCAAAATAATATTTTATTTATTTTTGTATTATGGACCTATGGAAAGTAACGCCTTATTCTAAAAATTGTTCAACTTTATAATTACATATTTTTTTCAAAAGTAACTTAAATCGCTTTGCGAATTCGTCGTGTCTATTTTGTAATGATATGATACGATTTTTGAGATCGTGGTAGTGAATATGTCCAGTGCTATTGTAATATGCTGGTAGTGGTTTGTATGCGTTATATCTAGATATATAGCGAAATAACACTTGTAATTTATTTTTATATTATAACTTACTGGTGAATACTTTGTGGTAATTTTGTCTAAGTAAGTTTATTGTCCGTGACTTCCCTTCTCTCTGTGCGTCCTGTCATGGAACAATGTTGTACTATTAAGCTCTCGAAGGAATTATAAGAATTATTAAGACTACCAACGCCTTTCTATCATCTCTCACCACTTAATTATACTAACTTTAGTTAATGATGCATAAATACATGGACTACTATCAAGTACAGGCCCTGAATTATATGTAAATAAATGCTAGAAGGTCTTCCTGTGATGTATCGATAGCGAGGTACGGAACCAGGCCAGCGATCACTTTGTGCTAGTGTAATTAGTAATTAGTGCGCGAAATACACAAATTCACTTTGTGTCGACGGAAATCCCTTGCCGATAGGGAAATGTATGAATGTAGATAACCCATTGATATACGATTTGTATGCTTTTTTAGTACAACTTACAATATGATGTGAAAAAATTGTGCTGGTACCTTCTTTTACTAACATCGAATATGCTTTAGCGTTGGAGCAATTAATGTCTGATGACAAATTTCCACCTGGGGTCAGATGTATTGTGACCCTAACAAAAGCTGAGTGACTTTTATTTTTGTTACATGACACTACTTTGCAGGATATTATTGTTGTTTCTTTTACTTAAAATTGGATTATGTACATTCTCTTTAAAAAAAAACTTTTTGCACGGGATACATTCCGAAAATATCGGCAGAATTGAAAACTTAAATACGATCACTGTGCATCTTTGTTATTGTTACGATATATACACCATATATATATACGTCATAGATATTTACATAGATCAAAATACGCTTGACGCTAATTCTTTGTAACATTCACGTGGTTTATGAATCCCCGGTACGACTCGCAAACAGTCGCGAATATACCTAAAATCGGTTCGTTCACTATATAAGCGGTCGATCGCGCCCCTCCGCAATGAGTTTGCGATTAGTGATCAAGAGCGAATTAAGAAGCGAAAATAAAAGTGGAAATAATAGTGACCTCTGCTTTCTTATTGGACAACGGACTGCATATTGATTGTGAGTACTTATTTTGTACTAAAAAGCTGAATAGAGGTTTTCTAACGAGTCGTCTGGTATTTTCTTAAAAGTCCACGAACCCTTGTACGTAACAATATTCTGGAATGGTTAGGGAATAATTTTGCACTATCATTCATGGCGTAAAATACAATATTCATTTATATTACATTAAAAATTTAACATTTCAGAACTATTACAATAAGTGTACATTCGTGCATAAATTTTCACCGCGCGGTAGAAAGGGAGGGCAATACTTCCTCTCCTACGCCAGGCTGGTGGTCTATTCTTCCTCTGTCTTATTTTCTATCAGGTCACGTGTCCTGACGTGAGTTTAACATGTTTTTTCATTAAAGAGGAAACGTTGTTACTGTTAGGACGCAAAACTTTTTTAAATTGTCTATTGTTTCAAACAATTCTTATAAGTGTCCAGCTAAACCTAGCCACGTTCCACTGTGGCTCAATCTAGATTTTCCCGTTGCTGTGAGAACATTATACTTATAACAATATAAATATTATTATATGGAAATGCAAATTTGTGTAATACTTAATTGTTTAAAAACTAAGTAATATGAGAATATTAGGACTTTCAATTTTTGTATACATACTGTAAGAGATTGGGCAGAAATCCCGCTTCTAATGTTAGAGATTGACAGGGATCCTGCTTATGATGTTAACGATGGCAGTTTAACCAAGACAGGTTATAACACGATCTAAACACGTTTAATAATCGTACAAGTCAAGCTATACAGCAAGACTCCATATGATAAAACGATCTAGCCGCATTAGCGTCTTATAACCGTATGAGTCGAGCTTTACAACAACACTGCGCATGGCGAGCTTGGCCTTTTATAAACAATTGTCACTCCAAAACAAGCCCCTACTTTGTTATCGGTCACGTGATTACAGTGTTGCCACTATACAAAAACTAAAGAAATGACATTTGACTGTTGCCATTTCGAACAATACGATTATTATAAATTCGGAAGTCTATTTGTGGTAGACAAATTTCGGTTCGATTGTTATAAAATCTATATGGCGGGAAAATATTGTAAAATTTGTTACAATTGAATCTTATATCCGTACCAGACGTGAATGTTGATAAGTCGAATTATGCCCTTTTATATGTTTAATCGTAATAGGAATTAGGAAGGCCTTATTTATATGGTGAATATTTCAGTGCAGTCGATAAGTATATTATATCGCACATACAAAGTAGCGGCCTGTTACATCCCACTGCTGGGAATAGGCATCCTCTTTTCGTTTCTGGAGAGAAGGGTTGGAGCTACCACGCTGCTCCAATGCGGATTGGTAGGTTACACATATCTCCAGAATTCTTTAGAGATATGCAGGTTTCCTCACGATGTTTTCCGTCACCGAAAACCGTGTGATAAATTGCAAATATCAATTAGACACATAAGCTTTTTTTTAATAGAACAACTCATTGGTTATTGCCCGGGTTCGAACCCATGTTCGTCTCTAGAGAAGCGCACGGTCTCACCACTGGGCTATTACAGCTTGATACTATCAAGTATGATTGTGTTATGTTTAGATTACATATGATTTTCTTTCGAACTGGCAAAATTTATTTGTTGTTTGTATGAGACTACAAAAAAAGGCACGTGGCAATGAGGCAGATAAACATTTGTCTGTGCTAAGTACGCTTCATACCGTCAAGTGAGGCCTAAAGGACTCGAATCCATGCCGTTATAAAATTATTACAAAGAAAATACTTTTAAGTACGATGTAATATCCACATCTGATTTAAATATATTGTTCCTGTATCATTAATTGGTAGCTGGTAAAATAAAAAAATGCCTTTTTTTTATTTAATTTTACACTTTTAACCATGAGTAGAATTAGAATTATAAATTTAAATAGAAAAATGCAGCGTTAGTATATAAATCAGTAGGGTTACGACCTAGAAAAAGTTATAGGAAGGCACTGATCCAGTTGGAAAAGTAAATTAAATATCCCAGATAAACCTAAAAGCTGGTTTTAAAATAATTAAGTTCCCAAATAGTCTTCATTTATCGCTCCAGTTCTATCAATTACAAACAGATAATAATAAATAATCCTTGTACAAATTGTTAAATTAGTAGAAGTAGCGGGCCGTTTCTGGAGAGAAGGGTTGGAGCTAAGACCTACCACGCTGCTCCAATGCGGATTGGTAGGTTACACATATCCCCAGAATTCTCTAGAGATATGCAGGTTTCCTCACGATGCTATCCTTCACCGAAAAGCGTGTGATAAGTTGCAATTATCAATTGGACACATGAGTTTTATTAGAAAACTCATTGGTGCCTGCACGGGTTTGAACTCAAAAGAGTCGCACGGTCTCACCGCTGGGCTATCACAGTGCATATACAAATTGTGAATATTTAAATAACTCTCTTAGATGTATACTGAGCGTTAACCTGTTTACGGCTGCCCTGAAAATTTTTAAGCATTTCGCGTATTAAAAAGTTTTGTGATATTAAATTAATTTAGACTTACAATCTCTCCTCCAGGCCGCTCGCCGTGTCGGCCAGCGGAGACGAGCGCTGGCTCTCGCTGTCCGCGTCCTTGACCTGAGGACAATGATTCATCACTTCAAGCTCGTGCCGTCAACACTTTATAGGGCTGTAACCCAACAATATAATTAATAACAATAGTTAGATTTCGCCTAACCGCCATTAAAGTCGCATACATGGCAATAGTCAAGTCTCATTTCTTTAGTTTTGTATAGTGGCATCACTGTGATCGATATGATGTGATCGATGTGATCGATACCAGATTGATTGGTATCGGTCGGGGGATTGGTTTTGGAGCGAGAATTGTTTATAAAACGTGGAGTTCGCCAAATGGAAGTCAGTCTTGTTGTAATACTCGACTCGGACGGTTATTAGCTTACGCGGCTAGACCCGTCATCTTTTCGAGTCTTTCTGTAAAGCTTGGCTTGTATGATTATTATACGCTCCCGCGTTTAGATCGTGTTTGAACTTGTCTTGGTTGGTCTCAACCAGCATTTTAATGTGTTGTTACTACGCAACTAATATCATTACTGTGTCGTTTTAATATTGCTTAGCTAGTTCCGCGTCTACCTAAAGGTGATAATTTCCAACTCAATATTAATTAAAAGATTCACCGTCTAGTTTCTTGCTGATTCCTCTGGTTAAGAGCAACATTCCGAACCTGTTCATTAATCATATTGAGGGTTGACAATTCAAAAGTGCCTGATATGATTTATTTGAATAGAGATTATTTTGTTTTGAACTAGTTATAATACTGCTGTGATAGCCCTGCGGTGAGAAGCCCGGGTAGGCACCAATGAGTTTGTATACTAAAAAACTTAAGTCTAACTATATATCGCTCGCGTTGCGATCAAGGAAAAAATCGTGAGGTAACTTGCATATTTCTAGAGAAATCTGAGGGTACGTGTAACCTACCGTGGCAGCGTTATAGGACAACTCTCTCGAAAAAACAGAGGAGGCATATGCCCAGCAGTGGAATAGTAAAAGGCCGTTACTTCTTTATAATACAAAGTCTGCCCCAGCTGCGTAATTCTGTCTATATGCCTGTCATACTTTGTTGGCGATAAACTTAAAATATACTTAACACAACGTTCGGAGCGATTCACAGAAAGGTTTAGGTGTAAATCAATCCTATTTTTAACAATTGTGGTTATCCATTGTTTTAAAAGGTAATAATCATTCATCAGGCATCAATAGCTATTGTAAGATTAATTATTATTACTATTATTATTATTAAATATATTTTATAATACAATCTGCAATCTAATTTTGTTTGAATTATTTTAGGCGTGAGATTAACTACTGTTGGTTCTTACTGATACTCACAAGCTGTAGGCTGTTTTATCTTTTTTTGGTAAATATTATTTTCATTCTCATTTTTATGAATTTTACCCAGCAAAAGTATAAGTATAAGCCTTTACATTAACCTGCATAATTAATCAATTATAAAAACATTTGTGAAATTATTTCATTGTCAACCCTACAAATCAATTGAGATTACTTCACAAATATTTTTACCAATGTTTACCAACTTTAATAATGAAAAACGGCTATAATTGAAAGCATGCTTAAAGATTGCAATGTATTTTGCCTAACTTTTGTACTTATTTTGTTGATTAAAAAAACAGTTACAGAATATGTCTGTAAATACCAAATTAAAGGTAGTAAACGAGTTATTTAAGCCCATGATCGACAACGATTGGACATCTTATTTTTCAACATTTTACTGTTGAACATAGGTCTTTTGAGGGATTTAAGGACCCTGTGCCGCTGCGTTTTGACACATATTTTTATGGATTAGTAGAGGAACCTTACCATTAACGATATAACAGCGTCGCGAAGGCGAAGTGACAGGGGGCAGAGCATTTAGAACAAAGAACCGATAAGCGTTGACCTCGTTAGATGGTAGAATAATAATCCGCATCGATATACAAAGCGTCGGTAGACTTCCTACGAAGTTGATTGATGACTTCAAAAAGGCCGCGGACTCCTGTCAGGAGGAGCCAATCGGTTAAAAGAAGAAGAATTGGCACCATTTTACGACGTAATCTTACGCAATATTGCTGCCTTTCTTGATATATTATAATTCTAGATTTTGGCTGTTTGCTTTTGATCATGCCTACAAGTGATTTATAATTTTTCGGAGCAAAGGTTAATATAGCAATATTCAGCAGCCTTTCTTGATGTTCATAATTCTAGGTTTTGCCTCTTTGCTTTTGATCATGCCTACAAGTGATTTATAATTTTTGGAGCATATAACCAACCCTGCAAACCTGAAGTCAAGAGGCCAAAATCAGCCTATACGCTGGGCAAACTATAGACTCATCAGAGTCTATATCGCCGTCTCTGACGTCGTATACATATCTGAAAGCCGGTGAAGATCAAGGAATATAAGAAGAGAGAATATTATGATTTGCAAATTTATTATAATGAACCCTCTATTAAAAATATGACACAACAACAAGATATCTCATAAATGTAACCTATGACGGAATATTAAGCTTTCTATCATAGAATCCTCAATTGTGCAATAAGTTTTGTATAAGCGCACTCGAAGCTTAGAGCGAAGCGTGAAACTTACATAACGTAATGCAATGATAATGTAATATCATATACCTAAGGTAATGTTTATTTTAGTTGATGCATAAATAAGTTATACCAAATCTGACGGACAACAGCGATGATACAACCGAAATGATTGAGATAATGACATCAGATGGTATTGTGCTGAACAATGAGCAAGATAAGTTATCACACGGCAGTACGGGTGACGTTGTACATGATTTGGACAATAAGCTATCGATACACACTGTTAACTGAGTTAATTATACTACATAATATCTCACTATACACATGATTAAAAAGAACAGAAGGTCAATTCTGTAAGTGAAGGCTTAAAATATCAGTTAAAGTTGAAGTCCATTGACCATTGATCCAAGAACTTCTTTATAGTCGACAGTTGTTCTATCTATCTGTCTGTAACGTTTTCTCAGCTAACCTGCTACGCAGTTGTAGACGTCATTTGGCACAATTAACGCTTTTACACCTAGGTAACATGCAAAGTAAAAAAAATAAAGTAACGCCTTGTTCCCACTGCAGGGAATAGGCCTCCTATTCGTTTTTGGAGAGATGGAATGAAGCGAAGAGCTACCACTCTGCTTCAATACGGATTGGTAGGTTACACATATCCCTAGAATTCTCTGGATATGCAGTTTCCTCACAATGTTTACCATCACAGAAAAGCGTGTGATATATTGCAATTATCAATCAGACACATAAATTTTAACAGAAAAAATCATTGGTGCTCGGGGTTTGAATCCGTTACCCCTCGAAAGAGTCAGTATCACTGCATATAGCTTGCAGGTAACAAGTATGAAATTTTTAATTTATAAGGACCACTTATTATAAAATTCCGTTATTACACCTTAGAAATCACTAATGTTATAAACTTTTTTCGTATTTAGACTATCGTGAGTATTCATAGTTTATATGCATTGCGATTTTGTCGTGGAGCCTATCCTCCTGGTGATGCTTCGGTTTCGGAGCGAAACGGTCGTTGGGATTATGGTGGTGGTTGTGTGTTCTGCTTGTGTGCGTTGCTATTGGTGGAGGCACCTTGGAGTGCATGTGGTAACTTGTCCTGCATGTGTATTGTGCGAAAATTTTGCCTGCTTCATACACATTGGCTTTGCATGCATTCACTTCACTCGTGCGGATTATAGCAAGGTAGTTCTGTTATAGTGCATGTAATATGGAATTCCGCAAAGTAACGCCTGCTTCTATAAATCATAGTTTATGTATAGAAACCAGATTTGAATAAGGACCGTGGATAAGCTTGAAACTAGTCGGGCTAACCCGATGGAATAAGACGTGGGTGTAACCGGTAACTTCGGAGAAATTAGCAGTTTAAAGAAGAAGGAAAAATCAAGCTAAAAGTAATAATAATAAATACGTTAAGTTATTTTGGTTACAATTTACCCATATTTTCAAACTCTGAAAGCCTCGAGCAGCTGTCGGTTGTTGGCCAGGTCGACGGGGAAAGACCGCGTGATCGTTCACCTACCCGTTGGTCAGACTAAGTAAAGACACTTACCGGCCTGCCGAGCACCGAAGCTTTATAGACCTCAGAGGACAGACAAACGTGGAAAAACCTTATTGCATGACGTGATCCGCAGTAATAATTCCTTCTAGACACGACCTTCAGTAACGAAGACCTCGAGAAGAAGAAGAAGAACTCATATTTTCCCACATTGCGTTCGATAGAAGGGCCCCGGATGAGCTACAAACTAGTCGGGCTAACCCGATAGCATAAGACATGAGTATAACCGGTTTCTTTACATAAACAACGTTATAAAAGTCGGAAAACTTGGCAGTATAAACATCATTCTCCTGCCCTTATCCCACTTTAAGTGGGGCCGGCACAACGTGTTACAAACGTAGCCAAATACGTATTTGACGACCGGTCGCCTGCATGACGTCAACTTACCTTAGTCGCTTTTTACGACACCTCGGTAAGAAATGAGGGTGGTCTATTCTATGCAGCCGGATACCACACGGCATTTACCTTAGTCGCCTCTTACGACACCTCGGTAAGAAAGGAGGGTGGTCTATTCTATTCTGCCGGATACCACACGGCGTACTTGGCAGTATAAACAAGAGAGTTAAAATCAAGCTAAAAGTATTAATAAATATTATTTCATGTATATTGGTTACAATTAACTCACATTTTCCCACATTGCGCTCGATGGAACGAATTCTAATAATTCGCTTTCCTTTAAAATACTTGACAAATAGTTTCAAAATTTTCAGTGCAATATCGCGAGCGAGGAAAACAGTAACATTGCTTAATGTAACGCTAATTAATATAAATAAAAATAGACAATAAAGTGCTAAAGACATTACGTCTTGTCTAGGCTACGTATAATGTATTGCGCAAACGGTACTAGAATTGTTTCTTGCGTGATTTTATGTACTAATCGTAATAATTCTTATAGAGAAATCATTTTTCGATTCGGTAACTGTTAATATCAATGTCATCTACGTAACGACATCTTATTTCCTTCCAAAAGGTGAAATATGGACCCTAGTCCGTAGCCGAACATTTTGTCTAAGTACGGGCATTATCATTGTCCTACATTTATCCCATTCAAAGTGGGGTTCGGTACATGTTACTGTTCCATTTTCTCCTCATTCATCAACTTTAGCGCTATTCCTTTTATATGCAAAGTCATACTTCACACAATCCACGCATCGATTTCTAGATCTCCCTCTGCTCATATCTCCACAATTTAACACTCATCCCTCCTCATATGTCCAAACTATCTTCATCTTGAACTTCTCGTCTTTTTGATATTCGATGCAAAAACTGAAAGATTTTCACGTGCTTAGAACATAATACTGCCTTTAGTGACATCCGCAATATTAATATCGTTTTATTTTAAATTTTGCAATAACTATTTGCAAATTCTTTGTACACATGTCACTAAAAAAGATATATCTATATAGATACTGGTTGATTCCACAGCTTCGTTGCAACTTTAATTACGAAATACCCTCTAAGTTCGATATGTTTTTCCCATCCCTGAGGGAAAAAAGGCAATTTCAATTTAAAAAAAAAGTGGTTTGGATAGCTATGCGTATAACAGAAGACAGAAAGACAGACTTTCGCATTATTTGAATGATAAAAATGCCTGGATTTGAAAATCCTTTCAGCTTCATACAAAACATTTAAACGATTAACCGCCGAGTTTCCTGCTGGTTCTTCTCGGTAAGAGCAACATTCCGACCCGAAGTTATTAATCATATTGATGGTTGACAATTCAAAAGTTCCTGAAATAGTTTATTTGAATAAAGATTATTTTGATTTGATTTAATTTGACATTAATTATATTAGTATGGATAATGCAGTTTCACCACGAAACTGATCTGATTTATGTCATATTTTTTGAAAATTCACTTGGATTATTAATATTTAAAACTAGACCAGGCGAACTTTCTCGATTCTTTATTATTTTATATTTTTAATACTTATTCTGCTATTCGGGACACCTGGTCAGCTAGTAAGAAAAAACAAAGTGGATAAGTCAACAATTACATTTTGTCAAAAAATAAAAATTTTAAAACATTAAAAATTCTTTTTAATAGTCACTCAAAATCACAATGAAAATTGCCTTCCTGAAACCCCTACAGTAAGACTTAAACTTTATGGTATGATATTAAAGTTCAAAAAAAGCATTTACGTAATAGGTTCAGCAGCTCTCGAGATTTCCGCTTAGCAACAAATTCAGCGATTCATTTTTATATTATAGATTATACGCCTTTCGTTTAAGACCGCCGTGTGCTATCCAGCTGAGTACAAGAGAACAACGAGGTGTCGTAAAAGGCGACTAATCCGGTTGATCAGAATAGACCACCCTCTTTCTTACCGAGGGGTCGTGCAATACGCCTAAGGTAAGTTGACTCAAGCAGGCGGCCGGTCGTAAAATACGTAGCGGAATCATGTGACAGCATGTTTGTAACATGTTCTGCTGACCTCACTTAGAGTGGGATAAGGGCAGGAGGATGATGATGAATATATTGGACATTAACACACACGGCTGTCCGTACCCGAAGTAAGTAATCTAATACTTGTGTAATGAATGACACAAGTCTACGTAAGTTCACCTCTGCACCATCGGCGAATCATGTGACAACAGGTTTAAACATGTTATGCTGATCCCATTTACAGTGGGATAAGGGCAGGAGGATGATAATGACGCCTTTCGCTTAAGAATGACATCGTGATGAACATCTGCATATACCTAAAGAATTATAGTATTTAGATAGGTCTTCCGAATAACGGACGTTATCCATTTGTTTAAGGGATAAGACCAATCAGTAAGATTAGTAAGCTGTTTAGTATAATACATTGCTACTTTACAACCTAATAAATACGTTTTTGTAAGCATTTAAACATGTTGTTGATGTTTTGTGCTAAACCAAAACATCAGACCGCGATAGAGTTATGTCATATCGGCACTTTGAGCGTGTTGTGCAGATTACGACATTTGTCTAATGGCTTGCTTGTTTTTTTAAGCTCGGAATCACATTTTGAAATGCTTAGATCATAATATACAATAATCTTTTCTCATACAATAATTTTATTATTTATATCTGTGTTGTTGATGAAGATTTTGACCTTGTAAAATTGACAATATGCTAGATCTAACATTAAGAATTACGCCTTATTCTATAAATTAAGCCTAACAACATCATAAATCTGGGCTAGGCGCAAGCATTGACTTAAAGTAGTGGCCTGTTACTATCCCACTGCTGGGAATAGGCCTCCTCTCTCCGTTTCTGGAGAGAAGGGTTGGAGCTAAGACCTACCACGCTCCTTCAATGCGGATTGGTAGGTTACACATATCTCCACAATTCTCTAGAGATATGCAGGTTTCCCCACGATGTTTTCCTTCACCGAAAAGCGTATGATAAATTGCAATTACCAATTAGACACATGAGTTTTAATAGAAAAACTCATTGGTGCCTGCCCGGGTTTGAACTCGTGTTCCCCTCGAAAGAGTCGCACGGTCTCACCGCTGGGCTATCAGCAGACTATCACAGCATTGACTTATATGTACTTAATTATAGGTATGAAATAAGCTGTTGAGAGTTGTGCAAAATGTTTTTTTAATTTCTCTATTTAATAGTTGTAATTTAATTCACAATTATGATTCCTCTAGATAATAAATATATTGGAAGTATATGCCGTGTCATATCCGGCTGAGTAGAATAGACCAGACTCATTTCTTACCGAGGTGTCATAAAAGGCGACTAAGGTAAGTCGACCCAACGTGTGGTATCCGATTGAGTAGAATAGACCACCCTCATTTCTTACCGAGGTGTCATAAAAGGCTACTAAGGTAAGTCGACCCGCCGTGTGGTATCCGGCTGAGTAGAATAGACCACCCCCATTTCTTACAGAGGTGTCCTAAAAGGCGACTAAGGAAAGTTGATCTACCGTGTGGTATCCGGTTGATTAGAATAGACCACCCTCATTCTTACCGAGGTGTTGTAACATTCGAATAAGTAAGTAAGTTGACGTCAGGCAGGCGGCCGGTCGTTAAATACGTAGCGGAATCATGTGACAACATGTTTGTAACATTTTGTGCCGACCCCACTCATAGTGGGATAAGGGCAGGAGGATGATGATAAATAAATATATTGCACATTTACACACACGGCTGTCCGTACCCGAAGTAAGTAACCCTAATACTTGTGTAATGAGTGACACAAGTCGCTACGTAAGTTCACCTCTGCACCATTGGCCGTTAAACCAAATGAAAGTAAGTTTTACTATGTTGGTACACCTGAAATTGGACTATTTTCCTCAACTTTCCTCGTTTATGTTTTCATCTTTGCTCGACTGCAGGCGTGCCCTTCAAACTTGCACCATGATTGAAACATTACTAAACAATATACCAATCGTTTTCACGCTTCAGTAAACTGCTTTATTTTATAATGAAAATAAGTGATTTTGTAATAATCTATTATCTATAAAGTAGCGGCCTGTTACAATCCCACTGCTGGGAATAGGCCTCCTCTCTCCGTTTCTGGAGAGAAACCCTTCTCTCCAGAAACGGATTATATTGATTTCATTTTTCTTTGGAGAGAAGGAGCTCTATTTAATGTAGACTCATGGCGTTCTACTGCAGATTGGCAAGTTATATATATTTCTATAGGAACACGCACTATATTTTTCTTTATCGAAGAGAGCGTAATACATAAAGTAAAAAAGTAAAGTAACAGCCTGTTACTATGCCCGCTGCTTATTGGAGAACTGTTACTACTGTGAGAGAAGGATTGGAGCTAAGACCTACCACGCTGCTCCAATGCGGATTGGTAGGTTACACATATCTTCAGAATTCTCTAGAGATATGCAGGTTTCCTCACGATGTTTTCCTTCACCGAAAAGCGTGTGATAAATTGCAATTATCAATTAGACACATGATTTTTCAATAGAAAAACTCATTGGTGCCTGCCCGGGTTTGAAATCGTGTTCCCCTCGAAAGAGTCGCACGGTCTCGCCGCTGGGCTATCACTTTTTTACTTTTTACTTCTTATCTATCTATCTATACTTATTACAAAACAAAGCCCGCAAAAGCTATATGTCAGTATGTGATCGATTCTCTCAAAATCTTCTGAATTGATTTTTGTACGGTTTTTACTATAAGGTAGTGCAATTCTTCCGTGTGGTATTCGGCAGAACAGAATAGACCACCCTCCTCTCTTACCGAAGTGTCGTAAGTGACGACTAAGTGACGACGGTATCAGGTTGCATAGAATAGACCACCCTCATTTCTTACCGGGGTGTCGTAAAAGGCGACTAAGCTAAGTTGACGTCAGGCAGGCGGCCGGTAGTAAAATACGTAGCCAAATCATATGACAAAATGTGTGTAACATGTTGTGCCGACCCCACTTAGAGGATAAGGGCAGGAGAATGTAATGTAGTGCAATTGTTCCGGAAGATTTAGCGTAATAGTACATTAAGGTTTTATGTAATTAATATTGAATCTCTTCAATACATAGACCACCCACATTTCTTACTGAGGTGTCGTAAAAGGCGACTTAGGAAAGTCAGCTCAGGCGGATACCACACGGCATGGTGAAGACGCTGTGTGCGTGTACAATATATGTATGTTTCTTATTTGATCTTAATTTTGGTCTATATTTTCGGTGAGACGACCTAACGCGGATGTAAGCGTTAGGTGGAAGCCACTTTTATAAATGGGTTCTGGTGAACCTCGGCTTTCTTAAAGTAGGGCTTCGAAAAGCGCTTAAAGAAATTAATAATCACCATACGGAGGTCTGAGAATTAAATTTGTATAAAAGACGGAACCATGTTGACAATAACATAAACATCTGAGCACACGTACCCGGACCTGTAGGACTACCATGAACTTTCAGAAAACGATTCAATTCAAAGTCAGTACCTAAACCGAACCGCTTTCTTTTCGTACTATGATGTGTGTTTGAAAAGGAGAACGTTATTTGAACTATAGATAACTGTGTATCTTTTACTCAAATGTTTTTAAGACGCATTCCGAACGCACATTCGGCAACGACTTAAAGTGTGTGCGTCTTTAAGACGCCATGGTATGAAAAAGCAAAATAATTTACTTTACGTCTTCAATTGAGTCGCAATAAGAGTTCATGGTAGGTCTGCTGCAATTAAAAGACAACGCGGATGAATAAAACATGTTCTCGCATGCATAATTGATGCAGCATCTTCGCCGCATTACTCCATCATTACAGAGATGGGAAACTGGCAACGTTGTACGGAAAATGATTAAAGACGCTACGTGGGAGCGCGACAGATATATGTATGTATATGGTAAATGAGTAATTCCACGCTGTTTACGGATATTGTAAAGTCAAGTGAGTGTCCAGCCTTATGTCTTTTACTACCCCACTGCTGGGAACCTATCTAAACCAGTCTACAGAAAGGTTTAAATTAAGTGTAAGAGATATGCTTATAAAGCATATTACAATATTGAAGGATTATTTGGATGATTATTATAAAACAAAGTCCTAAAAAGCTGTCTGTCTGTATGTAGTCGATTTTCTCTAAATCTACTGAACGCATTTTTGTGCAGTTTTCACCAAAAGATAGTGCAATACTTCCGAATGGCTTAGGTAAATAGTTCATATCGGTATTATGTAATTTTTTTTAAAGAGATCGTACCAGTTGTTAAAAAACTTGCTTGCTTTGAGGTTTAGTCGCGTGCACGGCGTAAACCAGCAGAGTTACGTTAAAGTAATGGACTAGAGGACTGTAGATCTATAAAAATTCTACAAAAAGTCCGCAATAGCATGTTTCTATCTCTTACGGTTAACTTACAATAACTACTTTTATGTCAAAATTTCAATTTGATTTTTTTTATGTGACAACTGATGTCGACGCGGGCGAAGCCGCTGCCACAGCTAGTTTGCGTGATAAAACTGGATTTGAAAATCCTTACAGCTTCATATTCCGTTTAAATAATTTAAAATTTTAAATGTTTAATAGATTGACCGCCGAGTTTCTTGCTAGTTCTTCTCGATAAGAGCAACATTCCGAACCAGTTGTAGCTTCATTAATGATATTGATCCTAGACGATTCAAAAGTGCTTGAAAGAGCTTACTTGAATAAAGATTATATTGATTTCATTTCTCTTTGGAGAGAAGGAGCTCTATTTAATGTAGACTCATGGCGTTCTACTGCAGATTGGCAAGTTATATATATTTCTATAGGAACACGCACGATATTTTTCTTTATCGAAGAGAGCGTAATACATAAAGTAAAAAAGTAAAGTAACAGCCTGTTACTATGCCCACTGCTAGGCTAAGGCCTCCTCTCTCCGTTATTGGAGAGAAGGATTGGAGCTAAGACCTACCACGCTGCTTCAATGCGGATTGGTAGGTTACACATATCCCTTGAATTCTCTAGAGATATGCAGGTTTCCTCACGATGTTTTCCTTCACCGAAAAGCGTGTGATAAATTGCAATTATCAATTAGACACATAAGTATTAATAGAAAAATTCATTTGAACCTATGTCGTCTCTAGATAGTCACTCGGTCTCACCGCTAGGCTATCACAGCTTCGTAATACATAGTGAAAATTACTTTCGTGGGTTTAAACCCGATAAACCCTAATAAGTGTCACCTTGTTTGATCAGTCAGCTACTATCGCATATGGAAATAATACTTTTGCTTAATTAATATTAATTATTTAAATGGCGGTTATTCCAATATGATTTTTAAATGGCAATGTATACATCTGTATATACTAATATTATAAATATGAATGCCTGTCTGTCACAGCTTAACGGCTGATTCGCTGGACGAATATTGATGAAATTTGGCACGATTAAAGTTTATATTATATTATACTGGGCGTTATTTTAACACTTTCTACAACTATTTTTTTTACAAATTATTTCAGGATAAATACAGGAACTTTCCTTAACTTGATACAATTCCGGTAAGCCGTTGGAGCGTTAACGCTGCACAAACATATGTACATATTCACAAACTTTCGCCTTCACAATAAACTACCAATAAAAGGAAATTGACGACAAAATAACTGCATATTATCACTACGCGGGATTGTTTTCAGACTCATTGCTGAGGACAGTGACCATCCTCCTGCCCTTATTCCACTCTAAGTGGGTTCGGCACCACATGTTATAAACAAATAAAAAAATAAAATAAATAAATAACATGTTGTCACATGATTTGGCTACGTATTTTACTACCGACCGCCTCCCTGACGTGAACTTACCTTAATCGCCTTTTACGGTCCCTCGGTAAGAAATGAAGGTTGTCTATTCTACGCAGTCCGATACCACACGACGGGTCGACTTACCTTAGTCGCCTTTTACGACACCTCGGTAAGAAATGAGGGTGGTCTATTCTACTCAACCGAATACTACACGGTGGGTCGACTTACCTTAGTCGCCTTTTACGACACCTCGCTAAGAAATGAGGGATGTCTACTCTACTCAGTCGGCTACCACACGGCGAGTCAACTTACCTAAGTCGCCTTTTACGACCCCTCAGTAACAAAGAGGGTGGTCTATTCTTCCAACCGGATACCACACGACGGGTCGACCTACCTTAGTCGTCTTTTACGACACCTCGGTAAGAAATGAGGGTGATCTCTTCTACTAAGCTGGATATGACACGGCGGCTATATACGAGTACGTTGAAGAAATAAAAATAAACAATAAAGAGCTTAATTCTGGGTATTGTAACCCAAAATCCCCTACATCTGACCTATTGTTGCGTCTACTCATTGCTAAGGACAGTATAAATTAATATAATAGATTCAATTAATTCTTACACATACATTCTCCTGCCCTTATCCCACTCTAAGTGGGGTCGGTTTAACATGTTACAACATGTTGTCACATGATTTGGCTACGTATTTTACGACCGGCCGTCTGCCTGACGTCAACTTACCTTAGTCGCCTTTTAGGACACCTCGGTAAGAAATGAGGGTGTTCTATTCTATGCAGCCAGATACCACACGGCAAATACCTTAGTCGCCTCTTACGACACCTCGGTAAGAACGGAGGGTGGTCTATTCTATTCTGCCGGATACCATTCTTTAACAGTATTTAGAGTTGCGCTAAGTAAACTGAAAAGTTATTCAAAATCATGTATTACAAAATTGTTCTCCTCTAAAAGTTCTAAATAAAATTTCGCGACAGCACATGTCTAGCTTTTAAGGTTAACCCGTTTTAACCATAATTAATATAAGAAATCACGGTTTACTCAAATAATAAGACTGCAGTCCACGAACGAAGTTGCGATTAAAAGCTAGTTCTATATATCCGTACCAAGCGTGATAGAAAATGTTTGCCCTCAGCGGTAATCGAACCCACGACCCGCGATTCTTGAGACGCTAAGGTCACTGCCAACTGCCCCAACGGACCATGCAAGAATCTTACTTATATTATAAATGCAAAAGTTTGTAAGTATGGATGGGTGTTTGTTAATCTTTCACGAAAAAACTATTGGACGGATTTGGATAAAACTTAACAGCTATATAAGTTATACATCAGAATCACATGTAGGCTACAATTTTTAATGATTTTATGTAATATAACGATTTTATGTAACATGTCAATAGAGTCGGAAAAAAACTGGCCTCTGAGAGCTATCTTGGCGAACGTTGACTAAACCATTCAAGTTACACAAAGATAATGTAGGGTAGCATTGTTTGTCTTGAATAATTCTAAATATTAGTCCGCGAAGGCATATATCCACCTTTTACGTGGAAGCCACTATGTGACCACCAACCAAAATTGTGAATTGTAAAGTTAATTAAATTAGATACCATTTTACAATGCATAATAGTATATTTGTCATATTCTTATAAAAATCAATACATTTATCGCTTTCAGTATTTCATGTAGATAAACTTTGTCATTTTCACTAAGTAATTTGGCCGAATAGTTAAAAAGTTATCACGATATGTCTTTAATGAAGCGCTATGGAGTGTCTATTATGCGCGGCGCGCGAAGATTGTATGGAATCCGTTTGTTTTGAAGTTAGACATCTAAAATTTTGGATGTACAAGTAACTAAATAAATATATATATTTAAGTAAAAAAAATATTTAAATCTAAAATGATCTGTCACGAAACTAAATGTGGCAGAACAATCTCCACGCGAGTGAAGTCGCGGGCAAAAGCTTGCAAAATATATAGCGAACGTATTAACAATGGACAGTTTCGAGTTACAATAATATTATACGTTTTAATATATATTTCCCCGTATTGTTTCGTAAGAGTAACAAGACATAATTCTATGGTAAAGTTTTACAAAGATATAATTATTTTGCTATAATCCACGTATGGTAAAATCTATGTTATAATTTACCGAAGCAGCCGTTACTTTGCGGATTTCCATGTTACAGAAACTATAACAGAATTACTTTACTATAATCCGCGTTTGCTAAGAGAATATATGCAACGCTAGGTGTATGAAGCAGGCAACATTTACATACCTTACACGTGCAGGACAACTCGCCACACAAGTCCCGAGATGTTTCAACCAGCAACAATGCACACAAGCAATACACACAACTACCATCAAAATTGTAACGATCGTAGAGATATTGGTGGAGGCGTCTTGGGATACGTGTGGTGACTTGTCCTGCATTTCCGCACTGGAGCAGTGTGGTAGGTTTTAGCTTTTCTCTCCAATAAACGGGGAGAAGGCCTATGCCCAGCACTAACTTTACTACTTTTTTACTTTTAAACTTCTAAACGGGATCTTACGTCACATCTGAGCTTTAACCCTATTTGCTACATTTGTGACTGAAAATTTTTGTTAAAAAAACAATGAATTCAGTATAACTTAAAGTAAAGTATTGTCTTAGACTCTTCTTCTTTCTCCTACCCTTATCCCACTCTAAGTGGGGTCGGTACACATGTTTTCCTCGTCCATTCTCTTCTATCATTCGTCAACTCTGGCGCTACTCCTTTTATACGCATGTCATACTTCACACATTCCAACCATCTCTTTTTAGGCCTCCCTCTAGTCACATATCCATCCACATTCATATTCAACACTTGCTTAGTCACATGATCTTCATCCCTCCTCATTACATGTCCATACCATCCCAATCTTGCACCTCTCATCTTTTCCATAATGGGCGCAACTTTCATACTTCCCCTAATATATATTGTCTTAGACTTAAATTAATTAAGTATTGTCTTAGACTGCATCAATCAATTTCTATCATATAAAATTGCAGCTCTGCGTATTCAATAAATTTTAAAACGTTTATCAAAATATCTATAATCTGACTAGAATAGGCGATTCTTTGTAAGCAACAAATAACATTTGCTTAAAATATTTATTACTATTATTAACACGTTCTTATCATCATATTTCTAGCCTGTAATATTGTTGTAGCATCAGACATTCTATTATTGTTTTGCCATGAACTATTATTTTGTACCTTCATCTATAATTCTACTTATTTCTTTAGCTTCTAAGTATTGTACCTAAGAACAATATTGGTTGCAGATTTTTTCCTCAATCAACAAAAGACTTAATTATTATATAAGTAGATAATGTAGACAAAAAACGACAATTCGTTGGTGTCGACTGTATCTATCTATCTACAGGGTTATTATTTTTCGTGCTTCAAGACGCACCGTCAAGGTTTTATATCTACTTGGTTCTCTAATAAAAACTTAACTACCACTATTATTAAGCTTATTTATACCTACAATTTTTTAATTTTAATATAAAGCAATAAAGTTATTTTTGTGGAATAATAAAACATTTACTTCTACAAATAAATGAAAAAAGTTTTCATTGTACATAAGAACTAAAAAGTTTCTAATATCATAAATTATATAAAAATTAACAAACTTACCTTATATTTCATTTTATGAAATGTAAGTGTCGCTAACAATAATCACAATCACTTATTACAATTATTTTTGATTAAATAAATTATATTTTGTATTTTAAAATATTACTTTTATTTTATTTTATTCAATTGCCGGTTTTTGAACGCGCGTCTGTTATTTTTTTTTTCTTTCGTTCGAACGTCGCCGCGCATGCGTGGTCTGCGGCTACACGACAATGGCTGCGCTTCGGCCGTCGCGGTGGTTTTGCTTCCCCGCCATAGCAGTGCAACGACCCGTGTTCACAAACAACTTCCTTCAACTAGAGTGCAGCACGCAGAAATGTATACAAAGTTGAAGGTAAGGTGACGCACCGTGCGATTCGGATGCTGAAATCGCGATACAGTTGGTTTAACTAATGTTCTTACAGTTTCATCATTGTCTTGAAAATTTGTCAATTTCAATCTGGGATTCCGAACGAATTAGTTTTAGGTTGCGGTCGAATTTTTCTTTGTTGCAATATTTAAATAGATGATATTGAAGAGCTATGTTATCACGAGCAAATTCTTACAGGCGGCTCAAATTAACTTGTAAGTAATTTAATTTCTCAAACTAGATATAAGTAGGCAGAATAGTAGCAGATGAGTAAAAGCATTTACGCGTCTGAACCTCAGACATTTTTTAATATTCTCAATCGGTATATTGTAGAAACATCACATATTTAATCCTTTATTGTATCGTATTGTATAAACAAGCAAACTGAAGCCCTTGGAAATCGATATCACAATTTTTTTTCCCAATTTAAGATTTTGAAAATGAAAGTAGTTATTGTGAGTTAGCCACAAGAGATAGAGGTATGCTATTGCAAACTTTTTTATAGTATTTTTATAGATCTACAATTCTTTACATAACATTAGTGTATTTCTATTACTTTAAGCGGCGCACGCGACGAAAGCTCCGAGCTGGTGAATTTTTTTTACAACTCCGCGACCTCTATGAAACAATTTACATAAAACGGCACTGTACTAGCTACTAACTAAACCTTCCAGAAGAATTCCACTATCTTTTATTAAAAACCGTCCAAAAATCCGTTTACTGGATTTTGGGGATATCGATCACATATGCTTTGCTTTGTAATAAGTATAAATAGATAGGCAGTCCTAAATATTATAGAATTGTTTTTAAATTATGTATTCATGCCTATATCGTCACAGCTAATAAATAGTTATAAATCTTTTAAAAGCTTTTGTAATGATTAAAGAAACATCTTTTGATGTCGTGTAGAAAAAGGCGATTTATCATTTGATAAAGCAAAAGTAATAATAAAATTATTTTGCTATAATCCGCGATACAGTAAATAGAAAATATATATAGTGTTAAATGTATAGTGGACTATCCGTATTTTCATACCCGATACGTGCAGGATTCGTAAAAACACATGCACAAACCTTCACCACTTCCACCACAATACACAAGCACTACACACTTTCACTATCACAAAATCAATAATCGTTTCGCCCCGCAACCGAAGCATCATCAGGCGATAGACTCCACGACAAAATCGCAAAGCTGTCGTGGATTCTATCTCCTTTAAAACTATATATATTTTCTATTTACTGTATCGCGGATTATAGCAAAATATTTTTTTTATTACTTTTGTATTATGGATATTCGCAAAGTAACGCCTAATTCTATAAATCATTTGATAAAGGTTAAATAAAAAAATAAAGTAATTAGTTTCTCGCACTACATTTTGTCTTTTCTGCTGGAAAACTGAAAGTAAATGATGTAATAACATTCGCTATTATCAATAAAGGAGATTATTACACATATGTAGTGTATCGGAACTATTGAAGGTACTGATTTAAAATTTTATTTGTCTAGCAAAGAGTTATTAATACAAATAATAACTCTATACTACTTTGATTGGCCCGTTGGCGCTGTGGGTAGTGACCTTAACTTCAGCACCGCGGGTCGCGGGTTCGATTCCCGCCGAGGGCCAACATTTTCTATAAACAAAGAATAGGCGTAGAATAGACCACCTTTTACTTACCGAGGTGTCGTAAAAGGCGACTAATGTAAGTTGACGTCAGGCAGGCGGCCGGTCGTAAAAGTAACGTAGCCAAATCATACAACAGCATGTTCGCAACATGTTGTGTCGACCCCACTTAGAGTGGGATAAGGGCAGGAGAATGATGAAATTGTTGGTTCTTCGAGACTGGGTGTGTATTTGTATTTAAGTATGTATTTAAAATTATATATGTAGTATATCTACCAGCTGTCCGTTACCCATAACACAAGTATTAAGTTACTTACTTTGGGGTTGGACGACCGTGTGTGTAAATGTCCCATATTTTTATGTTATTATGCTTATTTTTATACTTAATAAGCAAAATAATAAGCTGTGATAGATCAGGGTTGAGACCGTGCGCCTTTTTCGAGGGAATCACGGGTTTAAGCCCCGGGAAGATACCAATGAGTTTTTATATTAAAACTTATGTGTCTAATTGATAAATGCACTTTATGACACGCTTTTCGGTGAAGGACAACATCGTATCTCCATCGTAATCTGCATATCTCTGGATAATTTTAGGGATATGTGTAACTTTTTTAAATTTAAACTATCGTGAGTAGTATTCATAGTTAATAAAGATACCGGCTATACTCACGTCTAATTTTATCGGATTAGCCCGACTAGTTTCGAACCCTTCCGGGGCACCTATTCATGAGCTCTTTACACGATGTTATCGCGGCGGGAACTGACAGCTCATGAATAGGTGCCCCGGACGGGTTCGAAACTAGTCGGGCTAATCCGATAAAATTAGACGTGAGTATAGCCGGTATCTTTATTAAATATGATATGTGTAACCTACCAATTCGCATTGGAGCCGTGTGGTAGATCTTAGCTCCAATCCTTCTCTCCACATAAGGAGAGAGAAGGCCTTTGCCCAGCAGTGGGATAGTAAAATCTCGCTACTTTACTATAACAACTCTATGGTGTTTAGAAGAAGTATATAATTCAAAGTCACATGTTACACAATAACGTAGAAAACACGGACTTTAAGGTATCAAATTTTACCAAGGTTAGTAAATATTACTCCAATAAAAAACGATTTGCGTCTATTTAGAGGTATACGACATCCGAGGGCAAAAAAAATTAAGTAAAGATTACTTACTGGATATTGCAATGCGTCATAAACGACGCTATCAAGAACTTTTTTAAACGATTGGCTTAGATGAACTGAATTCTTTAACAAATGGTTAAAGGTTAAATCGAACGGTTTGGAAAGAAAAGTTGCGCGTGCAACTGAAAACGAAGTTTTTGGCATATTTATTATTTATTTAATTCACTACTAGACCAATTTGAAAAATTCTTTGAATTTAAGATACTCCATTTATCGACGAAGGATATAGATTATATAACATCACGCTAAGATGAATAGGAGAGGAAATCGATGCAAAATCGGCGAAATTTAATGCTTCCCTTGAGTGCGCTAATTAACCGTGAAAGTAATTCAAAAATCATGTACTACAAAATTGTTAACCTCTAAAAGTTCTAAATAAAAGTCCGCGACAGCGTGTATAAATGTCTAGCTTTTAAGGTTAACCCACTTTAACCATAATTATTATAAGTATCACGGTTTACTTAAATAATAAGACTGCACTCCACGCGAACGATGTTGCGTTTAAAAGCTAGTAGCTAATATATTTTTCAACAGGAAAATCTTAGCGCCTATAAATAAAACCATAGTAACGATGTCGTAACAAAAACATGCAAGTGAACTTTAAATATGCAGTTATAAATTTATTACCTAATATTTTCCAACGAAAGAAAGTTTATACTTACATAATCATCTATTTCAAAGAACAATTACTTTTAAAACGAATTTATTTCAATGCAAAGTTAAGTGATGTTATAAAACAAAGAGTAATTAATTTGTTACATTATTAATCGTCTGAAAATAATATCATGCCTGAGTACGCATTTTAAGATTATGATATTATTTACTTCGATTTTTTTTCTGAACTGTTAAGAAATTAGAATTTTTATCTTACATAACCAAGTTTCTCTGAATAGGTAATTATAATAATAATACAAGCAATATAACAGAACTAACTACTTTGCTATAATCCGCACGGGTTAAGTGAATGCATACAAAGCCAATGTGTATGAAGCAGGCAAAATCTACGCACCCTATACATGCAGGACCAGCCACCACATGCACCCCAAGGCGCAATTCACCAGCAACAACGAACACAAAAGCAGCACACACACCCACCACCACAATCTCGACGATCGTTTCGCCCCGAAACCGAAGCATCATCAGGAGATGCTTCCTGGCTTCGTTGTTGCTGGTGAATTGCGCCTTGGGGTGCATGTGGTGGCTGGTCCTGCATGTATAAGGTGCGTAGATTTTGCCTGCTTCATACACATTGGCTTTGCATGCATTCACTTAACCCGTGCGGATTATAGCAAAGTAGTTAGTTCTGTTATATTGCTTGTAATATGGAATTCCGCAAAGTAACGCCTGCTTCTATAAATCATATAATAATAATAGTAAGAATTACCACATTTATCTATTAACGTCATCAATAGGTAATCGCAAACGTATGAAATTAATATTCCATGTTTTTCCACATACGTTTAAGCTAATTCGATGCATTGGACCAAGATATTATACATTATTGATTCGTTTTTATTAATCCTGATGTAAACTATGGAATATTACTTAAATACGTTATTTATCTATAATTTACTAAATAGCCTCTGCGTTAATCTGATTTTGTAAGGATTAGATCGTCAAATATTGTAATTGTTATTATTTCAAAAGTAATATTTGAGTTATTTTAAGAAGGAGAATAAATTGACGGCGTCTGCTTTTCTTAAATTGTTTTAAAATTACTTATATTTTTTACTGTTTGCAATTCTCAAAAATTGAAAAATAATTCTGGAGCTCAAACAGCGAATTATATGATTAGAGATAAAATTGCAATCCTAATCAAGAACCTAACAAGTGAAGTTAATTTAATTTTTACTATTCTAAAACATATCCAATATAATGATAATCCTGAATATAATGAGCAGCTAAAATAATTAAGTCGCTTTGGGATTTTATCAAATTTTTGTATGAGTCTCTACTTCGGCGGAGGGACGTAACCGATTAATAAGTAATCGATTTTTCTCTGCGCAGCTAAAACAGATTTATAATAAATCGATTAACTTAAAACAAAAATAGCGATTATTTATTAATCGTTTTTTTCTGATTAAAATTTGCTTTTTTATTTTAAAAATATTAGTATAAGGACTCATTAACTATGAATAAAAAATAACTGATGGGCTGTTTGCGAATTTGGATTAAAATTTGTTGTTTAGCTATATTGGTCTCATCTAACAACTCATATCTTATTATAAAATATTATAAAAGACAAGAAAAGTAGGGTTAATAAAGAGTATGAAGAGGGTCATCAATATGATAGATTTTTCAAAAATCGCTTTATCTTTAAACAAGCGTTTATTAAAATCGATTGTTGTGATGAAATAAGCGATTAATATAAAAATCGATTACATTTTAACATCACTACTTCTAAATTGTCTGTGCAGTGTGCAATGTGAATAGTGCAACCATAGACTACTAACTAAAATAAGTGCAACATTTATATTTTGTATATGTCGAAGTGGCGTGTATTTTGCGCGTTAGAAATGTATTTCATTCTACAAAAAATCAGCTAAATCAGGGTATATATTTTTTAAAATGTCGCATGATTTCGGCCGACCGGACTTTTATAATCGGGACGCTGAACGTGATCGTGACTGGCATCGTAACGACTTGCGTTACGAAAAAGATCGCCCACTGCCTAGAAAGCGAAGCCGTAGCACTCCAAGAGAAGCAGAGAAACGCGTCAGTAGATCACCGCGGAAGAGCGAAAAGGACTTGCTTGACGAAAATATCCTCAGCGAGATATCGAAACTACCGGAGCCGAGCGAACTTTGGGACAACCAAATGCAGGAAGGCGGATTCTCAACGGGGCCGCAGTTGCCGGCATTTTCAACAGAAGTATGTTTTTGATAGGCTTAAGTTGTAACGCTTTTTAAATTGCGTTACTATTGAATGTTTTTGAGCTCTATTTAAATTTATAGTTAGGCAGTAAAAGATAACGTTATAGTACTGTCTCTTTCAAAACCTGGTGTTCCATTCAGAACACAAAAATAACATGCTCTAAGTTCAGTTCAGTTGTATCAATAAATGGTGGTGAAAGAACCTGTATATACATGTTCACAATGAACCAAATTATGTGTAGTCTATGCATACAATATAACTTGACTGATGCTGAACTATTATGATTTATATTGACTTAATAAATTGATTGTATTGCAGTGATCTAACAAACAGAGTGATAACATAACATAACTGAGTGTATACATGTATTGCAAATTATACATCTGTATATACATGTATTGCAAATTAAACATACATACATAGATGCATTGGTAAATATATTTACCAACGCGTCTATGACATCACCCTATGAACTTTTACAAAAAAGCTAGTGTTTTCTTGCTCTTCCAAGTTACGGATCTCTTTAGCAATCACAGGTTTTGTAGGCACTACTCTACACTTTATTTAAAAAAAAATTGTTCTATTACACTACTACACTACACTTGCACCATTTATTTGGATACTTATTATTTTATTATTTATAGTATTATTTCTCTCTAGGGAACATATGCTGGAAACTATCAGCCATCATACTCTGGCATATATGACGACTTTCCACCAGTAACCTCAATTCCTGTGGCACCTCAACCTCCGGACATGGCTTCTTGGAATCAGATGTCTCTGCCACCACCACCTACCCCCACACCAGTGTACAATGTTGAAGACCAAATTAAAAAAGAAGGTATATTAAAAGCATATCCATGATTTTATAAAATTATGATTTCAGGTGCAGCTCTCAACAATCAGCCATGAAATTGAATGTCTATTAATTTATGCTTTTATTTTATTGATGAAATTTAATGATAATAAAATATGCATGATATAATTTATTTCTTCTCTGCATATTACTTTTTAACTAAGTGGCTTGCTTTTTTTTAAATATGGTGGCAGGGAAGAGTGAAACTTTGCATGTTATTCAACAAAACCATTCAATTCAATTAAAAATACTATATATAATAAACTTTTGCTCATTTAAAGTAATTTGAAATATCAACATTCACCATTTCAATTTTATTAAATACTTCTTTCAGATTATATTCTCCATTTCTAATTTCCGCTTATAGTTTTTATGAAGAGGTGATACAATATTTAGCTGAAACATCAATATGCTAAACAATGTAATAGAGCTTTTTTTAATACTCAATATCTATTTAATATAGAAATGGCGAGATAGTTTGCCATCGTGTCTCCGGGACAATATGGCCTTTAAATTTAAGGGGAAAATTTATAAAACGGTCATTACTCTTGTCGTAATGTATGTATTAGAATGTTGGGCAATAAAATAAAAGGATGAAAGAAAGGTGCATGCAAATGAGAGATGAGAATGTTAAGATGAACATGTGGTGTGGCAAAATTTAATAGAATTTTTCTATTAAGAAAATGTTAAATTCATTAATTTGTAAAATGTAACATGCATTCTAAAACTTAAAATTATTATTTATAACATAAATTTCTTTAAATTATTCTTTATAACATTTTAAAATGATCATTTTTAAATTGATTATAGTAATTGATCAATATTACACATATTGCTTAATAAACATGAGCAGTGACAGTATAAGTAAAAAAACATTACACAATGTGGTGATTACACAATAGCTAAAAATTGGTTACATATGGTGACACTCAAAACAACTCTTTCATATTTGCCTATTATTTTTGTACAATATAAAATCCTTATGGACATAAAATATTAAAATATTTGCACTATAGAATTACATTTACTACGTATTTAACCTATGAGGTTGTATATTGTAAGTACAATTTGTGACAGAAATAGGAATATTGGGATATATATGATTAATACAAATTTTAACCATATGATAAAAATAGAACATTCGAAATAGCTGTGTGCTTATGCTTTATGTAAATGCGCATGTATATATGTATGTACAACTTGCATGCTTTAAATTTTCTATGAGAACCGTGCAGCAATACATTTTGACAGCAGCATATATTTGTATTGCTCATAGTTCTGCTTGACATATATTGAGACTTGATGTCTTATTTAATGGAGCTTTTTTTCAGGTCTGCACTGTGGAAGTGCGGTTAACATATTATCTTTTGAAATTTCTCTAAAGTTGCTTCCATCAGGAATAAGGATAATCTGCAAAACAAATAGAAGATGCAACTAGATTAATGCTTTTTTTCAAATATGTACCTATAATCACAATAATTCGATCTTGCCTGCTCATATTTCTAAATAATTTTATATTTTAATGAGTGTAACGTTATAACAATTCTATAATTTGTTAATACCAATAATATAATTAGTTTTTGTTAGAAGAAAGTAACGTTACGCTCGTTCCTTATTTCGTTGGACGAATTACGACTGTATTGTTTTCCTAACAGCCGCAATAGAAACAGAGATGCGTCATCAAAAAGCAGCTCTCTCGAAACAACGCGAGGATTACATAAAGAAAACTGCTATATTGAAAAAAGAGCTCGACACTCTCAAGGACCAACGGAACGAGCTACGTGGAGATGCTAAACGTTCCCCTAGCCCGGACACCAAACGGTTCCTTAAAGAAAACACCAAGTTGCAGGTTTGATTCAGTTACGCCCACGCAATAACTATTGCAATAAATACATTTCTGATATCTTAATCCTGATTATGCTGGCTCGTATCAAATTTTTAGTTGTGTGAGCGACTTTCCGCTCTATTTTAATCAAGCTTGTACACAATTAACAATTTGGGTCCCAAGACCTAACCCTGCATCACTCTGCCTTGCGTTTATTTAGTTGGAGATTCAAAACAAACTGAAGACAATCAATAACGTGGTCGACATGCTCAACGGAATCATTGGAGAGCAGGCGCCGGAAATCGTTGAAACGGATGATTCTACCGAGCGCCCTTCCAAACGGAAGTCGAGGTAAGTGAACTTATTGACGACACCGTAGAGTTGCTTCTATTGTTAGACTTAAAATTGATGAAGTAGTGTCTATTGTCATAGATATTAATGCTAAGAGTTCTATTCAAGGACGTATCTAAGATATACATCTAAAAAATGACCAAAAATTTGTACAAAGAGAATTCTTTTCACTTAAATATTTCGAAGTTTTAGCATTTAAAGTGATAATATGTAGAAGTGATTGCTGTTTAATTCATAATTTATCGAGTTCTTAGTTCACAATATCTGATATTTTTATCTTATTGTTTTGTTAAATATATTTCTTAAAACAGGAATACAAGTTAATTTACATGATTTTACAAGTGCATTTGGCTTAGCTCGGATGGAACTCCCAAGGATCGAACGGCCGAAAGAAGATGCCTGAAACTTTGCTATCGAAGAAATATTCACATTTTGTACAATTATTTAAGTTACGCTTGTATTAAAGTAATTGCTGTTCTTATATTTTGCTTAGATACAATTTTTTTAAATATTTTTTTATGAAATTTATTTTAAATGCAATCATGTCATTCATATTGGTCTGCTTAATTATTTGTTTCTATTAATACTTCAGTTTTATCAAGTTGGTAAAAAATATTTTGATACACAAAATATTTTAGCAAATTTAAGAGATCTTTACTTAAAATTACTTTTTTAAGGAATCCATGTGATTGCATTTCTTAGTTGTGTATTTTATCAAATTTTATTTTTTATATTAATTGTTTATAGTTGTGATGTTTTAATGAACTAATTATGTTTTTACTTGTGATTTTCAGTGTTGCTACGGTTGATACGAGAGTGATGGAAATCGTTTTTGCCCAGATAAATACGAATTAATTTTAAAAAATGTTTTTAAACAAATAGTCTTTAAGTATATTGTTGTACAAGAAAGTAACAAAGATACAATTATACTTGTATTCAATGAATTACAAATTTTTCAATTGATGAAATTGATTTTTGAAAACATTTGTTAAAATTAAATCCTATCCTGTATAATAATGGTGGTTTTATCGCATATTAAGGAGCTACTATACTACTACTTGAGCTCCGATTAAATCTTGTTCTTATAGTTATTGATTTATTAGTTGTAATCGTTTTCATTCCGAGCAGTTTTTAAAAACAACGTTTCAGAAGAAAAGGAGCAATCTCGGTCTCCACTATCACTATCAGTGATTAAACTAATCGTGTTTCGAAACATCTTACAAAGATATAATGTGCCATAAGGCAGCAACGGCCACAGCAAAGTGGCCTATATTACGTGTCTCCATTGCTGCGACAACGAAATCAAAGGGCGATCAATGAACTACTATTAAAATTGTTATCTTATTATTTAAATTAAAAATAATAATAGCAATTCCTCCTTCTCCTTATAACATTCTCTACAATTCTACGCCGACTTCACCTTCGCCTACGACTGGGATAACAAATTTAAAATATCCGTTTTCGCTAAACCATTTTCCGTAATTATTATATAAACATGCGGGTCACATCGCAACAAAATCGAGTTACCTCTGTACTGACTCTAACGGTCAGATCGTAACCACGATGGATGCAACTGCGGTAACGTCGAACCTTATACGAATTTAACTCTCTTTATATAATTCGCTATTTATCCCTTTCATTTTTTAAAATATTGTTCATATTTGTTCATATTGTCGTTACCTGGCATTTAGCAAAATAGAAAACCTATTGACTCTTGCTAGCCCGAGGCCTGTGCCTCGGTCTATTTGGGCTGCATATTGCTATACACCAAAAATAAATAATGTTAGTCTGGTGCTTTTGTCTCAATTATAAATATATATAAATAAATAAAATAAAAACTCGTTTTTGTCGCGATGTGGCCCGTATGTTTATATAATGATAAGTATGAATCGCGAAAATTTAAAATTTACCACTTTCCGTAGCATCTGTGACGGAGTGTTATTTGATCTGAGGACGTATAAATTTCATTATACACACCTGTAGTTTAGAAGTGCCTATATCTGCAGGTCGCCGTCGGGAAAGAAGTTCAACTATGTGTACTACGACCCGGAGATGCACTGGTGCCGCGTGTGCAACGAATTCCCTCCCACCGCTAAGGACTACCTCAACCACCTGCACTCGCCCGCTCACCACAAGTCAGTTGCCGACAAGTAAACACATTGCTTGCAACCGTATACACAATCATGCCTCATTATTACACGGCAGAAACTTTATGTTTTTGTTTTCTAATATTGTCAATTTTAACCAATTCTCAGCGACTCAGCTTAAATCATAAGGATGCGCCCTTATGAGTTTTCCCCATAAAGATGTTAGATTAGGGGAGCCATATACAGGCCTGCACGCAATGCTAGAGTTAAACTAAAGAAACTTCGTCCTTCCAAAACCAACAAAGTTTACAGAGTGTCTTCTTCTTGTTCAACCAATCGACATCCACTGCTGGACATAGGTCTCCTTAAGGAATCTCCACACCACACGGTCCTACGCCGCTTGGATCCAGTGGCTCCCCTCGACCTTTTTGAGGTCGTCTGTCCACCTCGTAGGGGGTCTTCCAATGCTGCGTTTACCGGTGCGGGGTCGTCATTCCAGCACCTTAGGACCCCAACACCCATCGGTTCTACGTACTATGTGCCCCGCCTATTGCCACTTCAGTTTCACGACACGATGAGAACTCTGGTTCTTTTACGGTTCTCCTTATTCCTGATTTCATCACGTAGAGATACACCAAGCATAGCTCGCTCCATAGCTCGCTGGCTGACTCTGAGCTTTCTTATGAGGCCCATAGTCAGAGTGTACAGTCCTGCTAAAGAGTGAGAGTGTCGCAACAAATAATAAGAGGGAAGATGAACTTGTATACTTATTTGTCAAATCACACATAAAAAAGTGAGATAGATAATACGTCTTGCTATTTTTTTTTAATATAACATATTTTGGGCTTGCTTTCTTCCCTAGTACAATAAATCTATGGTTTTTTCATCTAGATTAGACAATTTGTCTATGCCTTCACTGCTTGCAGTTAATGCTAATGTCCACATTGGAACATATTTGTTGCTTTGTTTTTTTTTCCCCGCCGCATACAATATTTACTTCTAGGGGATTCAGACATGGGATTTATAGGGATATATTCATGGGACTTAGACATTCTCTAAAACAAAAACCGTCGTTTGAAAACATACGGACAAAACTGTATTAAGTTTATAGTTATAATGTCACCCGCTTATGTGATTTCATGTCGTTATTCATTGTATAATTTTGGAGGGGGTTTTTTCAAATTCAAGTTCAAAATATTCTTTATTCAAGTAAACTTGTAAACAAGTGCTTTTGAATCGTCAACTTTACTGGTTAGTTAGTTTTTTGGTAAGTGGTCTAATATTCTCACTTATTAAGAAATATGTGTTCTTAACTCTTATACGTGAAAGCGTAACGTACTGTCAGACTTACATAAGTCTGACAGTACGTTACGCTTTCACGGCCAACTCCCTGGAGTGAAATTGATGAAATCTGACACAATGAAGCATATATACCGGGTTAACATAAGAGAAAAAAATCCCATTTTTCCTTCAGAAGTTGAGAGTATTTTAAGTCTTAGTCGCATACACCCCCCCCCCCCCAAACAGGATATTGCGGTTACACGTAGTGTTCTTTTCTCAGGATGGCAGCGCAGCACATGGAGGCGCCTTGGCACTCCGTAACGGGGGTCAATGAGGGGTTCCCAAGCTATCCCTCGGCGCCTACTAAAAGGACTCCTATTAGAGGTACTTACATATTGCTTGTGTGCTTTCTGTGTGGCTGTTTGTCTGTATGTAAAATAGTAATTAAACAATAATTTCTTTTGGGTAAACGCGGAAATAGCCTTTATTTATCACAGATATAAATATGACAAGCAAAATGGAATATTTAGAAATGTTAACAGTTTATTAATTTTTTTGTTAATAGTCAATTTATATATTTATTAAATAGTTACATCATATATTTATAAACAAACAAGTAGTGCACGTCCAATTTCTAGCAAACGGTACGCCCAATAGCCTACAAGTGCGGAATTACCTATGGAAACTAAAATATGTATAAATAATTAGTTGGTTAGTCCGTTTGTTATTTAACCGACAGACATAAGTATCGACCAGGGACATGGCCGTAGCGAGGTAAGGGCAAGGGGGGGGGGGCAGCTGCACCCCCTTACACTGAAAACTGTAACACTGGGAAACTGTCAACTCGCAACATATTTTCACAATAAAAGGCTTGCATAAGACCTATAATGTTTCTCACCTTCATTACAAATGTATGTGACCTTCTTATATTTTAAATACCATGATTACGAAAAAAAATAGTCTAGATTTTCAGAGACAATTTTGACCCCCACCCCCTTATAGAATTCTGGCTACACCCTTGTCCAGAGATCTTCACACTCGGTCATCTTGTGCCGCTTGGATCCAGCGGCTGCCCACAATCTTTCTAAGGTCATCAGTCCTCGCAACGTCTAACGTCTAAGTCCTGATGATGTTTCGGTTACTGGTCGAAACGATTGTCTAGATTGTGGTTCTGAATGTTTTCAGTGTATTGCGGCGGTGATAGTGGGTGCATGTGTGTTTCAAAACCTGCACGTATAATTTATGGAAGCGGATAATTAAAAATACTCTATTATTTTATATTTTCTCTAATCACAACTTCTACCGCGAGAATATTATCATTACTTTGATATAATGGTGTTCCCCAAAGTAACGCCTAATTCTATAAATTGGATATACTTTTATTTATTTGGATCACCAACAAAAGAAACATTAGTAAAAATATAAATAATGTAACAAACATAAGAAACATTAAATTAAAATTTAGCCTATATATAATAAGATAAGCACATTGAACCGAAAGTCAATCAAATTGTACAAATGGCCGCCTTATCGCTAAGCCAGCGATCTCTTCCAGGCAACCTTAATAATAAAACTAAGAATAAAAATAAAATATAGGCATGGTAAATTAAATAATTATTATGATATTAATAACATTATAATACTACTATATAATATATACATATATATATATATATATAGAAAGACAAACAAGGGACAAGCAAATAAGTCACACATCCATTAAAAAAAATGATCTTTTATTTGGTTTTTAAATATTGCAAGTGACTTAGACTTTTTTATGCTAAGTGCGAAGGGTATGTGTTACATAAGTGGACCAAAACCATTCACATTTTATAAACCACTAGTTTTTGCCCGCGGCTTCGCTCGCTAGGAATTTTCTGTGCCACAGTATCTTATTTAATTAAATTTATGACTCACTATTTTGGTCATAGTGACTTCCACATAAAAGATAGATATATGCTGTCTCGGACATTTATTTAGAACTATTAAAGACAAACAATACTACGGTACATCATCTTTGTGTAACTCTAATGGTTTCGGCAGCGTACGCCGAGATAGCTCTCAGAGGCCAGATTTTTTCCGACTTTAATATAACGATACATGTCAATGTATCGTTATATTACATAAAATCATTACAAATTGTGGCCTATATGTTATTCTGATGTATAACCTATATAACTGTAAAGTTTCATCCAAATCCGTCCGATAGTTTTTTCGTGAAAGAGTAACAAACATCCATCCATACTCACAAACTTTCGCATTTATAATATTAGTAGGATTCGCGCTCGTGTATTGCACGCACATACACTAGTATGGGCGTTTTTTTTTCGAACTGACTGTATGCTGTTAGCCCTAATGGCTTTTACAGCGTCACCGGGCGGGATGGGCGAGCGCAGAAGTATCGCCGAGGTTGCGAAATGCAGAGAGTAGAGCGCAGAAACTGTACTGGCGCCGGGGAACGTCATCCTAAGGGTGCCTCCTGTGAGGCCGGACCACGGCTTAGGGCGGTAGTGGAGGGTTGATAGTATGACTTAGATTAGTCATTGCTACGTCGGAAGGGTGGGGAGAAGCCACGACCGACCGACGTCAGAAAACTGGGACCTCGTCTTCGCCGGCGAAGACGCTGTGTGTGTGTATTACGTGTATCTGTGTTTGCGATCGTTATTTGATCATCGGGGTCATACAGGATGCTTTTTGGACGAAGTATGGGCGTGCGTACGTACGCTCTTGCGTACATGAATGCATGAGTGCGTTCGTCTATATGTTTTAAAGTGGTTATTTCGTTACCCCGCGGTCCAGGGCTGCAGTTCTTCGTGCCGTCCACGGCATGGTATTGCAAGCTCTGCGACCAGTTCATCGGAGACCTGCACTGCGCTTCGGCGCACCTCAAATCGCTCACACACTCCAAGAATTATACGGTAAGTTCCTTAAATACCGGGTTCTAGGATTTTGAACTCTAATTTACATAAGATCTGACTAAATCTGACTACTTAATCTAATCACTATAGGAGTGACACGGAAACTTTACGAATGCCTTTTATTAGTTTTGCAATAAAGTTAATGAATAGAAATATATATTTTTTAACTTCTAATCCGCACTTTTATATCTATAATAAGCATATGAATAACTGTGGAACTTAAAATAGAAAAAGTATTGGAACAATTTGATGCTTTTGAAACGAGCCCAGAAGGTCTTGAATCGTAACATCTTCACTTTCTCACTATTAAACTTGCATTGATTTACTATTCGCTTTCAACTTGACTTCACTAACGTTAACGACGACAATCGACGGACTCTCGACAGAATCTCCCTAATCACGTCAAGTCTCACTATTTAAGGCAATCCCCTATCACATGAAAAGTCCCTACCCTCACTATCGATCACTCAAGAACCCCGCATCCGGTATTAACCACAACACAGACTTTCATTTGACTATTTCCTATTCCAACATTTTTAGGGTCTGTTACACTTTACAGAACTTCGTAGAGCAGAACCCCCACTGGGAAACGGACTGGATGTCGGACCGGCAGAAGGCGTTCGAGAAGGCGCGAGCCAGCAACAAGGCGAAGGCGGAGGAGAAGCCGCAGTACACCGCGCACACCATCACCTTCAACAAGGTGAACTACTCGACTTTACAAGTTATACCTTGATGTCGATAACTTAGTGTGTTTTTAATTTTTGTAAGGGCAAACTTGAATTAGATACCATCATTGTAACCCTTATGTGCGCGTGTGTGCGTGTGTGTGTGTGTACAGAATGTAAAGAGGAGAATGAAAAAGTTATGTTTTGAATAGAAAGGCGCGCGCGACGCGACGCGAACGCAAGCTAGGCCGTTTTATGCATTCGTTCACGACCAGAGCGGCCCCGCGCCAGTCACCTGGCAGACACGACAGAGGGAGGCCGCGCGCGACTTGGACGCGGCATTATTCTTCTTACGCACATGTGTAATTTTGCGTTTCGGGTGTTGTTCTCAGATTTAGTGACGCGTTTAATCAGTGAAGCGTTTGAGAAGACGCGACCGTCCACGGTTTTAGTGCGCGTTGGGTTACTGTTCCCCGATATAGGGACGATTCAATAACGTGTGACCTTACGAAGGTTGTGTGCACACCGGTTGTTATTTAACCGATATAGTGAAGTGTACACTCCGGGAGAAACAGACATTACGTGTCCGTGAAAGATTGCAGAGGCGAGCCAACGGTTTCGGGACTCGGCCAAGTACATACAAGCACACACACACACGTACACATATACACGCAGTGACTCATGAGGCCGGACCGCATACAGCTGACGGCCGCATAAGGTAGGTTGAGACGCCGAGACGACGGGCCCAGGTCCCGGAGGTTGTTTCATCCGTCCGCACGTTTGCGCGGAACAAGTTAAGTTAAAAGCTAGAGGGCATGTATTCCAGAATGGACCCCCTGTAACTGTTCAGTATGTCTGGCAAAAGAATGAAGCTTTAATTTTGTTTTAAGTTTATAAAGTGTATATCCAAATATGTCAAGATCCACTACCTTACTAAGCTCATATCTAACCTTACTAAGCTATAATCTCCGATAATGATGATATGATACATTCAAAAGTAATTATTACCCTCATTCGCTGAAGCATTTAAAACGAAGCATTACCCCATTGATTGAGACATTCAAAACAAATCGTTACCCTCATTCACTGAGACATTCAGAATCAATATTCTTATTCGCTGAAGCATTTAAAACGATGCCTTACCCCATTCACTGAGACATTCAGAATCAATATTCTTATTCGCTGAAGCATTTAAAACGATGCCTTACCCCATTCACTGAGACATTCAGAATCATTACCCTCATTCGCTGAAGCATTTAAAACGAAGCATGACCCTCATTCACTGAGTCATTCAAAACGAATCATTACCCTCATTCACTGAGACATTCAAAACGAATCATTACCCTCATTCACTGAGACATTCAGAATCATTATTCTTATTCGCTGAAGCATTTAAAACGAATCATTACCCTATTCACTGAGACATTCAAAATGAATCATTACCCCATTCACTGAGACATTCAGAATCATTATCCTCATTCGCTGAAGCATTCAAAAGGAAGCATGACCCTCATTCACTGAGACATTCAAAACGAATCATTACCCTCATTCACTGAGACATTCAAAACGAATGATTACCCTATTCACTGAGACATTCAGAATCATTATCCTCATTCGCTGAAGCATTCAAAACATATTACGAATCTCAATCAATCAAAACGATCATGATCGTCATTAACTCAGACGCTTCAAATGTTTCGATACCTTCATACAAGATGACTTATGTTTTGTATTCCCAGGACGGGTTCCACACCAAGCGCAAGCTGGACAGCCCGCCGCCGCCCGCGCAGTACAGGAAGAGGAAAGATAAAAAGAAGAAAAGCAAAAGGAAGAAGAGCAGCAGCAGCAGCTCCTCGAGCAGCTCGAGCGCCACCGACAGCGAGCCCAAGAAGAAAAAGAAAAGTATGTACCTGCTGTATTTAATCTTCTTCTGTCTGTATGTAATCGATTTTCTCAAATTCTACTGAACGGATTTTAGTACGGTTTTTACTGAAAAGTAGTGCAATACCTCAGAAAGGTTTAGGTTAATAGCACATAACCGTTTCATGTAAATTGAGTTGAAGAGGTCGTTTTACAACAATTTTTAGTGGGGGTAGTAACAAACCGACGTCGATTGTAGTTTAGAGGGGGGAATAGGTGTAAAAAGCGGTGTAGGGTATCAGAGAGCCAGCCTTATGCCGAGACTCGCTCGAGTCTATATAATGTATGTATGTATGTCTATATAATGAGAGACTATATAATGCTAAACACTGAATTTGACGCGGGCGAAGCCGCACGTATTTCTAGCGATTTAAAAAAGTAAAGACATAAGCCTGCCCTCGCCTTTTGGAGAGAAGGTTCAGAACTTAGACCCACTGCGCAATTCCAATACGGATTGGTAGGTAACGCACTTCCCAAGAATTCTCGGGAACCTAAATAAGCTTAAAATTACTCTCATTTAAGTACTATAGTTTTTATCCGGTATCCTATAGAAAGTGGTATTTTTAATATCACTTTTTATCTTAGCTTCGATCATATCAAATTATATCGATATTGATGTATATGTATAGATTTTAACTTTGCCATTACAGTAATTTAAAAATACTGTTAAAAAGAGGCTGATACAGAAAGCCTATTATACCGTGGAGGCTTACATTGATGATAAGAATGCGTGGATATAGCTGCTCTTTGACCTTGTGCAGGATAGCTATGACGAAATGTAATTAGTATTAAGAATCTTCTTTTTTAAAAGAGCTCCACCGAGTTTCTTGCTGGCTCTTCTCGGTAGGACGGCTTTCCGAACCAGCAATAGAGTCGACGATTCAAAAGCACTTGTTTACAAGTTTATTTGAATAAATAATATTTTGAATTTGAATTTGATACGGATTAGCCGTGAAAGTATAACAGACTTTCGCTTTTAAAATATTAGTATAGATATAATGAAACGTATATCAACGCCTTTGAACGACAACCGTTTTAACTCTATCACAGGTAAGAAGAGTAAATCTTCAGACAAGATCCCGGACTGGATGTCGTCCATACAGATGAACCGGCTCAACGATAGTGACCGGAAGCTTCTCGACAACATTAAGAGCAGGTGAAATTTTCTTTATTATTTATCTATAGCAGCAGTGGCTTTGCCCGCTTGCCCAGTTTTTTACTAGAATTCAAATTTTAAACATAAAAGTGGTTATTAATGTTGAGAGACCGACTATACTCACGTCTTATTTTATCGGATGAGCCCGACTAGTTTCAAGCCCATACGGGGCTCTTATTCATGAGCTCTTTACGCGGTGGGAACTGCGTGTAGCAGCTAGAAACTAGTCGGGCTCATCCGATAAAATAAGACGTGAGTATAGCCGGTCTCTCAACATTAATAATGAATACCACTCACGATAGTTTAAATTCAAAAATAAAAGTGGTTATTGTGAGTTTACCATAAGCGATAGAGACATGCTGTCGCGGATTTTTTGTAGTAGTTTTATAGAACTACAATTCTCTAGTACATTACTTTAACGTATCTCTGCTGGCTTACGCAGCGCATGCGACGAGCTCTTTAACACAATTTATATAATACCGATATGTACTATTTACCTAAACTATCCGGAAGTATTGCACTATCTTTTGGTGAAAACATTACAAAAATCCGTTCAGTAGATTTTGAGAAAATCGATTACATACAGACTAACTTTTTGGGACTTTGTTTTATAATTGTTGTTTTTTAGTAATTTAATTTTTGTTCATATGAATATAAATAACTATAAAAGGATTGGCGACGTATATAATAGACAAAGTTTGATGCCGATTTGCGCCTTGCAAAAGTAAATATAATTTGTGGGTGAGTATAAGATTCTATAATAAAATCCCGCAATCGATTTTATCTTTGCCACTACAGTTTATTCTACTCAGCCGGATACCACAGTCAATTTTTTTTAATATCTTTCAAATTACATTATTTAACCGCTCCTTTACGTATTAATATATACATATGGCTAAACTGTGAAACTAAAGTGGCGTTGGGCCGGCCATATAGCTAAACTGTCAGACAATAGATGGACATACAGACTCACATCCTGGAAAGGACCAACTGGCTCCAGAAAAAGGGGTAGACCAATAACGCGATGGGCAGACGACATAACACTGGATGATTACAGCAACTGATAGAGATAAGTGGAGTTCACTAGAGGAGGCCTTGACCTTCGAATAACGAGGGGTTCTTACTAATTTTTTGCAACTACAACTAGTTTTTTATATATCTAGGGATTAGGTACCGTTTTCGATAAATGCTTCTAAGCGGTTAGACTTTTAACAGATATGTAAGTTGATATGGATTAATACTGTAACCAACTAAATAGCTTTCCCATTACCGCAATATACGTGATTATGTTTTTGGGTACAAAAGTAATAATAAAAAATATTTTGCTATAATCCGCGATACAGTGAATAGAAAATATATATAGTGCTAAATGTATTGTGGACTATTCGTTTCCTCATACCCGATGCAAGCAGGATTCTTAAAAACACATGCACAAACCTCCGCCACTGTCACCAAAATACGCAAGCCCTGCACACGTTCACTTTCACAAACTCAACAATTGTTTCGCCCCGCAACCGAAGCATCATCAATGATGATGCTTTGGTATATCTTTTCGGATATATTTTATATGTTGGGTTGATAATTTTAATGAAAAAAAAATTTTAGATTTATTGGTTTAACTTCAATAGGAATAGGAATGGGAATAGAATGGAATAGGAATAGAATGAATGCAGGATGGATGAAGTGGCGACAGGTCTCAGGCACAGTATGCGACCTCCGAATGCCCCCTAAACTTAAGGGGAAAATTTATAAATCAGTCATTAGACCTGTCGTAATGTTGGGAAATGAAAAAGATAGATTGAAGAAGAGTGCATGCAAATGAGATGAGGATGTTAAGGTGGATGTGTGGTGTGACAAGACTAGATAAAAAAAGAAATGAGTATATAAGGGAAAGTATGAAAGTTGCGCCCATTATGGAAAAGATGAGAGGCGCAAGATTGGGATGGTATGGACATGTAATGAGGAGGGATGAAGATCGTGTGACTAAGCGAGTGTTGAATATGAATGTGGATGGATATGTGACTAGAGGGAGGCCTAAAAAGAGATCGTTGGAATCTGTGAAGTATGACATAAAAGGAGTAGCGCCAGAGTTGAATGATAGAAGAGAATGGAAGAGGAAAACATGTTGCACCGACCCCACTTAGAGTGGGATAAGGGTAGGAGAAAGAAAGAAAGAAGATCGGTTTAACTTCATAAAAATTGTAGTATAGACCTTTCATAGTAAGAAATAAAAGGCTTTTTTATTTTTATTATTTTTTTATTATTATTATATATGGCTATCGCAGGATTCAAATGGACAAGGAGGGCGAGAAGCGTCGTACGGAGCCTCCCGTCATCGACCTTTGTGGGTCCAGGTATGTGACTAATTTTAGGCTGAAGTCCAGATTCTTAGACATTCCCTTATGGTATAGACTATAGGAGGAACGTGCGACTCTTTCGAGGCAAACACGAGTTCAAACCCGGGCAGGCACCAATGAGTTTTTCTATTAAAACTCATGTTGGACAATTAAAAAAAAAAAAAAAGTAAAGTAGCGGCCTATTAATATCCCACTGCTGGGAATAGGCCTCCTCTCTCCGTTTCTGGAGAGAAGGGTTGGAGCTAAGACCTACCACGCTGCTCCAATGCGGATTGGCAGGTTACACATATCTCCAGAATTCTCTAGAGAAATGCAGGTTTCCTCACGATGTTTTCCTTCACCGAAAAGCGTGTGATAAATTGCAATTATGAATTAGACACATGAGTTTTAATAGAAAAACTCATTGGTGCCTGCCCGGGTTTGAACCTATGTTCGTCTCTAGAGAGTCGCACGGTCTCACCATTGGGCTATCACAGCTTGGGGGGGGACAATTAAACAATTGATAATTACAATTTATCACACGCTTTTCGTTGAAGGAAAACATCGTGAGGAAACCTGCATACCTATAGAGAATTCTTGAGATGTGTAACCTACCAAGCATTGGAGCAGCGTGGTAGGTCTTAGCACCAACCCTTCTCTCCAGAAACGGAGAGAGGAGGTTATTCCCAGCAGTGGGATTGTAACTGGCCGCTACTATAGACTATAGGTAATAATTTCCTTTTAAAACTCATGTGTCTAATTGATAATTACAATTTATCACACGCTTTTCGGTGAAGGAAAACATCGTGAAACCTGCATATCTCTAGAGAATTCTGGGGATATGTGTAACCTACCAATCTGCATTGGTTCCAATCCTTCTCTCCAAAAAAGCGGCGATAGGAGGCTTATGCCCAGCAATGGGATGGTAACAGACAGTCACATGCTTAGGCAGACCGTTTTCAATAGTACTATTTTAAACAATTTGTACCATCAAGAGCCCTTATTCATGAGCTCATGAGCCCCAGATAAGCTTGAGACTATTTGGGCTAACGTTGTTGTTCCGCGCAAACGTGCAGACGGATGAAACAACCTCCGGGACCTGGGCCCGTCGTCCCGGCGCCTCAACCTTTTTTTTTTTTTTTCGAACTGACTATATGCTGTTAGCCCTAATGGCTTTTACAGCGTCACTGGGCGGGACGGGCGAGCGCAGAAGCATCGTCGAGGTTGCGAAATGCAGGGAGTAGAGCGCAGAAGCTCTACTTAAGTCGGGGAACGTCGTCCTAAGGGTGCCTCTTGTGAGGCCGGACCACGGCTTAGGGCGACGTGTAGTGGAGGGTTGATGGTATGACTTAGACTAGTCATTGCGGCGTCGGAAGGGTGGAACATGCCTCAACCTACCTTATGCGGCCGTCAGCTGTATGTGGTCCGGCCTCATGAATCACTGCGTGTATATGTGTACGTGTGTGTGTGTGTGCTTGTATCACTTGGCCGATTCCCGAAACCGTTGACTCGCCTCTGCACTCTTCCACGGACCCGTAATGTCTGTTTCTCCCTCAGTATACACTTCACTATATCGGCTAAATAACACCCGGTGTGCACACAACCTTCGTAAGGTCACACGTTATTGAATCGTCCCTATATCGGGGATTAGTAACCCAACGCGCACTAAAACCGTGGACAGTCGCGTCTTCTCAAACGCTTCACTGGTTAAACGCGTCACTAAATACTTATATCAGTCTCAAATGTCAATAAAGTCGTGTCACTACTGAGAATAACACCCGAAACGCAAAATTACACGTGTGCGTTATAAAAAGAATGCCGTATACAGGCGCAATCGGCCTGTCCTTGTCGTATTCGAAACGTCACTAACTGTCGGCAATCGAATGCATAAAAAGGTCGTTGATCCCGCCGGTCGCGTCGCGCGCGTCATTTTATTCAAAACAGTTGTGATTTGATACAATAAGTATCGAATTACGACGAGTACAATCTGTTTTTACACATTAATTTTATGTAACTAGAAAGCCGCGCTGTCTTCGCCCGCGAATAAATCCGCGTATGTCACAGCTATAGGCGCGTAAATCCTCACTTTTTTTTATTTTTTTTTATTATATACAATTAGGTATTAGGCAACGATAGTGGTAATTGTATCATTCATACAAATGTTGTATTACAATGTAATGTTGTTTTACATAGAGTTAGATTATTTTATATATTAATAATGTGTTTGGAAATTGTGTATTGTAAAATACTATTAGTTGGTCTAATAAATAAAATAAAATAAATAACCTAAACCTTGCTCAGGAATCACACTATATTTTAGTAAGAACCATGCAAAAATACGTTCAGTACTTTTTGACATAATCGATTACATAGATAGCTTTTGGGTACTTTATTTTTATATATACAGATAGATTGCTTTCTTATTTCTAACATTTTATCTTTCCTTGTACAATTTTAGTAGAGATCGTCGTGAGAGCCGGCATAGGGACGATCGTGACTCGCGCGACAGTTCCCGGCGACGGGAGGACAGGAGAGATGATAGGAGAGATCGAGATGATAGGAGAGATGACAGAAGAGATGACAGGAGGGACGATCGCAGGGACGACAGACGGGATGAAGGGCGGGACTCGCACCGCAGGAGTCCGGCGCGGACCGACCCCAAGAAGCCGGATATTCGAAAGATGCCTTTTATCGGTGAGTTTCTTAACTATACGATTCATTTTTTTTGTTTTATATAAACATGGTGATGGTACGATTTCATACATTCGTCATCCGTCCCCAAACAAAGTAACTAAATTTTTGAGCTATGAGTGATAGACAGACGGTAAATATATACGACATAGTGGGTCAACTTACCTTAGTCGACTTTTAGGACACCTCGGTAAGAAATGAGGGTGGTCTATTCTACTCAGCCGGATACCACACGGCGAGTCGACTTACCTTAGTGACCTTTTATGACACCTCGGTCAGAAATGAGAGTGGTCTATTCTACTCAGCCGGATACCACACGGCAGGTCGACTTACCTTAGTCACCTTTTACGACACCTCGGTAAGAAATGAGAGTGGTCTATTCTATTCAGCCGGATACCACACGGCGGGTCGACTTACCTTATTGACCTTTTTACGACACCTCGGTAAGAAATGAGGGTGGTCTATTCTACTCAGCCGGATACCACACGGCGGGTCGACTTACCTTATTGACCTTTTTACGACACCTCGGTAAGAAATGAGAGTGGTCTATTCTATTCAGCCGGATACCACACGGCGGGTCGACTTACCTTATTGACCTTTTTACGACACCTCGGTAAGAAATGAGGGTGGTCTATTCTACTCAGCCGGATACCACACGGCGGGTTGACTTACCTTATTGACCTTTTTACGACACCTCGGTAAGAAATGAGGGTGGTCTATTCTATTCAGCCGGATACCACACGGCGGGTCGACTTACCTTAGTCACCTTTTACGACACCTCGGTAAGAAATGAGGGTGGTGTATTCTACTTACCGGCCGGTGCCGGATACCACACGGCTAAAAGAAAACACTTACATATGTTTGTGCAAATTCACATCACAGGAATTTATGACACAAAAATACAATACTCATTACACAATAATTAAACGATTTAACACAGGAAAGATGCCTGTGTACAAGAGCTTAGGGAAAAATGTAAAAGTGGAAGAACCCAAGAAGGATTGCGATAAGAAGAAAGAAGAAGACGAAGAACTCGCAAAGAAGAGGCTAGAAATGGATGCGGAGATACAGAAAAAGGTGAGTCATATTCCGTTCATAATTATATTACTTTAATAATATTTTAGTAAAATAATAAGCTTATTTGCTTTCTATTATTTATTGTTTACACTATTGTATTTCGCCTAGTAATTTCGCAACATATATTTCTACCCACTCTTATTATCATTTTATCATTTAAGAATGCTAATGAAATCCTATTAACTATATTCTACATGTAGCGCGATTTGATCCGGGCCAAAGGACCATAATGCACGATCAATACGATGCCTTTATATGTAGACTACAACGCTTGCATATTTTAGGTTTAAATTTGCCTGCTCATAGTGGGGCTATATTTACTTTAAATATAACTTTCTCAGCTACAAGTTTTATGGAGATTTTTAGATATTTTTATATTTCATTTCCACATCAAATCACGGGACACATCAGAGGTATGTTATTTATTATAAGATTCTTACTGCCTTTAAGTCACATTGGCTTTATCCAAAGCTTGTCTGGTAATGAAAAACTTAAAATCGTAAATAAACAACATTTTTTCTCTGTGGCCAGAATACCGCTCGAGGAAAAAACGTATGATATAATTTGTCATCTATAAGATTTTTAACAATAATTATAAGTTTTCGCAAGTTCCGTTCTTCTCTTCTTAAAACTTCATTCTGGAGATATGTATAAACTACCAATCCAGATTTGAGCAGCGTGGTAGGTCTTAACTCCAACCCTTCTCTCCAAAAACAGAGAGAGGAGGCCTATGTAAAAAAGAGCCATACGTGGCATTTACAATTTAAATTCCCGCGATTCCCTGCCAGAGAAATTCAAGGAAACAGACTTACATTGTCTTCACAGTACGTTTTTAGTAATTTAATTTTTGTACATATGAATATAAATAATTATAATAGGATTGGCGACGTATATAATAGACAAAGTAAGAACCGACATAAGCTTGCGGTACCTGCTTTGCGCCTTGCAAAAGTTCGTTATTCGTTTGTTGGTTTGGGTATAAGATTCTATAATAAAATTCCACAATCTACCCTAACTTTACCATTACAGCAGTTTAAAAATACTATTTAAAAAAGGCTAATTCAGAAAGCCTATTATACTATTGAAGATTACCCAGACGATAAGAATCCGTGGATATAGCTTCTCTTCAACCCTGTACAAGACATTAATAACTATATAACTAGTGATAAGAATTATTGTTGGAAAAGAGCAACCGCCGAGTTTCTTGCTGGTTCTTCTCGGTAGGAACAGCTTTCCAAAGCAGCAGATTTTGAAGATTCAAAAGCACTTGTTTACAAGTTTAATTGAATAGAGAATATTTTGAATTTGAATTTGAATATGCCCTGAAGTGGGATAGTAACAGGCCGCTACTTTACTATAAGTTTTCGAGTGTGTTACTGGATCTAGGTAGCAGAGTTCAAGGAGAAGATAGCGAAGGCCCAGCTGGAGAGGCAGCAGGCCGAGCTGGCGCCGCCGCAGCTGCTGCTGCCCATGCCGCCGCACGCCTTCCTGCCGCCCACACCCGCCCCTCCACCCGCGCCCACACCAGCCCCACCACCGTGAGCTGACTACTATATACCATAAAGCGGCAATTTTCAACGGGGGCATCATAAGGGGGCAATTTGTAATAAAAACATATATACCACAAAGCTAAAGACGTATAATAAAAGAGGAGAAAATGTTTCATAATACTTTCACTTTGGCGAAACAACACTTTCGGGATTTTTAACCGTAAACACCACTTTTAAAGAAACTTACTATATCTACTTATAATGCCTTTAAAAGGTAGAGTTGTAAATTTACATCCAATCTTGATCCAATATAAAAATATTTTATACTTAAGTGATTTATTTACACGCAAATTTAGTTACTACAATGTTTTTATATAGAAAACTTAGAAGAAAGTTAATTTATTTAAACTTCAGCAATTAATTTACAAAAACAAACGAATGCTTTTGCCTAGGAAAACAAGCCCGCTTATTGTCACCCAAACAGTAACAAAAATAATGAAAATTATTTATCATCATCATATTCACCGTCATCTATCTGGTCCCATCTTCAAAATGAAGTTCGAAGATCAGCATATTGTAAAATATTTTATAAATCTTTAACGTTAAATGGGGGGCAATTCTAAAATATACTCGACACGAGTTCAAAAGTTATTATATTAAAGGGGGAAAATGATTTTTAAAGTGGGATATGGCATCAAAAAGTTCTGAAACATCGCTTGCCATAGACTTACTATAGTTGAGGAGAGCCATAGGCTGCCCTGTGAGTGCAAGTGACCAACGAATTATAAGAGATTTGCTTTCCCTTTTCTTTCTATGGACACATTTTAAGCTGATACTTCTACTCTAGCACTGGTGCCGTGTGGTATCCGTCTGAGTAAAATATACCACCCTCATTTCTTACCGAAGTGTCGTAATAGGCGACTGAAGTAAGTTGATGTCAGGCAGGCGGCCGGTCGTAAAATACATATCCAAATCATGTGATAACATGTTTGTAACATGTTGTGCTGACCCCACTTAGAGTGGGATAAGGGCAGGAGAACGATGATGACTCCTACTCTAGTACCGGCTGAGATAGACCACCCTCATTGCTTACCGAGGTGTCGTAAAATACGACTAAGGTTAGTCGACCCGCCGTGTGGTATCCGGCTGAATAAAATATACCACCCTTTTCTTACTGAGGTGCCGTAAAAGGAGACTAAGGTAAGTTGACGTCAGGCCGGTCGTAAAATGCATATCCAAATCACGTGACAACATGTTGTGCCTAGTATCATGAATCTATGCTTTATACATCCTAAAACTTAGAATATGTTCCTAGTTTTGAAACTAAAAGCAAGCATTACTTTAATAGAATAGACAATCTATTATCTGCACTTAATAGAATACAGAATTTTACATATGTTGAAACCCTTTTAGGAGTACCATAGTTCAAGGGAAATCATAATAATTTAATCAGAAAACGCTATTTCTAGAAACCGTACCATACCTTCACTGAATATCCTGCAATCCATGCTGAGGATAAAGGAGTGTCTTAGTATACTTTAATCTATTTTCCTTCACAGAGCCAGTACACCCCAGCCACCGGCCACTTTGCCCAAAGATTTCCAAGACGCCTTAGATATAATATTCCCATCCGAAGTGAAAACTGAAATGGGTCAGCAGGACTTATTCCCCGGAATACCGGGTCTCGGGCCAGCATTCCCCGGGATCCCCGGATTAGGAGGGGGGCTGCTCAATCCATTCCCTCAAATGAGTATCCTCGGCCAGCCACCTCCGCATATGATGATGGGCTTCGACATGAACGCTTCGCTGTTCGGACCGAGACCGCAACTGTATGACACCCACGTGCCAATGGTGCCAAAGATGAGGAATAAAAACAAAATGAATAACCTAGATAAAAGAAATCACCACAAGAACATGGGAAACAAAAACAACATGGCTAGAAACAATCAAAATAATGCGAACAAAAATGTAACAAACAATAAAGTGAATACACAAAACAGTAACGCAAGTAAAACTAATTCCACCACACCTGCTGTTACTGTGAAGGTGGAAGTTAATGCAACAACAACAGGTCCTACCACTGTCACGACCACAGCAACAACAACTCCGGTGACAACAACAGCACCGACGAGAAATAAAGAGGAACTTGACGACTTGGCCATGCTTGGAATAGATGCTACGGATGTTGGCGCTGGGATTTAACGTCTTCTGTTGTCGAGGAATTAAAATAAACAACTTCTAACAAACTCTTCTCAAAAAAACTAAAATAAAATAAATTTCGAATAGTCTCGTGTAATCCAAAGCTAGATATTATTTACATTTAGAAAATTTTACTTGATCACAGCTTAGAAACGTAAAACTCCATGAATCCATAGTAAAAATAGAAAAAAAGAAAGTCTACAGTCTTGTGTAATCCAAAACTAGATATTTACATTTTGAAAATTTTATTTGATCACAGTTTAGAAACGTAAAACTCCATGAATCCATAGTAAAAATAGAAAAAAAGAAACTCCGCAATCTCGTGTAATCCAAAGCTAGATATTTACATTTAAAAAAAATATACTTGATCACAGTTTAGAAACGTAAAACTCCATGAATCCATAGTAAAAATAGAAAAAAAGAAACTCTGCAGTCTCGTGTAATCCAAAGCTAGATATTTTCATTTTGAAAATTTTATTTGATCACAGTTTAGAAACGTAAAACTCTATGAATCCATAGAGTAACAAGAAACAAATAAGGTTTTTATGAATGTAATAAAACTTGAGGCTGTATCAAATGTACAAAAGTAAATAATTTACTAATTACTTAAGGCGTTACTTTGCGGAGATCCATAATACATTAACAATGAATTATTATGCAATAAACCGCGAATAAGTAAATAGAGAATATATGTAGTACTACATACATTCACTATCACAAACTCAACAATTGTTTCGTTACGTTTTCACAAAATCGTTACGAATTTGCATGCATAAGGTATAAAAACAGATAGTCCACTCTAAATTAAGCATTATATATATTTTCTATTTACTTATTCGCGGATTATAGCAAAATAATTTAATTATTACTTATCTAAAAAAATAATTTTACAATTTTAGTACAAAAGTTCGGAGGTCGTTTAAATCCTTCAGCAGAGGATTAATTGTTAAAGAAGGAAGACAAAAACAAAAATGATTTTCAATGACAAATCCTTGCCGGGCTGAAAACTGCTCGTCATATTGCAGAGGATTGAACGGGAACCGGTTAACTTAACTATATAATAATCTGGTTAATGAAATAAAATCAATGTTTCCAATATCCTTACAGTTCAGATCTTGCCCTTGATTTTGCATAACAAAATATTAATTTGTATGTGCAAATCCTGTTTGCTCGGGACCATCTGGAATAAATAACTGTTGAGTAGTTACAAATATATTGTTGACTGGTATAAATTGATTTATACATATGTATAAATCTCATTTACATATCAATATATATGGACCGTTTATTTTGAAAGTGGTGTAAGTCCATTTTTGAGAAAAATGAGCAATCACTTAATTCATGCTTAATTTAATGTAAATTTTTTTATATATAACTAGTCTGTGTTTAATTTCTCATAAAAATTCCATGTTTTGTACAACTTAAAATCGGTCGGTAAATGAAATTGCATAATCATCGATTATGAAAGTGGTGTGAGTCCAATTGACAGGTAGGTGGCATATTTTTCACATATTTTATACTAGCTGTGTCCCGCGGTTTTCTCGAAATAAAAGAAAATGGACTTATACTACTTTCAAAATAAACGGTCCATATATTGATTGATTGGGGTTAACCGAATAACAGTAGGGAAAAACTCTGGCGCTCATTCTATTTAATCCTTCCATAAGAAATATGAATTCTCTATGTATTAGCTATATTATTAACAATGAAAATCATCAAGCATCAATCATTCTTATCAAGTAAGAACCTTGACATTACCAAAATATTTGTCTCGTTTTGGCATTGGTATTTAATAAAGGAAATAATTTTTTATTCCATATACTTTTATTCTGAGCTGTTTCGTCATGCTTTTTAATGGTGTTCATTCTGAAAATATTGTGTAAAAATTGTGATAGCGATTTTAGTGACATTTGGTAAGTGTGTCTTTGCCTACATCAGGGTGTGAAACTGAGAAGCACTTTTCAGGTCGCCGCGATCGCCATCTGTGAGCGAGCAGCAGAAAACAAAGTTTTATCCAAAAGCTTAATAGATGTCTACAATATTTTAGAATATAGACGTTAATTACGCTGTCATTTACTAAGTTAGTACAGCTCAGTTGGGAATGGGCGGACTCAAAACAAACATTCCCGGGACAAAGTTCATGTATCATCAACCCAATGGCATTGACTCTATTGTTTTTTTTTTCAAATTTCATCTTTTTTTATATTTTCTAAAATAAATGAGCTAAACTCGGTCACCCAAGTAATCTAAGAATGCAGTGCAGCGCCATCTGGTGGATTATTGCCGTAACGTTGCAGTGACACCTCTGAGACGCGAATGACAGTGACACCTCTGAGACGCGAATGACAGTGACACCTCTGAGACGCGAATGACAGCGACACCTCTGAGACGCGAATGACAGTGACACCTCTGAGACGCGAATGAATGAAGAGGACACTTTCGCTCAAGACATATCCCCACATAAGCTGTGATAGCCTAGCGGTGAGACCGTGCGACTCTCTAGAGTCGACTCTAGAGTAGGTTCAAACCCCGGGCAGGCACCAATGAGTTTTTCTATTAAAACTTATGTGTCTTATTGATAATTGCAATTTATCACACGCTTTTCGGTGAAGGAAAACATCGTGAGGAAACCTGCATATTTCTAGAGAATTCTAGGAATATGTGTAACCTACCAATCCGCATTGGAGCAGCGTGGTAGGTCTTAGCTCCAAACCTTCTCTCCAAAAACGGAGAGAGGAGGTCTTAGCCCAGCAGTGGGCATAGTAACAGGCCGCTACTACATATCCCCACAGGCTTAAGTCATTATGCTTAAGCCTAGGCCAACAGGTCTGAACAAACAACCAGGCGTAAGGCCTGCGAGGCCTGCTCGGGTAAGGAGGTACGCCTCGAAGCCCGTACCACACCGTCTTCGGGCGAGTGAGAAGACCCCTGTACTGAGACGGCAGGTAAAACAGTCTCACATTACTCGACGAAAATGGAGTTTCTCATCTATATCCTATTTTTTTTTCGAACTGACTGTATGCTGTTAGCCTTAACGGCTTTTACGTCAACGGGCGAGCGCAGAAGCATTGTCGAGGTTGCGAAAAGCAGAGAGTAGAGCGCAGAAGCTCTACTAGCGTCGGGGACGTCATCCTAAGGGTGCCTCCTGTGAGGCCGGACCAAGGCTTAGGGCGACGTGTAGTGGAGGACTGATGATGACTTAAATTAGTCATTGCGACGTCGGAAGGGTGGGGAGAAGTCACGAAACGACGTCAGAAAAAGTGGACCTCGTCTTCGCCGACGCAGACGCTGTGTGTGTGTGTGTATTACGTGTTTCTGTGTTTGCGATCGTTATTTCATCGTCAGGGTCATATAGGACGCTTTTTGGACGCCTATATTTTCGGTGGTCCATCTTTGTATATCCTATATAGTGTATTCTATCTATGGTATACATTCTGATTTGTATCTATAAAAATATTTTTTTTAATTGACTTTTTTCAGAAAGTTTTGTGTTGTAAGCTGTTATTGGCATGTATATGTTACCATTTAATATATTAAAAATCACCTGTCAACCAGAACAGAATCAAATTAAAATTTTACTCGGCGTAAAACCATTTGTGAACAAGAGGTGGATCTTATAGATAACATCAATACATAAAACTTACACTATAAATGTTTAAGTCCTTTGTAATCAATCAAAAGATATTTAAAAAACAAAGTCCTGGCCGCGTCTGTCTGTCCGTTAAGCACCGATTTCCATGCAGCTTATCATTAGACCGGCGTCTAGGGGAACAGTAGTAGGGGATCAATAGGCAGGCCTCTAAGTGAAAGTGATCTTTAAGACTAGATTTTGGATAGAACCCCACCCATCGGTCCAAAATCGTTTTATTATATTCAAAATTCAAAATATTCTTTATTTTAAATAAACTTGTAAACAAGTTCTTCAACATCTACTGCTAGTTCAGAAAGCTGTTCCTATCGAGAAGAACCAGCAAGAAACTCGGCGGTTGCTCTTTTCAAAGAATAATTCTTATTACTATTTACATATAGTTATTGATGTCTTGTACAGGGTTGAAGAGTAGCTATATCCACGCATTCTTATCGTCTAAGTAATCCTCAATAGTATAGTAGGGTTTCTGTATTAGCCTTTTTTTTATTTAAATTCTTTTTATTATTAAATAATCACGTAGTTATAGATATTTACGCCACCCTAGATAGTTTATCGTTGAGATAATATCTGTAGTGCGGGTCACGTTCAGGTCAATTTGTTGATACGTTCCGCTGATGTATCGTAACTGTTTTTAACAGTAATATTATCAAATCGCACGTGAGGTTATTTCATTATATTTTTCTTTACTATAGATTACTTGATAAACGTCACACGTCCACCATTTTTAATAATATGATCAACAATGGCGGATGAGTTTTTCAATTAAAGACTTATGTCTAATTGATAATTGCAATTTATCACACGCTTTTCGGTGAAGGAAAACATCGCGAAGAAACCTGCTTATCTCTAGAGAATTCTGGAGATATGTGTAATTTACAAATCCGCATTAGAGCAGCGTGTTAGGTCCGTACTGGAGCTATCCAGTAACGGAGAGTGGAGGTCTATGCACAGCAGTGGGATTGTAACTTTACTATTGCAATAATAGTTAGTACGTATAGTAAAAAAAATCACATAAAAAGGGTACAAAGTCTTTTATTTTTACGTAGTGTAGCGGTAAAGAAATCGGGTAACCACTCAGAGTAATAAGGAAGGTGAGCCCTATGCTGATGTACAAGCATATGAACATGTCACATCTCTTCAAGTATTCCTGCCAGCTATGCAGTTATGTCTGCTTTAATAGGGGTCAGGCGAAAATGCATTTCAAAGGCTAACAACGGCGTTTTATTAAACTACTATTAATTCAAGAGCATCGCTCCGATAGACATTTTTACTGGCCTCCCTAACTATAATTTAACTTCAATTGTACCAAATTATATTAATATTTGTTCATTGATTTGGGTTTAAAAGCGTAATAGAAAAACCTACAAACATGTAATATTATTGAAGCCGTTTGAGTTAAACTTGACAGTGATAGTGGCTCGGTCGCGCGGAGCGCAAACCAACACCGTTGTTACATCACTCGATTAAAAACGTGATATCTAGCAACCGGAATGATGAATTAATGTGCACATACAAACTTACAAACACGAATGTCTGTTTATCCTTAACGATTGTACTCTTTATAAACGCTCTGTTGCCGTAAGTCAGTAAGTTATAAATATAAAATTGCAAGTATGTATTATACTTAATATAAAACAAAGCCACCAACATCTGATGATTGTATGTGATCGATTTTTTCAAAATTTACTTAAAGTTAGTGCAATTCTTAAGGAAGACTTAGGTTAGTAGTATATTACGGTTAAATTCCTGCGGGATCAGGAATTCCTGATCATCATCATTCGATTTATCATCGCGAGGTAAAAACTTTTTGCAAGATTTCGATGCCGCGAAGCCACGGGTACAGGTAGTAAATATTATGACGTGAAAAACTTTAAGTTAAGTCTTTTTTTTAATAAGATAAGGCAAGCGCCTGGCTACGATCTCCCCTGACGGAAAGCGACAGATGCATTTGGTACAATCGAAGCATTTATATATCCATAGGTCGCTGGTTTATTATCCGGCTCGAAGGACCACTTGTAGCTCCTTAGTTGTTTTGAAGAAATATCCATAGGCGGTAGTAAATGATACAAAGGTGGTCTTCTTCGCTCAGGTTTAATTCAGGTCAGGTTTCAGTAGTCGAGAGTATTTTGTCTGTTACAAGATGACAAGATGTCAAATTTTAAATTTTGCCAAAGTGAGCATAGAGATGTAAAAGAGGTGTCAAAAAGTTATGTAACTGCGTTCACAACATGGGAATAAAGAAAGGGGGAAGGGAAAACCCCTGTTTTTCCTTCGAGAATAGGAAAAAAATTCTCCGTGTTTTTCCATCCAACGTTTATTCTATTCAAATCAAATCAAATCAAAATATTCTTTATTCAAGTAAACTTGTAAACAAGTGCTTTTGAATCGTCAACTTTACTGCTGGTTCGGAAAGCTGTTCCTGCCGAGAAGAGCCAGCAAGAAACTCGGCGGTTGCTCTTTTTAAAATATAAATCTTAGAACTAGTTACATTTATTTATTACTGTCTTGTACAGGGTAGAAGTGCACCTATATCCACACATCCTTATCATCTAAGTAATCTTCAACAGTATAGTAGGCTTTCTGTATCAGCCTCTTTTTAACAGTGTTTTTAAACTGCTGTAATGGCATGACCAATATTGATATCGGAATTTTATTATAGAATCTTATACCCAAACCCACAAACGATTTACGTACTTTTGCTAGGCGCAAAGCAGGAGTCGCAAGCTTATGTCGGTTCCTACTTTGTCTATTATATACATCACCTTTCGTTTTATAATTCTTTATATTTTTATATACAAAAATTACGTTATTTAAAATATACTGTGAAGCAAATGTTAGAATATTGAAAAATATTGGCGAGGATATTGTTTTTATTTGATTGCCACCGCATATTTCGGTTTACCCAAGTGATAAGACTGCATTCCGTGCGAAGGAAGTTGCGTTTAAAAGATAGTAATTGATAATAATAGTTTATTGGAAATGTCACGAGTGATGCCACGGGTTTTAATTAGTCGATAAAAAATGTTTAACTCAGCCGTATCGATGTAGGCGACGAATCTCGTCATAACACTCTGCGGACAGTGTTCACTTCGCTCTGCAGAAGCGTGCAGCGCCTCGAAGGACGTATATATTTGTAAGTGATGTTTTAATAAACGTGATCAATTTTATATCGAATATTGTTCGAAATATATACCGATAATTTTAAAGTCGCGTTCAGTTCAAGGTTTCGAATCGGTGATAATTTGTGTAGTTAAGAAGTGACTTTGAAACCGTTTAAGGTAAACAATTATTACATTTGCAAATATATACATTTTTTAATTTTATAAAAGAATTTACCGGAGTATTGTAAGATATTTTTTACCCGTAAAGACTGAATTGCATATGAGTCAAATTAAATTAATGTATAAAAACCCAGAAATAAAATAAATTTCACTTTAGTAGTACTATATAATTAATAATGAACGAATGTAATAAATTCTGCTATTTTTTGTCTTTGATTCTGAAAAATTGTTCCACTGTAGAACAATTTTCATAATATGTGGTTTAAAAAAAATCATAACAATACCTATCAAATATTTCATCATTAATAACAATAGAGTTACTATGCTAGAGTAGGGAGGCAAATCTAGAATGTGCAATATAATTATAAAGAGAAAGTAAATCAGGACGATCTATCCGTCTCTTTTTATTTGCGACTAAACAGATATGAAGAATACGACTGTTATCTTACCTCTCATTATTTTTTGTGTCACTATCACTTAAGGCGTGCCTATTCTTCCCCTACTCTAGTATTAATAACTATATTACTAAGACACTAAGAAAGTTAGGCGAGAATTTTTAAAATGCTTAAAGAAATTAGCAGGTTATACTTTCGCCTAAATCGCTCGATGTTTGATTACGCTCGCCTTTACATTAAAATTTTAGACATTATAGATTATAGAAATACTAATATTGACTGGCCCGTTGACGCAGTGGGTAGTGACCCTGCCTTAAGCTCCGCGGATCGCGGGCTCGATTCCCGCCGAAGGCCAACATTTTCTATAAACAATTTGTTCCTTCTAAGAACCTGAGTGTTTATTTGTATTTAAGTATGTATTTAAAGTTATATATGTAGTATATCTACCAGTTGTCCGTCACCACACAAGTGTAAGTGTCTCATATATTTATATTTATTTAGTAAGAGTAAGCCTGGGTTGGAGTTGAAGGCAGTGGGTAGTGACCCTGCCTTCAACTCCGCGGGTCACTGATTGGATACCCGTCAACGGCCAACATTTTCTATAAAAACAATTTATTACTTCTTCGAGCCCGGGTGTATATTTGTATTTAAGTATGTATTTAGAATTACATATGTAGTATATTTAGCAGTTGTCCGTCATCCATAACACAAGTATTAAGTTACTTACAGACAGATATAAATTTTTTATTTAAAATTATTAAATCATTAATGATTGAAGTATATTTCGCAACAACAAATATAGCATTTTTAAAATTTTTAATAAACTATTTGTTCTTTGAGTTTGTTTCAATATGGTATCTATAGATAAAATAACAAGAGCGATTCAACTTCATCTATTATTTTTGGTTAAACTTGAAATAATGAAGTTATTTATCATCTTTCATTCAAGATTTCTTTTCAAGCTTGTATAGTCAAGCAATATAACAGAACTAACTACTTTGCTATAATCCGCACGGGTTAAGTGAATGCATGCAAAGCCAATGTGTATGAAGCAGGCAAAATCTACGCACCTTATACATACAGGACAAGCCACCACATGCACCCGCAAAGCGCAATTCACCAGCAACAACGCACACAAAAGCAGCACACACACCCACCACCACAATCTCGACGATCGTTTCGCCCCGAAACCGAAGCATCATCAGGAGAATAGGCTCCACGACATAAATCGTACTGCCGATTTGTATTGTATTTGCATGTGGTGGCTGGTCCTGCATGTATAAGGTGCGTAGATTTTGCCTGCTTCATACACATTGGCTTTGCATGCATTCACTTAACCCGAGCGGATTATAGCAAGGTAGTTAGTTCTGTTATATTGCTTGTAATATGGAATTCCGCAAAGTAACGCCTGCTTCTATAAATCATTTAATCTTAATAATTAATTAAAATAGAGAATAAATTAAGTAGATAGGTACGAATTAAAAAAATAGACGTGCTACTGGCGAAAGGCGATTGAAATATGTAGTTTGGCTACATTGTTTTCATCGAAAAATGCTTTTGCTTATTTGAAAAACACGGAAAAAGAGAGTATAAAAAAGAAGTAAAAGAGGGTTATTAATATAGTCCTTTTTTTTAAATCGATTAATCATGTTTAGAAAATTTATTATAATAATAAAATAATCGATACGATTGATAAAAAATCGATTATCTTCTCACAACTATTTTTTATATACTTAGAAAAAAGTAAAGTAACAGCCCATTACAATCCCACTAATAAGGTCTCCTCTCTCCGTTTCTGGAGAGAGGAGACCTTATTAGTGGGAATTGAAGGAAGGATTGGAGGTATGACCTACCACGCTGCTCCAATGCGGATTGGTAGGTTACACATATCTCCAGAATTCTCTAGAGATATGCAGGTTTCCTCACGATGTTTTCGTTCACCGAAAAGCGTGTGATAAATTGCAATTATCAATTAGACATATAAGTTTTAATAGAAAAACTCATTGGTGCTTGCTCGGGGTTTGAGCGTCATGATCGTCTCTAGAGAGTCTCACAGTCTCACCGCTGGGCTACAACAGCTTACATTGTCCGGCTAGTTCAATCGGTAGAGTATGAGACTCTTATGTACCTAACACCATATTATTTGAATGAATGTTTAAAATTATCGCAAAATTAAATCTAAAGCTCGCCATAATATTAGGAGTATGCCCTAGTCACGATTCATCAACACATTATACCATATATTCCAGTAGACGATGTCCGCGGACAAAGTTTTCCATTCGAGATCCCAAGGCATCCCCTCCGAGGGTGTGAAGGACCAGTATGCTGACGGGAAGGCGGCGCGCGTGTGGAAGCAATTCATCGGAGACAGCAACCAGCGGACGCAGAACTACAGAGACTTCCTGTCAGGTTTGCTGAGGAAGCACGGCTGTGTCAGGGTGCTGGACGTGGCCTGCGGGACTGGGTAAGGGACTAGGCGAAAAAGCAATAATTAAATCAAAATCTATACTTATTATATAACAAAGTCCCAAAAAGCTGTCTTTCTGTATGTAATCGATTTTCTCAAAATCTACTGAACGGATTTTTGTAATGTTTTCACCAAAAGATACTGCAATACTTCCGGATGGTTTAGGTAAATAGTACATATCGGTATTATGTAAATTGTGTTGAAGAGATCGAGCAGTTGTTAAAGAACTTGCTTGGTCGGAGCTTGAGTCGCGTGCACTGCGTAAACCAGCACAGATACGCTAAAGTAATGTACTAGATAATTGTAAATCTACAAAAATACTACATAAAAGTCCGCGATATCATGTCTCTATCTCTCACAGTTAACTTACAATAACTACTTTTATGTTCAAAATTTCGAAAATTCGGCAAAAGTTGTTTTATGTCACTGAATTCCACGCAGGCGAAGCCGTTGTTGGCACAGCTAGTAATAAATAATTTACAGGAAAGCTTACAGCTACTTATAAAGTTTAAGCGAGAACATAACATACTCCTTCCCTTATCCCACTGTAAGTGGGGTCGGCACAACATTAAATCAAAATTATCTAAAAGTAATCTCTTTCGAGCACTTTTGAATCGCCAAGGATCAATATAATTAATGTCGCTACAACGGGTTCGGAATGTTGCTCTTACCGAGAAGAACCAGCAAGAAACTCGAAGGTTAATCTTTTAAACATTTTCAATTTTACATTATTAAACCGCAGTCTTTTATGAAGCTGAAAGGATTTTCAAATCCGGGCATTTTTATCATCCAAATAATCTTCAATTTTGTAATATGCTTTACGTATAAGTATATCTCTTACATTTAATTTAAACCTTTCTGTTGTAAACATGCTGTCACATTATTCGGCTAAGTATTTTACGACCTAACCTAACCTAACGTCAACTTACCTTAGTCGTATTTTACGACACCTTGGTAGGAAATGAGGGTGGTCTATTCTACTCAGCCGGATACCACACGACGGGAAAACATAACTATAACTATATACTAATAAGCTAATCAACTATATACTAATGCTAAACGAAAATCAGCTTTAGCAAACGAGTTTGAATCCTCAATCAATTTAATTACATGAAGCTATCACTGGCCTATCAAGCTATTGACTGGCCCGTTGGCGCAGTTGGCAGTGACCCTGTCTTCGGCTCCGTGGGTCGCGGGTTCGATTCCCGCCGAGAACAAACATTTTCTATTTAGGATTTGTTGGTTCTTCGAGTCTGGGTGTATATATGTATTTAAGTATGTATTTAAAACTATATATGTAGTATATTTACCAGTTGTCCGTCACCCATAACACAAGTATTAAGTTACTTACTTTGGGGACGGACGACCGTGTGTGTAAATGTCCCATATATTTATTTATTTATTTATTTACTTGTTAAGATTATCAATCTTATCTTGAGGAATCAGCAAGAAATGTGGCGAAAAACGAACCAGCAAAATGATTGACTTTTAAACATTTTTAATTACATTTAATTAATAACTAAGCTGTATTCTTGTACGAGGTTGGAAGGATTTTTAAATCCTAGCTTTTTTGGTATTAAAATTATGCTTTACCAAAAGAACGGTGTTGGAATGTGAAACGTGCATCCAACCTTCAGCTGCCGATCATGACCGCTCTGTCAAGAGCACGCTAAAAGGGTTTTGAATTTAAACAACCTGTTGTTAGGTTACGAGAAATGTCATAAAAATCAGTCCATCCGTTTACGAGGAATTCTATTATATCAACGATATAATAAAGATATATATAAAAACAATATCATGTACACGTAATTATAACAGTTAGTTGTTTTTCAACAAACCGGTAAAAACAAGATTTTTAACGAGTTAGACTTGCCCTTATCACTCATTCGTAATTAATTGCAAATAGTAAAATATATCTCAATGACGTAATGGCCTTATGACTTTTAAGTTATTTTCTGTAAAACGATATAAAACTATTCATACGCCGTGTGAAATCCGGCAGAATAGAATAGACCACCCTCCTTTCTTACCGAGGTGTTGTAAGAGGCGACTGAGGTATGTGCCGTGTGGTATCCGGCTGCATAGAATAGACCACCCTCCTTTTTTACCGAGGTGTCGTAAGAGGCGACTAAGGTATGTGCCGTGTGGTATCCGGCTGCATAGAATAGACCATCCTCATTTCTTACCGAGGTGTCCTAAAAGGCGACTAAAGTAAGTTGACGTCAGGCAGGCGGCCGGTCGTAAAATATCTAGCCAATCAACAAACTACTAGCTACTACTAACTAGACTCCACGACGAAATCGCAATTTTGCAATCCCAAAGCATCTACTGATGATGATGCTTCGATTGCGGGGCGAAACGATTGTTGTGTTTGTGATAGTGAACGTGTGCAGTGGAGGTTTGTGCACGTGTTTTTACGAATCCTGCATGTAACGGGTACGATAAAACGGATAGTCCACTATACATTTAACACTATATATTTTTTCTATTTACTGTATCGCGGATTATAGCAAAATAATTTTATTTTTGCTTTTGTATTATGGATCTCCGCAAAGTAACGCCTAATTCTGGAAACAATGTACACAAAACTTTGCGATTTTGTCGTGGAGTCTATCTCCTGATGATACTTCGGTTGCGGGGCGAAACGATTGTTGAGTTTGTGATAGTGAACCTGTGTAGTGCTTGTGTATTGTGGTGGAAGTGGTGGACCTCCACCTCCACAAACCTTTGTGCATATGTTTTTACGAATCCTGCATGTAACGGGTATGAAAAAAACGTATAGTCCACTATACATTTAGCACTATATATATTTTCTATTTACTGTATCGCGGATTATAGCAAAATAATTTTATTATTACTTTTGTACATTGTTTCCTTTTATTTAGCAATATATTCATTTCAGAATAGACTCTATGATGCTTCTCGATGAAGGATTCAAGGTGGTTTCGGTTGACGCCTCCGACAAAATGTTAAAGCACGCTTTGAAAGCAAGATGGGACAAACGGAAAGACCCGCAATATGACGAATGGGGTAAGTATTTATCGCGATTGCAAAGAGTTGTTATACTATATTAGGGGAGTCATAAACAGGCATATTAATAAAAGTTTTGCAACAAATATTAAGAGCGGGAAGATGAGACTCGTTTATTTGTCTTTGTCTTATCACATAAAAAAAGAGAGGCAGATAATCAGTCACACTTGCTTTCTCTTTATTTACACATTTAAATTGATTAATGTGAACGTTCCTTGCGCCTTACAAAAGTACGTAAGTCGTTTGTGGGTTTGTGTAGAAGATTCTATAATAAAATTCCGCAATCGATTTTAGCTTTGGCATTGCAGCAGTTTAAAACACTCAAAAAAAGGCTAATACAGAAAGATTACATTACTGTTGAGTATTACTTAAGACGATAACAATGCGTGGACATAGCTACTCTCTGACCCTGTACAAGTACAAGACAGTAATGACTAAATGAAACTAGTGATAACAATTTAAACATTGAAAAGAGCAACCGCCAAGTTTCTTACTGGCTCTTCTCGGTAGAAACAGCTTTCCGAACCAGCGGTAGAGTTGACGATTCAAAAGCTCTTGTTTCCAGGTTTACTTGAAAAATAATATTTTGAATTTGAATATAGTATTCTAAATTTTCAATATTGTAGTAATTGAAGAAGCAAGCTGGCAGACATTACCGCAGGACATACAGGCGTTCTTACCGGGCGAGTCGTTCGATGCAGTTATCTGTTTGGGAAACTCTTTCGCCCATCTTCTGGACGAGTTTGAAGATCAGCGCACGCAGAGGATGTGCCTTCGTAACTTTGCCAAGGTGCTGAAGCCTGGCGGACTTCTGTTCATTGACCACAGGAATTACGATGCCATCATCAACAAGGGCGCTACACCGGGACACTCTATATACTACAATGTAAGTGATCCCCGTAACGGCAAATTCGAACTCAAGTTATAGGGAATCTTTATACACCAAGCTGTGATAGCCTAGCGGTGACACCGTGCGACTCTCTAGAGACGACACAGGTTCAAACCTCGGGCAGGCACCAATGAGTTTTTCTATTAAAAACTTATATGTCTAATTGATAATTGCAATTTATCACACGCTTTTCGGTGAAGGAAAACATTGTGAGGAAACCTGCATATCTCTAGAGAATTCTAGGGATATGTGTAACCTACCAATCCGCATTGGAGCAGCGTGGTAGGTCTTAGCTCCAATCCTTCTCTCCAAAAACGGAGAGAGGAGGCCTTAGCCCAGCAGTGGGCATAGTAACAGGCTGTTACTTTTTTTACTTTTTTTATACACCAACGTGGCATTTATTGTATGAATATGTTTAATAACGTCATTGGCGTGCCATCAAAAGTATAATTTTTGTGATTTATAGAATTAGGTAAGCTGTGATAGCACAGCGTCGACAACGTGCGACTCTATCAAGAGTTCACACTAGTTCAAACCTGGGCATTTATGAATCTTTCTATTAAAACTTATGTGCCTGATGTGCTTTATGAATTTCGTGATCGATGACGTGCTCAAAATATTGTGTCACGTGCCATGATTGTCTAACTAATGGCACACCATCCATGTACTAAATATACTATTATTAGAAGTGGCAGGAATTTCACTTAAATATTTCAGCTTTCTCACATAGTCAACAAAGATAAACGTACAGCTACAACATATGGAACAGGCCAAACATGTATTGACAGGTTAAGTTTCGTATAATTTGGAATTATTATGCCAGGACGATTCTACCACCAGTTCGGAACGCTACTATCCACTGAGAAGAACTGGCAAGAAGCTCAGTGATTACTCTTATCGCGAATATTAACTACTCGAGGCTAGATTTTATTAACACAGAATGTGGGTAGCTGTAGATCTGCCCGAACATCATTAAACGCCTCTATAGTAATCGCACGAATATGAGGGTAGATTCTAATAACAAATAACACTCAATGTAGGTAGGTAGACGCACAATATTAGAACAACACATTAACACTAATTACACCTGCTTGTTTAACCAAGACAGGTTATAACAGAATCTAAACGCGGGACCGTTTAATAATCGTAAAATTCTCGTTAAAACGAGACTCCAAGAGATGATACTACCAGCATCGTAACAGTATAATAACCGTAAGAGTCTAGTATTAATTTATAGAATTAGGCGTTACTTTGCGGAGATCCATAATACAAAAGTAATAATACAATTATTTTGCTATAATCCGCGATACAGTAAATAGAAAATATATATAGTGTTAAATGTATAGTGGACTATCCGTATTGCCACAACCGATACGCGCAAGCGATTCTGTCGTGGAGTCTATCTCCTGATGATGCTTCGGTTGCGGGGCGAAACGATTGTTGAGTTTGTGAAAGTGAACCTGTGTAGTGCTTGTGTATTGTGGTGGAAGTGGTGGAGGTTTGTGCATGTGTTTTTACGAATCCTGCACGTATCGGGTATGAAAATACTGATAGTCCACTATACATTAAACACTATATATATTTTCTATTTACTGTATCGCGGATTATAGCAAAATAATTTTAATATTACTTTTGTAGTCGAGTATTACTACAAGACTGACTTTAATATGGCGGACTCCATCTTTTATAACTAATTTTTGTTCAAATTTTCGTTCCCTTTAAACAATACTATATTTAATTTATTGCTGCAATAGCCCAACGGTGAGACAGGTCGACTCTTTCGAAGAAAATTACGAATTTAAACCCCAGATCGGTCACCGTTGAGTTTTCTATTTAAACTTATGAGCCTGATTGTTATTTGCAGTTTATCACACGCTTTTCGGTGAAGGAATACATTGTGAGCAAACCTGCTTATCCCGTTATACGTTATATGTGTAACCTACCAATTCCTATTAGAGCAACGTGATTGCTCTAATCTCTTATCATTCTCTCCGAAAACGGATAAAGGCCTATACTCAACGTATATAAAGAGATTACCTTTACGGTTTTTTTTTACTTTCACTTTTAATATTTAACGTACACTGCACCGCGGATGAATACATAGGACACATCTAGTTTGTCATATAACTGGTTAGTTTTATCTCTGTTTACAAAAGCCCAAATCAAAAGCAGTGTAATGGCTCCTTATCTATAATATAAAACAATATGAACCGTTGATAACCTATCTTTTTATTAAGTAAACTTATTTCGTGAACCCGCGATAGGTATTATATAACTACTGTTTTTAACCAGACTTAGTTATCTAGCATATATACGATTTTAACTCGAATGCGCAAAGCAATACGAGTAGCTAAGCGAGGTCATTTCGTCCAAATCTTTCAATATCTACCGACAAATTGCTTCAAACAGTGAGTGTTCGAAACACGGTTGCTGATTATGGACCTCATTAGAAATATTAGTCACTCAACAAGGGATAAAGGGAGATATGCTCTGTATCTTTCTGGGTGATCAAATCAGAAACAACCAAAATACCGGTACAAATTTAAAAAAAAATCTTTTTTTTCAAGAAAATAAATTTAATGTAATGTCTTTGAATTTCTTGTTAAAGTTATGTGTACAAAAGGACATAGATAAAACAAATTTAATAATATTATCGTGTTTTCAATTTAAGAAAAATGTGGCAGAAATTCTTAGTTGATGCCAAAAATTGCGTTTTTTTGCGTGTGCGAAGATATTGAGCAAAATGAATGTTAGAATAATTATGCTTTAACTTGAATTTCGGGAAATCTATCTAAATCACCACACTACGTACCATTGGACCGTCCAGTTTGGTTTATATATAAAGAAAAACACAAACTGGTGGGTTGTAACAGTACGAAAGCTTTAATCTTTATAAGTATTATATATAAAAATCCCGTTTCACGATTTGCGTTTCCTCTAATCTTTAAAACTACTAAACCAATTGCAATTCAATTTTATAGGTGGTTTTGGTCAATATAAAGAATAGGATTTTATCTCGATTAACAATACCTTATTTTTGCCATTTTTAAATTTTTTTTTATGCTCAAAGGTTCTCAATTCTTTGTTTTCGATAGATATTAGTATCATTATTAAGGTATTTTATTCAGGATGTGTCAAAGTCGAGGTTTGTCCAATTTACAAACACTGGTCACATTCTTATTTATTCACCACAACAACCGCCCCCAACCATCATCATCAGAAGATAAACTTCGCGACAAAATTGCCAAGCAAAATATTGACCTAGAATAAAGACTGAAACGGTGGTAAAGACAGAATGCATAAACATGTTGCTAATATACAGAATATTTGCAATCTTTTCTGCCCGTAACCGAAGCATCGTAAGAAGATAGGCTCCACGACAAATCGCATAGCAAAATAACTTAAGACTGCAAATATAGTACCTAAAGAGAGTGTGCATAAGTAATTGCTAATGTACAGGATGTATGTTTCAGTGTAAATATCCGGTGGATATAAAGACGTCCGTGCTGGTAGTACGCGGCAAGCCAGAGCTGGTAGCGCTGGACTATTGCATCGACGCTGCTGAAGATGGAGTCAGCAACGAGAAAAGGTAAGGTCGCTATTTAATTAGTCTAGATTTAAAAAGTAAATGAATTTAAAGCAAAATATTTGTCAATTTTCAGCGAGTTCCGTCTATGCTACTACCCCCACAAACTGGATAGCTTCAAGAAAATGCTGGATGAGGCGTTCGATAACCGCGCGCAGCATAACATTTACGCAGATTTCAAATCTCTCGACAAGGTCCTTGACCCCGCCTACTACATACATGTGATGCAGAAAGCGATGGATTGACTACCTCAGTAGTTCATAGCAATTTTTTTTATTAACAATCTGGAATCGAGTCTTTTAAAGTAAAGTAACTTTTAGAAGTTTAAATGTGTAATTGAAAATAAATACAAATATGTATTTATAAAATTTGAATTGACAATAATATCGACGATAAAACATTATTTTTGCATTTTTTATCATAAATCTTTTGAAATGTTGTATTGTAATTTTGATGTTTTTGAATATAACAACAGAGTTTTGCAATATGCTATAGACTGTATATCCCAATACATCAGTTGAGTTTATACTGAACTGATGTATTTCATATTCAGTAAAAGTTAATTACTATCAAAGATTTGCATTTGAAACTTTTAATTAATAAAAAGAGTGCTTGTTATATCAATCAAAATTATGTTGTTACCGTTTTTTTGTTGTACAATAAATATATAAACTTTAATATATATTTTATTGAAGTCCTTAGTTTTTTCAAAACCAGAACTACTTGTTTTATCTAACAATTAATTTATACTATCAAGGATATACAGGCATTTTAGACTGTTTATTTATACACAACCAGGTGTGTATAACTAAACAAGTCCACAACTTACACTTTTCAGGGCAGCATATTCAGAAGTTTATATATGGGATATAAAAGACTTCTCAACTTTACTGAAATATTCACCATATAAATTAGGCAAGGCATATGATGATATATGGATATGACGATATAAGGATGTTAATAAACTTATCAACATATTCACACCAGGTATGGATATAGTAGATAGATGTTCTCACCTACATTAATAGGTAATTCGCCCAATAAAACTACACTTAAAGAAAGAAATAATTTATTCTAGTAAAATGACAAATTATATGAAAGTGAGAATTAACTTAACACCAACCAGCAGCAGCAAGCTTAAACATACCAAACAACTAAACTAGCTTATCCTACGAGCCCACAATAATATTGTTGATGGGAATGTGTATCAACTTTACAAAGAACCCAATGAAGCCCATGATACAGAAACCTATTGCTGTAGCGATAGCAATTTTCTGGAATTCTGAAAATAAAAGAGAAATAATTATAGATATCTTGCCTTATTGTTACCATTTCTGACAACTCCTCTAAGTATGTCTTTATGTCAATGATAGCTGTAAACTTTTATTCAGTCAGACAAATATTAATACTTTCCTACTTACTACACAGTGTAGCAGAGAAGTTAAAGCATTTGCAATATCCAAAATTTGATGTATGTTTGGAACATTAAATAAACTTTCATCTTTAGTTAATATTAGGAAGTTTGTCTTAAAATATGCAAAGTATCAGATACTTTTACTATTCTAATTATATCAATTATAATTATATTAATCTAATTATATTTTGTTTATAAAGTGTTAAAAACAAAATATAAAATAAAAATTATTGATATACAACAATAAAGTTTTAAATATAAAAACTTTTTGTCAAAAAAATTTATAGTAAGAAGGCACATACATTAAATCGATTCAAATTATAAAAAATTACATATACCATCATCATACCACAGGAAGCCTAAAGCAGTATGAAAAAATATTGGGATATTTTCTAAATTCTGTTTATTATACAGAGGGAGAAATTGTAAAGTAATTTAGTTTCCTTGCCATATATTAATCATTTGTTTCAATATATACAAAAATTAACTTTCAGAAAAAAAATGTATTTATTTGAGAACACTCTTCCAAAAATTAGAATATGAAAGAAAAAAATTCTTCGATTAACAATAAAAATATTGTTCTTAATAATCCAGCTTTTAAGTAGTCAAGGGAATGGCAATTAAAAGTCAGTCTGCAGTTGCAGTTGGCAGTCTGCAGATTACATATAAATTAAAAGGATACAAAATTGAAGATAGATATATTAAACATAAACAGCTAAGATATTTGATACAAGCTAAGACAAAGATACAATTTGATAATCATTTCAACTGTTCGTTACTAATTTTTTTCACTATTGCAAAAAAATCAATTACTTGAATATTGACAAAGTTCAAGCAAATTTTTCCACAATTGAACTAGAAAATTTAACAATATATCACTTGTTACCTTTTCTGTCGGGTTTCGTACATCTTCTAACTAATCTAATTGAATCTTTTGCGAACTGCTTGCCAGGCTCTACGAATTTTGCTATTTGATCCATTTTCTGAAATAAATTTTATTAGATTATACAAAGGTGTTATGTTTTTGTAATTTATATATTAACTTAAAGTCATAATACTTACAAGAATTTAGCGCTCCTTATAAAATCACAACTGATAATTAAGATGATTTTCTTGTTCAGAATTTTCGACAAATATTACAAGTGAGAGGAAATATCGCGGATCGAAAATTGACAAGTCAATTATGAAAACGTCAGCCACGTTTCGACGTTGCACGTCACGTCACCATATTAGCGTTTGGATACATTATAACAAACATACTATAAATAAAAGATGTTGTATTTGTTTTATTACAATAGTAAATGACACAAGAAGGACTTTAATAAACGATTTATGAAGTTTACATATGTGGTTCGTTATATAAAAAAAATATTTTTATGTCTGCTAATAAGAATACATCATAATATTTTTCGTAAGTTGTTACTTGCTAGCTATGTTCTATCAGTGTTCGTACGTACTAATTACTGTTTATATCTCTTAGAACTCTTTCAACCGATTACATTATAAAATCCATGAGAACTATAAATACAAGTCCTAAAAATATATATTTACAGCCTTTAAAAAAAAAACCTTTCAATCAATTTTTAATCTGTAAATGTAAATGTCACTTAGTTGTCACTGTCAAGAAACCGCAGAAAAAAAGCGCAGATAATCTATAATTCTATACTTTGTTGTCGAAGCAAATTTCATTTTTATACATAATTTTTGTTATTTTTATAAGAAAGTAATGAACTCATATGATATGTTATAGTACATTAATGATCTCCAAGAAAACATAATTTGCATCAGTAAAGGGAAATTGGTGAAAATGTACGCTGTCGAGAAGAAATTCGAAATCGAAATGAAGTTGAAAAGGGTACTTTCTTTTTACATATCTTGCGAATCAATAGGATTAATTAAGTGATAATTCAGTAATAATTACTTCTATTTTGCAGTAATTTTTATATATAGTCAGTTTTCATATATAGTCATAATAAGTATAGTTTTTTGGGGGCGTCTTCTGTTTCTTACTAGGAAATGACAAATATTCAAGAGCTGAAAGCGGCTGCGAACCGCAGCTCATCACTTGCTAATGATGTGTGCAATGTGCTTGGTGCCTGCGAGCAACGGTTGCAGCAGCTGGAGACGGCAGTCCTGCCCCTGTATGGGGACACAGCTCGATTACAGCATATACACCATAGTAAGATATAATACAGTAGGGAAATAAAAGTTGCTAAAAACATAACCATCAACTTTTGGATGCAGTTTTAAGTTTAAAAAACACTATTAAAAAAGGCTAAGACAGAAAGCCTACTATACTATTGGAATTACTTAGGTCTTAGATGATAAGAATGTGTGGATATAGCTAATATAGTGGAAATAGTAATAAGAATTATACTTTTTTTTAATTTAAACTATCGTGAGTAGTATTCATAGTTAATGTATAGATACCGGCTATACTCACGTCTAATTTTATCGGATTAGCCCGACTAGTTCCCGCCGCGATAACATAGTGTAAAGAGATAAGATAAAGTGCCCCGGGCAGGTTCGAAACTAGTTGGGCTAATCCAATAAAATTAGACGTGAGTATAGCCAGTATCAATATATTAACTAAGAATTATACTTTGAAAAGAGCAAGCTAAGTGTCTTGGTGGTTCTTCTCTGTAGGAACAGCTTCTCGAACCAGCAGTAGAGTTGATGATTCAAAAACGCTTATTTACAAACTTAATTTTTTAAATTTATACTACCATTACAGTGTTATGACTTATTGACTTCATATTTATTGCTCATACTCTTTCAGTATTTGTCTCCTTAATACTAAGTAATTTTTGTGTGATTGTAACATATCTTCTTTCTCCTACCCTTATCCCACTCTAAGTGGGGTCGGTACAACATGTTTTCCTCTTCCATTCTCTTCTATCATTCGTCAACTCTGGCGCTACTCCTTTTATATGCATGTCATACTTCACACATTCCAACCATCTCTTTTTAGGCCTCCCTCTAGTCACATATCCATCCACATTCATATCCAACACTCGTTTAGTCACATGATTTTCATCCCTCCTCATTACATGTCCATACCATCCCAATCTTGCACCTCTCATCTTTTCTACAATGGGCGCAACTTTCATACTTCCCCTTATATACTCATTTCTTATTTTATCCAATCTTGTCACACCACACATCCACCTTAACATTCTCATCTCATTTGCATGCACTCTTCTTTCATCCATCTTTTTCATTGCCCAACTTTCTGATCCATACATTACGACAGGTCTTATGACCGATTTATAAATTTTCCCTTTAAGTTTAAGGGGCATTCGGGGGTCACATACTGTCCCTGAGACCTGTCGCCACTTCATCCATCCTGCATTCATTCTATTTCTCACATCGCGATCAATTTCACCGTTTTCCTGTAGAAGCGAGCCAAGGTACCGGAAGTCGGAGCAGTGTGATTGTAACATATATGATTTTTAAATCTATTAATTTCATTAATGTTGTGGTATCAATTTTTATGGTCTATAAATGGATTTCAGATATGGAGCGAACAGTGACAGCTTTAGACCATGTTATAAATTACTACATGGTCTCAAGAGAGCTGTCAGACCTTATACAATCAGGGCCGCATACTGGCACTACTGAGTCATTGAATATATACCTTGAGGTTAGTGAAAGTGCAAAGATAGGTTATATATACATATTTTCAGATAAATCTTGATGATTTAGAAATAATTCTATTTTTCATTTGTACTTTTCAGGCTCTTGACAAATTGGCAGAAGCTCAGAGTTATTTTAACAAAAATAATCCTCAGAGTGTAGAATTAGAAAATATTGTAAGTTTTGCATCTATACTAAAAAAAAATACAAATTCAAATATTTTACAAAATTAGGCGTTACTTTGCGGAGATCATTAAGCATAACAATGGCACCCTCATTATCAGATAAACGTTTTAAGTTCAAGCTTGTTGCACATGTTCAGAGGTAAAATAAAATAGCGTTGGGGTTGAACCGATTACTATATAACAATGCTTGTTTGGATAATGCTTCGCTTTGCGATTTTGTCGTGGAGTCTATCTCTTGATGATGCTTCGGTTGCGGGGCGAAACGATTGTTGAGTTTGTGATAGTGAACATGTCTAGTGCTTGTGTTTTGTGATGGCAATGGTGGAGCTTTGTGCATGTGTATTTACGAATCCTGCATGTAACAGGTATGAAAAACGGATAGTCCACTATACATTAAGCACTATATATAATTTCTATTTACTGTATAGCGGATTATAGCAAAATAATTTCATTATTACTTTTGTTTACAAATTCAAATTAACATTCAAGTCTTTATTCAAGTAAACTTGTGAACAAGTGCTTTTGAATCAATTCTACATCTACTGTTGGTTTGTAAAGCTGTTCCTATTGAGAAGAACCAGCAAGAAACTTGGCAGTTACTCTTTTAAAAATATAATTCTAATTGCTAGTTACATATAGTTATTAATGTCTTGTACAGGGTTGAATAGTAGCTATATCCACACATTCTTATTGTCTAAGTAATCCTCAATAGTATAGGAGGCTTTATTTATTTGCCTTTTTTAATAGTGTTTTTAAACTGCTGTAATGGCAAAGTTAAAGTAGATACAGAACTGCAGAATAGTTAAAAAAAATTGTATAGATTTTGATTTTTTTGTGATGTGTTGTATATTAGTTTCAAACATGTCAATGGAATCATTAATTAAAAAGTAGATTTTTATATGTTCAATTGTCACCGTAAATAGTATTTTATATAAGTATACTTTAATTTTTAGTTTGTCTGAAATTGATTACAGAATCAACTTTATAATACTGGGGTGTTAAAATAAATATATAGATAGTATTTTGTATAAGTATACTTAATTTGTAGTTTATTTGAAATTGATTACAGAATCAACTTTATAATACTGGGGTGCTAAAACTGGAGAGTGCATTCGAGGAACTTTTGAGTCGTAACACAAGACCATTGTCTCCCACTGCCCTCATGGATATGATCGCTTTGGAAGAAGGTTAGAACACAATAATATAGCATTAAATACAATGGTTTTAAGCTACAATTTGGTTGAATTAAAGAAACACTAGCCAATCTTTAATGTTTCTGGTTTTAGGTATCATTATTTTTAAACATTTTATTTGTGTTAAGTGAAATGAAAACTAGCCCAATTTTGAAGGTGCCTCTTAGAAATTGACGCCAAACTAACTAATTTTTATCCCATAATCCCAGCAAAGGGAAGGGATCCCCTTTCCTTTGCTGGGATTATGGGATTACGGGAATAGTCGGTTGTAGCCACAACTGGGTCCAGCTAGAATTAGAGCAATCCTGATCTAACTTAAAGCTTCTGACTGGGAATTTAAACCCCAATCCTCTGCCCTTAATATTGCCATCTGTGAATCAGTCTCCTCCCTGTCGATGCATTGTCAATAGATAGAGCCCAAAAGAAATCATCAAATATTCCCAGAATATCTACAATAACCATTCCATGGGAAGGATAACGTATCATCTTGTACCTCTTGTACCTAAGATTGACAAACTCTTTGTGACGTTGGGAGTGATAAAAAACGACGGCTCACCAAGTCAACAACAAATTTATTCTATGCCGCGGAAGTCTACTGCCGCTAGGTACTGCCCTGGCTTTGCCACGCAGCTAAGTAGGCCGTGCAGCGTGTACCCGGAGAATGATGGGCCGCCCCGATGACGTCGGGCTCGGACGCAAGGCTCCGCTGGCAAGCAGCAGGTGCTCGGATGGAATACTTGCTGATATATTAGTTCCAAATATTTGTTCCCAATATGTGGGAATGTAAAAATATACTAGGTTTAGAAGAAACCTAGGCTGTCCGTCGATCATAGAGGAAAGGGCCACGATAGACGTGTTTTGAATAAAATGAATCGGCCACCGGAGACGCGACCGGCGAAATCAAGGACGTTTTATGCATTCGATTGCTGACCGGAGCGGCCGACCGCTAGTAACTTTTCAAACACGATGAGGACAGGCCGCGTGCGCCTGTATACGGCATTCCCTTATAATGCACACGTGTAATTTTGCGTTTCGGGTGTTAGTCTCAGATTTAGTGACGCGTTTAACCAGTGAAGTGTTTGATAAGACGCGACCGTCCACGGTTTTGGTGCGCGTTGGTTACTATTCCCCGATATAGGGACGATTCAATAACGTGTGACCTTACGAAGGTTGTGTGCACACCGGGTGTTATTTAGCCGATATAGTGAAGTGTATACTCAGGGAGAAACAGACATTACGTGCACGTGGAAGAGTGCAGAGGCGAGCCAACAGTTTCGGGAATCGGCCAAGTACATACAAGCACACACACCTACGTACACATATACACGCAGTGACTCACGAGGCCGGACCACATACCGCTAACGGCCGCATAAGGTAGGTTGAAACGCTGGGATGACGGGCCCAGGTCCCGGAGGTTGTTTCATCCGTCCGCACGTTTGCGCGGAACAGACGTCACAGGTCATTATCAGAAGGCGAACAGAAAGAGGCGACGGGCTAATGCCCGCGCGCCGCGCCTAGGGCGAGCCAAGAGGCAGGGTGCGGGGTTCGGGAGGTGGGCAGTCATCACGCGATAACAGATGAGTCACCCCGCCGCGCGTTAAATAATTTAAATTTAAACAATAAACTATATCTATATACGTTGAAATAAATATAAAAATAAATAATTATGTACGTATTAACGTTACATCTTCTGGATAGACGTAGGCGTTATTTCACGTCACTGTATACAATAACCGGTTACGTGCTATGAAACGGAATAACTAGTTACGTGTGCAAAGGCGAAGTAGTTATTTTTGTAACTAGCTACTTTCGTAGCAGCTTTCATGCGACATTACGTTACGTTGCGTTTGCGTTTCGTTGAACTACGTTACGGCATCGGCCTATTGCATTAACGACTACAAAATGTAACTTGTAACGAAGAATAACGAACATAACTAATCCCTCAACTGTCAATCGTCTCTGAAGTAACTGTAACACTTCAGTAGAATCACGTATTAACCTTGGCTAAATTTCATTACTGTGATACAGTTTCGAATGAGTAACTAGTTACGAAAATAACTAGTTATAAAACAGGTTACATATTTGCCGTCACTAGTTACGTTACGTTACGCGAAAATCACGTAACGACCCACGTCTACTTCTGGACAACCCTCTGGGTTGCGGTCGAACAGGGTGTAGGGCGGCCGATTAATAATTATAACACAGCTATCCGAAACTTGATTTATTTATGCTTTACCAATTAAATTAGGTTTGACGTTATTATGTTTTACAATGCACGATACACAGACGAACGCAATGCAATGAATTAATAAAGGTTCTAAGAAGTAGTACTGGGCGTTTTTTTCGTAACAGTTTTAAAAAGTGGTTCGTCTATAAAAAACGAGCGAACTGTTTTTTGAACATGCAACATTAAGTTAGGTATAAAACGAACGGCCCTAACGGAGATGTCACTGAGTCAGTCATTCATCAATATGTAAGCTGAAATGAATTTTACTGTGAAAAGAATACAGTGCTTATTTAATTTTAGGTAAACAAACGAACGGAGAAAAAAAACGATTGTTTTTTGTCGCAGGGCATAGAGTAAGCTACAATGAATCTAATTCGTAAAAGTATACAGTTCTTATTTGATCGTAGATAAAAAAACGAACGAACGAATGTCAAAAAAATAGTTATTTTTCAAACGCAGGGCATAGAGTAAGCCACAATGAATCTAATAATTGAAATTATACAGTTCTTATTTGATCGTAGATAAAAAAACGAACGGACGTTTAAATAACGTCTCGTCTCGTATACGTCTCGTATAAATAATTATTAAGTATTTATTATTATTATTAGATTTATGCCTTAGACCACTAAGATTTAATCAGTACTTACGGCTTGCTCGCAAACCAAAAAAAAAACCGTTTTTTTAAAAACGGTTTCTAAGAACTGTTTTTTAGGAGTAAAAACGTTCGGAGTAACGGAGTAAGTTCGTTACGTTTTTCGTAAAACATAGAACGACCCAGCACTACTAAGAAGAAAGGGCTCGATACAATCTGACGTCTTGCTTATATACAAGTACCGCGAACCAAACGATAGCGGGCATTTTTTCGATGCAGCGCCATCTGGTTTGATTCGCGGTACTATCTATCGTAAATGCGTTATTCATCTTCACCTCCACGGAATAGCTCCGCTGCATGCCCGTCCACCTGAGGGACGTCCATTACCTCGTGGGCTTCTGCGGTCGCCCGCACCGCTAGACGCGGAACTGAGCGACGAACAGGACGACGCGAACCTGAACTAGACACCCCACCGGACTGACTACACCCCCGGATTTGATACCACACGGATACGACACCCATGACGCGAACGATAGGACACTTTCGCTCAAGACATATCCCCCACATGCTTAAGTCATTATGCTTAAGCCTAGGCCAACAGGTCTGAACAAACAACCAGGCGTAAGGCCTGCGAGGAATGGCCCGGGTAAGGAGGTACGCCTCGAAGCCCGTACCACACCGTCTATGGGCGAGTGAGAAGACCCCTATCCATCTTCTGTTTGTTTATGGTTGCTACCAACTTTAGGGTTATCTTGACGGGCTGTACTAGGGCTTGACTGCAGTTTGTGTCGGGGCAGACTCGAGCGTGGACAGCGTGAGCGTGAGCGGCAGCAACTCGTCCAGCTCGGCGCTGGAGAGCATGCGCGCGGCGGCCGGCTGGCTGAGCGCCGCGGGCCGCCCGCCAGCCGCGCCGCTCGTGGCGCTGCGGGCGCCGGCCGCGCTCGGCTCGCTCACCGCCTTCAAGGACTACCTGCGCTCGCGGTCCATGGCCGCCTCGCCGCTGATGGTGAGCTGCCCGTCCCTATACTATAATACATAGCGGCGGCCCACCGGCGGCCGCCACGCGGTTAAATCAAATCAAATCAAATCAAAATAATCTTTATTCAAATAAACCATTTCAGGCACTTTTGAATCGTCAAGCATCAATATGATTAATGAAGCTACAACTGGTTCGGAATGTCGCTCTTACCGAGAAGAACCAGCAAGAAACTCGGCGGTCAATCTTTTAAATATTTTCAATTATACATTATTAAACCGCTGTCTTGTATGAAGCTGAAAGGATTTTCAAATCCAGGCTTTCTTATCATCCAAATAATTTTCAATTTTGTAATATGCTTTACTTATAAGCATATTTTTTACACTAGCGGCAATATATATGACATAGGAGGTCAAAGTCGCTTGACGCTATCAAATCAAATCAAAATATTCTTTATTCAAGTAAACTTGTAAACAAGTGCTTTTGAATCGTCAACTTTACTGCTGGTTCGGAAAGCTGTTCCTACCGAGAAGAGCCAGCAAGAAACTCGGCGGTTGCTCTTTTTTAAAATATAAATCTTAGAACTAGTTACATTTATTTATTACTGTCTTGTACAGGGTAGAGGTGCACCTATATCCACACATCCTTATCATCTAAGTAATCTTCAACAGTATAGTAGGCTTTCTGTATCAGCCTCTTTTTAACGGTGGTTTTAAACTGCTGTAATGGCATGGCCAAAATTGATTTCGGAATTTTATTATAGATTCTTATACCCAAACCCACAAACGATTTACGTACTTTTGCAAGGCGCAAAGCAGGAGTCGCACGCTTATGTCGGTTCCTACTTTGTCTATTATATACATCACCTATCGTTTTATAATTCTTTATATTTTTATGTTCAAAAATTCCGTTATTTAAAATATACTGTGAAGCAAATGTTAGAAAGCTAATCGTCTGGAATATTCACGTTGTTTACGAATCTTGTTCCGTATCCCCGCCACGACTCGCGAGTAATCGAGACAGACTGCATAGTGATTGTGAGTACTAATTTTGTAGTGATAAGCTGAATAAACTTTTTAACTAGTCACCAGGTATTTTTATACAAGTCCACGAACCTCTGTACGAAGCATGAAAGTGTTCACTTACAAAAGTAGTGGTCAAGGTAGCCTGTAAAAGTTAAAAAAGTAAGGTAACGGTCTGTTACTATGCCCACTGCTGGGCTAAGGCCTAAGGAAGGATTGGAGCTAAGACCTACTACGCTCCTCCAATGTGGGTTGGTAGGTTACACATATCCCTAGAATTCTCTAGAGATATGCAGGTTTCCTCACGATGTTTTCCTTCACAAAGCGTGTGATAAATTGCAATTATCAATTACACACATAAGTTTTAATAGGAAAACTCATTGGTGCCTGCCCGGGGTTGGAACCCATGTCGTCTCTAGAGAGTCGCACGGTCTCACCGCTAGGCTATCACAACTTAGGTAGCCTGTAGCGTCTGAATAAATGATGTATATTTACCAGATTTTACTTCAGTTAACATTTTACTTGTATATTCGTTATATTACGCAATTTCTTTTGCAGAGAGCTAAAAACATGTTGCATCGCGTAGACAGCACGCAGCGGAGAACTAGTAAAATACAGAAAGTGTGAGTACCATGGCGAAAAACAACAACAGCCATAAATGGTTAAAATATATATGCTAATTGTAGAGTGTATTATCTGTTTTCATACCTGATACGTATAGGATTCGTGCCGAACCCATGCACAACAAACATCCACCTTTGCCACCACAATATTACGTTATTATTGTTAAGTGCTACACACATTCACTATCACAAACTCAACAAAAATGTCCTGTAACCGAATTATCGTCAAGAGATCGTCGATACCAGATAATGATTTCAAATGTTCTTAGGTTGGAAAAACGCGCTATAAACATAATGATGAAAGCTTCGCAGACCCTCGAGCAGTCCACTGGACTGGCCATAGGTCCACGGCGGTCCGTCAACGACTCCTGTAAGTGCTCACGTAATAGTGATATTCAAATCAAATCAAATCAAAATTAAATAAATTATCCAAATAAAAAATCAAATTAATAACCTCACAGTAAAGTAAATAACAGTAAAATTATAATGAAAAAAAAAAACAGAAATGTGACGTCACGAATTGGAAGACATTCAGCTTAAGTTGCGGCGTACCTCAACGCTGGTTTTCACTTTTAAATGGCGACCATTGTTCCTTAAATCTAAATCCTAGTCTAAAGACTCAATATTCCTCTAACGTTATCAATTATTTTTCGATTTTGCTATATTAACTACGGTCTGTTTATCCGTTGAATGGGTTCAATTTAATAGCATATTCAACGCATGGGGGTTATTCGGTATGGGTTCCTTGACCGGGATCAAACGGAATGGGTTACATGACCGGAGTTGGTCGGTGTAAAAACTGAACTTGAACAAAATTCTCGACACCAATGTCGAGTGAACTGAAACCTAAACCTAATTACAATTGACAAAAAACTGAACCCTACGATGTACTGAATTGACTTTGAATTGAATTGAGAACCACACAACATTCTATTTCGAACTCCTCACTGTTGTGGTAAACCCATACTTATGATAATTGCAATCGACAAACATTAGCGCGATATGATCAACCGGTGCTGCCATCTAGGAACGCTTACAATAACTCCAACAGTCGGTGTTCCGCGCAAACGTGCGGACGGATTAAACAACCTCCGGGACCTGGGCCCGTCGTCTCGGCGTCTCAACCTACCTTATGCGGCCGTCAGCTGTATGTGGTCCGGCCTCATGAGTCACTGCGTGTATATCAGTACGTGTGTGTGTGTGCTTGTATGTACTTGGCCGATTCCCGAAACCGTTGGCTCGCCTCTGCACCTTCCACGGACACGTAATGTCTGTTTCCCCCTGAGTATACACTTCACTATATCGACTAAATAACACCCGGTGTGCACACAACCTTCGTAAGGTCACACGTTATTGAATCGTCCCTATATCGGGGAATAGTAACCCAACGCGCACTAAAACCGTGGACGGTCGCGTCTTCTCAAACGCTTCACTGGTTAAACGCATCACTAAATACTTATATCAGTCTCAAATGTCAATAAAGTCGTGTCACTACTGAATAACACCCGAAACGCAAAATTACACGTGTGCGTTATAAAAGAATGCCGTATACAGGCGCACGCGGCCTGTCCTTATCGTATTCGAAACGTCACTAACTGTCAGCCGCTCGCGTCGGCAATCGAATGCATAAAGGTCCTTGATCCCGCCGGTCGCGTCGCGTCGCGCGCGTCATTTAATCAAAACAGTCGGTATAAACACCCCGGTTGGGGTCGGTCTGTGAAGGCTGTGGTGTTCAATCAAGCGTGCCTCGTGCAGACTCCGAGGAGTGCACGGACGCGGTGGACGAGCGCGAGGCGGAGGCGTGCGGCACGCTGGCGGCGGCGCTGTGCCGGCTGGCGCGGCGCGAGCAGCGGCACGCGCTGGGCCTGGTGCCGCTGCAGCGGCAGCCGGCGCTGCTCGCGGCCATCATGAAGGACTGCCTCGCCCTGCTCGGTACGACCACCTGACATAGTGTTACGTGCCGCACAAGCCTGCTTACCTCCAATCGCGGAGCGGGCCCCAAACCCCGTCGTTAGTTTACCTTGAAGAATGTGACGTCATTCGTGCCGCCATATTGTTTGACCTTGATCGGGAGCCAAGGCGTCCTCGATGTATTATTGTATGTATGTGTGTGTGTGTGGGTGTGTGTGTGTGCGTGGCCGTAGCCGTGTATACTCTCTTGTATGTATGCTGCCGGAATAGAATAGAATAGCCGGGTCTCCCAGAAGGCGGGAATCGAACCCCGGTATCCCGCTGGTGCACAAATAACGACACAAGCTATTCCCAATACTTCCAACCACAGCCGGTCAGTAACCGATAAATCGCCCGACAGGCGCTCCGATAGTTTATATCGCTTAACAGCTATCGGTTCAATAACGCACGCACAAGTATAACCTCACTTATCACGTGTTGAATAATTAATTAGAATTCACTTAACACGCGCTTTTGCACTTTCACTCAATGCCACGAATTCGCCCGGTATCGAGGTCAGCTGAAACGTCAGTACTAAATTAGTTCACAAATATTTCGCCCTCGTGTACGCGACGTCGTACGCGTCGCTGTTACAGTAAGCCTACTATACTGTTGAGGATTACTTAGATGATAAGAATGTGTGGACATAGCTACTCTACCCTGTAGAAAACTGTAATGACTATATGTAACTAGTTATAAGTGATCAGAAAGGTGTTCATACAAACGGCAGAGTCTCAACAAATATCCACCGACTAGCTTTTGAATACAACTGCGTTCGTGTGGGCTGCAGTCTTATTGTATGAGTAAACCGTAATACTTATATTAATTATGGTTAAAATGGGTTAACCTTAAAAGCTAGACATTCTGCAGTGGACTTTTTTTTAACCTTTTAGAGGGAAATAATTTGTTTGTTGTAATACATGATTTTTTAATAACTTGCATTGCTTACTTAGCTCTTGGACTTATAAGGAAAGCTTTAAATTTTACAGTTTTCGCAATACTTTTTATTGCTGCTCCTGTCCTATTCATCTTAGTGTGATGTTATATAGTTTATAGCCTTCCTCAGTAAATGGACTATCTTACAATGAGAGAATTTTTGAAATCGGTCTAGTAGTTTCTGAGATTAGCGTGTTCTAATAATCAAACAAACAAACAATTCAGCTTTATATATTAGTATAGAGCTTTATATTTGTGGGCCTTGTCGAGTGTTAAGGTGATTCGCAGCGTCGGAGGTGGAGCGGGTGTGCGGGCGCTGCCGGCGCGCGGCCGGCCGCTGCAGCGCGGGCGCGGCGGCGGCCTGGGCGCTGGCGGCGCGCCTGCAGCGGCTGCAGCCCGAGCTGGACCGCGCGCTGCACCCCGCCTCGCCGCGCGCGCACTCCGGCCTGGCCGCGCGCGCGCTGCACCACGTGAGTACACTGCACAACGCACAACGCACCACGCAAGCACAACGCGCCACCCTAGCACAACGCACCACGCAAGCACAACGCACCACCCAAGCACAACGCACCACGTAAGCACAACGCACCACCCAAGGACAACGCATCACCCCAGCACAACGCACCACGCAAGCACAATGCACACTGTACCAAGTAAGTACAGTGCACACTGTACCACGTAAGTAAGTAACGAGCAGATAAATGCTTCTAGTTCAAGCTTGTTGCACGTGGTCAGAGGTAAAATAAAGGGTGGGGATGAACCAAGTACTATATAACAATGCTTATTCGGATATTGCTTCGCTTTGCGATTTTGTCGTGGAGTCTATCTCCTGATGACTGATGATTGGTGACTGTTGCGGTTTGCAAGGCATCGTGAACTTGGATGGAGAGCGAGTTAGTAATCTGGTCGGACCATCTAGTTGGACTGCGGCCTCATGCTCTTTTTCCTTCCACCGAACCAGTGATCATCAGCTTCTCCAGGTTGTCTCCAGTCTTCCTAGCTTTATGTCCGACGAACTCAAGGACTCAGGGGACGCGAAGCCACTAGGGGACCAGTAACAAAATATTGTGTGTGGCAGTGCGTGCGCTCGCTGGAGGAGTGGGTGGAGGCGGTCCGCAACGACTCAGCGGCCGGCGCGGTGGACGGCACGGTGCACCAGCTGGCAGCAGCCACGCTGGCCTATTGCCACGCACTGGCTGCACATCTGCACGTCATCGGTGAGAGCATAGTTTTGGCAAGGAGGAAACTCTGGATAATGCTATTCGCAGACGGCAGCTATCGGCTAATACCTGGTGATTAATGAGGTGCAGTCATCCGGAACGGCCATAGTTATGGGTGTGCCTCAAGGATCAATCCTTGGTTCCTTTCTGTTTTTAGTTTATATAAATGACTTACCATATTTCATTCATAATATTTGCGATATTGTACTGTTACGGATGATACATCTTTAATTTTTAAAGTAAATAGAAATGACCATCATATTGACGAAGTAAACAGTGGTTTATCGCAAGTAGCCCATTGGTTCAGGGTAAATAATTTGGTATTAAACTCAAAGAAAACAAATTGTATTGAATTTGCATTACCTAATGCTGCAAAAACAGCAAATAAGCTCTCCATAAATAATGTACCACTGAAAACAGAAAATACAACTGTATTCTTGGGAGTGACCTTGGATTCAAAACTCCAATGGAGCACACACATAAAAACTCTTGCAGGGAAACTTAGTTCAGCAGCCTACGCTGTTCGAAAGATAAGACAATTTACAGATGTCGAAACAGCGAAACTTGTTTATTTTGCTTACTTCCATAGCATTATGTCTTATGGAATATTGCTGTGAGGTAAATGCGCGGATAGTGAAAAAATTTTCGTATTACAAAAAAGAGCCAACGTGGCATCTACAATTTAAGTCCGCGTGATTCCCTGCGAGAGAAGTTTAAGCAAATAGGTATTCTAACATTTGCTTCACGATAGATGATGTATATAATAGACAAAGTAGGAACCGACATAAGCTTGCGACTCCTGCTTTGCGCCTAGCAAAAGTACGTAAATCGTTTGTGGGTTTGGGTATAAGATTCTATAATAAAATTCCGATATCAATTTTGGCCATGCCGTTACAGCAGTTTAAAACCACTGTTAAAAAGAGGCTGATACAGAAAGCCTACTATACTGTTGAGGATTACTTGGATAAGGATGTGTGGATATAGCTGCACTTCTACCCTGTACAAGACAGTAATAACTAAATGTAACTAGTTATAAGATTTATATTTTAAAAAGAGCAACCGCCGAGTTTCTTGCTGGTTCTTCTCGTTAGGAACAGCTTTCCGACAGCAGCAAAGTTGACGATTCAAAAGCACTTGTTTACAAGTTTGCTTGAATAAAGAATATTTTGAATTTGCATTTACCTTGCTGAATGGAAACTTGGGCACGGAAGACTGAACTCATCAACTCTACTCCTGCTTCTGTAGATAAAGAAACAATTACAGACCTATCTGCAGTCCAACTGGGTAACTTTCAGCCTCAGGAGAACTTTTCCCAAGTAGGACACTGAATGTCCCAATTTAGATAGTATATTCATATCGTTGACAAGTCTGTGTAAATATTAAATTATATACTGATATATGAAAGTGTGTGTGTGGGTGATAAGAGTCAATTGTTCTCGCCAGGTCCAGCACTGTTGACGGAGGCTGCGTACGTGCGCGCCGCGTCACAGATCTCTGGAGTACAAGACAGGAATGCCTTGATGCTTTCCCTGTACATGCGTAAGTCTGACCTTATTGAGGATTTAATATACCCCCAGCTGTGAAAGCCCAACAGTGAGACTGTGCCTATTCAGGGGGTCACGGGTTATAACCAAGGGCAGGAATCTATGAATTTGGAATTCTGGAAATTTGAATTCTGGTATAACCTATGTGTTTAGCCAATATTTACAATTGATGACACACTGTACGGTCAATGGAAAAGTAAAATAACTAAGTTTGCTTTGTTATGAGATTATAGTGTATAGGCCTTTTGATAATGGCAAATTTTGTGAATGTGTCTTTAAAAACCTTTGTGTTAAAAAGGGTTAAACCTGGAATAGTAAATTCTTTCTGGGAAAATTCTAAAATTCTGTGCTTCTTAAGACAACAAACTGCAATCTCGATTTTTGTGAGATAATATAAATTAAGATGAGCAGTTGCTGATCATCTTAATCTTTTATCCATGCCGTGCATATTGAGGAGCATCCCTAGTACAAAATAATTAGAACTTAATTATTATTTTAGAAGCTGTGATAGACCAGCGGTGAGACCGTGCGACTCTTTTGAGGGGAACACGAGTTCAAACCCGGGCAGACACCAATGAGTTTTTCTATTAAAACTTATGTGTCTAATTGGTAATTGCAATTTATCGCACGCTTTTTGGTGAAGGAAAACATCGTGAGGAAACCTACATATATTCTTATAGAATTCTAGGTATATGTGTAACCTACCAATCCGCATTGGAGCAGCGTGGTAGGTCTTAGCTCCAATCTTTCTCTCCAGAAACGGAGAGAGGAGGCCTATGCCCAGCTGTGGGATTGTAACAGGCTGCTACCATTTTTTATTTTAGGCAAAGTGTTGGCTCAGTTGAACTTGACTTTGAGGAATAAGAGCGAGCAATATCCGGACGCGCTCAAAGCAATATTCCTACTCAACAACACGCTGTACCTATTGCAGGTGAGTTTAACGGTGTACAGACCATTGAACAGGCTCGGTAAACAGTTAAAACTATGCTTTGTGGTCCCAAATTCGCTTTGATATTACTATGGATGGATATTAGGAGTCCTTTAAGATTACTAGCAATAATCAAGGATGGAAGACTAGTTGGTTGTTCGCAGACGTAGTTATAAGTTGACCGAGAACTAAGGACGTCGCTTTCGATCTCCTTAAATAGGTCAAAGGGAGTTACTGATTCCGGCAACAGTTTGGCGTGACCTTTGAATGGGTCAAATTTGTTTATTCCAGCACCAGAATCTGGTGAATCATGCCTGCCATATAACGATCTAGGTGGAAAGATGGATAGATCAAACTTTACCTTAAATAAACTCAATAAACACTTTTGTATTTATGATATAAGTAGCATTTTGAGAGCAGTAGTTTGTATTGTCACGTACAGGGGTTCGTGCATTTGGGTGAAAATACCTGGTGACTCGTTAAAAACACTTTATTCAACTTTCACTACAAACTTAGTACTTACAGTCTCTATACAGTTCTTGTGTCCAATAAGAATGCCGAGGTCACTAATAATTCACTTTTATTTTCGCTTGTTTATTCGCTGTTGATCGCTATTCACAAACTGAATGTCGAGGCGCACGATACGTCTGCTTATTATATCGAACGAACCGATTTCGAGAACATTCGTGAGACCTTGAAAAGATCGTAAACATGTTTTGATATACGTCGAATGTTCCAGCGAATTTGAACTTTATGACATATAGTTTCCGAACCTTTTTGCACGTTCGTAACATGTTCGTTTTAAATTGCTATACTGGCAAAGCTAAAATCATTCACAGAATCTTAAAATAGATCGTATACCGAAATCTAAAAACTTATGTATTTTACAGATCGCCGCTCAGTTGGATTGATATTTCGATGAAGCCGCTTAGATAAAGGAAGATTCACATCTGAATACTGTTATAGAAAAATATATATTCTCGTTACTATATAGGGTGCTTACAATGTTCCAGCGAATTTGAACTTTATGACATATAATTTACGAACCCTTTTTGCATGTTCGTAACAGTATTAATACGAACCCGTTTGTTCCCATGGCCAGGGCTTGCAGCGTAGCGGGCTCCTTGACGTACTAGCGCTGGCCGAGCCTGAGTGCGAAGGCAGCTACCGGGACATGATACAGGACTACAAAAACGCTTACCTGCAGAGGTACCACACGGCTTCCGCTTAATTTTACCCGTTTTTAAGAAAATTACGCGAATGGGAAGTAGTCTAAAGTACCTCAGTGCCTTAAGACCAAAGACTTCGTGTCTGTGATGACATACGGATCTGAAACCTAGTCGTTAACTATGGGCCTCATAAGAAGTCATTCAGCGGGCGATGGAGCGAGCTATACATGGAATACCTCTACGAGTCTCTGTCTCATCAGAAATGAGATCCGTAGAAGAATCAAAGTCACCGATATGGTTCAGCGTGTTGCGAACTTAAGTGGCGATGGGCGGGGCACATAGTGTGCAGAACCGATGGGCGCTGGGGTCTCAAGGTGTTGGAATGGAGACGCTGGAAAACGCAGTGTCAGTAGAATCTCTAAGAGATGGACAGATAACTTCAAAAAGGTTAAGGGAAGCCACTGGATCCAAGTGGGGGGGGGGAAGAGATCTATGTCTTGCAGTGGACGCCCATCGGTTGAAGTAGAAAGAGAGGGAGACAGTGTAGTATAGTGCAGAATGCCAATTTTTGTTTGTTTGAACGGTGGACTCGTTCGATATCTTCGGTACCAATATGTATTATTATATTAGTCGTTTGTTAGTTGGAACAAGCTGCTCTCCCACCTGTCGCTGGACGAGCCGCTGCCCGCCAAGCTGCGCGATAAGGACCGCCAAATGCTTAAGGACAAGTTCTCGGTGAGATCCTAGGCCTTTTTTACACGGCATGTAGACAACTCCTTTGAACCACTCTGAGCGAACTGACTTTAATCAATCTTTGTACACTTCTCAAGAACTAGCGACAATACCATAAAGTAAATAAATAAGTTAATATAAGAATACTTTTTGCTCTATTGAGTAACATATATTATATTCTATATATATATTCTAACACGTAACGTAAACGAGTTGCGGCTCGGGGCTTGAAACCTAGTGTAGCTTAGCCGTCAGTCGCGACTGGGTACATTCGATTCAACATTTAACTCATAACAAAGATTATTTAAATTTAAACATATATTTTATGAAATATTTTGTACGACAAATAAACATTTCAATAATATCCGTGCCCGCACCCCTACGTTAAATGGTCCTTCGAGCCGGATACATATGTAAATGTAAGGTTACCGTAACTCGCAACCGTCCGCAGTCGTTCAACCGCGAGTGGGAGGAGGCGACGCGCGCGCAGCGCAGCTACAGCGTGCCGGACGCCGAGCTGCGCGAGGCGCTCAAGCGGGACAACAAGCAGGCGCTGCTGCCGCCGTACGCCGCGCTGCACGAGCGCGCCGCCGCGCTGCCCTTCACCAAACACCCCGACAAGTACCTCAAGTACACGCCGCTGCAGGTGCCTGCCTGCGTACAGTTATACCGGACTCTTCCTGGCGTTGGGAATAGCGTTTCCACCTTAGCGTTAGCACCTTAGGCGTAATTACATAAATACGGACGCGCGGCCGCGCCGCAATCAGTTTGCATCAGTCTGTGAGCGCCACGAGCAACGCCCTTCCCGGCTAATTTCTTTAGCATTAGCATTAATAAGTTTTACCTATTATCATTATAATAAGTTAGGAATACTTCTCTTTACATTTTGGTCCTAAGAGCCGGATGTGAGACCAGGGACACCAATTTAATCAGTTTCAACGAGTGCTCTTGAATCGTCACCTCTATTGCCGGTAAAATCTCGGCGGTTGCTCTTTTCAAAACAATAATTCTTATCTAGTCGCATAAACGTCAATGGTATCCTGTCCAAGGTCGTAGAGAAGCTAAATATTTATCTTATTATTTTTAAATAATTTTCAATAGTAGACGTTTTCTATCAGCCTTCTTTTGACAGTAATTTTAAATTGCTATACTGGCAAAGCTAGAATCATTCACAGAATCTTAATATAGAATCGTATACGAAATCTAAAAAAATATATATTTTACAGATCGCCGCTCAGTTGGATGGATATTTCGATGAAGCCGCTTAAATAAAAGAAGATTCACATCTATTAATGTTACAGAAAAATATATACTCTCGTACTATATAGGGTGCTTACAATTAGATATTGTAAATAAAACACTTCATACAACTAATGAGTATTTATTAACAATTAGTGTCCCTGGTTCCTCGTATTCTTCTTCTTCTTTTTCTTCGGCCACTGGAACAAAGTACTTGAATAATTTGAGACATTAAACTGAATCTTTGGGCAATGTAGCCCGATTTTCGTGTAAACATCGCTTCTGTTGGCTTCAGTGGACAAATAACCGAAAGAACGAATAGAGCGAGTCCACATGAAGGGACAGGGCATGCTAGCGTAGAAAAGAAGCGTATCGAAGCGTCAAATTCTTCGCGGTAAAAACGAAGAAGAGAAATTGCCAATTTGTAGTGCGCGTGTTCATTAATATTAAACTTGTTTAAAGGAAACTCCGAACATGTTTATGATTTTCTTTAGGAAAGAAAAAATGCAAATAAAAAAATAATCAAAATCCAATTGATGCTTCGGTTCTCGTGGAGTCGATTGATTTCGATATAAATAATTTCTATATAGTATATTATTTGCGTGGTTATTGACAAAATTCCATACAAATCTTTTGTTTGACGCTACAAAGCGCTTCGATTCTAAGTTAGTGCGTCCCAATCCTAAATGGTAGACAAACAGATTCACATTCATGATTTAAGTCTTATTTTACCATTTCCATTGAGTTGCGGGCCATATTTCAATATAATCCTTTGCAAGTGTTTCGATGGCAATTTATGGTCCTTCGCCAAGGTTGTCAATTTTTTTTAAAGGGCATATCAATAGCCATTTACCTCCTACCAAGGAAAGGCAAAAGAAGAATCTCATCTCTCAGCTGAGATGGCATCGCCAGTGGCCATTGCGATTGAGTGTTGCCAATCGCTGTTTATATAAAACTAATTTAAATATTTTTGAACCAAATGATTAAGAAATTGCATTGCTTTAAAAATAAACTGAAGCTAAGTTAGTATAAGAGTTTAAAAGAAGTAAAATAATCAGGATTAAAGACTGTACCGGTTCCTATTGAAATATAGCCCATATAGCCCTTATAGCCGAACTCTAAGATCTCTCTCTACTCAGATTTGATGGAGTCAATTGTTTTTATTATCAGTAAGTGAATCATAAATTTCAATTAACTAGCATTTGCCTGCGATTTCATCCGCCATTTTATTAGTTGTCTCCATTCAGTAGTTATTGAATCGATGTACAGAATTTCACATGCAATTAATTTCCAAATGAAATATCGCTTGACTGGTTAACTACCTTTTTGGCATATTTTGAAAACTAATGATGGATTTACTTCCATTCCATCGTGTTATCTTGGAATAAAGAATTTATCGAAAAGATCCAAGAACCTTTTGTGGATTCTATTTCTAAGCTAGTGATGTAATAAATATTTTCCTTTATTAAAACAATATTATAAAATATTTCACTGTTTAGTTATATTATTATGGAATTATATCTCAAAATCAGATTTATCACCTTAATGAGTTTTTAATAAGTTTTATCTGCTATAGTTATACAAAATTTGCAAATCAAACCGCTTTGTGTAATTTCATAATTATAGTCTATATTTATTACATCACTAACTACGTTGGAAATCCCAAGTATATGGGATATAATGGACCATTAGAAATTTACTAGAATTGTACAATATCATTAAAAGGATAAGATTTCTAGATCAGCAAAATTTGGTTAATAAACCTTTTGCTGACTTTTTTTATGCCATTTTGTGTGTAAACACGATCAAAACACAATTTCATTATGAATTAGATCGTGTTTATTGGAAAAAAGAGTCTAAAATATTACTAAGAAATCGACATCGTATAAAATTGTTTGGAGATAATTGTGGAATATTTTGTTTAGACAGTAAAAATTTACCTAACAATCAATTCTGAGAATCGTTTGCAATCATCAAAATTGTTTTTATAATCAAAACACTTGTAAAGTGCTTTTGAATCGTTAACTCTACTGCTGTTTCGGAAAGCTGTTCCTACCGACAGCCAGCAAGAAACTAGGAGGATGTTCTTATCAGAATATTCTTATCACTAGTTACATACTAGATGATATTGTGTAAGAAAAACTTAAATTATAGTAAACATTATATAGCCATTTGATTTTATTAAAACTAAAAATTTCTAAATAAACAGCAAGCACTATTTGCTTAAAACTTACATTTCTTTTAGTCCTTTATCCCTTTTGCTTTTATTTTACTGTTTGTACGATTCGATGTTGAGGTAATTATTACTTATAATTGTTGCCTAATTGTTGTTAATAACCTTAAATTTGAAAATGTCCCACTATCATCTCTTGCTGATACATTTGCTATTAAAATATTTAGACTCCTTTTTCTCACCTGTTAATCCATATCAGTAGTTTTTGAGATAATAACTGACGTTTTTGAAAAATTAAATAAAAATGCTTTTCACTTTACCATCAATTATTTTTGTAGTTTTATTTTAGGGCTCCATCTGTCGTTTTTATCAAGAGGTCCTCCATTATTGGTTAGTGACGAGTGAATAAAGAATTTTATTCAATTTAAAGGATCTTTAAAATCCATTTGTAGGGACTTAGATTAATAACGCCTAGAGCAAGTCAGAATGCGTAATGGGAACCAATGCTATGGTTTTATAGCTGCATTTATCTACGCGCCATGGCAAAAAGACATTGCTTTACCAAACACTAGCTAATATAATGTAGCAACATGTTATGACATGATTTGGCTACGTATTTTAAGACTGGCCGCCTGCCTGACGTCAATTTACCTTAGTCGCCTTTTACGACACCTCGGTAAGAAATGAGGGTGGTATATTCTATGCAGCCGGATACCACACGGCATTTACCTTAGTCGCCTTTTACGACACCTCGGTAAGAAATGAGGGTGGTATATTCTATGCAGCCGGATACCACACGGCACTTACCTTAGTCGCCTTTTACGACACCTCGGTAAGAAATGAGGGTGGTATATTCTATGCAGCCGGATACCACACGGCACTTACCTTAGTCGCCTTTTACGACACCTCGGTAAGAAATGAGGGTGATCTATTCTTATGCAGCCGGATACCACACGGCATTTACCTTAGTCGCCTTTTACGACACCTCGGTAAGAAATGAGGGTGGTATATTCTATGCAGCCGGATACCACACGGCATTTACCTTAGTCGCCTCTTACGACACCTCGGTAAGAAATGAGGGTGGTCTATTCTATGCAGCCGGATACCACACGGCACATACCTTAGTCGCCTCTTACGACACCTCGGTAAGAAATGAGGGTGGTCTATTCTATGCAGCCGGATACCACACGGCATTTACCTTAGTCGCCTCTAACGACACCTCGGTAAGAAAGGAGGGTGGTCTATTCTATGCAGCCAGATACCACACGGCACATACCTTAGTCGCCTCTTACGACACCTCGGTAAGAAATGAGGGTGGTCAATTCTATGCAGCCGGATACCACACGGCACATACCTTAGTCGCCTCTTACGACACCTCGGTAAGAAATGAGGGTGGTCTATGCAGCCGGATACCACACGGCACCAGTACTAGCATTAATATAGTAACGTTGGCATAACAAATAAATAAGAGAGAAGTTAAATTGCGCAAAGAGTGACCACATTAAGGCTTTATTAATCTAAGTCTATACTAGCATAGCCCGCGGTTTTGTCTTTGGGTAGCGACTGCCCGAACAGATTTGGAGCCCTAAGTACGTATACTTTACGTTATCGGTTCACGTGTAAGTTATTCAGTCGACTAGTACTATAGCGCGGTTTCGGCCGCGGCCCCAAACCTTGCTACGTGCGCCGCCCGTCTCTGCGTCCGCGTCCAACTGACAAACAGACACCAACATAACATACAACTGGGACTATATATCCTGGTGCTCGAGTCAAAACACAGTATCAGTTAACTGCCAATATCACCTCACAACAGTTAACTGGGAAATTGTATACACGTTATTTACAAAAGACAAAAAAAATAGAAAATTGAGCTCGAGTTGAACAAACAGACAAACATTCGAGCCAATATCGCTGTCACAACAGTTAACTGGGAAATTGTATACACGTTATTTACAAAAGACAAAAAAAAAATAGTTAATTGAGCTTGAGTTGAACAAACAGACAAACATTCGAGCCAATATCGCCGTCACAACAGTTAAGTGGAAAATTGTATACACGTTATTTACAAAAGACAAAAAAAATAGTTAATTGAGCTCGAGTTGAACAAACAGACAAACATTCGGATGGGGGCGATGAAAAAAAAATGAAGATCAACTCAATGTTCAATAAATTCACAATTAAATTGTGGAATAAATCACAAAAATAGGAATTTCCTGTTATTTGAGATAAACAAACAGACAAATATTCAAGGGGGTGATTTTTTTTTCCATTGACGATTAACTCATAGTTAACCATGAAAAAGCAAGGATTTCGCAAGTATTCCCATATAGCAATTGTTCTTAGACAATATCTTACTCAATTAACTGGGAGATTGTTTTATACATGTTAATTACAAATTTGAAAACAAAAAACAGGGAATTCTTGTTAATTGATCTAAACGAACAGACAAACATTCAATTGGGGGTGTTTTTTTTTTAATTAATGATTAACTCATAGTTAACCATGAAAAAGCAAGGATTTCGCACGTGTTCCCATATTGCAATTATTCTTAGATAATATCTGATATCAATAAAAAATTCTCTTTATATTACTGTATTTTCAAAAAGGGGATAAAATGAAAATTGGTAACAAAATCAAAGCAGAATGTATTATATTACTTTTCATCCAAAATTTACAGAAATCCGTTTTGTATTTGACTCGTAATATGTCATTAATAAATGGCATCCTTATAAGGATATAGACTCGTGTATATTTATTTTAATTTCAAAGTACCAATTTTTTTAATAGTTACAACAAATATAATTGCCTCATGGGAACACTTTACGAAACATAAAAAACTGTTGAATCATCTTTTATCCCACTTCTGAACGAAACCGTGAAGACAATTGGGATTACAAGGATTTAATAAATTAAATAAAAATAAAACAATGATTAAATTTTGTTCTATAAATTGTACATAGCATTTGCCCGCGATTTTGTCCGCGTTAGTAAATTTGCGTTCACTAATATTGAGTTTGCTTACGCAAATTTTGGATTTTAACAATTTTGTGTTTGAGAATATCCCATTCGTTATATTTCTTTAGGTTATACTGGAAAAATTATATCAAATTATGCTAATATTTGTATAATATTCTGAAATGCAATATTAAGTGTTAAGGTAAAGGATTAAGGTTCAGTTAAGGGTTCAGTTGTGAAGGATGCCATTTGAGGAGGGAATTGGAATTCTGCATGAATTTGCGTGAACTGTTAAATAATAATTACATTGAATGAACTACACAATTAATTATTATTTGAACTAAAGTATGAACTAAGGGTGACTCAAAATTTTACATTTCATCGTTGTAAGCAAATAGATATTTTTAATGTTACGTACTAAATATTTGAAAACAAATGCAAAATTCTTAATATACAAACGTTTTTAAAACACTATCGAATTATTAAATTATATAGAAGCAAAAAATTGGGCTTTTTGTAAAAACATATGTACTGCTATGATATTTCATAGAGTATATAGAAGATAAGAAATTTCATAGCTTTATTTGTAATTTTTATTTGAATTTCAAGTACGTTTAAAATATATCTTTGCCAAATGCCTGTTGAATGAAATGAACTGTTATAATTTGATAAGGATTTATACTGTATCCACTTAAATACGAAAATGGGTGTCAAAAGCTATCCTAAATCTTTCTTAAAGCTCTTTCATATAAAATCATATAAGAGCTTGCATTTGTGAGAATATATAAAAATTCACTTTCGCTCTATAGCGAAATCTGAATCATATATCATCAAGATCTAATATCTGCTCTTTAAATTGATAGTGATATTAGAATTAATTTGGAGCAATTTAAAAGAAAATTTTAAAATGTAACCATAAATTTTTTATTACAATTCTCCTCAATACTCAATTTTACTCTAAAATTTTAACAACGTGCCAGAATTAATAAATTAGTATTACGCGTGCTCAACATATCAAATCATTACTATCAATCATTATAATAACTATCAATTAAATAACTATATCAATTAAGCGTCGCAGCTATCAATTTATCAACAAAAGATAGTACAGGGTAGTAGCAGCCCGTACATGTTTTTGGTCCTTCGAGCCGGATTAAATATTGCATTGACACTCATTTAATAATCAAATTCATATATATACATGGATTATTTAACGTGTAGCAGATTTCTCTTTTGATTATATACGACTAATATATTATATCTTTCGTAAGTTTACATGGGGAGATCGGGTGTGATAAAAGGGGCTATGGGGAACACAAAATACGAGATCAGGGAGATAAAAGGAGAAATGAGGCCGTGAGAGCCAGAGTGGCCTAACTTCTTAAACCTACGGTACATTTTTAACGAAAAACAATTATCCCCGATAGCAAATTAATATCTTTCATAAATATTTGCTGTATTCTCTTATTATATAATTTTCTTTATTTTTATGAGATTTTACTAATCCTAAGTATTCATTAATTAAATAAAACTCAGTAGGTACTAGCTGTGATAGCCCAGCGGTGAGATCGTGCGACTCTTTCGAGGGGAACACGAGTTCAAACACGGGCACCAATGAGTTTTTCTATTAAAACTCATGTGTCTAATTGATAATTGCAATTTATCACACGCTTTTCGGTGAAGGAAAACATCGTGAGGAAATCTGCATATCTCTAGAGAATCCTTGAGATATGTGTAACCTACCAATCCGCATTGGATCAGCGTGGTAGGTCTTAGCTCCAACCCTTCTCTCCAGAAACGGAGAGAGGAGGCCTATTCCCAGCAGTGGGATTGTAACAGGCCGCTACTTGTACTTTACAGTAGGTACTGAAAAATTGTGTTGTTAAGCCATTCTGGCTCTGGCTATAAAATATGGGGCATAGAAGTGGAGATGGGGAGATAAAAGAAGACAAGGGGGTAACATAATAGGGATGATAAATATAAGGGGGCAAAAAAGGGGGGTATAGGAGCGACAATAGGGCAGATAGGTGTGATGGGGGTGTGTGCTTGGTGATCTGTGAGTTTGTCCGTGTGGATGGGGGGGATAAAAGAAGACAAGGGGGTAACATAATAGGGATGAAAAATATAAGGGGGCAAAAAGGGGGGTATAGGAGCGACAATAGGGCAGATAGGTGTGATGGGGGTGTGTGCTTGGTGGTCTGTGAGTTTGTCCGTGTGTTTCGTACCTGCAGCGCGCGAGGTGGAGTCCTCTGTCGGTTTCGTAGCGGGCGGCGCGGCTCGCGTGGTAACTGGTGCTCGTGCGGGGTGAACGCGCAAGGCAGGATCTTACGAAACCTGCAGAGGACCGGACAGATGTAGGAGAATGGTGGATGATGAAGGAGGAAATAAATGAAGAGAAGAAAATAAAATAATTAAATAAACTAAGCTATGACAGCCTAGCGGTGAGACCGTGGGACTCTCTAGAGACGACATGGGTTCAAACACGGGAAGGCACCAATGAGTTTTTCTATTAAAACTTATGCGTCAGATTGATAATTGCAATTTATCACACGCTGAAGGAAAACATCGTGAGGAAACCTGCATAGAGAATTCTAGGGATATGTGTAACCTACCAATCCGCATTGGAGCAGCGTGGTAGGGGTCTTAGCTCCAATCCTTCTCTCCGAAAACGGAGAGAGGAGGCCTTAGCCCAGCAGTGGGCATAGTAATAGGCCGCTACTTTACTTTTTACTTTAAATAAACTAAGTAACCGCCTGTTACTATCCCACTGCTAAAGCTGAAGTTGGCGCGGCAACCTTCGTATGGGTTCCAGGATGCCATGACAAATAAAGTGGCGAGCCAAACTTTTGTATTCCCAGGGATTGGGAATTTGGATTTTACCGATTGCAAATAAATAAAAACGAAATGTCATCATCATCCTCCTACCCACATCCCACTCTAAGTCGGCGCAACAGGTTACTAACATGTTGTCACATGATTTGGCTACGTATTTTACGACCGGCCTTGGTTTGGACTTGGCTTGACGTCAACTTACCTTAGTCGTATTTTACAACCCTTCGGTAAGAAAGAGGGTGGTCTATTCTACTCAACCGGATATCACACGGTAGGTCAATTTATCACCACATTACCCAACACATTTTATTCTAAAGCGTGTAAAAAAATAACGGAAACAAAATTGAACAAAAGATGGAGGAATACACCCAGATTGAACCAAAATTTTTTCAAAATTTTCGCTCTCGGAGGATTTAAATGTTGGCCATATTATACTCACTTGTGGAAGGGTAGCAGCACCGGGGTGAGGGTGGGGGGTTCTTTCAGACACTTGGTCTCGTCGCCGTCCTGGAGGCGGGTGCAGTCGAAGGTAAGCATCAGGCTCGCCCGCACCGTGGGTTTGGCGACGTACAGCAACGCGTTGGTGCCATGGCTGGGCTGCAAGGTAAACACTTCACCTCAGAACATGACTAAAGTCAGTGTTGCCAGATAGTGACATATAAGGGAAGTTGTAATAGGTTGAGGTATGGCTTAAAAAAAGCGATATTTTTTTGTGTTTCAGAATATAAAATAATTAGCGCTATTTACATTCTGAAAATTGATATATATTTAAAATGTGTTTGGGACAAATAAATCGAGTTTCGATTAAAGTAAACGAATAATTAAAAATATAACAAAGATGGCGGTTCTTTAACTGTTTTGTTTATAATATTTAACTATAAAACAAATGTTTTATTGTTACATGTGTTAATTCAGGGTAGTTAACACTAAAGTCGACGCCAACGGAGTCACAAGTGCAATTAGAAATAAAGTATTTTCAGTAGCATCGTTATATTGGTAAAGGTTCATACGTTCAACTTCTTTCAACTTTGAAGTAAGGTAATTTATGATTTTAGTAGTCTCGTGTCTTCATACCTCATGCCTCAGTATGTAGTTTCCCGGCAAAAGTCCTTGTAGTTGACCCAACGCGGTGTGGACGATGTTCGTGACGTCACCCATGACGTCACCGTACGCAGTCCTGAACTGCTCGCCGTTCATGCTCTCGAATGTGGCCACTTCGCCGGTATCACCGTCGATTCTCACTATAAATGTGATTCATGTTGAATTAATGGTAACGTCGTACAATCAATATGTATTAATTTTGAATGTAAATTACCATCCGTATTCAATTTTAATGTGTATTGCTTACAATCTGCATCTAATTTGTATATACTTATCTGGTATTCATATTATATGTACTGACCATCTGTATTCAATTTTATCTTGTAATGCATTATTGTCTATATTTAAATATATGTCTTGTATTTATATAAAAAATGTGTTTATGTAGTTAAAGCTTATTTTCCTCTAGCAAGTTTGTAATAAAATAAAACACGTCCGTATCTCACTACGATTTATTGCAACTAACAGGCATTTAAACTTAAAGTAATCACGTGAACCATTGACTCAAACAAAATGTATTCATTTTGTATTTAATTTATTTACTATCTGTATTCAATTCTAACTTGTAATGCTTATTTATACAAATGTATCCAATTTGTATATAACAACAAAACTTATTCATTATGTATGTAGATTAGTTACCATCTGTATTTAGTTTCAATATGTTGTTTCTATCTGTATTCAATTTCAATGTATTGCTTACCATCTGCATCTAATTTGTATATAACTTACAATATGTATTATTTTCGTATGCGAAATACTTACCATCAGTATTTAATTAAACTTGTAATGCCTATTGTCTGTATCCAATTTGTTCATAACTTACAAAGTATGTTACATTTTTTGTGAATCACCATGCAATTTGTATTCATTTCATATGTGGGTTAGTTATCATCATCATCCTCCTGTCCTTATCCCACTCTAAGTGAGGTCGGCACAACATGTTACAAACATGTTGTCAAATAAATTGGCTACGTATTTTACGACTGGTCGCCTGCCTGACGACAACTTACCATAGTCGTATTTTACGACAACTCGTTAAGCAAGAGGGTGGTCTATTCTACTCAATCGGATACCACACGGTTGGTCAACTTACCTTAGTCGCCTTTTACGACACCTCGGTAAGAAATAAGAGTGGTCTATTCTACGTGGATTCGTAGAGCGCTGTCACTGTCACACACAGGTTCGTCAGTCTGTGCGACAGAGACAATGCTCTATGAAGCAGAACTAGTCGATTTTCTCTCTCTCTCTAAGCTCCAATGTGCATTATTTATTCCTTACCATTGATCAACGTGGCATTTTTCCGTAAGTGCATCGCTAGGGCCAGGCTGCGTATCTTTTCCTTGGACTGCGCGCTCCCGCCCAGGTCGAGCTGGTACTCTGGTATCGGCTCCAATATCACTTCACCGTTTTTATCCTAGTGGAAGAGTGTAAATCTTATAATCTTATAATCTAATCCAGTTGTCACTGTCGTCCATTATAATCTAATCCAGTTGTCACTGTCGTCCATTATAATCTAATCCAGTTGTCACTGTCGTCCATTATAATCTAATCCAGTTGTCACTGTCGTCCATTATAATCTAATCCAGTTGTCACTGTCGTCCATTATAATCTAATCCAGTTGTCACTGTCGTCCATTATAATCTAATCCAGTTGTCACTGTCGTCCATTATAATCTAATCCAGTTGTCACTGTCGTCCATTATAATCTAATCCAGTTGTCACTGTCGTCCATTATAATCTAATCCAGTTGTCACTGTCGTCCGTTATAATCTAATCCAGTTGTCACTGTCGTCCAGAAACGGTAGGATGTCACTGAAAATCAGTGCCAAGGTTTAGCCTTAGCAAAAGCTGAGTGACATACCGTTTTGCATGTCACACTTCCATGCATGAATAGTAGGGGCGCGACACGTATCTTTATAGTTATTTTTGTATGTTTTTGAATATTCTACCCCCCCCCCTTTTTATTTAACTTTCTTATTTCTTTTAAATTTATTTATTTATTTACTTATTTATTTTTAATTTTATTTTTATTGTTTATTACTTTTTTTCTCTTTGTTATGATATTTAATTGTTTGTGTGCATGAAAGTGTTATATGTAAATAAATGCTGTTTGATTTGATTTGATTTAAATTAAGGGAGGGAGTTGTTTAGAGTTTGTCTGTGTTTGATATTTAGACTGAATTTAGAACTATTAAAAACTATCAAATCAATTACACCTAAACGATTTATAATAACAATATCGATTTAAAAATTTAATCGATTTTTAATAAAATTATTGATTTTAATAAATCGATTATATAAATTACTCATTTTTTATATGTTATATATTTTATATATTATTATAATGTTAAGATATGTGGACAACCCCCTGGGTTGCAGTCGAACAGGGTGTAGGACGGCCGGTGAATAATTATAACACAGCTATCGGAAACACGATTTAAATTTTGAAGAAAGTAGGGTACAAAAGACGATTTGATAAAAACTGACGTATTGCTTATATACAGGTACCGCAAACCAAACTATAGCGGGCATTTTTTCGATGCAGCGCCATCTGGTTTGATTCGCGGTACTATCGTGAAGGCGTTATCCAATGCAATCCAGCAAAAATCCAATTGTTGGAAGCTGCGACGGGTTTAAACCTCTGGTACTTATGATTTGTATTATCATTCCAAACATTTCCATGTTCCCCACAGTGGTAAAAAAACGCGTGTATCACTCACCCGCACTTTGTGCGCGCAGTGTATCACCACGGTGTAGTTCTCGCCCGTGGTTTTGTTCCTCACACGCCATCTCCTGTACGACCTCGGCGGCGGCCTTTCGTGTATCGTATCTGAAATTTGGATACACGCAAATGAATCACTGAACTTAAGTTTAAGCAAAATATATATGATCTGTTGCAGGCAAACAAGGTATGTGTTCCGCGCAAACGTGCGGACGGATGAAACAACCTCCGGGACCTGGGCCCGTCGTCTCGGCGTCTCAACCTACCTTATGCGGCCGTTAGCTGTATGTGGTCCGGCCTCATGAGTCACTGCGTGTATATGTGTACGTGGGTGTGTGTGCTTGTATGTACTTGGCCGATTCCCGAAATTGTTGGCTCGCCTCTGCAATCTTCCACGGACACGTAATGTCTGTTTCTCCCGGAGTATACACTTCACTATACTTTCTCCCGGAGTATACACTTCACTATATCGGTTAAATAACACCCGGTGTGCACACAACCTTCGTAAGGTCACACGTTATTGATCGTCCCTATATCGGGGAATAGTAACCCAACGCGCACTAAAACCGTGGACGGTCGCGTCTTCTCAAACGCTTCACTGGTTAACTCGTCACTAAATCTGAGAACAACACCCGAAACGCAAAATTACACACGTGCGTAAGAAAAAGAATGCCGCCTCCAAGCCGCGTTCAAGCCGCGCGCGGCCTCTCTCTATCGTGTCTGCAGGGTGACTGCGGGGGGCCGCTCTCGTAGTGAACGAATGCATAAAAAGTCCTAGCTTGCGTTCGCGTCGCGTCGCGCGCGTCATTTTATTCAAAACAGTATGATTGCTTTTTTTTACTTTGCTGGTGTTCGCATGGCAAATAAGGGGATGTTCCTAAACATTCTATGATACCCTAATGAATGTTACCGTACATGTGATGTCATCATAGCGAGAATTACCGTGCATGCATCATGTCATTAAGGGAAACCCTCAGTGGATATCCATTGATGTGCTGATAAGTGGTTCAGGATATTTGATCGTGTGAACAGGTATTTTTGGACTTGGATAGTCAACCTACTGGTATGCGATAACACCCATATGGATATGGAATGGTTTCCGGATATGGAATATTATCCATATGGGTATTGCTGGACACGCGATTTTATTAATATGGACGTTGCCAAACATATAATGCAATGTTATTCGGCGTATCTGGATATTCGATCCTATATTCTAATGGGTGTATCCGAATATGCGATTTTATTCTAATGGGTGTATCCGAATATGCGATTTTATTCTAATGGGTGTATCCGAATATGCGATTTTATTCTAATGGTTGTATCCGAATATGCGATTTTATTCTAATGGGTGTATCCAAATATGCGATTCTACTCTAATGGGTGTGTAATGTATGTTATCGGTCACTTGTCTGTGGTCCTTCCCTTCTTCCGTGTAACGCTAAAGTAATGGCTGTGTGCTGCTGTGTGCAAATAAATTTAATAAGTAAAAAGGCTACTAAATATTATTTTCCAAGTAGAAAAACTCAGATGCAACAGGTTGTTTCTTAATATGCGAGTTTACTCTAATGGGTGTACCCGAATAATCGATCCTAGTTTAATGGGTGTATCCGAATATGCAATTCTACTCTTATGGGTGTACCCGAATATGTTACTCCAATGTGATGGGTGTACCTGAATATGCAATGTTAATCTAATGGTTTAAGTATAATGCGACACAATTCTAATAAGTATTGTCACAATTTTAATATGCGATGACTAAACTAATTCTCGTGTGTCCGGTGTAGTGTATCCGGTTATAGTGCATGCGACTTTCTATATAATATATATAGTCGCTATATATATTATATAGAAATATGTATATAAAATATAATATAAAATATATAATATATATAAAATATAAAATATATATAAAATATATCAGTCGCTCGCTGAGTCATTTACCTGATGCACGGCTGCATTTACGCACTCCACAGTTAATTTTAAATAGTTAAAGTCAGAGGAGTTAAACCTTTTTACAATATGTTCAAATGTGGCCGTTGCAACGCTGAATTTAATGATGGTGCATTGTGTAGTGTGTGTCAACGTCACTTTGATTATCCTTGTGCTGGTATCACCGAAACTAACTACAGGAAACTCGGTAAAAACAAAGGAGCTTGGAAGTGTCTCAGATGCAAAAGCGGTGGTACCTCATCTGCAACTGTTCAAGATGTGGATAGCGTCTCCCCATCTTCTATTACATTGGAGAAGCTTCATGATCAACTTTTAAGCATTACCAGCCAACTAGCACCTTTGCGTGGTTTAAAAGACGATCTTGAAATGATTAAATGTGATATAGCGGATCTTAAACAATCCATTCAGTTTGCGCACGATTCTCTGCAGGGCTTTTCAGAAAGGTTGCAACTTTTAGAGTCAAATGCAAGTCAGTTTCATAAGTTGGCTGAGGACGTTCCGCGTTTGGAAGCTGAACTGAAGAAACTATCTCAAGACAAACAAGAGAGAGAGCAATGGACCCGAAGCAATAATGTGGAAATCAAAGGTGTGCCGTTAAAAAAGAATGAAAATCTCTTTGATATAACCATTCAAATCGGAGATGTTCTAGGATGTGCTATCAGAAAGGAGGATATCAATATGGTCACAAGGGTTCCAACTTTTCAAAAAGATGCGCCAAAACCAATTATAGTATCCTTTATTAACCGTTATTTGAAAGAAGATTTAGTGGCTGCCATGAGAAAACGGAGGAACCTGTCGGCTAATCTTTTCGGCTTCTTGAATAGCGAAAACGTATATGTGAACGATCACCTGACTCCATACTTCAAGCAACTACTAACTAAAGCTAAATTACTGCAGAAAAAATCAAATTTTCAGTTTATATGGGTAAAACATTGCAAAATATGGGCCAGAAAATCATTAACGTCGCAGATATTCACTGTGAGTTCAGAATCAGATCTGCAAAAAATTTGTTAAAACAAACATTACTTCAAAATATTACATTAAGATATAATGTCAAAAAGTACTTCATATTATCGTTACTCATATCTTTTTACAAATCAAGTTGCTCTAAGGTTGAGCGCCCCTTAATTACGTTTGTTTGCATTGTTTGTTGTAGTATGAACCTGTCGTACGAATATCTTCCGACTACTCGGTACTTAATCATTTGTAAATTCAACTTTGCTTACATAGTATTAAGGCGTTTATTTCATTGTTCTCTGAAATACATAATAAGATTACTTCTCCATAATCATATGAATCTAAGATTAATAGTTTCTTTAGATTACCTACCATATTTTTTGTTTTTCGAAATACTAATAGAATTGTATAAAAGTTACTCGTATTTTTATGTAAAAGTATTGTTTTTGAGAAGAATTTCTTTTTTGCTATGTTATTTATATTCAATAATCGCTTATCAGGAGAACTCGAATTACTTAAACCATAATCTTTATTCATTCATTGTTGATGCTCCCGTAGCGATTTTATTTGTATGTTTACAATTTGTTGGTAATATTTTTGGCTGCAACAATGTAGTAGCTATGGGATATTCCAATACATATCAAAAATTGTCTCATTGCGATACTGTTTTTATCGTATTGAGGGAAATAAAGATTATTAACCCTAAATATTATATTGACTCGGTATTTAGTATGCGCTATTTTCTTGTGACTTCACTAATTTTACAATTTTATTATGTTATCTATTTATTCGTGCTCGCTATTTCTATTTTTATTATTCCTTCGTTATTATTGATTTATAATATTTTTCTACAAAATATTGTTAATTTCATAAATGGCTAATTTGAATATTTATTATCAAAACGTCAGAGGACTGCGCACTAAGACAAATGAATTTAGAACTAAAATCGGTTTATTAGACTACGACGTCATATGCTTATCGGAAACTTGGTTAAATGAACATTTTGCAAGTGAGGAGTTATTTGATGAACGTTATAACGTTTGGCGAAGAGATCGCAACTACTCGGTAACGGGACAGGCCCGCGGCGGGGGTGTAGCTATCGCGGTCCAGAAAAATATTTTCGCTAAACCAAATATTCATTGGAATTCCTGTGCTGAGGATCTATGGGTGACTATACGTCTTCAGAGGTGTCCCATTGTCAATCTTCACGTATGCACGGTATATCTTTGTGAAGATGCCTCTGGTGGTTCATTCTCATCACAACTTGCTAATTACCTAAATAATTTGGAAAAGGTGATGTCAGACCATCCGGGTGATCGGTTCTTAATACTAGGAGATTTTAATATGAGCACAATCGATTGGGTCTCAGTCAATGACAATTACCTTGAAGCAGTTAATTTATCAAGCTTTAATATAGTGAATCTCATAGATACGTTAAATTTGTGTAATTTACATCAGTTCAATTCAGTAAAAAATCATTATAATCGCTTACTTGACTTAGTCCTATGTAATATGAACAACTTACTGGTATCTAGCTGTCTCGATCCTCTTACACCGGAGGATCCATATCACCCATCCCTAAATATACTGATGAAATTGTGTGTTGAAAAAAATTTAGCTGCCTGCAATCGTACAGTTTACAATTATAGACGTGGTAATTACCAACAATTTAACGAGGACCTTTCTATTGTGGATTGGAATGATTTACTGTCGAACCTTTCTATTGAGAGTGCAGTTAAAATATTCTATGACACTATATATAAATTGCGTGATAAATATATTCCCTATTGTTCTAATAAAAAGAAAACGTCATATCCGATGTGGTATTCAGGTGAATTGATTAAGATTATAAAAGAGAAATTCAAATTTCACTCCAAATTTAAAGTTTATGGCAATCTTTCCGATAAGCATGAATTTGAACGCTTGCGCGATAAAGCGATTGAAGTGGAGAAACACTGTTATGAAATATATTTAAGCAGAGTTGAAACTTCCATAACCACCAACCCCAAAATGTTTTGGTCCTACATGCACAAAAAGTTAAAGAACAATGTTATTCCAGCATCGATGTCTTACTCTAATAGCACAAGTGACACGGGTGAGGGCATCTGTAATCTGTTCTCGAGTTACTTCTATTCCAACTTTCTGAGTAGGGACCCGACTACACCACACTCTTCAAGTAGTGACTATGGAGCTAATAGACCGCGAATTACCTTATGCGATATTGCGAACATTAAAGTAAATGAGGACTCAGTATACAATCTTCTTAAATCGCTTGACTTAAATAAGTCCGCGGGACCGGATTCCCTGCCTCCCATATTTTTGGTCAACTGTGCAAAATGTTTAACTTACCCTATAACGCTGTTATTTAAGAAATCTCTTCAAGAAGGTGTTATGCCTAATATTTGGAAGTCCGCTTTTGTGACTCCCATTCATAAAAAAGGTGCTAAACATGTGGTTGAGAATTATCGTCCTATCTCAAAATTATGCATATTGGCTAAAATACTAGAACGTATCATATACAACCAATTATACTCCAGTCTTAAATCAAGCATTAGTGCCTCTCAACATGGCTTCATCAAAGGCAGATCCACGATGTCCAATCTTATAGTTTTTACTGATTTCGTTTCTGAGAGAATGGACTCTGGTGACCAAATTGATACTGTCTACACCGACTTCAGTAAGGCCTTCGATCGAATTGACCATGATCTTCTGTTGGCTAAATTGGCTTTAGCTGGCATACGAGGAGATCTGTTTCGTTGGTTCTCCTCGTACGTGAGCAATAGGTCGCAAGCTGTAGTAGTGAATGGCTTCATCTCATCCTGGCTGGAAGTTCCGTCAGGAGTTCCTCAAGGTTCCTTACTGGGACCCCTGTTATTTATTATTTTTATTCGTGACATCGATTTTTGTTTTAAATATTCAAAATTTTTACTTTTCGCTGATGACCTTAAAATTTATCGAGTAGTTAATAATTCATCCGATCAATTCCTTCTTCAAGATGACTTGGATAGACTGGCTCAATATTGTACTTTAAATAGATTAGACCTCAACATTTCTAAATGCTTCACAATGTCTTTCACTCGGAAATTTAACGATTTTAAATCAGTATATCTTATAAATAATATCCAACTGCACCGGGTATCTGAAATCCGTGACCTCGGTGTCGTAATCGATACAAAACTAATGTTTGATAAACATATAAATGCAATTGCAAATAAGGCCTCAAAACTGTTAGGTTTTTTAATTCGCTCATCGAAACATTTCACAAGTGTTAAGACGCTAAAAGTAATCTACTGTGCGTTTGTCAGAAATAACCTCGAGTATGCATCTCAAATTTGGAATCCTAGATATGATATATACTTAAGACGCATTGAGAATATTCAAAGGAAATTTATACGCTTCTTAAGGTTCAAATTCAAGCTTGATCGTCGTCTTAATTACGAAGATTTATGTGCGCGGTTGCATCTACTACCTCTTAGCACGAGAAGGAATATAAGTGATGTTTGTTATTTAATGAATATTGCAACCAATGTCGTAGATTGCCCTTATCTTCTCCAAAAATTACATATTAAAGTTCCTTTCAGGAACTCTCGGTATCACTCCACCTTGGAGACCCCAATTTCGCATACTAACTACAGACGAAACAGCTTCCTGCTACGATCATCAGTTGCATTCAACAATATATCCAACGAGCATAAAATAGATCTTTTTTGTACCACTGCTGCATCTGTACGTAGAATCATAAGTACTGGCTTTTTTTCACCTCACCAGAAATAGAATTAATATTTATATCATTATTTCTAAGCGAGTTGTTTTTAGTTTTAGACAAAATTTATTTGTGAAAACTTGTAATTAGCTCTTTTTATTTCCTTTATAGTTCTTTATATATTTAATGTCGCTGTAAGTTTTCCTATTACAATAAAATAAAATAAAAATAAAATATAGTATCGTATAGGTATAGAAACGAGAATACATTCTACATGGAGCATTATGTAATATTTCGCCGCGGATTGTATCGAAATACTATCAATATATTTTTTATTACCACTCACCTTTACAAGTGCAAGTATAGAACCCTTCACCGTCTTCATCCATTGGTTCTGCTTGACCAGCGCTTTTGTTCCTTTTATCAGTACTTTTGTCGCTTTGTTTATCTGTTTGTTCCGACTCGTCTGAATTAAACATACTCTGTATATCTTCTGTAAAGGAACCAATGACAATTTCCATTTAACTACCATCATATTTCTACTGTTAGTAATTACTTCTTGCAAGTACTTCTCTGTAAATCTAACACATAAAACATCAACGTCTAGAACATTGTTCGATGTATATTCAGTACTTATCTGTTTCTATACTATCTTATTATAAAACAAAGTCCCCAACAGCTGTGTCTGTATGTGATCGATTTTCTCAAAATCTACTTAACAGATTTTTGTACTGTTTTTACTAAAAGGTAAAGCGATTTTTCCGGAAGGTTTAGGTTAGGTTAAGTTAGGGCTGAGTGTAAGTAAGTGCGGGCGCCGTCCATCGAGTGCGTTTTAGTGGATAGAAATCCCAAATTACTGGATCTCACCTCCAAGACAGAATCTTTTAGAAGATTTCCCCCCCGTAGAAACAATGGGGGCCATAAAATCGCAGTTATGTATCCGCCCTCATTTCTTACCGAGGAGTCGTAAAGGCGATTAGGGTAAGTCGACCCGTCGTGTGGTATCTGGTAAGTAGAATAGACCACCCTCATCTCTTACCGAGGTGTCGTAAAAGGCGACTAAGGTAAGTTGACGTCAGGCAGGTGGTGGGTTTTAAAATAACTTTGCAAAACATGCAACAGCATGTTTAAAACATCTTGTGTCCCACTTAGAGTGGGATAAGGGCAGGAGAATGATAAGATAGGGGGGCAAAATAATTATTGAAAAGCTAAGGTGAGGCATACCAAAAATGGCTTTGCGATTTTGTCGTGGAGTCTATCTCCTGATGATGCTTCGGTTGCGGGGCGGATTGTTGAGTTTGTGATAGTGAACGTGTGTAGTGCTTGTGTATTGTGGTGGCAGTGGTGGGGGTTTGTGCATGTGTTTTTACAAATCCTGCATGTAACGGGTATGAAAAAACGGACAGTCCACTATACATTTAGCACTATATATATTTTCTATTTACTGTATCGCGGATTATAGCAAAATAATTTTATTATTACTTTTGTATTATGGATCTCCGCAAAGTAACGCCTAATTCTATAAATTAACCAAAAAATGGTGTTAGACACTGGTCTAAATTTAAAAAGAGTGAAATATACAAGTTAGAGTTATAGAGTATACTACGTACCAACTATAGATAAGCCATTTTCTTCATCATCAGAAGAATCTTCCGCTTCTTCAGTCACTTTCGAGTTATTTATCTCCTGTTCTTCACGGTCATCTGGATCTTTGTACCGCAGTTTTGCCTTCTCCGACGGCCTGTGAACAATAAGGTCATATCAAATCATATATTTTGCAGTAAGTATTTAACTGAACGAATTTCACAATAAAGCTGAATTGAGTTAGTTAAATAGAAATAGTGCTAAATGTATAGTGGACTATCCGTTTTTTCATACCCGATATGCAAGATTCGTAAAAACACATGCACCACCGCCACCACAATACACAAGCACTACACACGTTCACTATCACAAACTCAACAATCGTTTCGCCCCGCAACCGAATCATCATCAGGAGATAGACTCCACGACAAAATCGCAAAGCGAAGCATTATCCGAGCAAGCATTGTTATATAGTAGTCGGTTCAACCCCACCTTTACCTCTGAACACATGAAACAAGCCCGAACTTGAAACGTTTATCTGATCGTTAATGAGGGTGCCATTGTTATGCTTAATGATTTCTAATTGTTCCAAAATATTTAATCTCAAGCTTTTTTCACAGGTGTGCAGTTTCGAAACAATGGTCATTAGGAACTTTATGACCGCTTTCTAAATGTTTGGCGAAATGTGAATTTTGTGGTTTATCATTCCTGAAAGCGACCATATATTCTTTAAGAGAATAATAAGGAAACAGGTATTCTAACATTTGCTTCACAGTATATTTTAAATAACGTAATTTTTGTACATAAAAATATAAAGAATTATAAAACGAAAGGTGATGTATATAATAGACAAAGTAGGAACCGACATAAGCTTGCGACTCCTGCTTTGCGCCTAGCAAAAGTACGTAAATCGTTTGTGGGTTTGGGTATAAGATTCTATAATAAAATTCCGAAATCAATTTTGGTCATGCCATTACAGCAGTTTAAAAGCACTGTTAAAAAGAGGCTGATACAGAAAGCCTACTATACTGTTGAAGATTACTTAGATAAGGATGTGTGAGATATAGGTGCGCTTCTACCCTGTACAAGACAGTAATAAATAAATGTAACTAGTTCTAAGATTTATATTTTAAAAAGAGCAACCGCCGAGTTTCTTGCTGGTTGTTCTCGGTAGGAACAGCTTTCCGACAGCAGTAAAGTTGACGATTCAAAAGCACTCGTTTACAAGTTTACTTGAATAAAGAATATTTTGATTTGATTTGAAAACGGGTTTCAAAATTACGACCAGTCTGACCCACATATCTATCATTGAATTCAGGACATTTTATTTTGTAACCACTCTTTTTCCTTTTTACATTGTAACAATATTTCTGTCTATTACACGATACATATGTAACTATTAATAATATATATATGGGATACACACAGATAGTCGTCCATCGCCAAAGTAACTTAATACTTGTGTTATGGTGACGGACAACTGGTATACTTTCATGGTTAAGCCGATGGACAAATGTTAATGAGATTTATAGAAGCGGGCGTTACTTTGCGGAATTCCATATTACAAGCACTATAACAGAACTAACTACTTTGCTATAATCCGCACGGGTTAAGCGAATGCATGCAAAGCTAATGTGTATGAAGCAGGCAAAATTCGGAGAGATGTTATAAGGGATTCCGACTCAATATTTTGGAGCAACTTGAGATAGTGAAAAATAACAATGGCCACTTAATTAACGAGCAAGTAAATGTATCCAATTCCGTTTTGCTACATGTGTTCGGAGGGGAGGGTAGTGGTGGGGGTTGAACTATTTAAGACTGATTGTATGGGTGACGCGGCGCATTGCGATTTTCGTCGTGGAGTCTATCCTCCTGATGATGCTCCGGTTTCGGAGCGAAACGATCGTCGAGATTGTGGTGGTGGTTGTGTGTGCTGCTTGTGTCATTGTTCCTGGTGGAGGCGTTTTGGGGTGCGTGTGGTGTCTTGTCCTGCATGTATAAGGTGCGTGAATTTTGCCTGCTTCATACACATTAGCTTTGCATGCATTCGCTTAACCCGTGCAGATTATAGCGAGGTAGTTCTGTTATAGTGCTTGTTAATGAGATTTGGTACTATTAAAGTTGCATTCATTATTAATGTTGAGAGACCGGTTATATTCACGTCTTATTTTATCGGATGAGCCCGACTAGTTTCAAGCCCATACGGGGCTCTTATTCATGAGCTCCTTACGCGGTGTTATCGCGGCGGGAACTATCCAGACTGTCAGTCAGAAACTAGTAGGGCTCATCCGATAAAATAAGACGTGAGTATAGCCGATCTCTCAACATTAATAATGAATACCACTCACGATAGTTTAAATGCAAAAGTGAGATTTGGTACTATTAAAGTTGTATTCGTGGGCAATAAATATAGGTTAAAAAATTCCCGTTTTTTTCGGGAGCAGGAAACGGAAATTAAATAATTGAGGGTATTTAAGTGATACTCACGGCACTAGCGAATGTTGCAGCAGGTGTTTGAACGCTCGGTACGTTCTGGTCAGCGCTGACTCTTTCTGGACAGAGAACTCGTTGCCCAACACCACTACGTTGGTCGTTTCGCCGTCTGTCCGTAATACAAAAATATATTCGATCATAGGTTCAAACCCGGGCAGGCACCAATGAGTTTTTCTATTAAAACTCATGTGTCTTGATAATTGCAATTTATCACACGCTTTTCGGTGAAGGAAAACATCGTGAGGAAACCTGCATATCTCTAGAGAATTCTAGAGACAGAATCTTAGTTCCAACCCTTCTCTCCAGAAACGGAGAGAGGAGGCCTATTCCCAGCAGTGGGATTGTAACAGGCCGCTACTTTTTTTTACAGTGCAACTTAAATATGACGAACCTGAATATAACGATTAAACAATTTTTTTGTAATCCCCTTGAATTGTGTTTTGTTTGTTTAAAACATGATATACTGACTCCATTTAGAGTGGGACAAGGGCCAAAACATATATACGACCGACCGCCTGCCTGACGTCAACTTACCTTAGTCGTATTTTACGACATCTCGCTAAGAAATGAGGGTGGTCTATTCTACTCAGCCAGATACCACAAGGCGGATCGACTTACCTTAGTCGCCTTTTACGACACCTCGGTAAGTAATGAGGGTGGTCTATTCTACTCAGCCGGATACCACAAGGCGGGTCGACTTACCTTAGTCGCCTTTTACGACACCTCGGTAAGTAATGAGGGTGGTCTATTTTACTCAGCCAGATACTACACGGCGGGTCGACTTACCTTAGTCGCCTTTTACGATACCTCGGTAAGTAATGAGGGTGGTCTATTTTACTCAGCCAGATACTAAACGGCGGGTCGACTTACCTTAGTCACCTTTTACGACACCTCGGTAAGAAATGAGGGTGCTCTATTCTACTCATCCTGATACCACACGTGTCAACTTACCTTAGTCGCCTTTTACGACACCTCGGTAAGAAATGAGGGTGGTCTATTCTACTCATCCTGATACCACACGTGTCAACTTACCTTAGTCGCCTTTTACGACACCTCGGTAAGTAATGAGGGTGGTTTATTCCACTCAGTCGGATACCACACGGCGGTGTTACAATATAAATAATTGAAATAAAAAAATGACAGACTCACCAGGCCCAATGATGGGCTGGACGGCCACGGTGAGGTCCCACGCTTTGTCCAGTCCCACGAGGCATCTCAACGCACCTTCACTAGCTACGTACTGCGCGCCGCCGTCCAGCGCGTACTGCGCCAGCTCGCGGTTCACCTCCGTAAAAGGCAGCATAGAAAGCGACTTCTCAGCTACAAAAACGGCACAACTTAAGCTGTTATTATAGCATTGTGTCTTACGGAATACTGTTATGAGGTAAATGTACAGATTTATAAATTGAGGTCTAATTACGATTAAAGTGTGATCGCACAGCGTGGAGACCATGAGATTCTTTGAGGGGGTCACGACGGTCACGGGGTAAAGCCCAGGGCAGGCACCAATGAGATTTTTGCTCAAACTATACATTAGTTTGAGCAAAAATTTCTAATTGATATTTGTAATTTATGACATGGTTTTCAGTTAAGGAATAAATCGTGATGAAACCTGTATATGTAACCTACGAATCTATATTGGAGCAGTATGTGGTAGGTCTTAGCTCCAACCCTTCCCTCGAGAAAAGGAAAGAGGAAGCCTATGGTCAGCAGTGGGATAGTAACTTAAGCTGTTATTATATCATTGTGTCTTACGGAATACTGTTATGAGGTAAATGTACAGATTTATAAATTAAGTCGTAATTACGTTAAAAGTGTGATCGCTCAGCGTTGAGACCGTGAGATTCTTTGAGGGGGTCACGGGGTTAAGCCAAGGGCAGGCACCAATGAGATTTTTGCTCAAACTATACATTAGTTTGAGCATAAAATTTTAATTGATATTTGCAATTTATGACATGGTTTTCAGTTAAGGAATAAATCGTGATGAAACCTGTATATCTCTAGAGAATTCTGGGGACATATGTAACCTACCAATCCGCATTGGAGCAGTATGTGGTAGGTCTTAGCTCCAACCCTTCCCTCGAGAAAAGGAAAGAGGAAGCCTATGCTCAGCAGTGGGATAGTAACAGGCCGTTACTTTACGTCTTACGGAATACTGTTATGAGGCAAATGAATGGACATTTGAAATAAGAGCCATACATATTATTAAATGCCATGTGGTATCCGGCTGAGTAGAATAGACCACCCTCTTTCTTACCGAGGTGTCGTTAAATATCACTAAGGTAAGTCAGGCAGGCGACCGGTCGTAAAAGAAGTATCCGAAACATTTGAAAACGTGTTTATAACATGTTACGCCGACCCCACATAGAGTGGGATAAGGGCAGGAGGATAAACCTTAGGAGGATAGGACTTCTCAGCTACATGCACGGGAAAACTTAAGCTGTTATTACTTAGGATTGTGTCTTACGGAATACTGTTATGAGGTAAATGTACGGATTTATAAATTAAGCCGTAATTACGTTTAAAGTGTGATCGCTCAGCGGTGAGACCATGAGATTTTGTGAGGGGGTCACGGGGTTAAGCCCAGGGCAGGCACCAATGAGTTTATTGCTCAAATTGCTAGATACATTAGGTATCTAATTGATATATGAAATTTATCACATGGTTTTTAGAATACAAAGTGAGGAAACCTGCATATCTCTAGAGAATATTTGGGATATGTATAACCTTACAATCTGCACCCTACTCCTTGGTTGGTGATAGGTCCTAGCTCTTACCTTTTTTTAAAATCTTTATTTAACATCTAATGCCTTATAATATACATAGTGTAACTAAAATTAAATTTGCAGCGGCTCATACTGGATCAGCTAAAATAATATTTAAACCACCACTTGAGAGTAACACTTTATAGTTAGGTAATAAATAGTATACGTCTAATTACCTGGTTTCGGTCACACTCCATCAAAATATGGATAACGTCCTCTTCAACATTACAGACCTTACAATGTGGTGTAGAGACTTTACCCATCAAGTAAGCAATCGTGATAAAACTAATATGGTCTTCCTATCGATTATAGTTGTTTGAAACCAAGGTTGTTTTGAAGGTTCTACTTGGACAGACTTATACCAAATACCTTTTTCTTTTGATCTCCGGTAAAAAAACTCTTTCCACAAGTCGTAACATATATTTTTAACTAAATATAAACAGTCAGTACAAAATTCTCTCCAAAAAAGGGGAAAGAAGCCCAGCAGTGGGGCAACTTAAATTTTTCCATGGGGAACAGATAATACTTAAATGCCTAATGGGATGTACTGGACAACTTACTGGGCAGGATGAATCTGCACGGATGCTTATTGCAGGGCTCTGGAAGCGAACATGGTCGTATTATGGAAAACTTTTTGGTGATCGGACGGCACTCTATTTGTGGTAAGGCTTTCATGTTAACCTGAAACAATCGGGAAAGATTTATAGAAGGGGACGTTTTGCGGAATTCAATATTATGAAGACTATAACAGAACTACAAAATCAAAATAATCTTTATTCAAATAAACCATTTCAGGCACTTTTGAATCGTCAAGCATCAATATGATTAATGAAGCTACAACTGGTTCGGAATGTTGCTCTTACCAAGAAGAACCAGCAAGAAACTCGGTGGTCAATCTTCTAAATATATTCAATTATACATTATTAAACCACTGTTTTGTATGAAGCTGAAAGGATTTTCAAATCCAGGCTTTCTTATCGTCCAAATAATCTTCAATTTTGTAATATGCTTTACGTATAAGCATATTTTTTACACTTGATTGAAATCTTTCTTTGTTACAATCAGCGTTGAGCGAATGTATGTAATGCTAAGTGTATATTGCAGGCATAATTCACGTACCTTACACGTGCAGGACAAGTCACAATAAAAAAAGTAACAGTACCATCCCACTACTGGGAATAGCGGTGAGACCATGTGACTCTCTAGTGACGATCATGGGTTCAAACCCCGGGCAGGCACCAATGAGTTTTTCTATTAAGAACTTATGTATGTAATTGATAATTGCAATTTATCACGCTTTTGAAGGAAAACATCGTGAGGAAACCTGCATATCTCTAGAGAATTCTGGAGATATGTGTAACCTACCAATCCGCATTGGAGCAGCGTGGTAGGTCTTAACTCCAACCCTTCTCTCCAGAAACAGAGGGGAGGCCTATTCCCAGCAGTGGGATTGTAACAGGCCGCTACTTTACTTAAGTTTACTTTAAGTTTTCTTTCACCGAAAAGCATGTGATAAATTGCAATTACCAATTAGACACATGAGTTTTAATAGAACTCATTGGTGCCTGCCCGGGTTTGAACTTGTGTTCCCCTCGTAAGAGTCGCACGGTCTCACCGCTGTCCTATCACTACTCACTGCTGTACTCAGCTTATCTCGTGGGTATCAAAGTGTAAAACATATGTATAGACAAAAAACCAACTCACACTCTTCATATCCTTATCGAGCACCATGTCGAAGGTATTGTTGTTAGTCTCCAATGGTATTTGGGCAGCCATGTCAAACAACTTTGGATAGGACTGCATTTCGTTGGCTCGCATCTTGAACCTGGCTTCGTACACACTTTCCACATGGGGTTTAGGGTGCAACGCACGGATACAATGGCTACTAGCCCACAATGATTTGGCCCATTTTATATACTCCTTTTGTTCCTTCTCATAAACAGATCTTAGTTCCTGTAAAAAAATAAAGATTTTAATGTCCCTGCTTAGTAACTTCTTATTTATAATTTATAGAATTAGGCGTTACTTTGCGGAGATCTATAATACAGAAGTAATAATAAAGTTATTTTGCTATAATCCATGATACAGTATTAATTTTATCATTTACTTTTGTCCTTTCAGATTATCCAAAGTAAACCCTCTTCTATAAACTACAAATTCAGTAGTGATAATTATTAACAGTGTTTAAGTTATTTTAATTAATTGATAATTTACATATAAATTCACCTCAAAAATTCGATGATCACTCTTCGTTGGACGTGGCACAAATTGTTCAGGAAGGATGTGAGGACTCTCCGCACACAGCACCTTCAGGCACTGGTAATGATGACGACCATCTATAGCTGACAGCTTTGGATATTGCGGACATTGTGCCAGACATGGTACGAACAGGCGGTGGAACTTCTCAAACTGAAATTAGATTCCTTAATTTAGTACCGTAATGAAATATTTTCTTTGTATGTTAAAAAGCAAAGAATAAAATAAAATAAGCCTTTATTGCTAAATAATTAATAGAATTAAGCGTTATTTTGCGATTTTGTCGTGGAGTCTATCTCCTGATGATGCTTCGGTTTCGGGGCGAAGCGATTGTTGAGTTTGTGAAAGTGAACGTGTGTAGTGCTTGTGTATTGTGGTGGAAGTGGTGGAGGTTTGTGCACGTATCGGGTATGAAAATACGGATAGTCCACAATACATTTAACACTATATATATTTTCTATTTACTGTATCGCGGATTATAGCAAAATAATTTTAGTATTACTTTTGTATTATGGATCTCCGCAAAGTAACGCCTAATTCTATAAATAAATTATTTAGTCCATTTCTCTTTACAAAGAATGAAACCATGTTACAAAGAAAATACAGTGAAATTAATTAATCTCCATGTAATGTCACTCGATTTAACCACAAACTCCCTAAAGCGTCTATATCACTTGGCTTTGGTTGGTTTAGCTTGTGTCCCATACAATGATACACTCTATATAGCATTACACCCACTCTCAATAACAGCAATTTAATAATATGAAGTACTTTTTAAGTTGCCAAAATTAGTAAAAACTGTGCAGCTGTATATATTCTTTTGTCGCTCTATTATCCTAGCCCGTAATAAAGTCGACTGTCGGCTTACACATACCGACCTCTCAAGACGTCAGTCAAAAATAACAGACTATATGCAATAGCGATCAAATAACAATTGTTTTTTATGTAATTACTAACACTAGTCTGAAATAAACTTTTTCCTTTTCTAATACAGACTTTTCTTATCTCCATTTAACAATAACTCTCTATAATGTCAAAATATGCACAGTACCTTGAGAATCATTATATAGAGTTTGCACTGTATATTCAATTTACAATAAAATTGTTATAGGACCTATCATATTGCATGGATCAGAATATTGGGTAATGAAAAAGATGGATTAAAGAGTCCATGTAGATAAAATGAGCATGTTAATGTGGAAGTGTGGTGTGACAATAATGGTTAAAATATGAAAGGAGTATTTAAAGGGAAGTTCTGCCCATTAAATAAACAATGATAAGTGTACAACTAAAATGGTATATAAATGAAGGAACGAGCAATGAATATCATATGACTAAATGAGTGTAAATATGAGTGGATGGAAAAGTAATAATAAAATTATTTATATTTGCTATAATCCATGACACAAATGTATCCCGGATTATAGCAAATATATTATTAGTTTATTTGAAGAAACTCAATTTACAAAAGTAATAATAAAATTATTTTATTATTACTATATATATTTTAACTATATATATTTTCTATTTACTGTATTGCAGATTATAGCAAAATATTTTTTTTATTACTTTTGTATTATGGATCTCTGCAAAGTAACACCTAATTCTATAAATAATGAATGGACGGATATGTGACTAGAGGAAAGCAATGATGGTTGGATTGTGTGATTGATATATGACATGCTATATGCAAATGGAAATGCAATGTCAAATGACAGATGAGAGGCGAAAATAGAAGGAAAAAACATGTGTCAGATCCTATATAGACTGGGTTAAGGGCAGGAGAATGTGATATCTATACAATTTTGAACTACTTTAATGTAACTCACATTTTGTTTTTTAGTAAAAATTTCATCCCAATTGATGTTAATGCTTTCTTCTTCTGATTCACTGGATATGGCAGGGTCGTGGAATTTGTTTCTTAGAATTTTTTCTGTAACACTGTGCTTTATATCATCTTCTTTGAGAAAGTATATGTCTGGTTGAGAATAACACCTATAACATTAAAATTAATAATAAAAATATAAATCAATAAAAAATATTAAATGACGAATTTAAGGCCTATATTCAGCAGCTGTAGCACTATTTGAATATATATAAAAACAAAAGCATTTACAGATACAAAGTTAAACTTTATAAAGTTTGACTTTATAAAGTTATAACTTTTGAAGTAAGTTTCAAAGTTACTGTTTACAGTTTGAAGTGTATAATATTTTTTTCTGGTTTCTGATCTATAAATAGAACTTACATCTATGCATATAATGAAAGGAGATATGATAGAAAAAGTCTTATTCAAGTTAAAGATATGACGCTATTTTATTGATTTGTTAAAATAAACAAATAATTATTGACTGTGAACTATTATATCTTTATAAGATTTCAAAAGTGTGTTCTAGAATTGAGTATTGAAGTGGCGTCATGCACGAGAAAAATAAACCGTCGTTGTGTCAGTTTATTGTTGATAATAAGTTAAAAGTGTAATTAATTTTGTTTGTATATTCTTAGTTTTATTCTTAGTTTCATTTCATAATCATATGTTTTTGTATTATTTTAGGTAGTTTGCTAATTTGGTGCGTTGTCATCGGGACAAATTCTAAATTTCATTTCTCGTGTGTTTTCCACTTTACGTGACACTGGCAGAGTGATTGGCGCCTTATTTGCGCTGTACAGGCCATAAAGAAAGATAATAATAATAATAAAATAAACCGTCGATAATCACGAAAGGGAACTAAAGCTAATTTTTCTGTTTACAGTGATTAGTACACCTTAAAACTATTAAATATAAATATATATGCAGCTTTCGGATGAAGATTTGAAATCTTTTAATTATAGCATGTTGTTTTATAGTCAGTAACAGTAATTTTAAACGATATTGATGTATCAATAGAATTCCGGTAGATTTAATATATATTTAGTGAAGTCTTAATGACAATATAAAAAAATAATATGCAATTCTTACCAGTCAAATTGCCGAATGTGTTCCATGGTGATTTAGAACTTAAAATAAAAGTGTACGAATAAAATCACTAACAATGTTTAATAAAATCATATAAACTTATAATAAAATGCTGAAACTGACTTTAAATACAATTTTTTAAGCACAAAAAGATAACACACTCACAGACCAAAAGCAAAGATTGTAGACTAAAAAGCATAGATGATACACTATAATATGAGACAACAAGTCTGCTGTACATAGACAAAAATACAAATTTATAGTTTTCATTTACTATATTCATATAAGTGTAGATATATATTGTATATACTATACTATATATGTTACATCTTTTTAGATTTTTGCGAACATTTATTCGAAATTTTACGTATCCAAGAACAATTATATCTAAAACTAGTGAACGGGTACTTTATCTACGCGTTTTTTTAAAAAAGCATGACCATATAGCACGCTTATATTAAAGTGATCAAATTCAAAATTAGGCTAAATTGAATTAAATACATTGTAATTCTTATTTCAGTGCTATCTATGACAGCACGCTACGATCTATTAAATTATCCAGTGTTTTCTTGTTCTTCCAAGCTACAGCTTTCCAAGTCTCTTTAGCACTAACTAGTTAACATTAACTAGTCAATAACTAACGATATTGAATTCCGTCAATTTAATAAAAACTATGATTTATAAACGCAGGCGTTACTTTGCGGAATTCCATATTACAGAAACTATAACAAAACTATTTTGCTATAATCCGCATGTGTTAAGCGAATGAATGCAATGCTAATCATGTATGAATAGGCGTTTTGGGATACGTGTGGTGACTTGTCCTGCATGTATAAGGAACGTGAATTGCTTGCTTTATACACTTATCATCGCAAAGTAGTTCTGTTTTAGTTTCTATATAAAACTATATTTTCGAATTCAGTAAATTAAGCTATTATATTATTTCATGTTTCACGTTTGATTTCCACGCTGACCACGTATACCCTCTTGCCCGACAATAGGCCGAAATTACTGGCCAATGGAGTGGCCCTTAATTATTAATTAATTATTGGGTTATGTCGGTTGCAGGCGCTGGACAATGGCGGCCCTACAGCTCGTTTATAACTACGAGTGCCCTTTGTTCGAACGGAAGACGTTGATTAATTTTGGAAAAGTGTTCACTTTTTTATTCCAAGGTTCAGTGCCTGGTATAAAAAAAGTCACAGACAGGACAAGTCACAATAAAAAAAGTAAGTAACGGCCTATTACTATCCCACTGCTAGGCATATCCTTTCTCCGTTTTTGGAGAGAAGGATTGGAGCTAACACCTACCACGCTGCTCAAATGGGGACACATATCCCTAGATTTCTCTGGGGATATGTAGATTTCCTCACGATGTTTTCCTTCGCCGAAAAGCGTGTGATATATTGCAATTGTCAATTAGACACATAAGTTTTAATAGAAAACTCATTGATGCCTGCCCAGGGGTTTGACTCATGATCGTCTCTAGAGATTCGCACGGTCTCACCGCTGGGCTATCACAGCTTTTATAAACAAATTGTTATAAACAGTTAGCTAAAAATAAGTTAGCCTATTGTTACACATTTTCCTGGTTAATTTGTAAAGTTATTATTTGTCTCCGATATAATTCAGTGGTGTAAAAGTAGCGGTGGAGAAGACTGCGAGAAGGATGGGATCCTCACCGTGGGTACGCTCCGTTTTCAGACTATCTTCTCTGCCCGTTTGTAATTTTCAATACTTTATATTTTCTTTCTCCTTTTTCATTAACCTGTAATTTAACTTTTTATCAGTCGCCCCATCCGAAGAATAAAGTTACATGTTCTATCTTCTATAATCACCATAACCCTCCTGCTCTTATCCTATTCTAAGTGGGGTCGGCACAAAATGTTAAAAACATATTGTCATGTGATTCGGCTACGTATTTTATGACCGGCCGCCTGCCTGACCTCAACTTACCTTAGTCGTAGTTTATGACACTTCGGTAAGAAATGAGGGTGGTCTATTCTACTCAGCCGGATACCACACGGTGGGTCAACTTACATTAGTCGCCTTTTACGACCCCTCGGTAAGAAATGAGGGTGGTCTATTCTACTCAGCTGGGACCACACGGTGGGTCAACTTAGATTAGTCGCCTTTTACGACCCCTCAGTAAGAAATGAGGGTGGTCTATTCTACTCAGCCGGATACCACACGTTGGGTCAACTTAGATTAGTCGCCTTTTACGACCCCTCGGTAAGAAATGAGGGTGGTCTATTCTACTCAGCTGGGACCACACGGTGGGTCAACTTAGATTAGTCGCCTTTTACGACCCCTCAGTAAGAAATGAGGGTGGTCTATTCTACTCAGCCGGATACCGCACGTTGGGTCAACTTAGATTAGTCGCCTTTTACGACTCCTCGGTAAGAAATGAGGGTGGTCTATTCTACTCAGCTGGGACCACACGGTGGGTCAACTTAGATTAGTCGCCTTTTACGACCCCTCAGTAAGAAATGAGGGTGGTCTATTCTACTCAGCCGGATACCGCACGTTGGGTCAACTTAGATTAGTCGCCTTTTACGACCCCTCGGTAAGAAATGAGGATGGTCTATTCTACTCAGCCGGATGCCACACAGCATATTGTCAGACTCCATTTCCTCTTTTTTCATCCGAGGTGATAACACGATCATAATTGACTCGTTCACATCACATACGAGGCGGGTAAAGAATTTCACAGCTCAGTTAACTACGTAATGCGTGCGAGAACTTATCGAATGGGAAACGGGAATTCAATAATAAAGCTGTCATATCCAACCGTGGGGCCGAGATCTGGGACAGGTGGAGTCCATAATTCCGTAATCAGACAAGCCGAGGTTTGTTTTTATTATTTGTGTGCTCCATTGTATTGCGTAAAAAGTATTGGTAAGGTTATTTTGATGTCATCCGCATGTTATGGTATTAATACTTTGTCCTCTGAAAATTATAAAAAGTATAATCCCACCGCTGGGAATAGGCCTCCTCTCTCCCGTTCTGGAGAGAAGGGTTGGAGCTAAGACCTGCCACGCTGCTCCAATGCGGATTGGTAGGTTACACATATCTCCAGATTTCTCTAGAGATATGCAGGTTTCCTCACGATGTTTTCCTTCACCGAAAAGCGTGTGATAAATTGCAATTATCAATTAGACATATGAGTTTTAATAGAAAAACTCATTCGAGCCTGCACGGGTTTGAACTCGTGTTCCCATCGTAAGAGCCGCACGGTCTCACCGCTGGGCTATCACAGCTAAAAATTATACTAGTAAAAATTATACAGGATTGGCACTATATTTGAAAGAATTTTATGTAATCACTTTCGGATGAAATCACACTCTAAATGAAATTTAAGAGATATTTTAATCTATGTCTTATTATTATTAGTTTATTTGAAGAAACTCAATTTATTCATATTGACACCATTATTATGAGTCTGTCTTTCAGTCTGTCTGCACTATTTATGTCTGTTAGGGATATCCCACCATACATATGTATATTGTACGTCATAGGGATCAGGAATCAGATGAAGGTTTCCTTGCCTTTTTTCGACGTTTTTAACATTGCATTTCAACTAATCTACACAAAATCTTAAAAAATTATAGACCTAACCCTCTATCATGAAACATTCTAATTTATGGGCGAAAAGTGCATGAAAATCCGTTCATATCCTTCGAGTTCAACAAACAGACTTTTTTTAATAATATTCAGTGATATTGGTGTCTAGTAAGTGATTAAAACACCTTGAAACCGTTCAAATTAAGTCCTGTTTTATTTTTTCAGGCACATGTTCTTAGTTAACTAGTGAGTTCAAAAAGATTGCGATAATACAGGAACAATTGACATTGACGTGAAGTTGGAAAAAGAAGATCGCCGTTTGCAGCATCCCGTCTGCTCTGCGAACGTTTCGACAGATCCGTGATTGGGTTTCCGTGCGCCGCTGTAACAAAGGAGGAAAGAAACGGGGCTGCCAGTTAGGTACTGCCTCCACGAGCGACTATATCGCAACGAACCCGCTTTAATATCATCAGATAATGATTATTACGTAAGAGTTCGCTGTTATATGTTCAAAGTTTATTGAGACTTATTTGTCTAAACTCATCCGGGTTTTCTAGTACTTCACGTATTGCAACAGTACGCTGCGAGTACATTGCGTATCGCAGAGTTCACTGGGCGAGTACGTCGCGTATCGCAAACTTCGCTGGGTGAGTACGTCGCGTATTGCAGAGTTCGCGGTGTGAGTACTTCGTGTAATGCAGAGTTAGCGGGGCGAGTATGTCGCGTATCACAGAGTCCGCGGGGCGAGTACGTCGCGTATCGCAGAGTTAGCGTGGTGAGTAAGTCGCTTCTCGCAGCGGACTAGTCTGTAGTTACTGCCTGTTAAACAGACACCTATCAATAATAATAATAAAAGATGCAGCGTGTCCGGAGTTTAGAGAGGAAGATACAAATCTTCACCTTAAGGCTGAGTACCCTATGTACTCGCTGGTAAGATGGGAAATACTAGATAAAGAAGAAATAGAAGGATCTTACAATTATCCCGGAATAGTCCGAAATAGGAGCTGACCACCCGTCCTGTGCCAGGCTTCCCTGAGTTTAAATAAATAGAAAGATCGCAACAGCTTGAGGCGAGCACGTCAGATGTTGTAACGGATGTGTAGAGTATATATCACGGGTTAAGCTCACGTCTGTGGCGACTGGCGACACGTTCACTATTCATTTACTTATGTAAATACACGACACAACGATAATATCGTTGCTAATATACTTGTTAGTGGAACTGATGCCTTAGCGTTCAAAACGGGAATTGCGCTCGCTTTTACCGGGTATTAATTCCAACGGCAATAGCACTATTGAGGGGAATTTAAGCTCATAGTGTGCATTTAGTTTTACAATTTTACACTTGTATTGTATTTAGATTGGGACTAGTACTTATAGTTTATTATAATTTCGTGTTATTAGTATTTATGTATGCTGTAATGTATGTAATGTATGTAATGTATGTAATGTAATGTATGAGTGTAATTTCAGTGGTACCTCCAATTTTTCTCCAATAACCTTAAATGGTGTTATTTTGCCAGTCTGCTCCGACTTCCGGTACCTTGGCTCGCTTCTACAGGAAAACGGTGAAATTGATCGCGATGTGAGGAATAGAATGAATGCAGGATGGATGAAGTGGCGACAGGTCTCAGGGACAGTATGTGACCCCCGAATGCCCCTTAAACTTAAAGGGAAAATTTATAAATCGGTCATAAGACCTGTCGTAATGTATGGATCAGAATGTTGGGCAATGAAGAAGATGGATGAAAGAAGAGTGCATGCAAATGAGATGAGAATGTTGAGATGGATGTGTGGTGTGACAAGATTGGATAAAATAAGAAATAAGTATATAAGGGGAAGTATGAAAGTTGCGCCCATTGTAGAAAAGATGAGAGGTGCAAGATTGGGATGGTATGGACATGTAATGAGGAGGGATGAAAATCATGTGACTAAACGAGTGTTGGATATGAATGTGGATGGATATGTGACTAGAGGGTGGCCTAAAAAGAGATGGTTGTAATGTGTGAAGTATGACATGCATATAAAAGGAGTAGCGGCAGAGTTGACGAATGATAGAAGAGAATGGAAGAGGAAAACATGTTGTACCGACCCCACTTAGAGTGGGATAAGGGTAGGAGAAAGAAAGAAAGAGTATTTATGTATGCTGTGTGGGATCCGGCTGAGTAGAATAGACCACCCTCATTTCTTACCGAAGTGTCGTAAGAGGTGAATAAGGTTAGTTGACCTGCCGTGTGGTATCCGGCTGAGTAGAATAGACCATCCTCATTTTTTACCGAGGGGTCGTAAAATACGACTAAGGTAAGTTGACGTCAGGCAAGCGGCCGGTCGTATAATACATAGCAAAATCATGTGACAACATGTTTGTAACATGTTGTGCCGACCCTACGAGAGTACTCGAGTAGGATGAGGATGCTTGCACACAAGCTTGTTAGCAGGGTGTCTTTGAGTTGGGGGTAGAAATTTTTTTAAGTGCTCATTAAAAGTGATCGTCAACGGTGAGAATGGGCTGCGCCTTAGGCGCTTATGGCAGGTTTACACCCTACTCGGGCATTTACGGGTTACATACAGGAACTTAAATACTTTACCGATTTATCATACGCTTTATGGTTTTAAATTTTTTTTCAATAAACCTTATGTACGTATGAACGGCCGCACAAAGTAATACAACCTTACGCATCTCTCCATATATATATATTTATTACTCACAATATTAACACTTTGCAATTCAATTTCGTCTTCACTGTAACACTTTACAAAACGTACTGTCCCCACTCTACCTGGTACCGTCCCTTTTATATTCCAGAATATTAATCAAATGATTTTCATTTAGTTCATTTAACACAAATACAATTATAAATACAATTAACGTTTGTCCTTAAAATTGTTCTAAAATTATTGAACCTTACACTTATAATACAAGTATTTTTAACTGCAAATATAGTTAAATTTGTTGAACTTATTGTTGAACTAACTGATTCGACAGATTCAGCCTTCCTAATGAGAGAAACTAGCAAAAAACAAGATGGATACTTTTTAAAATAAATACATTGACACTAATATATTAATTAGGGTTGTATTACTTATATAATTACTATAACATATGGTTAATAAAGACTTAAAGTAAAATGTCTTGCCTGATATCTTTACTACATTTCTTATACACAAAAACAAAACAGTGTCTTACGTATATTAGGTTAGAAGGTCACTCTAAGATAACGCTAGGTTTTTCTGCTTTTCTTTTATATTTTAAAAGCAAAGCGCCTATATTGTTTATGTAATATTGAAAACATTTCAGCTAAGCGATAAGTTCACATTTTCCTCTCCCCGAAGACGCGAAGTTCTTCTCGCAATAAATGTACGCTTCTCACAGTGTGACACTTTGAACACGTTCCCTCCAAGGAGTTACGAGAAAAATACTTATAATAAGTGTTATATCGGTAAATGAAATATTTTTAATATCCAGTTTCCTTTAAAGTTCTTAAACTGCGGTTTGGCGAATCCTGAGTAGTATTGCTCTACAGTATTATCGGATTTCACTTCGTTTCTTCAGTATGTCATCACACGTCCACTCTCGACCGCGGCTCTGGTGTTACTGACGTCGACGTGGTGTGTTAGAGATTGTTTATGGTTATTGATGTATGATATGTTTGAGTCGTTATCATCATCATCATCTTACCCTTATCCCACATATATTTTACGACTGGCCGCCTGCCTGACGTCAACTTACCTTAGTTTCCTTTTACGACACCTCGGTAAGAATGAGGGTCGGTGGTATTCTACTCAGCCGGATACCACACGGTGGATATTTGAGTCTTTATATAAATACAAATTAATATACGCTTTTTTATATCCGATATAATAGAGATTTCATAGTTTACACATAAACAGGCAAGATCAAGCGAATAAAAACCGATTTGATATAATGTAAATATGTATATTTAGCATTTATATAGTAAGTTAACAAACACAATAGCATGCATTCCTAATTCCGTATAAATAATCGAAAGCTCGGCAGAGATACATTTCGCAAACCTCACTCAAGGGTCATCGGCTGTTCGATTCAAGGCCGCAGTCGATATGCCTCCCTGTAGAAAAGTTCAAGGGCAAGGTAATTTTTTAGATTTCTAAATATTTCGTCTTTGTCATAATCGTATTGATAAGATTACTCCGCTGCTAAAGTGAATGAATGTAATGCTTAATTTACATACAGTAAACTTGCCGTTTTCATACCTTATATATGAGTGCACTTTAAACCCTTCAACTATCACCCTACCAAAAATCACATATATCCGAGGTTCTGTTTAGCCATAGCGAGACAAAATACATAATATATACATACATAAATACATACATAAATGAACACGCGAATATTTTTTTTCGAAAATCAATGTAAATTTTGTTGTGTAACAACTTTATTATCCGTTTACAGGATGTAATGATAACAATTTCCGTTAGTAACATACAATTTTACAGTCGTGTATTCTTATAAGGCACGGGGAACTAAATTCAGATATACTTTACAACAATAAGGGCAATAAATAAAAAAAAGTGTCAAATAAAAAGTAAAAAGTAAAATCGTCCAATAAAGAAAAATTAAAAAATACATATATATCAAAGTTGTCTCACGCTTGTTTTGCTTTATGTCTTACTTCCTTACACTTCATTATCTTTTGCTAAATCTTTTTCTCATAGTTTTATATGAGTTGCGGAGTTCATTGATTTGTTTGAGATCGCTCTTGATTCAATACGGAGTATATCAAAGCAAAGTGATGATATACTCGATCCTTTAGACGATTTACCGCATTTTGAATCCGAGACTAATCAAAGGTTCTGTTTAAATAATCCCCCCTCAATCACGGCGGCCCGTTTGTGCCGCTGCCAACTGTGAATCCGATTCTAAACTAATTTCAATATATTTGTCTCCCTGATTCAGTAGAGTTACAACTCTTTCAATTCGATACCCTTTTTTCTCGTTATTTTAGGAAGAAAACCAATAATTTTTTCATCACAGGGATATAGGAAAAATTGCCAAGGTTTCTGTCTGAATAATGTCAAGTACGTCATAATTCTTTCACGATAACTTTCAGAAGATGAGTAGTAAAGCGTATCGATCAAATTCATTTAATAAATGTATAAATCTCATAACACCTAAAGAAGCCTTGATCTAAATTACAGACTCCGGATAAAATTCCAAAAACCCCAGTCACGTAAGTATCAGATATTTTTTGTAAGAAAAATAAAACATTCCTTTCATGTTATTATTTCATAATTCAAATTGCTTATAAGCGATTAATTTCTAAATATTTCACACAAAATGAAATACAAAAGTCATTACAAAATGTTTTCGGAAATTCGCCGGACACTTGGTAAAATCTAGCCCATAGACACGATCTCTACAATAGGATAAGACCGGGTGAACCCAGGCAGATAGCTGCCAGATAGGCAGATAGCAGATTTAAAAGTAAGTAATTAAGTATAAGACTCAATTCATTTTATAATTGTAACTACACATTACCACTTTAAGGGTCGCCGAATCCAACTCGGATGGGCAGCGTTCGAGAAGCTTCGCGAGATCTTTTCGTCCAAAACACCTCAGTGACTGAAGACCAAAGTCTTCAAACAGTGCGTCTTGCTAGTGATAACCTACGGATTTGAAACGTGATCGCTACCGTGGCTATGGGAATCATAAGAAAGCAAGAACAAAGTCACTCAACAGACGATGGAGCGGGTTATTCTGGGAGTATCTCTACGAAATCAAAACAGAAATGGGGAGATCCGTAGAAGAACGGACGTAGCTCCGCGTGTTGCGAAGCTGAAGTGACGATGGGCGAGGTACATAGTGCAGAGAACCGATGGGCGTTGGGATATTAAGGTGACTGAAGGTCTTTGGATGATCTGAAGGTCTTTGGAATAGTGACCCCGCACTGGTAAACCCAGCCTCGGTAGACCTCTCTGCGATGGACTGACGGCTTCAGAAAGTCGAGGAGAGCCGGTGGATCCCAGGATCAACAGGATCAACCTATGTTCAGCAGTGGGGTGGAATAGGTTGAAAAGAGAGAAGAGAGAGAGATTACCACTAATAATAGAAAACCGCGTGGATAAAACAGAAAATGGAATAATATAATATTTTTATGTGTACGGCAAACTGAAACGCTTCGTGTGATAGGCTTATCTCGTATTCCGAATGTCGAGCGCTTTGAACGACATTTGCCGATAATATTTTGCTACACGTAATAATATTGGAATGACGGTAGTATTTGAATTGACAAAATTGTGGTTGAATTTTGAAGAACTAATGTGTGAATTAAATTTAAATTCATCAAATGTTGCCTTTTTAAATTCAATATTGAATAATATTAAATATGACTGGACCGTTGGCGCAGTGGGTAGTGATCATCACTACTCACTGCGCTTGAAATGCAATTTAAAAAAAATTAATGTTCGTTCCGGTTATGGATCGAAACAATTGTTGAGATTGTGTTAGTGTATGTGTGTGTTTTGTGTCAATAGTTCGTGATTTTCCCATTGATGCAGGTGACAGTGTTCTTGAAGTCAGCTCCGTAAGTTTGTGAGTTGCATTCCCGCTGAGGTCCAACATTATCTAAAAACATTTTTTTGGTTCTTCGAGTCTAGGTATTTAAATATTTATTTGTTATAATTTGTCTGTATATTAAATTTGTGTGACTACACATAACACGAGTTTTAAATTACTTGCTTTGGGGATATTATATTTTGAAAAGAGCAACGGTCGAATTTCTTACTGGTTCATCTCAGTAAGAGCAGCTTTCCGGACCAGCAGTAGAGTTGGCGACTCAAATGCACTTGTTTGCAAGTTTACTCGAATAAATAATATTTTGAATTTGAATTTGAAATTTTATTTATTTATAAAATAACTCAGCACTAGGCAATGTACTAAGGTTTTATCGATATCACGGCGGTCGATCTTGTATCTTGTTGCTTGTTAGCAGGACGCGTATCGATGCGTTGTCCTGAGGGACATAAATCCTTGACACGCCTGACTTGGCTGGAATTGATGCTTTCCATTAACTGACATACTATATGCAACTCAGACTGTATGCTGTCCTCATCATTCTCCTGCCCTTATCACACTCTAAGTGGGGTCGGCACAACATGTTGTCACATGATTTGGCTACGTATTTTACGACCGGCCGCCTGCCTGACGTCAACCTACCTTAATCGCCTTTTACGACACCTCGATAAGAAATGGTTTATTCTATGCAGCCGGATACCACACGGCACATACCTTAGTCGCCTCTTACAACACCTCGGTAAGAAATGAGGGTGGTCTATTCAACTCAGCCGGATACCACACGGTGGGTCAAGTTACCTTAGTGGCCTTTTACAATCCCTTGGTAAGAAATGAGGGTGGTCTATTCTACTCAGCCGGATACCACACGGTGGGTCAACTTACCTTAGTCGCCTTTTCCGACCTCTTGGTAAGAAATGAGGGTGGTCAATTCTACTCAACCGGATAACACACGGTGGGTCAACTTACCTTAGTGGCCTTTCACGACCCCTTGGTAAGAAATAAGGGTGGTCTATTCTGCTTAGCCGGATACCAAACGGCATTGGATATATTCCTCAATAATAAAAATAAAAAAACATTTACTATACGAGATTATTAAATTTATCTTCTATTTTGTTAAATTTTGTTTCATCCCTGAAAGATGTAATACTGTGTAATATTTCTTAACCTGAGGGTGAAACTGCGGGAAGGGTTATTTGTTTAAGATTTTCCCAGTAAACATAAATAAACACACAAAGGAGACAGTGTGAGCGTGTTTAATCCCACCTTTAATAAGTCGCAGGTTGTGCTCAGATGCTTTTCATATAGAATGCATACGTTTAATTACAGCCGACTGTGTTTAGACGCTTTCTAGTTTTTAATAAATAATAACTTATTATACTTGCCTACACCTAAAACTATTAACCTAACTTACTTACTAAAATACCCTAGCCGTGTGGTATCCGGCAGAATAGAATAGACCACCCTCCTTTCTTACCGAGGTGTCGTAAGAGGCGACTAAGGTAAATGCCGTGTGGTATCCGGCTGCATAGAATAGACCACCCTCATTTCTTACCGAGGTGTCGTAAGAGGCGACTAAGGTAAATGCCGTGTGGTATCCGGCTGCATAGAATAGACCACCCTCCTTTCTTACCGAGGTGTCGTAAGAGGCGACTAAGGTAAATGCCGTGTGGTATCCGGCTGCATAGAATAGACCACCCTCATTTTTAACCGAGGTGTCGTAAAAGGCGACTAAGGTAAGTTGACGTCAGGCAGGCAGCCGGTCGTAAATTACATAGCCAAATCATATGACAACATGTTTGTAACATGTTGTGCCGACTCCACTTAGAGTGGGATAAGGGCAGGAGAATGATGACTTACTTATAGTACCCGGCATTAAATAATGCACATCGATGTTTACAACAAAACAGCCGGCCAGTTCGGTTTCGTAGAGCGCTGTCACTGTCACACACGGGTTCGTCAGTCTGTGCGTCAGAGATAATGCTCTATGAAGCAGAATCTAGCCGATTTCTTTCTCTCTAAGCCTCGATGTGCATTATTTATTGTCGGATCCATCCATCCATCCATCCATCAGCCTAATGCAGTCCACTGCTGGACATAGGCCTCCCCATGTCTGCGCCAGACATCCCGCTTCTCCGCAATGCGCATCCAGCTGGCCCCAACAACCTTTTTGATGTCGTCGGTCCAGCGGGACGGAGGACGCCCTACGCTGCGTTTGCCAAGACGCGGTCTCCACTCCAGGACTCTTTTGCTCCAACGGCCATCAGTCCTGCGACAGACGTGACCAGCCCACTGCCACTTCAGCTTGCTTATTCTGCTAGCTACGTCGGTTACTTTGGTTCTCTCGCGGATAATCTCATTTCTGATCTTATCTTTGAGAGATACTCCGAGCATAGCTCGCTCCATAGCACGCTGAGCGACTTTAAACTTGCGGACTAGTCCCGCCGTCAGTGTCCACGTCTCGGCGCCATATGTTAACACAGGCAGGACGCATTGGTCGAAGACTTTGGTCTTCAGGCATTGCGGAATCTCGGACATGAAGACTTGACGAAGTTTGCCAAATGCTGCCCAGCCCAAGTGAATTCTCCTTTCAGCCTCCCTCTCGAAGTTGTGCCGGCCAAGTTGGATTGTCTGGCCTAGGTAGACGTAATCCTGCACGATTGTCGGATACCATACCTAAAATTTTACATTACGATTACATTTTGCATTACAATTTTGTCGTGGAGCCTATCCTACTGATGATGTTTCGGTTTTGGGGCGAAACGATCGTAGAGAATTTGGTGGTGGTTGTGTGTATTGCTTGTGCGCATTGTGGCTGTTGGAGACGTCTTGGGATACGTGTGGTGACTTGTCTTGCATGTGTAAGGTACGCGAATTTTGCCTGCTTCATATACATTTTTTTTTTTTTTAATTTATTTATTAGACAAAATCTTAAATGGTATTACAATGTTAAAAACGGCATAGCATAAACTTATAACTAGTTTTTCTGTACACCGCAACATCATCGTTGGTTTGCTTACAATTGTACAGGTGCGTTGTTGTATACAATACTAATCCTTAGTAAACTAATATAAGTCAGTGATTTTATTGATGATACTGCTCGAGTGAGAAAGAATGACTAATCGCACTCGATCTTCCTAGCGATAACGGGTGAGCATGGAGGGGAAGGCTAAGTACAGGTTGATCATTTTTGTTTTTAATTTGTTTTATTATGAAGTACAATAGACATTATTCATACATACATTATTCAATAGACATACATTCGCCTAACACACGCGGAAATTAGCAAAGTAATTCCGTTATAGTTAATGTAATATGTAATATTGCAAAGTAACACCTGCTTCTATAAATCAGTTTAAAATTTTAAGTTGATTTACCACAGAGCATCTTAGATAAATGTTGAAAACCCCCCTAACGTCGTTGTGTGGTAATTCCGAAAATGCAATTGACAAAGTATGATTGTAGTAAAACTTTAAGGGATATTCAAATAATTATTTTATATAAATGGTAAAATAAAAAATATCCGTTTAAACACCTCGGTTGATTGCCTCTTCGGTTGACAAGAGGGCTGGCTCTTTTTTCGCACAAAGAATAAGTTTAGTGATTCAATACGGAAACGCTGCCAGCATTCTTGGGACGGCATGATTTGTATAGTACCAGCGTGTAAGTCATTTAAGATAGACATAACTTGTACATTTTTATTGTAAATAAAAAAGTTGTATATAATAAAGATGAACAAAAAGAAACTATAAATATTTCGCCAAAACTCATATAGCAATATTGCAATATTTACGTAATTAACCCGTGTAAAATCGGAATTACACAAGAATAGAAATGAAATCTAACTATGTTTTAAAATGGTCGTATTTTTGGAACGCAAAAACCTCGGAAATAACTGTTATGTAAAAGTTATAGAATAAATATTTAAGTTAATAAAAACGGATAGAGTTGAGAGTAAACTCAAACAGATATTTTATTTTTCTGATAGAAAACGTATCAACTAATCTGAAAATATAACGTAATTACCCCAAAGCACCAATCTTTATAGATAGATAGATAGATAGATAGAAATTCTTTATTGCACACACATTACATTACACAAATTACAAAAAAAAAGAAACATAAATACAGAAACATACGGCGTACAAAGGCGGTCTATTGCTAAAAGCAATCTCTACCAGACCTTTGGAGAGAGAAGAAATTGTAACATAACATGAGATAGGTGCATCAACAAGAAAAGGAATAATAGCTATGAATATAAATACATATAAAATAAATATATACATACATATATATAATAAAAACAGTAAAGTAGCGGCCTGTTACAATCCCACTGCTGGGAATAGGCCTCTTCTCTCCGTTTCTGGAGAGAAGGGTTGGAGCTAAGACCTACCACGCTGCTCCAATGCGGATTGGTAGGTTACACATATCTCCAGAATTCTCTAGAGATATGCAGGTTTCCATTATTAATAGATAAGATATGGAATTTATTATTACAACGATATTGTGATACGTGAAATTTTAAGAACTGTTTGATAATCTCTTCAGCAGGTTTAATATATTTCTCATACTTTTAAAATATTATTTTTCGACTCGACAAGATTTCATATATTTTTCATTTAAGGCCACTCTTTCATTCCGAACCCCGTTCTGTGGCGAGTTTTAAAAGCTTGCATTTCTTTGAGATGCCTTTCATATGTCGTTATACGAGAGCACGGAACGTATGCAGCATTATATTAATTACAGTGCGTCCAATGGGGGTCTTTGTTTTACTTTAGAGTATGGAATTTCTCTTCTGCATTCATCAAAGTAACAGTTTCATACTATTATGCGATATAAACTTGGAAAATGCTTGTTCTCGGTAATTATATTTTACTAACTATACATGAGACTTTGTTCATGATAACTAATAATTAAATAAACAATGATTACACTGATTTCTACCCATATCAGCTGTGTTAGTCATCCGCCGTGTGGCATCCGGTTGAGTAGAATAGACCACCCTCATTTCTTACCGAGGTGTCGTAAAATGCGACTAAGGTAAGTCGACGCGTCGTGTGGTATACGGCTATGTAGAATAGACCACCCTCATTTCTTACCGAGGTGTCGTAAGAAATGAGGGTGTCTAAGGTAAGTTGACCCACCGTGTGCTATCCTGTTGAGTAGAATAGACCACCCTCTTTCTTATCGAGGGGTCGTAAGATACGACTAAGGTAAGCTGACCGACCGTGTGATATCCTGTTGAGTAGAATAGACCACCCTCTTTCTTATCGAGGGGTCGTAAGATACGACTAAGGTAAGCTGACCGACCGTGTGATATCCTGTTGAGTAGAATAGACCACCCTCTTTCTTACCAAGGCGTCGTAAAAGGCGACTAAGGTAAGTTGACGTCAGGGAGACGGCTGGTCGTAAAATACGCAGCCAAATCATTTGACAACATGTTTGTAACATGTCCCTCAATAGGCTTTCTTTAACAGCCTCCCTTTAACAGCGTTTTTAAACTGCTGAAGTGACAAAGATACAATCGATTGCGGGATTTTATCATAGAATCTATATCAAGCCAGTACTCTACCTTTGATGATTCTTCAGTTCAGGTTCTGGCTGAAGAAGCTCATCTATTGGAGAACGTGCGGCACAAGAGGCACTGTACAAGGTGTACTCAGAATTTAATTCGGCGGCCAATGAACAGGCTAAACCTGAGGCCACCTATTATGTTTAAATTAAAAGCATGAAGAGGTCTTCGATGACGCTTTTATTCGCCCGTGGCTTGACACACACATTGACATTGACAGCTCAGTCTTAACCTATTCTATTTGACAACAAAGTAAGCAAAACTGGTGATGTTATATATGTCAATGTAATAACATTGACATATATAACATCACCATTGCTGTGGAAGATGATGAAGAAATCGCAAACCCCTATACGGCGTAAATACCTAGCGCCAGATATTTTAGCCTATTCAATATTTGATTTCAAACTAATGCAATAAAAATAAAAATACCTTTTTGTTGTATTGCACACTATACTTAGACCCACTGTGTAAGCTCCAACCATTTTCTCCCAGAGATGAGAAAAAAAATTAAAAGTAGTAAAGTAGCGGCCTGTTACAATCCCACCACTGGGAGTAGGCCTCCTCTCTCCGTTTCTGTAGAGAAGGTTTGGAGCTAAGACCTACCACGCTGCTCCAATGCGGATTGGTAGGTTAAACGTATCTCCAGAATTCTCTAGAGATATGCAGGTTTCTTCACAATGTTTTCCTTCACCGAAATGCGTGTGATAAATTTGCAATTATCAATTAGACACAAGTTTTATTAGAAAAACTCATTAGTACCTGCCCGGAGTTTGAACCTGTGTCGTCTCTAGAGAGTCGCACGGTCTCACCACTAGGCTATCACATCTTATGCAGATACACAGATTGTTGCTGAAGATGCCAGCATATAATTAGCTTATTTGATATTTAATGTTCAAATTAATTCAATAAAAATAAACTACTTTTTACGAGTATATGCACACTATTCTTAGACCCACTGTCTGAGCTCCAACCTATTTCTCCCAGAGATGAGAAAAACTTACTTTTATATTAATCGGGAGATATTCAACAAATTATCGTATACACTAATGTTAGGCAATCGGCACTGGCGAGACAAGGATTCAGTTTCTCAGCAAAAACAAACCCATTAATATGCCATGGACCGTTTCATTAGCAATTCACCAAGTGAATTTTAATGCACTTACACTGTTTCCGGAGAAACGGGATTCGAAGTTTCGCCAACTTTTTTTTTCTTAACTGTAAAAATTTATTCGAATAACAATGTGATCTAAGACGAAAGAATTCCAATGGCTGTAAATATTAGTAAGTATGAAGGTGGAGGTTCACACAAATCAAAACAAAATTATCTTTATTCAAAATCAAATAAGCTTTTTCAAGCACTTTTGAATCGTCAAAGATCAATGAAGTTAATGAAGCTACAACTAGTTCAGGATGTTACTCTTACAAGAACGAGAAGAACCAGCAAAAAACTCGGCGGTCAACTTTTCAGAAAGTTTTAATTTTACAAAATCAAACTAAAGTTTTGTACGAAGCTGGAAGGATTTTCAAGTCATAGCTTTTTCCATTTATAAAATCTTCGACACTATACACGTCCTACCTACCTACCAACAACTGCGCAAGTGTTCAAAAAGTGCAGGCAATTATTTAGCCCTACGTCACTTCCTAGTGACGTCACTTCAAGATCACCTGACGCACCTTGCACGCTGCGTTTAACCAAATCAATAAAAGTAATTGCAAGAATTACTATGTAATATGCTTTACATATCCGGTGGTATCCGGCATAGAATAGACCACCCTCCTTTCTTACCGAGGTGTCGTAAGAGGCGACTAAGGTATGTGCCGTGTAGTATCCGGCTGCATAGAATAGACCACCCTCATTTCTTACCGAGGTGTCGTAAAATACGACTAAGGTAAGTTGACGTCAGGCAGGCGGCCGGTCGTAAAATACGTACCGCATTTAGAGTGGGATAAGGGCAGGAGAATAATGATTATGATGATAATTTTTACCTTTGTTTAGGTAAGTCTAAATAGACACTGGTAAACATATGTCAATCAAGGGCTATGCTCCAAGTTTCAGCCGTTTTCTGCATCTAAATTCAGTCATTTTCAAAGAGCGAGTATTGCGGTGCGGTTAAAAGGCTCTGCTTATAAGCTGCTAGATCATTAACTTTACTATTCTGTGTGTATTAGTGCGGTCTGAGATGAATGTTTATGGCATAATTTCGTGAAGATAAACAAAAAAAAGTCGCACTGTTCATTTCCGTCCGCTCAATCTTTCTTTTATTTTGATCTGAGAGTGCGGTACATAAAACTACCCGCCAGTGTCGTAAATAAGTGTTTGAGTGGACAGGTGAGAAAAACTACATTGGAGAGCAAATGCCCTTGGGGACTATTAATGAATTGGTGTTCACTAGCCCTATTTATAGCGGCCGCACTGCGATAAATATCGCACACTAACTGACCCTTTTTGTGTCGTTCGAATTGATGACTTGTGGTTTTTTTTGTTGCTTTGTCTGTTTATTGTATGACCAGCTTAAAAATTCGCTGTGAATTGATTCACTTGATATTAATTTTAGGTTGCTTGTTAAATGTTTTTATAGTATACAAAAGTAAAAACAGTAAAATAGCGGCCTGTTAGAATCCCACTGCTGGGAATAGGCCTCCTCTCTCCGTTTCTGGAGAGAAGGGTTGGAGCTAAGACCTACCACGCTGCTCCAATGCGGACTGGTAGGTTACACATATTTCCAGAATTCTCTAGAGATATGCAGGTTTCCTCACGATGTTTTCCTTCACCGAAAAGCGTGTGATAAATTGCAGTTATCAATTAGACACATGAGTTTTAATAGAAAAACTCATTGGTGCCTGCCCGGGTTCCAACTCGTGTTCCCCTCGAAAGAGTCGTATGGTCTCACCGCTGGGCTATCACAGCTCTATAGTATACAAGAGTTTTTGCAATAAAAATATATTTATACTTTAATAACTGAATAATGATATGAATGATTAATGAAATTTTAATTTAATTTGCTAAACTTTGCATATCAAGATTGACTTAACATGTTCTAAAATTATTTATTAAAATCTTCCTGTAATCCAGGTTTCAAATCAAAGCAAATAAATGATTTTGATTTGATTTGAAACCGAAGCATCATCAGGAGGATAGGCTCAACGACAAAGTCGTAATGCGTCCTTGTCCTGCATGTGTAAGGTACGTGAATATTGCCTGCTTCATACACGTTAGCTTAGCATGGATTCGCGGATTATAGTAAAGTAGTTCTGTTATAGTTTCCGTTATATGGAATTCCGCAAACTAACGCCCGCTTCTATAAATTCTTTAAATTCTATTCTATATATTAATATATTTCTATATATTTCTATTCTATTCTATAAATTCTTCCTTTAATCAATTTATAGTATTTTTTAATACAGAGCGGCACCGACTATAGACATTAGTCGTATAAGTTAACTTTAGCATAATATATAACTTCCTTAAATATAGTAATAGAAAAATATTTTCGAAAAAAATAATATAATTTAATTGGATACTAACTTTTCTAAATTGGTTCACCGACCTAAGCGCGCGCAATAGGAAGAAAAATAACATTCTTGTTTTGTCTCACTAGCACTTTTTTTATTTATTTAGTTTTTAGGTCAAGGTTATGGTAAGGTTATTTAGAATGGCATGTTAGGGTACGGTCATTGATCTCAATAAAACCTATTTCTTTTTTCGAAACCTAAAAATAATTCATGTGGTTAAACACTGCATTGAAATAACTGATTTTTTTTATGTAGGGTTCAGAGGTGTGTGGGCACCAAATTTTAAAATTAATGTTGTATGATAGGTACGACCATGAATATTATGTTTCTTCCAACATGCCAATATAGCACGGTTTTTGCATAGAGTTTTTACGAATTCTGCATTTATCAAGTATAAGTGAGGATAGTACATTCTACATTTAGCATTACATATATTTTCTTTCATCGCAGACTAGCAATACGTGCGGCTTCGCCCGCGTGAAATTCAGTGTCTAGCACGTTATAATCGCTCGAGTCTCGGCATGAGACTGGCTCTCTGTTTTTTTCTTTTCGGACACTAACTAATGCTGTTAGCCTTGAAGGCTTTGACAGTCACCGAGAGGGCGGGCGAGCGCGGAAGCATCGCCGGGTGTTGTAACGTGGAGAGCGAGTCTCGAACGAGGCTCGCAACATCCTGGAGCTTCGCCTTAAGGGTGCCTCCTGTGAGGCCGGACCTCGGCTTAAAGCGACGCGCTGTGGAGGACTATATCGGACTGTGGAAGAGTCCTATTGTCATAACGGGCGGGCTTGGACGCCCGGGCCGCTAGACGTAAGAAATCGGGGACCTCGTCTTCGCCGGCGAAGACGCTGTATGTGTGTCTGTGTGTGTAGTGTTCTGGCGATGGCGATCGTGTAAGGATCGTCAGGGTCAGTAAGTACACTCCTAGGGCGTCTGTGGATACGGGCTTTGAACGATTTGTCGAAGCAGCGATAGTTAACCATCCTCGCTATCAGCGGGTTGGGGTGTACCGCTGCTTTATCGAAATAATTTTTCGAAAATCGGGCTCTCTGATACCCTACACCACTTTTTATACCTATTCCCCCCTCTAAACTACAATCGACACCGGTTTGTTACTACCCCCACTAAAAATTGTTGTAAAACGACCTCTTCAACTCAATTTACATAAAAACGTAATGTGCTATTAACTGAAACCTTTCCGAGGAATTGCACTACCTTTGTACAAAAACTGTACAAAAATGTACAAAAATCCGTTAAGTAGATATTGAGAAAATCGATTACATACAGACAGACAGCTTTGGGGACTTTATTTTATAGTAAGTATAGATTATATCAAAATAATATTTTCATTAATCTTGTATTATGGTTTACTTTTTTGATGTCAGGTAGAGAGGAGAAACGAATATTACCTTTGTTTTAAAATATATTTTATTTTTATCATGCTATAAAAGTAAAAAAAGTAAAGTAAAGTAGTTGTGCCAACAACGGCTTCGCCCGCGTGGAATTCACTGATTTACGAAACTTTCCCGAATTTTCGAAATTTCGTACATAAAACTAGTTAAATAACCGTGAATGATAGAGAGATGCTATTCCGGACTTTTTTGTAGTATTTTTGTAGATCTACAATTCTCTACTACATTACTTTAGCGTGTCTCTACTGGTTTACGCAGCGCACGCGACTAAAGCTCCCAGTAAGCAAGTTTTTTAATAGTTGTTAAATGCTCGATCTCTTCAACACAATTTACATGATACCGATATGTACTATTTACCTAAACCATCCGGAAGTATTGCACTATCTTTTGAATAAAACCGGAGAAAAACCAGTTCAGTAGATTTTGAGAAAATCGAATACATACAGAGAGACAGCTTTTTGGGACTTTGTTTTATAATAAGTACGGATTGACACTGAAGCCTTTTTAGCAACACTTGGATATGGGACCTCACATAGAATAGGTTACGCAACGGAAATCAAACTTGACTCCTATAAGCGAACTTTACGGCCACTCGCTGACCTCCAGCCGTCTTTCGCCGGAGGGTAGATTGCTTCTTATCAGATCTATATTTACATATTTTTCGTCGCGTCCCGTGTCCCTAAAGTTTTGCCGCAAATTCGATTATTCCAAAGACATCAGCTCCCACAAATAACAATTTATGCTGATATTTGCTGTGTTTCTTGGTTTCGTTTTCTTTGTATTGAATTTCTTTTGCTTATAACTAGTTCTATACCCTTATCATAGTGAACAAATTTTGTTTTCTACTTCAGTGCTTTCTGAGTTTGCTTGATTTTGCATATTAATTTTCATACTTCAATACAGTCACTTAAAAGCCTGTTTATATATATAAAACAATACAAAACGTAGAGTAAAACAAGTATATCAGTATGATAAATCGATTTAACTTCAATATAAATAAAATCGATTGTTTTAAGTAATAGAGTCAGACGTGCAATTTGAATCACTACTTTGCTATCAAAAATTAAATAAATGATTGGAAACATTGATGTTAAGTTGGGAAATGTCACATTTGAAATGGAATTACGAGAAATCAAATGTCGTTATAAGGGATGTGTATGTGTGATTATATAAATAAACGGGTCATATCGCGGCAAAATCGAGTTACCTTATTACAAGGTTCGACGTTTCGGCAGAGCTGCATCCGCCATGGTCACGAACCTTGTAAAAAGGTAACTCGATTTTGCCGCGATGTGTCCCGTTTATTTAAATAATAATAAGTATGAATCGCGAAAGTTTAAAAATTTACCAAAGGGATGTGCTGCCAACCAAAATCGTATATTCTGAGTGGGTGTTGTAAATGAGTGCCAAGAGCCGGTCCCCAGACACAGCATCCAGCGTACATCTTATAAAATCTCGCCCTCCTCAATCTCACCAGCTTGTTTGACCGGTTGCCAACGTCTTTGAAACGCATCTTTCAGTAAAATGTTTCGTTTCACGTCGCTGCTTAGATGTAAGAGGAAATTTCAAAATAGTAAAATTATTTTTCTATAATCCGCGATAAGGTTAATAAGAAATATATATAATGCTAAAAGTAGAGTTGACTATTGTTTTTTGTTATATTTAACAACATATTCAAATCATGTCGTGCCGACCCCACTTGGAGTGTGGTAAGAACAGGAGAATGGTGATGTTCAAGATCGGTAAAAGTGGAGGCAAATGAGTAGAATAGCGGAACCTAAGTCTAATTTGGGACGACACTAAGTTGAAGAAGAAAAAAGTCTGCGATATTATTGCACATAAAAGGTAGATCTATGCTGTCGCGGATTTTTATTTAGAACTACTCAAGACAAACAATACTACGGTACATCATCTTTGTGTAACTCTGGTTCGTTTAGGCAGCGTACACCGAGATAGCTATCAGAGGCCAGATTTTTTCCGACTTTATTGACATGTATCGTATATATTATATTATATAAAATCATTACAAATTGTAGCCTATATGTTATTCCGATGTATTACTTATATAACTGTAAAGTTTCATCCAAATCCGTCAAATAGTTTTTTCGTGAAAGAGTAACAAACATCCATCCATACTCACAAACTTTCGCATTTATAATAAGTAAGAAATAATATATTAAGTATATATATTAAGTAAGTATATTAGTATAAGTATATTAAGTAAGTAATAATATATTAAGTATATATATTAAGTAAGTATATATATATTAAGTAAGAAAGATTTATATCTTAACCATAATTAATTATACCTATTTAGATTTATTTAAAATACATATATTATAAGTTATCGCAAAAACTGAAGTTAAGCGCGTCAAAATAGTAGAGGAGAAGTCTAGAACGAAATGAGTCATATCAACGCGTAGCCGGGTCTGCCAGTTGCTTATATAAAATGTAAAGGGAAGAACACAAGCGGTCTAATTAAACTTGTGCATTTTATACTGCACACCAGCTGCCCCTCGGCCATGTAATTAAAACAGGGATTAACTGCGGCCACATTGTGTACTTGGGACCAGGGCTATTGTTGAAACTGCCTAATTAAAATTAAAACAAAATTGTTTATATATCCGGTCGTTATTAACTCGATTAACGGCGAATAATTTATGAATTTGACCGAAGAGGTTTTATATCCGACGAGGCGGTGATTTATTATGATATGATATTGTTACGTACGTTAAAAAAACTTTATACAATTTTTTACTATAACTTAGTACTTACAGTCTCTATACAGTTTGTTGTCTAATAAGAATGCCGAGGTCACTAATACTTACTAATACTTTTATTTTCGCTTGTTTATTCGCTATTGATCGCTATTCGCAAACTGAATGTCGAGGCGCACGATACGTCTGCTTATATATGTCGAACGAACCGATTTCAAGAACATTCGATAGACCTTGAAACGATCGTAAACAAGTCTTTTAAGTAAACATGTTTTGATATACGTCGAATGTTCCAGAGAACTGTATGAATTATAGTTTACGAACCCTTTTTCCATGTTCGTAAACTGCCTCGTCCAATTTGAACTTTATGACATTTGCATTACGAACTCTTATCTCATGTTCGTAACAATATAATGCTAAATGTAGAGTGGACTATCCGTTCGCATACCGGATACATGCAGGATTTGTAAAGACATGCACAGACCTCCACCGCCGCCACCACAATTTGCGATTTTGTCGTGGAGTCTATCTCCTGATGATGCTTCGGTTGCGGGGCGACACGATTGTTGAGTTTGTGATAGTGTGTATTGTGGTGGCGGTGGTTTGTGCAGGTGTTTTTACAAATCCTACATGTATGAGAACGGTAATCCACTCCATATTTAACATTTTATATTTTTTACTTCATTTCAGTTTATAGCAAAATGATATTTTCATTACATTATCAATGATACACGTCGAATGTTCCAGAGAATTAGCGAATTTGCACTCTATGACATATAGTTTAAGAACCCTTTTTGCTTTTGCGTAAACTGCCCCCGTCCAATTTGAACTTTATGACTTATGAATTACGAACTCTGTTCGTATGTTCGTAACAATATGATATTTCCGGCTATGCTCTCTGAGTTTCTCTGAAGGAAAGAAGTGATCCGATAGTGAACCACAGTAATCGACATAGCCCAAAGGCTAAGCATGCTTAAGTGACGGTGGGCTGTCACATTTGTCGTATACCTGACAACCGCTGGGGAAGACGTGTTCTAGAGTGGAGACAGCGCCTTATGAAACACAGTGTAAGACGTCCTCAGGCTAGGTGGAATGGTGATATCAAAGTGGCTGGCATCGGCAGGGAACGAAGAGCTGAAGACCAAACTCAGTGCCATGTTATGAAAGAGACTTATGTCGAACAGTGGAGACGTACAGGTTGAAATGATAAATAATAAGTTGGTGATTTCGGTTTAAATTTGAACATAAAGAGCGTTTACTTATGTTCTTAAGCTGTCTTAAATATTGTTGCTGGTTTTGATAACAGATATAAATTGTCTAAGATATATATCGCTTATGAGATATATGAATATTGACCATGTATATCATAGACAAAGTAGGAACCGACATAAGCTTGCGGTTTCTACTTTGCGTCTTGCAATAGTAAATAAGTCGTTTGTGGGTTTGGGTATAAGATTCTATAATAAAATTCCGCAAACAATTTTTTCTTTGCCATTACAGCAGTTTAAAAACGCTGTCAAAGGGAGGCTGATACAGAAAGCCTATATACTATTCCGTATTACATAGATGACAAGAATGGATATATCCACGAATTCTTGTAGAGTAGAGCAAAAGTAGCTACTCTTACTCTACTCTACTTTGCTCTGTTCAAGATAGTAATTACAAAATGTAACTAGTTATAAGAATTATATTTGTAAAGAGCAACCGCTGAGTTTCTTGCTAGCTCTCCTCGGTAACAGCTTTCCGAGCCAACAGTAGAGTTGACGATTCAAAAGGACTTGTTTACAAATTTACTTGAAAATGTTTTGAATTTGATTACATTTTTATTATCTAATTCATTGCCTTAAGTAGCAGTCGCTATTAGCAATGGCATTGTTTTTTAGATTTTAGCAGTCCACCGATTAATAACCGTCACAAATCTACAAATTGGATTGTCGAGCGTCGCGTCGAGCCTAATGGCCCCTTAATTGAGGGATCATTGCTACTCTGATTGCGGAGGCAATTATATCCACTTCATTTCACATGCACGCCACAGGCGCAGATATAATGCACGAAGCGCGGGATATTAATTTAAATTAGATCTCTTTTGTAATATGAGTTTAAAACGATCTCAGCTTAGCCGACACTTTGGGCAAAGGAACTTTATTATACGTGATTGTACTGAAATACGTTAGTTATAGCGTTTAGAATTAGATCTGTAGCCCTACCATGAACTTTTAGACAACGATTCAAAGTCAGTACCCAAACTCAACCGCTTTTTTTTCGTAACATGAAGTGTGAATTGCATTGGGGTCGTAATGTTGGAAAAGGAAAACGTTATATGAACTATAAATAACTCTGTCCCTTTTTACTCAAATTGTTTTAGGATGCATTCCGAACGGTCATTCGTAGGGACTTTAAGCGTCTTTAAGACGTAATGGTATTAATAGCAAAACACAGTCACAGAAGATATTCAACACTTATTTTTGAAAGAAATCGACTTTTTAGACAATCACTAATTTGTGATTTAAATTTCAATGTAATTAATGTGGGTTTATAATTCAATTTTAAAATTTCCATTGTGCAATTGGGGCTTTAAATTAAAAAAAAAGTTTAAATCTCTAGAGAATTCTAGGGACATTTGTAACGTACCAATCCGCATCGGAGCAGCGTAGTAGGTCTTAGCTCCAACCCTTCTCTTCAAAAACGGAGGCAGGAGGCCTATGCCCAGGAGTGGGATAGTAAAAGGCCTTCTATAGTACTTGAAAGCGTCGACTTGAATAAAGAATGTTTAATTGAGAACTAGTTAGATTGATATGAGTGTATCTTAGAAAATTTCGAACTAAACTTCGAAGATCAAATGGTTCATTTTAAACTGAGTTTGTTGGAGTGCAAACTAACTCAGCGACTCGTTTTCGGTTCCTAACTTGGACAAACGAACTATTTGTGTTTGGTGCGAAGAGCTATTCAGTCTTGGAACTTTACTCATAAACGCCCATTGCTCTAGACGCGTTTGTAAACGATACCCTATCAAAATGGCTCAGCACTTTGCTTGTGTAAGAAACTCTTAGGCATCATTTTCACGAGAGAATGTGTATTTAATTATAATTGGGCCGTGTATTATCATGATTTTATGAAAATCTATCTATACTTATTATAAAATAAAGTCCGCAAAATCTGTCTGTCTGTATGTAATCGATTTTCTCAAAATCTACTGTACGGATTTTACTAAAAGGTAGTGCAACTCCTCCGAAAGGTTTAGGTTAATAGTAGATAACGGTTTTATGTAAATTGGGTTGAAGAGGTCGTTTAATAGCATTTTTTAGTGGGGGTAGTAACAAACCGGTGTCGATTGAGGGGAATAGGTATAAAAAGCGGTGTAGGGTACCAGAGAGCCAGTCTCCTGCCGAGACTCGAGCGACTACTACATGCTAAACACTGAATTTGACGCGGGCGAAGCCGCACGTATTGCTAGTGTATTGATAAGTTGATAGTATCGTGACAATGTAGCGTTTGTCATTCATGAGCGATGCAGAATCGAAAGCACTTGTCGTGCGACCGCTACGAGTCCGATATGTGTACGTACGCTACAATTCGTACGGATACGCTACGAACGCTAACGAAACGCTTGTATTTGTCTCTCGTACGTTACGGCACGCTCAATATACGCTGCGCGTTCGCTACGACATGCTACGTATACACTGCGCGCCCGATAAGACACGCGATTTACTCTCCGCGTACCTGCTACGACATGCTACGGCCTCGCCACGTGTCTTTGACCTCATGCTATGTACTCGCTATGCGACTTCTACGAAAAACTATGTATTCGTCGCTCGAAGGCTATGACACGCTAAATACACGCTGTGCGTTCACTACGACATGCTATGTATACACTGCGCGCTCGATTAGACACGCGACGTACTCTCCGCGTACCTGCTACGACATGCTACGGTCTCGCTGCGTGCCTTTTATTACATGCTATGTATTCGCTATGCGACTTCTACGAAAAACTATGTATTCGTCGCTCGAAGGCTATGACACGCTAAATACACTCTGTGCGTTCACTACGACATGCTATGTATACACTGCGCGCCCGATTAGACACGCGACGTACTCTCCGCGTGCCTGCTACGGCGTCGCTGCGTGTCTTTTACTAAATGCTATGTACTCGCTATGCGACTTCTACGAAAAACAACGTATACGTCGTTAGCAGGCTATGACACGCTAAGTACACGCTGCGCGTTTGTTACGACGCACTATTCATACACTGTGCGGTAGCTAAGACACACTCCGTATTCCCCGCGTACCTTTTCCTACATTCTATATATTCGCTATGAGACCTCTACGAAACGCGTATGTATTCTCGCATGCTATGACACGCTTAATACATGCTGCGCGCTCAATAGGATGTGCTACGCTCACGCTGCGCGCCCGCTACGGGTATGTAACGCAAATTTTGACTGGCCCGTTGGTGCTGTGGGTAGTGACCCTGCCTTCAGCTCCGCGGGTTGCGGGTTCGATTCCCGCCGAGGGCCAACATTTTCTATTAACAAATTGTTAGTTCTTCGAGTCTGGGTGTGTATTTGTCTTTAAGTATGTATTTAAACTTATATATGTAGTATATCTACCAGTTGTCCGTCACCCATAATACAAGTATTAAGTTACTTACTTTGGGGACTGACGACCGTGTGTGTAAATGTCCCATATATTTATAAAAAAAAATAAAAAAAATTATGCCCAACGTACTCTAGGATTTATCACTTACCCGCTACGACACGCTACGTAAAAGTCGCGCACCCGCTGCAAAGTTGTACTCAAAACTTGGAAGAAAATCTTAATTGAACTTGACGTTTTAAATATACATTTATACTCAAATATTGCGATGAATATATGTATTTTTGATTTATTCATGAATTGCTATGAGTTTATAAATTAGGCGCTGCTTAGTGAATAAAAAAAATTTTAAAAATTTCAGTAGCCGTTGGCACCATTATTTTTATATAAAGTAACAGCCTGTTACTATGCCCACTGCTGGGCTAAGGCCTCCTCTCTCCGTTTTTGGAGAGAAGGATTGGAGCTAAGACCTACCACGCTGCTCCAATGCGGATTGGTAGGTTACACATATCCCTAGAATTCTCTAGAGATATGCAGGTTTCCTCACGATGTTTTCCTTCACCGAAAAGCGTGTGATAAATTGCAATTATCAATTAGACACATAAGTTTTAATAGAAAAACCCATTGGTGTCTGCCCGGGTTTGAACCTATGTCGTCTCTAGAGAGTCGCACGGTCTCACCGCTAGGCTATCACAGCTTCATAGCTAGCTTATTTTTATATAGTAATATAGATATATGAAAAGATATACAAAGATAAGTGTAGAAGATAAACAAGTAGAAAGGACATAATAAATTCTTCGCTTGATTACTATACCCTATTTGATATGGGTTAGCATCTCGAACATAATTTGTATGATCGACTTTATATTCATTATTCCATCGGCATAAGGTACCTCCATTAAAAATGCTTAATATATGTATATATGCAGGACCCAGGCAAAAAATATTTTTCATCAAGCCAACCTTTCCTTTAGGAAATAATTTATGTATTAATTATAAATACTCTAGTCATATGCAAGTTATTTACATATAAATTGCTGATAACCTGATGGCAAGGGTTAGATATTGCTTGCTTGACTGATAGCTTACAAATATGGCAATTTCTAATAATTTTTATTTACTATCTATCGCTCTTCTATCTAAAGGAACTATGTTACTCAATGGTAAAGAATGGGGTTTTTGAACATTTCGACAGGCCCGTTGGCGCTGTGGGTAGTGACCCTGTCTTCAGCTCCGCGAGTCGCGGGTTCGATTCCCGCCGAGGACCAACATTTTCTGTAAACAAATTGTTGGTTCTTCCAGCCTGGGTATGTATTTGTATTTAAGTATGTATTTAAACTACCATATGTAGTATATCTACCAGTTGTCCGTCACCCATAACACAAGTATTAAGTTACTTACTTTGGGGACGGACGACCGTGTGTGTAAATGTCCCATATATTTATTTATTTATTTATTTATTTGAGTTGACGAGAACGAAGTCACGGTTACAACTTGTGGTCTAATAAAGGGGTTATATATTTGGAGATGTTTTATTGTCATTCCGGCCTTAAATCGTGCGCCACCTGCCGTTACGTTTTACGATTCAGAACGTGAAGTGAAACGGATTGAGGCGGCAACGTCTATCGTATTCTTTGTACGTTTTATTGCCCATATTTGACTATATATGCTTTTATTATTGGTTTGTGTACGTTAAATATGAAAAATAAGTTAAAGATAATAAATACTTTTTCCAAAATTATATGTCCCGGCTATTAAATTCAAAATATTCTTTATTCAAGTAAACTTGTAAACAAGTGCTTTTGAATCGTCACCATCTACTGCTGGTTCGGAAAGCTGTTCCTACCGAGAAGAACCAGCAAGAAACTCAGCGGTTGCTCTTTTCAAACAATAATTCTTATCACTAGTTACATATAGTTATTAATGTCTTGTATAGGGTTGAAGAGAAGCTATATCCACGCATTCTTATCGTCTAGGTAATCTTCAATAGTATAATAGACTTTCTGAATTAGCCTTTTTTAATAGTATTTTTAAACTGCTGTAATGGTAAAATTAAAGTAGATTGTGGAATTTTATTATAGAATCTTATACCCAAAAAATTAACCGTTAAGGAGTTCGCTCGTCTGGAGCCAAGATTGTTTTCCTTCACCAAAAAGTTTGTGATATACAGTAAAAATTAATTAGGCACATAAGTTTTAATAGGAAAACTATGACGTGTGGTATCCGGCTGTAGAATAGACCACCCTCATTTCTTACCGAGGTGTCTTAAAAGGCGACTAAGGCAATTTGAACCACCGTGTAGTATCCGGCTGAGTAGAATATACCACCCTCATTTCTTACCAAGGTGTCGTAAAAGGCTACTTATATAAGCCGACCCACCGTGTGGTATCCGGCTGTGAAGAATAGACCACTCTCATTTCTTACCGAGGTGTCGTAAAAGGCGACTAAGGTAAGTTGTCCCGCTGTGTGGTATCCGGCTGAGTAGAATAGACTAGCCTCATTTCTTACCGAGGTGTCGTAAAAGGCGACTTATATAAGTCTACCCACCGTGTGGTATCCGGCTGAGTAGAATAGACCATTTGCCATTTACCACACGGCGGGACAACTTTCTTTAGTCGCCTTTTATGACAACTCGGTAAGAAATGAAAGATGGTCTATTCTACTCAGCCGGATATCACACTGCAGGAATCCAACAAGAACAAGGATTATTAATAAAAAAATAATATAAAACCTGCCTTCTTCCTACATTAAAATGAAATAATACATACATTCCGTCACCGTATTAAATAAACAATATTGAAACACTTCAAAAAAGGTCAAATACTCTTTTCATTGTTACCGAGGCATCAATTGAACGGCACTCGGTATAATTGCGGTCATGCTCCCTCGAACAATAACCTAAATGTTACTTCAACATTTGAGTGCTTTTATAAGCTCCAAAGGTTGTATAAGAGTTTGAGCTTTAACATTTGGATGAATATTATTATTTTGTGACATTTCTATTGATAGCCTATTATACTATTGAAGATTACCTAGACGATAAGAATGCGTGGATATAGCTTCTCTTCAACCCTGTACAAGACATTAATAACTATTTGTAACTAGTGATAAGAATTATTGTTTGGAAAGAGCAACCGCCGAGTTTCTTGCTGGTTCTTCTCGGTAGGAACTGCTTTCCGAACCAGCAGTAGAAGTTGACGATCCAAAGCACTTATTTACAAGTTTACTTGAATAAAGAATATTTTGAATTTGAATTTGAATTTGAATTTGATATTATAGAGTAGAACAGATCTACCCACAAATTTATACACCCCTCTTTATTTCTTCCTCAGTCGTTCATTGCAATTGTAATGTAATGTAATGTAGCGGCCTGTTACAATCCCACTGCTGGGAATAGGCCTCCTCTCTCCATTTCTGGAGAGAAGGGTTGGAGCTAAGACCTACCACGCTGCTCCAATGCGTATTTGTAGGTAGATTATACAATTGGTAGATTATACATATCTCCAGAATTCTCTAGAGATATACAGGTTTCCTCACGATGTTTCCTTCACCGTAAAGCGTGTGATAAATTGCAATTATCAATTAGACACATGAGTTTTAATAGAAAAACTCATTGGTGCCTGCCCGGGTTTGAACACGTGTTCCCCTCGAAAGAGTCGCACGGTCTCGCCGCTGGGCTATCTCAGCTCATTGCAATTAAATTAATTCAAATCTATTTTTTAAATATTTATATTAAAGCAGCTTTTTGTTGTGCTGTAAAGTAACAGCCTGTTACAATCCCACTGCTGGGCTATGCCTCTTTCTCGCCGTTTTTGAAGAGAAAGATTGGAGCTAAGACGTACCACGTTGCTCCAATGCGGATTGGTAGGTTACACATATCTAGAATTCTTTAGAGATATGCAGGTTTTTTCGCAATGTTTTCCTTCACCGAAAAGCATGTGATAAATTGCAAACGCAATGCAATGCAAACGCGGGTTTGAACTTATAAGCGTCTCTGGAGAGTTGCACAGTCTCGCTAGGCTTTCACAGGTTGTGATAACATAATGTAAAATAGGTTTGTTATCGAAATAGTTTTGCAAATTGAACAGGCCGTGTAATGTAAGACATAATCCGACTCGCGGGAAACATTTGCGAGGGTATCGGGCGGTCTACGTAACGGGCAGTGGTCAAAAAGCAAGCGATTCAATTCCCGATACAAAACGTTTTATTGGAACGCCAAAATAAGACGACAAGTCGTTAGGTGGCGGAATTTGGTGAACGGCGCGGGATCGAAGGAAGCAGTTTTGGCACATAACGTTTCTACTACAAGTTCCATACTGAGTTTGATTTTATACCGTCGACTTTAGATAGACATATAAAATATTAGTGGTACCCGCAACTTCATTCGCTTAAACTTAAGCGTTTAAGTATCCTCACTAAAGTAATATGTGGTTTTCCTGTTCCCGAAAAAAGTAGGAATTTTTGTATCCGTTAATAGTTAACAGAACAGAGGGTTTGAACCCGAGACGGACGGTCCCACCTCTGGCCTATCACAGCTTTTAATGTGTAATTTTTCCAGATCTAAGCAACAGAAAGACTTTCGCACTTTTTAATTATTATACAGACTTAAAATTTTAAGAAGTTGATTTTGATATTTTTACTTTTAAAATATTGTTCGCCGACTCTGTTTTTTGCGTGAGATTCTATAATTTAGAATTAATATGTTTTTAGACATGTTTGGCGAATTAATAACTAATTGGTGGATTGATTAAGCAAATTAGATCTCAAAAGAATGTTTTTTTGAGTAAGACTGAAGTAAAATAACGGCTTGTTACTATCCCGCTGCTGGGCATAAGCCTCCTCTCTCCATTTTTGGAGAGAAGGGAAGCTAAGACCTATCGCGCTGCTCCAATGCGTATTGGTAGGTTACACATACCCCCAGATTTCTCTAGTGATATTCAGGTTTCCTCACGATGTTTTCCTTCACCGAAAAGCGTGTGATAAATTCCAATTATCAATTAGACACGTGAGTTTTATTAGAAAAACTCATGTGTGGCTGTCCAGAGCTGAACTCGTCGCCATTACGTTAGAAGCGGGCGGTCTCACCTCTGGGCTATCACATATTTTGAGTGAGAAACAATAACTTTGATCTTCTTTCGAGAACTGATGGTAAGAGTTTACAGGAAACGGGGACCCGCTGGGGGCTGGATACTGCCGCAAAAAACATTTGGCTTGATTGGCTCGCTAGGCTTAAACTACTTACAGCGAGTGCGATGGAGGAATACAACGATCTTATGGATGAGGCAATAATGACATTCATCCCGACAGATTGATATCCAAGTTTTGATTTTGATGCCAATCACTCTCCTATTTATACTAATAATAAAAGTAGGAAAGTCGATTTGTCTGTTACGCTTTCACGGTCAACACGCAGGATTCACTTTGATGACATTATATACATTGAAGCTTATAATAGACCACCATCATTTTTACCGCGTAGTCGTAAAAGGCGACTAAGATTGACGTCGGGGAGGCGTTTAAAACATGGTGTGCTGACCCTATTTAGAGTAATTTATAGAATTAGGCGTTACTTTGCGGAGATCCATAATACAAAAGTAAAAATATTTTTTTTTTACTATAATCCGATATACAGTAAATAGAAAATATATATAGTGCTAAATGTATAGTGGACTATCCCTTTTTTTATACCCGTTACTTGCAGGATTCGTAAGAACACATGCACAAACCTCCACCACTGCCACCACAATACACATACATACATACATTTAACACTATATATATTTTCTATTTACTGTATCGCGGATTATAGCAAAATAATTTTATTATTACTCTAAAATAAATTCATGTCGGGTCGCTTGAGTGACAAACCCCGTGCTTTCGTCCTCACTGCCACCAAGGATAGAAGTATAATATAAAAATATTTTCAAAAATATGCTATTGTGAAATGTTATGATTTTTTTGGAAAAAATATCTTTCAGTGCCGCATCCAAAGATTTATAACAGCGCACATATAATGTCACGTGTATCGTGTAGGGAGGCCGGCCGACCCATCCGTGGTAACTGTCAGCTTATTCCTTTTACTATACGATGTATTGGATTTCTTATGTTATGACTTCATGTAATTTTAATGGTCCTATTTAGAATTCAAATTCAAAATATTCTTTATTCAAATAAACTTGTAAACAAGTGCTTTTGAATCGTCAACTTTACTGCTGGTTCGGAAAGCTGTTCCTATCGAGAAGAACCAGAAAGAAACTCGGCGGTTGCTCTTTTTGAAATATAAATCTTAGAACTAGTTACATTTATTTATTACTGTCTTGTACAGGGTAGAAGTGCACCTATATCCACACATCCTTATCATCTAAGTAATCTTCAACAGTATAGTAGGCTTTCTGTATCAGCCTCTTTTTAACAGTGTTTTTAAACTGCTGTAATGGCATGACCAAAATTGATTTCGGAATTTTATTATAGAATCTTATACCCGAACGTATAAACGATTTACGTACTTTTGCTAGGCGCAAAGCAGGAGTCACGAGCTTATGTCGGTTAGGCAGTAGCTATGCCTATTTGCAATGATACATATGTGGGTCAGACTGGTCGTATTTTCGAAACCCGTTTTAAAGAAAATATGGCCGCTTTCAGGAATAATAAGCCACAAAATTCACATTTCGCTAAACATCTGTTAAAAAACGGTTATAGTGATCCAAATGACCATTGTTTCGAAATCCTACATACCTGTTGAAAAAGCTTGAGATTAAACATTTGAGAACAGCTTGAAATCATAAAGCATAACAATGGCACCCTCATTCATGATCAGATAAATGTTTCAAGTTCCAGCTTGTTACTATTGTTCGGAGGCAAAATAAAATAAAATCAATGGTGGGGTTGAACCGATTACTATATACGATGCTTTTTATATAATGCTTCGCTTTGCGATTTGTCGTGGAGTCTATCTCCTGATGATGCTTCGGTTGCGGGGCAAAACGATTGTTGAGTTTGTGATAGTGAACTGTGTAGTGCTTGTGTATTGTGGTAGCGGTGGTGAAGGTTTGTGCATGTGTTTTTACGAATCCATGTATCGGGTATGAAAAAACGGATCGTTCACTATAGATTTGGCATTATATATATATGTTTGATTTACTTTATCGCGGATTATAGCAAAATAATTTTATTAATATTTTTGTTCAATGACCCTTCTTAGTCTATGGTTTATTAAAGGCGTCTGATTTTGTCTCGCCGATATCAAGTCTTACTTTTGTAGCAAAGAAAAGTCAAAATGAAAAGTCGAACTTTCATAAAAGTCGCAACGTCTTTCTGTCTGTATTTACTAAAGTGATAGTGTAGTGTACTTAAAAGAACTCAAGAACATTTTATCTGTTCTCAGATGTAAGTTAATCTATAAGGTTGCTTATTAGCCCTATGGCTAGATTGCAACTCCAATAAAGTATTTCGATTGTGGATGTACTTTATATTAGCACAGTCTATATTATAAGTGTGGCGTTGTTGTAGTTTTGGTCGAGTTGATATTCTTTATTGTGGAGCGAAATTAAAGAAGGCAGGTGAAGATGAATTTATTTGGATACGTCTTACAAGTTAGCTTATTAATCAGCGACTGGTTATACGTTGTATCTATTTCGGATATTTGAGGTCCGCTTACTTGACGCTGCATAAGCTAGCCATGAAAGCGTAACAAACAGACAGACAAAATTTCGCATTTATAATATTAATAACTAGCTGTTTTTGCGGCTTCCCACGTGTGTATATCAGTGTATTTAATTGAAAGTTTAAACATAAAATTGTTTATTGTGAGTTAACTATAAAAGGTAGAGACATGGTGTCACGGACTTTTTTGTAGTATTTTTGTACATCTACAAATCTCTAGTACATTAATTTAGTGTATCTCTGTTCACGCGGCGCATGCGAATGAAGCTCCCAGCCGGGGATTTTTTTTACAACTGCGACGTCTTCAACATAATTTAAATAAAAGAAGAGTTGAAGGCAGGGTCACTGCCAACTCAGGGTCACTGGCAACTTAGGGTCACTGCCAACTCAGGGTCACTACCAACTCAGAGTCACTGGTAACTCAGGGTCACTGGCACCTTAGGGTTACTGCCAACTCAGGGTCACTGGCAACTCAAGATCACTGCCAACTCAGGGTCACTACCAACTCAGGATCACTGGCAACTCAGGGTCACTGGCAACTGGGCCAACCGGCCAGTCAGTAATAATTCAAATTCAAATTCAAATATTCTTTATTCAAGTAAACTTGTAAACAAGTGCTTTTGAATCGTCAACTTTACTGCTGGTTCGGAAAGCTGTTCCTGCCGAGAAGAGCCAGCAAGAAACTCGGCGGTTGCTCTTTTTAGAATATAAATCTTAGAACTAGTTACATTTATTTATTACTGTCTTGTACAGGGTAGAAGTGCACCTATATCCACACATCCTTATCCTCAATGTAAGCCTCCACGGTATAATAGGCTTTCTGTATCAGCCTCTTTTTAACAGTATTTTTAAATTGCTGTAATGGCAAAGTTAAAATTGATTGTGGAATTTTGTTATAGAATCTTATACCCAAACCCACAAACGACTTACGTACTCTTACAAGGTGCAAAGCAGGAGCCGCAAGCTTACGTCGGTTCCTACTTTGTCTATTATATACATCGCCAATCTTTTTATAATTATGTATATTTTTATGCACAAAAATCAAATTGCTAAAAATATACTGTGAAGCTAACGTAAGAATACCTGTCTCCTTAAACTTCTCTCGCAGGGACTCACGCGAATTCAAATTATAAATGCCACGTATGGCTCTTTTTTGCAATACAAAAATTTTCTCAATATCAGCGCATTTACCCCATAACATTATTCCATAAGACATAATGCTATGGAAATAAGCAAAATAAACTAGTTTTGCTGTTTCGACGTCTGTAAACTGTCTTATCTTTCGAATAGCATAGGCTGCTGAACTGAGTTAGATAAATAAAATAATTAATCATTACTTGATAATTTTGTATCATAATAATGTATTGAAATGACCAAGAATGTTTTGCCAGTAATCACCACGCTTGGCATGCGGGTTGGTTATCGCAGTGCTGACCTTTTCGCACCGACAGTGCTGCTGCACACTTTCGGTCTGATAGAATTTAGGTCATGAATTATTATACCGCCATTTATCGGTCGCCAGAGCCTCGTGGGTTAATCTGCAGAAAAGAAAAGACTGACCGGGACGAGCCCCCCCTTACACCGCAATAATGTATTAATCATCATTCTCCTGCCCTTATCCCAGTGGGGTCGGCACAACTTGTTACAAACATATTGTCACATGATTTGACTACGTATTTTACGACCGCTGCCTGCCTGATGTCAACTTACCTTAGTCGCCTTTTACGACACCTCGGTAAGAAATAAGGGTGGTCTATTCTAACTACAATAATGTATTTAATTCCCTAAATATCAGCGATACGTAACGCGTGTCGTATATTTCCTTTCGCACAATCCCGCTCGCGGTGTGCATATGAAATGAAGCAGATATAATTGCCTTCGCAATCAAGAGCGTAATGATCCCTCAATTACTGGCTCATTAGGCTCGACGACGCCAAATCGGCAATCCAATCTGTGACTGACATTAATCGGTCGGACGAAATTCGTTCATTCGATTTATCATTCATAGATCCGTCATTAGGGGATGCCCCTCTGATGTTCCTGAACGCTTAAAAGTTCAATTAGACATGCGGTAGAAAGAAATTAGAATGTTTGTTTCATCACGCACTAAAGTACAGTTGAACCTTGGTAATTACAATCCAAAAGAAGCACAATATATTTTAAGTTATTTTTTTAATTTAGGGGCCGTTCATAAATTACATCACGCTAAAATAAGTTACAGCTGTGATAGCCCAGCGTTGAGACCGTGCAATTCTTTCGAGGGGAACACGAGTTGAAACCCGGGCAGGCATCAATGAGTTTTTCTATTAAAACTTATGTGTCTAATTGGTAATTGCAATTTATCACACGCTTTTCGGTAAAGGAAAATATCGTGAGGAAACCCGTATCTCTAGAGAATTCTGGAGTTATATGTAACTTACCAATCCGCATTGGAGCAGCGTGGTAGGTCTTAGCACCAACCCTCCTCCAGAAACGGAGAGAGGAGGCCTATTCCCAGCGGTGAGATTGCAACAGGCCGCTACTTCAAAATAAGTTCTTTTTTACCCCTCCCCCTACTGTCAGACACACGCTGTGTCACACTTTCTGTTAGCCCCCCTTAAAAATATTACGTCACAAAAACTACGACCTTCTCCCACCTGAATATGACAAATATCAATCAATGGTGCAAAATTTTGATTATATTTGATCATTTTTTATAATAATAAACATACACAAACCTCCACCAACGCCACCACAATACACAAGCACTACACACGTTCACTATCACAAACTCAACAATCGTTTCGCTCCGCAACCGAAGGAGATAGACTTGACAAAATCACAAGACGAAATCAAAGATCACTAGACAAAATTATAAATCACTGGAATAAATCGAAAATCACTAGACACAATCAAAAATCACTAGAAAAAACGAAAAGGTGTTGTAGGTTTTTAGTTCACGTGTTGTTACGAATCCTGCATGTATAACGTATTAAACGACCACTTTACATTTAGCATTATAATATCGCGGATTATAGCTAAATAATTTTATTATTACTTTTGTCACGGGTACCTTTCGAGTTTTGAACTGGTGACCCTTAGTCGCACAGCCTAACCATGGCCATTAGGTATTGATTGTGAGGACATTGTTGGTATGTAATCCATGTTTCATAAGATTGTAAATAATACACGCGAATAATAAATATTTGGAAAGCGAGTAACAGATTCAATATCCACAGAATCGTATGCGAATCAAACGTGAGTTGAATAGCGCGCCATTTTGTTTGCTTTGCGGTTTATTCACACCCCTATATTCATGTCTTTGATGGAATAAAATCAAATCCATTTATTCAAGACGCAGATCCAGCGAAAAATCGCGTACTCATCGCAAAAAGTTTGACACAATTCTCGCGAACTTAAAATTCGGCGGGTAGATTAAATAATTTCAATTTGGAATTAATGTCCATGTGGAAAAGAGGTAGACAGTTTTGGCATACACGGGCTTTCATGCCATAGGAGCTCTGGTAGGCTTTTCCTCCATGGTTCTCTTAATGACACCATCAAAAGAGCTCTTGCCACCATCGACATTCCTGCTCTTCTCGAGCCTTCCGGGATATGACGGGATGATGGCAAGAGACCAGACGGTCTGACGCTGGTTCCTTGGGAACGGGGACGGGCCCTAACGTGGGACGCAACATGCGTTGATACGTTAGCCTCGTCCCATATCAGGGAAACGGCGTCCAGACCTGGAGCTGCGGCGGAAATGGCCGAATCCGGCAAGCGGCGAAAGTATGCATCTCTCGTTGAGAGCTATATATTTGTGCCGTTTGCAGATGAGACCCTAGGGCCATGGAGCCAAAGTGCAAAAAAAATTTTATCCGTTTTAACACCTCGGTTGATCGCCTCTTCGGGTGACAGGAAGGCTGGCTCCTTTTTCGCACAAAGAATCAGCTTAGCGATTCAACGCGGAAACGCTGCCAGCATTCTTGGGACCATTCCACGTGGGCATGATTTGTATAGTAGTAGCGTGTAAGTAATTTAAGATAGATATAACTTGTACATATTTGTTATAAATAAAAAAAAAATAAAAAAAAAAATAAAAAAAAAAAATTCAAAAAAAATGTAAAAGTATAACTATAAAATATTCAACAGTAAAAGTAATTAGTGTACATCGCTGGAAAAACAAAAAATCTGATAAAGAAATATTATGCAACTGGTTTGCAGTAAAATTTGTAAGAATTAAGCGTTGCTTGCGGCTCCTGCGGCCATCATAAGCGGTGCGTATTTGCTGCACGACGGTCGAGCGTTGAATCCGCCTCAAGTTGCGATGGCCTTTAAATTCCGTCGCATCTGTAGTATTATTCTGACCACGTTGCTTCAGCCGATTGAAACTAAGCCGAATTGAATTAGGTGCGGTGGAGCAATAGTGACCGTTAGCGGAAGCGAGTCTCTTAATATCTAGACCAGTGTACAGAAAGATTCCAATCAAGTGTAAAAAATATGCTTATACGTAAAGCATATTACAAAATTGAAGATTATTTAGTTGATTAGAAAGCCTGGATTTGAAAATCCTTTCAGCTTCATGCAAGACAGCGGTTTAATAATGTATAATTGAAAATATTTAAAAGATTGACCGCCGAGTTTCTTTCTGGTTCTTCTCGGTAAGAGTAACATTCCGAACCAGTTGTAGCTTCATTAATCATATTGATGCTTGACGTTTCAAAAGTGCCTGAAATGGTTTATTTGAATAAAGATTATTTTGATTTGATTTGATTTGATATATCATTTACTAACATTATACGTGATCCTTAAATATTATAAAACAGTTCCTTAGACTGTCTGTCCGTCTGTTTGGCAGTAACTTGTGATGAGTGATTCATAATAAAAGTGATTATGTATCATTGATTACGATTTTGTGAAGTTAGGTTAAAATATGTAGTGCAAGTTAAACTGTTTAGAAACTTTTATCGATAACTTTGCTTGATTCCTGTGATTGATTTTCTTATAACAAAGCAATGAATAGTACCCGGCAATAAATAATGCACATCAATGTTTAGAACAAAACAGCCGGCCAGTTCGGTTTCGAAGAGCGTTGTCACTGTCACTCAGTTATTATGTGACTAAAGACTACAGTGTACACAGAGACAATGCTCTATGAAGCAGAATCTAGTCGATTTCTCTCTCTAAACCTCGATGTGCATTCTTTATTGCTGCGTACTATATGTTGGGATTATTTTTCTTTTATCATTTAAGACTAGCTTATAGTTCCGATTATAAATTTGAAAAAAATGGTCACATATTAATAACATAGGTGCTGCTAGTAGGATCTGACTGATGTAGGATCTGATTATGCAACAGTGGGTTGTAGAAAATTCAAGTTTTAGCCAGTGCTTTGCAAATTATTTTTCCATGCAATTATTATTCCTAAGATCAGCCATTAATCTTTTGCCAGTTATTGTCACTGCATGATAACGTTTCGAACTGATGTCGGAATTTTATGATAATACACAACAGCAGCCTGCTGCAGGCTTATCGGAACTCTTATTGCGACTCAATTGAAGATCTAAACTGAATTGTTTTGCTTTTTCATACCATAACGTGTTAAAGGGGCACAGTTTAAGTTGTTGCCGAATTAAATCCTAAACTGAATCGCAAACATATTGCATTCACTCTTATTTATATAGTAGGTGTGCGACCCAAACGCAACTCTGTTAAAAACACTTCATAGTACGAAACGAAAGCGATTCAGTTTAGGTACCGACTTTGAATTGCATTGCAATTGAATCGTTTTCTAAAAGTATATATTAGGCGATTTAAAGAAGCAGGCGTTACTTTGATGACAAATCGCAATGCAATTTTGTCGTGGAGCCTATCCTCCTGATGATGCTTCGGTTTCGGGGCGAAACGATCGTCGAGATTTCGGTGGTGGTTGTGTGTATTGCTTGTGTGCGTTGTTACTGGTGGAGATGTCTTGGGATGCATGTCGTGACTTGTCCTGCATGTGTTGAGTATGTGAATTTTGCCTGCCTCATAGACATTAGCTTTGCATGCATTCGCTTAACCCGTGCGGATTATAGCCTGGTAGTTCTGTTATAGTGTCTGCTGATGGTAGGCCTACAGTGTCTAAACTTGTTCGGTCTTTTATTTGCCCTGTTCTAAGTGTTGAGTCTTGCTTGGACCTTTATTTGCCCATTTCTTAAAGAGTGATTATATTATTAGTGTTGAGAGACCGGCTATACTCACGTCTTATTTTATCGGATGAGCCCGACTAGTTTCAAGCCCATACGGGGCTCTTAAAATCCGATGAAATAAGACGTGAGTATAGCCGGTCTTCCAACACTAATAATGAATACCACTCACGATAGTTTAAATTCAAAAATTGCTAACCTTTACAGTGATTATATTTTCCGAGATTTATGTCCTAATGCCTACAAGAAATGATCGCATTAATGAATGAATCATTAACGAGAAAAAAACGTTACCTTTAGCATTTTCAGGTGCGCTGTGAGACGCTATTATTGTTTTCCATTTCCCACTTTCCACCGGAGATATAAATAATCAGGAACTAAAAAAGTTCCATAAAATGGAGGCTGCGGCGGGGAATTACGCCCCAACGCGCAGTATGTTATGCTTAGGGCGCATTTTATAGCTACAAAGTTTACCCGCTGTGAAAATATGCGAGTTACCTTTTTGCACTGTAATTATCTAGGTGCATGTGTGTAATTTTATTTAATAATTACGATTATATATCACTTACTAATTTTCTTCTTTTTAAATAATTTTAGTTTGAAATTTTTTTTCTTCTTCTTCTTTGTGTGCCTCTCCAGAAGTTCATGGTAGGTCTACCATAAACTTTTGGATAACGACTCAATTCAAAGTCAATACCTAAACCGTACCATGAAGTGTGTTTGAAAAGGATAACGTTATATAAACTATAGATAACTCTGTCTCTTATACTGAAATGATTTTAGGACGGATTCCGAACGCTCATTCGGCAACGACTTAAAGTGTGCGTCTTTAAGACGTCATGGTATGAAAAAGCAAATCCATTTCGTGTACGTCTTCGATTGAGTCGCAATAAGAGTTCATGGTAGGCCTGGAGGTCGTCTCTTCCCAGCAACTTTTCCCATAATTATCAGTTGCAATAAGTTGTTTCTTTTGTCACTTTAAAGAATTTTAATATCGCTTTATAAGATTTTAGCATGCATCACCTTATTCAATGATTTTTATATAAGGTAGCAGCGCAACTGACATTGCTGCGAGAAAGCCTTTTATCTTTTTTGAAGACAATATTTGGAGATTAGGCACACCGCCGTGTGGCATCCGGCTGAGTAGAATAGAACACCCTCTTTCTTACCGAGGGGTCGTAAACTTCGTAACCAAATCATGTGGCAACATGTTTGTAACATGTTGAGCCGACCCCACTTAGGATAAGAGCAGGAGGATGATGGTTAATAATAAGTATATATATTAACAGGGAGAACATCATATGGTTAGTTTGGGCCCAAGCCACGTTACACCTATGTCACAAAACTCTCAGAAATTTAATAGAATTAGGCGTTACTTTGCGGAGATCCATAATAGAAAAGTAATAATAAAATTATTTTGCTTACAATGTATCGCGGATTATAGCAAAATAATTTTATTATTACTTTTGTCTTAGAAATTTGATTACATATTTCCTGTAGGTGCTTTGGTTCGCCGTAAAGCGCGTGACGAAATGTATTCGCCAATAAAGAACATAAATCGAGTATCTAAAGTCTATCATCATCATCCTCCTGCCTTTATTCCACTCTAAGTGGGGTCGTTGTGGGGTCGTAAGCGGCACAACATGTTACAGACATGTTGTCATATGATTTGGCTACGTATTTTACGACCGGCCGCCTGCCTGACGTCAACTTACCTTACTCGCCTCCTACGACACCTCGGTAAGAAAGGAGGGTGGTCTATTCTATTCTGCCGGATACAATAAAGGAGACTTTAATCTAATCCATAAAAAATCACGATTGTCCTGTGCTTGCTCGTTAATGAAGCTCTAACAGTTTCGCTAAAATTATATTAGTAATTCAAAAATTGATATCATCTGGCATGTGTTAGATCAAATTAAATATCCGTTTTAACACCTAGGTTAATCGCCTCTTCGGGTGACAAGAGGGCTGGCTTCTTTTCGCACAAAGAATCAGCTTAGCGATTCAACGCGGAAACGCTGCCAGCATTCTTGGACCATTCCACTTGGGCATGATTAGATAGTAGTAGCGTGTAAGTAATTTAAGATAGATATAACTTGTACATATTTGTTATAAATAAATAAAAAAAAGCATTAAAGAACAGAATCAATTTATCGTGTAAAGGCATAGAGTATCTGTAAATGCAATATTGAAGTTTAAACGCGGAAAGAGAACGATATTCCTCACAATTTCAGTTTAACTTTAAGTGCTGAACCGTAAAGTGTTATGACAGTACTGAAGCTGTTTAAGAGTAACGTGTTATAACTCAAGATATGAGATCTGTATTTAAGTAAAAAATAGGAAATAAAAATATTTATATCATGTCTTATGGAATATTGTTATGGGGTAAATGCCTGAAAAATAAATCGGCGTGAATACCGGCGAGTAAAGTTTAAGGATAGTTCCTTATTATGTAGCTATTCTTTACTAATATATTATTTAAACTAATTATTTAGGTATTCTTGCATTGGTTTCTAATATATTTTTAGCAATTTAATTTTTGTGCATAGGAATACACATATTTATAATAAATTGGCGATATAACCGACATAAGCTTGCGCTTCCTGCTTTGCGCCTTACAAAATTACGTAAATCTTATTTGGTTTGGGTATAAGATTACGCAATCAATTTTAACTTTGTCATAAAATAACACGATCAATTTTAATAAAATAACGCAATCAATTTTAACTTTGCCATTACAGCAGTTTGAAAAATAGTGGTAAAAGGATTCTGATACAGAAAGCCTACTACTATACTGTTGAGGATTACATAGATGATAAGAATGCGTAGATATAACTACTCTTCGACCCTGTATAAGATAGCGATAAATAAATGTAAATAGTTATAAGAATTATTTTGAAAAGAAACGTATCTATCTTATTTTGCGTTACAATTTCTTCTTTCTCCAAACATTATCGGGAACAGGTTGATTTTAGTAATAAGACCACGCCTTAAAAGGCCAAGTGACAAGGTATTTGCATGCCTTATATTTTTATAGTTTCTCCTGTATGTACAGAGGGCGTAGCCAGAATTTTATACAGAGGGGGCAGAAAGTCCAAGACTATATTGTTTTAGTAGATTTTATTTACTATATCTTTTTTAATCAGGAGTTTTAAAGTATGTCCGTGTTTTAGTAGTAGAGAAAAGGTTAGTACTAGTAGAGATTTAAAAAAAAAATTGAAAATAATATCAAGAAATAGCGTAATTATTAGAAAAAAAAATTGTCATAAGTTGCAGACAGATTATACTATCAATTAAACTATCTGGCGCAGGATTCTATTTCGTTGTCTCAGAAAATTTTATTATTAATTAGAAATATCAGTAGTAATTGAGGTGAGGGACATAATAGCTCTAAAGGGGGCAGCTGAGTTGCCCGTACCCCCTCCCCCCCGGTGCCCGTATCTCGCTACGCCCATGTTGCATGTACAATAAAGAATTATGTTTCTGCAATAAAGAATCTATACTTATTATAAAACAAGGTCCCAAAAAGCTGTCTGTCTGTTTTCACCAAATGACAGTGCTATACTTGGGGATAGTTTACGTAAATTGTACATATCGGTATTAAGTAAATGTGTTGAAGAGATCGCGAAGTTGTTAAAAAACTTGCTTGCTGGGAGCTTTAGTCGCGTGCGCTGCGTAAACCAGCAGAGATACGCTAAAGTAATTTAGTAGAGAATTGTGGATCTATAAAAATACAACAAAAAATTCCGGGATAGTATGTCTCTATCTTTCACGGTTAACTTACAATAACTACATATATGTTCAAAATTTCGATAATTCGGGAAAAGTTTCGTAAATCACTGAATCCACGCGGCCGAAGCCGTTGTTGGCACAGCTAGTTTTATATATTTATCTAGTATCTAATGCACGAACAAGTAAAATGTTTCTCCTGACTTTTATAGCAAGAAGTAAAAGTAAGTGTCTAATAGCATCTGCTCCCCAAACTCGTGAACTTAGGCACACTTATTAGAAACAACTCCGAAGGGACCGCTGGGTTCAGTACGTGAGGGACGAGTAACTCATCTTGGTGCTACGTGCCTCGCACTGGGGGATTATTAAACAGATATCTATCTTTAATATTATCAGATTACTTGAAACTCTAATATAAAGATTGACATCTCGAAATTGGCAAACGCAATGTAGGTAAACCCTCTAACTAGTTTGACTAACGACCTTTAAAATGGAAATCGTTTCAGACGGCACGTGTTGCAAGGGATATTCATATCCCTTGCATGAATGCTTATTGGTTGGAGAGAGAGAAAGACATTCGTACTCGTAAAGGTGTAAGATGTGTAATGAGTTTTCAAAGAAATAAAAGAAGTAATAAGTTTTAAAAAGTGTTGTTTATTATTATAACGAGTCAAGAGAAATCCAGCCGACCCCCACCCCTACAGGTTCTCGTCCGGGATAACATGGATAATACGGAAACAGTCATTATTGGAATACAAAGATTGTTAATACAAACCGCGTGGCTGACCGGTGTAAGGTTACACACGCTGTTTCATATTTTATCGTGAAATAAAGAAGTTTATACGAAGATGATGGCTGGTAGTGATTTTATTAACATGGGGGAAGGAATTTCAACATTTACTGGTGAGAATGTGACCTAATCATCTGCTAAATGGGCACAGGATATTGAAGACAACACCGAGATATTTGCATGGACGCCGCAAAAAAAATTAATAATAGCGAGACGATCTCTTATGGGCACCGCTGGTTTATGGCTTCGATCGGAGAAACCATTCAGAATGTTTGACGATCTAAAAACGGATCTACAGAGAGAATTTCCAGATTCTGTGAATGTGAAGGAAATGGACGAAATTATGTGTAAACGGAAGAAACGCAAAGAAAAAAGTTGTTATCAATACATGTTAATAATGAAGGAACTAGGTAAAAGGGCAATTTCCTGATTACGTGGCGATACAATACATAATTGATGGAATATCAGACTATGAGTCAAACAAAGTTATGTTATATGGTATTACTACCTATTCAGCGTTAAAAGAAAAGTTAAATATATATGATTCAATTAAACAGAAAACTCAGCAACGTGAACGAAAAAGCAAAAATTATGAACCTGAAGAACAAGATGGCTAAAGGTGTAAGTCGTAAGATGTGTAATGTGTTGAAGAAAGAAATAAAGGAAGTAATAGAGAGAGAAAGAAATATATTCGCTACAGAACTCTATACAAAGTATCAATAACACTAATTACAGAAGTCGCTGTTGGAGGACTCAAGAAAACCCTAAATTACTAAAACTAATTTATTTCTATATAAAAATTACAAACTAATTACAAACTAAAAAGCGTCTATCCTAGCTCGATGCTAAGGAAAGAATGTCTTCAAATTAAATAACTATTCTTAACTTTTATTATAACACCACTATAGAGCACCATTGTTACTATTATAACACACTGATAAAGATAAGGAAACAGTAAAACCAATAATATCAATAATCTCCGAAAGACAGTTCACAGACGTCGAAACACCAAAACTTGTTAATTTTACTGACTCCTTATGGAATATTGATATGAGGTAATTGCGCGGATATTGAAAAAACAATTGTAATACAAAAAAGAGGTATACGTGTCATTCACGGTTTAAAATTCTGCGAGAGAAGTTTAAGGAAATACGTATTCTTACTGTTGAGGTTATTTCTTATAACTATATATGGCGTTAGTAGTATTTTAAGCTACGCTATAGAGTTACTCTTCCTTGACATATAAGTATGGTGGAAATATTCTGTGACTCGGGTTTTAAGAGTTCTGTGATTCGTATGTCTTTGAGTATTGTAGGGTTCGATTCTTTCTTATGCGTCGTTGATATTTGTCATAGAGTAATAGATCACACGACAGTGGTGTCGAGAGTTAAGTAAGCGTTAGGCTTAAACACTTACAAATACATAGGTATTAACATTAGGAACAGCGTTTCGAACCAACAGTAGAGTTTAGGGTTCAGCACTTGCTTACAAGTTTACTTGAATAAAGAATATTTTGTATTTGAACTTGAATATCCGGCTTACACTATATATACAGTGTGAAAATATAAGTTTTTAACTAGTTTAACTAGCTGTGCCAACAACAGCTTCGATTGCGTGGAATTCAGTGATTTACGAAACTTTTCCCAAATTTAGAGACGTATATCACGTATACCATCATCATTCTCCTGCCCTTATCCCACTCTAAGTGGGGTCGGCACAACATGTTACAAACATTTTGATTTGGCTACGCATTTTACGACCGGCCGCCTTCCTGACGTCAATTTACCTTAGTCGTCTTTTACGACACCTCGGTAAAAAGGAGGGAGGACTATTCTATTCTGCCGGGTACCACACGACTATATTTAGACGTATAACAGTTTTGCGAATCTGTCAGTTTTAATTTAACATTTTTGAAAACGGTGGTTTGACGTTCCGTTTCTTCATATAATGCAGAATTGCTTGAACAATATGTTAGTACGAATATAGATAATTGTTGTTATTTGTCTATGCATATGAGTACATCAAATCAGAATGATTATTGTCTCTGAATAAAAACTACTAGTTGTGGGCCGGCTTCCTCAAGTCAACGTGTTTTATTTTAACAATAGGTTATGGGCCCAGGCGCCCTGGCTCTCAGGGATCCAGATATCGTTTTATTTTGCCGATTAATAAATTAATTGCATTGTATCTAATAGTGACTCGCGAAAATATCAAACGTGTGTTTCAAGTGATATTAATCACATCGGTCATCAAAATGGCGTCTAATTTTATAGTCAACGTGCCTAAGTTACGCGGGCGTGAGAACTATGATGATTGGGCTTTTGCTGCAGAGAATTTACTGGTTCTCGAAGGGATGGCAGATTGCATCAAGCGCGAGAGCGTTACAGTAGCTGCAGAAGACGCCAAGGCGAAGGCTAAACTTATATTAACAATCGACCCGTCATTGTACGTGCACATCAAACAAGCTACAACAACTAAGGAATTATGGATAAAGCTTAAACAATTATTTGATGATTCAGGCTTTACGCGAAGAATAGCATTATTACGTCATTTAATATCGATTCGCCTAGAAAAGTGTGATTCTATGACAAGCTATGTAAGTCAAGTAATAGAAACCGGACAGAAATTACGTGGCACTGGTTTTAATGTAAATGACGAGTGGATTGGTTGTTTGTTATTGGCAGGATTACCGGAAAAATATTCGCCAATGATTATGGCAATTGAACATTCTGGAATATGTATTACAGCTGATATCATTAAAACAAAATTAATAGATATGGAGTCCGACATTAGTACAGATACAGGAAATGCATTTATCGGTAGAGGTTGGCAACAGCGGCATAGTCATAATTCTAAGGTTGGCAATTTGCATTACAAGTCTAATGTCAAAGACAATAGTACCAAATATGGCGGTTCAAGTGCGTATTCATCCAATATGACAACAAAGAAAGATGGCGTGAAATGTTATAGATGCAAGCAACTAGGACATTACAGAAATCAATGCCCGAATGTTAATATGAATAATGATAAAGAAAAAATAAAAAAATCAAACGCGTTTAGTGCCGTTTTTCTTAATGGGTGTTATAATCAATTTGATTGGTACCTGGATTCAGGGGCTAGCTTTCACATGACCGCTAATGAAAAATGGATAAGAAATCGGACTGAGCCGATAGTAAAGGAAATTATGGCGGCCAACAAGGAATGTATGCCGGTTTCGTGCACAGGTCATGTTGATATAATAACAGTTACATCTGATTGTAGCTATGAAGTTGAAATCAAAGATGTGTTATGTGTGCCAAGCTTGAGTACAAATTTACTTTCTATAAGCAAGTTGGTTAAGAATGGAAATAAGGTGGATTTTCAAGAAGATTGCTGCCTTATCTATAATAAACAGAATGAACCTGTTGCTGTCGCAGATTTAGTGGATGGTGTATATAAATTGATCACTAAACATAGTCAGTGTTTATTAACGTCCTCAATTGTCAACAGTGAAGTATGGCATAGAAGATTGGGACATTTAAACAGTACTGATATGCACAAGATGAAAAATGGTGCAGTGATAGGTGTATCCTATACAGATAATGCACATATAGATAAATCGAGTTGTACAGTTTGTTGTGAGGGTAAACAGTCCAGATTACCTTTCTCTCACAGGGGTACTAGAAGTACTACTATACTTGAAATTGTTCATGCTGATGTATGTGGCCCGATGGAAAAAATATCAATTGGTGGATCCCGATATTTTTTGATTTTGGTGGATGACTTTAGTCGTATGGCTTTTGTTTACTTTCTTAAAGCTAAAAGTGAAGTATTTCAGAAATTTAAAGAATTTAAAGCCATGGTTGAAAATCAACAAAGTAAAACAATTAAAACGTTTCGAACAGATAATGGTTTGGAATTTTGTAGTAATGAATTTGAAGATTACTTGAAAAATGCTGGCATTGTTCACCAGAAAACCAATGTTTACACTCCTGAACAAAATGGTATGAGTGAAAGAATTAATCGCACAGTTGTTGAAAGGGCAAGATGCCTGTTATTTGATGCTGGATTGGACAAAAAGTTCTGGGCTGAGGCAACTAATACTGCAGTCTACTTACGGAACAGGTCTGTTGCATCTGGTTTAAATAATAAAACACCATTTGAATTGTGGTCAAAAAGGAAACCTAACCTAAGCCATCTGAGAATATTTGGCAGTCAGGTTATGGCTCATATACCAAAGGAGAAAAGGTTAAAATGGGATATGAAGTCTAGTAAGCATATTCTTGTAGGATATGCTGAAAATATTAAAGGTTACAGAATATATGATCCAATAAAAAGAAACATAAGTATAAGTCGGGATGTAATAATTTTTGAAGATATTGAAGGGAAAAATGTACAAAAATGGAGTACAGTTTCAGTGGGGGATGCCATTCTTACGTCAGAAGTACCCCAGTTAAAAGAGGAAGAAAGTCAAGAATATGATAATTATGCAAGCGACTCATCACCTTCAATGTCTGTGGAAAAGCAAGATGACACCGAGCAAAATTTGGAACAGAATTTAAATAATGATAATAAACCTAGACAAAGATCTAAAAGAATAAGAATTTTACCAAAGAGATATGGATTGTCAAACATTTGTACTGTACAGAATAGTTTACCAAATAACAGTGAAATAAACTTGGAGGAAGTTTTACATGGACCAGAAAGAGAAAACTGGAGTGAAGCCATTCAAGAAGAACTTCAGGCTTTTAATGATAACTGTGCTTGGGAAGAGGTGGATGTAGTACCACCAAATAAAACTATAGTGCAGTGTAAGTGGGTATTCAAAAAGAAAGTTGATAGTGATCAAAATGTCAGGTTCCGTGCGCGTTTAGTGGCAAAGGGTTACACGCAAAAACCCATGATTGATTATGATGAAACATTTTCACCAGTAGTGAGACACTCTACTCTCAGAATGTTATTTGCTCTGTCGGTGCAATTGGGGTTAAATGTTACTCACTTAGATGTGAAGACAGCCTTTCTAAATGGTTATCTTAAAGAAGAAATTTATATGACAGAACCAAATATATTAAAACATTCTATTTCTCATGATAAAATTGTAAAATTAAATAAAGCTATTTATGGTTTAAAGCAGTCTTCACGATCTTGGTATGAGAGGGTGGAAAAATGTTTATGTGAATTAGGATTTAAGAAAAGTTATTTAGAGCCATGTGTGTTTACTAAACTTAATGAAAACTTTAAAATAATTATAGCGTTGTATGTTGATGATTTCTTTGTGTATTCTAATAATGTAAAAGAGACTGAACAGATAATTACAGTACTGAATTCCAAGTTTAATATTAAAAATTTGGGGCAAGTTCAGCAGTGTGTAGGTATGAGAGTAAGAATTAATGAAAACTTTACTGTTATAACATTAGATCAAAAACAATATATTGAGCAGCTTTTGGAAAAATTTAATATGTCTCTATGTAAGTCTGTTAGTACTCCAATGGATTGTAAGTTAAATCTTGAAACTAGTAATTTATGTGAAACACAATTTCCATACCAACAGTTAATAGGTAGTCTTATCTATTTGTCTGTGCTAACCAGACCTGATATTTCTTTTGCAGTTAGCTATTTGAGCCAATTTAATAATTGTCATACTAGTATGCATTGGTCTTATGCTAAACGTGTATTAAGATATCTAAAAGGTACTATTAATTATAAAATTAAATATGAAAAGAAGGAAAATGAGATAGTGGGTTATGCTGATGCTGACTGGGCATGTAATTTATTTGATAGAAAATCTTATACAGGGTTTTGTTTCTTAATGTCAGGTTCAGTAATATCTTGGGAAAGTAGAAAGCAGAGGACTGTTGCTCTTTCTACGATGGAAGCTGAGTATATGTCTATAACGGAGGCTTGTAAAGAAGCCATGTATTTAAAAACTTTATTGTGTGAACTTACAGGATATTTAAATACTGTTACAATATTTAATGATAATCAAAGTGCACAAAAATTTACTGAAAATTGTATGTTACATAGAAAAAGTAAACACATAGATATTAAGTATCATTTTGTTAAAGATGCTATAAAGAATAAGATTATAAAAATTGTATACTTGCAATCTTCAGAAATGGTAGCAGACATTTTAACTAAAAGTTTAGGATTAATAAAGCATAAATATTGTATTGATGGATTAGGCATTGTTTAAATATAAGGTCATGTTTGTATGTATTATTCATATTTTGATTTGATGTAGTGGGGGTGTTGTTATTTGTCTATGCATATGAGTACATCAAATCAGAATGATTATTGTCTCTGAATAAAAACTACTAGTTGTGGGCCGGCTTCCTCAAGTCAACGTGTTTTATTTTAACAATAATAATATATATGTGAACTCTATAAGTTAGAGAATAAAAGAAGTAAATTGGACGTACTGTTAGTGTCAAGACAATTTCAGTGCAATCCCGTATCCTAGATTGCAGCTTCCGCGGATACACTGAATTACCTATATCCCTACATGTATGCTCACCTGTTTCAGAATGAGGTAAGAAAATACTGTATTTTAACAAAACGTTTAAGATTATATAAATGTTTTTTTTTTTAAATGTCACGATTATTTAGTGGGTAGTGACCCTGCCTTCAGTTCCGCGGGTCGCGGGTTCGATTCCCACCGAGGGCCAACATTTTCTATAAACAATTTGTTGGTTCTTCGAGCCTGGGTGTGTATTTGTATTTAAGTATGTGTTTAAAATTATATATGTAGTATATTGACCAGTTGTCCGTCACCCATAACACAAGTATAAAGTTACTTACTTTGGGGACAGACGACAGTGTGTGTAAGCGTCCCATATCGTCATCCTCCTGCCCTTATCCCACTCTAAGTGGGGTTGATTCAACATGTTACAAATATATTGACACATAATTTGGTTACATATATTAGGAACGGCCGCCTGACTGATGTCGACTTACTTTAGTCGTATTTTACGACCCCTCGATGAGAAAGAAGGTGGTCTATTCTACTCAACTGGATACCACACCTATATATTACCAGTTGTCCGTCACCCATAACACAAGTATTAAGTTACTTACTATGGAGACGGACGAACGTGTGTGTAAGTGTCCCATATATTTATTTATTATTATTGTATATCAAAGTGTGTCGGGGTCTTTTTTTGTAGTATTTTAGTAGATCTACAATTCTCTAGTAGATTACATTAGTGCTTTTCTGTAGATATATGCGGTACACGCGACTAAAGATCCCAGTAGGCGATTTTTTTTTTGCAACCGTGCAACCTCTTCAACACAATTTATATAAAACCACAATTTACTATCAACCTTATCCATTATGTTTGAACTGTCTTTTAGTAACATTTTTTCAAAAATCCGTTCAGTAAATTTCGAGAAAATTTTGAGAAAATTGGTTTACAATAAGTATGCCGTGTGGTATCCAGCTGAGTAAAATAGGCCACCCTCATTTTTTACTGAGGGGTCGTGAAATGCGACTAAGGAAAGTTGACCCGCCGTGTGGTATCCGGTTGAGTAGTATAGACCATCCTCTTTCTTACTGAGGGGTCGTAAAATATGACTAAGGTTTGTTGACGTCACGCAGGCGGCCGGTCGTAAAATACGTAGCCGAATCACGTGATTTAACATGTTTATAACATGTTGAGCCGACTCCACTTAGAGTGGGATAAGGGCAGGAGGATCATGGTTTATAATAAGCATGCCGTGTGGTATCCGGCTGAGTAGAATAGACCACCCTCATTTCTTACCGAGGTGTCGTAAAAGGCGACTAAGGTAAGTCGACCCGCCGTGTGGTATCAGGCTGAGTAGAATAGACCACCCTCATTCTTACCGAGGTGTCATAAAAGGCGACTAAGGTAAGTCAACCCGCCGTGTGGTATCCGGCTGAGTAAAATAGACCACCCTTAATTCTTACCGAGGTGTCGTAAAAGGCGACTAAGGTAAGTTGACCCGCCGTGTGGTATCCGGCTGAGTAAAATAGACCACCCCTATTTCTTACAGAGGTGCCGTAAAAGGCGACTAAGGTAAGTTAATCTACCATGTGGTATCCGGTTAGTAGAAGACCACCCTCATTCTTACCGAGGTGTTATAATATACGACTAAGGTAAATTGACGTCAGGCAGGCGGCCGGTCGTAAAATACGTAGCGGAATCATGTGACAACATGTTTATAACATGTTGAGACGACGCAAAAAAAAATGGGGGGATATGAATGCTAAGAATATAATGAATCCTGCATTCAAGTCAAAAAAAGACCTATCGGAAGGTCCATGGCTCCGCAGCGTAAAGAAAATTGTAAAAACAGGCATTTACAAGCATTTAAGTAATCACTTTCAATATTTTCGCATTCGTATTAGTTCAAATTTTTTAACTGATATTTGCTATGAACAAGTTTGGAACTTGTTCATTCTAACAGATTAAAAAAGATGTTTTTTTTTAAATTTACGCCGCGGTACGCACCAATAGGCTTTTGCGGCCCGTTTTACATACGTATGCAAAAACAAAAATTTGAAATTCAATATTGCCTGTGTACCGGAGCCATATGGTTTGATACGAGGCCGGCGCAAACTACCCCCAGAATATATAAATGCTATTATTTATTGTGTTTTTGTTTGGAATCCTAAAAATATTTGTTTTACATGTTTTTACCATTTTGAAGTTGTGAACGAATTTAATTTTTGTTTTTTTAAATAATTTATTGAATTAAGTTTCACTTTGCAGAGATCCATAATACAAAAGTAATAATGAATTTATTTTACTATAAAGTGCAAAGTGCTTTGCGATTTTGTCGTGGAGTGAATCTCCTGATGATTCTTCGGATGCGGGGGAAACGATTGTTGAGTTTGTGATAGTGAACGTGTGTAGGTGTCAGATCGTGTCAGGTATGAAAACTGATAGACCATACATTTAGCATAATATATATTAACTATTTACTTTTTCGCGGACTATATTATGATCATTTCATTATTACTTTTCCTTTGTTTCTTTATTTGTTTTGATTCGCCGCATATCAAATAACATATAAACACAAGCTACATCCGCAACTTTGTGCTCGTCAACTTAATTGTCAATATAACCCCAATTATTAGCTTTTTTTCATATGTATGTATGGAGGATTCCTCGCAATGTTTTCGTTCACCGAAAAAAGAAATAGAAAGACTTCCCCGCCCGGGGTTTGAACTCGTGACACCCTCGAAAGAGTAGCACGGTGTCAGCGCTGGGCTATCACAGCTATATTATTTATATATTTCCTACTTTAATACCAGCATAACGCTAGGCCTATGATGTTTAACCTATAAAATCAAACTCAAACTCAAAATATTCTTTATTCAAGTAGACTGTTTACAGTACTTTTGAATCGTCAAATGTTTTCAAGAAGTTGCCACTGATTCGGAAGTTTGCTCTTACCGAGAAGAACCAGCAAGAAACTCGGCGGCCATTCTTTTTTAAATATATATGAAGGTGTTGTTTTAATAAATTGTAACATAGAATTAAGATCAAGGTTTACCATTATCATTAAATATTTTAAACATATTCTTACGAAGCTAATCTTTGAATGATAAAAATGTGTAAAGACTTAAGAATCCGAAAAAACGAGGTCGTTAAGGCTTACATAGTAAAATTACAATAGAAGTTTAATTTCCTTAACATAAATAAATAAAGAAGAAACTATTATATAGGAAACGAGAAAGATCAAGGGACATGGTTAATTAAGCCGATTAATAGAGTACCTAAACAGTAGGTTTTTTTTTGTTGTTTTGGGTATGCTTTACGCCTATAGATACCATATAATGGCTGACCATAGGTTAAACATAGTCCAGGTTGGGATAATGGTTTCGTAATGAACGTTGACTCAATACGACTATTAGCAGTCAGACTCATTAGTCATTAGTCATTAGTCAGACTATTATCAGTAGGTCGTATTGCTAAGGTGATGGAACGGCGACCCTGGACTACAAAATAGCGTCGGTAAGCCCCATACGCAGTCTCATGACTATAATCTCAAAAAAGCAACTTATGTTCAAAAGTGGACTGAAAAGTTAACTTAGAAATAAAAAGAAAAATAAAAGAAGGCTTAGTTAGAAAGCTTATTATAACGTTGAGGATTATATGTCGGATTAAATGAGTGGCTTTAACTATTTCTCGACTTTGAAACGACAAGAACAGAACAAGAAAGCAATGACGAAGTATCTAAGAATTATATTTTTAACAGATCATTCACCGATTTCCGTGTTGGTTTTATCGGTAGGAACAATTATCTGAATCAAGAGAAGAAGTTGAGAATATATAAGGACCTGTTTACAACTTTATTAGAATAAGGACATTTTTTTTATTGTTTAATTTTGATTGGTCACGGTATTTATTTCTTTCCGTTATCGATTCGTATCACAAACACTTTCATATGTATGATTTTTTGTATGTATATAAACTTGCATTTCCCTGTAGTGGTATATAAATATAATCTGTAAGCGTAAGAAAAGGGTAATAAAGCAAGATTGGCCATGGATAGTCGTTTATTACGGAAATTCTATTTGGATCTGGTAAAACGCCATCCTTTGGCACAGTATGTCCCAAGTATAATAATTCAGTCTTTAAAAATTGACATTTGTTCGGGTTCAACTTTAAATTAACTTTTCTTAACCTATCGAAAACATCTAAAAGATTTTTATTATGCATCTCTAAATTCCTTCCAAAAATTACTAAATCATCTATATAAAACATTTGCCTTAGGTAAGACCAGACATCGCAATTCACAAATATAACTCACAGATTCAGTCATTGCCTATGGTTAGAACTGCAAACATTCTAAAATATTTCAATAAACTCGAAACAAGTTTCTGGCTTTATTAAATTCCTTTGAACGAGCAAAAATGACTGGCTAACTTATATTACCTCAACATTTTAATTAAACAAAATTAATCCTTTTGAATATTTGGATTTTAAAGTATTTGAACAATTTATTGGAAGCTGTAAAAAGTTGCCTTCAGTTGCCGGTTTCGCATATTTGCGATTCGCGCGCAGTTGCTATTTAAACTATTTTTTGTTTGTTTAGGTTACTGTTTTCCAACCTCTTTTGTACCATGCCCCACCTTAAAAAATATTATGCGTCAATATATAACGCACATAAATTTAAAATATTAAAAAATGAATTGTTCACTTATGACTCTGAACTTAAAGGACTCGATTCCAGGCTGTTGCTATGTTAATAAAATTTGACAAATTGTAAATAAAAATAACTTATTATATTTATTTATAGATGGCATTTTTTAATGTCATTCATTCGTGTTGAATTAACAGGATTATAAAGCCTTATTATAAAGCCTAAGATTAGAAGCCTTATAAGCCTAAAGTGTTACCCCGGTATATAAGGAATAATCGTGCCAAATTTCATCGATATTGGTTCAGCGGATTGGCCGTGAAAACGTAACAGACAAACAGACAGACTTTCGCATTTATAATATTAGTAAGGATACATTTGCTAGTTGTCTGTCACCCATAACACAAGTATTAAGTTACTTTGGGGACGGATTACCGTGTGTGTAATTTTCCCATATTTTTATTTATTTATCATCATCACTCTCCTACTCTTGTCTTACTCTAAGTAGCGTCAACACAACATGTTTTAAACATGTTTTGGCTAGTTACTTAACGACCGGCCATCTTCCTGACGTTAACTTACCGTTGTTACCTTTTACTACAACTCGGTAAGAAATGAGGGCGGTCTATTCTACTCACCTGGATACCACACCGCGGATCGACTTACCTTAGTAGCCGTTTACGACACCTGGGTAAATTAAAAGAGTAGACCACCCGGTCTATTCTATTCAGGAGAATATTCCACATGGAGGATTTTTTTATTTATTAAAATACATGTATTTTAACACTTACAAGTAAGTAAGACGAGCTCGTAGTCGCATCTACAGCTTGTGTTTGATAAAAAATAACCCTAACAACCGCTCTATATTCAGAAAAGATGTCACCCATTAAAAATTATTAGGTGAAGTCGGATGAAAACGGTCGGAAAATCGGTTAACGGGAAATAGTGTGCCCTGGCGGAGTAATAACGTTAAAGAAACGGCGCATCGGGATCAAATCACGGCTTTTGATCTCAACTCGTTACGTGACACGAATATCACATGCGATATTGATCACGATAATGTCGTTGATTCTAAGAATATGACCCTTCCTGGTGTCTGTAATAAGTAACAGTTGGAAAATATAAAAAAATGCCATAAAATTTTGTCATTCTATGAGACAGGTGAAAATTAAATGAGTTTTCCTCCAACTCGGTTCCGCTCGCTTTATTTTCCATCCCTTGTTTATACTCAGGTATTAACACGTATGTAAATCTGTTCAATTTTTCCATCCATTACTGTTCTCTTCCAGTCCGCTTAATGCCATTGAAAAACTGCTAAATCTATACTTATTATAAAACAAAGTCTCAAAAAAGTTGTCTCTCTGTATGTAATCGATTTCCTCAAAATCTACTCAACGGATTTGTGTACGGTTTTCACCAAAAGATAGTGTAATACTTCCGGATGGTTTAAATAAATCGTACATATCGGTATTATGTAAATTGTGTTGAAGAGATCGCGCCATTGTCAAAAAACTTGCTTTCTGAGAGCTTTAGTCGCGGGCGCTGCGTAAACCAGCAGGGATACGCTAAAGTAATGTACTAGAGAATTGTAGATCTATAAAAATACTACAAAAAATTCCGCAATAGCTTGTCTCTATCTCTTATGCTTAACTCACAATAACTACTTTTGTGTCTAAAATTGTGACATGTTGAATGCCACGCGGGCGAAGCCGCTGGCAAGGCTAGTATTATATAGAATAGCTTCCACGACAAAATCGTGATGCATCTTGAATTTTACCTGCTTCATACACTTAGCATTACATACATTCGCTTAACACACGCGGATTATAGAGAAGTGGTTCCGTTATAGTTTCTATAATATGGAATTCCTCAAAGTAACGCCTGCTTCTATAAATCATACTACAATATTAATTGAAAACAAAGATAATTTTTGCTGTCATCTGTCAAGTTGTAATAGCTCTGTGGGGAACGAGCGTACTCAAGAAATGAAAGTTCACCTGTAGGCCTACCATGAACTTTTAGAAAACGATTCAATTCAAAGTTAATACCTAAACCCAACCGCTTTCGTTTACCATGTACCATGAAGTGTGTGAAAAGGACAACGTTATATGAACTATAGATAACTCTGTCTTTTTTACTCAAATGTTTTTAGAACGCATTCCGAACCGTCATTCGGCAACGACTTAAAGTGTACATCTTTAAGACGTCATTGTATGAAAACGCAAAACAATTTACTTTACGTCTTCAATAGAGTCGCAATAGGAGTTCATGGTAGGCCTGCTGATCGAGTCCCAAACATCTCTTTCTTCCATTTTTTTTCTATTTTTATCTTAAAAAAAATTACTGAACGAGGCTCGGTTCCCAGGTACTAATATGGATAGAGATTACCATCATAAAATTGTTCTATGTATATAAATTGGTCTTAGTTGCAATATGAGCGGTAATATCGGCGGGCAGAAGTCACGTCTCGCTGACGTGGTGAGCCGGCTTAGCTGATTGCCATTGCGTGGCGAGAATCTAAAACAGACTAATCATAACACGCCTCTTCAGCGGGAATTTGGCTTATTTATACACCTTACGAGATTACCAGCACTTGCCGGGCTTTTAAGCGATTTCGATCTTAAGGAAACGTTAATATCATCATATTTGTCTAAATAAAATTAATGTCTTATGGAATCATGTTGTGGGGTACAGCGGCTGATAATTAAAAAGTTTTTATTTTACAAATAAGAGCTGTTCATGTTAAACCTTGTGATAGGTAATAAATAGAAGAAAATGAAATTTTAAAATAAATAAATTATTAGGGAGAATATAAAGAAGTAAGTATTCTGACCAACTACGCACTAGATGGTTATTTTTGTTTGGTAAAAATTACAAATTGAAAAGAGTGACCGCCGAGTTTCTCGCTGGTTCTTCTCGGTTAGACCATCTTTCCGGACCAGTTGTAGCTTTATTTTAATTTGACGATGCGAAAGTGCTTGTTAAGGCCAATTTTAATAAAGAATGATTTGAATTTGTATTTGACTCCAGCTGTACAATATATTTACCGTAAAATACTATTCCTTCGTGACACTACTGAATTGATTTCAATGAAATTATCTAGGTATTTTATTTACGGTATGTCAAAATCAAGTCAAGCCTGTAAATGAAAGAAGTACGTTCTACATCACGATAAGTGATATACATAGGTATATTTTTAAAGAAATATTCTAATTTTAGCGGAAAATTAAGATTTCCCCGCCGTGTGGTATCCGGCAGAATAGAATAGACCAACTTCCTTTCTTACCGAGATGTCGTAAAAGGCGACTAAGGTAAGTTGACGTCAGGTAGGCGGTCGGTCGTAAAATACGTAGCCAAATCATATAACAACATGTTTGTAACATGTTGTGCCGACCCCACTTAGAGTGGGATAAGGGAAGGAGAACGATGAGCGGAAATTTAAGATTTCCTTCTAACTCAAATAGCTAAGACAGGAAAATGTCTGTCGGGTCAACTAGAAATAATAATAATATTGTATTATTAATCACGTATTGTGAGGAAGTTCCTCATTCTGGAGCCCTTACCACCGGTAGCTTGGGATATTGCCACGCTTCCGGCGGGCAACGATTTTGTATGTCTTTAAAAATGTTTTTTTTTAATTATTTAGTTTTTTTTTCTATAATTAAAAATATATAAAAATGTAAAAAATTAGGATTAAGAAAATAGAGGAAGGAAAAATAAATTACTAAATAAGAAAGTACTAAATCCTGCAAAATGATGTTCTTTTTTTAACAATCAATTGCATCAAATAGATAAAAATAACGTCTTGACATCTGAATGGATCGGAACAATTAATTAAAAGCCCATATATATCCATAGCTGTGATAGCCCAGCGGTGAGACCGTGCGACTCTCTAGACGATCACGTGGTAGGTCTTAGCTCAAACCCTTCTCTACAAAAAACGGAGAGAGGAGGCCTATGTCCAGCAGTGGGATAGTAACAGGCCGTTACTTTACATTTTTTATATATCCATAGCTATGATAGCCCAGCGGTTAGACCGTGTGACTGTCTAGAGACGATCATGGGTTCAAATCCGGGCTCCAATGAGTTTTTCTATTAAAAACGAATGTGTCTAATTGATAATTGCAATTTATCACACGCTTTTCGGTGAAGGAAAACATCGTGAGGAGACCTGCGTATCTCTAGAGAATTCTGGGGATATGTGTAACCTACCAATCCGCATTGGAGCAGCGTGGTAGGGGTCTTAGCTCCAATCCTTCTCTCCAAAAAACGGAGAGAGGGGCCTATGCCCAGGAGTGGGATAGTAACAGGCCGTTACTTTACTCTTTTTTTCTTTTTTATATCCATATACTCGAAAATCTACTGTAATGCGTTTACGTTATAATTTTTCAGTTAAAATTCCATGTCACTTAGTTATGGGAAAACGTTGGCCTAACGATAATCTCGATCCAGATAACGGCAGGATCCTTTACAAATGACGGGAAGATCACCGCATTAACGTAATCCCTCTTTTAGTTTGTCTTTTTTTCTTACTTAAAAGTGTCTTCAAAATTTGCGTTATAAGAGTTTTGAAGCCCGCTAAATGGGAGATCTAAAATTTAGGTTTAAATCAGAAACGTTTTTGGAAAAACGCGTTAATTTAATAAAGTTTTATCGGATCAATGACCGAGATCGATATTAAGTTGGTAATGTCATGTATTGAAGAGGGATGCTAATAAAAGCTAATAAAAATAAAAAGCTGTGATAGCCCAGTGGTGAGACCGTGCGACTCTCTAGAGACGAACATAGGTTCAAACCCCGGGCAGGCACCAATGAGTTTTTCTATTAAAACTTATGTTTCTATTGATATTTGCAATTTATCACACGCTTTTCGGTGAAGGAAAACATCGTGAGGATACCTGCATATCTCTAGAGAATTTTGGGGATATGTGTAACTTACCAATCCGCATTGGAGCAGCGTGGTAGGTCTTAGCTCCTATCCATCTCTCCAAAAATATGGAGAGAGGAGGCCTATTCCCAACAGTGGGATATTAACAGGCTGTTACTTTTTTGAATATAACGACTAGCCCATTGGCGCAGTGAGTAGTGACCCTGCCTTCAGCTGCAGCAACAATTTGTTGGTTCTTCGAGCCTGGGTGTATATTTGTATTTTAGTATGTATTTAAAATTATATACGTAGTATATCTACCAGTCGTACGTCACTTATAACACAAGTATTAAGTTAATTACTTTGGGGATGGGCAACCGTGTGTGTAAGTGTCTCGTATATTTATTATTTACTATTATTAATGAATAAGGATAAAAGAATGATGATCATAATGTTTTTCCCCATAACATCAAAAATAAGAAATTTTTAAGCTATATTCGATATGTTATAGACTATCGTGTGGTATCCGGCTGAGTAGAATAGACCACCCTCATTTCTTACCGATGCCCGAGGTGTCGTAAAAGGTGACTAAGGTAAGTTGACCCGCCTTTTGGTATCTGGCTGAGAAGAACAGACCAGCCTCATTTCTTACCGAGGTACTGTAAAAGGTGACTAAGGTAAGTTAACGTCAGGCAGGCGGCCGGTCGTAAAATAAATTGCCTATGGCCTATTTATTGTTTTAAACATGTTTAAAACATATTGTGCTGACCCCACTTAGAGTGGGGTTGTAGAAGGCATAGCCATGATATATAAGAGGCAATTACTTAACTTACACAATGTATTTCACGCTTTTCTGCCCATCCCTGTAGGGTAATAGTTTTTGATGGGTTAAACACAAATTCCCGTGTGGTATACGCGATGCGGTGCAGATTAATATTGCAAGCAGACCCGCAGGTGCAAACGGGGCCAAATTGAAAATAGCTTACGATAGATAAATATTGGTTTATTCCAACGGAACGAGGGCGACACGATTGCAGCCATTTTAAGTGAATTGACAACAATATTTTCGAGCAAATATTAAAATTTAGAATAACAATGGAATTTTTAATTCGTACTAATTTTGAAATTTATAAAATCAATCAATTTTATCTGTATCGTTTATTTATGACTGTCATTGTATGTGCGACACGCCGTGGTATCCGGCATAGAATAGACCAACCTCCTGTTTTACCTAGGTGCCGTAAGAGGCGACTAAGGTAAGTGCCGTGTGGTATCCGGCTGCAAAGAATAGACCACCCTCCTTTCTTACCGAGGTGTCATAAAGGCGACTAAGGTAAGTTAATGTCAGGCAGGTGGCCGGTCGTAAAATACGTAGCCAAATCATGTGACAACATGTTTGTAGCATGTTGTGCCGACCCCACTTAGAGTGGGATAAGGGCAGTAGAATGATGATGTCAATGTATATGTGACAGCTATCACACTCTGTGGCTTCACCTTTCTGTATTTATAGCTTTACCTAAAGTAATCACATTAAATCTCTGTTTAGGATATCCAAATCTATTATTTTAACTTATATTCCATCAAGTTATCTATAAGTTGTAACAGCAGTTTCATTTGCGTCAGCAATAATTTAATTACCCTCTTGTTGCTGTACTATTACTGCATTTTTAACCCATGTGCTAGCCCGGTATATAATCTTTAATTCTGCCAAATTCTGCCACTACTCTCCGACGTCACACAAGATGCCAATGGTGAATTGAATTACTTCTAAGAGTTATATTTTAAAAATGGCAACCGGCAGATATCTTACTATCTGGGTAGGAACAATTTTCCGAGCCAGGACATGATGGTTCAACAGCACTTGCTTACAAATATACTTGCATAAATCATATTTTGAATCAGAATTTGAATTGTCTTCTGTTTTGAGTAGAATTTTGATATATTGATTAGTCTTGTTGTTAAAGTTTGTAGTATTCACCTAATTAATTTACGATAACTTACTAAGTTAGTTGCTAATAAACGTTATAAAGTGCACACGTATTGTCAGTTATTTTGATTTTATAAATTCCACTTACAAAGAAAAATCAACTTTAAAACCATTACACTTATTACTAATATTATCTTGGTGGCTCTTCTCTAACAGCATCGACGAAACAATAGAGTTGACGATACAAAATCACGCGTTTACAGGTATTTTTAAGCAGGCAATATTTTGAAGTTGAAATAATTGATAGCGACAAATCGTATCAGTCTTTTCATCACGTCCGTATTAAAGGTGGCTTGGCGCGCAAGCATGTCGCAATTACACATCCGCAGCGAGTGGCAAAGACGTGCCAACTGTGGCAAACAACCTATTGACTTGTTTCGACATTAAAGTATACCGAAATATACAGAACAAACTCTTCCTGCTACTTCGTTCGTATCAACTTGTATTTCTGTTCCTTAAGTCGTTCACTCAGATCATTGCTAACTGCCCCGACGGGCCAGGCTCTAAACCATCTACTTTACCAATGAATGGTCATTGAGTTTCTTAAGATTATGTCGCGGACTTTTATTTAGAACTTTTAGTGGGGAACATTTTTGTAGTATATGATTTTTTAATAACTTTCATCGTTTACTTAGCGCTCGCAAAGAAAGCTTTAAATTTTGCCGTTTACGCATGATTTTTAATTGCTGCTCCTCTCCTATTCATCTAAGCATGATGTTATATAGTCTATAGCCTTTCTCGATAAATGTACTATCTTACAGTCGAATATTTTTTTTAATCGGTTTATTCGTTGCTGAGATTAGCGCGTTAGTATAGATGTTAGCCTGGTGTATAAGCAATATTTCATCAATACTACTCGAAATAATTTATACAAGCAGACATAACTTTGCGGAATTCCATATTAGATGAAATTATGACAAAATTATTTTTGAAGTTATGATATAATTTTGATTTTGTTAACAAACGTGGATTATAGCAACAGCAAGACAAGTAATTTCGCATTTATGATATTAGTATGGATTACTAGAAAATCTGGTTCTGTTATGTGGAGGACACATTATAATCTCGACTCCAGCTAAGTTCAATATATTTGCGTTTTATAAAATATATTGAATTTGATGAATTGAAATGAAATCGACAGGTATTAATATAGTTGCTTCCGGGATGTTTGCAAATCTCATAATATTGCTAAACCTTGTTATCCTTCTGGCTTCAATTCATACGACTTTATAATATCCTTTTGACATTAAAATTATGCAATGTGAGTAGTTAGGTAGGTAGGCAGTATGTATCGCGGATTATAGCAAAATAATTTTATTATTATTTTGTAGGTTTATTAAATATGAAATTCTTATAGGGCAGTTACACACACGTTCCGTGCCCAAAGCAACTAACTTAACACTTGTGTTATGGGTGACAGACAAATGGTAAATATATTCAATTTGCTTTAATTTTAATTTAAAGTTATATATAACTAGCAATGCCAGCGGCTTCGCCCGCGTGGAAATGAGTATCACAATTTTTTCTAGAATTCAAAATTTAAACATAAAAGTAGTTATTGTGAGTTAACCATAAGAGATAGAGACATGCTGTTGCAGATTTTTTTGTAGTATTTTTATAGATCTACAATTCTCTCGTACATTACTTTAGCATATCTCTGCTGGTTTACGCAGCGCACGCGACTAAAGCTCCCAAGCAAGTTTTTAACAACCGCGCGATCTCTTCAACACAATTTACATAATAGCAATATGTATTTACTTAAACCATCTGGAAGTATTGCACTATCTTTTGGTGAAAACCGTACAAAAATCCGTTCAGTAGATTTTGAGAAAATCGATTACATACAGACAGACAGCTTTTTGGGACTTTGTTTTATAATAAGTATAGATGAGATATAAATAATTAAATACATAATTACACCTAGGCTCAAAAATCAACAAATTTTGAAATTTTTAGAAAAATGTTTTGCTCTTGCTTGATTGATCTGCGACCCACGAAGCTGAAGATCAGTTCATTACCTGCGCGAATAGGCCAGTTAAAATTCACGACACGCTTGCGTTGAAGGAAATTGTCGTGACCATATCTGGTATAACTCAAGGTTATTTCCAGGATAAGTGCTACCCATGGCCCTGAACAAATGCAGCGTGGTGGGCGCAATTTTTTATATATCCTTTCTTATTTTTTTCTTTCACTTTAACTTCACGGTCTTCAAATTTATTTGTAAAATGTAATAAAACGCGTAATATTTTTTCATTTTTCTTATCTTTAAAGCCTTAATATATACACCTATACACTATAATATACATAAAGTACCATATAATAAGCTGTGATAGCCCAGCGGTGAGACCGTGCGACTCTTTCGAGGGGAACACGAGTTCAAATCCGGGCAGCCACCAATGAGTTTTTCTATTAAAACTCATGTGTCTAATTGATAATTGCAATTTATCACACGCTTTTCGGTGAAGGAAACATCGTGAGGAAACCTGCATATCTCTAGAGAATTCTGGAGATATGTGTAGCCTACAAATCCGCATTGGAGCAGCGTGGTAGGTCTTAGCTCCAACCCTTCTCTCCAGAAACGGAGAGAGGAGGCCTATTCCCAGCAGTGGGATTGTAACAGGCCGATACTTTACTTACTTTTTACCATATAATATGATATAAATAACTATTTACTTTATCGCAGATTTTAGCAAAATAATTTTATTATTACTTTTGTATTATGGATCTCCGCAAAGTAACGCCTAATAATATTATCATATCATAATATTGTCAATCAAAATAATATTGTCATTTATAGATTGACGGGAATACAATTACTTTGTGCAACCCAAATGTCAGGCCATAATGGAGTATACGAAATAAATGAAAAACCGTTTCGTGTCTGAAATAGACAGGACAAATTGAGACAATGGATACTTCATTTTATTTCATGTAATCACGAAATGTGACAGCCTTAATAGCTAGTCATGCGTTCAAATCCTTATTCACCTAAGTGATCTTAACAATTTATCACGCGGTCTTAGTGAAGAAAAACATCGTGAGTTAACCTAAGAAAACCCTTATAAAATTCCTGGAGATATTCGCTTTAGAGCAGCGTGGTAACTCCAAGCTCAAAAACCTTCTCTACAAGGGGAAAGAAGAGACCTTCCCCCAGCAGTGGGATAACAGTTAGATAGAAGCAAAACCATTCGTTAACGTACATATCACAAGATACCACCATTAAAATCAAGTTCAACGGTGGAGTTTGACCTATTTGTATATAATACTGCTTGCTTAGGTAATGCGTCGCTTTGCGATTTTGTCGTGGAGTCTATCTCCTGATGATCCTTTGGTTACGGGGTGAAATGATTGTGGAGATTGTCGTATTGAATGTGTAGTGTGCTGTTGGTGGTGGTGTCTTGTCATACATGAGGTAACTAATCCTGCATGTATGAGGTATGAGAACGATTTTGCTCCCTACACTTAGAATCATAATTCTATCATAACTTTTGACTGGCCCTTGGCGCGGTTGGCAGCGATCCTGTCTTCGGCGCCACGGGTCGCGGGTTCGATTCCTGCCGAGAACTAACATTTCCTATTTAGAATTTGTTGGTTCTTCGAGTCTGGGTGTAAATATGTATTTAAAACTATATATGTATATATTTACCAGTTGTCTATCACCCATAACACAAGTATTAAGTTACTTTGGGGAGGGACAACCGTGTGTGTAAATGTCCCATATATATTTATATTTATATTTATATTTATAACTTTTGTGCTATAGAATAAATAACTACTGAATAAATTACTCAGAAGTGGGATCATAACAGAACTCCCATAGATTTATTAATCCTCCAGCTTGTTATAAAATAAATCAATTCAATCACAGCTGAGTATCGAGCCCTTCGTTATAAATCCCAAAGGCTTTCGAAGGGTTCTTTGACTTCCCAAGTGCCTCCGCCTGGAGTACGGTGTCTGGTAACGAGGCGTCTGATACGTCCGGGACGAGGAACGTTGCGAGGCCTGCGATAAGGGCCACCAGACCGAACACTAATGAAGGTAGGCCTGGCCAGTACACCATCTAGAACAAAAACATTTAGAATTTTATACAACTCCTATCAATATTTGTTATAAAATATTTGGTTACCTTACATTGTCTTCACAGATTATGTTTACCAAAAAATTGTATGCATAAGTCAAATCAAATCAAATCAAAATAATCTTTATTCAAATAAACCATTTCAGGCACTTTTGAATCGTCAAGCATCAATATGATTAATGAAGCTACAACTGGTTCGGAATGTTGCTCTTACCGAGAACAACCAGCAAGAAACCCGGCGGTCAATCTTTTAAATATTTTCAATTATACATTATTAAACCACTGTTTTGTATGAAGCTGAAAGGATTTTCAAATCCAGGCTTTCTTATCATCCAAATAATCTTCAATTTTGTAATATGCTTTACGTATAAGCATATTTTTTACACTTGATTGAAATCTTTCTGTACACTGGTCTAGAATGGATTGAGGAATTTTATTATAGAAGCGAATAGCGAGACCAACAAATGAGTTGCTAACTCTGCTGAGTCGCGACGCAGGTATCGTAAGCTGTTTGTGACCTCTCGTATGTCTATGATATACATCAAATTTTGTTTTATATGTACATGAATATACATAATTATAAAATAATTGGCGATGTATATAATAGACAAATTAGGAACCGATATAAGTTTTCTGCTTTGCGTACGTATAGTAAAGTACGTATAGTACCGGGCAATCAATAATGCACATCGAGGCGAGGCGAGAGCGAAAATCGGCTAGTTCTGCTTCATAGAGCATTGTCTCTGTCGCACAGACTGACGAACCCGTGTGAAATATCACAAACTAACTGAGTGACAATGACAGCGCTCTACGAAACCGAACTGGCCGGCTGTTTTGTTCTAAACATCGTTGTACATTATTTAATACCGGGTACAATAAGTCGTTTGTGGGTTTGGGTATAAAAGGCTAATACAGAAAGCCTACAATACTATTAATATTACTAAAGCGATAAGAATACGTGGACAGAGCTATTCTTCAATCGTACTTCAAAAAGAGCAACCGCCGAGTTTCTTGCTGGCTCTTCTCGGTAAGAAAAGGTTTCCGAACCAACAGTAGATTTGACGATTCAAAAGCACTTGTTTACAAGTTTACTTGAATAAAGATTATTTTGAATCTGAATTTAAGAAAACAGAAAGTCCCCTAAAGTTGTGATCGATTTTCTCAAAATCTACAAATCGTATTTTTGTGCAATTTTTATTAAAGAGTAGTGTAATTCTTCCAAAATGTTTAATTTAATAGTATATTACGGTTATACGTAAATTGTGTTGAAGAAATTACTGTTAGACATTCACCTGCTGGGAAAATTAATTGCGTATGCCACGTAAACCACCGGAGATACACGAAAGTAATGTACTAGAGAATTATAGATCTACAAAAATACTAAACTAAAATCAGCCACAGCATGTCTCTAACTGTTATGGTGAACTCCCAATTAACTACTTTTATGTTTAAAATCATATGGATACATATCCATAAGGAACTTTTGGGATTTGTGTAAGTTACACATATCAATCCATATTGATGCAACCTTGTGGGTTTGAGCCTAAGTGTTTCTTTTCATTGAGAGGCCTCTTCCCTACATTCGGACTTTAACAAACCGCTATTTTTTGATCATGATTAGTCAAAACTATTTGCCTCTGAGATTAACCACAATTGTACTATAAGTTTAGAAACATTTAATCACGGCAGAGTCTCTTAATTTATATTTGCAAAAACAGTAAGATCTATCGTTCATTAGTCATGCAAATTGACGTCGCAACCAGAAGCTGCTAACGGCTGCTCGCAATTATAACAATATCTTGTAATAAGCTAAATACCTCGCAAAACCAACTGCATCGGTAAATTGATGAACATTGATATAAAAACTTATAATTTTGTTTTGTTGAATGAACATTTTGAATGAACACATGAACATGAAACATTTTATACTAGACATACTTTTGATATAGATAAACTTGAAATCATATAAATATAAGGATATTTTACCAATAGTGGTGTTTGTGGTGCTATGATGGATCCAAAACGGCCCAGGGAGGAGCACAAAGCGTGCATAGAATTCCTGGTGTAGGTCGGGAACAACTCCAAGGTGTAAAGGTAAGTGATGGCGAAGTAAAATGAGCCCATCAGTTTCCCAGCCATATAAAACACGATCGAAAGCCATGGTAAATCTAGAAAAAAGGTAAATAACATTACGTAAGATGTAAATACAGGTAAGAGAATAATTAATAGAATTAGACGTTACTTTGCGGAGATCCATAATACAAAAGTAATGCAATGTAATAATTGTATAATGTAATGTAATGATTATAGCAAAATAATTTTATTAATACTTTTGTATATAGGTAATGTTGTCGCTGGCAACATTTGGCTGGGATATTTTGAATAAAATACTGGGAACATTGAAGGCGGCGCCATCTTGACTCACGTCATTTTGGGGACTTCGCGGTGAGTCGAGATGACTGGAGCGACATTCAGTGTTCACCAGTGAATGGAAGAAGAAATGGAGACGAAATGAGGGTTTGAACGGGTCGGTGATAATAGTAATAGAATAACCAAATCACAAGTTTCTATAAAAAAATCACTAAATCGAAATAGTATAGTAATATTTAACTTCAATGATATTTTTGGAAGAATACTTACAAATTTACACAAGTGGCCTTGCTTTCTGGTTTTAATCGATTATTCTCTTGATTGATTAGATCTTACAATTACTATTAATTTGCATATATACAATAAAGAATATAAGATATAAGACCGAGAGAAAACCGCGTTACCATTACCATATATAGGATCGCGGATTGAAACCCCGGTAATGCACCAGAAAGGTTTTCCAAAAAAATTAGGTGCATTTTTAATTGTGATTGAAATTTAAAATTTATCACGTGCCTATTAGTTAAAGAGAACGCCTTGAGGAAACCTGAAGATCTCTGTTGAATGCTGAAAAATGTGTTACTTATCAAATCTATCAATTTGCATTGTAGCAGATAGGTCACAGCTTCAATCCTTCTCTTCAAAAGGAGAGAAGACCTATTTAGCCAACTGTGGTATAATCACACGACGGTATTTTACTACTTCACTTTTAAAAAAAGCTAACACACATAGAAGAAACTTTTCTAGATGATACGTTGAGTATTGCTGTATTACTAGCAAACGCTCATCTTGCGAAACTTGTAATAATAGAGAGAATAAATCTTTCAAATAGCGAATTCGCGATAAAATCATATCAATACATCCAAATATAATTTCTTGGGAGACGAATACTCATTATAACTTAACAAAGTTCCAATGTAGAATTACGAGTTCAAGAATTTACTCACTGTAGTACTTACTTGTTGGTAAAAAGGGCTGTGATATACATAGAAGAGCACCAGCGAAGAAGGATAATACCAAAGGTATCTTCCTCTTAAAATGGATCAAGACGTAAGTAATTATGCAGTTCGCTGGTAGATCTACCAATGAAACTAAGGCAAAGTTCACATACTTGTTCCCTTGTAACGACACAGAATTGATCAGCAGTCCATAGTTCACAAAGGTAGATGTCGTCCACCATATCAAGCAAACGAAGAACCGTTTTAACAGTTGTTTAGAACTGAACGTATTTTTCAACAACTCAAATAAAGAAACGTTGACATTGTCTTCACAAGACAATTTGTCCAGAGAATTTCGATCGATATGAATTTTGTTCATCTTCGCTGCATTCTCTATAATTGATATCGCTTTATCTTTACGTCCTTTTGTTAGGAGCCATCTCGGGCTTTCGTCTAGTAAATATTTGTAGCTGAGGAATAGGAATGCTGGTATGTAGATTGTTCTCAGATACCACCTCCAGTCTGGTGTCACCCAGGCAATAAGGGCTAAGGCTATCCCTCCGAACGCATAACCGAAACTGCACATCATGTTAAACGTTAACCTCTTTTTCGTAGATACCATTTCTAATGCTGTAATCAAGGAAATATTGCTATTTTTACCTTTTTTGGGCCTTTTACTTTTTGTGGTAATTTTTGATTTGTAAACAATTACATATTAATGAAAAATTTACTGTGACCGCCGAGTTTCTTGCTGGTTCTTCTAGCTAAAAGCACCTTTCTGAACTTATTGCCTTATTGTAATTTGACGATTCAAAAGTGCTTGTAAAAGTTCTACTTAATTAAACTTCTACTTAATTCCGTATTTTTCTTTAAATTTAAACTATCATGAGTAGTATTCATAGATAATCTGTAGAACCCGGCTATACTAACTACCTATTTTATCGGGTTAGTCCGACTAGTTCCCGCAGTTTCCGCCAAGATAACATCGTGTTAAGAGCTCATGACTAAGTGCCTCGGTGGGCTCGAAACTAGTCGGGCTAACCCGATAAAATAAGAAGTTAGTATAGGCAGTTTCTACAGACTAACTTTTATTACAATTAATTTATTTCTTATTCAATTTTATGATATATATTAACAATATTACTATTCTTATAATAAGATATGTTACTAGCCCAAGATATACATCGGTGAACAAATATCTCCGATTGCAGCCTCCATAAATTCCATGGCTATGTAGAACCAGTACCATGTTGAGAAACTCCTCAAAGTGCCAAAGACAGCTCCCAGGACGCCTGTGATAACTGCCATAGTCTTTCTTCCAACCCTATGAAAATAAGGTTATGTATTCTTAAATAGAAACAGCATCTTACTAGCCCACTGCTGGGTAAAGTGCTCTCGCCTTTAGCGATAGGGTTTTGAACTTCCACCCTCCCCAGTCATTCTAAGTCAGGCATTCTAAGACGGATTCGCATTAGACATCCAAAAAATTCGGTATAGATGTACAGAGTTCCTCATTATTCTTTTAGAAGTCTATTGATATACAATTGTAGGCGTTATTTATTTTTACACACGTTATATTATAAGAGTAACGAAAATAATATTTTGCTATAATCCGAGATAAAAGATATGTAAATCTAAATATAGAGTGCACTATATGTTCTCATACCTGTAAAGTAACGGCCTGTTAATATCCCACTGCTGGGAATAGGCCTCCTTGGCGGTTGTTGGAGAGAAGGATTGGAGGTAAAACCTAGGACGTTGCTCCAATGCGGATAGGTAGGTTACACATATCCCTAGAATTCTCTAGAGATATGCAGGTTTCCTCACGATGTTTTCCTTCACCGATAGCGTGTGATAAATTGCAGATCAATTAGACACATAAGTTTAAATAAAAAAACTTATTGGTGCCTACCCGGGTTCGAAGCCATGTACGTCTCTAGAGAATCGCAAGGTCTCACCACTGGGCTATCACAGCTTATCTCATACCTGATACATGCAGAATTCCTAATAACTCATGCACTCCCACCACCAATAGCAACACACAAGGAATGCACACATTCGCTTCCTCAATCCGATTATTTCATTAATTATCATCATCATCCTCCTGCCCTTATCCCACTCTAGGTGGGGTTGGCACAACATGTTACAAACATGTTGTCACACGATTCGGCTACGTATTTCACGACCGGCCGCCTGTCTCACGTCAACTCACCTTAGTCATACTTTACGGCACCTCGGTAAGAAAGTGAGTTGGTCTATTCTACTCAACCGGATACCACACGGCGGGTCAGCTTACCTTAGTCGCCTTTTACGACACCTCGGTCGGAAATGAGGGTCGATTATTTCATTAATTGGTTTTATACATTACACGCTATACTTGGAACTTCCTTTACACCAGCTTAAATGTTCATATACGCAAAATTATGTATTATGTAAATAATAAATGTTTTTTTTTTCAAAGAATAACGGTTTTCTATATCGCTTACTTTAGCGGCGCAAACTTTAATTGTTCCAAATTTCATCAATATTGCTAAAGCGTAACAGATAGGCATACAAATTTATGGTATAAGTACGTAATGCAATAACTCGTACAGTTTAACATTGTTTTCAAATATAATCTTAAAAATTACGTGCTCCGTAGCTATTCACTAAGTAATAAAAAGTAGATAAAAATATTGTGATCACTTAGCATTCCATTTTAGAAACTATGTAATTTGATATCCAACTAATATTATAAAGAGGAAAGATTTGTATGTTTGTGTGTATGTATGTATGTTTGTAATGTTTTCATGCAAAAACTACTGGCCCGATTTCAAAAATTCTTTTACCATTAGAAAGCTGCTTCTTCACTGAGCAACATAGGCAAAAAATAGGAATCCCTTATAAAATTGTAATAAGGTGTGAAAAATTTAGTCGTAAAAATCTTTAGTCGCGTGTGCTGCGAAAACTATTGATGATAGAACAAAAAAATGTTCTACAGTATTATAGAACATGTCAGTATCCACAAAAAACTCCGCGATACCATGTATCTATTAAACTTATACCAATATAACTGCTTTTTTACCTTGTAATAGTTGATAAAATTACCGACAATAATCAAACCATTATATTCATATCCCTGTATTATTCCTTATCCCATTAAATGATATTTTATTAAAAGCTGTTTCAATACCTGTAAAATACTTTTTAAATTATTAAAATCTGACATCTCAAACGATATTACGAATTTAAGAATGTAAATCGAAAGTAAATAATGCCATAACAAATTCATTGTGGCGACCGTTATAGCAGGGCCTGCATTTGGAGAGTTAGCTCTTATTCCAAGATTCCCATTTTTTATAATTAAATAATCTACAAATACAAATCCGACTTCGTAGACTTTCCACTACCACGAGAGCGGGTGAAACCGCGGGGCATTACTAGTTTTTTATAAAATTAAATATCAATTATATGAATAATATAATATTATTATTATATTAATTATTTGGAACTAAACACTATACTTATTTTTAATAGAAGATACATAAACTGGGATAACTTAACATTTAGAGACATAAACAGTTTTTCAATACTTTTGCCCAATATTCTTTTATAGCGTCACTAGACAGGAAAGGCGAGAGCAGAAGCATCGATGAGAGTAAAACCTATAAAATCTACTAGCAGGGACGCTTTCCTAGTGATATCTTCTTTGAAGCTTGGATCGAAATGACATATACATGAAGGCTGGCTTTTAGGGTGGCTTTATTTCGGGTAGATCTATGTCACAAGAGCATAGTAGGAAGTCACTGTTTCGAATGTTTGTCATCTTTCTGATTGATTGATTAAACTTAAAATTTTTGTACAGCGTGATGCGCTAAAGTGAGGTCAAGGTCTGAATGGAATTACAATAGGCCAAGGTCTAAGGTCTAAATTCCGCGTGTGTAGCAGACAAGAAGTGACTGTCCGCATAAATGTGTTCCGCAGACACTTAAAAGTAAATGAAAAGGCAATAAAATGTTAAGGTCGTTTACTGCAATTTATATGCGTGTTATCCATACTATTGCAAATTATAAATGCAAAAGCTGCTGTATCTTTCTGTCTGTCAGTATGTTACGGTTTTATCGCTTATCTGCTGAACCATTTAGATGAAATTTTCTCCAATAAAGAGTATACCAGGCTACCAAGCTATTGACTGGCCCGTTGGCGCAGTGGGTAGTGACCCTGCCTTCAGTTCCGCGGTTCCCAGGTTCGATTCCCGCCGAGGGCTATTTTCTATAAACAATTTGGTGGATCTTCGAGTATGGGTACATTTCAGTATTTATTTAAAATTATATGTATAAGTAGTATATCTACCAGTTGTCTGTCACCCATAACACAATTATTAAGTTATTTACTTTGGGGACAGACGATCGTGTGTGTAAAAAATTATGATGATAAAATGTGTGATGTGTGATAAAACTATTTTCGTTTTCGAAAGAACAAGTATTTGAGGGTATCTCAACACTAATGTCAGCATAAACAAAGTCGCGTGTACCACTAGTCAAGTTAGATACGTAATTATGCATATTATTAAAACAAAGTCCCCAAAAGTTTTTGGTCTTTCTGTATGCGATCGATTTTCTCAAAATCTACGGATTTTTGTGCGGTTGTTACTTAAAGGTTGTGCAATTCTTTCGTTAGGTTTAGGTTAATAGTACATTATGGAAAATTTATGTAATTTAAAGAAGCAAACGTAACACAACTACGTGAACACACATTCACTACGACAATATCTACGATCGTTTCATCCCGTACCCGAAGCATCATCAGGAGGACTCAAGAAAATTGTAAAGCGCCGCACCGCTCAAGCAAGCAGTCTTATATACAAATAATTTAATCCCCACCATTGATTTCCCCTGTAAGTGTGTGTGTAGTGGTGTGTTGTTAGTGTCGGCGTTTTGTGATACGTTTGCTGACCGGACCTTCTTGTATTAGGTATGTGAACGTTGTCTGCTTCCTACACTTAGAATTACATAGATTCTCTAGACAAACGTGGATTATACCAAAATTGGTCAGTCATCATAACTTCAGTGCATTATAGTTTTATGTAAATTAAGTGAAATACATATGTTACAAACTGTGCTAGTAGTAACAAAGAGCTGTGATAGCCCAGCGGTAAGACCGTGCGACTCTTTCGAGGCGAACACGAGTTCAAACCCGGGCAGGCATCAATGAGTTTTTCTATTAAAACTCATGTGTCTAATTAATAGTTGCAATTTATCACACGCTTTTCGGTGAAGGAAAATATCGTGAGGAAACCTGCATATCTCTAGAGAATCCTGAAGATATGTGTAACCAACCAATCCGCATTGGAGCAGCGTGGTAGGTCTTAGCTCCAACCCTTCTCTCCAGAAACGGAGAGAAGAGGCCATATCCATATACTCATATATAGGGCATATACCCATCAATGGGATTGTAACAGGCCGCTACTTTGCTTTTTTATATGATTTCCACGCGGATGAAACCACGGGCACAGCTAGTATTTACTAAAACAGATAGTTTGTTGACCTTGTCAAGAATATTTATACAAATATGGCATAGAGTAACTGGTTTCACAATAACATTACTATCTATAATATACGAGTATTTTGCTCAATAACACGCAGAGTCTGTTGGATTAACTATATTCTTGGATTACCTAATAATATTCTTGATATTATCTCAGTTGTTTTAGCTTTCATCGTGACAAATTACGCCACTAACTTGTGGTTTTCGTAGCTCCAATAGATCTAGAAGCAATACTAGGAAGTTTAGGTGAAATCAAAAGAATTAAAAAGAAAAAGAAGAATGAAAAAAGAAAAGAAGAATTAGAAAGAAAGATGAGAAAGAGAAGAAATTATGAAAAAGAAGCGAGGAAATCCCGTAAAACCCCGCCTTACCGTAGCCTTGACTTGCAATTATTTTTCTTTCTTGCAACCATTTCAATCACAGAAGACCACAGAGTAAGGCTGAACTTAATTAATTATCAATGTTTAAATTAATTGACCTATTGTCTAATCAAACACAAGTAGATAAATCCTATTTCTTACCTATCAGACATGGGTCCCACAAGCAGCAAGCCGCACATATATCCGAAACTATGGACCGTGCCCACAAGTGTTCTCTTCCAATCTTGACAGGCCAATTGAAACTAAAAGAAATAAAGGAGAATAAATTCAAAGCTGGAGAGGTAATAAAAAAATTAAATAAATTTAATATTTCCCAACAAAAACTACAAAAACTAGACAACTATAACGAAACTAAAATCCTTGGTTAGGTCAGTCATTGCGGAGTGAAGAGGACTCGCCTTAAATCATCGAATGCTTCTGTAATGAAGGCTTACGGGTTCCAAATTGGTGGATCCAATGTCGTAGCTGGATAAACGTTTCTTGAGCCGATACATTAAGAATTCATGACGTTATGCGTACAGTTTTCCTTTGCCCTCGTCACCAGACAGCAAGGTGGAATCAGAACTCACCAGTAAAAATTTAGCATAACTGCATTACTATATTGTAGACGACGATTTCTCCGTTTTGTATATAATACTAACTATGTCTCCATTTGTACTTAATAATAAAGATTAATTAATAAGATAGGTTGTAGAATAGAGTATTTTAGAATAAACATTTAGAGTAATCGTCTTTTATTCGTAAATGGTTAAGTTAGTTAATAAGACATACGTAATAGTTATAAGGCGTATACGTAAGTTGCTAGACTAAGAACTTTTGTAAATAGTTATTGTTAAATAAAGATAGTGCGAGTGCCAGCGCTACGCGTGTATAAAAGCGCCCCACCCGAGCCGTAACGGTCACTTCGCTCGCCGGCACGATAGCGCGCGCACGCCGCCACACTCAAGAATCCACACGTGTTTTATTACTCGCTGTACAAATTATATCCGCTACAGTGTTTGGTCCTTCGAGCCGGATTACAAGAATTTGGCGTTCAAGATTAAGGAAGCTATCGAAGAAATAAAGAAGAGGAATCTCACAAGTGCAACGGGAAGCCCTGAGAAGCATTGTTCGACGAATCGTTCACGCGGCAGGCCACCGACGAATCGGACCGTGAAAGCACTACCGAAGATCGCTTCAAGAACTCGTCGGCAAGTACGAAGTCATTCCGTGCCCGAAGGCACACAAAGCGGTTCGCCGCGGCTCACTTGCCCACCACCTAACGGTGTCAAACGGTGGACAGTGAGTGAACGCCCTCTTGAGGCGGAAGTGGTGTAACGGACGACACCGCCAGCTAGCCTTTTTCGAGGCTGTTAGTCTGTACCAGTCCGGTCGCGCCGATAAGGCTCGTGTGATTTAGTGGCCTCCTGGTGGGCACGCCGAAGGTGTTGAGCGTTCCTCTCGATACCCGAGCACTCTAATTTCACACGGTGCCCTCTGGCGGGCGACTCCTACCTTTCTTATCCTAAATCTCCATCCTCGGGAGAGCGTGTCCCTCGGGGCCCTCGAACGAGATTGTTAGGGCCGCTAGGGAAAGATAGGGAAATAAGAAGGAAAAGAACTCAAGATGAGTACCATAAGAACGCGAAGCAAGAAGTCGCTGAATGAAGAGAGCGTCGGTACAAGCACCGAAAATAACACATGCCCGGACAACACCACGCTCCCAGAAAACACCACGTGCACCGAACCGACTGCACCGGCGGCGACAGGAAAGAGGACAACGGGGTCACGCAGTTCAATTAGCCGGCGCGCAGAATTACAGGCGCGTTTGGAGCTAGAACGAGCCGAGGCCGCAGCAGCTCTAGCGCGAACAAAACTGGAATTATTACGCCTAGACGCCGATCATTCGGACCTGAGTGACGAAGATAACGAACCGGTATCCGAATGGATCGAAACATCGCCGCCGCCACAGCAAAGTACAAAAGGCACCGGGCCGGGTGAGAACAATGGGCTATACGAACTTACGTCCGCCCTAATAGCCGCCATAAATGGCTCCAAAGAAAACACAATGAAAGCTCCGCCGAGGTACATTAGTGAATTACCGTATTTTGACGGCAACCCGAGAGATTGGATTGCGTTTACCGCAACGTACAAAGACACGAAATCGTATTTTAGTGAAATCGAGAATATAGCTCGCCTGAGAAGATCCCTACAGGGACAGGCGAGAGAAGCCGTAAGATCTCTATTATACACAAATACAAATACTGTAGAGATACTAGAAACATTGGCAAGAAGATTTGGAAGACCCACTCACTTAGTTAAAAGCGAGGTGGCTTTACTAGAAAGAATACCACCTATGTCACACGATATAAAGGGCATAGGTGTATTTGCTACGAGTGTAAGCAACAGCGTAAACGCGATACGGCAAATGAATAGAGTAGATTACTTGTACTCGAACGACATAGCCGAAAAGATCATCGATAAAATGAACATGCTAGTAAAGTTTAGATGGTATGAATACCGATCCACTAGAGAAGAGGAACCGGTGTTGGTCGCACTGTCAAAATTCTTGAACACGATCGCGGACCAGTTTGGGACATACGACACTCAACCCTCACCACGCGTAAAATCAGAACCGTTCAGAAGATCATTTCGAAACGCAAAAGTACACGCTGCTAAACACAATAAATGTAGCAGCGCGGAATCGGGATCAGATGATAGTGATAACGACGAATTTGAAACTGAAAAGAATATCGTATTAAGTGTCATACGAAAAGAAAAGAAAAAGTGTTTATTGTGCAAAAGTGAACATGAACTGGATGGTTGCGCACAGTTCACCAAGGAATCCGTGGAGCAGAGGTGGGTGATAGTGAAAAACTTAAAAGTGTGTTTCAAGTGCCTTAAAACAAATCACCGCCACCAAGCATGCAGATCTAAACGTTGTGGCAAAGACGGCTGCTCTAGAAACCATCATGCTATGCTCCATGCAACCACCGAAGAAAATATTGAGCAGAACAAAATCGTTTCCGTGAACCATGTGGGCACGTCGAGATCCTACCTAAAGATCGTACCGGTCGAATTAAGCGGACCGAACGGCACAGCAACCGTCTCGGCCTTGTTAGACGAGGGCTCGACCGTCACGCTACTACTAGAAGAAGTGGCTGATCAATTAGGCGCCACGGGATCGCGACACGATCTCTCGATAGAGGGCGTTGGCGGTCACAAGATAGAGACGGGACAATCGAGATGTTTGAAGCTGCAAATTAGAGGTATGTTTGGAAGAGAGTACGCACACATGAAAGCGTACACCATACAACAATTAAATTTGGCATCACAATCGATCAAGATGGAAGACATCGAGAACTGCCCTCATCTAGTCGACATCGAAGATCAGTTATTATACGAAGAAACACGACCTTCTCTCCTAATAGGCCAAGACAATTGGCATCTGATTGTTTCGAGAGAATTGAAAACCGGTGAACCGAACCGACCAGTGGCTTCATTCACACGGCTTGGCTGGATATTGCACGGTTGCAAGACTGACACGACGAAACCCGTGTTGTTTATAAACCACATACGACAAAGCAAGGCAAGTGAAATAGAAAACCTGATCAAATCACACTTCGAATTAGACTCGTTGGGAATAGCACCCAAAAAGCCGATGAATGACCCCGAACAAAGAGCGCTGATGTTATTGGAGAATACCACGAGACGACTCCCCGAAGGGAAATTTGAATGCGGCTTATTATGGCGAAGCGACAATGAAACTTTACCATCAAACAGAAACAGCGTAGTTCGCCGTCTAGCTGCTATTATAAAAAAATTAACCAAGGACGAAAGATTTAAAGCGAAATACACTGAGCAAATAGAAAATTTATTAAAGAGTGGCTACGCTGAATTGGCGAACAGTCATCCCACCTCTACTAGAACACGGTACCTGCCACATTTTGCCGTCGTACACCCTCAAAAACAAAAAATGAGATTAGTGTTCGACGCAGCCGAGCGCACGAATGGTAAAAGCCTGAACGACGCCTTGCTGCCTGGGCCCGATCTGCTGCAATCGCTTTTCGGCGTATTGACAAGATTCCAGCAAGGTCCCATAGCTATAGCGGCAGATATTAAGGAAATGTTCCTACGCGTTCAGATACGTGATGAAGATAAAGACAATCTTCGTTTTTTGTGGAAAAATGACTCCGACACAGAACCGCGGGAATATAGGATGAAGACCTTAATATTTGGGGCAACTTCATCTCCATGTTCAGCGATTTACATAAAAAACAGAGCCGTACACCTCGAAATGGCCACGTTGCTATCAGCCGATAGCATGTTGCTCACGTTAAGACGCGCGATAGCCCGCAGAGGCACTCCCAAAATCATATACAGCGATAACGGCACCAACTTTGTAGGCGCCAATAAAGAACATAGAAAAGAATTCGAAAAAATGACCGAGAAAGCAACGCAACGAGGCATAAAATGGAAATTCATCCCTCCTGGAACACCACACATGGAAGGAGCATGGGAACGGTTGGTGCGGTCTGTCAAAATCGCGCTCTCCGCCACCCTCGCGACGAGACACCCTCGCGAAGAAATACTTCTCACCTTGTTGTTAGAAGCGGAACATCCAATTAATTCTCGTCCACTCACCGACGTTTCAATGGAACTAGAAGAGGAAGAAAGCCTCACGCCGAACCATTTCTTAATCGGACGATCGAGCGGTACGCAACGATTTGGCGAATTCAACGATCATGAATTGATCGGATCTGCCCCCTGGAAGCGCCGTACAGCCCCTGACCGATCATTTTTGGAAAAGATGGCTAAGAGAGTACCTTTCTACCATCGCCCCAAGATACGGCACCGGACAACATCACTATGCAAATCCTCCGCTGCCGGAATCCTTAAGAGGTCTACTCCGAAGCTGGTAGTGATATCCAAATCGCCGTCAGCAGCATCGAGTTAGTGCTCGAAGCACTCTCGCACGGAGGGGGGAATGTAGACGACGATTTCTCCGTTTTGTATATAATACTAACTATGTCTCCATTTGTACTTAATAATAAAGATTAATTAATAAGATAGGTTGTAGAATAGAGTATTTTAGAATAAACATTTAGAGTAATCGTCTTTTATTCGTAAATGGTTAAGTTAGTTAATAAGACATACGTAATAGTTATAAGGCGTATACGTAAGTTGCTAGACTAAGAACTTTTGTAAATAGTTATTGTTAAATAAAGATAGTGCGAGTGCCAGCGCTACGCGTGTATAAAAGCGCCCCACCTGAGCCGTAACGGTCACTTCGCTCGCCGGCACGATAGCGCGCGCACGCCGCCACACTCAAGAATCCACACGTGTTTTATTACTCGCTGTACAAATTATATCCGCTACATATATTGAATTGTAGTACCAATTAAGGATTACTTCATTACCAAAGGTCACTTATTGTAACTACTAGGCTACGGTTTGAGGAAATCTTTCAATTTCCTTTCTATTAATATTGACGCGAGAATCACGAATTAACTAAAAACCCAACATTGACTTCTTCGCAGCATTAAGATTCGAGATCTTCTTGTTCAACCAAATGACGTTCAAGGGATTTACATTCCACACGGTCTTGTGCTGCTTAGCTTACTAGCTCTATACAACCTTTTAGTAATTGTTCCACAATTCCCCACTAGTTATACATTTATACAGATACCTAGTGGCGAATTGTGAAGCTGAAGGTGTTCAACGCCTATAGATTATTCACGGTACCTTCTCCACTATAAACTTTGCAACTTTGACCAATATTAAATTAAAATTAAATTAAATTAAAATAACTCTGCACAAAACTTTGTATATTTTCTTCTAATTATCACACCCTATACTTTAACCTTTGGCATATAGCACAAATTTAAGAAACACTACTCAACCATAGCTGAATTTAATTAATTTATAGAATTAGGCGTTACTTTGCGGAGATCCATAATACAAAAGTAATAATAAAATTATTTTGCTACAATCCGCGATACAGTAAATAGAAAATATATATAGTGCTAAATGTATAGTGGACTATGCGTTTTTTCCATGGTAAATTGGTAATAGACACAGGTTCAGTCCCAAATAAGGAGCGGATCTATAAGTTAGTTGAGAGAAGACAATTAGCTAAACCATAAGAATAAAAAAATCAAACTCAAAATATGAAGCTATGATTCATACAGAAGTCGTGATCATATTAGTAATCTGTTGCCAAATTCAGATAGAAAAATATTAGTGGGCGAGATAGATGATGCATTGATGTGATGTAAATTTAATAGCATGTACGTATTTAAGTAAAATTACAAAATAAACGTCCCACTAACATAAATTTGAATTATAAGCTAATGTATTTCGAAATAATTTGCAAATTTACAATATCACCGGCTGAGATGATTAAGTAAGTAATACTAATCAACATAGAAGTAAAAAAATGATAATCTACGTCATAATTATGATATATAACCTACCTATTAAAATGTAGGGATATCAAAAATATATCTAGTATTAAATACACTAGGAATTTTGGTTTTAACAAAAGCTTTTGACAATGTCAAACATGAACTAATAATAACAATATTTCGAAGGTTATGCTACTTTTTCCTTCTATATCCTCGTGAGTTGATCTGCGTAGACTTCACTATCGAGATAATAAATATAATTCATTCCTACTGAGAAGAGCCAGCAAGAAACTCGGTAGTTGCTCTTTTCAAAGAGAATTCTTATAACTAGTTACATTTGGATATTACTATCTTGTACAGCGTAGAGGAGTAACTATATCCACGCATTTTTATCATCTACATAAACCTCAATAGTATAGTAGGCTTTTTGTATGAGCCTCTTTTTGACAGCGCTTTTAAACTGCTGTAGTGGCAAAGATAAAATCGATTGCGGAATTTTATTATAGAATCTTATACCCAAAACCACAAATGACTTATTTACTTTTGCAAGGCGCAAAGCAGGAACCGCAAGCTTATGTCGGTTCCTACTTTATCTATTATATACATCGCCAATCCTTTTATAATTATGTATATTCTTATGCACAAACATTAGGTTGCTAAAAATGTACTGTGAAGCCATAGTAAGAATACCGTTTAACAAAATATTTGGCCCTTAACTTGTGGTCACCAACTACGGTGCTTAAACAACTCAACCAGACATCGATATTCTTGTGGCGATGAAATTTTGACAATAGCTTATTCTTATAGAGAAATGTGATCTCCTTAAAACTAATCCTCCTTGCGTCGTTTTCCGTAGTTCTGAGGGTCGTGACCTTTTCCACGGAACACTTTTTCGGGCACAGCCAATTTCCAGGTTTTGCGATCTCTTGCGGCTTGCAAGGCATCGTGAAGTTAAAACTATTACATAACTAAAATAATAGGTGTATAGGTAAGTAATAATTTATTAATACTTGATGCTTTCTTTCCAAACTTAAATTTATTTTTGAATACTTATTTTGATAAATAACAGTGAGTGTATATTTAAACCCTTAGACAACGACGACGAGACCAATGCAACACCACAATAATTATTAAAATTAAAATTATTAAAATTCGATCTATGTGAATTTTTTCGGTAAATGACAATATGCTGTTAGCCGAAGTGGCTTTTACAGCGACACCGGGAGCAAAGGGGCGAGTGCGGAAGCATCGCCGGGGTGAGTGGTGGGGCAAAAACGGCGCCGACAGTGAGATAGCGTGACCCAAGTCAACACCATTACTAATGTCTGTCTGTCTGTTTCACTTTCGCAACTAATTTTCTTGAGTAATTAATGATTTATGACAATAACAAACAGGATAAGAAATTACCAATTTTCCTTAGAAAAATGGAAAAAATGCAATTTATAATTGACGGTATCTTAAAGTTAAAATTGACGCGAACGAAGTGGCTGGTTAATCTAATCTTTAAAAAAGGTGATAAAGCAAAGTTTAGTTTTATTAGGCTCATATAACTTTCCAGTTAAGGACACGATCGGTCATTGTTAAAGTAGACCTTGTATAGAAAGAACATTAAAATACTTACGTAAGCAACAAAGCTATCTGGATTATCATAAACCCATTCTGTACAAACTTGTGTTGAATTTGATGACGAACAATAGGATTCATTGCCGAGGTCGTCCTTGCATCTGGAACAATGTGCTAAATTGTTTTGATTGTAAATACACTCAACAAAGAGATCATAGGTTTAATTTCCGGTGAGATCAGACTAAATAGTTTCTTCATTTTCTGATAAAGAAACATCTATACACCAGTATTGTCTTAAAAGAACCTTAAAAAAACTGCTTTTAATTACTCCACAGTTGGGTTTAGACCTCTTCTCTCCTTTGGATTGATAAGTTACACATATCCCAGAAGGTTTTCCCTTTTAGGTTTTCGATGCTAAGTTGCAAAGTTTAATTTTAAAAGGTCTTAGTGTATAAATTCATGTGCAAAACCCTAACAAACACTTTGTAAAGGTTTCTTTCGTTTAAATATAGGTATATCTTATATTTTTTGCAAATTTTGGATAAAATCAAAAAACTTGCAGGATTCATGAACCACCACCATCACACTGCATACATTCACTACCAAAATCTCAACAATCGCTTCGCCCAGTAACCGAAGCATCATCAGGAGATAGACTCTACGATAATTTTATCGCAAAGCGAAAATAAAGTGTACTTTAAATAGTTTCGTACTCAATTACATCTTGAAGAAACTGTTATTAATTTTAAATTACCTGTAAGTCACTTCCTCGGCAGAAAATATGAAATTAGCGCAGTACATAGAGTTAGATGCGTAAGCTAGGAACACTAAAGCAATCTTTCCGAGATGGTACCGTTCGTATATACCAAACTGGTCGAATACATCGTCCAAATCAACTGTTTTATCCTTTACAACTTTTGTAGCACCCATTTTAACACGAATATAAAACTATTTATAAATTAATCTAACGATAAATTCACCATTATTTTTTTGTTTGAAATATATCACGAATTATCAAATAATTTACTTTATATTTATTTTATTAAAAATACACTACACTTTCAAACATGATTCGAATTTCAATTTGATTTATTAATTTCCGTATAAAAAAATTATAAATATTTATGGTATAATTTATCTTTTTTAAATTTGGAACTAAGCACTAGGACACAATTTATGCATATTCACTAAAATATTGTATTTGAATAAAATATATATATTTTTGTATTTCATTTAAATGTAAATTGTTTTCTATCACTTAATAATAAATTATTTAAATCATGGATTTATTTAATCGAGGCGTCACAACTCTATGCAATATTGGCTTTGAATGATTATACCTACGAAAGAAATAGTACAAGCACTTGAAGGTAAATAATATTACAATGTAAGCCGTTCTACCGTGAAACGAGGTTGTACAAAAACTAAAATACGATAAAAAACATTGGTGATAACAATTTTAAATATAATCCTTTAATAATAAATTTTAGGATAGTAATTATATTGTGTGAACAGCTATGCGCTTATACATATTTACGTTTAGTAACATAATAAAAGAGTTGTTATATATCGTGATATTGAAATGACTTAAGTTGGAGGTTAAAAATGAAACCAAATTTGAAATTTAATTTATATTTATATTTATATCATTTAATCGATATGACAGTAAAAATGTTAACGATGAAGTAAATAAATCGAGGATTCATCAGCAGTGGGCAACCATCGAATAAAGAAGAAAAAGTAATGCGTTATGCCTAAAAAAATATGTTGTTATGGAACTATGACATCTCATAAAATGAAGTCATCGATTAGTTGATCGATCATTGTAAAAGTTATTTTATTTTATAGCTGACCTGATACTGGACAGTCCTAATTATTTAACAAGGAAAGTTATCACACTACTTTTAGCTTACATAATTTGTCTCTAAACACCGATTATACAAAAATATTTGTATATTAAAACCTTATCTATGCTAACGAGGACAAGACCAAAGCAATACCACGAAAATTATTACACAACAAGCAATTGACGATAATCTGACCACAAAATTCGACTCATGTGAATTTTTATTTTTTTCGAACTCTAACTAATGCTGTTAGTTCTAATGGTTTTTACAGCGTCACCAAAAGGATGGGCGAGCGCAGAAGCATTGTCGGGAGTGAAACTTGGAGAGCGAAACTCTCAGAGCCTGGGAACGTCGCCTTAAGGGTGCCCGCCGGTTAAAGCGGCGCGCTGTGGACTGTGGAGTGTGGATGGCTGTATCGGACTTGCGGAAAAGTCATAATTGTCGGGGCAAGACACGCCGGCCGCTAGACGTGAGGAAGCGGGGACCTCTTCTTCGCCGGCGAAAACGCAATCTGAGTGAAAACATGTTCTGGCTACTTATAGTTCTACAAATGAACTTGTTTAGCACGACACAACACATTACAGCGCCATCTAGTGCGGCATAGACGGCACAGACAATAATACTTTTAACTTTTGTATATTTCCGTTATACATAAATAGTATTGGAAAATTAATTATAAAATTATTTTGCTGTAATCCACGATAAATGTAGAATTTACAAAGTCGACTTTGTTTTGGAGTCAATGCTTCTGCTGATGATGCTTCGGTTGCAGGGCGAAACGATTGTTGAGATTGTCGTAGTGAATGAGTGTAGTAATTACTTTTGTATTATAGATCTCCATCTCATCCTATTAATTAAAAAAATATAAAAATAAATAGAAATACCGAAATCCAATATCTTCGGATATAAATATGAAATTACTGTATTGCATGATATTCAATCCGAAACCAAATGTAAACCAAATTGCCATCAACGCGTGATATCTTCCAAAAATATTAAAGTTCTGCAAGACATTATCCAAAGTAATTTCTTCACTTTCCATTGACATTTCACAAATATTTTATCCCCTAATCTAGTAGAATAAATCTTTGACACACTCGAAAACTTATTTTAACAAATTTTAATAATACTCATTTGTTCAACATTCAATGTAAACTGAACTTCAACTTTATATATTTTACAATTATAGAAATAGTTTTATTGTGACAGCGTTTTACGGTTTATTAACAAAACAAAGCAATTTAATACAATACACAAAACATGTGAATGATAAATACTATTTACCATAACGTTTTGAAATAACGGGGTGACCTTTTGGTTTTTAATGTAGAGGGATCAGTAACCTTTAAACGAAAGTAATAAACAAAATTATTTTGCTTTAATCCGCTATACAGTAAATTGAAAATATATATAGTGCTAAATGTATAGTGGACTTTCCGTTTTTTCATACCCGTTAAATGCAGAATGAGCTGTGAAAGCCTAGCGGTGAGACCGTACGACTCTATCGAGGGGAACACGAGTTCAAACCCAAGCAGGCACCAATGAGTTTTTCTATTAAAACTCATGTGTCTAATTGATAATTGCAACTTATCTCACGCTTTTCGGTGAAGGAAAACATCGTGAGGAAACCTGCATATCTCTAGAGAATTCTGGAGGTATGTGTACCTATCAATCCGCATTGGAGCAGCGTGGTGTCTTAGCTCCAACCCTTCTTTCCAGAAACGAAGAGAAGAGAAGCCTATTCCCAGCTGTGGGATTGTAACAGGCCGCTTCTTTATTTTACTTTACATGCAGGAATTCCATGTAAAGTCCTCCACAAACCTCCACCACTTCCACCACAATACAAAAGCACTATACACGTTCACTATCACAAACTCAACAATCGTTTCGCCCCGCAACCAAAGCATCATCAGGAGATAGACTCCACGACAAAATCGCTTTGCAATTTAAAAACGGTTAGTCCAGTATACATTGAACACTATATATATTTTCTATTTACTGTATCGCGGATTATAGCAAAATAATTTTATTATTACTTTTGTATTATGGATCTCCGCAATGTAACGCCTAATTCTATAAATTAGTTTAAAACGAATATAATAAATGTTAGTCTGTCTGTAACGATCTCACAGCTATCTCGCGTGACCAATATTAGCATTAATGCCTCTACACCGTAGTAAAATATATAAATATACGGGACACTTCAGGATACCGCCATGTGGTATCCGGCTGAATAGAATAGACCACCCTCATCTCTTACCGAGATGTCGTAAAAGGCGACTAAGGTAAGTTGAACCACCGTGTGGTATCCGGTTGAGTAGAAGAGACCACCCTCTTTCTCACCGAGGGGTCGTAAAATACGACTAAAGTAAGTTGACATCAGTCAGGCAGCCGGTCGTAAAATACGTAACCAAATTATGTGACAATATATTTGTAACATGTTGTATCAACCCCACTTAAAGTGGGATAAGGGCAGGAGGATCATGATATGGGACACTCACACACGGTCGTCCGTCCCCGAATTGAGTAATTTAATACTTGTGTTATGGGTGACGGACAACTGGTGAATATACTACATATATAATTTTTAATATACACTTAAATAGAAATATACACCTAGGCTCGAAGAATCAACCAATTATTTATAGAAAATGTTGACCCTCGGCGGGATCGGATCTGCGACCCGTGGAGCTGAAGTCAGGGACAGTAATCACTGCGCCAACGGGCCAGTCAATTTGATTGCGCCTTTCAACCTAATTAGTGAAACAGTACCGGGCCAAGAATGAAATAAGTAAGATGAACTCTTTAACACGAGCTGGACAGTAATTCTATTACAAACTTGTGCGGACTTGTCGAAGGACGCAAGCAACGTTGCAAATTACATTAGTGGGCCATCTTTATTTGCATAACTCTTTTTATATTTTTATAGTGAATATTTCTTTAGCTGAGTTGTGTACTATTTGAGATGTTAAAATCACGTCAGGACACGTGATCATCATTCTCCTGCCCTTATCCCACTCTAAGTGGGGTCGGCGCAACATGTTACAAACACTACACTACACCACACTTTTTTAAATAATAATGTTTACTTATGTTTTTTTATGGTACATAAATAAATAAATAATAAATGTTAAGGGGTGGACAACCCTTCTCACTTAGGGGTATGAATAATAAATAAATATGCATATAAAATTCCATAAAAATCGGTCAAGCCGTTTCGGAGGAGTATGATAACTAAAATTGTGGCACAAAAATTTTATATTTAAGATTTTGCATTTCAATTTTTTTATTTTACTAAAGGCAATAAACTAAATAGGTCTTTCCCATATATTTCAATGCGGTTCCTAAAAGGTGGTCACGACATAACTGCGGTCGTGCTGCACTTAACCTGAGATAGACCAATAAAATGTTAAACAACTACATTTACAAAAGTTATGATAAAATTATTTTGCTATAATCCGCGACAAAGTAAATAGAAAATATATATAGTGCTAAATGTATAGTGGGCTATCCGATTATTCATACCCGAGACATGCAGGATTCGTAAAAAAACATGCACAAACCTCCCGAACTGCCACCACAATACACAAGCATTACACACGTTCCCTATCACAACACACACATCACAAACAAAGCTTTGCAATTTTGTCGTGGATGATGATGCTTCGGTTGCGGGGCGAAACGATTGCCGAAAATAATTTTACTATTACTTTTGTATTATGGATCTCCACTAAGTAACGCCTAATTCTATAAATTACTAAACATGTACTTTTTTATTATAAGTGACTTAAGCATGAGAGATAGAGACATGCTATCCCGGACTTTTTTTTAGTATTTTTATAGATCTGCAATTCTCTACTATATTACTTCAGCGTATCTCTACTGGTTTACGCAGCGCACGCGACTAAAGCTCACAGCAAGCATGTTTTTTAACAACTGCGCGATTGTTTGCGCTTGCGTTAAGCCTTTATAGGAGGCTTCGTTTGGATAATAAAAAGACTTGTGAATACTGTTGAACTATATTGTTGATTGCAATTTAAAAGGAGTACATAGGTTGATTGCGTTACAAAATTTGAATAAGTTTTTTTTGACAATTGATTTTAAAAAACGTATAACGACGTATGTGACGTTTCGCGTAGATGCCCACGATTGGTGCATGTCATCCGTATGGCCACAGATGATTATTAGGCCGCAGCAGCGATCTAAAACACAATTTACATAATACCGATATGTACTATTTACCTAAACTATCCGAAAGTATAGCACTATCTTTTGGTGAAAAACCTCACAAAAATCCATTCAGTACATTTTTAGAAAGGCGATTACTTACGGACAGACAGCTTTTTGGGACTTTGTTTAAATATTATCCATAAACATTATCCATAAAATAATGCTAATCCATGGTGTACGCTAAGAGAATGTCGTTGGGAAGTTTATACGGCCTTTTACAAGATCCCTCTCAGTTGAATTCTATTTTGTCGTAAATTCTAATTACCATTGTAAACCCAATTAGCTGGCAGACATTTGAAACCGGTGAAATTAAGGATCTGCAGATAAAATAACGTCCCTGGACACGGTAACGTGAAATATTTAATTTATATTAGAGATACATAACACATAATATGTAAAAGCCTGTTAATATCCCACAGCTGAGAGCTTTCTCTTTTGGAGAGAAGGATTGAACCTAAGACACAGAATCTGCTCCCATAATGTGGATTTAATACAATCAGATGGCCCCAGAGTTCAGATATGCAGGTTTTCTCACGTTATTTACTACTGTGAAAAGCGTGTGTTAAATTGTATAAGTGTGCCATTTAAATGCGGTGTCAAATTTTAGGAAAAAAAAATTTTCTTCCTACAACTTACCATTTAAGGCGAAGTCAAATCTGTAATTTAAAAGAGGTTTCATTTCAGCTAACTCAGCTATTACAATGTATACCCCCCGGGTCGATGTGATTTTTGTGATGGAGATATTGGAAGGGTTGGAATGCGTCAGAAGCTACTGTTTATTCCAGGACTACTACATATATAATTTTAAATATATAAAGAAATACCCCTAAAATCGACGAACTAACGTGCATTTCGATAATTTTGGTCTTCATCGGGAATCGAACCCGACGAGCGGAAGGCAGTGTCACTGACATCTATGCCGTCGGGAATGTTTTTCTTGTTTTCAAAAGTAAACTGATTTAATAATCCTATACCGTAGAACATGCCAATTTTGCCAACACGTATGACTTTGCCCAGGGGAAAGTTATAAGCAAATCTCTTAATAAGGAAATATATTTTTCCTCATTAGCAGATTCATTTATAGCTAAGACGTTCATGAACGAAATGGAATGAATAAAATAGATTTGCTTATAACTTACCTTTTGAGCAAAGTTTAATCTATTAGCAAAGTTGACATGCTCTACGGTATGCTACCCCGGTATATAAGTTTCAAATTTTACCAGTATTCTTCCGGTGAATTTGCCGTTAATGCGTAACAAACAGATATATGTCTTTGCATTTATAATATAATATTAGCATGCTTGGTTATATATCTAAGATTACAGCTACAACTTAATTTTATTTATTTATAGACCACCAACAAAATACATCCTTATCATCAATATTATATATTGAACAACTAAAAATGAGTTGTATTATAATTAAAGGTGATAACTACTTTCAAATTAGGTTACGAAAACTGGGAGATAGGATTTATTAAATGGTTAGATTAAATCAAAAAATGGATTTAACAATACTACTTTAAACGGAAATAAGAAAACCAATACAAATTCAGCCACTGTCTATAAAATTTAACTGAGAGTTTATGCTTACTTAAATACTTACTTAAGTAAATTTGTATGTTTTAAATTTCAACATTGAAATTGCAAAATATGCATTCAAAATAACAGAAGGCGAGGCGAGAGCTGTGTTTCCGGAAATGACGTCACTGGGCAGATGTATCGGGCGGCTTCCGGTCCCCGCTTCCGCAACGGATATACTTGGCCCGGGTGTTTCAGCAAATAATATTAAAAAGGCCGGAGTGAAGTTATCTTTATACATAACATAAAATTCCATGCAAAAAACAGCAAGTTATTTTGCTGTTATCTGTGATTTTAGAAAATCGATGTCACACCTTATGCATGCAGGATCCGTAACACACATGCGCAACAAACCACCACTACCGCACTTCATTAGCATTGCACACATTCAGTACCACATTCTCAACAATTGTCTCGCCCATTAATAATCAGTAGATAGTATAGAATCGCAAATTTAATCACTTGATTCTGTAAATTACATATCTATACTTATTATAAAACAAAGTACAAAAGTAATAATAAAATTATTTATTATCCGCGATACAAACGTATCAATGTATCGCGGATTATATCAAAATAATTTTATTATTACTTTTGTATTATGGATCTCCGCAAAGTAACGCCTAATTCTATAAATTATAAAACAAAGTCCCAAAAAGCTATCTGTATATAATCGATTCTCTCAAAATCTACTGAACGGATTTTTGTACGGTTTTCACCAAAAGATAGTCAATACTTCCGGATGGTTTAAGTATATGTACTATATCGGTATTATGTAAATTGTGTTAAAGAGATCGCGCAGTTGTTAAAAAACTTGCTTGCTGGGAGCTTTAGTCGCGTGCGCTGCGTAAAACAGCAGAGATACGCTAAGGTAATGTACTAGAGAATTGTAAAAAAGTCCGCGATAACATGTCTCTATCTCTTATGGTTAACTCACAATTTTGAATTCTATAAAAAAATTGTGACACGCAGGTTTCCACATGGGCGAAGCCGTTGGCACAGCTAGTTACATATAGTTTATAATTTTTTTTTATAAAGTGTAGTGGGAAGCTCGTCCCAGTCCGTTTCATCAGATCCTGATTTCAGTTGGTCATCAATGGCTCGCCAGCTACGACAGTTCAACTATTCTTCTTTGTAGGTAGCGTGTTACTATCGCACTGCTGGGCGTGGGCCTCTTTTATTCTTCAATTTGGACAGAAGAGTTGGGTTCCTATACACACCACTGTTTCAATGCGAATTGGTATGCTACAAATATCACATGATTTTTCTAAATATGCAGGATTCCTCGCGATATTTTCCTTCACAGAAAAGTGTGTAGTAAATAGTATAATTAGGGTATTGAAACGCTTAAGTCGGCATGAACGAATTCACGGGTAGCGTTAGTATTCTTATCAAATTAAATATTTCATTTATGTTTATCTTTATTATTTTCATTCGTGAGTTAGATTTCTAGATACTTAAAGTACCTAGACTATCAACTGAGGGTACATCTGTAAAGATCAAACGAAAGTTTATCTCAAAGGTAAATTATTTTAAGGTTAACTATGTTTGAAGTTAACTGGCTTAAATTATTAATTTCTATAGCATATTCTTTTGATCTTTAGCGATTACTATGATAGTATGCATTATTAATTTTACCCGACTTTAATTATTTCATGACATTTATCAAAATAGAAAATTTGTTGACTCCTGCTAGCTAAAGGTTTATTAGGGGTGTATATTGATACACACCAACAAGAAATAAGGGAATTTTCGGAGAAAAGCCCTTCCTTTTCTCCAAAAATTGCCTTTGGAAATTGGAAATTGGAGGGAATTAAGTCCTGAGGAAGAAAAACTTATTGATGATGACCTGTGACTCTCAGACAAGAGTAGAACGTTGCCTATATCAGTTATCACGGTTCATACATTAAACAGCCCGAATAAACTCCATCTAATTATACCCTAACTCAAGTTTTGATTGATTAACGTTCGGGAATTTAATTAAATCGATGAACTCCCTGATTGCTTAATCACATTCATATTATTCGGAAAGTTCTAGAGTACCGCGAAGTATTCCAATAAATGTCATTAAGCTGATTGCAAAGATTGTTTGAGGCGAATTGAATTTCGCGGAATGGCGATTCTTAGTCGGGATTTCAGATTCGATTAATTGCATATCCCTGGTATATTTTAGCTTACTGGTGCATTTCTATCCGAGTTCACATATTCAAATATCCTTAAAAATGGCAGTTATTTTTAACTTGTCGTTATGGCCTGCCGCTAATTTTATGTCAACCAAATGTTCGTGGATTTTAAGCTAGAAATAAAATCTGAGTTTTCTTTAAAAACCTATACGCTTTAGATTCTTGACCCTTTGAACTATATTTTTTCTAGAGGAGTTCTTGCGGACTTTTTTCCACAGGGGAGTGTCCGACTCCCGCTGACTAAAACTTCTCCTCATTTCCTCTTCCTTCTACGGTGGAAAGACCTTTCGGCATTGCTTCACTTTAGCCGGTGTCTATTTCTTGGCCTCTCTTGCCCGTTCCTCCGTTTCATTTTCTCCCATTATGTCCGACACAAACTTTAGTATAAAAGTCCAGCTATCCGTGTCATGGAGCATAAAAGGTATGAAAGTTTCGGGTAACAATGTTGCCTCTGTTTTATACTGCTCCATTTGACGTTTCTCACCCCACTTTGTGCATTCAAAGATAGTGTATCTAGTGTGTAAAGATAGTGTGTATCTATCGGTGCTGACTTTTCTAATTCTGCACAGGTATTCTTGAAAACGCCCATGACCTGTCATCACATGTGTCAAATTGTAGCTTGTATCACTAAAAGTACGTAGTATCCATTCTCTAATATCGGGTACCAGTAAATTGACCCTTTGTACTGTACATACTCAAATCGCTGCAAGAGCCAATAATAGTGGCTGCCGTTGAGAACTTGGAGATGTTATTTAGTCACTGAAAACAAATGAAGATTTATGTGAATAAACAGTATGTATGGCATACGGGTTGATGTCGCAGGACTGACCTTATTACACTAATGAAGCTGCTTCCCGCTTTCATTAAGTAGTATTAAGGCCAGCCTTTTTAAGAATGGTAAAACGCATGAAAAATGTTGCATTGATGGCATCTATTTGGCTTGGTAAAATATACACCATCACCACACCAGACATCAGATCAGCACATGACCTACATATCAAGGCATCTAATAGTCACTCGAGTCTCTGACAACGTACACCTTAATGCCTGTTCCTTTTCTAAACCTTCTCTGTTTATATTTATATTTTATACCCTTATTAAAAATTGTTGTAACCATGGTTTTACCGCAAACAGTCAGCGTGTTGTTGGCTTGACTGCAAGGTACAGTGCAGTTAAAGTTGGCATTTCATGAAACAAATTTTAACTTCCTTATATCTTTTTATACCAGTATTCAATCTACAGATACACTCGCAGAATATAGCAAGTTGGTAGTTAGCATATTACAAGATATTGTTATAATTGCGAGCAGCCGCTTCTGGTTGCGACGTCAATTTGCATGACTAATGAACGATGGTAGATCTTACTGTTTTTTGCAAATACAAGCTAAGGGAATCAACTTTAATTGAATGTTTGGAAACTTTAACTATAACTAGCAGAAACGGCTAAGTGATGCTGTGATCCTGCTACCGATTTGGCCTTGCCTAATATTTAAGTTTTAATATTAACATGTTCCCTTGTATGAATTATTAGTTTGATTTGTATGAGAAATAAATACGGTCCTGTTCGCGTTCTGTGTTTAATTAAATATCACGGATTTTAGGCGATTGCAGGACGTCATAGACGGGGATTGGCGCGTACAGCCAAGTATGCCCTCTATACAATCTTGATCGCGCTTAGTCGTCTGTAATGATTGGTCACAGCTGGTCCTTCGAGCCGGATGTATCTTCTTGGATGTTGTGAAGTATAATTTATTCATAGGCGCTTGTAAATGATACACAGGTTGTTTAAATCGTCCGTCCCAAAACGTACATTGTCCGTTACAAAGGTTGATGTCAGAGATTCAAAAAGTGTGCCAAAATGGGCACACAGATATAAAAAGGCATTGTTGTGGCTGCGTTCACAACGGAGAACGTTACCATCGTAATTGCAATTCCCTGACGGCGCCAATAATTCTAAGTTAAATAAAACCTTTTAACAAGTGCACCCCAATACTGAAGATCTATATTTTTATCAACACGTACTCAGCGTGTAAATATTAACCGTCAGAAGTCACGTGCCGTATTGGTGTCACGTCGGGCTGACGTCGCCGCCAACTTTCCTGATTATCGCCACGCGGCCAGAATCCTCAACTGCCGCTAATCATGGCCCGCCTCTTCAGCTGTATATAAGGACTAAAACGTATTATCTGCATGATAAATTGGCTTGTTGTATGGCTGAGTAACTTACACTTATGGCTTTACTTGCTTAGCTAATTCTCCTTCCTACTTATATTGCGAATGATAAAGTTTTTAATTGTAATTATGTATTAGGCACTAAACGTATGCCGTGTGGTATCACCACCCTTATTTCATACCGAGGTATCGTAAAAGGCAACTAAGGTAAGTCGACCCGCCGTGTGGTATCCGGCTGAGTAGAATTGACCACGCTCTTTCTTCCCAAAGGGTCGTAAAAAACGACTACGGTAAGTTGACGTCAGACAGGCGGCCGGTCGTAAAATACGTAGTCAAATCGTGTGACAACATGTTTGTAACATGTTGTGCCCACCTAAGGCAGGAGGATGATGCTGAATTAAGTACTAAACGTGACTTCATATAACACTGCAACGGTTACTAATAAAGTAATTACCTAACTCACAAATCACAATAATCAAATGTAATTTATTTTTTAAGTTGACCTAAGATGAATAAAAATTGTGCTACTAAGTGGCAGCAAAGAAGAGCTAGCAAGAAACTCGGCGGTTTCTCTTTTCAAAATATAATTCTAAGAATTAGTTACATTTAGTCATTGCTATCTTGTACGGGGTTGAAGAATACCTATATCCACGCATTGTTATCATGTAAAGCTCCATACAAGTCAACATAGATATGTTGACTTGTATGGTTTTGCGTATCAGCCTGATTTTCATAGTCGTTTGAAACTGCAGTAATACAGGGAAAGCTAAAATTGATTTCGTTATTTTATTATAAAAAGAATACCCAAACTTATATATTTTGGTAAAGCGCAAAGCAGGAAGTTTATGTCGGTTGCTACTTAGTCTATTATATACATCGCCAATCTATACCGATATATAAAGCTGAAGAGTTTGTTTGTTTGAACGCGCTTATCTCAAGAACTACTGGACTGAATTGAAAAAATCTTTAAGGCTATAGACTGTATAACATTATGCTAAGATCTATAGGAGAGGAGCAGCAATAAAAAATATTGCGAAAACGGTAAAATTTAATGCTTTCCTCGCGTGCGCTAAGTAAGCGGTGAAAGTTATTAAAAATCATGGACTACAAAATTGTTCCCCACTAAAAGTTTTCAATAAAAGTCCGCGACAGCATATGTCTTTTAAGGTTAACCCACTTTAACCATAACTAATATAAGTATTACGGTTTATTCAAATTATAAGACTGCAGCCCATGCGTAAGAAGTTGCGTTTAAAGGCTAGTTTTTATAATTCTGTATGTAGCTTTTATCAATTAAATTGCTAAATATGTAACTAGTTAAAAACATTCCCATCCCGGCGTTTCTTATCCCAGCCGTGTAAGTTTCGTTAATCTTTTTGTCGCCATTAACGCAGCGAGCGTCGTGAACGTAAAGTCGCTAAGTCGACCCGCCCCGCTGTAAATCAGAAAGTATTTACGGAACAATCTGACTCGCTAATGTGTCTCTCATAAACCGCTGTTAGAACCATTTTGGGTCGAATCACCGCTGAATTTTGACGAGCGTTAATGACTCTACTTTTTTCTACGCTGGGATTAAAGGATAGGCTACACTTTCTTACAATTTGGGGCCCAAGATGTAATGTAAAAATATTACATTATGCAGTACGATTTTTGTCGTGGAGCCTATCCTCCTGATGATGCTTCGGTTTCGGGGCGAAACGATCGTCGAGATTGTGGTGTTGGGTGTGTGTGCTGCTTTTGTGTGCGTTGTTGCTGGTGAATTGCGCCTTGGGGTGCATGTGGTGGCTTGTCCTGCATGTATAAGGTGCATAGATTTTGCCTGCTTCACACACATACACATTGGCTTTGCATGCATTCACCTAACCCTTGCGGATTATAGCAAAGTAGTTAGTTCTGTTATATTGCTTAAAAATATGTAAATGGGGCATTAATAAATAACTTTTTTATTAGTTAACTATTGCTCAAACTCGCCCTAGCGGTAGACCGGAACTGCGATGAGCAGATGACATCAAAAACGTGGCTGGTGCAGAGCAGCAATGCAACGGGACAGTTGGAAGAATTGCAGTTTATCGCACTCTATTCGGTGAAGGAAAATACTATAAAATATGTAAATTAATCTCATATTCAAAATGACTGACCCGTAAGCAGATTTGGTAGTATCCCTGCCTTCAGCTCTGCGGGTCGCGGGTTCTATTACCACCAAGTGCTAACATTTTCTAACAACAATTTGATGGTTCTTCGAGTCCGGGGGTATATATATTTATATTTAACTATGTATTAAATAAGTAAAATTATATAAGTATTGCATATATTTAAAACTATTAAACTCTCAGCAGCCTGTCACCCATTATAAAGTACTTGCTTAGGGGGATAAAATGAAAAATATTAATAAAATAAGTCATCATTTCAGGTAAAACTTTAAACACTGTAAATGGAACCTGTTTAAAGAATGTTAAAAAACCCAGACTTCGCGGGTACCGGAAATGACGGGTGGAAGCTGCCAGCTACATCTGCCCAGTGACGTCACCACCGGAAATAGCGCTCCTCGTTTTCGACATTCGCAAAAAGCCTTCTATTGTTTTGTATACGGGTTTCGTGGGAGGCTTTTTCGTTTGCGAAACGGCACGTGACAATTTATTGCGACAATTTTAACAGTGGTTTAAAATAACACCTCACTTTTCCGTGCAATCTTATTTTTTAGTACATTAGGATGTGACATAAGGTCTCAGGTTCAAATCCCGGGTAGGCGAGTTTTGTAATAAAACTTACTTGCCTTAATTTATTAATTGATTAATTATAAAAATTTTGAAGTAATGTTAGAATTCTTTAGCTGAAATTAACAATGTAATTTTATAAAGTCGAGTATGCTTTAAGTTTTTGGTATTTTGGAAAGTAATGCGTAAGTAATTATAATTAATAGCGGTCTGGCCATGCGTTACTGTGGCTCAATTTGTTTTCGACGAAATAAAACTATTGACATTTTAAAAAAGAGTTCCAATCGTCACCAAACATTACAGGATTACCTGCTGGGTAAACACCGAAAATTACATTAAAATCGGTCCCGCCGTTTCATTCTATAAGGAATATACATACATACTTTCTCTTTAATATATGAAATAGTTTTAAGAGAAATTATGTATATTTTATTTCATTTTTAAATCATATACAATATACATACAGTTGCTAGTAACAATTTTTCTTAAAAAAACTATGTTAGAAATATGAAAGATTGATTTAATAATATTTCGAATTTAAATATATCCAAGAAGAAACTGCATCGGAGTACATCTGTGTAAATAAAATATAGTATTAATACAAGTGAGTCCCCGCAGACTCGTTTGGACTCCGATGACATTTATAGCGGAGTGCCTCCACTGGACCGGACGTGAAATATAACAGGCTATATTTATGCATAAAGGAGTACGATCACACTTAAAAACATTTGTGTGTATAGGCACTAAAGGAGAACGATCACACATAAATATTACGTATGTGTGTACGCACTTAAGGACAACAAACACACATAAATATTACGTATGTGTGTACACACTAAAGGAGAACGAACACACATAAATATTACGTATGTATGTACGCCCTAAAGGAGAACGATCACACGTAAATATTACGTATGTGTGTACGCACTAAAGGAGAACAATCACACATAAATATATCGTATGTGTGTACGCACTAAAGGAGAACGATTACACATAAATATTACGTATGTGTGTACGCATTAAAGGAGAATGATCACACATAAATATTACGTATGTGTGTACGCACTAAAGGAGAACGAACACGCATAAATATAACGTATGTGTGTACGCACTAAAGGAGAACAATCACACATAAATATATCGTATGTGTGTATGCACTAAAGGAGAACGATCACACGTAAATATTAAGTATGTATGTACGCATTAAAGGAGAACGATCACACATAAATATTACGTATATGTGTACGCACTAAAGGAAAACAATTACACATAAATATTACGTATGTGTGTACGCACTAAAGGAGAACGATTACACATAAATATTACGTATGTGTGTACGCACTTAAGGACAACAAGCACACATAAATATTACGTATGTGTGTACACACTAAAGGAGAACGATCACACATAAATATAACGTATGTATGTACGCACTAAAGGAGAACGATCACACGTAAATATTACTTATATGAGTACGCACTAAAGGAGAACAATCACACATAAATATGTCGTATGGGTGTACGCACTAAACGAGAACGATTACACATAAATATTACGTATGTGTGTACGCATTAAAGGAGAACGATCACACATAAATATTACGTATGTGTTTACGCACTAAAGGAGAACGAACACACATAAATATTACGTATGTGTGTACGCACTAAAGGAGAACAATCACACATAAATATATCGTATGTGTGTACGCACTAAAGGAGAACAATCACACATAAATATATCGTATGTGTGTACGCATTAAAGGAGAACGATCACACATAAATATATCGTATGTGTGTACGCACTAAAGGAGAACAATCACACATAAATATATCGTATGTGTGTACGCACTAAAGGAGAACAATCACACATAAATATATCGTATGTGTGTACGCACTAAAGGAGAACGATCTCATATAAATATTACGTATGTTGTACGCACTAAAGAAGAACGATCACACGTTAATATTACGTATGTGTGTACGTACTAAAGAAGAACGATCACACGTAAATATTTCGTACGTGTGTACGCACTAAAAGAGAAGGTTCACACATAATCGCAATATGTGTGTGTGTGTAGGCAGAAAGAAGAATGATCACTTTGTTTTATAATAAGTATAGATATAAATTTGTAATGAAAATAAAATGAATTCCTAAAAAAAATACGTCTTATCTATATTATTCTAAATGTTGGTTGAATAGTTACGTGCTTTATCACACTAAGTATTGAATGCACTAAGATATATAAGAAAAAAAATAAACTCAATGCAAAATGTTTATACATTTACATAAATAGACGTAGCGGCTACAGGTGTCGTAAGACCACTTATTAAACTTGGTCCCGTTAATTATTTCGCATAAATTTATGCTAATCCTCTCCTTAACATCCTGAGTATAAGGTCCAAGTTTTCTTGGTGTGGCGATAAATAGACTTTTAATGAAGGGAACTTAATAAATAAGGTAAAAGGCATTTAAGGTGTTCTATATACTTATATTAACTACCATATTATAATTGCGAAATCTGTCTGTTTTTGAGGATCAGAGAAATAGATATTTGCGACTTTTTACACGCTTTTCGGTGAGGGAAAACGGCGCGAGGATTTTGAGAAATTCTGGGTTATGTGTAACCAACCTTTCTACATTAGAGCAGTATATAATCCCTTTCCCAACATCATCATCCTTTTGGTCTTATCCCACTCTAAGTGGGGTCGGCGCAACATGTTACAAACATGTTGTCACATTTTTTTTGTTGTTTATAGACTAGCGCTTGACTGTAATCATGCCTGATGGTAAGCAACGATACAGTCTAAGCTGGTACGCGCATGCCTTGAAGATGCCTATTCACAATACCCATATGATTTGGTTAGGTATTTTACGACATTTACATTAGTCGTATTTTATGACCCCTCGGTAAGAAAGAGGGTGGTCTATTCTACTCAACCGGATACCACACGGTGGGTCAACTTACCTTAGCCGCCTTTTACGACACCTCGGTAAGAAATCAGGGTGGTCTATTCTACTCAGCCGGACACCACACGGCGGCTGTTTCGTTTAGGCAATGCGAATTTCCGCCGTGCGGTAGCAAGAGAGGGGGATATTTCCTCTCCTACGTTACGCTGGCGGTCTTCTCTCTACCATCTTATGAATTTTCGATCAGATCACGCGATCTGACGCGAGTTTAACATTCTTTACCCATCACAAACAGTGCACAATGCCGCTAAGGAAGTTTTCAAATGATTTATAGAATCAGGCGTTTCTTTGCGGTATTCCATATTACAAGCACTATAACTGAACTACCTTGCTATAATCCGCACGGGTTAAGCGAATGCATGCAAAGCTAATGTGTATGAAGCAGGCAAAATTCACGCACCTTATACATGCAGGAGCTGTGATAGCCCAGCGGTGAGACCGTGCGACTCTTTCGAGGGGAGCACGAGTTCAAACCCGGGCAGTCACCAATGAGTTTTTCTATTAAAAACTCACGTGTCTAATTGATAATTGCAATTTATCACACGCTTTTCGGTGAAGGAAAACATCGTGAGGAAACCTGCATATTTCTAGAGAATTCTGGAGATATGTGAAACCTACCAATCCGCATTGGAGCAGCGTGGTAGGTCTTAGCTCCAACCCTTCTCTCCAGAAACGGAGAGAGGAGGCCTATGCCCAGCAGTGGGATTGTAACAGGCTGCTTCTTTACTTTTTTTTACTTTATACATGCAGGACAAGACACCACAAGCACCCCAAGGCGCCTCCGCCAGGAACAATGCACACAAGCAGCACACACAACCACCACGTGGTGCGTGTATTATGCCTGCTTCATACACATTAGCTTTGTATGCATTCGCTTGACCCGTTCGGATTATCTTGCTAGTTAGTTCTGTTATAGTGCTTGTAAGGAAGTTTTCATTTCAGAATACTATATTATCTTTTACGAGTTGAAATATGTATTCTTATAGTTGAATTCTATAAAGTTAGATATATTATTTTTATATATAATGTATTTACAATAAAGAAATAAAAAAATATATAGTACAAAAAAAATCGTATTTTAAAATTCATCGCTTTCGTACACTACATTTGATCCCTAAGTCATTAAACAGGGTGATTATGCTCGTTTTTGCCTGGCAAGTGGCTTTTTAATTACCGACTAACGTGTAATTACTTAGGGCCTCTTATGTTACCAACAGACTCACGTGTGCCTGAATGTAAGATTTTGGATTATCTTGAGCCATTAACCCACCTTACTTATTATAGGAATGACGTCCTTGAAATTGCTATATATAATTTGCGGACGTTCGTGTAAGTTATGATGAAGTTGTGATGAAATGCCACGTCCAAAGGTTTTCTGTTCATTGAAACCAACAACCCGCAAACATAGAGCGTGTTAGACCCGTAGTAACAATATCAACATTATAAGACAACCATATTTCGCTTACAGCTGATAGCTGAACATTGAGACTGTGTGCATCTTTCCTCTTATTTGTTTTTGTATTAAAACTTGTGCCTAAAGCCGTGTGGTATCCGGGAGTAGAATAGACCACCCTCATTTCTTACTGAGGTGTCGTAAAAGGGGACTGAGGTAAGCTGACCCACCGGGTTAAGTAGAATAGACCACACTGTCTCTTACCGTGGTGTCGTTAAATACGACTAAGGTAAGTTGACGTCAGATAAGCGGCCGTTCGTAAAATACGTAGCCAATACACGTGACATGTTTATAACATGTTGTGCCGACCCAACTTAGAGTGGGATAAGGGCAGGAGGATGATGATTAAAACATGTACCTAATTTATATTTGAAATTTATTACACGCTGAATTCCAGTGAAGAAAAATATTTATAGAGAATTCCTCAGATATGTGCTACCTACCAATGCACATCGGAACAAAGTAGTGTGTCTTAGCTCAGCCGTAGGTTAGTGGTAGGACGTTACTTTACTTTACTTTTGTATATCGCTTGTTTTGAGAATGTCTTATATACATTTATATGTATATAAGATATTATTTTTGGTCCACAATACCTAAATGCCTGAAGAATAAAGTTTTCGAACAGTGCGTGTTGCCAGTGATGTCCTACGGATCTGAAACATGGTCGCTGACTATGGGCCTCATTAGTTTATAAGCTCAGAGTCGCTCAGCAGGAGATGGAGCGGACTATGGAGCAGGGTATGCTCGGAATATCCTACGTGATCAAATCAGAAGTGAAGAGATCCGTAGAAGAACCAAAGTCACCGACATAGCATTTAACATTTCGCAAAGCTGAAGTGGCGATGGGTTGGGCACATAGTGCGGAGAAACGATGGGCGTTGGTGTCTTAAGGTGCTGAATGGCGAGCACGCAGTGAAAAAGGCAGCGTCGGTAGACCCCCTATGTGGTGGAGTGACGACCTCAGAAAGGCCGCAGGAATCCTCTGGATCCAAGCGGCACAGGATCGTGTTTTATAGAGATTATGGGAAGAGACCTATGCTGAGCAGTGGACCTCTATAGCATGAGAAGAAGAAGACATTTATATCATCATTCTCCTGCCCTTATCCCACTCTAAGTGGGGTCAGCACAACATGTTACAAACATGTTGTCACATGATTTGGCTACGTATTTTACGACCTGACGTCAACCTACCTTAGTCGCCTTTTACGACACGTCAGTAAGAAATGAGGGTGGTCTATTCTATTTTGCCGGATACCACACGGCACATACCTTAGTCGCCTCTTACGACACCTCGGTAAGAAAGGAGGGTGGTCTATTCTATGCCGGATACCACACGGCGTAAGAAGACATTTATATGTCTTTTATATTTTATCTTTCTTTATATCTATTATATCTAATTTATCACGTTACGACAATATTAGGGTTCTCGCTATAGCAGTTAAATAATAGGTAAATAAAATTCAAAATAATTTCAAAATTCAAGATATTTTTTATTCAAGTAAACTTATAAACAAGTGCTTTTGAAAAAATCTACTGCTGGTTCGGAAAGCTGTTCTTACCGAGAAGGGCCAGCAAGAAACTCGGCGGTTGCTCTTTTTTTTGTGTTTTGTTTTGTATTAGTTTAACTTAATTTATATATGCTGTGTAAAGATTATAGACCCAACCACAGCGCAAGGTGTGATTACCTTTAAGTGGGTCTACATCCTAATCTTACTCGTTTAATTTTACTCTTTTCGGTTTACTTTTTCGAATGTTTAAACGATAGATATCCGGAACATAAAACTTTGACAATTAATAATTGTTAATGATTGATTCTAAAGTTTTACGTTTTGTCATAAAATTTTGAACATCATAACTTTTCAGTCTCGTTATAATTACTTTATTGATGATTATGATTAATTGAGTTTCCCAGTGAGGATCAGATGAAAAGGGTATTCATTAATCCTTCATGAAAGGGACATGGTATATTTTTAACGCGGTTAATTCATGATTTTCATACAGGTATAAGTTTCGTTCAGATATTTCAAATTAACGCATAGAATATATAAAATAAATTAAAATTTTAAATGATTTATAGTAGCAGGCATTACTTTGCGGAATTCCATATTACAGGCACTGCGATTTTGTCGTGGAGCCTATCAGTCATAGATGATGCTTCGGTTTCGGAGCGAAACGATCGTCGAGATTGTCGTGGTGGTGGGTGTGTGTGCTGCTTGTGTGCTTATTTGCTGGTGGAGGAGCCTTGGGCTGCGTGTGGTGGCTTGTCCTGCATGTATAAGGTTCGTAGATTTTGCCTGCTTCATACGCATACCCGTGCGGATTATAGCGAGGTAGTTTTGTTATAGTGCCTGTAAATTAAAAGTTATACTTTAAGTATAATTTTTACTTTATGTAAGGCTAAGGGAAAAATACTTGTATTTCCCACAGAGACTGAAAAATTGCATAATTAAGGACATTTTAAAATTAAAGAAGTTAGTACTTTGTATTGAGATAAAAGTATATATATTACTATGGATACATAGTAATATTATAAATCTATTACATTTTCACAGCGAACCCGTAGAACCAATATCGATGAAATTTGACATAATCAATATGAGCGTCATCATCATTCTCCTGCCCTTATCCCACTCTAAGTGGAGTCGGTACAACATGTTACAAACATGTTGTCACATGATTTGGCTACGTATTTTACGACCGGCTGCCTGCCTGACGTCAATTTACCTTAGTCGCCTTTTACGACACCTCGGTAAGAAATGAGGGTGGTCTATTCTATGCAGCCGGATACCACACGGCAATAATAAATAAATATGAACGTCCGACACTTAATCCTCTGAAAAAATTCTGTGACAAATTCTTAGTATTATTTATAAAAGATAAACTCGTAAACGAGTGTTATGCATCAACTCTTCTGCTGGCTCATAAAATCAATTATATCTAAAAAATGCCAGCAAAAAATCTCATGAGTTATGCTATCAGAATATCATTGCTATAACTACATCTAAGTCACGTTTCGTCTTTTCTATCTTGCGCAAAGTAGGGTAGTTAAATCAAGTGTATGTAATAAAGTTGAAATGGAATTGAAGAAAACCAACCTTATGAATCTCTTACCCTTATTCCACTCTAAGTGAGGTCGGTACAGCATAATCCAACCATCTCTTTCTCAGACTCCCTCTAGTCACATATCAAATTCAATTTAAAATATTCTTTATTCAAGTAAACTTGTAAAGAAGTGCTTTTGAATCGTCAAAATCTATCGTTGGTTCGGCAAGCTGTTCCTACCGAGAAGAGCCAGCAAGAAACTCGGCGGTTGCTCTTTTTAAATAAAATTCTTATAACTATTTACATTCGGTCATTACTATCTTGTACCGGGTACAGGAGTAGCTGTAGCCACGCATTTTTATCATCTATATAATCCCCAATATAGTAGGCTTTTTGTACCAGCCTCCCTTTAACAGCGCTTTTAAACTGCTGTCTTTATCTATCCACATTCCTATCTAGCACTCGTTATAGCAAATAAACCTTATCTATTTGTAGAAAATTCTGAGTAAGTCGTTGGTAGTAAAGGTACTAGATACTGTACCGTTCAATAATGCGGCCATTTTTATTCCACGGTTGCATTCGCTGAGGTGAGTTCGCTACGTATTTGCTCGAAGGTGGAATATCAAAATATTGCAACAAGAAAAGTTACAGTTGTTTGTTTGCGCGTTATTTTCCTTATAATCTTAAGTGAACAGAAATAATTAATAGAATAAGGCGTTACTTGGCGGAGATCCATAATACAAAAGTAATAAAATTATTTTGATATAATCCGCGATAAAGTAAATAGAGAATATATATAGTGCTAAATGTATAATATAGTGGCTTTCTGTTTTTCATATCCGATACACGCAGGGTTCGTAAAAACACATGCACAAACCACCACCGCCACCACAATACACAAGCACTACGCACTTTCACTATCACAAACTCAACAATTGTTTCGCCCCGCAACCGAAGCATCGTCAGGAGATAGACTCCACGATAAAATTGCACAGCTTTGTTTTGTGTTTTTTGTTTGTGATGTTTATGATGTGATATGATAGTCCACTATACATTTAACACTATATATATTTTCTATTTACTTTATCGCGGATTATAGCCAAATAATTTTAGTATTACTTTTAAACAGAAATATTGAACGATGAGAAGAAAATTATATCTTTTAATAAAGCGAAAGTAAGTACTTGAAAATTTTCTTGTCAAACATAGCGGGTACATTTCACATAGAGAACATCATCATCCTCCTGCCCTTATCCTTCTCTAAGTGGGGTCGGCACAACATGTTACAAATATGTTGTCACGTGATTTGGCTATGTATTTTACGACCGGAAGCCTGCCTGACGTCAACTTACCTAAGCCGTATTTTACGACTCCTCCGTAAGAAAGAGGGTGGTCTATTTTACTTACCACACGGCGGATCGATCTACCTTACATTTCACATATAAAAATCCAGCAAAATAAAATTAAACATTAGTTCTCTACGTGAAATCTTTTAATGTTAAACACCTTGTATACAGTAGTTATAAAAATAGGCGTTACTGACCCGAGATCCAGGATATAAAAGAAATGATAGTAAATTTTTCCTATAACTTGCGATAAAAGAATGGGTAATCCGTTTATAATTTTTTTATTATATACATTATTTATAAAACGAAAGCACTACACCACCATCACAACTATACTACATCAGTACTGCATACATTCACTACAACAATCTCAATAAACGTTTCGCCTCTTAACCGAAGCAGACTCGACGATGTTCCTGCGCTCGCTCGTCACGCCTGCTGTAAAAGCCGTTAGTAGCCCTAACACAGCATACAGTGAGTTCGAAAAAAAATCAGGAGATAGACAACGATAAAATCGTAATATCCTAGTGTTTCTTATTTCACAGACAGAACCGGGTTTGTATTATAGTGTGTAAAGGTGACATTATTATATACATTTATACCTTACAGTGCGGTATTTGGGCGGGGTAAGGATAGCATCTGAATAGCATTTTCTCGTTCGATATAACTTGTACGTAAACTGTTTTTTGGAAACGTGACTTTTGTTTTTATAAGCTGTACGCACTCTGAAGATAAGTATCGGAGTTAAGGCCCACCATGCTGTTCTATGCAGATAGGTAGGTAATACTTATCAAGAGTTTTTTAAACGCATACGGTATACTTTAAACACAGAATTTGCTAAATAAATAAATAAATATATAGAAAATGTTGGCCCTTGGTGGGAATCGAACCCGTGACCCGCGGAGCTGAAGACGGGGTCACTACCCACTGCGCCAACGGGCTAAGAAGGGATTCGCTAGGAAATTTTTCGCAGATTTGCGTGTCATTATTTTATTTTATCCTCATCTTTATAGTTACAAATTTGGAACAAATTAATTCAATTATTATTGTTTTAAATCCATGCTTATATTGAAAATACGAAAATTTGTCTGTTTCGTTTTCACACCAAATCAACTAGACCAATATTGATGAGATTTGGCATCATACAGAGTAGACATAGCTGTGATAGCCCAGCGGTGAGACTCTTTCGAGGGGAACACGGGTTCAAACCCGGGCAGGCACCAATGAGTTCTTCTATTAAAACTCATGTGTCTAATTGATAATTGCAATTTATCACACGCTTTTCGGTGAACGAAAACATCGTGAGGAAACTTGTATATCTCTAGAGAATTCTAGGGATATGTGTAACCTACCAATCCGCATTGGAGCAGCGCGGTAGGTGTTAGCTCCAACCCTTCTCTCCAGAGACGAACAGAGGAGGCCTATTCCCAGCAGTGGGATTGTTACAGGCCGCTACTTTACTTTTACGTTTAGAGTAGAAATACCTGTCATTACTACGGGAAAGGTAAAAAGACAACATCGATACATATTATAACACATTGACCCCAAAAAGTATCTGTCTGTATCTGGTTTAGTTTACAAAATCTAGTGAGCGTATTTGATACTGATTGATGGTTAGTAAACTAAAGGACAGTCCAATTCTTAAAAAAAATAATTTATAGAATTAAGCGTTACTTTGCGGAGATCCACCACTGCCACCACAATACACAAGTACTAGAGAGATAGATTTTGTCGTGTAGTCTATCTCCTGATGATGCTTCGGTTGCGGGGCGAAACGATTGTTGAGTTTGTGATAGTGAACGTGTGTAGTGCTTCTGTATTGTGGGGCAATGGTGGAGGTTTGTGCATGTGTTTTTACGAATCCAGCATGAAACGAGTATGAGAAAACGGATAGTCCACTATACATTAAGCACTAAAGATATTTTCTATTTACTGTATAGCGGACTATAGTAAAATAATTTTATTACTTTTGTCTTAAAAAAAGGTTTGGGTTAACCGATTTTGGTGCGACTTTCACTGGAAGATAAAGGAGGTTGTGGAGCAACATAAAAACACCGCCTAAATAAAACGGATGTGCCGCCATATTGTAGCTTAATTACCGCTAAGTGTGAAGATCCCTCAATATAAGACGTAGCCAGCTATTCCTAGACGACTTTTGATACAGTAATAGTGTCGAATTGATTTTAAGTTATCTTTTCATAAAGATAAATGAGGTAGATTTTAAACACGACTCATACTTATTATAATATATATAAACGGTGACCCGTTTATCGCGACAAAATCGAGTTAACTTTTTATAAGGTTCGACGTTTCGGCAAAGTTGCATCCAGCGTGGTCACGAACTGACTGGAGTGCCGCGGCGTCTTCGTTCCCGACTTCTACAGTCCTTATTTTGTTCATCTACCCTCATTTGAACTGCACAATCCACGTAATCTTACACACCACATTGATATTATCTGCACCCGATAAAATTTGCAACGGTTTCGTTCGCGATTATATTTATTAAATACCTAAGCTAAGCCTAAGTTGTCGACAATCTGAAGCCCTCTTCTCTGTTGAACGTATGATGCTTTTTGATTTCAACAGTTTCGCGCACAACTCTTGCATAATAGTGGGCATCAGTTCACAGGACTTTGGGATCATGAAGCTCAATCCAGTGATTGCTCTCCGAAATTTCGAAACATTTTGCATTTTTTTTTGCATTTTTTCGGAATTTTGTGACCCATTTATATTTAAAGTAGTAAAGTAAAGTAACGGCCTGTTACAATTCTACTGCTGGGAATAGGCCTCCTCTCTCCGTTTCTGGAGAGAAGGGTTGGAGCTAAGACCTACCACGCTGCTCCAATGATTGGTAGGTTACACGTATCTCCAGAATTCTCTAGAGTTTTAGTTGGAGTCTAGAGATTTCCTCACGATATTTTCCTTCACCGAAAAGCGTCCGATAAATTGCAATTACTAGTTAGACACATGAGTTTTAATAGAAAACTCATTGGTGTCTGCCCGGGTTAGAACTCGTGTTCCCCTCGAAAGAGTCGCACGGTCTCACCGTTGGGCTATCACAGCTCTATATATATATTATAAGATAAATATGTACGGTACCTGTCCTTGAGTTTAAATCAAATAATTTGTACACCAGTTAACGCAAGCCAAACTACTTGCCAGTGTTGATTTGGTCGCGAAATTTACATTTCAGGGATTAGCCGCCGTTTGCGGAACAGTCCTGTGCAAATGTTTGTGTTGATCTAAATTTTGTGTTAATAAGCAATTTTCATCCTTTATACATACAAAGTGATTTTGTATATCTTTTTATACGAGTTTACTTTAATGGACATACATTTTGAACATTTATTAGTAAGGAATCTGATACTTAAAGCCTATAATGTTGAGGATTGAATAGATGATAATGAGGCGTAGATATAGCTACTCTTCCACCATAAATAAGATAGTAAAAGTAGTAAAGTAGCGGCCTGTTACAATCCCACTGCTGGGAATAGGCCTCCTCTCTCCGTTTCTGGAGAGAAGGGTTGGAGCTAAGACCTACCACGCTGCTCCAATGCGGATTGGTAGGCTACACGTATCTCCAGAATTCTCTAGAGATATGAGATATGTCCGGGGTTTCAACCCATGATCGTCTCTACAGAGTCACACGGTCTCACCGCTAGGCTATCACAGCTTGTCCTATATATATTTAAATTTAAATATCTACCTAATTATAAAACCCCAAAAGCAGTTTGTCTGTATGGAACCGATTGTCTCAAAATTACTGAACGGATTTTTTACGGTTTTCAATAAAAGTAATGCAAATTTTGAAAATCTCAAAACGGCTAAACCGATTTTCACTGGAAGATAGTCCCCTGTCTTAGTCTCTATCTTATCTAGTTGTGGAGCAATGTAGCGTTAATTTTATTCCAGAATTCCCATGGGGTCGGGAGTTACTTGTGAAAAACTTTGTGATACACTGATTTCAGCACAGCTTATCTACAGATAATCAAAAATGAAAAAATACCAATAGCAAACCTCGTGAAATAAAAAAAATTACTAGGCTGTCATAGGTACCAACTACTATCCAAAAGATATATTGGTGCTTCTCCTTGAAAGTAGCTGGACGGGGCGTTTAATAAAACATGAACGTGAGACGTCGGTGGTCACTTGGAATAACGAATTGGAAACGTCCACTGCATTGCAGTCACCCGCTTATTGAATACTTAAACGTTTAATTTTGCGCGAGTATAGTTGCGGGTACTACTAGTATAATTTCTTTGATTGGCCCGTTGGCGCAGTGGGTAGTGATCCTGCCTTCAGCTCCGTGGGTCGTGGGTTCGATTTCCGCCGAGGGCCAACATTTTCTATAAACAATTTTTTGGTTCTTCGAGCCTGTCTTTAATCGCTTACGATCACCTACAATTCGATCGTACGTTTGTTTGTTTCGTATATATCGTATGATATAGGGATGATAGTGCCAATTACTATTTATTTTGATACTAAGGTTCACTGATAGGTTGACTACCAAGCTGTGATAGCCTAGCGGTGAGACCGTGAGACTCTCTAGAGACGACATGGGCTCAAACGCCAGGCAGGCACCAATGAGTTTTTCTATTAAAACTTATGTGTCTTATGGATAATTGCAATTTATCACACGCTTTTCGGTGAAGGAAAACATCGTGAGGAAACCTGCATATCTCTAGAGAATTCTAGGGATATGTGTAACCTACCAATCCGCATTGGAGCAGCGTGGTAGGTCTTAGCTCCAATCCTTCTCTCCGAAAACGGAGAGAGGAGGCCTTATCCTAGCAGTGGGCATAGTAACAAGCCGTTACTTTACTTTTACTACTTTAAGGTTCACTAAACCGTAGTGTATTATAAATTTAAAATAGTTGATGTTGACCTTTTGAAATTTCAAACTCAGCTAGTGATTGTATAATTTAAAATATGGACAATAAAACGATCAAAAAATAGGATTCAAGCTTTAATATGGCACAACTTTAGCATGATATTTATTAAAATTTTCATCAAAAAGTTATAGCAAACAAGTCAAGTTAAAAAAGTTCTTTACAAAATTTCATGTCCTACTGTTAACCGTTGAGCAGTTCTCTCGTCTAGAGCCAATCCTGGCAGCAGCATCAGGTCATGCTTATCATAAACATGCATTGTCATCGGGACTGGATCACTATATAAAATTTCATGTCCCTATTGTTAACCGTTGAGCATTTCCCTCTTCTGAAGCCAATTTTAACAGCAGCATCAGGTCATGCCTATCATAAACATGCACTGTCATCAGGGTTGGACCAGTATATAAAACTGCAGGTCAATCGGAGCCCGGAATGTGGGTCAAATTTAACTTGAAAGATTCCACATTCACAAACATGCATTGCAAGTTGAATAGCTTTTAAAAAATATATTCATAATCCTTAAGAAATAACAAATCCACTATTACTTATGTTTTAGTTTGAACGGTTGTTAAAGTAACACTTTCATGACACTGTTCATCTTCATTTGCTTTTGAATCTTTATCTTTCTTGGCATAATATTCTTCTATACTTTGCAGTGTTTTGTTTTTTGTCTCCGGTACATATACCCAGGTCCATAAAAGACAGACACTTAAAATAATTGCATAAAGTAAAAAAGTACCATATATACCTAAGTACATTATTAGATATGGTGCTATTTTAAGTGTTGTGGTGTAAAGTGTACAAATAAACAATATACATAGTGAACCCCCAATCCCTTTGTGTCTTAACGGCATAATTTCTGCAGCCATTGCAAATGGAATCATGTAGAATCCCAAGGAAGCACACACCATAAATCCAACTAGAAAATACAAGCATAGTAGTGAGTCTTCCGGTAGTATATTTATGTGTTGCAAATACGTCGCGATAGATGACCCTATCAAAAATAATGCCGCAAAAGCTCCGCCTGTCACAAAAATTGGTTTGTTACCGAAATATTTTAATAAAATCATAGAAGCTATGTTACCAGTGATTAAAGCTGCGTCTATAAAAATCATGCCAATAAAGGCAGATTCAGTATTTTCTATAAATTTTTCGACCAGATTCACTGCATATATAAGAACAACTAGGATGCCGCTCCAATAGTAACAACATAAAATTACAAACATATGAAATGTTGGTAAATAAAAATCTCTACTGCTTATTTTTTCCCACATATTTCTCATTAGTGGTTTATTTCGTTTTAAAGTTTCACTGGACGTTTCTGCTTGCAAAATTTCCCTTTGAGCGGTAAAAATTGCATTCATTTCCATAAGAGACTCTTTATTTTTCCCCCGTAACCATATAAAAGATTTTTTGCTCTCCTCAAATCTACCTTTGTAGGCCAACCAGGCCGGCGATTCGGGCCAAATAAAACTAAATAAAATAGTTAATGCTAGTGGAAAGCACATCGTTAGGCTTATTGTTTTCCAGTGAATGTATCTACCGGCTGTATGAACACATAATATAATAATTGTTTGAACAATGCCGTAAGATGCTATAGATTCATTTCTTATTCTAGGTTCGATCATTTCACTTAAAACTATCAAAGTGACCACTAGTAAGCTTTTAGCTCCTAAACCTTGGAATAATTCTGCGATAATCACAGTGAGTGAGCTGTTGGCAAAGTAAAGAACCAGCCAACCGATGAACATAAGTATGCAGCTGATACGGAATCCAAATCGTCTGCCCCAGCATTGGGTCAGATACGGTATAAACAAACTTGAAGCGCCCGCAATTCCATGAACAGAAGCTGAAAGAAAATACTTAGTAAGTAACAAATCATTTAATAGTTTCATTCTGAATGTGAAACTTGCATGTGGATTAGTATCGAAATGCTTGAAGCGATTTGGCGTAAATGATTATAGTACGGAGTTTTAAATCATTTCAGAAAACATTATCATAATGTCTGATTTTATTTGCCCAGTGTCCATTATATTTAGCTCAGGTTTTTTTAGAATTGCAATTTTTCTACAACGGTGGATTAGGCTAGGTGATTGGTGTTTTCAGCCGGCCGTACGAACAATGCAATCATTTTTTATCAACATTAGACAAGTAACATAATTACAAAAGTAATAATAAAATTATTTTGCTATAATCCGCGATACAATTCGATGTATCGCGATTATAGCAAAATAATTTTATTATTACTTATGTATTATGGATCTCCGCAAAGCAACGCCTAATTCTATAAATAATTTAACATAATTAATTGATAATCAGAAGATACAATAGAATTATTTTTCTTTGATCCGCGTTTGTTAAGGCAATCTATGTAATGCTAAGTCTATGAAGCAGGGAACGTTCACATACCTTATACATCCAGTCCAAGCCACCACACGTATCACAAAACACCACCACCATTATATAGCCAAACGCGGATGTTTATGATATAATACGCACGGGGTGAGCGTAACAGCGGATTATAGCAAAATAATTCTATCGTAACTACTGCACTATGGAATTCCGCAAAGTAATGCCTGCTTCCATTAATCATTTATTGATAAGATCTAAGGTCGGTTAATTGTTATATAGTCTTTACTAAATTGCTAAAGTGACGGTAGTGGGCAGGTGACGTTGGGTTTATAATTCGTTAGACAAACTTTGAGATGTTATTCTATAACAAACTCCATTTCTGGCAGATATGTTTTATATTAAGTTAACATAGTCTAAACTTATTATCCAAGTCATGGACCACAATTATTTAATATAGTTAATTTTATTCTACATTGAGTAACGTAAAATTTAATCACCGTTGACATATAAAATAACGTTTTTGAAATGCTTACTTTATATTGTTTCATCAAATTTAGATAAGGTGACGCTTTATTGCTGACGAAAATAAATTAAATAAATTAAAACTGCAACTTACCTATCCATGACTCTGTGTCAAGATCAATTTGTATCTGACTGTCGTTGCGTTTGAATTGCTGAAGTAAAACACTCGGTAGACCAAGCGCGCCACCAGTAGAAATTGAAGCCAGTTGAGCAGAACTCACCACCAGGAGCTAAAATACGTACCAACATTTCATGTATATGTGATTTCAATCGTTGGCTACTTATTAATCGTGGATAATCATTTATCCAGTATTGTAATGTCTAAATTTAAACTGAAGAAGATATCAGATGCAATTTCAGTGAGTAATTTGAATAAGTATTGCAAAATTGTTACCAATTCATCATATCACATAATGATGGAAATTCAAATAAAAATTAAAAATATTATTCATATGAGAAATACAGATATTGTTTTGGGCATTGTTACACTAAAGGATCCTTAAATCCCAATTCTGTTTATATACAAAACATAACTTGACTTTCTTCAGTTAAATATGTTCTTTTGGATTCAAAATAACTAATATAACTCATAAGAATTTCAAATCAATTGTACTCCAAGCTTATTAGCTTAATCTATTGATTAAGATCCAAGAGCTTATTTAAATTTAGGTATGAGTTTTAAATTAAACCAACTTACTTTCAGGAGCTCTCATATATTCCTCCATTGTCATATTAATCGATTATAATTCAAAGGCCTTTTGAAAATCCAAACCTATTGAATCTTGAATCTTTCTATTCAAAAAAGACAATTTCGTTTATCAAATCTTACGTAATAATCAACTTGTAAAACCCTATTTGAATGAATCATTCCAATGAAAATAGTTAAGTAAAATGTTATTACTTCATTAAGGCATCTATTAGCTGTGCATTTAAGTTAAATTAAGTTTACAGCAGCATATGATTCAGTGTTATCTTATTAGAATATCTTACTAACTTTGAATATTTATATTATAAACTTTAAAGTGGGTTCTGTTATAAGCTTGTCCTTATCTCTATTATGTGATATTTTCCCATCTGATATATTATTATAATTATTTACAGATTCTCTTGCCTAAACCTTGTGGGTCGGCTTAGCATAATCAGTATTATTTGATTTCACTAGCATTTATACTCCAGTTTTCTTGGTGAGTTTGAAATTATATACATATTTCCATTTCAGTATAACTTTGGAAATTATCATGATCTAAAATTAGTGACTTGTATTTATCAATAGACGGGAAATATTCTTTATATGATAAATATAGTCACATAGTTTAACAAATTTTATTTGAACAAATGTTCTGTAATTAAATAATTCTTTGCAATTCGTTTAAACAACTTATTCACTTACTTGTCTTAATAATGGAAGATTCATTTTACGTTTGACCCTTTTGCTGCCTTCAAAAATATTTCTAACAATAGTTTTAATTTACACTTGACACAACATTGGATTGACGTAAAGATGTTTACATGTTGTAAAAATTTCACAACTGTTTTAATTATTATTATTATCTATTAACTTTTGAATTATTGAAGGACAACAAAATGTACGGCTTGTACTGAAAATAAAATATTTGCTACTGATGAAATTTTTACCATTCAACGTGACTTTGATAGAATATACTAATTTTTGAACAGTGGTGTTAACCTTGATTCTGATAAGAGATTACGCACACAAGCGATCCATTAAAGGTGCTTAAATATTTATTGTCTAGTTTGGCCTTTTTCTGCTGTTTCGCATGGGGATTTTTCGTTCGTCACAAATGTTTATGTCTAGTTAGTCAATTTGATCAATTATTGTTTTTATAATGTATATAGACTTATAAATTTCTCATCACTAACATTGTTGTTAACAGAAATATCTACAGAAGGACGATACAGAAATATCTACAGAATGCGCTTTGATCACCGCAATTTCTGTTCATATTGATTGTATTGTCAATTAGAAGAGAAATATTGAATATATGGATATATATAGGAGACGGCAGAGGCAGTTATTGCTCATAAATGTTCCTCTATGACAAGATAATGAATTGCATCCTCGACATATCGGAAGACCGTAATTGAAGAACTTGAGCATTCTATTATGAAATAAATTGAACAGACACTGTTTGATACTGAATTAACAGATTTATATGTATGGACGAAGCATCTAAGTAACTGGTAATTGTTTGGTAATCCAATAGTTTTCAACATCTCCAAGGCGTTGATAAAAAAATAAAGATATATATAGAATAGATAGCTGCGATAGATGCGAAGCGACAGGCATAGACAAGGTTAAACCTATCAGAAACCTTGGATAGGGTCACGCCCTGTCACTGTTTGAAATCGAAACCTATCACGATATTCGTATGTAATGTGAATTTTTATTGACCTGCAATTTTATTGTGGAGTCTATCTTCTGATTATGCCTCAGATGCGGGGCGTAACGATTGTTTAGATTGTGGTAGTGAAAGTATAGAGAGAGTGAAGCGTGATGGTAGTGTTTAATATTGCATGCGTTTAACCAATCCTGCATACATTAGGTATGTAAAATACTCTACTGTGGCATTGCATAGATTTTCTCCAATTGCGGATTGTGGTAAAATAATTCATTATTTTTTGGAATCAAGCAAAGTACCGCTTAATTTAATAAATTATTTATATTTATTATTGGATTCAACGAATTCTAAAATTCTATTAGGATTTGTTATTAAAGTAAAAGAGACAATATCAATTTTAAGTTCCGGTTCGAAGCTGCCAGGATATTTTTCTGAGCGCCAGCGAGGCAATATCGTTGCAATTAACGCGGAGCAAACATTTGCACGACTCTTGCGTCGTGAGTGAAATGAGATAAAGATCTATTGGCACACCGCTATCTTAAGAAACAACACCAATCATTTTTGAATCAATGACAGACAAGTGGAAAGTTATTTTATAACGTGACTCATTACTGTAGGAAACATTTTCATTATTTTTAGTAAAATAAAGGTAAGTAAACTGACAGCTTTATCCCACTGCTGGGCGTAGGCCTCTTTTCCCCGTTCTTTGAGAAGAGTTGGAAATAAAGACGCTGCTCCAATGCGGATTAGTGAGTTAGATATATCCTCAGAATTCTCCAGAGACATGCAGGTTTCTTCACGACGTTTTCCTTCCCCGAAAAGTGTGCATTAAATTGCAATTATTTATAAGACACGTAAGTTTTAATAGACAAACCCATACGTAGCCATACTATAAAGTATAGATGATAGATTGACATAATTAAGTTACGCGGAAGATAATCTTAAAAATATTTTTTCACATCAAACTAACAAAAAGAAAATAATAATTGAACAGCTTCAATGAAATACACATCAATTTTAGTTCTTTCTTGTTCAAATTCTTTATTCAAGTTATAAATAAGCACTTATCGTAAACTATGCTGCTGAAAAATCCAGCATAAAAACGTGGCGGCTGCTCTATTGAAAAAAATATTAAAACTAGTCACATTTCATAATCTTTGCAAGGTCGAAGAGTTTTTTTTATCACATAGAAGCAATTATGAGTGCGTAATAGCGACTATGTGTTAGAGTTAGTTAAATTTAGTTACTTGCGTGTCAAAATAACTATAGGATGCTGGATGTCAGCCATCACTTATCCTGTTATTGCTGAGAGTACAGACGGAAACAAATGATTGCGTTATTAGGAGTATAAAATACGGTCACCATACGGGCTGCAACAATTTTCGGGACAAGTAGGCTTTGCAACAGATAGTAATACTCAATACCTACGGGATATGCGAAGTTTCAATGGTATTTTTATTTATCATAATATCATTCAATTTTCATATTAGATAATTATCAATTTTCCTTAATTCACTTATGATTTATAGAAGCAGGCGTTACTTTGCGGAATTCCATATTACAAGCAATACAACAGAACTAACTACTTTGCTATAATCCGCACGGGTTAAGTGAATGCATGCAAAGCCAATGTGTATGAAGCAGGCAAAATCTACGCACCTTATACATGCAGGACCAGTCACCACATGTACTGCACTCCACGTACTGCAGTACGATTTTTGATCAGGAGGATAGGCTCCACGACAAAAATCGTACTGCAGTACGATTTTTGTCGTGGAGCCTATCCTCCTGATGATGCTTCGGTTTCGGGGCGAAACGATCGTCGAGATTGTGGTGGTGGGTGTGTGTGCTGCTTTTGTGTGCGTGTTGTGGCTGGTGAATTGCGCCTTGGGGTGCATGTGGTGACTGGTCCTGCATGTATAAGGTGCGTAGATTTTGCCTGCTTCATACACATTGGCTTTGCATGCATTCACTTAACCCGTGCGGATTATAGCAAAGTAGTTAGTTCTGTTGTATTGCTTGTAATTCACTTATCATAATAGAGTTTATAATTTTTGGTTAGTGAATTTCACAAATTGAACCCGTCTGAAGCAGCAGTCGAAACTAACATGATTTATTTTTAATGCTGCCAATTTTGCGTTTTTGTTATATAGAAAAAAATACAAAATTAAGTAATAAATTGACAAGTCAGAACAAAATTGATTTGTTACAATTCATGATCAATTTTCCGGATTATTTTGCTATTATAAACGATTTTCCAATCAGTTACTAGTCGTTTAGTACAGCAAAATACCGTTATCATTATTATTAGTTATATACTCCACAAAGAAACTCCTAATTTTATAAACTAAGACCGTACTGACCGTACTCGCCACTGACTAAATTAAATCGCTAAATTGTCCTAAGCGTGGATTATAGAACTCAAAACGTAATGCTAATTCTATGAATAATTTGACTGAACGTAATGTAAATTTAATTCACACATAGTGTATTAGATAGATACGGAGGTACGTTATTGGAACCGGAGATTATAAATTCAAAATACCGTAATCGAAACCTTTCGGAATATGAGTCGAAGGTCCGCAATATGGTATGACAAACTATAGCTAAGATTGCTTACTCGATAACTGGTGGAAGTTCCCATCTGGTCCCATCAATTAAATCGCTTATACTTGTTTTGTGGAATCCCTACTCTGAGGGTATTATTTGCTGAGTACTGAACAATTGTCGCAGTATCTTTTAAGCAAGTTAAAAGTCAAGAGTTCAGTATAGATACTATCTTAAGTGAATAACGAAAATGTTTGTTAGTTAAATTATCTTTGAATAAGAGACTAATTGTGTACTGCTTGGTATCTAGAGTTACGAATAGATTTCTTAATTTTCATTACTTGATGCATTTGTGTAGGAAATGTTCGGTGGTTTAAGAATGATGAAGGTTTGATGAAAATGGCTATTGGCAATAGTGATGATAGTGTTCATTTGGATGAAGTTTTAAAAAGCTTTGGTCCGTTCAATCGATACACTCTTCAGTCACTATTATTGATTAGTTTTGCTTTCTTCAATAATGGTATGCATTGCATTAACTATGTCATCGTCGCCGAAGAAACTGCATATAGGTTGGATATTTTTGTATACAATTTTAATTGGAATGGAATTTGGTCCGCCACTTTAAGTTTCGTGGCAGATCATTTTAGAGTTTAATTTTTTTTACTTAATATTAAAAAATATATATTTATTTAGTTACTCTATCCAAAACCTTCAAAACTGATGGATTCCGTTAAAACTTCGCGCGTTGAGCATATTAGGCAATCTATGGCGCTCCATTCAAGTCAATCCTATCGTGATAACTTTATGACTGTTCGGCCAAACTGCTTAGTGTGAAGGACACAGTTTATCTATATGAAATACTTAATGTCTAAGTGACAAATGTATTGATTTTGATAAATGTGCTAAATTGTACATTGTAAAATATAATTTTAATTTAATTAGTGTTAGGGTACACAATTTTGGTCATAGTGGCTTCCAGTTAAAAGGTAAATACATAATATATGCTGTTGCGGACTTTTATTATGAACTATTCAAGCCAAACAATACTACAATACATCATCTTTGTGTAACTCCAGTGGTTTAGGCAGCGTGCGCCAGATTTTTTCGAGTTTCTTGACATGTATTACATAAAATCATCAAAATTACATATAACATAAAATCATCACAAATTGAAGCCTATACTATATAACTTTCTTATTTATAATATTAGTAAAAAATTAAAAGTTATTCGTGTAGGATTAGTAGGATTTTAACGCTATAGTATAACACTTTCAAATTGATCAAATTTCGCTAGAGTTAATAGAATCTATTAAATTTGTTGATGTAAGATCGACCAATGCGAAGTGGAGAGCAAAGTTTTCGAATCGTCGTGGTATAATTTCACTGCACCGCACGACTCGAGGGGCTGCAATAGATACAGCTCAGTTAATGAGGAATGTTCGGAATTTGGCTTCAACACTTCAGCTGTTGAAACTTGTGACCAGTGGATTTACGAGAAGGATAATAGTTTCGTTGCTGAGGTAAATGCTCGAACTATATAATATACCAAAGCGTAGAACTGTTTCGAAGTTAATTTCATTGCGTTCTCAGGTATCAAGAACTTTTATTCTTTTATATTTGTTATCGGTGGATGTTTTGAAATGTGACTGTTTGAGATTTCTGGATCTTAAGATAATAAAGTAATGGGCAATTCTCCAAAATTTTTGTTTGTCATTCTTATAAGATTAAAATTGGATTATATACTTGACCTTCAACGTATCAAACATTTTACCGAACATTTTTAGTTGTACTGTATTTTCTTGTATCCATGAATTCAACAAAGCGAATTCCAGTCCTACAACTTCTAAGAATACCTTAAATGTTTCAGTTTCAATTAGCATGCAAAGATTGGAAACGAACCCTCGTTGGCACTGTTCATAGCATCGGTCTCATGTGTGGTCTTTTTTTTCAAGGACAGGTTTCTGACAAGTATGTATTTATTTAAACATATGTATAGTTTATGGATCATTAATACAATCTGATAGCAGTTACTCACATTATTTTATGTCTTTCTCGAATAAAATCACAAAGACATTAAAAATACAAAGTAATGATACTGAATATGAAATGGTTTTGAAGTACGTGTAACGAATAATAGTATCAATATTTTAATATGTAAATTAGTACGAGGAGTAAGTTTAAATAGTAATAAACTAAAAACAGTAATTTCAGTACATTTAAAATTAATTGCGTGAAATGAGTTCGAAAAATTGTCATCCACTGAGAAAAACCCAAAAAAAAATTCAGGGGATGCCCTTTTTGGTAAAGCATTTACGTGTTACTATAAACCAGATGTCTAATTGCCAAATTTAGCACACGTTCGAAATAGAACTTACCCTACAACGCATATCATGTCTATTTCAACAACTATTCAACAGGCTGGTGTGCCATACACCTGAGTATTTTAATACTTTATCATATAATGGTATTTACTAGTTAGCTACTTCTACGCTATGATAAAAATATTCTATAGCTACGAGTATTTATAATGATAAAATTGCAACTAAATTTGCGATGTCATTTTTTTAGGTTGGGTCGTAAGGCAGCCATAATTATATCTGGCTTAGCTTCCGCTGTTTTTGGCATTGCTAAAAGTTTTTCAAGTTCATATTCTGTATATATTATATTGGAGTGGTTCGAAGCAACTATTGGAGATAACTGTTCACCGGCATTCATAATGGGTAAGTTGTTATAAATTCCACAATTGTTATTTTTTTTAATTTTACTTGTATACTTTAATATGAAGTATATTAATGTATCGAGAAAGATTGCACTAACTAACAATTTTAATATATTATTAGCGATGATTTAATATATTATGAAACGGTATACGTTATTTTAATTTGTGACTGAAAGTGCTTTGTTTTTATAATCTTGTCATCAGTACTCAAATTCAAATTCTAATAAGTTTTTATTCGAATTGGCCTATTACAAGCACTTTTGAATCGTCAAATTTAAATTAAATTAAAGCTACAACTGGTTCGGAAAGGTGCTCTAACCGAGAAGAACCAGCAAGAAACTCAGCGGTAACTCTTTTTAAAAATAAATATTACAATTTTGTATTTACTATTGTTAACAAACATAGATCGCAATTTAGTTCCAAGCTTTCTTATAATTGACATAGTCTTTAACATTATAGTAAGCTTTATTAATGAGAGTCTCTTTAATTGTTTTTTTGAATTTGTGTAAAGGCAAGTCCAAAATAGATTGAGGAATTTTATTATAAAAAAGTACACCGAAGCCCACAAACGATCCACGTACTTTCTGAAGGCTTAGCCTTGGTATTATTATTAATTTATTTCGGTTCCTAGTTTGCCTATTACTAATATACTTTTTTTTATTAAAAAGATGTATATTTTGATTCACAAACACTATATAGTAACCCTAAGCCTAAAAGGCGCAGGCTCGAATCTTATGATATTGTGAGTTTTTATAAGTATATTATTTTTTTACAATTTGTGCTGATTAGAACTTCATCAAATTAAAAATATTTACAGTTAATAGCTTATCCCCTTCATTTTGATATAACAAACAAACAACAGCTTTGAATTTGTACAATAATACGTTTAATTTTTTTGTTACAGGAGTAGAATTAATGCACGGTGATTACAGACTTCATCAACAGATATTATTGAGTTTTGCAGGGGCTTTAGGCGGCGTGTCTTTCGCCATAGCTGCTTATTTAGTACCCTACTGGAGACACTTCATCCGTGTGATTTATGCACCGGCCCTCCTTTTTATATTGTACTTCTTTGTCATGGATGAAAGCGTGCGATGGCTGTTAAGTAAAGGCAAGAGGAAACATGCTACAACGTTGTTATTAAAAATGGCTAGAGTTAATAAAATTGCACTGGACGAAAATATGCTCGTTAATATAAAATGTGAAGAAAATAGATCCGAGAATTCCGCCCTGAGGGAGACTTTCCGATCTAAGATTGTTATTAAAAGATTTTTAATATGCTTGATATGGTGGACCTCGTGTACATTTATTTCGTTTGGCTTGATCGTTAATGTGGGGTTCCTCGCTGGAAGTAAATATCTTAATATTGGGTTCATGTCGTTATCCGATATACCAGCAGGTATTGTTATGGTGTTTGTTTTGAAACGTTTCAAAAGGAAAAAACCTCTCTTGTTATCCTTTTTATTAGCTGGATTGTTGTGTCTTACTCAACCATTCGTACCTAAAGGTAAGAAATGTTTAATCTTCTAACAAAATGATTCATTATAGTCGTTAGAATAACAGTGATATTTTAAATTATATGAGTCAATTTATATCGGGCAAACAGAATTTCCCAACAGGACTATTAGTATAAAAAAAATATTACCTCTATTAAAAAATTTAGCATTACATATATTTCCTATTTATTTTATCGCGGATTATAGCAAAATATTTTCTTATTACTTTTGTATTATGAATCTCAGAAATTAACGCCTAATTCTAGAAATTACATATTTCATTGTTCACAGAATACATAGTGATGTCAACGGGCGTCTATTTTCTCGGAAGATTTGTGTCAACGTTTACATTCGCTACTGTTTACATTTACACATCTGAATTATTTCCTACGTATACGAGAAACTCAATGCACGCATTGTGCTCAGCTATTGGGAGGATTGGATCTATATTAGCCCCGATGACACCGTTGTTGGTAAATGTTTATATCGTGTTCACTAAGAATATTGACGCAACAAGATTCAATATTCGATTTAGAAATTTCTCTTTCAGGTTTTATAATAGTATGATTACATCATTATCCTCCTGCCCCTATCCCACTCTAAGTGGGGTCGGCACATGTTGTCACATGATTCTTTCTGACGTCAGCTTGCCTTAGTCGTATTTTACGACCTCTCGGTAAGAAAGAGTGTGGTCTATTCTACTCAGTCGATACTACACAGTGGATCAACTTATCTTAGTCGCCTTTTACCACACCTCGGTAAGAAATGTGAGTAGTCTATTCTACTCAGCCGGATACCATACGGCGAGATAGTATGATTTCAATTTTACTTATAAAATTTTGGATACTTAAATTAACCACTTGAATTTTATTCGAAATTGATCATTTTTATGAATATACTATAAATATAAAATATATATATATACTATAAATATATATATAATATAATACTATAAAAGTCTGATAAATTATTGGTGAATTTATCATGTTTTACAATTATTAATAATATAATACTAATATTTTAGTTTTCATATGATATTTAAATTAAACTTAACTTAAATTTTTAATAATTTCAATATAATGTCACTCAATGCTCATGGCTCACTCTAAGGCTCAAGACTAACTAGCAAAACCTTTCTTATTTCAAGGTTAATTGGTCAAATTTAATATCGCTGTAATGAAAATGTCATCTCTAAATTCAAAATATTCTTTATTCAAGTAAAATTGTAAACAAGTGATTTTGAATCGACAAAATCTACCGCTAGTTCGGAAAGCCAGCAAGAAATTCGGCGGTTGTTCTTTTCAATGTATATAGAGAGCAAGAGCAAAAAATCTCATCAAAATTTATTCAGAACTTCAAACTTAAACAACTTACTTAAACAAGTATTTCTCTTGTTGCAGACGCAGTATATGGAAAGTCTGCCAACATTACTTTTTGGCAGTATATCTGTTGCAGCTGGTGTGACAACATTACTAGTTCCAGACCTAGCAAATGAACCTCTTCCTGATAATGTTAAACAAGCAGAGACTATAGGAACTTGTCAAATAAGTATCGTGTCTGAAAAGAAAATTGACGAAACTAGCACAACAGTACAAATGGAGCAGTGTCGAAAATCCTAAAGCCATTTTAACAGGCTTCATGATTGGCGATAATCCTTAGTCCTTTTATAACTGTATAGTTATAAAGCTAGTATTAGCTTTAATCGCAACTTCGTTCGCGTTGACTGCAGTCTTATTTGAGTAAACCGTAACACATATTAATTATGGCTATAGTGGGTTAACCTTAAAAGCTAGACATAAGCTTTCGCAGATTTTTATTAAGAACTTTTAAAGATAAACAATTTTGTAGTATGTGATTTTTGAATAACTTTCACCGTTTATTTAGCGCACGCAAGGAACACTTTAAATTTTGCCGTTTTCGCAATATGTTTTTATTGCTGCTCCTCTCCTATTCATCTTAGCGTGATGGTATATAGCCTATAGCCTTCTTCGATAGATGGACTATCATCGGTCATCTAATCGGTCCAGTAGTTCCAGAGATTAGTGCGTTCAAACAATCAATCAATCAATCAATCAATCAATCAATCAATCAATCAATCAATCAATCAATTAATCAATTAATCAATCAATCAATCAATCAATCAATCAATCAGTCAATCAATCAATCAATCAATTAATCAATCAAACAAACAATCGATCAATCAATCAATCAAACAAACAAACAAGCAAGCAAACAAACAAACTCTTCAGCTTCATATATTAGTATAGTAGTATAGATAGATAACATGATTTAAGATTTACGACAACTTGAACAAATACGTAATATTAACCATATCGATAATAATTGTAGTCATAAAATTTAATAAGAACTAAGTTAAAAAATAATAGTACGAATAGTCAGTACACACATAAATAATTAGGCTTAAGAAAACAATCTAATAGACAATGTGTATCTGTTCAAGTAGTAATCCATACTAAAATTATAAAGTCTGTCTATCTGTTGGTAACGTTTTCACGGTCAATCCGCTGACCCGATATTAATCGGTATAATTTGGCACAATTAATACTTATATCCGGGGTAACATATATTTGCAAAAGTAATAATAAAATTATTTTGCTATAATCCGCGATACGGTAAATAGAAAATATATATAGTGTTAAATGTATAGTGGACTATCCGTATTTTCATACCCGATACGTGCAGGATTCGTAAAAACACTTGCACAAACCTCCACCACTGCCACCACAGTACACAAGAGCAAAGCTTTGCGATTTTGTCGTGGAGTCTATCTCCTGATGATGCTTCGGTTGCGGGGCGAAACGATTGTTGAGTTTGTGATAGTGAACGTGTGTAGTGCTTGTGTATTGTGGTGGAAGTGGTGGAGGTTTGAGCATGTGTTTTGACGAATCCTGCACGTATCGGGTATGAAAATACGGATAGTTCACTATACATTTAACACTATATATATTTTCTATTTACTGTATCGCGGATTATAGCAAAATAATTTTATTATTACTTTTGTGTTATGGATCTCCGCATAATGCCTAATTCTATAAATTATATATTTGCAGGCTTTCAACAGCAATAAAACAAGACTTAAAATACAATACGGTTTTATGAAAATCGTGTTGGATAGGTGGTGTGGTTGTTTAGACACTGCATAAACCAGCAGAGATACGCTAAAGTAATGAATACTAGAGAATTGTAGATCTACAAAATACTACAAAAAAGTCGAAGACAGCGTGTCACTATATCTTATAGTTAACTCACAATAATTATTTTTATGTTCAAAATTTTAATTAAAAATATTACGTCATTAGCGTGGGCCTGTTACTATGCCCACAGCTGGGCTAAGGCCTCCTCTCTCCGTTTTTGGAGAGAAGGATTAGAGCTAAGACCTACCACGCTGCTCCAATGCGGATTGGTAGGTTACACATATCCCTAGAACTCTTTAGAGATATGCAGGTTTCCTCACGATGTTTTCCTTCACCGATTTCTTAAAAAATCTCGCGCTAAAAAAGTAAAAAGCTGTGATAGCCTAGCGGTGAAACCGTGCGACTCTCTAGAGACGACATAGGTTCAAACCCCGGGCAGGCACCAATGAGTTTTTCTAAAACTCATGCGTCTAATTGATAATTGCAATTTATCACAAGCTTTTCGGTGAAGGAAAACATCGTGAGGAAACCTGCATATCTCTAAAGAATTCTGGAGATATGTGTAACCTACCAATCGTTGGAGCAGCGTGGTAGGTGTTAGCTCCAACCCTTCTCTCCAGAAACGGAGAGAGGCGGCCTATTCCCAGCACTGGGATTGTAAAAGGCCGCTACTTTACTTTTACATATAAAATATATAAATATGATGCCTTGGCACTGAATTTCCTGTTATCTTTACTCCTACTTTCATTAAAGGGCTTACTTTGATGACCAAGATGGCTGACAATATTAAATGACTCTCTCTCCATTAAAACGACACGGAACATTTAAAATTGATGACACCTTTGAGATTACAAGCTTATATAAAACCTTTATTGCATATTGTGTACTTTAGACGGCAATTTTCTTACAACACTCATAATGATTGTATCTTTATTTGTTTTTAAAATTCAGCATTGTGGCATGTGGATTTTGCATTTACGTACAAAAATACGGTGTATGATCTTATTTAAAAGATAACAATAACGAAATATTCAGATAAAAAAAAACGAGTTTTGCACACCTGTACCAAAAACCTGAAGACTAGAGGAGATCCCTTTTTTTCAAATTCAAAATATTGCTAATTATCACACGCTTTTCGGTGAAGGAAAACATCGTGAGGAAACCTGCATATCTCTAGAGAATTATAGGGATATGTGTAACCTACCAATACGCATTGGAGCAGCGTGGTAGGCCTTAGCTCCAATCCTTTTCTCCAAAAACGGAGAGAGGAGGCCTTAGCTCAGCAGTGGGCATAGTAACAGGCCGTTTCTTTACTTTATTTTTATGTTATATTGATAGTTACTTCTTGTATCCTTCTATCTATCAAGTTACAAGGACGCCCGTCGGCATAGGACAGGGTAGGTCTTATTCTGGACTATTCCACCCATTTTCCCATTTTAGGACAAGGGTTTCACTGCTGTCCCGACAGTGTTACCTTCTCTAATCTATCTGTTCATTTTACGAACCTGATAATATCCCTGAAGAGGATATTTGTTAAGTTCTCAACTTCAATTCGTTTCGTTACCTATTTCCTTTCTTAACTCCTTTCTTCCTAACCTATCTCCTAATCCTAACTTCCTATCTCAGCCATAAGGTTATATAACATACTTGTTTCTTCCTCTCCACACTCTGGGCACGCAGCATCTTTTATTCTCATTATTGACAGGTGTCTGTTTAAGAAACAGTGGCCAGTAGTAATGCCTGTTATACTTGTACCCTTAGTAATCTATGAGGTTATTTCTCTTCACTAATTAACCAATTATCGGAGTAAACTAAAAATAATATCGTCATTAGTTCGGAGAAACTTAATGACTTGTAAAATTAATAACGCACGGCTCCCGACGTTTTCTATTATGGCAGAGTATTAATAACTGAGAATAATTACAGTTCTGTTGTTTTTTTTCTCTGTATCTTTGACATTAACTTCATCGTTACTTAGGTAGATCTAAAGTATCATTAAGAGGTATGGTTTGCTAGCTTAGACTGCAATATCACTGAGAAATTGAAGTAATTCAAATTAACTTCAAATTCAAAATATTATTTATTTAAGTACTGCTGGTTCGGAAAGCTGTTCCTACCGAGAAGAACCAGCAAGAAACGCGGCGGTTGCTCTTTTCAAAGGATAATTCTTATTACTAGTTACATATAGTAATTAATGTCTTGTACAGGGTCGAAGAGCAGTTATATATCCACGCATTCTTAACGTCGTAGTAATCGAATAGTATAGTATGGTTTCTATAGTAGCCTTTTTTAAATAGGGTTTTTAAACTGCTGTAATAGTAAGGTTAAAGTCATACGCCATGAGCTCGAAAATGTCTCCTTACTACACCGTTCGAGAGTATCAAATGGTCACTAACGATCTGAGGAGACTGCGTCTACTCTTCTAGACAAGACAAATCTCAACACCAACTATAACTTAGACGAATTAGCATCTAATAGTCTTATTGAGTCTGCGTTAAGAATGGTACATCATTTTTCGTATGCTCATTTCTGCCTGTGGTCTGACACCGAGACCTAGAAAAGTCACGCGGAGTTTTATTTTGGCTGTCAAGGTTTACGTTACAATTACGTTGGGTCACTAACGATAACAAGACTGGGTCTACTAGTTTAGACTTAACTAATTTCAACATCAACCACGATGATGATGTAGCATCTAAAAGTAGTATCGATTTTGCGTTCGATACAAAACTTACTACCATTCGCACTATTTTACTATTTTAAGAAATTATATTATTTAATTGCGAAGTCTACTTATGCTTTTAATAACCGATTGAAATTGCAAAAGTCACAAGTCTTCAACCCCTCAGGTCGCAGGTTCGAGTCCCGCCGAGGGCCAACATTTTCTATAAACAATTTGTTGGTTCTTCGTGTCTGAGTGAATATATGTATTTAAATTAGATATGTGTGTATTTCCCAGTTGTCTGTCACACATAACATAAGTATTAAGTAAATTACTTGGCGGACGGACAACCGTGTGTGTAAGTGTCCCATATCAAAAAAACTTTTTTTTTTGATAAATAAGTTGACAGGTCGTAATTATGTATCATGTACAATTTTTGTAGGTATTTAGTAATGGTAATTGCACAAACACCATCAATATATACTTGTAAAATGTAGCCGTGAATTTGTTTCAAATAAATTGAATAAATTACGTTTTATAAATCTAGAAAGCAATAATACGAGGGTAATTTTCAAAGGGTATGGATTTAACGGAAAATCCCTTTACTTATCAATGAGATTGTACCTTTGGGAATCATTTGCTATATCCCATATTGTTGAAAGGTAAATAGAAGATAATATACCTTTCAATAATTTACTACGATTTATGTCGATTAAAAGATTTTTTGAAAAGCATTTTAGTGATTAAGATAAGTAATTTTACGGTCTACTACTATCTCTCGGCTGGGCAATGCCTTCTCATTGGGGAAAAGGATTGAAAATTCAATTTATAGAAGCAGCGTTTTTTTGTGTTATGTTTGTTGGAAAAGGCGAATGCGAAATCATCGTCACACTTGCGAAATATGGGGAAAAGTGCAAAAGTGCCACTGGTGTCGGGTTGGTCACTAGGGGGTTGTTGTTGTATGGTTAGGTTGTCTGACGGTCTGTCACGACACTGTATATTGTACAATATCGATGAAATTGGGCACAATTAGAGCTTATATACTGACCTAACATATCAAATCAAATCAAATCAAAATAATTTTTATTCTAATATTGCAAACCATTTCAGGCACTTTTGAATCGTCAAGCAACGATATGACTAATGAAGCTACAACTGGTTCGGAATGTTGCTCTTACCGAGAAGAACCAGCAAAAAACAAAGCGGTCAATCTTTGAAATATTTTCAATTATACATTATTAAACCGCAGCCTTGTATGAAGCTGGAAGGATTTTCAAATTAATGCTTTCTTATCATCCAAATAATCTTCAATATTTCTTTTGTAATATGCTTTACGTATAACCATATTTTTTACATTTAGTTTTGAATCTTTCTGTAGACTGGTCTAGAATGGATTGAGGAATTTTATTATAGAAGCGAATAGCGAGACCAACAAATGAGTTGCTTACTCTGCTGAGTCGCGACGCAGGTATCACTAGCTGTTTGTGACCTCTCATATGTCTATGATAACATCTCGCATATTAGGATTAAAAAATCATCCTTTTCCTTTAGAAAACCGATCTGCCTAACGTCAACTTACCTTAGTCGCCTTTTACACACTTCACTACGATAACATGGATGAAGATGTAATATAAAATTATTTTGCTATAATCCGCGATACAGTAAATAGAAAATATATATAGTGTTTAATGTATAGTGGACTATCAGTATATCCGTAGCATCATCAGGAGATAGACTCCACGACAAATTCGCAAAGCTCTTTGCGATTTTGTCGTGGAGTCTATCTCCTGATGATGCTTCGGTTGCGGGGCGAAACGATTGTTGAGTTTGTGATAGTGAAACTGTGTAGTGCTTGTGTATTGTGGTGGAAGTGGTGGAGGTTTGTGCATGTGTTTTTACGAATCCTGCACGTATCGGGTATGAAAATACTGATAGTCCACTATACATTAAACACTATATATATTTTCTATTTACTGTATCGCGGATTATAGCAAAATAATTTTATTATTACTTTTGTATTATGGATCTCCGCAAAGTAACGCCTAATTCTATAAATTATGGATGAAGATGGTTTATTCTACTAAGCCGGCATGACACAGTGGTAATTATTATAGAAAAAAGGCACCATATTTGATACTACTGGAAATAAAGCATATTTCATTCAATCACATCTTTGAATTAGAATAAAATAGCTATTTTCCGTGAATTATTTTCATTATACAAAAATTGTCATTGCACTGCAAACTGTATTCCGTTCGGAAACTCCATTACGGGTCGTGTTCTGAAAGGCCGCGACATTATCGGGATCAATATCACATGCGATATTCTTATCACGTAGCTAGTTGAGATCAACCGTCGTGATTCTCTCCCGATGCTACGCTTCCTTAGCGTTATTACTGCGCGAGGGAACATTATTTGTTATTAACTGAGTTTTTAGACCGACTCCGTCCAATATAGCGTAAACAATTTATATAGTTGACACATTTTTGAAATACAGATTAGTTTGACTCTTTCTCACCCTACTAGGATGTAAGGGCTTTTTTCCTGCATAATACTTTAAGGGGAACGAATTTCGCTTTATGTGTTTATTTTTCAAACGTAAAAATATGGTACAAGAATGAGATTAAATGAGATGTAATGAAATATGTTTATCCTGTCAAGATTAACGTTGTTGCGTTATATGCAGTGGCATAATATGTTAATGTTAGATATTTTCGAACAACTAGAAATCATTAAGCATAACAGTGGCACCCTCATTAACGAGCAGATGAATGTTTCTAGTTCAAGCTAGTTGCACGTGTTCAGAGGTAAAATAAAGGGTGGATGAATCATGTGGAAAGGTGGATGAATCAAGTACTATATAACAATGCTTGCTTGGATAATGCTTCGCTTTGCGATTTTGTCGGGGAGTCTATCTCCTGATGATGCTTCGTCTGCGAGGCGAAACGATTGTTTTTGATAGTGAACGTGTGTAGTGCTTGTGTATTGTGGTGGAAGTGATGGAGGTTTGTGCATGTGTTTTAACGAATCCTGCACGTATCGGGTATGAAAATACGGATAGTCCACTATACATTTAACACTATATATATTTTCTATTTACTATATCGCGGATTATAGCAAAATAATTTTATTATTTCTTTTGGCATAATATGTGTTCGTTGCTATTTTTTATTTAACAGTTATTGTTATAATTTTTTTATTGCTTGCGCTTGTCTGCAATCATGCCTGATGGTACAGTCTTAGGTGAAACACGCATACCTAGAAGATGCCTATTCACTCTTGCTTTAAAGATATACCTACATTATATGAACTGGGAAAAATAGATACCGGGAGAGAAGTCCATCCCTTTGCTGTGTGCATAACATCATCATTATAATAGCCTTGTGGTATCCGGTAGAATAGAATAGACCACCCTCCTTTCTTTCCAAGGTTTCGTAAGAGGCGACTAAGGTAAATGACGTGTGGTATCCGGCTGCATAGAATAGACCACCCTCCTTTCTTACCGAGGTGTCGTAAGAGGCGAATAAGGTAAATTCCGTGTGGTATCCGGCTGCATAGAATAGACCACCCTCCTTTCTTACCGAGGTGTCGTAAGAGGCGACTAAGGTAAATTCCGTGTGGTATCCGGCTGCATAGAATAGACCACCCTCCTTTCTTACCGAGGTGTCGTAAGAGGCGACTAAGGTAAATGCCGTGTGGTATCCGGCTGCATAGAATAGACCACCCTCATTTCTTACCGAGGTGTCGTAAGAGGCGACTAAGGTAAATGCCGTGTGGTATCCGGCTGCATAGAATAGACCACCCTCCTTTCTTACCGAGGTGTCGTAAGAGGCGACTAAGGTAAATGCCGTGTGGTATCCGGCTGCATAGAATAGACCACCCTCATTTCTTACCAAGGTGTCGTAAAAGGCGACTAAGGTAAGTTGACGTCAGGCAGGCGGTCGTTCATAAAATGCGTAGCGAAATCATATGACAACATGTTTGTAACATGTTTGCCGACCCCACTTAGAGAGGGATAAGGGCAGGAGGATGATGATAACATCATCATTATAACTTCAATCACCGTGTGGAACGCACAAATGAATATATATGTTTCTAGTTATCTATTTCGCATCTATATACGCGTAAAGTTCAGAAATCGTACATACTATTAAACATTCTACATAGATCTGGAATCAATTTAACGTAACTTCACTCAGATTTGAGAATAGGCCTCTCGCGGAAGAAGCTCTAAATAAAACAAACGCTAGGTATTCGTCAAATCCCTTTAGAAACGGAACGTCTGTTTTCTAATGCATAACCATCTTCATCTCTGAGACGAAGGCTTGAATAATGAAAGCTCATTATTTTCCCGGACATTATGAATATGAATTGACTCACTTTTACGGTGCGATAAACGAGGCAAACTGATCCTACAATATTGTCCCTGGGGATAATGAAAATAGATCTTTTTCCACTTCGCACGTTTTAATTATTCGCTGTAGTTGAACGAGAAACAATATGGCGTCTTGTTTGATAAAACAACACTGTTTAATTAACGTGTTACGACATAAGTTAGAGTAAGGACGCCAGCCTAAAATTTGGCATATGACAATTAAGAGAAAGAATGTGAGGGTGATGTATCTGTTACTGTTTTTTATGTGCTATTAAAGCTGTGATAGCCCAGTGGTGACACCGTGTGAATCTCTAGACGAACATTTCCAACCCGGGCAGGCATCAATCAGTTTTTTTTTGGTAAAACTTATGTATCTAATTAATATTTGCTATTTATCTCATTTCGGTGGACGAAAACATCGTGAGGAAACCTGCATATCTCTAGAGAATTGTAGGCATATATGTAACCTACCAATCCGCATTGGAGCAGCTAGGTAGGTCTTAGCTGCAATCCTTCTCTCCAAAAAACGGAGAGAGGAGGCCTATTCCCAGCAGTCGGATATTAACAGGCCGTTACCCACTTTTTTATGTGTGATTAGACAAAGGGTCTCTCATATTCCCTCTCTTATCATTTGTTGGACTTTTGCATTCACAGGCCTACCTAATGCCTCAATGCACGGTATAATTTTTAAAGTACCCTCAATTATTTACTATTTTTCAGTCAATTTATATAAGACCGTGATGTATTACAAACCTATCCTAATTCAAATTTAAATCCAAAATATTCTTTGTTCAAGTAAACTAGTAAACAAGTGTTTATGAATCGTCAACATCTACTGCTGGTTCGAAAAGCTGTTCCTACCGAGAAGAACCAGCAAGAAACTCAGCGGTTGCTCTTTTTAAAGAATAATTCTTATTACTAGTTATATATAGTTATTTATGTTTTGTACAGTGTCGAAAAGTATGAAATAATTATCATATATAATATAATAATAAAATTATATATACACAAATTGCACAAAGGGCGAACTTAATGCTCCAGATCAGATTACAGGATTATCTCTCAGACGACCTTTTGATGTCGACTGGGGGCGTATGAAAGCATGTTTTAGAGGTAAAGGATCTAAAATAGCATATTAAATTATATGTATCTAATACTTTGATCAAAGATGAAAAGATATTTGAATAACATGCTTTCGATATAAAAATTGAAAACAAAACCCAGTTACTTACTTTACTTTAACTCACAAAGTTACTTTGGGGACGGACGACACATATTAAAATGTCACATATTACACATAAATTAAACGGATTACAGCTAATTGTATCGTCAATTATAGATGGTGATGACATGAGCGATACAGTTGACAAGTATAAAAGTAAAATGGTATTAAAAGCATAAAACGTATGAAACTGGCATAAAAAGTATGAAACTCAATTCTATATTTGGAAAAGCCCAGCCCAGCGGTGAGACCGTTCAAATCTCTAGAGACGATTATGAGGTCAAAACCAGTCAGGTACCAATGAGTTTTTCTATTAAAACTTTTCTGTCTAATTCATAATTGTAATTTATCACACGCTTTTCTGTGAAAGAAAACATCGTGAGTAAACCTGCATATCTTTAGAGAATTCTAGGGATATGTGTAACCTACCAATCCGCATTGAAGCAGCGTGGTAGGTTTTACCTCCAACCCTTCTTTCCAAAAACGGAGAGAGGAGGCCTATGCCCAGCAGTGGGATAGCAAAGCCATTACTTTTTCTTATATATATATAATTACTTGACTAATTTTCCGTCACAGATTAAGCAATATTATTTTTATTAATCGAGAAAAGAGGAAATAGAACGGTCTCGTTCGCAATTAATGATCTGTAAAATTAACGTGTCAGGTTATTGACGTTTTTCTATTAAGGAAAATTTATTAATCTCTTTAATTGCTACAGTTAACGTTTTTTTCTTAATCTACAGTACGTTTAACGCAGCAAAAGGTTTGACGTCAGCAACGACAAGTCTGTTTGTATGTTACAAATTCGCTTAAATGTTATCGATTAAATTCGGCACAAATATTCCTTTTACACCGTGTAACGTTTTGCCTCCTTACCCTTCTGTCCCAATCTCATTCTGTACCAATATTTATCTATACTAATATTATAAAGAGGAAAGATTTGTATGTTTGTTTGTATGTATGTATGTTTGTTACGTTTTCACGCAAAAACTACTGGAACGATTTCAAAAATTTTTTCACCATTGGAAAGCTGCTTTTTCACTGAGCAATATAGGCTATATGTCATTTTCTAAAAAAATAGGGATCCCTAATAAAATTGTATTTAATAAATTTGTATTATTTATATGAAGTTAGAGCGTAAGCGCTCTTAAATATTATTTGGCACGTGATTCGTCTAGTTGGTTAGGACCCATTTAACGTTGTGTTTGTAATAACTCAAATCCTTTTAGAGCGTCAGAGACCACAGATTCGTCAGATTAGAGGAGGAAAGTAAACATAAATTAATATTAGTTATTGTACAATAATCGCACGATACATAAACAGGGTTATGTTCAATACATAAACGGATCATATATATTTATTACATGAACGCATCCCATATATTTATTACATGAAAAGAACCCACGACATATAATAAAAAAAATGCTGAACATTCAGAAGGTTGAATGTTCTTTATTCTAATATTTCAATAAAGCAATAGGTTTTATATTACCCTGTTTGCCTTACGGCAGAAAAGTTTTATATTTATCCGTTTTTTTATTGGATAAATTTAACTGAGCCTTTTAAATGTATAATTCAAGTAAGTCATAACGGTTCATTTACTAAAGTAATTCAACTGTGCTCTCGAAAAACGATGAATCTCTCTCAGTCTTCCCGGATCAATCTGACTTTTGTGATGGAGATATTTTGAGGGTTGAAGAATGGTAGAAGTTAGTGTTTATTCCAAGACTACAGTCCATGCGAACGAAATTGCGGGTAAAAGCTAGTTATTTTATAAATTTATTTACCAAATTAAACATTTTTTTTCCGCTTATTAATTCTCATCTAACACCTTTAAACGAGAATTGCTCCAACGATTTTCATGATGTTTAGTACGTAAGGGGTTTCGGAGTCTATATAAAAATAGATACATGAGAAAAGTAATTTTACTTAGAATTACATTACTAGAATATTTAATTTAATTTGACTGTCATATTTTTGTGTTAAAAGAGATATATAAACAACTTCAAAAACTGTTAACTTTACACGTGACAGGAGCAATTTTTTTAACTTGTAGTACAGTTAATAATTCAACAAAACATGTCTATGTTTGTCTCTGCCATGTGGTATCCTGCTGATTAGAATAGACCACCCTTTTTCTTACCGAGGGGTCGTAAAAGGCGACTAAAGTAAGTTGACCCACCGTGTGGTATCCGGTTGAGTAGTATAGACCACCCTTTTTCTTACCGAGGGGTCCTAAATTATGAATAAGGTAAGTTGATGTCAGGCAGGCGGCCGGTCGTAATATACGTTGCCAAAACATGTGACAATATGTTTAAAACATGTTGTGCCGACCCCACTTAGAGGGGGATAAGAGCAAGAGGATCATGATGTTTAAGTATGTCTGAAATATATTTATTTGAATAATTTATATAAAGGTTTGTTTATAAAATAAATTAAGTAAGTTAAGTCTATTAACTATGAATAGAACTCTGTAAATCCTACTATTATCATTCTATTCAGTAAACTTTATGTTAAATGGAAAACCGTTTTTCTCTATGGCTGGATAACTTTCAATGCACAGACGATCCTTATTTAAATGAGAGATAAAACCTGAAAAAAACCTTTTAAAAATTCTGAGCTTGGTGCCTCATTTAAAATTTTTCGAGTCGTATTTTTGGAGCGTCAAAGCGTTACGCTGTAAGGTTATGCGGCTAACGCTTTTAAAATAATTACTCTAGCGAGGGTAGTGTTATAAAAACACGTTGTATTTGTGTTTAATATAATGAGAGTAGTTTCTAGAAATACTTTAAGAAAAAAATATCTTTTATACACATATTCATAGAATTAGGCAGCACATTAAGTTACTAGGTGATACCTGTAGCTTCGCCCGCGTGTTTTCGCTTCATTTTTTTTAGTGGAAACTTGATTGATGTTTGCTACATCATCATCCTCCTGCCTTTATCCCACTTAGCCAAAACTCATGTGTCTAATTGATAATTGCAATTTATAGCACACACTTTTCGGTGAAGGAAAAAATCGTGAGGAAACCTGCATATCTCTAGAGAATTCTAGGGATATGTGTAACCTACCAATCTGCATTAGAGCAGCGTCATAGGTCTTAGCTCCAATCCTTCTCTCCAAAAACGGAGACAGGAGGCCTTCGCCCAGCAGTGGCATATAAACATGCCGTTACTTTACTTTTTTTGATAGATACTTATAGATTATAAGAAGAAATTGCACTCATCGAACGCATTCGTCGTGTTAATAAAGACAGACTTTCGGATTCATAATATTAGTATCGTCGCAGAGACGCTTCCTGTAGTATGTGTTACATATTAGAACAGAATTTCAATAAGATAGGAGCCTACACTATTTTTTATATGAACTTTAGTTTTTCCAAACTTTTTATTTGTATGCAAGAGTTATATACTCTTTCAGCCCTTATCCCATTCTAAGTTGGATGGGCACAACATGTTAAAATCATGTTGCCACATAATTTGGCTACGTATTTTACGACCGGCCGCCTGCCTAACGTCAACTTACCTTAGTCGTATTTTACAACCCTTCTGTAAGAAAGAGAGTGGTCAATTCTACTCAACCGGATACCACACGGTGGATCGACTTATCTTAGTTGCCTTTTACGACACATCGGTAAGAAATGAGCGTGGTTTATTCTACTCAGCCGGATACCACACGGCATGCTTGAAAAAAAGTTAGATATAATTACTTTGCTATAATCCCCGTTTATGAAGAACATCTATGTGACGCTAAATATGGGAAGCAGAAACCGTTCATATACCTTATATTTTGTATTAGTTAGATTATTTGACACGCGTATCACAACAGATCGGCACCCAAAACAAACTAAAAATATTCTAAGACGATGTCTACGATGGTTTCGCCCCGTAACTATATCATCATCAGGAGATAGGCTTCACGACGAAATCACGACAAAATTGCTGAAAAATAATTCAAATGCTTTTTTAATCAAGTATTAATATAATGTATATATGACGAGACTAGCGTATCAATTTTAATTTTTAATTAAATTAATATTTATACAAATAAATGCCTAAATTGTTACACCGCACTGCAGTTTCGTTGTGTCCACAATACATATAAGTGGATCGAAATATTGCAGTGAAATATCATGGACAAGTAATCAAAATTAATTATTAATTAACGGTATGCACGATGCGGTACTAATAATATAATGTTTATAGTATGATATTATGACAGTTTAAATTATAATTAATTTAGAAATGGATATTGTTTAGACGAATCTGGTACGTTTTTATTTATTTCACTGTGGTACGCCGACGCCATCTTTTTCTTTTATTTAGTATTTGTGACTACAGTAAGTTAAAGAGAGAATCGAGATAGTTATTATACTAGGATGAAGATGAAACTAATATACTTATTCATCTGTAATAAGTACAGATAAAACAGAGATACAGATTTTAAGTCTCATTTGTTTTCTCTTATTGTCGTTCAACACATGTCAGACTGCTTTGCCTACCCCAATTATAATAACTCTTATGTAAGAGATAATCTTTTGTCGCCTATAATCATGTGATATTGTTTGTAATTACTGAAATTTCCAATTGAAGCATTTGATGTCTGTTGATACGGTTACAATATTAAAAATAAATCCAGTCCATTAATAATCTATTAATGTAACGAACATAGCGGCAACGGAATGCGCGTTTAGAAATCAGAAATGACATTTTGACTGTTTATTCGACAATTGACGTATCCGGTATCAATACCAAACGAAATGTTGCTAGTACTAAGGTAAGAAATAATTATTTTAAATCTCGGATGAAAAAAAATTATATCCGGGATACGTCAAAATTTTGGACCCCTGGCAGATATCAATGACTTTTGAATAATGTATGCAGTTTAATTAGTATTTAAAATCTATATCGCGTTTATAGCGGAGACTAATCGAACAATTAGTTAATTTATAGAATTAGGCGTTACTTTGCGGAGATCCATAATACAAAGGTAATAATAGAATTATTTTCCTATAATCCGCGATACAGTAAATAGAAAATATATATAGTGTTAAATGTATAGCGGACTATCCGTATTTTCATACCCGATACGTGCAGGATTCGTAAAAACACACGCACAAACCTCCACCACTGCCACCACAATACACTAACACACACAATACACACACACGTTCACTATCACAATCTCAACAATCGTTTCGGCCCGGAACCGAAGCATCATCAGGAGATAGACTCCATGACAGAATCGCTTGCGCGTATCGGGTATGGAAATACGGATAGTCCACTATACATTTAACACTATATATATTTTCTATTTACTGTATCGCGGATTATAGCAAAATAATTCTATTATTACTTTCGCACGATTAGTATTAAAGTGACCTGAATTAAATAAGTTGTTTTTTGGCAAATTGCACATACATACACTATTTGGTAACACTGTCGGGATAACAGTGAAAACTCTTGTCCTAAGGGTTTCCCTATAGGTATTTCCCTATAGGGAAATGGGTGGAATAATCCAGAATATGAGCTGACCACTCGCCTTGTACCGACAGGCGTTCCCGAAATTAGATAACATAAGATACACTATTTACACTATAAAATAAATAAACGAGTTTTTTTATTGTTTGTAGCGTGATGTAATAGATGCCATTGAAATAATGTTTACAATATATCTAAATATCGATAAAACGCTTGCATAAAAAAGTAAAGTTACAGCCTGTTATAATCCCGCTGATGAAAATAGGCTTCCTCTCACCGTGTCTGGAGAGAAAGGATGGAGCTAAGACCTACCACGCTGCACCAAAGTGGATTGGTAGGTTACACATATTCCCAAAGTGCTCTAGAGATATGCGGGTTTACTCACGATGTTTTTCCTTTACCGAAAAGCGTGTGGTAAATTGCAATACGAAACAATGGATGTTGCGAAAGAATTCCTGGGATATGAAACAGCGTGGTGGTTCTAAGCTCTAACCATCATAAGAGAGTGAAACCGTTGTAGGTGCTTAAAGATCGTTATTAAATTTAACCGTTGGATTAATTTTGTTAAAACATTTTATTCTTTTAACGCAAATACAACATTATTTTTATATTTACATCAGACTGTTTCATTCTGAAGTAATTATTTTAAAAGCATAGTCTCATAACCTTCCACTGTTGCGCTTTGACGCTTTGCCTGAGTAAATGTTATAATGGAAAGTATCACCGCAATCTAGTTGAAATATGTGATATGCAGGGTAAGTATTTATCATATGACATTAATTTTAATTTTAGTTACCTACAGACATCGGCACCTGGTATTTTTTTTTTGCATATTAGGCGAGCGCTTGACTGCAATCATGATGGTAAACAATGATAAAGTCTACGATGGAGCGCGCTTGCCTAGAAAATACCTATTCACTCTTGATTTAAACTATCGTGAATAGTATTCATCTATATCTATACTTCTATATCTATATCTACTTATTAATTACTTTTAATAATTATTAATTACTTCTATACATATTAATTAATCTATGCACTATACTTAATATACATATAAAGCTGAAGAGTTTGTTTGTTTGATTGTGTGAACGCACTAATCTCAGGAACTACTGGATCGATTTAAAAAAATCTTTGAATATAAGATAGTCTATTTATCGAGAAAGGCTATATACCATCACGCTAAGAGGAATAGAAGAGGTGTAGCAATAAAAAATATTGCGAAAAGCTTTTATTAAAAAATAATGTACAACAAAATTGTTCCCCTCTAAAAGTTCTAAATACCCGCGACAACATATGTCTAGCTTTTAAGGTTAACCCGCTTTAACCATAATTAATAAAAATATTACTGTTTACTTAAATAATAAACCTGGAGTCCACGCGAACGAAGTTGCGTTTAAAAGCTAGTACTTAAAATGTAGACACCGTCTATACTCACGTCTAATTTTATCGGGTTAACCCGACTATTGTCGAGCCCATCCGGGGTACTTATTCATGTGCTCTTTAAACGACGTTATCGCGGCGGGAACTATTATGTATAGTGTATAGTGGGTACCCTGGATGGGCTCGACACTAGTCGGGTTAACCCGATAAAATTAGACGGGAATATAGCCGGTGTCAACATATTGAGTATTTACTCTTGCTTTGGAGACACCCATATTATATGAACCGGGAAAAATAGATTCAGGGAGAGAATTCCATTCCCTTGCTGTGCGCAATAGAAAAGAAGACACGAAGAACTTCGTGCGCTTTCGTAGAATGTCAATGACGTAAGGGTGGGACTTCTCCCGGTGCCTACCGGTGTGATGATAGAAAGGCTATAGAGGAAGAAGGTTATACTCCATAACCTGAGCACACTCTCCGAAATATATCATGTAGAAGACCGATAGACCGGCAACCCTGCGCCGATGTTGAAGACTGTGCAATTTGGTATCTATCAGAGTTTCAACGGAAGCCAGAAGGCACGTGTATCCTCCAAGTCCAAAGTCCTAAGCATGCTTAAGAGTTACCTACTAATCACTGGGCTATAGATTTTAGATAGCCTGGTAAAATATAAAAGCAATGTCCATCACCTACGCGGATAATATGAATGTTTATGTAGGCGCTATATTTGGTTGTGTATTTTTCATGAGATGTGTGCTTAGGACGGGCGAGATTGTGATATATTGTTATTACAGAACCCTTTTAACTGTTCTATTATTTTATCCTCAATATACCTTACTTGACACTTATATTTTTAGTATGGTGCACAGATCTGCGGAGTAACATTTCTAGGAGCACCTCTTCAATGTCGAATGCCAAGTTTCTCTTGTTAGAATTCTCCAGAGGTTTCTAGGTGTTTTCACTATGTTGTTCGAGGCCTCCTCTCTCCGTTGTTGTATAGAAGGGTTGGCGCTAAGACCTAACACAATGCGGATTGGTAGGTTAAACATATCCCCAGAATTCTCTAGAGATATGAATGTTTCCTCACGATTTTTTTCCTTCGCCGAAAAGCGTGTGATACGTAGCAATTATCAATTAGACAAAAGTTTTTAAAAGAAAAACTCATTGATGCCTACCCGGGTTAAGAATCCGTGACCCCCACGAAAGAGTCGCACGGTCTCACTGCTGAGCAATAACAGCTTATTTATAACGCAATTCATACATTAATCTCATACTGAAACATATTTAAGTGAACTTTAGTTATGCCATGGACATAGCAATAAGCGATAATCATATCATGGTTTCAATTCCATGAGTTTTTCTATAAAAACTTATGTGTCTAATTGATAATTGCAATTTATCACACGCTTTTCGGTGAAGGAAAACATCGTGAGGAAACCTGTATATCTCTGGAGATTTCTATATGATGGGATATGTGTAACCTATCAATCCGCATTGGAGCAGCGTGGTAGATTTTAACTCCAACCCTTCTTCTTGCCCAGCAGTGGGATAGTAACAGTCCGTTACTTTACTATGGACATCGCGTCCGCCGACTTTCTTATAGACTCTTCTCGGCAGGTAGACTTTTCATTACAAAAGCATCGGATGATTAAAAAATACTTATTAAGGTTTCAATACGGTTAATTTTTAATTTAAGTTTATTTATATAAACTGTAATAACTGCCATATTTGTTACACAAAATGTCCGTACGTTTTCATTAGTACCGAGACCGGAGATTTATTCCCAATTAAATGCGTGAGGCTGTCACCATTCGTCCAATGCACTTTGACCCCTGCTCATATTGAATTTATACTGCCGTACTAAAGTGACAAGCTTGATAAATAGTCTCAATATAAATTATTTCGGAATTATCATTCTCCTGCCCTTATCCCACTCTAATTGGGGTCGGCGCAACATGTTACAAACATGTTGTCACATGATTTGGCTACGTATTTTACGACCGGCCGCCTGCCTGACGTAAACTTACCTTAGTCGCCTTTTACGACACCTCGGTAAGAAATGAGGGTGGTCCATTCTATGCAGCCGGATACCACACGGCACATACCTTAGTCGCCTCTTACGACACCTCGGTAAGAAAGGAGGGTGGTCTATTCTATGCAGCCGGATACCACACGGCGTTCAATATAAATTATTTCGTGATATCAGTTTGAAAGTTATGATAATATAATGTTAAAATAACAATTTTCGACAATTTACGCCATAAGGATTTTAGAGGAAAAGTAATGAAAATATTAAAAAACTTTTATTGTTTAATAAAAGAGCCATGCGTGGCATCTACAATTTAAGTCCGCGTGATTTACTGGGAGAGAAGTTTAAGGAAGTAGGTATTGTTACATTTGCTCTACAGTATATTTTAAGCAATTTAATTTTTGTACGTAAAAATTTAAAGAATTATAAAACGGTAGGTGATGTATATAATAGACAAACTAGGAACCGACATAAGCTCGCGGCTTCTGCTTTGCGCCTAGCAAAAGTACGTAAATCGTTTATAGGTTTGGGTATAAGATTCTATAATAAAATTCCAGAAATCTATTTTGGCCTTGCCATTACAGCAGTTTAAACACACTGTTAAAAAGAGGCTGATACAGAAAGCCTACTATACTGTTGAAGACTACTTGGATAATAAGGATGTGTGGATTGAGCTGCACTTCTACCCTGTACAAGACATTAATGACTAAAGAAACTAGTTATAAGAATTATATTTCAACAGAGCAACCACCGAGTTTCTTTCTCGCTCTCTTATCGGTAGGAACAGCTTTCCGAATCAGCAGTGAAGTTAACTATTTAAAACCACTTGTTTACAAGTTTACTTGAATAAAGAATATTTTGAATTTGGATATTATTTTGCTATACTCCATAAATGAAAATATATGTAATGCGCTATGTAGAGTGTGTCATAAGTTTTCATATTTGATACATGCAGGTTTCGTAAGTAGTCGAAAACAATGCGTTTCTTGCCGGCATTAAAATGTTAAACCTCTCCATTTCTATACGAAATACAGGAACATTTTCTTACCATATGAGTGGAACAAAATAAATCCATTCTAATATTATAAATGTCAAAGTCCGTCTGTTACGCTTTCACCAGTGGTCCAATATTGATGAAATTTGGTACAATTAAAGTTTCCATACTGGTTTACGTATATGTGTTATATATAGATTTTAAAAATCTGTTCTTTTTGGAACAGGAAAACTATATCTAATATAATACCATGATTTATAGAAGCAGACGTTTCTTTGCGGAATTCCATATTACGGAACTACTTTGCTATAATCCGCGTGGGTTAAGCGAATGCTAAATGTATGAAGCAGGCAAAATTCATTCCGTCACCACATTCATCTCAAAACGCACCCACCAGCAATAATGCACAAAAGCAATACACACAACCACCACCAAAATCTCTACGATCGTTTCACCCCGAAATCGAAGCATCATGAAGAGGATATGCTTGACGACAAAATCATAATGCATTACGAATTCTTCATACACTTAGCATTGCATGCATTCGCTTAACCCACGCGGATTGTGGCGAAGTAGTTTTGTAATCTAATATTTTTAAATGAGTTAATTTTGTATATACATTTTTTTCGAAAACGGCTCCAACGATTTTCATAGAATTCATTCATTTATTTCGAGGAATATATGGGACACTTACACACAGGGTCGTCCGACCCCAAAGTAAGTAACTTAATACTTGTGTTATAGGTGACTAATATACGCCCAGGCTTGAAGAACCAACAAATTGTTTATAGAAAATGTGGGTTCTCGGTGGGAATCGAACCCGCGACCCGCGGAGCTGAAGGCAGGGTCACTACCCACTGCGCCAACAGGCCAGTCAGTCACGCTCAATTGGGTAACGGGCGATCTATAGAAATGAAAATACCCCGGATCTAGCCCCACTCATGTTTTATGTGCACACTAGTTCATAATAAAATTCGCAGGTAACATTAATAAATAAATACATTCCCACAAGTTGCGTAGGACTAAGAGCGTATTGTCACTTCAGTAAAACACTATTTCGCGTGTCACGTATAACAAAAAAGCCCAAAATAACTGACTCTTAAATTACACGTAATAAATCCATGTCATAAATCTGAATCTCGCCCTAATAATGTGCAAACAAAAAGTACAGTTCTGTTATTAATTTGCGCGGACAATGCCCCGTAATCCTCTGTAATTAATGCCTGTTGGAACTTCGCTCCCACCTGGACCTACTAGGGGCTTGCAAGTTATTCAATTAATTTATTAAACGCTCCACGGTTACCTGAGTCTACTATTATTGTGTCGTGCTTAACTAATATTCAGCGACAAAGCACTTTCGGTTACACATGATTTAGCACTACGTTTAACCTTGTTTACGCAAATTGTTCCGTTTGAGAGCTTCGACGAGCTCGACTTATTCAGTTAGGGTGGCCAGTAAACAATTTGATCTTTACACACATAACGTAGAGTTTGATTTACATAAATATAGTAGTACAGTAAGTAAAGTAAAGTAACAGCCTGTTACTATGCCCACTGCTGGGCTAAGGCCTCCTCTCTCCGTTTTTGGAGAGAAGGATTGGAGCTAAGACCTACCACGCTGCTGCAATGCGGATTGGTAGGTTACACATATCCCTAGATTCTCTAGAGATATGCAGGTTTCCTCACGATGTTTTCCTTCACCGAAAAGCGTGTGATAAATTGCAATTATCAATTAGACACATAAGTTTTAATAGAAAAACTCATTGGTGCCTGCCCGGGGTTTGAACCTATGTCGTCTCTAGAGAGTCGCACGGTCTCACCGCTAGGCTATCACAGCTTTAAATATAGTTGCTATGAGTAAATTATTTGATATCTTTGACACATAATGCAGAGTTTTAGTAACACAAATAGAGTTACTATACCTAAGTAAATTGTTAAATGATAAAATAAAATAAATAAATGGGACATTTACACACAGTCGTCCGTCCCCAAAGTAAGTGACTTATTTAATACTTGTGTTATGGCTGACGGACAACTGGTAGATATACTGCATATATACTTAAATACAAACACACACCCATAGTTTAAATACATACTTAAATACAAATACACACCCAGGCTCGAAGAATCAACAATTTGTTTATAGAAAATGTTGGCCCTCGGCGGAAATCGAACCCGCGACCCGCGGAGCTGAAGGCAGGGTCACTACCCACAGCGCCAACGGGCCTGTTTTTGATTTGATTGATTTGATATCTTTAACACATAATGCAAAGTTTTAGTAACACGAATACAGTTACTATGCCTAAGTAAATTATTTGATATCTTTGACACATCATGCAGAGTTTTAGTAACACAAATATAGTTGCTATAACTAAATTATTTGTTCTCTTCGACACATAATGAAGAATTTTAGTAACACAAATAGAGTTGCACTAAGTAAATTATTTGATCTCTTCGACACATGATGCAGAGTTTAAGTTACACAAATATAGTTACTATAAGTAAATTATTTACTCTCTTTGATACATAATGGAGAGTTTTAGATACACAAATATAGTTGCTATGACTAAATTCGTTGATCTCTTTGACACATAATGAAGAGTTTTAGTTACACAAATAGAGTTGCACTAACTAAATTATTTGATCTCTTTGACACATAATGAAGTGTTTTAGATACACAAATATAGTTGCTATGAGTAATTTATTTAATATCTTTGACACATAATGCAGAGTTTTAAGTTACGCAAATAGAGTTGCTATAAGTAAAGTATTTTACCTATTGACATGTAATGCAGAGTTTGACTTACACAGTAAAGTAGCAGTAAGTAAGTTATTTTGTAATAGTTTTAGGGATAATCAACGTTTAAAATATAGGACTTTCTCATTCGCTTATGATATAGATAGTCTATCTATCTATCTATCTGACATAGAAAGAACACAACTTGTTTATTACGGTTACTTTTATAGCATTATGTGTTATGGAATAGTGTTGTGAGGTTATTAAAAAAAATAATTGCCATTTAAAATTTAACGGCACGTGGTTTCCTGTAAGAGGAGTTTAAGGAAACAGTGTTTCTTATATAAGCTTCAAAGTATATTTATATTATAGCAATAAACATTTAAGTTTAATTTAAATAAAAATTTATATTATTGGAATCTATGTAAATTGTTTATTTAAAAATTCTTTAATATGATGGAATATGGCGGACGAAATCACCGTTAATATTTCAAAAGAAAGTTGACTAAGTTAAATTGTCATCGAATCCAGGGAAAGATTATTAATAGGGAACATTTATCTGGCGCTCGAGAAGTGATGCTGTAAATAAATCGCTTTGTTCTCATTAAGATAAAGATCTTTCGGGCAACGTTATCATTTTTGAAGGAAAGACGTAATGAATGAACGAATTTACGGCTTGATTTATTTTTTTATACATTAATATTCGAGGGGAAAACTTTGTAGTCCTCCTTAAACTGATTGCGCGGAAGATTGTGAAATTCACCATAAAATTCACTGTATGAAGTTACTATTCTAGTTAGTTACTCAGCAGTTTAAAGACGCTAATAAAAAGGCTATACAGAAAGCCTACTATACTATTCATATTACTTATAAGAATACGTGTACAGAGGTACTCTTCGACCCTGTACAAGACAGTAATGACTAAATGTAACTAGTTATACGAATTATATTATAAAAAGAGCAACCGCCGAGTTTCTTGCTGGTTCTTCTCGGTAGGAACAGCTTACCGAACCAGCAGTAGAGTTGACGATTCAAAAGCACAGTGTTACAAGTTTACTTGAATAAAGAATATTGTGAATTTGAATTAGAATTGATATGATTGTTTTCTACACTCCTTTTTTATAAATAGAAGTGTGAATAAGAAAGCCTGGATGTAAGCTACGCACTAGATTATATTGTAATTGATATGTAAACAATTAAATATGAATTTATTTTTGAAAAGAGTGACCGCCGAGTTTCTTGCTGGTTCTCGTCAAGAGCACCATTCCGAACCAGTTGTAGCTTCATTGTAAATTGACGGTTCAAAATGCTTGTAAAACTTGAATTAAGAATTTGAATTTGGAAAATATATTTTTTTTCTATTAACACATTGCATTCGCAATTTCGCAAAAACATTGTCATTAATCCGTAAAATAAGTTTAGATGTTTACATTGGCTACGTCGATGCCTTGATATTGATATTAATAGGACAGAGATAGAACCAAGATACAAGAAGCTGTAAGTAGTTTAGACAATTAGGCGTTACTTTACGGTAACAAAGCTGTGATAGCCCAGCGGTGAGACCGTGCGACTCTTTCGAGGGGAACACGAGTTCAAACGCGGGCAGGCACCAATGAGTTTTTCTATTAAAACTCATGTGTCTAATTGATAATTGCAATTTATCACACGCTTTTCGGTGAAGGAAAACATCGTGAGGAAACCTGCATATCTCTAGAGAATTCTAGGGATATGTGTAACCTACCAATCCGAATTGGAGCAGCGTGGTAGGTCTTAGCTCCAACCCTTCTCTCAAGAAACGGAGAGAGGAGGCCTCTTCCCAGCAGTGGGATTGTAACAGGCTGCTACTTTTTTTTACGGTAACAATATAAAAGTAATGAAAACATTATTTTGCTGTAATCCGCGATAAAATAAAATATATATAATGGTAAATGTAGAGTGTGCTATCCGTTCTCATACCTGATACATGCAGAATTCGTAAAAACTCATATACACATACACAACAATACACAAGCACTGCACACATCCACAATCTCAATAACCGTTTCGCCCTGCAACCAAAGCATCGTCAGGAGATAGAGTTCACGACAAAATCGCTATATAAATAATGAAAAATATATTCAATGAAAAAGTAAAAATTATAAAAAATATATAAATGAGTTATTGTGTCCAGGTAAAGTTGTTGTAAAATTATTGTAAATTATTGTAAAATTATTGTAATTAAAAATATGTCAAGAAAATTGAGATTAAGTTGGTTGGGAAAAAGTTTGAAAGACTGACCGTCGAGTTTCTTTCTGGTTTTGTTGATAGGAGCAACATTCCGAACCCGTGGTAGCTTCATTTAATGTAATTGATGCGTTCAGATTATTATAGTAACAGCTTGTTACTATGCCCACTGCTGGGCTAAGGCCTTCTCTCTCCGGTTTTGGAGAGAAGGTTCTGAAAACTTTACCTGCCAAGAAGAGTTTATAAGAAAGTTGGCGGACGCTATGTCCATAGTAAAGTAACGGCCTGTTACTATCCCCCTGCTGGGCAAAGGCCTCCTGACAAGAAGGGTTGGAGCTAAGACAAGAAACGGTCTTGATTGCCACTTTCATGTCATAGACCTATCACAGACTAGTCATAGATTAGTCATCCAAGCTGTGATAGCTAAATGATCTTTCTTGAGGGGCTAGGGTTCCTACCTATGAAGTAAAAGTAAAGTAAAGTAGCGGCGTGTTATAACCCCACTGCTGGGAATAGGCCTCCTCTCTCTGTTTCTGGAGAGAAGGGTTGGAGCTAAGACCTACCACGCTGCTCCAGTGCGGATTGGTAGGTTACACATATCTCCAGAATTCTCTAGAGATATGCAGGTTTCCTCACGATGTTTTCCTTCACCGAAAAGCGTGTGATAAATTGCAGTTATCAATTAGCCACATAAGTTTTAATAGGAAAACTCATTGGTGCCTGCCCGGGGTTTGAACCTTTGTCGTCTCTAGGGAGTCGCACGGTCTCACCGCTAGGCTATCACAGCTTCATATTATGTATTCAGGTAAAACTAATATTGTTGTATACAAGTTTTTGTTAATAACATTCCGAACCTTGATGATCTAAAAGTGCTTGCAAAAGTTTACTTAAATAAAGATTTGATTTGATTTCATACGAAAGAAACATTCCATGATATTGCCATAAGGTTCCAAGGACAGTTAGAGGATACCCATTATATCCGAGTGATAGTTGATTGCAGGCGCCTATTAGTTACAGAGTTGGAAAGCTCGAAAGCGCTTTCGACCGCTTCAATGATTCCTTTTTATCGATTACAAAGACAAAAACGTACAAAACTTATGCTTGCTATAATCCACGTTTGAAAAGAAAATCTGTGTAATCTGTGTAGGAAAAAAAAACTGTTCTTATACCTTACATGTAGGATTTCTTAATGCTAAGTGTAGGAAACAAAACATTTCTTATATCTTATATATGCAAAATTACTTACCGCACCAATTACACAAAATTACGCAGCGCACTCATTCATTACCACAATCTCAACAATTGTATCGCATAGCCAAACCATCGTCAGAAGAAAGACTAAACGGAAAAATGGCACAGCGAATTTACAATTTTGCGACTTTGCAATTTTGTTGTGAGGTACACTCTACATTGAGCATTACATATATTTTCTTTATTTGGGGATTATAGCAAAACAATATTTTCATAACTATTGAAGCCAGTAACCACCATTAGCTTCACTACATATATTTAGTAATTTAAGTGCATAAGAATATACGTAATAATAAAAAGATTGGCGATGTATATAATAGACAAAGTAGGAACCGACATAAGCTTCGGCTCCTGCTTTGCACCTTGCAAAAGTAAATAAGTCTTTTGTGGGTGGTAACATTTTAAAGCAAAATTCCACAATCGATTTTAACTTTGTCATTACAGCAGTTTAAAAACACTATTTAAAAAAAAGGTAATACAGAAAGCCTATTATACTATTGAGGATTACTAAGACGATAAGAATGCGTGGATGTAGCTACTCTTCGACCCTGCACAAGACAGTAATGACTATATGTAACTTGTAATAAGAATTATTATTTGAAAGGAGCAACTGCTGAGTTTCTTGCCGGCTGTTCTCGGAATAGCTTTCCGAATCAGCAGTAAAGTTGATGATTCAAAAGCACTTGTTTACAAGTTTACTTGAATAACGAATATTTTGAATTTGAGTAGTATTTTCAAACATAAGTTAGTATTTCTTCTAAATCTCTGATAGATAACATAATATCCAGTCAAAATTTTATCCCGATAAGTTATTCCTTGCTACATTTCCCCGGGGCCACGTAAGTGTCAACGCGAAAGCGAGCCTGCCTTGACATATGGGAATAAGATTAAAGCAATAAATCGTATTCAGACATTTACGACGATCAAAATATTAATCGAGATATGTTGGAATCGAGACCTTTCTATCTGACAGAAATTCTTTGTTCACATCTACAGAGAATAAGAGAAAAAACTCATGGTTACCGGAAAGATTGACATAATTTATGGAATTCGGTGTTACTTTGCGGAAATCCATAATTTATTTACTTATTCAAATATTTTGCAAACATACAGTGCTACGATATTTTATAAATAAAATATAATAAAAAAAATTTAAACCATTATCAGTTTCCTATGACTAAAATACATATTCAAATTCAAAATTCAAAATATTCTTTATTTAAGTAAACTTGTGAATAAGTGGTTTTGTATCGTTAACTCTACTGCTGGTTCAAATTTAAATTCAAATTCAAAATATTCTTTATTCAAGTAAACTTGTAAACAAGGGCTTTTGAATCATTAACTCTACCGCTGGTTCGGAAAGCTGTTCCTACCGAGGAGAGCCGGCAGAAACTCGGTGGTTGCTCTTTTCAAATATAATTCTTATGACCAGTTACATTGATCACTACTATCTTGTACAGGCTAGAGAAGTAGCTATATCCACATTCAGTAGCATTTTTATCATCTATATAATCTTCAATAGTAACCGAAAAAAAAGCGTCTGATAAATTTCAATTATCAATTAGACACGTAAGTTTTAATGAAAACTTATTGGTGCCTGCTCGGGGTTTGAACTCGTGACCCCCCTAGAAAGAGTTGCACAGTCTCACCGCTGGGCTATCACAGCTTATTGGGTGGACGGGTCAAGTGGCGAGCAACTGCATGGAAAACTTAAGAAATCTAGCCCTTAGGCAGTGGGTAGTGACCCTAGCTTCAGGTCCGCGGGCAGGGTCCGCGGGGGATGGTCGACCATGCGTTTAAGTGTCCGATATATTTATTCAAAAATCACTACCCTCAGAATGAGGGTAAGGCCACGAGGAGGAAAAACGTTTTCATAGAATCCTTAGTACTATAAAAATTTCATCCCAAAGTGTCTGTGCAAAGTTTGAACACGCGACCCCCTACAAGTCACACGGTTTCACAATTCCCCTATACATGCAATCCTATGCCCTTAATGAGTCTCTCAACGCCGCGTCTCGGTAAAGTAATTACTTTGAAAGCATTATCTGAATAACCTTTCAGTTACGCTTTGACGCTTTAGACACCGACTGAATGCAGTGTGGTGACGTAGTTTCAAAAGATTTTAAGTCTTTTATATAAAATGAGATCGCATCTAAGTAATTTTTTTTAAACGTATGTTCTCTTAAGTAAACAGATAAAAGTGTAAACAGTACTCATATGGAAGTAATAATATATTATTTTGCCATAAAAAGTAGTAGCGGCCTGTTACAATCCCACTGCTGGGCATAGGCCTCTTCTTTCCGTTTCTGTAGAGAAGGGTTGGAGCTAAGACCTAACACGCTGCTCCAATGCGGATTAATAGGTTACACATATCTCCAGAATTCTCTACAGATATGCAGGTTTCCTCACGATGTTTTCCTTCACCGAAAAGCGTGTGATAAATTGCAATTATCAATTGGACACATGAGTTTTAATAGAAAAACTCATTGGTGCCTGCCCGGGTTTGAACTCGTGTTCCCCTTGAAAGAGTCGCACGGTCTCACCGCTGGGCTATCACAGCTCTTAATTTAATCGCGTAACAAAATAATATTTTAATCACTTTTTTATTATAGACTTTTACAAATTAACGCCTGATTCTGTAAATTATGTATAAATAATATAATATTATATTTTTCTATAAAGTTAAAAGGCGACTAAGGTAAGTCTTTCTTACCGGGGTGTCGAAAAGGCGACTAAGGTAAGTTAATCCGCCGCGGCGTGTGAGTAGTATCTGGCTGAGTAGAATGGTCTACACGCTCATTTCTTACCCAGGTATGGTAAGTTGACGTCAGGCAGGCGGCTGATCGTAAAAAGCAGGAGAATGATTTTTCTATAATCCACGAAAAGAGAAATTTTATTTTATGTTAGCTGTAGAGTGTATTACCCATTTTGATATCTCATTCAGAATTCGTGAAATGCTAATGTGCTAAAAATTACATTCATACACTAGCACCGCACATATTCACTACCATCTAATATGGGGACGGATTTATTTACGATTTATTATTTACATTTATTTTGCCTGTAAAACTATTGACTAAAGCTTACTATTAAAGCAAACGTCCAGCTACATAACTTTACTAGACTGCATGAATCTTTCAGCGGTGCGTTTGATGCACTTAGATATAATACCAGCCTCCATGTGCCGTCAGAGTATAAGCACATCTCCATTGAGTCGGCGAGATTCAATTAAATCAAATGTAAGTGCAAATGCAAATGGATTTTCAGTGTGCTCAATACGCCATACGTTGCACACCTAATAGGATTATTCTAATACTAAAATCTCCTCTTTATTAATTATCTCCTTTTTAAAATACTAGGCTATGGCCGTGATTTCATCCGCTTGGACCGTAGTCCTGGAATAGACAGTACCTTCTGTCACTCTTCAAATGTAAATATCTCCACCGCAAAAATAATGCCATGTGGTATCCAGCTGAGTAGAATAGACCACCCTCATTTCTTGCCGAGGTGTCGTTATAGGCGACTAAGGTAAGTTGACCCACCGTGTGGTATCCGGTTGAGTAGAATAGACCACTGTTTAAACGAATTTTATATTTGTTTAATTAAAGTTTGCTCATCGCGACGACAAATGGCGTTAGTGGTACATCGCAACGCGCTATTGAGTGTCGATCGTAATTACATATAGTCTAAACGTTTTACATACATACATACATACATTACATACGTTATAGTGCTCAAAAAAAGTGGTTATAGGACTTATAGGAAATTAAAATATATAATTTAGAGGACCAAGGTTTGGGAGAGCTGTCTCCACCACCCTCTTTCTTACCGAGGGGTCGTATAGTACGACTAAGGTAAGTTGACGTCAGGCAGGCGGCCGGTCGTAAAATACGTAGCCAAATCATGTGACAACATGTCTGTAACATGTTGTGCCGTCCCCACTTAGAGTGGGATAATGGCAGGAGGATGATGACCTGCTCCAGCACATCAATCAGATCGGCTCGGGAGAGATTAAGATATATTTTATAGAATTAGGCGTTACTTTGCGGATATCCATAATACAAAAGTAATAATAAAATTATTTTGCTATAATCCGCGATACTGTAAATAAAAATTATCATAGAATAATATAATCGCAAAGCTTTGCCATTTTTTCGTAGAGTCTATCTCCTGATAATGCTTCGGTTGCGGGGCGAAACGATTGTTGTGTTTGTGATAGTGAACGTGTGTAGTGCTTGTGTATTGTGGTGGCAGTGGTGGAGGTTTGTGCATGGATGTGAAAAACGGATAGTCCACTATACATTTAGCACTATATATAATTTCTATTTACTATATCGCGGATTATAGCAAAATATTTTTATTATTACTTTTGTATTAAGAGAGATGTATTGTTTTCTCGAGAATATAGTTTTATTTTTTAGTAAATAGCCCGTAAGCCTTACATGGATTATATATTAATATAAAAATAGCTCAGTTACATATATCTAATACACAAAAACCGAAATATATAAAAACTTTCACAAAACAACCTTGTCGTCATAAACCAAATAACGTGATACAATACCTTCTTTAAGTTACAGATTTGACAAATTATCCACGATAAAGAGAATAGAATATATATATATATAATGCTAAATGTATAGTGGACTATCCGATTTCATACCCGATACATGCAGGATTCGTGAAAACACATGCACAAACCTCCACCACAATACACAAGCACTACACACGTTCACTATCACTTAACAATTGTTTCGCCCCGCAACCAAAGCATCATCAAGAGATAGACTCCACGACAAAATCGCAAAGTCTATAGTATCTCAAATACTATAGTATCGCGGATTATAGCAAAATAATTTTAAACGATACAAACATACAACGAACACTCTAATATAGTATCGCGGATTATAGCAAAATAATTTTATTATTACTTTTGTATTATGGATCTCCGCAAAGTAACGCCTAATTCTATAAATTATGCAAATTCGTTTGTCTTTTTATTTCAAAGGCGTGATTTTTTTGCTGTATTTCTTAAGTTGTCAGTCCACATTGTAAAAGTCTACCACCGCTTTGTTCGCTAGTGCGGTTTCTGGCACCTTAAGATCTAAATAAACCATTGGTTCTTCGTACTATGTGTAAATATTTACCACTAAATGCGTATCGTATATATTAAGCAAAGGTGTAAATTTTTTTCAGTTCCAAAAGAATGTTCAGGTAGGCAATGCGGACGGGTTGAAGAAGGATGACAGCAGTACGTGAGCTGTTCCATCCATCTTACAAAAAGTTGCCTGGTAATACATTTACTTTGCACTCTACAAAATGGGGTTCCGTTGGGGGCGTTTGAATATTTATCTCACTGGGATCGTTGTATTTTTATGTTGTTGCCTCATTGTTATTCCTGCTATAAAGTTTTCATTTATTATTTCATTTCTTTTATATAAAAAAGTGAAATTACAACCCGTTACTATCCCACTGCTGGGCATAGGCCTCCTCTCTCCGTTTTTTTGGAGAGAAGGGTTGGAGCTAAGACCTACCACGCTGCTCCAATGCGGATTGGTAGGTTACACATTTCCCTTGAATTCTCTTGAGATATGCAGGTTTCCTCACGATGTTTTCCTTCACCGAAAAGCGTGTGATAAATTGCAAATAAATCTTAATTGGTGCCTGCCCAGGGACCGTTGTATTCATATATTTTATTCTAGAATAAACTGCATTGGTCGAGACACTCTGGAGTTTTTATTTAAAGATTTTAAAGTAAAAAATGATAGATTATTATTAATATGAACAATGCTTTATTTCTATTTTTCTTTTTAAAACAATAAATTTTATAATAAATATTTGTTTTTTGGTTTCTTTGTATTTTAAAAAACCCACATTTTTCATATTTGTTGTAAATTAATTGTACACGCCCATTATGATGTTTTATTTGTGTTTCACTTTTATGCATAAATTTTGTAGGCTAAGCATACAAAATAAAATTAAATAAAAAAAATATTGTTTAACATCCTTGCCTGTTTTGTTCAGGCACACAAATATTAAAAAATTTCTGCACACAATCTTATATCTTATAATATAAATATATAATGTAGAATAAAGTCTTGTAAAAAACATTAAAGAAGTTTGAATCTAAATTTCTGACATTAAAACTACTATTCTCAAAATAACAAGTCAAGTTAAAAAATCTGTTAACAAAACATGACATGCAATGTCATCGGGGTTGGAGCAGTATGTAAAATTCCAGCGAAACGATTGTTGAGTTTGCGATAGTGAACGAGTGGTGTCTGTGAAAAAAACGGGTAGTCCACTATTCATTTATTATTATATATATTCTATTCTATTTACTTATTATATTATTAATTTTGTTGTAGCAAAATAATTTTATTATTACTTTTGTATTATGGATCTTTGTAAAATATTCTATATATTAATTAATTAAAATTTTAGCTCAATCAGACATCGGGAAGTGGGTCAAATACCCTTGTAAGATTCCACCTTCACGTGTATACATAAATTCTACTTAAAAAAAAGCTTTCAGTATTCCCGTGTCAGAGTTTAGTAAAATGTACTAAAAACATCAACGGAGTTTGAATATAAATTTCTTATACTAAAACTACCATCCGTAAAATAAAAAAGGTATCGCCGTGTCTTCATTGTCTCATTTACCTAACTGCTTAGGCCTCTGATCTGAGTTTTCCTACGAGGGTGCTTATATGTTCGGAGATAGCAATCCTTTGAAATACTAACTCTATCCCTGATCTCAGCAACTCGAAAGGCCCGAATGAGCGTTAAATTTTTAAGACCTTACGTAGAAATGGCCACTAGGTAAACGAAAGGAGTAGTGTAAAGAAATCCTTATTTAAATTTCTGTGAATGTATTTTGAGTATACTTTTTAAAAGCATTTATTCAACTTGCCTTGTGTTATGTGAAGGCGGAATCTTGCAAGTTAAATTTGACCCTGGAGTCAGGTTGAGTTGAAATTTTAAATACTTTAATTTTACCAGACGGAACCAATCCTACATCAGAAAGAACTCTTCAACAGTTAACAATAGGGTCATGAAATTTAGTTAAAGTTTTTTGTCGGAAAACGAAAGAAATTGTTCATTTTCAACGTGTCTTCTTTCTAAAAGCTTGTGAAATATCTTTCGCAAGTAGAATTAAATCACATCTGAATCACATTTAAGTATTTATGAATGAATTTTTAACTATCGTGTTTTAAATGCTTATTATACTTAGTAGTTTGTGTTAATAGAATTGCCCATGTCTTTTTGTAGTCCCAATAGCTTACCATTGAGTTTTCATTCTGATGGTGAAATCGTTTCCACAATACCGTTTTAAATCAAAACTACTTTTAGTCAACTAAATTCAATTTTAACTAAAACAAAATTCCATGTTTTTTTCTTTATATTCGACACACCCTTAAAAAAAGTTTGAAATTTTTTTTGCGGTAAATGATAAAATCTAATTTCCAATAAGCCTACATTTGTTTTACTGATGGTAGAAGAGACGAGAAATGAGGAGGGATGAAAATCATGCGACTAAACAAGTGTTAAATATGAATCTGGATGGATATAAGACTAGCGGAAGGTCTAAAAAGAGATGGTTGGAGTGTGTGAAGCATAATAATCATATAAAAGAAGTAGCGCCAGAATTGACGAATGATAGGTGAGAATGGAAGAGAAAAACATGTTGTGCCGAACCCATTTAAATAAGGGCAGGAGAATGATTAGTTGTTTTACTGATTGAACTAATCGGTTATCACATTTGGTTCTTCGATTTGGAATTCTAGTTTGATGTATCTCCGTCCAAAAGTTAATCGCGGCTTAAAAACACATCCCAAGCAAAAAATTCAACTCCATTTATTTCATCGTGATGCCAAAACAGGCTATTTTTTGCGTGTATCCCTTAAACGCCTTATTCGTGTTCATCCTTTGTAGGCGTTCTTGTCCGCTGTCAAAAATTTTCAAATCCTTGCCAAGCCGGAGCTCGACGTTTGTGGCTATGTAAAAATAATTAAACAACTTGTTATATTATCTAAATTTTTTTTCCCTTGGTCAATTTTTGGTTTAAAAAAAAAGCGCAATCCATACGAGACCAGTCTACTAGTACAGTTCTTGTCCACTGTCAAAAATTTTCAAATCCTTGCCAAGCCAGAGATAGGTTTGTGGCTTTGCAGAATTCATTAAGTAACTTGTTTTATTATCTAAATGTTTTTTCCCTTGGTCAATGTTTGGTTTAAAAAATTCCGCAATCCATACGAGACCAGTCTACCGGTCCAGTTCTTGTTCGCTGCCAAAAGTTTTCAAATCCTTGCCAAGCCAGAGCTAGGTTTGTGGCTTTGCAGAATTCATTGAATAACTAGTTTTATTATCTAAATGTTTTTTCCATTGGTCACTTATTGGTTCAACAAACAATCCGCAATCCATACGAGACCAGTCTACAGAAAGGTTTAAATTAAGTGTAAGAAATATGCTTGTACGTAAAGCATATTTCAAAATTAAAGATTATTTAGGTGACAAAAATGCTTGGATATGAAAATCCTTTCAACTTTATACAAGACAACGGTTTAACAGCGTAAAATTGAAAATGTTTAAAAGAGTGGCCACCGAGTTTCTTGCTAGTTCTTCTAAATTGGAGAATCTTTACGAACCAGTCGTAGCTTCATTGGAATTTGACGATTCAAAAGTGCTTGTAAAAGGATACTTGAATAAAGAATTTATTTGAATTTGAATTTTATGTATGAATCTAAATAGAGCTAGCACCTCTATACTATTTCTGCAATTTTGAACTTCAATAAAAATGTGTTATTTTCAAAATCAGGTGCTTACCGTGAATGTCGCTACAGCGAGAGCTGTGTCTCCAAACAAACAAGATGCGAGATTGCTTCTCGGGTAATTAAATCGAGCGAAGAGGAAAAAGATCTATTTTCATTATCCCGGGGACAATATTGTCGGATCACTTTGCTGGCGTTCGTTTATCGTCCGGGAGAAAGGCGATTCATATTCATAATGTCCTGGGAAATAATGAGCTTTCATTATTCAAGCTTTCGCCTCGAAAACACAGCCCTATGTATTGAAGAGTTAATGACCATACCAATATTGTCGCAATAAGTAATATGGATTTGCTGAAAGGTGAAAGCAAATGAAACGATTATTTTGCATTATTCCGCGATGTATATATCCGCGAAAATATATGCAATATAATGCTTAATGTAAAATGTTTAAAATATTTTAGAGCAACTTGAGATCAATAATAATAACAGTGATTAAAGATTTGATAAATGTTTCTAGTCCAGTTTGTTCGGAGGCATAATAAATGGTAGGGGTTGAACCAATTAATATATAACTATGCTTGTTTGGGTGATGCGTCGTTTTGTGATTTGAAGATGATATCTTGAAGATGCTTCGGTTGTGGAGCGAAACGATTGTTGAGTTTTTAATAGTGACTGTGTGTAGTGCTTGTGTATTGGTGTCGGTGGTGGAGGTATGTATTGCATTTTTTCAGCAATTTCAGGTATGAAAGCGGACAGTCTACGTACATTTAGTAATATATGTTTTTTCTATTTACTTTATCGCGGAGTATAGCAAAATAATTTGATTATTACTTTTTTCCAAACAAATGTTTTAATCAGCAAGCTAACTATCGGTCGAATGTTATAACGAAGATGATGAAATAAGAAATCCTTTAACATAAACTTAATTTTTAATTAATTAATTTTAATTGAAAGATGAAATTAGGTACAATTTAAGCTAGCATTAAAACTATTTTACTTCGACATTGAATCCACATAATGCTTAATTCAGGGAGTTTTAACATTTACGTTGACGCCAATGTAGTCGCGGGTTCAGCTTGTGCTTAATGTGTTCCAATTATCGGTGCAAATTAAGGTCACGAGTCATGCAAATATTTATATTTCAGTTTATTATGAGTACCCTCTGTTTGCGCCCTGATAATATTCATAGTCCATTCATTCATAAATTGTTATTCCCCGAATTAACTCACTTGAAAAACATTTCATTAATGTATGCACTGAAATTAATAATGTCGTGTGGTATCCGGCAAAATAGAATAGACCACCCTCCGTTCTTACCGAGCTGTCGTAAGAGGCGAATAGGGTATGTACCGTGTGGTGTCCGGCTGCATAGAATAGACCACCCTCATTTCTTACCGAGGTGTCGTAAAAGGCGACTAAGGTAAATTGACGTCAGGCAGGCGGCCGGTCGTAAAATACGTAGCCAAATCATGTGACAACATGTTTGTAACATGTCGTGCCGATCCCACTTAGAGTGGGATAAGGGCAGGAGAATGATGATGTATTACTATGATTATTATTATAATTAACATCGTATATAAAGTAATCAGGTCTCAGCTTATTTTACTTATTTAGTTATAAATTAACTTATGCATCGAAGGGAAAGTATGTATAGACTCCAAAAAGCTTACCTTAGGACGATAGTTTCTTTTTAAATTTTCAGATTTTAATGAAATTTTCAGAAAGTAAAGTTTTGTGGTGATGGAAGTTTTTTAACAGTCAATGGTAAAAAGAATGCCATAGAAACGCTTGCTAACTAACTGGATACCACTATATCTAATAACAGGTCACTGGACCTGTTCTTAGATCTTTATTAGATTAGTTTTTATTATTAGCATTATATATATGTAATGCTAAAGTCGCGTGTGGTATCCGGCTGAGTAGAATAGATCACCCACATGTCTTACCAAGGTGTCGTAAAAGGCTACTAAGGTAAGTCGACCCACGATGTGGTATCCGGCTGAGTAGAATAGACCACCCTCTTTTTCTTATCGAGGTGTCGTAAAAGACGACTGAGGTAAGTCGACCCACCCTGTGGTATCCGGCTGAGTAGAATAGACCACCATTTTTCTTACCGAGGGGTCGTAAAATGCGACTAAGGTAAGTTGACGTCAGGCAGGCGCCCGGACGTAAAATACGTAGCCAAATCATATGACAACATGTTTGTAACATGTCGTGCTGACCCCACTTAGAATGGGATAAGGGCAGGAGAATGATGATGAATGATGTGTAACCTACCAATCCGTATTGGAGCTGCGTGGTAGGTCTTAGCTACAACCCTTCTCTCCAGAAACGGAGAGAGGAGGCCTATTCACAGAAGTGGGGTATTAACAGGCTGTTACTTTACTTTTTTATATAAGAATCGCAAAAACGGATTTATCCCAAAACCCGTTATACAATTTGACAATTTCCACGCGATATAAGTCAGTATAATTAATGTAATGTTCGTTCAAATTCATTAATTCAGTTTTTGGCGCGTCATACTTTACCCGCACTTGACGTTGCAAAAACTCACAGAACCCGGACCAAGAACAACAATATATTCATCTCAAGGTATCAAGACGTCTTGTATTACCCATTTTTCATTCAGTTTTCGTCACATCGCACTTTGTCATCTCTCTGTTATACCTACAATAATAGGAATATTTAAAAATAAAGTCTACATGACTTGCGGAAGTTACATAAAAAAAACATTTTTTTAATGTATTTATTTACTGTATAAATCGCACGGTTAGTATTAAACTAAACTAATTTAAAATTAGACTAACTTAAGTTACATACAACAGTAATACATACATTCTCCTGCCCTTATCCCACTCTAAGTGGGGTCGGCACAACATGTTATAAACATGTCATATGATTTGGCTACATATTTTACGACCGGCCGCCTGCCTGACATAAACTTACCTTAGTCGCCTTTTACAACACCTCGGTAAGAAAGGAGGGTGGTCTATTCTATTCAGCCGGATATCACACAGCCATACAAACAAAAGTAATAATAAAATTATTTTGCTATAACACAATAAAGTAAATAGGAAATATATGTAATGCTAAATGTAGAGTAGACTATGCGTTTTTCATACGCGATACATGCAGGATACTAATCCTGCATGTATCGCTTTATGCACGTGTTTTCACTAGAAAACACGTGCATAAACCTCCACCACTGTTACCATAATACACACACTACACACGTTCACTATCACAAACTCAACAATAGTTTCGTCCCGCAATAGAAGCATCATTAGGAGGCAGACTCCACGACAAAATCGCAAAGCGAATCACTTGTTTATATACTAATCGGTTCAACCCCGCCAATTATTTAAGTTAGATGCATTATTATCCTTATTTCAATGCCATCTATAATATCGTGTAACGAACTTTTAAAAAGCCCGTGTTTCCTTCCGAATTTTGGGTCTCTCTTAACACTCACGAGTTTTGAACACGCTAAGCTACGCTTTATTGCAATCTGGTATAAAACCTATTTTTCAACAACTATAACAGAAATAATGCAGGACAAGCCACCACACGCACACGACAAAATGCATTGCGATTTTTGTCGTGGAGCCCATACTCCTGATGATGCTTCGGTTTCGGAGCGAAACGATCGTCGAGATTGTGGTGGTGGTTGTGTGTGCTGCTTGTGTGCATTGTTGCTGGTGGAGGCGCCTTGGGGTGCGTGTGGTGGCTTGTCCTGCATGTGTTAGGTTCGTAAACTTTGCCTGCTTCATACACATTAGCTTTGCATGCATTTGCTTAACCCGTGCGGATTATAGCGAGGTAGAGATCTTTGATTCTAAAAGTGCACGCCCCTCCACCAAATTACATTATTTTAATGTGTGAGAGAAAATATTGACTGTACTATTTGACATTACTACTATTGACTGGTATAAGTCAAACATTTATGTGGCGGAGAATGCACGCTTTGTATGAGACAACACGTCTATTCTGTCACGCATTTTTTAACGTTTCCCTGGAGTAATAGTAAGCGCTGTGGATTGTAAACGGGCAGTTCTGCATTCGAATCCTAGAAAAAACATATTAGTATATTTCTAAAATTTATCCCTGGTCTTGACTAGATAGATACTTCCGACGTACCCTTCTAACAAAGACGTACCACCAAGCAGTTTAGCATTCAAGTACGATGTCGTGTAAAAACCCTGAATGGTTACACGTTTAATCTCCAAACCCTTTCAAGAAACTCAAACTACATTGGCATCCATCAGGTGAATTCGCAATCAAGAGCAAGCTTGCCAACTTAATTTAATAAAGATCATATCATATATTCATTATGCAACTATTAGAATGATAAATAAAACGTAATGTACAGAAGTCTGTTCATTTATTTTATTAGTAAAAAAAGAAAAAATTAAACCGCAATAAATATTTACTATTTTAACGCTATTCACTCACGTCGCTATCTTCAGATTCAGACTCAACATTAATTATAAATTCAAAATTTTCATATATTCTATCTCAATATCATTCACATCATGTCAATTCGTTCCTTAATTAAAGCAATGGCTTTAATGATGAAATAATGATAGATGTTAAGTTTTGCCCGTTTTTTTTCGCCACATAGTTTTATAAAATTCTCCATATTTTTCTATTAAAGAAAAAATGTATCTAGTTATTATTTAAAATAAAAAATAAATAATATTTATCTTTTTTTATGACATGCTAACTGTACTTTTGGCAATAATCGATGCGTGCTCCTACTTTCGTGTCTGTCCGGCAACTGAGTAACCCATTAAAATAACAAGTTTGCGTGTATTTCGTCTGTACATAAGTTTTTTGTGTGTGAGTAAAGACATTGGAGGGACGTGCACTTTTAGAATGAAAGATCTCTAGTTCTGTTATAGTGCTTGTAATATGGAATTCCGCAAAGTAACGCCTGCTTCTATAAAACCTATTTTTCAAATTAAGGTCTCCTAAACTTGCTTACTTCCATAGCATTATGTCTTATGGAATATTGCTGTGGGGTAAATGCGCGGATAGTGAAAAAAAAATTGTATTACAAAATAGAGCCATACGTGGCATCTACAATTTAAGTCCGCGTGATTCTCTGCAAGAGAAGTTTATGGAGATAGGTATTCTTACATTTGCTTCACAGTATATTTGAAAACAATGTAATTTTTGTACAGGAAAATATATAGAATTACAAAACGATAGGTGATATATATAAAAGACAAAGTAGGAACCGACATAAGCTTGCGACTCCTGCTTTGCGCCTAGCAAAAGTATGTAAATCGTTTGTGGCTTTGGTTATAAGATTCTATAATAAAATTCCATGGCCAAAATCAATTTTGGCCATGCCGTTACAGCAGTTTAAAAACACTTTTAAAAAGAGGCTGATACAGAAAGCCTACTATACTGTTGAAAATTGCTTAGATGATAAGGATGTGTGGATATAGGTGCACTTCTACTCTGTACAAGACAGTAATAATTAAATGTAACTAGTTTTAAGATTTATATTTTAAAAAGAGCAACCGCCGAGTTTCTTGGTGGTTCTTCTCGGTAGAAACAAATTTCCGAACCAGCAGTAAATTTGACGATTCAAAAGCACTTGTTTATAAGTTTATTCGAATAAAAAATATTTTGAATTTGAATTAAACTCCTCAATCAATCAAATCAAATCAAAATAATCTTTTGAATTTGAATCCTTATTATTTTTATAGATTAAAAATATATATTCCGTTGAATGTGTAAAACTTTTCCAGCGTTGAAACGGAACTTAATTAATATAACAGTCGTCCGCGTCCATTAATTAAGTTTTTGTTGCATCATTCTTTATCAGGGCACTCGCAGTTGACGTTCGCAAAAAGGACCCAGAAAATTGGCCAAAGGAACCTATTAAATACAGTTACAAAGTGCATTCATGACAGTGACGTCATTACATCAAACTATTAATGAATCAAACGAGCATGAATTATTTCTCTTTACTTCAATAAAAGGAGTTAACACACTCTTTATCGATTAGAATCATTAGTACAAGTTTTCATTGACAAACTCTCTAAATGAGAATAAGAACAATAACTTCATTACACAAATAATAATACAAAGAGAAAGGAGCATAAAACATAAATAATAGTTACTGTTAAATGTGCAAAGGGCAGTCTTATCACATTGTTGTGATGTCTTCCAGATAACCCTTTGAAAGAGAGGATCTGGATTTATAAAACTATCCACGGTGTAGCAAATGCACGCAGACAAGTATGTAAAAGACGCGAACAAATAAATAGAGAAAATAAACTAAAAAGAGAAAGGTAAAATAAATGAAAGATAACAATGCTAGCGAGAATCGACAAATGAAACGTCTTCACACGAAACTTAAATATGCTTAATCAAGGAAATTCCAGAACTTCAGATAAAAGAACATTCCACAATCTTACTGATTTGAATGTAAATGAGTCATGGCAGCAATTTGAGTGATACATTTAAAAATATCACCGAGACACATTCGCTAAGTCTTCGTTTATTTCAGCACCTCTGTCAAGAATATTTTTCTAAGTATAACCTTTTTTTTAATTTTACATAAAAGTTCCTTACTTTATTTGAAAACCAACAAAACTGTATTCCCCATTAAACTCGGCAACCTGTACACGAGCGGAGTGCAAACATCTATCCGGGGAAATAGAAAACGATTATTTAGGGAAACAACGTGATGGGGCAATGTTTACCACCGTACGTCTCCTGTACTATAAGAGCTGGCTGTAATGTTTCACACAAAATAAATACAAATTATCTATATTCCATTAACAAACGAAATCACTTATAGTAGTAACAGCCCGTTATTATGCCCACAACTGGGCTAAGGCCTCCTCTCTCCGTTTTGGAGAGAAGGATTGGAACTAAGACGCAGCTCCAATGTGGATTGGTAGGTTACACATATCCCTAGAATTCTCTATTCCCTAATTCCCTAGAAGTGTGATAAATTGCAATTATCAATTAGACACATGAGTTTTATTAAAAAAACTCATTGGTGCCTGCCCGGGTTTGAACTCGTGTTTCCCTCGAAAGATTCGCACGGTCTCACCGCTGGGCTATCACAGCTAGCTCAACTAAATTATTTATAGTACCCGGCAATAAATATTACACATCGAGGCTTAGAGAGAGAAAATCGGTTAGATTCTGCTTCATAGAGCATTGTCTCTGTCGCACAGAATGATGAACCCGTGTGAAACGTCACATATTAACTAAGTAACAGTGACAGCGCTGTACAAAACCGGTACTAGCCGGCTGTTTCGTTCTAACATCGATGTGCATTATTTAATGCCGGGTACTATACCGTCTTTCTGAAAGTGATCGTTGTTTAGCGATAAGGCCGCCTATTGTACTTTTTATTCTCTTGTGATGCGGTTTTAATTATACCATTTTGGTGTATATTAAAGTGTAATAAATAAATAAAAATTATTTATATTTCTTGAGGCTAAGTGATAAAAATCTATCTTTCTATCATTTAACTATTTTTAATAAAACTTTAAGACTATCGACATTGAGTGTACCGTACACTCTATTGCTTTTTACTAGAGCTTTGTAATGTAAATATTACGTTTTTTATTTATATAAATACATATTGAGATACGTATTTTTAAATGAAAAGCAAAAAACTTATCATGGGGCATATTAATTAATTAATTTTATTCAGCTTATTTTCAAATATTTCTTCTCTTACACCTAGAAAGGGTTTGTTTTAAATTTTATACGTATATAGATTTAATATATGTTTAAATTATTTGAATTATTTGCTAATCAGTATTACATATAACATTTCAGTTTCAGTTCAGATTTAATATACCTACTTCACATAAAATAAAATTTACGCTTTATAAAGGCGGAGAGTTCACAACATTTCATCAACAACAACACTTTGTCATGGCTTGAAATTTCACGTTTCTTTGCAAATTAAGAAGTGAAAATAAAAATTATGTAAATATATTGATTTGCATCTATCCAATGACTTATTTAACACAGACGAGAGAGAAGTTCTGCCATGTTAATATCTCATTGAAATTCAAAATATTCTTTATTCAAGTAAACTTGGTGCTTTTGAATCGTCAATTCTACTGCTGGTTAAGAAAGATGTTCCTACCGAGGAGAGCCGGCAAGAAACTCGGTGCCTGCTCTTTTCAAAAATAATTCTTATATTCTTAATAATTCTTACATTTGGTTATAACTATCTTGTACAAGGTAGAGTAGTAGCTATATCCACGAATTTTAATCATCTATGTAATCCTCTATAGTATAGTAGGTAGGATTTTTGTATCAGCCTCCCTTTAACAGTGTTTTTAAACTGCAGGAACCGCAAGTTTACGCCGGTTCCTACTTTATCTATTATATACATCGCCATTCTTTTTTGTAATTATCTATGTTCTTATGTGCAAACATGAAATTGCTAAAAATATTTAATTTTTAAAATTTTAAATTTCATATTAAATAATTTTTATATGCATCCATTTAGGATTGGGAGCAATATAAAAAATTCTACTTTTTGACCATAATTTACAGAAAAGTTAAAAGATGAATGCATAGAAAGTTCTCGCAGCTAGCTTTTAGACTACACCAGTTCGTTTAGCAGACCACGCACGATGTTTGCCTTGCACGTTGATAGCACGTCGATCAGCAGGTTTGAAGTTGGTCTTGCTGGAACAATAGAAATGAGTTCATTTTAAACTTTATTTGTTAAGATATTCTGAAAACATACACTAATTTATAGAATTAGTCGTTACTTTGCGGGGAGTCCATAATACAAAAGTAATAAATAATCCGTGATAAAAGAAAATTTATGAAATGCTAAATGTAGAGTGTAATATCCGCTATTATATTGCATGTATAAACATGCAGAATTCGTAAAACACAACAATACCACAATCTCAAAAATTGTTTCGCCCCCTAATCAAAGCATCGTCAGGAGCTAGAGTCCAAAACATTTACTATTTTGTCATGAACGCTAGTGTAGTTTTAACAAATTCTGCATGTATCAAGTATGAAAACAGATGATACTCTTATTATATATTTTCTTTTATCACGGCTTACAGCAAAATCATAATTTCATTACTTTTGAAAAATAATCTATATACATGGACATTTGAGCAGCGTTGTGGATCTAAGCTTCATCCCTTCTTTTCAAAAAAGCTGAGATGCCTATGCCCAGCAGTGGGATACTAACCGTTACTCTTAGTGGAACATTGCCGCTGTGAAAGCTATACGATAATAGAATTGGACGGTAGAGTTGAAATTGAGTCAAGTTAAAAATTTCATGTATCTTAATTAATCGTTGAGGCATACCCTCATCTAGAGCCAATCCGGGCAAGAACATCAGGTAATGCTTATCATAAACATGCATTATTCAAATTCAAAATATTCTTTATTCAAGTAAACTTATAAACAAGTGCTTTTGAATCGTCAACTTTACTGCTGGTTCGGAGAGCTGTTCTTACCGAGAATAACCAGCAATAAACTCGGCGGTTGACTTTTGAAAATATAAATTTTAAAACTAGTTACATTTATTTATTACTGTCTTGTACAGGGTAGAAGTGCACCTATATCCACACATCCTTATCATCCAAGTAATCTTCAACAGTGTAGTAGTCTTTCTGTATGAGCCTCTTTTTAACAGTGTTTTTAAACTGCTGTAACGGCATGGCCAAAATTGATTTCGCGATTCCGATTCCATAAACGATTTACGCACTTTTGCTAGTCGCAAAGCAGGAGTCGCAAGCTACTTCGTCTATTATATACATCACCTATCGTTTTATAATTCTTTATATTTTTATGTACAAAAATTACATTGCTTAAAATATACTGTGCATTATCATCGGTCCTGAACTAGTATATGAAATTTCTCAATGTCCACTTCCCCTGGAAGTGGGTTAAATTTAGCTTGCAAGATTCCACCTTTACATGCATTGTAAGTGGAATAAAATCTTTGAAATAGTATAATTAAATCGTAATAAATCCAATCGGTGGATGCAAAGGGCCTGTAACACCCCATCCCATGCCACGCGGATTTAGCGAATCCCATTGAATTCAATTAATCTTCCAATTTGCAACTCTGACGAGGATTTGACTTATTTTATAGCGAATGAATACACTCGAATTTCTATTTACGAATGAAATGAAATGTGCGTATTTAAAAAATTGGAACGAGAAAATCATTATCCTCCTGCCCTTATCCCGCTCTAAGTGCGGTCGACACAACATGTTACACACATGCTGTCACATGATTTGACTACGTATTTTACGACCGGCCCTCTGTCTAACGTAAATTCAAATAAGTCTTTATTCAAATTGGCCTATTACAAGCACTTTTGAATCGTCAAATTAAAATTAAATTGAAGCTACAACTGGTTCGGAAAGGTGCTCTAACGAAAAGAACCAGCAAGAAACTCGGCGGTCACTCTTTTAAAAAATAAATATAATAATTTTGTATTAACTATTGTTAACAAACTTAGATTATACTATCGTCTAGTACATAGCTGGTCGCAATTTAGTTTTCTTATCATTGACTTACCTTTAAACTTACCTTTAAACTTACCTTAGTCGTATTTTACGAGCCCTCGGTAAGAAAGAGGATGGTCCAGGTTCGAAGAACCAACAAATTGTATTTAATTAAAGGTTAATAGTATATTCTCCAGAACAAATAAGCTGATTTTGATAAGTCTTTCACTGGAAGATGGAAAAGTTTGTGGAGCAACATATAAGCTACTTTTTATCCTAGAATTCCTGCAAGCCGGGATTAACGAGGGGAAAACATTGTGCCATTCTGGTTTCCACGCGTTCACATCTAGTTTTATTAATCACCGTAAATTACATAGTAGGTACACAATCTAGGGTATTTTAGCGATAAACTTGACGCAAACGAAGTCGCCGATTCAAATAGTACCAAATATGTCTGACCAATTTTTTACATCTTTTGGCTTACAGCTTTTTATCACAGAATTCCTGCAAGCCGGGATTAACGAGGGGAAAACATTGTGCCATTCTGATTTTCACGCGTTCACATCTAGTTTTATAAATCACAGTAAATCACATAGTACATAATCGAGGATATTTTAGCGATAATCTTGACGCAAACGAAGTCGCCGATTCAAATAGTACCAAATATGTCTGACACATTTTTTACATCTTTTGGCTTACTGCGCATATCGTATGAAATATGCGCATGTATTGTCATATCAATTTGGTGTTTACACAAACCTGAGACGGTGTCTCAAGGTGAAAATCCTGACGTCTTAAGGACTCACGTCTAAATATTTATTCGATTCGTAGATCTTGTTTTGATATCGACAGAGTATCAGGTATCGACATTGTCTAGACGAATATAGGATTGTTGGAGTGTTTTGGGTAGAATAGAATAGAATAGAATACTCTTTATTGCACCCATAAACATAATAGAAAACAAACAAAAGAAACATAAAATTAAAATTTAGTCTATATATAAAAAGATAAGCACATTGAACCAAAAGTCAATTTAATGGTACAAATGGCGGCCTTATCGCTAAGCCAGCGATCTCTTCCAGGCAACCTTAATGATGCGTAAAACAAATCGGTCAAGTAGCTCATTATCATTATCCTGCTCTTATCCAACTATAAGTGGGGTCGGTACAGCATGTTAAAAACATGTTGTTAAATGATTTGGCTAGGTATTTTACGACCGGCCGCCTACCTGACGTCAACCTATTACGCCTACTTGACTCTCCGTGTGGTATCCGGTTGAGTAAAATTTTATTATTTCCGTATTTCTTAATGAGGGGTCGTGAAATACGACTTAGGTAAGTTGACGTCAGGCAGGCGGCCAGTCGTTAAATACTTAGCCCGATCATGTGACAGCATGTCTGTAACATGCTGTGCCGACCCCATTTAGAGTTGGATAAGATGATATGATATATATGATAATGCACCTCCTGCCTGTATCCCAGTACAGGCAGAAGGTGCATTATCATTCTCCTGCCCCTCATTATTTTTCGAAATTTTGAACATAAAAGTAGTCATTGTGAGTTAACCATAAGAGATAGAGACATGCTACCGCGGGCTTTTTTGTGGTATTTTTATAGATCTACAATTCGCTACTACATTACTTTTAGCGTATCTCTGCTGGTTGACGCAGCGCACGCGACTAAAGCCCCCAGAAAGGAAGCTTTTTAACAACTCCGCGATCTCTTCAGAACAATTTACATAATACCGATATTTTCTATTTACCTAAACTATCCGGAAGTATTGCACTATCTTCTGATGAAAACCGTACAAAAATCTATTCAGTAGGTATTAAGAAAATCGATCACATACAGAAAGACTTTTTGGGACTTTGTTTTATAATAAGTATATTTTTACAAGCAATATAACAGAACCAACTACTTTGCTTTGCACGGGTACCCGTGCGGATTATAGCAAAGTAGTTGGTTCTGTTATATTGCTTGTAATATGGAATTCCGCAAAGTAACGCCTGCTTTTATAAATCAAGTATATTTTTATTTATTTTATTATATTTCAAAAAGGTGTGAAATAATCTTCCTCTAAGTATAATAACGCGATGTGTAACCAGTCCAACAGTTTAGACGCAGTATAAATACGTTTAGAGATATTCAAATATTTACCCCACAATAAAACCTCCTTTCATCGAACTATTTAGTCAACCATGAAGGTGGTATATGCAGTATCTGTGGCAGAGATATCGCGGCCTGGCTCGTTGGCGTATTCGATACACGAACGCCAGTCGGGTTGGCTCAGTCTGTCAAGTATGGCAAGCAAAGCGGTGAGCGATAAAGCGAAATGGCGCAGGAGGAAATTTTCAAAATCCCCAGACGAAGATAACGACTGCGCCAGTCTAGCTTGGCTACTCAACTTCAGATTGGACGAGTTTGTGAACGTGAAAGTGCCTGATGATCCGGTCGAGGAGCCTGCAGTGAGGCCGGTAGAGTCACCGCGTGTTGCCAAAAAGCCCCCGTACACTTATCCGGAGTTGATAGAAAAAGCTCTGAGGGAGAGAGGGGAATTAACCGTATCTGCTATATACCAATGGATCTCGTAAGTCATTTTACAGTCATTTATAGAATTAGGCGTTACTTTGCTGAGATCCATAATACAAAAGTAAAATTATCTATACCAATCATCATCCCACTGTAAGTGGGTCGGCACAACATGTTGTCACATGATTTGGCTAGGTATTTTACGACCGGCTGCTGCCTGACGTCAACTTACCCTAGTAACGACACCTCGGTAAGAAATGAGGGTGGTCTATTCTACTCAGCCGGATACCACACAGCGGAAAATTATGTATACCAATACTAATCTTCTTACTTTTACTAATATTATAAATGCGAAAGTTTGTGAGTATGGATGGATGTTTGTTACTCTTTCACGACGAATCCGCTAAAACAATATCGACAAAATTTGGCACAATTACTCCTTATACACCGGGGTAACATATAGGCTATAAAAATCCTGTTAATTCTACAGGAATAGGACGACATTTTGAAAAGCACCATCTATTATCAACCTATCAAAGTTAATTTTATTCACAATGCGTCAAAAATCAACTCAATTCTGTAGTATTTTACATGGCAAAACAACGTTTGCCAGATCAACTAGTAATATATATAGCTGAAGAGTTTGTTTGTTTGTTTGTTTATTTGATTGATTGTTTGAACGCGCTAATCTCAGGAACTACTGGACCGATTTGAGAAATCTTTCGAGCGTAAGATAGTCCATTTATCAAGTAAGGCTATAGACTATATAACGTTACGCTAAGATCAATAGGAGAGGAGCAGCAATAAAAAATATTGCGAAAACGGCAAAATTTAAAGCTTTCCTCGCGTGCGCTAAGTAAACGGTGAAAAATATTCGAAAATCATGTACTACACAATTGTTCCTCTCCAAAAGATCTAAATAAAAGTCCGCGACAGCGTATGTCTAGCTTTTAAGGTTAACCCACTTTAACCATAACTAATATATAATTACTACAGTTTACTCAAAGTACTGTTTAAAAGCTAGTTTTGCTATAATCCACGATAAAGTAAATAGAAAATAGAAGTACAGTGACTATTCGTTTTCGTTACCTGAAACATGCAGCATTCGTTAAAACACATGCACAAACCTCCACCAGCCACCAAAATACACGAGCACTACACACGTTCACTAACACAAACTCAACAATCGTTTCGCCCCGCAGCCGAAGCATCATCAGTAGATAGACTCCATGGTAAATAATACTTAAATTAAAGCGAACAAATTAGCATTGGCATAACTTTATTTCGACGCCATTCATCATTTTAATCTAATGCCCGTGTATGAGGCTCGCCTTCGCGTTGACACTTTTATTTGGCCCCAGAGAAATATATGTATAACTTATCGAAATAAAAATTTGATTGGGTCGTTTTACTACGTTGAATTTGGAAAACTTTATCCGATTATAACTGGCCCGTTGGTGCAGTGGGCAGCGACCCTGCCTTCAGCTCCGCGGGTCGAGGGTTTAATTCCCGCCGAGAATCAACATTTTCTAAAAAAAAATTGTTGGTTCTTCGAACCTGGGTGTATTTAAGTATGTATTTAAACTTATATATGTATTATATCTACCAGTTGTCCGTCACCCATAACACAAGTATTAAGTGACTTACTTTGAGGAAGGACGACCGTGTGTGTAAGTATCCCATATATTTATATTAAAGTTACGGGATATGCATGTATTATCTTACTGTTGATTTAAGACGAAGCATGGATAAACCCACCATGCTGCTCCAGTGCGGATTGACTGGTTACAATAATAAATAAATGGGACACTTACATACACAGTCGTCTGTCCCCAAAGTTAGTAACTGAATACTTGTGTTATGGGTAGCAGACCAGAATATACTACATTTATAATTTTAATATATATTGAAATACAAATATACGCCCAGGCTCGAAGAACCAACAAAATGAAGGAGCTTTAAAAATACAGCTTTGAAAATTATGGATTTCTTCACCAACATGACGAATGGCTTATATTTGCCTACATTAGGATTGAACCTGTAACCTATCATTTAGCCACAAGTCATACAGCCAACAATTAATTCATCACGGTTTAACACTATTTTAATATAAAAAAAACTTTTCTAATTTGCCCAGATATAAACTACATGACCTTTTAAGACAAGCCCCTTAAAATTACTCAAATTTATGCCATTGCTCCGCCGTGTGGTGTCCGGCTGAGTAGAATAGACCACCCTCATTTCTTACCGAAATGTCGTAAAAGGTGACTAAGTTAAGTTTACATCAGGCAGGCGGCCAGTCGTAACATAACTAGCTAAAACATGTAACAGCATATTTAAAACATGTTTTTCCGACTCCACTTAAGAGTGGAATAAGGGCAGGGAAATGATGATAAATTCATACTACTAAAGTTCTGTAATTCAGTAACTTAAGAATCATAAAAAATTTTGACCTGGGGTTTGAACACCCAAACCCTCGATAACAGTCAGGCGTTTTAACTCTTTGCTCATCACAGCTTTAGCATTTCAGCAACTTATGTTGCAAAGGGGCTTATTTCGCAACGTCAGTTTTATACTACCCCCGGGAAATGAGTGTGTTAAAAATTATTCGTCCCCTGTATACTCCCATAAGATTTGAGAGAAATTCCCGTTTGAGGTTATCAAGTAATTGACCCTTTTTAATCTCTGCATATTTGGTAGGGTTATAACGAGTCAACGTGAAATTTAAATAAGTACCTATCCTATATATAGTAATATATCTTTCAAATCATTTATTTAAGTTTTGTTGACTAAAGAACTGATATCCAAATTACAAATCTGACTCGATTTCTATTTAGTAATCGATTTTATTTATATAGCAGTTTTTATCGATTTATCGTATTTATATTCCATTTTCACTCAACGTTTTGAATTGTTTTATAGAAATAAACGTGTATTTAAATGACACTATTTTAGGTATTGAAATAAATATGTACAACCATTTATCGCATTTCATTAAAAAAACATGGCAATAATGAAAAGTATTTACTATTTTTTGAATAATATCCTCATAAGTCAATTCAAATCAAAATAATCTTTATTCAAGTAGGCTTTTTACAAGCACTTTTGAATCGTAAGGATCAATGATTAGATTTAATAAGCTACACTGGTTCGGAATGTTGATTTTACCGAGAAGAACATTTAAATTTACATTATTTAATTGCAGTCTTGTTTAGAGCTGAAAGGATTTTCAAATCCAAGCATTTTTATTATCTAAATAATTTTCAATATTGTGTAATATGCCTAACGTGTAAGCATAGTCCTTACAGTTAATTTAAACTTTTCTGTAGATAATTCTAATACATATTGCGGAATTTTTTGTGACCTCTGTTATATCTATGATACACATCGAATTTGGTTTGATACATATGAATATTTTTTCGTACGAAAATAATATTAATACATATATATTGTAACGCTACTGTAAGTATGCCTATATCGTTGAACTTTTCGCGAAGAGACTCACATTGCCTCATATTATAGATAGCACGTATGGCTCTCATTTGGGCAACAAAAATCTTTCTAATATCTGCCGCTTAACCCAACAGCTATATGCCAAATGACATGATGCTGTGAAAATAAGCAAAATAAACAAGTCATAACAAGTCAAGTAATTATTCTACTCAAACAACTCGGCTCAATAAATAAATTATTAAGCACGTCGTCACAATTTTTTTTTAAATTACCCATAATTTATTGTAGTTTATGAGTTTTAAATGTACCTAATAATTACGGAATTTCATAGGCGTGAATATGTCAAAAGTTAAATAAATTATTAGAAATACTATAGTAGTTTTTATAAGAACTTCTTATATATTAATTTAATTATTGTAGTTTTAGTATAAGTTATTTATAAATTTAAATTCAAATTCAAAATATTATTTATTCAAGTAAACTTGTAAACAAGTGCTTTTGTCTCGTCAAAATCTACCGCTGTTTCGGAAAGCTGTTCCTACCGAGAAGAGCCAGCAAGAAACTCGGTGGTTGCTCTTTTCAAATAAAATTCTTATAACTATTTTTATTTATGATTATTACTATCTTGTACAGAGTTGTATATGTGGTCTCTCTACGTATATTATAACTTATACTAAAAACTAAACGTATTTGAAGAGAAACTAATTTTGCGAACGGTAGAAAGATAAAGAATTAATTACATTTGATACGCCCCGATAAGTAATCAAATCACCCTAACACGGGCGATAACAATCCGAGTTATCAGTGATTACAACTAATCGCTACGAGAGGGGTATTAATCGAATTGTCACGGTTAACTTTGATGGGGAGATTGGAACTGGTTTTTTATTGCACGATTGACCAGGGCTTGACTGCACCCGAGTGCACTATCCTTAAACGTAATTTTTTAGTGTTTTCAATAAATTTATATAACGAATAAGCTATTGATTTCTCGAAAATTAAATTTATACCATTTTAAACTGAATTATCAACTCCGCGTACAGATCTTATATGATTTACACAACTCTCCACACTGAAGTTCTCTTTCTCTCTACACAACTTTCTTACCCGAACCACAGATCTCTTCCCCTCTCTACAACTCTCTTCCCCTCTCTACAACTCTCTTCTCCTCTCTACAACTCTCTTCCCCTCTCTACAACTCTCTTCTCCTCTGTATAATAAAATAAATTTACTTATCTAACATGTTTAAAAAAATTGGATTAGAACACGATGGGTATGAATCGTGGTAGCCTCACGGTGAGGGCACATTCAAAGGATTCACGGGTTCTGTTTTTGAATTATCTATAAAAACTTATGGACTTAATTAATGTGTATAATTTACCATACAATTCCAGGGACGGAAAATATCGGGGCGTAGCGTATTTCTAGAAAATACTTGTGATATGTATGACTGCCAATTCTCATTAAAGCTTATTTCCAGGGAGAGAGGAAAGGATTGGCTTTGATCTGCAATTATTCTCTTCAAAGTCAAACAGAGATTTCCCAGCAGTGGGATAGTAACAAAGATAATGATTAAGGATAGACATAATACAAAAGGAAAAGTAATTGTAAAATTATTTTGCTAAAATCCGTGATAAAGTATTTTTTTATTTACAAAAAAAAAGTACATTATGTCTATCTTAAATTACTTAAAGGCTAGTACTATACAGATCATGCCCACGTGGAATGGTTCCAAGAATGCTGGCAGCGTTTCCGCGATGAATCGCTAAGCTGATTCTTTGTGTGAAAAAAGAAGCCAGCCCCCTTGTTACCCGAAGAGGCGATCAATCGAGTTGTCAAAACGGATAAAGATTTTTATGCAATTTGACTCCATGGCCCTAGTGTCTCAACTGCAAACGGAACAAATATATAACTTTCAACGAGAAATGCATACTTTCGCCGCTTGCCGGATTCGGCCATTTCCGCAGCAGCTCCAGGTCTTGACGCCGTTTCCCTGATATGCGACGAGGCTATCGTATCAACGCATGTTACGTCCCACATTAGGGCCCGTCCCCGTTCCCAAGGAAACAGCGTCAAACCATCTGGTCTCTTGCCTTCATCCCATCAGATCTAGGAAGACTCGAGAAGAGAAGGAATATCGATGGTGGCAAGAGCTCTTTTGATGGTGTCATTAGGAGAACCATGGCGGAACAGCCTACCAAAGCTCCTATGGCATGATTCAAATTCAAATTCAAATTCAAAATATTCTTTATTCAAGTAAACTTGTAAACAAGTGCTTTTGAATCGTCAACATCTACTGCTGGTTCGGAAAGCTGTTCCTACCGAGAAGAACCAGCAAGAAACTTGGCGGTTGCTCTTTTTAAAATATAAATCTTATCACTAGTTACATATAGTTATTAATGTCTTGTACAGGGTTGAAGAGAAGCTATATCCACGCATTCTTATCGTCTAGGTAATCTTCAATAGTATAATAGGCTTTCTGAATTAGCCTTTTTTTAATAGTATTTTTAAACTGCTGTAATGGTAAAGTTAAAGTAGATTGTGGAATTTTATTATAGAATCTTATACCCAAACGCACAAACGAATTACGAACTTTTGCAAGGCGCAAAGCAGGAACCGCAAGTTTACGTCGGTTCCTACTTTGTCTATTATATACATCGCCAATCCTTTTATGATTATTTATATTCATATGTACAAAAATTAAAATACTAAAAATATACTGTGAAGCCAGTGTAAGAATACCTGTTTCCTTGAACTTCTCTAGCAGGGAATCGCGCGAATTTAAATTGTAAATATCACGTATGGCTGTTTTTTGTAAAAGGCTCTTGTTTGTTGATAAAGTAAATATATAGAAAGCTAAATGTAGAATTCGTGTTTTTTTTTTCGGGTATGAAAACGATATAGTTTACTGTACATTTAGTACATCTTCTCTAACGCCTAATTCTATAAATTATATAATAAAAACGATTTAGCAACAGTATCCTGCTAATATTGATATCAACTTTACAAAGTTTTCTCTTAATTTTTAAGGGATCTTACTTTTAATTGTGTTATTTACGTCTCGGATGAAACAGCAGGGAAATGCTAGTTTAGGCCAATAGAAAGGTAAACCAATAAACAGGTGTAAGGCAGGTGTGCAATGTCCATAACCCATATTGATGCAATGCTAATATTGTTTGGAGCGATCGGGTGCGCACTATCGACCCGTGTCAGCAGGTGATCGCGCGGGGGCTACAGCAGTTTGACATACCAACATACATCCTATAATGTAATATAGTGTCAGGGGTTGATTTGTACCCTGTCAACTTTTAATACGATTGTATTTCATACTGCGTGTTAGTTGTTGCGTAGTCTTAATGCTTATTAGTAATTTTCAATAGCGCTTTGTCGGAAACGGAAATTTAATAGAAGCGTTTAGTGAGAAAGCTTTGTTGTATGCGTTGTTCTTTTATGATATCCTTTTTGTTATTTTGAACTATGACTTTGTATTAAAGTAGGTAATGGTATGATTTAACGTAATTTTTATCGATTTGCCCGGTATTACTTTTACGTTATATATAACAGTAAAATATTTTTATAGAATCCCAATTTTATATAATAATTGAGACCTTGGAAAATTATATTTTTTAAGCTCACTAATGTTTCTATAATAGCTTCTAATAAGTCACATTATAGTTTCGTAATATTTTGACGAATTGAAAATGTTTTATAGAAGTATGCGTTACTTTGTGGAATTCCATAGTTTAGAAGTTATGATACAATTATTTTGCTATAATCCGCGTTTATAAAGAAAATTTATATAATTCTAAACGTAAGAGGCAAAAATCGTTAACATAACTTATACGTGCAGGACTAGTTATCTACTGCACGTATCAAAAAACGCCACCAACAACACACTACATACATTGACTACGACAATCTTAACGATTGTTTCATCAGGACATTGTATCGTAAACTAAAGACTAGAAAATTCTAGTAAAAAAACCCATTTCATCAACGGACAATGGTTCTAAAAAGCAAACTAAGTGCAAGAAACAGCCCACTGAAAGAAGATGATGAGATTAAAGCCTATTCGACTGAAGAAAATTTCGAATTTGAATTTTAATTCTGCTATTCCAGAGATCACTTCCCCTTCTACAAGGCGAACGACGAGCGCTGGAAGAACTCCGTGCGGCATAACCTCTCCATCAACCCTCACTTCCGCAAAGGCGCCCGAGCAGCTCAGGGTGCTGGCCACCTCTGGTCGTTAGCTGCCAACGCCATAGACTTGCTGCCACTGCGGCAGTCATACGAGAAGGCTGAAGAAGTGTTACAGGAGGCTCATATCATCGAGTGCCCGAAGGTCAGTTTAGGAACGTGATGAGGCTTGACACCTCGCAAATTTTACTATACTTAATATAAAACAAAGTGCCGTGTGGTATCCGGCTGCATAGACTAGACCACCCTCAGTTCTTACCAAGGTGTCGTAAAAGGCGACGAAGGTAAGTTTACGTCAGGCAGGCGGCCGGTCGTAAAATACGTAGCCAAATCATGTGACGGTATGTTTGTAACACGTTGTGCCGACCCCACTTAGAGTGGGATAAGGGTAGGGAATGATGCCTTAATATAAAACAAACTACCCAAAAGCTGTCTGTCTATATGTAATCGATTTTCTTAAAAAGCACTGAACGAATTTTTATACGGTTTTTACTAAAAGATATTGTGATTCTTGAGGAAGGTTTAAGCGAATAGTATATTATGGAATTCCTGCAGGGTCAGGATTTGCGCGGGTAAAACTTAGGGACAAATTGATTTACATAACATTATTGTTTTCTCCTAATTTTTTACAAATCCACCACCTTAGGTCATTCAACCATTACAAATAAAAGCCAGATTTCAATTAAATTATAATTATTTAGTTCGAAAAAAATATTTTTTAAAACAATATTTAAGAAGATAGAATAATGCCAAAGTTATCTTAATTATCTTAATTATCTTATTATCTTAATTATCTTATCTCTCCATTCTGTATATAAATATGACCAGACTCGAAAAACCAAGAAATTGTTCATAGAAAATATTGACCCGCGGCGGGAATCGAGCCTGCGATTCGAGCTGAGGGCAAGGTCACTGCCACCTGCACCAACGTGTAGGAGATACATGTGATTTTCCAATTTATTTATGTACTTCTCGCGTTCAGTAAAAAACACACGTGAAATTATTGATTTGATTGACTTAAAGGGTTAATTTGACACATAGTAACAGCTACCCACTCGTACTTTACTTTCTCATGCTCTACGTAGATTACTTTTAACAGTTGTTTTTTTCAATTTCTTCTTCTTCTTCTTCGTCAGCGATGGACGGATGGATGGACGTCCACTGCTGGACATAGGCCTCTTCATGGGATCGCCACACCACACGATCTTGCGCTGCCTGGATCCAGTGCTCCCTGCGACCTTTTTGAGGTCGTCTGTCCACCTCGTAGGGGGTCTACCGACTATTGCACTTTCCGGTGCGGGGTCGCCATTCCAGCACCTTAAGACCCCAGCGCCCATCGGTCCTCCGCACTATGTGCCCCGCCCATCGGCACGTCAGCTTCGCGACACGCTGAGCTATGTCGGTGACTCTAGTTCTTCTACGGATCTCCTCATTCCTGATTTGATCTCGTAGAGACACTCTGAGCATAGCTGGCTCCATCGCCCGCTGAGCGACTCTGAGCTTTCTTATAAGGCCCATAGTGAGCGACCACGTTTTTTCAATTTATAGTTGCTTTTTTGTTTGGTTGAGCAAAAAAAATACCGTTTAAAGTTTTGCTCTAATTTAAAATGCCCAACAGAAAGTCGAGTGAACCAACTTCTACGCTCCGTGGCCTAGTTTCGTTTATATCTAGGTCAATTAAAAACTTTCTTCGGAACTTGTGTATAATCAGTATAATTACAGTCCGTCCCAGTTTTGCCCGAATGAAAAACTGTGGATATTACGATATTTAAACGTTCAATGAATGACGAAAATCGTTTTAATCTATACATATCCTAAAGTAACTAAAAACAAAGTACCCAAAAGCTGTCGGTCTATATTTGATCGATTTTTGATGTCGGAATAATATTCCTCCGCCCATTAGAGATTCACGTTTCAAAATTGCATTTAAGAATAAATTGAAATTATTTATGATTAATAATAATAATAATAATATCTTTATTCACGAAAACTACATTTTCCACTTAAAATTACTTATATAACAATGGTATCGTGAAAAGGTCTTGGGACTCAGCTTCAGCTGCTTTTCAGCCCACGCCTTGTACGAATGCTGCCAACATTGTGTTTAAAAAATTAAATAAGAGGGAAAAACAAAAAAAAAACAAAATCTAAATCTAAATCTAAATAGTGCATGAGCTGTTTAAAGGACATATTATCTCCTGCAAAGGACAAATAATAATAAACAAATTGAATGTCAAGACTTTACGGTGGAGACATCTATTCTATGAAGCGGCATATTATTACATTCTCTTATTCATAATAATTATTATTCACATATTATTTTAATATATATATTACCTAATATAGCTTTTTTATTATTTAAATTGCACACTGTTATTTATTTATTATATAATATATGTATATATACACTGATGCCATTACTTTGCAAACACGGGGTACTGTTGGAAATCAGCGCCTAGGTAGGACATAGGCTGAGCTGTATCCTATTCGATATGGTGTTACAGACAGGTATGTCACATTAGTTTTAAGTATCTGTTTGTAACACCATATGTAAATAAATGATTATTATTATTATTTTTTAATTTTTGGTTATCAGATTTTTAGGGTGGCATACCCTCACTTACGGGCTGTATTATTATTATTGATTTCTCAAAATCTACGGAACGGATTTTTGTACGGATTGTACTAAAAGGTAGTGAAATTCTCTGGGATGGTTTAGGTTAATAGTAAACTATGGTTTTATGTAAATTGTGTTAAAAATGATTTATAGAAGCAAGTGTTACTTTGCGGAATGCCATATTAACAGAGACTATAACAGAACTACTTTGCCATAATCCGCGCGGGTTAAGCGAATGCTTGCAAAGCTAATGTGTATGAAGCAGGCAAAATTTACGTACCTTACATATGCAGGACAAGTCACCACATGCATCCCAAGACGCCTCCACCAGCAACAATGCACACAAGCAATACACACGACCACCACCAAAATCCCTACGATCGTTTCGCCCCGAAACCGAAGCATCATCAGGAGGATAAGCTCAGTGACAAAATCGTAATGGTGATGGTTGTGTGTGTTGCTTGTGTACATTGTTGCTGGTGGAGGCGTCTTGGTATGCATGTGGTGACTTGTTCTGCATGTGTAAGGTACGTGAATTTTGCCAGCTTCATAGACATTACCTTTGCATGCATTCACTTAACCCCCGCCGATTATAGCAAAGTTATAGTTTTTCGGACGATTCCTTACTTATCTATAAGAAAGATACTCAGCCTGATACCACACGGATGAATCGGATAAACAGCCTGATCCCGCACGGTTGTATTGTGGTAAATTGATATAAGTTATCTATATATATAAAACAAAGTCGGGTTTGTTACAACACTTATAACTCGAGATCTGCTGGACCAATTTTTATGGTTTTTAATTCGTTGGATTTGTCACCGCCCCGAATAGCAGAATACATCTTTAAAATAATGAAAAATCGAAGAATAAATAATAATGAAAGATGAATCATTTTCTCTATATGTTCATTCGTTTCGTACCTGTCAAACATTTGTTGTCAATCCTGTCAAATACTGTAAGTTGTGATTGACATTTATGCATGCTTTCAGAAATGTGTTTTGTGTAAACTTTTTAAAATGGGTAAATAAACTATTGTCTGTATTTTTTTAAATCATTTAAAAAGATTGAAAAGTGCATTAAGCAGATACATAGAAGTTCCTCAAATATTTATTCGTGCGTACAGAATTAATGACAAATGATTAACATTTACGGGTGCTTCCAAAAGTTTATTTTGTCTCATTGTATTACGTTCATCAAAGCCTAAATTAGTACAGCTAAAAGGTAACACACCATTCATTGATTGTTAGGCGGCACGAAGTTCGCCGGGTCAGCTATTTTTTTATAAAACACAATGTAATTTATAATAAAATTAATTAAAAATATAATTTTTTATTGTTCGCAGGTTATAGTATTAGACGAGGCCGCCATTGCCGCGGCCAGCATTATTCCAGACCAGGAATTTTTTTCAGGTGGGACTGGTAAGTATAATTTCCATTTGTCTTTTTTATAACTACTACATATTTTACTGACACTAATAAGTTTTATTTAACTTATTTTTATAGTCGTTCTGTAAACGTTGTGTGTTGGAGAACTGCACGTTTAATTACCCTTTACCCTTATCTTGGATATTAAAATGTTATAAATAAATTATTACATATTATAGAACAACGTTATCGATTACGTCTATCTGTAAACGGTAAATCCAAAAAATACTGAACTGATAAGTAACGTAATTTATGATAAAGATTTAATTGTAATTTGCTAAAGTTATGCGCTGGCTGCATTTTCGTTGAAAGCTCCCAGGCGGAAACTTTTTCCGAAAAATATCCAACAATTGACGGGACCTTTGTCTGGCGCGGTTTGCAGTATCCCTGTCTTCGGTTCCGCGGGTCAGTGATTCGATTCCCGCCGAGGGCCAACATTTTCTATAAAAAATTTGTTGGTTTTTCAAGTCTTGGTGTATATTTGTATTTAAATATGTAAAATTTTATTTTTTTATATCTATATTTACCAGGTGTTTGTTACCCATGACACAAGTATTAAGCTCCTTATTTTGGGGATGGACAACCGGACAAGAAATGTCCCATATATTTATTTATCGTCATATTTTAAAGAATTTCCCAAATGCTTTACAAATTATATACTAGAACCTCCATCAAAATGCCAAAAATATGTTCAGTAGTTTTTGAATTTGAGAACAAACGGACAGATGCGCCGAGGTATTTTTTATTATATCGTCCATGAGCTGCAATAGTGGCAAACAACTCAAAAAACACATGTTTTAGATTAGGGATGTGTGTAAATGTTAAAATACTCATTATTTTCAGCAACAATACCGGCAGAATTCAGAATTCAATATTAGGCCGTCCGTTTAAGCAAACTAAAACGTCTTTTATGCATTTTCGTAAGCAATCAAAATGATTCATAGAAGCAGGCGTTACTTTGCGGAATTTCATATTACAGAAACTATAACATAACTATTTTGCAAAAGTAATAATAAAATTATTTTGCTATAATCCGCGATGTATCCGGATTACAGTAAAATAATTTACTTTTGTATTATGGATCTCCGCAAAGTAACGCCTAATTCTATAAATTATTTACTTTGCTACAATCCGCGCGGGTTAAGCGAATGCATGCAATGCTAGGTGTATGAAGCAGGCAAAATCGTAATCATTACGATTTTATCGTGGAGCCTATCCTCCTGATGATACTTCGGTTTCGGGGCGAAACGATTGTTGAGTTTGTGATAGTGAACGTGTGTAGTGCCTGTGTATTGTGGTGGCAGTAGTAGAGGTTTATTTTATTTTGGTGGTGGTTGTGTGTATTGCTTGGGTGCATTTTTACTGGTGGAGGCGTCTTGGGATACGTGTGGTGACTAGTCCTGCATGTTGCCTACTTCATTCACTTAGCATTGCCTGCATTCGCTTAACCCATTCTGTTATAGTTTCTGCTCTCTGCTAGCAGTTAAAACTTTAAACCCATTTACCTAAAAACATGATTTTTCGAGTTAAATCACTATTGCAGTCTATGAGCGATATGCATTTTTTTTAACTTTGTTTTCTCTATTTATTTCAGTGTTTCTTAACCCAGTATCAACGGAGCAAGTGGTGCGGGAATGTGGTCTTATCACTGGTATCTGATTCGATTCCATTTATGGAAATCAGAATTCCTATAAATGGAATCCATCCTCCTTCAATATGTTGAATATTACAATACTGTAAGCTCTCGAAGGGCTTTTGATACAAATTAAGCTGCTTTTGTTATCAGAAGCATACTATGATGAATATAATTTAGTACTAAAAATAACGGTCTATACAGTAGAATATACATTTATTATATTATACTATTAAATAGACTGTTATTTTATAGGTTGACCGTTATTACTGGTATAGTAATTCCACTAGTATTCAATTTGTAGAGCATAGCCCCTCTAGTTCCTTTTTGGAGAGAAGGGTTGAAGAAGGCATTGAGGGTTGACGCTTAGAACCTTCCCGCGATGTCAACACTCTGTTATTCTGTTAAAACTAATTTGCCTAATGGTATTTGCAATTTATTCGCACGCTTGAGGAAACTTTCATATCTCTAGAAAATTCCTGTGATATGAGTAATCTTCCAATTCGCATCTGTTCTACAACCCAACCCTTCTCTCCAGAAGAAAAAAGGAGGCTCATGCCCATTTGAGGCGTAGTAAGATGCCGTTAGTTTCCTTAATGAAACTGAAGTGAATTTGAAGTGCGTTCTAACAACAAATATGAACAAATAATACATAGAATCGCGGAGATCCATAATACAAAAGTACAAGTAAAAGTATAGCTTAGGCACGTAGTTAAGTTGTGCGTAGTTAAACATAAAACCATCAATCTTTTTTAGTCTGATCTTACAGTTAATGTGAAAATCTTAAAAGAAAACTTTCTATTAAAGTTGGATAGAATAGGATAGGATTCTGTTAGTTTATTTAATTGTATCTCATTATGAGTAAGATAGTATATTTAATATATGGATTGTATACATTTTTGTGGTGTTTTATTTAATTTGTTATTGGTGCAGATATTGTTTCGTTTATCTTAAATCTACTTTCAATTATGTTCTATAACAACATCTTGAGAAAACTATTGGTGTATAAATCAAATGATTTTTATTCAAATTTAAATTTAAATGCAAAATATTCTTTATTCAAGTAAACTTGTAAATAAGTGCTTTTGAATCGTCAACTCATGGTTCTGAAAACTGCCCCTACCGAGACGAGTCAGCAAGAACCTCGGCGGTTACTCTTTTCAAAATATACTTCTTGTTCAGGTTTCAGTAGTAAATATAGTTACTCGTCTAGGATATAGCCGAGCGTTCTTATCATCTATATAATCCTCAACAGTATAGTAGGCTTTCCGTACTACCGTCCTTTAACAGTTTTAATTGATGTAATGGCAATGGCAAATTGATTGTGGAAAATTAAATGTTATAGCTGAAAATTAAATGTTATAGTTATAAAATGTTATAGCTGAACCCATAAACGACATACGTATTTTTGATATCTGATCATAACCTAAGTAGCTGGTCAAATTCGTATTCAAAATGAAAAAGATTCCATATTAGTAATGTCTTTTACAATCATTTTTACTTAGTTGCTCCTAACGCGAAGAATCAGAAAATAATGTGACAGATCAAATCTTTAAAAACAATCTTGTTTTGTACGAATGTAGTTTTTGATCTTTTCTACAGAATATCACAATATCAAATTGTTATTTTAATAATCTTCTTAGGTGCTACAACACAATTACAACCGTTTATTTACAATACTAGCAATGTTATTATTGCCTAAATTGTACCGCACTAAGGCGTTTCCCTTCGCAACAATAATACGTCAGGACAACCGCCTGCTGTCTTGCGGTTACATGAGATCGGATGCAGCCCTCCGTCAGAGAGCGTATTCTGGTTTATAGTGCGATTACCTTTAATCTTATTGTCGGGACATTTGAATGACTTATAGTTAGATAATGGGAAATGTTGCTTATCTGGCTCACATTGTATATCACTCTTAAATCCTTTCACAAGTACACACTCGCTATTAACACTAATGACATTGATATTATCAACGTGCCATGTAATACCTACAAAATATGAAGATGTTTAAGATACCGTGTAGCATCGTTGTGATGTTACTAGTTTCATTGACGAGCTAAACATAAATGACTAAAGGCAAACTCGCGGCGACTAGCGAAGGACTTGTAGTGCGCCAGCTACGACTACCGACGGACTCGTAGCGCTCCCGCTGCGACTACCTACGGACTCGTAGCGCGCCAGCTGCGACTATCGACGGACTCATAGCGCGCCAGCTGCGCCTCCCGACGGACTCATAGCGCGCCCGCTACGACTATCTACGGACTCGTAGCGCGACCGCTGCGACTACATACGGACTAGTAGCGCGCCCGCTGCGACTACCTACGGACTCGTAGCGCGCCCGCTACGACTATATACGGACTCGTAGCGCGCCAGCTCCGATTACCGACAGACTCATAGCGCGCCCGCTGCATGTACCTACGGACTCGTAGCGCGCCAGCTGCGACTATCGATGGACTCGAAGCCGCCAGCTGCACTACCAACGGACTCGTAGCGCGCCCGCTGCGACCACCTACGGACTCGTAGCGCGCCAGCAGCGACTACCGACGGACTCGTAGCGCGCCCGCTGCGACCACCTACGGACTCCTAGCGCACCAGCAGCGACTACCGACGGACTCGTAGCGCGCCAGCTGCGACTATCGACGGACTCGTACTCTTCTACCATACGCTACTTACCGTCACCTAGTAGGAATGAGTTTACGGAAATCTTCACGTTATAGTGAGGGTTTATTTGTTTATTTTTATTTTATTTATGTAGCAATACACAACAGATATGACAACATTGTTATACAAAAACTTAATACTATGATAACTATACCTTATTTATTGCCTATCCACTTTGTGCGCCGACAGCATGCTTTAATATTATTTTGTGTTCGCATCTTCATGTATTAATATTTTAACATTAAGAGCAGACATTGTTGCAATTTTTTATAATTACTGTAATTTTTACTTCATTTATTGAATTTATAAAATTTATAAATTTGTTTTTTGGGTTTAGTTAGGGTTTGTCGAATAACTACAACAGCTTGACAAATAACATAAATTATATTTTTGCAATAAATCTATTTGTACTTATATAGTTTTGTAGCCAATATTATAGAGATATAGTAAAGTAAAGTAAAGTAACGGCCTGTTACAATCCAATTGCTGGGAATAGGCCTCCTCTCGCCGTTTCTGGAGAAAAGGGTTTGAGCTAAGACCTACCACGCTGCCCCAATGCGGATTGGTAGGTTACACATATCTCCTGAACTCTCTAGAGATATGCAGGTTTCCTCACGATGTTTTCCTTCACCGAAAAGCGTCAATTAAATTGCAATTATCAATTAGATACATGAGTTTTAATAGAAAAACTCGTTGGTGCCTGCCCGGGTTTGAACTCGTGTTGCCCTCGAAAGAGTCGCACGGTCTTACCGCTGGGCTATCATAGCTCATAGAGATATACAATCCAATAATTGCGTCTACTAAGAGGCAGGCGTTTAAATGACCTTTAGTTTCATTAAGCTGAATTAAGAGGCCATTTTGTACTGTTTTAATTATTTTGGCGCTAGTTACACAATTACCAATAAAAATTCCTCGTTCTTATTAACAAAAGACACCTGTGTTATAGCCGACAATTACCTTTTAAGTGGATCGTTAAATTTCAATTATGTAATTATATTAAGCGGAGTTTTCAATAGTAAAAGATTTAAAAAGCTGCTAATGACAATGCGATTAACTATTCAAAAACACGTTATGTTTAGAAGTTTTTTATGAAACAATTTTAAATACTTTTTAAGTGACAAAGGCTTTATGGGTTCAACTCCCCACAATGTTTTGTAAAAACTAATGTGTTTTATTTATATTTCAGTCAAAAAAACAATGGAAAGAAACCTAATACAAAAGTAATATAAAATTATGTTGCTATAATCCGTGATAAAGTAAATAGAAAATATATATAATGCTAAATGTAGAGTAAACTATTTGTTTTCAAATCCGATACATGCAGCATTCAAACACATGTACAAACTTCCACCACCGCCACCACAATACACAAGCACTACACACGTTCACTATCACAAACCTTAGTTTCGGATACTCCATTATATAAAGGAAATAGTGATATACAGGTCATATATCTGGCCCGTTGACTCAGTGGGTAGTGACCCTGCCTTCAGTTCCGCGGGTCGCGGGTTCGCTTCCCACCGAGGGCCAACATTTTCTATAAACAATTTGTTCGTTCTTCGAGCCTGGATGTGTATTTGTATTTAAGTATGTATTTAAAACTATATACATATGTAGTATATCTACCAGTTGTCCGTCACCCATAACACAAGTATTAAGTAACTTACTTTGGGGACGGACGATCGTGTGTGTAAGTGTCCCCTATATTTATTTATTTATTATTTATATAAGTAATAACACACCAAGTTAACGCCAACCCGCCATTTGTTGAAAGTAAGACATAACATAGAGTTTGGCATACAAAATAATTGTTTTCCTCGATATTTATCTTCGGAGAGTACAAATTCTACCGTCCAAATTAGGATAGGCATCATCCATCTCGGCCTCCCATAATGTACCTCCAAACTTTTAAATTAAAGCCCATTCCGGGAATCCCTAAAGAATTACAGCAAATTTAAGTGAGAAAGATCTCAACCAAATACCTATGTCTTAACTTGTAGGGAAACTGGGTGTGGTTGAAGCTCCATCTATTATCACAAGTTGGGTCAAGTATAGTAAATTTACGCTCACCCTTTGGGGTTAGGACCGCCTACTGACGTGGATTATGGAGGATTCTGGTAGAATCCTCGAGCTTTGTTTATAATGGCCATGGAAATTGATTTAGATGCTTGAGACTTAATTTTAAGAACTTACAGGAAGCCCTTTGTGCTTGCTTGGATTACTCGTATATCACGAAGGGATTACGGAAATTTCGCATTTATTATTTAAACAGATGGGATATGAAACTTGTTTGTGGTTTCGTCTGGATTATAATGAGTTATTTGAGAAGCTCACGTTTGAAGTTATTACGTAGAATTTAATTTGTAAGTAATGTTTATGTGTTCAATTAATTTACATGTTTTAATATAAGAAGTAGTTATGGCGAAATATAATATTTTTCATAAGCAATAAGCAAAAGTACGTAAGTCGTTTGTGGGTTTGGGTATAAGATTCTGTAATAAAATTTCGCAATCTACTTTAACTTTGCCATTACAGCAGTTTAAAAATACTGTTATAAAAAGGCTAATACAGAAAGCCTATTATACTGTTGAGGATTACTTAGATGATAAGAATGCGTGGATATAGCTACTTTTCGAACCTGTACAAGATATTAATAACTATATGTAACTAGTATTAAGAATTATCCTTTGAAAAGAGCAACCGCCGAGTTTCGTGCTGGTTCTTCTCGGTAGGAACAGCTCCAGACCATAGATGTCGATGATTCAAAAGCACTCGTTTACAAAGTTTACTTGAATAAAGAATATTTGGAATTTGAATGAAATGAAGGAAAGATCAGAGATGTTTTCCCAGTAGTGGGATATCAACAGGCTGAATATTGGCAGTAATATTCATTTTTAATTCAGCCATCGCAAAAGTAAAATTTTGAACGAAGCTTTTTCTTATTTGCCACTTATTGTTCAAAGTTTGTCGAAGCCAAACCAGTATTGTGGTAATAAAAACTTTTTTCATTACAAGAGCTTATTGAAAATAACGATGTCACAAGAGAGCATATTTTATGGCGTTTCTCTTAAACCGAGAGGTTGAGGAAAAAGTCTGTAAGTTATAAAAAAGTCAACTAAGAAAGGATGCTGTTTATGTTTTATTTTTAAAAGGTTTTATTTATCTTACCTTGTATGTACATATATATGTGAAGGTAGAATTTTGCAAGTTAAATTTGACCCTATAAGAATTTGCCAACTAAATATACTTTTAAATGCAAACTTAATTTTTTTTTGTTGAAAAATCAAAAGGAATATGAAAATTATGCGGCTGAAATTTCTTTATTTTATAGCGCAAATCGAATGTTCAATTAATATTTTAATTGTATATTTTATTATTTAATATATATTAGTGTAACGGTTTCAGTTATGTTTAATTATTTGAATAGTTATTACTAATTTAACCGTTTATTTTTTGACAATTCAAAACAATATAATAACTATTATAACGTCAATTTTATAAACAAGAAAAAAGATGTGTTTTTACATGTTACTGAATCACCTGCACATAATGACGTTTTTGCAGTTTCGGGTAATGGTGATTACTTTTCTGACGAAATTATAATCAATAGAAATTTGAGTTCTTTATTTCTGGGAAAACAATTTTATTTCATTAAATTATTGTATTACTATTGTTTATTGCTCCATATTTAATGTTGAAATATTCGGCATTGTTACAGTATCTTCTACCAAGCTAGATTTTCTACGAGTTAATTTTTTTGTATCATCTAACGATGATGGAAGTTCAGTATCTTTTGTTTCTGGTAGTAAATAACAAAAAACTGTTCCGATTAGCGCCAAAATACCAAATATAATTCCCGATACATTTTCAGATAACGAATTAATAGGAGGAGCTGTTATTTGACCCACTCTAGATAATACTGACAATATACCTAATACTGAATTTCTAACTGATGTAGGAAATAATTCAACGCCAAAAAGGAAAACAATGATAAATGAAATAAAGAAGAAACAATTACAAATACAAGTAATAACAACCCTTATCCAATTTAAGTGTTTTGGGATGCATATTGTAAGAATCATAAATGCTCCTGATAGAAAAATTGTGGACATTAAAAATGTCCTTCTATTCAACAATCTCAGTAAAAATATTGAAGCTATTGTTCCAGGCAGTAACAAAGCACCAGAGATAGCGACGTTAAGATGAATGTCTCCACTCATTTTTCCAATGTATTGAGAAACACCGTAGTAACCCATGCCACATAAGAAGTATATCACTGACATATTCAAGAAGTTCAACGCTAGTTTCTTGTGAACGAATATTTGGCAAATTTTTATCCTTCTTCGTGCTTTAGTCGAATGGTCGGCATGGAATTTTTCCATTTCCTCTCTGATATTGTCAGGCGGACTTCTATTACTGAAAATAACATCCAAGTGTCACGAGATAATTATCTTGTATTTAACATAGTAAGGTTATACAGAAAAATAAGAGTAACTTTATCTAATACTACTCGTATTTTCAATTCAACTTGAGTCTTATCACTAATGAATTTAAAAAACTGCACTACATTATGTGTAAAGTCCTTTTCTTGTCTATTAGCATTCATTTCTTCAGTGAAGTTGTTTAATTCATTATCACGAATATCCTAAAAAGCCAAAGCTAATTTACAAACCACTACTTAATATGATTAATCATCAACAAGAGCAAAATTATCATGCACATACATTGATGCAAACTTCTCCATAACAGTCACAGCCTGATCAATGTGATCGCTATCCATAAGCCATTTTGGCGATTCCATCACCAGCCATCGCAAGCTTACGTATAGAAACACAGGTATGGAAATTGCTAGTTGGAAAGCGTCGCAGTGTCGCAACACGTACGATATACCAGGCAGTGTCAAGTGGCTTATATTAACTGGTATATGAAAGAGAGCTGTCACGACTTCTCTATGTCTCACTCCAGTATATTCGATACAGAGCACATAAGATGTTATGATTGCGCCGCCCGTCCCGATGCCTTCTAAGTTGCGCATCAGTATATATAAAGTGGCTGTTGGCATAGCACTTACTAAGCATCCAGATGTTGCTAATATTAAACAACTTAATGTGAACATTGATAGTCTGCCGTACCTAGAATATTTATTATGTTGAAACAAACTAGTAAATAATGTTAATTTTACTTTACAGAATTTTAATTTAAAGATTGTATTATTATATTGATTTTCTGTAGTCATATCCTAAACATCACTATAATATTATTATAATATTGGTTCCTGATTCGCATATTTTGTAACGCATGTTCTTATTCCAATCCCTGTTGATTTCATTGATCTATAGATCAGAATGTAGGGTCATTTCTGACCTTTGCGTTCTTAGACTGACCATTCATAAGCAATGTAGGAATTATTTTATCTGGCAGGGTTAAAATACACAAGCACTTAAGTCGATAGACGGCGCAAGATCAAAATTTAGAAATCCTTTAAAAAGCCCTATATGGTATTTCATTAGTTAAATTGAGATAGAAATTATGATATATTAGGGCTAATTGGAAAGATGACAGATAATTGAGTACGTTATGCTATGTTTTATCCCAAAGCAAGATATCATATGACACAACGCATTTGGAATACCTAGAAAAATAATGAAAACAAGTTGCTTTGTTTTTTTAATGTTAGTTAATAGTATAATTCTCAATCTCAATATATATAAAGATTCAAAACATCAGGCAGCTCAAAGGTAAATTGCAATCATCTTACTTGTCAGACAAGAATCCAAATATCAGGGCCCCAACAAGCAATCCTACGTACAACATGCTTTGCGAGAAACTAATCATCCAAACGTTTTCGCAGTTCAGTCCAAATTTCGTTTGCATTGTTTCGGTGAACACGCTTTTGTCCCAGAGTGGGTTTTCGCATGGACATACATTCTTTGATGAGTTCACTATATTGGTTGCATTACAAAAATAATCCATGGGTGGGTTAAGGAAAATCAAATTCAATACATGCCAGAATATTGGGATCTTGCTTGTGAATACTAGGAAGTATATGTAATAGTGATATCTGGTGATAACATTGAATTGTTTCTCGATAGGATTTTGGAGTTTTGGATTTTTCACTTTCGCCATGTTTTTGATTGTGTTATATGAATCTAGTTGGTTGTGACGCACAAAATTATCTTTTTTTAGACGTCATGTTATATCTACATTATGTACCATATTATTTATTTTCGGCATAAGGTGTGGTTTGTCGTAAAATACGATTACCGAGGTGTCGTAAAAAGCGACTAAGGTAAGTCGACCCGCCGTGTGGTATCCGGCTGAGTAGAATAGACCACCCTCATTTCTTATCAAAGTGTCGTTTTTACGACACTTCGATAAGAAATGAGGCGACTAAGGTAAGTTGACGTCAGGCAGGCGGCCGGTCGTAGAATTCGTAACTAAATCACGTGACAACATGTTTTTAAAATGTTGTGCCGACACCACTTAGAGTGGGATAACGGCAAGAGGATGATGGTGTAAGGTGTGATTTATTTTTCTATTGATCTGGTGGGAGTCCGCATCGACCAGACATAGTGAAAAGCTTACCATTAAAGCTATACTCGCAAAGCTTATTCCAGATATAAAGCATAAAAAAAATAAGACTAAGGTAAGTTGACGCACCGTGTGGTATCTGGTTACATAGAATAGACCACCCTCTTTCTTACTGAGGGGTCGTAAAACACGACTAAAATAAGTTGACGTCAGGCAGGCGGCCGTTCGTAAAATACGTAGTCAAATCATGTGACAACATTTTATGCCGACCCCACTTAGAGTGAGATAAGGGCAGGAGGATGATGTTGGCCTTCGGCGAGAATCGAATTTGCAACCCGCGGAGATAAAGGCAGGGTCACTGCCAACTACACCAACGGGCCGGTCTAATTGATCTTTACACTTTTTTTGATGAAGGAAACATACACAACTATATGAAATTCCTAAAGCATAATATTGCTTCAGAGGTAGACACGAACTCGACAATGCTCCAATACCTCCCAACAATAATATCGACATATTATCCGCATTCAATTTACATGTGAATGGTTCAGCTCTCGATAAACACTTTATGCTAACAATAACTTTTCCCTAAAAGAATATGATATTTTCGCGAGTATTTCTTTTATATTCTTTCCCATTCACGATATTTTCGATGCAGTATTACATAAGAAATACAAGCAAGAAATTCTAGTAATATTCCTTGTTGGAATCAATTTAATTGATAAGCTATTAACGCTAATTGCACTTAAAATGTATTTAAGTGCAATCAGCGACGTCAATTTCTTAACTGATATAAAAAAGTGATATAAAAAATATATATAGTGAGGAAAACTAAAACGCTTTCATAGCACACCGAACTAAAATTCGTGAAATATAACAAAGGTATAATAAAAGTAATGAATTTGTTACTTTTATTTTCACAATAAAAACTCAAGTTCTGGCACTTTATATTAAAGTGAATAGATCTGGATTAATCTTAAGAACTTTTTAGTCTAAATATATTAGGTCCTTACATATGAAATTGGCGTTTTCTATGGGAAGAACATAAAGTCGTTTTTTTTGAATGAAATATATTTAATTAATCAAAGCATGTACCATTGCTATGTATGCTCTTTTGCCATCTCATAGGTAGTTCATTGATCCCCTTACTAAAAAAACCATTCAGGCGGGAATCAATAAAATCTTTGAAGGCGGTTTGGACTGCCCCATCGGAGTTGAATTTTTTTCCTTGCAAGTAGTTATCCAAATTGCGAAAAAAATGGTAATCTGTTGGAGCAAGGTCCGGAGAGTACGGTGGATGTCTAAGACATTCTAATTGAAGCTCCTCTAATTTGGTAGCCGTCTGTTGTGCAGTGTGTGGTCTAGCGTTGTCCTGAAGCAGCAGTGGCCTAGAGCGATTGACCAGCCTCGGTTGTTTAGCAGCTAGCTTTTCCATCATGGTTTACAGTTGCTGACAATAGATTTCTACCGTAATCGTCTGGCCAGATTTAAGAAAGCTGTAGTGAACGACACCGGCACTAGTCCACCAAACACTTACAAGCAACTTTTTTTTAGTCAATTTTCGCTTAGGGCAGGATTTGGCTGGTTCGCCAGGGTGCAGCCATTGCGATGAGCGCTTCCGATTATCGTAGAGGATCTACTTTTCATCACAGGTAATGATTCGATTTAAAATTCCTTCATTATTGTGCCGGTTGAGTAACGTAACGCAGCAATCGACGCGCGTTTGTCGGTTTGCTTCACTCAATTCATGAGGTACCCACCTTTCAAGCTTTCTCACCTTCCCAATTTGCTTCAAGTGGATTAGAATAGTTTTATCACTAACACCGGAGCCTGCAGCTAACTCGGACGTGGTTTGCGATGGATCCGCTTCCACAATAGCCTTCAATTCTTCATTATCAACTTTGGTCTCCGGCCGTCCACGAGGCTTGTTCTGCAGGTCGAAATTTCCAGAACGAAAACGTTGGAACGAAAAACGCACTGTGTTTTCTTTTGCGACACCGTCACCATACACATCATTAATCCTTCGAGCCGTTTCTGCAGCACTGGTGCCACGGTGGAACTCATACTCGTAAATAACGCGATATTTCATGTTTTCCATTTTGTAAACAGAGTGACACAAGAAAAAAACAAAAGAAGAAAAAACAAATGAATTAGGGGGTTTGAAACACAAATGCATGAGTAAATAGCTGTATGAATTTGAATTTGGAATTCCTAACCATAAAGGTAATATTTGAGATCAAAGTAGCCAGTACGACAAAACGCCAATTTCATATGTAAGGACCTAATATTATTTCATTAATTTTAAAAATGAATTCAATAGTTGATATAATTTATGGAAGTAGGTAGGCGTTATGGAATTGAATTGCACAAAATTAATTATTGCTTTAATATGCTATAATCCGCGATTGTTGATAATATCTATGCAATACATATATAGCATATATGCATATATAGTGTAAGAAGCGCAATGTTTTCATACCTTTAACGAGCAGGATTAGTACTAGACGTACCAAAAATATCACGACCTCAACACTAAACACATTCGCTAAGAGGCTCTCAACGATCATTTCAGCCCGTAACTAGCCAATAAACTAAAAAACTAAAAACTTAACTAACTAAAAAATTGCAATCGCAAAGCGTTGCATCACCCAGACAAGCTGTATTGTTATTAATAGTCCAACCCTCAACCATTTATTTTGCATACGTGTTTGGAGGCAAAATAAATTGGAGTGGCAAACTGGAGTAAGAAAAAATTACTTGTTCATTAATTAAGGTGCCATTGTTATATCTAATTATTTCCAATTGCTCCAAAACATTGTCTGGGGCTGTTCGCGCCTAAAACGATGTCAGACGGGAGCGAGCGGCAAAGGGGGTTGCGGGGGGACGCGATAGAAGCGCCACCGCGACAGACCAGAGCGCTGACACAGTTGAACACGTACATCATCATTACAACATCATTTTTTATCCAAAATTTACATAATTGTTATAGTTACGAATTATAAACAGAATTATAAACCAGATAGAGAATTTTAATTTACACGAAAGTCGTAATACACGACAAGTTTTGGTGAACCTCGGACGCGATCAACCGACGTGCTTCAACGAAGAGATATATCGAGAAGGCGCTTAAACATCGCAGTCGTAGAAGGCAAAAACCCAGAGGACGAGGTGAAACAATCCAAACCAAGGGGAGTAAGCCTATTTCCATCCTATTTTACATCATTTTAAACAATTTTGCTTCGTTTTGTTCTAATATTCGATATATTTCTCACGCGTCAGTTGTATATTCTACCTACATCAATTTTACTTTTTTGTTGTTTCGTTCAAAGTTCGTTTATTTCTTAGTATTACATTAAAATTATACGCCTAATTGATGAAATAATCATATTACGATACGTAATTCCGTTTGAATATAGTAATTTATTAATTAATTACGTTCGACTAACGTTACTTAGTTACTTTCAATAGTGTTTCGTACTTATAAAGAAAAGTTTGTTAACGTCATCGTTTAACCTTCATTAATACAAACGAAATACTATCAATTCAGTTAGTTAAGCATATATGCCGACTATTCCAGGAGTGCTTCGGGAGTGATTTGGCGAGAATCGTGTGTTCTTCATGCCGTTTGTTGCCGCGCCGGCGCCGGTTCGTGTTGCAGCGGCGGCCGGGCGTTGCTGTTCGCGAGCCCGGTTTGTACGGGCGCTCGAGGTTGGATTCATTGTTTATCTATTATTTTTTCTATTATAGTTTTGTTTTGTTGTTTGCGCTTACATAATGACGGAGTTAAAGGAACTTACTGCGCAACGAGGGCGCGTTAAAACTCGCATAACTCTTTTTGAAAAATATTTAACGCCTCTTTTAAATATAAAATTAAATAAAAGTCAATGTAACGAATTAAGTTTGAGATTAAATAAATTTCAAGATTTATCGTATAGTTTTGAAGAAATTCAGTTTAAAATAGAATCTTTAGACAAAGATGAGGAATCTCAAATAATCGAAAGGGAGGAGATTGAAAATAGATTTTTCAGTTTAATCGCGCGCGCTCAAGAATTGTTACAACTTTACGAAAATATGCCTAAAAGTGAATCAGCATCTATTAACGGTTCTGCCTCATCAAAACATAATTATCTAAAATTACCACCTCTCAAGATTTCGCCTTTTAATGGGGATCCGAATAAATGGTTGGAATTTAGAGACATGTATATATCATTGATTCATAACAATGAGAGTTTAGATAACACAAGCAAATTTCATTATTTAAAATCTTATTTAGAGAATTCTGCCAGTGCAGTCATAAATTCAGTCACGGTATCGTCTCTTAATTATCCGATCGCTTGGTCGCTCCTCTGCGATAGGTTTAACAACAAGCTTCTTTTAATAAATGAACACATCAAATGTCTTTTTTCCATAGAAACTATTTCTAAAGAATCGGAACAGTGTTTACGAAATTTAATAGATGAAATTTCAAAAAATCTGAATGCATTAAATTCATTAGGAGAACCAACCGAATATTGGGATTCTCTGATTATATATATGGCTTCTTCAAAACTTGATTCTGTAACAGCTAGAAACTGGGAGGAATTTAGGGGCACCCGGGAGGTTATCAAATTATCTGACTTCTTTCATTTTCTTCGTCAACGAGCAACTGTTTTAGAAACAGTCCATGCCAGTAAATCTATCAGATCTGAAAAACGACACAGTTTAGTAAAGACAAAATCTTTCGTGGTCTCCTCGCCTTCTTCTTCTCGTTCTTCCACCCAAGGTAGTTGTCTAGCCTGTAAACAAGATCACAAACTTTATGAATGTACAAGGTTCAAATCGCTTCCTACTGAAGAACGAATTTCTAAAGTGTTTCAGTGGCAATTATGTAATAACTGTCTTCGTAGTGGCCACCGATTAAATCAATGCAGGCTCGGTGGGTGCCGCATCTGCAAAAAGAAACATAACACAATATTACATAAACAGTCATCTTTATATACTACACAAACATCACCACATACGTCATTACAAAGTAGTGAAGAATCTGCTTCGTCTTCTTCTAAAAATTTAGCTTCTTTGCATAACATGCCTTCTTCTTCGGAGTTAAATAAAGTTAAAGATTCTTCACGTGTCATCAGTATGTCTTCTGTCTCCTCAAATCAGGCTCTTCTGTCTACGGCCTTGGTTGAGGTAAACGTCAATAATACTTCTTTTACTTTGAGAGCATTGCTGGACAGCGGCAGCCAGTCTTCTTTTATAACCGAAGTAGCTTTAGCAAAAATCGGTTTGTCTACAATTTCTAATGAACTTCGTTGTGTATCTGGTCTAAATAATTCCATCATTAATATTACGAAACATTGCGATGTCGTAATACGGTCTTCATTCAATACATTTAGTTTGCCTGTAAAATGTTATGTCATTCCAAAAATAACTGACAGACTGCCGCAGGTAAACATTAATTTCGAAAATTTAGATATCCCAAGTTACATCAAATTAGCTGATCCGAACTTCTTTTACCCGTCTGATGTCGATTTGCTCTTAGGCGTTGATGTATTTTGGGACTTAATATGTGGTTCTAAGATAAAACTAGGTCCGAATAAACCGATATTACAAGAAACTCAGTTAGGATGGATAGTTGCTGGCCCCATGGGGGGGAAAAATTGTACATGTTCTAATAAAACTTATTGTAACTTTAACAAGGTAATACAGCAGCAACTTTCTTACTTCCGGGAACTAGAGGAAGTACCTACAAAAACGTCTTCTTTCAAAAAACACTTTTACGAAACATCGTTTAATGACACTACTTACTGTCACCAATATGGTAGGGTTTGTGTTCAAATTCCTCTTTGCGATTTACCTGATGTGCTGCGTGAGTCCTATATCATTGCAAAAAAGAGATTATTTGCGATGAAGAACAAAATGAAAAGAAATCCATCATTCCGCGTGCTTCCCTATTCGCAAATTCCGAACTAACTGTCATTCTGTTTACAATCTATTCAGACAATGCATCTATTTAAATATTTTGTTTTTAAGTTCTGAATCTACCACCTTGGGACGAACCCATACCTTATGAAATTTCGAATGCATGGTTCGATTTTGTTTTAAATTTAAACATCTTATCAACGCTTGAAATTCCTAGATATGTTCTTATTAATGAGCCGCACATCATAGAACTTCATGCGTTCTGCGATGCTTCTTTAGATGCATATGCTTCTTGCATATATTTGCGATCTATTGACAAATTAGGAAATATCACGGTTAATTTTCTTTGTGCGAAAACCAAGGTCGCTCCAGTGAAATCACAAACCACACCACGCTTAGAACTTTGTGGAGCGCTCCTTGCAGCGCGCTTAACCTCATCTGCTACAAAGGCTCTTTGAATTAAAAATATATCTAAACAAATTTATTGGACAGATTCCTCAGTCGTTCTTGGTTGGATATCGTCACACTCCAGGGATCTTAAAACATTTGTTGCTAATCGAGTTGCAAAAATTCAACATTTATCTTCTTGTGGTCAATGGAGACATGTATCTTCTTTAGATAATCCAGCCGATCTTGCCTCTCGTGGTATAGATCCTAAAAATATTAAAAAAGCTTCATTATGGTGGCACGGTCCAGAATTTTTATTAGAAAACGAAAGTCAGTGGCCGAATAATTTACAAGCATCCAAAAAACTGCCTGAAAGAAAAAATAATAAACATGATCTCAATTTATCATCTCCATACCCCACACCTACATTCACTACAACTACACATAATAAATCTACTGATATAAACACTATTCCTACATATCATCTTGTCAATTTCGAAAGGTTTTCTAAATTTTCAACATTACATCGAAGCACAACTTACGTATTGAGGTTTATCTATAATTTAAAAAATAAACATGCAAAATGCAAAGGCTACTTAACTACTGATGAACTTAAAACTTCACTTACTCTTCTAATAAAACAGCATCAAATAGAATGTTTTGTTGTAGAAAAAATTAAATTACTTACCAATAAAAAATGCTTGCCCTCGAAGTCGCGCTTACTGCCACTGCGTCCGTTTGTAGATGAAGACGGCATTATACGCGTAGGCGGTCGCATCCAACACTCTTCTGAAACTTATAATAAAATACATCCAATTTTGTTAGATTCAAATCACACATTTACAAAATTATTATTCTCTCAAGAACATAAGAAACTTATGCATTGTGGTCCTCAATTATTACTAACTAATTTAAGACAAAATTATTGGCCTATCACAAGAAGACGACTCGCTAGAAGTACTGTAAATAATTGCAAATTATGTAGAATATTAAAGGCTAATACAGTAAATCCTATAATGGGTAACTTACCAAAACCTCGGGTGACTCCTAACTTACCTTTCCAGATTTCTGGCGTAGACTTTGCAGGACCATTTCCTATACGAGATCGTACAGGACGTGGCTGTAAAATAATAAAGAGTTACTTGTGTCTCTTCGTATGCTTCTCATCTAGAGCTGTACAATTAGAAATTGCATCTGACCTTAGCACTGATGTATTCATTTTATGCTTGAAGCGTTTCATCTCTCGTAGAGGAAAACCTAGTGAATTATACTGCGACAATGGTCGTAACTTCGTGGGTGCAAACAATGATCTTTCAAAATTAGTGAACAATGAATCAATCTCTTCGTACGCTGCCACTGAGGGCATTAAATTTAAATTCTCGCCAGCTTACTGTCCCCACTTCGGAGGACTCTTCGAAGCTGGCATAAAGTCTGCAAAACATCATTTACATAGAATGCTTGGTAATACTCACTTGACATTAGAGGAATTATCGACATTATTCGTGCAGATCGAAGCAATTTTGAACTCGAGACCCCTCACTCCATTGTCTTCAGACCCATCCGACTTATTTCCCTTGACTCCTGGCCACTTCTTGATTGGTAGACCTCTTACCTCGTTGCCATCACCAGCTTTACTCGACGCAAATGTTAACCGACTTAGTAGATACCAACAAATAGAACAAATGAGACAACATTTTTGGGAAAGATGGCGCAATGAATTTCTATGTGAGCTACAGCAAAGATCAAAATGGCAAATTAATAAAGGAGAGCTTCTGCAAGGTGACATGGTTGTACTGAAGGAGCCAAACTTACCTCCACTCGACTGGCGCATGGGCCGTATCTCCAAGCTATATCCAGGAACCGATGGCGTAACACGAGTGGTAGATATTTTGACAACAAAGGGTACCCTACGTCGCGCTGTGAAGAACTTGTGCCCCTTACCTAAGCTTGAACCATTAGAAGATTCTTCTCGAAATCCGAAGGTCTTCGAGAGGGGGGAAGATGTTCGCGCCTAAAACGATGTCAGACGGGAGCGAGCGGCAAAGGGGGTTGCGGGGGGACGCGATAGAAGCGCCACCGCGACAGACCAGAGCGCTGACACAGTTGAACACGTACATCATCATTACAACATCATTTTTTATCCAAAATTTACATAATTGTTATAGTTACGAATTATAAACAGAATTATAAACCAGATACAGAATTTTAATTTACACGAAAGTCGTAATACACGACAGGGGCTATTATCGTAGACGTGTAGAATATTGAAGGTATTTGCACTTATACATCAGTAATGGCTTATTTATTACATGTTTAAAGCGTTTATATGTTTATTGTCGTTAAAATTCAACCACACATAAACGGCAACCTAAAGAAAAGGAACCATATTTTATGTATAACGAATATAATGGATTCTAACAAGGCTGCAAGTTGCAAACAATGTATTACTTGGGTATACTTTCAAACAAGTTTCAAGTATGAACATGGGCTATAAACCTCCGATCACCGAAGCTGTCACGAAATATAATAAAGTTTAGTAGTTCCTTCGTAAACTAGTAAGATATTATGTTTTAAACTAACTCATATATATTATAAATGCGGAAGTCTGTCTAATACGTTTTAACGTCTAATCCGCTGAACCAATATTGATGAAATTTGGTAAGATTGTTATTCTCCTGTCCTTATCCCACTCTAACAGGGGTCGGCACAACATGTTATAAACATGTTGTTACATGATTTGTTTAGGTATTTTTCGACCAGCCGCTTGCCTGACTTCTACTCACTTTAGTCAGAAATGAGGTAGTTAGAAATGAGGTTGGTCTACACTACTCTTGATACCACACAGGCGGGTCAACTTACCTTCGTCGTTTTTTACGACACCTCGGTAAGTAATGTGGGTGGTCTATTGTACTCAGCCGGATACCATACGGTGGGTCCACTTATCTAAGTTCCCTGTTACGCAATCTCGGTACGAAATGAGAGTGATCTATTCTACTAAGTCGGATACCACACGGCGGTTGAACTTATTTTAGTCGCATTTTACGACACGCCGGTAAGAAATGAGAGTGGTCTATTCTACTCAGCCGGATACCACACGGTGGATTTGAATTATAATGTCTAAAATTTAATATTTCTTACCCTTTTTATGGTTTAAATTCCACAAATGACTTCAAAATAGCAAATAGCGTTTCAAATTGCGCACGTTACCACTTCGCTCCAACTGGCTTTGCGGTTTGAATAATATTCATATTTCGCATATTAAAGTGGGATTTAGAATTACTTGGTTGAATCTGTATTACTGAGCGAATACTTGAAGTTGTGAAGTTAATATTGCTGTAACAAAAAACCTACTAATTGTAATTTCATATTATAAATTATACTATTACTAGCTGTGCCAAAAACGGCATCGCCCGCATGGAATTCAGTGATTCATGAAACTTTTCCCGAATTTTCGAAATTTTGAAAAAGTAGTTGTTGTGAGTAAGCCGTGAGAGATAGAGACATGCTAGCGTGGACTTTTTTGTAGTATTTTTATAGATCTACCATTCTCTTCTACATTACTTTAGCGTATCTCTGCTGGTTTCCGCAGCGCACGCGACTAAAGCTCCCAGCAAGCAAGTTTCTTAACAACTGCGCGATCTCTTCAACACAATTTACACAAAACCGATATGTACCATTTACTTAAAACATCCGGAAGTATTGCGCTATCTTTTGGTGAAAACCGTACAAAGATCCGTTCAGTAGATTATGAGAAAATCGATTACATATAGACAGACAGCTTTTTGGGACTTTGTTTTATAATAAGTGTAGATAGATGGGCAAAACCCTGTCTGTCGTTTGATTAAAAATATTGCACTGAAAAGTGATCACTATAGCGCGACGCTAATACTATCCACTAACGCCATCATGGTGATTTTAATATTTGATTTAACTTTCCATTAAATTTCTAACTGTCTTTGTGAATGTGCGGCATTTGTGGTTAGTGAGACGTCAATGTTAGCATAATATGATAGGAATTGACAGATGAAATTCTTGATGCTGCGGTTTGTACTGAACAATATGGAATATTGAATATTACATAACAAACTCCCTCTCCGCGACTGTTCGCGATAAAGTCGATAACGACCGAACGGATGGGTCTCTAAAAATATGGTGGTATATATGAAATACCACGTGACTCGCTTTGTGATGGTGTTGTAAGGAATGGAAAAATCAAATGTAATTTCTTTGCTTTCTGTATATTGACCGATAGCATGGTGGGGCCTTGTTTTTGAGTGAGTATTGTCTATAAAGGGCGGAGCTCGCCATGCTGAAGTCAGTATCATGGGGGTGTCACTGACTAAGAATTTTTTTTCATAAATCAACGCAATCTACCAGGAAGGGGACCCTAACAAAAGTATTATGGTTGTTTCAGTCATGTACTAGGTGGCAGCTATGTCTCGATAAACTTTTTATTTTATGATAATAACGAAATGCGCAGTATATAGAACGTGAAAATATATTTAGAAATAGTTTCAGAATTTTTATTTTTATTTTTTTATAATATTTTTTAAACTTGAGTTATGAAGTAATTCTTGCATTAATTACCCTATTGATTCTTACGTTAGTAGAAACGTAAACTCAAATGTCAATCATGTGTCATGTTGTTAATTCCAAATTACTCGTCTAATGATTTCTCAGATTGTAAATTATTCGACAAGTTAGCTGCAAATTTTGCGAAATAAATATTGTTGTGTGATTCAATGTGATTTTAAGTGATGCAGATGATGGGCAAAACCATTCCTGTATTTCCTGGTGATGTCTTCGAATCGACGGGACATAGGGATGGAATTTCCCTAGGCGATTAACTTTTGTTATGTCTACTATTGCCTTCATTCCTTGTATATATAATAAAGAGGTTTATTTTATTATGAATGCTTTCTTTTATTTATATTTTTCTTTAAAATTAAGCTTAAGGCTATTTACGGGACAATAGTCTACGATGTATAGTCATAGGTGGCGCTACTAACATAGATACTATAGCATGCTACTATCTTCAGTGATTGCCAGTGGCGCCAACTTCTGGGGAGGGGACCCCTAGTTTAAGTACGGAAAACTTTATGTGGCGTATCTATCTCTTATTATAGTGTATCATCTATGGTCAGTATTCCTGTGAAATTTAAGTAATACGGTTATTAGACTGTTACTTTGCTGGAAGTGTCACTGCTTGAAGTCTCGTTTTTTACACACACCCACGTGCTTAGATCGTGTTATAACTTGTCTGGGACAGGCAAGCCGGTTTGATCTTGTTGGATCGTGATTATCCAACTAGTATCGTAAGTTACTGTGTATTAATGTTGGCTAGATAGATCCGCGTCTACGCAAGTGTTCTGTGAATCACGTGTTATAAGAATCTAACGTCAAATATTTTATATTCGTGATAAGAGCAACTACTAAGTGGTTTAATCGTCCGGGCATAATAATTCCAAATTGTTATTAACTGTAATCTACCCTCACATTCGTGTGATTACTATAGTGGTATTTGATGTTGTTCGAACAAATCCGCACCTACCCACATTACGTTACGTGTTGTTAGAATCTAACCTCGAATAGTTAATATCTGTTGTCTTGTTGACTATGTCAGAAAGCTGAAATATTTAAGTGAAATTCCTGCCACTTCCAATAGTATATATTAACCAGTTGTCCGTCATACATAACACAAGTATTAAGTTACTTACCTTGGGGATGGGCGACCGTGTGTGTAAGTGTCCAAAAAAAGAAAGAAATCTATGTGATAACGCTAAAATCATAAGTGTAAATCCTGCTCCATTTTCTAAGAGTATTATTACTGTGACGTCACAATATAATGTGTACAATGTGTATGTGTAGTGTTTGTGTTGTGTGTTGCTGGTGACGGCGTCTTCAGATACGTGAGATACTGGTCCTGTATGTATAAGGTATGTGAACGCTGTCTGCTTCCTACACTTAGCATTACATAGGTTCTGTTAACAAACCAATATTATAGCAATATAATTCTATCATAAATTCTATATATTTTTTCCTCTGAAACCCAACTTGCCCGCTGGCGCAGTGGGTAGTGTAGTCTTTAGCTCCGCGGGTCGCGAGTTTTATTCTCGCCGACAAACATTTTTTATAAACAATTTGTTGATCCTTCGAGCCTGGGTGTCTATTTGTCTTTAAGTATGTATTTAAAAATATATATGTAGTATATTCACTAGTTTTCCGTCACCCATAACACAACTATTGAGTCACTTAGGGGACGGACGACCGTGTGTGGAAGTGTCCCATTTATTTATTATTTCTAAAGGAAATTCCCGGAAGAAAATCTAGAATAATGTAAAGAAGTTTCTTATTTTATTTACGTAAATGCGATATAAAATGCCCTTTTACGGTAACAATAGGAAGACAGCTGGCTAAATCAAGATAGTAGCCTTGCAGAAGAGACGACACGCCTAGAGCTATAAACATATAGAGGCACCAAAAGACCAAAATTATTAAAGTCTATAATAAAATTCCACTATTTTAGCTTTGCCATTATAGCAGTTAAAAACAAGAGTACTCAAAGTAAAATAAAAATTTTATCCGTTTTAACACCTCGGTTGATCGCCTCTTCGGGTGACAAGAGGGCTGGCTCCTTTTTCGTACAAAGAATCAGCTTAGCGATTCAACGCGGAAACGCTGCCAGCATTCTTGGGACCATTCCACGTGGGCATGATTTGTATAGTACTAACGTGTAAGTTATTTAAGTTAGGCATAACTTGTAAATAAAAAATATTTGTTGTAAATAAAAAAAAACAAAATTTCATAAGATAAACATTATTATAGGAAAGATTGATAATGTATATAATAAACAAAGTAGGAACGGATATAAGCTTGCGGCTCCCGCTTTGCACCTAGCAAAAGTACGTGAGTCGTTTGTGGGTTTGGATATAAGTTAGCTTTGCCATTATAGCGGTTTAAAAACATTGTTAAAGGGAGGCTAATACAAAAAGCCTACTATACTATTGAGGATTACTTAGACGATAAGAATGCGTGGATATAGCTACTCTTCGACCCTGTACAAGACATTAATAACAATATGTAAGTAGTAATAAGAATTATTCTCTGAAAAGAGCATCCGACGAGTTTCTTGCTGGTTCTTTTTGCTAGGAACAGCTTTCCGAGCCAGCAGTAGAGTTGATTCTCTTGATAGATTGTAAGAAGTTTTCTTGAATAAAAAGTATTTTGCATTTGAATTTGATTTAAATTTATTCTCATAACGTTATAACCACTTAAACTTTAAAGGGAACTTCTTTCAGTCAACCTTTGAGTAACAGAAGGAAAAATACAAGAATTTAAATACGGGTAATGTAGAAAGAAAGCAAAACAAAAACGACGAAAGTATGTACCTAGATGAATATTGATTTATAGAAGCAGGCGTTACTTTGCGGAATTCCATATTACAAGCAATCACGACAAAAATCGTTCTGCAGTACGATTTTTGTCGTGAAGCCTATCCTCCTGATGATGCTTCGGTTTCGGGGCGAAACGATCGTCGAGATTGTGGTGGTGGGGGTGTGTGCTGCTTTTGTGTTCGTTGTTGCTGGTGAATTGCGCCTTGGGGTGCATGTGGTGGCTGGTCCTGCATGTATAAGGTGCGTAGATTTTGCCTGCTTCATACACATTGGCTTTGCATGCATTCACTTAACCCGTGCGGATTATAGCAAAGTAGTTAGTTCTGTTATATTGCTAGATGAATATTTCTCATTCCTCAGTTCATCAGAAAGTTTGTCGAAATGTTTCTAAGTCTACACACCCTGGACAGGGGGTCAAGAGACAAGCAATTAATTATGTAGCGTTGAGTGTGCACCGCCTCCGCTTTCAATAGCGATAATGCCAGCGTGCACCCGCCTTATGCAATCACAGCGTAATAACATTGAGTGCTGAAGGCGCTTTTAGACTGATTTATGTATTGTTAACGTTCTGTAAAGTGTTAAGGTTTACTAAGCTGTGTTCTGTTGCTGTATTTAGAATTCATTGTTTTATACGTGTAAGGATCAATATATAAAAAATGAAAAAAGAATGTGTTAAATTCAAATTCATAATATTATTAATTCAAGTAAAATTGTTAACAAGTCCTTTTGAATCTTCAACTCTACTGCTGGTTCGGAAAGCTGTTGGTAGTTGCTTTTTATAAATTTAATTCTTAATACTAGTTAAATTTATTCATTACTGTGGTTGAATTGTGATAGTCACATATTAGTATCATTTAAGTAATCCTCAACAGTATAGTAGGCTTTCTGTATCAGCCTCTTTTTAAGTGTTTTAAAAACTGCTGTAACGGCAAAGCTGAAATTGATCGCGAAATTTTATTATAGAATCTTATAAGATCCTTACTAATATTATAAATGCGAAAGTCTGTCTGTCTGTCTGTCTGTCTGTGTCGTTTTCACGGCCAATCCGCTGAACGAATATCGATGAAATTTGGCAAAATTGTTCCTTATACACCGGGGTAACATATAGGCTATAGAAATCCTGTTAATTCAACAAGAATTAAATGACGTTCAAAAACGCCATCTATAATAAACATAATAAGTTATTTTTATTTACAATTTGTCATAGTTACTAATATATTAACGGCCTGGAATCGAGCCCTTTAAGTCCAATCTGTAGAGGTGAGTTTTTATATTATTTGATTTCCGTGTACTGGATAAATGTTATTATTTATAAATTTGACAGCTATTACAACGTATAATAAATATAAGTAATATGCGCTATTTACTACACAACAAGTACGCACAAAATGAGGCAGTTTTGTGCGAATCGCATACGTCATTCGCCTTTTGCAGTCAATTTTAGCTGACATTAAATTAGCACACGTGTATATTTTTTTTTCTAAAAGGTTGGGTCTTGGGCTTTTTTTAAATAACAGATTTGACTTGGCCTTAAAAGACTTGATTCCAGGCCGTTAGTAAGAAACTTTGACACATTGTGAATTACAAAAAAAATTATAATTTTGATAATAGATGGTGTTTTTAAATGTCATCCTATGCCTGTCGTATAAGCTTAATTGTCCAAATATTTTTACTCTTTCACAGGAAAGCCGCTGAACCAATATCTATGAAATTTGGAAAAAATATTCCTTATATACCGGGATAACATATAGTTTATAGAAATCCTGTTAATTCTACAGGAATAGTATGGCATTTAAAACGCCATCTATTATCAACCTATCAAAGTTTTTTAATTCACTATGCATCAAAGTCGAGTCAAATCTGTTACCGAAAAGAGGTTTTTTACCACGTTGTTTAGCTTACGTTGAAAGAGTTATTTTAAGAAGAGGTATTAATAAATTTTGGCATTTGTTTACAGTTTTTTACATTTTAATAGCTCAGTTAAATTTATTCTGTAAATAGAAATATTAAAACTTTATAATATATTAAAACTTTTTTTAAATAACTCTTTCGTCATTTTAAATAAGTCAAATAACGTGATATATATAACCTTCTTCAAATTACAGATGTGACTTTGATAGGTTGATAATAGATGGCATTAATTTCGTGCTATTCCTGTTAAATTAACAGGATTTCTAGAACCTATATCATAGCCTAGGAGTTACCCGAGATGACGAGTATGAACATTAATTGCCAAATTTCTTTGATGTTGGTTTGAGAGCAGTATTTTATATAAATAGTAAAGATTATACTAAAGTTATCAAACTAATTTAAGTTCTATATACAATAATAATCAAACTAGTCTAAGTTTAGAATTTTTGTGAAAATTTTATATCATGTTTTTAATTTAATTTAATTTAATTTAATTAGATAGAGTCTCACATTAACAGATAAACTGAAAAATGCTGCTGCCCACTTAGAGAGGTTTTACAATTTTTATATGGTTTTGTTCGAATCTTTCCAGTGCAAATTAATATCTTTGCTAAATAATAGTAATGGCATGAAGGAAATCTTATTTGATATGGACTTTCGAGTAGCGTTATAAATGCAATAGGAACTGCTATTTAACCCCCCGAATCAATCTGATTTTTGTGATGGAGATATTTGCAGGGTAGCGATAGAAGCTACTGAGTATTACAGGACTACGGTCCACGCGGACGAAGTCGCGGGTAAAAGCTAGTAACATATAAGTCCAATCAGAGATAGTCACAGCGTGCTTAAAAGGTACTAAACGCACAATAACTATTATAATTAACAATAAAAAGCTTAATGTAGTTAATCCACATTTCTAAATTTACGTATCGGACGGGTTAATATTGGACATACCAATATTTACCCGTCAACTCGTCGCAGAATTGAGTTAGAGAGCGTGGAGTAAAATTTTGTACCCAACAAAAATCTCAATATCACGTTGCGAAATTTATGCAAAAATAACACCCGCACGTTTCCCTGCATATTTTCTTGTGCAAAGTATTTCGGAGCAAATTAAACTGGTTTACATTTTCCGTAAGAAAGTATTTATTCTAGTTTACAACGCCTGGGGGCATCTTGCGGGGCAGCGGAAACTTGGTTAGAATATTAATGAAAATTATTAAAAGGAACAGTATAGTCTCTTTTTGTTTATAAAGGACAGGGGTCGTGACTAATTACGGCAAAAAATTGTGAATAAAAGACGTGGAAATATTAAATGCAGGGTTTAAATATGAAATAAGGGTTTATCCCTTATTATATGCAAGTTTCTCGCCTTTGAAATGCAGTGTGGTATCCTGTTGAGTAGAATAGACCACACTCTTTCTTACCGAGGGGTTGTAAAATCCAACTAAGGTAAGTTGACGTCAGGCAGGCGGGCGGTCGTAAAATACGTAGCCAAATCATGTGACAACATGTTTAACATGTGTAACATGTGATATTGGCTGCATTCGTTGAAAACTGTGTCAGCAAATAACGACTGCCTCCAGTATATTATATTAATTAGGCTCTAAATTATATATATTTTTATACGTGAGTGTATGTGAGTGTAGGTGTGTGTATGTGTGTGTTTTTCGATATTAACAATTTGCTTCCTTTTTTATTATGCAACATCTCTTTTCTACGTCGAGATGAACTCACAGGAGACGCAGCGTTAGTAGATTACGAAGGAAGTGGTCGGAGTGGTCAGAAGGGGCCATTGTCTGCACTCGCCTGAGCTTTGTGCGGTGAACTTCCGCTGTTATTCAACACACACAAGACCCAAGTTAGAGATTACAGCGATTTCAGATTCCATTAAATTTTCATTTTATAACACTTCACTATTGTACAGACCCTAAACGCTAACACCAGTCTGACTAGAATAAGCCCAACGGGCTTATTTATAACTTCTGTTGCCTCGTTGTGTGCATTTCCATTTCCGTTCTTAATATTTTATGAAGCAACTAATGACATTTGACTGCTTACGTCTCCAACAAGTTATTAAATTAATCCTATTTATTATACTTCCTATTACACAATCACATAATCGTTATTTGTGTTTACATGTATATTTAACACAATATCTAACATACTAGCAGCGAGATATAATAAATCATTTTGGTATGATCCACGATTAGATAAAATTCATGTAGTATGTATTTATTAGGAGCTGTGATAGCCTAGCGGTGAGACCGTGCGACTCTTTCGAGGGGAACACGAGTTCAAACCCAAGCAGGCACCAATGACTTTTTCTATTAAAACTCATGTGTCTAATCGATAATTGCAATTAATCACACGCTTTTCGGTCAAGGAAAACATCGTGAGGAACCATGCATATCTCTAGAGATTTCTGGGGATATGTGTTACCTACCAATCTGCATTGAAGCAGCGTGGTGGCTCTTAACTCCAATCCTTCCCTATAAAAAAACACAGAGCGAGGAGGCTTATGCTTAGCAGTGGAATAGTAACATGCCGGTATTTTACAATACATAATCAAACTCCTACCCTTATCCCACTCTTTCGGCAAAACATGTCACAAACATGTTGTCCCTTTATTTGGCTACGTAATTTACGGCCGCCTGCCTAACGTAAACTTACGTTAGTCATATTTTACAACCTCTCGGTAAGAAAAGTTAAAAGTTAAAAGATGTAAATGAAATTTTTGGATTGTTTTTATAGATTATTTAAAAATTTCATTAAAGTCGATCCAGTTTCGGCGTATATAAGGAAGGACATATACTTACTCTTTATATATAAATTATAAGTTTAAGTTAATATTCAAATCCAAATGTAAAATATTCTTTATTCAAGTAAACTTGTAAACAAGTGCTTTTGAATCGTCAACATCTACTGCTGGTTTGGAAAACTTCTACCAAGAATAACAAGCAAGAAACTCGGCGGTTGGTCTTTATAACTAGTTACATTTATTTATTACTGTCTTGTACAGGGTAGAAGTGCACCTATATTCACACATCCTTATCATTTATTTCGGTGGTTATCCAAAATTCTTGTAATTTTGGATAACCACCGAAAATATAGGCATCCAAAAGGTGTCCTGTATGACCATGACGATTAAATAACGATCGCAAACACAAAAACACGTAATACACACACACAGCGTCTTCGCCGGCGAAGACGAGATCCCAGTTTTCTGACGTCGGTCGGTCGTGGCTTCTCGCCACCCTTCCGACGTCGCAATGACTAATCTAAGTCATACCATCAGCCCTCTACTAGGCGTCGCCCTTAGCCGTGGTCCGGCCTCATAGGAGGCATCCCTAGAACGACGTTCCCCGACGCTAGTAGAGCTTCCAAGCTCTACTCTTTACATTGCGCAACCTCGACGATGCGTCTGCGCTCGCCCGTCCCGCCCGGTGACACTGTAAAAGCCGTTAGGGCTGACAGCATACAGTCAGTTCGAAAAAACAAATTTCAGCGGCTTTTCTTTTCAAAATATACTTGTAATAGTTATAAATTGTTAAGTTGAACAACGCTTAAGTCTTATAACATCCATTCCATTCACTTTCCACTGCAGCAAAGTCCGATATCCCTTTATAGCTGAAATATGTCTGACCGTTCATGGGAAAACCATTATTACGCCTAAGCTCACCTTTGATAGGCTCGGCGGGCAGGGAAATGGTGCAGGAAACGATGGCGATTTAATTCCCTTAAACATTTAGTATCAAATTCAAATTCAAAATATTCTTTATTCAAGTAAACTTGTAAACAAGTGCTTTTGAATCGTCCACATCTACTGCTGGTTCGGAAATCTTTTCTGCCGAGAAGAGTCAGCAAGAAACTCGGCGGCTGCATTTTTTAAAGAATAATTCTTATAACTATTTTTTATTATTTATTTATTATTTATTATTTTTTACTTTACTACTTTACTACAGGGTAGAAGAGTAGCTATATCTATGCATTCTTCGGAACCGCAAGCTTATGTCGGTTCCTACTTTGTCTATTATATACATCACCAATCCTTTTATAATTAAGTATATTGTATATTATAATATAAGTGAATTTTCTAATATTAATTACATATTGAACCGCCAATCTAATTTGTTGGAGCTAAAATCATCACCACACTGTATCGACACTTAAGATCAGTTAAATTATATTTAAATAAAATATATAAAAAAACAAAAAGTGAGTCCTGTTTAGCCTTGTGGTATCCGGCTGAGTAGAATAGACCACCATCATTCCTTACTGGAGAGAAGGGTTGGAGCTAAGACCTACCACGCTGCACCAATGCGGATTGGTACGTTACACATATGTGCCTCCAGAATTCTCTAGAGATAAGCAAGTTTCCTCATGATGTTTTCCTTCACCGAAAAGCGTATGATTAATTGCAATTATCAATTAGACACATGAGTTTTAATAGAAAAACTCATTGGTGCCTGCCCGGGTTTGAACTCTTGTTCCCATATATGCCCAGTTGTGGGATAGTAACTGCCCGTTACATTGCGTTTAGTAAAATCTATTTTGAATCTTCAAGTAAAGAAATAACCGTCATTCTTAATTTACATCGACATTCTTCCAACGGCTTATGATAGATTTATATTATTTGTTCAGTAGTTCAAAAGTAATAATAAAATTATTTTGCTATAATCCGCGATACAGTAAATAGAAAATATATATAGTGTTTAATGTATAGTGGATTATCAGTATTTTCATACCCGATACGTGCAGGATTCGTAAAAGCACATGCACAAACTTCCACCACTTCCACCAAAATACACAAGCACTACACAGTTACACTATCACAAACTCAACAATCGTTTCGCCCCGCAACCGAGGCATCATCAGGAGATAGACTCCACGACAAAATCGCAAAGACCACTTCGCAAAGACTCCACGACAAAATTTGCGATTTTGTCGTGGAGTCTATCTCCTGATGATGCCTCGGTTGCGGGGCGAAACGATTGTTGAGTTTGTGATAGTGTAACTGTGTAGTGCTTGTGTATTTTGGTGGAAGTGGTGGAGGTTTGTGCATGTGCTTTTACGAATCCTGCACGTATCGGGTATGAAAATACTGATAATCCACTATACATTAAACACTATATATATTTTCTATTTACTGTATCGCGGATTATAGCAAAATAATTTTATTATTACTTTTGTATTATGGATCTCCGCAAAGTAACGCCTAATTCTATAAATTGTTCAGTAGTTATTTGGTGCCTGTTCACGTCTTCATAATCATATTGTACGCAAACCCTAATAATTAATAATGCCGACTAATAAACCTGGAACAATTATTAGTATAATTTCCGCAACAATAACGCGCCTGTGATTATTGTTATCTCTGACAGAACTATCAGCTGTGGTGAATGACGATTTCCGTCAGAACGTTATGTATGGCTTTCTGTGGCCGACCTTTGTGATAAGCGGAGCGTTTTTATGTTCACGAGTAAAACTTGACTTATTGTGTGGGTCTTCTCGGAACCTTTAAGGGGTGCCGGGGGACGGGCCTCGAGGCGAACCTCCTTGCCCGGGCTGGTCCTCGCAGGCCTGTGGGCCTGGTCAGTTTTCGGGCCGGTTGGCCCAGGTCACCTAGGTGACCTGAGGGATGTCTTGTTCAGGTGAAGCGGTCTGGGAATAGTAACTCCCAGACCGCTGCGTCATATTCGGGTGGTGTCATATCCGGTGGTTGTGTCTCATCAGGTGGTGGTATGGTCAAGTCCGGTGGTGTTGCCCTAGTGCCCGTTGCGTCGTCCTCGTCGTCGTCGTCGTCTTCCGCGTCGGGCCGCGGTGACGGTGATCTCAGGAGCTCGCGAGGCAGGGGAAATCCCTCCGGAGGTCGTGCATGGAGTGGCGCGATGTCGTGAAGGTGCTCGTGCGCGCTGTAGTCCGCTCGCGCGAACAGTCGGCGCGCTAAGCGACGAACGAACTCCTCCACGGTCGGCATCTTGGTATCTCGGTGCACGACGTCGTTCCGCACATACCTCGGGGCTCCTACGATCAGTCGCAGGCATCGATTCTGCTGGACTTGCAGTCTTCGCCTCTGGTACGCCGAGCAAAGCGCGTACCAGGCGGGTGCCGCATACGTCAAACGCGAGCGGACGTAGGCACCGTAGACCCTCAGCTTGGTGTTGACGGGTAGGTGGGATGTGAACAAGGCGTGGAGCTGGGACCTGGCAGCAGCAGCTTGGCCCACGGCACGATTCGCCATAGGGACCATGCGCAGGCTGCGGTCCAGTTCACACCCCAAGAACCTTACTGTGGTCTTCCACTCTACGTCCTGGCCTCGCAGAGTGAGTTGACGTAGCGGCACGGAGCGGCTGGTCAGCAGAGCGGCCGTCTTCCCGACGTTGACGGACATCCTCCACTTGTCCAGCCATTCCGGCAACAAGTCCAGCAGACGCTGCATGCGGTTGATGGCGACGACTTGCTTGTAGGACGACGCAAAATACGCGCTGTCGTCAGCGTAGAGCGACAACAGCACGTCCTCCACTCCCTCCTGCAGGTGGTCGCGCAGGGTAGGGATGTCATCCGTATACGCCGCGTATAAGCGCGGCGATATACAGCTGCCCTGGGGTACTCCGGCGCGGATGGCGCGTGGCTGGGATTCGGCGCCATCCACTGCCACGTAGAAACTACGACCGTGTAGGAAAGACGCCAACACTCGCACATAAGCGGGCGGCATGGTGGTCTCGATGATCTTGGCCAGGAGCCCGGCGTGCCACACGCGGTCGAAAGCCTTCTCGATATCGAGGAAGACCCCGACGGTGTAGCGGCCTCGGTTCCGCTCACTGGCCAGGTGGTTGATCACCCTCGCCAGCTGGAGCGTCGTCGAGTGGCCGCTGCGGAATCCATGCTGCTCCTCGCGGAGGGGCAGATGGGGCGTGATTCGACGCAGCAGCAGACGCTCAAACAGCTTGGCTATGTGCGAGAGTAGCGTGATCGGTCGGTAGCTCGATGGCAGGCGGCGATCCTTCCCTGGCTTGGGAAGAACAATGATCTTCCCGGTCTTCCACGCCTCTGGGAAGTGGCCGGTGCGGAGTATTCCATTGAACAGGCTCGTGAGCGCTACGAGGCCTGTTGGGGGCAGCAGCATCAACGCGGCGTTGTTGATTCCGTCGGGGCCTGGTGCTTTACGCTTATCAAGGCGCGCAGCAACCGACCGCAGCTCTGACAGGGAGATGAGGTCCCCTCCCCGGAGCGGCGGTGTCGGGCCCGACAAGAACCTCTCCAGTTTGTCCTGGACCGCCGCGTGATGACGGACGACTCGGAAAACTTGACTTACTTTTCATAAATAATTTATAGAAGTAGGCATTAGACTTTGCGGAGAACCATAATACAAAAGTAATCTTCTGATGATGTTTCAGTTGCGGGTCGAAACAAGTGTGATAGTGAAAGTGTGTAGTGCTTGTGTATTTTGGTGGCGGTGATTGAGGTTTGTGCATGTGTTTCTAAGAATCCTGCCTGTATCGGGTATAAAAACGGATAGTCCACTCTACATTTAGCATTATATATATTTTATATTCACTTTCCCGCGGATTATAGCAAATTAATGTTATTATTACTTTTGTATTATGGATCTCCGCAAAGTCTAACGTCTACTTCTATAAATTAATTATAAAATTATTTTGCTATAATCCGCGATAAAGTAAATAGAAAATATGGCCTATGCCCAGCAGTGGGATTGTAACAGGCCGTTGCTTTACTTTACTTTAAATATAGGATAATATTTTATTTGTTATTTAAGAAAAAGTTACATATACAACAATAAATATGGTTTTTGGTGGGTAGTGCACAAGAGTTAATTAATTTTTAAAATTTATAAGTTATAAGTAGCCTAACTCCTACCCTTATCATACCATTTATATGCTGATGACTTGCAGATTTACACGACAACAACCGTAGACGAAATTTCACAGGGTATTGATCGAATAAATTCCAATCTTCATGTCATTGGTACCTGGAGTACGTCGTACGGGTTGTCTCTAAATCCTAGCAAGTCACAGGTCACAATCATAGGAAGCAATAAACAAGTTTCAAAATTAAATCTCCATCAACTTACCCCTATCGTTTTCAATGGCACTATATTGGAAGTTAGTAATACTGTGAGAAATCTGGGTATTACCATTGATAGCACTCTTTCTTGGGCTCCTCAAGTCTCTGAGCTAAGTCGCAAGATATATGGAATTGTTGGCAGATTAAGAAGATGGAAGAATCTCCTGCCAATTAAAACTAAAGTATCACTGGCGTATTCTCTCCTTCTTCCTATTCTTGATTATGCTGACACATGCTACCCAGATTTGTCACAGAATTTGCTTAATAAGCTTGAGCGTCTACAGAATCTCATAATACGATTTATTTTTGGACTAAAAAAATACGATCATATCACCCAGTACCGCGTACGGCTTAAATGGCTTACAATACGACAACGACGAAATTTACATATTCTTAGTCTTCTATACAGTATTCTTTTCCATCCCCAGACTCCTTCTTATCTTAAAGACCGTTTTACTTTTCTTGGCACTACCTCCTTACTTTCCTATAACTTTCGTTCATTGAGTGACAATAAACTTAAGTTTCCTTATTGTCGCTCCTATTGCTATAGCCAGTCATTCACGGTACGGGCTGTATTATTATGGAATATGTTACCGCGGAATATCAGATACGCACAATCTGTTGGCATTTTTAAACATCGTCTCAAGACTCATTATTTATCTTTGTAAATTAATATATAAGTAAATACTGTGTATAAATTTAAGTACTGTATATATGCATGTATCCATTATTATGTATAAATATTTAAATATGTATTAGTGTATAATTATTATAATATCTATTAGTGTATAATTATTATAATATGTATTAGTGTGTAAATATTCTTATGTATTTACGTTTATTAATACTTTGTGCACCGTCCTATATACTCCTAGTTTTAGTTTCTCTTCAGACAGGTTGCCTGTAAGAGATTGCTATTAGTGATAAGGCCGCCTTTGCACTATTCATAATTTTTAAGATCTTTGTAAATTTGTTTTTGTTTCTTTTTTATTTGTGCAATAAAGTATTTTATTATTATTATTATTATTATGGCCATGTAACATATAGTAAAACATATTATATGTTGTTAATAAGTATACTTACCTAAATACCATAAATAGTTATTTATTCACTGTCATTGTTAGAAATGAAATTATTTTGTTAACATACTACGTATATTTTTTACTGTATTTCACGTCTTGTCTTAATCCCTTCTGTTACTCAATCTTAAGTGCCTTTTAGGGATAAGTCCGCCTTTGCACACGTGCCACTTTTTTTTCTCATTAGATGTATGTCATAATCATTCTCCTGGCTTTATCCCACACACTAAGTGGGGTCGGCACAACATGTTACAAACATATCGTCATATGATTTGGCTACGTATACTACGACCGGCCGCCTGCCTGACGTCAACTTACCTTAGTCACCTCTTACGACACCTCGGTAAGAGCTGAGGGTGGTCTATTCTATGCAGCCGGATACCACACGGCACTTACCTTAGTCGCCTCTTACAACACCTCGGTAAGGAAGGAGGGTGGTCTATTTTCTTCTGCCGGATACCATACGGCTATTCTCATTAGATGTATGTATAATAAAGAATTAAAATAAATATTCTAGATTTTAACCTCTAATAGCGTATATGTAAAGGCTTATACTGTTTTCGTCCATATAAATAACAAATCAGTAAATAGATTAATGAATTGGTAAAGAACTCGATCCAGGATGCTGGATCCAGGCAGCGCAAGATCGTGTGGTGTGGCGATCCCATGAAGAGGCCTATGTCCAGCAGTGGACGTCCATCGGCTGAAGAAGAAGAAGAAGAAAGAACTCGATTTAATGAAACAATGTAGAATAATATAACCCGCTGATCGAGCGCCATTGTGTCTGCGCGTTATTATTTCATTGTCATAGCGGAAACTTAATATCCTACTACAGATAGAGGGCCCATTGTGCCGGCCTCATCATAGGGATATTACAGATTACTTGCACGGGAAAAGATTAAAAGCACACAAAGGGTTCATCGGATGATGGTACTTACGTGTGTAATATTATCCATATATTTACGTTTACTAATATTACGAAATCGAAATTAAAAATTGCTTTGAAAATTCTCCCAGTTTCGCACAAGAAAAGTAAAACTATTTATAAAGCTTTTGTAGAAATATTCAAAGCAATAGGTTGTTGACATCTTTTTATCAATTTTTTTATTTATTTGCTGTATTATATTTATATCGATTTAAGCAATAGATCATCGACATTTTTACATACATTTGTAAAAATATTCAAGTAATACAATAGGTTGCAGACATCCTTATATCCATTTGTAGAAGTTTTCAAGTAATGCAACAGCTGCAGACATTTTAATATCCATTTGTAGCAGCATTAAAGTAATACAATAGCTTGCAGACATCTTAATATCCATTTGTATGCAAGCTATTGTATTCAAGTAATACAATAGCTTGCAGACATCTTTATATCCATTTGTAGAATTCAAGTAATACAATAGCTTGCAGACATCTTAATATCCAATTGTATCAGTATTCAAGTAATACAATAGCTTGCAGACATCTTAATATCCAATTGTATCAGTATTCAAGTAATACAATAGCTTGCAGACGTCTTTATATCCATTTGTAGAATTCAAGTAATACAATAGCTTGCAGACATCTTAATATCTATTTATAGCAGTATTCAAGTAATACAATAGCTTTCAGACATACTTATTTCCATTTGTCGAAGTATTCAAACCATAGACTGTCAAAATCTTTATTTTATTTTATTTATCTATTTACGTACCATAAAAAATTAAGAAAAACATTATTAATACAGAAAGGTGTACAAAAGTCAACTTGTCCCTTTGACAGAGATCACTTCCAGCTAACCTACGACTGAAACAATTTATAGTAAAGCAGTTTTGGTACCTTTTCATTTGTAGAAGTATAAGAACTTAAGTATCTAGACAATATATTGTTGACATATTTCTATCTATTTTTAGAAATATTAAGCAAAAGAGTGTCAACATCTTGATTTGAAGTGAAATGTGTCTCTCAGTGTTACTCAGTCTCTCACTTCTGTAAACTTTGCCACCATACAACATGTGTAAGTTAAGGATGCAAGTGCGAAATAAGTACAAAACTGGCCGTTCCTGTGGCTACAACGACTGTACTTTTTTCATTACCTACGCAATAATCGTACGGCTATTAGAAACGCGTTTCTCATCGGCACCCCTACACATATTCAACTTACTGTGCCATACCAAAGAGTCGCTTCTTTGATATTTTCTTCAACATATGCCCTCGTGCGCACAGCACGGGAATAGAATTCTCTCCCGGCATCTATATTTCCCAATACGATATGGGTGCCTTCAAAGCTAGAGTGAATACGCATCTTCTAGGTAGGCACTTCACTTAGACTGTATCATCGCTTACCATCAGGCATGATTGCAATGAAGCACTCGCATATTAAACAATAAAAAAACAGTTTTTCATAGACAATCCCTAGAAAATTTACAGATGCTCTCGTAGGACAGTGAAGGCACTTGCCGAGACGTTTGATATTTAAAGTCCTATACTATAAACTTACTGTATTGTTAGAGGTTTCGCCTAACCGCCATTAAAAGTCGCATCGATGGCAATAGTCACGTCTTATTTCTTTAGTTTTGTATAGTGGCATCACTGTGATCACGTGATCGATACCAGAGCGGGGGTTTGGTTTTGGAGCGAGAATTTTTTATAAAAGGCGGAGTTCCCCACATTGAAGGCCCGGCGAAGCTTCTGCGCTCGCCCATCCCACCGGCGACGCTGTAAAAGCCATTAGGGCTAACAGCATTAGACACATTCGAAAAAAAAAAAACATTGAAGGCAGTCTTGTTGTAATACTCGACTCGGACGGTTATTAGCTTACAAGCGTAAGATCACGCGGCTAGATCGTTTATCCCTTGGAGTCTTTCTGTAAAGCTTGGCTTGTACGATTATTAAACGCTCCCGCGTTTAGATCGTGTTTCAACTTGTCTTGGTTGGTCTCAACTAGCATGTTCATGCTTAGGTAGTTCCGCTTCTACCTAAAGGTGATAATTTTTAACTGTATTGTATTGTAAACTGTACAATAATAGAATGTTAACGTTCTTCTAAACAACTTTCCTGGATTGTACTTTGTCAATATACTCTTGAGACCTAGCGTTAACTTTTTCGATTCCGATATCGTGACACCTACTAGATATAAATTGCATAGACAATATGTCGAAAAAAACTTAAAAGACAACTTGTATCTATTCCAGCTTCTTATAGTTGCATTTATTTAATAGAGTGAAGACTGATAGTAAATTTATCGTTGCCTTGACAGCGACCTCCAAGTATTGTAGAATAAGGTACTCTAGTAGGAGAATATTTTCAAGGAGATCGATGTTTTGAACACAGGGAAATTGGATTTGTTGTATACAAATTTCCTTTGGGATTCATGCTGTCCTAGCCAGTTGATGAAGATTTAAATGTAAATAAAATTCAAATTCAAAGTATTCTTTCTTTTAGTAAACTTGTAAACAAGTGCTTTTGAATCGTCAACGTCTAGTGCTGGTTCGGAAAGCTGTTCCTGCCGAGAAGAACCAGCAAAAAAACTCGGCAGTTGCTCTTTTCAAAGAGTAATTCTTATTACTAGTTACATATAGTTATTGATGTCTTGTACAGGGTCGAAGAGTAGCTATATCCACGCATTCCTATCGTCGTAAACTTCAATAGGCTTCAATTAGGCTTTCTGAATTAGCCTTTTTTCATGTAAAGAGTATCGTTTGTGAAACACTGTTTAGAGCAATCCTTCGATAACTTCTAAATTCTTAGTTTCAACCACATACCTATTACCATGCATATAACACTCAACAAATTAATATGACAATACTTAAAACACCTTAAATTCTAAAGGTAAAAAACGACCTAACCAGAGCCCTACAAAACATACAACCATCCCACGTCGGCGTAGTTATTTTTATTAAAGTGTGAATGCCGTGTTTTTTGCTGTTTGTTTCTCGGTGAGAGCCAAACTAATCATGTCTTCATTAAAAGACGATTCAAAAGAGCTTCCAAAAGCCAACTTGAGTAAAGAATAATTTGAATTAACAAAGTAATGAAAATAGCCTCAACAGTATCAGTATTGTGAATTTTTTCCTATTCCTAAAGGAAAAAGGAGAAACCCTCGTTATACTAAATTTTTGATCTATCTAGCATATATAATCTGTCTAGCAGATCAGAGTGAAAACGTAAGAGATGGACGTACAAAAAGAAATGAATATATTAAAAGAAAAATATATGTATTGCTATATGTAGAGTGTACTATCCGTTCTTACATCTGATACATACATAATTCGTACAAACTCTTGCACTACCCACCACTAATAAAACAACAGTATACAAACACTGCACACATTCCCCACCACAATCTCAATATCGTTTCGTTCCATAACCTAAGCATCGTCAGTAGAAAGACTTCAAAGCAAGCTTTGAGATTTTGTCTATTGTTGCGATCGTGGTGGTGAATGTGTGCAATGTTTATGTATTGTTGTGTTATGGTTGTGTTGTGTTTTGGTGGCGGGTAGTGCATGAGTTTTTACGAATTCTAAATCTATCAGCGATTCTTTTATCGCGGATTATATACTCCGTTTATCTCTTACGCTTTCACGGCTAATCCACTTGACCAATATTGATAAAATTCAGTACAACTGACGCGGGTTTCAATATAATGTAATTAGAAGTGGCAGGAATTTCACTTAAATATTTCACCTCTCTCACATAGTCAACAAAGATTACGTAGAAAACGTACAGCTACAACATATGGAACAGGCCAAACATGTATTAACAGGTTAAGTTTAATATAACTTGAAATTATTATGGCAGGACGAATCTACCACCAGTTCCGAACGACACTATCCACTGAAAGGAACTGGCAAGAAACTCAGTGATTACTTTTATCACGAATATTAACTATTCGAGGTTAAATTCTAATAACACGGAACGTAATGTGGGTAGGTGCGGATCTGTCCGAACAACATCAAACCCCACTATAGTAATCACACGAATATGAGGGTAGATTCTAATAACAAATAAGGCTTAAATTAGGAACTCGCGGATCTACCTAACCAACATCAAAATAACACAGTAATTAATGATACTAGTTGCGTAGTAACGACGCATAATCCTGCTAGTTGAAACCAAACAAGACAAGTTGAAATACGATCTAAACGCGCGAGCGTTTAGTAATCGTACAAGTCTCGTTTACAACGAAACGCCAAGAGCTGAAACAGTCTAGCCCCGTAAGCGTAAGGTAACAACCGTAAGAGTCGAGTATACAACAAGACTGCCTTCAACATGGCGGACTCCATCTTTTATAACTAATTTTCGCTCCAATTTTCGTTCCCTTCCTTGCTAACGGCCACGTGATTGTAGTTTTGCCAACTTTCATTCCTAAAAGTATAATATTGTTAGGAATGGATACTGAACTCTATAATCACGTGGCTGATAGCAAGGAAGGGACTTGCTTTTTGAGCGAAAGTTAGTTTTAAAAGATAGAGTCCGCCATATTGAAGGCCGTTTCATCTCTTGGTGTTTCGTTGTAAATGATACGTGAACGATTATTAAACACTTCCGCGTTTAGATCGTTTTACAACCTGTTTTGGTTAAACAAGCAGGTGTAATTATTACTGTGTCATTTTAAAGTTGGTTAGGTAGATCCGCGTGTTCCTAATTTAAGCCTTATTTGTTATTAGAATCTACCCTCATATTCGTGTGATTACTATAGTGGTGTTTGATGTTGTTCGGACAAATCCGCACCTACCCACATTACGTTCCGTGTTATTAGAATCTAACCTCGAATAGTTAATATTCGTGATAAGAGTAATCACTGAGTTTCTAGTCAGTTCTTCTCAGTGGATAATAGCGTTCCGAACTGGTGGTAGAATCGTCCTGGCATAATAATTCCAAATTATATGAAACTTAACCTGTCAATACTTGTTTGGCCTTTACCATATGTTGTAGTTGAACGTTGTCTTTGTTGACTATGTGAGGAAGCTAAAATATTTAAGTGAAATTCCTTCTATTTCTAATAATATAATAGCTGTTCGGACAGTTTTTTCCGGCGAGGGTAATCGGGGCTTACTGCACTTGAGGCAGTGTGGGTAGGTAGATAAAAAAATGTCACAAGGTTAAAAAAAAGCAGATCGGTCGGCCGCGCGACACGGTGAAATCGGTACTCACGGAGAATTATTGTTAATATCGGTTTTCGATGGACCTTTATTATAAATATACACGGAATATTTAAGATAAATCGGTGGCTGTGTAAATAACTAAACAGAAGAACAATAACATCAGTGATTCCAAGAATAAAAGTGGCTTTGATATGTTACGGCCGGAGCGGCGCGGACGCCATACCCTGCGGAGAAGCCTCCCAGTGAAAGGTCAGTATCCTTTGATTATTCGATGTGGAGAAATTGCCGTTTGTCTGCCTATCCTAATTACACTCACCAACTGTGGCTATTGAAGGGTACGCATTAGGGAACAATAGCAAAATATTATTTTCATTACTTTTGGTATCATTGACCTAAGTGACGCCTAATTCTATAAATTAGATATGTTTTTATATCAATATAGATTAAATTAGCTGTGCCAACTACGGCTACGCCCGCGTGAAATTAAGTGATTTACGAAACTATTCCTGAATTTTCTAAATTTTATCATAGCAGTAGTTATTGTGAGTTAACCGTGAGAGATAGAGACCTACTATCGCGGACGTTTTTGTAGTATTTTTATAGATCTACAACTCTACTAGATAACTGTAGCGTATCTCAGCTGGTTTACGCAGCGCACGCGACTAAAACTACCAGCAAGCAATTTACATAATACCCATATGTACTATTTATCTATAAGCTGTGATAGCCCAGCGGTGAGACCGTGCATCTCTTACGAGGGGAACACAAGTTCAAACCCGGGCGGGCACCAATGAGTTTTTCAATTAAAACCTATGTGTTGAATTGATAATTGCAATTTGTCACACGCTTTTCGGTGAAGGAAAACATTGTGAGGAAACCTGCATATCTCTAGAGAATTCTGGAGATATGTGCAAAACCTACCAATCTGCATTGGAGCAGCGTGGTAGGTCTTAGCTCCAGCCTTTCTCTCCAGAAACGGAGAGAGGAGGCCTATTCCCAGCAGTGGGATTGTCACAGTCTGCTACTTTACTTTGCTTTTTTACTATTTAACTTAACCATCCGGAAGTATTGCACTATCTTTTGGTGAAAACCGTACAAAAATCCGTTCAGTAGATTTTGACAAAATCGATTACATACAGACAGACAGCTTTTTCAGACTTTCTTTTATAATAAGTATAGTTGCGCCCGCTGTTTCAGTAGCCGTACAGTAAGTGCTAAACTGTCACCCAGTTTTATTGTTCCGCACCGCAGCGACTTAACAGCCTTGTTATTGTAACGAGTTACGTTCTCTTTTCGCTTTTTGTTACTCGCAATTTGTGGCCTTTGTTTCGAATCGTTGGGCCGCCGTAATTCCGTGCGAAGATGATATTAAGGAAGTTTCCTCTGTAATTCGTGTTCCGGTAATTTCTCCGGATTGCGGCGGCCGTAAACAACGTTTCAAATGTAATTTTTGGGCCCGTGCCGATGTGTCGGAAGTTATGGTTCTTTTTGATTGTTCAAAAACTTGTTGCGAGGATTTTTTTTCTAGGGTGTTATAAGCAATTTACGTACAAACTCAAACTCAAACTCAAAATATTCTTTATTCAAGTAGACTGTTTACAGTACTTTTGAATCGTCAAATGTTTACAAGAAGTTACCACTGATTCGGAAGTTTGCTCCTACCGAGAAGAACCAGCAAGAAACTCGGCGGCCATTCTTTTTTTTAAATATAAATATATTATACAATTATATACAATTTCATTATTGAATCGAATTAAGGAAGCCCATGTCCGCTTAATAACTTAATTAGGTAAAATCCTATGTTGTCGTAAACTTATACTAACAGCTCGGCAGACCAGCTAATGAAGTTGAAACCTTTCATCATACTTGACCTAATGGAGAACAATATAATCGTTGCGATAATCAACTTACCTGCCAAGCGTGGTGATTACTTGATTTCGAAATATTTTATTCATGCAAATTTGTTCGCGACAACTTAAGTGTTTAAATTCCCTCAACAATACCATATGTTATCTGTTTGTGGATGAAATTGTATCAGCTCGTGAAGCGTAACAGGCAGACAGACAGACGTTTACATAATATTTCCATTCATTCCTTTTGACTGAAGAGTGAGGAAGTCTTAACCGCCAATAGAATAATTAAAGGCAGCGGCAAAAAAACAACTCTTCATTATAACCATAAAGTTTTTAGACCGGAAATGGGTTCTTCAGACTAACTTTTATTAGTAGCTTTAATACTTTCAGCCAAAGATTTATAAGACAGGGTAAGCTTTTAACCAGCTGTGGTTTAAGATAGCATCATCATCATCCTCCTGTCCTTATCCCACTCTAAGTGGGGTCGGCACAACATGTAACAAACATGTTTCTACATGATTCGGCTAAGTTAACGTTTTTTTTTAGTCATATTTTACGACCCCTCGGTAAAAAGAAGGAGGTCTATTCTACTCAGCCGGATACCATACGGCGGGTCGACTTACCTTAGTCGCCTTTTATGACACCTCGGTAAGCAATAAGGGTGGTCTATTCTACTCAGCCGGATACCACACGGCGGGTCAACTTACCTTGGTCGCCTTTTATTACACCTCGGTTAGAAATGAGGGTGGTCTATTCTACTCAGCCGGATACCACACAGCGGATCAACTTACCTTAGTCGCCTTTTATTACACCTCGGTTAGAAATGAGGGTGGTCTATTCTACTCAGCCGGATACCACACGGCGGGTCAACTTACCTTGGTCGCCTTTTATTACACCACGGTTAGAAATGAGGGTGGTACTATTCTACTCAGCTGGATACCACACGGCGGATCAACTTACCTTAGTCGCCTTTTATTACACCTCGGTTAGAAATGAGGGTGGTCTATTCTACTCAGCTGGCGGGTGTGGTTAAAGATAGCATGAGTAAAATAAATAGTTCGAGATCAAAAATGGCCTCTTCAGAGTAAAATTTTCTCATCTAAAATGTCGCAACCTTTCCCTGACAGGAAGTCAATCTGCACATGAATGTATCGTCGAATGTAAAAAGTATAAGAAAACAAACTCATCTCCGCCAAGCAAATGCATCGTTTGCGAACGAGAAATGCATAGTTATGATGAAAATAAAATACTTTTTCTAGGACAGACGAGCGCCGTTTCTAATGGTTTGGGAGATTTCGGTGAAAACCGGAAATTATACTAAGTGTGGCGCCGTTAAACGCGGAATATATTTTCATAATGAATCGCGTTGGTTATTTTTCAAAAGTTCCTGTGCTTGATATGATATGCGAGAAGCAAGACGATGTCAGTAACGACACTGTTCAAAATATAAATAAATATCATCATCCTCCTGCCCTTATCCCACTCTAAGTGGGGTCGGCACACCATGTTACAAACATGTTGTTAAATGATTTGGCTACGTATTTTACGACCGGCCGCCTACCTGACGTCAACTTACCTTAGTCGCCTCTTACGACACCTCGGTAAGAAATGAGGGTGGTCTATTCTACTCAGCCGGATACCACACGGCATAAATAAATAAATAAATAATAATAAATAAATAAATATATGGGATACTTACACACACGGTCGTCCGTCCCTAAAGTAAGTAACTTAATACTTGTGTTATGGGTTCCGGACAACTGGTAAATATACTACATATATAATTTAAATACATACTTAAATACAAATATACACCAAGACTCGAAGAACCAAAAAACTCATCATCCTCCTGCCCTTATCCCGCTCTAAGTGGGGTCGGCATAACATGTTACAAACATGTTTTCACATGATTTGGCTACTCATTTTACGACCGGTCACCTGCCTGAAGTCAACTACCTAAGTCGTATTTTAAGACCACTCAGTAAGAATTAAGGTGGTCTATTCTACTCAACCGAATACCACACGGTGGGTCGACTTATCTTAGTCGCCTTTTACGACACCTCGGTAAGAAATAAGGGTGATCTATTCTACTCAACTGGATACCACACGGCTCTACTGAAATTAGATTAGATTATATTATATTATATTCATTATTTATCTTTTCTATAAATCATAAACTAATTCGGAACAATTTTGTTACTTTACTTTGAGTTACACAACATTTGAGCTATAGAGAGATACTTAAAGTTTAGCTTCAAAAAAATTTGTAGTTTAAACAACAATGATATATCAATCTCCTAAGATTATCTGTATTAACAATTTTAATTCATAGGAAGAAAACACAGGTATCTGGTTGAGTAGAATGGACTACCCTCTTTCTTACCAAGGGGTCGTAAAATACAACTAAGGTAAGTTGACGTCAGACACGCGGCCGGTCGTAAAATACGTAGCCAAATCATGTGACAACATTTTTGTAACATGTAGAGCCGACCCCACTAACGAGTGGGATAAGGGCAGAAGTATGATGAGGAAGAAAACACAGTTCGAGTCCAGAAATTATGAGTTGGAAATGTAGGTTTTTATATTTTTAATTCAAAGTTCCCGTATTAAAGGAAAGCTGCTCCGAAAGCTCAAAAAGCGCCGGCTCTAACTTATAAACTTATCGTACAAAGTATTACTCGACCCTTTCCAAACCACTGAATCTTTCATTTTCTTATTTAGACCCTAAAGGCTGTTTGTTTCGCTACAAACATTGTTTAATAAAATTCCTGTTATACCATCTTCCTAACTTTTAACTAGATATCTGAACTTTTGTATCTTGTAGGGGATTTAATATAATTAACGCAATTAATTAGTCTTTTAAAAGTGAGTATGTATTATAAAGACTTTCTCTGTATTGCCTTAGAATAATTATAAGAGCTGAGCTGGAGCTGTGATAGCCCAGCGGTGAGACCATGCGACTCTTTCGAGGGGAACACGAGTTCAAACCCGGGCAGGCACCAATGAGTTTTTCTTTTAAAACTCATGTGTCTAATTGATAATTGAAATTTATCACACGCTTTTCGGTGAAGGAAAACATCGTGAGGAAACCTACATATCTCTAGAGAATTCTAGGGATATGGGTAACCTACCAATCCGCATTGGAGCAGCGTGGTAGGTCTTAGCTCCAATCCTTCTCTCCAAAAACGGAGAGAGGAGGCCTTAGCCCAGCAGTGGGCATAACAACGGGCTGTTACTAATTATAAGAAAGTAGCAGAAGTGAAGTATGCAAAAAAATGTTTTAAGTGAAAATTGCATATAGTTGTTATAGTAGTACTCTACTATAGTACTCTATATAGTATAGTATATCTCGGCGCGTAGCTGAGCGACTTATCGGCGTCCATAACTTCTTCACACGATTCAACCAAAACCACAAGAAACTCAATGTAAATTAGTTTAATTTTATACACAGTCCTAATTTTCTTAATAATAATCGTTACTTAGCAACCAGCGGTTCCTCTCTTAATTCATGCTATTTACAATCGATTTAATTACAACTTTCTCAATATAAATAGTATTAACAAATATAAATTATAAATACAGCCACTTTTTCAATTTAAACACTGTTTCTTTTATTACACAATTTATCTCATAATATTTAAATATTTCATTCAATATAAGACTTAGCAAGCGGACGGAAATGCGTCATAATAACGTTCAGTTATTTATTATAGAAACCAAGGAAATGTAAAGTATTGTTTTAAAACATAAAGCCAGTATTAAACCAAATGTTACAGTTTGATATTTATAAGCGTTGCTAGATGGCACTATTTAACGGCGCCCACATATACTAGTAGGGAAGCCAGCTTAATGCGATACTACATGATTAGACAAATATAAAAGAATAAGAACTATACGATTGTCACCTTATCTCACATTATTTTTTCATGATTTGCTTATGGCACAGCGCCATCTATTTGACAACTCTATCTCTATCTCATCATTCTCCTGCCCTTATCCCACTCTAAGTGGAGTCGGCACAACTTGTTACAAACATGTTGTCACATGATTTGGCTTTGGTATTTTACGACCGGCCGCCTGCCTGACGTCAACATACCTTAGTCGCCTTTTACGACACCTCGGTAAGAAATGAGGGTGGTGTGTTCTATGCAGCTGGATACTACACGGCACATACCTTAGTCGTCTCTTACGACACCTCGGTAAGAAATGAGGGTGGTGTGTTCTATGCAGCCGGATACTACACGGCACATACCTTAGTCGTCTCTTACGACACCTCGGTAAGAAATGAGGGTGGTGTGTTCTATGCAGCCGGATACTACACGGCACATACCTTAGTCGTCTCTTACGACACCTCGGTAAGAACGGAGGGTGGTCTATTCTTTCCTGCCGGATACCACACGGCTATCTCTATCTATGGACGAATAAATTTTTTAATAATTATTTAATTATTTATTAATTATTTACCGTCTAATTCATAAAAGGTTATGACACGCTTATAGGCTCGCTATAGTACGTTTTACAAAAAGTGTTATTCATAAACGCATTTTAGCACTAAACCATTCTAGTCTAAGAGTCCAAACCCTACTATATCAGTGCTATAAGATAAAAGAAGGCCGACTTTCCTACAGCTGATTATTATGAAAATGACATTTGACATATGTAAATTACGAAAACGATGTGTAGTGACGGTACTGTGTGAAAGGTGACCCCGTGTCGTAGACAATAAAATATTTTTTACTCCATAGTAATGTCTATGGTTACACTTTATCGGTGTGTTGACAAGTATTATTTGTGGGGGAATGGGTATGATCGAGCACTTGGTCACAGATTTCCTTATATTAACAACATTCGGATTTTGGCTATAGATCAGTTATAGAAGGTTTATGAATAATCAATTTTATGTACCGTTGTATAAGCTTATAAAGCATCTATACTTATTATGAAACAAAGTCCCAAAAAGCTGTCTGTCTGTATGTAATCGATTTTTCAATATCCTAATGAATGGATTTTTGTACGATTTTCACCAAAAGATAGTGCAACTTCCGGATGGTTTAGGTAAATAGAACATATCGGTATTATGTAAATTGTGCTGAAGAGATCGCGCAGTTGTTAAAAAACTTGTTTGCTGGTAGCTGGTAGCAGCAAAGATACGGTAAAGTAATGTACTATAGAATTGTAGATCTATAAAAACAGTACAAAAAAATCCGCGATAGCATGTCTCTATCTCCCACGGTTAACTCACAATAACTACTCCTATGTTAAAAATTTCGAAATTCGGGATAAGTTCCGTAAATCACTGAATTCCACGCGGGCGAAGCCGTTGTTGGCATAGCTAGTTTTAACTAAAGAGTGTCTAAAACCTTCTATAAGCTATTTTTATAAATAAGACCGGATAATCTATTGCTCATGGACATACTTCTTTGACCTCCGTGCTATGCCTTGATGCTTTCATTTCTACATTAACGATTCGCATTGCAATTAAGTTATTAATTTTGATTATTCTATAGTTTGTGTATACTCACATATACTTTTTACCTTGTGGGTAATATAATTCGAATTGCCGTTTATATCTCTAGACGATATATTCGAAGAATTTTCTCCTAATTGCAAGTCTAGAATAGAATCTCATACCTCAATTGTGGAAGGGAACACGTCGGTACTTTCAGGATATACTCGTACAAACAGAATGTAAAATTCCCAGTCTGAACGAATAACTCCATTCAATATTCATATCTTTTATGCATGCTTACAATTTTAGACTCTATTTCTCTATCAATAGAAGTTTATATGGGATTGAATGTTAAGGCGATTTGTAACACCGAAAACTGTACCAATGTAGATGTGTGAAGAAGCTTTCACGTTCAAAATTTGAGATTGCTTATTTTTTTTAATTTCAAACGAGAGATTTCGGAATGTGTTCTTTTTTGTTGATGAATTATCTCTAGGGAATTTCTACTGTATGTTATAAAAAAATTGAAAATTGTGTCCAAAAAAATTGTTAGAGGCCAACCCTTGGTTGGAGGTTTGAAAAATAGATAGTTGCTGATTTTTAGATCTATTGAATGATCATTACCTTCTACCCTTATCCCACTCTAAATAGGGTCGGCACAATATGTTATAAACATACTGTGCCATGATTCGGCTACGTATTTTACGACCGGCCGCCTGCCTGACGTCTACTTACCTCAGTCGTATTTTATGTCCCCTCGAAAAGAAAGAGAGTGGTCTATTTTACTCAACCGGATACCACAAGGCGGGTCAACTTACCTTAGTCGCCTTTTACGACACCTCGGTAAGAAAGAGGGTGGTCTATTCAACTCAACCGGATACAACACGATGGGTCAACTTACCTTAGTCGCCTTTTACGACACCTCGGTAAGAAAGAGGGTGGTCTATTCAACTCAACCGGATACAACACGATGGGTCAACTTACCTTAGTCGCCTTTTACGACACCTCGGTAAGAAAGAGGGTGGTCTATTCAACTCAACCGGATACAACACGATGGGTCTACTTACCTTAGTCGCCTTTTACTACACCTCGGTAAGAAAGAGGGTGGTCTAATCAACTCAACCGGATACAACACGTTGGGTCAACTTACCTTAGTCGCCTTTTACGACAACTCGGTAAGTAATGAGGATGGTCTATTCTACTCAACCGGATACCAAACGGGGGCGGATTATAACAAAATAATTTTATTTTTACTTTTGTATCATGGATCCCCGAAAAGTAATCTATTCCGCCTAATTCTATAGATTACTAAAGTAAAAAAAATGTAAACTAAATTATATATATATGATTTAATTATAACAATAATTTGCTTTAACCTAACCAGATTATAAACAATATCTTCTTCTTCTTCTTTCTCAACCGATAGGCGTCCACTGCTGGACATAGGTCTCTTCATGGGCTTTCCAAAACACACGATCTTGTGCCGCTTGTATCCAGCGGCTCCCCGCGACCTTTTTGAGGTCGTCCGTCCATCGCGTAGGGGGTCTGCCAACACTGCGTTTACCGGTGCGGGGTCGCCATTCCAACACCTTGAGACCCCAACGCCCATCGGTTCTCCGCACTATGTGCCCCGCCCATCGCCACTTCAGCTTCGCAACGCGCTGAGCTATATCGGTGACTCTGGTTCTTCTACGGATCTCCTCATTTCTGATTTGATCACGTAGAGACACTCCGAGCATAGCCCGCTCCATCGCTCGCTGAGTGACTCTGAGCCTTCTTATGAGGCCCATAGTCAGCGACCACGTCTCAGATCCGTAGGTCATCACTGGCAACACGCACTGTTCGAAGACTTTGGTCTTCAGGCACTGAGGTACCTTGGACGAAAAAATCTCGCGTAGCTTTCCGAACGCTGCCCATCCGAGTTGGATTCGGCGACTAACCTCTTTCTCGAAATTGGACCTACCCAGCTGGACCGTATGTCCCAGGTATATGTACTCGTCTACAATTTCGAGTGCAGAGTTCTCAACGATGACCGGGTGGAGCGGAACATGTGAGTTTGACATGATTTTCGTCTTACTCATGTTCATTTTAAGGCCCACCTGTTGAGATGCTCTGCTGAGGTCATCGAGCATTGTGTTAAGGTCCTCCAGAGACTCTGCCATAACGACTATGTCGTCGGCAAATCTGAGGTGAGTGATGTACTCACCGTTAATGTTGATGCCGTATCCGTTCCAATCCAAAAGCTTAAAGACGTCCTCCAATGCAGCGGTGAACAGCTTCGGGGAGATGACATCTCCCTGTCGCACACCTCGCCGCATTCGGATTGGTCCCGTAGTTCCGTCTTGGATACGGACAGACATTGTGGCGTTTTCATACAAACACTTCAACACTTGGACGTACCGATAGTCGATTCGGCATCGCTGGAGCGATCTTAACACAGCCCATGTTTCCACCGAATCAAAGGCCTTCTCATAGTCCACAAACGCAAAGCAAAGTGGCTGGTTATACTCCTCGGTCTTCTGTATAACCTGCCGCAGCGTGAATATGTGGTCCATGGTACTATAGCCTTTGCGGAAACCGGCTTGTTCGGGAGGCTGGAAGTCGTCAAACCTACGAGCTAGACGATTCGTAACGACTCTCGAAAACAACTTATAAACCTGACTTAGCAGCGCGATGGGTCTATAATTCTTCAATAGGGTGTTATCACCCTTCTTGAAGAAAAGAACCACCACGCTCCTGTGCCAGGCTTCCGGCGTATTACCTTCGTGAATGACGGAATTGAACAATCGCTGAAGGACCTTAAGTACGGGTTTTCCACCGGCCCTCAGGAGTTCTGTTGTGATTCCGTCATCACCTGGTGCCTTATTGTTTTTGAGTTGTTTGAGAGCCATACTAATCTCGTATAGGCTGACGTCCGGGATATCTTCGGTATAGTGTCGGGTCAGCTTAGCTCTTGGGTCTTTTGCCAAACTGACAACAGGCTGTTGTGTTGAGGTGTATAACTGTCCATAGAACTTCTCAACCTCTCTCAAAATCTCAGGACGAGATGAAATGATACTACCGCTATCGGTCTTCAATCGCGTCAGCTGCCGCTGCCCAATAGATAGATCTCTTGCGAGCACTTTTGAGCCCCTGTTACGCTCAATAGTCTCTCGAATGTACTCGGTTTTGAAGTGTCGCAGATCGCATTTCTGCGCCTTAGAAATCTGTCTATTGATCAGACGGTAGCGTGTCGCATCTACTGAAGACTGTAGCCTCATTTCGTTCCTCTCATCCATGAGCTTGAGAGTCTGGGTCGAGAATTTATTGGGTCTTTTACGGTGTGTCTTATAAAATTTGGACCCCACCGTATGGACAGTTTCCACCAGCCTGTTGTTTACATCGTCCACAGAGGCGCAGTCAGCTAGGCAATCAAAACGGTTCATCAGCTCGAGTTGGAACTTCTCGGGGTTTTGAATATGGGCTCGAGTTGGTCGGAGCGTAGACTTCACCAATCTGGATCTTTCCAGCTGTACGCATTTATTCAATGTGCCTCTAACCATACGGTGATCACTCCCGGTCTTAACGGTGTTGATCACAGAGACATCATTGAATATATGACGCCTGGTCGACATGATGAAGTCGATCTCGTTTCTCGTGGAACCGTCGGGACTGATCCAGGTCCATTTTCGATGCGGCCGTTTCTTGAAGAAAGAATTCATCATGTAGAGGTCCTCTCTCTCCAAGAAATCGGCCAGCATCTGGCCCCTGTGGTTCCGTTGCCCGTATCCAAAATGCCCTACTCTTACCTCTGTGCCGCTTCGCTTGCCCAGCTTTGCGTTGAAATCCCCCATCACAACAGTGTAGAAGGTTTTAGAGGCATGCATGGCTCTAGATAAATCCTCATACATGGCCTCTACCTCCTCGTCTGGATGTGCCGATGTCGGTGCGTAAACCTGTATGACCTTCAGCGAATACCGTTTGGTAATTCTGAGTATAAGGAACGCGACCCTGCTCGACACACTCTCGACTTGAACAATGTTGTTGACAAGGGACTTGTGGACGAGAAACCCGATACCACCCTGGGACTGTTGTTCTCCCTCCCGGTAGTAAAGCAAGTTGCCGGATTTTAGGATCATCGTATCCTCCCCCTCTCTTCGGACTTCAGATAATCCTATCACGTCCCACCGCAACTTGCTTACTGTTTCTTCCAGCTCGAGTATCTTTTCGTCTTCCCTCAAAGTGCGTGCGTTGTACGTTGCCAGGTCCAGTCGTCGGGGTTGGCAGCGGAATCTCTTCCGGAGATTCTTGACACCCCCTGCCCCGCCGTTACCCAAACCGCTGCCAGAGCTGGGAATAGCGGAGCTGCCGGGAACTAGGGGCTGTGATTGATTTTGTAATGCCATGAAGGGTATTGCCGGTAATCACCACGCTTGGCATGCGGGTTGGTGATCGCAGTGCTGACCGTTTCGCACCGACAGAGCTGCTGCCCACTGTCGGTCTGGTATTTAGGTCAGCAAAATGAAATGGTTATACCGCCATTTATCGGTCGCCAGAGCCTCGTCGGTTAAAATGCAGGGTGTACCACGTGCAGGTGAGGTTGACAATTGAGGAGACTGACTGGGACGAGCCTCCCCCTTACACCCCCGCGATACAGTATATAGAAAATATATATAGTGTTAAATGTATAGTGGACTATCCGTATTTTCATACCCGATACGTGCAGGATTCGTAAAAACACATGTACAAACCTCCACCACTTCCACCACAATACACAAGCACTACATACGTTCACTTTCACAAACTCAACAATCGTTTCGCCCCGCAACCGAAGCATCATCAGGAGATAGACTCCACGACAAAATCACAAAGCCTTGCTATTTTGTCGTATTATGGATCTCCGAAAAGTAACGCCTAATTCTATAAATTAATATACTAGGTGTTCAATATCTAAAGTAAAATTTTCAATAAAACTACTCTAGCAATTTAGTAGATAACATCCATTTTACGACATAAGAAAATAGCGAAACAACCGTACTTACCTAGTTACCCGATGTCCGCCTCTACCGGCTTACATTTCATATAAGCAAGTACGGAATTGCATGTGGAATACTAGCGTATGAATATTGAATGAGGTCATCTGTACCTAGAGTGAATTTCGTATTCAGTTTGTATTGCTGTAAAATTTCTGATGTACCATTAGTACCATGTTTAGTGCACGTCAGGGACAGATGATATTGTCCTCTTTAAGTGTGCAAACTCTAATATAAGAAAGTAAAGTAAAAGCCTGTTACTACCACACTGCTGGGCAAACGCCTACTTACTACGTTTTGGAAAGAAAGGTTGGAGATATGCATATTTCCTTCCAATATTTTCTCAATACACAAAAGTAATTAAAATATTATTTTGCAACAATACGCGATAAAAGAAAATATAATATGTAATGATAAACGTAGAGTATACTTTCTATTCTCATACCTGATATATTAAGAATGTTAAGGGAATGACGTATAAGATAGGCTACTATCTTCGTCGTTAGTACAATATCAAGACGATATTCCGTCATCCTAGTCAAATAGCCTGCTGCGCTCTCCGAAAGATGCGGATCCATTTAGCATGCCTGGTGTTTATAGGACTCCTTGCGGCTGTGGGAAGAATTACATAGGTGACACTCGTCGCAACATCTGTACGAGGATATCGGAGCGCATAAGTAGTCTCAAGAATATGGACACCAATGGTTCGGCCATAGCGGAGCATGTCCAGGATTCGGGTACCAACCACTATTATCCAGGAAAAAAATTCTAGTACCTAAAAAATACGTGAAGCCATTGAATTCAGCCGCTACCCAAATTTTAACAGAGACGGTGGTTGGACACTAACTGCGGCGTGGAAACCGATTTTTGACACTACCGGTTCATATAAAGACCGTTTTGAACCCGAAAATGTAAGCGTCACGTGCACAAATTTCATTGGTGCATCCGACGAAGAAGAGCGATATGGGACACTCGGAAGACGCGCGACCACCGCCGCAACCGTCTCCCCTTTCTCAAACTCCTTTTGATATAAAAAAATGGCAGTGTAGTATTAGTATTATACTCGTATACATTAAAAAGTAAAGTATCGGCCTGTTACAATCCCACTGCTGGGAATAGGCCTCCTCTCTCCGTTTCTGGAGAGAAGGGTTGGAGCTAAGACCTACCACGCTGCCCCAATGCAGATTGGTAGGTTACACATATCTCCAGAATTCTCTAGAGATATGCAGGTTTTCTCACGATGTTTTCCTTCACCGAAAAGCGTGTGATAAATTGCAATTATAATAATATATTATATATATATTATAATAATAATAACTATAGTGAGCACAGCCTTTGTAGATTTAATTATATAACAGGTGTTGTATTTTGGGTGGATTATACAAAATTCTACGCAATAATGCTCAGGAAGTGGAAATAATATGTAAACGTAACACTTGCAGTTTTATGCTTCGTTTACATTCTTTGCGAAAATATAATGTGTGATTTCCAGTATACAAATAAATATCATTTGTCATATACACGTTTGATGATTTTCGGTGAAGGAAAATATCGTTGGGAAATCTGTATATCCCTAGAAAATTCTGGAGATACCCACCAATTAGCATTGGTGGGTATCTCCAGATACCTAGAGCCCCGTAAGGGGCTGGTAATAGATCATTCAAATTCAAATTAAAAATAATCTTTATTCAAGTAAACTTGTAAGCAAGTGCTTTTGACTCGTCAACTTTACTGCTGGTTTGGAAAGCTATTCCTACCAAGAAGAGCCAGAAAGAAAGTCAATGGTTGCTCTTTTTCAAATATACATCTTAAAACTAGTTACATTTACTCATTCCTGTCTTGTACAGGGTAGAAGTGCTGCTATATCCACACATCCTTAACATCTTAGTAATCAAGAGTATAGTAGGCTTTCTGTATCAGTCTTTTTAACAGAGTTTTTAAACTACTGTAATGGCAAGGCCGAAATTGATTTCGGAATTTTATTATGAAAATTTATTACTTTTATTTTAAGTTATTGTGAGTTATTTTATTTTAAGCTGTGATAGCCTAGCGGTGAGACCGTGCGACTCTTTAGAGACGACATAGGTTCAAACCCCGGGCAGGCACCAATGAGTTTTTCTATTAAAACTTATGTGTCTAATTGATAATTGCAATTTATCACACGCTTTTCGGTGAAGGAAAACATCGTGAGGAAACCTGCATATCTCTAGAGAATTCTAGGGATATGTGTAACCTACCAATCCGCATTGGAGCAGCGTGGTAGGTCTTAGCTCCAATCCTTCTCTCCAAAAACGGAGAGAAGAGGCCTTAGCCCAGCAGTGGGCATGGTAACAGGCTGTTACTTTACTTTTTTACTTTACTTTAAGTACATTATTTTTCATTTATTAAAAAGAATAAAATAATGAATGAATGAAGGGCCGCAGTATAGATGAGTTCTTTAATTAGTTTATCGAAAGTTTTCTCATAATTTATATACTACACCTAATCTCGCATATAAAATGTATGATACTGGAACTCTACTTACGAGTAGCTTGTCCATTTAGATGCAGCTTCCGAGTGGGAAGTTATATTCTTGCCCCGGCACTTTACGCCTTTTCCGTGCCACCAAATGAGTTCCTTGTTTCGGTTTTTGTCAGTTTCCTTGTTATATTGTTCCTCGTGGTATTGTATTTTGTCTTGCGCAATACTTATTTTTGATTAAGCCTTTGTAGTTTGTTCTTTACCCATATTTCGTGATAAAGCAGCTATAAATAATTCGCCAACGTTTTCGTTTGCTTCCTATCGAAACGCTATTTAAAAACATTAATAGCATTATGGGGACAAAAAACATCGTTTTTATTGTCAAGTACTATTTGATTATTTTAGAAGGGGCGAATGCAGATGTATTATTAATGATGGAACTATTAACTATTAGACTTTGTGAACGCAACTTTTTTTTATGTGGATTTATCTGAGTGGTCATATCTCAAAGCTGTGATAGCACAGCGGCGAGACCGTGCGACTCATTCGAGGGGAACATGAGTTCAAACCCGGGCAGGCACCAATGAGTTTTTCTATTAAAATTCATGTCTCTAATTGATAATTGCAATTTATCACACGCTTTTCGGTGAAGGAAAACATCGTGAGGAAACCTGCATATCTCTAGAGAATTCTGGAGATATGTGTAACCTACCAATCCGCATTGGAGCAGCGTGGTAGGTCTTAGCTCCAACCCTTCTCTCCAGAAACGGAGAGAGGAGACCTATTCCCAGCAGTGGTATTGTAACAGGCTGCTTCTTTTTATTTGATTAATTTCCGCTCAACTGCCATACGATTGACGACTCCATAAAGGTACCAACTTGTGTGTAACCAAGGTGGCTTGTCGCAACCATCAACCATTCTGCTTGCCATTCATCCAGATTTGTTGGTATCGGTATTAGACAAGTTATGTATGTAGTCGTAATTCTAAACGGATGATGCTATCCGTTTAAATAACTTGGTGATTTGTATATCCTGATGTTATTTTTATTATGCCATCAATTATAAATGGAGTCTTAAATAAACTTAGATGAATAGATAGCAATTTTATCAGGCAAACATTAAATATCTAAAACACTAGCAACTTTTTTTTATTGTTTATAGACTAACGCTTGGCTTGAAGTAAGTATTATGTACAAAGGCCGGCTGTAAGAAAATTATCTTTCCTAACAAGTCTTTCTTACTCATTAGGCTAATAATTATTATTACTTAGCAAATATCTAAATTAAATGAAGTTAAATGATTTATAGAAGCAGGCGTTACTTTGCGGAATTCCATATTACAGGCACTATAACAAAACTACTTCGCTATAATCCGCACGGGTTAAGCGAATGCATGCAAAGCTAATGTGTATGAAGCAGGCAAAATCCATGAACCTTATACATGCAGGACAAGCCACCACACGCACCCCAAGGCTCCTCCACCAGCAACAAAGCACACAAGCAGCACACACGCGGATTATAGCGAAGTAGTTTTGTTATAGTGCCCGTAAATGAAGTTGAGATAATGAGTTACACCGCGCATGAGAAAATTTTGAAAATTTTGAAAGCATTAGTAATATTTAAGTTAAGGAATAAGTGAAAAGTGGTAATATAGGTATAGTAGTAGAAGTGACAATCTTTGTTATATACAAAAATTTTAAGTAACAAAAATCAATTTTTGTAATTAATTTGATGAGTTAGACAACGACGGAAGAATCTGAATCTCTTCTAGTCAACCACGTAGTAACAGGAGATAAAAATTAAACATTGAAAATAAAACTTGTTAATAGAGAAGATAAAAATTACAGGACCTATTTTAGAATACTCCGATATACGTCTTGTAGAAAATTGTTGCCTTCCATTACGCAAAACTCTTACAAGATAATGGCCTTAAAGCACTTAATGACCATAATTTCCAAAATTTGCCAATCAGAGATAAAAGCTTACAAGTAGAAATCAATACATTTAAAGTATTGTTTTTAAGGACTATTATATTGAAAGAACCATGTTATCAACTTCGAAATAAGATGATGGCGAGAAAATCTGTCACTAGAAACATCTGTTTGTTTGTTTAACATGGCATTTTCGGTTTTGTCCTTATATTTGTTGATAATTTTCCTTGACGTTAATGTTAACCAAGACTTGGCAGCAAATAAAAAGAGAGGGTCTTAATAAACGTTTTGAGTGGTTAGAAAATTTTGGTACAATATATTTAATAATCCAAGTATAAGAGTTGAAGTAGAAACAGCGCACGTTGCATTAATCCTTCATCGATATTCGAGTAATAAGGGTTTCGTTAAAAAATGGTGACCAGATACATGTGAATCGACTAAGCGTAAAAATAAATCGAGATTCATTCAGCATAATATTCCGGCTAAAGCAGCCAGTCATTTGTCATCGGCTCGCCATTAAAGTTTCATTCGAAAATGTTAAATATTATCCAGAAATTTTAATATGAAACCGCGAAATGTCAACCGAAATTTAGATTAAAATTTAAAAAATAATCGAACCATTGTTTTATATTTTTGTATTAAATTGTCAAAGTTGTCAAAGTTCTTGATCAGCAAAAGGTTTTAGGTTCAATAACATTTGGAACAACAATTGTACCTAAAATATTTATTCTGATCTACTTTTGGTGATAGGATTCGGTGTTTAGTTACTAACCTATCCATTATAAACCACTAATATGTATCTTCTTTTTACATGATTTATAATAGTTTCACCTATATTTACGTTTGTTTGTTACGTTTGTTTCACCCATAAAAATCTAAGAATCATTCAAAAAGTAAAAAACTTCTCATTTTTCAATTCTTCACATTAACGATATAAAATCTCAATGTCTTAGAGTCATTCAATTCAAATTCAAATTCAAAATATTCTTTATTCAAGTAAACTTGTAAACAAGTGCTTTTGAATCGTCAAAATCTACTGCTGGTTCGGAAAGCTGTTTCTACCGAGAAGAACCAGCAAGAAACTCGGCGGTTGCTCTTTTCCAACAATAATTCTGATCACTAGTTACATATAGTTATAAACGTCTTGTAAAGGGTTGAAGAGAAGCTATATCCACGCATTCTTATCTTCTAGGTAATCATCAATAGTATAATAGGCTTTCTGAATTAACCTTTTTTTAATAGTATTTTTAAACTGCTGTAAGGGTAAAGTTAATGTAGATTGTGGAATTTTATTATAGAATCTTATACCCAAACCCACAAACGAATTACGAACTTTTGCAAGGCGCAAAGCAGGAACCGCAAGCTTATGTCGGTTCCTACTTTGTCTATTATATACGTTGCCAATCCTTTTATAATTATTTATATTCATATGTACAAAAATTAAATTACTAAAAATATACTGTGAAGCTAATGTAAGAATACCTGTTTCCTTGAACTTCTCTCGCAGGGAATCGCGCGAATTTAAATTGTAAATGCCACGTATGGCTCTGTTTTGTAACACAATTTTTTTTTCAATGTCCACGCATTTGCCCCATAATAATTGGATGGCAAAGTTCCCTAATTATAAGAAAACTCGTCCGTGAACCTAGGTCGCTGGTTGGGGGGTTAAGTGGACTGTATGAGGGGTTGAAGATTTTTTCCTATTTTCTATTCTTCTGGGCAATGCACAATTATTACCGATAAGTAGTAACAACTTACCACCACCCACCTTTCGTTGCCGTCGTACTGCCGCCATGCACTGGAAGGTTCGAAGTCCTCGATATGCGCCGGCGGCCGGCCGTTTCTTGTGACGCCAAGAGAAAAGGGTTACTCGAACGAATAGTAACACTATTACGAGTCCAAACTCGACACGACACCTTTAAAGTTGGACACAGCACTTGATATTGCAAGTCCCAGACGAATTGTCAATATTTTATAACGAAATTAATACGAATAATGTAAGGCGATCAAGCGGCCATGAGCGAACGATGGCGCGCACGTAGACACCTCACGGCGACAGACGCCGATCGGCGAGTAGTGTTTCTATTGCTACCTACATATCGATGAATAAAAAATGACAATTGCCAAGAGAGGAAAAATATATTTCGAAATAATTAAAAATTATCAAATATTTACGAACAATAATATTCCGTGAGACATAATATTATGGAAGTAAGCAAAATAAACAAGTTTTGCTGTTTCAACGTCTGTAAGCCGCCTTACCTTGCGGATTTCATTGAAAATATGGACCATCGTATAGAGGTATGCCACTAAAGCCGTGGCGAGTATTTCGTCTATATTTTGTTTCACACACAATTATCATAAAATCTTCTATAATTATAAAAAAAAATATCCAAATTCAAACTATTCTTTATTCAAGTAAACTTGTAAACAAGTACTTTTGAATCGTCAACATCTACTGCTGGTTCGGAAAGCTGTTCTTACCGAGAAGAACTAGCGAGAAACTTGGCGGTTGCTCTTTTCAAAGAATGATCGTTATTACTAGTTACATATATTTATTGAAGTCTTGTATATGGTCGAAGAGTTTGTTTGTTTGTTTGTAATCTCTTTATTGCATGTGTTAATGCAATGGCGGGCTTATTCCGTAATCGGAATCTCTTCCAGCCAACCACTTAAATTTTGACAGAGGTTCTAATAAAAATTTAAAACTAATTATAAAAAATTAAAATTAAAATAAAACTTAAAATACAGTAGTATAGTATAGTATAACTTAAGAGTAGCTATATCCCCGCATTCTTATCGTCTATGTAATTCTCAATAGTATAGTAGGCTTTCTGTATTATCTGCTTTGCGATTTTGTCGTGGAGTCTATCTCCTGATGATGCTTCGGTTGCGGGGCGAAACGATTGTTGAGTTTGTGATAGTGAAACTGTGTAGTGCTTGTGTATTGTGGTGGAAGTGGTGGAGGTTTGTGCATGTGCTTTTACGAATCCTGCACGTATCGGGTATGAAAATACTGATAGTCCACTATACATTAAACACTATATATATTTTCTATTTACTGTATCGCGGATTATAGCAAAATAATTTTATTATTACTTTTGTCTTTCTGTATTAGTCTTTTTAATAGTATTTTTAAACTGGTGTAATGATAAAGTTAAAGTACATTGCGGAATTTTATTATAGACAACCCCACAAACAATTTATGTACTTCTGAAAGGTGAAAAGTAGTATTAAGATGATTATCTGAAAACTTTTTGTTTTATTTACAATTAAAATCATGCCTTACGAATGGACCAGCATTTATAAATTTGATGATAATTTTTACTCTTTTAACACTCGTTATAATATTTTGATTCTTTCTATCGATACGAAATATGTTTCACGTTATTTTTAGCCTAAAATATCATTGATTCCAAAAATAAAAGAGACCCTCGATTCGGCGTCGACTTTGTCAAAAAAATTGAGAGTAAATATACCCTCGGAATCCAATATTTTCATATCAATTCGCCGCATGAAAAAATTCGTGGCCGTGTTTATTTTCAATATCACAACGGTGATACGCTGCTTTGTTCAAAGGTAGGAAGATCGTTTTGTTGTTTGCTTGTGATTGCATACATCATAGCGGACGCAAATATTTGACGCAGTGTTTTATTTATATATTGTGATATATAAAAAGCTGTGATAGCCTAGCGGTGAGACCGTGCGACTCTCTAGAGACGACATAGGTTCAAACCCCGGGCAGGCACCAATGAGTTTTTCTATTAAAACTTATGTGTCTAATTGATAATTGCAATTTATCACACGCTTTTCGGTGAAGGAAAACATCGTGAGGAAACCTGCATATCTCTAGATAATTCTAGGGATATGTGTAACCTACCAATCCGCATTGGAGCAGCGTGGTAGGTCTTAGCTCCAACCCTTCTCTCCAGAAACGGAGAGAGGAGGCCTTAGCCCAGCAGTGGGCATAGTGACAGGCTGTTACTTTACTTTTTACTTTTTTTTTTATTTATATAAGCCTTGCTATGGTAGATTTAAAACTTTCATACTTATTATTATATAAATAAACAAAATAGAGTCACCTTTAAATATGGTTTGACATTTTGACAGAGTTGCATCCACCGTGGTCTTTCGTCTAAAAATCAAAGGGCTCGTACCTTTTAAATTCCCACTGCTAGGGAAAAATCCACAAAAGGAGAGAGACGTTGACAATTGACATACTTAGATATCCCAAATATGTAGTATTTCTAAACATGTTTCCTTCACATTTTCAGATTTCTATGTGTCTATATTTTGTACCCTCATTAAAAAATTGTTGTAACAATTTAATATCATGTTAGTGAAGTAATTTATGCAATGTATTTAACATTGTTTTGCACCCAGGAGTTTCTTTCCCAAATGGAATGCTATGTTAAAAGTGAAATAGTTATAGCGAAATTATTATCCTCCTGCCCTTGGAAGTTTTGAAAAGAGTAATACAGTTAAACTTGAAGTATAATATCTACACGAGCGAATCAGAAATGGAAAGTTTTAAAGCATATCTATTAAGAACTTAGCAACGTGGTAACTTGAAATGGCGATGGGATGCATGGCCGGGAAAATCATCATCCTCCTGCCCTTATCCCACTCTAAGTGTGCCGGCACAACATGTTACAAACATGTTGTCACACGATTTGGCTACGTATTTTACGGCCAGCCACCTGCCTGACGTCAACTTAACTTAGTCGTATTTTATGACCCCTCGGTAAGAAAGAGGGTGGTCTGTTCTATTGAACCGGATACCACACGGTGGGTCAACTTACCTTAGTCGGCTTTTACAACACCTCGGTAAGAAATGAGGGTGGTCTATTCTACACAGCCGGATATCACTCGGCACTGCAATAGTTAAAGATAGTAGTTTAAGATTATTTTTTTCTAGGACCATATATTGTAATGTAATAAAAATATACATAAAACTTTATGTTAAATGTCCTAAACTTTCCCTTTTTTATATTAGTTACTATAACAGTATATGTAAACAATAAAAAGGCAATCAAAAATATATTTGAATTTCCTATTTCTGAATTAGAACGCAAATACTCTGGTATTTGCTTTCCTCTAGAAATATGAAAAGATATACCGAAAGAGATGTGTTTACACGGATATTTATAGATGCTTTTATAAAACGCAAATTCAAGTTGACATTCCATCTCCGAGGATTGTCTTGCGGAATTGAAGGAAATAAACAGTTTCGTAATGTCTTATTTCTATTTTATTTTCAACAACATCCTTTTTCCTCGAAAAGAGGAAATGCAGCGACGCTCTTTGCATCGCTCTGTGTGATAAGTTCCATAGAATAATGGACGGTTGGCTCTCATCGAAACTATTATGCATTGTAATAAGAAAAAGGCTTAATGTGATTGCTTTTTCATGAACTCAACTGAATTCCTTATATTTCTGACATTTGAAAATACGAAAAAATGTCATTTAAAGGAGAAACTTCGTCATAGAAACATCATCTTTTCTTATTTATGAATATTTTGTTTTAAATTTCATAAGGTGCTAATGTTATACAAGTTATGATAGAATTTTAAAAATCTTAGTCCTTCTCTCTCCGTTTTCGGAGTTGAGGGTTGGAGCAAAGACCTACCACGCTGCTCTAATGAGGATTGGTAGGTTACGCATATTCCAAGAATTTTCTGTAGATATCCAGGTTTCCTCATGATATTATCCTTCACGGAAAAGCGTGTGACAAATTGCAATTATTGGTGACTGCCCGGGATTTGAACTCGTGACTCATTCGCAAGAATCCTTTGTATCCTTTTGCCCCGTAACCGAAGCATCATCAGCGACCAAGAGAGTTCGTAGTGAGTATGTGTAGTGCTTATGTAGTGTGTTGTTGGTGGCAGCGTTTTGTGGAACGTGTGGTGACTTATCTGGCATGTATAAGGTATGTGAATGTTGCCCGCTACCTACACATAGCATTAGATACATTCTCTTAGCAAACGCAGATTATAGTAACATAAATCTATCATAACTTCTGTACTATCGAATTCCACAAAATAACGCCGGCTTCTATGAATTAAATAAAAAAACATATTTTGCTTTAAAGAAAAGTGCATGAAAATGAGATGAGACTTTTAAGGTGGGTGTGTGCTCGAAAGAAAAGACGAGAAATGCGAGATTAAAATGGTAGCGAGGAGGGGGGGGGGGTTATAAAGTTGTATCTCTTCTCGTCATCGATCTATCTGTAGTAATTTTAGTCAAAATAAATAATTTCTCTATAATAAAGCTAGCATAGAGCTAATAAGATTAAATCAGTGAATTTAAAATTAAACTTACTTAATTTATCACTACAACTTATACGCGAATATTTCTAAACTCAAGAAGAAAAGTAAACAATTTGTATTACGTTTTTCTCGTTTGCTTATGTACCATGACGTAACTGTTTGAACTCAAAGTAGATAAAATTCAAAATGTGAATGCATTTTCTCTAAAAGCATTTGTTTATGTTAAATATCTATACTAATATTATAAAGAAGAAAGATTTGTATGTTTGTCACATATAAGTGATAGCCCAGCGGTGGGACCGTGCGACTCTTACGAAGGGAACACGAGTTCGAACCCGCGCAGGCACCAATGAGTTTTTCTATTAAAACTCATGTGTCTAATTGATAATTAAAATTTATCACACGCTTTTCGGTGAAGGAAAATATCGTGAGGAAACCTGCATATATCTAGAGAATTTTGGAGATATGTGTAACCTACCAAGCATTGGAGCAGCGTGGTAGGTCTTAGCTCCAACTCTTCTTTCCAGAAACGGAGAGAGAAAGCCTATTATTCCCAGCAGTGGGATTGTAACAGGCCGCTGCTTTACTAAATATCACATACGTATTCCAAGCTTTACTTACACCTAACCATTTTGTATTATAAAGCAAATTGAAAATGCCATCTAAAAATTAAAACAGTAAAGTAAAGTAACGGCCTGTTACTAGCTCATTGCTGAACATAGACGTAGGCCTTCTCCCTCCGTTTTTGGAGAGAATGATCGGAGCTAAGACCTACCACGCTGCTCCAATGCGGATTAGTAGGTTACACATATCCCCAGAACGCTCTAAAGATATGTAGGTTTCCTCACGATATTTTCCTTCACCGAAGAACGTGTGAAAAATTGCAAGTATCAGTTAAAAGCTGTGATAGCCCAGCAGTGAGACCATGCGACTCTTTCTATGAAGTCCTGAGTTCAAACCCCTGGCGGGCACCAATGGTTATATGTATGTATGAACAATACATAAAAACATAAAGAATTATAAAACGATAGGTGATGTATATAATAGACAAAGTAGGAACCGACATAAGCTTGCGACTCCTGCTTTGCGCCTAGCAAAAGTACGTAAATCGTTTGTGGGTATAAGATTCTATAATAAAATTCCGCAATCAAAATCAATTTTAGCCTTGTCATTAGAGCAGTTTAAAAACACTGCTAAAAAGAGGCTGATACAGAAAGCCTGCTATACTGTTGAAGATTACTTAGATGATAAGAATGTGTAGATATACCTACTCTACCCTGTACAAGACAGTAATGACTACATGTAACTAGTTATAAGAATTATTTTAAAAAAAAGATCGTTTCTTGCTGGCTCTTCTCGGTAGGAACAGCTTTCCGAACTAGCGGTAGATTTTGACGATTCAAAAGCACTTGTTTGCAAGTTTACTTGAATAAAGAATATTTTCAATTGAATTCGATTTTAAAATATTATAACTTGGGTCTAATTAATCTACAAGGTGCGAGGAAAATATTAATCTGTGTATTATGTAAACAAATTTAAAAAATATCGAATAAACATTTTCGTTATCGGAAAAAGTAGTTAGCTATTTAGCCCAAATGTCTGGATTATCGCGTACAAATCTTTGTGATTTACACGCGTGCGAAACCATGGGCAAAGCCAGTAAATAAATAGCTTCCGAGTAACAAATATAAAGTAACCAGTACACGTATCCTGCGTTGTCTGATGAAGCAGCACTGGCTTTTAGCAGTCGGTACAAAGGGAGTTAAATTGAAAATGTGTATGCAATTTCCTTTAGAACATTTGTCTAACTTAAATGCTATCTCAGACGTCTCGCATCGTTGCTTTTACTGTAGCAACTAAACGTTTAAGCGTTTTAGAAAAGGCGAAGTAAATATCGCCGTACTTTTAGTTTCTGCTCAGCGTGGAATTGAATTTAAAGAAATCAGACTAAAGACATGTCATATTCAGGAGCGAACTTCTGTTCCTCATTTTAAAACCACTGCAATGTGATTCTAAGAAATTATATATAAAAGCCCCTGTACTGTAAACTGTAGTGGATTTTGTATTATTGTCTACACAAAAAAGAAACAAACTTTTTGAGATGCTTAGGTTCCCCTATGTAGTGTAGTGACGGCATATATCTTGCTGAGCTAACTAAATATTTTCGTGTGTTACAATTTATCATACAAATGTACAGCAAAAAGTCCTGGAGTTTTCTTACCACAAGAATCATTTTAAGTAATTTATAGAATTAGGCGTTACTTTGCGGAGATCCATAATACAAAAGTAATAATAAAATTATTTTGCTATAATCCGCGATACAGTAAATAGAAAATATATATAGTGTTTAATGTATAGTGGACTATCAGTATTTTCATACCCGATACGTGCACGATTCGTAAAAACACATGCACAAACCTCCACCACTTCCACCACAATGCACAAGCACTACACAGGTTCACTATCACAAACTCAACAATCGTTTCGCCCCGCAACCGAAGCATCATCAGGAGATAGACTCCACGACAAAATCGTAAAGCGTTGCGTCCACTATACATTAAACACTATATATTTTTTCTATTTACTGTATCGCGGATTATAGCAAAATAATTTTATTATTACTTTTGAATCATTTTAAGATATGATTTGACTGATTTGCGTTGTTTTCCTTCAACGATACGTGTGTGATAAATTATAAATATAATTCACTTTGACTGGCCCGTTGGCGCAGTTGGCAGTGACCCTGTCTTCGCCTCCATGGGTCTCGGGTTCGATTCCCGCCGAGAACTAACATTTTCTATTTAGAATTTATTGGTTCTTCGAGTCTGGGTGTATATATGTATTTAAGTATGTATTTAAAACTATATATGTATATATTTACCAGTTGTTTCTCAACCATAACACAAGTATTAAGTTACTTACTTTGGGCATGGACGACCGTGTGTGTAAATGTCCCATATATTTTTATATTTATTTATTTATTAATTCACAAGATTTTAAACGCAACTTCGTTCACGTGGAGTGCAGTCTAATATTTGAATAAACCGTAATAATTTTATTAATTATGGTTAAAATGGGTTAACCTTATCTAGACATATGCTGTCGCGGACTTTTATTTAGAAATTAAGGAGGGGAACAATTTTGTGGTACATGATTTTTGAATAACTTTCACCGTTTACTTAGTGCACGCAAAGAAAGCTCATTTTGCCGTTTCCGAAATATTTTTTATTGCTGCTCCTCTCTTATTCATTTTAGCGCGATGTTATATAGTCTTTCTCGATAAATTGACTATCTTACAGTCAAAGAATTTTTCAAATCGGTCCAGTATCAATCAAACAAACAAACCCTTCAGTTTTATATATTAGTAATAGATAATAGATTGATATTTTAATATAAAGACTTTCCGGCGCCTGCTCAATGATTTGAATCCTTGATTAATTTGCTCCAATCGGCTATCACCAAAAAAATTAAAAGTCTATTTTGTCCTTTAATGTCCGCAGACAGCATCAGATTGATGTGATTTTTGTTATGAAGATAGTCGATGAGCGGGAGATCAAAATACACTTAAAATCGTAAGCCGGATTTAGTTTTACAAAATACAACTTTCACCTAAACAAGGAGAAGTTATTCAGTCGTGTTCTCAAAGTGAACAGGGGACAGACATCGTTGGAGGACCGGATCCATTATCTCATTTATGTTTTTTACGATGTACGGTAAGTGGTGCAATTTCACTGGACCCTACCTGCATTGTTTTCTCGTTTACGATGGGTTACTGGGAGGTCAGGATGTAGAGATACTGGATGCGCTAGTAATTATTTCGACAAGTTTTTAGCGGTGATGTATCAAGTTCAAATAGGACACAATTACATTAATAAATTTAATGAGTTTTCTATAAAAACTTATGTTTTTAATTGATAATTTCAATATATGACACGCTTTTCGGCGAAAACAAACATCGCGAGGAAACCTGCATATCTTTAATTCTGGGCATATGTGTCATCTACCAATCCGTATTGGAGCAACATGGTAAGTTTTAGTTCCAATCCTTTTCTACTAAAAGGAAAAAGAGATGAGGCCTATACATGACAGTAACAGGCCTTTACTTCACTTGAATACAGAATATTTCGAATTTTAATAGTAATTTAAATAGTTCTCTAAAAAAATTATCAGCAGGTGCGGAATTCTTAACGCCGTGTCAACTGTACGTCACCTTTATGTCAAGCGGATCTTGTTCCCAACACTGTCATTAGCTATCGATAAATAAACACCTTGTGGTATTTAATGTTTCACGGACAAATGGAAGCTCTGAGAGTATTATATAAATAAGTACATAACCAAATGTTATAAATAAACTTATACAAATAAAAACATAACCAAATGTTATTAAAAAATTAACACAGCATAAATATAGCATAGTTTTATACCCCTAAGTTATAAGGGTTGTCCACTCCTAAGATTTTTTTAAATTTTTTGCACGATTTTTTTTTAAATAATCTACACAACACGTTCCCTATAAATTTTTTATATGGCCAAACAATTTTTACCCGTTTGTTTTATATCTTCATAAAATTCCATGATTTAATACGCAAATATAGAGTGCCATAAGGTATTTTACTAAATTTACATTATTTATTTCTGACGTGGTAAGATATCTGTATAGAGTAAGTAGTTATGGTTTAGTTAAACGTATATATAATTAGGATAAGTATATTATAACGTCGAACCTTATAAAAAGATATTGAGATGTGACCCGTTTATATATATAATAATAGGATAAATATTTCATGTAGCCCTACCAGAGCAACATAGTCACATAAGTGACTCAGCTCTCTAAATAAGAACCAATGATTTTTTTCTAATAAAACTTACGTGTCTAATTGATAATTGCAATTCACAGGCTTTTCGAAGAAGGAATACATCGTGAGGAAACCTGCATATCTCTAGAGAATTCTAGGATATGTGTAACCTACCAATCCGCATTGTAGCAGAGTGGTAGGTCTTAGCTCCAACCCTTCTCTTTGAAAATAGTTAGAGGTCGTTACTTTTTATTATTATTTGCCTTATATAACCTGCAAACTGTGCTGCGAGTATTTACATAGGATGAGGAATTATTTCTTAATTTTTTTTATATATCTATCAAACTATTATTAAATATATCATGTTATTGAATATGTACGATTTGGAGTATAAAATGATTTTCCTTGCACTTGTTTGGCTACACATATTAATAAACGATTTTATCAAATCAAATCAAATCAAAATAATCTTTATTCAAATAAACCATTTCAGGCACTTTTGAATCGTCAAGCATCAATATGATTAATGAAGCTATAACTGGTTCGGAATGTTGCTCTTACCGAGAAGAACCAGCGAGATACTCGGCGGTCAATCTTTTAAATATTTTTAATTAAACCGCTGCCTTGTATGAAGCTGAAAGGATTTTCAAATCCAGGCTTTCTTATCAACCAAATAATCTTCAATTTTGTTATATGCTTTACGTATAAGCATATTTTTTACACTTGATTGAAATCTTTCTGTACACTGGTCTAGAATGGATTGAGGAATTTTATTATAGATGCGAATAGCGAGACCAACAAATGAGTTGCTAACTCTGCTGAGTCGCGACGCAGGTATCGCAAGCTGTTTGTGACCTCTCGTATGTCTATGATATACATCAAATTTTGTTTTATACGTACTTATATTTTTCCGTACAAATAGAATATTACTATATATATATTGTGAAGCTACAGTCAGTATGCCTATTTCTTGGAACTTTTCGCGAAGGGACTCACGTTGCTTCATATTATAGATAGCCCGTATAGCTCTTTTTTGGGCAACAAAAATCTTTTCTATATCGGCCGCTTTACCCCACAGCATTATTCCATATGACATAATGCTATGGAAATAAGCAAAATAAACAAGTCGCGCTGTTTCAACATCGGTTAAATGTCTAATTTTTCTAACAGCGTAAGCGGCGGAACTAAGTCATCCTGCGAGGACAGATATATGGGTGCCCTATTGGAGTTTATCATCCAAAGTGAGCCCCAAAAATTTAGTTGTATGATTTATGTTTGTTTATATTTTTGTTTATGATTGCCGTTTCTAGTATATAATTAAATATCTTTGTAATCCCCTTATACGGGCTACGTATTAGCGAATACAATCTGCCTTTCAAATCCATGGAGAGGAGGCTTAGCGTCCAATTTATTATAAATTCATATGCTTTCAGTCCCTTTTGTTGATACCTTAGAATAGTAACTACTGTATAGAAAGTGCACAGGGAAAGAAATTAAACTACATACCGAGTACATCCTCAAATGACCGAGAGAAATAAAATAAATTTATTTAAAACTAGCTGTCAGGCCACTCGTTCCTGTGGCTTAGTCTAGTTTCGAATTTCCCTCGAAATCTGTTTCACAGTTTAAAAACATGCTCCAATTGCGACAAAACTTTACTGGATTATAATTATATATTACCGCTGGGTCTTTCTAAAGAAACTCTGAAAATATTATCAAATTCGGTCCAGCTTTTTAAGAGTATATCAAGGACATACAAACATTATTTTTTATATATTCGAAGATTCACTCGGGAATTCCTTATTTTAGTTTGCAAGTTCACCATTCGCTAAACGATTGTGTAATTGATTGTGGTTATAAGAAACCACCGATTTTATTATTATAGAATTTTATATTATAATTTATTTCAGTTTATTTTCATTTTATTGTCTTAAAGTAAACATCTTAATCATAATAATATGATGGCAATAAATTTAAAAGTATTTTACGGGAAATGTTCATTTACCTATCTTGGCCATTTGAAAGCAAACTTTTATATAATTAATAAAACATATATCTAGCATAATAAGAACTCGATAAATATATATATTAAAGCTTGAGATGTGCTTTTTCTTATGCGCCATTGGAATATTTGTAAATTTTATAGTGACGGATAAGTGGTGGAGATATAATAATTCAATAATATGCATCGAATTAGAATTTGAATTGATTGTAAATACTGCATTAGTGGAAATCTAAGTTCAGCAGATTGTATTGTGATTTGCTAGATTAATATCCTACTTCCTACTAATATTATAAATGCGAAAGTTTGTGAGTATGGATGGATGTTTGTTACTCTTTCATGAAAAAACTGCTGGAAGGATTTGGATAAAACTTTACATTTATATAGGTTATACTTCAGAATAACATATAGGCTATAATTTGTAATGATTTTATGTAATATAACGATACATGTCATTAAGTCCGAAAAAATCTGGCCTCTGAGAGCTTTCTTGGCGTTTGTTTGTCTTGAATAGTTCTAAATAAAAGTCCGCGACAGCATATATCTCCCATTTATGTGGAAGCCACTGTGACCAAAATTGTGAATCATAAAGTTAATTAAATAAGATACTATTTTACAATGCATATTTAAGTATATTTATCAAATTCTTATAAAAATCAATACATTGGTCGCTTTTAGTATTTCAGGTAGGTAAACTTTGTCTTTTACATTAAGTAATTTGGCCGAATAGTTAAAAAGTTATCACGATATGATTGAATTAAATAGTGTCTAAAATAAGCGTCGCGCGAAATTTGTATGCAATCCTTTGTTTTGAAGTTGGAAATCTAAAATTTTGGATGTATAAAATTTTATGTTAAGTAAAAAAAAATTAAATCTAAAATGATCTTAATGTGGCAGACCAAATACTAAGCGAGCGAAGCCGCGGGCAAAATCTAGTATATCCACATATAAGGGTTAGTATAGGAATTCGAACTTTTATATAAAATACAGAATACGATTCTTCTTAAATCGTTATAAATCAAATGTTACACGTGAAAATAAAAATCACACTTTTAGGAAAAAATTCAATATACAATATTAATCTTGTATAAGTAAAACATACAAAAGAAAACTCCGATAAACTACTTCTTTGTGAGTCATTTGTCTTAGTTCTGTCCTCATATTATGTTGACCAGATAATGATAGATTTGGCAGAACCTTTCTGGTCGATGATAAAGGATCTTTTTAGATTAATGCTATAGCATAAGAGCATGTTTAACATCTACCGTAAAAAGAATTATCGGCAAAAAATTGTTAACTACTATTCGTCGTAAATCTATTTAGTTTTATTAACCTGTAGAACGTTTTGATTTGTATTTTATGTAGTAAGTAGTAACGGCCTGTTACTATGCCCACTGCTAGGAATAGGCCTTCTCTCTCCCTTTCTAGAGAGAAGGATTGGAGCTAAGACCTACCACACTGCTCCAATGCGGATTGGTAGGTTACACATATCCCTAGAATGCTCTAGAAATATGCAGGTTTCTACACGATGTTTTCCTTCACTGAAAAGCGTGTGATAAATTGCAATTATCAATTCGACACATAGGTTTTAATTGAAAAACTCATTGGTGCCTGCCCGGGTTTGAACTCGTGTTCCCCTCGAAAGAGTCGCACGGTCTCACCGCTGGGCTATCACAGCTCTATTGTATTTTATGTATCAAATAAACTTTAGATCATATGGAAGTTAAACTGCCTTAGTTAATAGTTGCGAAGCGAAATCACCAGTGGAAAGGAAATCAGAATAATATCTTCCAAATTAATGTATCTTAGGTAGATTTTTCTAGAACTGCAACTTCGCGTCAATTTAAATTTTAAAATAACTTACTGTTTTTACCCTTCGTGTTTTTACCACCCTACCCAGAATAGACCACCCTCCTATTTTACCGAGGTGTCGTAAGAGGCGACTAAGGCAAGTGCCGCGTGGTATCCGGCTGCGTAGAATAGACCACCCTCCTTTCTTACCTAGGTCTCGTGAGAGGCGACTAAGGTAAGTTGACAAATCATGTCACAACATGATGGTCGTTTGACATATAAAAAGCGTACATCAGTAAAATGAGAAGAAGTATTATTTAATGCTCCGATATGAAAAAGGCTGCAAACAAATTAAGTTAAGATTTGAAGATGATTTCTTGTATTAAAATAATACTGATGATAGTAAATACTACTGACTACTAAGTCACTGAAAATTGTAGAGCTCTGTATAATGCAAGATGACATAACCTATTTAACCCAGGCAGCTGGTATTACGATTCAGAACGTTAGAAGCTGTATTAAATTCGGTTCAAATTATGCTGAGATCAAGAGGGTGTTAAGGTACAGAGTTATACAACTTTGAATATTAACACGTAATTCCAGGAAAAGCGAGGCTCTGGCTATGCGATATAGAAAGTTTTTATCAGGGCTCGTTTTCAATATAGGTAAGTCAATCATTATTTTATGGATAAAAGGAATGATATTATCATTTTGCTATGATTGAATTTACTATGGAATTTTGAAAATTTACGCGCAGCCGTCTTCAATCGACTGTGTATCTTTAATAATAGAATGATGATTATGTTATTTATAGAATTAGGCGTTATTTTGCGAAGATCCATAATACATAAGTGATAGTGAAATTATTTTGCTATAATCCGCGAAAAAGTAAATAGAAAATATATATAATGCTAAATGTAGAATGGACTATACATTTTCATACCGGATACATGCAGGATTAATGAAAACACATACACAAATATTAGTATTTTCTTTTGCAGCATATTTCAAAACTTAGGAATTATCCTAAGAAAAAAACTAATGCGCGCGAATTTAATTCTAGCGTGGATTTCACATTCATGTGGGATGGAACGGTTTATGTGAGTACCTCCACGCTGCGTACTTTTCTGTCGATTACCTACCCATGGTTAACCAGGACGGGTCACTAGTATAGTATATATATTCAAATTAAAATTAAAATTTATTCAAGTAAAATTGTAAACAAGTGCTTTTGAATCGTCAACATCTACTGCTGTTCCTACCGAGAAGAACCAGCAAGAAACTCGGCGGTTGCTCTTTTCAAACAATAATTCTTATCACTAGTTACGTATAGTTATTAATGTCTTGTACAGGGTTGAAGAGAAGCTATATCCACGCATTCTTATCGTCTAGGTAATCTTCAATAGTATAACAGGCTTTCTGAATAAGCCTTTTTTAAATAGTATTTTTAAACTGCTGTAATGGTAAAGTTAAAGTAGATTGTGGAATTTTATTATAGAATCCTATACCCAAACCCACAAACGAATTACGAACTTTTGCTAGGCGCAAAGCAGGAACCGCAAGCTTATGTCGGTTCCTACTTTGTCTATTATATACATCGCCAATCCTTTTATAATTATTTATATTCATATGTACAAAAATTAAATTACTAAAAATATACTGTGAAGCTAATTTAAGGATACCTGTTTCCTTGAACTTCTCTCGCAGGGAATCGCCCGAATTAAAATTGTAAGTGCCACGTATGGCTCTTTTTTGTATATATACAAAATATAGCATGACGTGTGCTGGTTTGGTAGCTTTAGACTGGACAACTTTTAAGCGGCTCGGCTGCGGCGTATTAAGCGGTTTTACAATTTTACACCCAAGCTTAATGTAATTTTTTAAATATACAGCCGTGGTAATGTTGGAATTTGCGGGCAATCGTTATAAGCTGATAAGTCCAGTAAGTAGAGTTTGCAATTAAAGTTTGCAAGTAAAGAATCTCGTGGAGCTCGTATCATTTTGTACCCCGATTGAAATTATTGCATTGTCATAATTGCAAAATAAAAAAACATTTCAATGATATTTAAAATAACTACTAGGCTTCCTACAAGATAAGCATATGACTTAAAGGAGATTACAGAAGGCCGATGTATCCAAACAGCATAAGATCGATCGATCAGTAGACGTATTAATTTTACAAATAAGTTAAAAGTTAACGAAAATGCCGTGTGGTATCCGGCTGATTAGCATAGACTACCCTCATTTCTTACTGAGAAAAAGGCAACTTAGGTAAGTTGAGCCACCGTGTACTATCCGCTTGAGTAGAATAGACCACCTTCTTACTTACCGAGGGGTCGTAAAATACGACTGAGGTAAGTTAACGTCAGGCAGGCGGCTGGTCGTAAAATACTTAGCCAAAACATATGACAACATGTAACATGTTTTGCCGACCCCGATTAGAGTGGGATATGGGCAGGAGGTATTTTTCGTATGAGGAAATCCAATTATATTCCATTTAACTTGGACCCTTACAGTATATACATTAAAAAACACTTAAAAGTAAATCTCTAGATAGTTCTGGGGATATGTCAATCCCCTTTGGACCAGCGTGGTGGTTTTTAGCCAACCTTTCTTACCAAAAGCAGAAAGATTCCTCACTCCGTTCCTCTCTCTGTTCTAGGCTTCCGTCTATGCCCAGCAGTGGAAAATTAACAGGCCGTAACTTGACTTGTATAGACTTTATTGTATTACCGTTGATATTTACATTAAAAATAATTATGTCTAAGACTGCAGTCTTATTATTTGAGTAAACCGTAATACTTATATTAATTATGGTTAAAGCGGGTTAACCTTAAAAGCTAGGCATATGCTGTCGCGGACTTTTATTAAGAACATTTAGAGAGGAACAATTTTGTAATACATGATTTTTGAATAACCGTTTACTTAGCACACGCAAGGCAAGCTTTAAATTTTGCCGTTTACGCAATATTTTTGATTGCTGCGCCTCTCTTATTCATGTTAGCGAGATGTTTTATAGTCTATAACCTTCCTCGATAAATGGACTACCTTACAATTAAATAATTTTTCAAATCGGTCTAGTAGTTTCTGAGATTAGCGCGTTCAAATAAACAAACAATCTCTTTAGCCATATATATTAGTATAGAGTATAGATGACTCTAAATCTTTTATACGTGATAAAAACACTGCAAATTTGTAGAAATGTGGCCACTAAACAACATTTGTCGCTCGAAAAGAAAAAAACTCCAATAAACTTCGCCTCCGAAAAGTTTCCAAAGCGACAAACAAATAAATTGTTTACGGACGGCCATCTTTAACGCGTCTTAACTCAATAAGTTTTTCTTTGCATTAACGAATATTACTCTGCAATGTTCAAATAGATATATTTACGATTAAGTTATCCTTATCTTCTAATATATACAAATGAAGGATGTCCGTATATCCCTTATAAACTCCGAAACGACTGGACCGATTTTATTGGAATTTTCAGATAATCTTTTGATTGACCCAGCAGATGTTCCTGTATTTTATTTTCAGCTATTGAGTTCGGTTTCGAGTTGTTTCGAATTATATTTGGCCCCTTCTTCCCGTTTTTGCAGAGAAAGATTGGAGTTAAGACCTACCAATCTGCTCCAATGCGGATTGGTAGGTTACACATATCCCTAGAATTCTTTAGAGATATGCAGGTTTCCTCACGATGTTTTCCATCACCGAAAAGCGTAAAGTAAATGTACGATTTCACCAAAATAGTGTGCTGCACATTTGTTTAAAAAGATTGCGTACAAAGTTCTCGCACATACTGAGCTGATATCGCGTGTAGCTTTTGTCTCCACCGGCAATGTTGTGTGCAAATTGTGTAAGCGCACAGTGAAGCACTAAAGTGTATGATTTTAGTGCTCAGCCCTCCACTACTCGTCCCCCTAAGCCGTGGTCCGACCTCACAGGAGGGACCCTTAGGACGACGTTCCCCGACGCTAGTAGAGCTTCTGCACTCTACTCTGCATTTCACAACCTCGACGATGCTTCTGCGTTCGTCCGTCCCACCCGGTGATGCTGTAAAAGCCGTTAAGGCTAACAGCATACAGTCAATTCGAAAAAAAAACAGTGAAGCACACATGTGCGCGGACATGTTCATTGAGAAATATTGTATAATCTTTATTATTATTTCGCTTATTTTAAATTTAAATACATATTTACAATATATTTTTAGACATTTTCTATAAAATTAATCATAATTTTTTCATTCGTCCTCATTAAAGATGTTCGCGTATATAAGTTTTCATTCCAGTAGCGGAAGCAAAACTGTGTTCGCGAACAACGAGTGCGTACACGTCGACGCGAGTCTACTGTTTTAAGTGTACGCGCACAAACGTGCATTGATGTGCGCGAACATTTCTATATTCGCGCACAATTTGTTAATGTTTGCTTGAGTAAGAGAAGAGAAGAGAAGTAATGTTGACCAGAGTAAACATTTGTGCCGTACACTGTGCTGCACACTGGTGGAATTCCACCTCAAGACTTACTTCATTCCGCTAAGTAGCGCGCACTCTATAAATCTTTTTCGATATTAAATCTTATATATAGATACCTTACTGGCAGTATGGCAATGCATTCAATATTCGCTCAGTTGCATAATTTGCCAAGCACCAGTTATCAGATCATCTAAATTGTGTATACCGCGACGTGACGTGTTGATTCAGCCTGATGAACTAATTAACCTGTTAATTATGCTACTTGCTAATTGTTATCATCAACTAGACTCGGAACAGATTAATAATTGCCTAGACACTATTGTTAGGTCTGTATAGTAAAATTTAGCCAAAGATAATTGTATTTGACTGTAAACGAAACTTTTTGAATTTAGACTACCGTGAGGGGTCTTCATTATTAATGTTGAGAGACCGGCTATAGTCACGTCTTATTTTATCGGATGAGCTCGACTAGTTTCAACCCCATACGGGGCTCTTATTCATGAGCTCTTTACGCGGCATTATCGCGGCGGGAACTGAAACTGAAACTAGTCGGGATCATCCGATAGAATAAGAAGAGTATAGCCGGTCTCTCATCATTAATAGTAAACGAAACTGATGACTTTCGAGCCCAAGTGAGATATGGCATGAAAAAAGCGCTAAATTTTTCTGCGCTTTAACCTCCAATCCTTCTGTAAGAAGTGACATATACGCCGCAATGAGATAGCAAAAATGGCCTTTTACTATCCCACTGCTGGGCATATACCTCTCCTTTCCTCTTAGAAGAGAACGGTTGGAGCTAAAACCCAACACGATGACTCCGTGCGGATCGGTAGGTTACTATATTTCTTAAAAGATATACAGGTTTCCAAATGATGTTTTCCTTCACCGAAAAGTGGTGTTAAATTGTAATTACCAATCAGACACATAATTTTAACAGAAAAACTCATTTGTTTTGCCCGGGCTTTGAACACGTGCCTGAAAATAGTTACACGGTCGCACCATAATGGTATCACGGATTATATGCAAAGTTACATATCTGTCCTGTAATTAACCATTTCCCAATAGTGTAGCGAAGTGGTTTTAACCGCAACTTTTCTCTCCGTGAGGAGACTTATGCCCAGCAGTGGGATAGTAACTGGATGTTACTTTTATATAGTTTGAATAAACACGAAACCTAACATAATGTATAAGAATAGACCACCCTCATATCTTATCGTGGTGTCGTAAAAGGTGACTAAGTTAAGGTGACCGGCCGTGTGTCATCCGGCTGAGTAGAATAGACCACCCTCATGTGTTACCGTGGTGTCGTAAAAGGCGACTAAGTTAAGTTCAGCCGCCGTGTGGTATCCGCCTGAGTAGAATAAACCACCCTCATATCTTACTGAGATGTAGTAAAAGGCAACTAAGTTAAGTCCACCGTGTGGTATCTGCCTGAGTAGAATAGACCACCCTTATTTCTTACTAAGATGTCGTAAAAAGCGAGTAAGGTACGTTGAGCCAACGTGTGGTATCCGCCTAAGTAGAATAGACCACCCTCATTTCTTACTGAGATGTCGTAAAAGGCGACTAAGGTAAGGTAACCCACCGTGTGGTATTTGGCTGAGTAGAATAGACCACCCTCATTTCTTACTAAGATGTCGTAATAGGCGACTAAGGTAAGTTGAGCCACCGTGTGGTATCCGGCTGAGTAGAATAGACCACCCTCATTTCTTACTAAGATGTCGTAAAAGGCGATTAAAGTAAGTTAACGTCAGGCCGGTCATAAAATAGCTAGCCAAAACATGTAACAACATGTTGGGCAAACCCAACTTTGAGGTTAAAGGCAGGGGAATGATATTGATAAGATTAGGTATTATACTCGCATAGTTTGTTAAACAGAATTGGTGTGAATATCGAATTGGGTCGAATTAATTACTATTTCGGAATTGAATACAAAATAATTTCAAGCCAACTGATGTGGCTCGTTAATGCAATTAATTTAATTATAATTAAATTATAGCCTGCGATGATCCGTTGATGAGAGAGTGTAATTAATTTCGTCTAGTAATTAAAGGGCGTTAACTTAGAGCTAATTAAAAAAATGAAGATATAGTGAAAGGAACCGGTAGGTAAAGCATTTTATCTATACATGCTATACATACTCTTTATAGAAAAACAAAAAACTAGGATTGTAACGCAAAATTGACACCGTCCGGAGTAGCTCTTGAGCCGTGAATTTCTTTTAGCGCTTAAGGTAGGGTGGTAAGGTCCACCAAAATAGTGTGCTACACATTTGTTTAAAAAGATTGTGTACAAAGTGCACCGCCACCGGCAATGTTGTGTGTAATTTGTGTAAGCGCACAGTAAAGCCGAACACACAAGTGCGAGAACATGTTCATTTAGGGCTATTTTATAATCTTCATTATTGCTATTTCACTTATTAATTATGTACAAATTTGCAATATATTTTTAAACATCTACACTTATTATAAAACAAAGTCCCAAAAAGCTGTCTGTCTGTATGTAATCGATTTTCTCAAAATCTACTGAACGGATATTTGTACAGTTTTTACCAAAAGATAGCGGAATACTTCCGAATGGTTTTAGTAAATAGTACAGGTATTATGTAAATTGTGTTGAAGAGATCGCGCAGTTGTTAAAAAACTTACTTCCTGGGAGCTTTAGTCGCGTGCGCTGCGTAAACCAGCAGAGATACGCTAAAGTAATGTACTAAAGAATTGTAGATCTATAAAAATACTACAAAAAAGTCCGGGACAGCATGTCTCTTTCTCTTATGGTTAACTCACAATAACTACTTTTATGTTTAAAATTTCAATTCTAGAAAAAAATTGTGACACGCTGATTTCACGCGGACGAAGCCCCTGGCACAGCTAGTTTTGTATAAAATAATTGAAAATATTTTTTTAATTCGTCCAGTCCTCATTAAAGATGTGCGCGTACAACCACTTGTTTTCGTTCCAGTAGCGGAAGCAAAACTGAGTTCGTGAACAACGAGTGCGTACGCGTCGAAGCGAGTCCACTAAGTGTACGCGTACAAATGTGCATAGATGTGCGCGAACATTTCTAAAATTTTCGCGAACAATTTGTTAATGTTTGCTTGAGTGAGTCGACCAGAGCAAAGGTTTGTGCTGCACACTGTGCATTCACAGTGCCGCACAGTTCTGCACACTGGTGGAAACCTTTAGAGAATTCCACCTTTAGATAGAAAGAATGAAGATAACAGAACAGAACCGAAAAGTTTAAATAATTTATAGAATTAAGCGTTACCATCGTATTAAAAATACCCATTACTTGAAAGAGAGAAAAAACACTAGCTTTTTAAAAAGTTCGTAGCGTGATATCATATATGACATTCGTCATCATGAACTGGCCCGTTGGCCAGTTGGCAGTGACCCTGTCTTCGTCGGCTCCGTGGGTCGCGGGTTCGATTCCCGCCGAGAACCAACATTTTCTAATTAGAATTTGTTGGTTCTTCGAGTCTGGGTGTATATATGTATTTAAGTATGTATTTAAAACTATATATGTATATATTTACCAGTTGTCCGTCACCCATATCACAAGTATTAAGTTACTTACTTTGGGGATGGATATATTTATTTATTATGAAATAAGCATCACTAATAATTATTGAATTAGGTCACTTTTAATACTAAGAATGCGAAATAATTTAAGATATTTTAACAATAAATATATGGGACACCTACACACACGGTCGTCCATTCCCAAAGTAAGTAACTTAATAATTGTGTTATGGGTGACAGAAAACCAGTAAATGATTAAGAAATGATTAAGATTAAAAGATAAAAAATGATTAAGTATGTACTTAAAATTATACATTTATAATTTTAAGTACATACTTAATCATATGGATAGTGCCGTGTGGTATCCGGCTGCAATAGACCTCCCTCGTTTCTTACCGAGGTGTCGTAAAAGGCGACTAAGCTAAGTTGACGTCAGGCAGGCGGCCGGTCGTAAAATACGTAGCCAAATCATATGACGGCATGTTTGTAACATGCTATGCCGACCCCACTTAGAGTGGGATAAGGGCAGGAGAATGATGATGACTGGATCATATGGACACACCCAGACTCAACCTGTGATAGCTCAGCAGTGACGGTAACTCTTTCGAGGGTATCACGAGTTCAAACCCCGGGCATGCAACAATGAGTTTTTCTAATAAAACTCATGTGTCTAATTGATAATTGCAATTTATCAAACGCTTTTCGATGAAGGAAAACATCGTGAGGAAACCTGCGTATCTCTACAGAATTCTGGGCATATGTGTAAACTACCAATCCGCATTGGTGCAGCGTGGTAGGTCTTAGCTTCAACTCTTCTCTCCAGAAACGGAGAGAGGAGGCCTATTCCCAGCAGCAGGATTGTAACAGACGATTACTTACTTACCTTTAGTTACCCAAACTCGAAGAAACAACAAATTGTCCTTAGAAAATGTTGGATTTTTATAAAATTATTGAAAGCTGCACCAATAATAACTTTACTGATATAAAATTAAAAGGAAACAAATGAAAATGTTTATTACCACTATGATATCGTAATGCAATCCACTCACGTAACCGGTCCGTGCAATCCGAGCACTCGGTTAAAGTTTCTTAGTTTTTTGCAACTTTATGCCTTTTGTTTCGCAACTCAGTATGAAGCGAGCTAATTGCTGGCTATGCTCCAGGTTTTTGTGACTTCAGATATTAATCGGACACACAATATCGTTATTAAACAATCCCATAGTGGTTCTCAATTATTTAGTCTCACTTCATCATTATTTGAAAATTCTTTTTTAATCTATTTCCACAGAAATTCGGATCAATAAAATTTTAAACAAGGACAGTTTTCAATTCCAAATAATATCACTGGAAATTATATGGCTATTAAATGTGCAATTCGTAATGAAACTTTAATGAGAAATCTGTTTTTTCAATAACAAAATGGAAAACGGGATGATTTATTGCTTCCAAAAAATGGATCGCCTTAATGATGTGTGCACAAGTGCAATGTACATCTAAGTAAATAAAACCTGCGTAAAAGCTTAAAGTTCGAAAGTACAACTCAATTTATTTTACGATTTTGTCGTGGAGTCATCTTCTGATGATGCTTCGGTTGCGAAGCGAAACGATTGTCGAGTTTGTGATTGTGAATGTGTGTAGTGCTTGTGTATTGCGGTACAAGAGGTTTGTGCTTGTATTTTTACAAATCCTACATGTATCAGGTATAAAAAAAGTAAAGTAGCGGCCTGTTACAATCCCACTGCTGGGAATAGGCCTGGTAGGTTACACATATCTCCAAAATTCTATAGAGATCTGCAGGTTTCCTCACGATGTTCTCCTTCACCGAAAAGCGTGTGATAAATTATAATTATCAATAAGACATATGAGTTTTGAACTCGTGTTCCCCTCGAAAGAGTCGCACGGTCTCACCGCTGGGCTATCACAGCTTGTCGTATGCGACTCTATAGTATACGGTATAAAAACGGATAATTATACATTGAGCATTATATATATTTCTTATTTACTTTATCACGGATTATCGCAAAATAATTTGATTATTACTGTTTTTTCAACAACATGCTAAAGGTTCCATTCTCAGATCGTGCTAATTATTCAATAACTGTAATATAATCTGAAATTAAGTCTGGAATAAAGCCATAACAACTTTTAAAAACATCACCAAATCTGTAAAAAAATATGTAAAGTTTAATAATTTCCTCACATCCCCTGAATTCCTCATTTTAATTTACCCTTCACAAATCTCCTTATATTCCCTCATTATGAAAAAGGGATGCTAATTATTCCAGTTGATCTTTGCAGATTAAATATTTTTTCACTCTCGGTTGCTCGTGTAAATCATCATTAAAACTTTCCGTTTATATAATCCATGTTACTATTGGGATTACTTCAAACTTTTACGTAGATTATATTTTTTCATTTCTGAATACCAAAAGTTTTGCATCCGGATTTTTGAAATTTAATATGCAATGATGACCTTAATGGTTAAAATATTCAGCGGTATGGGCTATGATAAGTTGTATTAAATAGTCCTCGGTATTTAATAATTTCAAACTGTAATGTCACTAAAACCGAGTGGAAGTGTTTTTCCCAAATTATATTTCAATCAATTTACATTAAATCGTTATGTACTATTTACTTAAACTATCAAACTTGCACTATCTTTTAGTATAAACCATACAAAAATCTGTTCAAAAGATCTTTAGAAAATCGATCACACACAGACAGCTTGCGGGACTTTCTTTAGCTATAAGTTTTGTATCTGCTATATTTTTCAACACTTTGTCTATTACAACTTTTTCTACTATTTTACATTACAGTTTTTTCAGCGGTTTGGTTATACAGGCTTTTTAAACGATTTTGCAAATATGGTTTAACAAACTTTTTTGGTTTTTTGAGGATAGACACACAAACGCTCACACTTTCTCTTTATTCTTATTTTAGTAATTATTTATTACTAGCTGTGCCAGCGCCCGGATATCTGCGTGTCACAATTTTTTTTCTAGATTTCAAATTTTAAACATTCTGACTTTTTAATAGTAGTTTTATGGATCAACAATTCTCTTGTACATTACTTTAGCGTATCTTTGCCGGTTTATGCAGCGCACGCGACTAAAGCTCCCAGCAAGTAAGTTTTTTAACAACTGCTCGATCTCTTTAACACAATTTACATAATAGCCATATGTACTATTTATCTAAACCATTCGGAAGTATTGCATCTTCTGGTGAAAACCGTACAAAGATCCGTTCAGTAGATTTTGAGAAAATCGATTACATACAGACAGACAGCTTTTTGGTACAGCATAGCTATGATCGCGGCTATATTCTTTATGCTATATTGCTATATACTACTATGTAGCATTAGAAATGTAAAGAAATTCCAGTTTTTGATTTGTTATCATGACATACTAATTATATTCAAATTCGGCTTGCGATTTTGTCGTGGAGTCTATTTTCTGATGATGCTTCGGTTGCGGGGCGAAACGATTATTGAGATTGTGATAGTGAACGTGTGTAGTGCTTGTGTATTATGGTGGTGGAGGTTTGTACATGTATTTTTACTAACCCTGCATTTGGCACTATATATATTTTCTATTTACTGTGTCGCGGATTATAGCAAAATAATTTTATTATTACTTTTGTATATTCAAATGGCACGAAATGAAAGTGAGTAACAATACAGCATAACGCATAATAAATTTCAATCAACCAAATATCGTTTTAAAATAGCAATTCTTTCTGCGAATATATTTCCTTTTCGCACCATGTTGATATAATTTAGTCGTTAATTTATGTTATGCTTTGTTTCATTAGTGCGATTTCACATTTCTCGCAAAAATTTCCAAATAGTAACAAATTTTCTACAGAAACCCGTGATAGATCTGAGAGAACCCTTGATTCTCACCAGAGAATAAAAGGTTCAAACCCTGAGTGGGCTATAAATTTTTAATGGAAACATGTGCTTAATAGATTATTTATTTACAAATCATTATGCGTTGAAGGAGATCTGTGATAGCCCAGCGGTAAGATTATGCCGGGATTCAAACCCCGAAAGTCACCAGTGAGTTTCTGATAATATTTTTGTGTCTAATTCAGCCGTATGGTATCCGGCTAAATAGAATAGACTACGCTTATTTCTTACCAAGGTATCGTAAGAGGCTACTCGCCGTGTGGTATCCGGTTGAGCAAAATAGACCAACCTCTTTCTTACCGAGTGGTCATAAAATACGACTAAGGTGAGTTGACGACAGTCAGGCGGCCGCTCATAAAATACGTAGCCAAATAATTTATAAAATTAGGCGTTACTTTGCGGGAAACCATAATAAGTAATAATATAATTATTTTGCTATAATCCGCGATACAGTAAATAGAAAATATATATAGTGTTAAATGTATAGTGGACTATCCGTATTTTCATACCCGATACGTGCAGGATTCGTAAAAACACATGCACAAACCTCCACCACTTCCACGACAATACACAAGCACTACACACGTTCACTATCACAAACTCAACAATCGTTTAGGTATATTTTACCTATTGTATATATCGATATTATGTGAATTGTGTTGAACAGATCGCGTAGTTGTTAAAAAACTTGCTTTCTGCGAGCTTTAGTCAAGTGCGCTGCGTAAACCAGCAGAGATACGCTAAAATAATGTACTAGAGAATTGTAGACCTATAAAAATACTACAAAAAAGTCCGCGACAGCATGTCTCTATCTCACAAGGTTGATTTACAATAACTATTTAAAATTGAAGTGAAGTGAAGCCGCAGGCACAGCTAGTAACAAATAAAGATCATTCCAAATTCGGAGAATTTTATTTAAAAAATCTGCATGCGTCATGGAAAAGGCAACAAACTGTTGGAAAATGAAAAATGGATGAAAGAGCAGACTTGCAAATAAGTATAATTTTAACATTTGATTTACATTTTTGATTACGAAAAACCCTCGCTGGCGCCGCATTTTTAGGGAGTTTTCGGTGTGACGCTGAAATAGACAAATAGACTAATTCAGATTCAAATTTATTACGGTGGTATATTTTGAATGATTAAGCACGATCTTATGTAATTATGATGACATTAAGATTTTAATGGTGTCAGTATTAACTTATTTATATAGAGTAAAAGAGAGCCTGCTAAAAGTAAAATAACTTAACTTTAAATTAACAAACCAACCTAGTTAAATTTTTAGCAGGCTACGATGTAACGCACGGCAAGAAAAAGCCTCCAGACTTTTTTCGAACTGACTGTATGTTGTTAGCCCTAACGGCTTTTACAGCGTCATCGGGCGGGACGGGCGACAGTAGAAGCATCGTCGAGATTGCGAAACGCAGCGAGTAGAGCGCAGAATCTCTACTAGCGTCGGGGAACGTCGTCCTAAGGGTGCCTCCTGTGAGGCCGGACCATGGCTTAAGGCAACGCGTAGTGGAGGGCTGAAGAATGACTTTAATTAGGCATTGCGACGTCGGAAGGGTGGGAAGAAGCCACGACCGACCGACTCCATAAAACTGGGACCTCGTCTTCACCGGCGAAGACGCTGTGTGTGTGTATTACGTGTTTTTGTGTTTGCGATTGTTATTTGATCGTCAGAGTCATGTAGGACGCTTTTTGGACGCCAGTATTTCCGGTGAACCTCCAGACTACGTTGGAAATTAAGCACTACAGCTTTGCATCCTGGTCCATGACTAGCAGGAACAAGAAAGAAGTAGAGAAGTCAAGACCTTGAATACGATCCGTCGCAGGCAAGCGGAGCGCAAAGGGCTCGCCGAAGTCGTATGCCCTCTAACGCTGATCTCTGGGCGTATCGAATGATATGGTCTCCGAGGCGGTCGATGCATCTGGTGCTCCCGATGCATCGATTAGTGGAGGGAGGGGCCACTTTGAGAGAGGCCCCGACTCAGAGGTGGCGTACTCTGAGGTTCAGACGTGCTGCTGGCAATGATAGGGGCAATGTGTCCAACGGTACCCTGTCTCCGCCACCAGCAGCGTGGTGGAGCACTCAGGATGTTTTAGTCAGTGTGAGTCCGACATACCCGCCTTGTTGTTGCGCTTGTTCCCGTCGGGCGGCGAGATCCAAAAGGGGTTTATAAAGAAAAAGAAAGAAAAACTTTATTTACAACATACACTATCAACAAATAAGGTTTATATATACATATAAAACAAAGAAGCATTACACTTATAATAAAAATAAAAACGAAAATAATATATCAAAAAAATAAAAGAATACGAGAACATATTAACTAAAAATAATATATGTTGATGACATCATTATTTGCCAACAGTGTACAGTAAATGGACAACTGCTCGGCTTTCAGCTAAGACGATTGTCTCAGCGCTGATTTTCAGCAGTTATCAGATGGTTGCAAACGCATCGACAGCGACGGTTTAGGCAGATTTTATAGATATATATATATAATAATGTATGTATAATAAAAAAGTGTATGTAATATATAAATTATAGTCAACATTTCTAGTAATGGAAATAGTCAAGTGTCCCTGGTTTTTGTGTATTGCCAACGGTCATGTGATTACAGTGACCGTTTATAGGGGTAATATACGCGTATATATGTTAAGAAGACCTCTGTGAACTTGGCAGCCGACTTTCGAAAAAAAAATTTTTGAAATTACCATCGGGTTCTCCATCGTTTGTACCCGTTTGTACCACTTTAATTTTCGTTTGTACCTCAAACCAAAAAAAATTACAGAATTTTCAAAATTTGACCCGCAGCCCACTTTGGAAAATCGAAAATTTTCCAAAAGAGTCTGATTCAGGGTCGTTTGTACCCGTTTGTACCACTTTTAATTTTATTTTTCTAAAAACCCAAAAAAGTTACAGCGTTTTGAAAATTTTGAAAAATTAACTTATTACATTTTTAAAATTTCGAAAATCTGAAAACGGGGATCGACGCGGAATCGTTTGTACCCGCAGAAATCACTTTCGTTTTCGTTTCTACCTCAAACCAAAAAAATTTAAGAGCGTTTACAATTTTGAAAAACCAAAGATAAGATAATTTCCGCAATTTTTGAGATATTTCAATTTTGGAAACTTCGATCGATAGGTGACAGCGCCGTGAGGATTGTACCGCTTTTTGTTTCTTTTGAATCTCAAACCAGAAAAATTTGCGAGCGTTTTGAAAATTTCAAAAAAAACAATTTCCACAATTTTTGGAAATTTGAAAATCTGGAAACGGGGATCGACGCGGAATCGTTTGTACCCGCAGAAATCACTTTCGTTTTCGTTTTTACCTCAAACCAAAAAAATTTAAGAGCGTTTACAATTTTGAAAAACCAAAGATAAGATAATTTCCGCAATTTTTGAGATATTTCAATTTCGCAAACGGGGATCAATAGGTGACAGCGCCGTGAGGATTGTACCGCTTTTTGTTTCTTTTGAATCTCAAACCGGAAAATTTGCGAGCGTTTTGAAAATTTCAAAAAAATCAATTTCCACAATTTTTGGAAATTCGAAAATCTGGAAACGGGGATCGACGCGGAATCGTTTGTAACCGCAGAAATCACTTTCGTTTTCGTTTCTACCTCAAACCAAAAAAATTTAAGAGCGTTTACAATTTTGAAAAACCAAAGATAAGATAATTTCCGCAATTTTTGAGATATTTCAAATCTGCAAACGGGGATCGATAGGTGACAGCGCCGTGAGGATTGTACCGCTTTTTGTTTCTTTTGAATCTCAAACCGGAAAATTTGCGAGCGTTTTGAAAATTTCAAAAAAATCAATTTCCACAATTTTTAGAAATTCGAAAATCCGCAAACGGGGATCGACGCGGAATCGTTTGTACCCGCAGAAATCACTTTAGTTTTCGTTTCTACCTCAAACCAAAAAAAATTACGAGCGTTTACAATTTTGAAAAACAAAAGATAAGATAATTTCCGCAATTTTTGATATATTTCAATTTTGGAAACTTCGATCGATAGGTGACAGCGCCGTGAGGATTGTACCGCTTTTTGTTTCTTTTGAATCTCAAACCGGAAAATTTGCGAGTGTTTTGAAAATTTCAAAAAAATCTATTTCCACAATTTTTGGAAATTCGAAAATCCGCAAACGGGGATCGACGCGGAATCGTTTGTACCCGCAGAAATCACTTTCGTTTTCGTTTCTACCTCAAACCAAAAAAAATTACGAGCGTTTACAATTTTGAAAAACCAAAGATAAGATAATTTCCGCAATTTTTGAGATATTTCAATTTTGGAAACTTCGATCGATAGGTGACAGCGCCGTGAGGATTGTACCGCTTTTTGTTTCTTTTGAATCTCAAACCGGAAAATTTGCGAGTGTTTTGAAAATTTCAAAAAAATCAATTTTCATAATTTTTGGAAATGCGAAAATCCGCAAACGGGGATCGACGCGGAATCGTTTGTACCCGCAGAAATCACTTTAGTTTTCGTTTCTACCTCAAACCAAAAAAAATTACGAGCGTTTACAATTTTGAAAAACAAAAGATAAGATAATTTCCGCAATTTTTGATATATTTCAATTTTGGAAACTTCGATCGATAGGTGACAGCGCCGTGAGGATTGTACCGCTTTTTGTTTCTTTTGAATCTCAAACCGGAAAATTTGCGAGTGTTTTGAAAATTTCAAAAAAATCTATTTCCACAATTTTTGGAAATTCGAAAATCCGCAAACGGGGATCGACGCGGAATCGTTTGTACCCGCAGAAATCACTTTCGTTTTCGTTTCTACCTCAAACCAAAAAAAATTACGAGCGTTTACAATTTTGAAAAACCAAAGATAAGATAATTTCCGCAATTTTTGAGATATTTCAATTTTGGAAACTTCGATCGATAGGTGACTGCGCCGTGAGGATTGTACCGCTTTTTGTTTCTTTTGAATCTCAAACCGGAAAATTTGCGAGTGTTTTGAAAATTTCAAAAAAATCAATTTTCATAATTTTTGGAAATGCGAAAATCCGCAAACGGGGATCGACGCGGAATCGTTTGTACCCGCAGAAATCACTTTTGTTTTCGTTTCTACCTCAAACCAAAAAAAAATACGAGCGTTTTCAATTTTGAAAAACCAAAGATAAGATAATTTCCGCAATTTTTGAGATATTTCAATTCCGCAAACGGGGATCAATAGGTGACAGCGCCGTGAGGATTGTACCGCTTTTTGTTTCTTTTGAATCTCAAACCGGAAAATTTGCGAGCGTCTTAAAAATTTCAAAAAAATCAATTTCCACAATTTTTGGAAATTCGAAAATCCGCAAACGGGTTCGACGCGGAATCGTTTGTACCCGCAGAAATCACTTTCGTTTTCGTTTCTACCTCAAACCAAAAAAATTTAAGAGCGTTTACAATTTTGAAAAACCAAAGATAAGATAATTTCCGCAATTGTTGAGATATTTCAAATCTGCAAACGGGGATCGATAGGTGACAGCGCCGTGAGGATTGTACCGCTTTTTGTTTCTTTTGAATCTCAAACCGGAAAATTTTCGAGCGTTTTGAAAATTTGAATGTTTTGAAACTGATTTTTGCACGGTTTGTACTAAAACGAAGTGCAAGACTTCCGGAATATTTGAGTTAGTATAACATTACGATTTCATGTAAAATAAAGAGGTCGCGCAGTTGTAAAAAAACTTGCCTATTGGATCTTTAGTTGCATGCGTCGTATAAACCATCAGAGACACACTAAAGTAATTTACTAGATTTAAAAATTTGAATAAAAATTTTAATGAATAATAACAGTAGAACCTCGATAAGTTAAAGACCTCTATAACTTAAAAAAAATAATCTCCATTCTGCTCCCATCCCCTCAGAACCTCTATAACATAAATTACGCAAGTTACAGAGAATAGCTTGAATAATTAATTAAAATTTTGATACTCAATAGCTTAAACACATGTTTCGACGCACTTTGTAACATTAAACTATCTATAAATTCCAGTAATTTCAATTGGAATGTGCAAAAGTAAAATAATCTCGGAATTTATTACTTGCACGTGTTCACCTTGAAACTTAAAATCATCATTCGATCTTTCTATGCGGTGAACGGTTGAAATTAGATCATTAAAAAATATATAGATATAGAAACTGAAACACTTTAAAACATAAAAAATTGTCAGACTTTTTTTCTGTAGAATTCCCATTTCTCCATAACATTGTATGTATTATTTTTAACTCCGGGTGCATTCGGGTACAAATAGTATAAATTCACGACTATATAACTCAACTCCTCGCTCTAACTCAAACCCTTAATTGGTTAAAAAGTCTATAACTTAAAATATTTTGTGCTTACCTTGGATTTTAACATATCGAGAATTTGCTGTATTAATTAACAAGCTAACGCGTCCCAGTGCATACTATTTATTCATCCTTTTGACTGGCTCGTTGACTGGCGTAGTGGGTAGTGACTTTGCCTTAAACTCCGCAGGTTCGATTCCCGCCGAGGGCAACTATTTCTACAAACAATTTGTTGGTTCTTCGAGCCTGGGTGTATATTTCAGTATATATTTAAAATTATATATGTAGCATATCTACCAGTTGCCCGTCACCCATAACAGAAGTATTCAATTATTCACTTTGGGGTCGGACAACCGTGTGTGTAAGTGTCCCATATATTTATTAATATTAATTCTTCAAAGAATCGATAAGCGCTTATCGATAAGTGACGGAACGGCATACGCCTGTCCCTAGCGCACAGATGTTTTATGGCAACATGGGCAATGAGTTTGAATTTAGCCGTAGTTAACAATTGTTACGTCGGATCACCCAAGTGGTGATTTAATTTTATTGTCTCGTGTTTAAGATCTCCATGGATGTATTAAAAATGTGGAAACTTGACACGAAACAAATGTTTTAATTCTTCAAATACTTTATGAAGGTCAAAAAAAGGTCAAATATTTGTTTTAATTAGAATTTGGCAGTTTCATAAAGATAGATTGACAAGATGATCTAGTGAAATAAATTCAAGTTACGTAATTCGGTTTTTTTAAATTGTATCACTGGCTATTCAAATACAGTCGTGTCACGTGCCTCATTGGGTGCTTTACTTCTTTTTGTTGCCGCTGACACCGCGCTGATGGCCGAACTCTCTTAGTCCCTCAAGCCAAACTTCCATTCAACGACCTGCACGCTATCCATAATCTTTTGAAGAATTGAGATATCTTTAAAATTGCGGAAATTATCTTATCTTTGGTTTTTCAAAATTGAAAACGCTCGTAATTTTTTTTGGTTTGAGGTAGAAACGAAAACGAAAGTGATTTCTGCGGGTACAAACGATTCCGCGTCGATCCCCGTTTGCGGATTTTCGCATTTCCAAAAATTATGAAAATTGATTTTTTTGAAATTTTCAAAACACTCGTAAATTTTCCGGTTTGAGATTCAAAAGAAACAAAAAGCCGTACAATCCTCACGGCGCTGTCACCTATCGATCGAAGTTTCCAAAATTGAAATATCTCAAAAATTGCGGAAATTATCTTATCTTTGGTTTTTCAAAATTGTAAACGCTCGTAATTTTTTTTGGTTTGAGGTAGAAACAAAAACGAAAGTGATTTCTGCGGGTACAAACGATTCCGCGTCGATCCCCGTTTGCGGATTTTCGAATTTCCAAAAACTGAGGAAATTGATTTTTTTGAAATTTTCAAAACACTCGCAAATTTTCCGGTTTGAGATTCAAAAGAAACAAAAAGCGGTACAATCTTCACGGCGCTGTCACCTATCGATCCCCGTTTGCAGATTTGAAATATCTCAAAAATTGCGGAAATTATCTTATCTTTGGTTTTTCAAAATTGAAAACGCTCGTAATTTTTTTTGGTTTGAGGTAGAAACGAAAACGAAAGTGATTTCTGCGGGTACAAACGATTCCGCGTCGATCCCCGTTTGCGGATTTTCGAATTTCCAAAAATTGTGGAAATAGATTTTTTTGAAATTTTCAAAACACTCGCAAATTTTCCGGTTTGAGATTCAAAAGAAACAAAAAGCGGTACAATCCTCACGGCGCTGTCACCTATCGATCGAAGTTTCCAAAATTGAAATATCTCAAAAATTGCGGAAATTATCTTATCTTTGGTTTTTCAAAATTGTAAACGCTCTTAAATTTTTTTGGTTTGAGGTAGAAACGAAAACGAAAGTGATTTCTGCGGTTACAAACGATTCCGCGTCGATCCCCGTTTTCAGATTTTCGAAATTTTAAAAATGTAATAAGTTAATTTTTCAAAATTTTCAAAACGCTGTAACTTTTTTGGGTTTTTAGAAAAATGAAAAATAAAAGTGGTACAAACGGGTACAAACGACCCTGAATCAGACCCTTTTGGAAAATTTACGATTTTCAAAAGTGGGCTGCGGGTCAAATTTTGAAAATTCTGTAACTTTTTTTGGTTTGAAGGACAAACAAAAACGTAAGTGGTTTCTGCGGGTACAAACGATTCCGCGTCGATCCCCGTTTCCAGATTTTCGTATTTCCAAAAATTGTGGAAATTGATTTTTTTGAAATTTTCAAAACGCTCGCAAATTTTCCGGTTTGAGATTCAAAAGAAACAAAAAGCGGTACAATCCTCACGGCGCTGTCACCTATTGATCCCCGTTTGCGGAATTGAAATATCTCAAAAATTGCGGAAATTATCTTATCTTTGGTTTTTCAAAATTGTAAACGCTCTTAAATTTTTTTGGTTTGAGGTAAAAACGAAAACGAAAGTGATTTCTGCGGGTACAAACGATTCCGCGTCGATCCCCGTTTCCAGATTTTCAAATTTCCAAAAATTGTGGAAAATGTTTTTTTTTAAATTTTCAAAATGTAACGTTTTCCCCCCATACCCTTCGTACATATCTATATATTTCACCATATTTGTAAATTAATAATATTTAAATGAGGTTTGAGCGCCCGCGCTCTACCACTGAAATACATAAAACAAGCGCATAAGCGCTAGCGCTTTTAAATTTATATATTTGGCACGTGATTCGTCTAGTTGGTTAGGACCCATTTAACGTTGTGATTGTAATAACTCAAATCCTTTTAGAGCGTCAGAGACCACAGATTCATCAGATTAGAGCAGTAAAATAAACATAAATTATTATTAGTTATTGCACAATAATCGCACGACAGGCTATATTTGTTCAATACATGAACCGATCCCATTTATTTATTACATGAACGCATCCTATATATTCATTACATGAACACATTCTATATACTTATTGCACGAACCGATTCCATATCTTTATTACATGAATATATTCTTTATGTTCGATACATATATGTTTATTACACGAATCGAACTCATGACATATAATAAAAAATGCTGAACATTCAGAAGGTTGAATGTTCTTTATTGTAATATTTCATAAATAGTCATCAGAGAGGACATATTAGCTTAGATATTTTATATTTAATTATTTATTTGTTTGCCATCAGTATGGGTCATAAAGTTATATAAATAATAACTGAAATAATGTATTTTAAAGCCAACAGAAGGATCACTCGAGTAACATACTGTAAGTCTCCTTAAACCATCCCGATGGGAAGTTCAAGATAATGGGAAGATGAAGATAATTCTTGAAGCCATCAGAAAGATCATTCACTCGATCTAACACCTAACCCTTAAACAACTCCGTAGAGCAGTTTAAGTAATGTGGTATCCTTCTCCCGTCTTTTATATTCTTCCGATATGGAAAAATATAAAGAGAGAAGAGATAGTCAGTAGCTCCTCACCCGCTACCAACGGTGAGCTCCGTCCATAGGATATGAGCCCCCCCCCGTAGGGTTAGGGTATGCAATTTATAGTGCGCCTGTGCCCTTGAGCACAGGTTATTTATAATATGTTTTATAAACACCCGTCATTGCTCTTAAAGAGAATGGGGCAAATAATAAATGAGGACCGTAGTCCAAGATAAGGCACGTGTGCCCGGGTTTAATACTAGGACCTAAGTCCAAATTCCATTTCAGCCGTAGCTGTTGAGTTGGCGTTAGCCATAATTGTTTTGATGAGGCTTAAAGCCTGTAATTGTTGATATAAATCAACCAATTCTTATAATAAGACAGTGCATCTTGCCAATAGCAAGCATTTCAAGCGGTACGTTCCGCGTTCGTTGTCACCACGTGTAGTGGAAAACACAATAGCACGAAGCTAAAACTGTACATGACTCCTCGGATATCACATAACAGTAAATTGTTGTAATCGTTGGCACCACGCGTAGTGGTACATATATTGTAGGTTTGCATATGACTCCGTAGAGATCACATAATTGCAGGTTTTGTATTCGTTGATACCACACGTAATGGCATAAATTGTAGGTTTGCACATGACTCCTCAGAGATCACATAACAGCAAGTTTTAGGTTTCGTACCACACGTGGTGGCAAATATTATATTTAATAATTCATTACTCCGTAGAGCGTTAGCGTTATATTTTTATATTTCAATTATTTGCATTTATAGTGCTAGCACTATTGTGCTAAATAGTTATATTTATAACAAAATGTGTCGACGTACGCTTGCATTGCATCCTTTTGGCCAATAGCACCTTCGGCATACAAGAATTAGTTATTTATTTGTTACACGTAGCAAGCTACGTAAGATAGAGATATAGCACAGGCAACACTTTCTAAAGCTAGTCCGCAATCTTGTTAGTAAAGACCCGACCAGCGGCCCTATGACATGCTATAATGTCGTAAACATTCGTGGTATCACTGACACTAAGCTATGGGGAAGCCCTCAGAAGGACTATCACACGTCACATGTAGGTTTTACCCCGCACGCTCCATGCGAAACTATGAACAAAGTCCACAGTTCGGTTCCATCACTGCTATGACATCGCTTCGGCTAGTAAACTAGACTCCACAACATCTAGCAACATTCGGTCGTGATTTCGGCACTACTGAAAAACAACAGACATCGTTTCCAACGCCAAATCATCAATCAGTAACATTTAAGAAACCACATTGTACCAGCACTACTTTTGGAGTCCTAGGCGTCCAAAGATCAAACAAGGCTTCACAGTAGAGATCGGAGATCAATACCGGCCTAAAATTCAATCCGTATCACCCAAAACTCACCAAAGTAACTCTAGCTGCTCTGTATCAAGACGGAAGACCATCATGATATTCACAGCCTGGAGCAGACCGAGGCGAGGCTCGCTACAACGACCGAAATCATTGCAGGCCTGAAACCATCAATCCGACACCAGTACTCACCAGAGTCTAATTCGGTACAGTGCCCAGCACCACTCAGCGAAGTCACCCTCACCAAGTTATTTTCAGGCACTATAAAGCGTTCGAGAATAATAATAAACTTGTAACATGTAATAAAATATTACATTAATTATTTGTGAGATAAAAGACCGAAGTCTCTCACAACACCGTTCAGGCAAGCCGAAGCTTTAAATATATGCTAGGGATCATGGCGCTACCCTGTACCTGGTACGGGAAACGTTAGCCTTCGCCTTTCAGCCGCTCGGCCGCAGCGCTCCCGGCAACGTCCGCCAGACATCCACCCACATCTATTTCCCGCGACTGTCGTGACGTTCGGTCGCAATGGAAAATTTTAGTATGGAAAATTGGAAATGTATGGGGAAAATTTTGAAAAAAATATTTTCATGAAAAATTTACAGATATGTAACGGGTATCGAAAACCCATTCTGAAAACCCATATAACATGACAAACAAATATTATATATATATATATATATATATACATTCGTTAACATACTAACGCTTCAGTACATAACTCTACCAAAATGTATGTAAGGTTGGAACCGTCACAAAAACGCTCGCAAATTTTTCTGGTTTGAGATTCAAAAGAAACAAAAAGCGGTACAATCCTCACGGCGCTGTCACCTATCGATCGAAGTTTCCAAAATTGAAATATCTCAAAAATTGCGGAAATTATCTTATCTTTGGTTTTTCAAAATTGTAAACGCTCTTAAATTTTTTTGGTTTAAGGTAAAAACGAAAACGAAAGTGATTTCTGCGGGTACAAACGATTCCGCGTCGATCCCCGTTTTCAGATTTTCGAAATTTTAAAAATGTAATAAGTTAATTTTTCAAAATTTTCAAAACGCTGTAACTTTTTTGGGTTTTTAGAAAAATGAAAAATAAAAGTGGTACAAACGGGTACAAACGACCCTGAATCAGACTCTTTTGGAAAATTTTCGATTTTCCAAAGTGGGCTGCGGGTCAAATTTTGAAAATTCTGTAATTTTTTTTGGTTTGAGGTACAAACGAAAATTAAAGTGGTACAAACGGGTACAAACGATGGAGAACCCGATGGTAATTTCAAAAATTTTTTTTTCGAAAGTCGGCTGCCAAGTTCACAGAGGTGTTAAGAAGTAGTGCTAAAGGATTAGACTGCAAAGCTACCGATAACGATGTCCATGGTCGAGCGAAGTGAAACAAATTGATATGGAAGGCTGACCTCACCACCATGTGGAATTCATAGCTGGGAAACAGGGAACAATTTTTTTATATTATAAGTTATTTATACATACCTGTTACAGAGACGGGTAAGACTAAGCTGGAGACTAGAAATACTAAACTAGATATACGTAAAACTAGAGAAATAGAAGCTAACAAAAGATGGAGGAAGGCAACACTCAGACAGTCGAAGCTATTCCTCAAATCTTTCGATACAAAGAAGACCAAGCAGCTAATGTCTCAGAGCAGGGAAAATGTGTCAATTATAACATGTATTACTACGGGGCACTGCTTGTTAAACAAACACCTGTCGATAATGAGAATAAAGGAAGATTCAGCGTGCCTAGAGTGTGGAGTGGAAGAAACGAGTCTTCACCTTATAGCTGTGCCCTATGTACTCGCGGGTAAGATGGGAGATACTAGGTAAGGATGAACTTGCAGCTAAGGACCTGGCTGATATCCCCTTCAGAGACATTATCAGGTTTACAAAAGCTACTGGTAGATTAAAGCAGGTGACACTGCTGGGACATCAGTGATACCCATGTCCCAACATGGGGAAATGGGTGGAATAGTCCGACATAGAAGCTGACCACCCGCACTGCTACGGCAGGCGTCCCCGAATTAGAAAGATAGATAGATAGAAGCTGGGGACTCGGGGGGTAAGGTAGACTGATATACTCGCATTTATAGTAATAGTATGTCAGTATGTATTAATGAAAAATTGCAAGTATAATTATTAATAACAACGCGCAGGGCAGGGCCCTAATGACGATTTATGTGTGTACAAGGTTTATGTGCATTTTAATTTATTGAACGTGTGCCTATTCCCGAGAGATTTGCGAACATTACTCTGTATGAATATATCCATGACACTGGAATGGAGCGGAAATTATATATAATATTATCCGTATTGATCGAAAGCGAAACGGAAATAGTCAATACGCATATGAGTTGTTGTTTAACAGCGGTTATGGTATGAAAAAGTCAAGGTGTATATTGAAGATTTGTTTAAATTTAATTAAACTTACTTACTATATACTATTATTATTACTGTATATTCTATTGTCATCATCATACTCCTGCCCTTATCCCACTCTAAGTGGGGTCGGCACAACATGTTAACATGTTGTCACATGATTTGGCTACGTATTTTACGACCGGCCGCTTGCCTGACGTCAACTTACCTTAGTCGTACTTTACGACCCCTCGGTAAGAAAGCGGGTGGTCTATTCTACTCAGCCGGTTACCACACGGCGGGTTGACTTACCTTAGTCGCCTTTTACGACACCTCGGTAAGGAATGAGGATGGTCTATTCTACTTGGCCGGATACCACACGGCGGGTCGACTTACCTTAGTAGCCTTTTACGACACCTCGGTAAGGAATGAGGATGGTCTATTCTACTCAGCCGGATACCACACGGCGTTATTATTACTATATATTATACTTAATTAATACTGATCTAATTACTTATTTCATTACGCAAATTTGTTTTTAAATTTAAATATCGTGATTGATATTCATATTTGTATATTAACTGGCTATACTAACGTCTTATTCTATCGGGTTAGCCGCCTCCTTAATGCTATATGAATAAGAGGTGAGTATAGCCGGTTTCTATACAATAATTATGAAACCCATTTTTGTAGTTTTGTAAAGTATTAACTCTTTTTCACTAATGTGACTTTTCTGATTTAATAATTGAGAATCTGGTTTGTGTGAGGGTAACACAAATAACTATTACTTCGAACAAGAGCTCTCAACGCTAGCTGAAGTGCAGCGTGCATATAACGGTTCTCAAAGTATTGATTTATGCGACTATTATATTGTCTTTTGCTACAGTTTTATTTTAGATCGAAGTGAAATTATTTTTTTCAATAGTGTTTAAATAATGCGACCGAACTGTGATGTGAAAATATTGAAAATATGAAAATATTGAAAATTAACATACTTAAAATATTTAAAAGTGACCGCCGAGTTACTTACTGGTTCTTCTATATTAGATTAATATTTCGAACCAGTTTTGACTTGTCCTGCATGTGTAAAGTAGGTACGTGAATTTTGCCTGTTTCATACACATTCATGCATTTTTTTTCAAATTCAATATATTCTTTATTCAAGTAAACTTGTAAACATTTGCTTTTGAATCGTCAACTTTACATTCGCTTAACCCGCGCGGATTATAGCAAAGCAGTTCTGTTATAGTTTCTCTTATATATAAATCATTTAACTCAAAGTTAATAAAAAAAAATCTGTTCTTTTATGTTAATACAAAATAATAAAACAAAGACCTATTAGTTTAAACAAGTGCTTTCAACGCATGTTTGAGTGGAGCGTGCATTTAACGGTTCACAAACATGTGATTTACTCGATTAGTTTCTTTCTATGACAGTTACATTTATAATAGTTTTTATTCATTTAATTGCTTCTTTTCGCTTGGAACAGTGCAATAATGTTAATGCACTAAATGTATTAGAATCTGTAAAGCTCTCGGGATGGAGACAAGGGTTCAGACAGATTAAAACCCCGACCCCTCATTATTGACTTACAGACTGTGTTGCGATATCGCGTCGTATTAGCGAATCTTTATGGGTGCACACACCGTATCATAGAAAGAAGAAATAAAAATCAATTTTATTTGTGCCAACACATGACACAAGTAAAATATAAATATATCATCATTCTCCTGCCCTTATTCCACATCAACTTACCTTAGTCGTATTTTACGACCCCTCGGTAAGAAAGGGAGTGGTCTATTCTACTGAACCGGATACCACACGGGATTAAATTATAAATATAATAAAAGATAAAAAAGGTAAACAACTAAAAACAAACAACCAAAAAAATACACCATAAATTTAAAAATAAAAAATGTAGCCTACATAGTAAAGTAAAAAAATACACTCCTTAAATTTTAAAAGTAAAAAAAATGTAGCCTGCCTGCATAGTGCGATGCCCAAATTGTTAACCTCTCAGCTTTGTTAGTATTGAGTAATTCAATACCGACGATGATTTTCACCATCATCTGCCCTCGTACGTCAGCGACTACATGCATATCGTATCATTATCGGGGGTTTAAACCACAGGGAAAAGACCGTTTATAACTAAGTAGAATCGAATATCAGTCAAATCAAAAATCGCATTTTTGTTGATACATTCACATCGTACTTAGTATTGTAGGGACCGATTTCTGTAACTTCATTATTATTCACTTTAGACACAAATAATATTGTAGACCAATTAGAAGAAATATATCAGTTTATACCGTTACAATAAAATGTTGTTAAAAGAGAGGTCCATTAATGCGGGTGACAGTGACCCTGACTTCAAATTCGGCTCGCGGGTCCAATACCCGCCGAGGGTCAATAATTTCCAAAAAATATTTTATTTGTTTCTTGAATTTATATATGTATATGACAGCAGATAGAATGGGTAATATAGGGGGCATAATGGTAGTTTAGTTTAAGAATATAGAGGCGAAATTTTCACCCGAAACGTTTCATACCTTTTATGCTCCGGGACAGAAAGACCTAGACTTTTATGCTAAAGTTTGTGTCATACCTAATGAGAGAGAAAGAAATGAAAAATACGGGCAAGAAAGACTAAGAAATAGACACCGACTACGTTGAAGCAATGCCGACAGGTGGTCCCGCCTTGAAGTTGTTTTAGTCGCTGGGAGTCGGACACTTCCCTGTGGAAAAGTCCATAAAAAATGCTCTAGAAAAAAAAAGTTTAAGACAATAACGTAAGGTTATAAACAGGACCGAGTTATAAAACATAGGATCAGGACGAACAAGCCCTAACACTTTTCAATTAATTATAATAATTTAGAATGATTGCCGATCGATTCTACCACCAGTTGGGAACGCTGTCATCTACTGCGAAGAACTGGCAAGAAAATCAGTGGTTGCCCATATCATGAATAGCAATAATTTGAGGTTACATTTTAATAACAGTGAACACTAAATGTAAAATCACTAATATTAAAACGACACATTAAATTAATTAAACATGCTTGTATAACAAAAACAGGTTCTGTGTAATAGTCAGTTTGCAAGCGTCGATGTTGTGCTCGGAGATAATTTGATTACGTATGCATTAAGTGCATTTCAATATACCCACGGCGCGGATACCTGCAGGCCTAACATGAACTCTTATCGCGACTCAATTGAAGACGTAAACTAAATTGTTTTGCTTTTTCATACTATGACGTCTTAAAGACGCACACTTAAAGCCGTAGCCGAATGATTGTTCGGAATGCGTCCTAAAAACATTTGAGTAAAAGAGACAGAGTTATCTATAGTTCATATAACTTTTTCCTTTTCAAACATTACGACCCCAATGCAATCCACACTTCATGGTACGAAAAGATAGCGGTTGTGTTTAGGTACTGACTTTGAATTGAATCGTTTTCTAAAAGTTGATGGTAGGCCAACTGATCTCTTTTGCACGGTGACTTAACGATGTTCCTCTTATTTCAACCACTACGCTTTTCTTTCTTTTATAAAGTACAAAGTAGAAGTACTTTAAGAGTACGCACAAAAAAATTAAATACGATACGATCTCTATGATTTATTTCGCCATGTAGTATCCGGCTGAGTAAAATAGACCACCCTCATTTCTTAACGCAGTGTAGTAAAAGGCGACTAAGGTAAGTCGACCCGCCGTGTGGTATCCGGTTGAGTAGAATAGACCACCCTCATTTCTTAACGCGGTGTCGTAAAAGGCGACTAAGGTAAGTCGACCCGTCGTGTGGTATCCGGTTGAGTAGAATAAACCACCCTCATTTCTTAACGCGGTGTCGTAAAAGGCGACTAAGGTAAGTTGACCCGCCGTGTGGTATCCGGTTGAGTAGAATAGACCACCCTCATTTCTTAACGCGGTGTCGTAAAAGACGACTAAGGTAAGTCGACCCGCCGTGTGGTATCCGGTTGAGTAGAATAGACCACCCTCATTTCTTAACGCGGTGTCGTAAATGGCGACTAAGGTAAGCTAACCCGCCGTGTGTTCTCCGGCTGAGTAGAATAGACAACTCTCATTTCTTACCGAGGTATTATAAGGTGACTAAGGTAACTTGCCCAGCCGTTTGATATGCGGCTAAGTAAAATAGACCACCCTCATTCCCTATCGAATGTATAAATACCATTTTCATAAGAGTTGGAAAAACGTCTAGTAAACATCGCGGATTATGAGAAGATAATTTTATTATTACTTTTTTTTATGGATCTCCGCAAAGTAACCCCTAATTCTATAAATTATCTAGTAAACAATTTCAAGTATTATTCATTTGAAGTGACGCGAACGAAGTTGCAGGTAAAGGTTTTAGCAAATATGTTGCAAAACAAAATTATGGAGGTATTTTACAAGCATTCTATTTCGCAAAGAATGATCCTCAATTTTTAACCAACAAACTACGGTTTTGCGATACCGCTTTATATTGTTCGGGTACATACAGATATTTTTATATCTTTAGTATTACATGCAAGACACACAAACGTTTTAAACGGTTATTGTATATGATAGATGTTTTCCGTTTACGAAGACAGACGCTCTCGGCCCGCTATTATGGCTGGTAAGCATGCAACGTTATCATTTTAGTTTTATGGTTACGTATTTTAAAAGTTGGTAGAAAATTTATCATGTGCTTCACAATTTATGACAAATTTAAGATTCAATCCACACTAAATATTATAAATCAAGTCTGCGTCTACAGGTTTAACCCATAAGGTATTATATCGGTATCGGTAAGTATATCGGGCTAATATCTAGAATAAAAAAACTTATTTATCCTATTTCCTACACAATTGAAGCTATTTTACGCTTTAGTTGAACTGAACAAAGTCGCGGCTAAAGCTTATTTGAAGTATATTATTTTTCATGATTATTTGGATTAATTAGTCTATCAGAAGATATTATAATAGAAGAAATCACTTAGACGGATTCGATGCGTCACCTTTATAAAATATTGGAGCACAAAATGATATAAATATCAAAATTTAGCGACTAAATATCCTTTGCAAGCAGCCTCAGAGAAGTTTTGCAACGAGAATTTTTTATTTTTTAAAACAGGTTTCCATTTTCTTTTTATCATAGTTGTTAAATGTTATATTAAATTATTATTATATGATTATAGTTTAAAAAGGTGAACAATGAGATGTACGAAGTTACATTTCGTTGTTCACGAAGCTGTTGCTGACGTTGGTGGTGAATTAGATTAGTTTAGGGTATGGTCGCCACTGAAAACCAGTGTTGGGTGCTACTTCAACGTAAACTGAGTGGTGTTCCTTTTTGCAACGTCACATTTCTCTGCATAGGTATAATTTAAATTTAAATTGTCTATATAATTGTACTGTTTGTAGGGTAAGTCTGACAGTTGTCAATAAAAGGTTTTTGATTTGATTCGATTTGATTTGAGTAATATAGTTAAACTTGAAGTATAATATCTACACGGTAAAATCAGAAATGGAAAGTTTTAAAGCATATCTATTAAGAACTTAGCAACGTGGTAACTTGATATAGCGATGGGACGCATGGCCGGGCAAATCATCATCCCCCTACCCTTATCCCACTCTAAGGGGGGTCGGCACAACATGTTACAAAAACGTTGTCACATGATTTGGCTGCGTATTTTACGACCGGCTGCCTGCCTGACATCAACTTACCTTAGTCGTATTTTACGACCCCTTGGTAAAAAAGGGAGTGGTCTATTCTACTGAACCGGATACCACACGGTTGGTCAATTTACCTTAGTTGCCTTTTACGACACCTCGGTAAGAAAATGAGGGTGATCTAATCTACTCAGTCGAATACCACACACTATGTCCGGACAAATCATCAAGTATTATTGAACAAAGGATAAAAAAGTTAAAAAGATCCAGTGATTGTCAATTTTATAATACAGAATGATATAAAGCAACTGGAGCGAGCTATCCACATGACATTTATTGTTTTTTTCGTCCACCTGTAACTAACGACTGCTTACAGAATCGACGCGGTATCCGCTAATTTGTACGAAGTTATCGTCTTAAATCTTGGCGTGATGCTTGCGATTTGCTCTAAAACGATACTCAGACTCGTCCTGCATTTTTATTATTTGCTTAATGGCCAAAATAAAAATAACCATTTTTGATTTGATGTTTCCTTCCACGTAAAAGGGTATCCGGAACAATAAAATGTTTATGGGGGGATATTTCATTTTTATTTTGTTTGAATTTATATTTGAGTTTGTTTGAGTACTGTATCTATTTGAGCAAGTTGGATAGTTTTATTGTTTAAAAAGGAAACTCTAAACTAGCGTCTTTGCATTTCTGGAATGGTTTTGGTCTGAACATTCTATATAATTATTTAATTTCAGGTAGATAACTTTTTATAACCCTAGTAGACTACAGAACTACGAGCCTGCAGGAAGTAATGCTAGTGGTTTCATGTTGGCATAGCTCAGTAAAATGAGATCCTATAGATCGTGCAAGTTAGACACTCCTTTCCAGTACGAATTGGTAAGGTTCTACAAGGGATTTTCTCTCCCAACGGGAAAAAAACCTGCTATCTTCTGCATTCTGCATTTGGGTCGACTTTGTACAACATTGCACTGTTAGTAGATCCTTCGTCTACTTGATGCACTGATGACTTTAGAAATTTACACTCTTACTATCCCCCTGCTGAGAATAGGCCTCTTTTTTATATTGTACTAAAGAGGTGGAATTAAGACGCTGCTGTAATCCGGATTGGTTGATTACATGTGATTACATGTCTCCAGATTTCTCTAAAGTTTCCTCACGATGTTGCCCTTCACCAAAATGCATATGTCGAATTGCAGTTGGCAATTAGACTCATAAGTTTTAACAGAAAAACTCACTCGTACCTGGGGTTTGAACCCTTCATTCTGTCGAAAGAGTTTCACTGGGCTCTCACAGCTTCTTTGTAGCATTAAAATGTATTGTATGTTTATAGTCCTATGTACAACATTCGAAATTCCTTCGTTGAAAAGAAGATTGCATGAGCCTTATTAGTTTATTAGCATACATTGAGGCAGCATGAGGTCAGCAAGCAACTCTGAAAGCTACTTATGTACTTTCAAAGAGATAAAAATCTCTTTATACCTCCATTTCAAGCATGCTATGTCCTAGATCGTTCCAAGGAAGCACAAAGGGTGTCAAAAGTCTTGATATGCCAACAAAGAGGTTTTATATTGCAAATCTGAATTGAATACGAATGAAAAACCTCTTCAATAAAGAATGGATTCCTAATAGAACAATCTTGCGTACTTTTCGGTCAAGTATTACATTAAGCGAAAACCCATTTATATCTGAATAATTTTTGGGATATCTGTAAATTACATCATGATTGGCTGTAACAATCCTTTTCTCCAAAATGAGACAGGAAACAGAATATTTCTATTTATTTATTCTAGATATCTTGTTTCCTTTTTTATCTCTCAGGGTATTCGACATGTCATAGCGGCAATTTTGTCTTAACAATTTCTCCAAAAGGTAGAAGATTTCTCAAGGATGTCTACAATGTTGAAATGCGGAAAACACAGTAATGTAGTGTTCACGGATTTAAAGAGATTGTTGATAGGAGTTTCTACTAGTTTCTCTTCACAGATGTTTAAATCTAAAAATAAAGTAAAGTAGCGGCCGATTACAATCCCACTGCTGGTAATAGGCCTCCTCTTTCCGTTTCTGGAGAGAAGGGTTGGAGCTAAGACCTACCACGCTGTTCCAATGCGGATTGGTAGGTTACACATATCTCCAGAATTCTCTAGAGATATGCAGGTTTCCTCACGATGTTTTCCTTCACCGAAAAACATGTGATAAATTGTAATTATCGATTAGACACATGAGTTTTAATAGAAAAGCTCATTGGTGCCTGCCCGGGTTTGAACTCTTGTTCCCCTCGAAAGAGTCGCAAGGTTTCACCGCTGGGCTATCACAGCTCTATCTATCTAGTTTTAAATCTATAGATATGTTTAATTCTAATTCTTTTCACAGCTGCAGGGACCATATTATATCCTTACAAATATTATTAATACAAACGTCTGTCCGTTATGCTATATTGGAGCAATATTGATGAAATTTGGTGCCGTTGAAAAATAAATCTGCTAACATATAATTGATGTAAATTTCACATCTTTCCTTCGAGAAAGGAAAAAATACATTAGTATGTAATTGAGGATATTTGAACATTTTAAATGTAGCTGATATGTTAAGAACACTTCTGTTTATTGTACGTTATGTCAAGAATATGAGCACACCATGGCAGAAACTTCTAAGTTCCAGGCATTGTCTATTACATCATCATCAATTCCTTCAAGGATGGTTTTATAATTTTCTGAATACAGATCAGTATGGTTATCGCTCGCTAATTAAGATTTAGAAGATATATCTCAGGTTAACTGACTTGCACTCAGACATTTCCGAATGATCCCGAGTAAGAATCTTTAAGATTTAAAATTACAAAATTTCTTCTAAATCAATGCATCTCAATTCAAGCCTCCATTGTCATCACAATGAATTGAGATGCAATACTTATTATAAAACAAAGTCCCATAAAGCTGTCTGTCTGTATGTAATCGATTTTCTCAAAATCTACTGAACGGATCTTTGTACCGTTTTGCACCAAAAGATAGTGCAATACTTCCGGATGGTAAATAGTACATATCGGTATTATGTAAATTGTGTCGAAGAGAACGAGCAGTTGTTAAAAAAACTTGGTTGCTGGGAGCTTTAGTTGTTTCCGCTGTTTAAACCAGCAGAGATTCGCTAAAGTAATGTAGTAGAGAATTGTAGATCTATAAAAATACTACAAAAAAGTCCGCGACAGCATATCTCTATCTCTTATGGTTAACTCACAATAACTACTTTTATGTGTAAAATTTGAATTCTAGACAAAATTTATGACACTGATTTTCACGTGGGCGAAGCCGCTGTCACAGCTAGTTTACTATAAGAGATTTGAATCAAGTTGTACTAAGAATAGCTTCTAAAGATATGAGATTAGTAAAAATAGGTGTCTGAGAATTGAAAAACGAGTTCTCTCCTTACATATCTTTTTTATTAAAAAATAAATAAAACAAAGCGCAAGTAAGTCATCGGTTTATTATCAGTACATTCAAAGCATTGCCAAGTGCTTAGACTACCCTTAAAGTAATATATACACTTTATTGATGGTTAACAGATGGATTATCAATTTGAAAACAGCATTCTCAATTTTCAATAGTATTTTAATTGTATTGTATAATGTCTTGTTTATATTTAACTGTATCTATAGTTATATTTAATACAAGGCCAAAGCAATTATATATATGCACTGTTTATAACAGTTATTAGCTCAGCAATCGTTTCTGCAATATTTCAAGTTATAATAATCAGAAAGTAGTTTTCTTTACTGCAGTTTATTTTATGAGTCGAAACAGTGACGTCATTAGGATATTTTCCAATATCTATCGATATCTCAACCGTCATCATCTTTTGAAAGGATATTTGCTTCAATATTGAGTATATTGAGGCAAATATCTTTTACTATACAACACGCTGCACTTTGCGAGACTTATGCAAAAAAGAATTGCATTCGATAATTCGATTTGCTAATTAATTCTTTTGCATAATGGCATAATGAAAGAACGCCGTGTGGTATCCGGCTGCATAGAATAGATCACCCTCATTTCTTACCGAGGTGTCGTAAGAGGCGACTAAGGTATGTGCCGTTTGGTATCCGGCTGCATAGAATAGACCACCCTCATTTCTTACCGAGGTGTCGTAAAAGGCGACTAAGGTAAGTTGACATCAGGCAGGCAGCCGGTCGTAAAATACGTAGCCAAATCATGTGATAACATATTGTGCCGACCCCACTTAGAGTGGGATAAGGACATGAGAATGTATGTAATGTAATGGCATAATGAAAGATACTTTATTATATCTTGCAGTAGCAGTAAAAATTAGAACATTGGCTTATTTTGAAAATCTTTCATCACGATTTCCTAAAAAAGTTTCCCTCGAAAAAGGTAGTTTCAAAAAATAATATCTTAACAAAAATATTACAGAAAATAAAACAAAGTCGATGGTTAAGCCATTTCTCTAATTTGAAACTATAACAGAAACGATTGCAGATTAAATAACATTGAAGCTGATCCTGTTATACACAAAATTTCAACTAAAACGAAGGAATTACCAAATCGATGGTTTAAAGAGAATCAAAAATCATTTAAGTTCTGTTATTTTAGTTAAAGTTAAACAACAGACTATAATATCGATCTCTACTTTAATTCTAGCGTACAAATGGCGTTTCGCCACTCTATTACGCCATTTTTGATAAAAATATAACTTTTTTCGTGTCACTACAAAATTGTCTTTTAGAATTAGTTTGCCTATCTAATTTTTTCATATGAGAAATTTTTAAAACTGTCGTGAAAATTAATATTTTTGTTGGATATTTTGAAAACCTTCATAATTGAGCGTTCATCGAACCCGTTTAAGTCAACAAAGAGCATGGGACATAAGTAATAATAAAATTATTTTGCTATAATCCGCGATACAGTAAATAGAAAATATATATAGTGCTAAATGTATAGTGGACTATCCGTTTTTTCATACCCGTTACGTGCAGGATTCGTAAAAACACATGCACAAACCTCCAACACTGCCACCACAGTACACAAGTACTACACACGTCCACTATCACAAACTCAACAACCGTTTCGCCCCGCAACCGAAGCATCATCAGGAGATAAACTCCACGACAAAATCGCAAAGCTTTTGAGTTGAAAAAGTTGAGTTTATGATAGTGAACGTGTGTAGTGCTTGTGTATTGTGGCAGTGGTGGAGGTTTGTGCATGTGTTTTTACGAATCCTGCATGTAACGGGTATGAAAATACGGATTGTTTTGAATAAATTGACGCGCGCGACGCGACGCGACCGGCCGGGATCAACGACCTTTATGCATTCGATTGCCGACGCGAGCGGCCGACAGTCGGACAGGCCGACGAAAAAGACAGGCCGCGTGCGCCTGTATACGGCTTTATTGTATAACGCACATGTGTAATTTTGCGTTTCGGGTGTGGTTCTCAGATTTAGTGACGCGTTTAATCAGTGAAGCGTTTGAGAAGACGCGACCGTCCGCGGTTTTAGTGCGCGTTGGTTTACTATTCCCCGATATAGGGACGATTCAATAACGTGTGATCTTACGAAGGTTATGTGCACACCGGGTGTTATTTGTGTTATTTAACCGATATAGTGAAGTGTATACTCCGGGAGAAACAGACAGTACGTGTCCGTGGAAGACTGCAGAGGCGAGCCAACGGTTTCGGGAATCGGCCAAGTACATACAAGCACACACACACACGTACATATATACACGCAGTGATTCATGAGGCCGGACCGCATACAGCCGACGGCCGCATAAGGTAGGTTGAGACGCCGAGACGACGGGCCCAGGTCTCGGAGGTTGTTTCATCCGTCCGCACGTTTGCGCGGAACGCGGATAGTCCACTATACATTTAGCACTATATATATTTTTTATTTACTGTATCGCGGTTTATAGCAAAATTTTATTATTACTTTTATACTATGGATCTCCGCAAAGACGACAAATTCTAAAATTAAAGAGCATGGGATAAATTCTTTTTTGATTCACGCAAAAGTTCAGCAAACACTGTTTATCGAATTCGACAACTTTCAAAATTTCTCAACTCGAAAATTATACAGTTATCTCCTAACTTTGCGATATTGTCAGCGCAACTTATACATCTAACTTCACTCCATTTCCGAAATACAAATTCACATGCAAATTCACAAAATGTCCTCTGAGCACTTTTACATTTGAAACATCTAGAAAAGCGTTTTAAAATGTCTTCATCAGAATATGTTCAGTTAACGGAGGCACTATATTTATGTCTGTGTTTTTAACAGTTTTTTCTTTCCTATACACACACTTTTTATGTCCTATTTCAGATTTGTTATGCGTTGTCTTAATTTGTGCCGCTATAGATAGATTACGTTTTTTTATCGTACAAGTTTTTTGATCGCACTCACTATTGATGATCACGATATTGTCACTGACACCGCTTCGTTTATTGTCATCAGTGATTTTCTCCCTTTTTAACTTATCTTTTGTATTTTTGGTATTTTCGTCTACTGGAACTGGTGCTTCGGCTGATAGTTGTGTATGATCGAAGCACGTTGTGGATTTCTGCAGATAAAAGAACATGGTTAATTACTTCTATATCATCAAGATGATATAGATGATTGCTTATAGATTGATTACGCTAAATAATTTTATAAGTAATAATCAAATTATTTTTGAAATGAATGTCAGTAATAATTTTTGTCTTTTTATTAGTCGGGCTATCAATTTTATTATTTATTAGCTGTGCCAGCGGCTTTACCCGCGTGGAAATCTCAATTTCAAATTTAAATTTCAAATTTTAAACATAAAAGTAGTTATTGTGAGTTAACCATAAAGGATAGAGTGATGCTATCTCGGACTTTTTTGTAGTAGTTTTATGGATCTACAATTCTCTAGTACATTACTTTAGCTTATTTCTGCTTATTTAGGCATCGCAAGCAAGTTTTTTAACAACTGCGCGATCTCTTCAACACAATTTACATAATACGATATATCGTATACGATACGCATCGTATGTACGTATCGTACTATTTTCCATACGGAAGTATTGCACTATCTTTTGGTGCAAAACGGTACAAAGATCCGTTCAGTAGATTTTGAGAAAATCGATTACATACAGACAGACAGCTCTTTGGGACTTTGTTTTATAATAAATATAGATGGATAAAGTGATTAACTAGTACAATAGGGTTAACGGCTCTCGAGTATATCTGTACACGGCCCTCCAACTCCATTCTCAAACGCCACTCTCGAAGATACATGTGGGCTGCAGCAGCACTCGGCCATCCACGACGCCACGTGTGCCATCTTAAGGGAATAATAATAAATTTAATAAAGCAACAATTATAATTGTCAGTCAGAGCAAATATGCTCATAGGTTTGCACGTTGTTCACGTGAGGCAAAGGTAACATTATTGCAGAAACCGGCCTGTCCGAACGTGCACAGTAATACAGCTTTTGCCAGAAGACAATTTTCTTCAACAACTCCCAAAATTTATAATAAAATTAATAACATAATAGATATTCATAACAAGAACAAATTTAATTGCAAAAATTCCGTGAAGTCCTGGCTGTTATCACTTAACTATTTTGAAACTGAAATGATTATTTTATGAGACCTTTTTTCATTCACACATACTCTCACATTGACACACACTCACTAAAACAGATACACAACTATTACATACCATACATACATATTTTTATATATCATGTAAGTCTCTCTAATTTTGTTTTATTATATAAGGAATGCCGTTGCCATTTTCTGATGTTCGAGCTGAACCACTGACTTTCAAAACACAGGTTTATCCTAGCTTGAAAGTCAGGGTCACCATTATTTTATACGTAAGTTAATATAAGCCATAAATTAAAAATCTGTTATAAGTTAAGTTATTTTTGTATTAGGCTTTATGTCAAATAAACTTATTATTATTATTGTTATTATTATTATATTTAGAGCTTACTGCACTACCACACGTGCAGCTTGTGGGCTAAGTACACCAAAAAAGCCTACAACGCTCTCGTGTACAATGTAACAACGCCTTCAGGATGCTGATGGGGTTGCCCCGTTTTTACAGCGCATCAGGGATATTCGCGGCGCGAGTAGACTGTTTTTATGCTACGATGCCCAAGAGATGTGGATCCCTGGTGAAATCGCTACTGACAAGTCAGAAGGATAATCGGACTGCGACAGTGATGACTGCGCTGGACACGAGTGCTGGGACTCGGTAATGGTAAACTCTTGCGAGTTTCATCTGATTGATGCCAAATTAGACCAGCTTGGCACAACTGACTTCCCTCGAGACCGAGGACCCCCGCGTATATATACGCGTATATTATGGAGCAGCTCCAACAGCATTCTGAAGCTAATCGCTAGCAGACTGGACTGCATTTACGTGAGACATTGCTGCGCTATTTTGAGTGGAATAACGCAGCAATGATTAAATTAACTAGTCTTTAAATAGTGTAACTGACTTTGACTGGCCCGTTGGCGCAGTGGGCAGTGACCCTACCTTCAGCTCAACCAGGCTCGAAAAACCAACAATTTGTTGGTTTTTCGAGCCAGCAAATACACACCCAGTGTATTTGTAGTTAAGTATGTATTGAAAACTATATATCTATATATTTACCAGTTGTCCGTCACCCATAACACAAATATTAAGTTACTTACGTGTGTGTGAGTGTCTCATATATTTAAAAAGTAAGTGTAGGTTAAGTACTTACATAATTTTAAGTTTTTTTTTATGTTACTAACAATATAAGTCTTTCAGTTACAGTCTGCGTTGCTCTTTTTTGAAAATAAATAAAAGATAAATAAATAAACCTTAAATACAAACAGAACGTCACTCAAATGCAATTAAAGAACAAAACGCAGTACAACTAACTGTAACTGTAATAACTAAATCATAAGTTTTAAGATTTATATTTTAAAAAGAGCAACCGCCGAGTTTCTTGCTGGTTCTTCTCGGTAGGAACAGCTTTCCGAACCAGCAGTAGATGTTGAAGATTCAAAAGCACTTGTTTACAAGTTTACTTGAATAAATAAAAGATCATCTCTATCCGCCTATCTTCTTTGTACTGTTAATCAAAAATGACCTATTATGGGTACTACAAATTAGTGAACACTCCTAATGATATTGATAATAGTCAATCTGTGATCTTAAAAGAAATTAACAGCGGAGCAGTGGAAGTAAATAAAACCAAAATGTCAGTCGAGGTACAAATAAATCACTATTCGTATCTCTATAATCGCTCGTAATGAATTATTCATGTTTCGTTTATGATTTGAGGTTGACAATATGATAAAATCATAATTATATCATATCATGGTGGGAAACCACGAATCGTTATTGTCGTTAATATGATTTTGATTGTACCACCTACTATTTGATCTGAATACTAAAACATGTATGGACTTAATAAAAGCGTATTTGGACGTTAAGTTGGACTGACAGAGTATTTTCAAATATAGAGTAGTATAAAATACTTAAAGTATGGAAGCCAGCAAAAGGGAAGGAGAAATAAAGAGGGTCTCGCTTTTCTGTGTGATTAAAAAAAGATGAAGTAGGTATACAAGTTTTATCTTTCCTTTCATTATTTATTGTGACACTCTCATTTACAGCCTGCCTATGGCTCCCTTACTTCTAGTATGATAACTTGATGAAGATACTGCATGCTATTTATTAAGTTTGTAGGTTTTTATCGGGTATTTTACTTTTCTAAAAAGGTCTTCATTTTGTGAGAATGTTACTTTAATCGTTTTTGTTTTCCAGATTTTATAATACTTGAAAGCATAAAATATTACCTTCGTGGTTATTTGATATTCTAGTAACAAAAGTGTTTTTAAACCCATCACTCAAAGATTTCAAAGAAAATCTTATATCTCGTACAAATTTGAAGAGTATCGAAATTTTAATTCTAAGCATTATTTGAAGATTTTTGGTATGACATAAAAATCACTGTTATATATAATTTACACTTTTCTTTACCGTTTTGCTTTTGGATAACTATCAGATATATTTATATCATATTTAATAATATTTAACAGGTACGTAAATTGACACCACTAGATACACAGTTCTTTTTTTTGGATTTGTTAGTAATATATAAATTGGAATTAGATATTGCGCTATACTGAAATCAAATTAAATCGAATCAGATCGTTATCGCTTTTACTGCCGGTTCGAAAACTGCTGCTCCTACCGAAAATAGCAAGAAACTCGGCGGTTATTCTTTTCAAAATATAATTCTCACAAGTAGTTGTTTTTTTTCATTACTATTTTGTACAAGTACTATCTAGTACAAGGTTGAAGAGAAGCTATATATTTACGCATTCTTACGACTATAATAATTTGTGGAATCCTCTATAATATAGTAAGATATCTGTATCGGCATTCTTTTAATTCACTTAATCAAATCACTTAAAAGGCAAAGAACTTAATCAAATTTATTAGCAATTTATCCAAAGTGGAATGACAATCAAATATTTCGACCAAAAACAGTCATCAATCACTAAAACACAACAAAAAATATCAAGTATCATGAAATGAGAATTGTATAAAAAAATACTGTGTTTAATTTCGAATAAAATAAAAGAAAGGCTTTGACAGAATTCACGAACACTATAGTATTGAATTGATCTATAATTACCGTGTTAAGAGTTGCAGACTCCTCGATTTCTGTCCTAAACTTCTGTATGTTAACGCCGTCGATCTTATAGAAATTAAATCACCTCTGATTGATTTCTCAAAATTTCGATGTCTAAAACTGAGTCTTGTGGCTTCTAAGAAATACCTAACAGCTGCTATCAACAATCCTAAAAGGAAAAAGTGAATTAAAAATTAAGTCGAATGATGATCACTAGACTAATAGATTTCTCGTTTGGAGTCTCTCAAGGTTGACATCCAGAAACTTTTTATTGAATGTATATATTATTAACATTTTTAATCGTAAAGTAATTTTTACTTTTACTTTAGAAGTATCCTATCGAAAAAATGTACTACAGTAAAAATGGAATAAACAAAACAATTTTTTTCCTTACTGAGAGTAACTACTACTACTACAGTGGTTTATTTTCTGAAGCGTGTAATTTATAATTTTTAAACTTCACCTTTCGTTCTTAACCAATTTCCATATAAAATGTAGTGCTCCCAGTTATTCGGTTCTAATTCCACAAGTCTTGATAATATATTCCGCTTTTCAGACTCCGGTTTCAGAGACAGTAGCTCCACGTGAGCTTGAACGAAGCGGGGCTGCAGAACAACACAGCGTTCGAGCATCGATATAGCTAGATCTGTTCTTCCGCTTTTCCTAAAAAAGATAATATTGATTAAATACATATGATATAATATTGCTAATACCGAGGTGTCTTAAAAAGCTACTAAGGTTGGTTGACGTCAAATAGGCGGCCGGGCGTAAAATAAATATATAATATAATAATAGCCAAATTATGTTTAAAACATGGGGTTAACTACTTTAAAAGGGGTAAGCACAGGAGAATTATGATGATATAATATTGGTAATAAAATATATTCAATTATATAGATAGAAATAGGGAGTAACACAATCACTCTAAAAATTGCCACGTCAAATTTACACTAGCACAGTGACCACAATGTGTAAAGCTTCTCCTGTTTTAATTTATTTTTATTTGGTCAAACATTTTTATAGATATACATAAAAACACATTTATTGTTTTGATAATGTCAGATATACGTAATGGAGTATTTGCATAATGTACTTTCTAACTACCTTGCCAATATATATTTTGGTTAAGATTTTTGAGAGAAGTTTAAATTATTTGGTGACACCACATAACGAAAATCTTCCATGAAAGACACTCTTAGAGATAATTTTAGATCCACTAAAATAAGTAAAATTTAACCTAAGTACACTAATCACAATGTTATTATTTCTGATTTCCATAGGATGAACGACGAAGGGTTTTATCAATGATATATAGTACCTGGCATTAAATAATGCACATCGATGTTTGGAACGAAATAGCCGGCCAGTTCGGTTTCGTAGAGCGCTGTCACTATCACTCAGTTAGTATGTGACGTTTCACACGCGTTCGTCAGTCTGTGCGACAGAGACAATGCTCTATGAAGCAGAATCTAGCCGATTTTCTCTCTCTAAGCCTCGATGTGCATTATTTGTTGGCGGGTACTATACTTATTGTTATGCGTAAAGAAAAGTTTAGCGAGTTTCTTCTTAAGATAATTACAATAGTAATGGCGGAATATAACAACGAGTACTTAAGATCGAAATGATCGGTATGGCACTCGAGTTACTCGTCGATCTTAATAGATAGCGCCGGCTGTCTATTGCCAACAGTTGTAAAAGATCGATTTGTAACTTAAAATACGTAGCAGTTATGAATTATGGAAATACTCCATTACCTATTACTGACATTAACGAAACAATGAAGATGTTTTTATGTATATCTATAAAAATGTTCGATCACTCAACTAATAAGACAAGTCCGTAGTTGGCGTGCCGCCAAACGATTGCTCGTTCCAGAGTGATACCGTGTGGAAACTGTTAAGCACGGTAGCCAAACTTCTGTACATGTCTATCTCAGACATGTGTAGAATTGATGTTATATATTACGTATTACATCAAATAACACAATAGACGAAAGTTCAATAGACGTCTTTGTTTACTTTATAAAAACAATGGATTAAACGGACAATGGATCAAACATCTGAAAGTAAATGGTATATATATAATTTTGATTGACTTTAAATAATAATAAAAATTAAAACCTATCATAATTATGAAATTCAATAAGAATAAGAAATCATCTAAACAAAGAATTATTGAATATTGCGTGAAGCGTTATTTTATTTATAAAAAACAACAAACTTTCACACAAACCTTAAAGACAAGATGCTCTCCATAAAATATAAATCTCCAAATATAATGTATAAAACTAAAGAAAATTAATTTATAATAAAAGAAGCTTGATATAAAACAGAAGAAACTAAATAAAGAAAAATAACAACTAAAAGAAAACAAATAAAACAGTGAACCATATATCAAACAAAGTACCTTGCGGTGCAGTGATTACACTTTTTTATCATAGTAATTTCACTCATCAGAGATTTCAGACAGGCGTCTCAATCATTAAAACATATGAAAATATAAAGTAATCTAAAGTAAAAACAACAATATCAGAAGATTCCAAAAAGAAAGAACGAGAACGGTTAAATAATTCTTCATTTACTACGCAAATGAAAAAATATTTAAAATACGTGCACCTTTATATGCTTTGAAATACAATGGTACTGGCAATGGTGTTTTTTTACTTAAATGAGGAATAATATGTGATTAAACTCTAAAATTAGCATGCCGCTATTGTAATTATCAGTTGGATTATTACAATGATCTCATTGTTAAACAAACTCCTAACAAAATAGTAATTTTCATTTTTGCGGTAAATTGTTGGTGGATTTTATTCGATTTCAATTAGCAAACAAAACACACAGTGAATTCATTATTTTGATAAAAACAATGTAATTTTAAATGAACCTTTACTGTTTTTTGAATAATGATGAACGTGGCATGGTATTATAAACATTTTGATTCAAATTCAAATCAAAATATTCTTTATTCAAATAAGCTCGTAAACAAGTGCTTTTGAATCGTCAACATCTACTGCTGGTTCGGAAAGCTGTTCCTACCGAGAAGAACCAGCAAGAAACTCGGCGGTTGCTCTTTTCCAACAATAATTCTTATCACTAGTTACATATAGTTATTAATGTCTTGTACAGGGTTGAAGAGTGGCTATATCCACGCATTCTTATCGTCTAAGTAATCTTCAATAGTATAATAGGCTTTCTGAATTAGCCTTTTTTTAATAGTATTTTTAAACTGCTGTAATGGTAAAATTAAAGTAGATTGTAGAATTTTATTATAGAATCTTATACCCAAACCCACAAACGAATTACGAACTCTTGCAAGGCGCAAAGCAGGAACCGCAAGCTTATGTCGGTTCCTACTTTGTCTATTATATACATCGCCAATCCTTTTATAATTACGTATATGTACAAAAATAACGATGTTGTCATAATATATTATGTAAGATCTCTTTAATTTAGTAGTAATTTTCTGTAACGAGACTTTAAATTATATTCTTACCCTTATAGTCCAAAGAGTTATTGTTAAAAGTTATAATTTCGTATATAAATCACTAGAATCCCTTACAATTGAATTTATATCGTATTAACATCTCGTTCATATTGGAAGTTTGACCTTGTTCTTATACGAAGTTCAAAGATCAACTTTATATTATTGAAGAAGTCTATATTTGATTACAAATAATCATAATCCTCCTGCCCTTCTCCCACTCTAAGTGGGGTTGGCACAACATGTTACAAATGTGTTGTCACATGATTTGGCTGCGTATTTTACGACCGGCCGCCTGCCTGACGTCAACTTATCTTAGTCGCCTTTTACGACACCTCGGTAAGAAATGAGGGTGTCTATTCTACTCAGCTGGATACCACACGGCGGGTTTGGTTAAAAATAGTATAAAACCTTAAATAATACATAGGTAAGTTAAAAAAAGATGCTCATTGGTTTACTAAATACAATATATTATTATAATATTATTACGAACATGCGAAAAGAGTTCGTAATGCGTATGCCATAGAATTCAAATTAGACGGAGGCAGAACATGCAAAAAGAGTTCGTCATATGTCATAGGGTTCAAATTATCTGGAACATTAAGGTTGTTTATGTCCGCGTGATTCCCTGCGAGAGAAGTTTAAGGAAATAGGTATTCTTACATTTGCTTCACAATATATTTTAAACAATGTAATTTTTGTACATAAAAATATAAAGAGTTATAAAACGATAGGTGATGTATATAATAGACAAAGTAGGAATCGACATAAGCTTGCGACTCCTGCTTTGCGCCTAGCAAAAGTACGTAAATCGTTTGTGGGTATGGGTATAAGATTCTATAATAAAATTCCGAAATCAATTTTGGCCATGCCATTACAGCAGTTTAAAACCACTGTTAAAAAGAGGCTGATACAGAAAGCCTACTATACTGTTGAAGATTACTTAGATGATACGGATGTGTGGATATAGGTGCACCTGTACCCTGTACAAGACAGTAATAAATAAATGTAATTAGTTCTAAGATTTATATTTTAAAAAGAGCAACCGCCGAGTTTCTTGCTGGCTCTTCTCGGTAGGAACAGCTTTCCGAACCAGCAGTAAAGTTGACGATTCAAAAGCACTTGTTTACAAGTTTACTTGAATAAAGAATATTTTTAATTTGAATTTGAATATGACAGGTTGTTTACGAATCGTGTTCGCTGTCCCCGCCCAGGACGCGCGAACGTTCGCGAACTTTGTCGTCATCGGTTTGTTCGATATATATAAGCGGGCGTATCAAGCGCCTCAACGTGCAGTTTGCGAATAGCGATCAAGAGCGAATTCCGAAGCGAAAATAAAAGTCAAATAATAGTGATCTCGGCTTTCTTATTGGACAACTGTATAGAGACTGTAAGTACTAAGCTTGTAGCGAAAAGTAGAATAAAGTGTTTTAAAAGTCACCAGGCATTTTCATCCAAACCCGTACGTAACAATATTATAAAGCATTGATAATTATTGTTGATTGAATATCAAATTTTGCATGACAATGTATAAACGCAAACGGGTATGTTTCGTACGCATTTTTCGTAATAAGCAAAACATAGAAAAGGTTAATAAAAACTTTCACTTCATCAATGCTACCGATTGAAATTGCATGTTTGTTTACATACTAAAAATTATTCTGTCTGTTTGCTTTTTGATTACATTGACATTTACCATTCCATATATCTTACTTACACCATTACGGACATTCTGGAGAAACGGAGAAAAGTTAATCAGGAAATGCTTACTTGTAAAGTTTTCCAAGGTTATAGTGAGCATTGACGTGATGCCGGTTGTATTTGATCGCTTGTAGGAAATGATGCTCAGCATTTTCGGCTCCGATCAAAGTGCCAATGTTATTGTGCGCACTGGCATACGTTGGCCACAGTCTGACAATAGAATTAAATTTTATAATCCCAATCCCATTGTATAGTTATTGTTATGATCCCAATCAATCGAACTCAAAATATACTTATTCTAATGGCCTCTTTCAATTAGTTATCCTCGTCACTCTGATGACAAACGATGACACAGTTGAAGAAAGAGCACGCTTGCTTAAGATATTACTATTATTTCTTGCTAAAAAGATAATTAAGATTCCAAAACATACACATCTGTTCTGTGTGTAAGAGAAATGACAAAGTGAATCCCATTATTCGTGAGATAATATTCCTGAGATAAGATAATATAAGATTCCTATACATCCAGATCTGTTCTGTGTGTAAGAGAAATGACAAAGTGAATCCCATTATTCGTGAGATAATATTCCTGAGATAAGATGATATAAGATTCCTAAACATCCAGATCTATTCTGTGTGAAAGAGAAATGACAAAGTGAATCTCATTATTCGTGAGATAAGATTCCTGAGATAAGATAATATAAGATTCCTATACATCCAGATCTGTTCTGTGTGTAAGAGAAATGACAAAGTGAATCCCATTATTCGTGAGATAATATTCCTGAGATAAGATGATATAAGATTCCTAAACATCCAGATCTATTCTGTGTGAAAGAGAAATGACAAAGTGAATCTCACTATTCGTGAGATAAGATTCCTGAGATAAGATAATATAAGATTCCTATACATCCAGATCTATTCTGTGTGTAAGAGAAATGACAAAGTGAATCCCATTATTCGTGAGATAATATTCCTGAGATAAGATGATATAAGATTCCTAAACATCCAGATCTATTCTGTGTGAAAGAGAAATGACAAAGTGAATCTCATTATTCGTGAGATAAGATTCCTGAGATAAGATGATATAAGATTCCTAAACATCCACATCTATTCTGTGTGAAAGAGAAATGACAAAGTGAATCCCATTATTCGTGAGATAAGATGATATAAGATTCCTATACATACAGATCTGTTCTGTGTGTAAGAGAAATGACAAAACGAATCCCATTATTTGTGAGCCTATTAATACGAGGGGTTGAACCTTTCGGCGCCACCCAGTAAGATAATAAAATGCGATGGTCAAAAATGGTCATGAAAAATGAAAAAAATCAAGCTAACTAAAATACTACGATATCAGTATACATCGAAATTAACCTAATGGATGTTAACGGTGAGCAAGATGGAAAGTAGCAGTTGGATTCAAGCGGCACAAGAGCGTGTGTTTTGGAGATCCTATAAAGAGCCTTGTTCCAGCAGTGGACATCCATCGGTTGACAGAGAAGAAGAAGAAATGTAAAGTAGTAAAAAAGTAAAGTAACGGCCTGTTTTGTGCCCACAGCTGGGCTAAGGCCTCCTCTCTCCGTTTATGGAGAGAAAGATTGGAGCTAAGACCTACCACGCTGCTTCATTGCGGATTGGTAGGTTACACATATCTCCAGAATTCTCTAGAGATATGCAGGTTTCCTCACAATGTTTTCCTTCACCGACAAGCGTGTGATAACTTGCAATCATCAATTAGACACTTAAGTTTTAATAGAAAAACTCACTGGTGCCTGCCCAGGGTTTGAAACCACGTCATCTCTAGAGAGACACGGTCTCACTGGTAGGCTATCACAGCTTAGATGAAATTTAATTGCTCCAATTATTGTTCAAAAATTCTAGTGAATTTAGATAGTATAATTACATATACCAAATATATTTAATCTATATATTAAATAAAATTGTACTAAATCCAATTGCAGGCCAACGATAAATGAAAAATTAAAGTATCAAAGTGAATCGACTTTAAGCTCGCTTGCTTATAACCTGAGCTTGTTGAAGTGGTAATGCTTTGGAGATTACGAGGCTAACAAGTTGTGCCAGAACAGTATTTACCAGTACGTCTCATTCCGAACCGAGACAACACAAACATTCGCAACGACAAACAAGTTCGCAATTAGTGTGACAGTCGCTACCAAATTCCGCACTCCAATTAATGCAAACATCTTTAGTACCTCAAGGCTTCTTTGTAATGTTTGATAGCATTGTCTTGTTGTTCTGTCTCGCGTAAGAAGTTCCCAAAGTTGTAGTGCAGTTTAGCGTTCTGTGGCAAAGTCAGTAGATCCGCTCTGGAACAAACAAAACACATTACGGTTGGGTAATATATTCTACCATCCGTGGGACGATTCACACGGATATGATCGCAAACTGAAATGTTGTATCTAGCTTTTGTGCTACTAAATACCTTACAAGTAACTTAAAGTTTTAAATGATTTATAGAAGCAGGCGTTAATTTGCGGAATTCCATATTACAAGCAATATAACAGAACTAACTACTTTGCTATAATCCGCACGGGTTAAGCGAATGCATGCAAAGCCAATGTGTATGAAGCAGGCAAAATCTACGCACCTTGTGTGTAGTGGCTTGTCCTGCATGTATAAGGTGCGTAGATTTTGCCTGCTTCATACACATTGGCTTTGCATGCATTCGCTTAACCCGTGCGGATTATAACAAATTAGTTAGTTCTGTTATATTGCTTGTAACTTAAAGTTTATTTTTTTAATTTGTTTAGCTTTATTTCCCACTGATACCACGCTGGCAAGTAAATTAATCTCTTTATTTTGTTACGTGTACAATGCATGTATGAGAAGATATCTGTATGTTAATTGTTTTATTGTTTCCACGTTTAATTTCAGAGTTACTTGTTCTGCCAGTTATTTGAACATTAATTCACAAGTAATTATCTCATGTGGTAGTTTCTACTTAATTTTGTTATAAGAATTTCATTAATACAAAAGTAATAATAAAATTTTGCTATAATCCGCGATACGTGAATAGAAAATATATATAGTGTTAAATGTATAGTGGACTATCCGTATTTTCATACCCGATACGTGCAGGATTCGTAAAAACACATGCACAAACCTCCACCACTTCCACCACAATACACAAGCACTACACAATATTGTTAAAAAAGTTAATTAAAATTATAAAAAACTCATTAAACCTGACGAATAATCTCACGATTTCTACGGTTAGAAATCCGTTTTTATACCGCAGTTGTCTTAACTTCGATACATGCAAATATGGAACTAAAAATGTACTAATGTGTGGTTTCCGGCTGAGTAGAATAGACCACACATTCTTTGTTACCGAGAAGTCGTAAAATGCGACTAAGGTAAGTTGACGTCAGTCAGGTGGCCGGTCGTAAAATACGTAGCCAAATCATGTGACAACATGTTTGTAACATGTTGTGCCAAATGTAAATAACTTTTAAGTGTGAGGCGACCCATATCGTATAATTCAAATTCGGGGACCGTAATGCGAATATTGTGGAGGTGTAAATCGTGGTAAGCGTTTTACGTCGCGATAAATATATTACGTGGTGATTTTATGAATGTTTCCCTAAAATTGTTATAACACGTCTGACTTGACGTGATGGAATTAGTGGTATGACTTTTATTTAGCGGGTCTGTTTTAGTAAGAAAAGATTTTTCATATTTACTTACAAACTATGACCGTAACTTCGTTCGCGTCAGTTTAAATGCTTAAATATTTTCATGAGATAGATGAGAATAGAATAGACCACCCTCTTTTTTACAGAGGTGTCGTAAAAGGCGACTAAGGTAAGTTGACGTTTGGCAGGCGGCCGCTCGTAAAATACGTAGCCAAATCATATGACAGAATGTTTACAACATGTTGTGCCGACCCCACTTAGAGTGGGATAAGGGCAGAAGAATGAATGATGATGATTTTCATGAGATAGTACAACTCTTTTGAGGAGGTCACGAATTCAAACCCCGGGCCAATGAGTTTTTCCGTTAAAACATACGTATCTAATTAATATTTGCAATTTATCGCACGCTTTGCGGCGAAGGAAAAGATCGTGAGGAAACCTGCATATTTCTAGAGCATTGTGGATTTGTGTAACCTACCAATCTGCATTGGAGCAGCGTGGTAGATCTTAGCTCCAAACCTTTTCTCCTAAACCTGAGACAGGAGGCCTATGCCCAGCAGTGGGATAATAACAGGCCGTAACTTTACTATATGTTTCATGGTGTTTCCGTAAGGATAAGAGAAGTTTTTATCCTCTGTGGTAAGGATGAATTGTATCAAATTTCGTTGACATTGATCCAGCATAATAACTGCAAAAGCGTAACAGATAGACGAACAGACTTTTATATTTATAATAAAAGTATTAGTATAGACGTCAATATAATGAAATTGTCAAATTCAACAGGATAAGGAATACTATAGTAAGCGATATATAAATGCGGGTCACATGGCGAAAATTTAAAATCTACTTAGGAATCGCTAATTTGTATTTGATTTAAATTTAATAGATTATCAAGTAACCAAAAACTCTTGATATAAGTATAGACAATTTTTTTTAACATTATGGAGTTATTTACGACATTTTAATATATCTTAAACTTTATAATTAGGTTGACTTATAATAAATTATCGAAAGATCATCTCATTCGTGCATGCTCGGGATTCGACCAATGACTCCTAGAAAAGGGTCACCTCAGTCAAAAAGACACCACGACTGCCACTTTACGTATCATACCCATACTATGCGTATATTTTAAACAATGTAATTTTGTACATAAAAAATATAAAGAATTATAAAACAATAGGTGATGTATATAATAGACAAAGTAGGAACCGACATAAGCTTGCGACTCCTGCTTTGCGCAAAAGTACGTAAATCGTTTGTGGGTTTGGGTATAAGATTCTATAATGAAATTCCGAAATCAATTTTGGCCTTGCCATTACAGTTTAAAAACACTGTTAAAAAGAGGCTGATACAGAAAGCCTACTATACTGTTGAAGATTACTTAGATGATAAGGATGTGGATATAGTTGCACTTCTAACCTATACAAGACAGTAATAAATAAATGTAACTAGTTCTAAGATTTATATTTTAAAAAGAGCAACCGCCGAGTTGCTTGCTGGTTCTTCTCGGTAGGAACAGCTTTCCGAATCAGCAGTAAAGTTGACGATTCAAAAGCACTTGTTTACAAGTTTACTTGAATAAAGAATATTTTGGATTTGAATATCACACCATATACCTCTTACTACCTAAATTGTTTCGCACAAACGTGCGGGCGGATGAAACAACCTCCGAAACCTGGGCCCGCCGTCTCGGCGTCTTAACCTACCTTATGCGGCCGTCAGCTGTATGCGGTCCGGCCTCATGAATAACTGCGTGTATATGTGTACGTGTGTGTGTGCGCTTGTATGTACTTGGCCGATTCCCGAACTCATTGGCTCGCCTCAGCAATCTTCCACGAACACGTACTGTCTATTTCTCCTGGCGTATACACTTCACTAACGCGGTTAAATAACACAAATAACACCCGGTGTGCACACAACCTTCGTAAGGTCACACGTTATTGAATCGTCCCATATCGGCGAACATTAATCCCAACGCGTACTCGAACCGCGTCGCGGTCGCGTCTTATCTTTATAGTATTCGAAACGCTTCACTAATTGACCGCGTCACTAAATACTTATATCAATATCAAAAGTGAATACAGTCGTGGTACTATCTTTACTATCGCATAAGTATTATCTAAAACCACACCCTTCATTGGTTAAAACGCAAAATTCAAAACGTTACTAAAACACTATGTAATAAACGCGAGCGGCCAGCGCCGACCACACGGCACTCAAAAAGCCCGTCAAGTGAGCCTCGACGCGAGTTTACCCAAGCTCCGTTCGGTAGGCGCGCGCGCCGCTTGAATTTATACAAAACACTACCTATAACTATCTCATACCTCAACAATGTGGCCCGATCCTTCCAGTCTGCATTCCTCCTATGGGTCCTAGCAACCCCACTGGCTGCCAGTACAGCAAGACCTACCACCAGGAACAGCTTGGAGCCAGGCTTGGAGTACCACATCAGTTGAACGCCGTATGCTGTTATTATAACGCTCCCGACACTACAATAGTGATGGTAGAATTATTTTGCTATAATCCGAGTTTTTACAAAAAATGGTTCTTTGGTTCTTCGAGTCTTGGACAGTTAATGGTTAAAGGGCCAACATTTTCTATAAACAAATTGTTGGTTCTTCGAGCCTGGGTGTGTATTTGTATTTAAGTACGTATTTAAACTTATATATGTAGTATATCTAGCAGTTCTCTCTCACTCATAACACAAGTATTAAGTTACTTACTTTGGGGACAGACGACCGTGTGTGTAAATGTCCCATATATTTATTTATTTATTTAATTATTTATAGAAAATGTTGGCACTCGTTGGAAATCAAACACGCGACCCGCGGAGCTGAAGGCGATATATGGGACAGTTACACACACGGTCATCCCTGCCCAAAGTCATCATCCTCCTGCCCTTATCCCACTCTAAGTGTTGTCAAAATCATTTGGCTACGTATTTTACGACCGACTGCCTGAATGTCAACTTAACTTAGTCACCTTTTACGACGTCTCGGTAAGAAATGAAGGTGGTCTATTCTACTAAGCCGGATACCACACGGCGTTCATCAGTCTCCAAAGTAAGTAACTTAATGTAGGTATACTACATAAATAATTTTAAATACATTCTTAATTACAAAAATACACCCAGAACCCAGAAAAATACACCTCGAAGAACCAACAAATATTTTAAATAATATGTTGGCCCTCGGCGGGAATCGAACCCGCGACCCGCGGAGCTGCGCTAACGGGCCAGTCAAATGTCACTGCCAACTGAGCCAACGGATAAGTAGAATCAGTGCAATACATGCAGGATTAGTAATAAAACCGCCACCACCATCACACTATACAAGCACTACACACATTCATTACGACAATCTCAACGATCAGTTTAGCATCAACAGGATCAGTAGATATAAAACTTTTTCGTCATCTACCTAAGGTTGGAATTCGCGACCCGCTATTAGGAATCACCAATGAGTTTTTCTATTAAAACTCATGTGTCTAATTGGTAATTGCAATTAATCACACGATTTTCGGTAAAGGAAAACATCTTGAGGAAACCTGCATATTTCTAGAGAATTCTGGAGATACGTGTAACCTACCAATCCGCATTGGAGCAGCGTGGTAGGTCTTAGCTCCAACCCTTCTCTCCAGACCGTTTCTGGAGGCCTATTCCCAGCAATGGCATTACAGGCCGCTACTATTAAAAATCACAGGTCTCCATATAATACTATCACGGCTATTTTATTGTATAAAAAAATCTGAACCACCTCGGTATATACAGCACCCTCTCCGCAATGACAAATCCCACCGTGACGAGGAGGTTGGTAGCTGGCACAAATGGTATCACCAGAAGGAGCAGCCCCACTACAGCAGGTGTATGCCTTTGTACCTGTTGAAGATAAAACATAATTTATTCTTCCGTTTATAAAATATCCTTGATAAACTCTAGAGTTTCGGTTAGCCTAATATATCAACAATTTAATATGTTTCGATAATTACAATTTCGCAAATACGGAACGTGAACGGATTCAAATGAAATTTGTCAGTCAATCAGATTACATAAAATACATTAAATAGATCTATTTTGATGCTAAAGTCCACACAAATTAAGTTAGGGGTAGAAGTTAGCTTTTAAAATAATTTTATCGATGTCATACACTTCGGCCTATATAAAGGTCGAATGATTGAATTAATATCAAAATTCGACTTAAAGTAATTATTAAAAGATATATTAAACTTGCCTCCAAATCTGCAATACATCTATAGCAGAGTAACAGGATCGCTCCAAATGCCGCGCAGGTAATGAAGTTTCTGGGGTCCCAACCGCTAGTGATGAGTGGCACGGACCCCATTTGCCAGTCGTGGCTGAGCGACCAAGGGCACAGCAACAACCACCAGTTAAACGCAGCGAGGTAGCAGAAAGTCATTAATCTACAAACAACTCTTTACGTAACCATCTTTGTCAACATCTGTTAAATCCGAATTGTTATAGATGAAGTAAGGATTGGAAATCTAGACACTGATCATGAGTATCACTCACAAGTGATGGAATCAGCTCTATCTAAAGTATTGTACTAGACCATGTTACCAAAGTTATCGACATAGATTATCACACACGATCCAATAAAACAATATATATTAAGGACATAAGGTCTAAAAAGATCGCAACATGACGTTAGTTTCAAATGAAAAAATGATAATGTCTTCGCAATCTGAACAAGAGATGTATTTCTTAAAAACAGATGACCGCCAACACCGTTAAAGAAGAACAATCTCTAAACAAAAGATCCATCCAGTCTAAATAATTTTGATAATCGTAACCGAAAGCCATTAAATTTTGAAATTTTATTCTTATCCTCTAAATTGACTTTCCAACTTCATATGCTGTTGATTTCACATACGCGTCCAAAGTCATTGGCAGGCGAGTTAAAGTTTATCCTGAGACTTACAATAGAAAACAAATTAGACCGAAGTTAGCAGTTGGCAACGATACAATAGGACGTAAATTAATGTCAAGTGAACCAGCATAAACTTAACAATAGCGTATAAATTATGAAGTCTTTTGGGCTTGCGCTAATATCCCAACTTGGAAGACTTTTTGCGGCTAATTCTATTTGTGTTCTCCGTAATCGTATTTGAATTCTTAATTAGAAAATTTCTCGAAATAAAATTAGAGTCCGATTGTGGCAATTTTACGGAGGACTTTCAATTTGGTGTAAATTAGTTTACTCGGCTTGACCTTGATGAATATAAAATATTATTATTGCGTCTACACGCCAATCGTAAATGTGTAAATTTTCTAATGAAATTCTTTAATAACCTTAGTTACCTTGAGTTTGAGTTAAGAGAATTTGCTTACAGCAAACCTTATAATAAAAATGTGCCAGTGTATAAATAAGCCACAATATTTCATTTGTACAATTATGAATATGGTTGTATAATGTAAAGATAATGATTGTAAATGATAAGGATACCAAATCATAATCAAAGAACTTATTAAAAAGGGAATATTAGAAATGATGTAACGGTAGATTTTATAAAGATCTTCTATTATATCATTAGTTATCAGGTCTTTTTCTACTTCCCTCGATAAACACGAAGGATACTTACCTGACAAAAAAGCTTGGATGAAAAGCTGCAGGATTATCCTGAGGCGAAAACGTTGGCCACGTTCCTTGCAATAAAGCCAGTCGGAGGCATATCAGAAGCGACAAGGACACTAAAACCTTTGTCGTCCTTATCGATAAACCTGTGCATTTCTTCTCTATCTTCAATGAGCATATTGACCTGAAACAATTGTCTTTTGAAGCCTGAAAAATTTGCACACAAAAAAGATCAACTCTTTTGAAATATGGTGTGCATGATGTGAACAGCTAAAACAACCAACATATCAATACTCAACCAGATCAAAATCAAATCCAAGCTCTCAAAAATCTGTTACCAGATAATTCATTCATGATTTACCAACATAGCTCGAAGATCTGATCTGGTCACAAGAAACAGGCTGTCGTAGACAAGAAATGGAAGAATACCTCTTGGTTGTTTGTAGTTGGTCAAACGCCTGAAAGTCTGACGACTTGAAATAAAATTCATTCATAAAATCAATTAGTTCATAAAATCAAAATGATCAATGTTCTGCGACAGGCAGACGAAATTTATCCAATTTTTCATGATAATATTAATGTCAAGTACCTTAATAGCCTCACTTTAAATATACTCTTTGTCTAGATTGTTCGTAAACAGGTTGCCCAGGATTTCATAGCGCTTTCAATACGTATTTAAACGTAATAAAATTCTCTGATCATTAATTCCCTGGCACTGTATTACGGCAGGAGACTTTTCGAGATGAAATTGTCACATTACGACGGAAATAATTTATTGAACGTGACATATTACTGCTTTTAATGTAATGAGCTTTATGTAACATGGACGATTCATGTGCTCTGATTAATGAGGATTTTTTATATAAATTATATTGGAATATGGACTTGTCATTTCAATAATGTATTTTTATGATGAGATGATATTAAGAGATAAGTATATGAAATACAATAAGCTAAGCTAATTCTAGATGTGTGACATTATGGAGATTTTAAGTATCCTTAGAATTTAAAATGGTTTTTTTTTCAAATTACTTATAAATAAGTGTTTTTGAATCAACTCTACTGTTGGCTCAGAAAAGTTGTTCCTACCAAGAAGAGCCAGCTGAACACTCGGCGATCTTTCAAAATGTAATTCATATAACTAGTTAGATTATAGTAGGCTTTTTTACCAGCCTCTTTTTAACAGTGTTTTTAAACTGCTATAATCCTCTATCCAATACGGTTTAGTACGTCACAAATAGCCCCAGAATTCTCTAACATGCGGGTTTCCTTACGATGTTTTGCCTACACCGAAAAGTGCGTGATCAATTGCAAATATTAATCAGCCACAAGATTTTACGGAAAAACTCATTGGTCCCAGATAATTAAGAAAAAAAAACTGGCTACATTAAGCAAAATCGAGGGGCAAATATAATTATCATAATTAGTTACATTTGGTTATTACTTTCTTGTACAAGGTCAAAGAGTAGCTATATGTCCACCCATTCTTGTCATCTATGTAATCCTCAATAGTATAGTAGGTTTTCTGTATTGGCCTCTTTTTAATTATTATAATGGCAAAGCTATAATTAATTGTGGAATATTATTATCGAATGTTAAAAGTCGCACCAAAGAAAAGGATGTTGGTCGATCACAAGTTATATAGACAGAGAGACAGAGACTATATATAGTAGAGATATAGATAGAGAACAGAAGAACACAACCAAGAACATTATTTTATGGCGTAGTGTTGTTGAAAAAAAAGATAAATTATTAAGTGGCTTAAAGGTAAGGTAACCTTACCTTTTGACTAGTGGCCAACATCTGTAGAAGTCAATAGCGAGGTTTATCAGCAATATGGTAACGCCAGTTTCCTTAGCCAGCATACTAAGAGCACCCAGCACCACGCTCAGCCATACGCACTTCTTATTGGTTGCAGGTCTAACAAAAATGGAAAATTTATTAAGAATTATCAATCAATGGTCTAGGTGCTCTAAACAAGCAAAAATAAATTCAAATTCAAATAATTATTTATTCAAGTTTGCTTTTGAATCGTCAAAATGCATTGAGGATGCTCTTACCGAGAAGAACCATCAAGCAACTCGGCGGTCACTCTTTTCAAAAACAATTGTAAATAAAATAAATATTTATCATTCTTATAAAATTGTGTACATATCAAAAATTTAAATAGAAACGAAAGTAGAAAATGTATTTTGCGTTAAAATTACTGGGACAAAGTTCTTAAAAAAAAAGGAAAATATATTTAGCAATATAAATTACTTTATTTTAAGGTTAAGACTAATGCTACTTATTACCGCAAATCGTGTTTATATTTGGCGTTTTATTTTTCATCCAATCAACTTTAATCCTAGAAAATCGTAAATAATTTTGTAATCAGCCATATTTGGCAATTGTGTATTTATTTCATTATAAATTGGTTTTAAGTTTCCCGAGTATAAAAAAAGATGTAATGAAATATTTTAGATTTAAAAGTCAAGATTACCAAATTGTAAAGAACATAAAAGAAATTTACCCAAAAACTTTAATTCTTCTTCATTTATTTTAAAATTTTATAAATACTTTCAGGAGTGATGCAAATCATTAACATAAAATTACAGATAAAAATAATTAAAAATTTATTAAAATTCAATTTGGCCTTTACAAGCATGTTTGAATCGTCAACATCCACTGATGGTTCGGAAAGCTGTTCCTACCGAGAAGAGCCAGCAAGAAACTCGGCGGTTGCTTTTTTCAAACAATAATTCTGATCACTAGCTACATATAGTTATTAATGTCTTGTACAGGGTTGAAGAGAAGCTATATCCACGCATTCTTATCGTCTAGGTAATCTTCAATAGTGTAATAGGCTTTCTGAATTAGCCTTTTTTTAAAAGTATTTTTAAACTGCTGTAATGGTAAAGTTAAAGTAGATTGTGGAATTGAATAGAAATAGAAATGAAGGTACGACTGGTTCGAAAAGGTGCTCTAACCGAGAAGAACCAGCAAGAAACTCGGCGGAGACTCTTTTCAAAAATAAATATAACAATTATACAATTACCTGTGATAAACTAGTAGTGATGATAGGAAAAATATGCATGCAAGAACATCGGCTCTGCCCACCACGCCCGCTACCTAAGAAGAGCGGGAAAATATTATTATTAGATCATCATTCATCATTCTCCTGCCCTTATCCCACTCTAAGTGGGGTCGGCACTACATGTTACAAACATGTTGTCACATGATTTGGCTACGTATTTTACGACCGGCCGCCTGCCTGACGTCAACTTGGTGGTCTATTCTGTGCAGCTGGATACCACTCGGAACATACCTTAGTCGCCTCTAACGACCCCTCAGTAAGAAATGAGGGTGGTCTATTCTATGCAGCCGGATACCACAGGGCATTAAAATATTATTATTAGATGAAAAAAAATATATAAATAAATATTTTTTATAATAACCATTACACTCAAATAACGGCCTACTACTATTCGACTGCCTAGGTCTCTTTTTTCCTATCTGTCCTCTCCCTGTTATAGATAGGGACACGAGTTGGGATCTAGATATGTTACAAATTCAAATTCAAATGATTCTTATTCAAATAAACTTGTAAACAAGTGCTTTTGAATCATTAACTCTGCTAGTTCGGAAAGCGGTTCCTACCTAGAAGAGCCAGCAAGAAACTCGGCAGTTGCTCTTTTCAAGGAATAATTCTTATTACTAGTTACATATAGTTATTGATGTCTTATACAGGGGCGAAGAGTAGCTATTTCCACGCATTCTTATCGTCTAAGTAATCCTCAATAGTATAGTAGGCTTTCTGTATTAGCCTTTTTTAATAGTGTTTTAAACTGCTGCAATGGTAAAGATAAAATTGATTGCGGAATTTTATAATAGAATCTTATACTCAAACCCACAAACGACTTACACAATAACTCAGTTATTCACATGTAGGTTTCCTTACGTTTTATTTATGACCAAAAAGTTTGTGATAAAATGTTAATATTAATTGGCAAATAAGTTTTCAAACAAATATGGGTTCCTTCCTAAATCGCGTGGACAAATTACAAGCATAGCTGGCTGGCTGGTAAATGACTCTTAACTGCCTTATGAAGCCCTTAGCTTACGTCCACGGAAGATCTATGGATCTTCCGTGGACTTATGGATGGATGACGTGGATGGCTTATGAGCCATCGTTGCTTACAGGCACTGCTAGAAGACGTTGTGTTCTTAAAGCATAGATATTTAGGACAAAAAGATCTCGAACGCTGCCCATTCGAAATCGTCTGCTGACCCTTTAACCCTTTACAAAACTTCAGCCATATTAACTACTTGTACAATAGCAGACATATTAAATACTTGTAGAATAGTTAGAAATTTTTTACAATTTTCATCAGATGGAGATGTTTTATGTACGAACACCAACCCTAACTTAGTATTTACTTGTTATTATATACCCGTAAATACTTACTTTTACCAAATTTAACCTGAGAGGTAGTTAAAGAATGAATATATAATAATAAATATATGGGACACTTACACAAACAGTCGTCCGTTCCCAAAGTAAGTAACTTAATACTTGTGTTGTGGCTGACGGACAACTGGTAAATATACTACAAATCTAACCATAAAAGTAGTAAAGTAGCAGCCTGTTACAATCCCACTGCTGGGCATAGGCCTCCTCTCTCCGTTTTTGGCGAGAAAGGTTGGAGCTAAGACCTACCACGCTGCTCCAATGCGGATTGGTAGGTTTCACATATCTCCAGAATTCTTTAGAAATATGCAGGTTTCCTCACGATGTTTTCCTTAACCGAAAAGCGTGTGATAAATTGCAATTATCAATTAGACACATGAGTTTTAATAGAAAAACTCATTGGTGCCTGCCCGGGTTTGAACTCGTGTTCCCCTCGAAAGAGTCGCACGGTCTCACCGCTGGGCTATCACAGCTCAAATCTATCAATCAATATCTATCTATTCTATCTAATCTAATCTATCTATCAATCTAACCATAATTAAATACAAATATACACCCAGGCTCGAAGTACCAACAGATTGTTTAAAGAAAATATTGGCCCTCGGCGGGAATCGAACCTGCGACCCTTGGAGCTGAAGGCAGGGTCACTACCCACTGCGCCAACGGGCAAGCTGAAGGCGTAATTATGTCCAATGAATCAATAAGTAAATATTAAAATAATTAACTAACCGCCTCAGTGTGGATCGGGTGAACAGCGAACAACAAGGCCGCGAGCGCAGCAAACGGGCGTTGCAAACGCGCGATCGTAACGCACGTTCGGGCGACTAGCGCGCAACACGCCGCGTGTAAAAAAACGTTGCACGTGTGCCACCACCATGGCCTGAGACCAGCGAGAGCGTAGTTTAATCTGCAACAAAGAAATCGGATCATAGGATCAGGTCATATCAAATCAAATCAAATCAAAATATTCTTTATTCAAGTAAACTTGTAAACAAGTGCTTTTGAATCGTCAACTTTACTGCTGGTTCGGAAAGCTGTTCCTGCCGAGAAGAGCCAGCAAAAAACTCGGCGGTTGCTCTTTTTAAAATATAAATCTTAGAACTAGTTACATTTATTTATTACTGTCTTGTACAGGGTAGAAGTGCACCTATATCCACACATCCTTATCATCTAAGTAATCTTCAACAGTATAGTAGGCTTTCTGTATCAGCCTCTTTTTAACAGTGTTTTTAAACTGCTGTAATGGCATGACCAAAATTGATTTCGGAATTTTATTATAGAATCTTATACCCAAACCCACAAACGATTTACGTACTTTTGCTAGGCGCAAAGCAGGAGCCGCAAGCTTATGTCGGTTCCTACTTTGTCTATTATATACATAACCTATCGTTTTATAATTCTTTATATTTTTATGTACAAAAATTACGTTATTTAAAATATACTGTGAAGCAAATGTTAGAATACCTGCTTCCTTAAACTTCTCTCGCAGGGAATCACGCGGACTTACATTGTAGATGCCACGTATGGCTCTTTTTTGTAATACGAAAATTTTTTTACTATTACATAGAATTAGCCATACCATTAATAAACTAATAATAAAATTATTTTGCTATAATCCGCCATTAAGTGAATAGAAAATCGAAACGATTGTCGGGTTTATGATAGTGAACGTGTGTAGTGCTTGTGTATTGTGGTGGCAGTGGTAGAGGTTTGTGCATGTGTTTTTGCGAATCCTGCATGTAACGGGTATGAAAAAACGGATAGTCCACTATACATTTACTATATGTATATATTTTCTATTTACTTTTTCGGGGATCATAGCAATTTTTTATTTCTATTATGGATTCGCAAAATAACGCCTAATTCTAAAGATTATTCATTCCATTAGTACAAAAATCCAAAATATTCTTTATTCAAGTAAAATTTAAACAAGTGATTTTGAATCGTCAAAATCTACCGCTGGTTCGGAAAGCTGTTCCTACCGAGAAGAGCCGGTGAGTTCGGCGGTTGCTCTTTTTAAAATATAATTCTTATAACTAGTTACATTTATTTGTTACTGTCTTGTACAGGGTAGACGTGTAGCTATATCCACACATTCTTATCATCTAAGTAATCCTCAACAGTACAGGCTTTCTGTATCAGCCTTTTAACAGTGTTTTAAACTGCTGTAATGGCAAGGCTAAAATTGATTGCGGAATTTTATGATTGAATCTTATACCCACCAACGACTTACGTACTTTCGCAAGGCGCAGGAGCCGCAAGTTTACGTCGGTTCCTGCTCTGTCTATTACATACGTAACACCTATTTATAACATACCTGAAGATTATTTTTTAAATCGTTATATTCTATCCACAGTTTCAGAAAGTAACTTTCTAATTTCTCATTTGAATTGGATTCCCACTGAATAAAATCATTGGCAACACAAATGGTACCACTGCGTTCTGACGTATACCATTTTTTTTTCAAAATTAATGACAACAGTGACAGTTCAATCAAACAGTCACGCAACACGGAAAAAACATTGATAAATAATTGATAACTACCCATCATTTTTGTCTTTGCCTTATTAGACATACTAACAATAGAAATGCGAATGCCGTGTGGTATCCGGCTGAGTAGAATAGACAACCCTCATTTCTTGCCGAGGTGTCGTAAGAGGCGACTAAGGTAAGTTGACGCTAGGCAGGCGGCCGGTTGTAAAATACGTAGCCAAATCATATGACAACATGTTTGTAACATGTTGTGCCGACCCCACGTAGAGTGGGATAAGGGCAGGAGGATGATGAACAATATAAATGCGAAACTCTGTCTGTCTGACTGTCTTAAGACGGCTTAACTGCTAAAGCAATGTAGATGATATTTGTACAATTAAAGCTTATATACCGAGCCAACATATAGTTATGATGATGATAACTGATCGTTTACGGAGCGAAACTATCGTTGAAATAGTCGCAGTGAATGTGTGTAGTGCTTGTGTAGTGTGTTGTGGGTAGTGGTGATTTGTGATACATGCGGTAACTAATCCTGCATGTATAAGGTATGAAAACAGTTTTGCTCCCACACTTAGCATTACATAGATTTTCTTAAAAAAGACGGATTATAACAAAATAATTCTATCAAAACTTTAGCACTATAAAATTCCGCAAAAATTACGCGTTTATATGAAATAAAATTAACTTTTTTCGCCTCTATTATGCAAACTATCCTTGCTTAATACGGGAACATACTTTTCGAATAACATTGTATGTTATCTATACTTATTATAACACAAAGTCCCAAAAAGCTGTCTGTCTGTATGTAATCGATTTTCTCAAAATCTACTGAACAGATCTTTGTACGGTTTTCACCAAAAGATTGTGCAATACTTCCGAATAGTTTAGGTAAATAGTATATATCGGTATTATCTAAATAGTGTTGGAGAGATCGTGCAGTTGTTAAAAATTGCTTGCTGGGTTCTTTAGTCGCGTGCGCTGCGTAAACCAGCAGAGATACGCTAAAGTAATGTATTAGAGAATTGTAGATCCATAAAATTACTACAAAAAAGTCCTGAATACCATGTCTCTATCTCTTATGGTTAACTCACAATAACTACTTTTATGTTTAAAATTTGAATTCTAGACAAAAATTGGGACACGCCAATTTCCAAGCGGGTAAAGCCGCTGGCACAGCCTATTTCTTTTATAAAAGAAAAGTTTACATTAATATTGCACGCTCAGTCCTAAAATGATCTTATTCAAAATTTCATTTCATTTCATTTCATTCAGGCTTACTTGAGTTAGATATATCGTAATCCCTATTTCAATGTCATCCATGACATCACGCTCCAACTTAAATTAAAAAAACTTGTGTTTTCTTGCTCTACTAAGTTATAGATTTCTTTTAACCCTCATGAGTTTTATAGGTCTTACGTTAAGCTATATTGCAATTTGCCACAAAATAACTTTTTTGAATTAAGTCACTTTAGTACTACAAAGGCGAGCGATGTGAAATGAAAATTTCGTAGATCCACTATGAGACATATAAAAGGCGTTAACGAAAGATCTATTTCCCTATTACAAAACTATTCCACGTGTTTACATCTCTCGGATGAACCGACAAAGATATCAAAGCGACTCATCACTATAGATAACACCAGAAAACGAGCTAAAAGGGCTAGATCGGTTGTCGACGCTATCTCGACAGCTATTAAAGTGCAATCAAGCGGACGTGCTATCGATATAGTTTTCATAGCAATCTTGCAAGCTTTCTCATTATTATTTTTAAAAGGTTCAATTTGAAAAACGTAAACAAAAGTTTACGCTTTAGGCCATCATTTTCGCATACAGAGTGTCCCGTTATGAATGAATTCAAATTCAAAATATTCTTTATTCAAGTAAACTTGTAAACAGTGCTTTTGGATCATCAACCCTACTGCTGGTTCGGCATGCGAGAAGAACCAGCAAGAAGCTCGGCGTTTGCTCTTTTCAAATATAATTCTAATAACTAGATACATTTAGTCTTTCTATCTTGTACAGGGTAGAGGAGTAGCTATATTCACGCATTTTTACCATCTATATCATCCTCAATAGTATATGAGGCTTTTTGTATCAGCCTCCCTTTAACAGTGTGTTTAAACTGCTGTTGTTGAATAACCTAGTTACGCCTGATTGTAGTAGGTAGGATTTATTCATGACTCAAATTACATTTAAAAAATTATAGTTTGAGTCGTATCACCACATATTCAATACAAAAATATCAACAATTATTTTTGCACATCTTATAATTGTCATTAGATATGCAGGTCTTCTCACGATGGTTTACTGAACAGAAAAGTACCTAATGAAATGTAAATATCAATGAGACATAAGTTTGAATAAAAAAAGATTTGTGCCTGTCCCGGGGTTTGAAAAAGATTACATCGGCCTATGCTTTACCACGTTTTAGCAAAATTTAATACTTTTCTTACAAAAATATAACTTTGACGCAAAAAACTGCTAAATGACAGATAAAAAACGTTTGACGAAGCCACCAAAGTAGAAAATCCTAGAAAAACAGGGTAAAAAGCGAGATCAGTTAGTATATGGGAAGGCTATCAAAAAGCAATCAGGGCTTTGCACTATTGGAGTCAATATTTTTATATATAACTAACTAATGAGTTTATTATATAACTAGTTGGGCCCGCATGTAAATTAGTGTATTTAATTGAAATTTTGAACATAAAATTATTAGTGAACCATAAGAGATAGAGACGTGCTGTCGCGGATGTTTTTGTAGTATTTTTGTTGAACTACAATTCTCTAGTACATTACTATAGTATATCTCTGTTGGTTTATGTGGCGCATGCGACTTAAATGATAATGTACTATTTATTTATTAACCTAAACCTCACTATCCTTTAATAAAAACCGTCCATAAATTAGTTCAGTAAATTTTGAGAAGATCGATCACAGACAGGCAGATAGAGATTTTAGGGATCATCATCCTCCTGCCCCTATCCCACTCTAAGTGGGGTCGGCACAACACGCTACAAACATGCTGTCACATGATTTGGCTACGTATTTTACGACCGGCCGCCTGCCTAACGTCAACTTACCTTAGTCGCCTTTTACGACGACTCGGTAAAAAATGAGGGTGGTCTATTCTACTCAACCGGATACCACACGGTGGGTCGACTTACCTTAGTCGCCTTTTACGACACCTCGGTAAAAAATGAGGGTGGTCTATTCTACTCAGCCGGATACTACACGGCAAAGGGATTTTAGGGATATTGTTTAATAATAGAAGATTTTAAATATATTTTCGAATTCTATACCTAAAGCTTTCTTATGAATGAAATTTTCTTTGAGGTTATCATACACAACGGTACAAATAATTAGACAGACAGCGCGATGGGGAACCTTATGTTATATTATGTAGTTATAGCAATATTTTGAATTTGAACGACATGTGATGCTAAAAAAAGTTAAGTAACGGCCTGTTACTATCACACGGATTGGTATATTTATCCCTAGAATTTTCCAGAGATATGAAGATTTTCTCGCGACGTTTTCCTCTACCAGAAAGCGTGTGATTGCAAAAGTCAATCAGGCATATATGTATTGCAAAAGTAATAATAAAAATAAAATCGCACTAATGAAACAAAGCATAACATAAATTAACGACTAAATTATATCAACATGGTGCGAAGGAAATAAATTCGCAGAAAGAATTGCGTCTTTAAAACGATATTTGATTGATTGCAACTTATTATGCGTTATACTGTTTTGTTACATACATTTCGTGCCCTTTGAATATACAAAAGTAATAATAAAATTATTTTGCTATAATCCGCGATACAGTAAATAGAAAATGAAAATTGAAAACTTATAGGTAAGTGGCCGTGATAGCCTAGCGGTGAGACCGTGCGACCCTTTCGAGGGGAACACGAGTTCAAACCCGGGCTGGCACCAATGAGTTATTCTATTAAAACTTATGTGTCTAATTGGTAATTACAATTTATCGCACGCTTTTCGGTGAGGGAAAACATCGTGAGGAAACCTGCATATCTCTAGAGAATTCTGGAGATATGTATAACCTACCAATCCGCATTGGAGCAGCGTGGTAGGTCTTAGCTCCAACCCTTCTCTCCAGAAACAGAGAGAAGAGGCCTATTCCCAGCAGTGGGGTTATAACACGCCGCTACTTTACTTTACTTTTACTTTATAGGTAAGAACCCTAGCCCCTCAAGAAAGATCATTTAGCTATCACAGCTTGGATGACTAATCTATGACTAGTCTGTGATAGGTCTATGACATGAAAGTGACAATCAAGACCGTTTCTTTGTTAGGTGCGCGTAATGAATATCTGCCGCAGGCTGTCAGCAGCTGGCAACATTAACGCCACGCAAACTAGATTAAACTTTTAAAGTCAAGCGTTTCAGTTAAGTTTATTAAGAAAATTGCGGTTAGCTGACGGTTATTATATACAACGTTGGCTTACGGCATCATTGCTTTAGGCAGGCTTCGCCCTACGTGTCACAATTTTTTTCTAGAATTCAAATTTTAAACATAAAAGTAGTTATTGTGAGTTAACCATAAGAGATAGAGACATGCTATGCTGGACTTTTTTGTGGTAGTTTTATAGATCTACAATTCTCTAGTACATTACTATAGCGTATCTCTGCTGGTTTACGCAGCGCACGCGATTAAAGCTCCAGCGAGCAAGTTTTTTAACAACTGCGCGATCTCTTCAACACAATTTACATAATACCGATATTTACTATTTACCTAAACCGTCCGGAAATATTACACCATCTTTTGGTGAAAACCGTACAAAGATCCGTTCAGTAGATTTTGAGAAAATCGATTACATACAGACAGCTTTTTGGGACTTTGTTTCATAATAAGTATAGATTTATTTTTCGATCTTCTCGGTACTCGCTGCTACAATAAAATTCCGCAATCCATATTAACTTTTCTACAGAAAAGTTTAAATTAAGTGTAAGAAATATGCTTATACGTAAAGCGTATTACATAATTGAAGATTATTTGAATGATAAAAATGATTGGACTTGAAAATCATTTAACTTCATACAAGACTGCGGTTAAATAATCTAAATTTAAGATGCTCAAAAGATTGACTGCCAAGTTTCTTGCTGGTTCTTGCTAAGAGTTGCGTCTGGAATTCCTTTAAAATAACATTCTATACAATTTTTGTCTGCTATAGATAAATATAAATTATACGCTGAATTTTGTAACTTTTAATAAAAGCTTTTATTAAAAGTGTTCTTTACATTTCATCTCGACTTATTCAATTATTTGCTCACGAAAGTCTCAGTTTCATTAAATATATTATCAGTAGGTTCGTTCAAATACTGAAGCACTTTACTAAAGAATCACAATTACGTTTACTACTTTGCCCTAATGTACCCCTATAAATGAGTAAGAAATAAAGTTTACTATTACAACTTAAGTTCATAATGCCAAATAACTAAAGCTAATATATTTTACTTAAACACTTAAACTAGCTGTGAGCCCAGCGGTGAGTCCGTGTTACTCTCTAGAGACGATCATGGGTTCAAACCCGCGCAGGCACCAATGAGTTTTTCTATTAAAACTTATGTGTCTAATTGGGAATTGCAATTTATTACACGCTGAAGGAAAACATCGTGAGGAAACCTGTATATCTCTCGAGAATTCTGGGGATATGTGTAACCTACCAATCCGCATTGGAGCAGCATGATAGGTCTTAGCTCCAATCCTTCTCTCCATAAACGGAGAGAGGAGGCCTTAGCCCAGTAGTGGGAATAGTAACAGGCCGCTATTTTACTTTTTACTTTAAACACTTAAACATATACATACTCACGCACACCCACCATACACACCACACAAACACACACACGAACACACTCTTTTTGAATCTAAACATCTATCCGCGTCAATGTTTAGTGGGAAAACGCAATATGCATTGCGGCGAGCGCAGCGAAAGAGCGTTGCAAATGCCATATTTGCCACTTTAGCAATTAGACGATGCAGGTCATCGTCTAAATGCCTATATATGCTGTCTATCTATCAACTAATCTTCTCATTTCTGATTTGATTACGAGATATTCCACTTACGGCTCACTTAGCGTGGCCCGTGGTCACTGAGTATAAATATTTAAATATCTTTTTTAATTACTAACATAGGCTAAGTTTTTTTGTCACTAACATTATGGACACAATGCCTGAGTTAAAATAAATAATAATAATGATAATAATAAATATATCACTGGAAATACTCATAACGCACCTGTTAAAATTCTAGTTGTTTCAAATAAGAATTCAGCCAGTCTGCTCTGATTTTCGGTACTTTGGTTCGTTTTCCAACACGACGGCGAAATAGATCGAGTTGTGGACAAAAGATGTGGGATAAGGGCAGAAAAATCTAGACTACTAGTTATAGACGCATCTAATACTTGTTTTTAAATATCCGCGCATTTACCCGTAACAGAGCTGTGATAGCCCAGCGGCGAAACCGTGCGACTCTTTCGAGGGGAACACGAGTTCAAACCCGGGCCAATAAGTTTTTCTATTAAAACTCATGTGTCTAATTGATAATTGCAATTTACCAAACGCTTTTCGGTGAAGTAAAACATCGGAGGAAACCTGCATATCTCTAGAGAATTCTGGAGATATGTGTAACCTACCAATCCGCATTGGAGCAGCGTGTTACGTCTTAGCTCCAACCCCTCTCTCCAGAAACGGAGAGAGGAAACCTATTCCCAGTAGTGGGATTGTAGCAGGCCGCTACTTTACCAGTAACAGAAATCCGTAAGACAATGCTATGAAAGCTATGACTATGTTTTATAAAATATAGTGATAAAGGTAATTATCTCGGACGCCAAGCACGCTCACATTTAAAGTCGGCTGTATACTCTCTGCGAGATACCATGAGGAATGCTTAGGCATGTTAGGTCGGTGTATAAGCTTAAATTGTAATTTCTTCATTATAGCTTTATCGAATTCTGATAACAGACATTATACTTTCGCATTTACAATATTAGTACTCGTAAGTATGAATGTGAAAATTAAATTCATTTCCATTCAAGCCGACGCACGTGTTTAATTGAAAAAGCAATCAGTGATGTCAGCCAATTTGAAGCACCATAGGGGCGAATTGGCGTGACCACGCATTCTGATTTTCATTTTTCATATTTCACCGAGAGTGATTCGGAGATAAAGCGTATTTATTACACTCAGTGTTTTGAGTAGCACTGTGATTATCGATGCGTTAATAGATATAACGCCTCGTCGTAAATGGCAGTGACCCTGCTTTCAGTTCTAAGCATCGTGGGTTCGATACCCATCAACATCTTATACAAACAATTTGTTAGTTCTTCAAGGCTGGGTATATTTATGTAAGGATTTACTTAAAATTATACGTGTATTTATTTACCAGTTGCCCATGACACAATTATTGTTCAGAAGAATCTGTTCGAGTCCAGATCATATCGAATCAAAATAATCTTAATATAATCAAGCTTTTGCGAACACTTTTAAATTCACAAAAATATATTATATTGAATGAAGCTCCTACTGGTATGTTATTTCGTTGTTAGCAAGAAGAACTAGCAAGAAACTTGCCGGTCTATTTTTATGAAATATTTTAAATTTACTCCAGATATCGATAGAGCTGTGATAGCCCAGCGGTGAGACCGTGCGACTCTTTCGAGGGGAACACGAGTCCAAACCCGGGCAGGCACCAATGAGTTTTTCTAATAAAACTCATGTATCTAATTGATAATTGCAATTTATCATACGCTTTTCGGTGAAGGAAAACATCGTGAGGAAACCTGCATATCTCTAGAGAATTCTGGAGACATGTGGAACATACCAATCCGCATTGGAGCAGCGTGGGAGGTCTTAGCTCCAACCCTTTTCTCCAGAAACGGAGAGAGGAGGCCTATTCCCAGTGGGATTGTAACAGGTCGCTACTTTACTCCAGATATCCGATTATTTCCAAAATGTATAAGAAATACCGGGCAAAAATGGGTCATCCACGTGCTGATGTATAAAGCATCAGATACATAAATAGACTATTGGCTGTAAACTGAAACGGCATATAATATTTTCTCCATCTGAATAACATTTATAAACCCAAATGTATCTTTCATTCATAAAACTGAATGTCATCCCCATTTAAGCGACCCACGAGCCCTTAGTGACTATGAACTTCGTATTTTTGATTAATGAATTTTATGAAATCCTTTTCAGTTGCCATGTGTTCCTTTAAAAAAAGGTGATATCCATAAAAAAATGGAATACTAGTCATCATACTTCTGCCCTTATCCCACTCTAAGTGGGCACAACATATTACAAACATGTTGTCACATGACTTGTGACTTACGACCAACCGCCTGCCTGACCTCAACTTACCCTAGTCGTATTTTACGACCCCTTGGTAATAAAAAGGGTGGTCTATTCTACTCAACCGAATACCACACGGCTGAACAACTAACCTTAGTCGCCTTTAACGACGCCTCGGTAAGAAATGAGGGTGGTCTATTCTACTCAACCGGATATCACACAGCGGGTCAACTTACCTTAGTCGGCTTTTACAACACCTCGGTAAGAAATGAATGTAGTGTATTCTACTCAACCGGATACCAAACGGCATAAAAAAATGGCGTTCTTTTTGGCAATGGCAGATTTCCTATAACTTGAAATTCAGTTCAGTCCAGTAGTCTACGTTGATGATCCAGTCAATTCGTGACCACGGTAGATGCAACTGCCGAAATGTCAAACCTAATAAAAAGATAAGTCGATTTTATCGAATTGAGACCCGTATGTTTATATAGACCTGTCTTGACCCATGGTGGAGTGATTGTAGTTCACCCGGACACCACGCTGAACAAAGTCTAACCTTGTAATACTCGTCAATGCCTTCGGTGAGGCGCCGCAAAGTTGTTTTAATTTTATTTCTATGATTTTTATTTATTTTAACTGCTGTATTTCTACTTGTATTTTTTTAAATATAACCCTCTGAAAAAATGTGCAGCCGTGTGGTATCCGGTAGAGTAGAATAGACCACCCTCATTTCTTACCGAGGTGTCGTAAAAGGCGACTAAGGTAAGTTGACGTCAGGCAAACGGCCGATCGTAAAATACGTAGCTAAATGATATGACAACATGTTTGTAAAATGTTGTGCCGACCCCACTTAGAGAGGGATAAGGGCAGGAGAATGATGATGATGATGATGATGATAACCCTGTGAAAAAATATTTTCAAATTCTCTTGGTAATTTGATATTTGTGGCAAATTGGCCAGTTTATATAATAATAACTTGTTATTATATAAATTTTCACTGTTTAGCGAATAGCATCTACGTACTGTACGTAATTATATAGTGAAGTTGTTCATGGGAACCTTCCCATTGGAAGGCTATATCTTTTCTTTGGAGATAACACAAACACACAAAATACACACTAGTATTCGACTACACGTTGTCTTGAACCATAGTTCTGCCTAGCAAATGGCATGATGGCTGTAATTGTTAACACTGAAAGTATACTTAAAATTTAAAATAAATTTTAAGAATGAAATGCTCTTCTCCAAATTTATGAACCCTATACGCAACAATATTATTTGTACCCACGAAGTTATGATGTTCATTATAACGTAAGTATCTTATGTTCAATCAATGGGATGTCACATCTATTAACGTCCTATCGTCCAACAATGACTCCGTACTTATACAGACATTTTTGATTAATGGCCTTCTTGCAAATAGCGACAGCTGACGGGAACCACCTTTGCCTCTTTTTAATGGCATTTTTTTTGCTGTTTTTGTTTATTTATTATTTGCATTTATACAAAAGGGTATTTGTAATTTAAATTTATATCTGTGAAATTGTATTTTCGACTTCATTCTAGTCAACTCGTGTTCAAATCATCATTAGAGTTGGGGAGCGATAGGTAGGCCTGAAAGTGAGAGTGTCACAATAAATAACTAACCCTGTCTACGGGGAGACATAAATTAACTCTAAAAATATGCTTAAACGTAATACATAAATTGAACAATTAAATTAAGGATCTTTTGGATGATAGAGCTTAAAATCGGACGGGGGCAGTGTATGAACATGCAAAAGGAGTTTGTAAACTGTATGTCATTGAGTTCAAATTCGATTCTTTGGAACATTCACTTTGTTTACGAATCGTGTTCGCTATCCCACCTAGGAATCGTGAACGTTCGCGAACATTGTCGTCATCGGTTCATTTGATATATAAGTGTACGTATTTATTTTATTTTATTTATTATGGTTTGCCAGCGATTGTTACATTAAACATAGTTAAGATACATTATTAAATTCAATGGTACAATAACAATGTACAATCGTATTAAGGCAAACACGACTTGCACCTTATGTGAAATTAGGAAAACATAAATCGTAGTATCTAAAACTAATATATAATCTTAGTTGAAAAAAAAATGCTAAAAATAAAATAATAAAAAAATAAATGAGTAGTAATCTTAACGTTGTTGCTCCTTTGATTGTTTGGCCACTAAATAGAGTTTGACTAACCGTCGGAACGTGTTATGCGAATTGAAATTTATATCTATGGAACTGTCAAGTTCGTTGTATAGTTTGGTAAGACGCGGAATAACAGAATTGGCTCCAAATACTGTTCTTCTGGGTGGTGGAACCAGGAGTGTGATTCTATAACGCGGATACTTATGGGGCACTCTGAATTTTATAGTACTTAATAGATGAGGGCAATCCACATCGCTTTTAAGCAGTTTTTGCAAAAACATGAGGTCCAAAAAATCTCTTCTTTTATTTAGCGTCATCATCTTATAGTATCTTAACCTACTATTATATGAAGTTACTGTTTTGGTTATATTTGATGCGTATGATAAATGCCATAAAAATCTTTTTTGGACGCGTTCAAGTCTCAAACTGTGTGTAGCATAATGTGGACGCCAAACCACACTACAGTATTCTAAATGACTACGTACTAAAGTGTAGTATAACAGAATTTTGGTCTTGATTTGCTTAAATACTCGACTTTGCCTCATAACAAATCCCAGCATTTTGTTCGATTTATTAATTATGTGGTCAATATGATTAATAAACGTTAACTTGCTGTCCAACAAAACTCCTAAGTCTCTAACGACGACGTATCGCGCGCCGCGCCGTTCATTTTGAGAATAGCGATCAAGAGCGAATTAAGAAGTGAAAATAAAAGTGAAATAATAGTGACCTCGGCTTTCTTATTAGACAACGGACTGCATAGAGACTGTAAGTATTAAGTTTGTAGTGAAAAGTTAAAAAACTGTTTTTAACGAGTCACCGGGTATTTTCATTCAAATCCACAAACCACTGTACTTAACAATATGTGACAATGTTAAATTCCAGCCACTCTCTAAGAATATATAACTTTAAATACATAAATACAATAATTATCATCAATATTCATAATGAAAACAAACATTGGATAGAACAGTCACACATATTTATATTCAAGGAAGCAATTGAATATTATCCTAAAAGCCCTCTAAATACTTGGCAACGTAACCGCTTGTACATGATCAAAACATACTCCATTATGTATTCAACGGAGGCACCGTACATCACGCCCTCATGAAAATGTAAACACCAGGTATTTACCGTCACAACAATTTTTCAAAGCAAAGTAGCAAATGTAGCCAGTGGGGCGCGAGCGTTCGAAACTTCGCGGCGTCGGTTGACAAATGATGCACAGTGACAGGTGACAAGCTAGTTCATTTACCGTGTGCACAGTGTCATCCTTAAGGTAGGATTCCACCAAAATAGTTTGCAGCACATTTGTTTACAAAGATTGTGTATAAAGTTCTCGCACTGCACGTACTAAGCTGATATCGCGCTTAGCTTCTGTCTCCACCGGCAAACTTGTGTAAGCGCACACATGTTCATTTAGGAATATTTTATAATCTTTATTATTATTATGTCATTTTTTAATAAATACAAATTTACAGTATATTTTTAAACATTCATTCTCCTGCCCTTATCCCACTCTAAGTGTGTCGGCGCAACATGTTACAAACACGTTGTCACATGATTTGGCTACGTATTTTACGACCGGCCGCCTGCTTGACGTCAACTTACCTTAGTCGCCTTTTACGACACCTCGGTAAGAACTGAGGGTGGTCTATTCTATGCAGCCGGATACCACACGGCTCTTATAGTATATTTTTAAACATTTTTTATAAAATAATTCTTAATAATTTTTTCATTCCTCCAAACCCTCATTAAAGATGTGCGCGTACAAACAAATTTTTTCGTTCCAGTAGCGGAAACAAAACTGTGTTCGTGAACAACGAGTGCGTACGCGTCGACGCGAGTCCACTGTTTCAAGTGTACGCGCACAAACGTGCATAGGTGCGCGCGAACATTTCTAGAATATTCGCGCACAATTTGTTAGTATTTGCTTGAGTGAATCGACCAGAGTAAACATTTGTGCCGCACATTGTGCACTCACAGTGCTGCACAGTTCTGCACACTGGTGGAATTCCACCTTTATGCTATAAACATATAAATATAGTAAAAATATATCTTGGAATCGTAAGAATCTGTCTATGTAGTCTGTCCTATATTACCCGAGCTAAAAAAAAAGTAACGGCCTCTTACTGTTGGGCATAGGCTCTCTAGGTATTAGGCGAGAAAACAAATGGGGCGCATTCTACTTGAAGAAGAATCGATGGGCTTTTAAAGGTTCTGTTTGGGCTTTTGGGTAATACACGGTGTTGGCATGCTTCATATATAAACGGACAGACAAGCACAAGAAACTCGAAGGGAAACCTAGATCCAAGAGGAACTACAATGTAAAGTAAAAGTTAGGTAACGGTCTGTTACTGTCTCACAGCTGGCTATAGGCCTCTTCTCTTTTTGACAGAAAGGCTGGAGCTAACCCTACCACGCTACTCCAATGCGGATTAAAAGGTCACACATATCCCCAGAATTCTCTAGATATATGCAGGTTTCCTCATGATGTTTTCCTTTACAGAAAAGCGCGCGATAAATTTCAAATATCACACACAACTTTTGACATAAAACAAATTGGTAGGCCCGAGATTAGAACTCGTGACACCCTCGAAAGACTCGCACGGTCTCGCCGCTGGGCTCTCACAGTTTTATGAGCTAAAACATCTTACAGTAATATTACATCAATTAGAATATTCTTTAATCAAGTACTCAAGGAAACTCGATTCAGCGGCGTATGCTGTCCGAAATCTTAGATAAATCACGGACGTTGCAACGTCGAAACTTGTTTATTTTGCTTCATTCCATGTTGTTGAATTTTCTTTTTAAAACGGCTTGTGTCCTAAATAAACTTTTTATTAGTATTCAGGGGGTCGAAAACCATTGAAATTCCTGAGAACTACTGAACGGATTAAAAAAAATATTTGAGTGTAAGATAGTCCGTTTATCGAGGAAGGCTATAGGCTATATATCATCACGCTAAGATGAACAAGAGAGGATCAGCAATAAAAAATATTACTTACATTCTCCTGCCCTTATCCCACTCTAAGTAGGGTCGGCACAACATGTTACAAACATGTCACATTATTTGGCTACGTATTTAACGACCGGCCGCCTGCCTGACGTCAACTTACCTTAGTCGTATTTTACGACTCCTCGGTAAGGAAGAGGGTGGTATATTCTACTTAACCGGATACCACACGGCGGGGCAAAGAAAAAATTGATTGCACAATTTTATTATAGAATCTTATACCCAATAAGAAAATTATGCTTGGTTTAGTTCAATAGAAATTGTGTATATATATGCAAATGTGTTAAGTTTTCACAAAAATCTGAGGGTTTATACGTTAAACTGACCTTGAATACGGATTCAGTGGGGTGAAACACGAAAATAGATGGGTCCGGTCAAATGCATTTTCCACTTTTTATGTGTCGGCGTAATCAATGTAGATAGTACAAATCGTGAAAGTTTCCAACAGAACAAAGCGGTCAAACGTTGAAACATTATCTCATAGCCCCGGGTCGTAACCAGCAACGCCTTAATTTTCCATGCCTTTTTAGGTACATCATACTGAGACAATGGCTTAGATCCTCCAAGAGGCTTTTGTTCTGGAACTGAATAAACGACGGGAAGAAAAATTTATACGAGGCCGTGGATGATTAAGCACTCGGAGCAACGGAATTAAAATAATTGTTGCAAGAATCTTTTGTTTTTCTTCTATTTGTAATTAGTTAACATGCTGGAGTAGGGTTCCGCGCAAAGACTTCGGGTAAAATGGCGAAGAAGATAGACCAACGACCTGTCCGGCTAATATGCTGTCAGGCTTGGAACTCCGTGTCTTTAGGCTGCTTGCAAAGGACACATCACTTCCACATTTACTGTTGCTTGTTAGGCCAGCTAAGATTCAAAGGTAGTTTCATTGATTCCCAACAGACATACGTTTGCACAAAACGATATCATAAGTAATAATTATGCGTATGATGCTAAATGTATGCGAATATATTGTTACGTACAGGGGTTCGTGGATTTGGATGAAAATACCCGGTGACTCTTTGTAGGTAGTAAAGGTGGTTAAAAACACTTTATTCAGCTTTTCAAAACAAAATTAGTAGTTTCAGTCTCTATGCAGTCCGTTGTTGTCCGTTGTCCAATTAGAAAGCCGAGGTCATTTCACTAATATTGTAACTTCTTAATTCGCTCTTGGTCGGTATTCGCAAACTGAACGGATAGGGGCGCGATACGAAGGCTTACATATCGAACCAGCCAAATTCGAGAATGCTCGCAACTTTTCGCGAATCGAACGACGAGATGAAGACCAAGCTCAGTGGTGTGCTATGGGAGAGACCTAAAGTTGACAGGCAGAAGTTGAGATGATGATGGTGATGATGATGATGATGGTGACGATGATGATGATGGTAGTGGTGGTGGTGGTGGTGATGGAGATGATGATGATGTTGATGATATATTATTAATGGCACGTGCGACGATACGTGTCACTGCAATCAAACGAATAAAGCGTCGGTTTGCATCTTCTCCTTGCATATCGCGTTACTCTGTCTTTTTTTTGTGAGAAATGGTTTGGAGGTAAGACCTACCAGGCTGCTCCAATGCGGATTGGTAGGTTACAAAGAGATGTGCTTATACGTAAAGCATATTACAAATTTGATGATTATTTGGATGATAAAAATGCCAGGATTTCAAAATCGTTTCAGCTTCATACAAGACTACGGTTCAATAATGTAAAATAAAATAAAATTGAAATTTTTAAATGATTGACCGCCGAGTTTCTTGCTGGTTCTTCTTGGTAAGAGCAACATTCCGAGACAAGTTGTAGCTTAATTAACCATATTGATCCTTGACGATTACGGCGTAAATGATAACTCGCTTGGTCTTATTTCCTCTTATCTTAGCGATAGATTACAAAAGGTATGCATTAATGATGTTAGGTCATCTGGATCGTTTAATGTTATGGGTGTCCCACAGGGGTCAATCCTTGGTCCTTTTCTGTTTTTAGTATACATAAATGATTTAGCATATTGTGTTCAAAATATTTGTGATATTGTGTTGTTTGCAGATGATACCTCTTTTATTTTTAAAGTAGATCGAGATAAAGACAATTTTGACGATGTAAACAGTGCTCTATCTCAGATATCAAATTGGTTTTCAGTAAATAATTTACTTTTAAATGCAAATAAAACCAAATGTCTGCAATTCGTGTTACCAAACGTAATTAGGTCAGACATAAAGTTAGAGATTAATAAACAGATACTAAAGATAGAAAATACAACTAAATTTTTGGGGCTCACTTTGGATGATAAACTCCAATGGGGCACCCATATATCTGTCCTCGCAGGAAGACTTAGTTCCGCCGCTTACGCTGTTAGAAAAATCAGACATTTAACCGATGTTGAAACAGCGCGACTTGTTTATTTTGCTTATTTCCATAGCATTATGTCATATGGAATAATGCTGTGGGGTAAAGCGGCCGATATAGAAAAGATTTTCGTTGCCCAAAAAAGAGCCATACGGGCTATCTATAATATGAAGCAACGTGAGTCCCTACGCGAAAAGTTCCAAGAAATAGGCATACTGACTGTAGCATCACAATATATATATAGTAATATTCTATTTGTGCGGAAAAATATAAGTACATATAAAACAAAATTTGATGTATATCATAGACATACGAGAGGTCACAAACAGCTTGCGATACCTGCGTCGCGACTCAGCAGAGTAAGCAACTCTTTTGTTGGTCTCGCTATTCGCTTCTATAATAAAATTCCTCAATCCATCCTAGACCAGTGTACTGAAAGATTTCAATCAAGTGTAAAAAATATGCTTATACGTAAAGCATATTACAAAATTAAAGATTATTTGGATGATAAGAAAGCCTGGATTTGAAAATCCTTTCAGCTTCATACAAGACAGCGGTTTAATAATGTATAATTGAAAATATTTAAAAGATTGACCGCCGAGTTTCTTGCTGGTTCTTCTCGGTAAGAGCAACATTCCGAACCAGTTGTAGCTTCATTAATCATATTGATGCTTGACGATTCAAAAGTGCCTGAAATGGTTTATTTGAATAAAGATTATTTTGATTTTGATTTTGATTTTGATTTTGATTCCAAATTGAATTATTATGTGAATAAAGAATATTTTGATGACACATATCCCCAGAATTCTTTAGGAATATGGAGATTTTTCCTTTACCGAAAATCGTGTGATAAATTACAAATATCAATTAGACACATATTTTTTTTATAGAAAAACTCACGTCTACGTCTACCTCTCTCAAAAAAGCTGTAATCAAAAGGGGCATCATTTCTCTCTTTCAATTTAAGGTCAAAAATTTAACACGATCCGCAGCAGGTGACGATCGGGTAACAGCTGCGGTGGACACAAAGGCTTTCAAAAGCTTTTATCCCCATTTGAAATTCCATCAAAGGGGATTAACTCTTTTTTACACCAGTTTACAGTTAATATAAAGCCACTATGGTTCCATTCTCATAATAAAATCGAGCTGAAATTAAACTTTGAGAATAGTTATTACAGTGTAATGAAACTTTATAGGAGAACATTCTAAAGGCATTTTTACATTATGTACATTTTTTTGGTTTAAAAAACAACAGTCACCATACAAAGAATAAAGTGTATGACATACTAATATTTTACATGTGAAAGTTTGTCTGTCTGTTGCACTTTCACGGCCAATTGACTTAGCAAATATTAAATGAAATTTTGCATAATTGAACTTATACATCAGATGAACATGTAGTAGTAGTAGTAGTAGCAGCCTGTTACAATCCCACTGCTGGGAATAGTCCTCCTCTTTACGTTTCTGGAGAGAAGGGATGGAGCTAAAGCTTGCATATCGCGTTTAGTATTTTTGGCAGAGAGGGTTTGGAGCTAAGACGTACGCTTCTCCAATGCGGATTGGTAGGTTATACATATCTCCAGAATTCTCTAGAGATATGCAGGTTTCCTCACGATGTTTTCCTTCACCGAAAAGCGTGTGATAAATTGCAATTATCAATTAGACACATGAGTTTTAATAGAAAAAACTCATTGGTGCCTGCCCGGGTTCGAACTCGTGTTCCCCTCGAAAGAGTCGCACGGTCTCACCGCTGGGCTATCACAGCTTATGCAGATAAACATATAAGATATGAAAAACAGTTTTATTTGAGGAACAAGGGAAAACATATTGTAAAGAATTGAGGTTAAATTAATAATATTCGACTAATTACAAATAATTCTAATATAATACAATGGATAAAATGAACAGAAGGTTAAATATGGTTAAAGTAACGGCCTGTTACTAACCCCCTACTGGGCATAAGCTTTCTCTCTCCCACCTCTCTCTCTCTACCATGCTACTCCAATGTGGATTTGTAGGTTACACATATCCTTTCTCTAGAGTTTATACCATACCATATGTTTGATATGGTTTCCTCACGATGTTTTCCTTCACCGAAAAGCGTGTGATAAAACGCGAATTAGACACAAGTTTTAATAGAGAAACTCATTAATGCCTGCCCAGGGGGATACCCATAATCGTCTATAAAAACCGGCTCGGTCTCACAAGCTGGGCTATCACAGCCTTTTACGATTAATTAAAAAAATATAATTGTGCCAAATTTAATTAATCAGGTTCAGCGAATCAACCACGAAGGTGTAATGAACAGACAGATTTGGTTTTCTTATTTATAATACTAGTAGGTGATTTATAGAAGCAGGCGTTACTTTGCGGAATTCCATATTACAAGCAATATAACAAACTAACTACTTTGCTATAATCCGCACGGGTTAAGTGAATGCATGCAAAGCCAATGTGTATGAAGCAGGCAAAATCTACGCACCTTATACATGCAGGACAAGCCACCACATGCACCCCAAGGCGCAATTCACCAGCAACAACGAACACAAAAGCAGCACACACACCCACCACCACAATCTCGACGATCGTTTCGCCCCTGATGATGCTTCGGTTTCGGGGCGAAACGATCGTCGAGATTGTGGTGGTGGTTGTGTGTGCTACTTGTGTGCGTTGTTGCTGGTGGAGGCGCCTTGGGGAGCGTGTGGTGGCTGGTCCTGCATGTATAAGGTGCGTAGATTTTGCCTGCTTCATACACATTGGCTTTGCATGCATTCACTTAACCCGTGCGGATTATAGCAAAGTAGTTAGTTCTGTTATATTGCTTGTAATACTAGTAGGATTAAAATAAAAACAAACAAATAAAGAGCTTATTTCAGCCACAATGTGGCTGTTATATAGTTTCTATTTACTAACAAAAGAAAATATTTATTCATATTAGGAGAATGTAAGCGGTCCTTATTACGACTGTTATTAAAAAAGAAAACACAGGGGAGCCGTGAAAGTCTCTGTAATGCAATGTGCTCCGGCGATTGCGGAAAAATTAGGAAGTGTGATTTTATCTGGAGGGAAAATGCGGCGCTGAGCAGTAAAAGATTTTAGTGGATGAATTTTTGTCTGGTGTTTGGGTATCTGGCGCTCGCTTTTGTTGTTGACGACTTTGTGATTATCGCAAACTTTGTTTCAAGAATGCTCCATTAGTGAAAACTAAAATGAATACGAAATGAATTAATAGAATTAGGCGTTACTTTGCGGAGATCCATAATACAAAAGTAATAATAAAATTATTTTGCTATAATGAGCGATACAGTAAATAGAAAATATATATAGTGTTAAATGTATAGTGAACTATCCGTATTTTCATACCCGATACGTGCAGGATTCGTCAAAACACATGCACAAACCTCCACCACTTCCACCACAATACACAAGCACTACAAACATTCACTATCACAAACTCAACAATCGTTTCGCCCCACAACCGAAGCATCATCAGGAGATAGACTCCACGACAAAATCGCAAAAAATATATATTTTCTATTTACTGTATCGCGGATTATAGCAAAATAATTTTATTATTACTTTTGAATACGAAATTATTTATGAATAGATAAATATATGGGACAATTACATACACGATCATCCGTAAGTACTGGTGACTTAATACTTGTGTTATGGGTGACGGACAACTGCTTAATATACAGGTGTCTTGTAATGAATAGATAACCTTGTATCACGTGATAGTAGATCTGAAAACAGATCTCTGCAGGCCTACTATGAACTCTTATTGCGACTCAATTGAAGTAGTAATCTAAATTGTTTTACTTTTTCATACCATGACGTCTTAAAGACTCACACTTTAAGTCGTTGCCGAATGAGCGTTCGGAATGCGTCCTAATATATGTGAGTAAAAGAGATACAGTCATCTATAGTTCATATAACGTTGTCCTTTTCAAGCACACTTCATGGTACGATAAGAAAGCGGTTCGGTTTAGGTACTGACTTTGAATTGAATCGTTATCTAGAAGTTCATGGTAGGCTTTGTTTCAAAAATGCTTCTTTAGTGAAAACTAAAATGAATACGAAATTATTTATGAATAGATAAATGGGACAATGGTCGTCCGTAAATACTGGTGACTTAATGCTTGTGTTATAGGTGACGGACAACTGGTTAATATACAGGGTGTCCCATAATGTATGGATAACCTTGCAACAATCTAATAGTACATCCAAAAATAGATCTCTGGAGGGAAAATGCGGCTGAGCAGATAAAGATTTTGTTTTAACTTTGTTTTAAGAATGCTCCATTGGTGAAAACTAAAATAAATACAATAATCTATATTTATAATTATATAAAAATAAAGTCCCTAAAAGCTGTCTGTTTGTACGTGATCGATTTTCTCAAAAGCTACAGAACGGAATTTGGTATGGTTTTACTAAAAGGTAGTGAAACTCTTCAGAAAGGTAGATTAATAGAACCTTACGATTTTATGTTAACTGTATTTAAGAAGTTGCACGGTTGTGAGAAAATTTATCTGCTAGGAGCATTCACGCGCCGCCTAAACCAACAGAGATACACTATTAATATACTAGAGAATTGTTGATCTACAAAAATACTACGAAAAAGTGCGCGACAGCATGTCTCTATCTCCTATGGTTAACTCACAATAACTATTTTCATATTCAAAATTTCGTTTAAAAATATTACGTTAACTCTGTGACTGTCAAAGGTTTATTTCTGGCTTATCTCTTTTAATAATAGATTAAAAATAAATATAGCATATTTCTCCTATCTTGAAATTAGTTTACTGCACCTATGACTGCACAATTCCAATTAAATCTATTCGTAAGAAGGAACAACAAGCACTCGAGAGTATCGCAAGTCATTATTGCAGTGTACCGGAAACACGCATCGTGTCATGAATAATGCACGGATATTGTTACAGCATCCACGGGTATCCTGAACATACCGCTCTCAGCTTATTTTGCATTTCTCTTAACACTATGAACTAACTTTATTTATTATTTTAAATATACACCATTGCGGATATTATAAATTAAAACTATAGTGAGTAATATTCATAGCTATTGTTTAGAAACGGGAACTGTACCCGCTGCGATAACGCCGTGTATAGAGCTTATATTAAGTGTCTCGAAACTAGTGTGGCTAACTCAATAGAATAAGACGTGAGTATAGCCAGTACATAACAGTATTCAAAATAAAATACTTACAATCTAATCTATTTCGTAACTGGTTGCAACTTAATTACTAGTACGGCTTTGCTCGCGTAGAAATCAGTGTTTCTCAAAGTTTTTCTCGCATAGTCCCGAGCCCACGGGAATTCATTATTATCCTGCTCTTAGCCCACTCTAAATAGAGTCGGCACACTATGTTACAAACATGTTGTCACATGATTTGGCTGCGTATTTTACGACCGGCCGCCTTTTTGACGTCAATTTATCTTAGTCGCCTCTTACGACACCTCGGCAAGAAATGAGGGTGGTCTATTCTATTCTGCCGGATACCACACGGGAATTCCCTCGAGCCCACGGGAATTCTAGAATAAAAAGAAGCCTATGTTGCTCCAATTTTGCATCAACGTCTCTAATCTCCAGGAAATCGACACTAAACTGCGACTGTCGACGCTAGTACAAAGTCGCATTTTGACGTTCTTTGAATATGTCTCCCGAAGAGTAAATGGTTCCATCGACCGCCTTGTCATGCAAGGCGGAGTGGAAGGCATATGAGGATGAGGAAGATCTCCCACATGTTGGACCGACCAAGTTAAGGCTGCAGTAGGAGGTCCTTTACACGAGTGTACCAGGTTGTCAGTTAGTAGAGATAGATGGCGAATGCTTGTGAAGCGAATAACATCTGCCCCTAAAGTCACTTCATGATGCCCACGGCCGCTCTGAAAAGAGCGATACGACAAAGAAGATGTTGCTCCACAACCTCATCTATCTTCCAGTGGAATTCGCATCAAAATCGATTTACCTAGTCTAACCTTTCTCAAGAATTGCACGATTTTTTAGTTAAAAACCTTACCAAAATACTTTCAGTAGATTTTGAGAAAATCGTTTACATACAGACACCAACTTTTGGGAACTTTGTTTTATAATATGTATATAGATATTAGGGAACTGCTAAGTAACGTCTTATTTCTAAAATAATTCTCGTTACATATAAAGAATATAGTTATTTAGAATTATAAATCATATAACGTAGAGCACAAGTACATATAGTATCGCTTGTCATAATTATAACCCTTATACGCGAAGCTCGTATCGCGCCATGAATAATGCAAAGTGCTTGTTATTACACTCAACTCTACACCTCATACCGCAGTCTGCATTTTATCTTTCCCCGTATAATAAAAATGATGTATTAACGGTAACCGGATATAGCCACTAGGTATCCATCTCTTGAGGATCTCCGGGCGTCGAATAGGGGGGGATTCGACGCTCTGGCTGTAGAAAAATCCTAGAGTTGGCCGACGCATTAAAGTGTTCCCGATGCGTCGGTTGTAGCGCAGGGGTCTATACTGGCTTAACAAAATTTAGCAGAAGTACGCTGCTGACGAGGGTGTAGAAGTGATGAGTTCAGTATTCCTGTGCCCTCGTCCCCAAGCAGCAAGGTTTCCACCTTGAGGTTTTAGCCGGTAGGAGTCCGGTATAACTGCTTTCACCCCCGCGGAAAGCAGTACCCATGAAGGGTTTCCTTATGTAAAATAAAAAAAAGGTATCCAGCTCTAGGTATACAGCTCTTAAAACCTGACGAGTTCAAAACACAACATTTCGCACTCAGATCCAATAGGGGCGTTTTCTTTAGGCACGTACCTGACGAGTTCAAAACATATCATTTCGCACACAGATCTAAATGCAAATTTAAAATATTCTTTATTAAAGTAAACTCGTAAACAAATGCTTTTGAATCGTCAACTCTAACGCTGGTTCGGAAAGCTGATCCTACCGAGAAGACCCAGCAATAAACTCGGCGGTTGCTCTTTTCAAATAAAATACTTATATAAATACTAGTTACATTTAGTCATTACTGTCTTGTACAGGGTAGAAGCGCAGCTATATCCACACATTCTTATCATCTATGTAATCGTCAACAGTATAATAGACTTTCTGTATCTTTTAAACAGTGTTTTTAAACTGCTGAAATGGCAATTACTCATTGTTTTCTAACGTGAGGCCCACGCCCAGCAGAGGGGCAATTTGATTGTAAAGGGGGAAAAATTTGACAATAGACTCAACACGAGTTACCCTTTCGCTCCGTTTAAATATTGCATTTATGCAAATATTTCATTTATGGAATACTAAATTTTGGTGCCAAATTTTACGAAAAAACCGAATTCTTCTGCTTAAAAGCTATCCGGACCAGCAGTAGAGTTGATCATACAAAAGCACTTGTTTACAAATTTAATTGAATAAGGAATATTTTAAATTTGAATTAAAATTCATTATTTAGTTTCTTCTACCTTTTCCCTGACAATAATTAACATATTTCTATAATTAATAAAATGAAGCGTAACTTAGCCTTTCAATAAAGCAAATATAAAAATAATGAATACACACAACCACCACCAAAATGTGTGTATTGCTTGTGTGCATTGATGCTGGTGGAGGCGTCTTGGGATGCATGTGGGGACTTGTGTAAGTTACGTGAATTTTGCCTGCTTTATACACATTAGTTTTGCAAGCATTCGGATAGCAAAGTACTTCTGTTATAGTTTCTCTAATATGGAATTCCGCAAAGTAACGCCTGCTTCTATATATCAATGAATTTTTATTGGTAATCAATATATTGGTCAATATTTTTTGAATCTACGCCAATTTTCTTTGCTTTAATATAGTAGTAGTAGGCTTTTACTAAAATTCTTATGCCGACACTCAGGCCATCAATGATGAAGCTTTTAAATTATTCGAGCAGTAACTCGAAATATTCCGTCAACTCCGTGATAAAGGCCGAAAATAAAAGAATTCCCCTATCAAGCCATTCATTCCGCCTTTTCATTCGTTCATTCAACAACCGTCGCCTAACGAGACCAAATGATATATTAAAGTCGGTTTTTTCGGGGTGCTCGGAGCTGTTTCCCTATTCAGAAACTGGTAGTGAATATTGTCGGTGTACATCAAACAATGGAATTGAGTTGGCTTTTGGCAATTGTGGGCATTGATCTTTACATATATTAGAAGAATTAAATGCTTGAAATCAGAATGAAATTGAAGAATCTATAATACAAAAGTAATAATAATTAATTTAAAAGTAATAATAAAATTATTTTACTATAATCCGCGATACAGCAGATAGAAAATATATATAGTGCTAAATGTATAGTGGACTATCCGTTTTTTCATACCCGATACATGCAGGACTCCACGACAAAATCGCAAGGCTATGCGATTTTGTCGTGATTATTGTTTTTTTTCTAGCTACCGATGATGCTTTGGTTGCGGGGTGAAACGATTGTTGAGTTTGTGATAGTGAACGTGTGTAGTGCTTGTGTATTGTGGTGCCAGTGGTGAAGGTTTGTGCATATGTATTTACGAATCGTGCATGTATCGGGTATGACAAAACGGATAGTCCACTATACATTTAGCACTATATATATTTTCTATTTACTGTATAGCGGATTACAGCAAAATAATTTGATTATTATTTTTGTATTATGTATCTCCACAAAGTAATGCCTAATGCTATAAATTAGCTAAATACAGGTCTTTATTACATAAAAACTACCCTAATTCGAAAGGAAACTTTTCAACAGCTCCAACGGTAAAACGGTGCGACAATTTTAAGCTAACTTTTTTAGTCCACAGACGAGGCGTGCATTGAAAAAGTAACAAATTTCGGCAAGTCTCTACAGCGGACATACGAAATTCGATTTGAGTCTCCACGCGGACTTTTTTAACGAAACGCCCGACGTGTCGCGTTCTCTAACGAAGCGGCGGGAGCTTCGGCTGAAATCCTCCCCGATTGGTTTGAGATGAAACAATCTTTCACTGCCACGGTGTGTAGCGATTGAGAAAATGCGATGTTATCCCCGCTGTATTGGAAGTGCATTACTCGATATATGGGGTCGGGAATGAGACAAAATAACCATGATTACTCACGCTCGAAAAAATACAGTATAAAAATTGCTTTGCAATTTCATCGTAGAGTCTAGTCTCTTGATAAAAATATGGTCGGCTGTAATAATAATAATAATACAGCATAATGAACAACGATAATCCTGCAGAAGTGTAAACTGTGTTGCAGTGATCAACGCCCTCCTCCTTTACAAAATAGTGTTCCTTATAGTTAATTATAATTATAATCTATATATATATAAAACAGAGTCGACTTTGTTACAACACTTATAACTCGAGATCTGCTGGACAAATTTTCATGGTTTTTAATTCGTTGGATTTATCTCCGCCCCGAATAGCAGAATACATCTTAAAAACAATGAAAAATCTATGAATACATAATTATGAAAATAAATAAATGTTCATTAGTTTCCTACCTGTCAAATATTTGCTGTCATCCTGTCAAATACTGTAAGCAATAATTGACATTTATTTATGCATGCGTTCATAAATGTATTTTGTGTAAACTTTAAAAAAAGGGTGAATATACTATATATTTTTTAAATCAATTAATATAGCTTTACGGTATTTTGTCGTGGAGTCTATCTCCTGATGATGCTTTAGTTGCGGGGCGAAACGATTGTTGAGTTTGTGATAATGAACGTGTGTAGTGCTTGTGTATTGTGGTGGCAGTGGTGGAAGTTTGTGCATGTGTTTTTACGAATCCTGCATGTAACGGGTATGAAAAAACGGATAGTCCACTATACATTTAGCACTGTATATATTTTCTATTTACTGTATCGGGGATTATAGCAAAATAATTTTATTATTACTTTTGTATTATGGATTTCCGCAAAGAAACGCCTAATTCTATAAATTATGCATGTAAATATGTAAGTATATGGCAGATTTTAGGAGTCCCTCGGTTTCCTCATATGAAAGGGTCATGTGCCATGCTATTAAAATACTTTTTTATATAAAAATATGGTGTAAATCATGAATCATGGCAAATGCTGATGTAACGTTCTTAATTTGACAAGTCAAAAGATAACATTATTTGCTATATCCCGCAATAAATGAAAATATATGTAATACTGCGGTGTATGTATCGCAAAGCTTTATGATTATGTCGTGGAGTCCATCTCCAGATGACACTCCTATCACGGGACGAAAAAGTTGTGTAGATTGTCGTAGTGAATGCGTGCAGTGCTAGTGCCATTCCTCTGTAATAACCGTCAATGCAGCACGTTCTCAGTGCAAAAGAAATCAAATCAAATCAAAATAATCTTTATTCAAATAAACCATTTCAGACACTTTCGAATCTATCAATTTCTACATGATTTATAGAAGCAGGCGTAACTTTGCGGAATTCCATATTACAAGCAATATCACAGAACTAACTACTTTGCTATAATCCGCACGGGTTAAGTGAATCCATGCAAAGCCAATGTGTATGCCAATGTGTAAGCAGGCAAAATCTACGCACCTTATACAAGCAGGACAAGCCACCACATGCACCCCAAGGCGCAATTCATCAGCAACAACGCACACAAAAGCAGCACACACACCCACCACCACAATCTCGACGATCTTTTCGCCCCGAAACCGAAGCATCATCAGGAGGATTCTACACTTAGTTGGAATCTTTAATTGATAATTTGAATTTAACCTTATTTGAAAGGTTAATATTCCGCTCTAACTGCACGCTTAAGATGTGAAACACGATCCAATCTGGTTAGTAAAAGCAGCTTGATAAATAAGATTCGTTTCCCGCGGTAAGGAGTAGATCCTTCATGAGGTGCTCGCCCACTTTTCACCCAACCCTTATCGGTGACGCTAGCACACGTAAGCTCGAATAAATCTCTCTGACACCGGCTGAGTCGAGATACCCACTTCTGAATTCAAATTACCCTTACCTGAAGGGATGATCACTCTGTTTTCGATCTAGGATTCCGTTCCGTACTTCCAATAGAAATATCAAACAAATTATTGTGGTTCAGGTAATTTATTATTCCGGCTGAACTAAATTTAAGATGAAAAGCCGTGTGGTATTCAATTGAGTAGAGTAGACCATCCTCATTTCTTACCGAGGTGTCGTAAAAGGCGACTAAGGTAAGTTGACGTCAGACAGGTAAAATAAGCCACAAAATAATTTATAGATTTAGGCGTTACTTTGCGGAGATCCATAATATAAAAGTAATAGTAAAATTATTTTACTATAATCCACGATGAAATTTATCGCGGATTATAAAAAAAATATTACAAAATAAGCCAAAAAATGTAACAACATGTTTCATACATGTTGTGTAACATATAGAGTGGGATAAGGGCAAGAGGATGATGATAAATTTAGAATAACTTTTAAATGTATTGTTATCATTTAAAGTGCTTATGTGATATTGTATATGTGGCTAAGAAGGCCTGTTACTTTCACATGAAAGTGGTTAAAATTTATAATATATCTTGACTCGTTAGCGAAGGTTACAGTCCCCGCCTTCAGCTCTGTGGGTCGCATGTTCGATTGACGCCAAGGGCCAACATTTCTATAAACAATTTAGTGGTTCTTCGAGTTATATATTTACTAGTTGTCTGTCACCTATTACACAAGTGTTTAATTAAGCCGGAGACGGGCAACCGTGTGTATAATTGTCCCATATATTTATGTATAATTCACAATATATCTATAGAAAATTTTAATATTGTTCTAGCCAGAAGGGGATGGTATATCCATCAAAGTTTTATATAAATAAATAAAATAAATAAATATATGGGACATTTACACACACGGTCGTCCGTCCCCAATGTAAGTAACTTAATACTTGTGTTATGGGTGGTGGACAACTGGTAGATATACTACATATATAAGTTTAAATACATACTTAAATACAAATACACACCCAGGCTCAAATAACCAACAATTTGTTTTTATAGAAAATGTTGGCCCTCGGCGGGAATCGAACCCGCGACCCACGGAACTGAAAGCAGGGTCACTACCCACAGCGCCAACGGGCCAGTCAAATATAGTTAGTTATAGAGCTAGGAGTGAATAAATATATAACTTTGCCTTGGCTCTCCTGCCAAGGCAAAGTTTTAATTGGTCAACATGGATTGCTAGTTTTACTATTATTATATTAGGATACATTGTGCAAAGTCAAGTCTACCCTAACAAAATCACGAGTAAAAGTCACTTTATTTTGCTGAAGTACAAGTTTAAGGAAACTTCATCTCGCAGCCTGTCATAGTGAAGTTTGAACTTCCTAAAGCCGACCGAGCTAAGTGGTACTTAATATTCTCATATACACACTAATTATTTGCAACTCTTTGCAAATAGTTGATCACCAAAAACTAATGTGAAAAATAGAGTGATTATGAGGCCCGTCGTATGGTATCCGGCTGAGTGGAATAGACCACCCTAATTTCTTACCGAGGTGTCGTAAAAGACGACTAAGGTAAGTTGACCCACCGTGTGGATCCGGTTGAGTTGAATAGACCACCCTCATTTCTTACCGAGGTGGCGTAAAAGGCGACTGCGGTAAGTCGACCCGCCGTGTGGATCCGGCTGAGTGGAATAGACACCCTCATTTCTTACCGACGTGTCGTAAAAAGCGAATAAAGTAAATTGACTCACCGTGTGGTATCCGCCTGAGTAAAATAGACTACCCTTATTTCTTACCGAGGTGTGTAAAAAGCAACTAAGTAAGTTGACTCACCGTGTGGTATCCGGCTGAGTAAAATAGACCACCCTCATTTCTTACCGACGTGTCGTAAAAGACGACTAATAGGTGATTAAGGTAAGTCGAACCGCCGTGTGGATCCGGCTGAGTAGAATAGACCACCATCATTTCTTACCGAGGTGTGTAAAAGGCGACTAAGTAAGTTGACTCACCGTGTGGTATCCGGCTGAGTAAAATAGACCACCCTCATTTCTGACCGAGGTGTGTAAAAGGCGACTAAGTAAGTTGACTCACCGTATGGTATACGGCTGAGTAAAATAGACCACCCTCATTTCTTACCGAGGTGTCGTAAAAGGCGACTAATGGGTGATTAAGGTAAGTCGACCCGCCATGTGGACCTGCCTGAGTAGAATAGACCATCCTCATTTCTTTGATAAGAAATAAGTAATGACAATGTAAGTAGGAATCGAAGCAGGACTTGTAACTAGTGAATAACTACTCTAGAAAGAATATCACAAGCGATAGATATATCGCAATAAATTATGAATTATTCAAGAACCGTTGTTAAAACAAAAACAACTCGTATTATTATATATGAAAATTAATATGTACCCAAAAATATAATGCCTGACCGCCGTCGGCGAAATACCGGCCGGGTGTCCGCAAATGGACCGCAAAATTGTGCGAAACCTGCGACCGGACAGTCGTTCCAACAATCGACATTCCGTTTTACTTTATGACTAAAGCCCACTCAAATTGTGACCTCAAATATTTCAACGGAGGAATGAGCTTTTTGATGTTTTAACACTTTTTGAAGTGGTATTAATATTTATACTACCAGTACCTAGAGGTAGTATAAATAAAAGGATTGGCGAGTATATAATAGACAAAGTAGGAACCGACATAAGCTTGCGGTTCCTGCTTTGTGCCTTGCAAAAGTTCGTTATTCGTTTGTGGGTTTGGGTAATTTTTTTTTTTCTTTTAAATATATTTTCTTTTAAAATTTTTTTTTCCAGTAAACTCGTAAACAAGTGCTTTTGAATCGTCAACTTTACTGCTGGCATACAATTGAAGATATCAAAATTCAACACAAATGGCCACTTACAATAATTGATGTCTACTTGATGCGAACCTATCCCTGCTTACAGGGTACATATTAAATTAAACTAAAATATTACAAAATGTTACTTATATTATAAAAACTAAAACTTGTAAACTTCAATTTTTTAAAATTAAGGTATTGGTTGACAGCGCCCTATTTTAAAGCAATTTCGTTACAAGTACTCTTTTTCCATCAACTCGTCCTGAAATCATTGGTCAGCCAATTCTATCAACGTTTCCGTCGATCTCAACAAAGTATTCGAGAGTGAGTTATTTGATATCAAAGCTTATCAAGACGCTTTAAAGTATAGTACGGGGCAATAAATAATGCACATCGAGGGTTAGAGAGAGAAATCGGCTAGATTCTGCTTCATAGAGCATTGTCTCTGTCGCACAGACTGACGAACCCGTGTGAAACGTCATATACTAACTGAGTGACAGTGACAGCGCTCTACGAAACCGAACTGGCCGGCTGTTCCGTTTTAAACATCGATGTGCATCATATAATGCCGGGTACTATAGGTCCTACAAATTACATCACACAAGCAATTATTAATCTCTTATCTAGCTTTTATGGTCCACATCTAATTCACTATTACTTCCCACTATATTCTCAACACAGCCCATATCCAGTGTAACGTCAAATTACTCAAATTGCAGCACTTGGCGAACTCCGCAGTGATTTATAATTCCCCACCTCGCTGCAATCCTCTCAAATATGCATGCTTGCCGGAGCGGCTGTTTGACAAAGCGCTAAGACAATTTAGAAACGGAATATAATTAGGTAAGGCTATGAAATTTTAACATACTGCGCCAATGATGTGATTATTTTATGTGATGCGTGAGTTAAAAGTGATTTATTCTAAGTTTCCCCGCGCATTAAGCAAATTAACTCTTCCGTGACATAAGTCAATGCGTGCACTAGATGACCTCAAGCTCAAATATCGTCAGTTTTTCGTCCAAAGCTGTGATAGCCCAGCCGTGTCTCTCTAGAGACGATCATGGGTTCAAACCTCAGGTAGGCACCAATGAGCTTTTCTATTACAACTTGTGTCTAATTGATATTTGCAATTTATCACCTGCTCTTCGGCGAAGGAAAACAGCCTGAGGAAACCTGCATATCTCTAGAGAATTCTAGGGATATGTGTAACCTACCAATTGGAGCAGCGTGGTATGTTGTAGCGCCAACCTTTCTCATTAAAAAACGGAGAGAGGAGGCATATGCCCAGCAGTGGGATAGTAACAGAACGTTACATTTGAGTGCCGCGACCAACGAGATTCACCATTCCGTAGGAAAAAGATTAGTGTGCAAGCTAGATTACGACTATTTTATAATTTTCTGGCTTCCCATGGTACAGAGAATCCTAGATTGCGGGCCACGATTTCACTATTTGCACGCATGTAGTCGCTGACCTTCGAGGATAGCTGATGTTGACCTCTGAAAATCAGCGTCGATAGTGAATTACTCACTACTGACAAAGCTGGTAGGTTACATAAATTTGGGGCATGACACCATGCAAGCTACATCATCATCCTCCTGCCCTTATCCCACTCTAAATGGGGTCGGCACAACATGTTTCAAAGATGTTGTCACATGATTTGGCTTTTACGTATTTTACGACCGGCCGCCTGCCTGACGTCAAGTTACCTTGGTCGCCTTTTACGACACCTCGGTAGGAAAGAGCGTGGTCTATTCTACTCAATCGGTAACCACACGGTGGATATGACACCAGGCAAGCTACATTTTTTAATTTTAAATTCTGTATTCTTTTGTCTTTTTGTATGTTTTTAGTTATTGTTTTGAATAAAATGACTCGCCCGCCGGAGAAGCGAGCGACGCGAGCGGCGAGGGCGGGGACGTTTAGGCATTCGATTCCTACCAGAGCGGCCGTCCGCTAGTGACTTTTCAAATACGATAGGAACAAGCCGCGTGCGCCGGAACACGGCGTTCCTTTATAACGCACACGTGTAATTTTGCGTTTCGGGTGTTATTCTCAGATTTAGTGACGCGTTTAACCAGTGAAGTGTTTGATAAGACGCGACTGTCCACGGTTTTGGTGCGCGTTGGGTACTATTCCCCGATATAGGGACGACTTAATAACGTGTGACCTTACGAAGGTTGTGTGCACACCGGGTGTTATTCAGCCGATATAGTGAAGTGTATACTCAGGGAGAAACAGACATAACGTGTCCGTGGAAAGGTGCAGAGGCGAGTCAACGGTTTCGGGAATCGGCCAAGTACATACAAGCACACACACACACGTACACATATACACGCAGTGACTCACGAGGCCGGACCACATACAGCTAACGGCCGCATAAGGTAGGTTGAAACGCCGGGACGTCGGGCCCAGGTCCCGGAGGTTGTTTCATCCGTCCGCACGTTTGCGCGGAACAAACCTTTTTTATTTTACCTTTTACCCTGTCACATTTCATATTTAATTTTTAACAATCGGGAACTATTTTCTCTTTTCCGTTTCTTTATGATAATATTTATAAGTTACTTATGTAGTGTGTAGGCACAAACAAAAATAATTACTCTCTGTCTAGATTATTTAATTACAAAATATATAATTTATTTATAAATGGACTGACAGACCGACTTTCGCATTTATTAGTATGGTTTCGTAAACCTAATTTTATCTCATCTGTAGCAATGGCACATAAAATTTCTGTGCGGTGCACTGTAATTTTAGTTGTACTGAATAAGCCGTTAAATATTAATAATTCGCAATTCGAGTAACATCCTTTATTTCCCAGAGCCATGAAGCTGGGATAAGTGTTAAATAAAACATGAGCCGAGCCACATAAAATAGCTAACGTAGTTTCTAAACTGCTAAATGTCGCTGTTTGAGTTATTGCTAACGTGAGACTACTTTACTTGCCAAATAGAGTTTCTAGACTCAGATTGAACCTGAAGACTCTCTTCGATCTGTTGAATGATGCATTTTTATTTATAAGTGATGGAGGTTTGTGCATGTGTTTTTTCGAATCCTATATGTATCAGATATGAAAACGGATAGCCCACTTAGTTTAGCATTATATATATTCTCTACTTACTTTATCGCGGATAATAGCCAAATAATTTTAGTAATACTTTTAGTAAATATTTTAATAATGCCTCAGAAGTTGCAATAGTAATTGGAGTGTTGCTGGTGGCGGCGTTTGGTGACTTGTCCTGCATGTATAAGGTATGTGAATTCATACACTTAGCATTACATAGATTCTCTTAACACATGCGGATTTTAGCATAATAATTATCCTGTAACTTCTGAGGCATTTTTAAAATAGCAAAAGTATTTATATTGCTATAATTCGCGATAAAGTAAATAGAAAATATATATGATGCTACACATACACAAGCACTACACACGTTCACTATCAAAAAGTCAACAATAGTTTCATCCCGTTACCGAAGCATCATTTATTTATTTATTTATTTATTTATTTATTATAGAATTACCAACAGGTAAATCGATTAGGATGTAGACCCACTTAAAGGTAATCACACCTTACGCTGTGGTTGGGTCTATAACCTTTACATAGCATATATAAGTTAAATTAATACAAAACACAAAACAAACACACACGCACACACACACATAAAATATGTATATATATATATATATATATATATATATCTAAATGTGTGCGTGTGTGTGGAAAGTATAGTTATCATCAGGGGATAGACTTCGCGATAAAATCGCAAAGAGACGCATCACCCAATCAAGCATAGTTTTATAGTAATTGATTCAACCCTCACCACTTATTTTGCCTCCGAACACGTGTAACAAGTTTGAACTAGAATCATGTATGTGATCGCAAATTATCGCGGAGATATATTTTTAAAACAGGCGTTTTTTAATATATATTTTATTAAATAATGCAAACTACAGCAAGATCTGTTCTATTATTACCATAACGAAATATACTGGAAACGTTCTCAACCCAAGAGATATGTGATCGGAACAGAAACGAAATAAAATATGAGCCAAATACCATATAAAATTCGTAACATAGTTTCCGGAGTACTAAATGTCAGTATTTGAGTTATTGCGGACATTTCAGCCGACATCACATGCCAAAACTAACAGGAACTACTCTTGTAACGGGTGACTTAGTGGCCTTAAGACGTTTTGAGATTTTATAAATACTAGTGATGAATGTTACAGTCATAAACTGTGGAAATATAAAATGAATGTAGTCTTTTCATCGTCAAGTTTTCATCGTTTATTATTATTATTCTCTTGTTCATAATTATTATTATTCATATATTATTTTATTATATATTAACTTCTATATTCATTTTGAACTTTATTTTATGTATGTTATTTAGAGAGAAATATACTCATTTATATTACAGATATACATAAAGCTTTTATATCATATAAATTGCATAATGTTATCTGTTTTTTATTATATGTATATATACATATAATAATTAAATAAATATACTGACACATTCGAAAGAGTCACGCGATCTCATCGTTTAACTATTGTATTTAAAGAAGAAGAATCAACAAAATATTGCATAGTCGTAGAAACCGCACAGCGAAATCCACCCTAGCAAATTCACGACGCGGTCGCACTCAAATAAAATCCGTCAGATGCGAATCAAGTGCGAAATAATTCAAAACTTTATATAACTACCTCCGTTCAAAATTTATGGAGTGCATCTCATGTCCCAGAGCTACGAAGGCGGAACGGGAAAGAAATATAACATGAGATAAGTACCACATAAAATTGCTAACACAGTTTTCTAACCACTAAATGTCGCAACTTGAGTTATAGTCGACTACGGCACACGTCACTCGTCTAAATAACTTAATTAGTAGGAAGTTTAAGGATGTTTCGAGTTATACAAATAGGCGATTATTATTTGGGTAATTGATTTAATACCACGTATTATAACTGGTCATTTTAAAAAGTCTATGGGCCTTCTGAGAAAGCTCAGAGTCGCTCAGCGGGCGATGGAGCGAGCTATGCTCGGAGTGTCTCTACGAGATCAAATCAGCAATGAGGAGATCCGTAGAAGAACTAGAGTCACCGACATAGCTCAGCGTGTCGCGTAGCTGAAGTGGCGCTGAGCGGGGCACTTAGTGCGGAGAACCGATGGGCCCTGGGGTCTTAGGGTACGGCGACCCCGCACCGGAAAGTGCAATAGTCGGTAGACCCCCTACGAGGTGGACAGACGACCTCAAAAAGGTCGCAGGGAGCCACTGGATCCAGGCGGCGCAAGATCGTGTGGTGTGGCGATCCCATGAAGAGGCCTATGTCCAGCAGTGGACTTCCATCGGCTGACGAAGAAGAAGATTTTAAAAAGTAATAATAATATATTAGAAGAAATAACGTTAAGAGACTAAAAAGCTGTAGCACATAGAACTCAAAAGTAAAAAAATAACAATAAGAATAGTTCTATGAAAAAGGGAGGGGTGGACAAAGGGCTCCACGCTTATTTTAAGTACTAGCTTGTACCCGCGACTTCGTTCACGTGGACCGTAGTCCTGGAATAAACAGTAGCTTCTGTCACATTCCAATCCTTCTAATATCTCCATCAAAAAATCAGATCGGAGGTTTTAATTGCAGTTCATATTGCAATGATTCCGCTACTCAAAACGTCAATTCCTTTCAAATTCTTAATGATATTACTGCTAATTAGCAAAGATAGATATATCATTTGTCCCGAAAAATATTCTAACAAAACCATAAAAAAATTGAAAAATATTTCTTAGTGAGCGCAGCATCTTTCGGTATATCTGTTAATGTGAGACTCTATTGGCTCTCCTGATTTAATGAAACACATGGCCATATATAAACATTTGTTTTAAAAATTCAAAACGTTCGTTTCATAACTTTTTAGTAAGTTCATTACTTTTAATAATACTATAAAATAATTCTTTTGAACCAATATCGATTACTATTTTGCATGAAATGCTAAGTGTATGAAGCAGGAAAAATTCACGTATAGTACGCGGCAATAAATAATGCACATCGAGGCTTAGAGAGAGAAAATCGGCTAGATTCTGCTTCATGAGCATTGTCTCTGTCGCACAGACTGACGAACCCGTGTGAAACGTCACATACTTACTGAGTGACAGTGACAGCGCTCTACGAAACCGAACTGGCCCGCTGTTTCGTTCTACGATCGATGTGCTTTATTTAATGCCGGGTACTATACGTGAATTTTGCCTGCTTCATACACTTAGCATTACACACATACGCGGATAATTGCAAAATAGTATCAAAAAAATAACTTGTTAGAAATAGACATAGATTTCACAGTTACACACACAGTTGACATTGTGTGTTTACACTAGTTACATATTGCTTTATTAAATACTATTTTTAGAGAGTTCAAAATATACTCCGATCTAAATCACCTAAAATTGCCGTTCGATCCATTAGATGTCTCTATTTGAGTTTCGCCTACGTGTCAGCCTAAATTGGAGCAGCCGCTTGCCAAAACTAAGCCGTTTTGAAGATAAGTGTCACTATTATTGATTTCCGTAATAAATGAATACAAGTAAATAAGTCTATATATATTTATGTAAGTCTATATCTATATGTATGTATCTACCAGGTATTTAAAGTCACAGTCGTTCTTAACTTTTAAGGGCAGTATTCATATTTTTATTCTTTATAGAATTAGGCGTTACTTTGCGGAGATCCATAATACAAAAGTAATAATAAAATTATTTTGCTATAATCCGCGATACAGAAAATATATATAGTGCTAAATGTATAGTGGACTGTCCGTTTTTTTCTAACCGTTACATGGAAGATTTGTAAAAACACATGCACAAACCTCCACCACTGCCACCACAATACACAAGCACTACACACGTTCACTATCACAAACTCAACAATCGTTTCACATACATTTAGCACTATATATATTTTCTATAGACTGTATCGCGGATTATAGCAAAATAATTTTATTATTACTCTGTGTTTTTATTCTGTTAGTGAATACTTGAATCAACACAAAGCATAAAATTGGCACGATTTGTAATTATGTTTTTTTAAATATATATTGTAAGACTTGGTTTATTCACAAAATTTCTGTGGTCAACTAATACCTTAAATAATTTATAGAATTAGGCGTTACTTTGCAGAGATCCATTATACAATAATAATAGAAAAATTATTACACGGATTATAACAAAATAATTTTACTATTACTTTTGTAATACCTTAAATCTATGGTCGCAATTTCTTCTAAAGTATCTTTATAAAATTTAATTAATTTTCACTCTATTACTCTACTGAAAGTTAACCCACATTTCTGAATGTATATAATGTATTGAGATGACGACCCTTGAGCTGTTCGAGTAATATACAGAGAGTGATATAAGAGTCAGTACTAAAATTTTTTTCATTGATTATTTAACTCATTTAAAAATAACTCTTGTCGCTTGTCATTATGTACCAGACATTTATTTCTAGTACATAATGACAAGCCTTCAAGAAACAGAATAGAGTATTCAAAACTCATTTACCAACCCTTAATAATCGATTACAGAAGTACTACTGCCTACTACTACCTGTGGAAATTCTAAGTTGGAAGCTAAGGAATTCAAGCAAGCATCCTTAATGGACCGTATAATATTCCGAGAAATTCCAAGTTATTTCTTACATACTATAATTATATAACATACCTACTGATGGAACGTATAATTGGAATAATAACGGAATTTAATACCGATGATATAGGCTGGGTTCAGTCTATTATGACATTAAACATTCATACTAAGAAAAACTCTTAGAAACTCTGAAAAGGTTACCTACCATATTGTAAAAAATTACTAAGTAATATTTTCGTTTTTTTATCACATTATTTAACTTTTAAAATATCCAGCCATGATACCACGACATATATAAAAACTTTAAAAGTAAAAAAAGCAAAGTAGCGACCTGTTATAATCCCACTGGAATAGGCCTCCTCTTTCCGTTTCTGGAGAGAAGGGTTGGAGCTAAGACCTAGCACGCTGCTCCAATGCGAATTGGTAGGTTACACATATCTCCAGAATGCTCTAGAGATATGCAGGTTTCCTCACGATGTTTTTCTTCACCGAAAAGCATGTGATAATTGCAATTATCAATTATACACATGAGTTTTAATATAAAAACTCATTGGTGCCTGCCCGGGTTTGAGCTCGTGTTCCCCTCAAAAGAGTCGGTGTCACCGCTGGGCTATCACAGCTCATAAAAACTTTAAACAAATATAATAACATATAATGGCATAGATCTTTATTTGCAAAACTGAAATATAAATCATAACTAACGACACAAAATGATAAACTTAAAACTAGATTTAATTTTCTTTTTTATTGCTGGATATGAACCGCTCGTTATTACGTTACAATTATATTTACACAAATAGAGTAATGCAAAGTATACTTTTACATTTGTACCTGTGATAGCCCAGCGGTGAGACCGTGCGACTCTTTCGAGGCGAACACGAGTTCAAACCCGGGCAGGCACCAATGAGTTTTTCTATTAGAACTCATGTGTCTAATTGATAATTGCAATTTATCATACGCTTTTCAGTGAAGGAAAACATCGTGAGGAAACCTGCATATCTCTAGAGAATTCTGGAGATATGTGTAACCTACCAATCCGCATTGGAGCAGCGTGGTAGGTCTTAGCTCCACCCTTCTCCAGAAACGGAGAGAGGAGACCTATTCCCAGCAGTGGATTGTAACAGGCCGCTACTTTACATTTGTACCAGTACAGAGAAATGAAATGAAAATACCTATAAGTCGATATATGGTAAAATTTTAGCTCCGCGCAATGATCCACCCCTCCCCGGTACCTCCCCCTAAACGCCAAAATGCATTGTAGACCGAGCCTAATCCAGACGAGGCGAGTTTAATTGCCACTCGTACACCGCACTACAAGAGCGATTCGTAATCGAAATTTTAATTGCATTTCTTCCATTTGCCACACTGATTGGATATCAGGCTTCAACGTGTCGAACCGACTGTCCTGTAGGAGATAGATACAAGTGACACTATCCCATTTATTCGTACACATTAAATTATCACGGTAATGAATTTTGGGTTTACAAAGGAAGGTGCCAGCACTTAGTAATTGTTACAGAAACCCCACATATATAAAAAAATTCATAGTACTTTTCTGTTTAAATATAACTATAAATATTATAAACTTTCAATGGGAATATGTTAGAAAACTTGAATAATTATAGTTATAATGGTATTAAAGTAGTTAATCCCTTAATTAAACGGAACGTATCATTGTCTACTTGTTACTTTTTTAATTGCCTAAACAGCGTAGATTCAAGCATTTTTAGTATAAATAGACCAAAAAAAATGTGAAGATTTCTTTATTACGTTTTTGTAAACATAATAATTAAAAATATTTATGTAAAAAAAAATAAGCTTCATTTTATTAGCAATAATTACTTTCCAGATATTAAAAATGGTGTTTAGAATAAAATATGTTTTTCATTGGCTGTATGGCTTACGATCTTAATCTCTGTGGGATCAAATAAAAAATATTGCAATATATGTCAATTATTAATCATCTTTTAGTACATGTGCCATAGACTAATAACTGAAATATACGTTGCGCTTATGAACGTGTTTTGTTTTGACGACAAAAAAATGAATGATTAACTTTTACTTCAATGACGAGAGCTTATTGTTAAATTTTATCACAAATCCTATCGTTTTTATTTTGTTCTTATGACAGCATGTACTTGTAGTTGTCCATAACCGCAGACTATAGCTCTTATTTTATAGTTCCCCATAGAATATAAATAGAAATTAGATAAAATAATATAAAATTCTGGTACTCTCCTTTCCAAATACACTTTTTCTGACTCGCGTGCCACGTTGTGCTATCAAATATCTAAAAAATATATAATAGTAAAGTAAAAATAAACCACGCTGCTCTAATACGGATTGGCAGGTTACAAATATTCCTAGGGATATGCAGGTTTACTTATTCATAAACTCAATACACGACTTTATCGTTATAAGAAAAAGAATTAATTTAATATAATGTTATTTTAATAAAATTTAATTTGCTATTTATCTATAAATTAGCGACCTGTTATAATCCCACTGGAATAGGCCTCCTCTCTCCGTTTCTGGAGAGAAGGGTTGGAGCTAAGACCTAGCACGCTGCTCCAATGCGAATTGGTAGGTTACACATATCTCCAGAATTCTCTAAAGATATGCAGGTTTACTCATGATGTTGTCCTTCACCGAAAAGCGTGTGATAAATTGCAAATATCAATTAGACACATAAGTTGTAATGGAAAAACTCATTGGTGCCTGCCCGGGTTTGAACTCGTGTTCCCCTCGAAAGAGTCACACGGTCTCACCGCTGGGCTATCACAGCTCGTTTCGATTTCAATTTATCTATTTATAATTCTAGTTATATAAACAAAGTGTTCATCCCCAAATAACTTATGACCAATGGAATGTTTCAAGTGAAATTTGGTAAAATTATACCGTCAAATGAGTGGCGACTAGTTGGTACAGATGCTGCGCCATTTTGCGGTCCTTTTGCGGTTACACGACCGGTATTCCGACAGACCTTCGACTTTGTTACATCAGTTGTCGCTTAATGTATTGTTATTACAACAACATTAAATTTACAAGAGTAATAATAAAAGTGCTTTGCGATTTTGTCGTGGAGTCTATCTCCTGATGATGCTTCGGTTGCGGGGCGAAACGATTGTTGAGTTTGTGATAGTGAACGTTTGCAGTGCTTGTGAATTGTGGTGGCGGTGGTGGAAGTTTGTGATTGTTTCTTTACGAATCCTGCATGTATCGGGTACGAAAAAACGGATAGTCCGTAGATACATTTAGCATTATATATATTTTCTATTTACTTTATCGCGGATTATAGCAAAATGATTTTATTATTACTTTTGTATTATGGATCTCCGCAAAGTAACGCCTAATTCTTTAAATTAAGAAAATTTATGATACTTTTAAAGACTATCTATACTTATACAAGGTCCCAAAAAGCTGTCTGTCTGTATGTAATCGATTTTCTCAAAATCTACTGAACGGATTTTTGTATAGTTATTTTACTCAAAGATCGAGCAATTCTTGAGAAAGGTTTAGGTTAATAGTACATTCACGGGACTAGGTAAATCGATTTTGATGGAACTTCCACTGGAACATAGATGAGGTTGTGGAGCAACATATAGGCATATATTTACTTAAAGGTAGTGCAATTCTTTAGAAAGGTTTAGATTAATATTACGTTCTACGGAACGAATACCTGTTTTCATTTGACCTTTACCGAGAGGATTTTGTGAACATATTTGGTGCTTCATCCAAAATTCCCGCGGGGTCTCGATTTAGCAGTGAAAACTTTGTGACATTTTTCCATTCAGGTTCATTCACATTCGTAAAATGTTAAGTTTTTTTATTATATATGAATGAAATGAAATGAATGAAAATAATTTATTTATATGAAATTTCATTATTGTATTTCTGCGTATTGCTGCGTGCCCCGCTCATCCACCAAGACAAGTAAACTAATTAAAGCTTTTCAAAAAACTATTCAACTATTTCAATAGACAGTTAAACTTAAAATTAGATGCGTTTTTTTGCTTTTTAATATATAATACAAACTTATATTATTGTTGGAACTTGTGTGTGTGTGTATGTGTGTTTGTGTTCGTATGAATACATGTAAGTGCTTAAATTAGTGTATATATGTATCGCTGATTGTAATGTAAGTAAAAATTTGTCATATTGTGTCGATGGTTAATATTTGCTCAGTTTCGTGATAGTTTAATGTTAGCAGATAGTGTGTAATTGTACGTTTTACTTCATTCAATTTCAGGGGGTAAATAGTATATTTTCTGTTAAATTTTCTATACATTAATGATGCAAGCAATATAACAGAACCAACTACTTTGCTACGCCCCGAAACCGAAGCATCATCAGGGGCGAAACGATCGTCGAGATTGTGGTGGTGGGTGTGTGTGCTGCTTTTGTGTTCGTTGTTGCTGGTGAATTGCGCCTTGGGGTGCATGTGGTGACTGGTCCTGCATGTATAAGGTGCGTAGATTTTGCCTGCTTCATACACATTGGCTTTGCATGCATTCACTTAACCCGTGCGGATTATAGCAAAGTAGTTGGTTCTGTTATATTGCTGTAATATGGAATTCCGCAAAGTAACGCCTGCTTCTATAAAACATTAATGATGACAAGAAATCATACTGTTTTTGTTTAAATTTTGTTTTACATAACAATATATTGAATTAAATAAAAATATATTAAATAAGGATACATTACGTAAAAGAAGGTTTAAAAAATCTTATAAATATTTCATTTCGTCAATGCTAGCTTTTGCAAGCTCGAATAGTTACATCCACGCATATTTATCATTTATACAATCCTCAATGGTACCAGAATGCTTTATTAAGTAAAGCTTTTTGTATAAGCCCCTTTTCAATAGTTATTTTAAATTCCTGCAACGCAAATGGAAGACCTGAAAGCTTCGAGACCTGAAAGATACGTTTTTATAACACGAAAATCCCTTGTGCCGTCATCCATCGTTCTTTTTATTTATATCAAAGTAAACATGAAAACACTCGAAATGAAAGACACAGCAACACTAGGCTTTCGAAACAGTTTTAATCATCGAGCAACTCGCATTCCGGGTAAGAGCGATCCGTTATCGGCGCCGTGTTTTAATTGCAAATCTTTCATGTGTACGATTGATTGAATCGCGACGGTTCGATAATTCGCGGGCTTCGAGCCATAGGGTTGTATCAGCAAATATGCGATTTCTGTTTTAACTGTTATCATATACTAGCTGTAGGTACGGCTTTGCCCGCGTTACGAAGGCATTTATTATAATTTTGCGCCTTGCAAAAGTTCGTAATTCGTTTGTGGGTTTGGGTATAAGATTCTATAATAAAATTCAACAATCAACTTTAACTTTACCATTACAGCAGTTTAAAAATACTATTAATAAAGGCTAATTCAGAAAGCCTATTGAAGATTACCTGGACGATAAGAATGCGTGGATATAGCTTCTCTTCAAACCTGTATAAGACATTAATAACTATATTTATAAGAATTATTGTTTGAAAAGAGCAACTTTCTTGCTGGCTCTTCCCGGTAGGAAAAGCTTTCAGAACCAGCAGTAGATATTGACGATTCAAAAGCACTTGTTTACAAGTTTACTTGAATAAAGAATTCTGCGTGTTTCAGGTATGAAAATGAATAGTCCACTCTACATTTAGCATTATATATATTTCCTTTTTACTTTATCGCAGATTATAGCATAATAACTATTACTTTTGTATTATTGATCTCAGCAAAGTAGCGCCTAATTCTATAAATTCTATAAATTATATGAAGAGTTCTCATAAACATTAGAAATACTAATTCTAGAAAACTATATACAGCATATTTCTTCCTTTAAAATGTAATATTAAATAGATCCCTTTATGTAAACTGGGTAAAGATACATTTTAATTGCTCTCAAGATCTCTTGCGAACATACATTAGACAAGTGACCTAGTTTGCTTTACTATTAATAAGTAGAGAGATCGTGTGATTCGTACTACGAGTGACAAATCTTATGTTACTAGTAAGTTAGTAACTTACAGATAAAAATGTCTTTCTATATAAACTTATGTGCTTAATTGATATTACGCTTAATTATGCTTTGCGATTTTGTCATGGAGTCTATCTCCTGATGATGCTTCGGTTTCGGAGCGAAACGATTGTTGAGTTTGTGATAGCGAACGTGTGTAGTGCTTGTGTATTGTGGTGGCAGTGGTGGAGATTTGTGCATGTGTTTTTACGAATCCTGCATGTAACGGGTATGATAAAACGGATAGTCCACTATACATTTAGCACTACATATATTTTTTATTTACTGTATCGCGGATTATAGCAAAATAATTTTATTATTACTTTTGATATTACGCAATTTTCCCCATTAATCTTCGTTGCCAATTTTTAAACACGTTATCGTTACGAATTTTTGCATAACCTCAACATGTTACACATCCTAATTTATTACGGTATCTCTATTGGCGAAAATTGCATGGTAATTCATTCAGAATTTTTTCGCGAATAGATATAGTTGCAGACAAATAGTTTTTTTTAATAGTGCGTGGGTTTTAACGTATTCTGCATGTATCAAGTATGAGAATGGATATAGTACACTCTACATTTAGGAGTACATATATTTTCCTTTATCGCGGATTATAGCAAAATATTTTCATTACTTTTGTAACACGGTCTCTCTGTACGTGCATTACATTATAACCAGAAATCGTTTGCTTAAAAACTTACTCATAATATGCAGAGGTTGCATGAAGGAATCCAAAATATGTTATATCAACTCAAAATAATCAAAAGATCGCGTAAGAATATTGTTTTTACTAACTTTTTTTTTAGCATAGCGGAGAGACCGAGTGACTCTTTCCAGGTGGTTTCGAGTTCAAACCCCGGACAGGCACCAATGAATTTTTCGATTAAAACTTTGTCTAATTGATAATTCCAATTTATCACACGTTTTTCAGTGAAAGAAAACATCGTGAGGAAACCTGCATAACTCTAGAGCGTTGTGGGCATATGTGTAACCTAGCAATCCGAATTGGAGCAGCGTGGTAGGTCTTAGCTAGCTAGAAACGGAGAGAGAAGGCCTATGCCCAGCAGTGGGATTGCAACAGGCCGTTACTTTAACTTTTTAAACAGGTTTTCGTACTGTAAAAAGGATATCTGTGTAACCTACCAATTCGTATTTGAGCAAAGTGAAACGTCTTAATTCCAGTTTTCTCTCCTAAAACGGGAAGAGTTGGCCTATTCCCAGCTGTGGAATTGCATCAAGTCGTTACTTTAACTTGTTAAACAAGTTTTCGTACTGTTAAAAATAGTAACATGTAAAAAACTTTCAGATTTTACAGTTAGCGAAAAACGTTTCGACTGTAACTGAGCGAGAATTTAAATGCTATGTAGACAATATCTCGCTTAAAAATATTTTTAAAGTACTCGTCGTATGCAGATTTCGTGCGGTTGAGATATGCCCTTTGGCAAAAAATAGCGTATGCGGCAACACCGAGCGACCGTGTCAGGTAAGGCTTTTATTAATACGTATTTTTTTTCGCTTTTCCAATTTCATAGTATCGCTGACCCGAGAAATGTATGAATGGGAAATTGAATTTTTGAACATGAATTGAGGTTCATACGAAGAGGGATTGTGATATTTTTATTTCCAATAATAGAAAATCATGGTATTTTAATAATAATAATTCTGTGGTGAGGAAGACACCCCAAGACACGCCTTGTTTGAGTGTGCAGCATTTGCAGACATAAGGAGTGCTGTGCAGGGAAAGCGGCCGGCCTTAAACGCACAAAACTTTGTACCACGTATGCTTGAAAGTGAAGAAGAGTGGTACAAGCATGAAGATGTTCTCCGTAACATTATGAAAGGACGGGAACAGAGGGAAAAAGAAGAGCAAAAAAAAGGGAAGGACTCGAAAAAAACGATCAGCATGAAGTAATGCATAAGCGGTTCCGTGCTGATTGGCAGAGAATGAGGTGGTTGTTTAGTCCGTGCGGGAATTTTTCCTCCTTGCGAAGAAAAAAAAAGGTATTTTAATAACATTAAATGCCATGATTTCATTTCGTCTCATAATCGAAGCATTGTCAGGAAATAAGCCCCACAATAAAATCGCAGTGACGCATTACCCAAACAAGTAATATTATATACAAATAGTTCAACCCCCACCATTGATTCCTTGATTCATGCATCCAAACACCATTGGGTTGTTTAATGCCTCCCAACACGTGCCAGCCAAGCCAGCAAAGCCAAGCCACGACAGTTAAGCCATAAACTTTACAACAGCAACAGAAAAAAATAAAACCTTTCATTTCTCTACCATTGAATTTAAATATTTCAATTGATTTTAAGTGATAAACACTTTTTAAATTGAAATAGAACTAAGTTTCGGGTCCGGCTTTGTCATAGTTTCAACAATGCTAAAACAACTAAGCGACCCCGAAAACTATAACACTTTAACAATCTAGAGCTTTCGGACTTTAGTGAATTCCGAGCGGACTACCAAAACTAGGTCAACGTACAAAATAATAACAAGTATTACGGAATTACTTTAAATTTAACTCCATTTTAATTCAAACAGCAGGGTTGTTATTCAAAAGTAATAATAAAATTATTTTGATATAATCCGCGATAAAGTAGATAGAAGATATATATATAATGCTAAATGTATAGTGGACTATCCGTTTTTTTATACCCGATACATGCATTCAGACAAATGTCAGGGTACCTTTTTTTTTTTTGTGTTGTTCGTTTACGTTATTTTTTTTTCTTTTCAATTTATACTTGCGTATCATCATACTCCTGCCTTATCCTACTCTAAGTGGCGTCGGCACAACATGTTGTCACATGATTTGGCAGCGTATTTTACGACCGGCCGCCTGCCTAACTTCAACTTACCTTAGTCGTAATTTACGACACCTCGGTAAGAAATGAGGGTGGTCTATTCTACTCAGCCGGATAGTAAGTAAGTAGCGGCCTGTTACAATTACACTGCTGAGAATAGGCCTCCTCTCTTCGTTTCTGGAGAGAAGGGTTGGAGCTAAGACCTACCACGCTGCTCCAGTGCGGATTGATAGGTTGGTTACACATATCTCCAGCATTCTCTAGAGATATGCAGGTTTCCTCACGATGTTTGACTTGACCGTAAAGAGTGTGGTTAATTGCAATAATCAATTAGACACATGAGTTTTAATAGAAAAATTCATTGGTGCCTGCCCGGGTTTGAACTCGTGTTCCCTCGTAATAGTCGCACGGTCTCACCGCTGGGCTAACACAGCTTAGCACAGCCGGATATCACACAGCATTTAATTTATACTTGCGTGTTGAAGAATAAAGATTTATTTATTTAGATACGGTCTCATTTGCTATTCTCTTATTTGTAGTAGGGCACAATTGATGTTAACTCTATTATTATAACTATATGTATACGTCATATATTACTTTGCACATATATAAAAATAAATGAAAAAGCCCGTTTTTTAGCTGTTAAATTACAGACGTAATCTTTTTTATCCATTCCCCGATAATGTCGCTTTCGGCAAAAAGGCCGGCACTTTCATATGATCGATTTTCAGAAGAAATTTTATCGTGAAATAATATTATATATTAATGCTTTAACTGAAAAAAATGTACAGCTCTCTAAGTATATTGGTTGGTCATATTTAAGGGGTGGCACACGGAGATTCATCAGGCATCAAATTCAAAATATCGATATCTATACTATTCTATAATATTATAAAGAAGAAATATTTGTATGTTTGTTTGTATGTATGTATGTTTGTAACGTTTTCACGCAAAAACTACTGGACAGATTTCAAAAATGCTTTTACCATTGGAAAGCTGCTTCTTCACTGAGCAACATAGGCTATAATTCTTATAAAATACTTTTCAAATTATTAAAATCCGACATCCAAATCAAAAAATATTACGAATTTAAGAATGTAGATCGAAAGCAAATAATGCAATAACAAATTCATTGTAGCGACCGTTGTAGCGGGGTCTGCATTTGGTGAGTTAGCTCTTATTCCGAGAATACTAATGATAGTCATTTTATATAATTAAATAATTTATAAAATAAATCTATAGTCCGACTTTGTAGACTTTCCACTACCACGAGATCGGTATGGACGCGGGTGAAACCGCGGGGTATTGCTAGTTATTTATATACTAATAAACTTGTAAATCATCAGTATCCTCCTACCCTTATCCCACTCTAAGTGACGTCGGCACAACATGTTACAAACACGTTGTCACATGATTTGGATACATATTTTACGACCGTCCGCCTGCGTAACTTCAACTTACCTTAGTCGTATTTTATGACCCCTCGGTAACAAATTAGGGTAGTCTATTCTACGCTAGCTTTTTGCCCATTAAAAAATTTGCCTATTCATAGCAAAGTAAGCAATAAAATTGGTGGTCAGTCTTTTAAAACGACTCAAGTTAACAAAAGCTTTTAAAATATAATTTCATGTCCTTGCCGTAAACCGGCTATTTCCCTCGTTTGGAGCTAATCCTGGTAGCATCATCAGGTCATGGTTATCATAACCATGCATTGTTATGATGACTGAATTAGTATGTAAAATTTCAACTCAATGGGACACTGGGAAGTGGGTTAAATTTAACTTGCAAAATTACACCTTCACAAACATTCACACTCACACCTCCGTGGATCGCGGGTTCGATTCCCGCCGACGATCAAGATTTTCTAAAAATGATTTTTATTACTTCGAATCTAGGTATATTTACGCCTTTATGTATATATTTAAATTTATATAAGTAATAATATATATATCTTTTTACCAGTTCTCAGTCACCTATAACTCAAATATTAGGTTACGTTAGGTACGTATAGTACGCGGCAATAAATAGTGCACATCAAGGCTTAGAGAGAAATAGGCTAGATTCTGCTTCATAGAGCATTGTCTCTGTCACACAGACTGAAAACCCGTGCGAAACGTCACATACTAACTGACTGACAGACAAACCGAACTGGCCGGCTGTTTTTCGTTCTAAAGATCGATTTGCATTATTTTATTCCGGTTACTATACAATTGTGTGTGTAATTGTCTCATATATACATTTATTTATTATTTAGTAAGACTTGTACATTAAATTTACCAATATAGACATTTTTTTTCAAAATAGCCATATAAATCGTCTAGTCTCAATAAAAACTTGTAGAGAAGTTGTTAGACTATTAAAAATTTTCATTGCGGAGCAGCTGTGTTACGACCTTACAATTAGAAACTTGGGATGGCTTTCCAACTAGCCATATAGCCCTGTGATTGTAATTAAAGTCCATATCTATATCATACTAGTGTTGTCGTGTGGTATCCGGGTGAGTAGAATATACCACTTTTATTTCTTACCGAGGTGTCGTTAAAAGGCGACTGAGGTAAGTTAACCCACCGTATGGTATCCGGTTGAGTAGAAAAGACCACCCTCTGTCTTACCGAGGGCTCGTAAAATACGACTAAGGTGTGTTGACGTCAGGCAGGCGGCCGGTCGTAAATTACGTAGCCAAATCATGTGACAACATGTCTGTAACATGTGGTGCTGACCCCACTTACAGTGGGATAAGGGCAGGAGGATGATGATCTATATCATACTAGTCGTATCCTTAACATCGTTCGCAACAACTTAATTAATAATGCAATTTGTTTTTTTCCGTTCGTAAGACGGGATCGATAAGTGTCGCACCGCACTGCATTTAATGGCGCCGCGGGCAACAAGTCTTTAATTTTACTATAATTGGTAAAATTGGTAAATATTGACCGAATACCAAAAAAACTTTTTTAAACGCTCGTTTCGTGAGACAAAGACATTACTCTCCTATTTCCTTATGTTTATGACGATGACCGTTATTTCTGTACCTCGATAATAATAAACCGCTAAATTCCCTCTAAAAGGCGAAGAGAGAGGTCCCAAAATATTTATTTACCGACCAATGGTCGGGAGGTTACATAATAAATGGCATAAGTTGGGAAAGTCGGCTTCCGACAAAGCCTTTGTTTGTCAAAGTATTAAGCGGCTTATTGCGTCGGGCGTGGGCGCAAATTGAATTGACACTTATTGCAATAAAATGGAGCCCATAATTTATTTATCGCCAACGTCCGTTACATTGTAAATGAATGTTTATTAACGATGGTTAATGTATCGCCGGCGGCACTGATGTACTTCTTATTGCGGACACATTATGAGTTTTGCATTAAAGATGTAAGAATACACGATCAAAGATTGAGACAAGAGTATATATGTTGGAGGTCGAAAAACATCAAATCTTAGATGTGAGACGCATAAGGTTGAATGTTTACATTAGGCCAAATTTACTTTAGCTTAAGCTCGAGCTCTTTCAAACAGTCAAAGAATTATTTTAATTAGAAACAACTGTTTAACCACTTTATTATTTGTTAGTTAAGATTTTTATAAGTAAGTATGTTTTCACCTAGATTAGTTACGAAGACACAGGGTTGCATAAGGTCGTATGTGAATTGTATCTGTTGTGGGTATTTGAATAATAAAGTAGTTGTCATCCAACAGTCGTTTCAATGACACAACATGGTGGCAGCGGTGGGATACGAACCCACGCCTCCGAAGAGACTGGTGTTTTTTTTTGTGTGTGGGGAAGAAAGCCCTTACAAATGTTAAAAACGTTTATTTATTTATTGTTATTTTTATTTATTTGTGGGGAAGATGTTGTCATCCAACAGTCGTTTCAATGACACAACAGTATCTAAATAACTGTTTGGTTATAATAATATTTGTATTTAATCAAATTTTCTTACTTGTACTCCAATCTTCTCATCAAAACATATCAGACCTTATGCGTCTTACGTCGAGAAATTTACAGATGATACGACTCTCCTAGCATCAGTCACGGACTAAAACGAAACACTTTTTCAACGATTATAGATTACAGCGTTGGATTTTCGGATTGCAATCAATCAATCAATATTGGTCCAGCGGGGGACATAAGAAAGCAGATGGAAGTGGCAGATAAAAGCGTAAGAAAAACAGTTGAAGAGAAGGATTTTTACACATACTGATTAATTGCAATTCGAAAATCCAACGAAGGTCAAAGAAGGATTTCGTTTTAGCAGCTGATTTATGCAAGCAGGATCTTATCATCTGTACATCTCCCGACGCATAAGGTCTGATGTGATTGATGACTTTTCAGAAGAGCGAAGTAGAAGTAAGAAAATTTGATTAGTGTGGATAGGATTTCAGTATTCCAAACCAAAATTAATCATTCATTCTCCTGCACTTATCCCACTCTAAGTGGGATAAGTGCAGGAGAAGGTACCTTAGTCGCCTTTTACGACACCTCGGTAAAAAATAAGGGTGGTCTACTCTATGCAGCCGGATACCACACGGCACATACCTTAGTCGCCTCTTACAACACCTCGGTAAGAGAGGAGGGTGATCTATTCTATAATGCCGGATACCACACGGCGTTCTAAACCAAAATTAATGTACAAGTAAAATTATTATAAGAATGCTTCATTTCTAAGAAACTTCATAAAACAAAATTAATTAAAGCTCCGGGTCAAGTGGTTTTCAATAGAAAGGATTATGTAATAAATGAACGGACAGAAAAGAATACAAAAAAATGAGCAAATGGCAAGATTAATGGAGGGTCTGACAGGTAACAGAGCCGGACCAGGGTTTTTGTTTTCGCCATTTTTGTACGAAACAGGGCTTAATCAATCAGAAAACTGTGTTAAGGTTTAAAAGGAAGATCCTTTTGTGTTGCTAAGCTTAAGGAATTGTTTTATTAATGTAATAATTGAGCATCGCTGCGATGACACCTAGACTTTTATTATATAAAAGTAGAGTAGCGGCCTGTTACAATCCCACGGCTGGGAAAAGGCTTCCTCTCTCCGTTTCTGGATAAAGGGTTGGAGCTAAGACCTATCACGCTACTCCAATGCGGATTGGTAGGTTACACATATCAACAGAATTCTCTAAAGATATGCAGGTTTCCTCACGATGTTTTCCTTCACCGAAAGTAGTAAAGCAATAAGCTGTGATAGCCTAGCGGTGAGACCGTGCGACTCGAGACGACATAGGTTCAAACCCCGGGCAGGCACCAATGACAAATTCTATCCAAAAAACGGAGAGAGGAGGCCTATGCTTTGCATGCAATAGTAACAGGCCGTTACTTTACTCAACCCTGTACAATACAGTAATGACTACATATAACTAGTTATAAGAATGATCTTTTGAAAAGAGCAACCACCGAGTTAATGGCTCTTATCGGTAGGAACAGCTTTCCGAACCAGCAGTAGAGCTAACGATTCAAAAGCACTTGTTTACAAGTTTACTTGAATAAAGAATATTTTGTATTTGAATATATAAGTCCCCAAACGCTGTCTGTCTATATGTAATAGATTATCTCAATATAAACTGAACGAATATTTTTAAGGTTTTTAAAGTTAGTGCAATTCTTGAGAAAAGTTTAAGTGAATAGAATGTTGTATTAGAATTGATGTGATATCGGGATTCACGGAAAAATAACTTTGTGCCACACTGATCTCAAAGAGGGTAAGAAAGTCTTGGACACAGCAATTAAATGCCATAATATAAAACAGCGTCGTGATATACAAATTGAATAGAATTAATTGGCTTAATCGACTTAACTAGTTTAATTAAAGTTATTACGAAGTCACCCCCACAATGTGAAGTATTAGCAAACTATAATTAGCATACAATCAAGAAGTTATTGATAGACTGAAGTTTAAACTTGCCGTTGCGTGATTGCTGCCAGTAACGGACTTCGTATGTATTAAATATGAACTAGCGTAGACGAGCGACAGCAAAGTTCGCTCACATAATCTGAATTTATTAAGATGATTTATTTTATTTTATAGAATTAATTTAGATTGAGATGATAAGAATGTGTGAATATAGCTGAACTTCTACCCTATATAAGACAGTAATGACTCAATTTAACTAGTTATAAGATTTATAATTTAAAAAGAGCATCCGCCGAGTTTCTTGCTGGCTCTTCTTGGTAGAAACAGCTTTCCGGACCAGCAGTAAAGCTGACGAGTCAAAAGCACTTGCTTAATAGTTTACTTGAATAAAGAATATTTTGAACTTTTAAATTAGTGTTTGTATGTGTATACATTATTACTTAAAATTATTTATTATTTAATTATTATTATTTTACTTATTTTTTTGGTAATAATAAAGTAGTCTATAGCAGTAATAAGGCTATATGTGGATATAGCCTTATTACTGCTATAGACTACACTATAACAAAACTACTTCGCTATAATCCGCACGGGTCAAGCGAATGCATGCAAAGCTAATGTGTATGAAGCAGGCAAAATCTACGAACCTTATACATGCAGGACAAGCCACCACACGCACCCCAAGGCTCCTCCACCAGCAACAAAGCACACAAGCAGCACACACACCCACCACCACAACAATCTCGACGATCGTTTCTCTCCGAAACCAAAGCATCATCAGGAGGATAGGCTCCACGACAAAATCGTAATGACCATTACAATATGGAATTCCGCAAAGTAACGCCTGCTTCTATAAATCAGCTATAGACTACGTTATTATTGTAAAAACAGAAGTTAGACGACAGCGGGTCTACGTATAGTCTTGTCTGCTGAAACCTCGAATCGGCCGGTACGACCGGCACTTTAGTACGGACAATAAACTAAACGTGGAATATATTTGGCAATATCGCGGCGCATTGCCACGTTGCCGAATTTTATTTATGACTCGCCATTGCTTCTATTGCTACAGAATCGCTATTTGATAAATGACTCGACAATATGGATGCTTTGTAACATATTTGTATACAATTTATTCCACATTACATGCTATTGTTACAGAATTATTCAGAGTAACAATATTAATATACATAAAAAATGCTAGACCTGCCTACACAGAGGCTTAAATTAAGAGTACGGAATTTGAGCCACCCCTCTGACGTCGTAATGACTAATCAAAGTCATATCATACACCTTCAACTACGCGTCGCCCTAAGCTGTGATCCGGCCTCACAGGAGGCGCCCTCAGGACGACGTACCCCAACTCTAGAGATTCTGCGCTCTACTTTTCGCATTTCACAACCTCGATGATGTTTCTGCGCTCGCCCGTCCCGCCTGGTGACGATGTAAAAGCTGTTAGTGCTAACAGCATAATCAGTAAAAAAAAGGAATTTGCTTTTAGTAAAGTAGCAGCCTGTTACAATCCCACTGCTGGGAATAGGCCTCCGCACTCCAGTTTCTGGAGAGAAGGGTTTGAACTAAGACCTACCACGCTGCTCCAATGCGGATTGGTAGGTTACACATATCTCCCGAATTCTCTAGAGATATGCAGGTTTCCTCACGATGTTTGCCTTCACCGAAAAGCGTGTGATAAATTGCAATTATCAATTAGACACATGAGTTTTAATTGAAAAACTCATTGGTGCCTGCCCGGGTTTGAACTCGTGTTCCCCTCGTAAGAGTCGCACGGTCTCACACCGCCGGGCTATCACAGCTTAATTTGCTTTTACACAAAGGATATTATAATATATGTATATAAGATAAAAATGTTTGCACTTATAAATACTTCGGTTTCGCACCGGACCGTTACCTTATTATGGAAATTAAAAAGTTTAAAAGATTATCCTTCAAATTTCATGCTGGTACTTCTCGGTAAGAACAACATTCCTAATAAACGCCTTGGTCACGAAGTAACCTGAACTCTGAACTTTGAAATTGATATTTAAAGTCATCTGTGACCACGGTAGATGCAACTCTGCTGAAACGTTGATCCTTCTATGTCTTGTTTTTTTCTTCGTCAACCAATTTATGTCCACTGTTGGACATATCTCTCTTCCCGGAATCTCCACACCATCCACTTACATTTTTGAGGTCATCAATCCACCTTGTAGCGGGTTTATGGACTCTGCGTTTTCTAGCGCGGGGTCGCCATTCCAACAATATTAACACCCTGACGCCCATCAGCTCTCCGCACTATGTGCCACACCCATCGCCACTCTAGCTCCGTGACACGTTAAGCTATTACGTTGACTTTGGTTCTTCCACGGATCTCCTGATTTCTGATTTGATCAAGTAAATATACTCCGAGCATTGCTCGCTCCATCACCCGCTGAAGGACTCTGAGCATTCTTGACTTCAATTTATCCCATTCTCAGTGGGGTCAGCACAACATGTTACCAACATGTTGTGAAATGATTTGGCTACACGTCTTTTACGACTGGCTGCTTGCCTGATGTAAATCTACCTTAGTTGTCTTTTACGACACCTCGGTAAGAAATGAGGGTGGTCTATTTTACTTAGCCGGATACCACACGGCAAACATAGGTAACACGCTTTATTGCAATTTGACCCGTAAGTTACAATAATAATAAATATATTCACTGTTTTGCTGAGATTATACGCGCGGCGTTTTTAGGGTCATAAATAAAACAGGGGCACGTGGTAATGTCGCACGTTAACCCTGCTTGTAATAAAACTGAACGCTTGTTTAGGGCCGTGATTTGGGGAATGTGACGAAAGAGGGGTAAGAGAAGCGACAAAGCCTTCGTTATAAGTACATAAATGAAAATGATGGGATTGAAGTCACTAACATCACCTTCAAAAGTATATAAACAGTGAAATTGAAAAATAAGTAATTGATTTTACGTAAATCTATGTTGCATCATCATTCTCCTGCCCTTATCCCACTCTAAGTGGGGTCGGCATAACATGTTACAAACATGTTGTCACATGATTTGGGTACGTATTTTACGACCGGACGCCTGCCTGACGTCAACTTACCGTAGTCGCCTTTTACGATACCTCGGTAAGAAATGAGGGTGGTCTATTCTATACAGCCGGATACCACACGGCACGTACCTTAGTCGCCTCTTACGATACCTCGGTAAGAACGGAGGGTGGTCTATTCTATTCTGCCGGATACCACACGGCTAAGAAGATTGTATCAACGCGTCTTATTTAATTGTAAGTCGAAAAAAATACTTAAGCTCGGTCATCCAGCTACTATATTTTTATGTTCTAATACAACCATTTGTTTAATATCCTACTAATCCTACTCCTACTAATATTATAAATGCGAAAGTTTGTGAGTATGGATGGATGTTTGTTACTCTTTCACGAAAAAACTATCAGACGGATTTGGATGAAACTTTACAGTTATATAGGTTATACATCGGAATAACATATAAGCTACAATTTGTAATGATTTTATGTAATATAACGATACATGTCAATAAAGTCGGAAAAAATCTGGCCTCTGGGATCTTTCTTGGCGTACGCTGCATAAACCATTGGAGTTACACAAAGATTATGTACCGTAGTATTGTTTGACTTGAATAGTTTTAAATAAAAGTCCGCGAAAGCATATATCTCTTTTATGTGGAAACTACTAAGACCAAAATTGTGAATCATAAACTTAATTAAATTAGATACTGTGGCAGACAAAATTCCTAGCGAGCGAAGCCGCGGGAAAAAACTAATAAACAATAATAAAGCCACCGTTCCATACAAAACAGAGGGCGCTGTGATAATGATGGTACGCTTGTTAACAAATCTAATGACTGCTTCAAAGTCATATAATGCAGCCGCGGACATTGGACAATATAATGCAATGCACATAGGGTTGCCAACATTCCAATTTCATTTAATTAATTTAATTTTTAGTTTAAATGTAGCTTGTACAAAAGTAACTCGAAATAATTTGTAGAATTAGGCGTTACTTTGCGGTGATTCATAATCCATCCATCCATTACAAAATATTTTCTTTATTACGTTTGTTACATTCGAATTAGTATAATACTTAAAGTAATGTTCTTGAGAGACAATTATGCAAGTTTTCTCTAGATATTTTCTTTCATCGAAAAGCGTATGTTGAACTGCAAACATCAATTAGACACATAAGTGTTAAAACATCGCTGGGCTATCACAAGCTAGATCGGTGCTGGAATGCTGGCCCCGCACCGGAAATCGCAGCGTCGGTAGACCCCCTATGATGTCGACAAACGACCTCAAAAAGGTCGCGGGTATTGTTGGATGCAAGCGGCGCAAGATCGTATGATGTGGCGATCCCATGAAAATACCAATGTCCAGCAGTGGACGTTCATCGGTTGACGAAAAAGAAGAAGAAGTAGTATGCTATTAAAATCATTAATAGAATTAGGCGTTTCTTGGCGGAAATTCATAATACAAAAGTAAAATTAAAAAGCAGTAATTTACTATAATCCGCGATCAATCGCTGATTATTACAACATAATTTCGTTATTACTTTTGTATGCTTGTAAGTTAAAATGATGTATTCATATTATAATACTACTTAAAATAACGTTCTTGTATACCATTTAACCAGTCGCTATTGAACTATCGAGGAAGTGACACCTCGTTTCATTATTTTAAAAGTCGCACAAGCTCCGAGAACCTTAATACTATCAATAATGTTTTTTTATTTAAATTAAAGAAGTTAAGGTAGAGTATACTAATATAATAAATGCGTAAATAATAGATTATTATACATAGAGTTAAGTAGCCATAGACAGGCTTGTCTATAGCTAAAAATTAATAAAACAGAACATAAGAAACCCATACTTATCTTTATCTAAGCACACACAAAAAAGAAATACAAATATATCGTAAGATATGCAGGTTTTGGCACGAGGTTTCCCTTCTCCGAAAAGCGTCTAATATTATCAATTAGACACAAATTTGAACAGAAAAAGTTATTGGAATCTGCCTGGGGTTTGACCCATGACCTTCTTGAAAAATTCCTATAGCTATCACAGTTTTAATTATCCGATAAATATACCTTAATAAAATAAAATAAGCGTGCCAACCCTTGTCGCATCTGATAATGGTATATCACATTATGTTATGTTAGTTTATAACAATAGTATTTAACTGAACAAATTTACATAAAATTATCAGTAAATCCTAATATAATATGTACAAAATGTAATATTTGAAGGACAAAATACATTTGGCTACGAACTGACAACGTGACTATCGTGAGTAACAGTCATTTATATTTACGGCAAATGGTAATGTCCGGAATTAGATAATGCAAATGTATAACTGCAGAACAATTAGCTAGATGTTTTGTGGTTAGATCAAAATGAGGTGATTCGAATGAGTTAATTAATAGCATTGATGAAATTAAAGCGGCAAGGTCGAACCTTCAGTCTTCAGAAACTTGTAGACAAAGAAAGATTATAAAATTTGAAGAACTTTGCTCAAATTAAAGGTACGAGAAAAACTAAGGTGATGAAATCAGAGATGTAAAATAAGAAAATGCACAAAGTATGGGTGATGATGAACATGCTGGTTGAGACCAACCAAGACAAGTTGAAACACGATCTAAACGCGGGAGGCTTTAATAATCGTACAAGCCAAGCTTTACAACAAGACTCCAAGGGATGAGCGGTCTAGCTGCGAAGCGTAAGCTAAGAACCGTACGAGTCGAGTATTAGAACAAGACTAACTTCCATGTTTTTTTTTTTTCGAATGTGTCTAATGCTGTTAGCCCTAATGGCTTTTACAGCGTCACCGGTGGGATGGGCGAGCGCAGAAGCTTCGCCGGGTAAAACTTCCATGTGACGAACTCCATCTTTTATAAACAATTCTCGCTCCAAAACCAAGCCCCCGCTCTGGTATCGATCACGAGATCACAGTGATGCCGCTATACAAAACTAAAGAAATAAGACTTTGAAACCTCTAACTATATATATTTAATCTAGTCATTACCCCATTATTGAAGTATATAGGCATCAAATAGCCCTTCCCATAGATAACATAAATTTCAATTGCCCTAATTCTCTTTGACGCAAATTACCATATTATGGGCATGCCCACCCAATTAGCGTATTACATGTGAGGCATCAAAGAGCCGTGATGAAATCAGATGTTATTTTCCGAGTGCCTGTACAAGTTCCTCAATTTTGCTTAATGTTGTCAGGCTCTTCTGTTAACCAACTGGGACCAATGAGTTTTTCTGTAAAATATTGTGCCTGATTGATATTTGCAAGTGATCAGGCACTTTCGGTGAAGGCAAAACATCGTAAGGATACCCGCATGTTAGACAATTCCGGGGCTATTTGTGACCTGTATTTGAGCAATCCTTTTCTTCAAAAAGGAGGGAGCAGAATATTTAGCACTGAAATATTACCTGCCTACTATTTTCTTTAAAAAAAAATCATTTAGTTTAACTATTATTTTCATTACAGATCTATGAGTGTTTTATTTCATAGAGCGTAAACAAAACTGGATGAAATAAAAGAAATTATAGAAAAGATGAAACCTCGCGAGTACCGAGATTATGCTGAGCATAAAAACAGAAAAGCTACAGCCATTACCTGAGCTTTAATTAAAGGCTTACCTTCCAGACGTATTATACAAATGATATTCTAGCGACAGTCACAGAACGGCACAAGCTCCGAGCAAGGTGAGCGCTACCGTGACAAAATCAGATCCCTTACAGTTGGTCAAAGTTAGGAGCTTTTACGTTAAAATAATATTAAAAAGAATAATATAAAGTATAAGGTGGAATATAAAATGATAACGATGTTACAACAATTTGAATGGGGGGTCATCATTATCATCATCCTCCTTATCCCACTCTGCGTGGGGTCGACACAACGTGTTACAAACACGTTGTCACATGATTTGGCTACGTACTTTACGACCGAACGCCTGCCTTACGTCAACTTACTTTAATCATATTTTACGACCCCTCGGTAGGAAAGAGGATGGTCTTTTCTACTCAACTGGATACTACACGGTAAGTCAACTTACCTTAGTCGCCTTTTACGACGATTCAGTAAGAGATGAGGGTGACCTATTCTACTCGGACAATTTACTATTTACTCGGACTAAGAATTTGACCCGTAACCAAAACATCATCAAGGGATAGACTGCACGACAAAACCTTTTCCGTTCAAACCTCTGTAACTTCCTTCTTTAGATAATAAGTGGGCTAGTTGCTTTTCGCATAAAGGCTCAAAGCAATTTAACTCTGAAACTCTGTAGCATTGATGAGATGATATTTATCTTCCTTACTTTGATCCTTTTTATATGCTTTGACCAGTTAATCAAAATCAAAATATTATTTATTCAAGTAAACTTATAAACAAGTGCTTTGAATCGTCAACTCTACTGCTGGTTCGGAAAGCTAGGAACAGCTTTCCGAACCAGCAGTAGAGCCAACAGGAAACTCGATGGTTGCTCTTTTTAAATATAGTTCTTATAACTAGTTACATTTAGTCTTTACTATTTTTTACAGGGTAGAGGAGTAGCTTTGTCCACGCACTCTTATGATCTATATAATCCTCAATAGTATGGCGGCGTTTTGTATCAGCCTCCCTTTAACCGTGTTTTTAAACTGCTATAATAGCAAGGATAAAATTGATTCCGGAATTTTATTACAAATGTAAATATAGTTAACTGTAAGTGAATTATATGATAGTCGTAGTTAACATCATGTTTTCACAAACGTGTTGGAGTTATATGTGTTTAATATGGAAGGAGAAAAAAATGATTTCATCATTCATCATTCTCCTGCCCTTATCCCACTGTAATGGGGTCGGCACAAAATGTTACAAACATGTTGTCACATGATTTGGCAACGTATTTTACGACCGGCTGCCTGCCTGACGTCAAGTTACCTTAGTCGCCTTTATGACACCTGGGTAATTACTGAGGGTGGTCTATTCTATGCAGCCGGATACACACGGCACTTACCTTAGTCGCCTCTTACGACACCTCGGTGAGAAAGGAGGGTGGTCTATACTATTCTGGCGGATACCACACGGCGTGAGAAAAAAATGATTTGAACTAGTTATTAGTTCAGCTCAACCCAAATTGGCTCAGCTTTCAACTTGCACCACACGATATTAAATAAAAAAGTTCGCGTGAGCCCAACCATTAATTTACTGCGTGAAAAGAACGTAGAGAGCCGGAGCGACGAGTTCACGGAACGGTTCACCTTTGAATGATAGTAATGGATAGGCTTAGTACAAGAATTATGGACGGTACTTCAATAGCTCCCTTTTACATAACTTCGGCCGCACGCACTCCTAATACGGTACGGAGCTTGCCCACGAAACATAATAAGTAATATTTTTGGCGTAATACGTAATTATATAGATTATACAATATTTTCTTTATACAATTTGTTGGTTCTTTGAGCCTGGTATATTTGTATTTAAGAATGTATTTAAAATTATATGTAGTATATCTACCAGTTGTTTGTCACCCATAACACAAGTATTAAGTTACTTACTTTGGGGACGGAACAACCGTGTGTGTGAGTGTCCCATATATTGATTTATTTATTTTTATCATACCAGGCTGGTTTGCCGGCTGAGTAGAATAGCCATCCCTCTTTCTTACCGAGGTCAACTTACCTTAGTCGCTTTTTACGACGAAATGAGGGTGGTCTAAGTACATAATTGAGTGTAATTTAACATTTAATTAGCAGGTTTTGTAGTTTGCCCCTTAAGGGGCGAAAAAAAATTGGCAAAATAATCTCGCTGCGGTAACAAATTGTGCTTCACTTCTTTTGGGGTTAACAATATTTTTTTAGACGCTGCATTTGGGCTCATGCCAGTGTAAGCAAGGACTATATAATTAATTTTGTCGTAGCCAGCGTTCTCTCACATAAACATTATTTACGGACAAGGTTAATGGGTTGAACTGCGGGTGAATTAGCATGTTTTTCGTATACATTATGTTATTTGACCTGCGTAATGTCAGGATTTTTTTTGGTGAAAATTCCACAGCTTGCTCAAGTTACGCGCTTGATGTTATCTTTAAAATCGATCAAATCCAAATTCAAATTGACTCTTAAAAGAACTTTTGAATCATCAAATTATAATTAAACTACCACTGATTCGGAAAGGTGTTCTCACCGAAAAGAAACAGCAAAAAACTCGAAGATTACTCTTTGCAAAATATATTTTAACATGCCATATAAACTTATAATATTATTTATTCTTTCGAATGTCTTGTGGTATCCGGCTTAGTAGAATAGACCACCCTCATTTCTTACCGAGGTGTCGTAAAAAGCGACTAAGATAAGTTGACCCGCCGTGTGGTATCCGGTTGAATAGAGTAGACCACCCTCTTTCTTACAACCCGCCCGGTGACGCTGTAAAAGCCATTAGGGCTAACAGCATACAGTCAGTTCGAAAAAAAATAAAAATCTTTCTTACCGAGGGGTCGTAAAATACGAATAAAGAAAGTTGACGTCAGGCAGGCAGCCAGTCGTGAAATACGTAGCCAAATCATGTGAGAACATGTTTGTAATATGTTGTGCCGACCTCACTTAGAGTGGGATAAGGGCAGGCGAATGATGATTATTTATTATTGCGAAGCTTGCTCCAATTCAAATAAAAGCTTTCTTATCATTTACATAATCTTTATTAGAATAATAAGCTTTGTAAACTCTGTACTTATAAGGTCTTTTTTAACTTTTTTAAGATATGTCAAGGACTATCAATATAAAATCAATTAATAATTATATTCTTATACAGTAAATCAAAATTTAAGGCATTTTATAATATCATTTTTTTAGCAAATTTCGTTCAATGGTATCACGATATTTGTTTTCTATATAAGTCAATTTTATTTGGGTTTTATAATACTTTGGAAGCTGTTGCCTGACTTGTCATTCTAACCTTGCTCGAGGCATATATATTGACATATTCCTAAGTTTAGCTAAAGCATTTGAGACAGTTTTAGTACTTTTATTGGTAATATAATATACTAAATGTATAAAAAAGTCGAAACTTGTTCTGAAACCTTTTAAATTTACGATGTTAGAAAATACTAGTGGTTCTTGCGAAATTGCTCGCGTCGAATTTATTGTTAAAGTACCTTTAATTATATAGTTTGCTACTTTTTCCTATTGTTGACGAAATACCGGGGGTTTTCATCATATATTAGTATCATACATTAGTCTTCAATAAAAAATAAACATTAATTTCATCATCATCATCATCATTATCATTATCAACCTGTTATCGTCCACTGTTGGACATAGGTCTCTCCTATAGCACGCCACTGAGCTCGGTCTTCAACTCGTCGCTTCCAACCGACGCCAGCCATACTGCGGATATCGTCACTCTACCTAGCTGGAGGGCGTCCTACACTGGGTTTGCCAAGGTCCGGTCTCCAAGCCAGAACACGTCTACCCCAGCAGTTGTAGGTTCTGCGACAAATGTGATCAGCCCACTGTCACTTCAGCTTCAGCTAATCCTTTGGGCTATGCCGATTACTTTGGTTCTCTGTCGGATCACTCCGAACGTTAATTTATGTAATGTTATTTGTCTTTGATCTAAATTCCCATCATTTCAATTGTGATGTTTATGGAAATCCATAAACATCACAATTATGATGTACCCTATTCCAATTAACATTTCACAACTTATTCAAATTTTACGAGTTCCGAAATTAAACTCGTTTGTTGCGGCAATTGTTTTCGGCCGTAGCGTTTAAGCCTTTAAATATTCATAATTATTATTCGACTTAGGGTTTACGTTGCCTTTAGAAGATAACCGTTGTTTATTATTCAAACAAATGAAGATTACTGTCTGTGGAATATTTCGCTGTCTTATTTTATGATTAATTTTATTTTTATCTACTGCAAAGGCTTTATCGAATAGCGCTTGGCTATACTATCACCATCATACTCCTGCCCTTATCCCACTTTAAGTGGTTTCGGCAAAACATATTACAAACATTTGATGATTTAGCTACGTATTTGACGACCGGCCGCCTGCCTGACCATAACTTACCTTAGTCGTATTTTAAGACACCTCGGTAAGAAAGAGGGTGGTCTATTTTAGTCAACCGAATACCACAAAGTGTATCAGCTTACCTTAGTCGCCTTTTACCTCGGTAAAAAATGAGGGAGGTATATTCTACTCAGCCAGATACCACACGGCGGCGCTTGGCGCGGATGTTGATAGAATTTTTGTAATAAAAAAAGAGTCATACGTGGCTTTTACAATTTAAGTCCGCGTGATTCCCTGTGAGATAAGTTTAAGGAAATAGGTATTCTTACTTTGGCTTCACAGTGTATTTTTAGCAATCTAATGATTATGCATAAGACTATACATAATTATAAAAGGATTGGCGATGTATATAACAGACAAAGTAGGTTTGCGGTTCCTGCTTTGCGCCTTGCGAAAGTAAATAAGTCATTTGTGGGTTTGGATATAAAATTCTATAATAATATCCCGTAATCGATTTTATCTTTACGACTACAGCAGTTTAAAAACGCTGTTAAAGGGAGGCTGATACATAAAGCCTACTATACTATTGAGGATTATATAGATGATAAAATGCGTGGATATAGCTACTCCTCTACCTTGTACAAGATAGTAATAACCAAATCTAACTAGTTAAAACAATTAGAAAAGAGTAACCACTGAGTTTTTTGCTAGCTCTTCTTGGTAGGAACAGCTTTCCGACCCAGCAGTAGATTTTGACGATTCAAAAGCACCTGTTTACAAGTTTCATTGAATAAAGAATATTTTGAATTTCTCGAAGGGAATCACGCGGTCTTAAAATGTTATTGTCACATATGGCTTTTTTATTGTAATACAAAAATTACAAGTACATAATATTTTTTACTGTCAGTGCGAAATAAGAATACACATAATTATAAAAATTAAAAAGATTGGCGATGTACATAATAGACAAAGTAGAAACCGAGATAACCTTGCGGTTCCTGCTTGCGCCTTGCAAAAGCACATAAGTCGTTCGTGAGTTTGTGTATAAGATTCTATAATAAAATTCCGCAACCTAATTTAACTTTACTATTATAGCAGTTTAAAAACACTGTTAAAAAAAAGCTTAAACAGAAAGCTACTATACTAGTCAGGATTACTTAGACGATAAGAATGTGTGGATATAGCTGCACTTCTACCCTGTACAAGACAGTAATGACTAAATGTAACTAGTCATAAGGTTTATATTTTTAAAAAGAGCAACCTCCGAGTTTCTTGCTGGCTCTTCTCGGTAGGAACAGCTTTCCGAATCAGCAGTAAAGTTGACGATTCAAAAGCACTTGTTTGCAAGTTTACCTGAATAAAGAATATTTTGAATTTGAATATATTTTATTGTCAGTCCGAAACCAAGGCGGGCCGGCTTGTATAAAAATATATATAGGCAATCTTAAATTTATTCAAAAGATCCGTGTAGGCAATCACATCTCACGAGCCATCTTGGATTTGGTCGGCAGCCAAGTCCCTGACATTGGCAAGCGAGGATTATTAAATTAATGCCTGAGCCGCTACACAGTGAACGTTATTTATGGGCCAGTCTGATCGGACCTTAGTGTTTGCGTGTTGGGAATTGACGTAAGATACGACTATTCTATCCATGGCTACATGACAAAACTGCTTTAATACAAGTCATGTCTTCTTTAGTGAATTATTTCTATAGTACAAAATTAATAATAGTTTAACCAAAAGTAATGATAAAATTATTTTGCGGACTATCCGCGATAAAGTAAATTGACAAAATATATAATTCTAAATGTAGAGCACCCAGGCACAAACGACACTGGACAGTGAAGACAGTGGAGTCTATCTCGACAAGTCTTTGCGGGGAGATACGATTGTTGAGTTTGTGATAGTGAACGTGTGTAGTGCTTGTGTGTTGTAATGACGGTGTTAGAGGTTTGTGCATGTGTTTTTACGAATCCTGCACGTATCGGGTATAAAAAACGGATAGTCTACTCTACATTTAGCAATATAGATATATATTTTCTATTTACTTCATCACGGATTATAGCAAAATATTTTTTTATTACATTTGTATAACGGATCTTCGCAAAGTAACGCCTAATTCTATAAATTAAAATATTTTAACCATAAAATTACTAAATAATATAAACCTAGTATTTGATTTTCATTATGAAAAGCGAAATATACTAATATTATTAATTGCGAAAGTTTGCCTGTCTGTCAGTTACGATTTCATGGCTAAGCCACAGAAACAATATTAATGAAATTTATCATTGAAGTTTATCTTAATCCATTTTTTCGTTTGGTAACAAACCAACCAATTCACAATGTGAACATTTTGTATTATTTCTAACAATAAGGATCCATGTAGATCATTATCCCACTCTAAGTGGGGTCGGGCAAATCAAATCAAATCAAATCATGTGACAACATGTTTGTAACGTGTTTTTTTTGGCTACGTATTTTTTTTACGACCGGCCGCCAGCCTGACGTCAACTTACCTTAGTCGCCTTTTACGACACCTCGGTAAGAAATGAGGGTGGTCTATTCTAATCAACCGCATACCACACGGAGGACACTATGCATTGCATGCACTCGCGTAACCCACACTGATTATAGCAACGTAGTTATAATTTCTGTAATATGGAATTCCGCAAAGTAACGTCTGCTTCTGTAAATCTATTTTAAACATAACCGTGACAGCAACTCTTATTGAATAGAATTATTTATATATACATTTATGGCGCAGAAGTACTTAAACTAAATAAAGAATTAGAACTTGAATATACCTAAACATCTCCTCATAAGAAAACCCAGAGTCACTCGGTGGATGATGGAACGAGTTGTGCATGATCTAATCAGAAATAGGAAGATCCGTAGATGTACAAGTTGCGGACATAGCAGCATGTCGTAGAGAAATGGAGATGAGCGAAGCTTTATGCTGGATGAGGTGGACTTGAAAAGGTCGCGAGGGAGCCGCTGGTTAAAAAGCGGCTGAGACTCATATGCTGCTTAGATTATTTTTATATATATGTAGAATCCATCATAGTCGTGGGTATCTGGGTGGGTATTTTTCTTAGACATTAGTGGGTGTGATATAGGGTATCGTGCATATGAAAGAACTAAAACGCTTTTCTTCGACTTTATATTCTTCTTAACAATCTCACAGCTGCACCATGAAACCCATCGGTCTTCATCTCACGCATGAGCTGACCGCAATGTGTACCGCTGCGCGTTCTAATTTCGATGACGGTTGCCATGGCTGCGACGTATATTTTACTGTTTATAGAAGAGCGCTTGACTGTAATCATGCATGATGGTAAGCAACGATACACTCTAAGGTGGAACGCGCATGCCTAGAAGATGCCTATTCACTCTAGCTTTATAAATACCCATATTATAATCGTTGGGAAAGACCAATGCCGGGAGAGAATTCCATACCCGTGTTGTGCGAAACGGAAATGAAGAATCGAAACGCTTCTACAATATAGGGAATCTCTCTCAGTGCCTTGCGGTGCGTTAATAAAGAGGCCATGAAGGAATAAGGTCGTACCTGAGAACACTTTCCGAAATAAATACCGTAGAAGACCGATAGACAAGCAACCCAGCGGTTGACCTCTATCAGTTGAAGAAGACGCCTAAACAGTCCTACCGAAATATTTTGTAGTTTTCTATTTATCTAACTACTCAACACAAGTAAGCATAAGCATACATAAATAATCACATGAAAAGTGACTCGCAAAGTATGTCAGTCTCATCATTCTTACGAAGCATTATATTAAGAGGCAATCGATCACCGCCGACTATCTCTGCCTCGGTTTCACCTTTCAGAAAACATTCTCTGCTATAATTCACAGCCTCTTACCTTAATGTCAAACGGCAAACGCTTAACTCAGCGATGAAAGCGAATTTAGGTGTATCGATATCTACCATATCAAATCAATATAATCTTTATTCAAGTAAGCTATGATAGCCCAGTGGTGAGACCGTGCGACTCTTTCGAGGGGTTAAAGGTTGAAATGCCGGGCACGCATCATAGAACTTTCTTGTTAAAATGTATGAGCTTATTTGATATTTAACACGCGCTTTTCGATGAAAGAAAGTATCGTGAGGAAACTTGCATATTTCTGAAAAATCCTAATATGTGTAACCTACTAAAGTAATAATACAATTATTTTGCTATAATCCGCGGTACAGTAAATAGAAAATATATTTAGTGCTAAATGTATAGTGGACTATCCGTTTTTTCATACCCGATATGTGACGGACGTTGCCGGGAGCGCTGCAGCCAAGCGGCTGTAAGGCGAAGGCTAACGTTTCCCCATATTTAAAGCTTCGGCTTGCCTAAACGGTGTTGTGAGAGACTTCGGTCTTTTATCTCACAAATAATTAATGTAATATTTTATTACATGTTACAAGTGTATTATTATTCTCGAACATTTTATAGTGCCTGAATATAACTTGGTGAGGGTGACATCGCTGAGTGGTGCTGGGCACTGTACCGAATTAGACTCTGGTGAGTACTGGTGTCGGATTGATGGTTTCAGGCCTGCAATGATTTCGGTCGTTGTAGCGAGCCTCGCCTCGGTCTGCTCCAGGCTGTGAATATCATGATGGTCTTCCGTCTTGATACAGAGCAGCTAGAGTTACTTTGGTGGGTTTTGGGTGATACGGGTTGAATTTTAGGCCGGTATTGATCTCCGATCTCTACTGTGAAGCCTTCTTTTGATCTTTGGACGCCTAGGACTCCAGAAGTAGTGCTAGTACAATGTGGTTTCTTAAATGTTACTGATTGATGATTTGGCGTTGGAAACGATGACTGTTGTCTTTCAGTAGTGCCGGAATCACGATCGAATGTTGCTAGATGTTGTGGAGTCTAGTTTACTAGCCGAAGTGATGTCATAGCAGTGATGGTACCAAACTGTGGACTTTGTTCATAGTTTTGCATGGAGCGTGCGGGGTAAAACCTACATGTGACGTGTGATAGTCCTTCTGAGGGCTTCCCCATAGCTTAGTGTCAGTGATACCACAAATGTTTACTACATTATAGCATGTCATAGGGCCGCTGGTCGGGTCTTTACTAACAAGATTGCGGACTAGCTTTAGAAAGTGTTGCATGTGCTATATCTCTATCTTACGTAGCTTGCTACGTGTAACAAATAAATAACTAATTCTTGTATGCCGAAGGTGCTATAAGCCAAAAGAATTCAACGCTAGCGTGCGTCGACACATTTTATTATAAATATAACTATTTAACACAATAGTGCTAGCACTATAAATGCAATTAATTGAAATATAAAAATATAACGCTAACGCTCTACGGAGTAATGAATTACAAAATACATTATTTGCCGCCACGTGTGGTACAAAAGATAAAACTTGCTGTTATGTGATCTCTGAGGAGTCATGTGCAAACCTACAATTTATGCCACTACGTGTGGTGTCAACGAATACAAAACCTGCTATTATGTGATCTCTACGGAGTCATATTCAAACCTACAATATATGTACCACTACGCGTGGTGCCAACGATTACAACAATTTACTGTTATGTGATATCCGAGGAGTCATGTACAGTTTCGTACACGTGGTGACAACGAACGCGGAACGTACCGCTTGAAATGCTTGCTATTGGCAAGATGCATGTCTTATTATAAGAATTGGTTGATTTATATCAACAATTACAGGCTTTAAGCCTCATCAAAACAATTATGGCTAACGCCAACTCAACAGCTACGGCTGAAATGAAGTTTGGACTTAGGTCCTAGTATTAAACCAGGGCACACGTGCCTTATCTTGGACTACGGTCCTCATTTATTATTTACTCCATTCTCTTTAAGAGCAATAGCGGGTGTTTATAAAACATATTATAAATAACCTGTGCTCAAGGGCACAGGCGCACTATAAATTGCATACCCTAACCCTACGGGGGGGGGGCTCATATCCTATGGACGGAGCTTACCGTTGGTAGCTACTGACTATCTTTTCTCTCTTTATATTTTTCTATATCGGAAGAATATAAAAGACGAGAGAGGGATACCACATTGCTTGCTTAAACTACTCTACGGAGTTGTTTAAGGATTAGGTGTTAGATCGAGTGAATGATCTTTCTGATGGTGAAACAAATATATAATTAAAAATAAAATATTAAAACTAATATATCCTCTCTGATGCCTATTTATGAAATATTACAACAAAGAACATTCAACCTTCAGAATGTTCAGCATTTTTTATTATATGTCATGGGTTCGATTCGTGTAATTAACATATATGTATCAACATAAAGAATATATTCATGTAATAAAGATATGGAATCGGTTCGTGTAATAAGTATATAGAATCTGTTCATGTAATAAATATATGGGATCTGTTCGTGTATTAAATATATGGGATGCGTTCATGTAATAAATGTATGGGATCCGTTCATGAATTGAACGTATATAGACTGTTTAAGTATCGTGTGGCTATTATATAATAACTTATATTAATTTATGTTTATTTTACTCCTCTAATCTGATGAATCTGTGGTCTCTGATGCTCTAAAAGGATTTGAGTTATTACAATCACAACGTTAAATGGGTCCTAACCAACTAGACGAATCACGTGCCAAATATATAAAATTAAAAGCGTATTTCAGTGGTAGAGCGCGAGCGCTCTACCGTCATTTAAATCATATTAATTTATAAATATGGTGAAGTACATAGATATATACAAAGGGTATGGGGGGCAAACGTTACAGATAGTCCATTATACATTTAGCACTATATATATATATTTTCTATTAATCGCCAATTATAGCAAAATAATTTTATTATGACTTTTGTATTATGGATCTCCGCAAAGTAACGCCTGATTCAATAAATTATGTAACCTACTAATTTGCATTACAGCTTAGTGGGAAGAAGCTCTAACCGTTCTCGCCAAAAAAGGAGAGATGCCCAGAAATAAGATAATGACAGGCCTTGAGCAAGCTTCTGAATCATCAAGAATAAATTAGATTTAATAAAGCCACGACTGGATTGGAATGTTGCCCTTACCGAGAAGATTCATTGAGAAACTCGGCGGTCAATCTATTAAACATTTTCAATTCATATACTATACTTGACGTATACGCATATTTCTTACACTCAATTTAAACTTTTCGGTAGACAGTTCTAATACGGAATTTTATTGTCGTAGCTAATACCGACACCAAAGTATATCTGGCCAACTATATAAATTACTTCCTTATTTAGAAGAGAATTTGGTATAGTTTGGTATAGTTAAAAAAGAGACTTCGGTATGAAATGAAATAAAATAAAAAATGAAATGAAATCGTTTATTTTACAAATGTGCTACATAACATATAAAATATATAAATTAAACTTAATTTTAATTCTATAGTTTTTTATACCAAAATCTCGTGATAAAACATAAATCGCGGAGTTTATTTAAAATTATGCAAATCACAGCACTTTCAGTAATACAAAATTACCAAAATTTCTATCTGAAATAAATTTCTAGGTCGGCAAGAAAAATGATTTTATCAAATTATTATTAGTTAGTATTAGAAAAACGCCTGTAAACTGAAATAAGCATTCAAGTAATCGTTCAGACATTATAAGTTTAATTATTCGGAAACATGATCCGGTACCACGTGGTACCATTTAGTAATAATATTTTGTCACAGATGTAAAGAATCAGAATGTGTTAAGCGTTTACGTTACTACGCTTTCTGTATGAAGTAGTAGCGACCTGTTACAATCCCACTGCTGGGAATAGTCCTCCTCACTCCGTTTCTGGAGAGAAGGGATGGAGCTAAGACCTACCACGCTGCTCCAATGCGGATTGGTACGTTGCACATATCTCCAGAATTCTCTAGAGATATGCAGATTTCAAAATGTTTTCCTTCACCGAAAAGCGTGTGATAAATTGCAATTATCAATTAGACACATGAGTTTTAATAGAAAAACTCATTAGTGCCTGCCCGGGTTTGAACTCGTGTTCCCTTCGAAGGGTCGCACGATCTCGCAAGTGGGCTATCACAGCTCTTTCTGGATTATTACATAGTACTTATATTACAGTTTAGTACTATGGTAATTATTACTATCAGAACTATATATAGCCTATACATATACTTATCGTCTATTTCTGTTACTGGAAGGTCGATTAGAATATAAAGTGATCTCCCCTTTATATAAGGGATATAAATCCACTTTTGTAAACGTACTATTTTTTTACCCTTTTTTTACTATCACAGTCTAAGTGCGGTCGGCAAAACATGTTACAACATGTTTTCACATCATTTGTCTACGTCTTTTACGCCCGGACGACCCCTCGGTTAGAAAGGGGGTGGTCTATTCTAGTCAATCGGATACCACACAGCGGGTCGACTTATTTTAGTCACCTTGGTAAGAAATGAGGGTGTACATTCTACACAGCCGGATACCTTACGGCACGTCAACTTACCTTAGTTGCCTTTCACGACACTCGGTAAGAAATGAGGGTGGTCTATTCTACTCAGCCGGAGATCACACGGTATTTTACTGTTTTCTAATATATCTAAGAAAGAAAGAAATAAATATAGTGTTCGATATATTTTTTCGCATCACCTTTAGTCTGACAATACTCTCAATTAACATATAGAATTATAAAAAGTTCAGTTTTTCATTTCAGAAAATCAAAAAATACATATTGCATTATTGATGATACTAAAACCCTATATACCTAAAATTAAAATCATAATTTTCCATATAAAAGCTTCCTTCCTTGAAAAAGAGCTTTGAGGTTAAAGAAACGCTTTTTGGAGGTGCGATTAATATTGTTTTCTCTCAATTTATACTGTTTTTTATTGTAATGTATTATATTATAATAAAAAATATAGATTTAAGTTTATGTTGCATTAAAAATGATTCTTTATAATGAAGAAAGATCAAACTCTGCAAACGCATAAGTTTAAAAGCTTCATGAAATGTGCATAAAAGTAAAAGGTTAATTCTATATTGAGGAAGGTAAAATGTAAAATTATAATCTACCCTCGCTAAGTGGTTAATGAGCTTGTAATGGCAATTCCATCGAATGAGCGATCGTTGCAGTGCTAATTAAATGTCGGACCCGCCCCTAAGTTGCTCGGCTCATTTATTACTAGGCTAGCGATCAAACTTTTAATTTACTGGGTATAAACTGCGTTTTTAGCACATATTTTTTTATTAAAGGAATATTTTACTCTCAAGCAAATATTATATCTATATTCATTTTCCTGCCCTTATCCCACTCTAAGTGGGGTCGGCACAACATGTTACAAACATCTTGTCACATGATTTGGCTACGTATTTTACGACCGGTCGCCTGCCTGACGTCAAATTACCTTAGTCGTCTTTTATGAGACCTCAGTAAGAAATGAGGGTGGTCTATTCTATGCAGCCGGATACCACACGGCGTAATAATACACGGCGTATAATTATTAGTATTTTGCTATATTTCGTGACAACACATTTATTTACAGTAGAATAATTTTATTTTAATTGAATTTTCTCATTAATTTGTACTATGGAATTCCATAGTCATATAAATAATAATTATTTTTAATAGCGTATATGAAAAACAACTTCCAAGATACTACAAAGCCATTTTATAACTGTTTGTTATTACTTTGGATCATCATAAAATCATTTGATAGTTTTCCGTGTCAGCCGTACGTTACCCAAGATATCACTGGAAATCACGATGTATGGAAATAAAAAGACTTGTGATAAGTAGTTTAGCTTTGACATTGTAAATAATCATTTCTTTTCAAGTAAACTTATAAAATTAAATATAGTAAATATGTTTTTATTTTATTCTTTTTGTTGCAAGTATCATAATATCTATTTAAAGGCCTTTTTTGACCCTTAACTCAAAACACTCGTTAATATTTTGTGATGAGTTAAAAAAAATCACACAATAGTTCTTTGCCATCCATCCTCCATTTATATTAACCGTAGATTATAGATATGTCGCGTGGTATCGTCCTAATAGACCACCCTTCTTTCTTACCGAGGTTTCGTAGAGGGCGACTAAGGTATGTGCCGTGTGGTATCCGGCTGCATAGAATAGACCACCCTCATTACTTACCGAGGTATCGTAAGAGGCGACTAAGGTAAGTTGACGTCAGGCAGGCGGCCGGTCGTGAAATACGTAGCCAAATCATGTGACAACATGTTTGTAACATGTTGTGCCGACCCCACTTAGAGTGGGATAAGGGATAATGATGACTAATAATTATAATTATTATTGAGTTATTCTTACCAAATGGCTTTAGATCATCATCACCCTCCTGCCCTTATCCCACTTAAACCCGGGTCGGCACAACATATTACAAACATGTTATTCCATGAATTGGCTACGTATTTTACGACCCCTTGGTGAGAACTGAGGGTGGTCTATTCTATGCAGCCGGATACCACATGGCACATACCTTAGTCGCCTCTTAAGACACCTCGGTGCGAAAGGAGGTTGGTCTATTCTACTCAACCGGATACCACACGGCATACCAAATAGCTTTAGATGTATAATAAATTTTTTTAATTTATATAACACATTTCGCGTAACTTATTTTTTGTATTATTTCCAGTATCTTTAAAAGCAAAGAAATAATGACAAGTATAATATTTTGTACATTTTATAACTGTTTTATTTCACACAATATATGGTAACGAATCTATCGAACGTCTTGATCGCTTTCAGTAAGCGCTGATCTTTGTATTGTCTGCCCAAAATTCGGCACAATATGAAATCTAATTGCGACCTAACATGCGATCGTCGCGGACGCCAGATTTACCAAATTGTCCAATAAAATACTTACTAATAAGCCCGAGTTTAGAAATTGTAACCTACATTAGAGAATCGTTGAATATTGAAATGGGGAAATTAGAGTACAAGTAATAATCAAAACAAGATAATGGTTGACATTACGAGATATTAAAATATAGAGTAAATTTTCGAATTTAAACTATCGTGAGTGGTTTTCATAATTAATGTTTAGAGACCGGCTATACTCAAGCGTAGATAACTAGCCGGGCTCAAACGAAATAATAAGACGTGAGTATTTAGTATATTTCATATAATGTTTGGCTGATGTTACATATTAAAACAGGTGTTATTGATTGTGCCTTCAAAATATAAATAAATATATAACAAGTCAAGTTAAAAAAGTTTTTACCAAAATTTCGTAGCCCTGTTGATAACTGTTGCGAAGTTCTCTCGTCTGGAGCTAATATTAGGAGCAGCATACTTATCATAATCATGCATCGCCATCAAAACTGGTTCAGTATGTAAAATTTAAACTCAATGGGACACCGGGAAGTGAGATAAAGTTATCTTGCAAGATTCCTCCTTCACATAATACGTGATATAAAAGCTTTTAAAAATATTTCAATATATTTTAAATTTTCCAAAATCCAAATCGTGCAACTAAATTAGAATCATAGTTTTTTTGATTGTCAAAGAATTAGATATTATTGAAAATTGTTTCATATTGTGTTAAATATGCTTATAAATACTCATAAATTCATATAACGATTATGTGATTGTATAATAGGAAATATAATATATAGGATTAATTTAATAATTTGTTGGAGACGGTAATCGTCAAATGTCATTCATTAGTTGTTTTATAAAAGGGAAACGGCAATGCAAACAACAGAGGTTATACATAAGGCAATTGAGTCTATTCTAGTATTAGCATTAGTCAGTCTGATATTAGTATTTAGTGTCTACAATAGTGAAGTGTAATAAATTATTGTTTGCAAAAAGCATGACAGTAAAGTTTCTCGCTAGTGTGCTGCTAGCACGGTAATAGCAGCTTTCCACACCACGTATAAGTTGACGATTTAAAAACTAGAAAGCGGAATTTCAATATGATAGTAAGCACATGTAATGGTTATGTGGTGGTTAGCTTTATAAAAAAAGGCAATTGTATGACATTATTTTTTTTTTTTTAAATGAAAAAGTCATACAATATTTGGGCGCATGTGCCTATAGATATTTATTGAGAACGCATCCACACCGAATGTTACGAGTTCAGCCGTAAAAATTTTATCTGTCCCCTATTAATATGTACACGCCGATAAATTACAAACGCACAGATGTATTTTATATAAAAATAATACCGGGTTACGTGCGTGCGTACCCTTATAATAAAACCGGTTTCAGTTGAACCGACTACGGATTCCAGGCACAACGGATAAAGGCATGACGGCTATCCAATGTTCAAGCCGGTGTGGTACAAGCCAGAAGAGACTAAATATATGAATAAGGTAAGAGTCTGAATAAGTCAACTTAAAAAAGCATTCAACAAAATTTTATGTGACTTCTGATAACCGATGAGAAATTCCCTCTTCTGGAGCAAATCCTGGCAGCAACATCATAAACATGCATTGTCATCGAGATTGAACCGGTATGTAAAATTTCAGCCCAATTCAAATTTCAAACACCGAGAAATGTGTCAAATTTAACTTGCAAGATTCCAGCTTCACTTGCAATGTATGTAACATTGCACCGAATATTTTATTTGTACCAAATTTGGTATCATTAATACCAGAAAATGACACAATGATAAAAAAGACCATATCAATTAGAACCGCATATATACAAATATTCTCAAATGGATAGCTGCATATTAAAATAATTCAAAGACAGGCCAATTTAAGACCAGAGTTATATGGTAAAGATTCCATTACCTCAGAACTTCTTTATTATTCTAAATCGAGGTTGTGTTAAACCGAACCCTTGACAATTTGATCCTAATATTAGTTATTGGGCATTTTTACACAACTGTCACTAAAACGTTTATCGACGTTGTAGTGCATGTAGGTTGTGATGTGTGATTCTTACCTTGTATATTTATAAACAGGACACACCATATAATGCATACATACATTTATTTATTATTATTTATGAATATACCAATACATAAAGACACTGATACTAGTGTACAGAGGAAACCTCAAACTATCTCAAAGCGCACCACATTAATAACACCAGAAGCCGTAGGCTAGAGTGGACATGTAGTGACATACTATTAGCGCATGTTTGAGCCAGTGCTTTATTCATACAACTCTAGTCAACAAAACAAACAAATAGTACAAGTGAGCACATATACCACAGTTATCATACATCAATTATTCTCGTTTTCTTTGTTTTCGGAATATTTGGAGGTATCTTAATAAGTATTAAGATACCTCCAAATATTAATATTGACGTAAACGAAGTCGCGTGTACAGTTCGTTAATGACGTAATTAGTCTACGTTATTCTTTATTTGCTTATAACTTGGGACACCCTTCGAAACAGGACCACTAGGCACTTAGGTATATAATATTTTTATTGCAGTCCCGAAACCCAGCAAAGGCGACCCACTAAATAAAATATTCCCCAAGAACGTCTGTATTATTGCTGGGTTTATGTTAGAGGGCGCACAATACGGCCCTTTGGTTAGCTGAAATGTTTTCATAGCGACGTTGATGTTTGGATTTGCGATGTTTGTATGGAACGCAAACTCAGCAATACAAATAAATAGAGGATATATTTTCGCGTTCCCCACATTCTATTGAATTGCTAATACAATACGATATGGAATTAAATGGCTTTCATGAAATATGTTGAGCGTGCAACTGTTTATTCTGTCATTAGTAGACGCTGTTAGCTTTACTGCAAGTTAAACAAAAATTTTGTTACTCCTTCTCCTCCTCGCATCGTTATCCACATTGCTCAGGGTAGTGACCCCTTGTGCCGAGTGATCATCTTTTGGACAGTTGCTCGCCACTTGTCCCTCGCCATGAAGAGCAACGTTCAGATTTGTGTCCAAGACAGTTCGGATCTGGTCAGTCTACCAAATTGGGCTACGTCCTCAAGGTGATTCCGCCGTTGTCAGTCCCAAGCCCGGATGTGAAAGGAGGAGGATTGGATGGTCAAATAACCCAACAGCTCTTGCAGTCCTGCAGGAGCAGCCTTAGTAACCATGAGGTAATAAATCACCTCTTAGAGGCTACCGTAGAAAGACGCGAACGCCCACCACGTGGATCAGCCTAAGAAAATACCCTATGAGGAGTAAAATTTTGTAACAACCTGTTTCTAAACCTACTTTATATAACTAGGTGAATAATAACAACATTGTCGCTTTCAATGTAATATTTGTTATCTTTTTTAGGATCTCTCGATCATTCTGGGCTAACGAATGCATAGTTCCATCAACTGACCTTTTAGTCACTTATATACTTTGCAGTAGATTGTCACTAATTAACGGAAAGATTAACGTTACTAGTTCCTGTTTGCTACACATGTTCCATTTAATAAACGCCCGCCATGTGGTATCCGGATGAGTAGAATAGACCGCCCTCATTTCTTACCGAGGTGTCGTAAGAGGCGACTAAGGTAAGCCGACCCGCCGTGTGGTAACCGGCTCCGAGAATAGACCACCCTCTTTTTACAGAGGGGCCGTAAATACGACTTAGGTAAGTTAAAGTCAGGCAGATCATAAAATACGTAGCCAAATCATGTGACAACAAGTTCATAACATGTTGTGCCGACCCCACTTAGAGTGGGATAAGAGCAGGAGGATTGATATGATGATGATGACGTTCCATTTAATAAATTCACATCAAGTTCAAGATTCAAATCAAAAGTTTCGTTTTAGGCACACTCAATTATTTAATTTTTAATATGTTTATAGATCAAAGAACGGTAGTGGCTTACAATTATTGGTAGGCATGGGCATTCCTAAGAAACTCACTGCCCCAACGTAGATTGACAGGTCCATTCATATAATTCTGTTACATCATGTTTCATTGTCGCCGTCAATGTGACATTTGTGCGTGTTTTGGATCTCTCGATTATACTGGGCTAATGAATGTGTAGTTGCATCAATTGACCTGACCCTATACGCTTTTCAGTACGTTGTCACAGAACCAGTCTGCTGCCGAGACTCGAGCCACTATGACTATTAGCAATCTAGGTCCTGAGCTAAACTAACGTATCATGTGCTGAGCTAATGTACGGTGTGGTGATAGCGTGTGTCTTGCCAAGCCAAAATAGATTTCGCCGTGGCCACAAAATTTCTCGTGCGTTACAATTTATAATATTAACAAACGCACCCTGCGGTCCTAACAACAGTAAATAGATAATAAATAGAGTTTAAGAGCAAGATGGATATGTAGATTATAAACGAAAATTAAGTTTTTTTTTAAATTTTGTAACGTAATGGTATAGCTTTTTCTTTTCATAAGAACGTTCTCCGGGCAATCATTAAATAGAGTTTACACACTATTCCTTCCTTACATATGCTGGATTCGTGAAGCGCATGCACTACAAATCACAACCATTATAATTATAATTACAATTACAAATACTGCACTGCACACATTTAATCTGACAATGTCAACAATCGTTCCGTCCATAACCGAAGCATCATTATGGGTTGACTCCACAACAAACATAAGAATTTGCAATTTCTTTTTTTTTTTTTTTGTTGGGAATTATGGGACTCTAAAGTAACGCCCAATACTATGAATTATCTATTTAAAAGTTCTTCGTTATTAGATACTTGTGGAGATCTGCAAGAGATCTCTACACCACAAGATCTTATGACGCCTTGAAAAGCATCTCCATTTGACCTTTTTAAGTTCCTCCGTCCATTTTGTTGCAGGTTTATTATATTTGCGTCCTCCGTCGAAAGTTGTTTAATTGAAAAGTAATTTGAAGATTTTCCACACCAATAAAAACTCATGCCAAACTAATCTCGTAACAAAAACCTACGATCTGTTAATAATCTAAAGTAAATTTCACCTTTTATGTATTTATAATCAAAGGGATATACAACCTATGTTTTCTTTATGAGAATTGATCAAAGTAATCGATTCGATATTCAATGGGTCGTGACAGATCTTTTAAATGGCCAGAGGATAAAATTACCCACTGTTAAAAGGTATCCCTTTGTAAAGAAAGTTGGGCAACGGTTTTCTCAGACATAAAACAAAATCTTCTTTAATGTTTATATTAACATTCAATTAGTACAAGAACGGTAGAAAGTTACGCGAGATCTTTACGTACAAAATACCTCAGTGCCTGAAGACCAAGGTCTTCGAACAGTGCGTGTTGCCAGTGATGACTTACGGAGCAGAAACGTGGTCGCCGACTATGGACCTCATAACAAAGCTCAGAGTCACTCAGGGAGCTATGCTTGGTGTATCGATCGCTACGTGATCAAATCAGGAATGAGGAGATCCGTAGAAGAACCAGACTAACCGAAAAAGCTCATCGAGTTGCGAAGCTCAAGTGGCAATGGGCTGGGCACGTAGTGCGTAGAACCAATGAACGTTGGGGTCCTAAGGTGCTGGAATGGTGACCCTGCAACGGTAAACGCAGCGTTGGAAGACCCCCAACGAGGTGGTCGCTGACTATGGACCTCATAACAAAGCTCAGAGTTGCTCAGAGAGCTAAGGAGCGAATTATGCTTGGTATAAATTTACATGATCAAATCAGGAATGAAGAGATCCGTAGAAGAAGAACCGTAGAACCAGATTAACTGACATAGCTCATCATGCCGCGAAGCTGAAGGGGCAATGGGCGGGACACGTAGTATGTAGAACCGATAGGCATTGGGGTCCTAAGGTGCCGTAATGGTGAACACGCCCCGGTAGACACCTAACGAGGTGGACAGACGACCTCAAAAAGGTCACGGGGAGCCGCTGGATACAAACGGAGATAGATCGTGTGGTGTGGAGATCCCTTTAAATGTCCAGCAGTGAACGTATACCGCTTAAAAAAATGGAGAAGATGGAGTACAAGTACAAGTTCAAATCAATACTTATTATAAAAGACTAAACCAGATCTGCCAATCTATCGCAGAATCTTTTATCCGATTTTAAAGTGGTTAACTAATTGATTGAGTGATTCAAACACGTGTTTTGACTAAATTAGTAGAAGTATGCCAATTTGTGAGAAAACCTGCGTATCTCTAGCGAATCCTCGGGATATGAGCAAGCTTACAATCCACATTGGAAAAGCCTGTATGGTCTGTATTAGTTCCAACCCTCCTCTCCAAAAACGGCGAGAGAAGGCCTAGACTTGCAGGGATTCTGTTAAGACAAATCTTAATATCAGAAAAGCTCCTTCACTTTACAATTCGGATTTCGCACACAACAATTACTTTGCCTTCATCAACTTAAAAGCTGTAAAGACAATACATATGACGCAATATAAAACCAAAAAATCTAAAAACACTGCAATGATTATGCACTCTTTTACAGTGAATCCCCTAAAATAGATAATGTTTGAGTAAATCCTTATTAATGTTGATTGACATCATTGTTATTAGCAGATATGAAACCGCTTCCCTTTGTTCAGGTTAACAATCAGTCAACTAAAGTTTATAGAGTAATCAAATGACAGTTTTACTACAATTTGTTATAGACCCATATTTAATAAAGATACCGGCTATACTCACGTCACGGTATCTTTATTAACTATGAATACTACTCACGATAGTTTAAATTTGAAAATTGTTATAGACCCATTTTAGATTGTTTCGTATAGCGGCCCGGATTATTTTATCGTTTAGAAACCATATAACTTTGTACTTATTAACTTTTGAACGGATATTAATTGTTTCAGTTTGACATGATTGAGTTTTGTGGAGTAAGTTGAAATTTAATTAAGTCTACTAGTGATAATGAATTTTTGATCTATGGAATGTATAATTAGTAATTTTTGAATTTTGAGGATAGCCCAGCGGTGAGACCGTGCGATTCTAACAAGGGGCCACTGGTTCACAACTGGTCACAGACACCAATGAGTTTTTCTGTTCAAAACTTGTCCGATTTATAATTGCAATTTATCACACGCTTCGTTCATCTCAAATATGTAAAAGTAAAGTAAATAATTTATGTAGTTTTCCGACAAAAAACTCTTAACAAAATTTTAAGTTCCTACTGTTATCCGTTGAGGAGTCCCCTTATTAAGGCCAATCCTGAACGCATCATCAGGTCATGCTTACCATAAATAGGCTTTGTTGTCGGGACTAGAAGACAGTATGTAAAATTTCAGCACAATCGATACCGGGAAGTTGACCAAATTTAACTTGCAAAGATATAAGCTTTTTTATTAATGTTTTAGTAATTTGAAGTCGCTTTAGATAATAGAAAGGCGTACGTCATCATCATTCTCCTGCTCTTATCTCACTCTAAGTGGTCGGCACAACATGTTGCAAACATGCTGTCATATGATTTGGCTCCGTATTTTACGACCGGCCGCCTGCCTGACGTCAACTTACCTTGGTCGCCTTTTACGACACCTCGGTAAGAAATGAGGGTGGTCTATTCTATGCAGCCGGACACCACACGACACATTCCTTAGTCGCCTCTTACGACACTTCGGTAAGAAAGGAGGGTGGTCTATTCTATTCTGCCGGATACCACACGGCTTTATAGAAAGGCGTTCGTATTTGGTAATTTAAAGAGTGCAAGTGCGAATAAACCGTGTATTTCATACTAAGAAATTCATTTATATGTTTAGTATCGAGTAATAAGATCGCAACGCTCTTCAGCCACTTAGGGTGATCGATCCCTAATTCAATTAACTATCTACGCTTAAACTTTCCTAATTAATGCCAGCAACTTGACACTCTTAGATTAATTGCTGTATCGGGTAATTCTAATAATATTCAAGTTGCGATTACTTTGAAATGGCAGCTTTGTTTTTAAGACACAGCTCAAAGTAACTAATTACGTAGTAACGGCCTGTTACTATGCTCACTGCTGGGCTAAGGCCTCCTCTCTCCGTTTTTAGAGAGAAAGATTGGAGCTAAGACCTACCACGCTGCTCCAATGCGGATTGGTAGGTTACATATATCCCTAGAATTCTCTAGAGATATACAGGTTTCCTCACGATGTTTTCCTTCACCGAGAAGCGTGTGATAAATTGCAATTATCAATTAGACACAAACATAAGTTTTAATAGAAAAACTCATTGGTCCCTACCCGGGGTTTGAACCTATGTCGTCTCTAAAGAGTCGCACGGTCTCACCGCTAGGCTGTCACAGCTTAATAAACTAATTATGAAGGAAATGAAATTAAACAATTACACATACAAAATAAAACTATACTATTATATTCTATACTTGAAAAAACTTAAAGAACCTTAATTCTTTAAGTTTTTTCAAGTATAGAAACAACCGATTATTATATCGTTAATCTGAAGCTCTCTTGTCTGTTGAACGTATCATCATATTCCTGCCCTTATCCCACTTTAAGTGGGGTCTGCACAACATGTTACAAAATGCGAGCCGTACTAAATATGAATAACAAGAATTTACAGAGCAATTTTTTTTGAGGCTCTTAATGTTTTAGTTGAACTGCGAGAACGTATAACCGGGTTCAATACTCGAGTGGGCAACATATTCTTTAAAATTTATTTCCCTAACTGAAATTTACTCTTCACTTAAGCGTTTTCGGAAAAAAAACATCGTAAAGAAACCTACAAATCATCATCATCATCATCCTCCTTCCCTTATCCAACTCTAGGTGGAGTCGGCAGAACATGTTAGTAACATGTTGTCACATGATTTGGCTACGTACTTTACGACCGGCCGCCTGCCTGACGTTAAGTAATTTGCCATACTTTTTTTCCCAGACGTATTTCACGACTCCTCGGCAAGAAAGTGGTGTATTCTACACAACCGGATACCATACGGTGGGTCAACTTACCTTAGTCGCCTTTTACGACACCTCGGTAAGAAATAACGGTGGTCTATTCTACTCGGCTGGATACCACACGGCGGTTCTTTGTTGAACCTATGTCCCTTGCATAATAGTGAGCATCAGTTGACGGGACTTTGGGATTACGACGCTGAATCCACTGGATTGCATTGCTCCCGAATTAAGCAAATAGTCTGCGATCGCTGACTTCGTTAGCTGGTTATTTTTAACTACAGCTTTGTGCTCTTTGTGCCATTGGAAACAACGTAATCAAATACGTTACCAACTAACACATTTATTTTTTATCTATGCAAGAGAGTACCGTTTAACTTTTAAAAGTTTTATTAAGCAAACTGTCTTATGTTTTGTATGGTTCGAAATTATTTGATGATGCCTCTATTCAATCAATCAATCAATCAAAATAATCTTTATTCAAATAAACCATTTCAGGCACTTTTGAATCGTCAAGCATCAATATGATTAATGAAGCTACAATTGATTCAGAATGTTGCTCTTACCGAGAAGAACCAGCAGGAAACTCGGCGGTCAATCTTTTAAATATTTTCAATTATACATTATTAAACCGCTGTCCTGTATAAAGCTGAAAGGATTTTCAAAGCCAGGCTTTCTTATCATCCAAATAATCTTCAATTTCGTAATATGCTTTATGTATAACCATATTTTTTACACTTGATTGGAATCTTTCTGTACACTGGTCTAGAATGGATTGGGGAATTTTATTATAGAAGCGAATAGCGAGACCAACAAATGAGTTGCTAATTCTGCTGAGTCGCGACGCAGGTATCACAAGCTGTTTGTGACCTCTCTTATGTCTATGACATACATCAAATTTTGTTTTATACGTACTTATATTTTTCCGTACAAATAGAATTATTTTGGGTGTAGACAAATATTTTGGAATAGCTAACAATACACTTTCTTATTCATACTATTGTTATTTATAATCTGTGACTAAATAATTTCTGATTTTTTCTTTTAGCATTTGGTATTTTGAATTTGTTTAGAATCAAGTTTACAGAAGGGTATTTGTTTCAGCTGCTGTGAGCTGAGCATCTGACTATTTTCGCCGACCCAATAAGATTACAGGCCCACAGAAGCCCCTACAAGTTTTTCGAGAAAGCCGACCCGTGTAATCCGATTTTAGTGCGTCCCTTGTCCATATTCTAAACACAAATTTCTACTACACTCTGTATAGTTCTAACGAGCACCGGCAGCGATACTGCCTTCAGCTACGCGAGTCGCGGGTTCGATTCCCGCTGAGCGCCACCATTTTCTAAATACACTTTGTTGGTGTTTCGATTCTGGTTATATTTACGTATTTAAAATTATATACGCTTTTATAACCAATGCTCTGTCACCCAAAACATTTTTTTTTTAATATTTCGTCATTGTGCCAGGTCAGAGACTAGATCAATATTGATGATATTTGGATACATTGAGGCCTATATAAACTGTTGAAAACCAGACTTACAGACACATAATAACTGTCGTTTTCCGAGAAAAGAAAAGTTTTAAGAAAATTTATTGTCCCTACTTAACCGTTGAGGAGTTCCCTCGTCTAGAGGCAATCCTGGCAGCAGCATCGGGTCATGCTTATTATAAATATGCAATAACAATACAAAACACTACGGTCACTCTAACAATCTCAACAATCCTTTCGCCCCATAACCAGGAGTTAAGAATAGTAATAGATATGACAGACACACTAGAAACCGAAATAAACTAATGACGCCAAGGTTGCGCCTCCAAAAGGTGCGAAAATCATTTGTCGGTCTCGGTACACGTATTTATAATAAAATTCCTCAACATTATCTAGACTTGCCTTTACACAAGTTTAGAAATTATCTTAAAACGATGCTGCTACATAAAGCTTACTATACAATTGAAGATTATTTGAGTGATAGTAGCACACCTTAACTGCAGTCAGCTACGCACCAAGCTGCAACGATTAATTTGTAACCAAAAAACCAAATTGTAAAAAAAATATATTTAAAAAAAGAATAGCCGTCGAGTTTCTTGCTGGTTCTTCTCGGTAGGAGCAAACTTCCGAATCAGTGGTAGCTTCTTGGAAACATTTGACGATTCAAAAGTACTTTAAACAGTCTATTTGAATAAAGAATATTTTGAGTTTGAGTTTGAGTTTGAAATCGCATTGTTGTGTTATTGGTTGGGGTAGTGCACGAGTTTTTCCGAATTCTGTATGTATTAGGTATGAGAACGGAGAGTACACTGCCTTTAGCATTACATGTATTTCCTTTTATCGTGGTTAGTTAAGTAGCGGCCTGTTACAATCTCACTGCTGGGTCCCACTCCTCCTCTTTCCGTTTCTGGAGAAGGGTTGGAGCTAAGACCGACCACGCTGCTCCAATGCGGATTGGTAGGTTACACGTATCTCCAGAATTCTCTAGAGATATGCAGGTTTCCTTACGATGTTTTCCTTCACAAAAAGCGTGTGATAAATTGCAATTACCAATTAGACAAATTAGTTTTAATAGAAAAACTCATTGGTGCCCGGGTTTGGACTCGTGTTCCCCTCGAAAGAGTCGCACGGTCTCACCGCTAGGCTATCACAGCTTTATCGTGTTAATAGCAAAATAATATTTTAATTACTTTTGTTATCAGATAAAAACTGCAATGCCAAAATCGATACACATACGGGGATAATGTCATAATTCCAGCAAATCACTTAGGTATTATTTCAAATTCATTCCACTATTGTTCGCATAACAAAGACCGATAATTACCTGCTACAATCGATGGGACTTTGCGCAATAATCTCGTCTCTATTATTGAAGATACTATATCGGTGTACACTTGTCCTGTGATAACAATCATTGTTACTGTAAACTCAGTCACTCGATCATTGAGTTTAGTATTGTGTATATGCGTGTGTGGCATCATCATCATGATCATCCTGCCCTTATCCCACTCTAAGTGGGGTCTAACCATTTTGTCCCATGAATTGGCAACGTATTTTACGACCGGCCGCATGCCTGACGTCAAGTGACCTTAGTCGTATTTACGACCCCTCGGTAAGAAAGAGTGTGGTCTATTCTACTCAACCAGATACCACACGGCACTTACCTTAGTCGCCTTTAACGATACCTCGGTGGGCTATTCTACTCAGCCGGATACCACACGGCCTAATTTAAATTAGTCCTTAGTAATAATGAAAGTCCATAATCAACCTGAGTCTCAGTTTCCTTCAAATATGCATTCAGCCGGAACATTAATCTCCCGATAAACTGGTTTCGCTGAAACGTTATTTATTTTTAGTTTCCTGCTGCGCCGTGATGTGTAACGAACGAGATTAAAATGACAATTCGTTAAAATTTAGTATCCAAAAGCGCTATAAATACTTTCATGATGTGCAAATTCTGTGTGCGATAAGGGCGACTCTCGCTGGTGGGCGTCGCGCGATATCATAATTTATATTATGCAGGCGCGTAGGTGCTGCCTCGCGTTTTCATGGGGAATTTTATTTATATGATAAGTTTAATGGGATACCTGTAAATGGGTATTTTGGTATCAGCATTTAAATATAGTGCGGTTGATGAAACTATGAGTTATTTCTTCTGTTATTGGAAAAAAGTGTTATTTCAGTATATGTGTACTATCTATACTAATGTATAAAGCTGAAGAGTTTGTTCGTTGGTTTGTTGTTTGAACGCCCTAATCTCAGGAACAAATGGACCGATTTGAAAAAAATATTTGTGTGTAAGATAGTCTATTTATCAAGGAAGGCTATAGATTTATGTATGTATAACATCACGCTAAATGAAATCTTATATAAAAATAAACGTTTGTCCTTTATAGACTCCGAAACGGCGTGAAAAATATTTAAGGAAATTTTCAGACAATCTTTAGAATGACTCAGCGGATGATTCTGTAAAGTTTGGTTGCGATCGGAGCATGTTTTTTTAACTATTGAGTTCTGTTTTGAAGATGCCGTGTGGTATCTGGCTGATTAGAATAGACCACCCTCTTTCTTACCGAGGTGTCGTAAAAGGCGACTAAGGTAAGTTGACGTCAGGCAGACGGCCGGTCGTAAAATACATAGCTAAATCATGTTGTGCCGACCACACTTAAAGTGGGATAAGGGCAGGAGGATGATGATGAGTTCTGTTTCGAAGAGAATTCAAAATCCGACAAACAGGTAGTATTAAATAATAAATAAATTCATGAACATTTTAAATCAAACCGTCACAAATTCCAAAGTCAATATCGCGAACAGTAAACACAATTTACACTACGCGGTACACAAGATAAACTAAAGATTCACGTCGATAACTTGTGCAACTGCATATGAGCGTAGTTTTGAAGTTGTTCCCAAACTTAGATACATGTAAACCTGCAGATTCAAATGTGGGCCAAAATCAACTTGCCGAACGGATTTCCGAGTACGTGTCTCAAGCCGCAGGCTCCTTCTTAACTTAGTGGCATAACTTGAGAAACTTTTATAGCGCATCCAATATATCTTGTTGCAAACTTTTACCTAATATTTGTAACGTTAGATCTAGTACTCATTTTTAGATAGTTAGTATGATCTTTCTGCTAACGTAAAAAAATCTTTTTTTCAGGGGAAAACTGGTGGTCGCTGACTATGGGTCTCATAAGAATAGGTCTCATAGACTCAGTGTCGTTTAGCGGGCGATGGAGCGAGCTATTCTTGGAGTATCTTCGTGATGAAGTCTGAAATTAGGAGATCCCCAGAATATACATAATTATAAAAAGAGTGGCGATGTATATTATAGACAAAGCAGGAACCGACATAAGCTTGCGGTTCCTGCTTCGCGCGTTATCAAAATAAATAAGTCGTTTGTGGGTTAGAGTATAAGATAATAAAATTCCACAATCCATTTTGACTTACGCTACAGTACGATACGCTAATACAGCACGATGCGCTGACACGCTAAAATAATATGGTAGAGAATTGTAGATCTATAAAAAATACTACAAAAAAGTCCGCGATAGCATGTCTCTATCTCTCACGGTTAACTCACAATATTCAAAATTTTGAAAATTCGGGAAAAGGGAAGGGAAAATATGTTACCTAGATGTAAAAGTCTTAATTGTGCCAAATTTTATATTGGGTCAGTTGATTTTATATTAGGTCAATGAAAGCAAATAAACAGACAGACAGATTTTTCATTAATATTAGTCTCGATAGCAGGAAATATGCCTTACACTAAAGTTATCCATAAATAATTAACTACTCAAACAACCCAACAACATTCTATGTTCTTTAAGGTTTTTTTTCAAATTCAAATTCAAATTCGAAATATTCTTTATTCAAGTAAACTTGAAAGCAAGTGCTTTTGAATCATCAACATCTAGTGCTGGTTAGGAAAGCTGTTCCTACCGAGAAGAACCACCAAGAAACTCGGCGTTGCTCTTTTCAAACAATAATTCTTATCACTAGTTACATATAGTTATTAATGTCTTGTACAGGGTTGAAACTATATCCACGCATTCTTATCTAGGTAATCTTCAATAGTATAATAGGCTTTCTGGCTTTCTTTCCTTTCCAAAAAAAATACACATAAATTTTGCAAATAAACAATTTAAAATATAAAAAACAACATTTAAGTACAGGTGTCTTTCTAAAATTAAATTATAACGACAATTAAAACAGTTTTAACAATGAAATGGTTTCTATTAACCATTAGTCAATAGAATCTTATTTAATTAATACAAATGCTGCGTTTTCCTTTCGAATACCGGAATAAAACCGAATAAATAAACTTCATAACGTGAAAAAAACTTTTACCATCTTACAGATACTAAAACTAAAAAAGGAAAGACAGTAATGCCTTAAATAAATGCCCTCAAAGACGTGTACCCACCGTCCTTTCTGAACGTCTAGAAGTCAGCCATAAATTCAGCTGAGGTGCCATATTTATCATCCACCGCGGACTCTAAACTTAATATATCATCGTGAGAAGATTGTCTTATTACAAAATGGTCGTAGATAAGTTGTAAGGTTCTCACTACTATAGAATGCATGTAATGCAAGCATCCAATAAGAGAAATGTTAGATTCTATTATTCATTTTCATCCTCCTGTCCTTATCCCACTCTAAGTGCGGTCGGCACAACATGTTATCTCACATGAGACGTATTAGATTCTAATACTCATTTTCATCCTCCTGCTCTTATCCTACTCTAAGTGCGGTCAGCACAACATGTTATCGACATTTTCTCACATGATTCGGCTACTTATTTTACGATCGGCCGCCTGCCTGACATCACCTTATCTTAGTCGTATTTTACGACACCTCAGTAAGAAATGTGGGTGGTCTATTCTACTCAACCGGATAACACACGGTGGGTCCACTTACCTTCGTCGCCTTTTACGATATCTCTGTATAAAATGAGGGTGATCTATTCTACTCATCCGGATCCTCACGACAGGTCGACTTACCTTAGTCGCCTTTTATGACACTTCACTAAAAAATGAGGGTGGTCTATTCTAGTCAAACGGATAAGACACGACTTACCTTAGTTGCCTTTTACGACACTTCGGTAAGAAAGTGGGTTATTTATTCTACTCAGCCGGATATCACACGACGGGACAACTAACCTTAGTCGCCTTTTACGACATCTCTGTAAGAAAGAAGGTGGTCTATTTTACTCAGCCGGATACCACACGACATTATAAAAAAAATCTATGTCATTATATTTATCACTTACCTAAAAGAGAGCGTGGTCAGCGGTCGATACGACTTATGACTGTTCGGATCGGCCATAGGCGTTCCCCAGAAGTCATCCAACAAAACTTGTTTCAAACTATTAGCACCTACCACGTCACCATTCGTCACTATCGCGGGTATATCGTCGTGAACGAAATCACCATTCAAACTGTTCACATAACTGAGCACGGCTGTCGAGACCACCATAACGTAGATCGCGAGGTCACTGACGGTGTTTTTAGACGAACTGGGTTCTTCCCTAACCGTTGGTAGACGACGTTTCATCTTCGGACTTGTTCGCGGCGACTTCAGCGCCACATTCCTACATTTGCACATTTGGGGTTGATGCGATCCGATATACCTGGAACAATGGATTGAAATAGGTATTCTTACTTTGGCTTCACAGTATATTTTTAGCAATTTAATTTTTTTACATAAGAATATACATAATTATAAAACAATTGGCGATGTATATAATAGACAAAGTTGGAACCGACATACGCTTGTGATTCTTGCTTGCGCGCTGTAAAAGTAAATAAGTCGTTTGTGGGTTTGGGTATAAGATTTTATACTAAAATTCCTCATGGGTCAATTCCCACCGACGGTAACCTTTTCTTATAAGCAATTTGTTGTTTCTTTGGAATAGTTTGACTGGCCCGTTGGCACAGTTGGCGCGGGTTCGATTCCTGCCGAGGGCTAACATTTTCTATAAAGAATTTGTTGGTTTATCGAGGATTGGTGTATATTTCTATTGTTAATAAGTTGACCCACCGTGTGGTTTCCGTTTCGTTAGAATAGACCTTCTTTCTTACCGAGGGGTCATAAAAACATGTTGTGCTGACCCCACTTAGAGTGAGATAAGGGCAGGAGGATGATGATGATGATTTGTAGTTTTCTTTAGGACATTTTTTTAAACGCTTAAGTAAAATGTAAATTTCAATAAGGGAAATAAATTTTAAAGAATATTCAATGTTGCCTACTCGAGTATTGAATCCGGTTATACGTTCTCGCAGTTCAAATAAAACATTAAGAGCCTAAAAAAAATTTCTGTGTAAATTCTTGTTATTTATATTTAGTACGGCTCGCATTTCTTTGCCGGAAAATAATATATTTGGGGCACGTTTCGGAGCTAGACGAAAATTCATAACGGCTCGCATAGGAGGGTATATTGAAAAATAGTTATTTAGATTAGAAGTGCTGCCATGAATGGGATTAATCGGCTATATTTTATGGCGCAATGTGCTTCCGCGGGTTCGGTGTTAGCGTGAAATATTAACGGTTTATTACAATGCGCTTAATGACTAAGCAGTGCATTGTTAAAATTAATTTGAAACCAGTGATATATGGTTATGGCTGGAGTCCAATTTAGAGCATGAAATTAGAATGCAACAATGATTTTAGACGAAAATCACCGAAAAATACAAAATATGATATGATATGACGTGAAATTTGTATGTATAAAAATCGCCCTGTGGTATCCGGCTGAGTAGAATAGACCATCCCTCAATTATACCATTATAGACCAGACCCTCATTTTCTTACCGAGGTGTCGTAAAAGGCGAAGTGGTGGAGGTTTGTGCATGTGTTTTTACGAATCCTGCATGTATTGTGTATGAAAAAACGGATAGTCCACTATAAATTTAGCACTATATATATTTTCTATTTACTGTATCGCGGATTATAGAAAAATAATATTTATTGTTACTTTTGAATTATTATTGAGTCAACATTTCAGATGGCGGTTATCTCATAAAGGTCTAAATATTTAATCAATTTTTATTTTTCGGTTTTATGAGATTGTCGAACGTGGAATGGTGACATCAACAATAATTGCACAATAATTATCATTTTTATTTTGCCAATAATTTTCAGTAATCAAAAAACTGCAAGATAAATTTCATTAATACATCGTATGCTACGATAATTTTAATAACATGTATGCATTCAACCCACTCGAAGTATTTTGCTGAGTTTATTAGTGCCATAAAATTAATGAACGGTTGGATGTCGTTCATATTAAATTTTGCGTTGAAAATATTCGCGAATCGCCATCATGATAATATTTGGTTAATATTTTACGTAACCGGCAAACATAATCAGAATTATATTACGTAAATTGTGAATTGACTTGCTTCTGCACGTGACTATATGCTACTGGACTTCAGAAATGAATAGCAATCAATATTGCCAGCTCCTAAAATGCTTATCTATACTTCTGTACTAATATTATAAAGAGGCAAGATTTGTATGCTTGTTTGTATGTTTGTAACATTTTCATGCAAAAACTACTGGACCGATTTCAAACATTCTTTCACTATTGGAAAGCTGCTCCTTTACTGAGCAAAAATAGGGATCTGTAACAAAATTATTTTAAGGTGTTAAAAATTTAATCATAAAAATCTCTCATCGCGTGCGCTGCAGAAACTATTGATGATAGAACAAAAAAATGTTCTACAGTATTATAGAACGTATCAATCCACCACCATCCACAAAAAGTCTGCGATACCATATGTCTAACCATTATAGTTATGCCAATATAACTACTTTTTTACATTGTAACAGTTGGTAAAAGTGCCGACAATAATCAAACCATTTTATTCATATCTGTATTATATGTGTCAAATCCTTATCCCATTAAATGATATTTTATTAAAAACTGTTTCAATGCCTATAAAATACTTTTTAAATTATAAAAATCCGACATCCCAATCAAAACATATTACGAGTTCAAGAATGTAAATCGAAAGAAAATAATGTCATAACAAATTCATTGTAGGGACCGTTATAGCAGGGCCTACATTTGGTGAGTTAGCTCTTATTCAAAGAATACTATTGATACCCGTTTTTAATAATTAATCTATAAAATAAATCTATAGTCCGACTTGTAGACTTTCCACTACCACAAGATCGGTATGGACGCGGGTGAATCCGCGGGGCATTGCTAGTTTTATATGTATTTATACTTATTATAAAACGAAATCCCCAAACGCTGTATGTCATCGATTTTCTCAAAATTTACTAAACTGATTTTTGAACGGTTTTTACTAAAATATCATGCAGTGCTTCCTGAAGGTTTGATTTTAAAGTAAATTGTGCTGAAGAGGTTGCGCATTTGTAAAAAAACTCGCTTCGGAAGCTCTATTCGCGTGCGCTGCATAAACGAGATACACTACAGTAATGTACTAGAGAATTGTAGATGTATAAACATACTACAAAAAAGTTCACAACAGCATTTCTCTATCTTTTATGGTTAGCTCACAGTAATTACTTTTATATTCAAAATATCAATTAAATACATTCACTTCGACGTGGGCGAAGACGCAAGTATAGCTAGTTTATTATAAAAAACTTAAAAATTACTAAAAGAAATAGTCATTATGACTATGATATATTTATTTGATTTGTTTCTTCTTCTTCTTCTTGTTCAACCGATCGACGTCCACTGCTGGACATAGGTCTCCTTAAGGGATCTCCACACCACACGGTCCTGTGCCGCTTGGATCCAGCGGCTCCCCGCGACCTTTTTGAGGTCGTCTGTCCACCTCGTGGGGGGTCTTCCAATGCTGCGTTTACCGGTGCGGGGTCGCCATTCCAGCACCTTAGGACCCCAACGCCCATCGGTTCTACGTACTATGTGCCCCGCCCATTGCCACTTCAGCTGCGCGACACGATGAGCTATGTCGGTAACTCTGGTTCTTCTACGGATCTCCTCATTCCTGATTTGATCACGTAGAGATATACCAAGCATAGCTCGCTCCATAGCTCGCTGAGTGACTCTGAGCTTTCTTATGAGGCCCATAGTCAGCGATCACGTTTCTGCTCCGTAAGTCATAACTGGCAACACGCACTGTTCGAAGACCTTGGTCTTCAGGCACTGAGGTATTTCGGACGAAAAGATCTCGCGCAGCTTCCCAAACGCTGCCCATCCGAGTTGGATTCGGCGACTGACCTCTTTCTCAAAATTGGACCTACCTAACCGGACCGTGTGTCCCAGGTATATATACTCGTCTACAATTTCAAGTACAGAGTTCTCAACGATGACCGGGTGGAGCGGAACAAGTGAGTTTGACATAATTTTCGTCTTGCTCATGTTCATTTTAAGGCCCACCTGTTGAGACACTCTGCTGAGGTCGTCGAGCATTGTGTTAAGGTCCTCCAGAGACTCTGCCATAACGACTATGTCGTCGGCAAATCTAAGGTGAGTGATGTACTCGCCGTTAATGTTGATGCCGTATCCGTTCCAATCCAAAAGCTTAAAGACGTCCTCCAATGCAGCGGTAAATAGCTTCGGGGAGATGACATCTCCCTGTCGCACACCTCGCCGCGTTTGGATTGGTCTCGTAGTTCCGTCTTGGACACGGACAGACATTGTGGCGTTTTCGTACAAACACTTCAACACTTGGACGTACCGGTAGTCGATACGGCATCTCTGGAGTGATCTTAACACAGCCCATGTTTCCACCGAATCAAAGGCTTTCTCATAGTCCACAAACGCCAAGCAAAGTGGCCGGTTATACTCCTCGGTCTTCTGTATAACCTGCCGCAGCGTAAATATGTGGTCTATGGTGCTGTAGCCTTTCCGGAATCCGGCTTGTTCGGGAGGCTGGAAGTCGTCAAACCTACGAGCGAGACGATTCGTAATGACTCTTGAAAACAACTTATAAACCTGATTCAGCAGCGCGATGGGTCTGTAATTCTTCAATGAGGTGTTATCACCCTTCTTGAAGAAAAGAACCACCACGCTCCTGTGCCACGCTTTTGGCGTAGTACCTTCGTGAATAACGGAATTGAACAATCGCTGAAGGACTTTGAGTACTGGTTTTCCACCCGCCTTCAGGAGTTCGGTTGTGATTCCGTCATCACCTGGTGCCTTGTTGTTCTTAAGTTGTTTCAAAGCCATACTAATCTCGTATAGGCTGACGTCCGGGATGTCTTCAGTATAGTGTCGGGTTAGCTTGGCTCTTGGGTCTTTTGCCAAGGTGACAGCAGGCTGTTGTGTTGAGGTGTATAACTGCCCATAGAATCTCTCAACCTCTCTCAAAATCTCAGGTCGAGATGAAATGATACTACCAGTATCGGTCTTCAATCGCGTCAGCTGCCTCTGCCCGATAGACAGATCTTTTGCGAACACTTTTGAGCCCCTGTTACGCTCAATAGTATCTCGAATATATTCGGTATTAAAGTGTCGCAAGTCGCATTTCTGCGCTTTTGAAATCTGTCTATTGATCAGACGGTAGCGTGACGCGTCTACTGAAGACTGTAGTCTCATTTCGTTCCTCTCATCCATGAGCTTGAGAGTCTGGGTCGAGAACTTATTGGTTCTTTTACGGTGTGTCTTATAAAATTTGGACCCCACCGTATGGACAGTTTCCACCAGCCTGTTGTTTAAATCGTCCACAGAAGCGCAGTCCGCTAGGCAATCGAAGCGATTCATCAGCTCGAGTTGGAAGTTTTCGGGGTTTTGGATATGAGTTCGAGTTGGTCGGAGTGTGGATTTCACCAGTCTAGATCTTTCCAGTTGTACGCATATATTCAATGTGCCTCTTACCATACGATGATCACTACCCGTCTTTACGGTGTTAATGACAGAGACATCATTGAATATATGACGCCTGGTCGACATGATGAAGTCGATCTCATTTCTCGTGGATCCGTCGGGACTTATCCAGGTCCATTTACGATGTGGCCGTTTCTTGAAGAAAGAATTCATCATGTAGAGGTCCTCTCTCTCCAAGAAATCGGCTAACATCTGGCCCCTGTGGTTCCGTTGCCCATATCCAAATGGCCCTACTCTTACCTCTGTACCACTTCGATTGCCTAGTTTTGCGTTGAAATCCCCCATCACAACAGTGTAGAAGGTTTTAGAGGCATGTATGGCTCTAGACAAATCCTCATACATGGCCTCTACCTCCTCGTCTGGATGTGCCGATGTCGGTGCGTAAACCTGTATGACCTTCAGCGAATACCGTTTGGTAATTCTGAGTATAAGGAACGCGACCCTGCTCGACACACTCTCGACTTGGACAATGCTGTTGACAAGGGACTTGTGGACGAGAAACCCGACACCACCCTGAGACTGTTGGTCACCCTCCCGGTAGTAAAGCAATTTGCCGGATTTAAGAATTATCGTGTCCTCCTCCTCTCTTCGGACTTCAGACAATCCTATCACATCCCACCGCAACTTGCTTAACGTTTCTTCCAGCTCGATGATTTGTTTATACTAAAATTATTAACATCTTACATCTCAATTAGGATGTAGACCCACTTAATGACCACAACAACAATAGATGACCACAAGTTGCGCTTTGGTTGGGTCTATTATCTTCACATAGAGTTATATGTATATAATCATATAAAAAAATTGTAACATAGACCGCAGAGTTTAGTCCTAGTAAAAGCATCTGAGCTAGTGGTAGATCTTAAATCCGTTTGAATTTTTTTAAATTTGTGATATGGGTGAAAAGCTATGATAGTGGTGAGACTGTGCGACTCTCTAGAGAACATGGGTTCAAACCCGGGCATGCACCAATGAGTTTTTCTATTAAAACTTATGTGTCTAATTTATATTTCTTTGTCATTCATCACACGCTTTTCGGTGAAGGAAAACATCGTGAGGAAACCTGCATATCTCTAGAGAATTCTCTAGAATCTCTAGAGAGAGAGAAATATGGGTAACCTTCCAATCCGTAATGGAGCAGCGTGGTAGGTCTTAGCTCCAATCGTTCATCATCATTCTCCTGCCCTTATCCCACTCTAAGTGGTGTCGGCACAACATGTTACAAACATGTTATCACATGATTTGGCTACGTATTTTACGACCGGCAGCCTGACGTCAACTTACCTTAGTCACCTTTTATGACACCTCGTTAAGAAAGGAGGGTGGTCTATTCTATTCTGCCGGATATCACACGGCTTACCTCCAATCCTTCTCTCCAAAAAAAAAACGGAGAGAGGAGGCCTATTCCAGGAGTGGGATATTAACATGCCGTTACTTTAAGGGTGAATTCCAGAATCATTTGAGGCAAAAAAAACAATTTAAAAAAAAAAACTTCACTCACGTTCCACAATACTTTAATATACATATTTTTGGAATAAAGTTCTTATTTCTAGGATGGATTGCGACCCACTTTAACACAAACGCGACCTCTAGTTTGAAAACAAGTGATCTAAGTTAAAAAAATGTTTCGCAACATTCGCCTTATGGTGAACTGCCCCTTTTCTTAGCACAGATTGTTTGTACGTAAATATATACATGCATTGTATGTGTTGTTCTGTTGTTCAGTTTTTATAAAAATTAACGTTTTCCCGTCTGCATTTATATACTGAACCGCGTTGGTTCGCCCGCGTATAAATCAATTTGTCCCTAAGTTTTACCCGCGTAAATCCTGACTCTGCGCGAATCCCATAATATACTATTCGACTAAACCTTCTTCAGGAATCACAAAAAGTAACAGCCTGTTACTATGCCCACTGCTGGGCTAAGGCCTCCTCTTTGCGTTTTTGGAGAGAAGGGTTGGAGCTAAGACCTACCACGCTGCTCCAATGCGGATTGGTAGGTTAGACATATCCCCAGAATTATCTAGAGATCTGCAGGTTTCCTCACGATGTTTTCCTTCACCGAAAAGCGTGTGATTAATTGCAATTATCAATAAGACACATGAGGTTTAATAGTAAAACTCATTCGTGCCTACCCTCGAAAGAGTCGCACAGTCTCACCACTGGGCTATCACAGCTCTTCTCACCGCTGGGCTATCACAGCTCTATAATCAGCTAAACAGTATATAGTAAAACTTAATAGGTAGTTAAAAAAAATAGATCACTAACCAATAAAGTTTCCGCTAGTTCATCTATACTAAAATTATAAAGAGGAAAGATTTATATGTTTGTATATATGTATATATGTATGTTTATAATATTTTCACGCAAAAACTACTGGATCGATTTTCCGAAAAGTTCTTTCACCATTAAAAAGCTGCTTCTTCATTGAGCAATATTGGCTATATTACATTTAAAAAAAATAGGGATCCCTAATAAGATTGTTATAAGGTGTGAATGAAAATTTAATCGTAAAAATCTTTCATTGCGTTCGCTACGGAAACTATTGATGATAGAACAAAAAAACCTACCGATGTGTCGTAAAAGGCGACTAAGGTAAGTCGACCCACTGTGTGGTATCCGGTTGAGTAGAACAGACCACCCTCTTTTTTACCGGGGGGTCGTAAAATAACACTAAGGTAAGTTGCCGTCAGGCAGGTGGCTGGTCGTAAAATACGTAGCCAAATCGTGTGACAACATGTTTGTAACATGTTGTGCCGACCCCACGTAAAGTGGGATAAGGGCAGGATGATGATGAGGATGATGATGAATGATATTCTGAGCATCAAAAAGCAAAATAATTCTACTTCTACTTTTGAATTAAATCTTATTTAATAATAATTTATTTAGAGAATAAGAAATATTAGTATTTTAATGAAACATAACGTGTAGATTTTCATAAACGCTATAGATTCAAGATAAAGTTGTTAAATAACGAAGTAGTACGAGCTTAAAAACTATAATAGCTGTAATTTGTTTTTCAAATAAATACTTAAACGATTACCTCACGTGTTGCGTGGGAAGAAGTAGTTAAAGGCGACTAAAAGGTTATAATTGAAAGCGTTTGATTGGAAACCTTTAACACAGGCTAACATATTGTAAATTCATCAGAAACCAAAACTAAAAAATAACCAGCTGTAAGGAAAACTTTAATCTATTAATCGCATATATAGAAGAGAGAGTATGTATATGCATACATTAGCTTATCATGCTAATCGATACGGCTAGACCGATTTGAATGAAATTTTCAGGCAATCTTTTGATTGAATATACTAGACCAGTCTACAGAAAGCTTCAAATCAAATGTAAGAGATATGCATATAAGTAAAGCGTATTAAAAAGATTATTTGAATGATAAAAACGCCTGATTGTGAAAATTCTTTCAGCTTCATACAAGATTGCGGTTTAATAATGTAAAATTGAAAATGTTTAAAAGATTGACCGCTGAGTTTCTTGCTGGTTCTTCGCGGTAAGAGCAACATTCCGAACCCATTGCAGCTTCATTAATCATATTGATCCTTGACGATTCAAAAGTGCTCGAAAGAGTCAACTTGAATAAAGAATATTTTGATTTGATTTGATTTGACTAAAAGGATCATCTTGTAAAGTTTCGTGGCAATTGGAGCGTATTTTGAACCGTCAATGTAGTTGTATTTCTAGGGGAAGTCGAAACCAGCCTGAACGTGGCAACGCGTGTTTGAACCAGTAGTAATTTTTAAAAGTTACTTGGCGGAATTCGAAATTGTAGTTTTGTGCTATAAAAACATATTATATAATGAAATGGGACCACCATATCTCAACTTACAAGAAATTTATACAGCGTTGAAATATAAATTAACTTAGATTCTGCAACATAATAGCTTCATAACTGACGGGAACTCCAGGCGTTTGGAATAGGGTAAATGATTCGCAGTTGGGTAGTTCCCCGAGGTTGTCGATACATCTGGTGCTCCTGAATCGATAAGTAGATAAAGGGGCCAGTGTTAAGAGAGGTCCCGATCCACAAGTGGTGCTTCTTCTGGTTACATAGCTACAGAAATGGGGTCAATGTGAACCACTCTGTTCTCGCCACCAATAATGTCACAATCAAGTTTTTAATCGGTAAAAGTCCGACATATTCAGTGTTGGGCTACATGAAATTGCTGTTACAATTAAATATTAACAATGAATAAGTTGTTTACTGCGATTTTCTAATAAACAATATATAATTATTAATCGCGATGTCTTCAATTAACAATTCGTTAACATCTATTACATAAACTGATTGTAAAGTGCAATTAATGGACATTAGTTTTGGTAAATTATTTGCAATTAATACTTAATTATAATTGCATTAAATCAATAATTATATTTTTTAATCGATTAATGAGTTAATCCCATGGACTAAACGCCGAACCAATCTGTCTATACTTAATCGGCATAAACATTAGACTGTCCGCTGTTTGCTTCCAGCGTATTCTTAAATACTTTGGACATATTGCTAGACGAAACCCTGAAAGCCTGGAGAAGCTGACGGTTGTTGGCCAGGTCGACCACGCAGACCAGAAAAGACCAAGCAGCAGACCAGAAAAGAAAACGCTCACAGGCCTGCCAGATAACAAAGTTATAAAAACTGCCGAGGATAGAAATACATGGAAAACCATAGCGCGTGAAGTGGTCAGAAATAATAATTCCATCTAGACACGACCTTCAGAAATAAAGTTGCTGACTAAGATGAAGAATTAGTTAATTGTTTTTTAAATTGATTGACGCACACCTTTGCTCGCTGCCGGTTCTTTAACGGGCGGTGACGAAACGTTATGGATCCTGAGATAAAAAAGTAGCTAGATGCAACTAATATCACAAAGAGATATCTAAAAGCAAATTCAACTAAACGTCCCTTCCCCTAACAGCTCCGCTTATACAAACTCATTAACCAACAAAAGACAAATTTAGCTGAGCACACAAACAAACTCCCGAATTACGCACTTATTTATAAAGAGTACAAGCTTAACGGGATGAACAAATAAACACTATTGAATTTTCCGTCGCTAATCCAATTATTCATTGCTGGAACAATTCTATTTCCACGGTAGGGAACTCACACTCCCGCGGGACTTTATGTGTGCTTTGTTACAGCCATATAATTTCGTAGGCTGTGAAATTATTATATAACCGAAGATTTTGGTCTGAAAATCAAAATCTTCGAACAGTGCGTATTGCCAGTGATGACTTACGAATCTGAAAAGTGGTCGCTGACTCTGGGCCTCATGCTCGGCGTATCTCTACCTGTTCAAATCAGAAATGAGGAAATCTGTGCAAAAACCTGATTCACCGATGATATAGCTCAGCGTGTCGCGAAAGTCATGGCGGACACATAGTGTGGAGAACCGATGGGCGTTGGGGTCTCAAGGTGTTTGAATAGCGTTGGTAGACTCCCTACGAGATGGACTGCCGACCTTATAAAGGACGCTGGGAGCTGCTGGATCCAAGCGATACAAGATCATGTGTTTTGCAGATCCCATAAAAATACTTAAGTCCCTCTGTTGACATAGAAGAAGAAGAAGAAGGAGAAGAAGCCATATCCGTGACCTTGTTCACGATTATGGTAACGTACCCTAAATAATGAAATATGTGTTTTTTTTGTAACCGAAAAAAAAGGAATTTTTTCCAATATTTTACCCCGATGGCCTTAACAGTGCAAATTTCATTTATAATTGGTTCTGCAGATTAGCCACGAAAGTTTAAACACAGATAGAATTTCGCTTAAATATTAATATGGATATATTTAATTCTATATTGAAGTAGTCGACGTTAATCGAAAGAAAATCTATTATTAAATCTACTATTAAATTGAATTGGAATAGAAATTGCTCCAACTAAAATCCAAATTGATTAAACATAATCGATGTCAATGTACTTACTTCAATATAATCCTATCTATATCGAGATATATAATTAATCAACATTAATTCAAATATGATCGAGATTGATAACTATTGTCGACATAAATTTAATAGTTTTCGATTATCAGTCTGTCTAATTGACTTTGGGCTTAATTATAAATAAAAGGACAGAGAACTTAATAATAAGCACGACAGAAGATTAATCAAATCAAATCAAAATAATCTTCATTAAAGTAAGCGTTTTACAAGAATTTTGAATCGTCGAGGAGTTAGGTTTAATAAAGCTACAACTGGTTCGGAATGTTGCTCTTACCAACAAGAACCAGTGAGAAGTTCGGCGGTCAATCCTTTAAACATTTTAAGAAATATAATGTTTCTTTGATCTAAGTTTAAAAGCACTGGCGGAAAGATTAATGCTATCATAGATAATGCAACGATGTATGGCAACGAGTTCTATAGATGTGCAGCAAAAACTGTAAAACAAAAAATACGGTGTCATAAGGCACAAAGTGTAAAGGCCGGTCACGAAGAGGAGCTTCGTGGAACCACACACGTAAATAATTAGGTGAAAATGTGTTTAAAAGTTCTAAATAGTATACTAATTATGTGATAATTCCCTGCAATATCCAATTGGGAGCCTTTTTAATTGGTTAAGCTGTGATAGGCCAGCGGTGAAACCGTGTGACTGTTTCGAGATGGTCACGGGTACGAATCCAATGAGATTTTCTATTAAAACTTATGTGTCTAATTGATAATTGCAGTTTATCACACGCTTTTCGGTGAAGGAAAACATCGTGAGGAAACCTGCATATCCCTAGAGAATTCTAGGAATATGTGTAACCTACCAATCTACATTGGAGCAGCGTGGTAGGTCTTAGCTCCAACCCTTCTCTCCAAAAAAACGGAGGGAGGAGGCCAGTGGGATTGTAACAGGCCGTTACTTTTAATTGATTAATTGAGCTTTATTGAGGAAGCGAGTACCAAAACTCTAGGTGGTGACGTGCCTCGTGCAAAAGCAAACTTTTATCGAGCCCTGTAAAAGAGAAACATCTCCAACACATTGTTTTGTTATATCCTAAACGGATCAACCATCGATTTCGAAGAAAGCTCCCATGGGGCTTGTTTTAGAAATTTCAACATCATCATCCTCTTGCCCTTATCCCACTCTAAGTGGGGTCGTTACAAACATGTCACATGATCTGGCTACATATTTTACCACCGGCCGCCTGCCTGACTTCAACTTACCTAGTCATATTTTACAACGCCTCAGCAAGAAAGAGGGTGGTCTATTCTACTCTGCCGGATACCACACGGTGAGTAGACTTACCTTAGTCGCATTTACGACACCTCGGTAAGGAATAAGGGTGGTCTATTCTACTCAGCCGGATACCACACAGCAATTTTGTAGAATTTTTCAACAATTATTATCATAAAATCTTTACAAAGTCTACAGTCAAATGTTCCTTTTGAATCTATCTGTCTTTTTAATAAAATCTTATATGATGTAATATTGGTTTATGAGGTTATGGCGAAAAAAGAGAGTTTTTTTATAATTGATTTATAGAAGCAGGCGTTACTTTGCGGAATTCCATATTACAAGCAATATAACAGAACTAACTACTTTGCTATAATCCGCACGGGTTAAGTGAATGCATGCAAAGCCAATGTGTATGAAGCAGGCAAAATCTACGCACCTTATACATGCAGGACCAGCCACCAAATGCACCCCAAGGCGCAATTCACCAGCAACACGATGAACACGATGAACGTGCAGTACGATTTTTGTCGTGAAGCCTATCCTCCTGATGATGCTTCGGTTTCGGGGCGAAACGATCGTCGAGATTGTGGTGGTGGGTGTGTGTGCTGCTTTTGTGTTCGTTGTTGCTGGTGAATTGCGCCTTGGGGTGCATGTGGTGGCTGGTCCTGCATGTATAAGGTGCGTAGATTTTGCCTGCTTCATACACATTGGCTTTGCATGCATTCACTTAACCCGTGCGGATTATAGCAAAGTAGTTAATTCTGTTATATTGCATTTTTTATAATAGTTCACGACAATATAATTAAAAAACACACGTTCCTCTGTTTGCATTTGAACCTCAGTCAACCTAAGTCAACTTTCTAGCCCATAAACGCTCCGACCTCCATTACGCATTTCGCGGTCGAGTCGAGCACCTCCGTAATCCCAGTGTCCATTTCCTTCGACGTTTAGTCGCAAATTGCTGCATGGTGCGAATGGCCGCTTTAAAAGCCCCCTCTAATAGTTGTTGCGGACCGTAATGGCGCGATTAGACTCCTTTTTCTCTCCGGAGAAATATAGCCAGATAAATATAGGGACGTATGCAGCCGGATTCGTGTGTTCCCAATTCGGGCCTTTGTTTTGTAACTTTTCTTTTATTGAAATGCTCGGTTTAGACTTGTTGTGGCGTTTTATTTCGCGATAAATGTCAACGTGCCTTGTTATATGAGCTTTCTTTATTATTATACTTGTCTAAAACGGTTGCTTTGTAAAATGCAGTGGCCGAAGAGTACATTTTTTAATACTTGCCTTTCTGTTTGCGATTCGCTGTATTCTTTGTGACGTTGGTTTTTGCGTTCAAATTCTGATATATATTTTTAATATTACATGCATTACACAAAAATTGCGTACAAAAGTTGCTTGTACCATTTGTTTAGTTTAAGTTACTAACGCATACGTCATTAACATACGTTTTTAAAGCCTTCTTAATCTTACAGTTTTAAGCATTTTTTTATCACTATCTACTGCAGTACGCGCTATCCACTCCCAGTATAATAATCGGTGGTTTAATCCACCATTAAAACCATAGAGTATCAAAAATTGTTTTCTACTCAGGATTGGCGAGTGGAAAACGCATTTGGGGGAAAAGAAAATTTCGCAATCTTATGTCAGACTTGCGTTTTCGTGTCAAGGAAGGTATTAAGTGTTTGAGGGATTCGCGACTACTCGACCTTGATGCGAGGCGGCAACGCCGTAACAGAAATGACTAGGGTCGCCGTTGTCGGATACTACAAGGAGTTATATATATAGCACAGCTAGCACGTGGAAATCAGTGTGCCACAATTTTTTTCTGGAATTCAAATTTTAAACATAAAAGTAGTTATTGTGAGTTAACCATAAGAGATAGAGACATGCTATCGCGGACTTTTTTGTGGTAGTTTTATAGACTTACAATTCTCTAGTACATTACTTTAGCGTATCTCTGCTGGTTTACGCAGCGCACGCGACTAAAGCTCCCAGGAAGCAAGTTGTTTAACAATTGCTCGATCTCTTCGACACAATTTACATAATACTGATATGTACTATTTACCTAAACCATCTGGGAGTATCGCACTATCTTTTGGCGAAAATCGTACAAAAATCTGTTCAGTAGATTTTGGGAAAATCGATTACATACAGACAGACAGCTTTTAGGGACTTTGTTTTATAATACGTATAGATATATACTCGCTGGTTTTATATGTTTTGAAGAGCTTACCCTTAGTACGTTCTCCGACGCTAGCACAGTTTCTGCTCTCTACTCTTAATTTCACAAGCTTAACGGTGCTTCCGGACTGACGATAAGAATTCGGAAAAAGCAATGAAATGACACTGCATCATCATATAGTTCTTTACACAGCAGCGGCTAATAGTTGTATTGAAACTGTGATAGTCTGTACAGGCCTTGTTCTCTCTGGAGATAAATAACCGGTCCGTTAGCGAGATCCGTTTCCGAAATCGGACATTTCTTTTCCACAGTTTTATTGAAATACTCGGTTTCGGGCTTGTTCTAGTATTTCATTCTGTCTCAAATGTCCGCGTTCTTTTATACTTCTTTGTATTAGTAAAATAATTTTTCAGCGATTCATTTATTTGTTTGCACTTGATTGCCTGTTTTTTTTGGCCCGTTGGCGTAGCTTTAGGGATCGTTGGTATATTGTAGGTATATATTTGACAGTTGTCTGTCGCCTGTAACACGTGTATTAGGTCTCTTATCTTGGAGACGGACGACCGTGATTATAATTCATTCAATTCAATTGTTAAATAAAAATTGATAAAATTTAATAAAATAAAATTAAATAATATGTTTTTATTTATTTGGCTTTCATGTCTAAATGAAATAACAGTTCGATATGGTGTTTGGTATTGATACGATTGTAAGGTTGGACAGTAACATGAATTCCTTTAACTGATGACTACATAAATTCAATCGCAGGAAGAAGCTACTAAGGATATCGCGAACTTCAAACCAATTAGGCACATAAGTTTAAATCAAAAACTTATCAATTTCCTTGATCCTGTTTTGAACCGAGTTAATTTTAAGCGTGAGATATATTGATGATATATCTCACGCTTAAAATTATAGTGACCTAATTAAAAAAAGTTGTTCAATGAAAAATTCTAATTAAGCTTCACGTAGCGCCTACAAATCTAGTGAGTGTTAAAGAGTTGGTCTCTTAAAACACTAGTTATATTAATAGTTCGCAGCGTGAAATCATAGATGGCATTCAAATAAGGATAACAATGTATCTGTGTGAACGTCACATCAATCTTAATAGTAATTACGCTGGTTAGTGGTCTGTATGTTTTCGTGAAGTGTATGCAGATCTTTGCCCAAATCAGTGAGTACTAAAACCACACCAACCTTGCTATCCACATTCGCCCCGAACGGACGAAGACCTGTTGCCGGACGCACGACGCACCAGCTGGCAGTGGACTTGGCGCAGCACTCTTCACTAGTTAGGTTAGAACAGTAGTTACAACAGTAGTTTTTGGAAATGCACACACCTCAGAGAGAGACAATAACGTATTGTCATGCACACACCTCTCAGAGACGACTTGTCAATACAATATATTCGTTCAGAAACATTTATATGTCTTTAACACGACAACGTGTCCTTAGAACGTCCGCGAGGTAAGTACCGACCAACCATTTGAATGCGATGGTAGACGGACAAAATTGATGCAGTAATGTTTTGTATAACTACCCACTTAATATATGGTGCAAAGATCGAACAGTAGCTAAATCAATTAAGCATAATTTTCAAATAGTTCACTTTAACAGCAATCTTGCTAATTTAGTTTCCGATGAGCCCATAGCTTCACCCGGGTGAAAATTAGTGTGTTACAAAGTTACAATGTATCTAAATAAATGAGTATTAATTTTGAGTTGGGTCACTTTAGTACTTATCTTGCGATATATATCATAGAGAACGAACTAGAAGCATTTCTTTTTTACCACAATTTATTGTACACGTGTACGATTTATTCAACCAAAGCGTAATTGTCTATTGTCAGCACCTTTATATTAAAGAAACAAAATTATATTCGAGTATCCTTATTATTTATATTTGATTTCTGACTTTGAAAAGAAATAAATTTCATTATTAGAATTCAAATAAAATAGAAATGGACCTCTTTGAACTATATAAAAAGAAATCACAAAAGATTTTACACAAACAAAACATTTTTTGTTTTTTTTTAATATTCTGTTCAACGCGCAAAGTTTTTAACCTTATACGATTTATTAATTTCATATTTATTTTAGTTGTATTTACTTTACAACTTTTCTGGCTTTATATATACAATTTATGCAGAGTAAAAAAACAAACAAAAACGCCTATCAATACTATAAATAATAAACAAAGTATAAATTGTCTCACTTCGTAGGTTAGCTGGTAGAGATCTCTGTCAAAGGGCTAAGTTGACCGTTGTGCTCTGTTTTTTATTGATAATGTTTTTCCTTTTTTTTTATGGTACGTAAACAAATAAATAAATAAAGTACCTGAAAGCAATTTGTCTGTTAGTGATTGATTGAAAATGAACTAAACGGGTTTTTGTACTTTTTTTGTCTTCAGTTAGATTTAAATTAATATAAGGATAAAAAAATAAGGTTTAATATGAACTGTGAAAACCAAAAAATATTACCTCCGCAAGCTAGCGCTCTTTCCATAAGATGCCGCCGTTATCCGACTGTGGTAGCGAGTGGATGTATTGCACTAATCGACTTGCTGAATACTGATTTTTTTGTCTAGATATTCTTACCCGGGCGAAAGCGAAGCTATTAATATATAAATAGTAGTTATCTATGGACATGACTTAAGATCAGGACTCTATCTTTTGTATTGGTTAAAGGTTTACGCTTAATATATAAAAAGTAGTTATCTGTGTTACATAATTTAAGTTCAGGGCTTTATCTTTTGTATTAGTTAGAGGTTTCGGCTTGTTATCGCAGTAGATGTTAAATTTAGAATTAAACGCGAATTTAGAGATGATCTCTTTACACAGGAACGTACTGGAATCGATTAGCGGTTCGGTTTTGCCGATAAGATGATAACTTGAAATGACCAAAGCGCTCTTCCATCGTCCTATATTGATATTGAGGTGTCGGTATTGATACATCGATATTGAGGTGAGAATCCAACCTTCTTATCTCAGCGTAGGGTAGCGTTGACGATTCAAAAGCACTTGTTTACAATTTTACTTGAGTACATAATAATTTGAATTTGAATATGAATGTAAATTATAAATCATTCAATCGAATTACACACAGATTCAGGAAAGATAAAAGCACAAATCGAAAAACAAATAAAAGTCCATAACGCATATTTAAAATAAATTCTTAAAAAACAATGAAATGGTATACAGTCATTAAAAAATAGTTTATCATTCTCCTGCCCTTATATCAATCTGAGTGGGGTCGGCACAACATGTTGTCAAATGATTTGGCTACGTATTTTACGACCGGCCGCGTGCGTAACGTCAAATTACCTTAGTCATATTTTACAACCCCTCGGTAAGAAAGAGGGTGGTCTATTCTATTCATGCGGATACCACACGGTGGGTCGACTTACCTTAGTCGCCTTTTACGACATCTCGTTAAGAAAGAGGGTGGTATATTTTACTCAGCCGCATATTACACGGCATTCAATAAAAAAAATTCATTTACCAAATAAATAAATATGGTGTCCATTACAATGGGGTTCTAAAAAGGGGCACAAAACAAAGTGCGAAAACGCCCAATCATTCTACATACAGAACCCTTACAATGACGCTGGCTTATTCCGCCCTCATAAGTGACTAGGGCTCTAAAAGCTCTCACATTTTCACGTACGAACAACAAAAAAAACGACGTGACTCTACATTTTCATTCCACTCAGGAAGCTACCGCTTCCGTGCCCGCAGTCATTTATCGACACCCGTAAAAACCCATGGTTGCTCCCTCTGCACCCAATAATAATACCATGTAACTTAAAAGTACATAAAATATAGATACATACAATATAAATAAATATATGGGACACATACTCATAATCGTCCGTCCCCAAAGTAAGTAACTTAATACTTGTGTTATGGGTGACAGACAATTGGTTAATATATACTTATTATAAAACAAAGTCCCAAAAAGCTGTCTGTCTGTATGTAATCGATTTTCTCAAAATGTACTAAACGCATTTTTGTACGGTTTTCATCAAAAGATGCAATACTTCATAGTATATATCGGTGTTATGTGAATTGTGTTGAAGACATCGAGCAGTTGATCAAAAAATTGCTTGCTGGGAGCTTTAGCAGCGTGCACAGCGTAAACCAGCAGAGTTACGCTAGTTATGTACTAGAGAATTGTAGATCTATAAAAATACTACAAAAAAGTCCGAGACAGCATGTTTCTATCTCTTATGGGTAACGCACAATAACTACTTTTATGTTCAAAATTGCAATTAAATATACCGTTTTTCTAGTACAGCTAGTATAACTATATAAAGGGCAGCTAATACAAAGAGCCTACTACTGAGAATTATATAGATGATAAAAATGGATACAGCTACTCCTCTACCCTGTACAAGATATTAATGACCAAATGTAACTGATTATAAGCACTTTATTTGAAAAGAGCAACCACCGAGTTTTTTGCTAGCTCTTCTGACTAGGAACAACTTCCCGAATCAGCCATAGATGTTGATTATTCAAAAGCACTTGTTTACAAGTTTACTTGCATAAAGAATATTTTGAAATTAACTTGTATTTGATATGGTAATACACCACAATAAAATTTACACTTATCTAATATCCATTCTATATTGTTATAAGCAATTGACACAAACTACACTAAAAATCTATTCATACGACTGTCTGTCACGCTCTAATGAATCACCTGTCAATAAAATACCACTCCAGCCCGTAAGAAATAATCTAAATATATAAAAAAACCTAATCTCTTTTTTCTTTGAAATTGCATCACGCGAGAACGTTCGAAGACCGAAGATTTTATTTTGTTGTGTTAATCATTGTCAAGAAAAGGTTTTTATGAAAAAAAACTCTAAATTTAGAGAAGCATAAAAAAACTTAAAACTAACGAAAAAATATATTATAAGATATTGACTGGCCCGTTGGCGCAGTGGGTAGTGACCCTGCCTTCAGCTCCACGGGTCGCAGATTCGATTCCCGCCGAGAGCCAACATTTTCTATAAACAATTTGTTGGTTCTTCGAGCCTGGGTGTGAATTTGTATTTAAGTATGTATTTAAAATTATATATGTAGTATATCTACCAGTCGTCCGTCACCCATAACACAAGTATTAAGTTACTTACTTTGGGGACGGACGACCGTGTGTGTGAGTGTCCCGTATATTTATTTATTTATTTATTCATAAAATAACAGAATACGCTGTCTAGATGAATATATAATGTGACAAATTTAGTATTCATTTACACCAAAATGTGCAAGTTATCACCTTAATTACTTATATGCTAGTCCCACGTGGGCTTTGTTCATAAAAATTCTGACGCCGTTTCCGCGTTGAATCGCTAAGCTGATTCTTTGTGCGAACAAGGAGCGACACCTGTAGTGACCTCTCGTTACAAATAAATTCTTATATTCCAGCAGGCCTACCATGAACTCTTATTGCGACTCAATTGAAGACGTAAACGAAATTGTTTTGATTTTTCATACAATGACTTCTTAAAGCACACTTTAAGTCGTTGCCGAATGAGCGTTCGGAATGCGTCCTAAAACATTTTAGTAAAAGAGACAGAGTTATCTATAGTTCATATAACGTTATCCTTTTCAAACTTTACGAACTCAATGCAATCCACACTTCATGGTACGAAATAAAGCGGTTGAGTTTAGGTACCGACTTTGAATTGAATCGTTTTCTAAGTTTATGGTAGGCCTACTGGACCACTTTGCATGTTTAGATACTGACACTATAAGTATATACGGTCAATGCGATATTTTTAGTTTGAAAAACATCAAATATTTATAAGACAAAAATAAGCTTAATGTTTGCTCTGAAATTTCTAAAACTTCTAATGAAAGTTATATTAAATTAACCAAGCTTAAATTCCGATATTGTGAATATAAATTTTATAAACAATTTTGTTGAGAAAATCTATGTAATGCTAAGTGTAGGAAGCAGAAACCGTTCACATACCCTATACGTACAGGATTAGATACCGCACATAGCACAAAACACCGTCACACAAATTCACTACGACAATATTAACGATCTTTTCTTTAATTCGGATCATTTCGTTACATCGCCCTATCGTTGCTTTAAGTTTTGCACATGCACATGTTAGCATTTTACTACAATGCTTTTAAATGGCATGTTATTCATATCCCAGAGGATCTCTTGAATTTGTGAATAAATCACATTCTCTCATGATCGTTTCTTTCACGACTAAAGTTATTGTGAACTGTAAATATTAATAATGGTTACATTTTTTCACCCAAAAATTCATATATACGTAAAATAAGTATATGATAGGTACTTTAAACTCTACTTTTCTATAAGTCTCAAACCTATTTCAACTCATCTTTTGTCTTTTTTTATATTTTCTAAAGCGGAAGTTCTCGAAGGTACTCTATTTAGATTTTTTACATCCAGCCAACTGCTTTTAAAGCAAAAACACTGTCGCAAAATTCTCGCAAATGCATTTTGTCCAACCATGATTTATCGCACTGCTCGGATATCTTAATAATTCACAGACTCTCATAAATCAGGCGGCGGCTATCTAAAAGATTGTTTACTGTGGTATAATCGAGTTTCACCTTTGGTGGGATCTATACTAAAATAAGAAATAATTTTGTTGTAACTTGATGATCAATAATGTGATTTGTTTGACAATGACAATTTGTTCCACAATCTACTTTAACTTTAACTTTACCATACAGCAGTTTAACAATACTATTAAAAAAAGGCTAATTCAGAAAGCCTATTATACTATTGAAGATTACCTAAACGATAAGAATGCGTGGATATAGCTTCTCTTCAACCCTGTACAAGACATTAATAACTATATGTAACTAGTGATAAGAATTATTGTTTGAAAAGAGCAACCACCGAGTTTCTTGCTGGTTCTTCTCGGTAGGACCAGCTTTCCGAACCAGCAGTAGATGTTGACGATTCAAAAGCACTAGTTTACAAGTTTACTTGAATAAAGAATATTTTGAATTTGAATTTGAATGGAGTAATTTTGTTGTGAATAAATCAACAATTATAAGATTGTGTTCTCAATGGAATAATTTTGTTGTGAACATATCAACAATAATGTGATTTTGTTGTCGATTGAGAATTTTTTTAAAGAATAGACCAACAATAATATGGTGTGGTATCCGACTGAGTAGAATCCGAGGTGTCGTGGAAGGCGACTAAGGTAAATTGACCCACCGTGTGGTATCTGGTTTAGTAGAATAGACCACCCTCTTTCTTACCGAGCGGTCCTATAATACGACTAAGATAAGTAAACGTCAGGCAGGCGGCCGGTCTTAAAATACGTAGCCAAATCATATGACAATATGTTTGTAACATGTTGTGCTGAGCCCACTTAGAGTGGGATAAGAGCAGGAGGATGATAATTAGTTACGTATAATAGACAGTTGACTGGCCCGTTGGCGCTGTGGGTAGTGACTCTGCCTTCAGCTCCGCGGGTCGCGGGTTAGATTCCCGCCGAGGGCCAACATTTTCAATAAACAAACTGTTCTTCGAGCCTGGGTGAGTATTTGTATTTAAGTATGTATTAAACTTACTTTGGGGACGGACGACCGTGTGTCAATACACAGCAGAACTATAGATAAATAATAAGAATGAAGATTTAAAAGATCCGCAGATCAGAACGGCCATACAAGAAAATCCATTATTCTCGAAAAATGTGTATAATTCGCTAAATTTTCTTATATCTTCAATATCAAGCCAACTGCTGAGTGGACAAAAACAGTGTCGCGACATTCTCGCAAATGCGTTTTGCCCATCTATGATTTATCGCACAGATTGGATATCCTAATAACTCCCAGACTTTCATAAATCAGGCGACAGCTATCTTGAAAACTTCTTGGTGTATAATCAAGTTAAACTATGTGTTCTATGTTATATATTCACTTTACTTTATGTAAATGTAAAAACACCGAAAACATGAAACTAAGATTTTTTACGTAAGATTAAAACATAGGACAAGCGAAGATCGCGCCTACTTGTCTAAGCAAGTAAAGTTATCATGATCTTGATACGTGAACGCCTAATAGTCATACGAGTCAACGTTTAGAATGAGATTGACTCCACTACGTCATACTCCGTTATTTAAGAGCAATACTTACATATATGCCCTGTTTACATGAAAGGATTTACTTCTACGATCATTTGAGAATCCCGTTTCCGGTATACACATATGCAAACCTAATTACCTGGTATTGATCAAATACATACATGTTATTTGACTATTTGCTTTTCCAACATTTATTTAATTAATTAGGTTAGGTTTAATTTTCACGATTTCTATTATTATTATAATATAAACATCGCATGCTGTCGATGTTATAACCCTTTAAGATTTTATTAGATGACGACATCATTAATAGCTAAGTAAAATATTTAAGCTTTTTATTCAAGGCTATAAGACTTAGTTCGGGTTATTTATTTAAAATTATCACCGTTGTTTTAAATTTTAGATCTTTCGGTGCTCAAATCTATTTGCAAACCTTTTTTTTATTACTTTCAAGATTATTTAATACACTTTTTCTTTTGTTTAGTTTTAAAGATTTTCACTTTAATACTCTGATTATGTCACCGAGTTTCAGATGTTTCATTAAATAAAAACTAGACTTCTTTCTTAGGATGATATTCGCTGTAATTCAATATTACCAAGTACCATATTGATCTATTGATAACAATAAAGGGTTTAATACATTACGGGTCGAGTATTTTTATCAGCACTATAGACATAGTAGAATCCCTAATATTGATTCGTTCGCGTCAACAGCGATCTCTGTTTGCTCAATTTTCAAAGGATTAAATATAATCGAACATGAGTGGGCTTTAATACTTGTATTAAAGAGATTAGACACGATGAATAGAAAATGATTTTGAATATTGAAATTTCTTCCATTTTGTAATCCTAATTTTCAAATTTTGAAATAGCAATTTAGTGTACCTCAAGGGTCCGTATTGGGACCAGAATAATTCATTTTATATGTAAAGCATTTCAGTTCGTTTTAAAATATTATTGCAGCTATTTTCTGATGACAGCAATTATTTAGAGGTGTAAAAAATAAATAGTGATATATTATCACGTTCACAAAGTCATTCGGTTTTTTATTACTGAATCCCGGTAAAAAGACAATCTTTCATTTTAACATATTTCTAGACTTAATTAATCTTATAACTTTATAGATTCTACTTTAAAACTTTGTTTTAGCTAGTAAATGTAATAAAATCTGTAAAATAATTACACATAATGTATCAAATAAGATTATTGTACTTACGTTTAATGTATGTAAATATATATTCAACTAAATTCTATAAAGATGGAAATAGACTAAAATCCAAGGGGGAATACCTTAATCTATATTAAACATCCTTTTGTCATAAAATTTCATTTAAATATCGACATATCTTAAACACAAATTTAAGGAACAAGACAATAGCGTATAGATAAAGTACCTGGGTGACCTAGTTTTGCTCCGTATTTTTTTTGTTAACCTCGATTTTCAGGGACAATATTTAACAAGTCTAACAAGAGACAGAACTTGAAAAGAAAGAGGTAAACAAAATTAATCAGACTTGAGATATCTGGAGTCGAACCAGAGTCTTCAAATTTCGAGACCGCCCAATTCCCCTCCCGAGCTATCAGAAACTTGTAGATGGTGGCGAAATTTACCTTCGTATTCTAATGATATTGTGGCAGTTCATTAACTAGAAACTCATATAAAAAGAAGTTTTCTAAAAATGAAACCTACATCGATTTATCGCCCCCGAAACGTCTTTATGCTAAATTTCATGGAAATCGTTAGACCTGTTTTCGAAATTCAGACAACATATAAACAAGATATAGCTGTGATAGCCCAGTGTTTAGACCGTGCGACTCTTTCGAGGCGTCACGGGTTCAAACCCTGGGCAGGCACCAATGAGTTTTTCTGTTAAAACTTATGTGTCTAATTGAAAATTGCAATTTATAAACCTGCATATCTCTAAAGAATTCTAGGGAAATGTAGAGTATATGCTTTGGAGCAGCGTGGTAGGTCTTAGCTCCAACCCTTCTCTTCAGAAACGGATAGAAGAGACCTATGCCCAGCAGTGGGATAGTAACAGGCCGTTACTTTATAAAGGAGAATTGCCCGTTTAAAGGTATTACACAGTTAAATTCGATAGCACAGGTACGTACATCGTAACTTATATAAGTTTTCAGTTTAGAGTATTGAATTTCACATTAACAATGGGGCTATTAGGGTAACAAGATATAATTACGTGCTAATTAGACAATTTATACAGACAATGTCTTTATAATTACTTACATTTAAAGTTTGGTTATAAAAGGACGGTTGGACTACAAACCTGCTCAATTGCTCAATTATCAAAGCACAAAGTTTAATTAATAAATTTTATGCAGTAATTAGAATTAAGCATGATGAATCGAAAATTACAAGTAGCCGGGGCATATTTTCACATGGATCGTACTTTAGGGTCGTAATATTGTCAGTTGCTCGTTGTGAAATAATTAACGTGGCGTTGCATTGGTCTCGTCGTTGTTGGCTTAGGGTTTAAATATACAAGGAGGTTAAAGCGTAAACCATAGAAGACACAAGGAAGCGCAGTACCGTCTCGCTTATCATTAACTTACTGTATTATTATATAAAAAAGTGATCCCTAACAGATATCTAAAGACATTGTTACAGCTTCAAATCAATTACATTAAAGAACTTCTAAACTTTTTTCTTTCGAAAAGAAAAAGTTTTTATTAATTTACGTAGCCTTAGAATAAAACCGACCTTCAAGTCTAGGTATTTAGGTTAAAGAGAAAATTCTACGTCTAAAACTTCGTTATGTAAGCACTGTTTGCGGTGAAATTTGCACATCTCCACACTTAATTTCACAATTTCTACAGATATAAATTTTCCATCGTTTATTTCTTAAACTCACATTAAATTTAATATATCTCTTGACTATTCACTCGTGTAAATTAATACATTTGCTTTGCGTGAATTAACTTCGGAAAATAGGGTCATCAAGTTTTTAATTTACAAAAGTAATAATAAAATTATTTTGCTATAATCCGCGATACAGTAAATAGAAAATATATATAGTGCTAAATGTATAGTGGATTATCCGTTTTTCATACCCGTTACATGCAGGATTCGTAAAAACACATGCAAAAACCTCCACCACTGCCACCACAATACACAAGCACTACACACGTTCACTATCACAAACTCAACAATCGTTTCGCCCCGCAACCGAAGCATCATCAGGTGATAGACTCCACGACAAAATCGCAAAGCAAATGTTTTTTAAATCGCGGCTTTTATTAATAAATAAATAAATAAATGGTGGGGGTTGAACCGATTACTGTTTGGATAATGCTTCGCTGTAGTGCTTGTGTATTGTGGTGGCAGTGGTGGAGGTTTTTGCATGTGTTTTTACGAATGATATGCATATAAATGCAGAGTAGACGATAAAGATATATTTTGCAAACCCCACTTAGAGTAGGATAAGGGTAGGAAAATGATCATAGAGTTGTAAGAAAATACTCTTAAATAGTCAACTCTGCTGGTTTCGAACATTACCAGGAATAGAAAGAAACTCAGCAGTGGCTTTTTAAAAAAATCACATAACTAGTAACATTTCGTAATTACTATCTTCCAAAGTTGAATAATTAATAGCTGATATGGCAAAGGTGAAATTGACGCCGTGTGGTATCCGGCTGCATAGAATAGACACCCTCATTTCTTACCGAGGAGTCGTCAAAGACAACTAAGGTAAGTTGACGTCGGGCAGGCGGCCGGTCGTAAAATACGTAGTCAAATCATGTGTCAACATGTTTGTAACATGTTGTGCCGACCCCACTTAGAGTGGGATAAGGGCAGGAGAATGATGATGGCAAAGGTGAAATTGATGTCCTTAATCCGACACAACGGGTACAAGATGGGGTAAAAAAACAGTTTTTATTTTAGGAACCGCAAAAAAAATACAATTTGCGTTTTTGAATTTAAACTATCGTGAGTGGTATTCATAGTTAATGTATAGAAACCAAGAAAGAAAAAATAGAAAGAAAGAAGAAATGTCATGTGAAGCCAGCCCAACTACATAGTTTTAAGCCCATACCCTTATTTATGTTATCGGAGTGTATATTATTTCAAACAAAATTGTTTACTTTTAGCTCATAGATGTCTGCCTAGTTGTTTGAACCTGTGACTCCCCTTGATAAAGGTCACGTGGTCATAACGTTAGGCTCGTAAATATTGTAAATATATCGTTCAAAGGATCACAAAACGAACAAATCATAATGTCCAAATAACTACAGCATTACAACCGTCCCGCCAGATAAATCGAGTTTCACGATTGACGGCGACCTTCTGAAAAGTCAATTTAACCCCCAGACCCCCACCCCTACTCAACTGTTAATAAAAGCCCGATAGAGGCGTAATCTGAATTGCTAATGTTATTTTTCTTTAAATTACGGCCGCGCCCTGAATTAAGAGGCCGTTATATTCAAAGATTGTTTACCCATCGACGCCTTTTGCGTCAAAATTTTATCAGCCGATGAATATATATCTTAACAGATATCGAAGGACAGCAGGTTAAGCTTTGATAATGCTGATATTAAACTCTGTCTTATATTTTAAAGGCAGTAGCTGACATACATATAATACCTGATATAGACAGTACTACTCAGTAATATATTGACGATAACTTAGACAATAAGAAGGTGTGGATGCAGCTACTCTTCAACCCTGTACAAGACATTAATAACTATATGCAACTAGTAATAATAATTATTCCTTGAAAAGAGCAACCGTCGAGTTTCTTGTTGGTTCTTCTCGGTAGGAACAGTTTCCGAACCAGCAGTAGATGTTGACGATTCAAGAATAAAGATTATTTTGATTGTGATTTGATTTGATATATAAATTAATGAATTTCCTGATATATAAAAGCAGGCGTTACTTTGCGGAATTCCATATTACAGAAAATATAACAGAATTACGAGAACTTTGCTATAATCCGCGCGGGTAAAGCGAACGCATGCAATGCTAATGTGTATGAAGCAGGCAAAATTCACTTTACAATGTCACCACGTGTATGCCAAGACACCTCCAGCAGCAACAATGCACATTAGCATCACACACGACTACCACCAAAATCTCCACGATCGTTTCGCCCCGAAACTGAAGCATCACTAGAAGGATAGGCTCCACGACAAAATCGTAATGGGATTATTATCATTATGTTATTATACGTGAATTTTGCCTGCTTGATACACATTAGCATTGCATGCATTCGCTTAACCCGCGCGCATTATAGCAAAGTAGTTCTGTTATAGTTTTGATGAATTTCTTGTTAAGATCTCCGTACCCGTAGCAAAATCTTAGCTTAATTTCTTTAAGGTATTTTCGACCCGTGACCTGAGCCGCTTCCAGCTGAAGTCATTTACGAGTTGATTAACAAGTTCCCCGCTTAATTTGAGCGCGGGATAATAGTGTGTTGGAGGAGATTGCGGGCGTTATGTGGCCGTAAATTAGGAGGGGAGGTATAAGAATCTCCTTAAGCGATTAGCTACGTGAAAGAATAGCTACTGTATTAGAATTAATTCTTATAAGTGTTCGCCTATTAATAGTAAATTGGCCAATGCAGTGAATTCATTCCTTTTAACTAAACTGACTTCTAATTTCCAACATAATTCTGAATATATGATAGAAATATTTTGCTTGAATCCGCCTTTGTTTCTTGTTGTTGTTTGAATCTATATAATGTTAAGTGTAAGAAGCAGACAACATTCACATGCCTTATACATGCAGGGGCAGTCACTACACTTCTACACTACACTCTTTCATTTAGATCCTATCGCCCCGTAACGTGGCGAAGTTTGTGACACGTATGGTGACTGCTCCTGCATGTATAAGGTACGTGAACGCTATCTGTTTTCACACTTATGATTACATATTCAAATACAAATTCAAAATATTCTTTATTCGAGTAAACTTATAAACAAGTGCTTTTAAATTGTAAACTCTACTGCTGGTTCGGAAAGCTGTTCCTACCGATAAGAGCTAGAATGAAACTCGGTGTTTGCCCTTTTCAAATTTTATTCCTATAAGTAGTTACATTCTATCTTGTACAGGATAGAGGAGTAGCTATATCCACGCATTCTTATCATCTATATAATCATCAATAGTATAGCAGGCTTTCTGTATCAGCCTCGCTTTAACAGAGTTTTTAAAGTGCTGAATGGAAAAGCTAAAAATTGATTTTTTATATTATAGAATCTATACCCAAACCAATAGATACCAAAACCATTGATTCTCTAAACAAACATGTATTATATCAAAATGATTCTGTTATCTATACTATGGAATTCTGTAAAGTAACGGCTGTTTCTATAAATTATTCAAAAATAATTAAAATTTCTTATTAATATCACTCAAAGCAACTCGATAATTAATAATTAAAATTTACAAAAGGAAAAATAACATCCATTAAAACAACATAGTGTGGATTATTTGTCAGTAATGACACGTGATATGGACAAAATGACGAAAGCTATGTCACAGCTATGATATTAGTAAAGCAATTTCTAGTTGAGTGTAGTATTATTTACTGAATTATTGATGAAGTACGCCTTTTATAGTAATTATAACCGAGGACGTAGGCTTGTTTACGATAACACCACGATATATAAATTGACTACCTGTTAATCCTGGCTTTCTTGACGTAGATTCTATATTATACGTAAAATAAAACGCAGAACAAAAAATATACCAATATTTCACATCATTATCGTCATCCTCCTGCCCTTATCCCACTCTAAGTGGGGTCGGCACAACATGTTAAAAACATGTTGTCACACGATTTGGCTACGTATTTTACGACCGACCGCCTGCCTGACGTTAACTTACCTTAGTCGTATTTTACGACCCCTCTGTAAGAAAGACGGTGGTCTATTTAACTCAACCAGATACCACACGGTGGGTCAGCTTACCTTAGTCGCCTTTTACGACCAATATTTCACATATAGAACATATTCATATACAAATTTAAATTCAAAATATTCTTTATTCAAGTAAACTTGTAAACAAGTGCTTTTGAATCGTCAACATCTACTGCTGGTTCGGAAAGCCTTCCTACCGAGAAGAGCCAGCAAGAAACTCGGCGGTTGCTCTTTTCAAACAATAATTCATATCACTAGTTACATATAGTTATTAATGTCTTGTAGTGGGTTGAAGAGAAGCTATATCCACGGATTCTTATCGTCTAGGTAATCTTCAATAGTATAATAGTCTTTCTGAATTAGCCTTTTTTAAATAGTATTTTTAAGCTGCTGTTAAAGTAGATTGCGGAATTTTATTATAGAGTCTTATACCCAAACCCACGAACGAATTACAAACTCTTGCAAGGCGCAAAGCAGGAAACGCAAGCTTATGTCGGTTCCTACTTTGTCTATTATATACATCGCCAATCCTTCTATAATTGTTTATATTCATATATACAAAAATGAAATTAGTATGATAATACTTACATACACATGCCGTTTTACTTTTATTGCATGTAAATACAGCTTCAATATAAAGTAAGTATACCAAAACAAGCTTGCATAAACTGTAGTTACCAGCAATTGTATGCTCGACGAAGTTCGAAACTTCGACAAAGTTGAGCTTTTGCAGCGTAGAAGTGAATATATTGTTCAAAAATTAAGCGAAACTTTTATAAGGGCTATTTTATATTTCTGAAAGTCTTTCTACTTCTTTTCTACTACTAAGCATTACGGAATGATAGTTAGATAATTTAACGAAAAGACTTAACTCTTTCCCAGAAATAATGGCATGCATAATAAATATGTATAAATAGTAAAGTATTACTACTTTTACCTTTGAGGATATAGTTAGCATATTCCTAGATAGGCATATCTAGGAATATGCTAACTATATTCTCTGTGAGCTGTGATAGCCTAGCGGTGAGACAGTGCGACTCTTTCGAAGGGAACACGACTTCAATCCCGGGCAGGCACCAATGAGTTTTTCTATTAAAACTCATGTGTCTAATTGGTAATTGCAATTTATCACACGCTTTTCGGTGAAGGAAAACATCGTGAGGAAATTTGCATATCTCTAGAGAATTCTGGAGATGTGCAGATATGTGTAACCTACCAATCCGCATTGGAGCAGCGTGGTAGGTCTTAGCTCCAACCCTTCTCTCCAGAAACGGAGAGACTGGGCCTATTTTATTTATTATTTATTTTAGTTATTTCTTTATTGTACAAACAAAAGGCGGACTTATCCCTAAAAGGGATCTCTACCAGCCAACCTATGAGTAACAAATAGAAAATGAAAAGAAATAAAATAAAAATAAAATGGATGATGAAAAAAAATGAAGGAAGAAAAATAAATATAACGAAACACACACGAAACACTATATACATAGATTAAAGTTAAAAAATGAATGAATAAAATAATAGATAATAGTGATTATTTGAATTGATTAAAATGTAATTTAATATTGATAATTAGCGACTAAATTAAATTTAAATGACTTGAGACAAATATTTTGTAGTCTGTGACTTAAAAGCCTATTCCCAGCAGTAGAATTGTAACAGGCCGCTACTTTAACTTTACTTTTATTCCTAGATATAATTCCTATACATATATCAAAAAACACAAGTTACTAACAGTGACATTGTAAAGCTATAAAAAGTGACAGCTTAAGGGGAACCTAACAAACAATCACAGCTCGAAGCTTAGCCGATAACTAAGTTTACTCGCTCATAAAGGTAACGCCCGAAATTGTAGTTTAGGTAAATACACCAACTAAGTTGCGGGAAACTGCGAAATAGACTGGAACTGTACTATCGGCGAGTGTTCATTTGATCATATAACCGCTGCCTATTCAGCTAGATTCTATTTAGTTGACTTGATTTAATATTCTGCTACAATGTAAGTATGTAATGTTATGTATAGGTATATAGTAAATATTTGCAGATCCGGCGATCTCCGTACCGCCTCACAGTCGATTCTTTGATTTTTTTTAAATTCTGCTATTCAGAACACCGGGTCAGCTAGTAAGATAAAAACATAAAAAAAGAAAGTTAATAAATCAACAATTACGTTATGACAAAAAAAAAATTATAATATAACTAGCTGTGCCAACAACAGCTTCGCCCACATGGAGTTCACTGATTAACAAAACTTTTCCCGAAGTCTCGAAATTTTGAACATAAAAATAGTTATTGTGAGTTAACCGCGAGAGATAGAGACATATATATTGCTATTGCGGACTTTTTTGTAGTATTTTTATAGATCTACAATTCTCTACTACATTACTTTTGCGTATCTCTACTGGTTTACGCAGCGCATGCGTCTAAAGCTCCCAGCAAGCAAGGGTTTTAATAACTGCTCGATCTCTTCATTACAATTTACGTAATACCGATATGTACTATTTACCCAAACCATATGGAAGTATTGCACAATCTTTCGGTGAAAACCGTACCAAGATTTGTTCAGTATATTTTGAGAAAATCGATTACATACAGAGAGACAGCTTTTTGGGACTTTGTTTTATAATAAGTATAGATAGTCATTAAAAATCATAATGTAAATTACAATTTAATATTTATAGGATACGACACTCAACTGTTTTGCCTTTCCGGTTCCAATGAACCTAGTCCTAGTCTAGGATTGTAATAAACTATTACGCAAGTTTGAGTTTTAAATAATCTCTGTAAAGAAATGTTCTAAGCCCCTATGCACTTATCATTAGCTAAATGTTATTTCATAAGTTTAAGTAATGTAATCCCCAATCTGATTACCTTGAGTGTCCTCAGTGCAATGGAGGAAGGTTATTTAAGGGCCGTAGAGGTCTAAACATTCACATTGCACGATGTCATAGCCTTTCGGTTACGCGATCTATCACTAATACCAATGTAAGTGATGTCGACACACACTTACTAGACAATAACCAGGTTCCATTTGAAAATTTGATATCTAGATATAGCCAAAACGTTCCAATTATAAAGCGAATTCCAAGAGGAGCAAGAATATTATTGGCAAGGTCACTATCTCACGCCATCCAAAATACTTTATCAAATTCGGTTTCATCTTGGCAAAATCTATTTTTGTTTGCTTATAAGCATTTTCATGTCGATAAATCCAAAGCCGGGTCATTATGTACAAAATTAAAACAGAATAGTTTTGGCCAACCTGATTTTCACTCCTTAAATTCACCTTTTCGGGATCAAAGTTTTAATTTAAAAAAAATTGTTGAAAATAAAGTAATGGATGGGGACCTTAAAAATGCAACTCGCATTTTATTCTCTAACGATACTCTTGCTCCACATAATAATATAACGCTAGAAGCCTTACGTGAAAAGCATCCTTTACCAATTTCAGATTCATTATTTCCCAATCCAGCACTCAATATTACAGATATTTTGCAAGTAAAGGATGAGGATACTTATGCAGCTATAATGTCATTCACTAGTGGATCTGCTGGTGGCATGGACGGGATAACGCCACAACATCTCAAAGATCTTGTGAGCGTTTCAGCTGGAGACGCCGGCAGAGCTCTTTTGAGTGATATTACTAGACTTTGTAATCTTATGTTATCTGGCAAAGTAAATTCATCCTTTCTACCTTTCCTTTACGGAGCTAGACTATGCGCATTCAATAAAAAAGATGGTGGCATACGCCCGATCGCTGTTGGTTGTACTTTTCGACGTTTGGCATCTAAATTAGCATGTAAACACATAGTTGCTACCCTAAAGGAAAAGTTTCAACCTATTCAAGTTGGCTTTGGAAGTAAGGGAGGCTGTGAGGCAGCAGTACATTCTGCCCGAACTTTCTTAACATCTGGCGAGGCGGAAGTACTGCTGAAAATTGACGTAAAGAATGCTTTTAATTCATTGGATAGGGCAACTCTGCTTAGCGAAGTATCAACACAGTTGCCTGAAATCTATCCATATGTTTGGCAATGCTATAACTTTCCTTCCAAATTATTCTTTGGCGATAATACTGTTAAGTCTAATGTAGGTGTTCAGCAGGGGGATCCTCTAGGTCCAGCCCTATTCAGTTTAGGGATTCATAAACATATTTTAAATTTAAAATCTAAATTTAAGATATGGTATTTAGATGATGGAACATTAGGAGGTAACGTGGACGATGTTTTAAAAGATCTTAACCATGTTAAGCAAGAATTTGGCAAAATAGGTTTAGAACTAAATTTTTCGAAATGTGAAGTTTTTTTTACTGACAAACTGACTCCGGAAAATGTTTTAGCGGCCACGAAATTGTTTAATGAAATTGCCCCTAACATTAAAATAGTGCATAAAAGTATGCTTTGCCTCCTAGGTGCTCCTCTTTTAGATGAGGGCATACAACCTTTTTTAGACAGTAAACAAAAAATGTTTTCAGACAATACAGACAAATTGGGCATACTAAATTCCCACATTGCATTTACGATTTTAAAATTCTGTCTTTTTGTACCTAAATTTACGTATGTACTGCGTGCAAGCCCAATTTGGAAATATCCTGGTTTGCTCGATAATATAGATGCCACTTTAAAAAATACATTAGAAAAAATTTTGAATTTGTGTTTTGACGATAACTCTTGGAATCAGGCTACTTTGCCGGTCAAATTTGGTGGCATCGGCGTGAGGAAAATTTCAAGTGTTGCTCTTCCAGCATTTCTGGCCTCTGTCCATAGTATTAAAAAACTTAGTTCTGAAATTTTACAATCAAATTTATTTTCTTTGTCCTATGCAACAGAGGCTTCAGATAGTTGGAAAATTAGCTGTCCCAATGATGATATCCCGAAGGAATGTACCACTCAAAAACTTTGGGATGTGCCATTGGTTCAGCTTACACATAAAAATTTGATACAAAATCTTTCGAGTGACCGTGACCGAGCTAGGCTTCTAGCCTTATCAGAAAAAGAATCAGGTTATTGGCTTCATGCTCTCCCGTCTAAAAATCTTGGCACACTTTTAGATAATGAAAGTTTTAGAGTGGCTTTAGGTCTCAGATTGGGAACCACATTGTGCCTTAAGCACAGATGTCCATGTGGAAAAGAGGTAGACAGTTTTGGCATACACGGGCTTTCATGCCATAGGAGTTCTGGTAGGCTTTTCCGCCATGGTTCTCTTAATGACACCATCAAAAGAGCTCTTGCCACCATCGACATTCCAGCTCTTCTCGAGCCTTCCGGGATATGTCGGGATGATGGCAAGAGACCAGACGGTCTGATGCTGGTTCCTTGGGAACGGGGACGGGCCCTAATGTGGGACGCAACATGCGTTGATACGTTAGCCTCGTCCCATATCAGGGAAACGGCGTCCAGACCTGGAGCTGCGGCGGAAATGGCCGAATCCGGCAAGCGGCGAAAGTATGCATCTCTCGTTGAGAGTTATATATTTGTGCCGTTTGCAGTTGAGACCCTAGGGCCATGGAGCCAAAGTGCAAAAAAAATTTTATCCGTTTTAACACCTCGGTTGATCGCCTCTTCGGGTGACAAGAGGGCTGGCTCCTTTTTCGCACAAAGAATCAGCTTAGCGATTCAACGCGGAAACGCTGCCAGCATTCTTGGGACCATTCCACGTGGGCATGATTTGTATAGTAGTAGCGTGTAAGTAATTTAAGATAGATATAAATAAATAATAAAATAAAAATAAAAAGCCTTTTTATTTCTCACCAAAAAAATGATATACAAAGAATTATTGTCAAATGTCCTAATTATTAAAATAAAGAAATAAAGTCAACTGTTAAATAATTATAAGAAAAATGTTAATAATAAATTAGTCAAATTTCATTGTTCGATTTCTTCTTTTTAGTTCGTAAGAACCCCTCTTAGGGTAAAGGCCTCCTCCAAGCTCTTCCAACTGTCCCGATCCATTGCTGTTGTCATCCATTGGTGACCGGCCACCTTTTTAATGTCATCTGCCCATCGCAGTGCCGGCCTACCGCGAGCGCGCGTTCCCCCGGGTCCTGCCCATGCAGTAGTCACACGTGTCCATCTTTCCTCTTCCCCTCTAGCCAGGTGTCCTGCCCAACGCCATTTCAATTCACTTGCATGTTGTAAGAAGTCTTTCGCCTTTGTTTTTTTTCTTATACAGGTATTTTTTACTCTCTGCATTCTCTTTACATTGAGCATAGATCGCTCCATTCCTGCCTGACATATACGGATCTTTTCTTTTAACTTCTTAGACTGAGTCCATGTTTGTGACCCATAAGTGATGCACGGCATCAAACAGGTGTCCATAACTTTCTTTTTATATAAAATTTGTAAGTTACTTTTAAAAACTTCTTTTAGGGCCCAAAATTTTTTCCAAGTTAAGTTAACACGTCTATTGATTTCATCTATATGATTACTGACATTGAAAGATACTTGTTTTCCTAAATAGATGTACGAGTTCACATATTCTATGATTGTCTGGCCGATAAATATTGATGTTTCATGACTATTTGTCATTAGTTTTGTTTTTTGTAAATTAATTTCTAATCCCACTCGTTCACTACATAAATTTAAGGAGTGTATCATAACTTCAAGTTCTCTAGCTGATTTCGCAAATAACACTATGTCATCGGCAAAGCGTAAGTGGTTTAAAAACTTTTTATTAATTTTTATTCCTTTATTTTCCCAGTTCAGATCTCTAAAAACCATTTCTAGTACAGCTGTAAAAATTTTTGGGGAAATTGGATCACCTTGTTTTACTCCCCTTTTAATATTTATTTCAGGACCTAGAGTTTCTAATCTTATTTTGCTCGTACTTCTGTCATATATATTTTTTAGTATTTTAATGTATGTGGGATCAATATTACATGCAGCCAAGGCTTTCCATATCGCATTATGAGAAATTTTGTCAAAGGCTTTTTTGTAATCGATAAAGGCCAAGTAAAGCGGTTTTCTAAACTCCCTATATTTTTCAATGATTTGTTCAACAACTTGAATATGGTCTATCGTTGAGTACCTTTTTCTAAAACCTGCTTGTTCAAATGGCTGGTGTTCATCCAATTGCTTAGTGATCCTTCTTAGTATACATGATGAGAACAGTTTATATAAGCTTGTCAAAAGACTAATTGGGCGATAGTTTTCAATATCAGTGGGGTTACCTTTTTTATAGAGCAGTATTATATGTGACTTTGTCCACTGCTTGGGAACGATTTTAGTTATCTTAATTTGATTGAATAAATATGTGAGTGGTGATGCTAGAAACACCCCTGCAATTTTTAAAGCTTCATTTGTAATACCATCTGGTCCAGGGCTTTTTTCAGACTTTAATCTGTGAATTTCTTCTAAAATTTCTGCTTCATCGAAATCTTTGATAAAACTGTCTGAACCTTCATCTTCCTGTAAGAAATCATCATCAATGGTTTTTGACTTATTATATAGTTTTGTATAGTATTCTGTAGCTTTTTTTAAAATATTTGCTCTTGATGATGTATTGTCGAGACTTGGAATCCAATTTCTATGTGTTGTCAGTTCTTTATATGCTCGTTTTATACTGTTTTTGTCTTTTATATGTTTTTCTATAACTTGATATTTGTGAGTTTGATAGTCTTGTCTTAAGCTTTTACTGGACATTTTATAAAATTTTGAAAGTTGCATCTTCTCCTGTAATGTTTTATTTTTCTTCAATTGTAGTTCATGTCTTTGTGTAAGCAGAAGTTTAGTTTTTTCTGATAGAATTTTAGTTTTAAAGGGTGTGGTAGAGTCCCGAGTCACTGATTGCAAGCTATTTCTGATTAGTTTCTCTATCATGTCATAGGTTTGTTGTGTCTGGTTTGAGTTTTCGAAGTTCAGTCTTGGTATTTGGCTTTCTATTGATTTCAAAAATAAATCTACCTCTTGCTTTGTACTTAATTGGCTTTTGTTATTATTGAATATATTTCTGCTCTTTTTTAACTTTGTAAATACCACTTTTGCTCGCACCATTCTGTGGTCTGTTGAAAACAAAACTTTACTTAAAACTGTTACATCAAGAAATCTTTTAGGACAGTTTGCTAGAATATAGTCAATTTCATTTCTTGTTTTGTGGTCAGGTGATAGCCACGTCCACCTATTTCTAACTTTTTTCTTGAAAAATGTATTCATAATTTGGAGGTTATTTTCAAAGGCAAATTGAAGAAGTTTTTCACCTCTTTCGTTTCTCTTTCCTGACCCATAATTTCCGAGGACAACAGACTCATTTTTTGTAGGTATTCCAATTTTGGAGTTAAAATCCCCCATAACAATAATTTCTTTCTCCGCTTGGTTAACGGCTGCCTGTAATGAGTCATAAAAATCTTTAACCTCTGACTCTATGGTTTCTTCTGTCGGCGCATATACTTGTATGATTGTTATTTGAACATTATTGATCTCTATTTTAAGTAAACATATTCTGTCAGAAATACCATCAAAAAGCACTATTTTGTTTTTCAAGTTCCTTTTTATGAAGAAACCCACTCCATACAAGCTTTTAGTTGTTCCGCTGTAGCAGAATATATAATTTCTATGTTCCTCAATTCCATAACCTTTCCTTCTTACTTCAGCTAGCCCTATGATGTCATAATGGATATTTTCCAAAGCATTTTCAAGTTCTAAGCGCCTCGTATCAGATGACAGTGATCTCACATTAAATGTTGCAATATGGAAAGTTTGTAGTGAAGGATCAATTCTTGAGTTACTTGGAGGGTAGTGGTCATTTTCTCCCACGATGACCGGTCGTATTGGGAGAGTGAGAGGGGTTTTGCATGTTTGTCATTCTTCTTGTTGATTAAGAGTAAATTGCTTTTGTGAGCCTCGCTCTATTTGTTTTGTTGCTAATACTTCATGGTTAATATAAGATAGAAGAGATGATGGTTTATTCTTTTTAGGGTACTGTGATTTTTCCTTGTTAAAGTAGTTTCCATGAGGTGGTGAAACAGTTCTGTCCCTTTTCTTTCTGCCAACAGTTTCTTTTCCCTCATTGTGAATCTTAGTTGTAGATTGTTCTGAATTATTTGTCTTATTTTGTTTCCATTGTTTGTTTTGTGACTCTGTTTTATTCTGAAATTTAGATTGTGTATTGATTTCAGCTCTTTTTTGTTGCTCTTGTCGTGAGTAGTCTTGTTTAATATACCATGCTGAACCACGAAATTTTTCTTTATTCTTCAAAATTGCAATTTTTTTACCCAAAGTCGTTAAGGTTACTTTTACAGGTCTTATTTTTCCTTCTAATTTCCTTCCTAATCGTTGTACGCATTCTAACTCCGTTGATTGTAGTGGTATTTCTAGTGTTTTTTGTATCACTTTTTGTATTATATTTTCTAAGTCAAAATAGTTTTTCTCATCCTCGTCTACTCCGAAAATTATGATATTTCTCTTTCTCATTTCTTTGTCTAGGTATTCGAGCTTTCTGTTTTGATATTCTAATTTTTCGTTCATTAAATCATGCTGTAATACAATTTGACAAAAAATTTCGTTGGTGTTCTGGTTAACTCGTTCTGCAGTTTCGTCACATAATCTCTTCATTTCTTTTTTTTGTTCATCAATATCTATTTGTATTTTTTGTAACATTTCCTTTAGTGTATCCATATTTGATTATATATAATTTTCTAGAAATATTTGTACTACTAGAGCTCTCTAGTGGCAAGTAGAAGTACTATTTATTTGTTCGGGGTACTTTCCATTTAACGATAGATGGCTCTGTTTTTGTGTCAACGGTTGAGTATTATAATTATTAAGGAATAGTTTTTAACTTTTATTTATATAGGTTTTAATTATATCATTTTGTGCCAATCGTACCTTTTTTATGTTTTTGATTCCCTTTGATTGTTGAAATTAGCTATTCTTCGCTTTTACACTTAATTTGCGTATTCACTATCAATTTTCTGACACTTGTTTGAACTCATAGCTTATAATTTTATTTGTCGTTTTAAACACTTTTGTCTCTTTAAACTTTCGGAACTTTTATTGTAGATGAATATTTGTTGTATAAACTTTGTTCCTAATATAACTTTATACGGTGTTTTAACGAATACAATTTATTTAACGATAATATAGGTTTTAGCCGTTGTTCACGTTGGCATCACAGCGCCCTCTCTCAAGATAGATATAACTTGTATATATTTGTTATAAATAAAAAAAAGTAATGTATAAGTTATTTAAATCCAAATCAGAATACAAATAAAAAGACACATTTCACTGCTCCTGCCCTGCCTTGTCCCACTATGGGGTCGGCACAACATGTTACAATCATGTTGTCACATGATTTGGCACACATTTCAGATTTTACTAAAAATATATGTAATATGAGCTGTGATAGCCCAGCGGTGAGACCGTGCGACTCATTCGAGGGGAACACGAGTTCAAACCCGGGCAGGCACCAATGAATTTTTCTATTAAAACTCATGTGTCTAATTGATAAATGCAATTTATCACACGCTTTTCGGTTAAGTAAAACATCGTGGGGAAACCTGCATATCTCTAGAGAATTCTGTTGATATATGTAACCTACCAATCCGCATAGGAGCAGCGTGGTAGGTCTTAGCTCCAATCGTTCTCTCCAGAAACGGAGAGAGGAAGCCTATTCCCAGCAGTGGGATTGTAACAGGCCGCTACTTTACTTTTTTTCATATATTATTTACTTTTAACTTTAATATAAATCGCTTAAGTAAGCTTTCTTCCTTTTATACCTTTTCCCCCGTAGCAACCGTCGACAGAAGAAATCATGACTGTCGCGAGGGTATTTCCACAATTACGAGCGACATGAAAATTTGATATAACAAGCTTTGCACAGTTAGTACAAACGCACACTAGCGATTGCAATTGATGAATGAAAATAATTATTTGAAGAAAGATAAATAACAAATATATCATCCTCCTGACGTTATCTCACTCTGAATGGGGTCGGACAACATGTTAACATGTTGTCACATGATTTGGCTACGTATTTTACGACCGGCCGTCTGCATGACGTCCAAATACCTTAGTCGTATTTTACGACCCTTTGGTAAAAAAGAAGGTGGTCTATTCCAGTCAACGCAGTGGGTCAATTTATCTTAGTCGCTTTTAACCATACCTCGGTAACAAATGAGAGTGGTCTATTCTACTCAGTCGGATACCACACGGTGGGTCAACTTATCTTAGTCGCCTTTTACGACACATCGGTAAGAAATGAGAGTGCTCTATTCTACTCAGCCGGATACCACACGGCGAAAAACAACAAATACAATATTTAAAAAACAGTTCTGGCCGCGGCAGAAAGATACGATAATTAAAAAAAAAAAATGATTACTTATACCTTTATTATCACCTAGGAAACGCAAAAAACTTTTTTTTCATTTTCTTTGAGACCACAGATTTGTCGAGATTAAGTAGTAATCAGTGTTACTCCAGCCGCAAAAATATACTCAATTTTTTTTATACTAATACAATTTTTTTTTTAATTTAAACTATTGTGAGTAGTATTCATAGTTAATATTTAGACATATGCTAATTTTATCGGGTTAGCTCGACTAGTTTCGAGCCCATTCGAGGCTTCATTCATGAGCTCTTTACACGACGTTATCGCAGCGGGAACTGCGTGCAGCAGCTCGCTGGGCGCGAATCATGGCTAACCCGACAAAATTAGTCGTGGATATAGCCGGTGTCTACATATTGAACACAAAAACTTTTTCATTTACAATCAGAAAGCAGATTGATTGTACTGAATTTCTATTTAGAACTATTGAATTATTTAATTAATTTCTATTTAGAAGAATAGCGAGAAAACCGCATGCCTCTAATTTTTTTTTTTTATTCATGTAAATCTTATGATACACGATAGGTGCGAAACACTAATCCTTTACTCCAAAGAACACAGAAGGTATTTGCCCTACAGAAAGTAACAGACTACTTAAAACTCAAACCACAAATGTTTTAAATTCGTGATTTAGTGGTTTTCTTGTTGATTAATATAACTTACTAGCTTTTAAGCGCAACTTCGTTCGCGTGGACTGGAGTCTTATTATTTGAGTAAACCATAACACATATTAAGTATGGGTGCAGTGGGTTAATCTTTAAAGCTAGACATATACTGTCGACTTTTATTAAGAACTTTTAATAACTTTCACCGTTTTCTTAGCGCACGCAACAAAGCTTTAAATTTTGCCGTTTCAGTAAAAAAAAAATATTACGCCGTGTGGTATCCGGCTGCATAGAATAGACCATCCTCATTTCTTACCGAGATGTCGTAAAAGGCGACTAAGGTAAGTTGACGTCAGGCAGGCGGCCGGTCGTAAAATACGTAGATATTTTTTATTGCTGATCCTCTCTTATTCGTCTTAGCGTGATGGTATATAGCCTATAGCCTTCCTCGATAAACAGACTATCTTACACTCAAATAATTTTTCAAATCGGTTCAGTAGTTCCTGACATTAGCACGCTAAAACAATCAAACAAATAAATTCTTTAGCTTTATATATTAGTATAGATATAGATATTCAAAATATCATAAAACAAATCGGTATTATGTTGGTAAAATGACCAACCATACCAACTAGTCCCTAATATTGGTATTGGTACAAGTAATAGCCGTTAATACGTGTCAAACACAGATGTTTACGTGCCTACCTAAACGTATAACAATATTTTTTCTGATTCATTGATTTCTACTATTTATCCACCTCTAATAGAACGTTTTCGCAAATCAAATTATATATACCGTTAATATACATCAATGATTATTATGATGTATATTAACGGTATATAATCTATATATAAACTTCATTTTATTTGACTAAGAATATAATTTTAATGTCATATTGATAACTGCACCAGCAGTATACGCTGTTCTTTATTAATCTTTCTTATATACTTGCATGTTTAACTTCATAGGTATAAATAAATAAATAAATATATAGGGCACTTACACACACGGTCGTCCGTTTCCAAAGTAAGTGACTTGGTACTTGTGTTATAGTCGACGGATAACTGGTAGATATACTACATACAAGTACACGGTCTACACAAATATACACCCATGCTCGAAGAACCAATAAATTGTTCATAGGCAATGTTCGATGGGAATCGAACCCGCGACCCATGGAGCTGAAGGCATGGTCGCTACACACTGCGCCAATGCGCCAGTCAATATGAATGGTACGAATAGCCGTTGAAAAATAAACTGAAACTTATAGTCATTATTATTGTATGATAGAACTAGTGCGAATTCAATACCTTCATTTATATGAATACAATAGTCTATACGCTGCGTGGTTTTCGAAAGTTCTGTTAAACTTTTTAATCCTCCTGCCCTTATCCCACTCTAAGGGGGGGTCGGCACAACATGTTACATGTTTGTAACATCTTTTGTCATATGATTTGGCTACGTATTTTACGACCACCGCCTACCTGACGTCAACTTACGTTAGTCGCCTTTTAGGACACCTCGGTAAGAAAGGAGGGTGGTCTATTCTATTCTGCCGGATACCACACGGCTAAAATATTAAACTAAAATTGATACTAAGAATATGCATATTTATTATAATTTAAAAATAAAACATCATTTCAAAAATACTTTTTTTTATAAAACTATGTTGATATTATCCAAACTAATGGATATTATCTGTTACACATAAAAGATTACATTCACTCTTTTGTTCACTCGTTCAGTATGCGTCGTCAGTGTGCGTCCAACGTTACACTGACTTTTAAGTGCGGAGTTCTTCGTAATTATTGGCTCACTTGGCAGTAATTTAGCTTCAAGTCCTCGTTAACTGCGATTGTGGCTTTCGAGATTGCTCCTCAAGACTTTCTTCTTATATTCTTGTCATCTTAATTGGGAGCAGCGAGTGTATCACTGACTTCATTGTTTAAATTGGCAATGTTTCCCAGGACGTCGTTTTACAATACATACAATACATTCTGGAATGCAGAAGTAAATCTACGGCATTACGTATGAACCTATGTAGTAGAGTGACGGCTTTTACTACTCCACAGCTGGGCATAGGCCTCTACTTTCCTTTGTACGCTATTTCTACTACGCTGCTCCAATGCAGATTAGTAGGTTACATGTAACCCAAGAACCAAAGTAAGTAACTTAATACTTGTGTTATGGGTGAGAGACAACTGGTAAATATAATACATATATTTTATGTACATACTTAAATATAAATATACACCCAGGCTCGATGAACCAAGAAATTGTTTATAGAAATTCTTTTCCCTCGGTGGGCATTGAACCCGCGACTCGCGGAGGATGATTCGTTTTCCAGTGCGGAGATGTCAGAATAACACCTCAGTAACCCCAAGGTCACTTAAACTTCGCTTCGAGCTGAGTAATATTGCTCAGTAATTGCTCATAAAATTGTTATTCTTCCTCTTTCCTGATTTGATCACGTAGATACGCTCCAAGCATAACACGCTCTATCTTGCGATACTATATCTTCATAAGGTCCATTAAAAGTTTAAAAAATATGAACGCATTATTTTGTTAATTTGAACCGAGTTTTCAAAATATCACTGTGTAAAATTAAATTCGTAAATTTAATAACAGACAAAAAACTCTTTTATAATTTTTAATTTTAAAATACTAATTTTACTAATCGAGTTAGTCAATACGATCGAGGTAATCAATTATGAATCGAAATACTCAGTTTGAAATCAAATAGAAAGTTCCGATCCGAATTTCTGGAAATATTTACTTTGTTATTAACGCCGTGTGTTATCCGGCAGAATAGAATAGACCACCTTCCTTTCTTACCGAGTTGTCGTAAGAGGCGACTAAGGTATGTGCCGTGTTGTATCCGGCTGCATAGAATAGACGACCCTCACTTCTTACCGAGGCGTCGTAAAAGGCGACTAAGGTAAGTTGACTTCAGGCAGGCCGGTCGTAAAATACGTAGCCAAATCATGTGACATCATAGAGCGGGAAAAGGGCAGGAAAATGAATGATTTACTTTGTTATTACTCATGGATATGTATTGGACGGACAAAGGATCGATAAAATCTAGGTCCTTAATATCAGACCGATAAACATTAAACCATCCATCATCCAACTCTATATATTAAAAATCATTTAAAACCCATTACTAGGGGTATTGTACCGAATAGCGTGTACTGACTCTGAATAAATAAACGGTTCGCGGTAAGTCCGCGCTCACTCGTGCGACTGAGACATAAACGCGGACGTGACTCGTAATTGCGATCGCGTGATTGTCCGGCTCGCATTACACGTATGAGTGCAATTGATATTACCTTTTGGCTTATGCTAATTTGTGATGGCATTTTTGAAATTTTAATTACTACTTATTACATACCAATGTTACATTTCATTGCAGATCTGGGAAGTTGAGACATTGGTTCCGAACTCCGTCGCATACGACCCTAACGAGTAGTTTCGGGCGTTATTATAAAATATGGTGTACAATAAAGTATAAATAAATAAATAAATTATTAACAGAGTTACCACAAAATGCCACTTCCACACACTACAAACAATTGACTGGCCCGTTGGCGCGGTGGGTAGTGACCCTGCCTTCAGCTCCGCGGGTCGCGGTTTCGATTTCCGCCGAGAGCCAACATTTTCTAAAAAAAATGATTGGTTCTTCGAGCCTGGGTGTATATTTGTATTTAAGTATGTATTTAAAATTATATATGTATATATATATCTACCAGTTGTCCGTCGCCTATGACACAAGTAAAAAGTTACTTACTTAGGAGACAGACGACCGTGTCTCATATATTTATTTATTTATATTTTACAATTTTTTACAAACAATTGGAAAGTGAAAAGATCTTTCTGAAACTATTGCGCACAAAAACTAATAAGTTGTTGTTTTGAGCTAAAGACATTAAATATAATGACATGAAACCATCATATCTCGTCTTAGAAGAAATTCACAGAGCGTTGAGATATCAGTTAACTTATATTCTGCAGCATAATAGCTACATAACTGACAGATAATCAGGGCGTTCCGAGGGAAACCGGATGCCTATCTGGAGTGGGTACCCGAGGCGGTCGATGCATCTGGTGCTCTTGATGAAGAGAGAGCACTTGAAGATTGTTTAGAGAGGCCCCAAAACAGAGGTGGTTCTCTCCAGGGTATAGAACTGATATATGAGGGCAATGTACACAACGTTACCCTGTCCTGGCCATCTGTACTATGTCGCTGATTTGTTTTTCTACAAGTCTCTTCATTCAAATTCATTCAAAGAGATCTGTGTCTTAAAGTGGCATAAGGGCAGAATAATGATGATGATAATAAACCTAACCTCTAATAGCGTATAAATAAACTATTCTATGAAACAGCCGTGCCGGACGTTTAATAGCCCTATTTTATAGAATTAGGCGTTACTTTGCGGAGAAAGTATTAATAAAATTATTTTGTGCACGTATTTTTACGAATCCTGCATGTATCGGGTATAAAAAACGGTTAGTCCACTATACATTTCGCATTTTAGCAAAATAATTTTATTACTTTTGTTTAATAGCTCATTCTAAATCAAAACTCATTCTTTAAAAAAATATACTACACAATCAGATTTATACAACTTTATATACTTTATCATTTAATTTCGTTTCATCTGCGACCCTATCCCTTCACTTTGATTATCTAAGACATAAATAACAAAAACAAAACATTACTGTCGATTCGATGAAGCAATTAATAGAATGTACGCAATAACTATTTCAACTGCAATGATAAAAATACTATGTTGTCAACAACTCAATCAATTTCACACATTTATTACTAGAATGTATGCGCGTCTGTCAACGAGTACTCGATGCAAACAATTTTATCTAATAACTTTATATATAAAAATGAAAATTCATTGGTCCAGTACATGATTTATATCGCCTTGTTAATTTATAGTAGGTGTGAATTTGCGGAATTATATTATATCATTTGAAATTTATATTTTTAGGTAAAATTTATATACAAGTATATGCTTATGTGTCTGATGCTTTTGCGTATATCTCTCACTATATCCTGATGATAATATATATTGATTCAATGGTGATGATGATTGTTTTAAATAATTTATAGAATTAGGCGTTACTTTGCGGAGATCTATAATAAAAACAAACGCTTGCAATTTTGTCGTGGAGTCTATATCCTGATGATGCTTCGGTTGCGAGGCGAAACGATTGTTGAATTTGTGATTGTGAACGTGTGTAGTGCTTGTATATCGTGATGGCGGTGGTGGAGATTTGTGCACGTGTTTTTACGAATCCTGCATGTATCAGGTATAAAAAAACGGTTAGTCCACTATACATTTCGCATTATATATATTTTCGATTTACTTCATCGCAGATTATAGTAAAATATTTTTATTGTTACTTTTGGATGATTGTTTTAGTATATATTATATACAAGCGGTATCTGCGAGTTCTATCCCACTAAGGTAAGCGTTTAAGTACCCTTAAAAATGAAATATGTTTCTTCCTTTTCCCTACATTTCTCTAGATATACACAGGCTTCCAAAGTATGTTTTCTTTCAACGTCAACCAGAATTTTAAATATCATCAAATTAAATATTTTCATTAAAATTGTTAAAGGAATTTACGAGGTTTGATAGGCAATGCGTTCTCATCATTCGGCCATCATTTGGCTTTTACAGAGTTAAAAACGATTATTGAATTATACAGTAACTATAACAGAACTACTTTGCTATAATCCGCGTGTGTGTGAATGTATGTAATGCTGTTTTTAAAAAAAACGATTACGATTTTGTCGTGGCAAAACGATTGTGGAAATTTTGGTGGTGCTTGTGTGCGTTGCTAGTGAAAGCGTCTTGGGATACGTGTGGTGACTTGTTCTGCATGTGTAAGGTACGTGAGTTTTGTGTGCTTTACACACTTAGCATTACATACATTCGCTTAGCAAACGCGGATTGTAGCAAAGTAGGTCTGTTATAGTTTCTGTAATATGGAATTCCGAATAGTAACGCCTGCTTCTATAAATTATTAAATTATACAAAAAAAAATTATATAAATATATAATGCGACTTGATAAACGAAAAATCCTTTCTAAGATCTATTACAATGAAAATTAGTTTTGAATTTCATATTTATTGCAGTCTGAGTTCGTTGGAAATATAAAATCACGTGGAGCCCTATTTATCATTGGAAGTTCCAGGATTTCAAGACTTCGAGGAAATAATGCCTCTCCATTAAAATTCGAAACGCTTTTTACTCAATATGTTTTGAGTATTTTTTTTTTGTTGTAATTTTTTATTTTTGTTGTTTATATTATTTGTTTCTTTATTTGTAACAACAGTTACGACAGAGTTGAAGGGAAGAGTAAAACATGTTGTGCTATACTTAGAGTGGGATAAGGACAGGAGAATGATGATGACTTTTGTCATTTGTAGGTAATAATACTATAGAATTAAACGTTACTTTGCGAAGAGCCACAATATAAAAGTATTTTGATGTAATCTGCAATTAATAATAGTAATAGATTACTAATCGCGAATAATAGTTAAAAAATATCATCATTACACGATCCTCCTGCCCTTACCCCACTCTAAATAGGGGTCGGTACAACATGTTACAAACATTTTGTCACATAATTCGGCTACGTATTTTACCACCGGCCGACTGCCTGACGTCAACTTACCTTAGTCGTATTTTACGACCCATAAGAAATGAGAGTGGTCTCTTCTACTCATCCGGATACCACATGGAGGGTCGACTTACCTTAGTCACCTTTTACGACACCTCGGTAAGAAATGAGGGTGGTCTATTCTACTCAGCCGGATAACACACGGCATGACCTTATGAGCATCTACTATTATTAATTTTAAATCTACCATCAGTACCATCCAAACTATCATATGTTAGTCATTAATCATTTTTCGTATATACATCGATGAATTCAATATTAATACTTTATATGCCGCCATTAGGTAAATGAGTCGGTGTCGAGTGCATGTTGTCAAAGGTGCGGCGAATTCGAGTAATAGATTGGCAAATATTGACATACATTGACTGGCCGATTCGATTGAGTGACGCTTTATACGATAACAATGTTAATGGTGTAGTTGAAAAAGCAGGGTCGTATTGATTTCATTTGTACTTTGTTTACTCAAAATCCGTTTCACTACTGATTGTTCGGACACTACAGTAATTTTATACTACAGGAAACTGTCATAAAAGTGTTAGGGATTATATCAATGGCAGCAAAGTATAGTAGTACCCGGCAATAAATAATGCACATCGAGGCTTAGAGAGAGAAAATCGGCTAGATTCTGCTTCATAGAGCATTGTCTCTGTCGCACAGAATGACGCACCCGTGTGTGACAGTAGCAGCACACTACGAAACCGAACTGGGCGGAACAGTTTCGTTCTACACCTCGATGTGCATTATTTAATGCCGTATACTATTCATACGGACATCTGTATAATCGTCATTTTACAGAAGAGCACATTAAGTAATAAATACTGCATTTTGAGAGTTATGCACTAATAAACGTGAAATTCTTTGAAGATTATAACTTACCAAACGCTTTTCGGTGAAAAACAACGTGAGGAAACCTGCATGCCTCTATACAATTCTGGGGATATGTGTAACCTACGAATCCGCATTGGAGCAGCGGGGCAGGTCTTAGCTCCAAACCTTCTCTCCAAAAACGGAGAGAGAAGACTTATGCCCAGCTGTGGGATAGTATCAGACCGTTATTTAACTTACGCCCAGCAGTGTGATAAGTCAAATAAAAGTATAGGAATCTAATCTTTCCTCTCATTATTTATCGCGACATTCTTACCTACAGATCTGCCTTTGAACCCCCCTAATCTAGGATAATAACTCTATGGTAAAAACTCCCGACAGACACCATTTTCTTGTTAAACTTGTGCCTTATTGATAATTGTAATGTATCAAACGCTTATCAGTGAAAAACATCGTGAGGAAACATGAATGTCTCTAGAGAATTCTGGGATTATGTGCAACATATCAATACATGTTGGAACAGCATGGTGGGTCTTAGTTTCAACCCCTTTAGCCCAAAAACAGTGAGAGGAGGCCTAAGCCCAGCTGTGGGATACTAATAGGCCCTTGCAATTATTAATTAGACACAAATTTAAATCGAAAAGTCATTGGTTCCTGCCCGGGCTTTGAACCGTGATCGTCTCTTGAGAGTCACGCGGTATCACCGCTGGGCTATCACAGCTTTTTACCTGATTTATCGGGCTTATACTTATTACTAAATGAACATCGCAATAAAATAGAGGTATCTTTATATAGGGTTCGACATTTTATCCACGAACTGAGTGAATATTAGTGTAAATTTCCAAGCTTTAGGTCTCGTATATCCGGAAAATGCTCCAAAATGTACACATCTACGAATAGATTTACTTTCTAATCAGTCGTTAGAGGCTGCTTATGCGACAAGCCTTATACTTTTAGTTCACCGTCAACTTTAGAGTTCGTTCAATTCGTGAGTTATATAACTTCGCAGTGCGATTCGGTGATATTTTTGCTGTCACTGCAATCCGGCACGTAATTCGGATTGTATGAATCTCGCATTACGTTCTGGATATTGGAAATTAACGCGTTTTGTCATAATTTTATTCGCGTTTCGGCAGTTCGATGTCGCGGGAATAAAGTGTAAGAATTTAGTTATAGATGAAAAATCACGTTTGTTGGAATGCCTAATATAGAAATTGTTTCTCCATCAATTTCATTATATAAAAGAATGATTATTTTATAGGAAATTAATAATATAATTAAATATACAAAAATGTAAGATTATTTTCAGTATAATTACTCGTACTAATTACGTCATAACTTTTGTGCAATGGAGTTCCTTTAAGCCAATTTTTTTTCTATTCTATAGTCTTTGTAGCCTCTCCACCGTGTGGTTTCCGGCTGAGTAGAGAATTCCGGAGATATGTGTAGCCTATCAATCCGCATTGGAGCAGCGTGGTAGGTCTTAGCTCCAACCCTTCTCTCCAGAAACGGAGAGAGGAGGCCTATTCCCAGCAGTGAGATTACAACAGGCCGTTACTTTACTTTCTTTACGTCACCCTAATCCAGTTTCTCATAAAGGGGATTTAAGGACCACGTCTATGTCATCCTTGACGTATTTGTCAAGGAGGACATCATCACACCGACTAGTAGAGCCTCGTCTACTTTTACAAGGCTCTACGCTAGCTGGTGGCGTTAGGGTCAATTCAAAAAGTTAGAACGTTAGCGATGCCTACTATACTATGGAGGATTACTTAGACGGTAAGAATGCGTGGATATAGCTACTCTTCTACCCCGTACAAGACATTAATAAATATATGTAACTAGTAATAAGAATTATTCTTTGAAAAGAGCAACCGACGAGTTTCTTGCTGGTTCTTGCTTTTCGAACCAGCATTAGATGTTGACGATTCAAAAGCACTTGTTTGCAAGTTTACTTGAATAAAGAATATTTTGAATTTGAATCTGAATTTTGTATTGGAATTTGATATACACTTATTCCCATTTTCTACCCGGATGTTAACACTATTATGCAAATAGGGCATAAATTATTTAACGTTTTGCGAAGGGTATCTTAACGATGCTCAAAACTTTTCTCATGGGAATGATTATATCACGCCCCGCGGAGGGTAAGGGTCATCGACTCGGATGCTGGCAGGGTAAGCATTAATATGATTTATCTCACCCGCTGAAAGATTTTCTTTATGAAAGACTAACTTCAGTTGAAATGGCGTGTACCTGTTACTTGAAAGACAACGATTTTTTTTCTGTACGTTTTCATGGGGATTTATTATGAGGTAACAAGCGAAAGATCTACAGCTACATTACTATAAGTATTGTCAGTCCATGAGCTTGCATAATATCTAGATTAGATAAGCGAAATAAGACACTAAAGAGCCGCTCTTATGTGTCGCTGAAACTGGCAACTCGCCAGCTCACATTATAAAGTGGACTATAGATGAGTTAGATCTATGGAAAAAAGAAAAGAGAGGCGTTACATTAACCCGACATAATGATATAGACTTCACTATTTCATATATTTTAACAAGTTATCCCGTTACAGAGTAGTGATAGCCCAGCGGTGAGACCGTGCGACTCTTACGAGGGGAATACGAGTTCAAGCCCCGGCAGGCACGAATGAGTTTTTCTATTAAAACTCATGTGTCTAATTGATAATTGCAATTTATCACACGCTTTTCGGTGAAGGAAACATTGTGAGGAAACCTGCATATCTCTAGAGAATTCTGGAGATATGTGTAACCTACCAATCCGCATTGGAGCAGCGTGGTAGGTTTTAGCTCCAACCCTTCTCTCCAGAAATGGAGAGAGGAGGCCTATTCCCAGCAGTGGGATTGTAAGAGGCCGATACTTTTATCCCGTTACATGATTCGTGTAATGCCATCATCCTCTTGCCCTTATCCTATTCTAAGTCAGGTCGCCACAAAATGATACAAAGATCTTGTCACATGATTTGACTACGTATTTTACGACCGGCCGTATGTCTGACGTCAACTTACCTTAGACGTATTTTACTACACCTCGGTAAGAAAAAGGGTGGTCTATTCTACTCAACCGGATACCACACGGTGGGTAAACTTACCTTAGTCGCCTTTTACAACACCTCGGTAAGAAATGAGGGTGGTCTATTATACTCAGCCGTATACCACACGGCGGGTCGACTTACCTTAGTCGCCTTTTACGTCACCTCGGTAAGAAATGAGAGTAGTCTATTCTGCTCAGTCGGATAAAAATGATTATTATAACTAGTTACATTTTATCAAAGCTGTCTCGTGTAAGGTCGAAGAGTAGCTATAACCTCCCTTTCCTATCATCTATGTAATCTCTGATAGAAGGCTTTCTGTATAGTTTCTGTTTTTTATTTAATTGCTGACGTTATATTAATTGTAGAATAATTTTCACTTATCACCTACAGAGTAACAAGAGAAGAAGAGTGAGAATCTCTTACAGCTACTGCTATATTACTGTTGCTGTTGAACTCTGTTTCGTGAGGAATTCGAAACCAGACTAAGCCACAACAACGCGTGGCCGGACAGCTTATATAGGATTCTATAATAAAATTCCGCACTCAATTTTGGCCTTGCCATTACACCAGTTTAAAAACACTGTTAAAAAGCTGATACAGAAATCCTACTGTACTATACAGTTGAGGATTACTTAGATGATAAGAATGTATGGATATAGCTGCACTTCTACCCTGTACAAGACAGTAATGACTAAATTTCTAACTAGTTATAAGATTTATATTTTAAAAAGAGCGACCGCCGAGTTTCTTGCTGACTCTTCTCGGTAGGAACAGCTTTCCGAACCAGCAGTAGAGTTGACGATTCAAAAGCACTTGTTTACAAATTTACTTGAATAAAAATATTTTGAATTTGAAGTGAACTATATAATTTACTGATCGCTTGCAGAGTAATAAGAGAAGAAGCATAACCCGCCCGCGCGGTCTACCTTAAATTGCGTTCATTAATGTCTTTATGAACAAGATCCATTAGTCTTTTGAATAGAATACATTAAGGTCAAAATGAGCTTTATGATACTAATAATAGAGCATATGAAATTGTAAACATCAACGCATAACGACCTCTGACACCTGGTGAAAAAGGCCCACATTTCCTTCCGCAATCACAGAAAGAAGTCCATTTTGAAACGACGATGAGTTATTAGCGATAACGACGCCATTGTTATTCCAGCTTTTTGTCGCTTTGTCAAAGCTATTAGTCGAAATTTGTGCATGCCATTTAAGAGCTTAATGACTCAGTGATAAAGATTATAATCGCTACTAAACAGACAGATGCAATTAGAGTCCGAACTGATATGAAATAATATGACATGCGATGTAAAATCGTCGAACATGTTAACATGGGCAATGTGAAACAAAAGCTATACAATTATACTATAATTATCGATAGGAAACTCTACAGAGTTTGTTTTAAGTTAAGTATTAAATTGACAGAATTCAAAAAAGTTGTTTTTGTAACTATTACTCGCCAGTCGCAGTTACAAAAACAATTCAAAATTCCGAAACCAGATTCCATTCCATCCAAAAATTTTCACGTTATATACTTAGAGTTATAAAAGGTAAGTGTTTTAAGTTAAGCATGAGGTAAATTAATTTTCATAGAAATGTAAGAAAACCTATTAAAACTGACTGGAACGATGAAAGAATGACTGGCCCTTTAGCGCAGTGATCGATTCCCACCGAGTGCCAACATTTTCTATAAACAATTTGTTGGTTCTTCGAGCCTGGGTGTATATTTGTATTTAAGTATGTATTTAAAATTATATATGTAGTATGTCTAGCAATTGTCCGTCCCCCATAACATAAGTATTACTTTACTTTACTTTTTTTTTTAAACGAACACTACTTTGACAACCGCTAGACGGTCAACATTTCATTGCTGCTGATTTAACTAATTTGTATTTAAACTACAATCTTCAAATCAACCTTTCAGAAGTCTTTTTCTTGTCTCTTCGAATTTATAATTGAAATATTTATTATATTCTGTAAAACTATTTGAGAGTAAAAGTAAAGTAACGGCCTGTTACAATCCCACTGCTGGGAATAGGCCTCCTCTCTCTGTTTCTGGAGAGAATGGCTGGAGCTAAGACCTACCACGCTGCTCATTGGAGCAGAACTTTACGACCGCTTTCTAACAAATGTTTAGCGAAATGTGAATTTTGTGGCTTATTATTCCTGAAAGCGACCATATGTTCTTTAAAACGGGTTTCAAAATTACGACCAGTGAATGTGTGTGTGATAGTGAACGTGTGTAGTGCTTGTGTATTGTGGGAGAAGTAGTGGAGATTTGTGCATGTGTTTTTACGAATCCTGCACGTATCGGGTATGAAAATACGGATAGTCCACTATACATTGAACACTATATATATTTTCTATTTACTGTATTGAGGATTATAGCAAAATAATTTTATTATTACTTTTGTATTATGGATCTCCGCAAAGTAACGCCTAATTCTATAAAGCGGATTGGTATGTTACACATAGCCCTAGAATTCTCTAGAGATATGCAGGTTTCCTCACGATGTTTTCCTTCACCGTAAAGCGTGTGATAAATTGCAATTATCAATTAGACACATGAGTTTTAATAGAAAAATCGCACGGTCTCACAGCTCTATTTGAAAGTACTTTACATCAATACCTATTACGAAGTTCAAGGTCCTCATTAGAATACATTAACCTTCAAACCTCGTGAAGGTTAGTAGCTATCAACAAAGGCTCCCAAAGAATGGTGGGCGGTCCGAAAAAGTATGTTTTACGGCCGATATTAGCCAGTGGATTTGGCATTTGCATAACAATGAGCGAATGCATATTGTTACGTACTATCGTGGATTTGGATGAAAATTTGTATGACTCCTTAAAAACACTTTATTCAACTCTTCGACTTCAACTTTTTGTAGTTTTCAAGTATATATTTTTTTTCATTTTATTTATATGTACATAAAAAAAATTGCATCAATTATTGCTTGAAGTGGTAAATGTTGTGCATTCCTGTAATTTATAACGTATAAGATGATGTAATTCAATGTTTAAATTAGTACATTAATGTATATGATTTCTAGTTGGTCATAATCATTCTCCTGCCCTAATCACACTCTAAGTGGGGTCGGCACAACATGCCATGCTGTGACATGATTTGGCTACGTATTTTACGACCGACCGCGTACCTGACGTCACCTTACTCCAGTCGCCTTTTACGACACCTCGGTAAGAAAGGAGGGTGGTCTATTCTATTCTGCCGGATACCACACGGCGTTCTAGTTGGTAAGCCGTATGAATAAATAAATTAATTATTTCGTCACATAATAATCTTTTTGCGACAAACCATGTCCTCAGATGCCATAGACACTTACGATAGAAATTTCTGTATATGTAGTGTAGGGAGCAATTTGCCCTTTGGGGTGTTTTAGACCTCATTATACATTCCGTTTAATATCAGACCAAAGCGAGGACTGACGTGATTTATGATTCCGACTGCTCACGGAAGGGAAGCTATGGGATTAAGTGGCTCTCGTAACTATGGGGTTAAGGGTTCAGTGAATTTGTGTAATCATTGCTTGATTTTCATTTGTTTTCTGTCGTTTTTCTAATGGAATAAAGCATCTAATTAATTGAATTAAATTCTTTCATAGAAATTAGTATTATAAATGACAAAGTCTGGTCGTCTGCTATTCTTTTTTCATGACAATGACCCTGCTCTCTGTTTAGCTACGCGCGTCGTACATATACAATTTGTTGTTTTTTTTGAAGTTTGGGTGTGTATATTGTTTTAAATATGTATTTAATATTGGGTGTGTATATAATTTTAAATATATCTTTACTATCACCCATAACAACCACTATTAAGTTTTTCCGTCCCCAAAACTTTGGGATGATTTTTATAAAAATAAATAAATATATGGGATACTTACACACACGGTCGTCCGTCCCCAAAGTAAGTAACTTAATATTTGTGTTATGGGTCGTCACCCATACCGTAATTATAAGAAAGATATGTAAAAAAAAAAAAATACATACTTAAATACAAATACACACCCAGACTCTAAGAACCAACAATTTTTTATAGAAAAGCCGCGGAACTGAAAGCAGAGTCACTATCTACTACGCCAACGGGCCAGTCAATGATTAACGGAGAGATGATGGGGATATATGACCATGTATGTAAGTCACATATATTTATTTATATTATATAATTAATAATTAAAATGACTACCACAAGATAAATATTATGCAGTATTTCTAAATCCATCATAACGAATACATTTTAAGATCAGCAAGCACTTAATTTTCTTGGTAATTCTCGATAGAAACAGGTTTCCGAACCAATATTAGACTTGACGATTCGACCGCCGTGTGGTATCCGGCTGATTAGAATAGACCACCCTCATTTTCTTACCGAGGTGTCGTAAAAGGCGACTAAGGTAAGCTGACCCACCGTGTGGTATCCGGTTGAGTAAAATAGACCACCCTCTTTCTTACCGAGGGGTCGTAAAATACGACTAAGGTAAGTTGACGTCAGGCAGGCGGCCAGTCGTAAAATACGTAGCCAAATCGTGTGACAACATGTTTTGACCTTGTTGTGCCGACCCCAATTAGAGTGGGATATGGCAGAAGGATAATATGATGATTAGACTTGACGATTCGAAAGCATTTGTTTACAAATTTTTCGAACAAAGAATATTTTCAATTTACATAGACTTTCTTTTATCGTGTGTTAAACAAAAAATACTGCGTTAACTTATTTCTGTCATAAAGCACACAACTAGAAAGTTCGTGGCATATTTATTGGAAATATTAGGCAGAAAGAGGGGGTCTAAAAAAGATAAAATACCTCTCTTATTTACTAGCATTCGATAAGAGAATGTAGCAATCGGCAATGTCAAAATAATGTGTCTAGTCTAGACAGTTAAATAATCTAACGATATATCATTCGTGACGCGCAGAAATGGACTTTTTTTTAAAATACATTCAATGGAGAGATAACCGATTAAATAAATGAATGTATATCTGACATTGGTGAGTCTACATTTCGTAAAAATTTTTTGCTTTTGCTTCTTTGGAGTACTAGTTTTTTTCAAATTGAGGGTATGCTTCAAAAGTAAATATATGTATGCTAAAAAATGAATAGGAAATATCTTTAATGCTAATTCCATCATACTCCTGCCCTTATCCCACTCTAAGTGGGGTCGGCACAAATATGATATGATTTGGCTACGTATTTTGCGACCGGCCGCCTGCCTGATGTTAACTTACCTTAGTCGCCTTTTAGGACACCTCGGAAAGAGATGAGGGTGGTCTATTCTATGCAGCCGGATACCACACGGCATTTACCTTAGTCGTCTCTTACGAAACCTCGGTAAAAAATGGGGTGGTCTATTCTATTCTGCTAGATACCACACGGCTATCTTTAATGCTAATTATAGTGTGTATTTTCCGTTTTCATACTCGATACATCAGGATTCGTAAAAACACATGCACAAACCTTCACCACTGTTACCACAATACACAGGCATTACACATGTTCACTATCACAAACTCAACAATCGTTTAGCCCCGCAACCTCAGCACCATCAGGATAATGTACTGATTCCACGACAAAATCGCAAAGCTAAGCAATCTCAAAGCTTGAACTTGAGCTTGTTGATCTGAACGATCGTTTCGAAAACCGAAACCGAAGCATCATCAGGAGGGTAAGCTCCATGATAAAATCGAAATGCATTACGATTTTGTTGTGAAGCCTTGTGTATATTGCTTGTGTGAACTGTGACGGCATTGTGGATACACGTGGTGACTTGTCCTACATGTGTAAGGTTGCCTGATTCATCCACTTAGAATTACATAAATTCTCATGAAATGTGGATTATAGCTAAATAATTCTATTATAGCTTGTACGAAGGTAAGTCTCAAAAATTACATATCAAGTTGTAATACGTTTACGTAAAATGAAAAGTTTTAAACATTTCACATCCACGTTCTCTGATCTAATTTTCGCAAATACACAGTTCACTGTGTATTCGTACTTCAGTACGAAGCAAATCCGCCTCCAGATAAACCTATACAACATTAAAGTGATCCGCAGCTACAGGGTGCTCGCTAATTAACCACATCTGAGACCCGACAGGTTTGTATGGATCTTCACAATAGAGGCGTGTTCGCGGTGAACAGTGCACGCTATATTCCAACATAGAAACTTTAATACGAATTAAGCTGCGAGGATTCGCTGATTCAGCGTTGAGTTCTATTTAAGTTTCGAAATTAATTTCATTTTAATATTTATTTAAATAATTATTTAAAACGTAGAGGCGACGAAAGTTTGGAGAAACTTATTGTGGGTGGGAACACTGAAACTGAGTAATGACCAAAAAAGAAACTCGTCGTCCCCAAAATTTCATACAAGCGTAAGAGAGGTAATGGATCCAAACAGATGGGATAAATGATCAACTCCAGACACCATCTGATGCTGACCATGATCATCAGAGATGAGGGACCGACCTAAGGGAGAGAGATGTATTTAAATACTAGCGTTGAACGCGGTTGCACCCTCGTGGAAATCAGTGCGTGACAACGTTTATCACGCGGAAATCCCGAACTCATGGGAATTATAATGCTATGTACTATTACCTTAAACCAGCCTCAAAAATTGTACTATCACTTGTTTAAACCGTTAAAAAATCCGTTCAGTAGATTTTAAGAATATCGATCACATATAGTTTTTAGGGACTTTATTTTATAATATGTTTAGATTAGTGGTACCTGTGACTACGTTCGTGACTTCATTTTTAAAATAACCTCAATTATTTTTGATATGTTTGTTTTTATTTTACTTTAATTATAGGTATATAAATTTTCATCACTATTGTCGGTATTGTTTATATCTTCTCTACTGTTTTTATTTTTGATGTAAATTCTGAGGCAGCGCGACTTTTTCTGACCTGCTGATTGCCTTCAAATATCATCATATTTTAATCATCATAATTCTCCTGACCATATTCCACTTTAAGCAGGGTCGGCACAACGGCATCGCCAAATTATCTGACAACATGTTTGGGGTGGTCTATTCTACTCAGCCGGATACCGCACGTCGTGTCAACTTACCTTAGTAACCTTTACAACGCTTCGGTAAGAAATGAGGGTGATCTATTCTACTTAGCCGAAAAAAATTAAAAAGTTATGCGTTCAAACCTTTTAATACTTTGCTCTGTTTATCAAGGTGTACAAGATGAAAATCACTAACTCAGTTTTTGTGTTTATCACAAACAAACATACTGTCAGATTAACGATGGCGGTAAAGGACTTTGTTTCACGAACGTCGTGATAACCGCAGCCTCGACTCATATCGTGTCGTGAGATTCAACATTTATAGCAGCGTGTTACATTATTATGTATTTTTCCCCCGCCGTTCATAAAAGACGACCTTGGTTTCAAGACGTGTCGGATTACAAGAATTCCCGGAGCTTTAGTGATCCTGGTGGGCCTCTTTGCACAATACAAGCGAGACATAAAAGGGCTAAGGCTTAAATACAATGTTAAGTACAAAGCTTTGTTTACTTCAAACATTCCTTGGAACCAGGGGTTGTGGATTTTTATGTGTGATCAATGATACATATCGGTCGTACTTGGACTGGTCGTAATTTTGAAACCCGTTTCAAAGAACATGTGGGTGTCCCCACATGTTCTTTGAAAGTGTCATTTACGTATTTTAAAATCAAATAAATCACGGCAGTTGCTGGCAGAACGCTCCGAGCATCGGACGCAACCAAAAATATATAGTTTCATTTTTGCCTCATCATTAATATTGTTGGTTTGTAACCCCACCTACAATAAAAAACCCACATTGGTGACCCCGACGTGATTTGAACACGCAACCTTCTGATCTGGAGTCAGAAATTCACATTTCGCTATACATCTGATAGAAAGCGGTTATAGAGTTCCTAATGACCACTGTTTCGAAATCTTGCATTCAAAAAAGTAAAAAGCTTACGATTAAACATTTTAGAACAACTTGAGATCATAAAACATAACCACCTTCATTAATGATCTGATAAATGTTTCAAGTTCAAGGTTGTTACACGTGTTCGGAGGCACAATTAAATAATTCGTTGGAATGAACCGATTACTATATAACCATGCTTGTACGGATAATACTTCGCTTTGCGATTATCTCCTGATGATGCTTCGGTTGCGGGGCGAAACGATTGTTGAGTTTGTGATAGTTAACGTGTGTAGTGCTTGTGTATTGTGGTGACGGTGATGGACGTTTGTGCATTTGTTTTTACGAATTCTACATGTATCGGGTGTAAAAAAAACGGATACCCTTACTATACATTTAGCATTATACTTGTATATATATATATTTTCTATTTACTTTATCGCGGATTATAGGAAAATAATTCTATTATTACTATTGATCATATATACCAATAACCACCAAACTTGGCATGCGGGTTGGTGACTATGTCGCACCCACGGTGCTGCTGCCCACTGTCAGTCTATGGAGATAACTTTTTTCGAACTGACTATATATATACTTTTACAGCGTCACCGGGCGGGACAGACAAGCGTAGAAGCATCGTTAAGGTTACAAAATGCAGTGAGTAGAGCTCAGAATCTCTACTAGCGTCGGGAAACGTCGTCCTAAGGATGCCTGCTGTGAGGCCGGACCACAGCTTAGGGCGACACGATAGACAGATAGATAGATAAAACACCTTATTGCACATCAAAATAATACATGCAAATAGGTAAAAGAAGTATCGGTACAATAGGCGCCCTTATCGCTAAAAGCGATCTCTTCCAGGCAACCTTAGGGTAGAGGTCTTTATAACAAATCAGCGGTGGGGGTGTACAAAATAATTAAGTACTAAATATATAAATATTCATATCAAACAAATAAATAAGTATAATATAAATGACAAAAAAGATAAAAATTTAATCAGAGAAAATAAGATGGGATGACTTTGCTCAGTCATTACGACGTCGGAAGGGTGAACATCTATGGAGATCATAAAAGACGTCTATAGGTTAAGGTTTCTTGGAAATTCTATATGAAAAAATTATAACACTTCAAACGGAAAACTTATTTTAGGAAATTCGCAGTTCATATTACGATAGAACCTTTGAAATTTCTCGACTCTCGGTTTCGGCAATGCTACATCACAAAATACTGCGGTGTCTTTGATGCCGAGACGAAATTTCTTCGTCTAACCGCACATCATTATCATAAGGCGCGAAATAAAATCCATATATCAGCGAACGATACACCTTGATCTAGAACAAGTATCAACTAGTTGTAATCATTATAAATATCGATGAAATCCAAGTGATGTTTTCATAAACCTTAATCGCGATACATTCCAAGACCACATGTCATTAAAAGCCACTTGGTCACTTGTCATAATGTCATATTCTTCTTACAGTCCATCCAACACTAAACGGATCCTAAGTAAGTAAGTCCTGTGTATAAGATTAGAGTGAAATATCAAATTCCAATAGCGGTGAGCCCGTGGGACTCTTCCAGGAAGGTCCCGGATCAAACACCGGGTAGTATCCAATGATTTTTTCAGTTAAAACTTATGTTTTTCATGTATAATTGCAAATTATCACACACTTTTCGGTGAAGGAAAACATCGTGAAACCTGCATATCTCTAGAGAATTCCGGGGATATCTGTGTGGGGATATGTGTTAAGTCCAACCCTTCTCTGCAAAAAAGATGAGAGCAGGCCTATGCCCAGCATTTGGATAGTACCATACCGTTACTACGTTATCTACTTCCAGCAACATTTGCAATAAATAATCCGTAAATTTCTAACAAATACACTAACAAACAAATACACTATCATATTTAAATAGTACACATGTGGACATTTGCAAAAAAGTACGTTTATATTCCTAAAAGGAAAGCACATATCATAAAAAACAAATCTCTGTGTATATTCTCAAAGGGAAACAACAATTTTCCCTTCATTTTCCTCCGACGTCAGTAATCCACGTCTACAAATCCCCGCTACAATCTATTTAATATCATTATTCATAACATGACGTCTTTAGTAATTTAATACAATGCCTGTCTGAAGGCGCGGGATGACAATCATTAGCGAAGTAATAAAGTACTGTAATATTATTAAGAGAGGAGACGGAATCTGGAAGAGGCGTTCAAGTGATAATACGGGGTCGGTGGTGCAAGGTATAGGCGAGTAGCTATTCATTAAACGCCATTGTTTCTTGTATAAGATGAAAAATCAGTAGGCCTACGATGAACTTTTAGAAAACGTTCAATGTCAGTACCTAAACTCAACCGGTTTCTTTTCGTACCATGATGTGTGGATTGCATTGGGGTCGTAATGCTTGAGAAGGAAAGCGTTATATTTGCTATAAATAACTCTGTCTCTTTTACTCTATTGTTTTTAGACCGCATGGCGAACAGTCATTCGGCAACGACTTAAAGTGAGCGTCTTTAAGACGTCATTCTATGAAAAATCGAAACAATTTAGTTTACGTGTTCAATTGAGTCGCAATAAGAGTTCATGGTAGGCCTGCTGATTTGGAATCTTTACCTACTTTTCCATCGACGTCCACACAAGGATTTCTAATTTTGATTATTCCATATTTATTATTCATGCCATTATTTCTGGGAAAGAGGTTGACAAATGAGACATACAGCGCTAGAGTCTACCAGCAACAATGCTCACAAGCAATACACACAACCACCGCCAAAATCTCTACAGATCACTAAGATTTGTAAGTGTGTATTGCTTATGTGCATTGTTGCTGGTGGAGGCGTCTTGGGATACGTGTGGTGACTTGTCCTACATGTGTAAGGTACGTGAATTTTGCCTGCTTCATACACTTACAGAATCTTAGTTAGAAGTCATATGTTCTCCCTCTTCTATGGCCATAGATGATTGCAACAGGGATCTTGTAAAAGTAGATTACACGATTTTTTTTAAATTAAAACTATCGTCAATAGTATTCACCAATTTTTGACACTACCGGTTCATATAAAGACCAATTTGAATCCGACATGTGATTGAAGTGAGAATAGCCCGTGTATATACATTAACGTTACGTTACGTTTCAAAATTTTCTAGTTTTTAAATCAATATCTACATAGTTTTTCAAAATATTTATATTACTCAGCGAAACGCACTTAGGGCATAAAATTTTATTACCGTGCGAAGCCAAGGTGGTCATTTAATAAAAGATATAAATGAATCGGTAGATATCCGTTCAAAACTCTCAACCTTTTATAAGTAATGACTTTATTTCATACAGAATATCAAAGATTATGCGTAATGAAACAAAATAGATCTCCAAGGTCCCTTAACTTATTACTGTGACCAAACTCCATCGTGTAGGGTTGTCAAAGCCGAGAATTACATGTTAACACGACAACACATTGGGTTTATCCTGTTTAGTCAGACTACCCGCCCTGAGACAATTTGATTACCATTGTAATGCGGGAGACTTATACTTAGGTATATACGATATATACTTAGAGATCATCACGATATTTGAGTATATATCTTTAGAATTTCACAGTTACTTTAAAGCAGAAATAAAACAACAATAATGAAGAAACTAAACGATGAAGGAAATATAAAATATATTATTTATAGAATTAGGCCACCATGTGGTATCCGGCCGAGTAGAATATACCACCCTCATTTCTTATCGAGGTGTCGTAAAAGACGACGAATACGACTAAGGTTAGTTGACGTCAGGCAGGCAGCCGGTCGTAAAAAACGTAGCCAAATCATGAGACAACATGTTTGTAACATGTTGTGCCGACCCTACTTAGAGTGGGATAAGGGCAGGAGGATGATGATGATTTATAGAATAAGGCTTTGCTTTACGGAGATCCGAGGAAAAGAGAGACACTACAAAAGTATTAATGCAATTGTTTTGATATAATTTGCGATTAAGCAAAAAGAAAACATATATAATGCTAAATGAATTATTCGTTCTCATACATGCAGGATTTGTAAAAACACACAAACCTCCACCACCGCCACCACAATTTGCGATTTTGTCTCCTGATGCTTCGGTTGCAGGGCGAAACGATTGTAGACTTTGTAATAGTGAACGTGTGTAGTGCTTGTGTATTGTGGTGGCAGTGGTGTAGGTTTGTGAATGTGTTTTTACGAATCCTGCATGTATGAGAACGGATAATCCACTCTACATTTAGCATTATATATATATTTTTTTTACTTAATTTCAGATTATAGCAAAATAATATTTTCATTACTTTTATATTATGGACCTTCGCCTATAAAATAAAATAAAGCCTATTTTTATAAATTATATGTTTTATATTTCCTTTATCGTGGATAATACCAAAATAGCAATATTATTACTATGTAATAAGTATGAAAACGGATAGTACACTCTACATTTAGAATTACATATATTTTCCATCAGTACGTGTTGCCAGTGATGACCTACGGATTTGAAACGTGGTCGCTCACTATGGGCCTTATAAGAAAGCTCAGAGTCGCTCAGCGGGCCATGGAGCGAGCTATGCTCGGAGTGTCTCTACGAGATCAAATCACGATTGAGGAGATCCGTAGAAGAACTAGAGTCACCGACAGAGCCCAGCGTGTCGCGAAGCTGAAGTGGCGATGGGCGGGGCACATAGTGCGGAGAACCGATGGGCGCTGGGGTCTTAAGGTGCTGGAATGGCGACCCCGCACCGGAAAGCGCAGCGTCGGTAGACCCCCTACGAGGTGGACAGACGACCTCAAAAAGGTCGCAGGGAGCCACTGGATCCAGGCGGCGCAAGATCGTGTGGTGTGGCGATCCCATGAAGAGGCCTATGTCCAGCAGTGGACGTCCATCGGCTGAAGAAGATATTTTCCATTTGCTCTATCGCCCATTGTAGCATAATATTGATTATCGATTTTATATTAAAGATACAGTAAGGCCAACGTAAGGCCCAATTCCTTAAAATAACAAGCAAATAATAAAAAAGCTAAATAGAAATGCTGAGAATACAAAAAAAGAACAAATCATCGATAAAAAGAAATTAAACACGAAATTGTTTTATTAGTGCACTAGTTTTTTTTTATGCAACCCAAATGACGTCTAAAGTGACCCTGGTTTGCATAATTATGCAGCAATTGCTGGCAATAACATATAGTGAGTCTTTGGATACGTGTGGTGACTTGTTCTGCATGTGTAAGGTACTTGAATTTTGCCTGCTTCATACACTTAGCATGACATACATTCGCTTAACACAAGCGGATTATAGCAAGGTAGTTCTGTTATAGTTTCTGTTACATGGGTTGAAGGAAAAAAATCGTGAAAAAAAACTATATATCCCCCACTACTGGGAAATCCTCTTGCCTATTTTTCTTGCTCAATACAGATTAACAGATTGCAAATAATTCAGTAGTTGTCAAAAGGAATGAAATTTTCCTTACGATGTTTGTCTTTATCCAAATTTATCGAGTAAACTGTCACATATCTTCTCATTGGCTATGAACCCGTAACTCCAACAATAATGGTTACCCAATCTCATCAGTCGATTTTTAGGGCCCGATGCATAGACAATTTCTTTTTCCGCCTCTAATCCAATCGATATCCAATAATGCCGTACCCGAATAAATTACTTCGTGGCAATGAATTTCTCCTCGGACAAAATTCTATTTACATTATCTTTTCCGATTTAAACTGCAACGCTCCTAACGTTAATCTTTTAAAAGCATTTGCAAAGTGAAATCTGTTAAAAGTTTTATATTAAGTCCAATTTAAATATTCAATAGTTCTTTACCGCCGATGCATTTTCCATGATTGTCCATTATGATTGTTACGCTTTTAATGGAGTTATAACAAATAATTAATAGAATTAAGCATTACAGGCACTATAACAAAACTACTTCGCTATAATCCGCACGGGTTAAGCGAATGCATGCAAAGCTAATGTGTATGAAGCATGCAAAATCTACGAACCTTATACATGCAGGACAAGCCACCACACGTATCCCAAGGCTCCTCCACCACCGGGAACCTCCTCCGGGGTTTATAAAATGGATTGTCCTGAGTGCAACGGTACATATATATGTACCGTTCGGCTGTGTTACCTATATAGGTAACACAGCCGAAGTGGTGATTGATAATTTGTATACTTAGAACCTATAGAATGGTATCCCACTTCTGAAATATTATAGCCCCTGGTAGTCTTTATATATACGACCTAGTAGTATTTGTATATATTATCTTTTCTCAGTCAGAACACAAATTAACAGCCCTTTTGAAATAGCACTACAAAACGAACTTGCATTAGCCTTACAATAGAAGGTTTATAAGGCGCACAAAGGGAGGATACCTTTGGAATAGGTTGAAAAATTCTTCAACAAAAGGCTTGTTTGCCCATCATAATGGAATCTCTTTAGATGATACCCTAATGCATTTACGTAACGCGCTTGTGTGAAAACCATGATAATATTACAGTGTGCAAAAACTAATATATTTCAACTTCATCATTTTCATGCTCTTATTCCATTCTGAATGGGGTTGGCACAACATGTTTTCACTTCCATTCTCCGCTATTATTCGTTAACTCTGGCGCTACTCTTTTTGTATGCATGTCTTTCACATAATTCAATACCATTTCTATTTCGGCCTCCCTCTAGTCATATATCCATCCACATTTATATTTAAAACTCGTTAGGTCACATGATTTATCTTCATATTATTTTTTGGCACTTCTCTTCTTTTCTAGAAATGTGGATAATTAGCGATGCTTGTGTTTTAAAAATAAGAATTTAAATAGAAGAACTTAGTAGAAAAAGACAGTTGAGCATATAGTCAATTTAAATAAAACATATTTTAAATTAAAAACCCCAAAAATTTTCAAATATAACGCTCAAGGCACCCGGTAGATACTAAAATTACACAACGAGTTAGCTAACAACGTTTACTTTTACCGCATGGAACAGAATAGCTGGCTAGCTGGCAGTAATAGTTAGTTACATCTTCACTCAGATCGGCCCGATCGGTAGTAGAAAGATGTGACGTCACGGCCGAATTTCATTCGCTAGCTGGCATCATTGCCATCTCATCAGTGCGATATCATTGGCTGGCTAGCATTGCAATAAAGTAACATCCTGTTACTATGCCCACTGCTGGGCTAAGGCCTCCCCTCTCCGTTTTTGGAGAGAAGGATTGGAGCTAAGACCTACCACGCTGCTCCAATGCGGATTGGTACGAAGCATTGCAATAGTGTGCCCTTATGGGCCGGTAGTCATCGCGGCAGCGCCATCTCCTAGCAGCCTATTACACAGATAAAACCACATTTTTAATATAGCCACTGTTTTGAAGAGGTTTGTTCATATTTATGAAATGAAATGTTTTATTTTGTCAAAAAGATTACAAAAAGAAAATATCTTAACTTAACTTAACTGAACTTGACAATAAATACGATAACATGTACTCGTAGCCCCCAAACTAAGTAAACCTGTATTTTGGGCGGCTAGAGTTTGCCTTCAAGATTATAACTACAATTAACATCAGCAAAATGTTAGTACATATTCTCTAAATCTATATTGAAATGAGCAAAACTTAATCTAAAAGTTGTTCAATATCATGATAACTTTGAGTATGAAGCCATTTAATTATAACATCTTTAGCTGGTTTTAATGGTAGGAATTTTATATTACATTTTGTTACTACCTTATTGTACACATATGAGTGAATATAATAACTGAAACGTTTAGCAAAACTAGTGGAAACATATGGTACTGGTATTCGATAAACTCTTTTATTAACTAAATCTTCGTATGTTGGCAATACCTGAATGCTTTTGTGGGTAAGCATAACAAACAATTTTCGCAGTCTTAGCAATTCACTATCCTTGTAAAGCAAGTCCGTTGAATACCGCCGCGGTTTTTGTAACATTATATATTAAAACAATTGTTTCTATGAAAAGCTTAAAATTCCATAAGAGATCGTTGCAAATTACAGACGATAGCAAAAATAATTTCAGTTCGCTATTGAATAATGTTCGATTTGAATAGCGATCGATCTCGTAACAAATGATAACTAATTTCGAATAATAACCGTCGAACACAAAGCCCGCTTTATCTGCTATTGTCGTGTCATCTATGGAAGTATTTTAATTGCAATAACAATAACCAATAACAACATCTATATGAAATTGGGATCGATGATCTAAAACAAAAGACTTCAATCAACTAAGAATCAAAATCAAAAAAACTTCAATTTAGAAGAATTAATCCGACTAATATTATAATTGCGAAAGTTTGTGAGTATGGATGGAAGTTTGTTACTCTTTCACGAAAAAACTATCGGACGGATTGGGATGAAACTTTACAGTTATATACGTTACCTACTAATAATATAAATGCGAAAGTTTGTGAGTATGGATGGAAGTTTGTAACTCTTTCACGAAAAAACTATCGGACGGATTGGGATGAAATTCTACAGTTATATAGGTTACCTACTAATATTATAAATGCGAAAGTTTGTGAGTATGGATGGAAGTTTGTAACTCTGTCACGAAAAAACTATCGAACGGATTGGGATGAAACTTTACAGTTATATAGGTTACCTACTAATATTATAAATGCAAAAGGTTGAGAGTATGGATGGAAGTTTGTTACTCTTTCACGAAAAAACTATCGGACGGATTGGGATGAAACTCTACAGTTATATAGGTTACCTACTAATATTAATATTTTTTGCCGTACGGTGCCTAAACCATTAGATTTACACAAAGACGATGTACAGAAGTATTGTTTGTCTTGAATAGTCCTAAATAAAAGTCCGCGACTGCATATATCTACCTTTTATATGCAAGCCACTATGACTAAAAGTGAATAATAAAATTAAATTAGATATTATTCTACAATGCACATTTTAGTATATTTATCAAACTCTTATGAAAATCAATGCATTTGTCGCTTTCAGTATTTCATGTAGATAAATTTTGTTTTTGACACTAAGTAGTTTGGCCGAATAGTTTGAAAGATATCACGATATGATTGACTTGAATGGGACGCCATGGAGTGCTTAATATGCGCGGCGCGCGAAGATTGTGTGAATCCGTCAGTTTTGAAGTTAGACATCTGAAATTTGGGTTGTACGAGTAACTAAATTATATATGTAGACTTTATTATATTAAGTTAAAAAATATATTTAAATCTAAAATGATCTGCCTCGAAACTTAATGTGGCAGACCAAATTCCACGCGAGCGGTTATAAAGTAAAGTCATACTGCTAGGCATAGGCCCCCTCTCCCGTTTTTGGTGACCCAACACATCGCTAAAATGCGTATTGGTAGGTTACAGACATGCCCAGAAATCTATAGAGATATTAATTTTTCCTCACGATTTTTCTTCACCGAAAACCGTGTAATAGATTGCTAATAAATCTGTTGGTGCCCGCCCAGGGCTAAAACCCGTGACTCACGATAAAGTTATGTTGACATCTTTCGGATAATATCTAGACTTTCTCTTATATACATTTCGCATCAAATCTTTTCACTCTACACATCCATCCACCTTAACATTGGTCATCTCATTTGCATGCACTTTTCTTTCATCCGTTTATTCTATTGACTGGTCCGTTAACGCAGTGGGTAGTGACCCTTGCCTTCAGCTTCACGGGTGGGGGTTCGATTCCCGTCGAGAGCCAACATTTTTTACAAACAATTTGTTGGTTCTTCGAGCGTGGGTGTATATTTGTGTTTAGTATGTATTTAAAATTATATATTTACCATCACCCATGACACAAGTATTAAGTTACTTACTTTGGGGAAAGACGACCGTGTGTGGAAGTGTCCCATATATTTATTTCCATATTTACTTATTTTATTCTCCAACGTTTCTGATTGATACATTACAACAGATCTAACCAATTTTTATTAAATATTTCCCTTAAGTATAAGTTGTTTTGGAATCTATTGAGAAGAAAAAAGAAATACTAAAGCTCAATTTCTAATTAAATCTCTAACTGGAATCCATTAATGCTTTAAGAAGCATTTCACCTTACAATTGTTCCTAACCGCAAAGACAAAGCGCTGCGTTCCATTAAATCAATCTATAGTAAAAATACTTAATTAAACAAATCGTTCGTGGCCCCCGATCCACTCCGGGGATTATCGGCCTTTTACTTCGAGACGGATTCTTGAACTAACAGCTTTTAAATTCCTTCCCTCCATTAACCATCGCTAAAGCGATTACTGAGGTTAGTATACTGGCTGTGATTTTATAAGTATAGTAGCCGGCAATAAATAATGCACATCGATGTTTAGAACAAAACAGCCGGTCGGTTCGATTTCGTAGAGCGCTGTCACTGTCACTCAGTTAATATGTCACGTTTCACACGGGTTCGTCAGTCTGTGCGATAGAGACGATGCTCTACGAAGCAGAATCTAACCGATTTCTCTCTCTAAGCCTCGATGTGCATTATTTATTGCCGGGTACTATACTAGTACCAGCTTTGTATAAAAGTGAAGTAAAGTAACGATTTGTCACAATCCCACTGCTGGGCCTTCTCCTCCATTTTTGGAAAGAAGGATTGAAGCTAAGACCTACCACGTTGCTCCAATGCGGATTGCTAGATCACACATATCCCCAGAATTCTTTGGAGATATGCAGGTTCCTCATGATGTTTTCCTTCACCGAAAAGCGTGTTGTGATAAATTGCAATTATCAATTAGATGTATAAGTTTTTAATAGAAAAGTTCATTGGTGCCTGCCCGGGGTTTGAACCCATGATTGTCTCTAGAGAGTAAGAAGAGCTCACCGCTGGGCTATCACAGCTCAGCTTTGTAAGAGTATTACACCTGCCATTGGTTGATTGCCATAATTTTTGCGTTCCGTGATTTTAATTTTACGAAAAGTGATTTTTTTGAAGTAATAGATCATAATTATAAGATTTTTTTTATAAACATAATATATTTTAAGCACTAAGCTTTGCTTTGTCGGATTACATAGTACAAAAGTAAGCAATTATTTTGCAATCCACGTTTCATTTTAAATAGCAAAATAATTATATCGTAATACAGTTAGGTTGGTCCGCCGTGTGGTATCCGGCTGAGTAGAATAGACCTCCCTCGTTTCTTACCGAGGTGTCGTAAAAGGCGACTAAGGTAAGTTGACGTCAGGCCGGCGGCCGGTCGTAAAATACCTAGCCAAATCATTTTACAACATGCTTAAAATATGTTGTGCCGATCCCGAGGAGGTCCTCCTCCTCGGGATCGCAGGAGAATGAATGAATGAGTTAGGCTGATAAGGATTGAATCTATATATGTTTAAACAGTTTTCCTATCTCCACATTTAAGGTGATCATTTTGAACGCCAAAATGTGGCGTCAAACGTGCCGCCATATTTTTGATCACCTACCACTAAGAGAGGTGACACAAGCCGTTGCGAATAATTTTTGTTTTGATACGTTAAACGTCATTTCTTTAAATGTAAAAATTCCTCAATAAATTTAAATTTCATTTCATCACATTTCAAATACTCTTAAAAGCTAAATGCAGCATTAAAGTGATCAGTAAGAAACGGTTAATTAAACAAATAGCGCGTGGCTCTCGTTGCAGTTCAAGGATTATCGACCACTTTGCTCCGAGTCGGATTCTTGAGCTGAGAGCTTTTGAGTATCCTTTCCGCAACACCCTGTATTACTACTCGATTGGTCCTAACGGGAAATCTTAAAAAGCGGAAATTGTTTTTTTTAATTGAATTTTTGAATATTAAAACAATACATTTCTGACAGCTTAGTTCTCTTTTTTCTTATTTACAAAAATAACTAATTTAAAAACACATATATAAAAAAATTATATTTGTTTGTATGTCCTTTATAGATACCGAAACGACTGGACCAATCTTAATGAAATTTTCAGACAATTTTTAGAATGATCCAGAAGACGATGCTCTGAAGTTGGCGGTGAAGGTGGCGGTCGGAGCATTTTTTTTAACTGATGAGTTCTGTTAAGAGGGGAGTTCGAAACCAGTCAGAGCCACAACAACGCGTGACTAGGCAGCTAGTTTTTTTACTTAATCCAAAATATGAGTAACAAAAGTTGGAACATGGCGGAAAATGTTCAGAGATATGGACTGATAGGCGTGTGACAAATTGCAATTATCGGGTAGATACAAGTCATACAATTTCTAGATCATTCTCCTGCCCTCATTCACGCTCTAAGTGGGGTCGGCACAACATGTTATAAACATTGTTACATTTTTGCTTGTTATTTTACGACCGGCCGCCTGCCTGACGTCAGCTTACCTTAGTCGCCTTTTTCGACACCTCTGTAAGAAATGAGGGTGGCTTATTTTAATTATCCGGATACCACACGACGGGTCAACTTACCTTAGTCCCACTTTACAACACCTCGGTAAGAAATGAGTGCGGTCTATTCTACTCAGCTGGATACCACACGGCGGGACAACTTACCTTTGGCGCGTTTTATGACACCTCCGTAAGAAATGAGGTTGGTCTATTCTACTCAGCCGGATACCACACGGCGGATAAATTATACGATTCCGTAAGTAATGCATATAATTGTAATATTTTCCATTTCCAATTCCACAATCTACATTAACTTTACCTTTACAGCAGTTTAAAAATACTATTAAAAAAAGGTTAATTCAGAAAGCCTATTATACTATTGAAGATTACCTAGACGATAAGAATGCGTGGATATAGCTTCTCTTCAACCCTGTACAAGACATTTATAACTATATGTAACTAGTGATAAGAATTATTGTTTGAAAAGAGCAACCGCCGAGTTTCTTGCTGGTTCCTCTCGGAACAGCTTTCCGAACCAGCAGTAGATGTTGACGATTCAAAAGCACTTGTTTACAAGTTTACTTGAATAAAGAATATTTTGAATTTGAATTTGAATTTGAATATACTTTCAGTTGACTTAAAATAATATTAAATTTTATTTGAATAAAACATGTGTTATTCAAATTTTGTGGTTGAATGAAATAGAAATGGCGTCGATATTTAACAATGAAAGCATTTCGATTCTGCCCACAACGGGCAATTATTAACCAATACCACCCATATCCAATGAAAATAATTATATAGATTATCTGAATTTTATTATGATAATATTCCTATTATCATAATAAAATAATACTTATATTATCTATTGCATATGATTAATTTAACGAGCTCTAACCACGGCTTACGTAATGTACGATTGTGAGGCATGGAATATAAAGAAAACCTTCGAAAACACAGAAGCTTTTGGAATCTCGGCATATAGGTGAATATTGACTATAAGCTGGACTCACAAAGTTTCCAATGTGGAAGTACTGCGACGTATTTATGAAAAATGCGAACTGAACATCGTTAAGGTCAGAAAAGTGTCATATCTGGGGCATGTTTTTAGACATGAGAGGTATGAACTTATCCAACTAATAAGTAAAAGTAGTAGGAATGCAGGAAGAAATTCTGGCTACGTAATATTCGGCAGTGGAGAGGTATCGCAAGTGCCACCGAGCTTTTTTATCTCGCGGAAAATAAACAGGAATATACGCTGCTGACTGCCACCCTTCGATGATCGGAGAGGATATATTGGATCCGTCACAGGGCAAAACGATTGTTGAGATTGTGGCAGTGAATGTGTGGAATGCTTGTGTACTGCATGAGTTTTTACGAATTTCTGCGCTGTTCGTGTTAATCATATACACGAACGTAAAAGGCGACTAAGGCAAGTTGACCCACTGTGTGGTATCCGGCTGAGTAGAATAGACCATCCTCATTTCTTACCGAGGTGTCGTAAAAGGCTACTAAGGTTAGTCGACGTCAGGCAGTTGGCCGGTCGTAAAATACCTAGCCATATCATGTAACAACAAGTTTACAACATTTTGTGCCGACCCCACTTAGAGTGGGATAAGAGCAAGAGAATGATGATGATACACGAACATAATAATATCAAATTTGCTTAATAAAGCTATATTACAGAACCCTTTTCTCGACGCGTTAAAAAACTTGTATAACAAAGTTAACCGAGTATCCTCCATTGAAAACTAAAACTAACGAAGTTAACCGGAAGATGTACAAAAGCTTTAGTTTGAAACTTCCGCTTAAACACGATACATAAAAAAATAACAGTGGGAAGGGGATGTCGTGAATAGCAGGGAAGGAAATTACCGAAGAGGTATAACACGTATAAAGCTTTTTTCTTTCCTTCCTTCTAAAAAGTAGCAGCCCTATACTCTACCACTACCGAGCAAAGATCTCCTTTTATCTTGAACGAGCTGTGCCCGTGGCCTTATCCGTGAAATGATTTTCATGAAATGACCCCGCGGGATTTATATGATAGAAAAGTACACTATATGTTGCTCCACACCCCCTCTATCTGACAGCGAATGTACCATCAAAATCGGTTTAGACGTCCCGAAGAATAAGAAAGAGTGGCACGTTCTCACCACTGATCTATTATAGCTTTATATAAAGAACTGACAGAGTATAAACGATTCCAATGTTCCTTCCGGGATGAGAAAAATTCACAATATAAAAGTAATAATAAAATTATTTTGCTATAATCCGCGATACAATCCGCGCGGATAGAGAAAGCCTTTGCCCATCATTGGGATAGTAGGAAGTCGTTACTTTACTATTATACATTGTCTGTCACCCATAACACAAGTGTGTAAGTTACTTCCAGGACTGACGTCGTGTGTAATTAATTGCCTTATATATATAAGAAAAAACACAAACACTTTCCTATTATATTATTAGTACATATATAAATCTTTTTATATATTTAACGTACTTCAATTGTGTTATTTAGTAACTCAAAGAGCTAATTAGCTTTCATAAAAACTTTTTCATTTCATTAACAAGGTTTACCAAATAAAATGAAGTGTAGTTTCAAAAATGCTACAATATAAAAAAGGTTTGAGTGGAATATTCTAGATAGTTAAAATACATTATTCATTCTATAATTTTATAAAAGAATAATAATATTATTCTCTACATTTTTCAATTGTAAAAACATAGTTCAAAATAATAAAAATCGTTACCTGCCAGATGTGAGGCATAAGTACAAATTAACTAGTTAATATATAGAAACCGTATTTACTCACGTCTAATTTTATAGGGTTAGCCCGACTAGTTTCGAGCCCATCCGGGGCACTTATTCATGAGCACGACGTTATCGAGGCGGGAACGTGAATATAGCCGGTGTCTATATATTAACTATGAATACTACTCACGAGAGCTGTGATAGCCCAGCGGTAAGACCGTGCGACTCTTTTGAGGGGAACACAGGTTCAACCCGGGCAGGCACCAATGAATTTTTCTATTAAAACTGATGTGTCTTATTGATAATTAATTTATCACACGCTTTTCGGTGAAGGACAACATCGTGAGGAATCCTGCATATCACTAGAGAATTCTGGAGATATTTGCAACCTTAGTTCCAACCCTTCTCTTCAGAAACGGAGAGAGGAAGCCTATTCCCAGCAGTGGGATTGTAACAGGCTGCATACATTTACTACTCACGATAGTCTAAATTTAAAAACTGCTAACCAAATTACCTTATCAATTCGAACCCAAATCTTACATTTAAAAGAGCGATTAAAACGTTTATAAACGTCATATTATATATAAAGTTATATAATAAATGCGAAAGTCAATCTTTCTGTTTGTCAATATCTTACTGAATATAGCCTAAATTAATAAATTAAAAAAACTTTTTTCCGTCGGGAATAGGAACAGGATGAGGCACCCTCATTTCTTACCGAAGTGTCGTAAAATACGACTAAGCTAAGTTGACGTCAGGCAAGCGGTCGGTCGTAAAATACGTAGACAAATCATGTGACAACATGTTTTGTGCCGTCGCACCTGGGGAATAAGGGCAGGAGTATGATGAAATCTATAGTCCGACTTAGTTCACGTCCACTACAACGAGATCGATAATACGCGGTTGAAATCAAGGGGCTTCGCTAGTCTTTTATATCTTAAATTATTATAGTATAAGCTGTGATAGACCAGCGGTGAGACCGTGCGACTCTTTCGAGGGGAACACGAGTTCAAACCCGGGTAGACACCAATGAGTTTTTCTATTAAAACTTATGTGTCTAATTGATAATTGCAATTTATCACACGCTTTTCGGTGAAGGAAAACATCGTGAGGAAACCTGCATATCTCTAGAGAACTCTGGAGATATGTGTAACCTACTAATCCGCATTAAAGCAGCGTGGTAGGTCTTAGCTCCAACCCTTCTCTCCAGAAACGGAGAGAGGAGGCATATTCCCAGCAGTGGGATTGTAACAGGCTGCTACTTTTATTATAGTATTATATGTGAAAAAAAAAACTAAACTTTAAAAACATTTGTAGAATAAAATCAGGTTTCAGGTTTTTTTAGTTTCAAAAGTTATAATGCCCCAATAAACTTTTTCCTATCCAAACTTTTGACGTGCCGTCATCTCTTGAATTGGAAAAAACTTTAGAAGTTCTTACGATGTAAAGGGAACAGCCTGGATTTAAGGATTTTGCTTTAAAAAATTTATTTTGAATCTAATATCCTGATTTTCTTGAAATATGTAATCAATATTAATACTATCTAAAAATGCGAAGGTCTTTTGTATTCCTGTTAAACATTCAAGGATAATACGGTAGACCAATATTTATGAACTTTGGGATTACATATAATATTGACTATAAAATATTGGCTGTCCCGTTGGCGCAGTGGGTAGTGTCCCCGTCTTAAGCTCCGCGGGTCGCGGTTTCGATTCCCGCCGAGGGCCAACATTTTCTATAAACAATTTGTAGGTTCTTCGAGCCTGGCTGTGTATTTGTATTTAAGTATTGATTTAAAATTATATAGTTTTATAGAAGCAGACGTTACTTTGCGGAATTCCATATTACAAGCAATATAACAGAAAACATTGCATTACGATTTTTGTCGTGGAGCCTATCTTACTGATGATGCTTCGGTTTCGGGGCGAAACGATCGTCGAGATTGTGCTGGTGGGTGTGTGTGCTGCTTGTGTGCGTTGTTGCTGTTGGATGTGCCTTGGGGTGCATGTGGTGGCTTGTCCTGCATGTCTAAGGTGCGTAGATTTTGCCTGCTTCATACACATTAGCTTTGCATGCATTTGCTTAACCCGTGCGGATTATAGCAAAGTAGTTAGTTCTGTTATAATTATATATGTATTATATTTACCAATTGTCCGTCACCCTATTACAAGTATTAAGTTACTTACTTTGGGGATAGACGACCGTGTGTGTAAGTGTCCTATATATTTATTATTTATTTATTATACAGAATAAAAACTCTGTTTTTTTTCAAGCAATATAACAGAACTAACTACTTTGCTATAATCCGCACGGGTTAAGCGAATGCATGCAAAGCCAATGTGTATGAAGCAGGCAGAATCTACGCACCTTATACATGCAGGACCAGCCACCACATGCACCCCAAGGCGCAATTCACCAGCAACAACGCACACAAAAGCAGCACACACACCCACCACCACAATCTCGACGATCGTTTCGCCCCGAAACCGAAGCATCATCAGGAGGATAGGCTCCACGACAAAAATCGTACTGCGCCGCGCTACCCATGCAAGCAGTCTTAAATAGTTCAACTCCCACCAATACCCTCCCCTCCGAACACATGCAGTAAAACGGAATTAGATACATTTACTTGCTCGTTAATTAAGTGACCATTGTTATTTTTTATTATCTCAAGCTGCTCTAACGTATTAAGTCGGAGTCCCTTATCACAAGTGTGGAGAATATGAAATGAATGGTCATTAGGCACTTTATGACCGCTTTCTAGCAAATGTTTTGCAAAATTAGAATTTTGTGGTTCATTATTCCTAAACGCAGCCATATGTTCCCGGAATCGAACCGCAAAACTTCGGCCAGTCTGACCTACATATGTACCGTTGCACTCAGGACAATCTATTTTATAATAAATTAGATAAGGGTAAAAAATCTGGGGTTTACGTTTTACTACATGTGTTCGGAGGGGAGGGTATTGGTGGGAGTTGAACTATTTAAGACTGCTTGCATGGGTAGCGCGGCGCAGTACGATTTTTGTCGTGGAGCCTATCCTCCTGATGATGCTTCGGTTTCGGGGCGAAACGATCGTCGAGATTGTGGTGGTGGGTGTGTGTGCTGCTTTTGTGTGCGTTGTTGCTGGTGAATTGCGCCTTAGGGTGCATGTGGTGGCTGGTCCTGCCTGTATAAGGTGCGTAGATTTTGCCTGCTTCATACACATTAGCTTTGCATGCATTCGCTTAACCCGTGCGGATTATAGCAAAGTAGTTAGTTCTGTTATATTGCTTGTAATATGGAATTCCGCAAAGTAACGCCTGCTTCTATAAATCATAAATCTGTTTTTTTCATTACATGCATATGCATTACAATATGATATTCTCGAAGCTATGATTTCGTACTGTTTTACTAAATGATAGTGCAATTCTTTAGGAAGTACATTCTCCGGAAAGGCTAAACCAATTTTGATTTTCTTTCTTTCTTTTCGTTTGAAGATAGAGGAGTTTATGTAGCGAGATACAGGCTTCTTCATAACCTAGAATACCAAAGGCGTCGGGATTTAAATAAATATGGAAACTTAATACTTATGGTTAAGGTAACAGACAACTGGTAAATATATAAATTTTAAATACATACTCAAATACAAATATACACCCAGAAAAATTGTTTATAGAAAATGTTGGCTCTCGGCGGAAATCGAACCCGCGACCCACGGAGCTGAAGGCAGGCTCACTGCTAACTGCCAACGGGGCAGTCAAATAAATTGTGTTGGGATTTTGTTTGTGTGCTCGAAATTAAAAGTTAAAATGTAAAATCTGCAACTAAAACAAAAATAACATGAACGCGGATGAATCTCGCAATGCTGGAATTAAATCAATTTGAAAACGAGGGGATGATTTGAACAAATGGAAACTTGGAAAGAATTGGAAATCGGGTTTTTTTTGGACACTAACTAATGCTGTTAGTCTTGAAGGCTTTGACAGCGTCACCGGGAGGGCGGGCGAGCGCAGAAGCATCGCCGGGTGATATAACGTGGAGAGCGAGTCTCGAGCGAGGCTCGCAACATCCTGGGAGCGTCGCCTTAAGGGTGCCTCCTGTGAGGCCGGACCTCGGCTTAAAGCGACGCACTGTGGAGGACTATATCGGACTATGGAAATCGGATAAAAAAAATGTTGCATTTGTACCGTGATCCGTAACAGTGAGAAAACTCACTAAGAGGTCGGAGGTTCAAACCCAAAAAATGTAAGAAATTGTGTTTAATTTATATCACTTATTGAATTTATTGAAATATTATCGAGTATGTAAATAAGAATCCTATAATGAAAAAAATAGACATTGCTAAAAAGTTCGAAATTCCTATTAGACTATTGATTTTTTTTAAGTTTAAAGATAAATTTTCAGAAGAAAATTGTTAAACTAGTGCCGTACAAAAATTAACAACATAAATTCCTTTCTTTTCCTACAAAACCTTCACTACATACATATGTCGCCAAAAATTCTTCTATTTACCATCTAAAATTTAAACTTTATTCATATTTTATACCTCTCTTAGAACACGTTAAATAAATTTACTAAAGACAGCTGGAAAAATATTTCAATTTTGATGTAAATTAAGGATTACATTGTCAGTAGCAAACATAAACCCTGTATAAACGTAATGAAATAAACTATAATAAAAAACTTAGAGGCAGTTAATCATTGCTAAATATAACACGCTCAGAATTACTTTAACATAGGCAATCAATTTTCTGAATCAAACGAAACGTGATAATTTTTTTCATCATTCATACTCTGAGTTAATTGACAACATTTACGATAAACATCTGTAAAGAAATTATCCGTACATTAAACTTACCAGTTTCCAGTGCTCAAGTAATTTTCACTCCTTAATATCTTCCATTGAATATAAAAGCACAAACTTTAACGCGAAACGAATTGAGAAATTCACATGTCGTAAGCTGCGATGTTATTCTATGCTCGACAAGGGTTTTAAACGAAAACGCGACTACCCCCCATAGTGGGCTCATATCGACTGACAGGAGTGAAGATCCAAAACATGTTTCAGAATTGCCAAGCTGCAGTGGCTATTGCGCATGCTCCATGCAACCGGCCTTCCTCTCAAAACATCTTATAACAAGCCACTTTAAGCTAGCATTCAATTAAGCAATTTGCGACACTACGCTTTTATATTTAAGATTTATTTAACCTCCTTTATTATATTTGGATGTCATTTATTATATTTTAGTGCAAAGCGTTAAGAAAGTTCGAAAGCACATGTCTGTAGGAAGTCGGGAGTGATCGAGTTTGAATGTTTTGATGTCTGTGTTAGTTAAGTATATCCTACAAGCAATATAACAGAACTAACTACTTTGCTATAATCCGCACGGGTTAAGTGAATGCATGCAAAGCCAATGTGTATGAAGCAGGCAAAATCTACGCACCTTATACATGCAGGACCAACCACCACATGCACCCCAAGGCGCAATTCACCAGCAACAACGAACACAAAAGCAGCACACACACCCGCACACACAATCGAAGCATCATCAGGAGGATAGGCTTCACGACAAAAATCGTACTGCCAAACGATACGATGCAGTACGATTTTTGTCGTGAAGCCTATCCTCCTGATGATGCTTCGATTTCGGGGCCAAACGATCGTCGAGATTGTGGTGGTGGGTGTGTGTGCTGCTTTTGTGTTCGTTGTTGCTGGTGAATTGCGCCTTGGGGTGCATGTGGTGGCTGGTCCTGCATGTATAAGGTGCGTAGATTTTGCCTGCTTCATACAAATTGGCTTTGCATGCATTCACTTAACCCGTGCGGATTATAGCTAAGTAGTTAGTTCTGTTATATTGCTTGTAATATGGAATTCCGCAAAGTAACGCCTGCTTCTATAAATCATTTAAGTACATCCTATTTTTTCCTCGCATATAACATAACAAAATTTGCTTATTTACATTAGCTTTTGGATTAATTTCTTTTAGATTTGGTTATGCTAAAGCTTATATAACTCTATAGTCTTTTCAACCTATCTCCATAATAAAATCATAGAAATCAATTATATTGTATGTGATCGTTTTCACAAAATACACTAAACGGATTTTCGTATGGTTTTTAATAAAAGAAAATAGTGCAATTCTTGAGGCAGGTTGTTAATAGTACATTTTCCGGAAAAGCTAAACAGATTTAAATTAAAGTTTCACTGGAAGATGATAAAGGTTTAGCATGTTACGTCTACTCAGCGATTGCCGCTTTCCCAGACTTCACTCGACACCGGAGGTGTAGTGTTCCACGCCTGGGAAAGAAACTTCGCGTCACCTCGCCTTTCCCTACCTAACTTCGGTGGGATCGGACGCCGTTAGTATTTAAGATTTTAGCATAGTACATAGGATAAGAAACATTATAATTAATTACTTGTAAATAAATAGATTTATTTGGATAGTGAGTTTTGTGTACCCAACAGTCGCCACCCATAATATAACTGGCGCAGTCTGGGTGCGGTACTTAACATCGAAACAGTATTTGTGGAAAAAATACGTCGCTTCGTGTTTGGTGCCGAAATAAGAACCTACGGAGGCTGACTGTTGGAGAAACCCACGTACGGATCTCGTTCGTCCAAAAATCGATGAATACGCCGATCGTGATGTTTTTGTAAGTACACTACTCTGATAGTTTAGACACTATTCCTATGAATCCTATCCTAATTAAATATATTAAAAAAAATATATAAAAATAATTTAAAAAACTAAATTGCTAATTTAAGTAGAATAAGGAATAGGAATATAAGCGATCGCAAGCTTGCATTGGGCAAATTGATGCGAATCGAAATTCTAGTTTAGATATAGATACTAGTATAGAATTAAATATGACCGCTCCTTCTCAGCCCACTTTAAACATGGAACAAATATTAAGATTTATAAAATTGTTCGAATCATGATATGTTAGCATTCAAAATAAATTCTCTTATCTCGAACCGCAACGTAAACAGAGAGTCCGAGATGCAATATGAGCCGAATAAAGACGTGTACATACGTATTCCGCTTACTATAAGATAAAAACTTGCACCTCAGGCCATTCAGGATTAAGTAATTAGTAACCAACCAATTCATATTACACATCTAACTTTCGCAGACTTGTTGCAAAATCTCATTTCAAACGAAAAAAAATTGTTTTAGGTACTTTCATTTCCTTTTAGGTTTATAACATATATATAACAACAATATATTTTTTATTTCCTTTATTTTCATAAATAAACAAAAATTACACAGAGCTCTTACTTTAGTCGAAAAATACGACTTCTAAAGATATAGAGCGATTAAAATACTTCACTTTGCTTGGGCAAATTTTTGCCATGTTGACCGAAAAATGCGCAAGACCTTCAGAGTGAAATTATTAGTATTGAAGACATATTAGCTTATTATTTTTACTACTTAGTTATTTTAGACTCCAAAATTTTCATAATTATTAAATTACCTGTAGATACTATTTACAACAACCTAGTACCTTTTCCGACTTCTTCCTGTTCCTAATAAAGAAATTATTGTAATATTGCCTCCTTCCCCGTATATAGTTACTAACTTGAAAGAGTATGTGCACATGGAAGCTGAATGCTCGAAGTTTACTCGAGCTAGTTAAGCTCGAACAAATTAAAACTTATACAGAAGATCGATCATTATTCTCGTCTGGCCAACATTATATTCCATTTTGAACTCGAAATCTCACTAAAGTGCAGCTCACTTGCAAATTGCAACGATATCAAATGTTGCAAGGCAGCTATCTCGTGACAACACCACAATGCGACAGTAGCTGCCATCAGTGAAGAAGAACACCATACCGCAACATTTGGTGTTAACATTACTGCCACCAAATAGTTGCTTTTCTGGAAGGGGAGGTGTTACGTCTACTCAGCGATTGCCGCTTTCCCAGACTTCACTCGACACCGGAGGTGTAGTGTTCCACGCCTGGGAAAGAAACTTCGCGTCACCTCGCCTTTCCCTACCTAACTTCGGTGGGATCGGACGCCGTTAGTATTTAAGATTTTAGCATAGTACATAGGATAAGAAACATTATAATTAATTACTTGTAAATAAATAGATTTATTTGGATAGTGAGTTTTGTGTACCCAACAGTCGCCACCCATAATATAACTAGCAGAAGCATATAGGCTACTTTTATAGGGTTCCCGCGGGGTCGGGATGTACTCAGTAAAAAAATGAGACACGCTAATTTACACGTGGATTACAGCTAGTCCAGTATTTTCTTCTGTTTAGTCCGACATTCAGCATCATTTTAACAGAGATCAGCAAGGGTGGATATTTGGTCACAGCAACGGGCAAGTGATCGCCCGCGAGGTCTTTTTCCTTTCACCTTGCCCACAACAACCAACTTGTCAAGGCTATCAGGTTGCTGTCGGGCGATGTGACCAAAGTAACTGAGGATCCTTTGGTAGCAGATTGTAGATGGTCGAGTCCGTATGCGCAGTTGCTCCAAGATAGTACGCTTGGACGTCCATGGTATACGAAGCATACGCCTCTAGCACAACATTTCAAAAGCATCTATTTGTCTTTGTTCTATGACCCGAATGATCCATAACTCTGAGCCGTAAAGAAATATCAGTTTCTTTGAATCTCACCTTGGTAGTAAAGTAACGGCCTGTTACTATCCCACTGCTGGGCATAGGCCTTCTGCCTCCGTTTTTTGTAGAGAAGGATTGGAGCTAAGACCTACGACGCTGCTCCAATGCGGATTGGTAGGTTACACATATCCTCAGAACTCTCTAGAGATATACAGGTTTCCTCACGATGTTTTCCTTTACCGAAAAGCATGTGATAAATTGCAATTATCAATTAGACACATAAGTTTTTAATAGAAAAGTTATTGGTGCCCGAGTTTGAACCCATGATCGTCTCTAAAGAGGCCACACGGTCTCAGCGCTGGGCTATCACAGCTCACCTTGGTAACGTTGGCTATAAAAATGATTTAAAAAATAAAAACGTACATAGGTACAACTACAAATAATTATCATAGTTATTTAATTAATCATGCTACGTAACTTAATTAGTTAAATGGATTTAAATCCTTGTATTACTTCATAATATATATTCCATTCTCTATAATCTTCTTATGCTCGGGGACATTAATAATGAAATTATAGTTCATTTTTATAATTGAATAGAATGGCGATATAAGGCGATTATCATGTATAGGGCTGTGTCGGGAGCTATATAGTATTTTTGCAGAAGCTATAATAGAATTATTAGGGTATAATCCGCGTTTGTAAAGAGAATCTATGTAATGCTAAATGTAGGAAGCAGGCAACGTTCATATACCTTATACATGACGGACCAGTCTCCACACGTTTCACACGACCGACACGAATAACACACCACACAAGAACTACACATACTGCGACAATCTCTACGTTTCCCCCCGTAACCTAACATCATCAGAAGATAGGATCAAATGTAATCGTAATGCGTAAGGCATTGTCGTAGTGAGTATGTGTAGTGCTTGTGTAGTGTGTTTGTAGCGGCATTTTGTGATACGTGTGGTGACTGATCCTGCATGCATAAGGTATGTGAACACAACAAACGCGGATTATAGCAAAATAAATCTATTGTAACTTCTATATAAACTGCAATTGTTCATTAATTGTCCTTAATCATTAATGATCCAAATGTACCATATTTTTTTTTAAGATTGTAGACTTATAAAAATGTAAGGCAAGTCGACCCACCGTGCAGTAAGTATCTGGCTGAATAGAATAGACCACCCTACTTCTTACCGAGGTGTCTTAAAAGGCGACTTAGGTAAGTTGATCCATCGTATGGTATCCGGTTGAGTAGAATAGACCACCCTCTTTCTTACCAAGTGTTCGTAAAATACGACTAAGGTAAGTTGATGTCAGGCAGGCTGCCGCTCGTAAAATACGTAGCCAAATCATGTGACAACGTTTGTAACTTTTTGTAACTTTGTAACTTTTGTGCAGACCCCACTTAGAGTGGGATAATGGCAGGGGGATGTTGATGATAGACTATTAAATAGATGATAGACTAATGTAGTCATAATTAAGTTGACAGTAAAATAAATAAATTAATTAATATTGATCAAATCAATACAAATATTCTTTATTCAAGTAAGCCTTTTACAAGCACTTTTGAATCGTCTAGGACAGATTTAATGAAGCTACAATTGATAGATTGAATTACCATGATAGATTTAAGGACATAGAATTTCGCTTCTCCAATAAAGGTGTGTATAATTTGGTAACACAACGTCCCACATAGCAATAAATCACCATAACCTTTTATCACGTACCCTTCGCAAAAATTCACGTTATTTGCACGCAATAAATTGCAATGATATCCATCTATCGCCCCCTATATCTTGGCCCCCATTTCGATACCCATGATTAAAATACCCCGGTACCATCCAGACCCCTCCCTTCATAAACTTGGCAGTCAGGAAATAGCCGATTTGCATTTTTTAATTGTGTTAACTGCTAAACGACGCTTATACCGTGGATTGCGAGATTGTTTTTTTTTCGCTTTCAATTCATTTAACTGCCCATAACTTAATGGGAATGCTAATTCGAGGATTTTATTCTCTGAATCTTTATTCCTTTCAATTCAAACCCTGATTGGTATTCGCTTAAGAGCGTTTTGTTTTAGAAAGGTGAAAAATACATTCATCATTTTCCTCCAAATTTAATCAAATCAAGATAATCTTCATTCAAATAAGCTCGTTTAAGGATTTTTGAATCGTGAAGGCTCAATATGTTTAATGAAGCTACAACTGGTTCGGAATGTTGTTCTTACCGAGAAGAACCAGCAAGAAACATGCGCGATCAATCTTTTATAAAATTTCAATTTTATATTATTTACTGACCCGTTGGCGCAGTGGGTAGTGACCCTGCCTTGAGCTCCACGGGTCGTGGGTTCGATAGCCGTCGAGGGTTAACTTTTTCTATAAACAATTTGTTGATTCTTCGAACCCGGGTGTATATTTGTATTTAAGTATGTATTTAAAATTATATATCTAGTATATTTGCCAGTTGTCCGTCACCCATACCACAAGTATTAAGTTACTTACTTTAGGAACGGGCGACCGTGTGTGTAAGTGTCCCGTATATTTATATTTCATTGCAGTCTTGTATAAGGCTGAACGGATTTTCAAATACAGGCATTTCTATCACCCAAATTATCTTAAATTTTGTAATATGCTTCACGTAAAAGCATATTTCTTAAACTTAATTAAAACCTTTCTGTAGACTGGCCAATTTAAAGCCGTGTTAGCCTAAACGGTGGACAAGAAGGTCATGGATTTAAACCAAAAAAAGAAGGTTCAAATGGGTTTTCAAATTTATGTGCCTAATTGATATTTACAATTTATCACACGCTTTTCGGTGGCTTGAAGTTAATTTTGCTAAAATCTAAAATTAATAAAATTAAAAAGCACGATTGTTTTGACAAAAAGTGAACTCCGGAGTAAATTAATAAACTTTCGCTATGAAACTTTTAATGAGCTTTTTGTTTAAGTGAAAGACGAAAGCTTGATTACGTATTTTTTCATCTATAAAACGGGTTATAGCATGGTATACTTTTAAAAGCAGATTTCTCTTTAGGTTCCGCAAAAACATTTTCGAAATAGAAATACAAATATTCCTCAAAATTGTTGTAGTCGTGACGTGAAAGACGAACTGACAGACAAATGGATAAAATGACTCTCTGCAATGAAGAAAAGAGCTAGAGATTAGATCTAGCTGTATTTGGTGCAGGACCTCTTCAATCATGTAAGCCCTTATTTAAAGATAACAAATTATTGACTTTAACATAGGAAGTAGGAATTTTTGTGAAAAAGGATCCGCAACTTTTTGAAAACTAAAGTGTTGAAAGCAGATTTCCACTTAGGGATCCGACAAAAAAATTGAATACAGATTTCAAGAAGTGCCTTACTATCAAATAACTGCGCAATAAAATCCATTATCGACTTCAATAAAATTTCAAAAATGATAAGGGAACTTATTTTTAATCTTTTTAAATCTAAACTTAAAATGTGGCTTATAGTAAGGTGCTTCTATACAATTGACGAATACTTAAATATCAAAAATTAAAACAACGAAATTAGATTAGCATTTTAGACAAATAAGATTAGATTAATAATAGAAAATTGAGACATTAAATTTTTATTGACATCCAACACGAAAGTAGTATATTGACATAATTTTGATTTAATTTTTATTTTTTAAATTTGCATGCCTATAATACTAGGTGAAACATTTCTACTAGATACTAAATATAATACACCCTATTGTAAACAGTGTTTCTGCAAATAAAGAAATCTGAATTTGAATTTGAATTTGAATTCAAAACCCGCTCCATTATGCATTAAATTAAATAGAACATCTGACATAACTCGATTCATTATTTAACGAGTGCATATAAATTGGGCGAACCCTCCCGGTGGACGCATTTGCCTGTCAGTAAGTACGGGGCCTATCTCTTTAATATTAAATACTATGCTTCATACATTCAGCAAATCCATAGTTCCATACATTTGCTTAAATATATCTTCCAAACACTAGCTTTAGTTTAATACTAGCTGTGCCAGCGGCTTCGCCCGCGTGGAAGTCAGCGTGTCACAATTTTTTTCTAGAATTCAAATTTTAAACATTAAAGCAGTTATTGTGAGTTAACCATAAGAGATAGAGACATGCTATATACTTTTTTGTAGAAGTTTTATATATCTACAATTCTCTAGTACATTACTTTAGCGTATCTCAGCTGGTTTACGCAGCGCACGCGACTAAAGCTCCCAGCAAGCAAGCTTTTCTTCAACACAATTTACATAATACCGATATGAACTATTTACTAAAACCATCCGGAAGTACTGCACTATCATTCGGTAAAAACCGTACAAAAATCCGTTCAGAAGATTTTGAGAAAATCGATTACATACCGACAGACAGCTTTTGGAACTTTGTTATAATTATATTAAGTATAGATAAACATGTAAAATTAATATAATATAAATAAAAAATAATATAAATGCGGCGCACGCGACTAAAGCTCCTAAAAAAATAAAAATAAATAAATCGCTATAAAGTAACAGCCTATCGCACTGCTGGGCATAGGACTACTCTCTCCGTTATTTGAGAGAAGGGTTGGCGCGAAGACCTACCACGCTGCTCCAATGCGGATTGGTAGGTTACACAAATCCCTAGAATCTCGAGAGATATGCAGGATTCCTCACGATGTTTTCCTTCACCGAAGAACATGTGATAAAATGCAATTATCAATAAGACATAAGTTTTTGAAAGAAGAACTCATTCATTAATCCCTCGAAAGAGGCGCAGTCTCACCGCTGGGCAACTTACTTTACTTAAACTGGTTTATTATAACCCTTTATTCAATACCTACTTTGTAATTTACTTCATCATCGGAAAATATGCTTATGTTTTTATTACAAATTTTATGCTCGGCGAATCCAATAAAAACAAAAAAGAAAACGAAATTTTTAAAATTCGTTCACTCTATTCTGGCCTTTATACTAAGTGTACAAAAGTGCAAAAATTGCTTATACTATTTTATCAGTTATGACAACATTGGCGCAGCGTATTCTAAGATGATCTTCATATTCATGAAGTCAACAACATTAAGTGACTTGAGTATCGACGATGCAGCGTTTATTTTCTACCGTCTATTTCGCTGGCAACACTTTACTGACCTATTCGTGGAACTGCGATATACTGTGGAATATACTGGCATTGTAGCAACTCTATTTGTGTGTTATTATCGATTTTTATACAAAATTCGAACAAGTCAAGTCAAAAAACATTTTTGACTTGACCAAATTTCATTTTTTTTTCTTTATCTGGAGCCAATCAAATTCAAATTCAAAATATTCTTTATTCAAATAAACTTGCAAACAAGTGCTTTTGAATCGTCAACATCTACTGCTGGTATAGAAAGCTATTCCTACCGAGAGGAACCAGCAAGAAACTCGGCGATTACTCTTTTCAAATATAATTCTTATAACAAGTTACATTAGGTCATTACTATCTTGTACAGGGTAGAGGAGTAGCTAGGATATTGTTACTTAATTTGGGGACAACGTACCATATATTTTTTAAACATTGCGATATTGATTGAAAGTAACTTATTTCTTTTTTATTTTTTCCTTTCAAAATAAGTTCTCTGTTCTCAAGCTGAGAGCGTATTTCATTTCGCCACTCGAACAGTACACTAAAGCGATTTCTATCAACTTTCCACGCCATAAAAGTCCCGAGGGCGGTATTGATTGCGCCTATTCCTCCGAATTTGCATTTTATAATTAAAGAATTAGTCTCGGCTGTAGGCGAAATGTTTTATTTACTTAGCTGTGACGTCTTACATTCAAATGGCCGAGTTTGTTCATGTTCACGTAATACTGTCTACGGTTTTAGCTTTAGTCATGTAAATTCGGAATTATTCACTTTAGCTCCTTTGCCTTTCGCAATTCGCAATTTCTGTCATTCCATTATTGAAATTTTCGTTAGGACGCCTTTTGAAGTAGATTTCACAATTAAAAATTACAATAAACAGCTTTTGATTTATTTATTTTACCACACGTAGCTAATAAATACACAATATACAACTTCTATTAAACAAGTTAATAAAAAAAATCTTTTAACAAATGCTTTTAACTAAACTTCATGTCCCCAATGTTAACCGTTGAGGAGTTTCCTCCTCTGGAGCTAATCCTTTCAGCAGCATCAGGTCATACTTATCATAAACATGCATGCATGAGACTGAATCAGTATGTAAAATTTCAGCTCAATCAGACACCGAGAAGTGGGTCAAATTTAATTTGCAAAATTCCACCTTCGCGTATATACATTGCAAATTAAAAAAGCCTGTAATAATTAAATGTCATATAATTATGGATGGCAATGCCGTGTGGTATCCGGCACGTAAAATAGACCGCCCTCATTTCTTACCGAGGTGTCGTAAAAGGCGACTAAGTTAAGTCGACCCACCGGGTGGTATCCGGTTGAGTAGAATAGACCACCCTCATTTCTTACCGAGGTGTCGTAAAAGGCGACTAAGGCAAGTCGACGTCAGGCAGGCGGCCGGTCGTAAAATACGTAGCCAAATCATTTGACAACATGTTTGTAACATGTTGTGCCGACCTCACTTAGAGTGGGATAAGGGCAGGAGGATGATGGTGATAATTATGGTTGGCAACCTCATGCGCAAATTGACAACAACTTACAAGTACTATATTTTCTTCTTCGACGTATCACTCTTGTCAGAGCGGTCGCGGTCATCATGAAGTAACTTTAGGGACAGATGTTATTCGCCTCACGAGCATACGCCACCTATCTCTGCTAACTGATAGCCTGGCACACTAGTGTAAGGGACCCCCCACGCAGCCATAATTTGGTCGGTCCAGCGTGTGTACAAGTACTATATACTATGTTAAAATGATAAGCAAACTAAAAAAATTAGATATTAAAGGATATTATAAACTTACTTACAATTTGTGGCCCGAAATGTACAAAGCTGTGATAGCCGAGCGGTGAGACCGTGCGAATCTTTCGAGGGGGTCACAAGTTCAAAACCCGGGCAGGCACCAATGAGTTTTTCTGTTAAAATCTTATGTGCGTTATTTCATAATTGCAATTTATCGCCTGCTTTTCGGTGAAGGAAAGCACCGTAAGGGATCCTGCAGATCTCTAGAGATTTCTGGGGATATATGTAACCTACCAATCCGCATTGGAGCAGCGTGGTAGGTCTTAGCTCCAATCCTTCTCTGCAAAAACGAAGAGAGGAGGCCTAAGCCCAGCAGTGGGCATAGTAACAGGCTGTTACTTTAAACCATTACCAGGAGATAGACCCCACGATAATATTGCAAAGTGTAGATAATGAGTTGCTTATAAATTCCCATCCAAACCTCAGTAAATATCTACATTGTGTCTGAGATGTTTCCTGTCAGCATGAAAACGCCTTATCAGCACTTAGCCCGAGCTTAGGGTACGCCGCGACGTCATCGCGTCTGAAACCTTAGTTTAAACTAAAGCTAATCTAGAATGTACGACAAGAACACGCTTGACTATTTTAAAGGGGAAATACAAATGTTCAATTTCAAGAGTTTATAAGATAATTAGATTCAGATTCAAATTCATAATATTCGAATAAACGAATAGTCCACTATACATTTAGCACTATATATATTTTTTATTCACTGTATAGCGGATTATAGCAAAATAATTTTATTATTACTTTTGTATTCTTTATTCAAGTAAACTTGTAACCAAGTGCTTTTGAATCGTCAACTCTACTGCTCGAAGTCTTACTCTACTGCTTGCTCTACTCTACTGCTTAAAACTCGGTGGTTGTTTTTTTCAAATATAATTCTTATAACTAGTTACATTTGGTCATTACTATCTTGTACAAGGTAGAGGAGTCGCTATATTCACGCATGTTTGGTCATCTATATAATCCTCAATTGCATAGTAGGCTTTTTGTATCAGACTTCTTTTAACAGTGTTTTTAAACTGTTGTAGTGATAAAAATGATTGCGGAATTTTATTATAGAATTAATTCCTAACCCACAAACGACTTATGTACTTTTGCAAGGCGCAAGGCAGGAACCGCAAGCTTATGTCGGTTCCTACTTTGTCTATTATATACATAACCTATCGTTTTATAATTCTTAATATTTTTTATACACAAACATATAACGTCATTGAAGAAATCTAACTATATCTTCTTCAATGTAGTCAAAATTTGCATTTACCTTGGTCTAATAAGTGCGTTGTGATTTTGCACATTTCAGTTGAAGCACATGTCAGCCTTGTAGTGAGCTAATGCAAACATTACTGTAATGTTCTGCAGTTTAGTTAACATGCTTAGCATGATGTACATATCATCTATACCTATTATAAAATAAAGTCCCCAAAGCTGTCTGTCTGTATGTAATCGATTTTCTCAAAATCTACTGAACGGATCTTAGTACGGTCTTTACTAAAAGGTAGTGCAATTCCTCCGTAAGGTTTAGGTTAATAGCATATAAGGGTTTCATGTAAATTGAGTTGGAGAGGTCGTTTTAGAACAATTTTTAGTGGGGGTAGTAACAAACGGGTGTCAATTGTAGTTTAGAGGGAGGAATAGGTATAAAAAGCAGTGTAAGGGTATCAGAGAGCAAGTCTCATACCGAAACTCGAGCGACTATAATACGCTAAACACTGTATTTTACGCGGGCGAAGCCGCACGTTTTTCTAGTATCTTATAATAGTGTTACGTACAGGGAGGGGTTCGTGGATTTGGATGAAAGTAACTGGTGAATCGTTAAATTATTATTAAGTTTTTCACTACAAAATAAATACTTACAGTATCTATGCAGTCAAAATTCAAAATTTAAAATATTCTTTATTCAAGTAAACTTGTTAACAAGTGCTTTTGAATCGTCAAATCTACCTGGTTCGGAAAGCTGTTCCTACCGAGAAGAGCCAAAAAGATACTCGGCGGCTGCTCTTTTTTTTTTAATAAATCTTATAACTAGCATTTAGTCATTACTGTCTTGTACAGAGAAGAAGCGCAGCTATATCCGCACATTCTTATCATCTAAGTAATCCTCAACAGTATAGTAGGCTTTCTGTATCAGCTTCTTTTTAACAGTGTTTTTAAGCTGCTGTAATGGCATGGCCAAAATTGATTGCGGAATTTTATTATAGAATCTTATACCCATAAACGATTTACGTACTTTTGCTAGGCGTAAAGCAGGAGTCGCAAGTTTATATCGGTTCCTACTTTGTCTATTATATACATCACCTATTGTTTTATAATTCTTTATATTTTATGTACAAAAATTAAAATTGCTTAAAATATAGTCCGTTGTCCATTATTTAATGATTTGTCATATAAACAATATTCTACATACATGTATTGCAACAACAGATAAATAGAAAAAGAAATATTGCTATTTCCCGCAAGACTTGTGCCCAGTACTAACCGAGCTAAGTAAAGCAAGGTGTATTTCTTAGTTAGTCGCAAAACAAATATTTGCAAACCTGCCCCAAGCCGGGCAACGTTAGCATGTTACTTACTTAAACAAGCATACTGTTATCATAAGAGCCAGCGAAAACAAACTCAACGAAACGCCGTTTCGTTAAGCGGGGTAGAGTACACGTATACTGTACATTTCTGCTATAAGCGCGGTTTCACACTGCCGTTTTGTTAGCGGAAATGATAATCGCTAATCGGACCATATTTTTTAATTATATATTCTTTATTAGACACAAAGAATAATCTATGATAACCCAGCAGTAAGACCATCTGATTCTTACGAGGGTGTCTCAAGTTCAAACCCTGGACCAATGAGTTTTTCTATTAAAACTTATGTGATAATTGCAATTAATCACACGCTTTTCGGTAAAGGAAAACATCGTGTAGAAACCTGCATATATCTATATGATATGTGTAACCTACCAATCCGCATTGAAGCAGCGTGTTGGTTATACAATTTTTGCATGATGATTTTGTAGCCTATTCGTCTCGAAATGCTTCGGTTTCAACGCGAAGTAATCGTAGAGATTTTGGTAGTGGTTATGTGTGTTGCTTGTGTGCATTTTTGCTGGTCGAAGCGTTTTGAGATACGTGTGGTGACTTGTCGTGCATTTGTGAGGTGCGTGAATTTTAGCCTGCTTCATACACTTAGTATTGCATACAGTATCTTAACACAAGCGGATTATAGCAGAGAAGTTTCCTTGAGTTTCTGTGAGTACACCACTCACAGTTTACTGCCTTTTTTATATAATTTACATACAGCTTAGCTATCATGTTAATTATTAAAGTTTACATTTATTAAATAATAATAAGTCAAGATCAGAGTCAATTGTCTTCCCAAGACTTGGTTACTTACCTATACTAATTAAATGGTTAACATTTAAAAAAATTTGCAGACGACACGGCTATTCTAGCACGCAGCAAGTGTCCTCAAGAAGCGTCAGCAATCCTGCAGCGTAGCCTAAATAAGATTGACAAATGGCTTAATAAGTGGAAAATAGAAGTAAGTCCTAGTAAATCAGTCCAAGTAACATTCACCCTACGTCGAGGTGGTTGCCCTGCAGTCTCGCTTCGTAACAACCACCTGCCCCAAAGAGACATAGTGAAATACTTAGGCATGTACCTTGACAAAAAGGAACCATATCATATACCATATGGAGGAACCATATCCAAAAGAAGAGGGAAGAGATCTACAGACGATATAGAGGACTATATTGGATGCTCTCAAGGAATGCAAGATTGTCCTTAGAAAACAAACTACTTCTTTATAACACAATAATAAAACCTATTTGGACATATGGAATAGAACTCTGGGGCTCAACATGTGACTCCAATATTGAAATAATTCAAAGAACACAAAATTATATCCTCAACAACAAATTTCCAACGCGCCATGGTTCTTGCGAATATCCGAGCTCCATGATAACCTAAAGATAAATACTGTCAAACAAGAAATTGAAAAACACTATTGTTCATACACAAAAAGACTTGGAAATCATCCAAATCATTTAGCGGTGCAATTGACACTGCCACAGGCGATTCGCCGTTTGAAAAGACGCCACATATTAGACGGCTGACACATGGAGTTCTTCCCATTGGAGTTGTTATCTCCGAATGTTAATACCAACTGACAACACATCTGCTCATAGTCTGTCGACTGATTGCATGATAACCACAGAAAAAAAAAAAAAAAACATTTAAAAAAGAAATCCCATGACAAATCGTCGCATCATTTAATCGCATCGATCGGGGCGAAATGATTGTTGACTTTGTGATAGTGAACGTGTGTAGTGCTTGTGTATTGCGGTGGCGGTGGTGGAGGTTTGTGCCTGTTTTTACGAATCCTGCATGTATGGGGTATGGAAAAAACGGATAGTCCACTATTCATTTAGCATTATATATTTTTTCTATTTACTTTATCGAGGATTATAGCAAAATAATTTTTATATTACTTTTGTATTATGGATCTCCACAAAGTATCGCCTAATTCTGTAAATTATTTAATCGCATCGCTTAACCATTGGTGTGACGAGTCTTTTATGATCATACAACAATGTTAACGGAAAATTTTCACAAACATGCATCGATATAAGTTTGCAATTTCTTTTACAATTTCGAAACGAAGAAGTTATAAACGACTGAACACCTCTAGAAAGAACGTTGAAAGTGATTGATCAATCTCAGTAAGACTTAATGCTTTCCTTGTTATTGTAACCTCAGTACAAGCTTTTATACTCCCCTCGCGTAAGGGAAACCACAAAAGCTCCTCGGTCTAACGTCCACCTGTTCTTATCTCCCCCAACCAACACAAACAATTAAAGCGTGTCCTATCGCGTACATGTTTAAACCGGATCAGCACGAACAAATAAAAGCGGCCGTGTATCAACGCAATCATTACCCGACTTCTGCACAATTCATACAAATTGGGTACAAGATCCCCAACGCAGCGATGTCCTTCCCGTCTTTACACTCAACGACTTTATATACGACTCGATATATCATGTGGATTATTTTGATAACTGTTATATACATCAGTGTTTTCTCCAGTATAAGTAGGAAACACTAATGGACGTAAGCAACCTCTCTTGGTTTTTGGAGAGAAGGGACACTGGAACTAAGATCCACAATGCGGATTGGTAGGTTACACATATATCCAGAATTCTTTAGAGACAGATTTTCACGCGGTATTTTCCTTGACCAAAAAGCGTGTGACAAATTGTTAACGTCAATAAAACTCATATGTGCTCAATATGCTTACATAACATACATTAAGAAGCAAAATAAAGTAAACTAAATCTAAATCTAAACATAATATCAAAAAGATGTGACCTCCCGGACGACAATGCGTTGGTAGACTCATTTGACAGTGAACAGATTACTTAAAGAGGTCACAGGATCCTGTAAAATCCGAGCAGCAAAAGTATAATTATAGCGTGGAAATCTCTTGGAGAAACCTATATCCGTCAGTGGATATAGGAAACTACTGTAGAAATACACATAAGTAAATATTAGTCTTTTGTAGTATAGTAATATAGTGATATTATCATGACTTTATTTAAACACAAACAAATAATGATTTATAACCATCGTGCGTTGTTGTACAATATGAGTTAAGCGTTCAGTGATCGCTAGACGTGTCTTGTAGAAAACTACGAGATATATGAAGAGCTATTATGTAAACGCTGCGTAGAAAGCTACGAGAAATGTGTAGGAATATGTAAACGCTGCGTAGAGTATGCGAGATATATGTAATGCTATGTAAATGCAGCGTAGAACGATACACAGTCTTGTAAAGCTGCGTAAACGCTACGCAGAAAGCTATGAGATATATATATGACTACGTAAATGCTACGTAGAAAGGTACGAGACATGTATGAGATCTGTAAACGCTACGTAGAGAGCTACGAGATATGTAATGCTATGTAAACGCAGCGTAGAAAATTAATATACATATGTTGAGTTATGTAAACGCTGCGAAGAAAGCTACGAGATATATGTAGAGCTCAGTGAACGCTGTGCAGAAAGCTACGAGATAGACATAGAGCTCTGTAAACGGTGCGTAGAAAGCTTTGAGATATATGTAGAGCTATGTAAAGGCTGCTTAGAACGCTATGCAGTAGAGTGAAGCTGCGTAAACACTGCGCAGAAAGCTACGATATATGTGAAGAGCCATATAAACGCTGCGTAGAAAGCTACCAAATATATGGACGTAAAATAAATATAAAGCTACGTGATAGTGTAAATTTATATTAACAATGAAAGATATATGTAGGTGGCTAAAACCAGATGCACTATTAACTACTACTAAAACCACCCAGTACTTTACACATTCACTTTCACAATCTCTTTTTAACATCTTAACAATCGTTTCGCTCCACAACCGGAAAATCGGGAGATAGAGTCTACTACAAAATTGCAATATGGAATAAAATGAGCTTTTAAGCGCAACTTCGTTCGCGTGGACTGCAGCCTTATTATTTGAGTAAACCATAACACATATTAATTATGGTTAAAGTGGGTTAATCTTAAAAGCTGACATATGCTGTCGCGGACTTTTATTAAGAACTTTTAGAGGGGAACAAATTTGTAGTACGTGATTTTTTAATAACTTTCACCGTTTACTTAGCGCACGCAAGGAAAGCTTTAAATTTTGTCGTGAAAAAAATATTGCTGCTCCTCTCCTGTTCATCTTAGCGTGATGGTATATAGCTTATAGCCTTCCTCGATAAATGAACTATCTTACACTCAAAGAATTTTTCAAATCAGTCCAGTAGTTCTTAAGATTAGCGCGTTCAAACAATCAATCAATCAATCATTCAATCAAACAAACTCTTCAGCTTTATCTATTAGTATAGATAGAATAGAAACAAACCTTTTTTTTCTAGACATATTAAAATTAAAGTTACAGTTACAAAATTTTAAAAATATAAATTAGTATAAAAAACGGTTTAAAGACTTATATATGACGTTGTGTAGCGGTGTGAAGAAAAATAAATAGCATAACCACTCAGACTTATAAGGATGGTAAGTCCTATGTTGATTTTCAGTGGCTATTTGATATTTCATCATTCATTTAGGGACAATGTATTAGATATTGTGATAAATACGCTCATAAATACTCATAAATACATGTAACAATTATGTGATTATTTAATAGGAAATATAATAGATTAGTTTAATTTAATAATTTGTTGAAGACGGAAGTGGTCAAGTGTCATTATTTGTTTCATAAATTCATAAAATATTAAGAACGCAAACGGAAAGCACGCAACAAAGCAACATTTATAAATAAGCCCGTTGGGTTTATTGTAGACAGTCTGGTGTTAGGTTTAGTGTGTCCACAATAGTGAAGTAAATGATCGCCAAATATCTTACAGTGTAAATATCTTTACGCATGCGAAGTACACACCTACCAAGCGACTGCCTTTTAATATTTTAAAGTTCATTTTATTTTATGGGCGCAAATAAAAACCCGGTCAAGTACGAAACGGACTTACGAATCGGGGCTCTATTAACCTATTTCCTGTTTTTTTTTCACGCTACAGGAGTTATTGTGAACATTTTCTTTTTTTATAACCTAGTGACTCGGTAAATGTTCTTTTCAATAAAAATACGGTAAATTTTTTAAGCATGGAAGGTTTTTAAACGTTTTACATATTTTTTTTCACTATAATAAATTGTTCTCGACATCTTTTAAACTAAAGTGAACAATTGTTATAAAACTTCAAAAGTATTAATTTACCTCAATTATAATTTGAATCACTCTAAATAGTACTCTGCTTTACAAATCAAATAAAGGTAAATAAAACAAATAGCTGTATGCGAATCTTTTAAGGCGCGTATAGACAACGCGAGACGTGCGTTGCCAATGTCTCGCCTGCAAACGCTGTCTCTGTGCGAGTTAGAACTGGGCAAAAACTACTTTTGTGAAAAACGAAAAGAAACATTTATTAGACGAAAAGAAACGGTTTCAAAATACAGTTATTTAGAAACGTATATGTCAAAGTAAGATCAGCTTTATTTTCATATATTCTAGGTATATTTAATAGGTAAGTTTGTTTAAACTGTTTGTTGAAACTACTTTGGAGAGTGATCGCTCCATCTCGAGATAAGGAGACATTTGCGCACTCATTTATCGTTGCATGCTTGTCTTTCGATATATGACGGCCCATCGAGACGACCGCAACTAGTTTTTTAGAAACGGTTTCCGCTGCAGACAAAAAACCGTTTATTCGTTACGCAGTAAGAAAGCGTTTTTTAAAACGGTTTCAGAAAAAAACGCCCAGTTCTACCTTTTGTACGTTTTATTTGCGTTGCACGATCATGAGTCATTGGTAAAAGTTTTTATCACCTTCTTATCGTCGTAAAACGTATTGCTATAGTGTAATCGGTTTATGAAAATCGTTTTGTCCACCAGTGTCTGTTCGTTTTTTCTCTTTTTTAAATATATTATGTAGTACTGTGCAGATTGCAGCTGCAATCTGCACGTCTCGCCTTGTCGGAGCCTTTTTTCTACTGACGAATACCATGCCTGGTTGATTGTGTGCTCAGCATGATCATGTGTCATTCGGGACGCATGTATACATGTAACGTCTTCCTCCTCCCTCCATTAGCGTTGCCAACACAAAATATCTTCAATAATTCGTAATTATTTGTTCAATTAGTTGTTTGTTTAAAACCCGTTATCCTAACACATTTTTGTCAAGGACTTGCGTGTCAGACCTTGGTTTTTTTTTATATTCTAAGTACTAACTACTTTAACAGATTCTTGGTTGTTTCATTCAATCAAAATCAAATCAGCACAATCTTTATTCAAGTAAGCTGTTTTGAATCTTCAAGGATCAATTAGATTTAATAAAGCTACAACTGGTTCGGAATATTGCTCTTACCGAGAAGAACCAGTAAGAAACTCGGCGGTCAATCTTTTAAACAATTTCAATTTTACATTATTAAACCGCAGTCTTGTATCATTCAAATAATCTTCAATTGTGTTATATGTCTTACGTATAAGCATAGTTCGTTATTTTTTTTCTTATTACAGTAATAAAATATACACCGCTACATATCAAAGCAAAGCAAGTCAAGCTTTAAATAGTGATCTGTTATAGACAACCTCCGTAGGCCTACCATGAACTTTTAGAAAACGATTCAAATTAAAGTGAGTACCTAAACCAAACCGCTTTCTTTTCGTACCATGAAGTGTGTTTGATAAGGATAACGTTATATGAACTATAGATAACTCTGCCTCTTTTACTCACATGTTCTTAGGACGAATTCCGAACGCTCATTCGGCAACGACTTTAAGACGTCATGGTATGAAAAAGCAAAACAATTTCGTTTACGTCTTCAATTGAGTCCCAATAAGGGTTCATAGTAGGCCTGCTGTTGTGACGGTATAAAGTGAAGTTATAAAGTACATAGTACACTAATTTTAAAACTAATTTGCCGCATCACACTATGCAAGGTACATTTTTTTATTTTATGTTGCTTACTTTTTTTTATTATTTTATCTTTTATCCTATCACGTATCATCATCGTCCTGCCCTTATCCCACTCTAAGTAGGGTCGGCACAACATGTTACAAGATACACGTTATCACATGATTTGGCTACGTATTTTTCAACTTATCTTAGTCGTTTACGACACCTCGGTAAGAAATGGGGTGGTCTATTCTACTCAGCCGGATACCACACAGCGGGTTAACTTACCTCAATCGCTTTTTACGACACCTCGGTAAGAAATGAGGGTGGTCTATTCTACTCAGCCAGATACCACACAGCGAGTCAACTTACCTCGGTCGCCTTTTACGACACATCGGTAAGAAAATGAGGGTGGTATATTCTACTCAGCCGGATACCACACGGCATAATTTTTATCCTATCACGTATATTTCTCTTTTTCTTAGCTATCGGCAGCTATTTCTTCTTTTATGTTCCTTTATGATTATATTTGTAAGTTTCTTATGTACTATGTTGGAACAAGTAATATATATTTTTTCCATTTTAAAATAAAAAGAAATTGGTTCTAGAGAAAATCAGAGAAACGCAACTTTGGAAAAGCCGCGGGCTGCAACCAATGAGTCTATAAAATATATCCCACTAAGATTTTGTTTTTCACCCGCTGGTATGGTTCAATTATAAAGGAGGCTTAAAGAATATACTATTAACGCCGTTATCCGAAACTTTTTATAGGCACATTAAATAAGGTATCATTTTAGTGGCGCAATAGAATGAACGGGGGTTTACACCCTTTTTTATGATCACTGGATTATTAGGGTTGCACTAAAATATAAGCTTTAACGAGATAGAAACTATATCGCGATACACGAGATAAAAGTTATTTTACAACGTTATTTTAAAACTGTATATATTATCAAAATAACTCTTAACTAAGAATTTCAAATTTCAAAAATATATTATATTGCAAAGCAAATAATTCATTATATTTTTATATTATGGAACTCCAGTAAGTAGCGCCAAATTCTATTACTGGCCCGTTGGCGCAGTGGGTAGTGATCCTACCTTCAGCTCCGCGGGTCGGGTTCCCACCGAGGGCCAACATTTTCTATCAACAATTTGTTGGTTCTTCGAGCCTGGGTGTGTATTTGTATTTAAGTATGTATTTAAAATTATATATATGTAATATACTAGCTACGCCAACAATGGCTTCGCCCGCATGGAATTCAGTGATTTACCAAACTTTTCCCGAATTTTAGAAATTTTCAACATAAAATTAGTTATTGTGAGTTAACCGTGAGAGATAGAGACAAGCTATCGCGGACTTTTTGTAGTATATTTATAGATCTACGATTCTTTACTACATTAGTTTATCGTATCTCTGCTGGTTTACGCAGCGCACGCGACTAAAGCTCCCAGCAAGCAAGTTTTTTAACAACGCGCGATCTCTTCAACACAATTTACATAATACCGATATGTACTGTATACCTAAACTATCCGGAAGTTTTGCGATATCTTTTGGTAAAAACCGTACAAAAATCCGTGCAGTAGATTTTGAGAAAATCGATTACATACAGACAGACAGCTTTTTGGGACTTTGTTTTGTAATAAGTATAGATTTAGCAAATGTCCGTCACCCATAACACAAGTATTAAGTTACTTACTTTGGAGACGGACGACCGTGTGTGTAAATGTCCCATATATTTACTATTATTATTTAAAAATAAACTAAGATCCAGTTACATATATACGGAACCCTAAACAATACGACCCTTAAGCGATATAGAATTTTAAAACACCTGAACGCATTCACCGAGCGATGTGTTACATTTGGTGTTGAGTGGTGCGAAAGTATATTTTTTGGTGTTACGTTGCATTTTAAATTTTAAGGTTATGTTGATATCATGCTATGTAGAGAGAACAATATGAAAGAAAGAAAAACTTTATTTACAACATACACTATCAACAAATAAGAAATATGTATATAAAACAAACTAAAAATTATATATGTTGATGACATCATTATTTGCCAACAGTGTACAGTAAATGGACAACTGCTTGGCTTTAAGCTAAGACGATTGTCTCAGCGCTGATTTTCAGCAGTCACCAGATTGTTGCAAACGCATCGACAGCGACGAATTAGGCAGATTTTATAGATATAATTATATGTATAATAAAAAAGTGTATGTAATATATAAATACAATAAACATTTCTAGTAATGGAAATAGACAAGTGTAATTTCTCTGGTTTTCGTGTATTACAACGCAGTGATCACGTGACCGGTATCAGGGTAGTCTTGTTATAAAACTCGACGGTTATTAGACGGTTAAAGCAACAGAAAATATTCAGAGGGTGCTGTGCATAATGTAAACGCATAATATTCTTTTTTAGCTAGCAGTACAGTCACACGTTGCTGTAGCTCAGTCTGGTTTCGAATTCCCCTCAAAACAGAACTCAACAGTTTCAAAGTTTACAGGATCATCCGCTGGGTCATTCTAAAGATTGTCTGATTATTCCATTAAAAGCGGTCCAGACATTTGGAGTCAATAAAGGACATACAGACAAACATTTTATATGTATATACCGTGATGGAGCGGATCTGAGAACCTAGTACGTGTGAATTCAATGAATGTAAGTTTGAGTCTTGCTTTAAAATCTTAAATGCTTTATTGATATTGATGAAACTTGTATATCTTTTGGGAGTTCTTAGAATATATACAAGCTGCATATGCGCTGTATAACAGCATGGTGGTTGATAAAGAAAGCCTACTAAATTAATTCTATTTGTTAATATTAGTATGTAGTATATTATAAGAATATGTATTCAAGTATGTATGCTGTTTAGTATATGTGTAATATTAGTACTCAAAATTTATGTAATCTAATAACTATATGTATGTATATAGGCGAATAGATTAATTTCTATATTATATTTGTGTTGCACCAACCTATTCTTTTACTTAGATCCGTTACTTACGGGTTGTCTGTAAGAGATTGCTGAAAGCGATAAGACCGCCCTTGCACGATATTATAAATCATTTCTTGTACATATAATATATAAGTATTTTTTTTATCTGTATGCATAAAGAATAAATAAATAAATAATAAATTAAGTAATGACAAAATTATCCGCGGATAATATTTTTATAACTTTAGAGAGAGAGAAAAATATTTATTTAAACATTACATAAAACATAGACAAATACAGTACAACACTTTAGTAGGATAGAAAGCATCATTACAATTTATGCATCTAAATTTTATGCAATCTTAAAAAAGCCATACAGCTCGGCATGAACCGAGTGACATATGCAGTGACACTCGGGACCGATTTTCAATTGCAGCCTAGGTGACAACACGGACGACTGAGTACACCAAAATACTTAAAATAAATAAAAATAAAAAAATTACAGAATCTATAAGTTTCAACACCTTGTAATAAAATGATAAGAAAAACAATGTTCATAATAACAAGGAATAACAATGATATAAAAGTAACGAATTTTTAAATTACAAACTTGTGACTGTTTAATTTGTTTAAAAAATTAAAAATTAAAAAAAAATATAGTGACGAAAACAAAAGTTAAAAAATTCGTCTGTTTATATAAGGACAACTAAGATTGACACTGTATATTTAGAAGGTTTTAAGAATTTAAGTTTAAAAGTAGTTGACGAGTTTACATTACGTAGTGGTGGTGGCAGATTATTCCAACATTTGGTGGCTTTAGTATTATGAACCTCCGCAAACTAGCGCCTAAATTTACAAATTGGTAGTAAATTACTACATTAGATAATAAGAATGCGTGGATTTAACTAATCTCTGCTTTTAGCTACCTTGCACGAGGTAGAAACGACGAAATGAAAGTTAGTAACTGCCGAATATCTTGCTGGTCCGTCTCGGTAGAAGAAATACTGAACCAACACTAGAGTTTATTTAAAAGCACTTGTTTATTAAGTTTAATTTAACGTAAAATAATTTTTATTGAAAAAAATTTAATGTTATATAATTTAAAGCAACATGCTGTCACTACTTTTTACTATTTCAATTTTCTCACTGTAAGTGAGATCGGCACAGCATGTTACAAACATGTTGTCACATGATTTGGATACGTATTTTACGGCCGTTCGCCTGCCTGACGTCAACTTACCTTACTCGTATTTTACGAGCCCTCGGCAAGAAAGAGGGTGGTCTATTCTACTCAACCGGACACCACACGGTGGGTTAACTTACCCTAGTCGCGTTTTACGACACCTCGGTAAAAATGAGGGTGGTCTATTCTACTCAACCGGATAGCACACGGCGGGTCGACTTACCTTAGTCGCCTTTTACGACACCTCGGTAAAAATGAGGGTGGTCTATATTCTACACAGCCGGACACCACACGGCATGTGAGGAAATTGTAAAATTTTCTTTCTACCATAAATATAACTTCATATATTTATCATTTAATATCGTATTCCTAGTATTTCTTTCTCAAAATGTTTGCTGATATTCAATTCCAGCTAAAATTTAGCATAAAAAGTAACTTGTTTTCGCAATATGAAAATAAACCAAATTTAATAATATTAAGAAGTTTACCAACGAAATATCTTCGTACCTTTATGGCACAACTTACATGGAAAAGTTGTTAACGTAACCATTATCGCGCGAAGCTGAGCTTTTCTTAGGTCTAGAAACTTATGAAAAGCTTTATATGAATACTGAATCTATCTTTTTTTTATAATGAGTATTTCTAATGAAATATTCTCTAGTCGAATAAACTTTTTCATACAGTTTGAAACTTTCAAGAATCAATAAGATAAATTTGAAAAATACTGATCCCTCTCGGTGCGTAAAGCCGGGCGATGATATCAACAGGTAATATAATAGACTATGAACTATGGTGGTATTTATTGGTACCTGTACATACATCATTTTTTTCGAAAACTAACTAATGTTCTTAGCCCTAATGGCATTTACAGCGTCACCGAGAGGATGGGCGAGCGCAGAAGCATCGTTGGGAGTAAAACTGGGAGAGCGAGTCTCGAGAGAGGCTCGCAGGATGCTGGAACGTCGTCTTAAGGGTGCCTCCTGTGAGGTCGGACCTCGGCTTGAAGCGACGCGCTGTGGAGGAATGTATCAGACTGAGAAAGACTCCTGATGTCATAACCGACGGGGCTGGACAACCCGGACGCTATAAATAAGAAAGTGGGGACCTCGTCTTCGCCGGCGAAGACGCTGTGTGTGTGTGTCTGTGTTGTGTATGACGTTGGCGATCGTGATGTGATCGTCAGGGTCATAGAGGACACTCCTAGGGCGTCTATGAATTTTGGCTTTGAACTTTCTGTCATTGCAGGGGTATTTGACCATCCTTCCGATGAGTGGATTTGGAAACCTAGATCTCTATGTATGCCCTAAATTTTTTTACCAAAGCTTTAATGGCTTTTACAGCGTCATCAAGAGGGTGGGCGAGCATAGCAGCATCGTCGGGTATCATACCCTTACAAAATTGTTCTCAAGTCCACGAAGCCGTTTAGAATTCATAGTGAACTATTTTTGACTGACCTCTTTCTTAAAATGACCTTACTAAACTTGTTCTTGTATTAAATTTCCTTTACATCACAAAAATTGGAATATTGTTCAACGTTACAAACGGTAATAAATTGTTTATGTGGCTATAAACATTTCACCGTACTGTAATATTTCTGTAACGTGTCCCAAATAACGTTATTGCCTAATAAGAAACTTGAATATTTTACCTTTTTTTACATAAGGAAACACTGCATGGGTACTGCATTCCGCGGGAGTGGAAGCAGTTAAACCGGACTCCAACCGGCTAAAACCTCATGGTGTTCCACCTTGCTGCTTGGTAACGAGACCACAGGAATACTGAACGCATCACGTCTACACCCTCATCAGCAGCCTACTCCTGCTAAACTTGGTAGAGCCCAAATAGATCTTGGTAGACCTCTGCACCACAACAGACGCATTGGAAACACAATAAATGTTTTACCTAGTTATATTAATGTAAGATTCTTTAAGGCAGTAGCATAGTTTGCTTAAGTCCCAAATAAACTGTTTAGTACACTGCGACTCTCAGCAGGGATTTGAGGCATGTAAATTTTATTATAGAACTTTCAAATTATCTACGACCTTACTTAACAAATGTTTGTGCGATTATAAATGGCAAAGTCTATTATCCTTGCTTTCTCGTCCTAATGAATTTAATTTTTGCGAATTTATGGAATTAGGCTTTACTTTGCGGAGACCTATAATACAAAATGAACGCCAGTAAAGTAACGGCCTGTTACTACCCATTAGATATAAGCCTCCGCTCTCTGTTTTTGGAGAGTAGGATCGGAGATAAGACCTGCCAAGCTACTCCAATGCGGATTGGTAGGTTACAGACATCCCCTGCAATCCATAGATATATTGTTTTCCTCACGATGTTTCCTTCACCGAAAAGCGTGATAAATTGCAATTATCAATTAGATACAAGTTTTTTCATACAAAAACTCATTGCCGCCTGCTCGAAGTTTGAACCTGTGACTTTCTCGGAAGAATCGGCCGGGGCAACGCTGGTCTATCACAGCTCTGATTAATTAATACATTTTAGTTAGAATTTTTTTATTATTAACAACAAAACGTACAAGTTATATCTATGTTTTAAGATAGTACTACACGCTAGTACTATACAAATCATGCCCACGTGGAATGGTCCCAAGAATGCTGGCCGCGTCTCCGCGTTGAATCGCTAAGCTGATTCTTTGTGCGAAAAAGTAGCCAGCCCTCTTGTCATCCGAAGACGCAAACAACCGAGGTGTTAAAACGCATATATAAATATCACCATCATCATTGTCCTGCCCTTATCCCACTCCTAAAGGGGTCGGCACAACATGTTTTAAGCACGTTGTAAGATGATTTGGCTAGGTATTTTACAACCGGCCGCCTGCCTGTCAACTTACCTTAGTCCTCTTTTACGACACCTCGGTAAGAAATGAGGATGGTCTATTCTACTCAGCCGGATACCACACGGTGGACGCATATATATATTTTTTTTCTTTATAGATAATCAAACAGCGTTTCAGAAGTTTTAGTAATGAATAATAAAGATTGCTAATTAAAAATAAAGCCAATAAAAGATTACTCTAAATAATATAATTAAACTTAAATTTAACAAAAAAAAAGTATATTATATATGCATGTGTTGTGAGTGCAATGTGTGTGCGTGTTTATGTGTGTATTAAGTCTGGCATGCGAATTTTTTTTTCCAAAACTACAATTCTGAATTAATATAAGTATATATATATATATATAATTCATGCATATCTTTTAATATACTTTATGTATCATTTAATTTATTTATTTCTTTATTTAACCGCGCCTTAGAACAGGTAAATTTTGTAATACTTTTATTGTAATATGTGCTAATCGACGTAAGATTGAGTTTTTGTCGTAATTAATATTTCTTTTCGTTACATGTCATAAAGGGGTATGACGTGTCCTGTAAGCCGAAACATGTAGCGGTATAGCAGATAGCAGACTTGGACAACTTAGTTTTTTTGCACTTTGTTATGTGAATACCGATTTGCATACATACATACATTCTCCTGCCCTTATCCCACTCTAAGTGGGATCGGCACAACATTTTACATGTTGTCACATGATTTGGCTACGTATTTTACGACCGGCCGCATGCCTGACATCACCTTACCTTAGTCGCCTTTTACGACACCTCAGTAAGAAATGAGGGTGGTCTATTCTATACAGCCGGATACCACACGGCACATACCTTAGTCGCCTCTTACGACACGTCGGTAAGAAAGGCGAGTGGTCTATTCTATTCTGCCGGATTCACACAGCGTGTGAATACCGATTTCCAGTAAAAACAAATTAAAATAAACATCACCCTCGAATTCGAATCCGGAAAGTCGATTAAAACTGAAACTATTTAGAATTTCATTAAACAAAGGCTTGAAATAAGGCAAAAACAATGGCCGTAATGAACTCTCGTCGAACGGTGTCTCGAAACCATGGGCGATGAGATAAAGTAACGTTGAAAGGTAAAACTCGGCTTAATTAAATAACTTTCAGTAAAAGTCAAACAAACGTGGTTGACGCTTCAGAGAGGAGTTGAAAATTCAATCGGGAGACAACTCGGGAATTTCGTTTCGCATAATCCAAAACATGAGAATGGCTTGTCCTAGATTTGCAACATTGTATAAAAAATTAATTGTATTTTGTACTTGGCTCGCGTTGACCTAACGTTTGAAGACTGTATCGTAGTTTTAAGTAAAGTAACAGCCTGACCCTTTACTGGGTATAGGCCTTCCTCTCTGCGTTTTTGATTGGTGGTAAGACCTACCATGCTGCTCCAATGGTAGGTTACACATATCTAGAATTCTCTAGAGACATGCAGGTTTCCTCACGATGTTTTCCTTCAGCGAAAAGCGTGTGATGAATTGCAATTATCAATTAGACACATAGGTTTTTACCACGAGTTGTCGTAAGAGAGCGACTAAGGTATGTGCCGTGTGGTATCCGGCTGCATAGAATAGACCACCCTCAATCTTACCGAGGTGTCGTGAAAGGCGACTAAGGTAAGTTGAAGTCAGGCAGGCAGCCGGTAGTAAAATACGTAGCCAAATTATGTGACAACATGTTTATAACAGTTTGCGCCGACCTCACTTAGAGTGGGATAAGGGCAGAAGAATGATGATGGTGATGACACATAGGTTTTAACAGAAAAACTCATTGGTGCCTGCCCAGGGTTTGAACCCGTGACCCCTTGAAAGAGTCGTACGTTTCCCCGCTGAGCTATCACAGCTTGGCTGTAACATAGACTATCTACTAATCTACCTTAACTACTTGAAGGTATTTTAATACAAATTTTAATATATAATTATTATGCTATAATCTACGTTTGCTAATTATTGTAATTCTATAAATTACAATTTATGTCAAAAACTTTTAGTCAATTTTTTTATTTATCTCAAATTCAAATTCAAAATATTATTTATTCAAGTAAACCAATAAACAAATGCTTTTGAATCGTCAACTTTACTGCTTGTTCGGAAAGCTGTTCCTACCGAGAGCCAGCAAGAAACTCGGTGGTATAGTATATCTTATGACTAGTCACATTTAGTCATTAATGTCTTGTACAGGGTAGAAGTGCACCTATATCCACACATTCTTATCATCTAAGTAATTTTCAACAGTATAGTAGGCTTTCTGTATTCGCTTCTTATTAACAGTGTTTTTAAATTACTGTAATGGCAAGGCCAAAATTGATTGCGGAATTTTATTATAGAATCTTATACCCTAATCCATAAACGATTTAGGTGCTTTTGCTAGGCGCAAAGCAGGAGTCGCAAGCTAATGGCTGTTCCTACGTTGTCTATTATATACATCACCTATCGTTTTATAATTCTTTATATTTTTATGTACAAAAATTACATTGCTTAAAATATACTGTGAAGCAAATGTTAGAATACCTATTTCCTCTTAACTTCTCTCTCAGGGAATTACGCGGACTTAAACTTATGGCTCTTTTTTTAATAAAAAAATTTTTTCACTATACGCGCATTTACCCCACAGCAATATTCCATAAGACATAATGCTATGGAAGTAAGCAATCTTCTGTCTAACATATAATAATGTAAAGGACCTCTTTTATTGAGTACAGGCCTGCTCCATTTTTTTTCAAGTCTCTCTTTCAATCTGCAACATTCATCCACTTTATGCACACTCTACAATTTATTTATTTTTTATTACCCACCAACTCATTAAGCAAAGATCAAACATAACATATATAGAAAAAAAACTGCCTCAAGAGACACGGTGTATCTAAAACCGTGCAGTGGCGAGCAATATTTTATGTAGAGATCGTGGTCGTAAATCAACAATTCTGGACCACTGCCCATCGCCTCCGCTCCTTATAATTCCTGACTCGTACGTATCCAATTCGGACTTGAATATATCATAATTTTCCAATAATTGCCTCCATCCATACTATATACTAAAACTGCTGTCTCTCTTCTGTCTGTCTATATCGCTATCTCTACTATTCCTCTATACTATATACTAAAACTTCTGTCTCACTTCTGTCTGTCTATATCGGTAATCACTACTATTCCAACAGAACAAAATTTTAATGAGGTAATAATATATTAATAATAATAATAATCATTTATTCGGATATGGTGTAACAAACAGATACTTAAACTAATGACATACCTGTCTGTAACGCCATACCGAATAGGTCACAGCTCAGCGTATGTCCTGCCTAGGCGCTGATAGAAACTTATATACCTGAGGTATGATAGAAACTTATATACCAAGCTAGTATATATTATGCAAGGTATATTGTACGGTTCAATTGATTGTCCTTGCTTACTGTCCGCGTTTTCATTGATAGTTCCGTCATTGAGACTGCGCCATACACGTCTTATTAACGTTCCCAGGTCCCATACGAATTATGGTCAAAATTCCATAGTATCTCGGCTGGCACGATCATATCACAAGCAATACTCTCATGTTGTTATATTTCATTTATCCAAGGCACAATTTAAAAAGGAGTTAATAAACACAATCGCAAATTACATAATTAATAAAATTAAACGTATTCCCATTCACAACTATCATGCACTCCTGCCACACACGCAACACTCCCACATACACTAACTCCAATACTCACATACACACGCACACACATACACACACACGAACAAACACGCGCGCTCACGCTAGCAAGTCACGTCGTTGTTGCATCTTTCCTACATTTTTTTATTAATTCTGTTAAGCAAAATCTAGATTTAATATGTAAAATTATATTAGGTCCTTACATATGAAATTGGCGTTTTGTCGTACTGGCCACTTTGATCTCAAATATTACCTTTATGGTTAGGAATTCCAAATTCAAATTCATACAGCTATTTACTCATGCATTTGTGTTTCAAACCCCCTAATTCATTTGTTTTTTCTTCTTTTGTTTTTCTCTTTGTGTCACTCTGTTTACAAAATGGAAAACGTGAAATATCGCGTTATTTATGAGTATGAGTTCCACCGTGGCACCAGTGCTGCAGAAACGGCTCGAAGGATTAATGATGTGTATGGTGACGGTGTCGCAAAAGAAAACACAGTGCGTTTTTGGTTCCAACGTTTTCGTTCTGGAAATTTCGACCTGCAGAACAAGCCTCGTGGACGGCCGGAGACCAAAGTTGATAATGAAGAATTGAAGGCTATTGTGGAAGCGGATCCATCGCAAACCACGTCCGAGTTAGCTGCAGGCTCCGGTGTTAGTGATAAAACTATTCTAATCCACTTGAAGCAAATTGGGAAGGTGAAAAAGCTTGAAAGGTGGGTACCTCATGAATTGTGTAAGGTAAACCGACAAACGCGCGTCGACTGCTGCGTTACGTTACTCAACCGGCATAATAATGAAGGAATTTTAAATCGAATCATTACCTGTGATGAAAAGTGGATCCTCTACGATAATCGGAATTGCTCATCGCAATGGCTGAACCCTGGCGAACCAGCCAAATCCTGCCCTAAGCGAAAATTGACTAAAAAAAAGTTGCTTGTAAGTGTTTGGTGGACTAGTGCCGGTGTCGTTCACTACAGCTTTCTTAAATCTGGCCAGACGATTACGGCAGATATCTATTGTCAGCAACTGCAAACCATGAAAAACACGGAAAAGCTAGCTGCTAAACAACGGAGGCTGGTCAATCGCTCTAGGCTACTGCTGCTTCAGGACAACGCTAGACCACACACTGCACAACAGACGGCTACCAAATCAGAGGAGCTTCAATTAGAATGTCTTAGACATCCACCGTACTCTCCGGGCCTTGCTCCAACAGATTACCATTTTTTTCGCATTTTGGATAACTACTTGCAAGGAAAAAAATTCAACTCCGATGGGGCAGTCCAAACCGCCTTCAAAGATTTTATTGATTCCCGCCCGAATGGTTTTTTTAGTAAGGGGATCAATGAACTACCTATGAGACGGCAAAAGTGCATACATAGCAATGGTACATCCTTTGATTAATTAAATATATTTCATTAAAAAAAAACGACTTTATGTTCCTCCTATAGAAAACGCCAATTTCATATGTAAGGACCTAATATAATCAGTTTGGCTTTATTAATAAACTAAGTTTTTTTGTTAATTATATATTGTATAGCTGTAGAATATATAAATAAATAAATAAATAAATGATACAAAAATCCAGCGCTTTTTTGAGAATAGAAAAAACTATATGAATACTAATATTGTAAATACTACAGTCTGTCTGTCTTTCTTTTGTCTGTCTAGATATAAAGTTATAAGCTTACGACTCCTGGATTTGCGCCTTGCAAAAGTAAGTATAGTACCCGGCATTAAATAATGCACATCGATATTTAGAACGAAACAGCCGGCCCGTTCGGTTTCGTAGAACACTGTCACTGTCACACACGGGTTGGTCAGTCTGTGCGACAGAGACAATGGTCAATGAAGCAGGATCTAACCGATTTCTCTCTCTAAGCCTCGATGTGCATTATTTATTGCCGCGTACTATAAGTCGTGGGTTTAAGTATAATATTTTATAATAAATTTACGCAACCAATTTTAGATTTGCCATTACAGCAGTTTAAGAAAACTGTTAAATGAAGGCTGATACAGAAAGCCTACTTTACTTTTGAGATTACTTAGATGAGCATGCGTGAATATGTACGATTCGACCCTTTACAAGACAGTAATGACTAAATGTAATTATGTAGTTATAAGAATTACGAGCTTCTTGCTGGCTCGTCTCGGTAGGAACTGCTGTCCGAACCAGCAGTAGAGTTGAAGATTCAAAAGCACTTGTTCACAAGTTCCCTTGAATAAAGAATGTTTTGTATTTGAATATATGAAGATTTTCTAAATAAGTTAAAATGTATGCAAATATTTTTATTTGGATTGGGGAAATTTGATCTTGTTTCGCATTTCCGCTCTTAAATTGGATAGCTTCCAATACAGCGTCGCCGAGATCCATACTTTCCTTTCTATACAACATCTTTTCTTATCATTTACACCTCTTTATTTAGCAAAACGCTTTTTTTGGGTTAAAACAACTGTCTTTATCGTTTCACTTTCAAAATTAGAACAAAAACAAGTCAAGAAAAAGCTTTTTGTATGTTCCTACTGTTAACCTTTCAGGAGTTCTCTCGTCTGGAGCCAATCCTGGCATCAGGTCATGCTTGTTTATTATATGAAGTTTTACTATTTACCTTACTTAGCAAATAAAACTTTAAATCCTAACACTTTATCTCAAAACATGATTTTCTTCCAGAAACTATAACAGAACTACTTTAGCGAATGCATGCAAAGCTAATGTGTATGTAGCAGGCAAAATTCACGTACCTTACACATGCAGGCCAAGTCACCAAATGCATATCAAGACGCCTTCACCAGCAACAATGCGCACAAGCAATACACACAAACACCACCAAGATCTCTACGATCAAAATCATAGTTCGTATTGCGATTTTGTCGTCGATGTGAAGCCTATCCTCCTGATGATGCTTCGGTTTCGGGGCGAAACGATCGTCGAGTTTTTGGTGATGGTTATGTGTATTGCTGGTGTGTATTGTTGCTGGTGGAGGCGTCTTGAAATGCATGTGGTGACTTGTCCTGCATGAGTAAGGTGAATTTTGGCTGCTTCATACACATTAGCTTTGCATGCATATACACGCTTAACCCGCGCGGATTATGGCAAAGTAGTACTGTTATAGTTTTCAGTAATATGGAATTCCGCAAAGAAACACTCAATTATATTAACCATGATTTTATTTCTTTGTACCACTATTGCAGCCCAATAGGGGATACATTTCAGGTATTGAAGCGAATAAATGTTTGATTTTTTACTTCTTAGCGTAATATATTGCACTATATTCCTTTCCAAATCTTCTCTCAAAAAACAGAGAAAAAGGGCTATGCCCAGCAGTTGGATAATAATGTTACGAACATGCGAAAAGAGTTCGTAATGCGTATATCATAGGATTCGAATTTCACGGTGGCTGTGTAACAAACAAGCGAAAAGCGTTCGTAATGCATAAATGTCATTAAGTTCAAATTGGACTGGAGCAGTTTACGTAAAAACAAAAAGGGTTCGTAAACCATAGGACATAGAGTTCAAATTCGCTTAACGCTAATTCTCTCGAACATTCGGCTTGTTTACAAATAAGTTGTTTACAAAGTTTATTTACGATCTCCCCAAGGTCTCCCGAACGTTCTCGAACTTCGGTTCGATATATAAGCCGACGTATCGTGCGCCTCGACATTCAGTTTACAATCAAATCGATCAAGAGCGAATAAACAAGCGAAAATAAAAGTGAAATACTAGTGACCTCGGCATTATTTGTGCACAACGGACTGTATAGAGACTGTAAGTACTAAGTTTGTAGTAAAAACTTGAATTAAGTGTTTTTAACTAGTCACCAGGTATTTTCATCCAAATCCACGAACCCATACGTAACAATAACAATTGTTATTTTACTTTTAACAGTTTCACTTATTGAAACCGACTTTTATATAAATAAAACAAGCAATGGATTTTATATAGGCACAGATTGTGCTTTGTGCAGATTTAAAACTGGATAAACGATGTGAGATGTATATAGCTTTTTCGAAACCGTTGGCGCGTATGAATTGACGTATATGTCAAAATTTGAAATGAACGTTTGTTCCTAACTGACACACGACGCACGTTCCTTTTACCATTAGTTTATTATAACTTTTAAATTACAAATATTTTATTAATTAATAATAAATTATTATTGCGTCGCTAACACTTATAAAAGAAATTGTAAACACCGCGCAACAAGAAACAATCTTATAATGTCCCACATAAAAATGTTATATTGAATCTACTGTACAACTCTCAGAGATAAAAGGAGCACTCACAACTTGTGTTCTAATTAAGAACAACATTTAATTATACAGCAAAAGTTAGTTTCTCCGTTAATATATCTGTTCGACATTAAAAATACATTTGTTATTGCAAAAGAACCGTTGCTGTTATCTTTATGGCGGAACTTGGGGTTCCTATCGACCTGACTTAGAGGCATATACTGTGCGCTACAATACTAGAATTTTAGACTCAGTTACGGAAATTTGATACTTAAACCTTAGCGTAAACAGTAGATAATTCTATAATTCAATTTAATTTAATAAAATGTTGAGCTATGTTCAAAATTACGAATATGTTAATACTATAAAGTTTCTTAAGTATATTTTATTTATAGTTTGTTGCCTTAAATGCCTTTTGTTTTCTACATTTTAGATGAATTGTGCTCTTTCATACCCGATACATGAAGGATTCGTAAAACAAGTAAAAAAACGGATAGTCCACTATACATTTAGCATCTATACTTATTATAAAAAAAGTCCAAAAAAGCTGTCTGTCTGTATGTAATCGATTTTCTCAAAATCTACTGAACGGATTTTTGTACAGTTTTCACCAAAAGATAGCGCAATACTTCCGGATGGCTTAAATAAATAGTAAATATAGGTATTATGTAAAATGTGTTGCTCTTCAACACGAATCGAGCAGTTGTTTAAAAACTTGCTTGCTGAGGGCTTTAGTCGCGTGCGCTGCGTAAATCAGCAGAGTCACGCTAAAGTTATGTACTAGAGAATAGTAGATCTATAAAAATACTATAAAATAATTCAGTCCAAAGCAATAGCATGTCTCTATCTCTTATGATTAACTCACAATAACTACTTTTACGTGTGAAATTTGAATTGTAGAAAACTTTTAAGCAAAGTTATATATATTTTCTATTTACTTTATCGCAGCAAAATAATTTTATTATTATTTTTGTATTATGGATCTCCGCAAAGTAACGTTTAATTTTATAAATTATACAAAGAACGTTACTTAAAATACCTTGAAAATTCGCCTCGACTTACATTATATAACTCTGGCTGTTTGAGTGATGCGTTGCTTTGCGATTTTTTCGTAGAATCTATATCCTGATGATGTTTTGAGATTGTGGAAGTAAATGTGGTGATGATAGTTTTTAGAGCATACTTTTTTACGAATCCTACAAAGTTTCAGGTATGAAAAAAGATAATACACTCTACATTTAGAATCACATATTATATTTTCTATTACCGCAGATTTTAGCACAATAATTGTATTATTACTTTAGTATTATGGATTTTTGTAGCGTCTATTTCAATAAACAAATATCTTTGCTTTTATTAAATAACTTCCATACAAACTCTCGTGGAGGCATCAGATTAATCCGTCAAATCAATCATCTATCAGAAACAAATGCATACGTACACTATGTGACCATGCTTGCAACGATCTGGTATTAAAAGATGATTCACATTTCTAGTCTTGGTTATCAGTCGGTACATGGCATAAAAATACAGAGAACGCTAGTAAAAATAACTTGAAAATTCGCTTACAACATCACAGTCGGTTCTAACAACTCTTGGGACGCACGTGATGGGAACAAATAAAACTTACAGAACTTTGATAGCGCGAGATTGTTTTAAGTAAAGATTTTGTTCCCGTAGCTGGACTTGAGTTACAGTTTTTTTCAGTTAGCCTTCTGGGAATTCGGGGCGAACTGTACGCTCTTCGATTTATACTTGAGTTCTTATAATAGTTTTTTCCAAATAAAGTTTAACGAGGACATGTATGTCGTTGACAGGCTTATTGCTTGACAACGTCCGCACCTGATTATCAGATCATCACGAAAATTAATCTTACATGCCCTAACAGTAAACTAAAGTAAAGTAGTAAAGTAACGGCCTGTTAGTATCCCACATCTTTGCATAGGCCTCCTCTCTCCGTTTTTTGGAGAGAAGAGTTAGAGCTAAAACCTAGCACGCTGCTCCAATGCGGATTGGTAGGTTACACATATCCCTACAATTCTCTAGAGATATCCAGGTTTCCTCACGATGTTTAACTTCACCGAAAAGCGTAAAAGATAAATTGCAATTATCAATTAGACACATAAGTTTTTAATACAACTCATTGGTGCCTCCCTGGGGTTTGAACCCATCATCATCTCTAGAGAGTCACACGGTCTCAAAGCTGAACTATCATAGCTTTCCCTAACGTGATATACTCTAATTTTCCACTACTTCACAGTCAAATACACCTATCCCCCGATTTACACGGTAGATACATTCCTGAGAAAAACATGTAAATCGAAAAGCTTGCAGAAAATGCATAATTTTGCTATTTAACAGTTGTGATTTTTTTCAATATTTTTAGGTGAACACAGAAATAAAAATAAAATGCATTGACAAGTTAAAATATGTAATATATTACGGAAACAGTTTTTTTATTTAATTACAATACATTAAAACTTTAATTTTATGCGAAGAAATACAGACACAGTGTGCATGTGCAGCAAGTCAGCACATAAGCTCGGGATTCCCCGTGAGATGTGTACACAGCGCACGTGTTCAAACACAGTAGCATTTAGTGGAGTGCGATAAAAACAAAAAAAAACTTATTTGGAAAACCGTGTAAAAGCGAAAACGTGTAAAACAAGTACCGTGTAAATCGGGGGATAGGTGTACTTTTCAATCTGTAACATAAATATATTTATTCCAAATGTATTAATATGCCCTTAGCAGCATCGCCATTTAGGATGGGCGAGCTCAGAAGTATCCTCGAGTACGAAGTACACTTTGTTTTAATAGCACTAGGTGGAAAGGCGATTTTTATACGGTCAAAGCAAGCCGCTGGGGCATGCTTTGATAAGGTCAACCTTATCGAAATTAATCCTATCTTATGAAGAAATCGTACAAAACGGGCGAAGTACACGCGGTTCAAATGGCACTTGGTAGAAAGGTGATTTCAATCGCAGGGAGCTTTTGGAGTCTGGTGGCAGAAGATTGTTTATCTTGGAAATCCCTTGGTAAGACCAATGCCTTACCACAATTGTACGCGTACTTCTACGCGTACTTGTGTGCACACTTGTGCGGTAAAAAAAAGTAACTTCCTGTTGATATTCCATTGCCGGAAATGAGGCCTATTTTCATTCTCCGTTTTATGGAAAGATGGATTGCAGCTAGGACCTACCACACTGCCCCAATGCGGATTGGTAGGTTACACATATGCCTAGAATTCTCCAGAGATATGCAGGTTTCCTCACGATGTTTTCCTTCACCGAAAAGCGTGTGATAAATTCCAAATATCGATTAGACAGATAAGTTTTAATAGAAAAACTTATAGGTGCGTGTCCGGCTTTGAACCCATGTTCGTCTTTAAAGAGTCGGACGGTCTACCCACTGGGCTATCATAGCTTTTGAGGGTAGGTGAATAAAATAATAACTGTAGTACTCGGGTACAAATACGCCGCAGCACTCCAGTTAGTTTGTGACCACGGCGGATGCAACTCTGCCGAAACTTCGAACTTATACTTATATTCAAATTCAAAATATTCTTTATTCAAGTAAACTAGTAAACAAGTGCTTTTGAATCATCAACTCTACCGCTGGTTCGGAAAGCTGTTCCTACTGAGAAGAGCCAGCAAGAAACTCGGTGGTCGCTTTTTTTTTAAATATATATCTTATGACTAGTTACATTTAGTCATTACTGTCTTGTACAAGGTAAGTGCAGCTATATCCACACATTCTTATCATCTAAGTAATCCTCAACAGTATAGTAGGCTTTCAATATCCGCTTCTTTTTAACAGTGTTTTAAAATTGGTGTAATAGCAAGGCCAAAATTGATTGCGGAATTTTATTATAGAATCTTATACCCTAATCCATAAACGATTTACGTACTTTTGCTAGGCGCAAAGCAGGAATCGCAAGCTTATGTCGGTTCCTACTTTGTCTATTATAAACATCACCTATCGTTTTATAATTCTTTATATTTTTATATACAAAAATTTTATACAAAGATAACTCGACTTTATCGCGATGTGACCCGTATGTTTATATATAAATAAGTGCCAATCGGGAAAGTTTAAAATGTACCAAGTATTTTATATCGTACTAGCTATGCCAACAACGGCTTTGCCCGGATTTCAGTAATTTACGAAACATTTCCCGAATTTTCGATTTTTGAACATGAAAGTAGTTATTGTGAGTTAACCGAGTGAGATAGAGACATGCTCTCGCGGACTTTTTTGTAGTATTTTGATAGATCTACAATTCTCTACTATATTACTTTAGTGTATCTCTGCTGGTTTAGGCAGCGCACGTGACAAAATCTCCCATCAAACAAGTTTTTTAACAACTGCGCGATCTCTTTGACACAACTTACATAATACCGATATGTGCTATTTATTTAAACAATCCGAAAGTATTGCACTATGTTTTGGTGAAAACCGTACAAAAATACGTTCAGTAGATTTTGAGAAAATCGATTACATACAGACAGATAGCTTTTTAGGTCTTTGTTTTATAATAAGTATATATGTACTGTTAGTTCTATATCACTAACACGACATCCCTTTTGAATTTTCCACGTACATGAAACGCTTACATAAATATTATACTGTATTATGCACATCAGACAGGGTGTTCGTCTCGCTAAACATATAACAATACTCCAGCCGATCGGAAAATGTTCACGTACAACAAGGAAATTGGATTTTCACGTGTGACAGCTGAAAACGTATAAAGGTGTTGTCTTTATGTAGATACTGTTTGATATTGAATATTCATTTGGAAAATGAACACAGTTGGGGAAACACCTTAAGCTAGTAATACATTTCCACATATAAACTAATTAATCAATAGAACTTTCGGATACAATTTGTAAGCAAGAATGAACAGAAAAGAAAATAGACCAGTAAATTTAACCAAGTATTGGAATCGAGTCAAACCACATTTCAGACATATGTTTTTTATCGCATTAGTTTTAGATGTAAACAAGTATATTTCATGACAGTTTACTAATTTATTAAACGCTGCTGATGCACGACAGAAAAATGGATTTCGGCGATAGTTAGTAGAGCCAGGCGCGACATATAGGTTTTCAGAGGGCCGTCTTGAAATAAGTTTTTAGGCACGTTAAGTTTGATATAAGATAACAACTGTGGGGAGTTTATTTTAGTTTGACCAATACTCACCAAGGAAATAACATCAGCAATCTGTAGTCTTACTACAGGAGGAAGTAAATGATGTCTTTTACATCGCATTTCATAATTAGGGTTATGTTGACCACATTTGTAATAATAATAATAATCGCTCATATAGCCGTACTTTCAAAGATAGGCCCATTACACACATGGAAAAAATCCAAATCGAATATTTACAAAAGTTATTCAACCCGATATCAGTTCTCAAGTTCTCACATATGTAAATCTCTCTCTCTCTCTCTCTCTCTCTTCGTGTGTGTGTGTGTGAGTGAGTGAGTGTGTGTGAGTGAGTGAGTGTGTGTGAGAGTGAGTGTGTGTGTTTAATGAACAATATATAAAATATAATAGATTTATAACTTAGAATATACTTCTATCGAACTTCATAGCCTCTTATAATTTAATTTTTAATTTTTCCCTTTATTTTGTTTTCTGTTTTTAACACCATTTTGCTTTATCCTTGTTAACTGTAATGCTCATGTCGTCACCGTCTGTAATTGACGATACATTTAGCGAAATACCAATAATAATATGTAACTAATAAGAACTGTAATAAGATTTATAATTTTGGCTTTGCAAATCTACCTACGAGCTGCGTACTGGCTCTTCTCGGTAGGAACAGCTTTCCGAATCAGCAGTAGAGTTGACGATTCAAAAGACCTTGTTTACAAGCTACTTGAATAAAGAATAAGTTGAATTTATTAAGGATTAGTTAATGTGACATTTGCTAGCTTCTACTTTGAATTTACCTTCGTTGTTTAGTGGACACACAGTGTTGATGGACTCCACACTAAGTAGACATACGACTTTGCTTTGCGATTTTGTCGTGGAGTCTATCTCCTGATGATGCTTCGGTTGCGGGGCGAAACGATTGTTGAGTTTGTGTTAGTGAACGTGTGTAGTGCTTGTGTATTGTGGTGGCAGTGGTGGAGATTTGTGCATGTGTATTTACGAATCCTGCATGTACCGGGTATGAAAAAAACGGATAGTCCACTATCCATTTAGCACTATATATATTTTCTATTTACTGTATCGCGGATTGTAGCAAATTAATTTTATTATTACTTTTGTAGACATACGACATTAAGAAAGTAGGACAGAACCGGTGAAAACAAGGTAAAACATAATTTGAGGTAGAAATCCGTTAGACCTATGTCTTAGAGTAAACGTGGCCATCTATTGGATGGGAAGAAAATGAGCATCTTCATGAAAAAGTCGAAAATTTCTCTTCAACCAATTTTAAGGATACCTTGAACATTCGCGGAACACCAAATTTCGCTTCATAAAATACCGTACAAGGAATGCTATATAAAAATTTGAATAAAGCTGCTAATAAAAATCTTTTGACGAAATAATTTATTTGACATTTCGATGTAACGGAATGGCTGGAAGTAAGAAACAAATTAAGTTGCTAATAAAAAAGCGTATTTATTATGCCGAATAATACTTTACTGTTTTTTGAGTTTTATGCCATACTGTTTCTTGCTTTTGATAAAAACAATATTCCTAATCAGGGACAATGTTATTTCCTGCTGACACCCCCAACGAGTCAAAGAGCTTACCCACTAAAACCATCTGCGTGTAGATCAAACTCAAACTCTAACTGAAAATATTCTTTATTCTTTAACTTTTAACTTTGTCAACATCTAATCTTGTTTCGGAAAGCTGTACCTACCGAGAAGAACCAGCAACAAACTCGGAGGTTGCTCTTTTAAAGGACAAATTCTTATTACTAGTTACATATAGTTATTGATGTCTTGTACAGGGCCAAGGAGTGGCTATATCCACGCATTCTTATCGTCTCAGTTATCTCCAACAGTATAGTAGGCTTTCTGTATTAGCCTTTTTTTTGTCACATAGACACACCTACGGAAATATCCCTTTACAATACACCGATTCACTGGCAACAGAAAGTCAAGTACCTAGGTGTCACCTTTCAACCTTCCATGACCTTCCACGAGCACATACACATAGTCTGCAATAAGGCTGCGTATGTCATGGGACGACTTTATCCGATGTTATGCAAGAAAAGTAAGATGTCGCTTCGCAACAAAGTGACACTACAAAACTTGCATAAGACCAATAATGTCCTATGCGAGCGTTGCGTTCGCGCACGTTTCAAAGGTCAGATTGCTCAGGCTCCAAAGACTTCAGAACCGATTTATGCGGACAGCCACAGGGTGTCCGTGGTTCATGCGGAACGTTGACCTCCATAGAGACCTCGATCTCCCTACCATTACTCACCTCTTTAAACGTTTTTCGAAATCTTACTTCGAGAAATCTGAGGTACACTCGAACCCCCTTATTTCAGTTGCTTCTACCTACATCCCAGTTAGGTCCGACCATCGAAAACATAGGCGTCCAAAAAGCGTCTTGTATGATCCCGACGATCAAATAACGATCGCCAACACAGATACACGTAATACACACACACAGCGTCTTCGCCGGCGAAGACGAGGTCCCAGTTTTCTGACGTCGGTCGGTCGTGGCTTTTCGCCACCCTTCCGACGCCGCAATGACTAATCTAAGTCACACCATCAGCCCTCCACTACACGTCGCCCTAAGCCGTGGTCCGGCCTCACAGGAGGCACCCTTAGGACGACGTTCCCCGACTTAAGTAGAGCTTCTGCGCTCTACTTCCTGCATTTCGCAACCTCGGCGATGCTTCTGCGCTCGCCCGTCCCGTCCGGTGACGCTGTAAAAGCCATTAGGGCTAACAGCATACAGTCAGTTCGAAAAAAAAATAGCCTTTTTTTTCATAACACATGATCATAACACAGGCCTCTGATAAAAAAACATAACTAAATTATTTTTCGCCTTCAACAAGTACTATGCTCATATTCTCTATACAATTACAATAACTATGCGATCGCATCATTGGAATTATAAGCATTTCGACGTATTTTTCGGTCTTATTTTACTTTATAAATATCATTATTATTTACGTTAATTTATAAGTTTAGGTTATCTTTAAGTTGCTTATAAGCCTTTTGGCTAGATCGCAGCAATAAAGTTTTTTCTTTTTGGTTGATCTTTATAATAGGAGAAAAAAAAATTACGTCGTACGTACGATTATTGCGCAAGACTCTTTTTTGTTAATTTAGGCGCAGACATACACCGGTATAATACTTTGTTTTTCAAGTTTACTGTTAAATTTCGCAAAGTAATAACTCATTACAATTATAAGTTGCAGCACACTAAGTTAAAAATAATAAGTTTTTACTACTCAGACCTTTCTACAACGCAACCAAAAATACTGTGGAAATCTATAAATTAGTTCAGATCAGGGCTTTTACAGATATTGTGTCAACAGAGAAACGAACTAAATTATAATATAGCAATATCTATAAATTGTAATTGCATACAATTTCGAGACAACCTTCTTAATTACACCACGAATATTATTCAGCACAACGGTTTGAATAACTATGAGATTGATGATGAAAATACTAAAACTGTACAAACAAGACAACGAAGCTATGTTCACTTAAAACCCTTTGAGCCAACGCAGCTGGGACGCGGTTTGAACGCCAAAGCGCGTTTGCATATTCAAAGCAACGCCTGTTTTAAACTTTACTTGACTCTTGATCAAATTAAACTTAAGAATTTCGCGTGAATCCGAAACGAACTGTCGCTTTATAGTACAAGATCAAACATTATATTATATTTCTTACGATTAGTTTTTATTAGTCGAAAATAACTTTTTATTAAGTTTTTAGTTTAAGTTATGATATGGTGGTGGTGAGTGAGAGTCTTTAAAAAAAAATTATTTTATTAATATTATAATATAAAAATGACAAAGAAGAACAAGACTTTCATAACCGCAGACAGAATTATGAGTGAATTTAGTTTTAATTTAATTTATGTTAATCCCGTTATGTTTATATAAAATATATAAACGATTATATAACGCTTAATAGGCAAGCAGGAAACGTGAGCAATTTTACGCTATGATTGACTGTATATTAATAATCAATATCATCATTTATACTCAGTACGAATATTTTTATCAGTTTATCAATACATATATTATAAATGGGTGACTGTGCTTGCAACTAGCGCCTCTAAATATTATTTCTGAAATATATTCTAAAATTATGATTTTAGGTATTATATGTTTTAAAATATACTGAAATACAAACTAATACGCCCGAACATGTATATTACTGAACTTACAGTAATCTATAAATATCAAATAAGCACATAAATTATTATATAAATAAACGGGTCACATCGCGGCAAAATCGAGTTACTTTTTAACTAGGTTCGATGCGACGCTCCAGTCAGTTCGTGACCGCGGCGGATGCAACTCTGCCGAAACGTCGAACCTTGTAAAAAGGTAACTCGATTTTGCCGCGATGTGACCCGTTTATTTATATAATAATAAGTATGAATCGCGAAAGTTTAAAATTTACCAAGCACATAAATGTTTAAAAGATTTCAAATAATCTTGCTAATAAGGTTTGTGTCGACTTAAGTATGAAACTCATTTGTCTTAAAACTAGTATAGATCATCAGAAGAATAGATGCTAAAAGTAAAGCTCATATCGGTGCAAATTTTTTAAGAAACGACTGCTGATTAATAAGTAGTTTCATAAACAAATTATTTTAACTAACCGCCTCTTAGTCTATAAGCGTGAAACATTTTCATTCAAGATGTAAATATTGTGGACTACGTTGTTAATTCGGTTTGCTAATGGGATTTCGGGTCGAATTACTGAATAGAGTTAGTCTCTATAGTAACTTTTAAAATAAATAAAGTGAGTTTCAATTACTCCTTTAATATTTTAATTGGATTAAAGCTTGACCTTATTTATGCTTGACCTTCACTAATTCACAATAAAGCTCAAAGTCGTTCAGCGGGAGATGGAAAAAGTTATTCTCGCAATAGCTGAAAGAGTGACCGCCGAGTTTCTTACTGGTACTTCTCAGTTAGAGCACCTTTCCGAACCAGTTGCAGCTTCAATTTAATTTTAATTTGACGTTTCAAAAGTGCTTGTAATAGGTCAATTTGAATAAAGACTTATTTGAATTTGAGCTCTCCGTGATCAAATCAGGAACGAGGAAATCCGTCGAAGAACCAAAATTGCTGACGTAGCCCGAGTCGCGAAACTGAAGTGGCAATGGGCGGGGCACATAGTTCCAAGAACCGAGACGGTTGGAGTCTCAAGGTGCTAGAATAGCGACCCCGCGCTGGATAATGCAGTGAAGGTAGATACTTGCTAAGTCGACAGACAACCTCAAGAATTTCACGGAGGCACCTGGATTCAGGTGGTACAAGATCGTGTGGTATAAAAGACCTTGATCTATTTCCAACAATGGACGTTTCAAGCTTTCTAGTATGAAGAATTTTATAAAAGTAAATAGATTAGCCTAATGTCTTGTCTATATGTTGCCGATTGATTTTTAATTTTTAATTTTGTAAGATATAAAAGTCTGGAAAATAGTAGTTATTATGTTAATTTACAATAAAGTTAATCGCGCCGTGTAGTCTCTGGCAGAATAGAATAGACCATCCTCCTTTCTTACCGAGGCGTCGTAAGAGGCGACTAAGGTATGTATCATGTGGTATCCGGCTGCATAGAATAGACCACCCTCATTACTTACCGAGGTGTCGTAAAAGGCGACTAAGGTAAGTCGACGTCAGGCAGGCGGCCAGTCGTAAAATGCGTAGCCAAATCATGGGACAATATGTTCGTAACATGTTGTGCCGACCCCACTTAGAGTGGGATAAGGGCAGGAGAATGTATGTATAAAAGTCTGGAAAATAGTACTTTATATGAATATACAAATATTACTAGTAGAGTAATAAACTAGCGTTTAAACGCAACCTCGTTCGCGTGGACTGCAGTCTTACTATTTGAATAAGCCGTAGTACTTATATTAATTATGGTTAAAGTGCGTAAACCTTACAAGCTAGAGATATGCTGTCGAGAATTTTTGTTTAGAACTCTTAGAGGAGAACAATTTTGTAGTAGATGATTTTTGAATACCTTTCACTGTTTACTTAGCGCACACAAGGACAGCTTGCCGTTTCCGCAATATTTTTATTGTTGCTCCTCTCCTATTCATCTTAGCGTGATGTTATATAGTCAATAGCCTTCCTCGATAAACTATCTTACACTCAAGTCAAGATCCAGTAGTTCCTAAAATTAGCGTGTTCAAACAATCAAACAAGCAAGCTCTTCAGATTTATATATCACTGTATATAAAGACGAAAGTAATTTTGTTTATTTTTATTCTACGAAATTGTGATATTATTAAATATATTCCTTATTTTATTCACAACTTGATTAGTAGCTACCTTCCGGCCATTCGGGGATATCCAGATTTCTTTCTCAATAAACAATTTTATTACAAGATTCCTTACTCGCAATATTATTCAAATATTCATATTTTTCCTCGACTGTGAATTATAGTTTCGTTCCGCGAAAGTAGGTCTACAGCCTAATTTACGAAGACATTAATGTAGAATTCCACTGTGGTTATATTTTTTTATGCTCCAATTTATTTGGCTGTTTTGTCTGAGTTAAAATGACGGTGAAATAGATAGATAGATGGGTAATAGAATGAATGCAGGATGGATGAAGTGACGACAGGTCTTAGAAATTAAGTGTGATAGTAAAATAATTTTATTATTACTTTTGTATTATGGATCTCCGCAAAGTAACGCCTAATTCTATAAAATACAACACAATCATATGTACAAAATTCGTGTTGAACGTTTATGCGAAAAGTATTAGTGACTAAAAACTCAGGCGTAACTGACATTTCAACATTTTGAATACTAGTTTTTTTATAGTTATTGGTTTTTTCGCCTCAATCCGATTGTTATTGATTGTGTATCGGGAGGTTTTGATCTATTTCGCTGGCCGTTAGAGGAATTTGCACAACTCGAAATGTATAAAAAAGCAATATAGCTGCGTGTTTTGCGATTTAAATTGTTTCGTGTATGGTATTTTTATTGTTTCATATTAAATAGTTATTTTTTTCATAGTCGTAGTGTTGGGACATCAGTGAATGCCGATATCGATAAACGTTTGGCGGATGTGCTAGAGACTAAAAGAGTTATAAAGCTGTGATAGCGTGAGACCATATGAATCTCTAGAAACGATTATGAGTTCAAACCCCGGGCAGGCACCAATGAGATTTTCTATTAAAACTCATGTGTCTAATTGATAATTGCAATTTATCACACGCTTTTCGGTGAAGGAAATCATCGTGAGGAAACCTGGATATCTCTAGAGAATTCTAGGCATATGTGTAACCCAGCAATCCGCATTGGAGCAGCGTGGTAGGTCTTAGCTCCAATCCTTATCTCCAAAAACGGAGAGAGCGGGTCTATGCCCAGCAGTGGGATAGTCATAATCCCACTCACATATTACCCACGACTCTCGACTTTGAGTCCTTTAAGATTTCAAAGGTGATAATAAAATTATTTTGCTATAATCCACGATAAAGTAAATAGAAAATATATATAATGCTAATTTAGAGTGGACTATCCGTTTTCATACCGGATACCGCCACCACACTACATAAGCACTACACACGTTCACTATCACAAACTCAACGATCGTGTCGCCCCGCAACCAAAGCATCATCCATAGATAGACTCCAGGATGTAACGTTTTCCCCCCCGTATCCTTTGTACATATTTATATACTTCATCATATTTGTAAATTAATATTATTTAAATGAGGTTAGAGCGCTCGCTCTACCACTGGAATACATAAAACAAGCGCATAAGCGCTAGCGCTTTTAAATTTATATATTTGGCACGTGATTCGTCTAGTTGGTTAGGACCCATTTAACGTTGTGATTGTAATAACTCAAATCCTTTTAGAGCATCAGAGACCACAGATTCATCAGATTAGAAGAGTAAAATAAACATAAATTATTATTAGTTATTGCACAATAATCGTACGACCCATAAACAGGTTATATATGTTCAATACATGAACCGATCCCATATATTTATTACATGAACGCATCCTATATATTCATTACACGAACACATCCCATATATTTAATACATGAACAGATTCTATATACTTATTGCACGAACCGATTCCATATCTTTATTACATGAATATATTCTTTATGTTCGATACATATATATTTATTACACGAATCGAACCCATGACATATAATAAAAAATGCTGAACATTCAGAAGGTTCAATGTTCTTTATTGTAATATTTCATAAATAGCCATCAGAGAGGACATATTAGTTTAGATATTTTATATTTAATTATATATTTGTTAGCCATCAGTATGGGTCATAAAGTTATATAAATAATAACTGAAATAATGTATTTTAAAGCCAACAGAAGGATCACGCCTCCTTAAACCATCCCGATGGGAAGTTCAAGATAATGGGAAGATGAAGATAATTTTTGAAGCCATCAGAAAGATCATTCACTCGATCTAACACCTAACCCTTAAACAACTCCGTAGAGTAGTTTAAGCAATGTGGTATCCCTCTCCCGTCCGTTATATTCTTCCGATATAGAAAAATATAAAGAGAGAAGAGATAGTCAGTAGCTCCTCACCCGCTACCAACGGTGAGCTCCGTCCATAGGATATGAGCTCCCCCCCCGTAGGGTTAGGGTATGCAATTTATAGTGCGCCTGTGCCCTTGAGCACAGGTTATTTATAATATGTTTTATAAACACCCGACATTGCTCTTAAAGAGAATGGGGCAAATAATAAATGAGGACCGTAGTCCAAGATAAGGCACGTGTGCCCGGGTTTAATACTAGGACCTAAGTCCAAACTTCATTTCAGCCGTAGCTGTTGAGTTGGCGTTAGCCATAATTGTTTTGATGAGGCTCAAAGCCATTGTTGATATAAATCAACCAATTCTTATAATAAGACAGTGCATCTTGCCAATAGCAAGCATTTCAAGCGGTACGTTCCGCGTTCGTTGTCACCACGTGTAGTGGAAAACATAATAGCACGAAGCTAAAACTGTACATGACTCCTCGGATATCACATAACAGTAAATTGTTGTAATCGTTGGCACCACGCGTAGTGGTACATATATTGTAGGTTTGCATATGACTCCGTAGAGATCACATAATTGCAGGTTTTGTATTCGTTGATACCACACGTAGTGGCATAAATTGTAGGTTTGCACATGACTCCTCAGAGATCACATAACAGCAGGTTTTATGCTTCGTACCACACGTGGTGGCAAATATTATATTTAATAATTCATTACTCCGTAGAGCGTTAGCGTTATATTTTTATATTTCAATTATTTGCATTTATAGTGCTAGCACTATTGTGCTAAATAGTTATATTTATAACAAAATGTGTCGACGCCCGCTTGTACTGCGTCCTTCTGGCTTATAGCACCTTCGGCATACAAGAATTAGTTATTTATTTGTTACACGTAGCAAGCTACGTAAGATAGAGATATAGCACAGGCAACACTTTCTAAAGCTAGTCCGCAATCTTGTTAGTAAAGACCCGACCAACGGCCCTATGACATGCTATAATGTCGTAAACATTCGTGGTATCACTGACACTAAGCTATGGGGAAGCCCTCAGAAGGACTATCACACGTCACATGTAGGTTTTACCCCGCACGCTCCATGCAAAACTATGAACAAAGTCCACAGTTCGGTTCCATCACTGCTATGACATCGCTTCGGCTAGTAAACTAGACTCCACAACATCTAGCAACATTCGGTCGTGATTTCGGCACTACTGAAAGACAACAGACATCGTTTCCAACGCCAAATCATCAATCAGTAACATTTAAGAAACCACATTGTACCAGCACTACTTCTGGAGTCCTAGGCGTCCAAAGATCAAACAAGGCTTCACAGTAGAGATCGGAGATCAATACCGGCCTAAAATTCAATCCGTATCACCCGAAACTCACCAAAGTAACTCTAGCTGCTCTGTATCAAGACGGAAGACCATCAAGATATTCACAGCCTGGAGTAGACCGAGGCGAGGCTCGCTACAACGACCGAAATCATTGCAGGCCTGAAACCATCAATCCGACACCAGTACTCACCAGAGTCTAATTCGGTACAGTGCCCAGCACCACTCAGCGAAGTCACCCTCACCAAGTTATATTCAGGCACTATAAAGCGTTCGAGAATAATAATAAACTTGTAACATGTAATAAAATATTACATTAATTATTTGTGAGATAAAAGACCGAAGTCTCTCACAACACCGTTCAGGCAAGCCGAAGCTTTAAATATATGCTAGGGATCATGGCGCTACCCTGTACCTGGTACGGGAAACGTTAGCCTTCGCCTTTCAGCCGCTCGGCCGCAGCGCTCCCGGCAACGTCCGCCAGACATCCACCCACATCTATTTCCCGCGACTGTCGTGACGTTCGGTCGCAATGGAAAATTTTAGTATGGAAAAATGAAAATGTATGGGGAAAATTTTGAAAAAATATTTTCATGAAAAATTTACAGATATGTAACGGGTATCGAAAACCCATTCTGAAAACCCATATAACATGACAAACAAATATTTTATATATATATACATTCGTTAACATACTATCGCTTCAGTACATAACTCTGCCAAAATGTATGTAAGGTTGGAACCGTCACATTCAACCCCCTAAATTCTATGAAGTTCCATCGGAATAGAATTTACAATAGGAAAAGGTTCATAGCTAGTTAAATCTTTTGAAATTGAATTTTGGAAATAATCTGTCAATAACTTATATATTAATGTAAACCTTATTTAATCTTTCCAACAATGAGTTTTGAGCTTGAACATGAAAAATAAATCTATCACATATCAACCCCCTGATTTTACAAAATCCACACATTTAATCTTTGAAACATTCAATATTAACAACTTTCAGATTACTTTAACCTTAGATCAACACTGGCTCTGTCTGTAATTATATTTGCACATATTTCGATTCACTCCAATAAATAAAGAAAAATGTCCTTTTGGATTATCATCAAAATTACCATCGAGGCTCACAGTCTAATCAATTTCAATTTCACTGATAAAACACTCATAAATTAACTTATATGCTTTATTTTTTTTCATGCCTTTTTGAAACATTTAAGTTTATAACCGATTCGGAACTATTTGGATGTGGCTGCATTATCTCAATTCTTAATTATTATTTTTATATCCTTCTAGCCTCTATGATTCCATCTTTACTTTGAAAACTTTTATTAAATTGCATGTCTGAGGATTGATTATCTCTCTTTTTAATCGTACTTAGTAACACAATACTTTAAGAATAACATGATTTTGTCAATTCAACTTACTATGTTGACAGTTAAACATTAGTATATTAAGGATTGACCATTTTTTAACACTCACTTTTGCAACTAGTTCGTATTTATTATCGTCATATATTTCTTATTTGATTGCTCTTTGTCATTACTTGTTCATTGGTAGCGAATATAAATATGCTCAACCCCCGGACTCCTCAACCCCCAGACCTCAAAAGTTAACCACTCTTAATGAACCTGTAAGCCTCTTCAGTCTCTTTCCATTTCACGGACAGCAAATTGTAGGCTTTCGCCTACTTAATAAATTTATTCAAGCCGTTTTGACCATCCTGGTCACGGCACCAAATTGTAACGTTTTCCCCCCCGTATCCTTTGTACATATTTATATACTTCATCATATTTGTAAATTAATATTATTTAAATGAGGTTAGAGCGCTCGCTCTACCACTGGAATACATAAAACAAGCGCATAAGCGCTAGCGCTTTTAAATTTATATATTTGGCACGTGATTCGTCTAGTTGGTTAGGACCCATTTAACGTTGTGATTGTAATAACTCAAATCCTTTTAGAGCATCAGAGACCACAGATTCATCAGATTAGAAGAGTAAAATAAACATAAATTATTATTAGTTATTGCACAATAATCGTACGACCCATAAACAGGTTATATATGTTCAATACATGAACCGATCCCATATATTTATTACATGAACGCATCCTATATATTCATTACACGAACACATCCCATATATTTAATACATGAACAGATTCTATATACTTATTGCACGAACCGATTCCATATCTTTATTACATGAATATATTCTTTATGTTCGATACATATATATTTATTACACGAATCGAACCCATGACATATAATAAAAAATGCTGAACATTCAGAAGGTTCAATGTTCTTTATTGTAATATTTCATAAATAGCCATCAGAGAGGACATATTAGTTTAGATATTTTATATTTAATTATATATTTGTTAGCCATCAGTATGGGTCATAAAGTTATATAAATAATAACTGAAATAATGTATTTTAAAGCCAACAGAAGGATCACGCCTCCTTAAACCATCCCGATGGGAAGTTCAAGATAATGGGAAGATGAAGATAATTTTTGAAGCCATCAGAAAGATCATTCACTCGATCTAACACCTAACCCTTAAACAACTCCGTAGAGTAGTTTAAGCAATGTGGTATCCCTCTCCCGTCCGTTATATTCTTCCGATATAGAAAAATATAAAGAGAGAAGAGATAGTCAGTAGCTCCTCACCCGCTACCAACGGTGAGCTCCGTCCATAGGATATGAGCTCCCCCCCCGTAGGGTTAGGGTATGCAATTTATAGTGCGCCTGTGCCCTTGAGCACAGGTTATTTATAATATGTTTTATAAACACCCGACATTGCTCTTAAAGAGAATGGGGCAAATAATAAATGAGGACCGTAGTCCAAGATAAGGCACGTGTGCCCGGGTTTAATACTAGGACCTAAGTCCAAACTTCATTTCAGCCGTAGCTGTTGAGTTGGCGTTAGCCATAATTGTTTTGATGAGGCTCAAAGCCATTGTTGATATAAATCAACCAATTCTTATAATAAGACAGTGCATCTTGCCAATAGCAAGCATTTCAAGCGGTACGTTCCGCGTTCGTTGTCACCACGTGTAGTGGAAAACATAATAGCACGAAGCTAAAACTGTACATGACTCCTCGGATATCACATAACAGTAAATTGTTGTAATCGTTGGCACCACGCGTAGTGGTACATATATTGTAGGTTTGCATATGACTCCGTAGAGATCACATAATTGCAGGTTTTGTATTCGTTGATACCACACGTAGTGGCATAAATTGTAGGTTTGCACATGACTCCTCAGAGATCACATAACAGCAGGTTTTATGCTTCGTACCACACGTGGTGGCAAATATTATATTTAATAATTCATTACTCCGTAGAGCGTTAGCGTTATATTTTTATATTTCAATTATTTGCATTTATAGTGCTAGCACTATTGTGCTAAATAGTTATATTTATAACAAAATGTGTCGACGCCCGCTTGTACTGCGTCCTTCTGGCTTATAGCACCTTCGGCATACAAGAATTAGTTATTTATTTGTTACACGTAGCAAGCTACGTAAGATAGAGATATAGCACAGGCAACACTTTCTAAAGCTAGTCCGCAATCTTGTTAGTAAAGACCCGACCAACGGCCCTATGACATGCTATAATGTCGTAAACATTCGTGGTATCACTGACACTAAGCTATGGGGAAGCCCTCAGAAGGACTATCACACGTCACATGTAGGTTTTACCCCGCACGCTCCATGCAAAACTATGAACAAAGTCCACAGTTCGGTTCCATCACTGCTATGACATCGCTTCGGCTAGTAAACTAGACTCCACAACATCTAGCAACATTCGGTCGTGATTTCGGCACTACTGAAAGACAACAGACATCGTTTCCAACGCCAAATCATCAATCAGTAACATTTAAGAAACCACATTGTACCAGCACTACTTCTGGAGTCCTAGGCGTCCAAAGATCAAACAAGGCTTCACAGTAGAGATCGGAGATCAATACCGGCCTAAAATTCAATCCGTATCACCCGAAACTCACCAAAGTAACTCTAGCTGCTCTGTATCAAGACGGAAGACCATCAAGATATTCACAGCCTGGAGTAGACCGAGGCGAGGCTCGCTACAACGACCGAAATCATTGCAGGCCTGAAACCATCAATCCGACACCAGTACTCACCAGAGTCTAATTCGGTACAGTGCCCAGCACCACTCAGCGAAGTCACCCTCACCAAGTTATATTCAGGCACTATAAAGCGTTCGAGAATAATAATAAACTTGTAACATGTAATAAAATATTACATTAATTATTTGTGAGATAAAAGACCGAAGTCTCTCACAACACCGTTCAGGCAAGCCGAAGCTTTAAATATATGCTAGGGATCATGGCGCTACCCTGTACCTGGTACGGGAAACGTTAGCCTTCGCCTTTCAGCCGCTCGGCCGCAGCGCTCCCGGCAACGTCCGCCAGACATCCACCCACATCTATTTCCCGCGACTGTCGTGACGTTCGGTCGCAATGGAAAATTTTAGTATGGAAAAATGAAAATGTATGGGGAAAATTTTGAAAAAATATTTTCATGAAAAATTTACAGATATGTAACGGGTATCGAAAACCCATTCTGAAAACCCATATAACATGACAAACAAATATTTTATATATATATACATTCGTTAACATACTATCGCTTCAGTACATAACTCTGCCAAAATGTATGTAAGGTTGGAACCGTCACAAGGACAAAATCACGAAGCCGCTTTGGGATGTTGTCGTGGAGTCTGTTGTTTTTACGAATCCTGCATGTATCAGGTATAAAAACGGATATTCCACTATACATTTAACACTATATATTTTTTCTATTTACTGTATCGCCGATTATAGCAAAATTATTTTATTATTACTTTTGTATTATGGATCTCCGTAAAGTAACGCCTTCTATAAATCCTTTAAGATTTATTTGTGGCGACCGACTTGTTTTTTTTTCTATCGATATTATGTGTTTTTATCGAAAAGAAAGCTTAACATTTTAGAGTAGATAAAATTCACAACATAAAACATATAGTTTCCTTCAGATAAAACAACAAAACATCTTTTGTTTAAATGTTTGGATCAAATAGAATTGAATAGAAACTATCGTTTCTTGAGAATCGAATACTAAATTCGTTGCCAATACAAACATGAACCTTAAAAATAACATTTCTCTGGATTTATTCAGTATTGTTTAAAATATCTGATGCATTCAATTAGTTTTGAACAACTTAAGTTAAGCTTTCAGTCGGTTCCCAAACGATGCGGATAACAGAAGGAATGAGTCATAAAGCAACTTATTCAGTTTCATTCTTTTAAAAATAATCAATGTGCCACTGGTTTTGAGAGTTATTTTTATTGATGTAAGATATTATTGGTAATGTATTATTATTGTTATATACTGCATGTCTTATATATTTAACTAGCTGTGCCAACAACGGCTTCACCTGCGTGGAATTCAGTGATTTACGAAACATTTCCCGAATTTGAATGTTGAACATAAAAGTAGTTATTGTAAGTTAACCGTGGGAGATAGAGACATGCTATCGCGGACTTTTTTGTTGTATTTTTATAGATCTACAATTGTCTAGTACATTACTTTAGCGTATCTCTGCTGGTTTACACAGCGCACGCGACTGAAGCTCCCAGCAAGCAAGTTTTTTACCAACTGCACAATTTCTTCAACACAATTTACATAATACCGATATGTACTATTTACGTAAACCATCCGGAAGTATGGCACTATCTTCTGGTGAAAACCGTACGAAATTCCTTTCAGTAGACTTTGAGAACATCGATTACATACTCACAGACAGCTTTTTTGGACTTTTATTATAATAAGTATGAGTATATTGAGCTGTGATAGCCTGGCGGTGAGACCGTGCGACTCTTTCGAGGGAACATGAGTTCAAACCCGGGCAGGCACCAATGAGATTTTCAATTAAAACTCATGTGTCTAATTGGCAATTGCGATTTATCACACGCTTTTCGGTGAAGGAAAACATCGTGAGGAAACCTGCATATCTCTAGAGAATTCTGGAGATATGTGTAACCTACCAATCCGCATTGGAGCACCGTGGTAGGTCTTAGCTCCAACCCTTCTCTCCAGAAACGGAAAAAGGAGGCCTATTCCCAGCAGTGGGATTGTAACAGGCCGCTACTTTACTTATGAGTATATAGATATGAATGATAAAAACAGAAGTATCGAAATTTGATATTTAGTTTCAGTTCATTACAAGAAGTGAAAGGTATAAGGTGTTAAAAGGAGTGTGAGTTGCTTTTTATATTCAAATTAATATCAAAAATTCATTGAGTTGAAGTTAATACTGAGTGATATACTCTATATATATTATATACTCTTAACAGCGAACTTAATTTACGTTCACTTTCGTCTTATCTTTGTAGTATTTTTGCCGTGTGGTATCCGGCAGAATAGATTAGACCACCCTCCTTTCTTACCGAGGTGTCGTAAGAGGCGACTAAGGTATATGCTGTGTGGTATCCGGCTGCATAGAATAGATCATCCTCATTTCTTACCGAGGTGTCATAAAAGACGACTAAGGTAAGTTGACGTCAGGCAGGCAGCCGGTCGTTCGAATACGCAGCCAAATCATGGGACAACATGTTAGTAACATGTTGACCCTAAATAGAATGGGATAAGGGCAGGAGAATGGATGTATGTTTCGTCTTATCTTTTTTTCTTCCAACGTAACCATATTATTCAACGTAAATAATAAATTACGATACCAAAGTAATCTAGGTTTTGTCCGACTTAAGCTCCAGAGCTAACACTTTCCGGGGATCTTATCGAGAGTCGTTACCGCGGGCGAGTTCTTAGCGGAGATAAGTTAAATTGAAAACGCGATCATCTTTCTTGATGTTTTGATTAAAGCTTAAAGATGAGAGCGGAAAGTAGGCGTAGCGGGACAATTATCCGCTGAAGCCCTAAGGTACATAAAATTGAGGCCGATGTGAAATTATTATGTAAAAAAATTAATTCAAATTCAAATTCAAAATATTATTTATTCAAACTTGTAAACAAGTGCTTTTGAATCGTCAACATCTACTGCTGGTTCGGAAAGCTGTTCCTACCGAGAAGAACCAGCAAGAAACTCGGCGGCTGCTCTTTTCAAAGAATAATTTTTATTCTTAGTTACTTATAGTTATTGATGTCTTGTACAGGGTCGAAGGGTAGCTATATCCACGCATTCTTATCGTCTAAGTAATCCTCAATAGTAAAGTAGGCTTTCTGTATAAGCCTTTTTTAATAGTGTTTTTAAACTGCTGTAATGGTAAAGTTAAAGTAGACTGCGGAATTTTATTATAGAGTTTTATACCCAAACCCACAAACGACTTATGTACTTTTACAAGGCGCAAAGCGGGAACCGCAAGCTTATGTCGGTTCCTACTTAAATTCATAAACTTCTCATCATTCTCCTGCCCTTATCCTACTTTAAGTGGGGGTTACAAAATGTTAAAAACATGTTGATACGTGATTCGGCTACATATTTTACGACCGGCCGCCTAAGTGACGTCAACTTACTTTAGTCGCCTTTTACGATACCTCGGTAAGAAATAAGAGCGGTCTATTCTACTCAGCCAGATATCACACGGCGGGTCGACTTAGTTTAGTCGCCTTTTGCGACACCTTGGTAGGAAAGGAGGGTAGTCTATTCTATGCAGCCGGATACCACACGGCACATCGTGTGACATAAACATTTTAAGAAAATTTAAGCAACAAACAAACTAGCTTGAAATAGAATAAGCGAGAAAAGCAAACAAGCGCTTAACAAAGTGCACGACGACCGCTAACGCTTAACAAATGTAGGGTGCAAATAGCGTTGAGTGCACTTGATATAAACACCGACCTAGGGGTGAGAGCACACAAAGGTGAGAAGTTTAAGTGTATTTTATGGGCTTAGCGAGTACATATTTATCTCATTCATTTATATATTTTTTTTAGGTACCATAAAAAAACTAAATAATAAAGACAATGGTGAGACTTTGCAACTCTTTCGAGAGGTTCACGGGTTCGGCATCAATGAGTTATTCTGAAAAAAACTTACGTGTCTAACTGATAATTGCACTTTATCACACGTTTTTCAACGAAGGAAAACATCGTGAGGAAACCTGCATATCTCTAGAGAACTCTGGGGATATGTGTAACCTACTAATCTGCATTGGAGCAGCGTGGTAGGTCTTAGCTCCAACCCTTCTCTCCAGAGAGGAGAGAGGAGAGAGGCTTTTTTACGGGGGGGGGGGAAATCTTCTAAAAGATACCGGAACTCTTGGGGGTAAGCTCCGGTTATGTGGTATTTCTACCCACTAAAACCGGGGATATGTGTAACCTATTAATCTGCATTGGAGCAGCGTGGTTGATCTTAGCTCTAAGCCTTCGTCAACGTCAACTTATTAACGTACTTAGTCGCCACTTACGACACCTCAGCAAGAAATGAGGGTGGTTTATTTTCCTCACGTCCTCCTTTCCTCCTCCTCAAATCATTTAGTCCAGCTAATTGATTTTAAGACACAATTGACAAGAGCTTCTATAAAAAATAAATAAAATAATTTATAATTTATAAATTAAAAAAAAAAAGTAGTGAACCCTTTTCCTAATTTTATTTAAACAAAAATATATACAGACTAGTTTCTTTGTATAATGGAAAGAAGACATCGCTATTTGTTCTTATTTGTACCTTTTGTCTTAGTTTACTTTGTTTAAAGCTGTGTTAGCCTACTGGTGGGACCATGCGACTCTTTTGAGGGGTCACGGGTTCAAATCTGGGATAGGCAAATGAGTCTTTCTGTTAAAACTTATAAGTCTTATTGATAATTGCAATTTATCACACGCTTTTCTTTGAAGGAAACATCGTGAGGAAACCCATATATCTTTAGAGAATTTGAAAATGTGTAACCTGCCAAACGCATTGGAGCAGCGTGGTAGGTCTTAGTTCCAATCCTTCTTACTTATAACGGAGAAGAGGCGTATGCCCAGGAGTGGGATAGTAGCAGGCCATTACTTTACATTATTTTTTATGCGTGGAAATATATAAATTTTTAAGTATATACGATGATAAATCTACTCCTTATTTATGATTATCATCATTGACGCTTTGACGCAGTTGGCAGTGAACCGCTTTCAGCTCTGGCAGTCGCAGATTTGATTCTCGCCGAGGGCCAACATTTTTGTAAATAATTTGTTGGTCTTCAAATTTGGGTGTGTAAATGAATTTAGGTATTTATTTACCAACTGTGTCACCCATAACAGAAGTATTAAACTACTTACCAGCTACGCACTAGATGAGTAAATCAATTAGTGATTTTGTCTCTTGATGATTCTACGGTTGCGGGACGAAACGTTTGTTGAATTTGTGATAGTGAACGTATGTAATGCTTGCGTATTGTTTTGGTGGAGATTTGTGTGTGTGTTTTTACGAATCTTGCATCGGGTATGAAACCGATAGTCAAATCTACATTTAGCGTTATACGTATATTTTTTTTATTGACTTAATCATGGATGACAGCAAAAAAAAATCGTTATTACTTTTATATTGTCGATCTCAATTCAAGAAGCAAAGTAATATTTGATTAGTAGATCCATAATCCATTTTATTTTTATATTTTATTTTTAAATAATTATGTATGTCAGAATAATTAGCCGCATAAGCGACTATTAACAGAATGAGCCGAGTTTTATAACAAAACTGGCTTCGCTATGGCAAACTCAGCCTATTTATTACACCCCCGAACGAGCCCCTTTTTTTCTATTGGTCACGTGATTACTGTGTTGCCAATATACAAAAACTAAACAAATGACAATTGGGTTATTTCCGTCACCGATATGTATTGTTTAAATAATTTTTGAGAAGAGTAAACGCCAAGCTTCTGACTAGTTCTTCTCGGTAAAAGCACCTTTCCGAACCAGTGGTAGCTTATTCAAGATTCGACTATTCGAAAGAGGCTGTAAAAGCCTTGAATAAAGAATAATTTGAATATGATGAAGTTTAAAGTGCAATGGAAATATTTCGTGTGTATACGGCTTTTTGCAACCAGCTCCCACCAAACCTCCCGATGATATATCACGGCAGGTGCGCACTTGCATCTGATGTAGACGAAGGTGCTGAGAAATTGAAGTTTGTGGAAATCTTTGCAACCCACATTGTTTGCACGCTCCATTGAGATTGGTTACACCGTAGTGCTCATTACACCCTTTAGCTGTGTCTATAATAGAAATGCGTATGTCTGTCCTTCTATAATGCTTTCATCTTGATGAAATTTAGTACAATTCAATGTAAATAACATTGAATTGAACTAGGTTAACATAAATTAGTTGCATATTCCTATTTTGTTCATGTAACTAATTTTAAAAAGAAAATAAACACTCCGAATAAGTGTGAAAATGAATAGAGAAACAGTAGAGTGGTACCCAGGGGCAACTAGAAGTAAAAGAAGTAGGCCTTACTTAAGATAGGAAGACTATATAAAAGTGGTTGCAGGTCACATGTGGCTACAGAAGACTGGGAACAGAAAAATTTGGAAGTCTGTCTGTTCTGAAAGAGGCCTATGTCACAAGGACAAACTGAAGATAAAATCTATACTTATTATAAAACAAAGTCCCAAAAAGCTGTCTGTCTGTATGTAATCGATTTTCTCAAGATCTACTGAACGGATTTTTATACGGTTTTCACCAAAAGCGAAATACTTCCGGATGGTTTAGGTCAATAGTACATATCGGTATTATGTAGATTGTGTTGAAGAGATCGCGCATTGTTAAAAACTTGCTTGCTGGGAGCTTTAGTTGCTTGCACTGCGTAAACCAGCAGAGAGACGCTAAAGCAATGTACTAGATAATTGTAAATCTTTAAAACTACTATAAAAAAGTCCGCTATAGCATGTCTCTATCTCTTATGGTTAACTCACAATAACTACTTTTATATAATTTATAGAATTAGGCGTTACTTTGCGGAGATCCATAATACAAAAGTAATAATAAAATTATTTTGCTATAATCCGCGATACAGTACGACGACAAAATCGCAAAGCTTTGCGGTTTTGACGTGGAGACTTTCTTGTTGTTCTTTAAAATAAAAAAAATCAATTTCTTACTAAAGCGATAAGAATCATCAAAAGCTTGTATAATCGCGTTTTGACCTATGAATAATTTATTGTATAGTGTAATTGCGAAAGTTATAAATACAGTTTCGTACTAATCTCGCCATTATGTTCTATCTTCGTTATAAAATCCCTTTGTCTGTCCGTTCGTAGTCCGACTACACTGAGCAAATCTCCTACGCTGTTTCTTAATACCTTTCTAATTGTTTACGTTCTCCGTCGTAGTTAGTACTCAAGTTTCTTAATTGACTTTCTCACAGCCTCACTTTATTTATACTGACATTTTTAGGAAAGTTTTTTAATTAATTTATTGGGGAGCGTCTGGCCGCCATAACTCGCGACATAAAATAAATATCAGGTCTAATTTCCTTTATTACCTCACCATACATATTAAGATGTATTTTGATTGAAACAGGAATCTCCGTTTTATTATTATTATTTTTTGTTTTATTATATTCTGTATTATAATCTTATTGGGGGAAATTTTTAAATTGTAAATTTTAAAATCTAGAATATACCACCTTTTCTTGGTGCTTGTATACATTATTCTTCGTTTCCTTAAATAATAATCCCTGTTCAAAGTAAAACGTAGACTCTATTTTCCTATATTGCAATATCTACTGATTCCAGTAGAAACCAGATTTTATTTCTTCTTCAAATGAAATTTAAGCTTGTCGGGGACAACACATTTCAGACTTAACTGGTATTTCTCTTGCAGTTTTCTCTTCCAATTACCTAGGAATCATCATTCTCCTGCCGTTATCTCACTCTAAGTGGGGTCGGCACAACAGATTACAAAAATGTTGTCACATGACTTGGCTATGTATTTTACAACCGGCCGCCTGCCTGACTCAACTTACCTTAGTCGTATTACGACCCCTAGGTAAGAAGGAGGGTGGTCTATTCTATTCAACCGGATACCACACGGTCGGTCAACTTACCTTAGTCGCTTTTTATGACACCTCGGTAAAAATGAGGGTGGTCTATTCTACTACTCAAACGTATACCACACGGCATAAAGTTTTGTAAAAATATCAGAAAATATAAAAGCCTTTGTATTTATAAAAGCAACCGCTTCGTATTCAAACCGTGTCGAGATTTTGACGGCGTTTTAAATGAGACGAGACGGCTAACGGACGTGTCCATGAATAAATTATAGTGGCGACGTCTAGTCAAAACAAATCTTGCAACATCAATTAAAACATTTACGGAAAATAAAGCGATACAATTTGTTTACGCGCTATATATATTCGTGCGATAATTTGACTTTATAGCGTTGACTAGTTCATCTATAGGTAAATGTAATTTTTAAGGTCGTAGGGAAAGGCTAGATCAAGAATCTCTAGACCTATATCCAGCATTAAACTACGGTAAAAAAGAAGGAAGACATGATAGTCAATGTTCATCATATACTATAACTTTTGTGACTTACTTATAATCATATTTATTAAGGGTTCAAAAATATTGATTTCTCAATATAACTTACTCTGTTCACTTTTTAAACAATATTATTTCATTTGCTTAGAAACCTGCACCATTAAGTTATACTTAAAACTTAAATTTAACTTGAGTATCACGCCTACAGCATTACAGAAGGCTAATGCGGTCTCAAATATGTAAGAGATGTTAAACGGCCAAACTAATGTGTATTATTTCCAAATATCAGTTCTTATAACTTCAACATGGACCTTTACGGAATCTAAATTGCACTTCAATTAAGCCAGAAGCTATAACAGAACTACTTTGCTGTAATCCGCGTTTGTTAAGAGAATGTATGTGATGCTAAGTGTATAAAGAAGGCAAAATTCACATACCTTGCACATGCAGGAGAAGTCACCACACGTGTCCCAAGACGCCTCGACCAACCACATTGCACACAAGCAATACACATAACCACCACTAAAATCTCTACGATCCTTTAGCCCCGAAACCGAAGCATCATCAGGAGGATAGGCTCATTGACAAAATCGTAATGTATATGAGTAAGGTATACAAATTTTGCCTGCTTCATACACTTAGCATTAAATACATTCCCTTAACAAACGCGGATTATAGCAAAGTAGTTCAGTCATAGCTAATGTACTATGAAATTCTACAAAGTAACGACTGCTTTTATAAATCATTCGATTAAGCCAATCTATCTCCATTACATCCTAATTTCAATTTCACTACAGCATAATTTCAACTTCATTTCAATTCTGAATTATTTTAATCTGCTCTTTAATACAATTTTCTCACAAGAATATGGGCATTGAAATAAACTTATTTAGACAATCACGTAATGATTTACCCTTGCGAAGTTCTGCAACTGGTTGTAAATAAATCAAAGTACAATTGTGAACACAATAGTACAGACTGTCAAGCGTGTATATTTAATTTTAAGCAGCATTTCACCCAGAGATGCTTTTCATTAGCCTACACTGCAGCCCGTGTTGGCAAACGAACTCCATTTATCTGTCATTTGTCGCCGTTTATTACTAGCTAGGATAAAAATAGGGCTGCCTCCTCTCCTACTCAAAACTGTATCATATTTAAATAATTAATAGAATTAGGCGTTAGTTTGCGGAGATCCATAATACGAAAGTAATATTAAAAATTATTTTACTTAAATGCTTGCTAGTAAAATAATTAGCTAGTACAATGCCACTGCTGGGAATAGGCCTCCTCTCACCGTTTCTGGAGAAAAGGGTTGGAGCTAAGACCTACCACGCTGCTCCAATGCGTATTGGTAGGTTACACATATCTCCAGAATTCTCTAGAGATATGCAGGTTTCCTCACGATGTTTTCCTTCACCGAAAAGCGTCTGATAAATTGCAATTATCAATTAGACACATGAGTTTTAATAGAACAACTCATTGGTTCCTGCCCGGGTTTAAACTCGTGTTCCCCTCGAAAGAGTCGCACGATCTCACCGCTGGGCTATCACAGCTTCGTACATTATATTTGTTAACGACGAATTTGTATGATTTATAAAAGCAGACGTTGCTTTGCGGTATTCCATATTACAGAAACGTAATGCATTACGATTTTATCGTGGAGCCTATCCTCCTGATGGTGATTCGATTTTGGGGCGAAACGATCGTACAAATTTTGGTGATGGTTGTGGTTGTTGCTTGTGTGCATTGTGGCTCGTGGATAAGTCTTGGGATACGTGTGGCGACTTGTCGCGCATGTGTTAGTACGTGAATTTTGCCTGCTTCATACACTTAGCATTTCATACATTCGCTTAACACGTGCGGATTATTGCAAAGTAGTTTTGTTATAGTTTCTGACGCATTTGTATTTTATCATTATTTATAATTATATTATATATTTTATACAACAAATGAAAGTTTGTCTGTATGTACTTTTTAAACTGTGACAAGGCCAATTTTAATGAAATATTCAGACAATCTTTAAAATTACCCAGAGGATAATCTTGTATAGTTTGGTGGCGATAAGAGCAATTTTTTTAATCTGTCAGTTTTACCACAGAAACACGTAACCAGATACCTAGTCGTTAAATAATATAAAGTTATGGGAAAAGGCACGCTTTGTGTGCGGCCAATCGGCCAACGGCAGTAGAGTTACTTATTCAAAAGTACTTGTTTACAAGTTTACTTGAATAAAGAATACTTAGAATTTAGAAATCATATTTTGACATATACTTCATCCTTATACGCGTGTTTTGTCATAGCTTAATTCTGTCACAGTTTTAACCATTTAAATTTTAAAAATCGCAATCCGTGCTCATTTAAAACCCTTATAAAGAATAAAAATAGAGTACACAAAATATTGTGTTCAGAATGCTTAACATTATAAAGGTTAGAATGCCAAATTGTTATTATTTAGTAAGAGTTAAAAAATATATATAAATAAAATGAAATTCTTTTCTGTTTTTTAAAATACCGTATAATCTTCTCAGACCTATACATTTTTACATACATATTGTTATACACATATTTTATATTTTTTTTAGTTGGCAACCCTAGATGAAAACGTCATTTACTTTTGCCTTTTGATATAACTTTTTGGACGAATATCAACTTTTCGTGTAATATTTTCTTGCCCTTTTCGTAGCTATTTCCATTTCGCAGATAAATCACGGAAATTTGCTAATTCATACGTGTACATAGCATTCTATGTTTGATAACTTTTGTAGTCTTGTTTAACTAAGTGCGATGAAATTTCTTCACCTTGCAAGCATACGGGCTGATAATCTATAAAAAAATACTTTAAATGACCCTAATATGTTTTTTCCTGGTGTTTCTTTATTATTTCAATTTAAATATAGTTAACTGTTTAAAATATAAGATGATGCACAGTAATTTGAATTTAAGCGCATAGCATAGATTTTTGAAATATTTCAGGCGCGTGTTTGACTCGTTTGAACAATTTCCAAAATTTATTTCGGTGCATATGCTTCTAAAGTTTGATTTTTTTCGTAAGACTACGAATTTAAAGCTCTATAGTATAAAATCCAGTATTTTTAGGTACATTAACACGATTTCCTTACTCAATAGATTGAGGAACAAAGTTGTGATAGCCTAACGTGACCGTGCGCCTCTTTCGAGGGGGTCACGATTTCCAACCCCAGGCAAGCACCAATGAGTTTTTCTTTTAGAATAATTGCGATTTTGGATCAAATAAACTTTCACTTTTAAATGTAAATCTTAAGTAGTACACGAAGAAGACGCTATAATTCTGTTTAGAACAGTCTTTGTCCGCTGTTGGGCAATGACAGAGTGAATGCGATTAAGGGCTTTTAATGTCATTTACGCTTAAACATTATCGCCATTTGTGAAGTTCGCAATGACGCGAACGAATATTATTTCAATGGTTTTGGAAGAGCAATAGAGAGAGATTTGCATAGACAAACTTTCCCAATAATAATTTAACATGTATAGATTATTTATTGTAACTAGGCCATAAAACCGTTACTTCACATTATTCATACTGAAAGATAAATCTCAAAGTATATTAAGCGTCCAGTCAACCGTACGTTTAATTTTAAGTGGCACTCCAGCCGAGAAGCTTTTCATTAGCCGACGCTTCGTTGGCAAACAAACATATATCCGCTAGTATATTTTGTGTTAAACTAAATTAGACTGAGATTTATTGTTATATTAGAATTATTCCTCTTCTTTTGCAATGCTTTGATCTGACGACATGATATGACTCGTATCACAAAATCTAGAAAGAAAGTAATTTATACTAATATATAAAGCTGAAGAGTTTGTTTGTTTGAACGCACTAATCTCAGAAACTACTGGACCGATTGGAAAAATTATTTGATTGTAAGTCCATTTATCGAGGAAGGCTATAGACTATATAACATCACGATGAATAGCAGAGGAGCAACAATAAAAAAATATTGCGTAAAAATTTGAAGTAAACGGTTAAAGTTATGTATAACAAAAATGTTCCCATCTTAAATTTCTAAATTAAAGCCCGCGACAGCATATGTATGTCTAGCTTTTAAGGTTAACCCACTTTAACCATAATTGATATAAGTATTACGGTTTACTCAAATAATAAGACTGCAGTCCACGCGAACGACGTTGCGTTTAAAAGCTAGTGAAAATATAATTTTCCTATAATCAAATTAGACAATCAATTAGACCCATGAGTTTTAATAGAAAAACTCATTGATGCCTGCGCGGGTTTGAACTGGTGTTCCCCTCAAAGGAGTCGCACGGTCTCACTGCTGGCCTATCACAGCTCCAACACTATAGAGTGTACTAAATGCTAAATGTAGAGTGTACGCGTGCTGCGTTTTCTGTTTAGTAATCAACTCAAAAATACACTTTTACTAGAAATTACACGGCGATAATCGACATAATCTCAACAGAATCTCTCTAATAACCCCAAGTTTCACTATTTAAGGCAATCTCCACTCACATAAAAAGTCCCTACCCTCGCTATTAATCACTCAAGAACCTCACTTCCGGTATTAACCACAACACAGACAGTCATTTGACTATTTCCTATTCCAACATTTTTAGTGTCTGTTACAGCATATTTTCTATTTACTCTATCGCGGATTATAGCAAAATAATTTTTATTATTACCTTTGGAAACAATAGTCAATCAAATATTATTGAGAATCTCTGATTTCCCAAAGATTTCTCCTATTCTCCTAGGAGACCTAGCAACAATTGCACTAAGCATTAGAAAATGAATTCATTGTTTAAGACATATTTAGAAAAATTTATGAGTTTAATAAAGATTATCTAATTCAAATTCAAGTACAAGATATTCTTTATTCAAGTAACCTTATAAACAAGTACTTTGAATCGTCAACATCTACTGCTGGTTCGGAAAGCTGTTCCTACCGAGAAGAACCAGCAAGAAACTCGGCGGTTGCTCTTTTCAAACAATAATTATTATCACTAGTTAATTCTTATCATTAATGCAGGCTCACTATTCCAATATCTTGAGACCTTAATAAAGAACAGCAGGCCTACCATGTACTCTTATTGCGACTCAATTGAAGACGTAAACGAAATTGTTTTGCTTTTTCATACCATTACGTCTTAAAGACGCACACTTTAGGTCGTTGCCGAATGAACGTTCGGAATTCGTCCTAAGAACATGTGAGTAAAAGAGACAGAGTTATCTATAGTTCATATAACGTTATCCTTTACAAACATTACGACCCCAATGCAATTCACACTTCATGGTACGAAAAGAAAGCGGTTCGCGGTCGTCGTTTACGTCTTCAATTGAGTCGCAATAAGAGTTCATGGTAGGCCTGCAGTTCTTTGAATTATGACCCTACTTATCACCACTTCAACACCGCGACCGTTTTGTTCTTCCACTCATTTCTGATTTGACGCTTATTTATTCAGTTCGTCTTTCTATTTACAAATGGACGTTTGCGTAATAAATGAGGCATCTCTCACTTTATAGCAAACATTATTGTATTTTTATGCGACACTTTATCTTCTATACGTTCGTGTAATCACTTTAAGTGCATTTAATGCGATGTCAAGTGGTGTTCGACGCTATAAAACTTTTATGGATAATTCCGACGAATAAAGCATTGACATTTTACGCCTTATTGCCGAAAACGGTATATAGTGTTCGGAAACGTGATTACTCTTGTAATAATTGCTCTCAAGACAATAAATAATTCTTACGCTACAGAAACTATAACAGAACTAGGTAAATTTTAAACTATCGCGATTCATACTTAAAGTAAAGTAAAGTAACGGCCTGTTACTATGCCCACTGCTAGACTAAGGCCTCTTCTCTTGATTCTTGGAGAGAAGGATTGGAGCTGCTCTAATGCGGATTGGTAGGTTATACATATCCCTAGAATTCTCTAGAGATATGCAGGTTTCCTCACGATGTTTTCCTTCACCGAAAAGCTTGTGATAAATTGCAATTATCAATAAGTTTTAATAGAAAAACTCATTGGTGCCTGCCCAGGGTTTGAACCCATGTCGTCTCTAGAGAGTCGTATGGTCTCACGGCTAGGCTAGCACAGCTGATTCATACTTATTATTATATAAATAAACGGGTCACATCGCGCAAGAGACCTTACGTGGATCGTACGGTTCAAGTGAGGGTAGATGAACAAAATAATGACTGTAGTACTCAGGAACGAAGACGCCGCGGCTCTCCAGTCGGTTTGTGACCATGGCGGATGCAATTCTGCCGAAACGTCGAACCTTGTTAAAAGGTAACTCGATTTTGCCGCGATGTGACCCGTTTATTTATATAATTATAACAGAACTACTTTGGTATAATCCGCGTGGGGGTGAAGCGTATGCATGCACAGCTAATGTGTATGACGAAAAATTCACGTACCTTACACATGCAGAACAAGTCACCACATGCATCCTAGGACGCCTCCACCTGCAATAAACACAAGCATCACCAAAATCTCGACGATCATTTCGCCCCGAAATCGTAGCATTACGATTTTGTCGTTGTGTTTTTAGAACACAAAAGTAATAATAAAAATTAATTTGCTATTATCCGCGATATAGTAAATAGAAAATATATATAGTGCTATATGTATAGTGGGTATACGTTTTTTCATACCCGATACATGCAGGTTTTCGTAAAAACACGTGCACAAACCTACACCACTGCCACCACAATACACAAGCACTAAACACGTTCACTATCACAAACTCAACAATCGTTTCGCCCCGCAACCGAAGCATCATCAGGAGATTCGCAAAGTTCGCATTTGTTGTGGATAGTCCACTATACATTTAGCACTATATACTTTTTCCCTTCAGTATAATATTTAAGCTTTGGTTACTTATGTAATATTTTGTATTGATTATATTTTATAAATAACTTCAAAGAACGTCAAATAAAATAGTTGATTGAACAACAATTTACACAAGTAAACGTTATTTTGATCAAACATTTCAATAATTACTCCTTTAGATTCGATCGAACCAATGCCAATAAATCACATATAGGATCCAATACGTCACCGAATGCATACAATAAATCAGTAAAGTCATCGGTCTGTCTGTCGTGCGATGACAAATTGCGGCCGCCGTCGCACGTCACTGCTGATTGAACCAAATTAACGACTTATTTTTTATATTACCAGAAATGTGGGGAAGTTTTTAAATGGATGCTATAAAAAAATTAAAATAAAACGAAAATATTTCACACATAAAAAAAGTAAAGTAACAGCCAGTACATACAAACGTTTTTTTTGTTCTGAAATCTATAAAGTAACGGCCTGGTACTATGCCCACAGCTGGGCTAAGGCCTCCTATCTCCGTTTTTGGAGAGAAGGATTGGAGCTAAGACCTACCACGCTGCTCTAACGTCTCACGATGTTTTCCTTCACCGAAAAGCGTGTGATAAATTGTAATTATAAATCAGACACATAAGTTTTAATAGAAAAACTCATAGCTGCCTGCCCGGGGATTGAACCTATGTCGTCTCTAGAGAGTCGCATGGTCTCACCGCTAGGCTATCACAGCTTATCATACATAGACATATATTCTTTTATTTTTATATTTATCTATTTATTTAAGCATCATTTGCTTAGGCACGTCGCTACACTTTATTGATTTTCATTTCTGTAAATATTTACGCTTATCATTTATTTTTCTGTTTGTTTGTTTTACTATTTGAATTTTTCCCCTCACCCTAATATTGACTGTTAGAAAACGCTTAATTTAGTGTTAAATCCGCCTTTTAGTAAGTTTTAAGTATAAAAGAAATGTACAAGAGGGGACAATTTCAAATAAAACTAATGCAACGCGGAATGCAATCTGAAAAATATGAAATTTGTTTTCCTGCTGAAGAAACTTATTTTCTATTGCTTAGGACTTTATTTAATCATCATCAAATCTTGCATAAAAGTAAAAGTAACGTAGCGGCCTGTTACAATCCCACAGCTGGGAATAGGCCTCCTCTCTCCGTTTCTGGAGAGAAGGGTTGGAGCTAAGACCTACCACGCTACTCCAATGCGGATTGGTAGGTTACACATATCTCCAGTATTCTCTAGAGATATGCAGGTTTCCTCACGATGTTTTCCTTCACCGAAAAGCGTGTGATAAATTGCAATTATCAATTAGACACATGAGTTTTGATAGAAAAACTAATTGGTGCCTGCCCGGGTTTAAACTCGTGTTCCCCTCGAAAGAGTCGCACAGTCTCACCGCTGGACTATCGCAGCTTTTTCAGTTTAATATAAGACTGATTTTTCTAAGTTAAAGTTTGTTGTGTATTTTATACTAGGTATAGAATGATCTGTATGGGAAATTTCCTGCAAATCCGTTAAGCTGTTAGAGTTCTAAAGTGGCAAAAACACAGAATTAAGCAGACAAGCTTTTACCTTTATAATATTTGCTCGATTTTGCTAGTCAAGTCGATTATCCATGTGGGTAGTTAGATATTTAACGTTAGCATAATTGCCGACGGTTCAATGAAGCAGAACAGTTTAAAGCGCCATGAACTGAACTAATGTGTGTCGAGTAATTTGTGGTAATTTCATCAAGTGCCAATATATTTGGCTAAACGCAATTGGTAATAGCTGAATCCAAATGAATTGGGCGCAATTCTGCATTCAGATTAGTTTCCGTGCGACGATCAAACATTAACTTGCCGGAAAATTACCTAATAGTACACATCGGCGTATTTTGATTGTTCTATTCCTAAAGAGATTACAAGGGCTTACCCATAATAATCATTTTTTTTATGCCGTGTGGTATCCGGCTGCATAGAATAGACCACCCTCATTTCTTACCAAGGTGTCGTAAGAGGCGACTAAGGTAAATGTTGTGTGGTATCCGGCTGCATAGAATGGAACACCCTCATTTCTTACCAAGGTGTCGTAAGAGGCGACTAAGGTAAATGTTGTGTGGTATCCGGCTGCATAGAATAGAACACCCTCATTTCTTACCAAGGTGTCGTAAGAGGCGACTAAGGTAAATGTTGTGTGGTATCCGGCTGCATAGAATAGAACACCCTCATTTCTTACCAAGGTGTCGTAAGAGGCGACTAAGGTAAATTTTGTGTGGTATCCGGCTGCATAGAATAGAACACCCTCATTTCTTACCAAGGTGTCGTAAGAGGCGACTAAGGTAAATTTTGTGTGGTATCCGGCTGCATAGAATAGACCACCCTCATTTCTTACCAAGGTGTCGTAAGAGGCGACTAAGGTAAATGTTGTGTGGTATCCGGCTGCATAGAATGGAACACCCTCATTTCTTACCAAGGTGTCGTAAGAGGCGACTAAGGTAAATGTTGTGTGGTATCCGGCTGCATAGAATGGAACACCCTCATTTCTTACCAAGGTGTCGTAAGAGGCGACTAAGGTAAATGTTGTGTGGTATCCGGCTGCATAGAATAGAACACCCTCATTTCTTACCAAGGTGTCGTAAGAGGCGACTAAGGTAAATTTTGTGTGGTATCCGGCTGCATAGAATAGAACACCCTCATTTCTTACCGAGGTGTCGTAAAAGGCGACTAAGGTAAATGTTGTGTGGTATCCGGCTGCATAGAATAGAATACCCTCATTTCTTACCAAGGTGTCGTAAAAGACGACTAAGGTAAGTTGACGTAAGGCAGGCGGCCGGTCGTAAAATACGTAGCCAATTCATGTGACAACATGTTTTAAACATGTTGTTAATCAAATCAAATCAAATCAAAATAATCTATGGTATGACTGGCCCTTGGCGCAATTGGCGGTGACCCTGTCTTCGGTTCCGCGGGTCGCGGGTTCGATTTCCGCCGAGAACTAACATTTTCTATTTAGAATTTGTTGGTTCTTCGAGTCTGGGTGTATATATGTATTTAAGTATGTATTTAAAACTATATATGTATATATTTACCAGTTGTCTCTCACCCATAACACAAGTATTAAGTTACTTACTTTGGGGCTGGACGACCGTATGTGTAAATGTCCCATATATTTATTTATTTATTTATTTTAAGTTAAGTTGACGTCAGGCAGGCAGCCGATCGTAAAATACGTAGCCAAATCACGTGACAACATGTTTGTAACATGTTGTGCCGACCCCACGTAGAGTGGGATAAGGGCAGGATGATGATGATGATGATTTAGGGCTAACATGTAGGATATAAAAAAAAACAATAGTCTTAGTTGATTGTTGACGGCATTTTAACATTAATTACCCGTTGTAACTAATATATAGACCTAATAATTTCTCATTCCGAACATTTTAGTGAAATAGACAATAGTATAAGTAAGTAGTAAGTAAGATATAATTATTACAACTCAGAGAGGCCATACTGCTTTTATTGTTTGGGAAATAAAGCACTGTCCAGACTATAATATTAGAGATTATGAATAAACTAACACGTCCAAATGAAACATAAATTAAAAATGTCATGACTATAAATAATTTATAGAATTAGGCGTTACTTTGCGGATTCTTAATACAAAAGTAATAATAAAATTATTTTGCTATAATCCGCTATACAGTAAATAGAAAATATATATAGTGTTAAATGTATAGTGGACTATCCGTTTTTTCACACCCGTTACATGCAGGATTCGTAAAAACACATGCACAAACCTCCACCACTGCAACCACAATACACAAGCACTACACACGTTCACTATCACAAACTCAACAATCGTTTCGCCCCGCAACCGAAGCATCATCAGGAGATAGACTCCACGACAAAATCGCAAGGCTATATATTAAGCACTATTTATATTTTCTATTTACTCTATAGCGGATTATAGCAAAATAATTTTATTATTACTTTTGTGTAATGACTATAATTATCTGAATACATTCATACCCCCGAATAGAGAAAGTTAAATGTCATGACGAATAACCGAATATTTGAATACTTTTTTAGATTTATTTGTTTTTCCCTTTATAAGAAAATTATGAAAAAAGTGACTCTCAGCGGGATGTAGAGAATTCCTAGTTTATGTCACCCAATCTGAAGAATAAAGTTAAAATAAATAAATAAATAGGACACTTATACACACTATCGTCCGTCCCCAAAGTAAGTAATCTAATACTTGTTATGGGTGACAGACAACTGGTTAATATATACATATATAATTTTAAAATACATTAAAGTAACGGCCTGTTAATATCCCAAAATAAAATGGCTGAAAATAGGCCTCCTCTCTCCATTTTTTGGAGAGAAGAATTGGAGCTAAGACCTACCACGCTGCTCCAATGCGGATTGGTAGATCCAAATATCCCTAGAAGTCTCTAGAGATATGCAGGTTTCCTCAAGATTTTTTCTTTCACTGAAAAGTGTGTGATAAAATGCAAATATCAATTAGACACATAAGTTTTATTAGAAAAACTCATTGATGCCTGCCCGGGTTTGAAACTATGTTCGTCTCTAGAAGAGTCGCACCGGCCTCACCACTGGTCTATCACAGCTTTTAAAAAATAATAATACATACTTAAAATAAAAAATACATACTTAAATATAAATATACACCTCGATTCAAACAACCGACAAATTATTTTTATAAAATATTGACCATTAGCAGAAACCCAACTCCCCCGCGGATCTGAAGGCAGGGTCACTAACAACTGCACCATACATGGAATATGTAACTTAATTTTTCGGATGAGGCCATGTGTCTTACCAACTCGCATTGGAGCAACGTGGTGGATCTAAGCTCCAAACACTTTTCTCCAAAAACGACAAAGAGGAGGCCTATGGTCAGCATTGGGATATTAACAGGCCGTTACATTTATGTATTTTAAATTTATATATGTATATATTAACCATTTGTCTGTCACCCATAACAAGTATTAGATTACTTACTTTGGGGTACGGACGATAGTTTGTATAAGTGTCCTATTTATTTATTTATTGCAACTTTGTTCTTCAGATTGGGTGACATAATATATTGGGGATAGTAACAGGCCGTTATTGTATGTGTGTAACTGTAATATATGGTTACTCGATTTTGTCCGGATGTGCCTCGTTTATTTATATAATAAATAGCTTTTCCAAAAACGGCTTTTGCGCCCGCGTGAAATTCAGTGATTTACGAAACTTTTCCCGAATTCTCGTAATTTTGAACATAAAAGTAGTTATTGTGAGCTAACCGTGTGAGATAGAGACATGCTATCGCGGACATTTTTGTAGTAATTTTATAGGCCTAAATTCTCTACTACATTACTTTAGCGTATCTCTGCTGGTTTACGCAGCGCATGCGACTAAAGCTGCCAGCAAGCAAATTTTTTAATAACTGCGCGATCTCTTCAACACAATTTACATAGTACCGATATGTACTATATACCTAAACCATCCGAAAGTATTGCATTTATCTTTTGGTGAAAACCGTACAAAAATTGGTTCAGTAGATTTTGAGAAAATCGATTACATACAGACAAACAGCTTTTTGGGACTTTGTTTTATAATAAGTATAGATAATAGACAAAGTATGAATAGACGTAATTTTGTAGCTCCTGCTTTGCGCCTTGTAAAAAAAGTACGTAAGTCGTTTGTGGTTTTGGTTTGTTTACAAGTTTACTTGAATAAAGAATAGTTTGAATTTCAACGAAATATTTTTAAATATGCTCATCTGAATCAGCCCTTACATTTGGGTATAGTGAAAGAATAACAGTAAGGTACCAAAGATAATTAGGGTGCTCCATTGTTATTAATAATTTGGTTCATAACGTTCGTAAAATATTCAAAACTATGGTTGTGAGAGGTACAAAAATTATATTAAGTGCGTAATTTGGTGAGGGCTAAAATAGCAGCGGCTCTCTACATATTTAACATCAATTACCCACGCTTTCATAGCCCAGCGGTGAGACCGTACGACTGTTTCGTGCAAGCTGCAACGTGCAAGCTTGTTCAAGTTGCTTGTTCTAGTTCAAGCTTGTTGCATATATTCAGAGGTAAAATAAATGGTGGGGATGAACCAATTACTATATAACAATGCTTGTTTGGATAATGCTTCGCTTTGCGATTTTGTCGTGGAGTCTATCTCCTGATGATGCTTCGGTTGCGGAGCGAAACGATTGTTGAGTTTGTGATAGTGAGCGTGTGAAGTGCTTGTGTATTGAGGTGGCAGTGGTGGAGGTTTGTGCATGTATTTTTACGAATCCTGCATGTATCAGGTATGAAAAAACGGATAGTCCACTATACATTTAACACTATATATATTTCTATTTACTGTATCGCGGATTATAGCAAAATAATTTTATAATTACTTTTGTATCCACAATCATATTTAAAACTCTTTTGGTCACATCACTTTCATATTTCCACATTACATGACCATACCCACTTAATCTCACACTTTTTATTTCTATAATCCCCATAATGGGCAAAACATTGAAACTTCCCCAAATATACACATTTTGTATTCTATCAAATTTTGTCTATCTTATTGTTCCGCGCAAACGTGCGGACGGATGAAACAACCTCCGGGACCTGGGCCCGACGCCCCAGCGTTTCAATCTACCTTATGCGGCCGTTAGCTGTATGTGGTCCGGCCTCATGAGTCACTGCGTGTATATGTGTACGTGTGTGTGTGTGTGTGTGTGCTTGTATGTACTTGGCCGATTCCCGAAACCGTTGACTCGCCTCTGCACTCTTCCACGGACACGTAATGTCTGTTTCTCCCTGAGTATACACTTCACTATATCGGCTAAATAACACGAATAACACCCGGTGTGCACACAACCTTCTTAAGGTCACACGTTATTAAGTCGTCCCTATATCGGGGAATAATACCCAACACGCACCAAAACCGTGGACGGTCGCGTCTTATCAAACACTTCACTAGTTAAACGCGTCACTAAATCTGAGAATAACACCCGAAACGCAAAATTACACGTGTGCGTTATAAAGGAATGCCGTGTACAGGCGCACGCGGCCTGTTCTTATCGTGTTTAAAAAGTTACTAGCGGTCGGCCGCTCTGTCAGCAATCGAATGCATAAAACGTCCTTGATTTCGCCGGTCGCGTCTCCGGCGGGCGAGTCATTTTATTCAAAACACTTATCATTCTTAACATTCTCATATAACTTGCATGCACCTCTTTCATCCTTTTCTTTGATTACCAAACATTTTAATCCAAACATTATGACGGTGCTAAAAATCTCTGTACTTATTCTAATCTCTGTACTGAGAGCCACGCAGCCGAAGCATAAATTTATTAAAGAGTTGTTAATAGCCAGCTAAATATAAAAGTAGAATTAGAGCAAACAAAAACAATTATTTCGACATTTCCTTTGACTAATAAACCTGTTTTTAAGAGGCCGTCCTTTAAACGCTAAATTAATTATGTGCCGTGTAAACTGATTAAAAGCGAAGGTACGTCAAAAAGGCTAAGACGCAGTTATATTTATTAACCTACAACGGGTGTAAGAGGAAATCTCGTCCCAGACTATTACTTAAAATTTTTGCGGTGTATCTTCTTTCCGTAAATCTTACCGCGTATGTACGTGAAGGAGGATTCATGCAAATTAAATTTGAACCGCTTCCCGGTGTCTGATTGAGCTGATATTTTACTGATCCAGTTTTGATGACAATGCATGTTTATGATAATGAAATACCGAAATCAATTTTGGCCATGCCATTACAGCAGTTTAAAAACACTGTTAAAAAGAGGCTGATACAGAAAGCCTACTACTATACTGTTGAAGATTACTTAGATGATAAGGATGTGTGGATGTAAGTGCACTTCTACCCTGTACAAGACAGTAATAACTAAATGTAACTAGTTTTAAGATTTATATTTTAAAAAGAGCAACCGCCGAGTTTCTTGCTGGTTCTTCTCGGTAGGAACAGCTTTCCGAACCAGCAGTAAAGCTGTCGATTCAAAAGCACCTGTTTACAAGTTTACTCGAATAAAGAATATTTTGAATTTGAATTTGACCTGATGCTGCTTCCATGAATTGGCTCCAGACGAGGGAACTCCTCAACGGTTAACAGTATGGACATACAATTTTACATACTTGTCCAGTTTTGATGACAATGCGTGTTCATGATAAGTATAACCTGATGCTGCTGACAAGATTAGCTCCAGAGTAGGAAACTCCTCAACGGTTAACAGTAGGGACATGAAGTTTGTGTAAAAGCTTTTCTTACTTGACTTTTGATATGATATGGCATGGTAACGACCTTACTATCCCACTGCTGGGCATAGGTCTCATCTTTCCGTTTGTGGAGAGAAAGGTTGAAGCTGAAACCTAAGATGCTGCTGCAATGCGGATTGGTAGGTTACGCATATCTCTAGAATTCTCTAGAGATATGCGGGTTTCCTTATGATGTTTTCCTACACCGAAAAGCGTGTAACAAATTGCAATGCATCAATTAGACACATAAGTTTTTAGACGGAATCATTGGTGTCTTCCCGGGGTTTGAACTTGTGACCCACTCCAAAGGGTAGCAGGGTCTCACCGCTGGGCTATCACAGCTTTTGACTCGTTGTAACTAATATTAAATCAAAAGTCAATTAAGATTAATGTACAGTAGTAGCGTGTAAGGAATCTAAGATAGATATAACTTGTACACATTTGTTATTTTAAAAAAATATATATAAATTAAGATTTATCCCGCGATTCCGTTGTTCAATTATTTCCCATGAGACTCTTCCTGTACCCGAAGGCAAACTTGAATATTTTTTTAAAATTATCTACAGTCAAAAGTTCGAAACTTAAAGAAAATTAATAAAATTTTATTAAAATCCACTATGAGATTATTTTGCACTCTTAAAAGTGATACAGAGCGTTCTGTGTGTGTGAGGATAGCGAGGTGCGGAGAGTCAAGTGCACTTTAACCGGGAAACGCAATTAAAAGTTACCCTAAACTACACAAGTGGACAAAGTTATTTATACGTACGAAATTTTCACGTGTTTACGGATATCTGGCAGAGTATTATCTTCTAATTTTCAAATTTCAAATATTCTTTCATCCATCCTCCTCCCCTTATCCCACTCTAAGTGGGGTCGGCACAACATCTTACAAAGAAAATTATGGTACAACATGTTTGTAACATATTGTCCCATAATTTGGCTAAGTATTTAGCGACCGGCCGCCTGCCTGACGTCAACTTACCTTAGTAGTATTTTACGACACGTCGGTAAAGAATGAGGTTGGTCTTTTCTAATCAGTTGGATACCACATGTCATAAATTTAAAATTAAAAAAAAAATTAAACTAATTAAAATTTAATTTTAATTAATTTCAAAAACTTTTAGACACAATATAATTAACTGTACTACCTTGGATACAAATCGCCAATGGGACAGTGACATACGTCAGATAACAGTCTACATGTCTGAACAACAAAACGTGTTTATTTTGCTTACTTCCATAACATTATGTCTTATGGAAAGTTGCTATGGGGTAAATGCGCGAATAATTTTGTATTACGAAAATGAGTCATGCGTGGCATTTAAAAATTAAGTCCGCGTGATTCCCTGCAAGACAAGTTTAAGGAAATACGAATTCTTAGCCGAGTTTCTTGCTGGCTCATCTCGGTAGGAAGCTGTTCCTACCGAGATGAGCCAGCAAGAAACTCGGTGCTACTGCTGGTTCGGAAAGCTGTTTCCGAACCAGCAGTAGAGTTGACGATTTAAAAGCACATGTTTACAAGTTTACTTGAATAAAGAATATTTTTAATTAGAATCTGAGTAAAGGCTAATTATGAAATAAAAAATAAAAGTTCGCAAGCCATCTAGTGATACATTCCTAAATAAGCCAATCGACAAAGTTAGTTCAGAAATGAGCCAAAACATCACAACTCTGTCCCATTCGTTTTAATTCAACTTTAATCAAATGCGGTTGACCAAATTTATAGGAATCGGAATCTTTACCTCGCCTACTAGTTTCGAATTAGTTCGGTTCACGGCACATGAAACGGTTTTGCTTCATTTAATTATGCATGCTAATCACTTCCGTTGGTCTGTAATTACTTTCACGTAAGCTATTATATAATAGGCTGAATGGTGAGCCGTATGCCTCCAGTATATCATGGATTGTATGCAGACTCTAACTAGGATAGGAGAAGGATATCTACGAAATTTTCTCTTAAAACCTATATGCCTAATTTATATTCGCAATTTATCATACTGTTACGTACAGGGGTTCGTTGATTTGGATGAAAATACCTGATGTCTCGTTAAAAACACTTCATTCAACTTTGTACTTACAGTCTCTATACAGTCCGTTGTCTAATAAGAATGCCGAGGTCACTAATATTTCACTTTTATTTTCACTTGTTTATTCGCTCTTGATCGCTATTCGCGAACGGAATGTCGAGGCGCACGATACGTCTGCTTATATGTCGAACGAACCGATTTCGAGAACATTCGCGAGACCTTGGAAAGGTCGTAAACAAGTCTTTTGTAAACATGTTTTTGATAAACACGTCGAATGTTCCAGAGTCAAGCCAGCGGTCTTCTCTCTCTCCGTCTTACGAATTTTTAATCAGGTCACGTGTCCTGACGTTAACATATTTTATTCATTGCAAAAAGTGCATAACGCCGCTAAAGAAGTTTTAATTTTTACATTGATCTTTCATAGAAATCATTCTGTATGGTGAAAACCGCATGAAATTCAGTTAACTACTTTTAAAGTTCGTCGCAGATATATGCCGACTTTGTTTTATGGGGACTTGATTATATGTTGTGATAAAATATCCCATATCTAATTTTTGGAATATTTTTACTGTAATATTCAAAAGATATCACTAGTCACTAATGCAATTCATTGCTAAAATGTCACAGCAATCAACGCGATTGATGTGAGGAATGGGGACACTATTCATCACACATTCATCTGACGGGATAGCATTTCAGAAATGCAAATACTTGCAGTCAGGTATTTGGTCATATCGTCATTTTCAAGTGAAAATTAATAAAAGAATATTTTGCATTTTATATTTTTTAGACTGTAGTCTATGATAAAATAAATACAAATAATAATTTATAGCCTTTGTAATTAGAAAATATGTATTACAATAAATGTATATTTATATTCTATTTACTTTCATCATCCTACTGTCCTTATTCCACTCTAAGTGGGATTGGCACAACTCGCACATTCGGCTACGCATTTTACGACCGGTCGCCTGCCTGACGTAAACTTCCCTTAGTTTTATTTTACGACACCTCGGCAAGAATAGACTACCCTCTGGTCTATTCTACTCAGCCAGACACCACACGGTTCGTCTACCTTAGTCGTATTTTACGACACCTCGGTAAGAAATGAGGGTGGTCTATTCTTATCAGCCAGATACCACACGGCGGGTTGACTTACCTTAGTCGCCTTTTATGACACCTTGATAAGAAATGAGGGTGGTCTATTCTACTCAGCCGGATACCACACCATTATATTCTATTCGTTTATCGCGGATTATAGAAAAATAATTTTATTACTTTTGTACAATGTAACTTCACTAAGGAACGCCTAATTCTACAAATTATTTTCAAGTTACTTCACATTTCACACGCTTAGTAATTGTGGCAAATTGCAATAAAGCGGATATACCGGCCGTTTTTTTGTATATATAATATATACAACAAAAAGAAATACAATCATCATAAATAAAGGATTTGTAATTCCATAAGCGACAGAACAAAAAACATACAACACCCGAGGCACCAGGAGATCATACGATGCAAGCACGTTTAACAATTCATGCGGCGTCCTCTACGCCTTTGTCACGCCACCGGCTGTTTGCTTTCAATTAGACACTACGTTTGTGCTCCGCACTACCTATGCTACCCTGTACATGCAAATGCATTAAGGATTATACTGTATTTAAAATTCAGATTTAAGTAGTAGACCCGCCATCAATGTGTTCAGTATAGATAGAATAACCTGTAACACTAATATAGGTGTTAACTTATATTCCATTTTAAATTGCAGGAGAGAATGGAAGAGAAAAAAAAATGTACTAATCCCACTTAGTGTGGGATAAGGGCAGGAGAATCAAGATGATACCTATATCTCATTTAAATTTGACCTACCGAAAATATAGGCATTTTCAATTGTCAATATTAATTGATTAATCAGCCGTGTGGCATCCGGCTGAATAAGGCGACTAAGGTAAGTCGACCCGCCGTGTGGTATCCGGCTGAGTAGAATAGACCACCCTCATTTCTTACCGAGGTGTCGTGAAAGGCGACTAAGGTAAGTCGACCCGCCGTGTGGTATTCGGCTGAGTAGAAAAGACCACCCTCATTTCTTGCCGAGGGGTCGTAAAATAAGGTAAGTTGACGTCAGGCAGACGGCCGGTCGTAAAATACGTAGCCAAATTATGTGACAACATGTTTAACATGTTGTGCCGACCGACTTAGAGTGGGATTAGGGCGGGAGGATGACGAATATTAATTGATTATATTTTCCTTCACATTGAAAGCTTCAATGAGAGTGTTGACTGTGGGCACTGAACTGATTACTCTCAGCTAAATAACGCTTGTACGTGAAGTCAGCTCGATGCAAATAAGGAAGTGAAGAAATATATTCAATGCATCACTGCTGTACTCATTCGGCAACCTTTACGAAATTGAAATTCTATATGAAATAGAACTAAAAAAAGTTGTAGTTCCTCTTATTATCCTCGTTTTTTAAATGAAATATAGAACAATTTTTTTTCATAAGCCATTTATTAGTCAATATTGCTCCAGCAGTTTATTTGTAAGAGCAAAACAGACACAGACAGACTGATTACTGCTTTTATTGTATTCATACTAATCGAACATCTCGAAAGTCTTAGAAGCTGCAGATTTCCCAGCAAAGTCCGTCACGGGGTATGACAGGTTGCGTTCCCATCTCCCGATATATCTGATTGCTCCCATATAGTACTACCATAGCAGTATTATAAATGCGAAAGTCTGTCTGTCTATTCATTTGATGTCTTTCACGGTTTTCACGGCTAATTTTTTTGAGTTAATTTCAAGAATATGGTACTTTTAAAGTTTTTCAACCGGGTCAACAAAACGGATTGAAAAATTACTGTTTATCTCTCGTAAAAGAAAGAAAAACAGTTTTTTTGGAGGTCGTGGGTTCAAATACTGAGCAGGTATTATGGGTTGTTTATAAAGCTGCATGCGTGATTGAGTGAAGGAAGTTATGATACAATTATGTTTTCTTTAATCCGCATTTGTTAAGAGAATATATGTTATGCTCAAAGTAGGAAGCAGACAACGTTCACGTAAATAATACATGCAGGACCAGTCACCAAACATATCACAAAATGCCACCACCACACAAGCACTACACACACTCACTACGACAATCTCTTCGACCATTTCGCCCCGTAACCGAAGCATCATCAGGAAGATGGGCTCCACGACAAAATCGTGGATTTTGTTGTTCGGTTAAAAAATGTACCCAGCAAGTAGTCTTATATATATATAGCTCAAAAACACCATTGACTTTCCCTGCAAACATATGTAGCAAACCGGAGTTAGAGTGAGTGAGTTAAAACTTAAATTAAGAAAAGACTTCCAGGTACGAGCTAATAGAGAAGAAGATTTTATAGATAACTCATAGTTTCTTTTAAAAAACTACTCGGGATTTGAACCCACGAACCGTTGGCAAGAAGAATACTATCACCATTCAGCCATTTCGAGCTAGAAGTAAGAAATAAAAAGACTGTTGAATTTAAATTGTAAGAATGCATATCGCTAATGTAATTGAAGGCGCCCATAGAATGGATATAACTTTTTTCTCACACTTTATGAAGCACTTAGCGATTGCACTTTTATTGCGAGATCGTTTCCCGTTAGTCCCTTAAGCGGTTTTCTATTGATTGAATTGATCGCCTAATGGATTCACGTACATAACTGCGTCCATTGATTAATTCAAGAACACCATGGTAATTCATTACACACGATAAAAGTATGTAACATGCGGTAATTACCTAAAATACCTAAAATAAAAGAATAACAATTAATTTATAGCCTCTATGTGGTATTCGGCAGAGTTGAATTGACCACCCTCATTTTTACTGAGGTGTCGTAAAAGGCGACTAAGGTAAGTTGACGGCCGCGTGGCACCCGGCTGAGTAGAATAGACCAGCCTAATTTCTTACCGAGGTTTCGTAAAAGGCGATTGAAGTAAGTTGGCCACTGTGCGGCATTCGGATGAGTAGAATAGACGAATCTCATTTCTTACCGAGTAGTCATAAAAGGTGACTAAGATAAGTTGACGTCACACAGGCAGCCGGTCGTAATCTATACTTATTATAAAACTAAGTCCCAAAAAGCTGTCTGTCTGTATGTAATCGATTTTCTCAAAATCTAATAAACGGATTTTTTTTACGGTTTCCATTAAAAGATAGCAAAATACTTCCGGATGGTTTAGGTAAATAGTACATATCGGTATTATGTAAACTGTGTTAAAGAGATCGAGCAGTTGTTAAAAAACTTGCTTGCTGGGAGCTTAAGTCGCGTGCGCTGCGTAAACCAGCAGAGTTACGCTAAATTAATGTACTAGAGAATCGTACATTTATAAAAATACTACAAAATAATCCGCGATAGCATGTTCCTATCTCTTACGGTTAACTCACAATAACTACTTTTATGTTCAAGATATTAATTCTGGATAAATCTTGTGACATAATGATTTCCACGCGGGCGAAGCCGCTTGCACAGCTAGTATATGATAAGAATAAAATAGGTTGGTCGTAAAATAGGATAAGGCAGGAGAATAATGAATAAGAATTAATTTTAGCAGAAGGCGCTACTTTTCGAAATTCCATAGAACCAAAATAACTATAGAGTTATTTAGCGCTACGCTATTTTGGAAAGGTCTATACAATGATAAATATAGAGCGCTATATCTGTTTGATGACCAATGAGTTTTTCTATTAAAACTTATGTGTCAAATTGTTAATTGCAATTTATCACACGCTTTTCGGTGAAGGAAAACATCGTGAGGAAACCTGCATATCTCTAGAGAATTCTGGAGATATGTGTAACCTACCAATCCGCATTGGAGCAGCATGGTGGGTCTTAGCTTCAACCTTTCTCTCCATAAACGGAGAGAGGAGGCCTATTCCCAGCAGTGGGATTGTAACAGGCCACTACTTTACTTTTATTTTATATCTGTTTGAGTGCCTTAAACACACAGGATTAGTAACTGCTGGTAAATTAAAATAACTAATCTATTCTAATATTATTATATGCACAAACATTTCAGTCTGCAATGAAAGCTTTACAGCTTCTATTAGCACCATTGATGAAATTTGGCATAATTAGAGCTAAGTGGTGGAAAGTGTTAGTTAGATGGAAACTCTTCGTTTTAACACTAAAGCGACTGTTATAAAATTAAAAAGACGTCACGCTAGTTTTGTTATTGCATCAGTTTTTTTATTTTTAATTTAAAATACATTGCTCTACAGATGAATAAATAATTTTAACGGTTGCAACAATAGATTGAATTTCGTAAAGCGAACTGCCTAAGTCCGATCAGATTAAGGTAATTTACAGATACGTCACTCATTGTAAACCAAACAGATATCTCCTAGCTCACCACAGCGTCCAACTACTGAGGGTGGAGCTAATTTGATACAGACGACCAATCACAGATTAATCGCCCTTGTGGGATCTAAAATTAATGTAATCCATTGAGCACTACATCTTTATGTTCACCACGAAATATAAGATACTGAAAATGTGAAACATGCTTAAACAAAAGTAATAATAAAATTATTTAGCTATAATTCGCGATACAGTAAATAGAAAATATATATATAGTGCTAACTGTATAGTGGACTATCCGTTTTTCATACCCGTTACATGCAGGATTCGTAAAACACATGCACAAACCTCCACCACTGCCATCACAATACACAAGCACTACACACATTCACTATCACAAACGGAGATAGACTCGACGAAAAAATCGCAAAGTTTGTCATGGAGTCTATCTTCTGATGATGATTCGGTTGCGGGGCGAAACGATTTATCACTATATATATTTTCTATTTACTGTATCGCAGATTATAGCAAAATAATTTTATTATTACTTTTGTATTATTGATCTCCGCAAAGTAACGCCTAATTCTATAAATTACATGCTTAAACATAAATATAAAAAGAGATAAAAATGAGAAAGAAGCAAAAACTTAGATAAAAATTACAAAAGATGACTGGTATAAAGAAATGCAACACGGTCCCAGTTTTAGGGAAGATGGGAGGCCATTTTAGTTTGGAAATGCAGACACATTCTGCTACTAGGGAACAAGCAGTCCGTAATGATCCACTCCCTAAATACACATACCAGAATAAACATGCAAACACGCACTTGTGATGTATCCACGTTGCATAGTATATCATCATTCTCTTGCCCTTATCCAATTGGATACGTATTTTACGACCGCCCGCCTGCCTGACGTCAACTTACCTTAATCGCTTTTTACGACACCTCGGTAAGAAGTGAGGGTGGTCTATTCTATGCAGCCGGATACCACACGGCACATACCTTAGTCGCCTCTTACGACACCTCGGTAAGAAAGGAGGGTGGTCTATTCTATTCTGCCGGATACCACACGGCTACCACGTTGAATAGTATAATCGGAAATATATTAATATCATGTTTATTAAAATCATTATTTGGTGCTTCGACGAATTAACTTTTCGTTGACAGAAAAGATATGCTACCAAGTAGGTTAGTTTCCTTCTAATTACGTTCTTAACAAGAACAAAATACACTCTTAAAAGTAGAGGTTCCCAATATATTTTGTCTCATAGTCAATTAAAATTTTACTGATTCCAGTTGAACCTTTTCTACCATATTCCTACAACTCGACAAAGAATTAACAACATAAGCCTAAGTGGATCCCCTTCGAATCTTCCGTGCACTCCTGTAGGTCCTCTTGAACAACTTTGGTAATGAAGGTAATGAGAGATTGAGAGGCAGTTGAGAGAGTGCAAAATTTTGCATATGGAAACCACTACAGCCTGGTTTGACACAAATCATAATACTCATACTGCTTCTTAAAAATGTTTGAACCTTCGAAGGCCATTATTAATTATTTTACAACAGCCAGTTAATCAGGTACCAGACGGGAGGTTCCCAATGGAACTCTAACGACGCTCTGATGTCAGTCACGCTAATTCACGAATGTATCAAATTCGCAACGCAGTAATGGCTATTCTGACATATTGCCGGCTCCTCGACCAGTCAGTACTATTATAATTGAAGGCGAAACCAAGACAATTGCAAATCGAATACTAATTATAACTAGTGATCGTAAAGTAACCATAAAATTACAAAATATGAAGTAAATAATCATTAGAATGACAACATTATGTAACCCTCATCATAATTTAGATCATTCCATTAAAACTCAGAATTTAATCTAACGGAAATATGCTTTCTCTGTATGACGTTTCGATATTTATTCCGAAGCATAAAATAAGAAACTATTTCTTATTTCACATTGAAAGGACACCGTAGTTACTGTATATCTCTATCTGTCTATATCTAAAATAAAAATTCTATGGCGTAATTATAATTAGAGTAGGCAAAGAAGCTTAAAATGTGACTTTTTACAATAAAGAGAAGAAATGAGGACGATCTATCTGTCTCTCTTTTTTATGTGTGATTAGACAAAGATGAAGTATATGAGTTTCATCTTTCTTCTGATTATTTATTTTCATTGTCACTTAAAAGCCTATCCTTTTACTCTAAGTATCTCTGTAAAAACTCCCTCCTAAGTGGACAGCAAAAATCTTTGGCGTGACGTAATATCTCATAAAGAGACCTATGTCCAGCAATGTATATCCATCGATTGAAGAAGTAGGTGAAGGAAGAATGTGTATGTCGGCCCAGTTCTATCGACACAGTCTTTATTATCCATATTTACTTATAAGATGGATATAGAAAGAAACTTATAGCAATAAAGATTCACTTTTATTACTATCACATCACTTTTAACCTTATTCGGGCAGAGTAACACATTACACAACGACTCAATGTAAAAATGATGACGATCTAACAGCAAGTAGTCTTAAAAAATAAGCAACCAACAATCCCGCCATTTTCCCCTCTTACGTCTTTACTCAAGACGAGTGGTATGATTCAAAAAAACATTTAGTTACTATTAAATTAATATTACATTAAACATACAGGTAAAAATCATTTTATGTTATTATAATTTATTTTATACAATTATAATATTTATCATATAATATTTTCAATTTTTTACATTAATATTAAAAAAATTAAACACAAAATTGACTATAAGTTTATTTTATCACGCAAAAGGCTAGCCGCCCATATGTACGTTTTAAGTTCCTAATGAAAAGGACGAATCTTAAATCAGAAAATAAAATAACTGTCAATTAGATTTCGCTATAAACAACCTAATAGAACAAATGCACTCGAATTCAAAACATCATTTATTCAGGTAAACTTGTAAACAAGTTCTTTTGAATAGTCAACTCTACTGCTGGTTGGAAAAGCTGTTCCTACCGGGAAGAACCAGCAGCAGTTACATTTAGTCATTACTGGCTTCTACGAACAGATTAACAAGCACTACATGATATCCACGTTATATTGACCGTCGGCTATTGGGAGATACTCATCTTGTTAGTTCTGGTTAAGGGTAATAAAGGGGGTCAAGACGCGTGGCGAATTGGACATTTCCCTGATTGAGGCATTAGGAAATCCATTCAAGCTTGAATTTGTATGAATACAGACGTTACTAACTTTACTAGTAATCTTATAGTAAACGTGCTAAAAAACCTCGATATAATTTGTTTTTTTTAAATCCTCCAAACTATCATTTATATGTACATGATAATGATTTAGTTAGTAAGATACGCAATTGTGTGCAAATAAAAATAACGGAGCGAATCGCAAAGCTTTGCAATTTTTTCGTGGAGTCTATCTCCTGTAGGCCTACCATGAACTTTTAGATAACGATTCAATTCAAAGTCAGTACCTAAACCGAACCGCTTTCTTTTCGTACCATAAGTGTGGATTGCATTGGGTTCGTAATGTTTGAAAAGGATAACGTTATATAACTATAGACAACTCTGCCTCTTTTACTCGCATGTGTTTTTACAAATCCTACATGTATTCGGTTTAAAGAAACGGATAATCTACTCTATATTTAGCATTTTATATATTTCCTATTTACTTTATCACGTTTTATAGCAAAATAATTTTATTATTACTTTTATATTATGGATCTTGCGGAGATCAAATAACGCCTAATTCTATAAAATATATGGAGCGAAATATATTGACCAGTTTGCAATCATATGGGTATAAAATTAAACTTAAATTCCTATTTAACCTAGAAGTTTTACTCATATAAGTTAAACAAAGTTTAAACACCACTGATGACCGAGGCGATAAGACATCCAATGTTAGCAACGAGTCAATGTTTAGAACTGGTACGACAACGAAAGATACCAACTTTTCTATCGAAACATATACGTATGTTGTGAAAATAGTTTTCTTGTTAAAATTCGGCGTTCTACTTTATAATTCTATAGTTTTTTGGAAGTATAAACTTTTTTCACTGAAAATCATTATTTGGGCTTTAACGCTTTCGATACTAAACAAAGTTACACACAATTGTGACGTTATTTTTTTCTTTACATAAATAATAAATTCATTTCCGTCCATATAGTTTAGGACCAAATTATGACTCCTGGGTCACAGTTGCAAGTGTTATTTCAACCGAAATAAAAAGAGGAAGTCGGAATTTCGCATGAAATTTTACTATTTACCTCAGTGTTTCGGGAGTCTTGAGCATCTTTGAAGATACTGAAAAATCTTAAAATAAATATTTTAAAAGAAACGCCATCTGCTCTCGCAAAGTTTTTCCTTTAAGTTTAGTCACGCTTATTTATTTTTCTCTATTTGTATAGGCGTGGGCAGCGAAAACAAAAGTTCGCACAGACTGCAAATATTATATTACACGGTTCGCTTAAAGTTCTCCAGTAAAGTTGTCCGCTATTTTAGGCAAGTGGGGTAGCAGATGTTAGTTCGGCCTGTTTTACTTATTTTTGTTTACATAGCTCATAGCCTTTGAAAGTATTAGCTGCGTTATTTTGGCATTTTACTCCATGCATTATTATTTCCGCCGTGTGATATCCGGCTGAGTAGAATAGACCACCCTCATTACTTACCGAGGTGTCGTAAAAGGCGACTAAGGTAAGTTGACCCACCGTGTGGTATCCGGTTTAGTATAATAGACAATCCTCTTTCTTACTGAGGGATCGTAAAATACGACTAAGGTAAGTTGACGCCAGGCAAGCGACCGGTCCTAAAATACGCAGCCAAATCATGCGACAACTTGTTTGTAACATATTGTGCCGACCCCACTTAGAGTGGGATAAGGGCAGGAGGATGATGATGACTCCATGCATTATTATTTATAGTGCTAGTCATTAGGTGAATTTACAAATAATTAATGTTCATACAGCGTGAAAACAGTAAATGTTCAAAAAGCGTGTCGTACTAAAAGGTAATTTGAATTGTTTCAAGAAATTACCTATTCTTACTACCTTACCTACCTTACTACCTTATTACCTATTCTTACTACCTTACCTACCTTACTACCTTATTACCTATTCTTTATGTAATTCGTTATATTCAATAAAAACGTGAGAAATACCTGATTAAGTCATTTTGTTCAAATTAATTGTCATCCGCCGTGTGGTATCCGGCTAAGTAGAATAGACCATCCTAATTTCTTACTGAGGTCTCGTAGAAGGCGTCTTAGGTAAGTTGACCTACCGTGTGGTATCCGATTGAGTAGAACAGACCACCCTCATTTCATACCGAGGTGTCGTGAAAGGCGACTAAGGTAAGTTGACGTCAAGTAGGCAGTCGGTCGTAAAATAACTAGCCAAAACATGTCACAATATGTTGTGCCGACGAAGTAGTATAATGAATGGATAAGAATGATGGTGATTGACATTGACATGACATTGTCATTTTAGGTTAGCTTTCAGCATTTCAGCAAAAATGAAGTTTACTCAATATGCACGCGCGATAAAAGAATGACATAATGAGTCTCATTAGCTTTCTCTTTATTTTCGATTAGCAATGCCCCGCGGTTTCACCCGCGTCCATACCCATCTCGTGGAAAGTCTACGAAGTCGGACTATAGATTGATTTGTAAATTATTTAATTATAAAAAATGGTTATCATAAGCATTCTTGGAATAAGAGCTAACTCACCAAATGCAACTGCTATAACGGTCGATACAATGAATTTGTTATGGCATTATTTTCTTTCGATTTACATTCTTAAATTCATAATATCTTTTGAATGGGATGTCGGATTTTAATAATTTAAAAAGTATTTTACAGGTATTGAGACAGTTTTTAATAAAATATCATTTAGTGGGATAAGGATTAATACGGAGATGTAAATATTATGGTTTGATTATTGTCGCCACTTATAACAACTTTTATAATGTAGAAAAGTAGTTATACTGGCAAAACTATAATAGTTAGTCATATGGTATTGCGAACTTTTTTGTAGATACTGATACGTTTTATAATAATGTAGAACATCTTTTTGTTTTAACATCAATAGTTTACGCAGCGCATGCGATGAAAGATTTTTATGGCTAAATTTTTCACACCTTATTACTTAAGTTTAATTTTATTAGGGATCCCTATATTTTTGTGAAAATGTAATATAGCCTATGGTGCTCAGTGAAGAAGCAGCTTTCCAATGGTGAAAGAATTTTTGACATCGGCCCAGTTGTTATTGCGTGAAAACATTACAAACATACACACATACACACAAACATACAAATCTTTCTCCTTTATAATATCAGTATAGAAGTATAGATATAGATATACTTTTCAGATTGGTCGCTTTAATATCTCTACATATACATACATATATAGTATCTATTTATCCAAAATTCTAGTAGGAGGCTCTCTGTAACGGCCTCCTCTATGTATATGGTGTCTAGAGTCTAATGCTCATGCCAACATCAGGTCATCCATTGTCTTGATCCGTTCATGTATCTCGATCAATATGGGTCAATGGACTTGGATTGTCTAAACTAACCGCTAGGTTTGAGATACATATCGATTAAAGCTTACGACAGAGCACAGTGCACTTAATTATGTTACACTTAATTTTTGTACATTAAAATATAAAAAATTATAAAACGATAGGTGATGTATATAATAGACAAAGTAGGAACCGACATAAACTTGCGACTCCTGCTTTGCGCCTTGCAAAAGTACGTAAATCGTTTGTGGGTATGGGTATAAGATTCTATAGTAAAATTCCGAAATCAATTTTGGCCATGCCATTACAGCAGTTTAAAAACACTGTTAAAAACAGGCTGATACGGAAAGCCTACTATAAGGATTACTTAGATAATAAGAATGTGTGCATATAGCTACTCTACCTTGTACAAGACAGCAATGACTACATGTAACTAGTTATAAGAATTATATTTTAAAAAGAGCAACCGCCGAGTTTCTTGCCGGCTCTTCTCGGTAGGAACAGCTTTCCGAACCAGCAGTAGATTTTGACTATTCAAAAGTACGTAAGTTTACAAGCTTACTTGAATTAAGAATATTTTGAATTTGAATTTTGATTTCAGTTTGAATTTATGCCCTGTTTTTTAAATTCCGTTAATATATAACACTAGCTACGCCCGGCAGTTCTACTGGCGGGCGTACCTCAATATTTAAAAGTTAATAGAAAGATCGATATCAGTAAAGGAAAATCGAGTTCATTTTACTATTGCCAAACTTTTTTTTTAATCTTTCTTAAGAACATTGTCCTATAAATAATTAATACAACAATTAAGAAATAGCTAAATTTTAACATCCTTTCACGCGTGATTCACCAACGGAAATAGAATTTATATATATAGGTATATGATCTGTACCTATTATGATACAAAGTCTCCAAAATCTATCTAAACGATCACATACAGATTCGTGATTGGTTGGTTTTTAGATTGGTTGAAATCTACAAAAAATATGCAATAAACCTGCGATAGCATGTCTCTATCTCTGATGGTTGTCACAATAACTACTTTTATTGTACAAATTCTACTTAAACATACTGATTTCCATGCAAAGTTGCAGGCACAGTCTTATTAATACGTAAAGCTTATAAAATTAATTGCCATCAACAGTGTCCTTAAAAACTTTGCTCTCAAGAGAGTGATGCGCCGTTTAACAGACTCGTATCAACCTACAGGTGAAAAATTTTCAAACTCTCTCAACTTTACTGCACATGTCCGCACATGAAATTCAATGTCGCCTGAGGGTACTTTCGATGAACACGATGAACTGAACGTGCCGAATAATGTAGTTAGTGTTTTGGGAAAAATTTGAACTTTTTTCTGTTTTTAACCGCTATACATAGATCTAGAGATATGTAGAATATACAAGCAAATATTTATAATGTGTTATACAATTATTTATTCTTGAATATTATACAGAGCAGTAAAACTGTGACTAGAATTGAGTTGCTGCGATAAGAGAAATTACATTTAAAGCTATTCAATTCACTAGTTCCTAATAATTAAGTTATTAAATAAAAATATAATTCTCATTTAATAACTTAACGTTTATTAGCATGCTGTCATTCCGTTAATCTGACACCTCCGCTCTATAGATTCACGAGTTTAGATATAATATGCGGCAAATTTAAATAAAATAAAATGTCACGCTCGTACTCATATCTGACAAGTAATGAATTCGTAAAAATTCATACATTACCCACTACCAATAACGCAACAATACACAGACACCACACACATTCACTACAACAATCTTAAATATCGTTTCGCTTCGAAAGCGAAGCATCTCAAGAGATAGACTCCACGACAAAGTGGCAAAGCCTTTTATTCTATAATTTATTGAGAGGAAAATGGCATTGTAGATTAAAGACGAAAATTTGTATTTTTTTTATTTTTTAATGTACACCTGTCTGGAAACCTACGTTGGGTTTTTTGTTTTAAGCCTCGTGACCTCGTGATGTAAGATCATGTTACCCTCTCACCGTTAATCTGTTGTTTAGAATAGCGCGCTTCAGAGGCAGGCGATTGAACGCGTTCCTTCATGCGTTCGGCCTGAGCGGACTGTGACGTTTTGATCATCGGGCCGAATCCACGTTTGTTGTCTCGGTGGCGACGCGTCCGACGTCGCGTACACGAGGTCGAAGTATTTGTGAACTATTTAGTAGTTTTCGGCTGACCTCGATACCGGGCGAATTCGTGGCATTGAGTGAAAGTGCAAAAGCGCGTGTTAAGTGAATTCTAATAAATTTTTCAACACGTGATAAGTGAGGTTATACTTGTGCGTGCGTTATTGAACCGATAGCTGTCAAGCGATATAAACTATCGGAGCGCGGTTTTGGACGATAGATCGGTTACTGATCGGCTGAGGTTTGAAGTATTGCGAGTAGCTTGTGTCGTAATTTGTGCACCAACGGTGGACCGGGGTTCGATTCCCGCCTTCTGGGAGACCCGGCCATTCCGGCAGCATACATACAAGCGAGTACATACGGCCACGCACATAATACATCGAGGACGCCTCAGCTCTCGATCAAGGTCAAACAATATGGAGGCACGGATGACGTTACATTCTTCAAGGTAAGCTAATGACGGGGTTTTGGGCCCGCCCCGCGATTGGAGGTTAGCAAGCCGCACGCTTGTACGGCAAGTAACATCTATTATTCCTTACGATTATACCATTGAGCAATATATCTGAGACAAAATATTAACAAGAAACTCAATAAAGATGATCAGCGAATTAACAAATGTTTAACACAAACTATTGTTATATTTTCGTTGGTCCAGTGGCCTACAAATGCCTGATGCTGGAGATATGGTCTCCCAGGAGCCCATCAATCTTAACGTCACTCCGGCCTACTTGATTAATTCATTGCTTTACAGAATTCTCGGTTAAGTCCATGCTACACTAACAGCTAAGATATTTTATTAAATTTTTAAATAGCAGTATCAAAGTACAGCACATTTATTAAATTATTATATAATTAGTCGAACTTGGCTGCGATAATTATTTATTTATTTTTATATTTAGATCACCAACAAAATACACACTTAACATTAACTTTGGACAACTAAAAGTAAGTAGTATTTTAATTATAGGTGATAACAACTTTCAAATTAAGTTTGGACAACTGAAAAATGCGGTAAAACTAATCTTATCGTTAAATTAAGAAGAAAAAATGGATTACACAGAAAAAGTAAAAGAAGATTAATACTTTAAATATATATATGACAGCTACTGACTAAAGTACAACCAAGAGTTCAAAATCAGCACTTATCACTTACTAGCTTTTAAACACAACTTCGTTCGCGTGGATGGCAGCCCTATTATTTGAGTAAACCGTAAAAATTATATTAATTATGGTTAAACTGGGTTAACCTTGTAAGCTAGACATATGTTGTCGCGGACTTTTATTTAGAACTTTTAGAGGGGAACAACTTTGTCATACATGATTTTTTAATAACTTTCACCGTTTACTTAGCGCACGCAAGGAAAGCTTTTAATTTTGAAGTTCTCGGAATATTTTTTATTGCTGCTCCTCTCCTATTCATCTTAGCATGATGATACACTATAGCTTTCCTCAATAAATGGAATATCTTACCGTCAAAGAATTTTTCAAATTGGTTCAGTAGTTCCTGAGATTGGCGCGTTCAAACAAACAAACACTCAATCAATCAAACGAACAAACTCTTCTACTTTATTTACTAGTATAGATATCTCAAACTAAAGTAGCTTTTTTTAAATACGCTTAAGCTATATTACATATTCTATTTTTTTTGATGTTTTACTCACACACTAATACTGAGTATATTACCCAAATAATGAGTGGGGCTAATTTAAACTCTTAACGCAAATACAGCTATGATATCAGAAAAATCGGTTCAAATCCCGGGTACCAATGAGTTTTTCTATGAAAACTTATGTACCTAAATGATAATTTATAGAATTAGGCGTTATTTTACGGAGATCTCTAATACAAATTAATAATAAAATTATTTTGCTATAATCCGCAATAAATACGATCCGCGTCGCGGACCTAAATGATATTTACAATTTATCATACGCTTTTCGGTAAAGGAAAATATCATGAGGAAACCTGCATGACTCTGGAGATTCTGGGGATATGTGTTACTACCAAATACGGAGGGAAAAAGCCTATTCCCAGCAGTGGGAAACCAACAGGCCTTTTTTCACTTTATGCCAATGCTATCGATACAGGGTATTGGGTGCGGGTGAAGTCGAATAGAAAGGCGAACTTTTTTCCCTTACATGTCACATATATCGCTTAAGCTAAGTTGGGACCGTCACTGGTAAGCACGGTTTATTGTGCCTTATTGTTTTCCCAAATTTGATTTATCATTTCAAATGTCAACAATACTGTAGGAGACCATTTGATCCTCGGCATTATTAACTATTCAAAGATAATCCAGTTTCGCAAAATACTGGGTCTGTTTTAACGAAGCCAAAGTGTCAGTTTTGGGGAAAGCTCATTCATCAAAACTTCTGTCTAACAAACAAATAAACATCAAAAAGTTTTGAAACGCCTCTCCCTCCGGTTAATCAATATTTGAATAACATACTATTTGTTTTAGATAAAAGAAAGAAAAGATGGAGCCTTAACGAACAGTCGAAAAAATATTTTTTATAAGTATATAACTGACTGCTTTGATATCAATTTCGACCCACTTTGAGAGGACAGATTTGATATAATAAAATTATTTTTCTATAATCCGCGATAAATATATTTTATTTTTAGTTAATGATAGTGAATGTGTGTAGCGCTTGTGTATTATGGTGGCTGTGTGCTGTGGTGGAGGTTTGTGGTGCATGTGTTTTTATAATGTATGCATGTATCGGGTATGAAAAAACGGATATCATCATCCTCCTGCCCTTATCGCACTCTATGTGGGGTCAGCACAACATGTTTCAAACATGTTGTCACATGATTTGGCTACGTATTTTACGACCGGCCGCCTGCCTGACCTCAACTTACCTTAGTCATATTTTACGGTAAGAAAGAAAGGTGGTCTATTCTACGCAGCCGGATACCACACGGCGGGAAATGAAATGACAAAACGGATAGTCCGCTCTACTTTTAGCATTTTATATATTTCGTATTTACTTTATCACGGATTATAGCAAAATAATTTTACTATTACTTGTATTATGGATTTCCGCAGAGTAATGCTAATTCTATAAATTATTAAGGACAGATTTGGTTTAAACTTTGTACATATATCACCTTTAAATAAGACTGCGGTTTTATAATGTAAAATCGAAAATGTTTAAAAGATTGACCGCCGAGTTTCTTGCTGGTTGGCTATTTCATTATTCATATTGATCATTGAAATTCAAAAGTGCTTGAAAAAGCTTATTAAGGTTATTTTGATCTGATTTGATTAAAAAAAACAATTTTTCCATTGGAAATAGGAAAAAATCACTTAGTACATGATTGCGGGTCTTTTAACATTCAATGTGAGGCGAACGAAGATAAATATATCCTAGAAAATGACATCTTTTACGACACATCATCCTCCTGCCCTTACCACTGCCACTTACCGCCAACTGTTAGAATAAACCTTGAATACTTCACAACAGAGTAATCCTCAACTCAAATAATAAATGGCAAATTATTCTATTCACTACAGTCTAATACAGAGTTTCTCAAACTTATATGCCTTGCCCAACTTAAAAAATTTTAGGCCCCTCTATGTAACATATTTATCTTTTAAGTGACTGTTCACTTAAGAAACTGAAATGATACGTTTTAGGAAGAAGAATTTGCTTTTTTTCGTTAAGGCTGGTGCCGAATCTAGCATTGTATTGAAATGGTCCGGAGCGAAAGGGCTAAACTCGTGTCGAGTCGAGTTTCCAATTGCCCCCTCTTAACAATCAAATTACCCGCCTTTAGGGCGTTGGCCTTACGTTGGAAAACACTGGTCTGATACGTACAGAATTCTAAAGGTAAACTAAACACCCACGGCACCCAAGGGAAATTCGCACACTTATTTAACTTGGACAAAAACCGCGAACTGAAAGCATACACTAGAATTCCGGAATATTCGGAAGTTCCATTGGTAGACCGCAACAGACGGACCGGAGTGAAAAGTTTTCTTTGTAACCCGCGGTCACATTGCGCGCGATTTTTATTGCGGCTTTTATAATGTTATTGCACAGGTATTTTGATAATACAAGTTAACATCAAACATCAACATTCATTTTTAGCATCCTTTGTGTATAATAAGATAAACAAACATTTGAACATTTATCCATTACTCAAACGTGCAGTCAAAGCTAAAATTTTATCTTGTTTACTGCAAACGCCGTGTGGTATCCGGCAGAATACAATAGACCATTCTCCTTTCTTACCGAAGTGTCGTAAGAGGCGACAAAGGTATGTGTCGTGTGGTATCCGGCTGCATAGAATAGACCACCCTCATTTCTTACTGAGGTGTCGTAAAAGGCGACTAAGGTAAAGTTGACGACGGAAAGGCGGCCGCCTGCCTGTCGTCAACTTCGTAAGATATGTAGCCAAATCATGTGACAACACGTTTGTAACATGTTGTGCCGACCCCACTTAGAGTGGGATAAGGGCAGGAGAATGATGACTGCAAATGAACTATCAACAAACTGAAGACTTAATGCCAAATCGCTAAAACTAATATATTTTGTATTTCTATTTCATGAACTCATATCCGCGTAAGTGCAAATAAACAGTCTTTTCCGTATCATCACATACAACACTCACACATTCCGCACATTACCAAACTCACCCACACACATGCGTATTTTCTTTGCCGTAATATTTCAGTTTTCTCCTTATTGTATTAACTTATTATTTTTTTACTATGAGGATGGCATATGCAAAATCTTTTATTAAAAACCGTATAAAAATCAGTTCAGTACATTTCGAGAACATCGAACATACAGACGGACAGCTTTTGGGAACTTTGTTTTATAATATATATAGATCGATACCCATCATCCTCCTGCCCTTATTCAACTTACTTTAACTTCAACTTACATTAGTCGTATTTTACGACCGCTCGGTAAGAAAGACGGTGGTCTATTCTACTCAACCGGATACCTCCCGGCGGGTCAACTTACCTTAGTCGCTTTTTACGACACCTCGGTAAGAAATTAGGGTGGCCTATTCTACTCAGCCGGGTACCACACGGCACATACAGATTGATGTTGTTGAATAAAAAATCGCAAAATTCCTAACACTCACGTGGAATTACCTTTATATATCAAAAAGTTATGCTTATTGTGTCTACATAATGGCATTTCGGTATTAGATGGCGACTCCCCGATGACATTTTCCTAAACAAATTCTAATACAGTTTGAATTTGAATGAAATAAATATAGTCATTTATTTACATATAACTATTTTTCTACTGATCACAGTTTAAACTTCTTGCTATTATTATATATCTCGTGTATTGTGGTGGCGGTGGAGGTTTGCATGTGTATTTAGGAATCCTGCATGTATCGGGTATTAGATGGGATAGTCCGCTCCACATTTAGCATCATTACTCTCCTGCTCTTATAACACTTTAAGTGGGGTGGGCATAATATGTTTTGAACATGTTAGATGACTTGGCTAGAGATTTTACGACTGGCCGCCTACCTGACGACAACTTACCTTAGTCGCTTTTTACGACACCTTGGTAAGAAATGAGGGTGGTCTATTCTGCTCAATCGAATACCACACGGTGGTATACTCTACATTTAGCATTGTATATATTTTCTAAATCGCGATTTTAGCAAAATAATTTCATTATTACTTTTGTATGTAATTATTTTTAATCGTTAACGTAAATAAATGTTTTCAAGATGGTGAACTTACGCAATATCTTGTGCTAGCTTATAAGATACTACTCGGGTTTTATTGAACCTTCTGAGATTGCAGTACACTTTAATTATAAATTTCTCAACAATGCAGTTACGTTATGAGCTGCCGAAGTTGCCAATCGGTTCTTTATTAAATTTCTTTCGATATTTATTAATATTTTAGATAACCTTACGTGAGTCATTAGTACTAATATTATCTGTTTATCTCTATATCATATCCAAATAAAAACAGCACAGATGTGAGTTAGTGGTTTGGAGATAATCTAAGGGCTGGATATAGGCTAATGTTTATCTCAGATCGAAAGTCAAACAAAGTCGGAGGCAGACGTTTTAATAGTTGTAGCTGCAACTTTGTTAGCGTCAACTTAAAAGCACCCTCAATATTAAAGTAAGATAAAAAAATTGTTCTATTTGTAACACGCCTGTCTAAACTTAGTTACGCCCTGTTTTGATCATAGATGTAATTATAGAAAGATTTAATGTTCTATTATAGTATTCTCATTAATAAAATCTCAAAAATCTGTCGTATGATTTGAATATTGCTAATATTGATCAAATACTCTACAATTGCACCTTACATTCCGGCATAATATATAGGATAAAAAATTATATAGTTCCTTTGGAAAAGGAAAAAACACATAATTGAGAGTATTTTAAAATTTAGGTTTCTTTCTTTATGTAATTTTTGTAATGTAATGAGTGAGAATTTCTATCTATCTATCTATATATATAAAACAAAGACGTGTGCTTACAACTCGAGATCTGCGGGACCAATTTTCATGGTCTTTGATTCGTTACAGCAGCATAAAACAGTTAATAATCTTTTATATTCTCGTGTCTTAATGTTAATACCATACTCCTCCGAAACGGCTTGATCGATTATTATAAAATTATATTCAGTAGGTCTGAGAATCTATTTTTCATACCCCTAAGTGGTTATCTAGCATGTTATTAAATTTTTTTGGACAACATTTCTTATAGTTAACGCGTAGAGACTGGCTATACTCATGTCTAATTTTACGGGCTAGTTTAACTAGTTTGGAGCCTATCCGGGGCACTTATTAATGAGCTCTTTACACGACGTTATCGCGGCGGGAACTGTTCCCGAAACTAGTCGATAAAAATAGACGTGAGTTTAACCGGTGTCTAGACATTAACTATGAATGCTACTCACGATAGTTTAAATTTAAAAATATTTTTTATTTTTTTAAAATGTAAACTAGATATTCACTAAAAACATTTTATATGGTATCGCGGCCAAAACGGATCACCAGCTGACAGCGAATGTGATTGGCCATCCAGAGTAGGCTGATTGACAATCAGCTGTCAAACGTCAGACGCAACAAATTCAAACTTGTGAACGGAAACTCTATTCTCTTACTTCTAACTTTTTCATAATTTGTAATACGCTAAATTTAACACATATTATCACAATTCCCGTCGTTTTCATCGCTGCGCTAAGCCCAAGGAGAAGAACACACATGCACATCGTGTCGGTTTCGACATATGGCAAAGCAACGTTTTTCCGGTTAACTAGTATAAATTCAAATTAAAATTCATATTCAAAATATTATTAATTCAACTAAACTTGTAAACAAGTGCTTTTGAATCGTCAACTTTACTGCTGGTTCGGAAAGCTGTTCCTACCGAGAAGAACCAGAAAGAAACTCGGCGGTTATTTTTTCAAAGCATTACTTTTATACGTAATTTCACATCATTACTATGTTGTACAGGATTGAACAGTAGCTATATCCACGCATTATTACCATCGGGGTAATCCTCAACAGTACAGTAGGCTTTTTTATCAGCCTCCTTTTAATAGAATAGAATCTTAAAATCTCATTAAGGGTTTGAACTCTTGACTCGGCGGTTGCTCTTTTTAAAATATAAATCTTAAAACTGGTTACATTTAGTTATTACTGTCTTGTATAGGGTAGAAGTGCAGCTATATCCACACATGTTTATCATCTAAGTAATTTTCAACAGTAGAAGTAGGCTTTCTGTATCAGCCTCTTTTTAACAGTACGTTTAAACTGCTGTAATAAAAGTAAAGTAAAGTAGCGGCCTGTTACAATCCCACTGCTGGGAATAGGCCTCCTCTCTCCGTTTCTGGAGAGAAGGGTTGGAGCTAAGACCTACCACGCTGCTCCAATGCGGATTGGTAGGTTACAGATATCTCCAGAATTCAGGTTTCCTCATGATGTTTTCCTTCACCGAAAAGCGTGTAATAAATTGCAATTACCAATTAGACACATGAGTTTTAATAGAAAAACTCATTGGTGCCCGCCCGGCTTTGAACTCGTGTTCCCCTCGAAAGAGTCGCACGGTCTCAGCGCTAGGCTCACAGCTCCTGTAAATTGCTGTAATGGCATGACCAAAATAGATTTCGGAATTTTATTATAGAATAAAAATATAAAAGTATACAAAAAAGTAAAATTAAAAGTAAAAGTAAATATATAAGTATAAAAATGCAAAAATAGCTATACCATTCCAGTCATAACATTGGAAGAGCTTACCCAAACAGTATTCCGTATGCATAGGTATCTACTATCAATCACTGGGTAAATTTTATATGATAGTGGGAGTAATGGACAAGGGTCCATTGTAAGGTGTCTAAATTGAAAATTTATACAGGAATCGGGCGAGGGGATGAAATGGAAATCAGCCACGCAGGTGTTGCGATATTGTTTTGGGGAATATTGAATTTTGGCCGACTTTTACAGGCCGGATTAGATAGGGTATTGAGGACTGCATACATTTGAATAATACTGGGAACAGCTGTACATACCTTTTAGGTGATTACTGCATTTTTAATGGCGGAAATCATAAATAAGAATCATCATTCTCCTGCCCTTATTCCACTCTAAGTGGGGTCGACATAACATGTTACAAACATATTGTCATATAATTTGGCTAGGTATTTACGACCGGCTGCCTGCCTGACGTCAACTTACCTTAGTCGCCTTTTACGACACCTCGGTAAAAAATGAGGGTGGTCTATTCTATTCTACCGGATACCACACGGCTTAAATCATAAATAAGAATATATGGGACAAAAGTAGATTTTAAACTTTCCGATTCATACTTATTAATATGTAAAAACACGGGTCACATCGCGACAATATCGAGTTACCTTTTTTACACTACTACAATCTAAGTTTATATTACAGTCATTGTTTTCACCAACTACCCTCGCTTGAACCGCACAATCCACATAAGATCTCTTGCACACCACACTGATATTATAAAAATATAACCTTATAAAAAAGGTAACTCGATTTTGTATATCAAATTTTATATATCAATATATATATGGGACAAGCTGTGATAGCCCAAACGTGTGACCATGCAACCCTTTTGAGGGTCATGGGGCATGGGTTTAAACCCCCGGCAAGCACCAATGACTTTACCCTATCATTAGTTAAAAATTATGTATATGGATCTCGACAAAGTGTTACTAATTCTATAAATTAATACCTCTGTATTGACAATTGCAATATATCGAACGCTTTTCGACGAAGAAAAACATGGTGAGAAATATCTCCTGTTCCATTCTGAACATCTTTAGAGAATAACGGGCTTATGTGTAACCTACCAAACCTCGGGCAGGCACCAATGTGATTTACATCAAATTATGTGTCTAATTGATGATTGCAATTTAGGAAGGAAAACATAGTGAAGAAACTTGCATACCTCTAGAGATTTCCGGGGATATGTGTATCAGACCAACATTCCGAACCAGTGTAGCTTCATTAAATGTAATTGATCCGTGACGATTCAAAAATTCTTGTAAAAAGGTTACTTGAATAACAATTATTTTGGTTTTGCTTTAATTGGATTCGTGTAACCTAACAATCCTCATTTGAGGTGCTTAAAGAAGGGTTGGGATTAACCTAACCCTTCTTTCCAAATACGGAGAGAGTAGGCGTAAACCCAGTTAGTGGCCATTATAACAGGCCATTACCTACTTTACTTTTCAAATTTTTTACTCAATGTTCCTCACCTTAACAAGTGAGCAGATGTTATAAAATAACGCGAAGATTCTCTGCAACGTATGTAAATCACTTGTAATTAATTGAGGCACACGCTGTGCGAATTCCACTTAATTCTTCGGCAACAGCTTGAAGTGTTATAATTTTTCGTAATGTCTTAAGTATAACTTAATGTCATTGTTGATACACCAACTTAGTAAAAGAACAAGGATTAAATAGTTGTTTAATACATATCATCATTCTCCTGCCCTTATCTCTAAGTGGGGTCGGCATAACATGTTTAAATATTTTCTTACTAGCTATTTTACTACCGGTCATCTGCTCGATGTCATTTTACCTTAGTAGCTTTTTACGACACCTCGGTAAGAAATAAGGGTGGTCTATTCTACTCAGCCGGACACCACACGACGGGTCAACTTATCATAGTCACCTTTTACGACACTCGGTAAGAATTTAGGGCGGTCTAGTCTACTCAGCCGGATACCACACAGCAAATCTAGTCGCTTTTTGCGACACCTCGGTAAAAATTAAGGTCTTCTACTCTATTCTACTCGACCGGACCCCACACGACGAGACCGGATCCCACCTCGGTAAGAAATGAGGGTGGTCTCTTCTACCCACCAACACAGCGGGGTAGCGGGATAGACCTAAAAATATTACAACGATCTATTTGAACTTCGAAAATCTAAAGAGATATGGTAATGTTATTCCTACTACAAAAATAATTGAGTTGCCTTGTCCAAAAAAAGGGGTTGATACTGACAGCGACAGTGAGTCCAATGATTTATGACCCTTCACTTCCCTTCAATAAATTTTTCAACCTTCCTCAGACTTTTTCAAATATTTCAAAATCAAAAATAGCTAACTTCTCATCGACTTAATTTTTAAAATAATATGTATTTATTGCTGTACCTGAAGGTATAACCAGAATTTATATTAGCCCAGTATCATTTTCATGCCCTTATCCAAGTCTAAGGGGGTTCGGCACATGTTCTTCTCTTCCATTCTCTCCTAACAATTCGGCAACTCTGCAGCTACTCCCTTTACATGCAGTCACACATAAAAACCAACCATCTGTTTGAGCTCTCCCTCTAGTTACATCCATCCTTATTCATATTGTTACGAACATGCGAAAAGAGTTCGTAAGCTGTATGCCATAGAATTCGAATTGGACGGTGCCAGTATTACGAACATGCGAAAAGAGTTCGTAACGCATATGTCATAAAGTTCAAATTTAACGGGGCAGTTTACGAATACGAACATGTAAAAAGGGTTCTTAAACTATATGTCATTCGACGCGTATCAAAACATGTTTATTGATAAACATGTTTATGATCGTTTCAAGGTCTGTCGAATGTTCTCTAAATCGGTTCGTTCGATATAAAAGCAGACGTATCGTGCGCCTCGACATTCAGTTTGCGAATAGCGATCAAGATCAAATAAACAAGCGAAAATAAAAGTGAATTATAAGTGACCTCTGCATTCTTATTGGACAACGAACTGTATAGAGACTTAAAGTACTAAGTTCTTAGTAAAAAGTTGAATAAAGTGTTTTAACGAATCACCAGGTATTTTCGTCTAAAACCACGAACCCCTGTAACAATGTTTAACTCGTTTGATCACATGATTTTCATCCCTCCTCATTATGTGTCCATACCATCTTAATCCTGGACTTCTTGTCTTTTTTATAATGGGTAAAAAAAAATATATGTAAATAGTAATAAGAATTATTCTCTGAAAAGAGCAAGTGCCAAGTTTCTTGCTGGCTCTTCTCGATAGGAACAGCTTTCCGAACCAGCAGTTAATGTTGACGATTCAAAAGGACTTGTTTACAAGTTTACCTGAATATAAAATTTATAAATTCATTTTACTAGAAGTATTTTCAATGTAAACTATTATTATACCAAAACACACTCCTATCCTATTTCCCGCAATTTGAAACAACCAGTTTATGCCCGAAAATAAAAACTCGTTTCTATTTTACTTTTACTGTGACACGGTTTTTTTCGTTGCCCAATTTTTACACAACTCCGATTTCACACAAAGGAAATTGATTTAATAATACCTGACGGCAGTGTAATTAATGAACACAGCGTGAAAATTTACATAAACGCTGTATGTTTTCTTCCCCCCAAAATTAATTTACGTCGCTGCGGAAAAAAGGATTGGAAAGAGCAGATGGCTCTGCAACTGAGGCCCTGAATGATTTATGGCTCGGAAAAATGTATGGGAGATAACTGCTACTAGTGTGGTAGTGAATAATTGAAATTTTATATTCTGCTTGCAGACACGGTACGCGCCGTGGCTCAATAGTCGCTAGTTTTCGATCTCTTCTAATATTTTTCCGCTGGCTAGTTTTAATTTTATGATAACTTCTAAGATATTTATTTGATTTATGTGGTATAAGGAATGATTATGTCAACCATGAGATGCTTGAGCAATAAGTTCATGAGGTACTTTATATAGCTTTCCAAATTTTATTAAGCATTTATGTAACATTATTTTTTTAAGTCTTTCACTTTTTAAAAATGTATCTTTTAAATATTAGAACTTACTATAAAGTTCCAATATTGAAATGACTAGATTACTCAAAATATACTGTGAAGCCAAATTAAGAATACATAGATAAAAATAGATCTAAGAACTAGTACAATTTTGTTAGCTAACCGCAAGTTCAAATCGGGTAGCATTAGCAAGACGCTCTCAGAACATGTCTGGCCGTGTTCGTGGTATGTAATTGCGTCCTACAGGAATATAGCTACATCACCTGCCGTCACGCCCCTATCGTGTCGATCCTCACAAATGTACCCTCGGGCTATATCCAATTTCACGCCCGAACATATCTGCCAAAGTAGACGGGAAAAAAAAATTATGCTCATACTTAAAAGCATTGTATTACTTTAATTCAAAAATATATTTAAACATGTGCCAGCGGCTTCGCCCGCGTGGAAATCAGCGTGTCAATTTTTTTCTAGAGTTCAAATTTTAAAAATAAAAGTAGTTATTGTGAGTTAACCATAAGAGATAGAGACATGCTATCGCGGACGTTTTTATAGTATTTTTATAGATCACAATTCCCTAGTACATTGTTTTAGTGTATTCTCTAATTCTCTATTACATTACTTTAGCGTATCTCTGCTGGTTTACGCAGCGCACGCGATTAAAGCTCCCAGCAAGCAAGGTTTTTAACAACTGCGCAATCTCTTCAACACAATTTACATAACACCGATATGTACTATTTACCTAAACCATTCGGAAGTATTGCAAAATCTTTTGGTGAAAACCGTACAAAAATCCGTTTAGTAGATTGTGAGAAAATCGGTTACATACACACAGAAAGCTTTTTGGGACTTTGTTTTATAATAAGTATAGATGATTAAGACAACTCAGCTTAAGATAATAAATCTTAAGATATAAATATAATTAAGATAATCGACTGGCCCGTTGGCGCTGTGGGTAGTGACCCTATCTTCAGCTCCGCTGGTCGCGGGTTCGATTCCCGCCGAGGGCCAACATTTTCTTAAAACAATTTGTTAGTTCTTAGAGCCTACATATATATTTGTATTTAAGTACGTATTTAAAATTATATATGTAAAATATTTACCTGTTAAACGTCACCCATAACACAAGTATTAAGTTACGTACTTTCGGGATGGAGGACCGTGTGTGTAAGTGCCACATATTAAAAAAAAATAATAATAAAAATAAGAAAAATGGAATCTCGTCGAACAATCGAGTAAAGTACTCGTATTTTAAAAGTAACAGAGAAAACTCCTTCCAAGACGGCCTTTAATAAGGGCCTTATGCATAATTTTACAAAAAATTGCACAAGCCAGTAACTTGCATAACTTTCTACGCGTGATTTGAGTTCGCAGACGTTCGATTTTAGTAGCTTTGCTTCCTCTACGAATTTCCTTATTTCATTTTTTTAACAGGAAAAACCCCTTATGGGTACCACCGTCCGACGGGGATAGACGGTGGTTATGTCGGATTCGCACCGACTAAAACGACCTGTATGCTCCACCACGCTACCGATGGCGTGGGCAGAGTACCTTATTTGACACCATCCCCACCAGCAGCAACTCTGATCCCAGAATCACCTCCTCTGGGTGGGGACCCCTAAAAAGACAAGCCCCCCTCCGCTGACCGGTGCATCGGGAGCACCAGATGCACCGACCGCCTCGGGGACCTATAAGTCAAGCGTCCGATAAACCCCGTTCGAAGCGCCCGAAAGGTCCTATTTCTGACCTGACTATTTTCGGCTGAATTTAAAGAAATTAACAGAGATTGGATGGTAATGCCTTATGCAGATTTGCAAAGTGGTCGATAATAATAGATTTCCATTCCTAAAGGACATTAAATCTGGAATTCTAGTGTAACACGTTCCGTACGACGCTCGATGTCCCCTTTGTAAGTAAGAGCTTTAACACAGAATTAGAATCAACAGAAACGTCCAAAAGCACATTTAAATGCTGAAGAAATTAATTTAATTTCATAATTTTAAAATATTGCTACTCTATTTATATTTGGAATGCTTGACTTGAATCATATTGACAAGGCGGAATATAATTTTTATAAAGAGAATAAAAATTATTTTTTACATAAATTAAATCTTTCTAGGAAAAGAAGTTATATTGAAGTATATTGAAGTATATGAAGTATATTATTGAAGTATATGATATTAGAATAGTTTACGATGTGTCCTAGTTAACTATTCTAATATCATATACGAACAAAGTTAAACGTTTAACGCCAAGCTAGTACATTGAATGAGGACAATCAAAATAATATTGATGTTTGGCTTATATATGACAGTTCAGTAGAAATATATATATGTATAATAAAGTTCCCGTCAGTAAGTCAGTTCCCGCCGCGATAACACCACGTAAAGAGCTCATGAATAAGAGCCCCGTATGGGCTTGAAACTAGTCGGGCTCATCCGATAAAATAAGACGTGAGTATAGCCGGTCTCTCAACATTAATAATGAATACCACTCACGATAGTTTAAATTCAAAAATGTATAATAAAATTGTAAATAAGTTTGAATAAAAATATTTCGTCTTTATATAATCCCATGAATTTCTAAAAGAATTTCTTAGAAAGGTTTAAAAATTATTATAATAAATGCTCTTTTTTAGACGGTAAAAAATGCGGGCAAAAACTTCGTGTAAAATGAAAAATACTAAAAATGTTTACAAAAAAATCGTGTAAAGAAAGCAATAATTAAATACATATGACATAATATATTAAAAAAACTTATTATTTATAAATAAAACTGAAAATTTAACCAAGTATGTAAGTAGTAAAAAAACTTACGTATGTGTACCGGGGTTTATTTGTCGCTGTATAGATAAGCTTCTGTAAAACATTTTCAAAATTAGAATTAAAAATATTTTTAGGGATTCACTCTAAAAAAAACGTGAATATTTTAATTCTTTCTAGTCAATCAGGTTTTTTTTAGAATCGTGTAAAAGGAAATTTGGGTGGACATTAATTGTATTCAGGCATTTCTCTATATCCCTGTTCAAAGGGTGCTTTCATACCTTAGTGCACACGAGGTAACTAATTTGCTAATGCACCTATATTTAGCGGCTGCTATCGAATGTCGTATTCCCGTCCAGATTGCTAATTCATTGAAAGATTTGGTGAAACTAGAACACATTCGGAAATACTGCTAGCGTCGAAATCAGACGCTCTTTCCCTATAATGACGATGAAGTTAAGGGATTTTTGATTCTAGAAGAGTTTGTTCATCTGTTCTTATCATCATTTCTTATTTATTATTGAAAACAACTACTTATTCTATCTATGACCGACCATCGTTTACATAGACTGTAGATCTCTAAATATAATATGACATGCAAATTTTATGATTCTCTAATCATAAAATTTACATGTCATATTTTACTTAGACACAGCAAGTTCGTTCGAACTTTTAAAGTTCGTCTGCCCAATTACTGGGGGCCAAATTAGACCAGCTTAACTATGGAGGGTCAAAGTTTGAACACTTTTGGACTTGAACGCCTATTGATTCTAGCACTATATCGCCCCATCCGAGATATAAAGTTACATGTTCTATGTTAATACATGGAACATGTGACTCTATTCTTCGGAATGGACGATATATGCCTTTTCCAACGCTGACTTATCTTCGCACACGACATACTCTTATGTCAGTGATTTTAGTTTTATGGATTGTCTCGTTTCTGATACTTTTGATCACGCAGAGACACTTATGAGGCTAATACCGAAAACTCGTCTAGCTTCCCGAACAAAACCAACCCAGTGTTGGGCTTGTAGACTTAATTTTAAACCACCTATCGTTTATCTCCTCTACCTACATTTTTTTTAAGGAAATCTCTAAATTACATACTTAGTACGTGTTCACATAACGTTTGTACTGTTATTAAAATAAATGGTAGTTAATTTAAGGATGTCTTGCTTTATCACCATATTTATCATTGTGTATGTATGTAGTGTGTGAGTATATTGTATAAATATATACAAAAAAAGGTTTTGAGAAAAAAAATGCTGCAGTTAAAACAGGCATGAAATTACCAGGACATCATGTGTTTGTAGCATGTTTGCAATTCATGCGCCGTCCAGTACGCCTTTGTTACGCAAAGGGTTGTTTGCTTTCAATTAGACACTACGTTGCTTCTCCGACAGACTTATAATACCGTGGTACATGCAAATAGATTTACTTATGTTTACCGGATTCCAAATTTCCTAATCATCATCTGAAAATTATAATTAATTTACGTACAGCTTGTAGGGATGTGAATTGGTGTGGAAAAAAAATGATTAATGAACAATCGATTTTCTCCCTTTAAAATAAAACGATTAAAAAAAAACAATTAACTCGAATCGATTTTTTTTTATTTGTTAAGTTGCCTTTTTTATTATTAATTATTAATTTGAATAAAGACTAATCGAAATGGAATCGACCGAATAAAATATAACAAATACGCTGTTTGCGAAAAAACTACGATTAAAATGTGTAGTGTGGATATATTCATTTCATCCAACAACGCATATCTTATCTTAAAAAACAAAAAATAGAATAAAAAAAGGGAACAAAAGTTGATTTAAATAATCCATTTATGTTTTCAAAATCGATTATAATAATAATAAAAATCGATTATTTTTGACATCTCTAACAACTTGTTAAACAAAATTTCAACTTTTGTACAACATATAACGTTACATTTCAGAACGAACATTGAATCCAATGAAATTATCTTCTGTACTTATAAATGATACTCAACGTCAGGCCGTATTATTCTCGCAGACGCACAGAGTCGAGTATAATTTGACCGACAAATATAATTAAAAGTTACCCCCAGCCGCACAAGTGGGTCGCGAGGGAAGTTTTATTTATGCAGGATATGGATTCCGTGTCAACACAATATTCGGACATGTTTGCGGAAAATATCGGTGAGGGTGAAAAAATATTTATCCTAAAGTGTCCCAGCACTGCGACAAGTTTTTTAGTGGTTATTGAAATTGATAGCAAATAACTCCTGTTGACCTAGGATATCACTTGTCTTGAAGCAGATTAAAATGTATTTTTTTTATTCATAGAATTAGGCGTTACTTTGCGGAGATCCATAATACAAAAGTAATAATAAAATTACTTTGCTATAATCCACGATACAGTAAACAGAAAAATATATAGTGCTAAATGTATAGTGGACTATCCGTTTTTTCATACTCGTTACATGCAGGATTCGTAAAAACACATGCACAAACTTCCACCACTGCCACCACAATACATAAGCACTACACGCGTTCACTATCACTATTCAAGTTCACGATTCTTGCACGTGTTCAGCGGTAAAATAAATGGTGGGGTTGAACCGATTATTATATAACAATGCTTCTATGGATAATGCTTCGCTTTGCGATTTTTTCGTGGAGTCTATCCCCTGATGATGCTTCGGTTGCGGGGGAAACGATTGTTGAGTTTGTGATAGTGAACGGGTGTAGTGCTTGTGTATTGTGGTGGCGGTGGTGGAGGTTTGTGTATGTGTTTTTACAAATCCTGCATGTATCGGGTATGAAAAAACGGATATTCCACTAAGCACTTAGCACTATATATCACGGATTATAGCAAAATAATTTTATTACTAATTTTGGTAATTTATCACTTAAGTCTATGCGAACGGAGTTGCTAAAACCGTTGGTACAATTTTTGAAAAAAAAAATCGAGTATATAGTAATAGAGTATACGAAGAGCCAACAAATTGTTTATACATAATGTTGACCCTCGACCTATGAAGCTGAAGGCAGGGTCAGTCAACGGGGCAGTCAATTAATTTATGAAAACGGTTAAATAATAACAAACAAAAAAAATTAAATACGATATATTTACGCAGTATAACGTATAAGATTTAAGTCTCCTTCGGAATTCTATATTTTATTCAGTAGCTTGTTCCTTACATTTAGGTTTTTGATGGAATTCTCCTGTTACAAAGTTTCCCTTATTCCGTTTTGTTGTTCGAGTGTTTAACTTACTGTTATGTATAAAAATACGACATAGTGCTTTTAGAATTGCCTTGCAATATAATATCATCTTTGTATCAAATGTACGATGCCACGAAACTATAGAAAAAATAGAAAATTTTATCGGTATATTACAATTGCAATTTTTTTTCTTTTGTCGCTCTAACATAATCTTAAATTTTCCTATAATAAATTTATGATTTTTTTATTGTGTTAAGTAACCTTAAGAGGGTTCCGTGAAATGTTTAATTTTAATGCAATTCTAACTAGTAGTTTTCATCTATAATATTATATCTATTATTACCTATTTATTTATTACTTATATATTTATAACTTAACTATTTAATATTACCTTAAATCTATAAGATTTATCTTACCATTAACCTTCTGGTTAACGACTATTTTTTATAACTTGTAAAATACTCTCAAATCCGTGATTTAAAATCTGTGCAATGCTAAATATAGAATGTATTATCTGTTTTCATAACTGATACATATAAGATTCGTAATAACGCATGCAATACGATCCATAGAATATCAAATTTAACTAATTATTTTATCCAAGAGTATTTATGCAATTGTGTATTGAAATATTGTGAATGTATTTTACCGACTACTATATATAAAGAGTATAGTACCCGGCATTAAATAATGCACATCGATGTTTAGAACGAAATAGCCGGCCAGTTCGGTTTCGTAGAGCGCTGTCACTGTCACTTAGTATGTTACATTTCGCACGGGTTCGTCAGTCTGTGCGACAGAGACAATTCTCTATGAAGCAGAATCAGATTTTCTTTCTCTAAGACTCGATGTGCATTATTTACTGTCGGGTAGTATAAATTCCAGCGTTTGAAACAATGGTACTAGATTATAAAAAAACATTTCAATAAATCTTTTGAATTTCAGTTAAACTTAACTTGTTATTTTGATACAAAGTTACAAAATAAATTATCAAATGTAGAAACTTTCGTAAAAGTATATCTTATTTTAGCGATAGTTGAACAGATGAAATATCTAAGGATACCCTCATTGTTTCTGAAGGCAATATTTCTTTGTATTGCAATTGGTTAGCGCAAGGTTCAACCGAGGGTAGTAAATAAAACAATCCAATAAGGCACACTAGTGGCAATAAAACGGAGCAGGCATGAAGTTGGGTCGAGGAGGGAACAAGTACCGGGCGTGTTATGAACAAACTTTGAATCGAGACGTATTGAAGCCTGGTTCAAGATTGATTCGGACCGTTCTAGTTTTACTAGAAATAATTTCAATCTTTTTGATAAAAAACGAAACTAAGATACGGACTTAAATATACGCATTGGGCTCCTTCCTAGATAGAGCATATAGGAGGGATCTCTTTAAAGAATTTTCCTCACCATACGATTCTGTGCCTTATGGATTCGGCGGCTTTCCGGCACTTCTTTGTGGTCGTTTCATCTTTTCAGAGGTCTTATCGAGGGGGGGGACTTATCGGACTTAGTTTTCTCTACAGGGATACAAATCTAATAAGTAAATCATAAAAAACCATAATAATTATAAATAACAATAAAAATGGTTTCAACAGTAGTTCATGATGTTTCGTGCCATAGAAAAGAAAACATAGATTATGAGCAAAATGAAAAAAGATCCCGCGACCCTGCCAGGATTCGAACCTGGAATCTTCTGATCCGTAGTCAGACGCGTTATCCATTGCGCCACAGGGCCACGAGCACTGAATTCCAAAATATTCAATTCTTAATGCCTGTCTGTATAAGATAGAAAGCGAAAAGTAAACTTCACATTTAGCATTTCATATTATTAGTAAAATAATAATAACATTACTTTTGTTTGAAAAGCTGTAATATCCAAACGGTGAAAACGTGCGACACTTTTCGGGGGATCGTAAGTTCAGAACCGGGCAACACACCGTTTTATCTATTAAAATTATATTGATATTTGGTAAATATACTGAGCAAACCTATATATTACTTGAGAGCTTCTGGGATATGTGTAAGCAACCAATTCGCATTGGAGCAGCGTGATAGAAGGCCCATCCCTTCTCCCCAAGAAAGAGCCAGGCTTTTGCCCAGCAATGGGATGACAACAGAAATAATCTTTCTTAAAAATATGCATATCACGTCTCTCTAAAGTATTTTCAGGTTATAATATGAGAATGAAAGTAATTTTTATTGATATAAACAAATTCCAAATATTCTGTATTTAAGTAAACTTCGAGTGCTTTTGAATCGTCAAATCTGCTGCTGGTTCGGCAAGCTGTTCCTTCCGAAAAGAGCCAGCAAGAAACTCGGCAGGTGCTCTTCTTAAAATGTAATTTTTATAACTAGTTACATTTATTAATTACTATCTTGTACAGGGTAGAGAAGCTATATCCACGCATTCTTATCATCTAAGTAATCGTCAACAAAGATAAAATTGATTGCGGAATTTTATCATAGAATCTTATACTTAATTTTGCAAGGCACAAAGCAGGAGCCGTAAGCTTATGTCGGTTCCTGTTACCTATTATTATGCTATATTATTATTAAAAATACTGCGCCGTGTGGTATCCGGCAGAATAGAATAGACCACCCTCCTTTCTTACCGAGGTGTCGTAAGAGGCAACTAAGATATGTGCCGTGTGGTATCCGGCTGCATGGAACAGACCACCCTCATTTCTTACCGAGGTGTCGTAAAAGACGACTAAGGTAAGTTGATGTCAGGCAGGCGGCCGGTCGTAAAATATGTAGCCAAAACATGTGACTAAAAGGTAAGTTGAACGGCCTGATGTTATCCGGCAGAATAGAATAGACCACCCTCCTTTCTTACCGATGTGTCGTAAGAGGCGACTAAGCTATGTGCCGTGTGGTATCCGGCTGCATAGAATAGAACACCCTCATTTCTTACCGAGGTGTCGTAAAAGACGACTAAGGTAAGTTGAAGTCAGGCAGGCGGCCGGTAGTAAAATACGTAGCCAAATCGTGCCGACCCCACTTAGAGTGGAATAAGGGCAGGAGAATGTATGTATGTATGTATTATTATTAATAATACTGGCCCCTGCACTAAATGTGAACCCGTATTGATGTGTGCCCCGCTCATTCAACAATACAAGTAAATTTATAACGAAACTATAATAACAAATACAACATTGAACTTAAAATTAAATTACATGTTTTCCTTTTATTTCCTTTTAAATATAAATATGATAATAATTACTTGTGCTGTACGATTCCCACATCACAATACACTGTGATGTATTATTCTAACTTCTAATAAAATAGTGGTATCCGGCTGTGTAGAATAGACCACCCTCTTTCTTACCGAGGTGTCGTAGAATACGACTAAGGTAAGTTGACGAAAGGCAGGCGGCCGGTCTTGAAATCATGTAACAATATGTTTGTAACATGTTGTGCCGACCCACTTAGAGTGGGATAAGGGCAAGAGGATGACGATGAAAGTTGAAAAAAGACTGAGCCTTGGCATCGCAACCAAGTCTTGTTAATTAATATATTTTTCAAAGTTCTTGAGTATACCAACAATACCTAAACAGGCCTGTCTATCGGTTGTATCTAATCTAGACACAAGTATCTCAGGTAAGCTAGATATGGAGAGATAAGACACGAAACTCTAGCGATAGCATAAAAGGAGGATGAATGCGGTAGTAAGAGTTTATGGAATATACGAAAAGCTTTTTTGATAATTTATAGAAGCAGAACGTATAAATTATTTTAAGGGAATTTCTCGTGTACATTATAAAAAAAATTGAGAGAAAATTTATAAAAAAAACGTTACGGATGGACAACCCTTCCGCCGTGTGGTATCCGGGTGAGTAGAATAGACCACTCTCATTTTTTACCAAGGTGTCGTAATATACGACTAAGGTAAGTTGACCCACCATGTTGTATCCGGTTAAGCAGGATAGACCACCCTCTTTCTTACCGAGGGGTCGTTAAATACGACTAAGCTAAGTTGACCCACCATGTGGTATCCGGTTAAGCAGAATAGACCACCCTCATTTCTTACCGAGGTGTCGTAAAATACGACTAAGGTTAGTTGACCCACCATGTGGTATCCGGTTCAGCAGAATAGACCACCCTCTTTCTTACCGAGGGGTCGTTAAATAAGACTAAGACTAAGGTAAGTTGACGTCAGGCAGGCGACCGGTCGTGAAAAATGCAGCTGAATTATGTGACAACATGTTTGTAACATGTTGTGCCGACCCCACTTAGAGTGGGATAAGGGCAGGAGGGTGATGATGGAAGGACAACCCTTATCGCTTAGGATGTGAAAAAGAGATAGTAGTCGATTCTCAGACCTACTCAATATACATATAAAACTAACTAAATTGTGACACGAGAATTTTATATATACGATTAAACTTCTACTAAATTTCTATTTAACTACTTAATTCTACTCAAAACTAACATCCTTAAATAAACATACTTTAATAGATTCTGAAGAGAACACAAATTACTATTCTGCTAGCGAAGACGAATTTGTTTTAGGGATTTTCAAATTGTGTTTCGGACATTTTAATTATATCATAATTGCACGCTTAAAGGCTATTACCAGTTTTGTGGTAAAATATATTGTCTTTTATAACAAGACACTGAAGGCCTATTAATTGGGTCCCGCGAGAAGAGCTTTGTACATAATTAGAATTTGGGCTTCGCAATTTAGGGAATTTTTTGTTTACCAAAAATATTGTAGAAACTAAATAGAATCGAAGAAAAAGTTTTGTATATGAATATAATTTACTACTAAAAACATTAAGTATTATATGATATAACTAGCTGCGCCAGCGGCTACGCTACAAATTTATTCTAGAATTCAAATTTTAAACATAAAATTAGTTATTGTGAGTTAACCATAAGAGATAGAGACATGCTATCCCAGACTTTTTGTAGTATTTTTATGGATCTACAATTCTCTAGTAGATTACTTTAGCGTATCTCTGCTGGTTTACGCAGCGCACGCGACTAAAGCTCCCAGCAAGCAAGTTTTTTAACTGCGCGATCTCTTCAACACAATTTACACAACACCGACATGTACTATTTACTTAAACCATCCGGAAGTATTGCACTATCTTTTGGTGAAAACCGTACAAAGATCTGTTCAGTAGATTTTGAGAAAATCGATTACATACAGACAGACAGGTTTTTGGGACTTTGTTTTATAATAAGTATAGATAGATACCAGTTTTGGAAGCTGTCATAGCCAAATGGTGCGATCGTGTGGCTCTTTCTTGGGAGTCAAGGGTTCTAACCCCTAATCAGATTTTAAGATTGTATAATAAAATTCCGCAATCAATTTTAGGTTTGCCCTTACATAAGTTTAAAAAAAATTGAAAGGAGGCTGACACAGAAAGCCTATACTGTTGAGGATTACACAGATGATGAGAATGCGTAGCTATAGTTACTGTTCAACCCTGTACAATATAGTAATGACTAAATTACGTATAAAAGTAATGCTTTGAAAAATGCCGAATGGTATCCGGCAGATTAGAATAGACCACCTTCATTACTTACCGAGGTGTCATAAGAGGCGACTAAGGTAAGTCGACCCGCCGTGTGGTATCCGGCTGAGTAGAATAGACCACCCTCATTTCTTTCCGAGGTGTCGTAAAAGGAGACTAAGGTAAGTTGAGCCACCGTGTGGTATCCGGTTAAGCACAATAGACCACCCTCATTACTTACCGAGGTGTCGTAAGAGGCGATTAAGGTAAGTTGCACTGCCGTGTGGTATCCGGCTGAGTAGAATAGACCACCCTCATTTCTTTCCGAGGTGTCGTAAAAGGCGACTAAGGTAAGTTGACCCACCGTGTGGTATCCGGTTAAGCACAATAGACCATTCTCTTTCTTACCGAGGGGTCGTAAAATACGACTAAGGTAAGTTGACGTCAGGCAGACGACCGGTCGTAAAATACGCAGCTAAATCATGTGACAACATGTTTGTATGTTGTGCCGACCCCACTTAGAGTGGGATAAGGGCAGGAGGATGATGATGATGCTTTGAAAAGAGCAATCGCCGAGTTTCTTGCTGGCTCTTCTCGGTAGGAACAGCACTTGTTTACAAGTTTACCTGAATAGAGAATATTTTGAATTTCAATAATCAATAATCACACAAGTTAGTTAATAAGCTAATTAAAGTCTAGTCTACAATTAAGTTTATTTGAATAAAGAATATTTTTAATTGGATGAATAAATATTTCTTTTTAAACCTTATGTGCCTAATTTATACTAGCAATTTATCACGCACTTTTCGGTGCAGGAAAACATTGAGGAAACCTAGAGAATTCTGGGGATACGTGTAACCTATCAATCCATATTGGAGCAGCGTGGTGGGTTTTAGCTTTAACCTTTCTTTCCAAAAATGTAGAGTGTTTATAGACCTCACTCAGGAAAGGGGTAATAAAGGACCGTTACTTGATTATACTTAATAAGTTATCTCATATTGACTACCAATGAAAACTAAACCCGATTCCATTATATTCCCTCGGGATCCTGACCTGAAGAAAGTCCTGAAGTAGTCCTTTAAAGTTGTAGTATCGTGATGTTATTCTTATTGTTTTCGTGTGCAGACGAGCGATTTTGGAAACTTTTTTGAGCTAGAGTTAAAAGTAAATTCTTTTCACATAGGAAATACCATTAAGTAGAATTTTTAAAAGTAAATTTACTTATAAAAATATTTAGCTATACCTGCGTCTCCGCTCGCGTTGAAATTCGTATATTTAATTGAAATTTTGAACTTAAAAGCAGTTATTGTGAGTGGAGTGTGAGAAAGAGACATGCTGTCGCGGACTTTTTTGTAGTATATTTGTAGATCTACAATTGTCTTGTACATTACTTTAGTGTATCTGGTGGTTTACGCGGTGCACGTGACTAAAGCTCCCAATAGGCGAGTTGTTTTTACAACCGCGCGATCTCATTTACAAAATTAACATAAAACGGTTATGTACTATTAACCTGAAGCTTTAGGTTGTATTTTTTATTTACGTACAAAAATCCGTTCAGTAGATTTTGAGCAAATCGATCACATACATACCGACGGCCTTGGGGACTATGTTTTGTAAAAAGTACAGATAGATGTGTATATTCTTCTTTCTCCTACCCTTATCTCACTCTAAGTGGGGTCGGTACAACATGTTTTCCTCTTCCATTCTCTTCTATCATTCGTCAACTCTGGCGCTACTCCTTTTATATGCATATCATACTTCACAGATTCCAACCATCTCATTTTAGGCCTCCCTCTAGTCACATATCCATCCACATTCATATTCAATACTCGCTTAGTCACATGATCTTCATCCCTCCTCATTACATATCCATACCATCCCAATCTTGCACCTCTCATCTTTTCCATAATGGGTGCAACTTTCATACTTCCCCTAATATACTCATTTCTTATTTTATCTAGTCTTGTCACACCACACATCCACCTTAACATCCTCATCTCATTTGCATGCACTCTTCTTTCATCCATCTTTTTCATTGCCCAACATTCTGATCCATACATTACGACAGGTCTTATGACCGATTTATAAATTTTGCTGAGATCCTGCATTCATTCTATTCCTCACATCGCGATCAATTTCACCATTTTTCTGTAAAAGCGAACCAAGATACCTGAATACCGGTACCGGTACAGGTACCGGAACTGACCATAGATAGATGAGTATATTATTTTAATATAATCCGTAAAATAATATCATTATGTAACAGACACTAAAAATGTTGGAATAGGAAATAGTCAAATGATAGTCTGTGTTGTTGTTAATACCGGATGCTGGGTTCTTGAGTGATCGATAGCGACAGTAGGGACTTTTCATGTGAGTGGGGATTGCCTTAAATAGAGAAACTTGACGTAATTAGAGAGATTCTGTTGGGATTCTGTCGAGAGTCTGTCGATTGTCATCGTTAACGTGATTTCTAGTTAAAGTGTATTTTTGAGTCGATTAGTGAAGTCATGTTGAAAGCGAATAGTAAATCAATACAAGTTTAATAATGAGAAAGTGAAGATGTTACGATCCGAAACCTTCTGGGCTCGTTTCAATTACTTTTGTATAATACACCTCCACAAATTTAACGCCTTATTCTATAAATTATTCACTACACATTACGAAACTAAAATCGCCCGCCGCGACTGTCTGTCTCAATAGAGACAAAAACTCCTGAACGTATTTTCAACCGAATTTTTACCAATTAATAGACTGATTAATAAAGAAGGTTCTGGAGTACAATTTATTAAGGTTTTGTGTAAATGGGTTGAAATACGACGATTATTACTGAAATTTACGGAATAGTTAGGAAGCTTTCATTGAAAACGCTGCGTAATTCCTTTGAAATAACAAAAGAATGTATGGTAATAGTATTCCTTCTTTATAGGTCTAGAGAAAAATTAAGGGTAGCTTGTATCTATTATTTAATTATAATTTTTTTTGTGCAGAGCTATGGTGGCCTGCTTTTGAAGGACCTTTATAGATTTCGCTGGTTCTGAATGGATGTGTCCAGTGTACCCCAAATTACACAATATCAGCGATCGACAAGTAAAACTACTCACCGTCCCTCTGGAACGTCCAGCTTCCGGAATTGACAGAGATATCAAGCACAATAATATCACGACACTGGTGGGATAAAGTTCGGTGAACAGGCACACGGTACCACAAAGTTTTTACGATTCGTAATGGACACTGCTATGGCGGTCGGACGGACAGGTCGGCGCTGGTGGCGCTCTAGGCAGAAATCCACCAATCCGATACCACCGAGCGATACCATTAGGTTGGCGGAATTTACAGCCAACCGCAAAATGAGCAATAAGCAAGACTACTGAACAAATTTAAAGTTGATCTGAACTTGCACCTGAATTTATATTTATAGAAGCAGACGTTACTTTGCGGAATTCCATAGTACGGAAGTTATGATAAAATTATTTTGTTATAATCTGCGTTTGCTACGAAAATTTATGTTACGCTAAGCGTAGGAAGCAGGCGACGTTCACATACCCTATACATGCTGGGCCAGTCCTCACAAGTATTACAAAACGCTGCCACGAAGAACACATCACACAAGCACTACACTCATTCACTACGAGCGTTTCGCCCCGTACGTCGTCTGCGTCCTACGCTTAGCATTACATACATTCTCTTAACAAACACGAACTTGAACCTGAAATTAAAACTTTGATTAAAAGTGATGACGTTGAAGTTCTCCCGTTCAACTTCAAATCAACTCAGTTTAATTAGAATTCTTTTGATCTTCATTACTCATTGTCAAAAGCTTTCATTTCAATATAGAGCCGTTAATAACCGCCGGTCTACCGTTCCCTGCATTGAAAAGTAACTCTAGAATAAACTAGTCAACATTGCCGGCAAACGTCTGGAGAGTTCACGCTACATGAATCCTGAACACAGGAATACAGCGAATGTCTCTACAGTAGAGTTGGCCAAAACCTTAATGTAACACTAAGAAAAGCTTGGATATTATCTTTAAGATGTACTTCCAAACGTATAATAAAATTATTTTGCTTTAATCCGCGATACAGTAAATAGAAAATATATATAGTGTTAAATATATTTAACATACGAATCCTGCATGTATCGGGTATGAAAAAACGGATAGTCCACTGTACATTTAACACTATATATATTTTCTATTTACTGTATCGCGAATTATAGCAAAATAATTTAATTATTACTTTTGTATAATGATTGATTATTGAATTCAAATCATTCTTTCTTCAACTTGACTTTTGCAAGCTCTTGCTAATCGTCAAATTATAATGAAGCTGTCACTGATTTGAAAGGTGCTAAGAGGTGAGAAGAACAACCAAAAAAATTTTAAAGTTTTAAAAATAATTATAAAAGATGTTTAGTTATTCAATAAATAAAAAAAGGTTATCAGAGACCGGAGAGTTCTAAAGAGGATTGAAGAGATGAAGAAAGATCGCTAACGAAGATTGAAAGCACCTTAAATACTAAACCAGTTCTTCAGTTCGGATCTTAATAAAAATACTTCTACAAAGAAGGTATCATTAATAGGTGTGGAAAAAAATTTAATTACATCGAAAGAATTTTAATTAAAATCTAACAATAAATTACTAATTACAATAATAATAATTTACATTTAACAAAATCAACTTTAAGACCCTGTCCGAAACCATTCATATCAAAGACAAGACTGTCATTATTATTATTAGCAAATGAAACAAATTATATAATTATATTAACAATAATATTACAAAAACAATATTTTTGTATCAATGAAATAAACAATGTATTCAATGTATATTCATTTTGGTGTTCAAGAAACAAATACATAATATAAATATTCGGTATTAACATAGCAAATAAACAACGCAAATTTTGCCATTAATCAACAAAAAAATAGTAAATTATTGAGAATATAGAATCAATAAGTAATATTATTATTTGACTATTTCTTAATTCAAACTATCTTACTTATATATCGTCTTCTTATCTATAACGTCATATTCTGTCGGATGAGCCCTACTAGTTTTAGCCGTTATTCATATAAAGTACCCAAGAATAAGGGCCCTGGATGTCCTTTAAACTTATCGGACGATAGCATAAGACGTGAGTAAAGACGCTTTCTATACATTAACTATTTGAGTATTAAGAAAACAAAGAAACATTCATCTTGGTATAATAGAAACAAACAAATAATTGTTTTGTTATTAACGAAACGGAACTGAAATATCTCTTAAATAACCTTCATCTATTCAGGTAACAGAAGCTTATCCTGATTTTAATACGTGTCCTTAGTCCGTTGGTGGTAGTTGTTAAACTAGCAGTAGGAGAGTAGCTCTTCGATGCTGCAAGCTTTATCACAGCATTCGTTGACGACGAAGCGCTTACCACGAGATGAATGGCCCATGCTTCGCGCTTTGTGAGGCGGCATCCACGGCCAGCCGTTGTGGTTTTCTTGTTCTTTATAGTATGGGGCGAGAAGTGCATCTGAACGGTAAGTGAAGTTTTTTTTAATTTACAACGAAAAAACATATATATATCTATCCTAATGCAGAGCTGACTGCCAACCTTCACTAGTTGGAGAGGCACCTAAAGAAGAAGAAGATCTATCCTAAATTACTTGCACGCTAGTACTATACAAATCTTGCCCACGCGGAAAAGCTATAAGAGTTCTGGCGTTAAATCGCTAAACCGGTGCTATGTGTGCAAAAGGAACCAGCCCTCGTATCACCTGAAGAAAGGTATTTTTTTGCATTTTCTCTATAGCTCTTCATATGCATTGTCTCTCAATGAGAGATGCATACTTTCTCTGTTTTCCAGATTCGGCCATTCGGCAGGTGTTGACGCTATTTGATATGAACCAGGCTAAATTAGATAAGTATAAAGAGAAATAACATTTTACGCTGTAGTATCATTGAAAACAAATTGTAACCGCGATTGCATTCGAATCAACTGAAGAATAACCCATTCTGAAAGACAAATTTTAAAATAACATATAATAAAGTTGTCATCAAGACATTTATTGTTTGACATTTACAGTACCGTAAATAAATTAATTAAATTAAATTATTTCATTATTAATTTAAAACCAAAATTATTTATAATAGCACTTACTATACACAGTCCCAGCTTCAGACCTTTTTTCATAGGGGAGCTCATCGTAGCACAGGAGAGCTATGGCTCTCGCAAGACTCCTGCCGCAATACTTCTGCGGGTTGATGCCTTGGTACACCAGTGACCCGCCCCCGATGTAGGCACGGCTTAGAGACAGCAGCATCATAAGGAAGAAGACGGTGAATGTAGATCGAGAGATCATCTAGGAAACGAAATAGACCAAGGAACGTTGATGACAAAGTATTATTGATATTTGCAATTCTCACACGATTTTCGATGAAGCAAAACACTGTCACGAAATCGTCGTGTCTCTGGAGAACGTGAACAATCCAATCAATATTGATAGGAAACGATAGATCAACAATGGGTGAAACGCAGTTCGGAGAATTGATGGAGGTTGAGTTTTTAAGTTGACCACTAGATGGATGAACTCGAAAAGGTTCGCGACGTAACGCTAAATGCAAGCAGTACAAGATAAAATAATCTGAAGATTCCCTGAAAACAACCCTATCTTACACAAGACCCTTGACTATCACTTAAATAAGAAAATAAGGACTTTGTACTAAGATATAAATATTTAATTATCTCATAGATTTGTTACTCCTTTCAGAGCACAATAAAAAATCACGAGGAGAAATTGAAGAAAAAGAACCACACTTGAAAATTTATAATATTAATAGCAGCTACCCGCAACTCTGTGTAGACTTTAGTACAAAGATAAATAGTGGAATATTTCACACTCCAATGCTTCCACTATCTTCATATCAAAAATCACATCGGTTTTTGCCTATCTTTTTAATATTGGTGTGGAATAAATTTATCGAAGTAGATGTCAGCAACATTTACCTTTTGAAATTTATTTTAGGAGCTACGTTATTTAAACAAATAGTTATAATCAAGCGCTAATCCAGAGATTTGGCGGATTCACTCCCAACTTTGTATGCATTACTGAATAAATATGACGGGAATTCCCGAAAGCACTTTCAAATTAATCTACGATTACACAGAGTTGCGTTTAATAATTTATATAGAGATAAAGCTTGATTGAGAATGTTAGATAATCACCTTTGCTCCTTAGGAAGATTCGCCCTCGAGCCGCCGTGGAATTATGGTGGAATACACGATCTCGACCCATTTTATACGCTTTCATAAGTACAGGGGCTATTTAATATTCAATAACATGTTTGGATTACGTGTTATTGCTTAATCGGAACTGAAGGCATGAGTTTCGTTATAAAATTAAGATATTTAATGTGAGTTTGACGCGATTTCTCATCTAATATTATACCTACATTATTTAATGTTGTAAATCGTAGATGTACCTACGACTCCGTTTGCGTTAGTTTTAGTTTAAATTAGCTTATCGAGATCATAAAGAATAACAATGGCACCCTCATTAATGATCAGATAAATGTTCAAGCTTGTTCAGAGGTAACATAAATGGTGGGGTTGGTTGGTTACTATATAACCATTGTTGAATTGCTTGTTTGGATAATGCTTCGCTTTGCGATTTTGTCGTGGAGTCTATCTGCTGATGATGCTTCGGTTGCGGGGTGAAACGTTTGTTGATTTTGTGATATTGAACGTGTGTAGTGCTTGTGTATTGTGGTGGCGGTGCTGGGGGTTTGGGCATGTGTTTTTACGAATCCTGCATGTATCGGGTAGGAAACGGATAGTCCGCTATACATTAAGCATTATCTATATTTCCTATTTACTTTATCGCGGATTATAGTAAAATACTTTTATTATTACTTTTGTTTAAAAATTCCCTCAACTAGCTCAACTAGATTGGCCTGTTGACGCGGTTGGCAGTGACTCTGCCCTCAGGTACCCATGGGTCACGCATTCGATTCCACCGAGGGCCAACATTTTCTATAAACAATTTGTTGGCTTTTCTTATTCGTTGACTTATTAAGATTAGTGCAAAGGAAGTTTTAACTGAAAATTCAATTCTTTTAAAGCTCTATCCGTGGGTTTCATTTATCCTTGAAATAAGAGTTAACTCACCAGTTGCATGCCCTGTTATAATGGTCGCTACAATGAATTTCTAATGACATTATTTTCCTTAGATTGACATTTTTAAATTCGTTACCTCTTTGGATTGGAATGTCCAATTTTTTGAAGCAGTTTTTAATAAAATATCACTTAATGGGATAAGGATTAATACGGATATGCGAATAATATAGTTTGATTAATGACGGCACTTTTATAAACTTTTACGATATAAAATTAATTAAATTGGCATAACTATAATATTTATTTTATTTATTTTATTTTTATTTATTTTATTTTATTTTATTATGACTAAATACAAATATATGTTAAACATATTTAAAATTAAATAAGGCATTGACGGACATGCAAGGATGGCATTGCGATAGTATTAAACTGTGTTGCATATGCCATCCTCACAGTCAAAAAAAAAAAATCACATTAATATTATAAAAAAAACAAAAATAAAATATTACAATAAGAAAGTATGTGCGAAAGAAAGTGGTGTGAAAGCATGTCTGTGAGTCTGGTCATGTACTATTATGTTGAATGTTTGAGTGTGGTGTGTGATGAAACGGAAAGTCATGAAGTCATTGGCATCAAGTCTTCAGTCTGTTGATAATTCATTTGCTGTTACCAAGATAAAATTTTAGCTTTGGCTGCACGTTTGATTAATGGATAGATGTTTAAATGTTTGTTTATCTTATTATATACAAAGGATGCTAAAAATGGATGTTGATGTTCAAAGAAGGATGTTTGATGTCTTATGGATGGAAAAACAATTATTCTACGATTGTAATTTTGAAGTGAGGGATTAAATCCAACTGATGTGTGTGCCCTAAGAGTAATGGTGAAAAAGAATAATTGACGCACAGTTAGTACTTTTGTAGTAGAGAAAAGAATAGCAGTTGGGAAACGATAGTGTTTATGGTACATAACTTTTAGTACAGATCTTTGTGCCCTTTCCAGGTGAATTAGGTTTGTTTTACAAGTGCCCCCCCAAACTGAAATACAGTAGGATAATATTGATTGACATAGAGCAAAATAAATTGTCCTAATTAGGTCCGAATTAATTACATCTCTTAGCTTCTTAAACACCCATGTGAGTTTTCTAACACGCCCCGTTAATTGTTTAATTTGTGGAATCCAGGACAGATGTTCATCCAATACTATGCCTAAATATCGAATATGTTGAACTCGTTCAATCAGTGGACAATTACACGAGGAACGATTGGAATTGCAGTTGTGTACTTGAATGAAATGATTAGAATCATAAGAGAGATTGGATCTAGATGAAACGGAAAATACTACGTGTTTCGTCTTATTGGCATTAAGTGTAAGCAAGTTAAGTTTCAGCCAGTCAGTTACTGTTTGTAAACCCTTCTGTGCTAATGAATATACATCATTCCAATTCTCTGCCTGAAATAAAATGGCGGTATCGTCCGCAAACGTAAATATCTCACCGTCTTTTAGTTGGAGTTTGCAAAGATCGTTAATGTAGATCAAGAAAAGAGTTGGACCGAGGATACTTCCCTGTGGAACTCCATACTCAACTGAAATGTCATCACTTAAGATATTATCGATTTTAACCTTCTGCACTCTTTGTGTTAGGTAACTTTTAAAAAGGTCGAATGATAAGCCACGGATACCTATTGATTCTAACTTTGATATCAGGGATGGAATCGAAACGGTATCAAAGGCTTTCGCTAGATCTAGGAAGATAGCTAGACACTTCTTCTTTTCGTTAAGGTTATGTGCTATTTGATCTACAAGTCTAATGATTGCATCTTCTGTAGATCTACCAGATCTAAAACCAAACTGGTTGTTGGCAATCAGGTCAAATTTGTCTAAATAGTCATTAAGTCTATTGCACAATAGCTTTTCAAGAATTTTTGACATGGCTGGCAGAACGGATATTGGTCGGTAATTACTAAAAACGTTTTTGTCTCCGCTTTTATAAATGGGATGAACAGTTGCTCTTTTCAGTGCATTAGGAAAAATACCCTTATCGATACATAAATTAAAAGTATAAGTCAGTAACGGAATGATTTTATGTCTTATCATTATTAATAATAGAGAAGGTATATTATCCCATCCCGTTGCACAATCGACTTTCAAATTAAGTATAAGTCTTTCTATTTCAACGTCATCAGTAGGTAATAGAACGAATGAATATGATGTGTGGGTGTTAGACCTATTTGATAAGTCATTAAGATTGGTAGAAGAATCAAAAGATTTAATATTTTCGGCCAGATTTTTACCTACATTCGCAAAAAAAGAATTCACTGAGCACACAGATTTAGTATGTGTGCTATCCACTGTTAATAGTTCACTTGCAGAGTGCTTGTTGCTAGAAATGTCCGCTATTTTCTTGACAGTATTCCAAATCTTGGCTGAATTTTTACCACATTTATTTATTTCGTTTTGTTCATACTGACGTTTGCACTTTTTTAATAAATTGTTACAAAAATTCTTGTATCTCCTAAAGGTAAGTTGTATAATGCTATTAGAAGGTGATTTACGAGCTTGCCGAAATAGCTTATCGCGGTGACGAATGCACCTTACTAGACCTGGAGTAATCCATGGTTTTATTGGTCGATGATTAGATCTGATTGGAATTCGAATCGTATGGTTATCTATTTTTTGGGAAATAGTTGTTATTAAAAAGTCAACTATGCAATTGGGATCCTGTAAAGTAAACAAATCAGAGAATTCCATTTTTTCTATATCTTTTACAACTAAATCCCATTTCGTTTTATTTTGAGTGCGCAGTGCGTTATTTGTTTTTTGTTGGCCTGGATTCATACAAAGTAATGTGGGTGAATGGTCCGTTAAATTTGTATCAAGGATGAAAATAGTTGAATGAGATGATGATTTTAATAAAATGTGGTCGAGGCAGTTCGGTCCACGCGTGGGAAAGGTATGACCTGGTAGGAAACCAAGCTCAGAAATGAGATTAAGGTATTGAGAAGAGTTATTACTAAGGATATTCGTTGGTTTAATATCAATATTAATATCGCCTAAGATAGCAATAGTTTTATAATTATATAATGACGTAGAAACTTGTTCTAGTGAATCCAAAAAACTATCAATGTTTCTAAAAGAAGGTGACCGGTATAACGCAATGATAGCAAATTCAAATTTATTTTTAATAATTAAACAGTTTGCACCCTGGAATGACGGCTCTTCTATGACATAATTTAAGTTTTTACGCAAGTAAACAACGATACCATCGTTTTGATTATGGTTATTCAATGTATAATGACATGCATAATCATGAAGGTGCGGTAAATTCTTATTAGGATTTAACCAGCATTCTGATAAAATTATGATGTCACAGAAAAAGTTCAGTCTCTGGTGAAGCGTTTCAAACTCGTAAAAATTTTTATAAATACTTCTTATATTAAGACTAAAGATCTTTAGATTAAAATTTTTATATTTTAATATAGGCCAACATTTTTCGGGATTGAAACTAGGGTAAGATGTAGCTACGTCCAATCTTTCAATTTCTAACATTAAGTCATTCATATTTGCGCCCTATATAAAATTTAGAATTTTCTAATATAGTATTACTAACCAAATATGTTTTGGACGATGTACTCTGATAAAAGATAAAATTAACGTTTCTACATTTTATACATAATCTATCTGTATGTATGTAATAACCTTTTAACCCCAGATTGAAGATGACTGTGAAATATGAAGTGGTAGTCGATGTATGTGCGAGGATATATAATATGTGGAGTGTTATATAATGTTTATATTTAGATACTATATCTAACGTTATAACTAAAACATAATGTATTGTATAAAGGTAAAAATGCATAATAGAGTAGCATAAAACTTGACAGTAATATAGTCATATTTTTATCGTAACATCCGGTGTTTGATCATTCATTTGTGGTGCTTGCGACAGTAGTGCTATCTCAGCACATGGGGTACATGGCGGGGAACTTTGGAGTACTCGAAAAAACGCGGGGTATGTCTGCCTCTGTCTTAATGCTATAAGCTGGCTGGTGTACCCCTTTTCTGGCGTAAATATGTCCGCGTTTTGTCCAAACATATTTCCACTCCATTTTACGTGCCGTTTCACGTGCAAAATAAAATAAACGTCTATTTGATTTTGTCAATCGCTCATTTATGAAAAATCTTCTTGGCGGCGTACCTAGGCCCATATCTGCAGTTGTAGCTCCTCGACGCACGCGCGCGCTTTTTAGCATTTCATCCCGCTGGCTGCGGCGAGCGAGTCGCACAACTAGACGTCTTCCACGGTCCTCTCCATTCCTCTGAGAATTTTCAGCTTGGTTTCTTCCAATCCTCTCAGCAAATACGACATCCTTAATATCCAGTTCAATTCCGAGTTTAGTGGCCAGGACTGTGACTGTATGGATCGGATTTTCTCCTTTTATTTCTGGGATGTTTGTTATCTCAAGATCAGCATGAAGAAGTTCTTGTTCGCGGTCATTCAGGTCTGCCTGGAGTTTTCCAACAGTTTCCTCTATAGTAAAGATATCCGCTTGTTTAATGGGTTCTTTGTCATTTAATGCAAAAGCATTTGTTTCGATAGCCGTCAGCCTATCCTCGATGACATCGATACGCTGGCTGCATCCTGCGATTGCACTTCTTATTTGAGACAGATCAATACGAAAATCTTTTAGCTCCCGCCTGACTTCTCTAAGTTCCTCTCGAAATAGCCGTATTTCGATGCCTAGATCAAGGGACGATGTCTTTGTAAGGTCTATTTTATTAGGTGTAGGTGTAGATGTACTAACATCGTCGCGGACAGTATCCTCAGAATCAAGAACATAATCATCACTTGCTTGATTTACTATTGAAGATGAGTTATTGCCTTTTGGTTTTTTAATTTTGCATTCTGGACACTTCCAATTAGATGACGGTTTTGCATTTTCAGGGATACCAATGCATGCTTTGTGGTATGCACCATCACATTCAACTTTACTACACCTTGCGTCTGTAGCTGCAGCCGAAATGAATTTCCCGCAAGCACGGCACCTCATATTTACAATTAATTATTCATTCTAAGATTTAAATAATAAAGAAACGATACTAGATTTAGACATATGGTACCACAGATTTTTTTGTAGGTATCGATACGCTATATAGTACTGTAGAATATTGATCTATTTTTGTTTCTGCAAGCGCACGCGATTAAAGATTTTTATGACAAAATTTTGTCACAACTTAATACAACTTTGTTAGAGATCCTTATTTTTTTGAAAATGTAATTTAGCCTTTGTTGCTCTGTGAAGAAGCAGCTTTCCAATAGTGAAAGAATTTTTGAAATCGGTCCAGTAGTTTTTGCGTGAAAACATTACAAACATACAAATCTTATAATCAAAAATAAATATAATCATAAATTATATTTTCTCTCTCATTGCTTCTTACGATATTCTTACTTACTGCTCGCCTATTACACCTCTATTCTAGTATAATTATCTCTATACTTTAAATACCCCATAATGCAACTGCGGATTCCGTGTGGTATCCGGCTGAGTAGAATAGACCGCTCTCATTTCTTACCGAGGTGTCGTAAACGACGACTAAGGTAAGTTGACCCACCGTGTGGTATCCGGTTGAGTGGAATAGACCACCCTCTTTCTTACCGGGGAGTCGTAAACAACGATTAAGGTAAGTTGACGTCAGACAGGCGGCCGGTCGTAAAATACGTAGTCAAATCATGTGACTACATGACTGTAACATGTTGTGCCGACCCACTTAGAGTTGGATAAGGGCAGGAGGATGATGATGATGAATGAAACTGCGGAGTCTAGTTTTGAGCTTCAAAGTGATCTTGAGTTTGAAACACAGATTGTTGAAAACCACTCATGTCTAGATTTCGCGGACGTAAATCTGGCACTTAAAAAAAAAACAAAAATGTATTTATTCGGTCAGAAAATAATGGTAGAGAACCCTTGTGATAGCTAAAGAGGCTTTAAGAGCCTGTCCAGCCAAGTTTTTAATTATTTCGGGGTAAAAATAAACCAATTTGTTTACTAACTAAATAGCGAAGCGAGCTAGGTATACTTGATACCTAGCTCGCGTCGCTCGGCTTCATTTGATGATATCAGTAATGAAAAAACTATCGACTGGGTCGATCAAAACCGAAAAACGATCGAGTCACTGTCAATTGTTAAAACTTATACTATAATCATTATTTGTCGTTATAACTTATATTAATCTAGTAGTGTATGCATGTATATTTATTATATTTATCTTAATTAATGTATTGGATTTATTTGCTTTTACTTCTATGATTATTTAAGTACTAGCTGTACAACGGCTTCGCCTGCGTGGAATTCTGTGGTTTAAAAAACTTTTCCCGAATTTTCGAAATTTTTAACGGAAAGTAGTTATTGTGAGTTAACTGTGAGAGATAGAGACATGCTATCAGAAACATAATAGAGGAATTTTACATTTGATCCGCCTTATTACTATGAGCTATCTCTTACAAGCAACATTTATTTGTAGGAGTGTGAGATAGGGTATAAACAATATTAGTATACCTACATATACCAATTACGAATGTCTATACTTATTATAAAACAAAGTCCCAAAAAGCTGTCTGTCTGTATGTAATCGATTTTCTCAAAATCTACTGATCGGATCTTTGTACGGTTTTCACTAAAGGATTGTGCAATACTTCCGGATGGTTTAGGTAAATAGTACATATCGGTGTTATGTAAATTGTGTTGAAGAGATCCAGCAGTTGATAAAAACACTTCCTTGATGTGAGCTTTAGTCCCGTGCGCTGCGCAAACCAGCAGAGTTACGATAAAGTAATGTAGAAGAGAATTGTAGATCTATAAAAATACTACAAAAAAGTCCGCGATAGCATGTTTCTATCTTTTACGGGTAACTCACAATAACTACTTTTATGTTCAAAATTTCGGGAAAGCTCCGTAAATCACTGAAATCCATGTGGGCGAAGCCGTTGTTGGCACAGCTAGTATAGTATATGGTAAAAAGTATGATTTATTGCTAAAGATAAAATAAAAATAAATATGACTCACAAACGCTTACATCTTAAAGTAGTCGATTCGAAAGTGCAATTATTCATTCAGTTTAGTCACTGGTAAAATAAAATTGAACCAATATTATTTGAGATTCAGTTGTTTCTTCGTTTCGACTCGAAACAGTAACTTCCACTCGAAAAATCCATTAGTACTTTGAATAACAAAAGAACTTCCTAACTAAGTTTGCATAAATATTTTTCTAGACCACTCGGCACCTTCTTTCGAACTAACTAAAAATCGTCGCAAAGTTATTGTTTCTTTGTTAGAGGAAATTTGAGCCTTGGTAAAGTTTAACAATGGCAAAACTTGTTCAAAATTAAGCCATTTCAAGTGGCGAAGTTATACGTGGATATCCCGTAAACAAATGTAGCAGTTTCCAATTCAGCACTTGACGAAAACACTTTTGGAATTGAAAACATATTGATCAATTGTAAAGAATTCTAGCATTCGAACCTGTTAAGTAAATTAATAAATAACTAAATGAGACAATCACACACACGGTCCTCCGTCCCTAAAGTAAATAATTCAATACTTGACAGATAACCGGTGAATATATATCATTATTAATATTAAAAATGTCTGTCTGTTACGTTTTGCAATCCGCTGAACACATATCGATAAAATTTGGCACAATAATTCCTTATACACCGGGGTAGTATATAGGCTGTACAAACCCTGTTAATTCGACAAGAATAGGATGACATTCAAAAACGCCATCTATTATAAACTTATAGAAGTTTTTTATTCACAATGTGTCAAAGTGAAGTGAAATTTGTTATTTTAAGAAGTATCTATAATCTAATATCGTGTAGTTTGGCTTACGTCGCAAGAGTTATTCTAAGAAAGTGGTTATCTATTTAAGTTTTTGTTTACTGTATAATTTGCGCTATTAAATGTATAATTTATATAAGTGATACGGGTTAATTACTAAAATAAATAAACTACTAATATTATAATAGGAACGTCTATCTGAACCAATTTAACCGAAAAGTTGAACCAAGAGTAAATTTGGCATATTTAATGCTTATAAGGTATCATATAGGCTGTAAAAAATCCTGCTTTTTCTACTGGAAAAGCAAGAGATTGAAAAACGCAGTCTTTTATCAATATATCAATTTTTTTATTCACTATTTGCCAAAATGAAGTCTGTAAATGTAAGAAATAGATTTTTTATTACTCTGTTTGCAAAGTTTTTATATATTTCGTTTTTAGTTGATTGGATAAATTTAACTGAGCTATTTTAATGTATATTTCATGTAAATCATACTGGCTATTTAATAAAGCAATTAAACTAAGCTCTCGAGAAAACATATGTAAAGTAACAACCTGTTACAATCCCACTGCTGGGAATAGGCCTCCTCTCACCGTTTCTGGAGAGAAGGGTCGGAGCTAAGACCTACCACGCTGCTACAATGCGGTTTGGCATATGACATATCCCTAGAATTCTCTAGAGATATGCAGATTTCCTCGCGATGTTTTCCGAAAAGCATGTGATAAATTGCAATTATCAATTAGGCGCATAAATTTTAATAGAAAAACTCATTGGTGCCTGCCCGGGGTTTGAACCCATGATCGTCTCTAGAGAGTCGCACGGTGTTACCGCTAGGCTATCACAGCGAGAAAACATAAGAAATAATAAATCTCTCTTGGTCATCGCGGATCGATCTGATTTTTGTGATGGAGATATTCTCATGGTTGGAGAGTGACAGAAGCTACCGTTTATCGCAAGATTACAGCCCATGTGAATGAAGTTGCGAGTTAACGCTATTACATATATAATTTGAAATGAACACTTAAATATATAAACACACCCAAACTTGAAGAACCAACAATTTTTTTTAATGTTGGCCCTCAGTGGGTATCGAAGGCGCGAACTACGGAGGTAAAGTCTTACTGCCACCTGTATCTAGGCCAGTAAACTCGATCAAATGGGGATTTTTATATCCTATATATTAATATGTATGTATGCTTCAATCGTATTAAATTCCATCAATATTGCTCTAGTAGATATGCCGTGTGGTATCCGGCTGAGTAGAATAGACCACTCTCATTTCTTACCGAGGTGCTGTAAGAGGCAATAAGGTAAGTCCACCGATCGTGTGGTATCCGGCTGAGTAGAATAGACCACCCTCTTTCTTACCGAGTGGTCGTAAAAGACGACTAAGCTAAGTTGACGTCAGGCAGGCAGCCGGTCGAAAAATACTTAGCCAAATCATTGACAACATGTTTGTAACATGCTGTTGCTTAGCTGTGCCGACCCCACTTAGAGTGGGATAAGGGCAGGACGATGATGATGTTGCTCTAGTAGATGAACTAAAAAAGTCCTAAAAGACTTTCGTCTATATTAGAATAAATGATATTACACTCTCAACGGAAAAACGAAAATCCAATTCAACATTGCAATTTATATTAAAACGAATCCACGAAAACCCTTCACATAAATCTACCTACCGTTAAACCACGTATCGGCTTTTAAATTAAGTAGATCCATCAGGTGTCCCGTTTATTTTAACTCGCCCCATATCACGGCGTCAGGGTGTCGCGAGTGTCGAACTCTAGTGACGTCATGCCAATCTTGGGCGCACTTAAGGCGTCAAATAAGATGAACCGAAGCGTAACATTGGAACCGACGTGTCGCTTCGCAGCCAGGAACTTGCATAGTTTCACTTCATTTATAAGCCCCTTCCACGCCGTTGAACATCCTGAGATAGCGGATATGATGTGTTTGCGCGGCGAATGGGAAATATTCAAATGGGAATAGCTGGGCATGTCAGTTTAGGTAAATATAATATGAGACGTGATTACGTATACGTAAATTTAATATATTACATAAAATCTTAAACGGTATTACAATATTCAATACTTATATAAACTTATAAATAGTTTTTCTATACACTGCGACATCATCGTTGGTTTGCTAATAATTGTACAGGTGCGTTGTTGTAAACAATATTAATCCTTAGTATAGTACCCGGCAATATATAATGCACATCGAAACCTAGAGAGAGAAAATCTGCTAGATTCTGCTACATAGGGCATTGTCGCACAGACTGACGAACCCGTGTGTGACAGTGTCAGCGCTCTACAAAACCTAAATGCAAAGCAGGAACAGCAAGCATATGTCGGTTCCTATTTTGTCTATTATATACATCGCCAATCTTTTTATAATGATGTATATTCTTATGTACAAAAATTAAATTGCTAAAAATTTTCTGTGAAGCCAATGTGAGAATACCTGTTTCCTTGAACTTCTCTAGCAGGGAATCGCGCGAATTTAAATTGTAAATGCCACGTATGGCTTTTTTGTAAAACAATTTTTTTTTCAATGTACCCCATAACAATATTCCGTAAGACGTAATGTTATGAAAGTAAGCAAAAAATAATTGAGTTAGATACGTTGTTATCCTTATTTCAATGCCGTCTATCACGTTACGAAGTTTTAAAAGAGCCAGTGTTGCTCTTCCAAGTTAAGCGACTTTATAACACTCACAAGTTATGTAGGCACTGCATAACGCTTTATTGCAATTTGCCACAATACAACTTTTGTCAGTTTGAGTCACTTGAATAATAGACATGCGACTGAAGCATTTAGGTACCCACAATGTAATGTTTTTTCCTGTTCCCGAAAGAGAAACATATTTTTGCCTTATTTAGTATATTGTGTAACTGTTTAAGCGTAATAAATATAAAGACAGAAAAAATTACAGTTATAATACAAACTTAGGATTCTCAATAAATTCTAATAACATTTAAACATACGTATTAAGAAAGTGTGTATGTTGAAATAATTACGGCTAATTAAATATTAAAAAATTGCACAGAGATTAATTTATGACCTGCGGACAGAAAAGGCTCAACCACTTACCTTTACAGGATCGGGGCTCAGTTCAATACACTCTGGACACTTTATTAATAGTTTTGGTCACAAACAGGATTTGTTTTGGATTCAAATTCAAATTCAAATTCAAATAAGTCTTTATTCAAATTGGCCTATTACAAGCACTATTTGAATCGTCAAATTAAATTAAATTGAAGCTACAACTGGTTCGGAAAGGTGCTCTAACCGAGAAGAACCAGCAAGAAACTCGGCGGTCACTCTTTTAAAAAATAAATATTACAGTTTTGTATTGACTATTGTTAACAAACTTAGATTATAATATCGTCTAGTACATAGCTGGTCGCAATTTAGTTCCAAGCTTTCTTATCATTGACATAGTCTTCAACATTATAGTAAGCTTTATTAATGAGAGTCTCTTTAATTGCTTTTTTGAACTTGTGTAAAGGCAAGTCCAAAATTGATTGAGGAATTTTATTATAAAAAAGTATACCGAAGCTCACAAACGATCTACGTACTTTCTGAAGCCTTAGCCTTGGTATTATTAATTTATTTCGGTTCCTAGTTTGCCTATTACTAATATCACTTTTTTTATTAAAAAGATGTATATTTTGTTTCACAAACACTATATTATTTTTTTTGGATTATTGCACTATTGCACACATACACACGTGTACTCACAAAAAACTTCACTCATTAGACAATAGACATTGTCTTGCATACAAACAGACATTTACGGAAATTTATTGTACTAATGGTAGAAACTACACTCTGTAAAACAGGGTGTGCCTACTAAAGGAGGTAGTGTAAATCGACAAATTAATGTTAAATTAAGGTGTCCAATAAACGATTATTATTTTCCACGAACTCACTCACGCCCGAGTTATATAAATATAATTTAAATAAATATAGATAGTTATTATTATTGCTATATCTGCGCGTACGTCGCATTTCGCGGGTTGCAACTTGCAAGCAATGTGAAGGGGTAGGAGGGGGTTAAAAGAAATAATGGCGGGTGGTTGCCATTAACCAATCAAATGTGATCATAGATAATACACTAATGTGATCCTTAAACATCCGAGATTGGATCCATAGACTAAACAACCTATAAATATGTTAATACTTAGAGATACCAAATTTTTTATATAAAAATGGAGAAACAACTCCCAATACTTATACTTAGTCGTTAAAAAAGGTAATAAAGGTAAAATAAAGGTAAAAGTATATATATATATATAGTTTAATCGGTTATACTGTACCGAAAGGAAGTGTCCGCCCACGTCAAATGTTTATATATATGTATACGAACATTTGACGCGGGCGGACACTTACACTGCAGATATCTGCAGATTGACTGGTCTACTCTTTTAGCAGGACGTCCAAAGGCCTAGGTCTACTCGTGGTCTTGGTTTGACGGTTGGTTCTCTTACCGATCGCCTCCTTCTTGATTTAAGTAGAAGAAGATTTATCGCTTTAAGAAGTCTACTTTTTACATGGCTCATCCCAACACCCCTGCTCATAGCTCCCTGCGACTCTTTTAAGGAATTTTATTCGAAATAAGAGAAATTATATTAGATGCAACCACCATTTGGGTCCATCTAATCTAATCATCAGAAATTAGTATAATTCTAGACTGTAACCATTTATTTACATCTTCATAATGATATTTAGCTTTAACTAAACTTTGCCCCCTTTTTTCTTCTCTCTTTTTCCTAATCTAACTCTAAATATTTATATGTAAAAACAAATAAAGATTCTCAAATACATGTGTATGTAATGCAAAAAAAGTGGTGATTATTATTACAATATATCTTTCTGTATGGCATTTACAGCGTAAATGAGGCGGAAATCACTTTGTCAGTGTCACGTAAAATGGTAAACACTAGGGAATCACCAATCATTAGGACAGAATCACCAATCACTTAGTGATCATGATATGATTCACTCATCATATAGCATCATCTGCTATTGAATTTTAGATAACTGCTATTGCTATACAAAATTATGGACATTCCATAAAAAGTAAAATAATATTACAAAGAAATGTCATCATTATATCATATGTATCGAAGTTATGTGGCACTTTTACGATATTCCAAGTGACTATGATATTCCTAGAAATAAAGACCATATTAAATATGATTTTAGCATTACGTTTGTTTGTAATAACAATAACTTTGTCCAGTGATATTTGAATAATATAATAGCCGATAGCATTTTTTGCTATTTGCTATTTAAGCTTTTAGCGATTCAGCGATTACTGGACTAAATGATTGCTTTGTATAAATATAGTCCTTATGTCCTATACATTGCATACGCATATAAGGCCTACTTTTGTTTGTGTACACAATACCAATCGCACTAGCAGCACGATCACCGTGGTCACCTTTGATCATATCATGACGCGAATATGATTCTCAAATCGCAATCACAAGCTTAGTACACACCAGTAATGGAATTTAGAATTTGTCTGCATTCTCTGCACCAAATGAACTAACTATCTAAAATAGTATAAAATAGGTACATATAATTATGAAATGAAATAAAAATAATTATATAACTAGAATAGCCTATAACTTATTATCTTATTAACTTATTGTTAAACCTATAACTTGTTATCTACAATAAATTTACAAAACTTTTTAACAAATTTAATAACCAACATCAACAGGCTCTTTTTGTTGGTGGGACGATAAATTTCAAATGGGAGAATTTCGTACAACGAACAGAAAAAAAGTTAATTTATGATTATAATATGAATTTTCTTTTTTTTTAAATGATTTATAGAAGCAGGCGTTACTTTGCGGAATTCCAGTACAGTACGATTTTTGTCGTGAAGCCTATCCTCCTGATGATGCTTCGGTTTCGGGGCGAAACGATCGTCGAGATTGTGGTGGTGGGTGTGTGTGCTGCTTTTGTGTTCGTCGTTGCTGGTGAATTGCGCCTTGGGGTGCATGTGATGGCTGGTCCTGCATGTATAAGGTGCGTAGATTTTGCCTGCTTCATACACATTGGCTTTGCATGCATTCACTTAACCCGTGCGGATTATAGCAAAGTAGTTAGTTCTGTTATATTGCTTGTAATATTCTTTTTTTTTATTCAAATTTTGAACAAACTTTCGTTGGTATAAGATTGGCGAAAATAAAGAATTTCTAATAAAAATACGTGTATTTTTTTCAAATAATTCTATTTAATGCGGACTTCGGAAGTTCGGATACGCATAAGTTAATCTACACCACTGACTTACTACACTGGCCTAGTTTCTGGAATTACAGACTACTAAACAAGAATAACCTTAAACCTACACTTGTCAGCTGTCACATGATTAAAACTTGCTTTTTTTTCGTTATTTTTTCTCGTCACTAAATTTTACCTTAATTTATATACTTTTATTTCGTTTTAACTTTAAAACATTTGTACATAATTCTACCCGTTTTGTGATCACAGCTCAAAAATGGGCATCAAATTCAAAAGAAAAAACAGTACCGTTAAGACCAAGATTGATGCATGCTTTCACTTTTACCTTTCATTTTTCCAAGCACATATCTAAGACAGGTCGGGCATTTTACTCCACGAAACCTTTATAAAATGATAAATATATTGGATCTTGGTTTCCTAAGTTTAGCCTTAGCAGTTGCATTTACTGGCTTTTTGGTCAAAAACTATGAAAAACACGTACCAGCGTTTATTAGTAAAGGATTTAGATACGGTAGTTTTGCATACCAAGGTTCTGAAGCAAACTACTTACGGATAATTGAAGTTCCGAAGGCTCTATACAGGCATTTTTACGCATTTTCCTCAGTTTTTAGTTCAATAACTTTAGTATATGCTATATTAGTGTATTATTTCGAATTTAGTGTCAGTAGATATGTGGTGATTTTATTAAGATTAATTTTGGAACAGGATGAACCATCAGGTATTTCTAAACTTTACTTACTTTTTAATTTTTACTGTAAGGAAAGATTATTTCTTCCAGAACAAAAGATTACTTAAAGACTAGGCTGCAAATCATAAATTCCTGTCACCTAAAACTTTTGCCAGAGAGGCATATGTGTATTAATAATTATTTATCATCCTTATATATCTCTTTTATTTTAAGCTTTCCTAAATAATTAAATAAATTAATCATCATCATCATCTTCCTTCTCTTATCCCACTCTAAGTGGGGTCGGCCTAACATGTTCAAACATGTTCACATGATTTGGCTACGTATTTTGCGACCGGCCGCCTGCCTGACGTCAACTTACCTTAGTCGCCTTTTACAACACCTCGGTAAGAAATGAGGGTCTATTCTATTCAGCCGGATACCACATAAATAAATGTTGACTCATTTTTCTGATGTATAAGCATTAAGTAACATGATGTATGCATTTATGAATCAAAAGTTTAAATGTGACCCCTACTGCTAATATATATATATTATATGCTTGTCTGGCCTTTTTTAAAATTATTATAAACAACAATTCTCTGGAATTGTTGTTTTCTTTTGGTGAAAAGATCAATTTCTAAGAAATAAATCTCTCACATTTATTTCTTAGGTGTACAATCAAGAGATTATCAATATATGTCTAAGCAAAATCATTTTTTAGTTTATTGAATGCTTAAATTATGTTTCAGTGTCTGCAACAGCAGCTATTTTATCTCTATCACTTCTGACTATTCAGTGTGTAAGGAGGTGCTATGAGACATATTGTGTTCAAGTGTTCGCCAAATCCAGTAAAATGAATCTAAGTCACTATTTGGCAGGATTGGTGCATTACTTTGCTGTTGTTGTTGCAATTATTGGTCAGGCTCCTCTGTTTTGTGGTAAGATTAACAATTCATTTTATTCAGTTTATTGATGCATGAATTTTTAATTATTATATTAGTTAAATTATTTAAATACAGTTCAATATTTGAAAGATGTGAATATGTGAAAGCATACATATTGTGTAACATAATTATCAATTATTCAGTATTGTTTTACATGTATATAGAAGTTTATCATTATATTTGATTATAAAATTACTTTACTTAGAAAGATGAAATTTTAGATGTTTTATTTATTGGCAGCCAGTAAGTAATAATAATGTTGAAAATTTCTGATCTCCATTAAAATAAGTGATAAAAATTTACACATGTCAACCGCTAAACCAAATTATTGTGGGTAGGCAAGAAATTGGGTATCTATATAGAATTTATAATGAATAGTATAAGATTATTAGTAAAATTAGTATTCTTTGATGCAATTCCATCTGTATAAGCTAAAAATAAGTAAACTAATGTCAATGGATTTTCAGGAAGTCAAAACAGAGAAAAAATATTATGGAGTGACACAAAAACCCTAGTACTATTAGTGCCATCAATCTTTGTATTTTTATGGGCATGGTACGAACAATACATGACTAATATAATATTTGCCAATCTACGCAAAGACAAGAAGTCGGGTAAAATAGTTAGTGAGGAGCACAGCGTACCTCACGGCAGGCTGTTCGAATATGTGTCAAGCCCTCATAGATTCTGCGAAGTGTTAATGTATGTCATGCTGCTGTTCTTGATACCGACTAGGACATTCTTCTGTATATTCCTTTGGGTAATTAGTAATCAGGTAAGCAATATACTTATTATTATTCAATTGTAATACCTACTATGAGAGGTTTTTTTTTAATAAATGACATTACATACCACAGACTTTATGTCTGTGCCCTTTTTTTTAGCTAAGCTTTATTTGTATCTTTTAATTTACTTGTACTCAAAAACGAAACTTACTCTAATGCATCATACAATAAATATTTTTAAATTTATTTAATTATAATAATGATTATTATTTTCATTGTTATTGTTATAGCTTTTTTGTATCTTTTTTTTTATTCTTTTTCAATACTTTTATTCGTACACATTATCTACTACAACTAGTCTTTACAACTAAAGTACTTATTAACACTTTAACTTTACATATATAATTGCTGGGTGTCTTTTAATAACTTTTTTTTGTAATGTCTTGAATAGTTTTCGGCTACAACCGTATTCTGATCTTTAATTGCTATCTTGATTTTATGCTCCCTTACCTCTGTAGATGATGTTTTATTTAGCACTGTGATAGGTTGAGTTGTAATATGTTAGACTATGTGACTGTTTTGACACAGGTTCAAATCTGGGCAGGCACCAATGACTTTTCTGTCTGATTGATTTGTGATTGTGATTGTACGGATATGAACCCATGTTACTTTTTTAATTTCAGGTACAAACATCGCTCCATGCTCACGAGTGGTACAAAAATACTTTTAAAAACTATCCTACAGATAGAATGGCAATTATTCCTACATTATATTAAAATGTTGATGTGAAAGGGGGGATTTGCTATTAAAGGGTATTCATATATTAAATTTTAAATTACTGGACATGTTTGGAAAAAGGTATAATGCCGTATAAAGTGTTCATGAAGAAGTGTAGTAAGTGTTTGAAGTAATTTTTTTAACTTATTATATATTTTTTTTATTATTATTAGTCTAGTTATTATTGTTATTTGGTATTTTTTATTTGACATTGACATTTTGATTTATTGTAATGACAACTTCGTATATATTTGACATTTTAATGCTTCAATATGTTTGACATTATTTTCAGTACAGTAGTTACTGTATTTTTTTAATCATGTCGTGCCCTCCTATAAATAGGGTAGCATTATACCTTGTATATGTGTTATATTAATTAAGTTGACATTAACTGTAAACTTCGGGGGACCTATGGAATAATTAAATAAAGAGCCCTGTATGGGCTTGAAACCAGGACGTGAGCATAGCCGGTTTCTATATATATAATCAGTTTATAGCTTTTAAACGTAGCATTTAATCGAGCATATGAATTTATATCAAAGACAGACAAAGCGTTATAATTTTTCTAGTTTTATATTTATTAAAGAGGCTAGTAAAAATGACAGTTTGGTTTTTTTTTAAAGATTACTGAAACAGAAAGGAAACGGGCATCTTTGGACCCAATGTAATAGGTTGATATATAAATATCTAAAAACCTAATCTGTATAGATATAAATATGATGTATAAAGTAAATAAGTCATTTGACTGGCCCGTTGGTCCAATCATTTACATGTTAGTATCGGAAATTTAAAACGCGTGCCAAAATTATAGCAGAGTCGACAACAAAGCCACAGCAACGTATAACCGGGATTCTTAATTAAAAAAACAACACTATAAACATTTAAATATTGTTTAATTACATTTAATAAAGATGATCACACTCATGATGATATTCAATGACGTCACTTTCCTATTTGAACAGGAAGCTGAAAAGATATAAATGTACTTAAATACTTATTATAATATTATAAAGTAACTTAAAGTACTGTTACAATCCCACTGCTGGGAATTGGCCTCCTCTCTCCGTTTCTGGAGAGAAGGGTTGGAGCTAAGACCTACCACGCTGATCCAATGCGGATTGGTAGGTTACACATATCTCCAGGATTCTCTATTAATTATCAGTATAAAAGTACTATATTTTTCATTATCAGGCATACATTTTCGACGCAAGGGTCGGCGTAGTAGAGGGGTGCCTCCTCTCCTACGCCGCCGGCCGTCTACTCTCTCTCCGTCTTACGAATTTTCGATCAAGTTACGTGTCATGACGCGAGTTTAACACTTTTTAACCATCACAAAAGTACACAACGTTCCTAACCAAGTTTTCATTTAATTAATAAATAGCTTTATTTAGTACCTACCAATTAAACTTAGACCAAAGAAGAGAAAGTAGACATCGGCTTTAAAAGAGTGTTGTAAAAACAATTTAACATCAAATAAAAATACGAAGAAACTTATATAAGTACTAGCAAAGCCCCGCGGTTTCACCCGCGTCCATACAGATCTCGTGGTAGTGGAAAGTCTACGAAATCTGACTATAGATTTATTTTGTAGATTATTTAATTATAAAAAATGGGTATCATTAGTATTCTTGGAATAAGACTTAACTCGCCAAGTGCAGGCCCTGCTATAACGGTAGGTTAGGTTTGTTATGGCATTATTTGATTTCAATTTACATTCTTAAATTCGTAAAATCTTTTGATTGGGATGTCGGATTTTAATAATTTAAAAAGTATTTTACAGGTATTGAAACAGTTATTCATAAAATATTTAATGGGATAAGGATTAATACAGAGATATGAATAAAATGGTTTGATTATTGTCGGCACTTTTACCAACTTTTACAATGTAAAAAAGTAGTTATATTGGCATAACTATAATAGTTAGACATATGGTATCGCGGACTTTTTTATGGATATTGATACGTTCTATAATACTGTAGAACATTGTTTTGTTCTATCATCAATAGTTTCCGCAGCGCACGCGATGATAGATGTTTACGACTATATTTTTACCAAGTTATTACAATTTTATTAGGGATCCCTATTTTTTTTGAAAATGACATATAGCCTATGTTGCTCAGTGAAAAAGCAGCTTTCCAATGGTGAAAGAATTTTTGAAATCGGTCTAGTAGTTTTTGCGTGAAAACGTAACATACATATAAACAAACAAACATACAAATCTTTCCTCTTTATAATATTAGTATAGATTAAATATAGATGTTTATATCAGTTTGAATAAGAAATAAGATTCCACAATCAATTTCACCCTTGACATCATCATCCTCCTGCCCTTATCCCACTTTTGTGGGGTTGGCACAACATGTTAAACATGTTGTCGCAGGCTACGTATTTTCGGATCGGCCGCCTGCCTCACGTCAGCTTACCTAAATCGTATTTTACGACACCTTGGTAAGAAATGAGGGTGGTCTATTCTATTCAGTCGAATACCACACGGCGGGTCGACTTACCTTAGTCGTATTTAACGACATCTCGGTAAGAAATGAGGGTGGTCTATTCTATTCAGTCGAATACCACACGGCGGGTCGACTTACCTTAGTCGTATTTAACGACATCTCGGTAAGAAATGAGGGTGGTCTATTCTATTCAGTCGAATACCACACGGCGGGTCGACTTACCTTAGTCGTATTTAACGACATCTCGGTAAGAAATGAGGGTGGTCTATTCTATTCAGTCGAATACCACACGGCGGGTCGACTTACCTTAGTCGTATTTAACGACATCTCGGTAAGAAATGAGGGTGGTCTATTCTATTCAGTCGAATACCACACGGCGGGTCGACTTACCTTAGTCGTATTTAACGACATCTCGGTAAGAAATGAGGGTGGTCTATTCTATTCAGTTGAATACCACACGGCGGGTCGACTTACCTTAGTCGTAATTAACGACACCTCGGTAAGAAATGAGGGTGGTCTATTCTATCTACTCAACCGGATACCACACGACATAAATATGAGTAAAGCATATTTTATTTAAAAATAATCTCACCTATACGGGTAGCCCTGTGTTTTGGTCCTGAACACGGACAGGAGCATCGAGAAGAACACGGAGACGAGCACCAAACCCACTACCGCCTGGAACCGTCGCCGCTTGCCCTCCGGCGAGCGCTGCGGCTCCGAACCCGCGACCCCTCCCGCCGCTTCGATCATCAGAATCATGCCCACTACTACGGCACAATCTGGATTTATCCATTAAGGATCTTTTTGCAAAATTTTCCGGAACCGGAAACGTTAAAGTAAATTCCCTACAAATTGTTGGTCCTTCGAGCCTGGGTGTGAATTTGTATTTAAGTATGTATTTAAACATATATACATATATACGAAACAGCAAAACTAGTTTATTTTGCTTACTTCCATAGCATTATGTCTTATGGAATAATGTTATGGGGTAAATGCGGTGATATTGAGAAAAATTTTGTATTGCAAAAAAGAGCCATACGTGGAATTTATTCTGATATATAATTTGAATTCGCGTGAGTCCCTGCGAGAGAAGTTTAAGGAAACAGGTATTCTTATGTTAGCTTCACAGTATATTTTTAGCAATTTGATTTTTGTGCATAAAAATATACATAATTATAAAAAGATTGGCGATGTATATAATAGACAAAGTAGGAACCGACATAAGCTTGCGGCTCCTGCTTTGCGCCTTGTAAGAGTACGTAAGTCGTTTGTGGGTTTGGGTATAAGATTCTATAACAAAATTCCACAATCAATTTTAACTTTGCCATTACAGCAATTTAAAAATACTGTTAAAAAGAGGCTGATACAGAAAGCCTATTATACCGTGGAGGCTTACATTGATAAGAATGCGTGGATATAGCTGCTCTTTGACCTTGTGCAGGATAGCTATGACAAAATGTAATTAGTATTAAGAATCTTTTTTAAAAGAGCTCCACCGAGTTTGTTGCTGGCTCTTCTCGGTAGGACGGCTTTCCGAACCAGCAGTAGAGTCGACGATTCAAAAGCACTTGTTTACAAGTTTATTTGAATAAAGAATATTTTGAATTTGAATTTGAATTTGATTCTGGAGAGAAGGGTTGGAGCTAAGACCTACCACGCTGCTCCAATGCGGATTGGTAGGTTACACATAACTCCAGAATTCTCTAGAGATATGCAGATTTCCTCATGATGTTTCCCTCGCCAATTACAATTATCAATTAGACACATGAGTTTTTCTATTATAACCCATGTGTAATACGAAATTTTTTTTTATAGTCTAGGATATTCTGCCTCCCCTGTATAGAATTCTGTATAGAAAAAATTCTAAAAGGATACTTAATGTAGCAACAATGTAGCTCTCCAAAACAAACTGTCCATGCGAGCCACTGTTGATGTAAACCGGCCCAGTCTTACTCCTGTGGAAGAATGGTGGTCCACGGATCTGGTTCCACATCTGCCCTGAGACCATGGCAAAGCAGACGAACAAGGCTCCTATTGCCCACAACTGCTTGTTGTACAGAAACTCCAGGTTGTTGCGACGGAGGTAAAGGAAACCAGCAACCAAGATGAAGAACATCGAAAACGCGACAGCGCCCGAATAATTCGGGGGCCGGAATACCCTTATCTGGAATACAATATTATTATCTATTGATAGAAGGTAGGTGGAAACCAGATAGATAGATATTTCTCGCCGAGTTCCTTGCTGGCTCTTCTCGGTAGGAACAGCTTTCCGAACCAGCGGTAGATTTTGACTATTCAAAAGCACTTGTTTACAAGTTTACTTGAATCTGTCTATACTTGTTATATTATAAAGTCCCCAAAGTCTGTCTGTATGTAATCGATTTTCTCAAAATCTAGTGAACGGATTTTAGTATTTTTACTAAAAGGTAAAATAGTGCAATTCCTCTGAAAAAGTAAAAAAAGTAAAGTTACAGCCTGTTACTATGCCCACAGCTGTGCTAAGGCCTCCTCTCTCCGTTATTGGAGAGAAGGATTGGAGCTAAGACCTACCACGCTGCTCCAATGCGGATTGGTAGTTTACACACATCCCTAGAATTCTCTAGAGATATGCAGGTTCCTCACGATGTTTTCCTTCACCGAAAAGCGTGTGATAAATTGCAATTATCAATTAGAAACATAAGTTTTAATAGAAAAACTCATTGGTGCCTGTCCGGGGTTTGAACCTATGTCGTCTCTAGAAAGTCGCACGGTCTCACCGCTGGGCTATCACAGCTTGAAATCACATAACCGTTTTATGTAAATTGAGTTGAAGAGGCCGTTTTACAACAATTTTTAGTGGGGGTAGTAAGAAGTAGTTTAGAGGGGGAATAGGTATAAAATGCGATGTAGGGTATCAGAGAGCCAGTCTCATGCCGAGAATCGAGCGACTATAACATGATAAACACTGAATTTCACGCCGGCGAAGTCGTACGTATTCCTAGTAATGAATGAATGAATTTGATAGATAGATAAAAACTTTATTGCACAAAAACACATTAAACATACAAATATACATGAAAACTTAAAGTAAACCTTATGAAAAAGTACAAAGGGTGGCCTTAATAGTGATATCTTCCAGGCAGCCTTTGTATAATACAAAAGAAATGTGGCAAGTGTGCAAACAGAAATAAATAAATAAATCTACTTGCACACCTATACATACATATACTTAAATGGATAAATATAACAAAAATACCTACTATATACATAAACAAATATATAGCATACATATCAATATATATATATAAATATAATAGATATATAAGATTAAATAATATATAAGATTCTTTAATATGAATTCTTTATTATAGAATGGAAGAGGAAAAAATGATAATTTAAAAAAATTAAAAAAAATAAATTAATTAACTTAAAGCAATATAAAATTATCTACTTACAAATAGAGTGCCTATACCCATATATATGTCTGTATTATAATCATATGCATAAAAAAAGATTATTTATTGATAGAAATACACTGTATACATTAAAACCAGAATTGCATGTGAATTTTTCTTGTAACACTGAATACTAATTAAAATAACGGAAATTTTATATACTCATAAATATAATTATTGTCGGAATGAAACACCTGATGGAAATACCTTAGCTGTGCCTGCGGATTCGCCCGCGTGAAAACCATAGAAATATCCGTTCAGTAGATTTTGAGAAAATCGATTACATACAGACAGACAGTTTTTTGGTGCTTTCTTTTATAATAAGTATCGATTCTGCACTCCATTGCAGGGATAACAGACCAATTTAAATTTTTGGGTAGCTGCACACTTATTAATAATCTACAAAACTTTATTTTTAAGAAACATTAGAATAAAAATATATAAAATTTAAAAAACATTAAAATATAAAATAATTTATAGAATTAGGCGTTACTTTGCGGAGATCCATAATACAAAAGTAATAATAAAATTATTTTGCTAAAATCCGCTATACAGTAAATAGAAAATATATATAGTGCTAAATGTATAGTGGACTATCCGTTTTTTCCTACCACAACAAACCTAAATCTAATCCTACAAACTTCCACCACCGCCACCACAATACACAAGCACTACACATGTTCACTATCACAAACTCAATATTTGTTTCGCCCCGCAACCGAAGCATCATCAGGAGATAGACTCTACTACAAAATTTTTGCGATTTTGTCGTGGCTCTATTGTAATTTTCCACAACAATTGCAAGACGTGCACAACAATTGCAAGACTGACTAAATACAGGAAACAACCTGCCAAAAGGAGAAAGAAAGATATAGAGTATACTCACTGGAACATCAGTTCTATCCTGAATCCACTTAGCTATAGCCTCAGCATGGATACCAGCCCTCTCAAAGTCCATAGAGTCAGCTGGCTTGGGCTTACCCTTTGCGGGGAAGTGCATCAGCACTGGTGCTGTGTTCAGTCTTAGCTGGAATTATATATTGAAAATCTATATATTCGGGATACAGTAATTTATTTAAGGATTGAGGAGTATCAACAATGATCACAGGATGTAGAGCTTAAACAAAATAACGATAATGAGGAGAATTTTGGAGGATTCAATATGGGTGTATATTCATATTTATGACTTCCGGTTCCGGTACTCTGTAAACACGTATATTAATGGCTCCGAAAACAATTTTCGATAACTGTGAAAAAAGTGTTGTGATAGATCTTTCGTAACGTGATTTGAGCACGACGAGTGTCGGGAATAAGTTTTACGAACTGAACACTGTGCACAAAATAAGTTTTGGTGACTTTATCCGCTTCGAAAATTTCGGCATTATAACCTAAAAAGTGAAATTAGTCATATTTGTCAATATACAAAAAGAGCTGTCAACATTTAAAAACTGAACTGACACATTTGACAAGTGACATCCGCTTTACCATAGTGTTTATTTTGAATAAGTTTCACAGTGCGGCCAAAACGAAAAATACAATAAAATGGAAAAAAGCATGGAAATGTTATTAGCAAAGCTAGATGAAAAATTAAAACAACAAACTATACTCATAACAACCTCCGTCACCAAAAACGTGATGGAGGCCTTAGATGCAAGAATGAAAATAATAACAGAGGAAAATAATCTCCTAAAAATCAAAGTTTCTCAACTAGAGCAAAAAATTGATAACATAGAAAAACATAATAGAAAGAAAAATTTAGTTTTCTTCGGGATTGAGGAAGTAGGGAAAACAGAAGCTGAACTAGTTGACTGCATCAAAGATGCAATATTGGAAACAGGGCTGTACTTAGACAGTCACGAAATTACAAATGCATATAGGATTGGACAGAAGACTAACCAAAATCGCCCTGTCATAGTCACCCTTACAACAATATGGAAGAAACATTTAATACTCAAAAATAAGTCCAAATTTCCATCTGGAATATATGTGAAAGAAGATTTTTCCAAAGAAGTATTGGAGAAAAGAAAACAGTTACAGCCGAAAGTCGAAGAAGAAAGGAAGAAAGGAAATATAGCATATTTGAAACAAGACAAATTAGTGGTGATAAAGCCAAAAACAACATTCGAGAAAAAAGAAAGAGAGGGGATTCTAGTTCGCCTACTTCTTTGAACCAAAAGAAAGCCATTATTGAAACCAACAAGCCAGTGCAGTCATCATCGAAAACTTTATCAAAAGATATATTAAAACCAAATAAACTGAATTTCCTAGAAAGAGGAAGATCATTATCACTGTCAGAAACTACAAAAAACTAATAGCGGGTATTAATACCCGGAACCGAACACAAAAAATAACTTTGTTTAAACCAACATTCACAAAATACACCCCAATCCGGCCGGTCACCGTGGGGGAAGAAGACCATAACCCTCCAACTGAACCACCTCAACAGCATCCACAAATGCTCCACAAACCAATTTGTAAAAATAATGAAATTATCTATATTGCGACATACAATACTCTTACTTTGAGAACAGATGAAAATCTGGCTGAATTAATTTTAGCGCTAGGAAAAATTAATTGGTCGATATTGGGACTAAGTGAAGTTCGTCGTCTTGGTGAAAGCATAGAGGATCATAGCGACTTCATCTTTTACTTTAAAGGAGACACACCAGGACAATATGGAACAGGATTCCTAATCAAAAACGATTTACGGCCTTTTATTAATGAATTTATTGGAATCTCTGAACGCATTTCCATACTTAACTTGAAATTTCCAGCCAATAATGAAATATGGTCCATCGTACAAATCTATTCCCCAACTGAACAATCTAGCGAGACTGAAATTAGCTCTTTCTACTGCTTGCTTGGAGATGCAATAAGAAACCATACTTATAAGAAATTAATAGTAATGGGCGATTTTAATGCAAGAATTGGATGCAGAAAAGAAGGAGAAGACATGATACTGGGACCATACTACTTAGGAAAGAGAACAAGGAATGGTGAAAAGCTTATCCAATTTGCTTATGAAAACAACCTCAAAATACTTAATAGTTTATATAAAAAGCGAAAAGCAAATAGATGGACATGGATATCTCCAGATGGATGTTATAAAAATGAGATAGACTATATTCTAACTAATAAAAGCAACTATTTTCAAGACTGTACAGTACTTAATAACTTTAACTTTAATAGTAACCACAGAATGGTTAGAGCTAAATTTAAACTAAAAAATTTCAAAACAAAAAGACCATTCATTTCAAGGCGAACCAATATTACAATAATAAATGATGATAAATTATCTAGAAAATTAGAAGATTTCACAAAAATAACAAAAAACTTAAACCTTCAAGAAAAATACAACAACTTTGAAAGAATCTTAACCACAACGGTAAAAAATAACTCACATGATAATGAAAAGGGGAGAACAAAATGGCTAACAGAAAAAACTAAAGAACTATTGAGACAAAGAGCAGAGTTAATATCAACGACAAACAAAACGAAGGATATAAGACAAAGTATATCAAAGCTGAGCAAGGAAATCAAAGTTAACATAAGAAAAGATTGTCAAACACACAGGCTAGACATAGTAGAAAGATCTATACAAAAAACAGGTGGTGTCAAAAATGCGATAAAAACATTAAAAGAAAAAACAGAGTGGATGCCTAACATAAAAGACAGAAACTGCAAAAACAAAACAAGGCGTACAGAAATAGTGTCCGTAGCAACAGAGTTTTTCCGAGGCCTTTATGCAAAAAATAATATTAGTCAACCAACAGATCTAACAGGTGAAGATGATATACCAGATATAATGTTTTCAGAAGTGCATAACGCTATAAAGTCTCAAAAAAGAAATAAAACTCCGGGTTCCGACGGTATTAGCAATGAACTTCTAATTCAAAACATAAACCATCTTGTGCCTATTCTCACCCAAATCTTTAACGAGGTGCTGGAAAGTGAGAACATACCACAGCAATGGGCAAAATCGACTATAACACTCCTACACAAGAAAGGTGATAAAAGTAACATAAATAACTATAGGCCAATAAGCCTAATGTCAAATATCTACAAAGTTTTTGCAAAGGTAATCCTCTGTAGACTTACAAAAACGCTTGATTACAACCAGCCACTCGAGCAAGCAGGATTCAGATGTGGCTACTCCACTATAGACCACATATTTGTCGTAAAGCAGCTCTTTGAAAAATGTAAAGAGTTCAATATTATATTCTACTGCTGTTTTATCGACTACAGCAAAGCCTTTGACTCACTGGAACATGAAGAGATCTGGAAAGCGCTAAAGAACCAAGGAGTAGAGAATAAGTATATCCGAATTTTAAGGAACATCTACAAAAACAGCAAAACTAGAGTCAAACTGGATAGAGAAGGCAAGGAAATAAACATCTACAGAGGTGTACGCCAGGGGGATCCTATGTCACCCAAACTATTCACTTCTGTACTGGAAGAGGTCTTTCGTTCCTTTAACTGGGAAAATTGTGGGATACTAATTAATGGTGAAAGCTTGACGCACCTAAGATTCGCAGACGACTTGATCATTTTTTCCCAGTCTAAGGAGGAACTACAGGCAATGTTAAATGACCTGGATAGAGAAAGCCGTAAAGTAGGATTATGCATGAACCCGGAAAAGACTAAAGTCATGACAAACGGAGATAAAGAACCAATAATTGTTAACAACAACACAATTGACTATGTAAACGACTATATCTATCTAGGCCAAGTAATCTCGACGACAGAACCAGTGGAAAAAGAAATAGACAGACGCATTGGAAATGCATGGAAGCAATATTGGAGCTTAAAAGACATCATGAAAAACAGACAGATGAAGATGTCAATAAAAAGAAAACTGTTTGATACATGTATACTACCAGTGCTCACATATGGGAGCCAAACCTGGGCTACAACAAAAGCGCAAGATAAGAAACTTATAGTATGTCAAAATGCCATGGATAGAAGTATGCTAGGCAAAAAACTATTTGATAAAGTAAGAACTTCCACTATAAAAAAATATACTAAAACTAAGGATGTAATTAGAACCATCAGGAAGTTAAAATGGAAATGGGCTGGCCATACAATAAGAGGAGATGAGAGGTGGTCGAAAAAATTAATGTTCTGGTATACAAAACACCAGAAAAGAAAGAGAGGCAGACCACCCCTAAGATGGGTGGATGACATTTTGACTGTGGCAGGGCCAAAATGGACTAGGCTTGCTGCAAATAGAAGTATCTGGTCACAGTTGGAGGAGGCCTTTGTCTGTAGACAAACAGACATAATTGATGAAAAAAAAAAAAAAAATCCTTATTTTAAATCAGTATCTAACTAATGTCTGAATAAAGGCTTAAATAAAATAAATAAATAGTTTATAAAATATGTTCCCAAGCAATACTAAAGTAACAGCCTGTTTATATTCCACTGCTGGGAATAGGCCTCCTCTCTCCATTTTTGGAGAGAAGGATTGGAGGTAAGACCTACCACGCTGCCCCAATGTGTATTGGTAGGTTACACATATCCCTAGAATTCTCTAGAGACATCCAGGTTTCCTCACGATGTTTTCCTTTACAGCTTTTCAGCTTATGATAAATTGCAAATATCAATTGGACACATAAGTTTTAATAGAAAAACTCATTGGTGCCTGCCCAGGTTTGAACTCGTGTTCCCCTGAAAGAGGGGCTATCACCGCTGGGCTATCACAGCTTAAGCAATAGTGAGGATATATAATTGGGTGAGCATATATAAAAAATACTTTAGTTCTATCAATAAAATGCTCTAAAATCTGCAATATTTACTTACCATTTGGAATATATCTGATCCCTCGTCAAAGTCAACCATACCGAAGAACAATTTATTATTGTGGGCCGCTGAGAAGCGGAACGAATTTGCCACTATCAAGTACTCATCATATACATGCTGGCAAATGACACATCTTCTTGATGGTGCCATTGCTGTGAACATAACTACGAACGAATAATCTCTAGGTGGTGACCGTACGAAATCCTTAAATTTATTCATATTCAACGATATTATTGAATGCTTGGCGGTCAAATCCGTTAATTGCTTGACTTTCTCTTCAAGCTGCGAAAAGAAGGATCTTTTATCATAAAATTTGGTCACCGGTATTATATTCGTAAACAAAATGTCTTACTCCTTTTGCACGATTTTGTGCATAGCTGTTATAGAATGTACAGATTACAGTTAAGAATAATAACAATTTATACTTCATTTTACTAATAGTTTTATTTAAAAAAAACCTATTTATTCGAGAAAACAAGATTCTTATTACAGAATACAGAGTAATTCCTTTAGAAATGTGTCAACCAATAAAGAATCGCCAAGCAAATCAATAATAAATGTCACAGCATATACAACTATACAAGTTTATTGTGACGTACACAGAGAATGGTTTTGTCTATGCCCTAGTGTCTGCTATAATCATAGAGTTATTAGTAGTCCAGTCAAGGTCCAGTCGTTTTAAACTCCAATATGCGAAAAGATTGCTAGTGAGTTGAATTTTTGTATACACCTTTATTACGGCGTTGCAAATGAAGATGTGAAAATCTACATTATTAACGTGCCGGCTAAAATAGTTATAGAGATCATAGGTCACAAAAATCAGTTTTCCTATAATATCTCGCGACTTATTGTCCAATACGTGTAATTATAAAGATTATTTTCCATCTAAATGAAAAAATTATCTACATAACCCCTCGTTCGCACGGGCGTAATAATTACGTTGCGTTAAAATTCCACAAAAGGCGTTATAAGAAGTTTCGTATGGTATATTCAGCTTAACGCCCTCGCCCTAACGATTAAATGGAACACTGCACGATAAAATACGTCGCGATTTAAATACGCTGTCGTGTGAACAGATACCTGGATCAATATAACAAGCAATATAACAGAACTAACTACTTTGCTATAATCCGCACGGGTTAGGTGAATGCATGCAAAGCCAATGTGTATGAAGCAGGCAAAATCTACGTACCTTATACATGCAGGACAAGCCACCACATGCACCCCAAGGCGCAATTCACCAGCAACAACGTACACAAAAGCAGCACACACACCCACCACCACAATCTCGACGATCATTTCGCTCCGAAACCGAAGCATCATCAGGAGGATAGGCTCCACGACAAAAATCGTACTGATACCTGGATACCCATTTGTTTCAATAAGACGTAATTTTTACACGCGATAAAATTCCTCCCGTGCCAACGAGGGGTTAAGGTCTCTTCATTGCATGTTTTCGTTCAAAACTAACCGTTTTTGGAATAGTGCTATTTTTTTTAAGTATATGCTCTTCACGGCTTTTTCAGCAAAACTTTTGCTCACCATTTTCGAAGTACAAAACAAAGCACGTTTTTGCATAGTTTCCTCTGAATATATCAATAGAATATTTTTTAAAGTAGTTTTTATATGAATACCTTACTTTCAAGCTATTTTAGGTTCATTTGTGTTATCTTACAAATAATAAGCTGCGCTTAAAATAAAATGTAAGATTTAAAAAGTGTTTTGTTAATGGTTTCTTCTTTAACTCTTGATCTATCTTGTAGTTATTTTCACGCCATTTAATCTATTCAGCGCAACGTTATTTCCCCATATACGCTATTAAATCCTCAAGTCACCATAGAATATGGTTACATTACGTAGTAAAGCAACTCACGATTCGTAATCAATTAAAATTCATATTTATGCAATACTGAACGCAAATTGATTTCAATTTGATCAAAAGACGTTAATAAATCGGCTTTGGCTGTAGTGTATGTTAAAATTCAATTGAATGTTATATTAGAAGTAAGAAAATTAAAATCGCTATCAAAAATGTAGCATAAACTCGTTCACGTAACTACACAGGTAGGTACGTCACGTACGTTGTGAATTCAGTATTTACTATAGAAAATCACGTTAGCGTAATGTAGGGATGTTCATAAAAATTTTGCATGGGGATATTGTCGTTACGTAGGCGATACCACTGAATGGTTTGTTTCATGATGCACAAATCGCTCTAGTTTCTGCCGCACACGTTTCGTGAATGGCATTTAATAGGTTATTTCAAATTCTAGAACAATTAAGTATATAAATTACTAGGTACCTGTGCCTGCGAAGTCGCCAGCGTGAGAATCAGTGACATCCCGTAAATAACGTAGCATTCTTACTTGAAATTTTGAAAAAATTGGTTGAGAGTCAATCATAAGAGATACAGACAAGCCGTCGCGGAATATTTGTAGGTCTAAAATTCTCTTGTACATTACTTTATTGTATCTCTGTTGCTTTTTGCGGCAGACGCAACTAAAGTTTCGTACAGTTTTTTCCAACTGCTTAACCTATGCAACACAATTTACATAAAACCGTAATGTACTATCTGCGGAAAAAATGGACTAACTTTTAGTTAATCGTACAAAGATGTATCTATCAAAATTTGATTTATCAGCTAATGGAAGTCTCACAGGCTTTTATAAAGAGCAAAGGATAAAAAAAGGAATGAGCAAACAAAAACGACTGGACAGTTGAACAAAAACACTCGATTCATAATTTACAGTAGTTTTCAAAATATTTTATTAACACAATTCATTCAATAACACCAAAGATTATAACATTCTCTAACATGAAAACCTAAAATAATACAATTTCACCTATTTGTATTATAGATTACTTACCAATTTATATTCATTCAAACATCATATTTTTTCGACTATTAGGTATACATAATAAAAATATTTTGAAATATATTTATTTATTTTCACATAGAAGTCGTCAGAAAACGCATTTAAATATTACATCAATAGCTAAATTTAAAATGTCGTGTAACATACGCACATCCTAATAAATATTTATAATTCTTGTTCGCTCATATGAAAGTTCCACGAAGGAAAATAAAACACACAAAACAAGTAGAAACAAAATAATATGGAATGTACAAATCATGTTTATTAACTGATCCCTGGCAAATACATTGTACGTGACTCGCATCGGAATAAGTCACAGAAGACAGCAACGTTACAGATTAAATATGAAACAGCAATATTTTAGGGAAATATACACCCGCTGGCAACACTGAAAGTTGTAAATGTACACAAGCCAGGTTCAACCTAAACTCAAGCTAAATAGGGTACACAGTACCCCGCACGTTTCAACGGACCATAAATTATATTTAAGATAAATCGTTTGGACTTAACCTTCTACTCTAACTGTACATTAGTTTCGCCTTAACGCTAAAATAATCTAAAAGTGATATCGTCAGATGCAACACGAGGGATGGCAGACGCGTAAATGTTACTCAATGTGAAACAAGATGGTGGGGAATAAATTAAAAACAATAAATAACTCCGTCATCGCTCGGTAGCGTCAACCATGATTCGGATCGTTAGTAAAATTGAAGATTAAAAAAAGTTTTGTACATTTACACGGTCTCGGGTTCGACGCGGACGCAGCATCAAGTCCGCACCGGCCCGAGACGGGCGACACAGTTTGTATTGAAGCGAAAGAGTTTCAACATTTTACTGTACAGAATTTGGTTGTACCCCGGAGCCCTAGGGCTTGGCTACCGGCGACGACGTCCCCTGTGCGCGTGACATTTGTTATGAGCAGATAGATCACATTGATATACGTAGAGGCTCCGGGGCACAGGGTGAATGGAGTGTGCGAGTAGATCTACTGTTTCGTGTAGAGGTAAATGGCTACGATGAGACCGTATAGACCCAACACTTCGGCGAAAATGAGGATCAGGATCATTCCGACGAATAGCCTGGGCTGCTGGGCGGTACCGCGCACGCCGGCATCACCCACGATGCCTATGGCGAACCCGGCAGCCAGACCCGAGAAGCCTACCGCGAGACCAGCGCCCAAGTGGATGAACCCTCTGAAATTAAATAAACAACAAAATGCAGTAAAAAATTATAAAGAACTGAATCTGAATCCTATGTTAGGCGGTCGCACTTGCAATTAATTTAAACCTTTTATATATTTCATAGCTTTCGACAATTTCACTCAGAATTTAGCTTCATGGGAATCATACAATTTATCTTTTGTAAAGCCCCCCACTTTAGTAAAGTTAAATAATGGCTTGTTACGATCCAATTGCTGGGCGCAGGTCAGTTTTTGGAGACGGCTTTTGGAGAGAAAGATTCGGTTTTCCTTTCTTTTCGACATCTTTTACCAAATACATATACATACCAAAGCGTCGAACAAGGATGCATCTAAGTACCTAAACCTATAGAATATAGTATATAATCCTATATTACAAAACTTCGTGTAATTTTTTAAATATTCGCAGACATAAAAAAGGTATTATGGAAATTGTAGTTATTATTTTTACAATTTTATTATTCATACAATTGCTATCTTTTGTTACTGATTGAATTTAGTATATTGACTGTTTTGCAAGAATAACAAAATATGATGAATTGTTATCTAATTTTTGATACATATGTATGTATGAGAGGAATAAACCCATAGTAAAAGAATATATCGCATACTTAGTATTAAACTGACGCAATTCTAAATAAACTTGATTTAGATAGATTACTATCCTTATTTCAATGCACACTACGACCTATTAAGAACGCTAGTGTTTTCTTGTTCTTCAAAGTCATGGGTGTCTTTGACAATCTTCTGCTTTATAGCAATTTGCGACAAAACAACTTTGTTGAAGTCTTTCTTGTCTTTTCGAAGCCTATGGGGAATAGACCGTAATAATAGCTGACCCACCGGCTTATACCGACAGGAGTCACCGAGATTAGATCATGGTTTTAGTTAGCCATGCCTACAAGCGGCATAGTGAACTTTAAACAAGTTTCAATTTTTTTTCCAATTTAAATTCAAAATATTCTTCATTCAAGTAAACTTGTAAACAAGTGCTTTTGAATCGTCAACATCTACTGCTGGTTCGGTAAGCTGTTCCTACCGCAAAGAACCAGCAAGAAACTCGTTGGCTGCTCTTATTAAAATATAAATCTTATAACTAGTTACATTTAGTAATTACTATCTTGTACAGGGTAGAAGTGCAGCTATATCCACACATTCTTATCATCTATGTAATCCTCAACAGTAAGTAGGCTTTCTGTATCAGCTTTTTTATACAGTGTTTTTAAACTGCTGTAATGGCAAGGCCAAAATTGTATTAAAGAATCTTATACACAAACCCATAAACGATATACATACTTTTGTTAGGCGGAAAACAGGCATTGCAAAGCTTATGTCGGTTCCTGCTTTGTCTATTATATATATCATCACCTATCTTTTATAATTCGTTATATTTTTATGTTCAAAAATGAAAAAAATATGTACAAAATGAAATACAACAATCTGGACAAGGTCCAGATTTTATAGGATCCAAAAAGTTTTCTATAAAAACTTGTTTGTGATCTATATTTACAATTTATCATGGGCCATTATAGAATATTGGTAATGAGACTCGATTCAATGCTACAGACAAAAGCATGAAGGCCATTTATTTCGCTGGAAATTTATTCAACCGTGAAACAATTGTTCTTGCATATAGCTAAACGTCATTATTACAAGTATTAAAATGCAACCTGTATTACAGTCATCATCATCCTCCTGCCCATATCCCACTGTAGGTGGGGTCGGCACAACATGTTATAAACATGCTGTCACATGATTCGGATACGTATTTTACGACCGGCCGCCTGCTTGACGTCAATTTAACTTAGTCGTATACTACGACCCCTCGGTAAGAAAGAGGGTGGTCTATTCTTCTCAAGCGGATACCACACGGTGGGTCAACTTCCCTTATTCGACTTTTACGACACCTCGATAAGAAATGAGGGTGGTCTATTCTACTCAGTCGGTTGACACACGGCGGGTCAACATACCTTAGTCGCCTTTTACGACATCTATGAGGGTGGTCTATTCTAATCAGCCGGATACCACACGGCATTTGTCTGTGATTTATATATACAATGTAACATTCAGATGCAATTATAGAACATTGGTAATGAGACTCAATTCAATACTACAGACAAAAGCATGAAGGCCATTTATTTCACTGGAAATTTATTCAACCGTGAAACAATTGTTCTTGAATATAGCTAAGCGTCATTATTAGAAGTATTAAAATGCAATCTGTATTACAGTGTTCTCATTATATTATTACGAGAGGATTAATAAAGATAATAAGTGAAAAAGATAATATCGATAAGTACACTATCAGAAGTGCATACAAAAAGCTACAAGTTTGTGTGTAAGCTTGTTGTAGATAAGTGAGATTATTTTAATTGTCTATAATCTCCAAGCTTAAACAAGTAAAATATAACAAAACATTTTCAGAAACCATTTTATATCTACATATTACGATATTGAACATACATGCAAGACCAGTCACCACAAAGCGCCGCCACCGTCAACACTCCACACAAGCACTACATTCATTCGCTAAGACAATCTCCACGATCGTTTCGCCCCGTAAACGTATCATCATCATCAGGCTCCACGACAAAATCGTAATGCCGTGGTGGTAACCATATACCGTGGTTTTGTTAACCATGGTTAGCAAAGATCCCCTTAATAAGTAGCCTCACATTTGATCTAATTCAAGAGAGCTTGTTAACCTAGAGGCAGAGCTGAATTCCCAAAAAAAATAGCTGATACTACTCTGCTAGAAACTAAGACATCTGTCTGTTCCAAATTTTCGCAGTTTTCATAGTTAGTTTGCAACTATGTCGTGGAGTCAATGCTTTGGTTATGGGATGAAACAGTGACTTAATGCGGAAAATAGCCCGCAACAAGAAGAAGATGGGATGAAACTATCATTGATATTGTATTAGTGAATGTGTGCAGTGCAGTGTGGTGTAATAGTACTGGTTGTTTGTAGTGCATGCAAATAAGGATCTTGATTACAACAGATACTACCCCCTCCATTTAGTACGTTTTCTTTTATTGAAAGTTACCATCAGTATGAAATAGTCAAGTGCACAATCTCACATCTCATAAATTACCTTTTTTTTATTTACTCTTTTTTTATATCTTTTGCTTATTTTCAGAAAACACATTAATTACCGCAACACTTTACTAGTTTTTCTACAGTAAAATGATCAAAAATTTTTAATTTATCAACATTTAAAAGTTTGAAATTGCTCTCCTGTAAAGTTGTGGTTTCACAAATATCACGTTGTTCTTGTAAAGAGGTAAAATATAAGATAAATACTCACTTGTATAAGCTGTAAGTGGAAGGCGCCTCGAGGGAGCCAGCAATCAGCACGGCCACCACCAACCCGTAGATGGCAATGATACCCGCCATGACGACCGGAATGATGGACTTCATGATCAGCTCGGGCCGCATCACCGACATGGCGGCAATACCGGTGCCTGACTTAGCCGTGCCATAAGCAGCTCCGAGGGCTGGAAATTAAAAAACAAAATTATAAACAACTAGCTTTTACGTGCGAAAATACCATAAAAATAATTGTAAAACCTTTCTTATACTATATCTTTTATTGTGAGAGGTCATCAGCAGGCCTACCATGAACTCTCATTGCTACTCAATTGAAGACATAAACGAAATTGTTTTGCTTTTTCAGACCATGACGTCTTAAAGACGCACACTTTAAGACGTTGCTGAATGACGTTCGGAATTCGTCCTAAGAACATGTGAGTGAAAGAGACAGAGTTATCTATAGTTCATATAACGTTATCCTTTTCAAACATTACGACCCCAATGCAATTCACACTCCATGGTACGAAAAGAAAGCGGTTCGCAATAAGAGTTCATGGTAGACCTGCAGGTCTCCTATATAGAACCTATTTCTTTAACTTACAAACTTGACTTTGACACAGCATTAATAAAAAAAAACTTTCATAGGTAAATAATAGATGGCGTTTTTTAATGTCATCCTATTCCTGTTGAATTTGCAAGATTTCTATAGCCTATGTGCTACCCTGTGTATAAGGAATAATTGTGCCAAATTTCATTTATATTGGTTCAGCGGATTCACTGTGAAACTTAAAAGATCGCCTTTATTTTCCATCAAAACATATAAATTAAGAGAATTGTGGCTAAAAGAATGAATGCAGTAAGGATGGAATGATGATAGGTCACCAGAACAATATCTGATACCAAATGCTGGTCATAAGCCCTGTTTTATTGTATGGAGCAGATTGTTAAGCAATTTAAAGAAACCCCCTGAAAGATGCATATGAGATGGGAATGTAAAAGTGTATTTATACACCATAGGCAAGACTGAATAAAATACGAAATAAAAATTTAAGGGGGTCTGAAACCTTGCACACTATAATAAGGACGGATAAAAGTCATGTGACCAAATGTGTGTTAAATATAAAGGTAGTGGGATATGTGACTACTTAGAGACAGAAAAAGAGTGGATAGATTGTGCAAAGTATGACATACATATAAAAGGAGTGGAGATATGTAATGATTTGGATTGTGGAACGAATCATAATTTGTAATATAAATTCAATTATATAAAAATCATATCCATCTTAATCTATACTTTTAACTCTTACTTTACTTTACTTTAACTTATATTATAAAACACAGTCCCAAAAAGCTGTCTGTCTGTATGTAATTGATTTGCTATATGATTCAATGCTGTTTCATAATAAGTATAGACATACATACATATCACAAATTCCCTTTTCACATATACAAAATATTTAAGTGAGCTCAACTGTATCAAACATTCACTATGTGATTCAGTAAATCTTAAAATTTAATGCTATCTATGAATCATAAAGTTTATATCCTCATATATCAAATTTAAATATTTCACTACTTAATTCTATAAAAATTTAACCTGGACTTTCATATCTTGTCACAATTTATCATTTTTAGGCATCTTATCTTGAACAATGACCAAGTTATAAATTTGTGTCATTTTTGACATAACAGGTACATTATATTATGTAATGTACATATAAGCTAAATATAAGTTTCAAATATTTATAATGTAATAAGACCTCTAATTACATTATCTGTCAAATTCAAAAACACTATGGTGCTTTTGAGTTTTTGTATGAATTTTTGACCTTCATTTTTAGATCATGTTATTTTATATATAATAATTATACCATATTTGTATACTATTTCCTTTGTTATAATTCTATTTCCTTTGTTATAATACTATTTCCTTTGTTATAATACTATTTCCTTTGTAATAATAATAAATCATTTTATAATAATAAGTTACATTTATTCTTGGTGATAAAAACATTTTGATTTTTCTAAATTAAATGTGTACTCACTAGACGTTTGAGGAGTTAATTTACACACTAAATGAAAAAATGACTTTATTGGCCGCAACTTGATTGTTAGAATCCTTCTACTATGGAGTATCTTATTATTTTCCTGTTACCAAAGGAAAAACAGTTTTTTTCCCTTTCATGTTAGCTTAAATTTTTACTTTTAGTATAGATAAAAGAACAGAACTTTCTATTATTAGCTTCTTTCTAAACATGGTATTTGCCTCAAACAGGATTTATAATATGAAGGGAACAGAAAGGAGGTAGGACAACCAGCAAGTAATATTGGTCAATGTGATTAGCAAAATCTATTGATCATCTCTTACATACTTTAGAGTGTTGAGAGTTGTTAATAGCCTGTGAGGCTAAGCTGGGTGTGAAACAAAGTAAATATTGAGATCTATCTGAAAGTTATGCAACTTAACCAGCATCAATATCAAGAAATTGGTCTTCTTAAGAAACCTATGTCTTACCATTATTTCATGTATCCATTTGTCATTAAGTGTCTTTTTAAAGACCACCTTAATTGGGAATGAAACTGCCATTCAGTCAAGAGACGTAAAAAGTATGGACAAAGCTTTACCACACTATATAATATAGCTTTTTAAATGTAGATGAGATAGTAATATTTTTCTATCAACACAGTATCATATTCAAACTGGATTCCATATCTAATAACTGCTTCACTGACAGTCTATTACCTAAGTAGAACCAGACCTATCTGTACCTCACGAATACACCTGAACAGAAAACAAATTCAATATCAGCCTTTATACTGTAAGGTTATAAAAAGTGCTTCAGATCAGATTTTATGAATCCTGTCACAGTTTCCAAAATGAAACCAGAGTGATGAGGTTTACATAGTGAATTTACTAACTTTAAAGGCAAGCATACTGTATAATTTTATAATGCAAGAATGCAGCTATATTCTTTTATTATATACCAACAGATTAAATAAAAAAATGTAAGTAAAGTAAACCCTCAGAAATCTCATCACATGATCAATGGTAACTGTCATCTCTTCCTTATTGTTTCTGAAAAATAATTTACACAAATATGTCGTATAAAGTATAAAACTGAGTTGGAATTAAAATATGTATACTGTCTGAAGTATGAAAGATGGTTTAAGGTTAACCCAACAGCTGACTTCATCACATGATCAAGTTATCAGTCATGTGATGATAAATCATGTTAAGATATATCAAAGTTTAACGAAAACGTTTCAAATTCGATTGGGTCATCTGTAAATTAAAAAGAAAATTTGAGTTGCTTTGTATAGATTCATTTCATTGTCAAAGTTTTGTACACTTTCTACTTTACAATAATACTTATAATAATTAAAAACGATTCTGGGATTTAAAACTAACGTCATAGGGTTCTTTTTAGCGTCAATTGAGTAAAGATCAATTAGTATACAAAAAAAATTGAAATGTGTCATTACGGAATTTTACGCTACATGAACAGTGCTGCCAACATACAGCCTTTTCCTTTAATCACATGATTTGATTCGATTTTTCATAAAAAACTACGCCCACAAGCCCCTGAAATCAATGATTTTTATGAAAAACAACTATACCTGATATACAATCGATAGAGTACTATGGATACATAGCATTAAGTGTATCTTTCAAGGTGCGGCTATTCCTATATTTAGGACTCCTAAAATAACCATATTCGCTATAAGCGATAGATATCTACTCAATCGCACGACAAAAAAGCTATTGATTGTTACGGTTTGTTCCAGATTTACAAACAATCTTAACGATTTTGACAAAAGGGGATAGAAATCGGGACAATCGACACAAGTACATACCGCTAAAAATGATAGCAGACGCCGCCCCCATAACTCCAAAGAAGGGTCCATAGATGGGATTTGTGTCAGTCATTTTGATTGTGAAGTGTGGGAGTATTTACAGGTCCCAAAAACTGTGACGACTATCTGCACACACTCACTTCACGAAACTATTTTAGCACAGACAAATATGGCCCAAGCTTTGCTGTCTCGTTAGAATGGGTCATATGACGATTGATGTTCAAGGCAGTACTCGATATGCCCTAACTTCTTATTGGCGTTCATACGTTATTTCCGAAATGCGCGACCAATCCTGAGCTTGGAAATTCGCAGCGGTATGACGTACAACATTGATGTGGATCGCTGGCCAGCTAATTCATTCTGCGCATGTTCTGATTAAACGTTTCAATACTTTTTTTAAATTGAAAATTCTATAGAGTTAATTGTATATTACTATTAAATTATACTACAATTATTTTAATAAAACAAATTTTTATATGCAATCTAATGGTTAATATTCTTATAACATATTTTAAATATTACAAAGAAATTATTGATTTGCCTAAATAATGATGTTACCAGTTTAATGCGCGCGAATTTTGATTTTTTTTTTTTACCAATTAATTTACGGACTAACGTTATAATTTAAAACTAAATATAAAGACTATATAAATGTTATATAAACTATTGTATATAATGTATATGTTTGAATAAAAAATAACAAAAATTCAGTTCAAAGAATAAAAAAATATCAAATTATCATCTTCTATTTCATCTTTTTAAAGCTCGTTTCCATTTAATCAGGTTCGTCAAGCTATGTTCCCTTGCCTATACCACTATAATGACATAGTAACAGACTTATGCGTCAGACCAGGGCCTATGATGGTGATGACGGTATGATTTAGGATGCGAGAAAACTTTCTAATTTTCGAAAGAAGTTTACCTTTAATTATTAATTCTAACATTAAGGTGACGCGATAACAAGAGTCCAGGGCGGCATCAAGCTTTAAGCCATGAAGATGGTCCGCTGATTTAATTGACTTGATGCCAGTTACTTTAGGCCTTTTACGGTTTTCCTCGTTTCCAATTTAATTGAGCGGAGATATACGAGCGTAGCTTTTTGTATGCTGAGTAAATCAGATGTTTATATGTTGTCCCCACAATAAGCGATCATGTTTCAGATCCACCTGAAAGTGTAAACTTTCATTTAAGAATATTTATTATTGTTTTTATTTGCACACGATAATACGTCATGTATTATCGCGTGCAGAATATTAGTTTTGAATCATAATCATCCTCCTGTCCTTATCCCACTCAAAATGGGGTCGGCACAATACGTTTTAAACATATTGTTACATGATTTGGCTAAGTATTTTACGACCGACCACCTACCTGACGTTTACTTACCTTAGTCGCTTGTTACACCTCGGTAAGAAATAGGGATGGTCTATTCTACTCAGCCGGATACCAATAGCTCACTCTTTTGAATCACAATCTTATTAGCTTTAAGAAGAATGAAGAAGAAGCTTTATCAAGAGGAGAGTTTATACAGGTGGTCCTAGTGGCATATAGGACGAAGTTTAGGTATTTATTTAAGTGAATATTTTAAAAATATAAAAACACACAGGTACAATTTTAAATTACATATTCTTTCTGAACATAATTTGGCTGTCAAAGTCATAATCACATGGCGTATGTGCCACTGTCAAAACCATTATTTTTGTCGCACATGTGTTGGTTATGTTTATTTTCTATTTATGATTCATATATTAATTGTCTTTTAAGTTTATAACAATAAATTAAGTTGTTTGACATCAATATTAAATGCAATATAAAACTAAGTGAAAATGAAGTTTAATTATAAGGTTTGTCTAAGAATTCATATCGCTGTTATAAAAGACTTTTGAGTTAAAGCTTTAAAATAATATATATTTGTTTTACTCTTCTGTAAAGTACAACTTAATGCTCAATATTGTTATATACATATTGCATAAACTGGGTATAACCACGTTATTGGTACAATTTGACCGGTTAGTTTCGAATTTATCCGAAATTTTCGTTATAAGCGCCTTTTTTTGTGACTTCACGGTTAATACATGGTTGTTACACCAATAATTATGAATAACGTTATGTTTAATTAAAAAAATATTCTTTCTTATATTACAGTTTCAAAATTTGCTGGGAACAGTCTACCGCCGAGGTGATATTGTGTTCACAAATGATGGAAATTGTGTAATTAGTCCTGTTGGTAATAAAATAACCATTTACAACCTTAAACAGTAAGTAATCTGTGAAGTTTAAATTTACCATGTTTTGTTTAACAACTAATATATTTTAGGTAGTGACTATTAAGTGATTGGAGTATGGATCTAAATTGAAACTCAATTTACACAAAATAAAACTCAAAACTCAATTTACACACAGATGCTGACTCTTAGTTAAAAAAATAATGACAATATTAATAAAATCCTTTATTGCAGATAAGACAAACTACAGTACATGAAATCTCAATCTCATTAAACCACAAGAAGCGCAAAATCTTATGTACCAATAAAAAAAAATTTCTCAATTATTCCAATAAATACTTTTAAAAGTAAAGAAGATAATATAGTTTTTATTGTTAATTAATTAAGTTGAATTTTCTGTTATATTGATTATGCTATGAAAAGAAATACTGGCATATGCCTTAACAAAATCTCTATTTTATAAACTCTGTTAGTTCTAGAAATTTGATATATATAAATCTTATGCCACAATGTTAGTTACTGTACTCCTCCAAAACAGCTTGACTGATTTTGATGAAATTTTACATGCATATTCAGTAGGTCTGATAAGGACTGCAGGCATCTGATAAAAATTTTATTTTTCAGGAACAAAAGCAACACACTTCCTGTTGAGAGTCATTTTAACTACACAGCAATAGATGTATCTCCAAATGGATCAGTATTGCTTGCAATTAATGAAAGTAATTAATTTTTTTTAACTTTATATGACATTAGTAAGGCCGAGTTTATAGGAAAAAGTAAAGTAAAGTAAAATACCAGCCTGTTACTATTGCACTGCTGGGTATAGGTCTCCTTTATTTGTTTTTGGAGAGAATGTTGGAGCGATACATTGCTCCACATTGCTGCAATGCAGGTAGAGGTTACACATATCCTTGGAATTCTCTAGAGATATGCAGGGTTCCCCACAATGGACTCCTTCAATGAACAGGTTGTGAAAAATATCAAAGACACATAGGTTTTAATGGAAAAATACATTGGTGCCTGCCCTGGGATTGATCCATTTCCAAACCTGTCACAACCTTCAAAGAGTCATAAGTCTCACCCTACTCACTCTAAATCTAAATCTAATCTTAAAAATATAGATTTTCAATAGATTGCTACTTTAAATGCCCAAAAGCATCTACAAAGTTTTATTTAGTATTAGATATTTTCATTGATATTTACAATTCACTGTGCAATTATTAGTAACAGTGAACATTGGGGGAGAAACCTGAAAGTCACTCTATAAACTACCTATTGGGTTTCTGGCTTCAAACATTAAACAGAATCTTTATATATATGTCTTAGTAATTTAGTTTAAAAGGGGCAGCACAACGATAAGTATGCTAACTTGTCCAGTTATACACAGCAATTTAGTTAAAAAATAGGTTCATTGCAAGTCAATGTTTCAGAAAGGGAAGCATAATTGATAAGTATGTTATTTTGTATAGTTTTAGACAGTAATTTAATTAAAAAATAGGTTCCTTGCAATGTTTCAGAGGGGGACGCATAAATGATAAGTATGGTAATTTGTACAGTTATACACAACAATTTAATTAAAAAAAATAGGTTCATTGCAAGTCTCAGGTTTCAGAGAGGGAAGCACAATAGATAAGTATGTTATTTTGTATAGTTATACACAGTAATTTAATTAAAAAATAGGTTCATTGCAATGTTTCAGAGGGGAACGCGCAAATGATAAGTATGTTAACTTGTACAGTTATACACAGATACAAGTTCAAGCAACAAGTTAATGCTGTGAAATTTAGTCCTGATGGGAAGCTGTTTGCTGCTTGTTGTGATGACACAGGTATTGTTAATCTTACAATTGTCGTTAATTAGTTATGATTAAGAGTGTGTGTGTTATAGTGTACTTTTATAAATTACTAGACCCATAAAATGTTATTTTATGGGAAAATAACATTTTATGGGTCTAAATTCCCTAAATAATTTTTAGGGAATTTCTAGAGTACATTATGACAAAAATAACAAAAAATGACAACCCTTATCACAGGAGTATGTAAAATAGATAGCTGATTCTAAGAAATACTGAATATGCGTATAAAATTTCATAAAAATCGATCAAGACGTTTCAAAGGAGTATGGTAACTGACATTGTGATACGAGAATCTATACTTATCATAAAACGAGAGTCCCAAAAAGCTGTCTGTGTGTATGTAATCGATATTCTTATAATCTACTGAACGGATTTTTATACGGTTTTCACCAAAAGATAGTGCAATACTTCCGGATGGTTTAGATAAATATTAAATATCGGTATTGTGTAAATTGTCTTGAACAGATCGCGCAGTTGTTAAAGAACTTGCTTGCTTAGAGCTTTAGTCGCGTACGCTGCGTAAGCCAGCAAAGATACACTAAAGTAATGTAGTAAAAAATTCTAGATCTGAAAATACTACAAAAAAGTCCGCGATAGCATGTCTCTATCTCTCACGGTTAACTAACAATAACGACATTTGTGTTCAAAATTTCGAAAATTCGTGAAAAGTTTTGTAAATCACTGAATTCCACGCGGGGGAAGCCGTTGTTGGCACAGCTAGTTTCAGTATAAAATATTATCGTCTTTAATATTTTAAAAGGTACAAGGTAAAGGACGTTTTAACAGTAGTTTTGAACTAATATTATAATAACAGTTATGTTATTAAGTTAAACGTTTAAGTAATGTACTAGCAAATTGTAGATCTATAAAAATACTATAAAAAAGTCCACAATAGCATGTCTCTATCTCTTATGGTTAACTCTACTTAACTTTACTGTAATATTCATTACAGTGTTCATAATGACAGCACCTAGTAGTTTCACTGGGGAATATCGTTCATTTATCATGAAACGTGTCTTCAAAAAAGCGCATGATGACGTCACATGTCTGGACTGGTCAAATTGTGGGAAACTACTTGCGGTTGGTTCAAAAGACACCACGACAAAAATATACACATCTGAATACTTGGATAATTTAAATATGTACTCTCTGGGCGGACATACTGATAAAGTAGTTGGGGTTTTCTTTGAGAAGAAGAGTCTGGACTTAATTACTGTCAGTCGGAACGGTCAAGTATGCTTGTGGGAGGCAAGTATAGACGCTGATGATTTAGTGACGTCGGCGGTACAGATATCTCATAAGAAGAGACGGAAGCTGCAGAAGGAGGCAGAGATGCAAGAAGATGAAGTTGACGAAGAGAATGTAATAGAGAAGGATAAAGATTATGTAAGTTGTTAACAAAACAGTTTGCGGTACAATCCTGGATATTTAAAAAAGAAACGAAGTGGAAGTATTGTTGTTTTCTACTTTATTTAATTTTCTCTCTTTACTTACTACTCTTTACCTTTTCTACTCTTTAACTAGACTATACTATTTTTTTACATAATTATAAAAAGAATGCCGATGTATATAATAGACAAAGTAGGAACCGACATAAGCTTGCGGTTCCTGCTTTGCGACTAGCTAAAGTACGTAAGTCTTTGGGTTTGGGTATAAGATTCTATAATAAAATTCCGCAACCTACTTTAACTTTACCATTACAGCAGTTTAAAAACACTATTAAAAAAAGGCTAAAACAGAAATCCTACTATACTATTGAGGATTACTTAGACGATAGGAATGTGTGGATTTAGCTACTTTTCTACCCTGTACAAGACATTAATAAACTATATGTTACTAGTTTAAGAATTTTATTTGATAAGAGCAACCGCCGAGTTCCTTGCTGGTTCTTATATCTGGTAGGAACAGCTTTCCGAACCAGCAGTAGATGTTGTCGATTCAAAAGCACTTGTTTACAAGTTTACTTGAATAAAGAATATTTGAATTTGGATATCGGACATACATATATCAGTTTAGCAATGTTAGAGCCGGGCTGTCCGCTTCAGCATCTTTCTGTTATCCCGCCTTTATATCTACATGGGACTTAATGTTGAGCATTTTGGCTTACCATTATTTAAGAAAAGTTCAAGATCTAAATTATCCGTCTTTGACAATGGACGTCATAGCCGATATTGGTCTGAGTAAGCGATTTAAACGCTAAACGGTTTTGTATCGCTTGAATGAAGTTTCTTTCAACCTTATTAAGGTCGTCTATCCACTTGAAAGAGTTTCGATAAACCTAACGTCTTTCCGCACGGGGTAACCTTTCATTACCTTGTGATTCCTACATCCATCGAACCTTAACACTAACGCTACCTTAAGCTTAGTGACTCTGAGCTATTTCGGTAACTCTGGTCATTTCAATCCATTTCTGATAATACTCTTGTTTCATCGCTCGTTGAGTGCCAAATTTTTGGATAAAGACCAACGCCAACTAACGGTTTTTAGTCCTCAGTTTGTCATTGTCAACACCCAAAGGAGGGCTCTGAGGGTTTTAGTACAAAAAGTCTCACGTAATTTTATAAACGCTTCCTACTGTAATTGGATTGATTTCTCAAAATTGCAGCTACCCATAAGAGACGTAAGCCTCAATATTTCTATTTGTCTATAATTTTGAGTGCCGAGTGCCAATTTCAGAACCAAGTGTCGCGGAATATATGAGATATAACTTTCGTCTCGTCCTATTGATTTCTAAATTCCAAGAAAAACTTGCTTATATTATCATTCGTTTAAATTGTATTTTTTCTCAAGGAAAGCGATCAAGATGCGAACATGGAATCTGAAATCGCGAAGAAAGAGCAAAACCTGGAAGATGAGAAACGTTTGAAGTACAAGAAATTAGGTCGCCACTATATCGGTGACGCGATCCGAAACGCCCACCATAAATGCAAGTTGTCTGCCGCGGCCTACCACAGGAACACCAAGATATTGGTGACAGGTCAGTTTACTGAATTTGAATCAATACTTTAAGGCAAGATTTGTGACGTTTTTATTTACCTTTCAATTACGTCAAGTTTAGTCATCATCCTCCTGCCCTTATCCCACTCTAAGTGCGGTCGGCACAACATATTTTGGAGACAATGGTTAGAGCTAAGACCAACCAAACTGGTTCAAGTGGATTTGAAGACATAAATCGCGAATACTTCAGAGATATGCAGGTTTCCTCACGTTTTTTTCCTTCAATGAAAAGCGTTTGATAAGTTTCAAATATCAATCAGGCATATAAGTTTTAATGGATAATATTGGTGGCTCTGAAAATAACTACTTGTCTGTGGTTTTCCAAGTGAATTGTGGTTTCTGTCCTTAGAGCGTGGGTATGCCGTGTGGTATCCGGCAGATATTCTATTCTGCATGATACCCACCCTCCTTTCTTGCCGAGGTGTCGTAAGAGGCGACTAAGGTATGTGCCGTGTGGTATCCGGCTGCATAGAATAGACCACCCTCCTTTCTTACCGAGGTGTCGTAAGAGGCGACTAAGGTATGTGCCGTGTGGTATCCGGCTGCATAGAATAAACCACCCTCATTTCTTACCGAGGTGTCGTAAGAGGCGACTAAGGTATGTGCCGTGTGGTATCCGGCTGCATAGAAAAGACCATCCTCATTTCTTACCGAGGTGTCGTAAGAGGCGACTAAGGTATGTGCCGTGTGGTATCCGGCTGCATAGAATAGACCACCCTCCTTTCTTACCGAGGTGTCGTAAGAGGCGACTAAGGTATGTGCCGTGTGGTATCCGGCTGCATAGAATAGACCACCCTCATTTCTTACCGAGGGGTCGTAAGAGGCGACTAAGGTATGTGCCGTGTGGTATCCGGCTGCATAGAATAGAGCACCCTCCTTTCTTACCGAGGTGTCGTAAGAGGCGACTAAGGTATGTGCCGTGTGGTATCCGCCTGCATAGAATAAAGCACCCTCCTTTCTTACCGAGGTGTCGTAAGAGGCGACTAAGGTATGTGCCGTGTGGTATCCGGCTGCATAGAATAGACCACCCTCCTTTCTTACCGAGGTGTCGTAAGAGGCGACTAAGGTATGTGCCGTGTGGTATCCGGCTGCATAGAATAGACCACCCTCATTTCTTACCGAGGGGTCGTAAGAGGCGACTAAGGTATGTGCCGTGTGGTATCCGGCTGCATAGAATAGAGCACCCTCCTTTCTTACCGAGGTGTCGTAAGAGGCGACTAAGGTATGTGCCGTGTGGTATCCGCCTGCATAGAATAAAGCACCCTCCTTTCTTACCGAGGTGTCGTAAGAGGCGACTAAGGTATGTGCCGTGTGGTATCCGGCTGCATAGAATAGACCACCCTCATTTCTTACCGAGGTGTCGTAAGAGGCGACTAAGGTATGTGCCGTGTGGTATCCGGCTGCATAGAATAGACCACCCTCATTTCTTACCGAGGGGTCGTAAGAGGCGACTAAGGTATGTGCCATGTGGTATCCGGCTGCATAGAATAGAGCACCCTCCTTTCTTACCGAGGTGTCGTAAGAGGCGACTAAGGTATGTGCCGTGTGGTATCCGGCTGCATAGAATAGATCACCCTCATTTCTTACCGAGGTGTCGTAAGAGGCGACTAAGGTATGTGCCGTGTGGTATCCGGCTGCATAGAATAGACCACCCTCCTTTCTTACCGAGGTGTCGTAAGAGGCGACTAAGGTATGTGCCGTGTGGTATCCGGCTGCATAGAATAGACCACCCTCATTTCTTACCGAGGTGTCGTAAGAGGCGACTAAAGTATGTGCCGTGTGGTATCCGGCTGCATAGAATAGATCACCCTCATTTCTTACCGAGGTGTCGTAAAAGGCGACTAAGGTAAGTTGACGTCAGGCAGGCGGCCGGTCGTAAAATACGTAGCCAAATCATTTGACAACATGTTTGTAACATGTTGTGCCGATCTCACTTAGAGTGGGATAAGGGCAGGAGGATGATGATGATGATGTCCTTAGAGCGTGGGTAAATCTAAATTAAGCAACGTAGGCTTACACATAAACATAGTACATTCAAGATCGTATCTCCGTTTCATCTTTTATCTTTTGTCTTGTCTTTCGGTTGTCTCAGGTTTCTCAACCGGCATATTCTTTCTCCACGAGATGCCAGATGTAAATTTAATCCACACTCTCACCATATCAGAACACAGGATCAGCAGCATAGCGATGTCACCTCAGGGTGACTGGATCGCTCTCGGATGTCCAAACATCGGACAGCTGCTTGTTTGGGAGTGGCAGAGTAAGAAAACACATTTATTACATACTAGCTGGTACACCAGCGGCTTCGTCCACGCGGAATTCTGTGATTTGTAAACCCTTTACCGAATTTTCGAAAAATTTTTTTTTTTTAAAGGGCTTGTTCAATTCTGAACATGTTACCCTTATCATGACCCTTTACAAGATTCTACAATCTACGTTTTAGTCCAATATCAACTAATTTATACAGCATTCTTGCTTGTCGTGATAAAGGAAAAGCAAGAATGCTATTACAAATTCCAACATCCATTATGTTGAGGTTAAATTTAGTGATAAATTCAGACCTTTCAGCTTCATTCCGGACACACTCCAACAATATATGACATATATCTTGAGCCTTACCACATTCTTGACGTTTTCCTCATTAAAAAGCCGAAACTGTTTAGCGGTAAATGTCCGGAACGTAGCCTTAAAGCCGTAACAATGTCGCTAATGCTCATTTTCGAAATTTTGATCGTAAAAGTAGTTATTGTGAGTTAACCGTAAGAGATAGAGACATGCTATCGCGGACTTTTTGCAGTATTTTTATATATCTACAATTCTCTAGTACATTACTTTAGCGTATCTCTGCTGGATTACGCAGCGCACGCGACTATAGCTCGCTAAAGCAAGTTTTTTAACAACTGCTCGATCTCTTCAACACAGTTTACATACCGATATATACTATTTACGTAAACCATCCGGAAGTATTGCACTATCTTTTGGTGAAAACAGTACAAAAATCCGTTTAGTAGATTTTAAGAAAATCGCTTACATACAGACAGCTTTTGGGAACATTGTTTTATAATAAGTATATAGATACCGTTCATCAAATCAAAACTTGGGTTTAGATTAATTATAATTCTAGAATAAAATTCCACCGAGTTTCTTGCTGGCTCTTCTCGGTAGGAACAGCTTTCCGAACCAGCGGTAAAGTTGACGATTCAAAAGCACTTGTTTACAAGTTTACTTGAATAAAGAATATTTTGAATTTGAATTTGAATGAATTGAGCTTTACCAATACAGCAACTTAAAATAACTGATACAGAAAGCCTATTGAGTTATATATAAATGATAAAAATTCGTGGATTTTACTCCTATTCGACCTTGCATAAGATGAATATGACTAATGATAATTATAATTGTAAGAATTATATTCTGGAAAGAACAACTGCCGGGTTTCATGCTGGCTCTTTTCGCAGAGAAGTAATTTTCGAAACCAGCTGTAGAGTTGAGAGGATTCAAATGTTTACAAATTTACTTGAAATATTTTGAGTTCCAGTTTGAATAAACTCTATGTAATATTTATCTTTTAATCAACCAATTTTATTTTAAACCAAAATTATTTCTTATGGCAATATTTCGGTACTTAAAAAAAGTTATATTGCTTTGCTTCCTATGCCACCATAAAAACGGCCCCGATCATATCAATATCCTATATATTGTTAAAGAGAATTGCGACTAGGTGAAGACTATTGATGATTGTTGGCAATATTATGATCATCAATTCCTCGTCCAGGTGAACAGTATGTGATGAAGCAACAGGGGCATTCGTTAGACATGACATGTCTGGCTTATTCTCCTGATGGCCTCTACATAGTCACAGGAGGTTACGATGGAAAGGTGAAGGTCTGGAACACAACCTCCGGGTTCTGTTTTGTGACCTTCAACGAGCACAAATCAACAGTCACCAGTATAGTGTTCAGCGCCAATAAGAAGTTCTTTGTGTCCTCATCCTTGGATGGTACTGTGAGGTGCTATGATCTCACGAGGTGAGTGATAAATATATATATATATTTTAATCCCGCTATTGAGATGCAGGCTTGACTGTCCCGTTGGCTTTATGTGGCAAATACCCATTGATGGCCAAAATGTTCTAAAAACAATCCTTTTGTTGGTTCTTCGAATATCTATTTCCCGGATATCTGTCACCTACAACAAAAGTATTAAGTTACTTTCGGGATCGCATCATCATTCATCATTCTCCTGTCCTTATCCCACTCTAAGTGAAGTCGGCCCAACATGTTCAAATACGTTGTCACATGATTTGGCTACGTATTTTACGATCGGCCGCCTGCCTGACGTCAACTTACTTTAGTCGCCTTTTTACGGCACCTCGTTTAGAGATGAGGGTAGTCTATTCTATGCAGCCGGATACCACACGGCACTTACCTTAGTCGCCTCTTATGACACCTCGGTAAGAAAGGAGGGTGGTCTATTCTATTCCGCCGGATATCTTGGGATGAATCACCAGCACGATATACTTGATTGAATTGATGATTCTTTTAAGATATGTAGGTTTTCTCAGTAATTAACCAATGAGTGTTTTTGTTAAATCATAATTTCCTGATAGATATTCACACCTTCCTTCGGTGAAGGAAAACATCGTGAAAAATCCTTCATATATCATGGGAATTCTAGGTATATGTGTAACCAATCCGCATTGGAGAATCGTGGTAGGTCTTAACTTCAGTGCAAACGTGCGGACGGATGAAACAACCTCCGGGACCTGGGCCCGACGTCACGGCGTTTCAACCTACCTTATGCGGCCGTTAGCTGTATGTGGTCCGGCCTCGTGAGTCACTGCGTGTATATGTGTGCGTGTGTGTGTGTGCTTGTATGTACTTGGCCGATTCCCGAAACCGTTGACTCGCTTCTGCACTCTTCCACGGACACGTAATGTCTGTTTCTCCCTGAGTATACACTTCACTATATCGGCTGAATAACACCCGGTGTGCACACAACCTTCGTAAGGTCACACGTTATTAAGTCGTCCCTATATCGGGGAATAATACCCAACGCGCACCAAAACCGTGGACGGTCGCGTCTTATCAAACACTTCACTGGTTAAACGCGTCACCAAATCTGAGAATAACACCCGAAACGCAAAATTACACGTGTGCGTTATAAAGGAATGCCGTGTACAGGCGCACGCGGCCTATCCCTATCGTGTTTGAAAAGTAACGTCGCTCGCCCCTCCGGTGGGCGAGTCATTTTATTCAAAACACTAGTCCTTGTCTCCAATAAGGATAGAGGACGCTGATGCAACTGTGAAATAGTAACAGGGCGTTACTTTATTACTGTATATTCTGTGTACAAAAAAGGGTTATCCACCTAAGTTAGAGTAGAGTTTGATTGTGTAAAGTTTTCCAGATATCGTAACTTCCGAACTCTGACGTCACCGAGTTTAGTGCAATTCGGTTGCGTCGCCGTGGACTCTAGCAGCGAGCTGTGCGCCGCTGGTGGTCAAGATGTCTTCGAGATATTCGTATGGTCCATCAAGTTCGGCAAGCTCCTTGAGGTTAGACTGCTTACAGCTATTGATTCAAATTCAAATTCAAAATGTTCTTTATTCAAGTTAACTTGTAAACAAGTGCTGCTGGTTCGGAAAGCTGTTCCTACTGAGAAGAACCAGCAAGATACTTGGCGGTTGCTCTTTTCAAATAATAATTCTTATTACTACTTACATATTTATTAGTTATTAATGTCTTGTACAGGGTCGAAGATTTTATTCACGCATTCTAACGTCTAAGTAATCCTCAACAGTATAGCAGACTTTCTGTATCAGCCATCCTTTAAAGGTGTTTTTAAACTGCTGTAATGGCAAAGTTTAATGGCATATACAGTATCTATGTCGATACATACATATATAAAAAATGTCAACATAGATAAAAAATACCCGTTTTTCTTTAGAAACAGCAAATACTATTGATATTATTTAGTATGTTCTTAAACTTAAATATTTTAAAGCATAATTAAAATGGTTTCAGGTATTAGGAGGTCATGAAGCGCCAGTAGCGAGTTTAGCATTTAGCCCAAATCTGTCGAGCTCGCGTCTTGCCTCAGCTTCTTGGGATAAAACCGTGAAGCTGTGGAACTGTATCGAAAGCAGCTCAGAAAGCGAAACTATAAGAATGACTTCGGATGCTTTACAAGTTACCTTCAGGCCTGATGGTGAAGAGGTAAGTCGTTTTTGTGATATCAGCGGATATATAATGATCAATTTCAATTAAATAATTGAACCCGTCATCATCCTTCCTACTCCCATGCCGCTTTCAACTCTTGAACCGTCCGTGAGTTTCCAAAAATCCAGTGTTTTGTGATATAGATATATTTAAGAACTGTGCTCTGAGTGTCAATAATCCATTCTCGATTTCTTGTTAGGCTTTCTCATTCAAATATGGTCCTTCGAGCCGGACTGTGTAATCATATTTAGCAAAAGTAACCCTAACGTTTTCATTTTAATATTCTTTATAACTTAATAACTTAACTTTTATTGAAAAATTAGTTCTAAATTACTGTCCTTAAAACGTCCTATACCATCGTCTTTAATATTTAAATAATTTGATTCACTTTGATGCTAGTACGGTACTCTTTAAAATTTTCCTCTGAACTAATTTAAATGACTTCGGACTGTATGGACACTATGTAATTTACGATTTTTGCGGTTTTCGGTTTATTTTATGTTTTAGTTAAATTATATTTAGCAGTCATCAAAACTAATTGAATACAACTCCAATTTAAAATCTTTATCCTACGATGATACTGAAAATCTGTTAAGTGTCATACAATAATATATACATACCTGTCTATATTATTGTCTCATACATTGTAATGTAAAACAGAATTGTAATAGCAGTAATAGTAACATAGAATTGATTAGAAGTAGTGATATAAGTTGTTTTAATTTGCTTTTGTTTGTTAAACATATTGTTAAAGAACATCAGGTTGCATTGTGTTTTTGCGGAGGTCCTAATAACTGGAACACAGTTTTCAATTAATGCGGTTATTATGGTCTCAAATTGTTTTATGTATGCCTTTTTCTTTTTCCAAATAAATAAATTATTATTAATTATAATATATAGATTGCCGTGTCAACACTGGACGGCAATATATCTTTCTTCGACGTCACCACTTCCGATCAAACTGGTAGTATCGAAGGCAGGAACGACCTGGGTTCAGGTAGAGCTGATACAGATCTGATAACACCTGAAAAAATGCTCAAAACCAAGTGAGTGGTTCAAACATCGGTTAATTTTGTACATTCTGGAAATATACATTTTACATTAAAGAAATTTATTGAACAACTTTAGCTTTATAACTTTGTTTTATTGAACTCATTGAATTTACTGTTAAACTTGTTTTTTACAAATCGTCGACTATAATCTTTACAATCATTTATTTAAACTTTGACAGTTAAAGTAGTGGAAACAATCGATTTTATTTACATAATTTTAATCGATTTATCATATTGATATTCCCTTTTTTCAACGTTATTGAATTTTATATTATACAAGGATTTCTATATACACCGGGGTAACATATAGGCTATGTTACCCCGGTGTATAAGGAACAATTCAGCCAAATTTCATCGATATTCGTTCAGCGGATTGGCCGTGAAAACGACACAGACAGACAGACAGACAGACTTTCGCATTTATAATATTGAGTACTTTATGAATTTTATGTTATATTATGTATTGTTTCATAGAAATAAACAGGCATTTAAATAACTATATTGTATTTAGTGAAATAAATATGAACATACGTTTATCGCATTACTTAAAAGTTAAGTTATAGACAATTCAAAAGTAATAATAAAATTATTAATGATATAATCCGCCATTACGCCGTTGAGTTTGTGATAGTGAACGTGTGTAGTGCTTGTGTATTGTGGTGGCGGTGGTGGTGGTTTGTGCATGTGTTTTTACGAATCCTGCACGTAACGGGTATGAAAAAACGGATAGTCCACTATACATTTAGCACTATATATATTTTCTATTTACTGTATCGCGGATTACTGGGATATCACAGCTTACACAACTCAAACTCAAACTCAAAACATTCTTCATTCAAGTAGACTGTTTACAGTACTTTTGAATCGTCAAATGTTTTCAAGAAGCTACCACTATTCACAAGTTTGCTCCTACCGAGAAGAACCAGCAAGAAACTCGGCGGCCATTTTTTAAAATACTAATTAAGTTTATTTTCTAGGGCTTTTACAACTATATGTTATTCGGCCGATGGCTCCTGCATTTTAGGCGCCGGTAATTCTAAACACGTTTGCTTGTACAGCATAAAGGAGTCTGTGCTTATTAAGAAATTCGTTATCACGCAAAATAGATCTTTGGATGCTGTTAATGTAAGCTTCTTTCAAATATATTCTATAGTTTTATTTAGAACTACTAGAGGAAGAAAAAATGGATGGAATGATAGAAGAGAACGGAAGATAAATTGTTATAGACTAAAAATACGTGCGACTTCGCCCGCGTGAAATTCAGTGTTTAGCATGTTATAGTCGCTCGAGTCTCAGCAGGAGACTGGCTCTCTGATACCCTACACCGCTTTTTATACCTATTCCCCTATTTCCCCCTTTTTATACCTCTTCCACCTATTCCCCCCTTTTTATACCTATTCTCCCTAATCCTCCCCCTTTTTTTATACCTATTCCCCCTATTCCCCCCTTTTTATACCTATTCCCCCTACTCCCCGTTTTTTTATACCTATTCCTCCTATTCCCCCCTTTTTTATACCTATTCCCCATCTAAACTACAATCGACACCGGTTTTTTACTACCCCCACTAAAAATTGTTGTAAAACAACCTCTTTAACTCAATTTACATGAAACCATTATGTGCTATTAACCTAAACCTTTCAGAGGAATTGCAGTAGATTTTTAGAAAATCGATTACATACAGACAGACAGGTTTTGGGTCTATAATAAGTATATGGCTTCACTAATTACTAACTAACTATTCAACAAATGATAAATAAATATTACTAACTAGTTATGGTTTATACGAGCCCTTATGCCCCACTCTTGTTAAGTACCTGTCAGTGCGACGCTTTCGTTCTTTCAATTAGAGGATAAAACAAAGATAGGTCCAGAACAACGTTTGGTGGAGAATTAGAGTAGCCATCAAGGTAACGTGGGATAGATTCCCATTCCAATGAATCGGTTTCTATAAAAAAGATGGGAGCAATAGACTGACTCAAGCTCTATTCGAAATAAAACTTGTCATTTAAATGATTTTTAGAAGCAGGCGTTACTTTGTGGAATTTCTTATCACAGGCACTATAACAGAACTACCTCGCTATAATCCGCACGGGTTAAGTGTACGCATACAAAGCTAATGTGTGTGAAGCAGGCAAAATTTACGAACCTTACACATACAGGACAAGTTACCACACGTACCACTAGGCGTCTCCAGCAACAATGCACACAAGCAGCACACAACAGTCTTAAATTTATTTTGAAATAAATACAACTATAAGAAAATGATTTTCTTTTAGACTGAAGTAATTGGAATGCTAGGGCCTCAGCTTCCTGCACTGATAGAGAAGCTGAAACTTCTTCAATCTTCTTCACCTTACGAGGATTTATACTGTCCCGGGGAATACTCCTTATTTTGTAACAGATTTATTTTTGTTGGCCGATAATATTTCTCTTCTATTTCTGAATCTTCACTAATATTAGGTGTATCTGTTTGATTGCCAGTATCAGAGCTGAACTGTTTGATGCTGCTTTCCCATTTTTCTTAACTTTTTCTTTCGTCATTGTATTTTATTTATATAAGACATGTGAAATACATACAAACACCACCACAATCTCGACGATCGTTTCGCTCCGAAACCGAAGCGTCATCAGGAGGATAGGCTCCACGACAAATTCGCAATGCTATTTGCATTGCATTGCGATTTTGTCGTGGAGCCGATCGTCGATATTTCGGTGGTGGTTGTGTGTGCTGCTTGTGTGCTTTGTTGCTGGTGGAGACGCCTTGGGGTGTGTGTGGTGGCTTGTACTGCATGTGTAAGGTGCGTAAATTTTACCTGCTTCATACACATTAGCTTTGCATGCATTCGCTTAACCCGTGCGGATTATAGCGAGGTAGTTCTGTTATAGTGCCTGTGATAAGAAATTCCGCAAAGTAACGCCTGCTACTATAAATCATTTAAATGATAAGTTTTATTTCGAATAGAGCTTGAGTCAGTCTATTGCTCCCATCTTTTTTATAGAAACCGTTTCATTGGAATGGGAATCTATCCCACGTTACCTTGATGGCTACTCTAATTCTCCACCAAACGTTGTTCTGGACCTATCTCAAACTCAAACTCAAAATATTCTTTACTCAAGTAGACTGTTTACAGTACTTTTGAATCGTCAATGTTTTCAAGAAGTTGCCACTGATTCGGAAGTTTGCTCCTACCGAGAAGAACCAGCAAGAAACTCGGCGGCCATTGTTTTTTTTAAATTTATAAATTTTTTTTACAATTTGATTGATGGTTACAAATTAATCGTTGCAGCTTGGTGCGTAGCTGACTGCAGTTAAGATATGCTACTATCACTTATAATCTTTCTTTTATTCACTCATAATCTTTCATATCTTTGTTTTATCATCTAATTGAAAGAACGAAAGCGTCTGTAAATATCCTGGATATTTACAGACGCTATGCTTTCTTTTTTCTTTCAACCGAACTTCTTGTATGTTCTTCTAGTCTGAACTTCAAATGAAACCTTTTGTTGAATCCTAGAGCTTACACCTTTTTGACGTTGAAGTTATTTAGCCCTCGTTTATAAGTATTTTTAATTTTTTAAAGATATTTTACCCAAATTTTAGTAGTGCAACTCATCATTTTTATTGGCATTATCAACTTCATTGTAACAATTCTTTCAGGATTTTATAAACCGACGTTTTCTAACGGAGTTCGGAAATATGGCTCTGGTCGAGAACAGAAATGAGTTTGAAGGTGGCGATGTGAGCATACGACTGCCGGGTGTGAAGTCAGGAGATATGGCTGATAGGAACGTCAAGCCCGAGGTAATGACAATATATCTATATCTATATTTATCTATACTATTACCATTACTATATAAAGCTGAAGAGTTTGTTTGTTTGAACGCGCTAATCTCAGAAACTACTAGACCGTTTTGAAAAATTCTTTAAATGTTAGATAGTCCATTTATCGAGAAAGGCTCAATACTCGTATAATGAACATGAATTATATTAAAATCTATATCGATTGAAATTTCAATCGATGTTTCGATGTTTCAAATATGATAGTATCGATGTTTAGACTTTTATAAATATCGATTAACCGCTGTGATAGCCCAGCGGTGAGACCGGGCGACTCTTTCGAGGGGAACACGAGTTCAAACCCGGGCAGGCACCAATGAGTTCTTCTAATAAAACTTATGTGTCTAATTGATAATTGCAATTTATCACACGCTTTTCGGTGAAGGAAAACATCGTGAGGAAACCTGCATATCTCTAGAGAATTCTAGGGATATGTGTAACCTACCAATCCGCATTGGAGCAGCGTGGTAAGTCTTGGCTCTAATCCTTCTCTCCAAAAACGGAGAGAGGAGGCCTTAGCCCAGCAGTGGACATAGTAACAGGCTGTTACTTTACTACTTTACTACTTTTACTATATCGATTGAAATTTCAATCGATGTTTCCATGTTTCAAATATGATAGTATCGATGTTTAGACTTTTATAAATATCGATTATATTAGCGGCGGTTTTATTCTTGAACTTTTTCAACACTTTGCGGTTGAGGGATTTGAACGATTGTTGAAAATCGATGTTTAGATTTTTATAAATATCGATTATATTAGCGGCGGTTTTATTCTTGAACTTTTTGAATACTTTGTGGTTGAGGGATTTGAACGATTGTTGAATATCGATGTTTAGATTTTTATAAATATCGATTATATTAGCGGCGGTTTTATTCTTGAACTCTTTGAACACTTTGTGGTTTATGGGATTTGAACCATTGTTGAACGGTTCGTGAAATATTCCCAGGTGCGCGTCCACTGCGTACGGTTTTCACCAACGGTTGAGAATTTCGCAGTGGCTGCCACCGAAGGTCTTCTATTGTACAGTCAAAACGCAGGCCTCGATGGAATTTTTAGGTGAGCTGAAATAAAACCTACTTAAGACTGATAATAAATAAATATAAAATATAAATGAGCTGTGATAGCCGAGCGGTGAGACCGGGCGACTCTTTCGAGGGGAACACGAGTTCAAACCCGGGCAGGCACCAATGAGTTCTTCTAATAAAACTTATGTGTCTAATTGATAATTGCAATTTATCACACGCTTTTCGGTGAAGGAAAACCTCGTGAGGAAACCTGCATATCTCTAGAGAATTCTGGAGATATGTGAAACCTACCAATCCGCATTGGAGCAGCGTGGTAGGTCTTAGCTCCAACCCTTCTCTCCAGAAACGGAGAGAGGAGGCCTATTCCCAGCAGTGGGATTGTAACAGGCCGCTACTTTAAAATATAAATATCCGGACACTTACACACACTGTCGGACTACCGTGTATCCCAAAAGTAAGTTAATACTTGTGTTATGGGTGACGGACTACTGGTAGATATACTACATATAATTTTAAATACATACTTAAATACACCAACTGAGGGTGGTCTAATCTACGCAGCCGGATACCACACGGCATTTACCTTAGTCGCCTCTTACGACACGTCGGTAAGAAAGGAGGGTGGTCTATTCTACTCCCCGGATACCGCACGGTGGTTAATCTAGCTTAGAATATGATTATTAAATCGCATTAAAAACTTCAGAGATTTTGGTTTAAAATGAATGCCTTGCTTCGTGGAACCTCTTTTGAAATTTGTCTTTCGTTTTTTCGCTCAGACCCTACCGTTTGGAAACCGGTTCAACACCGCTAGCAGTGAAACAGTTGCTTCTAGAAAAGTCTTGGGGTCCCGCGTTGATAGGTGCCCTTCAGTTGAACGAGCACCACGTGATTCAACAGTGCATTGAAGCCGTCCCACCATCTGATAGTGAGTAATACTTAGTGGTATTGGTGGTGGTGACGAAAGTGACAACTTTAGTAGAAGTCATAATGACGTTGGGAGTGACCTTGGATTCAAACCTCCAATGGAGCACACACATAAAAAAATCCTGCAGGGAAACTTAGTTCAGCAGCCTACGCTGTTCCTAAGATAAGACAATTTACAGATGTCGAAACAGCAAAACTTGTTTGTTTTGCTTAATTCCATAACATTATGTGTTATGGAATAATGCTATGGGGTAAATGCGGGGATAATTTTTTTTTTTTGTATTACAAAAAAGAGCCATACGTGGCATCTATAATTTAAGTCCGCGTGATTCCTTGCGAGAGAAGTTTAAGGAAATAGGTATTCTTACATTTGCTTCACATTATATTTTAAGCAATTTAATTTTTGTACATTAAAATATAAAGAATTATAAAACGATAGTTGATGTATATAATAGACAAAGTAGGAACCGACATAAGCTTGCGACTCTTGCTTTGCGCCTAGCAAAAGTACGTAAATCGTTTGTGGGTTTGGGTATAAGATTCTATAATAAAATTCCGAAATCAATTTTGGCCAAGCCATTACAGCAGTTTAAAAACACTGTTAAAAAGAGGCTGATACAGAAAGCCTATTATACTGTTGAAGATTACTTTGATGATAAGGATGTGTGGATATAGGTGCACTTCTACCCTGTACAAGACAGTAATAAATAAATGTAACTAGTTCTAAGATTTATATTTTAAAAAAGAGCAACCGTCGAGTTTCTTACTGGTTCTTCTCGGCAAGAACAGATTTCCAAACCATCAGTAGAGTTGACGATTCAAAAGCACTTACAAGTTTACTTGAATAAAACATATTTAGTTTTTTTTTGATCCGTATGGTATCCGGCAGAATAGAATAGACCACCCTCATTTCTTACCGAGGTGTCGTAAGAAGCGACTAAGGTATGTGCCGCGTGGTATCCGGCTGCGTAGAATAGACCACCCTCAGTTCTTACCGAGGTGTCGTTAGAGGCGACTAAGGTATGTGCCATGTGGTATCCGGCTGCGTAGAATAGACCACCCTCATTTCTTACCGAGGTGTCGTAAGAAGCGACTAAGGTATGTGCCGTAGGGTATCCGGCTGCATAGAATAGACCACCCTCATTTCTTACCGAGGTGTCGTAAGAGGCGACTAAGGTATGTGCCGTGTGGTATCCGGCTGCATAGAATAGACCACCCTCATTTCTTACCGAGGTGTCGTAAGAGGCGACTAAGGTATGTGCCGTGTGGTATCCGGCTGCATAGAATAGACCACCCTCATTTCTTACCGAGGTGTCGTAAGAGGCGACTAAGGTATGTGCCGTGTGGTATCCGGCTGCATAGAATAGACCACCCTCCTTTCTTACCGAGGTGTCGTAAGAGGCGACTAAGGTATGTGCCGTGTGGTATCCGGCTGCATAGAATAGACCACCCTCATTTATATTTATATTTCAAAATACGCAGCCAAATCATGTGACAATATGTTTGTAACATGTTGTGCCGACACTTAGAGTGGGATAAAGGGCAGGAGAATGATGATGAAGTGTAATATTTCAACCCTTTTTTTCAGTTGAATTAACCGTGGTTAGTCTGGAAGATGAATACGCCTATCGTCTTCTGAACTCAATCGCTCGTCTCCTAGAAGACAGCAGGCACTTGGAGCACCTTCTTCTATGGGTCAGAAGTATCGTCACAGGCAAAAAGAAATTCCCCCAAAGTGTACTTCTAGCAATTGAGAAGGTCCTCACCGTGAAATACTCTCAACTTAGTAAGATGTAAGTCATTTTCTACTACATTATTCGTGATCTAGGTTATTTTGAGATTAGCAATTAGCTGGCTATTGGCCTTGAGCTCTTCTGCGTTGACTTTAGTAGTAAAAAAATACTTTTTTTATTAGAAGTTTATATTTAATTTATAATTTATTGTCAAGGATGATTATTAAGCGATTTTTTTTATTACTTCTTTTACAAATTTGGGTGCAGAAATATTTAGCAATATGCAATATACTAGATATATGTATATAACACGAGCTGTGATAGCCCAGCGGTGAGACCGTACGACTCTTTCAGGGGAACACGAGTTCAAACCCGGGCAGGCACCAATGAGTTTTTCTATTAAAACCCATGTCTAATTGATAATTGCAATTTATCACTCGCTTTTCTGTAAAGAAAACATCATGAAGAAACCTGTATATCTCTAGAGAATTCTGTTGATATGTGTTACCTACCAATCCGCATTGGAGCAGCGTGGTAGGTCTTAGCTCCAACCCTTCTCTCCAGAAACAGAGATATCCTATTCCCAGCAGTGGGATTGTAACAGGCCGCTACTTTTATGTATATAACGCATTTGGAAACTGGCATACAAGATAAAAATTAATAAATAACATTGTTGTTTCCAATATAAACAAGTCAAGTTAAAAAAGGTTTTAACAAAATTTCATGTCCCTACTGTTAACTGTTCAGGAGTTAATTCGTTTAAAGCCAATGCTGACAGCAGCATCAAATCATGCTTATGATAAACATGCATTATCATAGGGAAGATGTAAAATTTCAGCTCAATCGGACACCGGGAAGTGGGCCAAATTTAACTCCCAATTACCACCTTCACATACATCGAATCAAATCAAATCAAAATATTCTTTACTCAAATAAGCTCTTTCGAGCACTTTTGACTCAACAAGGATCAATATGATTAATGACTACAACTGATTCGGAATGTTGCTCTTATCTTAAAGAACCAGCATCGGCGTACAATCTTTTAAACATTTACAATTTTACACAGTCTTGTAGGATTATAGTATTATAGCATTTTTTAACATACATGGCAAGTTAAAAAAAAGGTTATTAAAAAAGAGGTTTTTTTTAAACAAACAACATCGTTGTTTAGAATATTAAAGATTCTACATGAATTAAATTAGAGAATATAGTTTCATGTGAACTCAATAATTGATTTTGATAATCCCAAATTTATCTATATTACATAAACCCTGTCACATGCCACGATAGTACTATCGTAGTCCGGAAAAATTCTAGTGGAAGATAAGATACCATAACCGATTCAGATGAGAATACCAAAGATAATGATTTTTTACGACTGTGCAGTAAATCTGTTTTGAACAATGACCATAAACAGATTGAGATATATATACAATAAATTTCTTTCAGCTTTATTTACATGTTCTGAAAAAGAAAAAATGTATATCGAATTGAGTAAATTTGTATTTAGACTGTGATCTGGCAAAGTACAATCTTATTTTTGACAATTTATAGAATTAGGCGTTACTTTGCGGAGATCCATAATACAAAAGCAATAATAAAATTATTTTGCTATCCGCGATACAGTAAATAGAAAATATATATAGTGTTAAATTTATAGTGGACTATATATGTGCAGGATTCGTAAAAACACATGCACAAACCTCCACCACTTCCGCCACAATACACAAGCACTGCACACGTTCACTATCACAAACCCAACAATCGTTTCGCCCCACAACCGAAGCATCATCAGGAGATAGACTCCACGACAAAATCGCAAATTTTTGACTGAACTGAACTTTTCAGGAAGAAACGTGATTATTAATATATTCGCGATAAATTTTATGAAATAAAAAATTCTATAAATTAGATAGATACTGGGTTGATTCACACCGTTTCAGATGCGACTTCAATAAATACACGATCCGGTGTATTAAATCAGTTGGTGAGATGACTCCGAAGCCAGATGACGTAGAGATGGATACCGATCAGTCAAGTGGACGCGGAACTTTCTCGGATTCTGATTGATCTGATTGATCTAAGTTAATAAACAAATTTACTGCTATTTCGATCTTCTTATTTATTACGTTAGCATCAGCGAAGGGTTTGAAGGAAAATATCACAACAGTGTGACTGCAGAGTACGTCAAAATCTTTCCGTTCATACCGTAGAGTTATTATACTACGATAGGAAAGTCAGTCTAAAGCAAAGTTCCCCAAACTTTTTTGTGTCGTAGACCCCTTGCCATGTCTTTCCGTGTTGGTTAGACTTACCTGATATTGATTTCCTGTAAATTTCTAACTGTAGTGAAGTTTAGTGTTAAAAACTTACAACACGTGTTAATTTATACATTATACAATTTTGTGGGAGGTAGCGAAGCTCTGAGACTGCGACTCTCAGGTTTTTACAAGTTCAAAATGTATTACGACCACAAAGCGAATACTAACATCCTACAACTTACACAATTTTGTAAACATTTTTTTTCCTATTATAAAGTACATCACAATGGAAATACTTTATTGTAGTCACAATCTAGCCTTAGGGCTAATAAGCAACTTAATTTTAACCTAAACTTATAAATGAACTTATATCTAAGAACAGGTCCAATGACATATCTTAGTCTTTCTTACTATAGGAGAAAATTTATTATAAACATATATAATAAATTTTTTCATAATTTTCATAGGTACTTTTATAAATGTATATGTTTTGATATTATAAGATAGTATGATGTAAGTAAATAGGTACTATCAGTGTATGTGTTGAGATCCACTATCGTGGACCCCCATTTGCATTTCATGGACGCCCAAAACTTCTTTCGCTGACGTAGACCCCTTGCAGGTTGTTATAGACCCCTAGGGGTCGATATAGAGCACTTTGGGAATCACTGGTCTAAAGTGTGTATTACGAGAGAAGGCATATGAAAGTGTAACTGTCTCTCTTTTTTGTGTGTGATTAGACAAAGATTATACGAGTTTCATTCTCCCTCCCATTATTGATTGTGAAACTCTCATTTACAGGTCGGCTTATGACTCGCCAACTCTAGTATAAATACTCTATGGTTCTAACTGTATGTAAAGAATCGGATGCCCCTGTTAGTTTTGAATAAATATTGCCAAAAATGTGACAAAACTAGAATAAACGTAACATTAGGCCTTGATTCATTGTGAACGCGACGTATTGATGTTTGACGATAAGGCAATGTGATAATTCGAGTATCATGATTTATTATGGCGCTACAAAATACTCGTGACTTTAACTATAAAACCTTGACGTGGGCCACGTGATTTAATTGCATAGTGATTCTTTCTGAAATTTGATGCTAATGTGGCGGTTATTATCGCATATATTTTAATTAATTTACTTCTTGTACATATATTAAGAATTACAAATAAAACTGGTGATGTATATAATAGACAAATAGGAACCGACGTAAGCTTGCAGTTCCTGCTTTGCGCCTTGGAAAAGTACGTGAGTCGTTTGTGGGTTTGGGGATAAGATTCTATAATAAAATTCCGCAATCAATTTTAGCTTTGCCACAGCAGTTTAAAAACACTGTTAGAGGGAGACTAATACATAAAGCCTTGTCACGTAACGACGCCTTATAGCACGATAAGCGCCTGTCACGTAGGGTGGTAATATCACTTCACAATTTACGGTGAGTGACAAAATTACGGGAGTTCGGTTTCCCGAAATAAAAGAAATAGTTTGGGCAGAACTTCGTATACTATGAATGACTTAAAGAACAAAACTATTAGACTACAAACTTATAAAACAGTGACACTAATTAACTTTAACAACTTGCCGAAACTTAACCGAAACGCTAAACAATTGAGACTTGTACCACCTCGTCCGCGGAGGCGTGATTCTGACTCAAATTCAAAGACGCATCCACGAGGCGGGAACGAATATACAACTAGGCACTTATCCAAATAAGCGGGGTTCCCCGAAATACTTTGCTGTTGATAATTACTTAGATGATGATAAATGTGATAATAGCTAGCCTCCGACCCTTTACAAGACGGCAGTTACTAAATTACTTATAAGAAATATATTTGAAAAGAGCAACCGCAGAGTTTCTCGTTGGCTGTTCTCGGTAGGAACAGCTTTCCGAACCAGCAGTAGAGTTGACGATTCAAAACCACTTGTTTACAAGTTTACTTGAATAAATAATGATTTGAATTTGATACAGGCCACCACTGCAGCTTGTGAAGCAATAAATAGAAGTAGGCTTTACAGAATTCCATAGTACAAAGTACTGTCCGTACCGCAGACTGATTTCATAACAATTCTCAAACGGCCATCGCTTCCTATAAATTATAACATTTTTGCCAAATTCAATCTACAAACAAAATTAGATCTTATGTGATGCTCTTTAAAGGACTCTTTCGAATAATTGGGGAAGTAGTTTAGTTTTCCTTTGTGGATTATATGGAAGCCACCCAAAAACGTTCGTATTTAGGGCACTATAGTTCAACAACCCGATTATTATTAAGATTTTGTCTACATATCCATTTATACCAACTTTCCTTTAAAAATCTATTTCTGTAGATTTTCAAAAATTATTGACCAAACGATATGGTGTTAGGCGGATTTTGCTAATACCGAGATGTAAGGTCAGTCTTATTTTTGTATTTGCAGCCTCCATTTGCGTTCTATCTTGCTAGCGAGTTAATGAGACTTAGACATACCAAGTTAAACGAAGTGACCTTTGACCTTCACATCTAGGTATTACTAGGTCCTAGGGGTGTAATATATTTTTTTATTATCTGAAATGTAATCGAAGCTAAAGTTGAGATGTGTGAGGCACATCGATAGTGTCGAGAACCGATAGGCGTTGAGGTCTTAAGGTTGGAATGACCACTTAGCACCGGAAAACGCAGCGTTGGTAGACCTCTATGAGGCAGACTGACGATTTAAAAAAAAATCATAGGGAGACATTGGATCCAAGCGGCTAAAGGTCGTGTGCTGTAAAGATCCCGTGAAGAGACCTATATCCAACAGAGGAAGTCCATCGATTGAACAAGAAGAAAAATAAAGAACGGCTAAAGACGTATTGATAAATAATCATTATATTTATTTCTCACTGTTCTACAGATCTCCCCATATATGTTTAGCATTCCTGAGTGTATTAGCGTTTGGATTCAGAGATATAAACCATCACCATTAAAACACGCCGTCCAGGCACTAAACAATATAGGATGGGAAGATCTTATGAAAGATTCTTCTTCTTCTTCTTCTTCGTCAGCCGATGGACGTCCACTGCTGGACATAGGCCTCTTCATGGGATCGCCACACCACACGATCTTGCGCCACGTGAATCCAGTGGCTCCCTGCGACCTTTTTGAGGTCGTCTGTCCACCTCGTAGGGGGTCTACCGACGCTGCGCTTTCCGGTGCGGGGTCGCCATTCCAGCACCTTAAGACCCCAGCGCCCATCGGTTCTCCGCACTATGTGCCCCGCCCATCGCCACTTCAGCTTCGCGACACGCTGAGCTATGTCGGTGACTTTAGTTCTTCTACGGATCTCCTCATTCCTGATTTGATCTCGTAGAGACACTCCGAGCATAGCTCGCTCCATCGCCCGCTGAGCGACTCTGAGCTTTCTTATAAGGCCCATAGTGAGCGACCACGTTTCGGATCCGTAGGTTATCACTGGCAACACGCACTGTTCGAAGACCTTAGTCTTCAGACACTGAGGTATTTCGGACGAAAAGATCTCGCGTAGCTTCCCGAACGCTGCCCATCCGAGTTGGATTCGGCGGCTAACCTCTTTCTCGAAATTGGACCTACCCAGCTGGACTGTATGTCCCAGGTATATGTACTCGTCTACAATTTCGAGTGCAGAGTTCTCAACGATGACCGGGTGGAGCGGAACATGTGAGTTTGACATGATTTTTGTCTTACTCATGTTCATTTTAAGGCCCACCTGCTGAGACACTCTGCTGAGGTCGTCGAGCATTGTGTTAAGGTCCTCCAGACAACCTGCCATAACGACTATGTCGTCGGCAAATCTAAGGTGAGTGATGTACTCGCCGTTGATGTTGATGCCGTATCCGTTCCAATCCAAAAGCTTAAAGACATCTTCCAATGCAGCGGTAAACAGCTTCGGGGAGATGACATCTCCCTGTCGCACACCTCGCCGCATGTGGATTGGTCTCGTAGTTTTGTCTTGGATACGGACAGACATTGTGGCGTTTTCATACAAACACTTCAACACTTGGACGTACCGATAGTCGATTCGGCATCTCTGGAGCGATCTTAACACAGCCCATGTTTCCACCGAATCAAAGGCCTTCTCATAGTCCACAAACGCCAAGCAAAGTGGCTGGTTATACTCCTCGGTTTTCTGTATAACCTGCCGCAGCGTGAATATGTGGTCTATGGTACTATACCCTTTTCGGAAACCGGCTTGTTCGGGAGGCTGGAAGTCGTCAAACCTACGAGCGAGACGATTCGTTATGACTCTCGAGAACAGCTTATAAACATGATTCAGCAGCGTGATGGGTCTATAATTCTTCAATAAGGTGTTATCACCTTCCTTGAAGAAGAGAACCACCACGCCCCTGTACCATGCTTCCGGCATAGTGCCTTCGTGAATGACGGAATTGAACAATCGCTGAAGGACTTTAAGTACCGGTTTACCACCCGCCTTCAGGAGTTCGGTAGTGATTCCGTCATCACCTGGAGCCTTGTTGTTTTTAAGTTGTTTGAGAGCCATACTAATCTCGTATAGGCTGACGTCCGGGATATCTTCGGTGTAGTGTCGGGTCAACTTGGCTCTTGGGTCTTTTGCCAAATTGACAACAGGCTGTTGTGTTGACGTGTATAACTGCCCATAGAACCTCTCAACCTCTCTCAAAATCTCAGGACGAGATGAAATGATACTACTGTTATCGGTTTTCAATCGCGTCAGCTGCCGCTGCCCAATAGATAGATCTCTTGCGAACACTTTTGAGCCCCTGTTACGCTCAATAGTCTCTCGAATGAACTCCGTGTTGAAGTGTCGCAGGTCGCATTTCTGCGCCTTAGAAATCTGTCTATTGATCAGACGGTAGCGCGTCGCATCTACTGAAGACTGTAGCCTCATTTCGTTCCTCTCATCCATGAGCTTGAGAGTCTGGGTCGAGAATTTATTGGGTCTTTTACGGTGTGTCTTATAAAATTTAGACCCCACCGTATGGACAGTTTCCACCAGCCTGTTGTTTACATCGTCCACAGAAGCGCAGTCAGCTAGGCAATCAAAACGGTTCATTAGCTCGAGTTGGAACTTCTCGGGGTTTTGGATATGAGCTCGAGTTGGTCGGAGCGTAGACTTCACCAGTCTGGATCTTTCCAGCTGTACGCATATATTCAATGTGCCTCTAACCATGCGGTGATCACTCCCGGTCTTAACGGTGTTGATCACAGAGACATCATTGAATATATGACGCCTGGTCGACATGATGAAGTCGATCTCGTTTCTCGTGGAACCGTCGGGACTGATCCAGGTCCATTTTCGATGCGGCCGTTTCTTGAAGAAAGAATTCATCATGTAGAGGTCCTCTCTCTCCAAGAAATCGGCCAGCATCTGGCCCCTGTGGTTCCGTTGCCCGTATCCAAATTGCCCTACTCTCACCTCTGTGCCGTTTCGCTTGCCCAGCTTTGCGTTGAAATCCCCCATCACAACAGTGTAGGAGGTTTTGGAGGCATGCATGGCTCTAGATAAATCCTCATACATGGCCTCTACCTCCTCGTCCGGATGTGCCGATGTCGGTGCGTAAACCTGTATGACCTTCAGCGAATACCGTTCGGTAATTCTGAGTATCAGGAACGCGACCCTGCTCGACACACTCTCGACTTGAACAATGTTGTTGACAAGGGACTTGTGGACGAGAAACCCGATACCACCCTGGGACTGTTGCTCTCCCTCCCGGTAGTAAAGCAAGTTGCCGGATTTTAGGATCATCGTATCCTCCCCCTCTCTTCGGACTTCGGATAATCCTATCACATCCCACCGCAACTTGCTTACTGTTTCTTCCAGCTCGAGTATCTTTTCGTCTTCCCTCAAAGTGCGTGCGTTGTACGTTGCCAGGTCCAGTCGTCGGGGTTGGCAGCGGAATCTCTTCCGGAGATTCTTGACACCCCCTGCCCCGCCGTTACCCAAACCGCTGCCAGAGCTGGGAATAGCGGAGCTGCCGGGAACTAGGGGCTGTGGTTTATTTTGTGATGCCATGAAGGTTTTGCCGATAATCACCACGCTTGGCATGCGGGTTGGTGATCGCAGTGCTGACCATTTTGCACCGACAGTGCTGCTGCCCACTGTCAATCTGGTATTTAAGGTCAGCAAAATGAAATGGTTATACCGCCATTTATCGGTCGCCAGAGCCTCGTCGGTTGATCTGCAGGGTGCACCGCGTGCAGGTGAGGTTGACAATTGAGGAGACTGACTGGGACGAGCCTCCCCCTTACACCCCTTTTTTACCTTATGAAAGATTAAGGGAATTTAAAAAAAAATGATACAACCTTCAATGCCTTTTATTTATATCAAAATTATTACCCGGTTTTAATATAAAACTAACACTATTATTTGGTTGGGGACAGAGATACAAACCACCAGTTCGTGTCACGCACAAAGCGCTGCCTAAAGTAAGTAGGATCGCCAAACCAAGAATCACCCAGCGAATTACTTCAACGTAACCGAGCAGAGTGTGGGCTTGGCGCAATTCTTCTAGGAGATCTTCTGTCATTTCCGCACCCTTGAACATTAAAAATTAAATGAATAAGTGTCGTAGTTAATGTGGAAATTGGGTATACTAACGTCCTTATTCATGAGCTCCTTATACGGCGTTACCGCGGTGAGAACTTGCTACTTACTAGGTCTCACCCCATATAATGAAACGTGAGTATAGCCGGTTTTGATATTATTATTATTGAATAATGAATACGACTCACAATAGTTTAAATTAAGAATAAGAGCCGATTAAAGTCTATAGTCTAACAGCAGTTTACAAAAACCCATTAAAAGGAGGCTGATACAGAAATTTATTATTATTGAAGATTACATATATGATAAGAATGCGTCGATATCTACTCGTCGATCTTGTACAAAATGGCAATGACAAAATGTAATGTTGAAAAAGGCCTCGGTGGTGGCCTTTTTCAACATTACATTTAGCAGTAGGGTTGAGGATTCAAGAACACTCGTTAATTTTTTTATTTGCAACTCGGTCGCTAAATATATGCCTTATTTTCTTATAAATAATTTCTTTTAAAGCACTCAGGGGTCTACGAAACAAGCTATAATTGTAGTATCTCTACGGAATCAAAAATAAGGAGATCCGTAGAAGAACCAAAATTATTGATATAGCTTGGCGTGTTGAGAATTGAATATGGCAATGAGCGAGGCACATATTACGAAGAATTCATGGCAATTCCTCATTGGAAATCGTCAGCAAGTGGAACCAAGCGGCACGAGTTATCAACTTAAGAAATCCTTTAGATCTCTTCAATGCTTGCTGTCTCCAACAGTAAATGACAATTTTGTTACAGAGATAGAAAGCCTTAACCTAATTCAGTGATTAATATTTTATGGTAAGCTGATTATTTGATTACCTCTTCAACCCATAGCATGGGGAAAAGTCCGGTAGGAACGTTCGCCAACTGTGGCACTGTTTTGATGTTACGCAGTTCAATATTGAACTGGAGACGTTGTAGTCCTTTCAACACGACGCCGGTGATCTGCAAGTTATACAATAAAAAAAAATCGGACTAACAATATGCACACGGACACTCACACAAATATTTTATATACTTATCATTTGTTTTCTTTAGTGTTTTATTTTAAAGTAAAGTAAGTAAAGTAGCCCTGTTACAATCCCACTGCTGGGCATAGGCCTCCTCTCTACTTTTCTGGAGAGAAGGGTTGGAGCTAAGATCTACCACGCTGCTCCAATGCGGATTGGTAGGTTACACATATCTCCAGAATTCTCTAGAGATATGCAGGTTTCCTCACGATGGTTTCCTTCACCGAAAAGCGTGTGATAAATTGCAATTATCAATTAGACACATGAGTTATAATAGAAAACTCATTGGTGCCTGCCGGGATTTGAACTCGTGTTCCCCTCGAAAGAGTCGTACGGTCTCACCGCTGGGCTATCACAGCTCTCTATTTTTACAAATATAAAAAAGCTTTTAAGAAAATTTCCTTTTAAGAAATGTCCCTACTATTGACCGTTGAGGAGTTCTCTCATCTGGAGCCAATCCTAGCATCATGCTTATCATAAACATGCATCGTCACCGGCCCTGGACCAATATGTAAAATTTCAGCTCAATAGGACACCGGGGTTCTATTTAACTTCGACACAAGATTCGACCTCAACATACATAAAAGTAAAGAAAGTAAAGGTGGGATTGTATTAGGCCGCTTCTATTACAATCCCACTGCTGCGAATAGGCATCCTCTTTCCGTTTCTGGAGAGAAGGGTTGGAGCAAAGACCCACCACGCTGCTCCAATGTGGATTGGTAGGTTACACATATCCTCAGAAATACCACTACATACATACACGGCAAGTTAAGTAGAAGCTTTTAAAAAATCCATTCTTTCTTTAAATAAATAAGTAAAGCAAATAAACGATTTGTATTCAAAAAGTTGTTCTTACCGCTTCAAGGTACAAAAAGCTTTTATGCTTCTCTTTATTCGGACTGACTCCTCCGTCAAAGTAGTCCAGTAACTCATCAGAAGCGAGGTAGAAATGTGGCAACGAGGCGATAGCAGGCGCTCCTTTGCACGGACCCAGATTCAGTAGGCCCATGAGGAGGCAGCCGTCATGTATCGCACTCCAATTCCTAAAGATATATAGAGTATAATAAGATCTGTGACTCCTGAAAGAGGAGGTTTAGTGAGTCGCTGTATCCGGGAGGCACAAGATACTGTGGCGTGGAAATGAAGAGACCTAAGTACAGCAGTAGATATTAAAAAAAGGTATTTTTTTTCGCCTTTTCAGCAGTGGGTGCGAGATGTAACATTATTCTATTAATGGTGCTAAAAATGACATAACTAAAAATAATTCATATATATTAGGTCCTTACATATGAAATTGGCGTTTTCTATGGGAGGAACATAAAGTCGTTTTTTTTTAATGAAATATATTTAATTAATCAAAGTATGTACCATTGCTATGTGTGCACTTTTGCCATGTCATAGGTTGATCCCCTTACTAAAAAAACCATTCGGGCGGGAATCAATAAAATCTTTGAAGGCGGTTTGGTCCGGAAGAAGAAGCAAGGTCCGAAGAGTACGGTGGATGTCTGAGATATTCTAATTGAAGCTCCTCTGATTTGGTAGCCGTCTGTTGTGCAGTGTGTGGTCTAGCGTTGTCCTGAAGCAGCAGTGGCCTAGAGCGATTGACCAGCCTCGGTTGTTTAGCAACTAGCTTTTCCATCATGGTTTGCAGTTGCTGACAATAGATATCTGCCGTAATCGTCTGGCCAGATTTAAGAAAGCTGTAGTGAACGACACCGGCACTAGTCCACCAAACACTTACAAGCAACTTTTTTTTAGTAAATTTTCGCTTAGGGCAGGATTTGGCTGGTTCGCCAGGGTTCAGCCATTGCGATGAGCGCTTCTGATTATCGTAGAGGATCCACTTTTCATCACAGGTAATGATTCGATTTAAAATTCCTTCATTATTGTGCCGGTTGAGTATATTAACGCAGCAGTCAACGCGCGTTTGTCGGTTTGCTTCACTCAATTCATGAGGTACCCACCTTTCAAGCTTTTTCACCTTCCCAATTTGCTTCAAGTGGATTAGAATAGTTTTACTCACAACGGAGCCTGCAGCTAACTCGGACGTGGTTTGCGATGGATCCGCTTCCACAATAGCCTTCAATTCTTCATTATCAACTTTGGTCTCCGGCCGTCCACGAGGCTCGTTCTGCAGGTCGAAATTTCCAGAACGAAAACGTTGGAACCAAAAACGTACTGTGTTTTCTTTTGCGACACCGTCACCATACACATCATTAATCCTTCGAGCCGTTTCTGCAGCACTGGTGCCACGGTGGAACTCATACTCGTAAATAACGCGATATTTCATGTTTTCCATTTTGTAAACAGAGTGACACAAAGAAAAAAACAAAAGAAGAAAAAACAAATGAATTAGGGGGTTTGAAACACAAATGCATGAGTAAATAGCTGTATGAATTTGAATTTGGAATTCCTAACCATAAAGGTAATATTTGAGATCAAAGTGGCCAGTACGACAAAACGCCAATTTCATATGTAAGGACCTAATATTATTTTACATTATTCTTTAAATATTTAATTCATCCCTGTATTTCAAGACCGAACTTGGGCTTCAACTAGTGTATACGGATCGTAATGATAATTGCGTTGACCGCGGCCTTAAAACGCGTGCGTGGCCTATAACTGGCTTCCCGAAAAATGTTAGATTTCGGTCAGATTTTGTATAAAAGGCGTTCAGTTCTTATTTCTTTAAAAATTAAAACCATAAATAAGGGTATGATAAAACGAAAACAGACGAATATTAATATGGAATTATGGACACATTCGATTTTTTGTATACGCGAAGATTATTTGTGGTATTTTTTTTTCTATTGTTTATAAATGTCTTCGATTGCGGCTGGCAATTCCTTTAGACCTCAGTTCCCGATAAATAATAAAATAAAGTACTTAATTACGGACTAAACGATGAGTATAACGAGAGATTACGTCTAAAACACTCCGAAGTCTGTTTTACGTAACGAGAAATGAGACGGTGAGCTTTAATGTAATTAACAAGTTATTTCGTTAAGTAATTACGGATTTCTTGACAATTAATTAAATTGTTAAGACGACTACAGTTTGTAAATTTGAACGAAAGTTTAAGTCTAATTTACATGGAAACGAACTTTGACATTGGATAGACCAGAAGTTTATTAAGATTTATTTAATTTTAGCGAGCTTGCAGAGAATAATAAATATTGGAAGGTTAAGGAACCAAGTAGGATAAGCGTTTCTTAAGCATTTTAAAAACCAACTTAAACGGGAATTCATAAGATGTATTTTTTTAAAATTTTTATTGTTTAATAGGCTAGCGCTTGACTGCAATCATGCCTGATAGTAAGCGATGATACACTCTAAGATGGAGCGCGCTTACCTAGAAGGTGCCTATTCGCTCTTGCTTTGAAGGTACCCATATCGTAAGTATTGGGAAAGATAGATGCCTCTAATATTACCCTTAATAGACAGAATGATTAATTAGAAAGTAATTACTAATGTACTCAACATTGGTTGACTCTAGTCCGGGTGGAAAAGTCAACCTAAAGATGTCTCCCGTAAGACTGGACATTGACTTATCCACCATCACATCTGAGTTATACGTGATAGGCTAGTGGTATTACTGTAGCTTATCATCACGTTGACGGATGGTGCGACGCCAGATTCAAATTCAAATTCAAATTCTAAATATTCTTTATTCAAGTGAACTTGTAAACAAGTGCTTTTGAATCGTCAACTTTACTGCTGGTTCGGAAAGCTGTTCCTACCGAGAAGAGCCAGCAAGAAACTCGGCGGTTGCTCTTTTTAAAATATAAATCTTAGAACTAATTACATTTATTTATTACTGTCTTGTACAGGGTAGAAGCGCACCTATATCCACACATCCTTATCATCAAAGTAATCTTCAACAGTATAGTAGGCTTTCTGTATCAGCCTCTTTTTAACAGTGGTTTTAAACTGCTCTAATGGCATGGTCAAAATTGATTTCGGAATTTTATTTTAGAATCTTATACCCATACCCACAAACGATTTACGTACTTTTGCTAGGCGCAAAGCAGGAGTCGCAAGCTTATGTCGGTTCCTACTTTGTCTATTATATACATCACCTATCGTTTTATAATTCTTTATATTTTTATGTACAAAAATTACATTGTTTAAAAATATTGTGAAGCAAATGTAAGAATACCTATTTCCTTAAACTTCTCTCGCAGGGAATCAGAACCTTTCAGGGTTGTAACGATGTCAGACTAGATGACTAGCTCGAGCTTCTAGGCTACTTTTCGAGGCCGAACATAAGATTAGTTGGAGAAGACACCATGGTTCAACGAATTAGTTGGAACGAATAGAATTGATTGAAGTACCTACTTTTTACAGAAGCATTTGTTGTTTGGATTCGCACTCTTCGACGCTAACGCCGATTCGTCTATTTCATAGTAGTAAGAACTCATGTTGAACAAATCACGCCGAGCCACGTAACTCACGTAAAGAGATCTGGAAATATGAAGAACAAGCTTGATATAGATAAAAAAGTAGAGTACCGAGAACTAAAATATAAGGCAATTGTTAGGTTTAGAAATTGATGCATAATAAAGGAAAAATTAAAAGCTCCAATGAGTTTTTTTATCTAAACAATTTATATTTGCAACTATCACGGCAAAGGAAAACATCGTGAGAAAACTTGTAAATCTTATGATATTTATTATATGTTTAATCTACCAATCCGCATTGAAGCTTTTCTAAGCTTCACTTATTTTCTTGAAAAAATTGAGAGTAGGCTCGTCAGATAAATGGATAGTGAAATAAGATTTTTTTATCCAAATCCGGCTTGAAGGATCAGAATATAATTGCGCACATCTTTAGCTTTTGTACAGGATAAAGTAAGACAAGTAAGAAGAAGTAATGTTGCGTCACTATATTTGACTACAGAGTGACATAGATGTGATTCAGTGAGATGACAATAGTTTTTTTTTTGTTTAAGCAAAATTTGTTGTGTATTTGTTTTGTATTGGCTGATGTTCATTAGGACTAATCTGTTACCGCCTAGACTTATTTATCTAAGTCCGGAATGGGCAATATCTTTAGGCCTCCTGGGAAATGCATCATAGATGTGCAGCGTCCACTCTTACTATTGGTCGATACCATACATTTGTTATCCTCTTGATAATAATTCGGTACATATTATACATCATCATCCCACTCTAAGTGGGGTCGGCACAACATGTTACAAACATGTTGTCATATGATTTGGCAACGTGTTTTATGACCGGCCACCTGCCTGACGTCAACTTACCTTAGTCGCCTTTCACGACACCTCGGTAAGAAAGAAGGGTGGTCTATTCTATGCAGCCGGATACCACACAGCTTTCGGTACATATTATACAAACCTGCATATTTCCGGTTCGAAGACGTATATCCTGTCCGGAGCACCTTCATCGGTTGGTGGAAATATCGAGCTGTCCGATCCGTTGATCTGTCCGCAGTACGGGTCATCCCAGTAGCTCATTGAGGTCTTGTCATTATACGCCACTATGTGTCCCAGTTCTCGTATGTTCTGTGTACCACGTACCATATCGTATGGACCAGATTCGGTTGTATTGAGCTAGAAAGGAATGATCATAGAGGATAAAGAAAGTTCGTTTGCGATTCCCACATTTCCAATTGAATTAGTTTTACTACGAACGTGCAACAATTCCTAAATCTTTTCACGTTTATACGTGATATATTTAAATTCAATTGACGTTATTTCAATGATTTATAAAAGGCGTTGTTTTGCGGAATTCCATATTACAGAAACTATAACAGAACTACTTTGCTATAATCCGCGTGTGTTAAGCGAATGTATGTATTGCTAAGTGTATAAAGCAGGCAACATTCACGTACCTTACACATGCAGGACAAGTCACCACACGTATCCCAAGACGCTTCCATCAGCCACACTAGCAATGAACACAACCAACACCAAAATATCTATGATTGTTTCTCCCCGAAACCGAAGCATCTTTAGGAGGATAGGCTCCACGACAAAATCGTAATGCATTACGTCTTGGGATACGTATGGTAAATTGTCATGCATATGTAAGGTACGTGAATGTTGCCTGCTTCATACACTTAGCAATACATTCGCTTAACACACGCGGATTATAGCAAAGTAGTTCTTTATAGACGTTATTTCAGTAAAGCTTTCATTTGTTTTTAAATCGCCTCACAACTGTAAGTACGCTTCGGAATTAACTGAGGAAGCATCCGAAGCGGCCCTATAATACATACCTTTTGTATATTTATACTATCGTGTAACTTTATTGCAATTATTCCTAAATATACAGTCTATTATTTTTGGGTCGTGAGGACTTCCTATACTATCAGGGGACTGATCCCTGCAGCTTACTATTGGGTAGAGTGACTACAAAAACATTGCAGAAAATTGCTGGAGTCGAACAACACATGACGGGACTACGTAGAACTTTGGCGATGCCTATATCTAATAGCAGACCTTTATTGTTCAAAGAGAGTGACATAGAAAAAAAAGTACTCACGTGGTTAAACATCGAGAAATAAAATCCATTTCCATCTTCCGATGGACGCATCACAGGTACCTTATCCGCCTTAATTTTCCCGCATACCAGACCTGGAAGTTAAAGAATTTGTTGAATCATTCTGATAATTTGTAAATAAATATATGGGACACTTACACACGCAGAGTTGTATCCGGCAGACTAGAATAAACCACCCTCAGTTCTTACCGAGGTGTTGTAAAAGGCGACTAAGGTAAATGCCGTGTGGTATCCGGCTGCATAGAATAGACCACCCTCATTTCTTACTGAGGTGTCGTAAAAGTCGACTAAAGTCAGGCAGGCGGCCGGTCGTAAAATAGGTAGCCAAATCATGTGACAACATGTTTGTTACATGTTGTGCCGACCCCACTTAGACTGGGATAAGGGCAGGAGAAAACTTCAACAAAGTAACTGCCGTTTTCCAAGATTCTACCTAGAAACCTAAATGATGATCTGATGGTGATGATTTCAAAGTCTATTACAATGAGGCGTGAGAAAAATCTAATAATATCCAATACCTATTACTTTATATAAAAAAAAATATGGGAAACTTACAGACACGGTCGCTCGTTCCCAAAGTAAGTAAATTAATACTTGTGTTATGGATTACAGACAACTGGTAGATATACTACATATATAGTTTTAAATACATACTTAAATACAAATACACACCTAGGCTCGAAGAACCAAAAAATTGTATGTAGAAAATGTTGGCCCTCGGCGGAAATCAAACCCGCGACCCGCGGAGATGAAGGCAGGGTCACTACCCACTGTGCCAACGGGCCAGTTGGCAGAGTAGGTGGTATATTGAATCTTTGAGAAATCTTCGCGCGGGTTCGATTCCCGCCGAGAGCCAACATTTTCTATAAACAAATTGTTGGTTCTTTGAGCCTGGGTGTGTATTTGTATTTAAGTATGTATTTAAACTTATATATGTAGTATATCTACCAGTTGTCCGTCACCCATAACACAAGTATTAAGTTACTTACTTTGGGGACGGACGACCGTGTCTGTAAATGTCCCATATTTTTTTTTATATAAAGTAATAGGTATTGGATATTATTAGATTTTTCTCACGCCTCATTGTAATAGACTTTGAAATCATCACCATCAGATCATCATTTAGGTATCTAGGTAGAATCTTGGAAAACGGCAGTTACTTTGTTGAAGAAACATGATGGCAATTAAGCGCCTTGATATTTGTAAAAGCAATTAACGGCTGAAATCTGGTTTGCGTTTAAATTAAAAATAATCTAACCAGAAAAAAAACACTTTCAGTTTTTCCTCAAGATTCTAATTTTACATTATAATTTTAAAAATTCAAAATTCAAAATATTCTTTATTCAAGTAAACTTGTAAAGAAGTGCTTTTGAATCGTCAACATCTACTGCTGGTTCGGAAAGCGGTTCCTACCGAGAAGAACCAGCAAGAAACTCGGTGGTTGCTCTTTTCAAATAAAATTCTTATAACTAATTACATTTGGTTTTTACTATCTTGTACAAGGTAGAGAAGTAGTTAAATCTTTTTTATCATCTATATAATCCTCAGTATAGTAGGCTTTTTATATCAGCCTTCCTTTAAACTGTCCCGTTTTAAACTGTTTCTTTGCTTCTTTAAATGTTTCTTCTACTCTTCCCTAAACTTATTCCACCTGTCAGTGACAAGGTTGTAATTATGTTAGAAAATAGTTTATAATCGAATTTAAAACGATCCTACAAAAAATACTTTCTGAGCTTCCAAATACTTTTGCAATTCTACTTTAAATCTTGCCTGAACTTAATCAGAATACATGGTAAATTTTCGGAAACACTTTAGACAATTAGGCCAACAGGTTGCATGGAGGTGCATTATAAATAAATGCATGCAAAGCTAATGTGTATGAAGCAGGCAAAATTGCACGTGCAGGACTAGTCAGCAGACGCCTCCACCAGCAACAATGCACACAAGCAATACGCACAACCACCACCTAAATCTCATCACAAAATTATCGTAATGCATTACGATTTTGTCGTTGAGCCTATCCTCCTGATGAGGCTTTGGTTTCGGGGTGAAACGATCGTCGAGATTTTGGTGGTGGTTATGCGAATTACTTGTGTGCATTGTTGCTTGCGGAGATGCTAAGTTTACTGAAAATGTGCTTAACCGTTTGAGCTTAAGTCTGACACACTCAAACCGTCACACACTCACGTAGCATTAAATTTTCGCCTCAATAATATATGTGTGATTCACGGTGTATTCTTTGAATCAAATATTCGAATTTGATTTATCGATAACTTATTCCTCCATTGAAGGTCACGTTAATTTTTTGTAATGAAGCAATTATTCCATCGAACACGTAGTTAGAATGTCGTGAAAAAGTCATTCGTGACTTACAATTTATGTTGTATTTTACACTTGGATGATGATAACGACAGTTATATAACTATGGTTATCATGCAAGGCATACCTTTATTAACATATTAATCATTTGTTACCGCAATAGGTAGTAACTGTTTGCTATTTTACCTTTACCTTTACAGCAGTTTAAAAAAACTATTAAAAAAAAGGTTAATTCAGAAAGCCTATTATACTATTGAAGATTACCTAGAAGATAGGAATGCGTGGATATAGCTTCTCTTCAACCCTGTACAAGACATTTATAACTATATGTAACTAGTGATAAGAATTATTGTTTGTAAAGAGCAACCGCCGAGTTTCTTGTTGGTTCTTCTCGGTAGGGACAGCTTTCCGAATTAGCAGTAGATGTTGACGATTCGAAAGCGCTTGTTTACAAGTTTACTTGAATAAAGAATATTTTGAATTTGAATTTGAATTTTTATTTATTCAAAACAGATATCATCCAAATAAAAGAGGTAAAAGTTTATTGGGAAAGGATAACGCGACGTCTAGTATAAAAATGGGGAAATTATATTATCATCATTCTTCTGTCCCTATCCCACTCTAAGTGGAGTCGGCACAATATGTTATAAACATGTTGTCACATGATTTGGCTACGTATTTTACGACCGACCGCCTGCCTGACATCAACTTACCTTAGTCACCTTTTATGAGACCTCGGTAAGAAAGAGGGTGTTCTATTCTACTCAACTGGATGCCATACGGCGGATTAACTTACCTTAGTCGCCTTTTACGTATATATTATATTTATACGTAAATATTATATTTTCAATGTGAAAATATATGTAAATGATAAAAATCTTTTCAGATACGTTGTGTATATTATTTGACGTATGTCTTCTTATTAAAGATATAAATATATCGAGATTTTGAATTTTTATTATTATGATTCAATGAATTATTCCGCTCTAATCCCGTTGTTATTATGTTGTTGTATAAATGTTTGTGTTACGGAAATCCGCAAAATCATGCCTAATTCTATATATTATGTATAAAAGTGCAATATTAATGCCATGCAATGCATTTACCATAACTTTTAAGTTAGTGCAATAACATATAAGACGAACTGGCACTAACAGGTACCTAATATAGGTAGTAGTACCTGCCTTTCGTAAATTAAAGCCGAGAATGTTAAAATACGTGTGTTGTCTAAATCTATAGAGAAAGCGATGCATGCCCCATTAAAATCACCTTAGTGTTATTACGAATTCAACATCGCATGCGTTTAATATCTTATTTCCTCTGCCATTCTGAATCTGATTACTTGCAGATAGAAATTTTAACATTTCATCTTCCTAGGTATAATAACTTTTTAATATATGGTCTGTTTATCAACAGTTCGCTCATTCATATCCGGCTCAAAGGACCGTTTATAAAACAGTAAAAAAAAACAGAAAATCATGTGTGTACGAATAATAATTATATATATATTATATATTCTTCTATGGCATACAGAAGTAAAAGAAAATAATGCAATAAAGATTTTATTTATAGAAGTATGTATTAAATTTATTCTATTATTACTTTTTTACATTAGCTGATATTAATAAGATTGAATATGAATAATGTTATTGTAAATTAGTAAGCTTAAAGCACACTTGTAAATGTAATAAAATTATTTATTATTATCTATGTACTACGAAAACAAAGATAAAAATAACATTCTTAATAAAAAAAATGTGCAAAGGTCAACTAATCCCTTAGGTCAGATATCTGCCAGTTAACCTACGAAGTGAGACAACTTATAGTGTAACAGTATTGGTGCGAAAATCTTCATCCTTACTAATATTATAAATGCAAAAGTCTGTCTGTCTGTGCCGTTTTCACGGCCAATCCACTGAACCGAAATCGATGAAATTCGGCACAATTATTCCTTCTACATCGGGGTAATATAGGCTATAGAAATCCTGTTAATTCTATAGTAATAGGATATTAAGAAACGCCATCTATTATCAACATAATAAGTTATTTTATTCACTATGTGTCGAAGTCAAATCAAATGTGCAATTCAAAAGAGGTTCCATTTTAAAGCTTCACCTTGTTTATCTTACGTCGAAAGAGTTATTTTAAAAAGTTTTTTATAAATTTTAGAAAGCGAGAATAAATTAATAGATAGCGCTGGAAGCTAATGAATATTACAGGACTACGGTCCACGCGGACGAAGTCGCGGGTAAAAACTAGTATCATAATAATTTTGATACTCGGAAGGGATATAAACTGTAAAATTAATTATTCATACATTCAGGGATACAGTGTTATTTTAATCAGTTTAAGAAATAGAGCATTATCTTGGTTTGTGCAAAGGACATACCGAAATATTGTAAGGAAACCTTGTAATGTAAACATTCTCAATACTTACTTAAAGCCGAGTTATCTCCAACGCAGTTCAGGAAAATGCCGTCGAAGAATAGATCTCGGACCTTGACCCTCAAGAAAGGATCGGTCAGGTTTGGGAAAAAGCTGCTCATAGCGTTATTCACGATGGTAACTGCGCCTGGCATTAAGTTGTGTACAGTCAGCAAAGCACCCTGAAATAGAATTAATACAGTTAATAGCTTTCCCTAACTGCTCCTCACTAATTTACTCGAGATAATTTAGCTTTCAAGGTGTTAAGTGGAATGATTTACCGGTATCAATCCGTAAATCTTCTTTCCTATCGGATTTAAGTCACAGACTTGAAAATATTTGTCTTGAGATAAACGACGAGTCACTGGGCGGGACGGGCGAGCGCAGAAGCATCGTCTAATTTGTCTAGGTTGCGAAATGCAGAGATTAGAGCGCAGAAGCTCTACTTAAGTCGGGGAACGCCGTCCTAAGGGTGCCTCCTGTGAGGCCGGACTTAGGGCGACGTGTAGTGGTGGGTTGATGGTATGACTTAGATTAGTCATTGCGGCGTCGGAAGGGTGGAATATTTATAAGGAACACAACATGAAAGCGGCGACCTATGACTGAAATACGCGGTGACGGTATAACCTGTCTTATAGTGATTAACGTCCGTCTCTTCTAGTATAATATTAGTATAAACTATAATAAATACAGACTACAAAAACTATAATTTATTCCATCATATAGTACCATGTTTACGTTTAAGTTTCCCGAATAATCTAATTACTGCGAAATAACAGGTTTATTACATCTATTAAAGTGACTTGGAGTTTCATTTTAAAACCCAATTATGTAGTTTTAGTTAACGGAAAAAAACCTCATAAGTCGCTGCTAATTTGCACGCGAAGTGATGTTAAGAACCTTGGACTTGGACGTAAATATGATACGTTATATGGCACAAAAAATAACACCGAGATAATATAACACCATTATTAAAAAAATAAAGGAAATCTATTTAAACGTATAATTGATTATAAAAACGCGTATTTTAATTTAAATTCAGATTATTTCGGATTTGAAAAACATGTTACGTATTTAAACATTTTTTACACACATTATTTACACATTTTTTATTTGTCAATTTTTTTGCATACTTTGCAAAAAAATTAAGATAATAACTCACTAATCTCGAAGTATCTATTTAAATATCATCATCCTCCCGCCCTTATCCCACACAACATGTTACAAACAAGTTGTAACATGATATGGTTGCATATTTTACGACTAGCAGCCTGCCTGATGTCAACTTACCGTAGTCGTATTTTACCCTTCGGTAAGAAAGAGGGTGGTCAATACTATAAATACTATTATATTATATCAATACTACTCAATCAGTTACCACACGGTGGGTCGACTTACCTTAGTCGCCTTTTACGACACCTCGGTAAGAAATGAGGGTGGTCTATTCTACTTAGCCGGATACCACACGGCTTGTTAGGTGAGATAATAGTGACCTTTTTAGCCAAAAGCAAACAAATTAAAAAAGAATAATTGTAATAATGCGATGTTTTGTGAAAATCATACGACCTTTAAAGGTCGATATATCACGTTTGGTATTCTGCTAGTAATAATATACCGAGTAGGTTTAGAAACTGATATCCAAATCTTAATAATTAAGTGCATATATACTGTTTCTGTGATAGCCCAGCGGTGACACCGTCCGATTCTTTCGAGAATGTCACGGATTCAAACCTCGGGCAGGAACAATGACTTTTTCTTTAAAAACGTTTGTGTCTAATTGATAATTGCAATTTATCACACGCTTTTCGGTGAAGGAAAACATCATGAGGAAATCAGCATATTTTTAGAGAATTCTGGGGATTCGTGTAACCTACCAATCCGCATTGGAGCAGCATGGTAGGTTTTAGCTCCAATTCTTCTCTCCAAAAACGGAAAGGAGGCCTATGCCCAGCAGTGGGACAGTAACAGGCCGCTACTTTTATGTTGTTTCTTCCAATGCTTCCTTCCTTGACCGAAGAGCATGATGTACAAAAGTAATAATAAAATTATTTTGAATAATTTATAGAATTAGGCGTTACTTTGCGGAGATCCATAATACAAAAGTAATAATAAAATTATTTTGCTATAATCCGCGATACAGTCAATAGAAAATACATATAGTGTTAAATGTATAGTGGCACGACAAAATCGCAAATTGTGGAGTCTATCTCCTGATGATGCTTCGGTTGCAGGGCGAAACGATTGTTGAGTTTGTGATAGTGAAAGTGCGTAGTGCTTGTGTATTGTGGCGGAAGTGGTGGAGGTTTGTGCATGTGTTTTTACGAATCCTGCACGTATCGGGTATGAAAATACGGATAGTCCACTATACATTTAACACTATATATATTTTCTATTTACTGTATAGCGGATTATAGCAAAATAATTTTATTATTACTTTTGTATTATGGATCTCCGCAAAGTAGCGCCTAATTCTATAAAGCATGATGTACATTAAGCAGATACTGTTTTCAGGAAAATTCATATATCGCTGAGTAACCCCTGACCCTGTTGAGTCAAGAAGGCTAAATTTCCAACCAATAAGGCTTTATTATGTGATTATAAAACGGAACGTTTGTAATTGTAGAATCGTATTAGTCTACAGGCGCGAAGGCGAAAAGTTTGCGAAATTATCTTTATTCTTCGCATTTCACTTCCTTGACGATGCTTCTGCACTCGCATGTCCCACCCAGTTACGCTGTAAAAGCCGTTATGTTTAATAGTATATAATCACTTTAAAAAATATATAAATCCTTCCACGTTTTTGGTGTTTCATTGAAATGTTAACTACTTATCCATAGAGACGCTTTGAATTTCTTGTTCCCATAAAAACTTATATAAAAACATTTAAATATAAAAATGCAACCTTGCTTAAAAATTTTAAGTCACAATATTAACTTATTTTTGAGTTTAGCGGCAACAAACATACGGAAGTTGAATTTTCATGAATAAAGATTAAAAATGTTTTTACATGAAACATCTTGGAAACTATATATAGATAACATATATGATTTATTACGATAATTAAAAGTAACGACGTCATGTTTGTTCAGCAAATGATGAGGCACTTTGTACCCTTTTTTTCAAAACATTTTAAAATAGAGCTGATATCAAAAATATAATTTATATAAATTTTTTATAATAAAAAAACATCATGTTTTAATAATTGATACGTTAGTTTCGAGTACAGAGAAAAACACATAAAAGATATCATTGTTAGTAGTGAGAAATGGTTATTCTTTAACATTAACCAGTACCACCATTTAACGTCACGTTTACCATTACGGAGACCATTACCAGAAGTTTTATTTCCAAATATAATTGCTATAACCATCACCATTCTGCTGCCCTTCATCATCCTCCTGCCCTTATCCCACTCTAAGCGGGGTCGGTACAATATGTTAAACATGTTGTCACACGATTTGGCTACGTATTTGACAACCAGCCGCCTGTCTAACGTTAAATTAATTTAGTCTCCTTTTAATTAATTTATTTATTTATTTAGGGACTCCAACAGAGGTACACAAAATAAAGTTACAATATTATTTGACACATAAGCAAAGTGTACCCCCAATTATAGGAGAACACAACATGCTCCATATATACAGTGTTACAGATGAAAAGGATAATCAAAATACATACAAATTTAAACTTAAAAGTCTAGAGAAAGGTAAAAGAAAAATACAAAACTCAAACTAAAACTAAGATAAAATATTAGATGACACGGAGGATAGTAAAAATAATAAGAATATTAAAAATAAGTAAAGATGTAAGAGAAATATAAATTTAAATTAAATTTGAATTAAATTAAATTTTTTTTTTAAAAAGACACCTCGGTAAAAAATGACGGTGGTCTATTCTACTCAGTCGGACACAATACTGCGGATTATTGCTATAACCATTCTCAATCGAATTTTTCACAGGTTCCAAGTACTTTTACTAGGAAGTTTAGATCTCATTCATATTTACCACCAATCTATATGAGTTGTCTGTGCCAAACATGACCTTTCCCTAATTAGGTGTCGTGCAGATATTTTTGCGGCTTAGCATGTCACGCTATTGTTTTTTAAATGTATATTACCTCCAACATCAATTCCCACGGCCTTTAGAACCATGCAATGAAAAAAATATACTACAAACATTATGGAATTTTATTCCCGATTCTACTTTCACTCCCTTTGAAAGAAAGAGAGACTTTATTCATGCGGCACATTACAACACAGAGAGAGAGGAGTAACACATAGTAAAGAAAAAAAAATTATGTCTTATAAATAAAATTCCCGTGTCACAATCTTGGTTACCCTGCTCCGAAACAGTTTAAAAGATTTTAATGTAATTTTATATGCGTCCATGTTCATTTATATTTATTTAAAAGAAAAGGTAATTTAATTAAAATAGAGGAAGAAGTTTATAAAATGCGCAACGTTAATATTTAAGTTTTCACTTCACCCGGCTCTCCCGGAGTGTAATCATTTTTTTATCATTGGAAATTGACACACTTAGAAGTATGGGATGGGACGAGCACGGAAGCATCGCTGGAGGAAATATAATGATCATCTTACCAAATAGGCGTAATTGATGACCGTCACCTCAGCATCCTCCGTAAGACCACCCGATTCCTCTTTATCGAAATGGAAAGTCTTCTTCAGCATGTATCTTATTGTATCATTTTCACCGTATCCGAGTACCCTCTTAACTCTGTATTCTCTAAAACGATATTAAAAAGAATTAAAAAATATATATTCTTTACTCAAAAATAAACAAAGTGCTTTTCAATCTTCAATTTAACTGGTTTGGAAAGTTGCTCCTACCAAGAAGAGGGGCAAAAAGCTAATTTATAAGTAACTAGCTGATACGGCGAACTTCGTACCAGTCGATTCTTTAATTTTTGATTTAATACTAATTCGGGACATCGGTTCAGCTAGTAAGATAAAGAGAAAAGAAAAAAGAAACTTGATAAGTCAACTATTACATCATGTTAAAAAAACACTGAAAATTATTTTAAATAGTCATTAAAAATCACAATTAAAATTATAATTGCAGATTTAATATTTTTACTATATTAACGTCACTTAAATGTCTTGCCTTCCCGGAACCCCTCTGCTGACACTTAAACTATGGAATGGTCATTATCATCATCATCATTCTCCAGCCCTTATCACACTCAAAGTGGGGTCGGCACAATATGTTACAAACATGATGTCACATGATTTGGCTACGTATTTTACGACCGGCCGCCTGCCTGACGTCAACTTACCTTAGTCGCCTTTTACGACACATCAGTAAGAAGTGAGGGTGGTCTATTCTATTCAGCCGGATACCACACGGCACTTACCTTAGTCGCCTCTTACAACACCTCGGTAAGAAATGAGGGTGGCCTATTCTATTCTGCCTAATACCACACGACGATTAAACTCTTATTAAATTCTAATACCATTAAACTATGGAATGGTATTAGAATTCAATTTGACTTTAAATCTTTTGTATGGGAATATAGAAAAGTCTTGTTCTTAGACTATTTCAGGCAATTTTTTTAATTTTTCTCCCTATAAGAACTATCATCGTACTTAGAAGAATATTATAAAAAAGGAATTAGCGTAATCGATGCAGCTGCTCTCGAGATTTGCGCATAGCATCATGAATCAAGATAGGTCTACCGAAAAGCTCTGTAAACTTCCCGAACCTTCCTGGTATCTTCCTACCTTCCGACTATCGATGTTTCGGTCCTTGCAAAATTTCATTCAAGAACTAAGTTATCGGACAAGCATCAGGACCAGATGTTATCACCTCCCACCGTCGCCACCACAACAACAGGCGTTGCGAAACGATTTTTGAGTTTGTGATAGTGAACGTATGTAGTGCGTTTGTATAGTTGTGGCGGCGGTGGAAGATTGTGCATGTGTTTTTACGAATCCTGCATGTATCTCGTATGAAAATGGATAGTCCACTCTGCATTTAGCATTATAGATATTTTCAATGTATCTTAGCGCAGATTATAGCAAAAAAATTAAAATGAGAGATAGCTTTTCCTTTTATAATAAATACAACGTCTGGCGTGACATGACTACAGATATATATATATATATATATGATATATTTATAAATAGTTTTCTGTAATAGTTTGTTTGAATGAATGAATGAATGAATGAATGAATGAATGAATGAATGAATGAATGTTTGTTTTTATATTTACTTTAGCTAGAGCATTTAGATAATTTTCAAGCAGCGCATGTTTTTAATTTAGTATGGAAAGTCATTTAGCTGGCCTCCACGTTACAGGCTAGACCTAGTCTGGAGACCACAATTACTGTTTACTAATTATATATGGTAAATTTAACTTAATTAACTTAATTAAGCATTGTAACTTAATTAAGATGAAAATGATTTTAAGTAAATAAACATTTCTTTCTTCTTTTTTTTTCGACAAAACTTTTTAGGCTGGCTCTGCTCTATTCTAGCAGAGTGAAAATAAACTATGAAAATCTAATTACAATAAAATGTAAGCACAAATTAAATAATATCAATAAATCACGTACACAAGTCATATATAAATGTAATGAATTACAGGATAATTACACTGGTTTAACATTACGAGTGGCAATGTTTATTAACTTCACGGAAGCTTTTCAAGGTTTTAAAATTAATTTATCTAAGTGACAATTACAATATCATACTTATAAACGAATGGTCCTATTTCTTGTAATATAGGTTTTTGTCCGTCGTTTATATCTTCAGCGTTGGTTACGTTAAAAACGTATACGTTGAATGTCAAAGGAATCGGCAACACGCGCCATTTTTCAAACATGGGCGTCGAATTGTCGAGTTGTAAATTCTGAAAAAAAGGAAAAAACCGTTATTAAAATTGCCACGTGGTGTTTAATAAATAAATTATGTTAATAACATGTATATTTCGTTTTAAATACAATCTCATATATTGTTGTTGTTAATTTAATTCTATCTATACTTATTATAAAACAAAGTCCCAAAAAGCTGTCTGTCTGTATGTAATCGAATTTCTCAAGATCCACTGAACGGATTTTTGTACGGTTTCCACCAAAAGATAGTGCAATACTTCCGGATGGTTTAAGTAAATAGTACATATCCGTATTAGGTATTTTTTTGTCTTGTCTTGTCTTGTAATTGTCTTGAAGAGATAACTTGCTTGCTGACGGCTTTAGTCGCGTGCGCTGCGTAAACACAATGCGAAATGCGCTAAAGAAATCTACTAGAGAATTTAAGATCTATAAAAATACTGCAAAAAAGTCCGTGATAGCATGTCTCTATCTCATACGGTTAACTCACAGTAACTACTTTTATGTTTAAAATTTGAATTCTAGAAAAAAATTGTGACACGTTTATTTCCACGCGGGCGAAGCCGCTGGCACAGCTAGTATGTTATAAAACAAAGTCCGCAAACGCTGTCTGTCTGTATGTAATCGATTTTCTCAAAAAGTACTGTACGGATTTCTGTAGAGTTTTTACTAAAAGATAAGAGAGAAGTGTAATTCTTGAGGACGGTTTAAGTGTTGTACATTAGTAGTAGTACTAATGTACAACTTGAGTAGTACATTATGGTAAAGTTCCCGCGGGGCCAGTATCTTCGCGGTAAAAACTTTGTGGCACACTCATTTACAGGCGGGATTTGCTAGTTATAATTAATTAAAGCTTTCCACCAACAAAAATTGCTTTAAATATATTTTGTTTTTATTAATGTTTTTTCTGCGCAAGTGTTTTTAATAATTAAAATAATCCTATTATTAGAATTGAGTGAATAGGCATTTTCTAGACATGCGCGTACCATCATACATTAGCATAATAATGTAACTTGAAAATGTTTAAAAATTCACCGCCGATTTTCTTGCTGGTTCTTCTCGGTAATGATGGTATGAGCTGTGATAGCCCCAGGCTTAATTTACAAGCTGCTCCAACTAAATATTCCAGACCAATTTGTACTCATCTTACGAGAGTACCTGAGTAATCGCACCTTTCGGTATCGCATAGATGGCACTTTATCGTCTCGGCGCACAATTCGTGCTGGTGTCCCGCAAGGATCTGTGCTGGCACCCTTATTGTACTCGCTCTACACGAGTGACATTCCACGGGCGCCTATCAAAGAGCGTACACATCTTGCCCTTTTCGCGGATGACACCGCTGTATTTACCACATCCCGCCGACCTCAAGTAATAACTAGACGTCTCCAGAAAGCGGTAGACAGCCTCGGACGCTGGTTCCGCCAATGGAGAATCGAAATTAACCCGGATAAAAGCGCAGCCATGCACTTTATCGGTAATCGCTTTCGATCTCACATAGAAACACCTAAGGAAATTTCCCTTTACAATACACCGATTCACTGGCAACAGAAAGTCAAGTACCTAGGTGTCACCTTTCAACCTTCCATGACCTTCTACGAGCACATACACATAGTCTGCAATAAGGCTGCGTATGTCATGGGACGACTTTATCCGATGTTATGCAAGAAAAGTAAGATGTCGCTCCGCAACAAAGTGACACTCTACAAAACTTGCATAAGACCAATAATGTCCTATGCGAGCGTTGCGTTCGCGCACGTTTCAAAGGTCAGATTGCTCAGGCTCCAAAGACTACAGAACCGATTGATGCGGACAGCCACTGGTTGTCCGTGGTTTATGCGGAACGCTACATGGCTGTATCATTGCTTACCATCAAGCATGATTACAGTCAAGCGCTAGTCTATAAACAATAAAAAAATCTATTCTATATAATTCTATTATATCAATAATTATAATTAAAATAATTCTAGTTAATGATCGTGTATCGTGACAATTATAGACGATCATCATACAATCAACGATCATCGCCGTTAGGGAAGAGCAAGCATCTATTTCCTATCTGTCAATATATTTTCTATCTATCTATTACCTATCTATACTTATTATTAAATATAGTCCCAGAAAGCTCTCTATCTGTATGTAATGTCCCAAAATCTACTAATTGGATTCTTGTACGGTTTTCACTAAAAGATGGTGCAATACTATCGGATGGTTTAGGTAAATAGTACATATTTGTATTATGTAAATTGTGTTTAAGAGATTGAGTAGTTGTTAAAGAGCCTGCTTGCTGTGAGCTTTAGCCGAGAAACCAGCAGAGTTACGCTAAAGTAATATACTAGAGGATTGTAAATTTATAAAAATACTACAAAAGTCCGTTACAACATGTCGCTATCTCTCACGGTTAACTCACACTACTTTTATGTTTAAAATTTTAAAAAATGACACGCTGATTTCCACGCGGGCGAAGCCGCTAGCACAGCTAGTCTACCTATATTGGTAATCGCATGACGCGCGAACAATTTAGTTTTTTGTTGTGTTAATTATTGTCAGGAGTAGGTTCTTTTAAAAGAATCATTTTAAAGAGAAAAAGAACTTTAGAAAAGTTATTAATTATGACAGGATAACGTCCGTCAGGTCGGCTAGTTGTTTGTTATTTTTGTTAGTATTATCTGCCAAAACCTGCTTAGCTAATGTATTCAAAGAGCGGTATATAGTTTTTTCTGAATATCTGGGTACTTTATTACCAGATTTATCTTCGCTAAATGCTGATAACCAGTTTTGTTTGAGGAATTATAATGAAAATGTGTTAGAATTTGAGCGCACAAACTCCAGACTTGCATAAATACTTTTATAAAGGCTTTATACAACTTCCAAGTATGTATGTGAAGGTGAAATATTGCAAGTTAAATTTGACTCACTTCGCGATGTCCAATTGAGCTGAAATTTTATATCCTGGTCCAGTTCTGATAACGATGCATGTTTATGATAAGCATGTACTGATGCTGCTGCTAGGATTAGGTCCACACGAAGGAACTCCTCAACGGTTAACAGAATAGGCATGAAATTCTATATACTGGTCGAGTTTAATGACAATGCATGTTTATGATAAGCATGACCTGATGCTGCTGCCAGGATCAGCTCCAGACGAAGGAACTACTCAACGGTTAACAGTAGGGATATGATATTTTGGTAAAAACTTTTTTAATTAAATAAATCGTGAATGTGCCTATGGCTTATCTTAAGTTACTTTGATGTAGGGAATGTTTCAACATCATATTTGATCATATTATGAACGTTAGGTGATATCAGTTGTTTACTTTTTGATGTGTACCGAAGCATTAACAAATAATATAACAGCGAGCAGGGATTAACGATGCGTGGTTGTTAATTGAATCCTTTATTAATCTCGATCCAGTACAAATCTTGTGATATTTAAAAATGAAAAATTCTCCATGACTCAGTTGACTCTGACCCTGTTGAGATGAGATATTTAAGAACTCTACATTTCATCTTGTCAAAGGTATGATTTAGTTTATAAATTAAAACAAATTTACTTAAAAATTCGTAAATTTATGTCCCTAGATGTATATAATTCGTATATTTTATTTGCCAGGAGACCTAAAATTAATCTTTAGTGCTAAAATGTACATGTTATGTCTATCTTAAATAACATATGTAACAATTAATAATAATATAATAAGAAGACATAAGTGCTGTGTGGTATCCGGCCGAATAGACCACCCTCATTTCTTACCGAGGTGTCGTAAAAGGCGACTAAGTTCACGTCAGGCAGGCGGCCGGTCGTAAAACTTAGCTAATTCATTTAACAGCATGTTTGAAACATGTACATCGGTGGGCAGGGAGCGATCGCGGGCAGCAATGGCATCCTTCTACTCTGCGGACGGAGGCGGCGGAGCGGTTCCGGGAACTTTTGTTCTGGATCCAATCTGCGAACCAATCAGGTGGTAGCGACTTGCCTAAGCCCATGGTCTGCCACCCTGACAGGGAACCTTCGGGCCTTCAGAACGGGGTATATCGGACGCCTGACGTACGGGTCCCTGAGGCGGTTGGTGTATCTGGTGCTCCCGATGCACCGGTTAGCGGAGGGGGACTTCTCTTTCGAGGGATTCCTACCCAGAGGAGGTGTTCTCTGGGATCAGAGCTGTCGGCGGGGATAGGGGCGATGTGAACAACGATACCCTGTCCTTGCCATCGGCAGCGTAGTGGAGTACACAGGTCGTTTTAGTCGGTACGAGTCCGACATAACCGCCGCCTGCCCCCGTCGGGCGGCGGTACCCATAAGTGGTTTTTCCTGTATAAAAAATGTTTGAAACATGTTGTACCAACCCCACTTCGAATGGGATGAGTGCTGGAGAATGATGATGATACTAATAAGACATAACTTGTACATTTTTATTGTGAATAAAAATATATCTTTTTGCAAAACACTGATTAATATATCGTTTAGCGGTTTTGATACTGACTTGTTTCTATATACTGTTGATCTTGTAGTTATTCCCAATGCATCTATCAATCCAAACATTCATTATTAGTTATGTGATGAATATTTGAGTTGGCTAAATGTTAATATAGCGTAATCGTGCTTTTGATCAGAATTTATTAGCATCAAGGAATAAGGTGCAATTTTAATTTATACAAGTAAAGAATAACTATTTTATTATTAAATTCAACTTGGTTTATGTATGTGAAAATGGAATCTTGCAACTAAATTTGACGAAATTCGCGTTGTCTTATTGAACTGTAATTTTACGTACTAGTCCAGTCCCGGTGACAATGAATATTTATGATAAGCATGATCTGATGCTGTAGCCAGGATTGGCTCCAGACGATTGAACTCCTCAATTGTTATCAGTAAGAAAATAAAGCTTAAAAAAAATGAACTTGTAGTTATTCTAATTATAATTTTTTATCCATGAGAAAGGAAAATTTAATTTCAGTGGGAAACGTTTTCCGTTCGATGTAAAATATGAAAAACATTTTGTACATTTCGATAAACAACGAAATAATTGTATTGAATTGAAATTATAATATGCAATGTTAGTTGTAATTGGAATTGAATTGCGTAGGCACGTATATCATGTTTGTATGCTACATTCTACGCGAATGTATTTGAAAATATGAACGATAGAGATCTGTTTAGTTTAGTTTTCGTCAAGGTTCAAGTCAACGAGGTCAAGGTTCGTGCGTTTATGTGTAAGGTTGACTTGAGGCTTACTTAAAGGAAATTTCCTCCTTCACTGTTCCGCATATTTTACAATACTATTTGGTTTAATCGAGTACTCTCTTGTATAGCACTAACACGTAGAAAGGTATATCTATAAAATAAAATCGGATACTGCAATATTATTTATTTAATTATCTAGAACCAATCCATTTTCAATAACATGTAATAGAGACTACGATTCAAACGGATTTAGATCGCCATATTGATCATCCACGCAATGTGGCACAAAATGGCAGCCCGTTTTGACGTTTTGTAGAGTGACGTTGACAGATCACTTTCGTCAAAAAATAGAAAGAAAACATAGAGTAACGATGGTATTCATAGAGTTATTATATTCAGAGCAAGGGGGCCATAGTCAGGCCTGTAAGTGACAAAGACACAATTAATAATGAGAGGGAAAGAGTATCGTATACTTCATCATTTTTTAATCACACATAAAAAGAGCACTTTATTTTTTTTATGAGTATTTCTCTATGGCACATTATAGACTGGCTTTCCTACTCTAATTAAATAACCCTATGATTATATTATAGCCACGTAGTTGCCTGAAACCCTTGATTGATACACATAAAATTTAAAAAAAAACTATAATACTGCCTGGTACATTACAAAAAAAAACTACCCGATTGTTGTAGAATAGTGATGAGGTGGATAGGGAATACCGATTTTTAATATGAATCCATTTGTAATCTAAAGCTAAGACCATGAATGTAAAACCTTGAACCGTCAAGGTTGGTTTTGTTTTACAAATCGTGTTTGCAGGTAAGCATTACCAAGGCGTTATGTAAGTGGAGTAGCATCAGCTTTAGTGCATTGTGTTAAAGGCAAAATTTTATTTATTTACTCGTTTTCGAATCGATAACATGTTTTTAGCTTTAAAGATTTTTATTACGGTGAAAAGACCACATTCCAATATGTTTCCCGAGACTCTTACGGCTGCTGGAAGAGATCGCTTATAACGATAAGCATTCTTTTGTACACATTGTTTTTATTTTAAATATCTTATTAATTATCTTGTGGTACATAAATAAATAACTCAAATAAATAAAAATAAAAGGCGATCCGGGACTCGCGAACGCTAAATGATGCTCTGTTACTACTGAAGAATTTAATTCTATAGATGTTTTCTAATTAGTATTAGATGTGTTCTAATTTAGTAATTTTAAATCATTTGGTTTAAGGCTTGTAATGGAATGCTAAAGCATTGTTAGGTATATTTTATTTTCGAGAGCGAAGGAGCATTGTTAGGTATATTTTATTTTCGAGAGCGAAGGAGTAGAAGTTTGGGCGGGACCACGTTTACCCACTTTAAAATGTTTACACCTTGTTTTCATAACCAAAGAAACTGTTTGAGTGCCAGGATGGGTTTATAATGGCAATCGTGATTCATTAGGATTGTATTCTTAATGCCCGATTACTTTTTTTTAGTTACATAAGTTAATAATAATTTTAATTCCATTGCTGAACAATAAAGTGCCTTAAATATTATTAATAATAATTCCATTTATAAAGGAAATTGCACTATCTGTCACAGCTATGACAGTTAGCTTTACCTCTTTAAGATTTACCGTTGCAATTGATTTAATTGTATCTTGATTTAAGGTCATCAACAATAAACATCGATACATTTGCATTGAATAGGTACGACGGGATTCCGTTAATCGGGTGCTACATTGCTTAGTGATGATGAAATTTCGTGTAGTAATAGAAATGAGTGTCTAAACTCAGCTAATTGTTTTAGATTTACTGATTGACTTATTGTTGAGTTGAAAGCATTGATATCAGTGGAATCACAGTCAAAATTTTGTAAACTTTGTCAAATGCTATTAAAACAGAAGTAGGTATCATTATTCTCTTATCATTTTCTCAATCTGAGTAGTGTCGGCAGAGTATGTCCTCGTCTTCCAATCTCCTCTATCATTCGTCAACTATGATGCTACTCCTTTTATATACATAACATTTTTCACATAATGCATTCATCTTTTTTCAGCCTATCTCTGGTTAGGCATCCATAAACATTCATATTCAAAACTCTTTTGGGTCACATGATTTTCATCCCTCATTACATGACCATACCAACTTGATCTTTTCATCTTTTCTATAATGGGCACAACTGTCAGACTTACCCTAATATATTAATTTCGTATTCTAACAAAGTTTGACACACCACACATCCACCTTAATATTTTGATCTCATTTGCATGCACCTTTATTTCATTCTTTTCATCTATTGCCCAACATTCTGATCCATACATTATGACAGATCTAATGACCGTTGTATAAATTTTTCCCTTAGTTTTAAGGCGTATTATTAAGAGGCATTCATTATGCCGTGTATATGTGTATTTAATTAGTATGCCGTGTGGTATCCGGCTGAGTAGAATAGACCACTCTCATTTCTTACCGAGGTGTCGTAAAAGACGACTAAGGTAAGTCGACACCCCGTTTGCTATCCGGCTGAGTAGAACGGACCACCCTCTTTTCTTACCAAGGTGTCGTAAAAGGCGACTAAGGTAAGTTGACCCACCGTGTGGTATCCGGTTGAGTGGAATAGACCACCCTCTTTCTTACCGAGGGGTCCTAGAATACGACTAAGGTAAGTTGACGTCAGGCAGGGGACCGGTCGTAAAATACGAACCTCACTTAGAGTGGGATAAGGACAAGAGGATGATGAGTTTTGAGGGGCATTCGGGGCTTGTATATTATTCCTGAGACCTTTCGGAACTTCATCTATCCTACATTCATTCTATACTCATCTCAAGTAAGTATAAAAAAGTAAAGAAGTAAAGTAACGGCCTGTCACTATCCCACTGCTGGGCGGCATAGGTTTCCTGTCTCCGTTTTTTGGAGAGCAGGATTGGAGCTAAGACCTACCACGCTGCTCCATGCGGATTGATAGGTTACACATATCCCTAGAATCTCTAGAGATATGCAGGTTTCCTCGCGATGTTTTCCTTCACCGAAAACCGTTTGATAAATTGCATTTATTAATTAGATACATAAGTTTTGATGGACAAAATTCATTGATGCCTGCCCGGGGTTTGAACTCATGATCGTCTCTAAAGATTCACACAGTCTTACGGCTGGGCTATAACAGCTTAAGTAGGTATAAAACTTATAAATTAAATTTTGACGAATAATATTTTCGTTGTTAACAAAATTTACTAAAACCAAAACAACGCCAAGGTATAATAAATAAAGAATGCGTACATTTTAACTTTAAACAAGTTTTTATCTAAGTTTTTTCTTGCTGACTCTTCTCGGTAGAAGCTATTTTCAGAACCAGCATAAGTGCGATGTGCTATAATATTACCTGTTACAAGTTTATTTGAATGTATTTGGATATTTCGAGTTAGAAATTTTGGATTCTGAAAACTTTAGTGTCCGTAATACAAAAGTAATAATAAAAATTATTTTGCTATAATCCGCAATACAGTACGATTGTTGATTGTTGGGCGAAACGATTGTTGAGTTTGGGATAGTGAACGTGTGTTGTGTATTGTGGTGGCGGTGGAGGCATGTGTTTTTATGAATCCTGCATGTATCGGGTATGAAAAAACGGCTAGTCTACTATATATTTAACATTATATATATAATTTCTATTTACTGTATCGCGGATTATAGCAAAATAATTTTTATTATTAATTTTGTATTATGGATTACCGCAAAGTAACGCCTAATTCTATAAATTATTTAGTATCCGTGTTAAAAATTATAGAATAAAAACCAAAATTTTCGCTTAAAAGAAAGTTGTAATATGATACTATCAAATTATATAAGGTGATATTCAAATTTCAAATCCCAAATATTCTTTATTCAAGTAAATTTATTAACGAGTGCTTTTGAATCGTCAACTCCACTGCTGGTTCAAAAGCTCCTACCGAGGAGAGCCAGCAAGCAGCATTACTCTTTTACAGGGTTTAAAAGTACCTACGTATTCTTATTGTCTAAGTAATCATCAATAGTATAGTAGGCTTTCTGTATTAGCCCTTTTCTAATAATGTTTATAAACTGCTCTAATGGTTAAGCTCAAATAAATAGCGGAATTTCATTATAGAATCTTATACCCAAACCGACAAACGCATTACGTACTTTTGCAAGGCGCAAAGCATTTATGTCGGTACGTCGTCAATAATATACATCGCCATTTATTCATAACAATTTCTGAATCTTCCAAGATATATTTGTCTATATGTCGTTTATAGACTTTGAAATGGTTTGACCGATTTTAGTGAAATTATCAGTCAATCTTTAGAACGACTCAGCAGATTATCCTGTAAAGTTTGGTGGCGATGTGAGCATTTTTTTAAAATTGTTTCGACGAGAATTCGAAACCAGACTGAACCACAGCAACGCATGGCCAGACAGCTAGTTTAGAATATAATAGCTATTTCATTGATGTTAGAGCATAATCGTGAACAGGTAAGTGTTATTGCGTTAGTGCGTGTAAATAACTATTTCGCGTATGTTAATAACATAAATTAATATTTGCAATACCGATCCGCCATTAAAATGTACATTACAATTGTTTTCAGTGTAACATCGCTACAAAACGTAACTGTGCCGTGTCAACACAAGTGTTTTGGCTTATCGCATTTACTTTGCTCTTGTTCTAGAGTTAAGCAACTTAGACATTTACTTATTCACATTTATACACATTTATTTATTCGGATATCCGACACCAGTACATATTAAATACACCTAAATATTTTTAAATGAATTACGTAGAGAAAAAAACTTTGGGTATAGGTTTCTATAATAGAATTCAAATATTCAAAAATACAGAAAGCCTACCGAGGTAGGAACAGCTTTCCGAACCAGCAGTAGAGTTGGCGATTCAAAAGCACCTGTTTGCAAGTTTACTTGAATAAATAATATTTTGAATTTGAATTATTTCAATGTCATCTATTTATTTTATTTATTTATTTATGCTTATAATTTTTACAATAAATACATAAAAATCAAAGTGAAACGACATCGATCTATGACATCACCCTATTAAAAAGAAATTGGTTTTTTCATGCTTTCTAAGTTTTGGTTCGCTCTAACACTCAAGAGTTTTGTAGGTGCTACGCTACGCTTTATTTCAATTTGAAAAAAAATAAATTAGGCCACTTTAATAAATTTAAATTCAAAATATTCTTTATTCAAATGAACTGTTTTCAGTACTTTTGAATCGTCAAATATTTTCAAAGAAGCTACCACTGATTCGGAAGTTTGCTCCTACCAAGAAGAACCAGCAAGAAACTCGGCGGATAATCTTTTCAAACAAAAGGTCTTACTATTTAATAGATGGTTACAATATGTGAAATACGGGTCACATCGCGACCAAATCGAGTTGAAATTGACCAAATCAGTCAATCAAGTCAGTTCTTGACCATGGCGGTTGCAACTCTGCCGAAACGTCGAACCTTATAAAAAGGTAACTCGATTTTGTCGATGTAACCCGTATTTTCACATATTAATCGCGAAAGTTTAAAATCTACTTAAGATGGTTAAGATATGCTATTATCACTCAAATAATCTTCAATTGTATAGTAAGCTTCAGGGGCGGATCTAGCTCGTGTAACTGCCGCGTGCAATAAAACCTTGGCCCCCTCGGCTGTAACTATTAGCAGGGGGTTCTTCACATACGGTAAAAGTGGTGAGGCTACGGACCTCGAGGTGAGACCTCTTTTCCCGGGCTTTTCCTCTCAGGCGAATTCTTCGCCCGCTTAGTCTATTCGACCTTCTACGGTCTGGGGTCCGTTCTGCCAGGGGGGATGCCTTGCGGGAGGATGCGGTCGGAACGCATCATTTCTTCCTCTCTCGCGTTGCTGTCTGCGCTTTCTGGGGGAAGGTTCAGGAGCTCTCTAGGTAGGGGATAAAGAGACCGTCCATTGGGAGGTCTCTCTTGTAACGGCGCTAGTCCGTGGATATGCGCGCTCGCATTCTTGTCCGCTCTGGCGAAGATGGTGCGCGCGAGTTGGCGGACATACTCCTCCACGGTTGGTGTCCTTGTGTCCCAGTGTATGACGTCATTCCTGATGTATCTAGGAGCTGCCACTATGAGCCGCAGACAGCGGTTCTGCTGCAGTCGCTTTCTTTGCACCCTCGAGGATAGAGCGTACTAAGCCGGGGCCGCGTAGGCAAGGTGCGAACGGACGTAATAAATATTCAACTTGCTCATTCTTTACCTATAACTATTAACTTTGCCGTCGTAATAAGAAAGTTTTCCATATTCCATCAAGCTCTTTTATAAGTAGGGCGTTCGTGTTTGATAACTGGCTGGCCGCTTCTGTCATATCATTGTTGTGCCATGATGGTCCAAGACGATGCTTTTAGCTGTACGGCGCCCGTGTATTGCACATCCTGCACTATGGGTTAAGCCGTCCATGGTAAGCTTTATGTAGCATCGTTTTGAGATAATTTATAAACTCGTGTAAAGGCAAGGCGCATAATGTTGCGGAATTTTGTTATAAAAATGTGTACCGAGACTGATTTAGCGATACGTATTTAGGCACACTTGCTCTTTGTGTTATCTACCAAATCAACCTTCACTTGGTTACGGCCTGATGGTTTTAGGAGTGCAACTATTTACTATTTTATTCATGACTGCTTTAATTATTCACGAATTTTCATTAAATTATAAATTTTTAATAATAAAAGTAGCCTTCATATAAATATTATGAACGCAAAAGTCTGTCTGTCTGTTTGTTACTCTTTCTAATACGATACAAAAATATTGATGAACTTTGGGGCATTAGTTGCTAGTATGCTGAGCTAATATAAAGGATTTAAAAATTCATGTTTTTCTTATAAGACAACGAAAAAAATACTTAATTAAGGGTGATTTAACACTTAAATTGATTCTATCGCAGTAGTAGGTAGTACTTTGTTATAATCCATACTAATATCCATATAAATATCTGTCTGTTTGTCTGTCCCTTACGCTTTAACGTATAATCCGCTGGAGCAATCTTATAGTTTACAGGTTTAAAATTTCAAGCATGTTCCCGAAACCGAAACATCATCAGGCGGATAGGCTCCACGATATCTGCATGTATCAAATATTAATTAATCCTGCATGTATCGAGTATAAGAACGGGTAGTCTATTTACTTATATCTAGTTCTATTTACTTTATCGAAGATTTTAACAAAATAATTCTATCATATTTATTACAAACTCATTTGCCTCACTGATGTTTAATTGTAAATTAAAATTAAGCGCTTCAATTTAAGAAAAATGCGAAGAGGACACCTACTTACAGATTTGCTTTGAAAAAAATTCTGCTCTAAAGTTTTGATATTTTATAATATAAAATTATATCAGAAGATATATTTATACGATAGCATTAGAACAAAATGCCAATGATATTTTATAAAAAAAAAATAACAAAAAACCAAAAGCTTTCTTTAAATAATAGTTAAAAAATGCAATCTCATTTCGTTTAGTATAAATGAGATGTTTGAAATAAAAATTTATAAAGATATTATAGCATATATTTGTTTAATAAAAAAGTAATTCTCAACTCACCTTGTGGATTTGTTTTTGGACGATTTTCGGGAATCCCCACGACGCTAAAACTATTGCTACAATCAACACACAAATAGACACCCAGAAAAATATTTTCGCGTTCTTTCCCAGCATATTTAATTTTCACTTCACGACTTCACTTAAAACAACTTAAGTTCTACTTAAAGTTATTCTATACAAAGAGAACACGAGTAAAAATAATTAAAAACGTTAAATCAATTAACCGTTGTTTTCTCCATTAAATATAATTTCTTAAAAGTTGAAAATATTATACGTCTTTGTTTTAATAAGAAGTCACCGGCGTCAGACTGATCTTCAGCAAATGTAATTTCTCGTGAATTCGCTGAGGTTTTTTCCTCCTTTTTTTGTCCAATAAACGCAAATGGTCGACTTCGAACCCAGTATTGTTCAAATTGTATAATTAAAATACAGTTTATATAATTATAACGGATACTACACATGTGGTGAACATGCTTCGCGCGTGATAGGTGTATCAAGACTGGTCTAACGACATTGAAAATGTGTGTTACTTTTATTTATTTACTTAAATAGAGTAATAAAATTAATATCGTTTGATTCTGTTATTTATAAAAACTTTTTTTAATGACACTATGGTTCTTGCCTTGAGTTGCTCAAATCAGTGTATAAAAAAATAATAATTTATCTATTTAATAAGTTGAGCTGTGATAGCCCAGCGGTGAGACCGTGCGACTCTCTAGAGACGAACATAGGTTCAAACCCGGGCAGGCACCAATGAGTTTTTCTATTAAAACTCATGTGTCTAATTCATAATTGCAATTTATCACACGCTTTTCGGTGAAGGAAAACATCGTGAGGAAACCTGCATATCTCTAGAGAATTCTGGAGATATGTGTAACCTACCAATCCGCATTGTAGCAGCGTGGTAGGTGTTAGCTCCAACCCTTCTCTCCAGAAACGGAGAGAGGAGGCCTATTCCCAGCAGTGGGATATTAACAGGCTGTTACTTTTTTTTAATAAGTTAGTTCTCGTGTGTTATGGTCTTGTAACGAATGCTATTTGCTGAAAACTAGTTATCAATAGATGCCACGGATGTAACGGTCCGTTACACAGATAATAAACCGAAATTATTACGTCATTTCATTATTTTTTTAAAGTAAACCCATACATCGTTTTGGCGCTTAAAAACAAAAAATAACCATAAATTTTTATGATACTATTATATTTTTTCAGAAAATTAATTAAAAGCAATATAACAGAACTAACTACTTTGCTATAATCCGCACGGGTTAGGTGAATGCATGCATAGCCAATGTGTATGCATTCGTACTGCCGAATTGCAGTACGATTTTTGTCGTGGAGCCTATCCTCCTGATGATGCTTCGGTTTCGGGGCGAAACGATCGTCGAGATTGTGGTGGTGGGTGTGTGTGCTGCTTTTGTGTGCGTTGTTGCTGGTGAATTGCGCCTTGGGGTGCATGTGGTGACTGGTCCTGCATGTATAAGGTGCGTAGATTTTGCCTGCTTCATACACATTGGATTTGCATGCATTCACTTAATCCGTGCGGATTATAGCAAAGTAGTTAGTTCTGTTATATTGCTTGTAATATGGAATTCCGCAAAGTAACGCCTGCTTCTATAAATCATTTAGAAAATTAATTATTTTTTTAATTTCGCTTTCAACGATGTTCCGAAACAAAATTCACCATTATAGATATTCGACAAAAACAATTTTGTAATTTAGCGTATTAAGCAAAATTACCGTATATATTTTTATGGGTTGCCAGTTTTATTAAACGTTCTTGCATACTGTCGATTCAACTTTATTTTTAAATGTTTAACCCCGAACAACCCCCGAGAACTTAATCCTAATTTAATATTAATCTAAACATTCCTCAGGAATTACACTATCTTTTACTAAAAGGTGTAGATAGGTTTGAAGAATCGATGATATACAGACAGGCAAATAGACTGTAACAACAAATGTATAAATAAGAAAAAAGTCCGTTTTGTCTCCTGATACAACAGAAAATAGTGTATTTAGTACTGTGGGGACAATATCTGGACAAATGCACACGCGGTCGTCCTTCCTTTAAGTAAGTAACTCAATAATTATGTTATGACTGACAGACAAGTGGTAAATATATAAATTTTCTAATATATACATAAATACACGCAGACTCGGAAAACCAACAACGTGTTTTTAGAAAATTGTGCTGCAAGTGATAATCTATACTAATATATAATGCTGAAGAGTTTGTTTGTTTGATTGTTTGAGTGCGCTAATCTCAGGAACTACTAAACTGATTTGAAAAATGAGTGTAAATACAGTTCATTTATCGAGGAAGGCTATAGGCTATATAACATCACGCTAAGATGAATAGGAGAGGAGCAGCAATTATAAATATTGCGAAAACGGCAAAATTTAAAGCTTTCCTTGCGAGCGCTAAGTACTCGGTGAAAGTTATTACAAAATCATGTATTACGAAATTGTTCCCCTCTTTCCGTTCTTAATAAAAGTCCGGGACAGCATATGTCTAGCTTTTAAGGTTAAACCACTTTAACCATAGTTAATGTGTTATGGTTTACTCAAATAATAAGACTGCAGTCCAAGCTAACGAAGTTACGTTTAAAAGCCAGTAACAAATACGTTTAACAATTAAGGAGATTTCCAACTATGGGATTGGTAACAAAAGCCTGCAAACAACGTAAAACAATCGTGGGAACGCCGGTTGGCAAGGAATGCGTTAGAATTCGGTTGTCGCAACCAATGGTGGAAATAAGCGATGGTGCAAACATTTTCTGGAGAAAAATACTTAAAGCGTTCATTTTCATGTTCATTCGGACATTGTTGTTTAAAAGGGATTAACAGATTCCTTGACAAAAGTAATAATGAAATTATTTTCCTATAATCCGCGATTAAATAGATGGAATATATATAATTTTAATTGTAGAGTGGACTATCCGTTTTCATACCTGATACATGCACAATTCGTTAAAACACATGAGTAAATCTCCACCACTGCCACCACAATACACAAGCACTACACACGATCACTATCACAAAATCAACAATCGTTTCGCCCCGCAACCGAAGCATCATCAGTAGATAGAGTATAGCAAAATAATTGTATTTTTACTTTTGTATTGAGACAATTTATAAAACATATACTATGTAAAAAGAGTTCAGTATTACATGTAATATTTAGCGTTACAGTTATGCATGGAATTTCAATGGGAAGCCAATTTCGTAATCACCATTGTTTAGTCAATGATAGATAGATAAGAGTAGCAATGTCCTATGTCCTACATTTATTCATTTAAAATGGTATCGTGTTGAAATCATCTTTATATAAGTTAGAGGCAAGTAAATTAACTATCCCACGGCTAGGCATAGGTCTCCGCTCTCCGTTACTGGAGTGAAGGGTTGGAGCTAAGACCATGCTGCTCCAATGCGGATTGGTAGGTTACACATATCCCCAGAATTCTCTAGAGATATGCAGGTTTCGTCACGATGTTTTCCTTTACCGAAAAGCGTGTGATAAGTTGCAAATTATCAATTAGATATAAATTTTAAGAGAAAAACTCATTGGTGCCTCAACTCGTGATCCTCTCAAAGTTTCATGGCCTCACCGCTGTTCTATCACAGCTTTTAAAATATTAGCAGTACACGCGAATTCGTTTGCGTCAACTTTAGTTAAAAATAACCTCTATTATATTTTATTACTAGTTCCCAATAGCAGGCGTTACTTTGCAGAATCCCCTAGTACACAAGTTATGACAAAATGATTTTGTAATAATCCCCGCTTGTTAAGAGAATTTATGTAATGCTTGGTGAAGAAAGAAGACAACGTACATATATATTATACATGCAGGATTAGTTATCACACTATCACAAGACACCATCACTAACATACTACTTAAGCACTACACATATTCACTACGACAATTATGATCGTTCCGGCCCGTAACGGAAACATCATCAAGAGATAGGTTCCACGACAACATCGCAAAGCGATTTCTGATTACGGGGAGAAACGATCGTAGAGAATGTTATATTGAATGTGTGTAATGCTTGTGTGGTGTGGTTGGTGGCGGCGTTTTGTGATACTTGTGGTGACTTGTCCTGCATGTATAAGGTATGTGAACGGTTTCTGCTTCCTACATTTAGCATTACATAGATTCTCTTAAATTACACGGATTATAGGAAAATAATATAACAATATCATAAATTCTTGGACTGAGCACCCCGGACCAATGCATTGATACTCAAAAACATAGGAGTAACCACCAGGCTCTCAGCTACGTGTCTCCGAAGAGTCCTTGAATTCTTCGGACATATAGCTAGGAAGACTGGAGACAACCTGGAGAAGCTGATGATCACTTGTTCGGTGGAAGGAAAAAGAGCAAGAGGCCGCAGTCCAACTCGCTGATCCGACCAGATTACTAAGTCGCTCTCCATTCAAGTTCACGATGCCTTGCAAGCCGCAAGAGATCGCAAAATCTGGAAATCGACTATCCACGAATAAGTGATCCGTGGAAAAGGTCCCGACCCTCAGCACTGAGGAAAACGACGCAAGGAGGATCATAAATTCTGAACAAATTGGCTCATAAGAAATGGAAAGCTCAACTTGTAAAGAATACTTTGAATTTTAATGGCATAAAGCAAGCGTGTATATCATGTGATGTCATCACAGTGCACAGACCATTGAGCATTGCCTCTATACTGACCGGCTCGCGGTCACAAGGTCTCGTAATTTGTGTTGTTACGCTCACGATAAATGATATATAATAACGTTTAATGATAACATGCAATATTAACTGCCTGAATGATGGCGTAACTAAAAAATCAGCCTTTTTGATCGTGTCTAATATGATATACATATAGAATTGTTGCACAACGGCGGAATTATTACAGAATCTGAATTTGACAGACATGAGCCAACCGGATAGTTTGAAACCTTTAGCGTTAAAACAAAGAATAAAGTAAAATTGGTTAATAAATTAAAATTTAGAATGGTATAATATAATAATAGCAATGACCAATTGAAATATGATAAACAAATACCTACATACAGTAAAAAAATATCTATGCCGAACGGCCTGTTACTATGCCCACTACTCCTCTATCCATCTTTTGGAGAGAAGGATTGGAGCTAAGACCTACGGCGCTGCTCTAATGCGGATCGGTAGGTTACATATATCTCTAGAATTCTCTAGAGATATGCAGGTTTCCTCATGATGTTTTCCTTCACCGAAAAGCGTGTGATAAATTGCAATTATCAATTAAACACAAGTTTTAAAAGAAAGACGTCTTCAGAGAGTCACACAGTCTCACCGCTAGGTATCACAGCTCCTTAAAACATATGTAGTCAAGTAGTCAAAGTTGTATGTCAAGTTATTTTTTTTTAAACATGAGTAGTCAAAATTAAAGAATAGTAGATCCTAATTAAATTAATAATAGTATTATATTGTAGTATATTATGTGTCTGAGATGACTGCAGGCAATGTAGAGAAACGTTTCCTCATCCTCATTTGACTAACAAGTCTCCTTCAGATGAACGGACTTAACTAGGAAAAAGTGGTGTCAACCGAAACTGCCTGCTCAATAATCATCTATTCCTTATACATGGGACAGCCAAATATTCAAAGGATGCATGAGGGAACCAGAAAACACTATCTAACGTCATATTGTATTGCAAGAAGGTGACAGAACAACGCGCATACTTCCTTGGCTCGGCGAGGACGTAGTAAGAAACTTCGCGTAACCCGAGGTTTTAGAAGGAGCTAGGCTTGTATCAATAACTAATCCCTTTAAACCCATGCACAATCGTCACTTGATTGCGACTAAGTGCAGAGAATAGCAGAAAAAGAAGAACAAAATAGAGATTCCCAAATTCTTAGTCTAACACTCTCTACTCTCAGCAATACCTTTTGAACTTTCCTAACCTCGTTGTTGAAGTATGTACAAGCCATTGCAAGAGAATATTTTTATGGGAAAAGACACACCTATTTGTCTAGATTAGAGTTGTCGTTTTCGAACACTTTACGATCGCTGAGGCCGACGGAAAAATAATACGGATTTGGTTGTCCAGTATTTTACATTTAATCCTGAATGAATGGACCTCATTTATCGTAGCCTTTATTTTCGTTAATTCGTGCTAATACTTGTAATACGTTACTGACCAGCTGGTTATTTGGAATATATAGGCTAAAGTTACTCCGCTGAGTTGAAAATAAAAAATGCAATTGCAAAATGAATGCGGAAAACGTTACGTTCGTAGAATACATATGAGGTGAAATGATGACTTCTAAAAGGTCGTAGGTACATATGATCGGATGGTGTGGAGACCCCTCAAAGAAACCTATCAGCTAAATATGAAGAAGAAGAAAAAGATTCTATTTGCATGAGCCCTGACAGCTGCTTGGGGAGATTTATGATGCTTACTACGTGGTCAACAGTCTTAAACCCTGGGCAGGTGTCAATAAGTTTTGTTTTTAAATGCTTCTACATAATATTTACAATTCAAACAATTGAATTTTCTATGACTCTTTCATAGAAACTTATTAAAACCTCGGTTAAAACTCCTTTAAGAGAAATCTTGGTACGTTTGTGCCCTTCCTATCCGTATTGACCTTTTTTCTAAAAATGAAAGTAAAGATATAGGATAGAATGTCTTGATCGAGGTTCAAAGAGTAGAAAGTATAACACAAAAAATAGCAAAACTTGCGTGATGAAAGCGTTACGAGATATTTGAAAATCCCTCCATAACTTTTACCCTTAGGTTGGGCTCTAAAACAGACCAGAATTTTTTTTTTACCTCAAATTATAAGATATAATGTAACAGAGCATATGAAAAATAATAAAATTTCATTAGCCTGCAATAATTGATCAATTTGAACAGGTACTAAACAGTACTTCGTACTAACTGCCTTTAAGGCAATAAATAATTTACTAAATTGTTTAATAGAGTATCGCTTTCCTTATCTTACCAAGTTTATCATGTATAATGAACGTTATTACAAATATCTAAAAGTATTATGCATAATCACACTAATGTTGATACTATAAAGTATACAAATATATACAAAATTACTCATATGAAATTACGATCAAAAAGATCAACAACTATCTACGAGGCATCGATCTCATTAGTGTCTTCACGACTATCTCATACGATTTTCATCCTCTACGATAAGCTACATATACCCTAGTGGGGTAACCGTTCAATATATAACGAAGTCGTCTTCTTCGCTGACCTGATAAGTACCAGAAAGTACGAAACGTTCATATAGGTGGATTTTCTAAACCTACCTACCGTAAAGAACAATTGAAGAAATTCTAATGTACAGCTTCCAAGCTGAGTCTCGTGTTATGCTCGTGCTCATACTATATCTGTTTGCTTCTAGCTCATACTGGCACGCATAGCGTGCATCTGTTAAGCTCATGCTGATAGCATACCTGCTTGCTTCATGATTGAGCTGTTGAGAAATCATTTCTACAAATTCTGTCCAGTAACTGTGGCTGCTTTTAGGGTTTTATAATAAGTATATAGATATAGCTAGATGTTAGCCCGTTACGTAAGCTTCTGTTTGGCTATAGTTCATCAGTATTATTCCAACGGATTCTCGTGAAATACTAGCAGAAGACAGACATCCGAATTTAAAATACTTAAGTGGTTTTACAAAAATAAATTAAGAGACTAGAACAGGATGTACTTACTGTTAACAAGTAACTATCGATGTACTCGTAAAACGCTTAGTCGACCTATTAATCAGCCGATATGACATACGTGATGTGGGTAATTCATATACAGTATTCAAATGAGGCTACATGGTAGGAGTATATAACTTTCATCTGACTGCGTACTGCCATTGAATTAGTAACATTCCTATAGTCATGTGGTTGTATATTTTATACTGTGTCGTATTGGTATTGAAAGTGACAGTTTCGGGTAAGTTGTTTTCTTCTTCTTTCCACTACTGGATATATATAGGTTTATTGGCAGAGTAAACATCTATTCACATCTTCTATGTCTGCTCGATATTGCATACACGAAACTCTCTTCTATGGTCGTACTATCAGACGTGAAAAACCTCACCGCCAAGAAAGTCTTCAAATTTTTGGCAACCTCCGGATTTGGTAGTTCACTTTTAAACAACTTGTACTTTTGAATCGTCAACTCTACTGCTAGTTCGGAAAGCTTTTCCAACCGAGAAGAGCCAGTAAGAAACTCGGTGGTTGCCCTTGTCAAAAATAATTCTTATTACTAGGTAAATTTGGTCATTACTGTCCTGTAGAGGAGTAGCTCTATATCTTTTTATCATCTATATAATTCCCAATATTCCCAATAGTATATAAGGCTTTTTGTATCAGCCTCCCTTTAACAGTGTAAATTTCTGTAGTGGCAAAGATATAATCGATTGCAGAATTTTATTATAGAATCTTATACCCAAACTTAGAAACGACTTATTTTGTTTATGTGTGTATTTACCTAATGAGTCGTGAACTGTAAACACTGGCACAACAGATCAAAAGAGTCAAAGTGCGCTATAGCCATTCCTACAAGAAGAATAAGATCTTTTCCGCATCACATGATCAAGCAGGATCGCTCCCCGTGACATTTTTGAGGTCATCGAACTTTACCGACGCTGCGTTTGCGGGCCCAAATTTCAACAAGTTGCAACTCCAGCTCCTAATGGCGTTTTCCTTGCCTTGATTTTCATTACTCCATTCTTAATTCAGCTTAACAACTAACCATTTTGGTTCTATTAAGGATTACCTCGTTTTTACTTGATATGTGTGAAAGGTCTTCACAATAACCTGAGAGCTGTGGTGCGGGCCTAAATATTCGGTATTATTTTAGGCATACGTCTATGGGTCATTTTACATTCTGAAGGGGAGGATTATGATTTAAACCTAAATTGGTTATAAATCAATATAATTTATTTCCCATTAAGGTTACGCTTAATTAGTTATTCACCAAGTTGGTTAACTGGTAATTTTCTCCAGGATTAGAACGAGATGTTTAAGGATACAGACTTTCGATTTGATTTGTTATGCTGATTTTCTTAATTACTGAATAAAAGACTACTATGTGAAAACTTTGAATTGATCGTGGGTCGAATAAATGTATTCACTTCGAAGACATTGCTAATAAGGAGTTCTTTGTTTTTAATATTTTCTAGCGGTATGATATTTACATATATGATTTATTAAGTTACTATTGAAATATTTTCTCTAACAAGGAAAGTAAGAGTAGGTTTAGAATATTCATCAATCATTTTGTATCTCCCTCCGATGTATTAATTTAGGTGTTTGTTTTGAAAATATAGAAATAATAAAGCTAAGCTATAGATAATTAAGATACCGTACTCTCGGCTCGCTCAAAATGTGCTGCCTATTAACGAAATTGCGTTAATTGTTCATTAAATTAATTACTAAGTTCATGTTACCATTAGGAACGTTAATTTAAGGATAGAATTGTATGAAAAAGGTTTGTAAAATCCTATCCTAAATGATCAGATAGATTGAGTGTAGGTGACTTCTTATGTTGTCCTTTTTTTAGTTATTATTTTTTTATTTATTTGTAACAAATTATGTTATTTTACTGTAATTGTTTTTTTGATATAACATGAAAAATCTAATAAATTTAACATTAAATTTTATTATAACTTATGACGTATAACGTGTATAAGTTAAAACGACCTACATTTTAGATCCAAAGGTTTTTTAATATTAAAAACGCTCTAAATTTTCATTTATTTAAATGAAGCTTACCATAAGGTATATCCTCTGTCCTATGATTTTGTATCTTTATATCTTTATTATTCATGAACTTAATTTTGTCTTAGCTCCAACCCTTCTCTCCAGAAACGGAGAGAGGAGGCCTATTTCCAGCTGTGGGATTGTAACAGGCCGCTATTTTACTTTTACTTTATATATTTAATGAGACGAAATTTAACGTTATTTCATATTTTGCATTAATTGCTACAATTCGAAAAAGTAGAAGTAACCATTCAATACGATAAGATTTGAAATTTATTATCATTTATCCTTTTTCCAGAAATAATATTATCAGAAAGATATTCAATAAATCAAAATAATCAAGTACCGACAGAAAACGTGGATAACAGAATTGTCGGAGGTGAAGAAACAAACATAGAGAACTATCCTTATCAAGTATCATTTATAGTAAATAATTCCTATTTCTGTGGAGGTTTTATAGTAAGCGAAAATTACATACTGACCGCCGCTCACTGTGCACAAAAGTAAGTAAAATTTGAGGATAAGTTTCGTAAATTTTGATAAACATAATGTTAAGAACATGCGAAAAGAGTATAGAATTAAAATTTGACGGTGGCAATGTTACGAACATGCGATAGGAGTTCGTAATGCATATGTCATAAAGTTCAAATTGAACGAGACAGTTTACGAAAATGCCAAAACGGTTCATAAACTAAATGACGTAGAGTTCAAATTCGCTTAACGCCAATTCTCTGGAACATTCGACGTGTATCAAAACATGTTATTGGTAAACATGTTTACGGTTGTTTCAAGGCTATCGAATGTTCTCGAAAGTGGTTCGTTTGATATATATGCAGACGTATCGTGCGCCTCGACATTCAATTTGTGAATAGCGATCAACAGCGGATAAACAAGTGATAATAAAAGTGAATTATTAGTGACCTCGGCATTCTTATTTGACAACGGACTGTGTAGAGACTGTAAGTAGAAAGTTTGTAATAAAAAGTTGAATAAAGTGTTTTTAACGAGTCACCAGGTATTTTCATCCAAATCCACGAACCCCTGTACGTAACAATAATATAAGCTTTTCATTCTAAAATATAAGTGTCTGCCTGTTTGATATGCTTAATCCGCTGAACTAATGCTTATGAAATTTGTAACGATTGTAGCTTATATAATGAGTAAGTTCAGAAACATAAAAGGTAACATAATGGTATTTGAACACTAAACAAAAAAAAAGTTGCGGCCTCTTACAATCCCACTGCTGGGAAAAGGCCTCCTCTCTCCTTTTCTGGAGAGAAGGATTGGAGCTAACCTACCACGCTGCTCCAATGCGGATTTGTAGGTTACACATATCTCCAGAATTCTCTAGAGATATGCAGGTTTCTTCACGATGTTTTCCTCCACCGAAAAGCGTGTGATAAATTGCAATTATCAATTAGACACATGAGTTTTAATAGAAAAACTCATTGGTGCCTGCCCGGGTTTGAACTCGTGTTCCCCTCGAAAGAGTCGCACGGTCTCACCGCTGGGCTATCACAGCTTTGAACACTAAAGTTAAAGTAAATGCAGTTTCAGTTACCTGATTAGGATTTAAAATAAAGCAGACAGAGTTTTTCTCACTGAGTTCAGAGAATTCAGTGAAAGTAGTTGTGTATAGTTGAGAAGATATAAGTTTCTCTTAAATTCGAACAATGTAATTTTGAAAGATGATGGCTTTATACAATTAGTTACTTTGTGGAGATTCAAAACACAAAAGTAATACAAAAGTAATAATTAAATCTCTCTACGACAAAATCGCAAAGCTTTGCGCTTGTGCTCGTGGAGTCTATCTGCTAATGATGTTTCGGTTGCGGAGCGAAACGATTGTTCAGTTTGTGTTAGTGAACGTGTGTAGTGCTTGTGTATTGTGGTGGCAGTGGTGGAGATTTGTGCATGTGTTTTTACGAATCCTGCATGTATCGGGTATGAAAAAACGGATAGTCCACTATACGTTTAGCACTATATATATTTTCTATTTACTGTATCGCGGATTATAGCAAAATAATTTTATTATTACTTACATTACATGGTTACCATTAATGGTCATCGCTTCCTGTAAATTATAACATTTCTGCCAAATTCACTCTAAGAACAAAATTGGATCTTATGTAATGTTTATTAAAGGAGTCTTTTGAATAATTGGAAAAGTAATTAAGTATTCCTTTGAGGGTTATATGGAAGCCATCCAAATTCTGTATAGTGGTGGCGCTAATGTAAGGCTTGTGTATAGTAAAATAATTTAGTTTAGCATAAATGTTATAAATGAATACGCCGTGTGGTATTCGGCAGAATAGAATAAACCTTTCTTACCAAGGTGTCGTACGCGGCGACTAAGATATGTGCCGTGTGGTATCGGCTGCATGGAATACACCACTCTCATTTCTTACCGAGGTGTCGTAAGAGGCGACTAAGATATGTGCCGTGTGGTATCCGGCAGAATAGAATAGAACACTCTCATTTCTTACTGAGGTATCGTAAGAGGCGACTAAGGTATGTGCCGTGTGGTATCCGGCAGAATAGAATAGACCACCCTCCTTTCTTACTGAGGTGTCGTAAGAGGCGACTAAGGCATGTGCCGTGTGGTATCCGGCAGAATAGAATAGACCACTCTCATTTCTTACCGAGGGGTCGACTAAGGTAATTTGACGTCAGGCAGGCGGCCGGTCGTAAAATACGTAGCCAAATCATGTGACATGTTTGTAACATATTGGGCCGACCCCATTTAGAGTGGGATAAGGGCAGGAGAATGATGTTATAATTGAATAATAGAATAGTTTACACTTCAAATGAATAAATTGATTTTCAGTGTTGATCCATCGACGGTTGTTCTAAGAGCTGGCAGCTCAGATCGCACCAACGGAACTGTCATACCTGTAGTGGAGGTGGTACCACATCCTGAATATGACAATCCTCCGTATGATAAGGACGTCGCATACATCAGAACAGCTGAACCGATACAGTTTAGTGATACCATCCAGCCTATCGCTTTACCACGCACGAATAGAGCGTTGAGAGGTGACATCGTAGTTACCGGATGGGGAAGATTACGGGTAAGTTTTGGGTAGGCAATTATTAATAATATTCATTACTTTTTTGTTGGTTCTGGAAATATACATGTTCTTTGATTTGGATTTTATGTTAAAATAAAATTCCACACTCTACTTTACCTTTACAGCAGTTTAAAAATACTATTAAAAAAAAGGCTAATTCAGAAAGCCTACTATACTATTGAGGATCACTTAGATGATAAGAATACGTGGATATGCCTTCTCTTTCCATTATTGAAGTGAAGGGTTGGAGCTAAGACCTACCGCGCTGCTCTAATGCGGAATGGTAAGCTACACATATACATACAATTCTCTAGAGATATGCAGGTTTCCTCATGATGTTTTCTTTCACCGAAAAACGTGTGATAAATTGCAATTATCAATTAGACACATAAGAACAGAAAAACTCATTAGTGCCTGCCCGGGGTTCAAACCCTCTAGAGAATTCAAGGGATGTGTGTAAATTACAAATCCGCATTAGACCAGCGTGGTGGGTCTAAGATCCAATACTTTTTTTTATGTAATGTTGTGTGTAATAAAGTTTCTTATCTTATCTTATCTTACTTTTTCAATACTTTTAACAGATCCGTTACTTTTATATATTTACTAGTTGCTCGTCATCCATAATATGTTACTTTAGGGACTTGCGACCATAGAGTTACTATACTATAGTAGGGCCATACCATACCATAGACAGGCCTGTAAGTGAGTGTCCCAACAAATAATGAGAAGGATGATGAAACTCATATACTTTATCTTTGTCTAATGACACATAAAAAAGGGAGACAGACAGATCCATCCTCCAAAACAAAAGTAATAATAAAATTATTTTGCTATAATCCGCGATACAGTTAATAGAAAATATATATAGTGCTAAATGTATAAGTGGACTATCCGTTTTTTTTATACCTGATACATGCAGGACTCATCAGATCCATAACACAAAAGTAATAATTAAATCTTTCCACGACTAAATTGCACAGCTTTGCGCTTTTGTCGTGAAGTCTATCTCCTGATGATGTTGCGAGGCAAAACGATTGTTGAGTTTGTGATAGTGAACGTGTGTAGTGCTTGTGTATTGTGGTGGCAGTGGTGGAGGTTTGTACATGTGTTTTTACGAATACTGCATGTAATGGGTATGAAAAAACGGATAGTCCACTATACATTTAGCACTATATATATATTTTCTATTTACTGTATCGCGGATTATAGCAAAATAATTTTCTTATTACTTTTGTATTATGGATCTCCGCAAAGTAACGCCTAATTCTATAGATCCATCCTCATTTGCTACGTATTTATTGTAATATGGCACATTTAAGGCTGATTTCTCTACTCTAGTATAATGCTCTATACATTCGACCGTGTGTGTAAGTAATATAACAGAACTAACTACTTTGCTATAATCCGCACGGGTTAGGTGAATGCATGCAAAGCCAATGTGTATGAAGCAGGCAAAATCTACCTACCTTATACCTGCAGGACAAGCCACCACATGCACCCCAAGGCGCAATTCACCAGCAACAACGCACACAAAAGCAGCACACACACCCACCACCACAATCTCGACAATCGTTTCGCCGTACGATTTTCGTCGTGGAGCCTATCCTCCTGATGATGCTTCGGTTTCGGCGCGAAACGATCGTCGAGATTGTGGTGGTGGGTGTGTGTGCTGCTTTTGTGTGCGTTGTTGCTGGTGAATTGCGCCTTGGGGTGCATGTGGTGGCTTGTCCTGCATGTATAAGGTACGTAGATTTTGCCTGCTTCATACACATTGGCTTTGCATGCATTCACCTAACCCGTGCGGATTATAGCAAAGTAGTTAGTTCTGTTATATTGCTTGTAATATGGAATTCCGCAAAGTAACGCCTGCTTCTATAAATCGTGTGTGTAAGTGTTTTATTTATTTAGTAATATGTTGATACAGCAAGGAGCAAATCCCCTTCCAAGGCGACTGATGAAAGTAAAATTGCCCGTCGTTAATTTCTGGCAATGTTATATCTCGTATCCGAGGATTTTGACCCTAAATATGGTGTGCGGTGGGAATTTCTTCTTGGGTGGGATTGGAACTTGTCAGGTAATATAAACAATGCAATTGAATAAAGCAATTAAAGAGACTCTTATGCTACTGTTAATGGCTATGTTAATGATAAGAAAGCTTGAAATGTAATTGCGAAACACGCACTAGATTATAATGTAATTTTTGATTTGTGAACAATTAGAAATACAATAATATTCGTAGCTTCATTTTAATTTGATGATTCAAAAGTGCTTGTAAAGGTCAATTTGAATTTGAATTTATTTAATCATTTATTTATTTACTATTTATTTCTAACAATATTGTCGTGTAACCCACTTTTACAAGATGGTACTAACAGAAAAGTAATAATTTGGCCGTTGAAGTGGGAGAACATCTGACTCCTAACTAAGAATCTTGTGTTAAGGAATATCAGTAATTCGGCACTTGTTTGTTTTGCCAATTTTGTAAAACAATATGGATACTCTGGATAACCGCAATATAAAATAACATGCTAAAAATTCTAGCGATATAAAAAAGGACACAAAAAGGAAAAAGAAATGGAATGGAAATTACTAAAATCGACCAAGCACTTTTGAATCATCATCGAGTTTTTATTTTATCAGTGTTTAAGTCGCGGTTAATAAGTAGTTAATAGGCATTATGAATTCGATAGATATGTAGATTATAGACGAAAATTAAGTTTTCAAAATTTTCTAATTTCCCGCTAATCTTTCAAATTTTTCTTTCATAAGCCTTCTGATGACAAATATTAAACAAAAAAGAATAAGCGAAATTGTTTCTTCCGTTCACGTGTGATCCGATGACGAAGGGACATAGAGATTTATTTTTATATATATACCTTCTATCTGACGGGAAATTTCAAATCAAACACAAGGTTGATTGATTTGCAATGTCATTCTATTCCTGTTGAATTAACAGGATGTCTATAGGCTATATGTTACCCCGGTGTATAGGAATTAATTGTGCCAAATTTCATCGATATTGATTCTGCGGATTCGCCGTGTAAACGTAACAGATGGACAGGCAGACTTTCGTATTTGTACATTAGTCTAATATATGTATAAAATTCTTATGTCCCAATGATTTTGTGATTTTTATAAATTTTTATGTGCCCATTCATTAGTTCTGGGAATCGGCTACTCTCTATTTATCTACTACTATTTACCAATCTCCAATCGTTATTTTTATGGCAATTTTTTTAATAATATACATGCGAAATTCCCCAGAAATAAATTATATGGCAAAACAACTTTTTCCGGGTCCGCTAGTGTAACTATAATCTCTAAAAAAACATAATTTATGAAATTAGTAGAAAAATAATAAGCGTCTTTCAAATCAAATCAAAATAATCTTTATTGAAGTAGGCCTTTTACAAGCACTTTTGAATCGCCAATGATCAATTAGATTTAATAAGCTGCACTGGTTCGGAATGTTGCTCTTACCGAGAAGAACCAGCAAGTAACTCGGCAGTCAATCTTTTAAACATTTAAATTTACATTATTTATTTGCAGTCTTGTTTGGAGGTTTCAAATTTTTATAATTCAAATAATCTTCAATTGTGTAATATGCCTTACGTATAAGTATAGTTCGTACACTTAATTTAAACTTTTCTGTAAGTGTAATCTTTGACCTTTACAATACCAATTTATACAATACCTTTGACAATTCAAAGGTCTAGTCAATCGGGAATAGATTTATTTTCTCCACGTGCGTGCTCTATCCGACGTCAGAAGTGGGATCATACAATTGTGTCTTTTTCCTATGTTTCAGGGGGATTCTGGTGGAACAGCGATCCAAGACAACGTAGCAGTAGCTATAGTTTCCTTCGGAAGAGGTTGTGGCAGCCCTCTGTCGCCGAGTGTGTTTGCCAACATCGCCTCACCGACCATACGTGACTTTATACGTGAACGTACCGGGTTGTAATTTTAGATAGACATATATTTATTGAAACATTGAAGTTTTATTTATTTTTAATTCATTTTACACATTGAAGTCGTGAAAGCCCAGCGGTGAGAGCGCGCGTCTCTCTAGAGACGATCATAGATTCAAATAGGGCAGGCACCTATGAGCGTTTCTATTGAAAATTATGTGTCTAATTGTTTGTTGATAATTGAAATTTATCACACGATTTTCAGTGAAGGAAAACATCACGAGAAAACCTCTGTATCGCTAGAAAATTCTAAGGATATGTGTAACCTACAAATTCGAGCAGCGTGGTAGGTCTTAGCTCCAATCCTTCTCTCCAGAAACGAAGGGAGAAGGCCTTGCCCAGCAGTGGGATATTAACAGACCGTTACTTTACTTTACTTTGACTTTTTAAACAGTGACGAAAGTAAATGTAACTTAAAAACTTTTATATTACAAAAAAATTGCTTGCATAAAAACAAGCATGTTTTGCAAATTAAAAAGAAAACTAAATTAAATTGTCATGAGGAAAAATCTAACTGAAAAGAAACTAATGTAAGGATTTTTTAATAAAAAAAATGACAACTGTCATATTTAATTTATATACCAATGCATACAAATGTTCATCATCATTCTCCTGCCCTTATCCCACTCTAAGTGCGGTCGGCATGACATGTTACGAACATCTTGTCACATGTTTTGGCTACGTATTTTACGACCGGCCGCCTGTCTGACGTCAACTTACCTTAGTCGCCTTTTAAGACACCTCAGTAAGAAAGGAGGGTGGTCTATTCTATGCAACCGGATACCACACGGCACGTACCTTAGTCGGCTCTTACAACACCTCGGTAAGAAATGAGGGTGGACTATTGTATGCAGCCGGATACCACACGGCACATACCTTAGTCGCCTCTTACGATACTTCGGTAAGAAAGGAGGGTGGTCTATTCTATGCAGCCGGATACCACAAGGCGTCAACGCATGCAGATGTTATATCAATAAAGAAATATAGGGCGTCAATGCATACATATCAATAAAGAATATAGTATTTCCACAAAATTTACTGAATCATCACCCTTCTCCTGCTACGTATTTTGTGACATCGACTTACTTTGGGCAGGAGGATGATGATAACATAAGGATAAAGTAAGTTACAGTGGGAACGGACACTCGAGTCTGTAATCGTCAAAAAAAATCGTCTTCAATAACGTCGTAGAATGGAATCAAATATATGCTATAAATCATTAATATTTATTTTTCTAATATCGAATAATCTACTTACCGACTGTTCGGGCAATTTTTTCCGCCGAGGGTATTCGGGGCTTACTACACCTGAGGCAGTGTGGGTAGGTAGCTGAAAAAATGTCAAAAGAAATCAAAGAGCGATTGGTCGGCCGCGCGACACGTTGAACTCGGTACTCGCTGTGAATTATTGTTAATATTCGGTGGACATTTTTATAAATATACACGAAATATTTAAGATAAATCGGTGGCTGTTTAAATAACTAAAACAGAAGAAAGAACATTATGATTAACATTAGTGATTCCACGAATAAAAGTGGCTTTGATATGCTCCGACCGGAGCGGCGCGGACGCCATACCCTACAGAGAAGCCTCCCAGTGAAAGGTCAGTATCCTTTGATTATTCAGAGTGGAGAAATTGCCGGTTGTCTGCCTATCCTATTTACAACCAACTGTGGCTATCGAAGGGCACGCAGTAGGCGCAAACACTGACTATTATTTTATATACCAACTATATTTTTCTCATCGCTCATCTGGTAAAAAAAAACTAATGGATGATAAAACATAATTTATGATTAATAACACGATAAAAAAATGACAGGTGTAGTTGTCGGGTATCTTTATATAGCATTGAATAGATTTATAACTGTTTGGATATAAAAAATTACTTCACTAATGAAGTGTTTTTATTATTATATAGAACAATAAAAAAGTTAGTTGCGAATCAAGAAAAACATTGAACCCAAGTTGTTTTTTTTAATGTTTTTAGGGCTGCCAACATAAAATACTAGGAAGTTACGCTGCACTCATAAAAAGTTCAATATTTAAATAAATATTTCATAATGATTTGATTGATGTGGTAAATAAAATCGTTATTTAAAAATAAATTGTATGTAACAGAATTTATTAAGACAATAATTACAATTAATGTCTTAATAAGTTCAATAATTTTAGAATTATTGACTTTGCAGAGATTAATGTTACTATTTCATATGTACTTATGTTATATTAAGAAATTTTTATGTAAGGGATGTACAAAATTACTTTTATTTACATTGCTCTAGCGCATTCAAATACAAATTCAAAATATTCTTTATTCAAGTAAACTTGTAAAAAAGTGCTTTTGAATAGTTTATATCTACTGCTGGTTCTTCTAGGTATAGAAGAACCAGCAACAAACTCGGCGGTTGCTCTTTTCAAAGAATAATTCTTATTACTAGTTAAATATAGTTATTCATATCCTCTACAGGGTCGAAGAGTAGATATATCCACGCATTCTTATCGTCTTAGTAATCCTCAATAGTATAGCAGACTTTCTGTATTAGCCTTTTTTAAATAGTGTTTTTAAACCACTGTAAAACACTATTTAAAAAAGGCTAAAGATAAAGTTAAAGATAAATTTTACTATAGAATCATATACCCAAACCCACAAACGAGTTAAGTACTTTTGCAAGGCGCAAAGCAGGAACCGCTAGCTAATGTCGGTTTCCACTTTGTCTATTATATACATCGCCAATCTTTTTATAATTATGTATAATAAATTAATGTCTTAATAAGTTCTAATATTTGAATTTTACAAGCAGTGACTTTGCGGAGATTAATATGTTACTATGTCATATGTACTTATGTAAGAATTAAGGAATTTTTATGTAAGGGATGTACGAAATTTCTTTTATGTACATTGCTCTAACGCATTCTCTATGAATACGTGACAGACAGACAGGCATACTTATCCTGTTAGTATGGATTTTAATTAACAAGTGGACAAGTATTTTTAAATTGTCAAGTCTTCTAGGTAGACATTTTGCGCCTGTAGAGACGAGCCAGCAAGAAACTCGGCAGTTTTTCAAAATATAATTCTAATAACTAGTTATAGTAATAAATAGCTAGATATGGCATAAATGGCAGTTATTCAAGGTACATGGCGTCGGTCATGGTTGTTTGGCTGTTTCCTGTCGTATCTATAATTAGTATAGACGAGGTATTTTAACAAAGTTCGTTCTATAATTTATAGAATTAGTCGTTACTTTGCGGAGATCCACAATACAAAAGTAATAGTAAAATTATTTTGCTATAATCCGCGATAAAGTAAATAGGAAATATATATAATGCTAAATGTAGTTATACATCATACAAATGGACTATACGTTTCATACCTGAAACATGCAGCGTTCGTTAAAACACATGCACAAACTTCCACCACCGCCACCACAATACACAGCATTACACACGTTCACCATCACAAACTCAAAAATCGTTTCGCCCCGCAACAGAAGCATCATCAGGAGACAGCACGACGAAATCGTAAAGCTTCGCGATTTTTTGCGAAACGTTTGTTGGATTTGTGATAGTGAACGTGTGTAGACCATTTTTTCTTCAGTGTTGAGTGGTATTGTTGTCAAGTCTACAAAAACTCGCGAGCACTAGCTGGCACTACAATAAAACGTCCAATAAGCCACGCTTACGTGATATTTGCAATATGCAAATCATCTTATCCGATTGTAAGTGGGGTTCGTATAATCGCTTTGTCCGAAGAACACAGTCACATTCCTGTGCTTATGTATGTGACTTTGTAGCGTCTTCAGCTTCCACTTTTTTTCTATCATTCTTTAATTCTGACGTTACTCCATTTGACATGCATGTCATTCGTCAGATAATCTATCTATTCCATATATACTCCTGCACACTCATATTTAAGCTGTGATACCCTATCGGTGAGACCGTGCGACTCTCTAGAGACGACATAGGTTCAAACCCCGGGCAGGCACCAATGAGTTTTTCTATTAAAACTTTGTGTCTAATTGATAATTGCAATTTATCACACACTTATCAGTGAAGTAAAACATTGAGGAAACCTGCATATCTCTAGAGAATTCTAAGGATATGTGTAACCTACCAATCCGCATTGGAGCAGCGCGGTAGGTCTTAGCTTCAATCCTTCTCTCGAAAAACGGAGAGAGGAGCCCTTATAGCCCAGCTTTACTTTTTTTACACTCATATTTAAAACTGATTTTGTTACGTAACAACATCCCTCCTTATTAAATTATATAATTAATGTGTTCCAAGTCAAATTTATTGCAATATGCGATATCAATGTTCACCATCCCTTGAAGGGTGAATGACATCTATGATGTTTGCTAAAATTTAGTACCGCATTTTATTGGCAGTATTTATTAGACTAGACCTTTTTTCTAAAATTAAGTAATTAATTTTGGAACGCTATTTCTACATATTACTATTCCAGAGACAAAATATTAAGTGCTTTAAGGCGTTTTAAAAATAAAATATATATGTCAAATCTCATCAGTCAATTTAATTTACATGATTTGTACATTATTAAATGTTCATTAGAACAGTTAATTAATTGATTTAATAATTTACATAGTTTAGACTCTACTCTTTTCTTTCTCTGAAAGAAAAAAACGGCTTCACGCAGTTTACTTACATTGTTGTGACTTTTATGTTATAAGCACTTAAATATACGTATTTCTTAAAAATTATTACATATAAAATTACTATTTATAACATTGACACGAGACATAGTATTAAAATATTGATTTATTTCTTTTCTTAGGTTGTTATCTTGCTAATGAATAGCATAGACTACTAACCTTAATACCAATATAAGTAAATCAAATGCTCTATCAATATGGCATGTCACATGTTTGGGTTGTTTGTCTGTGATAATACATTTACAAATACAATAAGGCCTTAATTAGAAAATACTATACAATTTATTTTACAAAGCTAAAGACAACGTAACGGTTTAGAGATGATTATATAATTACTGTACTTATGGTATTTAACATAAAGACACTATTTAACCTTTATAAACTAAAAACACAGCCATTTATCACAAGTTATCCACTATTGATTTGATAGAAAATGTAACACCCGACACTAAAGCTATTATAGAGAATAATACTATGATGCAGTTTTTCCATAAGATCCAATGGCAAGGTCCTAAGTCTTTTCCCCATCGCCAGACAGTTTCAATAATAGCCGGGAATGAAAGTCCCAAGAAAGACAAGCAAACAGCGCCTACAAGTTCCATGAATAGTTCGAGCCGAGGAACTGCACAGGCGAGACCCACTGAAACAAACAAACCATCAGTCATAATATTCAAGGTTTAAAGGTTAATAAAAATGTAAATAAATGAAGATAAATGCAAAATTGCGATACCACCGGAATGTATTTTGCATTTCACACCAAAATTGTCAACATTTATTAAATTTTTCTATTACAAAATGTCAAATCTCTTCTCTTCTTTTTTAACTGACGTCATCTTAATCTTGTGCCACTTGGCAATAACGAATATTCTGTGAGCGTCCACTGTATTAGTCTACTATTAAAATATCAAGATAGATGAGCTTGAATTTGGAAACGATTAATTTAAGTTAATTACTCACTTTATTATTGGAGTACTGAGACAGTCTAATCATCATTATCCTAAACTTATTCCACTCTAAATGGGGTCGGCACAATATATCTTTATATTCCATTCTTATGAATCATTCGTCAACTATGGTGCTACTCCTTTTATAAGCATATTATATTTCACACAATCCGTCTATCTTTTTTTTGATCAACTTCTTGTCATATATTCAATCACATTCATATTCCAAACTCTTTTGGTCACATAGTTTTCATCTCTTTTTCCATAATTCCATACCGATTCAATCTCGATCTAAATTTAAAATGAAATGTTTAGAAGAATTACCTGTTAGAAGTGTTCCGAATAACCTTAACCCACCCAAGGCCCATCGATGCCCTCTTGCGGGTATCTTATCCTGTATACCTCTCCACACAACATCAACTGGGACGTAGAAAATCAACGCGTAGGATAGCAACATCACGCAAGCTACCAATATTTTTGCTACTTGTGCTAAGCTGAATGGAAATAGAAACAGTATCAGTATTATACATAGAATATATGTTCCATTTTATGTAATATATTTTGGGCATCATAATTTAGTCCAAACTGTTGGAACCTTTAAGTACTAGTCAGATCATGCTGAAGTTATGACTAACAACTACACCAGATGTATTAACGTACGCTTCTTCAACTTTCAAAGAACACTGACACTATCAGAAAGCTAAAAGAACTAGAAATTATATTGTTTAAATACTTAATAAAAATTTTCCTCAAGTCGTTTCACTAACGAAAATAAAACTAAAATAGTCCTAAGAATCTAGTCATACTTAAAATTGTTTGTTTTATATTGTAGCAACATTAGTGTCACAAATTTGACATACTTCACGTCTACTTCAATAGTTTTTTTTAATATTTATAGGAATTGACTAATTAACCTTTCAAATTCTTATTCCAAAGCTTATATTTTAGAATGTTACTTACATTTCATCTTGCGGTAAATTTAGTGTCAGACTTCCTCTGGCTTCTTCCCCAAAATTTAAATACCCACAGAAACCGACGAAAGCGTAGAGTACAACCACAGCGCTCATGGCAATATTCAGGACGCCAGGACATCCTAGGAACTGATGGGGCTTGGTCATCTCATTTTCTACGGGCATGACCACTCCAATACCTTCCATGGCGAATAGACTTGTACTGAGAACAATTGTTTTTAATTAGGACGCGTCTTACGCGAACGGGTGTATTCTGGGAATTCAAGGTCGTGTAGGTAATTAAGCACTTTATCTAACGACTGAATGTTCTGAAATCTGAAATGTTCTGGATATGGAAATGTGGGGATCTGAGGTCTTTTAGCACTTTTTGTTATATCTGCGATGTGTACTGGGTCTAGGAATATTGGGGTTTGAAGTCCTTTAGGTCCTTGAACTTGTTCAGACATTTGGATGTTTGCTTGATATTGGGATTTGATATTGTTTCATTTTACGCGAGCAGCTTAATGAGTCTATCATTATCAGTTATCTTCTGATACTAGTTGTAATGTTAAACTGTTATAATCTCTTAAGAAATTATTATAAAGAAATGTAATTATTTAACTACAGAATTAAATTTTGGAATATGTAAACGCCAACTTTCTCTTTGGTTTCTTTCGGCAGATTTTCCGAACCATCAGGAACTTTAAAATTCATAAGCACCGGCTATAGAATTTGATAAAGAATATATGGAATTAGAAGCCGACTTGGTGAATGTTGAATTTGGCTGTTCACATTTTCATTAAAATCTTCCTGGTTTGATAACTCGAATATATCAGCAGATGTAAAAGAATATCATTAAGGAATCAAAAGTGCTTTATTAATAAGCCTACTTGAGTCAAAAATAATTGATATTTGAATACGAACCTTATAAAATTAGGCAGTCCACTGACGGAAGTGGCGTAATTTCTAGTAGACGGTGCTGGCGGATTTCTGAGGCAGTAATATATAGAGATACATATTGAAGAGAGCCATACAAAGTTAGCCAGCGCCGAGAAAGGCACCAGATACTTCAGCTTCGTTATTTGTGTTAAGGGTATTAGGACAACAAGCAGTAGGGCACAGAAGACCGTGATAGACCAGTTTGGACCTCCATATACGTCCGAAACCTGAAATAGGAAAATCAATGAATAACAGAACTGCCGATGCTTTCAAATTCAGTTCTAATGATGTATCTACTTTGAAAATTCCTTTGTGAATGTTGATATTATATAGGTGGATATGATGTTGATGTAAATGATATAGATGGTTATGATGTGGGTGTTTTAAACAATGTAATTTTTGTACATAAAAATATAAAGAATTATAAAACGATAGGTGATGTATATAATAGACAAAGTAGGAACCGACATAAGCTCGCGACTCCTGCTTTGCGCCTAGCAAAAGTACGTAAATTGTTCGTGGGTTTTGGTATAAGATTCTATAATAAAATTCCGAAATCAATTTTGGCCATGCCATTACAGCAGTTTAAAAACACTGTTTAAAAGAGGCTGACACAGAAAGCCTACTATACTGTTAAAGATTACTTAGATGATAAGGATGTGGATATAGGTGCACTTCTACCCTGTACAAGACAGTAATAAGTAAATGTAACTAGTTTTAAAATTTATATTTTAAAAAGAGTAACCGCCGAGTTTCTTGCTGGTTCTTCTCGGTAGGAATAGCTTTCCGAACCAGCAGTAAAGTTGACGATTCAAAAGCACTTGTTTACAAGTTTATTTGAATAAATAGTATTTTGAATTTGAATTTGATGGATATGTAGTGGATGGATATGATGTGGATAGATAAAAGTAAGGAAAGTAGCGGCCTGTTACAATTCCACTGCTGGGAATAGGCCTCGTCTCTCCCTTTTTGGAGAGAAGGGTTGCAACTAAGACCTACCACGCTGCTCCAATGCGGATCGGCGATATTTTAATATCGATAAAAATTACATTCATTAAATGATTTGTGATGAAAAACTTTTTTTCCTGTACTATTATGAACAAATTTTCTACCTTTTCTAATTTTCAATCCTATTAATTTTATAGAAGAGGAATTTTTACCTTTGTAATATAGGATTGAACGATAGAAGCTTTAATTTTCAATTTGAGTTATACATGCAATTTCATTTTTTCCCAACCTCAATCAATTCAGTCAAACAAAAATTAATTGCCCTTGATTTTGCTGTACACACCATTAATAATTCCGACAAAATTATTTTCGGAGGGAGAACAGGAAATTGTTCTTCCAGTGGTTTAGCCGTGCTTTAAAATATAAGTACTTAAATATTATTAGTAATACAAAGCTAACGAGTAGATTTTAAACTTTTGCGATTCATACTTATTAATATGTGAATATAGTATAATATATAATACGCCACAATCTACATAAGGTCTCTTGCACGTCACACTGATATTGTGCAAGAGACCTTATGTGGATTGTGCGGTTCAAGCGAGGGTAGTTGGTAAAAATAATGACTGTAGTACTCGGGAACGAAGACGCCGCGGCGCTCTAGTCAGTTCGTGACCATGGCGGATGCAACTCTGCCGAAACGTCGAACCTTGTAAAAAGGTAATACGATTTTGCCGCGATGCGACCCGTATTTTCACATATTAATGAAGCTAACTAGTATTTTTTTATCTAAATGCATCGACATTATGAATATCTAACTAATTCCTCTAATCCATAAGTTTAATTCAAATTCAAATTCATTCGTTTAAACTTGTTATGAGCCAGCAGTAGATGCTGGTTAGGACAGCTGTTCCTACCGAGAAGAGCCAGCAAGAAACGGCGGTTGCTTTTTGCAAAATGTAATTTTGATAACTAGTTACATTTAGTCATTACTATATTGTACAAGATCGAACACTGTATCCACGCATTCGTATTATCTATTCAATAAATAAATATTATAAAAAAAACCTGTTCCCGAGTTATCAACTTAGTTATATGTTAAAATACAGTTAATTATGTGTTTTCAATCATGTGCTTTTATTCTGTTCGGTCTGAATAACGGTATTTATATCCTAGACAGGTCGCTTACGATTGTATGAAATTTTATGAATATTTAACATAATGCCTTTAATGCGTAAAGGACAGACAGATAAGCGTTTTTAACATTAGTATTATAATATATAGCATCATCTATCATTCTTCCGCCCTTATTCCACTCTAAGTGGGGTCGGCACAACATGTTACAAACATGTCACATGATTTGGCTACGTATTTTACGACCGATCGTCTGCCGGACATCAACTTACCTTAGTCGCCTTACGACACCTCAGTAACAAAGAGGGTGGTCTATTCTACTCAACCGGATACCACACGGCGGGTCAACTTGCCTTAGTCGCCTTTTACGACACCTCGGTAAGAATAAGGGCGGTCTATTCTACTCAGCCGGATATCACACGGCGCGTCAACTTGCCTTAGTCGCCTTTGACAACACCTCGGTAAGAAGTGAGGGTGGTCTATTCTATGCAGCCGGATACCACACGGCTTATACCTTAGTCGCCTCTTACGACACCTCGGTAAGAAAGGAGGGTGGTCTATTCTATTCTGCCGAATACCACAGGGCGTTAATATTATAATTAGTACCTATTATAATAGTATTATAATATATAGCATGAAACAGAAAAAGGTTAAACTTACTTGTTTAAACGATTCTGCTATAACCACTATATACACGCAACACGCTCCCATATGTGTTACCGCAAGCGCGCAATCCGCTATTTGCCTGAAGGAGAAATAAAAACACTTGTTCTATTTAATTTTTATTTACAACAAAAACGTACAAGCTATGTCTATCTTAAATGACTTACACGCTAGTACTATACAAATCACACCCTAGTGGAATGGTCCCAAGAATGCTGGCAGCGTTTCCGCGTCGAATCGCTAAGCCGATTTTTTGTGCGAAAAAGGAGCCAGCCCTTTTGTCACCCGAAGAGGCGATCAACTAAGGTGTTAAAACGCACAATTTTTTTTGCACTTTGACTCTATGGCCCTAGGGTCTCAACTGCAAACGGTACAGATATAACTCTCAAAAAGAGATGCATACTTTTGCCGCTTGCCGGATTCGGCCATTTCCGCCGCGGCTCCAGGTCTTGACGCCGTTTCCCTGATATGGGACGAGGTTAACGTATGAACGTATGTTGCGCCCCACATTAGAACCCGTCCCCGCTTCCAAGAAACCAGCGTCAAACCATCTGATCTCTTGCCATCATCCCGAGTTATCCCCGAAGGCTTGAGAAGAGCAGGAATGTCGATGGTGGCAAGAGCTTTTTTGATGCTGTCATTAAGAGAACCACGGCGGAAAAGCCGACCAGAGCTTTTATGGTATGAAAGCCCATGTATGCCAAAACTGTCTACTTCTTTTCCACATGGACATCTGTGCTCATGGCACAATGTGGTTTCCAATCTGAGACCTAAAGCATTCGCACCCGCACGGATTATAGCAAAGTAGATCTTTTATAGTTTCTGTATATGTTTATCGAAATCTATGTATCCTGAATCATAGACATACCTGGCAAATGTTGCATATCTCCTAAGAGATTTTGGACCGTTTTGGAAAACTAAATCGCACGTATCCGCGTAACCCAATGACGGCTTTTTGATTTCAACGCAGAGTTGTTGTGACGTTTTTACCTGAAACATAAAATGTTTTGGTAATATCTGATAATACTTTGACCATGACAATTGAATTTTTCACTTCAAAATTGTGAGATAATAGAACTATGTATACTACGGAACGAAAACATGAATAAGTTGCAGTCAGTTTCCTCTACACACTTGATTATTGCAATTTGCTAAGTAGCAACAAACATATCTAATTTAAATAATTTATAGAAGCAGACGTTACTTTTGCGAATTCCATAGTACAGAAGTTATTTACATCATGTAAAATAAGTAAAAATAAACTGATTGGCAAATCTGTGATTCATATCAACCCGCAACAACAGCTCCCGCGGGTCGCGGGTTCGATTCCCGCCGAGGGCCAACATTTTCTATAAACAAATTGTTGGTTCTTCGAGCCTGGGTGTGTAACAATGCTGGATTCAAGCGTTTTTAGTAAAAATAGACCAAAAAAATATATAAAGATTCCTTAATTACGTTTTTGTAATTTGTAAACATAAAAATTTAAAATATTTATGTAAAAAAATATATTAGCTTCACCTTATTAACAATAATTACTTTCCAGATATTAAAAATGGTTTTGAGTATAAAATATTTTTTTCATTGGCTGTATGGCTTAGGATCTTAATCTCTGTGGGATCAAATAAAAAAATATTGCAATATATGTCAATTATTAGTCATCTTTTAGTAAATGTTGCGATAGACTAATAACTAAAATACACGTTGCGCTTATGAACGTGTTTTCTTGAAATGTTTGTTTTTCTGACGACATAAAAATGAATGATTAACTTTTACTTCAATGATGATAGCTTATTGTTATATTTTTATCACAAATCGCTTTTATTATGATCTTATAGTATTAAGCATGTACTTGTAGTTGTCCATAACCTCAGACTAAAACTCTTATTTTATAGTTCCTCCATAGAAATGAAATAAAACAATAATTGATCCTAAGATAACAAATATTTTTCCTTCTAACAACACAAAAATTAATACTGTAACGTCTGGGGCCAAAGATGTATGAAATTCTGACACTCTCCTTTGCAGAATATAAAGGTATAAACTGAATACCGTTATCACTAGAGAAGAAAGCAAATAATCAGGGTCAAAACTGTTTTAGTGCATTAACTTGTGACGCGTTAATACTTATCAAGATGGCGTCACGTCTATGGAATTCGGAGACGTCAAATATTTGCTCGTGTAAATCAAAAGTGAGCGTGACACACAAACAATATTGGGTTGCGTAATGTTTACAATTCGCACTTTCACCTATAACAATGCGAAACGCAATTTTCCCCTTTGTTATGGCAATAAAAGTACGGCAGGCATTGTTTAGCGGTTGCGTAATGAGCTTTATTTATTTTGACTAGAATACGTTGAAAAATTAACCACTTAAATAAGCTACAATATGTTAAAGATATTTGTATATTTAAAAGAAACCAATAAATAATTATTTTGGGTTATTATATTTAAAAGTAATATTGTTCGGACATTTTTTATTTCCGAGGGTAATCGGGGCTTAGTGCACCTGAGACGGTGCGGGTAGGTTGTTAAAAATGTCAAAAACAAAGAGAGATCGGTCGGCCGCGCGACACGGTCAACTCAGTACTCGTTGTGAATTATTGTTAATATGGTGTTCGGTGTACTTTTTAATAAATATACACGAAATATTAAGGATGATTCAGTGGCTGTGATTACTAAAACAAAAGAACAATTACATTAGTGATTTCACGAATAAAAGTGGCTTTGATATACTCTGGAGCAGCGTGGACGCCCTACAGAGAAGCCTCCCAGTGAAAGTCAGTAAGTATCCTTTGATTATTCGATGTGGAGAAATTTCCGGTTGTATACCTATCATAATTTCGCTCACCAGCTGTGGCTATTGAAGGGCACGCAGTAAGTGCGAACAAATATTAATTAAAAAAAACAACTGTGTAATTTACTTTTAATTAAAATAAATGATCCACCGCATTAAGGTACTCCTAAAATTCTGGCACCACTACCTCTGTATGTAGAGTAAAAAATGATTGACAGATAAATATGAATGAGATATCAAATATAATAAAATTTTAAAATTGAAGTAGGTGTTTATGAATTTCATGAAATTATTTATTTACTTATTATAAATAATCGTTATTTTTGAAAATACCGTTTTATTTTTGCTTTAAAAGGACTTAAGGCTTGAAAAATGCCTTGACCACCCAAGGGAGATCTTATAAACACTGCTCTGATTTTGATGAACCTATACCTACCACATTTTAGCAGCCTTTGCTTATGACCTGCAAAGGTCTGCAAACCTGTTTTGGGTTACATGGAAGCATGTAACCTAGAGCTGCCTTTATTGAAAGTCTTGGAGGTCTATTCCCACAAGTGGGATTTTAACTCAGTGCTGGGCAAAAACCTCCTGCTGTACACATGATAACGATGGTTAACGATGGGCATCAATTCCAGTAAAAATGCCTGGTATACAATGCTAGTAAAAAGTCAATGATGGTCTATACCACTAATGGGCAAAAGTCTCCCAGTATACAAACGCCGATAATAAGTAAGTAAAATAACGGCCGTTAACAATTCATATCATTCCAAGTAAAAATGACAAATATGATACTGTAGTAGATTGGCGACACATCAATAGTAAAATAGTACTCACCAATACGTGGATGGCGTGAGCGCATATGAAACCAATGATCATTGTGCCGAACACACCAACGACTAGACCGGCGTTTTTAAAAGCTAGAGGCATCGCTAATACGCCAGAACCGAGTGACGCTTTCAGTAAATGGGCCAATGCTCCGAAACTCCTGAAAGTAAAAGAATAATATTTAAGAAACAACGTCAAATTAATTTTAAATCCAATATTAATGTAAATGGGTAGGTGGCCAGTTGTATCTAGAAAGAAAGAAAGAAGAAGAGTGATTGTTTGAGTGATTGTTGACGTCTTATTCTGTCGGGTTAGCCCGACTAGTTTCAAGTCCATACGGGGCCCTCAATCGTGAGCTCTTTATGCGATGTTATATTTAACTTGAGTATAGCTTTTTTGTATACAATAACAATTCATATAACATGATAGTTTAAATTAAATGATTCGTACGTAAAATATTAATTTAACTAATTGGTAATTTGATAACGTTATAAATTAAAGTCAATGATCTTTACGTGAAAAGGTGTATATAGATAAAACAAGAATTAAACGTTCTGAAGAAGCATGGATAATGAGTAGTAAACCTATTATTGATAACAAATCATTGCTGAATATCTGATTCATGCAGACAGATACGGGCGTTTGTCGGTCATGTAGAAAATCAATTTACAAAGAAACATCGTAGTAACATCAATAGTTTATATCTCATTGCGTTTTTCAAATGCGTATTGCGGGAACGCTGTTTGCATTGCATTCGCACCTACTGATACTGGTTGCTTCCACCTATATTCAAGCTTACTTAAACGTCTAAATATAGTGTACTCTATCAGCCTTCTGAAAATATACGTATCCTAAAATCGCGAATCACAATATCGCAAACACAAACAAAGAAAAAACGCGGCGTGCTTTCCTATCGAAGCGCTTTTATTAACTGCATTTCTTTCTATCGCATTTTATTTTATTCGAATTTTCTAAGGTCCTCCTCAATCTCATTACCTCTTCACTACTCCTCTTTACCACTAAAAATGATGATGTGTCACTGCAAAAGCTTGTAGCTTAACGGAATATTGCAGATTCTAAATAACTGAATTTTCCTCTCACTAAACTTATTTATGACTAGCTTATACCCGCGACTTTGTGCTCGTGGATTTCAGTCCCGAAATTGATAGTTCCTGTCTGACTGGTCTGTCAATATTATATGACTATTTATAATAAAACTTGGACAAATTATAAAATGATTTCAATTACTATATTATAAACTAGGTTCAATTAGTCACAAATTAATTGATTTGTAACGTAACTCTAACGTAAATTATATAAAAATATTTAATCAAAAATTTAACTTACGATGTATTGGATTCTAAAGGTCTATGTTCTGCTGGAACGTAAGGATCCAAATCCTCTCTCGAACCGTTGTAAGCAAGCTCGATTCTGGAAAGGATACAAAAAATTATCACTTGGAGTTCATATATTTTTTTATGATATTCAAATAACCAAGTATTTACATTGTTGTAAGACCAAATCTTTACTTCCGGAATCTCCGGTGTTCAAAGACTTCGAATAGTGACTATATTTCCTTATAACAAAACTCAATCTTTCAGCAGATATAACGAGCTTTTAATGTATCTGCTTAGTCAAATCAAAATACAGGACATCCGCGGAAGAAATATAATATGCGACATAACTTACAACTGAAGTTAAAGTGACCACGGATGGTGTACAAAGTACTAAGAAAGTATAACTGTTTTGGCCCTAAGTTATAGGTGACTTCGCAACGAAAATAAAACAACTTTAGTAGACTCTCAAGTGGAATTCATAAACCCAAAAACTCAGAAGCTGCATCTAAGCAAGTTCATATGGCAGATACATTTGAGAAAAATCTACGAGTACGTTCAACAAGATAAAAGTGTTTTCAGAAAGGGAAAGAATTGATCCGTTTTGGTAATGAGGTATTGGTGATTACGCAACGAAAAAAACTGTCGTAGACTTTCAAATAAGTGGATAGAAAAAGTCAAAAACGTTTCAGGAAGCTGCAACTTAACACAAGTTAATTGACGTACCTACATTTGGGAAAAATATATTGTCCAATAATAGATTAGTTGAGGGACAGAATTAAAACATTGTCTACGTTACTGTTTGCTGATAACTTCAAATAATTTTATCAATACATAGACCAACCTAATCTTGATGGTTTGTAGAAAACAGTTATCCCTTTTTGAGATGTTCCTATCCATTTCTAAGCAAATAAATTGGGTTTAATATGAAATAAATAAATCAGTATTCTTGTGCCTGTGTTAAACACCCTACGAGGCGATGTAGAATGAATTATTGAATTCCTATACAAGTGAACGATTAAAAACTATCAAACAAAGGTTAGATATTGATTGTCAATTTATGGTGAATTTGACATCAATCAGTTCGGGTCGCTAATGTGATGAAATAGGTGTTTTTTATTGCATCATCAAGATTATAATACATTTGCGTTTTACTTTTTATTTGATGATGTATATGGCGTTGTAATTTCATAGGATTTTATAATGGGATAATTGCATTGCTATAATTGTATTTTTATATGGCTAGATGTAAATATTTTTTGTTTTAACTACTTGCAGTAAACGTGTCGAAATAAGAACAGTAAAAAAGAATTAATGTTATTAATTAATAAATTTTTAATTTTATTATTAAATAAATATTAATTTTAGAGTTTTTGTAGTTCATGGTAGATACTCTACCATAACTGGATATAAAATCCTAAATTTGCCTTTTAGTTGAATGTATTTAATTTACCATAACGTAGCATACATTTTTGTTTATTTATATTTTATTATATATTGTTTTTTTGTCGTTATTAAAAGCCTCCATACTAATATTATATACTAGCTGTCCAGGTGTTGCTGTGGCTCATTCGAACTTATCTCGAAACAGAACTAAAGTTATAAAAGAGTACTCCGATCGCCACCAACCACCACAAACTTTACAGGATGATGTGCAAGATCAAAATAAAGATTGTCAGAAAATTTTATTAAAATCAGTCTAGTCGTTTCAGAGTCTATTAGGGACGTACAGACAAACATCCATTTTTATATAAATAGAAGGCTGTGTTTATTGGAAGAAGCACAATTTAATGTTATTACACTTTATTCTTCTATCGTCATCCTTCTGCCCTTATCCCACTCTAAGTCGGGTCGGCACAACATGTTACAAACATGTTGTCACATGATTTGGTTACGAATTTTACGCCTGCCTGACGTCAACTTACCTTAGTCGTGCTTTACGACCCCTCGGTAAGAAAGAGGGTGGTCTATTCTAGTCAACCGGATACTACACGGTAGGTCACTTACCTTAGTCGCCTTTTACGACACCTCGGTAAGAAATGAGGGTGGTCTATTCTACTCAGCCGAATGCCACACTTTATTCTTCAATCTGAAAATATATTCTGAAACCACAATAACAATTTACGTAAGTTATCGCTCATTTTCAGCGTTACTTCACGTCCATTGTAAAATCTCTGTGTATTCTGTCAAGCATTTGAACGTTTTTACAATCACGGTATATTTTTATTATTGTTTGTTACTGCGGAGAACAAGTGAGACGTTGCTTTGTTCCGCGAAACGAATTTATGAAGCTATTGAAATGATACGTGATATTATTATGTTCAGGGTTTTACACCTGCTAGTAGGTAAGCGGTGGCAATAAGTCATTGATGTATACATGACGTCATTATTGCGGTTGTATGATTACTTATAAACCACAGGTTAATTCAAACTCAAAATATTCTTTATTGAAGTAAATTTGTAAACAAGTGCTTTTGAATCGTCAACTCTACTAATGATTTTGAAAGCTGTTCCTACCGAGAAGAGCCAGCAAGAAACTCGAAGATTGCTCTTTTCAAAGAATAATTCTTATTACTAGTTACATATAGTTATTAATGTCTTGTACAGGGTTGAGGAGTAGCTATATCCACGCATTCTTATCGTCTAAGTGAACCTCAATAGTATAGTAGGCTTTTTTAATCAGCCTTTTTTTAATAGTATTTTTAAACTGCAGTAACAGTTAAAGTAGATTGCTGAAATCATTTATAGAATTAGCCGTTACTTTGCGGAGATCCATAATACAAAATCGCAAAGCTTTGGGATTTTCGTCGAGTTTCGTCGTGGAGTCTATGTTCTGATGATGCTTCGGTTGCGGGGCGAAACGATTGTTGAGTTTGTGATAGTGAACGTGTGTAGTGCTTGTGTATTGTAGTGGCAGTGGTAGAGGTTTGTGCATGTGTTTTTACGAATCCTGCATGTAATGAAAAAAAAATGGTAATAAAAATGGTATGAAAAAAAAAACAGATAGTCCACTATACGTTTAGCACTATATATATTTTCTATTTACTGTATCGCGGATTATAGCAAAATAATTTTATTATTACTTTTGTTTTAGATTGCGGAATTTTATTATAGAATCTAATACTTAAACCCACAAATGACTTACGAACTTGTGCAAGGCGCAAAGCAGGAACCGCAAGCTTATGTCGGTTCCTACTGAGTCTCTTATGTACATCGCCAATCTTTTTATAATTATGTGCAAAAATTTAATTAAATAAGTATTATTAATCAATATATCATTGTTTACTTAGAGCGTCTTGCTAGGCCTTCTTGATAGAAGAAATTTTTGAACCTAAAATACTACTACACTACCACACTAGCACTCTACGGATTGGTAGGTTACAAATATCCCCAGAATTCTAGAGATATGCAGCTTTCCTCATGATGTTTTCCTTCACCGAAAAACGTGTGATAAATTTCAATTATCAATTAGACACATAAGTTCTAATAGAAAAACTCAGTGGTGCCTGCCCGTGGTATGAACTCGTGTCACTCTCGGAAGAGTCGCACGTTCACACCGCTGGGCTATCACTAGCTCAATTACCTAAGCCTTATTTTGAATGACGGCACTTAACTTTAGCACTTAGCTTTAACTGTATCAAATTTCATGCAAATTGCTATGTGCAAGGTGGTGGTGGTGTGGTGGTGCTGTTGGCGGTGTGTACTGCATGTGTTTTTGCGAATCCTGCATGTATTAGGTATGAAAACAGATAGTCCAATATACATTTAGCGTTACATATTATACGCTGGGCATAGGCCTCCGTTTCTGGAGAGAAGGGTTGGAGCTAAGACCTACGCTGCTCAAATGAGGATTGGTAGGTTACACATATCCTCAGAATTCTGAAAAGATATGCAGGTTTCCTCACGATGTTTACCTTCATCAAAAAGCGTTTGATAATTTGCAATTATCAATTAGACACATAAAATTTAATAGAGAAACTCATCGGTGCCTGCCCGGGTTTTGAACTCGAAAGAGTCGCATGGTCTGGCTATTTCGCTATCACAGTTCTTTTTTATAGTATACGCTACATTTAGAATAACATATTTTTTATACTGCTAACTAATATTATCATTATTTTTTAATTAGGGCGCTAAGGAAACCAACGCCTAATTCTTTAAAAGGATAGTTAATATAAGCTTGTAACGCCTCGTTCGGACGAACGTAAAAATACGTCGCGTTTGAATTCCGCAATAGGCTTTATAAGAAGTTTCGTATGGTATATTCAGCTTAACGCCCTAACGACTAAAATGGAATACTGCACGTATTTTTAACGCTCGGTAAATATCCTCTCGTGCTAACGAGGGGTAACATCTACGAAATATGTTCTTTGATGGAAAATGCACATTTTTCTGAGTAATGCATGATTATAAACTAATACCTGTTGAGCCAACTGGATTAATGAGCATATCTGTTTAATGGCCTAACGAGGATTTATCAGGAATGTTCTAAAGTGGCTAGTAATCACGGACTTTGATAGTTAAAAGTGGCTCGCATAAAAATATACATTATTTTAAATTGCTGCGCTTTTGTACAAGACAGTAATGACTAAATGTAACTAGTTATAAGATTTATATTTTTTAAAAAAAGCAACCGCCAAGTTTCTTGTTTGCTCTTTTCGGTAGGAACAGCTTTCCGAACCAGTGGTAGATTTGACGATTCAAAAGCACTTGTTTACAAGTTTATTTGAATAAAGAATATTTTGAATTTGAATTTGAATTTTTTTATTGAAAATTTTTACACCTGTAGCTACATATGTAAGTTGAACCAAGTAAAGGTGGGCATTGGCTGCCAAAATACAGTTTAAACTAGCTTGGGGGCCAGGGACACAATAATTTTACATGTACATTTTATAAATATTAAATAAATAATTTGAATAAACAAAAATGGCGATGTGTATAATAGACAAAGTAGGAAATAAGTTAGTGGCTCTTGCTTTGCGCCTTTAAAAAGTACGTACGTTTGTGGGTTTGCGTATTAGATTTTTATAATAAAATACCGCTATCAATTTTAACTTGGCCAATACAACATTTTAAAAACACTGTATAGTAAGTAGGCTTTCTATATCAGTCTAATATACCGTTCAGGATTACTTAGATATGGTCTAATGAAAGAATGCACGCATATAATTCCTTTTTCACCCTATACAAGATCGTAATGACTAAATGTTACTAGTAATAAGAATTATATTTCAAAAGTTTACGCGGCGCACGCGACTATATTCGCAACTCGCTGCAAGCGCATGTTTATAACACTGCTTGACTTCTTCAACACGATTTACAAACCGTTATGTACTATGAACCTAAACCTTAGGGATGAATTGCAAATACCTTTTAGTAGAAACCGTACAAAAATCTGTTCAGTGGATTTTAAGAAAATCGATCACATACAGGCAGCTTTACGACACTTTGTATTAGGTCTACCATGAACTTTGAGAAAACGATTCAATTCAAAGTCAGTACCTAAACTCAACCGCTTTCTTTTCTTACCATGAAGTGTGGAAAGGAAAACGTTATATGAACTATAGATAACTCTGTCTCTTTTACTCGAATATTTTAAGGACGCATTCCGAACGGTCATTCGGCAACGACTTAAAGTGTGCGTCTTTAAGACGTCTTTGTATGAAAAAGCAAAACAATTTAGTTTACGTCTTCAATTGAGTCGCAATAGGAGTTTATGGTAGTCCCGCTGATTAGACAGAGATGAAGTATACGCTCATCTCCCTCTCGTTAGTCATTTTGTCACTATCACTTACACATCTGCCTATAGCTTTCCTACTCTAGTTTTATTAACTCTATGGTCGCCGTAAACGTTAATGATATGAAAGATGGTTTTATATATCTTTGAGACCTACATATTTTATTTAATAAAATTCAAGTACAAAGTAAATAAATTCTATAATATAATACATTTTACCAAGGCCAATCTAATTTAGTTTTATTGCAAGAACGTTCTATAAACGTATCCCTCAATTTATAAAGGCATATCTATTTTTCAAATAAAGATTTCAATGTAGACGTTATATTTGGTTTTCTATTGAAATTCTCAATAACAATATGCTCGAATGTATGAAAATTAACTATTGGATTCGCACATTAACCATACAAGCATATGGATAGATCGAAATAAGTATCTTTACTCCTTTTAAAAAGCTTTTATTTTACTTGGCGTGTGATAAAAGTTTATGTTTACGAGTTAAATTTGAATCACTTCCCGGTATCTCACCGCTGGACTATCACAGCTTACTAAGTAGTTTTGTGAAAAAAAAAATCTTTTCTGATAGTGATATGACATTTTTTGGTTCTCTTTTGATCAGACTTACTTTGAGCTGTACGTGTCGAGGTTGGTACGGATTGGGGGCGTTCCATTTTCCTTCTCCATTTTGTTCTTCACACACTTTTTTCTTGCAGGTAAAGAACAAGGATTTTCTTCCTCAAGATGAAGGATGCCTTCCTTCATCTATGTCCAATCATCGCAGTTAGTTTTACCTGAAACAAGAATTATTATTGACAAATAATAATTATTAGTAATTATTTAATTTTAAAGAAGAATTTTTTAAAGAAAATTTAAAGAGTTCAAACCCCGGGTAGGCACTAATGATTTTTTATGTTAAAACTTATGTGTCTAATGGATATTTGCAATTTATCACGTCGTGTGGTATTCGGCTGAGTAGAATAGACCATCCTTGTTTCTTACTGAGGTATCGTAAAAAGCGAATTAGGTAAGTCGACTCGTCGTGTGGTATACGGCTGAGTAAAATAGACCACCCTCTTTCTTACCGAGGTGTCGTAAAATACGACTAAGGTAAATTGACGTTCGGCAGGCGCCCGTTCGCAAAATACATAGCCAAACCATGAGACATGTTTATAACATGTTTTTCCGACCCCACTTAGAGTGGTTCAAGGACAGGAGTATGATGATGATGGATATTTGCAATTTATCATACGCTTTTCGGTAAAAGAAAACATCGCGAGGAAATCTGCATTTCTCTAAAGAATTCTGGGAATATGTGTAAGCTACCAATCCGCATTGGAACAGCGTGGCGGGTTTTAGCTCCTTTTTAGGGTTTCTCTCCAAAAGCGGTTGCTTAATCTCAGCAGTAGGATAGTAACAGCCAGACTACCATGAACTCCTATTGCGACTCAATTGAAGACGTAAACTAAATTGTTTTGCTTTTTCATATCATGACGTCTTAAAGACGCACACTTTAAGTCGTTGCTGAACGACCATTCGGAATGCGTCCTAAAAACATGTGAGTAAAAGAGACAGAGTTATCTATACTTCGTATAACGTTTTCCTTTTCAAACATTACGACTCCAATGCAATTCACACTTCAGGGTATGAAAAGAAAGCGATTCGGTTTAGGTACTGACTTTGAATTGAATCGTTATCTAAAAGTTCATAATACGCCGTCAGATCGCTTCTTTACTTTTTGAATCGGAATGCTGCATTATTGCTGAAGAGAAATTCGGAAAATCAGGCTTAAAAATAATATGAAATATAAATCCTTAATTTATAAATACTTAAAGAAATAAGGACAGGTATTACGTTCTTAGTAAGACATTTTAATGTCGAATCGACCGTTCAAATTGGAAAATGCTTTCACAGAGTTTCATTATAACGTAATACATTTTCACTGAGCTTTGTATAAAGCTTTACGTAACAACCCTTTCGGATATTTATTTATGGGCAAAGTTTGGTTTTTAAAAAATAAAACAATGTACAAATGTGTTAACGATATAAAAATATTTTTGAACGAATATACTGTAATTGGCAACACTGCAATAAAACTTAGCCCCTTCCTTTCTTTTTTTTTCATCCCGGGTATTTCTCCATTTTCAACCCTTTTTTCGCTGTTTTATTCATGGTCCTCCGAGCCAGATCTGAACCAGCGACCTATGTGTGTCAGATCAGCGTATGATTGTGACTCTATATCGATGACAATAGCAATGATGAAATGTAACTATTTTTAAGAATTATATTTTGAAAACAGCAGTTTTTTCTAACCGTCAGTAGTGTTGACGATTTAAAAGTACTCGTTTACAAGTTTACTTAAATAAAGAATATTTTGAATTTGACTTTACAGTTGGATTTCTTTACTTATGCATCCATATAAAATCATTTCACTATATATTTGTACAAAAGATGTTCACAGATTACTTTAATTAGAACGACCTTGTGTGTACACAGATAAGACTTGATTGTTGGCTGAGATTTAATAAAACATCAGTTTATAACATAGTAAGGTTTCCATTTTCTTCTACTTGTTTCAACAACACAAATGAAAATATATAAGTAAGAAATAACGCAGAAAAAAAGGTGGATCGCAATTGTAAACGAGACTATAGTCTAACCGTTTAACTCAAACCTCGCCTGCGAGGTACAAGAGTTCGCCGCTCGCACCTACCTCAGTTTCCGTTCTTGTCCTAACTCCGTGCCCTTTTTCCCTGCAGGTGAGGTTTGGGTTAAACGGTTAGCCTATAGTATCGACTCCAATCAATACCCAGACGATGAGGCATCCAATAGTCGTTAAGAGTATTGAAATTATTTTCAACACACAAATTCATTATTTATGCCTACTTTAGCATTGCAGTAGTTTAAAAACACTGTCAAAAAAGTCTAATACAGAAAGCCTACTATACTGTTGAGGATTACTTAGACGATATTAATGCGTGTACATAGCTTCTCTTTGACTCTTTACAAGACAGTAATGACTAAATGTAACTAGTGATAAGAATTTATAGATTGAAAAGAGCAGCCGCCGAGTTTCTTGCTGGCTCTTCTCGATAGGAACAGCTTTCCGAACCAGCAGTAGAGTTGACGATTCAAAAGCACTTGTTTACAAGTTTACTTGAATAAAGAATATATTGAATTTGTATTTGAACTTAAATCAAATCAAAATAATCTTTATTCAAATAAGCATTCTCAGGCACTTTTCAATCGTAAAGGATGAATATGATTAATGAAGCTACAAGTGGTTCAGAATGTTGCTCTTACCGAGAAGAACCAGCGAGATATTCGGCGGTCAATCTTTTAAACATTTTGATGAATGGAGTTAAAAGGACACTCAAATCTATATTTGTTTAATTCATATACTCACAATCGTTTATTGTGTAATATTCTTTACGTATAAGCATATTTCTTACACTTAATTTAAACCCTCCTATAGGTAACTTACAAATATCAATAGATACATATTAGCGAGTGATTTGGTATGTCATATAAATCATATATAACCTTTTTCGAGATAAGAAACCGTTAAGGGATTAACAAAGTAATTAAGCGTTTCAAGTGCTTGTTATTAAAGTAGGCGATAAACTGATATTGTTGTCTATAGAGTGCTTGCAAACAGTTTAAAAACATATTTTCGAGCTAAAAATTTAGTAGTTTGGGAAAGAACATATAAAATCAGTATTCATAAATATGAATTATATGATTATTTAGAATCTCTGTATAGCCCACCCTCATTTCTTACCTAAGTGTCGTAAAAGACGACTAAGGTAAGTCGACCCTCCGTGTGGTATCCGGTTGAGTAGAATAGACCACCTTTATTTCTTAACAAGGGGTCGTAAAATACGACTAAGGTAAGTTGACGTCAGGCCGGTCGTAAAATACGTACCCAAATAATGTGACAAGATGTTTTTAACTTGTTGTGCTCACCCCACATAGAGTAGTATAATGGTAGGATGCTAATGAGGATTATTATTTAGAATCTCTGTGTATTTGGTCTGAGCTTTCACTCCATGTACTAAAGAGACATATATAAAGATAGTATCAGGCTGTTATCTTTTACAAGCTGTGGTGACGACTTTTAAAACGATAATACTATTAAAAGTCAATTTGAACTAAGTATATTTGCAGTCTTAGTATTAAACTGACCGAATTCAAAATTAGGCTTAATTGAGTTAAATACATTGTAATCCTTAAATCAATGCCATCTACGACATCACGCTGCGAACTTTTAAAAAACTAGTGTTTCCTTGCTCTTCCATGTTATGGGTTTACAGGCGACAATCTTTCTTGCAACTTTTTGATTTCGGTCACTTTAATTCTAACAGATTTTTAATTTTAGATTTTATGTTCATTTGATTTTCAATCTACGAAAAGTGTTATGAAGTTTAATTATTTAATAATAAAATTGTTTCGATTGAAATTAAAAAGTGGGATGAAATAAGTTTGTCTCAGATTAAATTAAATTAACTAAATTGTCAATTGAATTAAATTTACTTACCATAGTATTTAAACATCACAATTCTTACACTACGTGTTATCACTTAAGCGAATTTGTTATCAATCTCGACAATCACGTGTAGCCACTAGTCAAATACACACTACTTGAGCTCCATCTAATCCATATTTATATAGCTAGTATCAAACAAAGTCCCTAAAAGTTGTCTGTTTGTGATCGATTTTCTCATAGTCTACTGAACGAATTTTTGTAAAGTTCTTCCTAAAAGGTAGTGCAATTCTTTCGAAAGGTTTATGTTACCAATGTTACCAATAAAAAGTAAATTTTGTTAAAGAGGTCGCGAAGTTGTAAAAAAACTCGCCTGTTGGAGCTTTAGTCACGTGCGCGCTTATACAACATAGATACAATAAAGTAATGTACAAGTGATTTGTAGATATCCAAAATTACTACAAAAAGTTCATTCGACAGCAGGTCTCTATCTCTTATAGTTAACTAACGATAACTGCCTTTACGTTCAAAATTTCAATAAAAAATATAACATTTTGGAATTTCCTCTGTTCAGTATTAATCCTTGTTTTAATAAATACTTTCGTTTCATTAAGTTGTCTTTTACACCATCATCATCCTCCTGTCCTTATACCACTCTAAGTGGGGTAGGCGCAACATGTTACAAGCATGTTGTCACATGATTTGACTAAGTATTTTACAAGCCGCATGCCTGACGCCAACTTACCTTAATCGTATTTTACAACCCCTCAGTAAGAAAGAGGGTGGTGTATTCTACACAACGGTATGCCACACGGTGGGTCCCCTTACCTTAGTCGCCTTTTCGACACCTCGGGAAGAAATGAGGGTGGTATATTCAACTCAGCCGAATAACACCGGCGGGTCGACTTACCCTAGTCACCTTATACGACACCTTGTTAAGAAATAAGGGCGGTATATTCTACTCAGCCGGATACCACACGGCGGATCGACTTACCTTAGTCGCCTTTTACGACACCTCGCCAAGAAATGAGGGTGGTCTATATGACTCTGCCGCATACCACACGGCATTTGTCTTTTACACCATATGAATCAAATTAATAATTTAGAAATTATCTACCTATACTTATTATACTCGTAAAACAAAGTCCCTAGATGCTTTCTGTTTGTATGTGATCGATTTTCTCAAAATCTACTTAACGGATTTTTATACGGTTTTTAATAAAAGATAGTGTAATCCTTGAGGAAGGTTTTGAATAGTACATTACGGTTTTATGTAAATGTTTTGTGCGCTTGCGACACGCAAACCAATAGAGATAGACTAAAGTAATGTACTACAGAATTGGAGATCTATAAAAATGCTTCCAAAAAGTCCTCGACAGCATGTCTCTATCTCTTATGGTTGACTTACATCAACTATTTTTATGTTAAAAATTTAAAACAAAAGTAATTATTAAATTATTTTGCTATAATATATATAGTGTTAAATGTATAGTGGACTATCCGTATTTTCATATTCGATACGTGTAGGATTCGTAAAAACACATGCATAAACCTCCACCACTTCCACCACAATACACAATCACTACACACGTTCTACACACTTAACAATCTTTTCGCCCCGCAACCGAAGCATCATTAGGAGATAGACTCCACGAAAAATTTGATATCGGGCAAAATTTTGTGAGACACCGATTTCCATACGGGCAAATCCGCAGATACAGATAGTAAATATAATAAATGTAACGTTCTTTTAGCGAACACGGATGTGTTATCTGCGAAATTTTGTCCTCTTTTTAGCAATAAAACAGCCACGTCAAGATCTAACGACAATAACCTCCGGATAAGTTCGTAATCAAACGAGTTGATCTGACATTGGTGAATTTAATACATCCGGTTAGTGTGAAATACATAAATTCGACTAACGTTATTCTAAATTTGAAAACTATGATAATAAAGTCGAAGCTAGTCACACGTCGCCATTGTTTAGTCTGGAAATTTTCCGTTCGCATAAAATTTTTTGAATATTAAAGTCAGTAGCGTGAAGATAAGTCAGTAATAATACTTAGAGTAACTTAGGAGGCTCTCTAAGGCTAAAGGCCTTCCTAAGGCACTTCCTTTGGCTTAAGGCCCTGGGTCAAAAAATAAACCAGGGCCCCAACTAATGTAAAAAAATATTGTTTAATAAACAACCCACAAATATTGTAAAAATTAATCTTCATGTTCCGAATTTAATGTACTCCAGGGGGGGGGGGGCAAGCTCAGGGTTCTCCTGAAGTTTGAGCTTCTGGGGCGTTGCTACTTCTAGTTTTTCGATAGCTGCTTCATTACATACTTATCTTTTATAATGTGATCGCAATTACAGGGAATATGGACTTACCCAATACGTCATATGACCCGATATCTTTAATTGTAATTTTTTTTAATATTGTACGAACAAATTAGTCGTCAAAACAGACAGACCGACTAGCAGTACCCGCGACTCCGTTCGCATCGACTTTCTATGAATAGAAGTATTTTATATATTTTTATTTCCTAAATGCTAGTATGCCTCCATATGTATGAATTTCATAAATATTGGTCCAGTTTCGTCTCTAGACGTGACTGAAATACGGGTAGATTTTCGTAATGAAAATATTACTACAAATGTATTAACATTTTCGAAGGTGAATGAATTAAATAGCGATAATAACATGCGGGATTGAAACTTATTTCTTGTTTGAATAATTTGCATTAATTTATCACGGTGTATTATTTAAGGATCAAGATAAAATAATAATACCCGCCTTTAAATTATAAAGAGTAAAATATATTAGATATTTAAACGTAGAACTCGTTGAAGCATTTGAGATTGTTGAACGTGACACCTATAAGTTGTGTGAAAAAAACTATGGGCAGACAATCGTGGAGCAAAACTTAAAAACTATATGTAAATAAAATATTCAAGTAAGGTTTTGAAAGCGATTTTGAATCGGCAAGGATCGTTTAGATTTAATGAAGCTATAACTAGTTTGGAATATTGCTCGTACCGAGAAGAACCAGCACGAAATTTGGGGTTGAATTTTTTAAACATTTTCAATTTACATGATTAAACCGGATTTTCAAATCCAAGCATTTTTATCATTTAAGTAATCGTTAATTGTGTAATATGCTTTACCTATCAGAACATTACTTACACTATAAACTTTTTGCCTATTTTAGCCAACCTAAAATGAGTGCATCAAAAAAGAAGAGGACGCAAGTGAGGATATTTATCCGTCTCTCTTTTTAATGTGTGATTAGACACTATAATGTTGTCTTCCCTCTCTTATTATTTTTTAAACTCTCGCATTTACAGCCCTGCCTATGGCTCCTCTATGATAACTCTATGGTAAATATTCGATTCTTTTTTAAATACAAAAGGCTAATAAGAAGAAAAAGGTGTTCATTGCAAACAAGTAAAATTAGTAATTGTAGCCTATTGGACTGGAACTGAATTAACACTTGAAAGTAAAACCTGTTTGACAATTGGCTTATGTACGTACACCTGTATGTACACCTTTGCAAGGTATAAAGTAAAGTAATTCATAGAAGCAGACGTTACTTTGAAGAAGTCTAAGTCTAGAACAAAAGTTAGTTATTAGTTAGGAAGTTATTTTGCTCGTAGCCCGTCTTATGCCGCCTTCACGGGGACCTCTGGGCATCCGAATGGTTATCGGACGCCCATCTGAGAGGTTTCCGAGGCGGTGGATGCATCTGGTCCTCCAGATGCATCGATTAGGGGAGAGAAGGGCCAATGTTTAGAAAGGCCCCGACCAGGAGGTGGTTTCGGAATTTCGGGTGCTGCTGGATGGGATGGGGGTAATGAGGTCAACGGTACCCTGTCCACGGGGACAACACCAGGAGCGTGGTGTAGTGAGGTTGTTTTAGTCGGGTCCGATATACCCGCCGCTCGTCCTCTACAGACGGCAGGACCCATAAAGGGCTTTGCCTGATTAAAAAAAAGAATTAAAACTCTAAGGATGTGTGTAACCCTACCCATTCACATTGAAAGTATGGTGGATCTGAGTTTCAACCGTTCGCTCCAAAAAAGGAGTTTATGTTCAGAAGTGATAGAAACACGATGACATTACTTTTTTCTACTTTTCAAGTTTCAACGTTCTATCCGCTATATTTTGGTATAGTGTACGATAAATCAACGCTTGTGTGTTTCACAAAATGACTTCCTTAGTAGCAATAGCAATATAACAATCTGAAATAACCTTTGCAGGTTTTCAATAACGGAGATAGTTTGGGACGGATTTCATACTTACACCCATAGCGACCGCGCAATACCTTATTTATCTCGCTTGCGTATTGCCAATTGCGTTACCTGGCCTTTGTCGTTATCTCGAGGTTCCATTCCAAAACTATATATATAACTCCAAGTACTTTACAATTGTAATTATATTCGTTTACGAGTATGTATGTTGCTCGACATCGTCGATAGCTTAATGTTTATTCTGTTCCACGGGTGATATCTTTTGCCACTCTAATTACAAATGCAAATTATTCTTTATTCAGGTTGACTTTTGTATTAGCACTTTCGAATCGTTAAATAATGAAGCTACCGCTGGTTCTCAGAGTTGATCATACCGAGAAGGACCAGCAAGAAACTCGGTGGTCAGTCTTTTGGAAAAACATGACATTTAATCTCGTTTAATCTGGCCGAGTAGAATAGACCAACCTCATTTCTTACCAAGGTGATGTAAAAGGCGACAAAAGTAAGTTGACGTCAGGCCGTTTTAAAATTTCTATTAAACACGTATAGTGTTAAAATAGTTTGAACTTTGTGATTGAGTGCATTTTTTTACACCACGTGCGCATAAACTTAGAAAAATTAATATTTATCATGTTTTTACATTAAAATTGGAGTTCAGGGTCGTTTTTCCAAATAATTAAAACCGCTACTCATATGATTTACTTAATATCTATTTGTACAGTTCGTGAAGATTATTATAATGTCAAAAATACCCACATTTTATTTATTTGTAGCTTCGGTAAACAGGAACATGGGTAAAGTAGCGGCCTGTTACAATTCCACTGCTGGGAATAGGTCTCCTCTCTCCGTTTCTGGAGAGAAGGGTTGGAGCTAAGACCTACCACGCTGCTCCAATGCTTGGTAGGTTACACATATCTCCAGAATTCTCTAGAAATATGCAGGTTTCCTCACTATGTTTTCCTTTACCGAAAAGCGTGTGATTAATTGCAATTATTAATTAGACACATGAGTTTTAGTAGAAAAACTCATTGGTGCCCGGGTTTGGACTCGTGCTCCCCTCAAAAGAGTCGCACGGTCTCACCGCTGGGCTATCACAGCTCCTTCACTGCACCACTTCGAAAATATATCTTTTTATAAATAAGAAATTAAGATTATACATACGAATTCCACACATATATGATGATCTGTATTGAATTGGAAAATCAATTAGTTAATGTGTGTGTAAAAAAATGAATGTGTTTTTTTAGATACTGCAAAAAATATTGATCAAAACACCGATCGAAATTTTTTATCTACATTGTTATTTAAATTAACTTTTTCGTATATTGCAAAAAATGATGATACGAAACGTCTTATAAAAGCTTTTTAACCTTTGCGTGACTTCGTAAAAACTAGTTTCTATTTTTATCAGTGGTAAATATCCACTATGTATCATTTAATAAAAGTAATAATAAATAGTGGCTTCCACGAATTCACTGTTAGGAAAAGCGTTACTCGTTTGAAGCAAAGGATGCCAAAACGTTTCTGCCAATGTTTTTCTTTATGAAAATCTGGCTGAGTAGAATAGACCACCATTTTTCCTCACTGACGTGTTGTGAAACACCAATAAGGTAAGTTGACCCGTCGTGTGATATCCGGCTGAGTAGAATAGACCGCCCACATATCTTACCGAGATGTCGTAAAATACGACTAAGGTAAGTTGACGTCAGGCGGGCGGTCAGTCGTAAAATAACTAACCAAAACATTTAACAACATGGTTAAAACATAAATAAATAAATATATGGGACACTTACAGACACGGTCGTCTGTCCCCAAAGTAAATAACTTAATACTTGTGTTATGGATGACGGATAACTGGCACATATACTACATATATAATTTTATATTCATACTTAAGTACAAACATACACCCGGGCTCGAAGAACCAACAAATTATTTATCGAAAATGTTGGCCCTCGGCGTGAATCGAACCCACGATCCGCGGGACTGAAAGCAGGGTCACTACCCACTGCGCCAACGAGCCAGTCAAAACATGCTGTGTTGAACCTACTTACAGTAGGATAAGGGCAGAAGAATTATGATAGAGTAAAGAATACGAAAATATGCCGCATCTTCTACACATAGAAGAAATTCACCACATAGAAGTACAAAACGATAGCTCAGCGTGAACAACGCTGCTGAGAAAAAATGCGGCGCGGGTTCGAACCTTACTACAATTTGGGTTTTTATATTTAACGAAATTATAAATTGAAGAAAAAGAAAAAATATTCATATACAATAAAATAAAAAAAAAGTAAAATTTAAATGTAATTTCTTGCTTAATGAGTTAAATATCAAACCATAGAAAGTAAAAAATACAAAATTTAAAATTATATACAATCATGAATGACAACATTACAGTGAGAACTAGACGCAGAGAAGTGAAGTCGGCAAATAGCTCCATCGGATCCGAAGTAGATACATCAGAAATATCAAGAACTCAATACGATATAAGCGTTCATAGCCTACCCAATCTTCATTCACAAACTACGACTTATGAAATAGCAGCCCTATGTCAAGAAATAGAAAGTCTTAAATCGCGAGTAGCGAGCGCTGATATGGAAATTGAAAAATTACTTTTTGATAACTCAAAGCTACAAAAAGAACTTACTGAATCTCAAAACAAAAATGAACTCTACAAGAAGTTAATTGATGGCAAAAATTTGTTAGCTTCTTCTTCAACTCCAAAGTCAGCAAAAAAAAACCGAAATTCTCCAGGGATAAAAAGTCCTAAGCAACCTATAAATGTGAATAATTTGAGAAGTGACAAACAAACACCTTCAAAATATTGTCACAGTAAAAGTGTTAGTAAACAAAACAAAACACAGTCAAAAAATAAAAGAATAAAAAATGATCCACCTTCATCACAAGAAATAAAAATTTTGGACGACCAACTCGACTCTGAACTAGGCCAACTGAGCAAAAATCTTAAGAAACAGAATATGATATATAAAAATACCACATCATTGAAAGAATGCGACCCCAAAAATAACAAAGAAAAAATCTATATCCTTGGAGGTGCTCAGTTCCGGAACTTAGGATCTGAATTGATTTTTTCGAGACAAGGAGCAAAAAGATATAACATTACATCGCTAACCAAACCCTACGCTCCCTCTTACGAGTTATTGAAGTCTTGTGACAAGGTTGAAGATTCTAATAAAAATTATCTTATACTTTCTGTAGGCGAACACGACACTGATCCAACTGAACTAATAATATTTTTAAGTGCATCACTAAGTATCTTAAAAAATATAAATATCATAATTTTAAATATTAATCGTAGTAAGTACCTCAATGAATCATGCTTAAACAATATGCTTATTAACTATTGTCGACATAATAAAAATTGTACATATATAAATGTAAATACTCATTTACTTAGTCATAAGATATATATTCAAAAAGTTTGTGACAAAATTAATTTCATTATTAACTGTAATGATTACAATGATAGGTTTTTAACGTTTAAGAAAAATAAAAATAATTGTCTTACAAAATCAAGGATTCTACCTAAAAAAGGAACCATTCCTTATTATTTCTTAAATAAAAAAATACATACCTCAGAATTAAAGCAAAAATTAACCAACCACCCTGCTCAATCTGCAAAAGGCACTATACCTTATTATTTCCCCATCACAAATAAAATTGAGTTCCAAAAGAGACGTGATTTTTGCAAGGAAAACGTCAGAAAGTTCGTTGAATGTCTATCAGCTTTGTCTTTTTCCGATGTTTATTTAGAAACAGATACAAACAAGTCTTTTAACTTATTCCATGAAAACTTAGTCCTATATTATAACTTGTGTTTTCCGATAATTACAGTAAAATTTTCGGGTAGAAGAACACGGCTTAGCTGGATGTCAAAAGGTTTAAAAATTTCTTGTAATAAAAAGCGATTATTGTATCTTAAATATCGGCAATCAGCTATGAACAAACGTTCTAATAAATCGATTTATAAGAACTACTCTAAATATCTTAACCTTTGCATCGCAAAGTCACAGTCTATTGCAAATACAAAACACATATCAAATTCAAAAAATAAATGTAAAGCTGCCTGGGATATAATAAGGGATAATGTAAATAATAAAAATATACATAATGACATCAAAGAAATAAATATAAACAAATCCTCAAATATAGTACACCCCTGTGAAATTGCAGAAGAGTTTAATAAATATTTTATAAGCATATGCAATAACAAGCGAGTCAGTTTGGAAAAAAATTGTTTATCTATTTCAATCCCGATTAATAATCATACCATATTCTTATCACCAGTTAGTGCAGTCCATGTAGAAAGAATTTTAGTAAATTTAAAAAATACAAAATCGACAGGTTACGATGATCTCAATACTGAAATGCTGAAATGCTGTGCCAAATTTATTGCAAAGCCTCTATGTCACATTATTAATATCTCTTTTATTAATGGCGAATTTCCTGATAAATTAAAATACTCAATTGTTAAACCTTTGCATAAAAAAGGGAATAAAGCTACACTAAATAACTATCGTCCGATAACTCTTATTCCGATTATTTCAAAGATATTTGAAAAAGTAATGTATGATAAGGTGTATTCATTTATAACGTCCGCGAATGTATTAAAAGAAGTGCAGTTTGGATTCAGGAAAAATAAGAGTACAAATCTAGCTTCTTCGTCAGCCGATGGACGTCCACTGCTGGACATAGGCCTCTTCATGGGATCGCCACACCACACGATCTTGCGCCGCCTGGATCCAGTGGCTCCCTGCGACCTTTTTGAGGTCGTCTGTCCACCTCGTAGGGGGTCTACCGACGCTGCGCTTTCCGGTGCGGGGTCGCCATTCCAGCACCTTAAGACCCCAGCGCCCATCGGTTCTCCGCACTATGTGCCCCGCCCATCGCCACTTCAGCTTCGCGACACGCTGAGCTATGTCGGTGACTTTAGTTCGTCTACGGATCTCCTCATTCCTGATTTGATCTCGTAGAGACACTCCGAGCATAGCTCGCTCCATCGCCCGCTGAGCGACTCTGAGCTTTCTTATAAGGCCCATAGTGAGCGACCACGTTTCGGATCCGTAGGTTATCACTGGCAACACGCACTGTTCGAAGACCCTGGTCTTCAGACACTGAGGTATTTCGGACGAAAAGATCTCGCGTAGCTTCCCGAACGCTGCCCATCCGAGTTGGATTCGGCGGCTAACCTCTTTCTCGAAATTGGACCTACCCAGCTGGACCGTATGTCCCAGGTATATGTACTCGTCTACAATTTCGAGTGCAGAGTTCTCAACGATGACCGGGTGGAGCGGAACATGTGAGTTTGACATGATTTTCGTCTTACTCATGTTCATTTTAAGGCCCACCTGTTGAGACACTCTGCTGAGGTCGTCGAGCATTGTGTTAAGGTCCTCCAGACAACCTGCCATAACGACTATGTCGTCGGCAAATCTAAGGTGAGTGATGTACTCGCCGTTGATGTTGATGCCGTATCCGTTCCAATCCAAAAGCTTAAAGACATCTTCCAATGCAGCGGTAAACAGCTTCGGGGAGATGACATCTCCCTGTCGCACACCTCGCCGCATTTGGATTGGTCTCGTAGTTTTGTCTTGGATACGGACAGACATTGTGGCGTTTTCATACAAACACTTCAACACTTGGACGTACCGATAGTCGATTCGGCATCTCTGAAGCGATCTTAACACAGCCCATGTTTCCACCGAATCAAAGGCCTTCTCATAGTCCACAAACGCCAAGCAAAGTGGCTGGTTATACTCCTCGGTTTTCTGTATAACCTGCCGCAGCGTGAATATGTGGTCTATGGTACTATACCCTTTTCGGAAACCGGCTTGTTCGGGAGGCTGGAAGTCGTCAAACCTACGAGCGAGACGATTCGTTATGACTCTCGAGAACAGCTTATAAACATGATTCAGCAGCGTGATGGGTCTATAATTCTTCAATAAGGTGTTATCACCTTTCTTGAAGAAGAGAACCACCACGCCCCTGTACCATGCTTCCGGCATAGTGCCTTCGTGAATGACGGAATTGAACAGTCGCTGAAGGACTTTAAGTACCGGTTTACCACCCGCCTTCAGGAGTTCGGTAGTGATTCCGTCATCACCTGGAGCCTTGTTGTTCTTAAGTTGTTTGAGAGCCATACTAATCTCGTATAGGCTGACGTCCGGGATATCTTCGGTGTAGTGTCGGGTCAACTTGGCTCTTGGGTCTTTTGCCAAATTGACAACAGGCTGTTGTGTTGACGTGTATAACTGCCCATAGAACCTCTCAACCTCTCTCAAAATCTCAGGACGAGATGAAATGATACTACTGTTATCGGTTTTCAATCGCGTCAGCTGCCGCTGCCCAATAGATAGATCTCTTGCGAACACTTTTGAGCCCCTGTTACGCTCAATAGTCTCTTGAATCAACTCAGTGTTGAAGTGTCGCAGGTCGCATTTCTGCGCCTTAGAAATCTGTCTATTGATCAGACGGTAGCGCGTCGCATCTACTGAAGACTGTAGCCTCATTTCGTTCCTCTCATCCATGAGCTTGAGAGTCTGGGTCGAGAATTTATTAGGTCTTTTACGGTGTGTCTTATAAAATTTAGACCCCACCGTATGGACAGTTTCCATCAGCCTGCTGTTTACATCGTCCACAGAAGCGCAGTCAGCTAGGCAATCAAAACGGTTCATTAGCTCGAGTTGGAACTTCTCGGGGTTTTGGATATGAGCTCGAGTTGGTCGGAGCGTAGACTTCACCAGTCTGGATCTTTCCAGCTGTACGCATATATTCAATGTGCCTCTAACCATGCGGTGATCGCTCCCGGTCTTAACGGTGTTGATCACAGAGACATCATTGAATATATGACGCCTGGTCGACATGATGAAGTCGATCTCGTTTCTCGTGGAACCGTCGGGACTGATCCAGGTCCATTTTCGATGCGGCCGCTTCTTGAAGAAAGAATTCATCATGTAGAGGTCCTCTCTCTCCAAGAAATCGGCCAGCATCTGGCCCCTGTGGTTCCGTTGCCCGTATCCAAATTGCCCTACTCTCACCTCTGTGCCGTTTCGCTTGCCCAGCTTTGCGTTGAAATCCCCCATCACAACAGTGTAGGAGGTTTTGGAGGCATGCATGGCTCTAGATAAATCCTCATACATGGCCTCTACCTCCTCGTCCGGATGTGCCGATGTCGGTGCGTAAACCTGTATGACCTTCAGCGAATACCGTTCGGTAATTCTGAGTATAAGGAACGCGACCCTGCTCGACACACTCTCGACTTGAACAATGTTGTTGACAAGGGACTTGTGAACGAGAAACCCGATACCACCCTGGGACTGTTGCTCTCCCTCCCGGTAGTAAAGCAAGTTGCCGGATTTTAGGATCATCGTATCCTCCCCCTCTCTTCGGACTTCGGATAATCCTATCACATCCCACCGCAACTTGCTTACTGTTTCTTCCAGCTCGAGTATCTTTTCGTCTTCCCTCAAAGTGCGTGCGTTGTACGTTGCCAGGTCCAGTCGTCGGGGTTGGCAGCGGAATCTCTTCCGGAGATTCTTGACACCCCCTGCCCCGCCGTTACCCAAACCGCTGCCAGAGCTGGGAATAGCGGAGCTGCCGGGAACTAGGGGCTGTGGTTTATTTTGTGTTGCCATGAAGGTTTTGCCGATAATCACCACGCTTGGCATGCGGGTTGGTGATCGCAGTGCTGACCATTTTGCACCGACAGTGCTGCTGCCCACTGTCAATCTGGTATTTAAGGTCAGCAAAATGAAATGGTTATACCGCCATTTATCGGTCGCCAGAGCCTCGTCGGTTGATCTGCAGGGTGCACCGCGTGCAGGTGAGGTTGACAATTGAGGAGACTGACTGGGACGAGCCTCCCCCTTACACCCCAATCTAGCTTGCTTAGTCCTAAATAAAATTATAACTGAGAGTTTAAACTCTGGAAACATAGTTGTCTCCGTGTTTCTTGATATGACAAAAGCTTTCGATTTAGTATGTCATAAAACACTTATAAATAAATTAGACCGTTACGGATTACGTGGTAAAGCACTTGACTGGATTACAAGTTATTTAGAAAATCGGCAACAATGTGTTGAAATAGTTCATAAATCACAGGACCACTACAATACTTTTAGGAGTAAATATATAAAGCAAAAACCATATGGGGTACCCCAAGGAAGTATACTTGGACCATTGTTATTCTTATTATATATAAACGACTTACCGGACGTGACGGAACACGAATGTCTAATGTACGCAGATGACACTACATTTATAATAAAAAATAAAAATAAAGAATCGTTGGAGACTGAAATAAACAATACTTTGTTGAGTGTCTGTAACTGGTTAGAAGTAAATAATCTGTCCCTTAATTTAAACAAGACTAAATATATGAATTTTCAAACGTATAAAAGGTCACTAAATAATTTTAATATTGTATGCAATGGCTCACAAATAGAGGAAGTAGATCAAACACAATTTCTAGGAATAATCATTGATAAGTATTGTCATTGGAAAGATCACATCGAAAAATTATGCAACAAACTAAATAGCTACATCTACGTTCTCAAAAGACTCACTCGTATTGTAAACATCGATAGTGCGTTGTTGGCATATCATGGATACGTTTCATCCATGCTAAGATATGGTGTTATATTGTGGGGTAATTCTGTACATAGTCAGAAAGTTTTTGTAAAACAAAAAGCATGTCTTCGAGCTATTACTAGAACTCAAATACTAGACAGCTGTAAACCTTTGTTCAAAAACCATAACATCTTGCCATTACCATGCCTATACATATACGAATTACTTGTTTTCGTCAAAAAACATTCATATATGTTTACAACTCTGTCTGAGGTAAATAGCACTAGAAGCCGTAGGCAAAATAGACTATGTGTACCATCGAGGAAGTTACAGTTATTTGCAAAGAGTTCTTTTTGTATGGCGATAACTATCTATAACAAATTACCAGAACGTTATAAAAAAGAGTCACTATGTCTATTTAAAAGAAATATAAAAGAGCTTCTATTACAGAAGTGCTATTATAATGTTAATGATTATTTAAATGACAAATTATATTAAATTTATTACTGATTATTAATTATAACCAATAAATGACATATATTTTATATCATTGACATACATTTTTTTTTTAAATTTAATTTAGTTTTGACATAATATTCTAATTAGATAATTTTATTGTTAAACTAATACATAGAATAATTATTGTTTTTTTCTTGACATTTTGGATTTATAATTGTAAATTTTTAAAAGAATGTTCGAATAAAATTGTAATTTAAATTTGCATACTGTATAACAGTAGAATATGTTTGTGCCTCGTATAATGTCAACATCTGTTTATTACTCATATTCTGGCAAATAAACGATTATTATTATTATTATTATTATTCTATTTGTTTGTTTATAACGAATAAATTTAACGGTGCCTGGTTTTGACTGGTGGCTAGTCATACATAACCTTTTGACGGTTGTTAAAACCGCGATATAAAATGAATAACCTCAATTGGGGTTACTATTTAAGTACAGTTACTCATATAGACCTTGTATTTGTATTACAAGGTAAGTGTTGAGGAAAGTCCGATGTGTAACCTTAACATTGACTATTTGGTTAATCAATCAGAATGAGTAACGCTAATATCTATGTGGGATCACAAGCTGTGATATACCAGTGGTGAGACCGTGCAACTCTCTAGAGACGAACATGGGTTCAAACCCGGCAGGCATCAATGAGTTTTTCTATTAAAAACTTATGTCTAATTGATATTTGCAATTTATCACACGCTTTTCGGTGAAGGAAAACATCGTGAGGAAACCTGCATATCTCTAAAGAATTAGAGAGGAGGCCTATTCCCAGCTAATATCTATACTAATCTTAAAATGCCAATGTTTATCTATGCAACGCTGCTATAGCTAGATATTTGGTATAATTTACATAGAGTTAGTATATATAGAGTAGGAAAGTGGTAGAAAGGCTTATGAGTGTTAGTGTCCAATAAATAAGAAAGGGACGATGAGCTACCCATACTTGTCTTTGTCTAATCAGACATAAAAAGAGATAGATAGATAGATAAACATCCTTATAGAACAAAATTACACAATATATATTAAAAAAAAACAATTTACAGAAAACTTAAATCTTATAATAATGTAAAGCATGCAAAGGGCGGTCTTATCACAGCATCCAGTGCATCTCAGCAGTGATCTCTTCTAGACAACCCTTTTAAGCGAAACAATCACATACATAACATAGTATAAGTACCAATAAAGAGAATTAAAAAACAAGAAGAGAAAAATAAATAAATTACACACAAAAAAAAAATGAATACAAAGCATAATGCACAGTGAAAATGAGTGCGAACATTAATACTACCGTGACATCTCATTGCATCAGGTAAAATTCCTTGACACGGCGTTTAAAAATGGCAATGGATGAAGGCTGGCGCAGATCTCGTGGGAGAGCATTCCACAATCTTACTGAATCGTGAATTACGTTTCGAGACCGAAAAGAAAGATAGATAGTGTGCCATTTACTATCTGTTTTTTTAATAGATGCATTTTAGAATGGCTCGCAAATCTAGTAGAATAACTGTATTAAATACACAAGCACTACACGCGTTCACTAATCTAAGCAAGCTTTGCTTATTTCCTCTACTTCGGTTGCGGGGCGCAACGATTGTTGAGTTTGTGATAGTGAACGAGTGTAATCCTCGAGTATTATGGTGACGGTGGTCGAGGTTTGTGCATGTGTTTTTACGAATCCTGCATGTATCAGGTATGAAAACGTATAGTCCACTCTATATTTAGTAATATATTTACTTTATCGCGGATTATGGGAAATAATTTAATTTTTATTGCTGTATTTTAGCATTGTATATATTTTTTTGTTCATCATCATCTCCTGCTATTATCCCACTCTAAGTGGTGTTACTACATGTTAAAAACATGTTGTCACATGATTTGGCTACGTATTTTACGACCGACCACCTGCCTGACGTCAACTTACCTTAGTCGTATTCTACGACCCCTCGGTAAGAAAGAGGGTGATCTATTTTACTCAGCCGGATACCACACGGCGGGTCGACTTACCTTAGTCGCCTTTTATGACACCTCGGTAAGAAAATGAGGGTGGTCTATTCTAATCAGCCGGATACCACACGGTGGATTGTAAATATTTTTTTTGTGAAAGTTATATCTATTCTAAATTACTTACACGCTAGCACTATACAAATCATGCCCACGTAGAATGGTCCCAAGAATAAAGTTAACCGATATCTAGGTTTTATTAAACTAAACATCATCCAAAATCAGATATTTTAACTAAAATATAAAACTGCCTTGACTACCTTGAAGAAAAATGTATTGCTGTGGAGATTGTTAAACATGGAATACTTTTTATCTCAGTACTGAATTACATGCAGACGAAGTAACCTTCATAATATCGGCGTCAACTACAGTGGAGTGATTTATTCACCTCCTGTTTTGTATTTCAAGGTGAGTTTTAAGGAAAGTCTGATACGTTATCAATAAATCCTCTTCCTAGTGTCGTTTTTCTTAATAAGGGTCATGACCCCAACCTTGCGGACTGAGTTGCGTCATCGAAATCTGTTCCCAATGTGAATGATACATCATTCTGTCTAGAGTGGTGTAGATTTGGCCTGCCCAGCGCATTGGAATTCACCCTCGTGGTCTCTTCCACTAGATCTTGCCAGTGATGGTAATCTTTCCAAGTTGTCACCACTTTTACGGGCAGTATGGTCAAAATCCTCAAGGACTTGCAGATATATTGTTGACAGCCTTTAAACGTTGAGATCCGTTTAGAATTAATAAATAAGATCTTTTACCAGTTCAAGGATTCCAAGTTGTTACCACTTTTAATTTTATGTAAACAAAATACTCAAGGACTTGGAAACAGATGATTTAAAGCCTAATAAAAAGTTCCTTGAGTAACGATAAATAGGTTATTTTGGTAGTCCAGGCAATGCAATATTCTCCTACTAATAACACCGCATATGGCTTCTACGCGTCTATGGTCACTTGCTTGAAGTGTCCATGTTTCAACTCCAGAGTAATATCTAATATCAAGGCTTGCACTAGTTTTTTGTGTTGTTGTATTCCTGATATTCCTTTTCTTCCATATTCCCTTTACTTAGCCTACAGATAATGCATTCTAATATTATAGATATGAAAATCTGTCTTATAGGGCTATTCCACTGGAGGAAGATTTGTTGAAATCCGATATAATTAAAGTTTATATATCGTGCTAATATGCGGGTGAATAAAATTTAGTTTTTTAAATTTATGATAGAATTATTTTGCTACAATCCGCGTTGTAAGCGTAGGAAGCATTCGCATAGGAAATCGCAAATTCTTGCGATTTTGTTGTGGAACCTATGTCCTGACGATGCTTCAATTCGTTGATATTGTTGTAGTGAAGTGTGTAGTGTGTTGTTGGTGTCTGTATCTTGTGATATCCGCGGTAACTAATCCTGCATGTATAAAGTATGAGAACGGTTCCTCTTCCAACACTTAGCACTACGTAGAGTTCCTTAACAAAGGCGGAATATAGGAAAATAATTCTATCATAATTTGTATTATGTAATACCGCAAAATAACGCCTCCATCTAGAAATTATCCAATCCTGTCCAATAGGCTATGATCAGCAGTGGGATAGTAGTAACAAGCCGTTTCTTTATACCTAATCTGATTTACATTCAACATTTTGTCGACACTCTGCCTATTATTTCTAGTCCACAAGGTTAAGGTTTCTTTTAATATACGTATTACCATAACAATAAAGATTGTAAGTAAACTCGTACAGCAGAATATGTTATGCTAATTTAAAAACTTTGTTTTCACAGCTGAAGAGTTTTCAATTTTGTTTGTTAAAAATTAGCCGATGACCTTATAAAAATATAACGTCATCAGCTGGGTTGAGTTGGCGCTGAAGTTATCATCTATGCAAAAGTCGCTATAGATTCGATCGCAGAATCTCTACTGATGTTATTCCAAGGGTGCCTTAACTACGCCTAAATCAGTAAGATTCTTTAAAAAGTAGCGGCCTATTACTATGCCTCTACTGAGCATAGGTCTCCGCTCTCCATTTTTAAATACATTGGAGGATTGGAGCTAAGATCTACCACGCTGCTTCTATGCGGATCGGTAAATATATCCCTAGAACTCTCTAGAGATATGAAGGTTTCCTCATGATGTTGTCTATCGTCGAAAAGCATGTAATAAATTGAAATTATCAAAGTCGTTTTTGCCTGACCGGGGTTTGAAACCTCTCGTGAGAATCGCACGATCTCACCTCTAATATATACAAGAGAGCTGGCTCCTTTTTCCCCACAAAGAATCAGCTTAGCGATTCAACGCGGAAACGCTGCCAGCATTCTTGGGACCATTCCAGTTGGGCATGACTTTTACAGTACTACCGTGTGTTTACGATAGATGTAACTCGTATATTTTTGTTTTAATTAGATAAAAATAACTATCCTTTAATATCCCACTGCTAGGCATAGGCCTCCTATCTCCGTTTTTGAAGAGAAAGTTTGGAGCTAAGACCTACCACGCTGCTCCAATGCGGATTATTAAGTTGCACGTATCCCCAGAATTCTCTAGAGATATGCAGGTTTTCTTACGATGTTTTCTTTCACCGAAAAGCGTGTGATAATTTGAAATAATCAATTAGACATACAAGTTCTAATAGAGAAACTCATTGGTGCCTGACCAGGGTTTGAACTCGTGATCCTTTGAAAAGAGTCGCTCAGTCTCACCGCTGCGCAATCACAGCTTCACTGGGCGATCATAGCTTGTAAATAGTTAATAATGTGAAATTTAAAAAACCTTAAAAACCTATGGGCATTCATCACCTATCCAACTTTAAACATAACCTTTCTAACATATACTTACATCATTTTTTCGCATTAAAAAACGGATGTTAAAACAAAATAGTCTCTTTATACTTAATTAAAGCTGATTTCCATGATTGGGTATTGATGAATAGCAATTTACTTGAAGACAAATGAGTAATTGAAGGTCTCCTAGTTGTGATTTTAATGAGATGTCATTTGCTCAACGTTGTCCCCATTTGTGATCTTAATTGCAAGTGATAATTTTTATATATTTTTTATATTTTGTCTCGATTATGGAAGAACGCTGTGATAGCCCAGCGGTGAGACCGTGCGACCCTTTCGAGGGAAAAACGAGTACAAACCCGGGTAAGCACCAATGAGTTTTTCTATTGAAACTGATGTGTTTAATTGATAATTGCAGTTAATCACACGCTTTTCGGTGAAGGAAAACATCGTGAGGAAACCTGCAGATCTCTAGAGATTTCTGGAGATATCTGTAACCTACCAATCCGCATTGGAGCAGCGTGGTAGGTCTCAGCTCCAACCCTTCTCTCGAGAAACGGAGAGAGGAGGCCTATTCCCAGCAGTGGGATTGTTACAGGCAATTGATATCTAAGTTTCCGAATGGAAAATAGGAATTATTTTCAATTTTTGTGATTTTTAAACCATCGACAAAGTTTCGTGATGTTGACTTGTTTTTGAAAAATAAAAATCTATATTAGCTTGCTCTTGCCTTGGGCCGTACGAAAATAATAATAATAATTATTATTATAATAATTTAAATAAATATAATTATTATATTTATTGACATTAGACATTACATCCATTATATTAGTAAAAATAAAATAAAATATAGGAACTTAAAGACTTTGTTAGTATATTATTCAAATTAAATAATAAAATTAAATTCAAATTAAATTCTAGTATAGCGACCATTTAGAAAGCACTGGGAATGCGTAAAGTAAAAGTAAAGTAGCGGCCTGTTACAATCCCACTACTGGGAATAGGCCTCCTTTCTCCGTTTCTGGAGAGAAGAGTTGGAGCTAAGACCTACCACGCTACTCCAATGTGGATTGGTAGGTTACACATATCTCCAGAATTCTCTAGAGATATGCAGGTTTCCTCACGATATTTTCCTTTACCGAAAAGCGCGTGATAAATTGCAATTATCAATTAGACACATGAGTTTTAATAGAAAAACTCATTGCTGCCTGCCCGGGTTTGAACTCGTGTTCCCCTCGAAAGAGTCGCACGGTCTCGCCGCTAGGCTATCACAGCTCTGGGAATGCATATGCATATAAATATATAAATTGTTTATGATTTTTCCTACAAGATTCTACAATAAAATTAAAGGATTTAATTTTACTTTGGTCGATTACGGAAGGTGATTTCTTTTTTCTCATACCCTTAAGGACCTTACCACGAAAGGTAATATAGGAATATGCAAAAATCATCCCAAAAAACGTCTCTATGGAGGTAGATATTAAATTTTTTCAATCAGAAGTAAATTCAAAAGGCCTTCCAAAAGTAAATTTGAATAGAGAATATTTTAAATTTAAATTTATCCCACCACCGAGAATGATAATAGTCGTGCAAAAATTATACTAAATTGTTTCTTAAGATTGTTTTATTATAATTTGATAATAAATTGCAAATGTATGTATTCCGATATCCGTATAAACAAAATTATATAAAAATACTCACCTTCACAAAGTATATATTTATTAGTATCACAAAAAACTATAACATAATACACGATTAAAATTTTTGTTTATGTTTGAATATTTGTTTTTAAAACAAAGTTTATACACTAAGGTCCTTTTTGAAGTCTGCGTAGTTAATTCACATTCGCGTTTCTTGACGAAACGCGTGCGCGCAACCGATTGTTGTGTCAAACAGTGAGCGAAAATAACACTTTGTTGTTTCGATACAATCACCCTGAGTGAATCATGGCCGGTTATGCCAATTTGCCCTTTCCCATTTGTATAACAGAGCCTGTACTTGAACAGAAAATTAACAGTATACTTCAAATTTAAATTCAAATTCAAAATATTCTTTAACTTGTTAACAAGTGCCTTTGAATCGTCAAAATCTACCGCTGGTTCGGAAAACTGTTTCTACCGAAAAGAGCCAGCAAGGAACTCGGTGGCTGGTCTTTTCAAATCAAATGTTTATAACTAGTTACATTTGGTTATTACTATCTTGTACAGGGTAGGGGGCTAGCTATATCCGCGCATTTTTATCATCATTCATCTATATAATCCTCAGTAGTATAGTAGGCTTTTTGTATCAGCCTCCCTTTAACAGCGCTTTTAAACTGCTGTAGTGGTAAAGATAAAATCGATTGCGGGATTTTATTATAGAATCTTATACCGAAACCCACAAATGACTTATTTACTTTCGCAAGCAAACTAAATTAGTGCCTATATTTCGTCTATACTAAAGAGTATAGACCAGTGGTTCCCAACCTTTTTTGTGGCATGCCCCATCTTAGCCTTTTCATAAATTCTTATGTCTCCCCCCCCCTGTGTAACCTTCATAACTTTAAATGTTTAATAATGGAATTGTTCACTAAAGTAACATAAATGATTTGTTAAATTGAATTTATACCTAACTAGCTCATTATCCAATTCACCGTAACGTTCTTTCTAAAGATTCTCTCAAAATTTATCATAATACTATTATTATATTTATTCATTATTATATAAATCTAAATAGGATATTTTTTTACATTAATTTTATGTATTAAGGTATCTAGCTGTCCGGCCACGCGTTGCTGTGGCTCACTCTGGTGTCGAATTCCCCTCGAAACAGAATTGAATAGTCAAAAAAGAATACTTCGATCGCCATCAAACTTTACAAGATCATTCGCTGAGTCATTACAAAGATTGTATGAAAATTACATTTAAATCGGTCCAGTCGTTTCAGTCTATAAAAGAGATACAGGCAAACATTCATTTTTATATATTATGATTATATACTACAATTATTTAACAATTTTCTTTTATGGTTACATTTGGCACGGAATCTAGTATTGCATTTAAATGGCCCATAACAAAAGAGTTAAGCTCGTGTTGAGACCATTTTCGAATTATCTCAATCAATCTTTCAAAATCAACAATCTTTCTCAAGATTTACACTCATTATCATCCTCCTGCCATTATCCCACTTTAAGTGGCGGCACAACATGTTATAAGCAACTTATCACATGATTTCGGTACGTATTTTACGACTTGCCGCCTGCCTGACGTCAACTTACCTCAGTTGTATTTTACGACCTCTTGGTAAGAAAGAGAGTTGTCTATTCTACTCAACCGGAGATCACACGGTGGGTCAACTTATTTTAGTCGCCATTCACGATACGTCGGTATAAAATGAGGGTGGTCTATTCTACTCAGCCGGATACCACATGGTGGGTCAACTTAGCTTAGTCGCCTTTTACGACACCTCGGTAAGAAATAAGGATGGTATATTCTACTCAACCGGATACCACTAATAACACTATCTTTTAATATAAACCGTACAAAAATCCGTTCAGTAAATTTTGAGAAAATCGACCACATAGACGATTTTTGGGGACTGTTTGATAATATGTATAGATAGATGAGTATAAAAGTAGTTATTGTGAGTTAACTATAAGAGATAGAGACGTGTTATTACAGACTTCTTTGTAGTATTTTTATAAATCTACAATACTATAGTACATTAGTTTAGTCTATCTCTGTTGGTTTCCGCGGCACAGGCGTGTAAAGCATACACATAAAACCGTAATATTCTATGAACTATAACCTTCCTCAAAAAAAAAACCACTTTTTTTAGTGAAAACCGTACAGAAATCCGTTCAGTAGATTTTGAAAAAATCAGATACAGATGGTAATAAGTAAATAAATACACAATAAGTAAATAAATATAAAATAAGTAAATAAATATAATAAGTATAGATTTAGTTTTATCTGATTCGGGGTATGAAGAGAAAGTTCATCCAATTATGTCCTGATAAAAATATCTTCAAATCGATTCAGTGATCATAAAGTGATAGTGGAAAAGTTTTGTTTTATTTTGCATTACTAATTGACTTAATCAAGTGTTTAGTGTCAGGAGAAAGTTCGTCCCAGTCTTGCTAAAATAATTCATTTTGGCTTTCAAGAACAGTTAGACGCAGAGATAATTTATGGCATATACAGGCAGACTTTCGTATTAATAATATTAGTATGTATAGTAGGTACTATACATACTAATATTATTAATACGAAAGTCTGCCTGTCTATCCGAAATCTGCTGAACTGATATCGATGAAATTTGGCACAATGAATGCCATAGGATTAAGATATCCAACGGGGTAACTTATAGGCTATAAAAATCCTGCTAATTCAACAGGAATAGGATGCCATTGAGAAACGCCATCTATTATTAATATATCAAGGTTTTTTTATTTACGATTACGTCAAAGTCAAGTCAAATTTGTCATTGAAAGATGGTTTTATGTCACGTTGTTTGGCTTACGCCGAAAGAGTGATTTCAAGAAAATTCTCATATACTTTGGTTTCCGTTTACTGGATAAATTTAACTGAGCTATTACAATTTCTGATTAATGTAAGTAATACGGATTGTGATGGAAATATTTTCAAGGTTGGGAAGTGACAAAAGCTACTCTTTATTCCAGGACTAAGCTTCATGCGGAAGTCGCGTGTAGAAGTTAGTAATATATATATCACATATTGAAAAACACTGATTCCCTAATCTTCCCCATTATTACATTAATTATACCGGGTTAATAATTTAGTCAAGCAAGAAGTTGCTACTATCTCGCTCGGGAAAGGCTGAACGCTGTTGAGCTTTTGCAGGTTTTAATATACCCTCATTTATACGGTTTCACGTTAAAGCTATATATGAATCGTTAGTATCTATTAGCGTATACATTAGTGAAAAAAAAGAGTTATTATCATTGGGCTTTAACCCACTACCTCTTTGTAAAAGTCATGTGATCTCGATTCGACCTTACAGCTAGAACCCGTATATTTATAGGCATAAAGGCTGTTATCGTTGGGCACCAAGGTAATAAATCACGGTTATAAGTTTCAATGATTGCTTATAAATCAACTAGCTATTGCAGATTACATGTCTAGTAAAATTTTCGCACGCAATTTATCGCTCGCAATAAGCCGCTAGCAGTGCTATAGGAATTTCACGCATAGACAACTTATAGCCTAGAATCGATTGTAGGTTGTTATTAAATTTAGAATCAACAAATTATTAGTGAGAATTAGTCTCGCTAATAATTTGTTTTTTGTTTATATTTTTGCGGAACATAGTTTTTAACTATATGATATGAATATTATATCTTCATCCTCCTGCCCTTATCCCAGTTTATGTGGGGTCGGCCAACACGTTATAAGCATGTTGTCACATGATTTGGTTACGTATTTTACGACCGGCCGCCTGCTTGCCGTCAACTTATATAGTAGCGGCCTGTTACAATCCCACTGCTGGGAATAGGCCTCTTCTCTCCGTTTTTGGAGAGAAGGGTTGGAGCTAAGACCTACCACGCTGCTCCAATGCGGATTGGTAGGTTACACATATCTCCAGATTTCTCTAGAGATATGCAGGTTTCCTCACGATGTTTTCCTTCACCGAAAAGCGTGTGATAAATTGCAATTATCAATTAGACACATGAGTTTTAATAGAAAAACTCATTGGTGCCTGCCCGGGATTGAACTCGTGTTCCTCTCGAAAGAGTCGCACGGTCTCACCGCTGGGCTATCACAGCTCATACGTCAACTTACCTTTGTTGTATTTTACGACACCTCGGTAAGAAATTAGGGTGGTCTATTCTACTCAACCGAATATTATAGTAGGTCAACTTACCTTAATGGCCTTTTACTACACCTCAGTAAGAAATGAGGGTGGTCTATTCTACTCAGCTGGATACCACACGTATGTTCAACGAAATATTCGCAAAAGCGGACACAAATTAGACACACGCACTGTGACAAGATTAGGTCCCAGTTTTAAATGTCGGCCATGGCTTCTTGCCACAGTTCCGACGACGTGATGACCAATTACAGTCATACCAGCAGAACTCTACCACACGATGCCCTAAGCCACAGTCAGGTATCATAGGCATCATCATCCTCAACGTTGCTAGAAATTCTGCGCTCTAATCTCCAAATTGCAAACTCGGTGATGCTTCTGCGTTCGCTCGTCCGCTTGGTGACACTGTAAAAGCTATTAGTGTTAACAGTATATTCAACTACAGCAAAAACCTTTTCTATGATCAGCACATTCTAACCAGAAGCAAATTTTTTTTAAATTAGACTTTTTAAGATCGGAAAAATATCCATGATTCTTCAGGAGTCACGGGTTCAAATAACGAGCAGGCACCAATGAGTTTGTCTGTTAAAACTTATTTTATTATTATCACAAGCTTTTTGGTGAACGAAAATATTGATAGGAAACCTGATATGTCTAGAAGATTCCTGCTATATGTGTGACTTACAAATCCGCTTCGGGGCAGCGTAGAGAGTCGGATTCGATTCGCAGGATTGGAGCTAATCCAATCCTGCTCTTCAAAAATGGAGAGAAGCTTATGCCCAGCAGTGGGATATTAACATTACTTTATATATAACATAGTTAACTTAACATTACATAAGGCAGTTTAAAAACACTGTTAAAAAGAGGATGATACAGAAAGCCTACTACTATAGATGCGTGGTTATAGCTACTCCCCGATTTTATACAAGAGAGCAAGGACTAAATGTAACAAGTAATAAGAATTATCATTGGAAAAGACAAACCGCCGAGTTTATTATTGGCTCTTCTCAATAGGAATGGATTTTCGAACCAGTAGTAGAGTTGACGATTCAAAAGCATTTGTTTACAAGTTTGAATAATTTATAGAATTAGGCGTTACTTTGCGGAGATCCCTAATACAAAAAAGTAAAGTAAAAAGTATATATTGTTAAATGTGGAGTGTACTATCCGTTTCTATACCCGACACATGCAGTATTCGTAAAACACATGCACAAACCTCCACCACCGCCAACACAATATACAAGCATTACACACGTTCACTATCACAAAGTCAACAACTATTTCGCCCCGCAACCAAAGCATCATCAGGAGATAGACTACATGACAAAATCGCAAAGCACATTGTGCTTTTGGATAGTCCACTTTACATTTAGCGTTATATATATTTTCTATTTACTTTATCGTGGATTATAGCAAAATAATTTAATTATAACTTTTGTATTAGGGATCTCCGCAATTCTGAATTTGAATTTAGTAATATGACTATCATTATCGCTTTTCAATGTGTAAGTGAATTTAGTTTATAGTAAGTTAAAAAACTTTCCATCTACCTTTTTTATGTTTTGTCATAACAAAGTCTACCAACGGCTGTTTCAACCTTTTATGTTTTCTCTAACCACTTTAGCGAGATTATATAATATAATTTATGTAAGAATGAACGTTCGTTTGGTACTTAAACTGGTTTCGACAATCTCACATTTTTATTGGTGATATAAAAAATTATAAATGATTTTTACTTCATGTTTCAAGGAGTTTTAAACACTTAAAAGTTCAAAAATTTTGTCGAAAGGTTTGTAGAATGATTATGTTTGAATATTATCCTGACCCGTTGGCGCAGTTGGCCCTGACCCTGCCTTAAGTCGCAGGTTCGATTCTCACCCAGGGTCAATATTTTTTATAAACAGTTTGTTGGTATTTAATACGTATATTACGTATATAGTTTTATCAATTTAATGTTATTATATTATAAGTTACTTAATTATAAAATATGGCGATGTATGTAATAGACAAAATAGGGACCGACAGATGCTTGCGGTTCCTTTTTTGCGTATGGCAAAAGTAAATAAGTCGTTTGTGGGTTTGGGTTTAAGATTCAATGATAAAATTCCGGAATCGATTTTATCTTTGACACTACAGAAGTTTAAAAACACTGTTAAAGGGAGCCTGATACAAAAAGCTTATTATACTATTGAGGATTATATAGATTATAAAAATGCGTGGATATAGCTACTCTTCCACCCTGTACAATATAGTTATAAGAATTATATTTGAAAAGAGCAACCACCGAGTTTCTTGCTGGCTCTTCTCGGTACGAACAGCTTTCCGAACCAGTAGTAGAGTTGACGATTCAAAAGCACTTGTTTACAAGTTTACTTGACTAACGAATATTTTGAATTTGAATTTATTGAATAATGTATTTAAAATTAGATATGTATACCAGTTGTCTGTCACCGACAACACAAGTATTAAGTTACTGTGGGAACTGATGTCCGCGTGTGTCAGTGTCCCATATATATTTTTTTTATATATAGAAAAGCCTGTCTGTTCGTTACGCTTACCGACAAATCAGCTGGAGGAATATTGATGAAACTTGGTACAACAAATTAAAAAAAAATAGTCTTTATTCAAGTAAACTTGTAAAAAATTGCCTATGAATCGTCAACTCTACTGCTGGTTCGGAAAGTCCTACCGAGAAGAGTCAGCTAGAAACTAAGCGGTTGCTCTTCTCAAAATATACACATTTTTATCAGTAATCCTTAATAGTTATAGTGAGCACGCTTTCTGTATCAGCTTCCTTTTAATAGTTTTATTAAACTGCTGTAATCGCAAAACTAAAATTTGTTGAATTTTTTGAGGGTAGTCACACGGAAAATTCGCTCGAACAAAGTAGCGAGTGCCATTAGCCTATACATATTATATAAAAAAATCCCAAAAGGTGTCTGTTTGTGATCGAATACCTCAAAATTCACTAAATAGATTTTTAGTAGCGGGTATGAAAATACGGATAGTCCACTATACATTTAACACTATATATATTTTCTCTTTACTGTATCGCGGATTATAGCAAAATAATTTTATTATTACTTTTGTATTATGGATCTTCGCAAAGTAACGCCTAATTCTATTAATTATTTAATATTTTAATTAAATAGACTGATTTCCACGCGAACGGAGCCGAAAGCAGATCCAGTATATAAGTATCTTATATATAAGTACATATTTTTCAAGGTTTTGTTATGCTCTAACTGTAATTGAAGTATTTAATTGCCTAGACCTACTTAAACGGTTTTGTATTGTATTATTTAATAAATAAATATTAATGACTATTGCATAATGAATACAAAAGTAATAATAAAATTATACTGCTATAATCGAAGATAAAGTAAATAGTAAATATATATAATTCTAAACGTAGAGTGGACCCATTACCCCCCTTCAATTGAGTCGCAATAAGAGTTCATGGTAGGCCTGCTGGATACCTATTTGTTTCATTTCGGCGTATTTTTAACGCACGCTAAAAAACCTGTCGTGCGTACTAGGGGTGAGGAAACCTGCATATCTCTTAAGAATTCTGGGGACATGTGTAACCTACCAAAACGCATTCTAGCAGCGTTGTAGTTCTTAGCTCGAATCCATCTCTCCAAAAAACAGTGAGAGGAGGCCTGTGCCCAGCAGTGGGATATTAACAGGTCGTTACTTCAAATATATTCATCATCATCCTCCGACCCTTATCCCACTCATAAGTGGAGACGGTTCAACATGTTACAAACATGTTGTCACATGATTTGGCTACGTATTTTACTGGTCTGACGTCAACTTACCTTAGTTGTATTTTACGACCCGATAAGAAAGAGGGTGGTCTATTCTACTCGGCCGGATACCACACGGCGGGTCGACTTACCTTAGTCGCCTTTTACGACACCTCGGTAAGAAATGAGGGTGGTATATTCTACTCGGCCGGATACCACACGGCGGGTCGACTTACCTTAGTCACTTTTTACGACACCTCGGTAAGAAATGAGGGTGGTCTATTCTACTTGGCCGGATACCACACGTCGGGTCGATTTACCTTAGTCGCTTTTTACGACACCTCGGTAAGAAATGAGGGTGGTCTATTCTGCTCGGCCGGATACCACACTGCGGCCATTACTTAAATTTATTAATTTAACTATAAATATGTAACTTTTTGTTTTATAATATCCGTGCATCGCTTCGTTCCTTTCGAACAACCTTCATTGAAACGGTTAAAGATATACAAGGTAACCCGTATTCAACGCGTGTTTATTACTTGCAGTTATCTCAAGACAATATATATACGAGTGTATTATTATATGAAACTAACGTTTTATATTCTTTTAAGAGTAGATTTGGAATAATAATTTAACAAATTGAAATTCAAGTAAACTTGTAAAAAAGTGCTTTTGAATCGTCAACTCTACTGCTGGTTCGGAAAGCTGTTTCCACCGAGAAGAGCCAGCAAGAAACTCGGCGGTTGCTTATTCTCGAAATATAACTCTTATATTTAGTTATATTTCGTTAATGTTATCTTGTACATGATTTATGAATATCCACGCATTCTTACCATTTATGGAATCAATCGTAGGTTTTCTGAATCAACCTTTAAATAGTTTTTTTAACTACGGTAACGGCAAAGTTACAAATTGATTGAATCTTATTCCCAATCCCACAAACGGTTTTAGCCAGAAGCTTACGTCGGTTCCTACTATGTCTATTATTTACATCAACAATGTTTTGCACGAGAATTTTATTGCTGAATATGTATAAATATCCACAATCATACTAATATTAGCACTGCGAAAGTCTGTCTATTTGTTTGTAACCCTTTAATGACTAAAGTTCTGAAATAATATTGATGAAATTTATAGTAAAAATTCCCGTTTATTCCTTAGAGAATTACTTCGTCCGGTGCTGCCTTCTTTCGCACAAAAAATCAGCTTAGAGATTCAACACAGAAACGCTGCCAGCATCCTTGGGACCATTCCACGTGGGCATGATTCAATAGGAATTTTATTATAGAATCTTATACTTTGGGTATACCATACCCACAAACAACTTATTTACTTTTGCAAGACGCAAAGCAGGAATCGCAAGCTTACGTAGGTTCCTACTTTGTTTATTATATACATCGCCATTGTTTTATAATTATGTATATTCTTATGCACAGACATTAAATTGCTAAAAATATCTGTTAAAACTTATGTGTCTAATTAATAATTGCAATTTATCACACGCCTTTCGATGAAGGAAAACATCGTGAAGAAACCTGCATATCTCTAAAGAAATCTAGGGTTATGTGTAACCTAACAATCCGTACTGAAGCGTGGTAGGTCTTAGCTCCAATCCTTCTGTCCAAAAACAGAGAGAGGAGGTCTATGCCCAGCAGTGGGATAGCCATTTCTTTTTACTTTATTGTTTGTATATTACTAGCGTGTAATTAATTTAGGATAGACGTTACTTGTATATTTTCGTTGTAAATAAGTAAAGGGTCATTAAATTTATTAATTTTTCAAGCAAATAAAGTCGCGGGTTGTAGCTAGTATTTAAACTTTACTGAACGATACTTCCACCTTGATATGAATTGTCCTTTACTCGACCTTTATAATTCAAAAAGCTTATTCAAAGACACCAGTCACAGCCTCTCGATATTCGAGAGCAATGAAATAACGGTTCGGAAACATGTTTTATTTAGCGGTTTAATTCCGACACAGTTAGTTATTGTGCGAATGTTTTATGCTTTTTTCATAATTTATAGAATTAGGCGTAAGCCGTGTGGTATCCTGTTGAGTAGAATAGACCACCCTCATTTCTTACCGAGGTGTCGTAAAAGGGGACTAAGGTAAGTTGACCCACCGTGTGGTATCCGGTTGAATAGAATAGACCACCCTCTTTCTTACCGAGGGGTCATAAAATACGACTAAGATAAGTTGACGTCAGCTAGGCGGCCGGTCGTAAAATACGTAGCCGAATTATGTAACATGTTGTGCCGACCCCGCTTAGAGTGGGATAAGGGCAGGAGGATGATGATAGAATTAGGCGTCACTTTGCAAGATCGATAATACAAAAGTAATAATAAAATTATTTTGCTGTAATCCGCTATAAAGATATTAGAATATATATATAATACTATATGTTTAGTCCAGCTGTGGGCATAGTAACAGGCTGTTACTACCGGATATTCAACTCTTGGTAAAGAGACAAACTTTTCATTTTAATTAACTCTCACAACTTACGTTTCCTGGATTCTATGCATATATGATATTAAATCTGAATACAAAGATAAATGAATGTATATACATATTATATAACAAAGTTCGATTTTCTCAAAATCTACTGGACGGAGTTTTTTACGGTTTTTACTAAAAGATAGGTTAATTCTTGAGGAAGGTTTAAGTTACTAGTTAATTCTCCAAAACGGCCTTTTAATTTTGATGGAGCTTTCAATAGAAGATAGAGAGGTTGTGGAGCAGTACAGACAGTTCTTTTTTTCCTATTTTATGGATCTCTGGGCTTTTTTTCTTGTTCAATAGCGAGAAACGCAGACCTGATAGCGAGTTTGGCCACACCAAACTCGCTACAGGTCAGGGGTGACGGCTTCCGCTATTGGATACGTCCACCGCCGCCCCGCCTGTGTTCTTGAAATTTAGTTAGACGCAGTTGCGATTGGTGATTAAGGGAAGGATAGGGGATATTTAATCCAATCTTACAGTTTGCCTTACACTACAACAAAATCTAATTCACTAATTATTATATGATGCACCCCATTTTATGGATTAGTCCCTTACTATATACACTGATACTCGTTTTGTTTATTGATTAATCTTTAACCATACCTAAACTTAATAAAACTAACTTAATTAAACTTAACTAAACTAATTAATTTTACACTCTTAAATTAGCTTGGTTTGTCTTAATTTGGAGCTGCATATAGACTACTTTTCACCCTAGAGTACTTGAAGGGTCGGGATTAAAAAGGGATAAACTTTGGAACTCACTGATTTCCACACAGGTGAAGTCGCGGCTATAGCTAGTCAGCATATAATCTTGTCTCTATCATTATAAACTAGATAATCTTATGTTTAAGCGCCTATCATAAATGTTCCCAATAAAATTGCTGGTTCCATTCTTTAAGTATTACAGGATCCATAAAGTGTAGAACATTTAATATTTACATAAGTACTGAATTTTTAGCGTTTATGTTAGAGTATTTACAGATTGAATTAATAAAAACGTGTTTTAAGAAAGTTAAATGGAATATGTTCATATATTATACATTTTAATAGAAAATATGACAGGTAATGGGTTTAACAAATATTTTTCTCTGGTTAAGAGAAACTTGTAACTGTTTTTTGTATTAAATTTAGTGGTTCTTGCAATTTTATTTTTATATTAAATTTGTAAATTATTATCAATAACTGATTATTATAGATAGAATAATTATTATTAACTGTAAATTTACCTTGTTTTTTTTGGTACTCTGTGTTTTTGTTTTTATTAAAATTTAAAATGATTTATAGAAGCAGGCGTTACTTTACGGAATTCCATATTACAAGCAATATAACAGAACTAACTACTTTGCTATAATCCGCACGGGATAAGTGAATGCATGCAAAGCCAATGTGTATGAAGCAGGCAAAATCTACGCACCTTATACATGCAGGACCAGTCACCACATGCACCCCAAGGCGCAATTCACCAGCAACAACGCACACAAAAGCAGCACACACACCCACCACCACAATCTCGACGATCGTTTCGCCCCGAAACCGAAGCATCATCAGGAGGATAGGCTCCACGACAAAAATCGTACTGCAGTACGATTTTTGTCGTGGAGCGTTTGTTTGATTGGCTTTGCATGCTTTCACTTAACCCGTGCGGATTATAGCAAAGTAGTTAGTTCTGTAATATTGCTTGTAAAATTTAAAAGTTAAAATCAAAATTTAAAATATAAAATTTACTACTGTTCCTTTGTTGTTAGCTTTTAGTTGAAAACTTTATGGGCATCTGTGTAAAAAACTGAAGATTTATGTAAAACATGTATTATCTTAAGCATACAGCTTAAGATAATACATGTTTCCCAATAATAAATAAATAAATAAATAAAATAATTTTTTTTTGTGGTCGCTCAAAGTGCATGGTTAAACGAGTGAAGATTAGCCCATTAGCACAGTTGGCAGAGATCCTGCCTTCAGCTCCGCGTGTCGCGGATTTGACATTTTCTATAAACAATTTGTTGGTTCTTTTGCCGTGTATAAACGTTGTATCATTTAGCGTTTATCAAATGACGTGTAATAACGTGTTTCAACACAAAGTATAAAAATATTTTGTTTAAAATAACCACTAGTTAGATATCTGTTTATTAAAACCCTTGTTAGTCAAAAATATGACCATAACTTTAGTTTTCGAGGACCAAGGACTTAAATCTTGAATTAATTACATTCGCATATCCTTTTTGTAGTTTTTATTGATTAAAGATTTCGAAAGTCTTTTGATCAATGCTTTAACGCAAGGCGGTCCAGTTTCGAATTGATTCTGCGGATCTTTTTATTTTTAGCTTAGGGTGTGTACATATTCGGAATGCCTCTTCCGGCTCAAGCGTCAATTAATTAATTCAAATTCAAATTCAAAATATTCTTTATTCAAGTAAACTTGTGAATAAGTGCTTTTGAATCCCCAATATCTACTGCTGGTTCGGAAAGCTGTTTCTACCGAGAAGAACCAGCAAAAAACTTGGCGGTTGCTCTTTTCAAAGAATAATTTTTATTACTAGTTACATATAATTATGGGGGGTAAGGGGAGTACGCATATCAACCAGTGCTCCCAAATGTCAACCTCACCTGCACGCGGTGCCCCCTGCCGATAACAGACGAGGCTATGGCGACCGAATGATGGCGGTATAACCATCCAATTAAGCTGACGACTTAAAATCCCAGGCCAGAGGCGGGCAGCAGCGCCTCTAGTGTCGAATCCGTCAGCTCTGCGGTCACCAACCCGTTTGCCCAGCGTGGTGACTATGGGCAGCAACCCCCATATGGAAGTGTCCAGAAAGTTCCGGCCCTCAGTTCCCGGCAGCCCCACTATTCCCGACTACGGCAGCGGTCGCGGTAACGGTGGGGCGGAGGGTGCGAAGAATCACCGGGTTACGGTAGGCTGCCAACCTACGATCAACTTGGCAACGTATAATGGACGAACGTTACGGCTGGACCATCACCTCACCGAACTAGAGGTAGAGTTAAGTCGTATAAACTGGAGTATTCTAGGGTTATCTGAAGTCCGAAGAGAGGGTGAGGATACAGTTACCCTAGATTCCGGTCACTTACTCTACTTCCGTGAAGGCGATGAGGTCTCCCAAGGTGGTGTCGGTTTTCTGGTTCACAAGACTCTCATTAACAACGTTGTAGAACTCAGTAGTGTGTCGACCCGGGTAGCGTACCTTGTACTTAAACTCACCGACAGGTACTCCCTGAAAGTGATACAGGTATATGCGCCGACCTCGGCACATTCTGACGAAGAGGTTGAAGCCATGTATGAGGATATATCTCAAGCTCTGCATGGCACTACTTCGGCCTTCTACAACGTTGTTATGGGAGACTTTAACGCTAAAGTGGGAATACAAAGATGCGGCGAATCGAAAATCGGATCGCATGGATTGGGGCACAGGAATCAAAGGGGGCAAATGCTAGTCAATTTCCTCGAAATGCAAGGGCTCTTCTTGATGAACTCTTTCTTCAAGAAAAAGCCCCAGAGACGTTGGACTTGGCAAAGCCCCGATACTTTGACAAGGAACGAGATAGACTTTATCATGGCGGATAAGAAGCACATATTTAGAGATGTCTCAGTGATCAACAGGTTTAATACTGGTAGCGATCACCGACTTGTACGAGGCACTTTGAATATGTGTTTTAAGGCCGAAAGATCCCGTATGATGAAGCCTACTCTCCGACCTACGCTGCCCCAAATACACTGTACGTCCGAGCAGTTTCGATTGGAACTCCAAAATCGATTCGACTGTCTGGAAACCACTAGTAATGTGAACGAGATAACCGACAACGTGGTGAAGACGGTATGTACACTGGGTCGAAAGTACTTTCCGCCGACGAGTCGAAGCAAGCAGTCCAAACTTTCTCCCGAAACTCTGGATCTGATGAGACAAAGACGTGAAATGCCGTCCGTTCAAGTAGCTTCGCCAGAACAGAGGGCCCTTTCTAAGAGGATACGAAAACTTGTACGCAGAGACCTCCGCTGCTCAAATACAAGAGCTATCGAAGCCCTTATTGAGCAGAATAGGGGGTCGAAAGTTTTTCAGAAACCCTTAGGAAGAAGCCATCTCGCGAAGCTTAAAACAGCAGACGGCAGAACAGTTGTCTGTCGCTCTGAGATCCAGAAGGAGGTCGAGAAATATTACGGATTGCTTTACTCGTCGAGTGCACATAAGCCTAGTACCCGGGATACCGATGATCCACGAGCACCACTGTCGCGCCATTATACAGAAGACATCCCGGACGTTGAGAGTGGCGAGATTAGTATGGCACTCGAGCAACTTAAAAACGGTAAAGCCCCAGGTGATGACGGGATTACGGCGGAGTTGCTAAAGGCTTCTGGGCATCCTATCCGTAAAGCCTTAGCAGAGCTCTTTAATACCGTTATTCATACAGGCACTACACCGGAAGCATGGTCTAGGAGTGTGGTTATCTTATTTTTCAAAAGAGGTGATAAAACTCTTTTGAAAAACTACAGACCAATATCGCTCCTGAGCCATGTCTACAAATTGTTCTCGAGGGTCATAACGAATCGTCTTGCCGCCAGACTTGACGAATTCCAGCCACCGGAGCAGGCTGGGTTTCGAAAAGGCTATAGCACCGTAGACCACATCCATACTGTTCGGCAGATTATACAGAAGACCGAAGAGTATAATCAGCCGCTGTGTATGGCATTTGTGGACTACGAGAAAGCCTTCGACACCATTGAGACCTGGGCTGTTCTGGAATCTCTGCAGCGATGCCACATCGATTGGCGATATATCGAGGTGTTGAGATGCATCTACAACACGGCAACAATGACCGTTCAAATCCAGGACCAGCGATCAAGACCTATTCACCTTCAGCGCGGGGTGAGACAGGGGGACGTAATATCCCCGAAACTGTTCACCAACGCGTTGGAGGACGTCTTCAAAACCCTGGACTGGACTGAACGAGGCGTCAATATAAATGGAGAATACATCTCACACCTTCGTTTCGCGGATGATATCGTGATATTTGCAGAGACGCTGGAGGACTTGCGCGAAATGCTGAATGGCTTAAGTGATGCCTCCCAGCTGGTTGGTCTTGGCATGAACTTGGACAAGACCAAGGTCATGTTCAATGATCGTGTCGTGCCAACACCAGTATCTGTGAATGGAATCCTTCTCGAGGTCGTGCAGGATTACGTCTACCTAGGCCAGACAATCCAACTTGGCCGGCACAACTTCGAGAGGGAGGCTGAAAGGAGAATTCACTTGGGCTGGGCAGCATTTGGCAAACTTCGTCAAGTCTTCATGTCCGAGATTCCGCAATGCCTGAAGACCAAAGTCTTCGACCAATGCGTCCTGCCTGTGTTAACATATGGCGCCGAGACGTGGACACTGACGGCGGGACTAGTCCGCAAGTTTAAAGTCGCTCAGCGTGCTATGGAGCGAGCTATGCTCGGAGTATCTCTCAAAGATAAGATCAGAAATGAGATTATCCGCGAGAGAACCAAAGTAACCGACGTAGCTAGCAGAATAAGCAAGCTGAAGTGGCAGTGGGCTGGTCACGTCTGTCGCAGGACTGATGGCCGCTGGAGCAAAAGAGTCCTGGAGTGGAGACCGCGTCTTGGCAAACGCAGCGTAGGGCGTCCTCCGTCCCGCTGGACCGACGACATCAAAAAGGTTGTTGGGGCCAGCTGGATGCGCATTGCGGAGAAGCGGGATGTCTGGCGCAGACATGGGGAGGCCTATGTCCAGCAGTGGACTGCATTAGGCTGATGGATGGATGGATGGACATATAATTATTAATGTCTTATACAGGGTCGAAGAGTAGCTATATCCACGCATTCTTATCGTCTAAGTATTTCTCAATGATGTAGAAGGCTTTATATATTAGCCTTTTTTTAACAGTGTTTAAACTGCTTACATTAAAACTGACAATTCAACTTTAAATTCAAATTCAATAATTTTTTACAATAAAGTGTATTACATTGTTTTCTAGTAGAAATGTTTCAGTTAGTATTGTATAGCAAATATACATAATGAAAATTAAATTAAAATTATGTCAATACTACTTTCGTTCAATAAAATTTAATGTCTCCAATTTTTCTATTTGTTTTTATAGAAGCACTTTTATAAAAGCCACATTTTAGGATTTTTTTTAAAGATTAAAAGTAAGTTACATTATCATTTTTGGAATTTTATTGTTAATGATAATAAATAAATAAATATATGGGACACTTACACACACGGTCGTCCGTTCCCAAAGTAACTTAGTACTTGTGTTATGGGTGACGGACAACTGATAGATATACTACATATATTACTATAATAATAACATAATAATTTTATATATATACTTAAATACAAATATAAGCCCAGGCTCGAAGAACAGGCAGGGTCACTACCCACTGTGCCAAAGGGCCACTAAATATTCCCGTTAAAATCAGTTCTGCCGTTAGCCGTCAGCATTAATTATTATTACGCATTAATTGTATCCTAACATACAAATTAAAGTAGCAACTGTTCCTAATTAAGGTTGCGAAGTATTATTAACGTATGTCTTGCGCTTAATACCATCACATAATAGTGATCTAACCTTTATTTGCTGACAGCTAATGTGAAGGTGTTTCGTATGTGTAAATTATACAACATTCGTAGTGACGTAAGAACAGAAATGTAGGTCAGTGGTTCCAATTAACTCTTCTGTTGCAAAGTACGTTTTAAGTAACTGCCCTTACAGATGATCATAACATTAAACCAAATTGTAGAAATCTAGACAATTTTTTAAGTGGCTCTTCAAATTTTAGCTCTTTGAAAATTTATAATGATTTAATGTAAAATTTTCTGTGTAATAGTTATAAAACAATAATTGAGATGATAAATTTAATAAATTTGTGATAATTAATACTTTGTTATAATTTAATGAGCTGTGATAGCCCAGCGGTGAAACCGTGCGACTCTTTCGAGGGGAACACGAGTTCAAACCCGAGCACCAATGAGTTTTTCTATTAAAACTCATGTGTCTAATTGATAATTGCAATTTATCACACGCTTTTCGGTGAAGGAAAACATCGTGAGGAAACCTAGATATCTAGAGAATTCTGGAGATATGTGTAACCTACCAATCCGCATTGGAGCAGCGTGGTAGGTCTTAGCTCCAACCCTTCTCTCCAGAATCGGAGAGAGGAGGCCTATTCCCAGCAGTGGGATTGTAACAGGCTGCTACTTTACTTTTTTTTACTTTATAATTTAATGACAAAAGTAACTTACTTTACAATATAAATATAATTTACTTTTATATGACACTGATTTAGACTTCAAAAGATTTTCAGTATTTATAATATCTAATACAAATTAATTTTAAGTTAACGATACGATTTAGTTATTTGACTATAATCCACGTTTAAATAATATCTATGTTGTTGACTGACTATAAACATTAGTATATAATCATTAACGTAACATATAATATTTACCATGAATAGAAGTTTACATACTTCCTTAAAATTTAGTAAGATATAACCCTTAAGTTTATAGACTGAGGCTTTAATTTTTATACCTTTATCGCGGATTATAGCAACATAATTTTTTTATTATATACCTAAAAGTAAAGCAATTATGTAGTAATTAGTAGACGCAATTATGCATTAAGCAATTATGTAAGGAAATAATACTTCTGTGTTCTTTAATCTCTGTATTTAACCGTGACTTATACATTTTATATAGTTCGATATGTATATTGTAAGAGGTAATAACAAGAGATCGCTATTTCAGTGTGCATTACAAGTATAGCCGATGGATAACGAACATACTGGTTGCCATGGATACGGAATAACAAGGAGCCATCCTGTGTGATATGACGCGTGTTTTGTATTATTTTATTAATTGCGAATAAGGAAGTACAAGTTGAATTATAGATTGAGGATTCATTAATACTCACTTCTGAACATTCTTTAACAATATATTATTGAAATGCTTTTGGAGAATGGATGGAGAAACACAACGTTCCGACAATCAAAGCTGTTTCTCAAATCTTTCGACATTAAGAAAACAAAACAGCTAATGTCTCACAACAGGGAAAATGTGGCAATCATAACAGGCATTACTACGGGGCACTGCCTGTTAAACAGACACCTGTTAATAATGAGAATAAAAGAAAATGCAGCGTGCCCAGAGTGTGGAGAAGAAGAAACGAGTCTCCACCTTATGGCTGAGTGCCCTATGTACTCGCTAGTAAGATGGGAGATACTAGGTAAGGATGAAATTGAAGAAGAAGACCTAACAAATATCCCCTTCAGGGATATCATAAGGTTTGTAAGAGCAACTGGTAGGTTTGAGCAGGTGACACTGTCGGGACAACAGTGAGACCTTTGTCCCAACATGAGGGGAAATGGGTGGAATAGTCCAGAATTGGAGCTGACCACCCGCCCTGTACCGACAGGCGTCCCCTACCCTAGATTAGATTAGATTAGAAGGAAGTACAAGTTGAATTATAGATTGAGGATTCATTAATACTCACTTCTGAACATTCTTTAACAATATATTATTGAAATGCTTTTACTTTTACTTCTAGACCAATATACTATTTTTTATTAAATTATATCAATATAATATTGAAATAATGACAAACGTACACAAAAAAATGGCAAAAAGTAGAGGTTGGTTATTATCGAGGTAGATTGGAACGATTTTTCAACACCGATGCCCATAAGCTGTAAAACGCAAGTCTTTACCCAGCTTAATGCCGCGTTTACGATTTTACTTTATGAAGAAACTCGTTTCTCGGTCAAGTATGCTATAAAGACCGGACCTACATAACTCGATTCGCGAATACGTTATTTTCTCTTTACACACTCCCTTATATGCCGGTGTTAATTAAGAAAGATTCATTTCGCGAATATATATTCCGATTGTAATTGTATAGTTTGTTACTAACAAAAGCCTAAAGGTAAGAACATTGGTAAGTCTTTCGACCCTAATAAGGGTGCACAGATAACTTAAAGTTAACCATTTAAAAAATATTGGTTAGTAGTAAAGAATATTTACACTATGTAATTCTAATAATAAAATGAGGTAATTCTGTATACAATATAGCTAGGTTATATATGCTGCAAAAATGACGATTTAACTCTGTATTCAGGCATTAAAAACTGCTTAAATATATATAAAATGAAAAGGTTATTTTTGCTATTTCTAGAGCTGTAATAGCTTTGTTATAACTAGATATTGCCAGCCCTTTCTTTCTTTTTTTATTGCATTTTTTTATATCATTAAAAAAAATACCACACAGGTATTTATTCTTTATTGAACTAAAAATAAGGAGTGTTCTGAATATGTCAAATGATTTAATCGGTTTTATCCTTGCTTACTGTGATTCCACAGATAACCATTGATGTAGGGAGATCGCTATCTCATTGCTATGAGAGGGGGTTTTTAAATGATTTATAGAAACATCTTGAGAGCCTAACGCTCATAGGTTCTCCGTACTATGTACCCGCCCATCGCCAGTTCAACATCGCGATATGCTGAGTTTTATTGTTGACGCTGGAATTCTACGGATCTCCTCATTTCTGGTTTGATCACGTAGAGACACTTCGTGCATAGCGCGCTCCAACGCCCGCTGAGCAACTCTGAGCCTTCTTATGAGGCCAATTTTCAAATTCAAATTCAAAATTCAAAATTACGCTGGTTCGGTAACCTGTTCCTCCCGAGAAGAGGAACTCGGTGGTTGCTCTTTTCAAATCAAATTTTTATAACTAGTTACATTTGGTTATTACTATCTTGTACAGGGTAGAGGAGTAGCTATATCCACGCATTCTTATCGTCTAAGTAATCTTCAATAGTAAAGTAGGCTTTTTGTATCAGCTTCCCTTTAACAGCGCTTTTAAACTGCTGAAGTGGCCAAAATAAAATCGATTGCGGGATTTTATTATAGAATCTTATACCCAAACCCACAAATTACTTATTTACTTTTGCAAGGCGCAAAGCAGGAGCCGCAAGCTTACGTCGGTTCCTACTTTGTCTATTATATACATCGCCAATCCTTTTATAATTATGTATATTCTTATGCACAAACATTAGATTGCTAAAAATATATACATAGTCAGCGACCACGTCTCAGATTACTTACGGATCGGAAACGTGGTCTGAACGATCGCAATTCAAATACTAATTCCCAGTGACGTCATTCACTGTCACTTATATATTAATTTACTCGAGCTAGAATAAACTATTGCTCGAATAGTAAACACAGTAAGGATTACGGATAACAATTTGTAAACAACTGAGAATTCCACAGCGATTACCGACAGAAAGCAAACCTCTCTACGCACCAAGTTATATACATTTACCAAATCTTAAGAGAATTGATAGGATATTTGTGTAGAGTTATTATTCTAGACTAGCCAGCCTTTAACGTGTGCGAAGAGAATGCAAACGAGACTTATTATCTGTTTCTCTTTTTTATGTGTGATTAGACAAGGACTGGTAGGTTACACATATTCCCAGAATTCTCTATGCATATTTCCACACGATGTTTTCCTTCACCGAAAAAAGTAACTGCCTCTTTCTATCCCACTGTTGGGCTCACTCTACTCGTTTTTGTAGAGAAAGGTTGAAGCTAAGATCTACCACGCTGCTCCTATGCGCATTGGTAGGTTACGCATATCCCCAGAATTCTCTAGATATATGCAGGTTTCCACACGATGTCTTCATTCATTGAAAAAAATAACGCCCTGTTTCGATCCCACTGCTGGGCATAGGCCTCCTCTGTCTGTTTTTGTAAAAAACGGTTGGAGCTAAGACCTACCACGCTGCTACAATGAGGATTCGTAGGTTACACATCCCAAAAATTGTCAATAAATATGCAGGTTTCCACACAATGTTTTCCGTTACTGCAAAGCGTGTGATAAATTGCAATCACCAAATAGAGACATAAGTTTTAACAGACAAACTTTAAATTCAAAATTCAAATTCAAAATATTCTTATTAAAAAAACCTGCTTTTTAATCGTGAACATCTACTGCTGGTTCGGAAAGCTGTTCCTACCGCGAACAACCAGCCAGAAACTCAGTGGTTGCTCTTTTCAAAGAATAGTTCTTATTACTAGTACATCCAGTTATTAATGTCTTTTACAGGGTCGCAGAGTAGTTACATCCACGCATTCTTATCGTCTAAGTAATCCTCAATAGTATAGTAGGCTTTCTGTATTAAACTTTTTTAATAGTGTTTTTAAACTGCTGTAACTCATTTGTGAATCCTGAGTTTGAAGCCGTGACCTCCTCTACAGAGTCGCAGAGCCTCACCACAATACAATAATAATATCAACAGTCATTAGCGCCTAAAAATTATATTAGTGAATTTCACATTTAGAGTTTTTGCTCAAAATTGCTCTCCTACTGTCACAAGGTAAAAAAAGTAAACTGTACTTTCATCAAAATTTATTTCGATAATCTATTATCAGTTCCAGGCGTGAATATGTTAATAAGTCGACTTACGTACTTATAATAGGCATCAGAATTGCCCAATTTATACGGTGAATATTTCATTGAAGTCGATAAGTATATTATATCGCATATACATACATGTGAATATTTAAATAACTCTCTTAAATGTATAGTAAACGTAAATGTATGGCTGCATGAATAGTGTGCGTTTTGGACTTGTTAAGTTATTCACGCCTGATGCGATTATATGAATTAAATATCACATTTAACTTAAAGATAAAAATATAGTAGCTTATTTAAAATTAGGTTTTAAAATTCAGAAGCCACAAATACAGATATAATCGGCGTTCGTAAAAACGCAAGTATATACGCGGATTATTGCAAAATAATTCTGTCATTCCTTTTGTACAGTATTCTTCTCATTACAATAGTGACAACGCCATAAATTATCTTTAAAAAATCGATATAAAAATATATGTTTTATAAATTGTACTTTACACATCCATGGTTAACATTAATTAATTAACATTATTTATAATTAAAATGACATTTGCGAAGGTTTTATCTGCGAGTTGAAATCTTTGAAAGGCAGCGATGTTCCGTTCCTAACAAACTTTTGGTTGGATATTCGCAACTTTCGGAAAGTTGGTTATCTTAGTATCACGTATGAAGCTATCAATAGGATATTAATAGATCTAAAAAAGTGTACGTAATTAAGAAATATATTTTAGAAACATATTTCTAATATATATTTCTAAAATAAACATAGGTTTCGTACACCTGCCAAGCGACGGTTTAAATACCGTGAGATTAACCAAAGAACAATAAAGATATTATATTTAGTAAATTATCCATTATTGATTTATAAAATAAGGCCAAAAGATATTCCTGAACGCTTATCATCAGCTTAGTGACAATAATATACCTATTTATATAGTAAAAAAAAAGTAGCGGCCTGATACAATCCCACTGCTGGGAATAGGCCTCCTCTCTCCGTTTCTGGAGAGAAGGGTTGGAGCTAAGACCTACCACGCTGCTCCAATGCGGATTGGTAGGTTACACATATCTCCAGAATTCTCTAGAGATATGCAGGTTTCCTCACGATGTTTTCCTTCACCGAAAAGCGTGTGATTAATTGCAATTATCAATTAGACACATGAATTTTATAGAAAAACTGCCGGTTTTGAACTCGTGTTCCCCTCGAAAGAGTCGCACGGTCTCACCACTGGGCTATCACAGCTCTGTCATCATTTATAGAGTAAATCATTTATATAGTAATCTTCTTATATATAAAAATGAATGTATTTCTGTATGTTCTAGATACTCCGAAACGGCTGGACCGATTTTAATGAAATTTTCAGACAATCTTTACAACGACCCAGCCGATGATTCTATATTTATAATTTGGTGGCGATTGGAGCATTTTATAACTGCTGAGTGTTTCGAGGGGAATTCGAAACCAGACTGAGCCAACGCTAGGCTCGACAGTTATTACTAGAATATATTATAATATAGAAAATAGAAAGTATAAAGAAAAAAATCTTCATAGTTTCAGTTCCCCTCCTTTTTTATGAGTCTCGGACTAACAGCATATTTTTATTTCGAATAAAAAGTTAAATAATAAATTTAATCTATGGTAATGTCATACAAATCGTCCTATTTACAATTATCACAAAACAATCATACGTTTACATATACTAAAATTATACATTGTTGTCTAATTTTTTTATTACAAATATATTTAATTTATACTAGTTTAGACGCCATAAGTAAATTGACTTAAAATTTGTTCTCTGAACTCATTAAAATTAAATAATAATATTGTTATAGAAAATATGTGGCCATTGTGACTTGACTCTTTAAAATATGAGAGCTTAAATTGGCCTAATGAGGCAATTAAAACGGGGGAAAAAAATGGAAAAATATATTCCTCTGTTTTTTTGCCTCCGGGATTTCAAAATTGTATCGTAAAATCAATTTAATGAAACGTATTTAACTACAAATTGTTTATATTCTCAATATTTTTACAAAGCATCTCGTCTAAAACCCGAAAATAACTGTTCTAAATCAATATTGACCCTTACATAAACCCATCCTCTTTGTATTTGTTTACGTCAAAGTGTTGTCTTAATACTTATTAACATCTTACAATTTGTTAGATGTAGTAATCTACGTGTTTAAACCAGTAATATTGGCGGTCAGTTCTAAAACAGGCGTTGAGTTATATTTCTCTACCATACTCACTATAGACACGTATGAACCGGCAAATAGAGCTATGAATGATAAGAAACTTATAGCCATGTTCTTCCAAAGGATCCAATTGAAGGTTCCCAACCCTCGATTCCAGTTATGGACGGTATCAACAATTGCTGGTGTCAGGAGACCGAGACTGGAGAGAAAGATGGCGCCACACAGGTTGATGAACAGTTCCAAATCAGGGAATGCAGCGGCCAGAGCGACTGTTGGAATTTCATGACAAATTTAGTATTTGATCGCACTAATTTGACATACGATATATGTAGAAAGTAAATAATGTAATCAGGATTAAACTTAAGGGGATCTATAAAACGGTTATTAGACCTGTTGTAATATATGGATCAGAATGTTGGGAAATAAAAGAAAAGGATGAAAGAAAGGTGCATGCAAATAAGATAAGAATGTTAAGGGTGATGTATGGTGTGACAGGAATTGATAGAATACAAAATGATTATTAGGGGAAGTCTGAAAGTTGCGCTCATTATAGAACAGATGAGAAGTTTGAATTAAGTTGACACGATCATGTTATCTTAATTCAAGGAGGAGGAATGAAAATTATGAGACTAAAAGTGTTTTAAATATAAATGCAGATGGATATATGACTAGATGGAAGATGAAAAAAAGATGTTATGGGTTTGTGATTTGGACTGGCCCGTTGGCGCTGTGGGTAGTGACCCTGCCTTCAGCTCCGCGGGCCGCGTGTTAAATTCCCGCCGAGGGCCAACATTTTCTATAAAAAAAATGTTGGTTCTTCGAGCCTGGGTGTGTATTTGTAGTTAAGTATGTATTTAAACTTATATATGTAATATATCTACCAGTTGTCCGTCACCCATAACAAAGTATTAAGTTACTTACTTTGGGGACGGATGACCGTGTGTGTAAATGTCCTATATATTTATTTATTTATTTATTGTGTAAAGAACGATGAGCACACAAAAGGAGTAGTGCCAGAGTTTACGAATACCAAGATGGAAACATATTCTGTTGACTCCACTTAAAACGAGATAAGGTTTGGAGAAAGACGATGTTTACACGTAAATGTTCATGTGTAATGATCAAATAAAGTCAAAAGTCATTGACTTCCGATATGCATCGAACAATCGAACAAAGTTTAAATAAAATAACAGGTTTCAAACGATATTAATGTTTGTTACTGACTTAAACATGATTTTTCTAATTTAAATATTTTTGTTTTGTTTTGTTTATTCTACAGATTTTATTTACATTTACAATTCAGAAATAGTACAGATTTTTCTAAATTTTTGAAAAGGAATCACTAAGTAAGTCATAATTCTTTTGGTGATTGCTAATTTTGGCTAGATGATGATGTTTTAAGAAGATGGAGAGTTTATAATAATATTATATTTACCTGATCCAACAACAGTGATTGTTCTTATGCTGATCTGCGTAATATTGTGGTATTTCACTGCGATCTTATGATGAATCTGCCGCCATATCATTTCCATGGGCACGTAGAATTGTAGACTGTAGGTGAAGAGAATCGCTAGCGCCATTAAGATCTTGGCACTTTGAGCTAATCTAAATAGATAAAGTAACAAGGTAAGCAATATTTAGCAAAGATTTAAGATTTGATGGATTTTTCACTGGAAGATAGAAAAGATCTTGGAGCAATATAATGGGGTACTAGTAAGCTTTTAACTGTAGAACAGCGAGTATCGGTTAAAACACTAAAGTTACTTACATTTCATCTTGAGGGAGATTCAGTGTGACACTTCCTCGTACAGCATCCCCGTATTTCATGTATCCGAAGAACCCTACGATGCCATAGAGAGATATAACGATAGTCATGGCGACGTTCAATACTCCAGGACATCCGAGAAACTGCTGAGGCTTAGCCATCTCGTTTTCAACTGGCATTACAACGCCGATTCCCTCCATCGCGAAGATCACTGTGCTGAAATTTTGGACGTCGTTAATATGGTTTACGAGAACGTATTTAAAGACAATGATAATGCTTTAAAAACAAAATAAGAAATGTATATTAAATCTAAAAGTGTCCATTATACACAAGACGAGAATTGCAAAACTAAGAAGGTATGGCCAAATATTGAAGAGGGATGAAAACTACGTAAAAGGGAAACCAAACAGGTGTTAAATGAAGATGTGGATGAACATGTGACTAGTGGGAGACCGAAAAATAGAGATAAATTGTTTTAATTGCGTGAAGTATGGCATGCATATAAAAGAGTAGCGCCTAAGTTGACCAATACAGAAAATAGGAAAGTATAGGGAAGATTGGAAGAGGAAATATGTTGTTCCGACACCTCTTAGAGTGGTATAAGGGTAGGAGTATGATGGTGATAGTTATGACATTTGTACAAGGTGATCTAGCATTCGTAGATTCTCCACTAGATAGACTGATGACCTAAAAAGGTTGAAAGTGACAGATGTAGTCTCATGGTTAATTCTCTAGTAGTTTTCTGTTTTAGATGTTATGAAGCTATGTTGCTACTACTACTATTCTGGTATGTTGATAATGCCAATTAGCTTACAAAATAAAAAATAGGAAAAGAATAAGACAAGAAGAAGGGGATATAGAATAATTAATACCTGATAAATAGAGGCCATTGTGTAACACTAGCAACCATCTCCCGTCCAGCAGGACTGGGCAGATCTTGGAAGATGTAGAACATGGTTATTGCGAAGCAGATAACGAGAAAAACGTTGGCAAGAGCTGAGAACGGCACCAGCCATTTGAGATTTCGAATCTGGCATATTGCGACTAAAGGTACTAGAGTAAGTGCGCAGTAAGTTTCCACGGATAGCTTGTAATCTGGATAGTATTCATCTAATACCTGCAAATAAAAATTCATAGTTTTTGATATTTGCGTACCAAAACTTCTTTACTATAAATTGTCTCACTTCGTAGGTTAGCTGGCAGATATTTTTGTCAAAGGGATAACTTGACCTTTGTGTACTTTATTTTATTAATAATGTTTTTCCCAAAGTTTTTATGTACGTATATAAAAAGAATACGTTTTAAATGTCATACTTTCACCTTTTTCAATTAAATATTTATTGCTCAAATTAGATATTAGTAAAAGGTAGCACAAATTCCATTCCATACCACTACGCGGTTCCTGTGGGAATTAACCAACATAATTACTTTGAATATTATTTCATTTAGAACCCTAAATTTAATTCTAAATTACCTTACTACATACGTACTTAAATTCAAGTAGGTTTTGGTTTGTTTATCATAATTTATTAAATAATATTTATTAATAGTCTATCTTTAACATATTAAGACAACAACACTCTATTATTTACGTATATCAGATACCAAAAGTATATTTTTTGTGTATTTGAATGAGTTACCCACGCTTTTATAATTCACAATTTGTCACACGTATTACGATGGAGCAAAATATAAAGAAAAAAACCTGGAAATATAGATCTCTAATCCTCCATCCTGGAATATGGATACCACAAAATTCTCATTGAAATAGCATAGTAGCTGCTCCTATCTCCATTAGACCCTTCTCTTTAGAAGGAGAGAGGAACCATTTGCTCAGCGATCGGATAGCAACAGACCATTACATTACTTTAACTATTACACTGACTATACTACCTCCATACTACATTATCAACTATATGTACACTCTGTAAGACGACTTCATGACAAAATAGTAAAATATGGGTAATAAAGTAAAAAGTACAATCGAACTGCTGGGAATAGGCCTCCTCTCTCCGTTTCTGGAGAGAAGGGCTAGAGCTAAGACCTACCGTAGGTAGGTTACACATATCTCCAGAATTCTCTAGAGATATGCAGGTTTCCGCACGATGTTTTCCTCCACCGAAAAGCGTGCGATAAATTGCAATTATCAATTAGACACATGAGTTTAAATAGAAAAACTCATTGGTGCCTGCCCGGGTTTGAACTCGTGTTCCCGTTGAAAGAGTCGCACGGTCTCACCGCTGGGCTATCACAGCTCAAAATATGGGTATACCAAGAAAAATAATTACCTCCTTAAAATTCTCGGCTATAAACACCACATAAACGCAAAGAGCGGCCAAATAAGTACACGTTAACGCGTAATCTATAAAAATTCTGAAAAAAAAGGAAAATTATTAATTTTATATCGTAATTATTATCTCATTATAAATCATTGAGCACTCTTGTTATATTCATGCATTTCATTAAAAATAGTTATTCACGATGAAAATTTTAGTGTATAATTGGTGACAATTTGAAAACAGTCACGCCAACTGATCACATCGAAAACTCTGCTTATTCCATTTGAGATATAACATAACAATGTATGGACAAATACATATTATATATGTTTTCAGCAAAAAATATTATATACATATTAACTTAAAAAAAAAACTTCACGTACATGCGGTGTTACAAAGCTGTTAAGAGAGATGCAATAATAATCACTTTCGAGTTTTTTATCGCAAACATCTTAATTCTTAACATAATATATTTTTGACGAATATATTCGTAGTTATCGCAATATTAAAAATCACGCGTGACAAAATATTAAGAAAGGGCAATATGCAAATGCTGCTAGTTATTTATAAATTGAGACAAGCAAAAAGATAACAAAGAGCCCAAAAGGGCCTTACAAGGCTTTAAAAAGTGATGACGATTCCTCCGATAATATCTCGTTTTTATATTTAGATCGATCCTAGTAATATATGTAAGTAATATAATCTTATTATTAGCAGTGATTTATGAACGAATATAATACATTACTTAGCAAAGTTCGCCCAAGGCCGCAAGCTTTTCGGTCCAAATTCGAAAGCCGCTCCACAAGTCTCAGCGAAGCCCATCGACGGTTTTTTCGCTTCAACACATACTTGTTGCGACGTTTTTACCTGTTGACATCATCAATATAAAATTGTATTTAATCATAAATAGGGCTTGAAAAAATCTTGAAAAAAATCTATGTTGACATCTATCGGTTCAGAGATAAAAATTCATGATGTGTTTTTCGCTATAGGGTTACGAGCATAGCTCTGGTAAATTCTTGGGACATCTTTATCTTGTTATTCAGGATTCAGTTGCCTACTGTAACCTTCTTGAGGGCACCTTGTAGGATCTATCAAAACTGTGTTTTCCAGTGCGTAGCGGCCATTGGGTCACCTTAGAACACCGTTTTCAATCATTTCTTCCTAGTTTGAGGGATATGGTTAGAGTATAAACTACCGTCCCACATTGACACACCGTGGTAGTTCTTTGCTTAAATCCTTTTTGATTCAAGAAACAAAATGATTTCCATGAGTTTAACGGCTGATAAGCTTACGCTTTTGGGTCGTCTGTGATTCTAGTAAGATAATTTCTTCACACACTTTTTCTCACGCTAATTATACTGCCTGATGATTAAGCCAAATTGGCGCGTTTTTGCCATGAACACAGCCAATAATCTTGCGGTACTTACCAAAACATAAACGCAATGGGTGCAAATAAATCCAACTATAATGGTGCCCAGAGCGCCGACAGCCAATCCTGCGTTCTTGAAAGCAGCAGGCATAGCAAGAATACCAGAGCCCAGTGAAGACTTGAGCAAGTGCACTAGAGAGCCAATTGTCCTGTAGAATTCGATATTGCAACAGTTATTGTTAATGAGGATACAAAACATAGAGTCAAACTGGTACCTTGTAACTTTAGAGGAGAATGGCCAGCCCAATAACCAAAAAAAGCAACAGGAAGCGGAATAGATGCTATCATCGCCACAAATATTTTGTGCGTTATAATATAGTAACTACATATAAATATTTTTTGAATTTGCATTGAGTATCTTTTATATCAAATTTAAAGACAATTTTTTTCATAAAGTTATAAAGTTAAAATAATAATAAAGGATAAGGGCAGGAGAATGATGATGATAAAGTTATTTTTGTAATACGAACGACAAAATTGCAAACATCGCTTAGCAATTTCGTCGTCGAGCCGATCACCTGATGATTTTTTCGTTTGCGAGGCGTTACGATTGTTGAGAATGTCATAATGAATGTGTTCGGTGAACATACTGTGATGAGACTTTATTTTCAAAAAAATCTATTTACATCGAATGAACAATAGGTCCATTGTCTGCATTAGTGTTTCCCAAATTTTTTCCCACCTTACGAATTCTTATGCTCACTAACATACGTATCTTTTAATATGAATAAATTTAACTTCACTAAATAAATAAGTAAATGCTAGGTTTACGTAACTTAGTAACGTAGTTTAGAGAAACTTAGTTAAGTTTTAGGAAGAAGAATTTGTTTTTTCCGTTAAATTTGGCACCGAAATTTAGCATTGCATTTAAATGGTCCGGAGCGAATAGGTTGAACTCATTATATTTGAATTGCTTCCTTAACATTGCAATTGCCCCCCTGTGGGGTTTGGGTCCCACGTTACATTGTAAAATACTACAATTTTTTAATATCTTTTATTTACAGACCGGTCTTTGTCTGCAGTATTATTATGAGTACGAGTATAGATTACAAGCCTTTGCCCGCGGCTTCGCTTGCGTGGAATTTGGTCTGCCACATTAAGTTTCGTGACAGATCTTAGATTAAAAATATGTTTTTTTACTTAATATTCAAAACATATATTTAGTTTCTCGTACAGCCAAAATTTCAGATGGCTAATTTCAAAACTGACGAATTCCAAACAATCTTCATGCGCCGCGCATAGTAGGCACTCTATGATGCTCCATTGAAGTCAATCATATCGTGATAACTTTTAAATTATTCGGCCAAATTACTTGGTGTGAAAGACAAAGTTTATCAATATGAAATACTGAAAGCGACAAATGTATTTATTGATTTTTATAAGAGTTTGATATTTATACTTTGGTAAAATAGTATCAAATTTCATTAAGTTTACCATTCAAAATTTTGGTCATAGTGGCTTTCACATAAAGGGTAGATATATGCTGTCGCGGAGTTTTGTTTAGAACTATTCAAAACAAACAATACGGTACATCATCTTTGTGTAAGTCCAATGGTTTAGGCAGCGTACGCCAAGATAGCCCTCAGATGCCAGAATTTATCCGACTTTATTAACGTCAAATCATTGTAGCCTATATGTTATTCCGATGTATATTAAATATAACTGTAAAGTTTCATCTAAATCCGTCCAATAGTATTTTCGTGAAAGAGTAACAAACATACATCCATACTCACAAACTTTCGCATTTATAATATTAGTAGGATTAGTAGGACTTATATATTTTAGTTTTAATACATAGTTCAAGCAGTAAATTTAAGTTGCCTACCGATTAATGCTCTATTCTTAGGATAACTATGTTGCTATTGCTAGTTAATTGCGTCATTATTCACATTTTAGATACACAACAACGCAAATGCACTCGCCCATCCCTGACTGACAGAATATTGAATATAAATTTTATTTTAGTTATTGGAAAACACATTGTGCTACAAAGGGCCATAACTGGTTTATCACAAGATATTATGCAAAGATTAAGTATTGCGTATAACTGCAACCTATACAACCTTGTAACATTTGCAAGAAGTAACCCTTGATATGTAAGGTAAACTTGTCTCTTAAATGCTATGAATACTAATGTATCGCCGTTTATATTGTCACCTCAACGTTATTTAATTTATACAACTAGATCCATAATATAAAAGCAATAATAATATATATCCAAGACGGAAGCAAATTATATCTTGTTGCTCCTAAAATGATAAATTTTAGGGCAACTAGAACGAACATAATAATTGCACCTTGATTAACGAGCAGATAAATTTTAGTTATAATACAAGCTAGACCTTGTAACGTGTGTTCGAATGAAAAATAAATGTTGGGGGGGTTGAACCAGCTAAAATATAACTATACTTGTTTATGTAATGTGTCGCTTTGTACCGGGCTAATATGTAGGTTAAAAAAAACAAATTTTTCAAATCAACATAAGAAAAACACAATTAACTGTAATTAAGCATTTAAATTGACGCAAACTAAGAAGCGATAATTCTTGTATTATAATTACATCAGGGATCCTAAGATTGTTGCTTGTCTACAGTGATAAAAAATTATCATGGATTCATTTATTCTAAACAATTTTTTGTCAACAAATGAATGACTTTGCTTATATTCAAATTATGTCTATGCAAAATTTTTATTGATACAAGCATTATATCAACTTTCTTTATTCGAAGATGATAGCAAAATATTTCACTTTTTTGTATTATGGAATTCCGCAAAGTAGCGCCTAATTCTAATTAGCAGATCTGAATCTAGTAGATTCTACTTTCTATACTCTCCAAATTTCGCACTATGTACTATGCTTGTACGCTCACCTGGGGACACCACGAGCGGACAGCTTATTTACAAGTCAGAATTTAGTTTCACGATTGTTCCAATTAGCAAATTACGTACTTAAAATTTACTTCAGGCTTAAAGTTAAAGAACTCAGCGATGGGAACCAAACATGTAATCATTCTCTTGTCCTTATTCTACACTAAGTGGGATTGGCACATTTTTTGTATTCCATTTTGTCACTTCTCCTTTTATATGCATGTCATACTTCATACATTTCAACCATCTCTTTTGCATCCTCCCTCTAGTCACATATTCGTCCACATTGATATTTAATACTTTGGTCACATGATTATCATCCCTCCTCATTGTACGTCCATACAATTTAAACATGTATACTTACGAGTTAGGGTGTTCCACCCTTCTGTGCTCGAATGGGTTGTACGCCTTTTCACTTATAACTTCTTTCGAGCCGAGACTCAGCGTTGATTGAAATCCAGGATTTGATGCCAAGTTTGCTCTAAAAAATGTTAAAAACAGTAAAGCAACTATCTGATAGTAAAGTGTCTGACAGTAAAGTGACTGAATGTCTATGCCACTGCTGGGCATGGGTCACTCTTCTGATTTTGGAGAGAAGTGTTAAAACTAAGATCTTCCACGATGAGATGGGTGGATTACACATATCAAGTGATATGTGGGAATACTCATTATGTTTTCCTTCACCGAAAAGCGTGTGATAAATTGCAATTATCAATTTGGCACATAAGTTTTAATTGAAAAACTTAGTACCGGTAAAAAGGACATACTTTCGTATCAATAAGATTGGTATGGATCATGAAAGTCAGTAAACGTGTAATGAAACCAAAATAAGTTTTTTGTAACCACTTTTCAGACATCAATATGATCAATGAAGCTAACTGGTTCGAGTTCTTGCTCTTACTCAGAAGGAGCATCAAGATCTAAAAAAGCATGAGGCTTGCTGGCCTGAGTTTAGTAGAATTAAATCGATTTATGAGCTAGCTTTTGTCTGGAACGTCTTGAACTCTAGTACCAACATTAAAAATAGCCTATATCTTTTGATATTTCTATCTATATTTAAATATACTTAAATTTTTTGAAAAGATTTGCAATATAATTGTGCATTAGTTGAGTAGAGTATAAGTGCAAGTGGTAAGTAGTTGACTAACTTACGTAGAATTGAAGTTGTCCAAGATGATGGTACCTTTTTTCTCGTCGTGACCCATTTTGAAATTCTAATCTGAAACAAAAATAATAATGAATACTATAAACTCCTCTTTATCAATTTAGTCAATAATTTTCAATAGAATATAATTTTTATGTCGTTAACTAGGAAATATATTAATTAGCACTTTTTTTTATCTCCTGCCCTTATCCCACTTTAAGTGTGGTCGGCACAACATGTTTTTCGCTGCCATTCTCTCCTGTCAATCGTCAAATCGTTCTCTGGCTTTTCAACTATGAAATATATTCAATTAATTTGTTAATTTGAAGAAGTTAATATTTAGCAAAAGGGAAAAGAAATTTCAAGCAAATACTATTTAATTATAATATTAACATGATTGCCATGAAGGAAATTAGTTAAATAGTTTTTAATTGTTACCGCCGTGTGTAATCCGGATGGATAAAATAGACCACGATCATTTCTTAACGGGATGTCGTAAAAGACGACTGAGGTAAGATTTTTTTTCTTAGTTTTAGACTAATAAACGTTTATTATGGGTACAGATAAGGCGACTGCATTCCTCCGCGATTTGATACGAGGTGGACTAAGGTAAGTTGACGTCAGGACGGCGGCCGGTTGTAAATAGTCATAGTCAATCATAGTCAACATGTTGTGCCGACCTCAATTAGAGTGGGATAAGGGCGTGAGAATGTTGATGAGGTTTTAAATTATTAATTACTTTAAAATATAGCTTTAAGAATTACTTAATATATTACATAAAAAATGCTCTCTTTTCTTTTCCCTCTGATCGTTATAATAGCAATAAAATATTTTCGTTTGAAAAGGGCCAAAGGCTGTCAAAGTTTGACTGGTAGAGAATGCTTAATTTATTATTTGGTACACCTTAAGTACTTTTTATGTATGTAATTGTGCAATAAAGTTTAAGTTCAGAAAATAACTAAGGTAAGGTATTTTAAGTAAGGTATTTAGCTTGAGTACGCTTTGAAATTGAATAGTAAATGAAGAATTTTAAGAGCAATAAAATGATAATTTAAAAATTAATAGGTGATTTATTGAATAAGGTTTTGAACTGAATTTTATTGAGAATAATTAAGTTGGTTGTTGTTAAAGTCATTTAATTTTTTTTATTCTATTACTTTCGTTTTCAAATTCTGTAATAACTAGCTGTCCAGCTACGCGTTGGTGTGGCTCAGTCTGGTTTCGAATTCCACTTGAAACAGAAGTCAACAGTTAAAAAAAATCCTCCGATTGCCACAAAACTTTATAGGATCCTCCACTAGGTCATTCTAAAGATTGACAGAAAATACTATTATTATCGGTCTACCCGTTTCGGAGTCTATAAAGGTCATACAGACAAACATTCATTTCTATATATTAGACTAGCAAAGCCCCGCGGTTTCACCCGCGTCCATACAGATCTCGTGGTAGTGGATAGTCTACGAAATCGGACTATAGATTTATTTGTAGATTATTTAATTATAAAAAATGGGTATCATTAGTATTCTTGGAATAAGACTTAACTCACCAAGTGCAGGCCCTGCTATAACGGTAGGTTAGGTTTGTTATGGCATTATTTGATTTCGATTTACATTCTTAAATTCGTAAAATCTTTTGATTGGGATGGCGGATTTTAATAATTTAAAAAGTATTTTACAGGTATTAAAACAGTTATTCATAAAATATCATTTAATGGGATAAGGATTAATACAGAGATATGAATAAAATGGTTTGATTATTGTCGGCACTTTTACCAACTTTTACAATGTAAAAAAGTAGTTATATTGGCATAACTATAATAGTTAGTCATATGGTATCCCGGACTTTTTGTGGATATTGATACGTTCTATAATACTGTAGAGTGTAGAACATTTTTTTGTTCTATCATCAATAGTTTCCGCAGCGCACGCGATGACGATGTTTACGACTAAATTTTTACCAAGTAATTACAATTTTATTAGGGATCCCTTTTTTTTTGAAAATGACATATAGCCTATGTTGCTCAGTGAAAAAGCAGCTTTCCAATGGTGAAAGAATTTTTGAAATCGGTCCAGTAGTTTTTGCGTGAAAACGTAACAAACATACATACAAACAAATATACAAACAAACATACAAATCTTTCCTCTTTATAATATTATTATAGAAGACTAGCACTCCGGTCACGTATTGATATGGCTCAGTCTGGTTTCAAATTCCCGTCAAAACAGAATTCAACGTTTAAAAATACTCCGATCGCCACCAATATTGACAGAAACATCAGCTGAATCCATCTAAAGATTGTCTGAAAATTTCATTGAAATCGGTCCAGCCGTTTCAGAGTTTGTAAGGAACATACATACGGACATTCGTTTTTATATATTAACATTTGTATAGCTTGTGTAAGCAATTGTCGGAGCTTTGTAGTCAATCACGAAAGCAATTTCTTATGATAAGTCAACAAGTATTATCCTTCATTCGTTTTATCCTTTATGTAATAATCCATGTTATATTTCTGAAGAAAGTCTTTCGCATATATTGAAAAATATTATAACAACGACCGTAAATACTGTTATTTATTTGAAAACGAGTTTCAAGTTGGTCAAAACGCAAATGTTTAATAAAAATGACGTGAATTGCATTAATTGACAGCCATTTTAGGTTACAACCTCAAAAATTCTATCAATACAAATCGGTTAATAACTTATGTTATTAAATGGCAATTTATATTGTGATCTGAAATGTTATATCTTTAAATGCTAAATTCTTATTTCGCATATGTTGTTTTTATTTCGCTTTCGCGATTTTAGTGGATATTTGAGTTTTGGGACCGTTAAGGCTTAGCGTTAATTTAATAAACTTCGCGTTTGTTAAATAAAAGAAATACCTAATGATTTTACATTTATTGTAAGGAAACACGTATTGCACGTAGAAGGCCAAGCCTGTTAAATATGACAGTTGTCATAGACTAACTACAGCATAGATTACTTGCTTATGTCTCTAACAGGGACATCGATTCATCTTTTGTTGATTCAATTTTCTTTTCGATTTCTAACAATCTTTAAAATGACCTAGCAGATGATCTTGTAAAGTTTGGTGGCATTCGGATCACTTTTTTAAACTGGTGGCTTCTCTTTTAACCGCGACCCGCGGAGCTAAAGGCAGGGTCACTACCCACAGCGCCAACGGGCCAGTCGATTTCTAATAACAAAGTCGTAGAAACGAGATAAGCATAATGTATGTGGGAACACTGAGAACTCAGAAATGCTGTATACAATCGCAAAATCTCACGTGCAAGGAATTCCTTAGCGGAGGTCACGTTATATCATATTTAAGATCAAATAGAATTACGCCGCAAATGACCCGCATATCTATGTTTATTTATTGAAACAATTTTCTCGAAACAAACTAATATAGGAATAAGCTAAGGGGAAATAATAATGATAAGAAAGCTTGGATATGAATTGCGGCCAGTTACGCACTAGATTGTGTGCATTGTTGCTGGTGTGGACGCCTTGGGGTGCGTGTGGTGACCTGTGACTTGGTGACTTGTGACTTGACCTTAAGGTGCGTAAATTTTGCTTGCTTCATACACATTAGCTTTGCATGCATTCGCTTAACCCGTCCAGATTATAGCAAGGTAGTCCTGTTATAGTACCTATCTTCACAACTCTTCTCGCGACTCCAAGCCGTTACATCCGCAACTCTCTCTTACAATATTTGTATTTCAGTTATGGAAAAGTAAACGTGTATAACGTATACGTTATTTGGACCTTTAATTAGTTAACAGATGACTTCAAAGGGCTGCTGTTTAAGGACAATGCTCTTAACGAGAAGAGACAGCAAGAATCTATGTTGCTTTTTTGTAAATATAACTAGGTAGTTATATTTACAAAAAAAAAATAATATTATCGAACTTCGTAAAGTACTGCCTAATTCTGTAAAATAGTTAAATTACGTCATATCTATGTTGTACAAGGTCAGAATATAATTAAATTCACGCATTTCTATCATTTATATTAACCTTCATAGTATTTTTGCGTTTGAGTTTTTCTTTTCAATAGTTGATACTTGGGATTTGAACAAGAATTCAATGAAATATATGCAGTAGTTATTTCAAGATGCAAACCTACAAAATATAAAAAAAAATGTATTTAGATTATGGATCTCCGTAAAGTAGTGCCTAAATAACTCAAACATTTTATAATCATATGATGATATTTACTAACTAGATGTAGTTATTACATAAATTAATAAATATATGAGACACCTATATCAGACCATCTGTCCCCAAAGTCAGTAAGTAATCTATATACATATATAAATACATACATGCATACATATGTATATATAATTTTACTTATTCATATGGACCTAAAGAACCAACAAATTGCTAAGAAAATGTTGGCGGACATCGAACCTGAAACCCGCGAAGGTGCTTGTCTTACTTCCAACTGCGCCAACGGGTCAGTCTAGTTTTATGTATAGTACGCGGTAATAAATAATGCACATCGAGGCTTAGAGAGAGAAATCGGCTAGATTCTGCTTCATAGAGCATTGTCTCTGTCGCACAGACTGACGAACCCGTGCGAAGCGTTACATACTAACTGTGTGACAGTGACAGCGCTCTACAAATCGAACCGACCGGCTGTTTCGTTCTAAACATCGATGTGCAATATTTAATGCCGGGTACTATAATTTTGTGAGCCGCCGTGTGGTATCCGGCTGAGTAGAATAGACCACCCTCATTTCTTACCAAGGTGTCGTAAAAGGCGACTAAGGTAAGTTGACGCACCGTGTGGTATCCGGTTGAGTAGAATAGACCACCCTCTTTCTTACTGAGGGGTCGTAAAATACGACTAAGGTAAGTTGACGTCAGGCAGGCGGCCGGTCATAAAATACGTAGCCAAATCATGTGACAACATGTTTATAACATGTTGTGCCGACCTCACTTAAAGTGGGATAAGGGCAGGAGGATGATGTTACTATAATTTTGTGAGCCTATCTTCTTAACTTCGTAAGAAGATTGACTAAGAAAGGCCGTATGTTATAATCGGATTTATTCCAAAGCTTATCCGCGAAAGTTGTCAAGTAAATTGAAGTGGCTTGCCATTCGTATTCAGTGGAGTGTTATACTCAAACTATCAGAGCTTTTCAAAGTTTTCTATAGTCAGTTCTATAGACACTGATTTCTGCGTTTCCAACTTGTTCTTTACTTTATGTGTATGCGGCTTGAGATGTGTGTATCTTACCTTATATATTTATATACCAGACACATACATGAGTGTACTCTTACTAACTCACACTAACACCAATGTGCAAAGGAAACACACATATTACACTGACCCGATAAAAAAAGGTTTGTTTGTTTGTTTGTTTGTTTGTTTGTTTGTTTGTTTGTTTGTTTGTTTGTTTGTTTGTTTGTTTGTTTGTTTGTAATCTCTTTATTGCATGTGTTAATGCAATGGCGGGCTTATTCCGTAATCGGAATCTCTTCCAGCCAACCACGAACATTATTTCTTCACGAACTTTCATTCCTAACAATATAACCAACAAGGTTATATTGTTAGGAATGAAAGTTGGCAACACTACAATCACGTGGCCAATAGCAACGAAGGGACTTGCTTTTGGAGCGAAAATTAGTTATAAAAGATGGAGTCGGCCATATTGAAGTCAGTCTTGTAGTAATACTAGACTCTTACGGTTATTAGCTTACGCTTATGCTGCTGGACCGTTCTCTTGGAGTTTCGTTGTAAACGAGACTTGTACGATTATTAACGCTCCCGCGTTTACATCGTGTTACAACCTGTCTTGATTTAACAAGCAGGTGTAATTTTTTTTTTTTTTTATGAAATAGGATGGCAGACGAGCATGCAGTTCAACGTTATCACCGCCGCCCACGACCTCTCGCAGAGCGAGTGTGCTGCCGACCTTTAAAAAGGTGGAAAATACGTTTTTTGAAGGTATTTATGTCGTACCGATCCGGAAACACTGCTAGAGGTGTAATTATTACTGTGTCGTTTTAATGTTAGTTAGATAGATCCGCGAGTACCTAAATTAAGTGTTATTTGTTATTAGAATCTACCCTCATATTCGTTTGATTATAATAGTGGTGTTTGATGTTGTTCGGACAGATCCGCACCTACCCACATTACGTTCCGTGTTATTAGAATCTAACCTCAAATAGTTAATATTCGCCATAAGAGTAATCACTGAGTTTCTTGCCAGTTTTTCTCAGTGAATAGTAGCGTTCCGAACTGGTGGTAGAATCGTCCTGGCATATTAATTCCAAATTAAATTAACTTAACCCGTCAATACTTGTTTGGCCTGTTCCATATGTTGTAGCTGTGCGTTAGTCTTTGTAGACTGCTGAGAAAGCTGGAATATTTAAGTGAAATTCCTGCCATTTCTAATAATATATAATTGTATAATATATACAAGTTGGACAGAAAAAATCCTTCACAGCATTCCAAGAATGGATGTGCCGGAAGATGCACCGTTTACAATGTCGACTTAGTGTTCCAGTAGGAAGCACTTTGAACCAAGGAATTGACAGGCGATATCGATCTAACGAACATTTTGTATGGGGACTTCTTATGTTATTTATTTTTTGTTTATTTATTTATTTATTTATTGATAAGGCTTACCAACTAGAAATCATATACAGTACGCACAACATTTATATAACACTTCAAACAACAATTGATGCAAATTTTGATACAAAAATATACACTTGAAAAATATAAAAGTATAAAAGTATAAAAATAAAATTAGTAAATTAGTTATAAGCATAATAAAAGCGCTACTATAGCGCGAAGAAAAGGGTCGGTACAATATGTTAAAGATGTTGTTCATAATTGGGCTACGTATTTTACGACCGGTCGACCGCCTCACGTTAACTTACTTTATCTGCCTTTTACGACACCTCGGTAAGAAATGAAGGTGGTCTATTCCTACTTAGCCGGATACCACATGGCGGTAAATAACTTGTACCGCAAACTTAATAAACGTTTCTAAACATGAAGATTTTAAATTATTATTATTTTCACTTTCGCATTTATAACATAAGAAGCGATGTTGTTTTTTTTCAGATAGAGAGATTTGAACATGTAATACCTGCAGAGAGGAAAAAATTACATAAATTTGTCATAAGATAACCTTATCGGATTATAGTTAATGTTTAGACACTGCCTATACTCTTAGACTTAGCCCGACTAGTATCGAGCCCATCCGGGGCACTTATTCATCTCTTTACACGACAACGAAACTACTCGGGCTAACCCGATAAAATAAGACGTGTATAGCCGGTGTCTACACCTACATTTAAAAATTATCGGATCATATTTTTAAGAAAGGCAGACAGCATCACTTACGCGTTTCTTATACTATAATAGTACGGATAAGCAGTTAAATATTGTGTATGTCCTCGAAATGTTGACTGAGGTGAGGTTAGGAAGGCGGAAAACGTTTTGTTTGTCGAAGGTCAAATCTGACAGAAATGTATGCATTTGATGACCTCGATTACGCAATCGTGCGATTAATCGTTTTGTTTTGTACATAATTTGATTTCCAGTTGGGTGAATCTAAATATTCCAGATATATGGTACTCTACCGCTTACGCTGTTAGAAGAATTAGACATTTAACCGATGTTGAAACAGCACGACTTGTTTATTTTGCTTATTTCCACAGCATTATGTCATATGGAATAATGCTGTGGGGTAAAGCGGCCGATATAGAAAAGATTTTTGTTGCCCAAAAAAGAGCCATACGGGCTATCTATAATATGGAGCAACGTGAGTCCCTTCGCGAAAAGTTCAAAGAAATAGGCATACTGACTGTAGCATCACAATATATATATATAGTAATATTCATAGAATATTACTATATATATTGTGATGCTACCGGGAATTGTCGGTTTTTCGCAGAAGGGTGATAGGTATGATTGCATGAATAGTATGATACGACGATCATGTAGACACTTGCACGATGATCGTGCCGATTATAGACGATCACACGATGATTATAGCCGATAGTGAAGAGCAGGCTATGAGATACATATATAAAGAGTAAAGTTTGCAAGTATATTTATACCGTTTTGACTATCTAATAAGGATTTGCATAATTAGATACCATCTTATTTTTAATTTAACATTTGCATGGCGGTAAATCCCCTGGACGAAATTTAAAATGTAGCAAAAAAGAAATCTGGTTTCAATTTATTTGGCTTTTTCTTTATCCTTGTAAGGAGATTCATAAATATACAGAGATCGATTTGACTAATGAATCATCTTGAGTGATTCATCTTTATTTATTTATGACGATGTTGATTATCCTTACGATCACTTCTTATAAAATCCAATTATTATATAATATCGGATCTAGCTGTGATAGCCCAGCGGTGAGACCGTGCGACTCTTTCGAGGGGAACATGAGTTCAAACCCGGGCAGGCACCAATGAGTTTTTCTAATAAAACTCATGTGACTAATTGATAATTGCAATTTATCACACGCTTTTTGGTGAAGGAAAATATCGTAAGGAAACCTGCTATATCTCTAGAGAATTCTGGAGATATGTGTAACCTACCAATCCGCATTGGAGCAGCGTGGTAGGTCTTAGCTCCAAACCTTCTCTCCAGAAACGGAGAGAGGAGGCTTATTTCCCAGCAGTGGGATTGTAACAGGCCGCTACTTTTTTACTATCGGATCTAGAACACTTAGTAAATCCCGCGAAATCCTCTTCTAATGTTATTTTCCATTTCATTTATAATGATTACTGAATTGTAATGGTAATATAACGGCGATGTCTCATATACCACACTACTCAGATTAAACTAGTTGGATCTTTGATTTTTTATGCATTTGATTGACGAAAAAAAAGCCTTGATTTCTTTAGGGAGAAATGTAAAGGAATGGGTAGTACACAGTAGTTTCACATTATATATATAATACGCCTAGATATCACTGCATTTAAAGAGGTTTTAGAAGTAAAAGTCCTTATTGTGATATTAAATTCTATAGTAGGCGAGCGCTTGACTGTAATCATGCCTGATGGTAAGCGATGATACAGTCTAATAGGAACGCACTTATCTAGAAGATGCCTATTCACTCTTGCCTTGAAGGTACCCATTCTTAGGTATTGGGATAGATAGATGCCAGGAGAGAATCCCATTCCCTTGCTATGTGCATCAGAAATGATGAAGCGAAGCGCTTCGTGCGTCTTAGATATAGAGACATTCAAATAAGCCTTTTCAGGCACTATTGAATCGACAACCATCAATACGATTTATGAAACTTGCTCTGGGATTTATGAATGTTGCTCTTACCGAGAAGAACCAGCAAGAAATTCGGCGGTCAATCTTTTAAATATTTTCAATTATACATTATTAAACCACTGTCTGTCGAAGCTGAATGGATTTTCAAATGCAGGCATTTTGTAATATACTTTACGTATAAGCATATTTCTATACACCTTTATTTAGACATGCTGTTTCAAACAATCTTGCAGCATTTTAAGAGATCTACAATTCTCTGGACTTACTTTGGTGTAGCTCTGTTGTTTTTCGCGACGCAGGCGTCTAAAGCTATAAGCATAGCAGGCGAGTTCTTTTACATATTTTAACCGCATTCTTTTTTTAACCAAAATGCTCTAGAAATCTACACCTTACGGAAGAATTGCATTACCTTTGAGTGAAAATAGTACAAACTATCCATCAAAATTCATGTTTAAAACTATTTAGGTCACATGATTGATTCACATCCTCATCTTTTCTGTAAAGTAATATCCCACTGCTGGGAATAGGCCTCCTCTCTATGTTCTTTGGTGAGAAGGATTGGAGCTAAGACCTACCACTCTACTCCAATGCAGATTGGTAGGTAACACATATCCCTAGAATTCCCTAGAGATATGCAGGTTCCTCACGATGTTTTCCTTCACTGAAAAGCGTGTGATAAGTTGCGAATATCATCTAGAAATATGAGTTTTAATGGAAAAACTCGTTGGTGCCTGCCCGGGTACGAACCTATGTCCGTCCCTAGAGAGTCGCATGGTCTCACCACTGGGCTATCACAGCTTCTTTTCTATAATAGGCGCAAAATTCGGAATTCCCTTAATATATTCATTTCGTATATCAAATTATAGCACACTTTATTAAGTTAAATCATTATTTCATTGAAACTATATTACAACATTCAACGTTCAAACGTTTAATTTGTCATTATTACATTATACATGTATTGTCCAATGACCTTGTCGCTTCGCTGGTTCATACATATCCTACTAATATTATAAATGCGAAAATTTGTGATATGGATGGATGTCTGTTACTCTTTCACGAAAAAATTATTGGACGGATTTGGACGAAACTTTACAGTAATATAGGTTTATACATCGGAATAACATATAGGCTACAATTTGTAATGATTTTATGTAATACTAGCTGTGTCAACGGCTGCGGCCGCGTGGAAATCAGAGTGTCACAATTTTTTTCTAGAATTCAAATTTTATACATAAATGTAGTTATTGCGAGTTAACCATAAGAAATAGAGATATGGTATTGCGGACTTTTTTGTAGTAGTTTTGTAGATCTGCAATTCTCTAGTACATTACTTTAGCGTATAACTGCTGGTTTACGCAGCGCACGCGACTAAAGCTCCCAGCAAGCAAGTTTTTTAACAACTGCGCGATTTCTTTAACACAATTTACCCAATACCGATATGTACTATATACCTAGACCATCCGGAAGTTTTGCGCTATCTTTTGGTGATAACTGTACAAAAATCCGTTCAGTAGATTTTGAGAAGTTCAGAATCCGTTCAAAAGATTTTCGAAAGATAAGACAATTTACAGATGTCGAAACAGCAAAACTTGTTTATTTTGCTTACTTCCATAGCATTATGTCTTATGGAATATTGCTGTGGGGTAAATGCGCGGAGAGTGAAAAAATTTTCGTATTACAAAAAAGAGCCATACCGCATAAGTCCGCGTGATTCCCTGCTAGAGAAATTTAAGGAAATAGGTATTCTTACATTTGCTTCACAATATATTTTAAACAATGTAATTTTTTACATAAAAATATAAAGAATTATAAAACGACAGGTGATGTATATAATAGACAAAGTAGGAACCGACATAAGCTTGCGACTCCTGCTTTGCGCCTAGCAAAAGTAGGTAAATCGTTTGTGGGTTTGGGTATAAGATTCTATAATAAAATTCCGAAATCAATTTTGGCCATGCCACTACAGCAGTTTAAAACCACTGTTAAAAAGAGGCTGATACAAAAAGCCTACTATACTGTTGAAGATTACTTAGATGATAAGGATGTGTGGATATAGGTGCACCTCTACCCTGTACAAGACAGTAATAAATAAAATGTAACTAGTTCTAAGATTTATATTTTAAAAAGAGCAACCGCCGAGTTTCTTACTGGCTCTTCTCGGTAGGAACAGCTTTCCGAACCAGCAGTAAATTTGACGATTCAAAAGCACTTGTTTACAAGTTTACTTGAATAAAGAATATTTTGAATTTTGAATTTGAATTTGAGAAAATCGATTACATATAGACAGACAGCTTTTGGGCTTTGTTTTAAAATAAGTATTATTTTATATATGTCAATAAAATCGGAAAAATCTGGCCTCTGGAAGTTATCTTGCCGTACACTGCTTAAATTATTGGAGTTATACAAAGATGATGTAGGGTAGTATTGTTTGTCTTAAATAGTTCTAAATGAAAGTCCGCGACAACCTTTTATGTGGAAGCCACTTTGACCAAAATAAGAAAAGATACTATTTTTCAATGCATATTTTAGTATATTAATCAGACTCTTATCAAAATCAATACATTTATTGCTTTCAGTATTTCATATGTAAAAACTTTGTCTTTCAAACAAAGTAATTTGGTTGAATAGCTAAAAAGGTATTACATTATGAGTGACTTGAATGGAGCGTCATAGAGCGCCTAATAAGTGCGACGCGCGAAGATTGTATGGAATCCGATAGTTTTAAAGTTAGACATCTGAAATTTTGAATGTACGAGTAACTAAACAAATATATATTTATTTAAAATGACTACACGAAACATAATGTAGCAGACCAAATTCAACGCGAGCGAAGCGGGCAAAAACTAGTTGTCCATAAAACTTAGTTGAACATCTAAGCAACGAGGAAATCCTATTATGTATTTTTTTAATGAAGCACCACTATTAGATACTTTTTGTTATTACAAAGGTATGTAATACGAATAAGGGATATATTTTTTTAACATTAACCTGTACATATATAGTCTAACAAGCTGTGATAGCCTAGCGGTGACACCGTGCGACTCTTTAGAGACGACACAGGTTCAAACCTCGGGCAGGCACCAATGAGTTTTTCTATTAAAACTTATGTGTCTAATTGATAATTGCAATTTATCACACGCTTTTCGGTGAAGGAAAACATCGTGAGGAAACCTGCATATCTCTAGAGAATTCTAGGGATATGTGTAACCTACCAATCCGCATTGGAGCAGCGTGGCAGGTCTTAGCTCCAATCCTTCTCTCCAAAAACGGAGAGAGGAGGCCTTAGCCCAGCAGTGGGCATAGTAACAGGCTGTTACTTTACTTTACTTTTTATATAGTCTATGAATTACTTAATTGATTTACGAAATCTCTGATGAATGAAGACACGATTTAATGCTCTCTTTTTAAATTCACTTGCAAATCTATGTTATTTTTTATTCGTACTAGTCTTTATGCTTTAGTCTGGTTCTTTAGTTTTTATTGTAAATTTATTATTTATTAAAAAAACAACATATCGAATAGTCAGAAATGAACGATTTATTCCTTTCGAGTTTATCGATTCTTTACAAATCGATTTATATTGAAGGGAGAAAAATAGATTATGTAATCGATTTTTTCGCACTCTTAAGTCACATCCCATGTTCGAAGGAAAGGAGGAGCTTTAGCCCAGCTAAGTAGTATTATTGTTACGTACAGAGGTTTGTGGATTTGGATGAAAATATCTGGTGACTCGGTAAAAACACTTTAATCAACTTTTTACTACAAACTTACTACTTACAGTCTTTATACAGTCCGTTGTCCAATAAGAATGCCGAGGTCTCTATTATTTTCACGTGTTTATTCGCTCTTGATCGCTATTCGCAAACTGAATATCGGCGCACGATTCATCTGCTTATATATCGTACGAACCGATGTTCGAGAACGTTCGCGAGACCTTGGGGAGATCGGAAACCAACTTTGTAAACAATCTTATCGGTAAACACGCCGAATGTTCTATAAAATTAGCGTTAAGTGAACTTGAAACCTATGACACATAAGTTACATACGAACCCTTTTTATACGTTCGTTAACTATCCCCGTCTAATTTGAACTTTATGACATATGCATTAGGAACTCTTTTCGCATGTTTGTAACACTGCCACGGTCCAATTCGAATTCTATGACATACGCATTACGAACTCTTTTCGCATGTTCGTAACATTATAATATTTTTACTTAGACTTTTAATCATCATTAAATACAGGAAAATAGGTAGACTAAAAGTATGTTAGAATAATAAAATTAACACGTATAATAAGTACCTTTTGGAAACATAAAAATAATAATAAATTTGGTTTTTTATTACACTTTTTACCGTGGCAAACACGTTCTTAACTTACTAAATTATAACTTGATATTTTTTTATTTCTTAAAGATTCAAACCCGGATGCGGATTGTGAGAGATGATTTTATTGTATTCAAGTTTTCAAAGACACATGCTAATCAAATTTTGAGTGTATGTGTTTGTTTGGTCCACTGCTGTGGGCGTGGGTTCGAATCCTACTTCTGATTTTAGGATCGAAAGTAGGATTTATAAAAAGGGAAAAAATTTACACGTAACCATACAAATAAAATGAATCACGGGATCTAAATTACTAAAAATATTTTTAGTAATTTAGATAAAAGTCATACTGTCTCACCGTTAAGCTATCACGGCACAGAGTTCATATCATACAATGAAAATATATTGTTAATGAATAAATTGTAAACGAGACTAACGGTTTTGTAAAACAGGTATTGTTTTGTGATGAATTGAATTGTTAATGAGTAATGGAGAATTAACTTCACAAGGACTGTCTCGTTCATTCATGTTTTATCATTATATTTACTATCTCGTAAATAATTCATTTATAGGCACTATAACAAAACTACTTCGCTATAATCCGCACGGGTTAAGCGAATGCATGCAAAGCTAATGTGTATGAAGCATGCAAAATCTACGAACCTTATACATGCAGGATAAGCCACCACACGTACCCCAAGGCTCCTTCACCAGCAACATAGCACACAAGCAGCACACACACCCACCACCACAACAATCTCGACGATCGTTTCGCTCCGAAACCAAAGCATCATCAGAAGGATAGACTCCACGACAAAATCGTAATGCATTACGATTTTGTGGTGGCTTGTCCTGCATGTATAAGGTTCGTAGATTTTGCCTGCTTCATACACATTAGCTTTGCATGCATTCGCTTAACCCGTGCGGATTATAGCGAGGAAGTTTTGTTATAGTGCCTGTAATATGGAATTCCGCATAGTAACGCCTGCTTCTATAAATCATTTAAATAATTCATTTATACTTTTAAATGCAATATTTTTGTTTCTAGAGTCTGCCATTGATGGATTTTGAAAAAATAAAGCTTATATCTGGGGGGACCTAATGTAAGGGATACGAAAAACCGATAAAAGCTTCCGATTTAATATTTAAGAGTAACTAGAGATAATAAAAAATCAATAGGGGGGTTGAATTATTTGTATATAACAATGCAGTGGGTGATGCGTCCCTTTGAGATTTTCTCGTCAAAACAATCGTTGTTGTTGATGACAGTGTCTTGTGTTACATGCGGTAACTAATCCTGCATGCATAAGGTATGAGAACGTTTTCCTTTTGGAACAGGACAAGATAAGTAAAAACAGTACACAATTATAGGGGATGCAGGGTTTGCTACAACTCAGGATTAGAGAAAATGTATGTAATGCTAAAATTAGTTTACTATTCGTTTTCTTATCTAATAAAAGCAGAATTCGTACAACGCATGCAGTACAAACTACAACTACACTACACTAGCACTGCACATATTCACTACCACAATCTCAACGATCGTTTTGCCCCGTAACCAAACCATCATTATATTATCACACTTCTGTATTCGGGAATTCTAAAATAACGCGAAATATCTTTTTCTTCTTTCTAAGAGTCCCAACACGCGTTAAGCAAACATCTATATTTATTATGAAATAAAGTTTCCAAAAGCTGTCTGTATGTGTTCGATTTTTTCAAAATCAACTGGACGGATTTTTATACGTATTTTACTAAAAGGTAGTTTAACTATAAATTTGCGAGTACATTCGATTATATATATTCTATATATTATATATATTCTATTTCTGTCTATATATTTAGACCGACATTTGAATGACTTAAATTTAAACGATAATAATATTTCGCAAGAATTCTCTAGCTTCAAAGTGGCGATTGCGCACTTTGATCGTGTTCCCATTAGCTATGACTAAATAATTGTGATAATTATACGGGTTTATCGATATAATGGTGCTTATTGTTTTGTTATACGGATAGAAGTCGGTATTTTTCTATACTAATAATGTAAAGAGGAAAGATTTGTATGGATGTGTGTATGTTTGTAATGTTTTCACGCGAATACTACTGGACCGATATTGAAAATTCTTTCACCATTGGAAAGCTGCTTCTTTACTGAGCAATATGGGCTCATCATCATTCTCCTGCCCTTATCCCACTCTAAGTGGGGTCGGCACACATGTTACGAACATGTTGTCACATGATTTGGCTACGTATTTTACGACCGGCCGCCTGCCTGACGTCAACTTACCTTAGTCGCATTTTACGACACCTCTATTCTACGCAGCCGGATAGCACACGGCACATACCTTAGTCGCCTTTTACGACACCTCGGTAAGAAAGGAGGGTGGTCTATTCTATGCCGGATACCAGACGGCGTACTGAGCAAAATAGACTATATTACATTAAAAAAAATAGGGATCCCTAATAAAACTGTAATAAGGTGTGAAAAATTTTGTCATAAAAATATTTCATCGGCGTGCGCTATTGAAACTCTAATATAAAGTCTAATATACATAAAATAACGGTAATGGCCGTTTCTATCTCACTGCTTGGATAAAGAAAGAACCTCCTTTCTTCTACTGCAGGAAAAGGTTGTACCTAAAATGCGGATTCGTAGGTTGCACTTATCTCAGAAACTTCAAAAGAAATATAGATTTTTTCACGTTATATTCCGTCACCGAAAAGTGAGTGATAAATTGTAAATATGAATTGGACATATAAGTTTAAACAGAGGATATCTTTGGTGCATGCCCAGGGTTAGAACACCCTTGAAAGAGTGACTCGGTCTCTCCGTTAGGCTATCATAGTTCTTGATAACACACATAATATACGACGTAATACAAGTAATATTAGTAAAATATATGATGACTAGTTTTTGCCCACGGCTTCGCTCGCGTTGAATCTAGTCTGCTACTTTATGTTTCCTGAAGAGTCATTTTAAATATATATATATATATTTTTAGGTACTCGTACATACAAAATTTCAGATGTCTAACTTTAAAACTATCGGATTCCATATAATGTTAACGCGTTGCGCTTATTAGGCGCTCTATGACGCTCCATTCAAGTCACTCATAATGTGATACCTTTTTAACTATTCAACCAAATTACTTTGTTTGTAAGACAAAGTTTATAAATATGAAATACGGAAAGTAACAAATGTATTGATTTTGATAGGAGTTTGATTAATATACTAAAATGTTCATTGTAAAATAGTACCTAATTTAATTAATTTTATTATTCACAATTTTGGTCATAGTGGCTTCCACATAAAAGGTAGATATATGCTGTCGCAGACTTTCATTTAGAACTATTTAAGACAAATAATACTACCCTACATCATCTTTGTGTAACTCCAATAGTTTAAGCAGCGTACGGCGAGATAACTCTCAGAGGCTAGTATTTTCCGACTTTATTGACATACATCGTTGTATTACATAAAATCATTACAAATTGTAGCCTATGTGTTATTCCGATGTATAACCTATATTACTGTACAGTTTCGTCCGAATCCGTCTAGTAGTTTTTTCGTGAAAAAGTAACAAACATCCATCCACACTCACAAACTTTCGCATTTATAATATTAGTAGGATAGGATGACTGTTTATTTACTTCAATGCCAAGATATGCAAATTCATCACGATTGCTTCCCTTCACCTTCTGCAGCGTGATGAATTTTAAATACCAACTATAGGTTTCTGCATAAAGATCTGTGCATCCACATTTAACCTTTTGAACTCTGCTGTCGCCGCTGTGGCGACACGGTATGCACGTATCTACAGTGGTAGCAACATTGTAAACACTTCAGGGTAATTGATACTCATGGTTAAAATCACCTAGATGTGCCGTGTGGTATCCGGCTGCATAGAATAGATCACCCTCATTACTTACCGAGGTGTCGTAAAAGGCGACTAAGGTAAGTTGACGTCAGGCAGGCGGCCGGTTGTAAAATACGTAGCCAAATCATATGACAACATGTTTGTTTGTGCCGACCCCACTTAGAGTGGGATAAGGGCAGGAGAATGATGATGGTTAAAATCACCTAGAGTTCACGAAATTGCTAATACTGTAGGATAAGCTAGATAGAGTGGTCTAAATGGCTCGGAGATATTGAAACGTCGCGTTAAAAAGTACTCGGAAGGCAAAGGGTATTGTATTAGTAGGGTATATAAGGTATAATATAAGGGTATATTATTACATATGCGAAAGTCTGCCCTTGTAGTCCACTAAACACTATTGATGAAATTTGTTGCAATTAAGGCTTATATACCGGCTTAAGTGTCACTCACGCTGTGTCACACTTTATTTCCCCCCCCCCCCCAATATTACGTCACAAAACTAAGTCCTCGAAAATAACTCATTATAAATTTCAATATATATAGTGCACAAATTTTGAGAGCTTAAACTATATTTGATTAGATTTTATAATAAAATCGTGACAGATAACTGTTAAATAAATACTTAAATACACCCAGGCAGAGCTGTGATAGCCCAGCGTTGAGACCGTGCGACTCTTTTGAGGGGAACACTAGTTCAAACCCGGGCAGGCACCAATGAGTTTTTCGATTAAAAACTCATGTGTCTAATTGATAATTGCAATTAATCACACGCTTTTCGGTGAAGGAAAACATCGTGAGGAAACCTGCATATCTCTAGAGAATTCTGGAGATATGTGTAACCTACCAATACGCATCGGAGCAGTGTGATAGGTCCCCAACCCTTCTCTCTGAAACGTAGAGCCAACTCCCAGCATTGGGATTGTAACAGGCCGCTACTTTACTTTACTTTACGCAGGCTCAAAGAACCAAGAAATTGAAAGCGGATCGTGAGTTATTAAATCCTTTAAGGCTAGACCGAAAATAGATTACGAATCCGGTTCATATTCCTTTTGATCTTTAAACTTGTTCTGATGCAAAAGTACTGAGACGTGCATTCGACACGGAAATATATTTAATATCAGTGCTCTATAGTACATGACTTTGTAGATGACTAGATTTTATTCGCGATTTAATCTGCACGAATGTCAGTATCGAGAAAAAACCTTATTTCAAATAATTTATAGAATTAGGCGTTACTTTGGGGAGATCCATAATACATCATCATTCTCCTGCCCTTATCCCACTCTAAGTGGGGTCGGCACAGAATGTTACAAACATGTTGTCACATGATTTCGCTACGTATTTTACGACTGGCCGCCTGCCTGACGTCAACTTATCTTAGTCGCCTTTTACGACACCTCGGTAAGAAATGAGGGTAGACCACCCTCATTTCTTACATTTACGAAACTTTTCCTGAATTTTCGAACTTTTGAGCATAAAAGTAGTTACTGTGAGTTAACCGTGGGAGATAGAGACATGCTGTTGCGTTTGTAGTATTTTCATAAATCTACAATTCTCTAGTACATTAGTTTAGCGTATCTCTGCTGGTTTACGCAGCGCACGCGACTAAAGCTCCCATAAAGTAGGGGTGGGGGAGATGAGGGAGAGAGAACACTCGTTAAACAGGATTTTCCATCCAAACTTAATTCAGATAGATAGCATTGAGACGTGCTTTAAGTTGTGATAATATCATGATTAAAATTTTAAAATGTGTATAATTGCGAATAATTAACTATTTTTGGTTCATTATATAGCTTGGTGATAGGTGTTTAATGACTTTAGTGTACTTTAATTGCCGTATATTTACATATATTCAATGTATCATAGTTTTTGCAGCTTCTCTCAGCTTCTTAAATATTAAATTTAATTAATATATGAATATATACATATTTTCGAATTCCTTTACCACTATTAAAAACAAAATTCATTATTTGCTGACATTATTAAAGTTTAATCTAAATTATTTGAAATTATATTACTATTTTGACATTATACATTACACATTATTTTTATTTCTTTGTCGTGTAATTGATGTAAAATTGTTATTTAAGTTTATTCAATTGTATATGTTGGTTATTTAAAGGAATATTATACTTTCCACACTATAAATATTTTTATATTGCATTTATAAATGACTGGCCCGTTGGCGCTGTGGGTAGTGACCCTGCCTTCAGCTCCGCGGGTCGCGGGTTTCGATTCCCGCCGAGGGCCAACATTTTCTGTAAACAAATTGTTGGTTCTTCGAGCCTGGGTGTGTATTTGTATTTAAATATGGATTTAAACTTATATATGTAGTATATATACCAGTTATCCGTCACCCATAACACAAGTATTAAGTTACTTACTTTGGGGACGGGCGACCGTGTGTATAAATGTCCCATATATTTATTTATTTATATTATTTATAAATTTGATTGCTAAAAATAATTATAATGACAAATATTAAATGCTTTGCATGCTTTTAAGCGACGTGTTCGTCCAAAACGAAAACTTATATACTAAACTAGCTGTGCCAAAGACGGTTTCGCCTGCGTGGAATTCAGTGATTTAGGAAACTCTTCCCGAATTTTCGAAGTTTTGAACATAAAAGTAGTTACTGTAAGTTAACTGTGAGAGATAGAAACATGCTATCGCGAACTTTTTTGTAGTATTTTTATAGATCTACAATTCTCTATTATAACTTTAGCGTATCTCTGTTAGTTTACCCAGCGCACACGACTATAGATATATTTTTTTCTGTTTGAATATCACTATAAATATTTTAAACTTTCAATGGGAACATGTTATAAAACATATTTAATAATAATATTTATAATGGTATTAAAGTAGTTAATGCCTTAAACGGAACGTATCATTGTCAACTTGTTACTTTTTTAATTGCCTATACAGCGCTGGATCCCAGCGCTTAGTTTAAAATTTAAGCACTTATTAAAAATATATATTAGCTTAATGATTTATAGAAGCAGGTGTTACTTTGCGGAATTCCATATTACAAGCAATACAACAGAACTAACTACTTTGCTATAATCCGCACGGGTTAGGTGAATGCATGCAAAGCCAATGTGTATGAAGCAGGCAAAATCTACGCACCTTATGTACGCAGTACGATTTTTGTCGTGGAGCCTATCCTCCTGATGATGCTTCGGTTTCGGGGAGAAACGATCGTCGAGATTGTGGTGGTGGGTGTGTGTGCTGCTTTTGTGTGCGTTGTTGCTGGTGAATTGCGCCTTGGGGTGCATGTGGTGGCTGGTCCTGCATGTATAAGGTGCGTAGATTTTGCCTGCTTCATACACATTGGCTTTGCATGCATTCACTTAACCCGTGCGGATTATAGCAAAGTAGTTAGTTCTGTTGTATTGCTTATATATATTAGCTTCATTTTATTAACAATAATTACTTTCCAGATATTAAGAATGGTGTTTAGAATAAGATATTTTTTTCATTGGCTGTATGGCTTACGATCATAATTTTGCGGGATCAAATAGAAAAAATGCCTAGTCTATCTAGTAACAAAAATATTTGTTGCGCTTATGAACGTGTTTCCTTGGCACGTTTGTTTTTCGGGCGACAAAAAATAAGAATTATCAACTTTTACTTCAATCATGATAGCTTATTGTAATATTTTTATCACAAATCCTATCGTTTTTATGGAATTCAGCATGTACTTGTACAAAAATAATAATCAAATTATTTTGCTATACTATCCGCGATACAGTAAATAGAAAATATAAATAGTGTTAAATGTAAAGTGGACTATCCGTATCATACCCGTTACATGCAGGATTCGTTAAAACACATGCACAAACCTCCACCACTTCCACCACAATGCACAAGCACTACACACGTTCACTATCACAAACTCAACAATCGTTTCGCCCCGCAACCGAAGCATCATCAGGAGATGGACCCCACAACAAAATCGCTTTGCGATATCAGGTATGAAAATAAGGATAATCCACTATACATTTAACGGTATATATATTTTCTATTTACTGTATCGCGGATTACAGCAAAATATTTTTATTATTACTTTTGCATTATGGATTTCCGCAAAGTAACGCCTAATTCTATAAATCATGTACTTGTAGTTATAAATAACTTCAGAATATAACTCTTATTTTACAGTACCCCCATAGAAATTTAATAAAATTATAATTGATCCTTAGATAATAAATATTTTTCTATCTTTTAACGCAAAAATTAATATTGTATCGTCTGGGCCCAAATATGTATAAAATTCTGGCAGCCTTTACTTACCTTTTAGTAATTGCTAGACTAGATACTAAACCGACACGTAACTAGCACTGATATCTTTAAAAATTCACAAACAAATTTATCTAACCAAAACTAAAATCAGAACATAACAAATCAATTCGTTTAGCTGATATTAGTACAATGTCTTATTCTTATGGCTAAAAGAATACAAATGAATCGGTTTCAGGTACTACCTGTTATATATCGACTATAATAATCATGGACGTAACTAGTTCGTATAATAAAAGACTATTATCGGCGAAATTGTTTTCACTATCCCTATAAATGAATGACTACGCGAGGTTAGATACATAAATGCCTTGAATTATACAAAAGTAATAATAAAATTATTTTGCTATAATCCGCGATACAGTAAATAGAAAATATATATAGTGTTAAATGTATAGTGGACTATCCGTATTTTCATACCCGATACGTGCAGGATTCGTAAAAACACATGCACAAACCTCCACCACTTCCACTACAATACAAAAGCACTACACACGTTCACTATCACAAACTCAACAATCGTTTCGCCCTACAACCGAAGCATCATCAGGAGATAGACTCCACGACAAAATCGCAAAGCCTTGAATTATACTTATAAATTCATATTCCTATACTTATTATAAAACTAGCTTTTAAAGGCAACTTCGTTAGTGTGGACTGCAGTCTTATTATTTGAGTAAACCGTTATATTTTTGTTAATTATGGTTAAAATTGGCTAACTGTTTCACGATACTTCGATAAGAATTGAGGGTGGTCTATTCTATACGGCCGGATACTAATCGGCATTTACCTTAGTCGCCTCTTACGACACCTCCGTAAAAAAGGAGGGTGGTCTATTCTATTCTGCCGGATACAACACGGCGGCACAAACAAACTCTTCAGATCTATATAAAATACGTAGCCAAATCTTGTGAAGACATGTTTAAAACATGCTGTGCCGGATAAGGGCAGGAGGACGATGATGACTTTTTATAAAAAAGCTGGTATGTGATCGATTTTCTCAAAATTATATTTTATGGAATTTATAATTTAATTTATTTTTTATTTATTTAATGAGACCTGTTTAATTAAGCGTAGTGAAAATAGTGGCAACGGATTCTGCCGTATTTGAAATTAAAAAAAAAATATGGGACACACACGGTCGTCCGTCCCCAAAGCAAGTAACTTAATACTTGCGTTATGGCGGACAACCGGTAGATATACTAAATATATAATATTAAATACATACTTCAATACGAATATACACCTAGGCTCGAAGAAACAGCAAATTGTTTATATAAATGTTGGCCCTCGGCGGGAATCGAACCCGTGACTCGCGGAGCTGAAGGCAAGGTCACTACCCAACTGCGCCAACGGGCCGGTCAATTTAATTTGTTATTTGCTCGCAATTATACGTTAACGAAAGTTTTAGAGTATCTAGCTTTGGGTCTCAGATTGGGAATCACATTGTGCCTTAAGCACAGATGTCCATGTGGAAAAGAGGTAGACAGTTTTGGCATACACGGGCTTTTATGCCATAGGAGCTCTGGTAGGATTTTCCGCCACAGTCAAAAGAGCTCTTGCCACCATCGACATTCCTGCTCTTCTCGAGCCTTCCGGAATATGTCGGGATGATGGCAAGAGACCAGACGGTCTGTCGCTGGTTCCTTGGGAACGGGGACGGGCCCTAATGTGGGACGCAACATGCGTTGATACGTTAGCCTCGTCCCATATCAGGGAAACAGTGTCAAGACCTGGAGCTGCGGCGGAAATGGCCGAATCCGGCAAGCGGCGATAGTATGCATCTCTCGTTGAGAGTTATGTATTTGTGCCGTTTGCAGTTGAGACCCTAGGATGAACCATGGAGCCAAAGTGCAAAAAAAAATATCCGTTTTAACACCTCGGTTGAAAAGAGGGCTGACTCCTTTTTCGCACAAAGAATCAGCTTAGCGATTCAACGCGGAAACGCTGCCAGCATTCCTGGGACCATTCCACGTGGGCATGATTTGTATAGTAGTAGCGTGTAAGTAATTTAAGATATACATATATAACTTGTACATTTTTAATTCTAAAAAAAAAAAAATTTAGAAGTATTTAAAAAATATATTATTAGTATTAAACTTATTAAAGATTTGAGTTCGCTGTTGTGGTCCGTTAAGTGAAAAAACATTATTTTAGCGAGTATTGTGAATATAAACCGTTACTGTCAATAACCTCCGGTTAAAGTTGATTGTAACTCACTAAGGTAATGACTGTATATTATAATAGAATAAATATCTATCATCATCATAATTCATCATAATTCTCCTGCCCTTATCCCACTCTAAGTGGGGTAGGCACAACATGTTTTAAGCATGTTCTAAAATGATTTGGCTAGGTATTTTACGACGGGCCGCTTGCCTGACGTCAACTTACCTTAGTCGCCTTTTACGACAACTCGGTAAGAAATGAGGGTGGTCTATTCTACTGAGCCGGATACCACACGGCGGATAGAATAAATATCCATACAACGAAAATCTTTCTGTCATGTTTTTTATGTTATCACGGATGAACCGCTGAACCAATATAGATTAAATTTGACGTAATTAAAGCTTATACATCAGAGTAATATATAGAATACAAAAATCTGTTTTTCTTACGGGAACAGGGATAAAATTCACACATTAGATTATTTGGAATTGAGAGTACTCTAACACTTAAGTTGTGCAAATGAAGTTGCGGGTGCCAGTAGTTATTATGTTAATTTACAATGAAATTAATCGCGCTGTGTGGTATCCGGCAGAATAGAATAGACCACCCTCGTTTCTTACCGTAGTGTCGCAAGAGGTGACTAAGGTATGTGCCGTGTGGTATCCGGCTGCATAGAATAGAGCATACTCATTTCTTACCGAGGTGTTGTATGAGGCAACTAAGGGAAGTTGACGTCAGGCAGGCGGCCGGTCGTAAAATACGTAGTCAAATCATGTGACAACATGTTTGTAACATGTTCTACCGACCCCACTTAGAGTGGGATAAGGGCAGGAGAATGATGACAATGAAATTAATCGTGATCGTAAAACATCGTGTGGAAACCTGCATATCTCTAGAGAATTCTGGGGATATGTGTAATCTACAAATCCGCATTGGAGCAGCGTGGTAGGTCTTAGCTCCTACCCTTTTCTTCTAAAACGGAGAGAGGAGGCCTTCGTCCAGAAGTGGGATAGTAACCAGCAGATACTTTACTTTTCAATTGTTATTTATATGTAGCTATATATAGCTACAGTTGTAAATAAACAAGCAATTAATTTACAGGAATAGTCCTCGCAGTTCCAATCACATAGAAGCAACAATGGAATTCTCTTCAATTAGTTATTAAAACCTTGTTGCAGATTGAAGCGTCTTAAATAACTTTGTTTCTAATTAACAACTATTTTCTAGTCTGGCGTAATTAACTCTGTTTCTGTTAGTTATTTTTGCTTCATTCAGTGACGCTTCGCAATTTACTTTCCGTTAATCTATACATATTATATATAAAGTATATGATCAATTGTTTTTCGAAACCTTCTGGACCTATTTTTGTACGGTTTTCACTACTAGATAAAGCAGTGATAATAAAATATATCAACTGCATTCGGCTAGGAAACAAGCTGCAACTTTTAGTTGGTCACCATCGATCATAGTGAAAAAAATATATATTTGAAAAGATTATCCGCCTAGTTTCGTGCTGGTTCTTCTCGGCAGGAGCAAATTTCCAATTCAGTGGTAGAAAACTTCTTTCTTCTTTAAAAACATCTGACGATTCAAAAAAATTTTCAAATTTTGAATTTGAATTTGAACTTGATAGTGGATCTTGAGGAAGGTTAAGTTAATAGTACATTCTCCGGAACGGCTGAACTAATTTAATGGGAATAAACAGTGATTCGTGGAGCAACATATAGGCTTCTTTTTATGGTAAAAAAAACCTTGTGATTTGTATGCACTTTTTTAATTTATATATTTAATAATGTTAAAATATTTGCCATAGTTTTTTTTAATATATATTTTTCATACCTTCTTCTGATAATATCAAACACATAAAAGAAAGATTTATTCAATTTGACACAGTCGTTTGGAAGTTATACGCGAACAAACATAGCGGTGAGTTATTTTTATTTATATAGAATAACCATCAAGTGTAAGGCATCAATATTTGCTTTTTATAAAAATATAACCGCTATCTTAACATGGTTATCAATTTGAGCCTTGCCATTACAGCAGATTAAAATAAATATTAAATGGAAGCTGATACAGAAAGCCTACTATACTATTGAGGATTACATAAATTACATAATCCGCGGATTTAGCCACTCCTCAATCTTGCAAAAATGATAAGGAATAAAAGTAAAAATGTGATGTAATGACGAAATGTAATAAAGTAGCGGCCTGTTACAATTCTACTGCTGGGAATAGGCCTCCTTTCTCCATTTCCGGAGAGAAGGGTTAGAGCTAAGACCTACCACGCTGCTCCAATGCGGATTGGTAGGTTACACATATTCCTAGAATTCTCTAGACATATGCAGGTTTCCTCACGATGTTTTCCTTCACCGAAAAGCGTGTGATAAATTGCAATTATCAATTAGACACATGAGTTTTAATAGAAAAACTCATTGGTGCCTGCCCAGGCCTGAACTCGTGTTCCCCTTGAAAGAATCGCACGGTCTCACCGCTGGGCTATCACAACTCTTGAGATGAAATGTAATATATTAAGCATTTTTTGAAAAAAGCCAGAAAAGCAACCTCTGTTTCTTACCGACTTTTCTCAGTAAGAGCAACATTCCGATCATCACCATTGAAATTTAATTAATCCTTTACGATTTAAAAATGCTTGCATAATAATTGTATTGAGATTGTTTTGATTAGAATTGATTCTATTATAGCCTAAATCGATAATACAATCAGACTGTTGCAACCAATCCGTTGAAATTCGCTGTCGAAACTATGCCATATTGCCATCAAGACTCACATATTATATCATGACCTGATAATTATTTCAAATTAACGATAACATTCGTGAGAGTCAAATCAAATGATAAGTACCCGTAACTATGTTCTATGTATTTTTTCTATTACCGATAAAAAATGGGAGACTTATTTTTTCTATATTAATGTATAGGAAAAATAAATCGACCAGAAAAAATAATAATTGATTAATGTCGACATATTCAATTATGCAAAATTTTACCAATATTGAACCAGCTGTGTATTAGCCTTTTTAATTAACATATCCGTCAGGAAAGCCATCTTGAGCGTAGGGCGAATATAAAAGGCCTATAAAATAAGTAAATTAACGACCTGTAATAATCCCGCTGCTGGGCAATGGCCTACCTCTTCGTTTCTGGACGGAAGGGCTGTAGCTAAGACCTACCACGCTGCTCCAATGCGGATTGGTAGGTTACACATATCCCCAGAATTTTCTAGATATGCAGGTTTGCTCACGATGTTTCCTTCACCGAAAAGCGTGTGATTAATTGCAATAATCAATTAGACACAAGTTTTAATAGAAAAACTAATTAGTGCCTGCCCAGGGCTTGAACTTGTGACCCCGTCGAAAGAGTTGCGCTGTCTCACCGCTGGGCTACCACAGCCCAGTAAATATAAAAGACCTATGACTGAGTGTGTATAAAACACGCATATAAAAGTAGCGCCAGAAGTTGAATGACAGAAGAGAAAGGAAGATAAAAACATGTTGTGCCGACCACACTTAGAATGGGAAAAGGGTAGGAGAAAGAAGAAGACTGAAACAGACTTGGACGGTCCTCCCATGCACTCCCTTCTCCTACGTCGTCCTAAATTCCTAATCTCAAGCACCACTACACCGCAGGCATTCCACCTTTTATCTAAATATTATTTTTGATAGCTTGTTTGCTTAGCTTTGTTTGATCTGATATTGTGCGGGGAATACTTTTATTTAATGAACTGATAGAATCAAAGATATCAATGCGATATCTTTAGTTGTATCACTTATAAATAGTGCAAATATGATTTATTAAAATGTTTTCAGGTCATGATATTGGCATTGAAGTTATTGTTGACATTTTTAATATAGATCTTTATTTCAATGTCAGATTGACTCTGAGTGGTCTAATGATGAGTCATTTCACATTTTTATAATGCGGATAGTATAAAGCGTGTATCACAAGTGTTTAAAATTCTTTGACAACATCACACAATTAATCGTTTAGTCATAGAATAAATAAATATATATAAATATATGGGACACTTACACGGTCGTCCGTCCCAAATGTAAGTAACTTAATACTTGTGTTAAGTTGTGTAAATATATTACATATATAATTTTAAATATATACTCAAATACAAACATACACCCAGGCTCGAAGAACCAACAAATTGTTTATAGAAAATGTTGGTCCTCGGTGGGAATCAAACTCACGACCCGCGGAGCTGAAGGCAGGGTCACTACCCCCTGCGCCAATGGGCCAGCAAATCTAATTTAACTATAGTGAGAAGTTATAGTTCTAACATTAGTTGACGAAAATATAAGTATGAATTGAACTTTTCAAAAGCAAAATGCTTTAATTTGTAATGCCAGTAACGGCAGATGGTCATACACTAATTAATTACAAATCTTTTACAAAAACAAACACTTGTTTAAAAAAAGTGATTTGTAAAAGGATCAGAGTAAGTTACAAAACTCAAAATGTCGTGAACCAAAAATTAATGAGGTCTTGAATTAAGTGACACCTACTTAATTAGAGATCTAGTAGATCTAATGATCTACTGTAGTTGAATGATCCTTCGAAAAGATCTACCACGAAGAACGGAAGTCCCTCAGGTGCGATGACGAACTAACTCTTTTAGTGACGTCAGACAAAACCAACTCCAACCACACAATGTGCAATTATATTTCGCATTGATTACAAATTGCTATTGATTAAGTTAAAATGGATCGAATAGTTTATGATGTATGTCATAAGACGTGCAACACCGGAGCTAAAAATTAGCGAAATGAGTGTGGCTCATCGAAGAATTGATGGTACTAAACGATTATATAGTGATTCTGCATCCTAAAATGCTGGATTTATAGACTCTAATAATGTCTTATTCTGTCGACTAGATAAGAAAATGGTTGCAAATGGGGTTACTATTTCTTAGAACCTTAAACGCCCATTGTTTTTTTGAGCTTGTAGGACGTCGTGTCGCTAGTAATTTTGGTTCTTCTCCTTTCGAATTTCATTGCTGAGACAAAGCTCGTTTCATTGCCCATCTAACACACATGGCAATCAAAATTTAAATCCCTAAGATATCACTGATATCGCGCGTTTCGAAAAACATTCTTAAAGTACTTAGTGATTTTGTTCAATCCTGTTAATATTATAAAAGCGAAAGTTTGGATTATGGATGGATGTTTGTTACTCTTTCACGAAAAAACTATTGGACCGATTTGAATGAAACTTTACAGTTATATAAGTTGTACATCGGAATAATATATAGGTTACAATTTGTAATGATTTTATGTAATATAACGATACATGTCAATAAAGTCGGAAACAATCTGGCCTCAGAGAGCTATCTTGGAGTACGCTGCCTAAACCATTGGAGTAACACAAAGATGATATACCGTTATATTGTTTGCCTTGAATAGTTCTAAATAAAAGTCCACGAAATAAGATACTATTTTACAATGCACATTTACTTACTAAATATACTAATTTATCAAACTCTTATAAAAATCCGTACATTTTTTGCTTTCAGTATTTCATGTAGATAAACTTTGTCTTTGACACTAAGCTATTTGGCCGAATAGTTTAAAAGTTATCACGATATGATAGACTTGAATGGATCGATAGAGCGCCTATTATGCGCGGCGCGCGAAGATTGGATCGATCTGTCAGTTTTGAAGTTAGACACCTGAAATTTTTTATTACAAGTAAAAAACAAACATATTTAAAAAATATATTTAAATCTGAAATGATCTTTCAAGTTCATGTCGCAGATCAAATATCACGCGAGCGAAGCCCAGGGCTAAAGCTAGTTCTTTATAAATTATAAATTGTCTATATTTACATTGGAAACTACTAATGATGCCTTGAAATTCCTGAAATAATTCAATTTGAATAGAATACAAATCCAAGCCGTTCCCATTGGTATGCTGCATTCAAAAAAACATTATTTTGCTCTCGTGGGAGAAACCTTGATGTTTGGTGTATTACAGCCCACATCCGGAGAGTGACGTAATTCCAGCTGATTCATTCGCTCGCACATATGTGCTCATTTGAAGCCTTCACATTTGCGCCGTAAATATTTTTTTTCCTTTTACAATGCTAACCATTTCCTTAATTCACTGAATATCTAATTCGTTTGTTTTGACTTCGAGACAGGCTTCTAGCCTTATCAAAAAAAGAATCAGGTTATTAGCTTCATGTTCTCCCCTCTAAAAATCTTGGCACACTGTTAGATAACGAAAGTTTTAGAGTAGCTTTGTGTCTCAGATTAGGAACCACATTGTGCCTAAAGCATAGATGTCCATGTGGAAAAGAGGTAGACAGTTTTGGCATATACGGGCTTTCACGCCATAGGAGCTCTGGTAGGCTTTTCCGCCATGATTCTCTTAAGGACACCATCAAAAGAGCTCTTGCCACCATCGACATTCCTGCTCTTCTCAAGTCTTACGAGATATGTTGGGATGATGGCAAGAGACTAGACGGTCTGACGCTGGTTCCTTAGGCAAGGGGACGGGCCCTAATACACACGGGACACAATATGCGTTGATGCGTTAGCCTCGTCCCATATCAGGGAAACGGCGTCAAAACCTGGAGATGCGGCGGAAGTGGCCGAATCCGGCAAGCGGCGAAAGTATGCATCTCTCGTTGAGAGTTACATATTTGTGCCATTTGCAGTTGAGACCCTAGGGCCATAGAGCCAAAGTGCAAAGAATTTTTTATCCGTTTTAACACATCGATTGCCTCTTCGGGTGACAAGAGGGCTGGCTCCTTTTTCGCAAAAGAATCAGCTTAGCGATTCAACGCGGAAACGCTGCCAGCATTCTTGGGGTCATTCCACGTGGGCATGATTTGTATAGTAGCGTGTAAGTAATTTAATATAGATATAACTTGTACACTTTTGTTCCGAACGTACACACGAAAATTTTACAATTTATAACCACACCATTAACACTTACAGCGACGCATATCAGGTTTTTTTAATGTTTGGTAAAAAGGTATTCTTATATTGGCTTCACAGTATATTTATAGCAATTTAATTTTGCATAAGAATATACATAATTATAAAAATATTGGCGAAGTAGGAACCGACATGAGCTTGCGGTTCCTACTTTGAGCCTCGCAAAAGTACGTAAGTGGTTTGTGAGTTTGGTTATAAGATTTTATAATAAAATTCCGGAATCTTTTATAGCTCTGCCAGTACAGCAGTTTAAAAACATTTAAAAAAAGGCTAATACAGAAAGCCTACTATTGAGGATTACTTAGACGAAAAAAATTCGGGGACAGAGCTACTTTGCAACCAACTTTGCTACTTTCGACCCAGTGCAAGTAATGACCAATTGTAACAAGTAATAAGAATTATACTTTGAAATCAACCGCCGAGATTCTTGCTGGCTCTTCTCGGTAGGAACAGCTTTCCGAACCAGCAGTAGAGATGACGATTCAAAAGCACTTGTTTACAAGTTTACTTGAATAAAGAATATTTTTAATTTTTAATATAAACAGAAGCTATATCACGAATTTTCTAGAACTATGGCGCGTTGCATTGCATCCTGCGAAATAAGTTTTGCTCGAAAACAAATTTCGCCGCCGGATTTTACTTTTGTGTCATTATTAAAATGTTTAAACGAGATCACTAAAATCATACTCGCTAATTCATTCTGCATATTTTTAGCTAATATTGCTGACATTTACATTATACTCACGACCTACTGGGGACTGTGAGGTTATTGAACTTTGTTTTGCCATTATGTTGACTTATCTATGCCATTCATTCATTCTAATGTCATTGTAAACATGTTGTTAAATGATTTGGCTAGTTATTTTAAGACCGGCCGCCTACCTGACGTCAACTTGGGTAGTTGCCTTTTACGACATCTCAGCAAGAAATGAGGGTGGTCTATTCTACTCAGTCGGATAACACACGGCGAGTAAATTTACCTTAGTCGCCTTTTACGATACCTCGGTAAGAAATGAGAGTGGTCCATTCTATTCAGCCGGATATCACACGGCGGGTCAACTTACCTTAGTTGCCTTTTACGACACCTCGGTAAGAAATGAGGGAGGTCTATTCTACTTAGCCGGATAGGATAACACATGGCGGGTCAATTTACCCTAGTCGACTGTTACGATACCTTGGTAAGAAATGAGAGTGGTCTATTCTATTCAGCCGCATATCACACGGCGGGTCAACTTACCTTAGTCGCCCTTTATGAAAACACGGTAAGAAATAAGTGTAGTCTATTCTAATCAGCCGGATACCACACGGCAGGTACGACTTGCTTTAGTCGCCTTTAACGATACTTCGGTAAGAAATGAGGGTGGTCTTTTCTACCCAGCCGGATAACACACGGCGAGTAAATTTAACTTAGTCGCCTTTTACGATACCTCGGTAAGAAATGAAAGTGGTCTATTCTACTCAGTCAGATATCACACGGCGTGTCAACTTACCTTAGTCGCCTTTTAAAACACCAAGGTAAGAAAGAGGGTGGTCTATTCCACTCAACCGGACATCACACGGCGGGTCAACTTACCTTAGTAACCTTCTACGACACCTCAGTAAGAAATGAAGGTGGTCTTCTCTAATCATCCGGATATTTTTTATTTGATTCAATGACAAAACTCAATAATATTAGTATAGGATCTATGGTAACTGCTAACCACATCGTCATGTCGAAATAGCCTTCGTTGGGAGTGAAAGTACTCTTAACATATCCACGTTCTATAAACAAGTGAATTATACTATAAGTACTTCGTTGTTGTCTATGTTACCTTGGAGAAACCATACTGATATTATAAATGCAAAAGTCTGTATGTCTACAACGTTTTTACGACCAAACATTATATCAGTTTAAAATAAATACTAAAAGGAGGATGGGATGATACAAAACGCCTACTTATATTGTTCAGAATCACATAGACGGTAAGAATGTTTTTTTTTACGGGGGGGAAATCTTCTGAAAGATACCGAAACTCTTGGGGGCAAGCTCCGGTTATGTGGGATTTCTACCCACTAAAACCCCCTCGACAGCCTCCGCACTAACAGAGAGGCCCCGGGATCTCTGGCGAACTGCACCGATGCCTCTCAAGTGCCGTGCACATCGTGCTCCTCAAAATATAGTACGGAACTTGTGTCTGTAACAAGCTCCATTATCTCTCGGGGTCAAAAGGTACAGCCACAGCCCCCACTGTGACCGTTCGCGACCCCAGAGGTCTCATCAGTCGGGACTTAATTATTATCAGAGCGGCTTACGCGGCTCCTTCGTCTCCGCCTACGAGAAGGATCAGCCTTTTCGCGATCGCGCTCAGCAGTCTCCTTCCTGACCATAATGGCTTCACAAAAGGAGACCACAGCTATCCACGCCCTATCACTATTCAACATGGCAGAGACTATCGCCTGAAAAGAAAGGTCTCGTCCGATGCAACTTATCAAGACACGCCGTTCCGCATCCCACGCAGGACACCCTTCGTGGGATGCGGAAGCAGCCAGTAAGAATGACTGGATACACACAACACTTCGACTCTGTACAAGATAGTAATAACTAAATGTAATTTAAAAAATCATTTTTTTTTATTTATTTATTCGGATCTTCAACAGCAATACACGATAAATCATCCAACATATATCCCATATAGTTTTAAATTAAGTATGTAGTACCAATAGAAGAACACATCATTCTTAGTTACAAAGTCACAATTATAAACCTAAAAATAATAATGAATAAAAATAAGAATAATGAAAACATAAAAAAGAGAAAACAACCAAATTAAGGCTCGACTAGGTACTATGATTATTTATTCATTCATTACATACTGTTTATCCCTAATTAACATATAGTATGTGTGTGTGGATATATGATTTCTTAGCGTGATGTGCAAATCTATCTCTCAGATGAAGTATCCTAATTTTGTGTACATTTTATTTAAAAAAAAAAACGTTTTTTTTTTTATTTTAATTTCTATTATTAATTTATTGTTTTTTTAAATACTAATTATTTTTTAAAAAGAGCAACCGCCGTGTATCTTGCTGGCTCTTCAAGGCAGGAAAGTTTTTTCGAACGAAAAGTTGACGATTCAAAATTTATAGAGCAAGAAAAGGATTTGTTACCAAGTTTACTGAAATAAAGTTTTTTTTTAATTTGAATCCGCTGAAGCAATTTTGGTGAAATTTGGTACAATTAAAACTTAGATATTGGTATTATTTATACAAAAAAAACTACTATACTATTGAGGATTATATAGATGACAAAAATGCGTGAATATAGCTACTTCTATACCCTGTACAAGATAGTAATGACCAAATGTAACTAGTGATAAGAATTATTCTTTGAAAAGAGCAACCACCGAGTTTCTTGCTGGCTCTTCTCGGTAGGAACAGCTTTCCGAACCAGCAGTAGAGTTGACGATTCAAAAGCACTTGTTTACAAGTTTACTTGAACAAAGAATATTTTGAATTTGAATTTGATTTAGGAAAAAAATTGATAAAAAGAGGAAGATAAAAGATAAGAAATTAAAGGTTTCTTTGGTGTAATTTATAATTATATATTGTCTAAATGATTATTTGTGAAATTTGTGACCGCCGAGTTTCTATATACACATATATACACAGACTTGAATTCCCTCGACGGGAATCGAACCCGCGTAGTAAATGGCAGAGTAATTGCCACGTGCGTTAACGGTCCAGTCATAAATGCCAGGTTAAGTATACTGTTTTCAGTTCAAGGTGAGAGCTATAACAATTATTTAAATCATTCGGAGTATGTTGTAAGGGGTCATTACTAGAATTTTATGACAAAACGTTAAACTAAGAGTTATTAGTATAATTGCTCAGGTCAATTGCGCTGAAATGTGTAACAGTGCACTTATTCCGAGTATGTGTAGACCATTTGAGTGTGTAGAAGGTCGACTAGTTAAGTTGTCATTGTAACTTCAACAAGTATTACATAGGTAGTTTTGAAATAATTAATTCAATTACTGCAAAGGAAACTGATATGAAGATGAAATAATATTGATCATCATTATCCTCCTGCCCTTATCCCACTCTTAAGTGGGCACAACATGTTACAAACATGTTGTCACGTGATTTGGCTACGTATTTTACGACCGGCCGCCTACCTGACGTCAACTTACCTTAGTCGTTTTACGATCCCTCGATAAGATAGAGGGTGGTCTATTCTACTCAACCGGATACAAATGGTGGGTCAACTTACCTTAGTCGCCTTCTACGACATCTGGGTAAGAAATGAGGGTGGTGTATTCTACTCAGCCGGATACCACAAGGAGGGCCGACTAACCCTAGTCGCCTTTTACAACACCTCGGCAAGAAATAAGGTTGGTCTATTCTACTCAACCGGATAACACACGGCAGGTCGACTTACTTAAGTAGCTTTTTACGACACCTCAGTAAGAAATAAGGTTGGTCTATTCTACTCAGCTGGATATTACACAGCGGGTCGACTTACCTTAGTGGCCTATAACGACACTTTGGTAAGAAATAATTGTTACCTACCTATTCTATTCAGCCGGATACCACACGGCAAAAATATGTATACTTTTTACTTAATAGAAAAAAAAATGTGGCTTCCACATAATTATTTGTGTCATTAGTCGCTGTTGTAAAATATTAGTACTATTGCTACATTTTGGTTGGGTAATTCCGCGTTTGACCACATTAATTGTCCTTTTCCTTGTATAATTCATATAAAATTGGAAAAAAATTTTGTTCATGAATGAATGTATGAATCAATTTATTTGACACTTTGCACTATACTATTATTTACTCTTTACTGTATAGTTACTATAGCATCGCATTATACATATAGTAATATTCTATTTGCATGGAAAAATATCGTATCGTATCTGTGATAGCCCAGCGGCGAGACCGTGCGACTCTTTCGAGGGGAACACGAGTTCAATCCCGGGCAGGCACCAATGAGTTTTTCTATTAAAACTCATGTGTCTAATTGGTAATTGCAATTTATCACACGCTTTTCGGTGAAGGAAAACATTGTGAGGAAACCTGCATATCTCTAGAGAATTATGGAGATATGTGTAACCTACCAATCCGCATTGGAGCAGCGTGGTAGGTCTTAGCTCCAACCCTTCTCTCCAGAAACGGAGAGAGTAGGCCTATTCCCAACTGTGGGATTATAACAGGCCGCTCCTATGGAAAAATATCCGTAAGTACGTAATAAAATTTTATGTATATGATAGACATAAGAGAGTTCACAAAAAGCTTGTGATATCTGTGTCGTGACTCAGCAGAGTTTCACAACTCATTCGTTGGTTTGGTCTAGGTATTCGCTTCTACAATAAAATTCCACAATCCATACTAGTATGGATTGTGGAATTTTATATATATATATAGACATATATTTTTATATATATATGTCTAGACATATATATATAAAAATGACAGAAATACGCTTATACGTAATGCATATTACACAATTGAAGATTATATGGACGATAAAAATGCCTGGATTTGAAAATCCTTTCAGCTTCATACAAGACTGCGGTTTGATAATGTAAAATTGAAAATGTTTAAAACATTGACCGCCGAGTTTCTTGCTGGTTCTTCTCGGTAAGAGCAAAATTACGAACCAGTAGTGTTGTCTATTGAATAAAGATTTTTTTTATTGATTGATTGATAGATAACATATGCTTTGATTAATTTAACATAAAGAAACTACCACTTAAGAAATAAAGGAAACATGTTTAAGCATGTAAAATAGGGGGGGGGGGGGGTCGGTTGTTAAGTGTTTCTGCATTTAGTCACCGCGTAAAAGAAGCTCCTTTTTTCATTTAAAATAGAATATTAGTGTGTTATTTATTTTTTATTTATGCACGATTTTGCTATAATCCGTCGATTTCCATAAAGTGACGCCTAATTGTATAAATTAGGTATTTAAACACTTAAAAACGTGAACTAATTCTTCAAACGAAAATGTTGGTAAAGTCTTTACAATGATTTAAGCTTTTTGTACACTTCCAATTTAGGGTTAAAAAAACTTAATTGCATACCCAGTTACGGTAAAATAACCAAATTATAACTGAATTTCGAGGTAGATAACAGGTTGATTTAGATTTGACTGTTAAATTGATAAATGAAAAATAAAACCTTAATGAAACCAAAACGTATAATTCGGTATCATTATACCGCAGGCGAGGTCAGTAATCGAAACCGATTTAAAAAATATATTTCCAACCTAACAACTGACTGGAAATGATTCAAAGATCGTTTTATTACTAATAGTGGTAGTAAAATATCGACACTCAACAATTTATTGTCTTTTAAAGGTCCGAACCCACTATTCCTCTCCTGATAAAACTAAAAATTAATTTAAACCACGCGAAAAAAAGCTGTGAAAGTCCATCGGTGAGACCGAGCGATTTTTTCAAGGAGATTGTGAGTTCAAATCCTTGGTAGGAACCAAATATTTTTTCTGTGAAAACAAACATACACAATGTTTACTGACGTAACGTAACTATCCCACCGCTGGGCATAAGCCTGCTCTTTTACGTTTTGGAAGGGTTGGAGTTAAAACCCACCATGCTGCTCCAATGCGAATTAGTAGGTTACACATATCTCCAGAATTCTAAACATATTTGCAGGATTCCTCACGTTGTTTTCCGTCACCGAAAAGCGTGTGATAAATCGCAAATTCGCGTGTGATAAATCGCAAGACACACGAGATTTAATCGAAAATTCATTGTTACTGTCCCGGGGTTCGAACCCGTGACCCATCTAACCCTGATAATCCAGCTATTACAGCTCGAAACGGAAACATGTGCTCTTAATTAGCACGTAACATTTATTTCCGCGCTTTTAACCTATAACAACATTCCATCAGACACAATACTATGGAAGTAAGCAAGATTATCCAATTTGCTATTAATGTGTTTAATAATTTATTTCATTATTATTAATTATTATTACTAATTTTCCGATCACAGTAAACTGTGAAAGACTGCAGTTCGACGTGACATTTACAGCCTGATAAAATCTCGACACTGTCGCAAACAAAGTCGCAAGCAGAAGGTAAAAGTAGCGGCCTGTTATCACTCCACTGTTGGGAATAGGCCTCTTCTCTCCGTTTCTGGAGAGAAGGGTTGGAGCTAAGACCTACCACGCTGCTTCAATGCGGATTGGTAGGTTACACATATCTCCAGAATTCTCTAGAGATATGCAGGTTTCCTCACGATGTTTTCCTTCATCGAAAAGCATGCGATAAATTGCAATTACCAATTAGACACATGAGTTTTATTAGAAAAACTCATTGGTGCCTGCCCGGGTTTGAACTCGTGTTCCCCTCGAAAGGGTCGCACGGTCTCAGCGCTGGGCTATTACAGCTTATTTGCAGAAGGTAGTTAAGAATAATAAAGTAATCTTGCCTTGCAGCGATTTATAAAAACATCACATTATAATTACAAAGTAGTTAATTAAAACCACGAGTTAAGATAACTGTAATAAAAAATCTTGGTTTACAATAAGCACACCTTAAATAGCACTGTGTCATATCATTATTGAACAAAGCAATTAATATTTATAGCAATAATCGTAAACAAAGTTACAAGTAATAAATAATTGAAGCGTTGACTGAAAAAATAAGAATTAAGTTAAGTTTGCTTTGTAACTTATACTTTGTTTTTGAATTTGAATTTTGCTTTTGAGTTGACGTTAACCGGCTGAGTAGAATAGACTAATCTCTGTTGGTCTATTCTATAAGAAAATTTTAATAGTGAAATACAATATAATGAAGAACTTGGTCTATACTCACTCACGTTGTGTAAATATTTGAATAGACAATTCTATTTACTCGCCGTGTGGTATCCGGCAGAATAGAATAGACCACCCTCCTTTCTCACCGAGGTGTCGTAAGGGGCGACTAAGGTATGTGGCGTGTGTTATCCGGCTGCATAGAATAGACCACCCTCAGTACTTACCGAGGTGTGGTCAAAGGCGACTAAGGTAAGTTGACGTCAGGCTGGCGGCTGGTCGTAAAAAGTCACCACCCCAAGACCCAAAGACCCCACTTACAGTGGGATAAGGGAAGGAGAATGATGACAATTTTATTTACATTAATTATTTTTAAACGCAACAATCTTATTTTAAATTTCTCATATTTAAACGCAACAATCTTATTTTAAATTTCTCATATTTAAACGCAACAATCTTATTTTAAAATTCTCATATTTAAACGCAACAATCTAATTTTAAATTTCTCATATTTAAACGCAACAATCTAATTTTAAATTTCTCATATTTAAACGCAACAATCTTATTTTAATTTTCTCATATTTAAACGCAACAATCTTATTTTCAATTTCTCATATTTAATCGCAACAATCTTATTTTAAATTTCTCATATTTAATCGCAACAATCTTATTTTAAATTTCTCATATTTAAACGCAACAATCTTATTTTGAATTTCTCATATTTAAACGCAACAATCTTATTTTAAATTTCTCATATTTAAACGCAACAATCTTATTTTCAATTTCTCATATTTAATCGCAACAATCTTATTTTAAATTTCTCATATTTAAACGCAACAATCTTATTTTAAATTTCTCATATTTAAACGCAACAATCTTATTTTAAATTTCTCAACAAGAATAAACATAAATTATAAACCGATTATAAGACAATGGTGAATCGCTAGTTGATTATCTGATCGATATAACTTACCTTATTGTTTTATGATATTCCGATTATCTTATTTAACCGCACATCACTTTCCGAACAATATATCGATATTATCGCGTCACAAGTCACGACGTGCTACCCATTCGATAGATATTCGTATACTGTATCAGTTAGCGAAATTGCGCTGACGCAGGACCTTGTGCAAAACCATCAGTAACTGACCTCTTTTGTTGCTAAACCGTTTGATCGCTCGCACGGTTAATGAAGAGGTGTTTAAGAGATGGGAGGTCAATGGGTTTGAACGAAATCTGGTGTATTTCTTTATACAGTAGAACCTAGGTAAGTTAAAATCCAAGGGAAACAAAATATTTTAAGTTATAGAGTCTTAAAAAGCAATACAACAGAACTAACTACTTTGCTATAATCCGCACGGGTTAAGTGAATGCATGCAAAGCCAATGTGTATGAAGCAGGCAAAATCTACGCACCTTATACATGCAGGACCAGTCACCACATGCACCCCAAGGCGCAATTCACCAGCAACAACGCACACAAAAGCAGCTCACACACCCACCACCACCATCTCGACGATCGTTTCGCCCCGAAACCGAAGCATCATCAGGAGGATAGGCTCCACGACAAAAGTCGTACTGTTATAGAGTCTTAACTTAAATTTAAGTTAGAGCGAGCAGGGAGGGGCGTTGTGTTAGTTAACACTTATTTATGTGCATTATAAGCTGTGATAGCCTAGCGGTGGGACGTGCGACTCTCTAGAGGCGACATAGATTCAAACCCCGGGCAGGCACCAATGAGTTTTTCTATTAAAACTTATGTGTCTAATTGATAATTGCAATTTATCACACGCTTTTCGGTGAAGGAAAACATCGTGAGGAAACCTACATATCTCTAGAGAATTCTAGGGATATGTGTAACCTACCAATCCGCATTGGAGCAGCGTGGTAGGTCTTAGCTCCAATCCTTCTCTCCAAAAACGGGGAGAGGAGGCCTTTGCCCAGTAGTGGGCATAGTAACAGGTTACTTTACTTTTTTTACTTTTATTTGCATGCGTCAGACGGAGTGGTAAATATTACACACGTTATATAATAATTGAAATTTTAACTTTAAGATATTGAGGGCCACCATCGAAATTATTATTTAATGCTAGAGGTTGTATTTTTTAAGTATAGAGGTTTTGGGTTCTGAAAATAAGGGAGCAGGTTATATCTCCTTGTGACACATGTGGGGGTTAAACTCATTACTATATACGATACTATAAAATTATTGATTTATGGGAAGGGCGCTGTATACCGAGATACAGGGAAACCTAGTTTGGTTACAGAGGTCTAAAAAATATTTAAAGACAAAATTGTAAAGATACTTTTGTGTTCATTTATATTTGTGTAAGAATGTTTTTTGGTATAATAAAGTTTTATTATTATTTACTATTATTATATAACTCATCTTGCTTGGGTGATGCGTTGCTTTGCGATTGAGTCTATCTAATAATTGGAGTAATTGTGTAAACGAATGTGTGTATTGCTTGTGTACAGTTGTGGATATTTCATGAGTCTTTACAAATTTTGCATGTATCAGGTTTTAGAAGGAATAGTACTCTATTCTAACAAATTCGAACTCTGCAAAGTAACTCTTATTTTTTTTTAATTATTTACAATCAGTTTTCATTCCCTTCTTAACCCTATTACCATAAGATAGTTTTAAGATGGCAGCTTATTTTATCCTCTTTCTTTATTCTCATCCTATAATCTTGTGTTGCACAGCGACTTTTGTATTAAACGGACCTCCGCGAATTTTTGATTAACTTTTCCTGTTGTACTGTTCGTTATTTGTAATGTCTCTAGAAAGTAATGGGTAGTGACCCTGCCTTCAGCTCGGCGGGTCGCGGGTTCAATTCCCTCTGAGAGCCAACATTATCTATAAACAATTTATTGGTTCTTCCAAGCCACCATTTTCTTTGAGCAATTTCTTGGTTCTTCGAGCCTGGGTGTATATTTGTATTTAAGTATGTATTAAAATGATATATGTAGTATATCTACTAGTTGTCCGTCACCCATAACACATTAACAAGTTTTACCTGTGCGTAAGTGTCGTAAAAAAGGCAACTTTGCTTTTAATTATCCAAAATGCTGATAAACTTGCATAAAATCCACTATATTCTCCCGTGAGTAATTACGAAATTCCGCCATTTTATATATATTATTATTATTATTTCTCGTATCTCTCAAGCATATTACACAATTGAAGATTATTTGGATTATAAAAATATCTGGATTTGAAAATCCTTTCAGCTTCATAAAAGGCAGCGTTTGAATAATGTAAAATCAAAAATTTTCAAAAGATTGATCGCCGAGTTTCTTGCTGGTTCTTCTCGGTAAGAGCAACATTCCGAACCAGTTGTAGCTTCATTAATCATATTAATGCTTGACGATTCATAAGTGTAGGTTTATATGAATAAAGATTATTTCGATTTGGTTTCATTTGATTTGATTTATTTTTTTTCCGAAATTTAAATTAAGTAGCGGCGTGCCATATACTACATCCACACAGCCGACATATCGCTGGCGACTAGCGACTTTATAGAATTAAAGACGATCGGATCACCACAACGGAAACGTTTTGAAGTCCTTTTTAATATTCACGTTCACACTCCAATGACATATATTAGTATTTTTACTTTCCATATAACTGTTGTGGATGAGTTGATATAAGGAAAATCCTATACAACTTAATATCAAGATTTTGCATCACCGTAATTTAGCTAATCCGTAAGCTGTCATTTGAGACATTTGTTTTCTTAGTGAGAGATAAGTTTAAAATGGTCTGTCCCAATACTGGGCAAAAGTCTCTTCTTTTCTTTGAATAAAATTCTCTAATTTGGAATGTATCGCATAAAATGGTTAAACTGGTAAATAGTAATGGTATGGCTATAATGATAATTCCTAACGGAATGGCTAGGATAGTAAATGGTACTAGATTGGCTTTAATAGTAAATAGTTATAGAATGGCTAAAATGGTTAATGGTAATGAAATGGTTAAAATATTAAATAGTAATGGAATGGCTAAAATATAAAATAGTAATGAAATGGCTAAAATATAAAATAGTAATGACATGGCTAAAATATTAAATAGTAATGAAATGGTTAAAATATTAAATAGTAATAACATGGGTAAAATATTAAATAGCAATAACATGAGTAAAATATTAAATAGTAATGAAATGACTAAAATATTTAATAGTAATGAAATGTCTAAAATATTAAATAGTAATGGAATGACTAAAATATTACATAGTAGTGAAATGGCTAAAATATTAAACAGTAATGAAACGGCAAAAATTGTAACATTTATTTCCTTAGAGTATTTTCACATTTAGTTTAAAGCACAAAATAAACTATAAACAAAATAAGATGCATAAGATAAAATATAATTCTGTGACTAAATTAAGTGCCTATTGACTCTTCTTTTGAAGCTATGCAAATCGTAGGAATCCGGGAAGATAGATGCAGGAAGGGATTTCCATACTTTAACTGTACGCATTAGAAAGGATGCGCTAAAGTGCTTTGTACGCATTTTCAATACATTAATTCCAGATAGTTCCAGAATATTCTAAGTTATATAACTTGTAGCTATCGAACACTTGTTAACTATGAAATGCGAAATAATGCTATTCCATTGTCTTTTTCATGTTATCAGTATACACGTTTTTTCAATTAAAAGAGTAATTATACGTGATGATTATTAACTGATGCTTGTCTTTCAATTTATCGCAAATAACAGACTGTATTTCATTATCATTCTCCTGCCCTTATCCCACTCTAAGTGGGGTCGGCACAACATGGTACAAAAATGTTGTCATATGATTTGGCTATGTATTTTACGACCTGCCGCCTGCCTGACGTCAACTTACTTTAGCCGCCTTTTACGACACCTCGGCAAGAAATGAGGGTGGTCTATTCTATGCAGCCGGATACCACACGACACATACCTTAGTCGCCTCTTACGACACCTCGGCAAGAAATGAGGGTGGTCTATTCTATGCAGCCGGATACCACACGGCACATACCTTAGTCGCCTTTTACGACACCTCGGTAAGAAAGGAGGGTGGTCTATTCTTTTCTGCCGAATACCACACGTCGAAACAGACTATATTTATACGCAAAAACTTCAAAAACAATTTTAAAGTTTTTGCGTATTTATTCATCACGGGGATAGCAACGCAGGTAAGAAGATCTTTCTTTATGTTATTGCAAAAGATGCATTTTGATGAAAAATAGGGCATACATTTTTCTTAGCTTCATTTTTTTAATAATTAAAAAAAACAATTTTAAAATTTTTTGTGCAATTTTTATTTTTAGATTTTTGTATCTCTCACAAAGAATTCTACAATATACATATATTATATATACGTACATTATGTATTCATATGTATATTGTTACCTAATAAATAAATCATCAAATAATATTATCGTTCATGGGGTCGTGAGTTACATAAGTTTGAGAAGCCTCTAGACTGATCTAGTCTCAAAATGTCTCATCATAGCCTCATCGCTTCGATTTAACGCCAATGTGAACAGAGCATTAGAGCATTATCTACCATCACGTAAGATAGAGTTCCATCTATTACAAAAGTCAAATAATTACGATTGCATTTACACGATTGGTTAGTGAAAGAGAATGTACTTTAAATTAAGGCCACGGCTTACACGCTAGCAATAGTTTTATGGTATTGCCCGTTATTTTTATTGAGTGTGACCGATCACATTCCTCACACATAAGGAGTATGGACGTCTATCTATATACACTAACTAGTCGTTACCCGTGATTTCGTTCGCGTGGATTGAAGTTTTGGAATAAACAATAGCCTCTGTCACTCTCCAACGCTGCAAATATCTCCATTAAAATAAAAAATAAAAATAAATATATCGGACATTTACACACACGGTCGTCCGTCCTCAAAGTAAGTAACTTAATACTTGTGTGATAGGTGACGGACAACTGGTAGATATACTATATATAAAAGTTTAAATACATACTTAAATACAAATACACACCCAGGCTCGAAGAACTAACAATTTGTTTATAGGAAATGTTGGCACTCGGCGGGAATCGAACCTCCATTATAACAATTAGATCGATACGGGAAGATTGAGAGAGATTTGTCATTTTCTGGGCAGCATAGTTTAATTACCCGTAGCAAATAACCCGTGAAATGAATATATTAAAATAACTCAGTTAAATTTATCCAATAAACAGAAACCGGAATATATAAGAACTTTATCAAAATAATTAATCCCCTCAGTACTTTTGTAAATCTAGATTTCCTGTTTCGTAATTAAATATATCTACATAAAAATCACACACGCAACTAATTTCCCGTTCTAATAACTTACATAACACAATAATTTATCGATCATTATCTCTTTAATAGTTCTTTTAGTCACAATGTGCAATAATTTGTTGAAATCTTATGTTTATAGCTTACAAGTCGTAATTTTATAGTTAAGTAACGCCCTTTCAAGATCTTACAATTGAATGAAAGCTTAAAACGGTGTATGAAATTATTTTTTATTGATCCTGTAAAGTAAAAAACAAATCTTAGGTGTGGACAACTAATGATGTAAAAAATATATACTAGCCGATTCTCAGACCTACTGAAAATCCCTTAAAAATGTTTTGGAGGAGTATGTTTACTAACTAACATTGTGTCCCGAGAATTTTATATCTATACTTATTATAGAACAAAGTCGCAAAAAGCTGTCTGTCTGTATGTAATCGATTTTCTCAAAATCTACTGAACGGATTTTTGTATGGTTTTCATCAAAAGATAGTGCAATACTTCCGAATGGTTTAAGTAAGTAATACATATCGGTATTATTTAAATTGTGTTGAAGAGATCGCGCAGTTGTAAAAAAACTTGCTTTAGCTTTAGTCGCGTGCGCTGCGTAAACCAGCAGAGATACGCTAAAGTACTAGAGAATTGTAGATCTATAAAAAATACTACAAAAAAGTCCGCAATAGCATGTCTCTATCTCTTATGGTTAACTCACAATAACTACTTTTATGTTTAAAATCTGAATTATAAAAAAAAATTGTGACACACTCATTTCCACGCAGGCGAAGCCGCTGGCATTGCTAGTATAAGATATAATAAGTAATCAATATAAGGATTTAGGATACTGTTGGGCTTGCCGAGGTTTTGCTCAGCTTCTAGTATGTTTGCTGAAGCGCGAACATACGATTTTCACAACACCTTAAGCAAAAAGACCGGTTCCTTGCTAGTAAGACTTCACCCGACCTCTACCCCCTCGTACGCACGAGAGGTTTTTTTACCGTGCGTTAAAAATACGTCATTATGAATCAAATGGGTATCCAAGTATCTGTTCGTTGTTGATATGCGCGTTTAAAACGCGACGTATTTTTATCGCGCAGTGTTCCATTTTAGTCGTTAGGGCGTAGGGCGTGAAGCTGAATATACCATACGAAACTTCTTATAACGCCTATTGAGGAATCTAAACGCGACGTATTTTTTACGCCCGTGCATACAAATGAGGAACAAATTAAAACAAATGGGTAACCAGGTATCTGTTCACACGACAGTGTATTTAAATCGCGACGTATTTTTACCGTGCAGTGTTCCATTTTAGTCGTTAGGGAGTTAAGCTGAATATACCATATGAAACTTCTTATAACGCCTATTGCGGAATTTTAGCGCAACGAATTATTACGCTCGTCCGAACGAGGCGTAACAGTATCCTAAGTATAGTACCCGGCATTAAATAATGCACATCGATGTTTAGAACGAAACAGCCGGCCAGTTCGGTTTCGTAGAGCGCTGTCACTGTCACTCAGTTAGTATGTGACGTTTCACACGGGTTCGTCAGTCGTCACAGTGAGTGCGACAGGGACAATGTGCATTAGTTAATGCCGCGTACTACACGTAAGTGTGTAAGATTTTATTTTTGTACATATGAATATAAATAATTATAAAAGGATTGGCGACGTATATAAAAGACAAAGTAGGAACCGATATAAGCTTGCGATTCCTGCTTTGCGCCTTGCAAAAGTTCGTAATTCGTTTGTGGGTTTGGGTATAAGTTTCTATAATAAAATTCCACAATCTATATTAACTTTACCATTACAGCAGTTTAAAAATACTATTAAAAAAAGGTTAATTCAGAAAGCCTATCATACTATTGCAGATAACCTAGAAGATAAGAATGCGTGGATATAGCTTCTCTTCAACCCTGTACAAGACATTTATAACTATATGTAACTAGTGATAAGAATTATTGTTGGAAAAGAGCAACCACTGAGTTCCTTGGTGGTTCTTCACGGTAGGAACAGCTTTCCGAACCAGCAGTAGATGTTGACGATTCAAAAGCACTTGTTTACAAGTTTACTAGTTGTTTAAAGAATATTTTGAATTTGAATATGCACGATTCATGAATGTATTAGTGCGACAGTAGGATAATTAGAATTGTGTTTCTGTTTGTTTTTCTTTATGTTTATTTGTATTTATCTTTGTTTGTGTATATTTTGTGTAAATTTGTTACTAACATACTAAGTCTGTTACTGACATTATGAAAGTTGCTGAAAAATTAAAAAAACCAATTATTATTATTATAAGAATGGTAGTATTTTAAACTTTGAATTAAGGGAAGGAAATCACGGGAAGACCTATTGTATCATAATGATATCAAGTTGGGGACAGTTTCTAAATATTTAGGAGTATATGTTCACACCTACAAGTAAATGCACATTCTAATTTCGCAATGCATCTTACGTAAGTGTTTTCACACGTTTCATAACTTATTACATTTTAACATTTGTGTAAACAAATGCAAATGATAAATTGTGAATTGCCTTCGCTAACCGTAGTTAGAAACCATTAGCGTACTGGAAAGTGAAAACACCTTTTGTCACTATCGGTATAAAGTATTCATAAGAAATTTTCATTCCGAGCAATATAACAGAACCAACTACCTTGCTATAATCCGCACGGGTTAGCGAATGCATGCAAAGCTAATGTGTATGAAGCAGGCAAAATCTACGCACCTTATACATGGAGGACAAGCCACCACACGCACCCCAAGGCGCCTCCACCTGCAACAACGCACACAAGCAGCACACACAACCACCACCACAATCTCGACGATCGTTTCGCCCCGAAACCGAAGCATCATCCTGCATTTTGCCTGCTTCATATACATTAGCTTTGCATGCATTCGCTTAACCCGTGCGGATTATAGCAAGGTAGTTAGTTCTGTTATATTGCTTGTAATATGGAATGCCGCAAAGTAATGCCTGCTTCTATAAATTAAATGAAATTTTCATTCATAAATCTTTACAAAAATAGAGATTGAAAAATTCTAGTGAGCAATAAAAATATTTGTGTCAGAATACCTTAAAGATCTTCTGTTATAAAAAGAATATTTTTATATATGAGAGTAAATAACTTATCCAAGAATTAATTATTTTGTTTAGCGCGAAGCTGAAGGCAGAATCACATCTATCCGCACCAACAAGCCAGTGGGATAAATACCAGGCCATCTTTATGTTAAATAATCAAAGAATATAGCAATAAAACAAGACATTTTCGTTAAAATATTTTAATTAAAACTGTCCAACATTTTATTAAGACTTTCGGCATTTACGAGTTGAACATCTGTTGCGTTTGAGGCCTAAAATAATTTTATCTTTACATTTGAATGGTTTTATTAATCTGTACCTTATAGGCCTAGGGTCCCATCTCTGCATATCTTTCTTCCTTATAATACATTATATGTACCAAAACACAAAAAGTTCAACCCCAATCAATGTTAAATATATTTTTATTAAAATTTTCATTTAAAATTACTCAAATAACTTAAGCATCATATAATGTTTGAACTAATATTTATTGTTAAGTGAAGATAACTTTATAAACAAGCCGATATAATTATATACTTTTTTATTTTGACAAATATTTTTATATGTTGATTCAAAAATTAAAATTCATATCTATAGCTATAATTTTTCAAAAATTTGTGCTTTATGATATTTTCATTATCAACAATAACGTATAACTTTAACATAGAACTTAATAATAAACTATTTAACTACAATTTTGTTTACGTAAAAAAAAACTATCACAATTAATTAAAGCTTAGTGATATTACGAGTAAGGTGCAATTTCGACGAGCTAAACTAGACATAACATATACTGCGTCCATCATATTATCAGTCTTTTGACAGCTCACGCTCATTAAGTTTTGTATTGCTTACGTACAAATATCATACAAATAATATTTGTACTTTATGGATGGGTACCGCCCACTTAGTGATGTCACACATAATGGTTACTACGATTATGCCACAGATTAAAAATAATCGGTAGAAATCGATGTTACGAGTATTAAAAGACATTTAATAACATTATATAAAGTTTTACTTTCTTCTTAGTTAATACATGAATACAAATAAAACAATCAGGATATTTTAATTTATTTTATTAGCACGAGTCGTCGGAATGATAATCAACACTAGACTCCTCCGATGAGGAGTCTTCAGTAGCAGTTATTATTAGCTCTTGTGTAGATAATATATTATCAAACGCAATATCACGTTCCCAATCAGAGAATATTACTCTTTTAGTTCTTTCCACCACACTTGCCCAGTTCTCGGCCGTGACGTGGGTGCAAGCATTTTTTAGCAATTGCAACATTTTATTCGCTGTGAATGGGGGGCTTGTATTGCATCTCGCAGCATGCCCTTTTACTTGTGCCCATATAAGTTCAATTGCGTTGTACTGGCAGTGGTATGGAGGAATCCGAAGAACAGTATGGCCATATTCTGCTGCCATTTCATTGATTACATAGCGTTTTGCTCTCTTTTTGGTTTTTAATATTTTTATTAATTCAACTTTTAACATTGAGTCGTCCACATTTTCTCCATTGTCCCGAAGCCAATTAATTATTTCATGCTTTTTATTAGCCTGTGTTGGCATTTTAACAATTTGACGGGAGTGGTAGGGCGCATTATCAATAAAAATTATTGATGGTTCTTCCAATGAAATGAGCATTTTTTTGAACCACTCTTCATACACATTTGCATTCATCTCTTCGTGGTAGTCATTTGATTTCTTCGATTTAAATGCCAACAGTGCGTCTTGTACAAATCCTTTTGCTGTACCTGCATGGCAAATGATTAGGCGCTCACCTTTTCCCATTGGTACTGAGGAAGTGGAATCAGCAATATCATCAGTCCAGAAACGAGATAGTGTGTGGTTAGCGTTGAGCCATGTTTCATCCGTGAAAACAATATTTGCCCAATCTTGTATTTTCTTTGCCTCTCTTAAAAAATCACAACGTGCTATAGCTAGATCTGTGCGTTCCATTAATAATTTTCTTTTATTTAACTTTTTATATAAAAAGCCAATTGTGTTCAAAACTTTGACCAAAGAAGATTTTTCACCATGAAATAGACCACTTCTTTTCAAAGAAACAATAAGTTTTCTCAAAGTTGGAATTTCTTTTCTCAAGTAGTAATCATATACATGACGACGAATAGCGTCAGCGTCAAAGTCATCAACAGCTGTCACCTTATGAGCCCGGCGCTTTCTTTTTGGTGTAGATGGTTTGTTTTGCTCCAAGCCGCTCCTGCCGTAGGCATCAGTAGTGATTTTAGTCACAGTTGATAGACTGATCCCCAACGCGGCTGCAACACGGTTTCGGACTTGCGTGATAGGTATAAGAGGTCCGCCATTTTGATTTTCTTGCTCAAAATACTCATGAAGTTTTAACACTAACTGTCTCGATTGTGCTTTCAACACACGTCCTTTCGGCATTTTCACGATCAATTAATATAAGTTTCACAAAAGTTTTTCCGAGGAATAAAGCTACTTAACTCAAGGTGTAACAGATGCGAGAGAACACTCAGCGAACGTAAATGCGTGTGACTATCACGGGCGTTTCGTTGAGAGTGACAGATCACGTCAAAATGGCGGCCGAGCGGAAGGTCTGTTGATGTTGCCAGTTGATGTATAATATATTTTTTATGATTATAATAAATACACACGGATTAACATTTATTTTCAAAAAACTAAGGCAATATTAAATCAAAATGTTGATTTCTATATCTGTTATTAGTTTACGTAGGTTATCATTAATCGAATTACTTAGGTACGTAATTCGATTAATGATAGTAGGTACTATAATCGGAATGGTATCGCATACGAGAATCTTTAGGACATCACTAAATATGTAAATCGTCAATCTGTCAAAAGATGGTTAATATAATGGACAGTGTATAACATTATTTATATAAGGCATTGATGGGCATAGTTAATCGAGAAATTAAAAGGATAAAGTAATTTTCGAAAAAATCGCTTACATTTTTGCCGTCGTTACATACGACCTTTTACGCCTAAACTCTTAGATATGCGATATAAAATAATAAATACATATATTCAACTGCTTAATGCTATACAGTTACACAAACTATGCATTCAACGATTTTTTAAAGACTTGTTGATCACTCTGTCTTAATCACTCATGGGCTGCGTGTTTTCGAGTAAGGATAGGTGAAAATGTTAAAATACACATTCTTTGCAGCAGTAATAACGGCAGAACTCAGAATTTAATATTATGTCGTTAAATAAAGAATTTTTTGCATTTTCCTTAACAATGAAAACTTTAAACCAATTTATCTCAAAACATGATTTCTTGAGTTGTGCCACTATGGCAGCCCATGAGCGAAATGTTTTCAAACGCAGACTATGGTAATATTTAATTCCTAAAGAAATAGAATATAATACAACATTTTGCAATCAGCAAACCAACTATTTTATAGGTACTAAATAAAATTCTAAAGACATTATTAAAAATACGCACTGTTGAAAATGTTGATCGCAACTAAAATTTATTTTTACCCGAAAATAAAGTTAAGTTAGAATTATGTAACGACGATTACGTCCTGAGAATCGACCCCATAATATTTTTTTGGCGATATAACGTATTAAATTTGATATAAAAAAACTAAAATACATTATCAAGGGTTTTCGGGGAAAAGGAAGAAAAATTAAAAAAATTACGATACCGCGATAATTGAAATTTGGAATGAGTTAGAGAATGAGATTTGGAAGAGTTAAGCGGTTGGACTGTTCAGGAGGAGCATCTACTTCCCACAAACTCTATGTAACGACGATTACGGCCTAAGAATCGATCCCATCACATTTTTTTGGTGATATAATGCGTAAAATTTGATATGGAAAAAACTAAAATAATATGTCAAGCATTTTTAAATTTAAACTATCGTGAGTATTCATATTTTATATCGATACCGGCTATATTCACGTCTAATTCCTTGCGGCTGTGGGAAGAATTACATAGGTGAAACTCGTCGCAACATCTGTAAGAGGATATCGGAGCATATACGTAGTGTCAAGAATATGGACACCAATGGTTCGGCCATAGCGGAGCATGTCCAGGATTCGGGTACCAACCACTATATAAGGTTCGACAAGGCTTCCGTATTATCCAGGGAAAAATTTCTGGTACCTAGAAAAATACGTGAAGCCATTGAAATTAGCCGCTACCCGAATTTTAACAGAGATGGTGGTTGGACACTACCTCCGGTGTGGAAACTGATTTTTGACACTACTGGTTCATATAAAGACCGTTTTGATCCCGACACCGTAAGCGTCGCATGCACAAATTTCATTAGTGCATCCGACGATGAAGACCAGAGTGACGTGAGTATAGCCAGTATCTATATTAACTATGTCAAGCATTGTCAAGGGTTTTGGGGGGAAAGGAACAAAAATTCTAAAAATTAGGTACGATATCGCGGAAATTGAAATTTGGAATAAGAGAGTTGGACAGAGCAGGGGCAGAATTTACTCCGACAAACTTTTAATAAGGAGATGTAAAGAGAATATTTGTATCAAAGAGAAATAAATGCAATAATTAATTTTTAGAATTAGGCTTTACTTTGCGGAGATATATAATACAAAAGTAATAATATAAAATATTTTGCTATAATCCGCGATACAGTAAAAAATATATATATAATGCTAAATGTATAGTGGACTATCCGTTTTTTCATACCCGTTACTTTTAGGATTCGTAAAAACACATGCACAAACCTCCACCACCGCAACCACAATCATATACACACATGGTTCGCTTTGCGATTTTGTCTTGGAGTCTACCTTCTGATGATGTTTCGGTTGCGGGGCGAAACGATTGTTGAGTTTGTGATAGTGAACGTGTGTGTTGCATGTGTATTGTAGTGGCAGCACTATACATTTAGCACTATGTATATTTTCTATTTAGTGTATCGCGGATTATAGCAAAATAATTTTTATTATTACTTTTCTAAATGAAATAACGTAAAGGGTGAGTTTCATTCTCTTATAGGGTTCGCTAGAATTCTAAAAGTCCTTGCAAATGGGTAGAGATTATGACAATTAGTTAAATATCACGTTATTCCCTTACGGAAGTATGAAACTACGGTTTTAAATTCCACGATTATTTTTATGATAAGGCAATACTAAACAAAGGTATTTTGAATTAAAGTCACGTACGATCTTTTAGATCGTCTCATATTTGAAACTATAGATATTTATAATCTTTTAAAAAACATTATTCTGGTTCTGTTTTAAAACAATAGGTTTCCAGTAAAAAACATTATGTATGTATTTTTTTATTTTTTGTATATTGTTAATAGAGATACTAGAGTAGGGAAAATAGCCTAAAATGTTCACCTAAAAGAAATAAAGGGAAAGCAAATGATGGTTCATCTATCCGTCTCTCTTTTTTATGTGTGATTTGACGAGTTATACGAGTTACATCTTCTCTCTCATTATTTATTGTGACATTCAAATTCAGACTTTCCTACTCTAGTATAATAACTCTATCCAAAATACACTTGGATGTGTTTGCTATTGTATTACTGCAGGAATCACCGAGTTTCTTTTCGGTAGCAATGGTTTATAGCAGTAAAGTAGACGATTCAAAAGCACTTGAAAGGATTAAAATACTGTCAAGTATGATATAGAAAATTTTGAATGACTATTTGTACATTTAACATATTATTTACTTTATTTTTTATTTCAAATTACCTACTTAATTAATATATAAACCTACAAGTCACATCGCGATAAAATCAAGTTACCTTTAAAATGGAATACCTAATTAATGGATAGTACCCAGCTATACCCACGTTTAATTATATCAGGTGAGCCCGACTAGTTTTAAGTCCACCTTTTTTTTCGAACTGACAGTATGCTGTTAGCCCTAATGGCTTTTACAGCGTCACCGGGCGGGACGGGCGAGCACAGAAGCATCGTCGAGGTTGCGAAATGCAGAGAGTAGAGAGCAGAAGCTCTACTAGCGTCGGGGAACGTTGTCCTAAGGGTGCCTCCTGTGAGGCCGGACCATGGCTTAGGGCGACGCGTAGTGGAGGGCTGATGGATGACTTTGATTAGTCATTGCTACGTCGGAAGGGTGGGGAGAAGCCACGTCCGACCGACGTCAGAAAACTGGGACCTCGTCTTCACCGGCGACGACGCTGTGTGTGTGTATTACGTGTTTTTGTGTTTGCGATCGTTATTTGATCTACAGGGTCAAATAGGACGCTTCTTGGACGCCTATATTTTCGGTGGTCATTTAAGTCCATCCTGGGTCCTTACTCATGAGCAGTTCTAGCCGCGGTAACGCCGTAAAAAGAGCTCATGAAAAAGGGCCCCGACACACTTAATCTCTAAAGGAACAGTTCGGAATTTAAAACATGAATGCGTTAAGCCTTTAAAAAAGGAGCAATTTGCAGAATTTTAACGCTTAATAGAACAAATCTTTGTAAACTAGAAAGGACGTGTGACACTGTGGACTAAATAAACACATGTTAAACCTGAAGCTGTCAGACACTGAATCGTTAAGTTCTGCCTAGAGGCGGAGGAAACACCCAAGAATATCCCTTGTGTCTGTCCAACGCTGATTCTTATTGACAATCTCTCTTAGGGTCGCATTATTTATGCCCAAAGGAGGTAAATGCCCTCGTTGCCAAGAAGATTCTGGAATTTATGGACGATACCTGCATTGGCAGCTAACTATAAGCAGTGGCGATCACAATAGACCAGCAATGATCATACGAAACTGGACCTTGAAGCCCTACATAGCTGCTACTCCTAAAGGAAGGAAAAGAAGTGCCTAGGATGGGCTTGAAATAGTAGAGCTCACCCAAAATAATAAGTCATGAGTGTAGTCGGTTTCTACACATTAACTTTGATTACCACGATAGTTTACATTTAAATCCGGTGGTATCCGGCTGAGTAGAATAAACAACCCACATTTCTTACCGAGGTGTCGTAAACGGTGACTAAGGAAAGTTGACCCACCGTGCGGTATCCGACTGAGTAGAATAGACCACCCTCTTTCTTACCGAAGAGTCGTAAAATACGACTAAGGTAATTTGACGTCAGGCAGGCGGCCGGTCGTAAAATAAATAGCCGAATCATGTGACATCATGTTTATAACATGTTGTGCCGTCCCGTTAGAGTGGGACAAAAATTCAAATTACCTTTTTAATCGGTTAATTTTACACATATGACTCAAAATTACAGAAAAACAATTACAAAAACAACCTCATCGGTATCTACCAACTCAGCTGGATTAAAACTAATATTACAATATTTAAGCAAGTTGTGCATTATAAGTTTACATACTGTATGTTTGTTTGTAACTTAAGAATTCACTCGAAGTTTTGAAAGACCTTTGAAAACATATAACAATGTTTTTATTAATTCTGTTTTGTTGTTCACAAGTTTTTAAGTAGACAAGCAATTTTCATAGATCATAAATAACATACTGAACCTGGGATTTTTTAAAATTAAGTTCTATAAGCCCTAGGATTTTACAAAAGTAATAATAAAATTACGGACTATCCGTATTTTCATACCCGATACGTGCAGGATTCGTAAAAAAACATGCACAAACCTCCACCACTTCCACCACAATACACAAGCACTACACACGTTCACTATCACGAACTCAACAATCGTTTCGCCCCGCAACCGAAGCATCATCAGGAGATATATCTCCTGATCTGATGAATTAACACTATATATATTTTCTATTTACTGTATCGCGGATTATAGCAAAATAATTTTATTATTACTTTTGTATTATGGATCTCCGCAAAGTAACGCCTAATTCTATAAATTACCCTAGGATTTTATCAAGTGTTTTTGATTTAAACACAAAATAACATTGATTATTTAATGTCAAAATCTAAAATAAACAAGGCATTTGGGTTTAAACTAATCGCTTTCGATTTCGATACGCGTAGTCATAATTTTTTTCTATGAAGAGTCTCTAATCTAATTTCCACTCCACATACATTGTTATGAGGATGCTTTCGTCTTCAAGAGAAGCACGGGCCAATACATGGTGACGAATAGGAGGAACAGGGCAGGGAATACAACCCTGGACAACTTGTCGATTTCTCGCCACAGCACACGCTCTTGGCCGGTGTCGGCGTCGACCCAAGCTACCTGAAATAATTATAGTTACTATAATGTACCACGGAAAACAGAAAATACAACTGTATTTTGTGAGTGAACATGGATTCAAAACTCCAATGGAGCACACACATAACAACTCTTGCAGGGGAACTTAGTTCAGCAGCCTACGCTGTTAAAGATAATGCAGATGTCGAGACAGCAAAACTTGTTTATTTTGCTTACTTCCATAGCATTATGTCTTACGGAATATTGCTATGGGGTAAATGCGCGGATAGTGAAAAAGTTTTTGTATTACAAAAAAGAGCCATACACACATTTACTATTTAAATTTGCGTGATTCCCTGCGAGAGAAGTTTAAGGAAACAGGTATTCCTACATTTGCTTCGCAGTATATTTTAAGTAATTTAATTTTTGTACATGAAAATATAAAGAATTATAAAACGATAGTTGATATATGAGACATTAATAATGTTTAACCTAATTACCTGTAATATGCTCTGTCGCCTCTCAACACCGACCAGATGCGCTGTGGGCGCCCCCCCAGCCGGATGAACCGTGGGCGTCGTAGCGGAGGGGGATGTGGGCGAAGTGAGATCAACCTTCCTACACCGTACTCCGCTTCCTTCCCACGCAGCCACTGTACCACAGGAACCCTTCTCGCCATTGAGACGCTATAAATTATGTATATATTTTTATACATAAAAATATAAAGAATTGAAATTCAAATTCATATTCCAAATATTCTTTACTCAAGCAAGCTTGTGAAGTGCTTTTGAATCGTCAACTTTACTGCTGGTTTAGAAATCCGTTCTTACCGAGAAGAACCAGCAACAAACCCGATTGCTCTTTTTAAAATATAAATCTTATAACTACTTACATTTAGTCAATACTGTCTTGTAAAGGATAGAAGCGCAATTATATCCACACATTCTTATCATCTAAGTAATCCTCAACAGTAGCTATTGAGTAATTTATAGAATAAGGCGTTACTTTGCAAAGATCCATACTACAAAAGTAATAATAAAAATTATTTTGCTATAATCCGCGATACAGTAAATAGAAAATATATGTAGTGCTAAATGTATAGTGGACTATCCGTTTTTTCATACCCGTTACATGCAGGATTCGTAAAAACAAACAAACAAACTCAACAATCGTTTCGCCCCGCAACCGAAGCATCATCAGGAGATAGACTCCACGACAAAAACGCATATCTCTTTGCGAAAATATTGTATTGAGTTTGTGATAGTGAACGTGTGTAGAGCTTGTGTATTGTGGTAGCAGTGGTGGAGGTTTGTGCATGTGTTTTTACGAATCCTGCACGTAACGGGTATGAAAAAACGGATAGTGCACTATACATTTAGCACTATATATATTTTCTATTTACTGTATCGCGGATTATAGCAAAATAATTTTTATTATTACTTTTGTATTGCTATTGAGTTAAGGTCGGAAGAAATTTCCAATAGTAAATGGAAAGTAGTAATTAATATCACTAATGAAATACATGAAAAGAAAGTTGCAAACTTAAAGTAGGTAAGGGTACAAAACTACGTGCTAACTGTGGAAACACTACGTTAACTCCGCAAATAAGTTTCGATAACATTTAGGCATAAGTTTTCTAAACAAAACACCGTATTCCAGTGCGAAGTTCAAGCAATAACTTTCATAATATAATTAGCTTCGCAATACTTGCCACTGGTATTATCCGCGGCATAGTTTCTTGTGCTTTCGATTTGTTCATTTGGTACTGTTTGTCTAAAACTTTGACTACAACGAACTCTCCGAGGGCTGCGAATACAAACATCATGCATCCAGCCATCCATAGGTCTAGGGCCTGTGAAATAAAAAGGATTTGCATTAATCAATATGCATCCTCGTGATTCTCTTAGACAGAATGTGGAAAAATCGGCGTTCTAAGGTAGATTCACAATCATCATCCTCCTATCCTTATCCCACTCTAAGTGGAGTCGGTACAACATGTTGTCACATGATTTGGCTACATATTTTACGACCAGCCGCCTGCCTGACGTCAACTTACCTCAGTCGTATTTTACGACCTCTAGGTAAGAAATAGGATGGTCTATTCTATTCAACCGGATACCACACGTAGGGTCAATTTACCTTACTCGCCGTTTACGACACCTCGCTAAGAAATGAGGCCGGTCTTTTCTAAGATCCGGATACCACACGGCGGGTCGTCTTACCTTAGTCGCCTTTTACCACACCTCGGTAAAAAGGGGTAGTCTATTCTACTCAACTGGATACCACACGGTATATTATTTGTGTGGATAAGCTATCACTGTCCTAAAAATAGAGACAGACTTGAAAGCAACATAAATTGGTGCCTACGAAACCTTAAATCTATTTGTTAGAAGCCTAACCTATGTTGCATCTTCGCAAAATCCGAAAATCAATTCTTAGTCTTGCAAAACGTTTTTATAAGAATATTCTTTAAGAGTATCTAAACTTGCTTTCTGGATGCGTTCTAACTATGTATTATGCTTTTACGGCTAATCTCCTGGAGCAATTTTGATGAAACTTGGTACACATCAAGCTTATATATTATTTAATTATTATAAAAACCTCAATTTTTCCTCTAGTAACGGGAAAAACAGATACTGAGACGCGGGTATTTCTAAAATTGACGTAAATAAGTCCATGGGTACTACTAGGATAACATAATTAAGGGGATTTTAACCAATAGGATGACGCAGGTATATATGTTATTATTATAATTGTAATTCACCTTCACGTAAGCAACTGGTGGTATGTCCGCTCTAAGGCCAGTAAACATAGTCACTAGAGTCAACATGCAGGTGACCAGGAGCGTCACTCGGCCTGGGATAGCGTCCAGGTCTAACCAGAAGCTGAACCACGACAGCATAACCACTAAGGAAGATGGTGCAAATGTTTGGATCAAATGGTGACCAATTTGTCGTTCAAATCTGAAGTATACCACCAATCTGGAGTAGTTACCTAAAACAGTTAAAACGAGTTACAATACTTTATTACAATAATCTATACCTATTATTAAACAAAGTTGGCAAATGCTATGTGTGTATGTGATAAATTTTACTCAAAATCTACTGAACGGATTTTTGTACAGTTTTTACTCAAAGATAATGCAATTTTCCGGAAGGTTTAGACAATACATGACGATTTTTTGTTAACTATATCAAAGAGATTGCACGGTTGTAAATAAACTCACCTGCTAAGAGATTTATTCGCGTGCGCTAAGTAAACTAACAACCATACACTAAAATAATGTAGTAGAGAATTGGCAAATTTTAAACTTTCGCAATTCATATTTATTATTATATAAATAAACAGGTCACATCGCGGCAAAATCGAGTTACCTTTATACAAGGTTCGACGTTTCGGCTGAGTTGCATCCGCCGCGGTCACGAACTGACTAGAGCGCCGCGGCGTCTTCGTTCCCGAGTACTACAGTCATTATTTTGTTCATCTACCCTCACTTGAACCGCACATTCCACGTAAGGTCTCTTACACACCACACTGATATAATCTGCACGCGATATAGCTTGCAACGATTTCTTCCGCAAGTTATATTTATTAATCACTGGATCCCCAGTCGTTGACAATCTGAAACCCTCTCTGTTGAACTTATGATGCTTTTTGATTTCAACAGCTTCACGCGCCATAATAGTGGGCATCAGTTGACAGGACTTTGGGATCATGAAGCTCAATCCAGTGATTGCTCCCCGAATTAAGCAGAATACAGAACCTTGTAAAAGGGTAACTTGATTTTGCCGCGATGTGACCCGTTTATTTATATAATAGTAGAGAATTGTAGATCTACAAAAGTACTTTCCAATAGCATGGCTTTATGTTTTATACATATGTTATTTATGTTTGTAACTCAAAATAGCTTCTTTTATGTTAAAAATTTTAAATTAAAAATATTATGTCATTGTCGAGACTATTTTCTTCAGTAACAATCATTGTTTAATTCAAAAGGTGTTTTATAAATAAATAAATCTTTATTCTTCAACACACCTCAACAACAACAGTATGAAATAAAAGAAAAAAAAGCGTAAACGAGCAATATAAGAAAAAAAGTTATTTGTCAAAGACATTTGTCGTAAAGATACATATGTATAAAAATGCACAACGGTGTTTTTAAAAATATATATATATTTTATTGTGCAAATATTTCAACAAACAAATTTTCTGCCGAGAACTCCGAATCAAGTTTATATAAATCTGTATCTCGAAGTCCCCGCTCTCTCCCAGATTTTACAATAAACTAGATGCAGGTAAACAGACAAATTAAATAAAATATAAAATAAGGAAAACAAAAATAAATGGTAAGTCGACATGTTTGATTTGTAGTAGCACATAAAATTTGATAGTGTGTGTGAGTGAGTTTTCGTGAGTATGTGTGTGAGTGTGAGTGAGTGAGTGTGCGTATTTTCGTATGTGTATGTATAACTAATATATAACCAATATATAGAATAAAACAGATTGAGAAAATATGTATATAGGTGTGACGAAGAAAGGGAATTATTATTTATTTCATTAACAAAACATATAAAAATTAACAAGTAACAATCAAATATTTGCACCTTCTATTTGCAATACTGGGGTCGTCACAATATGATTGTCTCTTTCTTTCTCTATTATCATTCGTCAACTCTGGCGCTACTCCTTTTATTATACCAATAAAAAAAATTACCATCCTTATCGATCATGTAGCCGTTCGTTTCCTCCAATCTCAATGGCTCCCCGATGTGATATTGTAATAACTTGAGCTCAGGATTAATAGTAACACCGGCCTCACTCCATCTAAATCTCACTTTTTGGTTGCTGTAGGAAACTGAAAAATAAGAACATTGTCACCTGTCCAATGTCAAAAAGCCTACTATACTGTTGAGGATCACATAGATAATAAGAATGCGAGGATATAGCTACTCTTCGACCAGATATTAATGAGTAAATGTATTATAACTAGTTATAAGAAAGATATTTTGATTGGAGCATCCGCCGAGTAAGACAGCTTTCGGAATCAGCAGTTATTCTAAAATGTGTCTTATATGATCCTGACGGTCAAATAATGATTGCAAACTGCGTCTTCGCTGAAGAATAGGTTCCAGTTCTGACGTCAGTTGGTCGTGGTTTCTCGCCACCCTTCCAACATCGTAATGACTAATCAAAGTGATACCATCAGCCTTCGACTACGCGTCGCCCCGAGCCGTGTCCCGGCCTCAGAGGCAACATTAAGACGACGTTCCCCGACGGAAGTAGAGTTTCTACGCTCTACGTTTCGCATTTTGGAACCTCGACTATGCTTCTGCACTCGCCCACCCCGCCTGGTGAAACTGTAAAATCCATTAGGGCTAACTGCCTATAATCACTTTAAAAAAACTTTGACCAAATACATATATGGGACAATTACACACACGGTCATATGTAAAGTAAGTAACTGAATACTTGTGTTGTTGGTGACAGACTACCGGTAAATATATAAATATATAATTTATATAATTATAAAATTACACTTTAATTAATACACCCAACGAAAAACCAACAAAGTTTTATATAAAACGATGGCCCTCAGTGGGATTTGACCCCGTGACTAACAGAGCTGAAGGAAAGGTTATTACCATCTGCGCCAACAGGCTGGTCACGCTTTGTTTTCCTTTGCCGATGTGCGCCACAAATTTCAAATATCAATCAGATACATAAGTTTTAATAGAAAAACTTTTTGATGTCTGTCCGAGGTTTGAACCTTTGACCGCCTTGATCGAGTCACACAGTTTTACCGTTCGGCTATAGTATTCATGATAAGAATGTGTTGATAATGTTACAAGAGTTATATTTTGAATATAATAACCGCTGAGTTTCTTGCTGGCTCTTCTCGGTAGGAATAGAGTTCCGAATCAGTAGAGTTGACGATTCAAAAGCACGTGTTTACAAGTTTACTTGAATAAGTAATACTTTAGTTTGAATAAATAAATATAACTTACAGCTTTCAATGTAAATGGGGCAAGATTGTATATCCATGGGGTATAGTTGAAACTCCATCTGGCAAGCAATGATGGCGTGCATACGCGCTGCGTACCTCACAGTCTGGTTTCTATATAATGTCACCGACGAAAATTTGTGCGTCAACTCCGCGATCTCTGGAAATTTAACAATTCTCCACTTGTTTACAAGTTTACTTGAATAAAGAATATTTTGATTTGATTTGATTTGATTACAGTCAACCTAAGGCCTCATAGCACGGGCGTAAAAAATACGTCGCGTTAAAAATCCGCATAGGCTTACTTAGCATTTTAATTTATATATATATGTATATATATGTGTGTTTTTTATTTTTTAATTTTAAGTTTTTTGTATTTGTTTTCATTAATAGTAGACAGTGAATCGTCGAAACAATGTTGTGTACATCTATAATTGGTGCATTTATCAGATGTTTTCTTATTTTTGTATGTAGTCTAACCAATTTTTAATACGTGTGCTGTTGATGTTCCTTAATAAATTTAAAGTTTCGTATCGTGTATTTGGCTTAACGCCTAAAATGGAAAATTGCTTATAAAAATACGTCGCGTTTAAAAAGCGCTGCCGTGTGAACAGATATATGGATACCCATCTGTTTCATTTCGACGTATTTTTAACGTACGGTAAAAAACCTCTCGTGCGTACGAGGAGTTACTGCGTACACGCGATAATTTTCATAAGATAATTTATAAGGTTAGGTGTTACTTTGCGGTGATCTATATTACAAAAAAAATGAAATATTACTTTGCTATTATCCACGATAAAACTTTTAGACTATTCGTTTTTGATACATTTTTGGATTTCTCTCAATTTAGAATTAAAGCAAAGGATTGTTTAAAAGTTTTCATTTAAATTATTTTGTTTGTATGTAAAGGTGGAATCGTGCCAGTTAAATTTGACCCACTTCCCGGTGTCCGATTGAGTTGAGATTCTATATACTCGTCCAGTCTTGATGACTATGCATGTTCATGACAAGTTTGACCTGATGCTACTGCCATAATTGGCTCCAGATAATAGAACTCCTCAACGGTTAATAGTACTGACATGAAAGCTTTTTAACTGGACTTGTTTATCCTTTAGGTTAGCTCATTGTAACCGACAGACAGACGACCAGCCTTCGCATTTATAATATATATGGACTTCTTTGTTTCTTAGCTAGCTTAGGATCAGTTTATGTTTATACCTATATAAAATGCGTCTCTATTTCCCATAAACATCGCATCACGCGTGATCAATTTTGCTGAGTGTTTTTGTTGTTTTAATTATTATCAGTAGAAAGTTCATATGAAAGAAATTAGAGTTTGTTAAACATTAAAAAATTTAAGAAAACTTTCTTAAATTTAATTTCCAAAAAACAGTATATTCGGAATTCGGGACCAGGAAGCGAATGTGATCCTTGTACAAAGAGAGTTTTGTGAGCTGTTAAAGTAGGAGCAGTATCTTGTTAGGACAGATTTTATAAGAATGGGATGTAGAGTTAATTTTAAGTAAATACAAACAGTTATAAGTATTAATTTCATTTACTTCATCGTCTAATGTTATAGTCTAGGGTCCCTTACATTATGAATACGATTCAAAAGCACTTGTTTGCAAGTTTACTTGAATAAAGAATACTTTGAATATGAATATGAAATTATCACAAAGCCTGAGAGGCGTATTGCTTATCGCAGCTCTTCTTTTTGTAGATTAGTGATAAATTCCTAGAACATCGAGATGTTGTCCGAGGGCAAAAGTAAACAATTTAAGAGGCAGACTAGGGTAAAATTTGTGATTTACAACCTTTGACTTTAAACTTAATTCAATTTGAATAGCCATATATCATTTAATTTATTTTACGCCGTGTGTTATCCGGCAGAGTAGAATAGACCAACCTAATTTTCTTACCGAAATGTCGTAAAAGCAAGTCGACCCACCGTGTGGTATCCGGTTGAGTAGAATAGACCACCCTCTTTCTTACCGAAGGGTCGTAAAATACGACTAAGGTAAGTTGACGTCAGGCAGACGGCCGGTCATAAAATACGTAGCCAAATTATCTGACAACATGTTTGCAACATGTTGTGCCATGTGTTGTGTTGGGCAGGAGGATGATGATATCATTTAATTTATTTTAAGTGCTTTTGATGTGCTATTTCAAATTAATTATCCATAAAAAATTGTTCATCCAAGCTGAGTGTGTCGATGGAAAAAATATATTTATTCAACCCATTAATTAATTAAGAGAAATAAATAAATTTATGTCAAATAATATTGACGATTAAATATTTTAAAAGCATTTATAAGTGACGTTTATGACTGTGAAATTATTAAAGTGACCTAACTCAAAAAGTTGTTTTGTGGTAAATTGAAATAAAGCGTAGAGATGTTTATCAAATCAGTGCAAAAATTATAAAGCCATAAATATATAGGCTCAAGATAAATAAAAGCATATAAAAAAATATAAAAGAAAAACAAAATATAATAATTTTAACAAAGTATTTTTCAAACGTCTCAATATAGTCTTTTTCTTAATAATTACTCTAATTCAAAAGTAATAATAAAATTATTTTGCTATAATCCGTGATACAGTAAATAGACAATATATATAAAAATATATATAAGTTAAAATTTTATCAACTAGAAAATATTTAAAAATTCTCATTAATTTTATTTTGGTGTGTCAAAAGCAAAGTATTTGTTTATATGATTGTTTTTTATTACACTTAAAGAATTGAAGTCGACCAGAAGTAAAAGTAAAAATATAGTGCTAAATGCAAAATCGCAAATCCTTGCGATTTGGTCGTGTAGTCCATCTCCTGATGATGCTTCGGTTGCGGGGCGAAACGATTGAGTTTGTGATAGTGAACGTGTGTAGTGCTTGTGTATTGTGGTGGCAGTGGTGGAGGTTTGTGCATGTGTTTTTACGAATCCTGAATGTAACGGGTATGAAAAAACGGATAGTCCACTATACATTTAGCACTATATATATTTTCTATTTACTGTATCGCTGATTATAGCAAAATAATTTTATTATTACTTTTGTAGTATGGATCTCCGCAAAGTAACGCCTAATTCTATAAACTACTCTTATTCGATTTTTCACGAAGTTAAACTATAGTTTAAAACTATAGTTTAGAAAACTATAGTTTAGTTATAAACTATAGTTTTCAAATAAATACTTCAATTTTTAAACCAACATTAACTGGAATGTACTGCAATATTTTCTTTATGGAAAATTAAAAACAATGTCGCTTGGAGCCACATTACTCTGAATCTGGTATTTTTCAATATTGTGTTTCAGATGCGTCATTTAAATAGAAAATTTCCAGTTATTTTTTCATTAAATTATATACAATACTATTGTCGAATGCTTTATTTATCGACCACCATTTTATGCATTAATAAAAGCGCAAACTTTACTTATATAAAATAACTGGCTGTTAGCGCTTCTTTTCCCGCGCGGTGTGTTACAAATATTTCAGCTAATGTACATAAAATCGTAATGTGCAATTCACGTAAACCTTTTGGTAGAATGACAATACCTTTTAATGAAAACCGTACAAAAATCTGTTCAGTAGATTTTGAGAAAATCGATTACATACAGACAGATAGCATTTGGGGACTTTGTTTTATCTATACTAGCTATACGTGCCGCTTCATCCGCATGAAAATCAGTTTTTTTTCGAACTGTCTGTATGCTGTTAGCCCTTATGGCTTTTACAGCGTCACCGGGCGGGACGGGCGAGCGCCGAAGCATCGTCGAGATTGCGAAATGCAGAGAGTAGAGCGCAAAAGCTCTACTAGCGTCGGGGAACGTCGTCCTAAGGGTGCTTCCTAAGTGGAGGGCTGATGGATGACTTTGATTAGTCATTGCGACGTCGGAAGGGTGGGGAGAAGCCACGTCCGACCGACGTCAAAAAACTGGGACCTCGTCTTCACCGGCGAAGACGCTGTGTGTGTGTATTACGTGTTTTTGTGTTTGCGATCGTTATTTGATCGTCAGGGTCAAATCGGACGTTTTTTGGCCGCCTATTTTTTTGGTGGTCAAGGAAAATCAGTGTTTAGCATCTAATAGTTGCTCGAGTCTCGGCCCTGCACCGCTTTATATACCTATTCTTCCAGCCAAACTACAATCCACACTGGTTTGTTACTATCAACAAAACGACCTCAATTTACATTAAACCGTTACGTACTATTAACCTAAACCTTTCGGAGGAATTACACTATCTTTCAGTAAAAATTGTACAAAAATCCGTATAGTAGATTTAGAGAAAATCGATCACACACAGACAGCTTTGGTGATTTTGTATTATATTATGTATAGATATCTCAATGTACTCTTTGTTGTAAATTCTTGGATATGTCAATAAATATATCAGGGTACGTTTCACTTTTAAAGACGTATTGCTTTAGATTTAGGTTGCAGATATAAGTTTACTATGATTCTAGCATTATTTTATTAAATTACTAGCTTTTACCCGCGACTTCGTCCGCGTGGACCGTAGTTCTGTAATACTCAATAGCTTCTATCCGTATCCAACCTTGCAAATATCTCCGTCACAAAAATCAAATCAATCCGGGGGGTTAAATAGCAGTTCCTATGACAATTATTACGCTACTCGATTACTACTACTATCTTCTACTCCCCTGATGCCATTCCTGTTATTTATCAAAGATATTAATTTGCACTGGAAAGATTCGAACACAACCATAAGAAATTTGTAAAACCTCTTAGTGGGCAGTAGTTCTTTCAGTTTATCTGTCAATGTGAGACTCCATTGGGCCTACTGACTAAATTAAAAACATGATATAAAAATTCGCACAAAAATTCTAAACATTCGTTTAATATCTTTTTAGTATAATCTTTACTTTTTATATAAAATACTTCTCTTAAACCAACATCGATGAAATTTGGCACAATTAATGCTTATACATCAGGGTAACTTATAGGCTATATTAGTTCTACAAATCCTGTTAATTTAACAGTAATAGCATAACATAAGAAAGCTGAGCTATTTAAATGTAAAATTGACGTAAGTTATAATTAACAGTAAATGCGAAAATCCGCCTGTCTGTTACGTTTTCACGCCGAATCAGCTAAGCCAATAAAAATAAAATTTGGTACAATAAATGCTTATACACCGGGTAAAGCTATAGAAATCCTGTTAATGCAACAGGAATAGGATGACATTACCATTATTTTACTTTCATAAATAATAGGATATGTCGTGAACCATTTTTGGAATTGCACTCCCTATGTGAGTAAAATTAAGTTACTTGAATCTTTGTACTTTTTGTCCAATCTTTAAGCTTGAATCTTGTCTTTGTAGACAGACCCTTTTAAATAAAAAAATCGTGTGCTAATTTAGTGTAAGCAAAAATTGCCTTTAAAAGCGAATGGTGAATGCGATTCGCACTTAACTACCCCTCATTTTGCACGAACGTTTCCGAAGCCCTGAATATCGGTCTGATGATCACGGACTGCTATGAGTCTTGCTTTACGCTGTTATATCGTTTTTGAAGCTTTAAACTTTCAATGACAACGGTGATATGCATTTTATTGCTCGTTATATCAAGTGAATGTCTCCGAGGTTCGCAGTTGAGTGTGTTGATCACAATCTGATGTAGTCTTCGGATGCAGGTTGAGCTGATCTTTTGTAGGATTAAGTCTCCAAATAATGACAGGGATCTGCAATGAAACGCTATTCATATTGAGAGAATATTTTCGAAATTTGCATTTCTGTATGATACTCACAATCGACTGTAACATTTCGGGAGGACAAAGAAATTTATCGTGTTTTCCAAATCATAGTTTATTTATTTTAATAAATAACACCTATTACTTACATTTGTTATACATTGTAAGAGATAATTTAAAATTATCCTGCACACAAAAACCAAGATTTATAAAAACTCTTCTTAAAATAACTCTTTCGACGTAAGCTAAACAACGTGATAAAGAACCTCCTTTTAATTACAGATTTAACTCGCCTGTGTGTATCAAACTCAGTGAATAAAAAAAATGATAGGATGATAATAGATGGCGTTTTAAATGTCATCCTATTCCTGTTGAATTATCAGGATTTCTATAGCCTATACCCCGATGTGTAAGCATTAATTGTGCACAAATTTTATCGATTTTGCCCTTTTTAAGCTTTAAACTTTGAACGACAACGATGACACACAGTTAATTACTCTTTATATTGAGTGAATATCTCCGAAGTTGGCATTTAGTGTGTTGATCACAATCTGCTGTATTCTTCGGATGCATGCTGAGTTAAACTTTTTGAAGTAGATCTTCACTCTCCAGAGACTCCAAATAATGACAGCACATTGAAATGCTATTCATATTAAGATAATTTTTTCGAGGTTTGTATTTCTGTATGATACTCACAATCGGCTGTAATATTTCGGGATGACAGAGAGAACGTATTTTCGAAAGCATAGTTTATTTAATTTAGGAAATAGCGCGTATTACTTACATTTATTATTTTTTGTAATAGCTAAGTTAATTTTATTCAGTAAACAATAAACAATATTTTGATTTCTAAATTTTATTTTAAAAACTTTCCTAAAATAACTCTTTCGACGTAAGCTAAACATCACTAACCTCTGAAATACAACCTATTTTATTTTCTGATTTGACTTTGCCTTAAAGGACTCGATTCCAGGCCGTTAATATTTATAAACTAAATTAATTAAATTTAAACTTAATTTGATAAATTGTGAATAAAAAAACTTATTATTATATTGATGATAGATAGCGTTTTTAATGTCATCCTATTCATGTTGAATTAACACAATTTCTATAGCCTATACATATAGGGGTAACATTACCCCAGTATATAAGGAATAATTGTGGCAAATTTCATCGATATTGGTTCAGCGGATTGGCCGATTGAAAACGTAACATACAGACAGACAGACAGACTTTCGAATATTAGTAAGGATTTATTTAATTGATACTTAAAATTCATCATGTACTGTTTCGTGAAACATGGACAAAATGAAGAAATAAATATCTACATATCCCTGGACAATTTCTGGAATATGTCGAACCTATCAATCCGCATGGTATAGCATATAGGCTTCAGTCACCGTTTTAAAGGAGACAGCTCCGAGGCTTTGCGCAGAATAGGAGATAGTATCAGGCCATTTCTTTCCCTACAGAAATAATAACACATTTTAAAAAATCATTAAAATTTAAAGCTCCATACAAATGATCTCCTTACATTTATTTTGATTTAAGCGTCTAGTATTCCATTCTATATTACACCACCTTGAAGCAGAAATTGCTTAAAAAATATCTTATATTTTGTTCTTATACTATACGTTCTAATACCTATATTGTTACGTTTCATCCAGAATTTCAAGTAAATGCCTTCAAGAAATAAAAAGTTTCATACAAATATTCACCGTCCATTAACAATGAATATAAAATGTGATATTCTTATAAAAAAAAACGTCTCCAAACCGGCCTTGTTCTCATAATTCTCATTAAAACGACGGAAAACGGAAAAAATGCAAGTACCAATATAATTGTAAACGACCTTCCAACTTAAAGTTGACATTTTTTTTATTTGCTGACCAATGGAACTAAAAAAATTAGGCTTTCTACTACATATTAGTTTAAACAGTGTCCAAATCGTTCAAGAGATTAGCAGAATCAAACGCACAATGCCAAAAAAAAAAAGTGAAATTCTTCAATAACGTCAGCTTCAGTCTGGCCTAATTGTCATAAAAAGATTTGTGCTTCTCTTGGCCATGGTAATATACGTAATCAAGGAGGTAAGATTACTTCAGGAACGGCGAAAGACGGAAAAAATGCAAGTACCTGTATAAATAGTATAAAGTAAAGTAGTAAAGTAATAGCCCATTACAATCCCACTGCTGGGCATAAGGCCTCCTCTCTCCGTTTCTGAGGAGACAATGACCTACCTACTGGAGCTATAACCTACCACGCTGCTCAAATCCGGATTGGTAAGTTACACATATCCCCACAATTCTTTAGAGATATGCAGGTTTCCTCACGATGTGTTCCTTCACCGAAAAGTGTGTGATAAATTTTAATTATCAATTAGGCACTTTGAACCCGGGAACTGGCGAACACCTCGAAAGAGTCGCACGGTCTCACCGCTGGGCTATCACAGCTTATATATCATAGTATACGATCTTTCAGCTTAAAATTAACATATCTTTTTTATTTGCTGACCGATTAAAATAAAACATACCCTGTATGTTAAGTGAGACTTCCTACTACACATTAGTTAAAACCGCATCCAAATCGTATCAGCGGTTTCTGATATAAGCGGAAACAAACGCACAATGCCCTAAAAAACTGGAATTAAAATGTAAAATACTTCAAAACAATCAGCTTCAGACCAGCCTAGTTCCCATAAAAAGATGTGTGATTCTCCTAGCCATGGTAACATATGAAATTCAGTAAGAAAGATTGCTCCAGGAATAGAGAAAACCGTTAAAAATGCAAGTACCAGTATTAAAGTATACGACCTTTCACCTTAAAATTGACATATCTTTTTTATTTGCTGACCGATTGAAATAAAACATACCCTATATGTTAAGTGAGACTTCAGACTATATATTAGTGAAAACCGCGTCCGAATCGGATCAGCGGTTTCTGAGATTAGCGGGAACAAACGCACAGACATACAGACAAACCGACAAACAGACAAACAGATAAACCGACAAAAATTTTAAAAACTATTGTTTCATGTTTAGGAACGTATTTTGAGACGACTACACTAATTTTTTCTTTTAAATATTAAATGTACAGATTTGACATCTCAACGATTTTATTATATGTATTGATGATGACTTTAGTGACATAGTGACTTTTAAGCACAAAAGTTTCACCATAGGTGCGAAATAGTGTAGTAATATAATTTTTAAAATTGGGTGTTAGTTTGCGGAGTTCCATAATTCAAAAGTAATAATAAAATTATTTCGCTATAATCCGCGATAATGTGAATATATATAATGCTAAATGCAGAGTGGACTATACGTTTCATACCTGAAACATGCAGGATTCGTTAAAACAAATGCACAAACCTCCACCACCGCCATCACAATACACAAGCACTACAGACGTTCACTATCACAAACTCAACAATCATTTCGACTCGCATCCGAAGCATCATCAGAAGATAGACTCAACGGCAAAAAAAAACACAAAATCAATTTTTTAGAGATAGACTCCACTACATAATCGATATTGTGGTGGCGGTGGTGGAGGTTTGTGCAAGTGTTTTAACGATTCCTGCATGCTTTGGGCACTAAATGAGTAGTCCATTTAGCAGTATATATATTTCCTGTTTACTTTATAACGGATCATAACAAAATAATTTTATTATTACTTTTGTAGTTATATAGTAGAACACAAAAGCTCTACTTGCAACTGAGAATATGCTCCTAAGTATCTCTTATGAGAATAGCGTATTCTATTGTCTCTATAAGAAGTTTGAAACAAGCAGTTGGTGTTAAATGTCTTGCGTGTGTAAACAGTAATGATTATATATATTAAAAAAAAAGTGAAAGCTGAATCATTTATTTATGTGCTTATTCCAAATAAGTGATTAAACAAAATATTTATATAGGAGCTCTATCGTACCAGCTGATTGATGGCAAAAATGGCACGGTCCTCCTAAAATTAAAAATATAATTAGAACTATTAGTAGAAACTTTGACAGGTTTGATTCAAGTGATATTTATTATGACATTGAATCATCTTTACTAAGTTTATCAGGCGATTGTTCTATATTTTAAACTACAGAAAGAGAGAGGTCACAAAAAGCTTGTGGTTCCTGTGCCGTGACTCAGCAGAGTTAGCAATACATTCGTTGATCTTGGCATTCGCTTCTACAGTAAAATTCCACAATCCATACTAGATCAGTCTATAGAAAGGTTTCAATTGACTGTAAGAATTAATATGCTTATACGTGAAGCATTATTAACAAATTAAAGATTATTTGGATGATAAAATGCCTGGATTTGAAAATCCTTTCAGCTTCATACAAGACAGCGGTTTAATTATAAAATTGAAAGTGTTTAAAAGATTGGCCGCCGAGTTTCTTGCTGGTTCTGCTGGGTAAGAGCAACAATCCGAACCAGTTGTAACTTCACTAATCATATTGATCCTTGACGATTCAAAGATGCTCGAAAGAAATTACTTGAGTGAAGATTATTTTGATTTGATTTGATTTGACAGTATTAGGCTTAAAATCATAGAGTTAGTTTCAACCCCGTCAGTCACGGTAGGGGATAGTTGTTCCAAAACTTGTCGGCACGTAATTTTGTACGATAAAACTACGCTCTTGTGAAGTTCAATAATTTAATTGGCCTAACAGGTAGCTACATCCAAAAAAACTCTGACGACCACGGGTTTTGTGACTTTATTTTCTACCCTCCGGCCTGGAAAAATACTGCAAAAACTTTGTATGATCTCTCAGTCATAAATCGATTTCGAATTTCTAGATTCTAAAGACTTGGCGACAAATTTACTGTGACGGGTTGAATATTGCAATGTAATTTTTTAGTTTTATAAGCACAATTCAATGTATAAGCAGCTTTTACCTTTATGTCAAATTATACTTTAAAAACCTCAGCGTAGTTGAACAATTTGCTTGGTGAAAAATTGTATTGTATTGCAAGTTATTAAACAAATTGTGATATTGTTATTTTTCACATAGTTAACGAAAACGCCCGGGGTTTGTACCTTAAGGCTTTAAAGGATTTTCTATCGAAAACTTGTATTTCTATTTTCTAACTCACGCCTTACAAATCACAAATCGTTTTAAATGCAAACTAAGTAAAAAACGATTTTAGCTGTAAAATTTATTTTCTACCAGCCGAAAATTGTTAGCAATAAAATATACAGAAATCGCTCTTCGGCAATTTCGTATTTCATGAAATCATATTGTACAAGAAATATTTAATGCTCTTCTTAACTTGGAATAAAATGAAATACGTTTTATTGTAGAGAAAATTTACAAAAGAGTTTTAGAATGATGCGCCTTTAATAAAATTTCCATTGGAATTTTGGTTTTATTTATGAATAAATTTAAATACATCTTTTCTTATATGAAAAGATATTCTGTATCTGACTGTTGATTTTGATTATATTAGTACAAGTTGTATCTGCGACTTTAGAAACTTAAATTTTACAATACCCTCAATTAGGGACTATTTGTTTTTGCGAACGAAAACTGGGATTTTTGTTTATGCTATACTAGCTATGGCAACGGCTTTGCCGCGTGGAAATCAGTGTGTTACAAAAATTTTCCCGAATTGAAATTTTGAATATAAAACATATTGTGAGTTAACTAAGAGATAGAGACATGCTTTCCCGACCTTTTCGTAGGTCTACAATTCCCTATTAACAAAGTAGACGAGTTTTTTTCACAACCGCACGACCTTTTCAACACAATTTATAGTACCCCGTAGTAGTAGTAATAAATAATGCACATCGATGTTTAGAACGAAACAGCGGGCCAGTTCGGTTTCGTAGAGCGCTGTCACTGTCACTCAGTTAGTATGTGACGTTTCGCACAGGTTCGTCAGTCTGTGCGACAGAGACAATGCTCTATGAAGCAGAATGAACGATAATGCACTATTTAGTAAACCTTCTGGAAGAATTGCACCTTCTTTTAGTAGAAAACCGTACAAAAATCCGTTCAGTAGATTTTGGGAAAATCGATCACATACAAATAGACAGTTTTTCGGGACTTTGTTCAATACCACCAAGTCAGTCATAAAATAAGTAAATTTGAATATAATCCACTCTTTCCACCCACAAGGTATTTTAATGGCTTTTTCAGTAGACGAAAGTTTCCAAAGCAGATACACATTTGATGATTCAAAAGAACTCTACTAAAGTGAATTTATTAATTGCGGTCAAATAAAGTTTATAATTTTGTATAGGATACGTTTTCTTTACAATTCAAATAAGGCGTCATAGATTGTCCATGTTACATCATCATTCCCCTGTTCTTATTTTACTCTAAGTGGGGGTTGGCACAACATGTTTTGATCATGTTGTTTCATGATTTGACTAGGTATCTCACAGCTGTCTGCCTGACGTCAACTTACCTCAGTCGCTTTTTGGACACCTCAGTAAGAAATGAGGGTGGTTTATTCTATTCAGCCTGATACCACACGTTTATCACAGCAGAACAATAATAAAAAAATCTTTAGCCTTTGCTATCTGTATAATACTATTTTTCTACTTCTACTTAGCCGGATACCACAAGGCGAGTCAACTTACCTAAGTTGACTTCAACACCTCGGTATGAAATGAGGGTGGTATATTATATTCAGCCACATACCACACGTTTATCAGAGCAAATTATAGTATAGTATAGTATAGTATAGTAACAGCCTGTTACTATGCCCACTGCTGGGCTAAGGCCTCCTCTCTCCATTTTTTTTTGGAGAGAAGGATAAAGGCCAAAAAAAAGCTGTGATAGCCTAGCGGTGAGACCCTGCGAAAGTAAATTAATATATAGTAAAGTAACAGCCTGTTACTATGCCCACTGCTGGGCTAAGGCCTCCTCTCTCCGTTTTTGGAGAGAAGGATTGGAGCTAAGACCTACCACGCTGCTCCAATGCGGATTGGTAGGTTACACATATCCCTAGAATTCTCTAGAGATATGCAGGTTTCCTCACAATGTTTTCCTTCACCGAATAGCGTATGATAAATTACAATTATGAATTAGACACATAAGTTTTAATAGAAAAACTCATTGGTGCCTGCCCGGGGTTTGAACCTATGTCATCTCTAGAGAGTCGCACGGTCTCACCGCTAGGCTATCACAGCTTAATATATAGTAAAAGTGTGAAAATATGTGTTTTTGTACGATATATAATGTTTAGTACCTGTTACTTTTGAATTAAGAAAGTATGGGTCAGGGTGCCACAGGTTGTCAAAGAACTCCGGGGGTAGCGTCACGTAATCATCGCCTTCTTCAAAAATATCGTCGGGTAGCTGCAATCTGCTTTCGACCCACGTTTGTCTGATAAACATGTCCACTCTGTTATGAGATAAATCATGATATATATTCACCCATACTTTTTTTAAAAAATAAATATATGGGACATTTACACATAAGGTCGTCCGCCCCCAAAGTACGTAACTTAATACTTGTGTTATGGGTGACAGACAACTGGTAGATATACTACATATATAATTTTAAATACATACTTAAATATAAATACACACCCGGGCTCGAAGAATCAACAAATTGTTTATAGAATATGTTGGCCCTCGGCGGGAATCGAACCCGCGACCCGCGGCCCTGAAGGCAGGGTCACTACCCACTGCGCCAACGGGCCAGTCAAATAAAATAATTAGACCAAATTTTCATTATTTTACTTTCATTTTCAAGTATTGCAATATAAATAACAAGTTTTCGCCCGCGGCTTCACTCGCGAGGATTTTGTTCTGCCATAGTATTACTAACTAACTTATTATTAGGAATACTTTGTTTTGATTTGGTTTATTTTACGTATAACGTGATAATTTATTTGTATTCAGATAAGTAATAGTTAAGTTGATAAGTAATGAGCTGTGATAGCCCAGCGGTGAGACCGTGCGACTCTTTCGAGGGGAACACGAGTTCAAACCCGGGGAGGCACCAATGAGTTATTCTATTAAAACTCATGTGTCTAATTGATAATTGCAATTTATCACACGCTTTTCGGTGTAGGAAAACATCGTGAGGAAACCTGCATATCTCTAGAGAATTCTGTAGATATGTGTAACCTACCAATCCGCATTGGAGCAGCGTGGTAGGTCTTAGCTCCAACCCTTCTCTCCAGAAACGGAGAGAGGAGGCCTATTCCCAGCAGTGGGATTGTAACAGGCCGCTACTTTACTTTTTTAAAAGTAATAGTTAAGAGGAATGTGCAATATCCAGACAAGTCGGCAAGGCTTATGGATATGAAGGAAATAAATTGTAAAGTGTTAGATGTAATTTGTTTTTAATTAAAAAAAAATCTAATTTAATTAAATTTATGATTCACAATTTTGATCATAGTGGCTTCCACATAAAAGGTAGATATATGTTGTCGTGGACTTTCATTTAGAACTATTTAAGACAAATAATACTACCCTACATCATCTTTGTGTAACTCCAATAGTTTAAGCAGCATACGACGAGATAACTCTCAGAGGCTAGATTTTTCCGACTTTATTGGCATATATCGTTATATTACATAAAATCATTACAAATTGTAGCTTATATGTTATTCCGATGTATAACCTATATTACTGTAAAGTTTCATCCAAATCCTTTTAATAGTTTTTTCGTGAAAGAGTAATAAACATCCATCCATACTCACAAACTTTCGCATTAGTAATACAATATTAGTAGGATAAGCACTGATGTAATACTGAACAAAGAACGCATACAGCTCTGAACAATTAATATTCGCGCACCATGAAAATCGGCTCCGACGTGAACGTGTTAATGAGATATGTTTAATAACAAAAACCATACCTGAAGTCCATGTCTTCGACATTTATTGAGTTGACATCCACCACATAGATTCTGAAATCGACAACGACTGGCTGGCCTTTCCGAGATGGCGGTCGCATTTCTGAAAAACGAAGAATTTTAATGTCTACCAATTGTATGCCACTTTTATGGAGTAATGGTAACGCATTGCTATAGTTTGTCATCATCATCATCCTGCCCTTATCTCACTCTATCTGGGGTCGGCACAACATGTTACAAACATGTTCAAACAATCATGCAGCCAAATCATGTTGTCACATGATTTGGCTGCGTATTTTAAGAGCGGCCGCCTGCCTCCTTACGTCAACTTACCGAAAAACTAAACTTCTATCAAAAATCAGTGTATGTCGAATAATGTCGTTTTTGCAGAGAAGGATTGATTCTACCACGCTGCTCCAATGCGGATTGGTAGGTTTCTCATATACCTAGAATTCTCTAGAGATTTGCAGTTTTCCACACGATGTTTTGCTTCACCGAAAGCGTGTGATAAATTACTATTATCAATTTGAAACATAAGTTTTAACAGAAAAACTCATTGGTGGCTGCCCGGGGTTTGAAACCGCAATCCTAAAGCTTTGCAACAGCAAAGTTGCAAGTAGAAGTAGTAAAACTAGTATATGTTGAGATTAATGCATGAACAGTGATTTGGGTTTGCGTATAAGATTCTATAGTAAAATTCCGCAATCTACTTTAACTTTACTATTACAGCAGTTTAAAAACACTATTTAAAAAAGGCTAATACAGGAAGCCTACTATACTATTTAGGACTACTTAGACGATAAGAATGCGTGGATATATGCGTGAATCGACCCTGTACAAGATATCAATAACTAGATGTAACTAGTAATAAGAACCAACCACCGAGTTTTTTGCTGGTTCTTCTCGGTAGGAACAGCTTTCCGAACCAGCAGTTGATGTTGACGATTCAAAAGCACTTGTTTACAAGTTTACTTGAATAAAGAATATTGAATTTGAATTGAATTTGAATATGGAACTTTGAAACTCAATCATGCTACAAAATATTTTATGATAATAGTCTAAATACCTTTGACATAGTTTTCCGGTAATACAACTCGTGGTTTGAGTGTGTGATTCCTTTTCGATGTGACGTCATTACACAGCCTGTAAAAACATCATAAAGTTATTATACTAGAATACAATGCCAATGGGGTTGATCTATCTGTCTCTCTTTTTTATGTGTGATTAGACAAAGATGTATACGAGTTTCATCTCTCCTTTCATTATTTATTGTGACACTCTCATTTACAGGCCTGTCTATGACTTCCCTACTATAGTTACTTGCTGGGAAACTCAGTTCAGCCGCTTACGCTGTCCGAAAGATAAGACGGTTTACAGACGTCGAAACAGCAAAACTTATTTATTTTGTTTACTTCCATAACATTATGTCCTATGGAATATTGTTATGGGGTAGATCACAGATTCAATCAATGCCATTTATTTGTATGAACTGATCGTAACTGCTCATCAATGACTCCCATTCTGCTTATCCCTGCTATTTAGGTGCTATTTAGGTTATGGTGCGATGTGGCATATCTGAACAACAGGAGTGCTTTTCTGTTGAGGGGTCCTCACCCAGAGGAGGTGTCTCTGGGATCAGAGTTGCTGCTGGTGGGGATGGGGGTCAAATAAGGTACCCTGCCCCTGCCGTCAGTAGCGTGGTGGAGCATACAGGTCGTTTTAGTCGGTGCGAGTCCGAGATAACCACCGCCTGTCCCCGTCGGGCGTACCCATAAGGGGTTTTTTCGTGTTCAAAAAAAAAATATCTGAACAGACAAAAGTTCAATAAAATAAAGATAAATAATAAAAAAATCTCTAGTAAATAGGATTGAGAATCGTTTGACCGATCATTAATTGTTTGTGTAAACGCAACAATTAGAATTACGTAACGTCCGCTTCGATTATATTCGTCTCCCGAACCAATTGAAGGAATGAGTTGCCCTAAAAATGGAACATGAAGCGAAAATGGGAATCGACTGTACAAGATGTTAAGTTAAATCATAGAGTTATTATACTAGAGTAGTGTCCACAATAAAAAAAGAGTAGGAAGATGAATGTCGCATAATGTATCTTTGCCTAATCACGAATATTCAAATTCAAAATATTCTTCATTCAAGTAAACTTGTAAACAAATTCTTTTGAATCGTCAAATTATACTGCTGGTTCGCAATGCTGTTTCTACCGAGAAGAGCCAGCATGAAACCGACTAATAACTAATATAATTCTTATATTAGTTATTAGTCGGGTTACAGGGTAGCTATAACCACGCATTCTTATACCTTGCTCTTCCGAGATCTGGATCTTTGGATTTTGTAGGCACAGGATTACGTAACGCTCATACTAAGTGAGCGATACATGTATATTTGTTTTGAATTCGATTACGAATTCGATAAAGTTCACAAGTCAGTACTTGGTTGTTAGTTAGTTGGCAGCTTTAACTATGACGTCAATGAATTCTGATATTTCGCCAACGTAGCGTGTATTTATAAAAGGGTGAACATTAATATTGAAATAATGAGAATTTACGAAACATAATAACATATACACGATATTGTTTCGCGTTGAACTTTTCGACACAAGGCCGCATATTTTTTAATCTTACGTTTTTGTTTTATTATTTTCTTGCGATATAAAATATTACAAACGCCAATAATGACGTCATAGCAAACACTTTGTTTCGTATTGATAATACAAAAAAGGTAACGGCCTGGTACTATGCCCACTGCTAGGCTAAGGCCTCCTCTCTACGTTTTTGGAGAAAAGGATTGGAGCTAAGACCTACCACGCTGCTCCAATGCGGGTCGGTAAGTCACACATATCCCTAGACTTCTCTAGAGATATGCAGGATTCCTCACGATGTTTTACTTCACCGAAAAGCGTGTGATAAATTGCAATTATCAATTAGACATATAAGTTTTCATAGAATACTCATCAGTGCCTGCCGGGGGTTTGAACCCATGTCGTCTCTAGAAAGTCGCACAAGTCTTGTATGAAGCTGAAAGGATTTTCAAATCCTATTTTTATCATTCAAATCTTCAATTGTCTAATATGCTTGACGTATAACCATATTTCTTACACTTAATTAATTAATTTATTTATTTCAAGCAATATAACAGAACTAACTACTTTGCTATAATCCGCACGGGTTAAGCGAATGCATGCAAAGCCAATGTGTATGAAGCAGGCAAAATCTAAGCACCTTATACATGCAGGACCAGCCACCACATGCACCCCAAGGCGCAATTCACCAGCAACAACGCACACAAAAGCAGCACACACACCCACCACCACAATCTCGACGATCGTTTCGCCCCGAAACCGAAGCATCATCAGGAGAATAGGCTCCACGACAAAAATCGTACTGCAAAAAACGTACTGCGTAGATTTTGCCTGCTTCATACACATTGGCTTTGCATGCATTCGCTTAACCCGTGCGGATTATAGCAAAGTAGTTAGTTCTGTTATATTGCTTGTAATATGGAATTCCGCAAAGTAACGCCTGCTTCTATAAATCATTTAATTTATTTATTTCTTTATTCTACATACATACTAATATTACTCCACACATACTATAAAATGAGTAACATAAAGAAAAGGACAAGAAGTGAAATATGGATAATGAATAAAGAAAGGAAGAAAAAGAAAAATAACGAAACACTATATTCTAATATTAATTTTGAAAAATTATGCAATGTAGATAATAGTGATTATTTGAATTTATTAAAATGTAACTATTTAGTTCATACATTATTTTTGGTAAAATAAGTAAATGATGTAGATGCTACTAAGCTGTGATAGCCTAGCGGTGAGACCGTGCGACTCTCTAGAGACGACATAGGTTCAAACCCGGGCAGGCACCAATGGGTTTTTCTATTAAAACTTATGTGTCTAATTGATAATTGCAATTTATCACACGCTTTTCGGTGAAGGAAAACATCGTGAGGAAACCTGCATATCTCTAGAGAATTCTAGGGATATGTGTAACCTACCAATCCGCATTGGAGCAGCGTGGTAGGTCTTAGCTCCAATCCTTCTCTCCAAAAACGGAGAGAGGAGGCCTTAGCCCAGCAGTGGGCATAGTAACAGGCTGTTACTTTACTACTAAATTTATTTAAATTACAAATTAATTTAATTTAATTTTAATTTAATTTAATTTAAAAAATTCTGTAAATAATGTCCTAATGTTCATGCCAATATTGGTTTACATTCAGAGTTATAGAAAAGGGATATAAAACCTCGTTATTAATCATTAATTAGTTTCAACTGAGATGAGCACCTGACGAAAATAAGGAATACATACAAGTATAAGATAACATATATACCAATCGGGTAAATGCGCGGATAGTGAAAAAATTTTCGTATTACAAAAAAGAGCCATACGTGGCATCTACAATTTAAGTCCGCGTGATTCCCTGCGAGAGAAGTTTAAGGAAACAGGTATTCTAACATTTGCTTCACAGTATATTTTAAATAACGTAATTTTTGTATATAAAAATATAAAGAATTATAAAACGATAGGTGATGTATATAATAGACAAAGTAGGAACCGACATAAGCTCGCGACTCTTGCTTTGCGCCTAGCAAAAGTACGTAAATCGTTTGTGGGTTTGGGTATAAGATTCTATAATAAAATTCCGAAATCAATTTTGGCCATGCCATTACAGCAGTTTAAAACCACTGTTAAAAAGAGGCTGATACAGAAAGCCTACTATACTGTTGAAGATTACTTAGATGATTAGGATGTGTGGATATAGGTGCACTTTTACCCTGTACAAGACAGTAATAAATAAATGTAACTAGTTCTAAGATTTATATTTTAAAAAGAGCAACCGCCGAGTTTCTTGCTGGCTCTTCTCGGCAGGAACAGCTTTCCGAACCAGCAGTAAAGTTGACGATTCAAAAGCACTTGTTTACAAGTTTACTTGAATAAAGAATATTTTGATATATTGATATTTTGATATTAATCAAAAAACGTTTCAAAATTACTGAGATTTGGTCACCCTACAATTGGTACAACTTTCAAATTGTAGCGTGCTGAAAATTACTATTTTCTCTTGTCATAGAGTTGTCTGCTTCATTGTTTGCAATAAATACTTAACTTATATAGAGATGCTAGCAATATAAATGATTTGATATTATGTAAAAGTAAAGTAACGGCTCGTTACAATCCTCATTGCTGGTCAAAGGACTTCCTCTCTCCGTTTCTGGAGAGAAAGGTTGGAGCTAAGACCTACCACGCTGCTCCAATGCGGATTGGCAGGTAATACATATCCGAGAATTCACTAGAGATATGCAGGTTTCCTCACAATGTTTTCTTTCACCGAAAAGCGTGTGATAAATTGCAATTATCAATTAGACACATGAGTTTTAATAGAATAACTCATTGATACCTTCCCGTGGTTCGAACTCGCGACCACCTCGAAAGAGTCGCACTGAATCGTGTATTTCCTATGTATATATATATAGGATATATATATATATATATATATATATATATAAATATATTTAACATCAAGTAAATTCATAATCTTTTCAGTTACATGAGATATAGAGATATGCTGTCTGGGACTTTTTTGTATTATATTTGTAGATCTAAAATTCTCTATTACAACACGTTTTTGCTTGAACCGAAAGTCTGGCCTGTTTAACTTGTACAATAAAAACCAGGTATCATCCTCATCATCACCCTACTGCCCTTATCCCACTTTAAGTGGGGTCAGCACAACATGTTATCACATGATTTGGCTACGTATTTAACAACCGGCCGCCTGCCTGACGTCAGCTTACCTTAGTCGTATTTAACGACAGATCGGTAAGAAAGAGGGGTGGTCTATTCTACTCGACCGGATACCACACGGTGGGTCAACTTACCTTAGTCGCCTTTTACGACACCTCGGTACGAAAGAGGGTGGTCTATTCTACTCAGCCGGATACCACACGGCGGTGTACAATAGAAACCAAATAATTTCCAATAGTATGACATAGCACTGGCTTATCAACCCACTGTCCCAATTCACGAAGACCCAGTTAATGTTTTATTTATTTAAACCCACATTGCATATAACAAATGCCGTTGTAACTTTAACCGGGCCAAGGTAGTGTGATCGATTCGCTATATAACCAGCACGCAACCGCTATATTTAGATTTTCAAACATTTTTTACTTTTGTCCATTTTAATTACTTGTTTACCTGCACGAAACCACTTAGTACTTGGCCCAATAAATATCTGAAATGTTAACAGCCATTTTATTAACGCAAGTTAACTGCGTATCTCGAATACTTAAGGGTAAATTGCGGCAGGACAAAAGGCCAGCGATATAAGTTAGTTAGAAATTAATCCAAATGTTCAATAAATGTCTCAAATGTTTAACCATTTCTTTTATGTATGTCGTGATGTTGTCCAGCGGTGATATCGTGCGACTCTTTCAAGGGGGTCACGGGTTCACACCCCGGGCAGGCACCAATAATTTTTTCTATAAAAAATAATTGGTAGAAGATACTTTATTGTACACCATCCGCCGTGTGGTATCCGGCTGAGTAGAATAGGCCACCCTCATTTCTTACCGAGGTGTCGTAAAAGGCGACTAAGGTAAGTCGACCCGCCGTGTGGTATCCGGCTGAGTAGAATAGACCACCCTCATTCCTTACCGAGGTGTCGTAAAAGGCGACTAAGGTAAGTTGACCCGCCGTGTGGTATCAAGCTGAGTAGAATAGACCATCCTTATTTCTTACCGAGGAGTCGTAAAATACGACTAAGGTAAGTTGACGTCAGGCAGACGGCCGGTCGTAAAATACGTAGCCAAATCATGTGACAACATATTCTAATATATTGTGCCGACTCCACTTAGAGTCGGATAAGGGCAGTAGGATGATGATAGCTTGAATTCAAAAAAGTAGTTCTAGTATAGTATATATATAACTCTAGTCCTATCCTACTTATTAATATTATAAATGCGAATGTTTGTGAGTATGGATGGATGTTTGTTACTCTTTCACAAAAAAACTATTGGATGGGTTTGGATGAAACTTTACAGTTACATAGGTTATACATTGGAATAACATATAGGCTACAATTTGTAATAATATATGTCAAGAAAGTCGGGAGAAATGTGCCCTCTAAGAGCTATCTTGGCGTACGCTGCTGCTTGAAGTTACACAAAGATGATGTACTATATTATTATTTGTCTTGAATAGTTCTAAATAAAAGTCCGCGGCAACATATATCTTTTATGTGGAAGCCACTATGACCATAAATTGTAAATCATAAATTTAATTGAATTAGTTAATATATTACAATGCCAATTTTAGTATATTTATCAAACTTTTATAACAATCAATACATTTGTCGATTTCTTTATTTCATGTAGATAAACTTTGTCTTTCACACGTAGTAATTTGGCTTAAGGGTTTAAAAGTTATCACGATATGATTGACTTGAATGGAGCGCCATAGATAGTCAAACAGGCGCGGCGCGCAAAAATTGTATGGAATCCGTCAGTTCTGAAGTTAGATATCTTAAATTTTGGCTGTATGAGTAACAAAATAAATAGTCATTTTTTTATATTAAGTAAAAAACAATCTTAAGTGATCTGTCACGAAATTTAATGTGGCAGACTAAATTCCACGCGGACGAAGCCGCGGGCAAAAGCTTGTGCTCTATATAATAACTAAGCTATTCGTAAATGTAAAATGGGACGGTTCTTTTTTGTCTATTCAAATGCCGCTAATGTATTCAGCGACCTTAAGCGTGTTAAGCATATCACAGCTTATCAGTGATTTATTGGTAGGCACTCACCTTCACCTTAACTGTCACTACTGTTCGGATTAATGACTGGATAAATTTAAATACACCTGAAGAAATTCATGAGAATACTGAGATATTCAATATGGCCAACATTTTCTATGAATAATTTGTTGGTTCTTCGAGCCTAGGTGTGTATTTGTATTTAAGTGAGTATTTAAACTTACATATGTAGTATATCTACCAGTTGTCCGTCACCCATAACACAAGTATTAAGATACTTACTTTGGGGACCGACGTGTGTGTAAGTGGCCCATATATTTAGTAGCGGCCTGTTACAATCCCACTGCTGGCAATAGGCCTCCTCTCTCCGTTTCTGGAGAGAAGGGTTGGAGCTAAGACCTACCACGCTGCTCCAATGCGGATTGGTAGGTTACATATATCTCCAGAATTCTCTAGAGATCTGCAGGTTTCCTAACGATGTTTTCCTTCACCGAAAAGCGTGTGATAAATTGCAATTATCAATTAGACACATGTTTTAATAGAAAAACTCATTGGTGCCTGCCCGAGTTTGAACTCGTGTTCCCCTCGAAAGAGTCGCACGATATCACCGCTGAGGTATCACAGCTTTATTTCTTTATATTAAAATAAAAATATTTTATTTGTGTTTGAGAAATCTGTATTTCCGCCGGATACCACAATCTGGCTGAGTAGAATAGGCCACCGTCATTTCTTACCGAAGTGTCGTATAAGGCGACTAAGGTATGTTGACGTCAGGCAGGCGACAGGTCGTAAAATACGTAGCCGAATTATGTGACAACATGTTTATAGCATGTTGTGCCGACTCCATTTAGAGTGGGATAACGTCAGAAGGATATGTTAAGGCTGTGATCAAAATACCTTATTTTTACATTGTCACGGAGTGAAGCGAATTCACTATCTGTCTGAAGGTTGACCTTATACAAAAATAGTTATCGTGGGTCATTTGTTAAGCCAAGCTGTAATCGCTATGAGATGGGTGAACCGATAATGTGACCTTGACTTTACTTTGAACCTACGTAACACACGGTAGCTTACTTGGTGAAATGCAAAACTAACCAAGCATTTCAATCATCTCCACTTGAGTGCTTAAATGCCTTATTTATTTATTATTTATTTATTTATACTTTTTGCGTACAGACGAAAAAAAATACATACATATTATATGTACAAGAAATAACAAGAAATTATTTGAAGGAACTTGCAAGGGCGGTCTTATCGCCTACAGCGATCTCTTACAGACAACCCGTAAGTTCTTAAAAGGATCTTAGAACAAGAATAGGTTGATGCGACAGAAAGATAATGGAGAAGATATTTTGTATATATACATAAAGTATAATAGATTACACAAATTTGAATACTAATACTACACATATACTGTATAAGATACATACTTTAAAACATATTCCTGTAGTATAATACATACTAATATTACCTATAATATACTTAATACTAATATTCACAAATAGATAAATAGTAGTTTTTCAAACGACTTAAAAACGTGCACCGCACCGACTCAGAATGACGAATATCCACCGGGACAGAGTTCCAAAGCGTAGCACTCTTCACTGTATAAGAATTGCCATACCATTGGGTTATTTATTGCCTTAAGCTGTGATAGCCTAGCGGTGAGACCGTGCGACTCTCTAGAGACGACATAGGTTCAAACCCCGGGCAGGCACCAATGAGTTTTTCTATTAAAACTTATGTGTCTAATTGATAATTGCAATTTATCACACGCTTTTCGGTGAAGGAAAACATCGTGAGGAAACCTACATATCTCTAGAAAATTCTAGGGATATGTGTAACCTACCAATCCGCATTGGAGCAGCGTGGTAGGTCTTAGCTCCAATCCTTCTCTCCAAAAACGGAGAGAGGAGGCCTTAGCCCAGCAGCGGGCATAGTAACAGGCTGTTACTTTTTTAATTTATTTATTGCCTTATTTATGGAATTAGGCGTTACTTTGAGGAGATCCACAATACAAAAGTAATATAATAATAATGTAATGTAATAATAATAATGTAATGCACACAAGAAATACACACAACCGCTACCAAAATCTCTACCATCTTTTCGCCCCGAAACCGAAGTATCATCAGGAGGATGGGCTCCACGACAAAATTGTTTGTGTGTGTTGTTGCTGGTGGAGGCGTCTCGGGATACATGTGGTGACTTGTCCTGCATGCGTAAAAAGTAACAGCCTGTAACGACCTGTTACTGGCCCACTGCCGGGCTAAGACCTTTCTCCATTTTCTTTTGGAGAGAAGGATTGGAGCTAAGACTTACCACGCTGCTCCAATGCGTATTGGTAGGTTACACATATCCCTAGAAGTCTCTAGAGATATGCAGGTTTCCTCACGATGTTTTCCTTCACCGTAAAGCGTGTGATAAATTGCAATTATCAATTTGACACATTAGTTTTTAATAGAAAAACTCATTGGTGCTTGCCCGGGGTTTGAACCTATGTCGTCTCTAGAGAGTCGCACGGTCTCACCGATAGGCTATCACAGCTTTTTTCCTGCATGTGTAAGATACGTGAATGTTGCCTGCTTCATACACTTAGCATTGCATGAATTCGCTTAACATACGCGGATTAGAGCAAAGTAGTTCTGTCATGTTTCAGACCTTAACTAAACAAACTTACCATATTAAAAAGAAAAACGTTGTTGGCCAAATGCAAGGAATCATTTTCTACGGCGGCAGACTGTGGAAAGAGTCGTAGCAGGTCATTCCAACGACTATCGGTTATCTGGAATGGAAGAAAGAAAATTAAGTAATTAATAGGAATAATTACTACGTAGATTTAATTGACTAGTCGGGTGGCAGTAAACCTGTGCTTTCAGCACCGCGGATCGCAGGTGTGATTCTCACTGATTTTTAACATTTTATAATACGATTTGTCGATTTGGGTGAATTTATTGAAAAAAAAGTAATGAAAATATGATTTTGTGAGGGCTGACATTTTCTAAAAATACGATGTTCTTGGATTCTGGGTGAATTTATCTAAAAAAAACCAAAAGTAATGAAAATAGTATTTTGCTATAATCAGCGATTAAAGAGATATATGGAATGCTAAATGTATACTGTACTATTCGTTCTCATCACATCCGCTCTATCTCCTGACACTGCTTCGGTTACGGGGCGAAACGATTATTGAGGTTGTGGCAGTGAATGTGTGCAGTGTTTCTGTATTGTTGTGTCGCTGGTAGCGGTGAGTGCATGATTTTTTTACGAATTCTACATGTATCAGGTATGAAAACGAATTGTACACATTTAGCGTCAGATATATTTTCTTTTATAGCGGATTATAGCAAAATAATATTTTAATTACTTTTTGTACTATGCTATACTCCGCAAAGTAATGCCTAATTCTATAAATTATGGATTTATATGTTTAATTATGTATTTAAAATTATATATTAACTAGTCTGTCACCCATAACACGACTATTAAATTGCTTACTTTGGGTACAAAAGATCAGGTGTGTAATTGTCCCATATGTTTATTATTATTTAATAATATAAGGCGAGGCGACTAAGGTAAGTCGACCCGCCGTAAGCCAACCAGATACCACAGTATCTGGTTGAGTAGAATAGCCTTGCTTACCGAGGGGTCGTAAAATACGACGGTGGTAAGTAGATGTCAGGTAGGTGGCCGGTCGTAAAATACGCAGCCAAATCGTGTGACACAGCAGTGTATCAGTTGTGCCGACCCCACTTACAATGGTTTAAGGGCAGGAGGATGATGATAGTGGTATCAACGATATGACATTAAATGAAACCACTGATCACTAAAACGTAAAAAATAATCTTTGGCATAAATGATAGTGTAATAATTTACACTCCAACCTTGCACAACATCAAAAAATTAATTATTTTAACATCATCCGCGATAAAGCAAATATGAAATTAGAGATATGCAGGTCACAATTTTCACCTTCAACGAAAAGCGTGTGATATATTGAAATTATCTGTTGTACACAAATGGACACAAGTTAACGGAAAAAATTGGTGCCTGCCCGGAGTTCGAACCCGTGACCTCCCTAAGAGTCACGGTCTCATCGCTGAGCTGTCACAGCTAATGAGAATAATATTTTAATTGAGAATTGCCTTATTACTTTAACTCACGTTAGGTCCGTGTTACTAATAAATTATTTGATACCATGTCTGTTCGATTATCGATTCACTTGCTACTAACTGTACGGTTAGTAGGACGATTCCTTGCTATCGATTTCATATAATCGATGCATAAATGTTTTAATAGAATGCTTCGCTTTGTCATATTGCGGGGTAGTTAGCATAAATACCACTAAAGTAGGGAACGCAGCCTAAAATGTGGAATAAGATTATTATTTTGAAAAGAGCTATCACCCAGTTTCTTGCTGTTTCTTCTCAGTAAAAACAGCTTCCTGAACCGGCAGTAGAGTTAAAGATTCATAAGCAATTGTTTATTATAATACGCAAATATAAATTTTTTATTAAAATAAACTACAGCATTAAACTATATTTTATTAAAATATAGCATTAAACTATATAAGCTGTGATAACCCAGTGGTGAGACCGTGCGATTTTTTAGAGACGAACATGGGTTCAAACCCGGCAGGCACCAATGAGTTTTTCTATTAAAACTTATGTGTATAATTGATATTTGCAATTATCACACGCTTTTCGGTGAAGGAAAACATCGTGGAAACCTGCATATCTCTAGAGAATTCTAGGGATATGTAACCTACCAATCCGCAATGGAGCAGCGTGGTAGGTCTTAGCTCCAATCCTTCTCCCAAAAAACGGAGAGAGGAGGCCTATTCCCAGCAGTGGGATATTAACAGGCCGTTACTTTACTTTTATAGCATTAAACATATGAAAGGCACATTATTACAACCAACTCGTAGATTTACTCAGCTGATACGTATCTAAACGAGCTCCTCGGGGAACGCCAGATGTGCAGAGTGTAATTTGACCACGATATCTTAATATCGTCTTTCAGCGTCATAACTTTATCATCTATACTAGTCTATACTCTATACTATTATTATTAAGAGGAAAGATTTGTATTTATGTGTGTATGTTTGTAATGTTTTCACGTTAAAACTACTAGACCGATTTTAAACATTCTTTCACCATTGGAAAACTGCTTTTTCACTGAGCAACATAGGCTATATTAAATTTTCATAAAATAAATTATATATGATTTATTTATATATTTATTTATTAGATACAATATTAAATTAAATTAAATTAAACTGTAATAAGAAATAAGGCGTAAAAATCTTTCATCGCGTGCGTTGCAGAAACTATTGATGATAGAACAATAAAATGTTCTACAGTTTTATAGAACGTATCAATATCCACAAAAAAGTCCCGGATACCATAAGTGTAACTATTATAGTTATGCCAATATAACTACTTTTCTACATTGTAAAAGTTGATAAAAGTGTCGACAATAATCAAACCATTTTATTCATATCTCCGTATTAATTGTTATCCTATTAAATGATATTTTATTAAAAACTGTTTCAATACCTGTAAAATACTTTATAAATTATTAAAATCGGACATCCCAATCAAAAACGAATTTAAAAATGTCAGTCTTAAGAAAATAATGCCACAGCACATTCATTGTAGCGACCGTTATAACAGGGCCTGCAACTGGTGAGTTCGTTCCAAGGATACTAATGATACCCATATAGGTATACCCTATAAAAGAATTCAATTCCCAATTAAAACTTTTTTTCCTTAACCATTAATAAATCCCAGTGCCAAACTTGTGATTCACAAAAATAAATCTTTAGATTACTATAGTTAGACTTACGTACACTTTCCACTACCACGAGAACGGTATGTACGCGAGTGAAACCGCGGGGTATTGCTAGTGTTATATAATTCCAGTATTTTAGAGAATTGATATTGAAGAAACCTGCATATCTCTGAAGAATTCTTGGGATATGTGTAGCATATCAATTGGAGCAGCGTGGTAGGTCTTAGCTCCAACCCATGCCCAGCAGTTACTTTACGTCAATAATACCTGTTGTGTACTACAAAGATTTTACTCTACGTACACGAGTTCTCACCTATCTCCGGATTGGTCAATGAAGAGATACGTAAATTGGACAAGTAAAGATGAGTTACTGCCTAGTGGATCATTATTCTTTTCTCGCGTACTTCCTCCTAAGTGGGTGTAAATTGTCGTATAATTCTGAGGATACGGTGTGAGCTGAATGAAGGATGGTTATAAATTTACTATTGTCGTTTCAGACAAAGCACTATTCATGTCTGGGACAAGGACACGGAACAAATAATATAGGGAAGGAACTATTGAGATATGTGAAACCCATCATGGGTATTGCTATTTACGGGCACCTCATGACAAGAACTCAGGGATAATGAACAATAGTAGCCATCCAATTGACCCAAGTGATACCCAAATAATAACTATAATGAAAGATAACGGTCTTATTCATAAAAATAGCTTATAGAAGGTTTTTTAGACACTCTTTAGTTAAAACGTTCTATAAGCTTATAAAACGTTCCATAAAATTGTTTATTCATAAACCTTCTATAAGTGTACTATAGTTAAAATGCGTTTATAAATCCGAATGTTGCCATTGTAAGGAAATCTGGCGACCAATTGCCCTATCATACCCGATTCTCCACTAATAATATGTGTCTACACACCGCATTAGTATAACCATAGACAATTTATAGAATTAGGCGTTACGTCGCGGAGATCCATAATACAAAAGTAATAATAAAATTATTTTGCTATAATCCGCGATACGGTAAATAAAACATATATATAGTGCTAAATGTATAGTGGACTATCCGAAGTACTGAAACAAAATCGCAAAGCTCTTTGCGATTTTGTTTCAGTGTTGTTGCAGTTTTGTTATCGTGGAGTCTATTTCCTGATGATGCTTCGGTTGCGGGGCAAATCGATTGTTAAGTTTGTGACAGTGAACGTGTGTAGTGCTTGCGTATTATGGTGGCCGCGGTGGAGGTTTGTGCATGTGTTTTTACGAATCCTGCATGTAACGGATATGAAAAAACATACATATACATTTAGCACTATATATATTTTCTATTTACTGTATCGCGGATTATAGCAAAATAATTTTATTATTTTGAATAACCATAGACATTATTTGGCTCTTTTACCTTTTTTTATAACATTTATATAGTAGGGTTCTAGGTTGTATAAAGTTATAGTAGACTTGTAGAATGGTTTAGTGCTAAATTACGTTAATGAATAACACTTTTTGTAAAACGTACTATAGCGAGCCTATAAGCGTGTATATTTTTTTACGAATAAGACCGTAAGAATTTACAGGTAAAAAGCAAGATATGTTTATTTTGCTCCTTTCCATAGCATTATGTCTTATGGAATATTGATATGGGGTAAACGCATATTTAAAAAAAATGTATTACAAATAAACAGACATAAGTGGCATTTACAATTTAAGTCCGCGTGACTACCTGCGAGAGAAGTTTCAGGGAATACGTATTTTTACATTTGCTTCACAGTATATTTTCAACAATATAATTTTTGTACATAAAAATTTACACATAACAGTAAAAAAATTGGCGATGTATATAAAATACTACCTATGTATACCGAGAGAAGCTTGCGTTTCCTGCTTTGCGCCCTCCAAAAGTACGTAAGTCGTTTGTGGGTTTGGGTATAAGATTCTATAATTAAACCCGCAATGAATTTTATATTTTCAATGTACCGTAGTTTAAGGAAAATATTAAAAAGAGGCTGACACAGAAAACCTAATATAATGTTGAGGGTTACTAAGATGATAAGAATGCGTGGATATAGCCACTGTTTGGCCCTGTATAAGACAGTAATGACTAAATGTAACTAGTTACAAGATTAATATTTTAAAAAGAGCAATCACTGAGCTTGTTGCTGTTTCTTCTCGGTAGGAACAGCCTTCCGAAACAGCAGTAGAGTTGACAATATAAAAGCACTTGTTTACAAGTTTACTTGAATAAGTTTTTTTTTAATTTGAATATGTAGGTATGTTTTAAACGCTATTTTAAATTGTTTATCATTCGCCCTGTGGTATCCGGCTGAGTAGAATAGACCACCCTCTTTCTTACCGAGGTGTCGTAAAGGGCGACTAAGGTAAGTTGACGTCAGGCAGGCGGCCGGTCGTAAAACACATAGCTAAATCATGTTGTTCCGACCCCATTTAGGGTGGGATAAGGGCAGGAGGATGATGATGTAAATTGTTTATCATCAGATTGTGTTGGTTTAAATTTGTGGAAGTCCACAGGAGATTGATTTTTATATTAGCGCAGATATAGGAGGCATGTCGAATTTTCTACCTTCTTCAACACCTACATAAAAATATTTATTAATAAGATGCCATATATTTACGGGCCGTAAATATATGGCATCTAATTAATTTAAATAAAAATGTATACACTTTTTATTATTAATTATGTTTTGTTATGTTTTTTTAAAGAAAAATTATATTAATTATACCTACATATTTAACTAATTTTGCCGGTAATACAAAGTTACCACGTGAAATTAAAAGCAATATAACGCTACGGAAACGGACAATGTTTTGAAATCAAATGAGTGAAGTTGGAAAAAGTTGGCCCACGCTTATATGCAACCGAAAAAAATTTTTAATAAGAAAATTTCTTTAATAAAACCCAAAACCGGCCAAAGTAAAGGCCGTCAAAGAAACAAAAGTCTAAAAATATTTCTTTTACAAAGACCCGCCTTGCTTGTAACCATAGGAGAATATAAACAAATAATTAAAAAAATTCAGATCATTCTTAGTTGCATTCATATTTTATAATAACCTACTTATACCTAGTTTGTTCACACAATCATAAGTATTAAAATACCCTCCTATGACATTGTTGTATAATAAAAATTGTACAAAACCGCCGTGTGGTATTCGGCTGAGTAAATAGACAACTCTCTTTCTTACCGAGGTGTCGTAAATGGCAACTAAGGTAAGTTGACGTGAGGCAGGCCGCCGTCGTAAAATGCCTAAATAAATCATGTGAAAACATGTTTATAAGATGTTGTGCTTACCCATTTAGAGTGGAACAAGGTCAGAAGAATGATTGATAACCAACTGTACAAAATGTGTTTTGTAGATTTTGAGAAAAACAATCGAATACAGATCTAAAATAAGTACCTATCTGTACTTGTATAGGTACTTATTTTATAATCTATACAGATTATACAGATCTATATTGCTTTGCAATATTTACTTTCGAATTTATGCCATATATTGTGAATGCGAAAGTCTATTTATTTGTTAGACTTGGCCTTATTATTCAGTAAATTTTGGATAGTACCGGCAACAATGTGTGGCGAGTATAGCCTGATGATGTATCATGTTCAAACTAAAAATACCATCACTTTTTTACAACGTCCTCACATACATCAACATCAAACGTTTAAACCGGCTCTTTCAAAATTGATCAAACACCTCACCTTTATTTAATCCAAAATAATAATAACATAATTTCCGTTTTATGCACGATAAAGAAAATACATAAACAGTATAATGTAACATAGCCTGATTTTAATACCTTCTGAACAGAATTTGTAAAACGTAGGCACTAAAAATAAAAAATTATGTACTGTACATTTTATTATGACTTGCTGTGCCTGTGGTTTTACCCGTGGAAATCAGTGTTTCACAAAAGTTGTCTTCTAGTAAAAGTCCCCTCAAAATCGGTCTAGTCGTTTTGGAGAATTTACTAGTAACATAAACCTTCATTAATAAATGCATTATCTTTTAGTGAAAACTGTACAAAAATCCGTTCAGTAGATTTTGATAAAATCTATCATATACAGTTAGACATTTCAGAAGTTTGTTCTATAATTTATATACATAAAAGAACAAACATTTTATTGAATATCATAACACGAATTAAAATTATTGGTGATCATAAATTAACCAATTCTTTTATCTAAATTATCAAAATATTAAGGTATTAAAATCTGTTCACCAATATCATAAGTCAAAGTATTACAAGTTAAAAAAATTTAATGTGGTCAAGAATTTAAATATTCAGATCTTAGAAATATAACAATATTCAAATTCCAAATTTGTTTTTCAAATAAAATTAATCAAGCAACAATGGAATTTTCACTAAATCAATTGATAACTAAATATCGAAATTCCAGGAAAGTTCAAAACTCCTATTCAGATACTGTGAAACGTTCTACAAATAAAATTTATTAACCTCCTCCTCACAACTTTGGTTTAGAATATTTTACGGAATTGAGGGTACTTAAGGAAAACCAATACCTAAGATTGTTTTATAATTCAGAAACGAAACTGGGTAAGCGAGAAAATTCAATTAACATTTTGTTAACAAAGAAATGACTCCGATTCAAATAAGTTCCACACAAAGTAACCGTTGTTCTACCAAGAGTTTAAAAAACACTCACCATTAAACCATTTCCGTAATAACTACACAACACCACACAACACTCATAAGTTCGTTTTCGTTTTTTCTAATATTAAGTTATGGGCGGCCAGGATGGGTCCCGCGGTAGTTTTAACTGAAAAGTCGTTGCAGAACTCCGTTTGCGTGTCGGTTTGTAGACACCCACCGACCGCCTTGCCAGTGGTGGTTAACAATTTAAATCCATCAATAACACTTTATGTTACAGATATAATAATAATATTTTTTATATTTATCATTAAGTTTTAGATTATAATAATTTACTAAATTTTACTTATTTTAATTCTGGTCTTGTGTTGTGTTAACAAAGTTTTTTCTATTTTCTTCTAGACCTATTTTCTAAATATTATGTTTTAAAAATATATATCTATATGAATTATAGAAGCAGGCGTTACTTTGCGGAATTCCATATTACAAGCAACTATAACAAAACTAACTCTATAATCCGCACGGGTTAACTGAATGCATGCAAAGCTAATGTGTATAAAGCAGGCAAAATTTACGAACCTTACACATGCAGGACAAGTCACCACACGCACTCCAAGGCCAATCATAGTCTTAGTCATAGTCATCTTTGTGTAGTCGTAGTAATCTACGACTACACAAAGACGTCACATTAATAAACATAAATATGATTTATATAAATTGAATACTTGAATATTTTGGAACAATTAGAAATCATTAAGCATAACAATGGCACCCTCATTAACGAGCAGATAGATGTTTCAAGTTCAAGCTTGTTGCACGTGTTCAGAGGTAAAGGTGGGGATGAACCGATTACTATATAACAATGCTTGTTTGCATAACGCTTCGCTTTGCGATTTTGTCGTGGAGTCTATCTCCTGATGATGCCTCGGTTGCGGGGCGAAACGATTGTAGAGTTTGTGATAGTGAAACTGTGTAGTGCTTGTGTATTTTGGTGGAAGTGGTGGAGGTTTGTGCATGTGCTTTTACGAATCCTGCACGTATCGGGTATGAAAATACTGATAATCCACTATACATTAAACACTATATATATTTTCTATTTACTGTATCGCGGATTATAGCAAAATAATTTTATTATTACTTTTGTATTATGGATCTCCGCAAAGTAACGCCTAATTCTATAAATTGAATACTAATAAATAATGATAAATGTAGAGTGTATATACATATATATAGTGTAGTGTGTAGAGCTTTGTGATTTTGTCATGGAGTCTATCTCTTGATGATGTTTTAAATGATTTATAGAAGCAGGCGTTACTTTGCGGAATTCCATATTACAAGCAATAAGACTGGCCGAAGTTTTGCGGTTCGATTCCGGGAACATATGGCTGCGTTTAGGAATAATAAACCACAAAATTCTAATTTTGCAAAACATTTGCTAGAAAGCGGTCATAAAGTGCCTAATGACCATTCATTTCATATTCTCCACACTTGTGATAAGGGACTCCGACTCAATACGTTAGAGCACCTTGAGATAATAAAAAATAACAATGGTCACTTAATTAACGAGCAAGTAAATGTATCTAATTCCGTTTTGCTAAATGTGTTCGGAGGGGAGGGTATTGGTGGGAGTTGAACTATTTAAGACTGCTTGTATGGGTAGCGCGGCGCAGTACGATTTTTGTCGTGAAGCCTATCCTCCTGATGATGCTTCGGTTTCGGGGCGAAACGATCGTCGAGATTGTGGTGGTGGGTGTGTGTGCTGCTTTTGTGTTCGTTGTTGCTGGTGAATTGCGTCTTGGGGTGCATGTGGTGGCTGGTCCTGCATGTATAAGGTGCGCAGATTTTGCCTACTTTATACACATTGGCTTTGCATGCATTCACTTAACCCGTGCGGATTATAGCAAAGTAGTTAGTTCTGTTATATTGCTTCTTGATGATGTGTTGGTTAACGGCGAAACGGTTATGACTTTGTAATAGTTGATTTTGGTGGTAGTATTGTGGTAGTACGTAGTGCATGTGTTTTTGCGAATAATTCATTTATCAGGTGTAAAACGGATAGTGTACGTTTAGCATTATATATATTTTCTATTTACTTTAGCGCGGATCATATTTGGACTTCACAAACTTGATCATATATCTCAATTTCGATGCAAACTAAAGTGGCTCCCTATTCGCCTTCGCCGGAATATTCATATCCTCACCAAGCTTTTTAAAACTCTTAATAGTTCTTCACCTCTTTATCTTCGTGAGCGCTTTCACATGGTTCCCCCTCGTGTAAGACTTGCACGCTCTTGCGTGGCAGTTAAATCATTGGCAGTGCCTTTTTATAAAACTATGTTTTTCTCTAAGTCTTTTACAGTCCTTGCATCCCGTCTTTGGAACTCTTTACCAGATAGCATCTTTAAAGACTCTCCTTCTTTGCACATTTTCAAACTAAGGCTAAAGCTACACTACCTTTCCTCGCTGTCATAACTTATATCTATGTAGGTTTATTATATTTTGTATTAGTATTAGTGTATTATCTTGTATTATATATATGTATTCTATTTTATGATTATAAGAAAGTAAGTTTATCCAAATTTAATTTATAATTGTTTTATAGTGTTTTTAATAATTTATCTTTTACTATTAATGTACCTATACTACGTTTTCACTTACTTTCAAACCACCAAGGGTCGCTGGCAGAGATCTCTTATAGAGATAAGTAATCCTTTGTACTTGTTTTCTTTACCTGTACTTTCTTATATATTTTAATTTTGGTACATAAATAAATAAATAAAGTAAAATAATTCTAATATTACTTTTTCGTCGTGTGATGTTCGGTTGAGTAGAATAGACCACCCTCAATTCTTGCCGAGCTGTCGTAAAAGACGACTAAGCTAAGTTGACCCATCGTGTGGTATCCGGTTGAGTAGAACAGACCACGATTTTTCTTACCGAGGGGTCGTAAAATACGACGTCTGGCGACCGGTCGTAGAATACATAGCCAAATCATGCGAGAACATGTTGTGCCCACCCCATCTAAAGTCGGGATAAGGGCAGGAGGATGTTGAATTCTATGATTAATGTTGTAAAAAAGTTCACCTTATATCAAAATCAAAAAATCAAAATATTCTTTATTCAAGTAAACTTGTAAACAAGTGCTTTTGAATCGTCAACTTTACTGCTGGTTCGGAAAGCTGTTCCTGCCGAGAAGAGCCAGCATGAAACTCGGCGGTTGCTCTTTTAAAAATATAAATCTTAGAACTAGTTACATTTATTTATTACTGTCTTGTACAGGGTAGAAGTGCACCTATATCCACACATCCTTATCATCTAAGTAATCTTCAACAGTATAGTAGGCTTTCTGTATCAGCCTCTTTTTAACTCTCTTAACTCTTTTTAACCTCTTTTTATGAAAAGATAATTTACTAAAGTTGAAGTGGTTATTATATTGAACCAAATGTTGCCGATTCGCGTATTACGTTGGATTACTAATATGACATTCGACTGCGGCACTCGCTGGCGACTCGGTTACGTGACGTGACGGGATGGTGACGACATTGACCTACGACCTTGGGATATAACAGGTATGGTGTTTACTTATACTAATTTGTATATTCGGGGGAGGGGAAAGGGTTCGGTCGCAGACATTGATGAATGTTCGCCGTGTACGTAATTGTCTATGCGCTATTTGGCGAAGCTACCGCAATGGTTAACTGTATCTGCCTAGATAGACGATTTTATAAAGAATATTTTGACGACAGTCAAGAGACAGAACTGTTTGCCTTTAATTTAGTGTATTTTTTTCTTGAACTATCGAATGTAGATGAGGTTTTAAGGGTAGCTTCATTAATCGAATTAATACGATTCAAAAGTGCTTGAGAAAGCTTATTTGAATAAATATTATTTTGACTTAATTTCAACAACTAACTTGTATTATTTATATAAAAGTAGTATTCCATAGTACACAAGTAATCATATAAATATTTTGCTTTAATCCGCATTTTTTTTAAATCTTTTATTCTATGTATAGGAAGAACAATCCGTTTACACAACATTGCAAGTAGGATTACTAACACAATATTGTCGTAGTGAATACGTATAGTGCTTGTGTAGTGTGTTGTTGGAGGAAGTGGTACGTGATCCTAATCTAATCCCGGATATATAAGGTATGAGACCGGATTGTACTACGTACACTGAGCATTACATAGATTTTTCATAATAAATTCGGATTATAGCAAAATGTTTCTAACAAGTTATCGTACATAATTCTGACATCGCAATATTAGCGATGCTCTAATGTTGACATATTTACTTATTATCGTTTCATATATGGTTAACAACGTTTCCTACAAATTAACTTTAACTTTCAGCCATAAAATTGAACACTCACGTTGTCTTTTATGTATTATTCGTGATGCTAATAACATTAGTAAATACTATTCTTATATGATTTATAGAGCGGTCATAAAGTGCCTAATGACCATTCATTTCATATTCTCCACACTTGTATTAAGGGAGTCCGTCTCAATACGTTAGAGCACCTTGAGATAATAAAAAATAACAATGGTCACTTAATTAACGAGCAAGTAAATGTATCTAATTCCGTTTTGCTACATGTGTTCGGAGGGGAGGGTATTGGTGGGGGTTAACTATTTAAGACTGCTTGTATGGGTAGTGCGGCGCAGTACGATTTTTGTCGTGGAGCCTATCCTCCTGATGATGCTTCGGTTTCGGGGCGAAGCAATCGTCGAGATTGTGGTGGTGGGTGTGTGTGCTGCTTTTGTGTGCGTTGTTGCTGGTGAATTGCGCCTTGGGGTGCATGTGGTGACTGGTCCTGCATGTATAAGGTGCGTAGATTTTGCCTGCTTCATACACATTGGCTTTGCATGCATTCACTTAACCCGTGCGGATTATAGCAAAGTAGTTGGTTCTGTTGTATTGCTTGTACTATTCTTATATTTTTTGAATGTCACAACAAAAGGAAAATATTAAAAAGATACATTGTTTAAATTTATATAATAGACAAAGTAGAAACCGACGGAAATTGCGGTTCCTGCTCTGCGCCTTAAAAAAGGCGTCAATCATTATTGGGTTTCAGTTTACGATTCTATAATTCCATAATCAATTTTAGCCTTGTCATTACAGCTTTCTAATTCAAAAGCACTTGTTTAAAAGTTTGCTTGAATAAAGGATATTTGAGGTTAGGTTAGTTAAAAATTTTTTGACGTCTATTTTAATGGTGCATTTCCGCTGATTTCTTAAATATATGTCACATTTATTTTTTACAGTTAAGAGTGTTTAAATTCGATTTTATAACATTAATGTAATCGCGTTGTCTGAAATGAACTGTTTTTTTTACTGCAACAAATCATTGTAATTGTATAAAACGAAGCAATTAACTTGAGCATACAAACATTTCAAAGAGAAGGCTATCTTTCAACGATGATATTAACGAGCGACCGTTGTTAAAACATTACGTTTTAAACTGGCTCTTTGTGATAACAAAACGTTGAACAAAATGTTAATACAGTTAATTTTTAGTTGAGTTTAGAGTTCAGTAGAGTTGACGATTTAAAAGCATTGGTTGCCAAGTTTATTTGAAAAAATAATATTTTGAATTTGAATTTGAATTTTGTACAGATAAATAAAGAAACGGCCTCTTAATATCTCGTTGATGGGTACAAATAAATAAACACTTACACACACGGTCGTCCGACCTCAAATTAAGTAACTTAATATTTGTGTTATGGATGACGGACAACTGATAGATATACTACATATATAATTTTAAATACATACTTAAATACAAATATACACCCAAGCTCGAAGAACCAACACATTGTTTCGAATCGAACCCGCGACCCCTGGAGCTGAAGGCAGAGCACTACCCACTGCGCCAAAGGGCCAGTCAATAGGTCTCCTCTCTCCGTTTGTCTCCAAGGGTTGTAGCTAAAACTCACCATGCTCCAATGCGGATTGGTAGGTTACATATGTATATCCTTAGAACTCTATAGAAATATGTGGAAGTTTCCTCACGTTTCCTCAATTAGACACGTAAGTTTTAACAGAAAAACTGTTATAAAAATACATTAAAATCGTATATTGTCTCTATCAGAATTGCAAATAGTCAAATGTTATTTTTTATTCATTAACGATAACCGGACAACACATGCATTCTAAATGAAACAAAATTTTCGGGAATTATTTAACTAAATATACTCAACATCCTCCTGCCCTTATCCCACTCTAAGTGGGGCTGACTCAACATGTTGCAAACGTGTCGTCACATGATTTGGCTACTTATTTTACGACCGGCCGCCTGCCTGACGTTAACTAACCTTAGTCGTATTTTACGACCCCTCGGTATAAAAGATTCTACTCAACCAGATTCGACACGGTGGATCAACTTACCTTAGTCGCCTTTTACGACACCCCGGTGAGAAATGAGGGTGGCCTATTCTTCTCAGCCGGATTAAACTAAATACACTCCTAAGACTTAAATATAGGTTTTAATATATGTATTACATTACTTATTTTTAGGTTTTTGAATTAATTCAAGTTTTATTAAGCATTTAACCACACGATGGGTCAACTTATCTTATTCACCTTTTATGACACCTCGGTAAGAAATTAGTGTGGTCTATTCTACTCAGCCGGATTTCACTAAATACACTCCTAAGATCTAAATATAAGTTTGAAGATTACATAACTTATTGTTAGGTTTTTAAATGAATTCAAATTCTCTTAAGTATTTCACAATATTAAAATAATAGTCTTATTTTTACTTGTACATTATGTTGGTAATTTTATCATTATTGAATTCCACTATTTATTCGGGATTATCGTTCTACTGTATCGTGTAGAAGGATATGAGGCAATAAAGTTTCAATAAACTTTGGCTTTCCGTGGCGTTTAACATTACTGGTATAACATCCTTGTAACGGAAATTATTTATCAATTCATATTGCTCGTTTATTGAAATAAATATAAAAGCAATGCCAATATTACTTTGATATAAAACTAACTGCCTGTTATAATCCCACTGCTAGGAATAGGCGTACTCCCTCCGTTTCTGGAGAGAAGGGTTGGAGCTAAGACGTACCACGCTGCTCCAATGCGGATTGGAAGGTTACACATATCACCAGAATTCTCTAGTGAAATGCAGGTTTCCTCACGATGTGTTATAGTACATAAAAGCGTTATGTACTATGAACTGAAACCTTTCGGAGTAATTGCACTACCTTTTAGTAAAAACCGTACAAACATCCGTTCAGTAAGTTTTAATAAGTCCGATCCCATGCAGACAACTTTGGCGACTTTGTTTTATAATAATTATCAATAGATGATTTTGCATAGCAAAACAAAGAATCAATAAAAAAGTGTGCTAATTGTATTAAAAAAAGGAATTCACTTCACAATAACGTTAATTTCATCAGTGGCGTTTTAATTTAGGTTACTACGGTTACAAACGAGCCTATGTTTGGACGAAATTACCGACTAATTTTAGTGTCAAAGAGAGACATTGACGATGTATCGAAAATTAGCTCCCCGTTTCGTCGCAATCATTACTTGACGTATATTAATTCACAAGCAGGTCTGGTGTGTACGTGGTATGGACTAATTTGAGTCCCAAATGAGTCGATATAATTATGTTGTGTTGAATGAATTCATTTTATAAGCAGCGGTAACTTAACAAATAGAGTTAAGAAAGTTTTTAATATAATTCACCTCAACCTCAGCAACCTCGTTTCTTCAATGCGGAAAGCTTATAATGTATGTGAAAATATTATATGACCATGAAATTCTGCAGTATTATTGATTGGCATTCTATAATATCCGAAAAATAATGAACCAATAAGTTCTTGAATTGTTAAGTTCAAGGCGGTTTCTAATTGACTTTGCAACTTTCAAGAAGTAATTTAAAGTTTTATTTCCTTACTAGTGATACACGCGAAATCATTCGAGCCAAGTCAAACGTTTAAGTACCTTTATTGCAATGTGTATTTTTCCCTGTTCCTAAAAATCTGAACTTTTTATCCCTATATGTAAACTCGGTGTATGTTGTATGGTCCAACGGCTTAGTCATGAATACATTATAGATAAAAATATAGACAGACTTGCATTTATAATATTAGTATGGCATTTTTACTATTTGAATTACTTGCAAACATGCCAAAAGTCAAATTCAAATTATTCTTTATTAAAGTTGGCCTTTATAAGCACTTTTGAATCGTCGAATTAGAATATAATGAAGTTACCACTGGTTCGGAAAGGTGCTCTAACATAAAGTAGGAAGAAACTCATCTGTCAGTCTTTCCAAAAATAATTATTTCAATAATATATAATTACTAGGTTTTGGGCCGCGGCTTCGCTCGCGTGGTCTGCCGCATTAAGTTTCGACAGATCATTTTAGATTTTTTTTTACTTTATATTAAAACATATTGATTTTTGATAAATATACTAAAATATGCATTGTAAAATAGTATTTAATTTAATTAACTGTATGACTCACAATTTTGGTCATAGTGGCTTCCACATTAAAGGTAGATATATGCTATCGCGGACTTTTATTTAGAACTATTCAAGACAAACAATACTACGCCACATCATCTTTTTGTAACTCCAATGGTTTAGGAAGCGTACGCCAAGATAGCTCTCAGAGGCCAGATTTTTTCCAACTTTATTGATTTATATCGTTATATTACGTAAAATCATTACAAATTGTAGCCTATATGGTATTTTGGTGTCTAACCTATATAACTGTGAAGTTTTATCCTAATCTGTTCAATAGTTTTTTCGTGAAAGAGTAACAAACATCCATCCATACTCACAAACTTTCGCATTTATAATATTAAGTAGGATAATAGGATTCTATTCAAGCTGTGATTGTTCAGCGGTGAGATCGTGAGACTCCGTCGAAAGGGGTCGAAATCCAATAGGATGACAATATCGGGTAGGCATCAATGAGTTTCTCTGTTAAAAATTTATGTCTAAATGATGATTGCAATTTATCACACGCTTGCAGTAAACATCGTGAGGAAACCTGCGATGACAACAATTCCTGGGATATGTGTAATCTACCAATCTACTCTGGACCAGGCTAGAAGCTAGAATTCTTCCCTCCAAAAGCACAGAGGAGGCCTATATCCACCAGTGGGATAACAGGCTGCTACTTTACTTAATTCTTGACGTAAAGATAAGACACTTTCGTTTATCAGTAAATTTGAATGTGCTAATACACCTGTACAGTTTTAGATTCCACTAATGAATCTAATGCGGTGTGACCTTGGTAAGAATCGATCGCCATTACCATCTTGAAAACATTCGGTAACCTTGATTATATAACTTTCGATAAGTTCATTTCCACTTAAATGACATGATATGAACAAACCAAATTACATGTTAGATAACGTGAATTTAACATAGAGTTATTATATAATTTATAGAATTAGGCGTTACTTTGCGGAAATCCATAATACAAAAGTAATAATAACATTATTTTGGTATAATCCGCTATACAATAAATGGAAATATATATAGTGCTAAATGTATAGTGGACTATCCGTTTTTTCATACCCGTTACATGCAGGATTCGTAAAAACACATGCAGATATAGATGGTACTGGGGTGCACCAGCCCAGAGATGAGAATAGTACTCCATGTGAGGCTGGACTTGTGCTTTATACAGCTAGTCTGTGGGCCGGCTTGAAGTACTGCCTCGGTCTATTGGTAACACCCAATTTTTATAATTATGCCTCTTTTTATTCATGCAATTTATTATTTTACCCAGAATCTCTTATAGTATCAAATCACCGTTTAATAAGTGACATGTCGATTTATCTAAACGCCTCTCTCACTATAAATCACCTTATCATTTTCGAATTCAAATTCGAATGCTAAAAGTTTTTTTATTAAAAGTGATTTGTAAAGCAGTTCTATTGAATTTGCTATTCTAATGTAGGTTCGAAAGTTGCTTTTAAAATGAGCACGCAAGAAACTCGGCGGTTCCTGTGTTCAAAAATATTTCATACTTATATAATTTGTATTCCCATTATGATGCGAAAGTACCCAGGTAAGTAAGGACACGTCGTTATAAGCATTTCCTCAAACCATGCAGAACTGCCCCAAGGATATGAAGACTACCTCATATATCATAATGTTACTCTCCCAGTAACCGGCCACGCGTCGACGTTAAGACGTGTTACCACTGTAAGCTAGGCGGACGTTTTTATTGATTTTCTCATGTATATAGGATATAGGATATATGTATAGTAAAAAAAATAGTAAAGTAATGGCCTGGTACGATCCGACTGCTGAGCATAGGCCTCCTCTCTCCTTATTTTTTTCGGGAGAGAAGAGTTGGAGCTAAAACCTACCACGCTGCTCCAATGTGAATTGGTAGGTTACACATATCCCTAGAATTTTCCAGATATATGCAAGTTTACTCACGATGTTTTACCGTCACCGAAAAGTATGTGATAAATTGCAATTATCAATTAGACACATAAGTTTTAATAGAAAAACTCATTGGTGCCTGCCCGGGGTTTGAACCCATTATCGTCTCTAGAGAGTCACACGGTCTCACCGCTGGGCTATCACATTCCTTTTTTTCACATTTTCATGATAAAAAAATCCATAGAGTTATAATACTAGAGTAGGGGAACCATAGGCAGGCCTGTAAGTGAGAGTAAATAATGAGAGTCAACACAAAACTCATATAGTTATCTCTGTCTAATCACACAAAAAAAAGGAAGACAGACTAAAACAATCTCATTTGCTTTCTGTTTATTGTTATAAGGTATTTAACGCTGGCTATATAACAACTCTATGGAAAAAATACTGAATATTTTACTATAAATGACACACGTCCTTCTTTATTTGTGTGCGAAATTGTTTTGAAAAAATATAAAGTTTAAATTGTTGGATACGTATTTCACAGGCTTTAAATTAGTTTCAGAAAAACGTGTGTTTGTTTGTTAGTTTTTATGTAACCGACATTTTGATTTTTATTTTGTTTCACTGAATGCATAGATTTAATTTAACCTTTGTACATTTATCAAGAACTACTGAATTTATAATAATTAGATATGTGATTAAAGCGTGGGACGCTCACTATAAAGTAAAAAAATCCACACTTTTTTTCACAATAATACTATTTTGCTATGTTCTCTATATGATTTATAGAAGCAGGCGTTACTTTGCGGAATTCCATATTACAAGCAATATAACAGAACTAACTACTTTGCTATAATCCGCACGGGTTAAGTGAATGCATGCAAAGTCAATGTGTATGAAGCAGGCAAAATCTACGCACCTTATACATGCGGGTCCATGCAGGGTGCATGTGGTGGCTGGTCCTGCATGTATAAGGTGCGTAGATTTTGCCTGCTTCATACACATTGACTTTGCATGCATTCACTTAACCCGTGCGGATTATAGCAAAGTAGTTAGTTCTGTTATATTGCTTATGTTCTCTATATTAAGAATTATTTTCTTTTTTTATAAGAACGTGTTTTTTCGTTTATTTGATTGCAATCGCGGCCTGTAGTCCGCCCAGATATTGTCTGCATAGTGCGCTCGGTCTCCGACCTTTGTCTATAAGATATATTTCTAGTTGGTCTCGCTTGCACTGTAAAGCCAGCGATACAAGCTGACCAATCTACGCTTCCCGCCGACAATTCCTGGCACGAAATGCACCGTTTGTAACTAACACAAGTTCAGGGCCATGCATTGTAGCGCGATTTGTGTTGGACGAGAACAAATGGACTTTTGTTACAGTCAGGTGTGATTATTGCATCCGACTGTTATACGACTGAAAGTATTTAGCTTAGATTTTGGCCCGTGAATAGTTTAAATGCTATTTGACTTCCAAATATCCACTAAAGAAACTCGTAAAAACAATTTTTCTTTCCTTCATTTATCTACTAATATTATAAATTTGAAAGTGATTGATTTCACGTCAAAAATTACTAAAAATACTTTAAAAGTGTTTCCCAACGTCAGGCCCTCGCCCCACAGGAGGCAATTTGATTGTTAAACTCAAACTCAAACTCAAAATATTCTTTATTCAAGTAGACTCTTTACAGTACTTTTGAATCGTCAAATGTTTTCAAGAAGCTATCACTGATTCGGAAGTTTGCTCCTACCGAGAAGAACCAGCAAGAAAATCGGCGGCCATTTTTTTTACAATTTCATTGATGATTACAAATTAATCGTTGCAGCTTGGTGCGTAGCTGACTGCAGTTAAGGTGTGCTACTATCACTCAAATAATCTTCAATTGTATAGTAAGCTTCAGGTAGTAGCATTGTTTTAAGATAACTTCTAAACTTATGTAAAGGCAAGTCTAGATAATGTTAAATTTTATTATAAAAACGTGTACCGAGACTGACAAATGATTTTCGGACCTTATGGAGGCGCAACCTTGGCGTCATTAGTTTATTTTGGTTTTTAGTGTGTCTGTCTTTACGACAGACCATTTTGGAATTAACTATTCCTCCCTCATTAAGGAGGGAGTAAGAGTTAATTCCAAAAAGGTCTCAACACTTTAGCTCCGGGCAAGTTAAATGCAATGGGTTTCGGTGCCTAATCTAATGAAAAAAAGGAAATTGTTTAATAATTACGGTAAATAATTGTTAGACATATTTTTATACAACCTTTGGATTTGGGATTCTTAAGTGAACAAATATTTTTTTTTACAAATAAAAGTATGTTGTATGTTAAGGGGTGGGGGTTTTATATGAGTATAAGAATTTAAAAGCAGCTAAAGTGGGGCATGGTACAAAGGTATGGTAAAAGGATAGGAGACGTTCCTCTAAAAGAAATCACTGCACAGTTTCATTACGATATTTATTTTATCGAAACGTACGATGTTTAAGTTTTTTCTATGTATATTTTTATTAATTCTGTGTATGGAATCCCGCAAACTTTTTCTATGATTCTCATACAACTTCGTTGCGCTTCCTAACTTGCAAAACTCTTCGTCAACGTTTATGGTGTTACTTAACATAGACGGAGAAAATTCCGTTCCCTCTAATAAGGATACGCCGATCTCGGTCCATTAGTTCACAATTACGGCCGTTAATTGACAGACGGACTGCGTCATTCTTTTCTACTATTGTTGTTTGATTTACTACTATATACAACTACAGTGCAATTATCATCGTATGTTGTATGCGAAAGACTGCACCAGTAATCAAATAAATACATAACAAAAGTACAAACTACAATTTACTTATTTGAGTTACTTTCCAGAGATCCAAATTACAAAAGTAATAATAAAATTATTTTTCTATAATACGCGATAAAGTAAATAGAAAATATATATAACGATAAATGTATATTGGACTACTTGTTTTTTTAATACCCGATACATGCAGGATTCATAAAAACACATGCACAAACCTCCACCACCGCCACCACAATACACAAGGACTACACACGTTCACTATAACAAACTTAACAATCGTTTCGGTCCGAAACCGAAGCCACATCAGGAGATAAACTCCTCGACTAAATCGCAAAGCCTAAAAAAAGCTACCTACTTATCCATATAGATACTCTGGTGTCGAATTTGTGCATGTACATAATTTATGTTCGTCTTGGTTAAAAAGCTCTTCTAAAAACTTCAAAAATTGACTTTGTAGTACCGGTATATTGTGTAACATGAGCATGGGTCTATGGGCCTCATAAGTAAGCTCAAAGTAGCGGGAATAATTAGGGTACTTATACTTTGGAGTGATGGCTGAACACGTAGTGCGGAAAATCGATGGGTGTTGGTGTCTTAAGGCGTTGGAATGGCGACCCCGCACCGGAAAGCGCAGCGTCGGTATACGCCCTACGAGATGGACTGACGACCTCAAAAGGACCGCTGAAATATGTTCTCATCAAGGCACATAGAGGGGGGAAACCTATGGGCGTTGGGGGTGGAAGATACCGACCCCTCCGGTTTGTAAGACCGGGTGATATCACTAAGCTCTAATTAAAGGACCTGTGAACTAATGGTGGTATTTATGGGTACCTGTTCTTACATATTTTTTTTCGGTAAATGACAACAATATGCTGTTAGCCAAAGTGGCTTTTACAGCGACACCGAAGAAATGGGGTGAGCGCAGAAGCATCGTCGGGTAGCGGGGGCGAGCCTCAGGAGAGACTCGTGATATCATTGGGAACGTCGCCTTAAGGTTGCCTCCTGTGAGGCCGAACCTCGACTTAAAGCGACGTGTCATGGGGGAATCAAATCGGACTGGTGGAAAGTCTTAATGTCATAATGGTCGGGGTTGTACCCCCTGGCCACTAGACGTCAGAAAACGGGGACCTGGCTTTCACCGGCAAGACGCTGTGTGTGTGTGTTAAATTGTTAAGTGTGCTCTGTTCTTACAAAATTGTTCATCCGACTTATACTATCTTTGTTGCACACTCGATAGCGTGTACAGTACAGTACAGCGCCACCTAGTTCTCGACGCATACAACTTTAAATCTTTATGTGCTCGATTGATCATGAACAGGGGGAAAAGGTGCTTGAATGGTGACACCGCATTGAAAAACGCCGCATGGGTAGACCCCTTACGAGGTGGACTGAAGACATCAAAAGGGACACGGGGAGTCGCTGGATAAAAGGAACGCAAGCTCGTGTAGTGTGAAGATCTCGTGAAGAGACCTATGTTCAACAGTGGACGTCGATAGGTAGAAGAAGAAAAAATAAAAGCTAGCTATTAGGACATTTCGATATTAGGACGTTCCGATGACGGTTGCTTAAAACCGCTTAGGGCTTATGGCTATCATATTCTTTGTCAACCGATGGACGTTAACATCTGTATATAAGTCTCTTCATAGGATCTTCAAACACACGGTCTTGTAGCGCTTGAATACCCGTGAATTACCACCGGGTGTGTAAGGGGGAGACTCGTCCCAGTCAGTCTCCTAAATTGGTAGCCTCAGCTGCACGCGTTGCACCCTGCAGATTAATCGACGAGGCGACCGATAAATGGCGGTGTAACCATTCATATTGCGGACATAAATTCTACCAGACCGACGGTGGGCAGCAACACTGTCAGTGCGACATGGTCAGCACTGCGATCACCAACCCGCATGCCAAGTTTGGTTATTACCGGCAGTACCTTCATGGCTATCACATGAATAAAAGAAAATGAAAAAGTGGTACTTAAGACCCGCTTGTAGGTAAAAACAATATAGAACAGATATAGAAAATTAAATTATAGCCTATAGCGTTAAATGCATGTATAGTATTGAAGTAATTAGATTACAGCGTTGCTTCAATGGAAACCTTTCAGTGTTAAAGTTAGTCCAGACTAGCAACATGGTGGACGGTAAGAAAACAAATATTTATGTTTTACTAACTAAAATTTAACCAGTGTTTCAAAGGTGTTTTTTTTTCTCAACAAGCAATTTATTTTGCAACTGAAAATTATTTATTAAGCAAATTAGATGTATTTCATTTGACTAGATTTCAGACTGTCTTGTCTCTTTGGTATTAACAAAATTGAAGCGAAGCATTAGACGAATGTAACATCAAAGACAGGATTGTAAATAAATTAAGATAGAAACAGACATTCTGCTCGAGAAATACAAGTAAAAATGTATGTTAATTTAAAAGAAGAAAATACAGCTTAATTTTATGTTAATAAATGATGTTAACAAATAAAATAACTAATTCATGAAGTTAAAAAATCTATACAATATATAACGCTTTACTTGAACTTTTGAATCTTCAAATCTTCATCTTTCCTACCAGGAGCCAATAAAATCCTCCTACCTTTACCACACTCTAAATGCGATGGCACATCATGGTTGTTCTTCGAGTCTCTCATATTATTCTTCAACTGTGGCGCTATTCCTGTTATATGAATGTCATATTTCACACAATCCTTATTAGGTTATTACCATTTCTTATTAGGTTTTCCTACAGTCTCATATCCATCCACATTCATATTTAACAGTCGTTTCTTCACATGATTTTCATTCCTCCATTATATCCGTACTTCTTAATCTTGCACATCTCGTCTTTTCTATAATGGACGCAACTTTCAGACTTGTATATAATTGTAGTTAAAAATTTATGTTTGCAACATTTAGTAAAAAAAAATTAAGTAACGGCCTGTTACAATCCCACTGCTTGGAATAGGCCTCCTCTCTCCGTTTCTGGAGACAAGGGTTGGAGCTAAGACCTACCACGCTGCTCCAATGCGGATTGGTAGGTTACACATTCTCTAGAGATATGCAGGTTTCCTCTCGATATTTTCCTTCACCGAAAAGCGTGTGATAAATTGTAATTATCTATTAGACACATGAGTTTTAATAGAAAAACTCATTGGTCCCTGCCCGGGTTCGAACTCGTGTTCCCCTCGAAAGAGTCACACAGTCTCACCGCTGGGCTATCACAGCTTTTTGTAACATTTGAATGAAGGAAAATATTGTGAGGAAACCTGCATATCTCTAGAGAATTCTGGAGATATGTGTAACATACCAATCCGCATTGGAGCAACGTGGTGTATCTTAAGAAAATTCTTGAGATATATGTAACCTATCAATTTTCATTGGAACAGGGTGATGGTTCTACTTTCTTACCTCTGCCAGGAGAAAGGAAAACTTTTAACGAAGATAATATTACTTGTTACAGTTGCTGATTCAGTGATTGCGAAAACTGGTGCTTATAAATATGAAGATGGAACTCGGTATGTGGGTGAATGGAACTCTAAGGGTCAGAAAAATGGTATGGGCCACCTATTGCTGCCTGACGGTACAAGATATGATGGCGCTATGACAAGTGGACTTTGTTCCGGACTCGGTGTTATGGCGTTTCCTGATGGGGCTAAGTAATGAAATTTGTTAACTTAATATTTGTGTTATTGATGACAGACAACTGGTAAATATATAAATATACTAGCTAATGGGGAACACGTTGTTTTGCCATATAAATTATTTCTACGGAATTTCTAGCGTAGAAAGGTTTTTTCTGGTACATAAATAAAAATAAATAAATAAATTTTCGTACAAGCGCCATGAAACTGTAATAGTACAGCCTCAACACCGTGCGACTCTCTAGAGACGATCATGGGTTCAAATCCCGGGCAGGCACTAATGAGTTTTTAAATTAAAACTTACCTATGTGTCTAATTAATAATTGCAATTTATCACACGGTTTTTGGTGAAGCAGCGTGGTAGCTCTAAAAACGGAGAGAGGAGGCCTTAGCCCAGCAGTGGGCATAGTAACAGGCCGTTACGTTACTTAACTTTTTTACAAGCACAATGTGTTGAATTTATTGTGGGACGCCATTACGATTTTAGTACTACCATTTTCAGGCAAATCGTACGAATTCACTACTCGCCATCATTGGCAGCGTTCGTTTTATTCAATAGTAAAAAGACCTATCAGAAGCAACCCTAACCAGTAGACGTTTCTAAGTTAAAATACCTTTAGAAAAGGTTTGTGTCCAACTTGAACATTTTACCACAGAATATTTCATATTTCAAGATTTTTGGTAAGAAAAAAATACCTTTTCTTTAATTGAATATGTTTTTCAACACAAATACTCTTACAGCGTATGTTTTAGTTAATTACAAAGTTAATTAATAGCTTGTTTAGTTAGGAAAATTTTACGTATGTTACGCTTGCAAAATTTTAATAGCAATTACATGACTATTCAAAATAGCTAAATGAAAATTTGTTTTTAGGATTTCTACATATACTAATAAAAATATATACTATTAAAAATTAATGTATTATATTGAAAATTTCATATACTATTGAATGGTGTTTGTGTGTTTATTAATGAAATAAAACTATAAAATACGTATATCTTTGAATAAATAAAAGTTACTTTGAGGAGGTCCGCAACACAAAAGTACGTTATTATTATTATTTTGTTTTAATCCGCGTTTTCCGATTTCTAATCGGGGATTATAGCATAAGCATGATAAAGTTTTCAATAGTGGTGGTGGAGGTTTGTGTATGTGTTTTTATAAATTCTACATGTATCGGATATGAAAATGAATACTGTACTCTACATTTAACGTTATACATATTTTCTATTTACTTTATTGCGGATTATAGCTAAATAATTTTATTATTACTATATATGAGTTATTCTATTAAAATTTATGTGCCTAATTAATAATTGCAATTATCACACGCTTTTCGGTGAAGGAAAACATCGTGAGGAAACCTGCATATCTCTAAAGAATTCTGGAGATATGTGTAACCTACCAATCCGCATTGGAGCAGCGTGGTAGGTCTTAGCTCCAATCCTTCTCTCCAAAAACGGGGAGAGGAGGCCTACGCCCAGCAGTGGGATAGTAACATATCGTTACTTTACTTTATTAACTTATTTTATGTATTATGTATCTCTGCAAAATATCGCCTAATTATATTAATTAAAAGTCATTGACTTATAGAAATTGTATTGAAAGGATTATCATTATTCTAGATATGAAGGTGAATTCATGCAGGGCTGGTTCCATGGCCATGGGGTGTTCTGGAGAGCTGATGGCATGAAGTTTGAGGGAGAGTTTCGGGGTGGACGCGTATGGGGTTTAGGTAAATTTTGGATTTTAATTTAATGTTCGCTCTGCTAATTGACTTCAGCATATCATATCCTAACAGTAGTTTTGAGAAATTTGAAAAATAATAGAACATACCTGAATTTTCAATAGTTTTTATTTCTCATGCCATATTAAACATTTAATTATTGACATAAAATCATAAGCTTGAATCTTCACTATAAAATTTCGTGTTTTAAAATTTTGTGTGTGTTAAAATTTTATTCGTGCAGGATTTTTGAAACACATGTATCACCACTACACTAAAAGTCGTAATTCGTTACGATTTTGACGTGTAGCCTATCTTCCTGATGATGCTTCGGTTACGGGGCGAAATGATCGTAGAGATTGTCGTAATGAGTGTGTTTAGTGTTCGTGTGGAGCGTTGCTGGTGGCGGCGTTTTGTGATACGTGCTGTGATTGGTTCTGCATGTATAAGGTACGTGAACGTTGTCTGCTTGATACATTTAACATTACATAGATTCGCTTATCAAACGCGGATTATAGAAAAAGAATTCTATCGTAACTAGTGTACTATAGAAATCCTCAAAGTAACGCCTGGTTCTATAACTTATTTGAAGTCAGGATTATGAAAGCTTTTTCCACTTTTCCAGGTCTGGTGACTTTTAATGACAGCAGCAACGGCTTTCCACGCAACGAGGGATACTTCCAAGATTGCAAGATGGTGCGGCGTAAACGTTGCCCTGAGGTGGTGCAACGGGCTCAGAAGGTCGCGTACATGGCTCGGGCTCAATGCCAGCAGATGTGAAGAAATATACAGCTTACGTATTTAAATAAAAATCTATACTTCTATACTAATAATATATAAAGTTGAAGAGTTTGTTTGTTTCTTTGTTTGTTTGATTGTTTGAACGCGCTAATTTACCGGGAACTGCTGGACCGATTTGAAAAATTATTTGAATGTAAGATAGTCCATTTATCAAGGAAGGCTATAGATAACATCACTCTAAGATGAATAGGAGAGGAGCAGCAATAAAAATATTGGGAAAACGAATCAGGGAAAAAAAATGTACTACAAAATTGTTCCCCTCTAAAAGTTCCAAATAAAAGTCCGCGACAGCATATGTCTAGCTTTTAAGTTTAACCCACTTTAACCATATTTAATATGAGTATTACGGTTTACTCAAATAATAAGACTGCAGTCCACACGAACGAAGTTGAGTTTAAAAGCTATATATACTATAATCTTAGTTTCATGTTGATTTTAACCAGTTCTTAGCAATATTTGTTAACCATATACAATGAGATCGAGTACTTGAGATTCGGGATCGATTCACATAGATGGAATTGCATCGTGTATGATAGGGATGAGTGGAAATAGAATCGATTCCAAAGTAATCAATTTTCTCCCTTAAAAATAAATCGATTTGGAAAAATCGATTAACAAAAAAGTATATAAATAATATAAAATAATAAATATTTTTCTACCGCTGTATGGTATCTGGCTAAGTAGCATACGCTACCCTCATTTCTTACCGAGGTGTCGTAAAAGGCGACTAAGATAAGTCGACCCGTCGTGTGGTATCGGGCTAAGTTGAATAGACCACCCTCATTTTCTACCGAGGTGTCGTAAAAGGTTGTGCCGACCCCACTTAGAGTGGGATAAGGACAGAATTAAGAAGAAGAGTTTTAAATTAATATGGTAAATATCAAATGCAAGTGTTTTAGCAAAGTTTGGATTAGATGAAATCATAGAGTTATCATACTAATTACTATTACAATAAAGAGAAATAAAGAAAAACCAAAAACGGAAAAAAACTCAAATTGTCAACCCCACACAAGATTTATTGTCAACCCTTATCTTAATATAAATATTAATTGCTTATATACAGTTATTCTATTTGCATAAATTACAGATTCTGAGACTATACATCAGTTGTTTTTAAGTTTTCTTTTTTGTATTGTTTCATCGTCGTCTAAACATTGACCGTACCTCACTTCCATACATTTACTTCCCTGTAACAAAAAATACATTATAAATATTTTAATACGTAAATTATAAATATATAATAACTAATTATAAATATATGGTAATATGCTTATACATAAAGCATATCACAAAATTGAAGATTATTTGGATGATAAAAATTCCTGGATTTGAAAATTCAGGTTTAATAAAGTAAAATTGAATTTTTTTTAAAGAGCAACATTCCGAACCTACTTATCCCACAGCTGGGAATAGGCCTCTTTCCATTTTTTAGAGAAAGGTTTGAACTAAGAACCACCACGCTGCACCAATTTGGATTGGTAGTTTACACATATCTTCACAATTCGCTGGAGATATGCAAGTTTTCAAGTCTCACGATGTCTTACCACCATCAAAAAACGTGTGGTAAATTGCAAATATGAAATACATAAATTTTAACAAAAAACCTTTTATGAAACCTCGATCCTCGGCCTGAAATGTTAAGGCCCAAACGGGCCTTAGGTCGCCACGTTAATGTGGGGACAGATAGCTTCATTACTCAATAAGACTATTAGATGTTCAAGCGCGTAGGTTGTCTTATTATTGAGTTCGATAGTGAAAGTCAGCGATATCGTTAATATAATAATAGTAGCTTTGTATTTTGCAGAGAGTTTATTCATATGTAATTACTATTACCAACAAGAGCGACCATGAAGTTGTAAACTTGTCGGTAGATGACAGCATTTCCAACAGATAGAATCATTCCCACAAATTCTTCTTTGCATATGCCTCCCTATTCGTGGCCAGCAGGAAGAATTCGGGAGCGATATTAATTCCCGTCCATTCCCGGATGTTTCTTAATCAAGATTTCTTTCCACCAAATTCTATTCTAATTAATCAAAACTCAATCATTGTTAGCACCCTTGAGAGTTCTATGGAATCTTAATTTTCATTTTTGATTAATCCACTGGAGCAATATTAATGGAATTCGGTAATATTATAGCTAGCATATTGGGCTGATAACTATTACTGAAAATTCCGTTTTTCCTGCGGGAGTTTTTACAAATACCTAGTACACAATTGAAGTTATTTAAACATTTAAGTTTATGAGAATGAAGTAGTATATATATTAATGCTCTGTCGATAGATTTTCTTTGCGTGTTTATTGTTAACTAGTTATTAAACGCACTTTCGTTCTGCAGTCTTATTATTTGAGTAAACCGTAACACATATTAATTATGGTTCAAGAGGGTTAATCTTAAAAGCTAGACATATGCTGTCGCGGACTTCTATTTAGAACTTTTAGGGAACAATTTCGCGTTCTCTAACTTTCACCGTTTACTTTGCTCACGCAAGGAAAGCTTTAAATTATGCCGTTTTCGAAATATTTTTATTACTGCTCCTCTCCTATTCATCTTAGGGTGATGTTATATAATCCTATCTATAAAGCTTTCCTTAATAATTGGGCTATATTTCACTCAAAGAATTTTTCAAATCGTTCCAGGAGTTTCTGAGATTAGCGCGCTTAAACAATCAAACAAACAAATAAACTCTTTAGCTTTGTGTATTAAGTATAGATTATACATTCATATCATTAACATATATCTACCGTTAATTGATCAGTTTAATATATGCAGTCACACCTTTTAATACGTAACCGCAACAGGTTTAGTGACCGTGTCAAGTCGAGATGGGTATTTTATCACTCTCTGAACGCTGCGGATGTTAGTATGAAAGTAAAACGCAGTGATGTAACATTTGCCTCAAACTTGTTACGGTGCCGCTTTCACTCGGAACTCGTTTACGTAACACGGAACGTAACTGACCACTCATTACTTCTCAACTCAATGATTATAGTATGTGATAAAATCTCGGATAGATTTAATTTGCAAATGAACAATTGAAGATGTGATTGTATGGAAATTTGCTTAAATTTATATTTCGGTCTTTCTTTTCTTTGTTTGAATGTATTCTGCTTGGGATGTAAAGACGCACTACACACATTCACCACCACAATCTCAACAATCGTTTCGTCCCGCAACCGAATTATCGTCAGGAGAAAGATTCGACAAAATCGCAAAGATTTGCGATTTTCTTGTTGTATTGTTTTGTTATTGGTACAAATTCTGCATGTATCAGGTATGAAAACGATAGTTCACTCTACATTTCGAATTACGGATTATAGCTAAATAATATTTTCATTTGTATTCTGAACCTCTGCAAAGTAACACCTCTATAAATGATGTTTCATATATAATCATCTAGGTTATACATAATATGTATGCTAAATTTCGTCCAATCCATTGAGCCTTTTTTGATGCAACTTTGTAAACAGGAAAAAGCTCATAGCAGTTATTTTTGAACGGTCTTCTTCTTTTTCAACGGACAAGTGTCAAATTTAGACAAAGGTCTCTTGGACTAGGCAGGTATAGTTAGATTGTGCCTGCAAGATCCGTCTATTAATAGAAACTGAAATATCCAACATTGGTAAACCTATCACATGAAGAGACCTATTTCCAATAGTGGAAGTCCATCGGTTGACGAAGAAGAAGAAGAAGAAAACTATCACAAAGCGTAAAGAGTCACTGAAGTCACCAATGAATCCATTTGGAACAAATTTTATAGCCTGGAATTCCTATAAAATATATACATTCAGTAATGTTGAAATGAAGAAGGATATATTATATTCATTCTCGTAGTTTTCCAACCAAGCCTTTATTTTGTTTTCCAAAATTCCAATATTGTTATACAGCTTTGCCAAGTAGTTTGAATTCCAACCAGGTTTTTTAATCATGACCTTATTTCGTAGTCGGCCGTAGTAGCGACGTCAGTATACCCGGTTATATCTCTTATGAATACATTACATTTAATTTCACGGATGGTTTTATTTGTAAATATACCTTTTATTTCGTAATGCTTTTTGTTTTTATCGTACTTTAAAATTTCGTCGCTTTAAATCTTTTGGTGCGTGGACTATAGCTTTATACTCGTATTCTGGTGACTATTGTGCAGGAGGGTGCAAAGGGCCTGTTACTATTCCACTGCTGGGCAGTGGCCTCCTCTCTCCGTTTTTGTAGAGAAAGATTAGAGAGAAAACCTACCACGCTGCTCCAATGCGAATTGGTAGATTGCATATATCCCTAGAATTCTTTAGAGCTATGCAGGTTTCCTCACGATGTGTTCATTCACCGAAAAGCGTGTGACAAATTGCAATTATCAATTAGACACATAATTTTAATAGAAAGTTAAATAGAAAACCTCTTTGGTGCCTGCCCGGGGTTTGAACCCATGATCGTCTCTAGAATGTCACACGGTTGGACTATCACAGGTTAGCAGCAGGGACCTGTTACTTGAACTAGACAACCTTACTCCAGAAGCCGATAACCCTACACGGATCCATCAAGGTTTCTTCTAACGCTCTAGGCCAGCAAAAGATTTCAGCTCCGAGAGCAGCGTGACGTGAGAAGGTTTACCAGCCTTACTTTATGGTACTTAGAATTTTTGTTAAAAAAGATGATTTATTACCTTTGCTAGGTACGCTTTCATATAGAAGTTTCCAAAGAGGACAATAAAGGAGATCATATAGATGATAAGCACGTAGTGCATCCAGAGGGGGAACTCGCAACCAGTTCTGATACCGTTGATGCCCAGGATCAGGGCACATGTGAACTGGATCTACACATAAAAATAGTTAAATTAGATCATGTATTTCATAAATTGTCATGACAACCTTCTTTGTTTTGAGCTAAAATTTGGGCCGATTAATTTATTTTTATGACAGTGCATAAAAATTGTGTTGCAGAGTTAATTTACGCAGGCTTATATAATTCGTAAGCTGATCATACCAGTCGTGTCATTTAACAATGATAAAACAATTGTCCTGTTTGATTTGTATTGACAAGATTTATATCACTGGATGATGGCTATTATATGATAATGAGAGTATTATTTCATTTATTTGTAAATGTCTTTCTGTCGGCTGTGAAAGCATCTTTCACAGCTTATGCGCTGGAGCAATGCTAATTAAATTTAATACAACTGAAACTAATAAACTGGTCAAACATATGGGATCAAAAATTCCCGTTTTTCATTCGAGAACGGGACTAACGATGTAATCCATAATTTAGGATACTTTAATAATAAAGATGAACACGAATAGAGTCGCAGGCTAATAGTGTTTTATAATTACCAGCTGCAAGATGGTGAGATACTTCTTCCACCACAAGTATTGGCTAACAGTAGGCCCGAACACCGACAAACCGTAGTAGGTGTACATGAGCACGTGGATACCACTGTTCACCATCGCAGGGAGGAAGGCTGAAATTAAAATTTTCTTCATTAAAGAGTATTAAGATATTCTACTTCGGTTCTCTTATAAACAAGAAAACGTAGATTAATCTAACATTCGTCTTTACCTTTACATATTCTTTCTAGTGTGAGTACCAACGAATTTTATTAAAAGTTGTAAAGTAAAGTAGCAGCCTGTTACAATCCCACTGCTGGAAATAGGCCTCCTCTCTCCGTTTCTGGAGAGAAGGGTTGGAGCTAAAACCTACCGGATTGGTAGGTTAGACATATCTCCAGAACTCTCTAGAGATATGCAGGTTTCCTCACGATGTTTTCCTTCACCGAAAAGCGTGTGATAAATTGCAATTACCAATTAGACACATGAGTTTTAATAGAAAAACTCATTGGTGCCTGCCCGGGTTCAAAATCGTGTTCCCCTCGTCCGAGTCGCACGGTCTCACCGCTAGGCTATCACAGCTTCGAATTTTATTAGTTGTCTGCATCATGAGCATAATCAGCATCATCGTCGTATATAAAGCCGTATAGTCAAGTGTTATTCTAACAATTATGTGTAACACAAATACTGGACAATAATCTTTGAAAGTTCAAGAGAACTTTGTAGATATACTCAGATTTAATCGTTATAATATTCCTGGCCAGAAGTTTTGGTATGACCTGAGTAACGTCATTGATTCAAGGCAGTATTTATATTCCTGCCCTTATTCCACTCCAAATGGGGACGGCACAATATGTTTTAAACATGATGTTACCTAATTTTGGCTAGCTATTTTACAACTGGCCGCCTGCCTTACATCTATTTACAATAGTCGTATAGTATATCTTCTATAAAATCTGCGGTTTTTTTTTCAAGACGCTTTAAAGGGAGTTTATACAACAGTATAATACATCATAGTATCTATGCCAGGTGAATATATCTAAGACCTTAATTACTAGAGCCCGAGGGCGATTTATAACCAACTACTATTTGTGATGTCTGATCAAACCCATATATCGGGCATTTAGATTGGATTTACCCTCAAAGGTATTAGATATTCATCAAAGATAGCTTTGACCAGCTATAGACAACTAGCAATTTGGAATTTTGGATATTTATCTTATATAAAATTATATCTATAACGAAAACCGATAGACAAAAACAGAGGTGCGAAATTGATAAATGATGAAGATGTAGTTCAGTAGACTATTCGCAAAACTTACGGTAATTAGCAGAAATTTACAGAAAATGATGATGCATATTTGGAAATTTAATAGCCATCAATGACTACGCTTATCTCCGAAAATTATATAACAATGTACAACTTCGAAATTGAAAGATTATTATACGAAATTGGATAAAGGGATTAAATTTAATGAAATATCTGAGTGAGTTATTAAATTTTACTGTCCCGTTGTCGCAGATGGCAGAGCTTAAAGCAGAATTAGTTTAAGCTCCTTGAGACGCGAGTTCGATTCCCGGCGGGGCCGACATTTTAAAATTACAATTTGTTAGTTCCTCAATTCTGGGTGTATATTTAGCACTCTTAAAGTGACCTAATTCAAAACAGTTGCTATATGTCAAATTGCAATATAGTGTAGCGCCTACAAAAATCGTAAATGTGAAAGAATCCATAACTTCGAAAAGCAAGAAAACACTTGTTTGTAGCATTATGTTATAGTTGGCTAAATAAGGGCAATGTATCAATCAATCAAATCAATTATGCCTGTGGTATCCGTTTGAGTAGAATAGACCACCGTCTTTCTTACCGAATGGTCGTAAAATAAGACTAAGGTAAGTTGATGTTAGGCAGGCGGCTGGTCTTAAAATTCGTAGCCAAATCATGTGACAACATGTTTGTAACATAAGTAGATTAGACTTACTAGAGTACAACACTTAGAGTAGGATAACGGCAGGAGGATTTATGTATCTTTTATTTATTATCTTTATAATTTATGTATCCTTTTTATGTATATTTTAGGTTTATCATTTATTTATTTTAGCTTATAATATCAAGTTTCACTCTAAAAGTCTGATCACAAGTAATTATTTTAAATGTCTGATGAAAGCAAACTGTTCAACTCAGTCAAACGGAACTCACGACACAGGTCTCCTAGTGTGGGATCCAATGTAATTCAAAATTGGGAAAATGCTTCACAAAAAATGTAACACTTTGAAAACTGGTAAATCTGTTCAGTAAAAACTTTAGTTATAAGTTCATATATATTTAATTAATTTTATTTTGCATGCAGTTTTTGTTAAAAAAAGGTTATTATTATTATTATTGTATCTATCGTTCCTTTTCTCTCAACTTATGCTGGTTTTTACTGCAAAAACGGGCTTGCGCCAAGTAATTGCAGGATGTGATGTGGTGTTTTATGTATTATTGCTGTTCTAACTGCATGAATTTTCTAACTATTCGGCAAGTATTTAGGAAGGCGGCTTTCTGTAAAATATTTATTGTATTTTGATTCATGTCTATTATTTGAAGATAGTGATGTATACTTTTTGGAACTATGCCGGTGGTAGAAATGACTATGGGGAGTATATATACTTTTTCTTGTTTCCAGATTCGAATGATTTCTTCTCTTAAGTCTGCATATTTACTTAATTTTTCTGCAATTGTTTTCTGAATTTTATCTCAATAAAGCCTAATTATGAATTTGGTTACTTTAACTAAGTTGCGCTATGTATTTAATATTATATATTTACCAGTTGTCGGTCACAAGTACGCTTTGTATGTATGTTTTGTTGTTTCGACATCTGCATATTGTATTATCTTTCAAACAGCGTAGGCCGCTGAACTATGTTTAATAAAGATAAGGGTAGGAGAATGAAGATTAATATAATAAGGTTACATTATAAACAATTTGTTGGTTCTTCGAGCCTGGGTGTATATTTGTATTTAAGTGTGTATATAAAATTATATATGTAGCATATTGAGCTGTGATAGCCCAGCGGTAAGACCGTGCGACTCTTTCGAGGGGGTACGAGTTCATACCTGGGGAGACACCAATGAGTTTTTCTATTAAAACTCATGTGTCTAATTGATTACAATTAATCACACGCTTTCTTAGCTTCAACCCTTCCCTCCAGAAACGGAGAGAGGAGGCCTATTTCCAGCAGTGGGATTGTAACAGGCCGCTACTTTATGTAGTACTAGTTTTTGCCCGCGGCTTCGCTCGCGAGGAATTTATTCTGCCACAGTATCTAATTTATAATAATTAAATTTATTATTCACAATTGTGGCCACTATGGCTTCCACATAAAAGATAGATATATGTGGTTGCGGCCGTTTATTTAGAATTACTAAAGACAAACAATATACGGTACAACATCTATGTGTAACTCTAACGGTTTAGGCAGCGTACCCCGAGATAGCTCTCAGAGGCCAGATTGTCGTTCTCGATGTGTCGTTATCTTTTATAAAATCATTACAAATTGTAGCCTATATGTTATTCCGATGTATAACCTATATAACTGTAAAGTTTCATCAAAATCAGTTTAATAGTTTTCTCGTGGAAGAGTAACAAACATCCATACTCACAAACTTTCGCATTCATAATATTAGTAGGATATTTACCAGTTGTCCGACACCCATAACACAAGTATTAAATTACTTAATTTAGAAACGATCAGCCGTATGTGTTAGTGTCCCATATATTTATTTATTACCTATTATTTACAATGAAAAATTCTTTTATATTATTGATCGTAAATTTCATCTATTTTAATACGTTAAGATAGCCCGCTGAAATTGAGATTTGCCATTTTGTTAGTAAATTTATAGAAGCTTTTGCTCAGTTCAGATGATGTACTCGTCTAATCTACGCAATCCTGTAAGCCTGATGAATCACCTGATTTAAATATTTTTAACATTTTAAAATATCGATTCGTGATATGCGAAATATCACGAATTAACCTTATGAAACAAAATATTACAAGTACTTGCGGGTAGAAAAATAGTAAAATAAAATGTTTATAATGAAGAGGGTAGGAATCATAAAAGTACAAAGCGGCGGGCGCCATTTGACGTATACCGAGTACCGCGTTAGTTAAGTGAACACCTTTGTGTGATCGCGAGAGATTTTAGGTGAGTAGTTTGAACTATTATTATCATATGCAGTGTATATCAGTTACAGCATCTCACCTTTGGTTTATATCGTAAAGTGCTGTCTTAGAGAATTGAGAGGTATTCTGCACTGAGACCTAAAAGAGGGGTCAGAACAGTGTCAGAGTAGAGAGAGTTATTCTACACTGAGGCTTAAGAGAGGAGTCAGATCAGTGTCGGATTAGAGAGAGTTATTCTACACTGAGGCTCAAGAGAGGAGTCAGATCAGTGTCGGATTAGAGAGAGTTATTTTACACTGAGACTCAAGAGAGGAGTCAGATCAGTGTTAGAATTGTGAGTGGAAAGGGGTGGCTATGAGGGGAGGTTGGAGGCCACTTCCGGGGTGTTTACCCTGGCTAAGAGAATTACTTAGAGCGCAGCGTACCCTGGGATTAGCCCGGGTCGCGCTGTACACATCATTAGTAAATAAGATAGGACGTGCATAGAGAAAGACGTCACTGCGGTCACGTCATGAACCTAGGCAATAAGAGTTTGCTATGAGTTATCGTTTCGCCGCTTATAGATTGCATTGTATATTAGAGAACTTAATTTTCCGTGGCGACACCAGCGGTGAGATTGTTCAAGTCTCGAGAAGGCCACAGGTTCAAATCTGGGTATGTGTCTAATTAATTAATTACAATTTATCACACGCTTTTAATTAAAGGAAAACATCGTGAGGAAACCTGTATATTTTTAGACAATAATGGGGATATGCGTAACTTGCAAATCCGTTTTGGAGCAGCGTGTTGAGTCTTAGCTGTAACTCTTCCCAAAAAAACGGAGAGAGGAGGCTTATGCTCAGCTGTGGGATAGTAACATACCGTTACTTTACTATTAAATAAACAAATACTACATACATTCTCCTGCCCTTATCCCACTCTAAGTGGGGTCGGCACAACATGTTACAAACATGTTGTCACATGATTTGGCTACGTATTTTATGACCAGCCGCCTGCTTGACGTCAACTTACCTTAGGCGCTTTTTACGACACCTCGGTAAGAAATGAGGTTGGTCTATTCTATGCAGCCGGATACCACACGGCACATACCTTAGTCGCCTCTTACGACACCTCGGTAAGAAAGGAGGGTGGTCTATTTTATTCTGCCGGATACCACACGGCGTAAATTAACAAATACTGTTGTAACAAAAAGAATAAAAATTTCATGGAATATTCAAAATAGGCTTTTTGTATTATATACTTTCGACTTCTTTACAATATATTTTTATTTTTTTTTCTATAAAAACACTATAAAAAAACATTAAAAATAATTCTTTGTTACGGTGAACGGTAAAAGTACTCAAGCTCGTACGGATTCCAGAGAGAAGACCCTCACAATACGTGCCGTCGCAAGAAATACTGCCTTTTGTATCCTACGCTTTATAATATAAGTGAGCGAAAGCCCCTTGAGATGTTAGTCGAGGCTCTTCGTGATTAATCCGTTAGCCGATACAAGAATTGGAACAATTATTTTTGAGTCAATAGTCCATATGACGGGCATCTCAATCTCATTTATTTGTTATGTTATCTATATTTACACATAAATTTATTTATTTTGCTTACTTTCATAGCATTATGTCTTATGGAATATTGCAGTGAGGTAAATGCGCGGTTAGTGAAAAAAATTTCGTATTACAAAAAAGAGCCATACGTGGCATCTACAATTTAAGTCCGCGTGATTCCCTGCGAGAGAAGTTTAAGGAAATAGGTATTCTTACATTTGCTTCACAGTATATTTTAAACAATGTAATTTTTGTACATAAAAATATAAAGAATTATAAAACGATAGGTGATGTATATAATAGACAAAGTAGGAATCGACATAAGCTTGCGACTTCTGCTTTGCGCCTGTGTGGGTTTGGATATAAGATTCTATAATAAAATTCCGAAATCAATTTTGGCCATGCCATTTACAGCAGTTTAAAAACACTGTTAAAAAGAGGCTGATACAGAAAGCCTACTTACTATACTGTTGAAGATTACTTAGATGATAAGAATGTGTGGATATAGGTGCACTTCTACCCTGTACAAGACAGTAATAACTAAATGTAACTAGTGTTAAGATTTATATTTTAAAAAGAGCAACCGCCGAGTTTCTAGCTGGTTCGTCTCGGTAGGAACAGCTTTTCGAACCAGCAGAAAAGTTGACGATTCAAAAGCACTTGTTTACAAGTTTACTTGAATAAAGAATATTTAGAATTTGAATATATATATATACATATATTTATATTTATATAACATGTAGTTATTTATGTATGTATATTAATACATAGATATATATATAGATGTATTTTTTTGTATATTTGATGTAAGCATATTTTATGGTGATATGAAGTGTAGAATTGTATTATTAACTTTATATACTCTGTGGTACACTTTCCTACCAGTTATTTTTAAACAGCTCCATAAAGTCTAAGATAGGCTTTATAAGGCCTTATTGTACCTGTAATTTGTTACTGTCTATAAATAAATAAATAAATATATAGGACACTTACACACACGGTCATCCGTCCCCAAAGTAAGTAACTTAATACTTGTGTTATGGGTGACGGACAACTGGTAAATATACTTCATATACATATAAGTTTAAATACATACTTAAATACAAATACACAACCAGGCTCGAAGAACCAACAATTTGTTATAGAAAATGATGGCCCTCGGCGGGAATCGAACCCGCGATCCGCGAAGCTGAAAGAAGGGTACTACCCACAACGCCAACGGGCCAGTCAATTAATGCCTGTAATTTTTGTTGTGTACAATAAAGAGTATTCTATCTATCTATCATCTCATGAGTTAGGTCTAAATATTTAGTTAATTTTTCTTTTTCAGCTCTTATTAGATAATCGTCATATGGGATAGTGATATCAACAATGATTGCCCGACACGTTGACTGATCCACTAAAACTATATCAGGTTTATTGGCAACAATATACAATATATCATCTTCAAGAACTGCTCCTGAACTGTATTTGCTATGCGGTACTTCCGAATTTACAAGGCTATATTGAAGAGTAAGTTATTCTTTTTCTTTACCTCCAGTTAGTGAATGTTGGCAGTCAGATCTGTATATGCCTTCCTATTCTTATTGTCAATATAGTTTCTGGTTCTTCATTTCTTCTAGATCAGAAATAAAAGTTCGGGAAGCGTTTTTATTACGCCTTCATACCCGGATGTTCTAAGCTGTGATAACCCAGCGTGCACAGAGACCGTGCGACTCTTTCGAGGGGAACACGAGTTCAAACCCAGGCAAGCACCAAAGAGTTTTCTATTAAAACTCATGTGTCTAACTGTTAATTGCAATTTATCACACGCTTGTGAAGGAAAACATCGTGAGGAAACCTGTATATCTCTAGAGAATTCTGGAGATGTGTGTTACCTACCAATCCGCATTGGAGCAGCGTGGTAGGCTTAGCTCAGCAGTGGGATTGTAACAGGCCTCTTCTTCACTTTACTTTTTACCCGGATGTTCCGTAGCCAAGATTTCCTTCTACCACCAGGTCTTCTCTTCCCAGACACTTTTCCCATCATTATCAGTAGCAATTGTTTAAGAGCAAGTTCCTCTTCAATAAAACCAAATATTAATCATCATTATATTAATCATTGTTCGCCTACCATTATCCCACTCTAAGTGGGGTTAAGTTACACCTTTTAAACATGTTGTTAAATGATTAGGTCTTTTACGACCGGCCGCCTGCCTGACGTCACCTTACCTTAGTCGCCCTTTACTGAAACTGATTCTAGTGTGCAAAAATTTAACTATAGCAAAAAAGTATTGTTCTTGCCACTAATACTCACTAGATCCGCTAGGAACCCATTTGATCCCAATCCACCAGAAGCCAAACATGGTGGAGTGATGGTAGACATGCAAGAAAGTCAACTGCTCGTCCTTCTTTCTGAGGATGAAGAAGAATGTATCACAGAACTCCAGTAACTTCGAGAAGTAGTACCACCATACTGCATTTGCTATCTGCAAACAACATTAAGAATCTTTATAGCAATATTGGCGCAGTTCAATCGAAATTTTTTATTACATTCCCAAATAAAATCCTTAACTTATATTACAACTAGCTGTACCAGCGGCTTCGCCCGCGTGGAAATCTGCGTGTAACAATTTTTTTTCTAGAATTCAAACTTTAAACATAAAGATAGTTATTGTGAGTTAACCATAAGAGATAGAGACATACTATCGCAGAATTTTTTGAAGTAGTTTTATAGATCTACAATTCTCTACTACATTACTTTACCGTATCTCTGCTGGTTTACGCAGCGCACGCGACTAAAGCTCCCAGCAAGCAAGTTTTTTAACAACTGCGCGATCTCTTCAACACTGTTTATATAATACCGATATGTACTATTTACCTAAACTATTCGGAAGTATTTTACAATCTTTTAGTGAAAACCGTACCAAAACGGATCCGTTCAGTAGATTTTGAGAAAATCGATTACATACAGACAGACAGCTTTTTGGGGCTTTGTTTTATAATAAGTTTAGATATGATAAATAGAGTTTAAAAAAACTAAAACACCACGAGAAAACTAAGAAGTAGATAAGAAGTACACAAGGCATCGACAGCGCATTTGTTTAATTTTTTTAAAACTATTTAAGTAAAAATTTTATGGGACATTTACACACACGATCATCCGTTCTCAAAGAAATTAACTTAATACTTGTGTTATGGTGACATATAACTGGTAAATCTTATATATAAAATTTTCGTGTCACAATTTACAGTTACCATACTCTTCAAAGACAGTTTGAGCGATTTTGTGGAATTTTATTTGCATATATAGTACGAAGGGTAAGTTAAAATTAGTCGGTTACATGCAAACATACACCCATTTAGCTTTATATTAATAAAGCGTGTTATAACAAAATAGTAAACTAACTAAATGCTTCGCTTTGCGATTTTGTCTTGGAGTCTATCTCTTGATGATGCTTCGGTTGTGGGGCGAAACGATTGTTGAGTTTGTGATAGTGAACGTGTGTAGTGCTTGTGTATTTTGGTGGCAGAGGTGGAGGTTAGTGCATATGTTTTTACGAATCCTGCATGTATCAGGTAGGAAAAAACTGATAGTCCACTATACATTTAACACTATATATATTCTCTATTTACTGTATCGCGGATTATAGCAAAATAATTTTATTATTACTTTTGTAACAAAATAGTTAAATATACGGGACACTTATCTTCTTTTTTGTCCTAACTCTATCCCACTCTAAGTGGGGGTTGGCACAACATGATTTTATCTTCCATCCTCTCCTATCATTCGTCAACTCTGGCGCTAATCTATTTATAGTTATTTCATACTTCACACAATCCAACCATCTCTTTTAAAGCCTCCCTCTAAATTCAAAAATTCAAAATATTCTTTATTCAAGTTAACTTGTAAACAAGTGTTTTTGATTCGTCAACTTTTCTGCTGGTCCGGAAAGCTGTTCCTACCGAGAAGAACCAGCAAGAAACTAGGCGGTTGCTCTTTTTAAAATATAAATGTTAAAACTAGTTACATTTATTTCTTACTGTCTTGTACAGGGTAGAAGTGCACCTATATCCACACATCCTTATCATCTAAGTAATCTTCAACAGTATAGTAGGCTTTCTGTATCAGCCTCTTTTTAAGTGTTTTTAAACTACTGTAACGGCATGGCCAAAATTGATTGCGGAATTTTATTATAGAATCTTATACCCAAACCCACAAACGATTTACGTACTTTTGCTAGGCGCAAAGCAGGAGTCGCAAGTTTATGTCGGTTCCTACTTTGTCTATTATATACATCACCTATCGTTTTATAATACCTTATATTTTTATGTTAAAAAAAAACATTGTTTAAAATATACTGTGAAGCAAATGTAAGGATACCTATTTCTCTATTTAAACTTCTCTCGCAGGGAATCACGCGGATTTATTGCAGGGAGACGCAGGGATTGTAGATGCCACAATGCTCTAGTCACATATCCGACCACATTTATACTCAACACTCACCTGGTCACATGAATCTCTTCGTATTACATATACATACCATCTCAATCTTGCACGTCTTGGCGTAACTTGCAGACTTCCCCTTATATACTCTTCTCTTATTTTACCCAATCTTGTCACACCGAACATCCACTTTAACATTCTTATCTCATTGGCATGCACTCTTCTTGCATCCGTCTTTTTCAGTGCCCAACATTCTGATCCATACCTTGGATGTCCCTTAAGTTTAAGGGCCATTTGGGGGTCACATATAGTTCCTGAGACCTGTCGCCACTTCATCCATCCTGCATTCATCCTATTCTCACATCGCGATCTATTTCACCGTACTTCTGGAAAAGCGAACCAAGGTACCGGAAGTCGGAGCAGACTGGCAAAAGAACACCATTTAAAGTAATTTGGGAAAAATTGGTGGTACCACTGCAATCACAGTGCATGTGTTCCGTTTCAGTCAGATTAATGTTTAAACCATATCTCTCCAATTTCTCTTGCCATTTTACAAACCTGCTCTGGACCTCAGTTGCATTTTCAGTGATAATCACAATATCGTTAAGCTCCCTTCATAATGTAACGAAATAAACTCGTCCAATAAAACAGCAATACAAATGTGTATTCATTTGTTTAGCTGTTTTAGTTCTTTTTTATTAGAAAACTTCATGCTTCTTTGTTGAAGTACATATTCCTTTGCTGTTTACTTTGGAAAATCGTTGGAGTCTAGCTTCTGAGAATGCTTCAGTTGCGAGGAAAGAGTGTTTTCGTAAGTGTTCTTGTTAAGTTAGGAGTTAGCTCTGCATTGACCAGAATAAAATAAAACCTTTGTTATCATGTGGATTTCAAGTTCCAATACTTCTATAACCAAGTTGGCTTTTACAAGCGCTTTTGAAACATCAAATCACAACAAAGCCATGGACGTAGCGAGTTACGGCCAATAGGGGCAGCTGCCCCCCCCCCTTACACTGAAAACTGTAACATTTGGAAATTGACAACTAGCAACATGTTGAGTTGCGAGTTGTCAATTGAGCTCCTCATATTTAAAAACCATGGTTACGAAAAAAAATAGTCTATATTTTCTGAGACAATTTTGTCCAGCAGTATAAAATTCTGGCTACGCCCTTGAACAAAGCTACGACAACTGTTTGTTTTGCCTCTGAACACGTTTGTACTTTTAATACTCACTTGCATTTCATCCGGATCGTACTTTTGCCGGCAGGGCTCACAAATATAACTGTATCTCAATCTGAACGAAGCTGTGAGCAGCCTCACTGCGATGTATGCATTTAGCGCCGCCATTGCTAAATTATAGGGTACTAGTAGCCATGTTAGTTTGAACGGCCGTCTGTTTTTCATGATCTTAGGCCCTATCCACACGAGGAAGAGGTACAATAATGTGTATACAGCTGTCGGTAGGGGCGAGTCTACGAGCGGCCACCCTTTTGTCCTGTTGTCTGCAACAAATGGCAACTGCTTAGTGTGTCTATGTTTAGGTTGCTATGCGGAATTCAGTAATGAACTTGAAACAATATTAAGCAGGCGTTTTATTAAATTAGGCGTTACTTTGCGGAGTAATAATACAAAAGTAATAATAAAATTATTTTGCTATAATACACGATAAAGTACATAGGAAATTTATGTATATAATGCTAAATTTAGAGTCGACTCTCTGTTCTATCGGGTCTTCTTCTTCTTCTTCTTTCCGTGCCTTTTCCCATTATTTGGGGTCGGCCCCCCTGGTTTTCATGCGCCAGGTCCGGCGATCCTGGGTTGTCTCCTCATTCAACTGGGCTTGCTTCACGTCTTTTAGTATCGAGGACCACCAAGACAAGAGGACGCCCTCTGCCTCTCTTCTCATCTGGCAGTGCGAGGGCGTTCTTTAAGACATGGTCTTTGTCGTGTCTCATAAGATGCCCATACCATCTCAAGCGGGATTTCCTGACCTTGTCGGCGATGGGAGCGACTTTGTAGCTTCCTCTGATGTGTTCATTACGCACTTTATCGAGTTTCGTTGCACCAGCCGCCAGTCTCTACACACACCAGTCTCTGTTCTATCGGGTATGAAAACGAATAGTCCACTATACATTTAGCATTATATATATTCCCTATTTACTTTATCGCAGATTATAGCAAAATAATTTTATCATTACTTATTGAAACAATATTATATAATGGACATCAAACAGTATTAAACGAGAAACTGTCGACAGATCAAATAACCTTATGAGGTCTTTTTTTTACTTATAATATTAACAGCAATTTATTATGAAATAATGATTTTCGCATTTGGATCAAAATTGTAATATCATTAATTATTCATTTAATTTCGTCAGCCAATCCTTACTTCTAATAATTATTTAGGCAATTTATTAGTGTCTTATTTTTAATATTGTCAAATACCTACTTTGCATTCAGACTAACTCTCCCTTAGCCAGAAATATATTAAATGAATATAAATTATTCAGTTGCGGGGCGAAACAATTGTTGAGTTTGTGATAGTGAACGCGTGTAGTGCTTGTGTATTGTGATAGCAGTTTGTTTGAACGAATGCTGCATGTTTCAGGTATGAAAACGATTAGTCCACTCTACATTTAGCATTATATATATTTCCTATTTACTTTTTCGAGGATTATACCAAAATAATTTTATTATTACTATTGTTATAAACTCAGCATAATTACGGTCATGTCCGTACAAGTTATATTGGGACAATATAACTATATAAACTATTGTTAGAAATTAATAAATGATTGGCCTAAATATGTAAGTAATGATAAGAGAAAACGGTAACAAAATTACTATTTTTTTTACTTTACAGTTTTATTTGTACTTTACATTACACGAACAGTAGGCCTACTATAAACTTTTAGATAACGGTTCAATTTAAAGTCAGCACCTGAACTCGACCGCTTTCTTTTCGTACGATGAAGTGTGTTTGAAAAGGATAACGTTATATGAACTATAGATAAATAATTAATTGAATTAGGCGTTACTTTGCGGAGATCCATAATACAAAAGTAATAATATTATTATTTTGCTATAATCCGCGATACATCTACTATATCGCGTACGTATCGATACTGTATCGCGGATTATAGCAAAATAATTTTATTATTACTTTTGAACTATAGATAACTCTGTCTCTTTTACTCACGTGTTTTAAGGACGCATTCCGAACGCTGATTCGGCAACGACTTAAACTGTGCATTTTTAAGACGTCATGGTATGAAAAAGCAAAACAATCTAGTTTACATCTGCAATTGAGTCGCAATAAGAGTTCATGGTACTTTCGTTTAAGTTATTTGGAAAGAAAAAAATTCATACATATAACAATTTGAGACAATAATAACCGAATTCGTTGAAAACTGTGTTGCAGTTTTTAGGACCTCCGTAAAAACACAAAGATGCAAAATATTATATGAAGTAAGAAGAGTAAGAAGTAGCCAATCTTTTTATAATTATGTATAATTTTTATGCACAAAAATTAATACTTTATTAACTCCACTCCTTACACTTTAATAATATTATAAGATTAAGTAAAAAAATGAAATTGTATAATGATTTCTCACCAGAGAGTGATAATGTCCATAAATAATAATCGTAAGTGTCTTTTAGAACACTTTGCGTCGAGTTCACTATTTTCGCCATTTTGAAGGGAGCTCCTATGATCTGCAATAGAACAAAAAATTGTTATTACAAATAGAAAACTAGTGAAGTTTAATAATATATTTTTTAATTGATTGACAACGAGTTTTTAATTATATTATTTGCAGTAACTTTGTGTTAACTTTTCAGTCAGAAAAGTTTTTGAGGCAGTTTCTATGAATGATTTTATAATGTGGCCAGCTGACAGACGTTGTCCTTTTTTTTCAACAGGAAAAAACCCCTTATGGGTACCCGGTGGTACCCGACGGGGACAGGCGGTGGTTATGTCGGACTCACACCGACTAAAACGACCTGTATGCTCCACTACACTAGCGATGGCGGGGGCAGGATACCTTATTTAACCCCATCCCCACCAGCAGCAACTCTGATCCCAGAATCACCTCCTCTGGGTGGGGACCCCTCAAAAGAGAAGCCCCCCCTCGACAGACGTTGTCCTGTCTTAACTTTAAGTAAGAGTTTTCATAAATTTCCGTGAAACTTGCCATGTATTTTGTTTCATTAGAACTTTCTATATATCTTATCTAATCTTATCTAATTTTGGGAACGCCTGCCGGTACAGGACGGGTGGTCAGCTCCAATACTGGACTATTCTACCCATTTCCCCTTGTTGGGACAAGGGTTTCACTGTTGTCACTGTCTATATATATCGCGTGTCGTGATATAGAACCTTTAGCTTCAAGAATTGACTTTGACACATAATTAATGGCATGTGAATTTCATTATGTACACTGTAATCTTTGCATGCAATAAAATACCTTAATATTATTAGATTATACATCAACAACAAAACTTATAGAACTGAGAAGTAAATTAGAGCCTTTAAGATAAAAAAATTCGCAAAATAAAAAGATTTTGAGGCATTGGAATATTTTATCACTGCGAATAATGAAGCATAAATTCAATGTAATATTTTATTTAAATAGGCTTTTACGAGTGGCTTCGAATCCTTGATCAGTGGTTTGGATGTTCTCCTTTTTCGGAACATTGATTTTACCGAGAAAAACCAACAAGAAAATCTTCGGTTTTTCTTATTGACATTTATGTGAAATGCTTTTTATGGGACCGGAAAGGAGTATATGCTTTCAGGAAACATTGTTTAATCACGTCAAATAAGTTGACTTAATATAAATATAAAAATAAAAATGAAAATATAAATGAAAATATATTAATATAAAATTATATAAATAAAATTATAAATGAAAAAGTACTCGTATGTCTGTTTATATTTTTAGATGTTTGTACTTACATCCAAACAGAGCGACGGACTGGAAAATGAAATGCGATAATTTTTATCTCAGTACGGAATTCTACAATCAAGTCAAATCAAAAGCTTTATTTAAAATAAGCTTTGCAAGCACTTTAGAATACTCCGATTAATTCACGAATATATCATTGTTACCCGAGAAGAACCAGCTAGGAACTCAGCGATCATTTAAAAAATTTCCAATTAATATAATTAAGCTACAGTCTTTTATGTAATTTAAAACATTTTCAAATCCAAGCATTTTTATCATCATCATCATCATTCTCTTATCCCACTTTAAGTGGGGTCAGCACAACATGTCTTGGTCTTCCATTCTCTTCTAACATTCTTCAACTCTGTCCGTCCATCTTTTCGGCCTCCCTTTAGTCATGTATCCATCCACATTCATATTTAACACTCTTTTGGTCACATTATTTTCATTCATCACCATTACATGACTATACAAACAAAAAATAAACAAAAAAATTCTTTTTATCTTTAGATAATGTTATTTAGATATAATATAATAGAATATAATTTTATTACAAGCTTATAATAATAATTATTATATAATTATGTATTAATAATAATAATTATATATTACATATTTTATAATAATAATTACAAATTTGTCCCAGCTTATAATTTCAAGCTTTATATTTATATTTAAAAAAGTGCTTGAACGGATGGAAAAAATTCGCTACTTATTATTTATAATTTTTAATTATCGTCAGAAGGTTTAGGGGACATAAGAAAATTTAAATAATACAATGTCATATCTATCTTATTTTTATTATATAATCTTTAATTGTGTAAAAAGCTTTACGTATAAGTATTCCTTACACTTTTAATTTAAATCTTTCTGTAATATGTTTTGTGAATTATTTTTTAGCGTCGGCGCCTTATGCGACATTTTTGTAAACTTCCATAGTGTTTTATACAAAATTGACGACCAAGTCTACACACGGAAAATCAACCATCATTTCTCCATAGAGTTATAAGAGAATACTTACCTAAATTAGAAAAATAAACATTATATCTTACGCACTATTGTTATGGGGTAAATGCGCGGACATTGAAAAAAAATTATATTACAAAAAGAGCCATATGTGGCATTTACAATTTAAATTCGCGCGATTCCCTGCGAGAGAAGTTCAAGGAAACAGGTATTCTTACATTGGCTTCACAATATATTTTTAGTAATTTAATTTTTGTATATATGAATATAAATAATTATAAAAGGATTGGCGATGCGATATATAATAGACAAAGTAGAAACCGACATAACCTTGCGGTTCCAGCTTTGCGCCTTGCAAAAGTTCGTAATTCGTTTGTCGGTTTGCGTATAAGATTCTATAATAAAATTCCACAATCTACTTTAACTTTACCATTACAGCAGTTTAAAAATACTATTAAAAAAAGGCTAATTCAGAAAGCCTATTATACTATTGATTACCTAGACGATAAGAATGCGTTGATATAGCTTCTCTTCAACCCTGTACAAGACATTAATAACTATATGTAACTAGTGATAAGATAAGATATTATTGTTTGAAAAGAGCAACCGCCTAGTTTCTTGCTGGTTCTTCTCGGTAGGAACAGTTTTCCGAACCTGCTGGTTCGGAAAACCAGCAGATTCTGGTTTTGAATCGTCAAGTGCTTTTGACGATTCAAAAGCACTTGTTTACAAGTTTACTTGAATAAAGAATATTTTGAATTTGAATTTGAATAGGGGATTTAGCCTAAAATGTCAACAGTAAAGAAAAAAGAAATGACACTGTAATTAAACAATAAGATAAGTATATGCGTTTTCCATGTCATTATATTTGTTTCGACACTCTCACAGCGTATAACTTCTCTACTCTACTCTATAACTCAATGCATTTCTCATAGCGCAAAATTTTTGTTATTAAAAGGCCTTAGGCCAACGTCTACTTGTCAACGAGCTAAACCAACAATTATTATTGTCAACGGTTATATAAGACGGATTTCTCCCATGATTCAGCATCCACAATTACAATTGTGAGTTGCTTTCTAATTTATAAAGGAGTTTTGAAGTGTCTAAACGTACTACAATTTGCAATATGGAAAAAAAAAATCTTTCATAACAGGGATCGTCTCCTTCGATGTATAGTTGAGGCCAGTGCTGCTTGTTTTATTTCTAACTATATCCTGTAAGCTGTATCGACTTTTAAAGCGTCACCGGACAGAACAGGTAAACGCAGAAGCATCGTTCAGGTTGCGACGTGGTGAAAATAGATCGCAGAAGCTCTAGTAGCGTCGGCGAACGTCGTCTTAAGAGTGCCTCCTGTGAGGTTGGACCACGTGTTAGCACGATGTGTAGTGAAGGGGTGGTGGTATGACTGTGTCTAGTCATCACGCCGCTGGGAGATGAGAGAGTTGTGACGAGAACCACGGCCCACTGTCTGTGTTTGCGATTATTATTTGATCATCAGGGTCATACAGGACGCTTTTCGGACGTCCATATTTTTGGTGACTGGAGCTATCAGGGATGTAGGTGGAGGCCAAAGTGCTTAATTTTAGTTGATCCCGATGTACTGCTCTCCTGTTCCCGAAAGAAAATATTGGGAATTTTATTATCCTATATGTTAGAGCAATGTAAAGCTGTAAAGTAAAAAAAAAGCTGTGATAGCCCAGCGATGAGACCGTACGACTCTTTCGAGGGGAACACAACTTCAGACCCGGGCAGGCACCAATGAGTTTTTCTATTAAAACTCATGTGTCTAATTGATAATTGCAATTTATCACACGCTTTTCGGTGAAGGAAAACATCGTAAGGAAACCTGCATATTTCTAGAGAATTCTGGAGATATGTGAAACCTACCAATCCGCATTGGAGCAGCGTGGTAGGTTTTAGCTCCAACCCTTATCTATTCCTATTCCAGCAGTGGGATTGTAACAGGCCGCTACTTTTATAAGCTGTAAAATAACTGTTACTATCTCATCGCTGGGTTTCGCTCCTCTATCCTTATATGGAGAGAAGGGTTGGAGTTTAGACCCACCACGCTGCGAATTGGCAGGTCACACTTATCCCAGGAACACTCCAGATGTGCTGGTTCACACATGATCATTTCCACGATGAAAAAACGTGGTACAAATTGCAATTATCAATTAGTTTAAATAGTAAAACGGATCTCGCCTGCCTAGAGTTTTATCTCATGACGCCCTCGAGATACGCACATAGTCTCACCGTTCAGCAGGTGTAAGCTGTGATTGTGCTAAATTTGAGGAATGTGAAACATAATAGACTGATAGGTTTTCCCATTTAAAATATTCGTATGTATAGTCTTCTAAACTTACGTATAAAGTCAATTCAATCAACATCTGTCACTCGCAAAAGTAATGAAACGGTCAGCCATTGTCAAGTGTAATGATCGACGGGAGAAAGTGTTCGAGAGGAAAATATTCTTTAAGGTATGCAAGGTGAAAGCCGTATATTAAAGTCATTGTTATTTAAGATCTACCTATAGATATTGTATTTAAAATATCCTGAGTAGTATTCGTAGTTTATGTATATAATCATATATCGAGTCAATTCGATTAATTTCAATCCCATTCGGGGCCCTTTTTGATGTCAGGAAACCCATAATGGAAGGAAGGGGACCATAGGTGGGTGGGTATATCGGACTCGCACCGACAAAAACCTGACAGTGCTCCACCACGCTGCTGTTGGTAGGGACAGGGTAACTTTGTACACATTACCCCCATCGCCATCAGCAGCGGCTCTGTACCCTAAAGAGCGCCATCTCCAGTCAGGACTTCTCTAAACAGTGGCCCCCTCACTCCGCTAATCGATGCATCGGGAGTACCGAATACATCCACCGCTTCGGGGGCGAGTCAGCCGATTGGATCCAAGGAATCGACTTCCCGGATCCGCTCCACAACCTCCTTCCGCGACGTAACATCCTCGTCCACAATCCTTTACTGACCCATTTGGGGTTTTATAAAGCGTTACCGAGGCAGATATCTATAGATATTTGTCATAGACTAATCGCTGTCTGGTTGTAGCAAAATTAAAATAAATGCCAGTAATTTATTTGTTACTATAACGCTGAAAAAAGACATGAAAGCCCAAAAGACCGTGCGACTTTTATCAGATATGACAGGTTCAAATCCTGATTATGACAAAAACGCAAATTCAAAAGACAATAAGTTGCATTGCGATTTTATTGCTGAGTCTATTTCATGACGCTTCCGTTACAGGGTGAAAAGTTTGATGAGATTGTGGCAGTGAATGAGTGCAGTATAGTTGTGGTATTGGTTGTAGGTATGAGTTTCTAGGAATTCTGCGTGTATCATTACACACATATTCTTTTATCGCGGATTATAGCAAAAATATATGTTCACTACTTTTGATTCATAACAAACATTAAAAATGAAAAACTGTATTTCTTTTTCCTTTTTTTCAAGTCCGAATGAAGTCTTAAATTTTAGGTATGGACATAGTTGCCGGACTGAAACTTGACAACTACTTTTGATATCGGCACTGAACACGTGTTATGTGTTAAAAGTATATTAATTGAAGGAGTGACCTTTTTCGTTTCAAACTTGTCAAGCTATATAAGGTTAGAATCAGGCTATTTATTACCTATTCAATGGCGACAGGTTGACTAATTTCGAACCACGTTTCCCTTTGTTGATACCACGATGAAAGCCGAGCTTTTATATCACAATTCCCTTTGTACAGAAACGTCAGCATTGTGCCCATAAATTCATCGTTCGATACACTGTATGTACTGATATGTGTGTATATAATAATCTATAGCTCTTCTTATTATTAAACAATGTCCCCGAAAGCTATATATGTATGCGATCTGTATACACCAGAGTCCGTCATATAAATTTAAAAAAAAAATGATATTTTTTCCGCATACAATATACTATTATTATCAGTATCATCATCATCCTCCTGCCCTTATCCCACTCTAAGTGGAGTCGGCACAACATGTTGCAAACATGTTATCACATGATTTGGCCACGTATTTTACGACCACCCGCCTGGCTGACGTCAACTTATCTTAGTCGTATTTTACGACCCCTCGGTATGAAAGAGGGTGGTCTATTCTACTAAACCGGATACCATACGGTGGGTCAACTTCCCTTAGTCGCCTTTTACGACACCTCAGTAAGAATGAGGGTGGTCTTTTCTATTCAGCCGGACTCGTATAAAGGTAGTTTTTCAAATAAGCGCATACAATTTTTGTTGTAAGCAAGTGTTATTTCAGTAGATCTATCTGTATGCGATCGATTGTCTACAAATCTACTAAACCGATTTATTAACGTTTTTTATTAAAAGGTTGGTAAATTGTGTTGAAAAGGTTGCGCAGTTGTCAAAATAACTTGCGTAGCTTTAGTCGCGTGCGTCGCGTAAAACAACAGAGATACAGTAAAGAAATGTACAAAAGAATTTTAGATCTACAAAAATACTACAAAAAAGTCCGCGACACCATGTCTCTATATCTTATGGTTATCTCAGAATATCTACCTTTATGTTCAAAATTTAAATTCCGGAATTTTTTTGTGACACACAGAATTACACATGTGGAAAGCCGCTGGCATAGCTAGTGAATGTATAAATCTCTCAGCTACGGTTTTAGGGCTATATCAAGAAATATCAAGTTATCATTCTTTTGCCCTTATCCCACTCTAAGTGGGGTCGGCACGACATACTACAAACATATTATGACAATATTCGTCTAAGTATTTTACGAACGGCCGCCTGCCTGACGTCAACTTACCTTAGTCGTACTTTACGACCCCTCGGTAAGATCACGGTGGACTTTTCTACTCAGCCAGATACATCTGATTTCTCCTGCCAGCGAGACTCTTCGACACAATTATCATAAAAACGTAATGTGACATTAACTTAAACATTCCTAAAGAATTGCACTACCTTTAAGTAAAAACTGTTCAAAAATCCGTTTTGAGATATTATTTGGATGATAGAAAAGTCCTGGATTTAAAAATCCTTTCATCTTCATTCAAGACTGCGATTTAATAATGTAAAATTGAAAATGTTTAAAAGATTGACCGCCGAGTTTCTTGCTAGTTCTTTTCGGTAAGAGCAACATTCCGAACCAGTTGTTGCTTCATTAATCATTTTGATCCTTGACAATTCAAAAGTGCTCGAAAGAGCTTACTTGAATGAAGATTATTTTCATTTGATTTGATTTGACTTTTATTTTCGCTTCTTTTTTTTCTTAATGCGTCCTTGATCGCTATTCGTAAACTGAATCCAATGACACGCAATACGACCGCTTATATAGTGAACGAACTATTCGAGAATGTTCTGCTTCTCAATTGCTTGCGAGTCGTGGCGGGAATACGGAACACGATGTGTGAACAACGTGAATTTTCTATTTTCAGAGCTTACTTTATACTATTTTAATTTGATTTCATTTGAGGAAATCGATGTCATCGACAGACTGCTTTTAACGACTTTGTTTTATAATAAGTATAGATTAGTATAGAAGTAACTTAACCAAACAAATAAATGAAAATTACAATTCAAAATGTGTCATGCCTTATGAGGGTACTGTATCAGATCGTTCACTTTGTTTGTAGAGACATGTAAATAATGTGGGCCATACCTCTTTGTTGGCTACAAGATAAAGGCTGAGCTTTCATATCGCAGTCTATAAAGGAACGAGGGCGTAGAGCGAATGAATAGCTTAGTAATTATCTCTTCCTTTTTTAAACGGAAACTATATACTCATCATCATTCTCCTGCCCTTACCCCACTCTAAGTGGTGTCGGCACAACATGTTACAAACATGTTGTCACATGATTTGACTATGTATTTTACGACCGGCCGCCTGCCTGACGTCAACTTACCTTAGTCGCCTTTTACGACATCTCAGTAAGAAATGAGGGTGGTCTATTCTATGCAGCCGGATACCACACGGCACATACCTTAGTCGCCTCTTACGACACCTCGGTAAAAAGGAGAGTGGTCTATTCTATTCTGCCTGATACCACACGGCGTAAACGGAAAATATATACTGTTAGCACTAAAAGACTTCACAGCGGATCAGGGGAGCGCAGAAGCATGGACAACGGTGTGAAATGCGGAGGGTCGAGAGTCTCCTAGGTTCAAAATTCGTTACCCTTAAGGTAGAATGATCTTATTTAAGTCCTGGGAGAATCTTAACATTATAAGCGAAAAGTCAATGAGGATAAGATTACGCCGTGTGGTATCCGGCTGAGTAGAGTAGACCACCTCATTCCTTACCGAGATGTCGTAAAAGCCGACTAAGGTAAGTTGACCCACCGTGTGGTATCCGTTTGACTAGAATAGACCAACCTCTTTCTTACCGAGGGGTCGTAAAATACGACTAAGGTAAGTTGACGTCAAGCAGGCGGCCGGTCTTAAAATACGTAGCCAAATCATGTCACAGCACGTTTGTAACATGTTGTACCGACCCCGCTTAGAATGGGATATGAGTACAGCAGAATGATGACTAAATTTTTTAACTTTTAATTGGCATTTAGTAATAGAGAAAATAATTTACTGAGAGATCAATGAATACGCTGGTCGCTGAAGACTTTATATAAAAGAAAGAAAGTGGAATTCGTATGTCTTAATATTGTGGTTTTGGTTATTACTTAAATAGATTACTAGGGTTTTAGGATATAATTGAGCTGGTTTACACGATTAGTGTAAAAGAATATGTTACTCAAATAAAATTTGAGTCGACATTTCAGATAAAGAGTGCGAGCTATAGAGATTTGGGATGGTTTTAAGAGAATGAAAACACAAGCATGTTTCAAAGAATCTTAAAAATACGGATTGCTATAAAAATGGTCTGGATAATTTTCTAACATAACTTTTCATTTCCAAGGAATTTTTAAATATATATTTCGGTTTGAGGTATGACAAAATAGCTTTAGTAAAATGGCTTAAGACCTCAGAAGAATACTTTTTTTAAATGTTTAAAATACGAGGTCGTTGAATACAAGCATGCAGTAGGAAATAATTTATTTATGTAAGTCCAGCTTATATCGTACTAAAATTACGATTAGTTTTACGTTGTATCATAATTCTCCTGCCCTTATCCGGTCGACTGGTACAACATGTTTAAACATATTTATTAGGCTTAGCATTAGGATGAGGCTTGGATGGATTGGAGGATGAGGTATTTTACGACCGGCCGCCATACTGATTTCGACTTATGACACCTCGGTAAAAAATGAGGGTGGTCTATTCTACTCAGCCGGATATTTCGCGGCGGGTCTATCTTAGTCGCCTTTTACAACACCTCGGTAAGCAATGAGGGTGGTCTATTCTACTCAGCCAGATACCACACGGCGGGTCGACTTACCATAGTCGCCTTTTACGATAGCTCGGTAAGAAATGAGGGTGGTCTATTCTACTCAGCCGGATACTTCACAGCGGGTCAACTTATCTTAGTCGCCTTTTACGACACGTCGGTAAGAAATGAACCCTCTTTTCTTACCGACGTAGAATTGACCACCCGCTCAATTCTACTCAGCCGGATACCACACGGCTGGTAAACTTACCTTAGTCGCCTTTTACGACACGTCGGTAAGAAATGAGGGTGATCTATTCTACTCAGCCGGATACTTCACGGCGGGTCAACTTATCTTAGTCACCTTTTACAACACCTCGGTAAGAAATGAGGGTGGTCTATTCTACTCAGCCTGATACCACAACGGCGGGTCAACTTACCTTAGTCGCCTTTTACGATATCTCGGTAAGTAATGAGGGTGATCAATTCTATTCAGCCGAATAACACAGTTTTAGCCCTCTTGTATATAAAGGGAAACAAACAAACTATCCCTTTAATAATAGATATACATACTTCGACTTACGAGCGCCCTAATATACGAGTGTTTTGAGATATGAGGCGGCCAGCGAGGATATATTGCTTTGAGATGGGAGCGAGGTTTGATATTCGAGATGAGACAATGAAACGATTTTTATATTAATCGATTATTTTATTATTATAATTGTATTTTAATAATCGATTGTTAAACATTAAAAATAGATTTTTTAAGTCGATCATATGAGATATTCTCTTTTCCTTTTTTTTTTCTTGTTTTTAAGATTAGATATGTACAATATCCATTGTTGGATTAGACCAATTCAGTTAAACTACACATTTTAATCGAATTTCATGTATCTGTATCATTTCATTCGTAGTAGCCCACTTTAATTCTTCTTTATTGTAATTAATACGAAAAATAATAAATTCATAGGAAGAAAGGCAACTTTTCAACCACCAATCACCTCAGACAAAACCTCAGTCTGGGTGTTTATTTCCCTCGTTTTCGAAGCATTTTTAATTGGTTGGATAAACCCTTCTTCGGGTTTTGCTATTTGTACAAAACATTTTCACATTTACTTATATAACTATGGGTCCGAAGCTGATCATATTAAATTAAACAAAAATCAAAAATCATAGAAATACATGAGCAAGGTGTTCGAGTAATTGACTTGGCCAGGATGTTCAGATTAATAGCATTTTAATTTATTGGTGCATCCAATGGGAAAACTGCTTTTTATTTCAAACCAGCGTAAATCTAAAATTGATTGTGACATTTTATTATTAACTACTTCATAAAGCACAATTAGCAGATATTTGAAATTCAAATTAAAAATATTCGTTATTAAAGTAAACTTGTAAACAAGTGCTTTTGAATCGTCATCATCTACTGCTGGTTCGGAAAGCTGTTCCTACCGAGAAGAAACTCGACTGTTGCTCTTTCCAAAGAATAATTCTTATTACTAGTTACATATAGTTATTGATATCTTATACAGGGTTGGAGAGTAGCTATATCCACGCATTCTTATCGTCTAAGTAATCCTCAATAGTATAGTGGGCTTTCCGTATTAGCCTTTTTATAAATAATATTATTCGCTGTTTTACAAATTTATTTAAGAACTATCATCCAATTAATGTGCATATAAACAATTATTATATACAAAGCGGGCGTGCAAAATTTCTACTCATCTTGACATTGATGTCAACATTTTCATTCAGAAATGTGAAACAAAAGAAAATAGGGCAGTGGTTTTACTGCGAAAAGTGACAAAGCCGGGCGATATATCTTAACTTTTTCTATACACAGAACATTATAGACTTACCTAAAAGTCCTGAATGTCATATACGTAACACAACACACACATACATAAAGCACACACAGACGCGGCCTGCGCGCGCGAGCTTTGCCCAAGTACTGAGAGGTTAGTTCGCGCAAGCGCACACTCAAAGCCTGCAGGGGTGTGCAGTTTTCACACCCATTACATCACTTGAACGTCACTTTCTGATTGCTATGCAAACATTCAAAAGCCTATGCCTTGTTATTTTTTGATGCCTTTTAAACGTTAAGTTATTATACTAGAGCATAGAGCCATACGCAGGCCTGTAAGTTAAGACCCGTTTGAAGCAGTGATTTGTTTCATCATCTATACTTATTATAAAACAAAGTCCCTAAAAGCTGTATGTAATTGATTTTCTCAAAATCTACTGAACGGATTTTTATACAGTTTTCACCAAAAGATAGCGCAATACTTCCGGATAGTTTAAGTAAATAGTACATATCGGTATTATGTAAATTGTGTTGAAGAGATCGCGCAGTTGTTAAAAAAACTCGCTCGCTGGGAGCTTTAGTTGCGTGCGCTGCGTAAACCAGCAGAGATAAGCTAAAGTAATGTACTAGAGCATTGTAGATCTATAAAATTACTATAAAAAAATCTTCACTAGTATGCCTCTGTATTGGTTCACTCACAATAACTACTTTTATGTTTAAAATTTGAATTCTAGAAAAAAATTGTGGCACGCTGTTTACCATCTCAGTCTCATTTGCTTTCTCTTTTTATTCTTATAGGACTCATTTTAAGTTGTCTTGCCTACTCTAGTACAGTAGCTCTATGCTTTTAACACTCTCGCTTTACCACTCCATTGTATGCTCATTTAAAATCATAGAGTTACTAAAACTAGAGTTTCAGTACTCAATTTCATTTGCCTTTGCTTGTTATTCTAATTGGTCACGTTTTAAGCTGTCTTTGCTAGTCTAGTATAATAGGTATATGCTTTTAGCACTGTCGCTTTACCATTTCATTGTATGTAAATTTAAAATCATAGAGTTACTAAAACTAGATTTTCTGTTCTTATTTGCTTTCTGTTTTATTCTAATAGGGCATAATTTAAGTTGTATTCCCTTATGTAGTATAGTAGCTCTATGCTTTAACACTCTCGCTTTACCATTTCATTGTATGTACAGTTAAAACAGATTCCAGTGTCACGTCCGACTATTGTTTCTTTCCGTAAATACACCAGATTACAGTTTAACTACATAAAGCTATGTTTAGTCTTAATTAAATTAATTTCCACGGCTTATCTTTTAAATTCTTACATTCATAGCATCAAATTGTATTTGTAGTTGGTTGGTGTTTACATTCTTTAATAATCATTTTTAAATACTTTCTTTTTAGTGAAACGCTTTATAGTTTTAGGGATAATGGGATATATGAATTTACTATGTTAAACAACACTTCCGAATGCTTCGTTGATTTAAAAGAAAAATAAGTAAAGTAACGACCTGTTATGAGCAGTGGGATACCACTGCTGGCCATAGGCCTCCTGTCTCCGTTTCGGAGAGAAGGATTAGAGCTAAGACCTACCACGTTGTTTCAATGCGGATTGGTTACACATATCCCCAGAATTCTTTGGAGATATGTGTTATGTTATTGTTATTTTATTTAGATTTTTTTATTTTTCAATATATATCTTAATACTTTCCTTTGTAGTATAGTAATAGTAGTAATATTCATATGTAAGGTAATTTTTAATTATAATTAAGTTGTTTTTTATTTTTTATTTTTTAAAATAGGTTTCCATTTTCTATTTATCATAGTTGTTAAATGTTATATTAAATTATTATTATATGATTATAGTTTAAAAAGGTGAACAATGAGATGTACGAAGTTATATTTCGTTGTTCACGAAGCTGTTGCTGACGTTGGTGGTGAATTAGATTAGTTTAGGGTATGGTCGGCACTGAAAACCTCACCTGGGGGCTACCTCACGTAAACTGAGTGGTGTTCCTTTTTGCAACGTCACATTTCTCTGCATAGGTATAATTTAAATTTAAATTGTCTATATAACTGAACTGTTTGTATGGTAAGTGTGACAGTTCTCAATAAAAGGTTTTTGATTTGATTTGATTTGAGATATGCAGGTTTCCTCACGATGTTTTCCTTCACCGAAAAGCATGTGATAAATTTCAATTATCAATTAGACACATGAGTTTTAATAGAAAAACTCATTGGTGCCTGCGCGGATTTGAATTCGTGTTACCCTCGAAAGAGTCGCACGGTCTCACCGCTGGGCTCAATGAGAAAGTACTAGAACCAATTTAGGTAAAAATAGACCATTTAACAGGGTAATGAACACATATAACGCATAATTGATAGAATTAGGCGTTACTTTGCGGAGATCCATAATACAAAAATAATAATAAATTTATTTTGCTATAATCCGCGACACAGTAAATAGAAAATATATATAGTGTTAAATGTATAGTGGACTATCCGTATTTTCATACCCGATACTTGCAGGATTCGTAAAAACATGCACAAACCTCCATCACTTCCACCACAATACACATTATTATATTTTTTATTATTACTTTTTTTATATTATTACTTTTTTTACATATAACGCACTTAGTTCCCATAATATAGACATCTTCCATGGACAAGACATATTCCATCCTCTATTGATTTACGAAAATAAACTAGCTCGCCTGGTTTAAGTTGTTAAGATTATTAGTAACAGCAAATATTTTAGTAGTTTTATTTCTCTTTAAATATTTCCTATTTATGTAACTGTATAATCTTCCTCTTTTTTATTAATATTAAATATTTTTGTACTTAACTTCTTATGAAAATGCCGTACTCGCCTTAAAAAAGTGTTTTACCTAGAACATGATTTAAAGTCAAGTGTATAAGTATGTTTTAGTTATTAGTATGTTTTTAATAAGTATGTTTTGTAAAATGCTATTGGCTTGTCATAATAAATAAATAAATAAATAGAAAGGGTACTATTTGTTCTTATAACCGATATATGCAGAATTATTAAAAACTTATTCGCTACCCACTACCAATAACACATTAATACACAAGCGCTGCACACATTCACTACGATGATCTCAATAATTGTTTCACACATTAGCCGAAACATCATCGAGGGGTAGACTCCATGACAAAAGTGCAAAGCAAATTGCAAGTGTTTGTTGTTTCTCTGTCCTAAATTATCAAAAAGTCATAAGTATGCGACACTGACTAAAACATTAAGGACATATCGCTCAAAGGCTGCTATAGTTTTGGACTAGAGCTGAAAACGTTGCGACGCGCTCAAGACCGTCGACTACCATCCTGATGAGGATCTCCAGGCGTCGAATAGGGGGGATTCAACGCTCTGGCTGGAGAAAAATCCTAAAATTGGCCGACGCATTAAAGTGTTCCCAATGCGTCGGTTGTAGTGCAGGGGTCTATCCAGGCCCAACAAAATTTAGTAGGAGTACGCTGCTGACGAGGGTGTAGAAGTGATGCGTTCAGTATTCCTGTGCCCTCGTCCCCAAGCAGCAAGGTGGAACACCATGAGGTTTTAGAGTTTTAGGAGTCCGGCATAACTGCTTTCACCCCCGCGGAAAACAGTACCCATGAAGGGTTTCCTCATGTAAAAAAGGGCTGAAAACGTTACAATTGAAGAAAAAAGTTGTTAAAAATGAGCTCTTAATAAAAATTTCATGTCCTTAACTTTTAAGGACTTCCCTCGTCCCGAGCCAATCCTGGCAGGAGCATTAAGTCACGCTTATCAAACAAATCAAATCATGTCCAAATAATCTTTATTCAAGTAAGATCTTTCGAGCACTTTTGAATTGCCAAGGATCAATTTGATTAATGAATATATAACTGGTTGGACCAGTAAAAACTTCCGTTGATCAAAATTAAGTATATTAAATATACTTATACTATACTAATATAAAAACTAATAAATTAAATATATTATATAATGATTATATATATTATACATAATCATTATGTAATTAATTATATTCATGTGTTGCGCGTTTGTTTTAATTAGATGTGTAAAATGTTATGGTCTCATGCCCACCATCTTGAATGGAAGTGAAAGTATGAATTATTTATTTTTAAAGCCAAAATATTTATTAGGCTTCGTTTTTGCTTATTTATGGGGTCAATATATATTTGACCCGTTTTGTGCAGTGGTTTGTCTCATCATACACTGTATAAGCGGAGATTTTTTCATAGAGTTATTAATAACTAGCTTTTTAAGCCAACTTCGTTCGCATGGACTGCAGTCTTATTATTTGAGTAAACCGTAATAATTATATTTATTTTGATTTAAGTGGGTTAACCTTAAAAGCTAGACATATGCGGTCGCTTGGCCAGGAACGACTCAAATATCACGGTGAGGGACCTGAACCGATCATACCACTTCCTTTCAGCCAAATAAGATCTTGGCTTAGGGAAATTACTATTGAAAATCATAATACATACTGGGCAAACCGGACTGACTGTAGGCAATCCATGGAAGACATGCCTTCCATAAATCCTCGGTTGACCAATAGTCTTCTTCGCTTAAATAGACCCAACTTGCGAAGAATGATGGGTATCATTACCGGACACTGTCTGCTAAATAAACTATTCCTTATAGGTGTGACTGACAGCCAAATATGCAGAGGATGCATAAGGGAACCAGAAACGCCATCTCACGTCATGTTGTATTGCACGGCGGTGGCCAAGCATCGGGCTAACATCCTTGGCTCTCCGGGGACGTTACAAGAAGCCTTGAGGAACCTTGGCAGGGTTCTCGGCTTCCGTAAGGAGCTTGGCTGGCTGGAATAACCAGCCCCTTCACCCTCACGCGCAATGGTCGCCTTACAGTGACTAAGTGCGGAAAATAGCCCGCAACAAGAAGAAGAAGAAGAAGAAGATATGCGGTCGCGGACTTTTAGAAGGGAAAATTTTTGTAGTACACGAATTTTTTTTTGTAGTACATGAAACCTTTAACCGTTAAATTAGCGCACGCAAGGCGTTTAAATTTTGCCATTTTCGCAATATTTTTTATTGCTGCTCCTCTCCTATTAATTTTAGCTCTGTTATATAGTCTATAGCCTTCTTCGATAAATAGACTATATTAAAATCAAAGAATTTTTCAAATCGGTCTAAAAGTTCCTGAAAGTAGCACGTTTAAATAAACAAACTCTTCAGTTTTATATATTAGGATAGATAGAGTAGGGGATTATTAAACAGGCCTGTAATAGTGACACAACAAATAATGAGAGTGCAAATGACACTTGTATTCTTCACCTTTGCATTATCACACATTTAAGTCTAAACATAGATATTATAGCAACCACAGTCTAGCCATTCGTAGGTCGTTCGTCCCTAATGTAACTCACTTAATACTTGTGTTATGAGTGACGGACAACTGGTAGATATACTACAAATATAATTTTAAATACATACTTAAATACAAATTCACCCAGGCTCGAAAAACCAACAAATCGTTTATAGAAAATGTTGGCTCCCGGCGGGAATCTAAACCGCGATCCGCAGAGCTGAAGGCAGGGTCACTACCCACTGCGCCAACGGGCCGGTCAGTAGGTTAAACCTGACTCATATCGTTTTCAGAACTGAGGAAGTTAAATATTAAACATTTAAAAGGATATCCTTAAACAGATACTTATTGTTTGATAAATAACAATATTAGAAGAACAATATTATGTCTTCTTTGGAATATTTTGGAAGTGGTGGTTTTAAGGTTTAGTATCATCTATATTACAAAAGGATTGACGACCTCAAAAAGGTCGCGGGGAGCCGTTGGATTCAAGACCTATGTCCAGTCTGCACATCCATCGGTTGAAAAAGAAGATATCACAGACATCACATGGCAGACATGAAACTAATAACTGTTATGTTGCGCCTCCAAAAGGTCCGAAAATCATTTGTCGGTTTCGGTACACGTTTTCATAACAAAAGTCCTCAACATTATCTAAATTTATTATATTTATATTTATTTTTATTTATTAGGATAACCAACAAGACTAACATTATCTATACTTATTATAAAACAAATTCCCAAAAAGCTGTCTGTCAGTATGTAATAGATTTTCTCAAAATCTACTGAACGGATCTTTGTACGGTTTCAATAACTTTGCAATACTTCCGGAGGGTTTAGGTAAATAGTACATATCGGTATTTTGTAAATTGTGTTGAAGAGATCGCGCAGTTGTTAAAAAACTTCCTTGCTGGGGCTTTAGTCGCATGCGCTGCGTAAACCAGCATAGATACGCTAAAGTAATGTACTAGAGAATTGTAGATCTATAAAATTACTACAAAAAAGTCCAGAATAGCATGTTTCTATCTCTTATGGTTAACTCACAATAACTACTTTTATGTTTGAAATTTCAATTCTAGAAAAAAAAATGATTTCAACGCGGGCGAAGCCACTGTCATAGCTATTAAGTATTAATATTATATCACTTTGTTTGAACCAGGTCAATTTTGATTACGTTATATCTGACATCGATTTTATAGAAAAAATAAATCTTTGTTACGTGGATGTCAAAATAAATTGAAAAAATTAGCATAACAAGTTAATTTAAAGAAAATGTTTTAGGAAAAGCCTTTACAAAAATTCATGTCCCTATTATTAACCGTTGAGGAGTTCCCTTGTCTGGAGCCAATCCTGGCAGCATCAGGTCATGCTTTTCATAAACATGCATTGTCATCGGGACTGGAGCAGTATGTAAAATATTAGATCAATCGGAAACGTACGAATTCCATAGTAAACAAAACGATTCCGAAATCGATGATTCATGAGATGCGTTACGACCTACAAATAGATTTTATTTTTATTCATACATATTACATAATAAAAGTTGAACTTTAAAATGAAGTCATATTAGATAATAGATTTTGTTATGTCATTTGTTGATATTTAAAATTCAAAATATGGTTTCCTTCCGTACTATGAATTCTAAAATTTAAATCCATTTCCTATTTCCTTCACTTACAAATGTGTATTTCAAATTTCATCTTATAGTAGCTGCGGTTCACGGTATTACATTCCTTACACATTACCTATGTAAAGTTGAAGACGGCGGTTATTTTGTAAGTTTTGCCAGAAGTAAAAGATCGTCCTTCACCGGAAAGTCCTTAATTGGAAATATTAATTTGGTAGTTGTTTTTGTGACTGGCTGCTTGGTGTACTTGGCAGTGAGATTCAACTCAGGGGACCGCGGGTTCGATTTCCACTGAGGGCCAAGATGTTTCTAAAGACAACATGGTTCTGCGAGTATCGGTGTATTTATTAATTAACCGGTTGTCTGTAACCCTAACACAAGTATTAAGTTACTCACTTTGGGGAGGAGCGATCGTGTGTGTAAGGGTCCCATATATTAATTTTATAGCAAGTTCAAATGTAAATTCAAAACATTCTTTATTCAAGTAAACTTGTAAACAAGTGCTTTTGAATCGTCAACTCTACACAGCTGTTCTTACCGATAAGAGCCAGCAAAAACTCAGCGGTTGCTCTTTTTAATACATAATTCTCATTACTAGTTACATTTAGTCATTAAACTCATTGGCACCTGTCCATGTTTGAATCCATGACTCTAGTAAACGAAGACTTACCGTTTAACTATCATAGTAACATAGAATAACTATAATTTAATTTACAAATGTTTGATAACGTATTAATTCGCCATTACTGCAACGCTAAAGTTGTGTTCAATCTAATAATACCATCATATAAGACCCATATATCGGACGCCTGGCTTACTGGTCCCCGAGGCGGTCGATGCAACTGGTGCTCCCGATGCACCGGTAAGCGAAGGGGGGCTTCTCTTTCGATGGGTCCCTACCCAGAGGAGGTGTTCCTTGGGATCAGAGCTGTCGGTAGGGATGGGGGCAATGTGTATTACCGATACCCTGTCCTTGCCATCGGCAGCGTGGTGGAGCACACAGGTCGTTTTAGTCGGTGCGAGTCCGACATAACCGCCGCCTGTCCCAGTCGGGCAGCGGTACCCATAAGGGGATTTTTCCTGTATAAAAAAATCATATAAATTCAAATTCAAATATAAGACGTATACAATGTCAATAACCGTTAGTATGCAGTGTATTGAAACGTTGCAGCAACTTTCCAAGTTAATTTATCATCAAGAGATGACATAGCTTTTATTTGAAGTCCACTTGAAATATGCTTTCGATGTATTTGGGAATGCCCAAGTGAAAGTGATAGGCATTATTTTAACAACATTTAATGAAATATGACTTAAGCAATACCCAAAATTATGCCTAAGGCAGATGTGCCGCTTCACTCGGTCATCGTAGTTACCACTAGAAATTGTTGACATATTCAAATTCAGAATATTCTTTATTCAAGTAAACTTATAGAGCTATGATAGCCCAGCAGTGAGACCGTGCGATTATTTTGAGGGGCACACGAGTTCAAACCGGAGCAGGCACCAATTAGTTTTTTGTATTAAAACTCATGTGTCTAATTGATAATTGCAATTAATCACACGCTTTTCGGTGAAGAAAACATCATAACAGAAGAATCCTGCATATTTCTAGAGAATTCTGGAGATATGTGTAACCTACCAATCCGCATTGGAGCAGCGCGGTAGGTCTTAGCTCCAACCCTTCTTTTCAGAAACGGAGAGAGGAGGCCTATTCCCAGCAGTGGTTCGGAAAGCTGTTCCTACCGAGAAGACCCATCAGGAAACTCGGCGTTTGCTCTTTTAAAAATACAATTCTTATCATTAATTACATTTAGTCCTTACTGTCTTATACCTGGGTCGAAGATCTACGTAGCTATATCCACGCGTTCTTACCATCTAAGTAATCCTCAACAGTATAGTAGGCTTTCTGTATCCGCCTCTTTGCAACAGAGTTTTTTAATTGCTCTAATGGCAAAAATAAAATTGATTGCGGAATTTGATTATAGAATCTTATACCCATACGCACAAACGACGTATAACGACGCAAGGCGCAAAGCAGGAGCCGTAAGCTTATATCGGTTCCTACTTTGTCTATTATATACATCGACAATCTATACTTATTATAAAACAAAGTCCCAAAAAGCTGTTTGTCTGTATGTAATAGATTTTCTTACAATCTACAGAACGGTTGTTTCGGTACGGTTTTCACCAAAAGATAGTGCAATACTTCCGAATGGTTTAGGTAAATAGTACGTATCGGTATTATGTAAATTGTGTGGAAGAGATCGCACAGTTGTTAAAAAACTTGCTTGTTGGGACCTTCAGTCGCGTGCGCTGCGTAAACCAGCAGAGATACGCTTAAGTAATGTAGTAGAGAATTGTAGATCTATAAAAATACTATATCAAAGTCCGCGATAGCATGTCTCTATCTCTCACGGTTAACTCACAATAACTACTTTTATGTTCAAAATTACAAAAACTCGGGCATAGTTTCGTAAATCACTGAATTCCACGCGGGCGAAGCAGTTGTTGGCACAGCTAGTTATATATATTCTTATGAACAAAAAAGCACCTATGCGTAAATACTTCTTAAAAACATGTGTGCTTAATGAATATTTGCAATTCATCGTGTGCCTTTAACAGAAACAAAAATATTGTGATGAAATTTTTATATCTCTGTGACTCTTATTTTATGTTAATTTTCTTTACGCTTTTTAATGCAGAAAAGCACAGCGTATATCCACAAATTTTGCAACTGTAACGACCTAGCGGTCTCAAGTTAATAATTTAAATAATAAGTTAATAAATGTTTATTCAAACTGACTGCTATAATATCTCGGCAACCGCGTGGAGCATCAATATAAATGCGAAAGCTTTTCTGTCTATCTGCATGTTTACTTATGTCTGCCTGTTAGTCTTTTACAGCTAATCCGCTGGAATGATATTCATGAAATTTGTTGCAATTGTAGTTTATATACTGGACTATAGAAAAATTCGCTTTTCATTCGGGAACCGGGAAAATACGTCGTACATATTTAAAAAATTATGTTGGCCCAACCGAAGATCGCAGATACAATTCGGTTTTATATACATAACTGTCTTGTCAAATAACTATTGCAATTGCTGGGCCAATTGAAAAGTAATTTACTTTAGAAATTAGGGTAATTTTTTTGAAGAAGAAAAAAGTGAAAAAGTACAACATTTGGATACAATGTACATTGTATGCCAGTACAGTTTATTATTGTGTATGTCTCTATTTTTAATTTAGGTCAAATTAATTAATTTATTAACCATAGCTATTAACCGGACTTCAGCTAGCGTGACTCGTTAAATACCTACTTGTCCAGATTTTGTAACCGTTGGAGAGTCGAAAGCAACCATTTTGCCTTTCACTACTTGTACAAACTGAAGTTCGCAGATCGTAACGTAAGCGGATTTTAACTGTATTACTGATAATGGTAGGTAGAAATTAAATTGTTCTGATATGTCTTGTTTTGTTTGCAGCGTGTTTGATTACTTAATACTCTAAATGTGTTTTGAAGACGCGTTTGTTTGAGGTTTCACTCATTGCTTATTTTTATCTAAATCGTGATCGATAGGCAATTTTTTCCAACTTGGCATTATACTTTTTTTTACTTTACTGTGTCATTGACATTTTATAAGTCGTGCAAAATTATGCCCTAACCATTAAATATTATAAATGTACAGCGTCAATATTCTAGTTTTCACTTCTGCCAGTATATTTTGGGAATAAAATGCTATTTGATCAGCTACTATCAGTCGTTTGTTTCATTTTTTTAAATACTTATGCTGCCATTCAGGACACCGAGTCAGCTTCAGATAGTTCAATAAAATAAGAAATGAGAAATTTGATAAGTCAACAATTATAATAGGTCAAATAATAAAAATGTTAAGTCACTTAAATTCACTTGAATTTCAAAATGATAATATAATGTTTTTTTTTAATTTTGATGTCAATTTTTTTTAAATTTATTTATAACAAATATGTACAAGTTATATCTATCTTAAATTACTTACACGCTACTACTATACAAATCATGTATAGTAGTAAATGTGATCTTATTTACTTTTACAAATTGTTGGCAATATAATATTATACGATGAATTTAATTTAAATCGTATTCCTTTATTTATAATTCAAAATCCAAAATATTATTCAAGCAAACTTGTAAACAAGTGCTATTGAATCGTCAATTTTGCTGCTGGTTCGGAAAGTTTTCCGTACCGAGAAGAGCAAGCGAGAAACTCGACGGTTGCTCTTTTCAAACTTCAAAATAATTCTTTTAAGAAACATTCAGTAATTACTATCTCGTACAGAGTTGATCAGTAGCTACATCTATTTACTAAGAATCTTACACTCAAACCCACAAACGACTATTTTGCAAAGCGCAAAGCAGAAACCGCAAGCTTATGTTGGTTCCTTCTTTGTCTAATATATACATCACCATTTTTTTATAATTATGTTTATTCTTATGTACAAAAATGGTTTTACTATTTCTGTACATACCCACACAGCAAGATGGAATGCCTTAAGGCTCTGAAGCCTTAAGGCATTCCATCTTGCTGTGCATTCCATCATCCATAAGGCTGACCTTATTCCGGCATTTTTCCCTACGCATCATCCCACTCTGAGTGGGGTCAGCACAACATGCCCTAAACATATTGTTACATGATTTCGCTAGTTACTTTATTACCGGCCGCCTGCCTGACGTCAACTTACCTTAGTCGCCTTTTACGACACCTCAGTAAAAAATGAGGGTGGTCTATAATACTCGGCCGGATAGCCTGGCGGCATTTCCCCCTGCGCAAACAGGCACTAATGGAAAAATGAAATAATGAAGAAGGAAACGTTTGATTCTAGTCTTGTAATCTCTTATTAACTATAATAAGTGATTCAAACTTCCGCGTCGTTGGTAAGAAACATCACTATTGTGTTGCAGAGATCTTTGAACCTGTGACTTACTTTTCATTTATGTCACTACCGATGACCTGTATGAGGAAAATACCTTATCCCATTAAAACAACGCCTAAAATAGCTTGAACAGACAGAACAGCCCATGCCAGTGATTTATATTTCTCAGTAAAACTTTCGCATCACATTATTCCAGCATCCGGAACAGACGTCTGCGATATAATTGCTCTGGGAAATTAGTGAATTAGGTTTTTGTCTGCGCTAATGGTCTTTTTTCAGTGCGTTTCTTTTCAACTTTAAGCCTTAAGAAGCGGCCTGTTTGTATGTTTGACTCTCTCCTTTTATCGTAGCCGCTAGGTAAATGCTCTCTCTCTTGTTATCCAACCGCTGAGTAAGTACTCTCTCCTTTTTTTGTAGCCACTAGGTAAATGCTCTCTCCTCTTGCTATCCAACCGCTGAGTAAGTACTCTCTCCTTTTTTGTAGCCACTAGGTAAATGAATGCTCTCTCCTCTTGTTCTCCAACCGCTGAGTAAGTACTCTCCTTTTTTGTAGCCACTAGGTAAATGCCCTCTCCTCTTGTTATCCAACCGCTGAGTAAGTACTCTCTCCTTTTTTGTAGCCACTAGGTAAATGCTCTCTCCTCTTGCTATCCAACCGCTGAGTAAGTACTCTCTCCTTTTTTTTGTAGCCACTAGGTAAATGCTCTCTCCTCTTGCTATCCAACCGCTGAGTAAGTACTCGCTCCTTTTTTTGTAGCCACTAGGTAAATGCTCTCTCCTCTTGTTCTCCAAGCGCTGAGTAAGTACTCTCCTTTTTTGTAGCCACTAGGTAAATGCTCTCTCCTTTTGTTATCCAAACGCTGAGTAAGTACTGTCTTCTATTTTGTAGCCGCTAGGTTAATGCTCTTTACTCTTGTTATCCAACGGCTGAGTAAGTACTGTCTCCTTTTTTGTAGCCGCTAGGTAGATGCTCTCTACTCTTGCTATCCAACCGCTGAGTAAGTACTCTCTCCTTTTTGTAGCCGCTAGGTAGATGCTCTCTCCTCTTGTTATCTAACCGCTGAGTAAATACTCTCTGCTTTTTTATAGCCGCTAGGTAAATGCTCTCTCCTCTTGTTATCCAACCGCTAAGTAAGTACTTTCTCCTTTTTTGTAGCCCCTAGGTAAATACTCTCTTCTCTTGCTATCCAACCGCTAAATAAGTACTCTCTCCTTTTTTGTAGCCGCTAAGTAAATGCTCTCTCCTCTTGTTATCTAACCGCTGACAGCGGTTGACAACTAAATATGAGACAGTACTCCCTAGTACTGTCTCATTTTTTTTCTAGCCGCAAGATAAATACTCTCCTCCTCCTCTGATCCAATTGGTTGACTTACTCTAGTCACCTTTTACGACACCTCGGTGAGAAATGAAGGTTGTCTTATTCTACTCAGCCAAATACCACACGGCAGGTCGACTGACCTTAGTCGCCTTTTACGACACCTCGGTAAGAAATGAGGGTAGTCTATTCCACCTAGCCGGATACCACACTGCGGTATATATTTTCTAATAATACTACACAAGAACTTTCAGCTGTCTATTGTGTACACACTGGATATCTTTAATAATTCGCGAGCAGGTGAGGTTGGCAATTAAAAAACAGACATAGATACTTTATCTAGTATACTTTTCTGTCGTTTGAACACATCAGTAAATATTTGGATACCAAAATTTCAATTCATTTATAATATCGAGACATTAAAATTAATTTTATATAACTTTTCTCTGTCTACAAATTGCTTTGTGGCTTATGATTAAAAACCTACGACTTTCACTTCGCATAAATTTTCATTTCACTACATAGATAATAATGTCTAATCTCTTGACTAAGCTTACATTTATCATTCTTTAATAGAAATATTAATGTTTAAACTATTAAAAAAGGTAGATATTTCTGTTGTAATTAATTAAATTTGATAATTTGTGTCCCTTTGGTTTTTTGACATAGTCAATAATAAAATAAAATATAGTGTATCTGGTATAACAAAAACAATATGTGATGTTCTTTAAAGTAACAATAAAAGACATATTTAAGAGTTATCACTACAATAATATATTTTTTTAACAATTTCAATATTTGTTGGAGTAGTTAATAATGTTTTAAGTTTCGTGGATGTAGAGCAAAACATCTGGCAGCTCATTAAAAACTTTATTTCAGCTTTTCACCACATATTGCAGTACTCACAATCACCGGTTCATAGTTCAGTAACGTATACAAAAAAAAGTTTCAGAGTAATGACGTCAAGTATTTTTGCATTCTATGTTATTAGTAGGAACAATACTCAATCAATTTAAGCTATGCCATTACAGCAGTTTAAAAACACTGTTAAAAAGAGGCTGATACAGAAAATCTACTATAACATGTTTCTTGCTGGCTCTTCTCTGTAGGAACAGCTTTCCGAACCAGCAGTAGAGTTGACGACTCACAAGCGCTTATTGTAAATAAGTGCTTTGGAATTCAGAAATGAGGGGATCCGTAGAACAATTAATATAATTTGATACATAATATATTAATAAGTAAGTTGTGAGATTAATGATTTATAGAAGCAGGCGTTACTTTGCGGAATTCCATATTACAGGCACTATAATAGAACTACCTTGCTATAATCCGCACGGGTTAAGCGAACGCATGCAAAGCTAATGTGTATGAAGTAGGCAAAATTTACGCACCTTACACATGCAGGACAAGTCACCACACGCACCCCAAGGCGCCTCCACCAGCAACAATGCTCTCAACCACCAGCAAAATATCGACGATCGTTTCGCCCCGAAACCGAAGCATCATCAGGATGATAGGCTCCAGAAAAAAAGTCTTAAACAAGAATTTAAAATGATACAAGATGTTGTTTTCCTCCTTTTCTTCTCCCTTTTCCATCCTCTTCCTTTTCGGATGAGATCCTCCTTTTTTGAAAAAAAAACCAACTTCTAGTTGTTATCACTTCGTTGTTCATGCTTCGTCTTAACCATCAATAAGGACATATTATAATTTTCGTGAACGAAAATTTTGAATGTATATTGCTCTCTTGACTATTTTTTAATATAAGGGTCAATGCCATTTTGAACTGTCCTGTAAAAATGTAATTACATCGAATGTTGCTTTATTAATTCTTGAAATTCGTTACTTAGAAGACATATTAAATATCTCATTATCAAGGATTGAAATCGAAAAAAGGACATTCATTATGTGTTCCGAAAATAAGCAATTAAGAAGTGTATTCAACTTTCACTTAAACAAAAGTAGCTTTGATTTTAGGATTAATTATTTCTATACCTTGGAAACAAAAGTCTGATTATTTTTGAACTTTTAAGTTAAGCTAATGGGCAGCAGTAATAATAAAATTATTTTGCTATAATCCGAATAAATCTTATAAAATTAAATTAAATTAATTTTATCGCGGATCATAGCAAAATGATTTTATTATTACTTTTGTATTATGGATCTCCGCAACGTAACACCTAATTCTATAAATAATCTAACGGGCAGCGTTGGGGAAGCTAGGCAAGATATTTTCGTCCAAGATACCCCATTGCCTGAAGATCAAGGGCTTCGAACATTGCGTGTTGCCAGTGATGAACTACGGATCCGAAACGTGGTCGCTGACCATGGACCTCAAAAGAAAGCTCACTTAGCGATGGAGCTAGATATGCTCGGAGATTCTCTACACTCAAATCAGAAATAAAGAAATCCGTAGAAGAACTAAAGTCACCGGTATAGCCCAGCGTGTCGCGAAGTGGAAGTGGTGATAGGCGGGACACAGTGTGTTGGGGTCTCACCCCTCGTACGCACGGGCGTGAAAATTACGAGAAAAGCCAAAGCTTTTAATAAAAGTTTGTTTTTTATCAACTTGTTTGTGTTTAAATACACGTGCAGGTATGTAAAGAGGCACCAAAATACTTACTAACTTAATTTCATAAAAGTAAAGTAAAGTAGCGGCCTGTTACAATCCCACTGCTGAGAAAAGGCCTCCTCTTTTCGTTTCCGGAGAGGGCTGGAGCTAAGACCTATCAAGCTGCTCCAATGCGGATTGGTAGGTTACACATATCTCCAGAATTCTCTCGATATATGCAGGTTTCCTCACGATGTTTTCCTTCACCGAAAAGCGTGTGATAAATTGCAATTACCAACTAGACACATGGGTTTTAATGGAAAAACTCATTGGTGCGTGCCCGGGTTTGAACTCGTGTTCCTCTCACAAGAGTCGCACGGTCTCGCCGCTAGGCTATCATAGCTAACTTAATTTCATATTACATGCAAAATCATTATGCAGTTGCAAAATCTCTTAACGGACATTAAGATCTTATCATTTTTTTGTTGATTATACTATAATTTTTCATGTAATTAGTGCTTACGGAATAAAAAGAGACATTTCAGTTTTATCACAATGATATATAATCAACTGTCCGACCACGCGTTGCTGTGGTTCACTATGGTTTCGATCGAATTTGCATCGAAACAGAACTCAACAATAAAAAAAATGCTCCGGTCGCAACTGAAATACGGGATCATTCTCTGGATCATTCTAAAGATTGCTTGAAAATTTCATTAAAATGGGTCAAGGTTTGGAATCTATAAAGGACATACAATTCTATATATAAATAGCTTACCGGCCATTTGTTGCTGAGGCTCAACCTGGTTTCTAATTACTCTCGAAACAGAACTCGATAGTGAAAAAAGATGCTCCGAAACTTAGAAGAAATTTTAAGATTTAATGAAATTTAATTTATTTTAAAAATATACATGTACAAATTATTGTGTCCCTGGCTCCCAAGCTAGTTTAAACTGTATTTTGGGAACCAGCGCCTACCTTCACTTGTTTCAATTTACATATCACTTACTTACCTACAGGTGTAGAAAATTACAATAAAAAAGTGAATAAAAAAATAAAAAAAGAATTTAAATTAAACTAAAAAGAAAAACATTTTTAGATTATTAAGGTTACGTACAAAAAAAAACAGAAAAAAAAGAATAAGATTTATTTAAAGATTATGTAATATTTAAGTCATAAAGTACTTGTAGGTATTGAATTTTTAGAAAACTTTACTTAAACACAACAACACTTAAATATTTATCAGTCATAACTTAGTAATAAAAGCACAATTGAATATTTAAATTTACATCAGGTTTTCAAAACGTAAATTAATAAAACCCAAAAGTTCGGAAAATATATTCCAGGTTAAATTTAATTTATTATCAAGTAATGTTTAGAAGCAACTAACTATAATTAACTTGATTTGAATAATTCTACAGTCCCTACCAAAGGACTATAATTACGGGAGATGGATCAATTAATAAATCTAATATTGCGGATAACGCGGGTAGTTTGAGCATGAAATTAAACCGCAGGTAATTTAAACGTTAAGATCGGTAAAAGTTACTATTTGAACTGGGGACTTAAGTTTAAAATTAATTAATATATTTTATTATAGGAGAATAACTGCTTTGTTAGTTGGAATGGAATTTACCTATTTGCAAAGGAATGTTTTAATAATTTAGCTCTTCATTTCTCACTATAAATTAGTGGTCTGTAACCATTTTAACATCCAAACCTCCAAAATACAAAAAAAAAATTATGTAAAATTAAATAGCAATATCTATTTTTGAATTAATTGTATCGAATAAATGGAAAGGCATTTTAAATTGTTTGATTCGAGGGTAACTATTTTGTCACGTTACGACGAAATTTTTGGCTTAAAGTGTTTTTGAGTCTCGAAATTGGCCAATATTATGAATAGAATATTCACCCATCGGTGTTAATTTTACTTCACTTACTTGTCACAAATAGCCGATGCCACTTACAATAATATTTCTATACTATACTAGCTGTGCTTGCGGCTTCGCCCGCGTGTAAATCAGTATATGTAATTGAAATTTAGAACATAAAAGTAGTTATTCTGAGCTAACCATAAGAGATAGAGACATGTTGTCGCGGAATTTTTTGTAGTATTTTTATAGATCTAATATATTATTTTTAGATATAATAAGCGTTTAAATTATCTAATATATTTTCAACAAATTATAAAGTAACTAGGTGTGCCATCGACTTAGCCCGCGTGGAAATCAGAGTGCAACAATTTTTTTCTAGAATTCAGATTTTAAACATAAAAGTAGTTATTGTGAGTAAGCCATAAGAGATAGAGACATGCTATCGCAGACTTTTTTGTAGTAGTTTTATAGATCTACAATTCTCTAGCACATTACTTTAGCGTATCTCTGCTGGCTTACGCAGCGCACGCGACTAAAGCTCCCAGCAAGCAAGTTTTTTAACAACTGCGCGATCTCTTCAATACAATTTACATAATACCGATATGTACTATTTACCTAAACTATCCGGAAGTATTGCACTATCTTTTGATGTAAACCGTACAAAAATCCGTTCAGTAGACTTTTAGAAAATCGATTACATACAGACGTCTGTCTGTAGCTTTTTGGGACTTTGTCTTACAATAAGTACAGATGGCAGTCTGGTATGTAAGGTTCAATTGTCTCAAATTTCATCATTCTCGATACAGCGGATTGACCTTTTACGTGTAACAGACAGACAGAGAAACAGGGAGTTCATTTGTAATACGAGTGTACATTTCAGGAAAATTTATTGTTTAAAAGTATGCATAAGAAAAAAAAAACCTTTTTTGATGTGTCTATATAAATAGGCACTTATACTAGTAGCTGTTACATATATAAAACTTACATATAATAAAACAAGGAACAAAAAATAATATCACATTTACACCTTATGAAGCTGTCACAGCATGCACCAAAAAATTATTAAACAATATACATAAAAAAATTAAGCATATGAACGTTGATTGGTAAAAATAAATCATCTGATATTTAATAATCATTGCAACGTAACTTTGGGCCGTAACTACTTTTGATACCCTAAGTAAATATTCATGAAAACCGAGTCTATCAAAATAAAATTTGATACAGTTCGTTGAATTTTGTATTTGCTTAGGCAACGTTGAATTAATTGAATATGCAGCGTGTACAACGATTCGCTATAATATACTTATTATAGCGAACGACCTTTTACTTGGCAAAAAAAGATGTCTCTATACTTCAATATTTATCTATACTTATAATACAACAAAGTGCCTGAAATATTTTTGTATTGTTTTTACTAAAAGTTCATGCAATCCTTCCGGAAGATTTAGGTTGAAAATGTGTTGAAAAGGCCGTGTAGTGGTAAGTGGTCATTGGAAGTTTTAGTCGCGAGTGCCACGTAAACCAAGAGAGATACACTAAAGTAATGTACTAGAGAATTGTAGATCTACAAAAATACTACAAAAAAGTTCGCGACAGCATGTCTCTATCTCTTGTGTTTAACTCACAATAACTACTTTTATGTTAAAATTTTATGTTTAAAAATTTCAATTAAAAATATTGTTATTTTTGAAATTCTTATAATAGCGTGATGAAGGGATTTAAGCGGAAAAAAAATGTGAGACACAATGAGATGTACTAGCTATGTCTAGGGGAAATCAGTATATATTGTATGTAGAGTCGCCTCGTGGTAACCGGCTGAGTAGAATAGACCACCCTCATTTCTTACCGAGTTGGCGTAAAAGGCGACTACGGTAAGTTGACGTCAGACAGGCGGCTGGTCGTAAAATACATAGCCAAATCATGTGACAACATGTTTGTAATATATTGTGCCAACCTAACTTAGAGTGGGATAAGGGCAGGAGAATGATGATGATATATTGTAGGTCAAGCTGTAGATTATAAACTTAAATAAATAAATAAATATTGCAAGTGTGTGAGTCTGTCTGCCTTTTTCGATTTCACAAGTGGCTGCACGAAGAATAATGAAATTCGGCACAATTAAATCCTTTGCGTAGATAAAATCGAAAATATTTTTTGTAAAAATCTTTACTTAGTCTACTCGCTAATTTTTTTTTACATCATTACTCTATATGTTTTTTTTTATTTATTATCTGTTTCGTTATATAAAAAACACAATGAGCCAATATTATTTGAACATGTATTAAAAATAACGACTAACTAAAACTGGCCTACGACATCACGCTCAAGCGATCCCAATATAATTTCCTCACGAAATATCATTGAAATCCAATAAATTGAATCACAACAGTCTGTTTACTTGGAAACGAAAGCCGTCTATTTATCATCAAGGTCTCCTTGATGTAATTATTTCCAAGTAAACTAGAAATAAGATATTATTTTTCCTTTTGGTTTTTGCAAATATTCATCATAATTTTCTCAATCGTTACGATCTCAGAATTTTATTCTTAAGAAAAAGAAAAGATATTTATAAGTATCACAATATTTATCGACTTCTTTGAGAAAAACACGAGTCTTTATCTTCTGGGTGAGCGTGCTACGTACTTGCTGGTAAGATGTAAGAATCTTCATACTAGGTAAGGACGATATTGAATTTGAGGACCTAATAAATATCCCTTTCAGATACATTAACAGGGTAAAGCCACTGGTTGGTTAAAGCCTCTATCGGGACAGTAGTGAAACCCAAGTCCCAACGAGAAAAAATGGTTGGAACAGTTCTAAACATGATCATAGCACCCGTCCCTGACCTTAAATAAAATTGCAATATTTTCAAAGAATAGGAAAATATTAATTCAATATGCAGTACGATATTAAGCATCAAAATTTGATTCTCATAATATAAATACTTAGAGCATTAAAATAAAAAAGACAATTTTTTAATTTCATTTTAGCCGATCGTCACGATAGCGCTTTCTTTGCACGGTTGACTTACGTTGCTGTTATATAAAGGACGAGACTAGGAACGACGTATTACGCTAAATGGTATTTTTTATATCAATGTATGTAACTGAAATGTACTTATTTGATAGTTGACAGACTGATAGATTAAGCTGCTGATATAAAATTACTAATATCATATCAAGTATGACCACTATTAAATTAAAAAGCCAGTCCTCCTGCCTTTATCCCACTCTAAGTGGGGTCGGCACAACAGGTTACAAACATCTTGTCACATGATTTAGCTACGTATTTTATGACCGGCCGCCTGCCTGACATCAACTTACCTTAGTCGGATTTTACGACCCCTCGGTAAGAAACAGAGTAGTCTGTTTTACTCAGCCGCATACCACACGGCGGATCGACTTACCTTAGTCGCCTTTTAAGACACCTCGCTATAAAATGAGGGTGGTCTAAGTAGAATCTACTTAGCCGGATACCACACGGCAGGGACGGCGGATAGATTAAAAAGCCAGTAACTACCCAAATTTAGTGCGGATGAATACTATACCTTATAATATCTAAAATTAAACTATGTTCGTAAATTAAATATTGTCACTTTGTAGTACAAGTAATAAATTAACTGACAAACTATCGTGACAAGTTTGTGGTTGTTAAATTTACTAGTATGTAATTTTGCGACATAATCGCTTGCATTTAACGCTATATTAAAAAAATAAACCAAAGATAAGCAACAAACTATTGTTGTTATGCAAAAATGATATTCTTTTCTAGAAAAAAGTACATATTATTGTACAAAATATGAAAAAAAAAATTAACTACAAATCTGTACTATGTTTTGTCCAATTTTTTTCAATTTGTGTGCTTGTAGTAAGGAAATTCTTGATGCCTGTATTTAGTTTCATTCAATGCCAGCATTTAATTTTCGGATATAGCACTAGATTTCATTTGTTAGTACCTCTATATATATATAGTATATTCAATTCTATATACTCAAGGCTTCGACATCCAATATTCTTTAGGCGCCTTTTGAGAGTAAATATTAAATATTTGTGAGGTGAATATAAATGTTTTCAATCACATGATAAGGATGTGAAAATACACTATATGGATGGATGGATGGATAGAAGAATTGGAAATACAACAAACCACGCAGCTTCTAGGTTGATTGGTAGGTTAGTTATATCCGAGAAATTCTTTAGTGATAAGTTTCATCACGATTTTTTCTTTACATGAAAACGCTCAATGAACAAAAAACTCATAAACTTCTGTAGAAGGTTTGAACCAACAACTCTCTGCTTCAGGATACTGCAGGAGTCGCTGATCTATCACGGGTATCGGAAAAAAGATACCCATAAGTATCGGTAATTCCTTTCATAAATGTCGTAAGTTTTTCTACATTTCGTGAATTATTTTCGGCACGTATCGTAGATAGACGAGATTAGCAAGTACGAAGACGATTCGTTATTTGGTCACGTACAGATCCTCAAATCACAGCTCGCTGGAGCGCCTGCTGATTGACTCTAAGTTTTCTTACAAGGCCGATAGCCAGCAACCATGTTTCGGTTCGCATGTCATCACTGGCAACACGCACTGTTTGAGGACTTTGGTCGTATAACATAATCCCATATACTTAATATTCATACAACACCAACCACAATACAATATACAATTAGGCCGATAATTAACCAAATTACATCAAAATATAGCTATTACTGAGGAATGGTAAGCAGTGCCGTCGCAACCTCTAATCTCCTCTTTAGTAGTGAGACAAAGGCAAAATTGTAAAGATAAGAAAATGGGTATTGTGATGGTCGAAATGAGCTAATAATTATAAGTAATTTTCTTTGATGGCACCTAATGATTCCAAAGCGATAATTGCTTGTGAAACGAGGAAAATTATCTATTACTTGAACCGTGTAATCTGGAATTTCTCGCAAACTCTTATTTAGAATAGACGATTCTTATCATCTGTGTTCGGTAGAAATATAGATAAACTAACGTAAAGCGGGGAGCATAGAGCAACCACGCTGTTCCAATGCATATCTGTAGGTTACACATAAATATCAGGATATATTTAATGTAATATTTTTCGTAAACAAAAAACATCAATTAGGTACAAAAGTTTTTATAAAAATCTCATTGGTACTTGCCCAATTTTTAAACCCGTGGATCCCTAAAAATCACATTTTATCACTGTTACCAGAATATCAAAAGAAATAAATCAAGAAAAAAGTCAAAAGAATATATTAGAACTTATATACTTATTTGGTCGTAATTATTTAACACAAATATTGAGTAAATAGCTGCATAAAAATAGCTGGCAAAGAAATGAAGAGCGATAAAGCGACATATGATAAAGACGCTCATAAATGCATTAATACAATTAAATAAATATGTATAAACAACCCACTCATCCAACCTAAAAAAATTAACCAAAACCTTCAAGGCTTTCAGAGCTCACCAGTCGCGATTACGTCAAACATTCCATGTCACAAGATGTAGATGAAACAAGAATCTGATTGCCTCATATCGACCGTCATCAAGAATATTATGTCGCAAACACAAACAACTTACTTAAGATAAATGTTGCTACACAGATGTCAATTGTCCAAAACAGTGATAACGAAAAAATGAATTCCAACAATTTCGATGATAGTAATAAAATATTAATAATCGAATACAGGGGAGCTGTCAGAAGTCATAAATGTAAATGACTTTAATTTTAGTCATTTATATCTAAAGCTGTAATAGCTGAATTGTGAGACCATGTGCCAGGGGTCATCGAGGGGTTTATGAGTTTAAAACAGTAGATTTGACGCTTCAAAAGCACTTGTTTACCAGTTTACTTGAAACAATTTTTTTTTTAACTGTCTTAATGCTGTTAGCCCTAGTGGCTCTTCCAGCGTCACCGGGCGGGACGGGCGAGCGCAAAAGCATCGTCGAGGTTGCGAAATGCAGAGAGTAGAGCGCAGAAGCTCTACTTAAGTCGGGAAACGTCATCCTAAGGGTGCCTCCTGTGAAGCCGGACCACGGCTTAGGGCGACGCATAGTGGAGGGTTGATGGTATGACTTAGATTAGCCATTGTGACGTCGGAAGGGTGGCGAGAAGCCACGACCGACCGACGTCAGAAAACTGGGACCTCGTCTTCGCCGGCGAAGACGCTGTGTGTGTGTATTACGTGTTTCTGAGTTGGCGATCGTTATTTGATTGTCGGGGTCATACAGGACGCTTTTTGGACGCCTATATTTTCGATGGTCGGACCTAACTGGGATGTAGGTAGAAGAAACTGAAATAAGGGGGTTCGGGTGTACCTCAGATTTCTCGAAGTAAGATTTCGAAAAACGTTTAAAGAGGTGAGCAATGGTAGGGAGATCGAGGTCTCTATGGAGGTCAACGTTCCGCATGAACCACGGACAACCAGTGGCTGTCCGCATAAATCGGTTCTGACTTTTAACAATATTATTTTGAATTTGAATTTGAAACCCCTAATAAAATTTGAAGCGAACGTAGTTAGCGTAGACGACTAGTAAATGTTTTCACTTCAGACTCTTTCATAACTGTTCTAAGTCTGGCTAAGTAATTTGAAGTTTCTTGTAAAACGTATTTAAAGTTAAAACTGTATTAAATGTCTTTTAATTTGCGTGTCACCCACATTACAGTAATAATGTAAATTAAAAAGAAACGATTAATTTTTTTTGTGTTAAAGTAGCAAGATAACATTTCCAAAGTATATGTTTCAAGGACTGCTAGTTCCAAAAAAACCGCATCTTATGAATTTTTTTGACATTAAAAAGTAAGAAGCAGTTAAAAGGATAAATGCGATAACTAATATCAAGGTTCGAACAAAACGAGGTGGTAACCTCCATATTTTTACCTTTTGGTAAAAAATAACGATTCATAAAATAAACATTAACGGAACCAGCACATGACTTTCTTTTTGATATCTTCTTTGTTCTTGAGTTGTTTGCACTGCAATTTTGTAAGAACAGAAAAAAGGTACTTTGTTCAGAATTGCCCAGCCTAGCTCATCTACTGTCTGAATTGTCCGCCAACGTAGCATTATCATTATCATTCTCATGTCGTTACCTCACTCAAGTGGGGTCGGCACAAAATGTTTTTCTCTTTCATTCGCTCCATTATCATCCATCGACTCTGGCGCTACTCCTTATACATCATACTTTACACAATCCAACCATCTCTTTTTCGGCCTCCCTCTATTCTTGAAACAGTCCATCCTATCATCATCCTAATCACCCTCCTGCCCTTATCCCACTCTAAGTGGGGTCGGCACAGCATGTTACAAACATGTTGTCATATGATTTTGCTACGTATTTTACAACCGGCCGCCTGCCTGACGTCAACCCAATAAACGTCTAGCCTTAGTCGCTTAGTAATAATAATAATAATTTTTATTTGCATAAAGACACGTACATGGAGCTGATAAGACAATTTTGTAACAGTGTCTTTGACCGTTTAAGGTATGCAAAAATTTGTTAAAAAAAGCTACAAAAAAAACTCATTTTTGTCTTAACTTAAAAAAATATACATTATTATCAATTTAACCTATCATATATTAGTCACAATTTCCTTTCGAGAAATTCCTTAATACTGTAAAAATTACATTGCATGAGCTAGTCTCTTAGTCTTATTTTAAATATTTGATAAGTGAACTTAAACTATTAGGAATATTACTGTAGATTTTAACACATTGCGCTGCACAATTTCCTTCTCTTTACGACACCTCTGTAAGTAAGAAATGAGGGTAGTCTATTCTATTCTGACGAATACCACACGGCTAATGAAACAGTCCACCTTATAGAAATCATTAAAAAAACCGTTTATTACAAATTCTTCTTCTTTTTCAAAATTGGACTAGGTTTAGCAACCTAGTAGTAACCTGTAGTTTACGGTTAGTACTTTAAGCAGTGTTAAGTTGTCTTTGGGGAAAATAAATGTCATATCATAGTCTTTTACATAAAATTCTTGTGTCACAATGTTGATTACCATACTCTTTCGAAACGGCTTGACCGATTTTTATAAAATTTTATATGTATATTCAGTTGGTCTGACAATCGGCTACTATTTATTTACCATGCCCTTAAGTGATAAGGGTTGTCCACCCCTAACATTTTATTTTTATATTTACGACATTTTTTTACTTTATTTTTTAATTTTCGTTGATGGAATAGTAAAATTCCTAGGATAAAATAAAATAAAGTAACGGCCTGTTACTATGCCCACTGGTGCCTGCCTGGGGTTTGAACCTATGTCGTCTCTAGAGAGTCGCACGGTCTCACCACTAGTCTATCACAGCTTTGTTCCTAGGATACTATATCGAAAATTGCTAAATCCCTTTCAGAAATAACCAAAAACAATCTTAGTGTAGAACTTTTATATTTTTATATAAAATAACGGAAAGACATTTATATCTTTTAAGCTTACTATTTCAATTTAATTAATAATCACTAAATATAAAGAATACATAGTGAAAATATAAAGAATTTCAAAAAAAATTGGTGATGTATATAATGGACAAAGTAGGAACCAACATAAGCTTGTGGTTCCTGCTTTGCGCCTAGCAAAAGTACATAAGTCGTTTGTGGGTTTGGGTATAAGATTCTATAATAAAATTCCGCAATCAATTTTATCTTTGGCATTACATCAGTTTAAAAACAATGTTAAAGTGAGACAGATACAGAAAGTCTACTGTTGAGGATTATATAGATGATAATGAGTGGATATAGCTATTCCTCTACCTTGTACAAGATAATAATGACGAAATGAATTTAGTTATAAGAATTATGTTTAAAAAGAGCAAACGCCGAGTTTCTTGCCGGCTCTTCTCGGAAGGGCAGCTTTTCGAACCACCAATAGAGTTGACGCTTCAAAAGCACTTGCTTACAAGTTCACTTGAATAAAGAATATTTTGAACTTGAGTTATTTTTGCCTGTGGGACAAAAAATGAAAAACATTCGTCACTTGTGCTAGATAATGGTCACTGCGATATCAAAGCCCGTGATAAAGTTGTCAGTAGTCAATGATAACTAGGATTTTTGTTTGTAATATTTTTTTTATCAATGACAGCTCGACACTTGATTATAATCTCGCGGTATCTGATTATGTACTTTAAGATTTCCATCTTAATCATGAGTGGGGGGGGGTTGGTATGGACCGATTTTGATAACGGGTTATGTAAGCCATAGATTCCAAAGTGTTTACCTATGTTTATGATATCTAAGTTGAGTTCTATATATAAAAATTCAGCTTTGTAACTATGTTTATGTCTTCGAAATTAATAAATATAAATTAATGATTTTCTGTATGTATATCTATATAAATACAGAAAAACGGGGTCTACCCCGAAACGGCTCGATTTTAATGAAATTGTCATCTTCTTCTGCAGCCGATGGACGTCCACTGCTGGACATAGACCTCTTCATGGGATCGCCACACCACACGATCTTGCGCCGCCTGGATCCAGTAGCTCCCTGCGACCTTTTTGAGGTCGTCTGTCCACCTCGTAGGGGGTCTACCGACGCTGCGCTTTCCGGTGCGGGGTCGCCATTCCAGCACCTTAAGACCCCAGCGCCCATCGGTTCTCCGTACTATGTGCCCCGCCCATCGCCACTTCAGCTTCGCGACATGTCGGTGACTCTAGTTCTTTTACGGATCTCCTCATTTCTGATTTGATCTCGTAGAGACACCCCGAGCATAGCTCGCTCCATCGCCCGCTGAGCGACTCTGATCTGTCTTATAAGGCCCATAGAAATTTTATAATAAATTGTCATACAATCTTTAAAATAACCTGAAGAAATAGAAGATGATCCTATAAAGTTTGGTTTAACTGTTGAGTTCTAAGGGGAATTCGAAACCAGACTGAGCCACAGTAACACGTGGCCGGACAGTTAATATACACATTAAAAAATGAATCTTAATTTACCTGGTCATCGCATCACGCGTGAACTGATGCAACGATTTCGATAAATATATAAAAATATAAATATATGGATGGCACTTACACACAATTTCCTCCGACCCCAAAGTCAGTAACTTAATACTTGTGTTATGGGTGACGGACAACTGGTAAATATATACATATATAGTTTTGAATACATACTTAAATACAACTACCCACCCAGGGCGGAAGAACCAACAAATCGTTTATTGAAAATGTTGGCCCTCGACGGGAATAGAACCCTCGAGTCGCGGAGCTGAAGGTAGGGTCACTACCCACTGCACCAACGGGCCAGTCAAAGTTGCTGGGATCTGGATCTGGGCGGCAAAAGAAAGAAAGAAAATGTCGCGTAGAGATCCCTTGAATATACTTATGTCCAGGAGTCCACATATATTGGTTGATAAGAAGGAGACCAAATATAGTTTATTCACCTTTATGATAAGGAGTAGGGATGTTACGGAGCTCCGACTTCGGTTCCAGAAGATCGGAACCTTCGATTGAATACACACCTCCGACTCAGATTCCGGCTCCGATAAATTTTAGTCGGAGGTATAACGAAGGTGAAATTATCATGTGAATTCTGACAGTATGCGCAGCTACAAGTTGTAACTAGTTACCCGGGGGTATCGCCCCTCGCACGCGCAAATTCGTTCATTTGTTTATTTTCAGTATCAATGGTTGAAGCGCTGAAGTATTCAATTATTTAAATCGTGGTGGTCATATTGTCTAAGTACAGTTTACGGGTCAATTTTTAGATTAATAATGAAGGAGGCGGAAGTGGAAACATCTGACTCCGACTCCGCCTTGGATTCCGACTCCGGCTCGGATAATTCAAATATGAAATCTCCGATTCAGACTCCAGTTCCGGTAAACTCACCTCCGTAACATTCCTAATACAGAGTAAGTAAGAGTAAGAGTAAAGATTTTTTTATTGCCTGGAAAATCCATTATGGGTTACCACCGCTCGACGGGGACAAGCGGCGAGGATGCAAGACTCTGGCTGACTAATAATCTGATAGTGTTCCACCAAGCTGCTAGTGGCGGGGACAGGGTACCATGGTACAATTTTAAGCTTTTTTCGCTTTAAGCTTTTTAAGCTTTTTAAAATTGAATATTTTGGAACAATTAGAAATCATTAAGCATAACAATGGCACCCTCATTAACGAGCAGATAAATGTTTCAAGTTCAAGCTTGTTGAAATGTACTTATTTGATAGTTGACAGACTGATAGATTAAGCTGCTGATATAACATTACTAATATCATATCAAGTCTGACCACTATTAAATTAAAAAGCCAGTCCTCCTTTATCCCACTCTAAGTGGGGTCGGCACAACAGGTTACAAACATCTTGTCACATGATTTAGCTACGTATTTTATGACCGGCCGCCTGCCTGACATCAACTTACTTAGTCGAATTTTACGACCCCTCGGTAAGAAACAGAGTAAGTATACCGCGTCCATCATATTATCAGTCTTTTGACAGCTCACGCTCATTAAGTTTTGTATTGCTTACGTACAAATATCATACAAATAATATTTGTACTTTATGGATGGGTACCGCCCACTTAGTGATGTCACACATAATGGTTACTACGATTATGCCACAGATTAAAAATAATCGGTAGAAATCGATGTTACGAGTATTAAAAGACATTTAATAACATTATATAAAGTTTTACTTTCTTCTTAGTTAATACATGAATACAAATAAAACAATCAGGATATTTTAATTTATTTTATTAGCACGAGTCGTCGGAATGATAATCAACACTAGACTCCTCCGATGAGGAGTCTTCAGTAGCAGTTATTATTAGCTCTTGTGTAGATAATATATTATCAAACGCAATATCACGTTCCCAATCAGAGAATATTACTCTTTTAGTTCTTTCCACCACACTTGCCCAGTTCTCGGCCGTTACGTGGGTGCAAGCATTTTTTAGCAATTGCAACATTTTATTCGCTGTGAATGGGGGGCTTGTATTGCATCTCGCAGCATGCCCTTTTACTTGTGCCCATATAAGTTCTATTGCGTTGTACTGGCAGTGGTATGGAGGAATCCGAAGAACAGTATGGCCATATTCTGCTGCCATTTCATTGATTACATAGCGTTTTGCTCTCTTTTTGGTTTTTAATATTTTTATTAATTCAACTTTTAACATTGAGTCGTCCACATTTTCTCCATTGTCCCGAAGCCAATTAATTATTTCATGCTTTTTATTAGCCTGTGTTGGCATTTTGTCAATTTGACGGGAGTGGTAGGGCGCATTATCAATAAAAATTATTGATGGTTCTTCCAATGAAATGAGCATTTTTTTGAACCACTCTTCATACACATTTGCATTCATCTCTTCGTGGTAGTCATTTGATTTCTTCGATTTAAATGCCAACAGTGCGTCTTGTACAAATCCTTTTGCTGTACCTGCATGGCAAATGATTAGGCGCTCACCTTTTCCCATTGGTACTGAGGAAGTGGAATCAGCAGTATCATCAGTCCAGAAACGAGATAGTGTGTGGTTAGCGTTGAGCCATGTTTCATCCGTGAAAACAATATTTGCCCAATCTTGTATTTTCTTTGCCTCTCTTAAAAAATCACAACGTGCTATAGCTATATCTGTGCGTTCCATTAATAATTTTCTTTTATTTAACTTTTTATATGAAAAGCCAATTGTGTTCAAAACTTTGACCAAAGAAGATTTTTCACCATGAAATAGACCACTTCTTTTCAAAGAAACAATAAGTTTTCTCAAAGTTGGAATTTCTTTTCTCAAGTAGTAATCATATACATGACGACAAATAGCGTCAGCGTCAAAGTCATCAACAGCTGTCACCTTATGAGCCCGGCGCTTTCTTTTTGGTGTAGATGGTTTGTTTTGCTCCAAGCCGCTCCTGCCGTAGGCATCAGTAGTGATTTTAGTCACAGTTGATAGACTGATCCCCAACGCGGCTGCAACACGGTTTCGGACTTGCGTGATAGGTATAAGAGGTCCGCCATTTTGATTTTCTTGCTCAAAATACTCATGAAGTTTTAACACTAACTGTCTCGATTGTGCTTTCAACACACGTCCTTTCGGCATTTTCACGATCAATTAATATAAGTTTCACAAAAGTTTTTCCGAGGAATAAAGCTACTTAACTCAAGGTGTAACAGATGCGAGAGAACACTCAGCGAACGTAAATGCGTGTGACTATCACGGGCGTTTCGTTGAGAGTGACAGATCACGTCAAAATGGCGGCCGAGCGGAAGGTCTGTTGATGTTGCCAGTTGATGTATAATATATTTTTTATGATTATAATAAATACACACGGATTAACATTTATTTTCAAAAAACTAAGGCAATATTAAATCAAAATGTTGATTTCTATATCTGTTATTAGTTTACGTAGGTTATCATTAATCTAATTACTTAGGTACGTAATTCGATTAATGATAGTAGGTACTATAATCGGAATGGTATCGCATACGAGAATCTTTAGGACATCACTAAATATGTAAATCGTCAATCTGTCAAAAGATGGTTAATATAATGGACAGTGTATAGTCTATTTTACCCAGCCGCATACCACACGGCGGATCGACTTACCTTAGTCGCCTTTTACGACACTTCGGTGTAAAATGAGGGTGGTCTATTCTACTCAGCCGGATACCACACGGCGGGGATGGCGGATAGATTGAAAAGCCAGTAACTACCCAAATTTAGTGCGGATGAATACTCTACCTCCTAATACCAAAAATTAAACTATGTTCCTAAATTAAATATTGTCACTTTGTAGTACAAGTAATAAATTAACTGACAAACTATCGTGACAAGTTTGTGGTTGTTAAATTTACTAGTATGTAATTTTGCGACATAATCGCTTGCGTTTAACGCTATATTAAAAAAATAAACCAAAGATAAGCAACAAACTATTGTTGTTATGCAAAAATGATATTCTTTTCTAGAAAAAAGTACATATTATTTTACAAAATATGAAAAAAAAATTAACTACAAATCTGTACTATGTTTTGTCCAATTTTTTTCAATTTGTGTGCTTGTAGTCAGGAAATTCTTGATGCCTGTATTTAGTTTCATTCAATGCCAGCATTTAATTTTCGGATATAGCACTAGATTTCGTTTGTTAGTACCTCTATATATATATATAGTATATTCAATTCTATATACTCAAGGCTTCGATATCCAATATTCTTTAGGCGCCTTTTGAGAGTAAATATTAAATATTTGTGAGGTGAATATAAATGTTTTCAATCACATGATAAGGATGTGAAAATACACTATATGGATGGATGGATGGATAGAAGAATTGGACCTACAACAAACCACGCAGCTTCTAGGTTGATTGGTAGGTTAGTTATATCCAAGAAATTCTTTAGTGATACTCGTCGGTCTCGGTACTCGCTTTTACAATAAAATTCCGCAATCTGTATTAGAAATATCTACAGAAAAGTTTAAATTAAGTGTAAAAACTATGCTTATACGTAAGGCATATTATACAATTAAAGATTATTTGAATGATAAAAATGCTTGGATTTGAAAATCCTTTCAGCTCCAAACAAGACTGCAATCAAATAATGTAAATTTAAATGTTTAAAAGATTGACCGCCGAGTTTCTTGCTGGTTCTTCTCGGTAAGAGCAACATTCCGAACCAGTGTAGCTTATTAAATCTAATTATTGACTCTTGACGATTCAAAAGTGCTTGTAAAAAGCCTACTTGAATAAAGATTATTTTGATTTGATTTTGATTTGATTTTGATAAGTTTCATCACGATTTTTTCTTCACATGAAAACGTTCAATGAACAAAAAACTCATAAACTTCTGCAGAAGGTTTGAACCAACAACTCTCTGCTTCAGGATACTGCAGGAGTCGCTGATCTATCACGGGTATCAGAAAATAGATACCCATAAATATTGGTAATTCCTTTCATAAATGTTTTTTTATGAAAGTAAGTAAAGTAATGAAAGTAACTTTCGTAAGTTTTTCTACATTTCGTGAATGATTTTCGGCACGTATCGTAGATAGACGAGATTAGCAAGTACGAAGACTGAAACCAGCTTTCCCCATTTATAACTCACTACGTAAAAAAGATCCAAATTTAACTGCTACCTCATCAACCGATGGATACCGATAGCCGATTCGGCATCTCTGGAGCGATTTTAACACAGCCCATGTTTCCACCGATTCAAAGGCCTTCTCATAGTCCACAAACGCCAAGCAAAGTGGCTGATTATACCCCTTGGTTTTCTGTATAACCTGCCGCAGCGTGAATATGCGGTCTATGGCACTATACCCTTTACAGAAACCGGCTTGTTCGCGAGGCTGGAAGTCGTCAAACCTACGAGCGAGACGATTCGTTATTTGGTCACGTACAGATCCTCAAATCACAGCTCGCTGGAGCGCCTGCTGGTTGACTCTAAGTTTTCTTACAAGGCCGATAGCCAGCATCCATGTTTCGGTTCGCATGTCATCACTGGCAACACGCACTGTTTGAGGACTTTGGTCGTATAACATAATCCCATATACTTAATATTCATACAACACCAACCACAATACAATATACAATTAGGCCGATAATTAACCAAATTACATCAAAATATAGCTATTACTGAGGAATGGTAAGCAGTGCCGTCGCAACCTCTAATCTCCTCTTTAGTAGTGAGACAAAGGCAAAATTATAAAGATAAGAAAATGGGTATTGTGATGGTCGAAATGAGCTAATAATTATAAGTAATTTTCTTTGATGGCACCTAATGATTCCAAAGCGATAATTGCTTGTGAAACGAGGAAAATTTTCTATTACTTGAACCGTGTAATCTGGAATTTCTCGCAAACTCTTATTTAGAATAGACAATTCTTATCATCTGTGTTCGGTAGAAATATAAATAAACTAACGTAAAGCGGGGAGCATAGAGCAACCACGCTGTTCCAATGCATATCTGTAGGTTACACATAAATATCAGGATATATTTAATGTAATATTTTTCGTAAACAAAAAACATCGATTAGGTACAAAAGTTTTTATAAAAATCTCATTGGTACTTGCCCAATTTTTAAACCCGTGGATCCCTAAGAATCACATTTTATCACTGTTACCAGAATATCAAAAGAAATAAATCAAGAAAAAGTCAAAAGAATATATTAGAACTTATATACTTATTTGGTCGTAATTATTTAACACAAATATTGAGTAAATAGCTGCATAAAAATAGCTGGCAAAGAAATGAAGACCGATGTCGAACATATGATAAAGACGCTCATAAATTGCATTAATACAATTAAATAAATATGTATAAACAACCCAGTCATCCAACCTAAAAAAATTTACCAAAACCTTCAAGGCTTTCAGAGCTCACCAGTCGCGATTACGTCAAACATTCCATGTCACAAGATGTAGATGAAACAAGAATCTGATTGCCTCATATCGACCGTCATCAAGAATATTATGTCGCAAACACAAACAACTTACTTAAGATAAATGTTGCTACACAGATGTCAATTGTCCAAAACAGTGATAACGAAAAAATGAATTCCAACAATTTCGATGATAGTAATAAAATATTAATAATCGAATACAGGGGAGCTGTCAGAAGTCATAAATGTAAATGACTTTAATTTTAGTCATTTATATCTAAAGCTGTAATAGCTGAATTGTGAGACCATGTGCCAGGGGTCATCGAGGAGTTTATGAGTTTAAAACAGTAGATTTGACGCTTCAAAAGCACTTGTTTACCAGTTTACTTGAAACAATTTTTTTTTGAACTGTCTTTATGCTGTTAGCCCTAGTGGCTTTTCCAGCGTCACCAGGCGGGACGGGCGAGCGCAGAAGCATCGTCGAGGTTGCGAAATGCAGAGAGTAGAGCGCAGAAGCTCTACTTAAGTCGGGAAACGTCGTCCTAAGGGTGCCTCCTGTGAAGCCGGACCACGGCTTAGGGCGACGCGTAGTGGAGGGTTGATGGTATGACTAAGATTAGCCATTGCGGCGTCGGAAGGGTGGCGAGAAGCCACGACCGACCGACATCAGAAAATTGGGACCTAATCTTCGCCGGCGAAGACGCTGTGTGTGTGTATTACGTGTTTCTGGACGCTTTTTGGACGCCTACATTTTCGATGGTCGGACCTAACTGGGATGTAGGTAGAAGAAACTGAAATAAGGGGGTTCGGGTGTACCTCAGATTTCTCGAAGTAAGATTTCGAAAAACGTTTAAAGAGGTGAGTAATGGTAGGGAGATTGAGGTCTCTATGGAGGTCAACGTTCCGCATGAACCACGGACAACCAGTGGCTGTCCGCATAAATCGGTTCTGACTTTTAACAATATTATTTTGAATTTGAATTTGAAACCCCTAATAAAATTTGAAGCGAACGTAGTTAGTGTAGACGACTAGTAAATGTTTTCACTTCAGACTCTTCCATAACCTGGCTAAGTAGTTTGAAGTTTCTAGTAATACATATTAAAAGTTAAAATTGTTTTAAATGTCTTTTAATTTGCGTATCACCCACATTACAGTAATAATGTAAATTAAAAAGAAACGATTAATTTTTTTTGTGTTAAAGTAGCAAGATAACATTTCCAAAGTATATGTTTCAAGGACTGCTAGTTCCAAAAAAACCGCATCTTATGAATTTTTTTGACATTAAATAGTAAGAAGCAGTTAAAAGGATAAATGCGGTAACTAATATCAAGGTTCGAACAAAACGAGGTGGTAACCTCCATTTCTTTACCTTTTGGTAAGAAATAACGATTCATAAAATAATCATTAACAGAACCAGCACATGACTTTCTTTTTTATATCTTCTTTGTTCTTGAGTTGTTTGCACTGCAATTTTGTAAGAACAGAAAAAAGGTACTTTGTTCAGAACTGCCCAGCCTAGCTCATCTACTGTCTGAATTGTCCGCCAACGTAGCATTATCATTATCATTCTCATGTCGTTACCTCACTCAAGTGGGGTCGGCACAACATGTTTTTCTCTTTCATTCGCTCCATTATCATCCATCGACTCTGGCGCTACTCCTTATACAGCATACTTTACACAATCCAACCATTTCTTTTTCGGCCTCCCTCTATTCTTGAAACAGTCCATCCTATCATCATCCTAATCATCCTCCTGCTCTTATCCCACTCTAAGTGGGGTCGGCACAACATGTTACAAACATGTTGTCATATGATTTTGCTACGTATTTTACAACCGGCCTCCTGCCTAACGTCAACCCAATAAACGTCTAACCTTAGTCGCTTAGTAATAATAATAATATTTTTTTATTTGCATAAAGACACGTACATGGAGCTGATAAGACAATTTTGTAACAGTGTCTTTGACCGTTTAAGGTATGCAAAAATTTGTTAAAAAAAGCTACAAAAAAAACTCATTTTTGTCTTAACTTAAAAAAATATACATTATTATCAATTTAACCTACCATATATTAGTCACAATTTCCTTTCGAGAAATTCCTTAATACTGTAAAAATTACATTGCACGAGCTCTTAGTCTTATTTTATATATTTTTAAAGGCAGTAACCTTAAACTATTAGGAACATTATCGTAGATTTTAACACATTGCGCTGCACAATTTCTTTCTTTTTACTACACCTTTGTAAGAAATGAGGGTGGTCTATTCTATTCTGCCGAATACCACACGGCTAATGAAACAGTCCACCCTATAGGTTTCATTTAAAAGAACCGTTTATTACAAATTCTAATTACATTATAGAGTGGCTTCTTTTCAAAATTGGACTAGGTTGCTACTGTAGCTTACGGTTAGTACTTTAAGCAGTGTTGGGTTGTCTTTGGGGACAATAAATTTAATATCATAGTCTTACACATAAAATTCTTTATGAATTGGTGATGGTGATGTATATAATAGACAATTGGTGATGTATATAAAATTGGTGATGTATATAATAGACAAAGTAGAAACCAACATAAGCTTGTGGTTCCTGCTTTGCGGCTTGCAAAAGTACATAAGTCGTTTGTGGGTTTGGGTATAAGATTCTATAATAAAATTCCGCAATCAATTTTATCTTTGGCATTACATCAGTTTAAAAACAATGTTAAAGTGAGACAGATACAGAAAGTCTACTGTTGAGGATTATATAGATGATAATGAGTGGATATAGCTATTCCTCTACCTTGTACAAGATAATAATGACGAAATGAATTTAGTTATAAGAATTATGTTTAAAAAGAGCAACTGCCGAGTTTCTTGCCGGCTCTTCTCGGAAGGACAGTTTTTCGAACCACCAATAGAGTTGACGATTCAAAAGCACTTGCTTACAAGTTCACTTGAATAAAGAATATTTTGAACTTGAGTTATTTTTGCCTGTGGGACAAAAAATGAAAAACATTCGTCACTTGTGCTAGATAATGGTCACTGCGATATCAAAGCCCCTGATAAAGTTGTCAGTAGTCAATGATAACTAGGATTTTTGTTTGTAATATTTTTTTTATCAATGACAGCTCGACACTTGATTATAATCTCGCGGTATCTGATTATGTACTATAAGATTTCCATCTTAATCATGAGTGGGGGGGTTGGTATGGACCGATTTTGATAAGGGGTTATGTAAGCCATAGATTCCAAAGTGTGTACCTATGTTTATGATATCTAAGTTGAGTTCTATATATAAAAATTCAGCTTTGTAACTATGTTTATGTCTTCGAAATTAAATAAATATAAATTAATGATTTTCTGTATGTATATCTATGTAAATACAGAAAAACGGGGTTTACCCCGAAACGGCTCGATTTTAATGAAATTTTCATCTTCTTCTGCAGCCGATGGACGTCCACTGCTGGACATAGACCTCTTCATGGGATCACGACACCACACGATCTTGCGCCGCCTGGATCCAGTGGCTCCCTGCGACCTTTTTGAGGTCGTCTGTCCACCTCGTAGGGGGTCTACCGACGCTGCGCTTTCCGATGCGGGGTCGCCATTCCAGCACCTTAAGACCCCAGCGCCCATCGGTTCTCCGCACTATGTGCCCCGCCCATCGCCACTTCAGCTTCGCGACATGTCGGTGACTTTAGTTCTTCTACGGATCTCCTCATTTCTGATTTGATCTCGTAGAGACACTCCGAGCATAGCTCGCTCCATCGCCCGCTGAGCGACTCTGATCTTTCTTATAAGGCCCATAGAAATTTTATAATAAATTGTCATACAATCTTTAAAATAACCTGAAGAAATAGAAGATGATCCTATAAAGTTTGGTTTAACTGTTGAATTCTAAGAGGAATTCGAAACCAGACTTAGCCACAGTAACACGTGGCCGGACAGTTAATATACACATTAAAAAATGAATCTTAATTTCCCTGGTCATCGCATCACGCGTGAACTGATGCAACGATTTCGATAAATATATAAAAATATAAATATAAATATAAATATATGGATGGCACTTACACACAATTTCCTCCGACCCCAAAGTAAGTAACCTAATACTTGTGTTATGGGTGACGGACAACTGGTAAATATATACATATAAAGTTTTGAATACATACTTCAATACAACTACCCACGCAGGCTGGAAGAACCAACAAATCGTTTATTGAAAATGTTGGCCCTCGGCGGGAATAGAACCCTCGAGTCGCGGAGCTGAAGGTAGGGTCACTACCCACTGCACCAACGGGCCAGTCAAAGTTGCTGGGATCTGGATCTGGGCGGCAAAAGAAAGAAAGAAAATGTCGCGTAGAGATCCCTTGAATATACTTATGTCCAGGAGTCCACAAATATTGGTTGATAAGAAGGAGACCAAATATAGTTTATTCACCTTTATGATACAGAGTAGGGATGTTACGGAGCTCCGACTTCGGTTCCAGAAGATCGGAACCTTCGATTGAATACACAACTCCGACTCCGATTCCGGCTCCGATAAATTTTAGTCGGAGGTATAACGAAGGTGAAATTATCATGTGAATTCTGACAGAACGCGCAGCTACAAGTTGTAACTAGTTACCCGGGGGTATCGCCCCTCGCACGCGCAAGTCTCGTTCATTTGTTTAAGCGCTGAAGTATTCAATTATTTAAATCGTGGTGGTCATATTGTCTAAGTACAGTTTACGGGTCAATTATTAGATTAATAATGAAGGAGGCGGAAGTGGAAACATCTGCCTCCGACTCCGCCTTGGATTCCGACTCCGGCTCGGATAATTCAAATATGAAATCTCCGATTCAGACTCCAGTTCCGGTAAACTCACCTCCGTAACATTCCTAATACAGAGAAGTAAAGATTTTTTTATTGCCTGGAAAACCCATTATGAGTTACCACCGCTCGACGGGGACAAGCGGCGAGGATGCAAGACTCTGGCTGACTAATAACCTGATAGTGTTCCAACAAGCTGCTAGTGGCGGGGACAGGGTACCGGTGACACATTGCCCCCATCCCCGCTAGCAGCAGCTGTGAACCTCAGAGGGCACCTCTGGGTCGGGGCCTCTATAAAAGTGGCCCCTTCTTTCACTAATGCATCTGGTGCTCCCGATGCATAGACCGCCTCGGAGATAAGGTGGGCGTCCCATAAAATAGAAGGTAAGTTACCGTGACGACATCTTAAATATACTCTACCTTTTTATACTAGTGAAAATACATTTCTTATAAATACAGTCAATTGAAAATATTAAAGTTTTTCATTTCAGAAACTCTTAAACAAAAGACCACCCATCCTTGACGATTCGTTGCACACATTTGTTTCAAATATTAAATGGCAAATATGTTTAAACAATGCGAAGATGTTCAGAGTATATTTATTTTAAAGTTAAAGAATCGGAGTGTTTACTCGCACGTTTATTTATAATAATGTTTATAGTTTTACTTCGAACTTATTGTTTATATCAACTGTGTAATTTATCTGCCCCTTAGAGTTTTTTTAAATAAATGAGCGTTAGGTACTGTAGCGTTTATGAATTTATGGTTTTCTTTATCTATGATATAGGTGTTGGCTTTGTATTTATGGTATTACTTGTCTATGGAGAGGAGAATGTTGACTCTTATTGATGTAGTTGAAAACGTTGAACTATTGATCCCTGGACGTGGAAAAGGAAACATCTATACTTATAATAAAACAAAGTCCCAAAAAGCTGTCTGTCTGTATATAATCGATTTTTCTCAAAATCTTCTGAATGGATTTTTGTACGGTTTTCACCAAAAGATAGTGCAATACTTCCGGATGGTTTAGGTAAATAGTACATATCGCTATTATGTAAATTATGTTGAAGAGATTGGGCAGTTGCTAAAGAACTTATTTGCTGGGAGCCTTGGTCGCATGCGTAAACCAGCAGAGATACGCTAAAGTAATGTACTAGAGAATTGTAGATCTATAAAAATACTACAAAAAAGTCCGAAAAGTTAAAATTTGAATTATAGAAAAAAATTGTGACGCGCTGATTTTCACGCGGGCGAATCCGCTGGCACAGCTAGTTTACTAAAAACAAGTACCTTGCGAAATTCTTTAATATAAATGTACTCGTATATAGGAGGACCATTACACACGGTCTTCCGTCCCTTAGTTACAACTAAGTAACTAAATACTTGTGTTATGAGTGGCAGCAACTGGTAAATATATACATATATAATATTATATAACATATATTTAAATACATATATACAAATATAATATTTATTTCACAATGATTAGATTGTTCTCCGCCGTGTGGTATCCGGCCGAGTAGAATAGACCACCCTCATTTCTTGCCAAGGTGTCGTAAAAGGCGACTAAGGTAAGTTGATCCATCGTGTGGTTTCCGGTTGAGTAGAAAAAACCACCCTCTTTCTTACCGAGGGATCGTAAAATACGACTAAGGTAAGTTGACGTCAGGCAGGCGGCCTGTCGTAAAATATGTAGCCAAATCATGTGACAACATGTTTGTAACATGTTGTGCCGATCCCACTTATAGTGGGATAAGGGCAGGAGGATGAGGCATTCCTCATCCTCCGATTATATTGTTCCCCGTTATAAGATTTGGTACATGTGGTTTTAGACATAGCCGTGTGGCATCCAGCTGAGTAGACTAGACCACCCTCTTTTATTACCGAGGTGTCGTAAAAGGCTACTTAGGTAAGTTGACGTCAGGCTGGCGGTCGTACGAAAATAACGAGCCACAATATGTAACAACATGTTTAAAACATGTTGCGACAACCCACTTAAAGTGGGATATGGGCAGGAAAAAAAAGAAGATATTCAGCTTTAGTTAGCCACACAATATATAATCCTATCACAATAACCACACAACACTAGTACTGCACACTTTTAATAAGACAGTATCAATAATCGTTTCGCTTAGAAAACAAATCATTTTCAGGAGATAGATTCTATAATTACAAAAAGCTTTACGATTTTCTGTTAATGCGGATTATAGAATATTAAAAATACATTTTCATTATACTTGAATCTATTTTTGTGAGTTTAGCATAATAATGTTAATCAATAGATTAAAAAAAAAAATTGGTTGACTACCACTAACACTATTTTAAATAGAAGATTTAATAAACATTCATATCTTTACTCTAATTCTTCTATTTATAATTTCTAAACGAATTCTATTCTAATAAATTCTGTTTTTTTTTAAATTTAAATTGTAAATATTTATTTATTACAAAAATGTACAAATTATCTACTATCTTAAATTACTTACACGCTACTACTATACAAATCATGCCCACGTGGAATGGTCCCAAGAATGCTGGCAGCGTTTCCGCGTTGAATCGCTAAGCTGATTTTTTGTGCGAAAAAGGAGCCAGCCCTCTTGTCACCCGAAGAGGCGATCAACCGAGGTGTTAAAACGGATAAAAAATTCTTTGCACTTTGGCTCCATGGTTCAACTGCAAACGGCACAAATATATAACTCTCAACGAGAGATGCATACTAATTAATTACATTGATATATTAACATTACGAACTTTAAACGAAATTCAACTTCAAAATATTCGTCATTCAAGTAAACTTATAAACAAGTGCTTTTGAATCGTTAACTCTACTACTGGTTCGTAAAGCTGTTCCTACCGAGAAACCAGCAAGAAATTCGGTAGAGCGTCTTTTCAAAATATAAATCTTATAATTAGTTACATTACGTCACACGAGCAATCTTGTGCAAGGTGCTTAATATAAAACATCATCATCATTCTCCTGCCCTTATCCCATTCTAAATGGGGTCGGCACAACATGTATTAACCATGTTGTTACATGTTTTGGCTAGGTATTTTACGACCAGCCGCCTGCCTGACGTCAACTTACCTTAGTCGCCTTTTACGACACCTCGGTAAGAAATGAGGGTGGTCTATTCTACTCAGCCGGATGCCACACGGCGGGTGCTAAATATAAAACAAATATACGTTATTCCATTGTTATATTTATGTAATTAAGCTCACATATAACGAGAAAATTTGTTTTGTCATACAAAGCATCTCCGGAAAACTATTGTCATGTTTTAAATTGTTGTTTCTAAGGTTAAAAAACCAAACCAACCGTTTACTTGATTTCATTGTTTTAGATAATTTATAACACAATGACAATCATCAAGGACAAGCTTAGTCATTATTTTCAAATGATTTTGATGTCAATTATGGAGTTAAAAGATTTCCATACCTATTTTCTTATTTGCTATTCTCACTACACTAATTGCTTATATAGCATTTTCTTAAAAGCTATTTCTTTACCAAATTCAAGCCAATTCAGTAAGTATCAGTAAAGGCTGTCAGTCAGATTTCTGAGCTAAAAGATTCATTGAATTCAATTTTCTATACTAGCCGTAAAGTCAGCGATTCTAAAGCACTTTTCAACAAGTTCATTTGAATATAGAATATTTAAAATTTGGCTATTTGGCTATTGAATTTGATTCAATAGTCAAGGCCAAATTGCATATATTTACGACACAGTTATTTATGCAACATTTGCAAATCAGTCGGTTTGGACAGATTGGTTGGCTTAATGCACCTTGCACCGCCTTTTAGATTCGAACCTACATGATGATCCATATGTTATTCAAGTCGCACAATTATCACGAAGAATTTTGCATTATTTTTCAAAGTGGATAATGTAAACCTCTTTTATATGAAGCATCTTTATCAGATACCTTTTAAAGCTAACGCTTACAATCTAAAACATAAAGACCTCAATAGTATGATTGAAATCAAACGCGTTTCTATTATAAAAATCAATCATTGTTCAAAAGGTAGTGTAGTGTTCACTATACTATATTAAAATATACACTAATGTTGTATTTGAATATAAGCACAGGCTCAAACACGTTGAAACATTGGTGGGCAGGGAGCGATCGCGGGCATGATGGCCTCCTTCTGCCCTGCGGAGGGAGGCGGCGGAGCAGTTCCGGGAACTTTTGTTCTGGATCCAAGCTGCTGCTGGCGAGTCAAGGTGGTAACGACTTGCTCAAGCCCATCGTTTGCCGCCCTGACGGGGACTTTCGGATGTTCCGAACGGGGTATATCGGACGCCAGGCTTACAGGTCCCCGAGGCTGTCGGTGCATCTGGTGCTCCCGATGCACCGGTTAGCGGAGAGGGGGACTTCTCTTTCGAGGGGTCCCTACCCAGAGGAGGTGTTCCCTGGGATCAAAGCTGTCTCAAGGATGGGGGCAATGTGCATTACCGATACCCTCTCCTTGCATCGGCAGCGTGGTGGAGCACACAGGTCGTTTTAGTCGGTATGAGTCCGACATAATAGTCCGAGTCAGGCGGCGGTACCCATAAGGGGTTTTTTTCTGTATAAAAAAAGGCTCTAAACACGCACTGTCAAGTAAACAACATGTCCACTTTTACCAAATGCTCTAGTGTATTAAGGTGTGTGCGTTTGAAACAGTGTAATGTTACCTTTGTACATAAGTGTTGGTGTGAATTAGTGTCAGTACATTCATGTATGTGTCTTGTGTATAAATATACAAGGTAGTAAACACACATCTCAACCCCAATACACTGCAGGTAGTATAAAAGTTTTATGGACATCATATCACAAAACTGCTATCAAGATTGTCCCTTGTGTAACTTATTTCTGTATTTAAAACCCCCGTACCGCACCGGTTGATACTCATCTCTATGCTTACCACCCTATTCATCTCTATACTTACCACCCTAATAGAAAAGCCACATAACGCTACCACCTTTATCACATTTGTAAACTTATTTTTTAGACTGTATCTAACTTGATCAATAGGCCTACCATGAACTCTTATTGCGACTCAATTGAAGACGTAAACGAAATTGTTTTACTTTTTCATACTATGACGTTTAAAGATGCACACTTTAAGTCGTTGCCGAAAGATTGTTCGGAATGCGTCCTAAGAACATGTGAGTAAAAGAGACAGTGCAATTCACACTTCATGGTACGAAAAGAAAGCAGTTCGCGGTCGTCGTTTACGTCTTCAATTGAGTCGCAATAAGAGTTCATGGTAGGGCTGCTCTTTACTATCGGGGATGATCGTTGATTCTGTGATCATCTATAATCAGCGTAAGTGTCCACACGAGTGTCCGTATAATCTACACATACGACCATACTTATTACCTAGCGTTTCCGACAATTCCCGGGTTGTAGCCTTGTAGACGATAGCAGGCGATCATAGACGTTGATTGGTACATCCCTTGGTGCCCTCTACACCTGAAGCTGTCAGATGCCTGATCATGCAGACTCTCCCTTGAGGCGGAAGAAACAACGATACATATCCTATGTAACTGCCCTGCGCTGATTCATAATCGAAACTCTCTCCTAGGGTCGCATTATTTACGCCCAAAGGACATAAAAATACTCGCTCCATAGAAAATCCTGGAATTTTTGCGAGGATATCCACATTGGCAGCGAACTATAAGCAGTGACAATCACAATAGATCAGCAATGGTCAAAGTGTCATTGGGCCTTGAGGCCTTGCATAGTCGCCACTCTGCAGAAGAGAAAAATGCCCTCTACACGATCGTGCTCGTACTTAATCGCCTATAATCGCCGATTATGAATAGGAGCTATTACCATCATCAGATGAGATAACAATCACGCAAATCTATGCCCTATAAAAAAGTATTATTGCAACTTTATCTAACTATCCATATCGACTTTAAAGGCGGTTTATGAAAAATGCATCGTTCAATGAAGTTTCAACCTCAATGTGCTTTGTTTATGATAGAAAATGTATCTCAAATATATTTTTAAGGCTAACAACTCAAGCGCGTGGCGTTAATTTGTCTTTCAGGTCAGTACGCTGTCAAATGTCGCGATATTCGCTGCGTGCAAGTTTTGACTCAATGAGTGTTGTATGAATAACGTGTAAATTTTATAAAAGTGTCTAAAGGTTTGTTCATTAATCAGATTTATTTTTATTTACACTTAATATTTAATCCGTCAATTATTAAATAATCTGTGATGTTAGGCAAAATGTATAAATTTATAAAAAAAATCGAAAAGGGTCTTAGATTCATTGCGAATAAAGAGAACTGATTTTTATGATTAAAATACGTTCTCTTATAAGTATAACGTAACCGGGTGACCGAGGTTATCTCGGTAATTTTTTAAGATATAAATAAATTGAATAAAAAATTAAAAATGAAAAATATCTGGGTCTCGATCTGGGGTATTTTCACTTCTTTAGTCATTTCGTTCCCCTATGAACTATCGCGTACTTGAAAATGACAGCAAAATTAACTTTTGTATTCAATTTATATTTGCAGTTTTTCAATGCCTGAAAACAGGGATAAAACGAGATCTTTTAAAATCAAACCTAGCTATATCGATTTAACACCCCCGAAACACCTTACATACAAAGTTTCATGAAAATGTTTGGAAAGACAAGCAATACTGCAATTGTATTTAAGTAATAATAGTAGGATATCATGGATCAGGAAATCATAAAAAATGAAATAAAAAACAGTATTCACAATAAAAATATTTGAATTGATTATGCTTATTAAAAAGCTGTGATAGTCCAGCGGTGAAACTGTGCGACTCTTTCGAGGGGAACACGAGTTCAAACCCGGGCACCAATGAGTTTTTCTATCAAAACTCATGTGTCTAATTGATAATTGCAATTTATGACACGCCTTTCGGTGAAGGAAAACATCGTGAGGAAACCTGCATCTCTAGAGAATTCTGGAGACATGTGTAACCTTTTTGATTGACTGGCCCGTTGGCGCAGTGGGTATGACCCTGCCTTCAGCTCCACGGGCGCGGGTTCGATTCCCGCCGAGGGCCAACATTTTCTAAAAGCAAATTGTTGGTTCTTCGAGCCTGGGTGTGTATTTGTATTTAAGTATGTATTTAAACTTATATATGTAGTATATCTACCAGTTGTCCGTCACCCATAACACAAGTATTAAGTTACTTACTTTGGGACGGACGACCGTGTGTATAAATGTCCCATATATTTATTTATTTATTTATCTACCAATTGGAGCAGCGTGGTAGGTCATAGCTCCAACCCTTCTCTCCAAAAACGGAGAGAGGAGGCCTATTCCCAGCAGTGGGATTGTAACAGGCCGCTACTTTTATTATATAGCTAGTTATTACAGTGATACAACTGTAAACAATTTTTCTCTGAATGTATTTCATAAAAACTATAATAAATTTAAAGCACACTTAAAAATATTTTCTACCTAATGTTATTAGTAATTTTTAATTTCATATTTTAACTTCATATTGTTTCAATATCACCCCTAAATTTATACTAAACATGATGTGTACACATATTTTTTGGAAATTCCTAATCTGAATGAAAATTTATATACTTAAGTTTATACATTCATATGTTTTATCTTGTACTTCTCCGACTGTACTCTGTTTTGCGTACCCCTTAATATAAATAAATAAATAAATAAACAGCTTTGCTATATGCAGTAGAGTAACGTAATGGGCTTGAATATATAAATCTTAGCCTCAAACGAGAGACGAAGCTTTTCTCTTTGGGATTATTAACATGTATCTACTTCACTTACATTTATGATACTAATACACCGGCACACAAAAAAAAGTGGAAAGTGCCCTTGAACAGATCGACCTACGGGTACGTATTTTGACCCACTGAATTCGAATATAAGTTTAAATCAATTTGACCTATACACCCTCAAAATTATGAGAAAACTTTAAAAAACATATGTTTTTACTTACACTTTATTCGAATCCAAGGTCAGTTTGACCCCTCCCTACACCCTCGAAATTTCGAGAAAACTTAAAAAACATATGTTTTTACTTCGACACAATCGTCGATAAAATCGTCAAATTTAGTAATAATATAATATAACTAACTAAACGTTGTTTTCCCATATATTTATTCTCTAGGAATATGCCATATCTATAGTTAATGTGTAGACACCGGCTATACTCACGTCTAATTTTATCGGGTTAGCCCGACTAGTGTCAATCCCATCTAAGGCTTCCATTCATACTCATTCATTCATTCATTCGTGTTTCCGCCGCGATAACGTCTTGTAAAGAGCTCATGATTGATGATGCCCCGGATGGGCATGAAACTAGTCGGGCTAACCCGATAAAATTAGACGTGAGTATAGCCGGTGTCACATTAACTATGAATACTACTCAGGATAGTTTAAATATAAAAAATGACAGATTTATACATTATTTCTAGGCAAATTCTAGTGTATATTATAAAAAAATATATTTTTTGTCCACACCATAAAAAAATGTTAGGGATGAACAACTCTTATCACTTAGGGGTATGAAAATTAGTTAGTAGCCGATTCTCATGCCTACAGAAAATGCCGATAAGATTTCATACAAATCGGTTAATCCGTTGTGGAGGATTATTGTAACTAACATTATGACACGGGAATTTTATATTTAAATTCAAATTCAAAATATTCTTTATTCAAGTAAACTTGTAAACAAGTGTTTCTGAATCGTCAACATATCCTGCTGGTTCGGAAAGTTGTTCCTACCGAGAAGAACCAGCAAGAAACTCGGCAGTTGCTCTTTTCAAAGAATAATTCTTATTACTAGTTACATATAGTTATCGATCTCTTGTACAGGGTCGAAGAGTAGCATATATATGTATATTAGACGAAAATTTTAGATTATAGTTGTATTAAGATAAAGTATTCAAGTTCAAAATCGACACTAAAAAGAATTTAGGATATGAAGGTATGGATTTTTTTTCTACCTGAGGTTGTGTTCCCACTTTTTTTCTTTACGTAAACTAACCTAACGGCCTCACATACATCGTTGCAACGAAGTTCTCTGGTGCTAATAGACCTTCTGCCTTGTACCCTCCGCGTTTTCCCAACCTCAACGAAGCTTCTGCGTTCCCCTGTCCCGTCTAGTGTAAAATTCATTAGGATGTTAATCGATCCCAAAAAAACGTAAATTAAAAAACTTTTTGAAAGATTCACTAAGTTTCTGGGTGATTCTTCTCGTTAGGGGAGACTTTTAAAATCAGCGGCAACAAAAACCAGTTTGACGATTCGAAATGGCCAGATTTTTTTATACAAATAAAGATTATTTTGATTAAAACTACAGCGCAATATAAAGTGCATTGACCTATGCACCACTTTTTGCATTTCCGACCGTTCAAACATCGTAAACATTGCGTTTATTTTTAGTATACTAAATGTTCATACATAATCGTTTTTTGAGAACAAGTTTATTGCAAACCATTCTAATATTTTTTATTGCAAATGCGTCCGAATATCGCTCCGGATTAATGTGATTTTTAGTATAGACATTTTGAAAGTATGAAGAATAATTATATTAGTTACTTTTATTTGGGTACTGCGCTATGAAGCTAGATAGATGTAAAATAAGATGTCCTACATATATAATATTTCAAACTACTGTTAACCGGGACTTTATGGCGTCAAATGTAACTACATTTGTCATTTTTAATTATCTCCAAGACATACTAAATTTCCGCTGTCTACTGAAAAACAAATAAAAATTGTGGTTGCCCAGTGGTAAGACCGTGCGACTCTTTCAAGTGAGTCACGAGTGCAAACCCCGGGCAGACACCAATGAGTTTTTCTATTTAAACTTATATGTCTAATTGATAATTGCAATTTAACACACGCTTTCCGATAAACGAAAACATCGTGAGGAAACCTGCATATCTGTAAAGAATTCTGGGAATATGTGTAACCTACCGATCCGCATTGGAGCAGCGTGGTAGGTCTTACTTTTCTTTCCAAAAAAGAAAACAGTGAAGGACTTAGCCCAGCAGCGGTATAGTAACAGGCCGTTACTTTACTTTACTTAAAAAAAATGAAAAACAAGAATCCTATAAGTTAGCCCGGTATGTAGGCGGAAATTGGTTTTCAACCAAATTTTATCATTATTGCTCCAACTTACTACAGACACAAAAATAGACAGACACACTTTAATCATCATCGTCCTCCTGCCTTTATCCCACTCTAAGTGAGGTCGGCACAACATGTTACAAACATGTTGTCACATGATTTGGCGACGTCTTTTACGACCGGCCGCCTGCTTCCCCTTGTCAACTTACCTTTAGTCGTATTTTACGACCCGTCGGTAAGAAAGAGGGTGGTCTAATTTACTCCACCGGATACCACACGGTGGGTCAAGTCACCTAAGTTGCTTTTTACGACACCTCGGTAACAAATAAGGGTGCTCTATTCTACTCAGCTGGATACCACACAGCGGATCGACTTACCTTAGTCGCCTGTTACGATACCTTAGTAAGAAATGAGGGTGGTCTATTTTACTCAGCCGGATACCACACGGCGGATCGACTTACCTTAGTCGCCTGTTACGATACCTCAGTAAGAAATGAGGGTGGTCTATTTTACTCAGCCGGATACCACACGGCGGATCGACTTACCTTAGTCGCCTGTTACGATACCTCAGTAAGAAATGAGGGTGGTCTATTTTACTCAGCCGGATACCACACGGCGGATCGACTTACCTTAGTCGCCTGTTACGATACCTCAGTCAGAAATGAGGGTGGTCTATTTTACTCAGCCGGATACCACACGGCGGATCGACTTACCTTAGTCGCCTGTTACGATACCTCAGTAAGAAATGAGGGTGGTCTATTTTACTCAGCCGGATACCACACGGCGGATCGACTTACCTTAGTCGCCTGTTACAATACCTCAGTAAGAAATGAGGGTGGTCTATTTTATTCAGCCGGACACGTGCCGTGGTACTTTAATATTTATAATATTACTATGAATATGCATATAGATAAAATTTCTTGTTAATATTTCTTGGACTTTTTAGGAAATTATCATTTTTATTATTTTAATAATTTTGACATATAAATAAATAAATAAATGTATAGTGGACTATCCGTATTTTCATACCCGATACGTGCAGTATTCGTAAAAACACATGCACAAACCTCCACGACTTCGACCACAATACACAAGCACTACACGCGTTCACTATCACAAACTCAGCAATCGTTTCGCTCCGCAACCAAAGCATCATCAGGAGATAGACTCCACGACAATCGCAAAGCAAATCGCTTGAGATTTTGTCGTGAAGTCTATGTCGTATTATGGTTTCCGCAAAGTTACGCCTAATTCTATAAACAATTTTGATCTATTAGCCTATATTTTATATATAGCCTTTAATTTGATGGATGATATAATTGTAACATATTTAAGAGCTAATAATATAAGACAAAATACGCCTGTAATTGATAATTATAGCAGTCCTAGAATTAATCTAAGTATTAATGGTTAATGTATACACATTATATCGTTGGCGCATCAAATAAATAAATATGTGAATAAGTTTTTCTTTATAAACATTTCATTGTTTCAGATAATTGACCAATATGACGGAGAAAAAGAAGAGCATAGACAATTTTGAATCGACGTGAGTTCTATAATTTTTGTAATATCAAACGGGTATTAGGAAAATGAGGTTGTACCGCAATTTTTATACAATAACCTCTCTTAAAACACTCTAAAACTCCCAGCAAAACATTATTTTTTTCTAAAAAACTTTTGGATACTATTTATATTTAAAGTCACACATGCCCTTTTTGGTGAAAAAAAAACATTGTGAGGAAACTGGCACTCTCGAAAATAACAGGGACATGTTACACATGCCAACCAATACGTACAATATTTATAAAAAAAAATGATATTAAAATTAATTTACTATAAATCGGCGATGACGATTTTGTATAATGTTTCTCCGCAAAGTAATACCCAGTTCTAAAATTGTGTAAAGAACTTACTTAGTCTTATGTTTATCACGGTACACAGGTTCGCGGACGATATCCCAAGTAGGTCCTAGTGAGTTTAATCTATTACACATAAAAGATATCAACATTCAAGTAAGTGTGGATGCCCTTATCCCATTCGCTTAACAACCATCAATGATGTTCACTGATTACTTTTACAATCTGACCTTGAATATTGTATGGTAATGCGACTGTAAATCGGTGAAGCAGAACGCGATTTTTCAATAGAGTTAGTCAATGATAGTGTTGGTGTATTTTCTATTGACGACACGGTTGAGTCGTTAATCTAAGTTAGTTTTGCTGTTGCGAAATAAATGTTTACTTAATATACAATTGACTGTGACATTCAATAGTTTTTTTGCAAAATAAACCAGTGACTACACAGCTGATTGTTACACTTATGCAGTTTAACAGATTAACGCCCCATCATCCTCCTGGCCTTATCCCACTCTAAGTGGGTTCGGCACAACATGTTACAAATATGTTGTCACATGACTTGGCTACGTATTTAACGACCGGCTGGTGGTCTATTCTACTCAACCGGATACCACACGATAAGTCAACTATCCTTAGTCGTTTTTTACGACACTTCGGTAAGAAATAAGGGTGGTCTATTCTACTCAGTCAGATACCACACGGCGGTGTAAAAGATTAACACCTAAACAAAAGAAATCTGACCGATTAGTCACAGTATTAAGATCTTTGTTTAGTTCGTCTCAGCTACGTGTGTTTCAAATGATCAAAATGATTTTCAAAGCGCTCTTAAAATGACCATGAAGTTTTGGTTGGAAGCTTGGTATAATCAAAAATGTCATAAGTATATAAAATTTTTAAAAAGAGACCTAAAAATCACCCTGAGGTACGCCCAGACAAAAACTTGTAGTGAAATGTAAGAAATTAACTTTTGTCTTTTTTTATTTGAAGTTTCATCTAGTACTTAATCATCTTCTTATAAAAAACATGACATTAATCTAGGATAACAAAATTCGGGGAAAACTAATTTGGGTTTGGAGGAAAGAGAATTAATGTAGTGATAGTATTTGTGTTTGATTTTATATTACTGTATACTTTTCGCAAGTAAAATTAACAATATATTTCATAGATATATTTGTCCTTAACTGTTACACTACTTAATAATGAGTGATAAAAAATGACTAAAACCTTGTACACTATAATAATAATCTAGAATAGAATGTGACCAATATCTTGTTAGCATTGTACGAGAATAAATTGGTGTATTGATGACTATCGCGGCTTTAACCTTCCATCTGAACTAGACTCTGATTGGGAGTGTTAGACAAAATCAAACTAAAATTCATGGTTTGAGTTTTGTATAATATTATTTTGTTACAGAGCTGATTTAACGACCAACACCGGTTTCCAGTCAACACTGAGCATCGATTCTAAAGATGTTGTAACTAGTGATAAGGAATACAATCCGTACGAGCACAGGCATCTCGAGCATCCAAATTCGTGAGTCATGAATTGTAATAATTTATACTTACCTACTTATTGCATGTGTCAGATAAAATCAGATAACAATGACGGACAAGATGTGTTGAACGAAAATTTACGAAAAATTTACAAGATTTAATTTCGATAGGAAATTAATAGAAATAGGCTATTACTATAGGGACTATTGTTCTCCCGATTCTCAGAAATAGTAGATTATATGAACGCGAGTAATTAGCATTAAAAACAATAACATACATGGGGATTACAACCATAAGTGCGTGGACCATTGCTATTAGTGTATACTGAAACTATATATTAATAAATTATTGTTTTTATTTCATTTTTCACACCTAGTCAGGTCACTAACAAGAGGATCAGACACGAGTTTTATAATATTAACTCACACACAATCACACTTCACAATCTAGACGATAGATATGGTTGTTTCAACTCCAAGTTAAATCGAGACTACAAGCCAGTTGATTAAATGCCCGATATTAACGTGGACTTGAAATTTCCACTTAATAGCAGGCTACTTTTTCTTATATAATTAGCAATAAATTTTCCACACCTGCAAGTAACTGATATGACAGAAATAACATTGTAATTAGAAATAACAATTATTAAAATAGTGTATACCTACCTGATAACAAAATACTCGTACCTATTTCCAATAACACAATTCGACCATATCAAAGAAAATTTTACATTCAAGTTATTATATCGCACATTAGCTATAGTATTTGAGAAATAGACAAAGTAGGAACCGACATAAGCTTGCGGTTCCTGCTTTGCGCCTTGCAAAAGTTCGTAATTCGGTTGTGGGTTTGGGTATAAGATTCTATAATATAATTCCACAATCTACTTTAACTTTACCATTACAGCAGTTTAAAAATACTATTCAAAAAAGGATAAAAGACGATAAGAATGCGTGGATATAGTTTCTCTTCGACCCTGTACAAGAAATTAAGAACTATATGTAACTAGTGATAAAAATTATTGTTTGAAAAGAGCAACCGCCGAGTTTCTTGCTGGTTCTTCTCGGTAGGAACAGCTTTCCGAATCAGCAGTAGATGTTGACGATTCAAAAGCACTTGTTTACAAGTTTACTTGAATAAAGAATATCTTGAATTTGAAAGTAAAATTAAAGGGAAAATAACATTGAAGATGTTGGGTACGTTACAATGATTGACACTGAAAGAAGAAGCTATTACTAAGTGAGATAAAATTTTGCAGACTTGTAGGACTAATGAAAAATGATACTAGAATTAGAAATAGGACACAACTAAAGAATCCTGACTTGGCTGTTTTATACATCTTGAGTCAGTCATCCTAGATATTGCTGAACAGATGATGTAAAGAAGGATCTGAGTATTTGTTCCCGTTAGCGCTGTGGGTAGTGACCCTGCCTTCAGCTCCGCGGGTTGCGGGTTCGATTCCCCCCGAGGGCCAACATTTTCTATAAATAAATTGTTGGTTCTTCGAGTCTAGGTGTGTATTTTTATTTAAGTATGTATTTAAACTTATATGTGTAGTATATCTACCAGTTGTTCGTCACCCATAACACAAGTATTAAGTTACTTACTTTGGGGACTGACGACCGTGTGTGTAAATGTCCCATATATTTATTTATCCCATTCTGCACCCAAATCGCTTTGAATAGAAAAGCATGTTATCTTTCAGCTACGAATCCTAGATTCATTTTGGGTTTGACTTTGAAGAGAAGGATTGGAGCTTATATCCCGCACGATGCAACAATCGAAGAATTTTTCTATAATACGCAGGTTTCCGATGGTTTCTCATACCAAAACGCAGATGTTGAATTGTACAATCACATAATCATTTGTTTTTGTATAAAACTCATAGGTCTAGTTGAAGTTTGAATCTATGACGGTCCCACTGTCCGACCATCATTTTTGACCTAGCCTGCACCTTTTCTAAAAGCATGATCGTAATAATGCGCAAGCTATTAAAACACGTATGGATTTATAGCATCATTGTATGATATGGTCACGTGTTTAGAATTGATGAGTAAACGTCTTAAAGTCGTTTTATGATTTATGTTTAGAGACATATTAAGTGTGTATGAATGATGTCCCGGTTTTTGATCAATGACAATAGATGGCAGTACGAATAGTTTGATTATTGATTAACTATTGATGATAGAACAAAAAAATGCTCTACAGTATTATAGAACGTATCAATATCCACAAAAAAGTCCGCAATACCATATGTCTATTATAGTTAGGGCAGTGTCTACTTTTTTACATTGTAAAAGTTGGTAAAAGTGCAGACAATAATCAAACCATTTTATTCATATCTCTTTATTAATCCTTATCCCATTAAATGATTTTATTTATTAAAAACCGTTTCAATACCTGTAAAATAATTTTTAAATTATTAAAATCGGACATTCCCATCAAAAGATGTAACGAATTTAAAAATGACAAATCGTAAATACTGCCATAACAAATTCACTGTAGAACCCATTATAACAGGGCCTGCAACTGATATAAACGGATATAGTTACTTTTTAAAAGAATTCAATTTGCAGTTAAAACTTCCTTTGCCTTAATCGTTAATAAGTCCCAGGGCCAAACTTTTAATTTACAAAAATAAATATTCAGTAGACTTTCCACTACGACGAGATCGGTTTGTACGCGGGTATAGCCGCAGGGCATTGCTAGTCTATACTAATATTATGAAAAGGAAAGATTTGTATGTTTGTTTGTATGTGTGTATGTTTGTAAAGTTTTCACGCAATAACTACTGATGTAATAAGGTGTCAAAAATTAAGTCGTAAAAATCTTTCATCGCGTGCGCTGCGGAAACTATTGATGATAGAGCAAAAAAATGTTATACAGAATTATAGAACGTATTAATATCCACTAAAAAGTGCGCAATACCATGTGTCTACATATTATAGTTATGCCAATATAACTACTTTTTTACATTGTGCAGGATTCGAGCTTATTATGTATATCTTTGAACGATCTGCATACGGTTTCTGTTACAGTTTAATTTGTAAAAAGGAGTAAATTAAAAGTCACAGGTACTTACTTCTCAATTCTGTTTATTCCTTGCACTTTACACTACACAAGAAACTGTTTCTCACTCGACGACAAGCAATGGACTGGCTGGTCTCTGTTCTCGCACCTTTCCCCCACGCACACTACTCGTGGCGCCATCTTCCATTGCTTGTAGTCAATACACTATCTTAATTTAAAATAACACAAAATCAGTATTTAAAATACAATGTTGATGACAGTCGGCCATCCAAATGCTATCGTATGTCCTCATACGAATAAATAAACCATATTAACAATTTTAAACAGAATATGATATCCACTTTTTAAATTATAACTCATAACATTTCAATATTATTATGTGAATGTCCTGAATACCCGGCAACAGGCCCCTTACGTCCTGAATACCTGGCAACAGACCCCATACAATATGTCCTGAATACCCGGCAACAGGCCCCTTACGTCCTGAATACCTGGCAACAGGCCCCATACAATATGTCCTGAATACCCGGCAACAGGCCCCTTACGTCCTGAATACCTGGCAACAGGCCCCATACAATATGTCCTGAATACCCGGCAACAGGCCCCTTACGTCCTGAATACCTGGCAACAGGCCCCATACAATATGTCCTGAATACCCGGCAACAGGCCCCTTACGTCCTGAATACCTGGCAACAGACCCCATACAATATGTCCTGAATACCCGGCAACAGGCCCCTTACGTCCTGAATACCTGGCAACAGGCCCCATACAATATGTCCTGAATACCCGGCAACAGGCCCCTTACGTCCTGAATACCTGGCAACAGGCCCCATACAATATGTCCTGAATAACCGGCAACAGGCCTTATTACATAAATCTTTCTGTTAATTATTTCATTTAGTTAAACATAAATAATTTCTTGTAAATAATTCTCACATAAATAAAATAAAATTAAAAACTTATTGTCAAAGACATCATTGATTTTCAAAATAATTATTAAATAAATCACGAATTAATACTTGTAAATATCAATCACTCTTATATAAAACTGTATATAGAATAATTTTAAAGATAAAACAACATAAATTACAGATATAAACGATTGTTCAGTAAAATTAAAAGTGTTAATCTGCCTTATTCGTCGGATTCACTAAGAGATTCCTCACTTACGTGTGGTCTATTAAAATTAAGCCATGGTCTGATTTTATCCACTGCTACAATGGAAGAGAAACGTCTACCCTGTTTCTTTGTCAATGGGGTATCTTCGATAGCAAAACGGTCGTGATCAAGGGAAGCCGTTATCCTGTAAGGACCCTGATATTTTGGTATTAGCTTTTTGCTCTGCCCCGTCGCTGCTACTTGTCGTTCTAAAGTTACCAAGTCTCCAACTTGATATTTTGGGGGTTGACAGCGACGTCTATCAAAAGATTCTTTCTGCTTATGTTGACAGGCTTTAATATGTGCGTTCATTTCATCTCTTATGTCGGTTCTGGTTTGGTCAAGATCATATCCTTGGTCAACCTTAGAATTATCTGTTATTTCAGACATTAACTTGCTTTCCGTAGATCCCGTAAGCCTTATTCCGAATAGCGCCTCAGAAGGAGTGCGATTAATCCCTTTATTGAGAGTATTATTTATGCCCCACTGGACATCAGGTAGATGGTCGTCCCACTTGTTGTCAGATGTACCTATAGTCTTAGCTGTTAATGCATCTACTATAATCTTGTTATAGCGTTCAACCTGTCCATTGGCCCTTGGAGAGGCGACAGCGTTCAACACGTGTTTTATACCTTTTTCAGACATAAATTTCTTAAACATAAGACTAGTAAAGGAGGACCCACGGTCCGAAATAAGTCTCCGTGGTACTCCAAAAATGCCAAAATATTCCTTAAGAACTTTTATAGACGTATGAGATTTAGTATTTTTAACGGGTTTTAAATAAATATATTTTGTGTAAGCATCTATCAGTACTAAAATGTACATGTTACCTTTGGAGGTACGGACAAAGGGTCCAACATGGTCGGTGTGAACCGTGTCAAAAGGGATATCAATTTTTTCGAGGGAATGTAGGAAACCCGGTTTCTTCCCTGCTCTTGATTTAGAATAAGAACACTCAAGGCATGAAGTGACATATTTCTTAATGAAGCTACGCATTTTCGGAAACCAATACGAAGCCTTAATCTTTTCTATTGTCTTATCAACAGAAAAATGTCCAATATCGTCGTGGTTTAATTTGACGATTTGCCAGCGCACACCTTTCGGTACAACCCATCTTTCACCTTCTGGAGTAACCCTGAACAACTTATCGCCTTTTAATTTATAATTCGTTTTCACATCTACAACATCATCAAGATTAGGATTTTTAAGTATTTGAATCTTCTGTTGAATTTCCGAATCTGCACTTTGTACAGTAACTAACCAATTGTCTTCACTAATATTCATAATCGAAAAAGAGTTACTTGAGTCCTCAATCGGGTTTCGGCTGAGAGCATCCACATGGGCCATAGACGAACCCGCTCTGTACTCGATATTAAATGTGTATTCCTGCATTTGTTCCCACCATCGAGCAACTCGAGGTATCATCTCGTTTCTGGAACGTTGCGCGTAATGAGTTGCAATCGGTCACAATCTTAAACAATATACCAATGAGGTATACTCGGAATTTTCGAAGTGCTGATACTACCGCGAGTGTCTCCAGATCGTAAGAAGAGTAGTTTTGCTCTTCTGGCGTAGTTTGTTTGCTGAAGTATGCTACAGGCACAAGTTGAGAATTTTTATTACGCTGCAGTAAAATGCCAGCTACGCCCACCTTACACGCGTCCGTGTGGAGCTCGGTATCCGCATTAGGATCGTATAATGCTAAAATTGGCTTTCGGGTCAATTTATCTTGAAGTTTTCTAAAAGCAGACTCCTGTTCGGCTTCCCAAACCCAGGCAACGTCCTTTCTTAAGAGCTGTGTTAAAGGTTTAGCTATAATAGAAAAAGCTGGTACAAACCGCCTAAAGAAACTTGCTAAACCTAGGAACTGACGCACGTTATGCTGATTCCTTGGGACGGGGAATTTCGCGACAGCTTCTATTTTGCTAAGTCCTGGTTGTATTCCATTCTTAGATACTTGGAATCCTAGGTAATCAACATTATCACCAAAAAACAAGCACTTAGAAAGTTTCAGCGTCAGCCCTGCTTTAGAGAATAATTTTAAAATATTCTCCAAACGCGTCATTCCTTCTTGGAAGTCCTTTGCAGGTATAATCACGTCGTCTAAATATGCAAGAGCCTCGCGATGGCGGGCTGAACCCAACACCTGGTTCATGATCCGTTGAAAAGTTGCTGGGGCGTTCGCCAGACCAAAAGGCATTCGAGTAAATTCGAAATGCCCATCCGGTGTTACAAACGCCGTCTTGTGCTTGTCACTTTCACGTATAGGGATTTGATAGTATCCAGACGCAAGATCCAGTGTTGTATAAAAGTCGTGTCCAGCCAATACATCCAGCTGGTCGTCAATTAATGGCATCGGATAATTTTCTTTAATGGTCTTTTTGTTGAGTGCTCGGTAATCAATACAAAGGCGGTATTCACCTGTTTTCTTGCGCACTAAGACTACAGGACTAGAATACGATGAAGTTGATGGCTGGATTATCCCATTATCTAGTAGCTCCGAAACCATATCTCTAACGACTCCTTTTTCTTTAATAGATAATCTGTATGGTCTGTAAACTATTGGTTCATTATCATATAAGTTTATTGTCATTTCGGCCAACGTAGTCGAACCTAACTCTGATAGGTTAGACGCAAAGCATTCTCTGTAACGATTTAAGAGTGATAAAAGTTTAGCTTTATGTTCGGGAGTAACATCGGGTCCGGTTCTGACGTCACTACTACAAATAGGCTGGTATGGACTTTCACTTTCGGTGGTCACCCGAAAAATCTTTGTCTCTTTTAATTCCTTAATTTCTTCCGCTATTACCCCACGAGCAATTAAATAATCCTTCTTTATGGTGACTATTTTGCCCGACGGGACATTGATGACAATATTACCCGCCCCTGTATCATCCATAGCAAATAACCCTGGTAGAACAGAGAAGTTAACATTGTCAATTTGTCTCAAGCCTCCCTCAACGTATATTGCGCTTGATTTAGCTGAGTCAGCATAAACACTGACAACCGAAGTACCCGAAACTGTAGCTACATCCTTACAGAACAATTTAACTTTATAATTAATAGTAATATCGTTTGTTTGCTGTAGTATCTCGAGTTTCTCACTAGTTTTATGAATTGCTATATGAGGCTGTTCCGTAAATGTGTGACCAATCAGTAACGGCACATGCATTACTTCATCAGGAACAATGAACAGATCAACATTGCACTGTACTCCGTCAATCTTTACAGTTACTTCCTTTTTCCCAATGGCATGAACTACGGAGTTTCCAAATCCCCTTAGAATTGGTAGGTCTCTATTATCACATTCATTGCCAATTGTATTAGAGTCAGATAATCTCATCATACAGCACTCACTACCGAAGTCGATGAATGCTCTGAAGGGGACGCCATTGACCTCAGCCACTTTAAAATACTTCTCTCCTGATTGGTTATTATTCGAAATTATCATGACCTTTTGGTCCGTAGATGGAAGCATTCTAGAGTAGCATTGCTCCGAATCGTGCCCTAGTTTTTGGCATTTATTACATTTCTTAGCCGGTTGTGGGCATTGTGGAGCTATATGGCCTTCTTGTTTGCAATTAAAACAACGTACGTTTTTAATTACTCCTTTAACTGATGTATCTTGCGCTTTGCTACTAGTTTGTCCTCTTATTAATTTCCGCTCACTTGGCACTCTGTTATTTCTCGCGTTCCTAAGATAGGCCAGTAACCTATCAGGGTCCTCATATTGGACTGCCTCTGCGCCTAATCTAACTGATCGATCATCTATACCGTGTAAAATACATTCAACAGCTCTAACACCCGTAATACTACATCGATTCAACAATGCGATTTTATCATAAAAGTAAGCTTCTAGAGAATCCCCGAATCTGGCTCTTTTTGATAACATATCACTGAGCATCTGACCATAATTTTCCGTAGATGGGAATGCTACTATTAATTTCGCTTGCCATTCTTGCCACGAGAAAAGGACCGACGATAGCCCCTCATACCAACGCTGTGCAATACCCCTTAATTTAGGCAAAGCAAAATGTATAGTTTGTTTTTCAGTCCACCCATAAATAGATGAGCACTCATTAACTTTATGTAACCACATAGTCATCGTCTGTTCCTTTCTCGCGGGATCGAATTCTGGTATGGTATTATACATATTTCCTAGACCATCTCCATGATGTTGTGTACGTACAACAGATTTAAGCGCATCCACAAGTAATAGTAAATCGTTATTACTCTGTGAAGGATTACCGACATCAAATGATTTAGAAACATGTGTACCTGACCCTTGATGGTGATCATGAGGCGATAACTGTCTTCTGGCCGCACCGCGAAACAAGGGACTTCGGGACCGGTTATGGGACCGGCTGTGATGCTTGCCGTATGGTTGACTGCAAGGCCGGCTGCGGGGTTGGCTGGAACGCCGGCCGCGGAACCGGCTTTGTGATCGGCTGCGAGGCCGGCTGCGTGGCCGGCTTCGGGGCCGGCTGCGGGACCGGCTGCGGGGCCGGCTAGGCTGTCGGCTAGGCTGTCGGCTAGGCTGTCGGCTAGGCTGTCGGCTAGGCTGTCGGCTAGGCTGTCGGCTAGGCTGACGGCTGCGGGGTCGGCTCGGCCGTCGGCTCGGCTGACGACTCGGCTGACGGCTCGGCTGACGGCTCGGCTGACGGCTCGGCTGACGGCTCGGCTGACGGCTCGGCTGACGGCTCGGCTGTCGGCTCGGCTGACGGATACGCTGACGGCACGGCTGACGGCTCGATGCTCTGCTCCGTGATCGACTCGGCTGACGGTCCGGCTGACGGCTCGGCTGTTGCCTCGATGCTCTACTCCGTGAACGACTCTGCTGCCGACCGCACAGTTGAAGCGATACCCGCTGTCCACGGTTGATGGAGTTCGAAGGATTTAATATAGGGCTGCGAGATCGATTGCCTCTCGCACCATCACTTGACGATGAATAATCTTTACCGTCATCCACTGTAATAACAAGAAACAATAATCGCCTAGTGTACTGTTCCCTCATCAAAACTCAACTACCATAAAGTAAAATTAAAGTGCAAAACACAAGAACGAACATTACTTTTTCTACATTATGTATAAATGCAAAGCGGGAGGTTTAATTTAGGTGGTACAAGTATTCACTATTTATGACAGGTATTAGCATCAGATTATACTTGTCTGATCTAATGCATTATTTACTGTACTTGAAATTGAATAATTATAAATTAAATGAATAATTAAAAAAAAAAAAATAACAATATAAGTTCCTACCTTTACAGAGTTCTAAACATTTAGCAAAGATAAAAAAAATAAAATGAAATAATATTTCATATATCAGGGACGCTTTTTAGCTACAGATTCCTTTATCCCACCTTCTGAACTGCAGGATTCGAGCTTATTATGTATATCTTTGAACGATCTGCATACGGTTTCTGTTACAGTTTAATTTGTAAAAAGGAGTAAATTAAAAGTCACAGGTACTTACTTCTCAATTCTGTTTATTCCTTGCACTTTACACTACACAAGAAACTGTTTCTCACTCGACGACAAGCAATGGACTGGCTGGTCTCTGTTCTCGCACCTTTCCCCCACGCACACTACTCGTGGCGCCATCTTCCATTGCTTGTAGTCAATACACTATCTTAATTTAAAATAACACAAAATCAGTATTTAAAATACAATGTTGATGACAATTGTAACAGTTGGTAAAAGTGCCGACTATAATCAAACCATTTTATTCATGTCTCTCCTTATCCCATTAAATAAAATCTTTTAATGGGATAAGGATTAATAAATCCTTATCCCATTAAATGATTTTATTTATTAAAAACCGTTTCAATACCTGTAAAATACTTTTTAATTTATTGAAATCCGACATCCCAATCAAAAGATATTAAGAATTTAAGATTGTAAATCGAAATATTATATAGATTATTTATAATTAAATAAATCTATAGTCCGACTTCGTAGACTTTCCACTACCACGACATTGGTATGGACGCGGGTGAAACCGCGGGACATTGCTAGTTGGGTATAATTTGAAATAATATAAAGTAATATAATACGATATAATATAAAGTATATCGTATTTCAGTCATTGCGATTGTGATTGTGATAAGGCTGTTGCAATAGAAACAGTAGACGTATTTGCGGATAGTTTCCTTTATATTTCTTTTAAATAACACGTTTTGCAGATAAGTGTGCACTTAAGACACGTGTATCATTACGCTCATACTTCGGTGTCAAGGCCATGAAAACGATAACGTTTTCGGTGTGATTAACAGAGTAATTAAATTAAAAAAAAAACAAGGAAAAACAAAAGTAATTTTAATTAATAAGTTGATAATAGGCTAACGGTTTAACTCAGACCTTGCCTGCCGGGTACAAGGACGAGAGCGAGGACTGAGGTAGGTACAGGCGGTCACCTCTTGTATCACGCTACGGGCGCTCGCAACTCAGGCGAACATAATTTGTTTAATTTTTGCGACATTTACATAATGATCTAATGAATACTCCTTGTGAAATTTGATGTATTTATATATCTTGAAGATATAAGACAACCCTATCACAAGTATTCTTTCTAATTGAGTTGCTTTAACATTTTGCCTCCGCGCAGTATCCGGCTGAGTAGAATAGACCATCCTCATTTCTTACCGAGGTGTTGTAAAAGGCGACTAAGGTAAGTTGACATCAGGCAGGCTGCTGGTCGTAGAATATATAGCCAAATCATGTCACAACGTGCTTAAAACATGTAGTGCCGATCCCATTTAGAGTGGGATAAGGACAGGAGAATGATTCAAAAAATTCAAAACATTTTGTGACCTTATACATACAGAAAAAAGAAAGAACAATACAAGGAAATATAACAAATTAAAAAGAAGACAAAAACATAGGATATTAAAAGTAAGAAACAATATACTAAATACAATTAAAATACAATAGGTCACAAAATAGTAAACCACTCAGCTTTAAGCTAGGACCCTAACACTGATTTTCAGTGGCTACCATAATGCGAAAACGAAAAGAAAGTGACAGCATAGAACAAAACAGACGTAGAAAAAAAATATATATATTATGATTTATATAAACAGACATAAAACAATACAGGGAACAATATGATACAATGATGAGTTATAAATATCATACATTCTCTGGGATATGTAATGTTCGTCTTCTTTTTATCTGATGTACAAGAATCTTTATTAAATTGAACTATAGTATTATAATTATTTAATTTAGTTTTTAAAATATTACTCATGATTTTACCTCACCTCCTTATGTATAAGAGGCTTGTATTTAAAGAAAGAATTACATGGGAAATACAATTTGCATGCACAATACGTAATTTTGCTGTAAGCAAAATTTAAATTCTAATAGGTACCTAGATTGCATCATTATGGCAATTTGACACCGATTCTAAAACGTGTTCTATTAAAATTTGCAAAAGTGTAAATAATTATTGCGTATCAAATTTAGCAGCATAGTAGTACTGGAAAATTGCATTAGCTTAGTAATCAGATATAATACTGACGAGTACTTATACCGCCATTGATAAACGGTTTGAATAGATGATCCATACTAATAAAACGAGCCCAGAAGGTCTTGGGTCCTAACATCTTCACTTTCTCTTTAAACTTGTACTAATTCATTATTCGCTTGACTTGACGTATCGATTCTAAAATACACTTTTACTAGAAATTACGTTCACGACGACAATCGACAGACTCTCGACGGAATCTCTACAGAATCTCTCTAATTACCTCAAGTTTCACTATTTAAGACAATCCCCACTCATATAAAAAGTCCCTACCCTCGCTATTGATCACTCAAGAACCTCACATCCGGTATTAACCACAACACAGACTGTCATTTGACTATTTCCTATTCCAACATTTTCAGTGTCTGTTACACTAAGGTCTGTTAGGTTCAAATTCCGTGCAGCTATGAGTTTTATATAAAAATTAATTGTCTTTTTTTGTACCTCAACTTATACAAAAACAAAATAAAAATATCATGAATATACTACGGTGGGCTCATTTACGGAATCGGAATATGTTCCAGCCAACCAACATGTCCCCAATTATCAGGGAACATATGTTATATATAAAAACTAATTATAATAAAGTAAAATTTTCTATAAAAGTAGTTTTTTTTATTTATGGTACACAAACAAAACAAACGATTAAAAAAAAAACAATAAGTCAACGACGGCCGGCTTATCTGGAATCGGAATCTTTTCCCACCAACCAAGATTTTCCCTATTATTAGGGAACATCTTTTAAACATTAATGAAAATAAATTAAAGTTTTCTATACATATGTAGTAATGTAATGTAGTGGCCTGCTACAATCCCACTGCTGGGCATAGGGCCTCCTCTCTCCGTTTCTGGAGAGAAGGGTTGGAGCTAAGACCTACCACACTGCTCCAATGCGGATTGCTAGGTTACACATATCTCCAGAATTCTCTAGAGATATGCAGGTTTCCTCACGATGTTTTCCTTCACCGAAAAGCGTGTGATAAATTTCAATTATCAATTAGACACATGAGTTTTAATAGAAAAACTCATTGGTGCCTGCCCGGTTTGAACTCGTGTTCCCCTCGTGTCGCACGGTGTAGCCGCTGGGCTATCAGCTGTGATAGCTTTACATACCTAAGTTATAAATATTACCCAATACGGGATTGTAGATGTTACTCAGTCTTTAAGTGATAAATTGATGTTTTTTATTCATGGATTAAGTGAAAGAAAACATTGTGATCAAATCTTTATATCTTTAAAGAATTTCGGGTTTGTACATACCTTGGAAACTGCATTGTGGTCTTGACTCCAATATTAGTACTTAAGGAAATATAAGCCTGTAACCAGCAATGGTTCAGTAATAGTTGACCCGCCGTGTGGTATCCGGTTGAGAAGAACAGACCACCCTCTTTCTTACCGAGGGTTCGTAAAATATGACTAAGGTAAGTTGACGTCAGGCAGGCGGTGTTATGTTATGTTATGTTATGTAACATTTTATTAACACGTTGTGCAGACCCACTTAGAGTGGGATAATGGCAGGAGGATGATGATTTAAGATTATATATGTAGTATATCTACCAGTTCTCCGTCACTTATAACACAAGTATTAAGTTACATACTTTGGGGACGGAAGACCGTGTGTGTAATTTTCCCATATATTTATTTATTATAAATCATTCGGGGCATAACAAAGACGACCAGTGCAAAGCTAGGGTGGTTCTCTAGTTAAAAATAATTCTATGATCGTGTTACAGAACCATCGGATCAATAGCTCACCTCCTAAAAGCATGTATGGGCTCTGGTATTCTGGCGATGCCGTCAGCATTCAAGAACGCTGGTATAGCCGTTGGTATAATTGGAACACTCTTGGCTGGTTTCATTTGCACACACACAGTTGCTTTAGTGGTAAGTTATAAAATCATTCTTTAACCCACTTAGAATGGGATTCAGCGAAACAGGTATTCTTACATTGGCTAGTATATTTTATATAAAACAAGAATATAAAATACATAATTATAAAAATAGACAAAGTAGGAACCGACGTAAGCTTGTGGTTTCTGCTTTGCCTTGCAAAAGTACATAAGTCGTTTGTGGGTTTGGATATAAGATTCTATAATAATAATCTTCTTTTATTTTACCATTACAGCATTCCCTCTCTCATTATTTGTTGCGTCATTGTCATTTACAAGCCTGTCTATGTACTTGCTTACTTATTGTAACTCTTTATTCTTAAGTCTCTTATATTATGGCGCCTGATACTTTATCATAGCAATATTTAGAAAATGAACATTTACGATTACGATTTTTTTTAATTTCAATAATTTCCGTTTATTTTTAAGTTTAAATAGGTAATGATTTTTTAAAATCTACTTTTCTTTAACCGACTCGTTAAACTTTATTTTAAAAAAAGAAACTAATAAGGCGTGATATAAAATAAACATGCAGGCTAGTTCTAATATTAACTTATAATATTATGTCATTTTGGGAATCTTGACCTTTATGGAATACAGTCTCCACAAACAACAGTTCTAATGAAAACTATTTAGCTATCAATAATTATGAGTATTGCACACAGGGCTTAATAAATTTTAATAAGTATATAAAATGAATATTGGGCTATATCCCTAATGGACTTCGAAGATTTTCAGGCAACCTTTAGAATGACCCAGCCGATGATCCGATAAAGTTTGGTCGCGATCGGAGTATTTTTCAAAAACTGTAGTTTTTTTTTTGCGAAGCCACAACAACGCGTGGCCAGAACGTTAGTAATTGATAAATGCTTCGTTTCAAATTCAAATTCAAATTCAAAATATTCTTTATTCAAGTAAACTTTTAAACAAGTGCTTTTGAATCGTCAATTTTACTGCTGGTTCGGAAAGCTGTTCCTACCGAGAAGAACCAGAAAGAAACTCGGCGGTTGCTCTTTTTAAAGTATAAATCTTAAAACTAGTTACATTTATTTATTCATTTATCACTGCCGCCCCTCTTCCTCTAGGATTGTTACCGCATTTATTTCTTGCCCTCACTGGCTTAAATCCTGAAAATGCCTGTTACGAGGTCAGGATAACTTCTTACATACAACTTCTTCTCCTAACATAACAGCAGCTCTGTAACTGCGTTTGTTTTTCTATATCTATATCTATATACTTATTATAAAACATCATCCCAAAAAGCTGTCTGTCTGTATGTAATCGATTTTCTCAAAATCTACTGAACGGATCTTTGTACGGTTTTCACCAAATGATAGTGCAATATTTCCGGATGATTTAAATAATTAGTAAATATCGGTATTATGTAAATTGTGTTGAAGAGATCACGCAATTGTTAAAAAAACTTGCTTGCTGGAAGCTGTCGCGTGCGCTGCGTAAACCAGCAGAGATATGCTAAAGTAATGTACTAGAGAAGTGTAGATCTATAAAAATACTACAAAAAAGCCTGGGATAGCATGTCTCTATCTCTCATGGTTAACTCACAATAACTACTTTTATGTTTAAAATTTGAATTCTAGAGAAAATTGCTGACACGCTAATCTCCACGCGGGCGAAGCCGCTGGCACAGCTAGTATCTTTATAAAAGATAGCATGTGACGCTATTCTTTAGTATAGCGTTTTAGGATTTTCACAGGCATGGTGTTTTTATTCTCTCTTACATCCGACCATGCCCCCATTTTTATTATGGCGTAGTTAAACCGTTTGAGAGTGAGATAGGTTACTTTTAAATAACCACAGACGTTAAGGCAGACGAAATTGTGGTCTGAGGATCGAATTTATGTGTAACGTTTGAAAAACAGTATTGTCAAATCAAAAGTACTATGTAGACGCATGCGAAGGCTCGGTTAGTTATAAATAAACTAACTACTTATACTTTAAAGGTTGTAAATAATGTTTCAGGTAAAAGCATCTCAGGAGCTTTGTGTCATAGCCAAAAAGCCATCAATGGGCTTTGCGGAGACGTGCGGAGCAGCTTTTACGTACGGACCGAAAAAATTACAAAACTGGGGACCATTTGTAAAGTATGTATTTATTATTCATTGGGGACTTTAAAAAACAGAAGCTATTTCTTATAAAATAATAAGTATTATAAGAACATCACCTCATTGCATTGGATTCGTTGGTTTTGTTTATTTTGAAGTTATTTCTTATAACAAAAGATGGCGTTAGTAGTATGTAAGTTATGATATAGAATTGCTCTTTTATAAGTATAGAGGATAAATTCTGTGACTCGAGTTTTGCGAGTTATGTATGTAGTATATCTTGTGAGTATTATTTCGTAGGGTTTCATTCTTTGTTCTGCGTTGTTAATATTTTGTCGTAGAGCAATAAACAGGTCAATCGACAATGGTGTCGAGAGTTAAGTAAGCGTTAGGCTTATCAGTTCTAATGTAAATATATGTTTATTTCTTGTTGTTTCTAATTTGATTTTTGGATTTATTAAGATACTTTATTATAATTAAGTTCGAATTTTATTTAGTCTTGAGTTAATTCATAAAATTAGACGTTACTTTGCAGAGATTCATAATACAAAAGTAAGAATAAAATTATTTTTCTACAATCCGCGTTGAGGCAATAAGAAAATATATATTATAACCACAGGTTTTTTAAAAAACTTTTTTTTCAATATAATGCTTTATGCAAAGTGGGTACTATCTGTTTGCATACCTCATTGAAAGGTTCTGCGGTTTTTTTCGTGGAGTTTATCCCCTGATGATGCTTCGGTTGCCGGGCAAAACGGTTGTTTGTATAAATTATTTTTAGCAAAACCTTTGTTTGTACTTTTGTTCTAATTTACATGAAAGGTGATAAATGAAATGCACTTTGGTTTCCAATAATTTTACTGACATTTTGAGTGAACATTTCGTTGTGAAGATTATTAATATTTTTCTACCTGTCTAAGAAAGATCCCATTTTTCAATCTCGCATTAACTGGTGGTATATTTTGGTAAAGTCTTAATAGTCAGGATAGTGGATTTCTGTATGCCTTTTTTATCATGAAAAAATTAAGTTTTCTTTCATTACAGAACAGTAGTCGACTATTCGATGGCAGCTACGTATCTAGGGGTATTATGCGTTTATACTGTATTCATCGCATCTTCTTTCAAAGAGGTGAGAGAACTTTATTTTTTTTAAATAAGCTGTGGTAGCTGACAAGCTTTTAAAGACGAACTTTGAGACTGTATGGTTCTTTCGAGTAGGGCTTAAAACTCGAGCACAACTTTTTTGGTTAAACTTAATTAATTTAACTTATATTTGCAATTTGTACACGCTTTTCCTACAGTGCATGTTGCGAGCGATGCCATAGGGATCCGAAACGTGGTCGCTGATTATGGGCCTTGTAAGAAAGCTCAGAGTTGCTCAGCAGGCGATGGAACGAGCTATGCTCGGTGTATCTTTACGTGATCAAATCAGGAATGAGGAGATTTGTAGAAGAACCTGAGTCACGGATATTGCTCAGCGTGTCGCGAAGCTGAAGTGGTGATGGGCGGGACACATAGCGTGGAGAACCGATGGGCAATGGGTTTTTAAGATGTTAAAATGGCGACCCTTTTTTAATAGAAAAACTCATTGGTGCCTGCCCGGGGTATGAAATCGTGGCCCTCTCAAAAGAGTCGCATGGTCTCACCGTTGGAATATCACAGCTTTAACGTATTTATTTATGACTAATCTTATTCTATAATCTGTAATATCTTATTCAAAAGTTAAAACTACGAAATCATCGTCAACAAGTATCATATTAAGCCTTAACTTTTAAATTTCTTTTTCAGGCAATAGATGGATGGTATCCCGATGTTAATATATCTCTCCAAGTGTATTGTGTTTTGTGCTTAGTACCTTTGGTGCTGATCTGTCAGATAAGGAACCTTAAGCACTTGGTGCCGTTCTCTTTGACTGCCAACCTGATGATCGTGGTGGTTTTCGGCGTTACCATGTACTACATGTTTATAGACTTACCCCCCATAAGTGAGAGGGAGATGGTAGCCAATGTACAACAATGGCCGTTATTCGTAAGGTATGCTTTACTTAATTGAACAAGCAAAATAATAGAGATATCGCTCAACGATAAGAACACTCCTTTGATATTTGCTAATCAGCATGAACCTTACGATGTAGACAACTTAGTAATGCATATACCTAGAATTCCTGGGTTATAAGTACCCGATCTATCCGTATTTAACAGCCCAGTAGGTCGAAGGTCCACTCTTTTATTCCATAGGATGTATTTGTAATGAGCTTTTCCATGTCGATACTTTCCCATATATTTATTTGAGTTATAAATTATTCTGCAATTACTGGAGCTATGATAGCCAGCTCAGCGGTGATACTGTGCAACTTTTCGAGTGGGTTTCGAGTTCAAACCCCGGGCAGGGACCAATGAGTTTTTCTATTTAAACTTACGTGTCTAATAATTGCAATTTATCACAGGCTTTTCGTTGAAGACAAACCTAGTGAGGAAACCTGCATATCTTTAAAGAATTCTGGGGATATTTGTTGCTTTGTAGCAGCCACCAGCTGCCAGACTTTATTATCATGCAATCATATCAAAATGTATCATTGTTTATGAAAAGATTATCCACCGAGTTTCTTGCTGGTTCTACTCGATGGGAATAAACTTTCATATCAGTGGTAATTTCTTTAAAAAAAATGTTAATTCTAAAGTACTTAAAGCAGTCTTTGAATAAAGAGTATTTGAATTTGTACATGTCATAAAACTTTGCCGTTTCTTTTTTATCATATCTAAAAACGTAGAAACTAATTGGATTTCTTACATTTTAGCACCGTGATATTCGCTATGGAAGGCATCGGCGTCGTGATGCCAGTAGAGAATGAGATGGCTCATCCTGAGCAGTTCTTAGGCTGTCCCGGAGTGCTGTATACGGCTATGATTATTGTCATTACTTTATATGGAGTGTTTGGATTTTTCGGATACCTCCAATTTGGTGACGCTGTGAAAGGGAGTATCACCCTAAACCTTCCGCAGGATCAGTGGTAAGCTTTTTATTGACAACAAAAATAGACAAGTTATATACGAGTATATGTTTAATTATATATATAGATAAAAACTTATTGCACAAAAATATTACGTAGTTAATATATAGATACCGGCTATACTCACGTGTAATTTTATCGGATTAGCCCGACTAGTTTCGAACCCGTCCGGGGCACTTATTCATGAGCTCTTTACACGACGTTATCGCGGCGGGAATATAACTAGTCGGCCTAATCCGATAAAATTAGACGTGAGTATAGCTGGTATCTATATATTAACTATGAATACTGTGAGTAGTATTCATAGTAAATATATAGATAGATACATAGATAGTTTAAATTTCAAAATATTACGGGTAAAACATAAATATACATGGGAAATAAAACCTTACATAAAATACTTACTCATGCCCACGTAGTATGGTCGCAAGAAGGCTGGCAGAATTTCCGCGTTGAATCGCCAATAAATTCTTTGCACGAGGGGCGAGCCAGCTCTCTTGTCACCTAAAGAGACTATGAAACATAGTGTTAGAACGGATGACAATTTAGAACCTTTTTAAAGGCTTTTATTCAAGTTGCAATGTATGTGAAGGTGGAATCTTGCAAGTTAAATTGGACCCACTTCCCGGTGTCCGATTGAGCTGAAATTTTATATATTGGTCCACTTCCGATGACATCATCATTATCTTGTCCATATCTCACTCTAAGTGGGGTCGGCACAACATGTTACAAACATGTTGTCACATGATTTGGCTATCTTTTTTACGACCGGCCGCCTGCCTCACGTCAACTAATCTTAGTCGCCTCTTACGACACCTCGGTAAGAAATGAGGGTGGTCTATTTTATGCAGCCGGATACCAAACGGTATTTACCTTAGTCACCTCTTACGACACCTCGGTAAAAAAGGAGGGTGGTCTATCCTATTCTGCCGGATACCACACGGCGTTGGTCCAATTCCGATGATAATGCATGTTTATGATAAGCATCTGATGCTATTGCCAGGATTGGCTCCAGACGAGAGTACTCCACAATGGTCAACAAAAGGGACATTAAATTTTGTTTAAAGCTTTTTAACTTGTTAACCTTGTGAGATCTTAATTCTTTAATATTTAATAAAAAATATTCTTCACATTCCTAAAAAATATTTAAAGGAATAATACAAAACTGCATTAAAATGTTTCAAAGTTAAAATTATAAATGTTTACTGATTCAATCAACAACGAGAAAACAAAATAAATCACATAATTCAACGAGGTAAATAATTGCAATTCAACGAGACCCTAATGGAGAAGTAAAAACTGTCGTAAATTAATTACACCAAATTCCAGGGTCGCGCAAGCGGCGAAACTTTTGATGGCCGTGGTCATATATCTTTCATTCGCCCTTCAGTTTTACGTGCCGATGGAAAAAGTAAACAGGCTCTTAGCTACAAGGAAGTCAGACAAATTTGAGGACGTGATCCAAGTCAGTGTCCGAACGTTCCTAGTTACTCTTATGGGTAAGTCAAAGATTAAATCTATTTTATCCTTCTACCTTTTCAGGACACACCACAAAAATCACATCTCGCTAAACATTTTTAAAAAGCCAATGACCATTGTTTCAAAACTCTACACATCTGTGATATAAGCCTGCAACTTAATATTTTAGAGCAACTTGAAATCGTGAGACAACAATGGCATCCCCATAAATGATGACATAAATATTTCTAGTTCAAGTTTTTTACATGTGTTCGCAGGGATAGCTATACTTGATTAGGTGATGAATCACTTTGCGATTTTGTCCTGGACTCTATATCCTGATGATGCTACGATTGCGTGGTCAAACGATTGTTGGGTTTGTGATAGTGAACGTGTGTAGTGCTTGTGAATTGTGGTGGAAGTGGTAGAGGTTTGTAGAGGATGTGGTTATACGAACCCTGCATGTATCAGTTATGAAAATGTATTCCACTCTAATAATATAATATAATATAAATAAGTTAATTTAAATAGTTAAGTTTTGAAGACAAATTACATATCATACATTGTTGCTTTATTCTTGCTAGTAGAGTTTTAAAAGCGTCCGACCTTTTTTCACGTATTTCATATAAAAAAATCTGTATATAAATTATTAAAATTTTAATAATTTATATTAAAATTTACATACCAAAATACGAAATTATATGACTTTTTCCCGATCAACCAGATTTGTAAAAATTATAATAACATAACGGGTAATTTTACCAGTGATATTTGGAATGAAAACATTTTTGTAACATTTTTTACTATTTTTTTTCTAATCCTTCTTTTTGGTGTCCATCCTGCTTGGTTTATTTTTAATGCAATTCAACTAAATCAGTAAATAGTACTACACACTATGAATATTAATAATAAAGATTTCAACTCAATATTGTATATGAAATTAGCTGTTGGACTACGCGTTACTGTGGCTCAGTCGGGTTTCGAATTCCCCTCGAAACAGAACTCAACAGTTAAAGAAATTGGTCCGATCGGCACCAAACTAACAGGAGCATCCGCTAGTCATTCTAAAGATTATCTGAAAATCTCATTAAAATTGAGCCAGCCGTTTCAAAGTTTATAAAAGACATACAGACAAACATTCATTTTTATATTTTAAGATAATCTGTAGTTACCTTATTACTAAGAAGCAGCAAGCCAACCGTACATTAAGTCTTATATCTACGATAAATTGTAACAATAGTATAAACCCTAACACTTGATCATATATGGATACGTGCCCTGAATTATTCATTGCAAGTGCATCAATGCGTGACAAGATATGCTAGAATTGTCTAATTGGTTTGAATAGGGATGTATATTATAGATCGATGGATATTAGCAAAGGGTATGTCGAGTTACATTTGACCGTGACTAAATCGTCTTAATAACTTGCAACAATTGAAACACTTACGTATGACTAATTTGTATTCTAAAAAACTTTCCTTACATACATGAAAACATATATTATTACTAAATTTTACAATATTCCTAAAAATTGTCGTATCAAAATGATTGTTTGTCATGTACATTTTCCAATGTTCGAAACATTTAATTCCATAATACTTCTTAATATTAAGTCAATTTTTATTGTATAAGCCGATTGTCACGACAGTTGCTGTACTATGAGTAGCATGAGAGGAATAGAGGGACTTAGGAACTAGTTATATGGGTACTTATTGTAATATTGATATGCCTTATGTTCCATTTTTAAGAATAAATATAAATTATTTGACGCTTACACGTTTAAGATCTCATTCAGATGTATGTGTCATGTTCTAGAGTGACTTGTTAACAGCAATTACAGTTAAGAAACATATGCAACGATGTCGTTATCACCTGTACTAAAGTGCAATTTTTTATATAAAACGCGATCTATGGGCTCTCTTACATTTAGTATATCAATGACTTTCGCTTAGTTAATATAAATATTAATTCAAGATTGAATTGTCATTGTTCTTTTCTTTACAGTTGCCATCGCTGCCATGTTCCCCAACTTAGAGATTGTCATCAGTCTTGTTGGTGCCATCTTCTTTTCCACATTAGGTCTCCTCGTACCTGCAATACTAGATACCGTACACCGGTGGAACAGAGGCCTGGGCTGTTTCGTCCTCATAAAAAACGTCATTATCATGATTATTTCACTAATCGCCCTCATATCTGGGTCTTATGTTTCTATACTTGAGATGGTTCACAGCTAATACGAACACATGAAAAATAAAAAGGTCATATAATAAAATTACTTACAACTATTTCAAAAGCTTAAAATGCTCTTAATTCGTTCACGAGTACTAAAAAGGAGACGAAATATAACTTAATTTATTGTGTAGCTCACGTAACAAACCTCCGATAACTAAAAGATATTTAGTTATAAGATGAGTTCCACTACCTTGTTAAAAAAAAATATCAACGTTTAAATAAAGGTGAGGGACGTTATTGATATGAAAACGTTCTTTTACAAAACGTTGAAATTCCTATAGATAGTTAAATTTATTTATGTTTAATTGTTATTGATACATAGTATATTTGCTCGCATTTTCCAATATAAAAAATGTTTATTGCATTCCTTATAGGCGCAATTTTGGCCGTGCTAGTGCAAATACTTGTCTTGCGCTTTGGAAAAAATAATCAAATCAAAATTAATTCTTTTAAGGATATGCAAAGTGACTTTAAATGTATCATGAGTTTGAAGTTCAAAATCTAGAATTAGACATTAGACAGAGCATACTTTGATAATATGTTATAACAACTTTAACACCGTCGATGAAGAAAATTAGTAAAGAAAGAAGGTGATAACTGTAGATCGTAAATCTTTAATTACGTCAAATCAAGTTATCCTAAAACTCCTGTAGATACTGTCAATGAGGTGGATGATTAGAGTAGAATTACTGTGGATACTAATTTTATATGCGCTATAGAAAATGATACAGGGAGGAGTGATACAAATGGTCCAAAATTCATAAAATTTGGATCTCATCTTCACCAGCGAAACCACGATTTGCGGTTATCTTCACAATCGCGAGAGTTTTACAGGGTTGTTGGTGAAAACCAGAACTATAAGTGACTTTCAAGTATTTCGACTGTTTTATAAAGCGTACCACGTAAGCATGTCTTTGTAGAATCCGGTTTTATTATATTTGACACTTACAAAAATTTAACTTGTGATTTTTTTCAACACGATTTTAAATTAAATATTTTTGCCTTTTTTATACGTACACAAACGTCTCACGTACGTCTGTTTTAATTTACATTAGCGATGTAGTTAGCCTTTGTTAATTAAAATGATTCTAATACCTTTGTGGTCTGTAAAAGCATTGTATACAGATGAGTGCACAACATTGTAACTTTTTTCAACTTTGCCCTTTGAGAAACTCGTAGCGTGATAAATTTTTGAGTAAAAAATATTACAAGAATCCCTTTTGATTTTATTGCAGTAAGCATTCCAGTATGTGTCTATTAACTTATTGAATATTGGTTCTTATGATTTATTAGCTGGCCCGAAGGAATATGTCCTGTTTTAACTATTTCTGTTTTAACTATTTAATAAAGAAAGTTTTCCTCAATTTTTCAATATTCCAATAAACTAACAAATTTTATTTCTTTCATAAGAGCCTTTTCCTTACAATAAGTACAAAAAAAAAGAATTAGCGCTTAATATAGTGCATTTGAATTGTCAACTCTACGCCTGGTTCGGAAAACTGTTTTTACTGAGAAGATACAGCAAGAAACTCGACGGTTGCGCTTTTCAAATATAATTCTTATAACTAGTTATATTTAGTCATTACTGTCTTGTACAGGGTCAAACAGTAGCTATATCCACGTATTTATAATGTCTAAGTAATCCTCAACAGTATAGTAGGCTTTTTGGTATCAACCTCCCTTTAACACTTTTTTTAAACTGCTGTAATGGCATAGCTAAAATTGATTGCGGAATTTTATAAAACGTTATACCCATAACCACAAACGACTAATAGTTTCACTTATTTATAACATCTACATTTAGAATCGTTGGATTTACTGTGCAATTGTTAAGTCAGTATGAATTAAAGAATATTAGATGTAATTATTTGTCATTTTGTTTTTAAAAATTGTTATAATTAACAATTTGATTTGAAATTATCCTTTCTTAATGAACAAGTGTTATGTTGTTAAAAAGACTTATTCTTATTTCTTATTGTTAAATTATGTTGTTTTTACTTGTAACAAACTTTGTGGTTTGAAACTTTTTCGGCCTGTAATTTACATTTGCATTATCAATGTTATATTTAATTTAATTATAAGTAATTTAAATTTAATTCTAGTATTAATTATTTGAAATGTTGTCATTGTGATTTTTATTATTGATAATGATTTTATTAATAATATCAACGTCGCCCACTACAGAGAAGCATGCTATCGTAAGAGGCATTGTTTATTAAAATGATAAGAAAATAAGAATCAATTAATTCTCGATCAAGAAATTCTTAATATTCGTACATTTGCCTAATCGCTTATAAATCTTTGTAATTCTGAATTGAAGATTTTATATAATTTATAGAATTAGGCGGTACTTTGTTGATACATAATACAAAGTAATAATTACATTATTATGCTATTATAGCAAAATAATTCCATTATTACTTTTGAAGATTTTATATTAAAAAGACTTCCCATCTTGTACTATATAGTTCTAACGATATTTTTATTTGAGGTAGTTAACACACTAAATAGGATGTGTTAGCTCTAACATCTATAATACGCTTTATTCTAATACTCAGATATCCCAATGTTTCTAGGCTTATCTTCTCAATTGTGTATCGAAACACGATATTCCCTTTCACTATTTTTGCCTCTCTATTAATACCCTCTTAATACTTTTTTTCACCAAATCGATTCTAAGTCCGATCTATAAACAAACAGCTCCCCGAATACGTCGTTCAATGCCAAACATTTGTTCTTATCCCCTTTTCTCTTTTCCCACTATTTCTCAGACCGAGTAATATCACAATTATTAACATAGAAACAATCGTACAATTGATTCTAAAATATCATACAATAACGAGTATTGAAGTTACTCATTATTAAATAATTTTAAATGACTTATCAAATGTCCCCCTGATTGCCATAATGACGTGTCGTAGATCGTACGTATGGTACGATTTAAACGCAACTTAGTAGTGGGCGATAACTTTTAATCAATAAGTTTTTAAAATAGTATAGTTTTGTAAATTTAATTGGTTTATATGTAACCAGTGAGTGTAATTTTTTAACACTATATTTTTATATAATAAATATTATAAAGTTAAATATTTATGTAATATGCATTCGCGTAGTCATTTTCTCTTTGATAATTACACTTGTCAGAAGTTTGCCGCACTTTGACAAAATTATTGCCCCACATGAATTTCATGACATACCTCATAATTGCAATATTGTAAACTAGTCAGAATAATTAATAATGTAATTTTTAAAATTTAAACTATCGTGAGTAGTATACATAGTTAATATATAGATACCGGCTATACAGACGTCTAATTTTATCGGGTCCACTACGAGTCGCGCCCAGCGAGATGCCGAACGCAGTTCTCGCCGCGATAACTTCTTGTAAAGAGCTTATGAATAAGTGCCGGATCGGGTCGAAACTAGTCGGGCTAACCCGATAAAATTAGACGTGAATTTAACTTTTAATTGAACTCACGTCAAAGAATTATTCAACTGACTAATATAACCGAATATCGACGAAACTAAATAATTAAAATATCAAATACTATTACGCTATTAAATTGTAAAACTTTTTACTGTATACAATAAAGCTCTTGAAACGTTTAAGCATTTTCTTGTCGACCACAATTTGAAAACCCATTAAGATATATTTCAACATTCACAAATCTTTGGTATTCAAAAGTTGCTAATGGATTTAAATCTCTGAATCTCGCAAAAACGTTTAATACCCAAAATTAGGACCTTGAATTGTGTAGCGAAGAAAACGAGAACAGTAATGAAATATCTTTTGTTTAGTATTACGGTTGAATGGCACCGTATTTCTCATTATTAATCCTTATTTTAATCTATACTTATGAAACAAAGTCCCCAAAAGTCGTCTGTCGGATTGATTTTCTCAAAATCTACTCGACGGATTTTTCTGCGAATTTTACTAAAAGGTTATAGTGAATTACCTGTATATGTAAATTGTGTTAAAGAGGTGGCGCAGCTGAAAAAAATCCAGCTCAGATATACTAAAGTAATGTACTAGAAGACTGTAGATCTATAAATATACTGTATTAAAGTCCGCGACAGCATGTGTCTATCTCTTATGGTTCTCACCATAACTACTTTTATTTTCAAAATTTCAATTAAATATTTACACGCAGGACAAGCCTCAAACACAGCTAGTATTATTTAAATAAACTAGCTATACGTGCGGCTTCGTCGTCCGAATCTCGGCAGGAGACTGGCTCTTTGATACCTTACACCGCATTTTATACCTAGTTCCCCCCCCCCTCCCAAACTACAATCGACACCAGTTTGTTACTACCCCCAGGAAAAATTGTTGTAAAACGACCTCTTCAACTTAATTTACCTAACACCGTTATGTACTATTAACCACAATCTTTCGGAGGAATTGCACTACTTTTTTTTAAAAACCTTACAAAAATCCGTTCAGTAGTCCGGCCAGTCATTACAAGTATTGAGAATTGGCTCGAAAATGAATATAGTAGTCTGTTTATTGATAAGACTGACATTTTTATACAGCATTGATGATATAAATAAGATTAGGACATCCAATAATAGATTCAATCATATCTAAATAGATCCAATAATAATAATAGATCCAAATAGATTCATATAGATCCAAAAATAGATCATAAATTCAAAGGCCTATTAAAAGGCTTCTAATAAATTTAAAAGCCAATAAGATAACACAGGCATTGAGCTGAAACTTACAACACCGTTTGAGGTCGTACAAACTCCTTTCGATATATGTATGTACGAGAAGCGACGCGCATCAGTTAATTCTCCAATAATCAAAGTCTTTGAACGCACCTATTTTTTTTTGCGAATTGACTGTATGCTGTTAGCTCTAACATTTTTAAAGCGTCACCGGGCGGGACGGGCGAGCACAGAAGCATCGTCGAAGTGTATTACGTGTTTTTGTGTTTGCGATCGTTAGGACGCTATTTGGACGCCTATATTTTTGGTGGTCAGACCTAACCGGGAAGCAACTGAAATAAGGGGTTCGGGTGTACTTCAGATTTCTCGAAGTAAGATTTCGAAAAACGTCTAAATAGGTGAGTAATGGTAGGGAGGTCGAGGTCTCTATGGAGGTCAACGTTCCGCATGAACCACGGACAACCAGTGGCTGTCCGCATGAATCGTTTCTGTAGTCTTTGGAGCGTAAGAATGCACCTAAAGGCGAATGAGAAACCAAGGCACTGAACTAAACAAATTGAATGTCGTGTGAAATAACTGATGTCATGTGATTGTTTCGTAGATATTTTTGCTAGTCATTATGCATAGAACAATGTAAGTGTAATCGTGACTTTGACTACGTTTAATGGAAATTATACTTGCGTTACGAACAATAGTCATTGCTGCTTAAACGATACAATACGGAGCGGAAGAGACATGATAAATATTCCACATCTATGCGTTTCAGAAAAAAGTCTAATCGCTTCGTGTGCCTTTGTTAATTCAATTAGGACTAAGTAAATGCCAACAATGCTCTTCAGGACATGAAGCGACAGTCATTATTCTCCTGCCCTTATCCCACTCTAAGTGTGGTCGGCACAACATGTTACAAACATGTTGTCACATGATTTGGCTACGTATTTTATGACCGGCCGCCTGCCTGACGTCAACTTACCTTAGTTGCCTTTTACGCCACCTCGGTAAGAAATGAAGGTGGTGTATTCTATGCAGCCGGATACCACACGGCACGAAATGAAGCGACAGTATCGTCATAAAATTAAATTTTGTGGCTGTGCTCGTCATTTAACTTGATAACCAACCTCTAAACTAGCATCCAGATGTGGTTTCGTATATCAACAAGATCTTCATTGGTAAATTTAAAGTTTTATAATTATCCATAATATCATCCAATTAGTATAATTGTTAGAAAGCGGTCATAAAGTTCCTTATGACCATTGTTTCGAAATCCTGCACACCTGTGAAAAAAGCTTGAAATTAAATATTTTGGAACAATTAGAAACATTAAGCATAACAATGGCACCCTCATTAACGAGCAGATAAATGTTTCTAGTTCAAGCTTGTTGCACGTCTTTAGAGGTAAAATAAATGGTGGGGGATGAATCAATTACTATATAACAATGCTTGTTTGGATAATGCTTCGCTTTACAATTTTGTCGTGGAGTCTATCTCCTGATGATCCTTCTGTTGCGGGGCGAAACGATTGTTGAGTTTGTGATAGTGAACGTGTGTAGTGCTTGTGTATTGTGGTGGCAGTGGTGGAGGTCTGTGTATGTGTTTTTACGAATCCTGCATGTATCAGGTATGATAAAACGGATAGTCCACTACACATTTAACACTATAATATATATTTTCTATTTACTGTATCGCGGATTATATATAGCAAAATAATTTTATTACTACTTTTGTACTATAATTGTTTGGTGCTGGAATGATTTCTTCAACAGAAAACATGTGGAATAGCATTTATAAAATGCTTATATCCCGTTAGATGGATGATGTGTTGATATTTAGAGTAAAAAATAGTTTGATAAGACTTACAGGTATGAGAGCCTTAAAGATCCAAATAAAATTGATGGCTCCAATTAATATTGAAGTAAATTGTCAAAACGTTTAAAGACTTAAATTTAAAAATCTAAAAAATTTAAGCAATATTAAGAAAAGTAGTAGAAGTACAAATAGCATTAATTATACTAGAGTAGCGAATCCAGTCCAAAATGTGTCATCCTACTAATATTATAAATGCGAAAGTTTTATGAGTATGGATGGATGTTTGTAACTCTTTCACGAAAAAACTATTAGACGGATTCGGATGAAACTTTACAGTTATATAAGTTATACGTCGGAATAACATATAGGGTACAATTTGTAATGATTTTATGTAATATAACGACACATGTCAATAAAGTCGGGAAAAATCTGGCCTCTGAGAGCTATCTTAGCGTACGCTGCCTTAGAGTTACACAAACATGATGTACCGTAGTATTGTTTGTCTTTAATGGTTCTAAATAAAAGTCCGCGACAGCATATATCTACCTTTCATGTGAAAGCTACTATGACAAAAATTGTGAATTATAAATTAAATTAAATAAGATACTGTGGCAGACAAAATTCCTAGCGAGCGAAGCCGCGGGAAAAAAAATAGTATTACAATAAAGAGAAAGCAAAGCAAGCTTATCATCTACCTATTTTTTGCGCGTGCGTAGTGAGCAAAAGGCATTTTGAAGGTGTAGTAAAAATGTTCTGAGTATTATTTAAATAAGAACGCGCCCTTAGTATTATATGTGATTATATATATGTGATTAGACGAAGATAATACCCTATTCAAAGAAAAAGTCACATTTTTATATACAAGCATAGAAAATGTGACTTTATTCTTCAGGCCGCTATGGCTCCCCTACTCTAGTATAATAACTCTACGGTAATAGACGTACAGAATTATTGAATTTGTCTAAAATTAAAAATACCAATTTGAATAATTTTCTATGTGAATATTTTATTGTGAATATATAACGACATTTAAAACAGTATGTAGTATAAACCGAAATATCGTATGTCATTACTATAATTTAATTTTTACTTAGTGATTGTACGCTTCATGTTAATTACTCTCATCTGGTCTGCTTGACTATTCTCACCGAGACGTACTTTTACTGGTCCATCTGGGAAATATCTACTCGAAAACGTGACTTCACCGTCGCCACAAAATACTTCAATGGAGCTCGCATCTATATAAATATTAAGAACAAGTACTACTGACGGTTGCCATACCGTACGACGCACACCATCTTCCCCACCACGGTCAAGTGATATAGTGCCATTCGTTATACTGTATGTAATAACAACAGATACATTCACTGATTCTATATAAAATTCTAAATTATTCGAAACAGATGCTCTTATATTAACTTCAGCAGCTTTATCTTCCAAAGTAACACTGGTTCCACCTGCAGCAGATCCGGAACGGACGATGTTAGATCTAGCATTTCTTATTTCCATAACTGGTTTTTGGATCAACCGTAAGTCCTTTGTAAGTGATAATGTCCTGGCTATTGTTACTTGTCCACTGAAACCATCTGGTCCTTCTGGATAGCCTTGATCCCACATATCAAACCAAGCCACGACTATTCTCCTTGCTTGCTTATCTAGAATGGTCTGTGTTGCATAAATATCGTGCCCATGATCTAGTTCTTGAAATTCTGTTAATGGTTTAAAAGTAAGCGTATTGTAATCAAAATCTCCAACAATGTAACCAGTTTGATAAAGGTTTTGATACTTATCTCCATCCGCTTTTACTCCTTGTGGTGAAAAAAGGAGAATAAAACGGCCATTAAGTTGAAAAAAATCGGGACATTCCCACATGTAACCGAGTTGTCCATCAGATTGCCCAAGGATAGAAACTTGTGACCAGTTATATTTATCTTTTGATGAATACAAAAGGATGCGGCCAAGGGTTTGATTATTAAATGAATTTCCTAACACCATATAGTAAGTGTCTCCATACTTCCATACTTTTGGATCTCTTATATCAGGTTGAACGTCTGCGCCTACTAATATAGGATTATTTTCATATTTCGTTATTGTGAGACCATCATCACTCGTAGCAAGTGCTTGAACTTCTACATGATCGAGGGTCTCTCCAGGGTTATTTACATTTCCTGTATAATATAAATACATTTTTCCATCTTCTATTAAGGCACTACCTGAGAACACTCCATTCTTGTCATACGGTTGATCGGGATACATCGCAGTAGGAAGGTGTTGCCAGTAGACGAGATCCTTGCTCTTTGCATGTCCCCAGTGCGTTATTCCAGATGTCAAGCTAGAGTTAGGATTAAATTGGTAAAACAGATGGTATTCACCGTTGAAATATGAGAATCCATTAGGATCATTCATCCATCCATACGGTGGTGCCAAATGATATCGGGGATAGTAGCGATCATTGACTTCGGTGTTTACCTGAGCTTCTATTCGGTAAATAACAAGGAACACCATTGAAATAGCAGAAAATACTTCCATTGTAGAAATATTTAACTCAGCACTGATGATAGCTAAATCAAGAATGATTTATATCCGCTTATACGGCGTTATTATATAGCCGTAAGATCGTGTCATTATTGTTATACAAATTAGTGATGTTGTATGGCTTTAAATAAAATATAATAACAGAGTTATATGTTTTTGCTTGCGGACAATCATTTTCAATATTATAAGAATTCAACATAAATTAAAAGAAAAATAACACTAACTTCTCGCTCAGGATATCTTTCGTTTATTTAATCAATTCCCAAAATGGCTTAAGTAATAAAAGTATTTACGTACTTTTATCTGTTGTTTACATGTTGTATACAAGAATGATTTTGATATCATGGGATGGCAGACTTAGGTATGCCACAGTAAGCTTTGGCTCGTGTTGGGATGTATAAAGCGGGATTGCTGTCAAAGCCCGTTGATTACGTTGGGGTAGGCATGTCGGCATTTCTCGGCCTACCACACTACCTTTAGGGATGCGGAAGACTTCAATGGTATTCCATTGAAGTTCTTGGCACGATATTTTGACGAATACCCTATTAAGCCATATACTAAATTTTCTTTACAGTATTGTCATGCGTGTATCATTGCTTCGCGATAATTATTATTCGTAAAAGAGGTCGTAATATATTTTTAGTAAAACGTACGTTGAAAAAATTTACTTAGTAAAGGCCTCCTATATAGTTTAAAAAATAAGGAATTAGACCGAGTATGTTGATTATATTTTTAATATTCTGCTAATATATAGTGGTAACAGAACATATTCCCCAGTAACGATGTCTAGGGAATTTAAACTTTAAGTGTTGGGTTTAAGAACCATTTCTTATGTTTACGAGTTTATGCAAATCATGCTCTGATTGAACACCACTTCTCTGAGTAGAATAGACCCTCATTTTTTAGCGAAGCGCCGTATAAAGCAACTAAGTCAAGTCGATGTCAGACAGGCGGCCAGTCGTAAAATAACTAGCCAAAAATAAGAAAACCCCACCTAGAATGGGATCAGGGCAGGAGCATGATCGAGAACCATCGTTAAATTATTTTTAAGCGCGTTACTTTTCACTAAATTTTAATTATTAGGTGTAAGAAACCGTAACATTAACAATTTTTTCTTCTAAATGATTTTATTTTAAGTTAAAATGGGTATCTATACCTATCTTCAAAGATAGATATATGTCATCCCGTACTTTTTTACTTATTAAACACTAGCAATGCCCCGCGGTTTCACCCGCGTGCATACTGATCTCGTAGTAATGGAAAGTTTACTAAGTGAGACTATAGACTTATTTTTCTAAATTGAAAGTTTGGTCCTGGGACTTATCAATAGTTAAGGCAAAGGAAAATTTTAACTGAAGGTATTCCGTATACAAATACAATACGCTACAATTGTTATGGCATTATTTACTTCATATTGTAATTTTTAAATTCGTTGCATTTATGATTGGAATGTCCGATTTTAATAATTCAAAAGTATTTTACAGCTATTGAAACAATTTTTAATAAAATATCATGGGATTAGGATTAATACGGAGATGTTATGGTTTGATTATTGTCACCACTTTTATCAATTTTTACTATGTACAAAATTAGTTATATTGGCAAAACTATAATGGTTAGACATATGATATCCCGGACTTTTTTGTAGATATTGATACGTTTTATAATAATGAAGATCAATTTTTTGTTCTATCATCAATAGTTTCCGCAGCGCACGCGATGAATGATTTTTACGACTTAATTTTTCACACCTTATTACAATTTTATTAGCGATCGCTATTTTTTTTTTGAAAATGTAACATAGCCTACATTGCGCAGTGAAGAAGCAGCTTTACAACGGTGAAAGAATTTTTGAAATCGGTCCAGTAGTTTTTGTGCGAAAACGTTACAAACATACATACACCCAAACATACAAATCATTCCTCTTTATAATATTAGTATAGATAAGTTCTATAGTAAGAAAGACTAAGAGAAGTCATTGGACCTGTTCTTAGATATAAGTTAATTTATAAGTTCAGGTTTAAATTAAGTTACTTATTAGCCTTAAGGCTAGATTGTGACTTCAATAAAATACTCATTTTGGATATACTTTATAAAAGGAAAAAAAATCATATAATAGAATATTTGCGTTTTCGATGTAAGCTCCCAGCCGGCTCATATTTCGACCAATTTATACGAAGCCTTAAACAAATTATATCATATCATCACTAATTAAATAAAACCGTTGTTGATTAACATAACTTTTAGCCCGATATCTACCATCACCACATAAAAAAAAATAGAACAGGGACGACAGAAAATATAATTTATAATGTCATTAATTGATGACCACATTAAAACAATAAGGATACAAAATAAAGGACGAAAAATAATCAAAATGAAATCATTATTACTTATTTGAAATAGAAACAGTACGTTTCAAGTTAATCACTCGAAACTGATTTGCTTGACTATTGTCACCAAGACGTACGTTCACTGGCCCATTTGGGAAATACCTGCTGGAAAATGTCACTTCACCATTACCACAAAATACTTCAATGGAGCTGGCATCAATAAAAATATTAAGAACAAGTACTAGTGGTGGTTGCCATTCCGCTCTGCGCACATCATCCTTACCACCACGGTTAAGAGATATTTTACCATCCGTGGCACTGTATGTAATAACAACAGAGGCATCTTCTGACTCTATATGCAATTTTAAATCATGTGACACCGATGTTCTAATGTTAACTTCACCAGCTTTATCATCTAAAGTAACACTGGTACCACCCACAGCATATCCGTAACGAACAATATTAGATCTGGCATTTCTGATTTCTGCTACTGTTCGTTGAATTAATCGTAAGTTTTTTGTTAGCGACAACGTCCTTGGAATCGTTACTTGTCCAGTGAAACCATCTTGTCCTTCAGGGTACCCTTGGTTCCACATATCAAACCATGCAACGACTATTCTTCTTGATTGTTCATCTAGAAAAGTCTGTGTCGCATAAAAATCATGCCCATGGTCTAGTTCTTGGAATTGAGTTAATGGCTTAAAAGTTAATGTCTTGTAGTCGAAATCTCCAACGATATATCCCGTTTGATAAAGATTTTTGTACTTATCTCCGTCAGCCTGCACACCTTGCGGTGAGAAAAGGAGGATAAAATGGCCATTTAGCTGAAAGAAGTCAGGGCATTCCCACATGTAACCGAGAGTTCCGTTAGATTTGTCAAGAACAGAAACTTGAGACCAATTTATTTTATCTTTTGATGAATACAAAAGAACACGGCCATACGTATGATTGTCATAAGAATTGCCTAATACCATATAGTAAGTATCACCATGCATCCAAACTTTTGGATCTCTTATATCAGGCTGATGGTCTGCGCCCTGTAATATTGGATTGTTTTTATATTTCTTTACGTTGATTCCATCTTCGCTCGTAGCTAGAGCCTGATGCTCCACATGGTCAGGTGTTTCTCCAGTATTATTTACAAGCCCCGTATAAAATAGGTACATTATTCCATTTTCTATTAATGCACTACCTGAGAATACTCCACTTCTATCATACGGTTTATCTGGATACATTGCAATAGGAAGATGTTGCCAGTGAAAAAGATCTGCACTCTTCGCATGCCCCCAGTGCGTTTTACCAGGTACTAAGCTAGAGTTGGGATTGAACTGATAAAAGAGATGGTATTCACCTTTGAAATACGAAAGCCCATTTGGATCATTCATCAACCCATACGGTGGAGCCAGGTGATACCGAGGATAGTAGCGATCGTTGACTTTCGTATTCATTACACAAAAAAACGGGAACACAGTCAGAACAATGCTAAATATTTTCATTGTGGTCAAAATTAAACAAACACCAATGGTATTTAAGTCAAGACTGGAAAAAACTAAAACTAATGTCGATTTTTAGAGTTTTACATATCTGTAGAGTTGTATAATTATTGTCATATAAGTCGATAGCATTATATATAAAATATCAGAGGTATGGTTTTGTCTGTGCGTTTAACATTGACGATATTCATTAACAATTTAAATGTTCACAAATATATATTACTTTCGATTAAAAACCAATATATAATTGTATTGCTCTATCGCTCTCATGGATCTTAGTATTAGGCGTTACTTTACGGAGATCCATAATACAAACTATTGGTTGTTTGGAAAGTCATTTCGTTTTTTTGTGTGAAATTGAAAGACAATTTTCTTATACTGAATAATTGCTTTATTAAAAAATTATATATTGGCTGTTCTGGCCCGACATCTTTGGTCATCTTTCTGATAGTAACATAATTTCGCGATCATAAATTTTTTGGTCCTTGCTGGCACAAAACTGATCGAGATGATTTTTGATCTCGTCATTTGAAATAATTTTTTTACCGCCCAAAAATGTTACCGTAACCGGAACAAATAATAATTCAAAGGTGCCAGATGTGGAGAATATGGTGAGTGTGGCAGTATAGCTCATTCAAGCTGTAAAAGCTTTTGGCGAGGGACTAAACTTGTATGAGATCTCTCATTATCTTAATGGAATACTGCACCTTTTCTGTTAAATAATTCTTGCCTTTTCTGTTGAAGTGGATTATTCAGTTTGCCACGTTGATGGCGGTAGACGTCCGAATTAATAGTTGTGATATCCGGAAAAAGCTAAAAAACTTTAAGTTCCTTTAAAATCCCACCGAATAAACAGCATCACCTTTTTCGATAGATATTGGCATTCGATATACTTTGAGCCGGTTCATCTTATGGCAATATGGTCTCTTTCGCTTGGAAGATTATATACATCCCATTTTTTAATTACTTTAATGATTCGCTTCAAAAATGGATCGTTTCTTGACGTTTGAGAAGCGAATCACGCCAACGCAACGACACAACGTTCTCTCCGTGAGAATATGGGGAACACGTATAACGAACTTTGAGGTTAATTCTAGGGCTTTTGTCACGAACAGTTGATTTCAATAAAATTAAGCTCTAACCCACCTGTCGTTATTGGTCAACTTCAACTTCTCTTCTAACGTCTTATTCTGAACGTGGTGCATCTTCGGCATCAAAATTGCCAGATATATTTTTTACAAACCAGGTCTGGCATTGGCGTACTATCAACATATCGTCTCCATACTATATACATATTGTAAAACTGTACTAATAAAATAAATAAAAAAAATAAAATACACATCGGTTAATGTTTTACGAACTTGAACACCATTTTACGCTTTTTAATAGTAAAAAGTAAAATATGTAGAAAATCCTTCTTTACATTTTTAAGAGGACACCAATCAAAAACCACTGCGAAGATTTAGCTGAACTCTTTCACACACAAGTCTTGCTATATCAGATCTCAAAATATATAATGATTATATGACTTAATTGTAAAGTTAGTTTCAAAAAATACAATTAAATCCGCTGGCAGGAAAAACGCAATTACTTTCCGATCAACTTTATACTTACTATTACTTTTACTTTAATTCCTATTACTTTCGTAATGTCGAAGTTATTCAGTCTACTATCAGCATTATATTATTATTTAAACTTCTGACTGAAATTTGTATTTTAAGGGTTAGTTTTTCTAAAAGAGCTTTCTTTAATAGTATTAACTTTCACAGTTTTTTTTGATTTAGTAGATTTTAAACTATCGCAATAAATACTGATTATTATATAAGCATACGGGTCAAGTCGAGATATAGTAGAGTTACCTTTGCATAAGGTTCAACATTTCGGCACCGTGGTCATAATCTGACTGTGCGTTTTCGTTCCCGAGTGCTACAGTTATTATTCTGTTCTTTTATTCTCACTTGAACCGCACATTCCATGTAAGGTCTCTTGCACACCACATTGTGCAAGAGACCTTACACTATATCGTGTGCAGATAATATTATCTGCACACGATATAGTTTGCAACGATTTCTTTCGCGAGTTATATTTATTTATCACTAGATCTTTGACAGTCTGAAGCCCTCTTCTCTGTTGAAGATAATATGCTTTTTGATTTCAACAGCTTCACGCGCCAGTCTTGCATAATAGTAGATATCAGTTGACAGGAGTTTGGAATCATGAAACTCAATCCAGTGATTGCTCCCGAATTAAGCAGATGCTCTGCGATTATTGACTTCATTGATTCATTTGCTAGTTTATTTGATTCATGTTAAGTATTTTCACTAACAAATATTTGTATAAGCAATATAACAGAACTAACTACTTTGCTATAATCCGCACGGGTTAGGTGAATGCATGCAAAGCCAATGTGTATGAAGCAGGCAAAATCTACGTACCTTATACATGCAGGACAAGCCACCACATGCACCCCAAGGCGCAATTCACCAGCAACAGCGCACACAAAAGCAGCACACACACCCACCACCACAATCTCGACGATCGTTTCGCCCCGAAACCGAAGCATCATCAGGAGGATAGGCTCCACGACAAAAATCGTACTGAGCCTGAGTCGTAAATGTTAAAGTAATATAAGAAGCAATACAACAGAACTAACTACTTTGCTATAATCCGCACGGGTTAAGTGAATGCATGCAAAGCCAATGTGTATGAAGCAGGCAAAATCTACGCACCTTATACATGCAGGACCAGTCACCACATGCACCCCAAGGCGCAATTCACCAGCAACAACGCACACAAAAGCAACACACACACCCACCACCACAATCTCGACGATCGTTTCGCCCCGAAACCGAAGCATCATCAGGAGGATAGGCTCCACGACAAAAATCGTACTGCGCCGCGCTACCCATACAAGCAGTCTTAAATAGTTAACCCCCACCAATACCCTCCCCTCCGAACACATGTAGCAACACGGAATTAGATACATTTACTTGCTCGTTAATTAAGTGACCATTGTTATTTTTTATTATCTCAAGGTGCTCTAACGTATTGAGTCGGAGTCCCTTATCACAAGTGTGGAGAATATGATATGAATGGTCATTAGGCACTTTATGACCGCTTTCTAGCAAATGTTTTGCAAAATTAGAATTTTGTGGTTTATTATTCCTAAACGCAGCCATATGTTCCCGCAATCGAACCGCAACTTTGGCCAGTCTGACCTTCATATGTACCGTTGCACTCAGGACAATCTATTTTATAAACCCCAGATTTTTTACCCTTATCTAATCTATTGGTGGGGGTTAACTATTTAAGACTGCTTGTATGGGTAGCGCGGCGCAGTACGATTTTTGTCGTGGAGCCTATCCTCCTGATGATGCTTCGGTTTCGGGGCGAAACGATCGTCGAGATTGTGGTGGTGGGTGTGTGTGTTGCTTTTGTGTGCGTTGTTGCTGGTGAATTGCGCCTTGGGGTGCATGTGGTGACTGGTCCTGCATGTATAAGGTGCGTAGATTTTGCCTGCTTCATACACATTGGCTGTGCATGCATTCACTTAACCCGTGCGGATTATAGCAAAGTAGTTAGTTCTGTTGTATTGCTTGTAATATGGAATTCCGCAAAGTAACGCCTGCTTCTATAAATCAGTAATATAAGAATTGTGTATACTTATTTTGTCACTACACATATGAATTGAAATACCAAGAAAATATACCGGCTTAGGCATGTTTAGACATATATATTGATATGCAGTCACTTTTACATTAAATTAAAGTAATTACTAATTACACGGTTAAGGAGTTCTGTACGATAAACTAACTGCTACAGTATAAATATCGAGTTGTTAAACTTGGGTATCTATGCGCCTTTTTAGTTTTACTTTTTTCAACTCAATATATTTTCTTCGCATAATTGCATAGTAAGAAGGACCGATAACAATATTTTGCTATAATTAAATTCAAATTCAAAATATTCTTCATTCAAGTAAACTTGTAAACAAGTGCTTTTAAATCGTCAACTCTACTGCTGGTTCTGAAAGCTGTTCCTACCGAGAAGAGCCAGCAAGAAACTCGACGGTTGCTCTTTCTAAAATATAATTCATATTACTTGTTACATTTAGTCTAGTACTCTATTGGACAGGGTCCAAGAATAGCTGCGTCCACGCATCCTTATCAATTAAGTAGATTAGTTCTCTATAAGTATAAGCCTCTTTTTAACACTGTTTTTAAATTGGTGTTATGGCACTTTTTCAAGGCGCAAAGCAGGATCCGCAAGCTTCTGTTGGTTCCTACTTTTTCTATTATATACATCGCCAATAATATAATAATATCTAACCAGATATTTTTTTTTAAAGTAAAAGTAACAGCCTGTTACTATGCCCACTGCTGGGCTAAGGCCTCCTCTCTCCGTTTTTTGGAGAGAAGGATTGGAGCTAAGACCTACCACGCTGCTCCAATGCGGATTGGTAGGTTACACATATCCCTAGAATTGTCTAGAGTTCCTCACGATGTTTTCCTTTACCGAAAAGCGTGTGATAAATTTCAATTATCAATTAGACACATAAGTTTTAATAGAAAAACTCATGGTGCCTGCCCGGGGGTTTGAACCTATGTCGTCTCTAGAGAGTCGCACGGTCTCACCGCTAGGCTATCACACCTTCTATTTTCTATTTATTTATATATTTATTATATTTTTATTATATCTATTTTTTTTAGAAGATATAAAAAAGTGCAATAAGAAAAAAAGAAAAAAACAGCTGGTGATATCTGGACTTGATCCGGCGTATTTTCACTTTATTACCCCTCGTTGGTACGAGAGGTTTTTTACGGTAGGTTAAAAATACGTCGAAATGAAACAAATAGGTATCCAGATATCTATTCACACAAAAGCGCTTTTAAAACGCAACGTATTTTTATCGAGCTGTGTTCCATTTTAGGCGTTAGGTGTAAGACGTTAAGCCGAATATTCCATACGAAACTTCTTATTACACCTATTGCCTATTTAATGCGACGTATTCTTTACGCCCGTGCGCACGAGGCGTCAGTCCGGCAGTTCCCAACTGGCTCCCAAAATAATTAACCTTTGTTTCAAATAATATTGTGATTGTTTTTCAGTTCTTGAAAACAGGGATAAAAGGATATTTTTTTAATGAAACCGAGCTAGAATGAAGGAAGGTAAGCTATAAAGCTTACGTTGTGCAGTTTGTCTATTGAAGTCAGCCTCGTTCCGACCTTTGACCCAAAGAAATCTATTCGATGCTTTAGAATGTAGGCCGTGATTTTGTTTGTCTCGATTAGGACAAATTGAAACTAGTTATAAACCAAGATACAAACAATTAGTAGACGAAAATTATGACAAGATTATTTAGCTATAATCCGCGCTTGTTAAAAAAATATATGTAATGCTAAGTGTAGGAAGGAGAAATCGTACACATACCTTTTATATGCAGGAATATTTACCACACGTACCACAAAACACCGCCACCTACAACACATTCACAAGCATTACACACATTCACTATGACAATCTCTGCAATCATTTCGTCCCGTAAACGAAACATCATTAGGAGATAGGCTCCAGAATCAAATAGTTATGCCATAAATGCATTAGGATTCGGTTTAAATTTTTAGCGGCCGATTTTGAAAATAAGTAATTTAAAAATACATACTTTTAAAGCAAATATGAAAGCAACAGGCTGAGTGATATATTTATTATAATATTTTTATATTATAGTATAAATACAAAGCTTTACATTATATTTCAATATGATATCTTCTTTTACCACATTGTAGTAATATATGTGAGTACAGAAGTGTCGTATTTCACAATTTGTGTCACGAAGTGATAGTGCGTTTCATGTTAAACACTCGGAACTGAATAGTTTGACTATTGTCACCAAGACGTACGTTCACTGGCCCATTTGGGAAATACCTGCTGGAAAATGTCACTTCACCATCACCACAAAACACTTCAATGGAGCTTGCATCAATAAATATATTAAGAACAACTATTATTGATGTTCTCCATTCCGCTCTGCGAACGCCATCTTCCCCACCACGATCAAGTGATATTATGCCATCTGTAAAACTGTATTTAATAACTACTGACGCATTTTCTGACTCTATATGCAATTCTAAATCACTTGATCCCAATGTTCTAATATTAACTTCACCAGCTTTATCATCTAAAGTAACACTAGTCCCACCCACAGCATACTCGGAACGAACAATATTAGAAGGATTGGAGCTAAAACCTACCACGCTGCTCCAATGCGGATTGGTAGGTTACACATATCCCTAGAATTCTCTAGAGATGTTTTTAGACACTTAAGTTTTAATAGAAAAACTCAGTGCCTGCCCAGAGATTGAACCTGCGACCAACTCGAAAAAGTCACACAGTGTTACTTGAACATCGTATTTAGAGTCTATTCGTATTCAATTACTATGCGATCTCCTGGAAAAAGTCGCACAGTGTCACTTGACAATGTATTTAGAGTCTATTCATATTCAATTACTATTCCAGGCGAGAGTCTTGCCATTGAGTCTTGCCACCTTACCTTAGTGAAGGACATTACTTCAAATAATGATAGAATTACTCTGACAATTGAATTGTTAATCAGCTATAGCTCAATTTACGTTCGGGCGCTCGAGAAATTTACTTAAATATCCCCATTCGGTACGGAAGGACTCTTCTTCTTAATAAATTTAATCATTGTTCAAGTTTTAGGCTCTATCTATACTTTTATATTAATATTATAAAGAGGAAAGTTTGTATGTTTGTGTGTATGTTTGTAATGTTTTCACGCATAAACTATTGGACCGATTTCAAAAATTCTTTCACCATTAGAAAGCTGCTTCCTCACTGAGCAACATAATCATTATAAAAAAAATTGGGATCCCTAATAAAATTGTGATAAGGTGTGAAAAATTTAGTCGTAAACATCTTCTATCGCGTGCGCTGCGGAAAGTATTGAGGATAGAACAAAAATATGTTCTACTGTGTTATAGAACACATCAATATCCACAAAAAAGTCGATACCATATGTCTAACTATTATAGTTATACCAATATAACTCCTTTTTTATATGACAAAAGTTGATAACATTGCCTACAATAATCAAACCATTTTATTGATATCTCCTTATCCCATTAAATGATATTTTATTAAAAACTGTTTCAATACCTGTAAAATACTTTTTAAATTATTAAAATCCGACATCCCAATCAAAAGATATTAGAATTGAAAAATATAAATCGAAAGAAAATAATGCCATAACAAATTGTAGCGACTGTTATAGCAGGGCCTGCATTTAGTGAGTAAGGTCTTATTCCAAGAATACTAATGATACCCATTTTTTTTATAATTAAATAAATCTATAGTCCGACTTCGTAACCGAAACCGCGGGGCATTGCTAGTGTCAAATAAAGTTTTTTATTATTGAATTTATATTTCTCAAAACTAACTTATACTTATTTCCAATTAAGTATAAGAAATACAAAATAATTTAAAAAGACGAAAATAATATTCACTTTAGTATTCAGTTTAGTATTAGTATTACAAATTATTTTTAAATATTTTCTAAAACAAACAGAATGGAAACATTTAAAAATATAAATAAAATTGTCATCCGCGGAATATTATTTTATTATAACAATAAAATTAGTTAATAACGATACCGGCTATACTCACGTCTAATTTTATCGGATTAGTCGGGCTAATCCGATAAAATTAGACGTGAGTATAGCCGGTATCGTTATTAACTATGAATACTACTCACGATAGTTTAAATTTAAAAATTTAAAAAATAATAAAATTATTCTAATAAAATTAAAATAATAATATTATTAATATAATTATAATTGTAAAGGATAATACCGATAAGAGAAAAGAATAGTTAGCAATATCCAATAATAAGGAAAGCGGAGGTTTCCTATCAGCCACCGTCCTTATGATATTAGAAACAAAGATGTATTGTAAATTGTATAAAATGGTGCAACAATTGAATATAATAAGAGAGAGACTACGGTTTGTTATAGAGGATATATTATTGTAGTTATCATGTTTGGACACTAAAACATATTCTTAACAAATGAATAATTTCACCTAATTGTGTTGATGATAATACGGATCGTGACAAGAATATTATTATAATGTCAATATTTATATGTAACAATTTAAATTTGATATATTCCACGATAAAGTAAATAGAAATTATATATAATGCTAAATGTATAGTGGACTATCCGTTTTTTCATACCCGATACATGCAGAATTCGTTAAAACCTCAACCACATGCACAAACCTCCACCACCGCCACAATTTTTTTTTTCGCACTGACTGTATGCTGTTAGCCCTAACGGCTTTAACAGCGTCACTGGGCGGGACGGGCGAGCGCAGAAGCATCGCCGAGGTTGCGAAATGCAAAAAGGTAAAGCGCAGAAGCTCTACTTAAGTCGGGGAATGTCGTCCTAAGGGTGCCTCCTGTGAGGCCGGACCACGGCTTAGGGCGACGCGTAGTGGAGGGCTGATGTATGACTTAAATTAGTCATTGCGGACGTCAGAAAACTGGGACCTCGTCTTCGCCGGCGAAGACGCTGTGTGTGTGTATTACGTGTATCTGTGTTTGCGATCGTTATTTGATCGTCGGGGTCATACAGGACGCTTTTTGGACGCCTATATTTTCGATGGTCGGACCTAACTGGGATGTAGGTTGAAGCAAATGCAATAAGGGGGTTCGGGTGTAACTCAGAATTCTCAAAGTAAGATTTCGAAAAGCGTTTAAAGAGGTGAGTAATGGTAGGGTGTTCGAGGTCTCTATGGAAGTCAGCGTTCCGCATGAACCACGGACAACCAGTTGCAGTCCGCATAAAAACCACCGCCACAACAATACGCAAGCACTACACGTGCATGTAGTGCTTGCGTATTGTGGCAAAAATTGTATGAGTAATGTATATTGTGGCAAAAATAATTTATATGGCAAAACAACGTTTGCCCGGTCAGTTAGTATAATATAATAAGCTACTTTGTTTAATATCTACTCAAAATTAATATCTAGAACGAAACTGTAATGTAACGGCCACTTAAATATAGCTTTTGCACAGTTCAGTAGCAGATCACTACCGGAAAAACCTTCTTTCGTCAAACTTATCTCAATTCAATCAAAGCTCACCGCAGAACTGTTTTGAAGAGCAATTTAAACTTAAAAGTACAAATTTTTGTACGCATGCGTAGAGTTGTACGAAGCGACTCCAAACAATTCGGCAGTTGGACGTACGCTTTCGTGATTTGCGCAGCCCTAAGGCTTTGCAAAGTTCTATTAAAGTTTCTCCGGGTGAATACGGAAATTCTATTCTATTCTATTTTAATTTAACTTTATAATACTTAAAAATAATTTAATTATAATTAACAAAAGTGACAATTTAATATAATTATTAATTAATATAAAGTTTTGTGATTACAATCTTCAAATAAAGTTTTTTGAAACAGTGTTAGTTTAGTAGAATTAGGAAGATTTAGAAAGTACGCGTAATTATTTTTAACAAACTGTATAAAAAAAATAGTGATAAAAGATAATTTAATAATAGTGTGTTTAAAAATATATGTGTTAAAACTTTCGCAATAAACTTTATTATAACAAATAATAGTGATGGATACTAATATGCTGAATTTATTTACTAGTATTTGTGGGACATAATTGAAGTAGTTGTAACTTTAAGAGGTAAGGAATTATTTGTATGTCTCATTAAATTTATCATTCGCTTTATTCAAATTCAAATTGAAAATATTCTTTATTCAAGTAAACTTGTAAACAAGTACTTTTGAATCGTCAACTCTACTGCTGGTTCGGAAAGCTGTTCCTACCGAGAAGATATTCACGAAGCAAACTTCGTGAGGAAACTTGCATATGTTAAGAGAATGAATTAGGACATATTTGTTCACCAGCGTTATTGGTTAAATTTAAATTCAAATTCAAAATAGTTTTTATTTAAGTAAACTTGTAAACAAGTACTTTTGAATCGTCAACTCTACTGCTGGTTCGAAAAGCTGTTTCTACCGAGAAGAACCAGTAAGAAACTCGGCGGTTGCTCTTTTCAAATAATAATTCTTATTACTAGTTACATATAGTTATTAATGTCTTGTACTGGGTTGAGGAGGGTTGTACTTTGTCTATTATATACATCGTTCGGGCAGTATAATTAAGCTCCGAAAGTTTACTCCAAATATACAAGGGAAATTAGACTATTGTACAGCAGTGGTATTTTAAAATTAGGCTTCTAATAGCAAAAGGCCAATTAGACAGTAACTTAAATGTAACTTAATTCAAATCTATACTTATTATAAAACGTTCATTCATTCTCCACACACACTCTAAGTGGGGTCGGCGCAATCATTTTGTCACATGATTTGGCTAAGTATTTTACGTCGTACGTGACGTCAACTTACCTTAGTCGCCTTTTACGACATCTCGGTAAGAAATGAGGGTGGTCTATTCTATGCAGCCGGATAGCACGCGGCGTTATACTTATTATAAAACAAAGTTCCTAAAAGCTGTCTATATGATATGTAAACTCAACAATCGTTTCGCCCCGCAACCGAAGCATCATCAGGAGATAGACTCTTTGTGATATTGAACGTGTGTAGTGCTTGTGTATTGTGGTGGCGGTGGTGGAGGTTTGTGCATGTGTTGTTACGAATCCTGCATGTATCGGGAATGAAAAAACGGATAGTCCACTATACATTTAGCATTATATATGTATATTTTCTATTTACTTTATCACGGATTATAGCAAAACAATTTTATTTTTACTTTTGTATTATGGATTTAACGCAAAGTAACGCCTAATTCTAATAATTATTCATACACGGCAAGTTAAAAAAAGCTTTTAAAAATCGTTATAAAATTCTAATGTTCAAATAATCAATTATACAGCGAAAGATTTAGATACACATTTTCACTCTTCATATTTGCTGTTGATCAATCAGAGCAGTAAATTCCAAATTCCGCACAAACAGGAAACTGAAACTTTTCAGGTATTTTATGAATTTTGGACGAATCAGAAAAATGACAATTACCTCAGCGCACCAAAGCGTAAACAACGTTCAAGCAAAATGGGAGGGTATAACTTTTCAGTGATTTGAACGAATCAGAAAAATATTCATTTCAATTTCAGTTTCAAACAAGTTTCAATCCAAACTGGAGCTTGAAACTGTTTACGGAAAATAACACAAATGTCAAAATCGTAATGCATTACTATTTTGTCGTGGAGCCTATCCTCCTGATGATGCTTTGGTTTCGGGGCTAAACGATCGTCGAGATTGTTGTGGTGATGATTGTGTGTGCTGCTTGTGTGCTTTGTTGCTGGTGGAGTAGCCTTGGGGTGGGTGTGGTGGCTTGCCCTGCATGTGTAAGGTTCGTAAATTTTGCCTGCTTCGTACACATTAGCTTTGCATGCATTCGCTTAACCCGTGCGGATTATAGCGAGGTAGTTCTTATATATTTCGTGGTAGGTAGTGCCTGTAATATGGAATTCCGCAAAGTAGCGCCTGCTTCTATAAATCATTGAAAAATAACTATTTAGGTTTTCAATGCCAGTTCATTTATGTATATATCCAGTTTGGAATTAATACTAATTAAATTTGGGCAAACAAAAAGTCATAAATTTAGAAATATACGTATGTTGAACGAAATATATCTGCTCATATCTGTTCTAGACTAGATTAAATAAAAGAATATTCACTTCAATTGTGTCAGCTAAACAAGGCGCCGGTAAACTTGGCTCGTTTACAATTCCGTGTGCCCCACTTTGAATTCGTTCAAATATAATATACTTAATAATAAGTATTTATTGAGTTATCACAGCCTTCCTGAATTTGTAAGAAAACTATATATTCATCATTGAGATCAATCAATATCAGTATTAACTAATAGTCTTTCATCATTCTCCTGCCCTTATCCCACTCTTAGTGGGGTCGGCACAACATGTTACACACGATTTGGCCACGTATTTTACAACCGGCTGCGTGCCTGACGTCAACTTACCTTAGTCGCCTTTTACGACACCTCGGTAGGAACTGAGGGTGCTCTATTCTATGCAGCCGGATACCACACGGCACATATCTTAGTCGCTTCTTACGACACCTCGTTGAGAAAGGAGGGTGGTCTATTCTATTCTACCGGATACCACAAGGCGTATTCAACTAATAGTCGTTAAAGGTTTTAAATAATAATATTTACTTTATTTAGGTGGTTTATACCTTTACATTATACCTTAAGTATAACTTAAACCAGCACCAGCATTAGATGAACTTAAAAGGTAGGAAATATAGAAACTATACTATCACTTACAGTTTTGCCTGTGGTTTCCCTTTCAAAACCTGAGCAATATTTTAGACCGCACTGCAAAAAATGTCTCTCAAGCTTCACAAGTGGTCTCATAAAATTATAAACGTCTTATTTTATGAAAATACGAAATTATGGCCATACAAAAGGACGAAAATAATTTATGGACTTTGGGATCCGTTTCTTAAAAAATTCCAGCATCAATTTTAGATTTATGCGTCTAAGTTTTGAGCGACGAGAAGCGGTAAATATTATTTATTATTCAAGATATAAACGTGATTGTTATGGGCAATTTGTATATGGTAACGTAACTGCCTGTTACTATCCCACTGCTGGGCATAGAGGCTCTCTCTCGGTTTTTTGGAGAGAAGAATTGGAGCTAAGACTTGACACGCTGCTCCAATACGGATTGGTAAGGTGCACATATCCTTAGAATTCTCTAGAGATATGCAGGCTTCCTAACGATGTTTTCCTTTACCGAAAAGCGTCTGAAAAATTGCAATTATCAATTTTTTGCCTGCCCGGGGTTTGAACCTATGATTGTCACTAGAGAGTGACACGGTCTCACCACTGAGCTATCGCAGCTTAATTTGTATGTCAAAACTAATAATTGACTAATCCGTTAGCACAGATGGCAGTGACCCTTGCATTCAGCTGCAGCTTTTATAAACAATTTGTTGGTTCTTCGCGTCTAGGCGTATATATATTTAAGTATGTATTTAAAACTATATATGTATATATATCACAGTTGTCTGTCATCCACAACACGAGCATTAAGTTACTTACTTTGGTGTCGGATAGCCGTGTGTGTAATCGTCCATAAAATTATTTATATATATAAATATATTTTTTTTAATACAAATATATTTATTTAACTTATAGAATAAGGGGGGTATTTCCAGAACTATAATCCAAAATTATGATTATATTAAAATATGTTGCTATAATCCACGATTAGAGCTAATCCCTTATCATGATTGCTTTTGTTACAAATGTATTTTCCTCTAAATCATGCTTCGATTCAAATGTCGATTAATGTATAAATACTCCTTTAACATAATGAAATAATTTACATCGTTTCCGGTGTTGCAAGATTTGAAATTATAATTTTTAATAAAAAATTAGAATAATTTTCCGATTTTGGACCAAGAGATTCTTATTTGGGGTTTATATTAGATAAATAACTATCAGAACACTTATTTATAAAATTTGATAAAAAAATTGCTAAACGACGTTAACTTTAAACATAAATTAGGGAAACTTTCTAGTATTATTATTTATGATTTTAATGGACTCGAAAAAAAACTTTTAATGTTTGAAAGCACTCAAAAGTTTTAGAAAACGTCAGTAATGAATAACTAACATCTGTCGTTTAACTTGTGACTGTCTAATATTTTCATTTAGTTTGATAAAACGTTTTTATCGCGTAAAGTTTATTGCCCTTATATTGATGTTAACCATTTTTTTAATGATATAGAGTGACCAAGAAGTGTAAGTAGAAAAAGTTAAATATAGAACAAAAGTAATAATTAAATTATTTTGCTATAATCCGCGATACAGAAAATAGAGAATATATATAGTGTTTAATGCATAGTATACTATCCGTTTTTTCATACCCGATACACGCAGGATTCGTAAAAACACATGCACAAACCTCCACGACTTCCACCACAATACACAAGCACTACACACGTTCACTATCACAAACTCAACAATCGTTTCGCCCCGCAACCGAAGCATCATCAGGAGATAGACTCCACGACAAAATCGCAAAGGTTTGCGAGTGCTTGCGTATTGCGGTGGAAGTGGTGGAGGTTTGTGCATGTGTTTTTACGAATCCTGCACGTATCGGGTATGAAAATACCCGGATAGTCCACTACACATTTAGCACTATGTATATTTTCTATTTACTGTATCGCGAATTATAGCAAAATAATTTTATTATTACTTTTGTATTATTGATCTCCGCAAAGTAACGCATAATTCTATAAAATATTTAAATCTATAAAAGTGTTTTATAACACAAAGAAAGTAAACAATGGTTTATGGAAAGAATATATTTTGAATTTTTGCCGAAGCAGAGCTTTTTCCTGTTCAAAAAATATACGGTTTAGTGAAGCGAGTGATTTAAAAGTTGAAGGACGTGTGTGAAAGCTCAAACGTTCAAATTGTGTTTTGGTGTGACAAAGGTGGCGTGTGATGTACAAAAACTGCCATGCCGTTCTCACGTCAACAACTGCCAGTCTTTTTACTAACATCTGTGCAATCATGAAAATAAATATATTGTTAGGAATGGAAACTGGCAACACTATAATCACGTGGCCGATAGCAAGGAAGGGACTTGCTTTTGGAGCGAAAATTGCGAATAAAAAATGGAGCCCGTCATATTGAAGGCAATCTTCTAATTAGAAATTTATCTAATACGGTTATTAGACTTTACCCTGCAAGTATCATTGTTCGTAGTTTCGTTGTAAATGATTATTGAACGCTTTCGCGTTTGGATTGTGTTAAACCTGTCTTGGTTAAACAAACAGGTGTAATTAGTGTTACTGTGCCGTTCTAATACTGTTCGGGTAGACCGCGTCTACCTACCTACATTGAGTGTTCTTTGTTATTAGAATCTAACCTTGAATAGTTAATATTCGTAATAAGAGCAACCGCTGAGTTTCTTGCTAGTTCTTCTCAGTGGATGACAGCGTTCCGAACTGGTGGTAGAATCATCCTGGCATAATAATTCCAAATTATATTAACTTAAGCCGTCAATACTTTGTCCTGTTCAATATGTTGTAGCTGTACGTTTTTCTTTGTTGACTATGTGAGAAAGCTGAAATATTTAAGTGAAATTCCTGCCACTTCTAAGAATATATATTGTTCGCGCCTACGGCGTGCCCTTCAAGAGCCACAGTTGGTGAGTGTAATCAGGATAAGCAGACAACCGGCAATTTCTCCACCCCGAATAATCAAAGGATACTGACCTTTCACTGGGAGGTTTCTCCGTAGGGTATGACGTCCACGCCGGCTCCGGCCGGAGTATATCAAAGGCACTTTTATTCGTGGAATCACTGATGTTTTAGTACATCCGTTTTAGTACTGTACACAGCCACCAATTTTTCTTTAATATTCCGTATATATTAATAATAAATGTCCACCGAATACCGATATTAGCACTACTTGACCGCGAGTACCGAGTTCACAGTGTCGCGCGGCCGACCGATCTCTCTTTGTTCTCTTGAGACATTTTTGTGCCACCTACCCGCACCGCCTCAGGTGCAGTAAGCCCCGATTACCCTCGGCGGAAAAAATTGCCCGAACATTTATTTTTTTTTAGATTTTAAACTGAATAGTTTCATAGTTTATGTGTAGAAAACGGCCGTACTGACGTCAGTTCCCACTTTTAAATATATATATTTAAACGCATACATAATGCATATATACAACCTGACTTGAAAAACCTACAATTTTGTATAGAAAATTTTTATGCGAATTATATTATGGGGGCGATTGTCGGATAAACGAACTCTGTTTAGTTAAATTTCTTTATTGTTTTATATTATTATTAATTGTAATTTTTCTTATGCTATATATAAATTGTGATAGCCCAGCGGTGAGACCGTGCGACTCTTTCGAGGGGAACACGAGTTCAAACCCGGGCAGGCACCAATGAGTCTTTCTATTAAAACTCATGTGTCTAATCGATAATTGCAATTAATCACACGCTTTTCGGTGAAGGAAAACATCTTGAGGAAACCTGCATATCTCTAGAGAATTCCGGAGATATGTGTAACCTACCAATCCGCATTGGAGCAGCGTTGTAGCTCTTAGCTCCAACCCTTCTCTCCAGAAACGGGAGAGGAAGCCTATTCCCAGCAGTGGGATCGTAACAGGCCGCTACTTTTATATATAAATAATAAATATATAATGGCGTCCGATCCCACCGATGTTAGGTTGGGAAAGGCGAGGTTGCGAGAAGTGTCTTTCCAAACGCTGAGTAGACGTAACAAGCGTGAATCGAACCCGAACCCGAAAGCGACCCGCGGAGCTGAAGGCAAGGTCCTTAACTTTGGTTCAATTCACTTTGGTTCTTCTACGGATCTTGTTTATTCGATTGATTGACCCCCCGGAGCATAATTTTTACCGTATACTAAAATTAAAAAATATTAAAAGTAGTCTTTTAAACACCCTCTATACTGATATCATACCCACAAATACCACAATATGTGCGTACCCGCAAAATTATAGACGAATATTGCTATCCTAATTATGGGATACTATAAAATATGATCAATCTAATCTGATAAGCTTCGTTAAAATGCTATTACTCTTAGAGTTAACATAATCCAGTGGCATTAAATTTTCAATTACAACGAACAAACATTTGCTATTAATATGTAAATAAGGTTCATTAGTATACTAAACATTGTAGAGTATCGTTCATAGATGGAAATTACTCAATAAGGGACAGATCCAGTGCAGAGGGGAACAAATCTAGATAATTGTACTTCCCTACATATATTAGACAACGAAGTCAGCAACATATTTGTGTGCCTGACGACCTTTTTTATTGTTTATAGACGATTACTTGACTGTAATAATGCCTGATCTAAAACAATGATACAGTCTAATGGGAAACACGCATGCCTTTTCACTCTAGCTTTAAATATTCTCATATTAAATGCATTGGGAAAGACTGAAGCTACGAAAGAATTCCATTCTCGTGCTGTGCGCAAAAGATATGAAGAATCGAAACGCTTCGCACGCCTTCGTGAGATATTTACAATGTAGGAGTGGAATCTCTCTGTGCTTTGCGATGCGATAGTAAATAAGCCGTTGAAAGACCGTTTTGAGGTCATCAGTCCACCTCGTAGGGGTCACAGGCGCTGTACTTTCCATTGAGGGATAGACTCCACGACAAAATCGCAAAGCGAAGCAGTATTCGATCAAGCATTGTTATATAGTAGTCGGTTCAACCCCTTGAAACATCTATTTGATCGTTAATGAGGGTGCCATTGTTATGCTTAATGATTTCTAATTGTTTCAAAATATTTAATTTTAAGCTTTTTTCACAGGTGTGTTTTTTCACGTTTACGAAATTACGTTAACGTTAGATCAAAGTTTATAGGATATTGCTATTTATAAACGGAAGCTTAGTTTAAATTTCTTCGAGCAATATGTAAAGCCAGAAATCTCTCTTAAATTAGATTTCGATTCCAAGATAAGCTGGATCTTTTGACGTATGATTCCAATTTAGTTGAGAAATTCCGGTTTATATAAAAATCAGTCAGCTTATCGCAATTAAAGCGCAATTGATTAAGAAAATTATATCAATGAACAGCAATGGAAAGCCGATGGAAATCAAAACATGGAACACTAGAATATAGACAATTGAAGATCATAAGTCTTCGAACAATGTGTGTTGTCAGTGATAACCAATAGTTTTGAAACTTACTTGCCAATCATAAGCCTTCTAAGAAATTTCAGAGTCACTTAAATGGTGATGTTTACCTTATATCTCAAGAGCTATGAATATGAGCTTTTTGCTAAATTTAGTTTAGATTTAGACGAGATATGTAGAAAAAGAAGAAACTTAAACATAGCCGAACAGTACGAGAGGGTGAAATGGCAATAGCAATAGAAATAGCAATGAAGAATTAATTAACGTTGAGGTTTCAAGGTGTTGGAAATCACTATATACTAGCAACGCAATGTGAGTAGACCTTCCACTAGATAGATAGAAGTCCTATAAAAAGGATCGCAGAAAGTTGATGGATTTGAGTGGCTAAAATTCGTGTAGCTTAGAAGACCTATGTTCGATTGACGTTTATTGTTAAAAAAAAGACGATGAACGATTATTCAACAATAATAAAACAATACTAACAATAATACATCTCCCCGACGTTAAAGTTTTTTATGAAATATTTGGCATGAAACGAAAACTAACAAAAAGGAACTCGTATAACAAACTTCTTGTCCCTAGTTTACTGTAGCTATTACAACTAAGTATTTTTTGATTTAGTTATTTTATCTCACTTTTTTATGAGAGATTAGGATAGTCGTAGCGTAGTTGAGCGGAAAAGTTAGAGAGAGTGTGGTCTGTGGTGAAATTGCGAATGTTAGCTCGAATGGAACGGAATAAACTTTAATGGTTTCCATTAATGTCTGTTTCATGTCGCTTAAAAGTTTATTTACAGTTTGTTTTATTAGATGTTCAAAAAAGATACATACTATATGATGTGCTTGATATATAGTGTACTATTCGTTTTCAGTCCTGATAAATGCAAGATTAGTAAAAGATTTGTATCTCCTAATAATGCATTGATTACAAGGTGAGACGATTTTTGAGATTTCGTAGTAAATGTTTGTCGAATGTTATGGCAATCACTAGTGATGATAGAAATGCAGCACTTACTGTGACGTCAGAAAACCTGTACATAAATTAATTTGTTTTTGCTCTATACTATGTTTATTTATCGGCGATCGCAATTGAATCAACAGCGTCGTATAAAGCTTTTTTTGTGATTGTTTAGTAGAACAATCAAATAGGCTGGAATGCATTTTGAATACATCCGACTGACCATTTTAAAACTACAGTAAAATATTGTTGAACCTTTGAAACAATGAGCGATATAAAAACGAAACAAGTAAAAGCAATTTATTGAATACCTAACACCAATATAGCGAAACCAATAGTCTAATACAGTGTTTCCCAAAGTAGGGCCCATGCTCTACACGGGGATAAGTTGATTGTTAAGGACTGCAATTCGAAAATAGACTCGACATGAGTTTAAATCTTCGCTACGGGCTATTTAAATGAAATGCCTAGATTGTTATGTCAAAATTAATGAAAAAAATCTTTCTTAAACCTATCATTAAAGTTTCTGAAATAAATTCACATTTTTAATTATAACGCGAAAGGAACCCTATAGTAAAATTAAACAACGTATTACCTATCAACGTTCACTTTAATTGCTAGGAACAGAATGAATTGCTGGCTGACTGGTGGCAACAGTCACATCTAAAGTTCAGTCCAGTTCTAATCTAATCCGAGATTGGTAGAAGAAGAATATGACGTCACGGTCATACATTTAATTGGCTGGCTGGCATCGCAATAGTATGATCTCATTGGCAGACTGGTATCACAGTAACACACTCTCTTAGCAGCTTGTTATAATATTACAAAAAAAATTAAGGTACTAAAGGAGGCAAAAATTTTTAATGTTGGGCATGACACAAAAAAGGTTGGGAAACACAGGTCTAAAACTAAACGTCTACTTTATTTGTTTGTTCGTACTTTTCATATATAAAAAGCTGTGATAGCCTAGCGGTGAGACCGTGCGACTCTCTGGAGACGACATAGGTTCAAACCCCGGGCAGGCACCAATGGGTTTTTCTATTAAAAAACTTGTGTCTAATTGATAATTGCAATTTATCACACGCTTTTCGGTGAAGGAAAACATCGTGAGGAAACCTGCATATATCTAGAGATTTCTAGGGATATGTGTAACCTACCAATCCGCATTGGAGCAGCGTGGTAGGTCTTAGCTCCAATCCTTCTCTCCAAAACGGAGAGAGGAGGCCTTAGCTTAGCAGTGGGCATAGTAACGGGCTGTTACTTTACTTTACTTTTCAAAAAAACAGCGTTATGCTACTATCCCAAAGCTGGGAATGAGGCTCGTCTTTAGAGTGGAGTGTTGAGAGTTTAGATCCACGGCGTCATAACTTAGTTATATAATACAATATCAACTTAATTATTCTTCCGACCCTATTTTCGATCTTCTTTACTTTACAGTATCGATTTTATAAATTACTCAAGACTATCCCACTCTAAGTGGGATCAGCACAAGATGTTGTCACATGATTTGGCTGCGTATTTTACAACCGGTCACCTGCCTGAGGTTAACTTATCTTAGTCGTATTTTATAACACCACGGTAAGAAAGAGGGTGGTCTATTCTAATCAACAGGATACCACACGGTGGGTCTCCAAAAATGGAGAGAGGAGGCTTTTGTTCTGTAATGGGATAGTAACAAGCTGTCACTACTTCATTTCTGTTAAAAATTTAATACAATCAAGATCATCCTCCTGCTTTTATCCCACTCTAAGTGGGGTCGGAACACCATGTTACAAAAATGTTGTTACATAATTTGGCTAGGCATTTTACGACCGGCAGCCTGCCTGAAGTCAACTTATCTTAGGCGCCTTTTTCGACACCTCGGTACGAAATGAGGGTGGTCTATTCTACTCAGTAGAGCACCCACCGGCATTGTTGTTTCCTTACATTGTTTGGAATGACATTACATTCATTGGAATGATCCAATAAGTCGAATAGTGGTTGTTACGATTTATTCCTGCAGTAAAATCATGCAACTGAGGCACTCCTTAAATGAATCGCGTGATGCAACTATGTTTTATGCTCTTGTAGGAAGGTTACTGATCGAGTGCTGTAATGTACTTTATTACACTTCACTTACTGAAATTAAATCTTACAACAAAATAGCGATGGTACACCTGCGCTCTCTTCCTATAAATCACTTTGTTTTATCTAGGGAAAACATATCTCTATGATTACAGCCTTTATGGATCGATTTACCTAACGAACTACTGAAAATGACTAACGATATTACAACTTGACTTTAGCTTGAACTTTTTTAATCAATTTAATAAACCTGTTACTCAAGACTTTAAGACAATTAGACCCTTTTCTACGGCCATCACGTTAAATTACTGAAAATCTTTACGCTTTGAAAATTTCATTTCCAAGTTCGAAAGGATATATATTTTTAAACACAACAATGTCAACATCATCATCCTTCTGCCCTTATCCCACTCTAAGTGAAGTCGGCACATTATGTTACAAACATGTTGTCACATGATTTGGCTCCGTATTTTACGACCGGCCGCCTGCCTGACGTCAATGTCACAACAATGTCAACAATCATATATAAAAGATCAATTGAGCCAACCGTGTATATAACCGGCGATTCTGGGGTTACAACGTACCCCAGAATCACCGAGAGAAACCACGTCCAGATATCACATTAACGGCTACAGTGTTGCCTTAATTGTAGACTTAATTATTAGATTATATTTATTATATTTAGATTATAATTATTAGACTTAATTATTAGGTTGTAATTGTTAGATTATACCTAGACGTAAGAGCTCACGATAAGCTGTGATAGCCCAGCGGTGAGACCCTTTCGAGGGGAACACGAGTTCAAACCCGGGCAAGCACCAATGAGTTTTTCTATTAAAACTTATGTATCTAAGTGGTTATTATAATTTATTACACGCTTTTCGAGGAAGGAAAACATCGTGAGGAAACCTGCATATCTCTTGAGAATTCTGGAGACATGTGTAACCATCTCCATGGTTTATAGAAATGACAGGGCATTATTAGATTTTAGGCACGATGTCTAATAAATTTTGCAGAATTAATTACAATTATTTAAATAAAAGACCGCTTCATTGTGCTTTAGGTAATGTAATTATCATTTTGCATTTACAAACGTTTCTGCTAGACTAATATATTGCTAGAGATAATAGCTCTAATAAAAATCATTTATTAACTTTTTCATAATGCAATCACTAAGCGTAATCGAAACACATTAATAAAGCGTTGCGCAATTTAGGAGCATGAGAGCAGTAAAGTCATTAAAAAGAAAGATGGCCGACATTTGTTTAAGCTGAGACATTTTGGGCCATTTAACCACAACGGCTACATTTCAAGTGGTAAAGTTAAACTTCGAGATACATGGATACCTCGGCCTCTACGAATAATATTTAAATTTCTAATTCAAAATATTTTTTATTCAAGTAAACAGGTGATTTTAAATCGTCAACTCTACTGCTGGTTCGGAAAGATGGTCCTACCGAAATGAGCCAGCACGAAATTCGGCGTTTGATGTTTTCATAGTATAATTCTTATAACTAAGTTACATTTATCTTGTGTAGGATCGGAGATATATCCTTATTCTTTTTATCAGCCTCCTTTTAACAGTGTTTTTAGACTACTGTTTGACGTTTTCATAGTATAATTCTTATAACTAAGTTACATTTATCTTGTGCAAGATCGGAGATATATCCTTATTCTTATTTTTTATAAGCCTCCTTTTAACATTGTTTTTTAGACTACTGTTTTTTTAGAATGGACAAAGCTAAAATTGATTGCAGTATTTTATTATGGAATCTAATACCTACAAGCGACTTAAAAACTTTTGCAGGAGATGCAAGCTTATGTCGGTTTCTAGTTTGTTTATCATACATATACACTGCCATTTTCTTAGATTTTCTTTTTTTATAATCATTATCCTTATTAGTATAATTATTCATAGAGAAGATCACGGTCACTCCCATCATTCGTCAACTCTGGCGCTACTCCTTTTATATATATGCATATTTCAAATTCCCCTCGAAACAGAACTCAACAGTTTAAAAAAAATTCATTCTAAAGATTGTCGAAAAATTTCATTAAAATAGGTCCCACCATTTCGGAATCCATAAATGACATACAGACAAACAATTTGATATATAATATAAATCAGACGTATTAAAAAATCCTTCAACAAAAATAAAAGATACTGTATTCTTTTTTATCTCATAGCATAGTATACAAATCATATATCGTAAAGCAGGCGGACTTAATTCTCGTAGCTTTTTTTTCGTAGAATAAAGATAAAAGATAAATAAATAAATAAAAATCTTTTAAGCGAAGTTAAAAAGCACACAATATAAAACTTAAAAGACGTTCATTTTCTATTTGATTATTTATTATACCTTTTAGGGATGTTACGGAGGTGGGTTTACCGGAACCGGAGTCGGAACTGGAGATTTCATGTTTGAATTATCGGAGCCGAAGTCGGAATCGGAGTCGGAGGCGGAGGTTTCTACTTCCGCCTCCTTCATTATTAATTTAAAAATTGACCCGTAAACTGTACTTAGACAGTATGACCACCACGATTTCAATAATTTAATACTTAAGCGCGTCTAACTATTGATACTGAACATAAAAACAAAACGAACGAGAGTTGTGCGTGCGAAGGGCAACGAGTAGCTGCGTGTTCTGTCCGCATTCGCATGACAATTTTACCTTCGTTATACCCCCGACTATAATTTTTTGGAGCCGGAGTTGGAGTCGGAGGTGTGAATTCAATCGGAGGTTCCGACCTTTCGGAACCGAAGTCGGAGCTCCGTAACATACCTTTATTACTTTTTATTATTTTTTATTTATCACCTTTATAAAAGGGTTTGACAGTTCGGGACCACGGTGGATGCTACTCTGCCGAAAAGTCGCACCTTACCTAAATAATATCATAAAAAAATCACACAAATAGTAACAACTGAAATCAATCATTTATTTTTTGTTGCAGAACACAACAATGGATGCCAACATATCCCTAGAGTACAACAGCAGCTTGTTGTTGCGAGAAAGAACATCAACAACAATAACTATTGTTGTACGGAACACAACGATCGCGACCAACGCGTACGAATGGCGTTTCGTGCTGCCCCCCTACTTTCTTATCTTCTTGCTATCAATATCGGGTAATTGTTTAGTGATAGCAACACTGGCGAGCAACCGAAGGATGAGAACAGTCACCAATGTGTATTTATTGAACCTGGTAAGTTAAAATCATTACCATTATTAAAACCTCAGCATTTTAAATTGTTAATTGAATTAATGACTAGGACATGAACTGAGCTAAATAAGTCGAATTTGAAAAAGAGTTTTCCGCATCCGCAAAGCAGAAGCCATTGCTGCCCGCCATCGCTCCCTGCCCACAGATGTTTCATGTTACGGTGGACAAGGAGAGACCGTGCCCCAGATAGGGGCCCCTACACCTTGGTGGGCGTTACCCCCCCCACCGGGTAATTTTTTAAAGAGGTTTTCTTCCTCGTCTGTAGAAAGTTAGATTGATCTATTGAAATAGTGGTGTTTAAAAAATAGTACCGGTCTGTTACTATCCTACTGCTGGGCATAGGCCTCCTTTCTCTGTTTTTGGAGAGAAGAATTAGAGCTAAGACCTACCACGCTGCTCCAATGTAGATTGGTACGTTACACATATTCCCAGAACTATCTAGAGATATGCATGAAAAGCGTGTGATAAATTGCAATTATCAATCAGACAAATATTTTTGAACGGAAAACTCATTGGCCCGGGATTTGAACCCATGACCCCTTGAAATAGACACATTGTCTCACCACCGGGCTATCACAGCTTGGTTTAATAAAGGCTTTTAATAAATATCAGATTGTTATCTATAAAGGATAATCCGTCTTTAAGGTTTGTTTTTGTTTACTCTTACTCCGTATAAAGATGCAAAAGTGATAAATCGTTATTTAAAATTAAAGTATAATTAATAATTTTTCGTTTCAAATTATTAATTTTTCTTACATATGTATATATAAAACTTGACGATTGAGAGAGAGACAAAAGAGATGCTGCGAAAACGACACGGGTAGAAGCAATTGGTTAAACATTTCTTAAATACTTCACACTAAATATAATCTTAGTATACGAATATATATAACATAACAATACCTATAATAAACAATTTATACCATTGAAAACTTAAATATATTTAATTAGTCAGACAGGAAGTAAGCTTAAAATCGGCTCTTAAAAACAAAAAGCGATTGAGCCCTAGGAGTATCAGGTGGGAGTTTATTCCATAGCCTAGCTGATCTGGCTGTAAACGAGTTATAACAGTTATAAGAGAATAATAGACTAAGGTATAATAGAGTTACAAGTATGCATTAGATTCAATTCAGAAACAATTGTTTCATTTTATAAATGAACCTTTTAGAGTTGAAAGATTTCAGCAAATTTCTCCACTTAACATTGTTACGAACATACGGAAAGAGTTCGTAATGCATATGTCAAAGAATTCGAATTGGCAAAAACGGCTTGTAACCTATATGTCATAAGGTTCAAATTCACTTAACGCTAATTGTCTGTAACATTCAGGTGTTTACAGAGGTTGTTTACAACCTCTCCAAGGACTCGTGAACGTTCGCAAACATTGTCGTCATCGGTTCGTTCGATATATAAGCAGACGTATCGTGCACCTCGACGTTCAGTTTGCGAATAGTGATCAAAAGCGAATTACAAAGTAAAATAATGGCTTTTGGTTTTTTTATTGGACAACTAACTGCGTAGAGACTACTGTTCTGAGTTTGTAGTGAAAAGTTGGATAAAGTGTTTTAACGAGTGACCAGGTATTTTCATTCAAATCCGCGAACCCCTGTACGTAACAATAATAAAAGTATCCTGCCAATTTCAAGCCCATCCTGGTCCTTTCTTATTCATGAGCTCATTATGCGATGGTGCTGGGGCGGAAATTGAAAACGCATAACGAACCACAAATAAAAGCCCGGACGGTCCGGTAAATGTAGTCAGGTCTTCTTAAAACTTTTCAAACTTTTACTTTAACTAATTAAGGAAATAGGTATTCTTACTTTGGCTTCACGGTATATTTTTAGCAATCTTACGTTTGTGCATAAGAATATACATAATTATAAAAGGATTGGCGATGTATATAATAAACAAAGTAGGAACCGACATAAACTTGCGGCTGCTTTGCGCCTTGCAAAAGTAAATAAGTTACTTGTGGGTTTGGGTATAAGATTCTATAATAAAATCCCGCAATCGATTTTATCTTTGCCACTACAGCAATTTAAAAGCGCTTACTTAGTTAGTTAGTTAAAGGGAGGCTGATACAAAAGCCTATTATACTATTATACTATTGAGGATTATATAGATGATAAAAATGCGTGGATATACTACTACTACCTCTCCACCCTGTACAAGATAGTAATAACCAAATGTAACTAGTTATAAGAATTTTATTTGAAAAGACTAACCACCGAGTTTCTTGCTGGCTCACAATTTAATACTTCTTGGCATTGCACTTGCAAATGACATAGATCGGTTTATACGAGAAATGGGGGTCACAAGTTAAATATTTCCTTTAAATATGGGAGATTTTAAGCAAGAAGGTTTGCCATATTGAAGTCAATATGATCAACTTTCAAATATCAAATAACAATCGCAAACACAGAAACACGTAATACACACATAGCGTCTTCGCCAGCGAAGACGAGGTCCCAGTTTTCAGACGTCGGTTGGTCGTGGTTTCTCGCCGCACTTTCGACATCTTAATGACCAATCATAGTCATACCGTCAGCCCTCCACTACCCGCCGCCCTAAGACGTGGTCTGGCCTCACAGACGGCATCCTAAAGGATGACTTTCCCGACGCTAGTAGGCCCGCATTTCGCCATCTCAACGATACTTCTGCGTGACGTTAGACGGTGACGCTTACAGAATATACTCCGTTCGAAAAAAAAATACAAATATAGCACCTCTTACTCATACTAATATTATAAATTGGCTATAAGTACATTTTAATCATCGGCGAAGAAACAAGCATCGGAATCAGAACAATTCCTTTGATGGAAAAATTCTTTCGCAAATAGAAAGGAAAGAGCTAATTCTTTTTCAAATGTATTCAACAAGTTTCGGTCGTGTAGTTTTATTTGAAAAAACACGTCCTTCTTCAAGTTTCTGGTTTAGTCAATAAAGACTTTTTCTTACGAGAAATTTTTCAAGTAAGTCAATTGGTCAAGTAACTAAGGCAGATTTTTGGTCGGCAGCGGCATTGGCATCACGTCATTAAGATTCATCTATAATATAATTCATAGATTGCTCCGAGTCTTAGTTGGCATCTATATGAGAGTGTACATTTGTTGCATCCGTAATAAATACAGCGGTTAATAAGAAGTTATTCAGTCTTCATAATCCTAGACATACGTTAGCAAATTTGAGAGTTATATTGATGTATTGTGTCCAACACTTTGTTCACAACAGCGTAGATTTTAAACTCTCGCAATTCATACTTATTAACGTACAAAAATATGGGTCACATCGTGACAAAATAGAGTTATCTTTGCATAAATTACGCTGTTGTGGATATTAATATTCACAACAGCGTAATTTGTAGCTGCGTCTTTTTTTTGCAAATTTTCAACAAGCTGTTAGCCATAAGTACGTGAGGCACAAAGTAATGTTATAATAAATTATCTAAAAATATATGTCAATCATTCTTTAGATTCAATGCTGTTACAAGAGGATTTGCAAAATTTGATATGTTGGTGGTTTCATAGGTTAATGGAATGGATCTAAATTCCGACAAATGTAGTTATGTTCGATTCACAAGATCACGTAACCCGAATCAGAATCATTACCGTATTAATAACATTATATTTAAAAAATGAAACCATTCATGATCTGGGCGTAATCTTGGACACTAGTCAATGTTCATATAGCCCACATAGTTAAAAACTCTTTAAGAACTCTCGGTTTTTTTATTGCGGAACACTAGAGAATTTATAGTGTTATATATAATATATAGTCTGTCTTTATAGTTTTTAATACTCTGGTCCGTTCTTAAGTAGAATATTGCAGCGTCGTCTGGAATCCTTTTTATGAAGTGTATGCGAAACGTATTGAGTCGATACAAAAAAAGATTCGTTTGTCATACTGCATATCAATATGTTAAAACGATAGACTAACGCACTTTCAATTAATTTCGCTACGGAATCGAAGACGTCTTTTATATGGTATGTTTCTGCTGAAATTGTTGAGGGGTGTGATAGTACATCCTTATTAAAGCAAAATAACTTTGCAATACCAAATCGACAACCTCGTCGTGCTCAAATACGGAAGTTGTTCGCGGAATTATGTATAAATGTATAAATGATTGTTGTGATTTCTATTATTGTACATGTTGTTGCCATCTTTAATTAATTTAGCATTTAGTTTAATTTTTTTATTCTATCATGAAATCTGAAACGTATTTAATGTATATATTGTTGATGGCCTAATAAATAAATAAAAAAAAAGTGCTTTCATAGCGTTACCAACGAATGCAGTTTAAATAAGTTTAGTAGAAACAATGTGGAAAAACTGTAGAAACAGAAGAAACTAAGAAAGACAGAAAGGTGCTATTGTGAGTGAAAGTGACCGAATCCACAAAATTGACCACTTTTTTAACTAGGTTTAACTGTAGGTGTAACTGATTTGTAAAGCCAGCAATCACTTTTAGTGCTTATTTCTGTGCTGTGTATCCTCCTGCCCTTATCCCAGTCAAGTGGGGTCGGAACAACATGATACAAAATCTGTTGTAGCATGATTCGGCAACATATTTTACGACCGGCCGCCTGCCTGACGTCAACTTACCTTAGTCACCTTTTACAACTCCTCGGTAAGAAATGAGAGTGGTCAATTCAACTCAGGCGGATACAACACGGCAAGTTGGCTTACCTTAGTAGCCTTTTACGACACCTCCGTAAAATGAGGGTGGTCTATTCTACCAAGCCGGATACCACACGGCGGGTCAACATACCTTAGTCGCCTTTTACGACACTTCGGTGAGAAATGAGGGTGGTCTATTCTACTCAACCTGATACCACACGGCAAGTTGACTTACCTTAGTCGTCTTTTATGACACATCGGTAAAAAATGAGTTTGGTCTATTCTACTCAGCCGGTTACCACACGGCATAGCATTTTCCTTAAACAAATAATAAAAATTGATAATCCACCTTGCTCGAATATAGACATTAAACAATCAAACTAATGTTTTAAAGCTTGTTACTAAAACTTTTTTATCTTTACAGGCAATATCGGACTTCTTGCTTGGCGTGTTCTGTCTCCCTCCCACACTCGTCGGCCAAATATACAGAAGGTTCATGTTTGGAGCTGTGCTCTGCAAACTAATACCGTTCCTGCAAGGCATGTATAATATAATAATAAAGGTCCTAACGCTTTTTAATAATACTGATATTTTTAGTTTTTTCACTTTTTAATTTTTCTCTTCTTCTTTAAAAAATGATATTTTATACAAATTTCAGTCACTGAAAAACTGGTACAATATTATAAGAAAACAAAGCTTAATTACGCTGTCATTTGCAAAAGTCATAATAGCTCAGTTAGGAACGGACGGTCTCGAGGTGAAAATACTACGGATTGAGTCCAGAGCTTACCAGCTTGATAGACTTTTTCTTTTATTTTCAAGTATAAATCAGTTATTTTTACTCAGTAGCAAAGGTCAATTACCCAAATACTAAGCGAAGAATAAACAAAACTATTTTTCTTGAGCGTAATCGGAACAAATTGGGCAATTTCTGTTCTTATATTATTCCTTCGTTATAATATTCACTATGGCCCTATTATATCAAGAATATGATATCATCGTGGCACGTGTATGATAATTATATCTTTGGATTACGGAGGGGATAGTGTTATACAACTGATATTATGTTCCTGCCATTAGAAACCATAAATAATCTCTGCTTCGCTTGGTAACGGGAATAGATTACCATATTTTATTTCAGCTATTCGATAGCTGAAAAACAACTGTGAAAAACAAGTAATAAATGCCTGAATGTAGCTACTCATCGACCTTGTGTAAGGAAAATAATGAAAAAATATAGCTAGTTATAAAAATTTCGAAAAGAGCAACCGCCGAGTTTCTTGCTGACTCTTCTCGGTATAAACAGCTTTCCGAACCAGCAGTTGAGTTGATGATTCAAAAGCACGTATTTACAAGTGTACATGAATTAAGAATATTTTAAATTTGAACTAACATACTAGGCGAAAACACGGTACGGAATCACACACTTTTTTTTACGAAAACACACTTATCTTTGCAGGAATACTAAATTTTTTTACGATCCGGGATCTAGTTAAAAAGTAATTAATAGCTTTTCACTATCGGGGATGATCGCTAATCTACTATAATCAGAACGATCATCGTGGAAGTGTGTACACGATCGTCTCAGAATCATATGTATCACCAGTGATTCCCTTGATCCGTGTCAGCAATCACAGACGATGATTGCCGATAATAGTAGAGCCCTCTACACGATTGTGCTCACGCTTAATCGATTATAATCGCCGATTATGAAGAAGTGTAAGTCTTACACAGTCGAGTATGTATTATTTAAAAAGTAAAAAGCTCAGACATGAAAATCTTTCTAGCTTTCCATAAGCTCCACTTACAAAAGTTAATTAATTTATAAAAGGACTTCGCGATTCACTAGCTACAGTTATAGTCTGTGGTTTAAATGACTTATTTATAAATTTGAAATGTAACATTTAAGCTTCAGAGCTTTAGTAAAAGAAGTTAAGTATGGCCTGTTACTATCCAGTATTGGGCATAGGCCTCCTCTCCATTTTTAGAGAGAAGGATTTTAGCTAAGACCTACGCTGCTCCAATGCAGATTGGTGAGTAACATATGTCCTCAGAATTATCTGGAGATATGTAGGTTAGGTAGAAATTACCAATTGGACACATAAGTTTAAATAGAAAACTCATTGGCCACCTGCCCGGATTGGCACACGTGACCCCCTTGAAAGAGTCGCACGGTTTCACCGCTGGGTTATCACAGCTTCAAATCTTTAATGAATGAAAATTATATTTTAAGAATTAACAAGTCATATTTTTAATACTTCTTTTTTTACAGCATAGGTCACTAAACTGTCAGAATTTTAAGTTTATTCTTACCATTCTGATTTGAAGCTTTGAATAATTCATTCATTAAGTCTCTAACTTATTCTGTCTGGAGAAATTTGAAGTTGTAATACAAAAAAATATTCCTTAATATTTTACTATTATTTCACTCTTAGCGATCGTTACGTAACTTTCGTGGAGATTATTTAAAATTATTAAGATTAATACTGGCATCTGAATTTATAGATAAATATATATATGGGGACACGTACACACACGGCTGTCCGTCCCCAAAGTAACTCAATATGTGTGTTATGGGTGACGGACAACTGGTAAATATATACATATAATTTTAAATACATACTTAAATACAAATGTACACCCAGGCTCGAAACAACAAATTGTTTATAGAAAATGTTGGCCCTCGGCGGGGATCGAACCTGCGACCCGTGGAGCACAAGGCAGTGTCAATACCCACTGCGCCAACGGGCCAGTCAGGAGTTAAATCACAAAATTAATTTTTACATAATCAATATTTATCAAAACAAAAAGTTGGTAAATAAAGTATAGCTTTGCGCAAAAGTACGTAAATCGTTTGTGGGTTTGGGTATGAGATTCTATAATAAAATTCCGAAATCAATTTTGGCCATGCCATTACAGCAGTTTAAAACCACTGTTAAAAAGAGGCTGATACAGAAAGCCTACTATAATGTTGAAGATTACTTAGATGATAAGGATATCCGGCTGAGTAGAATAGACCACCCTCATTTCTTACCGAGGTGTTGTAAAAGGTGACTAAGGTAAGTTGACCCACCGTGTGGTATCCGGCTGAGTAGAATAGACCACCCTCATTTCTTACCGAGGTGTCGTAAAATACGACTATGGTAAGTTGACGTCAGGCAGGCGGCCGGTCGTAAAATACGCAGCCAAATCATGTGACAACATGTTTGTAACATGTTGTCACATGATTTGGCTGTTTGGATGTTTGTAACATGTTGTGCCGACCTCACTTAGACCTTATCCCACATAAAGTCACGAGAACGATGAGTTAAAAATACGAGAATATTCTATGGTACCTTTTTGTATTTTCATTGTTTAAAGCTTCGTTAAACAAATTTAACCTTTATTTAGCCTCTTTTAATCTTATACTAACGGGCTTATCTTTCTGCCTCTAAAATCATACAAATATTCGTGACATTTAGATAAAAGTCATGTTTTATTCATTTTCGGTAAGTTTTGTCATACGTGCTCGTGTTCAGATTTATGAATATCCGTTTCATTTTTATTTGACACAAATACGTGCGAAGCTCATGGATTTATCCGCCCAAAACGAACAAGTCAAGTAAAAAAAAGCTTTAAACAAAATTTAATGTGTCTACTCAAATTCAAATTCAAGATATTCTTTATTCAAGTAAACTTGTAAACAAGTGCTTTTGAATCGTCAACTCTACTGCTGTTTCGGAAAGCTGTTTGTTACCGAGGTGTCGTAAGAGGTGACTAAGGTATGTGCCGTGTGGTATCCGGCTGCATAGACTGGGCCACCCTCATTTCTTACCGAGGTGTCGTAAGAGGTAACTAATGTAAATTGACGTCAGGCAAGTGGCCGGTCGTAAAATACGTAGCCAAATCATGTGACAGCATGTTTGTAACATGTTGTGCTGACCCCACCTAGAGTGGGCTAAGGGCAGGAGAATGATGATGAAAAATAATTAATGTGAAGGTTGGTGTTGCTTTTTGCAACTAAATCAAGGATATTAGGGTAATTTTTTTAATATATTAATTGTAGTGTTCAAAATCATTGTATGCATCTTTTTAAATATTTTAAAATATCGTGTTCTTAGATTACATTTTTCTAATAAAACTGGTGTGCTGATTTTTCGTTTTGCGGCCCTTTTGAATTTAATGAGCGATTTATGTGTGGTCCAGAGATGGAACCGCGGACCCTCACACATATACCAGCGGACCCCCAGGGGTTCGCGGACCACAGGTTGGGAAACGCGGTTGTAGAGGGTTGTACAATAGCCATATCCACGCATTCTTATGATTTAAGTAATGCTCAACAATATAGTAAGCTTTCTATATAAGCCTCTTCTAATAGTGTTTTTAAACTACTGTTATGGGAAAGCTAAAATCGATCGCGGAATTTTATTATAGAATCTTATACCCAAGCCCACAAACGACTTACGTACTTTTGCAAGGCGCATAGCAACAGCCGCAAGCTTATGTCGATTCCTACTTTGTCTATTATATACATCACCTATAGTTTTATAATTCTGTATATTTTCATATACAAAAATTAAATTGCTTAACAGTAATATATTTTATAATACTGTTAACGGTCAAGGAGTACCCTCGAACGGAGCCAATCCTGGCAGACACATCAGGACATGCTTAGCATATAAATGCATTGTCATTGGTCCCGACCAATATATTAAATTACAACTCGGAAAGTGGGTCAAATTTTACTTTGCTTTGCGATTTTGTCGTGGAGTCTATCTCCTGATGGTGCTTCGGTTACGGGGCAATTGTTGATTTTGTGATAGTGAACGTGTGTAGTGCTTGTGTATTGTGGTGGCGGTGGTCAAGGTTTGTGCATGTGTTTTTACGAATCCTGCATGTATCGGGTATGAAAAAACGGATAGTCCACTATACATTTAGCATTATATATATTTTCTATTCACTTTATCGCGGATATAGCAAAATAATTTTATTATTACTTTTGTATTATGGATCTCCGCAAAGTAGCGCCTAATTTTATAAATTATTCCACCAATGTATGTGAAACATTCACATATACTGTAATTTGAGTAAATCACTGAAAAAAAGAAAATAAAATGATTATTATTATCTGTTTTTCTTATTATGTGGAATTAGACGAAGATATATTGACTGGTTCGTCAGCATAGAATGAAGTGGCCTTCACCTTCGAGGGTCATGGGTTCTCGCCAAAGGCTAATTTTCTAAATAAAAATTGTAGGTTCTTTGATTCTAGGTGTATAAATGTATGAATTTAAAATTATATAGAGTAGAATATATTTATATATATGTAAATGTTTACCGGCTGTCTTTTACCCATTGCACAAGTATTAAGTTACTTAAGAGACGGACGACCGTTTGTGTATTTTTCCATATATTTATAGAGTTCCTTTGGCAAGTGTAAACAAGATATATATGGGCGTCATTTCCATGCAAATTTCTTGTATTAGATTTAGGACTCTCCCGAACCTAAAATATAGATCCTACGCTTCACACGCCTCGGATTATTTGTACAGAATAGAAATTCCACCCTTATGTACATACAAACATACAAGTCAAGTTAAATAAATAAAAGCTTTAAAAATCGATATAATCGTAAGGTGGGCCATTCCTTTTTTTCTTGTAGTAGGATTAAATTGTTATTGCAAAATAAATCAGCGATAATAAGTTTTAACGAAATTAAAGAGTATTTTTTTTATTTATTTATCTATACTTATAAAACAAAAGTCCCCAAAAGCTGCCTGTATGTGATCGATTTTCTCACAATCTACTGAACGGATTTTTGTACGGTTCTTAATAAAATATAGTGTAATTTTTCCGAAATGTTAAGGAAAGTATATAACACTTTTATGTACCAATACATAAAACCGTTATATACCTTTAACACAATTGTTAAAGAGCTCGCTCAGTTGTAAAAGACCTTAACTCCTGGGAGCTTTAATCGAATGCGCCGTGTAAACCAACAGCAACCGGGACAGCATGTCGGTATCTCTATTGGTAAACAAACAATAACTAATTTTATGTTCAACATTTCATTTAAAATTATTACGTTATTATTTAAAGATATCACGTGGGTGAAGTCGTAGGCACACCAAATTTATAATTTAATACCTTTTACAATTTATTTCATCAGTTGATAACTCTCCAAAGGGCCAGTGAATTAACAAAAAATTTACAATTCATTTCATCACTTGATAACTGTCCAAAGGGCCAGTGAATTTGCAAAAATTTTACAATTTATTTCGTCATTTGATAACCGTCCAAAGAGCCAGAGAATTTGCACAATTTTACAATTTATTACGTCATTTGAAAACTGGCCAAAGGTCCAATGAATTTGCAAAATTTTACAATTTATTTCATTTGAAAACTGGCGAAAGGGCCAGTGAATTAGCAACCTTTTTACTATTTATTTCGTCATTTGAAAACTGGTCAAAGAGCCAGCGAATTAGCAACATTTTTACAATTTATTTGTCATTTGAAAACTGGGGAAAGGGACAGTGAATTAGAAACATTTTTACAATTTATTTGTCATCTGAAAACTGGCGAAAGGGCCAGTGAATTAGAAACATTTTTACAATTTATTTCGTCATTAAAAAATTGGCGAAAAGGCCAGTGAATTAGCAATATTTTTACAAATTATTTTTCATTTGAAAACTGGCGAAAGGGCCAGTGAATTAGCAACAATTTTACAACTTATTTTGTCATTTGAGAATTGGCGAAAGGGCCAGTGAATTAGCACCATTTTTACAAATTATTTCGTCATTCGATAACCGTCCAAAGGGCCAGTGAATTAGCCACATTTTTACAAATTTATTTCGTCATTTGAAAACATGCCAAAGACCAGTGAATTTGCACATTTTTTACAATTTATTTCGTCATTTGAAAACTGGCCAAAGGGTCAGAGAATTTGAAAAATTTTACAATTTATTTCGTCATTTGAAAACTGGCCAAAGGGCCATAATAAATTTGCTTCGCTTCGCACTCGCACAAATTAATATGTATTTTTTTTGCAGCCCTCACCGTTTCGGTGGACGTTTGGACGCTAGTGGCAATATCCCTGGAACGATACTTTGCGATATGCAGGCCGCTAAAGTCCAGGAAATGGCAGACGCAATGCCACGCTTACAAGATGATAGCAACTGTATGGATACTCTCCATCGTTCTCAACTCACCAATCCTGATTGTGTCTACTCTTCAACCTATGAGGGGAAACGGTATGTAACTATTTACGAACAAAGAATTACCTCCACATTTGTTGAGCTTGTGATAGTAAACGTATGTATTATGGTGACGGTGGTGGAAGTTTGTGCATGTGTTTTTACGAATCTTGCATTTATCAGATATGAAAACGGATAATCTACTCTTTTTTTTTAATTTAAACTATCGTGAGTGGTATCCATAATTAATTTTTAGAGACTCACGTCACAATACTCACGTCTCATTTTATCGTATGAGTTCCCGCCGCTAAAACGTCGCGTAAAGAGCTCATGAATAAGAGTCCCGTATGGGCTTGAAACTAGTCGGGCTCATCCGATAAAATAGGACGTGAGTATAACTGGTCTCTTATTTCTATTTACTTTAACGCGGATTATATCAAAACAATTTTATTAATTTTTATATTATTTTGGATCAATTAATAAGTAAGTTCTTCACACGCTTGTTTTGGTTAAGTAAAGGAACCTCCAGAACTTATTAAAGATTTATTGAATCAACATTAGAGCAGTTATTATTAGTAATCAAAAATAATCAAATTCAAAATAGTATTTATACAAGTAAACTTGTAAGCTAGTGCTTTTGAATCGTCAACTTTACTGCTGATTCGCGGAAAGCTGCTCCTACCGAGAAGAACCAGGAAGAAACTCGGCGGTTGCTCTTTTCAAATATAACTCTTATAACTATTATGTAACCATACATATACTTATTAATGTCTTGTACAGGGTCTTTTACTTTACTTTACAGGGTCGAAGAGTAGCTATATCCACGCATTCTTATCGTTTAAGTATCTCAATAGTATAGTAGGCTTTCTACATTAGCCTTTTTTCAATAGTGTTTTTAAACTGCTGTAATGATAAAGTTAAAGCAGATTCTTATACCCAAACCCATAAATGACTTACTTACTTTGCAAGGCAGAAACCGCAAGCTTTTGTCGGTTCCTACTTTGTATAAATATGTAATCTTAATTTATGTTATATATTATTTAAATTTTAATTTAATTTAATAAATTTTTATAAAATTTAATAAACCTTATTTTAATTAAAAAATACTGTATGAATAAGATAAGATTAGGATGAGGACTCTGGTAAACCGGAAACCATTAAGCAAAAGGATAATCGGGATAATGGTAATATGCCATATCTACGTTTACTTGCTCAGTGAGGTGGAATATATTTTAATGTGGGTTTCTCACACACGAAATGTAGTTTCATTTTAATCTTCCGCAAACGTCAATCCGAGAATACCGACAAATCTATTTTAACATTTAAATGCGACTACTCAAAGTTGTTTGCTTAAAACTGATATAATAACTACCTAGTAGCGACCTGTTACAATCCCACTGTTGGGAATAGAAGTTTAGGACCTTGCCTTCAGCTCCGCGGGTCGCGGGTTCGATTCATGCTTGTTACGTCTACTCAGCGTTTGCCGCTTTCCCAGACTCCACTCGACATCTGAGTTGTAATGTTTCACGCCTGGGAAAGACACTTCTTGCAACCTCGTCTTTCCCAACCTAACATCGGTGGGATCGGACGCCATTAGATATTTCATATTTATATGTAAAAGTAGCGGCCTGTTACAATCCCACTGCTGGGAATAGGCCTCCTCTCTCCGTTTCTGGAGAGAAGGATTGGAGCTAAGATCTACCACGCTGCTCCAACGCGGATTGGTAGGTTACACATATCTCCAGAATTCTCTAGAGATATGCAGGTTTCCTCACGATGTTTTCCTTCACCGACAAGCGTGTGATAAATTGCAATTATCAATTAGACACATGAGTTTTAATAGAAAAACTGATTGGTGCCTGCACGGGTTTGATCTCGTGCTCCCCTCGAAAGAGTCGCACGGTCTCACCGCTGGACTATCACAGCTTGTTATAATAACTACCTATAACACCAAAACTGGTATATTATAGGTACCTTAGTGTTGGTATAACTGAGCTATTATTGAACTGATATTGTACTGAAATCCTATTTGATAATAAAATAAAAGTTATATGATTGAGTCAGATTTAATATGAACGTTTTTATGGTCCTAAATATCTCAGAGCTAATATTTGAACTGAAATTCTATTTGATTACAAAATAAAATGTATATAAATAGTTTATTGAATTAGGCGTTACTTTGCGGAGATCCGTAATACATAAAATTATTTTGCTATAATCCACTATACAGTAAATAGAAAATATATATAATGCTAAATGTATAGTGGACTATCCGTTTATTCACACCCGTTACATGCAGAATTCGTCGAACCGAAGCATCGTCATCATGATGCTTCGGTTGCGGGGCGAAACGATTGTTGAGTTTGTGATAGTGAACGTGTGTAGTGCTTGTGTATTGTGGTGGCAGTGGTGGAAGTTTGTGCATGCGTTTTTACGAATCCTGCATGTAACGAGTATGAAAAACGGATAGTCCACTATACATTTAGCACTATATGTATTTTCTATTTACTGTATCGCGGATTATAGCAAAATAATTTTATTATTACTTTTGTAAAATGTATATAATTGAGGTATTTAATGTGAACGTTTTTATGTTCCAAAATACCTTAGTGCTTGAAGACCACAATCTTTGAACAATGCGTATTGCCAGTGACATACGGATCTGAAACGTGGTCGCTGACTATATCGCCTTATAAGAAGGCTTGAGTCGCTCAGTGGGCTGAGCGAGCTATGATCGAAGTATCTCAACGTGATGAAATCAAAAATTAGGACATCCGTAGAAAAACCAGAGTTATCGATATAGCTCAGCGCGTCGCGAAGCTGAAGTAGCGATGGGCGGGGCACATAGTGCAGAATTCCCATGGCTTTTATGTTTTTTATTTATTTTATTCATTCATCTTTTTATACAGTGACTGAGTCTGCCTGCATTGAACCTTGACCATATAATCCACAAGGACTTAGACATAATCGTTCACTCATTATTTATAACTACGTGAAGGGCAAAGTGAATAAAATACAACGATGTGTCTTATAGTCCAATTAACAGAACTAATTGAACAGAAAAGATTACTGCAATCAGAAAAAGCTTATTCGGATTTATCCTAAGAAAATCTATTAGACAAGAACTCAACAGCCATTTTTATATTGTACCTATTTATTAAATATTGTAATGCAAGGAAAGGATTTTGCAATGCCAATTGTCTAGAAAGTTGTAAACTATATAAGAAATTAAACATCTTACCACTCCCATGTTCCGCGCAAACTTGCGGACGGATGAAACAACCTCCGGGACCTAGGCCCGACGCCCCAGCGTTTCAACCTACCTTATGCGGCCGTTAGCTGTATGTGGTCCGGCCTCATGAGTCATTGCGTGTATATGTGTACGTATGTGTGTGTGCTTGTATGTACTTGGTCGATTCCCGAAACCGTTGGCTCGCCTCTGCACTCTTCCACGGACACGTAATGTCTGTTTCTCCCTGAGTATACACTTCACTATATCGGCTGAATAACACCCGGTGTGCACACAACCTTCGTAAGGTCACACGTTATTAAGTCGTCCCTATATCGGGGAAAAGTATCCAACGCGCACCAAAACCGTGGACGGTTGCGTCTTATCAAAAACTTCACTGGCTAAACGCGTCATTAAATCTGAGAATAACACCCGAAACGCAAAATAACACGTGTGCGTTATAAAGGAATGCCGTATACAGGCGCACGCGGCTTCTTCCTGTCGTGTTTGAAAGGTAACTAGCGATCGGCCGCTCCGGTCAGCAATCGAATGCATAAAACGTCCTTGATTTCGCCGGTCGGGTCTCTGGCGGGCGAGTCATTTTATTCAAAACACCCATGTATATATATTTTTTTAACTGCAATAGAATATAAATATATAAATATATGGGACACTTACACACACGATCGTCCAACCCCAAAGTAAGTAACTTAATACTTGTGTTATGGGTGACAGACAACTGGTAGATATACTACATATATAATTTTAAATACAAACTTAAATACAAATATACACCAAGGCTCGAAGAACCAACAAATTGTATATAGAAAATGTTGGCCCTCGGCGGGATCGAATCCGCGACCCGCGGAGCTGAAGGTAGCCAACGGCCAACGGGCCAGATTGAAATAACTAAAAGAAAAAGGCAAAAAAATAGACTATTTGAACTTCCATTTTGCCGAATTTCATCGATATTTCTAAGCCGGATTAGCTTTGAAAGCTTACGGAAAGACTTTCAAATTTATAAGTATTATGGTTTTAACTTCCGCCTTCTTGATTTTGAAATACGACAAAGAAAAAATACGAAACTAAACACGACCCTTGATTACATTTTCTAATCTGATCAAGTTAATTAATCCGCTTTGCCCACTAGACGGAATGATAAATCACATCTGGAAACTAACTTTGAAATTCCAATAATTGAATTTATTATTTAGCTAATTAGTAGAATTAAGCGTAACTTTGAGGAGATCCATAATACAAAAGTGATAATGAAATTAATTTGATAATATCCGCGATAAAGTAAATAGAAAATATATATAATGCTAAATGTATAGTGGACTATCCGTTTTTTCAAACCCGGTACATGCTGGATTCTGAAAAACATTCTCAGACCTCCACCACCGCTACCACAATCACTACACACGTTCACTATCACAAACTCAACAATCGTTCGCCACGCAAAACAATCATGATCAGGATTATTGATTAGTTTTTTAGCAAAAGTTAGCATTTTTTCGTCATTGTTTCTTGACACTTCTCTAAGTTTTTGTTATGTAGTTTTGGAATATGGAATGGAATAATGGCTACCTGCGACTTCGTTCGCACCAACTTAAGCGTTTAAGTACCCTGTTTTAAAACGAAAAACGGTTCTTTTAAATTTTGTTTTACAACGGTGTATAAGCTATGCCACATTAGCCAAATTTGATCAATATTGGTTCAGTGTTTTGTTAATTTCGGTCAGTGTTCAAAATCGTTTATTTATATACATTTTAAATAGCAGCACTTCTGGGGCATAGGCCTTCTGGAGAGAATGATTGGAGCTCAAACCCACCACGTTGCTATAGTGCGAATGGGTAAGTTACATATATATGTAATTTCCTGGGATATCCCAGGAAAGGTCCGGAGATATACAAGTTACTTCAGAATAAATTCTTATAGGAAAACTGATCGATGTCTTTGCGAGGTTCGAACCTGTGACCTGCAGGCCTACCATGAACTCTTATTGCGACTCAATTGAAGACGTAAACGACGACCGCGAACCGCTTTCTTTTCGTACCATGAAGTGTGAATTGCATTTGGGTCGTAATGTTTGAAAAGGATAACGTTATATGAACTATAGATAACTCTGTCTCTTTTACTCACATGTTCTTAGGACGAATTCCAAACGATCATTCGGCAACGACTTAAAATGTGCGTCTGTAAGACGTGATGGTATGAGAAAGCAAAACAATCTCGTTTACGTCTTCAATTGAGTCGCAATAAGAGTTCATGGTAGGCCTGCTGGTGACGGTAACGGTGACGGTCTCACGATTTGGATATAACATTTATCAGAATACATTTATGTATCGTAATGTATTAAGTTCATTAACTTGTTTACACAAAATGTTTCAGCAAATATGGGCTCGTTTAATTCTTGTCCCCTAATGCGGGTAGACAAACAAAAACACTCTGTTTATCGCGGATATTAACAGGGAAATTTACATTTTTATTATCATTCCAAACACTTGTCATTCTTAGTTAATTCGATTAGATGTTTATATTGTGGATTTATTGTATTAGAGTAGAGGAGTATGCCATGTGGTATCCGGCTGAGTAGAATAGACCACCCTCATTTCTTACCGAGGTGTCGTACAAGGTGACTAAGGTAATTCCACCCACCGTGTGGTATCCGGTTGAGTAGAATAGACCACCCTCTTTCTTACCGAGGTGTCGTAAAAGGCGACTAAGGTAAGTCGACCCGCCGTGTGGTATCCGGTTGAGTAGAATAGACCACCCTCTTTCTTACCGAGGTGTCGTACAAGGTGACTAAGGTAAGTCGACCTGCCGTCTGGTATCCGGTTGAGTAGAATAGACCACCCACATTTCTTACAGAGGTGTCGTAAAATACGACTATGATAAGTTGACGCGCCGTGTGGTATCCGGCTGAGTAGAATAGACAACCCTCGTTTCTTACCGAAGTGTCGTAAAATACGACTATGGTGAGTTGACGCGCCGTGTGGTATCCCGCTGAGTGTAATAGACCACCCTCATTTCTTACCGAGGTGTCGTAAAAGGCGACTAAATAAGTCGACCCGCCGTGTGGTATAAGTTGAGGTCAGGCAGGCCGGTCGTGAGACACAGAGCCAAATCGTGACATGTTGAAAACATGTTGTGCCGATCCCATTTTGGGGTAGGATAGGGGCAGGAGGATGATGATGATGATGTATAGTAAGCTATATGTATCATAGCAACATCTTTTTGAGATAATTTCTAAATTTGTGTAAAGGTAAGTCTAGATTTCTGGTTACGTATCGTGAAAATCTCACTTACATGCTGTTTTGAACAATCCTTCGATAACTTCTACATTCTTAGTTTCAAACCCAATTGCATATTACGAGTAAACGGATTAAATACTCAACGAATTAATATGACACTACATCTATGTAGTGGATTTAAGGTCTTGTTCTAACATGACCTTCAATCCATATGAACGACCTAACAAAAGCCCTACAAAACTTACAACCATCACACCTCGGCGTTTTTATTTTTCGGACACTAACAGTGTCACCGGGAGAGCGGGCGAGCGCAGAAGCATCGCCAGGTTTGATAACGTGGAGAGCGAGTCTCGAGCGAGGTGCCTCCTGTGAGGCCGGACCTCGGCTTAAAGCGACGCGCTGTGGAGGACTATATCAGACTTGTGAAAGAGTCTTATGTCATAACGACACCTCGGTGTTTTTTTTTTTCGAATGTGTCTAATGCTGTTAGCCCTAATGGCTTTTACAGCGTCACCGGTGGGATGGGCGAGCGCAGAAGCTTCGCCGGGTTAGTCCTCGGTGTGTTGTGTGCATCGGGTTATAGGAAATGAAAATGACAAACAATAGCACGAAATAAAAGATTAGTGCTGCCATCTATCGTCATCAGCTAACAACATGCCTGCCTACATTTCGACTACTCTAGTATAATAACTCTATGTAAATTTAAGGGTAACTCCCCCCCTATTATAATAACTCGGAATATAGTTAATATCCCAAAATGTAAGAAAGCACTAAAGTGGGTAACTTTCAACATAACGACATAATTGTCAAAGTAGTCTTTAATGTATACCACGATTTAATTAGCCATTAATAGTTAAGGGCCCATATTATTTTAGTGATCCTTAATGTAAACATTATTACAGATATAAGGTTTATGGTCGTCCTCTATCAATCCTGTTGTTTAAGGATACCGAAAGCCATACGATGGGTTCTTGGTTTTACAAGTCCAAATTTATATATTCAAATTCAAAATATTATTTATTCAAGTAAACTTGTAAACAAGTGCTTTTGGATCGTCAACTACTACTGCAGGTTGCGGGGCGAAACGATTGTTGAGTTTGTGATAGTGAACGTGTGTTGTGGTGGCGGTGGTGGAGGTTTGTGCATGTGTTTTAACGAATCCTGCATGTATCGGGTATGAAAAACTATACATTTAACACTATATATATTTCCTATTTACTGTATCGCGGATTATAGCAAAATAATTTTATTATTACTTTTGTAATTTTGGATTGTTAAAACGCCTTCACAATACCAATAGCAATTACGCTTTACGCATTAACAACTATGCAATTGCAGACAGTATAATACAAACACGCGTTGCAGTTTTCAGTCGAATAAACGTCGTCCAAGGAACATCTTTTTTTTCGCCTCTTGATCCCGTTGCACCCCAGACACTATTCAATATTATTTTTATTAAATTACGTTCATAAAGTATTCATATGCCTCAAAAAGATATTCACAGTTATTCCCATTATTTAAATGGCGTCATTCGTCTTGCCCATCTACCCCTCATCTGACCCGGAAAGGGAAAGGTTGAATTATTATTTTCTCATTACACGGCATCCGGTGCAGATGGACTATTTTTCATGGAACCTTCATATCTCATTACAATTGCTTATTTTTAGCGTCTTTATTGCCAAATGGCTAATAAAAATATATAAAAAATGACAAACAGTCAGCCGATACACTTTTGCATCATAGATATAAAATTGAAAATGCGACTGGCATTTATAGATGTGTCGTATAAATTAAAATTCGAGATGGTTTCGCATACAAATCTAGAGCCATACAGGCGGTCAGACATCAATCAGAAAACAAATACTATACTTTGATAGGGGGACACTAACTGATTTGCATATGGAAAAGTATCAAATGTATCACAGAGAGCATGTGCGTTAAAAATTTGCACATGCAATACGCGTGAAAGATGTTTGAGTGAAAGCATTTCTGCAAAAGGAATACTTTTACTTTTACGTTAACTGATATGTGCATATAAAAGACCTTCAGCGCTTCAAAATTTTAATTATACGATGAGGCCAAGATAGTAAGGTAAAAATTATAAATATGATGCATATGAATATGCTACCCAGTCTTTAATATGTGTGATTTTTACCTTCTATATTGATATTGTAACGTAAAAGCTTACGTCTACTAAAACAGAAAATACAACGCGTTAGGTTTGCCGTAAAAGAAATGCACACCCAAACAAACAAAAGATTATAGGGGTAAGTACGCCCGTCAAACGTTTTGCAATTCAAGTCGGTTGGTCTGGGTTTTTTTTCAGTTTTAAGCGCACTGCAGACGAACGCCAACACTGTGGCCGAACTCATGTTAGGAAGGGGTAGTGGCTACGCTATTGTATACCTCCATCACCACCCCGCCTGTGTGAGATTAAATATACATTGATGTGCTTACTAACAACAACAACAAGTGTAGGTAGGAGGATGGTAGTGAAGAGGAGGAGGACCACAGAGGAAGTCAAGCACGGCTGATGGCTTCCGCTATTGGATACGTTCAACATTACTCTGTCTGTACAGCAGGCCTACTATCAACTCTTATTGCGACTCAATTGAAGACTAAACTATATTACCCGGCAATAAATAATGCACATTGATGTTAAGAACGAAACAGCCGGCCAGTTCGGTTTCGTAGAGCGCTGTCACTGTCATTCAGTTAGTATGTGACGTTTTACAAGGGTTCGTCAGTCTGTGCGACAGAGACAATGATCTATGACGCAAAATCTAGCCGATTTTCTCTCTCTTAGCCTCGATATGCATTATTTATTGCCAGGTAATATAGTTTAGTTTTCAATTGAGTCGCAATAAGAGTTTACGGTGGGCCCTACAGAACTCCTCAATCTCATGCAATATCCTGTCACCTAGGAGGAATGGATAGGCGATGAGAAAGAGAAGAAAAGGTTAATGGCAATGGAAAGATGCTGCGCTGGCTGACCATTACAGCAGTTTAAAAACACTATTATAAAAAGGGTACTAAAAGCTTCCTATACTATTGAGGATTACCTAGACGATAAGAATGCGTGGATACAGCTACTCTTCGACCCTGTACAAGACATTAATAACTATATGTAACTAGTAATAAGAATTATTCTTTCGGATTTCGGTAGAAACAAATTTCCAAACCAGCAGTTGAGGATTTAAAGCACCTGTTTACAAGTTTACGTGAAATTTGAATACTAATATTCTTTCCATTTCTACCAGGCTTCAAGTGCAGAGAGGTTTGGGCGAGTTTGAAACTGGAGAGGGCTTTCAACCTCGGCTTGGACGTCGCATTACTGTTGGTCCCATTCTTCATCATGTCATTCGCGTATTCTCTGATTGTCACAAAGCTCTGGCGAGGAATGAGGCACGAAATAGAGCATAACTTTAACTGGCAGAAACAATGTAAGTTAAAAAAACATTTAACATTTGATATACCAGCGATTTGAATATACCTATTTTTACCAAACCAATCAAAATGACTGGTGCATAAAAAACAGGCTTCTTGTGGTTTCTAGACTATATTTACTCTTAAAAACGACAAAATAAAGTTGAACAATATTGATTAAGTTTATAAAACGTACTCTCTAATTATAGCTACAGAAGTCATAACATCATTTCTGAAAAAAAAATGTGTAATATAGTAGGAATTTTGAATTGAAATTGCACGACCAGTCTAAATGACTGGTCTGGTAAATCTATTGTTAATTGTTATATTGTCTTTTGTAATTATGTTTGTAAAGAGTGACCGCCGAGTTTCTTGCTGGTTCTTCTAGGTTCGAGCACCTTTCCGAACCCGCCGTAGCTTCATTTTAATTTGACGATTCAAAAGTGCTTGTAAAGGCTAATTTGAATGAAGAATTAATTGAATTTGGAGTTGAATTTGTAAATAGATGTGACCTCCGAATTCGTATAAACTATCAAAATTGCACATGTACAAAGGCTGTACATGTACAAAATTATTCCTAAAAGGGATCTCTACCAGCCAACCTTTGAGTAACAGAAAGAAAATGAAAAGAAATGAAATATGGATAATGAAATAAATTTGAAAGAAAAAGAAAAATAACGAAACACTATATACATAGATTAAATTCTTTAGTTTGAGAATAAATTTATTTAATCTTAATCAACTAATTAATTGAATCTGTGATAGCCCATCGAGACAATAATTCAAAGTCAGTACCTAAACTCACAGTCTTTACGTACCATGCTGTGTGGATTGCATTGGGGTCGTAATGTTAGAAAAGGATAACGTTATATGAACTACAGATAACTCTCTCTTTTACTAAAATATTTTTAGAACGCATTCCGAACGGACATTCGGCACCGACTTAAAGTTGTAGTAACAAGACGTCATTGTATGAAAAAGCAAAACAACTTAGTTTACGTTTTCAATTGAGTCGCAATAACTACATACTAATAACAAGGTATAGTTTACGATAGGCCTGCAGATCTGTTTTATTCAAATTGTTATTTTCTTCCTCCTTCTCGCGTCACATTCCTCATTACTGAGGGTCGTGATTCCTACGATTAGGAAGCAGACTTTGACGTAAGACTTCCTTCCATCTGCTCCTGTCTTTGACCATGTGCAGAGCGCCGCGCAGTTTAGTCTCCAGTGTGGCATAGATCTGGTCAGATCATCTAATTGGGCTGCGGTGTCTTGGCCGTTTCTCATCTACCTTGCCGGTGACTATAAGCTGCTTGACCCTTCGCATATATATATTGGATAGCCTGTCATTGACTTTTAATTCACAAAGGATAGACTGGTTTGTTCATCTTACCTTTACATTGCCTTTATTAAAATTCGCCTTGTTTACATGCATATTAGTGTTTTGAAGGCATCAAATTCAACAAAGAGGCACAATTCAAATAGCAGAAGCTCATTTTTTAAAAGACTTCTACGTCATACGAGCTTAATGAGGGTAAAAAAAACGGCTCCGTGCTACCTTTTTTAACCGTGCCTTTTTCGCCTTTTAAACGTCATAGTCTATTGGGCTTGTTAGTCACTTTGGTTCTTTATTCTCCTTTTTAATTTTCTAAAAGTTAATCTCAAAGCAACGGGTTGTTACTATCCCACTGCTGGACATAAGCCTTCTCTCTTCATTTTGAGAAGGGTTGAATGCTGCTTCAATTCTGATTGATAGGTTACAAACGTTAATATGTTAATATCTAATCGAAGCGACACTTAGTCGATCACTATGGGATCTTAATGAGACTATGTCATATTAGAAGAAGCAACTCTTCACAATCTCACTATTGGGTAAAGTAAATGCCTCTTACTATCCCACTGCTGAACATAGGCGATGTGTCTCCGTTTTTGGAGGGAAGGGTCGGAGCTAAGACTTACCACGCTGTTCCAAAGCGAATTGGTAAGTTATATCCTCAGAATTCTTCAGAGATATGTAGATTTCCTCACGATGTTACCCTTCACCGAAAAGCATGTGATAAATTGCAATTAGACACATAAATTTTAATAGACAAACTCATTAGTTCCTTCCCGGAGTTGAATCCTTGACCGTCTAAAGGCACATGCTTCGGTCGGCTAAAACAGCTTACTGGAAGATATTGACCTTGATTAAAGCTTAGACTCAACTTTTGCATTCCATAAAATATATGTCGCAATATTTCTTAACAATATTCCTCTTTTGTAAATACAAGATATCATTTTTAGTATGTTCCCTAACGATGTAAATCGGAATAAAATACATGAGACAGCATTTTTCTTTGTGTATCTCGGTTTAGAGATCCCTTCCATTTTTATTGCGCATCGCACAAAAGGTATTTCTCATACTAGCATAAGGTCACTGGATTTAATATAAATTTTATTCACAGTGACAAGTGAAGGCGTTTGCAAAACTAACCACATACCTCCCGCGCCGATGTTGCAAAGCAATGGTACGGAACTTTGCTGCAGGAATGGGTGTAACATGAAAAAAATCACCAAGGTCAGTTTAGAAATTATAAAGAACTATTTATTACTTTATAGGAACGTCTGACAATGTCTACTAATACGAAGATAGCTTTACTAGCGGTACTCGCAACTTTGTATCCATCAACATTAGTGTTATAAAGCAATTATTAATTTTATAATTGTTTTCGGTTCCTGAAAACGGGTTTGTTATTGTGTATGTTAGCCCAGTAGATAGTTTTCGATTGTGAGAAATTTCATCAGTATTTTTCTAGCATATTAATCGAAAAAACGAAACAGATACAACAGACGGACAAGCAAACCCACTAAAAAGTGTAAAATAAATACAATCTAGAACAACTAGTTTTAGTTTTTTTTTAACTATATTCACTCATTCAATTATTTTCAAATAAGATTATATTGTTAAATATTTTCTAAAAAAAAAACAATTAAAAATATAAAAAAATTTCGTTCACGGAGAGCGGATTCAGGACCCAAGCTCCCAGTGGTTAGGATGACAGAGAGGAACCTCCTCACAATGCCTGCCGTCTGAAGGAACACTGCCTTTTGTATCTTGCCCTTAATCCAACAACTAAGCAAGAGCCTCTTGAGATATTGGTCAAGGCTCTTTTCGCTAGTAAACCGTTGACCGATACAACAATAGGAACAATTATTGTTGAGTCAATATTCCACATTGCGGTAATCTCATGAGCTACATCCAGATATTTAACTATCAATCATCATTTAGATATCAATGGAACTTTTCTGTCATCCGTTACAAGACATTATAAATCAAAATCTAAACAAAATAATCTTTATTCAAGTAGGCTTTTTACAAGCACTTTTGAATCGTCAAGGATCAATTAGATTTAATAAGTTACACTGGTCGGAATGTTGCTCTTACCGGGAAGAACCAGCAAGAAACTCGGCGGTCAATCTTATAACATTTAAATTTACATTATTTCAGTCTTGTTTGGAGCTGAAAGGATTTTCAAATCCAAGCATTTTTATCATTCAAATAATATTCAATTGTGTAATATGGCTTACGTATAAGCATAGTTTTTACATTTTAATTTATTTTTATAAAAACAAAAGCCCCAAAAAGTCCCCATCGATCGATCGATTTTCTCAAACTATACTGAACGAATTTTGGATGGTTTTCATTACAACAATTCTGCAATTCTTGAGAAAGGTTTAGGTAAAAGTATATTACGGTTTTATGTAATTTTGTGGAAGAGGTCGTGCGGTTGTAAAAAGCTCGCCTGCTGAGAGCTTTACTCGCGTGCGCTGCGTCAACCAACAGAAATACAATACAGTTATTTACTAGAGAACTGTAGATCTATAAAAATACAATAGAAGTCCGCGAGGTTATGCCGCTATCTCTTATGGTTAAACTATAATAACTTCTTTTATGTTAAAAATTTAGGTTAATTTTGAGACTGTTTTTTTCTTTTTTGGCCTGATCTCCACGCAGGTGAAACCGCGGGCAAAGCAAGGCGAATATAATTCCTTGAATCTTCGTTTTATTATGTTAAATCTTGCTTATGATTATACGCAATACCCAATACCAATACATCATAGATCCTTACTAATAATATAAAAACGAAAGCCTGTCTGTTTGTCTATCTGTCTGTTACGTTTTTACAGCGAATCCGCTGAACCAATATCGATGAAATTTGGCACAATTATTCCTTTTAGACAGGGTAACGCATCTTTTTGTGATGGAGATATTTGGAGGGTTGGTGAGTGACAGAAGGTCCGCATGGACGAAGTCGCGGGTAAAGGCTACTAGATTATAAATTTCTGATATTTTCTATATATAGGCCGTGTCTACCGAGAACCCGAGATCAATTTAGCGATATTAGTTTCACTAAATAACATTGAGCATGAGATTTTAGCCTCTGTTACATCTTAACAAGATCTTTTCTCGTTAAAGTCAAGCTAAGGTGAAACAGGTACTTGTTTAGGAGACGAGATAATTCGCAGCATTTTATTGCCCAGTCTACATTTGTGATACTAATCCCGTATATTAAGGCATAATGTGCTGACATACAGACAGACAGCTTTTTGGGACTTTGATTTATAATAAGTATAGATTGTACATACATATCGTTAGAAAAGATCAAACAAAGTACCACCATGTACAAAGGCGGACGTATAAGGCATCTCTTCCAGTCAACATTTGAGTAACAGAATGAAAAAAAAGAACTGAAATACGGGTACAAAGGAAATAAAGGAAAAGGAAAATAAGGAAAAACTATGTACCAAGATAAATATTTGCGAGATACAACAAATGGAAAAAGTAATAAAAAAAAGATGATGAACATAAAGATAGCCCAGCGGTGAGATTGTGGGACTCTCTTAAAAGGGCCGCGGGTTCAAATCCCGGGTAGACTAAATAAGTTTTTCTTTTAAAACTTATGCGTTTAATAATTGTAATTCATTACACGCCTTCGGTACAGAAGAACATTATGGGGTAACTTGCGTATCTCCAAATAATTTTGGGGATATGTGTAACCTACCAGTTCAAATTCAAATTCAAAATATTCTTTATTCAAGTAAACTTATACACAAATGCCGTGTGGTATCCGGCTGAATAGAATAGACCACCCTCATTTCTTACCGAGGTGTCGTAAAAGGCGACTAAGGTGAGTTGACCCACCGTGTGGTATCCGGTTAAGTAGAATAGACCACCCTCTTCCTTACGAGGGGTCGTAAAACACTACTAAGGTAAGTTGACGTCAGACAGGCGGCCGGTCGTAAAATACGTAGCCAAATCATATGACAACATGTTTGTAACATGTCGTGCTGACCCCACGTGAGTGGGATAAGGGCAGGAGGATGATGAAGTTATAAACAAGTTCTTTTGAAACGTCAACTTTACTACTGGTTCACAAAGCTGTTCCTACCGAGAAGAGCCAGCAAAACTCGGCGGTTGCTTTTTTTAAAATATAAATCTTATAACCAGTTACATTCAGACAGTACTGTCTTGTACAGGGTAGAAGTGCAGCTATATCCACACATCTTTATCATCAAGTATTCCTCAACAGTATAGTAAGTAGGCTTCCTGTATCAGCCTCTTCCGCATTGGAGCAGCGTGGTAGATCTTAGCACCGTTCTGAAAATTCCCAGCGGTGGGATAATAACGCCGTTACCTTATATATTTTTAACGCATATCCTTCAAGTACAAAAGCGTACTTGAACTAGTTTATAATATTCTTAATGGCAGACTTTACAAAAGTATAGAGAGTACAAAAGTTACAGAAGTATATTGCTAAATTGTCAAAATTTAATTTGAATTTTGAAAATCAGCGTTTTGACGTTCCTTTCCATCGTATGGCGCAGAATTACTTGAGCACATATTATAATTTTTTAAATATAAGTATTTGATATGATGACTTCAAAGTCATATATGTTCTTATAACTTCGCTATAAGTCTTTAACCCGCGCGGATTAAAGCAAAGTAGTTCTTTTATAGTCTCTGAAATATAGTCCATTTATCGAGGAAGTCTATAGACTATATAACATTAAGCTAAGATGAATAGGAGAGGAACAGCAATAAAAAATATTGTGAAAACGGCAAATATTAAATCTTTCCTTGCGTGCGCTAAGTACACGGTGAAAGTTATTCAAAAATCATGTACTACAAAATTGTCACCCACTAAAAGTTCTAAATAAAAGTCCGCGACACCATACGTCTAGCTTTTAATGTTAACCCACTTTATAATTAATATAAGTATTACGGTTTACTCAAATAATAAGACTGCAGTCAACGCGAATGAAGTTGCGTTTAAAAGCTAGTAAAAAAAAGTAAAGTAAAGTAACGGCCTGTTAACATCCCACTGCTGGGAATAGGCCTCTTCTCTCTGTTTTCTGCAGAGAAGGATTGAAGCTAAGACTTACTGCTCTGCTCTATTGCGGGTTGGTAGGTTACACAGCCCTAGAATTCTCTAGAGATATGCAGGTTTCCTCACGATGTTTTCCTTCACCGAAAAGCGTGTGATAAATTGCAAATATCATTTAGACATAAGTTTTAACAGAAAAACTCATAGGTCTACCCGGGTTTGAACCCATGTTCGTTTCTAAAGAGTCGCACGGTCTCACCACTACGCTATCACAGCTTACAAAAGCTGGAAAAGGTAGTATCTTACAAAAATAATAATAAAATTATTTTGCTTTAATCCGCGATACAGTAAATAGAAAATATATATAGTGTTAAATGTACAGTAGACTATCCGTGTTTTCATACCCGATACGTGCAGGATTCGTAAAAACACATGCACAAACCTCCACCACTGCCACCACAATACACAAGCACTACACACGTTCACTATCACAAACTCATCAGGAGATAGACTCCACGACAAAATCGCAAAAGATAAAATCTTATATAAATTCAAACTGGTTTGAATTCTCCAATTTATCCTACAGGAGACAGAGTCAAAGATGGATGTTGAAAGGAAAACACAAACTTGCTGGATGCATACAGATATTGAGTTCCGACATGTAGTACGGTCGACGCACATAGACAAAAGCATCGAGGCCAAGCGAAAGGTAAGCCTTTGCGTTTAGGTTAACAAATGCTGCATTCGTTTTCGACCAATTCAAATTCAAATTCAAATTTGCCACTTACGTCGCCTTATATCACGATGGGCGCCAATATCACGCTGGGTGGTAATATCACTTTACAATTTACGTTGGGTGAAGGTACTTCTTAGGCGAAAGTAATAATAAAATTATTTTGCTACAATCCGCGATACAGTAAATAGAAAATATATATAGTTTAAAATGTACAATGGACGTATTTTCATACCCGATACGTGCAGGATTCGTAAAAACACATGCACAAACCTCCACCACTTCCACCAAATCCAATTCCAAATCGCAAAGCTTTGCGATTTTGTCGTGGAGTCTATCTCCTGATGATGTTTCGGTTGCGGGGCGAAACGATTGTTGAGTTTGTGATAGTGAACGTAGTGCTTGTGTATTGTGGTGTGGATATATTTTCTATTTACTGTATCGCGGATTATAGCAAAATAATTTCATTATTACTTTTGTACACTTGTTTACAAGTTTACTTGAATAAAGAATATTTTGAATTTGAATTTGAACGCATAATTTTGAAAAAGAAAACTCATTCCATTTCATATATTTTCTTTTATCGTGAAGCATAATATTTTCAGTACTTTTGTATTATGGACCTGCGTAAATTAAGTATGCGGCTATACTGAGCAACGATCTGCGACGCGACGGTTAGAGCGAATCGCTCCGAAAACGAGGTGGTTACAGTAGGAGCGAAAATGGAGCGAAAAACCGGCGATTTGGTTACATTACAGACCATTTTGCGAAAACTACTGAACAGATCTCCATACGGTTTTCTCTAATAAACAGAGTGATTCATTGGAAAGAAAAGTTATGTAGAAAAGATAAGAAAATGTTACTTTTCTACAATACAATATGCTATATGCTATAATAAGATATGCATTATCTTTTGTTCCAAATAAATACATTATTATTATTCAAATATCTCTTATATCAAACACCTAAAAAAAAAAGACAAGCTAAAACATTTTTTCATATACGTTTTTTGCTTCGCTTAAGATTTGTTTTATTCCTTATGAAATTGTAGCCCAGAGCTATGCGGTGCGATGCGATTCTCGCAGTTCGCGTCGCTTTATAGTGTAGCCCCAGCCTAACGCCTAAATTATTAAAAGTTAATGTATGTATGTTTTTGTTCACAGGTTATCAGGATGCTTTTCGTGATCATTTTAGAGTTTTTCGTCTGTTGGACTCCCGTACACGTTATCAATACGGTAAAGTACAATTTATACATTTATTAACTTTACGGCCACGCAAACTGCCACGTTACTGTGGCTCTGGTTTCGAATTTCCTTCGGAACAGAACTGAACTTAGTTCTCCAATTGCCACCAAACTTTACAGAATCATTCTTTGGATCATTCTAATGAATGTCTGAGAATTTCATTAAAATCGGTCCAGACTTTCGGAGTCTGTAAAGGACATACAGAGAAACATTCATTTTTATAAATTTAAGCCATTTCGAGCAAATTCACATTTTAATTTAAAATATCTTAATGAATTCTCATGTTTAATGTACAAACTTATTCGCGAATCGAAAATAACTCGCAATGTCGTTTGCGAACTTCGAGTTTACGAATTTAATTAGACCCAAAGGTGTAATTGATAAAACCGCAAATTTATTATTCCAAAACTTTTTATCATACAAGTATATAATGAAATGTTGGTATGTCTTTTGCACGTGTTGCATATGACACATGTTTTACTTTGCTTTCTTAAGTATTTCTTGGTTAAATATATATAATTGCTACGTAATATTCGTTCTTGCTCGTAAATGAGTATTTTATTATATATACATATTAAAATATATGAAACATACATAAAAAAGCTGTGATAGTCCAGCGGTGAGACCGTGTGACTCATTCGAGGGGGTCATAAATTCACGCCTCGGGCAGGCAGCAATGAGTCTTTCTGTTGAAAACTTAGGTACTTTTTTTTTAACAGGAAAAAACCCCTTATGGGTACCACCGCCCAACGAGGACAGGCGGTGGTTATGTCGGACTCGCACCGACTAAAACGACCTGTATGCTTCACCACGCTACTAACGGCAGGGGCAGGGTACCTTATTTGACCCCATCCCCCCAGCAGCAACTCTGATCCCAGAGACACCTCCTCCGGGTAGGGACCCCTCAAAAGAGAAGCCCCCCTCCGCTTACCGGTGCATCGGGAGCACCAGGTGCACCGTCCGCCTCGGGGAGCTATAAGTCAGGCGTCCGATAAACCCCGTTCGAAGTGCCCGAAAGGTCCCCTGTCAGGGCGGCAGACGATGGGCTTAGGCAAGTCGCGAAAACTTAGGTACTAGGCTAATTGATATTTGCAATTTATCATACGCTTTTCGACAAAACAAAACATCTTGAGGAAATCTTCATACTTACAGATAATTCTAGGAATATGCATAACCTACCAATCCACATTAAAGCAGCGTTGTAGATCTTGCTCTAATCATTATCTTCAAAAATAGGTGATACTATAGAAAAAAAATTGTTACAATAGTACACACAAGGTCATCCGTCCCTTAAGTAAGCAACAATGTGTTATAGGTATCAGACAACTTATATAAATATATAATTTTAAACACATACTTAAATACACCCAGGCTCGAAGAACCCTTTTTGACAAATTATTTTTAGAAAAAGCTGAACCTGGAGCTGAAAACAGGGTCACTGTTAACTGCGTCAACAAACCTTTCAACCTTATAAAACCTGAGTATAGTACCCGGCATTAAATAATGCACATCGATGTTTAGAACGAAACAGTCCGCCAGTTCGGTTTCGTAGAGCGCTGTCACTCACTCAGATAGTATGCGACGTTTCACACGGGTTCGTACGTCTGGGCGACAGAAACAAATCTCTATGAAGCAGAATCTAGCCGACTTCTCTCTAAGCCACAATGTGCATTATTTATTATCACGGACTATATTTTGTTATGACACCAATAGCAATAATATTGAATATGTCTGAAACTCTATTTGTATTACTAACTAGGTTTTTTGATTGAACGCAGCTCACTAAAGCAAATAAAAACTAAACATTGTACAAAATTGGAATCGTATTATTTCTGACGCGAGTAAAAACTCATTTCAAAGTTCGATAGACAGATATGTGTGTATGTTTTGATAAACTGAAAAATTATTCGGTAAACACTTTTGTAACACCTCCTCGTTATTATTATCGAGCTTTAAAAAATTAACATATAAAGAACAGTTAATAACCTTTTGACTTCGCATGGGCGTAGCGAGGTACGGGCAAGGGGGGGCAGCTGTCCCACTTACACTGTAAACTGTAATACTGGGAAACTGTCAACTCGCAATATATTGACACCATAAAAGGCTTGCATAAGACCTTCAATGTTTCTCACCTTCATAACAAATGTGAGCTCCTTATATTTTAAATACCATGATTACAAAAAAGTCTAGATTTTATTAGACAATTTTGACCCCCCCCCCTTGTATAGAATTCTGGCTACTCTCCTGCTTCTTCAAGGGATTCACGCGTTCAACCCACGGGCTTCAATATTCTAACTATTTAATGAAAACTTATGTGCCAAATTATAGAGAGAACTTATATAGAATCACTTGACTTCTATTTTTTTATTTATTTATTCGAATATCCAACAACATTGCATAATCATCCAACGAATATCCCTCATAGCCAAATAATTATGTAGTACTTATAGAATCATCCTTAGTTACAGTGTTAGACTTATAAGTAATTAAAACTATTAAAAATATTAAAGATAAAAATAAACATAAGAGAATAGTGAAAACATAAAAAAACATTAGGCCTCAAATATTACAACTATAAAATTTTAGTATGTTTTTTTCATAAATGATGAAAGCCCATCGCAGCCAATATCCGGTGATGTCGTGTCCTTTTGTGCGGCTATTATATAAGCGCGAGATACGTGATATTGAGGTATTCTATAAAATACTAAAAAGTCTGAATAAAACATCTTTCGAGGGAAATTTATCTGTATAAATAACAAAATTATAACAGTTCACTTTGCAAGTATTAAAACTTATAACATCCTGGGTCTCTTGTGAGAGATTTGGAAAACTTGAAAACGTCCAATCTCGTTAAAATGTCGTCAAAGTTTATCAGTTCAAGCCGAAATCTCATCCATTTTCTAATCTGGATATTATCTAAAGTAAAGTTTTCACGGCTAAGTTTTATCATGACATAATTACTTTATTTAAAAGGTTTCAGTAATGAGGTCTCAAATTAACCCAAATTGTTTCTTTTCCGACATTTAATATTCCAAAAGGTTCCGTACGTACAGAAATTATCACAGAACTACTTTTCTATAATTCAGGTTTGCTCGTTGCTTCGTGCCCGTTAAAGTAACACTATTCAGAGCTTACTGCACCACTTTTTACACGAGCAGCCTGTATGGATGGATGGATTATATGCAAAAACAATACAATGCCCTGTGTGTTCAATATAATAATGCATTCAGGATGCTAATAGGACTGCCTCGATACTGTAGCGCGTCGGGGATGTTCGCTGATGCATTTAGATTGCTTCTATGCAACTATGCGTAAAAGATGCACATCCCTGGTGCGCAGAGTGCGAGCCAGTAATAATAGCATCCTGAAAGTATTTGCTGGTAGGTTTGGTTTAGTACCTGAACCATTGTCACATGATTCACGTGCTGACAAATCGGGCCTATCCTAGATAAGTTTTTAGATTTAAGCTAGGTTAAGATTACTAACATTAGATTAAGTTTGTGTGTACACTAACAAAATATGACTTGTACTATATAAAGTCGAAATAAATGTAAAAGTAATAATAAAATTATTTTGCTATAATCCGCGATACAGTAAATAGAAAATATATATAGTGTTTAATGTATAGTGGACTATCAGTATTTTCATACCCGATACGTGCAGGATTCGTAAAAACACATGCACAAACCGCCACCACTTCCACCACAATACACAAGCACTACACAGGTTCACTATCACAAACTCAACAATTGTTTCGCCCCGCAACCGAAGCATCATCAGGAGATAGACTCCACGACAAAATCGCAAAGTGAAGCGTTATCCAAACAAGCGCTGTTAAATAGTACTTGGGTTCACCCCCACCCTTTATTTACCTCGGAACACGTGCAACAAGCTTGAACTAGAGACATTTATCTGCTCGTTAATGAGGGTGCCATTGTTATGCTTAATGATTTCTAATTGTTCCAAAATATTTAATTTCAAGCTTTTTTCGCAGGTGTGCAGTATTTCGAAACAATGGTCATTAGGAACTTTATGACCGCTTTCTAACAAATGTTTAGCGAAATGTGAATTTTGTGGCTTATTATTCCTGAAAGCGACCATATGTTCCTTAAAACGGGTTTCAAAATTACGACCAGTCTGACCCACATATGTATCATTGCATTCAGGACATTTTATTTTGTAAATACCACTCTTTTTCGGGCTTTCTAATTTGTCTTTATTATTACATAATATCTTTTTTTTTTAAGCAGTTATTACTTTTAAAACCTAATTTTATATTTGACTTTGTTTTGAATATAGCTGAAATTCGTTCCGACAATGTTCCAAAATAGGTCAAACTGGCTTTATATTTATTATCTTTGTAATGTGGACCGGCATAGAAGTGTTTTGTCAATTGCAACTTCTGTTTGTTTTTTAATATATTTTGTACTAATTGCTCATCGTAGCCATTGGAATGCGCCATCTGGTTGATTATTTGCAGCTCATTGTTAAAATTCTTTTCCGAAAGAGGGACTGATAAGAGTCTGTGTATATGACTATGAAAGGCAGCAAGTTTGTGTTGCCAGGGGTGAAAGGAAGAAGCAGGTATGATCGTATCCGTGTAGGTTGGTTTGCGAAAGATTTCAAACGTATGTTCGTTGTTAGACCGTGTAATAGTTAGGTCAAGAAAGTTTAGTGAGTTATTCTGCTCTGATTCTAATTTGAAACTAATTTTGGGATGTTTGGAGTTTATATTATTAATAAAAATATCAAGTTGTCTATCTGTACCCGTCCAGCATATAATTATGTCATCCACATACCTATAATAGTAAAGTATGTTTTATATAGTATATGTACCACATACCTATATGTATATAGGTATGTGGATGACATAATTATATGCTGGACGGGTACAGATAGACAACTTGATATTTTTATTAATAATATAAACTCCAAACATCCCAAAATTAGTTTCAAATTAGAATCAGAGCAGAATAACTCACTAAACTTTCTTGACCTAACTATTACACGGTCTAACAACGAACATACGTTTGAAATCTTTCGCAAACCAACCTACACGGATACGATCATACCTGCTTCTTCCTTTCACCCCTGGCAACACAAACTTGCTGCCTTTCATAGTCATATACACAGACTCTTATCAGTCCCTCTTTCGGAAAAGAATTTTAACAATGAGCTGCAAATAATCAACCAGATGGCGCATTCCAATGGCTACGATGAGCAATTAGTACAAAATATATTAAAAAACAAACAGAAGTTGCAATTGACAAAACACTTCTATGCCGGTCCACATTACAAAGATAATAAATATAAAGCCAGTTTGACCTATTTTGGAACATTGTCGGAACGAATTTCAGCTATATTCAAAACAAAGTCAAATATAAAATTAGGTTTTAAAAGTAATAACTGCTTAAAAAAAAAAGATATTATGTAATAATAAAGACAAATTAGAAAGCCCGAAAAAGAGTGGTATTTACAAAATAAAATGTCCTGAATGCAATGATACATATGTGGGTCAGACTGGTCGTAATTTTGAAACCCGTTTTAAGGAACATATGGTCGCTTTCAGGAATAATAAGCCACAAAATTCACATTTCGCTAAACATTTGTTAGAAAGCGGTCATAAAGTTCCTAATGACCATTGTTTCGAAATACTGCACACCTGCGAAAAAAGCTTGAAATTAAATATTTTGGAACAATTAGAAATCATTAAGCATAACAATGGCACCCTCATTAACGAGCAGATAAATGTCTCTAGTTCAAGCTTGTTGCACGTGTTCCGAGGTAAATAAAGGGTGGGGGTGAACCCAAGTACTATTTAACAGCGCTTGTTTGGATAACGCTTCACTTTGCGATTTTGTCGTGGAGTCTATCTCCTGATGATGCTTCGGTTGCGGGGCGAAACAATTGTTGAGTTTGTGATAGTGAACCTGTGTAGTGCTTGTGTATTGTGGTGGAAGTGGTGGCGGTTTGTGCATGTGTTTTTACAAATCCTGCACGTATCGGGTATGAAAATACTGATAGTCCACTATACATTAAACACTATATATATTTTCTATTTACTGTATCGCGGATTATAGCAAAATAATTTTATTATTACTTTTGTATTATGGATCTCCGCAAAGTAACGCCTAATTCTATAAATTACGAAATAAATGTATTTTATTTATGTTATTCATTTATTTATTATTTATAATCCGCGTGTGTCGCGACTAAGATTTTGTCGATAGGATTTAGAGAGCATTACGATTTTGTCGTATAGCATATCCTCTTGATGATGCGTCGGCTTAGAGACGATACGCATACGCGAGACGGATACGCGTGTTCACTTGTCGTAAGGTACGTGAAATTTTCCTGCTTCATACACTTAGTAGTACATACATTCGCTTGACACTTGCGGTTATAGCAAAGTAGTTCTGTTATAGTTTCTGTAATATGGAACTCCAAAGTAACGCCTGCTTCTATAAATCACTCCATACGTAAGTAACGGCTTCTTACTGTCCTACTGCTAGGCATATGCCTCTCTCCGTTTATGGAGAGAAAAGAAAGGCCGCAAGTTACGCATATCCTCATAATTCTCAAGAGATACGCAGATCTCTTAACGATGTTTTCCTTTACTGAAAAGCGTTTCATAAATTGCAAGGAATAATTTTTACAAGCTTTATTTTGCTTGCTAGATTTGTCATGACATAGATTCTCTTAAACTAAAGCTAATTCTATCATAACTTCAGTTTCGCATAAGATTAGTATAGATACTGCCAACGAAATAAAAGTCTAACTGTTACTTTCTTCATTTAATTTGATCTGATACGTGAGCCAATCAAAAGTACTAACTTTGCCAACTCTGGATGTTCGTTTTGATAAATAAAAGATATATTTTGGACACGTCGATTTTTATTTGCAAAGTCAATTATATGAGCCAACGACGTTATCTCATGGATCGATCAAGTAGATTTAGATAAAAGGATCCTTTTTTTGCTTGGGGTCGTATTTTCAAAAGTATTTAAGAATAGTTTTTGTCCGCGGCTTCGGTCGCGTGGAATTTGGTCTGCCACAGTATCTAATTTAATTAAATTTATTATTCACAATTTTGGTCAAAGTGGCTTCCACATAAAAGGTATATATATGCTGTCGCTGACTTTTATTTACAATTCAAGACAAACAATACTACGGTACATCATCTTTGTGTAACTCAAATGGCAGTGTACGACGAGATAGCTCTCAGAGGCCAGATTTGTTTTTGACTATGACATGTATTACATAATAATATATATCAAACAAAATCATTACAAAATTTAGCCTATATGTGATTCCGATGTATTTATCCAAATCCGTCCAATATTTTTTTCGTGAAAGAGTAACAAACATCCATCCATACTTACAAACTTTCGCATTTATAATATAAGTAGGATATTACTTTCCTACAAAAGTACTAATCGTTCTTATATCTGATACGTGCAGAATTTTTAAGAACTGATGCGCTGCACAAACACTGAGCACATTTATTACTCAACTCAACCGTACGTATTTTCGCACCGTAAACGAAACATCGTCAGGAGGTTGAGTCCACAACAGAACTACAAACCCGTCCGAACTTCCATTCAAACTATGGCTTATGACATGACAGAAGGAAGTAAATCTGGTTAGGAAAGTTTAGGGTCGACTAATCTAAATTTTGCCATACATATGGATTTTCATACGCCAAAATGATTGTTCTGTGATTTAACCTTGCTTTTAATATCTCTAATATAATACTAATATATATTATACGTCGAAATCGATATATATAACAAATTTGAAATCGATCGTAGGTAAAGGCTAACCCGAAGAGGTTTTTTTATGTAAAAAAAACTGCTATATGACACAAGATGTTTACCCATTCCTAATTGAGAATATAAATTATAAAATCATTTATTAAATAATAGTTACAATACTTACGAAAGAAAGATATTCATGAAATATATAAAAAGATTATTTTAAGAGTAACTAGCAAAGTAATTAAATAAACCTAAGGTCGGAATGACGATGGCCCAAAAATGTTTGGGTAAGGAATCTACGTTGGAAAATGCAGCTCTAAACGTCTATTATGTTGAAAACTAACTTCAAAAAGTTAGAAATTCACTTCGTTCTTTTCTATCGACGGAATTCCACTGCAAGATAATTCGTAAGAAGAAGGTAGCTCGATTTTGAGATCTAGAGAAGAGAAAGCAACAAAACCGACTTACCTTTATATTACAAAATTGTTTTGCCGTATTTATAATTCAACCTAAAACAAAATTCAAACTCAGGATGTCATACCTACCAAATCCGGTTACGTAATGAGGTTTTGCGGTTTACCGTGAAATATTTAATATTCTCACAACGCAACATTAAAATGAAATTTGTTTTACTTGTAGTATTGTAAATTAACTACACGTTGTTACAAATTACAACTTCCCGGAATATAGCCGAAATACTCCCTTATCTATTCATAGAATTCCAGTAGAGTTTGCTATTTTTTGTTTGTCGAAATCAATACTTGCCACATAAAATATTAAATATTAATGTAAGTAATTAATTAATAAAGTAATTAATGTTTTTTTAAATTTAAACTATCGTGAGTATTCATAGTTAATATAGATACCGGCTATACTCACGTCTAATTTTATCGGATTAGCCCGACTAGTGTCAAACCCGTCCGGAGCACTTATTAATGACCTCTTTACACGACGTTATCGCAGCGGGAACTGCGATAAAATTAGACGTGAGTATAGCCGGTATCTATATTAACAAATTAATGTTTGTGGTAGAACAATCAACATATTTTAATACTATTTCCGAAAAGAGCTACTTGCTAGTTCTTCTCAATGGATGACATCATTCAGGTGGTATGATTTAGAAAATAGTTTGTATATTAATTAAAACAAATAAGATAATTAATTAAGACTAGACAATTAATCAAAATTAACTACTTCTCGGTCTCTTGACAATTCTATTTATTTAACTGATAGTTCGTATGATTCTTACAAAATAAAACAAAAAAAAAATAAAACGAATAAAATAAAATAAGATAAAAATCCTTATCCTAATGTTTTTGTTATATGTAACATCAGACTTGGAAATCAAATAAAAATTTGACGTAAATTTTGAATCGATTATAGTAAGCTAAATCATAAATCCTTTTGCAGATTTACCTCTTCTACCCTGAGGAGCTTTACCAGTACGTTGGTCCCAAAGGCATCGTATGCCTGCAGCTTTTGGCTTACTGCTCGTCATGCTGCAACCCCATTACGTATTGCTTCATGAACAGGAAGTTTCGACAAGCTTTCATCAACCTTTTTAAGAATTTCAAATTATTACGGTAAGTGTTTTTGAAAAGATATTTCTTAATTAAGTTAGCTATTCTTATTATAGGCCAAATAACGCATTAGTAGCCTGTCAATTTCCTGTAAGGATGTATTTCTCTTTGTAGACAGTAGGGGTAGATTGGTTTAACCATGTCGTTCCATGTACATTAACCATTAACCATGTAACAAGTTACAAGAACTATAACTAGTACTATTTAAATTAACTGCTATACTATTTAGGATTACTTAGACGATAAGAATGCGTGGATATAGCTTCTCCTCTACCCTGTACAAGACACTAATAACTATATGTAACTAGTAATAAGAATTATTCTTTGAAAAGAGCAACCACCGAGATTCTTGTTAGCTCTTCTCGGTAGGAACAGCTTTCCGAACCAGCAGTAGAGTTGAAGATTCAAAAGCACTTGTTTACAAGTTTATTTGAATATATTGAATTTGAGTTCCAGTGAGATTGTCAGGTTACACAGATCGCAGGAATTCTCTTCTCCTTGAACGTCCTAATAAATTATGAGTGATGAATTAGTATGTAAGTGTGTTTAAGGCTTAAGCTAGCCAGAATTACATCGCGGTTACTCCAAATGTTTAATATATATACGCTATTCTTATCTTAATGGTTGCCTTAAAACGATCGCAATGATTGATAAAACTAATAGAGAATTACTTAACCATTAGGGTCGAGGCTTTTCAATGCGGATGATCATAACAGCACAGTACAATGGATAAAGCAAAATTAAATGATGGCGATCTCATATTCTATTATCTTTCCGTTTGAGCTTTCACGAGGTATAGAATAGTGACGGCAGAGATAATGGACTTTGCTGTTCACTCCATTAACACGATATCCTTTAATGTTTACCATATAGAAACAAAAGGCAAGAAAAGCTGTGTTGTTACACTGAATTATGTGGTTCCGTGAAGAGAATATTTAACGTTAAAAGCATTTTTTTAAGAAAAATGTATGATATTTCATTTAAGAGGTATTTCAAGATGACACGGTATGAAGATCTATTTAAATTGTTCTCTGAGGTTGGCTTTTTTAGGGGTTTTACCATTGCTTGGTTTTTCGCTATGCCAACATATCCACACCCCTGATGCCGATACTAATACATACATATATTTTATATTTTAAACAATGTAATTTTTACAATTAAAAATATAAAGAATTATAAAACGATAGGTGATGTATATAACAGACAAAGTAGGAACCGACATAAGCTTGCGACTCCTGCCTTGCGCCTAGCAAAAGTACGTAAATCCTTTGTGGGTATGGGTATAAGATTTTATAATAAAATTCCGAAATCAATTTTGGCCATGCCATTACAGCAGTTTAAAACCACTGTTAAAATGAGGCTGATACAAAAAGCCTACTATACTGTTGAAGATTACTTAGATGATAAGGATGTGTGGATTTTGGCGCACTTCTACCCTGTACAAGACAGTAATAAATAAATGTGACTAGTTCTAAGATTTATATTTTAAAAAGAGCAACCGCCAAGTTTCTTGCAGTAGTTCTTCTCGGTAGGAACAGCTTTCCTAACCAGCAGTAGATGTTGACGATTCAAAAGCACATGTTTACAAGTTTACTTGAATGAAGAATATTTTGAATTTGAATTTGAATATAAAAAAAGGTTCCCTGTCAAGTCTCTCTGACTGTCGGTTTATTTGATTGTGATAATTAAAAGAACTTGAACCAAAACTGTTACATTTCAAATAAGTAACAAGTTAAACAATTATATCCCGTTTATTGATGAAAATTCATTAGTCTTTTTTAGTTTATCGTCAACAAACGGACAGAAAGACGCTACGACGACTTTGTTATGCTATTCTCGTCTCAGTGGTGCAAAGGTTTGATGTGAGATTTGCTTATAACTTATTTTATCTTTTTTATTATTAAATTGTGTGATCCCAAACAAATAAAACAAATGGAGAATTATTACCTGGTCTAATTTCTTGTGGGCAAAAGACAAAACTTTGATTAGTGCTATTAAAGAAATTCTGTGATTTATTTGGAGAAGTTAAACGTATACAGTATTTCAGCTGCTGCTTCCGTCAGAAATCGGCCAACGACAAACACGTCACCCCTCCGCCGTCCAGTCAAGATGTCACAGCATGTGTGATAAGGGGGGCAAGTCAGACTGGACGCTCAGGTATTTACTGCAACGTCATTCTTTGTTTTTACACAGGAAAAAACCCTTTATAGGTACCGCCGCCCGACGGGGACAGGTGACGGGTATGTCAGACTCGCACCGACTAAAACGGCCTATGTGCTCCACCACGCTGCCGATGGCAAAGACAGGGTATCCTTGTACACATTGCCCCCGTCCCCACCGACAACAGCTCTAATCCCAGAGAACACCTACTCTGGGTAGGGACCTCACGAAAGAGAAGTCCCCATCCACTAACCGGTGCATCGAGAGCACCAGATGTACCGACCGCCTCGGGGACCTGTAAGCCAGGCGTCCGATATACCCCGTTCAGAACACCCGAAGGTCCGTCCCTGTCAGGGCGGTATACGATGGGCTTGGGCAAGTCGCTACTACCTGGACTCACCAGCAACAGATTGAATCCAGAACAAAAGTTCCCGGAACCGCTTGAATAAGAGCCGTGAGACGTGAGAATAGCCGGTCTCTTAACATTAAACATGAAATGTATCTAGGCCAGGTAGATAAATAGATTGGTGTTCATTAAATCTTCACTTTCAAGAAATGCAGCAAACACTAATGAATAGATTGGGTCGAGGAGTGGTAAGTTTTCAAGTCATCAGCATAAGGTTAACTAACACCTTCCAGCATGGTTTGTGTGACTTGTTTATGCCTATTTTAATTTAAAAGGCTACTTTATTGCTGTGACATGTAAGGTTTCGGATTTTATCAGTTAAATTATACGAAACCTAATGCTATAGATTATTTTTCATCATCCCGGGATTCGTCCCTTGACACGGGATTCGTCCCTTGGGGGTGTACTCTACGCAACTTATCTACACTATCATTGCCTTCTTGCCACTTATACGCTAATTATAATATAAGATGTAAAAAACACAAGTTATAAAATAAGGGTTAAATTTTTAACGATTCTAGGTGAGGGATCGGCAACCTACCGCTCTTTCGGTGTAAAGTTGCGACTTTGTATTTCCATAGGAATTAAAAATATATATTATAAAACCCTTTATTGGACGTTGTCGCAGGTGACAGTCATCCTTTAATTCCAAAGGTTGCGGGTTTCATTCCCATCTGGGGCCAAAATTTTTGAAATACATTTTCGTTTTTGGGTGTACTTATGTATTTAAAATTATAAATTTACTGTCGCCCATACCACAACTATTTACTCGGGGACCGTGATGACCGTGGGATGACCGTGTGCGTAATTGTCCCTATATAAAAAAAAATATTACTACTCAGAGCTGGATGGACTGGAAGGTGAGGATTGTGTTTAGCAGCGGCTCCCAAAGCACTGCTTTGGGAAGTGGTGCACACCCTGCAGTGCCCGCGCCCATCGTCGCAAGACCCGTCACTCAAGTAAGTACTTTAGAATTGTAGTGTCCACTAGTATTGTATTAATATAGACTAATGTTGTATAAATATAGCACAGGCTCAAACACGCACTAACAAGTAACAACATGTCACTACACGTCCACAATCACCAAAGTTTCTCGAGTCACTGACGTGTGTGCGTTTAGTAGTGTAATGTTTCCTTTGTACATTAGTATTAGTGTGATTTATAGAAACAGGCGTTACTTTGCGGAATTCCATATTACAAGCAATATTACAGAACTAACTACTTTGTTATAATCCGCACGGGTTAAGCAAATGCATGCAAAGCTAATGTGTATGAAGCAGGCAAAATCTGCGCACCTTATACATGCAGGACAAGCCACTACATGCACCCCAAGGCGCCTCCACCAGCAACAACGCACACAAGCAGCACACACACCCACCACCACAATCTCGACGATCGTTTCGCCCCGAAACCGAAGCATAATCAGGAGGATAGGCTCCACGACAAAAATCGTAATGCGCAAATAATGTAAAGTCTAGCCTGAACGGTCAAGCTCACCGTTTTTAAATGATTTATAGAAGCAGGTGTTATTTTGCGGAATTCCATATTACAAGCAATATAACAGAACTAACTACTTTGCTATAATCCGCACGGGTTAAGCAAATTAGCGCATTACGATTTTTGGAGCCTATCCTCCTGATGATGCTTCGGTTTCGGGACGAAACGATCGTCGAGATTGTGGTGGTGGGTGTGTGTGCTGCTTGTGTGCGTTGTTGCTGGTGGAGGCGCCTTGGGGGCATGTAGTGGTTTGTCCTGCATGTATAAGGTGCGTAGATTTTGCCTGCTTCATACATAGCTTTGCATGCATTTGCTTAACCCGTGCGGATTATAGCAAAGTAGTTAGTTCTGTTATATTGCTAGTATTAGTGTGGGTTAGTGTGAGTAAAATCTTACCTTGTATATAATACACACATCTCAACAATAAGAACGCGGATATAAAAAAAAGCCTACAGAGAGGTTTAATTTGAGTGTAAGAAATATGATTATACGTAAAGCATATTACACAATTGGAGATTATTTGGATAATGCCTGGAAAATCCTTTCAATTTTATGTCCCTACTGTTAACCGTTGAGGAGTTCGCTCGTCCGGAGCTTATCCTGGCAGCAGCATAAGGTCATGCCTATCATAAACATGCATCGTCATCGTTTTAGACCAGTATCTAAAATTTCAGCTCAATCGGACACCGGGAAATGGGTCAAATTTAGCTTGCAATATTCCACCTTCACATACAAACATACATAACCGCCGTGTGGTATCCGGCTGAGTAGAATAGACCACCCTCATTTCTTACCGAAGTGTCGTAAAAGGCGACTAAGGTAAGTTGACGTCAGGCAGGCGGCCGGTCGTAAAATACCTAGCCAAATCATGTTACAACATGTTTAATACATGTTGTGCCGACCCCACTTAGAGTGGGGTAAAGGTAGGAGAATGATGATATATAAACATACATAATAGTCAAGTTAAATAAAAATAAAAGCTTTTAAAAAGCTACACCACTGTATAAAAGGGAAATATATATTTTCTTTTAAAAGCACCTGTATCGAACTTGATCCCATTAGTAAATAAACCGTATCACGTTTCGCTCATCAATCAAGGTATAGCCTTAGTGCTAGGAGGGTAGAAGAATATATATTAGATATCAAATAGAAAATATTAATGCCAAGGAGTCGTTTAAATTGAATAAACGATATCTGTGTGGTTGGTTTCAATTTATGTCTAGTTTGTGTGTAAGTTTTTAAAAGGATTTAGAATTTTTAATTCACCTTAGAAGGGAGTTTGTTGAAAATTGTTAATCACATTACTGCAACCCCCTGATAAGAGCCACACCCTTTTGGACATACACGCATACTTGCATGCACGCACGCACGCAAGGATGATTGCATGCACGTACAAACACCTTAATATGCAACTTGAAAGGCAAAATTTATACACATTTCTTCGATTACAAAAATATTTAAAAAGTAGCGCCTACTAATTCATTAATTATTTTAAAGGTATTTCATTAGGTTATTAATTAATTAAATAATAATTAATTAATTTAATTACTTAATTTAGTTATTGATTCATTACTACTTAATTAATTAAGTTATAATTAATTGATACTTAATTAATTAAGTAATAATTAATTACTAGTTAATTCATTAAGTAATTGATTAGTTAACACTTAATTAATTAAGTTATCATTAATTAATACTTAATTAATTGAGTTATAATTAATAACTAGTGAATTCATTAAGTAATACAACAGAACTAACTACTTTGCTATAATCCGCACGGGTTAAGTGAATGCATGCAAAGCCAATGTGTATGAAGCAGGCAAAATCTACGCACCTTATACATGCAGGACCAGCCACCACATGCACCCCAAGGCGCAATTCACCAGCAACAACGCACACAAAAGCAGCACACACACCCGCCACCACAACCTCGACGATCGTTTCGCCCCGAAACCGAAGCATCATCAGGAGGATAGGCTCCACGACAAAAATCGTACTGCGCCGCACTACCCATACAAGCAGTCTTAAATAGTTAACCCCCACCAATACCCTCCCCTCCGAACACATGTAGCAAAACGGAATTAGATACATTTACTTGCTCGTTAATTAAGTGACCATTGTTATTTTTTATTATCTCAAGGTGCTCTAACGTATTGAGACGGAGTCCCTTATCACAAGTGTGGAGAATATGAAATGAATGGTCATTAGGCACTTTATGACCGCTTTCTAGCAAATGTTTTGCAAAATTAGAATTTTGTGGTTTATTATTCCTAAACGCAGCCATATGTTCCCGGAATCGAACCGCAAAACTTCGGCCAGTCTGACCCACATATGTACCGTTGCACTCAGGACAATCTATTTTATAAACCCCAGATTTTTTACCCTTATCTAATATATATTTATTTTTACACAACAAACTACGAAGCGATTGGTTAGTTTTAAAAGAGAGTTTAGTACCCGATTTTGATTTAAATATATTTGCCACTCGATCTGTTAATTTTCCAAAGTAAGTCAGACTGGCTTTATAATTAGTTTTATTAAAAGATGGTACCGCATACAAAAGTTTAGCGACTTGAGACTTGTGTTTATTTTTAATTATGTTTCTAACCGTGTCTATAGTGTAACCATTGGAAAGTGCTATCTGGTAAATTATTTGTAACTCCTTTTCATAGCTGTTCCTTGAGAGAGGGACCGACAATAACCTATGGACATAGCTATGAAAGGCAGCAAGTTTATGTTGCCAAGGGTGGCAAGACGAAGCCGGTATGATCGCATCGGTGTAAGTTGGTTTGCGAAAGATCTCAAATGAATGTTTATTATTAACGCGAGTAATAATCAAGTCTAAAAAGTTCAGTGAGCAAATTTGTTCGCATTCTAATTTAAATGTTATTTTGGGATGTTTTTTATTCAAAGTATGGAAAAATTTATCAAGTTGTCCAGTAGTACCTGTCCAGCATATAATAATATCATCTACATATCTATAATAGTATAGAATATTTTTGTTATGAACAATATGTTGGTTTTCGAAATTATCCATGAAAATTTCAGCCATCAGCCATGGTGGGGGTTAACTATTTAAGACTGCTTGTATGGGTAGTGCGGCGCAGTACGATTTTTGTCGTGGAGCCTATCCTCCTGATGATGCTTCGGTTTCGGGGCGAAACGATCGTCGAGGTTGTGGTGGTGGGTGTGTGTGCTGCTTTTGTGTGCGTTGTTGCTGGTGAATTGCGCCTTGGGGTGCATGTGGTGACTGGTCCTGCATGTATAAGGTGCGTAGATTTTGCCTGCTTCATACACATTGGCTTTGCATGCATTCACTTAACCCGTGCGGATTATAGCAAAGTAGTTAGTTCTGTTGTATTGCTTGTAATATGGAATTCCGCAAAGTAACGCCTGCTTCTATAAATTCATTAAGTAATTAATTGATATTAATAAAGTAATAATAGTAGTAGTTACATAATTAATTTAATACTGTACCACTGCTAGGCAAAGGCCACCTCTCTCCCTTTATGAAGAAGGGTTGGAGCTTAGAAATATCAGGCTGCTCGAATGCGGATTGGTAAATTAAACATATCCCAGGTATTCCTGAAACATGCAGTGGTAGGAGTTTAGGTGTATCTAGATGTTATTTCTCTTAGCAGCAATAGTATATTAACAGGATCAAAATGCGTGGATATAACCACTCTTTGACTCTGTACAAGACATCAATAACTATATGTAACTCACACTTACTCACTGTAATTCACTCACTTCACACATATAAACATACATACAAATCTTTTATCTTTATAATATTAGTATATATAAAAATGCGTGGATATAACTACTCCTCTACCCTGTACAAGTAATAACCAAATGCAAGAAAAAAAAGTTATAGGAATTATTCTTTGAAAAGAGTAGCCGCCGAGTTTCTTGCTGGTTCTTGTCGGTAGGAACAGCCTTCCGAACCAGCAGTAGATGTTGACGATTCAAAAGTACTTGTTTACAAGTTTACTTGAATAAGGAATATTTTGACTTTGAATTTGATTTGATCTAGGTTAACTTGTTACTTAACAGGTCATAGAAACAGGAGACGAAGAAAGCCAGTTTCTATATCGCATCACGTGGCCGAGGCCGGGTCAGTCAAAAAACACGGCGTCACAGCCCCGATATGAGTGAAAAGAAAGATTTCACTTCAGAAAGTGGAATCGTAAAAGATTGAACTATGAACAGTTGTTACTGCATATTTACTGTGCCATACTTTTAGGGTAATATAATGCGTAATTAAGATTATACTTTATCTAATAGTGATGAGAATGTTTAATGTAAAACAACGCAATTATTCGTTGTTGCTAGCTATTCATGCGGCATCGCCCGCGTGGAAATCAGTGTTTAACATGTAATAGTCACTCGACTCTCGGCAGAAGATTAGCTCTCTGATACCCTACACCGCATTTTATATTCCCCACTCAATTTACATAAAACTATTATCCTAAACCTTTCAGAGAAATTTCACTACCTTTTAGTAAAAACTGTACAAAAATCCGTTCAGTAGATTTAGAGAAAATCGATCATATACAGACAGACAGCCTTCAAGACTTTGATTTATAATAAGTATTGATTTCTGATATCTAGCACAATCTAGACTAGAAGGTCATGGACAAAATGAGGCCTATAGTGTCATACCGTTTAAAATCCAATCTTACAAATTTTACAGGACACTTAAAAAATCAAAAGATGTGAATTTCTAAGGAAATGAAATGACTCTTCTGGGCAACTAAAGACATATGTGTAAGTTAGCATAAATGTAAGTAATTTGAAACAAGTTTGATAATTTAATTTCAAATTGCTAAATTCTACTTATTTAGTATAAGTAGAATTTAGCATTTAATAATGATAATAAGAATTTACTTGAAATGACATTAATAATATTATTAAATAATAAGCATTGTAAATATTTTTTTGTTGTTTTAAATGATATTTGTTTCATGTACATATAAATTAATTATGTAAAACCAATTATTTGTATAGTAATAATATATAAACTTTTACTGTAAATTTTTAATAATAATTAACAATAAAAGTTAGCTTTGCTCTCGAATTTATCATAATAAACAATAATAAATGAATTAAAATGTATCTAAATAATTATTTAAATAATTATTAATAAATAATGTAAAAAATTAATAATTAATAACTAGTTATAGATATGCTAGTTACTTAGATATGCTAGTTACTTATAATTTTGTGTTTGTTGTATGTACTCTTGAGTTTATTTGATGTTAAATTTTCTAAGAATATTGTTCGATGTACATATAAAATTTGAAAATAAATGTTGTGAATGAAACTATCGTTTTAATCCGTTAAATCTTGTGGTGAGTGGTTAATTTTAATTATATTACTTTATATAATTAACACCTCTCGACGGTATTGTACCGTGAGTTATTTTGGCCTTAGGTAAATTTCATTTTTGCAACAATTCTTAACATTTCACTCGTAATAATTCTTAAGGAAAATTTATAAAAAAGATCGTTAACGTCCAAATTGGCAAAAGAACGAACCTATTACCTATATTCATAGATGATACAAGAAAAAGTTGACTAATACTTTTGATACATACGCGTATATTAATGTACTCTAGAACATTCTAACCTAAACCAACACTGAAACGATAAGCTATTTATCTTATAAAGTGAGATTGCTATTTTATTTCTTATATAGGCCTTTTTATAATATTAACAACCTCTTAGTATACTCTCGGTATCCCACATATTTCAAGAGATTTTGGCGACAAAAAAGGAAAAATAAAGTAGTAAATCGGACATTATATATCACAGTAAGAGAATACGTAAATCAAGATAGCCCTAAAATGGTTACGTGATTTATATATTACAAGCTTTTACCCGCGACTTCGTCCGCTCGGAACATAGTCCTGGAATAAACAGTAGTATTATACATTATAAATAGCTCAGTTAAGTTTATGCAGTAAACAGAAATCAAAATATATAAAAACTTCTAAAATAACTCCTTCGACGTAAGCTGAACAACGTGCTAAAGAACCACCTTTTAATTACATATCTGACTCGTCTTTGATACATAGTGAATTAAAAAACTTTGATAGGTTGATAATAGATGGCGGTTTTAAATATCCTCCTGTAAAAATCCTGTAGAATTAACAGGATTTCTATAGCCTATATGTTATTCCGGTATATAAGGAATAATTGAGCTAAATTTCATCGATATTGGTTTAGTGGATTCGCTGTGAAAGAGTAACAAACATCCATCCATAGTCACAAACATTCGCATTTATAATATTAGTAGGACTAGTGCCCGCGGCTTCACGCGCTTGGATATCAGTGTGTCGCAAAGTTTATCCCGCGTGATTCCCGATCCCGCGGGAATTCTAATTTAATGTATTATTAACCTAAACCTTCCTCAAGAATTGCACTATCTTGTAGTAAGATCGTACAAAAATCTGTTCAGTAGATTTTGAGAATTACAAATACACACAAACAGCTATTGGAGATTTTTTTTATATGTATTAATATGTAATGTCGAATAATAAATAAATAAGTTTTATTATAAGGTAACAGGGATTAAAGTTAGTTTGTTATTGTTTGCTAATGAATAACCAATATTTCGACATTTCAGAACTAAAAGTTTTATCAAATTTAATCAATCATATTGTTATTTAAATAACCTTGAATAATTATTAATTGCTGATTCAATAAACAATAAAATTTACATATAGATTATTAATATTATTTTATTCTAATTAATTATTCATTGCAAAATATTAAATGATTTATATCCTCCTGATGATGCTTCGGTTTCGGGGCGAAGCGATCGTCGAGATTGTGGTGGTGGGTGTGTGTGCTGCTTTTGTGTGCGTTGTTGCTGGTGAATTGCGCCTTGGGGTGCATGTGGTGGCTTGTCCTGCATGTATAAGGTGCGTAGATTTTGCCTGCTTCATACACATTGGCTTTGCATGCATTCGCTTAACCCGTGTGGATTATAGTAAAGTAGTTAGTCCTGTTATATTGCTTGCAAAATATTAAATTAATTTATTTTAACGGTGATACCTAAAAGAACTTGCTGACAGAGTTTTGCTAAACGGCAGTGGTCAAGTACTTTACTGCCAATAAAGAAATATATAACAAATAAACTCATTCAACGTATATTTTCTAAGCATAAAGCTTTTTGTGCTTTCTAAACGGATTTAAAACGTCATTCTAAATATAGGTTTCACAGGTTGAGACCCTGGGCAGGCACTTATGAGTTTTTGAAAACATATATGCTTATTAAATATTACAAATACATCGTGCACTTTACAGCAAATAAAAATATTCTATTGAAATGCATGTCGCCTCTTAACAAGAAACAACGTGATATTTCATATAAAACTTTTTTTTTATTATTTCCAATTTTTAATTTATTTGCTTATTTTCAGAAAGCACATTAGTACTGCAAAAATTCAATTATTTTTCTACGGAAAATTTATCAATATTTTAAAATTATCAACGTTTAAATGTTTGAAATTGCTCTCCTGTTAAGTTGTGGTTTACAAATATCACGTTGTTCTTCTAAACAGGTGATATGCTTAGTGAATTTGTAGGAATTCCGATAGATAGATAGATTTATCTGCCAATCATATTTGAGGATCATGATGGATCAAATTGTAACCTTTCTAACTGGGAGAAAATAGACGGATACTGCCAGGCCGTCACTATGACATACTAGATTTGCCTCGCGGTACCCACGGCAAATAGGTAAGTAAGGCATTAAGAGTAAGATGAATATGTAGATTATAGACGAAAATTTCAGTTTTTTTAACGTGACAATAATTAACGCAATAAAAGGTAGCTACTTAGTTCATCTGTTCACGCGTGATGCGATGACCAAGGGAAATACAGATTCATTTTTGTATAAGTAGAAAATAGATAGCGAGAACCTAAATAACTCTTGATGTAATGCATATCACGTCAAGGTGACCCTCTCAATGGTAAAACGTTTTAAATTTATCTTAAGTGTTATAAAACTTTATCAACACAGATCACTAGCTATTGAGTGCATTTTTTATAATTTTTCAGTCTTATTAATACTAATAAGCTTAGTTGATTATGCTTATCATATAAATTAAAGTTGTCTTGTACAATATATGAATCAAATAAATACTTTGGAAGATATTATAGATTAAAATTATACGCCACCAAAAAAAAAATTAGCTCCGCGAGCCAGCGCTCTTTCTATGACATGCCGCCGTGATCAGACTTCGATAGCGAGTGGATGTTTTAAGCACATCAACTTGCTGAATGTTAGTATGTATTCTTTTTGTCTAGATGTTATTGGGTAGATATTTTTCTCTCTTTTATGCTATTTTGGTTTAATTTACATTTTTAACTCAGAATAAAATGAAGGGATTTAAACGGCAAAGACTTTTTGATACTGATATTGACGCGTGCGAAGCTAATCTCTATTTATTATAAAACAAAATCCCTAAAAGCTCTCTGCCTGTATGTGAGCGATTTTCGCAAAATTTACTGGACGAATTTCTGTGCTGTTTTACTAATAGATGTTATAATTCTTTCGGAAGGTTTAGGTTTTAATAACACATAATGGTTTTATATAAATTGTGTTGAACAGTTCGCGCAGTTGTAAAAATAACTCACCTGCTGTGAGCTTTACTTGCGTCCGCCGCGTAAACATACAAGACACACTAGAGTAATGTAGTAGAAAATTGAAGATCTACAAAAATACTACTAAAAGTCCGAAATAACACGTCTCTATCTCTTATAGTCAACTCAAAATAACTACTTTAATTTTAAAAACCATTTAAATATACTGATTTCCACGCGGAATAGCTAGATATTTTATAATTTCTGACGTTTCTAAAGTCTGACCAATGTTGTAATGTTCTGCCCCTTTATTTCTTTCCGTATGGACCAGACCAATTAGCTATTTTTGTCCATTTGCTCTTATCCATTTTTTTTAAGAAACGTTACTTAATAAAAACTACAGAGATTTGTGCTTAGTGCGTATGTCATATATATAACAGCATAATATATACTACAGTTTAACACAGTTTGCAGCATACGTATTTCGGGGAACCCCGCTTATTTGGATTAGTACCTAGTTGTTTATTCGTTCCCGCCTCGTGGATGCGTCTTTGAATTTGAGTCAGACTACACCACCGCGTTGGGGTCTCAAAGTGTTGGAATGGCGACCCCGTACCGGTAAACGCAGTGTTGGCAGACCCCCTACGCGATGGACGGACGACCTCAAAAAGGTCGCGGGGAGCCGCTGGATACAAGCGGCACAAGATCGTATATTTTGGAAAGCCCATGAAGAGACCTATGTCCAGCAGTGGACGCCTATCGGTTGAGAAAAAAGAAGAAGAAGACACCACCGCGGACGAGGTGCTACAAGTCTCCATTGTTTAACGTTTCGGTTAAGTTTCGGTAAGTTGTTAAAGTTAATTACTGTCACTGTTTTTTAAGTTTGTAGTAGTTTTGTTCTTTAAGTCATTCATAGTATACGAAGTTCTGCCCAAACTATTTCTTTTATTTCGCGAAACCGAACCCCCGTAATTTTGTCACTCACCGTATCAATTGTGAAGTGATATTACCACCCTACGTGACAGGCGCCTATCGTGCTATTAGTCGTTACGAGTTATATTTTAAATGATTCATAGAAGCAGGCGTTACTTTGCGGAATTCCATATTACAGAAACTATAACAGAACTACTTTGCTATAATCCACGTGGGTTAAGCGAAATTGACAAAATCTGTGCGAGCGTTTACCCTGAAACCGAAGCATCACAAGTATTCTTTAAATGTGATGTTTTTCAATGTTATTCTGTTAACAAAATCGCACGGTAATTTATTTTATGTATCTATATTGTCGGAGGGATTTTGATAAGGAAAGGCAAACAATAAAAACGAAGGGCGCAGAAATGGCCGGCAAAAATTCAATTTACCCGAGAGGCTTTGTCATATCGACGCCTGCCAAGAACAGAGCTAAGCTTCCATTCAAGCGTGATTTACACAGATAATAGATATTATTATCTATACATTATTAGTTGAATTTAAAAAAATTGTACCCCTTTTTAACAACGTTTTGGACGGAGCAGTATAAAACTTGGCATAGTTATAACTTAGGTATGTAGAGGAGGGCAAAATGCTTTTTTTAAAATATGGCATAGGAAATATAACGCCGTGTGGTATCCGCCGGCAGAATAGAATAGACCACCCTCCTTTCTTACCGAGGTGTCGTAAGAGGCGACTAAGGTATGTGCCGTGTGGTACCCAGCTGCACAGAAAAGACCACCCTTATTTCTTACCGAGGTGTCGTAAAAGGCGACTAAGGTATGTTGACGTCAGGTAGGCGGCCGGTCGTAAAACACGTAGCCAAATCATGTGACAATATATTCGTAACATGTTGTGCCGACCCCACTTAGAGTGGGATATGGGCAGGATTATATTATACCATAGGGAATATACACAAAGGCAAAGCGGCCTATAGATAGAGTAGATTTATTTGCTCAAAAAAGAGTCGTACGGGCTATCTATGATATGAAGCAACGTGAAACCCTTCGCGAAAAGTTCAAAGAAATAAGCATACTTACTGTAGCATCACAATATATATAGTAATATTCTATTCGTATATAAAATATCTCTATGTATAAGACGAAATTTGATGTATACACAGACATACAAGAGGTCACATTCGTTGGTCTCGGTTTTCGCTTTTACAATAAAATTCCGCAATCCATACTAGACCAGTCTACAGAAAGGTTTAAATTAAGTGTAAGAGATATGCTTATACGTAAAGCATATTACAAAATTGAAGATTACTTGGATGATAAAAATGCCTGGATTTGAAAATCCTTTCAGCATCATACAAGTCTGCGGTTAAATAATGTAAAATTGAAAATGTTTAAAAGATTGCCTTCCGAGTTTCTTGCTGGATCTTCTCGGTATGAGAAACATTCCGAACCAGTTATAGCTTCGTTATTCATATTGATCCATGACGATTCAAAAGTACTCGTAAGAGCACTTACTTGAACTTGTTATTTTGATTTGATTGATATCGCGCGCTTACTATTAAAGTGACCTAATTCAAAATTAGGCTTAATTGAGTTATATACATTGTAATCTTTATTTCAATGCCATTTATGACATCACACTAGGGACTATTAAAAATTACTAGTGTGTTTTTGCTCTTCCCGGTTTTAACACTCACGAGTTTTGCGGGTGCTACGTGCTTTATTGCAATTTGCCAAAAAACAACTTTCTTAAATAAAATTACTTTAAGAGTAAGCCTGCTTTTGTTTATGGTCGAATTGAAAATTGATATTAGATATTCTTTCAGCATCAAATCATCATGAATATAACGATGATGTACTTTTTTCACCGAGAGTAACTTGAAATATTGTCATTTTATCGTTTTTTTTATTGAAACTGAGTGAGTTATTAGGATAGATATAACTTATTTTTATATATGGCGAAATCTGATAGTTATGCCCATTATAGAAAGGTCTATAAGTGACACCATTACTAGCAGAAAACAAACCTTAAAGTATACTAGCATACTTTGTATATCAGCAGGTCTACCATGAACTCTTATTGCGACTCAATTGAAGACGTAAACGAAATTGTTTTGCTTTTCCATACCATGACGTCCTAAAGACGCACGGAAGCGTTCGGAATTCGTCCTAAGAACATGTGAGTAAAAGAGACAGAGTTATCTATAGTTCATATAACGTTATCCTTTTCAAACATTACGACCCCAATGCAATTCACAGTTCATAGTACGAAAAGAAAGCGGTACGCGGTCGTCGTTTACGTCTTCAATTGAGTCGCAATAAGACTTCATGGTAGGCCTGCTGTTTCCGTTATCTGACTATTGTTTGAAAACGTTCAAGTTTATTGTAAAACATACGTGTAATCTACTTTACACATGACTCGTTTATTACCGGCTTAGATATCAGACAAGACAAGATTTAAAGATTAGATTGGATTTAGAAGAAATGATTCTTGGAATATGTTGCATAATTTTTATAAATACACTAACTGTGACTGCAGCTTCGCCCGTGTGAAATTTTGAATATAAAAATAGTTGATGCAAATTAACCGTTAGAGATAGAGATATATGTATATAGATAGACAATTACTTAATTACTTCTAGATCTACAATTCTCTACTACATTACTTGATCGTATAGCTGGTATACGCAGCGCACGGACCTAAAGCTCACAGAAAGCAAGTTTTTTAAAACTGGGCTATCCCTTCAACACAATTTACAAATTATTGATATGTACTATTTACCTAAACCATCCGGAAGTCGTTCCACTATCGTTTAAAGAAAACCGTATAAAAATCTATTTTGTAAATCTTGAGAAAATCGATTACATACAGACAGACAGCTTTTTGGGACTTTGTTTTATAATAAGTATAGATAGATGTACTATTTTTTATAATTACGCGGTAAGTACGTCTGTAAAATATTTTTCCAAAATCTGCGCATTTACCCCAAGACCGTTCTTCATAAAACATAATAGAAGTAAGCAAATAATTAATAATTTATATTCATTTGTTTTAAACGAATATTTTTAAGTCGTAACAGTTCCCTATTTATATACTGCATATATATTGTACCTTATACAAAATTGCGTAAGTCGTTCGTGGGTTTGGGTATAAGATTCTATAATAAAATGCAATTATTATAAGGAGACTGATACAGAAAGCCTATTATACTGTTTAGGATAATAATAATGCGTGGATATAGCTATTATTCAACCCTGTACAAGATAGTAATAACTATATGTAACTAGTGATAACAATTATTATTTAAAAAGAGCAACTGTTGAGGATTACTTAAATGGTAAGAAGAAAACATAAAGCTACATAGATCTTCGACCTAGATACAAGACAGTAAGGACTAAATGTAATACTAGTTATAGTAATAAAAATAAATGTAACTAGTAATAAGAATTGTATTTTCAAAAGAGCAAACGCCGAGGTTCTTTTTGGCTCTTCTCGGTAGGAACAGCTTTCCGAATTAGCAGTAAAGTTGACGATTCAAAAGCACTTGTTAACCATTCAACTCGAATAAACAATATTTTGATTTAAATTTTAATGTCAATATCATTTATAAGTTTTAATTATTAATAAATATAATAGAGATTCTAATTATAGAATTGCGTGTTCTTCTATAGAAGACTCAACTTGTGGCAATCAAACGGCGTTGAACTTGTAATGGTTGTCTTATAAAAACTTTCGTTTTAACAAAACTCTCGTTGAACACATTTTAACGAGTATATTGCTAAACTTTTAAATTGTCACTTTACTTGTTCTTTCTAACATATATGTATTCCGTCCATTTTGTGGCCTCGCCGAAAAATAACGATATTGTAAAAGTTGTAACAACATAGCCGTCCTGCCAAAACATTTTACACAACGTCAATGAAAATATTTCATACATACATTCTCCTGCCCTTATCCCATTTTAAGTGGGGTCGGCACAACATGTTACAAACATGTTGACACATGATTTGGCTACGTATTTTACGACCGGCCGCCTGCCTGACGTCAACTTACCTTAGTTGCCTTTTACGACACCTCGGTAAGAAATGAGGGTGGTCCATTCTTTGCAGCCGGATACACGAAACACATCCCTTAGTCGCCTCTTACGACACCTCGGTAAGAGAGGAGGGCGGTCTATTCTATTGTGCCGGATACCACACGGCACATACCTTAGTCGCCTCTTACGACACCTCGGTAAGAAAGGAGGGTGGTCTATTCTATCCTGCCGGACACCACACAGCACACGCCTTAGTCGTCTCTTACGACACCTCGGTAAGAAATGAGGGTGTCTATTCCACTCAGCCGGATACCACACAGCACATACCTTAGTCGCCTCTTACGACACTTTGGTAAGAGAGGAGGGTGGTCTATTCTATGCAGCCGGATACCACACGGCACATACCTTAGTCGTCTCTTACGACACCTCGGTAAGAAATGAGGGTGTCTATTCCACTCAGCCGGATACCACACAGCACATACCTTAGTCGCCTCTTACGACACTTTGGTAAGAGAGGAGGGTGGTCTATTCTATGCAGCCGGATACCACACGGCGTAATGAAAATAATTAATAAATGCGTAAAAGATTTATATTAAACTACCTGTCCGGCAACGCGTTGCTGTGACACAGTCTTTTTTCCAATTCCCTCGAAACAGAACTCAACAATTTCAAACAATGCTCCAATCACCACCAAACTTTACAAGAACACCCGCTGGGTGAGTCTAAAGATTATCCGAAAATTTCATTAAAATCGGTATAGCCGTTTCGAAGTATTTAAAGGACATACAGACAAACATTTTTTTATAACAAGACTAGCTGTGCGGTAATGAGCTGTGATAGCCCAGCGGTGAGACCGTGCGACTCTTTCGAGGAGAATACGAGATCAAATCCGGGCAGGCACCAATGGGTTTTTCTATTAAAACTCACGTGTCTAATTGATAATTTCAATTTGTCACACGCTTTTCGGTGAAGGAAAACATCGTGAAACCTGCATATCTCTAGAGAATTCTGGAGATATGTGAAACCCACCAATCCGCATTCGAGCAGCATGGTAGGTCTTAGCTCCTACCCTTTTCTCCAGAAACGGAGAGAGGAGGCCTATTCCCAGCTGTGGGATTGTAACAAGCCGCTACTTTTTTAGCTGTCCGGTCATGCGTTGCTGTGGCTCTGTCTGGTTCCGAATCCTCAAAAATCCGAACTCAACAGATAATAAAAAAAATCCACGATTGCCATCAAACCTTGTTTGAACATCCGCTGGGGTATTCCAAAGATTGAAAATCTAAATAAAATCGGCCCAGCCATTTTGGATTGTATTAAACATTCATTTTTATATAACTATACCATAAGCCATCAACACCTAAACAAAAAGTATAAAATTTTGAGAGCCTTATATATTACAAAAGTTTGTTTATGACTCTTTTTTAAACGTTGAAATAACATTAAAGCATTCTTCAAAGCCGCTTACGAACCTTTTTAGATAACTTTGAATTTTCAAACAGGCAGTCCCCAAAGGTTTATACTTTATCATAATTTCATGAAGGTAGGTATGAATATTAAAAAATAGCAAACGAATATGAACATCTATATTTATTATAAAACAAAGTCCCTAAAAGCTGTCTGTCTGTATGTAATCGATTTTCTTAAAATCTCGCGAACGAATTTTTTCACCAAAGATAGTGCGATACTTCCGGATAGTTTAAGTAAATAGAACATATCGGTATTATGTAAATTGTGTTGAAGAGATCGCGCATATGTTAAAAAAATTGCTTGCTGGGAGCTTAAGTCAAGTGCGCTGCGTAAACCAGCAGAGATCCGCTAAAGTAATGTACTAGAGAATTGTAGATCTACAAAACTACTACAAAAAAGTTACCATAAGAGATAGAGACATGATATCGCGGGCTGTTTGTAGTGTTTTCATAGATCTACAATTCTCTAGTACATTACTTTAGCGTATCTCTGCTGGTTTACGCAGCCCATGCGACTAAAGCTTCCAGCAAGCGGGTTTTGTTAACAACTGTTCGATCTCTTGAACACAATTTACACCATACCGATATGTACTATTTACCTAGACCATCCGGAAGTATTGCACTATCTTTTGGTGAAAACCATACAAAAATATGTTCAGTAGATTTTGAGAAAATCGATTACATACAGACAGACAGCCTTTTGGGACTTTGTTTTATAATAAGTATAGATAGATGAGAAAATGTAGTGCCATGCAGCGAATATTTGAACATCCATATGCGCCGCTAGAATCGAGATGCGCTTGGGACTAGTCTAATAAATTTAGAGGACTATCTATTTTTCGTTATTATGACAGATACCTTCAATCGCCGGTCATTATTTTAAACATTATCAATTTACAATATTAAACCGCAGTTCTGTATACTGAATAGATTTACTAAAAACATTTATAAATCTTATGGTGCAAACATTTTGAAACTTTGCTTAAGTTATAAATATTAAAAGGAATATCTATCTAACCGACATTTAGATAATATACTTAGTTGTAATCGCAGTAGCGACATTGTTCTTTAACATTTCTTAACGCCAACTTTGTCAGGCCCATACGAGTTCTTTACTTACTTACATGACAGCCGTGTGTGCATCTCATACTTATAATAGGTCAATGTTTAGAACGAGACTTCAATGCAAAGTGCTGTTAAAAAGAAAGTAGGCCGTAAACCCACTTCCACTTACAAAACAATAGATGGCACTTACTTGAGTTTGTGTGACTTCAAAACTATAAGCGAATTTCAATGCTTTGGGAATGAGATTATTTGCAATTTAACAAATTACGTAAAATACTATTAAATCTCCATAAATTGATGGTAGTAAGGGTCATCTTGACCCAAGGGTCAATTACGTTACGGGCCTCGAGACAAACCTTTATCCCGGGCGGGTTATTGCGAGCTCATAAGTCCTTGATATTTATTTATTTACCTTAGAAGGTCAGTTAGGCTTGAGCCTATTTCTTTAGCGCTGTTATACCTTGCTGCTGCTGTGATACCTTTATGAATGATCATAACGTAACGGGCTCTTGCTATCCCACTGCTGGGCATAGGTCTTCTCTCTCCTTTTGTACAACTGCGTTGAAGGTTAAACCCACTACGTTGTTCCAATGCGGATTGACAGGTTACACATATCGCCAGAATTTCCAAAGATATGCAGTTTTCTTCAAGATATTTTTCTTCATTGAAAAGCGTTTAATAAATTTCAAACAATTGTTCGCGCCTACTGCGTGCCCTTTTATAGCCACAGCTGTTGAACGTAATTAGTATAGGTAGACAACCGACAATATTTCCACCCCGAATAATCAAAGGATACTGACCTTATCCACGCCGCTCCGGCCGGAGTATATAAAAACCACTATTATTCGCAGAATCACTAACATTATTTTTCTTCTGTATTGTTAATTTACACAGCCACCGAATTATCCTTAATATTTCTTGTATGTTTATACAAAAGTCCACTGAACCCCCATATTTATAATAAATATATCATTTATATGATTCACATCGAGTGCCGAGTTCACCGGATTGCGTTGCCGACCGACCGCTTTTTGTTTTTTCTGGTGCCATTTTTTAACCACCTACCCACACCGCCACAGAAAGAACAGAAAGCTCCGATTACCCTCAGCGGAAAAAAATCTCAATCATGCAATAATTATTGAATACAATCCGTTTACGGTACGTTACAATTTATAGTCAGTACAATTAACAATTTTGCAATTTAACTATTTTACAATTCTGTTTTCTTATAAAGCATGGGAAACTAAATTCAGATATACAGTACAATAATAACCTAATTGAATTTGTATTGAATTTGAATTGAATTTGAATTGAATTTGAATTGTATTTGAATTGTATTTGAATTGAATTTGAATTGAATTTGAATTGAATTTGAATTGAATTGAATTTAAATTAGAAATGAAATGAATTTTAATTTTAATATGAATTAAATTTGAAATGAACTGAATTTGAATATTAATTAAATTTGAAATAAATATAAATTCGAATTGCTTTTTTTAATTTTAATTTTAATCTGAATTGGAATGGAATTTGAATCGAATTAGAATTTGAATTGGCATTGAGATTTAATTCGAATTTATGAAAATTTTGTCAGGGTAATTCTTTTGTAACTACAAAAGCACTACTATGGCGCGGAGTAAAAGTACTGATGGCGCCATCTGTTATTACATTAAGGAAAATACGTGAATAATGTTCTGTTACACTACTTAAGTAGTTAAGTATACCGGAGCTCGAAAAAGAGACAAATTGTATTAAGAAAATGGCTCTCGGCGGGAATCGAAACCACGAATTTAAAATTGAATTTTAATTTAACAAAAATTTTAAACTCAAATTAGTAATTTTCATAGAAATCATTAGATTTCTATTATCTGGTAGAACTGCTATAGTTATTTTATAAAATAGTGTTATCAAAATATATCTATATTATCAAACGAGAAACAGTTTCCATTTCCCTCATAGACCTTTCGCATTTCCGGCTACCCTTTGACAAAACTATTCTAAATGAAAGGTCGTTGTATTTGAAGTTCGTATATTGCTTTTGTTGAAGAATTAACATATTAAATAGGTATCAACTTAAGATAATAATATAATACATATTCGCCTTTTTACTAATAACACTGAGTAGTACACAAGTTTAACTTCGTGTAACAGAGTAACAACGCTTAACAGAATCGAGTAAAATTTATATTCTAAAGCTAATAGTACGTACCTATTTTGTAAACAAATAATATATTTAAAAATAAACTCTACTCATCCAAATCAAGTGTTATCAACGCGACTACTAAGAACCAAGTTTCTTAAAATGATAAATAAGCGGATTTTTTTTTCAAACCTATAAAAGACGTATCATCCATTCATTTATTTTATCTCTAAAGAATTAGGACGCGTTATACGAAACCTCAATATGTAATAGCAAAATTTCTTGTTGTTATTTACATAGGTAAGCATTAAAAAAACATTACCTACAGTTACTTATGATATTTATTTACGCTGTTTGGTATCCGGCAGAATAGAATAGACCACCCTTTCTTACCGAGGTGTCGTAAGAGGCGACTAAGGTAAATGCCGTGTGGGATCTGGCTGCATAGAATAGACCACCCTCATTTCTCACCGAGGTGTCGTAAATGGCGACTAAGGTAAGTTGACGTCAGGCAGGCGGCCGGTCGTAAAATACGTAGCCAAATCATATGACAACATGTTTGTAACATGTTGTGCCGACCCCACTAGAGTGGGATAAGGGCAGGAGAATGATGATGATGATGACTTATGATATTTATTTATTTATTCGATACACCGACGATACAATATGTTTATATATGTTTATATTAGTGTATACTAACCATTAAAACTTATATTAATTCTAATCCTGCTATAATTATCAATTACAGGCCTCTTCATTATCTTATATTATTAGCTCTTAAATATGTTACATTTACATCATCCATCAAGTCAAAAGCTTGTATAGGTCGAAATTGAATAAAAAACTCAAAACTAAAAATTAGTCGAAAAGTATAATAATAATAAAAATGATAATTGCCTAAAAATCCAAGAAATATAGTTATTATATAAAATCAGTAATTGTTAAATTATTATAGTATTAATAAAAAATAAATAATAATAAATATAAATCATATTAACATTAAATATACACAATAACCAAAGTAACTCAAAGTAACTTCAATTCATTTCAAAATTCAAAATATTTTTTATTCTTCTTCTTCTTCTTCAGCCGATGGACGTCCACTGCTGGACATAGGCCTCTTCATGGGATCGCCACACCACACGATCTTGCGCTGCCTGGATCCAGTGGCTCCCTGCGACCTTTTTGAGGTCGTCTGTCCACCTCGTAGGGGGTCTACCGACGCTGCGCTTTCCGGTGCGGGGTCGCCATTCCAGCACCTTAAGACCCCAGCGCCCATCGGTTCTCCGCACTATGTGCCCCGCCCAGCGCCACTTCAGCTTCGCAACACGCTGAGCTATGTCGGTGACTCTAGTTCTTCTACGGATCTCCTCGTTCCTGATTTGATCTCGTAGAGACACTCCGAGCATAGCTCGCTCCATCGCCCGCTGAGCGACTCTGAGCTTTCTTATAAGGCCCATAGTGAGCGACCACGTTTCAGATCCGTAGGTCATCACTGGCAACACGCACTGTTCGAAGACCCTGGTCTTCAGACACTGAGGTATTTCGGACGTAAAGATCTCGCGTAGCTTCCCGAACGCTGCCCATCCGAGTTGGATTCGGCGGCTAACCTCTTTCTCGAAATTGGACCTACCTAGCTGGACCGTATGTCCCAGGTATATGTACTCGTCTACAATTTCGAGTGCAGAGTTCTCAACGGTGACCGGGTGGAGCGGAACATGTGAGTTTGACATGATTTTCGTCTTACTCATGTTCATTTTAAGGCCCACCTGCTGAGATACTCTGCTGAGGTCGTCGAGCATTGCGTTAAGGTCCTCCAGACAGTCTGCCATAACGACTATGTCGTCGGCAAATCTAAGGTGAGTGATGTACTCGCCGTTGATGTTGATGCCGTATCCGTTCCAATCCAAAAGCTTAAAGACATCTTCCAATGCAGCGGTAAACAGCTTCGGGGAGATGACATCTCCTTGTCGCACACCTCGCCGCATTTGGATTGGTCTCGTAGTTTTGTCTTGGATTCGGACAGACATTGTGGCGTTTTCATACAAACACTTCAACACTTGGACGTACCGATAGTCGATTCGGCATCTCTGGAGCGATCTTAACACAGCCCATGTTTCCACCGAATCAAAGGCCTTCTCATAGTCCACAAACGCCAAGCAAAGTGGCTGGTTATACTCCTCGGTTTTCTGTATAACCTGCCGCAGCGTGAATATGTGGTCTATGGTACTGTACCCTTTTCGGAAACCGGCTTGTTCGGGAGGCTGGAAGTCGTCGAACCTACGAGCGAGACGATTCGTTATGACTCTCGAGAACAACTTATAAACATGATTCAGCAGCGCGATGGGTCTATAATTCTTCAATAAGGTGTTATCACCTTTCTTGAAGAAGAGAACCACCACGCCCCTGTACCATGCTTCCGGCATAGTGCCTTCGTGAATGACGGAATTGAACAATCGCTGAAGGACTTTAAGTACCGGTTTACCACCCGCCTTCAGAAGTTCGGTAGTGATTCCGTCATCACCTGGAGCCTTGTTGTTCTTAAGTTGTTTGAGAGCCATACTAATCTCGTATAGGCTGACGTCCGGGATATCTTCGGTATAGTGTCGGGTCAACTTGGCTCTTGGGTCTTTTGCCAAATTGACAACAGGCTGTTGTGTTGAGGTGTATAACTGCCCATAGAACCTCTCAACCTCTCTCAAAATCTCGGGACGAGATGAAATGATACTACCAGTATCGGTCTTCAATCGCGTTAACTGCCTCTGCCCAATAGACAGATCTCTTGCGAACACTTTTGAGCCCCTGTTACGCTCAATAGTACCTCGAATGTATTCGGTGTTGAAGTGTCGCAGGTCGCATTTCTGCGCCTTAGAAATCTGTCTATTGATCAGACGGTAGCGTGTCGCGTCTACAGAAGACTGTAGCCTCATTTCGTTCCTCTCATCCATGAGTTTGAGAGTCTGGGTCGAGAATTTACTGGTTCTCTTACGGTGTGTCTTATAAAATTTGGACCCCACCGTATGGACAGTTTCCACCAGCCTGTTGTTTACATCGTCCACAGTAGCGCAGTCAGCTAGGCAGTCAAAACGATTCATCAGCTCGAGTTGGAAGTTCTCGGGGTTTTGGATATGAGCTCGAGTTGGTCGGAGCGTAGACTTCACCAGTCCGGATCTTTCCAGCTGTACGCATATATTCAATGTGCCTCTAACCAGACGGTGATCGCTCCCGGTTTTCACAGTATTGATCACAGAGACATCATTGAATATATGACGCCTGGTCGACATGATGAAGTCAATCTCGTTTCTCGTGGAACCGTCGGGACTTAACCAAGTCCATTTTCGATGCGGCCGTTTCTTGAAGAAAGAATTCATCATGTAGAGGTCCTCTCTCTCCAAGAAATCGGCCAGCATCTGACCCCTGTGGTTCCGTTGCCCGTATCCAAATTGCCCTACTCTCACCTCTGTGCCGCTTCGCCTGCCCAGTTTTGCGTTGAAATCCCCCATAACAACAGTGTAGAAGGTTTTGGAGGCATGCATGGCTCTAGATAAATCCTCATACATGGCCTCTACCTCCTCGTCTGGATGTGCCGATGTCGGTGCGTAAACCTGTATGACCTTCAGCGAATACCGTTTGGTAATTCTGAGTATAAGGAACGCGACCCTGCTCGACACACTCTCGACTTGAACAATGTTGTTTACAAGGGACTTGTGGACGAGAAACCCGATACCACCCTGGGACTGTTGCTCTCCCTCCCGGTAGTAAAGCAAGTTGCCGGATTTTAGGATCATCGTATCCTCCCCCTCTCTTCGGACTTCAGATAATCCTATCACGTCCCACCGCAACTTGCTTACTGTTTCTTCCAGCTCGAGTATCTTTTCGTCTTCCCTCAAAGTGCGTGCGTTGTACGTTGCCAGGTCCAGTCGTCGGGGTTGGCAGCGGAATCTCTTCCGGAGATTCTTAACACCCCCTGCCCCACCGTTACCCGAACCGCTGCCAGAGCTGGGAATAGCGGGGCTGCCGGGAACTAGGGGCTGTGGCTTATTGTTTTTATCCATGAAGGGTATTGCCAATAATCACCACGCTTGGCATGCGGGTTGGTGATCGCAGTGCTGACCGTTTTGCACCGACAGTGCTGCTGCCCACTGTCGGTCTGGTATTTAAGCCAGCAAAATGGAATGGTTATACCGCCATTTATCGGTCGCCAGAGTCTCGTCGGTTGATCTGCAGGGTGCACCGCGTGCAGGTGAGGTTGACAATTGAGGAGACTGACTGGGACGAGCCTCCCCCTTACACCCCAATTCAAGTATAAACAATTTTTCCAAAAATTATTCAAGTATAAACAATTTTTCCAGTACTTTTGAATCGTCAAAAAGAAACAACCGCTGATTCGGAAGTTTGCTCCTACCGAAGAGGACCAGTAAGAAACTAGGCGGATAATTAAAATAAAATACAATTTAAATTTAAAACGATAATATAAATATTACGTAGATAATGACGTTGTGCAAATATTTTTATTAAATGATTACGGAGTAATATATATAACGTTGTCGATTATAACGCAATACGAAAACTATTGTGACGTTGAGTTGTGTGTGCTCCTAAGTATACCTGCTTACCGTGTTATCTATATATAGGGTAACCAAACATTAAGATTAAGTTATAAAAAATCATTACACAAACGAGTTTTAAGTATAAATTAGGATATAAATCTAACTAGAGGGAGGCTGAAAAAGAGATGGTTGAATCCAACTGTCACGAATGTGGTAGTCTTCTCTTCTGGCTAGCCCCGGAACCAGTATACGCGTGAACTGAGTGATATTCAAATTCAAAATATTCTTTATTCAAGTAAACTTGTAAACAAGTGCTTTTGAATCGTCAACTTTACTGCTGGTTCGGAAAGCTGTTCCTACCGAGAAGAATCAGTAAGAAACTCGGCGGTTGCTCTTTTTAAAATATAAATCTTAAAACTAGTTACATTTATTTCTTACTGTCTTGTACAGGGTAGAAGTGCACCTATATCCACACATCCTTATCATCCAAGTAATCATAAACAGTATAGTAGGCTTTCTGTATCAGCCTCTTTTTAACAGTGTTTTTAAACTGCTGTAATGGCATGTTCAATAATGATTTCGGAATTTTATTATAGAATCTTATACCCAAACCCACAAACGATTTACGTACTTTTGCTAGGCGCAAAGCAGAAGTCGCAAGCTTATGTCGGTTCCTACTTTGACATCACCTATCATTTTATAATTCTTTATATTTTAATGTACAAAAATGTACAAAAAATTCAATAAAACAATCCAGGCGAATTATTTATTTATTTGCAGCGCGTCTTACGGACGCCGCGGTGTGAGTATCACTAACTCACATTTCAATAAACGTTTACATTGAAACCCCTACACAACCATCTCTTTTTATTTAGGGCCTCATGCACAGTAGCGTAGCTATCGGAGGGCTAATCAGGGCAATGCCTCGGGGCCCCCAAGATCAGAGGGCCCCCTGAGTTTGGGAGCCCGGGACACTGCCCTGTTTAAGCCTCCGATAGCGATGCCACTGGGCATAAGTGGGATAACGGAAGTCAAATGACATACTGTGTAGTTGTTTAATACCGGATACTGGGCTGGCATCTGGATGTACCTTTTTTTGTAGTATGCTTGTAGATCTACAATTGTTAGTGCTACATAGCTACATCACGTTAGTGTATCTCTGTTGGTTTAACCAGCGCACGCGATGCTCACAGCAAGCGAGTTTTTAATACAACTGCGAAACCTCTTCGACACAATTTACATAAAACCATAATGCACTCGAAATTTAAAAATTTATTAAGTAAAATTTGTGAAAAAATCCTTTCAGTAGATTTTGAAAAAAAGATTATATACGCACAAGTTTTGGTGACTTTATAATAAGCAAAGAAGAAGTAAAAGTATATCAAGCATTGACATGTGTTTTAAAAAAATAATAATAACATTAATTACTGCATTTATTTTTATGTTGTAATATTCTTAAAATATATTAGCATCTTATATTATTTACGTTTACAAAAGATCTATAAATACACAAAACCTTGACTTAAAATATTCGTAATGGAATAAACCAGGTATTTGAGTAAACACAGCTTAATAGGTGCTGGTAACTACGTAAACATATTGTCGAATTCACTTGAGTTAATAGTTTGGCGTGACATACTATATGACTAATTTAGCGATGTTTATTTTAAGTATATCACTTGTCTCTAAATAAAACAAATTGTTACATGTTACAAATATTTTTACGACACCTCGGTAAGAAATAAGGGTGGTCTATTCTACTCAGCCGGGTACCACACGGCATTTTTCTGTTAGAACTTATATGTCTAATTTACATTTTTCAATTTATCACACGCTTTCTCTGCTCGGGGTTTGAACCGACGCCCTCGGTTCAAACCCCGTCAAAGTTGGCATCAGGTAGGTAGCTGGTTGTAAAATACGTGGCGAAATCACGTGACAACATGTTTTGCCGACCGCACTTAGAGTGGGATAAGAGCAGTAGGATGATGATGAAGTTCTAACGAAAACTCTTTGTTGCTTGTCCCGGAGTTAAAACCCATGAGGAAACTTGCATATATCTACAAAATATCTGACTCCTAACTTGTGTTAGATACGGCCGGGATTCGACTCATAATTCTAACGTTCTCTCATAGAAAATGTTACCAAATAATACGTCACCAACAGATAACCGTACAACTATAACATATTGGACACGCTAAACAAGTATTGACAGGTTAATTTAATAATAATTTGGAATCATTAAGCCAGGTCGATTCTACCACCAGTTCGGAACGCTGTCCTCGACTGAGAAGAACTGGCAAGAAACTCAATGGTTGCTCTTATCGCGAATATTAACTATTTGACGTTAGATTCTAACAACACGAAATACTCAATATCGGTAACCAAATCAACACACAACGTCACAGCACTTTAAAACGTATGGACACCTTGAGAGGTGGTATTGGGCTGACGAAACTGTTGAATGTCGCTCGCGAACAAGACTTGGGTCACAATATTTTACCCTTATTCATTCGGTTTTATTCCTCTACCCACCAAATGACAGATAACATAATATTGTAGACAAAATACTTCCTCATTATTATTCTATGCATATTAATGTATTTATTTATAATATATAATTTGTATCTGATTATTATAATTATGTCTAAGAATTATACACGTTATACCGAGTCACCGTATGATATCTGACAATATCTAGCATTTGTGTTTAGAATATTTTAAAATATATACGAGTTAAATGATTTATAGAAGCAGGCGTTACTTTGTGGAATTCCATATTACAAGCAATATAACAGAACTAACTACTTTGCTATAATCCGCACGGGTTAAGTGAATGCATGCAAAGCCAATGTGTATGAAGCAGGCAAAATCTACGTACCTTATACATGCAGGACAAGCCACCACATGCACCCCAAGGCGCAGTTCACCAGCAACAACGCACACAAAAGCAGCACACACACCCACCACCACAATCTCTCGAAGGCTCCACGACAGTACGATTTTTGTCGTGGAGCCTATCCTCCTGATGATGCTTCGGTTTCGGGGCGAAACGATCGTCGAGATTGTGGTGGTGGGTGTGTGTGCTGCTTTTGTGTGCGTTGTTGCTGGTGAACTGCGCCTTGGGGTGCATGTGGTGGCTTGTCCTGCATGTATAAGGTACGTAGATTTTGCCTGCTTCATACACATTGGCTTTGCATGCATTCACTTAACCCGTGCGGATTATAGCAAAGTAGTTAGTTCTGTTATATTGCTTGATATATACGAGTTCTTAACTTATTAATACATACGAGAAATTTTATAAAATATTATAACCACACACACATGTAGACCTGTTTCTAGTAAATATAAACTTTACGGACTGGTTCACACAGTCACGCCGCGTGGTCACAAATGCAATCTCGATTTGACAAGTGTCTCTAGATAGCAGTTATTCCTTACTATAATTTGTTTGCGAACGTGTCTTGAAAGAAGTTATATGTTTTGTTTGAAATAGTGCATAATTCGATTTCACGGATTGTAATTCGCCATGGATTTCGAAGCTAAGTAATACAAATGAATTTAATTTGTAAATCTATATTCCTTTATTTATATTTACGTTAAATATAACGATAGTTTAGTACCTTATAAAAAAATTTTTTATTTAATTATTGAGGACGACAATACTTACACTATTATTACTATAAAGTACTCTTTGGCTATTTAATTAAATGTATCCTTAATTATAGGTTACCACGGCAGGATATAGGGACGCTTACATTATTTAAATATATAACAAAATAAAAAGATATATAATAGTTAACTATAACAATATTTTTAACTTAATTATTTTGCGTTTGTTGTTGCATAATTTATTATTGTTCTTTAATATTTTTTTAACCTGCCGTGTATTTGAGGGTGGAATTACACAATTATTACTTCGCAATGTTCGATTGAGCAGAAATTTTACATAATGGTTCATTCCCGATGACAATGCATTTCCATATTAAGCATGACCTGATGGCTTCAGACGAGGGAACTCCTCAACACATAACAGTAGGGTTATAAAATTTTATTAAAAGCATGTTCACCTTGACTTGTCAATTTAATATATTATAAGCAATAAAAATTATATTATGCCGTGTGGTATCCGGCTAAGAATAGACCACCCTCATTTCTTACCGAGGTGTAAAAGGCGACTAAGGTAAGTCGACCCGCCGTGTGGTCTCCGGCTGAGTAGAATGCCGACCCCACTTACAGTAGGATAAGGGCAGGAGGATGATGAAACAATAAATATATATTTTGCCTGAAAGTATGGATGCTATTGGTAATTGTGTATATATGTAATACTTTAGAGAAATATCCTCCTGCCCTTATCCCACTCTAAGTGGGGTCCGCACAACATGTTACAAACATCACATGATTTGGCTGCGTATTTTATGACCGCCCGCCTGCCTGACGTCAACTTATCATAGTCGTATTTTACGACCCCTCGGTAAGAAAGTGGGTGGTATATTCTAATCAACCGGATACCAAACGGTGGGTCAACTTACCTTAGTCGCCTTTTACGACACCTCGGCAAGAAATGAGGGTGGTCTACTCTACTCAGCCGGATACCACATGGCAGGATACTTAAGAGAAATAATTGTTGTATTCTGTTCAACGTGGCATGGTGGTCCAATTTACTCACTCTGGTGGGTCTGGTGTGGTGGTCTGGTGGGTCACTACCCACTGCGCCAACGGGCCGGTCAAATTTGAAAATTTTGTGCGTAATTCAATTTGAGGGATTGAAATTCGCGATGGAGTTTGAAGCTAAGTAATACAAATTAATTTAATATAAAACTACACATATTTTTCTTTATTCATATTTATTTTAGCACAGTATATTGAAATATACAGTATTTTATATATATGTATTGTGATGTGTAGGGATTTTGTAGCCTCAGAATACGTTTCTATGATAAAATTCTACAATCTCTATCACAAAAAAATAAAATTAAAACTAATAAAGTTTATTATAGGGTTTAGGTATAAGATTCTATCATAAATTTCCGCAATCTACTTTAAGTTTAACCATTATAGCAGTTTAAATGCACTATTTAAAAAAGGCTAATACATAAAGCCTACTTACTATACTATTGTGGATTACTTAGACGATAAGAATGCGTGGTTATAACTACTCTTTGACCCTGTACATTCAAATTATAATATTTTATTATAATAAAATTATAATGAAATATGTAACAAGCAATAAGAATTATTATTTGAAAAGAGCAACCGCCGAGTTTTTTGCTGGTTCTTCTCGGTAGGAACAGCTTGAACCAGCAGTAGATGTTGACGATACAAAAGCACTTGTTTACAAGTTTACTTGAATAAAGAATATTTTGAATTTTATACTATTGATGGCTAAGTAAATGATAAGAAGCTTTTTAATTTGTTAAATTATTACGTATTTTTTATTTTGGTCAAGGTCGAGACAGGTTCAAGTCAAAGTATTTGATCTCAGGTGGAATTACCCACCGAAGCATCAGATGTCAAATGATCTAATACTGATTTATCAGATTTCACTTATATCGGCAGTTCCGAGCAAGAAAAGAAGGATGTTTTTCGGATGGAATCAACAGTAACACTCGACCAGGAAAGCGTTGATGATAAGGATCATTACAATCCTTTCGAGCACAGGCACGTGGCACACCCTACATCGTGAGTCAATCATTAACTTAAAAATATTATTAACTAGCTGTGCCAGCGGCTTCGCCCGCGTGGAAATCAGTGTGTCTCAAGATTTACTGAGAATTGAAATCTTGAACATACAAGTAGTTCTTGTGAGTTAACCGTAAAAGATAGGAACATGCTATTGCGGACTTTTTTGTAGTATTTTTATAGACCTACAATTCTCTAGTACATTACTTTAGCGTAACTCTGCTGGTTTACGCAGCGCACGTGCTCCCAGCAAGCAAGTTTTTTAACAACTGCGCGATCTCTTCAACACAATTTACAAAATACCGATATGTACTATTTACCTAAACTATCCGGAAGTATTTCTCTATCTATTGGTGAAAACCGTAATAAAATCCGTTCAGTAGATTTTGAGAAAATCGATTACATACAGACAGACAGCTTTTTGGGACTTTGTTTAATAATAAGTATAGATAAAGATTTGATGATCGTTTGGGGTGAAATTTTATGAGGAACGTGTATGTAGGCCTCAGTTCTTGGGTTCAAGGCTCTCAGTTTTTGGGGAGAAGGATTGGAGCTAGGACCTACCACGCTGCTCCAATGCGGATTGGTATGTTACACATATACCTAGAATTCTATAGAGATATGTAGGTGTAAAAACGATGTTTTCCTTCACCGTAAGCGTGTGATAAACTGTAATTGTCAATTAGATACATAAGTTTTTTAATAGAAAACCTCATTCGATGCCTATCCGAGGTTTGAACCCATGATCGTCGATAGAGAATCGAGAAACGGGTATAAAAATGGATAGTCCACTCTACGTTTGGCATATTTTCAATTGATTTTATCGCGGATTGATATAAAATAATTTTATTATTAATTTTGTACATAATTTCCTTAAAACGTGGATTGTAACAAAGTAATTTTCTGTATTAAAGCTTCCATTTAATGTATGAAATCTAAGATAAAGTATACATTTGTAAGGTTCAATAATGTTAGAAGAATTTTTAGGACAAACGTTTTAATTTACAATTGTGTCTTTGTTAAATAAACTAAATAGAAATCATTTGATTAATATTATAGATTACTGACCAATATTATGGATTATAAAAGGGACGGTACTAGGTGGAGTTCGGGCAGTACGTTTTGTAGTGTTACAGTGAGGACGAAAGTAAATTGTAAAGTGTTAATATGGTGCGTAATCTTTACTCATTATAAAGTCCCCAAAGCTGTCTGTCTGTATGGAATCGATTTTCTCAAAATCTACTGAACGGATTTTAATACGGTTTTTACTAAAAGGTAGTGCAATTCCTCCGAAAGGTTTCAGTTAATAGCACATAACCGTAATCATGTAAATTGAGTTGAAGAGGTCGTTTTACAACAATTTTTAGTAGGGGTAGTAACAAACCGATGTTGATTGTAGTTTAGAGGGGTGAATAGATATAAGAAGCGGTGTAGGGTATTAAAGAGACAGTCTCATACCGAGACTTGAGCGACTATAACATGCTCAACACTGAATTTCACGCGGGCGAAGCCACACGTATTTCTAGTAAATATATATAGTTGGAATTGTAAAGTAGGTTATATTACTTTGTGCGGCCGTTCTTACACATTACAGAACCCTCGGATCCTTTTTCCATCTCCTGAAGTCTTCGTTAGGAACAGGGCTGCTTGCGATGCCTGCAGCCTTCAAGAATGCTGGCATAATCCCTGGCTTTATCGGCACTATATTAGTAGCTATGATTGCTACACACTGCGTGCATATTCTTGTAAGTATTTAGTATATCCTATATTCCATAGATTTAGATACCTAACTTAATATAAACATCACATAAAAAGGTTCTTTTAGTGGGTAGGTTACATTACCGTCAAATATTAGTCTTATTTGTTACATTTAAAATTATTAATAGTATTAACGCAATTCTATTATAGCGCCATTGCTATCAGTAAGTATAAACACAGAAACAAATAAATGAGAACATTTAATAATATAATACACACATACCTCCTGATATACATACCCGACGGGTTTTATCCATTTGAGTAGAATGAGGGTGGTCTAACCCTCATTTCTTACCGAGGTGTCGTAAAAGGCGACTAAGGTAAGTCAACCCGCCGTGAGGTATCCGGCTGAGTAGAATAGTCCACTCTCTTTCTTACCGAAGGGTCGTATAGACGTCGAATAGACGTCTTTCTTACCGAGGTGTCGTAAAATACGACTTAAGTAAGTTGACGTCAGGCAGGCCGCCGGTCGTAAAATACGCCGAATCATGTGACATGTTTGTAGCATGTTGTGCTGACTCCAAAAGTAATAAAAGAATTATTTTGCTATAATCCGCGATACAGTAAATAGAAAAAATATATAGTGCTAAATGTATAGTGGACTATACGTTTTTTCATACCCGTTACATGCAGGATTCGTAAAAACATATGCACAAACCTCCACCACTTCCACCACAATACACAAGCACTACACAGGTTCACTATCACAAATGACCATAACAATGCACCCACCATTAAGCATAACAATGGCACCCTCATTAACGATCAGATAAATGTTTCAAGTTCAAGCTTGTTGCACGTGTTCAGAGGTAAAGGTGGGGATGAACCGATTACTATATAACAATGCTTGTTTGCATAACGCTTCGCTTTGCGATTTTGTCGTGGAGTCTATCTCCTGATGATGCTTCGGTTGCGGGGCGAAACGATTGTTGAGTTTGTGATAGTGAACCTGTGTAGTGCTTGTGTATTGTGGTGGAAGTGGTGGAGGTTTGTGCATATGTTTTTACGAATCCTGCATGTAACGGGTATGAAAAAACGTATAGTCCACTATACATTTAGCACTATATATTTTTTCTATTTACTGTATCGCGGATTATAGCAAAATAATTCTTTTATTACTTTTGTATTATGGATCTCCGCAAAGTAACGCCTAATTCTATAAATTATGTGCTGACTCCACTTAGAGTGGGATAATGGCGGGAGGATGATGATGATGGATGGAACAATTTCGCTAATACTCTTAATTATGTAATTTTGTTTGTCCCGTTCCAAACGAAACAGAATAAATTTTATTTACCTTTCATATTATCGGTTATTGTACTAAATTACTTCAACTATACCTAATTTCATCAATATATCTACAGCAGTTGAGGATAAGTTATTTATTTTAACACAGAGAAAGACTTTCGCATTTAAAATATTAATATGAAATTTCAAAGAAATCTTTTCAAACGTCTGATATCGAAATACGTCAATGTAATATTTTAATGTCGCAACATCTTGAAACTGATCTTTGTTTTATTGAACGCTTCGATATATTTGAGTCTTGGCACTTTTCCAATTTAAAAATGTCGCCCATATTTTACTCGATATAATAATTTCTTTTAACATTTTGTCTACGATCCTATTAGTTTTATTTTTATTTAGGTTTTGATTTTTATTGATTTTATAGTATCATTCGCTTACTTTTAATCTTACTAGGTAGTAGAATGCTATCATCTAAGACCTTACAGGCCGCCGTGTGGTATCCGGTTGAGTAGAATAGACAACCCTCATTTCTTACCGAGGTGTCGTAAAAGGCGACTAAGGTAAGTTGACCCACCGTGCGGTATCCGGTTGAATAGAATAGTCCACTCTCTTTCTTACCGAAGGGTCGTATAATACGACTAAGGTAAGTTGACGTCAGGCAGGCGGCAGGTCGTAAAATACGTAGCCGAATCATGTGACAACATGTTTGTGACATCGTCATTTCCACATCTCTTCACTTAGCTTACATAAAGATATCTTCGTGTTCAAACATATGTCCCCTTAATTTACTTAAAAGTTATAATTGGAATACTAAGCTACCCTTAAAATAATACGATGTTGTTCCAAAATCTTAAAACATTTCTTGTTTACACACATAAACCGGAGTTCCATAACAGCCTCCATTTCTCGAAGCAAATGTGCGGAAAATTCGAATTGATATGACACTTACTGACAGGAAAAAAATATACTTGAAGTATTGTTTTGATCAGGTTTTCTTTGTAGCTTTGATAGGTCGATGGTGAGACCGTGTACCTCGGGTTACGGGTTTAAACCCCGGGCAGGCACCAATGAGTTTCTCTGATTTATAGAAGCAGGCGTTACTTTGCGGAATTCCATATTACGAGCAGTATAACAGAACTAACTACTTTGCTATAATCCGCACGGGTTAAGTGAATGCATGCAAAGCCAATGTGTATGAAGCAGGCAAAATCTACGTACCTTATACATGCAGGACAAGCCACCACATGCACCCCAAGGCGCAACTCACCAGCAACAACGCACACAAAAGCAGCACACACAACCACCACCACAATCTCGACGATCGTTTCGCCCCGAAACCGAAGCATCATCAGGAGGATAGGCTCCACGACAAAAATCGTAATGCGCCGCGCTACCCATACAAGCAGTCTTAAATAGTTCAACTCCCACCAATACCCTCCCCTCCGAACACATGTAGCAAAACGGAATTAGATACATTTACTTGCTCGTTAATTAAGTGACCATTGTTATTTTTTATTATCTCAAGTTGCTCTAACGTATTAAGTCCACAGTTCTCCACACTTGTGATAAGGGACTCCGACTCAATACGTTAGAGAAACTTGAGATAATAAAAAAAACAATGGTCACTTAATTAACGAGCAAGTAAATGTATCTAATTCCGTTTTGCTACATGTGTTCGGAGGGGAGGGTATTGGTGGGGGTTGAACTATTTAAGACTGCTTGTATGGGTAGCGTGGCGCATTACGATTTTTGTCGTGGAGCCTATGCTCTTGATGATGCTTCGGTTTCGGGGCGAAACGATCGTCGAGATTGTGGTGGTGGGTGTGTGTGCTGCTTTTGTGTGCGTTGTTGCTGGTGAATTGTGCCTTGGGGTGCATGTGGTGGCTTGTCCTGCATGTATAAGGTACGTAGATTTTGCCTGCTTCATACACATTGGCTTTGCATGCATTCACTTAACCCGTGCGGATTATAGCAAAGTAGTTAGTTCTGTTATATTGCTTGTAATGAGTTTCTCTATTTAAACTTATATACATAATTGATATTTGAGATTTATTACATGTTTTTCAACATCGTGAGGAAACCTGCAAATCTCTAAAGAATTTTAGGGGATATGTGTAACCTACCAATCCGCAAAGTCCAACCCTTCTCTCCAGAGACGGAAATAGGAGGCCTATGCCCAGCAATGGGAATGTACAGGCCGTTACTTTACTACTATTTATCGTGATGGCGAAACGGTGATATCGCGTAACGTTTGCGCTTGAGAGATCGCAGGTTCAATTCATGGGCACGTATAAGTTTACTATAATATAAAATGTAGTTACTTATTCAAATCTAAAATCTGTTTGTCTTTTCTGTTGTTTATAAACTTTCAATGTATTTCTATAAAAAAAAAATTTCTTCGGGAACATACAAAACAGGCAAAAATGAAGGAGCTTTAAAAACAAAATACTAATAAGTGAAGGTACAAAATATTCTCTTTGGAAACAAAATACTAATAAGTGAAGGTATTTTAACATCCTAGTTAATTAACATGTTTTATTTAAAAATGTATATGCTAAATTAATATTTACAATATCACAAGAATAACATCGTGAGGAAACTTGCATATTTCCTCGAAATTATTGAAATAAATGTATATGAAGCAAATTGAAAAAGCGATTATTATGCATTGGAATTTATTGCAAAATTCTTATAACGTTTTTATAAACATCGACTCAATAACAGTTTTGTTTTATTTATATGTTCTGGTTGGCTGGAAAAGTTTACGCTTCCGCAATAAGCCGTTGTACACTAATTATATTTCTTTTTTTTGTATTCAAATATTTCTGTGTGTGCAATGAAAAGAAAAGAAAGAAACAGTTAGCCGCCGTTTATTCTATCCTAATAAAAAAATGAACAAAAAAATCATTTAAAACCCTTAAAATCAATATTCAAAACTCAAAATGTCCTTCAGTCAAGTAAACTTGTAAACAAGTACTTGTGAATCGTCAAAATCTACTGCTGGTTCGGAAAGCTGTTTCTACCGAGAACAGTCAGCAAAAAACTCAGTGGTTGAAACTCCTTTCAAATAAGATTCTTATAACTAGATACATTTGGTTATTACTATCTTGTACAGGCTAGAGGAGTAGCTAAATCCAGCAGTAGGCTTTTTGTATCAGCCTCCTTTTAACAGCATTTTTAAACTGCTGTAGTGGTAAAGATAAAAATCAAAATTGCGGATTATGTAAACCTGGATTCTATAAACTTTCTTATAATAAGCCTCTAAAAATTATTTACCCACACGTCTACCCGAAAGGATCTGTAGGATAGAATATTGTATTAGGACCTGTTTATACTAGTCCAAGTTATTGCATTTTCCTCGCGATTCAAATGCGAAATTACCATAATATTGGTTCCAACGATTTGTATCGTATATCGTTTCTGGATTTCGCAATGTGCCTTATTTTATCTCACCCAATTCAGTTTTTAGAGCATAGTATCCTTAACTTTGTAAATATTTATAATTTCTGACTTGTAAAGATTTAAGTCTCCTTTCAGTTCGAGCATTATAAACATATGGAATTTCTGTTATTCAACCATTTCCAGGTGCAGACTTCGAGAGATATTTGCCAGGTATCTCGCAATGGATGCTTAAGCTATACGGATACCTGCGTAAAGGTGTTTAAACACGGTCCTAAGAGACTCAGGAGATATACTGAATTCGTGAGGTAGGTTTTGTACTTAATGGACCATATACCAATCTATTTGCTTAATTCCGACGTATTTACATAATAAAATACAAGCTTTTGCTCGCGGTTTCACTCACGTGAAATTTGGACGCATTAAGTTTCGTGACAGATAATTTTAAATATATATTTTTACTTAATAGTAAAAAATAGCTGGTAATGAGCTGCGATAGCCCAGCGGTGAGATTGTGCGACTCTTTCGAGGGGAACACGAGTTCAAAACCCGCGCAGGCACCAATGAGTTTTTCTATTAAAACTCATATGTCTAATTGATAATTGCAATTTATCACACGCTTTTCGGTGAAGGAAAACATCGTGAGGAAACCTGCATATTTCCAGAGAATTTAGGAGATATGTGTAACCTATCAATCCGCATTGGAGCAGCGTGGTAAGTCTTAGCTCCAACCCTTCTCTCCAGACACGGAGAGAGGAGGCCTATTCCCAGCAGTGGGATTGTAACAGGCCGCTACTTTACTTTTTTACTTTAGTAAAAAATACAATCTATTTAGTTACTCATACATGCAAAATTTCCGATGTCTAACTTCAAAACTGACGGATTCCATACAATCTTCGCGCGCCGCGCTTATTAGGCGCTCTATGACGCTTCATTCAAATCAATCATATCGTGATAACTTTTAAACTATTCGACCAAATTACTTAGTGTCAAAGACAAAGTTTATCTGCATGAAATACTGGAAGCGAAAAAAGTATTAATTCATATAAGAGTTTGATAAATATACTAAAATATGCAATGTAAAATCTCTCTTATGATTCACAATTTTGGTCTCAATAATACGGTACATCATCTTTGTCTAACTCCCAAGGTTTAGGCTGCGTACGCCAAGATAGCTTTTACGGAGCAGATTTTTTTCGACTTTATTGACATGTATCGTATATTACACAAAATCATTACAAATTGTAGCCTATATGTTATTCTGGTGTATAACTGTAAAGTTTCATTCAAATCCGTCCAATAGTTTTTTCGTGAAAGAGTAACAAACATACTCACAAACTTTCGCATTTATAATATTATATAGGTACCTATATAAGTATTCTGATGTATAACCTATAAGTAACTGTAAATTTCATTCAAATCCATCCACTAGTTTTTTTTTACGACCAGCCGCCTGCCTGATGTCAACTTACCTTAGTCGTATTTTACGACCCCTCGGTAAGAAAGAGGGTGAACTATTCTACTTAACCGGATACCACACGGTGGGTGAACTTACCTAAGTCGCCTTCTACTTACTACACTTCGGTAAGAAATGAGGGTGGTCTATTCTACTCAGCCGGGACCACACGGCATTATGTATCAACTGCACAATAAAACTTAAAATTAAATTGCATATTTTATTTTTAAATATATTGCAGTATAGGACTTATATAAGTGTTTTTACGTGTGTGTGCGTGTTTTGTAACGTAAATAAGTGTCCCTTATTTGCAGGCATTTCGTAGATTACGCCATGGCCGGAGTGTGTCTGGGAGGAACCAGCGTCTATGTCGTATTTATTGCTTCGTCCTTGAAAAATGTGAGTTATATTTAACTTTATAACTAATTACATATCCCTTCTTCTCACAGTGAATAAAACATATAACAGCTTAAGTGAGACCCAAAGTCGTTTTTTTATATTCTGCGGTATATTTTATGGTATACTGGTTAAAGTGGGTTAAACTTAAAAGCTAGACATATGCTGTCGTGTTTATTTAGAACTTTTAAACGGGAACTATTTTGTAGCACATGATTTTTGAATAACTTTTACCGTTTATTTAGCACACGCAAGGAAAGCTTTAAATTTTGGCGTTTTCGCAATATTTTTTATTACTGCTGCTCTCCTATTCATCTTAGCGTGATATCATATAGCTTAGAGCGTTCCTTGATAGTTGGACTATCTTACACTAAAAGAAAATCAAGAAGAATCAAGAAAGAATCAAATCGGTATAGTAGTTCCTGAGCGTAGCGCGTTTAAACAATCAATCAAATAAACAAACTAACTCTTCAGCTTTATATATTAGTATAGATGTATATGTATAGTTTATATATTGCGGTATATTTTTGTGTATTATTCTTGGTGTACAATAAGAATATTATTATTATTTAATTCCAAGATATTCATTTAAACTTTAATGGTTATCTTATATATGTGTTACTATGAAGTCCATAGTAAGTAGTAAAAAGTTAATTAGCGGCCTGTTACATCCTACTGCTGGGAATAGGCCTCCTCTCTGTTTCTGGAGAGAAGACTTGCAACTAAGACCTACCACGCTGCTCCAATGCGGATTGGTAGGTTACACATATCTCCAGAATCCTCTAGAGATATGCAAGTTTCCTTCACCGAAAAGCGTGTGATAAATTGCAATTATCACACATTTGAGTTTTAATACAAAAACTCATTGGTGCCTGCCCGGGTTTGAACTCGTGTTCCCCTCGAGAGAGTCGCGCGGTCTCACCGCTGGGCTATCACAGCTATTGATAGCCCAGCAAGTCCATATTATATAAAAAATCAAGTCTGTATGTATGTTGCGCTTTCACGGTAAATCCTCGAGACCAATATTAGTGTAATTTAACATAATTAAAGCTTACACTACAAAAGTGTAAGCTAAGCTAGCTGAGCCTGCATAAGCTTAAACAAGTTACAACTTTCAACGGTAAAATAGATAATAATTGAAGCCGAAGTTCAGTGTAAAGTTCCGTATACACTAGCGACAGGTTGCTTACGGTAATGTCGACGACTGTGTAAATACTAAGGAAATATATCGTCCTATCCGAAGAACAAAGTCATATCTCCCATATATAAGCATGGGAGTGACTTTTTCTTCGGATAGAGCGATACGTAAAGGAACTTTCTTGTTTAGACGTGCCGATAAGGTCACCTTTAAATAAGGATGCCCTGAATGACCCTGATAATTAATTTACGATCACCAACGCCCGAACATCCATATCCACAGTCGTCTTAGCTAGCGAAAGGAGGTTCCCGCTTTCTAACGCCTAGCGGCTGGGGCGTAGCACCGCGCAACCGTTTTTGCAAGTCTGATTTTGTCCCCCCCTACACGCCACTTTTGCCAAATAAAGCCTCACAGGCAGGGCGAGACTCCTTTTACTTTTTTATTCCCGACGTTGCTTTTGCGAGATCTTAGCCGTAATGCTAAGCTAACAGCATTTGAAATAACTAAACAAAAAACTTGGTCGGTCAATGACGGCCATTACTGCCTTTCGTGTAAACTGTGCTTAAGATCCCAATATAACTAACTCACACAGTGCATTCAAGCGAAATACAAGCTTCCTCTCCAATTACACATGCAAATTGAGTTATCTAACACAATGTTAGTAAGTCGTTTAAGTGAATATAGAACGCATACTGAAAGTACGTTGCCTACTGTTTCAAACATTTTGAATTGTTTAATCATTAATGTTTCACTATTTCGGAACAATAGTCTCAACAACTCAGTTATAAGTTATTACTGCCAATAGCGACACGTTGCTTACGGTAATGTCGACGACTGTCTTAATACTAAGGATCGTCCTATTCGAAGAACCATAATATAAAAAGAATTGTAATTTTATTTTTAATTTTGTCCCTGAAGACGTGGTCGCTGATTATGGACCTCATAAGAAGGGTCAGAGTCGCTCAGTGGGCGATGGAGCGGGCCAAACTTGGAGTGTATCTACGTGATCAAATCCTAAATGAGGAGATCGGTAGAAGAACGGAGTCACCGATGTAACCCAGAGTGGCACATAGTACGGAGAAATGATAGGCGTTGAGGTCTCAAGGTGTTGGATGCGACCCCGCACCGGTAAACGCAGTGTTGGTAGACCCCCAACGAGATGGACTGACCGTATAAAGGTTACTGGATTCAGGCTGCATAGATCGCGTGATGTGGAGATCCCCTGAAGAGACTCATATGTCCAGCAGTTGAGAAAGAAGAAGAAGAGAAGATAAAAATAGCGAAATGTCAGTATAGTACTAATTGCAAAGACCTGTTCAATTCTTTATGAACGGAGTTAGAGCTTAAATCTATCTATACTTTTATAAAACAAAGTCCCAAAATAGCCTTCTGTCTTTATGTAATCGATTTTCTCAAAATCTACTGAACGTATCTTTCTACAGTTTTCACCAAAAGATTGTGCAATACTTCCGGATGGTTAAGGTAAATAGTACATATAGGTATTATGTAAATTGTGTTGAAGAGATGGCGCCGTTGCTAAAAAACTTGCTTGCTGGGAGCTTTAGTCGCGTGCGCTGCGTAAACCAGCAGAGATACGCTAAAGTAATGTACTAGAAAATAGTAGATTAATAAAACTACTACAAAAAAGTCCGGGACAGCATGTCTCTATCTTTTATGGTTAACTCACAATAATTACTTGTATGTTTAAAATTTGAATTCTAGAAAAAATTATGACATGCTGATTTCCAGCGTTAGCACAGCTAGTGTATATATATAAGTTCCACATGACACGATCTTTTCAACTTGAATCCGACAACTCCCCGCTACTTTTTTGAGGTCGTCAAGGGATCTGTTAACGATGTATTATCTAGTGTGAGAGTCGCCATTCCAGCACTTTAAGACCTTAAGACCCCAAAGTCAATAGGTTCTACGTACATATAGGCTATACATATATGGTCTAGAAATTCTCAAGAGATATGTGACATACCTACCGACATTTTTCTTTACCGAAAAAATTTTCTGCATTGAAAGATATCAATTCACATAGTGACTACTAGTAAGAAATTAAAAACGAAAATATATGTGTCCATCGACAACATAGAGAAAGCAAATGAGACATTATCTGTTTCACTTTTTAAATGTGAATAGGCAGAGTATATGAATTTCATCTTTCCTATTTAATTATTTGTTTCGACACTCTCACTTACAGGCCTGCATATATCTCCCTACTCTAATATTTTAGCTCTATATTATTTACATACAGGGATTTATATAAACCTGCGATTCTGTTCGAGTTAACTTCAATGTTAAAATAAAATACCCCCAATTAATTATTATCAATGTTAAAATATCCCCAATTAATTAAAACCAATTTTATCCTGTTTCCGACAATGCCTCAATTATTTTACAGGCAATGACCTAATTCGTTCTTCCTATTGTTTGTTTATTAATTTCTTGTTAATTTGAACAGCCGACAAAATATTATCAAAAATTTTCAAAACCAATTATCAATGTTTCCAATTAAGTAGATGGCCAATCGAGTAAGCAATCACAATTAATTACGCTATTACAAAAGTAATATTTTTTTTTTTTGCTATAATCCGCCATACAGTAAATAGAAAATATATAAAGTGCTAAATGTATAGTGGACTATCCGTTTTTTTATACCCGTTACATTCAGGATTCGTAAAAACATGCACAAACCTCCACCACTGCCACCACAATATACAAGCACTACACACGTTAACTATCACAAACTCAACAATGGTTTCGCCCCGCAACCGAAGCAGCATCAGGAGATAGACTCCACGACAAAATCGCAAAGCTTTGCGGATTTTGCGTATAGCGGATTATAGCAAAATAATTGTATTATTACTTTTGTATTATGTATCTCCGCAAAGTAACGCCTAATTCTATAAATTAATTCCGCCATTGTTGAATTATGTATAGAAATTTCGGATTATGGTCCCTGATTTTTTAGCAAAAACTGTGATTCAGTAATTTCAAGAACAAGAAATGGAAAACGAAGAATACGGAACTATAAAATAAGGAATTTTATAGGATATTTTTTTTGAAAAATTCTACGCTGGACCTCAATACCTACTCGTACTTTAAGCTTTCAGCACTATAACGATTGCACGTATTTAAAAACTCTTTATTCTATTTCATGGAAGATATTACCTTTCTTTTTACTTCACCTGTATTTTTGATGAAGAAATTCTGAAATGCGAACAATGGAAATGTATAGAAACTGCTCAAGTCTTATTTTGTCGGGTGATCAGTTTCGAGTTCACGCAGCGTTAATGGCTCATGGATAAAAGCCCTGTATGGGCTTGAAACTAGTCGGGCTTACCCGATAAATAAGACGTGAGTATTGCCGGTTCTATACATTAACTATGAATACCGCTCCCGATAGTTTAAATTAAAAAATATGCAAATGTCATTCTTGTTTTTTTTTCTTTTTTATCTAGTCTGCCTTTACACAGCAACCATACAGCGTCCGGGCAATAAATTGTAGCTACGAGAATGGTACAGATCTCAAATCGGAGTAAAAACCCTGAGAAACTACCTAGTAGTAATAAAGTTTTCTTGTACGTTCAAGAGATTTAATGTTTAATTTTTCTATATTCATGTTTCTGCCAAGTCAGTCTTATTACCAAAGCGCATTCCTACTTAACAGAAATATGAGTTAACTAGTTTCCGCTAAGGCGAAAAACTTTTATTACTTTTCTTTAAATTTTCTGCACTTCGTTTGAATTTTTCTCTTAAGCTTTTATTTTAAACTAAAGAACAAAATCCTATTTAAGCAAACTAAAGTTCTTAGAACGTTAAGTTTGCTTGAAATATAGTTGATTTATAGAAGCAGGCGTTACCTTGCGGATTTCCATATTACAAGCAATATAACAGAACTAACTACTTTGCTATAATCCGCACGGGTTAAGTGAATGCATGCAAAGCTAATGTGTATGAAGCAGGCAAAATCTACGCACCTTATACATGCAGGACAAGCCACCACATGCACCCCAAGGCGCCTCCACCAGCAACAACCCACACAAGCAGCACACACACCCACCACCACCATCTCGACGATCGTTTCGCCCCGAAACCGAAGCATCATCAGGAGGATAGGCTCCACGACAAAAATCGTAATGCGCCGCGCCACTCATACAAGCAGCCTTAAATAGTTCAACTCCCACCACTACCCTCCCCTCCGAACACATGTAGCAAAACGGAATTGGATACATTTACTTGCTCGTTAATTAAGTGGCCATTGTTATTTTTTATTATCTCAAATTGCTCTAACGCACTCTATGACCGCTTTCCAGCAAATGTTTTGCAAAACTAGAATTTTGCGGTTTATTATACCTAAACGCAACCATATGTTCCCGGAATCGAACCGCAAAACTTCGGCTAGTCTGACCTACATATGTACCGTTGCACTCAGGACAATATATTTTATAAACCCCGGATTTTTTACCCTTATCTAATATATCTTTATTTTTACAATTCGTAATTTGTTGTGTACTAACTGTCTAATGACCATTCATTTCATATTCTTCTCACTTGTGATAAGGGACTCCGACTCAATACGTTAGAGCAACTTGAGATGGCTTGTCCTGCATGTACAAGGTGCGTAGATTTTGCCTGCTTCATACACATTAGCTTTGCATGCATTCGCTTAACCCGTGCAGATTATAGCAAACTAGTTAGTTCTGTTATATTGCTTGAAATATAGTTATTATGGCCTAGTCTCTGGAAGACACGAAGCTCGAACAGCTGAGATATATAGTAGTTAAGATTTCAACACTCAAAACTGTTGACGATTTGCATTTATACGTAGCATATGAGGCCAAGACAGAATTTTGAAAAAGAGTTCAGTCGCTTAACTAAGGTTAAAGTAGTTTGGGCAATATTCAGAAAGTTATGCTCGATGATCAAATTATTATTTGGTCTTCTGAATTGCAAAAGATGAATTTTGATGAGCCTATATTTTTGATAGAGCTGTGATAGCCCAGCGGTGAGACCGCGGGACCCTTTTGAGGGGAACACGAGTTCAAACCCAGGCAGGCACCAATGAGTTTTTCTGTTAATACTCATGTGTCTAATTGATAATTGAAATTTATCACACGCTTTTCGGTGAGGAAACCTGCATATCTCTAGAGAATTCTGGAGATATTTGTTACCTACCAATCCGCATTGGAGCAGCGTGGTAAGTCTTAGCTCCAACCCTTCTCTCCAGAAACGGAGAGCGGAGGCCTATTGCCAGCAGTGGGATTGTAACATGCCGCTACTTTACTTTACTTATTATATTTTTGATGGAACTGTCTGACGGAAATGTAGGCCTAAATTACTGTTATATGTTCTGGTGCGTCTTAGCTTCACTGTAGTATTACTTCGATACCCGAGATACAGATATGGATAAACGTGGTTAGGATAAGGGTCAGAGATAGTAAAATCAAATTTTTAAAACATCCAAATAAAGTTTTCTAGTCATTTCTTTACGGAGTGATATATTAATATTGTAGTACTGTGCCAACAACGGCTCCGCCCGCGTGCAATTCAGTGATTTATAAAACTAATCCCGAATTTTCGTAATTTTGAACATAAAAGTAGTTATTGTGAGTTAACCGTGAGACTTTTTTTTGTATTTTCATAGATCTACAATTCTCTACTACATTACTTTATCACATCTCTACTGGTTTACGCAGCGCACGCGACTAAAGTTCTCAGCAAGCAAGTTTTGTTACCTACTGCGCGATCTTTTCAATACAATTTACACAATACCGATATATGCTATTAATCTAAACCATCCGGAAGTATTGCACTATCCTTAGGTGAAAATCTTACAAAAATACGTTCAGTAGATTTTGAGAAAATCGATTACATACAGACAGACAGCTTTTTGGGACTTCGTTTTATAATAAGTAAAGATAATGTCGGATAAAGTGAAATTTAATAAAAACATAATTAGTTGCTAACTTTATGAGTAACATTATACCTCTTTTTTAGATTTGCGACTACTTCTTTCCAGAAAACATATACCCAGTGGAAGCGTATATCGGCGTTATACTGGTACCTCTGATAGCATTCACCCAGATCAGATACCTGAAGTTTCTGGTGCCGTTCTCGGTCTTCGCCAACTTGTGCTTGTTGGTGACCTTCATAGTGACATGTTACTACACGTTCGTTGATATACCAGACGTTTCGAACGTGAACCTTGTCAACGACTTGGAAAGATGGCCGTTATTTCTTAGGTAAGGTGAGATACGTTCTTTTATTTCTTATTTTATTATATTGACTCTATTATTAGACGACTATTAGACTCTATTATTAATAGATGACTATCTATTATACTGAGCTCTAGATATAGTTCGCTTCCAGGGACTACGAAATATTGTTTAGATTAGATCCAACGGCTACCTATAACCGTTTTGAATTCCTGTCTGTGATTCGTCTGTCCTCCTAGGGGTTTACTAAAGGTTCGTTTAGCAAAAGTAATAATAAAATTATTTTGCTATAATCCGCGATACAGTAAATAGAAAATATATATAGTGTTAAATGTTAAATGTTTGTAGCACAAACCGCCACCATTTCCACCACAATACACAAGCACTACACACGTTCACTATCACAAACTCAACAATCGTTTCGCCCCGCAACCGAAGCATCATGTGTTTTTACAAATCCTGCACGTATCGGGTATGAAAATACGGATAATCCACTATACATTTAGCACTATATATATTTTCTATTTACTGTATCGCGGATTATAGCAAAATAATTTTATTATTACTTTTTTATTATGGATCTTCGCAAAGTAACGACTAATTCTATAAATTACTTCGTTTACCAGTTCACCATTCTAGCACTTTAAGACCCCATTGTCCGTCAGTTCTTCATCCTATATACCCTGGCAATCGCCTAAGCTTCTCAAACCGTTGAGCTATATCAGTAGTTTTCATCAAATCAAAATAATCTTTATTCAAGTAGGCTTTTTACAAGCATCTTTGAACCGTCAAGGATCAATTAGATTTAATAAGCTACACTGGTTCGGAATGTTGCTCTTACCGAGAAGAACCAGCAAGAAACTCGGCGGTGAATCTTTTAAACATTTATATTTATTTGCAGTCTTGTTTGGAGCTGAAAGGATTTTCAAAGCCAAGCATTTTTATCATTCAAATAATCTTCAATTGTGTAATATGCCTTACGTATAAGCATAGTTCTTACACTTAATTTAACTTTTCTGTAAATAAGTCTTATATAGATTGCGGAATTTTATTGTAAAAGCGAGTACCGAGACCAACGAATGAGTTGCTAACTCTGCTGAGTCGCGACGCATCCTTTGAAGCCCTTAATTTCTTATATCATCTCGTCGAGTGACCTCTAACATAGTTTTTCCAGCACGCTTACTTGCAATCTGGCCCCGTGTAAATCTTATCTATACTAATATTATAAAGAGGAATTGTATCTATGTATGTAAATTTGTATCTATGTACGTTTGTAATGTTTTAACGCAAAAACTACTGAACCGATCTTCACTGAGCAACAAAGGCTATATTACATTTGATGATATATTACTATTGATGATAGAACAATAAAATGTTTTACAGTATTATAGGACGTATCAATATCTACGAAAAAGTCCGCGATACCATATATCTAAATATTATGGTTATACCAATATAAATAATAATACTTATTACATTATAAAAGATGATAAAAGTACCGACAATTTCAAACTATATTATTAATATCTCCTTATTTATTTTTATCCCATTAAATGATATTTTATTAAAAATTGTTTCAATACCTGTAAAATACTTTTAAATTATTAAAATCGGACATTTCAATCACAAGATGTAAGGAGTATTAAAATTTGAATCAAACAAATTCATTGTAGCGACCATTATAACTTGTAAGTTAGCTCTTATTCCAAGGATACCAATGAAAACCGCGGATATAGCTACACCTTTCAAAAGAATTCAATTTCCAGTTAAAACTTCCTTGAGTCTCAGCGCCAAACTTTTAATTTACAAAAAATAGATCTATAGTCCGAACTAGTAGACTTTCCACTATTACGAGATCGGTATGGACGCGAGTGAAACCGCGTGGCATTGCTAGTCTAACCTAATTTACCAACTCAAAAGCAAAATATATTCGACTTCACAAATGCTCAACATTTTTTTCTATACTATCACATTTTATACATTTATACTTTTTTACTTGTATAAGAAGCTTAGGGGATTTCTACCGTTACTTTTTTTTATAAGACCTAATTATAGCTCAAAGGCTATGTGAGACGACTTAGGACACTTTCATCTATTAAAAATATCTTCGAGGCGCTGATGTTTTTTCAATTGAAGAAAAATTTTCCTTTTTCTATAAAATATAACGAAACCTAATATTTTTTAGTACAGAATATTATTTGGATATCATGTTTCTGCTCAATTTTTTTTTGCGTTTCGCATTCGTGCAATTTACATTCGTGTACATTCAATATGAATTTTGAAGATGTGTTTTCAATTTTAAGAACAAAATGATTGGATTATTAAAAACATCGTGACTGCCTAAGTTATGTAATAGTTTATATTATCATGTAAATGGCCATTGATTTATTTTTGAGACTAAATTATTTAAACGTAAATAAGCCGTTACTAGACTTTACTGTTTTTAATTTACTTCAAATGTAAATCACAACCTAATAATGCAAAAAAAACTGTTCAACTCATTCTTATTTTCAGTACAGCTATATTTGCTATGGAGGGCATCAATGTGGTGATGCCAGTTGAGAATGAAATGGCTAACCCAAAGCACTTCCTTGGTTGTCCGGGCGTTCTCAACTCAACCATGGCTATCGTGGCCTGCCTTTACGCCGTAGTAGGACTCTTCGGGTATTTGAAGTATGGAGAGGAAGTCTTAGGAAGTATCAGCCTGAATCTACCTGAAGGCCAAGTGTAAGTGTATCTAAAATATCTTCTTCTTCATCTATTTAACCCTTCCATTCTCGCTGTGCAGCAGGTGCACAAATCGTCGCGCATAATTTTTCACATTTATTTTTGAATCATTTTATAATATATTAATAATGTAAGTTACATTTATCTTTAGTACTTGCTCTTATGTGCGCATGGTGCTCACCGGACATATAGTGGGTTCGGAGATTAAATATATTATATGATTCAATTTTCAATAGCCAATAAAAATAGTATTGTTAATCCATATAGCTGCATGGATATGTCTTAAAAAAATATTGTGTTTCTTTATGTGAATTTACGTGAATTTTATACGAGATTTTATGGATTATATTTTAATTTTAGAAAAATCAAAATGTTTTCGTCACCAACGAAAAATGTATGTTATTATTATAAAATGATTTATTGTATTCAATGGGGAATTTTATAACAAAGAAAATGGTATATAAATCATACGTATATTTATTATATAATAAATAACATGATCTAAAAATGGATGTCAAAAATTATTATATGATCACCTAAGGGAACCTGTCATTCGAAGGGTTAAAGGTCTTCGGACAAAGGCCACAGGCATATTCCTATAATTTCATACATTTTATGTGTAGTCGCTGCACACATCAGCCTTTTAAAGGAAAACTTCATGTCCCTACTTTTAACCGTTGAGGAGTTCCCTCATCCCCTCCCTCATGCTTATCATAAACATGCATTATCATCGGGACTGGATCAGTGTATAAAATTTCAGATCAATTCAGAAGTAGGTCAATTTTAACGTGCAAGATTCCACCTTCACAAACGGCAAATTCAATAAAAGCTTTTAAAGATGTCAATAACCTATTAAACATAAAACTTTATGTATAATTAAATAACTAGGTACTTATTAATCTAAATAACGAGCGGACTTCTATGTTATATGTAGTCGCTGCAAATGCTATAACCATAGACACTATATAATATTAGAATGTAAAGAAGAACTTAAGTACAGATCGTACTCTACTTTCGGCATCTAAAACGTGTAGTTTCATAATTCATTCATTTTATATGCACTCGCTGCACTTATCAGTCTGTCAAAGAAATCAATTTGTTTTTAGGGGGGTTTCAACAAAATCTAAATCTTTAACTATTAAAACTAGAATCACCATACTGTGTAAGGAATCCGCACAAACGTTAAATATGAGTAGTAATATTCCACTTAACATAACTCTCTTGTTAGTAAACAAAAGGTTCTTTGTCCTAGCTAAGCATAATGTTTCATGTCGAATTGTTTTGTGAAAGCTTTGAGCCTCTAAACTTCGTAGGTCAAAGCGTTATTAAGTTTCTACAATTTACCGTCATATAATTCTCATGCTAATTTCGATGATTCTTTATTCAAGTTGAATTTTATATATTTTTTAAATCATCGTCACCAATGATAATTAAAAAAAAAACCTTAGTTAAAGATAAAGCGAGGAGATAAATTCGCAAAGCTTTTCGATTTTATCGTGTATCAGGTATGAAAACGGATAAGTACACTCTACTTTTTCTCATCAATATTGTTTCAGTGGATAAACCATAAAATAGTTTATATATATATATATATATATATATTTTATATTATGGGAAAAACACCGCCGCGTGGTATCCGGCTGAGTAAAATAGACCACCCTCATTTAGTACAGAGGTGTCGTAAAAGGCGACTAAGGTAAGGTGACCCATCATGTGGTATCCGGTTGAGTAGAATAGACCACCTTCATTTAGTACAGAGGTGCCGTAAAAGGCGACTAAGGTAAGTTGACCCACCATGTGGTATCCGGTTGAGTAGAATAGACCACCCTCTTTCTTACCGAAGTGTCGTAAAATACGACTAAGGTAAGTTAAGGCAGGCGGCGGCGTAAAAAACGTAGCCGAACCACATGACATGTTTATAACATGTTATGGCGACCCTACTCAGAGTGGGATAAGGGCAGGACGATGATGATATTATAGACAAAACAGTACTATAAGCATAATTAACATGATAAACAAATAAGCCAAACAAACCAAAATCTGTTTCCAAATATTGATTGAATACATAATAATTTAGCATGCAAAACGAAAGTATTCACAATGAAAATTAATATTAAATAGTAAAATAATTCTCTGAATTATATTGCTACTACTGTTTCTGTGAAATGTTATCATTCCTGTTCATAGAATTATTATAGTACAGTAGGGAAGCAAGCCCAATAGCAGCTAAAATGTGCCCTATTACAATAAAAAGAAATTAAATGAAACTGTATCCGTCCTTTTCTTTTTCTGACATTTTTATATTTGATTAGACAAAGATGAATTGAAATTCAAAATAGTATTTATTCAAATAAACACGTAAACAAGTGCTTTTGAATCGTCAACTTTACTGCTGGTTCGGTAAGCTGTTCCTACCGAGAAGAACCAGCGAGAAACTCGGCAATTGCTCTATTCAATTTGTAATTCTTACTACTAATTACATTTAATCATTGCCATCTTACAAAGGATCGAAGAGTAGCTATCCACACATTCTTATCATGTAAGTAATCCTCAATAGTATAATAGGCTTTCTGTATTAGCCTTTTTTTAATAATATGTTAAAACTGCTGTAATGGTAAAGTTAAATTAGATTGTGGAATTTTATTATAGAATCTCATACCTAAACCCACAAACGACTTATGTACTTTTGCAAGGCGCAAAGCAGGAACCGCAATCATATGTCGGTTTTTACCTTGTCTATTATATACATCGTCAATCTTTCTATAATTATGATTATATGCAGCAATATTCACTATTAAAAAGCAGACGTTAATATAATAGGCGATTTATAGACGAGGGTCATTCTGCTATAAGAATGATAGGTTTTAATTACAGGCCTGCCTATGGCTTCTGCACTCTAGTATAATAGCTCGTATTTTTTTGTTACAGTCTAGCGCTAACAGCCAAAATTTTGGTAGCGCTGGCGGTGTTCTTCACGTATTTCCTACAAATGTATGCGCCAATGGACATCCTGTGGACGCGTTTGAAACCGAAAATCAGTGCACGGTTCCATAATTTGGGACAGATATTGATGAGGACATTGAGTGTTATGTTCACCGGTAAGGAACATTTAATAAGCAATACAACAGAACTAACTACTTTGCTATAATCCGCACGGGTTAAGCGAATGCATGCAAAGCCAATGTGTATGAAGCAGGCAAAATCTACGCACCTTATACATGCAGGACCAGTCACCACATGCACACCAAGGCGCAATTCACCAGCAACAACGCACACAAAAGCAGCACACACACCCACCACCACAATCTCGACGATCGTTTCGACCCGAAACCGAAGCATCATCAGGAGGATAGGCTCCACGACAAAAATCGTACATGTGTACAAAAATGTGTTCGGAGGGGAGGGTATTGGTGGGGGTTAACTATTTAAGACTGCTTGTATGGGTAGCGCGGCGCATCCGGATCTCCGCAAAGTAACGCCTAATTCTATAAATCACAGTCATTGTATCATGACTAGTCATAATACCGATATCATTTATGATACCTTGATAATTAATCATTTATATCAATGTATAGTAAGATATAATAATAGGAGGATGTTGCGGATTCCATGGACTGCACGCCGAACTAATTTATCAATACTTAAGGAGCTCTGCATAGACATTAGACTGTTCACTGCTTGCTTTCAACGTATTCTAAAATATTTTGGACACATTACTCGGCCCTGAAAGTCTGGAGAAGCTGACGGTTGTTGACCAGGTCGACGGGAAAAGACCACGCGGTCGCTCACCTGCCCGTTGGTCAGACCAAGTAAAAATGCAACAACATCAAATACACTTTATTGCACATACAAAAATCATAAAAGAAATACAAAACATATTTCACGCACACGACATAAAAATAAAAGCATAGTAAACGAGATATATTGTACAACGGCGGCCTTATTTCTAAATCAGTGATCTCATCCAGGCAACCGACATTGAAGGGAAAATTAGAGCAAATAGGAGGTACGTGTGTACGAAATAGATATACATGCAATATAACAGAACTAACTACTTTGCTATAATCCGCACGGGTTAAGCGAATGCATGCAAAGCCAATGTGTATGAAGCAGGCAAAATTTACGCACCTTATACATGCAGGACAAGCCACCACATGCACCCCCAAGGCGCATTCACCAGCAACAACGCACACAAAAGCAGCACACACACCTACCACCACAATCTCGACGATCGTTTCGCCCCGAAACCAAAGCATTATCAGGAGGATAGGCTCCACGACAAAAATCGTAATGCGATATACATATTAATGTATATAATACTATACACAATCATCATCATTCTTCTGCCTTATCCCACTGTAAGTGGGGTCGGCACAACATGTTGCAAACATGCTGTCATATGATTTGGCTACGTATTTTACGACCGGCCGGCTGCCTGACGTCAACTTACCTTAGACGCTTTTTACGATACCTCGGTAAGAAATGAGGGTGGTCTATTCTATGCAGCCGGATACCACACGGCATTTACCTTAGTCGCCTCTTACGACACCTCGCTAAAAAAGGACGGGGGGTCTATTCTATTCTGCCGGATACCACACGGCTTACTATACACAATATACAAAACAATACAAAACACTTAATGTTTTGATAGCTTTGGTAATTACCAAAGCTATAAAAAGCCGAGGACAAAATAACGTGAGAAAACACAGTTCGTGAAGTGGTCAAAAATAATAATTCCATCTAGACACGACCTTCAGAAATAAAAATACCGACTAAGAAGAACAAAAATAAGATATAAACTAATAAGTTATAGGGGATCCCTATACTGGTACTGTATGAATTTTTTCAATTTCAGCGGTCTTAGCCATAGCAGTGCCTGACCTCGAGCTTTTAATAGGACTGGTGGGAGCGATATTCTTTTCAACTCTTGGACTGTTTATTCCTGTAGTTGTGCAGACTGTACACAAGTGGGATAGAGGACTCGGCAAATACTCCTACATTGTGTGGAAGAACGTGTTGTTAATGCTTTTTTACATATTGGTTTTAGTTTCGGGATGTTATTCGTCCATAACGGAAATTGTTGCCAGATTCACGTAGAATAACGTATAATTGTTAGTTTGTCTTTGTTATTAGTTCGTCATCGACAAAATACCATAGAGTTTTTACTAGAGTAGAGGTTAGCCAGTCTAAAATATAACCTATTACAATTAAAAAGGAAGCAAATGAGATTATTCTGTGATTAGAAAAAGATAAGTATAAGAGTTTCATCTTCTCTGTCATTATTTGTTCTGACACCAGGCCTACCATGAACTCTTATTGCGACTCAAATAAAGACGTAAACTAAATTGTTTTGCTCATACATACCATGACGTCTTAAAGACGCACACTTTAAGTCGTTGCCGAATGACCGTTCGGAATGCGTCCTAAAAGCATTTGAGTAAAAGAGACAGAGTTATCTATAGTTCATATAACGTTTTCCGTTTTAAACATTACGACCACAATGCAATCCACACACTTTATGGTACGAATAGAAAGCGGTTGAGTTTAGTTACTGACTTTGAATTGAATCTTTTTCTAAAAGTTCATGGTAGGCCTACAGGCGCCCAGACGCAAGCAGTGCTCTAGCGCCCTATATATATCACCAACAGCATTTTAAAAAATAAAAGGAAATAATTTAGTGGTTGAAAAATATAAAATTAATAGAAATAAAATAAAAACAACTTTGGGGCGCGCGTCACTGAAGTCACAAAGTCGATGAGTACTCTAAAGTTAGACCATCATCGGTGCGGCGCCGTGGTGCATTGACCCCTCCACCATTGGTTAAGATGGGCCTCTACACTCCTATTAAGTTATCGATTTAGTCCTATTAAGTTATCGATGAGTACTTTAAAGTTAGACCATCATCCGCGCGGCGCCCTGGTGCATTGACCCCTCCACCATGGGTTAAGATGGGCCTCTACACTCCTATTAAGTTATCGATGAGTACTTTAAAGTTAGACCATCATCCGCGCGGCGCCCTGGTGCATTGACCCCTCCACCATGGGTTAAGATGGGCCTCTACACTCCTATTAAGTCATCGACTAAGTCCTATTAAGTTATCGATGAGTACTTTAAAGTTAGACCATCATCCGCGCGGCGCCCTGGTGCATTGACCCCTCCACCATAGGTTAAGATGGGCCTCTACACTCCTATTAAGTCATCGATTAAGTCCTATTAAGTTATCGATGAGTACTTTAAAGTTAGACCATCATCCGCGCGGCGCCCTGGTGCATTGACCCCTCCACCATGGGTTAAGATGGGCATCTACACTCCTATTAAGTCATCGATTAAGTCCTATTAAGTCATGGATGAGTATTATAAAGTTAGATCATCATCTGCGCGGCGCCCTGGTGCATTGGCCCCCTCCACCATGGGTTAAGATGGGCCTCTACACTCCTATTAAGTCATCGATTAAGTCCTATTAAGTCATCGATGAGTATTTTAAACTTAGACCATCATCTGCGCGGCGCCCTGGTGCTTTGACCCCCTCCACCATGGGTTAAGATGGGCCTCTACACTCCTATTAAGTCATCGATTAAGTCCTATTAAGTCATCGATGAGTATTTTAAACTTAGACCATCATCTGCGCGGCGCCCTGGTGCATTGACCCCCACCACCATGGGTTAATATGGGCCCTACACTCGTATTAAGATACATACCTATATAAAATGCTTATATCTAGTAAAATATCTCAATGCAAAAACGGTATTCTCCTTTTCTATATTAAAATAGTGTATTCGTCCTCCTGCCCCTCATCATCGCATCCTCCTGCCCCTATCCCACTCTAAGGGGGGTCGGGACAACATGTTACAAACATATCGCATGATGGCTATGTATTTTACGACCGCCTGCCCACCTGACTTCAATTACCCTTAGTCGCCTTTTACAACTCGATGAGAAATGAGAGTGGTCTATTCTACTCATCCGGATACCACACGGCGGATTAAAATGGTGTATTATGGAAACATTAATGACCTAATAAACTAATAAATAAATAAATTCATTAATTATCTTAATATAACGATCGAAGATAGAATTAATCAAAGAAGTAAATAAATGAAATAAATGCATGCCTAGTAACTTTTATACATACCAATATAAAATATGTGATAATTTTTAAGTGTTGTACATAATAAATTACATATTAACAAAAAAAGAAAAAGTAAAAACTGGAATAAAAACTTTTAGAAAGATTTTTTAGTATTTATACCTGCACATAATGATATATCTCACCAGCGTTCAGTTGACAGAGATAAAAATCATTCATCCTTCTGCCCTTATCACACTCCAAGTGGAGTCGGCACATGTTACAAACATGTTGTCATATGATTTGGCTACGTATTTTACGACCGGCAACCTGCCTGACGTCAACTTACCTTAGTCGCCTTTTACGATACCTCGGTATCTCATATATATCCTATATAATAAATAATAAATAAATATATGGGACATTTACACACACACGGTCGTCCATCCCCAAAGTAAGTAACTTAATACTTGTTATGGATGACGGACAACTGGTAAATATACTACATATATAACTTTAAATACATACTTAAATAAAAAATACACACCCAGGCTCGAAGAACCAACAAATTGGTTTTTTTTTTTAGAAAATGTTGGCTCTCAACGGGAATCGAACCCGCGAACTACCCACTGCGCCAACGGGCCAGTCAATATAGTGTATCTATGGCAATACGTACGCAATTAGGGTACACGACATATATCAGAAAATTGAAAATAAAACAGATTTCGTGTTCACGAGTTTAATGTTTTTTAAACAGATATATTAATATACAAATGAATGCTTTTGCTATCATTATTGCAAGTACGTAACAGATGAAGTATGACTTAAACATAAGTTTTTGTAATAATATCTATAATTGTTTTTTTTATAATACTTATGTAGTAACTTAATGCATAGTCTCTCCTAAAAGATATACAACATTTATTGTTTTCTGATAAAATTCTTGTAAGGAGGTAATTTGTCTATTTACAGTTTGAAATATAGCAATTTTTTTTACATTAAAAAATAAATAAATATAAGTATATGGGACGCTTACACACGGTAGTCCATCCCCAAAGTAAGTAACTTAATATTTGTGTGGTTTATTAGTTGTGTGGATAACGGACAACTGGTAGATATACTAAATATATTATTTAAATTAAAAAATACATTTTAAATACAAATATACATCCAGGCTCGAAAAACCAACTAATAGTTTATAGAAAATGTTGACCCTCGGCGGGAATCGAACCCGCGTTAATATGGTCAGTAAGCTATAAATAAATTTATACTTTTATTAGTCAGCTGATTATTTATAATTATTATTTATTGCGAAACCTGGTATATAAAATATTATAAACGAATATTAAATAATGGATTCGGAATGTTGAAATTGTTTATAACTTTCAGTTAAATCGATCAATGATTAGTTTTAATAACGCTTACAATAACACAATAACTGATAATCTATTAATAATTTATACAAATAGGCGTAACGCCTTTGCTTCGTAAAGTACAAAAAAATATTATTTTGATATAATCTGTGCTGACTTTAAAATATAACTAAAATTATAGACTATATAATAATGGTTTGTACTATATAATAAATAATACATTTAACAAATTTGTGTTTATACGTATATTCGCTTAAATAAAATAAAATAAAGTAAGGTTAAAAAACAAATTAAAATCTTGTGAGCTGTCATTTTCATCTTTAAACAAAATGAAACAATTTTGTCTATAGGCATTAGAATATATTTTTAAACTAACGAGTATTTTGTTCACTATACAATACTTGCATATTTAATTATATTACTAATAATTAAAAATGGTAACACTAAAATTTACTTATGCTAATGGCTAATGATAACCAAAAAAAATAGTTAACTGAGTTTTTATTCACTATTAGCCTCATAGATGCTCGTAAAAGTTTATACCATAGACTACTGAGTGTTAGCGAGCAGGACGGATGAACGGACCATAGAGTTATTATACTAGATTAGAGGAGCATGCCTAAAGTATGTCCATCGACAATAAATAGAATGAAAATGAAACTTATTATCTACCTTCCTTTTTTATATATGATTTGACAAAGATATCAGTTTCATCATTCTCCTGCCCTTATCCCACTCTCGGAGTGGGGTCGGCACAACATGTTAAAAATGTTGTCATATGATTTGGCTACGTATTTTACGACCGGCCGCCAGCCTGACGTCCACTTAGCTTCGTCGCCTTTTACGACACCTCGGTGAGAAATGAGGGTGGTCTATTCTATGCAGCCGGATACCATACGGCATTTACCTTAGTTGCCTGTTACGATACCTCGGTAAGAAACGAGGGTGGTCAAAGATATCAGTTTCATTAAATTCAAAATATTATTAATTCAAGTAAACTTGCAAACATGTGCTTTTGAATCGTCAAATCTACTGCTGGTTCGAAAAGCTGTTCCTACTTAGAAGAACCAGCGAGAAACTTAGTAGTTGCTCTTTTCAAATTATAATCTTACTTCTAGTTACATTTAGTCATTGCTATGTTACCACCACCATAAGTACGCATTCTTATCATCAAAGTAATCCTCAAAAGTATAGTAGGCTTTTTATATCAGCCTCTTTTTAACAGTGTTTTAGACTACTGTAACGGCAAAGCTAAAATTGATTGCGGAATTTTACTATAGATTCTTATACCCAAACCCTTTTGCAAAGCGGGAGCCGCAAACTTATGTCGGCTCCTACTTTGTCTATTATATACATCACCAATTGTTTTAAAATTCTTTGCTTTTTACTTTTATATACAAAAATTATATGGCTTAAAATATACTGTGAAGCTATGAATACATATTTCTTTTAAACTTCACTCGCAGGAAATTACGCGGGCTTAAATTGTTAATGCCATATATGGCTCTTTTTTGTAATACAATCATTTTTTCATCATGCTCGCATTTACCCCATATCATATTTCCATAAGACACAATACTATGGAAGTAAGCAAATTAAACTTTTGCTTTTTTTCCCCATTCATTATTTTTTGCGCTTTACATTTATTCACTCATAAGCCTACGTATGACTCCTCCACTCTAGTTTTAATAACTCTATTGAGCAGAAGCATTGTTGAGAGTTTAAAATTTAGAGCACAGAAAATATATTGGTGTCAGGGAATGTAATAAGGGCGCTTTACTTGAGGTCATAGCATGACATATAGTATTAGGGTATATATATAGTAAAATATAAAATTATATATGTTAGTATCATTTAGGCATTATCTTAATTTTTATATAATTATATCAATAAAATATAAACTAGTTTACATTTAATTATACGATATATTGATTTTATTTAAACATACATTAACTTACGCAAGTGGAAGTCACATTTCTTATTTATAATGTAATATAATTATTAAAATATTTTGTATCATATTTTACATTTATGTATAGTCGTATATATTTAAGGGAATTTATTTATAAAAATTTCTGAATTAACTCTGTATAGAAATGATATGATACCCTTAAATGAAAAAATATAAATGGGCAGAGGAAAGAACTTTGAACAAATTAAGGTAAGGGAATGTAGGCATGTTTCAGTCTATCTCCTAAAAAGAGAAATCAAATCTTTTGCTAATTTATAGAATTAGGCGTTACTCTTCGGAGATCCATAACACAAGAGTAATAATAAAATTATTTTGCTATAATCCGCGATACAAATAATATATAATACGCGAAATAATACGCGATATCTATCGCGGATTATAGCAAAATAATTTTATTATTACTTTTGTATCATGCTTTTGCATTTATATAACCTTATCATACTACTAGCATTGTAAGCACATTTTAATATACACCTCTTCATAATCGGCTTAACTACAAACGATTAAGCGCGATTATTATCAGTCATAGTTAGCTGTAATCGCCAATAATCGTCAATGATCGCCTACGAACGCCTACAACGCAGGAATTGTCGGTTATTCGAACACGCATCAAAGGAAACCGCTGAGTAACATGTATGATCATATGTATTGTCGACGTGTCGACACTTGCACGATGATCATGATCGATTATAGACGATCACACAATCAACGATCGTCGCTGATAGTGAAGAGCAGCAGGCCTACCATAAACTCTTATTGCGACTCAATTGAAGACGTAAAGTAAATTGTTTCGCTTTTTCATACCATGACGTCTTAAAGACGCACACTTTAAGTCGTTGCCGAATGAGCGTTTGGAATTCGTCCTAAAAATATTGCAGTAAAAGAGACAGAGTTATCTATAGTTCATATAACGTTTTCCTTTTCAAACATTACCGACCTCAATGCAATCCACACTTCATGGTACGAAAAGAAAGCGGTTCGGTTTAGGTACTGACTTTGAATTGAATCGTTTTCTAAAAGTTCATGATAGGCGTACAGGCATACTCTAGCATCGATTACCACTAAAGCTACTTGAACGCTTTAAAACACGCATAAAAGTCTATAGCTTAAATATAGCAAACTAGCAATATTGCGAATCTATACTAATACATTTCAGCCTTAATATTTTTTGAATATTTGACTAGAATAAAGAGATCGTAATTTTTTCAGACGCGTACATTCTCGAAATCGGTTCGTTCGTTATATAAGCGGTCGTATCGCGTGCCTCGACGTTCAGTTTGCGATTAGCGATCAAGAGCGAATTAAGAAGCAAAAATAAAAGTGAAGCTTTCTTATTGGACAACGAACTGCATAGTGACTGTACGTAGTAATTTTGTGGTGAAGAGCTTAATAAAGTTTTTTTAACGAGTCAGCAAGTATTTTCATGGACCTTGTGTACGTAACAATGTTATACAATGATATTTTTATTTTAAATATTCCATACTGTTCCGCACAAACGTGCGGGCGGATGAAACAACCTCCTAGACCTGGGCCCGTCGTCTCGGCATCTCAACCTACCTTATGCGGCCGTCAGCTGTATGCGGTCCGGCCTCATGAATCACTGCGTGTATATGTGTACGTGTGTGTGTGTGCTTGTATGTACTTGGCCGATTCCGGAAACCGTTGGCTCGCCTCTGCAGTCTTCTTTCCGGGAGAAACAGACACGTAATGTCTGTTTCTCCCGGAGTATACACTTCACTATATCGGTTAGATAACACAAATAACACGCGGTGTGCACACAACCTTCGTAAGGTCACACGTTATTGAATCGTCCCTATATCGGGGAATAGTAACCCAACGCGCACTAAAACCGCGGACGGTCGCGTCTTCTCAAACGCTTCACTGATTAAACGCGTCACTAAATCTGAGAACAACACCTGAAACGCATAATTACACGTGTGCGTTATACAATAAAAACACATACTTATTGAATATGTCCGATAAAACCAATATGCATAACGCAAATATGAACAGTTCCAAAAGTTAACACGCCTTAATTCAGAAACAATACACGATTCAATGAAATTTACAGTTAGCCGAATAAATAACAAACAAAACGAAATGATTCCGTGTACATACCTGAACTAAACATACAAAATGGTGTAATCATCCAATGCTCTGCAATGAATGCTTGAACTGCAGCAGTTTGCTGAGGTTCAGGTAAACCAAGTCCGGTGGATTGGCTATGATGTAGTAAACCAAGCCCAGAATGGATAGAACAGCGCGCCATATAGAGAAATGCGTCCATGTATGATAAAATGTCGGTATTGTCGGCTGAAACAATAATCATGGAGTCTTGAAAGTCGTGAAAGTGGAAACAGAATTTCTGAGGCATAATAGTGCCATGAGACAGTTCTCATTATGTCTTTATTGAAGAATGAGCTGAGAAGAATCAGCTCTCTTACATCATAACGGAAACCCAAGACAATTCCACATTATTACAATCATTGCGTGATACTTCTTAAAACGTATCTAAACTCCGATTAGAATGATCTCGTACATTTGTGCTAACTCGTAGCACTAATCGCGAAATCTTTCTATTCAAAGAAATCAACTAAAATGCGGAAGGGCTAATGAGAATAGTCTTTATTTAATTTATATTTATGTCATCTATAGAGAGAACGGTAGATTTAGAAACATTATTTAAAACTCTCAAATAACTATAACTATATGATAACTAAATATGTAATATATTATATAGTAATTATCAAAAGATCATCATTCTCCTGCCCTTATCCCACTCTAAGCGGGGTCGGCACAACATGTAACACATGTTGTCACATGATTTGGCTACGTATTTTACGACCGGCCGCCTGCCTGACGTCAACTTACCCTAGTCGTATTTTACGACCCCTCGGTAAGAAAGAGGGCGGTCTATTCTACTCAACCGGATACCACACGGCACATACTTAAGTCGTCTCTTACGACACCTCGGTAAAAAGCGAGGGTGGTCTATTCTATTCAACCGGATACCACACGGCGGGTCAACTTACCTTAGTCGTATTTTACGACACCTCGGTAAGAAACGACGGTGGTCTAATCTACTCAACCGGATAGCACATGGCAGGTCAACTTACCTTAGTCGTATTTTACGACACCTCGGTAAGGAATGAGGGTGGTCTATTCTACCCAGCCGGATACCACACGGCGGGTCAACTTACCATAGTCGTACTTTACGACACCTCGGTAAGGAATGAGGGTGGTCTATTCTACTCAGCCGGATACCACACGGCGCGTCAACTTACCATAGTCGTATTTTACAACACCTCGGTAAGAAACGACGGTGGTCTATTCTACTCAGCCGGATACCACACGGTGGGTCAACTTACCATAGTCGTACTTTACGACACCTCGGTAAGGAATGAGGGTGGTCTATTCCACTCAGCCGGATACAAGGTGGATTAAATGTAATGGAATATGTATTAGATATACTCACGGTGGTAACATTTCCAGTTATATTAGCCACCAGTGGGGCATATTGGTAGACCATCAGCTCGTCATACATCCTTGCTGCCGTGCACACCAGCAGGCAGGATGTGTATAGGATTACCAGCACGATAGGTTGGAACCATGGTTGGAGACCCCGTGTCAGATCGATACTCGTTATATCTAACCTAGAATATAAAGCATCATATCCTTATCAATGATGATGTTCCGCACAAACGTGCGGGCGGATGAAACAACCTCCGAGACCTGGGCCCGCCGTCTCGACGTCTCAACCTACCTTATGCGGCCGTCAGCTGTATGCGGTCCGGCCTCATGAATAACTGCGTGTATATGTGTACGTGTGTGTGTGCCTGTATGTACTTGGCCGATTCCCGAACCCGTTGGCTCGCCTCAGCAATCTTCCACGGACACGTAATGTCTATTTCTCCCGGAGTATACACTTCACCAACGCGGTTAAATAACACAAATAACACGCGGTGTGCACACAACCTTCGTAAGGTCACACGTTATTGAATCGTCCCATATCGGTGAACATTAACCCAAACGCGCACTAAAACCGCGGACGGTCGCGTCTTCTCAAAACGCTTCACTAATTGAACGCGTCACTAAATCTAAAAACCACACCCAAAACGCATAATTACGCGTGTGCGTTATAAAAGGAATGCCGTATACAGGCGCGTGCGGCTTCTTCCTGTCGTGTTCGAAACATCACTAAGATGATATGGCCCAATTTATAGTAAAAAGTAAAGTAAAGTAGCGGCCTGTTACAATCCCACTGCTGGGAATAAGTCTACACTCTCCGTTTCTGCAGAGAAGGGTTGGAGCTAAGACCTACCACGTTGTTTCAATGCGGATTGGTAGGTTACACGTATCTCCAAAAATTCTTTAGAGATATGTAGGTATCCTCACGATGTTTTCCTTCACCGAAAAACGTGTGATTAATTGCAATCATCAATTAGACACATGAGTTTTAATAGAAAAACTGGTGCCTGCCCGGGTTTGAACACGTGTTCCCCTCAAAAGAGTCGCACGGTCTCACCGCTGGGCTATCAGTTTGCCCAATTTATAAATAATCTAAATATTATAAAGTCCCTAAAATCTGTGTGACCCTTCCTTCAGCTCCGCAGTTCGCAGGTTCGATTCCCGCTGGGAGACATTTTTAAGGTCTTTTTTTGGTTCTGACACTCATATCACATATATGAAGTAACTTACTTTTGGGGTGCCGTATATTATTTATTTATAAGAATATTTTAACATTGAAGTAGACGCGAGTTACCGCGTTAAACTATTCAATAATAAAAAATTATATAAAAGTGAAATTATTCGAAACGAACTTAAATCAAACTATATAGAAATTTCTCTCCCTTAATATTAAAAAATGAATGTTTGTCTGTATGTCCTTTATAAACTTCAAAACGGCTGAACCGATTTTAATGAAATTTTCAGACACTATTCAGAACGATTCAGCGTATGATCTTGTAAAGTTTGGTAGCGATTGGAGCATTATTTTTTACTGTTGAGTTCTGTTTTTAGATAATTTATAGAATTTGGCGTTACTTTGCGGAGATCCATAATACAAAAGTAATGATAAAAAATATTTTGCTATAATCCGCGATACAGTAAATAGAGATTATATTTAGTACTAAATTTATAGTGGTAGTTTTTAGGGGAATTCGAAACTAGTTTGAGCCACAGCAACGCGTGGCCGGACAGCTAGTATCATATAAACTCACCTGTCTAATACCGATAGCAAACACAGCACACAAAAGAAATAATACGCCGCAACATATGGCATAGTGACGATTGCATGGAAGGAGAGATGCCCAGCATCCAAGCTGTCCGAGTAGCTGATAAGTAGCAAGTGCATCAGGGACAGTCCTCCGAGAACCCCATGACAAGCTGGTGCGAAATTACGCCAAGCTTTTTGCACAGTCAACGCTATATCCAGAGGAGTTAGATCGCCTAGTCTGCAATTAGATGAAATAACGGAAGCCTTAAATTAAGAAATCGGTAAAAAAAAGTAACAATAAAATTATTTTGCTATATTAATGTTGAGAGACCGGCTATACTCAAATCAAATCAAAATATTATTTATTCAAGTAAACTTGTAAACAAGTGCTTTTGAATCGTCAACTTTACTACTGGTTCGGAAAGCTGTTCCTGCCGAGAAGAGCCAGCAAGAAACTCGGCGGTTGCTCTTTTTAAAATATAAATCTTAGAACTAGTTACATTTATTTATTACTGTCTTGTACAGGGTAGAAGTGCACCTATATCCACACATCCTTATCATCTAAGTAATCTTCAACAGTATAGTAGGCTTTCTGTATCAGCCTCTTTTTAACAGTGTTTTTAAACTGCTGTAATGGCATGACCAAAATTGATTTCGGAATTTTATTATAGAATCTTATACCCAAACCCACAAACGATTTACGTACTTTTGCTAGGCGCAAAGCAGGAGTCGCAAGCTTATGTCGGTTCCTACTTTGTCTATTATATACATCACCTATCGTTTTATAATTATTTATATTTTTATGTACAAAAATTACGTTATTTAAAATATACTGTGAAGCAAATGTTAGAATACCTGATTCCTTAAACTTCTCTCGCAGGGAATCACGCGGACTCACGTCTTATTTTATCGAATGAGCCCGACTAGTTTCAAGCCCATACGGGGCTCTTATTCATGAGCTCTTTACGCGGTGTTATCGCGGCGGGAACTAACTAATCGGGCTCATCCGATAAAATAAGACGTGGGTATAGCCGGTCTCTCAACATTAATAATGAATACCACTCACGATAGTTTAAATTCAAAAATATTTTGCTATAATCCGCGATACAGTAAATAGAAAATATATATAGTGCTAAATGTATAGTGGACTATGCGTTTTTTTTCCTACCCGATACATGCAGGATTCGTAAAAACACATGCACAAACCTCCACCACTGCCATCACAATACACAAGCACTACACAGGTTGACTATCACAAACTCAACAATCGATTCGCCCCGCAAGCGAAGCATCATCAGGAGATAGACTCTACGACAAAATCGCAAAGCGAAGCATTATCCAAACAAACATTGTTATATAGTAATTGGTTCATCCCCACCATTTATTTTACCTCTGAACAAGCTTGAAATAGAAACTTTTATCTGCTTGTTAATGAAGAAATGGGTGCTAAATTTGAATATCAATGTTCAAATTCAAATTCAAAATATTCTTTATTCAAGTAAACTTGTAAACAAGTGCTTTTGAATCGTCAACTCTACTGATGGTTCGGAAAGCTGTTCCTACCGCGAAGAGCCAGCAAGAAACTCGGTGGTTGCTCTTTACAAATATAATTCCTATAACTTTTTTTTCTAGCATTTGGTTATTACTTGTACAGGGTAGAGGAGTAGTTATATCCACGCTATTTTATATATACTAATATTATAAAGATTAAAGATTTGTATGTATGTTTGTATGTGTGAATGTTTGTAATGTTTTCACGCAAAAACTACCGGACCGATTTCCAAAATTCTTTCACCATTGAAAAGATGCTTTTTAACTGAGCAACATAGGCTATATTACATTTTCAAAAAAAATCGGGATCCCTAATAAAATTTTAATAAGGTGTGAAAATTTGGTCGTTAAAATATTTCATCACGTGCGCTGCGGAAACTATTGATGATAGAACAAAAAAATGTTCTACAGTATTATAGAATGCATCAATATCCACAAAAAAGTCCGCGATACCATATGTCTAACTATTATATTTAGTTATTCCAATATAACAACTTTTTATATTGTAAAAGTTTATAAAATTACCTTATTGCTTCAATACCTGTAAAATACTTTTTAAATTATTAAAATCTGACATCCCTATCAAAATTAATTGCAATTTATCACACGCTTTTCGGTGAAGGAAAACATCGTGAGGAGACCTGCATATTTCTAGAGAATTCTGGAGATATGTGTAACCTACCAATCCGCAATCGAGCAGCGTGGTAGATCTTAGCTCCAACCCTTCTCTCCAGAAACGGAGAGAAGAGGCCTATTCCCAGCAGTGGGATAGTAACAGGCCGCTACTAAACTTTTTTACTAAATGGTCCTTTATCGCAGATTGTAGTAAAGTAATTCATTACTATTTTTTTGTTATATGAAAATCCTTAAAGTGACACCTAATTCTATAGATTTATATGAACTGAATATAACAGAAGGGCCTAGAAAAATCTCACCTAAAGTGCTGAGATTATTAAGACTATCAAATTTGCAATTTAATAAATAAAGAAAAAAAATGCTATCAGGGTTCTTCGACAAGAAATAAGATCATTAAAGCACAACTACCTTAAATATCTATCTTCATCTCTAGACTGTTGTGAATCCAATATCCTGTCCCTTGACACAGCTCTGAAAGTGCCACCACCTTGTAAATATATCTTTTCTGGTCTCCGTGATCCAAATGGATCCAGTCTTTCATCGTTGGGTGATGTGAGGGGAGATGGTGATGAAAATGGATTGTCTATATATTGATCATGATATGGGACATTAGATTCTAAACTTTCTAACATTGCAGATAGATCAGTGGGTCGAGCTGAAAACAAAATATTTCACTGATAAATGTACTTATATCAACTTCCCCTATTCATTTACTGTTAGTCATTGAAAAAAAAATTTACACTTTCTTCCCATAGACCAGTGTTTCCCAAAGTGAGGTACACACTCCACAAGAGGGTAATGTTGATAAAAGGGCGAGGAATACAAAAATGAACTCAACATGAGTTTAACCCTTTCACTCTGGGCCATTTAAATGCAATGCTAGATTTCTAATTTAACGAAAGAAGCATATTTTTCTTCCAAAAACCTGTCATTTAACATTCTTAAATTAACAATTTAATTTTTTAATGTTTATTTATTTATTTAATACACATTTAACGTTAACATTATACATTAAACAACTACAAATAAGTATTACATTAAGTTAGGACAACTGAGAGATAACATTAAACCAATATTATTGTTAAATTAATCCAAAAATGGATTATCTATAAAAGAGGAAAAGAAAATTGTAACACAAAATAAATATATGTCAGCTATTGCCTTTAAAATAAAATGTTAAAATTTATATATGTTACATAAAGGGGCAAAACAATTTGTAAAATTGCACATAAAAGCTTGGGAAACACTGGCATAGACTATATATACATAATGGTCTTTTTTATATACCACTAGTTCAAATGTGGCTCATGATCAGAAGTTGTAATACATGAACAATTGACTCAGATAATAAATCCATAACAAACTAACCTGTTTTGGCACTACTTTTTGATCGAGTTCCAGTCTTAAACACTTTAGGACTAACATCCCTCCCATTTGCATTGGTATCATATTGCTCCGCTCTCAGTTTTCTCCGGGTCTTCCTTGGTTTATGCCTTAGCTCTCTTGAAGATTCATTATTGTTTACAACATCATTCGCTTCTATTTCCAACTCACCACTAAGAGTTACTACTTCATCTTTATTATATTCCTTAAGATAATCGTCAACCTGAAATTCATTTATATACATATTAATTTAATTAGCCATAATGGCTTTAAGGTAAAAGGCTGTTAGTAGTAAACAACTCTCAATCTATCTCCCTAAAAGTCAAAGTAATTTGTTATCTTCATATACAGTATGTGGCCGAGTAAAGGTAATAGATTCAATATTTCCAGCTAAATACCACTGTCCTGATGGTCTAAACACTAACATCAGTGTTTATTCTATCAGAGTCCTTAAGATTACCAACACACCAGTGTAAATTTAATAAATATAAAAACAAAAAAACTAATATGAGAAAAAAAATACTGAAGTTAGAACTGCTTTTTATTTCCTTATCTCATACTTTTAAATGTAACTCAGCTTTAAGGCTATCCCTGAGCTAAAACATGTCAAAACTCTGTGCTGAAAACTTTTAAAAATTACCCATCCTAAAAATTCTATAATTTAATAACTATAATTTCCTCAAGTTAAGACCACTATAGTTGCTAAAAAGTCCTGTTAAATGAACTTATTAAGATAAATTAAAAACACCTTTTCCAATGCAATAAGGCTGGATCCTGGTATTTCAAAATCATGCAGATCTCTATCTCGATGTCTGGATGAATGTCTCTTTTTCTTCCGATAAGAAGGGCTCCGTTTCTCCTTGTGACCGCTCGAAGGCCTGGATAATGTTTTCATAAATTTTTCATCCAAGCCATTGGGATCGTGTGAATAGAATACAAATGATGGATTCTTGTCGGATTTCTTAATTTCCTTTTCCACAAAACCTAATATACCCATTTTTATTTGATCATGTATGGGAAGTTCAGCGTCTACTGATTCTTGTTCAGATTGTACCCAATTTTCACGAGTTTTTGACCTCTCTGGCGGCTCCTCATTAGATATTTCTGGAGTTTCATGACTTACATGACCGTTTGAAAGTTTACGCGACCCTGAGCCGCTTCTTGGACGGTCCTTTGCTATTTGCTTCGGTGATGGAGAGCGAGCTGCTGTATGCACATCTACGACCTCTTTAATTTCTACACTTTTACCTGGCTTCATAACTACGTATACACATTAACTGCCCACACATGCACTTTGTTTCCTTAAATTTCACTGACAATTTATATTATATATTGTAATTAACAGGGTTTAACATGTTTGTTGATGTTTGTATGCTTGTTTTAGACAGTTTTTTTAACTTTTTTGCACTTCGGAACAACTTTGCTCGCATTAAAAACAAAGGAGATTCTTAACTCTTAAGATTTAAATGTCAAATGTCACACGTAGTATGACGTCAATATGACGTCATTCACGAAATTTGATTTTCGTTCAACGCATACTCGTTGGATTTTGGAGGACGTAATAGATATTAGACTTTGCTATATTAGCTTGTTAATTATGCAATAATGTAAATAAACAATAAAATTTTTGTATCCAAATTGATAACTAAATTTTCTGCTAATATCAATATAGAATAGGCAATGTGCGTGGGACAGGCGAGCGCAGAAGCATCATCGAAGGAGCGAAATGCGAAGCTCTAGGCTTTTCATAAACACTCCTCCACTTTCTTCGGTCAACCTAAAATTACTTCCTGTGAAACTTTTAATGTCTGGGCTCTATATTTTATACTTGTGTTGTGTACTATGTGTATTGTGGACTATATACGAAACTGCTCGAAAATCTTAAAAGGTTGGAAAGTGTCACCTAGGTACAAGATCAGTCAAATCATGAGACATCTTTCTATAAGAGAGCGACAAAAATTAATATCTAGATTGGCTTTTGGCCATTACAGAAACCAGATCGCCGCTTTAGTAAACATTAAGACGTCTTTACAACCTAAATTTATGTAAATGCAACAACAAAAAAACATTCGATGAATTTAATTTTGTCACATCGCAGTATTTTTCCGTATTATCTACTTTCAACGATGTCCATTTATTTACTCCAATTAAGAATATAATTACTGTAACTTATACAAGACCCAATTAAGTAAATTAAGTTTATATTAAATTATCTTATTGCAAACAATGTATACAATATCGTACAAATAATGGGGTTAGCTCGCAAGTAGACTAATAGAATATTAGAGTTATATTACTTGTAGGTATTAATTAGTAATTATGATAAATATACAATATAATAAATTGCTATGGCTAGCGCCGACCGTACCAGTTGGTGATTGGACTGGTATCAGAATTTTGGAATGCTGCCGACCTTTGGCCAACGCCTTGTTACTTAAGTTATAAGCTATTTGCGTGTTACATATAAAAAAAACAATCAAAATCAAAATAATCTTTATTCAAATAAACCATTTCAGGCATTTTTGAATCGTCAAGCATCAATATGATTAATGAAGCTACAACTGGTTCGGAATGTTGCTCTTACCGAGAAGAACCAGCAAGAAACTCGGCGGTCAATCTTTTAAATATTTCCAATTATACATTATTAAACCGCTGTCTTGTATGAAGCTGAAAGGATTTTCAAATCCAGGCTTTCTTATCATCCAAATAATCTTCAATTTTGTAATATGCTTTACGTATAAGCATATTTTTTACACTTGATTGTAATCTTTCTGTAGACTGGTCTAGAATGGATTGAGGAATTTTATTATAGAAGCGAATAGCGAGACCAACAAAAGAGTTGCTTACTCGGCTGAGTCGCGACGCAGGTATCGTTTAACAATTAAAACAAGTTTCTATATAATGTGTATGGTTGGTTGACAATTGCCATACAAAGAGTTAAAAGCATAGAGTAATAAATCATCAATGATAGCGTAGCGTTTTGGTGTAACGTTTATTTTATTTTTATAGTAGTTTATGATACTGTTGCATAATAAGGGTTATAAGACCAAGTTATGTACAGTATCATACACTACTTTATCTACTCTCATACTATAATACGTAAAACAATATTACAAGCAATATAACAGAACTAACTACTTTGCTATAATCCGCACGGGTTAAGTGAATGCATGCAAAGCCAATGTGTATGAAGCAGGCAAAATCTACGCACCTTATACATGCCGGACCAGCCACCACATGCACCCCAAGGCGCAATTCACCAGCAACAACGCACACAAAAGCAGCACACACACCCACCACCACAATCTCGACGATCGTTTCGCCCCGAAACCGAAGCATCATCAGGAGAATAGGCTCCACGACAAAAATCGTACTGTTCAAATAAATACTGTATAAAATCGTATAAATCATTTAAAACAATATTGCAAATAACGCTGAATATAACAACAAATTTACTTGTAATAATTATTGATGTTCTGAATATTCATCACACGGTCACGGTTAGGTTCACGATCATGTTTGACGCAGCTTTCAGAATATCTGGGTCTGTACAATCACCACTATCCCCGCTGTCAGACATGTTTTTACACAAAAACTTATTTTTTTACATACAAAACTAAGCTTCGTTTAAATATTGAAAGGGGTTTTTAAATGTCATATATTGGCGCCAAGGCGCAAACATCGATTGCGCATGCGTGTTGCGTCGCCGCGGAATTTTTTTTTTAATTGAAACCTTTTTTTTTAAGGTAGAGGTTCAACCTCCTTGGTCCAGTTGGAATTTGTATAAGTGTATCGTTATGATTAAAAAGTTACATTATGATACAGGTGTCCATACAAGACCTGTATCGTAATGAAACTTTTTAATTATTTATTTTTGTTCCGTACGTAATGTTTGTCATAAGAATTTTGTTTTCAGTTTTATAATCTTTGTATTATAGTATCAGAGTAGATAAAAAGAATTCTTAAACTGTGATTTCACCATATAGTTTTCATACCTAATGTAGGGAATTCATAGGCAGTCCTGAAAATGATAAGGTAAATTTTAAATACGACCTTTAAATAAAAGAATATCGTACTCTTCTTTTAATGTAGAAAAATATCCACTAGGGAAAATGTGAACGCTTTAATTATAAAAATATTTTTTAAGATATAAAAGCAATTGAGTTAAGAAGAAAGAAAAATGTATAAGAACGGAGAGACGTTTAGATATTGAAAAAAAAAATCAAAAGCTATTAACATATTCTTTATATCGTTTGTTATGAATGTGATTATATCAAAATTCCAAATAAAATAAAAAATAGACAAGAAAGATTAAAACGTAGTACATCGAAAACGCCAGCAGCCTTTGTTACTACCACAATACATTCCTATATTTGACTCAAACAATATGCCGGCTAGAAGTAATTTACTATAAACTACAAGAATATTCATGTAATTTTGCTCGGATTTATAAGTCTACGTTATAAAATATGTCATCGCAAGAACAGTTTTCCTATCAATACTAATATTAGAAATGTGATAAATAATCTATAATTAAAAATCAAAAAAGATGGCATAAAGCGGCCCACACTTTTATCACAATAATAAGATTATTTTTGTTTTTTCTTCACTTTTTTGATCGGAAGCGTGTTTTTCAGTTTGTAACAATTATTATAAATGTTTTAGTGCGACTATTTGTTAATTGTATTGTTTTTATTATATCACTCATTTATTTATATACAAGCAATATAACAGAACTAACTACTTTGCTATAACCCGCACGGGTTAAGCGAATGCATGCAAAGCTAATGTGTATGAAGCAGGCAAAATCTACGCACCTTATACATGCAGGACCAGCCACCACATGCACCCCAAGGCGCATTCACCAGCAACAACGAACACAAAAGCAGCACACACACCCACCACCACAATCTCGACGATCGTTTCGCCCCGAAACCGCCAATGCGCAGTACGATTTTTGTCGTGAAGCCTATCCTCCTGATGATGCTTCGGTTTCGGGACGAAACGATCGTCGAGATTGTGGTGGTGGGTGTGTGTGCTGCTTTTGTGTTCGTTGTTGCTGGTGAATTGCGCCTTGGGGTGCATGTGGTGGCTGGTCCTGCATGTGTAAGTTGCGTAGATTTTGCCTGCTTCATACACATTGGCTTTGCATGCATTCACTTAACCCGTGAGGATTATAGCAAAGTAGTTAGTTCTGTTGTATTGCTTGTAATATGGAATTCCGCAAAGTAACGCCTGCTTCTATAAATCATTTAATATTTTATTATTATTTTATTAGGTTGTTTATTGTCACCGGTTCTTAATAAATGTACAAAGTTTGAATTAAGTATTGACTAGGTATACTATATAATCGGTTATATAATCGATACCGGGTTTGAACTTTAGTGTGATTAAATGATGTTAATTTTTTGTCTAAAACTATAAATTTAATTAAGTAGATAGAATCTTAAAGTAATTAAATTGTTTAGAAAGATATCAAATTTTAAAGTTATAGAGAACTCGTATATGGCTTTGTCGTGACATAACGAGTGGAATTTTTTTCTATAAAAGTAATAATTTCGCTCCAAAAATTGTACTGAATGAAGCATGCTGAAATAATTTACATAGTCATATTGTTTGAACAAAATATTCATATGCTTGCCTTTTATATTAGTTGGTTACAATTTACATGATTATGATAAATAATACTAGGTGCGGCTACACAAGATATTTTAATTTGGTTTTTGCCTAGTGGCAGAGAAAATATATAGAGCAATATCAAATATATGTATCTCTCGTATCCAAAGGTGAAAAATATTTTTTTTTACACTTTCAATTCTATTTTAAACATGAAAGTATTTATTGTGAGTGGAACATAGGAGATATGGACATGCTATCGCGGAATTTCTTGCAGTATTTTTGTTACATTACTGTAGTGTATCTCTGCTGGTTTAGCAGGTGAGTTTTATTTACAATATTTACATAAAACCTTATTAACCTAAACCATCTGCAAGAATTGCGCTACCCTAAGTAAGTACCGTAAAAATATCCGTACAGTAGAGTTTGAGAAAATTTATCACAAACAAACAACTTTTTGGGAGTTTGTTTTATAATATGTATAGATAGATATCGCAGCGTTTTCGATAAAAACTTATCTTGAACAAAGTCGCCTTGCCTGCCCGGGGTTTGACTCATGATCGTTTCTAGAGACACACGGTCTCACCACTGGGTTATCACAGCTTAAAAAAACACATTGTTCGTTAATAGGTGATAAATTCTAGTTATTTCGTAATATCTTTTGTCTCTGGGCAATTGTCATTTTTTATTAACAGATATGTAGGTAGTAATGGAAACGCCACTCGCCGATCGGTTCGTGTTCCACCGTGCGAGTACGTGTATTAGAGTCAAATTCGTAAAACATTGTCAATTTTTTCTGGGTCTTGCAATATCAAGTGCTGTCTCCAACCTTTAAAGTGTCGTGTCGAGTTTCTGGCTCGTAAAAGTGTTACTGTTCTTATGAGTAACAAATTCCTCAGGCGTCACAAGAAACTTCGAACTTACCATGGTAGCAGTACAACAGCATCAAAAGGTAGGTGGTGCTAAGTTCTTACTACTTGCCCAGAAAAATAGAAAACAGCATAAAACCTTCAACCCCTAATAAAGTCCACTTAGCCACCAACCAGCGACCTAGGTCCACGGACCAGGTTCCGTGTAATTAGGGATCTTTTCGCACATGATATATCCCTAAACCGATAAAAAAAGGAATTATGGATATTATAATTTATGTAGCAAAATAAAAGTGTATAATTATTTGGAAATTTTAAAAGAATTGTTTCAAAATAAATGAATAAGAATTTGGATTTCATTTTCAGTTTCATGGAACCAAAGGAGTATTTAATTCTGTGAAACGCTTTGGAATATCCACTTTTCCTTTTTGCCTTTTAAAATCTTTTTCACAGAGCATTCATAGTAAGATCCCACACTATTAAAAATACGAGATAATGTAGAAATAAACAACCGTTGCCAAAATCACAATCCCACTATTGATTGGCTAAAACTATTTTCCTTAAAGATTCTTTGAGCCACCTTAATTTGAGGATCAATACCAGTTTTTTATAGTAACAAAATAATAAAAAGGTTTAAAATATAGGTATTATGGATTAATTGATATTTGCAATTTATGACACGCTTTTCCGTGAAGGACAACATCGTAAGGAAACTTGCATGTCTCTAGAGAATTCTGGGGATGTGTAACGTACCAGCCCGCATTGGAGAAGCGTGTCTTAGCTTCGGCCTTTCTCTCTAAATAAGGAGAGAAGAGTTCCATGCCCAGCATTGGGATAGGAACAGGTCGTTACTTTATATAGTTATATATATTTATCACAAAATTCAAAATACCTTCAATTCATTTAATGTTTCGTCTTGAAGGAAAGAGGGTTTCCCTTTCAGGACATTGCTGCCCTATTTCGGGTGGAATAACGCAGCAATGATTCGAATAACTAATTTTACAGAATAGATGAGTGTAGGTTAAGTAGTAACATACTTTTAAGTTTTTTTTTGTATTACTTACCATATTATATTCTGAGTCTATATTACTCTTGTATAATGAATATAATATTTTTCCTTTGCCTCAAAAGATAATCAAAAGACAAGTCTAAACATGTAAGCCTCGCTTCACAAAAACACCTCCTTTAACCTTCGTATGCGCGTTGGTCTGTGAGACCGACATAACACTTTTCACAAATTTATTTGCCAGTGAATGTTGGTGTACTTAGCGTCATCGGCCTGTCATACAAAATACCGATTTTTAAGAATTAATTAACTAGTTGTTTCTGCCCGTGTCTCGTTCACAGCATCCGAAGGGGTTGCCTGGAAGAGATTACTAAAGTTATAAGGCTTGTACGCATTATTTAATTCTGTTGTACCACCAACTACTTTATGAATGTCTGTATTTTCTATTGTTGAATTTTGTGTACACTAAAGTTTTTATCTATCTATCTATCGAATACCGATTCGGTACACCAAAATTTTTGTCTTAAATCATGTAAGACGAAATGTAATTATGGAAGAATGTACATATATACCGATTATTATTATTTTTTAATGTAAACGTTGATTTTTGTTTTTAGAGGAATAAAAGATTTTCATTGGTTTCATAGTAACTACCAAAAAATATTCGTGACTTTGACGGCTGTTTCGTAAAATTCTGATAGTCAATTAAATAACTGATATTAAAATGGCAAATGAGTATGGTATTAAAACTTGCTTTACAATTTTTATTATTAAACCTTTTAGATTTAAAATTAAATTTGATCTATGTAGGTTTTGCGGAAAAAGCTATTATGATAGCCCAGCGGTGAGAACGTGTGACTCTCTAGAGACGATCATGAATTCAAAATCCGGGCAGTCACCAATGAGTTTTTCTATAAAACTTATGTGTCTAATTGATAATTGCAATTTATCACACGCTTTTCGGTGAAGGAAAACATCGTGAGGAAACGCATATCTCTAGAGAATTCTGGGGATATGTGTAACCTACCAATCCGCATTAGAGCAGCGTGGTAGGCCTTACCTCCAATCCTTCTCTTCAAATAAATGGAGAGAGGACGCCTATGCCCGCAGGTTTTGCGGAAATTTTTTAAATAGACTGAAGTTAAGGTTTACAGTTGAAGCCTTCGTAAATGCGCTTTTTTAAAAGCTTTTATTCGCTTGCAATGTATTTATGTGAAGGTGAAATCTTGCAAATTAAATTTGACCCACTTCCCGATGTCTAATTGAGCTGAAATCTTACATACTAGTCCAGTTCCGATGACAATGCATGTTTATGATAAGCATGACCTGATGCTGCTGCTAGGATTAGCTCTAGACTAGGGATGTGCTCAACGGTTAACAGTAGGGACATGAAATTTAGTTAAAAGCTTTTTTAATTGATTTGTTTCTCTTCTAACAATATGTCATTATCATCATCATCCTCCTACCCTTATTCCACTCTAATTGGGGTGGGCACAACATGTTAACATGTTGTCACATGATTTGGCTACGTATTTACGACCGGCCGGCTGCCTGACGTCAACTTATCTTAGTTGTACTTTACGACCCCTCGGTAAAAAAGAGGGTGGTGTATTCTACTCTACCAGATACCACACGGTGGGTCAACTTACCTTAGTCGGTTTTTACGACACCAATATGTATGTACAATAAATAAATAAACAGGGTTCTAAACCTTTGGTCCATAAGACCACGCTGGGTATAGATGATACTTAAAATTTGCGCGGTTATAGAAAGGTTAAGGCCTCCCCACTCTCTGTGAGTTGAAAGGCACTTTCACTCGAGGAATTTGACGGGAATGACGTCACATTTGCGCAACCTGATGCAACGCGCCAAAATGATATGCATATAACGATCTATAATTCAGGTTAGGTGCGATGAATAAGAAAATGTCCTCACAGCTTCGAAAATAGCGTTTATTATTCTTTAAATTTTTTGTTTTAGATATATCCTCTAGAAATAAGGTTAAAGTAAAGGCCTGTTACAAGTCCACAGCCTGGGCATAGACGTTCACTCTCCTTATTTGAGGAAAATTGTTGGAGCAAATACACGCCAAGCTCCACCGTTGCGGACTCTAGAAATTCTCCACAGATATGCAGGTTTCCTCCAGACGTTTCATTCATCGAGAAGCATCTGATAAATTCTAATTCCAAAACACTCATTGGTGCCTAACTGGAGATTGGACCATGACCCCTGAAACGGTCTCATTGTTTAGCTTACACAGCTTAGAAATAAAGTTAAATAAAACAAAAAAAGTTTTTACAAATGGCTGTTTATTTTGATGCAACTATTACATGATCTATAAAATTCTACATTAGTATAATAAAACTATTATTACCGACACTAACTGTGTCGTATTTAAAGATAGTCTTAATCTATGACCCCAATAAACCAACACCGCACTACAATATGTATATGACATCGGCGGACTATCGATAAATATTTTGTCCCGAATAAATCCAAACGGCTAATGTCTATTTGGCACAAAATTTTCAAATTTCTCACTTATCCAAATTGATCCGCCATACTGTTGTCACTTATAATTAGTTACATCTAAATTGCATGTGTCCCATTGTGTGAATTAAGCACACAAATGTTTATTAAATAGAATTAATTTTACGCAGTTACAGTTACACGTTAGATATACATTATTTTTATTTTCACAAAACAAATACTTTCAACGATATAAAACATCATAAATTATTTTAAATTAAATGAGAATTACCTCTGCATTAACTTAAATGAGAACGTGAGCAAAATTATGCTCGTCCATTTGCTTAAAAACCTAGATTCGAATTATTTACAAATCGCTTATCTAAATGTTCATAGAACGTACTAGAAATATATCATAGATATATGGGATAAACATTACCAGGTTTCGAATGACGGTCGCAAACCAATCGTGATGATTGATTCAATCAAATAATCGATGACCGTCTCCTAATCGCTGGTAAAAAAAAACTTAATCCTAACGCAACCGTATTCTCCGTCCAATAGAATTCTAGAGAAAATTACCTTTCTCGAATTTTATGGAGGAGTGTAAATCGATGTTTTCACATCTCGGGACGTTTACTCGACACTTGAGACGTTATAACATCGACAAACTCAGAAACTGCGTTGAATTTTACGCACGTCGCAAAATCCAATCAGCCATCTCGGTGTCCGCATTACCGCGGCTCTCGCACGCCTCTATTTACAATAAATATTTACATTAACTTATACTAAGTGATTCCTTATTACAAGGAGTACGGATGACAAAACTGATAAACGAGCCTCTGACTTCTCTCAGTTTTCTTCATGATGCCTTTCTTGTAGTACTGCCTTATACTTCTGGAGAGTTTGTCGTAGTTCATCGCGGGCCTGTTTTTTCTTTTGCCCCACAGTCTGGCTACACGGACTGAATCTTCAATTTTGAAGATTCCGTTACCTGTGGAACACGAATTGAATTAAACATTGTTTTATAGATAAATAATGGTAATAAGGCTATTGTTTTTAAAAGACATCTGCGTACAATACTTTTTGGTTATCAGATGAAGGTGAATTTACTTTCAAGTGGTTAACATTTTGCTTTTACGAGCAACGTGTCTTACTGTTTTAAAGTTAATGCATGTACAACTGGCTACGTGGAGTTGAATGTTTATTTAATTATTACTGATTAATATGCTTGAATGACCTGAATACAGCACAACACTGTTTCAAATCCTATTCTCGTGTCAATTGTTAGTAAATTCCGTACATTTAATGTTCGCAACTGCAATTACCATAATCTTGCCGTTAATACTAAAAATAGACGTATCAACAATAATAGCTGTACGTCGAGACAATATATTGATATAAATAGTATATAGATCCAGTCACGAAGCAGAAAAGTAACCTTTTGAGTATTTTATTGGGTACCTAACAGATGGCGAGTAAACGGCTGGTTCACCTTGATTTGAGAATGTCGCTATGGTTTTCCACCAAGAAGTATTTATGTAGAACAGGGTACTGCCGATATTATATCTTATATTGTACTAGCTTGTAAACGCTTCGTTCGCGTGGACTGCAGTCTTATTGAGTAAACTGTAATACTTATATTAATTATGGTTAAAGTGGGTTAACCTTAAAATCTAGACATATGTCATTGACTTTTATTTAGAAGTTTTAGAAGGGTATTTTTTTTAGTACATGATTTTTTAATAACTTTCACCGTTTACTTAGCGCAAGCAAGGAAAACTTTAAATTTTCCTTTTTCGCAATATTTTTTTTTGCTGCTCCTCTCCTATTATTTTATATAGTCCACAATTTTATGTAGTCTATAGTCTTCCTCGATAAATGGACTATCTTACGATCAAAGAATTTTTAAAATCGGTCTAGTATTTCCTGAGATTAGCGCGTTCAAACAATCAAACAAACAAACTCTTCAGCTGTATATATTAGTATTGATATAGAATAGAACAGTCTTGTAAGCAGGCAAACAAAAATACATAGAGTTACTAAGCTTAGAGTAGGCGACCAATATGGAGGTCTGTAATTGTGTGTCACAATAAATAATGAGAGGGAAAACGAAACTTGTAAACGTCTTTGTCTAATCTCATGTAAAAAAGAGAGACAGATAGATTCATTTGCTTCTTATTTTTAATCTTATTTGTAGTCTGACACATTTTAGATTGGCTTCTCTATTGTAAGTATAATATGACTGGCCCGTTGGCGCAGTGGGCAGTGACCATGCCTTCGGCTCCGCGGGCCGCGGGTTCAATTCTCACTGAGGGCCAACATTTCCTATAAACAATTTGTTGGTTCTTCGAGGCTGGGTTAATTTGTATTTAAGTACGTATTTATATAGGTAGTATATATGTAGTATATCTACCGGTTGTCCGTCACCCATAACACAAGTATTAGGTTACTTACTTTGGGGATGGACGACCGTGTGTGTAAGTGTCCCATATATTTATATTCAATAATTAAAATGCTGTGATAGCCTAGCGGTGAGACCGTGCGACTCTCTAGAGACGACATAGGTTCAAACCCCCGGCAGGCACCAATGAGTTTTTCTATTAAAAACTTATGTGTCTTATTGATAATTGCAATTAATCACACGCTTTTCGGTGAAGGAAAATATCGTGAGGAAACCTGCATAATCTCTAGAGAATTCTAGGGATATGTGTAACCTACCGACCCGCATTGGAGCAGCGTGGTAGGTCTTAGCTCCAATCCTTCTCTCCAAAAACGGAGAGAGGAGGACTTAGCTCAGCAGTGGGCATAGTAACAGGCCGTTACTTTACTTTTTTATTCAATAATTATATGTGACAAACATATTCGAAACGTTTCGAATGTGTCACAGGAATGTCGATGAATTCCTGTGACACATTCGATGTCACAAACTGATTTTTATGCCATAAAAATTGTATTGCACAATTTTGTTAGTCACTTTCCCATTAATATTCATTATTTAAACATTTATGGACGATGAAAAAGATAAACGAATTCCACCATCGACAATAAACATAACAATTAATATGTTTTTAGTTGATTCAACAGGTTTTCTTGGCTTCGACCAATTATAAGATATCACCCAGTCAATTGTTTGCATTATTGAGGACTTGGAAACAAAGAAAATTAATATATACAAAACAAACAGCGCCTGTCTTTGCGCTCCCGTTGTAACGAGTATTAAGACTTGTCAGGTTATACAGCAGGGGCCTTAATTTATTACGGTCGTGTCATTGTTTCAAATCTTGTCTTATAAACCTGTTTATTTCCTATCCACGAGAAGGAATCTGGGTTTTTACGGGTAGTTTTTTTTATTTGTCTCGTGCTAAGTGTATCCTGAACGTAGAAACATGTAGTATAGTACCCATCATTAAATAATGCACATCGATGTTTACAACGAAAGAGCCGACCGGTTCGGTTTCGTAGTACATCAGTCTGTGCGACAGAGACAGTGTTTTATGAAGCAGAATCTAGCTGGTTTATCTCTCTAACCCTCGATGTGCATTTTTTATTGCCGGGTACTATACATATTATATCCATACTATACATACAAGCTGTGATAGCCCAGCGGTGAGACAGTGCGACTCTTTCGAGAGGAACACGAGTTCAAACCCGGGCAGGCACCAATGTTTTTCTATTAAAACTTATGTGTCTAATTGATAATTGCAATTGATCACATGCTTATTGGCGAAGGAAAACATCGTGAGGAAACCTGCATATCTCTAGAGAATTCTGGAGATATGTGTAACTGTAAATCCGCATTGGGCAGCGTGGTAGGTCTTAACTCCAACCCTTCTCTCCAGAAACAGAGAGAAGGCCTATTCCCAGCAGTGGGATTGTAACAGACCGCTACTTTTACTATACATATTATAAACAGATCAGTTAAAGTTTGAATAAATTAAGAGTTATAACGCGTCGAATCAGACAGACGTGCGGAAGGGGGAAAGAATATGTATAAATGACAGGATGAGTATATTAACAGCGAAGGTGAAACTCTCTAAGCACTTTTCAGGTGGCCGTGAGCTCTATCTCTCGGCAGACAGAAAAACAAAATGAGTTTTATCGGAGTGCTGTGTCGTAATATCTAAAATACCATCCGAAACCAATTCTTAATTTCGATATTTGTATAAAAGTCACTACGGCTCAGTGGGTAAAGAGCGCACATAACGTGCAGATATTTTGTATTGTCCAATGTTTCATCAACTAGACCAAATTAACTTTTATGCTTTATTTTCCGATTTTTTTTCTTAAGAAAAATACCAGGTCAGCCAAGTACACTATAACAGAACTACCTTGCTATAATCCGCACGGGTTAAGCGAATGCATGCAAAGCCAATGTGTATGAAGCAGGCTAAATCATCAGGAGGATAGGCTCCACGACAAAATCGCAATGCGATTTCCGCAAAGTAACGCCTGCTTCTATAAATCAGCCAAGTACATTTTATTAAAGGGGTCCCTATAAAAATGCAGTACAGGGTCATCTAGTGGATTATTAAGGTAACGTTACAGTGACATCTTTGAGACGGCAGAAAAAATAGTTTCCTTTCATTACTCGGAGTCCTATATATAGTGTACAAGCTGTGCAAATCAGCGTGTCACATCTTTTTTTTTCTAGAATTAATTTTTTTTTAAAGTAGTTATTGTGAGTTAACCATAGGAGATAGAGACATGCTATCGCGGACTTTTTATAGTAGTATTTTTGTAGATATACAATTCTCTAGTACATTACTTTAGCGTATCTCTGCTGGTATACGAAGCGCACGCGTCTAAAGCTCCCAGGAAGCAAGTTTTTAACAACTGCGCGATCTCTTTAACACAATTTACATAATACCGATATGAACTATATACGTAAACCATCCGGAAGTATTGCAATATCTTTTGGTGAAAACCATACAAAAATCCGTTAAGTAGATTTTGAGAAAGTCGATTACATACAGACAGACAGCTTTTTGGGATTTTGTTTTATAATAAGTACAAATTATCAATGGTATAATAATGTTATTGTCACTTATACAGAGAATATCGCCGACCGGTCATTGTCATCACTGCATATGGCTTCCCTCATCTAGTATAATAATTTTATGGTACAGATACAGAATGCCTAACTTATAACGTTCCTTTTCATAGATAGTTATATTAAAATATCTTATCAATTAACAAATATTTAAATACTATTCGAAACCCGACTCACGTGAAAACTTTTTGCAATTAAAATGTATTCTGATTGAAAAACTAGTTCAACGTTAGAATAATAATCAAAGATAAGTAGCAATTACGTAACAATTATACCTCCTCCAGACGCTTATAGTTTTCATAATGACATCAGATAAAAAAAAATGTTTTCCTCTAACGGATTTTTTAAAATGTTTAACAATCAACCTACAATCTAGCGTAATTTTTTTTTCGAAATGACTGTATGCTGTTAGCCCTTACGGCTTTTACAGCGTCACCGGGCGGGACGGGCTAGCGCAGAAGCTTCGTCGAGGTTGCGAAATGCAGAGAGTAGAGCGCAGAAGCTCTACTAGCGTCGGTGAACGTCGTCCTAAGGATGCCCTTGTGATTTAGCGTGATAGAAACTATTGTGTTTTGAATTGAAACAAGTGTAAAGTATGCTTAAATAATTTATAGAAATAGGCGTTACTTTGCGGAGATCCATAATATAAACGTAATAATAACATTATTTTGCTATAAGTCGCGATAAAGTTAATAGAAAATATATGTAATGTAGAGTTGACTATCGGTTCCAATACCCGATACATGCATTCGTAAAACATGCACAAACCTCCACCACCGCCACTACAATACACAAAGTTCACACATTCACTATCACAAACTCAACAATCGTTTCGCCTAGCAACCGAAGCATCATCATGATATAGAGTCCACGACAAAATTGAAAAAATATTGTACATTTTTCATATATAATATTTTCTATTTACTTAATCGCGGACTACAGCAAAATATTTTCATTATTACTTTTGTATGCCTAAATTTTGATTTAGGTATAAATGCTAAGAAATATGGTATGCCGTATTTCGCTTATTCTATTCTATGTAAATTAACGGTTTACTAAAATTATTGTAAATATGTATTTATATTATAAGCAATATAACAGAACTAACTACTTTGCTATAATCCGCACGGGTTAAGCAAATGCATGCAAAGCCAATGTGTATGAAGCAGGCAAAATCTACGATTACAGTAAAGCAGTACGATTTTTGTCGTGGAGCCTATTCTCCTGATGATGCTTCGGTTTCGGGGCGAAACGATCGTCGAGATTGTGGTGGTGGGTGTGTGTGCTGCTTTTGTGTGCGTTGTTGCTGGTAAATTGCGCCTTGGGGTGCATGTGGTGGCTAGTCCTGCATGTATAAGGTGCGTAGATTTTGCCTGCTTCATATACATTGGCTTTGCATGCATTCACTTAACCCGTGCGGATTATAGCAAAGTAGTTAGTTCTGTTATATTGCTTGTAATATGGAATTCCGCAAAGTAACGCCTGCTTCTATAAATTATTTATATTATCTTTGAAAAATGAATATTAAAACCGGTTATTTATGCTGGCTTAATGGACAACGCAATAAAAAGAAACAATAACTCTATGGTGCGGTTAACTGAAAATTACTAACTTATTTATTTATAAAAATAAAAATATAGTCTTGCTTAACATAAAAATTGATAGCAGGTGGGGAAGGGGGGATTATATTTCTTGTGTTTTTATTAGTTTTTCATAGATATTATACATAGTTTTTAATTTTATTATTGAAAGGAAACTGTCAAAAAAGATAACAAAATATTAATTTACTAATTACTTATTTACATAAAAATTTTGATTCAAATATACGTTTTTTTATCGGTTTGCTGTTTAAAAGTTTGTAGTTCATAACCTTACACTTGAAATTAAATAATGGGATCTTAAATTAAAACAAAGATATATAAATTAATTTAACGTGAGACTGGGTGAATGATTTGCGCTTAATTTACGCTGTACAGGCCTTAAATAAAGATAATAATAAATAACATTAAAATTCGTTTACAAATGAATTGACTAAGAAGCTTAATTTATTTCAATTATTTAAAGAAACTTTTAACGTTTTTAACAAGTTGTCTTGATTTTGAAACATTTTTTATCAGTGACGTCTTTCTTGTTTACAAATCCACGAACGTATGACATTTTGTTTAAATTGATATAAAAGGCAAAAGGTTACTTAAACAACATTTTAAAAATTAAGCTTTCACTAAAATTTCTTAATGAATTTTAAAGTCATCTAACTATTAAGTACAAATAATAAAAGCAAATAAAAAAAGGTTATTCTGTTAACATTATGTTATGTTGGGACGGGTTTATTCCGATCATCATCCTCCTGCCCTTATCCCACTCTAAGTGGGGACCGCACTACATGTTACAAAGATGTTGCCGCATGATTTAGCTACGTATTTTACGACCGGCCGCCTGCGTGACGTCAAATTACCGTAGTCGTATTTTACTACACCTCGGTAAGAAAAAGGGTGGTCTGTTCTAATTATCCGGATACCACACGGCGGGTCAACTTACCATAGTCGCTTTTTACGACACCTCGGTAAGAAATGAGGGTGATCTGTTCTGCTTAGCCGGATACCACACGGCCGGGACGGGTTAATTCCGATATCTGAATGATTCTTAACAAATATTTGCGGATTCAAACTCTGTAATGTATTTTATCAATAATCTTATGTTATTCAGCGATATTCACAGTCTATCATGGGCTTTAAGACGAAATTAAATATACGTGTGCCTGAATAATTTTTGAGATTCGTATGATCTGCCAATCGGATTAGTTATCCGCTTTGACGGTAGCTTTAGCCTAGGCCATTATAATAAAGTCTTTATATTCAAAATTTAAGAATCAATTTGATATTATCGGTACTTGTTAAGTAAATCTATGCAATGCTTAGTGTAAGAAAGCCATTCGTTGTCATACTTCATGGACACAAGATTTATAATCGCATGAACCACAAACCACCAATACACTGCACAAGCATGACATAGATTCACTACGTCAACCTCAACGTTCTGATCTCCTGATGATGCTCTAGTTACCGAGCGTTATGATTTTCTTAACAAAGGTGTGTTATATCAAAATAATTATATAATTATTTTTTGCTATGAAATTCCGCAAATTAACGCCTAAGACCTTTATTTACTTGTCTATAGTAATGTAATAAATTTACTCACTTCGATCTAACCACCGGATCGCTGATCCGTGTATATGGGGGGATGCTAGAAGCTCCTTCAAGAACTGCCAAAGGTGTATGTGGGTGCTGCCTGACTTCACTTTGCCGCCTCCCTGGGTAGCACTCGTACCTGCTGACTCGGAATCTTCATCAGCTAACAAAAGAAAAATAACATAGTTAGATTAACTGGCATAAGTACTATATAAGCAAAAATATACAAAGACGTGTTAAGTAGAATAGACCACCCTGATTTCTTATCGAGGTGTCGTAAAAGGCGACTAAGGTTATTTGACCCACCGTATGGTATACGGCTGAGTAGAATAGACCACCCTCATTCTTACTGAGGGGTCGTAAAATACGATTAAAGTGAATTGAAGTCAGGCAAGCGGCCAGGCGTAAAGTACGTAGCCAAATCATGTGACAATATGTTTGTAACAAATTGTGCCGAACCCACTTAGAGTGAGATAAGGGCAGGAGAATGATGATGAACAGTCACCCTTTGTAAACTTTAGGTCAATCTACCGAGACAAAGGGTTCCAAAAGCATCCTATACCATCCTAACAATAACGACCGGCAACATGTCAGTACAACATGTTTGTAACATGTTGTGCCTACCTCACTTATGGTGGGATAAGGGCAGAATGATGATGATGATACAAAGACGAATGTCGAGATCCTGAGTTGGTCTTATATAATATATATATATATATATATATATATATATATATATATCATGAGTTCAAACTCCGGACAGGCACCAATGAGGTTTTCTATTAAAATTTAGAAATATTAGAAGTGAAGGTGAAAACATCGTGAGGAAACCTGAATATCTCTAGAGAATTTTAGGGATAGGTGGAACTAAAATCCTTCTCTCCTACAGATAGGTATAACTGTAGGATTCTAGTTATGATCTACCACACTGCTTTAATGCGGATTGATAGCTTACACATATCTCCATAATTCTCTAGGGATATGCAGGTTTCCTCACGATGTTTTCTTCACCGAAAAGCATGTGATAAATAGCTAATATCATTCAGGTATTAAAACTCAGTAGTGCCTATCCGGCTTTTGAATCCGTGACCCCCTAGAATGAGACACACGGTCTCACCACTTGGCTATCAGAGCTTCAATAAATCAATGTACGTTTCTAATTTTACTGATATAATATATGACCTTCAATCTGGGACGCGTAAACAAACAGATAGCAAAGCGTTTACAGTAAACACAGCTCTCCAGTTAATGTGCGGATTCTATTTAGAGATGGGAGGCAAGAGTGAGAAGGTGTTTTATATACGATTTTCGTTTTTACACCAAGAATATACTATTTAATTTACGCATCTACAATTGACAAGTGTAGCTTGACACTACATCGTTCATAATTCTAGACTTAATAGGCATTACATATGCCGTGTGATATCCGGCTGAGTAGAATGGACCACCCTCTTCTCTTACCGAGGTGTCCTAAAAGGCGACTAAGGTAAGTCAATCCGTCGCGTGGTATCCGGTTGAGTAGAATAGACCACTCTCTTTCTTACCAAGGGGTCGTAAAATACGACTAAGGTAAGTTGACGTTCGGCAGCGGCCGGTCGTAAAATGCGTAGCCAAATCATGTGACACCATGTTTGTAATATGATGTTCCGACCTCACTTAGAGTAGGACAAGGACAGGAGGATGATGATGACTTAATAGTCATTACAGGCAGTAAAATTAACAATTTAAGTTAAAAAAGCTTTTTACGCAATGTCACATCCCATTAACCGTTGAAGAGTTCCCTTGTCTGGAGCCTACCAGGGTTGGCTCCAGCATCAGGTCATCCTTATCATAAACTTGCATTGTCATCGGGACTAGACCAGTATATAAAATTTTAGCTCAAACAGACACCGGAAAGTGGGTAAAATTTAACTTGCATGCATTAAAAAGAAGATTGCTGAACAAAACAGCAACTAACTCGACCGACTGCGATTCATTAATGCGAAAGTCTATCAGTCCTTCAATCTGTCTGTCTGTTATTTAAGCTTTCACTACTAATCCTAATAATATTCTATAAAAAAAATGATCGTTTTTCTTTTGGGAACAGGGAAAAACACCTACTAAAGTTTAATCGAAGCCGGGTCTATTTTTTCGGAGTTCGATTTTGTGATATTTTTTTATTAATCGCGGATCATAGCAAAATAATTTTATTATTACTTTTGCGAACGAACCCGCATAAAATCGAAATGATATCAAAATAGTGGTAATAACTTGATATGATTTTACTTTTATTCGATGATTATCTTGGAAAAACATGTTTTCACATTGTTTATTACTCTTGACGTAATAACAGTAACGTTTAATGCATTTTCATAATCTTTCGTAGAACGCAAATTATTATTAATTAAATAATCGTGTAAATAAATTAATTGATTGATCTTTAACATAAAAATAAGTTATCACTACATTATATTATACGCATAAATCCATATCTTTATAATGTAATCGTACAAACTTGTTTTGTTTATCCAATCTATATTTTGAATATTGCAAAACTTAATTTGTATTACCCTCTGACTAGCTCATTGGCGCAGTTGGCAGTGACTCCGCCTTCAGCTCTGTGGATCGCGAGATCTATTCCCGTCGCTGATCAACAATATCTATAAACAATTTGTTCGTTCTTCGATTCTGGCTGTATATTTGTATTTTAAACTATCGTGAGTAGTATTCATAGTTAATATCTAGACCCCGTTTATACTCATCATTCATCATTTCCTGCCCTTATCCCAATCTAAGTGGGGTCGGCGCAACATTTTATAAACATGTCGTCACATGATTTGGCTATTTTACGACCGGCCGCCTGCCTGACGTCAACTTTTACGACACCTCGGTAAGAAATGAGGGTGGTCTATTCTATTCTGCCGGATACCAAACGGCGTAGACACCGGCTTTACTCTCATCTAATTTTACATATATACATATACATTACACTTATACATTAGCTCTTTACACAACGTTATAGAGGCGGGAACTGCGTGCAGCAGTTCGCTGTCCGCAGCGATAAGTGCCCTAGATGGGCGCGAAACAAGTCGGGCCAACCCGATAAAATTAGACGTGAGTATAGCCGGTGTCTATTTATTAACTACTTTATGTATATACTTAAAACATACATAGGTTATATAATTACCAGTTGTCTATTTCGCGAGGATTAAAATTATGTTACTTTGAGGACCGACGACCGTATATGTAGTTGTAGCATATATTTATCATTATTATATTTTAACTGTATCAATCAATAGCAGAAAGTATCAACATTAAAAAAGTCATATTAATTACAAAGATTGACCAAAATATGAGAAGTTTAAGATTAAGTTATGCAATTTGCGTGGTCATGCAATGAGGAAGAATCAAAATCATGTGACCAAAAGAATTTATATGAATGTGAATGGATATATTATAAAAAAAATTGAAGAATTTTGTAAAGAATGATATGCATACAAAAGGTACATACAATTAGTTCCAGAGGTGACGAATGAGAGGACAATGGAAAATAAAGACATTGTGCCGACCACACTTAGAGGGGGATGAGGGTAGGAGAATGATGATTCGCAAATTACCTATCAAAGGCACGTAATACGCACCTTGATTACATTCAACACAAAAAAGACATCAATAAATGTTATCTGATGACGACAATGGACGATAATCCGTCATTGGACATTTATAAAGATTAATAAACGGTGATTAAAGGATAAAAAATAACGTAAACCATTTTGTTATCTATTCTAAAATATTTGAAAAAGTTGATTAAATAAGCATTTATTAAATTTGATTTATTGAAGAATGTCAATGGTATTTTTTATACAAGAGAGTTTACTGATAAAGTTCGCAAAGTACACGTTGTCAGACCTGATGATAAGGTTTGATTGCCTGCTACTAAGTGCGCGTGAGTAATTTTAATAATAATTAGATTAAGAAAAATCAAATGGATACAAATTGCATTAAAGCTTAGGAAAACATCGTTAGAAAAGTTCTGAACTATAAACTTAACTATCTGTGCGCGGCTTCTCCCGTATGTAAGTCGGCGTATCATAAAGTTTTTCGATCTCAATTTACATAAAACCATAATCTGATATTAACCTGTACCTTTCTCAAGAATCGCACTTGCAGTCTAGTCGCAAAGCTTTGCGATTTTGTCGTTGCGGGGCGAAACGATTGTTGAGTTTGTGTCAGTTAACGTGTGTAGTGCTCGTGTTTTGGGGTGGCAGTGGTGGAGGTTTGTGCATGTGTTTTTACGAATCCTGCATGTATCGGAAAAAACAGATAGTAAACTAAATGTAAAGTGGCATTTAGCACTATATATATTTTATATTTACTGTATCGCGGATTGTAGCATAATAATTTTATTATTACTTTTGCATTATGATCTCCGCAAAATAACGCCTAAATCTATAAATTAAGTATGAAATATTGATAACAATAATCTTTAGACTTCTGTCTAACGATGGCCTTCGATGGAGATAACGAAAGTATACCCTAATAACAATTTAAAGACTTGTTTCGTTTTACTTTTTAAAAATTGTACAATTATTCTTTTTAACGCTTTTTATTTCAGCAAAAACTCTTTTCTTCTCTTTTCACACATTCTAGTAATAGTATTTGGTAATTCTATGGAGTTAATAAAGATAAAAAAGTACTAAAGGATGATTTAGATTAGACGAACGAATGCTCGTTCTGTCTCCACTCTATGAAATTCGGTTACTTTAAACAGACAGAACATTCTTAGTATTCATATAGTGTTCCTTTTACGTTTGCAAGATTCTATGGAATAATCTAAGAATGCTCCCTCGCTTGATGTAGGCGAAAGCGTGCGAAGAGAGCTTTGAAGCATTCGTCCTTGTTCGGACGCTCTCGCTGCACGTTGCGGTTCAAAGCATTCGTTCAGCTGTTCCCGTGCAAGAATTTTAGTTCTTGTTTCTTATTCTTGCTCGTTAATATTTTAATGCGAACGCTTATAACAAGAGCTGTGATAGCCCAGGTGAGACCGTGCGACTCTTTCGAGGAGTTCAAACCTCGGCCAGGCACCAATGAGTTTTTCTGTTAAAACTTACGAGTCTAATTGATAATTGCAATTTATCACACGCTTTTCGAAAAAGGAAAACATCGTGAGGAAACCTGCATATCTCTAGACAATTCGGGTGATATGTGTCTGCCAATCCGCATTGGAGCAGCATGGTAGGTCTTAGCTCCAATCATTCTCTCCAGAAACGGAGAGAGGTGGCTCTATGCTCAGCAGTGGGATTGTAACGAGCCGTTACTTTACGTTTTTTTACTAACAACGATCTTTCCATCCAAAACATCGAGTAAGAATGCTTTTGTTCTAACTTTAGCTGTATGTTCGTTTGGTTTAAACCCACCTTAAGACACGATTGTTTAGAATTCGCGCGATAATTCTTTACAAAACAGAAAAACTAATAACATCAATATCGCCTTCCTTCAGCATTCTAGATCACTTCGCTGGATAGTATCGAAGGCATCTGTATAAATTTTTATAATGTCAAAGCAGTGTAATATTTATCTCGGACATGTTTTACTCACGACTTCGTTCGCAAGTTAAATGTAATGAATTTAATACAACTATGTATTTTTTCGTGTTTCTGAAGTAAAAAAAGCCTTCAGATCCGCGGGTCGTGGGTACGATTCCCGCTGAGGGCCAACATAGGATTTTTCTATAAAATACAGAGAAGAACCAGTGTTGTGGAACCCACCAAAGATCCCAACACAACCTCGCTGTTGGACATCTTGACTGAGAGCACAGAGTTGAAACGAACATGTTACGCCGACTTTAGAACACACCGTAACATGCTCGATGCGGAACATGCTTGATGTAACGTTGGTCAGTACCCAGCTTAAGACGCACGTGCATTTTCACCAATATTTAAAATTGGCCAGTAGTTTAGAATCCACCTAGAGAAGAATCTATACATGCATCAAACAATACTGCATCCTTTATCCAACAATTTATCCTTGATCCCTCAATTAATTGAAAGTCTTGAGTTATTCGACACTTATTGTTATAGACATAAGAATACTGTGAAATCAATGTTCTACATGAAGGTTATCTGATTATCTAGGTCTAAATTAAAGAAGAGGAGCTTTGAAAGAGTAACATACAGAAATACAGACAAACAGACAGGCTTCAGCATTCATAATATTATTATGGTGATTCGACCTTGCCGGCCCGTTGATACAACTCATTCAAACTGGGTTGCCGGGAAACGTTATAAAAACTTGGCCTGACTTATAAGGGCTTGGATATCGTGAAAGGTATAAAACTCATTGACGGTCCACTTGATAGAGTAACTGTGAGTGTGATTGGCTTAGATTATGTACATATATCCAATTCTAATTCATTGAATAAAATTTGCCATGGCATAAACATCAATGGTGAGTACATCTCTGACCTGAGATTCGCGGATGATATCATCTTAAGACTGAATCCCTGGAGGATTTGCAATGGATATTCTCAACGGATCGGTCCGGATCAACATAAGTGAAACCAAAATCATGTGCAACGAGCACGTTGCTCTGGGTCCGATATACGTAGATGGTGTCACTCTTGAAATTATTGACAGATACATTTACCTAAGGCAGACGCTTGAACTAGGTAAGAACAATTTTGAGTCTGAGATTATGCGAAGAATACAGCTAGGCTGGGGATTCGGAAAACTACGTCGAGTCTTCTCGTCATCCATCCCACAGAGTCTAAAGACTAAAGAATTCAACCAGTGTGCTCTTCCTGTCATGGCCAACGGTGCCGAAACGTGGACACTAAGAGTTAAGGCGGTCCACAAGCTTAAAGTCGCTCAGCGGGTTATGAGCTGAGACTAAATAGTAATAAGAATTATTCTTTGAAAAAAGCAACCGCCAAGTTTCTTGCCGGTACTTCTCGGTAGGAACAGCTTTTCGAACCAGCAGTAGATGTTGACGATTCAAAAGCACTTGTTTACAAGTTTACTTGAATAAATAATATTTTTAATTTGAATTTGAATGCGGATTGGTAGGTTACATATATCCTTGAACTCTCGGATGATAGAAAAAGAGGATGGAAGAAGAGTGCTTGCAAATGGGATGAGATGTTTTAAGGTAGACACGTGTGGCGTGACAAGAATGGATAAAATATGAAATGAGTATATAAGGGAAGTCTCAAAGATGCGTCCATTATAGAAAAGATGAGAAGTTCAAGATTAAGATGGTATGGATATATACAGAGGAGGGATGAAAATCATGTGACTAAACGTATGTTAAATATGAATGTTGATGAATATGTGACGAGAGGCAGGCCTAAAAAGAGATGGTTGGATTGTATGAAGTATGACATGCATATAAAAGGAGTAGCGCCAGAGTTGACGAATGACAGGAGATAATAGAAGAGTAAACATGTTCCCGAATTTACATAGAGTGGGATAAGGGCAAGAAAATGATGATTCTATATTTGATCTGCTGATATCAAGCCAGTAAGTTAATCAAGCCAATATATTAAAGAAACCGCATTCGTTATATCAGATACGTGGAACGATATAAATCTATGGCATAAGCAATGTATGGAATGCTCAGAGCAGGCTGCGAGAGATAATTGCCCGTTGATGTTTCCTGTGCCACTATCGACACTTTTTTAAAGCCAGCTGTCTGTTATCTAAACATGACCGAGATACTTGTTTTTGTTAGGACATATGTGTGATATTCTTGCTTTTTTCCTGTTGTTAGCTTAATAGATATTTTATTCGAATATTATAAGAATTTTAATTGTTTATGCACTTTCCTAGACTCCTGCAAATAAGTTCTCTACAAAGGTTGCCTGTAAGAGATTGCTCAAAACAATATAGTCGCCTTAAATCTCAGAATTTTTTTCAAAATCAAACTCAAAATATTGTTTATTCAAGTAGTCTGTTTTCAGTACTTTTTAATCGTCGAATGTTTTTCAAGAAGCTACCACTGATTCGGAAGTTTTCTTCTACCGAGAATAACCAATAAGTAATTCGGCGGCACTTTTTTTTTATTATTTGATTGATGGTTACAAATAACACGTTGTAGCTTTGTTTAGTATTGTTTTTTTGCTATATTTCTGTTTTATTAGTGAAAAGTGCAATAAAATCGAAAAATAATCAAAGAAAAAAATTTTAAAACCAGCAACCGTTAAGTTTCTTGCTGGCTCTTCTCAGTAATGTAACCTTAATGATTATCTGTTATAAAAAATAATAAATGAACTATCATTTTAATACAAAAGTTTCACAAAAGGATCGCACTAATTGCATCATCAATCTCAAGAGTTTTAATTTCGAAACTCATCAAATGAACGTACACAAATGAATCGTATTTTATTGCTGCTACAAATAAACATAGCTTTATCCATTCGCGTCGGCCATTATACCAAAAATTACATAAGGCCGCGCCAAAAGTGACATCATTCGTGTAATTTGTTCTTTGATATATTAAAACTTAATAATGTCTTAATGGTGATAGCCCAGTGGTGAGACCGTGCGACTCTCTAGAGACGAACATAGGTTCAAACCCCGGGCAGGCACCAATGAGTTTTTCTATTAAAACTTATGTGTCTAACTGATATTTGCAATTTATCACACGCTTTCCGGTGAAGGAAAACATCGTGAGGAAACCTGCATATCTCTAGAGAATTCTGGGGATATGTGTAACCTACCAATCCACATTGGGGCAGCGTGGTAGGTCTTAGCTCCTATCCTTCTCTCCAAAAAAATGGAGAGAGGAGGCCTATTCCCAGCAGTGGGATATTAACAGGCTGTGACTTTAATGTCTTAAAAATAATGATAATATTCATTTACTATAAACTGCAATTAGAAAAAACTGGGACCTCGTCTTCTCTGGCGAAGAATCTTTATCTTATCTTTATCTTTTAAAAAATATATTTTATTCTAGTAAACTTCTAAACAAGTGCTTTCGAATCGTCAACTCTACTGCTGGTTCGGAAAGCTGTTCCTACTGAGAAGAGCTAGGAAGAAACTCGGCGATTGCTCTTTTCAAAGAAAAATTCTTATTACTTGTTACATATAGTGATTAATATACAGTGTCTAAGAGTAGCTATGTCCACGCATTTTTATCGTCAAGTCAATGCCCAATGGTATATATAGTAAGTGGGCTTTTTGCATTAGCCTTTTTTAAATATTGTTATTGCTATGTTATTTAATAGCTTTAATTGATCGTCAGAGTCATATAGGACACTTTAACACTATCACAACCACTCTACACTATTACATTATTAGCATTATACTCGTATATCTCTAATCGTGTATTATAGCAAAATATCATTCTTAAAAGTGAAAACTTCTTTAGCGTGTATGGGTAAAAAATGTTAAACTCGCGTCGAGAGACATGACTGTTGAAAATTCGCAAGATGGACGGAGAGAAGCCCGCCGTAGGAGAGGAAGTATGACCTTCTCTTTCTACCAAGCAGTGAAAATGTAACCGTGCGCCTACTGTTTCGTTAGGGCGCTTGCGCGAAATAAATTTTCATGTTTGTCTATGATAGCGCAATAAATGAATCTTGTATTTTACCACATAAATGTTAGTTTACTGATAATTAGAGCAATTCGTTCCATATTATTACTAAACCATTCCGAAATATCAAAAACGCACAACGTTAGTATTCAAGTTTTCACTTTTCCTTCGGAGAGAAAGATTGGAGCGTAATATGTCACAAGTTAATATGAGAGTTTCATCGCGTTTTCTTCTTCATCATAAAACTCATCTATCTATCTATACTTATTATTAAACAAAGTCCCAAGAAGGTGTCTGTCTGTATGTAAATGTGTAGATTTACAAAAATACTACAAAATGTCCGCAATAGCATGTCTCTATCTCTTACGGTTAACTCACAATAAATATTTTTATGTTCAAAATTTCGAAAATTCGGGAAAAGTTTCGTAAATCACTGAATTCCACGCAGGCGAACCCGTTGTAGACACAGCTAGTATAATAGTAAACACTAGTTAAGAACGTTTATTGTTTTAAGAAAAAAGCAAGTTTGAAAAGGAATATCTAAAAATTTTCCATTTCTCAAGCGATGTCCCCGTTTCAACTGTCTCCAGTTCCCTCGTAAAGCAAGTTAGCAGCTTCAACGTATACATTTACAGTGGGCCGTATATCATCGAGCCGTTTGTCTGTATGTGGGTCCTCGTATCGTCTAACGGTTGATCACAATGCAGGGAATGATGCACCGCCGTGCCACATTTCACTGGCCGGTTGCTTTTCTACTATTTTGATGTTAGGCCTCGCTGCGTTTTAAATGCTCATAAATTTACTAGCAACATGTTATTAACAATAATATCTTACCGATTCTTGTTATAACTGACCCTAATTAGTCAATTAGAGCTTTCATTTTATAATTTATAAGAGATAATTAGTAAAGTAATAGTAATTAGTAAAATTCAGCGTAAGTTTGTTAAACACTTAAATTTCAGGAGTGTGGTCAATAAGGGAAATAGTCTTAATGCTCTCTAGAAAGTCGTCGAATGGAAAGGGACTAAATATTTCTGTATAAAATGATACGCAATCCTACTAATCCTACTAATATTATAAATGCGAAAGTTTGTGAGTATGGATGGATGTTTGTTACTCTTTCACGAAAAGACTAATGGATGGATTTGAATGAAACTTTACAGTTATATAGTCTATATATCAGAATAACATATAGGCTACAATTTGTAATGATTTTATGTAATATAACGATACATTTTAAGAAAGTCGGAAAAAATCTGGCCTCTGAGAGCTATCTTGGCGTACGCTGCCTAAACTATTGGAGTTACACAAAGATGATGTACAGTAGGATTGTTTGTTTTTAATAGTTCCAAACAAAAGTCCGCGACAGCATATTCTGTGGCGGACCAAATTCCTCGGCAAAACTAGTCTTTTATATTCTCCATATCTTTTAAGTAATATATATTTTAGATGTCCTAAGATAAATACGCGTAACAGAGCTTTGTTTCAAGTGCCTGTTAGCAGAACTAAAAATACAAGGAATACTTTTTTATTTCGAGCTTGTCGTAGTTACAATAAGAATTTTGTTGATATCGATTTTACAACGTGTTCTCTTGAGACATTTAAAATATTAATTCGTGGAAAAACTGTTAAAACTAAATAGGGATATCTCAAGTTATCTCAAGTGATACATTATGTAATATTTGTATATATATAATAATTTTTTTTTATTGTCATTATTTGAATTTTGCAATATGCTTGTAAAGCTAACTTGTCTACTCTTACTTGTGTTAAGTAATTTGTGGAAACTTTGCTGGTTTTTGTATTATTTGTAAACTTAATTTTTTAGATTTATTACACTGTTTGTTTTCCTTAAATAATAAAAAAAAAGAATAAGCAATATTTACTATCCATGTTTAAACTAAGTCGCATCAGGCATACGCCTCAAAAACAGATTTTTAATTGTCAGAAACATGTCTAAAATTTCTCGAAAAAAAATATACATGTGTGATTTACTTGACAAAGTTTCACTATACCGTAAAATGTAACAATCAACGACCCTTTGATAGAAAAATAGTGGTAAAATAGTTATACTGAATTAAATAATAAAAAATCGACGTAGTACTAAATATTAAATACAGAACAAACGAAATACATAATTTGTGCCCTTACCCATAGCCATACCCTTGAGCCTAAAAATTAAAGTAAAGTTAACATCCCACTGCTGTGAATAGGCCTTTCTCTCTCTGTTTTTTTTATCCTATAATTGGAGCTAAGACCTACCACGCTGCTCCAATGCGGATTGGTAGGTTACACATATCTCTAGAATTCTCTAGAGCATTCCGCACGATGTTTTCCTTCACTGAAAAGCGTGTGATATATTGCAAATATCAATTAGACATAAGTTTTAATAGAAAAACTCATTGTTGCCTGCCCGGGTTTGAACCAATGTTCGGCTCTTGAGTCGCACGGTCTCACCACTGGGCTATCACAGCTTTCGCACTTTAAGTATAAGTCCTTTTCGTATAGTAAAGGATGTTCCTTGTTTACAAGTTTACTTGAATGAAGAATATTTTGGATTTGAAATTTATGATGAAACAGAGACTCACCATCACTCATATCATCAGCAGATGGTAATGCAGGTAGTGCTTGTGTGGGGGAAGGTTGTTCCTGCTCTGTCCACTGGCTCCTCCAACTCTCGTGCCTCGCCGCTTTCCAAATCTCCAATTGAGCGTAAAGTGTGCTGCCAGCCTAAAACAAAGATAAATTAATCAAAAAAAGCCCTAAATATATCATTTATAGAATTAGGCGTTAGTATGCTTCCATAATACAAAAAAAATACATACAGTTACGAACATCCGAAAAGAGTTCGTAATTCATATGCCACAAAGTTCCAACTGGATGGGGATAGTTCACGATATTGTGAAAGGGGCCGTAAATCATATGTCATAGGGTTCAAACATTCGCTTGAAACATTCGGCGTGTTTACCAAAGGTGTTTACAAAAGATTTGTTTACGATCTCCCCAAGGTCTCGCGAATGTTCTCGAACATCGGTTCGTTCGATATATAAGCAGACGTATCGTGCGCCTCGACATTCAGTTTACGAATAGCAATTAAGAGCGAATAACCAAGCGAAAATAAAAGTTAAATAAAGTGTTTTTAACGAGACACCATTTCATCCAAATCCACGAACCCTTGTACGTTACAATACGTTTTCTGTATTTACGGATTATATAAAAATATTTATAATCTACTTAATACTAATCGTCAATACGTTCTATGTCCACGCATACCTACTTTTGAAAATCGACAAAAAATATATTAAAAAAAGTATATATAACATTACATACAATATATACTCTTTTTCCTAATTATGTTTCACACTATAAGTTTTATGTGAAACATGCTAGCGAGACCGTATTTGTATGCTGTCATTTAAAAATTTTAAAATTTGGTGAAATTGAAACATACCGGGCTAACGTATATAATAGAAAAACCCCGATTTTCCTACAGGAATATAATGTAAATAAAGTGATTGAGGGTATTTTAACACCAAGTCAATACCAAAGTCGCGAGTATCAGTAATCTTTAAATAAACTAATAAAAATGTTGTTTTTTTTAAATAAAATGTAGTTTAATTTTAAAGTTGAAATCTTTGAAGTGAAACATAAATAAATAATGCCAGTTTCGTTCCGTGATTTCGGCACGAGAAAACTGGGATCCGAATAGACACGTGTCTTGCGTCTTGTGAATCTTTAAAGCTATTTTACGATTCGCTTCCAAAGATTGTATACAATTTGTTCATCTCGATTTATGAGTGTAAAACAGAGCAGATTTTACGATTTGTATGCAAACAGTCTGTAGCGACGACGACTTTCATCGGCCTTGGAGAAAGTCAAAGCAACGACGGCGAGCAACGACGCGTGCGATGACAACTAGTAACCAGTCGAACGATTAGAACAGGTATACATGGAGTATCACAATTATATATTCTTAATTTAAAATTGACTTGAAAATTGATTTGACTGGCCCGTCGGCCAGTGACCCTGCCTTCAGCTCCGCGGGTCGCAGATTTGATTCCCGCCGAGGGAACCAGCATTTTCTATAAAGAATTTGTTGGTTCTTCGAGCCTAGGCGTATATTTGTATTTCAGTATAAAGTAGCGGCCTGTTAATATCCCACTGCTGGGAATAGGCCTCCTCTCTCCGTTTCTGGAGAGAAGGGTTGGAGCTAAGACCTACCACGCTGCTCCAATGCGGATTGGCAGGTTACACATATCTCCAGAATTCTCTAGAGAAATGCAGGTTTCCTCACGATGTTTTCCTTCACCGAAAAGCGTGTGATAAATTGCAATTATGAATTAGACACATGAGTTTTAATAGAAAAACTCATTGGTGCCTGCCCGGGTTTGAACCTATGTTCGTCTCTAGAGAGTCGCACGGTCTCACCATTGGGCTATCACAGCTTTGTATTTCAGTATGTATTTAAAATTATATATTTTGTATATCAACCAGTTGTCCGTCACTCACGACACAAGTATTAAGTTACTTTGAGGATGAACGACTCATATATTTATTTATTATTAAAAATATCCTTTATTCAAATAAACTAGTAAAAACATAGCGGTTGCTCATTTCAAAGTATCTTATATATAAAATTCTCGTGTGGCAATGTTAACTAACATACTCCTCCGAAATGGCTTGAACGATTTTTATGAAATTTATATGCATAACAGTAGCTTTAAGAATCGGGTACTATCTATTCATCAATGATTTATTATACACCTGAGTGAAAAGGGTTGCCACCCCTACATTATATTTTATTATTTTTTGGCCATTTTTTTTAATTTACACTAAAAATTGCCTAGAAATATTTTATAAGGCAAAATAACGTTTGCCTGGTCAGCTAGTAATTTATATATGTACTTAAGTTGCGTCATTTCTATCTTTTGCATGATTATATAGGTGGACTTAAAATATTCAGAAAAAAAGGGCATTTTTTGAAAAAAAATCTGGAAAGCTCGATATATATGAAAAAAATGTCACAAAGCGGGTTGAATTTGTGGGAATATGAAAAAAAATATAAAAACTTATTACAGATATGCCCACTGCACGTCTTTCTATGTCCAACTTTTTAAATCGATTATGTTACATAATAATAGAGTGCTAAGTCGTTTCATAGATCCTACCATGAAATATTTTGTATTAAGTATAACAATAATATCGATTGTCTTAAAGCGTTGCAATTATTTAAAACATAATTAGAGTATCGATTAATGTTAACTTTTCAATTATAAGGTAGGTAAATAGTTTGTTGCTGGTTTAAAAATAAAAGATTATTGCAGTATTTATGCAATGTTTTTCATTTTATAAAAGCAATAATAAAAATAAAATTATTTTGCTATAATCCGCGATAAAGTAAATAGGAAATATATATCTAAAGCTAAATGTATAGTGGATTATTTGTTTTTATGCAGGATTAGTAAAAACACATGCACTATATAATATATATTTTCTATTTTCTTTATCGCGGATTATAACAAAACAGTGTTATTATTACTTCCGAATAATGAATCTCCGCAAAGTAACGCCTAATTCTATAAATTGTTTTTTTATTTGTTGTTACCAGTAACCGTGATTTCGCAACAACTTAACCATTTATGTTCAGTCAACAATTTAATTTATATTAACTAGCGCATTAGAGAAAGCGTAACAGATAAACAGACAGACTTTCGCAATTATATATAAAAAATATATTCCGTATTTAGTTACTTTAACTATTGACACAATTATTTCATAAAACGATTTGCATAACCTACCCGTAAACCGTCATTGGGTGTTTCCATTACACAAATCTGGTTCAAGAAGTTGCGTAAAGTTTCTTGTTCGTTGCATCGATGTTGCATAAACGTAGCAACAAACGGATTTCCTTCTTATCTGTCATCGTTAAGTGCGCGAAAAGTTTAAGAAAATTATTTATTTTCTTGTAAGTAAGCCATTGTAAGAACATTTTCTTCACAGTATATTTTAAGAAATCTAATTTTTAAGTATCTTAAAACGATAGGTGATGTATATAATAGACAAAGTAGGAACCGACATAAGCATGCGGTTCGCGCTCAGCATAATTACGTAATTCGTTTGTGGGTTTGGGTATAAGATTCTATAATTAAATTCCGCAATCAATTTCAGCCTTGCACTTATAACAGTTTAAAAACACTGATAAAAGAGTTGAACAGTAGTTGTGTGTAATGCTAAAAAAGCTGTGAAAGCCCAGCGGTGAGACCGTGCGACTCTCTAGAGACGATCATGGGTTGAAACCCCAGGCAGGCACCAATGAGTTTTTCTATTTGAAAATTTATTTGAATTAAATTTGAAAATTGCAATTTGTCCCACGCTTTTCAGTGAAGGAAAACATCTTGAGGAAACCTGCATATCTCTAGAGAATTCTGGGGATATGGATATGGTTGGAGCAGCGTGGTAGGTCTTAGCTATAATCCTTTTTTCCAAAAAACCGAGAGAGAGGAGGCCTATGCCCAGCTGTGGGATAGTAGCAGGCTGTTACTTTCCTTTTACTTTACAGGGTTGAAGAATAGCTATGTCCACGCATTCTTATCATCTAAGCAATCCTTAACAGTATAATAGGCTTTTGAGTTAGCCTTTTTTTAACACTCTGATCGTTGGCGTTGTGTTATTAATTGTGTATAATGCTAAAAATTACGCATATTCATTAATAACGCTGTTTAAATTACTGGACCATATCAAGTCTGATAGGTCAAACGTTTCATTCACTATCTAGAATTCATTGTTTACCGTGGTTTGTTTTTGCTTATAAACAAACGTCTGCTTATCGTCACAAGCTTGAACTATGCTCTCTCCTCTCTACCTTTGAACGATCTTAGGGTTGACGATTCGAAAATACTTTCAACCCTTGTCATTTTCTAATGAAGAAGCTTAATTAAATTAATTAATAAAACGACTTAATTCGTGTAAAAATAACTTCAAATATCTTTTATATGTTTCGTTTTCATTTTCCGTTCTGTTGCCTTAGCCTGTTGCCTTTCGGATTTTTCATAATAATGACAAGAACTTTAACCATCTATATATATAACTAAATATAGAACTATCATGTTAACACGCACACGGACACACACACACACAACATTATATTTATGGTGGTGGGTTTTCTTAATTTTTTTTTAGTTATACAGAAAGGTCAAAAGTCATTTTTTTTGGATTCATGAATTATTCCTTTCTTTTTTTATATGATTTATTAGGTCATATTAGTAGTTACCTGGCATTAGCCAAAATAGAAATCTTGTTAACTCTTGCTAACGATAGCACAGGCCTAGGTCTATTTGGGCTGCATATTGCTATACATCAATAAATGAAGTTAGTCTGGTGCTTTTATCTCAAGTATAGGTTTTAAATTTACTCGCTTTAATTGTTCAAGGAATAAATAAATATATCAATCTCTGTACTGGTTAAATAGTAAAGTAAAACAAATAAAACATATTCACGTTTATTATATTAATATGTATTAAATTATCTACCGCCAACGCAATATACACGTGACTGTCATTACTAGATCATTGACATACATGATTTATTAATAGTACAGGAAAAATATCCTGAGAGCACACTATATATAGTATATTGTCAATATACCTAAGTAAATAAAGAAACCGCCTGTTACTATCCCACTGCTGGGCATAGGCCTCCTCTATCTCCTTACTTGGGGATGAAGGTTAGAACTTAAACCCACCATGCTGCTCCAATGCAGATTGGTAGGTTAGAAATATCCCCAGAATTAACTAGAGATATGCAAATTGCCTCACGATATTTTCTTTCACCGTAAAGCGTGTGATAAATTGCAATTACTAATTAGACACAAGTTTTAAATAGAAAAGGGTATTGGTGCCTGCCTGGAGTTTGAACCCATGAACCCTTCGATAACGGCACACTGTCTTTCCATTGGGCTATAACAGCTCATACCTATCATAAACATAGTATATGCAATACCTACTACTCAGTTAAAAAAAGGAAAATGACATTGCACGAACTAAAAAATTAACTAAATTTAGCGAATTTAATTAAATTGGCACAAATTCAAATTCAAATTCAAAATTTTCATTATTCAAGTAAACTTGTAAGCAAGTGCTTTTGGATCGTCAACTTTACTGCTAGTTCGGAAAGCTGTTCCTAGCGAGAAGATCCAGCAAGAAACTCGGCGGTTGCTCTTTTTAAAATATAAATATTCACATATGGGACTATGGTCATTTGCATGGTCATGGGTATTTACAGTTACCCATGGTACTTCTTAACTGGCGCTGGCAACACTAAATATCATTCACTCATTCACCGTCATGACAAATATACTACACATAATACGTAAGAAAATCGGAAATGATTTTATGAATCATCACATTACAATTCTACTTTATATTTTGATTATTAATAAAACTCTGTTAGTTACTTATTATTACTGTACTTAAAACCATTTTTCATTTGTAATCCTTGTTTTGTATCAGAGAAACGACTAAGGTTATAGATCCAAAAAAACCTTTAACCTAAGTATTTTTCGGTAAAAATGGATTGATATTTTATAAAAAAAATACGCTCTTAAATATCAAAACGCACCTAGTTGTGATTGTAGTAGTGATTGTTGAGTTTGTGATAGTGAACCTGTGTAGTGCTTGTGTATTGTGGTGGAAGTGGTGGAGGTTTGTGCATGTGTTTTTACGAATCCTGCACGTATCGAGTATGAAAATACTGATAGTCCACTATACATTAAACACTATATATATTTTTTCTATTTACTGTCTCGCGGATTATAGCAAAATAATTTTATTATTACTTTTGTATTTTGGATCTCCGCAAAGTAACTCCTAATTCTATAAATTATTCCAACCCTTCTCTCCAAAAACGGAGAGAGGAGGCCTTTTCCTAGCAGTGGAGTTGTAACAGGCTTTAACTTTACTTTTTTAATTTTATACTAAATATAGGATTAGATTAAAGATACAATTGTATTTATGTTACTCACTTGTGGTGCCCTTTGGTTGAATTCATCTTCTGTGAGAGTGATTAGGGCAGGGCCGTCCATGGCGAAGTATTCCGTTGGTACCATTGGCAAGTTGAAGTGTTGTAGTGTGAACATCACCCACGCTTTAACATCACTTGTGCTCCATTGCGTGGGGTCTGTTGAAAAGATATATAAACATACTTAAAAAAAATAAGTAAAAATGTTAAAGATGAATACAAAACAGAGAATGGACATAGGAGTCCAAATGGTACTAATCTCAGTCTTCTATATCTATACTTATTATAAAACAAAGTAACAAAAAGCTGACTGTCTGTATGTAATCGTTTTTCTCAAAATCTTCTGAACGGAGTTTTATACGGTTTTCACCAAAAGATAGAGTAATAGTTCCGGATTGTTTAGGCAAATATTACATATTGGTATTATGTAAATTGTGTTGAAGAGATCGAGTAATTGTTAAAAACTTGTTTGCTGAAAGCTTTAGTTGCGTGCGCTGCGTAAACCAGAAGAAATAAGCTAAAGTAATGTAGTAGAGAATTGTAGATCTATAAAAATACTACAAAAAAGGCCGTCATGTCTCTTATGATTAACTCACAATAACTACTTTTATGTTTAAAATTTGAATTATAGAAAAAAATTGTGACACGCTGATTTCCACGCGGGCGTAGCACAGCTAGTAGTCTAATAAATTTAAGTATTGTTGCTTGGATCTAAACAATGACTTAAAATATCAAAATGTAATCACTCATATAAACGTCTGCTTGCAAAAACTATTCAAATCAAGATCATTATTTAACTAAGATCAGAATTTAGTGGTCTATCAGAAAATCCTCTTTTTTCATTTTCACTTTTCTAACCAAAACTAAACTACGAAAATCAAATCTCAAACTTTATTAGAAAATTACTTCGCCGCGACATTTTTAATATTACTTATAGTTATGACGTGATAAGATTAGCACCAAGGATTCATCAATAGTCGTCTTAAGAAATATTTTATTCATTGCGTAATCAACCATTTTTATAAAGTTCTTAGAAACAACATAAATAATCATTATGTGCTTAAGCATTGGCAGACGTCGTTACGAGGAAATACTTGATTTTTTTCTAAATTACGGTATGAGTGACGTCATTAATGATCATTCTGTCAAAGCCTTCTTGTATCAGCCATTATATTCGTTAAATATTGTATAGGCATTTCATTTATATGCGGTTTACATACGCGATTGGCATTTTATTGAGTTCGTCAATGCTCTATGAAGTTGACTCACCTGGTGATATACCAAGTACAGTGCAAGTGTTGTCGACATCTCGTTTAGACTGTTCAATGGCCATTGATAGGACCCGATCTATAGCGGGTGTGACAAGAGCTTCTTCGCCGGCACCTCCACTACTTTCCTCCATTTTAACACTCCCTAATTCTAAGGGTATAGGCCTTAAATTAAGCCGTTTCTGGAAGGTTGTGTCCTCGAGCGCCGATCGCAGCAAAATGTGATCTCTAGGCTCTTCTATCTCAACTTTTGGTGTTATGTAACTGTGATGGACGCTCTCTTGTAATATTTGATTCTCCTTAAGCAACTCTTCAATGTCGATATATTCTTCGTGTTGTGGAACTGGTGATAAATATTGATGTTGGCTGCCGTATGACACGCAGGAGCCTGAAGGTGATAATGGGTAGGGCGACGCGAAACCCGGCACTGTGAGTCTATTTAGTGGTTCCTCCTTAATGAATACTGGGTATTCTAAGGAATTGTACGGAGAAGGCGGTTGGAGCGCCACCGTGGGAATCGATCCTTCGTCTGAAGATGGAGAAGGGGTTGGGTAGCCTTCGAAATCGTAGAGACGTTCAAGGTAGTTGTTATCCTCTGGATATGGCGGAGGAGGTTTTGTGTGTGTAGGAGGGGAGTGCAACATCGGTTCTGGGGGGGATTCAGCGCCAAGGAGACGCAGGAGATGATGAATGTCAGCAGGGGAAGCCGGCACTGCTCTTTCGCCCTGGGATGCCGATGGGGGGCTGCACCCAGACCGAGGCACCGTCTGTGGCATCTGTTGACAACGAAAATTGAAGTTTAGCTTACGATACAAACATCATGGTCTCGAACCATTTATACAGTAACTAGTTACTTCTATAGAAGTATTCCTATTGTATTAATACCTTCTGCTTTCCTAGAATTAATCATAAAATATTCTCATCGCTATGCATAGCGAAGTTAATTGAGTTAAACAGGTTTTATATAATTTGTTCCATTGTAATAAGATCCTATCTTATTACAATGGAACAAATTATAGGTCGTAGATATGGAAATTTAACAAATTTCAATTTCTCATGTCTAGATATCACACATCAGGAATATATTGTGATAAATGCACGACCAGAAACGTTTGTTACAACGAATACAATTTAAAGTATTGATCGAAGGCACGCGTCAGTTATTACGTTAACGACTTAAAAACTGTAATTATATGGAACACGTGAGTCTAGCAAAATTCTGGGTAGATCATGTGTACACGCTTGCGTCAAGTAAACCTCACGAGCATGGCAGATGTCTCAAACATAACATTCTCTCCAGTCTAAACTTTATTTATGTATCTAAGCGTCTATGGCTACTTAAATTGATCGTGACTCATTCGATTCAGATGGGTGGCCAAAAATAAATTTACAACCACGTCACAAATTATATCTACTCCAAATTTTGTGAATTCTAATTCAAATTCAAATTCAAAATATTCTTTATTCAATTAAACTTGTAAACAAGTGCTTTTGAATCGTCAACTTTACTGCTGGACTCTAAAATCATAATAATCGGATATTTATTTGAAATCGATAGTATTATCTAAAGAATACTAGGTTTTTAACTGATATTACCCTTAAAAAGATTCATATTTATAAGTTAAATATATATTACATTGTTCCAATCTACGATATCGTATTATTTTTGGGAATTAAAAGCCTTCTTGCGCAAAAGATGTGCATTGACTGATCACTTCATGACCAACACTATCGCTAAGTACAATAATTATCTTTGAAGCTCGCAAGAATTAAAATACCCTCAATTTCGCAACGTGTTAATTTCAAATTGTCGAAAGTAAACCATTTTTTATACTATATTTTGGCCCAATTTAAAGTTTTAATTATAACAACAAGCAAAAGCGTTACAGACAGACGTTCTGATATAAGACAGATATAATTCCCCTTTAAAAAAGATATATACTTAAGAATTCAATTGATTATTTTTTTCAATTATCTACTCACCGAAAGGGACTCACCCGTAACAGGGGTAACCCAATCTTAGTCTGAAAACGCACTGAACTATTTACGCAATTGAACATAAAAATCTAGTGCATGTTTAACCTGCTGAATCAGGTAATCAAGAGGCGAGTTACTTGCATTATTAATATCTTGTTTAACAATTATATTTCTCACGAAGCATCTATGTTTAATTATCTATCAGTCATACTAGTTTGACGTGTGGGAAATATTTGCTAGATCACTCGTGCTGTTTAAAGATGAAACTAGATAAGACTAGAAAACAATATAAGGCTCATGATTCCTGCGTTATGCTTTATTTTTTTTATCCGATACAGCAACAACAATTTGAACACACAATAATAGTCTTAAACTATTTATGTCATACGTCTTATTCTTTTACAACTGTCTTTAAGTCTTTAGGGAAATCATTGAGTAGCTTGGGAATCCTTTAATAACATATCTGAGAGACATGTAAGAGGAGAAGGAATATTTATGGACTTTGGTATACTTTTCTGAACTCAGTTAAGTAGAACAAAAACGCTAAATACTGTGAATTAAGTAAACTATCTAACATAGTTGAACATTTTATTAATAACTTTATAACCTAAATTTATTTATGTGAGGTAATATCACGAGACAAACAGAAGAAAAAACGATATGATCACAATATTTAGAATATAAATCATTGTCTAGCATATCCCAAAAAAAACATTTTTTTTAACATTTATAATGTTGCCTACTGACAAAACTATAATCTTACCATAATAGTGTCATTTTTTTAATAAAATTAATTTCTATTGTTTAAAGTTAATTAAGTTAAATTGAGATATTATTAATCAAAATTTTTAATTCGAACAATAACACATAATATAGCACATAGAATAGCTTAAATTCTTATTTATTATTTTAAAAATCCATATACTTTCACTAACTGAACTAACTTAGTTCGATTAATTTCTTTATATGTAGTACGTCGTATTGTAAGCATAAAAGTGACAACCAGAAAGTTTTTAGTGGCAATTACTTTTATTAGTGATATTATATCCAGTCTAAAATCCATTTCTTATATTCAATGAGTTATTTTATAATGAAAGCTAAAAGTTAACATTTATTCAGGTCGCTTTTTTCTATTTATGTTGTATATTATTTATACAGTTGAAAAAAATACGGAAGGTATTTAAAAAATATTCCATATAAGTATTTGATCTACGCCTATTAAGTTATAAGACATTAATATTTGTAATTTATTGTAAATTTATTACATCCTAATTTCCTCCTAATAAGGTCTGCTTATAAAGATTTTTAAATGTCTTAATTAAAACCAGGGCTGTCAAATTTAGAAACGTTGTATCTCAATTTAAAAAACATATGATTCATGCTTTTATAATAACGGGTTAAAAAAACATAAATATAAGAAAGGACATTTGCTCATTTCTTACTCCGTTGATCTGTGAATATTTTTTGTTAAAAGGGTTAGCAACTGCGAAATATTACATCGCCCGTAATATAATGTTTGCAGGCTGCTTGGACAGCCCTGATGTAAAACCACGTCACGTATATCATCAGGAATTCATATAAATCTAATAAAAAAACGTGTTTGATTACGATTAATCTTCATTAGATGAAAAAATTTACTCATCTGATCTAATTGACTAGTCAGCAAGCAAACTAAGTTGTGACGTGAATTGATTGTAGTAGTTATAAATAAATTAAATGTAATGTCTATTTATGTTTCTTGTTAAGTAAAAAAATATACACTTGTTTTTAATATTTATTCGATTGTTTCATTAAGGCGCTGAACAGAGCTGGCGCAAATTCAGATTTCGGCATATAAGCCACGCCCACAATTTCTGCGACGGCGTAGCGACAAAATTAATTTTTTAACACCCATTGTAGGTGTACACTATTTTATCCAAACTTTTTTTGTACAATTTAGTTAAAAAACTTATGTCTAATTAATCTTCTAAAACTAAGTATGCTGAAACTATAACTAAACACCTAAAAAAAGACATATTATCAACAAGGAATAGTCACAAAAGGCGGCAGCGAGCGACACACGTCCGTATAGCAGCGCGCCTCAGCGGTCACTGTCTATATTAGTAGATGTAAAAGAGAAGCGAGACGATGACTCGTTTCAGTTTTGCTATTTTCTAAAAAATATTTAATTTGAATGAAATACCTTAATTAATTCAAAATTTAAATCTTACATTCTCTTTATATTATAATGATTTATTAGTCTTATTGATTTTATCAATTTTTGTTGATAAATATTAGAGATATTTACGATCAAAGTAAAAATCAGAGGTCTATTTACCAATTTTTTTTATCGAAAAAAAGTATCGTAATCATGTTTTGAAATCTTACATTCTCTCTGAGATATGATGTATATTAACATATATTTTTCTTTTAATCGTCATCCCTATAGCTTTTGTTAAAAACGTGTTTAAAGTCAGCCTATTTGGCTCTGTTCAGCGCCTTAATCAATGTCAAACGCTGGATAAAGGTTATTTAACATTTAAAAAAACTTGGTTACTATAACTGTTTACGGTTTCCATACATCATCATACCGGTTAGATGAATTTCTTGGCGATGGTTCTGAGTTTTTTTTTAATCCATTACACGGACGTGATAAGTGAAGATAGTCGCAGATAGAAGTTAGCACCCCTGAGTGTTAAACGTTTTTTAAATTTTCTTTAGTTTCCTGTTGGATCGTAACATTTTTTAAATATTCCGCTTTGAGCTTAATAGTTTCTCCAAACCTTTGATTTCTTTTTATTACTTATGTTCTAATCGATATTTACAATTTATCATACTCCTTCCGATGAGTAAAAATATCTTTGAGACATCTTAAATTCATTCGTGGGTAATGTATAACTTACAACTGATTCATTTTTCAAAAAAGGATTAAGCCTTCGACATGAGAGTTGAAACAGTAGAGTTGACGATCCAAAAACTTTAATACAGAATATTTTTATTATTGAAATTTGAAGTGGTATATTAAAAGGCCAATGAGTACGTTATGGAGATCGATAAGGTATACCAGATGATCCAAATAGTAAAAGTACATCTAACATTGTTTATCAATTAATTTATCGATTAATGTTGAAGCAACCCTATTAAGTAAAGGTTAGAGTTAGAGTTGCGTCCATTTCTTTTTAATCAAAATTTTACAATGTCGAGAACATTATCCAGAAGTAACAAAAATTTAACAATCTGCCAATGATGAACACGCTTATGAATATATAAATAAAATAAATCCATCTGGTTATTCAAGCACGACGCGGTATGCGGAAGTGTTAGAACGCAACGAATTTGCTCTATGAAAACACTTTTTGGAATAGTATCAATGCGGATAAGGCAATTGCTAAATTCCTTTGCATAATATTATGAATGACACATATGTTTTCTATATATTAATATGAGAATGTTATTGACGTGTTTAATATAATCGAAAAAATAAGCTATCTTATAGTACCTGGTAATAAATAATGCACATCGAGGCTTAGAGAGATTCTGGTTCATAGAGCATTGCCTCTGTCGCATATACTGACGCACCTTGTGTCGTGTGAAACGTCACATACTAACTGAGTGACAGTGACAGCGCTCTACGAAACCGAACTAGTCGGCTATTTCGTTCTAAACATCGATGTGCATTTTTTAATGCCGGGCACTATACTTTGAAACGACGGAAATGTGACAAAAATATTTCCGTATCACCAACCATCTAAATTTCATTAATTAAATAAATATAAGGGTTTTCTGTCAGTTAATAATGGTACATTATAGAAGCATTCTTCTTCTTCGTCAACCTATGGACGTCCAATGCTGGACATAGGTCTCTTCATGGGATTTCCACACCATCAGATTTGTTGCCGCTTGAATCTATGTCGATGTCGGTGTTTGGTTCTTCTACGGATCTCTTCATTTTCTGATCACGTAAAGATATTCCGTGCATAGTTCGCTACGTCGCCCGCTGAATGACTATGAACTATCAGGCCCATACAAATAATTAACCTCTTTATATTGATTTCTCATGTGATATATTCCAAGGCTGAATTAAACTGATCCTCAGCTATAAAATCTACTTCTAAATTTAATTCATTACAAGTGAGTACGTCAAAACTTATAGTCCGATACATGTAATGTGATTACGTGATACATTCGTGATTATCTGATACATATACTAGATTACGTAATACATTCGCGGTTATTTTAACTTTAATAGCTTAATATACGCCTAAATAAAAGTAAATGTCAAAATTACGCAACTCACACCAATAAAATTTATGTATTATTATATAATTGAATATATTTATTATTAAAGGAAATAGGTAGAAAATTAATATAACGCAATATCCAGGATGTGTGAATGTCTTTTTATAACCACTAGATATAAGCTAGAACCTAGTTATCGGCGATAAAAAAGCTTTTAGTTTTTCACTAGGCCCACAAAATTAACTCGAATCAAAAGAAGTTATGATAGAAACATGTTGTAAATAACGTTAACGTTAACATAAATAGGAGCATGTTATATTGAAAGCGCTTTAGTTATTTATGCAATAATATTTTTGATTTAACATAATTTCTTATTATTAACGTTATTTCTTGCTGGCTCTCCTCGGTAGGAACAGCTTTCGGAACCAGCCGTAGAGTTGACGATTCAAAAGCACTTGTTTACAAGTTTACTTGCATAAAGAATATTTTGAATTTGAATTTACTTAGATACTAAGCGTCTAACATGGTTTGTCGCTAGTATGTTCACTGAGTTTTTTTATCTTTCGTTTCCTGATTTTTTTTTTAACGGAAGCAAAGGCTTTTGGCTTGACGTCAGGCCTATTGTACGCAAGCAATTCTAGAGCAAAGACATGCGCGTGACCATACAAATCGCGGCGTTCTGTTACGATTTTGACAAGACCTTGGGGTTTTCACGAGTGAGCTGTATTTAGACACCGTTGAGATGAATTGCAAACAACTCCTTTTTTAAAGTAACAAAACTTATAACAATTAAATTATATATCGTAATTTTTTAATTTAAATCGTGAATGAATGTTTAGAGACCGACTATACTCACGTCTTGTTTTGTCGGAAACTGATGCGGCAGTTCCCGCTGCGATAACGCCGCATAAAGACCTCATGAATAAGAGCCCTGCAGACTTACTCTTATTGCGACTCAATTGAATTGAAGACGATCGCGAACCGCTTTCTTTTCGTACTATGAAGTGTGAATCACATTGGGGTCGTAATGTTTAAAAAGGATAACGTTATATGAACTATAACTCTGTCTCTATTACTCACATGTTCTTAGCACGAATTCCGAACGCTCATTCAGCAACGACTTAAAGTGTGCGTCTTTAAAACGTTGCGTTTATTAGCAAAACAATTTCGTTTACGTCTTCAATTGAGTCGGCTTGAAACTAGTCGAGCTCGTCCAATAAAATAAGTCGTGAGCATAGCCGGTTTTTAAACATTAATTATATATCGAAAGTTGTGTTACTGACTGCATACAAAAATGACTTTCAATAACTGAATTACTAAAAGGCAGTGTTTTTATAATAATACTATAAAAGTTCAAGGTGTGGCTGGGTGTTTCAGCGATGCGACTATTTAACGGATTTATTTGCATACATAAAATAAACCTTTGTATTCTCTAATAATGAAAAATCGACTACAACTTGCCCGCGAGTCTGCCGGCATATAATTCAGTATCTCGACAAAAAAGTCACTATGACACTTTTTAACTACGCTGTTTCTTAAGTAATAAAAAAAATCACATCAATACGTGCTCTATTCGGTTGTGAAAGAAGAAAATATATTTTTTAAAAATTTTGCTTCATAAAATAAATATGGATTCTAGAAATATAGCAAATAGGTTTAAAATATCTTAGTACAAAGATGTTAAAGTATCAATTTGGTACAATATTAAATTCCATGGCGAATGGCATACTTTCAAGACACAGGCTGTTAAATTTATACCGCCTTGCATATCCAATTGTTAATTCCTAGATTATTTTTTTACTATTCAACAATGTCGTCAAAATGGGAAAAAAAACAAATTTTGAGAAAGTTATTTCAGATATAATAAAACTTTCAATAATGTACAAATTGGCAATTCCAATCAATTAATCAATAGCATTGATTGAATACAAAATTTACCGCCTTGAAAGTTTTCCTACCTTATCTAGCTTTCAAACCTACTTAATCTACTGCTAAATCTACCAGACTGTAACCATGTTTAAATAAATGGTTAATAAGAAAGGGTAATACTCGTCAGTACCGAGATTCCGGCGTTCCGGTAAGGAGTATTTCGACCTCAGTTCCGGTAAGACCAAGCAAAGTACAGGTAGTGACTAAGTTAATCCGGAACAGTTTGAATCGATAGATCGTCTATCTATCCATCGTTCACAATAAGAATATTTTTTCTATATTTGTATCATGAATCAAATTCATTAATACCTTAACATCGAAGTAGGAAAGTGGAATTAGTAAATAATTCTAGTATTTCTGCAGCTTATTTAGGACAAACTGTATTAATTTAAGTATTAAATACCTTCAAATAAGTACTGTTTTTTTTTCAGTTCTCAAAAGAAATACAATCATTTTTTTCCATTTATAATTTCGGCATATACCTTTAGTAATATTAAAAAATTTTCTTAAATATCTCCCCAGTGGATTATCAGTGGTAGCCATTTTTGAATGGATAGTCATTTTTTCGCATTTACAATATTAGTATTGTGATGTATGGGTTCACTTGTATTGTATTATTATATAGATTAATCATCCCCCTGCGCTTATCCCACTCTAAGTAGGATCGGCACCACATGTTATAAACATGTTGTCACATGATTTGGCATACATTCCCTTCAACGTTAGTAAGCTCCCATCACGCCGTGAAGCTTTCGAATACTTAACTTAGATGCCGTATACGCATTTATTTAATGTAGAGAAGTATTTGTAGTTACTTTAATTCTATAGTTAAATTTAAGAATAGAATGAAAAAAAGGAAGTTTCCCAATTGCGATAAGCCTACAGCAAATTTCCCAAACGTGTTACATAAAACACACGTGCATCGAAAAACTATTCTTTTACATAATACAACCATAGCGACACAACTCTTGTACCGAGATGTCTCAGTAAGATTAAGTTAAATTGCTCATTATTTTCGGCATAACAACACCGGATTACAATCGATGCAATAAAACAAACAAATATAGACTCTATGTCTCAAGTTATAGAGTTTCAATGAAATATTTCACTTTAAGCTTTATTAATGATTCGTCCCGAGCTTCCTATTTTGTTTATAGCTCTCAAACCAGGTTTGACAAGAATTCAAAACACGCTTTACCACTATATATAAAGACGCCCAAAAAACGCAAAAACAAATCGTCGGAAATCCCGCAGTCGCTAATAAATGCCACGCTAAGGTGTTATCTGATTATACTTTATAGAAGTATATTTTTTGGTGTATTTCTCATTTATCAAGGCATGAGTTTTTAATATATTTCTCAACTTTATAATTCTACGATATTAAAATAAGAATAAACAAAACAATGTTCAAAATCAACGATCGCCTTGTAAATCGACAATCGATTCGAAAGTATATTAATGTACATAAAATACAGTTGAAACAGCAAGTTTGATATCTCTGTTTAAGATTTGTTTTTCGTTATTTTTTTCTTTCTTTCGTTCTATATAAATAATATAGAAATTTCTCTTTTTTTCATTTTGTTACTCAAAGGTTCACTGGAAGAGATCCCTTTTAGGGATAACTCCGCCTTTGTACATAATCATATATGATGCCTGCACAAAAAAAACAATATACAGAAAATTGGGTGAAATGAAATATCGCCTCTGACATTTCTCAAAATTAAAACATCGGATACATAAAATATCTGTCATAAATAAAGTCTTACCTAACACGTAATCAAAAAACTCACTTTGAGGGTTTCCTTCTCAATAGTTCACAGCAATTATTAAACAAAAATCCGCACTCACTCGAAATGTCAGATGTGACAGTGTTGCACCTTTGACGTTGCCATCTTGTATTTTGAGGTTAAGCTACACCGGCGTTAACTGCCTCGTTAACTATGTTGAGGTTACGTAGTTTTTTGGCCCATGACCGCGTGTTTACGGCGAGTAGATCACACAGAAACTGAGCTCGGCGCTCGCGCACACTGCCTTTGATTCAATGAAGGCCTGCGTCATGCCGGGAAATACGCTTCTAAACTAATATCGAACTTAATAGTGTCTGGATCTCAACAATACGCCACCAAATACGTCAGTACGCATTTAATAATTTGTGACGTTCACGTAAATAGCGGTCAACGATTTTCCCTTGGGTTGATATATCATCGTTTTCTTACCTTTGTTACTAAGTTGAGTTGACACAATATGTCTCTATCTTCCATTCTCCTCTCCTTCGTCAACTCTGGTGCTACTCCTTTTATATGCATATCAGATACAGTTCTTACAAACCATCCATCTTTTTTTCGGCCTAAGACCTTTTTGTAGTCATACTTATACATAAAGCATATTACAAAATTGAAAATATTTATCATCCAAAATTATTTAGATGATAAAATGCCTGGATTTAAAAATCTTTACAGCTTCATACAAAACAACGGTTTAATAATGTATAATTGAAAATATTTAAAAGATTGCCCGCCTATTTTCTTGCCAGCTCTTCTCGGTAAGAGCAACAATCTGAACCAGTTGTAGCTTCATTAACCATATCCTTGACGATTCAAAAGTGCTTGAAAGGGCTTATTTGAATATAGATTATTTTGATTTGATTTGATACAGCGATCCATATTCATATCTAAAACTCTTGGTGACATGATTTTCATCCCTTCTTATTACATGTCCATACCGTCTCAATCTTGAACTTCTCGTCTTTTCTATATTGGGCTCAACTTTTATACTTCTCCTGATGTACCCATTTCGTATTTTATTTAGTCTTATCACACCACACATCGTACTTAACTTTCTCATCTCATTCATCCCTTTTTTTATATTTTAGAATGTTTTGATTCAACTCAGGATCGTCACAGCATATTATAAACATGTTGTCACATGTTTTCGCTTCGTATTTTACGATCAGCCCCCTGCCTGACGTCAATTTACCTTAGTCGTATTTTACGACCCCTCAGTAAGAAAGAGGTGGTCTATTTTACTCAACCGGATACCACACGGTGGGTTAGCTTACCTAAGTCATCTTTTACGACACCTCGGTAAGAAATGAGGGTGGTTTATTCTACTCAACCGGGCACCACACAGTGGGTCGACTTACTTTAGTCGCTTTTTACGACACCTAGGCAAGATATGAGGGTGGTCTATTTAATTTAGCGGGATATTACACGGCATGTGATAAGTTCATATAATATAATATAAATAACTTTGTCGAATATAAACCCATACAAGAATTCCTCATAAACGAGGTATTACCATATGCTTAACCTGATTGGAATTTTATTCAAAAATAAAGTCTAGGTCATTTTAAATTCTTCAATATCATTAAGTTTTCTGCAGGATATCTTTTAAATATTAATATTTTAGTAAAAAAAGGTATAACTTTGTTTTAGATGGAATTTGAAAAAATTGAATACAAACTGTATTGCCTCGTAAAGTACTATTGTAACTAACTCTTTAAAAATAAACATTTTATAAAGTGTCTTGAAAAGTCTTTCGTGAAATGTTTTGTTTTGTAAAATTTCATAGTTGGAAGCGTGGTATATTGGTCCATCCAATAAAAAATTCAAATGGTATTAGCCAGCCATTTAATTTCATCTATTTTGGATATCACTATTTGTCCTAAAATTCCACCAGCAGCACTCAATGAGCCGTTGGAATATTGCCCCATCCAATACTAAATCGTTCAAATTGTACGGACAGAAGTGTAAATATTTGTGAAGAAGAAGAAACGCAATTTCTTTTTTGCACTTCTTTATTTGAACTTTAACTGTGTAAAATATGACAATCCTCCATATTTATATTTATAAATAACGGTACCTAAATATGCTATTGTTATTCTGTGTAATATAAGAAATAGAAGACGTGGGTGAAGTTGTAGGCGAAAGCCTATTATTGTTAAATCCCAAACAGTCCGTGAGTTGTTTATTCATTATTTATAACGAGTTAAATATAACGCATATTTGTTAAATGATTAATATATCAACACTAATAGAATTCTAGCAGTTCTAATTGTTATTTAATTGCCACTTCAATGAAATTTTAATTAATTAAAACTGGTTATTCCTATGTAGTTTTCGATTATATCATAGTTAAGTCACGAAATCCCATACCGTATCCTTTTGGTGATTTTTATATTATATCAGTGACACATTCATGATACTTCCTACCTTGTGCCTGTAATACTTACTAAGGGGGCGCAGGTTTTAAGCCGTTATTTGTGCTTATTCCTGTTTCCTAAAGAAATATACTTATATTATATGCCCGGTATATGCTTCAATTGTCCCAAAATTACATCTAAATTGCTTAAAGAAATAATTTAAGAAGGAAAGAATAACAGAGCGACATAAAAACAAATAGATAGATAGACCGTTACATTTACTTTGATGATTGTTATTTAAAATTTATGCGCTTTACACATAGAAGACTTCCATCTTCTTGCGCTGTTCTGATCATCTTGAGTATCTTCAAAAGACGACGGAAAATAATGATATCCCGTTATTTAACATGTATTATATATTTCAGTACAGGCAAAATGTTAAGGATGCAAATTGCATATCCCGAAAAAATTTTTGGGATATGTCTAGAATAGAATAGAAAATTCTTTAGTGCGCGACATAAAATTTAGAATATACAATTTACAGAAAACAATATAATCTTAGTGATGTGAATAAGGCGGCAATATTGCTGACTGGCCATTCCGGGCGAACTTTGGACTAGATACATTAATTTAAGGATATAAGGTTTTTTTTCTACTTTCAGTGGTACTGTGCGTGGGATTTGTGTAACACTGACGAAAAACGACTAACCTGTGGTCAAACTCGTCACAGATTAGGAGTGACGGCTTCCGCTATTTGAAACGTTACCGTCGCCCTGCACAGGGAAATAAGGTAGGTGTTGCTTAATGCGATGTATACAAAAACTAATACTTTGAATACTGTCTACATTGTCGTTCCACGTTGCGACAGCGTGGTGGGTGTAAGCTGTAAACCTTTCCTTCTAAGGAAAAGGTTTTTGCCCGGATGAGCGGGACGAGTACAATTTAGGCATAAATTAAAACGTTGTTCGTTACATTTAAATCAAACTTTTTCAAGATATATGATAAAAATCAATACATTCGACGCTTTCAGCATTTCATGTAGATAAACTTTGTCTTTTATACTAAGTAATTTGGCCGAATAGTTTAAAAGTTATCACGATATGATTGACTTCAATGGAGCGCCATAGAGTGTCTAATAAGCGCAGCGCGCGAAAATTGTATGCAATTCTTTTGTTGGAAGTTAGTTGAAAACAAATATATATTTTTTTTATATTAAGTAAAAAAAACTAAAATGATCTGTCACGAAACTTAATGTGGCAGACCAAATTCCACGCGAGCGAAGGTTATATAGCGAATACATAATTGAGAGTAATTTTTATTTCATAAAAGAAGCAACAACACTAAGGATTTTGAGAAACGTAAATTTATAAAACACTATCACGGCACATTAACGTGTCTTATAAATGTTTATAAATTATTAGATTTTTTTACGTTTTGCCACTAATATTTACGTTCCTTCCAACATACAATGTCACCCGTTCTAATGAATGAAAAAACTGACCAGTTCTAATACAATAAAAAATGGCAATAGAAAAAAAACTAAACTAATTACTCTTAACGCATTGGTCAGAGACCGATGACGTCATATGCCTTCACTTCATTCATAGTCTAATTATAACACTAACTACCTATCACACACATGCAGCAATAACTAGTGACGTGAAACACGTGGGAAAATCTTTAGCTCGTGATATAATTGTTTACGTACGCCCACGGCAACGTACTAGTACGAAATTAAAATTACATACAAAAATAAACGCTAAATGTATACTATTAAAACTCCGATTCGCTTACAAATCATTAAGATCTATAAACGTTGATAACCGTACATCTTCATATTCTAAGAATCTGCATATGTACGTAATAGCATCACGTAAATCTCTTTTGTTATAATGGAGAAGGGTTTTTACTTGATTTTTGTTTTACACAGGTTTTTCTTAATAAGAGACTAACAGAAATAAAAATATTATTTTGTTATAATTCGCGAAGAAAGAAAATATAGTACCCGGCAATAAATAATGCACATCAAGGCTGAGAGAGAGAAAATCGGCTAGGTTCTGCTTCATAGAGCATTGTCTCTTTGGCCGGCTGTTTCATTCTACACATCGATGTGCATTATTTAATGCCGGGTACTATATATGTAATGCAAAAAAAAGTTAAGTAATGGCCTGTTACTATGCCCACTGCTGGGCTAAGGCCTCCTCTCTCCGTTTTTGGATAGAAAGATTCAAGCTAAGACCTACCACGCTGCTCCAATGCGGGTTGGTAGGTTACACATATCTCCAGAATTCTCTAGAGATATGCAGGTTTCCTCACGAATTTTTCCTTCACCGAAAAGCGTGTGATAAATTGCAATTATCAATTAGACACATGAGTTTTAATCGAAAAACTCATTGGTGCCTGCCCGGGTTTGAACTCGTGTTCCCGTCGAAAGAGTCGCACGGTCTCACCGCTGGGCTATTATATAGCTATTTATATATGTAATGTGTAAAGAAAGATATATTTTATTCACTATAATCTGTAGGTATTCACTATATTCTCTTACTAGTCGACAGAAGTATAAAGTTGAGAGTAATTAATATATTATTTTGTTATAATCAGCGACGAAAGAAAATTTAATCCTAAAAGTACACCCTACTTTACTAATGTAGAACTCAACAGTCTAAAAAATACTCCGATCGCTACCAAACTTGACTATAAGGGACATTCAGACAAACATTAATTTTCTTTACAAGAAAGTGTCTTAATAGACTTCAGAGTGCATTTACACCCGTCGATGTCTTTTCCATGAGCCAAATGTCTTGATTAATTTATTATTTATCTCCTGACGATGCTTCGGTTACGGGCGAAACGATTGAGATTGTTGTGGTGAATGTGTGTAGTGCTTGTGTATTGTTGTGATTGATGGCGGGTAGTGCATAAAATTTTAAAGAACTTTGCAATGTATTAGGTATGAGAACGGATAGTACACTCTACATTTAGCATTACATATATTATATGTTATCGCGGATTATAGAAAATAATATTTCCATTACTTTTGTATTATTGACCTCCGCAATGAAACGCCTAATACTGTAAACTAGAAAGAACAGAGAAAACAGAGAAAGAACAAACAATATGGTGGGTCTAACCACCATATTGTTTCAATGCGTATTTTCACGTTACACATTAACTTACCAAGAATTATTTAAAGATATGCAAACAGACAAAAAAAACAGATAAACAGGCGGACATTCCCCTTTATGATATTATTATTTATATTAAAAAGCTAATAATAGAACAGAAAATACATTAGAATCAAAGTGATTGCGTGAAAAATACAATAACGTTCGACATTGCGAGAAATAGTAACGCTAATTAAAATCCGTTTTATTTTCTGCGAATTCAATAAATGACCGAGCTTTTAGAAGCATAAATAATCTAGTCACGTGCTGCGAAATAGAAATGTAAATATTCATTTATCAATATCGTATTGCGATTCAAGAAGCTTCGCTTCAGCGAAGGGCGAGTGGGTTTGACTCCTGCTAACGCGTACGAATCGGCACGCAGTTTGAATTAATTCGCTAATCCATTCTAACACTTTGAATGGCGTGTCCGTCAGTGTGATAGGATTTCACGGCTTATTAGCTAGAACAATATTGATTAATTTTGTAACAATTAATGCCTCTACAAAGCTGTTATAGCCCAGCGGTGAGACCGTGCGACTTTTTCGAGGGGGTCACGAGCTTCAAACCCGGGGTTTGAAGCTCGTTATTATGGATCACCGCAAAGTAACGCCTAATTCAATAAAAGAAAGTTATATATTAATTCGTTTGAGTTTCGATTTACGTAAATGCAAGTGATTTTTGCCTAATCTTTACAATTTGGAAATAGCTACTCAACCCTGTTGAAGCTAAAAAAAGGTTAAAAAAAGCTGTGATAGCCCAGCGGTGAGACCCTGTGACTCTCTAGAGATGATCATAGGTTCAAACCCTGGGCAGGCACCAATTAGTTTTTCTGCTAAAAACATGTGTCTAATTGATAATTGCAATTTATCACATGCTTTTTGGTGAAGGAAAACATCGCGAGGAAACCTGCATATCTTGAGAGAGTCTAGAGATATGTGTAACCTTCCAATCCGCATTGGAGCAGCGTGGTAGGTCTTAGCTCCAACCCTTTTCTTCAGAATTGAGGATTGCAACAAACCGTTACCTTTATGCCTATACACCGAATTAACGTATAAATAAAAAAATACTCGTTTTCTAGAAAACTTTCAGGTAATAGGAAAGGAGGTCAAATATAGTACTTCATTAAGGGTGCCTTAACACTAAACTTGACGCTATTGAAGTTTGGGTCAAATAATATTTTTTTTATAATATGTATACAAGTATGGATTACCATACTTGTATACATATTATAAAAAAAACTGCCCAAAAGCTGTCTGCCTGCATGTCGATTTTCCCAAAATCTACTGAACAGATGAAATATTTAGGCTAATAGTACATTCTCCGGAACAGCTGCACGATTTTGATGGGACTTTCATTGAAATATACATGAGATTGTGGATTTATATGTAAGCTATATCTTATTCTTGAATTTCCGTTCAGTAAAGATTGTCCTAGTGAATGCGTGGTGTATCATTGGTGGTGATGTCTAATGATACTTGTGGTAACTTGTCCGGCATGTATTAGGTATGTGAACGCTGCCAGCTTCCTGCACTTGGCGTTACATACATTTTATACACAAACGCAGACTTTAGAAAAATAGTTCTAACATAACTTCTGTACTATGGAATTCCGCAAAGTAACGCTTGCTTCTACAAAATTTTAAATTAAAAAAAAAACAGAATGCGTATTTACGCGAATTGACATAAGTGATATAAACCATCGCATTATGTAATCGGAATTGCCAAATGACTAACGCGTATGTCACTACTGTGACCATTCATACACATTAACTTAGAAAACTATGTATCAATTGACGCGTAAGGTCATAATTTATAAATAGGTTTCACCGCTTATTTGGTTGTGGCTCATGACACTTTTAAAAAGCAACCTACTCCATCTACCTAAAAGTAAAAAAAAGTTAAGTAACGGCCTGTTACTATGCCCACTGCTGGGCTAAGGCCTCCTCTCTCCGTTTTTGGAGAGCAGGATTGGAGCTAAGACTTAACAGGCTGCTCCAATGCGGATTGGTAGGTTACACATATCCCCAGAATTCTCTAGAGATATGCAGGTTTCCTCACGATGTTTTCCTTCACCGAAAAGCGTGTGATAAATTGCAATTATCAAGTAGACACATTAGTTTTAATAGAAAAACTCATTCGTGCCTGCCCGGGGTTTGAATCCATGATCTCTAGAGAGTCACACGGTCTCACCGCTGGGCTATCACAGCTTATACTGGGCTATCACAGCTTATCTATCTACCTAATAGTATTTTATTTTATTTATTTAGGCACAAACAGTTTACTTAAAAGTGATAATATTAAATTATAAATGCTATGAACGAGTTAAATTGTAGAACAAGCATAAGAATATACGTAAAACAATGGTTTTAAGTTACGAGTTAAATATTTTTGTTACTTATTCATTCAAACTGTCATATGTTGTATTCTGAATCCAAAAGGTCGGAACTTTCAACTATAAATCATTTTGTTTCCGAGGCTATAACGGAAATAATTTATTTATTAAATCAAATAAGATTTAATTCATAAATTCAAGCACTATAACAGAATCAGCTCCACGACAATATCGCAATGTGATTTTGTCGTGGAGCATAACCTCCTACGCTATTTATGCTACGGTTTCGGAGCGAAACGATCGTCAAGATTGTGGTGGTGGTTGTGTGTGCTGCTTGTGTCCATTGTTGCTGGTGGAGGCGTCTTGGGGTGCGTGTGGTGGCTTGTCCTGCATGTATAAGGTGCGTAAATTTTGCCTGCTTCATACACATTAGCTTTGCATGCATTCGCTTAACCCGTGTGGATTATAGCAAGGTAGTTCTGTTATAGTGCCTGTACTATGGAATTCCGCAAAGTAACGCCTGCTTCTATAAATCATTCATAAATTCAAATTCAAAATCATCTTTATTCAAGTAAACTTGCAAACAAGAATGCTTTTGAATCGTCAACTCTACCGATGATACAGAAGGCTGTTCCTACCGAGAAGAAACGTTGCTCTTTTCAAAGTATAAATTCTTATCATTGCTGTCTTGTACAAGGTCGAAGAGTAGCTATGTCCGCACATTCTTATCGTCGTTAAGTAATCCTTAACAGTATAGTGGGCTTTTTTGTATGTGTTTTTTAAACTGTTGCAATGGCAAAGCTAAAATCGATTGCGGAATTCTATTATAGAATCTTATATCCAAACCCATAAACGACTTACGTACTTTTGCAAGGCGCAATGAACCGCAAGCTTATGGCGGTTCCTGCTTTGTCATATATGAAAGCAATTCCCACAAAATTAAATTTAACGAATAAAATAAAATACATTAAATTCACAAATATATTAATTATATAATTAAATAGTAAAGTAGCGGCCTGTTAATATCCCACTGCTGGGAATAGGCCTCCTCTCTCCGTTTCTGGAGAGAAGGGTTGGAGCTAAGACCTACCACGCTGCTCCAATGCGGATTGGTAGGTTACACATATCAACAGAATTCTCTAGTGATATGCAGGTTTCCTCACGATGTTTTCCTTCACCGAAAAGCGTGTGATAAATTGCAATTATGAATTAGACACATGAGTTTTAATAGAAAAACTCATTGGTGCCTGCCCGGGTTTGAACCTATGTTCGTCTCTAGAGAGTCGCACGGTCTCACCATTGGGCTATCACAGCTTAATTAATTAATTAAATAGTGTTCTGGATAAATTTGAAACACTAAAATTAAATTAAAATTTTAAATCGACGTTTACATTTGGACGATTAAAGAGACCGAATACTTTATGCTTTTATTATTTTAGTGACTTTCTCTCACTAGTTTCTACTTGGACTTCGCCTTCGACGAAGATAAAAAGTTATCATTCGAAATAATATTTTGAATTTTTATCGGAAAACCCGGTTTTGTTATTCCGGTAAATCTTTCATACGAGACAGACAGAACCTGCGACTTATCCCCCGTAGGACTATATCCCGGTTCTAAGTCTACTTCTTGGTAAATATTTATTCAAATAGGTCAAGGTTAATAAAACTTAACACAACGACTGTAACTTTCACATCTATACTAATATATAAAGCTTAAGAGTTTGTTTGTTTATTTATTTGTTTGTTTGTTTGTTTGTTTGTTTGTTTGTTTGTTTGTTTTTTTGTTTGAACGCGCTAATCTCAGGAAAACTAAAAAAAACTAGACCGATTTGAAAAATTCTTTAAGTGACAAATAGTATTAATCGAGGCAGGCTATTAACAATATAACATCACGCTTACATCTAGATGAGTAGGGGAGGAGCAGCAATAAAAAATACTGCGAAAACGGCAAAATTTAAAGATTTCCTTGTGTGCGTTAAGTAAACGGTGAAAGTTATTCAAAAATCATGTACTACAAAATTGTTCCCCTCTTAAAGTTCTAAATAAAAGTCCGCGACAGCATATGTCTAGCTTTTAGGGTTAAACCACTTTAACCATAATTAATATGAGTATTACAGTTTACTCAAGGTTTGCGATGGGCGGGCACATAGTGCGGCAAACCGATGGGTGTCGGAATGGCAACTCCTCACCAGAAAACGCTGTGTCGGTAGACCTCCTACAAGATGGACTAACGACCTGAAGAAGGTGGCGGGGCCGCTAGATTCAAGCGACATGAGATCGTCTTGTGGGGAACCCATGAAAGCGTCCATCGGTGTGACATAAAAGAAGAAGAAGAAGAAATGGGATGAAAATGTGTGTGGAATAACCTTTAGGCTACTATTTGTATGATTTTATGTAATATAACAATACATGTCGATAAAGTCGGATAAATCTGATCTCTGAAGGCTATCTTGGCGTACGCTGTCTAAACCATTGGAGTTACAGGAAGATCATTGAATAATTCTCAATAAAATTCGCGACAGCGTATATCTACCTTTTATGTGGAAGCCACTATGACCAAAATTATGAACCATAAATTTTAATTAACTGGATATTATTTTACAATGCACATTTTACGATATTTATCCAGTTCTTATTATTTATCAATAGATTAGTCGCTTTCAGTATTTCATGTAGATAAAATTTGTCTTTTAAACTGAGTAATTTGGCCGAATAGTTTAAAAGTTATCATGATATGATTGACTTGAATGGAACGTCATAGAGTGCCAAATATACGCGGCGTGCGAAGATTGCCTGGAATCCGTCATTGAAGTTAGACATCGGAAATTTTGGATGTACGAGCAACTAAGAGTGTGCGTTAATGATATGCAGTCATCCGGGTCGGCCTTGGTTATGGGTGTGCCCCAAGGATCAATCCTTGGTCCCTTTCTGTTTTTAGTATATGTAAATGATCTACCATATTTTATAAATAATATCTGCGATATAACTCTGTTTGCTGATGACACATCTTTGATATTTAAAGTTAATAGGAATGACGAAAATATTGACGAAGTAAACAGTGGTTTGTCGCAAGTAGCTCGTTGGTTCAGGCTAAATAATTTGGTACTGAACTCAATCAAAACAAAATGTATAGAATTTGCATTGCCTAATACTGCTAAAATAGCAAATAAGCTTTTTATTAATAATATACCACTAAGAACAGAAGAAACAACTGTATTTCTGGGAGTGACCTTGGATTCTAAACTCCAATGGGGCACACACATAACAACTCTCGCTGGGAAACTCAGTTCAGCGGCTTACGCTGTCCGAAAGATAAGGCGGCTTACAGACGTTGAAACAGCAAAACTTGTTTATTTTGCTTACTTCCATAATATTATGTCTTACGGAATATTGTTATGGGGTAAATGCGCGGACATTGAAAAAATTTTTGTGTTACAAAAAAGAGCCATACGTGGCATTTACAATTTAAATTCGCGCGATTCCCTGCGAGAGAAGTTCAAGGAAACAGGTATTCTTACATTAGCTTCACAGTATATTTTTAGTAATTTAATTTTTGTACATATGAATATACATAATTATAAAAGGATTGGCGATGTATATAATAGACAAAGTAGGAACCGACATAAGCTTGCGGCTCCTGCTTTGCGCCTTGCAAAAGTTCGTAATTCGTTTGTGGGTTTGGGTATAAGATTCTATAATAAAATTCCACAATCTACATTAACTTTAACTTTACAGCAGTTTAAAAATACTATTAAAAAAAGGTTAATTCAGAAAGCCTATTATACTATTAAAGATTACCTGGAAGATAAGAATGCGTGGATATAGCTTCTCTTCAACCTGTACAAGACATTTATAACTATATGTAACTAGTGATAAGAATTATTGTTGGAAAAGAGCAATCGCCGAGTTTCTTGCTGGTTCTTCTCGGTAGGAACAGCTTTCCGAACCAGCAGTAGATGTTGACGATTCAAAAGCACTTGTTTACAAGTTTACTTAAATAAAGAATATTTTGAAAAAAAAAATATATATTTTTTAATATTAAGTAAAAAAATCAAATGTAAAATGATCTGTCACGAAACTTAATGTGGCAGACCAAATTCCCACGCGAACGAAGCCGCGGGCAAAAGATTTCTATAAACAATTACTATGCCTTTGGAGTCTGCGCGTGTATATTGAAAATCATATATGTATATATTTAACAGTTGTTTGTTACACATAACACAATTTGACTGGCCCGTTGGCGCAGTGGGTAGTGACACTGCCATTAGCGGGTCGCGGGTTCGATTCCCGCTGAGGGCCAACATTTTCTACAAACAATTTGTTGTTTCTTCGAGCCTGGGTGTGTATTTGTATTTAAGTATGTATTTAAAATTATATTTGTAGTATAATTACCAGTTATTCGTCACCCATAACATAAGTATTAAGTAACTTTGGGGACGGACGACCGTGTGTATGCATGTCCCATATATTTATTTTAAAAAATATATATTAAAAATTATTAAGTTACTTTGTCTAACAGCCGTGTGTGTAAATGCTCTGTATATATAAAAATATATAATCAGCAAGGTTTGGCAATCAGTTTTAAATTTAAAGTCAAACCTTCGCTTAAGGCTTAGTGAAAATATCTCATAAATATTAAATTAAATTACCTGATAAAATTCTGTACCGCATCTCATGCATTCCCATGACACCACCATAATAACAGTTTTCAATTAGATTCAGAACATGTAAAATAAACATTCATGCATCAAAGATTTACGTGATATATAAAAAAAAACAATTGTTACTACACATCTGACGACATAGATGTTTAATTGAACGTCTATCAATCAGAAATTTTTATTCACTATCACATTTTATTCTGAAGGGTTTATCGTTGGAGTTATCTTGGGAACAAAGTGCAGAGTTTGTTGATAACATATCTTGGCACTGCACGTCATAACGTTTTTATATGTAGCGATTCGACCTAACGATATGATATCTTATTAGTTGATCCACCGACGTTCACATTCAAATTCAATTAGTATATGATAGAGTGTAATTCAAAGTGTTACACTACACTCTATAATATACTATTTTTTCCTAAAAATTATAGAATAAAGTAGACAAGTAACAAACAAAGATACGGACCTATATTACAAATAACTCTACACTCCAATTTTGTGGTGGACTTTGTGATAGTGAACGCTTGTAATGTAATTGTGCTAGTAATGCTTGTGTATTGTGATGGCGGCTGTGAAGGTTGATATTGCACGTGTTATTGTGAATCCTGAATGTATCAGGTATGAAAACGGATAGTTACGTACATACGGTACATTTAGCATTACATATCTATATATTTTCCATCTACTTTATCGAGAAATATAGCAAAATTATTTTATTATCAATTTGAATTTGTTCAATCAATAAATGGAAAGAGTTTTGTGATGAGTGTCTTTCAAGTAAATCTGTATTATTTATTTGCGATTCAGAAGTTCCAGGTTAGTATTCATAGCCAGCAATTGAAATATACTATATATATCGTTAATGTTAAAATTATGTCAACTGTTATAAAAATTTGTTGAATTTTTATAACAAAAAGTTAAAAAAATTAGTTTAAAAACGTTATTATAGATACTTTAGTGTTGTACGATATCGATGACTTGTCGTGATCGTTTAATATATATAAGTCCTTTAAAACAATGTAACACATATGAGTACACAAATTATTTTGTTGTAACATAAAACTTGCAATTTATAAAGACTTAGTTGCCTTATGGGTCCATATTTTAATTAATTAAATTATTCCGGAAGCTTTAGGTTAATAGAACCTAACGGTTTACCGTAAATCAATAAAATTTGCGACAGCATGTCTCTATCTCTTATATTTAAATCACAATAACTGCTTCTATGTTCAATACTAAAATTAATCCATTCTTTTTTGATTAGGCTCTCTTAGGTACATTCAAATTCAAATTCAAAATATTCTCTATTCAAGAAAACTTGTGAACAAGTGCTTTTGAATCGTCAAAATCTACTGCTGGTTCGGAAAGCTGTTCCTACCGAGAAGAGCCGGCAAGGAACTCGGTGGTTGCTCTTTTCAAATAAAATTCTTAAAACTAGTTACATTTAGTTATTACTATCTTGTACATGGTAGAGGAGTAGCCAAATCCACGCATTTTTATCATCTATATAATTCCAATAGTATAGACTAAAGTAGGCTTTTTGTATCAGGCTTTAACAGCTGCTGTGGCAAGGATAAAATAAATTGCGGGATTTTATTATAGAATCTTATACCCAAACCCACAAATAACTTGATCTTTTGCAAGGCGGAATCACGCGGGATATACATTGCCGCGCGTATAGCTAGTCCTACTCCCTATCCTACTAATCCTACTACTATTATAAATGCGAAAGTCTGTGAGTATGGATGGATGTTTGTTACACGAAAAATCTATTGGACGGATTTGGATTAAACTTTACAGATATATGTTATACATCGGAATAACATATAGGCTACAATTTGTAATGATTTTATGTAATACTAGTTTTTTCCCGCGGCTTCGCTCGCTAGGAATTTTGTCTGCCACAGTATCTAATTTAATTAAGTTTGTGATTCACAATTTTGGTCATAGTGGCTTCCACATAAAAGATAGATATATGCTTTCGCGGACTTTTATTTAGAATTATTAAAGACAAACAATACTACGGTACATCATCTTTGTGTAACTCTAATGGTTTAGGCAGCGTACGCCGAGATAGCTCTCAGAGGCCAGATTTTTTCTGACTTTATTGACATGTATCGCTATATTACATAAAATCATTACAAATTGTAGCCTATATGTTACTCCGATGTATAACCTATATAACTGTAAAGTTTCATCCAACTCCGTCTTATAGTTTTTTCGTGAAAGAGTAACAAACATCCATCCATACTCACAAACTTTCGCAGTTATAATATTAGTAGGATAACGATACATGTCAGTAAAATCGGAAAAATCTGGCCTGTGAGAGCTATCTTGGCGTACGCTGCCTAAACTATTAGAGTTACACAAAGATGATGTATCGTAGTATTGTTTGTCTTTAATAGTTCTAACTAAAAGTCCGCGATAGCATATATCTATATCTTTTATGTGGAAGCCACTATGACCAAAATTGTGAATCATAAATTTAATTAAATTAGATACTGTGGCACACAAAATTCCTAGCGCGAAAAGCCGCGGGCAAAAACTAGTACTTAATATGAAATATTGTATTGTATAATATGAAATTGTACCTTAATATACGCCAATACTAAATGACGAACAAAACAAATTCTATAGTTCTCTGTTGCTATTGTGAACGTAATAAATTAATGTAGCAATTATTCAAACGCTTTACAGCCACCAAAGCTCTGGCCATAAGATGAAAACCGGTCTTCAAGGTCCTATCTGGTTTTCCCACTCCCGACAAGATGGCGTCTTAGTGTACGCTCAATTCCCTTCGAACAATAATAGATATTATTATTATACAGCCAAAGCACAAAATTGCTTGCGTTATTAAAACCATACATAAATATTCGAAAATTTAATTTTTCACCTACACTTTATTATAGTCATTATGAGTGTTTCAATGTGAGTTTTAAAGATTTGGCTAAGCAACAAGTTTTTATTTTCTTAAAATGCATAAATGCAATTTTGTTCCAGTATTTAAATATCACAGACAGTTTTTGAAGTTATTTTGGATATTTAATCGCCGTGAGCGTTTTAATTCGATAGCATAAGATTACTTAAATATTCCTGCAATTAAGAATTAGGTATGTTTCAGTTTAAACGTCTCGAATTAAGATAAAGAGATGCGTATTTATTGAAACTTTTTATTAGAAATATAAATTTTCTATTTACTATATCGCGGATTATAGCAAAACAATTTTATTATTACTTTTGTATTATGGATCACCGCAAAGTAACGCCTAATTCTATATAAGTAATTTGTACATTCGTTTGAGTTACGATTTACGTAAATGCAAGTGATTTTTGCCTAATCTTTACCATTTGGAAATAGCTACTCAACCCTGTTGAAGCTAAAAAAAAGGTTAAAAAAAGCTGTGATAGCCCAGCGGTGAGACCGTGTGACTCTCTAGAGACGATCATGGGTTCAAACCCTGGGCAGGCACCAATGAGTTTTTCTATTAAAACTTATGTGTCTAATTGATAATTGCAATTTTTCACACGTTTTTCGGTGAAGGAAAACATCGTGAGGAAACCTGCATATCTCTAGAGAATACTAGGGATATGCAAATGTGTAACCTACCAATCCGCATTGGAGAAGCTTGGTAGGTTTTATCACCAACCCTTCTCTCCAAAAAACGGAGAGAGGAGGCTTATGCTCAGCATGGAATAGTAACAGGCCGTTACTTTACTCAACCCTGTACAATACAGTAATGACTACATATAACTAGTTATAAGAATGATATTTTGCAAAGAGCAACCACCGTGTAAATGGCTCTTATCGGTAGGAACAGCTTTACGAACCAGCAGTAGAGTTCACGATTCAAAAGCACTTGTTTCAGAATGTACTTGAATAAGAAATATTTTGAATTTGAATTTGAACCACGCAGCGTACTTATCTATACTAATATTATAAAGAGGAAAGATTTGTATGTTTGTTTGTTTGTATGTATGTATGTTTGTAACGTTTTCACGCAAAAACTACTGGACCGATTTCAAAAATTCTTCCACCATTGGAAAGCTGCTTTTTCACTGAGCAACATAGGCATATGTCATTTTCAAAAAAAATAGTGATCCGTAATAAAATTGTAATAACTTGGTAAAAATTTAGTCGTAAACATCTATCATGGCGTGCACTGCGGAAAGTATTGATGATAGAACAAAAAAATGTTCTACAGTATTATAGAACGTGTCAATCTCCACAAAAAAGTCCGCGATACCATATATATAACAATTATAGTTATGCCAATATAACTACTTTTTTATATAGTAAAAGTTGATAAAATTGCCGACAATAATCAAACCATTTTATTAATATCTTTGTATTAATCCTTATCCCATTATATATTTTATTAAAAACTGTTTCAATAGCTGTAAAAAACTTTTTAAATTATTAAAATCCGACATCCCAATCAAAAGATATAGCGAATTTTAGAATGTAAATCGAAAGAAAATAATTCCATAACAAATTCATTGTAGCGACAGTTATAGCAGGGCCTGCACTTGGTAAGTTAGCTCTTATTCCAAGAATACTAGTGATACCCATTTTTTATAATTAAATAATCTACAAATTAACTCTATAGTCCGACTTCGTAGACTTTCCAGTACCACGAGATCTGTATGGACGTGGGTGAAACCGCGGGGCTTTGCTAGTTAACTTAGTAAAGACAAAGGTATAATCTTACGTACAACTTAACGAGATCAGTTCTACCACAAGGTTACATATAACGCGAATACTTAGCCTGTGACGCAATATCCCTTTCACCGCTGCCATTGGGCGCTATATAATGCATAATCGATTCAATATACGCTATAATCGTGCACAAGTGTTTAAGTGTCGATTAATTGGACGTTGGGTTCAGTACGTAAACAAGTACATTTTAAAGTTTAAGTTTTAGCTTCCTGTTATCAGATCAAGAAAATTAAAAATTGAGTCTTGCCGAACAAGTATTGCACGCTTTATTTTAGTTTCACCTGTATGTATTTAACTGTCTACTTTGAACTGAATTTTAACCCACTTGGTATGGACAGATTTTATTCAAATTCAAAATAATCTTTATTCAAGTAAACTTGTAAACAAATACTTTTGAGTCGTCAATTCTACTGCTGGTTCGGTAAAACTGTTCCTACGATAGAAGCCAGCAAGAATCTCGGCGGTTGCTCTTTTCAAAGTATTATTGTTGTTACTAGTTAGGGTCGAAGAGTAGCTATATCCACGCATTCTTATCGTGTAATTAATCCTTAATAGTATAGTAGACTTTCTGTATTAGCCTTTTTTTAATAGTGTTCAAAACTTCGTACACTTATCAAGAACCGGTGGCATTACAATAATTTGAAAAAATATGTCTCATTTTGTCGATTTGGGGAGCAACGATTGTTAAGTCTGTGATAGTGAATGTGTATAGTATTTGTATATTTTAGTGATGTGGAGGTTTTAGTGCATGCGTTTTTACGAATACTGCATGTTACAGAGATATACTAATCGATTATTCTATCATTATAATCGATTTTTAATACATTACAAATTGTATTTTAAAAAACCAATTAACATTATTTAACCCTCTTCTCGTCCCTTTTTTCTTGTTTTTTAAGATAAGCTATGCGTTGTTTGATGAAACCAATGTTGCCATTTTAATTGTATTTCGCAAATAGCGCATGTATTTTTAAAAACTAAATCTTCGTAAATATCAATTACAAACAAAATCTATACTTAATTATCGAATTTTTCGATTCTGGCTAATTGTTTTTTTACAAATCGGTTTATTTTGCAGGGAAAAAATCCTTTTTAACCCTTCAAGTCACATAGCCAAACGGATATTACACTCTACATTTGGCATTGCATATTGTTTCTATTTACTTTATTGCACATTATAGCGAGGTTATATAATTGTCTTTTTTTTAAAATTATTATTCAAATACTGTCACCGGAAGGAGTCAAGAAGAAAAAAGATTGAAATCAGATTTCATTCCTTGCTATTTTAGCTTGCAAAAACAAAATATATCTCCAATCGATCGCCTATATTTGGTAACAAATAATACACACTAATAAATGCCAACTCAGTTCTAACCAGTTTTAATAGCGGAATATTACCGGCGTCTCGATAGAATTATTATGCGATATAAGATAAACAGGTGTTCTTATTAATAATGTATATTAGTTACTTTATTTTTAATGGATGAACTTTAATGTTTTTAAAATGTTTTGATTTTAATTAAAACGAAATTATAACAATCTATTACTAATAATATAAGCTTTTACAGCTTATCTAAAAGAAAAAGTAAAGTAACGGCCTGTTACTATCCGACTGCTGGCCATCCTCCTCTTTCCATTTTAGGAGAAAAGGATGTAAACAAAGATCGACCACGATGCTCCAAATACAGATAAGTTACACATATCGCCAGAATTCTTTGGAGATATGCAGGTTTCTTCACGATGTTTAAAGAATCGTTCCAACCAATTAACCTTTAATAGTCAATAAATTAACTGAGCGGTGCAGTACGATATCTCTATCCTCTATTTCTCAATCCGTATTGAAGCAGTGAGGTGTTTTTAAACCTATATACTCGTATAAGATTCAATTGTAGTGCCGTGTGATATAATATATGACGTGTGATGTTAGTAGAATAGACCGTCCTCGTTTCTTACCAAGGTGGCGTAAAAAGCGACTAAAGTAAGTTGAACCACCGGGTGGCATCCGGGTGCGTAGAATAGACCATCCTCATTTCTTACCAAGGTGTCGTAAAAGCGACTAAGGTAAGTTCACTCACCGTGTGGTATCCGGCTGAGTAGAATAGACCAGGCTCATTTCTTACCAAGGTGTCGTAAAAAGCGACTAAGGTACGTTGACCCACCGTGTGGTATCCGGCTGAGTAGAATAGACCATCCTTGTTTCTTAACAAGGTGTCGTAAAAAGCGACTAAGGTAAGTTGACCTACCGTGTGGTATCCGGCTGAGTAGAATAGACCATGCTTATTTCTTACCAAGTTGTCGTGAAAGGCAACTAAAGTAAGTTGACGTCTGGCAGGCGGCCTGTCGTAAAATACCTAGCCAAATCACATCACAACATGGTTAAAACATGTTGTAGCCCTGTCATGTTCTTCTGCCCTTATTCCACTCTAAGTAGAGTTACTTAGAGTGGAATAAGGGCAGAAGAATGATGATAATGATTTTAGATTCAATTGTACTAAACAGGACCACAAACCAGGACTTTCGCAGTATAAATTAATAAAATATTTGTTTGAGTCACAACTAACATGTTACTAGCTAAATCAACCGCAACAAATTAAATCTTATTTTCCTCTAAGCCTTTCGCAACAAGATGAATCAGCCTCCGAAGATAGATAAAAAAGTCTTACTTGAAAGGAAACACTGTACATACCGTTAGGTAGAAGGGCTAAATATTTTTCATCTCAGAAAAAAGAATAGAAGCATCATCCTCCTGCCCTTACCCACTCTAAGTGGGGTCGGCACAACATGTTACAAACATGTTGTCATATGATTTGGCTACGTATTTTATGACCGGCCGCCTACCTAACGTCAACTCACCTTAGTCGCTCTATTCTTTTTCTGCCGAATACCACACGGCTAGAAAAAGGAATAGAAGCATTTTATCTTATCTTAGTATTTGAATAGGCGCGCCTCTCTCAAAGGTTTCACAGGTTCAAACCCCCGGTCACCAATGAGCTTTTCTATTTCAGACTTATATATCTAATTGATACTTACGATTTATCAAACTTTTCGGTGAAGGATAACCTGCATATCTCTGTAGAATTCCTGAAATATGTAAAAACCAACAATTCGCATTAGAGCGTGATGGATCTTATTTCCAACCTTTCCCTCCAAAAAATGCCCAAAAAATGCGGAAAATATTTAAAAGATTGACCGCCGAGTTTTTTGTTGGTTCTTCTCAGGAAAAGCAACATTCCGAATCAGTTGTAGCTTCATTAATCATATAGATGATTTATAGAACAAGTAATATAACAGAACTAACTACTTTGCTTTGCTATATAATCATATAGATGCCTGACGATTCAAAAGCGCCTGAAATGGCATATTTAAATAAAGATATTTTAATTTGATATGATTTGAGAGCATAGAATGTTAATGCCCTAATTTGCTTATAGGCCCTGTGTAAAACTTTCTCTCTTACACGTCTCTTACGCGTGCTCGTTGCCAAAGTAAAGTCTTGCAAACGCTTATGTGACGTCACGCTCTGCTATGATTCATACCTCATCCACATATTCGGACATCGGCGTGTCCGATCACGTAACAGAACAGAAGCGGCGTCCTCGACCTCAATAGAGTCAAGTGAAATTCTGAACGAAACAATCGCCGCATTCTCTTTTACTACGCCGTTACGACACCGAAAGCTGTGATAGGCCAGCGGTGAACTCTTAAAGGGATCACGAGTTCAAAAAGAGTGCAAAAAGGTGCAAAAAATATCTATATAGAAACACTTTATCTTAGGATATATATCCATCCAATGCAAATAGTTTATTCACCCTTTATTATCAGTGTCATTTGTAAAATAAAAGTAGCCGCCTGTTACAATCCCACTGCTGGGAATAGGCCTCCTTTCTCCGTTTCTGGAGAGAAGGGTTGGAGCTAAAACCTACCACGCTGCTCCATTGCGGATTGGTAGGTTACACATATCTCCAGAATTCTCTAGATATATGCAGGTTTCCTCACGATGTGTTTTGATGCAATTTATCACACGCTTTTTGTGTCTGATTATACACATGAGTTTTAATAGAAAAATTCATTGGTGTCTGCCCGGGTTTGAACTCGTGTTCCCTTCGAAAGAGTCGCACGGTCTTGCGCTGGGGCTATCGCAGCTCGCAAAATAACCAATACTGTATATATAGGAGATCAATGGCTCTAACCAAGGGCAGGAGCCAATGAGATTTATTTAAACTTATATGTCTAATAATTGAAATTTAGAAGAAAATTTGCGTATCCCTAGAGATTTCTAAAGATATGTGTATCGACTCAAATTATACACCAATCCGCACTGGAATAACGTGCGTCTTATATCCAACCCCATTCTCTTCAAAAACAGAGAGGCTAATGCCCAGTATTTATAGTACCCTTAGAATGATTATGCACATAAAAATTAAGTCGAACTTCAAACGTTTAGTGAAAATCTAACAAAAAACCAATAGCCCCATTCCATCTGACCACTCGCTGTTACGAAACTGATGAAAGAAAAGCAAACTTTTGTTTGCATCGACTTTTTGTTACACAGTTTTAAAATGATTGTTGACTTTAGTCTTCGGTAACGCTTTCATAAAGATATATTCTATGTATCTTATAATGTTAGGTATATTTCATAACAGGCATATGCACTAATGAGTTTTTCTATTAAAACTCATGTGTCTAATTGATAATTGCAATTTATCACATGCTTTTTGGTGAAGGAAAACATCTTGAGGAAACCTGCATATCTCCAGAGAATTCTAGGGCTATGTGTAACCTACCAATCCGCATTGGAGCAGCGTGGTAGGTCTTAGCTCCAAACCTTCTCTCCAGAAACGGAGAGAGGAGGCCTATTCCCAGCAGTGGAATTGCAACAGGCCGCTACTTTACTAGGCCTATGCAAGTGAGATCACTAATTTGTTCGCTTAGACTTTATCCAATAACCTCAATTAATAATTTATTGCTATAGGAATAGCATTGATCACTCTCCAAACAAGCGGGGTAGTTGCAGACGTATCCAATAGTGATGGTCATTGTCCCAACATTTGCTTAGTTTGGCCACATAGTTTGGCGTTATTCGACACTGTTCCATCCATGTGATAATCCTAAATATATTTGGCATAAAAATATTTTTATATTTTCATTATCAAATCTTTTCTGTGGCTTTTTAAAATTTGAATAAATTTTGGTAAATTGTGACATCGGCTTTTTTATCCTACAAGGTCGTATGCCAACTTTAATTTAAGTATAGCTAATTATCGTTGTTAATATTGTTTTTTTGCATTATTTAAAAAAATTTAAAGACACGCAAAATACGTGGTTTTTAAAAACGGCCACTAAAAACAAGGTTCTAAAGCTAAATTGACCTTTAACTCTCTGTGTACTCTCAAGGCATTAATAGTGACGGTCTTAATACTAGCCCTCGGCTATACGTGGCCTTAAAACCCTCCTTCTTCTGCAACCGATGGACGACCACAACTGGACATAACTCTCATGGGATCTCCACACTACACGATCATGTGCCGTTAGGATCCAGGTTCTCACAGCGACCTTTCTGAGGTCGTCAGTCCCGTAAGGGGTCTTAGAATCTCTGCGCTGAAATCAGCACCTCCCCTCGACCTTTTTGACTTCATCTGTCCAGCTAGTGCTGGTCTGCCTAGACTACGTTTTCTAGCACCTTGGAACCCCACCGCCCATCGGATCTACAAACTATGTGCCCCGCCCTTTGCCACTTCAGCGTTGCGACCCGTTGACCTATGTCCGGCTCTTTGGTCCTTCTACGGATCTCCTCATTTCTGATTTGATCACCTAGAGACACTTAGCATAGCTCCCTCCATAGGCCGCTGAGCGACTATACTTTCGTATGAGGCTCATAGTTGGCCAAGTTTCAGAGTCATATGTTATCACTGGCAACACGCACTGTTAGTATTATATGTATATTGTATTTAATTTAATTTGCTGGTCGGCGAAAGCGGAACAAACATACGAATTTACTTTCGCGTTTATAACATTATAGTATTAAAATAAATAGCATTTAATTGCTTTTCCGAGGTAAAAACTTTATATACTTTTTAAATGTCTATTGCGTGTCCAGATTGGTAATCATAATTGGTAGTAGCAAAACATTGTAATTTTGTGTGTTTATTACTTATAGAATTGCATAATTATTATATTTCAGAATTTGCTCTTAATAAAAGCTAAAAATAAACTAAAATGAGTTATATTGTATTGTTTGTACACTGCACTGACACTTGTCACAGTGGAATAATAATAGATTGCTACTCATTATACACTAGCTGTGCCAGCGGCTTCGCCCTTATGGAAATCAGCGTGTCATAAATTTTGTCTAGGATTCAAATTCTAAACATAGTAGTGATTGTGAGTTAAAAAAATAGAGATAGAGACATGCTATCGCGGACTTTTTTGTAGTATTTTATAGATCTCCAATTATCTACTACATTACTTTAGCGTAACTCTGCTGCTTTCTTTTGCATCCGGAAGTATTTCACTCTCTTTTGGTGTAAACCGTACAAAAATCCGTTCAGTAGATTTTGAGACAATACATTACAGACAGACGGCTTTTTGGGACTTTGTTTTATAATAAGTACAGATACATATACAGACAGACATATACAGAATATACAGAATACACAGATACAGAATATACAGACATACATATACTATTATCTATAAATGTTGTAAAGCTGTCTGAGTGTGATCAAACTTCTCAAATTGTATTGAACAGATTTACTTGCGGGTTTTTACTTAAAGATTGAACTAAGAAAAATGCAAATGTTAATCTTGTATATATATATATATACGAGTGTATACTCAGAATTTCGAAAACGGCTTCAACGATTTTCAAATGTTTTCAAATTGCAAATGTTGAGTAAGGTTTAGTTTAATAAAACGGTACGGTTACGGTTTTATTTCAATTGTGTAGAAGAGGTTTAGCAGTTGTAAAAAAAAAGCTGTTGCTTGGAGCTACAATAGCGCGCGCTGCGTAAACCAACAGAGATCCTCCTCTTGCCCTTATCCCACTCTAAGCGGGGTCGGCACAACATGTTACAAACATATTGTCACATGATTTGGCTGCGTATTTTACAACCAGCCGCCTGACGTCAACATACGTCATATTTTACGACCCCTCAGTAAGAAAGAGGGTGGTCTATTCCAACCGGATTCCACACGGTGGGTCAATTTACCTTAGTCGCCTTTCACGATACCTCGGTAAGAAATGAGGGTGGTCTATTCTACTCAGCCGGATACCACACGGTGGGTCAACTTACCTAGAAATGAGGGTTGTCTATTCTAGTCAACTATATAATACCACACGGCATCTCCGTAGATAACATAATTTTTATATATTTTTAAATGTTTTTTTTGTACTTTTTATACAGAAAATATTTAAAAATATAATGTGAATTTGTATATAAATAAATAAAAGTTTCTATGTCACAAAATATTATAGAGCTTATATTCAAAGTTTCTACGTCCATTTGACTTATACCCCCTACTTACATTATACTAAATACTACAGTAAAGAAGTTAAAAATATTTTTCCTCGATTAAGAGCTAACTGAGATCTAGTTCAAATATTTTCCCATGGAGTCACTTAACAAATTACATACTGGAGTTATGTGACTCACCTTTAATAGCTCATATTTTTAATAGCGCAAACTTTCTATAAAAAAATTGTATTAGCCAAACTTAGATGTCGCGTGGTTTTCTTTAAAAAACCTTTTTTTTTAATCCTCTCATACAAGTGCAATATCTGTCTTAAATTATTTGTTCTATTTTCTTTTCTGTTCTTTCTTTGCCCACAAATTGTATCCAAAAGCACTAATAATTAAAAAATTATTTATATAAACTTTTTAAGTGCATTAGAATAGAAAATGAATAAACAGCTTAAGCTGTCCATTTTCTAAACAAATAAAATAGAATTCTTTTAAATAAATACAATTGAAATACTGTAATATCTTTAAATGAGCTAATCTTGTATATACATATGTACATATACGAGTGTATACTCAAAATTTCGAAAACGACTCCAACGATTTTCATAAAACTCAGCATGTAGGGGATTCGGAGGATGATAAATCGATTTAGCTCAGTTTTATTTTAAGAAAATGTCGTTCTATTCTTATTTTAAGGCATCGAAAAACTGCTAAAATATGCATTGAATACAAAGGTTAATTTTGCTGTCATTTGTGTAGTTTTCCTTCACCGAAAAGCGTGTGATAAATTGCAATTATCATTTAGATACATGAGTATTAATAGAAAAACTCATTGGTGCCTGGGTTTGAACTCGTATTCCCCTCGTAAGAGCCGCACGGTCTCACCGCTGGGCTATCACAGCTTAATTATATGTGTATGAAGTTAAAATCACATAGTTATAGCACTAAATTTTAATCTTTATACTACTAAAGTCCTTATAATTCATTCCACGGACATGAATGGAATCTTTCCATTGAATTCCCGTACTTTAAACGCGTCGTCTCTCTTTCCTACGTAATCAGTTACTGTACAGTCATTATAATATTATATGATAAGTTATCTGTTTTTGTTTGTTTCAATTCAAATTGTTTTTATGTTGATAATTGACAAGAATTATCTATTTACTTCTTATTATTATTTCTTCTTATTATTTCTATTTACTTCAATAAAGTCGTAATAAATCGTAGCTTGGATAGCTAATGGATTATTACGACTTTATTGCACAATGGAGCGAAAGAGGTTGGATAATGTGGGTATAGGTTTCAATTCTGTAAAGATAATTTTACTAAAATATAATCAAAATATATGCAAGAATTCTTATTGACTGGCCCGTTAATGCAGATGGCAGTGATCTTGATTTTACCTCCAGCAGTCACCGCTTACCGCTGATTCGAATAAATTCAAAATACAATTTGTTGAGTGTAAACTATCGTGAGTTGTGTTCATAATTTAATTTTAGAGAACGGCTGTACTTACGTCATATTCGGTAAACTAAGATCATACGATAAAATAAGACGTGAGTATAGCCAGTCTCTAAACATTAACAATTTGTTGGTTCTTCGAGTCTGGGTGTGTTTATTTAGAATTAATAAGTAATATATTTACCAGTGAGGAGCTGTGGTAGCCCAGCGGTGAGACCGTGCGACTCTTTCGAGGGGAACACGAGTTCAAACCCTGGCAGACACCAATGAGTTTGTCTATTAAAATTCGTGTGTCTAAGTCTAATTGATAATTGCAACTAATCACACGCTTTTCGGTGAAGGAAAATATCGTGAGGAAACTTGCATATCTCTAGAGAATTCAGGAGATATGTGTAACCTACCAATCCACATTGGAGCAGCGTGGTAGGTCTTAACTCCAACCCTTTTCTCCAGAAACGGAGAAAGGAGGCCTATTCCCAGCAGTGGGATTACAACAGGCCGCTTCTTTACTTTTTTTACTTCATATTTACCAGTTGTCTGTCACCCATAACACAACTATTACTTCGGAGAGGGAAGACAGCGTGTTGAATTGTCCCATCTATTTATTTAACATATGGTATCCGGCATAGAATAGATCACCCTCCTTTCTTACCGAGGTGTCGTAAGAGGCGACTAAGGTATGTACCGTGTGGTATCCGGCTGCATAGAGTAGACCACCCTCATTTCTTACCGAGGTGTCGTAAGAGGCGACTAAGGTAAGTTGACGTCAGGCAGGCGGCCGGTCCTAAAATACGTAGCCAAATCATTTGACAACATGTTTGTAACATATTGTGCCGACCCCACTTAGAGTGGGATAAGGGCAGGAGAATGATGATGATTTATTTAATTCTACACTTGCCCTTTTCTATACCTAGATATAAAGTATAATATAAAAATTCCAAATTCTGATTAGCGATGTCAACAAAATAAGATATGAAACCTCTGTAGTTAACAAACAGTTTCCATTAGTATGTTTGTATCCACAAAACTCTAAAAGTAGACTATAGAATGATTTAATGTTATTATACAACATGGCCGAATTTATGTACGCATAAACGAACATAAACAGATACGAAAAAATTGCATATATCTTTAAGATATTTGTTAAGCAAGACGTATGTAAATGACGTGTGTAATTATTGATTATTCAAATTCAAAATATTTTTTATTCAGGTAAACTGGTAAACAAGTGCTTTTGAATCGTCAACTCTACTGCTGTTTTGAAAAAACTGTACATACCGACTAGAGCCAGCAAGAACTTAGCGGTTGTTCTATTCAAAATAATTTTTGCTAGATGCTAAGATTAGCTACATCCACGCATTGTTATCATGTATGTCCTCAACAGTAGACGACTTTCTGTACCGGCGGCCCTTACAAATTTTGTTCGACATATTATTTATCCTGAATTAATTATTGATTAAATGAAAAACACTGCAAAGAGTGAAACCTTAGTTTCAGTTCCATATAAACTGATTGTTATAATTTGAAAGAGTTATCCAAGAGGGAATAACTAAAGGTTTAAGATGTTTTCTAAACAGAAAAGAGCGCATACCTTTTGTTGTTGAATATCGAATCTTTCCTTATTTGGAATAAGTAAATTCCTTCGTAATTGGAAACTACACATCCTTTCCTAATAGGGATCTGTTTAACGCTTCCTAATTGGAATCTATATACAAATGTTACTATTTTGCTAGAAAGGATTTAAAGTCAAATCATCTAGCTTGTGAAGCGTTTAACCACTCCAACACGCTACCAAGGTTAAATTATTAAAATAATAACATTATGTATGTGGAAAAGATAACATCATGAGGGAATCCATAGACTTGCGATTCTTTTTTTGGCATATAACTTATTAAAACATTCGTTTTTCTTTATAATTCTGTACAAACGTCAATTTTTTCATAATTAAATTGTTTTCAAAAGAAGAACGAATACCAGGCTTTTGAACTAAAGACTATATAATACATAGATAGTAAATAAAGCGAGAAATTGAATGCCATGACAGTGTATAACTTCATGGACCGTATCGCCGGAGCCTCATTAATGACGAACGGCACGTCGATGTCAAAATCCACATTTATTTGCATCTAATAAAGCGATTACTAACAATGTCGCAGCCACAGAGATGCCCGGTGAATATTTACAAACTAAAAGCTCTTTAAACGGCCCATGTGGTTTGTATTATGAAAAACCGTTCACGTTTTATGCTAATGGCAGCGCGCAGCGAAAACTAGAAAGTTTACTCGCACAGACGCGAACTACAGACACATGCAAGCGTATATTGCGATAAAAATTCACATTCTTCATATATATAACTAAAGAAAATATTGACTAGAAGGAAAATAGAAAACTCACCGTTTCAGGCTCCTCGCTAAGTGTGTTCTCCCACAACATTTTTTTAACTCGCAACAGTTCGCTCACTATTTTTTATATACGCTCAACAATGTTTATTGATTCTGTATTAACGATCAGTCCATTTCCGCATATGTTTACGAGAAAATTCGCATCCCGTTTATTTATTCAATGGGAAACTTTCCCGTGCGCGCGACTGCTGCCGTGGCGATGTCGGCGTTGTATGCGCGGGCGCCGGTCGCCGAGCACTCACGAAGGGACCCGATGGTGCACGAAGCCACCCGACCGCACCGACCTACTTTGTTCTACGTTGAAACGCTTCAAGTGGTCGAGTGTCGATTTTTTCTTCATTTTCCGATGAAATGCTACCTGTCTCGGTAACTGGGCAAGACAAAAACCGACTCGTTTTCCTATATTCTTTTTTACAACACTCAACGTTGAATACGTTTTGAATAAATTTTAATTTTCTTAGAGATTTAATGACATCGAGCATGAAAATGTGATTAATATTAGGTCCTTACATATGAAATTGGCGTTTTGTCGTACTGGCCACTTTGATCTCAAATATTACCTTTATGGTTAGGAATTCCAAATTCAAATTCATACAGCTATTTACTCATGCATTTGTGTTTCAAACCCCCTAATTCATTTGTTTTTTCTTCTTTTGTTTATTTCTTTGTGTCACTCTGTTTACAAAATGGAAAACATGAAATATCGCGTTATTTACGAGTATGAGTTCCACCGTGGCACCAGTGCTGCAGAAACGGCTCGAAGGATTAATGATGTGTATGGTGACGGTGTCGCAAAAGAAAACACAGTGCGTTTTTGGTTCCAACGTTTTCGTTCTGGAAATTTCGACCTGCAGAACAAGCCTCGTGGACGGCCGGAGACCAAAGTTGATAATGAAGAATTGAAGGCTATTGTGGAAGCGGATCCATCGCAAACCACGTCCGAGTTGGCTGCAGGCTCCGGTGTTAGTGATAAAACTATTCTAATCCACTTGAAGCAAATTGGGAAGGTGAAAAAGCTTGAAAGGTGGGTACCTCATGAATTGAGTGAAGCAAACCGACAAATGCGCGTCGACTGCTGCTTTACGTTACTCAACCGGCACAATAATGAAGGAATTTTAAATCGAATCATTACCTGTGATGAAAAGTGGATCCTCTACGATAATCGGAAGCGCTCATCGCAATGACTGCACCCTGGCGAACCAGCCAAATCCTGCCCTAAGCGAAAATTGACTAAAAAAAGTTGCTTGTAAGTGTTTGGTGGACTAGTGCCGGTGTCGTTCACTACAGCTTTCTTAAATCTGGCCAGACGATTACGGCAGATATCTATTGTCAGCAACTGCAAACCATGATGGAAAAGCTAGCTGCTAAACAACTGAGGCTGGTCAATCGCTCTAGGCCACTGCTGCTTCAGGACAACGCTAGACCACACACTGCACAACAGACGGCTACCAAATCAGAGGAGCTTCAATTAGAATGTCTTAGACATCCACCGTACTCTCCGGACCTTGCTCCAACAGATTACCATTTTTTTCGCAATTTGGATAACTACTTTCAAGGAAAAAAATTCAACTCCGATGGGGCAGTCCGAACCGCCTTCAAAGATTTTATTGATTCCCGCCCGAATGGTTTTTTTAGTAAGGGGATTAATGAACTACCTATGAGATGGCAAAAGCTATGTATGCAACATAGCAATGGTACATACTTTGATTAATTAAATATATTTCATTAAAAAAAAACGACTTTATGTTCCTCCCATAGAAAACGCCAATTTCATATGTAAGGACCTAATATATTCAATTTAAATGACTCTTTTAGCAACAAATAACTTTCAACTGAGATCTTACAATAAATTTGTAGGTTTCAGTATAAATTGACTATGAAAAGTAATTGATAGAATTAGGCATTACTTGCGGAGGACGCATTTTGGAGGTCCATAATACGCGTGGAATCCACGACTTTGCGATTGTGTCGCGGTGTCTATCTCCTGTCGATTCTAAGGTTATGGGGCGAAACGATTATTGAGATTGTACTTGTGAATGTGTGTATTGCGTGTATATTTTGAATGGCCCGTTGGCGCTGTGGGTAGTGACCCTGCCTTCAGCTCCGCGGGTCGCGGGTTCGATTCCCGCCGAGGGCCAACATTTTCTATAAACAAATTGTTGGTTCTTCGAGCCTGGGTGTGTATTTGTATTTAAGTATGTATTTAAACTTATATATGTAGTGTATCTACCAGTTGTCCGTCACCCATAACTCAAGTATTAAGTTACTTACTTTGGGGACAGACGACCGTGTGTGTAAATGTCCCATATATTTATTATTTATTTATTTATATTGTTGTGTTAATGGTGGCGGATAGTCATACGTTTTTAGAATTCTAGAATTCTACATCTAGATGTATAAGGTCAGTGCTCTACATTTAATATATATAATATTTTATTGCGGATTATACCAAAATAATATTTACCTTCCTTTTTTTTCAAAAGTTTGTTACCAAGTTTATCCAAGAGACATTTCAAAGAACATTCCGAAAATCTTTGACAATTAATAGTTACAGAAGTTTGAACAATAACTATTTTGTTCTATTAAATAATCATAATCAATACTTCCACTTAGTGACTAAGTTTTATTGATTGCTAACTTTTGAACTTTTACATTGTGTAAGTCAAGGTATACGTGACTAAGTGCTCGCAACATCTTAAGGTCTCAGAATGACTATTTTAGCAAAATGTCCTTTGTGTTTGCCTTTTAGAAAGGGTATGTCTAACCGCTTTAATTAATTCTAGTAGCATAGGTTACTGAAATTTTGATATAATAAAACAACTTATGTCTTCTGCCAACAAAAAAAACTTAAAAAAATTCATTTCATGTCCCTACTGTTAATCGTTGAGGAGTTCCCTCGTCTGAAGCCAATCCTTACAGCAGCATCAGGTCATGCTTATCTTAAACATGCATTGTCATCGGGACTGCACCAGCATGTAAAATTTTGGCTCAATCGAACATTGGGTCAAATTGAACTTGAAAGGCCTTCGCATACATACACGGCTAGTTGAATAAAAGCAAAAGTAATAATAAAATTATTTTGCTATAATCCGCGATACAATCATACATTGTATCGCGTATTATAGCAAAATAATTTCATAATTACTTTTGTGTTATGGATCTCCGCAAAGTAACGCCTAATTCTATAAATTATTCGAATAAAAGCTTTTTAAAAAAAACAAGGGACTATTTTGGGATTGTGTACTAAATTATTGTTATAAAATAATATTATTTTAATGCACTACGCATTTTATTTGCTTATTATTTTATTAACTTTTATCTACGTCCCATTTAGTAGGTCCTAGGTAGTAAAGTAACGGCCTGTTACTATCCCACAGTTGGGCATAAGTCTCCTGTCTCTGTTTCTGGAGGGAAGGGTTGGAGCTAAAACCTACCACGCTGCTCCAATGCGGATTGGTAGGCTACACATATCCCAGAATTCTCTAGAGATATGCAGGTTTCCTCACGATGTTTTCCTTAACCGAAATTCATGTGATAGATCTCAATTAGAACTATAAATCAATTAGACACATAAGTATTAATAGAATATAATAAAATAAGAATATAATACTCCTTGGTGCCTGCCCGGGGTTTGAACTCGTGGTCCTCCCGAAAGAGTCGCACGGTCTCACCGCTAGGCACATCACAGCAGTCAAAATATATTCACTGAAGAAATATTCTAGTTTCAAACCTAAACCTTAGTAATTATTAAGTATTTTTAGTTGAACAACGAAAACAGATCATCATTCTCGCGCCTTTATCCTACTCTAAGTGGGGTCACATGATTTGGCTGCGTATTTTACGACCGGCCGCCTGCCTGACGTTAACTTAGTTGCCTTTTACGACACCTCGGTAAGGAATGACGCTAATAATATTGACGAAGTAAACAGTGGATTGTCGCAGGTAGCTCAATGGTTCGGGCTAAATAATTTGGTACTAAACTCAAATAAAACGAAATGTTTAGAATTTGCATTACCTAATACAGCTAAAAAAGCAAATGAGCTCTTAATAGACAATGTACCACTAAAAACAGAAAATACAACTGTATTTTTGGGAATGACGTTGGATACAAAACTCCAATGGAGCACACACATAACAGCTCTCGCAGGGAAACTCAGTTCAGCAGCCTATGCTATTCGAAAGATAAGACAGTTTACAGACGTCGAAACAGCAAAACTAGTTTATTTTGCTTACTTCCATAGCATTATGTCTTATGGAATAATGTTATGGGGTAAATGCGCTGATATTGAGAAAATTTTTGTATTGCAAAAAAGAGCCATACGTGGCATTTATAATTTGAATTCGCGTGAGTCCCTGCGAGAGAAGTTTAAGGAAACAGGTATTCTTACGTTAGCTTCACAGTATATTTTTAGCAATTTGATTTTTGTGCATAAAAATATACATAATTATAAAAAGATTGGCGATGTATATAATAGACAAAGTAGGAACCGACATAAGCTTGCGGCTCCTGCTTTGCGCCTTGTAAGAGTACGTAAGTCGTTTGTGGGTTTGGGTATAAGATTCTATAACAAAATTCCACAATCAATTTTAACTTTGCCATTACAGCAATTTAAAAATACTGTTAAAAAGAGGCTGATACAGAAAGCCTATTATACCGTGGAGGCTTACATTGATGATAAGAATGCGTGGATATAGCTGCTCTTTGACCTTGTGCAGGATAGCTATGACAAAATGTAATTAGTATTAAGAATCTTCTTTTTTAAAAGAGCTCCACCGAGTTTCTTGCTGGCTCTTCTCGGTAGGACGGCTTTCCGAACCAGCAGTAAAGTTGACGATTCAAAAGCACTTGTTTACAAGTTTACTTGAATAAAGAATATTTTGAATTTGAATTTGAATGAGGGTGGTCTATTCCATGCAGCCGGATACCACACGGCACATACCTCAGTCGCCTCTTACGACACCTCGGTAAGAAAGGAGGGTGGTCTATTCTATGCCGGATACCACACGGCGTTGAACAACGACAACAGATATTTGAAATAAAATACTTTTCCCAAAAGTAGTATATATTGTCATCATTGATATTGTTATAAGCAATCCCCATTTCAAAAATGAATCACAAAGTTAACCTAGCCCTCGATTACATTATTGAGAAAGATTTTGCTGCTGCAGGGAAAAACCTAATGAGAAATACTTCGCACCGGGCAATTATTATGAAAGCTGATTTCATCCCAAGGTCGCCGATATGGATCGTGATAATATCGAAAAGATATTATTTCAAATATGTGGAGTTGCGACGTTTTGAAAATTACAATAACTGTATAGCCTATGATCATATAAACATATGTATATTTATATAATTAAGTTGTGTCATTTTAAAGTTACATCCATCCTTATATTATAAAAGTGAAAGTTTGTTTGTTATACTTACACAGCCATTTTGCTGGAGATATATTGATGAAATTTGATATGATTTCAATTGTATCATTGAGTATTGAGACTGTTTCAATTAATCTAGCGTTTCTTAATCTTTTTGATAAGTGGAACCCTTTTATTAGTCACTCTTTATTGTGGTATCTCTTTTTGTACCAACCGCCGTGTCCGGCTAAGTAGAATAGACCACCCTCAGTTCTGACCGAGGTGTCATAAAAGGCGACTAAGGTAAGTTGACCCACCGTGTGGTATCCGGTTGAGTAGAATAGACCACCCTTTTTCTTATAGAGGGGTCGTTAAATACGTTAAGGTAAGTTGACGTCAGGCAAGCAGCCGGTCGTAAAATACGTAGCCGAATCAAGTGACAACATGTTTATAACATGTTGTGCCGACCCCAGTGGATGGGATGTGAAGGGCAGGAGGATGATGGACCTCTTTTTGTACCAAGAAAAAGCCCCTTATAGATCTATAAGGATGTATTAGGATATGATTAAAATAGAGGGCTCCAACACGCTGCTGATAGCGGGGACAAGGTAAAGATGGGCGTGTGATGAATATTGTGGTACCCTTGGTTTGTTTTAGTTGTATGCTTTTGCGTATTTTGTTACAATCTGTAAATATGCAATTAAAATGTCAATCATTTCAAAAAACATTCATTTTCAAACATAACAAAAGTTCTAATTTCAGTGTGCCGTTAAATTTTTATTACTCATTTATGTTACCTCCTTGAATGTATTAGAAAACCACGTAACTGTTGCTAAACCCGTAAATCTTCGCAGAACCCAAGAGTTTATGCAAGGGAGATTATTTACAGTTTAAGAGACTTTGGATTAACCTATAGATGGGTATGGTGTATGGCATGGCTATGGCAGGGCTTTAACATCGGGTTGGATATAGCCAGTATTAATATATTAAAATCAACTGTGCTGTCATCTATCAGTAGATTAAACAGTTGCATTCAAGTCCCAAGTACAGAGATAAAATGTAAAAGGTAACAATTTTACGTCACCACGTCGCAACTAGCAGTTACATAAATAATTTAAATTGAAGCGTGGTAGATAATTTTTGACGCGAGACACGCTGGTATGCAAAATGCAAATGCCCGTTATTTAAAAAAAATAACCAGCCGCCGTACTACATGAATTCCTATAGTGTGTATTTCATGTTAAGTTATATTGATGGAATATATTGCGTACCAAAAGCGCGTATCGACGCTTTAATCTAAAAAAAATAACAGTGGTTTTATCTGCAAGATTATGTTATACATTTATACACGTGCCTTTTTTCGATTATGATTTTATCAAGAATTCAAAACCTCTCAGGTCTAAAATAATTTTTATTTCTAAAATTGCTCTGACCGAAAAGAACGGCATGTTTTTCGGAGTTTTTTTCAAAAAAAAAATTTAATTAAAATAAAGCTTATTTTATAAAATTATTCAATCTGTGCGTTGTGGTCCGGTGCGTTGCGATGCGGTGCGGTTCGGTGCCTTGTGATTGCGATTCAAAACCAAGCTTTCATACCATTTATATATTCTTCAATATAAAGTTAGACAGACTTACCAGATATTTTTAATTCAGTAAGTACTGCCCTGTTTAAACTCCACTTCTTCTATTAAAACTTATTTGTCTAATTGATAATTACAATTTATCACACGCTATTCGGTGAAGCAAATCATTGTGAGGAAACCTGCATATCTCTAGAGGATTCTGTGGATATGTGTAACCTACCAATCCGCATTGGAGCAGCGTGGTAGGTCTTAGCTCCAACACTTCTGTCCAAAAACGGAGAGAGCATGCCTATGCCCAGCAGCGGAATAGTAACAGGCAGTTACTTTACTTTACTACTAAAGTAAAAATAAGATAAAAGAAGTTGATGGCTAATATAAAAAGAGTTAAAAAAACTGTTGTGTAAACACTTTATCGACTTGTCGCGCGGAGGTTTAGATAAATATTTTGCGCATAAATTTAATAGTATTTCCTTAAAGTTCACTAAAAACTAGTCATTTAAGTAAAAAATAGTTTCCCCGCCGCCTAATAAATTCGTAGAATACGATTTTTTGCTTAATTTCTAAAAATAAGTGTCCCACCGTTTAATACGTAAATGCAAAGTCACCTAACAATTATTCATGCATGATGCTTAAACAGTTTTTCTATAAAACTCTCGATGGCCTAACTGTTGACCGAAATAATTTATCATTCAAGTCGTCGATTCACTACGAGTTCAAAATAATATATCTTACTTTTTTCAATTTTTTTTCTGATGTGTGTACAATAATATTTTTTTACCTTTAATAAGCTTGTTTAAACCGAGATGTAGGTAAAGAATGAATGCAGTGTGGATGAAGTGGTGACGTGAAGTGGTCTTAGGAACATTATGTGACCTCGAATGCTTCTTAATGTTAAGGGAAAAATTTATAAAACGGTCATAAGACCTGCCGTATTCCATGGATCAGAATGTTGGGCAATGACACAAACGGATGAAAGAAGAGTAAATGCAAATGAGATAATTTTGACTTAACAAATAATGTTAAGGTGGATGATTGGTGAAATAGTGGAGAAAACTGGATAAAATACTATAATATAAAGGGAAATCTGAAAGTTATAGCGTCCATAATAGACAAGACGCGTAATTTATGGAATAAGGCGTTACTTAACGGAGATCCATAATACAAAAGCATATTATAGCAAAATAATTTTTATTATTACTTTTGTAGAAAAGACGCGCATAGTGAGAAGTACAAAATTAAGATGGTATTGACAAGGAGGAATGAAAATTATGTCACCAAATGAGTGCTAAATATGTATGTGGATGGATATTTGATTAGAAGGACGCCTAAAAATAGTAGATGGTTGGATCGTGTGAAGTATGACATTAATGTAAAATGTGGTATCCGGCAGAATAGAATAGACGACCCTCCTTTCTTACCGAGGTGTCGTAAGAGGCGAATAAGGTAAATTCGGTGTAGTATCCGGCTGCATAGAATAGACCACTCTCATTTCTTACCGAGGTGTCGTAAAAGGAGATTAAGGTAAGTTAACGTCAAGCAGGCGGCCGGTCGTAAAATACGTAGCCAAATCATGTGACAATATGTTTGTAAGATTTTGTGCCGACCCCTCTTAGAGTGGGATAAGGGCAGGAGAATGATGATGATGACATTAATGTAAAAGGAGTCGTGCCAGAGTTGACGTAAGATGGGATAGAATGGAAGAGAACATCATGTTATTCCAACCCCGCTTATAGTGGAATAAGGATGGGAGATAAAATATAAGCTTAAATAGGCGATACTTCCGGCTCCGAGCGAATAATAAATATAAGACATTGATTAATTTTGAGCACATTCTTTTTTTTACTTCATTTGCTATATTCATTTTAATTAGGTGAGGGATAAACTATACCCGTCTTAATAGCTTTCCAAATACTCCTTTATTATTGTCAATCAAAAATAGTTAGCTACTATTTTTATCATGCTTATTAATCAAAATTATATATTATTTATCAGCAAGAAAAGTTTCATCATAATTAACTTCCTAGGAAGTGAGTTATATACAATTTATGTACTCGCCCTTGGGATACGACAGAGGTTAGATAACAGTCGCAAGTTAAAAAACAACAAACAATGCGGCACAGATAAACTAATAAACATTTGAAAGCTACGATTTAAAAGGAAATGAAATAAGTTCAAAACAAAAATATATATACTTTGAGCGCGTTTTGTTTCTTTAATTTTCTTTATTCTGTTCCCAAAGGAAAAGCGGGGAATTTTTTAGCCTATATGTTAGCCCGATGTATATGCCGTGTGGTATCCGGCTGAGTAGAATTGTTCACCCTCATTTCTTACCGAGGTGTCGTAAAATGCGACCAAGGTGAGTGAGATCGGTACATGTTGAAAACATGGTGTCATATGATTCGGCTACGTATTTTACGGCCGGCCGCCTGCCTGACGTTAACTAACCTTAGTCGTATTTTACGACATCTCGTTAGAAAAAGCGTGGCCTATTCTACTCAACCTTACCTTAGCCGCCTTTTAAGACACAGGTGGTAACCCACTGTGTGGTATCCGGCTGAGTAGAATAGACCACCCTCATTTCTTACCGAGGGGTCTTAAATTACGACTAAGGTAAGTTGACGTCAGACAGGGGGTCGGTCGTAAAATACGTAGCCAAATCATGTGACATCGTGTTAGTAACATTTTGTGCCGACCCCACTTAGAGTGGGATAAGCGCAGGAGGAGTACACCATTTATTTTTATAACTATTCTATTTAACTTATGATTTATTTTTCTTTAAACTAACTCCTTACCTTTTTAAATTATTCTTATTACAAAATATATATATATATAAATATATATATTAAAAATTGACGTCCGCCGGAAGCGGGGTAATATCCCGATGGTTAGGGCTTTAGAGTGAGGAACTTCCTCACAATACGTGCCAGTAATAGTGCGTTCTCTATCCGACTCTTGATCCAACCATTAAGCGAAAGCCTCTGAAGATGTTGATCGAGGCTCTTCGCAATCAGACCGTTAACCGAAACAACAATAGGAACAATTCTTGTTGAATAATTTATAGAATTAGGTGTTACTTGGCGGAGATCCATAATACAAAAGTAATAATAAAATTATTTTGCTATAATCCGCTATACAGTAAATAGAAAATATTATTTTCTATTTACTGTATAGCGGATTATAGCAATGTGGGATGTTGAGCCAACATCCCACATGGCGGTTATCAAGTAGCATAATATTGAAGTTCCTCAAAATCATTTAAGCATTTTCGATCGTATCTATTCTTTCAAAATATTTAATTGATTCGTTAAAATAAAGATCAGCGAACTGAATTATGAATTGCTAAATTAAAGTCGGCACAGTATTTGACATTATAACTTATTATTTTAATATACTGATACATTCACACTTAATGGACTGTGATAATGTCAATATAATTATTAACATTTGACATTATCTTACTATTTTTGCTCTTATTATATAACAGTATATTTATTTATTTATTATTAACTAGCTGTGCTTTGCCCGCGTGGAAATCAGCATGTCAATTTTTTTTTCTAGAAATAAAATTTTAAACATAAAAGTTGTTATTATGAGTTAACCATAAGAGATTGAGCTTTCGCGGACCCTCGGTAAGAAATTGGGTGGTCTATTCTACTCATCTCATACCTTAGTCGTATTTTACGACATCTCGCTAAGAAAAAGAGTGGCCTATTTTACTCAACCGGATATCACACGGTGGTTCAACTTACCTTAGCCGCCTTTTAAAACACCTCGGTAAGAAATGAGGGTGATGTATTCTACTCAGCCGGATACCACACGGCGGGTCTGAGTGAGATTCCAGTGTTTGGAAACTTGCATACATTATAACTTCCTGGTGCCATTTCCAAACAAAATAGCCACTCTGTCATGTCACGCCAGAATACGTGAACTTAACGTGTAACATGGTTTGTTCGTGTTAAAAATGTATATAAAAACTTTGAGTCTTGTAACATTTAAATGGCACATTATACTACGCACGAACTAGGTTTACCATTTTATGGTACCTTACCAAAGTATAATCCCCACAGCTGCTTTATTTGTGATAAACTGCTTGACGAAGTTTCGTGAATAAATAGAATTATTTGGGAGAAATGTTTACTTCTATAATTTGTTATATTGTTATATTTCAAGCAATAAAGCCAGAATTAACAAATAATAGACCAATATACAAGTTATGTCTACCTTAAATTACCTTCACTCTGGTAATAGTACCAGTATACAAATCCCAAGAATGCTGGCAGCGATTCCGCAGTTCTGATATTTTGACAATTGAAAATCTATACTAATAAGTAAGTAACGGCCAGTTACTATCCCACTGCTGGGCATAGGCCTCCTCTCTTCGTTTTTGGTTCGCTAAGGCGTACCACGCAGCTCCAATGCGGATTGGCAGTTTACACATATCCCCAGAATCCTTTTGAGACATGCAGGCTTCCTCACGATGTTTTCCTTCACCGAACAGCGTGCGATAAATCGCAATTATCAAATGAACTTATGTCTTAATACAAAAACCCTTTTGGTGCCTGCCCGGGGTTTGAACGTGTGACCATTAGAAAAAGACGCACGGTCCCATCGTTCGGCTATCACAGCTTTACTCTTTACACAGCTATACTTATATTACAATATAAATACTGACGTTTGACTACCTGTGTGTGTGTTAAGCTTTGACGGGTAATCCGCTGATAGGGAATAGGAAATAAAAACATATGTTAAATAAAACAGTACATAATTTACAGTATTTGAACATTTAAGTTGAAGCGAATGAAGTTGTATCTACAGGTATACTATATGACATAATCGGGAATCGTAGCCATAGAGTTAATATAAATAGAGTAGGGAGACTTTTAAGATAGAGTGTAAAAAAATAATGAGAGGAAAGATGAAAATCGTATACTTATCTTTGTCATTACACGTAATCAAGCCAAGTGAAAAAAGATAAAAAAAAATCTTTTAACAAATTTTCATGTCCCTACTGTTAACCGTTGAGGAGTTCCCTTGGCTGGAGCCAATCCTGACAGCGGCCGGTTATGCTTAATATAAACATGCATTTTTATCTGGAATAGATAGATAGATAGATAGATAGATAGATAGATAAAATACTTTATTGCACACCAAAATAATACATATAAATAGTTAAAAGAAGTATCGGTACAATAGGCGGCCTTATCGCTACAAGCTATCTCTTAGGCAACCTTAGGGTAGAGGACTTTATAAAAAATCAGCGATAGGGGTATACAAAATAATTAAGTACTAAATATATAAGTATTATCCTATAAAACTATAATAAAACAAATAAATAAGTATAATATAAATGACGAAAAAGATAAAAATTTAATGAGCGAAAATATACTACGAAGTTAGAAGTAAATGTAAATCAGGAAGAATTTTAATAGAATTGGTTAACTTTTTCTTTAAACACAGAAAGATTAGAGGATTTTCTAATATCTACAGGAAGTGAATTCCACAAAAGGATAGCCTTGACTTTTAAAGAATTTGCATAAGGAAGTGGAGTGAGAAGGAATTTTTAGTTTTAAATTGTGTGGAATAGATAAGTATGTAAAATTTCATCTCAATCGGACACCGGGAAGTGAGTCAAATTTAACTTGCAAGATTCCACCTTTACATGCTTAGTTGAATAAAAGCTTTTAAGAAGACTGATAGATACAGTCTCATTTTTTTTCTTTATTCTAATAGAGCACATTGTAGGCCACTCCCTACTCTAGTATAATAACTCTATTAGAACTACGAAACTGTAGATAGCATTATAAGTACATACATAAACGCAACAATAACAGTCGGTGTTGTTTGCTCGCTTAATTTATTCTAAGAAGTGTCCACATCGGTACACGCATTTGTAGCAGCCATCAAACTGATCGATTGAGATGTGAGATAATGCCATGACCACTACCAGTGACCACATCTTGCGCAATTGTGAAATGTAAACAACTTGTTTAGAAAACAGTTTTTTTCTTTAATTATATATATGACTAGCTGTGCCAGCGGCTTCGGCCGCGTGAAAATCAGCGTGGTACAATATCTTTCTAGAATTCAAACTTTAAACATAAAAGTAGTTATTGTGAGTTAACCATAAGAGATAGAGAAATACTATCGTGGACTTTTTTGTAGTATTTTTATAGATCTACAATTCTCTAGTACATTACTTTAACGTATCTCTGCTGGTTTACGCAGCGCACGCGACTAAAGCTCCCACCAAGCAAGTTTTTTTAACAACTGCGCGACCTTTTCGACACAATTTACATAATACTGATATGTACTATATACTTAAACCATCCGGAAGTATTGCACTATCTTTTGGTAAAAACCGTACAAAAATCCGTTCAGTAGATTTTGAGAAAATCGATTAAATACAGACAGACAGCTTTTTGGGACTTTGTATTATTTGTTTTATAATAAGTATAGAAGTAACGGTCTATCGTGATGTATCCGGCTGAGTTAAATAGACCATCCTCATTTCTTACCGGTTGACCTACCATGTGGTATCCATTTGAGTAGAGGGGTGGTCTAGAATAGACCTCTTTCTTACCGTGGGGTCGTAAAATACGACTAAGTTAAGTTGACGTCAGGCAGGCGGCCCGTTGCAAAATACGTAGCCGAATCATGTGACAATATGTTTATAACATGTTGTGACGACTGTTTTATCCGCCGATACCACTTAGAGTGGGATAAGGGTAGGAGAAAGAAGAAGTAACCGCCTCTTACTATCACGCCGCATTACTATTACACGTGCAATCAATCATATGTAAATAAAATCTTTAAATATAAAAATCCTGTCACAATGTGTGTTTACGCTAATATTCAAGAGTACTATACCGATTCCAATGAAATTTTCTTGTTAGTTATATTTTAGTTCAATTTGCGATTTTGTCGGTTGCGAGGCGAAACGATTGTTGAGTTTGTGATAGTAAACGTGTGTAGTGCTTGTGTATTGTGGTGGCGGTGGTGGAGGTTTGTGAATGTGTTTTTACGAATCCTGCGTGTAACGGGTATGAAAAACGGATAGTCCACTATGCATTTAGCACTATATATTTTTTCTATTTACTGTATCGCCGATTATAGCAAAATAATTTTATTATTACTTTTATGGATCTCCGCAAAGTAACGCCTAATTCTATAAATTATTTTAGTTCAACTTAAAGGTATAGAAGTTTATACGATTACTTATGATTTGATTTGATTTATTCACGATGTGTTAAAGTAAAGTCCGTAAGTTAAAGAAGTAGGTTCTATATCACGATGCGCGATATATACTGACGGTTGTTATGAAATTAAAAAAACATTATAAGTATAGTGGTAGTTTAAGGAAGCTCTCTGACTTAAATTGTTAAGACAGGATTTCTGTCGGGTTAGGTAGTTTCTTAAAATTTTAGGGTGATATATAATATAAAATTATTGTTTTAGCGATAGAATTTCTTATTGAAAATTAATGATACCAAGTTCTGTAACTAAAATGTATAAGTTATGTCTATCTTAAATGTCTAAAAATCTTCACAGTATATTTTAAACAATGTAATTTTTGTACATAAAAATATAAAGAATTATAAAACGATAGGTGATGTATATAATAGACAAAGTAGGAACCGACATAGGCTTGCGACTCCTGCTTTGCGCCTAGCAAAAGTACGTAAATCGTTTGTGGGTATGGGTATAAGATTCTATAATAAAATTCCGCAATCAATTTTGGCCATGCCATTACAGCAGTTTAGAAACACTGTTAAAAAGAGGCTAATACAGAAAGACTACTATAATGTTGAAGATTACTTAGATGATAAGGATGTGTGGATATAGGTGCACTTCTACCCTGTACAAGACAGTAATAAATAAATGTTACTAGTTTTAAGATTTATATTTTAAAAAGAGCAACCGCCGAGTTTCTTGCTGGTTCTTCTCGGTAGGAACAGCTTTCCGAACCAGCAGTAAAGTTAAGGATTCAAAAGCACTTGTCTACAAGTTTACTTGAATAAAGAATATTTTGAATTTGAATTTGAATGTCTTACACGCTAGTAATATACAAATCATGCCCACGTGGAATGGTCCCAAGAATACTGGCAGCGTTTCCGCGTTGAATCGCTTAGCTGATTCTTTGTGCGAAAAAGGAGCTAGCCCTCTTGTCACCCGAAGAGGCAATTAACTGAGGTAGTTTTACTTCTATGATACTAAATCTCTGACACTGTTACTTCATTTTGTACTCAATTACAAAATACTGCTCTAAAATTATTTTCATGCAGAATGTTTGTTCGCTGTCCAGCAATTATTTATTATTGAATTAATAGTATAATATTTAAAATTTAAAACTGTGCTTAATATTTCGACTACAATTAATTTAATTAGTAACCTGAGAATACCCATTTAATATGAATTATTTAATGTATTTAATAATTACAGATTTACGAAATTTTATACCGCATTTACACAAATTATTTTATTTCAAAAGGTCAGCTTATGAAATCTCTTAAGTAGATAAATAAAATCGTAAACTTGATATTTTATTGGGTAGGTTTTAATTTCTGAGTGTACAAATCAATTGAGTGGTCCGTTGGAACAGTTATCAGTGACCCCGCCTTCAGCTCGGCGGGTCTCGGATTCGATTTCCGCCGAGGGCTAACATTTTCTATAAACAATTTGATATTTCAAATTATATATGTATCTATTTACCAGTTGTATGTCACTCATGATTCAAGTTTTAAGCTTCTTACATTGGCAACGGACAGCCGTGTGTATAATTGTCCCATATATTTATTTTTGTCAATACCGCTGTGTGTTATCCGGCAGAGTAGAATAAACCACTCTCGTTTCCCATCGACATGTCGTAAAAGGCGACTAAGGTAAGTTGACTCGCCGTGTGGTATCCGGCTGAGTAGAATAGACCCCCCTCATTTCTTACATAGGTTTCGTAAAAGGCGACTAAGGTAAGTTGATGCGCCGTGTGATATCCGGATGAGTAGAATAAACCACCTTCATTTATTACCGAGGTGTCGTAAAAGGCGACTAAGGTAGGTTGACGGCAGGCGGCCGGTCGTAAAATACCTAGCCAATTCATATAACAACATGTTAATTACATGTTGCGCTGACTGATGATGTATAAAAAGTAGTATTATATATAAATGTATAATGTATAAATAGTAGTAGATGATGTATAATATTTATTAATTACTTTTACCAATCGAGTTTTCATAGTAACTATGTTAAAATAAAAACCCAAACTTGAGTATGCATCCGTGTCCTTGTTATAACTGCGTAGTTACCAAAGGAAAAGCCCCGTAAATAAAAATACCTAATCCAAATAGAAATTTGTCATAATTTAATCTCTAAATAGTACCCAACCAGATCCCCGATTCTCATTCCCTTAAACTGTAATACCTATGTTTTTCATATTTTAGACTTTTCCTTGTGTCTTTATCTCCAACGCTGTGAGTCATCTGAGCCACGGATCATTTTTTGCGAACTATTTCGCGACGGCCTGCAGGCCTACCATGAACTCTATTGCGACTCAATTGAAGACGTTAACGAAATTGTTTTGCTATTTCATACCATGACGTCTTAAAGACGCACACTTTAAGTCGTTGCCGAATGAGCGTTCGGAATGTGATCTAAGAACATGTGACTAAATGAGACAGAGTTATCTATAGTTCATATAACGTTATCCTTTTTAAACATTACGACCCCAATGCAATTCACACTTCATGGTACGAAAAAAACGCTCCCGGTCGTCGTTTACGTCTTCAATTGAGTCGCAATAAGAGTTCATGGTAAGCCTGCTGGACAAGTGAGAGTGCCGAGTAGGTTCGAATCCCACAAGTGCAGGAATGTGGGTTCGAATCCCACTTCTTACATCATGTAATATTAAGGGCATCAAATTGATGATGTTTAGTACAGAATGCAAATGAATTAATTACATATTACGCAGACGGTCGTCCGACCCCAAAGTAAGTAACTTAATACTTGTGTTATGGGTGACAGACAACTAATATGATAATAATAGTATACATATAAAGTTTTGCTAAAGCAATACTTACTATTTACCATCTTAAACTACGCGCTATAAGCTATTTATTCTTCCTGTGGACCTAACTCAAAGCCATTTGGTATCCGGCTGAGTAGAATAGACCACCCTCATTTTCTTACCGACGTGTCGTAAAAGGCGACTAAGGTAAATGCCGTGTGGTATCCGGCTGAGTAGAATAGACCACCCTCATTTTCTTACCGATGTGTCGTAAGAGGCGACTAAGGTAAATGGCGTGTGGTATCCGGCTGCATAGAATAGACCACCCAGTCGACTAAAGTTAGTTGACGTCAGGCAGGCGGCCGGTCATAAAATAATAACATGATTACTTTGATTTGATTTGGTTTGAGCCAAATCATGTCAAAACATGTTCTGCCGACCCGACTTAGAGTGGTATAAGGGCAAGAGAATAATATTGATTACAATGTTGTCATATCTATTGTTTGTTGTTAATTAACCACGATGGAGGTGTAAAAACGGGTGATTCACTATACATAAATTAATTCAACAATAACGGATCTATAACGCTATACTGACAGTAAAATATGTCTGTAACTATATATTCAGAATGTTTTATGAGGTTACTAAGGTTGCACACGGTTCTGTATTTCCCAATCTATTGCTTGGAACTTGCGATTTACATTCAATTACATGTTAATACCATAGATCCGTTAGAATTATATAAAGTTCTATAAATAGCTAAAACTAAGCGGTAATGTTTACATATTAGAATTTAAATGATTTATAAAAGCTGGGGTGATTTTGCGAAATTCCATATTGCAAAAACTATAATCCGCGTGTGTTAAATGTATGCAATGCTAAGTGTATGAAGCAGGAAAAATTCACGTACCTTACACATGTAGGACAAGTCACCACACGTATCCCAAGACGCCTCTGCCAGCCACAATGCGCACAAGCATCAGGAGGGACATCATGGCACAGTTTAGATTGGCGTTCTTACTCTAGAATTGTATAATAACTCCAACGTCTAATACAAGTTGACATATTTCTAAGTAACGTAATAGTGTTATTTATTTCATGTCAAATTTATTTAAACGTGCTCTAGTAGACTTATTATTACAGATCGACATCTACATTCATCGAAATCTGATTAAATTAGAAGGTACCGAGACCTTCATTTCGAGGACGAAGCACCAACCATCTCTAAATTCTTAGTAATTCGAGATACATACGCGATATTTAGTGAAGGGATACCAAGATAGGAAATTTCTGGTACGGACTATATTATGTACTAGCTCTCCAACCACGTGTTGCTGTGGCTCAGCCTGGTTTCGAAATCTCCTCAAACAGAACTCAAAGGTTGAAAAAGTGCTCCAATCACCACCAAACTTTACAGGATCATCGTCTTGGTCATTCTAAAGATTGTCTTAAAATTTCATTAAAATCGGTCCATCCATTTCAGAGTCTACAAAGGACATACAGATAAATATTCATTTATATATATAAATATTTACACAAACACAAACTAGCTTGCTCCTTTTCGCACAAAGTATCACTTTAGCGATGCAACGCGGTAACGCTGCCAGCATTATCGGGACCATTCCACGTGGGCATGATTTGTGTAGTAAGTAATTTTGAATAGATTTTAGATTTTGAACATCTATAATTTCCTTGTAAATTATTATACAATTATTCTAAAAACGTCGATTGGGGCAAAAATTATTATAGTGACCGTTATTTAACTTGATTTATAGAGGCAGGCGTCACTTTGCGGAATTCCATACTACATGCATGCTTCTGTTATAGTGCATGTTATTTAACTTAGCAAACTATTTCTTATCTTATAATCACGTTTTAGACCATTCTAACGACACCTCACCTTCTCTCACTTCATCATCTTCACTCAGAAGATAGTAGTAATTGTCAATCACTCATAGTAGCCAAAATTATTGGCTTAACTTAGCGTGCCGCGAAGTTGAAATAGCAATTGCCGCGGCCCATAGCACGATGAGCTTTGGGGTTTTAAGGTGCTTAAATGGCGATGCCGGCGGAAAATGCAGCTTTCTGACTGTAATAATATCAATTATAAAGCGTTCCTAAAATATGTTTTAAATGCGTCACTTTCTTATACTTATAAAAGTATTGAAGGAAAAAAAATACAAAGAAAAAATTAAAAAAAGGATACCAAAAAAATTAATAATAATAATAAAAAATAATTGAATTTAAAAATATTTTTTGTACTAGCATTGATGCGTTAGAGTAAGTTTGTTTATAAGTACAAGTAAATTAAAAGATACAGATTCGCTTAACCCGTGCGGATTATAGCAAGGTAGTTCTGTTATAGTGCCTGTAAAAGATACAAATAAAGCTTAACTAAAAAAGGGCACGGACATAAAGGCTGTGGTATGTGATGTCATTTATGAAAAAAAAAAAAACAAATGTGTCACTTTCCACAGAAGAGTTAATATTAAAATTCAATCCGTTAGTACTCCGTTATGGATCCGTTTTAATTAGCTAAAAACTAAGGGCCCTTGACAGACCTTGCTACAGGCCCCGCTTAAGCTTCATCCAGGACTAGAAAAATAAGTTATTTATTATTAATGATATTTCTTAGAACTATAGACAGTAGTAGTGTATTAAGTTACGCTATAGAGTTGTTCCTTCTGGCACATACAAGTATGGAGCAAAGATACTATGAGTCAGGTATAGATGGTTCGTATCATCATCCTCCTGCCCTTATACCACTCTAAGTGGCGTCGGCACAACATGTTCTCACATGATTTGGCTACGTATTTTACGACCGGCCGCCTGCCTGACGTCAACTTACCTTAGTCGTATTTTATGACCCCTCGATAAGAAAGAGAGTAGTCCATTCTACTCAACCGGATACCACATGGCGGGTCGACTTAGCTTAATCGCTTTTTACGACACCTCTCTAAGAAATGAGGGTGGTCTATTCTGCTCTGCCGGATACCACTCGGCATAGTTGTGTAGTTCGTATCTAATTAAATATTGTTTCGTAGGGTTCAGTTCTTCGTTGTTAATTTTTTATCGTAGATCAATAGATCACTCGACAGTGGAGTTGAGAAGTAAGTAAGCGTTAGGCTTAAACATTTAAATAATTTATAGAATAAATAAATAAATAAAATAAATATATGGGACATTTACACTCACGGTCGTCCGTCCCCAAAGTAAGTAACTTAATACTTGTGTTATGGGTGACGGACAACTGGTAGATATACTACATATATAGTTTTAAATACATACTTAAATACATATATACACCCAGACTCGACGAACCAACAAATTCTAAATAGAAAATGTTGGTTCTCGGCGGGAATCGAACCCGCGACCCACGGAGCCGAAGACAGGGTCACTGCCAACTGCTATAATCCGCGATACATTTTGCGATTTTGTCGTGGAGTCTATCTCCTGATGATGCTTCGGTTGCGGGGTGAAACGATTGTTGAGTTTGTGATAGTGAACGTGTATTGTGGTGGCGGTGGTGGAGGTTTGTGAATGGGTTTTTACGAATGGGAATTTAGCACTATATATATTTTCTATTTACTGTATCGCGGATTATAGTAAAATAATTTAATAATTACTTTTGTCTTAAACATTTAGATACATATATAAATCTAGACTACCTTAGTAGCTTTTAAGACTGACCAGCACCTACTACGATTTATCGTGAACTTGACCTTTATTTCAACTCTTGATATAAATAAAATATATGTCGATACCTTTACACATCTATATTTGCATACAAATCCACTTTGCTATAGTTTATTTTATATAATTTATAAATATTATCTTAATGCTCATGTGTGATTAAAAAAAAGCAAGACAAGTGACATTTAGCAAAATTACTATAAACAAATACGTAAGTGATGACATACAATTAAATAAAAAAAATTAAAAACAAGATTTACATGCAGCATTCGTAACAGCCCAAGTACTACACAATACACTTTAGATAAACCGGACTGACTGTAGGCAATCCAGAGACGCAATGCCGTCCCCGTATCCCCGCTTAGTCTGTGCGAGTCCGACCCTACCCATAAGGGGTTTTTTCCTGTATAAAAAAAAATATCCCCACTTGACCAACATACTTCTTCGCATGAACAGACCCAACCTGCGAAGAATAAAAGCATTATCACCGGTCATTGTCTGCTAAATAAACACCTGTTCAATTTAGGTATAAATGACAGCCCAATTTGCAAAGGATGCATGAGGGAACCGGGAATATGCGTTATGCTATATTACACAGAGGTGGCAAAACATCGGGTGAATATCCTTGGCTCACCGAGGACATTGCAAGAAGCCTTCAGGGCTCTCTCTGGGGTCCTGGGCTTCTGGAAGGAGCTTGGCTGGCTGGAGTAACCAGACCGCTTTCACCCTCACGCACAATAGTCGCTAAAATGCGACTAAGTGCGGAAAACAGCCCGCTAACAAAGAAGAAAGAAGATAGCCCAAATACTACCGACCACAATCGCCAAAATATACTTTTTTTAAATTTAATGAGGAAAAATACCTTACAGGTGCCCCTCTTCGGAGAACGGTGGCAGGTATGTACCCTCACCGCCTAAAAAGACATAATTCTGCCACATTCACCACTCTGCTCTTTACGGGGCTGGGTAACGACCGCCTCGGAGACCTTCAGGTGGTCGTTATATAAGCCCCGTTCGGAACAGCCGGCAGGTCCTCTTTAGGGCGGCATACAAAGGGCTTGGCACTACTATACTAGCACTACACATATTCACTATGAAAATCTCAACCATCGTTTCCTCCCGGAGCATCGTCACGACAAAATCGCAAGGCTATTTTTATACGTAGGATTAAAAAAGGCATAAGCAGACATTGGTTATGCAAGAACTTTGTCTGTTTTTTTTGGATACCCAATACTGACCTTTCAGTGAATAAAAACGCTAACTACAATTTCCGACAGTGTGGGAAGATTCTGCCGGAAGCTTTTAGAGTGTAGTGTTATTGTGTGTCAAATTACCGAGCCACATTGATTGATATGTTGATAAATACTTAACAAATGGCATAGAGTAGCGGCGTGCTGAGCCTCGAGGCAAGAACATTGTTCAATATTACGTGAGTAGTATCTGCAAACGTAACCAAAAAATTTGTATATTACTAGCAATGCCCATCGGTTTCACCTGCGTCCATACCGATCTCGTGGTAGTGGAATATCTACGAAGTCGGACTATAGATTTATTCGTAGATTATAAAAAATGGGTATCATTAGTATTCTTGAAATAAGAACTAACTCACCTAATGCAGGCCCTGCTATAACGGTTGCTACAATGAATTTGTTTTCTTTCGAGTTACTTTTTAAATTCATAATATCTTTTGATTGGGATGTCGGATTTTAATAATTTAAAAAGGTTTTACAGGTATTGAAACAGTTTTTAATAAAATATCGTTTAACGGGATAAGGATTAATACAGAGATATAAATAAAATGGTTATTGTCGGCAATTTTATTAACTTTTACAAATGTAAGAAAGAATTTTAACCTCACCTTCACAATCTATTAAGAACATCGAACGCATCGACCACGTCATTTATTAATTTGTGTGTGCCTTAATATTTTAATATTAATTTCTCTATCAATCTAATTATTTTACAATAATTATTATTTATTAATTATTGATTATTATTATTTATATTACTCTACATTAATTATATTAATCTACAGTTCTCTTTAATTCCGATTTTGTATCCGAATCCGTAGACGTATCTAAGCGCAATCTAAGCGACTTAGTTGTCTTTAAGTTTTGGTAAAACGGTAGATGCAGTATCTGGTAACAAAATGCAGATTATGGACTTGTGTTTTGTAACTACCAACTGATCCAGTCATAATCAACCTTCTGCCCTTATCCCACTTTAGCGAGGTCGGCACAATATGTTACAATCATGTTGTCAGATGATTTGGCTACGTATTTTATGACCGACCTGCCTGACGTCAACTCAGCTTAGTCGCCTTTTACGACACCTCGGTAAGAAATGAGGGTGGTCTATTCTACCCAGCCGGATATCACACGGTGGGTTACCACATACCGGTTACCCACCCAATTCAGTAACATGAATATTTGTGAAGTAAGGGTATTTTGAGTAAGAATCACGGGAAATAACTTACGTTTACCGAATTAATATGCGCGGTATCGAATAAAAAACCACGATATAAATTATATATTGACTGGCCCATTAGCGCAGTGGGTAGTGACCCCGCTTTCAGCTCCGCGGGTCGCGGGTTCGATTCCCACCGTGGGCCAACATTTTAACAATTTGTTGGTTCTTCGAGCCTGGGTGTATATTTGTATTTAAGTAGTAAAGTAGCGGCCTGTTACACTGAGGAGGCCTATTCCCAGTAGTGGGAATAGGCCTCCTCTCTCCGTTTCTGGTGAGAAAGGTTGGAGCTAAGACCTACCACGCTGCTCCAATGCGGATTGGTAGGTTACACATATGTATCTCCAGAATTCTCTAGAGATATGCAGGTTTCCTCACGATGTTTTCCTTCACCGAAAAGCGTGTGATAAATTGCAATTATCAATTAGACACATGAGTTTTTAATGGAAAAACTCATTGGTGCCTGCCCGGGTTTGAACTCGTATTCCCCTCGAAAGAGTCGCTCGGTCTCATCGCTGGGCTATCACAGCTGTTGTTTAAGTATGTATTTAAAATTATATATGTAGTATATCTACCAGTTGTCCGTCACCCATAATACAAGTATTAAGTTACTTACTTCGCGGACGGATGATCGTGTGTGTAAGTGTATCCATTTATTTATTTATTGTGTAATACCAAACACAAATTACATTAATAACCTTATTAGAAGCAGCAGAAATAACATCCAATAAAATCCAAACAATTATAGCAAGGCCGCCGGCGCGGACCTGTTTTATACAAAATTTATTAATATTCCAGCGTACTAAAAATAAAAAAACATTTGTAAAGCTCGCGTGTTAGCAAAAAATTGTTTGTCCTGCCAAAGTCGTCGCGTCAAGGTCGCCTCGCAAAAAATACATCGAATTAATCAAAACAAGCTGTGCCATTAATATTCAATTTATTCTCTATTTGGTGCATTTGAAAGTATAAATTTTAGATAACAACTTTATAAAAAAAATCTAATGTTTTATCTAAATTATATAATACTAGCAGAGCTGTGATAGCCCAGCGGTGAGACCGTCCGACTCTTTCGAGGGAACACGAGTTCAAAGCCGGGCAGGCACCGATGAGTTTTCCTATTTTCGGTGAAGGAAAACATCGTGAGGAAACCTACATATCTCTAGAGATATGTGTAACCTACCAATCCGCCTTGGAGCAGCGTGGTAGGTCTTAGCTCCAACCCTTCTCTCCAGAAACGGAGAGAGGAGACCTATTCCCAGTAGTAGGATTATAACAGGCCGCTTACTTTAGTTTACTTACTTACTTACTTTAGTTAATTTTTTAACTTTACATATAATACTAGCAGAACCGGCCATGCCTCGCTATGGGTCAGACTGTTCTCAACTTCAACTCTCCTAATATTTGGACATGCATTATTTAGTAATATCTTCTTTTATTCTTATGCCGTGTGGTATCCGGCTGAGTAATATAGACCACCCTCACTTCTTACCCAGGTGTCGTAAAAGGCGAGTAAGGTAAGTTCCGTGTGGTATCCGGATGAGTAGAATAGACCACCCTCACTAAGACTAAGGTCGCAGACAGCCGGTCGTAAAATACCTAGCCAAATCATTTGACAACATGTTTAAAGCATGTTGTGCCGACCCCAATTAGAGCGGGATAAGATGCCGGAGAATGATGATCTTCTATTATTCTAGATATTTATTTGAACTATTGTCTTAAACTTTATTATCTTAAACATACACTGCTCGTTATAAGTAAAGCATTTGAGTTGATAAGGGTTACTATTGATTTATATATAAGCTGTGATAGCCTAGCGGTGAGACCGTGCGACTCTCTAGAGACGACATAGGTTCAAACCCCGGGCAGGCACCAATGAGTTTTTCTATTAAAACCTATGTGTCTATTTGATAATTGTAATTTATCACACGCTTTTCGGTGAAGGAAAACATCGTGAGGAAACCTGCATATCTCTAGAGAATTCTAGGGATATGTGTAACCTACCAATCCGCATTGGAACAGCGTGATAGGTCTTAGCTCCAATCCTTCTCTCCAAAAAGGGAAAGAGAGGAGGCCTTAGCCCAGCAGTGGGCATAGTAAGAGGCTGTTACTTTACTTTACTTTACTATTAATTTATAAATTAAATTAAGTTAAATTTACTATTATCTATTGTATATTATTTTTTTTATTCTCATTATTTTATCTTTAGTGTTATCTTGACTGGAAAGATTACATAGTTTTCGTTATTTTTCATTTTCTTTCATTCTATATTACCCGTATTTCACTTCTAGTCTTTTTTTTACTCGAGGATTAATAATAACAAACAGCAATAACTCTAACAATAAATAAAGAATAAAAAATTAATAAATAATATTGTATATGTCCAAAAACCTATCCCCAAAAATCACTCATCCGTTATAACATAGTATTTTAAGAACGCCTGCTTTTAAAATTTAGCAAACGTGAGGAACAAATATAATAGGGTTGTGATTTTGAAGGGGCTACGTTAATTAACAATAATAATATATAAACAATTATAAAACGATAGGTGATGTATATAATAGACAAAGTAGGAACCGACATAAGCTTGCGACTCCTGCTTTGCGCTTACCAAAAGTACGTAAATCGCTTGTGGGTTTGGGTATAAGATTCTATAATAAAATTCCGAAATCAATTCTAGCCATGCCATTACAGCAGTTAAAAACCACTGTTAAAAAGAGGCTGATACAGAAAACCTACTATACTATTGAAGATTACTTAGATGATAAGGATGTGTGGATATAGGTGCACTTCTACCCTGTACAAGACAGTAATAACTAAATGTAACTAGTTTTAAGATTTATATTTTAAAAAGAGCAACCGCCGAGTTTCTTGCTGGCTCTTCTCGGTAGGAACAGCTTTCCGAACCAGCAGTAAAGTTGACGATTCAAAAGCACTTGTTTACAAGTTTACTTGAATAAAGAATATTTTGAATTTGAATTTGAATATCAACATTATTTAATTACTTCGGTAGCATACGTATTTCGGGGAACCCCGCATAATTGGATTAGTACCTAGTTGTTTATTCGTTGCCGCCTCGTGGATGCGTCTGTGAATTTGAGTCAGACTATCTTCGGTAGTATAGTGGTCAGTATCCCCGCCTGTCACGCGGGAGACCGGGGTTCGATTTCCCGCCGGAGAGCTTCTTTTGACCTCCATAGAGACCTCGATCTTCCTACCATTACTCACCTCTTTAAACGTTTTTCGAAATCTAACTTCGAGAAATCTGAGGTACACCCGAACCCCCTTATTTCAGTTGCTTCTACCTACATCCCAGTTAGGTCCGACCATCGAAAATATAGGCGTCCAAAAAGCGTCTTGTATGACCCCGACGATCAAATAACGATCGCCAACACAGATACACGTAATACACACACACAGCGTCTTCACCGGCGAAGACGAGGTCCCAGTTTTGTGACGTCGGTCGGTCGTGGCTTCTCGCCACCCTTCCGACGCCGCAATGACTAATCTAAGTCACATCATCAATCCTCCACTACACGTCGCCCTAAGCCGTGGTCCGGCCTCACAGGAGGCACCCTTAGGACGACGTTCCCCGACTTAAGTAGAGCTTTTGCGCTCTACTCTCTGCATTTCGCAACCTCGACGATGCTTCTGCGCTCGCCCGTCCCGCCCGGTGACGCTGTAAAAGCCATTAGGGCTAACAGCACGCAGTCAATTCGAAAAAAAAATTGACTCAGACTACGCCTCCGCGGACGAGGTGGTACAAGTGTCATTGTTTAACGTTTTGGTTAAGTTTCAGCAACTTGTTAATGTTGCTGTTTTATAAGTTTGTAGTGTAATAGTTTTGTTCTTTAAGCCTTTCATAGTATATGAAGTTCTGCCCAAACTATTTCTTTTATTTCGGGAAACCGAACCCCCCTAATTTTGTCACCCACCGTAAATTGTGAATTGATATTACCACCCTACGTGACAGGCGCCTATCGTGCTATTAGGCGTCGCTACGTGACACTTCATAGTTTCGTAGATTTCATTTTATTAAATAATACATATTTTTATTATTTAATAATATAACTTAGAAATATATATATTCATTTATTCTTTAAAAAAATATTAGATTTAGCAAGAACCGGAGAACCGTAACGTGAATTTAAAAATTTACTTAATAACTTCAAAACTAATAAGTCATTAATAATACAAAAATGACAAAACACATTAAAAATGTGCTAATTGAAATTCGAATTCAAAATTGGCCTTTCCTAGCACTTTTGAATCGTCACATTAAATTTAAAATTAGGCAACGACTGATTCGGTAAGGTGATATAAGAACCAGCAAAAAGCTCGGCGGTCACTCTTTTCACAAACAAATATTACAATATTATATTTGTAATTGTTAATAAACAAAAATTGCAATATTGTCTAGTGCGTAGCTGGTCGCAATTTAATTCCAAGCTTTCTTATCATTAACATAGTCCACAACAGTATAATAAGCTTTGAATGAGTGTCTCTTTAACTGCTTTTTTGAACTTATGTAAAGTCTAAAATAGATTAAGGAATTTTATTATAAAGTATACCGAAGCCCACAAACGATCTACGAACTTTCTTAAGCCGAAGCCTTGGTATTATAATTTAGATCTACGATAGATAGAAATGTAGATATAGTCGAGCCGATTTACTCTCTCTAAGCCTCGATGTGCGTTATTTATTGTCGGGTACTATACTTTCATTGCTATTATTTTTAAAGTATACACCTAATTTAGGAGTAAGAAAACCCACGTAAATTAAGTAATAAAACAATATATTGTAAATATAAATTAATTTATTATACCTTTTTACATGAGTAATTTTATATACATTAAAAATATCTTAATTATTTTTACCTATGTGTAGTATATTGCTTAAAGCGGCAGTTTTAATTTTTAATGTGTGAGAAACCTAAAAATCCGACGAACCAACGAAAGACTAGACCTGGCCTGACATACTGATCAGTTATTGGATCAGTATGTCAAGTTTTTCGGTGGATATATTCAAGAATTTGCAATATAAAGGAGCGTATATCCTAAATTTTATTGTTTACTTATTATATGAGTAATAAAAAAAAATAAACAAATCGACCTAAAGAGAGGGTTAAAAAATTAAAGTATATTATTTTTCGATGTTTGTTTTATATAGCTACTGGTTGGCTATATTATCAAAATGCTCTCAGTTATTTGAAATAGATTTATTTATTCCCGCGGAATTTTTTTTTCAAAATGTTAGCCCGATATATAAGCATCAATTTTAGCTACATCGTGAATGTTATAGACAGACTTTCATCCTATTATATAGTCTAATTTTAACAAATGTATTAATAAGTTATATTTTAATTATTTAATATCAACTAAGTAATTAAAATATCAATTAAGTATCGACATAGTCTAGTTTTCAGACATGTCTTGCTATAGATCTAGTAGTATGTCTCTTTTTTGGTATAAAGTAATTAAAATTATACCAAATAAAGAGCGAATATACATATAGCCATGATTGTCATGATTATCATTATATTTCTTCACAATAATGATTATTATGGATATCTACACAAGCATGATTGCCATGACATTTTATGCAATCATGATTTTCAATATAATCTCTGTGGGTCAATTCTTATAGAGGAAGTATGATGGTGAAATAGCTTAACTCTTTGCCGCGTACAATATTAATGAACTAAATTAAATAAATAAAAGCAGGAGGAGGATTAACCAAGCACGTGCATTAATGGCACATGTTTTTAGACTTATGATTATATAAAACCTAAACTAACGTTTCTGTACATGAGTGAATACAAATAACTTATTAATATTGCTTATGAAGATTAATTAGAAGCATTTTAAAGCAGTATTATTAAGACAATACACTTGTAATTTTAAATATTAACTTCAATTTTTACATTGAAAAATAAAGTTAATATTCAAATATTAATCTTTAAATATTTAAAAGATCTCAAAATAAAGTCTGTTATAATTGTTCGATCGAATAATAAAACTAAGAAATATAATTAGAAGTCCCAAGTACCAAAAAGTAAAAACTTTCAGTAAAATTTATAGTTAATAAATTCAGTTCAGTATAATATAATAAAACTTACTAATAAAATCGTATCTCGTGTACATATTTAAATAATATAAATTATTAATATATAGAGAATATATTTGAGTACTATATTATTCTAAGAATATCCTTATTAATTAACATGATCACATTAAAGCTCATTGGAATGTGAATTAAATATGATTTTTCAGATTTTTGCGGTGCTTTTATGAACCAGTGTCTCCCAACCTTTTGTGTGCCATGCCCTCAGCCTTTCTGAAATTCTTATGTCCCAACTATGTAACATACTTTTAATATTTAAAAATTTAATATTCCATATAAAAGTAAAGTAAGTAAGTAACAGCCTGTTAATATCCCACTGCTGGGAATAGGCCTCCTCTCTCCGTTTCTGGAGAGAAGGAATGGAGCTAAGACCTACTACGCTGCTCCAATGCGGATTGGTAGGTTACACATATCTCCAGAATTCTCTAGAAATATACAGGTTTCCTCACGACGTTTTCCTTCACCGAAAAGCGTGTGATAAATTGCAATTATCAATTAGACACATGAGTTTTAATAGAAAAACTCATTGGTGCCTGCCGGGTTTGAACTCGTGTTCCCCTAGTAAGAGTCGCACGGTCTCACCGCTGGGCTATCACAGCTTATATATGTGTCAGGTCAGAGTTCTGATATGCCACATACATAACTTTTAATATTTAAAAATTGTTCTTATAAGAAACTTATATGATAGGTTTAACGTAGAAATCACTAAATTGTTAACGAATAACAGTATAGTATAGCATATTATAAAACATAGTAAGTAAATTTTCAAAATATATGAAAGGCAATGTACAGAGATTTTTTAATCAAAGCGAAAGGGTCAAAAACAAAAGGGTTAATAAGAACTGTACAAGAGTTTCTTTTTTGGCATCGCCCCCCCTTAACAATCAAATTGGGTGTGGGCGTAGGCCTTACGTTGGGAAACACTGTTCTAAGTGGATATTTAATGTCAAGAAAATGTTTTTATATATATAGCGCGTTTATGTACGTAATAGGATATTTGCGTAGTATGGACGGCGCGTAATGTACACAATATATGATAGTAGTCTATGAGACTGCAAATTTTGAATCACGGCAATCAACAGACATTTTTTTGACAACCGCTAAAGACCCAATAACTTGCTGCTACTAATTTAGACTTATGAGAATACTACAGAGACATTTAGAGAATAATTATAGACAATAACATATTAATTTTTGGCAAAGCTGAGCCTTAATAAATCAACTCTCTTTGGGCCCTTATCCGATACCAAATTATAATCATCACACAAATGATGAAAATCATTATTGATGACTCTAAAATAGTGCAAATCTATTAGTGCCCACACAAACCTCATTAAGACGTATTCTCATACACACCACAGATAAAAAAATATTGTCATAGAGTTATTATACCAGAATAGGTGAGCTAGTTAAAAACAAGAAAAAGTAGCAAACGAGATTTATTATATTTTATAATTCTTCTTTTTTGCTGATCTGAATATTGGATCAAATTGGATATTGTAAAATATCTAACTAAATTTCCTTTTGCATAAAAAAATGCATTAACATTTCGAAGGTGTGCTAAAGATGGTCAACGTATTTAAATTAAAAACGTGCTATAAATATTTCTGAGTGTCACCTTCATCTATTATTATTTCTTGACCTTACCTTACCGCCGAGTTTCTTGCTGGTTCTTCTCGGTAGGAACAGCTTTCCGAACCAGCAGAAGATGTTGACGATTGAAAAGCACTTGTTTACAAGTTTACTTGAATAAATAATATTTTGAATTTGAATTTGAACTTGGATGCTTGCACTGACCAGGCCTGTCTATAGCTTTTCCACTTAATAATTCTATAATTAGGGAACTTTTAATTTCGGCTGAGTAGAATAAATCACCCTCATTTCTCACTGAGGTGTCGTAGAAGGCGACTAAGGCAAGTCGGCCCGCCACGTAGTATCCGGCTGAGTAGAATAGACCACCCTCATTTCTTACCGAGGGGTCGTAAAATACGACTAAGGTAAGTAGACGTCAGACAGGCGGCCGGTCGTAAAATACGTAGCCGAATCATGTAACAATTTGTTTATAATGTGTTGTGACGACCCCGGTTACAGCTGGATAAGGCCAAGATGATGACGATGATTTATACATAGACATAAATCACACGATATTTAACTTTAATTTAGAACATAAAGAACAGATAGACGAGTTTGAGGTTTAGCAAAATTAAAGTTCATATTAAGAAGTTGTGCAGATATTTGTAACCATATAGGCCTGCATGTCTTCCCTAGTCTAAATATAATAACTCTACGGATAATATATGTTTGGATCTGAGTATCTAACGTCCGCTAGACGTTTAAATCAGGTGAGGCTCCTTAATTAAAGCATATTTACAAAACGAGCACTCGCAACACATAGTGCGTACTATGACACTTTCGGAAAAGTTTCTAGTCCATAGCGATCCTGTTACCCAGAACCATTGGTGTAAGCGTCGGACGCTGCTCGCTGGCCAGCACGTATAACACTCTGCACAGTTTGCGCTGCCCCCTGGAATAAGAAATATTGTAAGATCAATTCTTTGATACTGACTGGTGCTACTGGCGTAGGTGGCAGGTGGCACCATGCCTTCAACTCCGCAGGTCGAAGTTTCGATTCCCATCGAACAATTTTTTTCAGGACATGGGAAAGAACATTTATTGCATTATCTTTTAGCTGAACTAATTGAGGCTTTAATGAACGTAATACAATAAAACAAAATAAATTTCTGAACGCTCGCGTAAATGTTAATCATTTGTCATTATTTCTGTACGAACGCATAAATATTTGAGGAACTTCTATGTATCTGCTTAATGCACTTTTCAACCTTTTTAATTGATTAAAAAATACAGACAATATTTTATTCACTCTTTTAAAAAAGTTTACACAAAAAACATTTCTGGACGCATGCATAAATGTCAATCAATACGTAAAGTATTCGATAGGTTGGCAAGAAATGTTTGATAGGTACGGAACGAATGAACAATTATTTATTTTTATAATTATGTATTCGTCGATTTTTCATTGTTTTAAAGATGTATTCTGCTATTCGGCAAATGACAAATCCAACGAATCAAAGGCCACGAAAATTGGTCCAGCAGATCTCGAGTTATAAGTGTTGTAACAAACCCGACTTTGTTTTATATATATAGAGATTCAACCTACTTAACCGCTTGAGTTAGCGCCAACAAAGTTGTAGGTACCAGTTTATCAAAAATACATAAGAAACACAGTAATAAGGCGGGGCATAATTAGAACCCCGGTAGTTATCAGTTGATCGACAAACTCAGAAGGAGGACAGAAAGACACTGGATCCAAAGTGTCTCAACGTCCATCAATTGAAAAGAATAGTATATCTTACTCTTCTTTTCTCTTCTTTCATCTACCTTCATTAAACCCATTTAGTCAGGAAAAAGACACAAATATAACCAAATCATGATTGCCATAGTCAGATTATTAGAAGCTAAGTTAAAATTTTGAGTTAAATGTTTAGCAGATGATATCCCGTTATAAAAGCTCAAAAGAAATTAACACTTACTTGTAAATATTTTACGCACCTTGAAATAAAAAGAAATCGTAAATTTTGAAAACACAAAATTATTATGCCAATTATTATACAAACCGTATCACAGAAGTAACCACGTGAAAATTACATGCATACCATTAAATTACTTTTAAATATAAAGTTTCGTTAAAAACTACAAAAATTATTTAACAATTAGAAGAAAATAAAATAATCAGACAATAAATAATAGTCTTCCAATGCAAAGTAACGTCTAATTAGTACAATTAGACGTTACTTTACATTATTATATTATAATCCGCGCTTAGAGGAAATCTGTTATTTTAAGAGTTGATTATACTGTCCGTTGTCATACCTACTGTGTGCAGAATTCGTAAAACGGGAAACTACACTACATGACCACCACAATTCAAAATATTTTTTTAAAGTAAACTCGAAAACAAGTGCTTTTGAATCGTCGACTCTACTGCTGGTTCGAAAAGTTGTTCCCACCGAGAAGAGCCTGCATAAAACTCGACGGTTGCTCTTTAATCAAATTAGAATTCTTATAACTAGTTACATTTGGTTTTTACTATCTTGTACAGGGTAAAGGAATTACTAAATCCACGCATTTTATCATCTATATAATCCTCAATAGTATAGTAGGCTTTTTGTATCAGCTTCCTTTTAACAGCGCTTTTTAACTGCTGCAGTGGCAAAGATAAAATCAATTGCGGGATTTTATTATAGAATCTTATACCCAAACCCACAAATGACTTATTTACTTTAGCAAGGCACAAAGCAGGAACCGCAAGTTTATGTCGGTTCCTACGTTGTCTATTATATACATCGTCAATCCTTTTATAATTATGTATATTGAAGATATAAGTCCAAGTAAAGTTTTTTACCTGTATAGCAGCGCCTAGAAACTGCGAAAACGCTCGCGTCACATTAATGGCTGCTGAGACAAGTTGACCTCTTCCAGGACCCTGTTCTGCAGTCACAGCACTCGGAGGCTCCAGGGGTATCTAACACCATAAATAGATACATAATAAAATATACATAATTACTCCAACATCATAAGCCATAGGAATCTTTTCATAGATATAGCAATCAAGTAAGCCATTTAAAGTAGCTCCACAACTTTTGTAAGCCAATTTACAGAATTCTTAAATTGAGATAAAATAAATAAAAGAAACGGTAAATAAATTCTTTACAAAATATATATTAAATACATGATGCATTAATACCAGAAACCATAGGAATATTAGTATAATAACATACAGTCAAGAAATTTTAATAGTGCAATTAATAACAGAGCTTGCATGATTTATAAAAATAAAATTATGTACAGTTATGTTATGTATAATATAAAACATAAAAATAAGGGACTTGAAACTGACCTTAGAATATGTACAAGTATATTAATTTTCAATCAAAAAATACATAATCAAAATTTATAATATTTTGTATAGTTTAAATGTAGACAAAGGTTTATTTCAAATAAATATTGGATTCATCTTTTGAATAATAATAAAATTCAAACAATTATAACGCGTTGAACCAGATGGACCTATGGACGGGAAAAGAATACGTATAAGTGACAGGAAAGTACTGTATTATCAATTATACAGAGAGTTTTGCGGACGGGTCCTTAACAGCATCCCGAAATATGAATGTACCGGAAGATACACCGTTTACAATATCGCTTAGGCTTAGTGTTCCAGTTAGAAGCATCTTGAACTAAAGGAATTAGGTAGATGTCGATCCACTAACATTTTATAAACATTTCTTATATAATTTATAGAATTAGGCGTTACTTTGCGGAGATCCATAATACAAAAGTAATAATAAAATTAATTAGCAAAATAATTTTATTATTACTTTTGTATTTCTTATATAATTACAAAAGCACTACCTTAACACAAGCTGTGATAAACCCAGCGGTGAAACCGTGCGACTCTTACGAGGGGAACACGAGTTCGAACCCGGGCAGGCAACAATGAGTTTTTCTACTTAAACTCATTCCGCATTGGAGCAGCGTGGTAGGCTTAGCTCCAACCCTTCTCTCCAGAAACGGAGAGAGGAGGCCTATTCCCAGCAGTGGGATTGTAACAGGCCGCTATTTTGTTTTTTAGTTTAACCTTAACACGAAGCAACGTACTAGTGGCGCCATATGTTATTCCAGTGAGGAAAATACGTAAATCGCGTTACTAATACGTTAATACGGAATGACGTTCTGCATCGAGACACCAAGATGCCATGATCGAGACGCGCATTTACACCTCCACGGAATAGCCCACTTACACTGTCGCCCACCTGAAGGACGTCCCTTACACAGGACAGGACAACAGGACAGGACAACGCGAGCCCGGACTAGACACCCCACTGGATTAACAACCCTACCGGATTTGTCACGGATATAACACCCACGCAGAGAATGAAGGACGAAGATTATATCGCTTCATACCCTGATCAACCCTCGAGACACTTCCCCTCAGGCTCAAGCCATTAGGCCAGAGCCTAGGCAACAGGCCTAAATAAACATCCAGGCGAATGGCCTGCGAGGAATGGGCCGGGTAAGGAGGTACGCCTCGAAGCCCGTACCACACCCGCCCTCGGGCGAGTGAGAAGACCCCTGACTAGTACGTTATGTTACACAATTTTATTATTTTCCTTTTACTTAATATTCATTTTTGGAATTTAACTGCTTTCATTTTTATAACTGTTAGACATATATACACTGTACATATAAATTAAAGGTGGATTAGTAGGTAAAGTTATAAGAATTTAAGGCAAAAAGCGTTAATTTCGTACGGATTGTGAATTACACTTACCAAGGTGATATTAACACAAACACTCACATTATTTACAATTTTACACTACGGGAGTCGGGGAGAGCATTCTATTTAGATTTATATATCGTTATTAATTTACACACTATTTACAGTCCAACCCCCCATATATTTATCACATAGGAGTAATATATTCATATTATATACAAAGTAGCACAATAAATATGTGTAAAAAATATTACAACGAACATACGAATCTGGTCTATGCCACTTCTACTTAAATAGTCCAGGGTACAAGGTTTCAAAATATTTCTTAATTACTCTGTTCGGTGTAGATTTGATAATGGAAAATAAAAAAACAAATTATATAGCGCTTAAACATTTTTTTATGTAAAATTATGGAGCTGTATTTAAATCGCTATAATAACATAAAGTAAATAAGAATTAAAAACCGAGAAAATTCTTCACGATGAATTTATTGACATATGTACTTTAACACAAAAAAACCTATACGTTAAATTATTACACAATATTTACAAAAATATTTTTTTTTTAATTTGATTGATCTCAGGACATATTAAATTGATACATGTAGTTTTTACAATTATTCTGATTCGTGGTCCAAAAATTATACTTTATACAAAAATTGCCAACTAAGTGCTTTTATAATAAATAACTTTTTAAAAGTAAAACTAACTTAACATAACAAATTAGTATTTACCTCCGACTTTTTTCCGTTAGATGGAAATCGGCATATTTGCAAATGAACTACGCAAATAAAGTCAGAGTTATTAATACGCACGTTTGCGTACATTCATTGATTTTTCTACATATTTACAAATACCATTAAAATCTGTACAAATAGTAAATTTAATTTAAATATTGCCTTAGATTAAATTATAAATACACTAAAAATTAAGGTTTATTCATTTATTTAATCTAAGGCCGAGACCCACCACCTCATCCCCAATCACACAATTTAAGTAAAAGAGATGCGAAACCCACTCTATTCGATGACGGCCTCTCGTCAGCATTGCCAACGAAAGGCCCTGAGCCAAACCAATTGACTCTAGGGCTCGTTGCTGCAGACGGTGTCACTGAAGGTTTGGCTGATGGCGCAGGTCTCCTATTAGGTCTTGACTCTCCGGACCCAGGAGCGGTTTCTGCCCATTGCTGCCATAACCATGCAAGGCCATCTAAAATCGGCCGGCGCGGCGCTGGTGGTGGTGGTGGTGGCGTTGTCGTACGCCTAGCCTTCGGCGTCACTACCACTTGATTGAGTAAAGCCTATGAGGTTATAGTATGCGTTAAAGAGAATTTGTTATAATGAGAGTCAGTAGATTACGTTTTAGTTAAACATATGGTAAATTATGAAAGAGTAACTAAAAATGACATGAATATTAATGAAATCATAAAATGTTATTTTATTACAGTTTAAACAGTATATATGAATGGATGTATGACTAGAGGCAGGCCGAAGAAACGATGGATGGATGAATAATCTATTATTATACTTATTATAAAACAAAGTCACAAAAAGTCTGTCTGTATTTAATCGATTTTCTCAAAATCTATTGAATAGATTTTTGTACGGTTCACTTCCGGATGGTTTAGGTATATAAAACATATCGGTATTATGTAAAATGTGTTGAAGAGATCGCACAGTTGTTAAAAAACTTGCTTGCTGGGAGCTTTAGTCGCGTGCGCTGCGTAAACCAGCAGAGATACGCTAAAGTACTGTAGTAAAGAATTGTAGATCTTTAAAACTTCTACAAAAAAGTCCGCGATAGCATGTGTCTATCTCTTAAAGTTAACTCACAATAACTACTTTTATGTTTAAAATTTGAATTTTAGAAAAAATGATGAGACAGGTTACCACGCGGGCGAAGCCGCTCGCACTGGCTAGTATGCATATAGAAGGAGTGGCACCAGAGTTCACGAATGATTGAGGAGAATGGAAGACTAATATTGTGCCGACCCCACATAGAGTGGGATAAGGGTAAGCGAATGATGAATATGAATGGTGAAATAAATAATTGAAGACTCACAGAAAGTCTTAGTTGTTCATCCAAAGAACTCGCTGTTGTCGGTCCGAATCCCTGGTCTTTCAATAGCGCCGCGAGTAATGCGTCATTTGTATTTCCAAATTCAGTGCTTAATGAAATTGATGATTTAGTTGCTTCGGGCATCATTCCCGAAGGTTGGGCTTGTAATAATTTTTTTAATGCTTCATCACCCGTTTGACCTGTTATTGAAAAGTTTTAAAAATAAATGTCCTTAGCATTGCTCGAATTAATTAATAAACAAAAATAGTTCCATACCCGTGATGGCAATTTTGCTCCTTTGTGTAGTAGTTTCCTGCGCATCTTGAAGTTTAATTAATGTTTGTAATAATTTTGCATCGTCTTGCTCATTTTTGAGATCATCTTTAACCGCTATTTTTGCCCCATATGGTTTCGCAGTAGTTTGTCCAGCAGCTTTATTTGATGGTGTTCCAACCGGTTTCTGCATCAATATGTAACTATTTATTTATATGGAAGGATAATTATTGAAAGTATTCAAAAAATAAAGAAACTCACGTTCGTACTTGGCAATGTAGGGATATTAAATTTAGCTGGATCTTGGCCTGTTGCCTTCAATAATGCTTGTAATAATTTGGTGTCTTCTTCAAATTGCTTGATATCGGCTTGTAACGACGGTGGCAGCTGGGGCGTCGTTGTTGTTCGTGGTGCAGTAGTTGTTGTCCTTCTTGTCGTCGTAGGCCTGGTGGTGGTTGTTGGTGGTCTATTGGTTGTAGAGCTTTCGACTCTATTGCCAGTCTGTATCTCATTTAAACTTCTTTCTACAGCAAGTGCAATAACTCGGTTCGCAAGCGCTGTTTCAGGGTCCATATTACTATTCTTTGAGCTTAATACAGATTTCTGCATGAACAAAAGAATGGATTTTACTTTTTGTCTATAAAATATTAGGCAATGATTTTAAAGCCAGTTTAATAGAGCTGTTGTATTAATTTATGCTATTAAATCCTGAAAACTTACCAAATTTTGCAAGAAAAGCAAATCTTCTTGGTCTGAAAATGTAGATGTACTGGGAATCTCAGTCGATATGGTCAACTGTGCTGTGTCAACGCGCCCAGTAGTCGATGCTAAATTTCCTAGGTTACGTAAAGTAGTTGTAGACCTTTCATTAAAAGGTCGGAATGTAGTTGATATTCCAATTTGTTCAGTACTTAACTGCTGTGGCTGCAACGTAGAAAGAGTAACAGACCCAGAATTCACGTTATTAGTAAATACAGGCGATGGGCGAGTTGTATAAACTGGGCGAATATTAACAGGAGTTGTTGGATTTGACTCAATAGATGTCGTTAACGGATTTGACGCAATCCTAACGTTAGATGTGATTCCTGATATGATTGGTAAATTTCCAGTTTTTTGATTACCAGTAGCTTGTAATAGGGCTTGTAAAAGTTTTGTGTCTTCTTGTAATTTTCTTATATCGTCGTTTAATGATGATGTTGTCGTTTTGACAGTAGTCGGAAATGTTTCTGTCGTTATCCTAGTTGTTGTTGTAGATGGTATTGTAGTAGTTGTTGATGGCGTTGTTGTTGTTGTTGTTGTTGTTGTTGTCGTAGTTGCTGCTGTTGTTGGTGGCAGTGATATGTTAGTGGTAGTTGTTTGTTCCGTTGAGGTGGGGCTAGCATTTGTAGTACTTGTTAGTGCTCTTATCGAATCAAGACTTGGTAAATTAAGTTCATTTGGATCGCGTCCCATAATCAGTAGAATAGCTTTTAATAATTTAGTATCTTCTTCAAATTGTCGAATATCGTCTTCTATTGACCGTATCGTAGTACTTTGTATTTTAAGATTTTTAGAATTATTTGAATTTTGCAAAATTGTTTTTTTATTCATCTGTGATGCTTGATTAATTGTACTAAGGATATTTAAATTTTTCGGATTTCGTCCTATTTGTTGTAACAATGATTGGAGGAGCTCCGCATCTTTTTGATTCGTCGCTGCAGTTTGTAAAACATTACCGGTAACTGTTACAGTGGATGATGGACCCACACTTGTCGTTGTCTGTGCTGTTGTAATTTCTGGGGTAATCGTTGTTGGAATCGTAGTAAACACAGGTGTAATCACTGTTGGTATTGTAGTTGTTATTGGTAAAAATGACATTTCTGTTGTTAAGGTTGCCGATGTTTCACTTGTAGTAGAAGAAGGTACTATTTTCTCAGTAGTGGCTGAAATTGTTGTCGTTGCTATAGAAGTCGATGAAAAAGTTCTTTCAGTAGGAACTGCAACTTCTGTGGTAGAACTAATTATTGGAATTGTAAATTCAGAAGTCGGAGCCTCGGAACCAAGTTCAGAAACTGTTTCTGTTGTAATTTTAGTTCCAGTAGAATCGTTGTTATTAGCATCATTCTGGTTTTGTGTATTCAAAGTGGTTGGTATTGTTGATGTACTAATTTGAATTTCCTTTAATGTAGGCATTTTTGTAGAAGCCAGTTTTAACACATTTGATTCTTGTGGGGAAATTGTAACTTCATCTATAGGTATAAATTTAAATACTGCATTCCCATTTACATCAACAGGTTTTTCCGTACGAATTTGTTTTGTCTGTAATAGAGTTGCATGTTATTTTTGTATTTATTTGTTATTTTCAAAAAGAAAAGAACAAACACATTTAATATATAGACCCTCACCTCCTTAGTTTTAACGTGACTGAATATTTGAGTTAGTAAAACGTAGTTTCGTAAAACATGCAGTTTATTTTTAATTTTTTTTTTGAAATCTTACCAAATACTTTCAAATTAGTTGTAAAATAAAGCTCATGATAGCGTTATTGAAATTGTGAGAATGTAATGTCAGGATTTAATTTATGATTATACCTCCGGATCGATATCCAGTGTTAATATTCTTGGTTCACGAGTAGAACTTGTCATTGAGGATATGACCATCTCCTCTTTAGTTGCCGAAGATATGCTATTAAGCAGAATCTCATCGACAGAAGGTAGCATTGTTGTTGTGCGTAAACTCAAAACATGCGAGGCAGTGCTTATTTCAGCAGGCAGTTTATTTGTGGAGGTAGTTATACCCAATGAACTGCTATCTTTTATATTAAGTGCCGATGAAGGAATCTGCAATTATGAAATAGATGGTTAAGCCAATGTTACTTAGGAAAGCATTGCTATTGTTACTTAGGGATGCACTAAAGTTTGTTGCATAAAAGCTCGGCTTACCAGAATTCCTCCATCACCAATCTTCTATGCAAATGGCACTACAGTTTACACAGATGATTTATAAGCTCCAAGCATAGCTTTTAAGCTAAACAACAAAAATTAATACCGTATTTTGTAGGTTATTTACAGTGTCGGTGGTTAATTTATTTTCCGATCCGTTATTTGAGGTGTCTGTGGATGTCACAGTATTAGTGGATACACGGATAAGGTTAGACTGCGGTCTGACAATGGCCGGAATGTTATGGATGGGGCTATATGGATTTCTTAGACTCCATGGACTGATTGGTAGTATGTCAATTTTTTGCATGATTCGTGGTACTCTAGTTCCATTAGGGAATTTACGTATTACTGTGTTATTTGGTAGAACGCCGTAAATGATATATGGACTCGCTTCTGTTAATGATTCCAGTGCATCATCGTTAGGGTCTTTACGTACCACAGTATTGTTAGGTAGTATTCCAAAAATGACATAATCTTTTTTCGGAATGGTTGGTGACGAGACGACGTTGAGTTGGTTGCTAACAGCATTTACATCATTTGTATTTGTTATATTATTTATATTTGTAAGTGCAACAGTAGTGGCTTCAATAGCTGGCAAAGTTGTCATTTCTGAATTGTTTTCGGTTGTTGCACTTGATTCTGTTATAGGTGCCATGTCAGACATAGCTGTAGTTGTCTCAAAATTATTCATTGTAGACGATTGCAATGTATCAGTATTTGTAACTGTCGTATCAACCACTTCCATGTTACCATTATTACTTCCAACCGTTGTGGATTCGGCAACAGCCATAAAAGTAGAAGAAGTAAATGTATCAGCTATTACAGACGTTGTTTCTAAAGCCGGTGTTCCATTTGCAATTGAAATAGTTGAACCAGTTTCAAATGGTGTAGCCAGTGTAGTTAATAAATTAACCGGCTCAAGTGTTGACGTTTCTAAGCTATTTTGTAAGGAAGAAAGGGTTGTTGGATTTGTGGAAATAGTCGTAGTAATTAGCGTATTTGTAGTAGTAGTAGAAGTCAGTTCATTATTGTCACTAATGTCGGAAATAACTGACTCTGTTGTTTGCGGACTCATGGTACTTACAATTTCACTCAATCGGTTAGATAATGATATGTTACTTTGATTTGAATCGCCAATTAGTTCTGTTAATGGAGCATTTCTAATCTCATCGTTATGGTTGCGTATTAAATCTTCTATCATTTTTAATACTCGAGCTTTTTTAGATAATATCCACAGTTGTAACCTCGATAATTGACTCGGATCTTCAACGTTATCAATATTTTCTAATTCATCTATCTGTAGAGATGTATTATTTAAATTTGAATTTACATTTTCAGAGTTAAAATCATTTGACACAAAATTTGTTAGGATCGGGATCGGATCAGGTTTGTTAGTAACTGCATTCACATTCAAACTTGGATTTATTTCAATATTTAGACCGGAATTGTCTGCATTATTAACAGAAATTACATCGTTAAATGTAACATCTGTAGGGTTAACTGAAGTTGTTACCGTACTTTGCATAGATTCAGTAATTATTGGTTGTGTTTCAGTTCTGTTCATTTCTGGCAAAGTTAATGTATTATCCAAGTTTTCAAGTGAAGAGAAGCTATTTACAGTGGCAGCTGGTACCGTAGTAGCAAAAACTGAATCATTACTAACATTTTCGGTGCTATTTACATTACTGTTAGTTAATGTACTCTGAAGATTAGTTATATTTTCTTTCACAACATCGAAACTATCTCTATTAGTAATTTTAATATTTTCCGTATCTTTAATGTCCTCCAAACTGTAGGGAGTCGTGTTTGGAATGGAATCTATGTCATCTTGTAAAGTCATACTTCTACTTAGCATTTGAGGAATGAGTCTATCAAGTAATTTTACCATATCTAAAGAAAGCCTAGCTTTACTATCATCATCCATATTTTGAATTATATTTTTGATATTATCAGATAGCATGCTTGTTAGTCCAGAAGACACTAATTTGTTATTAGATAAAATAAGATCAGATACTTTGTTATATACCGTTGTTGGCCTGTCAGTCGGTGGCTGAGTCGAAGTAAATAAAGCTGTAGTTTTGTCTGTTGTTGGTACAGTGTCTGCATACAGAACTTTTATAGCAAACGGTCTCCTTGCGGAAAAAGGAGTAGTGGAAGGAAAAGTGGAAAAAGGAAGTGTTGTAGGTGTATTCACAGAAGAGATTTTTCCATCTTCATCATTTTGTGATGGTGTAACAGTCCCCTCAACCAGCACACGGTTAAACACATTTGGTGTAGTCTGTTGAGTTTGTACAGATTTAGCATTGGTGTTCATAACAATTGTTGATGTGGTCACGTCTTTACTTGTTAAACCTTCGACACTATTTACATTAATATTGCTACTCACGCCGTTGACAGTCAGTTTAACTTCATTATTAGTGTTTTGAAGTTGCGATACTGTAGTTGTTGAGGAAATACGAGGTTTGGGTGTAGATGTTAATATTTCAGCTAGCGCATCAAAAATTGATACTGTAACTGAAGGTGAGTGATGTGATGCTTCAACATTCATGACTTGCAATGGTTTTGCCAGGTTCTCGGAAAGTCTGAGGTCAGCTGACATTAATGGACTTGCTGTCTTACTAAACGAAATAACGTTCATGTCTGGCCCTAATTGTGATTCTTCTCCCTCTACCTGAAATAAGAGTTCATCTCGCCCATGAATATAGAAAAAGTTTTGTCAAAATACAGCTAAGATATTTGAACCGTGAGATATAATGGAAACCCCAGAAAAATGTGCGTAGACCAAAGCCTCTTTATTACTTTTGGTTTTATAAAAAGTAAGATAGGAAAAGATGCATATTAAGAAAGCAAAAACTGTTGAGTTTGATACAATTTGGTTTATTTAATAAATTAAACTTCACTCACACATGTATTTAAATAACTTTATCTAATGTGTATAAATAACACTAAGAACACTTGCACCATTAATTTGACATTTCATATTGCTCGTTCTGAATGATTTAAAAACAAATAATAATTATAACTAATATTAAATGCAAATTCTTTAAACTTTATACTTTATTTATTCTTAGTTCAGGCTATGCCTATAACAAAATATTTAATAGTGCATATCAAATGTCAATAGTATTTAGCGGTGTTGTTAGTCTAAAAGATGTTTATGATTAACCGGTACTAAGGCGGATTCATGCATGCAATTTGGAGATGTGGTATTCAGTCGCGACATCTGCTCAGTCGTAACATCCAAAAAATCTTCCTCAAACCAGTTTGGTTCCTCGACAGATTTTGTCAAAAGATGGTCTGTCACGAAGAATTTCAGCCAAGCCTTTCGTCATGAAAATAACAATTATGTTGATGAAAAGCATGAAAAATTATCGTTTAGGATAATTTAAATAAATGCCCCTGTTTTTAAACTAACAATATTGATGTTTCTAAAACTGATCTTGAAATAATTAAATTTATGAATTATGTGTGAATGTTAATTGATTATTATTTTTAATATTGAAGTGAGGATGAAACTGAATGTGTTTTTAATGAAATAGAAAACGACCAATTTCATAAAGGGGCTTTGTTTTTGCCATTTTGAATATTATTATGAAATTAAATTATAATTGTCAAATTTACAAATATGAAATAATTGCCTTTTAGTCATTAAAAAATATAATAATGTTGGTTATTGTGTTATTACTTACAGTAGATGATGTAATTGTGGGTACGGTTGGTTTGTAAAACGGTTTGTCGAGATATGATGCACGATATTTAGAACTATATTTAGTTTTAGATTTTTCTGGTTCTGCTATTATCTGTAAAAATGTTGGTTAAGCCCAATGTATATTATATTACTTCTGGTTTTTTTTGTGTAACGTTAAAAAGAAACATTTTTAAAAACCAAAAAGCCTGTTTTGACAGCGGAATAGATTATGCAATTGACTACACAAGATGCTTTAATAAATTAATCACCTAGATGTGTCAAATAAGAATGTTTCTTTTTGTTTACAAGTATGTATGTTTTCGTTACTGACTCATTCAAATTACGTTGCATGAAAATATTTATTGAACGTGAAATGATGACTGTTATTTGTTTTACTTTAAAAATTTACTTAAAATCAGATATATTAATTTTGCACATGATTTAGTTAATAATAATTTCCAAAATATCAACCCATTTCAGTGGGTGCAAATGCACTCTTAAAAAGTTTACCCATCAACGCAAAACGCTGCTTTCATTCCTAAACAGTTTTTGGCATTCATTTACTCAAAAAATTTTTTTTTCTAATCTTAACATAAATACACATAAATGAATAGCTGTAATACTTATTTTCAACTGTATTTGCATATTATAGTCATGTTAAATAATATTTAATGAATTTTAATTTATGAGTAGTTGTAATAAGTGTAACATGATCTTTTGAAAAGTCGAGAAATAGTTAATTTCAAATAATTTAACGGAATGGATCTGATATAAGTGAAATTTAATTAAAATCTTACTGCACTGATCGGCTCATTTAAAATTCTTCTAAAATTTAATTCACTTGTCTCCTTATGTATTTATGCCTATTAAAAATCTTATTATAATTATAAATAAGTCTATTGAACACTGTACTTACGCCATTTGATGAAGCCTCGGTAGTCTTTGAGAAAGTATCACTATATTTTTTTAAGTTCCGTTCTTTAGACTTTTGAGTCGTAATTGAAAATTCATCTCTACTTTTAAAGGATTTACGACTATATTTTCTCGTTTGAATATTTCTTATAAGAGGTATAACAGTTACGTTTTTTTCTTTACTCCCTAAAGTGACGTCATTATTTTTCTGCTTATAAGTGGCGTGATATTTTTGAGTAGTAGCAATCATATTTAAAACTGGTTTATTTTGACTTTCCTCCATGTTACTGATGACGTCATTTTCTGTACCATTTTCTAAAGATTCTTTGCTATTTACTGTAACTACAAACTTCTGATTTTCATTGCTTTCATTAATTGTATTTCCTGCTTGTTTGCCAGAATTGTTTAAATATGTATAAATTAATGGCGTCTCTGCAGTATTTTCAGTTTTTTTTTCTGCTACTGTGATTACTTCTATTACATCTTGTACGTTTTCTATAGGTGATGATACTGTACTACGTGCATTACTTCTTAGTCTAGAATAATAGGAAGTTCTAGGCAATATCTGTTTAGTATGAATATTAGCACCTTTTTCATTAATACTTTTATTCAATTCTATTGCCTTAGGAAGTTCTGTGCTAACGTTAAAGTGTTTTACTGTATTTCTTTTGGTAAATAAAGATGATCTTATTGCGGATTTTTTGAATAAATTATTACTTTCAGAACGGCTACTTTTTACCGATTTTTCTATTTTTGGAGTTTCTGTCGTTGTTGCCTTAAACTTTCTATTAAATTTTAAACTCTTTTGTGTTACTGGACGAGCCGTGCTTGTAGAGTTGAAAGCAGTTGAAAAAGTGCTAGACTTTTTATTCCTTGGGGTGTATGATCCACGTAGTCTATATTCTACAGACCTAGCTTTTGGTAGTTCAGTAGCAGGTGTGGTTTCTACTAGTTTACTTTCATCACTTTGAATTTCATTATTATCTTCTACATTAACTTTACTGCGGAGCTGAAATTTAGGTGTATGTTAAATATTTTAATATTTAAGATTTTTTTCAAATAGTGTCAAATGATTATATTTAATTGTATGAATATGAATATGAAGTATATGACTTATGTAGTATAATGCTGACTGAATTCATATGAAAATATGACATTTATTTATGAAATGAGGATTGTAATTTTTATGTATAAGTAAAAATGGATCTGTTTTATATTACCCGTGAATGTTTTTCTATGTCAGGAGCTGTGATAATAGATTGTGAAGAAGTAGGGTGAGTTTTAAATACTTTTTGTGATGCTTTCACTGACAAACTCTCGCTGGGTGGAGAGCTCGCTTGTGTCTGAAATGTTTATTATTATTCAATGCCAATGATAAATATATGTTAAATTTCTGATGAATGACTTTTTAGGGTATGTGATCACAATGATTCTTTGAATGTTAGTATGGAGCAATGTTAGTGATATTAAACAAACAGAAATTCTGTTTCATGTGCATCCTTTATTTGAAACTCGAACATGTTATACAGTGATATTAATATGAGATACGTATATTAATTAATGACCTAACCATAGAAGATTCTACTCACCGATGCATTTTTAGCTTGAATCAATGCTTTAAAACTTGGAGGATAGTTATCATCTTCACCTATTTCATCCGAGACCTTTGACTTAACTGTCAGAGATTCTTTCGTTTTAGCTCTCGAAATTGGACGTTTAACTACTTTCGTTGTCTTCATTGTACTTGTCTTTACAGGAGTTTTCGCTATATTTTGTCTGACACTTTTTTCGGTTGTTGATGAAGAATACTGCCTTGTTTCGGATTGACTAGTGATATTTTCTCGAGTGTGACTAGATCTTACATCATTAGATGTTGCAATTCCATCCCCTGTCAAGTTTGTATCTGTCTCTGCTTGTCGGGTCCTATATCTTAACTTTCTAGAATTTCTAATATCATTAGTTCTGGCAGTACTTTGTTCTTTAGGAGCAGTCGTGAGTGCGTTTGCCGTTCCGGACACCTCCAAATCTAATGTTCTAACATTTTTTCGTATATTAACACGTCCTCGTGCCCGAACTGACGTTGGGGAGATAATTTCAGTCATCCGAGGAGTAGAGCTTTTTCTTTTGATATCTTTACTTAATTCGGTTACTTCTTGTTGTACGTTTTTAGACACTTCATTAACTGTGGAGTCTGTCACTTTTGTTTGAGTTCTTATTATAGATGGTGTTGTGCTGGAAACAGATGGAGCTTGCGTAGATGTAGAAGTTACATGTCTTATGGTTTGGCGAGATCTACTTTTTATTTCTCTGTTTATTGTAGTATCAAAATTTTCTTCATTCACAACCGGCTTACTGCGTATACGACTACTTGTTCTTCTTGAGTCGAAGCGATCGTTTCGTTCAGACTGATTGATAGATAGGTCTGGTGGAACCGTAGATGTTGTTTCACCTTGTTTGCTTCGATGTCTTGTTCGAGAAACGTCACGTGGTATTATTACTTCTTGCCGCTCACCTCTCCTTGAAGTTCTCGATCTAAGGGTAGATTGTACATCCTCTGGTTTATTTGTACTGGTAGGACTTCTATCGGGGTTCGGATGTCGTCTGCTAATTCGTGATGTGCCTTCCACCTGGAAATAAAGATAATTTATTTGATGTAATTTTTTGCAATTTGAAAATTTTGTGTATTTTTTTTATTTAGATAATAAATGATTGTTTTATGTATAACATATCTCTAATACTTTGGCAGATAACAAGTTCCCATCGCAACGTTTTACATTTTTGCAAAGTGGAGGGTGAAATTTCTCGAATTAATTATATAGTCATATAAAAGCATATGCTTTTGGCCCTCACGGCTTTAAAGTTGGCGCTGCGGATGCAGGAGCATCGCTACTAAATTTTATATAGCAAAGTTATGTTTTTAGAAAATTCTTATGTGCCGTCTATCATCATCTATCTACATCTTATATAAAAATTTAAATAGTGTAGTTACCAAGCTTTAATCGTATGCCGTAGGATCTTTATTATCTTTTAAAATGAAAAGGTTTAAAAATCCCGCGATCGCAAAAGTTCAATACTATTACAAAATAAGCCTAGACGTAGAAATGTATACAGGTGCAACAACTATTCGACATCTTTATGTTTGCATTAAACCGTATGTCAGATAACTAGATCAGTTCAACAGTCAGTAGAAGGTATGGATGTCGACCTTGTCCGACTACAATATTGCGATTATACATTACTTATATATTACTAAGCTAATTTAATTAAAATTATAATAGTACCAGCCTACTATCCCACTGCTGTATAATGCGCCCCCATGTGAAATAAAAGGATTGCATTTAACACTTTGTTTACTAGAAGTATAAAAAAGGAACTGGGAGCCATTGTGTTTTGGTCCGTGTCATTAGAGGTGTCGCCCATAATCAGCACGCTGGGCAGACGTGATCGCAGGGCGTAGTTTATCGGATAGAAGGGTTATACCGCCATTAATCGGTCGCCACAGCCTCATTGGTTTAACTGCAGGGTGTACCAGGAGCAGGTGATGTTGACACTTGAAAAGACTGATTGGGACGAGCCCTTACACCCCAGAGCTGAAGACCAAGCTCAGTGGCATGCTGTCATGGTTGAATATAGATCTCCAAGATCTATCTATCTATTTAATAGATAGATAGATTTGTCTAGATAGATAGATTTATCTGTGATTGTATGAATGTGTTCTATCTTTTGTGTACTTTTTAATTGTAATATTGTACTTTTAATTAAGTTATGCAAATTACATCAAATCAATCGCCGTAACATATAAAATAAGAAAGTATTTGGAATTAAAAATCTTGCAAGATAATTTTTTTTTTCTTTATTTTAAGGGACTTTTGTCTATTCAGACATGACAGCCCCATCGTACCTTAACCTAAATATTAGCAAATTTAAGAGTAAGTAATAATAAGTAGAAAGGGAGTCATTGATGCGCAGCAGCAACTAGATCGTACAAATCAATGGCAATGATGGAATCTGGGCTATTTAATGCACACTGTAAGGTACCAACATTGGCGTTGCACAAATTATAGCGTCGCATCAACAATTCTCTTTCCCTTTTGTTTCGCTTACACTCCATTAGTAGGTGGTATACATCGTCTAATTTGTTGCATAGAATACAATTTGGGGAATCAACTTTTCTCATTAAATAAGCAAACTTTTTACTAGGGTAATGCCCTGAACGTATCTTAAGTGCTAATTTTACATAACACCGTTTAAGTTGTTCAAACCAGGGATTATGAAGGGGCTGACACTGTATTGTCTTATACCATATTCCTTGAAATTTTGATCTTTTGCAAGATAATGTGACGTTTAGAGATCACGGAAACGAAAGTAAACATATTTACGATTTAATATCGGGATCTGGTTTACGCGGCGACTCACATTCTGCTCTTGTTATTGGCTTCTTCTATAGAGAATGAACCTCCCCTGGTTGAGACTGATTCTGTCAGGCGGTCTAGACGACCTAGAAACCTCATTAGCTATAAGAAATATTTTTAAGGTTGTATGTTATGTGTTTAGATATATACATGTTATATTATTAAGTAGTTTAGTTAAGATTAGTTATTTAAATGTTACAGGATCTCTAATTAATGTTGGAGGGATGATGTGTGAGTCAGTAATAAACTAGCTACGCATTCGGATGTTTTCATTGCATTTGGCCTACCTAAGAAACAGGTAACTGATGATGATAAAAAGGAAACTATGTACCAAATTTTTGTTATACTTAAATTTATATTCTACAGATTTATTTTAGATACTCGCATACGATATATTAATGTACTGAGACTTCAAGATGCATGTGTGCTTTTATATAGGCGTTAGAGTTTACTGAAGTTTAAAACTTTAAATACTAAAGTTTAAAAAAATGGCTAAAAAAAGAATGATAAAACATTTTTTCTAGTTCCGTTTCCCTTAAGGACATTAAGTGAATGTACTAGCATTATCCCTCTCGGAATCAAAGGTCAAAAGCTATGACAGCTATTAAGTAGTAATCTAAATCACCTAATGGTCTATGCTTTTGGATACAACACGTGTGCCATGTGTGCTTAATAATGCGAATTATATTTCTAATATAACAACAGATAATGTAACAATAGATAAATTGCCCGATTATACTGTTTTATAACGAGCTTTATATTAATTTCACCTGTATTAAAGTACGTATATAACCGACTCCTTTGAACTTATTTTCGACCCACTTTAAGAACATAAATTTAACTCCAACTTTGCACACTTATCAAGAACCGGTGAACATACATTAAACAATAAAATACAACAAAAATAATTATTAATATATCATCCTCCTGCCCTTATCCTACTCTAAGTGGGGTCGACACAACATGTTACAAACATTTTGTCATATGATTTGGCTACGTATTTCACGACTCACAGGCAAGGACGGCTTACCTAAGTCGCCCTTTACGACACCTTGGTAAAAAGTGAGGGCGGTATTCTACTCAGCCGGATACCACACGGCATAAAAAACTGTCATCGCACTAAAAATTAAAAAATATCGAAAAATATTAGTTAAAGTTTATTGTTGGAAAATAGGCTTAATAATTATTTTAAGTGTTTGCCTTATAATACACGTCATCAGCGGGAATAATGTTTACTTTGTTTTGTTGATGTATGTGTTACACATCTATAACCTTATATTAATGTCCCTATCTGACAAATTTGTATAAATTTCTATAATAAAGTGGTAGAGCCGCTAGATCCAAGCGGCACATGATTATATAGATCCCGTGAATGGAACTATCAACTATGTATATGCCCAAAAAAAGGATAATAGTCTGTAAGCAAACGCATAATAAGCTGTGATAGCCTAGCGGTGAGACCATGCAACTCTCTAGAGACGACACAGGTTCAAACCCCGGGCAGGCACCAATGAGTTTTTCTATTAAAAACTTATGTGTCCAATTTATAATTGCAATTTATCACACGCTTTTCGGTGAAGGAAAACCTCGTGAGGAAACCTGCATATCTCTAGAGAATTCTAGGGATGTGTGTAACCAGCCAATCCGCATTGGAGCAGCGTGGTAAGTGTTAGCTCCAATTCTTCTCTCCAAAAAAAAAGAGAGAAGCCTTAGCCCAGCAGTGGGCATAGTAACAGGCTGTTACTTTTTACTTTTAAACGCATCACGCATTTTGAAAAATTTCTCCTCATGCGTCCCGAAATTACAGTTCCATTCACGGTTTCATTTGGCATATTTATGAAACATATCCCCAATATTTAAATGTGCAGGAAAATAATCGAGAATGTCACAAGACAATAAATCGTGAACATTGTTTAGTCTGATTAATTAAACGACCGTGAAATTTCAATTCTCATATTTGTTATACAGTCATTAGACACACGTAACTGAGAAGCGTATTAATCAAGTTTGCGTAATTGAATACTACATTCGGTAATGTTGAGAATAACAATATAGTTCGGTGGATATATTTTTATATACTTCATTTATATTATATCGTCATATATTCAATGCCTCTTAGACTTTCAAACTATATAAGTGGTATTCATATTTTATGGATAGATACCGGCAGTTCGCACCAATATAAAGACGTGTTAAATCTCATGAATAAGTGAAATGATGGACTCGAAATTAGTCGGATTAACCCGATAGAATAAGACCGGAGTCCAGCTGGTGTCAATACATAAACTACATATTGTTAGTGGTTGCTCCGCGGGTCGCGGGTTCGATTCCCGCCGAGGATCAACATTTTCTTAAAACAATTTGTTGGTTCTGCGAGCCCATTTTTACTTAAGTATGTATTTCAAATTTATATTTATATATTTATCAGTCGTCTGTCACTCATAACACAAGTATTAAGTTATTTGCTTTGCTTTGGGTTTGACGATCGTGTGTGTAAGTATCCCATACATATTTATTAAACATTTTTCGCGTAGTTAGAAAACTTCATGGGCGTTGTGGTCGTAGGGTGCTATAATGGCGTCCTTGCACCGAGAAACCCAGCATTCATAGATACCCCATGAGGCGCACTGACTAACTTAGAAGTGTTGTTAGGAACCGCTGGTTTGAAACGGCACAAGAACGGTATGAAGATTCTTGTAAGGGCATATGACCAGCAATGCAAAACTCCATTCTTTAAAGAAGATGCGCGTTGTGATCGTAAGGTGCTATAATGGTGTCTTCACACCGGAAAACGCAGCGTTGGTAGACCACCTACGAGGTGGACTGACGACTTTATAAATGTATCAATGAGCCGCTGGATCTAAACGGCAAACTCAAACGAAAAACTCATTTGTGTCTGCCCGGGGTTTGAACCCGTGATCCCCTGGAAAGAAACACCCACACAAGTCCAAGAACCAACAAATTGTTTATAGAAAATGTTAGCCCTAAGCGGGAATCGAACCCGCGGCCTATATATAGGATCTATATAGATAGGTTGCGGATAGTAGTTATATAACCTGTATAGTGTACTATAATCTATATTTCAACTACGGTATAATGGTTTCGTCACATTAGAAAGAGTCGGTAGATTATCCACGAGATGGACTGATGGCCTTATAAATGTCTCAATGAGCGACTGGATCGAAACGAATTTATACGAAAAACTCATTGGTGCCTTCCTGGGGTTTGAACTCGTGATACCATGGAAAGAGCCACTCGTTCTATCCGTTCGCATAATTCTACATAATGATGCTGTTAAAACATTGAACATTCCTGAAACTATCTATCCTGGATCGTGGGAAAAGACAGAAAGGAAATTCAGTGCATACAAGAAACGGCAGCCCTTTAATAGTCCTACCATATCAGGACAATAATACTGACATTAAGTTCTTAAGTACTCAGCATTATTTCTTAATAGGTATTTGTCAAAGCGAAAGGGCGTCGCATACTAAGCAATTAACTCTCGAAGATCCAATTAGTTTCTGTATATTTCTTATATGTGTAGGAGTCATAAGCATCAACTGTACCGCGACCAATTTCACGTAGTAGTTGTTTTTTTTTGAGTTTATGCCGTGTGGCATCCGGCTTAGTTGAATAGACCACCCTCATTCCTTACTGAGGTGTCGTAAAAGGCGACTAAGGTAAGTCGACCCGCCGTGTGGTATCCGGCTGAGGAGAAAAGACCATCCTTATTTCTTAGCGAGGTGTTAAAAAGGCGACCAAGGTAAGTTGACACACCATGTGGTATCCTATTGAGTAGAATAGACCAACCTCTTTCTTACCGAGGGGTCGTAAAATACGACTAAGGTAAGTTGACGTCAGGCTGGCGGCCGGTCGTTAAATACGTAGCCAAATCATGTGACAACATGTTTGTAACATGTTACGCCGACCCCACTTAGAATGGGATAAGGGCAGGAGGATGATGAATTTTTTTTGGGTTTAGGTTTAACCTTGTTATCACACCTGATAATTGAAAATAGAGAAAGAAAGGGTCCTTTGCGTGGCATTCTAAGTGGCACGGTTGTTGGTAATGTTATCGGTATTACGCTATAAAGGTAATTGGTTGATGCTGATAATTGAAAATACTGAAGAGAACTTAGTATAGATAAATTTTTCATCTTGACTGTCTGTCTGTTCCTCCTTTCACAGCTTATTCGTCGGAGCAATAATGATAAAATTTGATAAGATTGATATTATTTCACTTACATATAGAATACAAAAATTATCTTTTTTCAATAAAGAACCGAAAAAACATAATTGAGAGTATTATAAAATGTGAACTAGTATAAATATCCAGATTTATTCTTTGTAAAATAAAATAATAATCCTTAATAAACGAATTCAATGTGCCATCGACGATCCTTGATTCGGAAATAATTTGCAATTTTCCAATCAATTGCATATAACCTCTTAATGGACGTTTAAAAAACTTGATTTTGGATGCATACCTTCAAGGATTTTGAACGTTTTAATACAAAAAAGCGAAGCAGTCACAATAATGAGGTTAAACAACATGATTATTAATAAATGAAATGGTAGAGGTCTTTCGTTTTGCACAGCTCACGAAATAAGTACCTACTGCATAGATTACATTGAATTCTTGTTTATATTTTTAAACACTTGAGCCATATTGTTCACTTCCTTTGTTATTAGCTTTTAGTGGAAACTTTATTGGCATCTGTATAACTATTGTAGATTCATGTAAACATGTATTATCTTAAGCTGTATGGTGCCCAATAATAAATAAATAAATATTTAAAATATCTAAAAAATATGGTGATTTTGATGAGTTGGTTATTTAGGTATTTTTATTTGACTATTACTTCCTAAGTTCTCCGTAATGTAATATAATCACAATCTCATTGCGTAAGCTACTGGCCAAATCTAAAAAACTGTCCTAAAAAGAAAACGTAGTAAAAGAGTGATTTATAGAAGCAGGCGTCACTTTGCGGAATTCCATATTACAGGCACTATAACAGAACTACCTCCCTATAATCCGCACGGGTTAAGCGAATGCATGCAATGCTAATGTGTATGAAGCAGGCAAAATTTACGAACCTTATACATGCAGGACAAGCCACCACAACACAACACCACAACACAACACCACAACAGCCTCGGGGTGCGTGTGGTGGCTTGTCCTGCATGTATCCATCCATCCATCCATCCATCAGCCTATCTCAGTCCACTGCTGGACATAGGCCTCCCCATATCTGCGCCAGACATCCCGCTTTTCCGCAATGCGCATCCAGCTGGCCCCAACAACCTTTTTGATGTCGTCGGTCCAGCGAGACGGAGGACGCCCTACACTGCGTTTGCCAAGACGCGGTCTCCACTCCAGGACTCTTTTGCTCCAACGGCCATCAGTCCTGCGACAAACGTGACCAGCCCACTGCCACTTCAGCTTGCTTATTCTGCTAGCTACGTCGGTTACCTTGGTGCTCTCGCGGATAATATCATTTCTGATTTTATCCTTGAGAGATACTCCGAGCATAGCTCGCTCTATAGCACGCTGAGCGACTTTAAACTTGCGGACTAGTCCCGCTGTCAGTGTCCACGTCTCGGCGCCATATGTCAACACAGGCAGAACGCATTGGTCGAAGACTTTGGTCTTCAGGCATTGCGGAATCTCGGACGTGAAGACTTGACGAAGTTTGCCAAATGCTGCCCAGCCCAAGTGGATTCTCCTTTCAGCCTCCCTCTCGAAGTTGTGCCGGCCAAGTTGGATATTCTGGCCTAAGTATACGTAATCCTGCACAACCTCGAGAAGGATTCCGTTCACTGATACTGGTCTTGGCACGACAAGATCATTGAACATGACCTTGGTCTTGTCCAAGTTCATGCCAAGGCCAACCAGCTGGGAGGCATCACTTAGGTCATTCAACATTTCGCGCAAGTCCTCCAGCGTTTCTGCAAAGATGACGATGTCATCCGCGAAACGAAGGTGTGAGATGTATTCTCCATTAACATTGACGCCTCGTTCAGTCCAGTCCAGGGTTTTGAAGACGTCCTCCAACGCGTTGGTAAACAGTTTCGGGGATATTACGTCCCCCTGTCTTACCCCGCGCTGAAGGTGAATAGGTCTTGTTCGCTGGTCCTGGATTTGAACGGTCATTGTTGCCGCGTTGTAGATGCATCTCAACACCTCGATATATCGCCAATCGATGTGACATCGCTGCAGAGATTCCAGAACAGCCCAGGTCTCAATGGTGTCGAAGGCTTTCTCGTAGTCCACAAATGCCATACACAGCGGCTGATTATACTCTGCGGTCTTCTGTATAATCTGCCGAACAGTATGGATGTGGTCTACGGTACTATAACCTTTTCGAAACCCAGCCTGCTCTGGTGGCTGGAATTCGTCAAGTCTGGCAGCAAGACGATTCGTTATGACTCTCGAGAACAACTTGTAGATATGGCTCAGGAGCGAGATTGGTCTGTAGTTTTTCAAAAGAGTTTTATCACCTCTTTTGAAAAATAAAATGACCACACTCCTAGACCACGCTTGAGGTGTAGTGCCTGTATGGATAACGGTATTAAAGAGCTCTGCTAAGGCTTCAAGGATAGGACGTCCAGAAGCCTTTAGCAGCTCAGCCGTAATCCCGTCATCACCTGGGGCTCTTCCGTTTTTAAGTTGCTCGAGTGCCATACTAATCTCGCCACTCTCAACGTCCGGGATGTCTTCTGTATAATGGCGCGACAGTGGTGCTCGTGGATCCTCGGTATCCCGGGTACTAGGCTTATGTGCACTCGACGAGTAAAGCAATCCGTAATATTTCTCGACCTCCTTCTGGATCTCAGAGCGACAGACAACTGTCCTGCCGTCCGCTGTTTTAAGCTTCGCGAGATGGCTCCTTCCTAAGGTTTTTTGAAAAACTTTCGACCCCCTATTCTGCTCAATAAGGGCTTCTATAGCCCTTGCATTTGAGCAGCGGAGGTCTCTGCGTACAAGTTTTCGTATCCTCTTAGAAAGGGCCCTCTGTTCTGGCGAAGCGGCTTGAACGGACGGCATTTCACGCCTCTGTCTCATCAAATCCAGGGTTTCGGGAGAAAGTTTCGACTGCTTGCTTCGACTCGTCGGTGAAAAGTGCTTTCGACCCAGTGTACATACCGTCTTCACCACGTTGTCGGTTATCTCGTCCACATTACCAGTGGTTTCCAGACAGTCGAATCGATTTTGGAGTTCCAATTGAAACTGCTCGGATGTACAATGTATTTGGGGCAGCGTAGGTCGGAGAGTAGGCTTCATCATACGGGACCTTTCGGCTTTAAAACACATATTCAAAGTGGCTCGTACAAGTCGGTGATCGCTACCAGTATTAAACCTGTTGATCACAGAGACATCTCTGAATATGTGCTTCTTATCCGCCATGATAAAGTCTATCTCGTTCCTTGTCAAAGTATCGGGGCTTTGCCAAGTCCAACGTCTCTGAGGCTTCTTCTTGAAGAAAGAGTTCATCAGGAAGAGCCCTTGCATTTCGAGGAAATTGATTAGCATTTGCCCCCTTTGATTCCTGGGCCCCAATCCATGCAATCCGATTTTCGATTCGCCGCATCTTTGTACTCCCACTTTAGCGTTAAAGTCTCCCATAACAACGTTGTAGAAGGCCGAAGAAGTGCCATGCATAGCTTGAGATATATCCTCATACATGGCTTCTATCTCGTCGTCAGAGTGTGCCGAGGTCGGCGCATATACCTGTATCACTTTCAGGGAGTACCTGTCGGTGAGTTTAAGTACAAGGTACGCTACCCGGGTCGACACACTACTGAGTTCCACAACGTTGTTAATGAGAGTCTTGTGAACCAGAAAACCGACACCACCTTGGGAGACCTCATCACCTTCACGGAAGTAGAGCAAGTGACCGGAATCTAGGGTTACCGTATCCTCACCCTCTCTTCGGACTTCAGATAATCCTAGAATACTCCAGTTAATACGACTTAGCTCTTCCTCTAGTTCGGTGAGGTGATGGTCCAGCCGTAACGTTCGTCCATTATACGTTGCCAAGTATATCGTTGGTTGGCAGCCTACCGTAACCCGGTGATTCTTCGCACCCTCCGCCCCACCGTTACCGCGACCGCTGCCGTAGTCGGGAATAGTGGGGCCGCCGGGAACTGAGGGCCGGAACTTTCTGGACACTTCCATATGGGGGTTTCTGCCCATAGTCACCACGCTGGGCAAGCGGGTTGGTGACCGCAGAGCTGACTGATTCGACACTAGAGGCGCTGCTGCCCACCTCTAGTCTGGGATTTTCAGTCAGCTTAATTGGATGGTTATACCGCCATCAATCGGTCGTCATAGCCTCGTCTGTTATCGGCAGGGGGCACCACGTGCAGGTGAGGTTGACATTAAGGAGTACTGGTTGCTGTACGTACTCCCCTTACCCCCCATGTGTAAGGTTCGTAGATTTTGCCTGCTTCATACACATTAGCTTTGCATGCATTCGCTTAACCCGTGCGGATTATAGCGAGGTAGTTCTGTTATAGTGCCTGTAGTAAAAGAGTATTTATTTGATTTACTTTTAACAGCGCTACACTCGTGTTTAACATTTGTGAACTTATCCCAACTTCTTCTCAGAAAGCGTTGTATCATCACCCCACTTACGAAATATTGGAACCCCGTGTTATTATTAACTTTTGCGACGGCTAAAATTTATAAAGACACTTGTTGCCTTGTTCACTTGACCACTAGTCATTATGTGAAATGTAGGGTGTCTATAAAATATCGTATAATAGATTTTTGCAGATAATTCACATTTGCAATTTATAGAAGGGATTTCCTTGCTACAATAACTTGTGCCAGCTATCTATTGCCGAGGTTTCCTACAAATGCCTTAAAATTGTCCTTAGGTCTAAATATAAATATTATTAACACTTCAGTATCGCGACACTGTGATTTCTTCGACATTTCAGATGATTCTCCTTTTTCCGCTTTGATCATAAGACTCCAAGCGTGTAACTTGAGCTTTTTTTAAAGTGAAATCGTTTGCTATAATATTTGTCGACAGTCGTGATTAAAGTTCAATCTCGTTTAGTATACGAAACCACCTTTTTTGAAAAATCCCACAGTACTAATAAAAAATATATCGGTACCGAAATACCACTTTCTAATTAGTGTTGTTCTATCATCTTCATCATATCGTTAGATAAGGGCTTCTTTATGCCTCTTATGTCAACTTAATTTACCATAGGTAAAGTTAATACGTATAGAAATATCAATAATTGAAATTCTTTTCAAAAAGACGATGAAAATGTTTAAACTGTTTTTTGAATTTCATTATTGTATAGATTACATTGAATTCTTGTTTATATTTTTAAACACTTGAGCCATATCTAAAAAATATGGTGATTTTAATGAGTTGGTTATTTAGGTATTTTTATTTGACTGTTACTTCCTAAGTACTCCGTAATGTAATATCATCACAATTTCATTACGTAAGCTACTACTACAGCAAACGTTGCATCATCACCCCACATACGAAATATTAAAAAATGATAATATTGGATATGTATATTTATAGATGATAAAAATTATAAAAAAAAAGTATGTTACTTTTCTATACACTACAGGATAGGGGGTGTAATTGCATCCCCTTGCATCCCTCTATCAGCGTCTATGTAAATAACTGTTAATATAATATACAATATTATATGTACATGCTGTACATATATTAATGGTCACCCTACCCACACGTCCTTGCTCGCCTTTCACCCGACAAACGCAGCTGTTATTAACCTTTGTTCTTGTCAATTACAACAATATGTCTCTTAATAGCGCTTGACAATTTATTAAAATCATTAATGTAAAGTGTCTTTACTAATCTTTTGTCTAATCTCCTCTAATTTTTTAAAACTAGAATGATTATTTTAATTTTTTGTAGTGTAAAAATAAGTCTTTAACATATTTCTATCTTGTTCAATATAAGATATGGGTCACGAATGAATTTTCTATTAAAATTTACGCGCCTTATTGATATTTTGACTGGCCCGTTGGCGCAGTGGGTAATGACTGGGGTGCCAATGTCGGTCGGCCTCCTCGTGGCGTACCCTGGGCAGATCCTTGGAATGTTGCGGATTACATTCCTTGGGCTTGGCGAACGGACTGGCGAAGCCCGTAAACCCGGTAACGGGAGCGGGGGCCTTCGGGGTGCGAGGAAGACAACCTCTATAAAAAATTACCCGGTGGGTTGGGGCCCCCATCTTCCGCCTGACACGGGTGCTTTCCTGACGTGTTGTAGTTCGGGGGGTGTCTGGGGACGTCGGCCCGGCGCGAGTGTCCGGCTGGTGGCCCGATACGAGCTTTCGATGAGTGTCGCGAATGCGGTGCCGAGATGTAGGCGCTGCCTCTGCTTGCGGACTGATTATCCTACTTGGACGGTCCAGCAGGCGGAGCTCGTGACATAGGTGGGGAGCGGTCTCTCCTTGTAGACCGTGCGATTCCAGGCACGGTGGGCAGGGAGCGATGGCGGGCAGCGATGGCCTCCTGCTCTAACTGGCGGAGGGAGGCGGCGGAGCGGTTCCGGGACCTCGTGTTCTGGACCAATCTGCTGCTGGCGAATCCAGGTTTTAGCGACTTGCCTAAGCCCGTCGTCTGCCGCCCTGACAGGGGACCTTTCAGGCACTTCGAACGGGGTTTATCGGACGCCTGATTTATAGGTCCCCGAGGCGGTCGGTGCATCTGGTGCTCCCGATGCACCGGTTAGCGGAGGGGGCTTCTCTTTTGAGGAGTCCCTACCCAGAGGAGATGATTCTGGGATCAGAGTTGCTGCTGGTGGGGATGGGGTCAAATAAAGTACCCTGCCCACGCCATCGGTAGCATGGTGGAGCATACAGGTCGTTTTAGTCGGTGCGAGTCCGACATAACCACCGTCTGTCACCGGCGGGCGGTGGTACCCATAAGGGGCTTTTTCCTGTTAAAAAAAGTGGGTAATGACCCTGCCTACAGCTCCGCGGGTCGCGGGTTCGATTCCCGCCGAAGGCCAACATTTTCTATATATAATTTGTCGGTTCTTCGAACCTGGGTGTATATTTGTATTTAAGTATGTGTTTAAAATTATATATGTAGTATATTTACCAGTGTTCCGTCACACACAACACAAGTATTAAGTTACTTACTTTGGGGATGGACGACCGTGTGTGTAAGTTTCTCAAAAAACACATGCACGAACCTCTGCCACCGCCAACACAACACACAAGCACTACACACGTTCATTATCACAAACTCAAAAATCGTTTCGCCTCGCAACCGAAGCATCAACAAGAGATGCCTCCACGAGAGACTCGACGACAAAAGATTTTACGAATTCTGCATGTATCGAGTATGAAAAAAACCGATAGTCCACTATACATTTAACATTTATATATTTTCTATTTACTTTATCGTGGATTATAGCAAAATAATTTTATTATTACATTTGTATTTTGAAGTATAGTTAACCTTGTATATTTTTTCAAGTAAAACAAATTAATGTGAAAATTGATCATGTTTAATGTCATGATCAATTTTCACATTAATTTGCATATTGTACTTGAGAGGCTTAAACCATAAAATTAATAGAGAGATCAAATTGAACAAATAAATATAATTGTATGTTAAAAGTATTAAATAATGCTGACCTGAATTGTACTGAATATAGCCTTTCATTTGGCATAGTGACAGGTTTCAAAAGGGAATGAGTCATTGCTAAATATATATGCAGCCACCGTATTGCTAAACTGTATGTGCCAAAGTTATGTTCAATGAATGGATTACAGGGTCGCCAGATTCGTGATATTTTACGCACGATAGGGGTAAATGAGAGCTGTGATAGCCCAGTGGTAAGACCGTGTTACTCTTTCGAGGGGAACACGAGTTCAAACCCGGGCAGGCACCAATAAGTTTTTATATTAAAACTCATGTGTCTAATTGATAATTACAATTTATCACACGCTTTTCGGTGAAGGAAAACATCGCATATTTCTAAAAAATCTGGACACATTTGTAACCTACCAATTCGCATTGGAGCAGCGTGTTAGGTCTTAGCTCCAACCCTTCTCTCCAGAAACGGAGAGAGGAGGCCTATTCCCAGCAGTGGGTTTGTAACAGGCCGCTACTTTACTTTATTTTTAGGGGTAAAGCGTCAACGACGAATAATAAATAAATAAATATATGGACAAATACGCACATGCCGTGTGGTATCCGGCTGAGTAGAATAGACTATCCTCATTTCTTACCAAGGTGTCGTAAAAGGCGACTAAGGTTATTTGAGTCACCGTGTGATATCCGGTTGAGTAGAATAGACCACCCTCTTTCTTACCGAGGTGTCGTAAAATAGGCCTAAGGTAAGTTGATGTCAGGCAGGCAGGTCGTACGTAGCCGAATCATGTGACAACATGTTTATGAACGAGCTAGTCCACCGCTAAGATTTTAGCTCTTAAGCTGACGGAAAGAAGTTGCTTATACAAGGAGGTTGAAATAAACAAAAAAAACACTTTGTTTTAACTAATAGGAAGTACTATCTATGTTTAACTAAACATATACAAATTAGATTCATATCAACGATTAAATAGTCGATAATACAATCAATTAGACTGCGGTTACAAAGAAGTATTATACTTACGTTGAAAATTAATCTATAACCTTAGATATATCAATTTGTAGTGGCAATGATTGATCGCCTATTATAAAGGAGTTGAGTAATTTAACAGCAATCTTTGAACCATAATCCAAGTTGTGTATGTTAACTTCATTAGGTTACGAAAGAAAATTAAATTTAACTTTCTACACAATTTTTAACCAAGATTAGGAATAGATTTCTAAAGATTTCTCTTTAGTTAAAATGGACTTAGCAATGTAAGAAACGATAATTTATAACGAGATTAATAAAATTGTATGAGAGTTGATCCACAGCGCCGTGTGGTATCCGGCTGAGTAGAATAGACCACCCTCATTTCTTGCCGAGATGTTGTAAAAAGCGACTAAGGCAAGTTGACCCACCATGTGGTATCCGGCTGAGTAGAATAGACCACCCCATTTCTTGCCGAGATGTTGTATAAAGCGACTAAGGTAAGTTGACGTCAGGCAGGCGGCCGGTCGTAATATACGTAGCCGAATCATGTGACAACATGTTTGTAATATGAAGTGCCGACCTCACTCAGAATGAGATAAGAGCAGGAGGATGATGATGAGAGTTGATCCACAATGTAGCATGGTGTTCTCCAATATACAATTTTATAATATATTAATATTATTTATATAATATATAAAATAAATTATTTAAGGATAGATATTTATATTTATCTTTTTAAAAGTTAAAAAACGAAATTCATGTCCCTACTGTTAGCCGTTGAGGAGTTCCCTCATCTGGAGCCAACTCTGCAGCATCATATGCTAAACATGCATTTTCATAGGGACTAGACCACTATGTAAAATTTCAGTTTAATCGAACACCGGGAAGTGTATCAAATTTAACTCGCAAGATTTCACCTTCACATCTATACTTATTATAAAACAAAGTCCCAAAAAGCTGTCTGTCTGTATGTCATTGATTTTCTCAAAATCTACTGACCGAATTTTTGTACAGTTTTTACCAAAAGATAGTGCAATACTTCCCGATGATTTAAGTAATAAGTACATATCGGTATTATGTTAATTGTGCTGAAGAGGTCGCGCAGTTGTTAAAAAACTTGCTTGCTGGGAGCTTTAGTCGCGTGCGCTGCGTAAACCAGCAAACATACGCTAAAGTAAAGTAGTACAGAATTGTAGATGTATAAAAATACTACAAAAAAAGTCCACAATAGCATGTCTCTATCTCTTATGGTTAACTCACAATAACTACTTTTATGTTTAAAATTTGAATACTAGAAAAAAATTGTGACACGCTGATTTCCACGCGAGCGAAGCTGCTGGCACAGCTAGTACAAGTCAAGTTAAATAAGATTTTTTTGGAAATGAGTGGAGGTCTTTATCCAGCAGTGGAAAAATAGCAGGCTACCTAAATTTTTAATTCCATATCATCGAATATTGATAACTTTATGTTTATATCAGGTCAATAAAGTTCACACATACCGTAACTCATTTAGGTTGAAGTTGCTTAACCGACATTCATATGCACTGTTGATTGAAAACATTTTTTTTTCTATTGGCAATATACATGTTTTCAATACGGTATAAAAACTAGATTAATATTAGCAGTCAATTATACAGTCATACGTTGTAGCGGACGGTTGAGTAAGATTGGTAATAAGACTGACCACGTGGTACAAGTGATAAACGAAGAAAAATTATACGATATACTTATTAGGATATCGTGGACAGGATATCAACTTGCGCCTTGCAAAAGTAATAAGTCTTACTTTATCTTCACCATTACAGAAGTTTAAAAATGCTATTAAAAAAGGGCTAATTCAGAAAGCCTATTATTCTATTGAGGATAACTTAGACGATAAGAATGCGTGGATACAGCTACTCTTCGACCCTGCACAAGACATTAATAACTATATGTAACTAGTGATAAGAATTATTCTTTGAAAAGAGCAACCGCCGAGTTTCTTGCTGGTTCTTCTCGGTAGGAACAGCTTTCCGAACCAGCAGTAGATGATGACGATTCAAAGCACTTGTTTACAAGTTTACTTGAACATTGAATGAAGTTGAATTTGAATTTGAACTTGAAATTTCAGTATTTTTTTAATTCAAAAATAAAATCATACTTAAAAGATCTTGAACATCCTGCAACGATAATCCTTAATGTTAAATATGTAATGTGATAATATGTTAATGCAAATAATTTTATTTACAAAAAATTGTGAAGGTAAAAAGATGGGCCAAATTAGGTATGGAAATTAATTCGTTAAAGAATGCGTTATTTTTCGGAATTACAACATTGGGATTACAATAATTTTTCCACAATCCGCTATTTAATTTTTAATTTTAGGTATTTACAGCAAAACAACTTTATGATTATCGTATTTATTATGAAATTTGCATTTAACCGCTGTCTATAGACGATATGATATTAAAGAAATAATGATATCTAAGTAAAAAAAAAAAAACAATCTTGTAGAAAAAACGCTTTACGTTTATTGCCTGTACCAAGTATAAAGTGACGGGTGTAGTGAGCGTGACAACACTTTATATAACTGGGTCCGTTCTGTGGAGCACTGATATTATTTTAAGAAGCCTTTCAAAGCAATTTAATAATATAAGTTTTTTTTTTTTTAGTTATGACAAATATATACAAGTTATATCTATCTTAAATTACTTACACGCTACTACTATACAAATCATGCCCACGTGGAATGGCCCCAAGAATGCTGGCAGCGTTTCGGCGTTGAATCCCTAAGCTGATTCTTTGTGCGAAAAAGGAGCCAGCCCTCTTGTCACCCGAAGAGGCGATCAACCGAGGTGTTAAAACGGATAAAAAAAATTTTGCACTTTGGCTCCATGGCCCTAGGGTCTCAACTGCAAACGGCACAAATATATAACTCTCAACGAGAGATGCATACTTTCGCCGCTTGCCGGATTCGGCCATTTCCGCCGCAGCTCCAGGTCTGGACGCCGTTTCCATGATATGGGACGAGGCCAACGTATCAACGCATGTTGCGCCCCACATTAGGGCCCGTCCCCGTTCCCAAGGAACCAGCGTCAGACCGTCTGGTCTCTTGCCATCATCCCGACATATCCCGGAAGGCTCGAGAAGAGCAGGAATGTCGATGGTGGCAAGAGCTCTTTTGATGGTGTCATTAAGAGAACCATGGCGGAAAAGCCTACCAGAGCTCCTATGGCATGAAAGCCCGTGTATGCCAAAACTGTCTACCTCTTTTCCACATGGACATCTGTGCTTAAGGCACAATGTGGTTCCCAATCTGAGACCCAAAGCCACTCTAAAACTTTCATTATCTAAAAGTGTGCCAAGATTTTTAGACGGGAGAGCATGAAGCCAATAACCTGATTCTTTTTCTGATAAGGCTAGAAGCCTAGCTCGGTCACGGTCACTCGAAAGATTTTGTATCAAATTTTTAAGTGTAAGCTGAACCAATGGCACATCCCAAAGTTTTTGAGTGGTACATTCCTTCGGGATATCATCATTGGGACAGCTGATTTTCCAACTATCTAAAGGATTTTCCAACTACTATAATATAAGTATAATATTTACAAAATTTAATCACAATATTTTTATTGTTTTAATTTACGATTAAATAGTACTAGTGGTATCCGCGACTTAGTTTGCATCAACTTCACTGTTAAATTGTCCTCAACTATGTACCATATTGTTTGGTTCTTATTCCCGTAAAGTAAACGGGAAATTTTATCCTATAATCGATATCGAAAGTCAACGTACTCAATGAAACAAACTGTCGATACTTTTGGTCGTGTTTTTAAGTCTGATTAATATTACAAATGTTATTAATACTGTATTATAAATGGCCAAGCAAGTCTACCTTTGTGTTCTGTTTAACTATTCGTTAAAACCTATTTTGCTGAATTGCAATCCAAAAAGAATATAATATTTAACAATATATCTGAGACCAAATTCTTATGTATAAGGGATAACGGATGAATTATATTAAATCCTTTTATACAGAAGGTTAATACCTAATTAAGGTAATTTCTTGACTTACTTTATTGAACACCGTGTTATTACTTTATGACTAATTAAAAAATGTTTCATTATCCTTAAAATATCACTGTACACTCACATATATCGTTAAAAAAGTTGATTTTATAAAGCAAAGGACACATACACGTAAATAAGTAGTGAGGTGGTGTCTTTTCCACTACTATGCAAAAGCTTCCAAAAGTGGATCAAAGCTCCAAACCCCTACAATTCATGTACGAACAATTTTTTACGAATCCTGCATTTAACGGGTATGAAAAACGAATAGTCCACTATACATTTAGCACTATATATGCTTTTATGGATCTCCGCAAAGTAACGCCTAATTCTATAAAATATATGATTTACAATTTTATGCTTTGAAATCCCAAAAATATTATTAATAATAAAAAGGTCTTTTAAGAGATTCGTAACAGAAGAAATATTGAAATCCGTGCAACACCGGGTATATTTATTAGTAATAAATTAAACTGAATCCTTTCATACAAGGTTTACACTTAATTGAGGTATCAGCAACTTACTTTATTATAAGACTTCTAAAAGCTTTTATATTATTATATTATATTTATAGTGATATTAATTTAGCACTGATACAGAAAAAACTTTAATGGCCCAGCAGAGACCACAATCAGTGATCAAGTTCATATCCCTAAAGGCAATTAAGATTTTTTTGACAGAACTTATACTTAAAGTGGTGGAGGCGCCTTGGGGTGCGTGTGGTGGCTTGTCCTGCATGTGTAAGATGCGTAAATTTTGCCTGATTCATACACATTAGCTTTGCATGCATTCGCTTAACCCGTGCGGATTATAGCAAGGTAGTTCTGTTATAGTGCTTGTAATTTTTAAGGCACCAAACAGAACGTAATTAATCTTGGTAACTGGTGTAAAATGTATAAAACAGTGACTAATATAGTTTCCACTAATTAGTAAAACATATAAAAACACAAAATGGGAGGCAGAAAATATTTTTTCTCTTCCATGTAGTCTCCTGTCGCTACTTTAATATGTATGTCATAATTTACATCAATGTCAATCATGTCAATCGAACCTAGTCAAATATTTATCCACATTCATATTTAACGCTGATTTGGTCACATGATTTTATGTTCATACATCTTAATTTTTTCTTTATTTAAGATCAAGCACAGAATTTTATTAAAAATGAATTTACAAGTTCAATTGGTTATTTTATATTGGTTATTGATCACATAATAGGACTCCAAAATATGATTTGGACATGCAATATTAATTAGAGCTCGAATGGATCATACTCCGAACGGATCACACTCAAAAAGAATTAATCTTGCTTAGTCTTATCTCTAACTTAAACCATAAGAGGTTTATGTAAAGGGATAAGTCGACCACTTATTAATTTGAAATTCAACATGCACTTTACAATAAACGAACATATTCTAAGAGTAGTCAACTCGCACTAAAGAATTCCTAGAAGATATATAACTCATTCATTCACCAACCATTCTTTAAAGAGAAGAGACCTTTACCCAAAAGTGAGATATTAACATACTACTTTACTAGTAACAAAGAGAAAAGGAAGCTGTGATAGCCCAGCGGTCAGAGCGTGCGACTCTCTAGAGACGATCACGGGTTCAAACCCCAAGCAGGCACCAATGAGTTTTTCTATCAAAACTTATGGGTCTAATTGATAATTGCAATTTATCACACGCTTTTCGGTGAAGGAAAACATCGTGAGGAAACCTGCATATCTCTAGAGAATTCTAGAGATATGTGTACCCTACCAATCCGTATTGGAGCAGCGTGGTAGGTCTTAGCTCCAATCCTTCTCTCCAAAACGGAGGCCTAAGCCCAGCAGTGGGATAGTAACAGGTTGTTACTTTAAGAGAAATGTCATTTTTTTATAGAGGAAACAAATATTGCATAAATATAATCTAAAAATCAATGCAAATGTATCTGGCACTGTTAGTACTTATTAGGATCAAGGTTAAAATTAAAATACGCCTACGCTAAATTATGTTATCATACACCACTTGAACCCGTTTTAAGTCTAAACTTATATTGCTTTAATTCTATTCTCCAGTATTAATGCACTTAGACATAAATTTTTGTGTATTTACTTTACACTGAAAACAATAACAATATTTTTTCAGTAGTGACCTATTATATTTATTAGGCCCCTTAAACACAAAATTGGAGAGGAGAGGAGATAAGAGATGTATCGCGTAGCTGTACAAGACAATAATGACTAAATGTAACTAATTATAAGAATGATATTTAAAAGAGTAACCGCCGAGATTCTTGCTAGTTCTTCTCGGTAGGAACAGCTTTCCGAACCAGCAGTAGAGTTGACGATTCAAAAGCCCTTGTTTACCACGAGACTTGTTAGACGTGACGTTACGACTTGTTAGAGACGTGAACTATGTGTAGCTGATATATGAGCTATAAGCTTATAAATCAATTGAAAATTAAGCTAAGTTGTAGCAAACAAGGTCACTAGTTTTTAATAAAATAAAAACATTAGACTCATATGAAAAGATCCAAGATTGCATAGCCACTCTAATTCGTGACTAACAGTTTTAGGCACTCGTAAAAGCATTGGGAAATCAATTGAAGCTAAAACTACCAATTCTGTGTTCACAAATCCACACCGTTGTGCAACCAAATTATATAAATATACAAATTTAGTATATTCACGCCGTGTGGTATCCGGCAGAATAGAATAGACCACCCTCCTTTCTTACCGAGGATTCGTAAGAGGCGACTAAGGTATGTGCCGTGTGGTATCCGGCTGCATAGAATATACCACCCTCATTTCTTACCGAGGTGTCGTAAAAGGCAACTAAGGTAAGTTGACGTCAGGCAGGCGGCCGGTCGTAAAATACGTAGCCAAATCGTGTGACAACATGTTTGTATTATATCCCACTCTAAGTGGGGTCGGCACAACATATTACAAACATGTTGTAATATGATTTGGATACGTGTTTTACGACCGGCCGCCTGCCTGACGTCAACTTACCTTAGTAGTATTTTACGACACCTCGGTGAAAAATGAGGGTGGTCTATTTTACTCAGCCGGACACCACACAGTGGGTCAACTTACCTTAGTTGTTTTTTACGACACCTCGGTGAGGAAGAGGGTGGTCTATTCTAACCAGCCGAATACCACATGTCGGATTGTTTTACCCTAGTCGCCTTTTTCGACACCTCGGTAAGAAAGAGGGTGGTCTATTCTACTCGGCCGGATACCACACGGCATATAATTTACTATAATATATTGCTATCAAAAAAAAGAAAAGTCATAGCACGAATTATATTTTTTAAAAGCACAAAAATACGTATAATTTGACTTGTTTAAACCGATATCGAATCATACCGAGAAAAATATAAATCAAAATTTTACGGAACAAATCCCTTTTAATATAAAACATTTTTACAGTGAATGAAAACCGTGAAATCTTATACTTTCTAATCTATTGTGAACCAATTATATTATGGTCCGTCGCAGCGCTACGCCAAAAATCACCTTGTTTAATGGGGTCTTTTAGGTGACTAAAGTGTTTATGGGTTTGCGGTACAGTTTACGGTACGGTTACGGATATATGCCAAAGTTATTTATAATTTGAAAGCATAACAAAACTGCTTGAAGTGAAAAGTTCTTTAGCGTTGTTGTGCTGTTTTTGTGATGGGTAAAAAATGTTAAACTCGCGTCAGGAAACGTGACCTGCAGGCCTACCCTGAACTCTTATTGCGACTCAATTGAAGACGTAAACGAAATTGTTTTGCTTTTTCATACCATGATGTCTTAAATACGCACACTTTAACGCCTCGTTCGGACGAGCGTAAAAAATACGTCGCATAAAAATTCCGCAATAGGCGTTATAAGAAGTTATAAGAAGAAGAACGACTAAAATGGAACACTGCACGATAAAATACGTTGCGATTTAAATACGCTGTCTTGTGAACAGATATCTGGATACCCATTTGTTTCAATTCGACGTAATTTTAACGCACGATAAAAATCCTCTCGTGCGCACGAGGGGTAAGTCGTTGTTCAATGAGCGAGTCCTAAGAACATGTGAGTAAAAGAAACAGAGTTATATATAGTTCATATAACGTTATCCTTTAAACACATTACGACACCAATGCAATTCACACTTCATGATGCGAAAAGAAAGCGGTTCGCGGTCGTCGTTTACGTCTTCAGTTGAGTCGCAATAAGAGTTCATGGTAGGCCTGCTGATCGAAAATTCGTAAGACGGAAGGAGAGTAGACCGCCGGCGCAGCGTAGGAGAGGGAATATCCCCCTCTCTTTATACCGTGCGGTGAAAATGTATGTTTGCGCCTGCTGTTTCGTTTAGGCAGCGCAGGACGCCTTCGCGAATGTGCGAATGCGTTAATGTATGATATCGCAATAAATGAATATTTTATTTTACCATATATATTATAGTTCTTTTATATAGATAATTAAAGCAATTAGCACAAAATTATTTCTTAACTATTCTATAATATCAAAAATGCACAACGTTAATGTTCAAGTTTTCATTTGTGCCGGCACTTTCGTGGTGCAACCCGTTCATTTTATTTTTCAATAACCTATTGTATTCCACTCCTGCTTAAGAAAAACGTTTCAGAAATAACATGTTTATAAAAAAACTTAAACAAAATCTTTGGAAAGTATCATTTTTAGAACGAGGATAAGTAATTTTCCGCGTAAAATAACGGAAAATGTCGTCAGTGATTCGTCGCTTCAACCGGTGTGCGAAAAAAGAATGTCGGTATTATTCTTGAATGAATAATTTAACCCAGTTTTAACGTATAATATCGAAAGCGACCTTTCTTTACTTTCTCCAACAAATTGAAAAAAACAAAATTTTTTATGTAAGTTAGATAAGTTGTAATATTTCCTATATTTCATCAACGTTATAAATAGCCTATTTATGAAATTAAAAATCTATACATCGTGTGTGATAGCCTAGCGGTGTAGCCGTGCGACTCTTTCGAGGGGATCACGGGTTCGAACCCCGGGCAGGCACAAATGAGTTTGAGAATGTAACCTACCAATCCGCATTGCAGCAGCATGGTAGGTTTTAGCTCCAACGCTTTTTTCTAAAAATGGAGAGAGCCCTATGCCCAGAAGTGGGATTGTAATAGGTCGTTACTTTATTTTAATTTTTACTTCTATACATCGCCTTGTTCGTTAAATATTTAGTCGTGATGACCACGCACTATGGAGTGCGTGGTCTTTACTATATTTTATATACTTAATTCATATTTATAATTCATAATTTGACTGGCCCATTGCCGCAGTTGATAATGATCTTGCTTTCAGCCGGGTCACGGGTTCGATTCCCGCCGAGGGCCAACATTTTATAACAAAAATTTATTGGTTCTTCAAGTCTGGGTATATGAATTTAAGTATGAATTTAAGTTATATATGTATATATTTACCAGTTGTCCGTCACCCATAACACAAGTATTTAGTTACTTACTTTAGGGACGGACGGCCGTGTGTAAGTGTCCCATATATTTATCATCCGCTGTATAGTTTAGAAAATGGCATACTAAAATCTACAAAGAAAAGATTTACTTTATATTTAGCCAGACAGGCTACATATAGCTGCGTGATATATGTACTTTATCCTTTTTTTCAGTGAGATAAAAGCTTCCGGCATTGAGACAGTGACTAGTGTATATTTCATAAAATATTCTTATAAAGTAAGACAATATGAAAAGGTTATTGCAGTTTTGATTTATAACTACTGCTTGTATGTTAAGTAAGATATCATTTATTTATAACAGTTTTATTTGCCACTTCATTTGCGTCAAATTAAGCCTTTAAATACGCTAACTCACGTCAGTAAGTAAAAAAAGGGTTTTTTTCATCTTATATATCAAGCCGGTCATATAAGATATTTGCAGCGTAGGTTTAAAAAATCCCTTTTCCCCATTAAAAAATCCCAAAAACACAATTTAGAAACATAACTCGAACAGAGTCACGTATATAAAAAAAATACTTAGCATTAAATTTAGCACAGGCCCTACATATTTTATAAAATAGACGCGTATTTTACCATCCTTAATGTTTATTTTTTACATTTAGAACAACGATATTTTCCGTTTACACTTTCTTATCCAATAAATAAGTAAGCTGTGATAGCGCAGCGGTGAGACCGTGCGACCTTTACGAGGGCAACACGAGTTCAAAGCCAGGCAGGCACCAATGAGTTTTTCTATTAAAACTCATGTATCTAATTGATAATTGCAATTTATCACACGCTTTTCGGTGAAGTAAAATATCGTAAGGAAACCTACATATCTCTAAAGAATTCTGGAGATATGTGTAACCTACCAATCCGCATTGGAGCAGCGTGGTAGGTCTTAGCTCCAATCCTTCTCCGCAGAAACGGAGAGAGGTGGCCTAATCCCAACATTGGCATTGTAACACGCCGCTAGTTTACTTTTTACAACTTTAAATAAGAAGCAATTTTCTCAAAAGTTTACCCATTGAATCTATTTCAACAACTCGTTGTTTTTTTAATATTATTGACCTAACTATTTGAAGGAGGGTTGTATTTGAAACACGTTGTAACAATTTATAGAATTAGGCGTTACTTTGCGGAGATCCATAATACAAAAGTAATAATAAAATTATTTTGCTATAATCCGCGATACAGCCGCGATGTATCGCGGATTATAGCAAAATAATTTTATTATTACTTTTGCACGTTGTAACAGTTTTTATTTTTGCATATTTCCCCCACATTTTATGTGTTAAAGTAGAATAATTTTTTTTATTGTAAAACTCTTTTTTCTATTTCTTTTATTATTGTTTTGCTTTTGCTATAGTGAACACAACGTTATTTTGCTTATTTTATAATAAATGGTGATAATTTGTAGAATTAGGCGTTACTTTGCGGAGATCCATAATACAAACGTAATAATAAAACAAAAATATTTTGCTATAATATTGCGGATTATACCAAAATAATTCTTATTATCACTTTAATAAATGCTGAGTTAGCCTTTAAGTGGGATATATAATAGAAAACTGTAATTTACAAATGTATATTAGTATTAATTAAATCAAATTGCATATCAAGTTGGCTTCCCAATAAATATATATATAATTTGTTTAGTATTTTAATGTAACAAATGAGATTTAACCTTTCATCAGTAAAGTTTATGAGAAGCTTTTGTCACGGCAATAATTGTTAGATATTGCAGTGCGTACAAAAACAAGTTTTCAATTGGTTTCCGCAATTACGTGTCCCCATAGTTGCGTTTTAAACAATCTGTTGTAGATATAATATCTGCTCACATAACTGTAGTGGACGGTTCAAAATATGTTATTATAATTTATAGAATTAGGCGTTACTTTGCGGTGATCCTTAATAGAAAAAATATAATAAAATTATTGTCCTATTACAAAAGTAATAATAAAATTATTTTGCTATAATCCGCGATACAGTAAATAGAAAATATATATAGTGTTTAATGTATAGTGGACTATCAGTATTTTCATACCCGATACGTGCAGGATTCGTAAAAGCACATGCACAAACCTCCACCACTTCCACCACAATACACAAGCACTACACAGTTTCACTATCACAAACTCAACAATCGTTTCGCCCCGCAACCGAAACATCATCAGGAGATAGACTCCACGACAAAATCGCAAAGTCAAATCACTTTGAAATCGTTTGAAATCAAATTTAAAATCGCAAAGTGATTTGACTTTGCGATTTTGTCGTGGAGTCTATCTCCTGATGATGCTTCGGTTGCGGGGCGAAACGATTGTTGAGTTTGTGATAGTGAAACTGTGTAGTGCTTGTGTATTGTGGTGGAAGTGGTGGAGGTTTGTGCATGTGCTTTTACGAATCCTGCACGTATCGGGTATGAAAATACTGATAGTCCACTATACATTAAACACTATATATATTTTCTATTTACTGTATCGCGGATTATAGCAAAATAATTTTATTATTACTTTTGTATTATGGATCTCCGCAAAGTAACGCCTAATTCTATAAATTATTGTCCTATTATTATAACATAATTAATTTATTATTACTTTTGTATCGGGTTAAAGACAATTTACTTCTCAAAAGAACTGACACTGTTTACTTATATGAGAATTAAAATGAAACATTACATTTGCGTAGACGCATGCACCATACTGCATGCATGCATAAGAGCTGTGATAGCCCAGCGGTGAGACCGTGCGAGAGAAGGATTGGAGCTAAGACCTACCACGCTGCTCCAATGCGGATTGGTAGGTTACACATATCACCAGAATTCTCTAGAGATATGCAGGTTTCCTCACGATGTTTTCCTTCACCGAAAAGCGTGTGATAAATTGCAAATATCAATTAGACACATAAGTTTTAATAGAAAAACTCATTGGTGCCTGCCCGGGGTTTGAACCTATGTCGTGTCTAGAGAGTCGCACGGTCTCACCGTTAGGCTATCACAGCTTCTTTCAACACTTCATCAACACTTGATATATCTGACTCTTATTGTAATATTGAATACTAATGTAAATGGATTGCACAATACTATTGATGGTTATAGGCCCATAAAGTTAATAATTAACTGCTAATTTATATTTTTAACAGATTCTTATAATGGTAGCGAAAGTAAGCCGGTTTAATATCACTTTCGTACAAAACCAGTTGGCTTTCCTCGTGAATGTGTAGCAGGGATGTTTGGCTCAAGTGACAAGGTCAAAGAGGTGTAGACAAAAACTATATTAATCAACAGTAATTTTTCAAATTGCTAGATAATTATACGATATACGCTGTACGTGCAATGCCGTATTCGGCTATGCTGTATTCGGCTGAGTAGAAAAGACCACCCTCATTTCTTACAGAGGTGTCGTAAAAAGCGACTATGATAAGTCGACCCACCGTGTGGTATCCGGCTGAGTAGAATAGGCCACCCTCTTTGTTACGAAGGTGTCTCAAAAGGCGATTAAGGTTAGTCGAGCCGCCGTGTAATATCCGGCTGAGTAGAATAGACCATCCTCTTTCTTACAGAGGTGTCGTAAAATACGACTAAGCTAAGTTGACGTCAGGCAGGCGGCCGGTCGTAAAATACGCAGCCAAATTATGTGACAACATGTTTGCAACATGTTGTCCCGACCCCAGGAGAGTAGGATAAGGGCAGGTCGATAATGATTTAACAATTTCTCAAGTTATATTCAAATAGAAAACATAGAATCTGACTAAGGAAATTTTCACTAATCAAAAACAACGATAATGGTTATATCCTGGAAATAGAATCTTTGAAATAAATTTAACGTATTAAAAAATTCTAGGTTTTTTTTGCCTGTGTACGATAGTTAACGTGAATTAAATCGCGCCCTGCGCTCGCTTACGCCAGCCCGTCATACAAGGTTCTCAAGGTTGCTTGCCGAAAGTGTTAAAACCTTGTCAGTGTCGTGGCAGTGCACGCTGCAACTTTTCAATTCCCACAAAGGGTACATGTAATTATAACTTTAAAAAATAAGACAAACATCTGCAGAAAACTAAGAAAACAGATTAACCCAGGTTCATCTCACATTTTACGAGAAATTAGCAGTTATCTTACTTCTAACATCAATCCGCAATCAATTTTAGCTTTGCCATTACAGCAGATTAAAACACTGTTTAAAGGAAGCTACAGAATGCCTACTATACTGTTGAGGATTACTTAAATGATAAGAATGGGTGGTTATAGCTTGTCTCCGACCCTGTACAAGACAGCAATGACTGAATACAATCAGTAATAAAAATTATGTTTAGAAAGGAGCAACCGCCGAGTTTCTTGCTGACTCTTCTCGGTAGAAATAGATTGCAGTAGAGTTCACGATTCAAATTTGTAATAATTTAAATTTCTAATATTTTGAATTTGAAAGTTATAAATACCCTACACGTATGTAGGCAACAAGAAACTCCTTTCAAATATAATTTTTATAACTTGCTACATTTAGTCATCACTGTCTTGTACAGAGTAGATGAGTCTGATCCACGCATTCTTATCATCTATATAATCCTCAATAGTATAGTAGGCTTACTGTATCAGCCTCTCTTTAACAGTGTTTTTAAACTGCTGTAATGCTGCTTTTGTACTATCAATATGCTATCAATGCGACGGCATTCTTATAATCAAATAAGTGTGATAATTAACATCGAGCTTTATTAATAATCAATTCCCATAAAATGGACATAACGGTACTTTTCCAATGGATAGAAATGATAACAGCTATAAACAAATTTAAAAGTACCAGTGCATTAAAATAATAACCGTAGTAAACTTTTAACATTTAATAATGTATTTCAAATCTTAAGTACCTCATATGTTTTGAGGGGCAGATAGTCACTTAGTCGTAAGCTGTGATGGTTATATGAGATTGATATTTAAATCAAATGTCAAATCTTTGACGTTTTAAAATTCAATTTGAATGTTATGATTTTATTGCGCTAATAGCTTCCTTATATGTACTTACTGTCTAGACTAAATACTAATACATAGTCAAGAAGTCTAAACAAAATGTTAGTTGTAGAAGTAAAGTAAAGGTAGCAAATCTATTGCAGTAGTTACACTTTATTAATATCTTGAACAAGTCAAGTTAAAAACAGCTTTCATCAAAAAATTCATGTCCCTATTATTAGCCGTTGAGGAGTTCCCTCATCTGGAGCCAATCCTGGCAGCAGCATCAGATCATGCTTATTATAAACATGCATTGTCATTGAACCTGGACCAGTATGTAAAATTTCAATCGGACTCCGGCAAGTGGGTCAAATTTAACTTGGATACATAATTAAATACATACATATATAGAATCAAACTCGAAGAACCAATAAGATGTTTAAAATAAAATTTTGACTCTCGGCGGGAATCGAACCTACGAACCAAGGAGCTGATGGCAGGATCACTGCCAACTGCGCCAACGGGCCAGTCAAATTATTTGCTAGTTCAAAAAGACAAAAAGCATACATAGTTAATTTAGAGAAACAGGTATATAGAGATAAATTAGTAATTTGCAGAAAGCAATCAAATCAAATCAAAATTTAATAAATCTTTATTTAAATAACCTTTTTCAAGCACTTTTTAGTTGTCAAGGATCAATACGATTAATGAAGCTACAACTGGTTCGGAATGTTGCTCTTACCGAGAAGAACCAGCAAGAAACTCGGCGGTCAATCTTTTAAACATTGTAAATTTTACATTATTAAACCGCAGTCTTGTATGAAGCTGAAATGATTTTCAAATCCAGACATTTTTATCATCCAAGTAATCTTCAATTGTGTAATATGCTTTACGTATAAACATATTTCTTACATTTAATTTAAACCTTATTGTAGAGTGATCTAGTATGTATTGCCAAATTTTATCGTAGAAGCGAATACCGAGACAAACGACTGAGTTGCTTCTGAGTCGCGACGCAGGTATCACAAGCTTTTTGGGACCTATCGCATTTATATAATATACATCAAATTTCGTCTTATACATATAGATATTTTTCCGTACCAAGATTGCTATATTGTGTCATTTTCAAATATTTATTTTTTTCTGTAAAAAAACTTATTTTCTATCCGCTCATGGCACGTATTCTTTCCCAATCATGTATCTCACGATTAAATCAATATCAATACACAAAACGACACCATTTTTGTACTATTATCAAAGTGCAAATCTACAGGAGGTATAAGAGATTGAAATCAAAGTATATAATAGAAATAATTGTTAATTTTTCTTGATTAAAATAAGTAAAAAGATTATTATCATACGCTGATTGCAATTTTTTGCAATTTCTTGTCTTCTCAAAATCAGATTCGCAATAATGTATTGCAACAGTGAAACCTATTACAACTTGTATTTATTTGGTAATCGAAAAATGAATTACAATTGTGTTTAGTTTAGCAGTATTTTGTAATATAAATATAGATTAAATCATCATCAGATCTTTAAATATTAATTATGTGGTAAAGTATCACATAGTAAGTATTGAATTATATTTGTGATATATATCATAAATGATCTTAATTTAAAATAAATTTTAAAATTTGTGGGGTTATTTGTATTAGTTCCTGTCCTTCTTGTAATTTATAGAACTTATGTTCTATAAATTACTCTCTTATTACATAAGTTAGTTCCAAGATATTCGTAGCTAAAAATGGTAAGCAAATATGTTTTAAAATTATAAAGTAAAAATACAATATTATCGATTAGATCGAAATTTACAAATCACAATATACTATACGAGCTTTTGCCCGCGGCTTCGCTCGCGTGGAATTTGGTCTGGCACATTAAGTTTCGTGAAAGACCATTTTAGATTTCTTTATTTTTTTTTACTTAATATTAAAAAATGTATGCAAGTATAAATAATTACTTCTACATCCAAAATTTCAGATTTCTTACTTAAAAACTGACGGATTTCAGACAATTTTCGCGCGCCGCGCACACTAGGCACTCTATGGCTGTTCATTCAAGTCAATCATATCGTGATAACTTTAGAACTATTCGGCCGAAATACTTAGTGTTTAAAACAAAGTTTATCTGCATGAAATACTGAAAGCGAAAAATGTATTAATTTCCATAAGATTTTAATAAAAATACTAAAATGTGCATTGTAAAATAGTATCTAATTTAATTAAATTTGTGATTCACAATTTTGGTCAAAGTGGCCTCCACATTAAAAGTAGATTTATACTATCGCACTTTAATTTAGAACTATTAAAGATAAACAATACTATGGTACATCATCTTTGTATAACTCCGATAGTTTAGGCAGCGTACGCCAAGATAGCTTTCAGAGGCCAGATTTTTCCCGACTTTATTGAAATGTATCGTTATATTACATAAAATAATTACAAATTGTAGCCTATATGTTATTCCGATGTAAAACCCATATAACTGTAAAGTTTCATCCAAATCCGTCCAATAGTTTTTTCGTGAAAGAGTAACAAACATCCATCCACACTCACAAACTTTCGCATTAATAATATTTATTTATTTTTATTTATTTATTTATTTATTGAACAACATACCATTACCTTAACAGCTAGCCAATGCGATAATGGAGCACCATAACTTATTTTATCTTAAAAATCTATAACCAATTGATCTAATTTAGCTATAACAGATAATCCAACATGCTATTTTTTTGAATTCACACAGAGAGCAATAAAAGATATCGATCTCCTCGGCAACATGATTATGCTTACATTCCCTCTTATCAACTTAAACATATACGTAATGAGGGTAAGTTCCCTCCTAACGTTCAGTCCGTGGTATCCAACCATCCCTAAAACAAATAATGTAGGATACATCAACGGATAATATGGATAAACCTTATACAATCTAAAATACAAGTATCGAACAAACTTGTTCTGCACACGTTCCAACATGAGACTATACTTAGTTTCATGTGGAGCCCAATTGACTGCGTTGCTTTCTAATTGGCTCCGCACTAATGCATTATACAATGTGACGATGTGATGTGATTAGTAGGACTAGTAGGATTGGTAGGATAGGATAGTAGGATATATATACACATTAACAAAATTAATTTTCATTATGTTTCATTATGCATCTTGAAATGAACAGTGAGGCTAAAGTAAAAGATATCGATTACCCAACAGAGATGATAGATCTACATTACGAAGAACGTGTCTCTTACAGCATGTCATATTTATTACTGTTCCAAGGGAAATCGACACAATGACTTTGATTATATCTCAAATGCCTCATGTTTATACAGATAAAGACAGTTGAGTTTAACTTCTGTTAAACGTCTCTCAATAATGTCTCACGACGTATTCTCAGCACGAACTTACTATTATATACTATTTTTTATTATACACAATAGTATATATTTTAAGAAAACTAATCCATTGTAAGTTTTTTTTTAACATCTAAGTAGTTTTGAGTTACATTTTCATGTGGTGTTTGCCTTTAATTAGTTTTACATTTAGACTTAGTGTTATATTACAATAGAACATGTATTTCATCATCCTCCTGCCCTTATCCCACTCTTAGTGGGGTCGGCACATCATGTTACAAACTTATTGTCACATGATTTGGCTACGTATTTTACGACCGGCCGCCTGCCTGAGGTCAACTTACCTTAGTCGCCTTTTACGACGCCTCGGTAAGAAATGAGGGTGGTCTACTCTATGCAGCCGGATACCAAACGACACATACCTTAGTCGCCTCTTACGACACCTCGGTAAGAAAGGAGGGTGGTCTATTCTATTCTGCCGGACACCACACTGCGTTACAATAGAACATGTATTTGAAAGATGTAAATGTTAAAGCTGTTGGTGGACCTTTTTTTTTAAATATACAAGTTTTTATATACAACTTATAACGAAAAATATATCTTTTGCAAACTCAACTAAGGAGAAAAAAAAACTTTATTTTAACAGATACACCATTTAAATTAAAGTACGTAAGAACGTGATTCCTGCAGAGGGTTCAAGCCGTTTACAAAGATATATATTTGCCTTATTTATAGAATTAGGCGTTACTTTGCGGAGATCCATAATACAAAATAGATATACATAATACAAATTAGTAATCACAACATTACTTTGTTTTAATCCGCGAAAAAGTAAATAGGAAATATATATAACGCTAAACGTAGAGACTTGCTTTTACAATAACCAACGACCAACTTAACAAATTCTCTAGAATTTTATAAATAAATTATGTTGTAAATAGAGTACAGAGTAATTCTACGAAATCTTTAAATATTTTAATGTGATTCAAACATGATGATATGAAATAGGAGTAACAATGAGCTAATTAAATAAAGCAGCTCTCTAGATTCATGTCGTAATACAGAAAGCGTATGCTTTACTTGGACTACCAAGATCAAAAAATTACAAAATTTCTCGCACATTGTGCTGTCAAGTCTAGATATACAATTATTTTACGAACTAAAACTCCTCTGACACTACCGAAAAATAAAATAATATAATGACATTATACTGTCACGAAGCTGTGATAGCCCAGCGGTGAGACCGTGCGACTCTTTCGAGGGGAACACGAGTTACAACACGGGTAGGGATCAATGAGTTTTTCTATTAAAACTCATGTGTCTTATTGATAATTGCAATTCATCACACGCTTTTCGGTGAAGGAAAATATCGTGACCTGCATATCTTTAGGGAATCCTAGAAATATGTGTAACCTACCAATCCGTATTGGAGCAGCGTGGTAGGTCTTAGCTCCAAACCTTCTCTCCAGAAACGGAGAGAGGAGGCCTATTCCTAGCAGTGGGATTGTAACAGTCTGCTACTATACTATACTATACTATACTATTACGTGCAAACTTTTTCGAATTTAATTTGCGGTATGACTCACGAGCTTTAAAGTTATTATGTTATTAATACATACCGTTCATTAATAACACCTGTGATAGCCCTGCGGTGAGACTCTCTCAAGGGGGACGCAGTTACAAACCCAGCAGCCTGTAATGACTTTTTCTGGTCAAGGCCTAATCGATAATTGCAATATGTCAATTGATTTTCGGTGAAGGAAAACGTCATTACGAAACCTGCATATCTCTCGGGAAATCTCGGGATATTAGTAAACTACTAATCCGCAGCCGCGTCTCAGTCAGTTGGTCTTAGCTCCAACCTTTCTCTCCAAAAATGGAGAGAGGAGGGCTACGCCCTTCAGTAACTGGCTGCTATTTTACTTACTTTATAATTAATAATTTCCATCACGTTTAGTGGAACACTTTATCGTTTTAGCAAAACTTAAACACTGTTGGAATACTATCAACTAGGTATCATGGTTTTAAGTACCAACTACCCAAAAAAGAATTTGTACGTTTTAATTATTTTTTTATGTATGACCTCATATATCGTGAATGGCCTCATACATCCTGCTGTCGAGAATAGTGCGGATTTGATTTGTCCAGCGCATTGGACTTCGCCCTCGTAGTCTCTTCCGCTGGATTTTGCATGTGATCACAATCTTTGCAAGGTCACTTTTACAAGCAATATGTGTAACATACTCAAGGACGCGTTGCAGGCAGCTGATTGAAGGCATCTACGGGTCTACGGCCACTTGCTTGCAGTGTCCATATTTCATCTCCGTATAGGAATATATTTACCGCCGTGTGGTATCCGGCTGAGTAGATTAGAACACCTTCGTTTCTTACAGAGGTGTGGTTAAGGACAGCTAAGGTAAGTTGACGTCAGGCAGGCGGCCGATCGTAAAGTGACTAGCCAAATCATGCTACAACATATTTAAAACATGTTGTACCGACCCTACTTAGAGTAGGATAGGGGCAGGAGAATGATGAATGATAATTTTATTAATTTATTTGATATATTTAGTTACAACTATCACAACGTGTAAAGCAAAACTGGGTCAAAATGCAATAGCTTTTGTGTATTTTACAATACATATTTAGCAATAACGGGATCGCAATTAGTACTCTAGTGGCATCATCAATATGCAATTTGGGTATATTGTTCTTTACTTGAATAGCGTATTGTATATCTTTGTACTCTCTTTGTTTTCCTTAATGTTTTTACATCTTCAAATATAAAGCTAATGTTTTAAAACGTATTATAATGTTTTCGGGACTAATAATTTACAAAAAAATTATTAACAAATACTTATTACCTATCTATTGTATATTATTCTAATTCTATTTCATTTCTAATTTGCCAACTAGTTTTTAGCTTATTTCGGTAAGGAATGAGGGTTGTCCATTCTACTCAGCCGGGTACCATACGGCGGGGCGAATGATAGGAGAGAATGCAAGAAAAAACATGTTGTCCCACTTAGAGTGGGATAAGGGTAGGAGCAAGGAGACGAGTTATCTATCTAGAATACTTTTTTTTAGAAAATTGATAATCATATTTTTTCATTTAAAGCACTTCGAAGTTCCATACATTATATATGCGTCTACCTAATTATTAACTAACAACTTAGGATATTAATTTCCATAATATTCTTATGAACATTTGTTTTAGTAAGACTGAAAAAAAATTGTTTATGTAAGAAGGAATTTTCGTGCAAATTTCAAAATAATATACAGATTAAAACTTACCAACCTCAAACTCGTTGATGTCGTTTGTATGAAGCATTACGACCAGGAGAAAAATTTCAAAGCGTTGCATATGTATAGAAGCAAATTTAATTCTGTTTAGCTATTTTTAGACAATCATTGTTTAAATCTTAGTTCTGTGAACACGGGATCAACTAGGAATGCTTATTCTTCTTCAGGTAAACGTTTAAATATGCTATATACTAAAAATGGGCGATGTAAGCGCAATTTTTAGGCATTACATTGACGCAATAAAATATGAACCACAACTAAACCTCAAATATGAAACAATAACACGATTATTACGTAGATGTGATGGCAACTACTTATGAAACAAAATACGATGACTTTTAAAAAATTGTTTTTTTATTTATTTATGATTACAATTTTTACAATTAATGTAGATACACAAAAATGTAAGTGAAACTATATTGGCTGCATTAGTTGAACTGTTTCGCAGACAACTACGCCCGCATCCAGTATGATATATTCTTTAAATTATATAATACATATTTTTATACATGTGTATGTGTGTGTGATAGAAGAAGTTGATGATCGTGACTGTAGCGCATACATACAAAAATTCATATTAACAAATTGCCGTTACCGAGTGAAACACACTTCTAACGATTGTTGAGTTTGTGATAATGAACGTGTGTAGTGTTTGTGTATTGTGGGAGCGGTTTGTATGTTTTTATTGAATCCTGCATGTATCGGGTGTGAAAAACAGATCGTCCACTATACATTTAGCATTATATATATAGAAACATCAGGAAGCCTATTAGGGTGATGCAGGCTATTGTCCTCCATTGTGGGTGCGATATTGGGAGGAACTCGAAAAGAAAACCACGTTGTAAGATGCAACAATTAATTATTCGGTTCCAATACAATATAAGCCGCAATACACTACTTAACACCAGATGGAATGAGATTAAGAGCCAATAGATTAGAACACGCGCGTCTTCCCATAACAACCCATGTTACCATGCCAACGTTGAACTACTCTATTTGGGGTTACCGCTCTTAATGTCAATTTCTCCTTATCACATTCTTTTAGTTTAAAATAATCATTGTTAAAAAATAACAATGTCATAACTATTTATAATAATTAATTATTTAAAACAAATAACTCTGGGCACAACTTAAAATGACTCGACGCGCCGTCATATATATTTTTCTATTTAATTTATCGCGGATTCATCATTCTCCTGCCCTTATCTCACTACAAGTGTGGTTGGGACAATATGCTACAAACATGTTGTTATATGATATGGCTACGTATTTTATGACCGGCCGCCTGCCTAACGTCAACTTTCCTTAGTCGCCGTTTACGACACCTCGGTAAGAAATGAGGGTCGTCTATTCTATACAGCCGGAAACCGCACCGCATTTACCTTAATCGCCTCTTACGACACCTCGGTAAGAAATGAGGGTGGTCTATCCTATGCAGCCGGATACCACACGGTATTTTCTTTATATAGATTATAGCAAAATAATTTGATTATTCCTTTTGTATTATGGATCACCGCAAAGTAACGCCTAATTCTATAAATTATTTACTAATAGGTAGTAATATTTAATCTTAGTTAAGTTTTTCATTGCAATTTTGTTTAATTATTTTTTATTTTATTTTAATTAAATCGACCAATTATTATCATTCATCCGACAGTCAAAATAAAAATAAACGAAAATTAAAATATTTGACTGATTTATCTTATACTGATATGAAACAAGGACTTCAAAACATAGTTTATAAGTAATATTAATTTATTAAAGATCTATTAAAGCCACGGCAACACCTACTTACAATACCAAAAACGGCTATACGTCTGTGGTATATTCTTTTTTGTCAATGTTGATAAAAAATAAACATGAACTACTTCAACATTTAATTTGATACACAACTTAGACATCGTTAGCTGTAAAGCTCTACACAAAGTTGCCAGAACGATGTCGAAACTATAACAGGTCCATTATACCGAATGTGGGTTAATATATGCGTTGGTGTGTTAGATCGGTAGTAACATTAAAAGTCATGTCTTCTATCATGCACTCTGTGGTATGTAACATTCACAGTACAAATTACTTCAGTTATAGTTTATATTTGATCATGTTTTATTTATTACAATAGATAAATTTTAACAATTTGGATACCTATTTTGTAATTAAAACAGGTATAAGACCTGTTTTGTAATTGAAACAGGTAACAAACCTGTTTTTAATTAAAACAGGTAACAAACCTGTTCTGTGATTAAAAGTGGTAATGAACCTGTTTTGTACTTAAAGCAGGTAACACACCTGTTTTATATTAAAAAAGGTACTAAAGCCGTTGTATAATAATAACAGGAAACAAACCTGTTTTGTGCTTAAAACAGGTAACAAATCTGTTTTGTAATAAACAGGTAACCAACCTGTTTGTAATTAACACAGGTAATGGTAGGTTAAGTAGGTTAGTAGTAAGGTAGCTTATCCATAGCCCCAGAATTCTCTAGAGACAAGCAGGTTCCATCACGATGTTTTCAGTCACCTTCACCGTGTGGTAAATTGCAATTAATTAGACACATCGGCACATCGGTGCCTGCCTAAATTGGTGACCCTTTCACAGCTTAATATAGCTAGGCCCCATAAAAATTTTTGTACATAAAAATATTCATAATTATAGAAAGGTTAGCGATGTATATAACAGACAAAGTAGCGCCTTGCAAAAGTACATAAATCGTTTGTGGTTTGGGTATAAGATTCTATAATAAAATTCCGCAATATACTTTAACTTTACCATTACAGCAGTTTAAAAACACTTTTTAAAAACGGCTGACACAGAAAGCCTACTGTATTATTGAGGATTACTAAGACGAATAAGAACGCGTGGATATAACTACTCTATACAACATTAATAACTATATGTAACTAGTAATAAGAATTATTCTTTGAAAAGAGCAACTTGCTGGTTTTTCTCGGTAGGAACAGCTTTCCGAACCAGCAGTAGATGTTGACGGTTCAAAAGCACTTGTTTGCAAAGGTTACTTGAATAAAGAATATTTTGAATTTGAATTTGAACAATTAATTAATATGATTTATTAACCTACATACACGCTGTCGCAATTCACACGTATCACCACCCATTATTATTACGTAACTGAAATACTTGGGCATAATCGTTACCTAACTTATATAAGGCTGCATCCTTATTGGCACAGTTTAGGCTGGGGCATTCTTAGTGCCTGCAGCCAAATACCATTAGTTCAATATATAAGATTGCTTATATAATTGAAGTACGTTCACTTTCACCGTTAAAGGTTAAACTAAAGGATTGTCGTTTTAAATGAGAATGTATAAATGACATAAAGCTTGTAATATTTTATAAGAACGCATGACGAACCTTCTAGTTTCAAGCGGAAAATATGGCTTTACAAATAACATGTGTAACATAAACTTTTTTTTATAAAACTTATTGATTCTGTACAAATTGCTTTTTCTTCTTTTTAAAATGCCGTGTGGTATCCGGCTGAGTATAATAGACCACCCTAATTTCTTACCGATGTGTCGTAAAAGGCGACTAAGGTAAGTTGACCCACCGTGTGGTATCCGCTTGAGTAGAATAGATCACCCTAATTTCTTACCGCGGTGTTGTAAAAGACGACTAAGGTAAGTCCACCCGCCGTGTGGTATCCGGCTGAGTAGAATAGACCACCTTAATTTCTTACCAAGGTCTCGTAAAAGGTGACTCAGGTAAGTTGACCCACCGTGTGGTATCCGGTTGAGTAGAATAGACCAACCTCTTTCTTACTGACGTCTCGTAAAAGGCGACTAAGGTAAGTTGACCCACCGTGTGGTATCCGGTTGAGTAGAATAGACCACCCTCTTTCTTACCGAGGTGTCGTAAAAGGCGACTAAGGTAAGTTGACCCACCGTGTGGTATCCGGCTGAATAGAATAGACCAATCTCTTTCTTACTGAGGGGTCGTGAAATACGACCAAAATAAGTTGACGTCAGGCAGGCGGCTGGTCGTAAAATACGTAGCCAAATCATGTGACAACATGTTTGTAGCATGTTTTGCCGACCGCACTTAGAGTAGTAAAAGAGCAGGAGGATGATGATGATTCTTCTTCTTATGCGACTCACAGTCGTCCACTGCTGGATATTAGTGGTTTATTTCGTCGGGCCTGTAATTCCAGAACCTAAGTATGAAAATCCAAGTGTCCATTGAAAAAAATTAAGAAAAATACAATGAATGCACAATATGTTTGTAATAATTTAAGCACCTGTCAATATACTCTGCTATGATAGAAAAAAGAAAGAATAAAATTACCGTAGTAGATTTCGTGCAAATTTAAATACTGTAAGTAGTATGGCGAAAAAATTTCCATGTCATTCTGAAATAATGAATTAATATATTTTTTAATTTCAAGTCATTTCTCGTGAAAGTGTATTAACTTCATCGTCTCATTTCGTAATCATTTTATGATTACAATAAGATCACTATTTAATATAAATCCTTCAAGGTTCTTCATATGTGGATGACCTATCATCCTTAAATTTGTGACATTTTCGTACATCACCCACGTCTAACCATATTCAATTTTACCAATAAGGTTTGTACATTAAAATAATCAGTTACCGCGTAATCTTTTGATGTAAACAATATGATTCACATCCACCCACAGAAGATCAAAGAACGTCATTTATAAATCTATTTAAAATTGTAATGGTCATCCGACTCTATCTTTGTAAAGTTCAAAACGTAAAACATTAGACAACAATCCAAAAAAAAAATATTATTGTTTTATTATCAATTAAGTATAAATAAAAAATAAAGAGCTCATGAATAAGAGCCCCGTATGGGCTTGAAACTAGTCGGGCTCATCCGATAAAATAAGACGTGAGTATAGCCGGTCTCTCAACATTAACAATTAAGTATACTTATATATAAGTATACTATTTTTCCAGTTGTATTGTGCCGTGTGGTATCCGGCTGCATAGAAAATAGACCACCCTCAGTTCCTTACCAAGGTGTCGTAAAAGGCGACTAAGGTAAGCTGACGTCAGGCGGGCGGCCGGTCGTAAAATACGTAGCCAAATCATGTGACAACATGTTTGTAACATGTTGTGCCAACCCCACTTAGAGTGGGATAAGGGCAGGAGAAGGATGATGGCTATTTCTTCATTTGTATTAGTTTTTACACGATAATTAAATTTAAAAATTATAATCGGAAAGTCAGTTCTAGTAAGAAAAACAGTTCTAGACTGAGATATGAAAAATTGAAATGTGTGTGTAGTTTTACTACATTATTTAAAGAGAAATTAGAAAATTCAAAGAAAACCAGAGTAGTTTGCCCAAAGATATTCACAAATGAATGGATTATGAGCGACCTTCGTCTTTACAAAAAAGCTCCTGTGTAGAGTGCGAAATAGATATATTGAAAAACAGTGGCTATAATAAATCCAATTAATGACTAATAGTATATTAAAGCTGTGACAGTCCAGCAGTGAGATCATGTGATTCTTTTGAGGGGGTCACGGGTTCAAACCCGGGCAGGCATCACTGAGTTCGTGAGGAACACCTGCATATCTCTAGACGATTCTGGGGATATGTAAAATCGAGAGAGAAGGCCTGTGCCAGTCGTGGGATGGTAACAGGATGTTGCTTTATTTTTACTTTTTTATCAAATTGGATGACTTGTGACATATACCTTGTATGGTTAAACTTTTTTTTTTTTTAAATCAAACATATGTGTATTCGTTTGCCAAGAATCTGACCCGTGACCCCAAAGTTACTTGAGGCTCGGACGACTGTGTGATTGTCACATCATCATCATTCTCCTGCCCTTATCCCACTCTAAGTGGGGACGGCACAACATATTATAAACATGTAATCACATGACTACGTATTTTACCACTGGCCGCCTGCCTGACGTCAACTCACCTTAGTCGTCATTTACGACACCTCGGTAACGAATGAGGGTGGTCTATTCTATTCAGCCGGATACCACATAGCACATACCTTAGTCGCCTCTTACGATATCTCGGTAAGAAATAAGTATGGTCTATTCTACCTAGCAGAATACCGTGTAATCACATATATATTTTCTATTATTCTTATATTAAAATCCCAAAAATCTAAAAAAAATCCTTTAAGTGACATCATTTAGTTAATATAAAGACATAAGATGAAATTAAGACATTGTAAGTTGCATTTTACAATTTCATAAAAAGTCTTCATATATTTCATAATTTCAAGGTATACACGATAGTTATCTGGTAATATTTCAGTGTTATTTAACACGGACTACGTTTTCTGCACGGGTATTAAAATTAAATATATAATCAGTAGTCTAATAATACAGTTAAACAGAAAATGTCGTTTAATAATACGTTACCTTTTAGACAACATTATCACGTAATAGTCCAATAACAGATATGGCAGTGTTGAGTATTTTTATTTTTAGTAAAAGTTCCAAATAGCTTTTACTTCTGATTAGGTAATAGTGGAAAACATCCTTTTTTTTGACAGGAAAAAAAAACCCCTTATGGGTACTACCGCTCGATGGGGACAGGCAGTGGTTATGTCGGACTCGCACCGACTAAAACGACCTGTATGCTTCACCACGCTATCGATGGCGGGGGCGGAGTACCTTATTTGACCCCATCCCCACCAGCAGCAACTCTGATCCCAGAATCACCCCCTCTGGGTGGGAATGCCTCAAAAGAAAAGCCTCCCTCCGCGAACCGGTGCATCGGGAGCACCAGATGCACCGACCGCCTCGGGGAGCTATAAGTCAGGCGTCCGATAAACCCCGTTCGAAGCGCCCGAAAGGTCCCCTGTCAGGGCGGCAGACGATGGGCTTAAGAAAGTTGCAGGAACACATCCTTAGTTTAAGCTAGTTTTAGTATATTTAAGAAAGCTTCCGTATTAAATAATTTATGAGTTAAAAGTTACTATGCGGTAGTCTTTAAGACAAAAAGTAATGTAGAGACGTCAGGAGATACTACGATAAAATTGCAAAGCATTTTTGCATGCTTGTGTATTGTTGTGTTATTAGTGGCGGGTAGTGCACCGAATATAACGAAAAGTACACTCGACATTCAGTATTAGATATAATTTGTTTTGTCGCGGATTATAGCAAAATAATATTTTCATAATTTTTTGTCTTTTTGTAGTAAGTAATGATTTTAGTATAAAGAATACATTCAACTTAACATTATTTGCAAAGAAAGCGATTGTTAATTTTAAAAAATATCTGCTTTTCTAACTCATATTTTTGGTCACCTTACAAATTATGATCAACTAGTTTTTGCCCGCGGCTTCGCTCGCGAGGAAATTGGTCCGCCACAGTATCTGAAATTTATGAATGAATGAAATTTATGATTATGATCAATCATAAATTTCATTGTGTAACTCCAATAGTTTAGGCAGCGTACACCAAGATAGCTCTCAGAGGTCAGATTTTTTCCGACTTTCTTGACATGTATCGTATATTACATAAAATCATTAAAAATTGTAGCCTATATGTTATTCTGATGTATAAACTATATAACTGTTAAGATTCATCCAAATCCGTTCAATAGTTTTTTCGTGAAAGAGTAACAAACATCCATCCATACTCACAAACTTTCGCATTTATAATATTAGTAGGATAGTAGGATTAGTAGGATTAGTAGGATAGTAGGATTGTCAATGATGGACGGAAACTTCAGATAAATTTGAATCCGAAACCCTTTAGTGAGAACCATGCGCTCTTACAATAAGACCATCACGGCTGTTAGATAATACAGAATAAGACCATCTCAAATGTCTAGATCTCCATCAGACCAGGAAAAAGATGTTACAAATTGAATCGTATGCAATTCTATAATGCATTATGTAAAAGACATTCTATGAGGAAGTCGTGACCTTCTCAAATTGGCCTGGTTATAATGGTTAATATTTTGCTTTGAAGCCTTATGTAATTGTCTTACATTATCAATAAATAGGATCGTCTGAGAAGCCATTGCCGTTAAATACTAGACCGTTTTGAAAGTATACTAGCAAAAACAAAAAACACTCCACATCGTACCACTGCAACTTATCTTAAACTTGATCAAGTTAATTTTCAAGTAATCGTAATATAGGAAATGCATAAATCAAGGTCGATACTTGTTGGCGAAACAAATAATAAGGTGTTCAGAATTCTTTAGAGATATGCAGGTGTCCTCACGATATTTTCCATTACCGAAAGACGTGTGATAAATCGCAATTATCGAACTAGACACATAAAGTTTAATAGAAAGCTCATTGCTCGAGGTTTGAACCCATGATCGAGAATCTTGAGAATCGCCTCACCTCATTCGTATTTTGATTTATTAGCTTAAAATATTATGAAACACTTGAATGGAAACACGATTCTAATAAACCGATCACTTATTTAACCTCGGTGTTAGACTGGAGATGTAATCGAGGTAACACGCTTGATGTGGTCTAGATGCGAAATAAAAAAAGATCATATCTATCTCTCTCGCTATGACCAATGACGATCAATATCAGATGTTCAATATCAGACATTGATCTCTTCAAAGGATCTCTACAACACACGATGCTGACAAGTTTACTTGGATAAATAATATTTTGTATTTAAGTTTGAATAACAATCATTTGTTGAATTTGGAATTCTACAAACCCGATAATTTTTAAGGATACTAATAATTAACTATGGTACGCTGTGTGGTATCCGGTAGAATAGAGTAACCACCCTCCTTTCTTACCGAGGTGTCGTAAGAGGCGACGAAGGTATGTGCCGTGTGGTATCCGGCTGCATAGAAAAGACCATCCTCATTTCTTACCGAGGTGTTGTAAAAGGCGACTAAGGTGAGTTGACGTCAGGCAGGCGGCCGGTCGTAAAATACGTAGCCAAATCATATGATGTTTGTAACATGTTGTGCCGAGTGCCGACCCCACTTAGAGCGGGATAAGGGCAGGAGACTGATGATAATAATTAACTATGATTTTACGAATTTAAAACGAATCTTATATACCCAATAATTTAACAGCGCGGATATAATATACTACAAAGAAGCCGATACGATAAGTTATTTAGTACAAAATAATGTTGTTTTATATAAAAAAAACTGTTACAATGAAATACAATTATTGGAGTGTATCGTAGTATAGCAAGGTTTATAAAAACATTGTATTATTGTACAATCTCCGAACTGGTCGGCTAAATATATACCAGTTGTAGTTTAAAGACAAAAATAGCAATAACCTAATTCTATATTATGTTTTCCGGCAACTAAAAGCGTAATTGTATGCAACTGGGAGTTAGTGTAACTTAGATTATGGGCGTCTCGAGGTCATTCGTTATTACTATAAATTGATTTATTGACTGTAAATATAAATAAATATATGGGACGCATTACATACACAGTCGTCCGCGTCCATAGTAACTTAAGTTATGATTTGTTTGACAGACAACAATTAAATATATCTATACTTATTATAAAATAAACTCCCAAAAGCTGTCTGTCTGTATGTAATCGATTTTCTAAAATGTACTGAACGTATTTTTGTACGGTTTTCAAGGTGTTGTAAAAGGCGACTAAGGTAAGTTGACGACAGGCGGGTGGCCAGTCGTAAAATACGTAGGCAAATCATGTGACAACATGTTTGTATCATGTTGTGCCGACCCCACTCAGAGTGGGATAAGGGCAGGAGGATGAAAATAACTTCTACATTTTTGTTGTAAATTGGTTTAAAATTGTTGTAAAAAAAGGGTAATAATTGAAAAAGAAATGAAACTCAAAACTCTTATGCCGTCTGCTTCATGTAGTGACTGCAAGTATCAAGGTAGAATAGTGGTTAACGTGATAAATCTAGTTCTATATGTCAGCCAATCTCAAGGCTGTTCAAGAAATTTCCAGACACCAATGAATTAATACTTAAAAACATATTTACGTGAGACTTTCATAAAACACGGCGAACGAGATATGAACCTTGAGCGATCGTTAAAATCTTTGCTAAGGATATACTCAATGGAAAAACAGCCAAAAAATAAAAAGAGTCATCAAGAAAAGGGATCGGTCATTACATATTTAAAAAGTCATCACCATTCTCTTGCTTTGATCTCCTGCCATTATCCCACTCTAAGTGGCATAAAATGTTTGAAACATGTTATTACGTGATTTAGCTAGGCATTTTACGACTGGCCGCCTGCCTGACATCAACTTACCTCAATCGCATTTTACGACATCTCGGTAAGAAACGAGCGTAGTCTATTCTACTCAGCCGGATACCACACGGCGACATACAAAAAGTAGTAACATAATACTTTATCATATTGGTTTATTTAATGTAACGAGCTGTGATAGCCCAGCGGTGAGACCTTGCGACTCTTTCGAGGGAAACAAACCCGGGCAGGCACCAATAAGTTTTTCTATTAAAACTCATGTGTCTAATTTATAATTGCAATTTGTCACACGCTTTTCGGTGAAGGAAAACATCGTGAGGAAACCTGCATATCTCTAGAGAATTCTAGGGATATGTGTAACCTATCAATCCGCATTGGAGCAGTGTGGTAGGACTTAGCTCCAAGCCTTCTCTCCTGAAACGGAGAGAGGAGGCCTATTCCCAGCAGTGGGATTGTAACAGGCCGCTACTGTACTGTACTGATATTGGCTTTTTTTAATGAAAGCCTCGGTTTTCTTAGTAACAACTGAAATCAACAGAAAACTACGCACATGTGGTAATCATCATCCTCCTGCCCTTATTGCTCGGCACAACAAGTTACAAACATGTTGTAACTTGATTTGGCTACGTATTTTACGACCTGCTTGCCTGGCTTCAACTTAACTTACTTATATTTTACAACCCATCGGTTAGAAAGAGTGTAGTCTATTCTACTCACGGATACCTTAGTCTATTCTACTCTCGGATACCTCAACCTACCTTAGTCGCCTTTTACGACAGCTCGGTAAAAAATGAGGGTGGTCTATTCTACTCATCCGAATATTCTACTCAACTCGGTGGGTCAATTTACTTAAGTCGCCTTTTACGACATCTCGGTAAGAAATGAGGGCGACTCTACTCAGCCGGATACCACACGGCATTACACACATATATATGTAATTAAAGACTGTTGGAATGAAACTATAACTTTTTATTACGCAGCATTAAATAAAAGATAAAGATATCTTGAATGTCCGACTACAGAAACGCTCTGATTTAAGTTATGCGATGCAAAGTTAAAAGGTGAACAATTAAATACCCACTTCTCATCTCAGCAATGAATAATTACCCTACAAATGTGGCGAGCATCCACATAAAAACGTTGGAAGAAAAGCGAGTTTTGAACACGTTGAAAATCTAGGTTGATATAAAGTTCACTTGATGAACCCATTATTTGAGATAAAGGTCATTTGCCATATGTTACATTAAAATTACTACTTCTTTATTAATTTGACCTTTATAACTAAGTAAAAAGTTCATCAAGTTCTGTCAAGAGTGGCTTTGAATATTTAAATTCATTTGATAATACATAACTATTTTTGTTATGAGGAAGAGAAAATAATACAGCAGGAGCAATGTGGCAATTATAACAGGCATAACTATTGGGCACTGCCTGTTAAACAGACACTTGTCAATAATGACAATAAAAGAAGATTCAGTGTGCCCAGAGTGTGGAGAAGAAGAAGCAAGTCTCCACCTTATGGCTGAGTGCCCCACGTACTCGCTGGTAAGATGGGAGATATTTGGTAAGGAGAAATTGAAGCTGATGACCTAACAAATATCTCCTTCAGGGATATTATAAGGTTTGTGAAAGCAACAGGTAGGCTAGAGCAGGTGACACTGTCGGGACAACAGTGAAACCCTTGTCCCATCAAGGGGAAATAGTCCAGTATTGGAGCTGACCACCCGTCCTGTACCGACAGGCGTCCCCGAAATTAGATAAGATAAGATAAGAGAAAATAATCTATATGTAAATCAGAATTAAGAATATCCACTCGGGAACTAAAATTACAGATGTATCTTATATTATTATGCGAAGAACCGTCACGCTGAGTTTTAAGCGGAAAAATGGTTTGGAGCCTAATTCACCAAGTTGCAATGCAGACTGGTTGGCCTAAATGTTTGGAATACTCCAAAAATATTGAGGTTCCTCGCACCAAACTTCGAGGGAAGAGGATATTGATTTGAGTAAATTGGAATTGGATTGATTTGAATAGATTTGAGGAAATTGATAAGAAATTTAGTTATTATACAATTAAAATAACTAAATCTCTTAAGTCATTAAATCAATAACTAAGTGTAACCAGGGGATCGGTAACGCAAAAACCTAGCTATGTTTACATTATATTGTTAAGGTATTCCTTTTTAAAACCGCAGTGTAATCTAAATACGTTAAACACTGGAACAATGTCGTTTAAATATAATAAAGTGGCCATACAACAAGTTATCGGTTACAGTTTATGCTCCAATTATTTCAATTAAAGTACATTTATCCGTAAGGTTAACTTACTGTGTCATTTGAAATATAATACTAACCGCATTTAACACTATAATATGATAAAGAAGCTACGAGATCTGCTTAACCTTAATATAATTTATAATTGAAGTATTGGGTAACGATCTCATTAAATATATGTAAACATCATTTACACTAACTACTAGATGTACACTCGACTTCGTTCACAATAATTTTTGTTGATTGAAATAAATATGACCAGTATTTTGTACTGGTCCCTGAGATACGGGTTTACCTAGGGATGTAGGATACACAAATCAAGAAATGTTCATCATCATCCTACTGCCCTTATCCCCCTCTAAGTGGGATCGGCACAACATGTTAGAAACATGTTGTCACATGGCTATGTATTTTACGACAGGCCGCCTGCCTGACGTCAACTTACCTTAGTCGTATTTTACGACCCTCGATAAGAAATGAGGGTGGTCTATTCTTCTCAACCAAATACCACACGGTGGGTCAACTTACCTTAGTCGCCTTTTACGAGACCTCGGTAAGAAATGAGAGTGTTCTATTCTACTCAGCCGAATACCACACGGCGGGTCGACTTATCTTAGTCGCTTTTTACGACACCTCGGTAAGAAATGAGGGTGGTCTATTCTATGCAGCCGTATATCACACGGCACATACCTTAGTCGCCTCTTACCACACCTCGGTAAGAAAGGAGGGTGGTCTATTCTATGCAGCCGGATATCACACGGCACATACCTTAGTCGCCTCTTACGACACCTCGGTAAGAAAGGAAGGTGGTCTATTCTATGCAGCCGGATACCACACGGCGAGTGACGATCTCATTAAATATATTTAAACATTATTTACACTAACTGTGTACTCGACATCGTTTACAATATTTTTTGTTGATTGAAATAAATATGAACAGAGAACTTTGTACTGGCCTCTGAAATACGGATTTTCCTAGATTAGAGGTTTAGGATAGACATATCAAGAAATATTAAACTTTTTGTTTTATAAACCATCATTATTAGTAATGTAAAAAAGAAAAGATTAGCTCGATACCTTAAAATTGATCTCAATTATATAGTACGGTTTTGTTAATTTATTGGTTCGTCGATGTATATTTGTATTTAAGTATTTAAAATTATATATGCAGTATATCTACCAGTTGTCCGTCACCCATAAACACAAGTATCAAGTTACTTACTTTAGGGACGGACGACCGTGTGTGTTAGTGTCCCATATATTTATATGTATTTACTTAAGTATGTATTTTTTCCTGTTACCGATTTTAAGCTTTATATATTAGCCTGGTTACATGATTTAATTGTATTAAATTCCATCACTATTGGTACAGCGGTTCAGCTGTGTAAACGTAGACAGACAAACAAACTTTTGCATATGTAACATTAGTATCGATGAAAATGGTTTTTGAAAACATCTTGAAGAAAAGAACAGAATCCATTTTAAGATTTAAGAAGTTAAAAGTGTCGGATGATTTTAAATCCCACAGCTGGATCCCACAGAGTTTTTTGTACCTGAAATCTTATATATCCATTTATAATTTATGTATCTGTTTATCTATTGCTCTAACTTTCTAAAAGAATAGTATCACTTGAATTATTCCCAGTAAATGCTCTAAAATCATACTAATGTATATATGCAAGCGTCTATCCGTCTGTATGTTACGTTTTCACTACTAATTCTCTGGAAGAATATTGATAAAATTTAGGTACAAATCAAGTTTATTAAGCTAACATGTAAATCAAATATTCCTTGTTTTCTTTCGTAAATAGGAAAAAACAATATAATAAATAATCAAGGACAATTTAACACTGAAATTGATGCAATCGAAATCGCTGGCACAACCTAGTATTATATATTGCGAATTTATAATACATTAATTGACATCTTATACAAGAGAGCACTGTAATTTAACGAGAAACGATATCTGCGTAGGTATAGAGGCCACGCGTGCATGGAGCTAGCTTATTTCAAACGCCTCGTTCAATTAGTATCAACAAAGTAAGCCCATAAATTGACTTTAATGTGTGGTAAGTAAGTAATAAAGTAGTTAAGTCAGATACAGACGAGTAAATTTATAGAATTAGGTGTTACTTTGCGCAGTTATTATAAAAAAAATTGCTTTCATTGCAGGTTATACAATCAATATCAAGAAGAGATTGTGGTGGTGGGTGTGTGTGCTGCTTTTGTGTGCGTTGTTGCTGGTGAATTGCGCCTTGGGGTGCATGTGGTGGCTGGTCCTGCATGTATAAGGTGCGTAGATTTTGCCTGCTTCATACACATTGGCTTTGCATGCATTCACTTAACCCGTGCGGATTATAGCAAAGTAGTTAGTTCTGTTATATTGCTTGCAATATCAAGAAAACAAATATAGTAATCAAATAATATTTATTGTTATTTTATCTTTGTTTTATTTATTTAAATTTTGTTTTGTTTCAGAAAAATTACGTTTCCAGCGAAGGAACCCAAAAAAACTAATATTCTTTAAAATAATACTTTTACGAATGATAATGACTAAATTAACCTAGATGTTTGATCTACGTGTGATTAAAAAGAAAGTTGAAGAATTATTATTTTTTTAAACCGCGAAATGAAGATCGGGCCTAATTTTGCTAGAATTTTTCACATTGCAACCTTTATTGGGACATGCAGAAGCTGCAACATAGGTAAAATACTTACGAGTTTATGATATTGACGAGTAAATATCGATGTTTGAGCCGTTATAGCAAAATTATTAGCGACACAAAATATAATGAAATATCATATAACACACTAATGGTTTTATATACGATTACTAGTTGCATAAGATTGATTGTCCTTTAGAAAATACGAACTGTATCCGCATCTTCACGTCAACTTAAGTGACAAAATAAATGTTTTTCCTGTTCTCGAAGGAAAACGAGAAATTTATCCCCCAAGTTAGATCTGAATAGCTAGAATAAAATAATAGAAGCTTTACATTTAATTAAGCTTTAATTATATTAAATTTCATCAAAATATTTTCAGTAGGTTACATTACATACATTAGTACAATTTCACAATAATAGTACGCTGTGTTTATTATCATATACTCATGCGGGTCACAATACGATAGAAACTATAGTACCCGGTATTAAATAGTGCACATCGATGTTTAGAACGAAGCACCCGGCCAACTCGGTTTCGTAGAGCGCTGACACTGTCACTCAGTTAGTATGTGACGTTTCACACGGGTTCTTCAGTCTGTGTGTCAGAGACAATGAAGCAGAATCTAGCCGATTTTCTCTCTATAAGTCTCGATGTGCATTATTTATTGCCGCGTACTATAGTTTAGTTTATGTGACAAGTTGCAACCGCCATGGTACAATGCTGAGTAAAAATTGGGATACTAACGATTGGGATGTAAATCTTGACTAACTATCGCAGAAATTCATTTTTTTGTTGTGCATCAGCAGCGTTTAATAAATCAGTAACTGTTATGGAATTTACTTGTCTAGGTCTAAACTTAATACAATAAAACAACATATGTCTGGAATGTGGTTTGACTTGATTCCTATACTTTGTTAATTCTTTCAGTCTGTTTTAATTTTTGTTCTTCCTTCGCTCTCAAATTGTATCCGAATGTACGATCAATTAAGTAGTTCATATATGAAAATGTATAAATAGCTTAAGCTGTTCATTTTCTAAATAAATAGAATAAAATATAGTACCCGGCATTAAATAATGCACATTGATGTGTAGAACGAAACAACTGGCCAATTCGGTTTCGTAGAGCGCTGTTACTGTCACACACGGGTTCGTCAGTCTGCGCGATTGAGACAATGCTCTATGAAGCAGAATCTAGCCGATTTCCTCTCTCTAAGCCTCGATGTGCATTATTTATTGCCGGGTACCATACTTGGAATCCAGTTATAAATAAATATATCTCACGTAAGCAGTTGCTGCAAGCTATTCGGCGTGCACATAATTTAATCGCAGATTATAACTAAATGATACTTTACATTTTGTCTTACACTCTCGTCTTACGTCTTGTCTTTCTACGTCTTGTCTTACGTCTTTTGTCGTAAACAAATTTTATGTACTTATCTGGTTATTATCGTCAGAATGCATTTTACGGTATATATTAACAAACAAACAAATGGATCGTGGGAATAGATAAATTTTAAATTATAAATTGTAGACAAGTGTCTAAACTTTAAACTCAATATATTTTATTTAAATGGGTTTTCACGAAATCTTTTCAACAGTTACTTTATCTTTTATATCTACTACTATTTCGCAATTTAACTGCTACCTATAAGTTCCGACAAAAAGTTCTATTCAAATTTTTACACATAATAAAAGTAACAAGGTCATTTCAGTTAGTTAAAGATAGTTATCTATCTTAATTCTTATTATTACTTGAAGAGAATTTATTATAAGACCAATATAAGCTTATATAACAGAAGGATATAATTTTTAAACAAATGGATATGGACCTGTTTTTTATAGACCCAATGGAGTCTCACATTAACGGATACAGCGAACGATCACTAAAACTGGTCACTAAAAGATCACTGGTCACTAAAAGAGGTTCTATAATTTTTTATGCAAAAGTTATTTTGCTATAATTCGCGATTAAGTAAATAGCAAATATATATTGCTAAATGTAGAGTGGAGTGAAAAGCCATGCTCTGTGATTTTGTCGTGGAATCTATCCCCTGATAATGCTTCGGTTGTGGAGCCAAACAATTGTTAAATTTGTGATAGTGAACGTGTGTAGCGCTTGTGTATTGTGGTAGCATTATGAAAACAGATAGTCCACTCTACATTTAGCATTACATATATTTTCTATTTACATTTTCACGGATTATAACAAATAATTTTAATATTACTTTTTTATGGATTTCCGCACAGTAACATATAATTCTATAAATTATTTAAAAAGATGTATTTAGAACAAGCCTAATTCTATAAATATATCTTTTTATGGTATTGTCATAATTCTTTTTTCTTTTTTTATTCTTTATTGCACAATTAAATTAAAAGTACAAAAGGCGGACTTAACACTAAATTAAGCGTTCTCTACCAGTCAACCTTACGGATAAACAGGAAATTTAAATAGCACCTATTTAAATTTCCTGTTTATTAGTAAGCAAACAAACAGAAGAAAAGTGATGATAGGCGTAAATATTAACAGAAAGGAAAGTCAATAAGGTGTAGCGACACGCCTAAGCAAATGATAAATAAATAAAGGGATAAAATAATACATGACTTTATGTATAAAAAAAAAGTAAAGTAGCGGCCTGTTATAATCCCACTGCTGGGAATAGGTCTCCTCTCTCCGTTTCTGGAGAGAAGGCTTGGAGCTAAGACCTACCACGCTGCTCCAATGCGGTTTGTTTCCAATTGGTTGATTTCACATATCTCCAGAATTCTCGCGAGATATGCAGGTTTCCTCACGATGTTTTTTGATTAACCGAAAAGCGTGTGATTAATTGCAATTAGCAATTAGACACATGAGTATTAATAGAAAAACTCATGCCTGGGTTTGAACTCGTGTTCCCCACGAAAGAATCGCACGGTCTCAACGCTGGGCTATCACAGCTTGACTATATGTTTACCATCACATATTAATTAGTTGATTATACAATTGGAAGTTCAGCAAATAATACATAAGATAAGAGAAAAGATGATATACTAAACAGAACAAAAAGCTGTATAAAACGACACAGCAATTTAAATAAAAAGAATATTATGTATAATTCTTGGTGAAAGACTAGACTGAAGATTTTTCAAAATAAAATACATCCTCATTTGCATCTAGCAGCTTAGCCGTCGAAGCTTGGAGACACATTCCCGCATTTATATTATCGGTATGTATGATAATTTCGGAAAGTACTGACAACTAGTTCGAACAAGTGATCTTTAGCGAGGACTACTTGTTTTTGCCATCGCTACCTTTCCTATAATAAATGATCTCAATTTAGTGTACTCAATCATTTAGTTCAGGCTTCGTCGAGGTTGCATAATGGAATTCTTAACAATCTATATATTTTTAAATTTAAACTACCGCAAGTAGTATTCATAGTTAATATAGATACCGGCTATACTCACCTGTAATTTTATCGGATTAGCCCGACTAGTTTTGAACCCGTCCGGGGCACCTATTCCCGCCGCGATAACGTCGTGTAAAGAGCTCATGAATAAGTGCCCCGGACGGGTTTTAAATTAGTCGGGCTAATCCGATAAAATTAGACGTGAGTATAGCCGGTATCTATATTAACTATAATCTATATATACTCGTATATGAAGGAGACGGTGAAAACTTATCCACGCGTAACCAGAACTAGTGAAACTAGGAACGTCAGATTATAAATTAATTTTTATTTTTTTGAATACAGAAACAGCGAAAAAGCTTTTTTTTAATACGAGCCATTATGGAATTAATGATGACAGATAAATATATTTGAGCAACAAAAAAATCACCAATAGACTTGAAAGTTGGCAAAAAAACAAGTTATACTGACGTAGGTGTTCCATTCCAATATCTATCATATGTATATACGTCTTATAAAACAAAGTCCTCAAGGGCTGTTCTGATTGTATGTGACAAACAGAACAGCCCTTTTCGATTATCGATTTTCTCAAAATCTACTGAATGGATTTTTATACGGTTTTTACTAAAAGATCGTGCAATTCTTGAGGAAGGTTTAGTTAAATATTGTATTACTTAGGCTTCTCGCGGGGTCGGGATTTATGTGGGATATAGGATTGTGACACACTGATTAGCACGCGGGCAAAGCTAGTGTTTAATAACTTAGGAACACCACGGGTGAAGTCGCGACTAAAAATTAGTAAACCAATAAGGAAATAATAAAAATGTTACAGATATAGATTAATTTAGTGATTTATTAAGATACTCAATGTCATAAAAGCAAGATCATTGAAAGTTTGTAGAGGATATTTATATACGTAACATCTAATATAAAAAATGAATGTTTGTATGTGTGTCCTTTATAGATTACGAAATGTCTGGGCCGATTTTAATCAATCGTGTTCGATTCCCGCTGAGGGACGACAGTTTCTATAAGCAATTGTTGGTTCTTCGAGCCTGGGTATATAATATTTTTATTTAAGTATGTGTTTAAAATTATATATTTAATATATCGACCAGTTGTCCGTCACCCATAACACAAGTATTAAGTTGCTTACTTTGTGTGTGCCCCATATATCTCTATTTATTTATTTATCTAGCAATAAAGCGTATACATGACATTGAAATATATATTTTAAAAAGATTGTATATAAGCGGACCTATTTTAATAAGGTATCTCTTTCAGTCTATGTTTAAGCTCTGAAAAGATAATAGAACATATGGTAGTTTATACCACAAAATACTAATTATTCAATTTGTATTTAGAAAGGGAATACAAATAATGAATGTCTTCATTTAGAAATAACAATTACTTATTTTAGGGCAAAAGGAAAACCAAATAATCTACTTAGTTAAGTCTTTTTAAATTTAAACAATCGTGAGTAGTATACATAGTGAATGTAAGGAATCAGTTCCCGCCGCGATAACGTTGTGTAAAGAGCTCATGAAGAAGTGCCCTGGATGGGCTCGAAACTAGTCGGACTAAACCGATAAAATAAGACGTGACTATAGCCGGTTTCTATACATCAACTACTTAAATCCTACTTTTATATCTTGTTATATTTTATATAGTCTTGCACTGTGCTTAAAATTGTGGGATATAGTATGCAAATATTATTACATTATTATTATACAAATCTGACAGTCGAAACTGGGTCACCGTTTTTTGTTTATTAGTTAAGTTAAGAAGTAATTACATATATTGAAATGTTAAATTGGGCAATAAATACAAATCAATGTCAGAACTTCTGTAAAGGGAGCAATATCATGCAAAAAGATGTCGTCCTCGGTAAAGATCACTTGACTGAATGTCGGCATTCGAAACTATGCATTGTCGTATTAATGCCTATATGTTAATGATAAATCAAAATGGCTGTCAGAACTATAAGCATCGTTAGTCAAATCAACGTTTAAAAACTTTTGACAATACTTTGACCGCAATGTCTCAGTAACATTTGAAAAACTGGAATTATTATTTACTAGCTTTTAAACGCAACTTTGTTCGCGTGGACGGCAGTCTTAATATTTTAGCAAACCGTATTACTTATATTAATTATGGTTAAAGCGGGTTAACCTTTAAAGCTAGACATATGCTGTCGCGGACTTTTATTTAAAACTTTTAGAGGGGAACAATTTTATAATACGTTATTTTTTAATAACTTTCACCGTTTAGTTAGCAACCGCAAGGAAAGCTTTAAATGCTATTATTTAGATATGAAACAGCGGAACTTCTGGCATGAGTATACTTGACTTACTCACTAGAAGACCTTTCCAACCTTTGTACAGCAACGAAGAACTTTGATAATGAATAAATGTTTTTTTTTATCAATATTAAAAATGTTACTCTGACTGTCAGGCTGTCTGTTACTCTCTAACAGCTAATCCACTGGAGAAATATTCTTAAAATTAATAACTAATATATAGGATTTAAAAATAACGTTTTTTCTTCGAGAGCAGGAAAAACACTATAGTACATAATTAGAGTAGTACACTAACGTCGAAGCGAATGTAGTCAGCGTATAATTACTACTACTAGTTAATAATATTAGTATAGTACGCGGCAATAAACAATGCACATCGAGGCTTAGAAAGAGAAATCGGCTAGATTCTGCTCCATAGGGCATTGTCTCTGTCGCACAGACTGACGAATCTGTGCGAAACGTCACATACTAACTGAGTGATAGTGACAGCGCTCAACGAAACCGAACTGGCCGGCTGTTTCTTTCTAAACATCGATGTGCATTACTTAATGCCGGGTACTATAAGTAAGTATGTATATGGATGAATATTATGATTTCAGAACAGTACAATCTCATCACGTTCACATTTTTGCATTGCACGACAAAACGTTTTACAGGTTTACATCCTTACGTAATATATAGCCCACGAATACTTGCGAAGATCGGCGTGTCTTTAGCACGTCGTCAAAGCAAGAATATCTACCCTTCAGTTAAAGTCTTCTAATGAAAGCTGCGTCATGTCTTGTTATCGGTTCGATGAGAATAGTTGGAGATCAGACCAACCACGCTACGTCATCTATACTTATTATAAAACAAAGTCCCAAAAAGCTGTCTGTCTGTATGTAATCGATTTTCTCAAAATCTACTGAACGGACTTTTGTACGGTCTTCACCAAAAGATAGCGCAATACTTCCGGATGGTTTAGGTAAATAGTACATATCGGTAGTATGTAAATTGTATTGAAGAGATCGAGTAGTTGTTAAAAAACTCGCTTGCTGGGAGCTTGTCGCGTGCGCTGCGTAAACCAGAAGAGATACGTTAAAGTAATGTACTAGAGAATTGTAGATTTTAAGTCGATTTCCAAAGCAACGAGCCGCCCTCCTATACCGATTTGAGGTTCTAAGAAATAGTATCAATATACAATCTGGTTATGTAATCTTGATTAAATCGAGAAGCAATTATATTTAAATACGAATGAGCGTTAAAAGTGTAACACGTTCAAATGTCAAGGGAATGTAACACAGATGGAAACAAATGAGAGAGTATCGTGTACGTAGAGCAGTTTGTACTTAAAAAAGGTTAATTGACTCGGATATAATTTTGTACAATTGTAATCTCATGTTGGCACACAGTAGAAGAAAGATGCTTGGTAGCTACTTAAATGATGGCTAGAAGTTTATAGAATTCGTTAATATTAACGGACAAAAAAACTTGACTTATGGGCCCAATTGTAAAAGTTTGAGATATGGCTTGAAAAAAGCGGTATATTTTTCGGTTTAAAAATATAAATAAATTATCACAACTGTTAATCTGGAAATTGAACCTTTAAAATACGTTTGACGCAAGTAAAATAAGTTATCGATTATAATAAGAAAGCATGTAGTTTAAAATATAACAAAGTAGGCGTTGAGTACATGACTATTTGTATAAAAACAATTATTAAATATATATCTTAAATGCTAGACATATGCTGTCGCGGACTTTTATTCAGAACTTTTACAGGGGAACAGTTTTGTAATACGTGATTGTTCAATAATTTACACCGTTTACGTAGAGCACGGAAAGCTTTAAATTTTCCCGTTTTCACAATATTTATTATTACTGCTCCTCTCCTATTAATCACAGCGTGATGTAATATAGTCTATAGCTTTCCTCGATAAATGGACTATCTTCCAATCAAAGAATTTTTCAAATCGGTCTAGTAGTTCCTGAGATTAGCGCGTTCAAACAAACAAACAAACTCTTCAGTTTTATATATTAAGTATAGAAAGCATATAAAATAATCTTCATTTAATTATTCTATCTTATATCAAGTCACAAGTGTATATTATTAATTAATCTCAAATCAAGTGGAATTATTTTGGGGTTTTTCAATCTGAGTTTTTGCGAATGCCACTTGTGTGACATATTAAAAGTCATCTTATGATCTTATTGAATGATTGACTTGGATCGCCCGCCTTTTCCTGCTGCCATAAAAACTGGCGCAAGGTGATCCAGACCACTTATGTTTTATCATTTGTCACAAAAGTATACGAAACTAGTCAAACAAAATTATTAAAAGATCTACAGACTTGATATGGCACTTTACAAATAATATTACGTAGAAGCTTCGAAAATAAAGCACAAGATACTGTAAAATAGATTATAATCAATAATTACTTAATTAATTAATTATTTAACTTAGAATTAATTTATACATTAAATAGTTAAATTTACTATTATCTATATTGCATCATTTCTTTATTTTGTTTTATCTCGAGTGCAAATAATAATTTAGGTATGTTTAGAACAATCCTTCGACAACTTTTAAATTCTTAGTTTCCATATACCTATTACATACCTATGCATATTTCCACTCAACAAAATATTATGACATTACCTAAAACAAGACCTTAAATTCTAAAGAACGAACTAACCAAAGCCCTTCAAAACTTACAACCATCCTACCTCGGCGTATTGTACGCATCGCGTTATATGAATTGAAAAGGACAAACAACAGCGCAAAATAAAAGATGATTGCTGCCATCTACCGTCATCAGCTAACAACTCAGACAAGATACATAGTTTTTCTTTTTCTTTCTTTGTATTTCACCTTTCTATACCCTCATTTCGCTCCTTAGCTTTGACATTACAGCAGTTTGAACACACTGATACAGAAAGCCTACTATACTATTGAGGACTACTTAGATGATAGAATGAGCAATGACTAAATGTTACTAGTAAGAATCATAATTTGAAAAGAGCCACCGCCGAGTTTCTTGCTGGCTCTTCTCGGTAGGAATTTGAAAACTTATCTTTTCCTCATGTTACTTACTCAAAGGTTTAATGGAAGATCCCTTTAAGTGGAAAGTCCGTCTTTGTACATGTGCTACTTTTTTCTGTTTTTCTTGCATTATGCATGTATGCCAATTTCGATCTACATAGGTCTTCAAAATAAAACGTACAGTCATAAATGTAATATAGCAAGCTAACCGTGCCGCTCTGATGAACATGAGGAATTCAGTATTGGAATTATGCAAATCAATGAAGGCGCGCAGATCTGCAAAAGTAAAGTTGTTTTACCTTTGTTTTTGCGATTAAAAGGTTCGTATCGATAGTTGCCATGCTCCTCCTGCTTTGCTTATGTAAATTTAATACTTCAAAGTTAGGTTGTGACATGTTAAATGCGAAAGTTTGTTTCCAGTTTATCTTTCTTTATGGCTGTGTGTAGACGTAGACACAGGTACAGATAGTTTATATATTAATTTCAGTAGAAACGACTTTACACTCATGTTTTAGCATTCAACGCGAAGTGTATGTAGTATTTTGAATAACTAGATTACATAAAAAAAGAAGTACCAAATTTTTTTTTGTACCGTATTGCTGAAATTACTTAAATAAATATAAAGTAATTTTGACCTCCTATATATGGTAATTTTATGACCAAAGATCGATCTAATAAAGAAATAATAAATAGTGTTAAAATCTACTACTAACGTGAGAAACGCTTTCCGAAAGCTATTTTTAATTCAAATGTTATTCCTATATTTATAATATATGATTATAATATATTTATCATCATCCATCTTCCCTTATCCCACTCTAGGTGGGGTCGGCTCAACATGTTATAAACATGTTGTCACATGGTTTAGCTACGCATTTTACGACCGCCCGCCTTTTGACGTCAACTTACCTTAGTCGCATTTTACGACACCTCGGTAAGACATGAAGGTGGTCTATTCTACTGAGCCGGATACCACACGGCGGATATGATTATATGATTATTATATAATTAAAAATTAAACCGTAAACACATAAAATCTCTGCAGGGTATACTCCAGAATACATTTCAATACATGCTCTGTTAAACACAATGAATTAATATAATTTTAATGTTATTTTCAAATTCAAATAGTTCTTTAGATTATATCATTAGTGTTTTCTAAGTTATGTACCATCCTAAAGTAGTAAACTGTATCAAACAAGGTTAGTAATATAAATTTTAATATAAATATTATATTTGTAGGATAGGGAGCATTTTTGATCTATTATTAGTAAAAGATGAACATTGATGCAAGTGATTGGTTTGAGAAAGTTCGTATAAGTAATTTAGAAAAAAAATGTATATTTCTGTTAACGTAATGGGGTGAATGGTGTGATTAAATACCTTCTACAAGAATTTGGGGTTCATTTCGTGAAGAGGCACTTATGAGTATTCTATAGAGGCGTAGCTTTCGCACTCTTTCCATCTTTAAAGATCAAACCTTGGTAAATACAAGCCACTTATCGTGATACTTAGTAGCGGGTATATAGTGAAACTGTATTTTTCTACTAATTATGAAATCGACAAGACTCAATATAACGTGTTATTATATATAGCAACAAATGAAATCCGTGATTAAGTTATGAAGTATTAGAGTAAGCAAATTGGTATTTTAAGAAAGTCACTATAATAACGGCCGACAAAGTAATTATATTATTTGATCTCTCTTCTGTAGGATTCTTCATTACTGAAGGTCTTGTCCTAAATTAAAGTCCCGCTATGTGGTATCCGGCTAAGTAGAATAGACCACCCTCTTTCTTACCGAGGTGTCGTAAAAGGCGACTAAGGTAAGTTGACCCACCGTGTGGTATCCGGTCGAGTATAATAGACCACCCTCTTTCTTACTGAGTAGTCGTAACATACGACTAAGGTAAGTTGACGTCATGTAAAACACGTGGCCAAATCATGTGATAACATGTTCGTAACATGTTGTGCCGACCACACTTAGATTGGGATAAAGGCAAAAAGATGATGTGTCCTAAATTAATGTCGTTCACATATAGTACAATTTGCCTCGATTTCTTTCTTTCTTTTTTTGGGTTTACGGCCTTTCTTAGGACGGATGTTACAGAGAGAACAGTAAGTGCGGTCAGTTGGTCGTACCAGCGGCTAGGTTTTCCTTCGACCTTGCTCACTACTATCAACTTGTCGAGGTTATCTGATTGACGGCGAGCAATTGACCAAAGTATTCTAAGATTCGTTGGTTACATACTGCTGAAAGCCGAACCTTAACTTTTAGTTGATCCAATATAGACATATTGGACCTCTTGGTATTACTTGATTTATCTTCCTCTTCCTCCTGCCCTTATCCCACTCTAAGTGAGGTCGGCACATGTTGTCACATGATTTAGCTACGTATTTTACGACTGGCTGCCAGCCTAATGTCAACTTTCATTAGTAGTATTTTACGACCCCTCGGTAAGAAAGAGGGTAGTCTATTCTACTTAACCTCAAACTCATGGCATTACTTGATAATGTAAACAAATGTTACATGATATAATTGTGATACAAGAGATAACACGGAGGTGATACATGGGAAGGCTATTGCGTTTACGTATAAAAGCTGCTTCCTAGTTTTACATGTAACGTTCTAGTCTACTGACGGTAATACTGTGATGACAGAAAATGATCGCGTTTCTTTCATAGCGAATAGGGAAGTGGCTTAGTAAGGAATTCAACCTTTATATGCCGTCTATACGTACTTACACGGCTTGTTCTAAATACATCAATTTTGAATAACTTGTAGAATTAGGCGTTACGGCGAAGATCTATAATACAAAGTTATAATAAAATATTGCTATAATCCGCGATAATGTAAATAGAAAATATATGTAATGCTCGATGCAGGATTTGTAAAATCACATGCACAAATTGAGAATTGAATGATGGATCCACATATCATCATTCTCCTGCCCTTATCTCACTCTAAGTGGAGTCGGCACAACATGATACAAACATGTTGTCACATGATTTGGCTACGTATTTTATGACCGGCCGCCTACCTGACGTCAACTTACCTTAGTCGCCTTTTACGAAACCTCGGTAAGAAATGAGGGTGGTGTATTCTATGCAGCCGGATACCACACGGCACATACCTTAGTCTCCTCTTACGACAGCTCGGTAAGAAAGGAGGGTGGTCGATTCTATGCAGCCGGATACCACACGGCACATACCTTAGTCGCCTCTTATGACACCTCGGTAAGAAAGGAGGGTGGTGTGCATTGGATGGATCAACATATCAACTATTAAATTATTGTTTATGTAGATTTATTCAAATTTCCTTACCACAACGGACTAATAAAGTGGTTATTTAGTTTTTTTCATAAATCCTGCGACTGCTCTGGCACATACTTAGTGTTAAAATAGCCCCAGTTTAGTCCTGTCTTTCCCTACGTTACTAAAGGAAAAACGAGTTTTTTTTATTTTATATGTTACCCAAATTATAAGCCGGGTAATAGACGTGAATAAGCCATACGTAGTCCCTCCTTCAAAAAATAATCGTAGAAATTGTCGTGAAAGCGTGAATTAATTTTTAACTGAAGATATTGCTAATGTCAAAATATGCAAAAATAAATAAAATCAAAATACGCAAAAAATAAGTAACATATATTTTCAAAGATTTACGAGTGATATTTAAATGTCTAACATTTAAGAATTTATTTTTGAGCGACTTTATTGTGCCGTTGCTTATAACGTAGTATTTTGTCTTGCTTAACTTGTAAAGTTAGTTATTCGACTTAGCTAGACAGACCTTTCGCAAAACATAGTTACAGATAAGTACTCACATAAAAATGGATTTTACGCGGATAAGCAACACGCAATTGGAAATTTTCGATTAACGGATATTCCGTAAATTAACATGACTTTATTTTAGTTATTTCAACCAGATTCAATGATCTTTTTTACTGAAAAAAAACCTTTAAACAGTGCAACAGATATTTAATTGAAACCTTAATGGTATGTTATTTTTAAAGTGCCTAATTGCCTACTATATGCTTATTAAGTGATTTTAAAAAGTTCAATTTTGTCGAATAATGTCGTAATCACAGTAATGACACGGAAAATTGAAACTTAATATGCCTCTCTCTAAATCTCTTTCAGCAGTGGGTACCTTTATCTGTCTAAGCGGGAAGAATATACTTAATAATGAATAAATAACCTGCTCTTTTAATATAGACACTAAAATCGGCTTTGCGATTTTGTCTATCTCTTAGTGAGGATTCGATTAAGGGGCGCAACTATTGTCAAAAAAATTTAAACGGATATTATGCTATACATTTGACATTACATAGATTTTTTTCTAACTGTGTCTTAGGAAAACATCATATGTGACTATTACCCCGTGTATCTGGCTGAGTAGAACAGATTTCTTACCGAGGTATCGTAAAAAGCGACTAAGGTAAGTTAACCCACCGTGTTGTATCCGGCTTAGTAGAATAGACCTCCCTCATTTCTTAGCGGGGTGTCATAAAAGGCGACTAAGGTAAGTTTACTAAAGGCAGGCTGCCGGTCCTAAAATAATTAGCCAAATCACATCACAAAATGTTTAAAACATGTTTGCCGACCCCACTTAGAGTGGGATAAGGGCAAGAGCATGATGATTTATCTTGGGAAAACGAATTATCATTATTTTATTTTTTATTTTTTGTGAAAGTACATTTCAAAAACATTAAAGGTAATGGACGTAAACTGACCACAATTTCCAACTTTACCTACCAGTCAGTGGTAGGAATCTTGAACAAGCATTTTTAATCGCTAAACTTACATTAGTTTAATTGAATAAAGTATATTTAGAATTTGTATTCAATTTAAAACGTAATTTAATCCAGAAATTTCGCTAGAAATAGTAGCACTAATAACAGATCGAAATCTCAGCTATATTTGACATTTTCCCTTTCAACAACTTTATCTTTTATATCCAAGGATGCGTTTCTAAACCGAAATTCCACAGACAATTGGAAACACAATTCTTAGGTAACCACAAAAAGTGTGCTTAAACACATTGCATTGGCCAACTGCAGATTATACGAAAGATAAAAGAACTAAAATATTAATCGCCTCCAGTCATATAAAAAGTAGACTATAGATAAAATAAATAACTATAAAGTTTTAAATCGTTTACATCATTTCATATCCTGTTAGCACGTCTTTTCACTCTCAAACTTATTGTTCATGATACGATGTTCTATGAATAAACGGTTTTCATTTCATTCTATGGCAGTAACTTGTAAGTGCTTTTAAATCGTGACCTTTAATACTGGTTTGGAAAATTGCTTCTACCGAGAAGAGCCAGCAAGAAACTAAGCAGTTGCTCCGTTCAAAATATAATTCTTATAATTAGTAAATATTTCATAATTATTGTAGTGGGTGATTTGCACCTTTTCCTATTCTATCCTACTAATATTATAAATGCGAAAGTTTGTGAGTATGGATATATGTTTGTTACTCTTTCACAGCAAATCCGCTGAACCGATATCGATGAAGTTTGGCACATTTATTCAATATACACCGTTGTAACATAAAGGCTTTAGACATCCTGTTAATTCTACACGAATAGGATGACATTGATAAGCGCCATCTATTATCAACCTATCAAAGTGTTTTTATTCACCATGTGTCAAAATCAAGTCAAATTTGTAAAAAAATATATGGCAAAACAACGTTCATCGAATCAGCTAGTAAATTTATATACAGAAATATATGGGATATGGGACATTTACACACACGGTCGTCCGTCTCCAAAGTAACTTAATACTTGTATTATGGGTGACGGACAACTGGTAGATATACTACATATATAAGTTTAAATACATACTTAAATACAAGTCACAGGACACACAACATGTAATATATACGTGAATATACCAATACATAAACATAATATTAGTATTCAAAGGGTTCTCACACTATCTTAAAGCGCACCACGTCAGTAACACCAGAGCCCATAGGCGAGAGTGGACGCGTGGTGATATACTGTTAGTACGTGCTTACACTTGCTTGAGCCTGTGCAATACAAAACAAGTCAATACTCAAAAAATACAAGTGAACATATAAATATAATTGTGGTGTTAATTCCTACTGCTTGTGAGTAGAAGAGCGCTACAACTTAACTTAGATTTGAGTCTGCCACACTTTTCATAGAATAAAAAAATATATATTTCTTTAATATGACCGACTTTCTACAAATGTTTCTGACCGTATCGTAAGTCAGAAGTATGAATTTCTCTATGCCATTTTTCACACATTGTGCAAACAGTCACGGCATATGATCGTGTCACATGATGTACGATCATAATGAGAAATTCAGTGTTTTTGAAAAAAAATTACGGCATTTTGTTTTATATACACAAAATATTTTTTATTCGTATAGGCAATTTAAAAATATATATAAAATATACAAGAATTTTTGAATCGTCATACCTAATTCTGGTTTTTAAAATCTGTCTGATTAATAATAGCCGGTAAGCAAACCCCTAATCGGTCTTTTCAAAATATAATTTTTACCACTATTTTGACTAGCACACATTTTGTTCAAGAGTAGAAAATAATTTATTTAAAGCATTTGCAACATTTATATAATCCAAAAAAAATTTAATAGACTTCTGTTTACGCTTGTTTTTATTTTAGTATTATATAGTTATTTTTAAGGAGATCATTGACTTTTTGGCGGGTCACAAGTTCGATTCCCGCCAAGGGCCCACAATGTAACAAATAACAAGAATTTTTATTGTATTGTGAATATATTTGTAAAAAAATTGTTGGTTCTTCGAGTCTGGGAGTATATATGTATTTAAAATTATACACATATATATTTACCAGTTGTGTCACCCATAACACAAGTATTAAATTACTTACTTTGGGGACGGACTGCCGTGTGCAATTGTCCTATATATATATTTATTTATTTATTTAATGGCGAAGCTAAAATTGACAGTGGACATTTTTCACAACATGTATCTAAACATTGTTGCATTTAAATCATGTTTTTATCTAGCAGACTTCCTTGAAACCTTGTCCCGGATCTTTTGTGACAATAATTCAAGATGATCTATAATCAAAATGTCTTAAGACGTGATCTAATTTTAAATGATGTTAATATTTTGCATCTTCGCAACATCAAAGAGCAAACTATATATATATATATAGTTCTAACTCTTATATTAATACGTACCAATTAAGAATATTAACAGCAATTAATGGTTGTTGAGTTACCTGGAACAGAAAATAATTTATATTAAATTACAACTACAGTTTTTTTAGTACTAATAAATACAACTTTCCTTAACGAGTTAAGTTTTGTTTTCGTTAGTTTCGTTATTGTTTTTTTTTTTTCAAATTGTCCCAAAGTCAAATGTGAAAGCATGTCTCATCATCATCATTCTCCTGCCCTTATCCCACTCTATGTGGGGTCGGCACAACATGTTACAAACATGTTGTCACATGATTTGGCTACGTATTTTACGACCGGCCGCCTGCCTGACGTCAACTTACCCTAGTCGCCTCTTACGACACCTCGGTAAGAAATGAGGGTGGTCTATTCTATGCAGCCGGATACCACACGGCACTTACCTTAGTCGCCTCTTACGACACCTCGGTAAGAAAAGAGGGTGGTCTATTCTATTCTGCCGAATACCACACGGCGTTGTGAAAGCATGTCTATGAGTTTGTATTATGGTTAAAAAAAGCTCAACTTGTCACCATCCTATAGGTACATATAGTACCCGGCAATAAATAATGGACATCGAAGCTCAGAGAGAGAGATCGCTGTCACTGTCACACACGACATCGTCAGTCTGTGTGACAGAGACAATGCTATATTAAACAGAATCTAGCCTATTTCTCTCTCTAAGCCTCGACGTGCATTATTTATTGCCGCTTACCATACTTTTATAATTTTCCTGCACGCCTACCATGAACTTTTAGACAACGATTCAATTCAAAGTTAGTACCTAAACGGAACCGTTTCTTTTCGTACCATGAAGCGTGGATGGCATTGGGGTCGTAATGTTTAAAAAGGATAATGTTATATGAACTATATATAACTCTGTCTCTTTTACTCACATGTTTTATGACGCATTCTGAGCGCCCATTCGGAAACGGCTTAAAGTGTGCGTCTTTAAGACGTCATGGCATGAAAAAGCAAAAAAAACAGTATTTTACGTCTTCAATTGAGTCGCAATAAGAGTTCATAGTAGGCCTGCAGGAGTAGTTTCAATATACGACCGACCGGTATGACGTAAGATGTTTTAAGGTGCCTACATGTGCAGTATCGTTCAAGGCACTGTTATAATTGGGTTCAGATTTCGAGAGGCGCCTAAAATAAGCTTTAGTTTATAGAGATAGACCTCTATCTCTAGACTTCGTTAATTGATTTAAATTAACTTTGCGCAAAATTTTACGCATATATGTTTCTTGTGACTTCGTAACATACCGACTTTCATATTTTGAATATGGCGTTGGTTGTATATTTCCATGACGTTGAACGAACTTTCCGTCATATTATAGTGAATGAATGTCGTTATCGATTATAAAAACAAATAAAGTTACTGTTTGATTATTAAGGTCGTTATTCAATTATTGCCCGCCTATATCGAACTGTTTGTTTTGGAAAGTTCCCTGTGGCAAGCATTCCGGTGGAAGGTGAGTTTCATTTTTTCCTCATTAAAATAATTTTACAATTAGTCACATTGACGGCGAAGAAGGGTTTATTTGAAACATGTTGTAACACTTGTATCATTTTTAAATTATATATTAAACTCAAATCTGTATATGTAAAATACTTCTCTATTGCACTATAAAGTAAAAAGTAGCGGCCTGTTACATTCCCACTGCTGGGAATAGGCCTCCTCTCTCCGTTTACAGAGAGAAGAGTTGGAGCTAAGACCTACCACGCTGCTCCAATGCGGATTGGTAGGTTACACATATCTCCAGTATTCTCTAGAATTATGCAGGTTTCCTCACGATGCTTTCCTTCACCGAAAAGCGTGTGATAAATTGCAATTATCAATTAGACACATGAGTTTTAATAGACAACTCATTGGGTGCCTGCCCGTGTTTGAACTCGTGTTCTCCCGAAAGAGTCGCAGGGTCTCACCGCTGGGCTATCACAACTCTATTTTGCAATATATTTTTAAGATATTATTTTGCTCCAATAATGTGTTTTTATGAAGTCGATTGTTCGATATTTTTCGATTTTATGCACAATGAAAGACGAATGCTATCATATATCAACCTAAATAAGATTACCTAATCTTCCACATACACGAAATGGATGGACTCTTTTGTTCAATAGCACAAAGACAAAAGCTTTTCGCAATATTATATAAATTCGATATTTCGCAATCTATTATACGGTTATCTTGTATCAGAATCGGTGCATTTGAAGTTCCCTTCACCTGGTCAGTCGCTGAAGTGCTAGTCGTTAAGCGGAGTAAAGGCAATTGGCGTATTTACAAATATATAATAATTATGTACTTAAAATCTCAATTTCAAGGTTCAACTAAAAAATTGCAGGGTTTAACGCTGAAAAATAATTGTTTCAAACTTTAATCGATAATGACCGCTCTATTGATCTTACAATAAATTTATCGTTTAAGTTAAATAAGCCGCGGAAACGTAACATGATATTATGTTGTTTCGATTTAAAAGTTATATTTATTTTATTTTTTGACTGGCCCGTTGGCGCTGTTCGTGGTGACCCTGCCTTCAGCTCCGCGGGTCGCGGGTTTGATTCCCGCCGAGGGCCCACATTTTCTATAAACAAATTGTTGGTTCTTCGAGCCTGGGTGTGTATTTGTATTTAAGTATGTATTTAAAATTATATATGTAGTATATCTCCCAGTTGTCCGTCACCCATAACTAAAGTATTAAGTTACTTACTTTGGAGTCGGATGACCGTGTGTGTAAGTGTCCCATATATTTATTATTATTATTATTATTATTATTATATATATATCCGAAATACTAAATAACTTACAACTATTCTAAGAGCGACTATACTCTTCATTATCATTTATTAGTTAACATTATAATTAAATTTTATTATTATTATTATTATTACGACTAAGGTAAGTTGACGCCAGGCAGACGGCCGGTCATAAAATACGTAGCCAAATGATGTAACAACATGTTTGTAGGATAAGGTGCCGACTCCACTTAGAGTGGAGGATGATGATTATTAAAACCCGAACGATATATATGACTGGCTGGCCAGTTGGCGCAGTGGTTAGTGACCCTGCCTTCAGCTCCGTGGGTCGCGGGTTCGATTACCGCCGAGGGCCAACTTTTTCTATAAACAATTTGTTGATTCTTCGAGCCTGGGTGTGTATTTGTATTTAAGTATGTATTTGTATTATATATGTAGTATATCTACCAGTTGTCCGTCACCCATAACGCAAGTATTAAGTTACTTACTTTGGAGTCGGATGACCGTGTGTGTAAGTGTCCCATATATTTATTAATTATTATTATTATTATTATTATATATATCCGAAATACTAAATAACTTACAACTATTCTAAGAGCGACTATACTCTTCATTATCATTTATTAGTTAACATTATAATTAAATCTGATCAGATGTAAAATATGGGGGAAGCGTTCAGTCACTATTAATAATTCTCCATATTGAAATTAATATTTTTTTATGATTTTAATGACAGGCGCGCGTCGCCGCGCGCGTTTTTGTCCGCGACTTCCGGTCTGACTTCAAGGTCCTTATTTTAATCAGATCAGCTTACTCCGTCAGAATTGGTTTTTCATAGATGAAAGGATTTGCTAGTTTTTAATTGAGATTGGTTTTAATTGAGAACTCTATAACCTTACAGCCATTTATTACTGTGTCGACAAGTATTGTTGTCACAATAATTGTTACAATTTACATTTAAAAGTGTTCAAACAACTCAACTGGTAAACTATATCCTGATCTTAAATATCTCACATTAAATCCGCCCTTTTATCTGTTTGGATCGAAACATTGGTTTTAGGTGTTTTATTTAATTCTACTTGTAGACGCAAGGTAGAGCTTTGTTCAAGTCAAATTAAGCGTTAATATTGAAATATGTATTTTTCTTGTTCCGGAAAAAAAATATTTTTTTCTCTTATAATGTAATCCAAATAAGGTAAGTTGACGTCAGGCAGGCGGCCGGTCGTAAAATACGTAGCCAAATGATATGTACAACATGTTTGTAACGTGGTGTGCCGACCCCACTTAGAGTAGGATAAGGGCAGGAGAATGTAATGTAATCCAGATATATTATAAGCTTTAATGGTATCGGATATCATCTCAATATAACTTCATCAAACTAGCCATTAAGCATAACAAAAAGACATAATTTAGCATTTATTATATTAAGGTGGATTGCTATAAAATGAGAAGAGCATGTTCTAGAAATAATCAAAAATATTTTTAGGGTTTACCTACTACATATTTAATAATAAATATATGGGACATTTACACACACGGTCGTCCGTCCCCAAAGTAAGTAACTTAATACTTGTGTTATGGGTGACGGACAACTGGTAAATATACTACACATATAATTTTAAATACATACTTAAATACAAATACACACCCAGCCTCGAAGAACCAGTAAATTGTTTATAGAAAATGTTGGCCCTCGGCGGGAATCGAACCCGCGACCCGCGGCGCTGAAGGCAGGGTCACTACCCACTGCGCCAACGGGCCAGTCATATTTATTAGTTAGCGCCATGATTTCTCTAGGCCTTGGAAATAGGCCGTAAGGCCCGATGACTGTGGGCAGCACACTTAGCATAATGTGACCCTATTATGAATTTTAACTTCCTCATTTATATAAAAATGTCTACACTCAATGTATCCGAAACCAAAATTCTTTTATTTTATATATAATATATAATATAATAGTTTATTATTGAAGTCAAGTTTCAAATACATTTTTCTGCGTATAAAATGAGGACATATGTATTTTCCACCGCCGATTTTCTTGCTGGCTCTTCTCGGTAGGAACAGCTTTCCGAACCAGCACTAGAGTTGACGATCAAAAACCACTTGTTTACAAGTTTACTTGAATAAATAATATTTTAATTTGAATGCGTATGTAACCAAATTTAATCTGTTTTAACATAGAGTGTACATTGATGTGATATTGAATTCTCTACAGACAAGTTACCCACTTTCAGAGTTCAAAACTCAATTTGTGAACATCTAATGACAAGTTCACTTCTTGGCCTCAAATTGATAAAACAACAGCCTGCACGGCTGTTGTTTTATCAAGATATTAACAAAATTCTAGGTACCATTTGAAGATTTAATGTTTCATAAAATCTTAATGTCATCAACATATTGAGATCGCTTTATAACTACTGTTAAAAGCACCAGTCAGAAGCACTAATGATCTATTCTCTAAATACCTTTGACCTCGCCGTCCTATCTGTTTCTTAACATCTCTGAACTAAAATACGTTTCTTTATTTATTTTATACTGATAGAGGTCAGATTTTAATGCTACTGTATTATTTTTTTCACGTATAAAAGGCATAATCATCAAGAAATTGTCTCTATTCATGGATGTTAAAATAAAGTAAATAGTAACAGCCTCTTTCGCTAAGCTAAGACCCACCATGCTGCTCCAATACGGATTGGCAGGTTACACATATCCCCTGAGAATTCTCTAGAGATATTCAAGTTTCCTCAAGATGTTTTCCTTCACCGAAAAGTGTGTGATAAATAGCTAATATTAATCTAAAATAATCGATAGATCGTTTCGCTCCGGAACCGAAGCATCATCAGGAGGATAGGCTCCACGACAAAATCGCAATGCATTGCGGTTTCGGAGCGAAACGATTGTCGAGATTGTGGTGGTGGTTGTGTGTGCTGCTTGTGTGCATTGGTGCTGGTGGAAGCACCTTGGGCTGCGTGTGGTGACTTGTCCTGCATGTATAAGGTTCGTAAATTTTGCCTGCTTCATACACATTAGCTTTGCATGCATTCGCTTAACCCGTGCGGATTATAGCGAGGTAGTTTTCTTATAGTGCCTATTGTAGGATCTTCATGAATTAAAGTTTAATACCAAGTCAAGCCTAATAAAGCCAAATCATGAACCAGTAGAAAAATATTAACTGGTTACTTTATTTTTTATTAGTCATACATAACCAGCACCCACACAAGTCGTGAAACTAAAAAAAATATGATAAAGTTAAATTTGCAAACTTTCGCGGTTTAAAATTTCTTATATAATACTTATGTTATGTATGTATTAAAAACAGATACAAGAAACTGTGTTATGATATAAAAATAAATTTTCGCATTAATTAATTAGGTGTCTGTATATTACGAAAAAGCTGTGATAGCCCAGCGGTGAGACCGTGTGACTCTCTAGAGACGATCATGAGTTCAAACCCCGGGCAGGCACCAATGAATTTTTCAATTAAAAACTTATGTGTCTAATTGATAATTGCAATTTATGACGCGCTTTTCGGTGAAGGAAAACATCATGAGGAAACCTGCATATCTCTAGAGAATTCTAGAGATATGTGTAACCTACCAATCCGTATTGGAGCAGCGTGGTAGGTCTTAGCTCCAATCCTTCTCTCAAATACGGAGAGAGGAGGTCTTAGCCCAGCAGTGGGCGTAGTAACAGGCCGTTACTTTTTTTCTTTTTTTATATATTACGAACTGCAGTGCTAATTTCGACAAACGTTACTCATAACGTTGCCGTCGCATAAAAAACAACTATTATTGCTTCATTATACAGAATATTTTGCATCTGCTTTTAGCTTAGAACATCTGCTGATCTTAACACTACTTGAAATTGATTACATTATATCACATTCAGAGCGGATTGCGTAAACGCTAAGTGAATGCACTTCTACGTTCACATTTAACCGACTTAGCCGGAGCTACTGATAGTTATTTCGGTGTATTTTTGATCACCGCTGCAATATGAATCACAGACTGCGAGATCAAAGCATTTATTAAGATAGATAGATAGATAGAGAGATAAAATTAAATTGCACAAATACATTACAAATAATAATACCGCATGTATTGTTATTTTATTTACATTTAATGTGTATAAAAGTTCTCTTTTAAATCTTTTTATGCTTAAAATTAATTTATAAGACCTTGTGTCGAAGCTGACACGAAGTGCTTGTCGTCTCTTTAGGTTTAGTGCAGCGATGAAAACGACAGTTTTTTCGGATAGTGGTTATATTTTTACGAGTAATGTTACAAGAATGATACAGTTGCAACGTGCTAATATGACAAATTTTACAGAGGTTTAAAATTTTTGACGTCTGACGGTTTACAAACTGATTTTCAATCAGCCAATGATGAAAGGCCATCCACAGTTGCTGTTAACAGGTGTTCCGTTTTAGCCTCGACACCTTGATCTCTTTTTATTTTCTATTGAATATTTCATAAAATTTCTGATCAGAAAAAAGGGATAGTATATTTTATCAATTATAGTCTGCTAATTACAAACTCAATATATACAAAGTACATATCTATTATTAAAAGATAGCCACCGACTGCGGAAGGAATAAATTATTTCAAACCGGAAACTACTTTAGAACGTACTCGTAACTATCAAAATCTGTTAATTAGACATTCATAATGAACAGTGTGAAAAATTATATTTTTTATAATAAGTTTGTTTAACATTGAATTTACTAACAGCAAAGAATTCATGTTATCTTGAATTTATCTTTTAGGCCGCTAACCCACTAGCCTTTTTAAATCTGTGCGTTTTCCAAATTTAACTAGCAGCGAAAATGCGCGAACAAAATCTGACAAAGTGATTAACTACTTATATTAGAATATTAACCAAGTTACTTATATATTAAGCGTTGTCTTTAAAATAGAAAGGTCTTAACTCCTAATTAGAAAGTTTTGGGAAGATACAATTGAGAAAACTCTGGCCACTTGCAACTATCTTGGTTGATAGCTGAATTCTCTTCCCAATATCATGTAATAACATTCAAATTTTAACTGAAAAATTGCTACAAGTCTTATACTCATTCATCAATTAATGCAATATTGAAGCACGTATTTAAGTAGTTTTTTAATGTTGTTTATACATGTACTAATATACTTTTAATATCCTATTTGGATCTAGATCTAGATTAGCTTTTGTTACATACTTGAGGTTTCTGGAAGATATTAGTTATAGCGAATTTCCCGTATACAGTGTTTGTTTTAATTCGATTTAGAGTATTTAGGGGTGCAAATATTATTAAATAATTAAAATATATATCTGAAGGAAAAGAAAGCTACAATTTTGAAAAAATGCCAAAACCGGTTGTTAAGCGTCAAAGTTATGCACACGCTGATGAAACGCTGGTGAGCTTGCGGCCTAACGGCAGAAAAGACACGCGTATAAATCTCCCAAGGTCGTGATTCATCGCGGTAGATTCAACTTTTCTCACAGTTAGGGTCATTAGACTATCACGACTTTGAGATTGCAAGCCACTTGACTTCGGATAGTAAAGTACAGTGCGGTGTCAAATTGTCGTAATATATAGCTATGTACCCGCCACTTCACATGTGTCAACTTTCTTGTTAGACTACCCTCATTTACGTTATATCCGTTCCGAAAATGACTTGTTAAATACAACGATAAAATGTAAGAGGCTTCCTTTTTAAGAAGCCTTAGTTTTGAAGACCTGAGGTTCACAACTCGTCAATATCTTTACGAACTTACGACTCTTCTAGTAAGCGTTGACAGTTCAGGAACCTATTTCAGTAGTATTTTTCTAACTCATAAATAACGTGAACTAAAAAAAATATTTCTAAAAGCTTTTATTCAACTAGCAACGTATGTGAAGGTGAAATCTTGCACGTTAGATTTAACCTACCTCCCGGCGTCCGAATCAGTTGAAATTTTATATACTGGTTCAGTCTCTATTACAATGTATGTTTATGACAAGCATGACCTGATGCTGCTGCCAGGATTGGCTCTAGACGAGGAACCTCCTAACGGTTAACGGCAGGAACTTGAAATTTTGGTAAAAGTTTTTTTAAACCCATTTTTAACTTGACTTGTTTTACACTTACAGCTAGTTACATCGACCAAATGAAGTGATGTTTAAAAGCGGGAATTACCGTAACCATAGATAACAAACAATTCGGACAAGTTTCTTTCATGTCAATCGTTAATATACTAGGGTAGTGGAGCCAGTTTAAAATGAGTATATCGACAATAACAGAAAGCAAACGAGTCTTATAATTCTTCTCCCTTTTTTGTTTGTGATTAGACAAAGATGATATGAGTTTCATTCACCGTCTCATGATTTGTTGCGACACTCTCACTTACAGGCCTTCTAGTCTACTATGGCTTTCTAGTCTTGTAAAATAACTTTATGCTGCTACTAGCGGAACATTTTTTATTTAGAGTAAAGAAGCATGAGCCAATTAATATACAGCCTTGCAAGGCATAGAAGTACGATATAGATAACCTATCTATATAAATGCCACAAATGTGCGCGTTACCACATAATGCCGCACTGTGGATGCATCTCAGACACCATCTGATTAGACCGCATACGATTACAGTCATTTGACACTAACTTACGAAAGTGACTTTAAAAATAATATTGCAATATAACTAGCGTAGTTTTTCTTTTGCTTACTTAGTTATTGTTTAGTAGATATGAATAAAAAAATTAATAAAATGATATTATATAGTAATGAGAATATTATTTTGTTATAATGCATGATAAAAGAGATTCGAGTATTTAAAGCGGATTACATTATAATAGCAAAATAATATTTTCATTACATTTGTATTATAAACCTCCGCAAATAGCGGCCTGTTACAATCCCACTGCTGGAAATAGGCCTCCTCTCTCCGTTTATGGAGAGAAGGATTGGAGCTAAGACCTACCACGCTGCTCCAATGCGGATTGGTAGGTTACACATATCCCCAGAATTCTTTAGAGATATGCAGGTTTCCTCACGATGTTTTCCTTCACCGAAAAGCGTGTGATAAATTGCAATTATCAATTAGACACATGAGTTTTAATAGAAAAACTCATTGGTGCCTGCCCGTGTTTGAACTCGTGTTCCCCTCGAAAGAGTCGCACGGTCTGACCGCTGGGCTATCACAGCTCTAGAGCTATGATAGCCCAGCGACAAGTTAAATGAAAGCTTTAAAAATTGAAGAAAGTTTTAGATTCTATATGTGTGTTTATTTTCAGATATTAGACAAACATCAAATTCTTATTTCACGGTCACAAAGAAATCATAACGCCTTGATTGATTATTTAATCTACAACTGGGTACCTAAGGGAATTTTACTTAAACATTTCATATGATATATTGCCAGGGATTGCAGAACTGCACGCGCTGCCAACAGTTGCAACGCTTGCATCTATTAAAATTCAAAACGTATGCGGTGAGGTTAACGGATCTTGATACGAAAGTGTATATGTGCTAAATAAATAAAAGAATTTATTTCTTTGACTGCAAATTCCAAATCAAAAACATAAATATTTAAAAAACTGTACCCGCACAATTCACGATTCTAAAAAAATTATCATCCTGCTGCCCTTATCCCACTCTTAGTGGAGTCGGCACAACATGCTACAAACATGTTGTCACATGATTTGGCTACGTATTTTACGACCGGCCGAGTGCCTGACGTCAACTTACCTTAGTCGTATTTTACGACCCCTCGGTAAGAAAGAGGGTGGTCTATTCAACTCAGTCGGATGCCACAAGGCGGTCAAAATTCTTTAAAAAAATTAATGTTCCTTTTGCTGTGTTCACGTCAGATATAAAAATATCGTATCCGTTAATCCTAGTAACAAAATATACGGGCGCCAAATTCTACTCCAATCTTTTCTCTCGTACAATAGACCTTCACTTCTGGACATAGGTCTCTACCATTGACTTCCACGCTACACGACCCAGCGCCATTTTTGTGGTCGTCTGTCCACCTAGTCAGAGTCTGCCTATGCTACCTTTTCCGGTGCGGGGCCGCCACTCTAGCACCTTGAGACCCCAAGCGTCCATCGATTCTTCGAACTATATGCCCCGCCCATAATCTGTTCAGCTATTTATATTTACGTGATTAAGTATTAAGCTGTTAACGATTATACTTTCTCTTCGTAATTTATCATCCCGTCAGTGACAAATGACTGATAGATTTTCTATATTACGTATGAAAATGAAATTACGTACACTTATCTAAAATTAGTTTTAACAAGCTACCACAACTGTTATAGGTGCATTTTCCCCGTGCCCGAATAAAAAACGGGATTTCTTTATCCATTCTGATAGTAACAGTTTCACCAATATTACTCCAACGAAAAACTGTGAAAAACAGACTAGCAGACAGACCTTTACATTTATGTTATATATATTAGTATTCATATTGTGATGTGAAAAACTTAAACCTTGAATTAAATTATGAATGTGTTTGCTTGCATTTTGTTGTAGGTAATTAAAAGTTAATAAATTGAATATGACAAGAAGTTTTTAGTGAACGATTAAGTGCTTTTAATGTTACATATGATTAGATTTAAGATTTATATTTAAAATCTAACGGTAGTCGCTGCATTTATCTCTTTTACATTATTACGATCATGGCCGAAATCTTATTTATTTAAATTGGTGTTTCCTGGTTAGACAATTCAAATCTAAATAAAATTTAGAAACGACTCAAATACAATTTGTTATTTATCCTGCTAATATTACTAATGTCTTGTCATTTCAGGTAAACTTGATTAAATAACATTATTGTTATAAGTTGAAAGTGACACATAAAATAACGAAACATTGGTTTTTCAGATGTCAATTGATATCATTCTCCTGCCCTAATCCCACTCTAAGTCTAAGTCTAAGTGGGGTCGGCACAACATGTTTTATCTTCCATTCTCTCCTATCATTCGTCAACTTTGGGCTACTCCTTTTATATGCATGTGATACTTCACACAATCCAACGATCTCTTTTTAGGCCTTCCCTTTAGTCACATATCCATTAACATGATATATATAAAGAAAAGTTAAAAGCCACTATATCATAAGATAAAAATAAAATTACATTCTTACATTTGCTTCACAGTATATTTTAAACAATGTAATTTTTGTACGTAAAAATATAAAGAATTATAAAACGATAGGTGATGTATATAATAGACAAAGTAGGAACCGACATAAGCTTGCGGCTCCTGCTTTGGGCAAAAGTACGTAAATCGTTTGTGGGTTTGGATATAAGATTCTATAATAAAATTCCGAAATCAATTTTGGCCATGCCATTACAGCAGTTTAAAAACACTGTTAAAAAGAAGCTGATACAGAAAGCCTACTATACTGTTGAAGATTACTTAGATGATAAGGATGTGTGGATGTAGGTGCACTTCTACCCTGTACAAGACAGTAATAACTAAATGTAACTAGTTTTATGATTTATATTTAAAAAAGAGCAACCGCCGAGTTTCTTGCTGGTTCCTCTCGGTAGGAACAGCTTTCCGGACCAGCAGTAAAGTTGACGATTCAAAAGCACTTGTTTACAAGTTTACTTGAATAAAGAATATTTTGAATTTGAATTTGAAACACTATAGGTAAAAATTGACTTTCTAGCTAACCGGATGAGCATGACCGATAATTCTATTTTACCGGGAAAACCTGCTTTCCGCCCGCCTATTTTTTAATCGTAATTTAATATCTAAAAGAATAATAACGGAACTTATTAGCAACGTGTGTATATACAAAAAAGGGTGTTGCAGGAAATCAATGTAATAATTAAATCCTTTTTACGCAGAAACTCCCGACTATAATTAGCCGGATTTTGAGTAAACTGCGTTAACAACATAACTGTGATAGAATGTGCCTATTTTAAGTGGATTATTGATTCTAACCCTAGACAACAATGAGTTTTTCTCGCCATCATGGTTATGATGTCCACTGCCCTTATCCCACTTTTAGTGGGCTCGGCACAACATGTTACAAACATGCTGTCACAAGATTTGGCTACGTATTTTACGACTGGCAGCCTGCCTGACGTCAATTTACCATAGTCGGCGCCTCGGTAAGAAAGAGGGTGGTCTATTCTACTCAGCCTGATGCCACAAGAAGGGTCGACTTACCTAAGTCGCCTTTTACGACACCACGGTAAGAATTGAGGGTGCTCAACCAATGAGTTTTTCTATTAAAACTTATATGCCTAACTGCAATTTATCACGCGCTTTTCAGTAAAAAAAACATTATAAGCAAATCTGCATATCTCTAGAGAATTCCGAAGAAACGCGTAAACTGGTGCGGCACGAGGGGTTTAAACTCCAATCCTTCCATTCAAAAAAGGAAAGAGGAGGCCTAGCACTGAGATGCCCAGAACCCCGGTTCTAAAACCTATGAGTTTTTGTAGAAACTTGAGAGGTTTGAACTTGAGATTGTGTATTAAGGAAGTAAAGACTCAAGTCATCGCGGTTTAATAACAATATCTTATATCAGTAAAGTTGCATACAATTATTATCAAATCAAATCAAATCAAAATAATCTTTATTCAAATAAACCATTTCAGGCACTTTTGAATCGTCAAGCATCAATATGATTAATGAAGCTACGACTGGTTCGGAATGTTGCTCTTACCGAGAAGAACCAGCAAGAAACTCGGCGGTCAATCTTTTAAATATTTTCAATTATACAATATTAAACCGCTGTCTTGTATGAAGCTGAAAGGATTTTCAAATCCAGGCTTTCTTATCATCCAAATAATCTTCAATTTTGTAATATGCTTTACGTATAAGCATATTTTTTACACTTGATTGAAATCTTTCTGTACACTGGTCTAGAATGGATTGAGGAATTTTATTATAGAAGCGAATAGCGAGACCAACAAAAGAGTTGCTTACTCTGCTGAGTCGCGACGCAGGTATCATAAGCTGTTTGTGACCTCTCGTATGTCTATGATATACATCAAATTTTGTTTTATATGTACTTATATTTTTCCGCACAAATAGAATATTACTATATATATATTGTGATGCTACAGTCAGTATGCCTATTTCTTGGAACTTTTCGCGAAGGGACTCACGTTGCTTCATATTATAGATAGCCCGTATGGCTCTTTTTTGGGCAACAAAAATCTTTTCTATATCGGCCGCTTTACCCCACAGCATTATTCCATATGACATAATGCTATGGAAATAAGCAAAATAAACAAGTCGCGCTGTTTCAACATCGGTTAAATGTCTGATTTTTCTAACAGCGTAAGCGGCGGAACTAAGTCTTCCTGCGAGGACAGATATATGGGTGCCCCATTGGAGTTTATCATCCAAAGTGAGCCCCAAAAATTTAGTTGTATTTTCTATCTTTAGTATCTGTTTATTAATCTCTAACTTTATGTCTGACCTAATTACGTTTGGTAACACGAATTGCAGACATTTGGTTTTATTTGCATTTAAAAGTAAATTATTTACTGAAAACCAATTTGATATCTGAGATAGAGCACTGTTTACATCGTCAAAATTGTCTTTATCTCGATCTACTTTAAAAATAAAAGAGGTATCATCTGCAAACAACACAATATCACAAATATTTTGAACACAATATGCTAAATCATTTATGTATACTAAAAACAGAAAAGGACCAAGGATTGACCCCTGTGGGACACCCATAACATTAAACGATCCAGATGACCTAACATCATTAATGCATACCTTTTGTAATCTATCGCTAAGATAAGAGGAAATAAGACCAAGCGAGTTATCATTTACACCGTAATAACTTAATTTTAAAAGAAGGGTCTTATGTTCAACGCAATCAAACGCCTTAGATAAATCACAAAAAATGCCTATAGCATTTTGTGAGTTCTGCCAAGCTTCAAATATATGTCTTAAGAGTCTTGCACCAGCATCTGTAGTTGACCGACCCTTAGTAAAACCATATTGCTCTGAATGTAAGAAGTTGTTAAGATTAAAGTAACATACAAGTTGGTCGAGCATAATCTTTTCAAATATTTTACTAAGCGTTGGTAGAACAGAAATAGGTCTATAATTATTTGGATCACTCTTATCACCTGCTTTATAAAGAGGTACTAGCTTACTGTGTTTCATTAAGTTCGGAAAAACACCTGAATCTACTGAATCATTAAAAACTTTAGCTAGATATGGCGCAATTATTTCTATAATATTTTTTAATAATTTCACTGACATTCCCCAAAGGTCTCCTGTTATCTTATTATTTAAGGTTTTAAAAGTTTTAATTATTTTATATGGGGTAATGTGTTTAAAGTTAAATGAGACGTCGCACTTAGCCACACTTCCTCTTAGCAGACTATGAGCTTCTGTTGGCGATGAATTTAACGATTGAGTAGTTGCTGTTGGAATGTTATTAAAGAAATTTTGAAAAATATTTGCCACTTCAATGTCAGAGCTAACAGTGCAATCATTAATTTTAAGATTTATCTTGTTTTGTCGCACTTTATGTCTGCCCGATTCTCTACATATAATATCCCAGGCTGTTTTAATTTTATTGTCAGAATTCCTTATTTTTTGTTTAATAATTTATTGTTATGTTGCATTGTCAAAAAAAACCCATTTCCTTTTCACCGTCGACCTTCGCTTCGACCTTGGTGCCTTTATTGAGACACTATCTGATCTAACTGAGAACAATACTATCATGTGGTAAATCAACACCAGAATAATAGAAAAGAAACTTAATTTACTAACAGTTTGGAACGTGTCAACTTTTAATTTACATTTTCATTAAGGTTGTTGACAATTGGTTTAAATTTACCTAATGCATATTGATAATACATTAATATAACAGAATTAGACTGTCATAACGTATGGGTCAGAATGTTGGGCAATAAAAGAAAAGGATGAAAGAAAGGTGCAAGCATGATATGAGAATGTTGTATGTAAGTTAAGGTGTGACAAAATTTGATAGAAAACGAAATGTGTATATTAGGAGAAGTTTCAAAGTTGCACCCATAATAGAAAAGATGAGAAGTGTGAAATAAAGTTGGTATGATCATGTAATGAGGAGGGATGAAAATCATGTGACCCAAAAAGTTTTAAACATGAATGTCGATGAATGTATGACTAGAGGGATGCCGAAAACATGATATGAAAGAATGATATGCATATTAAAGGTGTGATATCAAGGTTGACGAATGATAGATGAGAATGGAAGACATATTGTGCCGACCCCACTTAGAGTGGGATAAGGGTAAGGGAATGATGATCATGATGATGGTGATAACAGAAATAGACTGAAATAGACGAACAAAAAACAGACAGAAAGACTTTCGAATTGTAATATTAATATCGATAATCGATATACGCTTTTGAATCAAAAAAAATTGTTAAAACTTAATATCCCATGAAAATTGTGCCAAAAAATATTACAGTAACGTGGTAAGTCTGTGCTCTTAATTATCTCCAAGCCAACGATCAACAGTGGGATACGAAAAGACCGCCATTTTACTATTTTGAATCATGTCACGTTGCTTTTCTAACTTTCTTTTAAAATAGTATCATAACATCTAAATCCTTTATTACAGTTACAATTATTAAAAAGTAACAATAATATTATTTTGCTATAATCCGCGATAAATTTAATAGAAAACATATGTATATAATGCTAAATGTAGACTGGACTATCCGTTTTCATGCAGAATTCGTGAAAAAACTTGCACAAAACTCCACTACCGCCACCACAATACACACGTTGACTATTACAAATTCAACAATCGTTTCGCCCCGCAACCGCAGCATCATCAGCAGGCCTATCATGAACTCTTATTGCAACTCAATTGAAGACGTAAACGACGACCGCGAACCGCATTCTTTTCGTACCATGAAGTGTGAATTGCATTTGGGTCGTAATGTTTGAAAAAGAAAACGTTATATGAACTATAGATAACTCTCTTTTACTCGCATGTTCTTAGGACGAATTCCGAACGCTCATTCGGCAACGACTTAAAGTGTGCGTCTTTAAGGCGTCATGAAAAAGCAAAACAATTTCTTTTACTTCTTCAATTGAATCGCAATAAGAGTTCATGGTAGGCCTGCAGGAGATACACTCCACAACATAATCGCTTTGCGTGAGTGTGAACGTGTGTAGTGTGAACGTGTGTAGTGTGAACGTGTGTAGTGATATTCCACTCACTATTTAGCATTATATATATTTTCCATTTACTTTATCGCGGATTATATAAAAATAACTATACTATTACTTCTTCGCAAAGTAACGACTAATTCTCTAAATCATTTACAATTATTAAATTCATAATTTTATTCTTCTTTCTTCTTCTTTCTCAACCGATAGGCGTCCACTGCTGGACATAGGTCTCTTCATGGGCTTTCCAAAACACACGATCTTGTGCCGCTTGTATCCAGCGGCTCCCCGCGACCTTTTTGAGGTCGTCCGTCCATCGCGTAGGGGGTCTGCCAACACTGCGTTTACCGGTGCGGGGTCGCCATTCCAACACCTTGAGACCCCAACGCCCATCGGTTCTCCGCACTATGTGCCCCGCCCATCGCCACTTCAGCTTCGCAACGCGCTGAGCTATATCGGTGACTCTGGTTCTTCTACGGATCTCCTCATTTCTGATTTGATCACGTAGAGACACTCCGAGCATAGCCCGCTCCATCGCTCGCTGAGTGACTCTGAGCCTTCTTATGAGGCCCATAGTCAGCGACCACGTCTCAGATCCGTAGGTCATCACTGGCAACACGCACTGTTCGAAGACTTTGGTCTTCAGGCACTGAGGTACCTTGGACGAAAAAATCTCGCGTAGCTTCCCGAACGCTGCCCATCCGAGTTGGATTCGGCGACTAACCTCTTTCTCGAAATTGGACCTACCCAGCTGGACCGTATGTCCCAGGTATATGTACTCGTCTACAATTTCGAGTGCAGAGTTCTCAACGATGACCGGGTGGAGCGGAACATGTGAGTTTGACATGATTTTCGTCTTACTCATGTTCATTTTAAGGCCCACCTGTTGAGATGCTCTGCTGAGGTCATCGAGCATTGTGTTAAGGTCCTCCAGAGACTCTGCCATAACGACTATGTCGTCGGCAAATCTGAGGTGAGTGATGTACTCGCCGTTAATGTTGATGCCGTATCCGTTCCAATCCAAAAGCTTAAAGACGTCCTCCAATGCAGCGGTGAACAGCTTCGGGGAGATGACATCTCCCTGTCGCACACCTCGCCGCATTCGGATTGGTCCCGTAGTTCCGTCTTGGATACGGACAGACATTGTGGCGTTTTCATACAAACACTTCAACACTTGGACGTACCGATAGTCGATTCGGCATCGCTGGAGCGATCTTAACACAGCCCATGTTTCCACCGAATCAAAGGCCTTCTCATAGTCCACAAACGCCAAGCAAAGTGGCTGGTTATACTCCTCGGTCTTCTGTATAACCTGCCGCAGCGTGAATATGTGGTCCATGGTACTATAGCCTTTGCGGAAACCGGCTTGTTCGGGAGGCTGGAAGTCGTCAAACCTACGAGCTAGACGATTCGTAACGACTCTCGAAAACAACTTATAAACCTGACTAAGCAGCGCGATGGGTCTATAATTCTTCAATAAGGTGTTATCACCCTTCTTGAAGAAAAGAACCACCACGCTCCTGTGCCAGGCTTCCGGCGTATTACCTTCGTGAATGACGGAATTGAACAATCGCTGAAGGACCTTAAGTACGGGTTTTCCACCGGCCCTCAGGAGTTCTGTTGTGATTCCGTCATCACCTGGTGCCTTGTTGTTTTTGAGTTGTTTGAGAGCCATACTAATCTCGTATAGGCTGACGTCCGGGATATCTTCGGTATAGTGTCGGGTCAGCTTAGCTCTTGGGTCTTTTGCCAAACTGACAACAGGCTGTTGTGTTGAGGTGTATAACTGTCCATAGAACTTCTCAACCTCTCTCAAAATCTCAGGACGAGATGAAATGATACTACCGCTATCGGTCTTCAATCGCGTCAGCTGCCGCTGCCCAATAGATAGATCTCTTGCGAGCACTTTTGAGCCCCTGTTACGCTCAATAGTCTCTCGAATGTACTCGGTTTTGAAGTGTCGCAGGTCGCATTTCTGCGCCTTAGAAATCTGTCTATTGATCAGACGGTAGCGTGTCGCATCTACTGAAGACTGTAGCCTCATTTCGTTCCTCTCATCCATGAGCTTGAGAGTCTGGGTCGAGAATTTATTGGGTCTTTTACGGTGTGTCTTATAAAATTTGGACCCCACCGTATGGACAGTTTCCACCAGCCTGTTGTTTACATCGTCCACAGAGGCGCAGTCAGCTAGGCAATCAAAACGGTTCATCAGCTCGAGTTGGAACTTCTCGGGGTTTTGAATATGGGCTCGAGTTGGTCGGAGCGTAGACTTCACCAATCTGGATCTTTCCAGCTGTACGCATATATTCAATGTGCCTCTAACCATACGGTGATCACTCCCGGTCTTAACGGTGTTGATCACAGAGACATCATTGAATATATGACGCCTGGTCGACATGATGAAGTCGATCTCGTTTCTCGTGGAACCGTCGGGACTGATCCAGGTCCATTTTCGATGCGGCCGTTTCTTGAAGAAAGAATTCATCATGTAGAGGTCCTCTCTCTCCAAGAAATCGGCCAGCATCTGGCCCCTGTGGTTCCGTTGCCCGTATCCAAATTGCCCTACTCTCACCTCTGTGCCGCTTCGCTTGCCCAGCTTTGCGTTGAAATCCCCCATCACAACAGTGTAGAAGGTTTTAGAGGCATGCATGGCTCTAGATAAATCCTCATACATGGCCTCTACCTCCTCGTCTGGATGTGCCGATGTCGGTGCGTAAACCTGTATGACCTTCAGCGAATACCGTTTGGTAATTCTGAGTATAAGGAACGCGACCCTGCTCGACACACTCTCGACTTGAACAATGTTGTTGACAAGGGACTTGTGGACGAGAAACCCGATACCACCCTGGGACTGTTGTTCTCCCTCCCGGTAGTAAAGCAAGTTGCCGGATTTTAGGATCATCGTATCCTCCCCCTCTCTTCGGACTTCAGATAATCCTATCACGTCCCACCGCAACTTGCTTACTGTTTCTTCCAGCTCGAGTATCTTTTCGTCTTCCCTCAAAGTGCGTGCGTTGTACGTTGCCAGGTGCAGTCGTCGGGGTTGGCAGCGGAATCTCTTCCGGAGATTCTTGACACCCCCTGCCCCGCCGTTACCCAAACCGCTGCCAGAGCTGGGAATAGCGGAGCTGCCGGGAACTAGGGGCTGTGATTGATTTTGTAATGCCATGAAGGGTATTGCCGGTAATCACCACGCTTGGCATGCGGGTTGGTGATCGCAGTGCTGACCGTTTCGCACCGACAGAGCTGCTGCCCACTGTCGGTCTGGTATTTAGGTCAGCAAAAATGAAATGGTTATACCGCCATTTATCGGTCGCCAGAGCCTCGTCGGTTAAAATGCAGGGTGTACCACGTGCAGGTGAGGTTGACAATTGAGGAGACTGACTGGGACGAGCCTCCCCCTTACACCCCATAATTTTATTATCAAAGCTAAATCGGACAATAAGGAGATTAACTCATCAATTGTTGTAAACAATTATTCTCAAAATGAGGTTCTCGACACGACATCAAGCAGCCATTTTGAACGGTTGTAAACAATATCGTGTCAAAACTATTATAATTGATATTTATAACTGGTTATATCACCAGAACATTTCGCATCAACACCGAATCGATTCTGTAACAGTCAACGGAACGAATTCGATTGCACATCGGCGTTATTTGCGTTTTTACCCGAAACATCTAGATTGAGAACAACTGGTCAATGTCAAATTTACTAGTTAATCGCCTTCTTTATACTTTTTTGCGTATTCATTAATATCTTTTTTATTTGATATCAAAATAATTAACCGAATTTTTATAGTTTTCGATGGAGTCATCTATGTAATTAGATTTGTTAACAAACTTGCTGGTTATTTCTTTGTGTAAAATAATTGTCTTTAAGTTCTACGAAATTAGCGTGATCTGTGTTCTGAAAACACGATTTTCTCTTTCTCCTTTATATAAACCTTTTGTTACGGAAGATCAAACTATATAATCTCACAATAAGGCTATATACTTTTTTACAGATCACATCAATTCAGTGACATCATGGCATTGGCTTGGCGCAGTTGACAGTGTCCCTGCTTTCAGTTCCGCGGGTCGCGGGTTCAATTCCTGCCGAAAGCCTTTTTCTATTAACAATTTGTTGGTTCTTCGAATCACCCAGTATTTAAGTATGTATTTAAAAATAATAAATCCATTATCCCACTCTAAGCGGGGTCGCACAACAGTTTGAACCATGTTGTAATAGGATTTGGCTAAGTATTTCACGATCAGCCACCTACTTGACGTCAACTCTTTAGTCGCCTTTTCCGACACCTCGGTTAGGAATGAGGGTAGTCTATTCTGAGCTGGATACACGTACACACACACGGCGTATGTATTTCAAAATAATATATGCATATATTTATCAGTTATCTGTATACTGTGTATTAAGTTACTTTAGAGACGGACGAACAGCCGTGTGTGTAATTGTCCCATATATTTATTTATTTCTTTCCTATATCATTACATGTACAATGTAACTTAAAATTTGTCCTGCAAGTTAAATGAATGTTTCTACAAAAGGCAACATGTTGATCTACCCACTTATGCTATAACTATTAAGCAAGTGGTACGTTTAAACTAACTTTCCGTGTAATATAACAGTTTTCTAAACTCGAAGGCCACTCGCTATCTTTCCGCTCCACTTAGGCCCAGTTATTACTAATTTGCTAACGATATATTAATTTTGTAGATCTAGATTGCAGGCTGCACTAGGACAACTTGACCTACATTGAGATTTCTAGTTAATCAAGCGATATCACTTTATAAACGATCTTTAATAAACAAATGCTTAAATCACTCGTGTTTATGCTATGGTAGCAAAATATTGCCCTCAATAATTCGTTTTTTCCCTGTTCCAGAAAGAAGAACTGCATTTTTTTCGCCCATATGTTACACCTACAAGCTTTAAAGGTGCAAAATCACATCAATATCGATCCATCAGCGAGGAGGCAGTGAACGTATCCAATAGAGCAAGCCGTCACTCCCACCGTGTGACGAGTTTGGCCATAAGTTGGGCGTTTCTCGGCAGTGGTAAACAAAACCTCAGAATATCACTTAAAACTGGAAAAAAATCGGTCTATCGATTAACTATGAAAGCGTAACACACACACATTAGAATTTATAATATTAGGATCGGTTAATATCATATATTTTTCTTCTTAAGAAGAAGAAATCTTCTTTCGAAGTTCAGCGATCAATAGGGCAATTTGGATCTTCGATGCCGCTGCTCTGAATAAGTAACGAGTACTTTTGCTGAACCAATGTCGTAGATTTTTTTAACCAAGATATCCTCCGTCGCCCCACACTTCGTTTACCTTGGAATTTACCTTGTATGATAAGCCGCAGCAATTCATATTTAAGGTATCTCATGACGTCGCCAAAATACTCGAGCTTTCTTTTGTTAACTAAATATATATCTGATATAGTTGGGCATAAATACTATGTGATAAAAATGGGAACTGGGACACAGGAATATCGCAAAATAATAACAGTTTCTACTAACACAAAGCATATTCGTAAATGATATACGAGTATAATAAACTAGCCCCGTGGCTTTGCCCACATGGAAATCATTGTGTTACAAATATATCTTCAGCCAATTTACATAAAATCGCAATATATATAATAATAAATTTAAACTATCGTGAGTGGTATTCATAATTAATGTTGAAAAACCGGCTATACTCACGTCTTATTTTATCGGATGAGCCCGACTAGTTTCAAGCCTCTTATTCATGAGCTCTTTACGCGGTGTTATCGCGGCGGGAACTGATTAGTGAGTATAGCCGGTCTCTCAACATTAATTATATAATATTACTATAATATACTATTAACCTAAACCTTCCTCTAGAGTTGCACTATATTTTAGTAATAACTAATTGGTACAGTTCTTTATGAAAAAATGGATCACATGCAGACAAAGAGTTTTTAGGGACTTTTTTTAATATATATAGACCAACCAGGCTTACTTAATTCAATATGTCTACAACTTGGCACGTTAAAAATATAACATGGAATACAATGTTGCAATATCTCTGTATATATGCTAATAAAGCCACTCACAATGGGCTAGTTTACCTTTTAAATTCCTGGGATCTTGATATCTAAGGCTCCGATAAAGCTTGATATATTAATGTAATATGTTCACGACAACTTCGTAGACTTATTGTTAAATCCACTTACGGATTCTTTGGCAACATTCATTTTGCGCCAAAAAAGGAGCTACATTATTTCGGATTTAAATTTATATATCTTTGTCTATGAAATTTGATAATTATACTTTATATTTACATATATTTTAATTAAGACTCAATTTTAAGCATTTTGTGTCCGTTTATACATGGGGTAAAATCGTACTTTAAACTGTTTTAAATTGATTAAGTTGTTTAAAAGTAATAAAAGTATAGTACAAAAAATGCCCAATATAGAAATCCAAATTCAAATTTGCCGCGTTCCTTATTAACCTACTTGAAACGTCAGACGCCATTTTTATAATGTTGTAATGTCTTTAAAAAACAACGTGGATAATGTTAATAAAGACGATTAAGTACAAGTAAAGGTGTGATTTTATTTAAAAATAGCATACGTATTAAACATTTAATGGTGCCGAAACCCGGGAAAATAGTGTTGACTCCGTAAAATACAAACTAAAAAACAAGTGTGACAAAAGTTATTATTAATTGTGAACATGCAAAATTTATTGTGTAAACAAGATGAAATTAATGAGCAAATCAAAAAAAACTATATTAATTACAGAAAAACACCTAAGGATAGGTTAACAAAAACTTATATAGAAACAAGACACGAAAACTTGGAAACGCTATGGGAAAGGTTTACAAATACGCATTTCGAGATCGTAGCGTCAGTAGCCGGCTCCGATAAGACCTCATTGCCTTATTTCAATACAGATATATACAGTTCAGTGGAAGAAAGTTACTGTATCTACAAGGCCAAGTTAAAGGAAGATATCGAATTACGAGGAGCTACTCGCGCTATAAGAAGTGAACCTGAAAGGTCAGCCGTTCCTGAAGTAAAGTTACCAACAATTCAATTGCCAACCTTCTCTGGCAATTATGAAGACTGGCAAACCTTTTATGATATGTTCGTGTCGCTTATTCACAAAAATCACAGTCTGAGCCCGGTGCAGAAACTCCACTATTTGAAGAGTAGTTTAACAGGAGAACCTGAAACTCTTTTGAGAGATCTGTCAGTGATTGATGCAAATTATGGTGAGGCCTGGGAGAAGCTGAAGAGACGCTATGATAACAAAAGATACAATTCTAATGAGATTTTAAAGTGTTTGTTTTCACAGAAGAGTCTTAATGCAGAGTCTGCCTCAGCAATCAAACAATTGCTCGATACTACATCATCATGTCTGAAGTCCCTTAAGAACCTAGGTATCAAGGTGGAATCATGGGATATTCTAATGGTCTTTCTGGTAGTATCTAAGCTGGACTATGAATCTCGCAGACAGTGGGAAATAGAAATCAGTCATTCTGAGTCTGATGAATTACCTGCCTGGGATCAGTTAGTAAAATTCCTTGAAATGAGGTTCCGTACTTTAGAGATGTTAGATGGATCCAAATTTAAACCTAAGTCTATGCACGATAACATAAAACAATCGTCCACTAAAAGGTCATTTCACTCGACAGTAAACGAAGAGAATAAGGTAAATAATAAGGTTTGCACATTTTGCTCCAGTCAACATTTACTTCACCAATGCAAACAGTTTAGTGGTAAGTCCCCCGAAGAGAGATCAACCTTTGTACAAACCAAGGGACTCTGCTATAACTGTTTCTCGCCTAATCACAATGTTCGAGGTTGTCATCAGGCAACTTGTTGTCGCCGATGTGGCAGGAGACATCACACTTTACTACATTTTGAGAGAGACAATCGTCATCATTTGGTGGCAAATACATCATCATCATCGGGTCCTGATAAACCTTCTATTTCAGAGAAAATCATGGTAGCTCATTTTGCAAAAGAGGAACACCAATCTGAGGTGTTATTGGCTACGGCTTTAGTCAAGGTCAAATCAACAAATGGCTATTCACAAATTGTGCGTGTTTTAGTAGATCAGGGCTCCGAAGCCTCTTTTATAAGTGAAAGCACCGTTCAATCACTAGGTCTTAAGCGAATTCCAATGAATGGTATTGTATCTGGGGTTGGTGATGGTCAATCTAGAACTAAGGGTATGGTCACATTTGATTTAGAATCACTGCACAATTCTGAGTTTTGTATTAGTGTTCACGCCTTTGTTTTAAGTTCACTTACATCATTTCTTCCATCTAATAGAACATCTATTATAAATTGGCCTGATATTAATGACTTATCTCTTGCAGATCCGAAATATGGGTTACCTGGGAAAATAGATATTATTTTAGGAGTTGATATCCATAGTGAAATCATGCTGAATGGTCTACTTAAACATCCGTGTCAACCAGGCCCTATTGCACAGAATACAAAATTAGGGTGGATTCTGTCTGGTAAGATCTCCCCTTGTGATTCATCAAGTCCTAGAATTGTTAGTTTGCATCTTCAAATTAAAGAAGAACAACTTTTAAAACAGTTTTGGGAAATCGAAAGAGAACCAGATATGATAGGAAAGAAATTAACTAAGGAGGAAATCAGGTGTGAAGAAATATATGAGAAAACAACAGAGAGAAACAATGAAGGCCGCTACAAGGTGAGATTACCTTTTAAAAATTCAGATCCGGAATGTATGTATGGAAAGTTAAAAGATATAGCATTTAGAAGATTTCAATTGCTAGAAAAAAGACTACAAGGGAATTTGACACTTAAAGAAGAATATACGAAGGCAATTGAAGATTATATTGATCAAAACCATGTAGAAAAAATTGAGAATAGAAATGATATTGACAATCCTTATGCAGTGTACCTTCCTCACCACGCAGTTGTAAGAGAGGATAAGGAAACTACGAAGCTTCGAGTGGTATTCGACGCGTCCTGTAAGGGTGTAAATAATTCATCGTTGAATGATTCGCTGTTAGTGGGACCAAAATTACAGCAGAATCTGCGTCATATTTTGATGAGGTGGAGGACACATCAATATTGTATCGTGGCTGATTTGAAACAGATGTATCGCCAAATCCTTGTTGATGAGCAGGATACAAATTTTCAACGAATACTGTGGCGTCCAGAACCTGATCAACCTATCCAACACTTTCGATTGTTGAGACTTACCTTTGGTACTGCTTGTGCTCCGTATTTAGCAGTGAAATCCCTCCAACAATTAGCAATAGATGAAAAAAGTATATATCCATTAGCAGCAGCCATAACGTTGGAAGATTTCTATATGGATGATTTGTTGACAGGGTGTGAAACGGAAGAAATGGCTATAGAGATTTATGAACAAATTAATAAGTTAATGAATGCGGCAGGATTTCACCTTCAGAAGTGGTGCACAAGCAGTCGCAAATTATCGGATCATATTAAGACAGAAAAGAAGGGTTCTAATAGTTCATTTTTATTTAAAACTGATAATATGATAAAAGTGCTAGGAATATCATGGAATAAGACATCGGATAATTTCGAATATATCTACGATTTACCTGACGCAGATGTCCTCCTCATCACAAAACGCAAAGTTTTGTCTGACATAGCAAGATTATACGATCCGATGGGTTGGATCGCACCTGTCGTTATAATTGCAAAAATATTTATACAAAAATTGTGGAAATCTGGTATTAATTGGGATGAACCTATTCCATGGGATCTTCGAAAGGATTGGCTAACATTTAAATCGGAACTAAAGGAAGTAAATAAAATTATGATTCCTAGATGGATGAATACGTATAACGAAGATGCAGTAGAGCTTCATGCTTTTGCAGACGCTTCTCAAAAGGCATATTCTGCTGTTATTTATCTAAAATGCAAGCAAAAAAATCGCGTTTACGTCAAATTAGTAACAGCAAAAACAAAAGTGGCTCCTGTTGAAAAGGAAATTTCCATTCCAAGGATGGAACTCTGTGCTGCACTGTTAGCTACTAAGCTCATCCATGAAGTAGCGCAGGTTATGAAAATCCCAAAAGAGAGATTGTATGGTTGGTCTGATTCAACAGTGGTTCTTGCTTGGCTACGAGGTGAACCCAGTCGATGGACCACCTTCGTCAGCAACAGGGTGTCAGAAATTTTAACAGTGTTTGATCGTGAGCAGTGGAAACATGTCCGAAGCGACAATAATCCGGCAGATTGTGCCTCGAGGGGAATGAGTGCTAAAGAACTGATTATTCATGACCAATGGTGGAATGGACCCGTTTTTCTTCGCACCGAAGATGAGTATAACACAAGCATACATTTTGAGACAAACGAAGAAGAACGACCAATCAAAACATTAGCTGCAATAGTTCAAATAAAGGAAAATTTTATTTGGACAAGATTTTCAAGTTTATCTAAATTATTGAGAGTATTATCGTATTGTAAAAAATTTTTGAAACTTAAATTACCGAAAATGGAAAGAATAGTAGGAAAAACTGTAACGACTAGTGAAATGAATGAAATATTACAGATGTGTGTAAAGAAAACTCAAGAACTTTTTTTCGAAGATGAACTCAAACAACTAAAGTCTCAAGGATATGTACACAGACGTAGCCCACTTCATACTCTTAGTCCATTTCTAGATGGAAGTGAAATTTTAAGAGTCGGCGGCCGTATACAACAGAGCGATGAGCAATTTAATAAAAAACACCCAATGATACTGCCTAGTGATAGTCATATCACTAAGTTAATTATTTTAGATGCTCATTATCGCACGCTTCACGGCGGACCTCAGCTCATGATGAATTATTTGCGTACACAATTCTGGATCATGCGTGCTAGAGAGCGAGTAAAAAAATGTTATAGGGAGTGTGTCACTTGCACAAGATATTCTCGCCAGAATACGTATCAGTTCATGGGTCAACTTCCAAAAACGAGATTAATCCCAGAAAAGCCGTTTAGGTCTTCTGGAGTAGACTTCACGGGCCATATTAACATAAGATTCTCTCCCGGAAGGGGCTCACGATCTTATAAAGGGTACATTTGCGTTTTTGTTTGTATGGTCACACGAGCCATTCATTTGGAGGCAGTGTCTGATTTGACTTCAAGCGGATTTATTGCGGCATTCCGAAGATTCGTATCCAGAAGGGGTCGATGTCAGCACTTATACAGTGATAATGGGACAAATTTTGTGGGAGCTGAAAGAGAACTCAGAGAAATCTTAAAAATAGCGAAGTCTCGGCTACCCGACGACATATCTCAATTGCTAGCGAATGAAGGTACTACGTGGCACTTCATCCCACCCCATGCACCTAATTTCGGAGGTTTGTGGGAATCTGGAGTGCGGTCCACAAAGTCCCACCTGAAAAGAGTAATTGGAGATGCCACCCTGACCTTTGAAGAGATCTCCACGGTACTTGCACAAATCGAAGCGTGCTTAAACTCACGCCCAATGTCTTGTTTAAGTGACCATCCAGATGATCCATTGCCTCTCACACCAGGCCATTTTTTGATCGGAGAGCCGTTAGTTACTATTCCTGATGAAAATTATAGCGAAATATCAAGGGTTTCTGGTTTGCAGAGATGGAAACTCACTCAAAAGATGGTAAATGATTTTTGGCGTAAATGGTCTGATGAATATTTAGTGAACTTAAATCAAAGATTTAAATGGTCGATGAAAAAATCTGAACCTGATGTTAATGATGTAGTTATTATTAAAGATCATAATATACCACCTGCGAAGTGGTTATTAGGTAAGGTTGTCGAAAAACATCCTGGGAAAGATTGTATTACTAGAGTAGTTACTATTAAAACGAAGAACGGTATGTGCAAAAGACCATGTAATAAACTGTGTTTGTTGCCTAAATTGGAAAATTAAAATTTATTAGTTCTGAATCAAGAAGCTTCTTTACTTTGCTGAGAAAAATTATTTTTTTTTCATTTGATTTAAGTAGTTTAATTTAAAAAATAATAATATACATGGCATGGTCTTCCGCACACCTTTTTTTATGTTAATTTAGATTATATATTTTCAATTGGTTGAACTCATGTTGTTATATTTTACTGCCATCTTAAAGTGTAATGTATGTAATATGTAAAGCGTTTAGGTAGGTTAAGATTTAATCGTTTAACATTCTCAAGTGTGTATCTTACTAAGCCCATTTAATATTAATTACATAACCAGAAAGAACGGGGTTCTTTGGTGGGCGGGATGTTTAAAAGTAATAAAAGTATAGTACAAAAAATGCCCAATATAGAAATCCAAATTCAAATTTGCCGCGTTCCTTATTAACCTACTTGAAACGTCAGACGCCATTTTTATAATGTTGTAATGTCTTTAAAAAACAACGTGGATAATGTTAATAAAGACGATTAAGTACAAGTAAAGGTGTGATTTTATTTAAAAATAGCATACGTATTAAACAAAGTTAAAATAATAAATATATACTCTGTTGGCGGGCCTATTAAATGAAACGTAAATAATATACATTTTTAATCTTTCATTATACCATAGAAAACATACTGCTAAACTTATTTGGTAACTTTATAAGCTGGTAGAACCTTGTAAGCTAAAATGACGCGCCCCACTCTCGTATTTGTTTACCCACTCAAGCATATTTGAAATGTACGAAAAAACATATAGAAATTCAATTGTATTGGTCAATCAGTCAATTGGTAAGGACAAGGTACTTGCTAAGGAACGGTTGTTCCCAATTTGTTGTTTAAGCCAGCGCTACTTCATATAGAGAGCATTGCCAGATTTATCACGCGAATAGTCGACCACGACGTTCACAAACAGATCGTAAATCACGCAACAGTTGATAGCTCTACAGAGACAAAATGTCATTGTAAACATTAGCACTCACACATTTATATACACTAGTTAAGTAGTAGAGCGCGGCATTTCCAATTAGACAAGCTCTACCCATCGTAAACAAGCTTCAACAAATTCAGGAAGACGCTTGTAATATTGAGATCAAAATAATAATACAATAAGCAATTAAATATAAAAAATAGTTATGATGCCAAGAGCTTATTGCTTAAAAAAATACGCATTATTGAAAAGGGAAAGTGTAAACAAGTTACCTTACTTTTTGTTTGTGTAGCTTACGGATATTTTTGATTTATTATTTCAAGGTCGCTCGGAAAGTAATAAATATTGTGCTTTTATACACGAGATAATGTTTTTGCGATTTTTGCAATAACTGTGCAATATCAGGTATTTTAAAAATAAATGCGTTATGCCCTTGTCATGTCACCCGTTTATTAATATAGTAATAAGTATGAATCGCGAAAGTTTAAATCTACCATTGCAAACCGCTACGGGCAGGAGGATACAAAATAAAACGCCTTGGATTATGCCCTTGTTAAAAGAAAAGCTATAGAACATAAATATTAAATATAAATAATAACGAGTCAAGTTAAAAAGGCTTTTAAAATCTTTTAACGAAATTTACTTTTAAACGTTGAGCAAATCCCTCACCTGGAGCCAATCCTGGCTGCATCATCAGGTCAGGCTTATCATATACATGCATTGTCATCGGGCTGGACTGGTGTCTAAAATATCAGCTCAATCGGATGCTGGGAAGTGGATCAAATTTATCTTGCAAGATTCCACCTTCACATACATTGCAAGTTGGATAAAAGCTTTTAAAAAAAGAATTAAATTATTTTACAATACGTGAAGTTTTCTTATAATTATAACAGATCATAACTATTTGCTCTGATACTTTTTACTTTACCCAAATACTAATACTTTTGCACAAATGATTATGATGATCATTTTGATATTAAATATATAGAGAATGTTAAAATAACCTTCTGAATAAAAGAGTAACTCTATATTCAAATTCAAATTCAAAATATTCTTTATTCAAGTAAACTTGTAAACAAGTGCTTTTGAATCGTCAACAGCTACTACCGGTTCGGAAGGCTGTTCCTACCGAGAAGAACCAGCAAGAAACTCGGCGGTTGCTCTTTTCATACAATAATTCTTATCACTAGATACATATAGTTATTAATGTCTTGTACAGGGTTCAAGAGAAGTATATCCACGCATTCTCATCATTTAGGTAATTTTCAATAGTATAATAAGCTTTCTGAATTAGCCTTTTTTTAATAGTATTTTTAAACTGCTGTAATGGTAAAGTTAAAGTAGATTGTGGAATTTAATTATAGAATCTTATACCCAAACCCACAAACGAATTACGAACTTTTGCAAGGCGCAAAGCAGGAACCGCAAGCTTATGTCGGTTCCTACTTTGTCTATTGTATACATCGCCAATCCTTTTATAATTATTTATATTCATATGTACAAAAATTTAATTACTAAAAATATACTGTGAAGCAAATGTAAGAATGCCAGTTTCCTCGAACTTCTCTCGCAGGGAATCGTGCGATTTTAAATTGTATATGCCACTTCACTACTTCAGCTTTGCGCCAAAAGCGAAACTCGTCGGCAGGTTTTAGTATATAATACCAAAATTGCAGTCAATGAACTTTGCCATAATATCAATTTAAATTAACTATTCAAAAAGGGTCATACAGAAAGCTTATTTAGTTCAGGATTATTATAACCCTTTGCCCTCTGTCGTCGCCGCTGTGGAGATACGCCTATAGAACTCTGCTAGACGATGCTTCTACGCTCGTCCATCGTGCCCAATAATGCCGTAAAAGCTGTTAGGGCTAACATCATACAGTCAGTTTGAAAAATAAACGCTGCGGCAATAAGGCACGCCAGCATTTAAGGCGGCGTCATCATTGCTAACTCTTTCGGATAGCAATGATGACGCCGGTCATGGTTAAAATCACCTGGGCATCGCAACATTGTAAATACTTTAGTAGCAGCTAGGTTAATATGTCCCAAAGTTGTTGTAACTTCGTATTAAAAAGCAATGATTCGATATCTAGTAATTTCTAAGAATTATATTCTGACAAGAGCAACCGCCGTTTCGGTCTTTATTTCGGGTGGAGCGTTTTTTCGAACCAACAAAGCTGACAATTCTAAAGCACTTTCTTACAAGTTTTTTTAATAACATATATTTTGTATTCGATTATTTCAATACCCAAATCCCGTAATATCAGTAACATATTATTGCTTAAAACGTGTAATGGTCGATCTTCTACGTATTACATTAACGTAGAGTCATACAAATTTACAACCTGCAATTTACTATCTACTGATTGCATCTTGAAACTCTGTGGTATGTTGAGCCTTGAATCGAACACGTTTCAACATATAATAATATTAACTAAGAATGTCTGCATTTATGTGCAACGATTTAGATCTTCTATATAATATCTTGGTATATTACTAATTGCGATTCCACGTCTTAACTAGTGTTTCAAAATTTTGGATGTTTTTAGTGGCCCGTTGGCGCTGCTGGCCTTTAGTTCCGCGGTAGGCGGGTTTGATTCCCACCGAGGACCAAAATTTTCTACAAACAATTTGTAATAGACAGAAAACGACTTTTTTTTCTTATTTCTATATTTTTGAGGCATTACTATTCTATGTTTTATTCCAGATCATATTATCTGTCAAGGCCAATCCACTATTGCACAGCATTATTGCTTAATGATGAAATTTGGTTACAATCAAAACTCATATATCGGGCTAAAATTAAAAAAAATCCCACTGTACCTTCAGAAATAGAAAAAAACACTTATTACATAACTGAGGGTATTTTAACACTTAAGTTGAATCGACCGAAGTCTACCGTACTCAGTCCTAGTATTACTGCTTTTATAAGTCTCCCGATATACATAAACATATGTTTCTAATACCTCGTAAACTATTTTAAATATGCCGAAGATGCCACTTCTACTCAAATTTAAAAAATGGTGATGTTAATGGTTATGTCTGATGGTGTTAGTGCGTTAAGGCAGTACGAACAGACAAACTCTTATGCACACGCAGAAAAAACTTCCGCGTATCATTATATTAGTAGCGTAAAGTAATAATAATATTTTTTATACACAGTATACACAGATCTTTACCCTCTGAAATATTGGCACACAGGCACTTTCGATAATGGCACGTCAAACATAAATCAAAAACGTGATATAAATTCACATAAATACACCAATCTACATAAGAATAAAATATATATCTAAATTGATGGCTTTTGTATAAAAGTAAAATGACCCACTTCTGGGCATAGGCATCCTATTTCCTCCACAAGCTTTGCGCAACTAGTCCTGCATTTATAAAGTATATGAATGTTGCCTGCTTCCTACCCTTAGCATTGTATAGATTCCCTTAATAAACGCGGATTATTAACAAAATAATTCTATAACTTCCGTACTATAGAATTCCGCAAAGTAACGTGGTCGCTCACTATGGGCCTTATAAGAAAGCTCAGAGCCGCTCAGCGGGCGATGGAGCGAGCTATGCTCGGAGTGTCTCTACGGGATCAAATCAGAAATGAGGAGATCCGTAGAAGAACTAAAGTCACCGACATAGCTCAGCGTGTCGCGAAGCTGAAGTGGCGATGGGCGGGGCACATAGTGCGGAGAACCGATGGGCGCTGGGGTCTTATGGTGCTGGAATGGCGACCCCGCACCGGAAAGCGCAGCGTCGGTAGACCCCCTACGAGGTGGACAGACGACCTCAAAAAGGTCGCAGGGAGCCACTGGATCCAGGCGGCGCAAGATCGTGTGGTGTGGCGATCCCATGAAGAGGCCTATGTCCAGCAGTGGACGTCCATCGGCTGACGATGACGATGATGATGAACGCCTGCGTCTATAAATTTAAAAAAAGCAAATTCTTCTTTCTAAAACCTATCATTAAGGTTACAATTCGATTTTTGTAAGTTTTTTGTTTAAAACTTATGTTTTTACACAGGGTGATACAAGATAATTATAATTTTAGAAAGGCTAAGATGGGGCATATAAAAAAAAGTTTGAGAGACGCTGGTCTTTTTTTCTTTTTTTACGGGGGGGAAATCTTCTAAAAAATACCGGAACTCTTGGGGGAGAGATCCGATTATATGGAATACCTACCCACTAAAACCCCCTCGACGGAAATCCCCACCCCCCCAATCCCCCCCCACTAAAATCCCCAGTCTCCGCACTAGAGATGCCCCGGGTTCACTGACAAACTGCACCGGTGCCTCTTTAGTGCCGTGGTCTAGAGAGAGGCATATGATTTTACCGTTCGGCTAGAGTTACTAGCCTTTTGTCTACACATAAAAATAATTATAAAGTTATCAACAATGATAACTTTATAATTGAAACCTTGTGGTATACAATAGAATTATATCGTGAGCGGGCGTTTAAATAATAACTGATGTGCTGATATACTGTTTAGATTGCGAGTTAAAGAATTTATTGTTATAATAATAAACACTTTTAACCACGACTGCCTCTACCGGGCCAACAATATATAAGTGAATGCTCTGAATCAGAATGTTGGGCAATGAAAAAGAAGGATGAAAAAATGCATGGAAATGAGATGACAATGTTAAGGTTGATCCGTGCTGCAACATAATGGGTAAAATACGAATTCAATATAAAAGGGGAAGTCTGCAAGTTGCACCCATTACAGAAAAGACGACAACTGCAATATTAAGCTGGTCATCATCATTCTCCTGCCCTTATCCCACTCTAAATGCGGTTGGCACAAAATGTTTTAGACATGTTGTTGCATGATTTGGTCAGGTATTTTACGGCCGGCCTCCTGTCTGACGTCAACTTACCTAAGTCGCCTTTTACGACATCTCGGCAAAAAATTATGGTGGTATATTATATTCAGCCGGATACCACACGGTGTTGCAAGATTAAGATGTTATGGACACATTATGAGGAGGGATGAAAATCATGGTACCAAACAAGTATTAAATACGAATATGGATGGATATTTGACTAGAGAGAGGCCGAAAAAAGATGGTTGGATGGGTGGTAGCGCCAGAATTTACGAATGATAGGTGAGAATGGAAGGAAAGACATGTTGTGATCACTTCAGAGTGGGATAAGGGCAGGAGAATAAATAAATGCTCTATAAATATTGTTGCAGAGTTAAAGCTAAGCTATGTCTAAGAAAACTAAGATAAATAAACTAAACTTTTTTTATGCGTAAATATAACAACAAGCTAAGTCAGTGATTTCAGGCTGGTAAGTTTACGTTAAAGTTCTTATTATTTAAATAAATAAATAATAAGAATTTTAGTCAACATACATGTCAATTAAATATTATTTGACTGGCCCGTTGGCGCTGTGGGTAGTGACCGTGCCTTCAGCTCCGCGGATAACGGGTTCGATTCCCGCCGAGGGCCAACATTTTCTATAAACAAATTGTTGGTTCTTCGAGCCTGGGTGTATATTTATTTGTATTAAGTATGTATTTAAACTTATATATGTAGTATATCTACCAGTTGTCCGTCACCCATAATACAAGTATTAAGTTACTTACTTTGGGGACGGACGACCGTGTGTGTAAGTGTCCCATATATTTATTATTATTATTATCTTAAAATGTTTTTATAGTAAAATGTAGTAACGTTCCTTATAATAATCTTATACTCGTATATAAAATTCTCGTGTCACTTATATTACTTACCACACTCTTCCGAAATGGCTTGACCGATTTTTATGAAATTTTATATGCATATTCAGTAGGTCTCAGAGCCGGCTACTATCTATTTTTCATACCTCTAGATGATAAGGGTTGTCTTCACCTAATATTTTTTATGGTCAATTTTGTACAAGAAATCCTTAGAAATAATTTATATGGCAAAACACCATTTGCCGGGTCAGCTAGTATCTTTATATAATACATTACAGTCACACATTAGTGTGGACGCAGCTTTAAAACAGGTTCAGTTATTTTTACTTTCTTTAAGCATTTTAATGGCGGACGAAACGAGGTTTTACCGGAAAAATAGAATTAACGGTCAATGCTTTTCCGTTAAACGAGAGTATTTCCGTTGGTGTATCGTAAGGCTACTGATACAGTAGCTCACTTTACTTTAAATCACTGATGCGTGATTAACTTTTCTCAGAGTTTGGCATTTTAAAGAGTGCTGCAGTTCATTATGAGAGATCTGGAAGATTATTAGGTGAGTATTTTTTTGGAATATTATTATATCTTTAGAAAAATAACAAATTTGTAATGACACTTGCTTTGTTTAAAAATATAAAGTCTTATGACAATAATTGTTTATATGTTTTGTCTTTAAATTGACTATTTAAGTTTACTGTTTCGAAACACCACTACCTTATACCATTCAATATAGATAACGTAAATAACATTAAAAAAAATACAAATTATTTGAAAATAGTCGTTAATGAAAATGGCTCAAGGGTTAACACAATACCAGATTAAAATAAATGAAGGGTATCAATTAACAATTTTAAAATTTCTGCATAAATAGCAGCAGGATTAAAAGGTGATTTATTAAGAAAAAACACCACCACAAGTACACATTCGTTTTATGTTATGAATGTATATATTCGTTATATATATGAGTATTAATTTTTTTTTTAATTTACAAAATAAGTATACGTTTAGTTGAATTGCTACTACTACACGTATTTGCTATGTTGAAATTTGATTAACGTTTTCAAACCGTTAGGAAATTTACACACGTGCATTTGCACGAACTCGACGCAGTATGAGCGAAAAAAGACCACTAGTAAAAGTTTAAATAGTTAATAACTCATTATACCTTCACAAATATATGTAAAGCTTATAAATTGACGAACAAGCTGTACTCGCGAGTATTTTCGCATTAACTTAAGTATTAAAATACAATCAAATATTTAAAAAAAAATTGTTAGTAAAAACTGAAGGAAAAAAAGGATTTTTTATTTCCAATATTTTGGCTCTTTCTTTCAATTTCGTCAGGTCAATTCGACAGGTAAGGAATCTGTGTTAGCTTTTATTTAATAAAAGCGAAGGCTCACCAAGATTTTAAGGCACAATGCTAATAGACACTGGAGAAGAACCAAGCTGAAACTGCTTATTGACGCTTAATTTGATTGAAGCTTATTGTCTTGTATCTGTTAAGTGAATAAAATATATAAAAGTAAATATATATAAGGGTAAGCATCATCACTATCATTATCCTGCCCTTAGCCCACTCTAAGTGGGTGCGGCACAACATGTTACAAACATGTTGTCACTAGATTTGGTTACGTATTTTACGACCAGCCGTCTGCCTGACGTCAACTTACCTTAGTCGCCTTTCACGACACCTCGGTAAGAACTGAGGGTGGTCTATTCTATGCAGCCGGATACCACGCGGCACACACCTTAGTCGCCTCTTACGACACCTCGGTAAGAAAGGAGGGTGGTCTATTCTATGCAGCCGGATACCACGCGGCACACACCTTAGTCGCCTCTTACGACACCTCGGTAAGAACTGAGGGTGGTCTATTCTATGCAGCCGGATACCACGCGGCACACACCTTAGTCGCCTCTTACGACACCTCGGTAAGAAAGGAGGGTGGTCTATTCTATGCAGCCGGATACCACGCGGCACACACCTTAGTCGCCTCTTACGACACCTCGGTAAGAAAGGAGGGTGGTCTATTCTATGCAGCCGGATACCACGCGGCACACACCTTAGTCGCCTCTTACGACACCTCGGTAAGAAAGGATGGTGGTCATTTCTATTCTGCCGGATACCACACGGCGTTATATAAAGGTAAGTATGTAGACTTTAATTGTAAAAAATTTCATCGCTATTTCGATTTAGCCGTGAACAGACAGTCTTTCAGATTCATAATATTAAGTATGGATATTATTAATCGATAATACGGGACTAATAATTGAAAGCAAAGCGGTATAGTGTCCGACCGGCGCGAGAGCAGTTACGTGATATTACGTTTTCTATGGACAGTGGACTTCTTAGAAAGTAAGCCGCGAATTAAACTGAGGCAATACTATTAATATAATTCGATTCGCTTGTGAACGCGCTTCTGCTGCGAAGCTAATTATACGATCATTTATACGCAAATGTTTTACTAAGTGTGTGTAAAAATAAAAACCTAAATTAATTTTATAAATTAATATTTACATTTTTAAAGTTATGCATCTTAAAACTAAATGGCGCTGTACTGAGTTGTATGGCGCTATCGAGTGTCAATTTAAGTTACATATGTCTTGTATTGTATTACGTAATAGAGTTCAAAATAAAATAAAAAAGTAAAGTAACAGCCCGTTGTTATGCCCACTGCTGGGCTAAGGCCTCCTCTCTCCGTTTTTGGAGAGAAGGATTGGAGCTAAGACCTACCACGCTGCTCCAATGCGGATTGGTAGGTTACACATATCCCTAGAATTCTCTAGAGATATTTAGGTTTCCTCACGATGTTTTCCTTCACCGAAAAGCGTGTGATAAATTGCAATTATCAATTAGACACATGAGTTTTAATAGAAAATCTCCTGGTGCCTGCCCGGGTTTGAACTCGTGTTCCCCTCGAAAGAGTCGCACGGTCTCACCGCTGGGCTATCACAGCTCTATCACAGTTCAAAATGAGAGTTAAAAATTAAGGATTAAAAATCGAGTACAAAATCGTGAGTAATAAACGTGTTTCATAACCGACATAAACAAAATAGATTCAATTCTAACGAAGCGGCTAATAACACAAAGAAAATTATAGTTAATGGAATTTGTTAATTAAATGAGTACTATGTTATAAAGTGTTGGTGGATAATAAAACTGCCAAAAATAACTATGATTTTCTGAATAGCAAAATAAATATTGATTACCCTTTCATCTTATAAATAAAAAATGATATTTTATATGTCCTTATAGAATCAGACCGATTTTAATGAAATTTTTAGACAATCTTTAGCGAATGATCCTGTAAAGTTTGGTGGCGATTAGAGCAATTTTTTTTTCTGTTTCGAGGTAAATTCGAAACTAGGCTGAGCCACAAAGACCGCCGTGTGGTAACCGGCTGAGTAGAATAGACTACCCTCATTTTTTACCGAGGTGTTGTAAAGGCGACTAAGTTAAGTTGACGTCAGGCAGGCGGCCGGTCGTAAAATACGTAGCCAAATCATGTGACAACATGTTTGTAACATGTGTGGGATAAGGTCAGGAGGATAATGCTGAGCCATAAAGAGGCGTGGCTGGACTATTTTAATTATAAGATTGCTGTACCTTGGTAGTTCGTAAATTATTTTAAGTATCATATTACTTTCAAAATATTATTCGTGACTAACGTTAAAATTAATATAAACCGTTTCTACAAATAATATTCAAAACCTAAACTTAATCAGAACTGTTACAAAATAATAATTAAGAATTGACAATTGAAAACTGGCTGTACTGGTTATGTAGCGACCTTGACGAGCTAAAGTATATTTGAATAAAATTTATTCAGTTCAAGTAGTAAGTGAGGTGTAAGGTAATGGTCGTCCTAGTCAGTTTCCTCATTTTCGAACTTCACCGATTAGTCTCAAAATGGTGCTAAAAATTGTATTTAAGAGAAAAAGTTTAAGAAAATAGGTATTCGTACATTTGCTTCACAGTATATTTTTAGCTTTTTCATTTTTGTGCATAAGAATATACATAATTATAAAAATTGTATGATGTATCTAATAGACAAAGTAGAAACCGCAATAAGCTTGCAACTCCTGCTTTGCGCCTTAAAAAAGTACTTAAGTTGTTTGTAGGTTTATAATGTAAGTTGTATGTGGGTATAGGATTCTATAATAAAATTCCGCAATCAATTTTAGCATTGACATTGCCAAAAAAATATTTTTTTAACTACGACAAGCTAGAAATAAGAAAGTATTGTAAAATTCCTTGTATAATTAGTTCTACTAACAGGCACTTGAAACACTTTTAAAAAATGTGTTTGGTCTGCACTTACCTGCGCGGTTCGAAGGGCGCTCGTCACCACCGCCAACAGCAGCAGCGCAAAAGCGCTCCACCACACGCCTCGCATCCTCGTTTACTGCAACAAGGACACCACCATATCAACTATGGAAGTCAACATATACTACAAATGGTAAATTCAATCCTTGAATATAAGGGTGCCGATGTCCATGTTGAAAAGACAGTTTTGACATACACGGACTTTTATGCCATAAAAGCTCTGGTAGGCTTTTCCGTCATGGTTCTCTAAATGGTTCTCTTAGTACAACCCGTCCCTCTATGCTGCCCATCCGAGTCGCCGAATCCAACTCGGATGGGCAGCATAGAGGCTTAGAGAGAGAAAATCGTCTAGATTCTGCTTCATAGAGCATTGTCTTTGTCGACTGACGAACCCGTATGTGACAGTGACAGCCCTCTACGAAACGGAACTGGCCGGCTGTTTCGTTCTATGTGCATTATTTAATGCCGGGTACTAAACGTTGATACGTTAGCCTCGTCCTATATCAGGGAAACGGTGTCAACACCTGGAGCTGCGGCGGAAATGGCCAAATCTGGTAAGCGGCGTAAGTATGCATCTCTTATTAAAAGTTATATATTTGTGCCGTTTGCAGTTGAGACCCTAGGGCCATGGAGGCAAAGTGCATTTTTTTTATTTGTTTTTACACCTCGGTTAATTGCTTCTTTAGGTGACAAGAGGGCTGGCTCCTTTTTTGCGCAAAGAGTCAGCTTGGTGATTCAACGCCGAAACGCTGCCAGCATTCTTGGTACCACTTTACGTGGGCATGATTTGTATAGTACTAGCGTGTAAGTAATTTAAGATAGACATAACTTGTACATTTTTGTTGTAAGTAAAAAAAATAAAAAAAAGTGTGCCGAGCCGATTGTCACGCAAACCTCTTAAGTTAGTTGTACCCGCCCCGCTCCAGAACTAACCTTAGCCATTTTTTTTCTTTAAGTAGGTTATCAAGACAATAAAATGCAATTTGCTAATGTGTTGTGTTCAGCGATACATTTATTAAATTTAAAAAGTTAATTCTTAATGATGTTGGAGCCGTAGTGTTACATCTAGATTAAGTGGTTCATTGTTGTCCCTATATATATACACACACGGTCATCCGTCCCCAAAGTACATAACTTAGTATAGTACCCGGCAATAAATAATGCACATCGAGGCTTAGAAAGAGAAATCGGCTAGATTCTGCTTCACAGAGCGTTATCTCTGTCGCACAGACTGACGAACCCGTGAGTGACAGTGACAGCGCTCTACGAAACCGAACTGGCCGGCTGTTTCGTTGTAAACATCGATGTGCATTATTTAATGCCGGATACTATATTTGTCTTATGGGTGACAGACACCTGGTAAATATATGCTTATATAATTTTAAATACATACTTAACTATATAAATACACCCAAACTTGAAGAACCATCAGATCGTTTTTAGAAAATGTTGATGCTCTGAAGGCAGGGTTACTGCCAACTTCGTCAACGGGCCAGTCAAATACATACAAAAAGTCAGTTTCTCCACTTAATAGTAGTTAAGTATTTTCACAAACATAATTATTTTGCTGTTAAATATATCACCTTATTATTTATTTCGCCAACAAGTATCGACCTTGATTTATGCATTTCCTACATTAAGATAACTTAATCAAGTTTAAGATAAGTTGCAGTGGTATGATATGGAGTGTTTTGTTTTTTGCCAGTGTGCTTTCAAAACCAACGGGCCAGTCAGCTTATATACCGCAATGTAACATACACGATAAAAACTCTTGTTTTTCTTTCTTTAACAAGGAAAAAAAACGTATTCCATTATTAAGGGTACTTAAATACGCGCGAATATGCGCGAACAAATCAAATGTACCACTATATCTATAGCTAGTACAGTATCTTATATAATTTGGATGCTTTCGAAAGATAACTGAATAGATATCAGAATAGATAAAAGAAAGCGCAATACGTCTTATCCCTCATTCGCATTACCCCTCTTACGGACGGGCTTAAAAATTACGTCGCGTTAAAATTCCTCGTACGCCCCGTTGGCACGGGCGTAAAGAATACGTCGCGTTGAAATTCCGCGTAGACGTAGTGGGTAGTGACCCTGCGTTCATCTCCGCGGTGTCATAAACCGAGGTGTCATAAGAGGCGACTAAGATAAATTGATCCACCGTGTAGTATCCCGTTGAGTAGAGTAGACCATCCTCGTTTCTTACTGAAGTGTCGTAAAATACGACTAAGGTAAGTTGACGCCAGGCAGACGGCCGGTCATAAAATACGTAGCCAAATGATGTAACAACATGTTTGTAGGATAAGGTGCCGACTCCACTTAGAGTGGAGGATGATGATTATTAAAACCCCAACGATATATATGACTGGCTGGCCCATTGGCGCAGTGGGTAGTGACCCTGCCTTCAGCTCCGTGGGTCGCGGTCTCGATTCCCGACGAGAGCCAACATTTTCTAAAATTTGTTGATTTGTCGAGCCTGGGTGTATATTTGTATTTAAGTATGTATTTAAAATTACATATTAGTATATTTACCAATTTTATTCACCCATAACACAAGTATTAAGTTACTTACTTTGAGGATGTAACTTGACTGTGTGTGTAAGTGTCCTTTATATTTATTTATATTATCATATATTTATTTATATGTTGATTTTTTTTATCAATAAGGTTATTTTCTTTTTTTTCAATTTAAAGTTTAACCACTGCTTGTCATTTTTAACTCATGCTGAGTTAGCCTATAAGTGAGATATACGGGTTAGTAATACTAAGATGATTGTATCTATACATTATATAACTATATATTGCGTTGACTTTCAATTAATATATATATATATATATATATATATATATATATATATATATATATATATATAAGATACATAAAATAGAATAAGATCATTTGATAATTTTATGGAAATATTGGTCCCAGGATAACACTTCAAGTCACTAATATGCGTTCAGCAAAAATAATATGTACGACGACGGACTTTAGCCCTAAAGTAAGGAAAATATACTAAATGATCATGCTTTGTTCTACTGGGACCGATCCATTATTACTGACAGGTATATTGTTGCCAATAAACCTGATATAGTTTTAGTGGATCGGTCAACGCGTCGGGCAATTATTGTTGATATCACTGTCCCGCATGGCGATAATCTCATACGAGCAGAAAAAGAAAAATTAACAAAATATTTAGATTTAGCTCATGAGATGACCGCCATGTGGGATATTGATTCAACAATAATTGTTCCAATTGTTGTATCGGTTAATGGTCTTATCGCGAAGAGCCTCGACCAACATCTAAAGAGGCTCACGCTTGGTTGCTGGATCAAGCGCAGAATACAGAAGGCAGTGTTGCTTGAGACGGCACGGATAGTGAGGAGGTTCCTCACTCTGTAGCCCTAACCACCGGAAGCTTGGTTCCTCTCTTTGCTCTCCGTGAATGGCAATTTTTTTATATTATTAAATGTTTTTTTTTGTTGTAGAAAATATTTAAAAATGTAAATCAATTTGTATACAATATTTGTATAAACGTGTGAAATACGAAATTACAAAGCAATTTTTACTCTTCATAATTTTATTTCAGTATTCTGGAAAATGTTTCGCATATAGATGCACGAGAATCCACTTCTATAATAAGTACCTCTGGATCGATAAATGACATCGTACTATGCACTCTCAGGCAAAAACTTAATAACACGTCAAACCGTCGAGGTTTGACGTGTTATTAAGTTTTTGGAGGAGTTTTGAAGTTTTTGGAGTTTTGAAGTTATTGTTATTAAGTTAACAGTAGGAGGTAGCTCGCGACGGACTGAAAGCAACGCTCGCGATTTTTTCGCGTTCGTATAGGTATTAGTTCGTAATAGTAATATTAGAATTTCGTATGTCATATAATAGTATTATTAGAATTTCGTATGTCCTATTCGGGTTGACGCCCAACGCTACCGCCAAAAACCGCCTTTATGACCGCTTTCTAACAAATGTTTAGCGAAATGTGAATTTTGTGGCTTATTATTCCTGAAAGCGGTCATATGTTCTTTAAAACGGGTTTCAAAATTACGACTAGTCTGACCCACATATGCATTCAGGAAATTTTATTTTGTAAACAACTTTTCACTCTTTTTCGGGCTTTTTGCGGAGTTTAAACGCGACGTCTTTTACGCCCGTGCGTAACGTAGGCGTTACGCCGCTTAATACGCTTTTAATCGAGATTGAAGCTTTCAAAATTAATACCACCAAAATCAATAACCAATAGGCCTCTAAAACTAACTGATTACCCTTAATGATAAGCATACTTTCGTTCCTTCCATTCTTAAACACCTCGTTTTAATAAATCAGCCGCTTCTTGTCCCATCTGTTAACTTTCACTATCAAATATACGAGACAGACTTTCGTTTCGGCCAATAAGTTATATATACTTATATTGCGGATTGTTTGTGTTTCAATGGCTTATAATTTTATGATAATGTATCAATTTCTAACAATGATTTAGGATATTACAACATTTGCTGCTATTATATACAAATATTTATTATGATTTACTTTGATTTAAAGTTTAGATTTTTTAAAGTGGAATCTAGTGTCCAAATACCCTCAACTAAATGTTGTTTATCTCAATTAACTGTTTTTTCCTGACCCAAAAAAATGAGTGTATTTATCCTAGATTTTAGTGCAGTATAAGCTTTTATTATACTAAATTTCATGTAAATCGGAAAGCGTATACAGACATAATAGACAGACAAACTTTCCATTTATAATATTAGTAAGGATATACCTTACAGAATATGTGACAAGATTTTTTTATAATCTTTATTCAAGTAAACTTGTAAACAAGTGCTTTTGAATTGTTAACTCTACTGCTGGTTCGTAAAGCTGTTTCTATAGAGAAGAGTCAGCAAGAAACTCAGCGGTAGCTCTATTCAAATATAATTCTTGTAACTAGTTTTATTTAGTCATTACTACCTCGTACAGGGTAGAGGAATAAAATCCACGCATTCTTATCATCTATCCTCTATAGTATAGTATAGTATCTATAGGCTTTCTGTATAAGCCTGCATTTAACAGTTTTAATGTAAGTAAGTAACTGCTTTAATGGCGAAAATAAAATTGATTGCTTATTAAGTAAAGATATCCATTATACAATGTTGCCGAACAGCTTTTTATTAAAAATAATTTTAATTTTATAATTTATTACTTGACTTATATTCTCAATATTTTGGTAGAAATGCTTCACAACTTAGAAAATATGCGGAGGATCGTACCAAGTAGCAGCATCCACCACGCCAAAAGTAACAGCCTGTTACTATGCCCACTGCTGGGCTAAGGCCTCTTCTCTCCGTTTCTGGAGAGAAGGATTGGAGCTAAGACCTACCACGCTGCTCCAATGCGGATTGGTAGGTTACACATATCCCTAGAATTCTCTAGAGATATGCAGGTTTCCTCACGATGTTTTCCTTCACCGAAAAGCGTGTGATAAATTGCAATTATCAATTAGTCACATAAGTTTTTAATAGAAAAAGCTCATAGCTGCCTGCCCGGGGTTTGAACCTATGTCGTCTCTAGAGAGTCGCACGGTCTCACCGCTAGGCTATCACAGCTTTTGTCACTTTACTTGAGAATATACTCAATATTTTGGTAGAAATGCTTCACAACTTAGAAAATATGCGGAGGATCGTACCCGCATCAAGTAGCAGCATCCACCACGCCAAATATGGGGTCAAATTAAATATTAATCGTTCTTAATTATTCCATTGTTCACCCAATCTACGGCTACAAATTGCCGTCAGTCATAAAAATAATGCGTTAATAAGAAAACAATTACAATATTGTCTTCTAATTACGCTAAATTGCGGTATGTATATGCAAAAACGCAGATAAAGTTGGCACGCGACGCTAACGCGTGAATGCACTTGCATCACTTTCGCGCGGCCGCTGACCAGCCCCGATACCATGTAGAGCGGTGACGTGGTTGATGTAATGCACTCATTGTTTACCACCGCAACGCACCCGATGGCCACCGTCCCTCCATTTAGGTATTTAATGAAGACACATTTAAAACATGTTAAAAATAAAATATCAGCTTTAATAGGATCCTTGCGCAATTTAATCCATTGCCTCCCTCGTCGAGTATGTTTCATAATATACAACTCTTTAGTAAAACCACACTTATTATACCTAATTGAACTTTGGGGATTCGCGCATAAGACTCACCTAAAGGATGTACACATTGCACAAAATAAAATTATAAAATTACTTTTCCATTACGATTACCTGACACCTTCAGTAAAATTATATAAAGACATAAAACTAATGAACATAAAACAGTTGCACGCTTACCACACTTGCATTTTAATTCGAAAAATTCTTAACAAATCCATTCATACACACATCACCTTTACCAAAATTCATCAAGTGCGAAGTCGAAGCAGTCGTAGGGGGGACCACATTTTACTTTCACAAACACGTACTTGTTTTGGTAAACGAAATATAAAATTCAAAGGAGTGCAAGTATATAATAAATTACCTAAGGAGGTGAAGAATGCAAAATCATTTATGATATTTAAAAAACAAATTAAAAAAACATATTTTGAATGATATTACATTACTAAATTAAAATTACTTGCTATTATCATGCTAACATTAGACATACTGTGGCAACGATTTTGCATTCTTCTACCGATGTTAAGTGAAGGTGGGTAGATTTTGTTTACATGTTCTTTTATTAGATTGCCGAACAAAACTATGTATGTTTATATATTATTATTTTTTCTCTGTAAGTGAATGTAAAAATTATTTGAGAAAATAAATTCTTTAACCACAACAATAATAAATCGATATTGCATCCAAATTCTTACTAATGCAATACTGATTTTTATTTATCGTAATATTTTGCACGCTCTTGAACACGGCCGTGATTAACGCTTTCCGCTTTAGTTATTTGACGCTACCTTCGTTCTATTTACTTTGTAGGTCTTACTCTTTTGACATATCACTGCACTATAATTTCTAAAGTATTTCCTTTTCGGTAACGGCTGTTAAAACTATTGAATAGTCTTTTAAATAAATATATGGGACACTTACACACACGGTCCTCCATCCCCAAAGTAAGTAACTGTGTAACGTGTTGTGGGTGACTGACAACTGGTTGATATACTACATGAATACTTTAAAATATATACTTAAATACAAATATACATCCAGGTTCGAAGAACCAACAAATTGTTTATATAAAATGTTGGTCCTCGGCGGGAGTCGAACCCGCGACCCGCGGAGCTGAAAGTAGGGTCACTACCCAGTGCGACAACTGGCCAGTCGAAGTATGTACAGATGCTTATACAGTGAATATATATGTATCAAAACGATACCGTTTGTTTAGTACATTAATTACAAAAAAAATCACAAACTTTTGTCTTTATTATATTAGGACAGTGTACACAAAGTATCTAACTTTGTTCATACAAAGTCAAGATTACTGAGTTAAGGTTAATTAGTAATTTTAGTCAAAGTATGTTGTACTGGACTTGTAAGGTAAGATCTGGACGGCATTAAACAAATTAGGCGATATGACTATGTAATGAAGTGCCTGTACTATGCCCATATACTGCTTAAGAATTCGTAAGAGCACACTTTTTACAAGATTTATTTAAATAATTTATAGAATTAGGCGTTACTTTGCAACGATCCATAATACAAAAGTAACCATGTATGACCAGTTGACTGTCACCCATAACATAAGTATAGTACCCGGCATTAAATAATGCACATCGATGTTTAGAACGAAACAGCCGGCCAGTTCGGTTTCGTATAGCGCTGTCACTGTCACACACGGGTTCGTCACTCTGTGCGACAGAGACGGTGCTCTATGAAGCAGAATCTAGCCGATTTTCTCTCTCTAAGCCTCGATGTGCATTATTTATTGCCGGGTACTATATTAAGTTACTTACTTTAGGGACGGACGACCGTGTGTATAAGTGTCCCATATATTTATTTATTATTTTTTATACTTATTGATTCTGTAGTAAAATTCCAAAATTAATTCTAATATTACCTTTTAAAGACAGAAATATTTTACTATCGAGGATTATTTGTAAACTATATTCTAAATACACGGTTTTGTTAGGACAAACATATCTCTGAATATACTTATCGATTCTATACTAAACATCAACAATAAAATTTTAACTTTGCCGTTTCTAAGATAATGTAAATTTATGTCAATTATTATTTAATAATAAATGCGTTGATTTAACTCTTTACCGATATTGCACAAGATAGTAATAACAAAATGTCATTATTCGTTAAAATATTCATGTATAATAATAATGTTTTGAAAAAATCAAACGCAAACTTCCTTGCTTTTTTCGCTGAGTAACTTTTAATGTTGATACTACAAGCTGGTACGAGCTTGTAGTATCAACATTACTGTGAATATTTATTTAAATATAATTTGAAAATATCTGACTAAAACTCTATAGTTGTTTCAGAACGGAATTTAATATTTTAGTCAGACATGTAAGATTTGTCAGTCAGACCTATGTAAAATAAATAAAAATAAAATTTAATACACAAATAAAGCTTTATTAACTACTAACTACTACTACTAACTACATATAATTTCATACACAAATAACGCTTTATTAACTGCTAATACGAGTCGCGATGTTTTTCCCGTGAACTTAATCGTTAAAGTACCTCAAATTAAGAAGAGACCCAGCTGTGGGATGGTATAACCCCGCTTCGTTATGCCAGTTAATTATCCATGAACATTACACAAGCGAATGAGAAGCGACATCGTATCGTGACATACAGACACGCGATCATAAGATTCGTATAATACCCGTATGTCATTTTAACTACTTAATTATGCGGCACGCCAATTGTTTTTACATTAATGATTGCAATTTACGTATTGCATAGTTACGTACTTAGAGTTGTTTAGATGTAAATATATCAAAGTATATATCTTCTTCTATTGTGATGAAATATGTGTTTTAATGACTTAATTTTGGGATCCGTAAAACGACGTTAGCAATGAGCGAAGAACACCGTCATTAGAAGTCGTAAAAAATATATGTATAATTATTATAAATAAAATCTCCAAAACCTGTCCGTTTTGTATGTCCTGTCCTGTCCTGTATGTGGTCGATTTTTTTATAATCTACTGTACGGATTTTTGCGCAGTTTTTACTAAAAGACTAACAATGGAAGGTTTAGGTTAATACGGTTACATTACGATTTTTTTGTCAATTGCTTTAGAAGTGTGTCTTTGTAGATCTACAAAAACAATTGAATTTAAACTACCATGAGTGGTATTCATTATCAATGTTTACAGACCGGCTATACTCACGTCTTATTTTATCGGATGAGCCCGACTAGTTTCAAGCTCATCCGAGGCTCTCATTCATGAGCTATTTATGCGGCGATAACGTGGTATTATCTACAAAAATAGTACAAATAAGCTCGGGGTAGAACAAAAAACAACAAGAAATAAAATCAAATAAAGCTTAAAATAATTAAATTTATGTTAAAAGTCGATACTAAACGAAGGGAAAACGCACGCGAAAAATTTTGTGACCCACGCGGGCGAAGCAGTATAAAATCAAAAATCCGTGAGTGTCAAACTGTGAGAATCTTAAACTTACAAGAAAGTAACTGCGAGTGCAAATCCAAATATTGAGACCTTCTGATTTCATTCTAGAGGTTCAACCCCGGAGCAGGCATCAATGAGTTTGTTAAATCTTATGTACCTTGAAATTAACAATTATCACACGATGTTCGGTGAATGAAAACATCGTGAGGAAACCTGTACATAACTCGAGATTTCCTGAGATATGTCGAACCTACACAACCGTATTGGAGCAGCTTAATGGATTTCAACTCCAACCCTTCCCTACGAAAGGCGAGAAATGGGAATTATAATGGGGAACTGGGAGGTTACTTTACTTTACCTTCCATTTCCTGTATCGCACTAGCGACATCATTGTGGACATTTGCAGCCGTCACAGCCTTTTTCAACCTTAATACCCAAATAAAAATGAACAAATGGCGCCTTACGACAAAGTATTAAATTGTTGCTATAATTAGGCGCAAAAAAATAACAATTGCATTCGATAATGCATCTAACAGTCATGTAAGTATGGCCCAAGTACATAGTCAACCCTATGAATAAAAACCATCGCACACCTTGGCCGAAATATCCTGCACATGCAAACGTTGACACGAAAATTAATGATACGCGTCCATTGTTGACATCGCCTTGGACCTAATCACCGATCTAAAAGGTTTCTTACAAACTACATCTATAAATCATGCAGCTGAATACTAGAAGACTAAAGTTATTAAGGGATTTTAACCTACTGCGGACAATCGAATCTCTGAGATCGAAATGTGAAATATAAGGCACTGATAATCTGAAGTAAAAAACTCAATTTACTGAATATGGGACGTCGTGTAATGAAACAATGGCAGGGGTATACAGTGCCAAAAAATTTAGGTTCTTTGTACTACAGGCCTGAGGCCCTTGGGATCCTATCGAAGTGCTAACTATGCACTGAACAACCGTTGGTAGACTTCTTACTACAATTTTATTTTGATTTAATTCTAATAAATACTCTAGGCAATTTAATTAGACTTAGTTCTAATTACAGGTTACCACAGCATGCAATAGTAGTAATATAATGCGTAAATTATTGAACACATGAACAATAAAAAACTATCTAAAATTATCTCTACATGACAAAATATATATAATATTGTTAAAACTCAAATACTATGTACTTATATAATAATAGTTATATTATTTATTATTGCTATTTATTATATGTATTTATAGTTTACTTCAAGTCTCAAGGCAGGCACAATAAGTTTTTCTGTAAAACTTATATCTAATTGATAATAGCAATTTATCACAAGCTTTTGGGTGGAGGTGAAATGGAATATGGTGAGGAAACCTGCATATCTCTATAAAATTCTTTGCATATGTGTAACCTACCAATCCACTTTGGAGCAGCGTGATAGGTCTTATCTTTAATCCTTATCTCCAAAAACGAAGAGAGGTCATGAACAGCGGTGGGATAGTAACAGGCCACAACTTCTTTTCATAGTTTGCTTATAGTGTGTTATTGCCAAATATTTATTTTGTAAATTAATCCGAAACGACACATGCAGACTAAACTTTTACTGCTAGGGTCTAAAGAGTTAGACCCTAGCAGTAAAAGTTTTAAAAGTTTTTTAGTAAAAGTTATTCCGCGCGTAAGTCGCCTATTAAACGAGTATAGTGGAAAAGTAAACATTTTCGGTGATTCTTTATTAGTTTTAGGAAAATAATCAAAATTTTAGTGATAGAATAAAAACATCGAATAGACATATATATAATTTTTTGTTAAAAAAAAGTTTCTTTGCATGTTGTGTTTAGCAATTATTTAATATGTATAAGAATGTAAGAGTATTTACTGCTGGTAAACGTTATATAGAAAAAGCAACCTCTATCTGTAGAGAGGTTCCTTTGTTGAGGTCGTTAAGGCAATACTTTGTCTGTAACGGATAAAGATGGTCTTGAAATTACATCCTCACGGACGAGATAAAGGGTAGAGCAGTAATAATGTGGAAATTAAATAATAGATCGATCTGTTATTACAGTCAAGGCGTCGGATGTGCTTAATAACCGTACATCAGCAATTTCATTATCTTTACTTCAGCCTGAGTCTATGTTTAGCCCCCATCTATGAACTTACATTACCTTTCGATTTCTATTCAGTTCTGAAGGTGAAACGATAATTTGGTCGAAAGTTAGTATTATATTATATCAGTATATTACATTAAATTATGTAAGCGCAGTAGATGTTGACGATTCAAAAGCAATTTTTTTACAAGTTTACCTGAATAAACTATATTTTGAATTTAAACTATCGTGAGTGGTATTCATTAATAGTGTTGAGAGACCGGCTGTACGCAGCTGCTACACGCAGTTCCCGCCGCGATAACGCCGCGTAAAGAGCTCATGAATAAGAGCCCCGTATGGGCTTGAAACTAGTCGGGCTCATCCGATAAAATAAGACGTGAGTATAGCCGGTCTCTCAACATTAATAATATATTTTGAATATTAAAAAACGTGATGTAAACCTACATTCGTCAAAATTAAAGTTATTAGTTATTAGTTAGTAGTATATATTTTTTTTTTTTTTTATGGGTGTTTTCGCTAGGGTGTTCTTTAAACGGGCTGTTATTATCCTACTTCTGAGTAAAGACCTTCTTTATCTATTCTTGGAGAGAAAGGTTAGAGCTAAAAGCACCACGCGCTCCAACACGTATTGGTAGGTTAGACATATCCCCAAAATACTCTAGAGATATGCAGGTTTCCTCGCGATGTTTTCTTCACCGAAAGTGGGTGATGAATCTAAATAAATTACACAGGTTGTTCCTTATCAGGCTATAATAAAATATTAATATTCTTTTTTTTGTGGTTCCCAGAAGAGCCGTTTTAATTCATCAATCCCCATCATAGGTGGTCTACCAACACTACTAACCTATTCCCCCCTCTAAACTACAATCAACACCGGTTTGTTACTACCCCCGCTAAAAATTGTTGTAAAGCGACCTTTTCAACTTAATTTACATGAAACGGTTATGTACTATTAACCTAAACCTTTCGGGGGAATTGCACTACCTTTTAGTAAAAATCGTACTAACATTCGTTGAGGAGATTTTGAGAAAATCGATTACATACAGACAGCTTAGGGGACTTTATTTTATAATAAGTATAGATTTATATTATAATAAGTATAGATGTCCTGCCCTTTACGGGATCTCCTGATTCCTAACTCGATCATGTAGAGATTCTCGCATCATAACTAACCCCTTCGCCCGAGCAACTCTGAGCCCCGATTCCTTTTTCTTTTTTAAGGCTGTGTAAGGCCTCTAATCAGCGACAATATGATTATATAATGAATATTACATAATGTGCATAAGATAATTAATGTAGCCACAGGAAACAAAACTATGAATATGAGCAATTACATAAAGTTTTTGATTAATATGCAATCAAAATGTTTACGTAACTATACATTAATATCATAAACCGAATACATATCTGTCTCGAGGTTTTACTGGTGGTGGAAAGTACAAATTAAGTTGATGGTGACAAATTCAAAATATTCTTTATTCAAGGAAACTGTTTCCAGTAAATTTGAATTTTCAATTGTTTTTTAAAAAGCTTTTACTGTTATGAAAATTAAGGATTCATGGAGGATTCAGGAGCAGTGATAGCCTAGCGGTGAGACCGTGCGCCTCTTTCGAGGCGGTCACGAGTTCAAATCCCAGGCAGGCAACAATGATTTTTTTTCTATCAAAACTTATGTGCCTTATTGATAATCGCAATTTATCATACGCTTTTCGGTGAAGGAAAACGTCGTGAGGAAACCTGCATATCTCTAGAGAATTCTAGGTATATCTGTAACCTACCAATCCCCATTCGAGCAATGTGGTAGGTCTTAACTAATCCTTCTCTTCAAAAAAAGAGAAAGGAGGCCTATGCACAACAGTGGGATAGTACTACTACTTTAACATAGGCCGTTACTACTACTTTAACGATTCATAATAGAAAGACGTTCATTGAGAAATAAACACAAAAAATCTTTTTTTTTTTTTAAATGCCTGTATGTAAAATTCCGCATATTCCTTACCCATAGGAAAGGTGATATGAACTAATATAGAGCGTGTTCACCTTGAAGATGCATTTTCTTTGTCGCCTTGATTAAACAAACTTACGGATAGGGCAATCCAGTTTGCAGACTCATTAAATTAGTTGAGATTAACTTGATTTTAAAATGTGTCCAAGTATATATATATACTTGGACATATCTTAATGAATAAACATTATATAAATATTGAATTTATAAATTTATATTAATACGCACCCGTTTGAATAACGATAAGTTAGCTGCTAAAATATCCTCAATTTTTTTGTTATTCCTAAACAAGATTTTATTGTCCTATATATATTTTCGATTATACCAAATTTCATCAATAATAGCGCAGGGATAGGTCGCAAAATCGTTACATAAATTTGATTTAATTAAAGCTTGAATTGAAGTAATATACTAGGTAAACATAAAGAATAAAAAACAATCTATTTAATTACTAATTTTAATTCGAAATCAGGTGAAAAAAGACTTCATGATGGAGGGTATTTTAAGCATAAATTTGATATAATTTAAACATATTTTAATGAAGGATGATTAATTCATTGACTTAAGCGATACCTAGGACTAATTACGATAGAATTATTTTGCTATAATCCGTGTTTGTTAAAAAAATCTATGTAATGTTTACACATTACATAGATTTTTTGCCTTATATATGCCTTATACATGCAGGGTAAGTTACCGCTCGTATCACAAAATACCACCACCAATAACACACTCCACAAGCACTATACATTCACTACGCTAATCTTCATTAGGTGTTATTTTGCACCATTAAGGAATTGTGCAAAATAACACCTACTTTATAAATTCATCATCATCATCCTCCTGCCCTTAACCCACTCTAAGTGGGATCGGCGCAACATGTTACAAACATGTTGTCACATGATTTAGCCTTCGTATTTTAAAACCGGCCGCCTGCCTGACGCCAACTTACCTTAGCCGTATTTTACTACCCCTCGGTAAGAAAAAGGGTGGTCTATTCTACTCAACCGGATACCACACGGTGGATCAACTTACCTTAGTCGCCTTTTACGACACCTCGGTAAGAAATCAGGGTGGTCTATTTTACTCAGCCGGATACCACACGGCGGGTCGACTTACCTTAGTCGCCTTTTACGACACCTCGGTAACAAATGAGGGTAGTCTATTCTACTCAGCCAGATACCACACGACGTACCTACTTTATAAATTATTAGTATGAAAGCATTAGGGTATTATTTTGCTAGAACTTTTCCACTTAAACTCAACAACAAAAATCAATTCATAAACTCAAGGTGGATTCTGTTAGCATCTTTTATTTATGCAAACCTATATCAACAATGTTATCTCGCCAACTATGATTCTTTGTTAGCTAATGGTATATATTCCAACACAATGTAACAGGAAGAGGTACAATTGTCAGGCGATAATCGCCTGTACTGACCTCAGTCTGGAATTAACACTATCCATTTATTGTTCTACAATCAAACGTATATCCTATTCAGCTTGTAGATTAATGTAAATATTATGTACGTACAGAACATTCCTACCTGTGCCGGTTTTACTTTCAAATAATTTAAAAGCATGTATTTGAGTGCCTCAATAATTTGAAGTTAAAAGAATCGGTCCGTTCAACACTCAATAAATTGAATAAATTCATTGTAATTAGTCCCTTCTCCAATATGAATTGGAAGGGATAGTATCTTGATTACCAACATGGGATAATTTGAAGTCGAAGGAATAGCATCTTGATTACCAACATGGGATAATTTGAAGTCTAAGGAATAGTATCTTAATTACCAACATGGAATAATTTGAAGTCGATGGAATAGCATCTTGATTACCAACATGGGATACTTTGAAGTCGAAGGAATAGTATCTTGATTACCAACATCGGATAATTTGAAGTCTAAGGAATAGTATCTTGATTACCAACATCGGATAATTTTAAGTCGAAGGAATAGCATCTTGATTACCAACATGAGATTCTTTGAAGTCGAAGCAATAGTATCTCGATTACCAACATCGGATAATTTGAAGTCGAAGGAATAGTATCTTGATTACCAACATGGGATAATTTGATGTCGAAGGAATAGTATCTTGATTACCGACATAAGATAATTTGAAGTTGAAGCAATAGTATCTTGATTACCAGCATGGGATAATTTGAAATCCGGGCTTCCATACACTTTATCATTTGCAGCTACATAATTTCCTTCCCAGCTCTCAGTGTTAACGAAAATTCTTTGGATGGACGATAGACTGAAGTCGCTCACTAAAAAAAAATTACGGACTTCTTGGCGAAATAAAAATTTATGAATAATTATATTATTGTATGTATTCAATTGATGATATATAATTATATTATAGAAATACTAGCCGCGACTGCGGCATTGCCCGCGTGGAAATTAGTGTCACAAAGTATTCTCGCGTAAATTATATTCCATAAGTATTCCAGCGAGAATTTAATCGTAATATAAACCTTTAAAATAAACCTTCCACAAGAATTACATTATCCTTTAGTAAAACCGTACTAAAATCCGTTCAGTAGATTTTAAGAAAATCCATCACATACAGATAAACAGACAGCTGTTGGGGATTTTGTTTTATAATATGTATAGATTAAATCATGAATTTTGATCAAACCGTTACTTGAATCCACCTCTCCCCTCGAGGTAATTAAAACAATTGGTATTTTTAACTGTTGGTAATTTCAAATTTATCTCTGGTCCCTTTTATATCATATTAAGTAATATGGAATCATGCTGTGGCGTATGATATTCACAATTTTTTTTACAAAAAAAACATGGTATCCATAATATTAAAATGTGAAATTTTGTTTGTCTGTAACGTTATCATGGCTAATATGACATTTGGTACCATTGAATCTTATATACGGGACTAATAAATAAAATAAAAAAATACCATTTTTCTACAGCAGGAAGAAAAACACACATAATTGAGCATTCCTCACGAGATTTTTTTAAACCAAAAAGCGCTTTACAAATCATGTATATGTTCACCTAAAAATAAAGTTAATCACTCTTGAATCGCTTCTGTCGCAGCGTTGTATATATTTTTAATTCTCTCTTTATCATAAAGCACTGCTTTTTATTTAACCTTCACTTTCGCTTTGAACGTGTTTTGCTCGCCAGGGAGTTAGTTTCCGCTTCAATATAGTGTAAACTTGTACCTGTTTATAGCAAATACCAGCTATAGCTATATGTTTGTGATAATACGGATGATATAAAGGAACTTACTTATACATTACTAATATTTAGTTAAAGATTTAGTAATAGATTAGATATACAAGTATTATAAAACACAGCAACTAAAAAAATCATGTTTTGAGATGGATGGGTTTAAAGTTTTTATTGCAAAGACAAAATGCATAAAAAAAGCTTAAGTTTGCCTAAACGAACGGTCTAATATTGAGGTCTGCAAGTATTCCTGCTGAAAAAAACATTTATTATCATTTACACCTATTCCTAGTCCAAAACACACGTTTTTTTGAGTAGTACCACTATTGCATCCCATGGATGATATAGATAGTCAGTTGAAAATAAAATGAAAGAACTTTAATGTTAAACGATGCCTAAAATATTCGCACGTTATCTCTATTGTCTATACAAAGCTTTCAGTTTAAATAGCAATTACACTTAGGTCGACTAACCGAAAATACAGAAGTCCAAAAAAAGTCCTCTATGACCCTAACGATCAAATATTAATCACAGAACATATTACACGATACACGCACATAGCGTCTTTGCCGGTGAAGACGAGGTCCTGCAGGCGTACCATGAACTCTTATTGCGATTCAATTGAAGACATAAACGAAATTGTTTTGTTTTTTCGTACCATAACGCCTTAAAGACTTTAATTCGTTGCCGAATGAGTGTTCGGAATTCGTCCTAAGAACATCTGAGTAAAAGAGACAGATCTCGACGTTATCCTTTTCAAACATTGCGACCCCAATGCAATTCACACATCATGGTACGAAAAGAAAGCGGTTTGCGGTCGTGTTTACGTCTTCAATTGAGTCGCATTAAGAGTACATAGTAGGCCTTCTGGTAAGACGCCGGTTGGCCGTGGTTCCTCACCGCACTTCCGACGGCGTGATGACTAGCACAGTCATAACACCAGACCTGCACTACGCGGCACCCCAAGCCGTGGTGCGGCCTCACAGAACCCTTAGGACGATGTTCCCCGACTCTAGTGAAGTTTCTGCGCTCTACTCTTCTCATTTAGCAACCTTGGCAATGATTTTTACCCGCCCGGTGACATTCTAAAAGCCGTTAAGGCATATAATCAGTCCGAAAAATAAGTAAAAAAATTACTTTCATGTTACGCGATGCCTAAAATTTTCACATGTTATATCCATTGTATACACAAAGTTCTCAGTACAAAAAGCAATTGCATTTTTTACTATATTCGGCGTTTATCTTGCGGAAATATCTGGCATATTGTTCGGGATATTTACTTGAATTACACAATTGTGAAAGACTGTGAACAGTTGCGAACAGGGGTTTTTTTGAACGAACATTAATGGCGTCGCCATAGGCAGTTCTGTAAGTGAGAGTGTCGCAACAAATAACGAGAGGAAAGATTAAACATATATTTATCTTTGTTGTGTTTTTTTTTAATCATACATAAAAAAGTCACACAATTAGTTCTCCTTTGATTTCTCTTTATTGTCGATGGACACATTCTAGGTTGGCTCCCTTAGTCTATGATCGTGAAACCCACCGTCGCCATTTTAAAAAGTTAGCATCAGAGTCAGATATTACGATTTTATAAAAGTAAAAGATTCTATACCACAGCTAGGTTAAGACCTCCTCTCTCAATAGAGTGGAATCACTCTCAATAGAGTGGGCACGCTTAAATGCCCATTGGGAAATTTAAAAAAATGTGCACTATATTTTTTTTCTTGTTTCCGTAACCATGGTTACAATATAATATCCTACTAATATTATAATCCTACTAATATTATAAATGCGAAAGTTTGTGAGTATGGATGGATGTTTGTTACTCTTTCACGAAAAAACTACTAGACGTATTTGGATGAAACTTTACAATTATATAGGTTTTACATCGGAATAACATATAGGCTACAATTTGTAATTATTTTATGTAATATAACGATACATTTTAATAAAGTCAGGAAAAATCTTGCCTCTGAGAGCTATCTTTGCGTACGCTGCCTAAACCATTGGAGTTATACAAAGATGATGTACGGTAGTATTGTTTGTCCTGAATATTTCTAAATAAAAGTCCGCGACAGCATAAATTTACTTTTTATGTGGAAGCCACTATGACCAAAATTGTGAATCTTCAATTTTATTAAGTCAGATACTATTTTACAATGCACATTTTAGTATTTTTATTAAACTCTTATAAAAATTAATACATTTATTGCTTTCAGTATTTCGTATAGATAAACTTTGTCTTTTACGCTAAGTAATTTGGCCGAATAGTTTAAAAGTTATCACGATATGATTGACTGGAATGTAGCGCCATAGAGTACCTAATATGCGCGACAAGCGAAGATTGTATGGACTCGGTCAGATTTAAAGTTAGACATCTGAAATTTTGGATGTACGAGTAACTAAATTAAATATGATCTGTCTTAATGTGTCAAAACTTAATGTGCCAGACAAAATTCCACGCGAGCGAAGCCGCTGGTAAAAGCTTGTATTCAATATGTAGAGTTTACATGGGCAATGAAAAAAGACATGAAAGGAGAATGCATGCAAATGAGATGAGAATGTTATGTTGGATATGTGGTAAGACTGAATACAATACGAAATGGGTATAAAAGGCAAAATCTAAAAGATTCTCCTGTAATAGTAAAGATATGAAGTGCAAGATTACCATGAATTAGAGATGAAAATCACGTCACCAAACGAGTGTTAAATGAGAGGGAGGCCAAAAAACAGATGCTTAGATTGCTTAAAGTATGAAATGCATATAAAAGGAGTAGCGCTAGAGTTGATGAATGATAGAAGAAAATAGGAAGGGAAAACCATGTGCCGACCCACTCAAAGAGGTATTAGAGAAGTTATAAGGGCAGGAGAATGATGATATATAGTTTCAAAGTTTTCGAGAGAATCGAAAAAACAGATCCAAAACACATATTAATCTTAAAGTTCTAATCTATTTAGTAACTAACAATGCAAATTATCGTGTTAACACACAATGTTCCGATTTGTGTTGTACAAAAACGTGGCTATGTATTCCAAAGTACTCGACACTCGCGTGCTAAGGTCAAGTTGACAGAGCAATAAGTAATGGTATGGTAATTTTTATTCAATCGGAATTACGTTGGTTGTGTCAATGTATTCGTACGAAAATGTTGTTAATAGGAAGTAAATAGGGAATCATTGTTTTTATTACTGCTTTGTAGTTAGTTGGGGTTTATGTGAAGTTCTTTAGCTTTGCACCGGCAATGGTAATAGACACATTATTTACAGCTTTTATGTAAAAAGGAATCTAGTGTTCGTTTATCTCCGTAATTTGGTAGCTGGTAAGGAATACTAAGAGGTATATGGGTAGGCGCCTCTACGTCTATCTCCATGGAATTTAGTAAAGAATACCAAGAGGTGGTTCTCCTAGGCAGGCGCCTATAAGCTTTGTAAAAGAAATTGTGTTTGAATGACATATACATTCGACTAGTATCATTTCATAATGCATTTTAAGATCAAAATTCAAATTCAAAATACTCTTTATTCAAGTAAACTTGTAATCAAGTGCTTTTGAATCGTCAACATCTGCTGCTGGTTCGCTAAGCTGTTCCTACCGAGTAGAACCAGCAAGAAACTCGGCGGTTGCTCTTTTCAAACAATAATTCTTATCACTAGTTACATATAGTTATTAATGTCTTGTACAGGGTTGAAGAGAAGCTATATCCACGCATTCTTATCGTCTAGGTAATCTTCAATAGTATAATAGGCTTTCTGAATTAGCCTTTTTTAATAGAATGATTTATAGTATTTACGATAAACCAAATCATTATGAAATCTGATAATTCTTAGTAAATTGATGCTAATATTATAAATCTAATGTCTGTCTGTCTGCTTTCACGACTAATCCGCTATTATATTATATTATATTGATACAATATCGTTGCAATTTGGTATAACTAAAGCTTATATATCAGGCTTACTTTTTAGGAAAAAAACCCTTTTTGTTTTTCCTTTGTTAACTAACATTAGGAATGTATAGAGTACGTAACTGGGGTTATTTTAGCACGTAAATAGATGCGCATACAGCTTGTGAATAAACACAAATTAATAAGTACCGGCCTCTTCAATAAGTATAAATAAATTTAAGTTTATTTTAATTAGCTACGCCCAAGCTACGTACTAGATAACAATATATATACTTTTTAATTTGTTGAATAATTATATATAATTTAAATAATTATTTTTGAATTTCCATTAGTATAAAGATTTAGAAGAGCTTGTAAAAGTCATCTAGAATTAAGAATAATTTCAATCTGAATATAGATGTTGTATATGCTTGTAATTTAATTTTAAATTAGTTAAGAATGACTTGGTAAAATACGCCGAGTGGTGTCCGGCTGAGTGGAATACAGCATCATTTCTCACCGAGGTGTCGTAAAAGGCGACTAAGGTAAGTTGACGTCAGGCAGACTGTAGTGAAATAATAAATAATGACAGCGTGTTTAAAACATGTTTTGCCTACCCCACTTAGAGCATACCGCTCGGTAGGAGAATGATGATGACTGCATTCGTAAACTAAATGTTAAAAAATGTATATTACATGTATTATAAAACCTTATATAATTTTATAAAACGATGTTTTTGTCTAAGTCTTTTACAGTCCCTGCATCGCGTCCTTGGAACCGTTTACCAGATAGCATCTTTAAGGATTCTCCTTCCTTGCACATCTTCAAACTAAGGCAACACTATGTTTCCACGTTGTCATAACCGATATCTTTGTAAGTTTATTATATTTCGTATTAGTATTAGATAATACATTAGTATTCTATTTTATGATTATAAGAAAGTAAGTTAATTATCCAACCATCGAGGGTCGCTGGCAGAGATATTTTATAGAGATACTAAGTATAAGTCCTTCACAGTCACAGCTGTTAGGTTGTGGAACGCACTTCCACCACAAATTCGGCAGTCTAAATCTTTGTATATATTTAAGAGGCGTGTAAAGAATCATTACCTATCTGTGTAATTTACATTCACTATTATTATAATTATATATGTATTTATGAATGTATCATTATGTATGTATTATCGCTTATATTGTATATATGTAGATATATAAATATTTATTGAAGTGTTTATCTATTTCATATTTATTTATTACTATCTTAGTGTATGTATTGGTATGTGCATTTATATATTTATTGAATCTTAGCTGCACTTATCCGTTTCGTTTAGTTTTAGATCCTTAGTGTAATGGTTGCCTGGAAGAGATCACCTTAGTGATAAGGCCGCCTTTTGTTTATAATTTAGTTTTTAACAATACAGTTTGTATATCCCTGTATGCAATAAAGTTATCATAAATAAATTTAAAAAAAAATAATCCGTTGTACTTGTTTTCTTTTTCACTGTATTTTTGTGAATCTTTTATTTTTTGATACATAAATAAATACATAAAAATCAATAAATATAATGAATACTTCCATATCTTAAAAGTTAATATGAGAAAAAAGTTCCGAATGAACCGCACATATTTTCGACAGTTATGACGAAAAGTTGGGCGCCGAGTGCACAGGAATTTGAAGAGATTACTTTCTCTGCTGCGCGTCTGACCGCCGCGCTTCATATCAATGACACTTTCGCTCGTAATATCAACGTAATCGAGGCAACGATGCGAACGTAAATGTTATATTACCGTAGACGTATCTTAATTACGTAGGAACTATTATGAAACAAAAATATATGAAAACCTATATATTAATGCGTGGAAAAATCTTTGTGCGTTTCTTTAAGCATATTGAGGTGCGTAAGATAAGGCATAATTAAAGTTTATTAGCATTATTTTGCTATTTATATAATGAATGTATAATATGTGTTACAAACAAACGAAATTTAATAAAATATATACTTTCATTGTTTATGCCGTGTTGTATCCGGCTGCGTAGAATAGACCACCCTCATTTCTTACTGAGGTGTCGTAAAAGGCGACTAAGGTAAGTTGACGTCAGGCAGGCGGCCGGTCGTAAAATACGTAGCAAAATCATGTTACAAGATGTTTGTAACATGTTGTGCCGACCCCACTTAGAATGGGATAAGGAGAATGATGATGATGATGATATACTTTCATTATTTACCTGTCTTATCAATATTAAATGTTTTATTTCAAAAATTTAACGAGTATGAAGAGCGAAAAAACCTAAGCTCTCTTAGTTTTAATACTGGCACTGTTTGATATATTCGCCGTGTCGTATCCGGCTAAGTAGAATAATAATAATAATAAATAATTTATTTGCCAAATTGTGACCACAAAAAATAGACCACCCTCATTTCTTACCGCGTTGTCGTAAAAGGTGACTAAGGTAATTTGATATCGAGCAGGCGGCCGGTTGTAAAATACGTAGCCAAATCACGTGAAAACGTGTTTGTAACATGTTGTGCCGTACCCACTTAGAGTGGGATAAGGACAGGAGGATGATGATGAAATAATAAACAGTACACAGAAAACCGATATGATATATCATTAGACTTTTTTACGGATGATACATAATGTAATGTACATGACTCGGAAGTTACTCTAAAAAAATATAGTCTAAGATTAAAACGAAAAGTGAAATATCGACTATAGCTAGCTAACAAAAGTAGTAATTAAATTATTTGGCTATAATCCGCGATGAAGTAAATAGAAAATATATATACCTAATCCTAAATGTAGAGCGTTTTATCCGTTGTCATACAATCGCAAATGGCAAAGCGAATTTGTCGATTTTGCGATTTTACGATTTTGTCGTGGAGTTTATTTCCTGATGATGCTTCGGTTGCGGGGCGAAACGATTGTTGAGTTTGTGATAGTGAACGTATGTAATGCTTGTGTTTTGTGGTGGCAGTGGTGGAGGTAAGGTGTATGTGTTTTTACGAATCCTGCATGTATCGGTTATGCGAACGGATAGTCCACTCTAATAATATAAATTTCTATTTACTTCATCGGTTATAGTAACATTACTATAACTTTGATGAATGATGAATGTTATTATTACTTTTGTATTATGATCTCCACAAAGTAACGCCTAAAAAGTAAAAGTAAAGTAACGGCCTGTTACAATCCCACAGCTGGGAACAGGCCTCCTCTCTCCGTTTCTGGAAAGAAGGGTTGGAGCTAAGACCTACCACGCTGCTCCAATGCGGATTGGTAGGTTACACATATCTCCAGAATTCTCTAGAGATATGCAGGTTTCCTCACGATGTTTTCCTTCACCGAAAAGCGTGTGAAAAATTGAAATTATCAATTAGACACATGAGTTTTAATAGAAAAACTCATTGGTGCCTGCACGGGTTTGAACTCGTGCTCCCTTCGAAAGAGTCGCACGGTCTCGCCGCTGGGCTATAACGCCTAATTCTATAAATTATTTAAAAGCAATCAACGTTATAGGTAAGGAACTGAAGCCTAAAAAAGTACAATCTAATCGATCAGTGATGTTATCACCCTCGTCGTCTGACCATAACAAATATTAAAATATTTAATGAATACTTAATAGGTAGAATATTATTATTGCTACTCGCGACTTAATGGGAATGGGGGACTTAATCCGAACAGAAAAGGGTTTTTTTACCCTATTTGTTAACTTGGTGTATGAGCAAGTACAAGTTCAAAAAAGCAATTAAAGAGACTCTCATTAATAAAGCTTACTATAATGTTGAAGACTATGTCAATGATAAGAAAGCTTGGAACTAAATTGCGACCAGCTATGCACTAGACGATATTATAATCTAAGTTTGTTAACAATAGTTAATACAAAACTGTAATATTTATTTTTTAAAAGAGTTTCTTGCTGGTTCTTCTCGGTTAGAGCACCTTTCCGAACCAGTTGTAGCTTCAATTTAATTTTAATTTGACGATTCAAAAGTGCTTGTAATAGGCTAATTTGAATTTGAATTTGAATTTGAGCTTTAATTCTGCCAAATATCGAAACAGTGTTACCATTTTAGCATCATTTAGCTTCTTTTCGGCACAATTTCGTAATCTTCAAGTATAATGTAATTAATATAATTAAATATTATTTAAATAATTGTTTAAAAAAGCTATGATAATTTCAAGTTATAATTATAAGTATAAATTATTATTTTAATGAATGGCGCTAGGTCATTCAGTCAATATTGCCGTTTCTTTCTATTGTATATATATTTCGTAAGATGTATATTATCAAACCGGCCGCTTAGTAGCTTTGAACCGGCCGTGACTATTTTTGCACTTCCTCGTAAATTTAATGTAGGTTAAATGAAAATAATACGGTTAAAAATAATTTCCGTTCTTAATTAAAATATTAACTGTATACGGTGTTACCATTTTTAAAAAAATAAAAGATACTATATATTTACTACTATATTTATAAACTCTAATTTATATTCAAATTCAAATTCAAATTCAAATAAGTCTTTATTCAAATTGGCCTATTACAAGCACTTTTGAATCGTCAAATTAAAATTAAACTGAAGCTACAACTGGTTCGGAAAGGTGCTCTAACCGAGAAGAACCAGCAAGAAACTCGGCGGTCACTCTTTAAAAAAATAAATATTACAGTTTTGTATTAACTATTGTTAACAAACTTAGATTATAATATCGTCTAGTACATAGCTGGTCGCAATTTAGTTCCAAGCTTTCTTATCATTTTTCAACATTATAGTAAGCTTTATTAATGAGAGTCTCTTTAATTGCTTTTTTGAACTTGTGTAAAGGCAAGTCCAAAATAGATTGAGAAATTTTATTATAGAAAAATATACCGAAGCCCACAAACGATCTACGACTTTCTGAAGCCTTAGCCTTGGTATTATTAATTTATTTCGGTTCCTAGTTTGCCTATTACTAATATCGCTTTTTTTATTAAAAAGATGTATATTTTGTTTCACAAACACTATATTATTATAAATGTATTGTGAAGCTACAGCAAGAATACCTATTTTTTTAAATTTATCACGAAGCGAGTCACGTGGTTTCATATTATAAATCGCACGAACAGCTCGCTTTTGTAAAACAAATCTTTTTTGGATATCATCTGCTTTACCCCATAGCAAGATACCGCATGCCATGATGCTATGAAAATAAGAAAAATAGACAAGTCTTGCTGTTTCAATATCAGCTAATTGCCTAATCTTCCTAATGGCATAAGCAGCGGAGCTAAGTTTACCACAAAGATTCGTTATATGGGGTCCCTATTGCAGCTTTACATCCAAGGTATCTCTCAGAAAGACAGCTAATTCTTCTGTTTTTACTATTTCATTATTAATTTTGCTGTATGTACTAATTTTTCAGCATTAGGCAATGCGAATTCTAAACACTTAGTCTTATTTGTATTTAATAGCAAATTATTTATTGCAAACCAATCCGATACCTGTGACAAAGCCCTGTTCACATCGTCAACTTTCGTTTTTGTTTTGTCAATCTTAAATAATAATGATGTGTCATCTGCGAAAAGTACTACGTCACAAATATTGTTAACATAAAATGGCAAATCATTTATGTATATTAAAAACAGCAAGGGACCGAGAATAGAGCCTTGGGGCACACCCATTTTCGTGATTGAACCGGATGACTTTACATTATTTACACATACTTTTTGAATTCTATTACTAAGATATGAGGCAATTAGCTTTAGTGCAGTACCTTTTACCCCATAATGGCTTAATTTTTGCAAGAGAGTCTCATGCTGAACACAATCAAATGCCTTTGATAAATCACAGAAAACACCTAGAGCGTTCTGGAACTTCTCCCAAGCATTAAAAACATGTTTCATCAATCTTGCACCCGCATCTGTCGTTGATCTACCCTTTGTAAAACCATACTGCTCTGAATGAAGTAATTTATTCGAATTGAAATGATCGAGCAGTTGATTAAGCATGATTTTTTCAAAGATTTTACTAAAAGCTGGTAGTATTGAAATTGGTCTGTAATTGTTTGGATCTTTTTTATCTCCAGATTTAAACAGGAACTAATTTACTATGTTTCATGAGATCTGGAAATATACCTAAATCTACAGTTTCATTGAAAATTTGAGCTAAATGAGACGCAAGGACATCAATGATATTCTGAATTGTCCGTACTGACATTCCCCAAAAATCTTCCGTTTTTTTTAATTGAATTGTTTGGAAGCTTTTTATAACATCATATGGGGTAATATGTTTAAAATTAAAGACAACGCCACATACAGTGACGCTCTTTTGTAAAAGATTAAGTGCTATAGTTGGCGAGGAATTAATATACTTAGTAGTGGTGATTGGTATGTCTCGAAAAAAACTTTCAAATGTGCGGGCTACTTCTAAATTGCTAGTAATAATTTTGTTACCGATGCTAAGTTCAAGATTATTATTGTATATAGACAGATTAGATAAAATGCCTTTAACGTTGTTATAACAGGAATTAGTACAAATCGGCAATCTTTTAAATTTGGTTTTGCGATGTTATAATTCAAACACTTCTATCAAGAAGCCTGATTTTAGTTATCCAGATCATAAACAGGTTATAACGGTCCACTTTCTAAACGATATTGTCAATGCAATGCAAATACTTGACCCACTTCAGCGTCAAAATTAATATCTCCGTCACATTTACAACGCGATGTTTGTCCACCGATCTGTTCAGTATAAATAAAGGTTAAGGTTGCTTGTGAAAAGCGCAAATCTATAAATATTTCTTTAGCTAACTTGATGTAACACAATACGTCGATATATAATAAAATTAATAAAATCACGTCGATATCACGACGAAATTCACTTTGCGGAATTATATAACACAAAAGGATAGAATTATTTTGCTATAATCAGAGTTTCTTAAAAAACAACGTCATTCTATAGTTCTTTAAGAAATAATTAAAGTAATATTTATTTAATAACAATTCTTAAAATTTTATTTACATTGTTACCCTGGACTCATTAACTCGGAAAATCCATATCTAAGATACCAGTGTGCGTGCCTGACAAATGTATAAAAAAATACTATAAATATAAATAAATATATATGACACTTACACACACGGTCGTCCGTCCCCAAAATAAGTAACTTAATACTTGTGTCATGGGTGACGGACAACTGGTAGATACGCTACATATATAATTTTAAATACATACTTAAATACAAATATACACCCAGGTTCGAAAAACCAACAAATCGTTGAATTGAAAAAATAGATTTGTTGGTCCTCGGCGGGGATCGAACCCGCGACCAGCGGAGCTGAAGGCGGGGTCACTGCCCACTGCGCTAACGGGCCAGTTGAACTATTGGAACATAATCACACAAAAAACTCATAGGTTTTTTTTAAATATTGGTCATGTATTAAAAATGAAAACCAAAATTCAACCTTAAAACGTGCTTATATTATTTTTATAACGCCAATTGAGTATTTTATATAACGGAAAATTAGTCTCTATATATAAGGTAATAATACCTAGTTTGGCTTATGGACCCTACAAGGACGTACTTTCACTGGTGACTCGGACCGTTTATGTCGTAGCCTTTCTTTCGCGTGGTCGCCATTTTTGGACTGCATTCACAAATCTTTTGTTTGGCGCGCATTGGAAAATCTGACAGTAATTTGGTCCAGAAATAGTAAAATAACTATATAAATGTCAATATTTTCACTATTTTCAATCAAAATTACGAATTTCTTTTCGATCGATCGATAATTCGTATTCTTATAAAAGTATTTATAGGCTTAAAAATCTGCTAATAACTGAAGATACATTGCAATGGAAAATGTAAGGCACGTGTAAAAATAATAGGATTAAAGGAGCTTTCAAAACGCCTACGAATAAGTTAATTTCAAATGGCAATGGAAAATGGGGAATTTATATTATTTTTAATAACTTCTTCTCTTCCTCGTCCATACTTAACTATTCCTAGTTCCATTCAGAATTCTTTTGCCGATAAAGCAAGCAGTTTTATTACAAATCTCACACTTAAAAATTCACGAGATCTCATAAATATATGCCACGATTTTTAAATATATTTTTGAGGTGTGAGGCAACTTCTTTAGATTTTAAATAAGGTTATAAAAAAAGTCAAGCAACAGCCTGTTACTACCCTACCGCTGCACAGAAGTAGGCCTCCTTGCTCTTATTATGGATAAAAGGGTAAGAGGTTAGAGCAACCACAATACTCGGATTGATAGGTTTCGCATATCTCCAATATTCTTAAGAGATATGCAGGTTTCCTTACGATGTTTTCCTTCACCGAGGAACGTACACCTTCAATGAGGATAAACTGTAAGTAAATCTCTTCGTATTCAAATGATTTATAGAAGCAGACGTTACTTTGCGCAATTCCATGTTACAGGCACTATAACAGAACTACTTCGCTATAATCCGCACGGGTTAAGCGAATGCATGCAAAGCTAATATGTATGAAGCAGGCAAAGGCTCCACGACAAAATCGCAATGCGATCATTTTGTCGTGGAGCCTATCCTCTAGATGAAGCTTCGGTTTCGGAGCGAAACGATCGTCGAGATTGTTGTGGTGGTGGTTGTGTGTGCTGCTTGTGTGCTTTGTTGCTGGTGGAGGAGCCTTGAGGTGCGTGTGGTGGCTTGTCCTGCATGTGTTCGTAAATTTTGCCTGCTTCGTTTAACCTGTGCGGATTATAGCGAGGTAGTTCTGTTATAGTGCCTTCGTATTTACTCTGACAAAACAAAACTAAAAAAAATATTCCAGTCCAATTATCTAGCAGCACGTAGCAACTGTCAAATTTTGATGGCCTATAAATTATATGTCACAACGTTTAATGAAGCCATTACTGTTCGTTCTACTTCCGTTTGATTGAACGAAACTGGCGTGGCGTTCCGGACAAAAATAATATCATCTAGAAAAACTCTTGAACTGGCATTCTTCCTATAATTTAAATCTCCTTCCATACGTAAAATAGAATACAGTAAGAAGAATAGCCATTAGAGAGTTAGCAACAAGCAGTATTTTTTGAGTCTGTTTTTTCTAAATGACAAAAAATTCGTTATTCTTATTATTTTAGATCATATAGAATTACTATATACGTTACAAATGAATAAAAATATCATAGAAAAGACAATATAGTAAAATATATATAATTTTAAGAATACCGTCATATTAGCAGAAAAATTCATTAAACAACTTTAAGCATATTATCGTTACGGTTTAGGATTCCTTTACCTTTCGCTTCTAGAGCGTCATCATTCTGCTGCCCTTATCCCACTCTAAGTAGGGTCGGCACAACATGTTACAAATATGTTGTCACATGATTTGGCTACGTATTCTACGAACGGCCGCCTGCCTGACGTCAACTTACCTTAGTCGCCTCGGTAAGAAATGAGGGTGGTCTATTCTAATGCAGAGAGATACCACAAGGCACATACCTTAGTCGCCTCTTACGACACCTCGGTAGGAACGGCGGGTGGTCTATTCTACTTAGCCGGATACCACACGGCATCTATCATCCTTCACTTCTAGAGCAATTCTATTAAAATAACAAAAAGGTAAAGTAATTACAATTCCAAAGCTGGACATAGGGCCTCCTCTCTCCGTTTCTGGAGGGAAATGTCGGAGCGTAGACCTACAAGGTGCTCCAATGCGGATTGGTAGGTCACACATATACCCAGAATTCTCTAGTGATATGCAGGGATATGTTATATTTTCCTTCACCATAGAAAAGCATGTCAGAAATTGCAATTATAAATTAGACACTTAAGTTTTAATAGAAAAACCTCGTTGGTGACTGCCCTGGGTTTAAACTCGTGATCACCTCGAAAGAGTCGCACGGTCTCACCGCTGGGCTATCACAGCTTAGAAAAAGTTATATCCGAATAATAAATATATTTGCAAACCAATGGCAAAAGATGGTGTATTGTTGCCTACAGTAGGCCTACCAGGAACTTTTAGAAAACGATTTAATTCAAAGTCAGTACCTAAAAGTACCCGTTTTTTTTGTAACATGAAGTGCGGATTGCATTGGGGTCGTAATGTTTGAAAAGGAAAACGCTATATGAACTATAGATAACTCTGTCTCTTTTAATATCATGTTTTAGGACGCATTCCGAAGGTTATTCGGCAACGACTTAAAGTGTACGTCTTAAACACGTCATGGTATGAAAAAGCAAAACAATTTCGTTTACGTCTTCAATTGAGTCGCAATAAGAGTTCATGGTAGGCCTGCAGATCAGTGAGCGTTATAACTGTATTATGTTCCTAGGCTAAGTTTTTTACTTTTATCTCAATAGTTGTTTCTATTTTGTATCCTATCTTGTTTATTATGTTTTTTTATATTTGATTTTTATTGTTAAGTAGTGTTATTGGTTGACCGTGCTAATTAACTTAAGTAAATAAAATAAATACTTTAATACTGAATGAATTCATGTAAAATTTATTTATAATATGATATAACCGAGCACAATATAATAACGCAGCGTTTTGGCAGTAGTCTGATTAAATATTAGCTTCCGTCACGAATTCACTTTCTATTACAATCCAGATAAGTTTACGCTTCTGAACTTGGCTTTTGATACAGTCAACGAATGTGCTGTTCGTAAATTCATTGGTAGGACGACTGATCTCAACTGAAAGGATAACTTCTATATCCATAGAAATAATCTATGGAATTAGGGTTATTTTGTGGAGATCCATAATACAGAAGTAATAATATAATCTGCTTTAATCCGCGATAAAGTTAAAAGAAAATATATATAATATTAAATGTAGTGGACTATCCGTTTTCATAACCGATACATGCAGGATTCGTGAAATCATATGCACAAACCTCCACCACCGCCACCACAATACACAAGCATTACTCACGTTCTCTAAAGACAAGATAAATATCTTTTATTTTATAATAATAATAGATTTTTTTTTACTACTTTACTACTTGTTTTCCTTTTTTATTATTATTATTTTACCATCTATTTGTTCATAAGTTACTTGTGTAGTGTGTTGGCACAAATAAAAATTATTTTCTTTTCTTTCTTTATTTCTATCACAAACTCAAAAATCGTTTCGCCCCGAAACCGAAGCATCATCAGGAGATAGACTCCACGACTGGATTTAGGTCAACCGTATATAAAGGATATTTAAAATGGTATCCTTTATATAACGTCTTATTGCTCTGGAATCCATTACAACTTGTACTGTTTCAAGTCCTCTAACCATCTAGTAATGCATTAACACTCTTCCAATACGATCTTCAAAGTAACCACACCTTGAGAATCAAATATTAATCATTTGCGATGATAATGTTCCGTAAGATACTATATTAGAGTTTCGAAAGTTCGTATGCACTTGGTATGCTCACGTTTAATGCAATCTTTTTATTTTATACGAATGGTAAAGATATTCGTGAGTTACGCCAGCTGTTTCTGTCTTGATTGTATATTAAAAAGTAAGATCTTATGCAAGATATCGAAGCAAGTAAAACATAATTACAATATTTCTTTATAACAATCTCTTAACCTGCTAAATGGACGATGAACTCGCTGAGTCAAGATATTTGCATTATTCGTGTGTGATTTTTGAACACGTTCTCAATCATCCATACTAATCATCATCCTCCTGCCCTTATCCCATTCTAAGTGGGATCGGAACAACATGTAACATGATTTGGCTAGTTATTGCTGCCTGACGTTAACTTACCTTAGTCGCCTTTTACGACACCTCGGTAAGAATTGAGGGTGATGTATTCTACTCAGCCGGATACCACACGACGGGTCAAGTTACCTTAGTCGCCTTTTACGACACCTCGGTAAGAATTGAGGTTGGTCTATTCTACTCAGCCGCATAACACACGACGGGTCAACTTACCTTAGTCGCCTTTCACGACACCTCGGTAAGAATTAAGGGTGGTCTATTTCATTCAGCCGGATACCACACGGTGGGTCAACTTACCTTAGTCGCCTTTTACGACACCTCGGTAAGAATTGAGGTTGGTCTATTCTACTCAACCGCATAACACACGACGGGTCAACTTACCTTAGTCGCCTTTCACGACACCTCGGTAAGAATTAAGGGTGGTCTATTCCATTCAGCCGGATACCACACGGTGGGTCAACTTACCTTAGTCGCCTTTTACGACACCTCGGTAAGAATTGAGGTTGGTCTATTCTACTCAGCCGCATAACACACGACGGGTCAACTTACCTTAGTCGCCTTTCACGACACCTCGGTAAGAATTAAGGGTGGTCTATTCTACTCAGCCGGATATCACACAGTGGGTCAAATTACCTTAGTCGTCCTTTACGACTAAGGTAATTAAAGGATTCTACTCAGCCGGATACCACAGGGCGGATTTTGTTTGAAATTATGTTGTATAAAAACTCTTCCGTATCAGCTCATTATTATTTTTGGAATCAGTTGATTAAAATTTGTACACGACATTTTGTATTCAAATCCAACTTCGTCCGGAAATAATATTTTATGTTTTACGAAATTCAATAAAAAAATTCAATAAAATTGACGAGGTTTCTTTTATTTACGCTATTACGAATATCAGATGTTTAATTTATAAAACTTAATTGTAATTACAATCAGATATATTTTTAAGTAAAAATAGGCTTTGAAATGTTAAAAAAATAAATATCGTCATCAAACAAATGTACAAACGAAATGATTCCAACTAAATAGTTTTAACTTAGCGTAAAATTTTTAGTGTAGATTTGAATTTCGTAGCAAAAACTATAAATAAAATACCTAGATTTGCAACTACAGAAACGCTGATAATATTTTAAACTCACTTTAGCTACTGACGGTAAAAGTAGCGGCCTGTAACAATCCCACTGCTCGGAATAGGCCTCCTCTCCTCCTCTCCTCCTCCGTATCTGGAGAGAAGGGTTGGAGCTAAGACCTACCACGCTGCTCCAATGCGGATTGGTAGGTTACACATATCAACAGAATTCTCTAGAGATATGCACGTTTCCTCACGATGTTCTCCTTCACCGAAAAGCGTATCATAAATTGCAATTATAAATAAGACACATGAGATTTAATGGAAAAATTCATTGGTGCCTGCCCGGGTTTGAAATCACCGCTGGGCTATCACACAGTAAATTATTCAATATTAGCTTAGCTTTATTGTAAATTGTTTACAAAATGGTAGTATATAAAAAAGAACGGTTGTACTTAAATCATCTTCTAAAAGCAAAATCAATACAGCTGCTCTTGAAAATAAAATGAATTATATCTTAAGGGAAGAAAAATTGGAATAATATTTACTTAAGACATAAATTTTTGGTAACCTATAAAACTTAATAGTATTTAATTTAGATGCATTAATAGTATTAGTTGATATATGTAAACGATTATTGTACGCTTTAAAAAAAACCAGTAAAAAGGTTTTATAAGAAAAGAAAATTGAGAAAATCGTGAAAATGGCGCAAACTATGACCAGTATACTATTTGGATTTAAATGTTGGGAGACTGAGCTTAGAGCATCTAGAACAGATCCTTAATATTATATCTATAAAATTTAAATGCAAAATCCTGTCTTTACACTTTAACAGTTAATCTTCCGGAGCTCATTAATAAAATTCGGTTCAAGGAGCTAGTTATAAGAGTTATATTTTGAAAAGAGCAACCGCCGACTCGTCTCGGTAGGAACGAGCAGTAGAGTTGACGATTCAAAAGCACTTGTTTACAAGTTTACTTCAATGAAGATTATTTTGAATTTGAATAAACCCATTTTTCTTTCGGTAACAAGAAAAAAAAATGCATATTTGTTTTATTTCCATAGGAAATGTAAAAGAGATATTACCACAATTAAAACTATGTATTTCTTATCTAGTACGAACACGTAAGTTTATTACCATTATTAATGCAAAAATATTGTTTGCTTCTTTACGCTTCTTTCACATCTGTATTATGCAACACATCAATGTGATAATAATGTCGAGATAGCGATAAAATTGAAAGTGACATTTTCTTAGGACACTTTTTATCTCTCTTTTCAAGGACAATGAATATATATATGTATATACAATGAAATTCCGCAATCAATATTAAGTATAAGAAACAGAAAAGATTAAATTAAGTGTAAGAAATATGTTTATACGTAAAGCGTATTACACTTTTGAAGATTATTTTAATTTATAAGACTGCGGTGAATAACGTAAACTGGAAATGTTTAAAGCATTGACCACCGAGTCTCTTGCTGGTTCTTCTCGGTAAGAGCAACATTTCGAAGCAGTTGTAGCTTTATTAAATCTAATTGATAATGAAGACAAAAGTAATAATAAAATTATTTTACTATAATCCGCGATACAGTAAATAGAAAATATATATAGCGTTAAATGTATAGTGGACTATCCGTATTTTCATACCCGATACGTGCAGGATTCGTAAAAACACATGCACAAACCTCCACCACTTCCACCACAATATACAAGCACTACACACGTTCACTATCACAAACTCAACAATAGTTTCGCCCCGCAACCGAAGCATCATCAGGAGATAGACTCCACGACAAAATCGCAAAGTCTTTGCGAAAGCTTTGCGATGTAACGCCTAATTCTATAAATTATTTGATCCTTGAAGATTCAAAAGTACTTACAAAAGCTTACTTGAATAAAGATTATATTCATTTGTTTTATTTTAATGCAGGACGAAGACGAAGACGCGAACAAAAAAGCCAGGACGAGGATTGACTTTGTTTTTATACTACAAAAAATTTTCGTACGCCGATAATTGCCTTGTAATTCGTTAAGATTTTAATTTACCCCACGATTTAGGTCTACTATAATGAGCTATTGAAATACAAAATGCACCGTAAAAATCATTGTTGCAAGTCGGTGCGATATCAAATTTGTTTAGTAACTTTTCCCCACCTTATCGTTCCAGTTTTTCGACCAGTTTTCAGCCATCTGGAACCGGATGTAGCAAACGTGGTTCACGATTAATCATAGAGTTAAAACGAAAGTGATTAAAGTTTATATAGCAAAGAAATATATATATTATTTTTATATACTTTAGCCTAACAAAGAGGCAGTGTTGAATTAGTTGTAATAATATCAGAAAATGGCCTAAAAGATTTTTATATTTTAGAACGATTTACTTGACATATATCGTCAGTTGTTATAAATGGAGGAAAATGAACTTTGAAGGACTTTCATTTAGGATACGACCTTCACTAAGAAGAAGACAGAAGAAGAAGTTATAAATAAAGAATGTGCGTAATTGCAGAAATTATAACATTACTTTTTATACGGATTATGCAGAATTGTATCATTTTCATAGTAAAATAGTTTGAGTAATAGATATTGATGTTTGGTGGATTAAATTTACCAACGCTAAATTTCTTCATCTGATAAAGAAACAAACAGAGTTTTTATTGCGCATAGTTTTATTGTTGCATTATTGCAATCATAAATACTTGAAATTTTTTTGCAAAAATGTTTCAAAATTGATTAGGACGGTCGGACTTAATGGGGTCTTTAGGAAATTTAATAGAAAATATTGTAACATATAATTGAGTGTCTGTTTCGATGACAATCACGAGTTTTCTTAAAAAAAACCATTAACATCAGATTTTCAAATTTAGAAAATATTTAACTTTGATTGAATTTCTTTCTTTTCGTAAAATACATTTGTACAAATCTATTTACTTTATGTCTTATTTCAGTTTATTTTCTTTAGTTTTGTTTACTTGTATGAATTCTGTCACCATAAAAATATACTGATAAGGAGCGGAAACCTCATAACTTGTTATAATTTTACTAAATTAAATCGGCTAGTCGTGACTGCGGCCACACTCATGGTCGACTATTTAGAAAGCGTAAGATACGATTTTAACTCTTATTGGGCAATAACTAGAGGCTACTTAGTACTTATAATAAAATTATGCAAAATACCCACTCGACGTTCTAATCAAATCAAATCAAAATAATCTTTATTCAAATAAACCATTCCAGGCACTTTTGAATCGTCAAGCATTAATATGATTAATGAAGCTACAACTGGTTCGGAATGTTGCTCTTACCGAGAAGAACCAGCAAGAAACTAGGCGGTCAATCTTTTAAATATTTTCAATTATACATTATTAAACCGCTGTCTTGTATGAAGCTGAAAGGATTTTCAAATCCAGGCTTTCTTATCATCCAAATAATCTTCAATTTTGTAATATGCTTTACGTATAAGCATATTTTTTACACTTGATTGAAATCTTTCTGTACACTGGTCTAGAATGGATTGAGGAATTTTATTATAGAAGCGAATAGCGAGACCAACAAAAGAGTTGCTTACTCTGCTGATTCGCGACGCAGGTATCGTAAGCTGTTTGTGACCTCTCTAAATCTTACCTTATTAATGTTCGAGATTTATTCGAATAAACAAACACTGACTTTATTTATGTGAAATTCACCATCGTTCCTGGCACTATGGAGATACACCTGTGTCACTATCAGTTAGAAAAAAAATCACACGTCACACACACCCGCCAAAAGGCGACATTTTCAAATTTGCTTTCGGAAACCGATTTACCCGCTGATCGAATGTCAACGGCCGCGACGCAATCCCGGTACTGGCGTGCCAAGTGTCACCGTTTCGGCGCTATACGCCTCAGTGCACAAAGTTAGTAATTGTAAGTGTAAAAGTAATTGCAAAGTAATAATTATTAGATCGGTTTGCGAACACAAGTTTGAAATACGGCGGGAAAGGTGCGTACGTCGAGCGTGCGTTGGTACTGTTGTATACGCGAGGAACGGTCGGTGCGCGAGTAGCGACTGCGGTCACTTTTGCTCTCGCGACACTCTCTGTCCACCTGGCGTGTGTTAGATGCATTAACCGTGATATTTAAACCGCCACCCTAATGTGAGCCGTTCCACTAAAGCACCAACCCCAACTTACGTAGCTGTAAGTTGCCTGAAACGGATCACTTTAAGCTGGCCGCTTGGTTTATAAATACACAGCGTAAAACAAGTTGCGTTCACATTGACGCATGCAGAATATGCTTTCAGTTTGAGTTTAGCGATTGACTGGTTCGTTGCAGAAATGAGTAGGTTCTTTGTTTAGCTGTCAATGTAAATCACTTGGTTTTGTAAAAATTAGCTTTTACCAATTATCTAGGAAGATAAAGATAATCTGGAGCAGCGTAACATTAACTGCATGTCCCAGTTACGAAACATTTCACTTGCAACATTTTTTCTTTGAATTTTAAACAATTCCTTTAAATGTAAAACACGTGCTTGTACTTACAATACGAAACTTAAAGAGATTGAGAAAGTATTCTGTTTAGAAACTGTCATAACACTACATTTTTCTTACGTTTGCTTACTAAAGTCTCAAAAGGTATGTAATAATTGTTACAAAGTGTGATTTAACATCTCGTAAGAGAAGGATTTAGAGTTCCGGTTACATATCCAAGGCGTAACATGAAAAAAAAAATCTTTGCACACATTTAATTAATATACATTTACTTTAAGAGACCACAATTTTTTAGAACATGTATGGCAATCGTAAGAGGGCGTATATACCGATGTTATACGAACGAAGAGATTTAGAAGCAAACCTTTTTCAACATTACTAAAATTAAAAGTGTTTTTTTTTTGTTTCCTTTACTAGAAGTGAACTTTACTGTATTTATTAATAATGTTTTTTTATTTGGTTCATTAAACTGGCTATAATCAGTTCAAACATATAAATGATAAAATATCAAGAAATACACAAGATTATAACCTACTAGAAATTAACACAACATGCAGGTATTATTTTACATAGGTTAGGTTCAGCTAATTTAAGTCAGTTAAGCTAAGTTACTCTCATTCCGAGCTACGTAGGCATTATTTACACAAATTGCTTTTAAATGAGGCTAAAGAACCACAGAAAACATCCACGTCGCTTTTTTATGAGTTTAATTAATGGCAAATACTTACTTACAAAAGTTTACTTGATCACTTATCCGTGAAGTAAGATGCTACTTTCAAGTAATACCCAGTTAAAAGCTGCTAGCAGCATCGACATTGCCTAATGCAAGACCCTCTTTTTTTCGAACTAACTGTATACTTTTAGCTTTTACAGCGTCACCGTGTGGGGCGGGCGAGCGCAGAAGCATCGACGAGGTGAAATGCGGAAAAACCCTCAAACTTTTATAGATTGAGCGGACGCGACGGCGCAAGCAGAAAACAATTTTTTTTAACTACTAGAAACGTCGTCGAGCGCCAAAGCTCCTAAATTTATTTCTTAAATTTACATTGCGAAAATCCTATAACAAATCAAATTAATTTTAAACAAGAGTTTATTTCCTTTTTTTAATATTATACCTACTAATATATCCATGAAGTTCGCGTCAACTTTATTGTTAAAATATATAATTAAAAATAATATAAAAATATAATAATTATGTACTTTGTGTGCTTTCCAATCACCGACTGGTAAAAAACGGGTTTTTTCTTATGTGTGACCCTGAGTATAAGCATTAATCGCACCAAATTGGATCAATATTGGTCAAATTGTATCCATATTTTAAAAAATCATTTCGTGAGTGGCACTATATTTTATATAGTAATAATGCCAATATTTATAGACATGTAAGACAAGATGCACCCAGGCTTACGGCCTGCGTTGAGTGGCCCGGGTTAGGAGGTTCGCCTCGAAGGCCGCATCAGACTCGCCTTCGGGAAAGTGAGAAGACCTCTCTTTTTAGGACAAGAATTGCCTTTATTACATTAAGGTGGCCAAAACTCTACGTTGTAGCCTTAGTTATATCGGATTTGGAAATTTTATATGTCTAACTTCAAAACAAAAGGATGACATATAATTTTCGCGCGCCGCGCATATTACTCACTCTATTGTAGCGCTCCATTTAAGTCAATCATATCGTGATAACTTTTAAACTATTCGGCCAAATTACTTAGTGTAAAACACAAAGTTTATCTACATGAAATATTGGAAGCGACAAATGTATTGATTTTTATAAGAATTTGATAAATACACTAAAATATGGATTGTAAAATAGTATCTAATTTAATTAACTTTATGATTACAATTTTGGTCACAGTGGCTTCCACATAAAAGGTATACATATACTGTCTCGGACTTTTATTTAGAACTATTCAAGACAAACAATACTGCGGTACATCATCTTTGTGTAACTTGAATGGTTTAGGCAGCGTTCGCCAAGATAGCTCTCTTTTTTTCCGACTTTAGTTTAGACATGAATCGTTACATTACATAAAATCATTACAAATTGTAGCCTATATGTTATTCTGATGTATAGCCTTTATAACTGTAAAGTTTTATCCAAATCCGTCCAGTAGTTTTTTCGTGAAAGAGTAACAAACATCCATCCATACTCACAAACTTTCGCATTTATAATAATCGCTATATTTCATAAAATCATTACCAATTGTAGCCTATATGTTATTCTGATGTATAGCCTGTATAACTGTAAAGTTTAATCCAAATCCGTCCAGTAGTTTTTTCGTGAAACAGTAACAAACATCCATCCTTACTCACAAGCTTTCGCATTTATAATATTAGTAGGAGGAGAGGATTAGTAGGCTAATAAACAAGGAAAGTTGAATAATACAAAATAACAGAAAGAAAGAGCAACCGAGGGAGTTGATTTATTACCAATGACCATATACATTAATAGTTGGTGACGAGCAAATGAACACAGAAAGCGGAACTACGGTTTTTCTTTCTGCAAATCCATATGCATCCATATCCATTATAACGCTAGTTGTTGAATTATTTAATATCCACAAACCGTAAGAGCTCGTGCTATATATGCTAATGTCTGTGAGCATTATATACTTCCGATTTTTAATAGGTAAATATGTGGTAGGTAGGTAGGATATGCGCTCTTTCATGGTCGTAAGTTCTAGTTGTTACTGGCATCAAACTTTAAGATTCGCGTGAGCCGAATTGGCTAGTCTTAAGTATCTATATAAAGGCATTTAATAAAAGCCTGTATAATCACAAAAATGTTTTTAAATTTTAGAAATTTAATATACTTAAAGTAGCGGCCTCTTACAATCCCACTGCTGGGAATAGGCCTCCTCTCTCCGTTTCTGAAGAGAAGGGTTGGAGCTAATACCTACCACGCTGCTCCAATGCGGATTGGTAGGTTACACATATCTCCAGAATTCTCTAGAGATATGCAGGTTTCCTCACGAAGTTTTCCTTCACCGAAAAGCGTGTGATTAATTGCAATTATCAATTAGACACATGAGTTTTAATAGAAAAACTCATTGGTGCCTGCCCGGGTTTGAACTCGTATTCCACTCGTAAGAGTCGCACGGTCTCACCGCTGGGCTATCACAGCTTATAATATACTATTACGTATTATAATATAATATACTTAATTAATTTTAATCTTAAATTAAAAAGTTTAATCTTTAGTTACTAACTAGCTGTACCTGTGACTTCGTTAGCGTTTAATAATGTATTATTACGTACTTGTTTCCCTCTTCGCTGCTGTTAAAAATTTCGTATAGAAACACGTGTCGATTATTTGTCACCTTGTACCGTGGACAACTGAGGTTGGCAATTGAAGAGTCGATCTCTATTAGCTGTGATAGCCCAGAGTTGACATAGTGCGGCTTTTTCGAGGGAGTCACGAGTTCAAACCCCGGGCAGGCACCAATGAGTATTTGTATTAAAACTTATGTGTCTTATGTGTGCAATTTATCACACGCTTTTCGGTGAAGGAAAACATCGTGAGGAAATGTACATATCTCTAGGTATCCCATTACTTTTTTATGTCCTGATTTCTAAATAGCACAATTATGTTTATTATAAAATCTTAATGCACATTGTTGCATAAATGCATCAACGCTATCTATGATAAATCATCGTAAGTACTGAATATTTCAACTCATGCACACCCATGTCTCGATTTACGGTCTAGATACGTTCCACGAAACTTGGCCGCAAAGCGAAAAGCCATATAAGGAATCAATTATTTTAATACAAATTCAATGGTATCGGTTCTAAATTTGTTAAATATCTAACATTGATTATCATTCTGAATAAATTTTATTTATTTATTTCATTAAACAAAACTGAAACAACTACATGTTACATTAAATATGTGTATGTACGTACATTTTATGAATGGCTTTAATCTGAAGACAAACAAGAAATGATAACTTGCATGTCACTGTTATCATCATTTTTCGCAATGGAAATCAAAAAATAGTGTGTGAAATTGCGCTTACGCAACATATCGTTTGTAATAATAAATATATGGACACTTACATACACAGTTGTCCATCCCCAAAATAGAAGAGGGCCGTTAGAGCGAAATACCGTATAACGAGTGGCCGCTAAGCCAGCTAAGGAATTTTATGAGTGTATTTATTGAATTCAATGATAAAAACGCTATTATCAGCAATTGTAGAAATTTGATCGTCAATTTATACACAATCCGTTCATCATTATCATCATCCTCCTGCCCTTTCCACTCCAAGCGGGGTCGGCACAAAATGTTACAAACATGTTGTCATATGATTTGGCTACTTAATTACGACCGGCTGCCTGCCTAACATCAACTTACCTAAGTCGTATTTTACGACCGCTCGGTAAGAAAGATGGTGGTCTATTCTGCTCAACCGGATAACACACGGTGGGTCAACTTACCATAGTCGCCTATACAAAATCCGTTCTCATTACTCATTCATGCAGGATTAGTAAACTGCATTAACCACCTCGGCACTGCACACATTCACTAAAACAATATCGTCAATCGTTTCTATTTTCACCCCTTCATCATCCGAAGATGAAATCGCAAAGCTTGCGCTTTTATCGCTGATTCTAGCAAATACAAAATAATGTCATTACTTTTTACTAAAGTAACTCCTATTTCCATAGATCTCGTATGTAATACTATTACTTTTTTTTGTGTATAGCCCTTGGTAAATACATCCGGAAAACATTTCAACAGAAGTCATGCAACTCAACTTTACTTTCCGCATAGCTTGGCAGACATTTATCACTTTTTATATCATAAATATGCCACTACACCACACGATCAACTAATGTCCAGTCGACGTGCTAAACTTTATTAAGTCTTAAATATGTCTTATACATTAAATAATGGTAAAGGAAAATTTTAATTATATACTGACTGTAGATGTATGGATTCAGATTAAATGGTTTTTATTGAAGCTTATATAAGTCTGTTATAAGAAATTAAGAATGCAGCATTAAAAATTATAGAATCTATGTAATACCTTCCGAATGACGAGAAACCAGTAAGTTGAGTTATGAAACCTAAAAAAAATGTTTTTTTGATTTGATAAAAATAGAATCAAAAAGATATATATTTTATTTACTTTTACAAGCAATACAACAGAACTAACTACTTTGCTATAATCCGCACGGGTTAAGTGAATGCATACAAAGCCAATGTGTATGAAGCAGGCAAAATCTACGCACCTTATACATGCAGGACCAGCCACCACATGCACCCCAAGGCGCAATTCACCAGCAACAACGCACACAAAAGCAGCACACACACCCACCACCACAATCTCGACGATCGTTTCGCCACGAAACCGAAGCATCATCAGGAGGATAGGCTCCACGACAAAAATCGTACTGTACGTGTCGTACGGTGGTTGTTTTGCTACATGTGTTTGGAGGGGAGGGTATTGGTGGGAGTTGAACTATTTAAGATTGCTTGTATGGGTAGCGCGGCGCAGTACGATTTTTGTCGTGGAGCCTATCCTCCTGATGATGCTTCGGTTTCGTGGCGAAACGATCGTCGAGATTGTGGTGGTGGGTGTGTGTGCTGCTTTTGTGTGCGTTGTTGCTGGTGAATTGCGCCTTGGGGTGCATGTGGTGGCTGGTCCTGCATGTATAAGGTGCGTAGATTTTGCCTGCTTCATACACATTGGCTTTGTATGCATTCACTTAACCCGTGCGGATTATAGCAAAGTAGTTAGTTCTGTTGTATTGCTTGTAATATGGAATTCCGCAAAGTAACGCCTGCTTCTATAAATTATTTACTTTTATTTATTAATGTACAATAAAAACGTAAGAGACACATTATTAATTAAAAAAAAGTGTGCAATGGTCAACTTATCCCTATGACAGAAATTTCTTCCAGCTAATTAAGTATTTTTCCATTACATTATTGTGACGTTATCTTGGAATCTATAATAATGTTAAGATTAAAACAATCACTCATTTTAATAGTACGATGTAAATTTTGCATAGCAATAGAATTGCTCTGTAGTAGTAGCAGGCGCATAAGGAAACTTTTATATAATTTTATAATGCAATCGTAATCTTAATATATTTATCTTTTTTTATTTATACATACATAACCTTATATATAAAATCCAAAAATCTGTACTTATAAAACACAATAAAGTTCTCTTTATATTTATTTATTTTATTTTTATTTATTTATCTTTATTGTATAAACAAAAGGCGGACTTATTCCTAAAAGGGATCTCTACCAGCCAACCTATGAGTAACAGAAAGAAAATGAAAAAAAAAAAAATTTATGATGGAAAAAAAAGGAAGGAAGAAAAATAAAAATAACGAAACACTATACATGGATTAAAGTTGAAAAATAAATGAATAAAATAATAGATAATAGATACCTGAATTTAAATGATTTAACTCTTTATGAACTTATTTATTCTTCTGTTCAATATCACTATTATAAGTTCAATGAAGACGTCTTTTGGGGATGGTTAACTTTACCTTTAATTTTCACCTCTGTTGTTCATAAAAGGATAATAACTTAATAAGAAGAATATTGCGTCTTTCAATGGTGTATATTTTGTTGTTGAATCTATCTATTTACTTAGTAAAAGATTACCCATGTACCTTCCTTACTTTTATTTTATACAATATTGTATAAAATAAAATAACCTAATGTAATTAATAAATACCTACATAAAGTAATTGGATGTTATGACTTATGAGTTGTATTCATGTTGTATTTGACAAGCTTTGCCTTTACTCTAATACCGAGTCTATGACGTCATTTTATACGTCAGTCTCAGACCTCAGTCCATTCAATGATTCAAGGAGGTTTAAAGTGGTTAGTTCTAAGTTTTACGCAAAATAACCTTGAACAAGTAATTAGCCGAATGAATCAGATATTAAGTATTCCTATCCTCCTTGGTTAACGCAATAATGAAAGAATATATCAAATATACACAGTAAACTGAGAACTCGTTCCTAAATTTTTGTAAGTACACTTTTTGTCTAATTTATTTTATTCAAAGCCTTGGCGGGCAGCCTTCAGCGGAGCGTGTAAAATAGTCTTCAAAGAAATCGAAATGAGTAGTGTCTTATGTTCACATAACTGAACTCGACAAGTGCTATAACACAACTAAAATCATCAATCGCATCAATTGTTATCTTATCAGCGTAGATTATGTACACAAGTGTTAAATACATACTGTGTAATGGCCAGAACATTACAAATCAGCATCCTTGCGGGTACCGTGACGTGAGAACAAAGTTTATAGAAGATAAATCAAGAAACATGGAACGTAGCGAGTTGACACTCAGTTTCCATAACCTTATAAAGCGAGGTAGTGTCTGTGAAGTGTTGGTGTATGTTCATTATTTAATTGTTAGCATATGGAGAGTAAGATACAAGAAGAAAATAAATATAAATTAGGTCTAAGCTTTACAGGTTGTATTTACAAACTTTTCAATAATAGCATAATTAAACAAAGATGTCTGGGTTTAATTTGGAATGTAGAATTAAATGAAAATAATTGCCAGCTATCATTATCTTACTAATTGTGTTGAAAATTTAATGTATATTTAATAATATTTTAAAAATTCAAGTTAAATGTTAGAAAAACTTATTTGAAAAAGTTAGCTTTATTAGAAAAAAGTGTCACAATGTTATTGTTATCAATGCAGTTATATTTATATGAGCAATCAGCAGTAGCAAAAGTTTTTGTGTTGTTAAAACTTTAGAGTTTCAAACAGTGTCTGGGAACTATTAGATCTTCTTTTAATAAAAAAAATATATATTAATAGTGATTGAATTCTGGGCTGTAGATGTTTTCTTATGTAAAGTAAAGTAACAGCCTGTTACTATGCCCACTGCTCGGCTAAGGCCTCCTCTCTCTGTTTTTGGAGAGAAGGATTGGAGCTTTTCTTATGATTTTGTAATAATTTTAAAATATGTATGACCTGAATGGCAATCAAGTACCAAGTAACACCTAAGCCATATATATAAAAAGTATTTTTGTCAACAATAATGTTAGATATTAAAAACTTGTGTTTTTATTTAAAGTAATGAAATATTAATTACATTTATTTTTTTAATAAAAACTTGGAATTTTTTTAACACCTAATCGTACTAAATTTAAATAGAGTTTAATTAGAGTTTCTCTATAGTAATATAACTTTCTGCGTTTTATACATATAAAATTATTCAGTGGTTGTCAATAGAATACAGTCTTCCGATATGCACATAGGAATTATACATAAATCTTCTCTCCAAAAATTGAGAGAGGAGGCCTTAGCCCAGCAGTGGGATTGTTATTTACATAAGTAATGGCCTGTTACTTACAGAATTGCTTCAAAGAATAACATATACACTGGTTAGACTTGGATTAAATTAAATAAAAATTGGTATGCTTTTTCTTAGCACAATATTATCAGAGAGAAATATAAACTAATTGTGATGGAGAAAGAATAAAAAGTATTTGCAATGTTGAATCAGTTAATAAAATCAGTAACTAAATGCTAAATGTCATTCTATATGAGAATCATTCACACGTTTATTCTGCTCAGATATAATTAAACAAACATAATACTCATCACGACTATATAATATAGTATAATTATATTACTAATATTTCAAATACAAAGTCCCATATATTTATATTTTATTTAAATTTAATGTAGCTCGCTTTAATAAATAATTTCACTGATAATAATTATAAGTTTATATTAATTATTGAGTTACATATTGTGGTTTCATATAGTAGGTTATTAATAATACTTGTGAGGTAAATAAGTCATCATTCTCTTGCCCTTATCTCACTTTAAGTGGGATCGGCACAACATGTTTTTCTCTTCCATTATCACCTGTCATTATAAATATAAATACCACTCACCATTCTAAAAATTTAAAATCTACTTATTTGTCAAATGCATTAAGTTATTATACTAGAGTAGGAGAGCCATAGCCTGTAAGATAGAGTCTCGCACTGAATAATGATGAGGGGAGAAAAAAGGAAGACAGAGATAAGTTTCATTTGCTGTTTCCATATTTTCGATAGACATATGTTAGGCTGGCTCCACTCTCTAGTATTAATAAATCTATGATTGTTAGGGTGTTACTAGAGTAAGCAATTTTAACATTTGTATAATAAGATAATAATTATTTCATTGAGTATAGTGTAGTAAGAAGTTTAAATATTGGCATTAGCCTCAACTTGAGTTGACATTAAAAAAATAATGGCGAATACATTTTGGCGGCATCCTAATGTGACGAAAAATAATTAATATAAAAGTAATTACGCGTAATAAAGTGTTTTAAGAAATGTTTTGATATATTATTGGAAAATTTTCTGAGTATTGAACACTAGTATAGTAATGATAACTGTTAATTTTCAGATGAAGAACTCTATAGTTACACAAATTACGGAATGGAAACTCCCACACCTACAACCACGCCGGGGGACTGTTTGCAAGGAGTATTCCAGAATCTGGATTCCTTGTCCTCACCATGTGTTGACTCGGATTTTGACGAGAGTCTCGCTGTACCTGAATCGTTATCCGTTATTGATATTGAAAAACTAAATAACAAAGAAGAAACAGATGCTAATGGTATGAATTTTTTATTTTATTTTTTTGTAGGTTATGTATGAGGAATTTGCCAGCAGGAACGAAAATGAATCAATATTTTAATTCGGCATTATGTGTAACTACTTTGCGTCTACTTAACACATTGTGTGCTGGTTCATTTTGCAGAGGAGCGGGCGTTTGGTGCGTAAATTTAGTTATTGGGTACCCTCATTATTAATTATTTTTTACCGACAAACAAATCATGTTGTTGCACTTACCCGTACTACTTACTACGTGTCCCGCGTTCAAGTATCAATTCTAGATTTTAAACTTTCGCGATTTATACTTATTAATATGTGTAAATACGGGTAAAATAATTTACACCAACTACCCTTACTTGAAAAAAGTTAACTCGATTTGGTTGCGATCTAACCCGTATTTTTACATATTAACAAGTATCAATTGTCAGAAAACGAACAAGTACGTCCCGCATACAATGTTTTAAGTGTTAAAATATCCTCAATTATGGACTATGTGTCTATTGTTTTTAGATATTATTTTCGTTGCCGACGGGATTTTTTATTCTGTATATTTGCCCGGTATATAAGTCTCAATTAGAGCAAATTTCAATATTGGTCCAGCTTATTAGCTATGAAAACGTAACAAACAGACAGACTCGCATTTATATTATAAGCAGCGATAATGTAGGACTTTACCGTTGATCTTTTTTAATCGTTTACTCGTTGATCCACAGTGGATAACATTTTTACTTACCGTCGGTCCACAAGTCACGTCAAACAGAAATAGGGAACACATACAAAAGTAATAATCAAATTATTTTGCTATAATCCGCGATAAAGTAAAGAGAAAAAATATATAATGCTAAATGTAAAGTGGACTATTCGCTTCATACCCGAAACATGCAGGATCTATCTCTTATGGTTAACTCACAATAACTAGCTTTATGTTTAAAATTAGAATTCTAGAATAAAATTGTGACACGCTGATTTCTAAGCGGGCGAAACCGCTGACACAGCTAGTTATAAATAAATATAAACATTAATTAAATATAAAAATTTCCAGCGGGAATTTATCGTTTAAAAGAGAAGAATACCTTCATTTATCAATTACTCATTTGGTTATCTACGTGAATCAATGAAATAAATGCATTAATTTGATATCCTATCGAGTATACCAAAGTCATTAAAAGAACCAATTGAAAATTGCATTTAATTTTCACAACTCAACGTAATGTCCGTTATTCGTGAGTCACAACTGTTATCTGATTATTTATAGATAATTATAAGTTAAACAATACAACGTATCAGACACTTATGTTTGACTCGATTAATTTAGTTTATATGAATTTTCGGTGACCACAATTCGTAACGCAGAACTTTCATGAAGCAATTTTTATTTTGAGCTGGTCTAATTTCTTATTTATCAAAAAATTCAAAATATTTTTTGAAATTTTAAAAAGCACTTTTGAATATTCAAGGAACACTGAGATTTAATGAAGCTACAGGTTCGGAATGTTGCTGAAACCACACGACGGGTCGACTTTTGTTTTTTGAACAGGAAAATACCCCTTATGGGTACCACCACCCGACGGGCACGGGCGGTGGTTCTGTCGGACTCGCACCGACTAAAACGACCTGTATGTTCCACCACGCTACTGACGGCAAGGGCAGGGTACCTTATTTGACCCCATCCCCACCAGCATCAACTCTGATCCTAGAGACAGCAACTCTGATCCCAGAGACACCTCCTCTGGGTGGGGACCCCTCAAAAGAAGAGTCCCCCTCCGCTAACCGGTGCATCGGGAGCACCAGATGCACCGACCGCCTCGGGGACCCGTAGGCCAGGCGTTCGATAAACCCACGACGGGTCGACTTACCTTAGTCGCCTTTTACGACACCTCAGCAAGAACTGAGGATGGTCTATTATACTAAACCGCATAATAATACCGGCCGATACCGACCGGTTGCAAGATCGGCCGAGTCGTGATCGGCGCAATAATACTTATAATAATATATTGTTATCACTTATGTCTAATTGATGTGTGCATTTATCACATGCTGTTCGGCGAAGGAAAACATCGTGAATAAACTTGCATATCTCTAAATAATTTTGGCGATATGCGTAACTTACCAATCCGCATCGGAGCAGCGTGGTAGGTCTTAGCTCCAATTCTCCTCTCTAAAAACGGAGAGGGGACGCCTATGCCGTGGGATAATAAGAGGCCGTTACTTTGCTTTACTTTGGCGCATTGGGTAGTGAACCTGCCTTCAACTCTGCGGGTCCCGGGTTCGATTCCCGCCGCGGGCCAACAATTTGTTGTTTCTTCGAGCCTGCCTATATTTGTATTTAAGTATGTATTTAAAATTATATGTAGTATATCTACCAGTCGTCCGTCACCCATAACACAAGTATTTACTTTGGGGACGGACGACCGTGTGTGTAAGTGTCCCATATATTTATTTTATTTATTATTTATTAATAATTTTTCCCTTTTAATAACCGTGACAGTGTAATCGTTGTAAAGATAAAAAGATTATCTCTGCTGGCGATCACAACAAATTTATATTTCATGTCGTTATCAATTGATGGATTTGTGAAAAACACCGTTGTAATAAATAAGTAATATTCATTTATTCAAGAACATGGAAAATTGCGTTACAGCGACGAAGTTATCTTCTTTTTTATATAGAAATTTTATTAACATGATGAATAATATAAACAAAATTTAATTACAATTTTGTATATAATTACACGGCAGCCGTGTGGTATCCGGCAGAATAGAATAAACCACCCTCCTTTCTTACCGAGGTGTCGTAAGAGACGACTAAAGTATGTGCCGTGTGGTATCCGACTGTATAGAATGGAGTACACTCATTTCTTACCGAGGTGTAAAGGCGACTAAGAAAGTTAACGTCAGGCAGGCGGCCGGTTGTAAAATACGTAGCCAAATCATGTGACAACATGTTTGTAACATGTTATGCCGACGCCACTTAGAGTAGGATAAGGGCAGGAGAATGATGAATTTTGTACACAATTATTATTTTGATTATATATTAAAATAAGAACGAAATACATAAGTAGAGATCGAGGTAATTTACGGAATTAGGCGTTACTCATATACGATAATACATACAAAAAGCTTTGCCCTAAATAATGATAGATTGTTTAACCGAACAGTTTCTTCTGCACGTTCTTCATCAGACGTGGCATTGACGAAGTAATCTTTGCCCAATTACGCCTGAATTTTTTTTTTCATTTCAGCGCCCTTAGCAACTTCCGTGCCATACAAAGCGATACACGCCCCGCCCATTAAGTTTAATTCAGCGCACAGGAAAGTGTTCATACCAGGAGTGGAGATAAAGGTCAGATTCGTGGAAAACGAGAGAAGCGTCACGACACATTTACTAAATCCTAATTTGTGAGTATATGTATCTTATATATACATATTCATACAAGTAATACAAACCATCATCATTGGTCACCATCTTTTATAAAATCTTCAGGTTTGAGGTCGGCAGAAGAAAACTTCATTTATTTATTTGTTTATTTATGCTTTTATTGTACACAATATACAAAAACAGAGAAGAGAAAAATATTAGAAGTATTTATAAGATCTGGCGATCTTATCACTACTGTAAGGATAACAATTCAGGCAAGGCCAGAAATAAAACTCCGAATACCCCGTACACAATATATTCTCAACATCTCCACGGTTACATGATATGATAGTATGCCCGTTTTTAAACGGCGCCTGTCCCGTCAAAAATGATGTATTTCCGTCTGACAGTTCTCTGACGGATGTCACGTGAGTTGAATAGCCATCAATCCAAGTGACATCCGTCACAGACTAACAAAAGTCAAGTCGGTACTAATTTGTCCAACACTACGTAGTGATCTCTTTCAGAAAACCAGGGTGATTAAATGATAAAGTTACGGGTATTGTGTATTTGATGCATGAATAAAGATTATTATTGAATACAAACATAAAAATAAATATATACATTTAATACTTTCCGATGGTGTGCTATTTTTATTTTTTACAATATCTTAATTCAGTGTACTTCCTTATATAACCATTTAATACGTTGCAATGCAAGAGTTCTTTTGCCGTGTATCTTTGCTTCTAGGATCAGCCTAGGAAATTGATATAGGGATCCTCTATAGATGTTGGTACAAAGGGAACGTTTCTTAATACATAATAATGCAAACCCCCACCACTACATTATCACTGAACACATTAACTACCAAAATCACAATCGTTTCGCTCCATAACCGAATCATCATCAATAGGTAGACTATATCAAAATTGTAAAGTTATCTTGTATTATAGCAAAATAATAGTAATCTAGTAAAACAAATACCTACCTAATAAACGTGCTATTAAATTATTGCTCACGAGATCTGAGATAATAAATGAATGCGTGCCGCTTGCCTATAAATGAGTTCGATGCGTCAATTAACGGGCAGGGGCTTTTGAAATTGTTTTGCGTATTAAATTCATAGAGTTATTAGTAAGTATTAGTTACTAATAGAGACTGTGTGACTCTTTCGAGGGGTTCAAGAGTAACCTCGGGAAGGTACCGTAAAGGAAAACATTGTGAGGAAACCTGCATATGTCTATAGAATTCTAAGGATATGTGTAACCTGTTAAATTCAAGAGTTATTCTACTTGACTTAGTAGTAAGAGGAGCCCAGTGGTGAGAGCTTGCGACTCTTTCGATGGGGTCAATAGTTCAAACCTCGGGCAGGCACCAACGAGTTTTCCTATTAAAACTTATGTGTCTATTTGATAATTGCAATTTATTTCACGCTTTTCAGTGAACTAAAATATCGTGAGGAAACCTGCATATTCCTAGAGAATTCTAGAAATATGTGTAACTACCAATTCTTCTCAGGGACAAGTCTGAGAGAGGAGGTCTATACCCAGAAGTGGGATAATAAATCCGTTACTTTACTTTTTTGTATATAATAACAAATCTGTAGCTGCGGTGACTATTGCGAGTGATTATGAATTTTAGGTATTAAACTAGGATTATACATATTTTCTATTTACTTTGTCGCGGATTATAGAAAAATAATTTTAGTATTACTTTTGTATTATGGATCTCCACAAAGTAAACCCCGAATCTAGAAATTATTTTTGGGTTTAATAGCTAGCTATAAACTTTTTAGTTAGATAGCCGCATAAGCATTATTCATGTTCAGTTATTTTTAGCTTATCTATTCGTTATCAGAAATAACGTATGTATTGTCATTTTGTTCGTAATTCATATTTATAATTTGTCATGCGCATTGCGTTGTTTAGGAAAACATTGTGAGGAAATATGCATCAAGAATATAGCCCTTTTCGTGGAATAGCGTTTTCGTGCCCGCATATCTCTTTATTTATCACTGAAATGAACTCTGCTCTAGCATAACCTTGATGAAACATTTTATTACATGACATCGTCATTCTCTTACCTATATCCCACTCTAAGTAGGGCCAGTACATGTTTTTCTCTTCCATTGCCTCCTATCATTAGTCAACTTTTCTGTGAATCATAATCCTCCTGCCCTTATTCCACTCTCGGGGTCGTCACAACATGTTACAAACATGTTGTCACATGATTTGGCTACGTATTTTACAACCGGCAGCGTGCCTGACGTCAACTTACCTTAGTCGTATTTTACGACCCCTCGGTGAGAAATGAGGACGGTCTATTCTACTCAGCCGGATACCACACGATATTACTTCTTTTATTTGAATATTTCAAATAATGCAACCATCTCTTTTAAGGCCTCCCTCTAGATATTACTTGATTACTCTACACATTAAATGATATTATATTAAAAAACTGTCTCAATACTTGTAAAATACTTTTTAAATTATTTAATCCGACATCCCAATCAAAAGATATTACGAATTTAAGAATGTAAAAAGAAAATGATGCCATAACAAATTCATTGTAGCGACTGTTATAGCAGGGCCAGCATTTGGTTAGTTAGCTCTTATTCCAAGAATACTAATGATATCCATTTTTTTATAATCAAATAATCTACAAATAAATCTATAGTCCGACTTCGTAGACTTTCCAGTACCACGAGATCAGTATGGACGCGGGTGAATACCGCGGGGCATTGCTAGTAAGGTATAAGCTAAACGGTTAGCCTATGAAATTAGTATACTTTTACTATCCACCTCCTTATCAGATTTATCATCATTGAAGTTATTGAAATTTTAGATATACAATAAATCTTCAACACGGCGACTTCATGTGGACAATAAAAAAACGATACAAACACATCCTCTATCTGCACCAGCAACTATCGTTATATAGAGCATCCCTTAAAATACCGTTTCCGACAAAAACCCACAAGTTTAGACGAGCCAGTTTCAAGAATACTTTCGAAAATGAAGAAAAGGCTGAAAAGGTTGCATTGGAAGCCTTGCCAAGGAGTAATTCAAAAAGACGGGAAGCGAGACCTAAAAAAAGAAAAGGTGCTTTACCTAGGTATTCTATTTTTTGTTATGTTTTGTGTAACGCGTGGCCGGACAGCTAATATTAAAATATATTTTTTTAATACATATATATACATACATACACACTGTCGTCCTTACCCAAAGTAAGTAACTTAATACTTGTGTTATGGGTGACAGACAACAGGTAGTTATTCTCATCGAAGATGTATATGATATTTTGATGGAATGTGTGGGGAACGAGGACCTTAGGAGGATTAGGCTTTGATTACATATATATACATACATACATACACACTGTCGTCCTTACCCAAATTAAGTAATTAATACTTGTGTTATGGGTGACAGACAACAGGTAGATATTCTCATCGAAGATGTATATGATATTTTGATGGAATGTGTGGGGAACGAGGACCTTAGGAGGATTAAGCTTTGATTACATATATATACATACATACATACACACTGTCGTGTGTACCCAAAGTAAGTAACTTACTACTTGTGTTATGGGTGACAGACAACAGGTAGTTGTTCTCATCGAAGATGTATATGATATTTTGATGGAATGTGTGGGGAACGAGGACCTTAGGAGGATTAGGCTTTGATTTTGCATCTTGTAATAAGCATTTATTGCATATATTTGTGGCTGTGATAGCCTAGTGGTGAGACCGTGCGACTCTCTAGAGACGACATAGGTTCAAACCCCGGGCAGGCACCAATGAGTTTTTCTATTAAAACATGTGTCTAATTGATAATTGCAATTTATCACACGCTTTTCGGTGAAGGAAAACATCGTGAGAAAACCAGCATATCTCTAGAGAATTCTGGAGATATGTGTAACCTACCAATCCGCATTGGAGCAGCGTGGTAGGTCTTAGCTCCAATCCTTCTCTCCAAAAATGGAGAGAGGAGGCCTTAGCCCAGCAGTGGGCATAAGTAACAGTCTGTTACTTTTTTTTTTAAATAAGCATTTTGGGCTCCGGATTCAGGAGAAGCGAAATTGCTTTACAATATGGTTAAAGTAGGCATAAGTTGTAGAAATTAAGGTTAGTTTGTAGTTACTATATCAAACAGAAAATGCCACCATTTTCTGTTTGAAAAAACCCCCTTAAATAAAGATTAAAATAAAATTTTGTAGATATACATATTATAATTTTAAATACATACTTAAATACATATACACCAGGCTCGAAGAACCAACAAAATGTTTACAGAAAATGTTGGCTCTCGGAGGGAATCTAACCTACGATCCGCGGAGCCAATTATAATTATAACCAATTATTTTAGTGTAATGATTTATTTATTTATTTATTTATATTTGCTTATTCTACTATTAAATAGCATGCAAATTATAATATCTATTTTTAAATATACAAAAAACGCTTATCAAATATCTATAAAGACACATAATTACCAATAAAAAACAAATAATAATAATAATTCACATCAGTAATAATAATAAGTAAAAGTTAATAGAAAAAGTCTTAATACAATAACAAAAATTTGTTGGAAATCGTTGTTACTTTACCTAAGGATTGAAACCTCGCACATCCTCTTCATACTAGCTGTTACTAATTACGACAAGCTTTGATGTAGGGGAGATCTTGCGACTCTTTCGAGGGGGTCACGGATTCAAACCCCCGAGTAGGCACCAATGAGTTTATTTTGTGTTTTTAAAGTTTAAAGTTTCAATTAAGCTTTGATGTAGGGGAGATCTTGCGACTCTTTCGAGGGGGTCACGGCTTCAAACCCCCGAGTAGGCACCAATGAGTTTTTTTTGTTTTAATCTTTAAAGTTTAAAGTTTCAATTATACGGTTTTTGGTGAAGGAAAACATCATGAGGAAACCTGCATATCTCTATAGAATTCTGGGGATATGTGTAACCTATTAATCCACATTGCAAGAGCGTGGTAGGTCTTAGCTCCAACCCTTCTCTCAAAAATGTAGAAACGAGGCCAATGCCCAGCAGTGGGATATTAACTGGCCGTAAATCTAAAATTTACTTAAAGCGCATCTAGCAAATAAGGTAAATAAAGTATTGACTGGATAATCAACAATTGATTTTGTCGTTTTTAAGCCACTAAACCCAAGAAAACCAAAATGTATTGTCACATGGCTAACATTTATGACTGGCCCGTTGGCGCAGTGGGTAGTGACCATGCCTTCAGCTCCGCGGGTCGCGGGTTCGATTCCCGCCGAGGGCCAACATTTTCTATAAAAAAATTGTTGGTTCTTCGAGCCTGGGTGTGTATTTGTATTTAAGTATGTATTTAAAATTATATATGTAGTATATTTACCAGTTGTCCGTCACCCATAACACAAGTATTAACTTACTTTGGGGACGGACGACCGTGTGTGTAAGTGTCCCATATATTTATTTATTTATTTATTTATTTACATTACTTTCAAGGTTTCCACGTAAACCAGAAGTCATGGTGACGTACGAAGGTATCCAATTACGAATGAAACAACTCGAGGAATATCTATTTAACCTTCTCAACATATCCATTTATAGGAATCATCATGAAACCGTAAGCGTTCTATTATTTACATCTATAACGTTTATATCTAAAAATATAGGATTAAATATTATTAAACTTGTGCAAGGTTTGATATTTAAATATTGTGTTAAGCATTCACATGGGTTTCTAACCATAGAGGTATTATACTTAGAGTAGGGATGTCAGCCTAAAATGTGCCATATTACAATAAAGAAAATATAAAATAATACATATAAGAGACAAATTAGGAACCGACATGAACTTGCGTTTCCTGCTTTGCGCCTTGCAAAAGTCCATAAGTCGTTTGTGGGTTTGGGTATAAGATTCTATAATAAAATGCCGCAATCGATTTTATCTTTGCCACTACAGCAGTTTAAAAACACTGTTAAAAAATCCTACTATACTATTGAGGATTATATAGATGATAAAAATGCGTGAATACTACTCCTCTACCTCTACAAGATTGTGATGACCTAATTTAACTAATAAAACGAGCCCAGAAGGTCTTGGGTCGTAACATCTTCACTTTCTTACTAATTACTTTAATCAATCAATTGTTTACAATTTTACTTGAATAAAGAATAATTTATATTTGAATTTATAGATTTCTTGAGTGCTCAAATATGTTCGAATTTTATTAACGTGCGGGCGGATGAAACAACCTCCGGAACCTGGGCCCATCATCTCGGCGTCTCAACCTATCTTATGCAGCCGTCAGCTGTATGTGGTCCGGCTTCATGAATCACTGCGTGTATATGTGTACGTGTGTGTGTGTGCTTGTATGTACTTGGCCGATTCCCGAAACCGTTGGCTTGCCTCAGCACTCTTCCACGGACACGTAATGTCTGTTTCTCCCGGAGTATACACTTCACTATATCGGTTAAAAAACACCCGGTGTGCACACAACCTTCGTAAGGTCACGCGTTATTGAATCGACCCTATATCGGGGAATAGTAACCCAACGCGCACTAAAACCGCGGACGGTCGCGTCTTCTCAAACGCTTCACTGGTTAAACGCGTCACTAAATACTCACATCAGTCTCAAATGACAATAAAGTCGTGTCACTACTGAGAATAACACCCGAAACGCAAAATTACACGTGTGCGTTATAAAAGAATGCCGCGTCCAAAAATGTTTTCACGTTTAAGGTGAAATTCCTGGAGGTATCGCAACTCTCATTCATCTCAGAGTTGGGCACGAAGGGCAAGGAGGGCATGATACAGAAGAGAACAGGCTCCACCAGGCCAGGGCAGGCCGGCTGCAACTGCTTCGGCCTACTCGGGAATATGGTTTGTGTGAGGTCAGTCCAGATATCTCAAACTCAAACTCTCAATATTCTTTATTCGAGCTGTGATAGCCCAGCCGTGAGACCGTGCGACTCTTTCGAGGGGAACACGAGTTCGAACCCGGGCAGGCACCAATAAGTTTTTTTTTATTAAAACTCATGTGTCTGTTGTTTGTTAGAAAGTTTGTTAGAAAGCGGTCATAAAGTTCCTAATGACCATTGTTTCGAAATACTGCACACCTGCGAAAAAAGCTTGAAATTAAATATTTTGGAACAATTAGAAATCATTAAGCATAACAATGGCACCCTCATTAACGAGCAGATAAATGTCTCTAGTTCAAGCTTGTTGCACGTGTTCCGAGGTAAAATAAAGGGTGGGGATGAACCAAGTACTATTTAACAACGCTTGTTTGGATAACGCTTCACTTTGCGATTTTGTCGTGGAGTCTATCTCCTGATGATGCTTCGGTTGCGGGGCGAAACGATTGTTGAGTTTGTGATAGTGAACCTGTGTAGTGCTTGTGTATTGTGGTGGAAGTGGTGGAGGTTTGTGCATGTGTTTTTACGAATCCTGCACGTATCGGGTATGAAAATACTGATAGTCCACTATACATTAAACACTATATATTTTCTATTTACTGTATCGCGGATTATAGCAAAATAATTTTATTATTACTCATGTGTCTAATTAATAATTGCAATTTATCACACGCTTTTCGGTGAAGGAAAACATCGTGAGGAAACCTACATATCTAGAGAATTCTGGAGATATGTGTAACCTGCCAATCCGCATTGGAGCAGCGTGGTAGGTCTTAGCTCCAATCCTACTCTCCAAAAACGGAGAGAGGAGGCCTATTCCCAGCAGTGGGATTGTAACAGGCCGTTATTTTACTTTACTTTTATTGATTATTTCAAGATGTAACTACTTCTGCACGGGGTTGGTGTGCGCGAAATGGCAAGAGAGATGGTTTTTCGTTAAGGACACCTTCTTCGGCTATATCCGGCCGAGCGATGGCGTCGTCAAAGGTGTGATGCTGTTTGACCAAGGGTAAGTAAATCTCCTTTTGTTGTCTCTCTGAAGGCGAAAAGTTAGAGAAAGTTAGTCAATTTCGAATAATTTAGCAATGCTTGTGATTCCAGTCCATTCGATAATTTTGCTCAAGATTTCTTTCTAAACCTTAAACCATTTTTACTAAAAATCTTTTCCAATCATGGTGAAATCTGAAATCCATATATATCTTGCGTACAACATCAAATCAAATCAAAATATTCTTTATTCAAGTAAGCTCTTTCAAGTACTTTTGAATCGTCAATGATCTATATGACTAATGATACATACATGCTACAACTTCGGAATATTGCTCTTACCGAGAAGAACCATCAAGAAAGTCGGCGGTCAATCTTTTAAACAATTTGAATTTTACATTATTAACACGCTGTCTTGTGACATTATTAAACCACTGTCTTGTATGAAGCTGAAAGGATTTTCAAATCCAGACTTTCTTATCATCCGAATAATCTTCAATTTTGCAATATGCTTTACGTATTAGCATGTCCTAGATATCCAACGTTTCTCGTATTCGAAGTGAATCTTGTAAAATGAATTAACGTTTTTATTCTATAATAGAATTGCTTCTATAATAAAATTCCTCAATCCATTTTAGACCAGTCTACAGAAAGATTTAAACTAAGTGTAAAAAATATGCTTATACGTAAAGCATATTACAAAATTGAAGATTATTTGGATGATAAGAAAGCCTGGATTTGAAAATCCTTTCAGCTTCATACAAGACAGCGGTTGCGTTTGAATTTTACATTATTAACACGCTGTCTTGTGTGAAGCTGAAAGGATTTTGAAATCCAGGCATTTATATAATCCGAATAATCTTCAATTTTGCAATATGCTTTACGTATAAGCATGTCCTAGATATGCAACGTTTCTCATATTCGAAGTGAATCTTGTAAAATTAATTAACGTTTTTATTCTATAATAGAATTGCTTCTATAATAAAATTACTCAATCCATTTTAGACCAGTCTACAGAAAGATTTAAACTAAGTGTAAAAAGTATGCTTATACGTAAAGCATTTACAAAATTGAAGATTATTTGGATGATAAGAAAGCCTGGATTTCAAAATCCTTTCAGCTTCATACAAGACAGCGGTTTAATAATGTATAATTGAAAATATTTAAAAGATTGACCGCCGAATTTCTTGCTGGTTCTTCTCAGTAAGATGAACATTCCGAACCAGTTGTAGCTTCATTAATCATATTGATGCTTGACGATTAAAAAGTGCCTGAAGTGGTTTATTTGAATAAAGATTATTTTGATTTTGAGTTTGATTTTGATTTTGATTTGGCAAAGTAACCCGTACTTATAAAGCAGTTACCTTGCGGAAGGCATGATTAAGTTATTATTAATAAGCAAAAAAATAATTAGTGAATCGAAAGAGGCGACTTTTTTTATTTAATCTCCTTTTTTGATTGAGTTCATATATATCTAATTTTTCATGTTATGTTACATGCAGCCCGTAAAATAGTAAGTAAATAGAAAATATATATAATGCTAAATGTATAATGGGGTTAGTTTTCATACCTGATACATGCAAAATACGTAAAACACATGCACAAACCTCCACCACCACAATACTAGTATAATATTTTCTATTTACATCGCGGATTATATCAAAATAATTTCATTATTAGGTACTCCTATGAATCTCTGCAAAGTTATTCCTATTTGTATAAACTATTTGTTGCTTTGATTATTATTGAGTACACATAAAGATGTTATTAACAAGTCAAAACGCTATTGCGATATCAGTCGCACAATAGATTGTTATCAATCAATCACGCTCATATTGTTATCGGGAATCTGTATCCGATATTCTGTACCACATCTTCTAGAGAACTTCCACAAAGTCTAAAAACTGTATAAGATAAAGTATATTTAAATATTAGTTTAAGTATTTTATATTATATCTAACACAAGTTGACTCTAGCTTTATTTATAAGCAAGGTACCCTAAAATAAACCAATATATTTGGTTTCTCTTAAAATTCAATATTTGTGTATTGGTCAGAAATAGATTCAGCGATCATCAAACTAATATAGTTTTTGTCAAAGTGTATAGTGTAATAAACAGAGTGTTACAGCAGTTTAAAAAGAGGCTGATACAGAAAACCTTCCGTATAATATAATATGTGCTGTGCCAGCGGCTAGTGTCACAATTTTTTTCTAGAATTCAAATTTTAAACAAAAGTAATTATTGTGAGTTAACCATAAGAGATAAAGACATGCTATCGCGGACTTTTTTGTAGTATTTTATAGATCTACAATTCTCTTGTACATTACTTTAGCGTAACTCTACTGGTTTACGCAGCGCACGCAACTAAAGCTCCCAGCAAGCAAGTTTTTCAAAACTACTCGATCTCTTCAACACAGTTGTCATAATACCGATATGTACTATTTAGCTAAACCATTCGGACAACCATCTTTTGCTGAAAACCGTACAAAAATCCGCTCAGTAGATTTTGAGAAAATCGATTATATACAGACAGCGAGATTATGGGACTTTGTTTTAATAATAAGTATAGTGTTTTGAATAAAACGACGAGCGGCCCCCCGCCAGTCACCCGTTACCACGCACGCACGCACGCATACCGCCAGACACGATAGAGAGAGGTCGCGCGCGGCTTGGACGCGTCATTCTTTTATAACGCACGTGTGTAATTTTGCGTTTCGGGTGTTATTCTCAAATTTAGTGAGGCGTTTAATCAGTGAAGCGTTTGAGAAGACGCGACCGTCCACGGTTTTAGAGACGATTCAATAACGTGTGACCTTACGAAGGTTGTGTGCACACCGGGTGTTATTAAGCCGATATAGTGAAGTGTATACTCAGGGAGAAACAGACATTACGTGTCCGTGGAGGAGTGCATAGGCGAGCCAACGGTTTCGGGAATCGGCCAAGTACATACAAGCACACACACACACGTACACATATACACGCAGTGACTCATGAGGCCGGACCACATTCAGCTGACGGCCGCATAAGGTAGGTTGAGATGCCGGGACGACGGGCCCAGGTCTCGGAGGTTGTTTCATCCGTGCGCATGTTTGCGCGAAACATATAGATTTTTGTTCTTAATACTTATTCTTACTTAGTTACTTTCATACGTATCCTAACTCAATTCCTCTGATAGGTTCGAGGTATCAAGCGGCATGTATTCCACTGGTCTAAGCAACGGCCTGCAAATACTAAACAATAGTAGGCAGATGGTGATCAAATGTTGGACCAAGCGGAAGAGCAAGGAGTGGATGCATTATTTAAAGACAGTCGCCAACCAATCAGGTAAGTTGTGTGGTTCGTCAATATATATAGAAATCAAAACAGCGGTTTAATAATGTATAATTGAAAATATTTAAAAGATTGACCGTTCGAGTTTCTTGCTGGTCTCAGCAAGAGCAACATTCCGAACCAGTTGTAGCTTCAAAAGTAGTAATAAAATTATTTTGCTATAATCCGCTATACAGTAAATAGAAAACATATATAGTGCTAAATGTACAGTGGACTATCTGTTTTTTCATACCCGTTACATGCAGGATTCGTAAAAACACATGCACAAACCTCTCCGACACACTGTCTGTACCAATGATGATGAAATTTGGTGCATTTTAGATATACCCGTTCAATATATATGATAAAGATATTGTTAAACTTAATTTAGATATGTCAAAAATTTGTAGAGCAAAACAAAATAAAAAATAAAGACAAGAGACCTAAAGATAGTAAAACTTCGCGTTTACTCCAACGTTTTTTTTTTAAATAAAATAATTATTTATAAAAAGTAAAATTTATTTAATAACTCTCACAAGAAATACTAAGACCTAAACTTAAGTTAATGCTTATCGGTAGGAGTCGAGTTATGGACTGACTCCTCCCGATGGCCCAAGCGAACATCACGCGAGCAATGCAGGTGGTCGCTTCATCGCTTATTGAATAGTAATAATAAAATTATTTTACTATAATCCGCGATACAGTAAATAGAAAATATATATAGTGTTAAATGTATAGTGGACTATCCGTATTTTCATACCCGATACGTGCAGGATTCGTAAAAATACATGCACAAACCTACACGTATCAGGTATGAAAATACTGATAGTCCACTATACATTAAACACTATATATATTTTCTATTTACTGTATCGCGGATTATAGCAAAATAATTTTATTCTTACTATTGTATTATGAATCTCCGCAAAGTAACGCCTAATTCTATAAATTATTCATCGCTTATTGTTGGAAGACCACCCTGCATTTCGTGGGATCGACATCCATAACTAGATAGTGCATGTTTTTTTTATACAATTAAATTTAATATGGCCAGAATAAAAAATAAATTATTTTATAACACAAATAATCAAACAAATGACTACTGAACAGGGTTTCACAATAATAAACGCTTTTGATAAGTCTTGTGTTAAAAGCTGTGATAGCCCAGTGGTGAGACCGTGCGACTCTCTAGAGACGAACATGGGTTCAAACCCGGACATCAATGTCAAAATATCAATGAGTTTTTCTATTAAAACTTATGGCTCTAATTTATAATTGCAATTTATCACATGCTTTTCGGTGTAGGAAAACATCATGAGGGAACTTGCATATATCTAGAGACTTCTAGGGATATGTGTAACCCACCAATCCGCATTGGAGCAGCGTGGTAGGTATGAGCTCCAATCTCCAAAAAACGGAGAGAGAAGTTCTATTCCCAGCAGTGGGATTGTAATAGGCCGGTACTTTACTTTTTTTAAAACGTTTTTATTTATCTAGCCCGTGAATTCACGTATCCAAACGTACACCACTCGTTCGCACCCCCACGGGCTGCAACCCCCGTGGCGACCTTAGTAGATGGCTCTGCTTACCTTTCTGCGGTAGCAGACGCTATGGAGTTAGCTAGGGAAGAGATATTCATAGCCGACTGGTGGCTCAGCCCAGAGATATACATGAAGAGGCCCGCCTTGAATGGCGACTATTGGAGACTGGATACCATACTCAAACGGAAAGCGGTGAGTTTGTGTCTATATCAGTTAGTTGTGACCAATATCATCATTCTCATGCCCTTATCCCACTCTAAGTGCTATGCCAGAACATGTTCTCTTCCATTCTGTCCTAACACTTGTCAAATCTGGCGCTAAACTTTTTATATGTAAGTTAGTCATACTTCACACAATTTAACCATTTGTTCTTAGGCTTCACCCTATTCACAGATCCATAGTTCATCATCATCATTCTCCTGCCCTTATCCCACTCTAAGTGGGATCGGCACAACATATTACAAACATGTTGTCACATTTGGCTACGTATTTTACGACCGGCCGCCTGCCTGACGTCAACTTACCTTAGTCGCCTTTTACGACACCTCGGTAAGAAATGAGGGTGGTCCATTCTATGCAGCCGGATACCATACGGCACATACCTTAGTCGCCTCTTAGAACTCCTCGGTCAGAAATGAGGGTGGTCTATTCTATGCAGCCGGATACCACACGGCACATACCTTAGTCGCCTCTTACGACTCCTCGGTAAGAAATGAGGGTGGTCTATTCTATGCAGCCGGATACCACACGGCACATACCTTAGTCGCCTCTTACGACTCCTCGGTAAGAAATGAGGGTGGTCTATTCTATGCAGCCGGATACCACACGACACATACCTTAGTCGCCTCTTACGACTCCTCGGTAAGAAAGGGGGATGGTCTATTCTACTCGGCCGAATACTACACGGCGGATCGACTTACCTTAGTCGCATTGTACGACACCTCGGTAAGAAAACGGGTGGTCTATTCTACTCGGCCGGATACCACACGGCGGATCGACTTACCTTAGTCGCATTGTAAACTTTAATTGTAAAAAATTTCATCGCTATTTCGTCGATTTAGCCCACATTTGTTGTCCGTTACAAGTTCTGCCAAAATTGTTAAATTGTGCCAATAAGAGGCACAAAGATATAAAAAGGTGTAAAATATTGATGTGGCTGCGTTCACAACATCCTCCCACCCGGGCCGGATCCTTCAACATGTCACAGGAAGTGGACAAATGGTGTTACAAATCCGGCTCGAAGGACCACTTGTTTCTTCTTAGATCTTGTGAAGATGTTATCTATAGGCGCTTTTAAATAATAAAAAGGTGGTCTTTTTTCTCAGGTTTAATCGTACGTGTTTAAGAATATGTTGTCCGCTACAAGTTCTGCCAAAAATTTTAAATTGTGCCAAAACGGGACACACAGATATAAAAAAGGTGTAAAATATTGATGTGGCTGCGTTAACGACATGCCCCCGGGCCGGATTCTTCAACATGTCACAGGGAGTGGATATCCGTATATGTTGTTACAGATCCGGCTCGAAGGACCACTTGTTTCTTCTTAAATCTTGTGAAGATGTTCTATATAGGCGCTTGTAAATGATACGAAGGTGGTTTTTTGCTCAGATTTAATCGTTTAATATTTAAATATTTTGGGCGTTACTTTGCGGAGATCCATAATACAAAAGTAATAATAAAAATTATTTTGCTGTAATCCGCGATATACTAAATAGAAAATTTATATAGCGCTAAATGTATAGTGGACTATCAGGATTCGTAAAAACACATGCACAAACCTCCACCACTGCCGCCACAATACACAAGCACTACACACGTTCACTATCACAAACTCAACAATCGTTTCGCCCCGCCTCATCAGGAGATAGAATCCACGACAAAATTGCAAAGCAATCAATCGCAAGCAGCAAGCAGAAAAAATATATATATTTCTGTTACGTAATGGGGTGAATGGTGTGAGAAAGTACCTCTTACTAAGAATTTGGGAGTACATTTAGTATTTAATACTAAAAGCTAGTAGTTCAATATTTGGATGTGAAAACAACTTTAATTCATTGATCATAAATGGAAAGTGGGATTCGAGTAATTTTAAGAGTAAAAATTACTTTAACGGTTGTCGTTCTCTCAACAGGCTCAAGGCGTGAAGGTGTCCATAATGCTGTACAAAGAAGTGGAGATGGCACTCGGTATCAACAGTTTCTACAGTAAAAGTAGATTAGCTAGTGAAAATATTAAGGTACTGACAGAAACTCAGAAATAACGTTACGTAGAAGCTGTGTGTACTACTAGATCTAGTCTATGTTCGAGTAGAGAAAATAATGTGATGGTAAACATGGGGTGTATGTAATATGTAGGCCTCCTCTCGTTTTTGGAGAGAAGGGTTGGAGCTAAGACCTATCACGCTGCTCCAATGTGGTTTAAAAGGTTACACATATCCCTGGAATTCTCTAGAGATATGCAGGTTTCCTCACTATGTTTTCCTTCACCGAAAAGCGTGCGATAAATTGCAATTATCAATTAGACACATGAGTTTTAATAGATAAACTCATTGGTGCCTGCCCGGGTTTGAAGCACACACACAACAGCTCTCGCAGGGAAACTCAGTTTAGCAGCCTATGCTATTCGAAAGATAAGACAGTTTACAGACGTCGAAACAGCAAAACTAGTTTATTTTGCTTACTTCCATAGCATTATGTCTTATGGAATAATGTTATGGGGTAAATGCGCTGATATTGAGAAAATTTTCGTATTGCAAAAAAGAGCCATACGTGGCATTTATAATTTGAGTCCGCGTGAGTCCCTGCGAGAGAAGTTTAAGGAAACAGGTATTCTTACGTTAGCTTCACAGTATATTTTTAGCAATTTGATTTTTGTGCATAAAAATATACATAATTATAAAAAGATTGGCGATGTATATAATAGACAAAGTAGGCCATAAGCTTGCGGCTCCTGCTTTGCGCCTTGTAAGAGTACGTAAGTCGTTTGTGGGTTTGGGTATAAGATTCTATAACAAAATTCCACAATCAATTTTAACTTTGCCATTACAGCAATTTAAAAATACTGTTAAAAAGAGGCTGATACAGAAAGCCTATTATACCGTGGAGGCTTACATTGATAAGAATGCGTGGATATAGCTGCTCTTTGACCTTGTGCAGGATAGCTATGATAAAATGTAATTAGTATTAAGAATCTTCTTTATTAAAAGAGCTCCACCGAGTTTCTTGCTGGCTCTTCTCGGTAGGACGGCTTTCCAAACCAGCAATAGAGTCGACGATTCAAAAGCACTTGTTTACAAGTTTATTTGAATAAAGAATATTTTGAATTTGAATTTGAATTTGAACCCATGTCGTCTCTAGAGAGTCGCACGTATGTATGTATGCTTTCCACACAGGTGTTCCGACATCCGGACCACGCTAAAGTGGGCGTCTTGTTCTGGGCCCACCACGAGAAGATCGTAGTTGTAGATCAAACAGTCGCTTTTTTAGGCGGAATCGATCTCTGCTACGGGAGATGGGATGACCATAGGCATAGGTAATGACTCATTTTTTATTTTATATATTTTATTTATTTAGGTTCATTTACATTTATTTACACTGATACATTTACAAAGTTACTTATATAACTATAACCTTAACTAAATGCAATAATTAATTAAAAATGAACACAACATGATTATTACAAAAAAGTTCAACAAAATTTAATTAATTAATTAATTTATTTATTTATTTACTTTAACAAAATCCACAGCTCTTATAGTAATTTACAAAATATTACTTTATTTAACTTACAGCTAATTACGGATTTTAATTTTGCTAACAATATTATCAATATAATAAGGACGCCAGAGAAGTGTGTGTATGTGTGTGTGTGTGTAAATGTGTTGCATGTGTGGAGAAATGTGTGCGCATGGTTGAGTGCATGTTTATGCTATGCATGAAAATGCTTCAATTTGTGTATATATATATATATATATATATATATATATATATATATATTTTACATAGTTACATACATCAAATAGTTTACATATTCCGAATAGTATCCAGAATTTTTTTCTTAAAACATTCCTTTGAATTACTAAATATTAGGTCCTTACATATGAAATTGGCGTTTTCTATGGGAGGAACATAAAGTCGTTTTTTTTTTAATGAAATATATTTAATAAATAAAGTATGTACCATTGCTATGTATGCACTTTTGCCATCTCATAGATAGTTCATTGATCCCCTTACTAAAAAAACCATTCGGGCGGGAATCAATAAAATCTTTGAAGGCGGTTTGGACTGCCCCATCGGAGTTGAATTTTTTTCCTTGCAAGTAGTTATCCAAATTGCGAAAAAAATGGTAATCTGTTGGAGCAAGGTCCGGAGAGTACGGTGGATGTCTAAGACATTCTAATTGAAGCTCCTCTGATTTGGTAGCCGTCTGTTGTGCAGTGTGTGGTCTAGCGTTGTCCTGAAGCAGCAGTGGCCTAGAGCGATTGACCAGCCTCGGTTGTTTAGTAGCTAGCTTTTCCATCATGGTTTGCAGTTGCTGACAATAGATATCTGCCGTAATCGTCTGGCCAGATTTAAGAAAGCTGTAGTGAACGACACCGGCGCTAGTCCACCAAACACTTACAAGCAACTTTTTTTTAGTCAATTTTCGCTTAGGGCAGGATTTGGCTGGTTCCCTAGGGTTCAGCCATTGCGATGAGCGCTTCTGATTATCGTAGAGGATCCTCTTTTCATCGCAGGTAATGATTTGATTTAAAATTCCTTCATTATTGTGCCGGTTGACTAACGTAACGCAGCAGTCGACGCGCGTTTGTCGGTTTGCTTCACTCAATTCATGAGGTACCCACCTTTCGAGCTTTTTCACCTTCCCAATTTGCTTCAAGTGGATTAGAATAGTTTTATCACTAACACCGGAGCCTGCAGCTAACTCGGACGTGGTTTGTGATGGATCCGCTTCCACAATAGCCTTCAATTTTTCATTATCAACTTTGGTCTCCGGCCGTCCACGAGGCTTGTTCTGCAGGTCGAAATTTCCAGAACGAAAACGTTGGAACCAAAAACGCACTGTGTTTTCTTTTGCGACACCGTCACTATACACATCATTAATCCTTCGAGCCGTTTCTGCAGCACTGGTGCCACGGTGGAACTCATACTCGTAAATAACGCGATATTTCATGTTTTCCGTTTTGTAAACAGAGTGACACAAAGAAAAAAAACAAAAGAAGAAAAAACAAATGAATTAGGGGGTTTGAAACACAAATGCATGAGTAAATAGCTGTATGAATTTGAATTTGGAATTCCTAACCATAAAGGTAATATTTGAGATCAAAGTGGCCAGTACGACAAAACGCCAATTTCATATGTAAGGACCTAATATATCAACCTGGGTATAATTGAGATTATAGTTTCTTAGCAGTCGACATACTATCGAGTTAATATTAAACTACAAACAATATATGAAAGAAAAGAAAAAAAATGATTTTTAAACACCTATTATATCATTCTCAGCTATAAGATTGTTTGTAACATTGAATTAAGGGGACACGTTTAAATTCACCATATCGACTGTGAACTGGCAAATTGTCCTATCTAATTTTTGACAACTTTTCAGGAAGAAGAGAAAACGTGATTATTAATATATTCGCAATAGTTTTTGTGTAATAAAAAACAGTTGACTTTAAATGTTTATTTATTTACAAATTTTCTAGTAGATAACACATGTTGATACGGTAAATGATGGGCAGTAGTACCTAATGAGGTTAAAAAGTGATTTGGCTTAAAATTGAGATAGGAGATATTGCCGGTTCACAGTCGATATGCTAAATAGATCTGTTTTAGAGGACGTTAGTTGGCTATACATAAACTATGAACACAACTCACAATAGGCGTAAATTTAAAAAATTGATATAGTAATTTGAATTTTAATAAATGACTATAAATGTTCTAACAAGAAATGTACTGTTGAACCCAAATAAGTTGGGACCCTACTTGGACATGCTTTCATTCAAACTCACTCAAATACTCAGAATATTTTAATGTCTCATTAAAATAATTTTGACTTGCCCGTTGGCGCTGTGGGTTGCCCTGCCTTCAGCTCCGCGGGTCGCGGGTTCGATTCCCGCCGAGGGCCAACATTGTCTATAAACAAATTGTTGGTCCTTCGAGCCTGGGTGTGTTTGTATTTAAACTTATATATGTAGTATATCTACCAGTTGTCCGTCACCCATAACACAAGTATTAAGTTACTTATTTTGCGGACGGACGACCGTGTGTGTAAATGTCCCATATATTTATTTATTTATTAATTTTTTAATATTCAGCAATTTTTTTTATTAGATTATAATGTTCCGTGGGTTAAAGTACTTAATTGAATCGAATTAATTGAATTTTTAAGTATAGTTAGGGAAAGTTACAGAGAGGTTTGAATTAAGTGTAAATTACTTTACTCATGTTAAGTAGTAACTTAACATGATTATCCATCAAGCACATTACAAAATGAAAGATTATTTGGATGATAAAAATGCCTGAATTTGAAAATCTTTCCATCTTCATAGAAGACTGCGGTTTAATAATGTAAACTGAAGTTTAAAATATTAAGCCGAGTTTATTTTTGGTTCTTCTCGGTAATAGTAAAATTCCGTACCAATTGTTCCTTCATTATTCTTATTTACCCTTGACGATTCAAAAGTGCTTGAATGAGCTTATTTGGATGAATGAAAAAAAAAGCACTGGTAATATGTTAAATACCACTCTGTATAAGGTTTATCTGAAAGCTATGATAGCCCAGCGATGATACCGTGCGACTCTTTCGAGGGAACACGAGTTCAAACCCGGGCAGGCACCAATGAGTTTTTCTATTAAACTCATGTGTCTAATTGATAATTGCAATTTATCACACGCTTTTTGGTGAAGGAAAACATCGTGAGGAAACCTGCATAGCTCTAGAGAATTCTGGAGATACGTGTAACCTACCAATCCGCATTGAAGCAGCGTGGTCTTACCTCCAACCATTCTCTCCAGAAACGGAGAGAGGAGGCCTATTCCCAGCCGTGGGATTGTAAAAGGCTGCTACTTTAGGCTTATCTCACTCCCTTACCAACGAAAATAACATCTATGTACAGAAACTATATTAGAACTACTTCGGCAAACCAGCGTTTGCTTCTATAAATCATTTATTATCGATGTATTTCTCTGTCCGAATATGAGATAAGAAAAGCTTGCTCCAACCATTCTCTCCAGAAACGGAGAGAGGAGGCCTATTCCCAGCAGTGGGATGTTAACAGGCTGCTACCTTTTTTAAACTTTTATATGTGTATGTATAAGTATATATTATTTCTTAATAGCTTACACCACACCTACCTTGTACAGGTATGTCCTCTTACTTAACTGGTTGTCTGGAAGAGATCGCTATGTAGCGATAAGACCGCCAGGTTGTGCAACCTTATTTTGATTTAATTATAGTGCTTATGTATTTTTTGTGGTGTGCAATAAAAGCATTATCATTCATTCATTCATTCTTTAATTCATTCATTCATTCATTCATTCATTCATTCACTGATTCATTCATTCATACATTCACTGATTCATTCATTCATTCATAAGGTTTACCCATTTTCATCTAACAGTGTGTTATAATTTAGAACTGATTCTTTGTGTTTGCTCGTCAGATTAGCGGACCAAGGTAACATAGCACAGCCTAAATCCTCGTTGAAAACCAAGAAGATAACCTCCAGCTCTCCCGGGGCCGGCCTCTGTCTGCCGCAAACCAACGGTCTAGAGGCAGCCATTCAACTGGCCAAATCGTCCAAAGACGTTGTAATTGGACTAAATATGTAAGTTATTAATGTTCAGAGACCGGCTATACTCACGTCTTATTTTATCGGATGAGCCCGACTAGTTACACATGTTACAAACTTGTTGTCACGTGATTTGGCTACGTATTTTACGACCGGCCGCCTGGCTGACGTCAACTTACCTTAGTCGTATTTTACGACACCTCGGTAAGAAAGGAGGGTGGTCTATTCTATGCAGCCGAATACCACACGGCACTTATCTTAGTCGCCTCTTACGACACCTCGGTAAGAAATGAGTGTGGTCTATTCTATGCAGCCGGATACCACACGGCACTTATCTTAGTCGCCTCTTACGACACCTCGGTAAGAAATGAGGGTGGTCTATTCTATGTAGCAGGATACCACACGGCACTTATCTTAGTCGCCTCTTACGACACCTCGGTAAGAAATGAGGGTGGTCTATTCTATGTAGCAGGATACCACACGGCACTTATCTTAGTCGCCTCTTACGACACCTCGGTAAGAAATGAGGGTGGTCTATTCTATGTAGCAGGATACCACACGGCACTTATCTTAGTCGCCTCTTACGACACCTCGGTAAGAAATGAGGGTGGTCTATTCTACTCAGCCGGATACCACACGGCGGGTTGTGACCAATATCATCATTCTCATTGTTTCTATTAGATCTTGCTCAATGTTCTCTGTAGGCGCTTGTAAATGATACAAAGGTGGTCTTTTTGATCAGGTTTAATCGTCAATATTTATGAGTATTTTACGACACATCGGTAAGAATTGAGGGTGGTTAATTCTACTCAACCGGATGCCACCCGGTGGGTCAACTTACCTTGGTCGCCTTTTACGACATCTCGGTAAGAAATGAGGGTGGCCTATTCTACTCAGTCGGATACCACACGGCATAAAAATCATGTCATACCATTTACCCTTTTAAAATACAAACACCACTTTATTTGTATTTTTTGTACCCTCATTAAAAATTAATATATCGATATTCAAGTACTATGCAGTAGTAGAAAAAGATGAAATGGAGCAACAATTTTGTTTTCGTTAAATTCTACAAAATTAAGTGAATTTCAGTTTTATGATCAGATTTATCATATCAGTGACCAGGATCTATATAGATCTATGATATTTACTATTGTAAATAAGTTTAAATACTCAAAATTTATATACTTTAACTTAAATTGCTGTACAAATTTCGATCATTTTAGACCCTTAGATGATAACTTACAAGAAGCAAATGAAAATAATGAAACAGAAACAGACATTCCGAGAACTGAACCTCTAGTATTAGAACCAGGAGATCAATTGTTACAAATAGGAACCGACCCAAGATTAGACAACGCTGAACAGAAACGGAACGTTCTAGACAAAATAACTGATAGAGGAAAGGATTTCATAAGTATCTTATACCCACCGTATGAAGAAGAAAGGAACGAGCAGAAATTTGACGACTCTGAAAGGAAAAAAGCTGAAAAATACGCGAGATCTAACGATGAAGTACTATTAACTGATGCGCTAGGAATCAAACCTAGGTCGATTGAGCCAACACCGCTAGCGCAAGTGGTTGAAGGTAGAGTGATAACTGAAAACACCAAGAAAGCGTTGGAAGGAATCGAAGGGAATTCGAAGCTTTGGATAGGGAAGGACTATGTTAATTTTATTGTTAAGGACTTTAATAATTTGGATCTGCCATTTGTAGGTAAGAATTATATTTCGTAATCAACAATTATTACATTTTTTAAATTTAAACTATCGTGAGTAGTAGTCGGATTAGCCCTACTAGTCCGATAAAATTAGTATAGCCGGTAAAAGTAGTATAGCCGGTAAAAGTAGTATAGCCGTGAGTATAGCCGGTATCTATATGTTTTGTATAAATTCACGCGCGCGACGCGACCTCGACAAGCCGGAGCAACGACCTTTATGCATTCTATTGCAGCAAGTCACGTCGGCCACCTTAGTTACGTTTCGGATACTATAAAGACAAGACGCGTACGCTTGTATAGAACTTTATGGTAGAACGCACACGCATAATTATGCGTTTTGGGTGTGGTTTTTAGATTTTGTGTTTTTCGGGTGTTTTATTCAATAGTGCCACGACTGTATTGCCTTTTGATATTGATATAAGTATTTAGTGACGCGTTTTTAATCAGTGAAACGTGTGACAAGGCGCGACCGTACGCGGTTTTAGTTGGCGCTGGGGTTACTGTTCCCCCATATAGGGACGATTCAATAACGTGTGACCTTACGAAGGTTGTGTGCACACCGCGTGTTATTTGTGTTACTTAACCGATATAGTGAAGTGTATACTCCGGGAGAAATAGACAGTACGTGTCCGTGGAAGATTGCTGAGGCGAGCCAACGGGTTCGGGAATCGCTCAAGTACATACAAGCACACACACACGTACACATATACACGCAGTTATTCATGAGGCCGGACCACATACAGCTGACGGCCGCATAAGGTAGGTTGAGACGCCGAGACGGCGGGCCCAGGTCTCGGAGGTTGTTTCATCCGCCCGCACGTTTGTGCGGAACACTATATATTAACTATAATTATTACATTACTAGCTGTGCTAGCGGCTTTGACCGCGTGAAAATACGTCACATAAATTTTCACCAAATGAAAATTTTAAACATAAAAGTAGTCATTGTGAGTTAACCATAAGAGATAGAGACGTGCTATCGCGGACTTTTTCGTAGTACTTTTGCATATCTACAATTCTCTTGTATATTTTCACTTTAGATTTAGTCATTTCACTTTAGATCACTTTAGTGTATCTCGTCTAATTTTCGCCGCATGCGAGTAAAGACCTCAGCAGGCGTGTTTTTTTACAACCGCGGTACTTTAGCATAATTTACATAAAACTGTGATATACCAACCTAAACCTTCCGAAATAATTACACCTCCTATTTGTAAGAACCATACAAAAATCTGTTCAGCAGATTTCGAGAAAATCGAGCACATACAAACAGATATCTCTTGGGGACTTTGTTTTATATGTGTAGAGTGTAGCTAAAAACATCAAGCATGCATATTTATTCGCCTCACTCATCTATAACAAAAATTAAATAAAATTGGTAAATTTCTAGATCTATTAAAAAATATGGAATATTATTATATGAGAAACCAGAATATCTAAAGAATTCTCATTGTCCTGTCCTTCTCCCACTCTAAGTAGGGTCGGTTCAACATGTTGAGCTATATGCAAAATGGCTAGGTATTTTACGACCGGACGCTTGCCGTTAATAATAATAATAAACAACAACTTTCTTTCTTTTTTTTGCGACGGCTTAGTCGACAAGAACAAACGTTCGCAATACATCCGTAAAATCAGAATAGCGACGTGGAATCTAGGTTCCCTTACAGGACGTAGTCAAGAGCTTGCAGAAACCTTAAAGAGAAGTAACATAAATATATGTTGTATTCAAGAAACGCACTAGAAGGGATCCAAATCAAGAGATCTAGGACTAGGATAGCAACTGGTCTACCATGGTGTGGACAACAAATAACCACTTTGAAAAGGCTTTCGACAGGATACCGAGAAAACTTGTATGGCTATCTCTGAGAGCACAACATTTGCCGGAATATTATATTGAATTAATTCAAGATATGTATCAGAATGTCCGTACAAAAGTTAAATCACCAGCGGGTCTAAGCCAGGAATTTGAGGTTAGGGTGGGAGTCCATCAAGGTTCCGCACTAAGCCCCTTACTTTTCAATCTGGTCATGGACCTTAAAGGTGTTTGAGGTGGTACGGACACGTGATGCGCCGGGATGAACACCATGTTGTGAAAAGGGCATTGAGCCTATCGGAAGTCAAGAGAGGCAGAGGAAGGCCCAAATTAACATGGTGGACCAGTATGCTGAATATGTTAAAATTAAATAGTTTAGATGACCCGACAAACTATGACAGATCATCATGGCGCGACATAATTAGGAGAGCCGACCCTACCTAACGTGGGAATCAGCAAAGAGAAAGAAGAAGAAGAACAACTTTCTTACAATTTTTCTTGACCATTCGGAAGTCTTCATAACAAATATATTCTTCTCTTGAGGTTTTCGTTTTACCATAATCTATACTTATTATAAAACAAAGTCCAAAAAAGCTGTCTGTCTGTATGTAATCGATTTTCTCAAAATCTACTGAACGGATTTTTGTACGGTTTCCACCAAAAGATATTGCAATACTTACGGATGGCTTAGGTAAATAATACATATCGGTGTTATGTAAATAGTGATGAAGAAATCGCGCAGTTGTTAAAAAACCTGCTTGCTGGGAGCTTTAGTCGCGTGCGCTGCGTAAACCAGCAGAGATGCGCTAAAGTAATGTACTAGAGAATTGTAGATTTATAAAACTACTACAAAAAAGTCCGCGATAGCATTCCTCTATATCTTATGGTTAAAACACAATAACTACTTTTATGTTTAAAATTTGAATTCTATAAAAAAATAGTGACACATTGATTTCAACGCGGGCGAAACCGCTGGCACAGCTAGTGAACTATATATTAAATACCGTAACTTAATAACCATTGTACCATTTCAGATTTAGTAGATAGAAACACCACGCCCAGAATGCCATGGCACGATGTGGGGGTTATGGTGCAAGGGCCGGCTGCGCGGGACGTAGCCCGCCATTTCATACAACGGTGGAATGCTATCAAATTAGAAAAAGCAAGGTATGCTTTGCATCCCATTACATTCCTACCGTTTTGAATAAAATGACGCGCGCGACGCGAACGCAAGCCAGGACGTTTTATGCATTCGTTCACTACGAGAGCGGCCCCCCGCCAGTCACCCGTCAGACACGATAGAGGCCGCGCGCGGCTTGAACGCGGCATCCTTTTTCTTACGCACGTGTGTAATTTTGCGTTTCGGGTGTTATTCTCAGATTTAGTGACGCGTTTAATCAGTGAAGCGTTTGAGAAGACGCGACCGTCCGCGGTTTTGGTGCGCGTTGGATACTATTCCCCGATATAGGGACGATTTAATAACGTGTGACCTTACGAAGGTTGTGTGCACACCGGGTGTTATTCAGCCGATATAGTAAAGTGTATACTCAGGGAGAAACAGACATTACGTGTCCGTGGAAGAGTGCTGAGACGAGCCAACGGTTTCGGGAATCGGCCAAGTACATACAAGCACACACATACACGTACACATATACACGCAGTGACTCATGAGGCCGGACCGCATACAGCCAACGGCCGCATAAGGTAGGTTGAAACGCCGAGACGCCGGGCTCAGGTCCCGGAGGTTGTTTCATCCGTCCGCACGTTTGCGCGGAACACCTACCATATCGCTTTAAGTACTGAACCTTCCTTAAAAGCTGTAATAACCCAGTGGTGAGACCGTGCGACTCTCTAGAGAGGAACGTGGGTTCAAACCCGGACATCAATTTTAAAAAAATCAATGAGTTTTTCTCTTAAAAACTAATGTGTCCAATTGATAATTGCAATTTATCACACGCTTTTCGGTGAAGGAAAACATCGTGAGGAAACCTGCATATCTCTAGAGATTTCTAGGTTTATATGTAACCTACCAATCCGCATTGGAGCAGCGTGGTAGGTCTTAGCTCCAATCCTTCTATCCAAAAAACGGACAGAGGAGGCCTATGCCCAGCAGTGGGATATTAACAAGCCGTTACTGTACTATATATATACTGAACCTTCTGTATCATAGAATAATTGTATTTAGCTTATATTCGTCTACAACACGCTAATGTTGGTAAAGAAAAAACCTGTTTCATAACGTTTATTTACCAGAATTGATTGTTGAGAAAACCAAAATATTATGACGTAGTTATATCTCTTAAATGATTTTGAGCTCATAGTTAATAAAGATACCGGCTATACTCACGTCTAATTTTATCGGATTAGCCCGACTAGTTTCGAACCAGTCCGGGGTTCCCGGACGGGTAACTAGTTAAAAGAATCTTATTTGAAAAGAGCAACTACCGAGTTTCTTGCTGGCTTCTCGGTAGGAACATCTTTCCGAACCAGCAGTAGATTTTGCCAAAAGCACTTGTTTACAAGTAATTGAAATAAAGAATATTTTTAATTTTAATTTTGAATTTGAATTAAGTGTGATGTTATCTAGGGCTAAATTAACTAAAGATATATTCAATTCAAATTCAAATTCAAAATATTCTTTATTCAAGTAAACTTATAAACAAGTGCTTTTGAATCGTCAACTTAACTGCTGGTTCGGAAAGCTGTTCCTACCGAGAAGAGCCAGCAAGAAACTCGGCGGTTGCTCTTTTTAAAATATAAATCTTAGAACTAGTTACATTTATTTATTACTGTCTTGTACAGGGTAGAAGCGCACTATATTTATTTATTTGCAGACAAAACGCAAACTACCCATACCTTTTACCAAAGACGTACAGTGACATCAAGCCGTTGCAAGATTTGGAGCAACTACTCAACCTTGATGTGATCAACGCCTCGTGTCAGGTTAGTTTGAACTATGGTCAGGTCAGGGTAAGCTAATATTTACAAGTCAAACCGTATATTGTGTATTTTCTTTGCCAAATATACTGAACAGTTACCATATATATGAACAGTTACATATCGACTGTGAACTGGTAAATTGTCCTTTCTTATTTTTGACAACTTTTCAGGAAGAAGAGATAACGTGATTATTAATATATTCGCAATAATTTTTGTGTAATAAAAAACAGTTGACTTTAAATATGTTTATTTATTTACAAATTTTCTAGTAGATAATACATGTTGATACGGTAAATGATGGGCAGTAGTACCTAATGACGTTAAAAAGTGATTTGGCTTAAAATTGAGATGGGAGATATTGCCGGTTCACAGTCGATATATATTCTTAGAAGTGGCAGGAATCCCACTTAAATATTTCAGCTTTCTCACATATTCAACAAAGACTAACGTACAGCTACAACATATGGAACAGGCCAAACAAGTATTGACAGGTTAAGTTTAATATAACTTGGAGATATTGCCAGGACGATTCTACCACCAGTTCGGAATATACTATCCACTGAGAAGAACTGGGAAGAAACTCAGTGATTACTCTTATCACGAATATTAACTATTCGAGGCTAGATTCTAATAACAAAGTACGACCTACCCGAACAATATTAGAACGGCAAAGTAACACTAATTACACCTGTTTGTTTAACCAATACAGGTTGCAACACGATCTAAACGCGAGAGCGTTTAATAATCGTACAAGTCTCCCTCCAAGCCATGATACTTCCAGCATAACAGTCTAATAACCGTAAAGTAAAAGTAAAGTAGCCTGTTACAATCCCACTGCTGGGAATAGGCCTCCTCTCACCATAGGCCTCCTGCCTGACGTCAACTTACCTTAGTCGCCTTTTACGACGCCTCGGTAAGGAATGACGTTTGTCGATTCTACTAAGCCGAATACCACACGCCATATGTACTATAAAAAACATCGTCATTCATCATTCTCCTGCTCTTATCCCACTCTAAGGGGGTCGGCACAACATCTTACAAACATGTTGTCACATGATTTGGCTAGGTATTTTACGACCGGCCGCCTGCCTGACGTCAACTTGCCTTAGTCGCCTTTTACAACACCTCGGTAAAAAATGAGGGTGGTCTATTCTTCGCCGCCGGAATACTATTAAAAACATAAGAAAACCATTATTAATAAAGTGTATAAAGGTCAAGTCATCTCTTTGAGAGAGATCTTATTGCATAATCCTTTTAATTATATGACCAAAAAAGTTTTAAATACGAATGTGGATGGATATATTACTAGAGGGAGGCTGAAAAAGAGATGAATTGTGTGAAGAATGATATGTTTCTAAAAGGATTAGCGCTAGAATTGTCCAATAATAGTAGATATGGAAGATGAAGGCATATGGTCCCGACCCCAGAGTGAGTTAGAGCACGAGTTCAAACCCGGGCAGGCACCAATGAGATTTTCTATTAAAACTCATGTGTCTTATTGATAGTTGCAATTTATCACACGCTTTTCGGTGGAGGAAAACATCGTGAGGAAACCTGCATATCACTAGAGAATTTTGCAGATATGTGTAACCTACCAATCCGCATTGGAGCAGCGTGGTAGGTCTTAGCTCCAACCCTTCTCTCCAGAAACGGAGAGAGAAGGCCTATTCCCAGCAGTGAGATTGTAACAGACCGCTACTATTATGGAACTGCAGGTTTTGCGCAGTGTGTCGTGCTGGTCATGTGGTTTCCTCGACCCGGACACGGTGGAGCAGTCCATACACGAGGCGTATGTGGACACCATAACCAGGGCCCAGCATTACGTGTATATAGAGAACCAGTTCTTCATCACACTGTCGCGGACCAGCCTTGCTGTGCGGAATCAGGTAAAACTTTATAATAAGTTAATGTCTTAAACGGAACGTATCAGTCACCTTGATACTTGATTGACTTAACAGCGCTGGATTCCAGCGTTTTTAGTATAAATAGACCAAAAAAAATATAAAGATTCCTTAAATTTTTTTTTGTAAACATAATTTAAAATATTTCTGTAAATAAATATATTAACTTCATTTTATTAACAATAATTACTTACCAAATATTAAAAATGGTATTTAAGGTATAGTATATTTCTTCCCGCGGTATCATCCGTAGGGAAAAAAGAGGGTGCCAGAATTGGGCCTAATTGTTACAGAAAACCAACATGGATCAAACGATTTCTTAGTTTTTTCTGTTTAAATATCACTAAAATATTATAAACTTTCAATGGGAATATGTTAAAAAACTTATTTAATAATGATATTTATTATGCTATTAAAGTAGTTAATGCCTTAAACGGAACGCATCATTGTCATCTTGATACTTTTTTAATTGACTTAACAGCGCTGGATTCCAGAGTTTTTAGTATAAATAGACCAAAAAAATATAAAGATTCCTTAATTTTTTTTTGTAAACATAATTTAAAATATTTATGTAAATAAATATATTAACTTCATTTTATTAATCATAATTACTTTGCAAATATTAAAAATGGTATTTAAGATAAAGTATATTTCTTCCCGCGGTATCATCCGTAGGGAAAAAAGAGGGTGCCAGAATTGGGCCTAATTATTACAGAAAACAAACAAGCATTGAAAGATTTATTCGTTTTTTTCTGTTTAAATATCACTATAAATATTATAAATTTTCAACGGGAATATGTTAGAAAACTTATTTAATAATGACATATTTATAATGGTATTAAAGTAGTTAATGCCTTAAACGGAACGTATCAGTCACCTTGATACTTGATTGACTTAACAGCGCTGGATTCCAGCGTTTTTAGTATAAATAGACCAAAAAAATAAAAAGATTCCTTAATTTTTTTTTGTAAACATAATTTAAAATATTTATGTAAATAAATATATTAACTTCATTTTATTAACAATAATTACTTTTCAAATATTAAAAATGGTATTTAAGATAAAGTATATTTCTTCATTGGCTGTATGGCTTACGATCTTAATCTCTGGATCAAATAAAAAAATTGCAATATATGTCATTTATTAGTCATCGTTTAGTACATGTTGCCGTAGACTAATAACTAAAATATACGTTGCGCTTATGAACGTGTTTTCTCGAAATGTTTGTTTATCTGACGATAAAAAAATGAATGATCAGCTTTTACTTCAATGATAATAGCTTCTTGTTATATTTTTATCACAAATCCTATCGTTTTCTATCGTTTTGTAGCTGTCCATAACCTCAGACTATAACTCTTACTTAATAGTTCCCCCATAGAAACAATAAAATCCTAAGATAACAAATATTTTACTATATTAAAATACAAAAATTAATACTGTAACGTCTGTGGCCAAAGATGTATGAAATTCTGGCACTCTCCTTTGATAGGTTACCTATCAAATTTAATGTAAAAAAAAATAAGATGGTTACCTATCGATAACTGTTTTATCGATATAGCGACACAAGTTCAAATTCCAATTCAAAATATTATTTATTGAAATAAATTTGTAAACAAGTGCTTTTGAATTTTGAATACTGCTGGTTCGTAAAATTGCTCCTACCGATATAGTCTGGAAAACAAATCGTCGCTTACTGCTTGCGGCTTGTAAAAAATATGAGAGTTACCATTGAGAAAAATAGTTTAGTTACGTATTGAAGGTTTTCGCATGGTAGTCCCGGTCTGAACGTGGATTCGATGTGACTATTAGATGCTATTTCATTTCTCAAAGAAACAGAAACTCTATTACTGATTGGAAATTGGATGTGTGATACACAAGTTCTTTTATTTCTAGTTAATTTTAGTTGTTTAAAATTTCAAAAAAATTATACAAATGATAGAAAGGTTTGAAAAAAATTTGAAGGCTCATTTAGAGGTCCTTAAAATACAAGACAAATTGATATTAATAATATTGACATTTATCTTATTACCTCCTGCCCTTATCCCATTCTGAGTGGGGTCTGCACAACATGTTACAAACATGTTGTCACATGATTTGGCTACGTATTTTACGACCGGCCGCCTGCCTGACGTCAATTTACCTTAGTCGCCTCTTACACTTCAACCTCACACCTCGGTAAGAAATGAGGATGGTCTATTCTATGCAGCCGGATACCACACGGCACTTAGCTTAGTCGCCTCTTACGACACCTCGGTAAGGAAGGAGGGTGGTCTATTCTATTCTGCCGGATACCACACGGCCTTATCACAAAAAAGACTAATAATAAATTATCTGTATATAAGGGCAATAAATACTGATTATTATTAAAAAGTTTTATTCTTACCCTCATTTATATTTCTTTTGTAACTCTTTCAGATAGGTGAAGCTCTATTCAACCGTATAATGCGAGCTCACCGCGCCAAGGAAACGTTCCGTGTGTTCGTGGTGATGCCCTTACTGCCTGGATTCGAGGGGGAAGTGGGGGGACCTTCAGGGACCTCGCTGCACGCCGTCACCCACTGGAACTACCAGAGTATATGCAGGTAAGCGGCCTGTAATTGATTCATTATTTGACAGGTATTAGACAGGTCATTCAACCATTACTTGTTAGCCAGATCTCGATTCAATTATATTTCTTTTGTTCGAAAATACATTTTTTTTAAACAATATTTCTCGATGTTATACAATATTACGCTGTTAGAAAAATTGGACATTTAACCGATGTTGAAACAGCGCGACTTGTTTATTTTGCTTATTTCCACAGCATTATGTCATATGGAATAATGCTGTGGGGTAAAGCGGCCGATATAGAAAAGATTTTTGTTGCCCAAAAAAGAGCCATACGGGCTATCTATAATATGAAGCAACGTGAGTCCCTTCGCGAAAAGTTCCAAGAAATAGGCATACTGACTGTAGCATCACAATATATAGTAATATTCTATTTGTACGGAAAAATATAAGTACATATAAAACAAAATTTGATGTATATCATAGACATACGAAAGGTCACAAACAGTCGCGACTCAGCAGAGTTAGCAACTCATTTGTTGGTCTCGCTATTCGCTTCTATAATAAAATTCCTCAATCCGTTCTAGACCAGTGTACAGAAAGATTCCGATCAAGTGTAAAAAATATGCTTATACGTAAAGCATATTACAAAATTGAAGATTATTTGGTTGATAATAAAGCCTGGATTTGAAAATCCTTTCAGCTTCATACAAGACAAGTGGTTTAATATATAATTGAAAATATTTAAAAGATTGACCGCCGAGTTTCTTGCTGGTTCTTCTCAGTAAGAGCAATATTCCGAACCAGTTGTAGCTTCATTAATCATATTGATGCTTGACGATTCAAAAGTGCCTGAAATGGTTTATTTGAATAAAGATTATTTTGATTTGATTTGATGTGAAACGCATAAGGTCGAATGTCAACATATGACAAAATTCAACTTTTTACATAACCAGTCTAAGCTTGCTCGAATGCTTTCTAACAGTCTAAGGATTATGTTTCTATCTAAATTAGTTATATAGATACAGAGTTGCATAAGGCGTCATATTTGATAAATTTCTAAAAAAAAAGGTTTCTTTAAATATATTTAATAAAGTAAATTGAAAGTATAAGTAATCATAGAGTATGAACATGCTATGTTAGCAATATGTCTGTTCCGCGCAAACGTGCGGACGGATGAAACAACCTCCGGGACCTGGGCCCGTCGTCTCGGCGTCTCAACCTACCATATGCGGCCGTCAGTATGTGGTCCGGCCTCATGAGTCACTGCGTGTATATGTTTACGTGTGTGTGTGTGCTTGTATGTACTTGGCCGATTCCCGAAACCGTTGGCTCCCCTCTGCACTCTGCCACGGACACGTAATGTCTGTTTCTCCCTGAGTATACACTTCACTATATCGGCTAAATAACACCCGGTGTGCACACAACCTTCGTAAGGTCACACGTTATTAAATCGTCCCTATATCGGGGAATAGTATCCAACGCGCACCAAAACCGTGGACGGTCGCGTCTTATCAAACACTTCACTGGTTAAACGCGTCATTAAATCTGAGAATAACACCCGAAATGCAAAATTACACGTGTGCGTTATAAAAGAATGCCGTATACAGGCGCACGCGGCCTGTCCTTATCGTGTTTGAAAAGTTACTACCGGTCGGCAGCTCGCGTCGGCAATCGAATGCATAAACGTCCTTGATTTCGCTGGTCGCGTCTCCGGCGGGCGAGTCATTTTATTCAAAACAATGTCAGTTATATATAACAAAGGAAAGAATACCTTATGCATCTCACGTCGAAATTTAAGAAGATTTAAGGATGCCAAAGTTATCTTATACGTTTTAACTGATCAATGGATTCATTTGATGTCGTATCGTCGGTACAACTTCTATACTTATTATAAAACTATGTCCCAAAAAAGCTGTCTGTCTGTATGTAATCGATTTTCTCAAAATCTACTGGACGGATTTTTTTACGGTTTTCACCAAAATATAGTGCAATACTTCCGGATGGTGTAAGTCAATAGTACATATCAGTATTATGTAAATTGTGTTGAAGAGATCGCGCAGTTGTTAAAAAACTTGCTTGCTGGGAGCTTTAGTCGCGTGCACTGCATTAACCAGCCGAGATACGCTAAAGTAATGTAGAAGAGAACTGTAGATCTATAAAAATACTACAAAAAAGTCCGCGATAGCATTTCTCTATCTCTCACGGTTAACACAATAACTACTTTTATGTATGTATTATTTTCATTTTTTTTTTACCTCTCTTCAAATACTAATCTATACTTATTATAAAACAAAGTCCCAAACAGCTGTCTGTATGTAATCGATTTTCTCAAAATCTACTGAACGAATTTTTGTACGGTTTTCTTCAAAAGATAGTGCGATACTTCCGGATGGTTTAGATAAATAGTACATATCGGTACTGTGTAAATTGTGTTGAAGTGATCGCGCAGTTGTTAAAAAACTTGCTCGCTGGGAGTTTTAGTCGCGTGCACTGCGTAAACCAGCAGAGATACGCTAAAGTAATGTACTAGAGAACTGTAGATCTATAAAAATACTACAAAAAAGTCCGCGATAGCATTTCTCTATCTCTCACGGTTAACACAATAACTACTTTTATGTTCAAAATTCGAGATAAATTGAGATACGCTAAAGTAATGTAGTAGAGAACTGTATATCAATAAAAATAGTACAAAAAAGTCCGCGATAGCATGTCTCTACCTATTATGGTTAACTCACAATAACTACTTTTATGTTCAAAATTCGGGAAAAATTGAGATACGCTAAAGTAATGTAGTAGAGAACTGTATATCAATAAAAATACTACAAAAAAGTCCGCGATAGCATTTCTCTATCTGTCACGGTTAGCATAATAACTACTTTTATGTTCAAAATTCGGTAAATCACTGAAATCCACGCGGGCGAAGCCGCTGTTAGCACCGCTAGTTGTATATAAAAAAGAAAACAAGTTTTTTCCAGTATTAATCATATACATTTTGTATTTCTGTTCTATTGATTATTTGAGTGATAGTAGCATATCTTAACTGCAGTCAGCTACGCACCAAGCTGCAACGATTAATTTGTAACCATCAATCAAATTGTAAAAAAATATATATAAAAAATATTAAAAAAAAACAATGGCCGCCGAGTTTCTTGCTGGTTCTTCTCGGTAGGAGCAAATTTCCGAATCAGTGGTAGCTTCTTGAAAACATTGACGATTCAAAAGTACTGCAAACAGTCTACTTGAATAAAGAATATTTGAGTTTGAGTTTGTTCGTTGCTTTCCAGGAGTCGGGAGGCAATCATCACCAGGCTATACGAGGCTGGGGTCCCGGACCCCTCGGAGTACATCACGTTCCACGGGCTGCGGACCCACTCGGTGCTGGACGGCGAGCCGGTCACCGAGCTGGTCTACGTGCACTCCAAACTCCTGGTGGCAGACGACAGGTTCCTCATCTGCGGCAGCGCCAACATCAACGACAGGAGCATGATCGGCAAGAGGGACTCGGAGATTGCTGTGCTGCTGCAGGTAAGTTGCAGCTAGTGAACCGGAAAGGTACTGGCGACCGATTTGCTGTGGTTTTCTTCAGTCTTTTTCCTCACTTAGTCATAGTTAGCAGACTCTTACCCTGGCTTTACCTCCGCGGCTCACGGGTTCGATCCTCGCCATGGACCAAACATCTTCCAAACATAATTTGTTGGTTCTTCGATTCTGGGTGTATATGTGTGTTAAAGTGTGTCTTTAAAATTATATATGTATATATCTACCAGTTCTATAAATATATCTATAAGCTGTGATAGCCTAGTGGTGAGACCGTGCGACTCTCTAGAGACGACATAGGTTCAAACCCCGGGCAGGCGCCAATGAGTTTTTCTATTAAAAAAACCTATGTGTCTAATTGATAATTGCAATTTATCACACGCTTTTCGGTGAAGGAAAACATCGTGAGGAAACCTGCATATCTCTAGAGAATTCTGGAGATATGTGTAACCTACCAATCCGCATTGGAGCAGCGTGGTAGGTCTTAGCTCCAATCCTTCTCTCCAAAAACGGCGAGAGGATGCCTTAGCCCAGCAGTGGGCATAGTAACAGGCTGTTACTTTACTTTTTTTATATATCTACCAGTTGTCCGTCACCCTTAACACATGTATTAACTTACTTACTTTGGGGACAGATGTACTAATTCAAAAAAGTTATTTTGTAGAAAATTTAAATAAAGCGTTGCGCCTACAAAACTCATGAAAGTGAAAGTGACCCATAACTTAGAAGAGCAAGATCATGCTTTTCAATTCGTAGCATGATGTTATAGATGGCAAATCACCATCATCATCATCCTGTTCTCGTCCATTGGGATTATAGTGTATAAGTGGGATTGGATATGTTACAAACATGTTGCCACATGATTCGGCTACGTATTTTACGACCGGCTAACTGCCTAACGTCAACTTACCATAGTTGCCTTTTAAGACAGCTTGGTAAGAAATGAGATCTATTCTACTTAGCCGGATACCACACGGCGTATAGATGGCAAATAAGGATAACAATATAAAAAAAAAAGTAACAGCCTGTTACAATGCCCACTGCTGGGCTAAAGCCTCCTCTCTCCGTTTTTGGAGAGAAGGATTGGAGCTAAGACCTACCACGCTGCTCCAATGCGGATTGGTAGGTTACACATATCCCTAGAATTCTCTAGAGATATGCAGGTTTCCTTCACCGAAAAGCGTGTGATAAATTGCAATTATCAATTACACATAACACACAATTAGACACATAAGTTTTAATAGAAAAACTCATTGGTGCCTGCCCGGGGTTCGAACCTATGTCGTCTCTAAAGAGTCGCACGGTCTCACCGCTAGGCTATCACAGCTTAACACACAGGATAACAATATACCTAACTCAATCAAGCCTAATTTTGAATTCGGTCACTTTAATACTAACCATGCGATACCACACGGCGTATAGATGACAAATAAGGATAACAATATACCTAACTCAATCAAGCCTAATTTTGAATTCGGTCACTTTAATACTAAGCATGCGATATACCCTATGTTCCGCACAAACGTGCGGGCGGATGAAACAACCTCCGAGACCTGGGCCCGCCGTCTCGGCGTCTCGGCGTCTTATGCGGCCGTCAGCTGTATGCGGTCCGGCCTCGTGAACTGCGTGTATATGTGTACTTGTGTGTGCTTGTATGTACTTGGCCGATTCCCGAACCCGTTGGCTCGCCTCTGCAGTCTTCCACGGACACGTACTGTCTATTTCTCCCAGAGTATGTACTTCACTATATCGGTTAAATAACACAAATAACACGCGGTGTGCACACAACCTTCGTAAGGTCACACGTTATTGAATCGTCCCTATATCGGGGAATAGTAACCCAACGCGCACTAGAACCGCGGACGGTCGCGTCTTCTCAAACGCTTCACTGATTAAACGCGTCACTAAATCTGAGAACCACACCAGAAATGCATAATTACACGTGTGCGTTATACAATAAAGCCGTATACAGGCACACGCGTCCTGTCCTTATCGTATTCGAAACGTCACTAACTGTCGGCCGCTCGCGTCGGCAATAGAATGCATAAAGGTCGTTGATCCGGTCAATTTATTCAAAACAATATACCTAAGTCAATTAAGCCTAATTTTCAATTCGATCATGCGATATACCCTAACTGTTCGTACGCAGGATGAACAGTTCGAGGATGGCACCATGAATGGGAAGCCGTTCCCATGCGGTCGCGTCGCTGGTGGGCTGCGGCAGAGGCTGTTCCGGGAGCACCTGGGGCTGATGGACGAGGACCTTACCAGGCTGGGCATCAGCCTGGCCGACCCGTGCTGCGACCACTTCTATAGAAACGTCTGGAAGTCCACCTCCAAGCGGAACACGGAGATTTACGAAGAAGTACGTATACATAAAATCAAAATCAAAATCAAAATATTCTTTTATCAAGTAAACTTGTAAACAAGTGCTTTTGAAATTACAGATTAGCTGTAGTTGTAATCTAAAAAAATAAAAAATATAAATTATAAAAAAAAACAAAAAAAAATTTATTAATGATGCATTAGAGTAAGTTCGTTTTAAGTACAATAACATTAAGAAAAGAATACAAATGAACTAACTAAAAAAGGGCACGGACATAAAGTCTGTGGTAAGTAATGTCACTATAAAAAAAAAAAGAGCAAGAAACTCGGCGGTTGCGCTTTTAACAATATAAATCTTAGAACTAGTTACACTAATTTATTACTGTCTTGTACAGGGTAGAAGTGCACCTATATCCACACATCCTTATCATCTAAGTAATCTTCATCAGTATAGTAGGCTTTCTGTATCAGCCCTTTTTAACAGTGTTTTTAAACTGCTGTAATGGCATGACCAAAATTGATTTCGGAATTTTATTATACAATCTCATACCCAAACCCACAAACGATTTACGTACTTTTGCTAGGCGCAAAGCAGGAGTCGCAAGCTTATGTCGGTTCCTACTTTGTCTATTATATACATCACCTATCGTTTTATAATTCTTTATATTTTTATGTACAAAAATTACGTTATTTAAAATATACTGTGAAGCAAATGTTAGAATACCTGTTTCCTTAAACTTCTGTCATAAGCTTCATAAGCTGTGATAGCCCAGCGCTTAGACCTGACTCTATCAATCATGGGTTTAAACCCTAGGCAATCAATGAGGTTTTCTATTAAAACTCATGTGTCTAATTGATAATTGCAATTTATCACACGCTTTTCGGTGAAGGCAAACATCGTGAGGAAACCTGCATATCTCTAGAGAATTCTAGGGATATGTGTAATCTAACAATCCGCATTGGAGCAGCGGGGTAGGTCTTAGCTCCAATTCTCTCCAGAAACGGAGAGAGGAGGCCTATTCCCAGCAGTGGGATTGTAACAGGCCGTTACTTTTATCCAGGTGTTCAACACGATACCTACGGATTCTGTGCACACGTTCGCCGAGCTCAGGAAGTACCAAGAGGAGCACGGGCAGACCCTCTGGCACAGGGACCCGGCGCTCGCCAACAGGAAAATAGACCTTATACAGGGGTATTTGGTCGATATGCCGCTGAATTTCCTCTGCAACGAGGTCCTAACGCCCAGGAACACCTCCATGGAGGGTATGATGCCGACTTCACTATGGACTTAGAAATACACAGGAAGCCATTAGTTCAAAGCATATACAGTTAGATACCGACAATAAGACATTAATTGTCCGTCACCCATAACACAAGTATTAAGTTACTTTGGGGACGGACGACCGTGTGTGTAAATGTCCCATATATTTAAAAAAAAAAAAATAATAATAATAATTTTAGGTACTCTATATCTCTACGCAACACATAAGGTCGAATATCAACATAAAAATTCACCTTAATACATCGCCAGTCTAAGCTTTTCAACATCTTTCTAACAGTCTAAAAACTATGTTTCTATCTAAATTAGTTAAGAAGAGAAGCACTACACGCGTTCACTAGCTTTGCGATTTTGTCGTAGTGTCTATCTCCTGATGCTAAACTCTCCGTGAAGGCCCCGTCAGCCATCGGTGGCTGACGCTAGACTTTCCGTGAAGGCCCCGTCAGCCATCGGTGGCTGACGCTAGACTTGCCGTGAAGGCCCCGTCAGCCATCGGTGGCTGACCCTAGACTTTCCGTGAAGGCCCCGGCAGCCATCGGTGGCTGACAACTAGACTTTCCGTTTAGGCCCCGTCAACCATCGCTGACTGACAGCGTATAATGAGAACTATAAAAATTACACTATTTTACGGAATTAAGGAAAATTTACTTTAGTAAAAGTAGTAAGTAGTAAAGTAAGTAAAGTAGTAATCTTACTTAATTTAATAACAGGATTTTGTCGTAGTGTCTATCTCCTGATGATGCTTCGGTTGCGGTTAAAATTGTTGAGTTTGTGGTAGTGAACGTGTGTAGTGCTTGTGTATTGTGGTGGCGGTGGCGGAGGTTAGTGCATGTGTTTTAAGAATCCTGCATGTATCGAGTATGAAAACGGATAGTCCACTATACATTTAATATCACATATATCTTCTATGTACTTTATAGCAGATTATAGCAAGAAATATATATCATTACTTTTTTTGTGTACTTTATTGCATAATTTAAAACGCATAAAAGTACAAGGGCGGCCTAAAATATATCTTTTTTTTTTGTGTACTTTATTGCATAATTTAAGACGCATAAAAGTACAAGGGCGGCGTAAAATATATCATTACTTTTTTTGTGTACTTTATTGCATAATTTAAGTCGCATAAAAGTACAAGGGCAGCCTAAACATGAAATAAATCTATCTCTATATAAACTTTTAAAAAGGCGCGTAAGAAAGACCTAAGACAAAACGTAAATTATAAATCATAGGTTTCTTTTCCCAAACAGAACAATATGCTAAAAAATCCAAACCAAATGACGGTAGTTCGATATAACAATACATATTTTTAGGAGATTTTATAGAAGAGTTCTTTAAAACCAGTATATCACCCGAATATGTTATAAGAACTGTATGAATAGAGATTGGAAATATACTAAATCATGGTTTTTTATCAAACACTTGTTACTTATAGTGGGTGAGAGAGAGAAAAGGGGGGTTAAATGGTGGCAGAAGGGGGGTATAATATTTTTATCTATAACTTAAATAATTATTTGTTTTACTTAAGTATTGCTGAAACTCCTTAACTATGTGATAACGAGATTATTATTTTTATTTTATTGTAAAATTAACAATTAAAACAATGTTCTTTATTTACCTTTAATTTCTAGTAACTATTTTTTATTTGTTTATTTAAATTAATAATTAAAACAATGTTCTTTATTCACATTTAATTTCTAGTATCTATTTTTTATTTGTTTATTTAAATTAATAATTAAAACAATGTTCTTTATTCACATTTAATTTCTAGTATCTATTTTTTATTTGTTTATTTAAATTAATAATTAAAATAATGTTCTTTATTTAGTTTTATTTTCTAGTATTTATTTTTTATTTATTTAAATTAACAATTAAAACAATGTTCTTTATTTACCTTTAATTTCTAGTATTTATTTTTTATTTATTTAAATTAATAATTAAAACAATGTTTTTTATTTACCTTTAATTTCTAGTATTTATTTTTTATTTATTTAAATTAATAATTAAAACAATGTTCTTTATTTACCTTTAATTTCTAGTATTTATTTTTTATTCATTTATTTAAACTAACTTTAACTAACTTAAAAACGGACAATCAAGTAAAGACTATCAAAGTATTTAAATAAAACTTTTAGATTAAAATAATACAGTATACTTATTAACTGTAGGTAACGGTTCTATATCTCTAATTATAATAGTTCATATAAGTTGTAAGTACTTTTAATAATTATTATTCTGTAGCTGCCAGTAATATTTAAATTTCATAAAGACTCTTTAATCATGAACGGCTAAAATATACATTTACATAATATAATAAATCAAATATCATATTCCATGAAGAACAGACCCTCCGTTTACATTCCATTTTATATTAGGTCTATAGACAATAATCATGTTCAAGATTTAAGCAGAAGTATTATCTATAGATTGCTTATTTTCTATTAGAAGTATTATAACTACATTTAAGGATATTTTTAGAGTATTATGTATTTCGTCGTAAATTGATTTTCAACTGACACTAAGGTAAATGCGGGTGCTGTTTCTATTTATTGAGTATTACTTTTACTATAATATATAACTCATATGTTTAAGACTCAGATAAGAAAAAGGCAGATGAAATTTGTACATGACAATAAATGATTTTTACAATTTTATTAACACGTTGAGCGCCACGTCAGCCATCGGTGGCTGATAACTAGACTTACTATTTAGGCACCGTCAGCCATCGGTGGCTGACAACTAGACTTTCCGTTTAGGCCCCGTCAGCCATCGTTGGCTGACGCTAGACTTTCCGTTAAGGCCCCTTGGCTGACGCTAGACACCGTTTAGGCCCCCTTCAGCCATCTTTGGCTGACGCTAGACTTTCCATTAAGGCCCCGTCAGCCATCGTTGGCTGACGCTTGACTTACCGTGATGGCCCCGTCAGCCATCGGTGGCTGACGCTAGAATTTCCGTTAAGACCCCGTCAGTCATCGGTGGCTGACACTAAACTTTCCGTTAAGGCCCCGTCTGCTGGCTGACGCTAAACTTTCCGTTAAGGCCCCGTCAGCCATCGGTGGCTGACACTAGACTTTCCGTTAAGGCCCCGTCAGCTGGCTGACGCTAGACTTTCCGTTTAGGCATCGTCAGCCATCGGTGGCTGACAACTAGTCTTTCCTTCCGTTTAGGCCCCGTCAACCATCGCTGACTAACAGCGTGTAACATGAGAACTATAAAAATTACACTATTTTACGGAATTCCACAAAATTTACTTTAAACTTACTTAATTTAATAACAGGATTAATGGGATTTATTGAAACATAAACATACAAAATGGTTAACATATAACAAAAGAGGTTTAAAAATACTTGGCCATCACTCTACCATTTTTTCTTACATCTTTGTCATAACATAATTTACAATACTTTTCCTGATTATTTTCGAGTTTCTATTCTTTTTAGGATCTTCTTGCAATTGTCTTCGGTAGAATGTTTTCTTTGTCACAACTTTTAAGCTTATTTCTTGCGAAATTCGGTCATACTAATTTTCTGCTTTATAATATTTTTATATAGAATTAATTGCCTTTGAACAATTCAAAGGCTAGTTTTCTATACCATTTTAAAAAATCGTGGCGCTCAATGTGTTAATGGGGACGAATATTTAAATTTAATAATTTACAAATTTTAAAATTATATTTTTAAATAACGTAATTGTTAAAATATTAAATGAATATTTCTATTATATTTTATAAATGATTTATTAATTATTCTAGAACAATTTGATATATGTAGATTCAAAAATAGATTAAGTGTATTAAAAGTTATAAAAGTTATAAGTGTATTAAAGATTAAGTGTAAAAAATATGCTTATACGTAAAGCATATTACAAAATTGAAGATTATTTGGATGATAAGAAAGCCTGGATTTGAAAATCCTTTCAGCTTCATACAAGACAGCGGTTTAATAATGTATAATTGAAAATATTTAAAAGATTGACCGCCGAGTTTCTTGCTGGTTCTTCTCGGTAAGAGCAACATTCCGAACCAGTTGTAGCTTCATTAATCATATTGATGCTTGACGATTCAAAAGTGCCTGAAATGGTTTATTTGAATAAAGATTATTTTGATTTTGATTTGATTTTGATTGATAGTGAGATAATTATTCTAAATTTATTAATGTTACAAAATTTTTAAATTTTGTTTTAAATGATGTGATTGTTAAATGATTAAATAAATATTTTTATTATATTTAATAAATGATTTATTAATTATTCTATAACAACTTTATATAGTTTCATAAATAATGGTTTTGATAGTATTATGATTATTCTAAATTTGAAAAATATAATTGTATTTTTAAGTAAAATAATATACAAATTTGATATGAGTAATATTATTTCTTATCAACGTTGAATGGTTGATTTTAATTGGTTACAAAAGTAAGCTGTTATTTATAATATTCTTATGCTCCAGTAATTATAATTTATAATTCCAAGTACCTTATAAATGTTTGTGCCGTTTTGAATAATTGTTTGAACTTAGTTAAATTCATAGAATAATAGTATGTACTATTTTAATTTAAATTGAATATTTATAGATTTACTATGCTCGGGTGTCAGTGTGTTACAAAAATCTTCCCGAATTGCAATTTTGATCATAAAAAGTAGTTATTGTGATATAAGAGACAGAGATATGCTGTCGCAGACCTTTTTGTAGTAAAAGTAAAGTAACAGCCTGTTATTATGCCCACTGCTGGGCTAAGGCCTCCTCTCTCCGTTTTTGGAGAGAAGGATTGGAGCTAAGACCTACCACGCTGCTCCAATGCGGATTGGTAGGTTACACATATCTCCAGAATTCTCTAGAGATATGCAGGTTTCCTCACGATGTTTTCCTTCACCGAAAAGCGTGTGATAAATTGCAATTAGCAATTAGACACGTGAGTTTTAATAGAAAAACTCATTGGTGCCTGCTCGGGCTTTGAACCTATGTCGTCTCTATAGAGTCGCACGGTCTCACCACAAGGCTATCACAGCTTTCTTTTTGTAGTATTTAATAGATATACAATTTTCTAGTACGTTACTTTTTTTCGAACTGACTGTATGTTAGCCCTAACGGCTTGTTGAATGAATGTTTATATTACGTTTGAAAATATATATATTAACTAATTAAGCAAAAAGGCTGTGAAAGCCCAGCGGTGGGAACACAAATTCAAATCCGGGCAGGCCAATGAGTTTTTCTATTAAAACTCATTTGTCTAATTGATAATTGCAATTAATCACACGCTTTTCTGTGAAGGAAAATATCGTGAGGAAACCTGCATATCTAGAGAATTCTGTTGATATGTGTAACCTACCAATCCGCATTGGAGCAGCGTGGTAGGTCTTAGCTCCAACCCTTCTCTCCAGAAACGGAGAAAGGAGGCCTATTCCCAGCAGTGGGATTGTAACAGGCCGCTAATTTAAGCAAAAACTTTTATTATCGGCAGTAGAATATTTATAAATAAAATCCCATAATAATCAGTAGAGTATTTATCAAATACATATTTATGGTTTGGTCATTGTTATTATAATAATCAGATATATAACGTAGCAAGTTTTTATATTTTTAAAGTTTTTAAACGCCTTGTAGATCTTTATTTATATATATTATTATTGTGAAATGTATTTCTGTATTGTTGTGGTATAATAAATTTTATTTTAGTGAAATAGTTTAATTTTTACTCTTCTACGTTGTAAGGGCAAGTCTGAAAGTTGCGCCCATTATTGAAAAAAAAAGTGCAAGATTAAGATGGTATGGACATAAATAATATATCGGTATGTAAATCATGTTATTAAAAGAGTTAAATATGTGGATGGGATATGTGACTAAAGAGAGGCCATAAAACCGAAGGATTGTGTGACATGCATATAAAAGGGTAGTGCCAGAGCTCAATGATAGGTTTGGAAACTTGTTTTTACGAATCCTGCATGTATCAGGTATGAAAACGTATAGTCCACTCTACATTTAATATCACATATATTTTCTATTTACTTTATAGCAGGTTATAGCAAGAAATATATATCATTCCTTTTTTTTGTGTACTTTATTGCATAATTTAAGACGCATAAAAGTACAAGGGCGGCCTAAACATGAAATAAATCGTTCTCTATATAAACTTTAAAAAGGCGCGTAAGAAAGACCTAAGTCAAAAACGTAAATTATAAATCATAGGTTTCTTTTCCGAAACAGAACAATATGTTAAAAAATCTAAACCAAATGACGGTAGTTCGATATAACAATACATATTTTTAGCAGATTTTATAGAAGAGTTCTTTAAAACCAGTATATCACCCTTTTTTTCGTACTGACTGTATGCTGTTAGCCGTTTATTTTGGCATTTATTGCGTCACTGGGTGGGACGGGCACAGAAGCATCGTCGAGGTTGCGAAATGCACAGAGTAGAGCGCAGAAGCTCTACTAGCTATGGGGAACATCGTCCTAAGGGACCTCCTGTGAGGCCGGACCATGGCTTAGGGCGAAGCGTAGTGGAGGGCTGATGGTATGACTTTGATTAGTCATTGCGACGTCGGAAGTGTCAATTAAATTAAAATTCTGACACATATTTAGTATGCCTTTATGATTAATAATTTATTTATGAAAGCTAATATAGCTTTCATAAGATTTCAATCAAGTGTAAAAAATATGCTTATACGTACAGCATATTACAAAATTGAAGATTATTTGGATAAGAAAGCCTGGATTTGAAAATCCTTTCAGCTTCATACAAGACAGCGGTTTAATAATGTATAATTGAAAATATTTAAAGATTGACCGCCGAGTTTCTTGCTGGTTCTTCTCGGTAAGAGCAACATTCCGAACCAGTTGTAGCTTCATTAATCATATTGATGCTTGACGATTCAAAAGTGCCTGAAATGGTTTATTTGAATAAAGATTTGATTTGACATAATTTAGGGTAAAAAACATAATCGATTTTCATAAAATAATTAACCACTTAATTATATTTTCTGAAATCTGAAACACAATATCAAGTATGCTTTTAATAGAATTATTGTCGACGCTACATTTGAATAAACCGCTTCGGCCAAGAAAAATGCCATTACAGACTAATTAAAGATACTATGCAATGTCAGGAGTTTAACACACTGGCAGCACTCAAATCAGTATATTTTTGGAAGCTTATAATATACGCCTAGCAATATAACAGAACTAACTACTTTGCTATAATCCGCACGGGTTAAGTGAATGCATGCAAAGCTAATGTGTATGAAGCAGGCAAAATCTACGCACCTTATACATGCAGGACGAGCCACCACATGCACCCCAAGGCGCAATTCACCAGCAACAACGCACACAAAAGCAGCACACACACCCACCACGACAATCTCGACGATCGTTTCGCCCCGAAACCGAAGCACCATCAGGAGGATAGGCTCCACGACAAAAATCGTACTGCTCGTCGAGATTGTGGTGGTGGGTGTGTGTGCTGCTTTTGTGTGCGTTGTTGCTGGTGAATTGTGCCTTGGGGTGCATGTGGTGGCTGGTCCTGCATGTATAAGGTGCGTAGATTTTGCCTGCTTCATACACATTGGCTTTGTATGCATTCACTTAACCCGTGCGGATTATAGCAAAGTAGTTAGTTCTGTTATATTGCTTGTAATATGGAATTCCGCAAAGTAACGCCTGCTTCTATAAATCATTTAATATACGCCTATATTACAATAATTAAAAAAAATATATATCGAAAAAAGAATAAACCAGAGTAGCATTATATTATAATTATATTATTATAATAATCCATTCTTATGTAGAATATATTTAATGGCAATAGCAGCTTTTACCACCCATTCGAGTTAGCTACTTCAATAGATGGCACTGTTAGTGTTTCATACAACTTAACAAGATGGCGCTCTGTGTACTTAGCTACATATTGAGTTTAATAATATTTTAGTGCATAATATACCTGCCGTTTGGTATCCGGCTAAGTAGAATAGACCACCCTCATTTCTTACCGAGGTGTCGTAAAAGACGACTAAGGTACCCGCTGTGTGGTATCCGGTTGAGTAGAATAGACCAACTTCTTGTAAAATACGACTAAGGTAAGTTGACGTCAGGCAGGCGGCTCGTAAAATACGTAGCCAAATCATGTGACAACATGTTTATTACATGTGCCGACCCTACATAGGGTGGGATAAGGGCAGGAGTATAATGAGTGCATAAGAATATACGTAATTATAAAAAAATTGGCGATATATTATAATAGACAACGTAGGAATCGACATAAGCCTGAGTCTATAATGAAATTCCGCAATCAATTTTAGCTTTGCCATCACAGCAGTTTAAAAACACTGTTAAAAAGAATTAAAAATACACAAATACAGAAAGCCTACTATACTGTTGAGGATTACTGAGATAGTAAGAATGCGTGGATATAGCTACCCTTCGATTCGGTACAAGACAGTAATTATTAAATGTAACTAGTAATAAGAATTATTTGAAGAGAGCAACCGCCGAGTTTCTTGCCGGCTCTTCTCGTTAGGAACAGCATTCCAAATCAGCAGTAGAGTTGATGATTCAATAGTACTTGCAATATAACAGAACTAACTACTTTGCTATAATCCGCACGGGTTAAGCGAATGCATGCAAAGCCAATGTGTATGAAGCAGGCAAAATCTACGCACCTTATACATGCAGGACAAGCCACCACATGCACCCCAAGGCGCAATTCACCAGCAACAACGCACACAAAAGCAGCACACACACCCACCACCACAATCTCGACGATCGTTTCGCCCCGGAACCGAAGCATCATCAGGAGGATAGGCTCCACGACAAAAATCGTACTGTACGATTTTTGTCGTGGAGCCTATCCTCCTGATTATAGCAAAGTAGTTAGTTCTGTTATATTGCTTGTAATATGGAATTCCGCAAAGTAACGCCTGCTTCTATAAATCATTCAATAGTACTTGTTTACAAGTTTACTTAAATAAAGAATATTTTGAGTTTTGAATCAAAACACGTAAGAAATGAACAACTTACATGTAAACTAGCTTCAGACTGCGATTTCGTCGCCGCGAACTTCAGCACGATTTGTATGCCAATCCATTTCTCAGTTTTGTTTTCGTTTTCAAAAAAAGATCAAACCATCGCGCTTATAATATGAATAAACGTGAAATAATTTGAAAATCACACCAGATTTTCTATAAACAATTTGTTGGTTCTTCGAGCCAGTGTGTATATTTGTATTTAAGTATGTATTGAAACTTATATATGTAGTATATTTACCATGACAAGTATTAAGTTACTTACTTTGGGGACGGACGACCGTGTGTGTAAGTGTCCCATATATTTATATTTTTATTAAAAAAAATTTTTGAGTAGTAGGTATTTTCGCAACCATAGAACTTAACTTTGATCACATGCTATAGAAAATCTTAATTCACTTTGGGTCGTGTTTTTTGGAAGTTAACCGCAATGTTAACTGAGGTTGAATGTGTTGAGTGACGTAATTTCACTTTGGTGAACTGCACAAGGAGGACTGTAGACTCCTTATAAAGTATGACTGTGCCAAATTTCCTCTGCGTGATTTTCGTAAAAAAGTCATAGATTCTTGCTTACAAAGAATATTGTGATTGTATAAAAAGGGTAAGAAAATAGTTTATCTAAGTAATTTTTTCTTATATAAATTCTTACAACTGCAATCTTGAGAGTATGCTATGCATTATTAGGGGTGTAGCATGAATACACCCCTAATAATGCATATGCATACTGTATCATCATTCATGTATATGTAACAAGCATACTCTATATCATCATTCTCCTGCCCTTATCCCACTCTAAGTGGGGTCGGCACAACATGTTACAAACATGTTGTCACATGATTTGGCTACGTATTTTACGACCGGCCGCCTGCCTGACGTCAGCTTACCATAGTCGCCTGTTACGGCACCTCGGTAAGGAAAAGAGAGTGGTCTATTCTATGCAGCCGGATACCACACGGCGCATACCTTAGTCGCCTCTTACGACACCTCGGTAAGAACGAAGGGTGGTCTATTCTAGTCTGCCGGATACCACACGGCGTTAACAAGCATATTATATAGAAGGCAAGATTTCATAGAAAAAAAAAATCTTACCTCGAAGGTATCACTCGAATAACTTACTCCTCTAAAATATTAAAATATATGTGACAATCACTCACAGTCATCCGCCCCTAGAGTATAGTTACTTGGGTTATGGGTGACAGACAACTGTGAAATATATACATATAATATAAATAATACAAAAAAATTATAATATAAAATAAATTAATTATAACATAAGAATAATATCAATAAATTATATCAATGATATTCCTTTATATCTATTCAACAAATAAGATGCAATTTTCTCAAAAGTCAACCCATTAATTATTTTTCAACAACTTGTCACATTGACGGCAAATTTTTATTATTATTGACTTTACTATTTGGAAGTTGTATTTGAAACATGTAACAAAATACACCTAGAGACTATAAGAATCAGGAAATTATATCAAATATCTTCACACTTGGCGGAAATCGAACCCGCGATCCCCTGAGTTGAATTCAAGGTCACTGCTATCTACGCCAGCCCAATCAAAAAACTTAATACTTTCGTCATAGATGTCATCTACAGACAGAGACGTATATAATTGATATACGTGCATAATTTTAAAAAAATACTTAAATGCACCGAGAATCGAAGATCCAACATATTGTTTACAGAAAATTTTGGCCTTCAGCGGAAATCGAACCCGATACCCCCGGAGCTGAAACAAAGATCACTGCCACCTGCGTCATCATTTAGTCAGTAATGCATGCAACGCAGTCATTGTCTGAAATAATTCGAAGTCTAAAATCACAAGTTATATAAAGTATTAATAGTAAATGATTTATAGAAGCAGGCGTTACTTTGCGGAATTCCATATTACAAGCAATACAACAGAACTAACTACTTTGCTATAATCCGCACGGGTTAAGTGAATGCATGCAAAGCCAATGTGTATGAAGCAGGCAAAATCTACGCACCTTATACATGCAGGACCAGCCACCACATGCACCCCAAGGCGCAATTCACCAGCAACAACGCACACAAAAGCAGCACACACACCCACCACCACAATCTCGACGATCGTTTCGCCCCGAAACCGAAGCATCATCAGGAGGATAGGCTCCACGACAAAAAGCTGCAGTACAGTAGTTAGTTCTGTTGTATTGCTTATTAATAGTAAAGATTTCACAATACAAATTTAACTCCATCCACTAAGATTTGTTTGCTTTTAAATAAGGCTATTTGTTTAGGTCCCCAAAATTGAAGACAAAATAAAAAAATATGGCAGATCAGGTACGCTAGAGGCATCGTGGTGAACATTCGGTGGGCGGGGCTTCGGACCCGCTCACTCAGCTGTGCTCTCGATTTACCACATTTCATCTAAAATACGGACCAGATTTCCAATGCAATAAAAATGGTTTTTATATCCAAAATTTGTTACTAATTCAAATTCTGTATTGACGAAAAATATATATTTTTGATTCTGTAAATTCGTGTTTACCGTCTCTTATTAATCTGTGCAGCCAAATTATAAATCAACTCGCTCTTTGCTGTGGTTACAACAATACTGAAACGACTTTTTCAAAACGAGCTTTTTGTCATTCAAAATAGATACGTACTTGTAAATTACATTTTGTCTAATCACGTAATAATTTTTAACCACTTTCCATAACAATTATCGTGCCATATTCATTATGTCATAAAGCTAAATCGTTACTTCAGATCGTTAGATACTTAAATATTGGTCCAAGTTTAACCGGAAACGAGCAGATAAGCAAAAAATTGATTTCAAATTATGAAGCGGAAATACAGTTGAGAAATGATTATAGTTGATAATTAAAAGATTATAAACAGATACCGTTAGTTACCTACGTGTCATATCTAATTATAATCTTGATTGTAATACTTAATACCTATTAACGTCAATAACTTTGGGTGACTTACAGTATAACAACACTAAAGCGTCTTGTCCTAACTTGTGTGTGCTGTAAATTTTATTGCCTCGTAAAACAATAACTACATAAATAATTGATAACAAATATCTCAGTAAAGTATATTAAGTATAAAGTATTTGACTGGCCCTTGGCGCAGTTGGCAGTGACCCTGTCTTCGGCGCCACGGGTCGCGGGTTCGATTCCCGCCGAGAACTAACATTTTCTATTTAGAATTTGTTGGTTCTTCGAGTCTGGGTGTATATATGTATTTAAAACTATATATGTATATATTTACCAGTTGTCTATCACCCATAACACAAGTATTATGTTACTTACTTTGGGGCTGGACGACCGTGTGTGTAAATGTCCCATATATAAGTATAAAGCTCAGTGACATAACAGTTGTGCTCGTCGTGTTTTAAAATGGAATCACATCACCCAATAGCGTTTTTGTCCTCGCAGATTATTAAATTAGCGTTGTTGAGCAGCATGTGTTTTGTTTGCGTCCAAATAAAGAATGCTGGGCATAGAGGGTGAAACGTGTCATTAATTTCGATGCACTTGTTTCTTAGCCAGTCTCTGCGTGCGTGTGTGTGCAAGTCTGTACGTGTGGCCGGTCATTACGCTGCATTATTTGTTACGTTCAGGGCTGGGATGGGCCCGTCCCTATCGACATCGAGTCCTACGCTCCCTTCCGCGGGTATTTGAATAGGCTCGCATGTTGCGTAACGCGCGGCCAATGACAGCGTCCCTGCACATGCACGGGGCGGAGTCGTTACGTCACGCGTTCTGCCTCCGTCGGCCGCGCAGCCGCCGTGACGTCACGTAGCCTTCGCCCCGCGCCTGCAGCGATCGCAGCGCCCATGCGGCCCGCGGCGCCGTGCCGAAACGCGCGACAAAACACTCGCGCGCTCAAAGATGGCGGATGGGTCGCCCGAGGATCGCGTCGGCCGGACTCGAATTGACGATTTAACTTTTTCCGCGCCCGACCCGTTACATGGTGACACAAAAAAGTGTAGTGGACAAACTTTAGACGGTGGTAGAGTTAAGTTGTCGTTCTACACCGAACTGGAAGCGAGTGAACCGTGTGACAAAAGTGAGACGCGCGGCGTGGTTGCCGATCGTACCGTGGCGACCGCGACAAGAGATTTCCTAAAAACACCCAATTCGTGCGGCGACGACGGTGATGACAGGAAGAAGCGATGCTTCGACAGATACGACAGCTCCGAGTCTTCTGACAGGTCGGTCGGCATGATATTGTAATGTTTTCATTAATTATAAATTTGTTTTGATAGTGTCAAAATCAGAAGTCAATGCTCTAGTGACCGCAGGCTGTTGTGCTTGTTTCGATGTCATGGCCATCGCGAGTGTTGCTAGGCCTATTCGGTTGAATGCCCTCGAAATTGTTTTCGATTCTCGATTCTATGCTGTAATCGCGTCTGAACTAGATACCTAACTCACTTAACAACTCGTTCACAGCATTTGAAACTGAAAAATAGATTTTTTATTTTAGTAATGTATTCTGTATATTACACAGCTTTTTCACATAGTTACAGTGATAATTTTATGTTCCCTCAGGCGGAACATAATACGCAATTATGTAGAAGCTAAATATGTGGCGGCGTCTCATGGTTTTCGAGACTAAAAACTTAATCAGTTAAGCCCATCAGATAAGAGAAACTTTGAAATATACCTATTATAAGGCTGTCGTAACTTCCGCTGGAGTTTTCTCTACATTACTTCGACCGCCAAAAGTTATTGCGTTATTATTAAGATAAAAGACGGTCTTAATATGTTCTTACTTATTAATACGAGGATTGCTTATATAATGTTGCTTAAAGGTATTTATTTTATTCACGTATCTTACTTTAGTTTTTATTTCATTAAGTTATAAAATACGAAGTAAATATAAAACCGGTACGAATTCAATGACACGTACTATCTTGTGTTTCAAGGTGTACTTCTGAACTTGACTTAATTTACATTCGGTCATTATCACAGGATGACGTAAAAAGTTTGATATGATAAAAAATTATCTCTTTGTCTTTACGCTCGAATCATATCAGATGTATTAACATGTGCGAAATTATTTGATAATGAGTAACATTGCATTAGTCTTAATAAATACGCGATTTTATCTTTAGTTATATAATGTGATACAGTATATGTATTCTACAGGTATAAACATGGTAACTTGAATTTAGCTGATAATATCTAATAAGGAATGTGGATAAGATAGTGAATTTTGGTCTATGCCATGTCTCATGTATTCTAGAACGATTCATATGTTATAGAATATAAATAAATTGATGAAATTGAAAGTACTTACAAATATTAATTTGTGTTCACTTGAAAACATTTGAATTACAATATTTTGGTTTATTTAACAATACTTTTAATTGAATACTGAATTTTAATATTATATCTTTTTGGAATACCGAAAATTAAAAAAAGTATAATGATGGTACCTCTTTGGCTGTTATCATCATACTTTAAGTAATGTCAGTAATGATCAATGATAATCAAATTCTTTTCAAAATATTGTTATTTTGTCGGAATATGCAGGCCATTTTCTTTTCAAGTATTTAACAATGAACAGATAATCCTTACATGGGATCTAAATATTAATTATTTAAAATTAAATTAACAATTAATTAAATCAAAATAATCCAAATTATGTTGATAAAGTTAAATTTATTTGTTAGTGATATTGTTATTCTTGCAATCTGTTCTATATAACAATTAATTATAAATTACTAAATATAACTATTAATTAGCTAAATTAATGCTATAATTGCAGACTGATATGTGGTAATTTATAATGATTTACAACATTTGATAATGAGAGTCATTAGTTAAGGGAATAATTAATGATAAGATTAATTGATTTTGAGTCCTATGGTCACATTTCTTATTCATTATTTATTCATATTACTCTCCCACTACCTGGGCTTATCCTTAATTAATAGAACTCATAGAGCATGAATTTACAAACCCTTGGCTATATATATTTATTGATTTATATATAACTTGTACATTAATTGATTTATATCCCAACCTTATAGACATATAGTTTAGTGTTTTAGGCAAATTGTATAAATTCAATTTCATCCTAACAATAACATAATTTTTGGTCTGTGAGTAAAGTTATTAATTATTTTTTCAAAGCATATTTGAATAGAAATTAGATATGTGTGAATAGTCTTTACATATTTCAAATAATGTCTCTGATAACATATCATACTTCTTTTGATACTGATGTGTAGAAGGCAAGAAGTTAAACACCAATCATTAATGATTTCAAATAGAATTTCATTGTCATCTGGTTTTATTTAGGGATATATGATTGTCCAAATAGTCCACTTGAATAAAGAATAATTTGAATTTGTCAGTTTTATTAGGAAATGAATTTTGCTGTTTTGTGTAGCGTTTATATGCAAAACTAGAATTTTGTCTAGTCAGGTTCAAGCATGGATAATATACAGTTGTTACAGTTAACAAATCTAGATATTATACAATTTATGTGTACAATATAAATTAAAAATTAAATAATTTTTAAACAAATATCACTTATTAAAATTTGATATGCTTCTGTAAAGCATTATTAATTTTCTTATATTAGAGTTGATCCTGGTCATTTCCTTTGAAAAATGTATTATATAGTAATAATTGGGTGTAAAACTGACATTGTTTAAATCGTTTGATGAGTGGATGAATACTTCAATGATGCATGAATAAAATACTTTTTATACTTATTCAAAACATCTGAAGTTATATAAAGTCATAATTTCATTCTCCTGACCCTATCTCACACTAAGTAGGGTCGGCACAACATGTTATAAACATGTCACATAATTTGACTAGATATTTGACTACAGGCAGCCTGACTGATGTAAACTTAATTTAGTCGCCTTGTATGACACCTCGGTAAGAAATGAGGGTGGGCTATTCTACTCAACCGGATACCACACGGCGGAATATTATGATGATTGTTATGTTATTAAGGAATATATTGATGTCAAACTATGGTTGACGAAATATAACTAGAAGTAAGAATTATACTTTGAAAAGAGTACCTAACCACCGAGTTCTTTGCTGGCTCTTTTCGGTAGGAACAGCTTTCCGATTCAGCAGTAGAGTTGACGATTCAAAAGAATTTGTTCGCAAGTTTACTTGACTAAGGAATTTTTTGAATTTGAATTATGAATTTGAACGGCTGGATCGATTATAATGAAATTTTCGGTCAATCTTTAGAATGACCTAGATAATAATCCTGTTAAGTTTGGTGGCGATCGAAGCGCTTATTTAACTGTTGTGTTTAGTGGAATTTGGTTGTTGGAGTTTTGGGTTATGTGAATTTCGTTAAGTGACCACTATATGACGCGTCTCCGAACTAACGAAGCTAGTATAAATATAGATTATTATTGACACAAATAAAGTAAATATATGGGACGCTTACACACCCAAAGTAAGTAACTTAATACTTGTGTTATGGGTGACAGACAACTGGTACCATACGTAAATACAAATATACACCCAGGCTCGAAGAACAAACAAATTGTTTATAGAAAATGTTGGCCCTCGGCGGGAATCGAACCCGCTATCCGCGGAGCTGAAGGCAGCACACCCAATTTTCCAACGGGTCAGTTAACATGAAATAATAAGTTATACCACCAAGCTTTGGTCCCAGTCGTATATGTTACTACTGATAGGGCGCTAGATAATATCTGAAGTGGGCATATGTGGGTCACCCAATATAGCTAGATAACATGTGCCGTTGTGCTAGGCGCGGCCTGGGTGTGGGCGGTTTTATTCACCTCTATACAATTTATTATTCTATAGCCGCTTTTTGTTTTTGTTCAAACCGGTTTATTGAATAGCGATATAGATAAAGATCGTTTAGCGAACGGTCATAATAATTTCGACGAGCAGTATACGAGGGATACGTCGTTCTTGTGAACCATCGTGATGGGGCCGCTGGGTACACATGAGATATAGCTAAAATTCGACCTTGTACAAGATAGTAATGACAAACAAAGTAAAAAAAAGTAACGGCCTGTTAATTTCGCTGCAGGGCTTAGGCCTCCTCTCTCCGTTTTTTTATGAGGATAGTGTTGGAGCTAAGACCTACCACGGTGCTCCAATGCGGATTGGCAGGTTACACATATCCCCAAAATTCTCTAAAGATATGCAGGTTTCCTGACGATGTTTTCCTTCACCGAAATACGTGCGATAAATTGCAGATACAATTAGACACATAAGATTTCAACAGAAAACTCATTGTCGGTCAGGGGTTTGAACTCATGATTTTTCCGAGTCACGGTCTCACTGCTGAGCTATCACAGATAGATAGTAACGACAAAAGGTAAATAAATTTTGAAAGTGCAACCGCCGAGTTTCTTGCTGGCTCTTCTCGGTAGGCGTAGTTACCTAGTATCCTGGCCATGTGTTGCTGTGGCTCAGTCTTTATTCGATATTCCCTCGATCCAAAATTCTGTCATTGGCAAAAAGATTACTCCGATCGCCACCAATCTTAACAGGGTTACCCGAACTGAAAATTTCATTAATATCGATCCAGCAGTTTCGGAGTGTATAAGGTGCATACATACATAGTTTCGCTTTTCTTTTGCGTCCATATTGGATTTCGTGGTGACCTATAGTTCAGACTACAGTTAGTTTAATGGATTTTAGATAATTTTATTGTATATAATATACAACAAAATCCGCCTTGTGGTATTAGAATTACACTAGTAGAATACCACGCTCTTTTCTTACTGAAATTTTGTAAAAGGCGACTAAGGTTAGTCGACCCGCCGTGTGGTATCCGGCTGAGTAGAATATACCACCTTCCTATCTTACCGAGGTGTCGTAAAAGGCGACTAAGGTAACGTCAAGTAAGTGGATGTTTTTTTTTTTCCTATTTTAAGTGGGTCTCTTCTGTTCTTTTTTTGATCCACTGGCGAGAAACGCCCAACGCCGTGGCCAAACTCGCTACAGGTCAGGGGTGACGGCTTCCACTAATGGACACTTCCACCGCCGCCCCGCCTGTGCTTGGGAAATGGAAAGACCATTCTGACGGGAATGAGGGATGAGGGTACTGTGAGTATAAACTTAATCTATTGCTGATAATACTAACTCCTTATGCTATTAACCATTATTTACATATTTTTGACTCTTGTTTTCTATTTATTTAAACAATGTTTTTAACTGTTTATCCTATATTTTACCTGATTCTTAACATACGCTTATTTTCCTAGTATTCTAAGTGGCCGGATGTTAGGTAGGCGGCCGTTCGTAAAGTACCTAGCCAAATCATGGAACATGTTTATAACATGTGCCAACCCCACTTAGAGCGGGATAAGGGCAGAAGAATGATGATATTATACAACAAAATGTCCGGTTTGAATGACTTGACAGGAATCAATAACATTCTAATATAAAAATGTATTTAAACGTTATCATAGGCATCAAGTCACGTGCATCTGTCAACTTAAAACTAAATAGTTGAATATTGTAGTGAAGGATTTTTATCACTGTTAGCGTACGCGATAATGATAAGACACTTGTTGGCCAGGACCTTATCAAAACTATCAGCAGCGCGATAGTTACTATGGTTTTTTTAATAGACTATATGTAAGCTCGTGATCATCAAACTCGAACTCAAATATTCTTTATTAAAGTAGACTGTTGTCAGTACTGTTGAATCGTCAAATGTTTTTCAAGAAGCTTCCACTGATCGGAAGTTTGATCCTACCTAGAAGAGCGAGCAAGAAATTTTATAATTTTTTTTTTACAATTTGATTTGATACAAATTAATCGTTGGTCGCTCAGGTTAACTTCTTAAAGGCCGCACTAAGGTTTAGTAGGGCGTGTAGTGAAGAGCTGATGGTATGACTGGAATTAGTAATCAAGGCGGCGAGAGTGTGGTCAGGGGGGGAGGGGTAGCGACTTCAGAAATCTTGGATCTCGTTTTCGCCAGTGAAGTCGCTGTGCGTGTATAATGTGTGTCTGTGCTAGCGATTATATTTTATTTAAACAATTTGTTGGTTCTTCGAGCCTGGGTGTGTATTTGTATTTAAATTATATATGTAGTAATTACCAGTTGTCTGTCACCCATAACACAAGTATTAAGTTACTTTGGGGACGGACGACCGTGTGTGTAAGTGTCCCATATATATATTTTTTTTTTTTCATTATGGCTGATAAGGGTCATGTAGGATAGTTTTTTATATATCGTATGTTAGGTTTGATTGAAATCCATTAAACCTTGAGCAGCGATCACCAACCTGTTTTGTTCATATAGAATTATGAAAACCCCCTCGTACATTGCAAAAAGAGCCACTGGTTCCGTTGATGTAATTATGATAAAATATGTTTTGTGATAAAATCACTTGTTTTTTTTTTTAAGAATCATCATCATTCTCCTACCCTTATGCCACTCTAAGTGGGGTCGGCACAACATGTTACAAACATGCTGTCACATGATTTGGCTACGTATTTTACGACTGGCCGCCTGCCTGATGTCAACTTACCTTGGTCGCCTTTTACGACACCTCGTTAGGAAATAAGGGTGGTCCATTCTATGCAGCCGGATACCACACGGCACATACTTAAGTCGCCTCTTACGACACCTCGGTAAGAAAGGAGGGTGGTCTATTCTATTCTGCCAGATACCACACGGCAATTTTTTTTTGACAATAAATAATGTTTTTTTAAATATCGTTTATTTATAATAGAATTATTTATTTATATATGTATTTTTGGAACTATGTCAATCAACTAATGCGATGGTTTTTTTTGGATTTCTTAAATTGGGAAGAATTTTATCACTACTGGCTCTACAGTCTTAAAAGGTTGCAGACCCTTGGATAAGAAAGAGCATTCGGAATAAAAGTGATACATGAAGTGACCCACGTTGTACCTAAGAAGCAAAAAATATTTCTACTTTTTTATCCTGGAGCCACACAAAATTATTTCGGATACGTAATATCATGGTACAAACGTTTTGTCTTTCAAAAGTTATCAAGGAAACAAAAGTTCTAAAAGTAATTTTATTTTTGTTAGCTATAATGATATGCATATTATAATATATGCAGAGATGTTAATTAATTGAAATATCAAGACTACCGGCTCCGTAGTATTACCTTATCTATATATTATTTATTACACCTCTTCTTATATGACATGCCGGTACTGGAATGACCCATTTTTTTTAGAATCGTTAAAGACACGGAAGTGAGAACCATTGAATGTTATCTCAAGTTCAATAAGTGAACTTAAAGTTGTTGAACAACTTGAATGTTACTATACTGTATCGCACGCTTAGTATTGTTGTTCCCCGACGCTAGTAGAGCCATTGCGTTCTACTCTCTGCATTTCGCAACCTCGGCGATGCTTCTGCGCTCGGCCGTCCCGCCCGGTGACGCTGTAAAAGCCATTAGGGCTAACAGCATACAGTCAATTCGAAAAAAAATTAGTATTGTTAAACAGACCCAATTCAAAATTAGGTTTAATTGAACATACCCATGAAATCGTTGGTGCTAACATGTTAAAATACTTTCAATAATATTATAATAATATATTTTCTCCTGTTCCCTAAGAAAAACATGTTTTTTATCATATGTATGGGCCAGGTATACAAGTTGGATTACATCAATTTTTTTTTTTCAATTGCATGACCTCTTCAACACAGCTTACGTAAAACCGTAATGTACTACTAACCTCAACTTTCTGGAAGAATTGCAATATCTTTGGGGTATTTTGTGTCATTATTAGTTTTGTTACGAACATTCGAAAAGAGTTCGTAATGCATATGCCATAGAGGTCAAATTAACTTGACGCAATGCTTTGGCACATTCAGATTGTTTACGAATCGTGTTTGCTCTCCCCGCTAGGACTCACGAACGTTCGCGAACATTGTCATCATCGGTTCATTCGATATATAAGCGGACTTATCGTGCGCCTCGACGTTCATTTGGCGAATAGCGATTTAGAGCGAAAAAAAAAGCGAAAATTAAAGTGAAATGATAGAGATCTCGTCTTCGTTATCGGACAACGGACTGCTAAGTAAGTAACTGTAAGTACTAATGTTATAGGGAAAAGCCAAATAAAGTGTTTTTATGAGTCACCAGGTATTATCATCCAAATCCCCTGTACGTAACAGTATAGATTACAAATGTTACGGGCTAATCTTGTTGAAACCTTGCAAACCTTCAAACTACTTTCGACTAGACGTCGCTATCGACCGACTTCTTGTTATTTCGGTTTCCCAAACGTCAGTTCATAACTGGCGCGAAAGTTAAACAAGTGACTTTGAGTACAAAACGAAGAATCTGTTTTGTTGGTAGTGGGTTCGCGCTAAGCGGAGGGCGAGCCGTAAAATAAAAAGTTAGGACTTCTAACCGGCACGGCGGGGGACGAACGGGTTCTCGGCGGCGCTATTGTATGTAGCTGCCTGCGGTATATTCGTTCTATGAAATATAATTATAATTTAATTCAAAAAATGTCATTATATAATTTGTTATTTAATTACATCTAACACAAGCTATACACGCGATAAATTAAATCTTAAAATACTCTCAGTTATGTTGTTTTTCCTGTTCCCTAAGAAAGTAGTTTTTTTTAATAGATAATTGTAATAATTTCTCTCCATAATTTTTACGACCTAACCAATCGCCACAGACTCAGTAATATGCTTGCTGATGACATCACTAAATATTATATGAATAACGAGAAAAAAATGTTTCAAAATATCTCATCTAATGTTATTTGAATTAAATAATAAGATTCATCCCCCACACGGTTGTGCATTTTATAGAAATAGAAAGTAATTCGTGTGTCAAATACAATTATAACAAAAATTTTTTTTTATATTAGTTGCTTAGAATTTACTTGAGTTCATTAAACTTGATGTATGAACTTTTTGTGTAAACAAGATATATATTACATTGAACAAAAAATTTAACACGTTATGTCGGAAATTTTTCAACTTAAGTAGTCTTACTTATTTTTAATTTCTGATACAGCACGCTAACATTGTCTTTAGCTTTGCTCTTGTGATCACAAAACCTGGTACCTATAACAATGAGATTCTAATTTAAAAAAAAATGTGAGTGATTAATTTTACAGCATATATACATCTAAGTATACATTTTTTTGGGCAATCATTTATCATTAGAAGTTGTTTAAGTGACATACTAATTATATATAGTAGGTAGACTAATAAAGTATCTGTAACTATATCTTTTTGCAAACAAATATTTTACTATATTTCTTTATATAACTTTGAATATAATATTTTCTATTTTAGAATAAAACATACATATTTTTTTAGTCCAGAAGTTATGTACTAGTCGTAAATAACTTCGTAAGTAACCGTACTGAATGCGATGACCTTGCTCTGATACGGCTGCCGAAGGTCGATATACTCAAAGTTAGCCGATTACAAGACGAGTTTGGCAGTATTTTAATAAAAAATTCTTGGCACTAACAATGAAATTGTGCAATTAAAATGGAAAGAAGTAATTTAAAAATAATTTAGAAGAGAATTGTATTTGCGCTTATTGAACACATATTTTGGTGAGATGTGATTAAATGAAATAAATCTATCGATAAAAGTATTTTTATTTACTCTAGAAAGTGCGTTACAAATGAGAAGGGTGTGTGGTTATGAGTTTACAGTATGTTTTTGTTGCAAGAGAACCATGGTCAGAATTCACGATTTATAAGACGGGGCATCTAACAGTCGTATCGTGATAACGTCTAGAACGTTGTTGCCTCTGATCTAGAACTTAATTAATGTCATAGTAAAGAGCTATAAAGAGGTGAAAAAAATTACGACGAACACCGAATGACGAAATAAGCAAATCATCATGTCTTTGTTATATACTAGAGGACGACGAACAATAATTCGAATGGTTTTTTAGTACCTAATACTTGATAGTAAAAGTGCATAAACCTATTGATTGAAAGCCACCAAACAGTGCTGTTAAATAATATTTGCCATGTGGCTGCTGAACGAGACAGTTGCCCGGACTACGAAGGTCATTAACTTGTCGTTAGTTAGGAATACGCGTATTGCAATAAATTAGCCCATATTTAAATTTAAACTTAAATTTCATCTGTAGATAGGACAAAAAATTATTAAATGAAAGCACATACGTCAACGCTTACTAATAAGGATTGAATACGACAAATGTTATATAACTTATAAAGGTAACAAAATTGACGGATAGATACAAATATATAGAGAAAATATAACTCCAATAAAAATTCTTACTATTAACTAATATATACGACTAATGAGAACTTGCACTTCAAAAAAATAATATTTACATAAGTTTACGATACTGCGCGAAATGTTTTAATAAAGTTTACTTATGATTCGGATAATTCGATACCTCCTTAGTTTACGGTATTCTGTTTTAATTTCTTCACTAATACATTTATTTCCAACAAATATTTTTCTCTCCTAAAAAGTTTGCAATTTTATTTGATTTATGAGATACGTGATTATAAAAAAATAACCACTGAAATGGCAGTATTAGTGCATAGTTCAGTTAAAAATTAAATTGATATCTTGATTGTTAGTAAAAATGTTCATTTGCCATGGATATTATAATTACGTTCGAGCTGACAATGATGAGTTCATTGATCCGACCAAGAGAACTGTGCACCTCCAAGGGTAATGTATTTAACACGCTTTATGAACGTTTTACGATCCAATGTCTATACCTACATTTTTAATGAAACTTTATTAAAAAATATAAATATAAAATAAATACTATCATGATTTTAACCCTATCATAAGGTGTTTGTTTGTTTTTTTTTTGTGCACATATTTAAATTAATACAAAAATGATAAAAAAAACAACAACATTACAAGTGTACAACGGCGGGCTTATTCCGGAATCAGTCCACCATCCTTAAATTAAAAAAAGGTGTCTTATTCTTAGTTCAAAAGAACCCACTACTTTCTTAGTTCAGCAAAGTCGTAACTTATTTTCCTAAATATATAAATGACTATGAAATATGTAGTTCTACAAGTACTAGGCGTTAAGTGGTGTGTTTTTTCTGTGAGATTGATAACAAGGTGACGGCATCTTTAACGCGTGTGCCTGTCTGTTTGTTACGTTTTCACGGCTGACCAGCTGAAGCAATTTGATGAACTGTACAAATTAAGCTTACATACCGGGCTAACATTTAGTATAAAAAATCCACTTTTTCATTGGAAAAAACAGCAAATAATAAAGGCGCGTCGCGGGTAAAAAAAATAAAGTTAAGTAGCGGCCTGTTACAATCCCACTGCTGGGAATAGGCCTCCTCTCTCCGTTTCTGGAGAAAAGGGTTGGAGCTAAGACCTACCACGCTGCTTCAATGCGGATTGGAGGTTACACATATCTCCAGAATTTTCTAGAGGTATGCGGGTTTCCTCACGCTGTTTTCCTTCAACGAAAACCGTGTGATACATTGCAATTATCAATTAGACACATGAGTTTTAATAGAAAAACTCATTGGTGCCTGCCCGGGTTTGAACTCTTATTCCCCTCGAATGTTACAATGTTTACCAACGCTGGCCGCTACATACCTCACAGCCGCGACCGGTCCCCTGTCATTAGAAGCGTGCGCGAGCGCATTGGCCCGGCCGGCAGTGGTGCATGCCCCGGCGGGCCCGGGAAATGCATTGCACGTGATTCGCTTCGGGTAAAGGGTTTTTAGAACTAGCACGAATCATCCGTAAATATTGTATAATCAATACGTATTAATACATTTTCACCCACCTAGTCTGTCTACAGATTCCCGTAAATCAAAATGCTAGTAGATGGATTTTTATGCTACTTCCACCAATAGACAGAGTGACTCATTAGATTAAGGATTACTAGGTTTTACCCTTTAAAAGGCCGAGGAAACTAGGAAAGTTACGAAAATAAAATTTTAGTATGTTATTTAAATGATTTATAGAAGCAGGCGTTACTTTGCGGAATTCCATATTACAAGCAATATAACAGAACTAACTACTTTGCTATAATCCGCACGGGTTAAGCGAATGCATGCAAAGCCAATGTGTATGAAGCAGGCAAAATCTACGCACCTTATACATGCAGGACCAGCCACCACATGCACCCCAAGGCGCAATTCACCAGCAACAACGAACACAAAAGCAGCACACACACCCACCACCACAATCTCGACGATCGTTTCGCCCCGAAACCGAAGCATCATCAGGAGGATAGGCTTCACGACAAAAATCGTACTGCAAGGTCAGTAGATTTTGCCTGCTTCATACACATTGGCTTTGCATGCATTCACTTAACCCATGCGGATTATAGCAAAGTAGTTAGTTCTGTTATATTGCTTGTATGTTATTTAAAATATTTTTTTATAAATTTTGTAATTTTTCCAAAAATGAAAATTGTTGGGACATAAGATGAATATTTGGTGGCAACATATATGCCACTTTTAGTTCTGCCATACTAAGAGAGTAATATAAACATTTTTATTTGGTACCATCTATTCTGCTTTTACTTTAAAAAGGGTTAAGTGTTATATGGTTTTGCGAAAATCGGTTGAAATATGACGTTAATTTTTAAAATATCTGCGAAAAAACCCAAGTGGCCTGGGATATCATTGCAAACTCTGTCTTATCCCTTTGAGTTATAACAAAACAATGTAAGGTTTCCTATTATATGGGTATTAAAAAGCTTATAATTATATTTTAAGAAGAGCGAGCTTTACTTCCTTTGAATTTAAGATTTCATGTATAAATCGTTGATGGATTTTTTAAGAAGACGAAAGAAGTTCCTTAATAAGCTTAAAATTTTCTAGGAATGGCGAAAACAATTTCTAATCAAGGCTTTGTTCAATTTGGTCCTATTATTTATATGTTATAGCATCGACTCTCGCGTTTTCAATTTTGTTCTATTATTTATTTGTTATAGAGGGAAATATAATGCCTACGACACGGAGAAAATTACGGGAAAATTATACTAATTATTTGTATCACCTGATAATCGTGGACGTGCGAGGTTAGGGCAAGGGGGGCCCTCGGGGCAGCTGCCTCCCCTTACACTGGAAACTAACACTGGGAAACTGACAACTCGCAATATAGTGACACTTTTTTAGACTTGCATAAGACCTATTATGTACTCGTACGTCATCAATTCAAATTTCAAAATTTTCCTGTATTAAAAATAATAAAGCTATTTCTGCTAATTATTTTCAATAGTTTTTTTACCTCTCTTCAACTACTAATCTATAATTATTATAAAACAAAGTCCCAAACAGCTGTCTGTATGTAATCGATTTTCTCAAAATCTACTGAACGGATTTTTGTATGGTTTTCACTAAAAGATAGTGCGATACTTCCGGATGGTTAAGGTAAATAGTACATATCGGTACTGTGTAAATTGTGTTGTAGAGATCGCGCAGTTTTTAAAAAACTTGCTTGCTGAGAGCTTTAGTCGCGTGCGCTGCTTAAACCAGCAGAGATACGCTAAAGTGATGTACTAGAGAATTGTACATCTATAAAAATACTACAAAAAAGTCCGCAATAGCACGTTTCTATCTCTTACGGTTAACTCACAATAACTCACTGTTATTTTCAAAATTTCAATTTGGATTTTTTTTTGTGACAGCCGATTCCCCGAGTCGGAATCGGTTGTCGAAGCCGCTAGCACAGCTAGTAAGACATACTCATAAGTTAAAAAATCTACTAAAACAATGTGGTCTAGGATTTTCTGCAATATATATAGAATTCTGGCTAAGCCCTTACTGATAATGTTTTTATAGGGGACGAAATGATTGTTGAGGTTTTTTAGTGAATGTGAATCTAGTGTAGTGTGTCGCTGTTGGTGTTGGTTTGTGGTGATTGTGTAACAAATATACTATTGTATATTTCCTACCAATACTTAGTACGAGTATAGATTATTATTTATGTAATGCCTAGTGTTATAAAATCATCATCACCATCATCCTCCTGCCTGTATCCCACTCTAAGTGAGGTCAGCACAACATGTTACAAACATGATGTCACATGATTTGGTTACGTATTTTACGACCGGCCGCCTGCCTGACGTCAACTTACCTTAGTCGTATTTTACGACCCCTCGGTAAGAAAGAGGCTGGTCTATTTTACTCAACCGGAAACCACACGGCGGTTCGACTTACCTTAGTCGCCTTTTACGACCCCTCGGTAAGAAAGAGGGTAGTCTAGTCTACTGAGCCGGATACCACACGGCGGGTCGACTTACCTTAGTCGCCTTTTACGACACCTCGGTAAGAAAATGAGGGAAGTCTATTCTAACCAGCCGGATACCACACGGCGGAACCTAGTGTTATAAAATATTATAGCTTATTACAGTACTACTTATATAGATACGGGCCTAATTGATGTCACATCAAGTAATTATATATAGTTATAAATCCAGCCCAGGCATTCGTAGCTCGAACGTTGTTCCTAGACTTACCCAAGGCTATTCGCATTCCGCGTTGAGATGGGCTCGCGTGACTCCTACCTACCTTAATACGAACTTATTAGATACCGTTACGGACTGGTATCGTTGGGGCAAGAAACATTTAATTTTTGACTAACATAAACGTGTTTTAGAAGTCAGTTTTAACAGAAAACGTTAACCGTATTCATTGCTCTTTTAGCTTTAAGCTTTACATGATTTAGAAGTAAGCGTTACTTTGTTCCGTTTACTCATAGACCTAAATATGAATCTTCAAGCAAAATTGTCATGCAATGTGCGTCAACTTTGCCTCGTGACGTCTATCTCCATAAGTATGTCGTAGAGTCTTATCACTTTATCGCGGATTATAGTAAAATAATTTTAAAATACTTTTGTATTATGGATTTCCGCAAAGTAACGCCTATTTTACAAATTATTTGAACATGAACAGACATCATTCGGTAATGTTTTTTTCCGTTTACTCATAGTATATAAATATGAATTTTACAAGCAAAACAGTCATGCAATATGCGTTAAAATATTTAATGAGTTACCTCGTAGCTTAATTGAATTACCACTCAGACAATTTAGAGAATACCTTTTTACATAGTTGCTTGATAAATGTTTTTATACTATATAAGACTTTTTGCAATAAAAATATATTTATATTTTAATAACTAAATAATTATATTATTAGTGAAATCTTAATTTTAATTTGCTAAAAATGTGTGTGTTGCTTGTTTGAATTGTTGTTACTGGTAGCGGCATCTTCAGATACGAGCGGTGACTTGTTCTGCATGTGTAAGGTATGTGAATGTTGCCTGCTTCATACATTTAGCATTACATACATTCTCTTAAAAAACCCGGATTACAGCAAAATAACTGTCATAGCTTCTTTTTAAGCATTACTATTAGGTCATGTTTAAATTTTATAAAAATCAGAATTAAACATTTACTATAGGTGATTTATATAATTAGGCGTTATTTTGCGGAATCCTGTAATATAAAACAATGATAATATTATTTTGCTATAATCCGCGATTAGAGATTATCTATATAATGTTAAAAGATGAATGTACTATACCTTTCAAACTTTATGTATGCGGGATCCGTAAACCGTATACACTAGCCACCATTACCACACTACACTATAATAGCATTGTACACATTCACAATCACAATCTCAACCATGTTTCCGCCCAGTAACCGAAGAATCATCAGGACTTCAAGAAAAAATTACAAAGCGACGCATCACCCAAGCAAGCGCTTTGTATAGTAATAAGTTCAACCCCCATCATTTATTTTGCGTTCAGAGTAATTTTTTAAATTATTTATTTGTCTTTTGTGTTATGGATCTCCACATTACATTATATCAAAACATTTATCTAGTGCGGTAAACAATGAAGACGCATTGCAAATGTTCCCACAGTGTATTTATTAATTCTATCAAATCACAGATCAAATCCACGATAAATCGGTTCCTATGAACTGTCCGTTCGACCGTGGAAGAATCCGTTAAGTTATAAAAATCTAACCCGAATTAAGAATGTGTGCCACGTACTTTTGGTGCATTATAATACTTGGTCCAATGTCCGCACGCATGTGTTGAAATAAGTGCAGGTGAATATTTAAAATAATTTTGAAAATATTTAAGAATGTATTTATAGACTACCCTCATTTCTTACTGAGGTATCGTAAAAGGCCTTGACCCGCCGTGTGGTATTTATCCGGTTGAGTAGAATAGACCACCCTTTTTCTTACCGCGGGGTCGTAAAATACGACTAAGGTAAGCTGACGTCAGGCAAGCGGCCGGTCGCGAAATACGTAATCAAATCATATGACAACATATTTGTAACATGTTGTGCCGACCCCACTTAGAGTGGGATAAGGGCAAGAGGATGATTATGATCCAGAGTTTGCTCAAAGTAATATAGATAAGACTGCAGGCCCCTTAGGCGCAGTTGGCAGTGACCCTGCCTTCGGCTCTGCGGGTCGCGCGTTCGATTCCCGTCAAGGCCCAACAATTACAATTACAATTTTCTAACAAAAATATAAATCGTAAATTTTTCATATGTAGCGAAGATACGATGCAAAAGACAGACAGATGCATATGTGAAACGTGGCGTGGAGTACCTTAGTGCGTTGGGTTAAAATTACAGTTAACTTTAAAAAACTTAGTACTATCTAATTAGTTACAATGATATGTATTTTTTAATTTATCTTAAGAACTCGTTGAGATGTAGTTATATCAAATATATAACTGATAAATGTCAATATCTCACACCCACATAACAGAATGTGTCGAAATTGGTACATTTTTAGATACGAAACCTGTTGTTAGTTCTATTACAGATTTTTGACGTGCATTAATTTAGGTAATCATTTGGACATGTTACAGAATATTTTGGCGGTGAGTTATTTTGTTATAATTCGCATACGTTAAGAAAATCTATGTAATGTAAAGTGTAAGAAGCACAATCTGTTCTAATATGTTATACATAGAAGCACGTACCACAAGACACCACCAACGCACTGCACACATTCACTTCGACAATCTCAACGATTGTTTCGCCCCGTAACTAAAGCATCATCAGCAGATAGGCTCATATCAGTTCGCACCACGATAACGTCGTATAACAAGCTCATGAATAAGTGCCCCGAATGGGCTCGAAACTAGTCAGGCTAACCCTATTAAATAAGATGTGAGTATAGCCGGTTTCTACACATTAATTTGAATTTGAATTTTATGTCTACGATCACTGAAAGTTCGCGACTATTTAAATTTTAATTATCAATTAGGCACTTTGAACCCGGGAACTGGCGAACACCTCGAAAGAGTCGCACGGTCTCACCGCTGGGCTATCACAGCTTATATATCATAGTATACGATCTTTCAGCTTAAAATTAACATATCTTTTTTATTTGCTGACCGATTAAAATAAAACATACCCTGTATGTTAAGTGAGACTTCCTACTACACATTAGTTAAAACCGCATCCAAATCGTATCAGCGGTTTCGGATGTAAGCGCAAACAAACGCACAATGCCCTAAAAAACTGGAATTAAAATGTAAAATTCTTCAAAACAATCAGCTTCAGACCAGCCTAGTTCTCATAAAAAGATGTGTGATTCTCCTAGCCATGGTAACATATGAAATTCAGTAAGAAAGATTGCTCCAGGAACAGAGAAAAACGTTAAAAATGCAAGTACCAGTATTAAAGTATACGACCTTTCACGTTAAAATTGACATATCTTTTTTATTTGCTGACCGATTGGAATAAAACATACCCTATATGTTAAGTGAGACTTCCGACTATATATTAGTGAAAACCGCGTCCGAATCGGATCAGCGGTTTCTGAGATTAGCGGGAACAAACGCACAGACATACAGACAAACCGACAAACAGACAAACAGATAAACCGACAAAAATTTTAAAAACTATTGTTTCATGTTTAGGAACGTATTTTGAGACGACTACACGAATTATTTTTTTTTAATATTAAATGTACAGATTTGACATTTCAACGATTTTATTATATGTATTGATGATGATGATGATGATATAAGTTCATGTTGTTTCCTTTGTTGTAGTCTCGGTAATGTATCTAAGATTTTAGCGTTTATAAGACGTATTATTGCTACAATAAAAACACGCAGGGCATTGGCAGGGTGACCTTTAGCGGGCTTCGCGCGCTCGCCGCCAGCTGCTACTTTATGATACACACTGCAGTAAAATATGATCAATGTCGGATGTGCAGTGGCGCGCACACTCGCCTTGCGAATATGTCTCGGGTTTAACCTCTAAGCAAAACACAGCTTTTTTTTATATTAAATACTAGCTGTGCCAAGAACGATCGCCTGAGAGCGATTAAGTGATTTACGAAACTTACATTTAAAAGTAGTTATTGTGAGTTAACCGTGAGAGATAGAGATATGCTATCGCGGACTTTGTTGTAGTATTTTTATAGATCTATAATTGTCAACTGCATTACTTTAGCGTATCTCTGTTGGCTTACATAGCGCTCGCGAATAAACTTTTTTAACAACTGCGCGATCTCTTCAACACTATTTATACAATACTGATATGTACTATTTACCTAAACCATCCGGAAGTATTACACTATCTTTTGGTGAAAACCGTACAAAAATCTGCTCAGTACATTTTGAGAAAATCGATAACATACATATAGACAGCTTTTTGGGACATTGTTTTATAATAAGTATAGATAATGAATTGATTACTTGTATTCACTTTTTGATTGATTACTTTTATTTATAACAAAAATGTACTTATGCTAGTACTTAAATCATGCCCACGTGGAATGGTCCCAAGAATGCTGGCAGCGTTTCCGCGTTGAATCGCTAAGCTGATTCTTCGTGCGAAGAAGGAGCCAGCTCTCTTGTCACCTGAAGAGGCAATTAATCGAGGTGTTAAAACGGATATTTTTTTTGCTTTTTGCTTTGACTCCATACAAACTCAACTGCAAACGGCACAAATATATACCAAACTCTCGATGAGAGATGCATACTTTCGACATCTGCCGCATTTAATTTAGAGAATCAGAAATATTATTTTAACAGATTTATATCTTGATTTCATATTATTAAATTAATATTAATATGATTAATAAATTAATGAATAAAACCTTTTTATTATGCCGCATTTATTATTAAAAAACATATTTATGACTTTGATTAAACATCAATTAGATGTGGATTATTATTTGATATTTATAAAAAAATCAATTAAATATCTGGAGCTCTTTAATAAATGATATAGCATTTATTATTAGAATAAATACATCATTATGAGGTTTTTAATTTCAATAGGTAATTAAATAAATTATTAATAATACGAAAGTTTAATAATACAAAAAATAAAATTTTCTAAACGTTTTCATTGACGGTATAATAAACATGTTATTATATCAAATTTATTATTAAAAAAACTGCATCATTTAGCTGTTAAAATTTTTAACATTTATATAAATCACATTTATAGAATTTGGTGTACATTTGCGGCGATCCATAATAATAAAATTATTTTGGATGTACGTTAAAGTATAAAGTAAATAGGAAGTATATTAATTCTAAATGTATAGTGGACTATCCGTTTTTTATACGTGATACATACAGGTTTCGTAAAAACACACGCACAAACCTCCACCACCACCTCCACAATACACAAGCACTACATACGTTACATCATAAAATCAGCAATCATCAGGAGATAGAAATCGCATAGCACTTTGCGATTTTGTCGTAGTCACTTGGCATTATATATATTTTCTATTTACTTTATCGTGGATTGCAGCAGAATAATTTTAGTATTACCATTGTTAAATCACATTTAACATTCAAATGATTTATAGAAGCAGGCGTTACTTTGCGGAATTCCATTTTACAAGCAATATAACAGAACCAACTACTTTGCTATAATCCGCACGGGTTAAGTGAATGCATGCAAAGCCAATGTGTATGAAGCAGGCAAAATCTACGCACCTTATACATGCAGGACCAGCCACCACATGCACCCCAAGGCGCAATTCACCAGCAACAACGAACACAAAAGCAGCACACACACCCACCACCACAATCTCGACGATCGTTTCGCCCCGAAACCGAAGCATCATCAGGAGGATAGGCTTCACGACAAAAATCGTACTGCACGATTATGCATCAGTACGATTTTACAAAATCATGATTTTTTAATTTTCAGTCATTTTTATTGCATTGCATTTATTAGTATTATTTTATTTTGATGAAGTTTTAATTTTGACATCATTATGTCGCGTTTACTGTTGAATAAAACCTCTATTCTTTTAATATTTATATATGATACGTAATATTTTAGTTATTGGTAACACCTGTGGCAAAAGATGTTTAAACAACAGTCAACTTATGCAATGGTAAATTTACAACTTTCGCGATTCATATTTATTATTATACAAATAAACGGGTCATCGCCGCAAAATCGAGTTACCTTTTTACAAGATTCGACGTTTCGGCAGAGTTGCATCCGTCACGAACTGACTGGAGCGCCGCGGCGCCTTCGTTCCCGAGTACTACAGTCATTATTTTGTTCATCTACCCTCACTTGAACCGCACAATCCACGTAAGGTCTCTTGCACACCACACTGATATTAACGATTTCTTCCGCGAGTTATATTTATTAATCACCGTCCAATCGTCGATCCTTGTAAAAAGGTAACTCAATTTTGCCGCGATGTGACCCGTTTATTTATATAATAATAAGTCAACCTATGCAGTTGCTAATTCTTGTTTTCCTGCATTGAAATAGACTTAAAGAAGTCGCGAAAATGAGCTAGTATAATGGTAATATTTAGTACTATCGTCTAAGAACATATACAATCGTTCACGTATCTTTGTTATAACTATAATAAAAGCGTTTCTAAAATTAATCTTTAAAATACCACAGTCACTAGTATCTACTTAATAAAACGCTACAATAATAAATCGCATATTGAACGACTTTGTCATTTATAGAGTATATAATAAAATTAATTAAAAAATAAAATAAAAATAATTAAAAATAAATTTTTTTTATGTACTGTATTTATATCGTATCTATTATATATTTATATGTATATTAGGTATATCTATGTTTTATATTTTTTTATATATTTAGTTTATGTATATAATTATAAATATGCAAGTAGATTTAGTACGTTTTCTTTTTGCACACTCGCCACGTTCTTTTCTATTATCCTATTACAAGGGTTGCCTGGAAGAGATCACTATTCAGTGATAAGGCCGCCCTTTGTACATATACATGAGGTTTACTCTAAGTCATCATGTGTTTTTGTATGTTTTATGTTTTGTGCAATAAAGTTTATATATATACATATATATAATAAAATGTTACAAATGACAAATACTTTACTTATAGAGCAATTTATATTTGTAGTCTTAAATAAAAGGTTACGTATAACAAATACTTTGCTGTGCACGCTCCTGTTTAATTATTACTAGTATCACGCATGAAAAAAACGTTTATTAACTAATTAACTATTTAATACAGTTTATACCGTGCTGATCAACAATTAATCGCGAACGTTAGTCCGTAACACGGATACGCACCTTATTTGGTGATTAATTAAATTAAAAGTTAATTTATTATTTATAAAAACGTCATGCCCATGTGTAATGCTAATCACGCTTGGTATGCTAAACTGAAGCAGAACAAAAAAGGGAACATCCGTTTCGTTATACGGTATAAGCAGAACTAGATTATGACCTCTACCGTGTCTACGTGGCCTTCGTCATGAGCGCCGGCATTGGGATACAAGGGCTGCCTAATTTGTATATTAATTTCTTACAAACATACATTCTCCTGCCATTATCCCACTCTTAGCGGGGTCAGCAGAACATGTTACGAACATGTTGTCACATGATTTGGCTGCGTATTCTACGACCGCCTGACGTCAACTTACCTTAGTCGCCTTTTACGACACCTCGGTAAGAAATGAGGGTGGTATATTCTATGCAGCCGGATACCACACGGCACATACCTTAGTCGCCTCTTACGGCACCTTGGTAAGACAGAAGGGTGGTCTATTCTATTCTGCCGGATACCACGCGGCGTAATTGTATATTAATTTCTTCTAAATATGAAATGTTATGTAATTAATCGTTCTTGACCAAGTTTTACGCTGCTGACGCCTCTAACCTTCGGTTCAGTCAAAGATTACAGTATACTGGGTTCAGTACTGCTGGGCATAGGCCTCCTCTTCCCGTTTTTGGAGAAAAGGGTGAGGCTAATACCTGCCACGGATTGGTTACACATATCCCTAGACTTCTCTCGACATGCAGGTTTCGTCATGATATTTTTCTTCACCTTTTTCCAAAAGCGTGTGATAAATTGCAATTAACAATTAGACACAAGTTTTAATAGAAAATCTCATTGGTGGCTGCCCGGGGTTTGATTCCATGATCGTCTCGAGGGAGTCACACGGTCTCGCCGCTGGTCTATCACAGCTTTAGCTTCGGTTCAGTACGTATGCAGTTAATAAATTTAAGTAAAAAAAAGAAGTAAGTTCTTATTCATACCTACAATCATTATCTTCCTGCTCTTATCCCATTCTAAGTGGGGTTAGCACAACATGTTACAAACATATCGGCTACGAATTTTACGACTGGCCGCCTGCCTGACGTCAACTTTTTTTTTATACAAGAAAAAACCCCTTATGGATACCGCCGCCCGACGGGGACAGGCAGCGGTTATGTCGGACTCGCACCGATAACCTGGCTTGACGTCAACTTACCTTAGTCATATTATACGACACCTCGGTAAGAAAGAGGGTGGTCTATTCTACTTAACTGGATACCACACGGTGGGTCAACTTACCTTAGTCGCCTTTTACGACACCTTGCTTATTCATACCAACAATACAACACAAAAAAGGCTTATAAAAGTAAAAACAGAAACCTTTAATAAATTCAAGACTCGCTAACGATTCCATTAAATAACTGTGAGAATTAAACGTCACAGAAGCTATTGCAATTTAAAATATCGCCTCCAAATTGATCGAGAAAAACGAAACTCGTGCAGCTGCCTCTGGCCTACACCTGCCGGGCTGTGTCATGTCACCTTTGACATTCCTGCCTATATGTATATCCACAAAGCTACATTAAAACTTTCATGATGCTATAACTTCACAATAACGACATCCCATGAATATTTCGACGCGTACGCTGTACGAGCTTTCGGTTTAGCTTAGTGTTTGTTTTGTATAGGGTTACCAGCAGTTCAGGTTGCACGGGATTTTGTCTTCAATAATCCTTACTAATGTTATGGATGTGAGAGCCTGTTAGGAGGCACCCTTAGAACGACGTTCCCCGACTTAAGTAGAGCTTCTGCGCTCTACTCTGCATTTCGCAACCTCGGCGATGCTTCTGCGCTCGCCCGTCCCTCCCGGTGACGCTGTAAAAGTCATTAGGGCTAACAGCATGCATTCAGTTCGAAAAAAAAAACGAGAGCCTGTTTGTTTGTTTGTTAATGCGTAATCGAAAGTAGTATATTGACATAATTTTAAATTTATTTTGCATTTTTTTTATTTTCATGCCTACAATACTAAGTGAAACATAGTAGATTTTAAACTTTCGCGAATCATACTTATTAATATGTGAAAATACGGTTCACATCGCGACAAAATCTGGATCGGACTGGATCAGACCATGGCGGATGCAACTCTGCCGAAACGTCGAACCTTATAAAAAGGTAGCTCGATTTTGTCGCGATTTGACCCGTTTTCTCAGATTTTAATAAGTGAAACATTTCAACTAGAAAACAATATGATACACCTTATTGTAAAAAAAATGTTTCTGCAAATAAAGAAATATGAATTTGAAAAAAATACCATTTTATTGGGTCACTATTGACTCGAACATATATACGTAGTCAATAACAATGTGGCTAATCCGCTGAAGCTACGATGAAATTGTGCAATTGCAGCTTATAAAAAAAACAAAAAATCCCCGTTCTTTCGGAAAAAGAAAAAAAACCAATGCATTAACTAATTGAGAATATTCTAAACTGCTGTATTACAAAAACCTGTAAATTAAAGACCAACGTTTAAATGTTTTGAACATTAATGGCAAAAAATTAAGTTGTTTTATGCCTTGTTGAAATAACAAAACGGAAAAAAATATATGAAAATATTAAAATTCTATAAGAAAATGTTTTTTTTTTAATTTTTAAGCCCTAGGAACCACGAAGAATTAAGTAATTTTTATTGAGAACGATGTGAGGTGATCTTTTATCTCGTATACATAACTAAAATATATTTAGGAATATAAAAAATATTTTTAGTAATAAAATTTATAACATTTAAAATTAGTATACGTTTGTAGTGTAAATAAGTCCCTAAAGGATGTATACATATATAATTTATAGAATTAGGCGTCACTTTGCGGAGATCCATAATATAAAAGTAATAATAAAATTATTTTGCTGTAATCCGCGATAAAGTAAATAGAAAAAATATATAATTCTTAATATAAAGTGGAGTATACGTTTTCATACCCGATACATGCAGGATTCGTAAAAACACATGCACAAAATCGACGACAAAACAGCGAAGCGTCTTTTCAATCTTTACGATTTTGTCTTGGACTCCTCCTGATCATCACCTGATATCTCCTGATGATGCTTCATTTGCGGGGCGAGACGATTGTTGAGTTTGTAATAGTGAACGTGTTTAGTGCTTGTGTTTGTGGTGGCGGTGGTGGAGGTTTGTGCATGTGTTTTTACGAATCCTGCATGTATTGGGTATGATAACCTATAGTCCATTCTACATATAGCATTATATATATATTTTCTATTTACTTTATCGCAAAATAATTTGACTATTACTATTACATATAGATATTCTCTTATTTTCCCCCCGAGAACGTATATCTCCCTTCAAATATTTCCAAACACGGTGGTGACCCTGATTTTATGTCACGCGTCTATTGAGTGCGCATTAATTCCAATTATTATCTGTATTACTTTCAGCTCGCGGTGACTTCCTAGTGATATGTGTTTATATTAAGCACTTGTATCTGCGGTCGATGGACCTCGTTAATTTGCGCCGCACAAATGTAGAGTTCATAAACGTATGATAGTTAATTTTGTTCGTTCATTTGGAAAATGGAATATTTCTTGAGATATTATATATGTAATATGCTCTTAATTGTGTAAACGTAAAGTGAAGTTGAAAAGTTTTTTCTTGTCCCCGAAAGATAAACGATAACTTTTTCATGCTATTTTCTAACCCGGGCAAGCTATGATTGTATCACATTTCATAATTTTTGGTACAGACTTTCGCATGTTTAAATAAATTAATATATGGGGCACTCACACACGCAGTCGTCCGTCCCCAAAGAAAGTAACTTAATACTTGTGTTATGGGTGACAGACAACTGGTAGATATACTACAATTTTTTAAATACATACTTAAATACAAATATATACTCCCAGGTTCGAAGAACCAGCAAATTATGTATAGAAAATGTTGGTCCTCGGTGGAAATCGAACCCGCCACCCGCGAAGCTGAAGGCAGGGTCACTACCCACTGCGCCAACAGGCCGGTCAAATAATAATAATGACCGTGAAGAAGCAATAGTAACAACGTGACTTGACAACGTTCCTAAATTTCCTGATATTCTCATTGTTTATCCTTTCTTTTCATCACCATAGAGTTGAAAACCCCGTGACACTGAAATTATTGATGGGCATGGTTAAAATAATGCAATCAATTGTTTTAAAACTGTTCTGCACCACGGAGTTAACAATGTAATTACCTTTAATTGAGTTCACAATGTAATTAGTGATTACAATTTTAATTACTAATTACGTTAATAGTTGTAGTAGGCGAAATGCACTGCCAACATCCGTGTTTTCCGCTAATTATAATCTAGATATCTTCAAAGTAAGTAGGACTAAACTAGGCAAACACGCATTTAGCTTAGTATACATTTAGTCATAAGTTTTAAGAATATCTATTTTTTTTAGTTACACGGTACTTACTTAATTATAAATTAATAAAGTGTACTCGCCAACGTTAAAATAACCTAGAGGTTGTTTTAACGTTGGCGCGGCGTTATTTTATTAATTACGAGCAAAGGGCATGAGATTTGATATTGGTAACTATTAACTAAGTTCATAAGATGTGAATGAGGAATTAATATATCTATGTATCATCATCAATTTTCAAATTATTATTTGAAATTATTATTTTCAAATTATTAATTATCAAATCAATTTTGGTCATGCCATTACAGCAGTTTAAAAACACTGTTAAAAAGAGGCTGATACAGAAAGCCTACTATACTGTTCAAGATTACTTAGATGATAAGGATGTCTGGATGTAGGTGCCCTCTACCCTGTACAAGACAGTAATGAATAAATGTAACTAGTTCTAAGATTTATATTTTAAAAAGAGCAACCGCCGAGTTTCTTGCTGGCTCTTCTCGGCAGGAACAGCTTTCCGAACCAGCAGTAAAGTTGACGATTCAAAAGCACTTGTTTACAAGTTTACTTGAATAAAGAATATTTTGATTTGATTTTGATTTGATCATCCTCCTGCCCTTATCCCACTCTAAGTGAGGTCGGCACAAACAAACATGTTGTCATATGATTTGGCTACGTATTTTACGACCGGCCGCCTGTCTGACGTCAACTTACCTTAGTCGCCTTTTACGACACCTCGGTAAGAAATGAGGGTAGTCTATTCTATGCAGCCGGATAACACACGGCATTTACCTTATTCGCCTCTTACGACACCTCGGTAAGAAAGGAGGGTGGTCTATTCTATTCTGCCGGACACCACGGCTATAATAAATCTATGTATATGATATATAAGATATATATAATATATAAGAAGCTGTGATAGCCCGCGGGGAGACCATGCGAGTCCTTTAAAGGGGTCACGGGTTTAATCCCCACCAGGCACCAATGATTTTTTTCTTAAAAACTTATATGTCTAATTGATCATCATCCGCCTGCCCTTATCCCACTGGCGGCGTCCAAGTGGCGTCGGCACAACATGTTACTAACATATTTGTAACATGTTGTCACATGTTTTGGTTACGTGTTTTACGACCTGCCGGATACCACACGGCGGTTTAACTTACCTTAGTCGTATTTTACGACCCCTCGGCAAGAAAGACGGTGGTCTATTCTACTCAACCGGTTTCCACATTGTGGGTCAACTTACCTTAGTCGCCTTTTACGACACCTCGGTAAGAAATGCATGCATTCGCTTAACCCGTGCGGATTATAGCAAGGTAGTTCTGTTATAGTTTCTGTAATATGGAATTCCGCAAAGTAACCCGTGCTTCTATGAATCATTTGAAAAATGTTTTTTGTCCACGACCCTTGGGCTTAAATATTTAGTTGAAAAGTAGCTTTTGAGCTTCCCAGTTCCTGAACTATCTCTGTATTATATCGATCCGTTGCTCCTTCAATGAATGATAAAACAACACTTATGAGTTTATAATATTAGACATTATAAATGACGTACGATATTTATTACTTTAAAGTATGTAAAACGGTCAACAAACTTCACCGTTGGCTATTGAGTACTTTTTTATAAACCTTTATTTTCGAAATGACTTTTTGTTATCTGAATAATCAATGTCATGGTTTTCAGAGAATTTCGTGAACAACCAAAAAAGAAGCACGTTATATGGCTTTATGATTTTTTTTTTGCACGAAAATGACTTGGTTATTCCCCAATTCAAATTGTTCTTACAAAAAGCTGCTCAGTGAATATTTTTGCTTGAGATTTTATTGGTGTAGCGATAAATAGGCGGTTTGGGAATTTTAAATCTTTGTTTTAATAGAAATTTTTTAAAATCTAATTTCTTATTCTCAAATGGTGATGTTATTGATATCTCGAAAAATATGAAATGATTAATAAAGTAACGAAGAATATGAAAAGATTAATTAAGTACCGACTTGTTACTATTGTATTACTGGGCAAGGGTCTCTTCGTCCTTTTAGCAGATAACGGTTAGAGACAAGTATCACCAAATTTCTCCAATACGAATTTTTAGGTGTTATATTATATATATTATATATGTTAACGGAAGGTGATATTTAAAAATCGTGATAGCTGATCAATGAAACCGTGTGACCGAAAGGGTTGAGTGGTCAAACCCGTAAGGCAGTAACGAGGTTTTCTCACACTCCAGAAGGTCTCAAAAATCGACCAGATATATTTTAAAAGTACAGACATATATATGTCCTATATATTCCTGAGGTATTGCAATATATATGTAATCCTGATACAGAGAAATATATACAGCCCATTGATTCCGTGATTATGACTGTGGCTTAGAAAAGAGAAAGTCAGCAGTAGCTGCCTATTCGTGCATTTTCCGATTACATGTTCAATTTGATCGATCTACTGACAAACAATGTGTTGAAAGAAAAATGTATTAGCCCTTGTCTAAAGCATTCGGAGGGGCCCACCGAACACGCCCTTTTCGGCGATTGCGTCGGAAGCAGTAGAAATGCAGCGGGATTATGCAGCAATCTGCCAAGGGGGTGCCCACCCCAGAGTATCGTGTTGCCAGGATTAATTGGTGTTTACCCCTGGCCTCGGGGCGAATATCCTCGAATAATATCACGCGAAATTAGCAACGGTTGTAATGTAAAATTAATAATGCTAGAACATCGGACTCGAGTGCAATTTGTGGTCGGCAGCTTGCTAGGTGAAAGCTTACGAGGGCTCTTAAGAATTGCTTACTGATGTAAGATCTGGTTGCGAGGTTATAAGCTCTTAACGAGCTCTGTACCCAGATTTGCTGTCTTGTTACGATTATTTCTTCATGTATGTACTTTTATGTTGGAATTGCTTACAAATGGACTGTTATGTTTTTTAACTTGCACACAAATAATTTAATATTTAGATATTACTATTATTGTCATAAGTCCTTATTGACGTACTATAATGGTTAAAAGCATAAATCTAACAACGTCGAGAGCGCGTGATCCTTAGTAAGTGATGCAAATTCCAATTTCGCTTAGGAGACCATCATTATTCTGTAAAAAAATTAAGTGCAAAATTATTGTTCACATTTTACTACGCTGTTTATTATGAAGTAATATCTGGAAAACGTTTAACCGGTCAATCAACCGTGCAGCGTTGTATAAGACTCATTCTTTATCTCCCTTCGCCCAGGAGTGCGTATTCGATTCACAAGTGATTATAGAATTATCATGATTTTTGTGCTATGGAATTCCCAAATATTTTTACTATTTGCAACTAGACTATCAGTTTACTTTTATATTACTTAGATGATAAGAATGCGTGGATATAGCTACTCTTCGACCCTGTACAAGACATTAATAACTATATGTAACTAGTAATAAGAATTATTCTTTGAAAAGAGCAACCGCCGAGTAGGTTGGCTTTTCTTGGTAGGAACAGCTTTCCGAACCAGCAGTAGAGTCGGCGATTCAATAGCACTTGTTTACAAGTTTACTTAAATAAAGAATATTTTGAATTTGAATTTATTATTAACAAGACATCATGTCTGTTAAGATATACGACTGGCGATCAAACTCATAAACAAATGAGCTAGAGAATGGCTAGTAGCGTTTATTGTTGTCTAAAATTTCCCATCAGGGAAGAATTTAAAACAGATCAATTATGTAGACAGTTGGAATGGTCGAGTGCATTCTAGACGGGCGGCCGGCCGAGGAATGCAATTGGACAATACGACCTCCGTCTTGATGGATGGGACCCAATAAATTGTTGACTCGCTATCTACCTACCTACGAGGGCCCTTACGTGATCTCGAGACGACTCGCCGTTGATAGTCATTTCACATTTCAATCTGTTTAAATATTAACATGTGAAGGTTGAAATTTATAACACTTTTTTAACTGAGAAGAGTAATGCTAAAAGTTGATTGTACTGTGTTCATTCATACCTTTTGCGAGCTGGATTTGTAAACCGCATTCATTTAAATACCACTAGTGATGTTATAGTGTGAAGATCCACACCGCACTAGCACTGCATACAATCACTACCACAAACTCGAAAATCGTTTCGCCACGAAACCAAAGAATCATCAGGAGATTTAGCCCATCACCAAAATCGCAAATCACATCGAGGCTTAGAGAGAGAAAATCGACTAGATTCTGTTTCATAGAGCATTGTCTCTAGCGCACAGACTGACGTACCCGTGTTAAACGTCACATACTAACTGAGTAACAGTGACAGCTCTACGAAACTGAACAGCAGGCCTACCATGAACTCTTATTGCGACTCAATTGAAGACGTAAACGACGACCGCGAACCGCTTTCTTTATGAAGTGTGAATTGGATTGGGGTCGTACGTAATGTTTGAAAAGAATAACATTATATGAACTATAGATAATTCTGTCTCATTTTCTCACATGTTCTTGGGATGAATTCCTAACGCTCATTCGGCAACAACTTAAAGTGTGCATCTTTAAGACGTCATTGTATGAAAAAGCAAAACAATTTCGTTTACGTCTTAAATTGAGTCGCAATAACAGTTCATGGTAGGGCTGCTGGTCGGCTGTTCGCTCTAAACATCGATGTGCATTATTTTACTGCCGGGTACTATCATTTTAAATGCTCGTTATGTTACAGAAAGTAACTTACAGACGAGTAATAATGAAAATATGGATATTTTTAAATTGTGCCTAAATCCGGCGCTTCAAGAACCCACATCGAATTGGGTTTTTCCATAACAATCATAATTAATCTTTGGCAAAAAACGGACCCTGCTCTCCGCTTTTTTTATATAATACGAAATGACGCATAAATATATGCAATTTGTTCTTCGTAGTAGAGATATTAAAAAAATTGCAACAAAAAGTAATGCATATTGCCTTTTGTGTTATATAATTGATTTGACTGGCTTAAGGTGCAATGTCATATATCGGTCATTTTTTAATTAATTTTACTCAAAGGCATACAACAATGCCTTACTTTGCGTCGTGGTTACGTTCGCAAAAAACCCGACGCAAAGTGAATTAGGATTTTCTCTAGCATGAAAAGATCGAGGACCGTATAGAAAAATACTACTTTTTTAAAAGAAAAATGAACTTAGCAAACATTTAAAAAACAAATATAACATACAATTTTAATACATATATACGAAACAACAAAAAACGGAAGAAAGCGCCGAGGGTCAACATTTTCTATAAACAATTTGTTGGTTCTTCGAGCCTGGGTGTGTATTTGTATTTAAGTATGTGTTTAAAATTATATATACCAGTTGTTCGTCACCCATAACACAAGTATTAAGTTAATACTTTGGGAGTGGATGACCGTGTGTAAGTGTATCATATATTTATTCATTTTATTTTATGTAATTTGAATCCTATAAATTTAAAATTGGCACTGAATGTCCGGCTATAGAAGAACGCGTTACTTTGACTCCTATACTATGTAGTAATGGTAGAATTATTCTGTTGTAATATATTGATATGTTATAATTTGTAATCATCATCCTCCTGCCCTTATCCCACCCTAAGTTGGGTCGGCACAACATGTTGTCACATGATTTGGCTACGTATTTTACGACCGGCCGCCTGACGTCAACTTACCTTAGTCGCCTTTAACGACACCTCGGTAAGAAATGAGGGTGATCTATTCTACTCAGCCGGATACCACAGGGCGGATGTGATAATTTGTAATATAAAACAACATTTTCAAAAGACTCATACTATAGCAGGTTACTATTCTATCATTACTTTTGGACTCAATAATGTTCAAGTTTACCATACCAATTAGATATGCACACTCGTTATATAAATGTTCAAAGCGTTGGCCGCAAATCTGCGCACGTGGTTCGTGTTGCTGTGCGGTCACAAAATTCGCAAACCTTTTCTAATTGCTGAATAAATATTACGCGTTTTTACTATTCGTCAATTTTTACCTTTGTATTACGTCATGTTCATTTTCGAATTACTGTGATTATTTGTTACGTCTTATAACATTATCAAAGGTTTAGTGTTGAATACCACTAACGCGCGTAATGTGTCATAGTCTACCTACTTCCGGTGGTGCATATCGATCTTTATAAAATGATTGTCGGCCTATATATTTATAATAAATAAATATATAGGCTGATGATAAAATACAAATATTATAATAAATTACAGATAACATAATAATGCATAAAATAAATAAGGTTGTATAGTAGTGTAATAACGACTAAGTTTTGGCGGGCTATTCTCAATATAAGTAAAGGAGCGGGTAGATGTAAAGAGTCAGTCAGTGCTTGTCTTAGCAGTAACGCTTGGGTTCGATTAGACTAAGTAATACTCTTGCTTGCGGACATCCCGAAATACTTGTGTAACAATAGTCTGGAGAATTTAGAACCGAGATGAAAAGTAGCCTATAAACCTGTTATGACCCTCAACTATTTCTACTCCAAATTTCAGGAGGACTCGAGAGAGAAGAGGAAAAACAAATACACTTTCGCAATTTGTAATAATTAAATACTCGTGTTTGGCTAGTTACTAATATACCTATGGATCAAAAACATAATTCAAATTCAAATTCAAATGAATTTATTCAAATTGGCATTGGTCGGATAGGTGTTCTAACCCAGAAGAACCAGCAAGAAACTCGGCGGACACTCTTTTCAAAAATAAATATTACAATATTGTATTTGTAATTCTTAACAAACATATGCTATTGAGTAGAATAGAACACTCATTTCTTACCGAGGTGTCGTAAAAGGCGACTAAGGTAAGTTGACGTCAGGCAGGCGGCCGGTCGTAAAATACGTAGCCAAATCATTTGACAACATGTTTGTAACATGTTGTGCCGACCCCGCTTAGAGTGGGATAAGGGCAAGAGGATGATGATTGTTCCAGCGAATAATATGTGAAAGCTCAAGAGGTAAAGTGACAAAAAGACAAAGACAGACTTTCGCATTTATAATGTGAGTATAAGTCGTCGAAAGCTTGAATTGGTACTAAAAAAAAATGTTAGTGCACGCTTATTTGACCTAAACGAATCCATTGGTATATGGCCGTGAACACATCAATATTTCATGTGCTTAAACCCGATTTCAGAGGCACGAGCTGCCTAAATAGAATGCTAATCTGGCTGTCTCGTGTAAATTCGCCGATTCTACGGAGGTCGTCGCTTCGCTTGACGTTGATTTCTTTGCTCTATACACAATGTTTTTACGTACATCACGTGGCTTTTAGTGTGAGGTATCTATACTTATATATAAAGCTGAAGAGTTTGTTTGTTTGTTTGATTGCTTGAACGCGCTAATCTCACTAACTACTAGACCGATCTGAAAAATTATTTTAGTGTAATATAGGCCATTTATCGAGGTAGGCTATAGATCATATAACATCACGCTAAGATGAATAGGAGAGGAGCAGCGATAAACATTATTGCGAAAACGGCATAATTTAAAGCTTTCCTTGCGTGCGCTAAGTAAACGGTAAAAGTTATTGAAAAATCATGTATAACAAAATTGTTCCCCTCTAAAAGTTCTAAATAAAAGTCCGCGACAGCGTATGTCTAGCTCTTAAGGTTACCCCACTTTAACCATAATGAATAAAAGTATAAGGGTTTCCTCAAATAATAAGACTGCAGTCCACGCGAACGAAGTTGCGCTTAAAAGCTAGTTAAGAATAAAAGATAAAAGTAAATAAACGGCTTGTTTCTATTCCACTGGTGGGCATAGGCCTCTTCTCGTCTTTTCTTTTGGAGAGAAGGATTGAAGCTTCACCCACCCTTATGCTCCAGTGCGGATTGGTAGGTTACTACTGACTGAAAATACACCGAATAGGCAACAAAAGTATTTTTATTATAACAAATCATTCGGTGATCCTTAATAACTTATATGACTTGAATTCAAAATTTCATCCAAAGCGCCTTAAGATACCAAAAAATACTAAAATCACTTAAATAATAAAAATTCTATAATAAAAAAAATATTCATTATGTTTTATATAATTACTGTGGGCCCCTTCGACAGCCCACACTTGTTAACTTTGGTTGCCGGTTCAATAAATAAAACACTGATTAAACTTGCTTGCTTTCCCCCGCGGTTTTCCCTAAGAGAGCGTTTTCGCGTACTGCAGTCGAATGACGTAGAGTGCCTAATTGGGCCGCCGACCGCTATGTTTATACATATTCGCGGCCGGCAACTGCGGGAGCCCGTACTAGCTCCCGGACGAGCAAATATATACGCGGGGGGACTAGCGTCTTTATTCATGATAACTGTTACAATATTCTTTTATCTTATATTACTATCCTATGATTAAATATATATATTTTCTTTATTTATTCATTCACAAACTATATACAATTGGGTAAATGTAAAGTTGTCGCGAACATATTCTCCCGCCGCAGCTCTCGCAGCTGGTTTCTATGCTTCGGGTTCGCGACGCTTGTTCTCGACGGGCAGGATAACTAATTTCTTTGTTGGTCGGCGCAGCACTCCTCTTGTTGTTCTCACGTCTACAGCTCTCACTTCGCCATCTGGACCGGGGTATGTTGCAGAGACGACTCCTCGCGGCCACATGTTGCGAGGCAGGGTTTCGTCCGCGATCAGGACCAGGTCGTCCTTCTTGATGGTTCCCCGTGCGTACGGCTCCCGCCGGTGTTGTAACTCAGGCAGGTACTCACGCACCCAACGACCCCAAAACATGTCGGCCAGTCTTTGGCTCGTTCTCCAGTCTCGACGTCCCGCTGTGTCTTCGCTCGAAAAGGCGCCGGGCAACGGCACTCGCGATGGTCCGCCCAGCAGGAAGTGATTGGGCGTCAGTGCTTCGTCGTCTTCGGCAGCTGTTGACACGTGGGTGAGAGGACGGCTGTTGATCGTGTGCTCCGCCTCTACTAGAAGTGTGTGGAGGACTTCTTCCTTGGGGGCTCGTTCGTGTAGCGTCACCTGTAAGGCTGTTTTCACACTTCTTACCAGACGCTCCCAAGCGCCACCCATGAATGGCGCGCTTGGTGGTATGAAACGCCACTTGATGAATCGTGCCGATGACTCTTCTTGAAGTGCCTCACGAACAGCTCTTCTCATCTCTATGTCTGCGCCTCGTAGGTTCGTCCCTTGGTCGGACCAAAGCTCTGTTGGACACCCGCGGCGACTGATGAATCTTCGAAGCGCCATTATTGCCGAGTCTGTCGTTAAGCTTCCAGCTATTTCCAGGTGTACTGCTCTTGTGGTAAGACACGTAAACAGCACTCCGTATCTTTTTTGTTTCGTTCTTCCGACGGTGACTGTCAGAGGGCCGAAATAGTCCAAGCCTGTGTAGGTAAACGGCCTTCTATGGTGGGCTACCCGGCTGCAGGGGTGGTTTCCAGTCGAGGGCTGGGCTGGCTTCGCTCTGTTTATGCGGCAGGCCTGGCAACTCTTGATAACCGTGCGCACTGTGTTTCTTAAGCGCAAAACCCAGTACTGTTGGCGAACTTCATTTGTAGTTGTCTCAAACCCGCCATGATGTAGCTGTGTATGCACCCACGCTATGTAGAGACGAGTCCATCTATGCTCTCCATCCAGTACAGCCGGTTCACTTTGTTCATGCGTGATGTCTTTTGTAGCCGCTATTCTGAAACGCAGACGTATTATTCCTTGTTCATCTATTTTTATCGAATACTGCGCTAGTCGGCTCGTGTTCGGTAGCGCTTTATTTCCTTTTAACGCGAATATCTCTTCTTTGAACGACTCTTGCTGTAACGCGCGTATCCATATTTGTTTCGCCCGTTGCATATACGAGTGGTCGATCGATATAACTGACTTTGACTTGTCAGATACGAATCCTGGCGGTCTCACTTCACTCGCAGGTTGTGGTCGTGTGTATTTCTTCCACGCGGGATCCTTTTCTGTGTTCTTCGTGTTCCTTTTCTGAACAACCATACATTGTTGCTTCTTTCGTAGTAGATCGATGAAGAGTAGCACTCTTGCTGTAGCTCGCGTGACTCGCATCCAATTTGAAAATCTTTCTATCTGCGGTAGTGCTTCTAATAGATTTGAGGTGCCGACCGCGGCGAGGACTCTCTCTTCACCCGTCGATTCATCGTCCGCGCTTTCTTCTTCTTGGGGCCACTGTTCTTCTTCTTTATAGAGAAAGTCGGGTCCACGATACCATCGGTGTTCGGACGTGAAGTTGTGAGGCGCCTCTCTTGTTGCGTCGTCGGCGACATTCTTCTTCGTCGGCACCCAGCGCCATTCTATGCTCTTCGTACTTTCGGCGATTTCCGCTATTCTATGTGCGACGAAAGGCTTGTATGTTCGAGGTCCTTTTCGAATCCACGTCAGCACTGTTCTGGAATCTGACCAATAGTACCGACTTGATGGTTTCACGTCGTGCTCCTCTATGATGGTGTTGGCGAGGCGGCATCCGAGTACCGCTGCTTGCAACTCGAGTCTCGGTATTGAGACCGTCTTCAGCGGGGCCACTTTCCCTTTTCCAGCTATGAGCGCGACGTGTATGTTACCCGTCTCGTCAATGACCCTCCAGTATGCAGCTGCTGCGTACGCTATTGAGCTCGCGTCGACGAATGTATGAAGTTGTACGCTCGCTGCCTTCGATATGTGGGGGTAGCAGCGAGGTACTGCTATCTCTTGCAGCTGTTGCGCCTGCTTCATCCACTTTGCCCAGGCTTCGGCTTCGTCTTGCTGTAATTGCGAGTCCCACTCTATGCCGGAGCGCCAGACGTCTTGCAATATTCTCTTTGCCTGTGTCGTAACTGGAGTGGCGATGCCTAGCGGGTCGTAGATTGACATGACGGTCTTCAAAGCTTCTCTTTTCGTGGGCGTGCGCTCGTTCTTCACTATTTCCACCGGCAGCTTGCAGAGCTTCATGTTGAATGACAAGGTATCGGGTCCCGTGTTCCATACCATTCCCAATATTTTCTCTGCATTCAGGTGTAACGTCTCATCTGCATGCTGCTGTGATAATACGGAGCGCACCTTAAGTGAATTGGAGTTCCACTTTTGCAGGTTGAAGTTGCCCTGACGGTGGATCTCCGCTACTTGCGATGATACGTTAATGGCTTCCTCTTCTGTCATGAAGCTTGCGAGGTAGTCATCGACATAATGGTTTCTCACGATGGCGTCTACCGCTTCGGGGTGTTTTTCGCGATAGTCTTCGGCGTTTCTATTCTTCACATATATCGCAGTGCAAGGTGACGATGCTGCGCCGAATATCACGCTCTTCATTCTGTACTCCGTCGGTGGTAGATTTCTATCCTCTCGCCACAGGAAACGCTGCATGTCGCGATCTTCTTCTATAATTGTTATTCTCATAAACATGTCTTGAATGTCGCCGGTGACTGCCACGGGATGCTTACGAAAGCGCATGAGTACTCCGGGTAGCGACTGGAGTAGGTCAGGCCCCGCGAGCAGCATGTTGTTCAGGCTGACACCCTTGGTGCTGGCGGCTGCATCATGGACAATGCGGAGTTTCTCTGGCTTTTGCGGATTGAACACCGCAAAGTGTGGCAGATACCAGGTCTTCGTAGGTCTTGAAGCTGGTGCGATTTCCGCGTAACCCTTGTCTATGAACGCTTGAATCTGGAGTTTGTATTTTCTTTTCATGTCTTCATTTCGGTCGAGCTTTCTTTCGATTAACTCGAGTCGACGTAGAGCGGCATCGTAGTTTGCTGGTGGTTTGAATTCTTTCTTCTTCCACAGCAGACCCGTTTCGAATCTTCCCGCCTGTAGCCGACGTGTTTTTTCGTTCAACGTGTCTATAGCGCGTTGTTCTTCGTCGTTGAACGATCTTCTAGCTTCGACCCCTAGTGACTCGAGAGCGAAGTGTTCTTTCATTAACACCTCCATAGAAATTTCTTCATCCTCGGAGACGGTCAGGTGATTGACGTGTTGCGCGGATCTACTTCTATTGATGCGTCCCGTTCCGTGTAACACCCATCCTAGATTTGTTAGTGAGGCTACCGGTTCCGTTCTGCTTCCGCGACGAACTTCATGTGTAATCAGGAACCGCCAGTTATCTTGACCCAGCAGCACCGTCGGCTTCCCATTTTCGTAAACTATTTTGTCTTCTATTTCCTTCAAATGATCGCATGAACGAGTCAGTTTATTCGATACTGACTGTGGAGAGAGGTGCAGGTCTTGCATAGTGCGCGCCGAGATGTCGTACTCTTTGCTATTGCGTCCGCGGATAGTGAAGCGAACGCGTCGAGCTTCGGTCGCGTCGATCTTTGTGCCCGCCACTCCTTCAATGTAGAACGGCTCTGGAGGTCCTGTGGCGCCTATTCTTTCAGCAGTCGCCGTCTCGATGAGGGTACACGTAGATCCGTCGTCGAGCAGCGCGTACGTGTCGCAGGTGCCTCTCGGTCCCGATACTTGAATGGGTAATATTTTTAGTAGCGCAGTGGTGACCTTTTCCTTGGTTGAAGTCACGACGTCTGTTGACCCGTTGCTGTTTGTTCTTTCTCGATGTAGCAGCGGGTGGTGCGTGTTCTCACACCCATCGATGTCGCATTTCTTTGACTTGCAGGTGTGGCGAAACTTGCGAATCTTCAGGCAGCGGAAACACAGATGATGTTGCTTCGCTAAGTCCCACCTCTTCGATACCTCTGCATTCTTGAAAGTACGACATTCGAGCGTTCGGTGGTTATCCCTGTCGCAGATAAGACAATGTTGTGCTTCTTCTTGTGCCGGCCTTTGTTCATCAGGTGGTTTCTGATCTTGCGTGTGACAACTTCGCGCTATTCTTTTGCCGGATGGCTCCCGCCGGTCTTCCGACGCGATTTGCTCGACCGGCGCAAAGCTGCCACATCGCTCCGCTGTGCGTTCGAAAAAGCTTGACAGGGTGATGAGATCGGGCTGGTCTTCTTCTTGCTCTGCCGCGAAATCGTAGTACCGATAACGTAACGCAGACGGCAGTTTCTCGACAACGCCTCGAACTATCTCTGCATTGTACAAATAGTGAGGTTTCTTCAGGGCCCTCACTGTTGCGGTGACGTTTACGATTCTTGATGCGAATATGCATATATCACGGGGGTTTTCTGTCAGTCGTGGTAATGCCCGAAGCTTGTTTAGTTCGGCCATGACGAGGGCATCTGGTCGACCGAATCTTGACGCTAATAGCTTCATTACTTCCGTTGATGTTGTACTTCCGATGAATAGGCATTGTACAGCTTCCTTGGCAGCCCCTCGGAGACTCCTTCGTAGTCTGGCTAGGTTTTCTTGTTCGCTGAGTAGTGCCGCCGACTCTTCAAACGCGGTCTTGAATGGTAGCCAGTCGCTCGATGCGCCGTTGAAAATCGGTAACTCGTGGCTCCTATATGCGACTGGTTGAACCGAGCGCGCTGCTTGTGTGATAGCAGCCGCTAGTTCTCTATAATTAAAGTTGTCGTGACGTGGAGTTGACGGATCTATACCAGCATGAGACTCTATAAACTCATCGTGTCGCGTTGGGCACGTGTGGAGTTCCTGAGGGCGGGGCTCTATTCGCGCCGCCTCTGTCGCACGCCGGTCTTGCGTCTCGTTCTCTCTTGGAACAGGAACGCTTCCATCATCTCTTCTAGTCCTATTGTGCGGCTCCATGGTTAGAGCTAGCGCACTCTTCGACAACCATTGAGATGTCATCTGTTCCCTGATGGTATCTTCTTCTTTGTCACTCTCGTCTTCGTTGTCGCTCTCATCTTCTAACGCTGATACACGCGCGGCAGCAAGTTCAATTTGTTTCTGTAGCAACTCTTCTCGGGCTCTAGCTAGTTCTCTCCTGCGATTTTTCTCAGAAGCACTCGGTGGACGCGATGTTTTCTTCACGGACGCCTGTGTAGCTTCGACGGACTTCTCTTGTGCGGCCGTTCCCGACGCCGACGCCTCTGTGGACACCGTTCGGGTTGTGACGGACCCGCACGTAGTTTCCGTTGACAACTCTGTGCTAGTAGCCCCCGTAGAAGACTCGGTCGTTTCTTCGCTTTGCTTCTTACTTCTTGTTGCAGGCATGGTCTCGAAAAAGACCTTTAGATATTTAACTAGAAATTGGTCTCGAAAAAGACCTTTAAATATTTAACTAGAAATTGGTCTCGAAAAAGACCTTTAAGTATTTAACTAGAAATTGGTCTCGAAAAAGACCTTTAAGTATTTAACTAGAAATTGGTCTCGAAAAAGACCTTTAAGTATTATGATAATTTTCTTGAAATTATCCAGCTATTATTCTTCAAATTCGGTTTTTTCTTCTATTATTCGGCTCTTGAAGGACCAGAAATGTGGGCCCCTTCGACAGCCCACACTTGTTAACTTTGGTTGCCGGTTCAATAAATAAAACACTGATTAAACTTGCTTGCTTTCCCCCGCGGTTTTCCCTAAGAGAGCGTTTTCGCGTACTGCAGTCGAATGACGTAGAGTGCCTAATTGGGCCGCCGACCGCTATGTTTATACATATTCGCGGCCGGCAACTGCGGGAGCCCGTACTAGCTCCCGGACGAGCAAATATATACGCGGGGGGACTAGCGTCTTTATTCATGATAACTGTTACAATATTCTTTTATCTTATATTACTATCCTATGATTAAATATATATATTTTCTTTATTTATTCATTCACAAACTATATACAATTGGGTAAATGTAAAGTTGTCGCGAACAATTACTTAGACATGACATGGAATATATCCTTCCAGGTAAATTCATCATTTTGTAAATTCTGTAACGGGGATAATTTTCCTTATTGTTAAAATCTTTTGGAATGAGAGGCTGTAGCGAACCCAGCGTACTGATAGGTCACACATAACCCCAGAATTCTCTAGAGATATGCAGGTTTTCTCACGATGTTTTACTTCACTGAAAAGCGTGTGATAAATTGCAAATATAAATTCGACACATAAGTTTTAATAGAAAAACTCATTGAGCCCGTAGTTTGAACCCATGATCTCTAGAGAGTCACAGTCTCAGTGCAAGGCTATCACAGCTTGTGTTTTGAATCTTAGTTCGTAGACATATAATCTACTGGAAGTACCCGTGACTTCCAGTCAACTTTAATGTTAAAAAACCCTCAAATTAATACTATATTGTTTTTACGTGTTCGTACAAAACTTGAAAAAAAAGGAAAGAATTATTGACCTGGATACATCTGGACTCGAAATGGAACTTTTTGGATTGAGGAACGCCCGAATTCCCACTTGAGTTATTATAACCTTGTAAATGGTGGCGAAATTTACCTTTGTATTCTAATGATATTGTATTATTTTGTTTATATGCAATAATGAAAAACTGCTATCTATGCCTTAAAACAACCAATAAAACGTCGTTTTCTAAAAATGAAACTCAAAGTAGCGGCCTGTTACAATCCCACTCCTGGGAATAGGTCTCCTCTCTGTGTTTCTGGAGAGAAGGGTTGGAGCTGAGACCTACCACGCTGCTCCAATGCGGATTGGTAGGTTACACATATCTCCAGAATTCTCTAAAGATATGCAGGTTTCCTCACGATGTTTTCCTTCACCGAAAAGCGTGTGATAAATTGCAATTATCAATTAGACACATGAGCTTTAATAGAAAAACTCATTGGTGCCTGCCCGGGTTTGAACTTGTGTTCCCCTCCAAACAGTCGCACGGTCTCACCGCTGGGCTATCACAGCTCTAAATGAAACTTAACGAGATTGATTTATCGCCTCCGATACCCTCTGCATAGTTAATTTCATATAAATTATTTCAAAAATTCAGATAATATGTATGCATGTATACGTATGCCAGCTCATTTGGTAGTGAAATATTAAAATTTCTCTTACACTATGTCCTTTTTAGGTTACAGCCTGCTGGTTAATGTTGTTTGCCCACCGTACACACCGGCTGTTTCGTATTTTGCGGCACGTGGCACTGGGGTGAAGTAATCCGGGTTCGTTCTCAAACTTAATCAACGAAATTGATCGCTGTTTGTAATTTTGAAATTTTACCGTAAACGTGTTTTCGTTTAGGCAATACTAGCTGTGATAGTCTAGCGGTGACCCGTGCGCCTCTTTCGAGATAGTCACGGGTCCAGACCCTGGGCAGGCACCTATGAGTTGTTTTGAAAACTTATGTGTGTTATTGATAATTGCAATTTATCGCACGCTTTTCGGTGAAGGAAAACATCTTGAGGAGAGGGTGCATATCTTTAAAGAATTCTGGTGATATGTGTAATCTCCCAATCCGCATTGGGCGGATTAGGTCTGCGTGTTAGGTCTTAGCTCCAATTCTTCTCTCCTTAAATGGAGAAAGGAGGCCTATGCCCTAGGCCTATTTTTAAATATAAAAGTAGTAATTGTGAGTCAGCCATTAGAGATAGAGATATGCTATCGCGGACTTTTTTGTAGTATTTTTTTAGATATACTATTCTATGGTACATTACTTTAGTGTATTGGTGATTACTATTTTGGTATAAAATTAAAAAAAATCTCTATTAACAGCCGGATCTTAGCGGCTTTTATTGCATTAAAGTTCTTCAAAGAGATTTTTTTTCAATAATAAAGAGATATAAATATGCGTCCAATTACGTAAATAAAACACTGAATATTGTTTTACGAACAAAATTAAAAATTTAATATAAATTGTACCGGCCACGTATCTATCCTTTATCATCCGGTAAGGAAATAAAAAAAAGGTTGTCAAAGTTCGAAAATAGCAGATCCAATTGACAACAGCGACGTCCGTGTAAATTTATAATTTATTAATAGCGTTATCCCTCCGTCGATATGCGCGGAATCCCCAAATAAATCAGCATCGCAGCATCTGCGTCCGCTTCACGGTTTTATTAAATTCCCTGATTAAATAGCCGCCGGTAACGAGAGCTCTCCGATATTATCACGATATCTCGACACCTCGCCTCACCCAGTTTGTAATTGCGGGTCCGACGACCTGCGACGTGGAAATTCCCTTCGTTGTGTTTGCGGCAGTGCACACTAATATTTGTGCCGTAAGAGGGTTTTTCACGCTGACACCATTTTGGCTGTCCCGTTGGTGCAGGTATCAGTAAACAATCTAACTCTGTGGGTCGTGGGTTCTATCAAATTAAAAAAACTAGTCTTTATTCAAATAAGCCATTTCAGGCATCGACTGACAGGATCTTTTGAATCGTCAAGTATCAATATGATAAATTAAGCTACAATTCGGAATATTGCTCTTACCGAGAAAACCAAGCAAGAAACTCGGCGGTCAATGTTTTAAATATTTTCAATTATACATCATTAAACCAGAGCTGTGATAGCCCAGCGGCGACACCGCGCGACTCTTTCGTGGGGAACACGAGTTCAAACCCGGGCAGGCACCATTGAGTTTTTATATTAAAACTCATGTGTCTAATTGATAATTGCAATTTATCACACGCTTTTCGGTCAAGGAAAACATCGTGAGGAAACCTGCATATCTCTAGAGAATTCTAGAGATATGTGTAACCTACCAATCCGCATTGGAGCAGCGTGCTTAGCCAACCCTTCTCTCCAGAAATGGAGAGAAAAGGCCTATACCCAGCAGTGGGATAGTAACAAGCTGTTACTTTACTACTTTACTTATTACTATCTAAATTATTGAGTATAGTAGAATGGATTATCAGTAAAAACAGTAATCGAATTATTGTCGACACGTCCCTATATACCTTAAAACCCTCGATATCTAAGAATCGTCTGACCCTGGTGCGTGCTTGTCGATGGATTATGGCAATGAAAGGTTGTCGACTTGAACTTGAAGGACGTGAGAGCACAGCGAGGGGCGGCGGGCGAATAGGGAGGCATGTTCGTCCCGGACTGCGCCTCAATACCACATACTAATGACTTTGCTACTATACCGATTTATTTAATACAGGTCTGGTTAACTTATATATCGACTTCTACGATATTCTCCATACTCCTCAAACGATCAATAGTAGTAGGATACAGTAAGAATCCGGCTGTCAAAGGCCTTACTTTTCCTTGTGGAGAAAAGGATTTGAGCTAAGACAAAACTACGCTGTTCTGATACGTAACTCAAGTAATGCATATTAATTAAATTTCAGATTCTTTTTACATGTCTTATATCTGTCATTCATCATTGTCCTGCTTTTATCCCACTCTAAGTGTGGTAGGCACAACATGTTTTAAGCACGTTGTAAGATGATTTGGCTAGGTATTTTACGACCGGCCGCCTGCCTGACGTCAACTTACCTTTGTCGCCTTTTACAACACCTCGATAAGAAATGAGGGTGGTCTATTCTACTCAGCCGGATACCAGACGGTGGATCTTATATCTTGTATTGTAAATCGTAATTAGCAACTAAACACATAAGTTTTTATAGAATACATCAAGACCTTTTACTTGACAATGACAGGAAATAACATGTAAAATAGTTAAATCTACTACTAGGTTTGAATTATGATGTAGAACTTTATAGATATTGATTGCCACACAAAGATTAACTGTGTCTAGATAATCCTGTCAAAAAATCATGTTGCCATAAGTGTATTTAATAAACGCTGTAACGTCGACACTGTTTGCGTCAACTTAATTGTTGCAATATCCTCAAATATGTGTTATCTAATTTATAGAATTAGGCGTTACTTTGCGGAGATCCATAATACAAAAGTAATAATAAAATTATTTTGCTATAATCCGCGATACAGTAAATAGAAAATATATATAGTGCTAAATGTATAGTCGACTATGTGTTTTTTCCATACCCGTTACACGCAGGATTCGTAAAAATACACTATGCACTAACCTCCACCACTGCCCCCACAATACAGAAGCACTACACACGTTCACTATCACAAACTCAACAATCGTTTCGCCCCGCAACCGAAGCATCATCAGGATATAGACTCCACGACAAAATCGCAAAGTTTTTGCGCTCGCTTGTGTTTTTACGAATTCTGCATGAAAAAACGGATAGTCCACTACATATTTAGCACTATATATATATATATATATTCTATTTACTGTATCGCGGATTATAGCAAAATAATTTTATTATTACTTTTGTATGTGTTATCTGTTTTCGAAGAAAACCGAAAATTATTTTGTCGCAATGTTAGGCAAGTATATATAAGGCTCATTTGTACCAAATTTCATTAAGTTCTGCCGGAAAACCAATTTCCAATTCCATGCACTTAGAAACATTGGGTAGTCATTTGTTGGACGCAAGCTGGGTTCGCTACTGGAATCGTGGGCTTACGAAGTGTCAGCTCAATGTGGCTTGTAAAAAGCCGACCGCTGATATCTAATTCACGGACAGACGGACGACCAGAGCGCGTACAGTTGCATAGAACAAGTTTGGCGCGCGACAAACAAACTCGGAAAGGTCTTGCGTCGACGACCGATAGCACCTGCCGCCTACATTAAAACCTTTTTCACTGCCCATTAATAGCTGCCTAAGGTGTATTTGTTGCGATTAATATGCGAGTAATGCGTTCAGCAGCTCTTCGTATACTGTATTGTAAAGAAAGCGCATTTACGTGCAGGTGCATGGTTGTTTATGGAAAATTTCTAAATTCTTGATCCAATGGATGTCCACTGTTGACATAGGTCTCTTTAAGGAATATCCACACTACACGATCTTGTGTACTTGGATCTAGCGGCTCTCCGCGATACATTTGAGGTCGTCAGTCAATCTACCGGGTCCAATCGCCGCTTGCCGGATTCGGCTATTTCCGCCGCAGCTCCAGGTCTTGACACTGTTTCCCTGATATGGGACGAAACTAAGATATCAACGCATGTTACGTCCCATATTAGGAACCGTCCTCGTTCCCAAGGAACCAGGGTCATATATAATAGAAAAGGAAGAATAATAAAACAGCACTGAATAATACAGAATAAAAGAAAGAAAGGCCAACCGATGGAGTTATTTTCCTATTGACTTATTTATACATTTATAGTTGGTGACGACCAAATGAACACAGAAAGCGGAGCTACGATTTTTATTTAAATATATACATATATAATTTTCAATAAATATATAGTAATATGGACACCAAAACTCGAAGAACCAACATTTTTTAGATATGTTGGCACTCGGCGGAAATTGAACCGGCGACTCTCTAGCCGAAAGTAGCTTCACTGTCACCTGTCGTTTTGCAATTGCATCGTAGCTGATACTGCGGGTCTCACAATTACGTTACATCACATTAATTTCAAACCCATCAAATGAATGCATTAATTGCGGTAGAATTTAATGAAGCAATCGTTGTAAATTATGCTCCATTAAAAAGGCAATTTATGAAATATGATCACGTTATTTCTGCACCCACACAAACCCTTTCAACTTCGGGTTATCGAGCCCAACTCCATTATCGATACGTAGGTGTTGCGAACAGCTGCCCTATCAAAACACAGTTGTCGATAAAATTATCGATAGATCGCTATGAACGATTATGAGCCCTCGTGTAAAATGTGACTAAGTTGTGTAAATTTAATGGCGATATGCCAAGTGGGGCTTCTCAAATTAATTTAATAAACGGTTTTTATGTAAGTGTCGAAATATTATCGATCAGTATTTATGTATGTTGACGAGATACTGTCATAGAAAACAAAAAAAATAGGCGACTATAGCAAAATATTCAATATTTTTGTATTACGGAACTCGGCAAGTAACGCCTAATTCTTCAAATTATTGTCCCAAAATTTTACTCAAGTAAGTACCAGTTGTCCATAACACAACATAACACAAGTATTAAGTTACTTATTTTGAGGGCGGACGACCGTGTGTGTAAGTGTCCCACATATTTGTTTATTATTTATTTATATAGCATATTGTATTGTAGAAAAGTAATAATTTCTTATCTTTTTTATATAACTTTTCTTTCCAATGAATCACTCTGTTCGTTAAAGAAACCTGTCCGTATGGAGATCTGTTCAGTACTTTTAGCAAAATTGTTCGCTATATATTCGCTTCTACTGTAGCCACATACATTCATACGTAGATACATGATAATATATAGCACACGTAGTAATTACGTCACTTTACCTATTAAAAAAATAGGTTTAATTGAGTTAGATACATTGTAACCCTCATTTTAATAATATTTATGATATCATATTTAAAAACACCTGTGTTTTCTTGCTCCTCCAAAATGGGTCCTTTTAACACGATTTTTGTAGACGCTATATATTATAGCTTTATTGCAATTTCAAAAAACAAAATTGATTTAAGTCACTTTAATACTAAGCGTGCGATATATACCCTCGTTGCCTTTTAGTCTCAACAGATGGGTATTCGATTTTAAGGTAAGGTTTTCTCCCACCGACACTTCATAGTTAAGTATTTCAACACAGAAATCTAACAAAGAAAGAGTGTTTCTTAAGTTTAGTATATATAAATTATTCACAAAAATATATGCTTACTTGATATTTAAATTTCATCAAGAACTTTTTACGGTAAAAGAAATCCCATACATATCGGACATCGCAAGGAATCTGCATACTTATATGTACCATTCTATCTGGCGACGAGGATGGGGTTGAAACAACCGCCCTGCTCCGTTATTGGTTTATTAGTTGCATCATGCTTCAATCAAGGTGCTTTACACATTACCTGCATACCTATATTGAATGTGTGCGATGTTTAAACTGTCTTCAAAGCCTATAAAGAGAAGAATTAGTTGAATATCTTTAGGCAAATCAAATCAAAATAATCTTTATAAAAGTAAGCTCTTTCGAGCACTCTTAAATCGTCAAGGATCAATATGATTAATGAAGCTACAACTGGTTCGGAATGTTGCTCTTAGCGAGAAGAACCAGCAAGAAACTCTGCAGTCAGTCTTTTAAATATATTCAATTTTACATTATAAAACCACAGTCTTGTATGAAGCTGAAGGATTTTCAAATTCAGGCATTTTTATCATCCAAATAATCTTCAATTTTGTAATATCCTGTACGTATGAGGCGATTACAAAATTCGGTATATCTAAAACGATGAGATTCCAACATAAATTGGTTTGGAACTATGCTCTTCGAAACGTAAGTGGAATTTTGTGGTTTACGATCATTATCTACATACGAGCTACTTAATATTGTAATATAAACATGTCATAACAAAATACACCTTTAATTTATTGACGCAATTAAATGTTATCGACACGACATTCAAAAACAGTTATCGCTCTATGAACATGATGGAATATGTATTATAATTTTATTAACTAAACGGTGTCTAATGAGAATAACTAATGATAGTCCGGTGGTAAAATATGAAGTGAGTTCTCCCAAAGTGAGTTTTAGTATTAAAGAATAATAAATATTTGGTAGAATAAAGGAATGTATACCTAGAGGTAATTGTGCATTAATTTTATTTCGAAAATAATATTCATGTTGTTGTCCGATTAGTCATATTATTTTATCTGATTAATCTGAGTAGGTACGAAATAAATGACAAGAATTTCGACAAACGTAAACAATGAATATTTTCATCATCATTCTCCTGCCCTTATCCCACTCCAAGTGGGGTCGGCACAATATGTTAAAACATGTCATATGTCTCGGCTACGTAATTTACGACCGGCCGCCTGCCTTACTTACCTTAGTGGTATTTTACGACCCCTCGGTAAGAAAGAGGGTGGTCTATTCTACTCACCCGGGTACCACACGGTGGGTCAACTAACCTTGTCGCGCTCGCGTTTTTAATTAGAGAAAAATACGCGTCGACAAAAAAAGAAAGAAGAAGAAAGAGAAAGAAGAAGTGTGAGGAAAACTTTTATTTACGAAAAGACACTATTAAATTTAAATTTTAGAATATTTTAATTAACAATTAGGCATTAGAATAAAAACCGCGGAGAGCAGGGTCGTAAGGTTTATATACTACACAGTATCCGAAAAGAGTTCCGAAAAGTTCGTTAGTCCACTGCCCTGTTTTGTTTGCTGCCGTGACGCCTTCCGTAGTGCCGCTCGGGATCGTTGCCGTGGGAAGAGAAGCCGGGGCAAACGCTCCTGGTAGACGTCGCAGGTAGCCGGTACAGGTAGCAGGTACTGCAGACAAGAGTGCGAAGGAAAGATCGAACGCACGAACGAAGGAAGGAAGGAACGAACCCTGAAACCGAGTTATTGCTGAGTTTTAGAGGATTCCGTTTTTCAAACTTAGACTGCTACATTGATCATCTTTCTAGAAGGTATGGCTCAGCAGAATGGCAGGGGCGTTATAAAAGAATTGAGTAGTGATCAATGATGCAGTGAGTTATACAAAGAAAAAGTTAAATTATACAGTTACTTATAACGGTCAATTTAAACTAATACCGTTACTACAGAAAATTTAGCAAAATACACAAATAATTATCCTAAATTACACTAGAAATAAAAGATACTACAAGATTATCATTTTAGAACTACAAAATACACAGTTATTTAGCTAATACATTTTTTGAATAAAAACACTCACCCAAAGTCGGGGTGAATTCGTTGCACTTTTTTTGCACACACAGTTTAATTTTATTATATAAATAAGATGGTGATTAGATCTAAATAGAGTAGATCTAATGATTTATTTTACTATTAAACCCTTGAAAAAGTCATTTGAATAAAATTTTAACAGGATTAAAACTGCACGTTTTTGAAAGTAGGTAGTCAGTCAGAGTGCCGATGATTCTGCCGAACGTTAGGTGGCTCGCGAATGTATTCCGTTCAACGAAGTTATTAAAAATATTTTATGATTTGAATTTAGATAATTACTTTAATTTTATATTTATGATTTTTATGATTTTTATATTTAATTATAATAGTTTAGTGTAGTATTAGGATAAATTTGTTTAATGTAAAAATAGTACAATGTAAGTAGGTAATCAACGTTAGGTATGTAGTTTTTATTTTGTAATTAGTTTTTTTAAATATGTTTTTTTTTTGTTTTTGTTTAGATTTTAGATAATTATTTTTTTAATAAAAAATGTAATGAATAAGTTTTTTTTATTTAGATACTTTAAGATATTTTTTTTTCGTATAGTAACTTGACAGTTAAGTTGCAACTTTTTTTTAAATTTGAAGCCACTATGAAACATCAGTGTTACAACCTTAGTCGCCTTTTACGACACCTCGGTAAGAAATGAGGGTGGCTATTCTACTCAGCCGGATACCACACGGCGGGTCAACTTACCCTAGTCGCCTTTTACGACACCTCGGTAAGAAATGAGGGTGGTCTATTCTATTCAGCCGGATACCACACGGCAATTAAACAATGAATATTTTATTTTTATTTATTTATTTATGACCATAATTTGCCACACATAATTCTGCAATTCTTATTTCTTCTATATCTAATTTCTTCAATAACTTATACCTTTATTTTATACCACGTGCAATATCAAAAAATAAATTAAACATATAATAACAAATAAGAGGCACATAAAAGTCTATTATACTTATTGATCTGTACCAGTCAATCACTCTCTAGCGACTATATCTAACGGACTCCTACTTTCCCTCAAAGGGTTTTATTCTCCTATTTATTTATTTTTATAATAGATGAAGAAACCTTATTAATAAATAGTTTAACTAAAAGATGTCTCATTATAATATTAACCCAAACAAACATTCCATAAGTGAAAGTATGACGGTTTATTGAAACGGCCAATAAAACTGACGTATCGTTTAATTAGTCGTTTTTATTGGTAGTCTTCGGTGATCATCGGGGCAGATGCGGCGCCAAGGGGAAAAAATGTCACTACTCTAATACGACCGTTCCCTCCGATGGACTCGTTGTCATTTTGACCCACAATGAGGGTAGGGCCCTGTGACAGCTAACATTTTATCGATCCAGACGGTCGCGAAGCATCAGAAGTGCTAAGGACGTTTGTTAATTGTTAACGGGATTTGGCTTGCGAAATATGATTGACCCACTAGAGTATCCGATAGTAAGGTATACTTATTTTGAACGTTTCTATAATTTGATGTGGCTGTGAAGAATTTTTTTCTAGGAAGATTTAGTAAGAAGTCTTTTGATATGTTAACATCATCATTCTCCTGCCCTTATCCTACTCTAAGTGGGGTCGGCACAACATGTTAGAAACATGTTGTCACATGATTTGACTACGTAATTTACGACCGGCCGCCTGCCTGACGTCAACTTACCTTAGTCGCCTTTTACGAAACCTCGGTAAGAAATGAGGGTGGTCTATTCTATGCAGCCGGATAACACTCAGCACATGCCGTAGTCGCCTCTTATGACACCTCGGTAAGAAAGGAGGGTGGTCTATGCCGGATATCACAGGGCATGCTTTTGATATGTTAGCGTCAGTCAAAATAAAAGTCACATGCTTATAAATATTTGCGTTTAACTAAATATATTCTGATATCCGTAATTTTTATAATTTTTATTTTATTTATTTGTTTATGTACCATAAAGAAAAAAAGTACGTAAGAAAAACTTTATCAATAAAAAAGCAAAGTACAACGGTCAACTTATTTATCCCTTTGACAGAGATCTCTACCAGCTAACCTACGTAAGACAATTTATAGTTAAACAGTTATGATACTAATATCCAAACTTATACACCAATAAATAGTATATTATAAATATAAATCATAAATATAATATATATTTGATAAATAAAATAACAATAATATATAATAATATATATAAATGGCAACAAATACATTATGGGAGTAAAGTAATATAATGTTCCTTTAATATAAGTTTATAAGCACTGGGGGAAAGGTTGAATTGAATTGCATTTTTGAAAAAAAAACGCGCTTAAGTTATTATATATCTTGTAAATGTCAAGGTTAAAATGTTATGTACTTAAAATGAGGATAAAAATCGTGTGATCAAACGAGTGTTAAATATGAATGTGGATGAAAATGGGATTACTGGGAGGCCTAAAAATAATGGCTGGATTGTGTGAAGTGAAGTATGACAAAAAGGGGTAGCGCCAGAGTTGACCAATGATAGTAGAGATGAAAGAAGAAAAAGTCGTGGCCCGGATTCGCCGGTTGGGACTGGGGGTGGCCTTGGAGAAATCTGTGGCCATCTGTTTTCACAGGCCTCGGATAGTGCCCCCGGTGGGCTCCCGGTTGGTGGTGGGCGGGACGTCCATCGGAATCTCAGGTACTCTCAAGTACCTGGGATTAATTCTCGACACCCGGTGGACGTTCGAGACCCACTTCCGGCGGCTCGCCCCTAGATTGATGGCAGCCGCCGGAGCCCTGAGCAGGCTCCTCCCAAATGTGGGGAGGCCCAACGCAGGCTGCCGGCGCCTTTACGCCGGAGTGGTCCGCTACATGGCCCTGTACGGCGCTCCGGTATGGGCGGGGCGGCTGACCGCTAAATCCCTGCCCCTGTTGCGGGGGGCGCAAAGGATTATGGCGGTCAGACTTGTGCGGGGCTACCGGACCATCTCCGGTGAGGCGGCCTGCGCCTTGGCCGGGTGCCCTCCATGGGCCCGAGCGAGCACCTTGGCCTCAAGGTGCTCGCTCGGGCCTACCACCGAAGAGCTGAAGCCCGTTCAGCGGGGGGAAGCTCAGCGGTGGTAGAGGTGGATTGGCGGAGGGAAGCTCAGGTGGAGCTCATCCGCCAATGGAGGCGGCGGCTGGAATCGCCCAGTGCAGGATTTTGGACGATTGCAGCCATCCAGCCCATTCCCCAGGGCATGGCATGGGGTCCTCACCTTTCGCCTGACGCAGGTGCTCTCCGGACACGGTTGTTTCGGGTGGTATCTGTGGAAGGTGGCCCGACGCGAGGCGTCCGGTGAGTGCCACGAGTGCGGCGCCGAATTTGATACGGCGCTGCATACGCTTGCAGACTGCCCAGCTTGGGTGGTTCAGCGGGCGGAACTCGTGGCACAGGTGGGGCACGATCTCTCCTTGCCCGCCGTGATTCGAGCCATGGTGGGCGGGGAGAGATCGTGGGCAGCGATGGCCTCTTTTCTGCGAGGACGTAATCTCGCGGAAGGGGGCGGCGGGGCAGATTCGGGAAGTCGAGTCCTTGGATCCGATCCACCGCAGGCGAGCGGGACGCAGACGACTCGCCGAAGTCCGTCGCATGCCGCCCTAATGGGACCTCCGAGCGTTCCGAACGGGGTTTATCGGACGTTCGCTGGAGTTAGTTCCCCGAGGCGGTCGATGCATCTGGTGCTCCCGATGCATCGATTAGCGGAGGGAGGGGCCCACTTTGAGAGAGGCCCAGAGGTGGCGCACTCTGGGGTCTAGAGTTGCTGCTGGCGGGGAAGGGGAAGTGTGTCTAACGGTACCCTGTCCCTGCCACCAGTAGCGCGGTGGAGCACTGTCAGGTTTTTAGTCGGTGAGAGTCCGACATACCCGCCGCTCGTCTCCGTCAGGCGGCGGGACCCATAATGGATTTTCCTGACAAAAAAAAAAGGGGGAGATGATTTCACATAAAGATATTGAAATATGATCACGAAGGAATACAGGAATTTGGCAACGAGTGTTTCTCTAATCAATTGAAATAATTGTTATTCTGCCATCGTATCGCGGATAACTTTCGTTAAAAAAAAAGCCAAAGCGGTCGCAACATGTTTAATAAATAATGATTGCACATTTCATAGCGTCGGTTCGATTTTATGCGCGTTTTTGCAGCGGGCGCGACATCAATATGCATTCGAGACGCGTGCCGAGCGCCGAGCGGCGGTCAGCTGTTGCTCTATGCGGCCGCACTCGGCCCGCAAGCTGCGCGCCGTATAAGGAAACCGGGCCCACTTGCGGATGGATTACGACGATTACATCGCAATTATCCGACCGAGCCGAGAGCTGCCTACGTAACGTTAAACCACTTTCGCGATCTTTGTTCCGCGCGACATTGACCTCCGCGATCGAACGGGCGAACTACTTATGTAATTTTCGGCTACGCGTGTCAATGGCATGGCCGTCGCGCCTCTTTTATATTCTACTTTACAAAAGTAATAATAAAATTATTTTGCTATAATCCGCGATACAGTAAATAGAAAATATATATAGTGCTAAATGTATAGTGGACTATACGTTTTGCTTTGCGATTTTGTCGTGGAGTCTATCTCCTGAAGATGCTTCGGTTGCGGGGCGAAACGATTGTTGAGTTTGTGATAGTGAACCTGTGTAGTGCTTGTGTATTGTGGTGGAAGTGGTGGAGGTTTGTGCATATGTTTTTTACGAATCCTGCATGTAACGGGTATGAAAAAACGTATAGTCCACTATACATTTAGCACTATATATATTTTCTATTTACTGTATCGCGGATTATAGCAAAATAATTTTATTATTACTTTTGTATTATGGATCTCCGCAAAGTAACGCCTAATTCTATAAATTATTCTACTTTACGTAGCCTGCGTCGTTCACTACAGGTATTGTCTTGGGTTTTATTGTTTCGCGCGCCGTTTTATGTTTAACGTCCGTCATTTTGTGAAATTATTTGATTTGTAGACGCATCTGCGATCTGTCAAATTAAATTTTAAAATACCCTTAATAATGTGTAGTAATGCTTTGTTCTTACTGTCCCTGAATAAGACGGTATAGTTTTATGCTTCATATAAGACTTATATAGTCGCCGTGTGGTATCCGGCTGAGTAGAATAGACCACCCTCATTACTTATCGAGGTGTAAAAGGTGACTGAGGTAAGTTGACCCACCGGGTAGTATCCGGCTGAGTAGAATAGACCACCCTCATTTTTTACCGAGGGATCATAAAATACGACTAACGTAAGTTGACGTTAGACAGGCCGCCAGTCGTAAAATACGTCGCCGAATCATGTGACATGTTTATAACATGTTGTGCCGACGCCACTTAGAGTGGGATACGGATAAGTGAATGGATAATGATCTATTATAGTAACAGTAAAGACTTTGTTATCTAACTTGTAAGTATCCCATTATTGAGCATAAACTTCCTGCTATATCAGGAGAGAAACACCACACTGCTTTATTGCAAATAGGCGGTTTATACATATGACGTACATATTTTGAAGTTCCAATGACGTTCCAAGTTCATTAATAGAGTTCGTTAGGACGCCAAGAAAAAACCTACAAATTATACCTTTCATCTGAAATGTTTCCATTCTCAATCATTTTCCATTCTAGTATCATCATTCATCAGGATATCTAATGGTCATAAAAATAGTTGCAAATATAATTGGCATTAGGATTTTTTGTGACGACATTAAATTGACTTCTTTCTACCAAGCTTCTTTGTGGTAATTGTTTGACTTCACATAACTTATATAATGGTGTAGACATTGACTTGGGTGTGACGTACATAAGTAAGAACTGTTTCCTGATTAGCCAGCGGTTATTAAGTACGTATCGCAAATTCTTCGATTGGAAACGTGGGTAACGTTACAGGAATAATTACAATTAATTTATATCCACCTGTAATTACATGGTTAATAACGATACCGGCTATACTCACGTCTAATTTTATCGGATTAGCCCGACTAGTTTCGAACCCGTCCGGGGTACTTATTCATGAGCTCTTTACTAGTCGGGCTAATCCGATAAAATTAGACGTGAGTATAGCCGGTATCGTTATTAACTATGAATACTACTCACGATAGTTTAAATTTAAAAATAATTACATGGTGTTATTATTTGCACTTATTTATTTGAGCTGTGATAGCCCATCGGTGAGACCGTGCGACTCTTTCGAAGGGAACACGAGTTCAAACCCGGGCAGGCACCAATAAGTTTTCTATTAAAACTCATGTGTCTTATTGATAATTGCAATTTATCACACGCTTTTCGGTGAAGGAAAACATCGTGAGGAAACCTGCATATCTCTAGAGAATTCTGGAGATATGTGTAACCTACCAATCCGCATTGGAGCAGCGTGGTCTTAGCTCCAACCCTTCTCTCCAAAAACGGAGAGAGGAGACCTATTCCCAGCAGTAGCATTGTAACAGGCCGCTACTTTTCTTTTTACTTTTTTATTATTTGCACAAAGGAAAGTTTTTTATGAAAAACTCATCATCCTCCTGTCCTTATCCCACTCTAAGTAGGATCAGCACAACATGTTAATGACATGTTGCCACATGATTCGGCTACGTATTTTACGACCGGCCGCCTGCATGTCATCAACTTACCCTAGTCGTATTTTACGATCCCTCGATAAGAAATAAGGGTGGTCTATACTACTCTGCCGGATACCACACGGCGGGTCGACTTACCTTAGTTGCCTTTTACGACCCCTCAGTAAGAAATGAGGCTGGTCTATTCTACTCAGCCGGATACCACACGGCGGGTCGACTTACCTTAGTTGCCTTTTACGACCCCTCAGTAAGAATTGCGGCTGGTCTATTCTACTCAGCCAGATAACACACGGCGGGTCGACTTACCTTAGTTGTCTTTTACGACACCTCGGTAAGAAATGAGAGTCGTCTATTCTGCTCAGCCGTACACCACACAGCGGATTGGACCAAAGACATAACAATATAATTACTTGCCAAAATTAAAGAGCCCCAGCGCGCTAGTATGCAAGTACAATCGATGTAGTAAATATAATTAGACGAACCTTGCACTTAAATTATTCGGGTACAATTTTGGGGTTACTACTCAGGTATATCTGAAACTTTAATTATGCTCATTCAAGGGTACGGAACCTTAGACACTTGAGACGTCTGGCCGCACCAATACACTTCTACAGCGATTTTGCTTGCATTCGTCATTTGAGATTCGAGTTTGCAGTCTTAACAGTAAAATATTCGAAAAGAACACACGCATCACATAAGGAGTTTATGTGTATGTACTTTGTAAATGCTCCGCGGCAGATAACGTGAAATTTGACCGGCCCATTCGTGCAGGTTGCGATACCCTGCCTTTAGCTCCGTGATCGCAGGCTAGATTCCCACGAAGGACCAACTATTTCTAAAAACAATTTGTTGATTTTACTAATCTGGGTGTATTTACGTATTTACGCATGTATTAAAAATTTTATCCTACTTCCTACTAATATTATAAATGCGAAAGTTTGTGAGTATGGATGGACGTTTGTTACTCTTTCACGAAAGAACTACTGAAGGGATTTGGATGAAACTTTACAGTAATATAGGTTATACATCGGAATAACATGTAGGCTATAATATGTTATATAACGATACATGTAAATTAAGTCGGAAAGATCTGGACTTTGAGAGCTATTTTAGCGTACGCTGCCTAAACCATTGGAGTTACACGAAGATGATGTACCGTAGTATTGTTTGTCTTGAATAGTTCTAAATAAAAGTCCGCGACAGCATTTGTCCACCTTTTATTTGGAACCCACTATGTACAAAACTGGGAATCAAAAATTTTATTAACTTAGATACTACAAGCTTTTACCAGCGGCTTCGCTCGCATGTATGTAGGTCTGCCACATTAAGTTTCGGCACATTAAGACACATTATATTTATGTAGTTACTCGTACGTGTATATTTACTTGTCTGTCACCAATTATGCAAGTATTAAATTTAATATTACTGTGTATAGTCTGTAATTGTGCTATATGTTTATTTATTTATATATATCTTAATTTTTGTTACATAATCAAATTTAATTCTAGGAACGTAGCGAGTTATCTTAAAAACTATAATAATCGTTGACATAATCGTGAAATTCACAGATAATTCATAATCTGACACTTCAATGAAAAGATAGTAAACGCGTAATAAATTATCAAATTGTAAAAGACTGATTTTGTAATCGCAAATTGTTTGAGTCAAATAATTAATTTTGTCGAGGTTTATCAATGCCTTGATATATAAAAGATATATAAACACAAAAATGAATAGTTATATCAAAATAGATATCTATTACATCATCCTCCTGCCTATATGCCACTCTAAGTGGGGTCGGCACAACATGTTATAATCATGTTGTTACGTAATTTGGCTACGTATTACGACCGGCCGCCTGCCTGACGTCAACTTACCTTAGTCGTATTTTATGACCCCTGGGTAAGAAAGGGGGTGGTCTATTCTACTCAGCCGGATACCACATTGTAAAATACATACCTATTACATTACTAAGAAAAGAGTAGAGAGAGTATTTAAACGGCCTATTATGCTAAATTAATGACCTTCCATTTAGTATAATATACGAAAATGTGATTAAAATGTGTATTTCTATTAATTTATTAAAATACGAGTATGCACTATGCAATATGTAATTTTCGCTTATAGTAATGAAGTTTATATTATTATTAATTACCACCAGCCGTGTGATATCCGGCTGAGTAGAATAGACCACCCTCACTTCTTACTGAGGTGCCGTAAAAGGCGACTAAGGTAAGTTGACGTCAGGCAGGTGGCCGGTTGTAAACATGTTGTGCCAACCCTACTTAGAGTGGGATAAGGGCAGGAGGATGATGATTATTATTAAATACCAATTATCCGTCAAGAAAAAAAAATGGTAGCGAGCTTGTAATACTACACTAAGATGTGCCGTGAATCAATGGAAGTGCTTTAATTAGAGTAACTGGAAAGGCGATTTCTTGTAAGGCACGCGAGGACCGAAATCATCAGACTTTAGGGCTGTCACAGTCATTAACAGAATATTTACCCCGGAGTGATAGTAGGCCTAAAATACAATTATTATATTAACATTTTTTAAGTTAAAATGTATAATTTACCCTTGTTCGTTTTAACCACGTGGTGGATAATTTGTAGAATTAGGCGTTACTTTGCGGATATCCATAATACAAAAGTAATAATAAAATTATTTTGCTATAATCCGCGATACAGTAAATAGAAAATATATATATTGTTAAATGTATAGTGGACTATCCATATTTTCATACCCGATACATGCAGGATTCGTAAAAACACATGCACAAACCTCAAGCACTTCCACCACAAAACACAAGTACTACACACGTTCACTATCACAAACTCAACAATCGTTTCGCCCCGCAACCGAAGCATCATCAGGAGGTAAACTCCACGACAAAATCGCAAAGCTTTGCGATTCGCGGATTATAGCAAAATAGTTTTATTATTACTTTTGCACGTGGTGGATTCAAGCCCCAATTCCTCCCTTCAAGGAAGGAGAGGCCTAGTACTGTATAAAAGGCCCACTTGGAACTACGTGATGGGATTAAGGTTACAATCCTTATCTTCGCAGAAAGAGAAGTTGCCCAGTTGTGGGTTATACGCCGCTATTTTTAAGTATGAGAAGTTTAAAAGTTAGATTTCATCGTACATGATTATATGTTATACAGAGTAGTACCGAAGAAACGACATTAATTTTAAACCTAGATAGCTCAATAATTTAGATTACATAGAAGTAGTAGAAATTAGATAGTAACAAGTAAAGTAGTAAAGTAGCAGCCTGTTACTATCCCACTGCTGGGTATAGGCCTTTTCTCTCCATTTTTGGAGAGAAGGATTGGAGCTAAGACCTACCACGCTGCTCCAATGCGGATTCATAGGTTACACATATCCCTAGAATTCTCTAGAGATATACAGGTTTCGTCACGATTTTTTTTCGTCACCGAAAAGCGTGTGATAAATTGCAATTATCAAATAGACACATATATATATATTTTTTAATAGAAATACTCATTGGTGCCTGCCCGAGGTCTGAGCCCGTGAATTTCTCGAAAGAGTCGCACAACGTCACCGCTGGGCTATCACAGCTTCACAATTTAAATAGATAGATCCCAAATCTTCTATACTTATTCTAAAACAGAGTCCAAAAAAGCTGTCTGACTGTATGTAATCGATTATCTCAAAATCTACTGAACGGATTTTTGTACAGTTTTCACCAAAAGATAGTGCAATACTCCCGGATGGTTTAGGTATATAGTACATATCGGTATTATGTAAATTGTGTTGAAGAGATCGCGCAGTTGTTAAAAAACTTGCTTGCTGGGAGCATTGGTCGCGTGCGCTGCGTAAACCAGCATAGAGATATGCTATGTACTAGAGAATTTGAGATCTATAAAAATACTACAAAAAAGTCCGCGATAGCATGTCTCTATCTGTTATGGTTAACCCACAATATCTACTTTTTTTATTATTGTTCTCCTACCCTAATATAATTAATATATTTATTATCATCATCATCATTCTCCTGCCCTTATCCCACTCTAAGTGGGGTCGGCACAACATGTTACAAACATGTTGTCACATGATTTGGCTACATATTTTACGACCGGCCGCCTGCCTGACGTCAACTTAACCCAGTCGCCTTTTACGACACCTCGGTAAGAAATGAGGATGGTCTATTCTGTGCAGCCGGATACCACACGGCACTTACCTTAGTCGCCTCTTACGACACCTCGGTAAGAAACGAGGGTGGTCTATTCTATTCTGCTGGATACCACACGGCTATCATAATATCTACTTTTATGTTTAAAATTTGAATTCTAGATAAAAATTTTGACACGCTGATTTCCACGCGGGCGAAGCCGCTGGCACAGCTAGATATATTTTTTTTCTTTGAAAATACATTTCTTTTAAAGCGATATTTTAGAAGATTGAATAATGCCGAAGTCATCTATTACGTATAAATGATCAGTGGATTTATTTACTGTATACCGCCCTGTATGTATCAAATCTTAAGTAAGTCACAAAAGTTCGATTTGGTGTCTCTTGCGTAGAACACCCTAAGCAGCTCGTTGAATGGCAACCCGGGAGCAAATTCGTAACTCCCCGGCGGGCAACATTTGGACTGAATTAAGTGCACTTAATCGTCGGCGCAGGCGCTCTGCCCCGGGGAACACAGTGCCCGCAGCGCCCCTATTATAGTGCCAACTTTATACCTATACGCGTATAATTTTTTAGGCTTATGATTTATGCCCTGTAAACAACAATTGTCCTATGTTTAAACTTTTTTACTTTACTTAGGACAATAGAACGACTGTAAAGCTGTGATAGCCTAGCAGTGAGACCGTGTGCCTGTTTAGAGACGATCATATGTTCAAACCCCCGGGCAGGAATTGAGTTTTTCTATTAAAAACTTATGTGTCTAATTGATAATTGCAGTTTATCATATGCTTTTCGGTGAAGGAAAACATCGCGAGGAAACCTGCACATCTCTAGAGAATTTTAGGGATATGTGTAACCTACCAATCCGCATTGGAGCAGCGTGGTAGGTCTTGATCCAATCCTTCCCTCCAAAAACGGAGAGAGGAGGCCTTAGCCCAGCCGTGGGCATAGTAACAGGCCGGTAGTTTTGTCCAGTGTTAGGTCCTAGCATGGGATCCCCACGCTACATGACCAATGTCGCAAAGATTCAGAGACGACTGGGACCGTTTTTAGACCGTCTGTTTATAAATAAAACTATTGTATTATTGCTTCGTTGTTATTTTTGTGTGTGTGTGTAATTGTCCCATATATTTATTTATTTACTATGAAGGCTATGAATTTCTAAAATAGTTAATCAATAACAAATCAAAATCGTTGAAATGGTTGAAGTACTCAATATAGTTATAACTGTACCCTACATTTTAATGTATCCCGGTTTAAATTGCCGCTGGGTTCACTATTTACGCAGTACCAGTTCCGTGGTAAAGTAACTATATAATTTGTGGCGTTTACGCAAAAGAACGTCAGTTGGCAAATCGACGGTAGACCGCAATAGCGCCGACCGCTACTTACTATGGAAGTAATGAACGTATTATAAATTCTCAATGTAAAAGTAATACTGAGAATTATTTTGCTATAATCTGCGATACAGTAAATAGAAAGTATATATAGTGCTTAATGTATAATGGACTATCCGTTTTTTCATATCCGATGCATGCAGGATTCGTAAAAACACATGCACAAACCTCTACCACTGCCATCACAATACACAAGCATAACACACGCTCACTATCACAAACTCAACAATCGTTTCGCCCCAACTCCACAACAAAATCGTAAAGTCGCGCAAATTCGAAACGATTGTTGAGTTTGTGATAGGAGACGTGTGTAGTGCTTATGTATTGTGGTAGCAGCGGTGGAGGTTTGTGCATGTGTTTTTACGAAACCTGCATGTATCGGGTATGGAAAAATAGATAGTCCACTATACATTTAGCACTATATATATTTTCTATTTACTGTATCGCGGATTATAGCAAAATAATTTTTATTATTACTTTTGTATCATGGATCTCCGCCAAGTAACGCCTAATTCTATAAATTAATTCTCAATGTCTTTTCGGAGACATAATTTTATTACAAGGGCAGGTGGATATGTTATATAAAAGCAGGTTGCACAAAACGTTTTATATATAAAACGATCACAACAATGTATCGCATAGTCAATTGAAAGTATGTGCATTTTTTTTGCACACCAATATCTTCTAAGGTGGATGCCGAACAAATCGCAGCCATAACTAACTCAAATTGTATATTTATTGCTAGATTTTTGATTATATGCAAATTATGATTGTAACAAGATAAAATTTGTAGATACAATCAGTCGTATAGAATTTGAATAATTAAGTATTTTGTATGACTAGACAAATATTTAGTGATCCCATTTTGAAATTTTATTATTGCCTTCTTTCAGTAACAACTGCATTTAAATTGGCTCTCAATAGCTATTTCTAAATTTCCATTCTAAATTATTAAATAATTTACATTTTTAATAATGAATGGGATATTTAATGGGTCATCCGATTCGAAATTAAATAACTTATAACTTGTCCCAGACTTGAAGAATCAACAAAATGTATTTAGACAATCTTGGCTCTCGGCGGGAATCGAACTCGCGACCCGCGAAGCTGAAGGCAGGGTCACTGCATCCTTCGCCTACTGACCAGTCAGTCTTAATTGTGTGATGTATTTTTTAAATTTGAACTCAAAAGCAAATACAAACATGTTGTCACATGATTAGGCTACGTATTTTACGACCGGCCGCCTGCCTGACGTCAACTTACCTTTAGCCGTATTTTACGAACCCTCTGCGAGAAAGAGGGTGGTCTATTCTACTTAATAATATATATATAAAATAGTATGCTTCAACGAATCTTGTTTTCCAAAATAACAAACTAAGTCGACCGTGGAACTCTCACGTCATTCACATCCACGTCAAATGCATTTGTTATTTTTTTATTTATCATTCTGTATGAAGAGGACGTTTAAATTTGCCTATCCGCCCAACCCTCCACAATAATTGTAGTGTCCCGTTCCGATCCGACACTCGGCCGTCGGACCTGTGTGAAATATTTCGGCGTTTGACACGCGAATTGGCTTCGTTAAAGCTTGCCCGTTGTTTATTTTCAATAACACTTAACGAACCGCGTATGTCATAACAGTTGCGCCGACTTTCTCATTTCCGACAGCATCGACGCCCACCATTTAGGCTCGGGGCATGTGTTATTTCTTATAAAATACATGGCTCTAAAGTGCGTGTTCTTTTGTCGACGTTTCCCTCACAATGGGCCGGTTTCATTATAAAGGTAAAAGGAAAGCAACAGATGTACGTTGGTGGTACGTTCACTGGTTTGAATAGTGGGCACGAACGCTGTCCGTCGATCCAATGCTGTCTTTTGTATAATTGAACCGCTCAGCTACTGATATTACGTTCAATTCCAGACTCGCGTGTCGTGCCTTTGTTCTATGTACATTTTGACGTTGTTTCGCGGTCTTGTTTTGCATATTTTTAGTTTATTCTATTACTCTCTCTGACATGACAATTTCAGGACAACTGTAATAACATTTGACAGGCCCGTTGGCGCAGATAAAAGTGACCCTGCCTTCAGCTCCGCTGGTCGCGGATTCGATTTAAGGGCAAACATTTTCTTAATAAAATTTGTTGGTTCTTCAATTTGCGTGTATTTAAGTATGTATTTAAATTATATATGTATAAGACAATTAAAATATGTCTAATAAAACGACAATTAAGTTTCTATTTTATTTCGCTTTTTATATTCACTTCTATATCCATTTTGTTATTCCGTTGCTAAGTCCTTTTTCTCTCATTTCAATTTTCCTTTTGACAGAGTCAAACCAAGATTCAAATTTCAAATATTAAAAAAAGCATTTATATGGTTTACATATGTATATGTATATATTTACCAGTTATCACCCACAACACAATAAAAACAGAACATAGTTCGAGAGATAATTTGCTTGTCTTACCTATATAAATAACTATACAAAGTAGTCTCAACAATTTTCACGTAAAAATTTTGCATGAATAAAACTTACTTCAAACTTGGAGAGAATAAAGATGATATTCTAATTCGGAAATTTCTTGAAAGCATTTGAAAGTGATTCATCGTTTTAATATTTTGAATCCAGAGAATGATTTTAAAAAATCTAGGACGCAGTTATACTCGCAACATAGCGGTAAAGGAATTAACGACAAAACACGAAGAAATCCGCTCGCCCATCATTATTGATGTATACGCGAGATTGTGCATTAGAAACCACGTCCGTACCACGTTTTTAACGGTTGATAAATTTAAAATGTATGGTATTCATATAATAATAGTAATATTTTTTAAACCCACTATATTAAATGAATTTGTTGATGATGACAGACATTGATAAAAACTATCTGAAAATCTCAACGCCTAATTCTATAAATTAGTATATTGATCTTAAAAATATGTTGACTAGACGTGTAGCAGGGATAAAAATCATGTTCACAAACGAGTGTTAAATTAGAATGAGTGGATACGTGACTTGAGGGAGGTCTAGAAAGAGATAGTTGGATTTTGTGAAGTATGAAATGCGTATGAAACTAGTAGCGCCAGAGTTGACGAATGATAGGATAGAATGGAAGAGAAAAACATCTTGTGCCGACCTCAGTTAATCTTATTTCGAGAAATCTGAGGTACACCCGAACCCCCTTATTTCAGTTGCTTCAACCTACATCCCAGTTAGGTCTGACCACCGAAAATATTGGCGTCCAAAAAGCGTCCTGTATGACCCTGACAATCAAATAACGATCGCAAACACAAAAACACGTAATACAGACACACAGCGTCTTCGTCGGCGAAGACGAGGTCCTAGTTTTCTGACGTCGGTCGGACGTGGCTTCCGCTCACCCTTTCGACGTCGCAATGACTACATCATCAAATATCATACATCAAAGTCATACATCAACCCTCCACTACGCGTCGCCCTGAGCCGCGGTCCGGCCTCACAGGGGGCACCCTTAGGACGATTCTCCGACGCTAGTAGAGCTTCTGCGCTCTACTCTGCATTTCGCAACCTTGGCGATGCTTCTGCGCTCGCCCGTCCCGCCCTGTGACGCTTTAAAAGCCGTTAGGGCTAACAGCATACAGTCAGTTCGAAAAAAAAGATAAGAGTGGGATACGATAAGAATGATGATGAATTTAAATACATGACAGAAAATTGTTGTAATCGAGAAACTGCAGGAGTTTGCTAGTGTTACAAATGGATAGCTCCCGAACGACGCGCGACCATCGCGTGCGTGCGCGCCCGCGGCCGAGCGGATGTACTGAAATTATCGTACTTACTAGGACCGCGCTCTGACTCGTTTCGTTCATCGAAAGGCTCTGATCTACTATTATAAAGCCGCAAGCGTGAAAACAAAATAACCATGCCCATAAAAAAAAGTTTCACTATCGACTCTGTCGTACGAGAAGTTTTTTACCATGCGTTAAAAATACGAGCTTTATTAAAACGCGACGTATTTTTATCGAGCAGTGTTCCATTTAAAGCGTTAGGCGTTGGGTGTTAAGCCGAATACACAATGCGAAACTTCTTATTACGCCTATGCGGAGTTTTTAACGCGACGTATTTTTTACGCCCGTGCTTACGTGTAATCAGCTTTTGTAATTGTTTTTTTGCTTGTCAGTTCGGAAACAATTTTTATTTTAATAACTTACTATATACCAATGAAATATCATAACAAATCATAATATAAAAATTATGCATAGAATTATACAATAATTTGTATAATGAAATCATCATCATCCTTCTGCCCTTATCCCACTCTAAGTCAGGTCGGCACAACATGTTGATAACATATTGCCACATGATTCGGCTACGTATTTTACGACCGGCCACCTGCCTGACGTCAACATACCTTAGTCGTATTTTACGACTCCTCGATAAAAAAAGGGTGGTCTATTCTACTCAACCGGATACCACACGGCGGGTCCACTTACCTTAGTCGCCTTTTACGACACCTCGGTAAGAAATAAGGGTGGTCTATTCTACTCAGCCGCATACCACACGGCGGGAATTTGTATAATGAAATAACGTTTATAATAATTGATGTATTAAATTTTTAAAAATAGGAAAGCCCGTTATAATTCTTTTCGTAAAACTAAAAAAAACCTTTTCTATCGTTCCATTCTTCGTTATGATTGTTCGTTAAAGTAAAAAATTAATCTTCAACAAATTTCAATAATAGTTTACAAAAACGAGCTAAACTAACATAACATTGCAACTTGTAACATTATACATCGGGTATATGTAATGTTAATATGTATTATGAACATACATAATATGTTTTACGGATCTCAAGTGACTGCATGTGATTCCACCAAGAAATCTTGATCAAATTCAAAAAGATCATCATTAAAAAACCGCCCCAACTTTCATCCCTAATCCGGTAATTGTTAGGAGTTTTTTTGGTTATGAATAAAAAGTTTAAACCCTTTGTTAACCTACCCTCGCACGTGTGTCGTCGATAGGATATGAATTATTTTTAAACGTCACAAACGTTAGGTAAATGTGCACGAGACGTGTTTGCGAATTTTATATTTGCTATACCATGCAAGCACTTTCGGATTTTTGTTTTGTAATATAATAATAATACACCATAAAGGTCACGACCCTCAGCATTGAGGATTACGACGCCAGGAGGAGGAAAAATACTCGCGGCATTTCATAATTTAATTATTATAAATAACGTGCAACTTAAATCCCGTCGTCTTTACTTTAAAATATCCTTAAATATGTCATACATAGTCTATTTCTATTCCGAAACTAAAACGGAAATTTTTCGTCCTATATGTAATAAACCGATATATGGGCTTGATTATCATTCAATTTTTTTTCGAACACTAACTAATGCTTTATTTAAATGATTAATAGAAGCAAGCGTTACTTTGCGGAATTCTATATTACAAGCACTATAACAGAACTAACTAACTACCTTGCTATAATCCAATTATAGCAAGGTAGTTAGTTCTGTTATAGTGCTTCTAACTAATGCTGTTAGCCTTGAAGGCTTTGACAGCGTTACCGGGAGGGCGGGCGAGCGCAGAAGCATCGCCGGGTGTGATAACGTGGAGAGCGAGTCTCGCAACATCCTGGAGCGTCGCCCGCCTTAAGGGGGCCTCCTGTGAGGCCGGACCTCAGCTTAAAGCGACGCGCTGTGGAGGACTATATCGGATTTTGTTATCATTCTAATAATTCTCCTTCCCTTATACCCCTCTAAGTGGGGTTGGTACAACATATTTTTCTCTTCCATTATCTCCTATCATACGCCAACTCTGGCGCTACTCCTTTTATATGCATGTCATACATCACACAATCTAACCATCTCTTTTTAGGCCTGCCTCTAGTCACATATCCATTCACATTGATATGTAACAATCGTTTGGTAGTAACTCAGTATATAAGTTACATTAATAATAGATTTCATCTATAATAAAAATACACTCTACCACTAACAAATAGAAGGACAGAAAGATAGGAAGACTTGCGCTATATTCTTATGATTAACACAATAATCATTTTTATGTTTTAAATTTCAATTCGGGAAAAATTTCGTGACAATGAGTTCCACAACAGTCACTGAAAGCTTGGTTATAATATTATTGATTTTAAAGTTAAAGATATTCAAATTCAAATTCAAAATATTGTTTATTCAAGTAAACTTGTAAACAAGTGCTTTGAATCGTCAACATCTACTACTGGTTCGGAAAGCTGAAGAACCGAGAAGAACCAGCAAGAAACTCGGCGGTTGCTCTTTTCAAACAATATTTCTTATCACTAGTTACATATAGTTATTAGTGTTTTGTACAGGGTTGAAGAGGAGCTATATCCACGCATTCTTATCGTCTAGGTAGTATAGTATAATAGGCTTTCTGAATTAGCCTTTTTTAAATATTATTTTTAAACTGCTGTAATGGCAAAGTTAAAGTACTTTATGGAATTTTTTTATAGAATATACCCAAACCCGAATTATGAAATTTTGCAAGGCGCAAGGCAGTAAGCTTGCGGGCTTACGATGTGATAAGACTAAAACGCTCAATAGTTTACAGATTTATCTTAGAAGCGGAACATGGTGGCACCTTGTCTCAGTAACGTGAAAATGCCGTATTTCATAAATGGGATTGTAATAAGCTGCTAGCCGACTGAGTGACACCGCGAGGGTCGCAGGTGCAAGAATATAGGCGGGGTAACCTTTGCAACAGCTGTTCAGAGGAAATGAACACACGCCCTATCGAGCGGACGAGAAACTTAGCTGACACTACTCATCTATTTGATATGTTACAAATTAGTTTTACGCTACCTTTCATATGTTGTACGTCAAAACATCGTTAATTATGTGCACGCTTTATACTAGTTTCACCTGTATGTTTGTTTGGATGTATGTATGTAAACGACTATTTTGAACTTAATTTTGACCCAATTTGAGCGGTTAGATTTAATTCAAACTTTGTACACTTATCAAGAACCGGTGACAATACAATAAATAACACACCTATCCCTATTTTAAAATACGACTGGCCTTTTGGCGCAGTGGGTAGTGACCCTGCCTTCAGCTCCACGGCTCGCGGGTTCGACTCCCGCCGAGGGCCAACATTCTCTATAAAAAAATTTTGCTTCTTCAAGCCAGGGCGTATATTTGCATTTAAGTATATATATAAAATTATGTATGTAGTATATTACCAGTGGTCTATAACACAACATTACACAATTCTTAAGTAACTTACTTTGGGGATGGAAAACCGTGTGTAAATGTCCCATATATATATTGTCATCATCATCATTCTCCAGCCCTTATCCCACCCTAAGTGGGGTCAGCACATGACTTGGCTGGTTGTTTTACGACTGGTCGTCTACCTGACGTCAACTTACCCTAGTCGCCTTTTACGACACCTCGATAAGAAATGGGTCTATTCTACTCAGCCGGATACCACATGGCGGGTCCCATATATTTATTACATATATTTAAAATCTTACACCGCAATCCCGTATGTAAAGCATTTGAATTATGTTGCAAACAAATCGTTAGTATTTGATTATTTATAAGCTTTTAGTACAAATGAATGCACGAGGCGTTCTACACAAACATAACCGGCGTATTAATATTCAAATGGCTTTGGGCTAGCGATGCTGTGTATCCCAGCGGTATTGGTCCATTTATGCGGCGCCGCGGTGCGCGGTCAGCGCGGGTAAACATTACGTACGACTGCACTAACTCCCTTAACAAAATAATATTTCGTACAGCTGCTTGCTTACCTTTAAATATATAAAGAAAAAATATTTTCTTTCATATTTAAATTTCCCGCGCAACTCATCTCATAGAGCCGCAGTCGGGTCTATAGGACGAGACGTAAACGAAGAAGTATTTCGTCATTGTCGAATAAACCAATTTGTAAATTGTAATAGTAAAATAGTAAAAAATAATATAGTTATTGTGATTTAGACAATAAATAGCATTAAATGTCGTTTCTGCATTGTTATAGAAACTCAGTTGTGTTTAATTTAACCATCTAAATAAAATTATAAATATGTAAAAGATATTTATTAAAAACAAAATAAAAATCCAAAAATTAAAAAGTTTATTTATTTATTTATGTATCACAGAAACTATAACAGAACTATAGTACTATAATGTACATCGATTTTTAGAACGAAACAGCCGTTATGTTCAGTTTCGTAGAGCGCTGTCTCTGTCACTCATTTTGTATGTGACGTTTTCAATCTTTGCGACAGAGACAATGATTTATGAAGCAGGATCTAGCCGATTTTCTCTCTCTAAGCCTCGATGTGCATTGTTTATTGCCGGGTACTATACTTTGCTATAATCCGCGCGTGTTAAGCGAATGCATGCAAAGCTAATGTGTATGAAGTATGGTAAAATTCACGTACCTTACACATCCAGGACAAATCACCACATGCATCCCAAGAGGCCTCCACCAGCGTATGCATTACGGTTTTGTCGTGGAGCCTATCCTCTTGATGATGCTTCGGTTCCGGGGCAAAACGATCGTCAAGTTTTTGGTGATGGTTGTGTGTATTGCTTGTGTGCGTCGTTGCTGGTGGAGGCATGCGTAAGGTAACTGAATTTTGCCTGCTTCATACACATTAGCGTTTTTTATGTATCATAAAAAACGTAAGAAAAACATTCTTGATTTTATAAATGTATATAGGTCAACTTATCCCTTTGACAGGGATCTCTGCCACCTGTAACATACGAAGTGTGACAATTACAAAAATGTCGGCGCTTTCGTCGCCGCGTAAACAAGCAGAGATATACTTAAGTAATGTACTAGAGAATTGAACTTGCGATAGGATGTCTCTGTCTCTTATGGTTAATTGATAAAAACTGCTTTTTTGTTCAAAATTTCAATCAAATACACAATTTCCATGCGGGCAAAGTCGCGAGAAGTACTAATTGTAATATTTCCGATCTTAAATTGTTTTTTTTTCCCGAACGAACCAAGATATTAACAACTAGTTTTCTTTCTTTCTTCCTCTCGTGTTATTTTTACTCACAACCCACACAAGTCTGCGAGTCACGATAAACCGAATCTTACAATTCCTTTTCTCGGGTCGCTCAAAATCCTTTGATAAATTACAATTTTCATCTCCGTATTCCGGATTTCGGGTGAAAGTTTTAGAATTCCCCTCTTAGGTTTCGGCGAGGGTCCGCGATCGAGGCCGTGGGAGCGCGTAATCCGGGGTCCCTGCCGGACAGTTGTCGGGGGTTTTTAATTTGGACGCCGCCCGCTGCGAACGGATTATCTGTACGCCAGTTGCAATTAGTCAGACGCGTTGCGGTCGGTCCTCGCACAGCGTCCAAAAATCACTAAAGATCTACAAGTTCAAATCGTTTCTTATTTAAGCATAGACTTATGATACTTTAGAGTAGTGATTAGGAAAGCCTAAATTGTGTCTTATAAAAATAACAAGTCAAGTTAAAAGAGCTTTGAACAAAGTTTCATGTCCCTACTTGTTAACCTTTAAGGAGTTCCCTCGTGTGGAGCCAATCCTGGCAGTAGCATCCGGTCGTGCTTATCATGCTTATAAACATGCATTGTCTTCGGGACTAAGTCAGTATGTCAAATTTCTACTCAATCGATCATCGTGAAGTGGCCCAGATTTAACTTGTAATTCCACCTTCTCATGCATAAATACATCGTAAGTTAAAAGATTTTATAAAGAAAGCAAATAAGGGTGTCATTCTGTCTCTCTTTTTTATGAGGTTTTTTATATTTTTTATATTTTTTACTATACTATGGGGAAATGCTAGTGATAGCAATAGAGCATTTATAATCCAAAAAAAAAAGTGCATTCGTGCTATATGCAATACTGACCCAACACAGTCCTGTAGACGGAATTCTTTGAAGTGTGCTCTAACATTGTTTCATTTAACACGCGATATCCCAACAAGTTGCATTATCCGTTTTGTAAAACCGCTCTCAGTTCTAAAAGTTGCTATCATATGATGATTCGGATATATAATAAATTACAATCAATAAAAGATATGCCTTTGACACAATTTAAAAAGCAAATACATTCCTGGTTAGCCTATAAATGTTCTTACTCGGTGGAAGATTTTCTGGAATTTAATATGTAAAGGAGCATTTAATAATATAATATAAATAAAATATTATAATCATTATGACATATTACAATTATATTGACATAAAATAATTCATAATATTAAAATAGTTAATAAAATTTGCATGTCAGATATATGACTAAACATGTTGATACTAAATGTTGCTAATATCTTGTTCCACCTGTTGTTACCATGTTTTTGGCAAATAAATTAATTTGAATTTGAATATGAATGAACAAAGATGAAGTATACGAGTTTCATCTTCCCTCTAATTATTTATTGTGTCATTGTTGCTACAAGCCTGCCTATTGCCTGCCTTACTCTAAGATGAGAGAATGATGATTACTGATATTATAGTTAGGATTGTTTCTGGAACGTCAGCTAAGACTGTTGGTTTGGTAAATTGTCCCAACTGAGAACAGCTTTTTCAAATTATCGAATTGTCTTCTTAAAATATATTTCTTTTAATTAGTTACTTTTCATTATTGTGATGTTTGGTCCAGAATAGAAATAATATCTGTGCATTGATATCATTTATATAATCCTCAATAGTATAGGCTTCGTGTACGACGATATTTTCAATAGTTATTTTAAACTGTTGTGGCAAAGATTTAAATTGTATTATTGTATAATTGCAATTTATCACACGCTTTTCGGTGAAGGAAAACATCGTGAGGAAACCTGCATATCTCTAGAGAATTCTGGAGATATGTGTAACCTACCAATCCGCATTTGAGCAGCGTGGTAGGTCTTAGCTCCAACCCTTCTCTCCAGAAACGGAGAGAGGAGGCCTATGCCCAGCAGTGGGATTGTAACGGGCCGCTACTACTTTACTACTATTGTATAGTAAAACTCATGGATGATCTTTTTCCCATTCTAAAAGTTGTCGATAAGGCAGGTCGCAATGTTACAATTTATCTAACGTTCCAACTTAGATCATTGGAGAACTCATTTCGGAGACCGCTAATCCTTCAAGGAATGTTTTTACTTAAGACATCCGGTCAGCTAGAATCGAATTATTTACGTCCCGGGATTTCCGGTGATAGAGATAGCTGAGGGAAATTTATTTGTTTGTCTCCTCTCCTGTTTTAGAACTCAAGTTCTTGATCAGTTTGGAATGTTAAAGATGTTAAATACTGTTGGAGACTGAAAACATGTCCTTTTTTTGTTTTAAATTATAATCGATAATAGTTTGAGAAATTTGTCTATTGAATTTACACAATTTATAGAAGTAGGCGTTACTTTGGAATTCCATAATCCAAAAATTATTATGCTATAATATTCATACATTTTCCTGCCCTTATCCCACTCTAAGTGGGGTCGGCACAACATGTAACAAACATGTTGTCACATGATTTGGCTACGTATTTTACTACCGGCCGCCTGCCTGACGTCAACTTACCTTAGTCGCCTTTTACGACACCTCGCTAAGAAATGAGGGTGGTCTATTCCATGCAGCTGGATACCCCACGGCACATTATGCTATTATGCTATAATGTTCGTTTGGTATAAAACTGTAATGCTAAGTGTAGATAGAACAAAACCGTTCTCAAACCTTAGTCATGCAGATCCTGCAGATGAGTTACCGCACGTATCATGAGACATCACCATCAAAAATATACACTACATAAGCACTACACACATTCACTACTACAGTCTCAACGATCGTTTCTTAAACAGGGAGATTCTTTGGGATTTTATCGTGTAGCTTATTTCCTGACGATGCTTCTGTAACGGGGCGAATTTTAGGTCATGTTATTTATTTATTTTTTATAAGACAATGCGGATTATATCAATATAATACATACTATCATTATCGCCGTGTGGTATCCGACTGAGTGGATTATACTACCCTCATTTCTTACCGAAGTGTCGTAAAAATTACTAAGGTAAGTTAACGTCAGGCAGGAGGCCGACAAATCATGCAACAACATGAATATCAAATGTTGTGCCGACCCCACTTAAAGTGGAATAAGTCCAGGGTGATGATGATAAATATATACTATCAGTACATTAGTTCTTTGAAACAACTCTGCTTCTGGTTCTAAGGCACTAGACCGATAGGACCTTTGATGACGTCACACACTTACCACAGTATTTGCTAAAACCATCAGTCATATATTAGTGAACATCAAAGTCGTACGCCCCGTGGGACCGCGGCGGGTTAACTCGTTTTATTCTGTTATTTTTGTTTTGTTCGTTGGTACGGTCGCGAAGTCAGCCGCCGACAGATTATGAGATTATTGCTGCACTCAGCCTGATTGCCGTGTTACGTGTTGTGTTGTTTGTTTCTAAGGCGCTACTTTATTGTTAACCGCTTACGATGTGTGCCTTTGTATTGTCCCTTGTTATTAGTTGCAAGTAAGAGCATCGCTATATGCCAGGGATGGTGAATCAATGGAATTGAAACGCAAATACATATATCTCTTGTTATTATTGGTTCCTGCTTTGCGCCTTGCAAAAGTACATAAATCGTTTGTGGGTTTGGGTATAAGATTCTACAATAAAATTCCGCAATCTACTTTAACTTTACAGCACTTTAGAAAACTCTTTAAAAAAAAGGCTAATACAGAAAGCTACTGTACTATTGAGGACTACTTAGACGATAAGAATGCGTGGATATAGCTACTGTTCGACCCTGTACAAGACATCAATAACTAAATGTAACTAGTAATAAAAATTATTATTTGAAAGGAGTAACCGCCGAGTTTCTTGCTGGTTCTTCTCGGTAGGAACAGCTTTCCGAACCAGCAGAAGATGTTGACGATTCAAAAGCACTTTTTTACAAGTTTACTTGACTAAAGACTAATTTGAATGTGACTAAATGCGGCATAACCATTTTATTTAAGCATTGAATACCTAATATAATATAATAAATTATGCTCTGCGATCAACAACCCGTCTGCCCAACGTGATGAATATGGGAAAATCTCCTATGGTACACAGAAACAAAACGGTCCCCAGTTCTATAAAGAGCTGTAGACCGAACTCAGTGGCGTGCTATGGGAGAGATCAATGTCCAACAGTGGAGAGGTACAGTTTCAGATGTTGAAAGAGGCACATACGCAAATTTCAAATATCTGCAAGCTGCAAAGGAACGGGCATTTCATGGCGGCTATGAGGGATTAAGTCACAGATTTAGATAACACAACAAATTGTGACACAAAAGACAATGTCAATAAAATAGCAAAATTGCGTTACGACCCTGTAAAATATCAAAAACGTATTTATTTCGATAGAACCGTACAATATTGTGCGATACGCGAATTAGTCACAAATAATATATACAAAACGTTTCCAAGTTAGTCACAACTGGCAGCACAAAGCCGTTCTTTTCGTACAATAATAGTACAACTTTGTAGTAAACGCCGCGTCACTCATTCATTAAATGATAACATGTGTGTGCAGACTTGCATTGTACGCGACAATGGATATGGCAATCGCACAACGAGATTAAATAATAAAGTAAGGGTTAGCAGGCAAAAATATTTTGGTTATAAAACGAAAAATAATAAACTTTCACACAATTTTCGGCCCAAGATGTAAAAAGATAAAAATGGGACCATTCCATAGTTTTATTATTAGTTAACTATTATTAAAAAATTGTCTGTATTTGGCAATCTAATATAATAGCAGAATAATAAAAGATTTAGTACAACTTAGCTTATGAAATTCTTATATTTAAAGTATAAGAATTTCATGCAGATTTTTTAAGTTTGACATTATTTTGGCATAGATAAAGCACACAAATAGGCGTAAACACAATAGTGATGAAAAAAGAACAGGCGATTAATTAATCAATCAATGAACTAATCCATTTCTGAATAAGCATTAACTTTTACTTTATTTTTTATTTAAAATATTTAACTTATTGTGAAATATTAACATTTTACAAAAGTAATAATAAAATTATTTTGCTATAATCCGCGATACACATATATTATATGTATATATTATTTATTACACTATAAATTATTTATAAACATTTTTTATTAAAGATTATATTATTATTTAAGTTTTTTTAATTTAAATATCCATGTAATCAAAGCCTCCTTTGTTATATTTTTAGAATAATACGTACAGCAGCACATACACACACACTTGCGGTCACAAGCAACTTTGTGTGCGTCTATGCTTATGTATTTTTTATCTGTATATTTTTGTCTACCCGTGTATAATTAATCTTCGTAAAATAATAACAAAATCGCGTAACAAATTTTAACGTTGGTGTTAATTCTAAAATTTCAATAGATCGATGGTCTGTAAAAACACTAGCACGATAACGTAATTCATTCAGTTAACGTTAACTGATGCGTGCGTAACAATGGGTATGTTAATCGTGCAACGAGATTGTGATCGAAAAAATAAAGTCCCGTCCACACGTCGAGGTGAAATTTCAATTAATAGTGATGTAGCCACTTTTTAAGTGCTTTTTAGTGAGTTTAAACAAGTTTTCATTAAGTAATATGAAATTATCATCGCATCGTCAATACACGTCGTTCTTACATCAAGGGATAACACGTGACTCCAACGAAACCAATCATCACGCCGCGCCTTTAGTACATATGGTAATCGTGCAACGAGATTGCTATCGGACATTGAAAGGGTCATACATACCACTGTTTTTTGTTGTTGTCTTCAGAGTTTTTTTTATTTTAAAAGCTTCTAGGTGTTGGAGATAATTTTGAGCTTGCTGTCATAAAATTTAAAAGTGAGTACTAACTCTAAATTTTTCTTCTTTTCTTTTTCTATTAAAACTCATGTGTCTTATTTATAATTGCAATTAATCACACGATGAAGGAAAACATCGTGAGGAAACGTGCATATTTCTAGACAATTCTGGAGATATGTGTAACCTACCAATCCGCATTGGAGCAGCGTGGTAGGTCTTAGCGCCAACCCTTCTCTCCAGAAACGGAGAGAGGAGGCCTATTCCCAGCTGTGGGATTGTACCAGGCCGCTACTTTACATTATTAATTTTTACTAACTCTAAAAATTAAAGAAACGGCCTGTTACTATCACACTATTACGCATAAGCCTACTCTCTACGTTTTTGGAGAGAATTCTTTGCAGATCTGCAGGTTTCCTCACGACGTCAATTAGACACATGAGTTTCAATAGAAAAAGAAAAGAAGAAAAATTTAGAGTTAGTACTCATTTTTAAATTTTATGACAGCAAGCTCAAAATTATCTCCTACACCTTGAAACTTTAAAAATAAAAAAACTCTGAAGACAACAACAAAAAACTGTTAAAAAAGTTTTAACAGAAAAACACCTTGGTATCCGCCCGGGTTTTAACCCGTGACTCTCCCGAAAGAGTTGCACGGTCTCGCAGATGTTGCGGTCTTCTAATGGCGGTCTTACGATTTGTTCTAAGAACTCACTTTTATTAACTGAACTGATTCCACTGGTACAGCCTTTGTAACCGTGCCGACGTAGGGTAAATCAACCGAAATTTTTCGCGGCTAATATATATCTGTGATCAAGAGACCATAAACTATCACAGCATTCTATTAAAAAATAAAAATAAAAATAAAAATTAAGAATTGTTTATTTCCATTACATTTTTTTTTAGGTTTTGAAATAGGTGATCAAGATCTTCTGGTAAGTATATAAATACTTGTGTTAGAAGATCTCGCTCTTCTATAGCATATAAGTATTGGTATTTAAATTTTTTTACAGAATTTGCATAAACAATCGTAACAAAAGAACCAAAATAAAAAAAAAGAAAATAGAAAATGTGTAAGGTTGTGTTTGTTACGCGTGTGTGTTTGTATATTTGAGTTTGTGTGTTTGTGTGTGTGAAACTTTTAAAGAGAGTTGTAATTAATTTCGACAGTACTAAAGTAGCGTGCATACTACGCAAGCGTTATTCGCGACAACTTTTATGTTCATTATGATTTTGTGATAACTGTCCCGATGGTCCAGGTAGCAGCGACCTGCGATGCGTTCAGCTCCGCGGGTTGCGAGTTTGATTTCAACTGGCGCCAATATTTTCTACACACTATTAGTTAGTTCTTCGAGTCTAGGTGTACATATGGATTTAAATATTTATTGAAAATTATATATGTATACATTTAATAGTTGTCTGTCACCCATAAAATAAGTACAAAATTAATTTGGTTATAGAAGACCGTGTGTGTAATTGTCACATTTCTATACTTATTATAAAACAAGGTCCCAAAAACCTGTCTGTCTGTATGTAATCGATTTTCTCAAAATCTACTGTATGGATTTTTGTACGGTTTTCACCAAAAGATAGTGCAACACTTCCGAATAGTTTAGGTATATATACCGATATGTTCTATAGAACATATCGGTATTATGTAAATTGTGTTGAAGAGATCGCGCAGTATTTAAAACATTTGCTTGCTGGCAGCTTTAGTCGCGTGCGCTGCGTAAACCAGCAGAGATACGCTAAAGTAATGTACAAAAGATTTGTAAATCTACAAAACCACTACAAAGAAGTCCGCGACAGCATGAGTCTATCTCTTATGGTTAACTCACAATGACTAGCTTTGTGTTTAAAATTTGAAAAAAAATTAAACACTAGAAAAAAAATTGTAACATTCAGCATGTTTCAAAATTGTAACATGCTGACTATCATGCGGCAAAGCCGCTGGCACAGCTAGTATATTTATATTTATTAAACCAAGCCGCGTCCACCTACAGTTACGCGCACTTGCCGGTCGATAAGGCCATCTGGACGATTCCCGCCAGCCCTGTAACTAAAAATTGATCTCACGGAACAAACTTTAGAGGGCGTGGCGTTGAATTTGAACAAGTAGGGCACGGACACACTGCTGGTAGGGTGTTTGATTATGGATTGGAATTAAATACTAACTTATTTGCTTCTATTCCGAATATAATTGTGTTAATTTGGAAATGAATTTCATACTTATATTTATCCACCATAAGAACTAAGGAAAAATTACTATTTTATAGTTCTCAGTTAAAGATTTAATCTTTTTAAATGAAGAGTATATGTTCCTATGTTCTCTTTTATGTTATTAATTATTAATAATAAATAAATATTACTAATTATTAATAACATGACATGACATGACAATAAGACAACTGGTAAAAAATATGTATTTAGGGGTAAAGAATATTTTGAATTTTCAATAGACAGCTCATAGCGATGCTTCGGATTTTAAGCCTTTTGTAGCGTCACTCACTTTCTGGCCTTTTAATTGAATTCTAAAGAAAATAACCACCAACACAATACCACTCTATGGAATTAGGCGTTACTTTGCGGAGAGCCATAATACAAAAGTAATAATGAAATTATTTTGCTATAATCCGCGATACAGTAAATAGAAAATATGTATAGTGCTAAATGAATAGTGGACTATCCGTTTTTTCATACCCGTCACATGCAGGATTCGTAAAAACACATGCACTAACCTCCACCACTTCCATAGCAAAATAATTTTATTATTACTTTTTTTTTTACAATACCACTCCTTAAAATAAGTATACCGTAAATTTTATTTTCTAGCTATAAATTAAGTAAAAGTTTCATAATAAGCTTTATTCCCTTAACGCCGCGGGCTATGAGTCGTGAAAAGTTCGAGATAATATCACAATATCAAAACTTTTCGCATATTCGTACTTAATAAATTTTGCACACAATAAATTCGTCCCTCCAAAGTGCCGCTCACAAGAGCTCAATATTGCATTAATGAGGGCTCCGAACAATGCTATTTAATTTTGAACTAAAAGAGTCGAGTATATTTTTGCTGCCAGTTAAATTTGGCACGCTCGCACCAACTATTCCCGACCGCGTAAGGTTCAAATTAGATATGACGGCGGCAGATCGGCGATTGTAATTTTATATATGACAAGGGTTGGCCCCAAGTTGGGGGTGGCACGTGCGTAAGCATTTTGCGTATTACCTAAATAAATAGCAGCGAGTAATGCGAACATTTCGTGCTGTTGTTGTTTTGCGGTTCCCACGGTTGTTCCATTCTTTATGCTATAATGGCTTACGATCAAGATCTTGAACTGTTGTTTCATCAAAAATAATATATCTTTATCTTTCAGGAGACTAAATTCAACACACAAATTTCTCTGCTTAGACAGTACTGCAATGAATAGTCAATATATCACTTCGAGGTTCTTCAAGTTTTCTCAATACCAAAAATTACATCAATCTGTTGCTCCGTTCGAACGTAAAACAAAAATAACAAACTAATAACACTATTTCCGACTCTAATATTGGGTTTGGTAAAGAAATCCTACATCACTACACTCAGTATCTTAAAATTCCTACACTACACGGTAAGGATAAACAGCCCGATCAAGATGACCCTGATCAGATTGGTCAAAAAAAGGAATGTAGAAATCGACCGATATTTGGTTGATCGGGACCTTGGTCGGGAGCGTAAGCCTTCCGAATTTGGTCGGAGTGTAGAAGATCTTTAAGAATACTCTTGTATAACACCTTTTTTTTTACAAATTTAACAGCAACATGTACTTTCAATTACAACAAAAAAAAATTGGTTATAACTGAGAAAGTTTTTGTTTGGATCGTACGCTTCTTTGATCAGATAGGTCAAAATTTGTAATTACATACAAAAAACGCTCTTCTTCTCTTTATATTAAAATCTACACAGGCGTAGTCGTGGCCAAAAGCTTTCTAAAGCTGCCTATAGAAGCTTTCCGTAAAACAGTAAAATTCCTGTTCCTATTATTATGTTATTAAAGTTCTATTATTGCTCAGATTATGTAATAATAATACAAATTTAATATTAAATTTACAAGGATAAAATTACTCTAAGTATAACTATACTCTTTATAAATCATCAAAGCTCAGCTCAAATATAGATTGGCAAGAAATATATTGTAGAAACTATAGATTGTATGAACTTTTAACAAGAATTTGCGTAAATCACAGTATCTTCGTATTTCACGAGTATAGTACCCGGCAATAAATATTGCACATCAAGAACTTTGAACGAAACAGCCGGCCAATTCGGTTTCGTAGAGCGAATTGTCACCGTCACACGTGGGTTTGTCAGTCTGTGCGACAGAGACAATCCTATATGAAGCAGAATCTAGCCGATTTCTCTCTCTGATACTCGATGTGCATTATTTATTGCCGCGTTCTATACATTCAGTGTGAATTAGCAATTTTTTAATAGGTAGCCCGTCGCTAAAAATAGTCTTGATTTGCTGAACTAATCGATTATAAGACGTGTTAAATTTGTTGGGAAAATTTAGAACTCGTTGTGTAACTACCGATTATCTTTTTACGAGGTGATCTTGTTTTTTTTCCAATTCGACTTATTTAAAGTGCTAAAGTTATGATACATTTATTTTGCTATAATCCGCGTTCGATGAATAAATCTATGTAATGCTAAGTGGAGGAAGAAGAAATCGTTCGCATACATAATACATGCAGGATCAGCCACCACACGCATCTCAAAATGCCGATACCAACAGCACACTACACACATACCTGACTGGCCCGTTGGCGCGGTGGGTAGTGACTTTACCTTCAACTCCGTTGGTCGTGGGTTCGATTCCCGCCGAGGGCCAACATTTTCTGTAAACAATTTCTTATTTCTTCGAGCCTAGGTGTATATTTGTATTTAAGTATGTATTTAAAATTATATATGTAGTATATCTATACTGTAGTCCGTCACCAATAACACGAGTATTAAGTTAGTGGGGATGGACGACCGTGTGTGTAAGTGTCCCATATAATTATTTCTTTATTTATTTACATCCATACTACGACAGTCTATACGATTGTGTCGAAACGATCGTAGAGACTGGTGGTGGTTGTGTGTATTGCTTGTGTGCATTGTTGCTGGTGGAGGCGCCTTGGGATATGCGTCATGCATGTGTAACGTATGTGAATTTTGCCTGCTTCATACACTTAGCATTACATACATTTTCTTAAAACACGCGTATTATAGAAAAGTAGTCTGTTATAGTTTCTGTAATATGGAATTCCGCAAAGTAACGCCTTTTTATAAATTATTTCTTTAAAATTATTAATGCATTTTCCAATTTCTGTCACCCGCAACTCAAGTATCTAATTACTTATTTTGGGGACGGACGACCGTGTTTACAATTGTACCTTATATTTATTTTTTTAGTTACTATAAGTATATTAACATGTGTAACATAATAGTAAAAGAAACGTACAAGTAACACGGTTTACGTATTTTCCACACTGGAATGGTGTCATCGCGTTATACATGTAGTAATCGATAAAATTGGAATGTTTAAATAACAACTGCAAAAATTCGGCCGACGCCAGTTGCGTTAGAGGACATCAGATGCATTAGCATAATCCGAATGTGCACGTGTTGCCCGGCCACGCGACTCCGCTCCATTCAAAACAACCCTTTAAAACGTTCATTGTGATCTGCCATGTTGATTTGGTCCATTCTGTGAGATGGCGTATTGCCATATACGTTGGATTAGGGGTGCGCCGATCGATCCGTTTTGTCTCTTGTCAAATTTTGTATATAGGTCATTGTTGTATTTTTGGAATACTATCTGTGACAGCTACTGTTATCTATCTATACGTCTATCTGATACGTCAAATTAGGTGTTAAAATACCCTCAATTATGTAAAAGTAACAGCCTGTTACTATGCCCACTGCTGGGCTAAGGCCTCCTGTCTCCGTTTTTGGAGAGAAGGATTGGAGCTAGACCTACCACGCTGCTCCAATGCGGATTGGTAGGTTACACATATTCCTAGAGAATTCTCAAGGGATATGCCTCTATCTAATAGGTTTTCTCACGATGTTTTCCTTCACCGAAAAGCGTGTGATAAATTGCAATTATCAATTAGACACATAAGTTTTAATAGAAAAACTCATTGGTGCCTGCCCGGGGTTTGAACCTATGTCGTCTCTAGAAAGTCGCACGGTCTCACCGCTAGGCTATCACAGCAGATTATGTACTATATTATATTATAAACTAGTAGTACCAGCCCACGTGCCTGAGCTTAATTATCAGTAGTAAAAAATATTAATTGACAGTTCACAAAAATGCTCCCATTGTCACCAAACTTTACCAGATAATCCGTTGCGTCGTTCTAAAGATTGTTAAATTTTTTTATTAAAATTGGTCCAGTCATTTCGAAATTTATAGAGTACATACATACAAACATTCGTTTTTATATATGATAAAAAATAATAAATGCGAAAGTCTTTCTGCTTGGTGGTGTTTTGTGTAAGGTATGAGAACGATTTCTGCTCCTTACACTTAGCATTACATAGATTTATTTAATAAACACAGATTATTAAAATAAGTCTTTTGGTTTCGCATAGGAACACCTGCTACTATTAATTAGGTATATGACTTGTACAATTAGATATGGCGGATTGTTTCATCTATCTTCCCGATTCAAGGTTATAATTATCGTACTACAAGCATATTACAAGAATAAATACAAATATCAGCGTATTAAATCAGATATATGCAATTGCAACGAAGCTGTGCTTAGTCAATTGCTGATATACACATAAGCCAAGTAACGGGCCAGAATAAAATATATGATAGCCGTAAAATATATAATAGGTCGCCAGCACTCAAGGTCTCCGAGCAAGCAAATTTAGACCTTATACCTACAGGCATTCGAGGCCTTTAACGGACTTCACAGCATCCTTTCTGTATTTAACTCGTATATTTGTTCAAGGACCACGTTGTCCGCAGTTAGTTTCTGGTTACGATTAGAATGTTAGCTGCAAAATTATATACCTCGGCTTTACGTGAACATCGCCGAATGCAAATGTCGTGATGTTCGGAACGGTTACAGCCATTGAAATTGCCTATTTGTGTCCGCCTTCACGATCGAAAATTATATCTGAGAAGGTTACATAAACTCGGGTTTCAAGAGTTTCAACATAAGTTTTTCAAGAAATACACCATCGACTACAACATTAGTTCATTAACATATACAATACTTCTCGATTCAAATTGTACTAAAAATTACTACAGTTAGCAACTCATTCATTGGTCTCGATATTCGCAATCCATACTAGACCAGTCTACAGAAAGGCTTAAATTAAGTGTAAGAGATATGCTTATACGTAAAGCATATTACAAAATTGAAGATTATTTGGATTATAAAAATGCCTGGATTTCAAAATCTTTCCACATAAAAAGTAATGATAATATTATTTTAGTATGTAGTGCTAAATGTAGAGTGTATCCGTTCTCATACCTAATACGTGCAGGATTCGTAAAAATGCTTCAACTATTAATCATTACCACTGCAATATGCACAGTTCCGCCACTAAAATCTCAATCGTTTCGCTCCGTATAGTTATCAGGAGATAGACTCCACGACAGCATCGCAAAGCGACGCATCACCCGAGCAAGCATAACTATATAGCAGTTGATTAAACCCTCGCCACTAATTTAACTAACAAGTTGAAATTAAAAACTTTTTATTTTGTTTCGCTATATTTTCATCACATTAACAATGTTATCAAAATGCTTAACGATATTACTGTGCAAAAGTAATAATAAAATTATTTTGCAATAATCTGCGATTAAATAAATAGGAAATATATATAATGCACTCTACAGTGAACTATCTGTTTGATCCAGATTTAATGAAGGATTCGTAAACACACGTGCACAAACCTCTACCACCGCCACTATAACACACACGTTCACTATCACAAACTCAACAATCGTCTCGCCCAACAACCGAAGCATCATCAGGAGATAGACTATACTAGATCGGGTATGAAAAACGGATATCGCACTTTACATTAGCATTATATATATTTTGTTTACTTTATGGCGAAATAAGGCAAAATAATTTTATTATAAATTTTTTTATGAATCTTCGCAAAGTAACGCCTATATCTATAAAAGAGTGTATCAAATTATTGCTCGGCTTTTTAGTGACTATTAGAAAGAGCAATGTTTAGTCAATGGCCTAGAAAGAGGGGCGTCGTGTGAACGGCCCGGGTGGGGTCCACCGGCCCGGAAAGTCCGCGTCACATAATAACCCGTGCGGGATTGTCGAATCACCGAAAACGATTTCAACTCGCACTTTAAGCTGGCATACATTTTATTTGTAGTGTTAGACCGGTTATACACGGACTGACGACTGCACAGTGAACTATAGACTTCTATGTACGTCCTTACTCGAATCGTTCCAGCTGATGCAAATGTTTCGAGCGGTTGGCAGCACGGTTAAAATAGCAGTGTCAAGCCGTTGACTTTGACTGCAAAAAGGGTCTATATACGTTGATCACTGGCTAACCGCTCGATCAGTCCGTGCGTGGCCGGCCTAAACAGTGTAAACCGTAAGTAGCGGCCTGTTACAATCCCACTGCTGGGAATAGGCCTCCTCTCTCCGCTTCTGGAGAGAAGGGTTGAAGCTAAGACCTACCACGCTGCTCCAATGCGGATTGGTAGGTTACACATATCTCCAGAATTCTCTAGAGATATGCAGGTTTCCTCACGATGTTTTCCGTCACCGAAAGGCGTGTGATAAATTGCAATTGTCAATTAGACGCCTGGGTTTTAATAGAAAAACTCATTGGTGCCTGCCCGGGATTTGAACTCATGTCGTCTCTAGAGAGTCGCACGGTCTCACCGCTAGTCTATCATATCTTTGTTAATTTGTAATCATATCTAATTAATAAATCAAATAAGAACACATTTTAGCAGTAATTCAATTGTTACCTTGTGGTATCCGGCAGAATAGAATAGACCACCTTCTTTTCTTCCCGAGGAGTCGTAAGAGGCGACTAAGGTAAATATCTTGTGGTATCTGGCTGCATAGAATAGACCACCATCATTTCTTACCGAGGTGTCGTAAAAGGCGACTAAGGTAAGTTGACGTCAGGCAGGTCGTAAAATACGTAGCCAAATCATATGACAACATGTTTGTAACATGTTGTGCCGACCCCACTTAGAGTGGGATAAGGGCACGAGAATGATGATGATCTAATTAATAAATCACAATCATTGACTGTAACGCCATTTAAATTAAGCTCTATATCACAGTTCGAACAGTAGCTCGACTTAACTGCGTAGGCTGCAGCGATTACTTATACTTATCAAGTTAACGATCATTTATCATATACTAACTTATCTTTACTGTCAAGAGGTTATGTGGTTAATATCATCGAACGGTGTGAATGCAACTTATACTTGAACTATTGCCTTATCCTACCATATATTATGTTTTTTGGAATAAATGTATACAACTTTGTCCGATAAATCTTATTGATTACTATGTAGGAAGAAAAATGTGTTGCGGGGCTATGGTAGATAGATAAATATTCTTTGTACTTGGTTTGATACCTAAGTTCAGTGTTTAGTTTGACTGCCCCGTTGGCGCTGTGGGTAGTGACCCTGCCTTCAGCCCCGCGGGTCGCGGGTTCGATTCGCGCCGAGGGCCAATATATTCTATAAACCTTAAAATTGTAGTTCCATTATTAATGAATATGGAGGTATCTTGGATTTCGTGCTTAGTGGGTTACAATCAAGTCAGGTTACAGTGACAAATATGCAAAGAGAACTTGTACCAGCTGATGCTTACCATCCTGCGTTAGATATTACAGTTCTTATGGCGCGCGGTCCACCTACTTTAGATACTCCGCCGTCTCTGAGCATTCCTAACACAAATTCATGTCCTGAATGGAATTTTCGTAAAGCTAATTTTAGTGCCCTTTACGAAAGTATCAGAAATATTGATTGGTCTAATTTATTTAGGCAAAATGAAATAGATACAGCAGTTGATGTGTTTTATAATAATCTTAATAATAGTATTTATGCAAATGTCCCATTAAAAAGAAAAAATATAGTAGCGAAAAAATTCGTGTATCCAACTTGGTTCACATCTGAAATCATTTTCAATATACAACTCAAATATTACCATTTAAAAAAATTTAAAGCTGAGAGAAGGGATTGTAACAGGGAATTATATAAATATTATAGGGGACATGTAAAAATATTAATGGATGAAGCGTATTCACATTACAAAACCGTGATGCAACAAAATATCCAGAAGGATCCGAACAAATTTTGGAATTATGTAAGGAATAACCACAAAGTTCAGCGACAAGAACGCGAGTATGTGTACTTAGACAAAACCTTTAAGGGGCAAGATGCGGCCAACATTTTTGCTTATTATTTTGAGTCAGTTTTTCATAAAGTTATCCCTAACTTAGATCCTGAAAGGGCGCGCAATATCTCCAATCTCACTACGATCGCTGACAAAGATTCCTTTCGCATCGTTGTTGATAGGATATCTGTAAAAGATGTGCGGCAAGCGATAAAACGCTTAAAATCGCACTCAGCAGCTGGACCTGACGCCATACCTACTTTTCTAATAAAGGACTGTGCGTCAGTCCTTGAAGAACCCTTACTGCATATATTTAATCTATCCTTAAGTCAATGTGAGTACCCCAGTAAGTGGAAAGTATCTAGGGTGACACCAATACCTAAACAGGGAACATCTCATAACGTTAACCAACATAGGCCGATAGCAGTTCTGTCATGCTTCGGTAAAGTATTTGAGTCAATTATAAATAACCTAATAGTCTCACAGATAAGAGGTAGGCTCGATGAATGCCAGCACGGTTTTCGGTCAGCGCGTTCAACTTTAACTAACCACATAAATCTGGTGGACTATGTAACGTCCGAGATGGATAAGGGTCGTCAAGTAGACGCCATTTATTTTGATTTTAAAAAGGCTTTTGACCTTGTAGACAATGATATTCTTCTTCAAAAGTGTTACACATTTGGTTTTGTACCAAGCCTAGTACGGTTTTTTGCTAGTTATTTGGGAAATCGTTCACAATATGTTCGTGTTGGTAAATTTGAGTCAAATACTTATTTCACCCGATCAGGCGTAAGTCAGGGAAGTAACCTAGGTCCAACTCTGTTCCTAATAATGATAAACGATTTGCCAGATATCATAACTACGTCAAAGTATCTGTTATTTGCCGATGATTTAAAAATATATACAAAAATTGATCAAACTACAACATGCGATATGTTACAAAGAGACATAGATGGGGTAGGCGATTGGGCTATTACAAATAGATTACCATTCAATGAAGGAAAGTGTAGGATAATAAGTTTTACGCGATCTAGAACTCCGATTTTAAATAAATATACGCTGTTAAATCAACCTTTGGAAAGAGTCAATCAAATACGCGATCTGGGCTTAATATTAGACACTCGGCTTGAATTTAAAGAGCACTACGAATCCATATGTAAATCCGCCTATAAAATGTTAGGTTTTGTAATAAGAATGTCTTCAGAGCTTAGCGATGTTCGAGTGTGCATCTTACTTTATAATAGTTTTATTCGTAGTAGATTGGAATTCGGTGCGGTTGTTTGGGATCCATACGAAAGTAAATATATAAATCAAATTGAAAAAATACAACGTAAGTTTGCAAGATATTTATATAAGAGAATGTACGGTTTTTATCCTTATCTTTATCCGTCGTCATTCGTGATCGGTATGGTCGGACTCAATACTCTGGCATACAGGAGGAAAATACAGTCCATAATGCATTATTATGAGCTGTTGCATAATAGGATCTGTCTACCCTTAGCCGGGTCGGCCTGGTGGTACCGCGGCAACACATGTGTGGCACAGAGGGTGCTGTCGGCGTGCGGCGCCGGCCGCGCCTGCTGGCCGCGAGCGAGCGGGCGCGGACGCGTCGCGCGGCGGCTGCTCCGACTCAGCGGGTTATTGCGCAAGTCAATGAGCTACTAAGCAGATTTCCAGATGCCGACATTTTCACATATAACGATCAAACTTTTTTAAAGATCGTTATGTGCTATTTAGATAGTAACTAATGTAAGAAATGTATTGTAAATGTTTTTTTTTTCCTTTTTTAATGTTTTCTATATATCATGTATGCGTTTTGGTTTTAGCTGTAAGTGTACATGTAATGAATAAATAAATAAATAAATAAATAAATAAACAAATTATTGGGTCCTCGAGCCTGGGTATGTATTTGTATTTAAGTATGTATTTAAACTTATATATGTAGTGTATCTACCATCTACTACTTACTTTGGGGACGGACGACCGTGTGTGAAAATGTCCCATATATTTATTTATTAGTTTTGTTGATGTCGATTTTACAACGTGTTCTCTTGAGACATTTAAAAAATTAATTCGTGCAAAAACTGTTAACCCTTCTTTGCATGATGATGCAAAATTTCCATCATAACATTCAATGCCGGTAAAATCAGTGTAATTTAAATTTGTTGCTGCTGGCAACTTTTTAAAACGCCGTAGTGTAAAACAAAAGTGTCGACGATCGACAATGCACTTGGCATTACGATTTTTGTCGTGGAGCCTATCCTCCTGATGATGCTTCGGTTTCGGGGCGAAACGATCGTCGAGATTGTGGTTGTGGGTGTGTGTGCTGCTTTTGTGTGCGTTGTTGCTGGTGGATGCGCCTTGGGGGGTGCATGTGGTGGCTTGTCCTGCATGTATAAGGTGTGTAGATTTTGCCTGCTTCATACACATTGGCTTTGCATGCATTCGCTTAACCCTTGCGGATTATAGCAAAGTAGTTAGTTCTGTTATATTGCTTGTGAGATGAGAATGTTAAGGTGGATGTGTGGTGTGACAAGATTGGATAAAATAAGAAATGAGTATATAAGGGGAAGTATGAAAGTTGCGTCCATTATAGAAAAGACGAGAGGTGCAAGATTGGGATGGTATGGACGTGTAATGAGGAGGGATGAAAATCATGTGACTAAACGAGTGTTGGATATGAATATGGATGGATATGTGACTAGAGGGAGGCCTAAAAAGAGATGGTTGGAATTTGTGAAGTATGACATGCATATAAAAGGAGTAGCGCCAGGGTTGGCGAATGATAGAAGAGAATGGAAGAGGAAAACATGTTGTACCGACCCCACTTAGAGTGGGATAAGGGTAGGAGAAAGAAGACTTGTAAACAAGTGCTTTTGAATCGTCATATCTACTGTTATACAGCTTTTCCTACCGAGAAGAACCAGTAAGAAACTAGGCGGTTGCTCTTTTAAAAATATAATCAATTAGTTACATTTAGCCATTGCTATCTTGCAAAGGGTCAAAGAGAAGCTTTATTCACGCACTATATATATATCGCGCGTTTAGTATAAAAGTGACCTAATTCAAAATTAGTCTTAATTAAATTAAATACATTATAAATCGTTATTTCAATGCTGTCTATGGCATCACGCTGGGATTTATTAAAAAGCTAGTGTTTACTTGCTCTTTCAAGTTATGAATTTCTTTACACGCACTCACGAGTTTTGTAGGCGCTACGCTTTATTGCAATTTGGCACAAAATAACTTCTTTCATTCGGTCACTTAAATCTATATCTATATCTATCTATTTTTTATAAAAAAAAAGTCCCAAAAAGCTGTCTGTCTGTATGTAATCGATTTTCTCAAAATCTGCTGAACGGATTTTTGTGCGGTTTTCACCAAAAGATAGTGCAGTACTTCTGGATGGTTTAGGTAAATAGTACATATTGGTATTATGTAAATTGTGTTGAAGAGATGGCGCAGTTGTTGAAAACTTACATGCTGGTAGCTTTAGTCGCGTGCGCTGCGTAAACCAGCCGAGTTACGCTAAAGTAATGTACTAGGGAATTGTAGATCTCTAAAAATACTACACAAAATTCCGCGATAGTATGTCTCTATTTCTTATGATTGATTCACAATAATTACTTTTGTTTAAAATTTGAATTCTAGAATAAAATTGTGATACGCTCATTTTGCACGCGGGCGAAGCCGCTGGCATTTCTAGTACTAACTAAAATATATGTTTTATCTTCGTATAGAAATGGGTAACTGAATATAACTAGTCTTCAATTTGGAGGGAATTTTAACAACAATAAGGCGTTCCACGCAGATGTCGTATTTTTCCCCGACCCTCACGTATTCGCATATTGGGTTAGAAGGGCGGCCGAGGTCGGGCGCGGCGCGATATTGTCGGGCCTTATCGATCACTTGTTAGTTGATTGATAGTGCTTAATCGTGTTTGTTACCTTCCAATGCATAAATGAGCGCATCTGTCGTTATTTTGCATCGTGATAACGGTAAACTAAAACGGAATCTGTAGGAAATACTATATACGAGTATAGTGAAAAAGTAAAAAAAAAGTAGCGGCCTGTTTCAATCCCACTGCTGGGAATAGGCCTCCTTTCTCCGTTTCTGGAAAGAAGGGTTGGAGCTAAGACCTACCACGCTGCTCCAATGCGGATTGGTAGGTTACACATATCTCTGGAATTCTCTAGAGGTATGCAGGCTTCCTCGCGATGTTTTCCTTCACCGAAAAGCGTGTGATAAATTGCAATTATCAATTAGACACATGAGTTTTAATAGAAAAACTCATTGGTGCCTGCCCGGGTTTGAACTCGTGTTCCCCTCGAAAGAGTAGCACGGTCTCGCCGCTGGGCTATCAGAGCTCTACGAGCCACGAGTATAGTACCTGGCAACAAATAATGCACATCGAGAACTTAGAACGGAACAGCCGGCCAATTCGGTTTCGTAGAGCACCGTCACTGTCACACGGGATCGTCAGTGTGCGACAGAGACAATGCTCTATGAAGCAGAATTTAGCCGATTTCTCTCTCGAAGCCTCGATGTGCATTATTTATCATCTATTGCCGCGTACTATATGTGTGTATATATATTTATACTTCTATTCATACAAAAGTAATAATAAAATAAGACTAAAACAGAGTTCCCCAAATCTGTCCGTCTGAATGTGATCGATTTTCTCAAAATCCACTAAACGGTAGTGCAATTCTTGCAGAAAGTTTAGTTTAATAGTACTTTACGGTTTTACGTAATTTGCGTTGAAGAGGTCGCATCGTTGTAAAAGAAACTTGTCTACTTGGGCCCTTTGGTCGAGTGCGCTGCTTAAACCAGCAATGATACATTGAAGTAATTAACTAAAGAATTGTAGATCTACAAAAATACTACACACAATTCTGCGATAGCATGTATCTATCTCTTATGGTCAACTCACAATAACAACTTTTCCATTCAAAATTTATATTGATTTCAGGCGGCCACATTAATAAGATGAACGAAACGAAAAAGGAAATGACGAAAATGAAAATGAAATGACTTGTTGCTTACGAGACAATTACTACATGAATTTGGTAAAGGATGATGAATTTGATAAAAGGATTGATCGCTTAAAATGACTTTAAGATTGCAATCTTTGATTAATTTTGATTAATAATAGCGTTCCATCAGAGGGTTACAGTGTTTTAATTTGTTTTTATAGTAATTTTGTTTGTGCTTTTCATTTAATTTTGATACAGGCCATATCTATTATTGTCGATTATTGATTAACTAGTACTACTTTACTAGAATGCAAACATCTAAACATGTTTGTTAAACCTTCACGTATGCCCTAAGGTAGTTTTATTTTTGTTCCGTTTTTTGTAGAGATAAGTTCTTTTATGTTTAATTATAATTTCAAAAAATAAATCTGTAGGGTGGGTCGGCTCAGGGGATTTATTCGTCTCGTTGAAATATTAAACAACACTTTATTAAAACTTAATACTTCTTATATTTCTTTTACAACACATTTTTTATTTACATACAAAGCTTTATTTGTACCTTTTAATTTACTTGTACTTATAAACGAAACTTACTCTAAAACATCAATGTTAATACAATAAATATTTTTTAATTTATTTAATCATATTTTTTTTTACTATTATTGTTAGACCTTTTTTTTCCATACTTTTATTCGTACACGTTATTACAACACATTACACATCTCACCTTTAGCCATCTTGAATCTTCCTCCCTTCCTCACTCACCACTACGTTCCGTTCTTTGTACAATATTTTATACTTTGAAACTTTTTTATACATTTTATAAATGATTAATTTTTTTTTTCTACATATATGTATTCGAAATGTGAAAATTTTTTTTGGTTTCTGTATTTCAGTTTAATGAACGTTTGGTAATACTTATAAAATATTTAAGGGCTATTTAATTTTAGTGGATTAAAATACCTTCTACTTTCACGGTAGATTTAATGTAAATGATTACAGTTTATGATAATGATTTTACGGGCTACGTTAACAGGTAATTAAAATCTACATAAGTAGGGTACGATTCCCGCCAATGCTATTTACACAAAGAATAAATAGTATTTGTTCTCACGGCGCGTTCTGCTTTGATGGAGCCGCCGGTGTCGCGTAATACGGATATTGTGTAACAAAGGCGTATCGCGGTTAATGCGGATCTAGACTGACACCTCGTATTACTACTCTTGTTACTACTACAACTATTTATAAGCAAAAAGTTGTGAGCGAGTTATTTTCCTATAATCCGCGTTTGTTCAGAAAATGTATGTAATGCTAAGTCTAGGAAGCAAAACTGTTCTCATACCTTATACATGTAGGATTAGTTACCGCACGCTTCATAAGACACCACCAACAACAGCACACTACACAAGCACTACACTTTCGCTACGATAGTTTCATCCCGTAACCGACAAAATCTTACGATTTTGTCGTCTAACCTATCTCTTGACGATGCTTCGGTTACAGGCCGAAACAATTGTTTAGATGATGGTAGTGAATGTGTGCAGTGCTTGTGTATTGTTGTGTTATTAGTGGTTGGAAGTGCATGAGGTTTTAGGAATCTGCATGTATCAGGTATGAGAACGGATAATATACTCTACATTTAGAATTACATATATTCGCGTATAATAATATTTTCGTTACTTTTATATTATGCACCTCCGTAAAAGTAACGAATATTTCTATAAATAAACTTAGAGATTTGGAATGATAAAATATCATCATTTTTTACAAAAGATATTCCGTGTCCTTGTAATGAGTAGTATTGTTAAAAATTTTATCGATAACTTAAAATAAAGTACTGGATACCTCTTAAGGTACGCCCGCACGCATGCGCGAACGAAAGGATTCAAATGTTAAAGCATTTTTTTTTATTACGTGGATTCAACCTTACTGGGACAGTAAGCTATCAAAAAACTTCCTATCTAGTGTAACCAATGATATGCTATAGGGTGGGAACAAGCACTAACCTCGTTCTTTCGTTGCTAATACTTGCAACATATCTCCTGTTCAATAACATTGTAATTCGTGATATCGCAAAGTGTTGTATGCATAACATATTTTCATGTTGTATTCATTAATGTGAAGAGTTAGGGAAACGAGACTGAAAACTTGAGATTAACGGCCTGTTACTTTCCCACTGCTGGGAATAGGCCTCCTCACTACGTTTTTTTGTTTGGAGAGGATTGGAGCTAAGACCTACCATGCTGCTCCAATGCGGATTGGTAAGTTACACATATCCCTAGAATTCTCTAGAGATATGCAGGTTTCCTCACGATGTTTTCCTTCGCCGGAAAGCGAAGCTTGCTATTATCAATTAGACACATAAGTGCGTGGCTTTCGAAAGGTGTGTTAACGTATTTTTTTATAAGTCATAGAGATTGTTTTTGAAAAATAAATAAGAAAGTTTTAATAGAAAAACTCATTGGTGCCTGCTCGGGTTTGAACCCATGTTCGTCTCTAGAGCTATCACATAGCTATAACTTGAGAACTGAGAAAAAATATTAATATTTTACTGTTATTTAAAATGTTGGCGATAGATATATCGCAATAAGGCAAGGAGCAAGAAATACTGGCTGTATTACAATTTTCTACGGCCAATCTTATAAGTTGACCAAGTCGCCTGCAAGCTTTTGGGTCCCCGGTACACTCCGCGAGCTTTGTGGAATTCCAATCCATTAACCCCAACGAGTTTAACCCGTCCCCGTCGCCCCCTAGCAACACAAGTTTGTAATAACAGTGTTTGTTAGGTTTCCTACTTCAATTACACAACTAGGCTTTGTGCTCGTTATTCACGCCCCGACTCGCAACTCACTTGACTTTGAAATTTTTAATTACGCTTTGTACTATTTCAATCTTGTGTGCCTAATGAATTGTACGGTTTAGTTTTTACCCGCAGCGACCAATTTAACTTCCAGTGTTGTTTTTAGGCGATGATTCGATCAAATTTCCTTTTTTACGATAGAAATTGAGCAATTGAACTAACTAATATATAAAACTGAAGACAAAAGTAATACTAAAATGCTTCGGTTGCGGGGCGAAACGATTGTTGAGTTTGTGATAGTGAACGTGTGTAGTGCTTGTGTATTGTGGTGGAAGTGGTGGGGGTTTGTGCATGTGTTTTTACGAATCCTGCACGTGTCGGGTATGAAAATACGGATAGTCCACTATACATTTAACACTATATATATTTTCTATTCTGTATCGCGGATTATAGTAAAATAATTTTAATATTACTTTTGTATTATGGATCTCCGCAAAGTAACGCCTAATTCTATAAATATTTTAAAGCTGAACAGGTTGTTTGTTTGATTCTTTGAACGCTTTAATCTCAGGAACTCCTGGACCGATTTGAAAAATTAAATTGAGTGTGAGATAGTCCATTTATCGAAGAAGTCCATAGGCTATATATCATCACGCTAAGATGAATAGGAGAGGAGCAGCAATAAAATTGAAAGCTTTCCTTGCGTGCGCTAAGTAAACAGTGAAAGTTATTAAAAAATCATGTATTACAAAATTGTTCTTCTCTAAAAGTTCTAAATGAAAGTCCGAGACAGCATTTGTCTAGCTTTTAAGGTTAACCCACTTTAACCATAATTAATATAACTATTACGATTTACTCAAATAATAAGACTGCAGTCCTAACATAGTTGCGTTTAAAAGCTAGTATACTATATTTCTGCTTGCTTCGTTGATGTGTCGCTTTGCGATTTTGTCGTGGCATCTATAAGGACGATACTTTGGTTATTAGGCGAAACGATTGTTGAGAATAGACCACCCTCATTTCTTACCAAGGTATCGTAAAAGACGACTAAGGTAAGTCGACCCGCCGTGTGGTATCTGGTTGAATAGAATAGACCACCCTCATTTCTTACCAAGGTGTCGTAAAAGACGACTAAGGTAAGTCAACCCGCCGTTTGCTATCTGTTTGAATAGAATAGACCACCCTCATTTCTTACCAAGGTGTCGTAAAAGACGACTAAGGTAAGTCGACCCGCCGTGTGGTATCTGGTTGAATAGAATAGACCATCCTCATTTCTTACCAAGGTGTCGTAAAAGGCGACTAAGGTAAGTCGACTCGCTGTGTGGTATCTGCCTGAGTAGAATAGACCACCCTAGTTTCCTACCCAGGTGTCGTGAAATACGACTAAGCTAAATTGACGTCAGGCAGACGGCCGGTCGTAAAATACGCAGCCGCATCATGTGACAACTTGTTTATGACATGTTGTGCCGACCATACTTAGGGATAAGGGCAAGAGGATGATGATAATTGTTGAGATTGTGGTAGTGATGACAACTTTACATGGCATTGTAAAATTGTAATCTATGAAAACCACTCATGTTAGTCTAAATTAAAAAAAGACCGAAAGATACATTAAAATGTCAAATGAGTCCTGTTGATTGTTGCGAAGGTTGTTTTCTAAGGCATAAATCAAGCTAAGCGTTTTAAAACTTTCACCATTTATCAGTTGGGGCTCAGCTGTTGAAGAATCCCTTAGTCCTAAAGTAGGGAAGTGGCGACAGAGAGAAACTTTGTCTAGTGTAACTTTCGTGGCCCATTCTTAAAGCAATGCCGCAAAGGCGGTTTTTGTTTGACCTCTTTGTAAAATTCGGCTACGAAAGGATAAACTAAAAGTTTTAGGGTTGCCTTTGCATAAATTATTTCCATGAAAGCAATTATTAAAACAACACAAGTTTTTAATTGATAATATGAAATATACATTTTATTCTTGTCCACGTTATGTTAAGTTCATTTCTAATTGGAGATAAATAATAGATCGTTAATGGCGTATAGGAAATTGATTTACGTCAGAAACTATAAAAATGTAAATTTTATACTTAAAACTAACAAAAGTTTACTTTACATTTACTTTACATTAACTAACTTTACTTTACAGTGTTTGATAAATAAATTTTATAAATCTTAATATTAATTTTATACAAAAAAAATATTAAAATAATATAAGATTATTGACTAATTATCTCCCAACGCTAGTGTTTGATTTCTGTCAATGTAATTTATAGAATTAGGCGTTACTTTGCGAAGTGAAGTGAAACTTTGCGATTTTGTCGTGGAGTCTATCTCCTGATGATGCTTCGGTTGCGGGGCGAAACGATTGTTGAGTTTGTGATAGTCAACCTGTGTAGTGCTTGTGTATTGTGGTGGAAGTGGTGGCGGTTTGTGCATGTGTTTTTACGAATCCTGCACGTATCGGGTATGAAAATACTGATAGTCCACTATACATTAAACACTATATATATTTTCTATTTACTGTATCGCGGATTATAGCAAAATAATTTTATTATTACTTCTGTCAATGTTATCTATACTTCCCAACATTTAAATTGTATGCATATACATGAATAATAAATAAATTAATAAATTAGTACTTTAACTCTATCTATACCACTATTAAAATATTAGTCCTATTACTTTGCGACGCGTTAATGGACAAATAAATCTGTAGTACCTACGCAATCGCACTAATCACCAAGTTAGGCTTATCGGAAGCGTTTAGCTCGCTGGCGCCCAAAGCGACAGCCCTAATCCGCTGCGGCCCGATCGCTCATTAATCACGGCCGCCTGTAATTGCCGCGCCGCGCCGCGTCCGTGCTCGTCGGCCCTAATTCGCCTTTAGAGCCTAGATATTATGATGCGTCTAAAAAAGGTACAACCCAATTTTTCTAATTGTTATTTAACCATCCTATTATCAAATGTAAGCTTAATCTATGATAGCCCAGCGGTGAGACTGTGCGACTCTTTTGAGGGGGTCACGAGTTTAACCTCTCGTTCGCACGAGAGGATTTTTATCGTGCGTTAAAATTACGTCGAAATGAAACAAATGGGTATCCAGGTATCTGTTCACACGACAGCGTTATTTAAATCGCGACGTATTTTTATAGTGCAGTGTTCCATTTTAGTCTTTAGGGCAAAGGCGTTAAACCGAATATACCATACGAAACTTCTTATAACGCCTATTGCGGAATTTTAACGCGCCGTATTTTTTACGCTCGTCCCTACGAGGCGTAACGGGCAGGCACCAATGAGTTTTTCGGTCAAAACATATGTGTCTAATTGAAATTATGCAATTTATCACACGCTTTTCGGTTAAGGAAAACAGTGAGGAAACTTACATATCACGAGAATTCTAAGGAAATGTGAAACTATGTGAGCGGCGTGATAGGTCTTAGCTCCAATACTTCTCTTCAGAGACGGAAGAGGAGGCCTGTTCAGTACTTCGTACTGTTCGCCCAGTCCGGAGGCCCGCGCGGGCGGAAGCGTAACGGGCAGGGGGTCGGCACTCGCGCACACGGCGCCCCGCATTCACTTTGTGGACTCAAAGACTGGACCACATTTGTCAAATTACCAAATCAATAATAAACACCAAGAACCAGTGCAGTCTTTAATTTTAATAGAAAGTTATACATAAAAATGGTCCTTCGAGCCGGATATGAACCAGCGACATATGGATGCCCACCAGTGGGATTGTAACAGGCCGTTACTTTACTTAACTCCTCTACTTTAGTATAATAACTCTATGCTAAAACGACCTCTACGCGTTCCGTTGTCTGTGTTTTGTTTTTTGTCTGCGACCGTAACGTGGCATAACCGGTTCCGCGGATAGCACTACGGGAACATCGTTATCTAGAATAAGTTATGGCTTACGTTTAAGAGGAAAGCTGTGATTAGACGTAATGAGACCTTGCAGACTTGAGCGTTGCCCGCCGGCATTTCTTAATTATTTGCATTTACCCGCGGCTTCGTTAGTCTGTGCAGTTTTTGTGTAAAAGAAATGCACATTCAATTACACGTGAAAATGCACCTAACAACGCAACACGTTCAAAACCATTTTTCTTTGCCTTGATCTTGTACAATTTATTTTAACCCATAAACACTCTATTTTTCGATATGCGTTACTTACTTGGAACGGATACGGCATCAACATCAACGGCGAGTACATCACTCACCTTAGATTTGCCGACGACATAGTCGTTATGGCAGGTTGTCTGGAGCACCTTAACACAATGCTCGACGACCTCAGCAGAGTGTCTCAGCAGGTGGGCCTTAAAATGAACATGAGTAAGACGAAAATCATGTCAAACTCACATGTTCCGCTCCACCCGGTCATCGTTGAGAACTCTGCACTCGAAATTGTAGACGAGTACATATACCTGGGACATACGGTCCAGCTGGGTAGGTCCAATTTCGAGAAAGAGGTTAGCCGCCGAATCCAACTCGGATGGGCAGCGTTCGGGAAGCTACGCGAGATCTTTTCGTCCGAAATACCTCAGTGTTTGAAGACCAGGGTCTTCGAACAGTGCGTGTTGCCAGTGATAACCTACGGATCCGAAACGTGGTCGCTCACTATGGGCCTTATAAGAAAGCTCAGAGTCGCTCAGCGGGCGATGGAGCGAGCTATGCTCGGAGTGTCTCTACGAGATCAAATCAGAAATGAGGAGATCCGTAGAAGAACTAAAGTCACCGACATAGCTCAGCGTGTCGCGAAGCTGAAGTGGCGATGGGCGGGGCACATAGTGCGGAGAACCGATGGGCGCTGGGGTCTTAAGGTGCTGGAATGGCGACCCCGCACCGGAAAGCGCAGCGTCGGTAGACCCCCTACGAGGTGGACAGACGACCTCAAAAAAGTCGCAGGGAGCCACTGGATCCAGGCGGCGCAAGATCGTGTGGTGTGGCGATCCCATGAAGAGGCCTATGTCCAGCAGTGGACGTCCATCGGCTGACGAAGAAAAAGAAGAAGAAGTTACTTACTCTATGGTTTCCCAAAAAAAACCAGAAGTGGTGCACTCGATGGTTCTGAGTAGCAATGTGTTCAACGGTACACTGTCCAGTTCTTTTAGTTAGTTTATATAAAAATCAAAAAATGTTGGATCAAAAAATGTTTACTCAACCTGCGTTGTAGGTAGATCTAGGTAATAATAATAATAATAATATTAATAAAACATTTATTCTCTGATAGGTAATATACAAGAAAATAATAAACTAAAAAGTAACATAGGCAAGCTTATATTAATTAATATTAATTAAGTAGGGGGTACCCTAGACGTATAGCCAGTATTTCCCTAAAATATTAACATTTTAGCATGTTAGTAGTGTTTGTGTGTACATTTATATATCACTCAGCATTTTATTACAGTTTTTTATATCCATACGTGATGCTAATTAGTATTCCTTACAGAATATTGAGGCAATGATGCAATAAAATGCCTCATAAAACATCTCCGCACTTTCATGAGGTAATGAACGAGCTTTAAGCTTTTTAGGGCCATAAAAATTCCAAAAGCTTACGGTTTCATGTGATAGATACCAAAAGCAAAATTTTATCTTTAAGTTCATACTAAATATGTACTTTATTTTTAAATCGCGTGCGTTCGCGTTAGTTTTAAAAGTCACATTTTTTACCATCCAAAGACTAAAATAGTACCTATTCAGGCGGACGGCCAGTCATTTACCACGTTTCATGCGGAACTACAGACTCCAAAGAAACCTCAACCTCCCAATATACTTCAAAATAATCTAGATAAAGAAATATCAATAGATATAAATATGGACCCAAAAATATAGGCGTCTTTAAGGCGTCATAGTTTCTCTTCATAATCGGCGATTACAAACGTTTAATCGCGAGCACGATCGCGTAGAGTTCATTCTCGGCTGTACTCGCCAATCATCTATGATCGCCTACGATAGCCTACAACCCGGGAATTGTTGGTTTTTCAGACGCGCATCAAAGGCAATTGCTAGGTGATACGTATGATAATACTCAAAATGGTGTGGACATTTGCACGATGATCGTGCCGATTATATACAATCACACGATCAGCGCCAATAGTGAAGAGCAGCGGGCCTACCATGAACTATTTTTACGACTCAATTCAAGACGTAAACTAAATTGTTTTGCTTTTTCATACCATGACGTCTTAAAGACGCACACTTTAAGTCGTTGCCAAATCACCGTTCGGAATGCGTCGTAAAAACATTTAAGTAAAAGAGACAGAGTTATACTATAGTTCATATAACGTTTTCCTTTTCAAACATTACGAACCCAATGCAATCAACACTTCATGGTACGAAAAGAAAGCGGTTTAGTTTAGATACTGACTTTGAATTGAATGGTTTTCTTAAAGTTCATGGTAGGCCTACTAGTATTATAAATGACACTGACGATGAAATTACGACCGCAAAAAAAAAGTAAAGTAGCGGCCTGTTACAATCCCACCTCTGGTAATAGGCCTCCTCTCTCCGTTTCTGGAGATAGGGGTTGGAGCTAAGACCTACCACGCTGCTCCAATGCGGATTGGTAGGTTACACATATCTCCAGAATTCTCTAGAGATATGCAGGTTTCCTCACGATGTTTTCCTTCACCGAAAAGCATGTGATAAATTGCAATTAACAATAAGACACATGAGTTTTAATAGAAAAACTCATTGGTGCCTGCCCGGGATTGGACTCGTGTTCCTCTCGAAAGAGTAGCAAGGTCTCACCGCTATGCTATCACAGCTCCGACCGCAAACACGCGTGTATAATACACACAACATTTTCACGTGGTCTGGCTATAGACAATGATTTTTTGTTTTATTTGTTTTTGAAAAGAGTGACGGCCGAGTTTCTTGCTGGTTCTTCTCGGTTAGAACACCGAACAAGTCGTAGCTTTATTTTAATTTGACGATAAAAAAGTGCTTGTAAAGGTCAATTTTAATAAAGAACATGCTTTGTGGTATCCGGCAGAATAGAATAGACCACCCTCTTTTCTCGCCGAGGTATCGTAAGAGGCGACTCAGGTAAATGCCGTGTGTTACGTCTACTCAGCGTTTGCCGCTTTCCCAGACTCCACTCGACACCGGAGGTGTAGTGTTCCACGCCTGGGAAAGACACTTCGTGCAACCTCGCCTTTCCCTACCTAACTTCGGTGGGATCGGACGCCGTTAGTATTTAAGATTTTAGCATAGTACATAGGATAAGAAACATTATAATTAATTACTTGTAAATAAATAGATTTATTTGGATAGTGAGTTTTGTGTACCCAACAGTCGCCACCCATAATATAATTCGTGTGATATCCGGCTGCATAGAATAGACCACCCTCATTTCTTACCGAGGTGTAAAAGGCGACTAAGGCAAGTTGACGTAAGGCAGGCGGCCGGTCGTAAAACACGTAGCCAAATCATATGACAACACGTTTGTAGCTTGTTTTACCGATTCCACTTGGAGTGGGATAAGGGCAGGTGATTGTATTTAAATGATGATGTATGTGTGCTGGATATTTATCCAGCACACATACAGTATTGGCAAAGAGAGTGATGCAAATTTTTGTATTTATTCCATAAAAGCTAAAGACACAAATTGCAAAAACAACAAACTAATCGCAAGGAAAAAATTTAACATTTCATGATTTATTACAGCTTTTTTAAACCTTTTTTTATATAAGCGTATAAGAAAATTCTTATCCGATTTAACACCTCGCTTGATTGCCTCGTCATGCGTTAAAAGGGCTGCTCGTTTTCGCACAGAAATTCAATTCTGCGATTCAAAGCGGAAACTGGCGGACATTCCTGGACCAGTCTGACCTAACACGGCTTTTGTAGCAATAGCTCGTATGTTAATATAAAAATAAATTATATTAACATAAATACATTATATTATTAATCTTGCCTTTATATCTACGAGTATATATATATTTTTTGTTCTATCATCAATAGTTTCCGCAGCGCACGCGATGAAACATCTTTACGACTAAATTTTTCACACCTTACTACAATTTTATTAGGGATCCTTATTTTTGTTTTGAATAATGCAATATAGCTAGCTATATTGCTCAGTGAAGAAGCAGCTTTCCAATGGTGAATTTTTGAAATCAGTCCAGTAGATTTTGCGTGAAAACATTACATACTTACATAAATACACACATACATACAAACGTCTTTCCTCTTAAAAATATTAGTATACTAGCTGTGCCAGCGGCTTCGCCCGCGTGGAAATCTGCGTGTCAAAATTTTTTTCTAGAATTCAAATTTTAAACATAAAAGTAGTTATTGTGAGTTAACTATAAGAATAGAGACATACTATCGCGGACTTTTGTGTAGTATTTTTATAGATTTACAATTCCCTTGTACATCACTTTAACGTGGCTAAAGCTCCTAGCAAGCATGTTTAGTAACAACTGCGCATCTCTTCAACACATTTTACATAATACCGATATGTACTATTAATCTAAACCATCTGGAAGTATTGCACTATCTTTTGGTGAGAACCGTACAAAGATCGGTTCAGTAGATTTTGAGAAAATCGATTAAATACAGACAGACAGCTTTGTGGAGCTTGTGTTTTATAATAAGTATAGATATTCGAATTGTGCATATTCGTTAAGGAAACGATCATTTAATTATAGAACTAAGCGCTACTTTGCGGAGATCCATGATACAAAAGTTAAAATAAAGTACAATCTGCGATAAAGTATTTATTTTACTATATGTACAAATATCAAAATAAATGGTGGGGGTTGAAACAATTAGTATATAAGTGTGCTTGCTTACATGACACGTCACTTTGCGATATTGTCGCAGAGTATATCTTCTGATAATGTTTCGGTTGCGGGGCGAAATGATTAAGTTATGTTTAAGTTTGTGATAATGAATGTGTGTTGTGCTTGTGTATTGTGGTGGCGGTAATGAAGGTTTGTGAATGTGTTTTTACGAATTCTGCATGTATCGGGTATTATAAAGGATAGTCCACTTTGAGTATTATATATTTTTTGTATTTACTTTATCGCGGATTATAGAAAAACGATTTTATTATTACTTTTGTATTATGGATCGCCTCAAAGTAACGGCTAATTCTATTAGTTATTTTATAGATAATCGAGGTTATTTTAGCACTTAAAGGCAACGCGGACGAAGTAACGGGTAATATTTGTTATATATATGTTAGATTCTATGTAGAATACACGTTTCTTTGTAAGTTTTTTTTATAACTTTGCATGAGATAGTTAACAAGTTGCAATAGTGTTGGTTGCAAAATGCAGCGATGGTATTCTAAAGGACAGGTTCGCCTTGAAGCCGATGCAATCTATTGAATGCTGCAACTTAGATTTATAGTTCTGTTTTACCGCGTAAGTGCTGATAGGTACTAGTAGTTTGCCGGAGATATCTTACAGTTTTGAAATCTAATGCGAGCCATTGCGAAAGTTCCGACAAATTCACTTTACCATTTTAATCTCGCCTGGCGACATCTTTAAACATAAAATCCGCTTGAGGTTTACGAGTCTAGTACAATCGACAGACACTAACTAAGAATATGAAAAGTATATGATTTCAGCCGCTATCAGTAAACCACTTTTCTATCTCTTCTCTCTCGTTTCTTTATTTTTTATTCTCGTTTAGGTACCCTCAATAATGCAATATGTGTTTTTCCCTGTTCCCAAAAGAATAAGGGGAATTTCTTTGTCTAATATGTCATATTTGTATATTAATGTTTAGAGACAGGCTATACTGACGTTTTATTTTATCGGATGAGCCCGACTATTTTCAGCATGAGTATAGCCGGTCTCTAAACATAAATTATGAATACCACTTGCGATAGTTTAAATTCAAATTTGTGAATAAAGAGCAACAAACATACAGACTTTCACATTCATATTATTAGTATGGATTCAGCCGCATTGTAAGTAGGCCCTATGATTGAAAGTCTCGGGTTCGATACAAGGTAAGAAAGGCAATCTATGTAGGTATATGCTGTAGGTGTATGATGCCTTCATTCAGTAGTGAAAACTTTGTTGGTATGCTTGGTAATTCTTCTATAACATTTTATTGTATGTAATATTTAAGTGCTGTATGTTTCCGTAATAAATAAAAAAATACTACCTTAGCGGCAAAATTTAATATTCCAATACGATGCTGAGTAGAAACTGTAAAAGGATCTTCTACTACTATTCTACTAGATTTGCAGGATTCATCTAAGACTGAATTTTTACATAGCATCAGGCGCAATACTATGACAAATTTTTTTTATTTAAGTTTTAAAACTTTTGTACAAAGAAATTATAAGCCTAATATAATGAATAGATTTTGACTCACCGTCCATAGAGTTTAGCAAAAGTGATTTATCACAGTAACACCTTGGCATCACCTGCCCCGAAAACCGGACACTATAAATAATGGGAAAACCTGTCCAAACCCTTCGAGTGTAGGGGAAAGTGTCTCGTGCCGTCCGAGAGAGGGGTCACATTGTCTAACTACCAAATCTCAAATAGAGTGGTGCTTACTTAACGTAAAAAGCAAACATTATGACAATGTTGGGGTGTTATTATTACTAAGCTGTATTAATAAGCTGTGATAGCCCAGCGGTGAGACCGTGCGACTCTTACGAGGAGAACACGAGTTCAAACCGGGCAGGCACCAATGAGTTTTTCTATTAAAACTCATGTGTCTAATTGATAATTGCAATTAAACACACGCTTTTCGGTGAAGGAAAACATCGTGAGGAAACCTGCATATCTCTAGAGAATTTTGGAGATATGTGTAACCTACCAATCCGCATTGGAGCAGCGTGGTAGGTCTTAGCTCTAACCCTTCTCTCCAGAAACGGAGAGAGGACGCCTATTCCCAGCAGTGGGATTGTAACAGGCTGCTACTTTCTATTATTACTGCTCTTCACGACGGTTGAAATGATTAGGGATTTAAAATTTCTATTTCCGTTTTGCGAATACAGTACGTGGCAATAAATAATGCACATCGAGGCTTAGAGAGAGAAATCGGCTAGATTCTGCTTCATAGAGTATTGTCTCTGTCGCACAGACTGACGAGCCCGTGTGAAACGTCATATACTAACTGAGTGACAGTGACAACGCACTACGAAACCAAACTGGCCAAACTGGCTGGGTTTCGTTCTAAACATCGATGTGCATTATTTAATGCCGGGTACTATACTCTCTGTAGTAACATATAAAAGATATAAGACCGCGTAATTCATATAAAAATCGCGCATTCATACCATGGGCCTATGATTAGTCCGGTACGGATTAAGTAAGGCGATACTTTGGCCTTACTTTCTGGTGTCACTGTAAAGTCATTTAGGGTCAGAGTAACAATGATGAATTCAAAAAATAAATACGGATTGCAGGTTACATTTAATAGAGTTTTTTTATAGAAAAACTCCCGTGATTTCAACCTCATATCTAGTAACTGTGACACGCTTTAAGCATTACCCCATTGCGATGTAGATATGTATTAAATCAGAATTATATATCTGTTGACTTAAAGAAATAATAAATAATATACAATCTTTACATCTATAGATATTATAAAAGAAATTTCCCAAAAAATGTGATCGATTTTCTCAAAATGTACTTTTTTGAACGGTTTTATACTAAAAGATAGAGCAATTCAAGAGGAATGTTAGGTCATTCTCTGGAAAAACTAACGTGATATTGTTGGGACTGTCACTGGAAGATAGAGAAAAGTAATGGAGCAACATATAGGCTTTTTTATCATTAAACGCCCGGAGGGGTGGGATTTACGCGGCAAAAATATTTGTGACACTCTGTTTTCACACGGGAAAAGCCACAGGCTATGTTTAATATGAGAATGAACTAAAATAATGTTATCATTCTTTTTGTTATTATGGAACGCCTCAAAGTAACGCCTATTTCTATAAATTATTTAAGACCAAGTTGTCTTTTTTCTTAATCGATGACTAGAATTAGCTCGGCCGCCTAATGAAGTTGTCCCAACTATATATCACTCCACGAATGCGTTTGATCGTAAGCACGGAAAGCATTAATTCTTCGTGTATCCATTGGACAGATCAAGGAAATAGTTCGATTTTTAGGCAATAAATATTCGACAGAGATCAGGTTTTCCGGGTTGTAACATGAGATGATTCCTGTCTAATTATTTAAAATGAGACGTTAAAGAAGAGGACATATTTATTAGGAATGTATTTTATGAAGCTCAAATTTAGATTACGAAATAATACTGGAAACCAAGACAATTAAACATTCGAATAAAATTACCGATTAGTGGAGTGATAGTGGTAATGTTTATTTATTTTATTAGGCGTTACATCGCGGAGATTCATAATACAAAAGTAATAATGAAATTATTTTGCTATAATCCGCGAATTAGTATAGAAAATTGTATAATGCTAAATGTAGAGTTGACTATCCGTTTTTATACCTGATTTTTATGATTCGTATTAACACATGGACAAGAATCGCACAGCGAATTTTTTAACGAAGTCTTTGCGATTTTGTTGTGGAGTCTATCTCCTAATGATGCTTCGGTTGCTGAGCGAAACGATTGTTGAGTTGGTAATAATGAATGTGTGTAGTGCTCGTGTATTGTGGTGACGGTGGTGGAGGTTGTGTTTTACGAATCCTGTATTTATTGTTATTGTTTCTATCCCACTGCTGGGCAAAGGTTTCCTGCAAAAAGGGTTAGAGCGGAAACCCACCACGATGTTATTGGTTTTCTAGGTTACTCATATCGCAATAATTTTCCTCAGATACTGACGTTTCCTAACGGTGTATTCCTTCACCAAAAATCCCATAACATAATACACCATGTATTATTTGTTAATGTCAGTCACAGAGTTATAGAATTGTTTTTTTTTTTAGTACGGATTCGCAGTTCGAAATATTTATTAAAATTGCTTAAAAATGCTTCATTCGATCGTTTTCGAATATACATGACTACAGATAACAATTGGCTATGAGCCTAACCAAGAATGAGTATTTCCATTTAATATTTAGTATAACAACGCTACAAATACTTGTTTGTATTGTGTACGGACCGCGCGAGCCGGTTCGCTACCTGAATACTAAACAGTTTCCCGAACTACCCCCGCTGTGTCTGATGGCCTAGTACGATCCTGCTGAGTTACTGTTATTGTATATATATTGTTACTAGCTAGCCGGGCTAACGTTCTTTCGCCATATAAATTATATCTAGGGAGTCTCTAGTCTGACGAGGGTGTAGAAGTGATGCGTTCAATATTCCTGTGCCCTCGTCACCTAGCAGCAAGGTGGAACACCATGAGGTTTTAGCCAGTAGAAGTCCGGCGTAACTGCTTTCACCCCCGCGGAAAACAGTACCCATGAAAGGTTTCCTCATGTAAAAAAAGGGAGTCTCTAGTGCACATTATAAGAAGAAAAAAATGATAGAGGTGGACAACCCTTATCACTTAGGGTTATGAAAAAAAGATAGAAGAGGATTCTCAGACCTCTGATAATCGGAGGCATATAAATTTCTTAAAAATCAGTCAAGCCGTTTCAGAGAAGTACCATACTCGTAACACGAGAATTATAATAGGTATAAATTATAATTACCTTTTTTATACAATAACTTGCATTCTTAATTCCGGCGTATGGTATCCGGCAGAATAGAATAGACCACCCTCCTTTTTACCAAGGTGTCGTATGAGGCGACTAAGGTAAGTGCCGTGTGGTATCCGGCTGCGTAGAATAGACCAACCTCATTTCTTACCGAGTTGTCGTAAAAGGCGACTAAAGTAAGTTGACGTCAGGCAGGCGGCTGGTCGTAAAATACACATCCAAATCATCAGACAATATGTTTGTAACATGTCGTGCCGACTCCACTTAGTGTGGGATAAGGGCAGGAGAATGATGATGATGATGAACTTATATACTTATTTATTTAACCCTGGGATAGGTTCATTGTTTTCTTAGGTGATAGAGAGTTAATTGACGAAAATTCAATAGATAGAGTATATATACCCTGTATTTTTAAACGCCATATGCATTGAGCTTGTCTTTAGTAGATATGTTATGCTGTAATCTGTGGTTTAGCGAAAATCTATGTAAATCGTAAAGAATGCTTTCTGTTTATAAAAAAAGGAGGTCATTTTGCGGCCTTGAATCAAAATAACGAATTGTTGTGGAAAAATCTTAAACTAGACTGAGAAAATATCAATTTTAAATATTACTATGGTTCAAAGACACAATCATTTACTTCATTCTGTCTTTTACAGGTACGTATCCGGATCAGCTGATCTATGAACGCGTAAGTGATCATTCTGTTTCAATTAAGATATTTTGAAATATGGAATTTTATAATTTTTCAACTTAAAAAATAAGTAATATAAATAGAATAATAATTTAAGATACTAACTAAAGTAAGTATGTCTTTCTGATAAAAAAAAAATAGAATATTACTTTCAGGAAGATCAGGGCTTTAGTGTAGAGTTTGGGAGGTATAAAAACTGCTCTATGCTAGAATACAATCCTTAGTTATCTTTATATTTAAATTAACTAAGCGCCAACTAATATTCACTTTAGAGAAAACCCAAAGCAATAAAAACATATGTTTTCCACACACATAAAAGTTTAGAACTATAAGATAATTTTCACAAAACAAGTCCCTTTTTTAAGTTATTACAAATCAACAGAAAATATATTTAAGGACGAAATCAGTAAATGTTATTCAGAATAGTCTATAGCGCAAAAAAATATATTGATAATATAATTTTAGAGTTTGAACTCCTTGAAGTCGTATATTTAAAAAAAAAGCATGCTTCATACATCCTCCTTTTTAGCTACTTTAAATTAATATTTTAAAAATCTTGTAATAAGAGGTATCTATTCATAACAGTAAAATTTTAGTCTAATGTTTACAGACTTAATCAATTTTTTTTCGTCTGTAACTATTTAAATTTCAGTTTATTTAAATTGTTATATCATCCTTGCTATCGTAATACGCATAATGTATTCGTTCAATTCAATTATACAACTAACGTATCCGCAATTGCGAAATCGTTAAGCAAATCTATTGTTGATTTATAGAATTAGACAAAAGTAATAATAAAATTATTTTCCAAATTCTATAAATTACTTATAGAATTAGACGTTACTTTGCGGAGATAATACAAAAGTAATAATAAAATTATTTTAAAGTAAATTAAAGTGAATAGAAAATATTATATATATATATATATATAATGCTAAATGTCGAGTAGACTATCCGTTGTCATACCCGAGTCATACAGGATTCGTAAGAACACAGGCACAAACCTCCACCACCGCCACCCCAATACACAGCACTTCACACGCTCACTATCACAAACTCAACAATCGTTTCGTCCCGCAACCGAAGCATAAACAGGAGATATACTCCACGATAAAATCGCAATGATTTTCTTGAAAAATTCGCTGTGCGATTTTTGTGCATGTGTTCTTTACGTATCGTAAAAATCAGATAAGAAAACGGATAGTCCACTTTACGTTTAGCAATATATATAATATATTCTCTATTTACTTAATCGCTGATTATAGCAAAATAATTTTAATATTTCTTTTCTAAATCGGTTGTTTCTAATTCGTTTGCGAGTCAATGCTCTAATTTGTGTCCATCAAAGACGTGCAGCGGAAAAAAAAGGACGCTGTGTCCGCTCGATGCATCGGTGCATCACATAGTCTGGCTAATCCGTGCCCGAGGTCAATGGCTGCCAGGTAACGATGGTTTTTTGTAGAGATGGGCCTCTCCGGCGCATTCCGCCCGCGCCCGCCGCTACCGGATCTTATGTTGCACGGCTTGAATATTTTAATACGATTCATTACCAGCCTGGATGTCATATACCTGTCCAATAGACAATCCTGTAACAGTTTGATGTGCGTGACTTATCGGATTACTTTAATATTCGAACCGTAGATAACACAATACATAATTATAAAACGATTGGCGATGTATATAACAGACAAAGTAGGAGCCGACATAGGCTTGCGGCTCCTGTTTTGCGCCTTGCAAAAGTATATAAGTCGTTTGTGGGTTTTGGTATAAGGTTCTATAATAAAATTCCGCAATATAATTTAACTTTACCATGACAGCAGTTTAAAAACACTTAAAAAGGCTAATACAGAAAGCCTTCTATACTATTGAGGATTACTTAGACGATAAGAAGTAACTCTTCGACCATGTACAAGACATCAATAACAACTATATGTAACAAGTAATAAGAATTATTATTTGAAAAGAGCAATCGCCGAGTTTGATGATTCTTCTCGGTAGGAACAGCTTTCCGAACCAGCAGTAGAGTTGACGATTTATAAAGCACTTGTTTACAAGTTTACTAGAATATTCTTTCTTCTCAGTATGCAACGGCATAGACATGCTTGTTTACCAGGGAGTTTCCGATATATTGCCACTAAATGGAATGGAATAATTTGTCTCTAACTTTCGCTGTTTAACTTTGACTTCTTCTAACTTTAAACAAAACTAAAGTCACATTATTTGGACATTCAAAGAACAGCCGTGTTAAATATTGAAAATTTGGAATTTATTTAATTACATTATAATAAAAATAGTTCAGTTAAATCTTAGCTTTTGCAAATTATTATTTTATACTAATTATAACAGCATTTTGCTCTGACAAATCTCGTCAATATTGACCCAGTGAATTTTACGCGTAAATCGTTATAACAATATTTATTGAGGATTGGATTGAATATGTTTGGAGATAAAATATTTGTTTTAGTTATTATTATTTTATATTTTTTAAATGCCACTATTACCTAATACTTTATAATTTTTACTTTGAGATATTGAACAGTGCCGTCTATGCCGTCATTTATAGCGAACGGAGCCCACTGAAAATCGGCAGTGGGTTCGCGTTGCCAACCCTGTTAGTCTGAGTGGGCTATCCCTTTCTTCGTAACACTTTCTTCTTCTTTTATTTTATCTTATTTTTTCTATTTTTTATTTATACTGTTGTTGTGCTAAGGTGTGTTGAGGAATAAAGATTTTTTTTTCGGACACTAACTAATGCTGTTAGCCCTAATGGCTCTTACAGCGTCACTGAGGGAGTGGGCGAGCGCGGAAGCATCATCGGGGTATAAGTTGGGAGAGCGAGTCTCGAGAGAGGCTCGCAACATCTGGGAGCGTCGCCTTAAGGGTGCCTCATGTGAGGCCGGATCTCGGCTTAAAGCGACGCGCTGTGGTGGACTGTATCGGACTTGCGGAATTTATTTTATTTATAAATACTAATAACTAGTGGTAATCGCCAACTTAAGCGTTTGAATAAAATCCTAAGTTACAGAAGTAACGATTAATTTTACTGTAATCCGCGTTTGTTAAAGAAAATCATATAATGTTAAGTGTTGGAAGCAGACAAGGTTCACATACCATATTATACATGCAGGACCAGTTACACGTATCACAAATCGACAATCTCTACGATCACTTCGCCCCGTAACCGAAGCGTCGTCAGGAAGATAAGCTCGACGACAAAATCGTAATGTTTGAGTATTCTGAATAATGCAATATTATTTTTTTCCCTGAACCCGAAAAAATTTTTTGTCCTCTGTTACTCCGTGTAAGTTTGAATTGTACTAAATTTCATCAATATTTATGTTCCATGTAATTTTAAAATTAATACTTATAGAAATTTGCACTATCCCATATTAAAATATTAACACCTTAACACAGTTTTCAATATTTATATTTCTATAGTATTTATATAACTGTTTAATCTGTACTCTATTTTTACCACTTCTAACAACAATTTCCGTTTTTCGCTAAATTCTAAATCAACCACATCCTCCAATATCACAAATGATAAAGGCGGTACAATCATCAAGTTTCCAAGAAATACATAATAGGAAGTTTTTTTTATCGGGCAAAACGTGTACTCGAAACGAACGCTTTACCTGTTCGGGTTGCGTCACATTAGCAAACCGTGAAAGAGGTCAGGGACCTGGGCGTCGCCCACGCGACCGATAGCCGATGCTCCCATCACCCGGACGGAAATAGAGTTCATAGACGACCCACTACGCCGATTACTCACCTTGCAGCGTGCCGGCAAGATTCGACGATTCATTCACAAACACGATCTCATAAAAGTATATCGAAGTTTATACGACTATTTATCTGAATAGCAGCATATTTATTAATAAGAAATTAATACAGTGCTTAATATACTAAAAACTGTTCTCAAACATTTAATATAGTTCCTTAGTATTATACTGCTGTCTGTCAATGACTTCCTCTCTTAGAGAAAAGAAAAAGTAGATGTTAATTACACCAAGTGCAGATATGCATAATATATAATGATATTTAAAAGCCCATGCTAAATTGTAACATGATTTTTATAGAAATAATTAAAAGAATAAGGCGTTACTTTGTTTTTTTCGCTATATTTCGCTATAAGCTGTGATAGCCTAGCGGTGATACCGTGCGAAAGCTGTGATAGCCTAACGGTGAGACCGTGTGACTCTCTAAGAGACGACATAGGTTCAAACCCCGGGCACGCACCAATGAGTTTTTCTATAAAAACTTACGTGTCTAATTGATAATTGCAATTTATCACATGCTTTTCGGTGAAGAAAAACATCGTGAGGAAACCTGCATATCTCTAGAGAATTCGCGGGATATGTGTAACCTACCAATCCTTCTCTTCAAAAAGGGAGGGAGGAGACCTTAGCCGAGCAGTGGGCGTAGTAATAGGCTGTTACTTTACTTTTTTTTTAATATTTCGCGATTAGAGAAAATCTATGTAATACTAGAAGTAGAGTGCATAAAGTATAAAAAAGATTGCTTACAGCGAGAAGAACTTCTTTGTACAGTGTACATATAACTTTAACTAGTTATTCATAAGGTTTTTGTACAAAAGCCCTTATATAAACTAATAAAGAGATACACTGTACTGTTAGCACCACATAGATTTTCCCTAATCGCGGATTGTTAATAATTCATTATTTTTTATAGTGCTTCATTGATCATAAGAAATTAGATAATTTTTCGTACACTGTGCAGTATCTGTGGCTTACTAATCCAGCATGTACAAGGTGTGAAAACGGATATTGAAGTATCGCGGATTATAGCAAAATAATTTTATTATTACTTTTGGATATTGAAGTCTTCGTTTAAGCACGAAACAGATGTTTGTTTGTTGAGGATCATTGCAAAATAATTCCATTCATTTTCATTTTGTACTTTGTTTTGTTTATCTATGATAAATATTGTGAAGTAATTTAAGAAACTTAGTTTTGAGATTTATCAACCAAATTTATTTTGCATTCATGATTAAATGCAACGCGCTTGATAATATTTCTCAAATTATTACGTTTCCAGCACATATTAATACATAACTTATCAGTTAGATGTTTTGTGATTTAAGAGAAAATTGATTGAGAATCGAATTATAGGATTTTCATCATTATTCATCATTCTCCTGCCCTTAGCCTACTCTAAGTGGGGTAGGCGCAACATGTTACAAGCATGTTGTCAAATGATTTGGCTACATATTTTACGACCGGCCGCCTGCCTGACGTCAACATGCCTTAGTCGCCTTTTACGACTCCTCGGTAAGGAATGAGGGTGGTCTATTCTATGCAGCCGGATACCACACGGCGTGAATTATAGGATTTTCAATCCATATATTTTGTATATTATTAATTATTTTGAAATGTTGTTACCAGTAGTAAAATGAGTAATAATAATCAGGTGTCGCCTCGAGAGTCTTCAATCAATACTCTCGATAAGTACTCTGTCATAATAGCAGGTTCTAAACGTAACAACTCCTTTAGATGAGTGGTTTAATAACAATATTTCATATCCGTGATAGATTTCACAAGTACCTCTACCTACATACCTAGTAATACTTTTGTGTAAGAATATATAAATTCAATTATCCATTAAAAAAACTATTATATTGTAAAGCATTTATGCTTTTCAATAAAATATTTTTTATTGACTTTTTTTATTTAACATTTATTAAGAAAAAAAAGAAACTAAAATTGAATTACTTTCTGATAATCCGTGTGGGTTAAGCGAATGCATGCAATGCTAAGTGTATGTAGCGGGAAAAATTCTCATACCTTACACATCCAGGACAAGACGCCTACACCAGCAACAATGCACGCAATCGTAATGCATTACGATTCTTTCGTGGAGCCTATCCTCCTGATGATGGCTTCGGTTTCGATTTTGATCGAGAGATTTTGGTGGTGTTTGTGTGTATTGCTTGTGTGCATTGTTGCTGGTGGAGGACTCTTGGGATACATGTGGTGTTTTGTCTTACATGTGTAAGCCTGCAAAGTAACGCCTACTTATAAATAATCATCTATTAATTAACAGGTTCACACAGCGCTTGTTTTACAAGTGGATTTAACATTTTGTATTTTTGAATCCACACGAACTTATTTGTCAAACCGGTTAGTAATTAAGTTACACAAATCCACACAGTAGTTAGTGATCTCGGCAAAACTTCAAAAATAATATGTTATTCGAGATATGTTTCATTATTTATTTTAATCGTAATAATCAATAATGTTCCGCTAATGACTCTATTTAGATAACTTGATTTCGTGCCAGTTTTTATATAAAGTTGTCAGGTAATAATTCAATCATACGTCGCCGTCAACATACCCGTTTAGCAATAAAGACGTAGACATTTTTTCTTTTTGCAAAAATACAATTCATTTGTGGCCTCATTCGTTTTTTTTAACACCAGAAACAGGGCACTATGATGTTGCTTTACTTTTTGTCAAAATACTTGTTCAATGCATTGATAACGGTCTTGATTATTAAAACAGTTTATTTAGTTTATTTATAGAAGTAGGCGTTACTTTCCGGAGCTCCATAGTATAGCTATAATAGAATTATTTTGCTATAATCCGCGTTTGTTAAGTGAATCTATGTAATGCTAAGTGTATGAACATGGTGACAATGGGTGGAATGGTCCAGAATTAGGAGCTAACATCGCGTCCTTTACCGACAGGCGTCCCCGGAATTAGATAGATAGATAGATAAGTGTATGAAGCAGACAACATTCACATACCTTAAACATGCAGGACAAGTCACCACACGTATCCAAAAATGCCGCCACTAGCTACAATGCACACAAGCAATACACACAATCGCCACCACAATATCTACGACCGTTTCGCCCTGTAACCGAAGCACCATCAGGAGGATAGGCTCCACGATAAAATCGTAATACCATTAATCGTAATGCATTACGGGTTTTGTAGTAGCGACGGGACGCTTCCTTTGGGGTAATTTTTTTTAATTAAAAATTTAAATCCAAAACATTATTTATTTAAGTAAACAAATGCTGTTGAAGCTTCAACTGTACTGCTGGTTCGGAAAACTGCGAACTTATTGCGACTCAATTAAAGACGTAAACGACGACCGCGAACCGCTTTCTTTTCGTACCATGAAGTGTGGATTGCATTGGGGTCGAAATGTTTGAAAACGATAACGTTGTATGAACTATAGATAACTCTGTCTCTTTTACTCACACGTTCTTAGGACGAATTCCGAACGCTCATTCGGCTACGACTTAAAGTGTGCGTCTTTAAGACGTCATGGTATGAAAAAGCAAAACAATTTCGTTTACGTCTTCAATTGAGTCACAATAAGAGTTCATGGTAGGCCTGCTGTTCCTATAGAGAAGAAGAACTATCAAGTAAAAAGAAAGTTCACTTTTTATCTCAGTACTGCAGTCCAAGGATACGAAGTCGTGGGCGAAGGCAAGCTTAGAAATAGCGTTGTTAGAGTTTATGTTTAAAGTAAAGTAACGGACTATTATTATCCCACTATGCTGGGCATAGGCGTCCTCTCTCTGTTTCTGGAGAGAATCGTTGAAGCTAACACCTACCACGCTGCTTCTATGCGGTAAGTTACACATATGCCCAGAATTCTCTAGAGATATGCACTTTGCCTCACGATGTTTCCCTTCACCGTAAATTGCAATTATCAATGAGACACATAAGTTTTAACAGAAAAACTCATTGGTGCCTGCCCGGGTTTTAAACCCGTGACGCCTCGAAAGAGACGCACGGTCTCTACTGATGTACCGTACCCCTATTTATTTGTTGTATTTTTTTTTTGTGGGCAAGGGGGTCTATATAATAGACTTATTTAGTTACGGAGTACAGACTACTACTGCCGAAGTAAGAGTTTTTCAAGTAATAGTAAAAGTATCTTTCTTTATAACATATACTAAAGTCTTGTTGTAATGCAAATGGGTATTCTCTCAATATACGTATCATACCATGTCTAAAACAATGAGTAAATAATTTATAGAATGAGGTGTTACTTTGCGGAGATCCATAATACAAATATAATAATAAAAATATTTTGCTATCATCCGCTATACAGTAAATAGAAAATATATATATAGTACTAAATGTATAGTGGACTATCCGTTTCTTCATACCCGTTACATGCAGAATTCGTAAAAACACATGCACAAACCTCCACCACTGCCACCACAATACACAAGCACTACACACGTTCACTATCACAAACTCAACAATCGTTTCGCCCCGCAACGAAGCATCATCAGGAGATAGACTCCACGACAAAATCGCTTTGCGATTTGAATCCTGCATGTAACGGGTATGAAAAACGGATAGTCCACTAGACATTTAGCACTATATTTATTTTCTATTTACTATATAGCGGATTATAGCAAATTAATTTTATTATAACAATGAGTAAATTACAGAGCCATTGCCGTATAAGTACCTAAGCAAGTATCCTATATCTTAATTATACGCACGAGAGGGTCCGGTACAATTAAGCGGGGAAATGTAGCGAAGGAAAAAATAACTATTGTAATATCATGTATAGGTACTATGAATCAATTTTTGCGTTAAACAGAGGATGAAACACCTAGTTTATACGCTGTTTCAAAAATTAAATTAATTTATAGATCTTGATCAAAGATAGTGCCGCGTGGAAATCCTTTAAAAGGATCTCTCGTTCTCTTTATTCGTTTCAACATTGAAGGTCGAAGGTTAGATTTTATCCTCAAGTGGATGAATTGTTTTCACGGCTCCTATTAGTGACCATTGTTGCTACCTCATAAACAGATCTAAGTTCAGTAAGAAAACTTTTCTTCACAATATCGGCTAAGTCACCTTAATCAGTGAACTTAAACCGAATTTAACCGTTTTTTTATTTTTATTTATTTCGTTATTGCACATACAGAATAATATAAAAAAGAAAGAAGAAAAAAGAAATAGCATATGTACAAAGGCGGACTTATCCCTAAAAGGGATCTCTTCAAGTCAACCGTCAGTGATTTTTTTACAAATATATGTATCGTACGCTGCAATAATTGCACATCGAGGCTTAGAGAGAGAAATCGGCTAGATTCTACTTCATAGAGCATTGTCTCTGTCTCACAGACTGACGAACCCGAATGAAACGTCCATTACTAACTGAGTGACAGTGACAGCGCTCTACGAAACCGAACTGGCCGGCTGTTTCGTTCTAAACATCGACGTGCATTATTTGATGCCAGGTACTATACAAATAGTGCGATAGTGCTACTGCATATGCATGTTTTGCTACATATTGAACCATTTAAGTAATAGTGAGATATGTGTAGGAATGGCCCGCACAAATAAATAACTTTCCCCTTTCAACTATATTTAACCTTTCAATTCTTTAACCTTTCAACTATATTTCTTAATTAACTTATTCAATTTATAGATTCTTTTCCGTTTTTGGCTTTAGCGCTTCTCAAAGTATAATTATGGCGTAACACTGTAAAATATTTATATCCGTCCTTCCCTTTCATTAGAAATATTTGTAAAATAGTAGTTTTTTTTATTTATTAACACAAGACTTACCAGTATTATACTAAAAATATGTATTTTTTTAATTAATGAACCTTAAACGTGTGTAATTTATATTTTTCGCTGTATTTTCTCTTATAATGAATCCATGTTTTTTTTTTCATTGGAAATCGCTGCATACTTTGAGGTTATAACTGAATGGCCCAGTGAGGGGTCTTTCGTAGCATGGCTTGCAAAAAAACTACTGGCATGCAGTTAACTAATACAAAAAAATTGCCCAGTCACGGTATGCGGTTACCTTTCAGCGTATCCTTATCGTAATTAATGCTACATAAAATGAGTATTAATATTTATTTCTCCATACTAATATTATAAATGCGATATTCTTTCCGTCTGTTTTTCTGTTTAAAGCTAATCCACTGGACCAATATTGATGATTTATCCTGTGTAAGGCAGGCCCTCTTTCTGGTATCAACATTAACATACAAAAACGTTGGGATTCAATCAAACTACTATCAATCATTATTTTTTTGTTGATGTTGCGTCCGTATAAAGACTGTATATAGCACCGTTTTTGTTATGTTTACTTGTTCGAGTGCAGAGCGGTGCAGTGGCGTTGACCCTAACTTTGTTTACCGTCCGGTTTTCACATAGATCGCCTACTAGTATTGCCAGTTATATATCAACAATACCTTCTGTTACGCCAGAAGTTGTTAGCTGTGAATCAGTAATATTACGGTGTGATAACTCTTTTGATCGGATCACGAGTTCAATCCTCGGACAGGCGTTAAATAGTTGTATCTGTTAAAACTGTTGTCTTATTGATAATTGGATTTTATCACACGTTTTTTGGTGAAAGAAAACATCGTGAGGAAAGCTGGATCTCTACAGAGAATTCTGGGGATTTGTGTAACCTACCAATCCGTATAGAAGCAGCATGGTAGGTTTTAGCTTTAACTCTTCTCTCAAAAGCGGAGACAAAAGGCCTATACTCATCAATAGGATACTAACAGGCCGTCACCTTACAATATTATCAATAACGATTATAATTCAACTTATAATCGTTATTGAAATACTCGTACTTGTGTAAGCGTTGAATATAAATCGTTCGATTGTCAGCTTCCGGGTTCTGGTGTCAATTACGGTTTATCTTACGATGAGTATCATTTTTTATTTTATTTTATTTTTATTTATTAGGATAACCAACAAGACTTAAATTATTAATACTACAAAATACTCTACAAGCTACTTAATGAAATGTAGTCTTAATTATAGGTTACCACGGCATGTAAAAGGGACGCGTACATTTTTTGAGTGTATTATGAAATAAAATAAAAGATATATATTATACTAATTATAAAAATATTATCTACTTAATTCATTCTGTTAAATTTAATTATATTATGTTTAAAAGTGTGTATGTTATCGCTAAATATGTCTACATCTAATTCTTTTGATAAATAGTTATAGCGACGTTGTATTCTGTTCAAGGTGGCGTGGTGGCCCAGGTTACTTTTTGCCGAGCTTGTAGCAATATCATTTACCTAATTAATATTAGATCGATATTCATTTTGTATATAAGCATTCTTGTTAAGCTTCTTCCACTCTGGATAACACGCTCTGTTATTGTCCATACTTACTAACACGCCCGTTCTTTGTATAAGACGAGCAACCTAAATCCATGGGATTCTTTGGAGCTCCCAGTTAGGTCTGACCATCGAAAATATAGGCTTCCAAAAAGCGTCCTATATGACCCCGACGATCAAATAACGATCGTAAACACAGAAACACGTAATTCCTGTGTATTACGTGTTTCTACACAGCGTCTTCGCCGGCGAAGGCGAGGTCCCGTTTGTCTGAGATTGGTTGGTCTTGGCTTCTCGCCACACTTCCGACGTCGCAATTACTAATCTAAGTCATACCATCAGCCCTCCACTACGCGTCGCCATAAGCCGTGGTCAGGCCTCACAGGAGGCACCCTTAGGACGACGTTCCCCGACGCTAGCAGAGTTTGCGCTCTACTCTCTCCATTTCGCAACCTCGACGATGCTTCTGCGCTCTCCCGTCCCGCCCGGTGACGCTGTAAAAGCCGTTAGGGCTAACAGCATACAATCAATTCGAAAAAAAGAAACGATCGATTTTGCAATTTTGCCAATCTTGTATACTACTTCTAACTTACTATGTAACGGTATTATTTTTATGGAGTTCGAAATATTAGGTCCTTACATATGAAATTGGCGTTTTGTCGTATTGGCCACTTTGATCTCAAATATTACCTTTATGGTTAGGAATTCCAAATTCAAATTCATACAGCTATTTACTCATGCATTTGTGTTTCAAACCCCCTAATTCATTTGTTTTTTCTTCTTTTGTTTTTTTCTTTGTGTCACTCTGTTTACAAAATGGAAAACATGAAATATCGCGTTATTTACGAGTATGAGTTCCACCGTGGCACCAGTGCTGCAGAAACGGCTCGAAGGATTAATGATGTGTATGGTGACGGTGTCGCAAAAGAAAACACAGTGCGTTTTTGGTTCCAACGTTTTCGTTCTGGAAATTTCGACCTGCAGAACAAGCCTCATGGACGGCCGGAGACCAAAGTTAATAATGAAGAATTGAAGGCTATTGTGGAAGCGGATCCATCGCAAACCACGTCCGAGTTAGCTGCAGGCTCCGGTGTTAGTGATAAAACTATTCTAATCCACTTGAAGCAAATTGGGAAGGTGAAAAAGCTTGAAAGGTGGGTACCTCATGAATTGAGTGAAGCAAACCGACAAAACGCGCGTCGACTGCTGCGTTACGTTACTCAACCGGCACAATAATGAAGGAATTTTAAATCGAATCATTACCTGTGATGAAAAGTGGATCCTCTACGATAATCGGAAGCGCTCATCGCAATGACTGAACCCTGGCGAACCAGCCAAATCCTGCCCTAAGCGAAAAAAGTTGCTTGTAAGTGTTTGGTGGACTAGTGCCGGTGTCGTTCACTACAGCTTTCTTAAATCTGGCCAGACGATTACGGCAGATATCTATTGTCAGCAACTGCAAACCATGATGGAAAAGCTAGCTGCTAAACAACCGAGGCTGGTCAATCGCTCTAGGCCACTGCTGCTTCAGGACAACGCTAGACCACACACTGCACAACAGACGGCTACCAAATCAGAGGAGCTTCAATTAGAATGTCTTAGACATCCACCGTACTCTCCGGACCTTGCTCCAACAGATTACCATTTTTTTCACAATTTGGATAACTACTTGCAAGGAAAAAAATTCAACTCCGATGGGGCCAGTCCAAACCGCCTTCAAAGATTTTATTGATTCCCGCCCGAATGGTTTTTTTAGTAAGGGGATCAATGAACTATCTATGAGATGGCAAAAGTGCATACGTAGCAATGGTACGTACTTTGATTAATTAAATATATTTCATTAAAAAAAAAACGACTTTATGTTCCTCCCATAGAAAACGCCAATTTCATATGTAAGGACCTAATATTTCAGCATGTTGCTAATTTATGAGGACTCCGAAGCACCTTAGTTTATTTAAAAGTTCCTTTTTAGCGACTTATGTTTCATACTTTGTTGTTTTTGAAGAAGGAAAAAAAAATTATGTGGCCAATGATGAACAGAAAACAAAGTTTAACAAACTTTAAATTTAAGAATTGTAATGGATTGACTTACAATCCAATAATTATTATGAATCAGTCAATTTTATGCAGTGATGGGTTTCCTTATGTAAAAAAAATATTTTTTTCAGATTAACTTTTTATTATTGCTAGTCGGTGGGAAACTGCGGGATGCACCTAGTAAAAGAGATATATGAATTTTACAGTTTTTTGCAACGTTGCAGTACGCACAGCCTTGGTAATATGCACCGCCAGTCACAATGCATTGTTCTTCTCTCATTCTGTACGTACGGACACCTTGACACGTATTCGATAACTATAGTCATTTAGGTTTCACGGCAGATTTAAATGTTAATGTTGTATACATTCGGCTTAGTACTTATATGATGAATTATAACACGTTAATTCACGTCATCATTTCATGGATTTAATAGTAAGTTTGTTCTCTTTATTCGCAGATAATTATAAATATTAAGTCCTGTGTATTAAAGGCCTATTATGAAGGCAAATAAATATATCAAAAAGTAAACTTCTAACAAAGAAATTTCAGTTCTAAAAAACATCTTTTACTCTCAGCTGCACTACGTATTAAAGATTATTAAAAATAAAAAAGCAGTCTTCATAAAATAGTAATTTACATTAATTTTATAAGAAATTAATGAACTATTCGTACCACTTAATGTTACCAAACTTTCAGTACTGACGCAAAACATGTTATGGATAATTGCAGAAATATATACTTTCTAACAAAACATATAAAAGTGATAATAATATTTATTAAAAACAACTTTTTGTATTGCAAATTTTTTTTAGTAAAGTCTTCAGTATATTTAGGTATTTACCATAAGACGATAAATTTGCGAATTAAAAATCCTCTGAAGAAAATATATCTACACGTTCGCCAGATGTCGTTTCTGCGTAAGCTAAAGCTGTGGAGGCGATTTTATTATTCGTCTACATTGATTTACAGCGCCCCTTGGAAGCCCTTCAACGGAACGTCCTTTTGTTTCAAACGGCTAAGTTTTTCTACAGCTCTTTGTCTTAGTTTCTTTGAAATTTTGTTGGCTCTAAAATAAACATTTAGCTTTAACATTTACCCCATCTATTGTTTACTGTACAGGTACTATTATGGTGTGCGCCATAATAGGGGTTGTTATGCTTCATAAACATCAAAGCGATGGCCGGTTTACAACACGTATACCTGTCCCTTCTACGGATGTTGAATAACGATTAGTTTTACAACGTAAAGAATCTTTTAAAGAAGCGGATAGTATACGGGAATACCATAATAACAAAGTAATGATATAGCAGGTGTTTACAGGTTCAAATTCTCCGCAAGACACTAATAAATCTATTCTTATTTATAGAATTAGGCGTTACTTTGCGGAGATCCATAATACAAAAGGTAATAATAAAATTATTTTGCTATAATCCGCGATACAGTAAATAGAAAATATATATAGTGCTAAATGTATAGTGGTACTATCTGTTTTTTTCATACCCGTTACATGCAGGATTCGTAAAAACACATGCACAAACCTCCACCACTGCCACCACAATACACAAGCACTACACACGTTCACTATCACAAACTCAACAATAGCAAAACTTTGCGATTTGCGTGGAGTCTATCTCCTGATGATGCTTCGGTTGCGGGGCGAAACGATTGTTGAGTTTGTGATAGTGAACATGTGTAATGCTTGTGTATTGTGATGGCAGTGGTGGCATGTGTTTATACAAATCCTGCATGTATCGAGTATGAAAAAACGGATAGTCCATTATTCATTAGCACTATATATATTTTCTATTTATTGTATCGCGGATTATAGCAAAATAATTTTATTATTACTTTTGTAAATCTATTCTGTTACAACTTATTGATATTTGCAATTTATCGCGGTTTTTTGGTGAAACCTGCATATCCTTGGAGAAGTCCTGTGTAAACAATCCGCTTTGAAAGAGTGCGGCGGGTCAAACTTCAATTCTTTCTTCAAAATGAGCGAGTAATGCCCAACTGTGATCCCTCAGCTAGGCGGTACTAACGGCCTGTTAAAGGTCGTTAATTAAAGTCGCGGTTAATGGAAGTGAGTCCTAGTGTCGCTTCTTAGGCTTCGAGATCGGCAAACCCACCAATCACAATGAACCACCTAAAAGCAAAATTCAACGATATCCTTGGATGCCGTACATTGGATCACGTGGTAGAGAAAGGCTATGGAATATTTGTCATCTGTCGTCGATAAGAGATCTATTAATATGAGAAAACGTGAAGGCCTTGTTTACGTGCTCACCAATAAAGCCGTGTACAGTACCTATTTATTATAAGAGCTATATTCTGTATAAACACAGCACACCTTTAGTAGTGAAACATTACTTAAATATTAATTATTGCATTCGCTTTATACGTGACAATGCCGTGTGGTATCCGGCTGAGTAAAATAAACCACCCTCATTTCTTACCGAGGTGTCGTAAAATAGGACTAAGGTAACGTTGTTGACGTCAGTTGACGTCAGTTAGACGGCTGGTCGTAAAATACGTGGTGGAATCATGTGACAACATGTTTATATATGCCGACCCCTCTTAGAATGGGATAAGGGCAGGAGGATGATGATGCTTTTTAAGTGACACTGACATAATTGGTTGGCGCTCAATTTGCAATGAAGACCATGAAATAAAGCTAACAAATAAAACGCAATATTGCAGTATAGCTCTCGGGAAGTTGCAGGCCTCAAAATACGCAAATGCGAAAATTCATTAGGTATTTTACGAGCTGGCCGACATTAACTGCGGCGAATAGATGCACAATATCTAAGTGCAATAGAAGCAACAGATGCGCTCTGAATTGATTACAAACAGTTTGCGGTTGCACTGACAGTGTCCAGACTTGTTGCGATATCAATTGTTCGGGGATCTCGGTCAGTGTGTTTAGAGAAAGTTAAAAGCGGGCCTTGTTATACTTATGTCTATAATGTTTGGCATTTGCTTGGTGTGCTTGTATTGGACACTTCTATGTCACTTTGGTCAGAGTATTCGCATCACAAATTGATATCTGTTTTTTTTTTGTTGTGTAATAGGCGAGTACTTGACTGCAATTATGCCTGATAGTAAGCGATGACACAGTCTTGATGAAGATGCCTATCACTCTTGCTTTAAAGGTACCCATATCGTAACTATCGCGAAAGATAGATTCCGGGAGAGTATTCCATTCCCGTGCTGTATGCAAGAGAAATGACGAAGCGAAGCGCTGCGTACGTCTTCATGGGATATCGATAACATAAGGGTGGAACTTCTTCCGGTGCCTAGCGGTGCGATGATAAAACGGCGACCATAGAACAAGGTTGAGTGGATTGAAATTAATAGTGAAGATGAACTGTTTTTTTCATTCTTTTTTTTTGCGGTTCACCTCAAATAATCAGCGCCGCCAACAACCTCTCACAGAGCGCGTGTGCCGACCTTTAACAAAGTTCGAAAATACTTTCTTTGAAGGTACATATGTCGTACCTATAACCGCTACCAAAAGGAGATCGTTCCATAATATGATGGTGCGCGGAATAAAATTATTTGAGAATCGCACTGTAGTGGATCTCCACGCATCCAGATGGTGAGGACGTTATTTTAACCTATGACTTATATTGCGGGTTCGTATATCCTGGGCTATCTTGTATCCTTCTTTTAGACACGAAAAGTAGTGGCACCCTAAAAGACCTCTAAGCGACTCTTACAATCTAGTCACGATCGTAAATACACGACGTCAAGTCAGGTCCTAACAGGAGGAAAGCTCTGGACGTGACTCCCCTGAGCTAATAGAGCTTTGGTAGTTAATATAGCTAATATAGTTTCTGCTATTCATATCCTCGTCAATTCCTCTGTGTTTAAGGAGTGTAGCGTGAGCACACACACAATATGTATATACATGTTTTATATTGATGTGATTTATTGTGAGAATTACATTATGTAATTTTTTTTAAAAATTATCTTATTTTGGACTAGAGTTATGAATGAAAGGAATGTATTACACGTATTTAGACATTTATTTATCTCAGGTTTTTAAAGCTTAAGATACAATGTAATTTCTAGCAGGCAGGTGTCATCATGATCACCTGGTGATCGTATATTATTTCATGTGAGAACTTGAAACTAAGTTGTTGTTATTATATCATGCGATAAGGCAAAGGCATTCGCAGTTTGCCAATCGAGTCGGAACGGGCTCGCGTTGCGACATCTGCCACGATCGCTATTGGGTTCAGGTTTCTAGTTCTTAGAATATTCTGCCATACATATAATAGTATGTAATGTTATTAATGAATCGAGTTTACATATTAATTATCTTAATGGTTATTTTTAAAAGCTTATTACGAACGCATTTATCTAAAGCTGTGAAGCATTCTTTTATTTATAATATAATCCTTCAAAAAGTATTTTTATTGATAACAGAAGTTGGTGTGTTTCGAATATCTCGAATATTTCGATAAGTAAATTGGGTTATGCTGGCACTGTATCTTTGTATTGTACAATGATAGTTGCGGACGTGTGAGGATTAAGGTTTGAGTATTTTGTATTATCTCAGTACTGAATATCGAAGCCTACACGTAGTTTCTGTGTCTTTTTTTCTCTTTGGACTTACCGCAGCGATAAAAATTACGGATATTTGAGAATATGTCTAATTTGACGCATTTTAATCTTCTTCTTCTTGTTCAACTGATCGACGTCCACTGCTGGACAAAGGTCTCCTTAAGGGATCTCCACACCACACGGTCCTGTGCCGCTTGGATCCAGCGGCTCCCTTTTTGAGGTCGTCTGTCCACCTAGTAGGGGGTCTTCCAATGCTGCGTTTACCGGTGCGGGGTCGCCATTCCAGCACCTTAGGACCCTAACGCCCATCGGTTCTACGTACTATGTGCCCCGCCCATTGCCACTTCAGCTTCGCTACACGATGAGCTATGTCGGTAACTCTGGTTCTTCTACGGATCTCCTCATTCCTGATTTGATCACGTAGAGATACACTAAACATAGCCCACTCCATAGCTCGCTGAGTAACTCTGAGCTTTCTTATGAGGCCCATAGTCAGCGACCACGTTTCTGCTCCGTAAGTCATCACTGGCAACACGCACTGTTCGAAGACCTCGCATTTTAATGTATGGTACGATATGGTGTGTTTAGCTGTCGTTTACAATTTTGAAATCGTAGCGTCTGACGCTTTGACAGCTGATTGTCAATCAGTCAGCCATGGATGGCAGATCACAACCGCCGTAGCAGGCGTTTCTTTTCGCGTGACTTTTTTTTATTTTAATTCAATTTCGTCTTAAGACATTATATACATATATAGATCGCCCCATTCGAAAAATAAAGTTACATATACTATGTTTATAACATAGGATGTAACTTTATTCTTCGGATGAGGCGATATAATAAATTTAGTTCAGTCGGAAATTTTTACAAAATACCTGCAAAATCTATACATAATAGTTGTATTACGATTGCCCACAAGTCATCGATATTGTATTTATTACCTCTGACTAAATAATAGAACTAAATTGTGTAATTTATACTGCGTTATTGTAACCAGTTTTTCATTAATTAATTTATTATCCACTTTTTGATTAAACATCGGGTTAAACATTATTTTAATATTTTTCTTACATGTTCAATGAAGTTACTTGGTGTAATACGTTTTTTTTACGAATTCGAATTTCAACATTTTAGATGTCAAATATTGCAACAAACGAAAGCGAAAACTTACAAAACAAAGTCAAACAACTCCTTCAACATAACTTCAAAAGGAAATAAATGTATTTATTGCAAGAAACTCCCAAGTTTCAAGCATTGTTCAAGTTTGGAGGCTTGAGGAGTGTTACGCCAGGTTAAGTTTACTCCGAAATATTAATTTTGTATCACATTCGAAGATCTTTTTTTTATACAGGAAAAAACCCTTATGGGTACCCCCGGACGATGAGGGCATGCGGTGGTTATGTCCAGCTCGCATCGACTAAAACAACCTGTATGGTCCATCGCGCTGCTGGTGGCGGGGATAGGGTGCCTGGGTGTTACGTAATTAGGTCAGACAAAGTTAGAGATTAATAAGCAGATACTAAAGATAGAATATACAACAAAATTTTCAATATGCCATGTAATGAAACGAATGCGTTGCGGTTGAGAATAGACAATGTTTATTACTACCTCTATCTATGGTACACTAATATCATGGTACATATCTTAATCAATAGAGGACGTTACTGTATAATAAGTTAGTATTATTTTGATACATATTCCAACAGCACCACTTATCAAAATAATCTGATGTGAATTTAGAACAAAAAAAAAGAACTTGATTTAACCTTAACATTTTGAAACATTTTTGATACCTAATAAATTAACAAAATAGTTATGTTTAGCACCACTGAGACTTTTTGTCAATATATCAGCAGGCATCTCAGATGTTGACAGATATATGATTTTTACAAGCTTATTAGAAACTACCTCACGTATAAAGTGGTAGCGGACATCAATATGCTTTGTGCGTTTATGAAACAAGGGGTTTTCAGTCAACTTCTGAGCTCCCTGATTGTCATTATAAATAAAAATAGTATAATTATAACCAACTATATCTGACAAAAGATTTTTTAAATAAATTGCCTTTTTACATGCCTCTGCTATAGCCATATATTCAGCTTCAGTGCTTGACAAAGCTACTGTTTGTTGCTTTTTACATTCATAAGATACTACAGAACCTGATAATTTAAAACAAAACCCTGTGTAGGATCTCCTGTCTATAGAACTTGAAGCCCAATCAGCATCAACAAAACCTTCTAAATTACAAGTATCCTTAGTAAATTTCAAACCATATGACTTTGTTTTTTTTAAATATTTCAATATTCTTTTTGCATGATGCCAATGAACAGAATTAAAACAATTATTAAATTGGCTTAGATAGCTGACACTGTATGATATATCTGGACGTGTTAATACGGACAAATACATAAGGTTTCCTATAAGCTGTTGATAGGGAAACTGTTTGTCAACACATTCTGCCTTATCTAATTTCAAATTACATTCCATTGGAGTATCTTTGGTTTTACAATATATCATATTAAATTTTATAAGAACCTGATCTATAAATTGTTCCTGGTCAATGGTGATGCAATTATTTTGATAATTCACACGCATGCCTAAACATCTTTTAATTTGACCTAAGTCTTTAATTTTAAATTTTGACATAAGCTTTTTCTTTAAATCATTAGTCATCGTCTTACTATTAGAAAAAATGAAAAAATCATCAACAAATATTGCAATAATAGTTTGTTCATTTTTATATTTTTTACTATATAAGCATGGTTCTGAAACTGACTTTAAATAACCCATTTCTAACAAACAATCATTTATTCTGGCATTCCATGCTCTAGCTGACTGCTTCAAACCATAAATAGCTTTTTTAAGTTTAAGAACACAATTACTTGGACAAATTAAACTAGGAGGTGCCTGCATATATACACTTTCGGTTAGAAGACCATTTAAAAATGCTGTAACTACATCAAGATGAGTAATTTCAAAATTATCAAATTTTACGCTTAATGCAAAAAGAAGTCTAAGTGTAGAGTACCTCAGTACTGGTGAGTAAGTCTCGTTGAAATCTACTCCATGCCTCTGAGTAAACCCCTTCGCAACGAGTCTAGCTCTATACCTGACCTTGTTATTTCTTTCTGCCTTTTTTTTAAATACCCATTTGCACTGCACCACTCTATCTGCCTCCTCTTGGCTAACAATCTCCCATGCATGGTTGTCATGAAATGCTTGAAGTTCATCAGACATAGCTTGTTGCCACTTGTCTTTTTCTGGACCGTTGGTTGCTTCTTCATAAGTTATGTCTTCAGCCCAAGACTCTGGTACATCTGAAATGCAAAGATTTGTTAAACCATACCTCTCAGGAGGTTTCCTGGTGCGTTTAACCACCAATTGAGGCACTTCATTCTCGGAGTGATCTTCTTCTTCAGATAATGTCTGATAAGACTCTCCTTCAGTTGAAGATATGCTTTTTTCTGAATCATACACATAAGTAGGATCGTCTTGATTTATCAGTGTCTTTTCACTTTCTTTCATAGAACTTTCCCCATGTATTGATTGCTGTTTTTCTATCTCTCCTTCGTTTATTTCTATCTGAGCAATATCTGGCTCCATTATAATTACATCTCTGCTGGTACATATTTTCCGAGTTTCCGGGTTATATAATCTGTAACCTTTCACATTTTCAGAGTAACCCACTAATATGAATTGAAGTGCTTTCTTGTCCCATTTCAATCTTTTATTTTTAGGAACATGCATCATTACTGGGCTACCAAATATTCTGACATGACTTAGATCAGGCTTTCGTCCTGTCCACACTTCAATTGGTGTCTTTTGGTCCAAACCTGAAGCTGGTGTTCTATTTTTTAAGTATACTGCAGTGTTAACTGCTTCTGCCCAAAAACTTTTTTCCAGCTTGGCCTCGAACAATAAACATCTTGCACGTTCAACTATAGTCCTGTTGAAACGCTCGCTGAGACCATTCTGCTCCGGAGTGTATGGGTTTGTCTTCTGATGGACAATTCCACAATCTTTCAGATAATTTTCCATCAAATCTGAACAAAACTCCCCTCCATTGTCGGTTCTCAATGTTTTTATCTTTGTTCCTTTTTGATTCTCAACCATTTTTTGAAATTCCTTGAAATACTGTAGAGTCTGATTTTTCTCCTTTAAAAAATATACAAATGCCATCTTGCTAGCATCATCTACAAACAATAGAAAATATCTTGCCTGTCCAATCGATCGAACCTCCATAGGCCCACACATCGGAGTGAACTAAATCTAGCATTTCTGAACTTTTATTGTTTCGTAATTGGAATGGTAAACGACACTGTTTGCCTTCACAACAAACTTGACAGTTGGATTTCTGAATATCAGCCTTCATATCGAATGATATCCCTTCTACAGCACCATTTTTCATCTTCTGCAAATCTTTACTATTAATGTGTCCTAATCTTTTATGCCATTGTTTTGCATCTGAAGTTTGAACTGCTGCGGCCATCACTTTCTCTGACTTAATTGTATTCAACTTATACACACCATTTTGTAAATTTGCTATCCCAATAAGCTCATTCTGTTGATTATGTATGTAACACACATCACTTTTGAAAGTAACTTTGTTTCCTTTTGCTATCAACTGGCTTACTGATAACAAGTTAGTAGTTAGGTTAGGTATGTATAAAATGTTGTTTACTCTAATGTCAAACTGAGAATTGTTCACAAGCGTAGTGATCTGTGTATCTCCGGCACACACAACTGGCACAGTCATTTTGTTTGCAACAATAATTTCCTTCATATCGTGTACTTTTCTCATGTGCAATAAGTTTTCTTTGCATGGTGTCATGTGAGCACTAGCCCCTGAGTCGATATACCAGTCTTCTTTATTAAATTCACTATTAAAAAAGGCAGCACTAAATGCATTTACTTGCTTTTCTTTCTGTTCAGGACACTGATTTTTAAAATGTCCTATTTTTTTGCACCTATAACATTTTTGACATTTGACGTATGACCGGTATTATAATAACTTGACGTTTGTTTCCCGCCTTTTACACTGAAGTTGTGATTGTGGTTAACCTTACTTTTATGCTTTGACAGTAATGCAACTTCCGACTCATGGTCGCCGATCTCCGAACTCATGTCGAGCAATTTTGTTTTAATGACATCAGAATTTATGGCGATGCCGGAATGTTCTATTGCCATAATCATTGGGGCAAACTTTTCTGGCAGCCCCGCCAACAATAATGATCCGATCCATTCTTGGTTAATTTCAAACCCCGTACCTTTTAATCTTTGTGCAGTTTCCACTATTTGACTCACATAACTTGTCATTGATTCGCAATTATCAAGTCGAATAGATATAAGTGATCGTAGTAGACTGATTTTTCTCGTGAAGCCGCTGTCATCAAATAACTTTTGAAGTTTCTGCCATAAATCCTTCACTTTAGTTTCGTTTTTTATGTGCACATATAACTTAGGATCTATCGTCATGATTAATTTTGCTTTCGCTTTTCTGTCTTTTGATTCACTTAGATCGACAGGAATGGCGTCGATGTCAATGCCTTCCAAGATGAGAAAATTTCTTGCCGCGAACGCCCAGTCGTCATAATTCTCGCGACCCTTTAACTTCGGCACATTTACTAAATAACTGCCTGACGACATTATAACTTATTTTGCGATACACGATATGAATTTACTGTTAAATTATTAATAAACTTTTAGCTCTGGGCCCATAACCTAATGAAACGAATGCGTTGCGGTTGAGAATAGACAATGTTTATTACTACCTCTATCTATGGTACACTAATATCATGGTACATATCTTAATCAATAGAGGACGTTACTGTATAATAAGTTAGTATTATTTTGATACATATTCCAACACCATGATGATATAATACAGTTAGAAATTATCACCTTTAGGTAGACGTATAAACAATTCTCTCTCCAAAACCAAGTCCCCGCTCTGGTATCGATGACGCGATCACAGTGATGCCACTATACAAAAACTAAAGAAATGAGACTTGACTATTGTCATGGCTGCGATTCTAATGGCGGTTAGGCGAAACCTCTAAGTATACTGTACGACATGATCTTTTTTCAAACTATATGCGGCTGAGCGCAAAAGCATCTTAGAGGATGCTGAATGCGGCTTAGGATGTCGAGTTATGAATGACTGGTGGTACGTTTGTTAGTCAGTCAGTTAGTCTACATTTCGTCGTTGCAATTGTTTTGTGATCGAGGTTTGTTCATCAGGAAATGGAACGTTGCATCTTAGCCTCTTCTATTTATTAGTATCAAAAGCGCTTAAAAAAAGGTGAGTAATAATGATTAGATCTAGGTTTCCAGTGAGGATGAGATGTGGAAAATGATGCGTGTTTCAGTTCTAGCAGAGTCTAGAGCGGTCTTTAGTTTGAAAAAAATTTAGTGAAAGGGAATTTACTTAAACGTTCAAAAGTATACGTCTTTTGGCGCGCTTTAAATTTGCTTTTTATAATACACAAATAGTGCAGATGGCAGCCCTAAACAAAGTGCATAGAGCGCGAAAGCGGGTATTTCGGTCCACGGCCGACGCCGTAGGTCGGCGAATGCAAGGCCTGCTGTTGCAATAATGCAGTTGCACTGAACCTACCTATTTCTATTAGAACGTTCGCGAACCCACTTCCAAGGCCTCGCCTGCTTTGTATATATATTTGAGCCCCTTATTTATCACCAACAATATCTCGTTGTATATTTAAATCATAACATTTAGGTTAAATGCCTATTCCTTAGTTGAAATCGGGTTTTAACTCTTTGCATTTGTGCTGATATAACATTTTATCAGAGTTAATTACGAAGTGTTATAAGAAGATATATTTGTAACTTTTTTAATGGAGCGAATTTCGTTGAGGCTATGGGGTGACTACATGACCCCATATTATGAGTGACACGAAACGGTTTGTCATATTTTGTAAGGGTTTAGACTTTTTTGACCAATACCCATGTCACTTACAATCATCATTCTCCTGCCCTTATCCCACTCTTCGTGGGGTCGGCACAACATGTTACAAACATGTTGTCATATGATTTGGCTACGTATTTTACAACCGCCCGCCTGCCTGACGTCAACCTACCTTAGTTGCCTTTTACGACACCTCGGCAAGAAATGAGGGTGGTCTATTCTATGCAGCCGGATACCACACGGCACATACCTTAGTCGCCTCTTACGACACCTCGGTAAGAAAGTAGGGTGGTCTATTCTATGCAGCCGGATACCACACGGCACATACCTTAGTCGCCTCTTACGACACCTCGGTAAGAAAGTAGGGTGGTCTATCCTATTCTGCCGGATACCTTACGGCGTACCCATGTCACTTACAATGTACTTGAATAAAGCAAGCAAAGATTTATGAATTAATCCTCATTTAATGAACTAAATAGTATACAAGTACTGTGCTACATTTTATATTTGGCAATATATTTATTTAATCACTACTTAATTAAAAAAATCTCTGCTAAACCAAAAATAAAAATAGAGAGATCTGAAAATCTGCTATTTAGGCGCGTAAACATTTTTTTTGCCTTATTAATAGATAAAACATTTAAAATTGTATACATTTTTTTTATTCGTTGCATTTCCGCATACAAGTGGTTTTCTATATTTTTTAAGTCGAACTTCAGGAACGGGATTTTTGGTAGGTTAAGAGAGTCTTACGTTCATACTGGGTGGACATTAATGATTGCTTGTACCGTTAAACTATTTTGTATTAGAGTATTTTCATTTACTTTTCAAGAGTCCTACAAAAAAAGAAAAAGGAACTTGTTATAATATTTATATGCACATAATACACATCATTTTCCTGAGATATATAGATTTCACACGATGTTTTCCTTCGCCGTAAATATCAAGCAGACACATAATTTTTTATGGAAAAACGCATTGATGTCTGCTCGGGGTTTGAAATCGCAACCTAGACTTTTATAAAAAGTAGAACTATATTTATGTATAGTAAAGTAAAGTAGCGGCCTGTTACAATCCCACTGCTGGGAATAGGCCTCCTCTCTCCGTTTCTGGAGAGAAGGGTTGGAGCTAACACCTACCACGCTGCTGCAATGCGGATTGGTAGGTTACACATATCTCCAGAATTCTCTAGAGATAGCAGGTTTCCTCACGATGTTTTCCTTCACTGAAAAGCGTGTGATAAATTGCAATTATCAATTAGGCACATGAGTTTTAATGGAAAAACTCATTAGTGCCTGCCCGGGTTTGAACTCGTGTTCCCAGCTTTCAGCTTTATGTATATAAATTTATTAATAAGTAAGTATATTTTTAGTAAATATTATTTAAATTCGTTTTTGATATTTGCTTACCAGAACTGCTTTACTATGAATTGACTTACTTCGTAAGTTAGCTGGCAGGGATCTCTGTCAAAGGGATAAGTTAACTTTTCTACATTTTTTTTATTAATAATGTGTTTTAACGTTTTTTACGGTACATAAATATAAAAAAAAGATTTCATCCTGCAACCTTAAGAACTACATTTCTATATACACGTATACCTCTATTCCTCTCGTACCTTATATAACCTCGGATGACATTCCATACATATACTTTCATGAAAGAGTTCGGATGCTTAGTCAATAATTCATTACTTAGAATCGAGAACATCTTTACACTGATGCGGCCATTGAGAGAAAAACAGAGGTGAATGCATCGCTGATACATTCATATGTGTAATAGTTCGCCATGTGCGGCTTTTATGGCTGGCAACAATGTGGAACCTTATGGGACTCAAAGCGGGCGCATACTATGGGGGGTTTTTATCCGCAGGCTGTTTATTCTAGAACTTTTATAGTAGGAAGAGTTACTTTGAAACATTTTCTAGTTTTAAAACTCGCCGTTGTTTGCATAAGCGAGAAGGCACCTGATGACCATAGGGGCTACTAATTTTTTTTTATTTCTAGACCGCCAGTCTACAAGTATTTCGCCTAAAAGTTTGCGTAAATCTTTGTACGATTTGCATAATTAAATAGCGTGTTTATAGCTGTTTAAACAGACTTTCATATAAATATTACAAAGGCGAAATGCGAGTTTCAAATATTTTTTTTAAAGATTTCTTTCGAATCACTTTTTCGACAAGTACAAAACCTACATTAAAAATAAAACATTTTTTTTTTGCTACGCAGCAAGCATATGAACCGTAGTCTATAGGCGTCAATTTAAAGGTTTTTGAGCATACAACTACCGAACGAATTAACAGGACTATACTATGAGCACGAAAAAGGTTAAATTTCAATGGAATTCCTAAATGATCTTCGTAATCAAAAGTTATTATGTTATAAAAGGTTGTGTTATACTAAAACATTATTATAAACTTACATAAAAACGATTTATGATGTGGAGGTAAGTGTTGCTATATATAACAACAATATTTTTCCTTTTTTACACTTATTCAATAAATAAAAATCACTTTTCTCAAAAGTCAGCTCATTTGTTCTCTTTCAACAACTTAATGATATTTACGACGACAATTTTTTTTTATATTATTGACCAACTATATGAAGGAGGTTGTATTTAAAACATGTTGTGACATATATTTACTGCCTTTAAGATTACCAACTGGTTAAGATACCCTCAGACAGTCTATAGAGCCCTAATGGGGTTATAAAGTTATATAGAAGTTCATAAAGTTATTCCCTATATTAATTATTTCGTAAAAGTTTAGTAAAAACAAGTTTTAAATATATTTATGTGTTTTTAGTTCTTAATGGTGGCAATGTAAAACAAATCATCATTAACTCACTTTACCTACATGAAATTGCTTTATAAATCGTCCGGTTGTAATTTATGGTTTATTTTATGTTCGCCTGCCGCATCAGCAGGAGGCGACTTAATTAAGTTCACTATACGATTTCTAACTAAATAGAGTTTGCTTTACTGAAAGGTTGCTTTCTTTTTACTTACAAGATGACTTAAAAACCTTTCATTTCAATAGAAAAGAAAGTTTACATTATATATTATTTTCGTAAGTAAGATTTAATGATTTGGTGTGTAAATATTTTTTGATACATCGCATATAAATTATAACTAGAGTTGGGTAGCTATAAGCAGATCTGATAGTAAGAGTGTCACAATACAAAACTAATATTAAAATTATTTTGCTATAGTCCGCAATAAAGTAAATAGAAAATATATATAATATTAAATGTATCGTGGATTATCCGTTTTTATTCTTAACCGATACATGCAGGATTCGTAAAAACACATGCACAAACCTCCACCACCGCCACCACAATACACAAGCACTACATACGTTCACTATCACAAACTTAATAATCGTTACACCCCACAACCGTAGCAACATCAGGAGATAGACTATACAGGATAGATACCACGATAAAATCGCAAAGTGATGCGATTTTGTCGTGGAGTCTCCTGGCGGTGGTTTTTACTTTATCCACTCCTTTTTTTACTTAAACTTATTAAACGAAGATTTAACAGTAAAAAAAAAAAAAAAATGCTAAAATCCGCCTTTATCCTAATATTGCTATAACAGGTTAATACAAATAGCAATGATATCTTCTTCTTCGTCAACCGATATAACAATCTCACTGATATAACATTTCGTAATCCGGCACTAATCATGTTAGCAAAGAACCTGACTATCTTAAATCAAGTTCAGATCTTGCTGAGTCAGTGAGTGAGTATCCAGACTACCATTACTACAATAGAGGCGAATGCATCGCTGGTGCATTTACATGTCTAATAAATCGAAATATGCGGTTTTTTTTCTAACAAGCAACAATGTGGCATCGAACTGCGGTAAACGTCTGGCGGTTTTTATTCGTCGAATTCATAAGTTCTTATGATACAAAGTATGGAATATTTATAGATTATTGCACCCTTTGCAACTTCATTCGCGTAAATTTTAATGTTAAAGTGGAAGAGTTTTTTAAATATTTTCCTAGGAAAAGGGGAATTTCATTTATAGATTAGCCTGGTAAATATATCATAAACTCAATAGCAGAGCGCTACATGAAGCACTGCTCCAGAGGCTTTGACTGGCCCGTTGGCGCAGTGGATAGTGTCCCTGTCTCCGCGGGTCGCGGGTTCGACCCCCGCCGAGGTTCAACATTATCTTTAAACAATTTGTTGGTTCTTCGAGCCTGGGTCTACATTTGTATTTAAGTATGTATTTAAAAATTATATATGCAGTATATCTACCAGTTGTCCATCACTCAACACAAGTATTAAATTACCTACTTTGGGGACGGACGACCATGTGTGTAAGTGTCCCATATATTTATTATATTATTTATTAGAGGCCCAAGCTCAGTGGACCCCCATGAGCTGAGTCCTCACCCGGAGTACCTCGAATTCGGAACACGGAGATTATAATAATAAGGAACAAATGATTTTAAATAGTTTAGTTGGGACCCTTGTTTATTTTTGCCCCAGGGCCTTTGGTTACCTTGCTACGCCACTGAATAGACTATATGTTAGCCCTATAAACAACAATCTTCAATTATATCAAACTAACTGTGCCAACAACGGCTGCGCCCGCGTGGAATTCAGTGATTTACGAAACTTTTCCCGAATTTTCGAAATTTTGAACATAAAAGTAGTCACTGTGAGTTAACCACGAGTGATAGAGACATGCTATCGCTATTTTTTGTAATAATTTAATAGATCTACAATTCTCTAGTACATCACTTTAGCGTATCTCTGCTGGTTTACGCAGCGCACGTGACTAAAGCTCCCACCAAGCAAGTTTTTTAACAACTGCGCGATCTCTTCAACACAATTTACATAATACCGATATGTACTATTGACCTAAACCATCCGGAAGTATTGCACTATCTTTAAGTGAAAACTGTACAAAATTCCGTTCGGAAGATTTTAAGATAATCGATTACATACAGACAGACAGTCCTTAAAAGCTTTTAAAGACTTTGTTTTATAATAAGTTTAGATTTCATCCATATTGTTTGTAGATTAGCGATGAAAGTGTACCAGGCAGCCTTTTAAGAAATATATATTATAGAATATTCACGTCTATTTGGGTTAAGAATAAATATTACGACATACTTTCTGTATGACGGCGCGATGCCTTGATCCTAGTAATCTCTGACGAATCTGATATCAACAGAGGAATAACATGAATTTGATCACAATTCTCGGTATGTAAATAGTATTTTAGCTTGTCACGGATGACACACAATACTAGATTAGTTATTTGATCTTCAGAGTTAGTTGAACTGATAACGTTACGGTTCTTGTTGATATTGCCTTATTTGTAGACCGTTCCACGTAAGGCACGCGATAACGTTATTGATATGGAATTCCTACGAGATGCGGACATGGGTGTTCAAATATGCCTAAAATAATTGCAATAATAATTAAAATAAATGCCTTATCGCGGATTATAGCAAAATAATTTTATTATTACTTTTGTATTATGGATCTCCGCAAAGTAACGCCTAATTCTATAAATTATGCCTAAAATAAGATAATACGGAAATTAATTTGAACTTGAAGTATATATTTAGATCTAGCATTTTCTGGGTAACAAACACAGTACCAGTTTCTGTCTGTCCTCCTTAACCCCTTAAGAAAGAAATTAATCCTCCTGCCCTTATCCCATTCTAAGTGGGGTCGGCACAACATGTTACAAACATGTTGTCATATTATTTGGCTACGTATTTTACGACCGGCCGCCTGCCTGACGTCAACTTACTTTAGTCGTATTTTACGAGCCCTCGGTAAGAAAGAGGGTGGTCTTTTTACTCAACCAGATACCACACGGTGGGTCAACTTACCTTAGTCGCATTTTACGACCTCGGTACGAAATAAATAAATAAGTATATGGGACACTTACACACACGGTCGACCGTCCTCAATGCAAGTATTTTTTTTTTCGAATTGACTGTATGCTGTTAGCCCTAATGGCTTTTACAGCGTCACCGGGCGGGACGGACGAGCGCAGAAGCATCGCCGAGGTTGCGAAATGCAGGGAGTAGAGCGCAGAAGCTCTACTAGCGTCGGGGAACGTCGTCCTAAGGGTGCCTCCTGTGAGGCCGGACCACGGCTTAGGGCGACGTGTAGTGGAGGGTTGATGGTGTGACTTAGATTAGTCATTGCGGCGTCGGAAGGGTGGCGAGAAGCCACGACCGACCGACGTCAGCCTCGTCTTCGCCGGCGAAGACGCTGTGTGTGTGTATTACGTGTATCTGTGTTGGCGATCGTTATTTTATCGTCGGGGTCATACAGGACGCTTTTTGGACGCCTATATTTTCGATGGTCGGACCTAACTGGGATGTAGGTAGAAGCAACTGAAATAAGGGGGTTCGAGTGTACCTCAGATTTCTCGAAGTAAGATTTCGAAAAACGTTTAAAGAGGTGAGTAATGGTAGGGAGATCGAGGTCTCTATGGAGGTCAACGTTCCGCATGAACCACGGACACCCAGTGGCTGTCCGCATAAATCGGTTCTGAAGTCTTTGGAGCCTGAGCAATCTGACCTTTGAAACGTGCGCGAACGCAACGCTCGCATAGGACATTATTGGTCTTATGCAAGTCTTGTAGAGTGTCACTTTGTTGCGGAGCGACATCTTACTTTTCTTGCATAACATCGGATAAAGTCGTCCCATGACATACGCAGCCTTATTGCAGACTATGTGTATGTGCTCGTGGAAGGTCATGGAAGGTTGAAAGGTGACACCTAGGTACTTGACTTTCTGTTGCCAGTGAATCGGTGTATTGTAAAGGGATATTTCCGTAGGTGTGTCTATGTGAGATCGAAAGCGATTACCGATAAAGTGCATGGCTGCACTTTTATCCGGGTTTATTTCGATTCTCCATTGGCGGAACCAGCGTCCGCGGCTGTCTACCGCTTTCTGGAGACGTCTAGTTATTACTTGAGGTCGGCGGGATGTGGTAAATACAGCGGTGTCATCCGCGAAAAGGGCAAGATGTGTACGCTCTTTGATAGGCGCCCGTGGAATGTCACTCGTGTAGAGCGAGTACAATAAGGGTGCCAGCACAGATCCTTGAGGGACACCAGCACGAATTGTGCGGCGAGACGATAAAGTACCGTCTATGCGATAGCGAAAGGTGCGATTAGTCAGGTACTCTCGTAAGATGAGTACAAGTCTGTCTGGTATATTTAGTTGGAGCAGCTTGTAAATTAAGCCTGCGTGCCAGACCTTATCGAAGGCTTTGGCGACATCGAAGAATATGACACCTGTAAACTGCTTGGTTTGTAAACCTTGCAGAATGTGCTCCGTGAGGCGGTGCACTTGTTGAACACAGGTGTGTTTTGGACGAAATCCAAACTGTTCGTTCGGAATAAGATTTTGACTATCAACTACTGATTTTAATCGGGCGATTCAATGCAAGTAACTTAATACTTGTGTTATGGGTGACGGACAACTGGCAAATATACTACGTATATAATTTTAAATACATACTTAAATACAAATATACATCCAGGTTCGAAGAACCAACCAATTGTTGAAAATGTTGGCCCCCGGCAGGTATGGAATCCGCGACGCGCGGAGCTGAATGCAGGGTCACTAGCCACTGCCCCAACGGGCCATTGAAAATGAAAGTAGTCTATTCTACTCAGCCGGATACCACACGGCGGTCCTTCAGAAGGAAATTATATATAAAAATTATAACACAATATTACTAATTTTAAATGGGAAAAGCTTGGCATGCTCTTCCGAGCTTGGAGGAAAAAATGAGGGAAAGAACCATAAAATAATTTATACAATTAGGCGTTACTTTGCAGAGATCCATAATACAAAAGTAATAATAAAATTATTTTCCTATAATCCGCGATAAAATATATAACAAAATGTTGATCCATAATATATTATTGACCAATCTAGTCAATGACTTAGGTCATATTCGAGACACTACGTCAACCTCGTGAATAAAAATGTATACAAATAATACACAAGTAATAAAAATATTATTTTGATATAAGTTTCTATAAAAGACTATCGCAAAGTTCTGCGATTTTGACGTGGAGTCTATATTCTGACGATGCTTCGGTTACGGGGCGATACAATTGAGATTGTGGGAGTGAAAGTGTGCAGTGCTTGTGTATTGTTATGTTATTAGTAGTGGGTTGGGTAAAGCCTGAGTTTTTACGAATTTTGCATGTATCAGGTATGAGAACGGATAGTACACTTTACATTTAGCATGTCATTTATTTATTTATTTTTCATGTACATATACAAACAGACCAAGTCTGATATTCTAACAGTCAAAAAAGCGAAAGTCTGTAGTTGCTTGCGTTTAAAATGGATACTACATACTTGCGATTACGGCATAATTTCCAAATAATTTATTTTATATGCGACCTTTTGATATATTCTGTAACTTTAAAGTGCTATCTGCAAAAGCTTTTATGTCATTATCTAGGTACAGTTGTTGTCAATATACTATCGTATTATGGAGTCAATAAAATGCTAACAGCTGTAAATTCCATTGCGTATTCCTTAAAAGCACCAGGTTTATTGACACTTATTTGATTGCCCTTTAAATTATCGTTCGTCATAAAATTAATTACTACTTCAACTTACGAGCGTACACTTAGTTCATTGATTTACGATTTTAATGTGTTACTTTTTACACCGGACACACTTAAAAAGTGTATACTATCTGTACAAAATTCGGACTTGAAATTGTATTGTTCAGCGGTGTCAATCACACAAATTTCTTGTTGTGGACTTTGGAGCTCCCAGTTAGGTCTGACCACCGAAAATGTCTGAAAGTGTCCTAAAAGCGTCTTGTATGACCCTGACGATCAAAATACGATAGCAAACACAGAAACACGCAATACACACACACACAGCGTCTTCGCCGGCGAATACGAGGTCCCAGTTGTCTGACGTCGCTCGGTCGTGGCTTTTCGCCACACTTCCGACGTCGCAATGACTAACCAAAGTCATACCATCAGCCCTCCACTACGCGTCGCCTTAAGCCGTGGTCCGGCCTCACATGAGGCACCCTTAGGACGACGTTCCCCGACGCTAGTAGAGCTTCTGCGCTCTACTCTCTGCATTTCGCAACCTCGGCGATGCTTCTGCGCTCGCCCGTCCCGCCTGGTGACGCTGTAAAAGCCGTTAGGGCTAACAGCATACAGTCAGTTCGAAAAAAAAAAGGACTTTATAGCCGGCTCTCTTCATACCATAATGGGTGGTTAGCACCTGATGAGCACTCCTCTTTTAATGGGGCCGGCAATAATTGCGAAACAGACAATAGTAGAGTGATAAATTTAAATTCAAATTATTCTTTATACTAGTAAACTTGTAAACAAGTGAATCGTCAACTCTACTGTTGGTTCGGAAAGCTGTCGAGCTACCAAGCTACCGAGCTACCGAGAAGAGTCAGCAAGAAACTCGGCGGTTGCTCTTTTTAAAATAAAATTATTATAACTAGTTACATTAAGTCATTACTGTCTTGTGCAGGGTAGAAGTGTAGCTACACATTCTTATCATCAAACAAATATAGACACAACAGAACTAACACAAATACAGGAAATATAAAAGATGCCCAGAAAGCGATGAGAATACTGCATCAAGGAAGACCTACGATGTAAGGGCAGACTAACATCCTGGACGGGAGGCCAGGGACAGAGCGAAATGGAAAGGGCTCGTTGAGGAGGTCAAGATCCGTAAAGGGTTTTTGTGCCACAGGGAGAATGTGAGTATGTTATCACACAAATAGTTGTCGATTCTAATTTGAATAAAATATAATGTCCGTCGAGGCTTTCGCCGTGAGTCAATAAAAGCATTCACCCCTCGTAAGGTAAAATAGGTGTAAATTACAAAAAATAATTCAGTGTAGAACACATAAATGATTTGATGTTCCTACTCCCCATTAATTTTTGTTGTCTATTCGCTAATGAGACGCGAAAACCTCAATGGTAATGTAAATATTTAAAGTTTTTGTATCTAAACTACATGCGTAAATCCGTTTTGATAAAAAATATTTTCTACTGTTTAAATCTAGCAGATTAATGACAAATATATCTGGCTGTACTTATGTCGTTTAATTATTGAGTGTTGCCGATGAGATTGGAAGGGTTAAGATTTCTTGTTCAAAGATCGTTACGTGTCGATTCCGCGGGGGAACTTAAAGTTTTGGGCCCGTCCCCTAAATTTATGACGTGAGTATGGCACGGTTTATTAATATTTAACGAATATAGGTCACAAAAGTGTAAATTACACAATTATCTGAGCTCCATGTTGAATATCTTCATTATAATATTTTTGTCTTCCTTTTGTAATGCCTCTGTTTTTACATATAAATAAAAGTTAAAAAAAAAGTAAAGTAACGGCCCGTTACTATCCCACTGCTGGGCATAGACCACCTCTCTCCGTTTAGAGAGAAGGGTTGTAGCTAATACCTACTACGCTGCTCCAATGCGGTTTTGTAGGAGGCGACTTCTCGATCTTTTCCTTTACCAAAAAGCGTGTGATAAATTGCGATTATCAATTAGACACGTAAGTATTAACAGAAAAAGTCCTTAGTGCCTGCCAGGGGTTTGAACGTCTGATCACCTTGAAAGAGTCGCACGGTCTCACCACTGGGCTATCACAGCTAAATCATGACTATAAATTTTTTATTGTGTGTTTTCAAGTTCAAAGAAATTCAGAATATTCTTTATTCAAGTGGACTGGTTTTAGTACATTTGAATCATCAAATGTTTTTAAAGAAGCTTCCACGGATTCGCTTCTACCGAGAAGAACCAACAAGAAACTTTAGATAATCCTAGCAAATTTTTTTTTATTACAATTTGATTGTTATTGAATGGTTACAAATTAATCTTTCTAGCTTAGTGCGTAGATGACTGCAGTTAAGATGCTATTATCTCTTAAATATTCTCCAATTGTAGTAAGCTTTATGTAATAGCTTCGTTTAAAGATAATTCCTAAATTTCTGTAAAGGCAAGTAAATCTACATAATTTCTAAACTCGTGTAAAAGCAAGTCTAGATAATTTCTAAACTCGTGTCAAGGCAAGTCTAGATAATTTATAAACTCGTGTAAAGGCAAGTCTAGATAATTTCTAAACTCGTGTAAAGAAAGTCTAGATATTTTTCTTCAATTTCAACTCTACAACTCTGAGAAAGCAATATGTCATCTACTTCACTCAAACAAATAGAGCGACACTAAAAAAAAGTAATATAAACTAAGCAGTTACTCCCAACACCAGTCGCCCGTTTCACGTTCTGCACAATGAGTATTAAGTCATAGAAAATTGTACCCGGCCAAGATGTTTATATTAACTTACGAGTGGGAATACGAACCCAAATCGCTACTTGTTTATGTTTCCCAAATGACCAACTCTCGCTTTACAATGCGGTCGTATTCCCAGGCCTTTGTTTCAGCCACGTTGACAACTTCAATCATTAAACTCGAATAAGCTACCCTACCATTTGCCGGTAACTAGCGTTGAACTCGATGCAAGATGAAATAAATATAGATTTTATTTGTTCCTTATTTTACCACTTAATACGCCGTGTGGTATCCGGCTGAATAGAATAGACCACCCTCATTTCTTACCGAGGCGTCGTAAAATACGACTAAGGTAAGTTGACGTCAGGCAGGCGACCGGTCGTAAAATACGCAGCCAAATCATGTGACAACATGTTTTTAACATGTTGTGCCGACCATTGTGTGGATAAAGTGGGATAAGGACAGGAGAATGATGATGATTTACCACTTAATCCTTTTTAAATATATATTATAATTTATTTTTGACTTGCAGGATTTCAAAATATCTATCATTTTATTATATCTACAGAATAGTGATTAAGATGTTGTCGAAATATTTTTAAATATTCTGCATCAATATACATATATCTCAATAAATATGAATCATTCTGAAAAGTCATCACGTAACTTACAACATTCACCAAAAATATAGTCTATAAATCTTCTGGATAATCATTATGACGAACTAGGTCAATATACTAATTTTAATCAACATTTTCCTAGCGGATAAGCCGGGAAAAAGAATGATTTCATCATCCATACTAATATTGTAAATGTGGAAATCTGTCTGTTTTGTCTTTTCGTTATGTTTTCGCGGCTAAATCGCTTCAAAATTATTGATGTATTCATTATGTAAAGTTATGTACTTTATTTATTAAGGGTAAAAACTAAGCAACATGTGTGTCGAACAAAGTTACAGCTTGTTGATTAATAACATTCATTCTTATCGTCTAAGTAATTCTCAATAGTATAGTAAGGCTTTCTGCATTAGCCTTTTTTAAATAGTATTTTTAAACTGCTGTAGTGTCAAAGATAAAATCGATTGCGGAGTTTCATTATAGAATCTTATACTAAACCCATAAACGACTTACGTGTAGTACCCGGCAATAAATAATGCACATCGAGGTTTAGAGAGAGAAAAGCGGCCAGATTCTGCTTCATAGAGCATTGTCTCTGTCGCACAGACGGACGAACCCGTGTGAAACATTACATACTAACTGAGTGACAGTGACAGCGCTCTACAAATTGAACTCGCCGGCTGTTTCGTTCTAAACATCGATGTGCATTATTTAATGCGAGGTACTATACATTTGCAAGGCGCAAAGCAGGAACCGCAAGCTTATGTCGGTTCCTACGTTGTCTATTTTATACATCGCTAATCTTTTAATAATTATGTATATTCTTAAGCACAAAAATTAAATTGATAAAAATATACTGTTAAGCAAAAAGAATACCTATTTCCTCAAACTTCTCTCGCAGGAATGACGCGGACTTAGCCACGTATAGCTCTTTTTTGTAAGACAATAATTTTTTCAATTCCGCGCATTTACCTCATAACCATATTCCATAAGACATAATGCTATGGAAGTAAGCAAGATAAACAAGTTTTGCTGTTTCGACGTCTGTAAACTGTCTTACCTTTCGAACAGCGTAGGCCGCTGAACTAAGTTTCCCTACAAGAGTTGTTATGTGTGTGCTTTGATTGGAGTTTTGAATCTAAGGCCGTTTCTCAAAAATACATTACAGTATAATTATGTATATTCCTATGCACAAAAATATAAAGTGAAGCCAATGTAAGAATACCTTTTTCCTTAAATTTTACTCGCAGGAATATTAATAATAGTCTGGATCAAAGTCATCGTACTTCACTATTTAATCATAACATGTTATAGCAAATGTTGCCACCCTTCTATAATTTACACCCAACGGAGGTGTACGAAGCGTTCGCTGCTTTAGTAGCTGCACTTTATTACACTTCCGGCGTCCATCTTCCGAGCCACCTATAATTTAAGCAGCCATAAAACAACCTTGAATTGGCGTCTTTTAGGGTAACTCCGCCAGCATTTTGCAACCAGTTTTTTTGCATTTAAGTGCAAGTGTATCGCAAAATTAAAAATAAGGTATCTTAACACAAGCTGTATAAAAGTAATGAAAATATTATTTTGCTACGATAAAAGAAAATATCTATCATCCTCCTGCCCTTATCCCACTCTAAGTGGGGTCGCCACAACGTTTTACAAATATGATGTCACATGATTTGGCTGCGTATTTTACGACGGGCCGCCTGCCTGATGTCAACTTGCCTAGTCGTACTTAGTCGTATTCTACAACCCCTCGGTAAGAAAGAGGGTCTATTCTACTCAACCAGATACCACACGGCGGGTCGACTTACCTTAGTCGCCTCTTACGACACCTTGGTAAGAAATAAGGGTGGTCTATTCTACTCAGCCGGATACCACACGGCGGCACTGTCGGTGCGACATAGTCAGCTTAACGATCACCAACCCGTATGCCAACCACATCTCCTAGTTCCCGGCAGCTTTATGGAGATAATGAGAAGAGACCTATGCTGATCAGTGGACGTCTAATAGGTTTAGAAGATGAATACTGAGCGTGCGAAATGTGTACTTTTGTGTCTGTTCTGATGTTTTTGTGAGCAATCATTAAAGGTAAAACATTGTTAATGAAGTGACTGGTTGTGTGTTGGTATGGTTGGCACAGACGTATAGCATAGACGTGCAGTTGCATCGCTTCTGTTTTTGACAGGATATATTTCGGAGACTGTGCCATAGATCGATTTGTTCTGATCCCTCCCTCACCGTTTTACAGCCGGACTCCATCGCTATACGTTTAATATACCAAAAATGCGTACAAAGCGCTTCAGCACATCTTTTCTGATGCGTACAGCTAAAGTGTGGAATTCCCTTGCTGCATCTATCTTCCAAGACTCATAGGATTTGCATTACTTCGAAAAAAGAGTGAATATGTACTGCATTGGCAAGCGCGGTCTATCTCAGGCTGCATTTTTCGCTGTCTATCTGGCGATATAGCACCCAGGCGCTACTAGCCTTATCGTATAAATAAATTCACGTATGTATGTGTGTGCATCCGAATAGTGTTATTGTTCTCGATTTAAAAAATTCGAGACGCAATTCGAACTCACGCCTTGCAATATTGTTCCCAGATGATATCATCTCTAGAACTAAACTAAATAACAAAACTTTAAAAAATAAATCTAAAAGGTTAAAAATAATTAAAAAAATAAAGTTATTTAAAACAATAATTGAAAAAAGTAATTATATCTAAATTAGATAATATTATTGTTATTTAAAATATAATTTATAGAATTAGGCGTTACTTTGCGGAGATCCATAATACAAAAGTAATAACAAAATTATTTTGCTATAATCCGCGATACAGTAAATAGAAAAAATATATACACTTTTACATTAAGCACTATATATTTTTTCTATTTACTGTATCGCGGATTATAGCAAAATAATTTTATTATTACTTTTGTAAAATATAATTAGTTAAAAATAAAAATGATTGTGTTAATTATTATTTTATGACTTGATATTAAGACATTGACATTGTATATATTATTGACATTATTACATTACATTTTACTGTAGCTTTAATTACTATAACGAATGACGAGATAACCTTTAATTAATAGAACATTTATAAATGGATTCGGAATATGTAATTTTAAGTAAATATTTAAAATGTGACTTGTTGGTTGTCCATTGAATAAATAAATAAATAAACGTCGCATTGATTTTCCGCGGTGAAACCATAGAATGCCCTTCGCTTGTAACACCTCGGTAACGGTATCTAAGCAACATGTACGAAGCGACGTTGAAAGTATTTACACTTTACAATCCTTTGATGTCGCTGTTTGATTTTTTGAAGTACTCTTTATTATTTTTTTTTAAGTGTTCAGACATTGAACGGTGGAAGTAGCGGCCCGTTACTATTTCTACACTGGGAAAATGCCACCCTTCTACTTTTACAGATAATCTCTCTTTGCATCTATCTATTTGTATTTATTTTGATATATGACCTATCAAAAGTAATAATAAAATTATTTTGCTATAATCCGCGATACATGTACCGCGATACGATGTATCGCGGATTATAGCAAAATAATTTTATTATTACTTTTGTATTATGGATCTCCGCAAAGTAACGCCTAATTCTTCTATAAATTATGACCTATCACTCTATTCCATTACGGATCGGTAAGCTACACATACTTCAGGAGTTCTGCGAAGATATGCAGGTTTATATATATATATCTTTAGAAAAAATTTTCTATAATTTTTTTAAAATGTCAATGAGTAAAGTAAGGACGCCTTATTTCAGTTGCTTCCATCTACATCCCGGTTAGGTCAGACCACCGAAAATATAAGCGTCCAAGAAGCGTCCTATAGGAACCTGACGATCAAATAACGAATCGCAAACACAGAACACGTAACACACACAGCATCTTCGCAGGCAAGGACGAGGTCCCATTTTTCTGACATCGGACGGTCGTGGCTTCTCGTCACCCTTCCGACGTCGTAATGACTAATCAAAGTCACACGTCGCCCTAAGCCACGGTACGGCCGCACAGGAGGCACCCTTAGGCAGACGTTCCCCGACGCTAGTAGAGCTTCTGCGCTCTACTCTCTGCATTTCTCAACCTCGACGATGTTTCTGCGCTAGCCCATCCGATAGCCGATATTCATTTTGTATATAAGCATTCTTGTTAAGCTTCTTCCACTCTGGATAACACGCTCTGTTATTGTCCATACTTACTAACACGCCCGTTCTTTATATAAGACGAGCAACCTAAATCCATGCGATTCTTTGGAGCTCCCAGTTAGGTCTGACCATCGAAAATATAGGCGTACAAAAAGCGTCCTATATGACTCCGACGATCAAATAACGATCGCAAACACAGAAACACGTAATTCGTGTGTATTACGTGTTTCTACACAGCGTCTTCGCCGGCGAAGACGAGGTCCCGATGGTCTGACGTCGGTCGGTCGTGGCTTCTCGCCACACTTCCGACGTCGCAATGACTAATCAAAGTCACCATCAGCCCTCCACTACATGTCGCCATAAGCCGTGGTCCGGCCTCACAGGAAGCACCCTTAGGACGACGTTCCCCGACGCTAGTAGAGCTTCTGCGCTCTACTCTGCATTTCGCAACCTAGACGATGCTTCTGCGCTCGCCCGTCCCGCCCGGTGACGCTGTAAAAGTCCTTAGGGCTAACAGCATACAGTCAGTAAAAAAAAAATGTGGGTACTAGAGGCGACTTCGACTTGAGCATATATGCTTAAAGTTTGAAGGCGTGAGCTGGCACAAAGCCTCGGTATAATGACTCTTGGTCTCGAATACGTGGGCGAGAGGCTAATTTATGAGACGCTAGCCACATATGAAGCTGTTATGACTCTGCAGCCTGATTCTTATATTTTATATTGGACTTTTTATTCCAGTTTTGTTTTGCTTCGTCGAGCTTCTTAGCGTAATTGGTATTAATGCCTTTGCATAAAATCGGATTTTCATAACTATTGTAGACTCGACTATTTATTATATTAAGTGCATTTTATGATCTTTATGGTTTTTCATTTCGTGTCTCATTTTACTTTGAAAATTCGTATTTTATTGTTTGCTTTCTCAGTTAATGTAACGATGTATTTATAAATAGAAATGCGTCCCATATTGTCATGTTGGTCAATGCTTATTTGTCAATCTGTTTACAACTTGTAAAGAACTATTCTGACGTGCTTGTGGAATCGATAAAAAATATTACAAACATGGATAGTTATGATTCAAGGTATTGTTTATTTTAGTCACTTTTTAAATTGTTCTATAATTTGTTTGAAAAGAAATATGCAAATAAACCATAGCTTTGGCGAAATCTGTGATTATAGAGGTATAGTCTTTGACGATACAACCTTAATAACGTTCGAAGTTATCATTTAATAAATGACTAGCCCGTTGGCGTAGTTAGCAGTTGCCCTGCTTTCAGCTCCGCAAGTCGCGTATTCGATTCTAAAATTTTCTATAAACAATTTGTTTGTTCTTCGAGTCTGGGTGTATTTAAGTATTGGTTTAAAATTGTATTTGTATATATTTACCAGTTTTCTGTCACCCAAATAATTATTTTAAGTTACTTTGGACATACAGCCGTGTGTGAAATTGTCCCATATATTTATTATTCAAATTCAAAATATTCTTTATTCAAGTAAACTTGTAAACAAGTGCTTTTGAATCGTCAACATCTACTGCTGGTTTGGAAAGCTGGTCCTACCGAGAAGAACCAGCAAGAAACTCGGCGGTTGCTCTTTTCAAAGAATAATTCTTATTACTAGTTACATATAGATATTGATGTCTTGTACAGGGTCGAAGACTAGCTATATCCACGCATTCTTATCGTCTAAGTAATCCTCGATAGTATAGTAGGCTTTCTGTATTAGCCTTTTTTAAATAGTATTTTTAAACTGCTGTAATGGTAATGTTAAAGTAGATTAAGAGAAGTATTATAATTCAGACCACTGACCAAATACTAGTATTGTTATTATAATACAACCACACACCAATACCAAAGTCCCAAGGAGCCGTCGGTTAGAACCCAAGAGCCCTCAACGCATTCCTCGTCAATTACTAACCTTCAAGTGGGGCGAGTCATTATGGCGCCGCTTGAAGTGTGACCAAGCTTAAATATCTCCTATCGAATATATATTTTTAGGATCCATAATAGGATTTATAAAAAGAGAACAAAATTAACACGTATGTAAAGTATGTAACCATACAACGCAATAAATAAAATGAGTCACGCGAATCGACCAACTAACAGAGCTTCCGCAAGCAAGATTCGATCGCAAAAGAGAGAGAGAGAGAGCTGTATTTTTTTTTCGGATACTAACTAATGCTGTTAGCCCTAATGGCTCTTACAGCGTCACCAAGAGAGTGGGCGAGCGCGGAAGCATCGTCGGGGGTGTAAACTGGTAGAGCGAGTCTCGAGCGAGGCTCGCAGCATTCTGGGAGCGTCGCCTTAAGGGTGCCTCTTGTGAGTCTGGACCTCGGCTTAAAGCGACGAGCTGTGGTGGGCTGAATCGGACTCACGGAAAGGTCCTAATGTCATACCAGCCGGGGCTAAACGCCCCTACCGCTAGACGTCAGGAAGCGTGGACCTCGTCTGCGCCGGCAAAGACGCGTTGTTTGTTTAGTGTCTAGTGTGCCATTGGCGATCGTCAAGTGATCGTCAGGATCGGAGAGGACGCTTCTAGGGCGTCTATAGTATTTTATTTTGAACTTTTAAGAGAGCTCTGTTAATGACCTGGCCACTTATATACCCCTGGATGGGTGGTAACTATAGTGTTGCTAGCAATAATAAATTGAGACACTGATTAAAAATTGTTGCTGTCTGCATTATCTAATTCAAATTTTGACGGCTATTACAATATAATTTTTAGAATAAGACTTTACTTTGCGGAAGTCGATAACACAAAAGTAATGCCAGTTTTAGTAATGATAAATTTGCTGTAAATCGTGATTAGCGGAAATCTATGTAATGCTAAAAGGAGAGTTGATTCGTAAAACCACCACCGTACAGCACTGTTCACATTTACAATCTCAAGAATCGTTTCGCCTGATAAATGAAGCATTATCAAGAGATACATACGTATATAGAGCTGTGATAGCCTAGCGGTGAAGGTGAACACGAAAGCGGTGAAGCGGTTTCGAGGGGAACACGAGTTCAAACCCAGGCAGGCACCAATGAGTTTTTCTATTAAAAGTCACGTATCTAATTGACAATTGCAATTTATCACACGCTTTTCGGTGAAGTAAAACATCGTGAGGAAACCTGCATATCTCTAGAGAATTCTGGAGATATGTGTAACCTACCAATCCGCATTGGAGCAGCGGTCTTAGCAGGTCTTAGCTCCAAACCTTCTCTCCAGAAACGGCGAGAGGAGGCGTATTCCCAGCAGTTGGATTGTAACAGGTCGCTACTTTACATACGTATATACTCAACTACATAAATTGCAAAGCTTTTCGAATTTCTGAATGGTAGTGGCGGCAAATTATTTCCGCCATGTGGTATCCGGCTGAGTAGAATAGACTACCCTCATTTCTTACCGAGGTGTCGTAAGACGACTAAGGTACGTAGCCGATTCATGTGATAACATGTTGTGCCGACCCCACTTAGAGTGTGATAATGGCTGGAGAATGATGATGGTGGTGGCAAACTATTTCTAGTTTCGTTAAATTTTTAGTTTCCTACATTTTATTTAAAATGATAATATAAAAACTATATCTATCGGTAATTAATAACGCTATAGTTCTATAAACATTATGCCCACTTGCAATGATCCTAAGATTCATTACATTAACAAGGACAAATATTAGCTATGTTAATTGTGTAAATAATTATTTAAACAATCGAAGTTTGTCGGAGCAGTTGCCTAAAGTTTGTTATTGGATGGCACTCACGATGTTTGTTAGTGCAACAGTTCGGGTAAACAAATGATATTGAAATGTTTACCTCAACCCTTACAACTTGTGCAATTCCATTTTATGCAACTTCGTCGTCCCGAATATCCACTACAAAAGAACTCCACCGGCTCTCAAACGACACCGAAGTTTTAAGAAGCGATAGTTCTTCTTTGACTGGTCGAAAACTTACTCTGAGCAATAAAGCGAAACTCGCGCCTTGAGATTTACTTCCCGTTCCGTTTAACTGCTATTGCAATTGTAGTGTATTGATATAATATGATATATATGTAGGTATAATGATGTATATTCGTATCTGTCGTCTCGTCCAAGTAATACGCGGCAAGCGCGGGTTGAGTCAGTCGTGCACTGGCAGGCGCTGAGTTAAGACGTATTACGAGGCAGCGAGCCGATATTACTCAGCAGTATTTATTACCCTTTATTATCTCTGGTAGTATACTACATTTTGGCGACGAGAGTGAAAAACAATGTCTGTAAGTACTTTAATTTAATATTTAAAAGGAAAAAACGGGGGAGATTACGTAGATAAGAGAAAAAAAATTACATTATATTTACGGGTAGACTATACTAGTTAGAAATGAGAATATAAGTATATTTATGGAGGTTAAATACATGCTTTCTTTGGGCGGTATTTTCTCAAATAATTAAAAAAAAATAATAAAAAAGGGGACAGGTATTTATTTTCACTATAAATAAATGGGTGACTTAGTTAAACAAATTGGTGATCTCAATAAGCAGTATAAATAACGTGTTGGGGTCACATTAAGAGTTAAGTAATGCACAACATTACATAGTTTAAGTGATTTGCATTAAATTGCGAAATTACCTACAAATATACATACGTGAAATGCATTAAATTGCGAGCTTACCTTCAAAGATTGTTATTTGCATTTAATTGCGAGTTGAACTACAAAAGTCAGTATTGTGCATTAAATTGCGAGCTTACCTATAGAGATTGTTATGTGCATTTCATTGCGTGTTTTTAACTACAAAAGTCCATATGGTGCATTAAATTGCGAGCTGACCTACAAGGATTGTTATTTGCATTTAATTGCGAGGTAAAAAAAAAAAAAAAGTCAGTACGATGCATTAAATTGCGGTTTACCTACAAAAACGAATTAGAGTGCATTATACTGCGTGTGTACACACAGCGTAATGTATGCATTAAATTGCGAGTTCATCCAAATATGTAACCTATGCATTAAATTGATAGGTTACCGGCACGTGTGACGTGGGCATTAAATTGCGAATTAATATTTTGAAATTTATTTACTTTGAATAGTGAATAAAAAGGAATTAAAGCATTAAATTGCGAGTAAAGGGAAATTTCGTAAAAATCGTTGTTACAGGTAGCTCAAATTGTGCTAGAAAAATTTGATTGTGAAGGTGAGACTAGTTCTGTTGCTGTCAGATGGGAAAAATGGAAGAGAAGCTTGAAAATTTATTTACTTGCGGCTGACATCGAAGAGGATAAGAAGAAAAAGGCGTGTCTTTTACACTTCGGTGGACCAGATCTACAGGAAATCTTTTTCAACATTCCGGGGACAAGCGAAAACGATGATATCAGTACGTTCGACGCTACAATAAGGAAATTGGACGACTACTTTGCCCCCAAACAGAGCAAAGTTTATGAACGCCATATATTTCGCCTTCTCAAACAAGAGCCTCAAGAAAAGTTTGAAAAATTCCTTGTTAGGTTGAGGCAACAAGCAGCTAAATGCGATTTTACTCTAACAGATGATCACATTTTGGATCAAATTGCAGAAAAATGTTTTTCCGATGATTTGCGTAAAAAGATTTTAAAACAGGGTGACACGATGACACTGCACGAAGTTGTAAAAGAAGCCAATGCTTTAGAAGTGATCAATCGCCAATTGGATCACTATGCGGGAAAAGCAACCGAATCGCAAGGAGTGAACGAAATAAGAGCTCGAAATATTACACAAGGGAATAGGGAGCCAGCGCAACTTCCGGGATGTGGTCGGTGCGGTAGCACAAATCATTTCGCCAGAGATCCTAATTGCCCGGCTAAAGAAAAGTCATGTTTAAAATGTGGTATGATAGGCCATTATCGGAGGAGATGTAGATCACAAAAAATAACAACACAAAAGGAAATTGGAAATAGAAAAGATAGACAAGAAATCTTAGCAAAGAAGTTTAGAAGAGTAAATAATATAGGAGAAACATCATCTACAGCGTCCACAATACAAGCTACTAACAATAGTACTGAGTACATATTTAATGTTAACAGCGCTAGTTCAGTTACTTGCAATGTAGCAGGGGTTAGCATAGAAATGTTAGTAGATTCGGGATGTAATGACAACCTAATAACGGACAAGACTTGGAGAATGATGAAAGATAATAACGCAGTAGTAAGCAATCAAGATGCGAATCCTAATAAAAGATTTATGGCTTATGGCAGCAGTGAACCTCTAAAATTGTTAGGATCCTTTCAGGCGGGGATACAATTTGGGGATCGAATGGAAAATGCGAAGTTTTATGTGATAAAGGATGGAACACGTGACTTGTTGGGCTGTCAGACGGCTACCTCATTGGGGGTCCTTAAGATCGATTGCAATGTTAATTTAATTACCTCTCAACCTTTTCCAAAATTTAATGGCGTATTAGTCAAGATTCCTATTGATAGTTCCGTACCAGCTGTTAGTCAACCATATAGAAGAATTCCAATACCCTTGGAGGATAAGGTTAATGGAAAAATAGAAGAATTAAGGAAAAAGGACATTATTGAGGAGGTTAAAAGCGCTTCTAATTGGGTATCACCGATCGTACCTGTTTTAAAAGACAATGGAGATATTCGTCTTTGTGTCGATATGAGACGCGCAAACGTTGCAATAAAACGAGAGAATCACCCGCTACCAACTATGGAGCAGATATTGCCTAGGATGAAAGGTGCTAAATATTTTAGTAAACTGGACATAAAGGATGCCTTTTATCATATAGAAATTCACCCCGAGTCACGACATATCACTACCTTTATTTCAAATAAGGGATTATTTAGATATAAGAGAATGATGTTCGGGATAAGCTGTGCCCCTGAAATTTTTCAAAAGATCCTAGAGCAGATACTTATAGAGTGTGATGGGGTGATAAACTTCATCGATGATATACTCATATATGGTAATAATGAACATGAACATGATGCGAGACTCGGGAAGGTCATGGAAGTTCTCGAAAAACACGGTGTGGTTCTTAGACACGATAAATGTATTTACCGTGTGACGAAAATACACTTTCTAGGACATGAGCTTTCTCAAGACGGAATTAAACCTTTAAGGAAATACACCGCAGCAATTAAGGAATTTAGACCACCGACAAATATAGCGGAATTACAAAGTTTTTTGGGTCTTGTAAATTATGTTGGTAAATGGATTCCTCATGTAGCAACAATAACCGAACCTCTTAAAGCTCTTCTCCGTCTAAAATATGGCAGAAATTCGGACATACAAGATCTCTGGGGTGAGACTCAAAGTATAGCGTTTAACGAATTAAAGACTGCAATAGCGGATATACCCTATTTGGGATATTATAATCCTCTGCATAAAACCATTGTTTTTGCGGATGCCAGCCCAGTCGCGTTAGGTGCTGTACTTGTACAAATCGATGACAGAGGTCCCCGTGTAATCGCTTATGGGAATAAAACATTAAGCGAATGCGAGCGCCGATATTGCCAAACAGAAAAGGAAGCTTTGGCCTTGGTCTGGGCTGTAGAACATTTTGATATGTTCCTCTACGGTAAAGAATTTGACTTAGTAACTGACCATAAGCCCCTTGAGGTGATCTTTAACCCGAAGTCAAAACCGTGCGCTCGAATTGAAAGGTGGGTGCTGCGCCTCCAGTCCTATAAGTTTAAAGTAAAGTATAGCCCCGGCAAAACCAATATCGCCGATCCATTATCAAGGTTATGCAAGCTAGCTGAAACACCGTCAGCGGCGTATGAGGATCATGTCCAGAATATTGTCGATCAAGTGAGGCCAGTCGCAATACCATTAAGAGAGATTATGGAATGTTCTAGAAATGATTCTGAAATCCAAAAGGTAAAAAATGGATTATACAATGACAGATGGGACGATTCTATATCAAATTATAAAATATTTCAAAATGAGCTATGTTTTCACGAAGATATTTTATTGCGTGGAACTCGGATAGTTATTCCAGCGAAACTACGGGATGGTGTATCGAGATTAGCTCATGAAGGACACCCGGGCATAGTGGCAATGAAGTCAAGATTAAGAACAAAAGTCTGGTGGCCCAAATGTGATAAAGACGCCGAAAATTTATGCAAGGCATGTAAGGGTTGCACTTTGGTCTCGGCTCCTAATCCACCGAACCCGTTAAAGAGACGAGAATTAGCTACCGAGCCTTGGGTGGACATAGCTATAGATCTGATGGGTCCATTACCCAGTAATGACTATATCCTAGTTGTAGTTGATTACTATACTAGGTACAAAGAATTAAAAATATGCAAACCAATAACGAGTGCAGAAATCATTTGCCATTTAAAAGATATTTTTAGTCGTTTAGGAAATCCAGTGTCTCTTACATGTGACAATGGCAAACAGTTTACCAGTGAGGAGTTTAAAGCGTTTTGTGCAGAAAGAAACATAAAAATTTACAACACTGTTCCCTACACACCACAACAAAATGGTGAAGTGGAACGACAAAACCGCAGCATCCTAAAACGTTTGAAAATTTCTCAAACTGAAAATAAAAACTGGAAGGAGGCTCTGCGAGAGTATTTAACTATGTATAACAGTACACCCCACACTGTTACAGGAAAAACACCCGCAGAACTTTTTTTTCGCAGGCAATTTCGTGACAAATTGCCTATGATCCAAGATGTAAGTTACAAAGAAAATGACCTGGAGATAAGAGATAAAGATAAAGAAAATAAAGAGTGAGGAAAAGAGTATACGGATAGGAAAAGAAGAGCAACGGATAGTGATTTGAATGTTGGAGATAAAGTCTATATTAAAAATTTGAATAAAATTAACAAACTTAGTCCTAACTTTGAACCGACAACGCATACCGTCGAATCGGTCAAGGACGGAGATATTCAACTACGGAATGATCAAACAGGGCAACAAATACGACGTAATATAATTCACATGAAGAGAATAGAGGGTGAATGGCGAGTAATCGAAAATAATTCTAATGAAGTCGATTCTACTGATAACGAGTGTAATAAATTTGATTCTAATGAAACAGGTTAAATAAATAACACTGGCTATTGAAATTAAGCAATAAATTAAAGGCTAAATTCGTAAAGTTGATGTTGATTGTTGTATAATTTAGAAATACAATAAAGTTACTCATCATTGATTTCAGTTACTTGTTATTTGTTATATATATACATATGTATTGTAATAAGATTATTGTAAAAAGAAAATTATACAAAGGGAGGGATGTAGTGTATTGATATAATATGATATATATGTAGGTATAATGATGTATATTCGTATCTGTCGTCTCGTCCAAGTAATACGCGGCAAGCGCGGGTTGAGTCAGTCGTGCACTGGCAGGCGCTGAGTTAAGACGTATTACGAGGCAGCGAGCCGATATTACTCAGCAGTATTTATTACCCTTTATTATCTCTGGTAGTATACTACAGCAATCTTACGGTTACTTGCTTTGTACTATTAATTTCTAATTGACTTTTCTTTTTGAGCTACCATTAAAACTTTTTATTACTATCGAAAACTTTTATTAAACCCTTGTCGGTACTTTTAGATCATTTCGTTACGTGACAAAAATTTTAAACTACTTTAAGCTTAGGTCTTTCTATCCAAAAAGTAGTGCAGGTCTTTTGGCACTCTGTTATATTATTTTTTACTGATATAATTAAAAAATGTATATCTATTACCTAATCATTGATTAATAGGCTAAAAAATTATATATATACTATTAGCATTTCTTTCCGCCTCGTTGGCAGTTATCCTGTCTTCCAGCGGTTCGTAAACAGAGACGTTTAAATTAAATGTACAAATTTGAAGATTATTTGGATGATAAAAATGCCTAAATTTGAAATTCAATCCAAGCTTCATACAAGACTGCGGTTTAATGATGTAAAATTGAAAACGTTTAAAGATTGACCGCCGAGTTCCTTGTTTGTTCTTCTCGGTAAAAGCAACATTCTAAAGCAGTTGTAGAGCATCATTAATCATATTAGTCCTTGACGATTGAAATGTGCTCGAAAGAGCTTATTTGAATACAGATTATTTTGATTTGCTTTGATTTTTGCGAGCCAAATTTTTCTATAAACAATGTTTGGTTCTTCGAGTCTGGGTGTATCTATTAGGGATGGACGGAATCACCAATCACTAAGTGATGATGATATAATTCACTCATCATATAGCATCATCTGCTATTGAATTATATATAACTGCTATTGCTATACAAAATGATGGATATTCCATAAAAAAGTAAAATAATATTACAAAGAAATGTTATTATTATATCATATGTATCGAGGTTATGTGGCACTTTTACGATATTCCAAGTGAATGTATTACCTAGTATGCTTTAAGATATTGAATTGAATATGATTTAAGAATTACGCTTGTTTGTACTTGAACAATAACTTTGTCGAGTGATAGCTGAATAATATAATAGCCGATATAATTTTTTGCTATTTGCTATTTACGCTTTTAGCGATTCAGCGATTACTGGACTAAATGATTGCTTATGCAAACAAATGTAGTGCTTATATCTTATAGATTACATACGCATATACGGCCTACATTTATTTGTTTATACAATAGCAATCGCAATAGTAGCACGATCACCGTGGTCACCTTTGATCATATCATGGTGCGAATATGATTCTCAAATCGCAATCATACCTAAGCTTAGTATCTATATGTTTATGTGTTTAAAATTATTTATGCACATATACATTTACCAGTTGTCACCCATAAGACATAACTTACTCGTATTAAGTTACTTACTTTGGGGACGTGTCCCATAAAAAATGTTTTTCTTCTATTATTTAAAGCACTGATTGTAAACACGCCAATGCTTTTGGAATATATAAAAACGTCTCTATTGTTATCGGTGTAAGTTGTATAATTGTTTTTCTAACATTATAATGTTATCTGTAAGATAGTGTTAGTAATTATAAAATGCAACAGTGAACGGAACGCATTCGTTCGGGGTCCAATAGCGGTCATCGCACTGCAGTGTGTTGGCCTGCGCACTGATAATATCAACTAGCTACACGCGACTTCGTTTATGTAAATAATATTACTTGTACAGTGGTAATGCAGCCACTAAATTACAGTTAGTCAGTAGAGGAATAAACAGACACGGAGAGAGGGAAAGTCGCGAGGAATAGCGTTATTTTCCTATATATAAAGACTTTTCATTACTTTGTTTATAACGGATTACTTTCGGGAAGAAAAGGTTTTTAATATTCATATTGCTTAGCAGTTCTGTCTTGTTTTACATACATTTTGAAAAAATAAATTAAATAAATATATGGGACACTTACACACACGGTCGTCCGTCCCCAAAGTAAGTTAATACTTGTGTTATGGGTGACGCACAACTGGTAGATATACTACATATACAATTTTAAATACAATTACACACCCAGGCTCGAAGAACCAACAAATTGTTTGTAGAAAATATTGGCCCCCGGCGGGTATGGAACCTACGTCCCGCGGGGCTGAAGGTAGGGTCACTACCCACTGCGCCAACGGGCCAGACAATTGAGTTAAAACAGATTTTTTTTATTCATACCTATATTATAAAAGGTGCATTTGTGTCTGTTTGTGTTCCTATCTTTCACAAAGTAACAACATCGATTTGATTTATTTTATGGACATAGATAAAAGGCAGGCATTAAAAAAAATTACTTACTAAGTACAGCCGCGGGCAGAAGCTGGTGGTAAAAATAATAAGCAATGAATATAATCTTTTGTTTCAACTTACCTTAGGCGACTGAATAGGATAGACCAACCTCATTTCTTACCGAGGTGTCATAAAAGGCGACTAAGGTAAGTTGACGTCGGGCAGGTGGCCGGTCATGTCATTTCAAACATGTTTAAAACATGTTGTGCCGACCTTACTTAGAGTGGGATAAGTGCAGGAGAATAATGATGATAATCTTTCGTGTTAGCTTTTGGATAATTAAAAATGTTAAGTAAAACTGACTTCCTTTTGTTTTCTACATTTCGAACGCAGCGAGCGCTCGAGGTGGTCGATTGATATTTGTAAGCGTATAAGTAAAGTGAATTCCAAGTCCTGTGAGCTTTTATTACATATGTTTCAATTCTATTCGATAGGTCTTTAGAAAATTCCAGTTCAGGTTCGATCTCTTTTAAAATGATTTCGTTCAGGCACGCCGCGTCGCGTCCGTGTCGCGGACGGTCGCCGGCGATGCTTATCGACAATTAAAACGTATCGCGACCTGTTGCTCCCTCCTCTTTACCCCTCTTCCGCTCCAATGGACCCTCCAACACTTTCAATTAGGATTTATCGTGTCGAATTTTTGTTTTCAAATTTTGAACTATTAAGGTTTGATTGTTACGTGAATTTCGCTTTGATTGTAAACGATGATATCGCGGTTTCAGAAAAACAAGGAAAAGAAAAAGCAACTACTAAAATTTCAATTTTACAGGAGAAAAATAAAATTGAAATATAGAACCCGGCATTAAATAATGTACATCGATGTTTAGAACGAAACAGCCGGCCAGTTCGGTCTAGTAGAGTGCTGTCTCTGTCACACACGGGTTCGTCAGTCTGTGCGACAGAGACAATGAAGCGAGATCTAGCCGATTTCCCTCTCTAAGCCTCGATGTGCATTATTTATTGCCGCGTACTATACTAACAGTGAACATTAATCAAATGATAGGAAATATACTCTACTTTTAAATTAACTATTCAAACCATTAATTTTTTTTAAGTAGAAAGTGTTACGCTTTCACTGAGACCCATCATTTCTTAATTTTACTTTAAGATATCATTATGTTAAGCATGTGTACCGAAATATATTTGGGGACTTTGTGTAGAATAGTAAAAGAGGATAAAAACCACCATACATTGTTTTTTATATCTCAAATGAGTGTTATACGATCAATGAAAATTTTATACTTGGCCAAGATTACGTTTAGTCTAGTATTTATAAATAGAAGATGTCATAACAGTGAATTTGTAAACAAGCAACGCCCACTTTAATGTTGAACAACATATTACGAACTCGATAGCGGCACGTGCTTTTCAATAAAAACTTTGGAGGTCAAGTGTAGTAGGCGTATTTATATCGGAACGAGGCTAGGTGCCGCGTCTGCGGGGGCGGTCATTAACTGGGTCGCGGGGACAAAGACCCGAGCCCTCGTCGGGGTGGGTCGACCTGGGGGTGGTTGGAGGTTTCGCTTTCACCCCCGAGCCGCCTCGTTTACGCTCGTCTATCCTCGTCTATCCTCGGCTCTCGGCGAAACACCCCGGCGTACCCTCGAACCGGCTACGAGAGCGTTCACGATAAATGTTTACTCTTCGCGCTCTCGATGCGGGCGTCCACCTCAAGGGGATTAATTTAGAACTTCTCGAGCATTAATTCTTGTTGAACAGTTCTCCCTTTTTGCGGTACGAGAAATCACGTCTATCGTGCCGTCGCAACGATTACGTCGAGATTTTTCGTTAGCGAAAAATGAACCCCATTCCAAGGTGCCTTTGCGAGTTCACGGCAAGGGTGATGCGAACAAATGTATAAATATTTATTATGCAAATCGTCTGTAATGAGGCGGTCGCGACATCGACCTGACTGCGCGCAGGAAATAAGTGTCAGGTTCCCAAAGTATTGAGGGCATTGACGAGTCAACGGTTAATTATGAAAAGGTCGTTGCACGTTGAGAAATAATTGAATAACATAATCAGTTTATAATATTTAAAATATGATTTTTTTTTATAAGTCGCTCACGACTTTTGTTCAGTACAGGTTTTATACTTAAATTTGATTACTTGTCTTTCCAGTGAGATGCAGACATTATTTATTTATTATGGATTTATGGATGACTTAGTTTTGATCTAAGCGTTACTTTAACCTTTAATACAAAAGAAATAATAAAATTATTTTGCTATAATCCGCGATACAGCGTGTATTAAGACGTGAGTATAGCCAATTTCTTTACATTAACTATGAATACTACTAACGATACTCTTAAATTGGACCGTGGTGTTAGTATTTATAAGAAGTTGTTGGCGGTTTTACTTAGCTTTAAGAATTCCATTGTTATGTCACTTAGCCTTAACCTCCCAATAAGTATTCTATAGTTATGTCTAGACATAGATAGAACACCGTAGTGCGTGGGCGTCGTATAGTTTGTATAGCCGATATTATTGGACCCCTTAATCATATCTTATTTGCAATTTTGTCTTGATTTATGCTCGCCCTCGTGATTTACATTCAGATCGCAACCAACGTGGGACTTACGAAATTAATTAATCATAATTTATTTGCATATCCAGCCGAACTGGGTTGTGACTGACTGTAAAGTTATTCGAAACACGAAAACGAGACCTTTAGTATATGTTCTAAGCTCGTGCCTTTATGCGTTCACTTACGAATTGAGGCTTAACTCGACTCGGCTGGCTTAGTAATTTATATTAATCCGACACTACTTTAAACAGTAAAGTAGCGGCCTGTTACAATCCCGCTGCTGGGAATAGGCCTCCTCTCTCCGTTTCTGGAGAGAAGGGTTGGAGCTAAGACCTACCACGCTGCTCCAATGCGGATTGGTAGGTTACACATATCAACAGAATTCTCTAGAGATATGCACGTTTCCTCACGATGTTTTCCTTCACCGAAAAGCTTGTGATAAATTGCAATTATCAATTAGACACATGAGTTTTAATAGAAAAACTCATTGGTGCCTGCCCGGGTTTGAACTCGTGTTCCCCTCGAAAGAGTCGCACGGTCTCACCGCTGGGATATCACAGCTACTTTAAACAGTCTTACATAATATTAGATCGTGTTTAATAATAAGTAAATAAATATATGGGACCCTTACACACACGGTCGTCCGTCCCCAAAGTAACTTAATATAGTACCCGGCAATAAATAATGCACATCGAGGCTTAGAGAGAGAAAGCGGCTTGGTTCTGCTTCATAGAGCATTGTCTCTGTCGCACAGACTGAACTGAACTGAACCCGTGTGAAACGCCACATACTGAGTGACAGTGACAGCGCTCTACGAAACCGAACTGGCGGACTGTTTCGTTCTAAACGTCGATGTGCATTATTTAATGCCGGGTACTACTATACTTGTGTTATGGGTGAAGGACAACTGGTAAATGTACTACAAATATAATTTTATATACATAAAAAACAAATACAAATATACACCCAAGCTCGAAGGACCAACAAATTGTTTATAGAAATTATTAGCCGAAGATGAAGGCAGGGGTCACTACCTATACATTGCACATTTTTCTGACCGTCAAAGCGTCGCTGTGGCTCGGTCTGCTTTCGAAACAGTACTCAACAATTTAAAAATGTTCCGATTATCACTGAATTTTATCTCATTTAAATCATTTTAAAGATTGTCTGGATTTACAGGGGACCTAGTGCGAGCATCAATAGATATCTGCATCCTTTTATAAGGCAATTGTGACATATGAATAATTAATGAATAAAAAAAAATCATTATAATCGGTCCAGCCGTATCGGAGAATGTAAAGGCAAACAAGTGGTATCGAAATAAATTATAAAATTTGCATTAAATTATAAGCAAACTATAAATGAATACGTATGTGTTATCGTGATTTTATTATAAGGCAATCATTATGCGAAAAACATTGCATAAAATATGCATTAGATGCAGTTTAGTAATGAAGATAGTATTAAAGTTGCATGAAAGGGCGCATGCAAGACTTTTTATTGTTAATTGTATACGGCATAATCAACATAATTCAATCATCATTCTCCTGCCCTTCTCCCACTCTAAATGGAGTCGGCACAACATGTTACAAACATGTTGTCACATGATTTGGCTGCGTATTTTACGACCGGCCACCTGCCTGACGTCAACTTACCATAGTCGCCTCTTACGACACCTCGGTAAGAAACGAGGGTGGTCTATTCTATTCTGCCGGATACCACACGGCGTAATCAACATAATTCAATGTAACAATCTTTTGACATCCGAATACCGCTCTAGGCAATCTTTTATCTATAACCATACAAGGTGTAAAGGTGTGATAGGCCAGTGGCGAAACTGTGCAAATCTCGTGACTATCACGAGTTCAAACCCCTGGCATATCAATGAGTTTTTCAGTTAAGAACTTATGTGTCTAATTGATAATTGCAATTTATCACACGCTTATCGGTGAAGGAAAACATCGTGAGTAAACCTGCATATCTCTAGAGAATTCTAGGGATCTGTGTAATCTACTAATCCGCATTAGAGCAGCGTGGTAGGTTTTAGCTCCAACCCTTCTCTCCACAAAACGTAGAGAGGAGGCCTATTCCCAGCGGTGGGCATAGTAACAGGCCGTTAGTTCATTGTTCATACTATGTGTGCACGTGACTTCGTACACATCAACTTAAATGTTGGAATACCTGAAATAACTGAAATGTTGAAATGTTGTCCGGTATAAATGCTTCAATGCAGTAATTTTTTTATACACAGAGTTAGCGGTGAAAGCGTAATAGATAGAAAAGATTAATAGACTTTCGCACTTTCGCTTATGATGATCTCAAAACTTCTATCTACCTCCCGATGATGCTTCGGTTAAGCGTCGAAACGATTGTTGAGATTGTGGTTGTGAATATGTCGAATGCGAGTAGAGAAGTAGTGCGTGCGGTTTCGGCGGTGCTGGTATGAACACGGGTGGTTCTCTGTCCTTTGAGCATTGAAGAGATTTTCCGTCATCGCGGATTACAGGAAAATAATATCATCTGACTTTTTTTTTGACTGGCCCGTTGGCGCAGTGGGTCGCGGGTTCGATTCCCGCCGAGGGCCAACATTTTCTATAAACAATTTGTTGGTTCTTCGAGCCTGGGTGTGTATTTGTATTTAAGTATGTGTTTAAAATTATATATGTAGTATATTACCAGATGTCCATCACCCATAACACAAGTATTAAGTTGCTTACTTTGGGGACGGACGACCGTGTGTGTAAGTGTCCCATATATTTATTTATTTATATTTATCATCATTACTTTTATATTATGAATCATCGCAAAATAACGCCTAATTCTATAAATCACACAATCTATAGTAACTATGCATATACCGATGTTTTTTAGTAGAGATTTATTGTCGCTATTTATCTCGATATTGATGTAAAATTCCGTCTTCCTTTGTGCTTGTGAACGATTAATCAACGAGCGCCCGTTGTCCGCGTTAAGTGTGTGATCACGGAACTTTATGTTAATGGATGCGGCATGACTAATATAAATTTCAATAAAATTTACAGACGTGCATACCAATGTTATAAGACTCTAACCTAATACGAAAAAAATAATGAAATTATTTTTCTATAATTGGCGAAAGTATATAGAAAATATATATAATGCTGAAGTAAGTGGGTAGGTGTCAAAGTGTCACAACACATTATTATTCTAGTGTTTAATTTTTTTTCTTTAAATTGTTAAAATAATAACTAATTAATTGCAAAATTGTTTTAAAAGCATCACAAATGTACCAATAGTGTTCCTAACCCACCAGCATAACTTTTAATAAGTTTGTTCAAAGTTTACTTACATCTTACTGCCACATCACTATAAACTGTCAAAACAAATCATCACTATTTTCATCAAAATGGATATGCTGAAGAAATCTTTGGAAGAGCTTTCAGATCATTTTAATTCCCGGATGGCTGATTTTCAAAAGGATCTCAAGAATTCCATACCTGCAACGAGTCCCTCCTCAAATATAAATGCTCAATTTCTATCTTTCAGAACATTTGTATTAAATGCTCTTGAAAGCCTGCAGTTGCAACTACAACTTTTGTCTACACAACAGGATGAGATGGAAATGAGATCTAGACGGAAGATTCTCCTGGTTCATGGCTTCTCGGAGGCTGGCAATAATGTTACACTGAGTGTTACAAAATTCCTATCAGAGCAGCTTAAAGTGCCAATAAGCGATGACTCACTTACTCAGTGCCATCATTTGGGCCCCTCTACAAGTGAAAAACCTCGGCCACTGATAATAAAATTTAAAGATATATCTCTTCGAAATAAGATTTGGTTTTCTAAGATTAATTTAAAAGGCAGCGGTGTTACTTTGTCCGAGTTTTTGACAAGAGGCCGGCATGAGGCATTCGTGGCCGCGCGAAAGCGGTTTGGAGTATCAAAGTGCTGGACTAGAGATGGGTCTGTGACTGTATTAGGACCTGATGGCACTCGTCATCGAATCGTCTCAGTTGCCCAGCTGAACGCCATCCCTGATCCGGTTGTTACCACTGTATCCTCTGCTACAGTCACGACAGTCACCACAGCCATGCCGAAGGACAGTAAGAATACCAACATCAGGACAAAAAGAGTTGCTAAGCGTTAGCTTTTAATTATATCCTAGTCAAATTTTTTGTTACAAAAATTCAGCCATGTTTTATACTTGTTTACTTTATCTTTTCTTTTGTTTTAAGGGGCTGTTATGTTTTGTTTATGTATTTTAAAGTACTCCAACTTGTTACTGAATATATTAATATTCCATAGTAATTATAGGTCCCTAAATAGCTAATGATGCTGAGATATATATATTCTTTTCCTTTACTGATTAATATTAATTTGTACTTTTATCTTTTGTTTACTTATTTTTTATTGTTATTAGCCTGACGTTATGTAGGTACTATTATTGTTTACATGGTTTTTGAACCATAGACTACTAATTAAATATGAACTATTTTGACATTAACCACCGACGAACGTCTATAGATATCTGAACGATAGAACAGATAACGGTAAATAGCAGCAGTAACGTTATCGTGTTATTTTATTTATTTTACTATAATTATATATCATAATATATTTTTTTTTTTTTTTGTTATATTAAATTGTAAAGATTTCAAACATGGTGAATACATAATGTTGTCTCAGTAATAATAGTGTTTTGTGTAACTTTATTTACTATATTTTACTATTTATTTTGTTATTTTTATTTATTTATTTTTATTTTTTTTTTCTTCACTCTTTTTGTGTTTTTAGTTTAGTGTAGTTTTTAATAATAATTTAGCTTTGAATAAGTATGTTGTAATCTTTTCTTCTTCTATTTCTTGCTAACAACTGGTGGGTAAAGGACGTACTATTGTGATACCTTGCTATTGATATTGCATATAAATCGAGTATATATTTATTGTTATTTTAGTCTCATAGTTTTATATTTATTTTATTTTTATATATATATATTTTCTCTTTTAAATGTCGTCGACAAATAATAGTATTCATAGCGATTTGTTTTTGTCACTGTCATCGAGCGATGAAATGGGCAGTGATAATAGTTACCACAGTACAACTCCTCCTTCACTTAATATGGCCCTTAGTTCTCATTTCTCAGACTGTGTGAAAAATTTTAATGTTATCCATATCAACGCCCAAAGCATTCCGGCCCATTATCCTGATATGCTTGAGTCCTTAGATTCTCGAAATATTCATGCCATACTTGTTTCGGAATCCTGGCTAAAACCATGTCTACCATCTACTTCCTATTCGTTACCTGGGTTCCACCTCATACGCAATGACCGTACTAAGAAAGGTGGAGGGGGTGTGGCGATCTATCTGAGATCTTATTTTCCTTTTAAAATAGTTGATTTATCATGTCAGTCTCCATCCGAAGACAGTGCCGAGCATTTGCTAGTTGAGGTGGGTTTGGCTCAGTCTAAAATCCTACTCGGAGTTTTCTACGTTCCATCTCTTCATATTAATTATTTCCCTTCTTTTGAGAATATCCTAGAACGTTATGTCCCTCTATATAACAATACGATTATAATGGGCGATTTTAACACTTGTATCCTCAAAAGTGACTACCGATCCCGAAAACTAGTGTCTATTATGGAGGCTTGTAATATGCATATCTTACCTTCTAATGCTACCCATTTTTTTCCAAATTGTACGCCTTCACTTCTAGACCTTATCATGGTTTCTTCTCCTGATTTAGTTTTTAAGCATGGACAGTGTCCTGCTGACGCTTTTTCTTATCATGATCTTGTTTTTCTCTCGCTTAAATTGCGCCCTCCAAAATACAAACCAAATATTCTTATGCGACGTAATTTTGGTGGGATGGATAGCGTAAGTTTAAATGAAGATGCTCGGCGAATCGACTGGTCCATAATTGATACTGAAGTCTCCGTAGATAAAAAAATTGACATATTTAACTCCTTGTTAGTAAACCTTTATGACTCTCATGCCCCATTAAAGCCTGTTAAAATTAAGTTAAATCATGCACCACCGTCACCACAATACACAAGCACTACACACGTTCTCTATCACAAACTCAACAATCGTTTAGCCTTGCAAACCTTTGATTGCATCATCATTGCAGCATCATCAGGAGATAGACTCCACGACAAAATCGCAATTTGATAGTGAATGTGTGTAGTCCTTGTGTATTGTGGTGGCGGTGGTGCAGGTTTGTGCATGTGTTTTTTTTAACGAATGCTGCATGTTCCAGGTATTAAAACGTATAGTCCACTCCACACTTAGCATTATATATACTTCCTATTTACTTTATCGCGGATTATAGGAAAATAATTTTACAATTACTTTTGTATTATGGATCTCCACAAAGTTACGCCTAATTCGTAAATCATAGTTTTACTGCAAACTTGCGCTAGAACAATCTCGGCGACCATTTCGCTTTGTAATTGAAGGATCACGAGATCACTTCGCGCCAAAATCGTAAAGCATCGTCGTAAAAGACTAGTATACTACCCGGCATTAAATAATGCACATCGCTGTGTAGAACGAAACAGCCGGCCAGTTCGGTTTCGTAGAGCGCTGTCACTGTCACTCAGTTAGTATGTGACGTTTCAGACGAGTTAGTCAGTCTGTGCGATAGAGACAATGCTCTATGAAGCAGAATCTAGCCGATTTTCTCTCTCTAAGCCTCGATGTGCATTATTCGTTGCCGGGTACTATAAATAATTTTATTATTCTATTGTAATGTCGGTTGAGTAGTTCCAAGATGTCGCTTCCAGTGTCTATATTGTACGTTTCGTCTACGTCTGATGACGCGTTTGGCCAATAGTAGTGGCGTGGCGTAGGTCAGTGATCGCAAAACGTTGATTGTCCGCCTGACGTGCGACGGACGGACGAATGCCACCGCCGGCCGTTCGCTTTGTACGCATCGTATATCTTTATATCTATGTTGCTCTTTATCTGATTTTGTACCTGCGTGGGATGAGCGGCCTATACATTAATGTGGAGTTATATTTTCAATAAACAGATCGAAAGTAGTCGGGGAGCGTGTTCGCTTCATATCATTTGTAATATCGAACTAAAGGAATGCTACTTTGAGTTTTATACGATATTAAACTTTTGTATAGTAACCGGCATTAAATAACGCATCGATGTTTAGAACGAAACAGCCGGCCAGTTCGGTCTAGAAGAGTGCTGTCTCTGTCACACAAGGGTTCGTCAGTCTGTGCGACAGAGACAATGAAGCGAGATCTAGCCGATTTCGCTCTCTAAGTCTCGATGTGCATTATTTATTGCCGCGTACTATACTAACAGTGAAAATTAATCAAATGATAGAAAATATACTTTACTTTTATATTAACTATTCAAACCATTAATTTTTTTTTTTAAGTAGAAAGTGTAACGCTTTCAGTGAGACCCATCATGTTTTAATTTGGATCCCTCAAAATAGTTACAAAAAGGTATAGGAGCGTTAACTGCTCCTATGCCTTTTCTAATGCCGCTTTTTCTAATAGTACTGCATCTACAGATATAAAATCATGGACAAAAGCATGAACAGAGAGGATTTAGGTAAAGTTGCGGGCAGAAAGCTGTAAAGTTGTAAATTATTTGAAATTGTTATAGTATATGAGTTTCATCATTTACTGATACAATAACTGATAATACACACACGGAGCCTATCTTTAATTTGAATGAAGTCGTGGGTCAACCGTTGAACTGTGCGTTATCTATACTCTGGGCGTGAATTGTATATGTTCCTAGTTTCAATAGTGTATTTTCATATATCCTCTCCAAACGGTCCATGCAACAACCACAGATCGACAAAAAGAAAGAGACATGCTGATATATCAAGTGAAGCATTTTTAAGTACTTTTGGTTTACGTGCAACGTAGTGTTGGGGCTAGTGAGATATATTATACCCGTATTCTCGTTACGATAGCTTATGATAACGATCGGCATGGTTTCCACAATTCCTATAGAGACAGGTATCGGCAAACTTTTTATGACTCTAGAGAATAAGTCACGTATCAAAGAGTTTTGAGATTCAGATAAAGTGGCAATAAAAAAATTGTTTTCATGATGATATTTTAGTTCGATGAAATTTTGTATTGGATGTATATTTAATATTAGATTTACAGTAAACGAATTTTGAGAAATAATGTTTATATAAAATATTGTAGTGCAAAACATATTCTAACATTATAACATCAATGGTACTGGCTTTGCACGCTTTTGGAAAGATATTGTTTTTTATAAAATTTTATAGTAATACTTAAAAGTGTCGCGTGCGGCTTCTGAGTCAATGGTTGCTGATTTCAAATAGTAAGCCGTAAAGGCATCTTTTTAATTCCGCGCACTCCTTTCTATTTATAGATCCGAGGATGAATCTCGTTACGGCTTGTGATACCAATGTGATATCCATATGTGGCTGGTTGATGTACGAGCATCGAGGTGTTTATCTATTATACGGTGATAATTTTAAATAAATTACCCATTAATTTAGTACTTCATTACCAAAGTAAACCTCAGAGAAGATAGGAAGGCTCAATTTAAATTGAATATTATAGAACGTTTTGAATTTATATTCAGGATATGCAATTTCTACAGTTAAATTTTAAATTGATTTAGTTTTAATGGTTTCGTTCTTTTTATGGTAAACTGCTAGCTGTCCTAATTATCAGCTAAACGCTTTGATAACCCAACGGTGAGTTTAAAAGATCACGGGTTGAGATCCCAGGCAGGCACCGCCTCAGCAAACATATATTTTTTCAATAAATATTTACGACAGTACTTTAATAACCTTCACTGGATTATTCGGCAGGATCGTTCTTTTTTCTATGTCCCCAGGCTACAAATTTAATTCAGAGCTACTGGCTTACCCATAACGTATATTAATATTAATTTATAATAACGATTATTTTACACGTAAACTTTGATTTCTAATAGTTACTAGGGACATTATTTATATTATTGACAGAGTTAATACTCGCAATGCTGTTTATGCCGTAGGCCTATTAGCCGTTAGGTTCCGTTCGCAGTACCTTATATTTGATGTTCTGTCCTATTTAATTAAAAAATATTCGAATATAAGTCTTATTTTTATTAAAAGAGGGTCCATATTGAAATGGTAATACGTTTCGCAAGGGTTAGGATTGTGTGCGATCCAATGTTATGTTAGTGTTCGTCAATAAATCTTGTTGACTGAAAATTTACGGTTAAACTTATATTAACAGGCGTTAACTTATTATGTAATTAAGGAAACTATTTTCTTACTATAAACTAGGTGTGGAATATATTGTTTTAATTGATTAACTTAAAATGATGATCATTAGTGATAAAGTTAGTTTAGTGACCTTTTCACTGGTAGCTTTTATTTAGTCATTGCTAGATTTAGTCATTAGATTGCTAGTCAAGACTAAACTATATTACCCGGAAATAAATAATGCACATCGAGGCTTAGAGAGAGAAAATCGGCTAGATTCTGCGTCATATATCATTGTCTCTGTCGCGCAGACTGACTAACCCGTCTAAAACGTCACATACTAACTGAGTGATAGAGACAGCGCTCTACGAAACCGAACTGGTCGGCTGTTTCGTTCTGAACATCGATGTGCATTATTTAATGCCGGGTACTATAGTTTAGCCTTCAATTAAATCGCAATAAGAGTTCATGGTAGGCCTGTTGTTCTTGTGAGACAAGGATTCGAGCTTAGAACCGCCACAATGAAATGCGAACAAAGGTCTCTGAATTTCTGTTTTATTTACAGGTTACCTTACAATGTTTTCCGTGAAGTGCATGATGAATTGCAAATATTAATTAAGCAATTAAATTTAACCCACTTCTCGATTGAGCTGAAATCTTACACACTAGTCTACTCCAGATGACAATGCATGTTTATGATAAGCATGACCTGATGCTGCTCCAAATGAGGGGACTTTTTCAACAGTTAACAGTAGGGACATGAAATTTTGTTAAAAGCTTTTTTAATTTGTTCATTGTTAAATTATATCTATTAATTTAAATTAATATACGACATTTAAATAAATATAAATATATGGGAACACTTACACACACAGTCGTCCGTCCCCAAGGCCCAAAGTAACTAACTTAATACTTGTATTATATATGGGTGACGGACAACTGGTAGATATACTACATATATTCTTTTAAATACATACTTTAATACAAATATACATACTGGCTCGAAGAACCAACAAATCGTTTTATAGAAAATGTTGGCCCTCGGCGGGAATCGAACCTGCGACCCGCGAAGCTGCAGGCAGGGTCAGCGCCAACGGGTCAGTCAATATATTGCGGTTTCTAATATGCATAATATAAAATAATAATAATAGAATTCAAAGTCTAGTGCAACCACGGCCTTATTTTAAATGCATTCAGATTTTCTATCTGCAGTTTATCTCAGATCAGTCGTACCATTGCCAATAACCCTTCCAATTAAGGTTGTGGCTTCGCGCGAAATACTCGTACCGTTATGCAATAACTGCTCAGTTAAACTGAATGGATTACCTCGAAGTCGCTTTCAGGTGTTCCCTGCAAGCGCACAACATCATCGGGCGGCCAATTAATTGTCTACCGTACATTTAATGACATTAATAGGAAAGTTTAATCAAAAATGTACTTTCACATCATTAAAGATGTTTAAACTATGTAATTTTAATAGTCAATTTACTGTAATGGCTTTAACAGCGTCACTGCCGCGTGGTACCCGGCTGAGTAGAATAGACCACTCTCATTTCTTACCGAGGTGTAAAAGGCGTCAAAGGTAAGTTGACCTCAGGTAGGCGGCCGGTCGTCAATACATAGGCGCCAAAATGTGACAACAAGTCCGTAACATGTTGTGCCGATCCCAGTTATAGTGGGATAAGGGCAGGATGATGATGATGATGACTTCAACAGCGTCAACGGACATGTGAAAGTGCGTAGTAGCATTGTCGAGGGTGACAAATGCAAAAAAAAGGTCCTAATGGTACAGAGTGCTTTAGATCTATTAACGTCGTGGAATGATGTCCTTTGGGCGTATATCTTCATGGTATGGTATGCGGATTCCTGTATCAGCTGACAAATTGCAGTCAATCAGCTTACTCATTATTTAAGAGTATTATATCTTTAACGGTATAATGCAGCAGAAAAAATGGGCATATTTAATTGAAATAAATACTAAAATAAACAATTATTACATTTCTCGGAACGTCTACGACTGTTTATTGTCTCGTCGGCTATTTAACGTCATGGTGTTGCTATTCTTTCCCGTTTAATTTCAAAGCGTCTCCTTTGTTAGGACAAGACGTCTCCGAGAACAATACTAAATGTTTTTACAATAGCGGCACATTCAACCAAACATCTGCTATTTTAAAAAACGCCTTATCCTCTATCTGATTGTGTTGTGGGATGTCTCGAACATTTTACTTTATAATATAAGAAACGAAAGACTTTTTTTTTTCATTGTTAATTAAAAGACTTTGTATATAACGTTATCCGATATCTTTCTCATCAGTGCAACTACTGCCGCTAGTTTCATTAGAATTTTGAGTTTCGATTGAATTGAAAAATTGTTTATCAACTATTTTGGCTTTGGTAGACCAAGGTCATGCTTTTTTTTTGGATCGAAGTTGGTACCCATTTAATTAGACCGATCATCGACTGATGAAATCACTTTTGCAGTGCATTAATTCCTTAACTTTTGACCATAATAGTTAAAGTAGGGTAAAGTAAAATATCGTCGCTAACTAACTTTGTGGTTATAACCAATCATCTATTAATGGAATAAATATTATATAGGTTCTTGTAACCGTTCGGAGTCTCTCTCCGGAGTCCTCACCGGTCTGCAGCTTTTGAGGGTAGTTTTCGTTACGCTGCTACAAAGTCATGGAATAATCTTCCACCGCCGTTACGTATGTTACAAGCAGTAAGTTCGGAGTCTCTCTCCGGAGTCCTCACCGGTCTGCAGCTTTTGAGGGTAGTTTTCGTTACGCTGCTACAAAGTCATGGAATAATCTTCCACCGCCGTTACGTATGTTACAAGCAGGACAATTGTTTAAGGTAAAATATAAAGCATATTTATTAAATCAACAAATCAATTCATTATAACCAGTGTATCGAAACTATAATAAACTTATTCTCTTATTTAGTTATTTTTATACCTTATTTATCTTATTTAGTTATATATATATGTGTGTGTAACGTATATTTATATGTAATATTTTATATTTTATATGTATATAAATATTAATATATTTTATAATTTATGTATTTATTTTTAGTCTGAATACGCATAATGAGGGTGCATAAATAATTATGAGGATGCGTGAAATGTTTGTGATAACGACGGAACGGAGACACGCATTTAGTCGCTGACGTACGAGAGTGGCTGATGGTGACCCCTGAAAATCAGCGTCAGTAGTGAATTACTAATTACTGACAAGGCTGAGAGGTTATCATTTTGGGCATCACACTACGCAGACTGAATATCTTTTATTTTATAATAATAATAGATTTTTTTTTTTTTACTACTTTACTACTTGTTGTCCTTTTTTATTATTATTATTTTACCATCTATTTGTTCATAAGTTACTTGTGTAATGTGTTGGCACAAATAAAAACTATTTTCTTTCTTTCTTTCTTTCTCTTCTTAGGCCTTCGTGCATCACTGCAGCAAAAACTGTACCAACGCGTAGGGGTTCAAATGGGGCGAGTTTCGGGTGCGGGGGTGATGCGCGGGGCGGCGGGAACAATGCGGCCGTATCGATCCACCCTCGTGCCGTCTACTCGACACGCACGCCTTCGCGCACTTTATGCGCTCCTGGAACTTTAGATCGAGTCAGTGGAACTCCTGATTGCGTGTGCGACGATTGATTTTTTTTATTTGCTTGTTTAGTTTTCGTTAACTAATTAATTTTTTATATTAAAATTAGCATAAATTGAATAAACAGTAATCACATATATTCATTGTTACTTTTAACTTAAGAAAAGAACATAATTTTGTTTAAGACTCAGTGTCTAAGTTGACTATATGAAATAGAAATATTTAAAAAACCGCGAATTCTGAATTACTTTTCGTACATAGAAAAAAATACTTTCAATAATCAGAGAGGGTAGTATTAGGTGTACTAATAACGTCTTAACTCAAGAGACAACTATGTATTGCACTTCGCTGATAACAGACAAAAGTTGCCAAGGATTATAATGGTCAGGGAAGATGGTGCAAAAAATAATTGCAGTAAGTAGTACATTACTATCGAAATCAGCACAACTTTGATTGATTGGCAGGCTTCAGAAGGTACAGATTGATTTAAGTTTAGGTCTAGATGATCGCGCAACAATTACTAATCCAATGACGCGTATATTTCAGTTCACATATACAATTACATGTAACAAGTGCCAAACCAAACTCCAAGTAAATGGAGCGCAATAGTCAGTCCCTACGAGATTAGAATCTCGATAAGTGTCCGTATCAATTACGTACGCGAACGGCAATCGGAGTCGAGTGCGGTCCCCGGGGAGACAGTGTCAAAATCAGCAAACTGAAGTTAGTACGCTTTGTAACGAAACTCTCACAAATTAGCAGCTGCGTGCCTTATCTGCGCCTAATCATATTGCTTCTAGGCATTAGAAACATTGGTTTGTGAAGACTTTGGGAGGAAATGGTATTATGGCCGGTAAAATCATTTACCCATTAATAAAATCTTGCACCCAAAACTCAGCTTACCTTATGTGTAGAAAATTTGAAATTCAGAATAGACTAGATCAATATGCATATGCTCGAATAAACTATGGTTTTTTTCTACTACCTTTAATATTCAAGGTAAACATGTGATAACATGTGATGATTGCTATTTCATTACACCAATTTTACGCGAATTTTTTTCCAAAAGTATAAAATACCGAGGATAAATCATCTCGAGTATGATTTAGTTAAGTAGTTCTAAGTTAAGTATAGACTAAAATCTCTTGATTAGTCCCAAGCTCTATTTTAAAGAAAATTTCTAAACCACTGACATCTTAGCGATGTATGATTCTTAGGGATACCAGCATAATTGACAATGCAAAAATCTCTTTTATAATATACTACGGTATAACTAAATAGAAGTAAGTAATTGGATTTTAAAGAATTTATTTCATTTACGTTTTGCAAATTGAAATTCAAAATATTCTTTATTTAAGTAAACTTGTAAAAAAGTGCTTTTGAATCATCGACTCTACTGCTGGTTCGGAAAGCTGTTCCTACCGAGAAGAGCCAGTAAGAATGTCGGCGGTTGCTCTTAAAATATAAATCTTATAACTAGTTACATTTAATAATTACTGTCTTGTACAGGGTAGAAGTGCAGCTATATCCACATATCCTTATCATCTAAGTAATCCTCTACAGTATAGTTAGACTTTTTGTATTAGCCTCTATTTAACAGTGTTTTTAAACTGCTGTAATGATAAGGCCAAAATTGGTTTCGGAATTTTATTATAGAATCTTATACCCAAACACATAAACGATCTATAATACCCGGCATTAAATAATGCACATCGATGTTTAGAACGAAACAGCCGGCCAGTTCGGTTTCGTAAAGCGTTGTCACTGTCACTCTGTTAGTGTGTGACGTTTCAGATGGGTTCGTCAATCTGTGCGACAGAGACAATGCTCTATGAAGCAGAATCTAGCCGATGTCTCTCTCTCAGCCTCGATGTGCATTATTTATTGCCGGGTACTATATGTAATTTTGCTAGTCGCAAAGCAGGAGCCCCAAACTTATGTCGGTTCCTACTTTGTATATTATACAATGTCTGTGAATGTGTTCCTAAAATGTAAGTAAATGCCCGTACTTATACATACTTAGCAACTTTCGAGACGCTTCCAATAAACGGTGGTCGGGACCAATTTAGCGCACCTTTGAAGCGTACCTTGCTAGGCAAACCTAATAATATTGGTTACAAGCGACGTCGATGGGCGCGCGTGCCGGCTAATGAATTTTCGGTGAAAGCTGCACGCGAAGCAATGCGTTCTATACCGCCATCGATAGATATAACCTTGAATTAATGAACACAACCATATATAGGTTCAACTAGCAAGCCTACTACAGCAAAATATACCTTGTGGCAAGATTTTGATTAAATATGCTTCAGTAGTTACTTAATTTTGTTTTTATGTTGGCATTTATGCAGATGGTTTTATAAAACCTCTTAGTTTATAATGAAACTAAGTGATGAATTAAAGATCCGTACCTTGATCGCTGATGAGTTTTATAAAAAAGCTTAGAGATGAAGAGTTTTGCTCTGAGTATTGCTATGTTTCTTGGGATTAACCGGTGAATTGATTACAAAAACAACATATTTGAAACCTAAATTAGCTGCTCGCTGTTAAATATGTATTTAAATATATGGGACACTTACACACACCGTCGTCCATCCCCAAAAGTAAGTAACTTAATACTTGTGTTATGGGTGACGGACAACCGGTTTTTATATACATATACCCAGGCTGGAAGAACCAAAAAATTGTTTATAGAAAATGTAGGCCCTCGGTGGGAATCGAAAGAGCGACCCTCGGCGCTGAACGCCAACGGGCCAGTCAAATAGTTGAATAGTTGACAAAAAGCTGTTGATAATGTTTTTTTTAATAAATGATTATTTTTTATTAAATGACATTACATACCACAGACTTTATGTCCGTGCCCGTTTTTAGTTAAGCTTTATTTGTATCTTTTGATTTATTTGCACTTAATAAAAGAAACTTACTCTAATGCATCAATGTTAATACAATACATTTTTTTTTATTATTATTTTTATAATTGTTATAGCTTTTTTGGTATCTTTTTTTTAATATTTTTTATTTATATATTTTTTCTTTTTTTTTCAATACTTTTTTTTAAATACGTAAATGTGTTGATAATGTTAAGGGTAATAGAGTCTATGTGCTCTATTGCAGAGACAGAACTAATGACAAGGATAAAATAGTGGCTGAAAATCTCATTTCACCCCCGAGATCCTTAATGATAGACTGAATGATCTTCTCAACGTGCCAACCGTAAAAAGACCCTCGCAAGGCGCGTTAAGCCATCCTTGATGTCCCGAAATGTCTCGTAATATGTCATTAACAAACGCCTACGTATCAAACATCTGTAAAGATAGGTAAACATCTTTATTGTTAAAATTACACTATATATAAGATAAAGAAAAAATTATTTTCAGAAAACTTAAATCTAATAATAATGTACCGCGTGCAAAGCGCGGTCTTATCACAGCAGTGATATCTTCCAGACAAACCTTTTAAGCGAAGGTATCACATACATAACATAGTGTAGTGGGTTAGTGTACTAATAACGAGAAACAAAAAAAAAGAAAAAAATAAATTACACACACAAAAGAAAAATAATGAATACAAAGAAATTAAAGAATATAGGTAAGTTGACGTCAGGCCGGTTGTCAAAACCCATAGTCGCCAAATCATATGACAACATGTTTGTAACATATTGTGCCGACCTCACTTAGAGTGGGATAAGGACAGGAGGATGATGAAAGAAATTAAGGCATAACGCACAGTGACAATTAGTGCGAACATTAATATTAGCGTGGAATTTCACTACATCAGGTAATATTTCTTGAAACGGCGTTTAAAAATGGCAATGGATGAAGGCAGGCGCAGATCTGGATCTAAAGATGATAAATTCTACTAATATCTTTCATGTACTACAGATTGTAATAATTCTGGATACTAGGTGGATATTTATATAACTAACTTAGAACTTACACAACTTAAGAAAATCACATTCGACTCGAATTAAACCAAAATTTTTGTCACAACAAATTATTCATTAATTATCTATCGGCATAACGTCTTGTGGTTTGAAAATCAAGATAAAACTTATATAATATTGGAATAAGGCATTTCCATAGAATTGTTATACTTAGAGTAGGGAAGCCAACCCTAAATGTGTCGTATTACAATATAGAGAAACAAGGAGGAAGCAAACCCGCCGTAGATCACCCTCATTTCTTACCGAAGTGTCGTAAAATACGACTAAGATAGTTACGTCAGGCAGGCGGCCAGTCATAAAATACGTAGCCAAATCATGTGAAAACATGTTTGTGACATGATACTTTGGAGATGGACGACCGTGTGTGTAAGTGTCCAATATATTTATTTATTTATTAATATTTTATTAAATTTTCATAATGGCTTCCAAAGAATACGAGGAATACTTTTTTATTTCGAGCTTGTCGTAGTTACAATAAGAAGTTTGTTGATATCGATTTTACAACATGTTCTCTTGAGACATTTAAAAAATTAATTCGTGGCAAAACTGTTAAAACTAAATAGAGATATCTCAAGTGATACATTATGTAATATTTGTATATATATAAACATTTTTTTATTTTCATTGTCATTCTTCTTTGAATTTTGCAATATGCTTGTAAAGCTAACTTGTTTACTCTTACTTGTGTTAAGTAATTTGTGGAAACTTTGCTGGTTTTTGTATTATTTGTAAACTTAATTTTTTAGATTTATTATACTGTTTGTTTTCCTTAAATAAATAAAATAAATAAAAAATAAATAAATTTGTATGTTCAATATACAAAGTTACTTCCGAATTATTTTTAGATTGCTCCATAGTTTATTTATACAACAGGGTGATTTATAAACCAAATCTATCACGACGATCGTTTCAGCGCTAGGTGCGTTAACGCTCTCTCGATGATTGACATCCATCCTAAAACTATTTGTTTTTTGTCCCAACCCTCGACGTAAATCTTTTTTTTATTTGTGTTGATTGATACAGTTAAGTATTTTTTATGACCATAATATTGGTGATCGACAGTCACCTTAATTGATTATGTTATATTGGTACACATGTATAAACTTTTATTTATCTTCTACAATCGCGACATGAGGAATTCCGTTCCCATTAGTCTATAACTGATCCGGTGTCGTGCGATGAGTCATGAGTAAGATGAATTCGTATATTGTTTAACGGAGATAAAAACAAGCCAGTACAAAAGGCGCAAACATCGAAAGCTTTCCATGAGAGCTCATAGTTAAAAATACCTTTCAATTAGCGCATCTGAGCCGCCTCGGTATTTGTCGTTTCAATTGTGAAAGGTACTCTAAACTCTATGACGGGACCAAACCTAACATGCCGGGCGTACTGTTGAAGCGTGTGCTAACTTCGCTCCTATTTTCCCCTGTGTTTAACCCTTCGGAATGTCATTCCACTTGATTGATAAGCTTAGACGTTAGCGGAATTTAAGAGTTTAAATTTAAATTAGAGGAAGAGAGAATTTAAAGAGAGGAATTTAAATTACCCTAGTAATTTGGCAGGTTGAAGACTTTTTTTAACTTGAGCGACATCAAGTACTATATTGGCCCCTATTATTATGATATACGCTTATTTAAAATATGCCGTGTGGTATCCGGCTGAGTTAAAAAGACCACGCCCATTTCTTACTGAGGTGTCGTAGGAGGCGACTAAGGTAAGTCGACCTACCATGTGGTATCCGGCCGAGTAGAAAAAACCACCTTAATTCCTTACCGAGGTGTAGTAAAAAGCGACCAAGGTAAGCGACCAAGGTAATTACCCACCGTGTGGTATCCGCTTGAGTAGAATAGACCATCCTCTTTCTAACCGAGGGGTCGTGAAATACGACTAAGGTAAGTTGACGTCAGTCGAGCGGCCGATCGTAAAATACGTAGCTAAATCATGTGACAACATGTTTGAAACATGTTGTGCCGACCCCCACTTACAGTGGGATAAGGGCGGTAGGATGGATGGATACACGCATCTAAAATCAGTGCAGTTTTCTGGATGTTGATGATTCTATTTATTTATTTATATTTTCCGAAAAGAGTGACCGGTTTTCTTAGCTCATCAGCATACGTAGGTAGAGTTGACGATTCAAAAGCACTTGTTAACAAGTTTACTTGGTTTTTAGGTTTATAGAATAGAATAACTTTATTCTTTCACGCAACACAAAATAAACAGGTTACATGCAGAGAGCAATAACAACAGACATTATATAGAAGAATGTGCCAATTGTAACATTGTTACTATGAATGATGTGTTCTCCTATAATTGGTACTACATATTTAATTTAAACTTTATGGTTTTTCGTTGTAGATCTGAATAAATAAATAATATTTTGTGTTTTTAGTTTGAGTCTTTGTTGAAAGTTATACAAACGGTTCAGTTTGAATGGGATCGTACTAAGTCAACAGGTATGAGGTAGTTGTTCATTATCCACCCGTGGTTTCGTAGAATAGTGCCCGTATCGCCGGCGCAGGGTGCTATTTTTATTTTTACGGGTTCGTTCCCTTCGCCCCGGCCTGCCCTTCAACCCTGCCCCGGACGATGTGAAGCGACTCACGTATGCCATAATACATTGTGAACGGGCCCTCTTAAAAATATATATTTCAATCAATAATAAGAAAGTGCATTGAGAGGTAGTTAATTAATATAGTTAAGTTAAAGTGCAGTAAATTTTTGACAGTTATTTTTCTTTTTGTTCCTTTCTATTTTCATTATCCGTATTTCACTTCTTGTCCTTTTCTTTCTGTTACTCAAAGGTTGGCTGGTAGAGATCCCTTTTTAGGGATAAGTCTGCCTTTGTACATGTGGTATTTTTTTCTCTCTTTTCTATCATTATATATGTACAAAGAAGATATAAATAAATAAAATGGTAAAAGCAAGAAAATATTTTTACTGGTTATTTTTAATCCCATATCTTAGCCTGGTATATAAGATTCAATTCTAACAATTTTTTTGCGATTTAGGAGTGCGTGAAGTATGACATGCACATAACAGGAGTAGCGCCAGAGTTGACGAATGATAAGAGAGAATGGAAGGCAAAATATTTTGAGCCGACCCCACTTAGATTTAGATAAGAGCAGGAGAATGATGATCATATTATGATGAACACTTACACAAAGCATTGCGCTTCGCTTTGCGATTTTGTCGTGGAGTCTATCTCCTGATGATGCTTCGGTTGCGGGGCGAAACGATTGAGTTTGTGATAGTGAACGTGTGTATAGTGGTGGCAGTGGTGGAGGTTTGTGCATGTGTTTTTACGAATCCTGCATGTATCGGGTATGAAAAAACGGATATTCCACTATAAACTCAACACTATATATATTTTACATTTACTGTATAGCGGATTATAGCAAAATAATTTTATTATTACTAATTTTAGTATTATGGATCTCCGCGAAGTAACGCCTAATTCTATAAATTATCTAACAAATTTCATCAATATTGGTCCAGTTTATAAGTCTTTTAAATGTGACAAACAGACATATACACAGATTGATTAGATAATTCAGAAAAACGAACTAAGGAAACCGAATTACTTGGATTTACTTAAACTCGATCTTTCAATAAAACTTTGAAACTCAGCATGTATTATAAAAACTTAGAATATATTGTAACGTCACCTATCGATAATTATGTCGAGGTCGGAAAAGAGTTAATTATTATTTGAGGTTCCTTTAATTGTTATGTAACAACAATTTAAGGACCAAGTGGGGTGTAGTGAGTGCTTCGATAGTGTAGTGTAAGTCGATATATAGACGTAAGTTTCGTACGCAACGTTGACTCATTGTGAATATTAGATACTAAGCATTCTAGGTCGTATTAATGTGTCTTATTATCAGTACTGGCCACTGGAAGTACTCAAGTTGTACCCGGTTATTTTATCCGAATGCTTTTCGCTCTCATCTATGACATATTTCGGCAAGTATATTTGCATATTTATTGTAATCGAGTCGTTATGGTACTTATGATTGTTTTTTGTATTAATTTATGATTTCCTCAATTTTAATCTGTTTTCGTCTTTAACTTAATAATATGTTTATTTATTGCTATTTCAATTACCCTACCAATTAAGTAGAAAAATAAATGATAAAAAAAGAGTTAGTATAGTGTTATACATTAATTAGTAAAAAGTGTTATTGATAATTTTTATTCTAACAAAATGGATGTTAAGTCTGGAATAAAAATAAATAAATAATAAAAAAGTAACTTTATACAGGAATTTAGAGAATATGATATGTTCAAATTAAAAATATTCTTTATTCAAGTTAACTTGTAAACAAGTACTTTTGAATCGTTAACATCTACTGCTTGTTCGGAAAGCTGTTCCTACCGAGAAGAACCAGAAAGAAACTCGGCGGTTGCTCTTTTCAAAGAATAATTCTTATTACTAGTTACATATAGTTATAAACGTCTTGTACAGGGTAGAAGAGTAGCTGTATCCACGCATTCTTATCGTCTAAGTAATCCTCAATAGTATAGTAGGCTTTCTGTGTTTCTTATTGAATTGAAAACAGATACCTGCAGTAAAATTGTATTTAAGTATTGTGGTTTATCTTAAATAAATAAGTTTATATCAATAGATGAATAGATTGCAGCTGGTATAGTGGACCACATTCAATTCCTGCGATGTTATTTTTTTTTTATATTAACGAGGTTGTGGATTTTTAATTAGAAACCATGCCGCCCTCGCATCTGATAGAAAAACCATATAGAAGGGGTGGATTTATCGTAATGTTACTTATTATTTGATGGCAATCGAATGTAGTTCACCTTTACAAGGCGAACTGTGCTGTGAATAGATTAAATTATTCGCCTTACTAACTGCGCTCATATTCTATGCGTTCAAGTGAATGTACTTATGACATTAACGAGCTATCCCTTTAATAAGGGTGTATTTTAATATGGAATTTTTAATATGCTATATTCTAACCGATTCGGTAGCAAAAATCAACGGAGTATGAAGTATGTTGACATCTAAAAGGATTTACTTCAAATATTCATACAGAAAAGGGAGTGCGAGGATATTTCTGTGTTGAGAGGAGAGTTGTAGAGAGAAGTTGCAAAGAGAGTTGTGGACAGGAGAGGAGAGGAGTGATGCGGGGAATTGAGGAGAGAAGTGGCGCGGAAAGATTTTTTTGTTTTCGAATGTGTCTTATTCTGTTAGCCCTAATGGCTTTTACAGCGTCACCGGTGGGATGGGCGAGCGCAGAAGCTTCGCCGGGTAAAATTGGTACGTTTGAGTGTTTTTAGGCACTCGCAACTCAGCGCAGCGCAGCGTCGCCTTAAGGGTGTCTCCTGCGAGACCGAACCTCGGCTTAAAGCGACGCGTTTTGGAGGACTATATCTAGAAAGTTGTGTAGAGGTACAATAAATATAAAATGTGAATAAAAGATTTATGGAGGGCGACGCGGAGAGTTGTGGGGAGGATTGGCGGGGAAAGTTAACTAATCCTTCCTTTTAGACAATAGAGCTGCAGAAAGGAGAGGTGCCATGCGAGCTCGATCCGATATGTTTGAGAAATTCATAAATTGTAAAAAAGAGAAGAAAGTCACTTTTTGAGAATTAAAGTCATCGTGTCAAATATGAACACGAGTTCCAGTGGAACATGTATGTAGTTAATGTTTCTAAGTCTATTTACATGTGGTACAATAAACTGTTTATTGTACCACACGTAAATAGCGCTGAATAATTCAGATATCGTAAAATACGTAAAAGTTACGTAAAATAAATTTCATTTCATTAAATTACGGCTTACTGATAATTCCTTATTATATATAATATATATTTTTACTTGACCCATTATATTACACAATAGAAAATATTACACTAAGAAATTTTTCTCGCCTGGTTTTCAATTAAATATATTAATATTGTGGTCCTTTTTCAAATCAAAAACTGATTGTTATAAATTACTTTAACAACAAACAGTTAACGATACCATTCGGTCAACGGTACGGTACCATCTGTCAATACATCAACCGGAAACAATAAAGTGTCTATATTAAACATCCGCTATAAAATTAATTCATCCATTGAGAGCTTTTTAATTGAAATTTAAACACTAAACTATTAAAATAAAATCACTTCAATATTATAAAGTATAATATTATTTATTATAAAGCTTTTAATCTCTATAACAGTAAAAGTAAAGTGAAGTAGCGGCCTCGTACAGTACGGCTGGGGATAGGCCTACTCTCTCCGTTTCTGGAGAGAAGGATTGGAGCTAAGACCTACCACGCTGCTCCAATGCGGATTGATAGGTTACACATATCGCCAGAATTCTCCAGAGATATGCAGGTTTCCTCACGATGTTTTCCTTCACCGAAAAGGGTGTGATTAATTGCAATTACAAATTAGACACATAAGTTTTAATATAAAAATTCATTGGTGGTATCCGGCAGAATAGAATAGACCACCCTCCTTTCTTACCGAGATGTCGTAAGAGGCGACTAAGATATGCGCCGTGTGGTATCCGGCTGCATAGAATAGACCACCCTCATTTCTTACCGAGGTGTCGTAAAAGGCGACTAAGGTAAGTTGACGTCAGGCAGGCGGCCGGTCATAAAATACCTAGCCACCTGGCGTGTAAAATGCCATAAAAGAGGTTCGAGTTCAAACACAGGGGAGGCACCAATCATCATTCTCCTGCCCTTATCCCACTCTAAGTGGGGTCGGCACAACATGTTGCAAACATGTTGCCACATGATTCGACTACGTATTTTACGACCGGCCAGCTGCCTGACGTCAACTTACCTTAGTCGTATTTAACGATCCCTCGATAAGAAAGAGGATGGTCTATTCTACCACACGGTGGATCAACTTACCATAGTCGCCTCTTATGACACCTCGGTAAGAAACCCACACTCCTGCAAACAAGTACTTTATAAAGGTTGCCTGTAAGAGACTGCTCATAGCAATTAGGCCGCCTATGCACGCCTCGAATGTAAGATATCTCTATTATGTTTCTCTTTTCTGCTATATTTTTGTTTTAATGTCGGAATGTGCCATAAAGTTTTATAAATAAATAAATAGGTAAAATAAAGTATTCATTGTTCACATTTTTATTGTCCAAGTAGTTGGTGAATTGAATCATTTTATAGCATAACAAGTTACAAATTTAAAAAAGAACATCGAAACAGCTTATAAAAATGTCGGGTAAGAAAATACGAGCATAGGCTTTTTAATCACGATTTAAGCTATTTTTATTCGACGCTATCTGGCGTCATCCTGTCGGCGATTTAATTAAATTAATGTATAGGTAGGTAATGAGGCCGACATTTAACGATGTTTTATTTCCGATACGTTAATTTTTATAATTACTGTTTTATAGAGTCATTATCGTATACCAGTTGTATAAAATAAACAAATATTTTCCTGGAGCGTACGACAATTTAAAAACTGGTCTAAGTATATAAATCGAGAAAAGCGAAACAGATTAAAAGTTATATTGATTTCCGTTCGTAGGGTGCTTATGTATCTCTTAACATTTCGTATTTCGAGTAGCAAAAAGTTGCGAGTGGCTTGTGGCGGACGGTTTCCCCAAATTTCCCATTGAGTTTGGGGGCAAATGGCAAACTTAGTATTAGGTTTTTATTCGTAACAACTATTCGATAAAAATTTATGTATTCTTAACGATCTTTTGTAGTTTAGAAATTAAAGTTATTATTATAAAAAATAATCTTATTTAATTCATCAATCTAGTTAGATTTTATATAAAAAAATGTAGTTTTATCCCTGTTTACAGCCATTGAAAAATTGCTAAAATATAAATTGAATACTAAAGTTAATTTTGCTTTAGTTTGTACTGTTGTACTGGCTCAGTGGGGAATGACCGGACTAATTAAGTGATAAATAACCCAGATCGAGTTCCGGATGTCACCCGCCCTTTCTTGCATTTTTGTTTTTTTTTTGGATTTTTTTATCATTTAAAAAAATTACCGATCATAGCTCGGTCGCCCAGGTGCTATTAATAAAGTTAATTTCAGTTTAATTACCATACATGATATTTTATTTTATTATTATCTATTATTCGTATTTTATTATCACTTAATTAAATATATCTGAAAATTTGCAATAAATTAATTTTGTTTTTCCTTCAGTCACGCAAACGCGTTTTTAGTAACGATATTACACGCTTTATATAAGTTTTATATATAACTAGCAATTCCCCGCGGAGACACTCGTGTACATGCCGATCGACATGGGCCCTGGGACTTATAAATGGTTAAGGCAAAGGAAGTTTTAACTGAAAATTGAATTCTTTTAAAAGGTATAGCTAGTATATCCATGAATATCATTGGTATCCCAGTGTAATCAATGGATAAGAGCTAACGCACCAGTTGCGTGCCCTTTTATATAGGTCGCTACAATGAACTTTTTATGGCATTACTTTGTTTAGATTTAGTCCGATTTTTAAATAGTTTTTTTTTTTATAAAATATTATTTAATGGGGTAACGATTAATACGGAGTAATGAATGAAATGGTTTGATTATTGTCGGCACTTTTCTCAACTTTTACAATGTAAAAAAGTAGTTATATCAGCATAACTATAATAGTTAGTCATATAGTATCGCGGACTTTTTTCTGGATATTGGATATGTTCTATAATACTGTAGAGCATTTTTTTGCTCCATCATCAATAGCTTACGCAGCGCACGTAATGAAAGATTTTTACGACTAAATTTTTCACACCTTATTACAATTATGATCCCTTTTTTTTTAATTTAGTTGTAATATAGTTGCTCAGTTGCCTATGTTGCTCAGTTAAGAAGAAGCTTTTTAATGTTAAAAGAATTTTTGAAATCGATCCAGTAGTTTATGCGTTAAAAACATTACAAACATACATACATACATACATTATAATATAACTATAGATGTATGCATACTTTTTATAATATTTGTATACACATATGTGTATACACGTAGTGTGTAACCGACTGCTTTGAACTCTTATGTTTTGAACTACTTTGAGACTACTCATCATCCTCCTGCCCTTATCCCACCCTAAGTGGGGTCGACACAACATGTTACAAACATGTTGTCACATGATTTGGCTGCGTATTTTACGACCGGCCGCCTGCCTGACGTCAACTTTTTTTTTTTTTTTTTATACAGGAAAAAACCCCTTATGGGTACCACCGCCCGACGGGCACAGGCGGTGGTTATGTCGGACTCGCACCGACTAAAACGACCTGTATGCTCCCCACGCTGCTGGTGGCGGGGGCAGGGTACCTTATTTGACCCCACCCCCGCCAGCAGCAACTCTGAACCCCAGAGTGCGCCACCTCTGGGTCGGGGCCTCTCTAAAAGTGGCCCCTCCCTCCGCTGGACGATGCATCGGGAGCACCAGATGCATCGACCGCCTCGGGGACCTTATAAGGAGGGCGTCCGATAAACCCCGTTCGGAACGCCCAGAAGGTCCCCGTTAGGGCGGCATGCGACGGACTTCGGCGAGTCGCCTGCGCCCCGCTCGCCTGCGGCGGATCGGATCCAAAGACTCGACTTCCCGGATCCGTCCCGCCGCCTCCTTCCGCAAGATAACATCCTCGCAGAAGGAGGCCATCGCTGCCCACGATCCCTCCCTGTCCACCATGGCACGAACCACAGTGGGCAGGGAGAGATCGTGCCCCACCTCTGCCACGAGCTTCGCCCGCTGAACCGTCCAAGCTGGGCAGTCCGCGAGCGTGTGCAGCGCCGTATCAGACTCGGCGCCGCACTCGTGGCACACACCAGATGCTTCGCACTGGGCCACCTTCCACAGATACATCCCGAAACAACCATGTCCGGAAAGTACCTGCGTCAGGCGGAAGGTGAGGACCCCATGCCTCCTGGCGACCCAGCCCTGGAGAATGGGCTGGATGGCCGAAATCGTCCAGCCTCCTGCATTAGGCGATTCCAGCCGCCGCCTCCATTGGCGGAGAAGCTCCTCCTGAGCTTCCCTCCGCCAGTCCACCTCTACCACCGCCGAGTCTCCTCCCGATAAACGGGCTTCGACTCTACGGCGGTAGGCCTGAGCGAGCACCTTGGCCTCCAGGTCCCAGGGAGGGGACCCGCCTCGCCGGAAATGGTCCGGTAACCCCGCACGAGTCTAACTGCCATAATCCTCTGCGCTCTACGCAGCAGAGGCAGGGACCTGGCAGTCAGCCGCTCCGCCCATATGGGAGCGCCGTACAGGGCCATAGAGCGGACCACCCCGGCGTAAAGACGCCGGCAGCCTGCATTAGGCCCCCCCAAATTCGGGAGGAGCCTGCTCAGGGCTCCGGCGGTCGCCGTTAACTTAGGGGCGAGCCGCCGGAAGTGGGCCTCGAACGTCCATCGGCTGTCGAGGAGCAATCCCAGGTATTGTAGCGTACCCGAGATTTCGATGGAAGTCCCGCCCACCATCAACCGGGAGCCCACTGGGGGCGCCATCCGAGGCCTGTGGAAGCAGATGGCCTCAGATTTCTCCAAGGCCACCCCCAGTCCCAACCGGCGAATCCGCGCCACGACGTGAGCGGTGGCCGCAGTCGCCAGCACCTGACGTCAACTTACCTTAGTCGTCTTTTACGTGTCGTAAGAAATGAGGGTGGTCTATTCTACTCAGCCGGATACTACACGGCATTACTTTGAGACTACTAGTCTACTTTATCTAGAACCGGATAGATACGTTAAAAAAAAACTTACTATTATAAAATATAGTTAATGCACTGTAAAATATCAACAAGGGGTTCATTACGTACTTAAATGGAAATTGTTGATGGCATAATTAATAATTAATTATACAGAGTTTCTTATCGTTGAATTATATTATATGAAAAATTACGTTTAATAATCGTTTTGGCGTGTCGTTGCCATCTCGTTGGTAATGTTTACACGTGCCCTTTTTTTATGCGACAGAGGAATTGAATAATTCAACGTGTCGACCGCGAGAGCACCGCGTAACGATTATTTGTTCCGACAAGTATTAATGTTATGTAAGTACATATATATATTTTTTACGTGCTTTTTATGATTTTTTAACTAATTGAGGTATTTTGTTTCGACACGGAGGTACGAGAGTTTTTTGAATCTGCATTTTCAACATCTAGTTTACGTAGTTTCTAAGTCACTCAATCAAAAATTGCTTTATAAAAATTATTTGTGACTAAATTAATTTGACTGGCCTGTTGGCCCAATGCCTTCTGCTCCGCGGGTCGGGTTAGATTCCCGCCGAGGGCCAACATTTTCTATAAACAACTTGTTGGTTCTTCGAGCCTGGGTGTGTATTTTTTTGTATGTATTTAAAATTATATAATTAGTATATTTACCAGTTGTCAGTCGCCCCTAAAACGTCTAAAAAATCGTTTTACGTTTTAGTATTAAGTTACTTACTTTGGCGATGGACGACCGTGTGTTGGTGTCACATATATATATTTATATATTTAATTCTAGGTAATCGATATTAATTTGGACTTTAATAATTTTTAATCAATATTGTTTCATTTATATGTATATTTAAGTGAACTGTTCAACAGTGAAGGATCATGAAACCTAATTTAAAGCTATATATCTTTAGAAGCGAACCTAAGGAGTTTACTATCTACGATTAAAGAACAATTTTCGACATTCATTAAAAAATTAGTTGTATAAAAACGTTTTGAGATTATAGATCTCTTGTATATAAAGATATTTTAAGCTCTACAGTACTGATTTAAGCGGATATGAATGTGATATGATGAGATGTCATACTCCATAGCTCATCTCTTTAAGCTCTTATCGAAGTTATACATCCAGAAGAGATACATCTTAACAGTATTTAACACTGTTCTCATTTGTTCTATTGTTAGATCGATCCACCGAATATATATGCACCCCAAAAGTGTCGTATAAAAGACCCTGTCGATTAAATCGCAATCGCCTATACAACTGACGCATATTAAATACAGTATCTTCACGGACAAACATTTTATCTTACCAAAAACAAATTTCTTATTTCTTATTGTGTTGCATACATAGAATTGCAAACATTAAGCTTTGTTTGTCCATTTAATTGATGCCAACTGTAAGCTGTATAACTTTGGTGTGAGAACGTACGAGTATAATCGTAATGGACAATTATTTCGGCAGTCGACGCTCTCACGCGTGGCTCGTGCGTGCCCGCTATTATTACAAGATGCGTGTGTCAGTCATGTGGCCAGGACACACGGCATAAGCGGGAAGCGATTTAACTGCTAATATTATTACATTGCTGTGATAGACCATCGGTAAGACAGTGCGACTCTTTCGAGGCGAACACGAGTTCAAAGTCGGGCAGGCACCCATGAGTTTTTCTATTAAAACTCATGCGTCTAATTGATAATCGCAATTAATCACTCATTAATCGGTGAAGGAAAACATCGTGAGGAAACCTGCATATCTCTAGAGAATTCTGGGGATATGTGTAACCTACCAACCCGCATTGGAGCAGTGTGGAAGGTCTTAGCTCCAACCCTTCTCTCCAGAAACGGAGAGAGGAGGCCTATTCCCAGCAGTAGGATTGTAACAGGCCGCTACTTTACATTACTTTTTTATTACATTGAACGCTTACGTCGTGAATCTATTAAGTTGTTATTATTTATAGTTATTATTTGTTATTAGTAGGAACACCTTTCCGAACCAGCAGTAGAGTTGATGATTCAACCTACTTGTTATCAAGTTTACTTAGATGAAGAATATTTTAAATTTGAAAAAAATATTGATTCCGAAGAACACGTGAAAATAGCAAGGTTCTATTATAGTGCTTGGCTACGATGATGTTTTTTTTACAAGGCAGGTTTGAGAATGTCGTCATGACATATAAAATTAGTTTTACGTACACGCTATCGCGTAACACTTGTGCCGGGCTCCCAGGTCGATAAGGCCATGTGTGCAGCCTCCGCGGGAGACCGCCCCCTCGCTGACTATTTTCATTTATCACGTATGAGACTGCTAACTTTTATTGTATGGATAGTAGTCTCGGTATACTGAAACACGCGCATTATCGCCGCCTCGACGACCAAGAGTTTATTTATATCGTAAACAAATGTCACATTAAATATACAAAGAGTCATTTTATTCATATAATAATATTAAGCATTAAACCAACAAACTTGATCCACTAGAATTCTAGTGTCATAATAAAACTTGTTTCTAATTTAAGCGTGGGAATTAATTAGATATAATTGAAGAAGATTCGGAATAATTTATAATAATTACGCTTACTCATGTTGCTTTGAATATTATCAAATATTGTCTGGCCGGCTGAATGACCTAGAACTTTACTCTTCAAATTCGTATATCTATTTAAATATTTAAGGCATTTTATAAATCTTCGAACATGTAACGAAAAACTAAGAATTTAAATATATTTATAGATTTCTGAACGTCACATGTCGTACAAATTAATGGAAACAATAAAAAACGTAAACTTTTATGCCTTTCGACCTACATAAACAACAACTGTTAATAGCTGGGGAACAGGGATCAAACAGAAGGCACTGTTATATGTATTTTCGTAAAATTCTCGATCTTTTACTTTTATGTAAGGGGAACTAAATCTATATCGTATATTTTATTAAAGATGCCAATAAATGCGAGTGAAGTCCTTCTGATAGCTTTGGAAACACGGGATTATAAATACCCTCACTGTGATCTACCACCAGAATTCACTGCATAGAACCAAACTTTCAATATTATTCGCTCACGCGACAGCCAATTTCAGTCGCTAATGATCTTAATTGACATTAAAACTTTTATATTTACCATCATAATTAAGTTTTGCTGGATCATCTATACTTATTATAAAACAAAGTCCCAAAAAGCTGTCTGTCTGTATGTAATCGATTTTCTCAAAATCTACTGAACGAATGTTTGTACGATTTTCACCAAAAGATAGTGCAATACTTCCGGATGGTTTAGGTAAATAGTACATATCGGTAGTATGTAAATTGTGTCGAAGAGATCGAGCGGTTGTTAAAAAACTTGCTTGCTGGGAGCTTTAGTTGCGTGCGCTGCGTAAACCGGCAGAGATAATGATAAGCTAAAATAATGTAGTAGAGAATTGTAGATCTATAAAAATAACACAAAAAGTCCGCGATATCATGTCTCTATCTCTTATGGTTAACTCAAGATAACTACTTTTATGTTTAAAATTTGAATTCTAGAAAAAAATTGTGACACGTTGATTTCCACGCGGGCGAAGCCGCTGGCACAGCTAGTACTAATATAATAATATGTATCTCTTTTCTTAGTGAAAAAATTTTCGTATTACAAAAAAGAGCCATACGTGGCATCTACAATTTAAGTCCGCGTGATTCCCTGCGAGAGAAATTTAAGGAAACAGGTATTCTAACATTTGCTTCACAGTATATTTTAAATAACGTAATTTTTGTACATAAAAATATAAAGAATTATAAAACGATAGGTGATGTATATAATAGACAAAGTAGGAACCGACATAAGCTTGCGACTCCTGCTTTGCGCCTAGCAAAAGTACGTAAATCGTTTGTGGGTTTGGGTATAAGATTCTATAATAAAATTCCGAAATCAATTTTGGTCATGCCATTACAGCAGTTTAAAAACACTGTTAAAAAGAGGCTGATACAGAAATCCTACTATACTGTTGAAGATTACTTAGATGATAAGGATGTGTGGATATAGTACAAGAAAGTAATAAATAAATGTAACTAGTTCTAAGATTTATATTTTAAAAAGAGCAACCGCCGAGTTTCTTGCTGGCTCTTCTCGGCAGGAACAGCTTTCCGAACCAGCAGTAAAGTTGACGATTCAAAAGCACTTGTTTACAAGTTTACTTGAATAAAGAATATTTTGATTTGATTTGATTTGATTTGATTTTCTTGATATGTCAATATGAAGTAATACCATTTGAAATTTCAAACGAAATAGATTTCAATATTGGCAACGATTTTTGTATGTAGTCCTCGACAACGGTTACCGTATCGTCATACTATCACGACGATTCCCTCAAATCACGACCGCTAGTTTATCGATCGCGGCAGTTAGTAAATCTAATAAGTTTTTTGTTGGACGCGGAGCGAATGAGGTAAAACGTGTTTGAAATAGACAGGGGATTAAGTATCCCCTCGCGATCACACGAGGGGAGTACTAGTGCAGCTATAGGGTTATATAGTCATGTACCAAGTGCGTGCTCCGCGAGGCTACGCGCGGATCAATTTCACGCGGATCGATTTCTTTTGTCGAGAAAAACGAAGTTCTCGTAGGAGGCGAGCAAACAGTAATGGCAAACATGCCAGGTACAAAATACAAACATCTGGCCGCATTGTGTGCCCATGCCTTCCATACCTGGCCGGGGATACGAAGCGGCAACGTCGCGTGACTCCTTCTATATTAAGTTGTAAGTAGCGACGAACTTGTTGGTTTAGGACAAACTAATATCGGGTGCAGCGATTGCGATGTTGAGCCACGCTGCAAGTAGATAGTGGATCGCTTAGGTAAAATATCCAGAGAAAGATGACTTAAGGTAAATATAATTGACGTTTATAGAATTAGGCGTTACTTTGCGGAGATCCATAATACTTTTGTATTCATATTTTGTATTAATACATCGTATCGCGGTACATGTATCGCGGATTATAGCGAAATAATTTTATTATTACTTTTGATAGGTCATAACTTCAAAATAAATACAAATAGATAGATGCAAAGCTAGATTATCTGTAAAAGTAGAAGGGTGGCATTTTCCCAGTATAGAAATAGTAACGGGCCGCTACTTCCACCGTTCAATGTCTGAACACTTAAAAAAAATAATAAAGAGTACTTCAAAAAATCAAACAGCGACATCAAAGGATTGTAAAGTGTAAATACTTTCATACTTAATGATTAATTTTGTATAATTGACGTTTATAAGAGATCGACAATGATGTTATAGTACGCGGCAATAAATGATGCACATCGAGGCTTAGAGAGCGAAATCTGCTAGATTCTGCTTCATAGAGCATTGTCTCTGTCGCACAGACTGTAGAACCCGTGTCAAACGTCACATACTAACTGAGTGACAGTGACAGCGCTCTACGAAACCGAACTGGCCGGCTGTTTCGTTCTAAACATCGATGTGCATTATTTAATGCCGGGTACTATACTATCGAACTGGTCTTTTTTACAGTATGGATAATACGCCCGTTATGAGTTCACGTCATCATAAGAAACAAAAACGTGTTCGAGAAAAAGGAACATGTTAAAAAACGCGCACGCTATTTTGAGCTCAGACAAGCTCATTTTCAGTAGCTAATTTAGCTGTCACTTGTACGTAACAGTACGAACAGCAGAGCTAACTAACTATATGAGGCGTAATATAATAAATATTGACTAATCAGTAAATATATAATTTGGGGGCTAGGGAATATATGTGACGTGTTGGGATTAGGCAGGAGATGAGATTTAGAATAGAGATCTGTCTCCTAAGTTAGAAAGAGCGACCCAAAGAATGTCTTTGGCATTGCCTTAAAAACATTATATATGATGAAAAAATATTATGAAATATAATTGAAGGGTATATTAAAGTTGAAGTTTTTAATTTGAACTAAATATTCTGCTATAGAACAGTGCTATATACAGCTAGTTGCTTCTATAAATGTGTCAAAATCCACAGCTCTTATATTAATTTACAAAATATTACTTAGTTTTAACTTACAGCCAATTACGGATTTTAATTTTGCTAACAATATTATCGATATAATAAGGACGCCAGAGAAGTGTGTGTATGTGTGTGTGTAGATGTGTTGCATGTGTGAAGAAGTGTGTGCGCATGATTGAGTGCATGTTTATGCTATGCGTGGAACTGCTTCAATTCGTGTATATATTTTATTGAGGTTTTACATATTCTGAATAGTGTCCAGAATTTGTTTCTTAAAACATTCCTTTGAATTATTAAATATATCAACCTGAGTGTAATTGAGATTATAGTTTCTTAGCAGTCGAAATACTATCGAGTTTCCTGCATACATTGATTTAGTGGAATTTCCACTACGCGTCGCCCTAAGCCGTGGTCCGGCCTCACAGGAGGCACCCTTAGGACGACGTTCCCCGACGCTAGCAGAGCTTCTGCGCTCTACTCTCTGCATTTCGCAACCTCGGCGATGCTCTGCTCTCGCCCGTCCCGCCCGGTGACGCTGTAAAAGCCTTTAGGGCTAACAGCATACAGTCAATTCGAAAAAGATCTAGTGGAAGGGACACAGAAAAGGGGAAAAGAAAAGAGGTGTTTTGCGAGTTATGTGTTTAGGAGATATGTAGAATTTTCACGATATAAATGGCTTGAAATGTCCCGCGTCACAAGTCTAACTTGCCAAAAGCAGATTTACTACACGCAATTAGGGACTTTCACGTCGTTACCGGTATGACAGACAATAACAGACCAACATAGATTGCGCCTTTGTTCGATGCAGCGCGTAACGCGTCAGCTGTTCGTGGAAATGGAAAATATAATGAACTGAAATTATTGTTATCGTATGTATATTTTTTTTTGTAGCGTGCAATTTAAGGTGTCGTTGTTTATACCCAAATTCGGCACAAAATCGGTTGTTACATGATTTAGCTTCGTATTTTACGAATGGCCGCCTGCCTAACGTTAACTTGCCTTAGGCGACCCCTCGGTAAGAAAGAGGGTGGTCTGTTCTACTCAGCCGGATATCACACGGCAGGTCAACTTACCTTAGTCGACTTACACGACACCTTGGTAAGAAATGAAGGTGGTTTATTCTACTCAGCCGGATACCACACGGCGGGTCAATGTATCTTAGTCGCCTTTCACGACATCTCGTTAAGAAATGAACGTGGTCTATTCTACTCAGCCGTATACCACACGACGGGGCAACGTGCCTTAGCAGCTGTGGTACTTCTCTGTACTCACTACGCGCTTATAGTGCGTGTATCTCAGTACCAAGTCCAGTGACCAAGTGTCTAACGTTTTCGACTGTAGCTATTAAGACATTTTCTTTCCACTTCCGTGTATATCAGAGACTCCTATATTTTCACTATACCATAGCCAACACGTTTATCATAGATAATGAATACAATAGATTCACAAACGCTACAGTTGCCTTTCACGACACCTCGGTAAGAATTGAGGGTTGTCTATTCTACTCAGCCGGATACCACAAGGCAATGATTATACCCAATACGTCGTTTTAATAATTTAGTATAACTGACATGGACTGCAGTAGCTGAATCACGCAAAGGACTTTGTTTACGACAACTAACAATGGGCTTTCAACTAGATACGCGGCATGCACAAAGATAACAAATGATTCGGAAGGCTGAATGTTTCTGCAACAACGCTGAAAACCGCGCGCTGTAGTTAAATGCAACAGAAAATAATCCGAAAAGGATAATCGGTATCTATTATATCTATACTTATTGACTGGCCTATTTTTTTGTTTGTTCTTCGCGGTTAGAGCAGTCGTAGCTTCATTATAATTTGACGATTCAAAAGTGCTTGTAAAGGACAATTTGCAATATTTATACATTCTATACGTTTTATTTTGATAAGATATTATCGATATATCGCTTATCAATGACAATTGAAAAGTAAGCATTATTCTGATGACGTGAATATTTAGCGTTGTATATATCGAGAACCACAAATAGTATAACCATAGATTTATTAAAACTAGAGTAGAGAAACATAGGCATAGACAAGCCTGTATGTGTAGTTACACAACAAATAGTGAGAGGGAAGATGAAACTAAATGATATGAAAATAAAAAATGCACATCGAGACTCAGAGAGAGAAATCGGCTAGATACTGCTTCATAGAGCATTGTCTCTGTCACACAGACTGACGAACCCATGCGAAACGTCACATACTAACTGTGTGACAGTGACATCGCTCTACGAAATCGAAACGGCTAAAAATTATTTAATACCGGGTACTATACTTCATCTTTATTTAATCACACAAAAAAGAGATAGATCCCTCTCATTTGCTTTCTTTTATTGTTGTATGCTATATTTTAGGCCATAAGCTTAGAGAGTCGCATAGTCTTACCGTTGGGCTATCTGTGATAGCCCAACGGTAAGACTATGCGACTCTCTAGAGACGATCATTCATAAGTTCAAACCCCGGGCAGGCACCAATGAGTTTTTCTATTAGATTATTACTTATGTATCTGATTATTGATTGCAATTTATCACACGCCTTTCGTTGAAGGAAAACATCGTGAGGAAACCTGCATATCTCTAGAGAATTCTAGGGATATGTGTAACCTACCCATCCGAATTGGAGCAGCGTGGTAGGTCTTAGCTCCAATCCTTCTCTCCAAAAACAAAGAGATGAGGCCTATGATCGTCAGTGGGGTAACAGGCCGCTACTTAAATTTTAGGCTAGCTTTCCGACTCGTAAAAGTCATTAACTTTACGATTCTAACGCTCTCTGCGTTTCTACGTCACCTGAATTTTATGTAGTAACAATTTTTATCTCAGAATGAAGTGTACGCACTCGCACCAAGGTCACGATAGCAATCTGTTTACTGATAGGCTTATCGCTTTAAATATTTTTGTTGCTGAGCGGATGTATGTGATAAGATTTAGATAAAGGAGTTAGGGATGCGAGGGATGAGTTCATTTCATCATCTCTAGACTTTGACTACTAATGATGGTTACGTCATTTATACTAGTTGAAACTTAAATTACTGATAAGGCTAATGAGAGACGATAGTTAAGAAATGGGGTATTCTCTCTTATCGTATATATCTATATATTCTGCAATAGTGGCACAACTCATAATTCAATATTAGGCCGTTCGTTTAAGCAAACAAAAGCATCTTTTATGCATGCTCCTTAGCAATGAAAACATTAGACCCATTTATCTGAAAACATGATTTTTTGATTTGTTTTGGGCCGCGATTTCGTTTACGACAACTTATATATAATGTATTTTTTGCGAAAGATAAACGGGATTTATTGTTATCCTATATGTTGTCCCTGTGTATAAATATAAATCGAATATATAAGAAAATTACACACAATCATCCATTCCCAAAGAAAGTGAGTTAATAACTTGTATTCTGGGTAACTGACAACTGATAAATTAAAAAATATATAAACTGAAATACACCCTGAATCGAAGACGCAATAAATTGTATTCAGAAAATGTTGGTCCTCGGCGGGAATCGAACCCGCGACTCGCAGAGGTGAAGGCAAGGTCACTGGTCACCCGCGCCAACGGGTCAGTCAATCAGATATATAAAAGACAATTATAGCAAAATAATTTTACTATTACATACTTTCGTATTATGGATCTCCGTAAAGTAACGCCTAATTCTATAAATTATTTTCAGATGTATAAGTTTTTTTGTGCCAAATTTCACCAATTTGATTCATTACGTGTGAAAGCCTAACAGGCATACCTTTGCATAAAGATCAATAGATTTACATTTAATATTAGGTCGTTTAAAATTTCGTATTTGTGAAGTCATCATTCAAATGTGAAGAATAATAAATGTGAATAATATGTAAATTTTATTGTAATTTAATTAATAGCAAAAGAAAGGTATCAATATTAGAGACATTGATTTCGTTCGTTAAAGAAAACGTTTTGTTGCAGGTACGTGCAGCGGACTGTGTAGTGCAGAGTGGATGTATGCAAGCCCCGTGGGAAAGCGTCCCTGACCACCGCGTACGGTGCATATAGTTGCCAAACGTTTGAGAATTACAGGAATTTACTTAGAAAAAAAATCAGTACAAGCTAAATTTATACACTGAGCAGTGAAATTGTAAACAGCTGTATTCAAGTAACACGACGTTTTATTGGCTAAATAGGTAAATACCGAATAAATGAGGAATGAGGAGGAAACTTTGGCGTAAAAGTACCGCCATCATATACGTTATTTTTGACAATCATAATTTTTCTGAATTGATTCGAATCATCGGGTTTCTAAGTGATCTAAGGCAATAAAGGCAGTTTTTAGAAGGAGACTTGACGATTTTAAAGTGCTGTTTTACATTTTTACATGAATTTATAACATTTGTAATTTCGATTTGAATTTATATACCTAAGTACGGTAACCACTCCGTGTAATGTTTAATGAGATTAAAATAAAGTGTATGCTTTGGTATTTGGATGGAACTCCCTTATAATGCACGTTCAGAATTACGAAATACATTTCGCGTTCATATGAATTTTATTATTATCGTCCCACTGACTTTGACTTAGTGAGCTTATTGACATTATAGTTGTTTTATATGTTGTAGTTTTGATAATTATATTGTAAAACGTAATGAATAACTTCATTTTAGGCAGTTGGTTTAATAGGAAAACGTTCTTTCATGTTTACATTAAGCATGTCGTACTATATAATAAGAAATATGAAAAATGTTTTAGTGGTGGATAGTGTCAAAGACTACTTTTTATGTAGATCATCAAGGCTTTGTTAAAATCGCTACAGGAGCTAGTATTTTGCGAATGTAAAGAAAACTGGTCTCATGTAATAATACATACATGCTAACCCTACGGTAGGGTTACCTTGCTGACCCGTTCTCTGTAACGAGCTGTGAGCTCTACAGTTTACACTTGCGATTCACTAACGGTGATCGAACCGTTTCGGGCAACCTTTGTCAATATCTATCCAATCTAATCCGTTCTGGAGACTGTGAGCTTTGAGTTAGAATAATAGAACAAGACTATTGTATTACAGCATTTTTTAATGAGTTTACATAATCTGGAAAAAAATTGGTGATGTTTGTAGTTATGAGGGCTAAGTGATTAGTATTATTGATTGTGTAGTGATCCTGTCCAGCGATTATCTGATGCCTTGATATCTAGTTTGTGAGCTTAACTGACTCTTCGAAGTCCACATGCTACCCTAACGGGGATCTCCGGACGATTCGAAAAGGGGGTTTATAGGACGCTGGAGCTAGGTTCCAGAGGCAGTCGATGCATCAAGGCTCCCGATGCTTCGATCAACGGAGGGTAGTGCCACTGTCTAGAGAGGCCCCGACCAGGAGTTGCCTCTCCGGGGTACAGAGCCGCTGATGGCGGGGATGGGGGTAATATGTCCCTGTCCCCGCCACCAGCAACGTCTTGAAGCACTGTCAGGTTTTTAATCGATGTTAGTACGACAATCCCGCCTCTAGCCCCCGTCTGATGGTTTATACCCATAATCGGTTTTCCTCATAAAAAAGCGTCGTGTGTCAAGCTAATGTATGATTTGGCAGATTTCTTTCCTAGCCATATAGGTGTTGTCACAGTTAGATGAGGTAACTGCCTGTTGCTATCTCACTGCTTGATAAAAGTTATGTCTGTATTGTATCATAGCGGATATCTTTTTGACCAACTGACTCCCACAAGGCTTCAACAACTAGTAATAGGGAGATGTTATAAAGTATAGTACCCGGCAATAAAAAGTGCATGCACATCGAGGCTTAGAGAGAGAAAATCGGCTAGATTTTGCTTCATAGAGCATTGTCTCTGTCGCACAGACTGACGAACCCGTGCGAAACGTTACATATCTACTAACTGAGTGACATTGACAGCGCTCTATGAAACCGAACTAGCCGGCTGTTTCGTTCTACACAGCGATGTGCATTATTTAATGCCAGGTACTATAAATAATAGGGACTTTTTCTAAGCACACTTATGAAATTAATAAATTGCACACGTGTGAAATCGGATCTAGACGTTTGCTATCATCATCCTCCTGGGCTTATCCCACTCTAAGTGAGGTCGGCACAACATGTTCCAAACATGTTATCACGTGATTTGGCTACGTATTTTATGACTCATGTCGACTCAGCCGGAGACCACACGGCCGGTCGACGTATCTTAGTCGCCTTTTACGACACTCTGTAATAAATCAGAGTGGTCTATTCTACTCAGCCGGATACCAACCGGCATATCTAGACGTTTGTTAAGTATATTTAAAAGCCGTGCTTACACCAGAAGCAATCTATTCACTAGAAATAGCTTATCAGTAACGAGTGTAACAGATACTATTCTAGTAAGTGAAACACTTCGACAACAATGAAACTTGATCGGTGGCTTTCTTAGTATTTGCAGCGTAAAGTAAAAACTACTTTACCCAGAACTCATTATGAACGTCAACAATTAACTTCTTGTAATAGAAACCTAAATTTATCATTCTTTAATATCGATTATAATTCGAGAATGTTAAAAATATCTAAATAAGTAACAAATTATTAAATAGAAATAACAGTGATATGTGGACGCGGATAATTGTTATATTTATTTATTTATTTATTTATTTATCTTTATTGTATAAACAAAAGGCGGACTTATCCCTAAAAGGGATCTCTACCAGCCAACCTTACTGATTGCCTCTCATAGTCTTGCGATGCCGAAGTGGGGTTGAGTTTACAGGGAACCGCTAATTCTGGAAACATTAGCTGCATGAGGTCACATTAAGATAATTATTTTTGAATGGACCCGTTTCCGACTTGGACGTCCATCGGTTGAAACTAAGGAGAGGATCTTTAATCGTTAAAGTACTACTACGTCATTCCAATCCGCTAAACCAATATCGATGAAATTTGACACATTTATTCCTTATACCGGTGTATAACATATATGGGTTATAGAAATCCTGTTAATACAACAGGAATAGGATAACATTCAAAAACGCCATCTACTATTGACCTTTTTATTCACGATGTGTGGAATTCAAGTCAAATCGTTAATTTATAGAAGAGATATTTTAGAAAAGTTTTTAGGTATTTGGGTTTCTGTTTACTGGATAAATTTCACTGAGCTCTTACAATGTATGATTAATATAAATAATATTTATTAAAATTATCAAACTATGCTCTCAAGAAAACGATATAAATTTATTTCAGTCTTCCCGGATCGATCTAATTTTTGTGATGGAGATATTTGCAAGTTGGTTAGTGACAGAGTAAACGCCTGTTTCTATCCCACTGCTGGGCATAGGCTTCTTCGCTCTGTTTTTGAGGGGAATGATTAGAGCTACCACGCTGCTCCAATGCGGATTGGTAGGTTACACATATTCCTAGATTTCTCTAGAGATATGCAGGGTTTCCTCACGATGTTTCCTTCACCGAAAAGCGTGTGATAACTTGCAATTATCAATTAGACCGATGAGTTTAAACAGAAAAACTGTTCGGTGTCTGCCCGGGATTAGAAAGTGTGATCCTCTCGAAAGAGTCGCACGGTCGCACTACTGGGCTATCACAGCTTGAGTGACAGTACACTCAGCTTCTGTCTGAGTGACAGAAGCTACTGTTAATTCCAAGTCACTCCACGCGAACGAAGTTGCGGGTAAAAGCTAGTCATTAGAATATTCTATATTTTGTGTATTCGTTTCTATACATTGTTTCAACCATAAAATAACACCTCATACGCTCGAAGAGATCAAAGGTGTACCAAACGTGATTCCATCGGCGTTAAGTTACTCTCACACAGCGACCAAATCACACCAAATAATACAGCATACCTTACTATCTTATAAATAAAGATTACGTTGAAATATTGCGTGTTGTGGCTTGCCGTGCTGACTTAGCCTCATTTAAACTCGCTCGCCTGCGAGTTGCGTAGGTTTGGGAAAAGGTGTTTGTGTACATGCATATGCATGCTATATTTATGTGTCATCGTTGTGTTTTTGTATTCTTGAATAATCTATTCTATTATATCTATCTTTAATTTATATCCTGTAAAAGTTCTGTTATTGCAAAAGTTTGGAAGCAGATGGAGAGCAAACCTTTAACGATAATAAAATAATTTTGAATATAACTACAAATATCAATAATTATTAATTTATTCCTGGCATATTTTTATTAATAATTATAGTTAAATAATAAGATTGAGGCTTATTATGTTTGCTTTTATCTGAATGTGTAAGACACATTCAGATAAAAGCAAACAAAGTTAGTTTTGATTAGATATTGAAAAACTATTTCGTCATTAGACTAGTTGTACTCGCGACTTCGTGTGTACCCTCAACTCTATACTGTGTTGTTTTTTTCTGTTCCCAAAGGAAAAACGGGAATTTTATCATCCTATATGCTAGTCTGGTATGTAGGCTTCAATTGTAATTTTCATCAATATTGCTATAGCCGATCAGCCATAAAAACGTAAAAGACAGACAAACTTCTGCTTTTATAAAATTAATATGGATTAATTATTTTTATGAATCGGATATGAAGAGCTGAGAATACTGATTTCCTGAAAAACATCCCTTATATATTCTTCAGTAGAGTTACATAATATAAGTGCTCGATCTCCGTTCGCTTCGGCTCAAGTAAATTGCCTATCTGCCCACTTCACCCGTTGTAATGGATTTGTCAACAAGTAACTCAATACCCTGAATTGAATTACCGAGGCCCACTGCGTTTGCACACTTTAAATATGTATTTTATAATTGGATATCCCACGTGAAGGGTTCGCCGGGAATAATGGGACGATGCCGCTATCGACTTTTCTTTGTTGCCAGTTCGTTCACAGTTTAAAGAGCTTGCAAACTACGCGGCGGAAACCCTAAAAAACAATCACTTTTATAGTTTACTTAGCTTTACGTTCTAAAATTAGTCGGACAAATATATATGTCAACCTAAACAAATATCTAGTCTTTTACAAGTTATTTTGAAAGGTCACGACTCAGGTTTACTGCTGGTTAGGGATTTATTGCACTCAGGCCCTAACTCTGTGTGGTGTAAACTCCTTTATAAGAAGCGAAGTAGGCTTTTTCGGGCGCCATCTTGACTTTATTTTGGCAGCGGTATTTGAATCAAGTTCGTTTGTTAACCAGTTATAGGATTGAAATCAAATTCCTTAATTCGTGATGATCAATATTAAACTTAAGTAATTAATTCTATTATCAATCCAGTACATTGCAATTTTATTCGGAATAATGTTCAAAGTGATTTCGTTTCTCCGACATTGAACATTTTGAATGTTCAATGAAATGACAATTGTTACAATCCATAATTTCATGGCTGCAAAATACACTATTACGAGTTTGGCATTACCTGATAAACGTTAATAATTTGTTATACGACATATTATAAATTTTATTTATTTCCTACAACTTTTTCCTATACGAACTTTATCACCAAATATTGTTATTTTCGGTTAGCGTAGTGTGCTTTAAAAAGGGTCCAAAGTTTTTCTTCGCGTGTTAATGTAAATATTCCCATCAAGCAGATGTTTTATACTTTAGGGTAAAGCATTAGATTCTACGATGGCGGCAGTGTTGCAGCTTATAAATAGGGCAATGTGAGAGAGTGCATTTCCGGCGCAGCCCGCATCTTTGTCGGGCCCGCCTCTGTTATCTTGGATACGCCGACACGTAAAACGCACCGTATTACACTCGATGCTGGTTTTAGCAGCGTTTGCTGTTTTACTTTTGAAATTTTTCTTAATTCCAAATTAATTAAACTATGATTGAGTATCCTAATCAGTTCTTCTTCTTGTTTGAAAATCCACTTTCATTTTAAAGAAGTAAAGAGATTTTATCTTTAACGCGATTGCTTAATATGTCACGATGGTTAAGTAATAATTTCAAAGTGAATATACGATTTGATACAGCAAAAAAAATATATATAAAAAAAGTAATAATAAAATTATTTTGCTGTAATCCGCGATACAGTAAATAGAAAATATATATAGTGTTTAATGTATAGTGGACTATCAGTATTTTCATACCTGATACGTGCAGGATTCGTAAAAACACATGCACAAACCTCCACCACTTCCACCACAATACACAAGCACTGCACAGGTTCACTATCACAAACTCAACAATGGTTTCGCCCCGCAACCGAAGCATCATCAGGAGATAGACTCCACGACAAAATCGCAAAGCCTTTGCGATTTTGTCACTATACATTAAACACTATATATTTTTTCTATTTACTGTATCGCGGATTATAGCAAAATAATTTTATTATTACTTTTGTATTATGGGCCTCCGCAAAGTAACACCAAATTCTATAAATTATATATTAAAAACGTAATTAAATTCTCGTTTATTGTGACCCCTAACATCTGAATCATTCATCCCGCTAGCTTTAAAAAGAAATAATTTCTCAAAGTTAAACACGAATTATAAATACCTCCAAGTAATATAAGAATTGGATTGGCTTTTTACCCCAGAGGTTATTCCGTTCCGAGCAGTGAGAATATTCAAATTCCACCTACGATAGTCCCCTAAATCCGTTTATCGTCGGCGCAGAAGAAAAGGCTTTGGGCATTTTTTGCACGTTTTTTGTCGCCCTTTCCTCGTGTTAATGCCTGTTGCAAGATTTATCACTCGGCCTTACTCGCCCGATCCAGTCTGACTTGTTGGTACTAATTAATTTCAACTCGATCTGTAACTATATCGCTAGGTTTAAATTAGTATCTTGCACCTTGTTTTTGTTACGTAAGCGAAATTGTTTATTTATTATTTTAATAACGCCTAGCTGCATTTCATTTTTTGTAATTAGTTCGTCTCGAACCAAGAACTTCCACCGGTGGTCATAGATTTCGAGAGGGGATTTTAATCTTACTGCATTTTACAACTCGTCTAAGATCCTATGGTCGATTTTTCAATACTGTTTGCTATATGTGGGAATTGCTTATTGATATCCCAACATCTATCAGTCATTTGACCTTTTTTAACATTTTTTGTAAATAAAGAGTTTAAAATTTGTACCGAAAATACATACATAGAACACTAAAAGTTTTTTTCAAAAATTTGCAATTGAATTTTAGGAAATATCTTTTGTGTTTTCTTTCTTTATATTTCGTTCACATCTCGTACAATTGCTCAATTCAAAGCTTATCCCCTCTGCGTTAGACGGTTTCGATTCTTCAATTTTTTATTCACAAAAATGCCTTTACAACAAAACGTAATATTTGATGATGTGGGGAAAAAACTTGCATAAATTTCCTTTTATTTTAATCTACATTGGTTTTTCCATGAAAATATTTTTAAGAAACAAGTAATATCGCCATTTCAAAGCTTTAGCGACAGCTTAATATTTAACAATTTAGTATTTTAAAAGCTTTTGTTTCATAAACTACCAGATGCAGCTATAATCTTAACCATATTATGGATATTAGTTACTAAAGGCAAGGTAACCGAGCCAGGTCATGCACATTATACATATAGGAAGGCAATCAAATCTTTATTACTGAATAAAATGCTGTATTACTGAGAAAACTTATGACACTATTTTGTCTAACCTAATTATGATAAAGATGACTTTTTTTTCTATAATATTATAATAAAGATGTAGTTTATAAATAAACTATATATTATAGTATTTAGGTCGGTGGTGTAGGCGAATCCCGTGTCTTAATATTTCCCCGAAATAATAGGTTTTGGTTCTTTTTGGTTTATAATTCAAACATATTATTTCTAAGAATTTTTTTATCAAAGCAACCCCCCGTGTGGTATCCGGCTGAGTAGAATATACCACCCTCATTTCTTACCGAAGTGTCGTAAAACGACTAAGGTTCTCGACTCACGTGATAACATGTTGTGCCTACCCCACTTAGATAAGGGCAGGAGGATAATGATGATTTTTTTAAGCAACATATTTGAAGGTTATTGGAAGTGTTAGGTAGCATTTGCTGTATCCCCGATTTACGAAAAGCTTTTGGTCTTGGAGAAAAGGAATAGAGTTTAAACCTACATCATGGCTTCAATTCAGATTGGCGAGTTAATGTTGGTAATTTGGCATTGCGCATCATATCAGATACACATTCTGTCCAGCTTTATGATAGCCACAAAAGTTTTAACACTCTTCCTTTCAAGGTGGCAATGCGTAAAACGCTAGTTATTCTTGAATCTAGGTCACGCGCTGTTACCAACCGCTGTACGCGTCGCGTCAATGCGTAGCCGCGGACCAGTTATACGTACTATTATCTAATCAATGAACACTTCTAGCGCGACTACAGCGCTTTACAGTTTAAACTTAACGATTTTTTGTACAATAATATATGCTATATCTGCATTTAGGCAATAACTACGTAAGAAAAAGCTTCTGCAAAAGTGCTTGATTAGGTGAAACAAGCAGATGAAGAACATTTTGTTTAGTTTCATTTTTAATAATCTGCATATATTTCATAAACATTGATTATTCAATTAATTTCATCTTCATTTTGGAATCATAATTTTTTAAAATCATATGTCATGTTTTTTTACTACATTCTAGCGGAGATTTTGTCTGCGTTGGCTATATATCGAGATTAACAACGCCTCTATCTCACTCCAGTGTTTTTCAAAATTTCAATGCAACAGAATTCCATAAAAGATCATCCGTATTTGTAGCTTGGTTCAATCGTAGTTTTTTAGGGTATTAATATGGGCTGAACGTGCTCTGTTATTTTTTTTTCTAATCTTGGGCTTGGTGGTTGTTCAAATCTCTATAAGAAATGAGAAGTTCCAAATAAAACAGCGCTTTTATTTCTGGATGCTGCAAAATATTATGCTGGTACGTAGATGTAGTGACCGATAGATTGGTAAATTGTCGCCGACGCAATGTCGTCGCTTGGGTCTTCCGCTGGCTGCTCTTTTGAATGCCCCTAATTTGCTCGTACTCGGTCCATGCCTCGACTATTCTCATCCCGCTAACTATTCGTTAACGCTGAAGCATTACGTAATTCAGCAAGTTTAACCACATCATAGGTGCACATAGATCTTTTTACCGTCAAAGTTTATTAATATTCATTATAATTAATTGTTTTTCAATTTATTCGAAGTGGATTTAGCTTAATCTTTTGGACAAGATTTTAGTTTTAGGTTTTCGTAAATTCCTGATCATTAAGGGACTCAGTCTTGACGCTAATCTGCTAAAGCAATGTTGATGAAATTCGTTACAATTGAAGCGTAAATATTATACCGAGCTAACATGTAGGATTTAATAATCTCATTTTTTTTTCAAAATACAACAAGACATAGTTGGGAAAAAACTATTACAACTTACACATTTCGACGCGACTTTAGTTGCGGGTATAGATTGTTTTTTTTTCATAAATAAATTATTGTTATTGAATTAATACTAATGTAGAGTGTCGCACTTCTGCACATTTTAAAATGCTTACTTTTTTTAAATCTGAGAAAGCATTATAATAAATTATATTATATTTTAAATATTCTATCAAGAAAGAATGAGATAGAAGCAGTTAAACAATCATGTTACAGGTTTTTCTTGAGATGGTGAGTTTTGCCGCGCTGAGCGGCATATAGCGCTATATAACATACTAGCAAATCCCCGTGGTTTCACCCGCGTCCATACAGATCTCGTGGTACTGGAAAGTCTACGAAGTCGGACTATAGATTTATTTTGTAGATTATTTAATTATAAAAAATTGGTATCATTAGTATTCTTGGAATAAGAGCTAACTGACCAAGTGCAGGCCCTGCTATAACGGTCGCTACAATGAATTTGTTATGGAATTATTTTCATTCGATTTACATTCTTAAATTCGCAATATCTTTTGATTGGGATGTCGGATTTTAATAATTTAAAAAGTATTTTACAGGTATTGAAACAGTTATTAATAAAATATCATTAAATGGGATAAGGATTAATACAGAGATATGAATACAATGGTTTGATTATTATCGGCAATTTTATCAACTTTTACAATATAAAAAAGTAGTTATATTGGCATAACTGTAATTGTTAGATATATGGTATCGCGGACTTTTTTGTGGATATTGACACGTTCTATAATACTGTAGAACATATTTTTGTTCTATCATCAATAGCTTCCGCAACGCACGCGATGAAAGATGTTTACGACTAAATTTTTCCTAACTTATTACAATTTTACTAGGGATCAATATTTTTTTGAAAATGACATATAGCCTATGTTGCTAAGTGAAAAAGCAGCTTTCCAATGGTGTAAGAATTTTTGAAATCGGTCCAGTAGTTTTTGCGTGAAAACGTAACAAACATACACACAAACAAACAAACATACAAATCTTTCGTCTTTATAATATTAGTATAGATAGCGAGCGCTCTCTACGGCATCTTCGTACTTTAGTTTATGCATCTTCTTAACAAATCGAGATACCAATCTATTTTTTTCTATATGATATTTCTATATTACAACTACATTTTAACGTAAAATAAAAAATATGTGAAGTTATAATAAATCTGATTTTTAATTTTGTATTTCCCGTTTAACATATCAAAAAGTATTTATTCAAACCTTATACATGTTCAATTAGCCAGATTACGAACAAAATCCAGAATCTCATACTTTTTCGTTGCCCGCTTGACACAAAATGCCCCATACTGTCTGTCGTATTCATTATTCAGTATATTCAGTATTATGTATATGAATGCCGCTTGTAATAATTACTTCTTTAACATGATTTACGTAATCAATTATTACGTTTTCTACCGATTTACTCTAAAACTTTATATTTCCTGCTTCTGATATTATTAATGTACCGATAATTTTATAGTTGTAGTTACATCGAAATGTGTAATGGAAGATTTTAACGATGTTATGTTAATCAAACGTGAAAATTGACGCGGCTAACTCTACGTGAGTTCGTTCGGAGCTCAACGTGACAGTGTAATTAACGTATCCGCCATGTGTGGGCGAATTTACGACTGAAAGTACTAAGTAGAATTTATCTTGCCCCATTGCATTGGCGCGGGTGGCAGTGACCCTGCGATCAGCTCCGTCGTTCGCGGGTTCGATTCCTGCCAATTGCCAACATTTTCTGAATTTGTTAGTTTTCGAATCTGGTTGTATTCAAACATTTATTTAAAATAATATATATATATGTATATATGTATATATTTATCAGTTATCTGTCATAATTAAGTAGTTACTTACTTCGGGGACGGACGACCGTGTGTGTAACTGTCCCATATATTTATTTATGTTTGTATTTGGATACAAGCCATTTCACGCTGTTTTACACGCGTACCTACTACAGTTTTTGTTGACACATGGTGTATAACATGGTTAGGAAAAGAAACTTATTTATTGAAGTTCCGTCCCACTTGTCGATGTCATAACTCTTTTTTTTACGGTGCGGGGGGGGGGATCTTCTAAACGATACCGGAACTCTTAGAAGAGGGACCCGGGATTCCTACCCACTAAAAACCCTCGATGGACAGCATCTGTACTAGCAGAGTCCCGGCATCTATGAAGAACTGCAACGGTGCCTCTCTAGCGGTATCATGACCTAAATAACTGAATTTTGTTTTTAATATATTCCAACCATATAAGAGAGAATTAAAAATGTAGCCGTGTGGTATTCGGCAGAATAGAATAGACCTTTCATACTTCCTTCCTTCCTTACCGAGGTGTAGTAAGAGGCGACTTAGGTAAATGCCGTGTGGTATCCGGTTACATAGAATAGACCACCCTCATTTCTTATCGAGGTGTCATATAGGGCGACTAAGGTAAGTTGACGTCAGGCAGGCGGCCGGTCGTAAAATACGTAGCCAAATCATATGATAACATGTTTGCAGCATGTTGGCCCGACCCCACTTAGAGTGGGATAAGGACAGGAGAATGATGATAAGAAAGAATTAAAAATGGAAGAAAAAGAACTCATGGCATGATTCCCGGTAAGCGCTGAACAGAAAAGCTCTATCATTTTATTTATATACATTGCGTATCATAAGCTTTTACGCTCGCAGCTTTCGAAACTTTCTTTTGATGCACTCACTCGACTTCTAAATTATGCACGGATCCTTACGCCGAGCGCGAAATAAGCCAGTAGAACCATCAATATTTCAGAGGAATGACATTCTAATCGCCCTACGAGTCCCTTGGCCGTAAATATTGCAATAGGCGTGTTCAAAGAGGTATTCCGCGGGATATAAAAACGAGTGTCAGTGGGTCAGAGTGAGATAGGTGAGCATTCATCCGGCCACCTTCCGCCGGGCGCTCTACCCTCCTGACTTTGATATGCAGAGACTTACCGAGTAAAGTAAGACGCCGCGGGGCTCTTTCCACCCCCTTGAACCCCGTGCTGCCTTGCTCCTGACATCAAAGTGCAAAATTTTATTATTGCTTTACGAACTGACGGTGGCAAAAAGCACTTCACTTAACTTACGTTCGCGGCCATTTCGTAAACAACTGTTTGGAAAAATCTGGTATTTTTTTTATGTCGGATTAAACTCACTTCCTTTGTTTTGTTTGTGACGCCGAGGAATGGCGTCGAACTTAATCTTCGTTATTATTGCCCCTCCGACGTAATTACTCATCACGAACTGTCGGTCATTAGCATTGCATTAATATTCAACAGTTCTCATTGTGAGATAATATAAAAATAATTATTTTATATCATAAGTAATGTCCGTCAAATTATTTTATGTATTGACTACAAAAACATAGAGCATTTTTTAGAATTCCCTCAATTGTGTACTGTGTTGTATACTTTTTTTTCATTAATTACAGAAGGAAAAATATGTTTTTTTTATCCTATATGTCGGCCCTGTAAGAAAGAGGATAGGACACTCTAGATACAGTATATGATAGATTTTCTCTAATCGCGGATTATAGCAGAATATTTTTTTTTTATTCTATTATGTTACTCTGTAAAGTAGCGTCACCGTAAAGTCACTATTCAATAAATTTCTACTTTTAACTTAAATTAAAACGTTTATGTACCCTTAATAACGTTTTTTTTATCCCATAGCAAAAAGAAAAGACATTATTTTTGTCCTCAGTGTGCTTTAATTGTGCCAAATTTCATCACAATTGATCCACCGGTTTAGCTATGAAAGCGTAAAAGACAGACTGATAGTCAGTCATTTATAGTATTGCCATAATAATAAGTATGGATTCTGGTATACTACCCGGCAATAAATAATGCACATCGAGAACTTATAACGAAACAGCCGGCCAATTCGGTTTCGTAGAGCGCTGTCACTGTCACTCACGGGTTCGTCAGTCTGTGCTACAGAGACAATGCTCTATGGAGCAGAATCTAACCGATTTCTCTCTGAGCGTCGATGTGCATTATTTATTGCCGCGTACTATACATACTAATTCATTATACAGTCTTATTCTCGAGTGGCTCGTGCCAGTCTGTCTGCTAGCTATCGACCAGCACTGCTAACTACGCATTGATCCGTTCAATAGCACGGCAGCGAGAGGCATCGTCCAAAAGGGCAGGGAAGGACGCCGCGGCCGTCGCACCCGCAGCTGTCGGCGACGCACTGATTGTTCGGCGCGATAAAGCGTCTCAATGACGTACCATCGGCGTATCGAACGTTTATATGCCATCGCATTGAACATCGATAACTGGCACAGCCTGTATCCAAAAGAACTGGCAGTAGTAAAGTGAAGTAGTAGACTTGACGATTCAAAAGCAAGTTGAGAAGTATACTTTTTTTATAAATAAATATATGGGACACTTACACACACGGTCGTCCATCCCTAAAGTAAGTAACTTAATACTTGTCTTATGGGTGACGGGCAACTGGTAGATATACTACATATATAATTTTAAATACATACTTAAATACAGATATACACCCAGGCTCGAAGAACCAAAAAATTGTTTATAGAAAAAGTTGGTCCTCGGCGGGAATCGAACCCGCGACCCGCGGAGCTGAAGGCAGGATCACTACCCACTGCACCAACGGGCCAGTCAAATAAGTAAATACATAATCGTACTTGAATAAAGAATATTTTGGTGGCCAGGATTTTTCTATATGTTTTACGCTATATATTGCTGTGATAATAAGTTATAAGCGTCTATTAAACTTTGTGAAGTAGAATTATAGTAAATAAATAAATAAATTTGAAATTGAACTGAACTCTCTGTACTTTTTAGGGTTATAAGTAACACAATTTTTTTATTGTTTATTTATTTATAACAACGATAAACAATTAACAAAAAACTTTAAATTCGGTATATATCATTTTCTGTAGAAAACATTGTAAAAATATCGTTAAAAAAATGTAAAACGTTTCTTATACTATAATATAACTTTCAATGTGAGAGATGAGGTTTCATATATAAAATCTATTTCCATAACTTACAGACTTGAATTTGACACATAGTGATTAAAAACACTTACATAGGCTGATAATAGATCGAATTTTCTAATGTCATCCTATTCCTGTTTAATTTGCAGGATTTATATAGCGTATATGTTACCCCGGTGTATAAGCATTAATTGTGCCAAATTTAATTAATATTGGTTCAGCGAATTAGCTTTGAAAACGTAACCTACTTTCGCATTTAAATTATTAGTAAGGATTATTATATATATTTATTCAAAGCTTTCATTGAACTTCAATTCATTTAACTTTCATTTAAATTGGTATCCGACTAAGAAGACTAGACCACCCTTATTTCTTACCGAGTCCACCTCCACCGAGTGGTATCCGGTCGAGTAGAATTGACCACTCTCTTTCTTACCGAGGGGTCGTAAAATACGACTATGGTAACTCGTTAGACAGGCGGCTGGTCATTAAATACGTAGCCAAATCATGTGACATGTTTGTATCATGTTGTGCCAATCCCACTTAGAGTGGGATAAGCGCAGGAGGATGATGAATATTAGTAAGGATTCATTTAGTGTTCATTAAGCAGTGCGAAAGAAATAACATGCACAAAAAATAAAGGACGCGGCCACATCTGAGCCAGACGTACATAGAAACACACTCAGGGCCGTCCCGGTCTGAGTATGATAAATGAACGATCGAGCCGCGCTCTAATTCTTCCTTTATTCCTGGTACGCCCGCGCGGGAGGGAATATGACAATAATGGGAAAAACTGAACCCCCAGAAATCGCAGGGGAAATTGAATGAACCGATGTAAAGGCGGTGTCGCGGACACTTCGATTACGCGCTCGGTGTAGCTCGCTGTCAACTTTAGCTAATGGTTTTGTTTAAAAACAATATAACAGAACTAACTACTTTGCTATAATCCGCACGGGTTAAGTGAATGCATGCAAAGCCAATGTGTATGAAGCAGGCAAAATCTACGCACCTTATACATGCAGGACCAGCCACCACATGCACCCCAAGGCGCAATTCACCAGCAACAACGAACACAAAAGCAGCACACACACCCACCACCACAATCTCGACGATCGTTTCGCCCCGAAACCGAAGCATCATCAGGAGGATAGGCTTCACGACAAAAATCGTACTGCCGTGCTGCAGTACGATTTTTGTTTCGGGCGAAACGATCATCGAGATTGTGGTGGTGGGTGTGTGTGCTGCTTTTGTGTTCGTTGTTGCTGGTGAATTGCGCCTTGGGGTGCATGTGGTGGCTGGTCCTGCATGTATAAGGTGCGTAGATTTTGGCTTTGCATTGGCTTTGCATGCATTCACTTAACCCGTGCGGATTATAGCAAAGTAGTTAGTTCTGTTATATTGCTTGTAATATGGAATTCCGCAAAGTAACGCCTGCTTCTATAAATCATCTATATTGCATGTCTGCTCCGATGATAATTACTACAACCAATTAAAATGACTAATTACATCAGTAATTAATACGTCAGTTTTATTGTTCATTCCAATAAACCATAGAATAGACCCCCCTTATTTCTTAATGAGGTGTCGTAAAAGGCGACTAAGATAAGTCGACCCGCCGTGTGTTATCCGGTTGAGTACAATGGACCACCTTCATTTCTTACCGAGGTGTCGTAAAAGGCGACTAAGGTAAGTCGATCTGCCGTGTAGTACCCGGCTGAGTAGAACAGACCACTCTCATTTCTTACCGAGGTATCGTAAAATACGACTAAGTAAAGTTGACGTCAGGCAGGCGGCCGGTCGTAAAATACGTAGCCAAATCATGTGACAACATATTTGTAACATGTTGTGCCGACCTCGCTTAGAGTGGGATAAGGGCAGGAGGATGATGATGACTCTCACTTATTGAATGTTGTGTGGGTTAATATCTTCTCATGTTTTAGGTCTCTTTTAGGTTTTCTCTTTATTAATAGATTAGATAGGTTAAACCCTTTGAGGATTAGGTAGAGGTTGCTAGTCACTAGAGAGTTTTTGTCTGGAAGAGATCGCTACACAACGATAAGACCGCCAGACTGTATTACTAATTCTTGTTTAAATTTGACCCACTTCCCGGTGTCCGATTGAGCTGAAATTTTACATACTGGATTTGAATGCATATTTATGATAAGGATTATCTGATGTTTCTACCAGGATTGGCTCCAGACGAGGGAATTCCTTAACGGTTAACAGCAGGGACATGTAATTTTATGAAAAGCTTTTTTATAACTTGACTTGCTAGTTACATTTTAAACACAGGTTGAGTAGAATAGACCACCCTCTTTCTTACCGAGCGGTCGTAAAATACGACTAAGGTAAGTTGACGTCCGGCAGGCGGCCGGTCGTAAAATACCTAGCCAAATCATGTGTCAACATGTTGTGCCGCCCCACTTAGAGTGGGATAAGGGCAGGAGAATGATGACATTTTAAACACAAATAGCAATCTATTACACAAATTTTTTATACAAATAACTTAAACCATATAATTTTAGATACCATCTGGTATTAAGTAGTTTTCTTTTTTTTCTGAACTTGATACAAAAATGTAGGCATAAACATAATGTTAATTTATGTTAATATACTAGTCTAAAACGTTATATAGAGTATATAGAGGTATAAATATTAAATAATTAATATTAATGTGTTTAAGTAATCATTAAGTAACCAACAAGCGTAATTGACACGAACAGTAGCAAATTCAGCTTATAATATTTAATCAAAGGGGGGCTTGCAAGTTCGTTGCTTTATACCTTTAAATATACTGAGTACTGAGTAATTAATTTCGACTAACGAATCTCGTTATCAATCTCCATCAGATATACGAGACCTGAAAAAATGATGCTATTAACAAAGTTATACGATATGGTTTGAGTTCAAAACTGACCTTCAACGTTAAGGACTTAAGATCCACGATTTATAAGGGACATTCAATAGACACGCATCGGTAACTTTGTATTCCATAATCTAAAAGATACCGGAGTCGAGTAGCCACAAAGCGACGCGGCGAGTGCCGAGAATACGCAAACAGGTGTCGACTGCGAGGTTATATTTGCATATAAATAGAGTTCCTGCTTAACTGTAACACTGCCTCGTCCCTCTCTCACTTGCTCCCCACGTGCCACGTTAGAGAAGCGTAGGACGTTGCGCCTCCCTTACACGCACCGCGCTAATAACTCCAGGAGATTCTATTCGTGTACGGTGATGTAACGTAAGCTATAGGCTGGACGAGTGTTTGTTGCCGAGGAAACTGTACTGTCTCCGGGTATGACCGTAAATTGAGCGAGTTTACAATCGTATTTCATTGATGTGTTTAATAATGGCGGGAGGAATTGTTTTGTAAAAAAAAATATCCTCCTGCCCTTATCCCACTCTAAGACGGGGCGGCACAACATGTTGGTACATCATTTGGCTACGTATTTTATGATCGGCCGCCTGCCGGAAGTCAACTTACCTTAGTCGCTTTTTACGACTCCTCAGTAAGAAATGAGGGTTTTTTTTTATCCATATAATACAATATATGTCATCATCCTCCTGCCATTATCTCACTCTAAGTGGGGTTGGCACAATATGTTACAGACATGTTGTCACATTATTTGGCTGCATATTTTACCGCCTGCCTGACGTCAACTTACATTAGTCCGAAACCTCGGTAAGAAAGAGGATAGTCTTTTCTACTCAAACGGCTACCACACGGCGGGTTGACTTACCTTAGCCGCCTTTTACGACTCCTCGGTAAGAAATGAGGGTGGTCTATTCTACTCAGCCGGATACTGTTTTGTAATTATTTGTTGTTGCATTTTTTCCATATATGGGACAAAAGTAATAAGAAAATAATCATCCTTGCAGTACCGACCTCCGAGCAAGCCAAACCATTATATAGAAGTCGCGATATAATGAATATGTAATATAACTTTAATTAGGTTACGATGGGTCAGACATAACCATAAGAAGTTTAAAGACCCGATAAAATAAAGAAAAAAAAAAGAAAATAATTAATATTCCAATAAGCTCTTTAAAGCTCCTTTGAATTCAATTTTAATTTAAAATATTCTTTATTTAAGTATACTTGTAAAAAAGTGCTTTTGTCAACACCTACTGCCGGTTCGGAAAGCTGTTCCTACCGAGAAGAGCCAGCAAGAAACTCGGGTTGCTCTTTTAAAGAATAATTCTTATTACTAGTTACATTTAGTTATTAATGTCTTGTACAGGTTCGAAAAGTAGCTATATCAACGCATTCTTATCGTCTAAGTAATCCTCAATAGTATAGTAGGCTTTCTGTATTAGCCTTTTTTAATAGTATTTTTAAACTGCTCTAACCGTCGAATCATCAAGGATCAATATGATTGACGAAGTTACAGCTCGTACGGAATGTTGCTCTTACCGAGAATAACCAGCAAGAAACTTTTTTATTTTAGGCAAGAAATTATTTTGTTATAATCCAGATTATAGCAAAATTATTATTTTTTATTAAAATTATTGTCAGCACTTTTATCAACTTGTACAATGTGAAAAAGTTGTAATATTGGCGTAACTATAATAGTTAGACATATAGTATCACGGACTTTTTTTGTAGACGTTCTATAATACTGTAGAGCATTTTTTTCATCAATAGTTTCTGCAGTGCACGCGATGAATCATTTTACGATTAAATTTTTCACACATTATTATAGTAGGGATTCCTATTTTTTTTTTTGAAAATGTTATAAGCCCAATGTTGGTCATTGAAGATGCTGCTTTCCAATGGTGAAAGAATTTTTGAAATCGGTTCAGTAGTTTTTGCGTGAAAACATTACAAATATACACACAAACAAACATACAAGTTTTTTCTCTTTATAATATTAGTATAGATAGAAGTGCTTCTTTCTATCGCTACAAACACTAAAACTGTCTCTTTCTTATCGTGAACTTTAAGTGTCTCTAGATTGTTATGACGAACTATGTATGTTGTAATATTTCACGTAGGAATTTTTGCTTTTATCGCGTACCGCCAGTTTTTCTAGTACGAGGTCTATTATAAGGCGCATTGGAAACCGGTTGGATCGGTGCAGCTAGGAAGTCGCCCTATTCCATGGTATTTATAGTGAACAGGCGAAAAATATGTTCCTATACTCGCTGCACATAAACTGTTAGGTTTATGTGCGGTAGTTTAAGAAACGTTCAATGTTAAGTTCAATTTTTTTATGCAATTTTAAATTTACAGAAATATTTTTTAGTATATTACTATTGAGTCATTGTATCGTATGAATTTTTGAATAGTATTGTTTATTAGAGAAATGTTTTAGTACGCGATTTCGTCTTTGTGAATTTATTTACGGAGATAAATATATTTTTCTATATCACTCCTATACTACTATAGGCATTTACTATAAATAACATTGGTCTGATCCATAAGAACTTTAAATAAGAACACATTTTAGCAGTAATACAATTGCTACCGTGTGGTATCCGGCTGATTAGGACAGACCACCCTCATTTCTTATCGAGGTGTCGTAAAAGGCGACTAAGGTAAGTCGATCCGAAGTGTAGTACCCGGCTGAGTAGAATAGACCACCCTCATTTCTTACCGAGATGTCGTAAAAGGCGACTAAGGTAAGTCGACCTCCCATGTAGTATCCGGCTGAGTAGAATAGACCACGCTCATTTCTTACTGAGATGTCGTACAAGGCGACTAAGGTAAGTCGACCTCCCATGTAGTATCCGGCTGAGTAGAATAGACCACGCTCATTTCTTACTGAGATGTCGTACAAGGCGACTAAGGTAAGTCGATCTCCCATTTAGTATCCGGCTGAGTAGAATAGACCACGCTCATTTCTTACCGAGATGTCGTAAAAGGCGACTAAGGTAAGTTGACGTCAGGCAGGCGGCCGGTCGTAAAATACGTAGCCAAATCACTTAGAGTGGGATAAAGGCAGGGGATGATGATTTAGCAATAATACAATTAGTTACGATTATTTTGTTATTTCCTGCAAGTCAGTTGCACTTTTTTTCGTTTACATAATTTGTGCGTCTCACGAAAACCGGAGGTTTTAAAAATATCAGGGCGCAATGCCAAGTGATTAGCGACCGGTTGCCGATTGAGCCGGTTCCGTCCTCCTTCCGCTGATTGCTTCTATACTACAACTACAACTATTACATAATACGCTCGTTGTGTCTGTGCGCGATCTCCCTGCGCCCACGCAGGTGACACGCGAACTGTTCATTCTCCAGATAACCGACGCGACCGGGTACGCAGCTAGTTCTGTTATCTGAGACCCCTGTTATTTGTGTTCCCCTTTTTTTCTTCGCGTGTTTTCTATTTGTTCCGTCGGGCCCTTTTTTGCTGGGCTGCACCGGCCGTCTCCGAAGGTTCGGTTTTTACTCGGGCCGGGCGGCTGCGGCGGTAGGGGGGGCCGCGGCCCGTTTCCCCTCTCCCGTTGCGGACCGTCCTTGGCCCGAGCGTTCACCTTGGCGCGCTGCGCTGCCGCATCACAGGTAACAAAGTTCCGCGAACTACGTGATTTCTATGGCTGTCCGCCGAAAGTGGATCTCGGAGTGGGCATCTCGGCCGACGCTAACGTTACGCGGAAAGCTGTAATGAAACACTGCACACCCCCTGGCCCGGACCTCCCATTCGAGAGAGAACTCTTTGTACTTTTTACAGTATCTAATGTCCTATAACCATTAGATCGAGAACGTGATCCTCCGCGGACGGAAGCTGCTCGACGTGGTGGTCCCGCATGATTTATTTTGCTGCCACAGATATCTCCGTTATGAATTCGACTTTATATCCTCCCCGCGTAGATTTTATTGCCCACATTTTCTGTGATAAATAGAACTAACTAGGCCTCTATTTTTAGTTTTGTTGAAGAACGTTTTGTTCAATTTATTATACTTAAAGCATATTACAAAATTGAAGATTATTTGGTTGATAAGAAAGCCTGGATTTCAAAATCCTTTCAGCTTCATACAAGACAGCGGTTTAATAATGTATAATTGAAAATATTTAAAAGATTGACCGCCGAGTTTCTTGCTGGTTCTTCTCGGTAAGAGCAACATTCCGAACCAGTTGTAGCTTCATTAATCATATTGATGCTTGACGATTCAAAAGTGCCTGAAATGGTTTATTTGAATAAAGATTATTTTGATTTGATTTGATTTGATTTGATATTGCATGGCTGCTTATTTTATGCGTTTACTATTACATTTTATTATTAAATATTGAAATCGTATTGGACGGATGAACGGTCCGGTTTACGAGTAGATATTGTTATCACGATATCTGTAAGGCACTAGCGCTCGGATAACGGAGAGGTTTACACGTTTCTGTGAATTATGGGCTTAAAAATTTAAATGTACATTGTTGTGCCGTGTTTTGTGTTAATTCTCGGAATTAGTATGTCATAAAACTTGAGCATTTTCACAGAACTTAGATTAATCCTAAAGATAAGCCGAGCGAGCGAGGTTAGTTTCAGTAATGGCCCGATATTTTATTGTTCGTGTAAAAGCTGCGGTTTATCTCTGTTCAACTGGCCATATCGTGAAAGATATGGCTATTGCAAGGGTTTTACTACCCATTTTTGGCATATTGTATATTTACTGTCTACACGAAAACGTCGTTTGCGATCAATATTTGGTTGATTTATTGTGAAGCTGTTATTTGTGACTCGAGCTTCGATTCTACTCGGGTTTTAGTGTTTCCAGAACCGACCGATACCTGCCGGCAGTTCGTTCACCCGGCCCCCTGTCATATCAATCACGTCATCGCTTCGAGTTTAACGATGCACAAATGGGTACGCGTGTTGTTTATCTCGCGCCAGTATTGCAACGTTTGCGTGCAGACAATGGACGCGGCCGCGTACTGGTGCAGTGCCGCACTGGACGTCCTTCCCACGATAGCCGATCTTTTCAAACGATTCTCGAAGACTTACTTCGAGAAAGCGTCCACACATCCAAACCCCCTTATAGCGGCCGCGTCCAACTATAAGGTGTTTAACTCCCCCAACCGATTTCACAGGCGCCCTAAGAGCGTCCTCAACGACCCCGACGATGCTATTACAGCATCCAACAAGATATACACACAATACACACACAAACAGCGTCTTCGCCGGCGAAGACGAGGTCCCCGCTTGCTTGTGTCAAGCGGCCGCAGCCCTCTGCCGCGGCCGCCGTAATGCAGACTTTTTCAAAGTGTTAGATACAGTCCTCCAAAACGCGCCGCTTTAAGCCGAGGTTCGGTCTCGCAGGAGACACCCTTAAGGCGACGCTCCCAATAAGTTACGAGTGCCTAAAAACACTCGCTGCTTACCAATTTTACCCGGCGAAGCTTCTGCGCTCGCCCATCCCACCGGCATTAGACACATTCGAAAAAAAAAAAAACTGGACGTCCGTAATCTTATCGTGCTAGAGGCCGGACATAGGAAGGGCATTAAATTTGAACGATCGTCGTGGAGCGGCGGGCGCGGCGGACGCGCCTGAAACCGGTCGGCCGTCCGTAAATAATGGATTAGAGGCGGGGTGCGCGGCGGGGCGGGGGGGGGGGGGGCGGTGTGCGCCGCACGCACCGGCTGCGCGCGCGGGAGCCGCGGGGGGCGCGCGGGCCGGGGGACTGCGCCTCCCGTCAGCTGTTGCGCGGCCGGGACCGCGGCGCACCGCCGGCAATGCATCGGCGTTCATAGCGCACGCCGCCCGCCTCGCGCGACCGCGCACCGTCCAGTGGCACAGTGCCGTGCAGTGACACCCCCAGTGGAGCGACAGTGTGATCGATCGTGGTGCAAGTGTGTGTGTGATGGCCGAGAGGATGTGCAGTGCTCGGGCGAGGAGCTGACCGTGGCGCCGGGCGATGCGAAGTGATGTTACGACATCGACCGAGGTGATTATCCCGGAGCGTACCGCGGCGCGCGACCGTCGCTCCCGTGACGGTCGTGGCCCGATGGCCCGTCATGACTTGGTTGCTATCGGTAAGCGACACCAGCAGGCTTACCGTAAACGTGTTAAAGACGCACAGATTAAGTCGTTGCCGACTTAAATCATAAACTTAATCGTAAACGTATTTCATTCACTCTTATTTATGCAGTAGGTGTACTATCCAAATGCAAATCAGTTACGAACACAGTACGAAAAGAAAGCGATTAAAGTTAGGTAAAAAAAAAGTAAAGTAACAGCCTGTTACTATGCCCACTGCTGGGCTAAGGCCTCCTCTCTTCGTTTTTGGAGCTAAGACCTACCACGCTGCTCCAATGCGGTTTGGTAGGTTACACATATCCCTAGAATTCTCTAGAGATATGCAGGTTTCCTCACGATGTTTTCCTTCACCGAAAGGCGTGTGATAAATTGCAATTATCAATTAGACACATAAGTTTTTAATAGAAAAACTCATTGGTGCCTGCCCGGGGTTTGAATCTATGTCGTCTCTAGAGAGTCGCACGGTCTCACCACTAGGCTATCACAGCTTGAAGTTAGGTACCGACTTTGAATTGCATTGCAATTGAATCGTTTTCTAAAAGTCGATGGTAGGCCTACAGAACGTCATATTTCGCGCTTTTTTGGTCGCAGCTTAAAAAAACAATCCGTGGTGTGCAACGAATATGTATTTTTTTTTTGTTGCATCGCAACAATGAAGCCTCCCTACAGCTTAGGGGGCCTATTGTGAATTAGGTGCAGACGGTCGTGTTTTTTTCGGACCCTTTACCCATTTTTTTCGAATTGAGTATATATGAGAGACAATACGAACGTTATTTCGTTATCAAGATACCGTCATTATAGTCGAATTACAATAATAATGTTTCATCGTAATTTCTCGTAATCCTCATTACGTTACTTAGTCTGATGCAATTATTTCTCGTAATGAAAAACAATTGCGTTTAATAGTGTGTTTAAATGTAAACTAGATATTCCTTCGTGAAATATTTACTGATACGACCGCCAACATGATTCACTGTAGTTCAATTATAGTTGTGTAACGGGAAAATCACAATTGAGATGAGTATTTCCGTAATACCAAACATAGGGTGTTTCCGCAAAATTCCATAGGCACCTCTATTGAAACCCCCTTTAAAATATTAATAAGCGTTTTCGAATATTCCATCCTCAATTTTTCTCATCAAATAAATCATTTTTAACTACAAACTTTACGCAAAACTATAACAGTAGTTTACGGTTTACGATTTATGTTACTGTAAATAATCTTCGACACTATAAAATGCTTTCTGTATAAGCATTATAATAATAATTATTTTATGATAAACAAGCTGTCCGACCACTCGTTGCTGTGGCTCAGTCTTGTTTCGAATTCCCCTCGAAACAGAACTCAACCGTTTAAAAAATGTTCCGATCGCCACCAAACTTTACGGGATCATCCGCTGGGTCATACTTAAGATTGTCTGAAAATCTCATTAAAATCAGTCCAGCTGTTTCGGACAGACAAACATTCAAGTTAAGAATAGACCATATAAATGTAACCACAAAAGAACTATTTAAAATACAATATGTCTTATGTAAGTCTTAGGCCTTAGTGTTCTTTAAGACAAGTTTTAAAAAAAACTTGTCTTATTTGTCATTTTCTTCATATAGCATATTTCGTATATATTCATAGGTAAAGAAGAATAATTAAAAGAATAAAACAATTATGAAAGAAGTATAAACCGTTCCGATATTCCGTATTGTTGATTACTATATACCTACATGTAAAGGTTATTGAAAATATACTTCGAAAACTTATGCATATATAGGTATATTTATTTATTAATTACATAATTAGTTAACTAGATAATTAACTCATAGCTTATCATTAACTAATTAATTGCCTACTGTACCCGTACTATATGGACAAGTGATTGCAATTTCATTAAACTTGTTTACGTGCCAAGCTGTGATAGCTCAGCGGTGAGACCGTGCGACTCTTTCGAGGGGAACACGAGTTCAAACCCGGGCAGGCACCAATGAGTTTTTCTATAAAAAACTCATATGTCTAATTGATGATTGCAATATATCACACTCTTTTCGGTGAAGGAAAACATGGTGAGGAAACCTGCATATCTCTAGAGAATTCTGTAGAAATGTGTAACCTACCAATCCGCATTGCAGCAGCGTGGTCTTAGCTCCAACCCTTCTAAATAATTTATAGAATTAGGCGTTACTTTGCGGAGATCCATAATACAAAAGTAATAATAAAATTATTTTGCTATAATCCGCGATACAGTAAATAGAAAATATATATAGTGTTTAATGTATAGTGGATTATCAGTATTTTCATACCCGATACGTGCAGGATTCGTAAAAGCACATGCACAAACCTCCACCACTTCCACCAAAATACACAAGCACTACACAGTTTCACTATCACAAACTCAACAATCGTTTCGCCCCGCAACCGAGGCATCATCAGGAGATAGACTCCACGACAAAATCGCAAATCGCTTTGCGCAAATCGCTTTGCGATTTTGTCGTGGAGTCTATCTCCTGATGATGCCTCGGTTGCGGGGCGAAACGATTGTTGAGTTTGTGATAGTGAAACTGTGTAGTGCTTGTGTATTTTGGTGGAAGTGGTGGAGGTTTGTGCATGTGCTTTTACGAATCCTGCACGTATCGGGTATGAAAATACTGATAATCCACTATACATTAAACACTATATATATTTTCTATTTACTGTACCGCGGATTATAGCAAAATAATTTTATTATTACTTTTCCAACCCTTCTCTCCAGAAACAGAGAGAGGAGGCCTATTCCCAGTAGTGGGATTGTAACAGGCCGCTACGTACTTACTTACTACGTGCGACAATACGAACAAAACTAACTTAAACTACTTCACGAAATAATCAATCTTATACAGAAAATAGACTATACTTATTATAAAACAAAGTCTCCAATAGCTTTCTGTCTGTGATCGATTTTCTCAAAAACTACTGAAACGACTTTTGTTAAGTTTTTACTCAAAAATGTTTTCGGATTGTTAAGGTATATATAGCGATTTTAAGTACATTAACTTAAGAGAAAAACACTAAAGAAATCATCATACTCTTGCTCTTATCCCACTCTAAGTGGGGTCGGCACAACATGTCACAAACATGTTGTCTCATGATTTGACTACGTATTTTACTACCGGCCACCTGCCTGTCTTCAACTTACCTTAGTCGTATTTTACGACACCTCAGTAAGAAAGAGGGTGGTGTATTCTACTCAGCCGGATACCACTCGGCATGTAGAGCACAGGCTAGGTATAAACAAAAATACGCATTTAAGCACTTCTAACTAAGAAATGGAAATAATACTTAATATATTTAGATTAGAATACATATATAAATACGGGCGAAACAAATATAAATCGTGTTTTGATGTTGCAATATATAAAATAATAAATAAATTATTAGGGGCAAAAAAAACACTTACATGCATGCATCTCACACACACACAGACACACAAAAGAAACACACAAACACACACACACACACACACACACACACACACACACACACACACTAATACCTATTACAACTTTTTTGTCTTATCTATATATTCTTGTTAAACATTATTATTATAGATAGTACTTAACTAAGAATTTTGTAAACGCTGTAGGATTACTGAATAAATAAATAAAATAAAAGAGCTGTATTATTATTCGGGTCAAGCGTAAACAGTAAATATTTGTGTCCATTAATTTGGCAAATATGAGTCACTAAATGTTGAGGCGATATTATGGACCGCGTGCGCGTAGTGCGATCGTATAAGTTCAAACCAGGTGCATTCAGCACCTTTTGCTAAAGCTTTCCGGTCTTGTCTTCCGAGTAATTTATAAAACATATGAGTATCTAAAGCTTAAGTCATAAGTGAAGCTAACACCATCTTCGCTTATTTGATTGAGATGAAAAAAAAATCAATCAAGAACTTTGAATCGTCAAGGATCAATAGAGTCACTGAGGCTAGAACTGGTTCGAAATGTTGCTCTTATCGCGAAGAACCAGCAAGCAACTCAGTGGTCAATATTTTCAACATTTTATAAATTACATAATTAGACCGAAATCCAAATTCAAAATATTCTTTATTAATGTAAACTTGTAAACTAGTGCTTTTGAATCGTGAACTCTACTGCTGGTCCGGAAAGCTGTTCCTACCGAGAAGAGCCAGCAAGAAACTCGGGGGTTGTTCCTTTAGAGGAACTTTATTCAGGCATTTTTATCATCTATATAATAGTATAGTAGGCTTTTAGTATCAGCCTCTCATGAACAGTGATTTTAAACTGCTGTAGTGGCAAAGATAAAATCGAATGCGGAATTTTATTTATTATAGAACAAACCTGTACGAAACTGAGAGATTTTCAAATCCACACGTTTTTATCAGTATCATACTTTTTATTTATTGCGTTTTAAAGGGATTTATAACATAATCCTTTGCCTGTCCTGGTAGGTGGATAATAGTCATGTACCTTATAGCATTAATCGTATAGCTCTAGCTAGCTGCGAGAAGGCAATCGGTAACCGCGACTTCTGGCAGGTCAAATATTTTTGTATATCTTAAATTATGTTTTTTATCTTTTTCCCGAAAGAAAAGATGGGATTTTTTGTTGTTGTATGAACGTTGAACGAAAAATAGTTAATTATTACTCTAGCTGATTATTTTAAAAGCGTAACAGACAGGCAGCCATTCTTTGTCATGTATAATAATTAAGTATTTACTATCAATTTATAAAGTAGCTGCCTTATACTATTTCACTGTTCGATAAATGACTCTTTGGAGAAAAGAATTGAAGTTAGGACCCACCACGTTGCTCCTATTGGGATTTGCGGGTTATTCCCGTAATTATACGGATATATGCAGTTAATTAATAAAAGTTAAGTAACGGCCTATTACTGTCCCACTGCTGCATAGGCCTCATCTCTCCGTTTTTAAAAGAGAAGGATTGGAGTTAAGACCTACCACGCAACCCCAATGCGGAATCACGATGTTTTCCTTCACCAAAAATCGTGTGATAAATTGAAATTATCAATTAGACACATAAGTTCTAATAGAAAAACTCATTGCCCCGGTGCTGAACCCATGATCGTCTATAGAGAGTCTCACGGTCTCACCATTGGGCTATCACAGCTCTAGTTAATTAATGTAACATGTTAGTTAAGCACTTGAGTTTTTATAGGAAAGTTAGAGATACAGAATCTGTCTTTATTTTGAATATAAGCCCTTTAAAAAACCTCGCTCTCTAAATTACAGCACTTGCTATTAAATTCCTAGTATAGTACAAACACTTTTGAATAGTCAAGTAACGTATCGAGCACTGGTGCGGAAAGTTGCCCCACCCAGAACCAGAAAAAACTCGGTCGGATAATTGATCAATTAAAACACAATTTCCATGATTATATCGCATAATAGACAAAATTCCTAAGACCTTACAAATAATTCAATCAGCCTTGACATTCATATGTACATTTTCGTGGCAAAAAGTTGTTGATTTCAATACTTGCAGAGTTGTGGGAAAGTTTTTGTCCAGTATATATCGTGTAACATATTTGATGACTTCTCCTCATAATCGGCTATTACAAGAGCACGATCGTGTAGAGAGTATACTCGACTCTACTTGCCAATGTAATCGACTGTAATCGACTGTACTAGATGATGATCTATGATCGACTACATCCCGGCAAGTGTCGACTTTACGGACACACTTGATATTACGTATGTATCGTATACGGACGATCGTGTGTCACTTCCTCGATGATCATACCGATCATAGACAATCACACGATCATCAATCATCACCGAACTACTCCACTATCAATGAACAGTGAAATACAAATCTATACTAATATAATAAATGTCAAAGTCTATCTAGTATTAATATCATTTTGATCCGCGAGCAATTTAAAAGAAGTTATGATAGAATTGTTTTGCTATAATCTGAGTTTGTTAATGGAATCTATGTAATGCTAAGTGTAAGATTATAGCCGTTTAAAAACACTGTTAAAAAGAGGCTGGTACAGAAAGCCTACTATACTGTTGAGGATTACCTAGATGATAAGAATGTGTGGATATAGCTGCACTTCTATCCTTGTAAAAGACAGTATTGACTAAATGTAACTAGTTACAAGATTTATATTCTAAAAAGAGCAACCGCCGAGTTTCTTGCTGGCTCTCCTCAGAAGGAACGGCTTTTCGAACAAGCAGTAGAGTTGACGATTCAAACGCACTTGTTTACAAGTTTACTTGAATAAAGAATATTTTGAATTTGAATTTGAATAAGGAGCAAACAAGTTTCACATCCCTTACACATGCCAGGACAAACTTCAATAAACGTCCCTTCGTTTTCACACCACGCACTGAGCGAGTTTTATTTTTCTCCGAGTATTTATTCCTTTTTTATGTTAAGGATGTTAGTGTTGCCAATTGATTACAACTTCACGTTTAAAAATATCTCTGTACTAGCTGTTAAGCCGTGCCATCGGCTTCGGAAATCAGCGTGTCACACATTTTTTTCTAGATTTCAAATTTTAAACATAATAGTAGTTATTTTGAGTTAACCATCAGAGAAAGAGACATGCTATCGCGGACTTTTTTGTAGTAGTTTTATAGATCTACAATTTTCTAGTACATTACTTAAGCGTATCTCTGCTGGTTGACGCAGCGCACGCGACAAATGCTCCCAGCAAGCAAGTTTATCTCTTTAACACAATTTCCATAATACCGATATGTACTATTTACCTAAACCATCCGGAAGTATTGCACTATCTTTTGGTGAAAACTGTCCAAAAATCCGTTTAGTTGATTTTGAAAAAATCGATTACATACAGACAGACAGTTTTTTGGGACTTTGTTTTATAATAAGTATAGATGTGTTTTTAATATGACAGCCTATTAACGTAGCACGATAGATTATTCCTTTGCTACATTCGTATATACAACACGCAAGTCTCATTATAGACATACTAGGTCCGCCATTGGTCAAACTCGTAGTTCCTTGTTGGGAACTTATTAAAATTCCTCTCGGGTAAATATTGTCAGTCATCGTTTCTTAGCGGATACGTTGTGACGCAACAATGCTGCCCTCGCAATTTATGGCGACTATTTGATTGATTCTCGTTTAGTTTTCTTTATTGCGATTACTGTCGTACTAACAACCGATATTGTTCAACTGTGACAACTCGTTACGACTAGATTTAATTTATGTTTTAATGGTTAGCTTTTATTTGTAGTGCGCGGTGACCTTTCCGTCAGTCTAGTTTACCGTGGGATTGTGATATTCTCCCGACGGTAAATACAACGTATAGAATATTGACTGTGCTCCGATGTATAGGTACTTTAACTAACGCAGCTACTAATACCTATTACCTCAAAGACTAACCACGGCGTTTTATTAAACTACCAGTAATTCAAAGCATGGTTTTGAGGTAATAGGTATTAATAAGTAGCTGCGGCAGGTAGCTACAGTACTGTTCCTGCCCGCGAATTCGTCTGCATGATCTTCTATAGCAAGACAAAAATAGTTTAAACCAAACACACTGTCCTGTTAATAATATTAACTTTGAATAACTCGTTAATATTATTAAATTAAAATATTATAGTGTAAATGTTATAATTCTAATTTTATTGGATTCGGATGGTTGATTGATTATCGAAAAACCTTTGCGATTATTTTTAAATTTAAATAAGAAATAAAACATATTTTCAAAAATTTCTTTATTTTTTATTCGATCATATTCTATAATTTGGCAATAATTTTATTATCTTTATTATTATTTTTAGGTGCATTTTGTTAAATTAGCAGATGCCGTGTGGAATCCGGCTGAGTTGAATAGACCACCCTCATTTCTTACCAAGGTGTCGTAAAAGGCGACTAAGGTAAGTTGACTAACCGTGTGGTATCTGGTTGAGTAGAATAGACCACCCTCTATTCATACTGAGGTGTCTTAAAAGGCGACTAAGGCTAGTCGACCCACCGTGTGGTATTCGGTTGAGTACAATAGACTATCATCTTTCTTACTGAGGAGTCTTTAAATACGACTAAGGTAAGTTGACGTCAGGCAGGCGGCCAGTCGTAAAATACGAAACCGAATCATGTGACAACATGTTGTGGCGACTCATCTTAAAGTGGAATAAGGGCATGAGGATGATGATGATGAATTTAGCAGCTGTTAAAAGTTTTGCACAGCTTCAATCGGACCACAGTGTAAAAGTAATTTATTGTGAACGCCGTGTCACATTTCAAACGACACTGAAGTATAAAAACAAATCACCTTCACACAACTTTGAAGTTGAAACGCACTCCATGTAATTCATGATAATGGCTCCAGTAATGTTCCCAACTTCAAAGGGATATTATAATTCAAAGTACGTACACATCTGCTATAATTATTATCGGTTCGTTTAAGTGTTGAATAAGCTGCTATATCGGATGAGTGAATGACGCTTTTATGAAGAAACCCTGTGTAAATTTTGTTCGTGATTTTTGCAATGATTAATCTGCAGTACTTTAAATAACAAACACCGTAAACTACAAAAAGGTAATGCATACATAATACTTTCATAAAAAGTATGATATAAACGTGGCATGTAATTTTTATACAATAAAATTTCGCACTGACATTTTGCACTCTGGATTAACACGAGATATTTTCCTGGTATGGTATATGTGAAATATTGTAGTATCCAGAAACTGTTAATAGCTCTATAAACTGAACTAGGTTTTGAGGCATTATCTATAAATTATTATAATTCTAACATCCCAAAAGCAGTCCGTCTGTATGTAATCGATTTTCTCAAAATTAACTGAACGGATTTTTTTTAGATTATACTAAAAGGTGGTGCAATTCTTGAGGAAGGTTTAGGTTAGTTAATTCTCCGGAACGGTTAAATCGATTTCGATGAGACTTTCAATGGAAGATAGAGGAGGTTGTGTAGCAACATGTAGGCTAGCTTTTATCGTAGGGTTTTCGCAAGTCGGAATTTACGGGGAAAAGACCTTAGTATCACACCAAGATCCAAACGGCGGAAGCTAGTGTTTTATAAAAATAAGACGGACGGACGGTAATTCCGCCTTTGTTTCGCGTATTTCTGATGACACGTTTCTCCCGACTTAAGTAGAGCTTCTGCGCTCTACTCTCTGCATTTCGCAACCTCGACGATGCTTCTGCGCTCGCCCGTCCCGCCCGATGACGCTGTAAAAGCCATTAGGGCTAACAGCATACAGTCAGTTCGAAAAAAAAAACGTTTAAAAAGCAAATTTCAGATAGCTTTTGAATAGTTTTTATAAAAACAAATTATACTAATAAATTTAAATATATGACACTAAAGCAAATCCCCAAGACCAAATAAAGATGATAAGTAAGACATAATTAAGTAAGAAAATAACTAAATTATAAAAATGATTAACATGAATAGGCGGAAGAAGTGTCGCGTTGACTTTTTTTTGATATTATCTTAATGGTTCCTTTTACATTAAGACCTATCTTATCTTCCGAAGGGAGGGTTACTTTTTACGCTGCTTCGTAAATCTCAGCCGTATGAAAGTTTTTTTAACGTAGAAACTTTAAACTTAACTTTTTATGGCAGCATTTTGAAGATAAAAGTCTCGACAGATGCATGGTTTTACTTTATTGTCAATGGATATAAATAATATGATTTTTATTTGTTGGTGTTGAGAAACTTACAAAATTATGAAAATATGTCAATGTAATACCTAAATTTATATGAAGATAACGGGTTTGTGTACTAATTTTAAATAACCTCCAATCTTAAACAGTATTTTCAAATTACTGCATGAAAAATTCGATGATTAATTTATGAAGCATCATCACTCTCCTGCCCTTATCCCACTCTAAGTGGGGTCGGCACAACATGTTACAAACATGTTGTCATATGATTTGTATTTACTACGTATTTAACGACCGGCCGCCTGCTTGACGTCAACTTACCTAAGTCGCCATTTACGACACCTCGGTAAGAAATGAGGGTGGTATATTCTATGCAGCCGGATACCACACGGCATTTACCTTAGTCGCCTCTTACGACATCTCGGTAAGAAATGAGGGTAGTATATTCTATACATCCGAATACCACACGGCTTATGATAATTTATGAAGCAATGACTTGGAATGTATATCTTGTGTAGTCCTTTGGTATGAATGAAAGTTACGCATTGCATAAAAATGTCGATTAATTAATACCTCGTAATAACAAATATTGATATATTGTTCGGTAATACACTAGTCACTAGAGATCTTTAATTCTAAAAGTGCACGCCCCTCCAATGTCTTTACTCACACACAGAAAACTTATGTGCAGACGAAATACACGCAAACTTGTTATTCTGATTGGTTACTCAGTTGCCGGACAGACACGAAGTACAGTTAGCATGTCATAAAAAAGAGGATAAATATTTTTTATTTTTTATTTTAAATAATAATTAGATAATTTTTTTCTTTTATAGAAAAATATGGAGAATTTTATAAAACTATGTGGCGAAAAAAAACGCGCAAAACTTAACATTTATCATTATTTCATCATTAAAGCCATTGCTTTAATTAAGGAACGAATTGACATGATTGATAGATATATGTGGGAAAATACGTGTCGAAATGTGAATGATATTGAGATAGAATATATGAAAAATTTTGAATTTACAATTAATGTTGAGTCTGAATCTGAAGATAGCGACGTGAGTGAATAGCGTTAAAATAGTAAATATTTATTGCGGTTTAATTTTTTTCTTTTTTTACTAATAAAATAAATGAACAGACTTCTGTAAATTACGTTTTATTTATCATTCTAATAGCTGCATAATGAATATATGATATGATCTTTATGCAAGCTAGCTCTTGCGAATTCACCTGATGGATATCGATGTAGTTTAAGTTTCTTGAAAGGTTTAGGAGATTAAACGTGTAACCATTCAGGGTTTTTACGTGTAAAAACCCTGAATGGTTTTTACACGTAGCGGTTTAGCATTCAGGTACGATGTCGTGACATCGTACCTGAATGCTAAACCGCTTGGTGGTACGTCTTTGTTAGAAGGGTACGTCGGAAGTATCTATCTAGTCAAGACCAGGGATAACTTTTAGAAATATACTAATATGTTTTTTCTAGGATTCAAATGCGGAACTTCCCGTTTACAATCCACAGCGCTTACTATTACTCCAGGGAAACGTTAAAAACTTACTTTTTATTCTAAAGAATTTTCAACATAAATTTGGTTATAAATATTATATAATATTAATATTATTTTTATGCAAACGTTACTTGTAACCCGTGTTACCGGATTGGTTGGTCAGCCAGTGCACAAATGATAGGAACGCGTGACAGAATAGACGTATTGTCTCATACAAAGCGTGCATTCTCCGCCATATAAATGTTTGATTTATACCAGTCGAGCAATTAGTTGACCTTTAAGTGCGCGAATGAGTCGAGTCAACTTTGAAATTGCTGCGCGCACACATATACAATAGTACAGTCAATATTTTCTCTCACGCATTAAAATAATGTAATTTGGTGGAGGGGCGTGCACTTTTAGAATGAAAGATCTCTACCATTATTATTAAATGCGCAAATTGGCTAAATCTGTCGTGTGGTATCCGGCTGAGTAGAATAGAACACCATCGTTTTTTACCGAGGTGTCGTAAAAGGCGACTAAGGTAAGTTGAAGTCAGTCAGGCGGCCGATCGTAAAACACCTTGCCAAAACATGTAAGAATAAATTTTAATATGTTGTGCCGACCCCATTTAGAGTGGGATAAAGGCAGGAGAATGGTGATGACGTAAATTGGTTAAATATGAATTGATCAAACGTAAATTACTATTTTTTTATTCTCACGCTATCTGTCACACTTTTACAGCTAATCCGCTGATACAATATCGATGAAAATTGATACAATTTCAGCTATATACAAGGCTGATATATAGAATGAAAAAAAGAGAGAGAGTCTTTTTCAGGTAACAGGGAAAAGACTCGCTCTCTTAAAAACTCAATTTGACTAATTTATAGAATTAGGCGTAACTTTGCGGAGATCTATAATATAAAATAAATAACAAAATTATTTTGCTATAATCTGCGATAAAGTAAATAGACATTATTATTATGCTAAATGTATAGTGGACTATCCGTTTTCATACCCGATAAATGCAGGATTCGTGAAAACACATGCACAAACCACTTAATTTAACGCGAACGAAGTTGCAAGTACAGGTCGTTCTATATGAGTAACAGAAATATAAATATCTGGAAGAAATTACGGCAGTGAAAATCTTTAAGATATCAATTGTCTTATAAACGTTCATTTTAAATTGGCCACCCATCAGTCAAGCTCACGTCGGACCGCCGCCTCGGTCGCACGCTCCGTGACATGTGATTCTTCGACCATGTCTATATTTACATCATTGCGGTTTCAATACCGGCCACTTGGAACATTTCAATTAAGTGTCGTTTTTATTTTAATTTATAACAAACTTATAGCATCGACTACTTAAAATTATCAGAAATAAAATTGTCTTTCTATACATATATGCTAACGCGTAACGTCGGCTGAGTAAAAATTTATAATGTGAGTTCTAAATGATTTTAAATAAAATGTAAGGGATATTTACGTCCATGGCTGTCCGTCCCCAAAGTAAGTAACTTATTACTTGTGTTATGGGTGACAGACAACTGGTAAATATAATCATATATAATATTAAATACGTACCTAAATACATATTACACCCAGACTCGAAGAACCAACAAATTGTTTATAGAAAATGTTGGCTCTCGGCGGGAATCTAACCCGCGACCCGTGGAGCCAACTGCTGAAGGTTCGAGTACCGTCAGCAATCAGTTGGTTCTTCTAGTCTGAATGTATTTAAGTATGTATGTAAATTATAAATGTATTACTTACCAGTTGTCTGTTAATCATAACACAAGTAATGTTTCTTTCTTTGGTCCGTCCCGTTGACAGATATATAAAAATATATATTAATCTGTCGGAATCGAAAACAGTCAAATGCATTTGTTGTTTTTTGTTAAATTGTTAATTGTAGCAGTGGAGAAGAGTTTTTTGGGGAGTTTAATAGGTTTTTTAGCTGACCCGAACTGTAAGATGCCGTGCATCTGAGTCGTGTATACTAAGTATTAGTGTTCGTCAGTCACGTGTTTAATTCCTGTGCTGTTTTAATGTTCGTCGCTCCCTAATTATAGCGTACATATCTAATATCGAATAAAATATACTCGGTTCAATGCAAAGAATTGAGTTTTGCTTAATCGTGCGCTTAACTAGAATTGAACCTAATCTAAATGATGCATGTCCGATAGCCTAGCCCAATGCCCGATGGCCTAACACATTCTTAAAATATCCGACGAGTGTGCGTGTCTGTAAATTTGAAATTCATTTCTAAAATGCTCAGACAATTATTTTTTATCGCACAGGTATTTTTATTGAAAAATACATCGGCCAGTGGTCATTAATGTAAATGCAGACATGTCTTATTATAATTCCGAATATTTTAACTGAACAACACACCTTTTAATGAACCCTATATGGCTACCGATAAAGCTGTCAACATTCTGGGTCAATTTCAATTTGCAAGTTAAATAATATAAAAAAATAGATACGGGATAACTAACGTCTGATAATTTGTATACGACCTTAACACTCGTCTGGCAATGTGGATTTCATTTTATGAAGTTAAGTAAATTAGTAGTACTAGTGGCGTGTGAAAGAAGTGCATTCACTTAATGTAAAAGAAGTAAATGCACTTCATCCACATTAAGTGAATGCAGTTCTTTGATATGAAGTGAATGCACTTCTTCACATAAAGTGAGTACGCTTCTTTGACATAAAATGATTTAGATTACAGAAACTGATTGAAAAAAGATGAATTTAATTTAAGCAACTCGGTCCATATATATATGTTTACTTAGGCATAATTTACAGCAGAAGAAACATTTTTAAAGTGCTGTGACGTCGTGTTGATTTGGTTACCGATATTGAGTATTTCGTGTTGTTAGAATCTAACGTCAAATAGTTAATATTCGTGATAAGAGCAACCATTGAGTTTCTTGCCAGTTCTTCTCAGTGGATGACAGCGTTCCGAACTGGTGGTAGAATCGTCCTGGCTTAATGATTCCAAATTATTATTAACTTAACCTGCCAATACTTGTAAAGCATGTTCCATAAGTTATAGTTGTACGGTTATCTGTTGTTGACGTATTATTTGGTAACATTTTCTATGAGAGAACGTTAGAATTATGAGTCGAATTCCGGCCGTAGCTAACATCATTCTTCATACAATCCATCCATCTAATTTCAGCCTCTTTCTTGCCATAAATTATACAGTTTTAAAATTCCGGTCAATCTTCATTGGCCCCTAGCACCGCAGTTAACGGTTTAGAAGTACATATTTGTCATCCACATTCACACACTCTAATTACGCGTAAAGTGTACGAGTCGATTGCTTCATAGATGATTACATCATACATTGTATCTATTAGACTACTCTTGAAATACTTCGGCTGTTTGAGGTCAATGACATTTAGCGGAATGGAAACCTACATTCTTTTGTACATATTAACTTGTTATTTATATTTCGACTGGCCCGTTGGCGCATTGGGTAGTGACCCTGCCTTCAGCTCCGCGGATCGCAGGTTCGATTCCCGCCGAGGGCTAACATTTTCTATAAACAATTTGTTGGCTCTTCGAGCCTGGGTGTATTTTTGTATTTAAGTATGTATTTAAAATTATATATGTAGTATATTTACCAGTTGTCCGTCACCCATAACACAAGTATTAAGTTACTTACTTTGGCGATGGACGATCGTGTGTGTAAGTGTCCCCTATATTTATTTATTCATTTATTATCTCTGCTGTCTCCGTGTATGTGACTGTCAGTTTATTTGAGACTAGCTTTTAAACGCAACTTCGTTCGCGTGGACTGCAGTCTTATTATTTGAGTACACCGTAATACTTATATTAATTAAGGTTAAAGTGAGTTAACCTTCAAAGCTAGACATATGCTGTCGCGGACTTTTATTTAGAACTTTTAGAGGGAAACAATTTCGTAGTACACAATTTTTGAATAACTTTCACCGTGTACTTGGCCAACGCAAGGAAAGCTTTAAATTTTGTCGTTTCCGCAATATTTATCATACAAACTCTTCAGCTTTAAATATTAGTTTAGAAGTATAGATGTCTTGAGTCGAAATCTCGAGTCTTCTGTTTATCTGAGAGAAAATGCTTTCTGTATCAGTATCCTTTTATTAGTTACTAGCTGTGCCAACAACGGCTTCGCCCGCGTGGAATTCAGTGATTTACGAAACTTTTCCCGAAAAGTAGTTATTGTGAATTAACCGTCAGAGATAGAGACATGCTATCGCGGACTTTTTTTTAATATTTTTTATTGATCTACAATTCTCTACTACATTACTTTAGCGTATCTCTGCTGATTTAGGCAGCGCACGCGACTATAGCCAGCAAGTTTTTTAAGAACTGCGCGATCTTTTCAACACAATTTACATAATACCGAAATGTGATATTTACCTAAACCATCCAGAAGTATTGCACTTATGGTGAAAAGCGTACAAAAATCCATTGAGTAGATTTTGAGAAAATCGATTACATACAGACGGACAGCTTTTTGGGACTTTGATTTATAATAAGTATAGATTTTTAACCGCTGTAATGAATAGCAAAGCAAGAATGGATTGGACACTATTTAAGTTACACCTTATTTAAGTTATTTCAATGTATCTAATTAGGGGTCACTTTTCGGAGTTCCGTAATACAAATCATAATGTACTAGTGGTACCCGTGACTTAGTTTACGGTTATTTATGTGTAAATTTATTTAATATGTGTTCTATCCCCGTACCCAAAAAAATCAAGAATCTTTTATCCTACATGTTATCCCGGTCTCGTACAAGCTTTCAGTATACTTTAGTTTAATTTTTAGCGGATTAGGCGTGAAAGCGTAACGTAAAGAAAGACAGAGAGACTTTTGCGTTTAAAATATTTATACTAGCTGTCCGGACACGCGTTGCTGTGGCTGTTTTTCGAAATGTCCTCGAAATAGAAATTAACATTTTGAAAAATGTTGCGATCGCCATAAATTTATTCAGGATGGTCTGCTGAGTCATTCTTAAGAATGTCTCAAAAATTTCATTAAAATCGGGGAGTGTACAAATTTTTGACCTTCATTTTTAGATCATGTTATTTACTATATAATAATTCTACAATATTTGTATAGCATTTTTTTGTTATGAATTCCCCATAGAATACAATAAATCATTTTATAATAAAAACTTACATTTATTGTTGGTGTCAAATATTTATATTTTTCAAAATTGAAATTCTGCACATGGTGCTCACTAGACGTTAGAACCCTCTAACGTCTATAAAGGACATACAGACAAACAATTTTTTTTATATTAGGAAAATATGGAGAAAATAAAAAAAACATTCCACATACATAATGTATAGTACCCGGCATTAAATAATGCACATCGATGTTTAGAACGACACAGCCGGCCAATTCGGTTTCGTAGAGCGCTGTCACTGTCAGTTAGTATGTGACGTTTCGCACGAGGTCTTCAGTCTGTGCGACCGAGACGATGCTCTATGAAGAAAAACGAGTCGAACTTCTCTCTCTACGCGTCGATGTGCATTATTTATTGCCGGGTACTATAATTCATATATAACCTTTTATTATTACTATTTTTCTAAAATCTAAATCCTTACATTTTTAAATATTTCTAATTATAAAAAACAAAATAATAATAATTCATTATTATTATACATGCTATTTTTGAAAAAATAAACCTTCGAGCTTCAAGCTTCTCAGGTACCTATATTAGAAAGTCCTCAGCTGTCGTTACCGTTTAGTTGACAGGCGTCGTTTGAAGGCAATTATTATGGGAAATTAGTGGTCGGACAGTTAGTGCAGACGGGAACTTTTTCGTGTTGGACAAATTGCTCCTCGGCACGATCGCACCGACCGGTTGTAGAGCGGCGAACAACTCCATCTTATTGATTTGTTGTTGACACGCGCTGTATTGTTGTTCGACGGATCTCAGTTTCGTTTTTTCGTTTTTTTTTCTTTATTTTATATTGATTGTTTTATAAATGTTCCGGTTCTGGAGCGATCGCGTATCGATCGAGATCGATAGAGATCGATAAACGTGATTTCGTTCGTTTGTTTACATGTTGCGCTATGCTTATCTTTTTGTTTCTATATATCCGACTGACTGACCGCCCTCATTTCTTACTGAGGTGTCGTAAAAGGCGACTAAAGTAAGTTGACGTCAGGCAGGCGGCTGATCGTAAAATACGTAGCCAAATCATGTGACAACATGTTTGTTACATGTTTTGCCGAAACCACTCGGAGTGGGATAAGGGCAGGAGGATGATGATCGTTGTTTTTTTTATTTGTTTGCACCAGGCGTTTACGTCCATGTAGTTTTGTTAATTTTATTTTTTGTATTAAATGAGCAATACTTAAAATAAATAAATAAAAATAGATAAATAAAGAATATTTCATTTGTATTCAAAGTTTAATATTGTATATCAAATAAAACTGTTGATAGCCCAGCAGTGAGACTGCGCTACTCTCTAGAGACGACTAAGGGGTTCGACCCCGGGCAGGCACCAATGAGTTTTTCCAATAAAACTCAAGTCCCTAATTGATAATTCCAATTTATCACACGCTTTTCGGTGAAGGAAAACATCGTGAGGAAACCTTCATATCTCTAGAGAATTCTAGGGATATGTGTAACCTACGCGCATTGGAGCAGCGTGGTTGGTCTTAGCTCTAATCCTTCTCTCCAAAAATGGAGAGAGGAGGCATACAGAAATATATTTGTCGGTGGAGAAGGCTCAAAACCTTCAACAAATGCGCGTGTCTAGACGCTGCAAGTCCACTGTATTCCGCCAACTCTAGTGATGTTATAAAATGGTATATATTAGACATTAAAATCTCTCGACCCCAGAATTTTCAACCCATAGTTTGAGAAGCCCTGGAAGCCTATTCCACTCGGATTGTTGCTACGATGCGGATATAAGACGCATGCCTCAGACATAGTTAGCATATACATATGTAGATTTCCTTTTAACGTTTTCCCTCACAGTGGAACGCGTGATAAATCGTGCATATCACGTCGTATATTTCCTTACAATTCCTAAGAATACTCTAGAGCTTTAAATCAGTGAATCACTGGTCAGCCTTCCGTGTTTCCGTTAGACCATCGCATTGTATATCCTTATATATTTATACGTAATTTTTTTATACTCTACTTAAGAGGCACTATTTACATTTTAGGTCACACTTCAAGGCGAGTATATTTGTATAATTTTTAATTTATTTATTTGTTTCTCAATTTTATAGTAAAGTTTTAAACTTTAACCAGACAGCATCATTATGGCATTGTAATATTATTATAATCGGTAATGCGTATGCCATTCCTCCAGGCATAAAAAAACTATATGTAAATAATATAAAAAAATGACATACTAAAATTGTGTGTGTGTTTCAGTATGATGTGTGTATGTGGGCATGAATATTAGGATCGGCTAAGTTAATTAAACATTTTCTTATCTGTATTTCTAATTTTATTTAACTTGCAAATATAAAAGCTACCACATAATGTAAACAGAAGCTGTGATAGCCCAGCGGTGAGACCGTTCGACTTTTTCGAGAGGAACACGAGTTCAAATCCGGGCAGGCACCAATGACTTTTTCTATTCAAACTCATGTGTCTAATTGATAATTGCAATTTATCACACGCTTTTCGGTGAAGGAAAACATCGTGAGGAAACCTGCATATCTCTAGAGAATTCTGGAGATATCCGTAACCTACCAATCCGCATTGGAGCAGCGTGGTAGGTCTTAGCTCCAACCCTTCTCTTCAGAAATGGAGAGAGGAGGCCTTGTCCCAGCAGTGGGATTGTAACAGGCTGCTACTAGAAATGTAAACAGTATTATCGAAAGCCATATAGGGTTTATTTATAGGTGTCTTTTGCAGAGGTTAATATATTTGTAATTATAATAAGACATGGGTTTATTTACATTATTTTACATATGTATGTCCATACTGATTTTATAATGAGTTGTTTGTGCATTTTCCTGTCGGAACGGAGCAACGTATTTAGATTTGGAGATAGAAAAAGGGATGGAGAGGCACATAAGCTGCTTTTCATTAACAGTGATAATTATTGTCAGAAACTCTAATTCCGTTATCAATAACATATTCAGAATATCCCAGAGGCTCTTTTCTTACCGTCCGTCATTTCTATAGAATGACTTCTCCAGCAAACATCTTTCTACCCCACCTCAAAATAAATTAAATAATGGGCAATTGGTTATTTGTTCGAAAACTGCAAACTTTACATTAAAATATTGCAATAATCCGCTATAAAACAAATCGCACCCTCAATGAATCAAATCTGATATCTTAATCGATATCTTTTTCAGGGCGATCTTAGGTAGTATAAGTTCACATCTTAGGTTATGTTTGAAAATAATAACGTATTTCAATATTTTCATAAAAATAATTAATTATTTTAGAACCTTTTTTCTTTTTTCTAACGTATACATACGTAACTTAGACATGTCTGACATGCTTTAGTTTTAATATCAGCTTAGAAACTATCTGGTATTTCAAGAAAAAAAAAGCGCGTCACCCTAAGCCGTGGTCCGGCTATACAGGAGGTACCTTAGGACGACGTACCCCCACTTAAGTAGAGCTTCTGCGCTCTACTCCCTGCATTTCGCAACTTCGACGATGTTTCTGCGCTCGCCCATCCTGCCCGGTGACGCTGTAAAAGTCATTAGGGCTAACAGCATACAGTCAGTTCGACAAAAAAACCCATAAATATAATTTCAAAGTTAATAAAATATTATATAAAAAAAATTCTATGCATAATTATGAATGAAATTATTTGTAAAGCGGTTTGAGCACATATTACGCTCACCTGAAAAGCCCCGGTTTGTATGTCCGTAGGGACCGTCTATTGATATAAATTACTTTACATCACTTCATTGAAATTTTACATACGAAATCGCCAAAAACATGAATTATCTTCTTTAATAAAATCCCGTCACTACAGTGTTTTAAAAGCGCTGTTAAAGGAAGGCTGATAAAAAAGCCTACTATACTATGTAGGATTATATAGATTATAAAAATGCGTGGATATATGAAAGCAGAAGCTACTCCTCTACCCTGTACAAGATAGTAATAACCAAATGTAACTAGTTATAAGAATTTTATTTGAAAAGGGCAATTACCTAGTTTCTTGCTGGCTCTTCTCGGTAGGAACAACTTTCCAAACGGTAGATTTTGACGATTCAAAAGCACTTGTTAACAAGTTTACTTGAATAAAGAATAATTTGAATTTGAATTTAAAATTTGAATATAATGTCGATTTGCCGTAAGTTGACGCGAACGAATTCTAGTCACTAGTGAAATATAATCCCGTAAGATGTGAAGTGGGCGGTAAACTGTTATTTTACGTGTAACTTATAAAACGATTTTATTATAAGAGTGCCAGCGGTAAGTTTATAGTAACGGCATACGAACAAGCCTATGCAATACAACTCCGACCGCTATCGCCTACAAGAAATCTACCCACATAAAAACATTATTGTGGGTATGCATATTAAATCATTTCTCTTATTATGCACTTGTAAACAACGTCCCGCGGCGTTAACGAGCGTGTAATAAAAAGTTTCTTGCTTCTACAGTTATTGCTTCTACGGAATTAAAACTTAGTGAGTGAAATGTAAAACATACTCTACAATACAAATAAAAGTAATATCTTACAAGCTGTACTAGCCACTCCGTTCGCGTCAATTTAAGTGCTAATTACCCTCGCTTGTGTACTACGTGTTGTTTCCATTTGCGAAGGATAAAGGTAAATTTTTCTTATCTTATGTAATGTAATATAATGTATGGGACAATTACACACACGGTCGTCTGTCCCCAAAGTAAGTAGCTTAATACTTGTGTTATGGGTGACTGACAACTGGTAGATATACTACATATATAATTTTAAATGCAAATATACACCCAGGCTCGAAGAATCAACAAATTGTTTTAGAAAATGTTGGCCCTCGGCGGGAATCAAACCCGCGACCCGGGGAACAGAACGCAGGGTCACTTCTCACTGCGCCAACGGGCCAGGCCATATAAACACTAGTTTTGCCCGCTACTTCGCCCGCGTTTATATCAGTGTGTGACAGAAATACATATTCGTATTTCTGTCAACTTACGTAAACCGCAATGTATTATTCTCTATTCGCGATCTATAATTCTCTAGTATATTACTTTAGTGTAACTCGTTTGGATTGAGCGGGCACGCGACGAAAGCTCCCAGCAAGTGAGTTTTTTTTTCAGACGGGCGCCCTCTTCATCACATATTAAATAAAACTGTAACTTTAGTCGGTTAAACCTAAATCTTCCAGAAGATTTGCTCAATTCCCTTAGTAAAAACCGTACAAAAATACATTCTGTTGATTTTGAAAATATTGATCACTTATACACACATAGCTTTCGGGGACTTTGGTTTATAATAAGTATAGATAATGCCCGGTTCCTAAACTGAAACTATACCAGTCTATAGCTTATTTTATACTTCCTAGATCACTATTAGAGCAGACTTTCAGCTGAAAACGCATGATGAATTCTTAATATTTTATTGACGGATATGCAAGTGTTTAAACTTCATACTCCTATAAAACTCCTGGCCTATGTGTTACCTGTCAATTCGCATTTAAACAGCGTGGTGGGTCGATGCTCTTATTCTTCTCACAAGAGAGAAGGGGGCCTTTCCTTTGGAGTAGTATAGTCTATTCGTTTTCTCATAACCAGTTAATGTTTAAATGTTGTGCATTTTTAAATGACTTCATTTAGTCGTATTAGTATTTATTCATAAATTCCAAGTCGTAATAGTTAATTAGTTTGAACTTAGTCTATATTTATAGTGGAAGAAATCACGGTCTGTTGATCACGCCATGCGCATTAAGAGGGCATAATTGAGTAATATTTATAAAAATTATGTGCATTCTTTGCTCGTTAAGGTAGCCTTTTCACCTTTGACTGTAATAAAGTCAATAAGACCTATGTGCAAAGCGGGCGAGCGTTTCAGAACTTATATTCCTAACGATCAAATACTACGGAACAGATTCATGCATAATACCATTGCTGGTATACGGTTTATGCCAACGTATCGACGTTGGTATGGTCACTACTGAGACTTGAACGTCCATAACATAGTTCATCTATTTAAGCCCGCCGTGTGGTATCCGGCTGAGTAGAATAGACCACCCTCATTTCTTACCGAGGTGTCGTAGAAGGCGACAAAGGTAAGTTGACGTCAGGCAGGCGGCCGGTCGTAAAATACGTAGCCAAATCATGTGACAACATGTTTGTAACATGTCGTGCCGAGCCCACTTAGAGTGGGATAAGGGCAGGAGAATGTATGATGTGTGGTATCCGGCTGAGTAGAATAGACCACCCTCATTTCTTACCGAGGCGTCGTAAAAGGCGACTAAGGTAAGTTGACGTCATTCAGGCGGCCGGTCATAAAATACGTAGCTAAATCATGTGACATGTTTGTAACATGTTGTGCCAACCCCACCTTGAGTGGGATAAGGGCAGGTGGATGATGATGATGAGTTCATCTATTTAAGCGCCTATCGCTTATTACTATTTATATTGGCAGTCATTTTTTCATTCAAAACAAAACATAGACGGCCTTAACGGTCCTATATGATGACCAAATCAAGATCACAAACACACACATAAAATTACATAACGGCATCGCTGATCACTTTTTCTGAAAATTTTTATTTTTCGCCATTATTCCAACATTTTTATGACTAATAACAGTCTTCTCTTGCTCCCAAATACACGTAGCCCTAAGTCAGGTTTTAACCCTCAAGTCTGTAATAGGGAAAATCAAGGCATCCAGCTAGTCGACAATTTGTTGTTTAAAATGTAATCGACATTAAATGTCTTTTATATGATATTTGTTTTTTTTTAGATTTGACATTTCTCGCGTTCTACTATCGAATTAGGCTTTGTGGCGGAACAAGCGGCTAGACTGTTAAATGTATGCCAGTGTCGAATTTACGATTAAATTGCCGTGGTTATTTTGCATTGACTGGCATTTATAAAAACGTGAGGTAATATAAGCGCGTAAAAAATGCAATAAAATACTGTCGAGACTTAACTCAAATTAAATTTCTTACCAGTATTTTCGTATTTAAAGCGAATTAATCTAATGAGAAATTTAATAAGATTTGGATGGACATCTGGTTAAACTTAGGTTGCAACAGAAATGGATTGATTGTGTGCAACATTCTTATAAAATGAGTAGCGCCCAGAGTTGGCAAATGATAGACGAGAATAGAAGAGAAAAACATGATACACATAATTAATTAAAATATATCTATATTTTTCTACTTTATCTGTAGAGACAAACACACAACTTCTTAAAACACACAACTTTCAAAAGTATTTTTTTGTTCTACAAACAGTGATATACAGTCAAATGTACTCGGATTTAAGAATGTCATAACATAATTGATATTGGTGAATAGCATAATTGATATTGACTGGCCCGTTGGCGCAGTTGGCAGTGACCCTGTCTTCGGCTCCGTGGGTCGCGGGTTCGATTCCCGACGAGAACCAACATTTTCCATTTAGAATTTGTTGGTTCTTCGAGTCTGAGTGTATATATGTATTTAAAACTATATATGTATATATTTACCAGTTGTCCGTCACCCATAACACAAATATTAAGTTACTTACTTTGGGGATGGACGACCGTGTGTGTAAATGTCCCATATATTTATATTTAATAGCAAATGTTATTGCAACAGTTCGTGAACAGTACTTACCGTTGTAAAAAACTACCAATTTACGAAAATTTTCGCTTTTTTTATACATGGTCAGGGGGGTTGGCATATAGGTAGGTAAAGTGTGAATTAAGATGCCTTGATGAGTTTGAAACTGATCGAAAATTAATTTTATTACCAGATTAGCTACTTTCCAAGCACTATCCACGAACTGATTTTAATTTATACTAATGACTTCCGTAAAGATAAAATCGTTTCGGAAACGGTATAAATAATTTGAATAACCCGTTTCTTCGGTCAAGACTTTGTATTTTCATTACATATTATACAAATAGTACTACGAAATGTTTCTGTAGATTATTACTGCATGAAGGTTAGGGGGTGTAAGGGACTGCATCAACATCTTGTCGGTCCAAAGTCAACCTCACCTGCAAGTGGTGCACCCTGCTACACAACGGACGAGGCTCTGACGACGAACAGTACCTCTTTTTGAGGTCGCAGGGGTCAGACGGCAGTCGCTCTGCATAAAACTGTATCCGCCAAATCATTTATGGAAAGTAGTCAAAGAAATGGTATAACGGCTAGGGCGTCGCTGCTTAACGACGCGCAGGTACATCGCCCTAAACCTGTGGAAAGTCTGCAAGGGCTACCGCGCAAGGTACGGGCGCGGTCAAAGACGTTAGTACCAAAGATCCGCTTTGCCACTTGGAATATTGGCTATCTAACTGGACGCTGTAGAGAACTGGCAGACGTGCTTGAAAGGCGTCACGTGCATGTGGCTTTTTTGCATAAAACTCGGTGGAAAGGCAATAAGTCTCGTAATATCAGTCAAGGTTACAAGCTCTTATATACAGGTTCACCTTCGGGGAAGAACGGTGTTGCCATTGTTGCCAAATATCGGACAGAGGTGTCTCAATTTAGTAGTCCCCGGATCCAGACCCCGCGGCCGTCCAAAAAAGCGTTGGCTTCAAATTGTGGTTGCCGACATGAGAGCCAACAAACTACACAGGTCGGACGTTGAAGATCGGGCAAAGTGGAGGCAACGTAGTAGGAAAGCGGACCCCGGGTTTAGCCGGGATAACGCTTAGTAGAAGAAGAAGATAGTTAGCATGGCAAATGTCGTCGAGCGAGGAAGACGTAATCGCGAAAGATTAAATTTTTTCCCGCACGGTCAATGCGAAAGGTGTCGGTGCGGGTGGCGGACGTTGACCCCGATCCGCATTCAATAGCATCTCGTTCGTGGGACGTTCGCTAAAAATACGTGCGGCGACGCGCAGTGCATTACAATACGCGTTTACGGCTGCGGACGACAGACCGGGGCGGATAGTGCGTTTATTACTATTACCACTGCATATGTCTAAACGTTTTTTTGTCTGTCCGTTACATTATCAAGTGATGGTTTCGAGTGAGTATTCTGTAAACTTTATCTGAATGTGTAACTATCATACCCCTTAACCAAAGTATCATTAGTAGATAGGCACACCAAAATCAGATGCGACTGGAGTGCGAAACGATCGTTGATATTGTCTCAGTGAATGTGTGCAGTGCTTGTGTATTGTGTTGATGATGGGATTACTAACCCTGCATGTACATAAGGAACGGATTGTGCTTCTTACATTAATAAAAAATAATTCTTTAATTATTTTATCACTAAGCTTTTGTTAAAACTGTTAGAAGCCCTTCTGGATCTCATTAGAATAAGGGGGAAAATTAGTTATAGCTAGTTAATGCTCTTTTTGCACACGCAACTACAAATCCCATATTAGTATCACCAATGTTAAGGATGTATAGTACCCGGCAATAAATAATGCACATCGAGAACATAGAACGAAACAGCCGGCCAATTTTGTTTCGTAGAGCGTTGTTACTGACACACACGGGTTCGTCAGTCTGTGCGACAGGGACAATGCTCTATGAAGCAGAATCTAGCCGATTTCTCTCTCTGAGCCTCGATGTACATTATTTATTGCCGCGTACTATATTTCACGTTTCTTTTTCGGTAACAGGTAAATTACTTAACGCGAATGAACTCGCGTGTACATCTAGTTGTATGTTTAGTTGCTTTTAGCTATATATATGCAATAAGGCTGCGTTTCACCATCAAATAATTTTAAATCGATGGCACTATAAAGCCATTTACGCTATAAGCGTATTGTCTATTTTTTAAAAGTATTAAATTACAAAATTGATGTAAAGAAGACACATATCTTATTTATCTCTAATGGCAAAAAAAAGGATATATTGATTGTTGCGATCAATCGATTTTTTCCCGAAAAGGTCCATTCGCATTAAAACCGGTTCAATAAAAATAACTTTAGTAACGCTCTGTAGTGATTAATACAGATCGCGCCCGAAGGGACCGATGACCGTACCTGTTACCTCGGTGTGGGTTGAGGACGACTTTGGGCTGAGATTTATGTTTTAAAATCTTTTAATATACATATGAGATATAATGGATTGGAGCAAGTAATGTTAAAATTTTTACTTGAGCATGACCAGACATTTTGCATGCGTTATACTAATAATGTAAATGTCTATGTTTCTGTTTGCATGTTTGTTACGCTTAAGCAGCTAAACTGCTGGAGCAATATTTATGAATTTTCTGTGAAATGATGAAAGTTCAATTTTATCTTATATACCGGGCTACCATATAGGTTAAAAAAAAACCAGTTTCTTTTTACTTGATCAGGAAAAAATATAGTAAATAATTTAAGGTATTATAAAAATTGAAATTTACGCGAACGAATTGGTTTATGCTAACGTGTCAATTAATAGGTCAACCTAGTTTCTTGCAATTTTTAAAGAATTTGCCAATTTGAACGTTCACGTTCTTCCGGCTTATACGAGTATAAAAAGTAATAAGTTTATGATAAAAACGTATAAATTATAACATAATGATAAAAATTGCTGGTTTTCTTACAAGAAGAGGAAAAAAACAACTTAATTAGAAAATAAGAACTTAGGTATATTTCTTTTTGCAAAAATCCACAATAAAAGTTTGTGTAACGCCACTGTAAGTTGTTTTAAATAGTTTTCCGTATTATCGCGGATTTCCATTCTAATTGATGGTTGTCTTTGATGATGATAGAAAGAAAGATCCAATGTCCAATACACATTCCTTCTTTTCTCTATGGAACGCCGTACGATTATTATAGAGTTTAGGGGGGGGGGGGGGCAGGCCTGTAAGTGCAAGTGTCCTACAAATAATAATTGAGAGAAGATAAGAGACCTATACTTATCTTCATGTTTATGTCTAATCAGACATAAAAAAGAGAGACAGAGAGGTAGCCCCATTTGCCTTATCTTTTTTTTCGATAGACATATGTCACGTTGGTGCCCCTACTCTAGTATAACACGTCACTATCACAAACTCAACTCGTTTCCTTCGACTCAATATTTAGCATTATATATATTTTCTATTTACTTTATCGCGGACTATTGCAAGTTTAATTTTATTATTACTTTCGTATAATGGATCTCCGCAAAGTAACGCCTAATTCTATAAATAACTTTTAAAAAACTTACTACCTTGTAATAGTAACGATACCGGACGCGTAATAAATCGATTACGCACCGTTATCTTTCGCACGTTGTGTAAACAGTATCACGTGGGCAGCTCCATACGTTCCGATACGTTTATTATTGTTATCGCGTTATTCATACAAGATGTGTTTGTCGCGACGGAAACGAGACAGGTCCGCGCCGTTATTACGTAATCCGACAGTATATCCGTCGTCAGCCTATGTAATCCATTGTACGCGATAAATACATCGCTGTATATGCTGCTTTGGTATTAGAAATACTTTATAACGAATCGGCAATGTAATTAAAATAAATATTCAATGACGGTTATCCGTGTGGTATCCGGTTGAGTAGAATAGGCCACCCTTTGTCTTACCAAGGGGTCGTAAAATACGACTAAGGTAAGTTGACGTCAGGCAGGCGGCCGTTCGTAAAATACGCAGCCAAATCATGTGACAACATGTTTGTAACATGTGCCACTTAGAGGGGGATAAGGGCAGGAAGATGATAATTTAACAGTGATATGAATTTATATGAATATTGTCTTTTTTTTTCTAAAAATATATTGATAATTTAAGTTCGCCGCCCACTTTAAAAGAGAAATAATAAATGACAATTTAATATGTCTGCAGCTGTTTCTTTGTGAGATCCGATTTCAGTAGCGTTATGCCGTGAGTTAAAACGAAACGGGGTCCGCACTTTTAACCGCTTTTACTGGAAGATATTTTTTTTCCATGTAACTGTAGTTTTATTGAATGAAACATATGTAAAACGGATGTCCGCCTTATAAGAGAAAGTGTTTAAAAACTTCAGCTCACCTTAATTTATATCTATAAAATAATATAGATAAGTTCAATGATTGATTCAATGAAAATTTTAAATTTATTTAATACTAGCTTTTAACCGCAATTTCGTTCGCGTGGACTATGGTCTGGGAATAATCAGCAACTTCTGTCACTCTAATCCTGCAATTATCCCCATCCAAATAGACAATTTGTTTAAGAGTAATATTGCACCATCGTATAAATATTGATATTAATATTTATTCCAAACTAACGTCTTGCCTTTCCGGAACCCCTCTAGTAACACTTAAACTTTATGTTATGGTATTAAAGTTCAAATTGAATTTGAATTTGAATTTGCGTTGTTTTTAGACTTATTCAAAGTATTTTTTTAATTTTTCTCCCCGTAAGATCCATCCTCGTACTTCAAGGAATATTATAAAATAGAATTAGCGAAATCGGTTCTGCTGCTCACAAGATTTGCACTTAGCAACCCATTCAGCTATTCATTTTTACATTATAGATTCGCAAAGTACCCCAGCGTGCATTTTTACACATACATATTGTTACATATACATACAAACATACGTACTTATTGTATTTATATGAGTTTACGATTGAAGTAATTTAAATTAATGATGTAGTTATATACCACTATGTTACTATTTTTAATTATAATTCATAGTGGTAATCTCTTCGTTGTTAAAATATTTATTATTTTCGTGGTTTGAGATATAATATGCTATTATTTATTTGCGTACGGTTTAAACGTCATTAGTAGTAGTTAATAATCACCATTAATACAATACACACATTTATCTATTAACCCGTCTGTTATATTTATTTCAATGCTAATTATTCGGTTCACGATATAGATGATAGTGGGTACATAACTTTACAGTTATTTTATTGTTTGCATGTATCCAAACTCAGTCTGCAGTTCAGTTTAGCCAACTTATGTTAGTAATATAGAAACGTATATTTAAACTAAGCACTGTAGCTATCATCGTTTAAAAGGCCAACAGTGTTACGGGGTTTGTGTTGAGACAGGAAAAGGATAGTTAAAAGCTTGGCCCATATTATGCCTCCGCTGGAGTTACCATATTTTGTTAAAATCTGAGACTGGTAACTTTTTAATATTACCCATTTTTGTATAGTTCATTAATTTAATCTAAACGAATGTTTTACTTGTAATATGTATTGCAGTATGATTCATAAATATGATATTGCTGACATAGGCTCTTTTACGTTACACTAAATATAAAATTGCACCCTCTCAGGATACATGTAGCACTGTATTAAGAAAAGTTTACAGAGTGTATATATCATACTGCATAATAATGACATTGAATTTTTTTTTTAAAGAATTGAATTTTTTTTTAAAGAACAACAAAAATGTATAATTTATATCTATCTTAAATTACTTAAACGCTGAAATTGATAAAATTAATTAATGAAATTTTCATTTTAGGTTCACAAATATTTTACAATCACTTTTTATTTTTAACTCCCACTCGGTGGACAGGTAGACCCCAAGCTTTCGCTGACAGCTGCTTGTTGCAAATGAAAAAAATCCTAAAGCTGTAAAAAATATAGTATTGATTTAAAGTCACAACTTAGCCTATGTACCCATTTAGAAGAACAGTCCAGACCAGCCATAAAGTATGTCCAAGTAAAAGTCAAATATATCCAAATTGTTACTGATTTCAAAGACCGTATTCAATACGAAGATGGAAGATTATTTGAGGAATGGTGAAGTGAGGTTAACGTCTTGTGGATTTTATTTGCAATACAAAAACAGACAAAGCATATAAAGGAAACCCAAGTCATCATTTATCTTACATTATTTATATTTTTATACTATGCAAAAGATATATTTTGGCTGACAGAGTTGGCTTAATTTGAACACGTGAATATGATAATAGGAAAACTCGCTGAAGTAATCTCCCTAATTTATGGTTTTTTGTATACCACCATTTATAGAGTAGTACATAACTACAAAATTTATGTCAGTTTAAATTTATGTCCTTTGTTATCGCAAACCACAATCTTTTCGTACTCAGACACCTTGATACGTTTTGAACATACTTGTCTGTAAGTCTAGGATAATATCTATATAAAAAAAACTCGTGGAATCTGGATCACTGTCCAGTTAATTATCATTTAATTTAGTGTATTACAAAGTTACGGAAAGGCTTAAAGATGGCCGACGACCATGTGGACATTTTTATTTTTTATTTTTTTTAATTATTCATTCATTTTTATATTTATATTTATTTTTAGGAATCAAGCACCCAGTAGGCATTTAATGTTAAAAAGTATGACTTAATAACATTTTTAATTTATAACGCGATTTTCGATAAATGAATAAATATATGAGACAGCTACTCACACGGTCGTGCGTCCCAAAAGTAAATAACTTATACTTGTTTTATGGGTGACAGACAACTGGTAAATATGTATATACGTATGTAATTTTGAATAGACTAGATTCGAAGAACTAATAAATTGTATTTAGAAAATGTTGTCCCTCGGCGGAAATCGGACTCGCGACCCGCGTAGTTGAAGGCATGGTCACTTCTACATGCGCATCGTAAAAACATCATAAGACCTGTTAATATCTGTCTGCTAAAACCTACTAAAGTTCATGAAGCCACGGGATGACAAAGCTTATAGCGTGTATCGATGAGGCCTATCCTTGGGATAGAAAGAGGCTATTATTAGTTGATGAGATTAAAGAAAAAAAAATCGTCATCCTCCTGCCCTTATCCCACTCTAAGTGGCACAACATGTTACAAACATGTTATCATATGATTTGGCTACGGATTTTACGACCGGCCGCCTGCCTGACGTAAACTTACCTTAGTCGTATTTTACGACCCCTCGGTAAGAGAGAGGGTGGTCTATTCTTCTCAACCGGATACCACACGGCGGGTCGACTTACCTAAGTCACCTTTTACGACACCTCAGTAAGAAATGAGGGTGGTCTAATCTACTCAGCCGGATACCACACGGCGGTAAAGAAAAAAAAAATGAAAATATATATATTATATATGTAATCATGTATGCTTTGTAGACTTATGGTATTTTATGGTACAAAACATTAATATCTATATGTAACTAGTAATAAGATTTATTCTTTGAAAAAAGTAACCGCCGAGTTTCTTGCTGGTTCTTCTCGGTAGGAAGAGCTTTCCGAACCAACAGTATATGTTGACGATTCAAAAGCACTTGTTTACAAGTTTACTTGAATAAAGAATATTTTGAATTTGAATGTATGTAATCTTGGCGTTTGGGTAATTTATTTACTATGTTTAACATTTTGCTTTGGTTTATTTTTCTGAAGATAAGAATTATTTCTGATCAAAGTAAAAGAAATTGCATAACATTATTATAATTTTTTGCGGAAATTCTATCAAAGACTTGCCATAATTTACTTGTTGTCTGTATGGCGGTATTACAATCGTAATTATTGAGAGTTTTTAAAATATTATAAACAAAGATTCTCAACTTTGCTGCTTCTCTCTAATTAAAGCTAGATTCTATCTTTTTTTTCTTATGTTTAGTTAAACATGAATTGATATATGGTTGGCAGTTTAAAATGAATTATGTCTTCTAAATTTGACCAACGAGTCAAGAACAAATTATTTAAATCGTACGTTTAAATTTTTTAACTACACTGCTGTAAGGGGAATTACTGCTGTAACACAATAACCAAAGTATTCGATCGTAAATTAAAAGGGAATTGAAATAAATTAAAAATCAACCTACTTAATTAAGGCAACACTAAAAAGTGTTATTTTTTTAATTAAACATTTAAATTTAATAGTTATTAAAATTTGTTACAATGTGCGCCAATGTAGAATATCAGGGAATCTATGACAGGAATTATAATATCGGAATTAATTTACCATGACCAATGGTGTAACGAGCGATTTCGCATGTCAAGAAAATGGTTATTAGTTTAATGGGAGATGGTATCGGTGTGTGAAGCTCGATTATAGGGGTCATAGGGTTGCCAGGTATTAGGGATTTGCGGGAACGTAACAGAATTTTTTCTTGAGGTATTTTGGTCCAGAAATATTTTTTGCCATTTTATTTTAAACGATTATTAAATATATATAGGTTCAGTAAAGCTCTTCTTTAAATTAATACACCTTGAATTGTATGAAAAATATAATTTTATGGTATGCAGATGATACAATTGAAAATAACATAATGTAAAGTCCCTTTCAACTCGCAACGTGTACAAGATGATTACGATATAGTAATACGAACATATTTTGATCAGTGTGATACCCGTTTTCTTGCTCTTCTTGCTTAGATAAAAGCGAAATTTCAAGATAAATTACCAAGCTGTGTCCATCACTTCGTTCGCGTAAAATTAAAAAATAAAGTATTCTCAAGTATGTCCTTTATTTTTTTGTGGTCATAAAGAAAAGGGTAATTTTTTTAATCCTTTATTTTGGCCTGCTTATATAAGCCTTAATTGCACCTCATTTCAGTAATACTACAAATAGATGAGACAGACTGTTGTATTTATGATATCAATATATATTATTTTGTGATTAATTATTTATTTATTTAATTATTATTATTCTACTTAACAAAGCTTGTTAAACGCTTATAATAATTTATTATTACAACAGTATACAGCGTAAGCATAAAGGGAAATCCTGGCCCCAAACTAGGATTCCCTGTGCTATAGGAAGCCAGACCAGATAAAAAGGTATTATAAGTCTCGTTAAAATAATTGTATTTCAAGCGATGTCGTCACTGTCCACTTTTCCAAATTGTCGTAATCAAAAAACTTAAGGGTAGAATGTCTCGAAAATATGTGTACATATTTGGCAACCCTCGGTCCATTTTGTGGGGCGACGACCCTCTGCGACGAGCCCGCATGCCATTGTCCAGGAACAATGCGGACTTTAGTACACCAGACCGCATTGATTTTAACGTTCAGATGAGAAGTCGGTCCTACCTAAGGTCGTGGTATGCGTAGGTATATTGTAGAGAACCGACTTTGTTTACGAAGCTGGGTTCGATACGATTGTGTGATAATCTAGTAATAATCATAATCCTCAAATGCTGAAATGTGGTCGATAATTCTATCGACGTTCTACGATCTAAGAATGTGTTAAGCTCATTTTTATTTTCTTGAGATCCAAAAAGTTAGTTAACTTGATAATTTTTATTTAAATCACATATTCGGTCAGAGTCAGAGATATGTTAGAGAGATAAAATAAATATCGTAACACTGTTAAGTCAACGAAAAAGAGTGGAAGTGCTATATTCAGGAAAAAAAGGAAACTTGAATATTTCGGCTATATCATGAGGAATCTCAAATATGAATAGTTGCAATTAATTATATAAGGCAAAATTCAAGGAAGATGAAGGACGGAGTAGAAATTCCTGGCTGAAAACCTAAGCCAGTGGTTTTGTAAAGGCACCCGTTCCTTGGTATTCCTTGGTCAGATTTGCGGCATCAAAATTCAGCTAGCTTTTTCTTTTACTACTTTATACTTTCTAATTTTCTACTGTTTTCTTTTTAGTAGAGTAACTCTTATTAACCCACTGCTCGGCATAGGCTTCCTCTTTCATTTTTTTTCAAATTTCTCACGATTTTTTTCTTCTCCAAAAAGCGTTTGATAAATTGCAAATATCAATCAGACACAGGATTTCTTAAACAGAAAAACTCATTGAGCCTGGCCGGGGTTTGAACCCATGATCGTCTCTAGAGAGTCACACGGTCTTATCGCTCGGCTATCACAGCTTAGAGGGTGTAATGCGCCATTTAATTATAAAGATCAAGTAACTTTTGTACAATAAACCGCACGCGTAGTATAAAAGTGACCTAATTTCAGTACCGAACCAGCAGTAGATGTTGACGATTCAAAAGCACTCGTTTACAATTTTACTTACAGAATATTTTTTATTTGAATATAATATAATGTTTTTCTGTAATATGGAATTCCGCAAAGTAACGCCTGTTTTACAAAGTCATTAAAAGAGCTAACTTAAAAGAGCAAGAAAACACCTAGCAATTTTAATAGTTTACAGCGTAATGTCAAAGATGTAGTTCAAATAAGGATTGCAATGATTACAAGGATTACTCAATTTAGACTAATTTTAAATTTCTTTCTTTTTAAAACTAAGCGTGCGATATATTCCTCAAAGACTTCATTCAATTTATAAAGTGTTTTTCTTGTTATTTATTAAATAACGATATCGTGTTAGTTCCAAGTTTAAGATGCCATCAATTTATACTCGCCTTTTACGACGCCTCGGTAAGAAATGAGGGTGGTTTATTCTACTCAACCGGATACAACACGGTGGGTCAACTTATCTTAATCGCCTTTTACGATGCCTCGGTAAGAAATAAGGGTGGTCTATTCTACTCAGCCGAATACCACATAGCGGGACGACTTAATTTTGTCGCCTTTTACGACTCCTCGGTAAGAAATGAGGTTGGTTTATTTTACTCAGCCGGATACCACAAGGCATTTGTCATCAATTTAGTTAAAACAGAAACGCAAATTGGAACAACATTGTAGCTCTTCATTTTGGTAATCTTATCTTGTTTTATCTCTAGAGCCATCTAAAACCGCTTTGTAGACGTGAAATTCTTTCCGACCTTCGTTGGTTTGACCTTCACGATTTGTTCATTGGCCTTTAGTAAAACGATGGATTAATGGAATCGTTATTTCTTCCATACTTTTTTCTTCCTTAAAATGTGAAATCGTTCTAATTGTGACGAATAAACTTGTAGTTCTATAGTATTTGATGGCTGACATAAAAAAAAGTAACGGCCTGTTACTATCCCACTGCTTTACTATAGCACTTAAATACATTTTCTTAACACACGCGGATTATAGCAAAATAATTATATTATAGCTTCTGTACTATGGAATTCCGCAAAGTAACGCCTGCTTCTAATAAGTCGTCATCGCTGAGTATATTGCGCGGACGAGCGTAAAAAATACGTCGCGTTAAAATTCCGCAATAGGCGTTATAATATTCAGATTAACGCCTTTCGCCCTAACGACTAAAATTGAACACTGCACGATAAAAATACGTCGCGTTTTAAATGCGCTGCCGTGTGAACAGATACCTGGATACCCATTTGTTTCATTTCGACGTATTTTTAACGCACGATAAAAATCCTCTCGTGCTTACGAGGGGTATTGCGGAGAGATTGCATACGCGTCGTCTCGAAACATAAGTTGGACTTACTCGGGGGCGTTTAGGAAAGAAAATAAACCACTGTTCTGTTTTGTTAGTAGTAACAGTAGTAACTGTTGATACAAAATACATAATACAAAGCTAATATGTAGAAATGCAAAAAAGCTCCTCATATTTCTAAGTTGGACTTAAACAAAATACCCTCTGACCGTCACAAGTTATGTAATGTTTTGAAAGCGTATAAATTTATTAGTTTAGATAGCAATTCCTAATAGCGGCGTCAAATAACATATTCCAGCATTTGACATGGTAGCGGGGCTCGCACACGTGTCCGCGACACCGTCTGTCTGTATGATAATTATACACCGGATGCACACTTCCTCTAATACAAGCGTTCGTACCTCCGCGGCCACGCCCGAAACTTGCTATATACGGGACTGGTTCCGAGTCCGGAGGTTTATAGATAAATTAAAGCATACTTTAGAGTTCTCTCTCTCTCTCTCTCTTTCTCTCTCTCTCTATGAGTCATCTGAGCTGTGATAGCCCAGCGGTGAGACCGTGAGACTCTTACGAGGGGAACACGAGTTAAAACCCGGGCAGGCACCAATGAGTTTTTCTATTAAAACTCATGTGTCTAATTGATAATTGCAATTTATCACACGCTTTTCGGTGAAGGAAAACATCGTGAGGAAACCTGCATATCTCTAGAGAATTCTGGAGATATGTGTAACCTACCAATCCGCATTGGAGCAGCGTGGTAGGTCTTAGCTCCAACCCTTCCCACCAGAAACGGAGAGAGGAGGCCTATTCCCAGCAGTGGGATTGTAACAGGCTGCTACTTTAGAGTCATCTTTATCATATTACCGAGATTAAACCAGCTTAGTCTATATAATGATAGTCTAGTTTGCTCGGTGGTATCCGGCTGAGTAGAATAGACCACCCTCATTTCTTACCGAGGCGTCGTAAAAGGCGACTGAGGTAAGTCGACCCGTAGTATTATCTGGTTGAGTAGAATAGACCACCCTCTTTCTTACCGAGCGGTCGTAAAATACGGCTAAGGTAAGTTACGTCAGGCAGGCGGCCGATCGTAAAATACGTAGCCGAATCATGTGACAACATGTTTGTAGCATGTTGTGCCGACCCCACTTAGAGTGGGATAAGGGCAGGAGGATGATGAGTATATATGTGATAGTATAGTGATTTAATCGCGCTACAATACTGGCGATGAAACTTAACAAAACTTTTCACACATATTGTAATCCCCTATTACCTGCGACTTCGTTCGCGTCAACATAAGTGTTTCAATACCCTCAATTGAGAACTATGTGTATGTCCGATAAAAGAAAATAAACTAATTTTATACCGGTAATAGAAAAAAAATGTTATTTGATAATTGAGGTTATTTTAACATTAAAGTCGATGCGAACGAATTTATTTTGTTGAAGTAAATGAAGCACGCTAGAATATAGGATAAAATTTTTACTTTTAAAATACCTTCCATCGCAGATAGGAATAAAACAATATAGATACATGCAGTATTCGTAAAAACACATGAACTAACCTCTGCCACCGCCACCAAAATACACAAGCACTACACACATTCACCATCACAAACTCAACAATCGTTTCGCCTTGGAACCGCAAGCATCATCAGGAGATAGAATCCAAGACAAAATCGCAAAATATTTTCTATTGATTTTATCGCGGATTATAGCGGATATATATATATAATAATTTTATTATTACTTTTGTACAATGGATTTTCGCAAACTAACGTCTAATTCTGTATACACTTTTCTGTATCGGATAGGTATTACCGCGATCGGATGCGACCCGCCGATATAATGGGCCGTTTCAAATCGCCGTAAATGCTAATTCGGATTATAATACACGATGCGTGGGCTGTTAATTCGTATTTTGGAATATGGACGGCTTATATTGTTTTTTGTTTATTATTCATTTCGTTGCGAATTCATCTCATGAATTTTTAGATAAAGTTTCTGTTGATTTGTTCAACAGCTTAATTACCTGAGCACTGTACGTTTGATTTTAGATAAGATGAAAAATGATGATATGTATTAAGAGGGAATTACTGTCTGTGGAAATTTAATACTAAAAGCATAATACAAATTTTATGACAGAATTATTTCGTTATTATACGCGATAAAATAATATATTCAATGTCTGCATGGGTGCATGAGTCTCAAAGAATTCTATATCAGGTATGAGAACGGATAGTACACTTTATACTTAGCATTACATACATATATTTTATTTTATCGCAGATCATAGAATAAAATACTTAAATTATTTTTGTGTTATGGACCTTCGAAAAGTCACGCCTTATTTTATAAATTAATGTTAACAAGTTTTTAAGCCCTAGTCGAATCTTACAGAAGACTTCAGAAGACGTGTTTTTTATTAGTAGAACTTCAACTCAACGATGCTTTGGTACTCACCCAACTTGCTCGGGGACGCTTTAGTAGACGTTTGGGAAACAACATACAATGTTACAACATTACTATCCGCTTTTCTCACAGTTCCAGAAAAAATCAGATTTTTATAAATTAAAAGCAACTCATAAATAAATAAATAAAAGGTTTCATTCAACTTGTAATGTGTGTATTTAACGGTGGAATCTTGCAAGTTAAATTCGACCCACGTTCCGGTGTCCGATTGAGCTGAAATTTAACATACTGGTCCAGTCCCGATGACAATGCATGTTTATGATTAGCATGACCTGATGCTGCCGCCAGGATTGGCTCCAGACGAGGGAACTCCTCAACGGTTAACAGTAGGGCCATGATTTTTTTTAAAGCTTTTTTTAATTTGAAATTTAACATACTGATCCAACCCGATGACAATGCATGTTTATGATAAGCATGACCTGATGCTGCCAGGATTGGCTCCAGACGAGGGAACTCCTCAACGGTTACCAGTAGGGACATGATTTTCTTAAAAGCTTTTTTTACTTGACTTGTTAATCATTTATGTTAACTTTATAACAACTCATATCAATTTTATCAATTTTTTATCAATGTTTTGTTGAAATTTCAAGAAACTCGTATTCTCTCACGGACTGCATGTTATTAGAATAATGTAACGGAAATGCAAATTAGTATTTATAATGCCCGCGAAAGTTTTACGTTTCGATGAGAAGTATTTTAATACTATTATTCATCTTACTCATGTGCAAACGCTTTCTGTTTTTTTTCTTCTCCCTTACAAATCCGTTTTATGAAGCAAGACATGAAGCAACATGTTACGCTGTATTCTCCCTTGTTTTTAATTTGCATAACATATTATTTTATCGAATATCAACTTTATTAATGTTTGCAATTCTTGGATATGTGTAATCAATCAATCCGCATCTGAGCAGCGTGGTGGGTCTAAGCTCCAAATTTTCTCTCCGAAAAGGAGAGCTTTTGTCCAGCTGTGGGATAGCAGCTTGCTAGCGAGCTTCCGCAGCTTTACATCCAAATGACGCTCAAAGGTAATTCGATCTTATCGCGATGTGACAAACAACTTAAACTTTAGTTTTGTATGTTGTGATTCAGATTAGGAATACAAAGTTGTCTACTAATTTTAAATTGAAGACCTTTCAGATGATTTTTTAAATGATTGATTGAAGCTACGACCTACTAATCATCATGTTTCGAGATTAGATTAGTTGTAGTAAAAAACTTGATACTTAGACGAGCTATATTTTGGCTTATGGTGTTGAGATTAATGTATAGATAAACATGTTTTTAACATATGCGGACTTTGTGTCGCCTTAAGCATTTCCCGTGTAAAATTCTCAGTATGAGATGCAATTTTTTATTTTCCAAAAAGACGTCACTACACTGGACTAGTAAAAGTCCGTTCTAGCTACCAATTTAAAGCCTAATTCGTGTCTTCAAACATTTTTATCATTCCTGTGCAGTAACTACTATCAGGTTAGATAACAATCAAGTGCAAACCTTTAACTAATAAAAAAAACAATACTATATAAGTATACTATACAAGTATCAACTAGATAAAGCGGTGCCGGACGTGACAGTTCACACGCCTTCACACGATATCTGGTTTCGCAAGCTCGTACATCCTCGCAAGACAACACCAGTCGCTGCTATGACGATGATGTCATCATACGGAGCGATTTAATCATTTCTCAGCACTTTTATGCACAAAAGTAATAATAAAATTATTTTGCTATAATCCGCGATACAGTAAATAGAAAACATATATAGTGCTAAATGTATAGTGGACTATACGTTTTTTCATACCCGTTACATGCAGGATTCGTAAAAAACATATGCACAAACCTCCACCACTTCCACCACAATACACAAGCACTACACAGGTTCACTAACACAAACTCAACAATCGTTTCGCCCCGCAACCGAAGCATCTTCAGGAGATAGACTCCACGACAAAATGGCAAAGCTTTGCGATTTTGTTTTTTACGAATCCTGCATGTAACGGGTATGAAAAAACGTATAGTCCACTATACATTTAGCACTATATATGTTTTCTATTTACTGTATCGCGGATTATAGCAAAATAATTTTATTATTACTTTTGTATTATGGATCTCCGCAAAGTAACGCCTAATTCTATAAACTTTTATGCACGTGTTCGCGTCAATTTTATCAGCCTCTTTATTGTCTAATTGAAAATATTTATCTGCTGAGATTGAGAAATGCGGAGCACTCAACATCAACATTAGGAAACCTTAATGGCGGCTGTACACTCTCTACTAGAGAACCCGAGACATGCCGTGTGTGAGATTGTACAGTGTACCTTGCCTAGCCTATGTATGTCTCGGGGTTGGTCCCGCCCGCTCTCGGTCATTCCAAGCTTACATATCTCGGCCCAGGTGAGCGAGCTCCTTTGCCCAAGAGGCGCATTCATCAGGCTCTCTCTCTCGAGAGAGAGAGAGAGAATAGGAATGCACTCCACGATTGTGCAAGGAGGCACAAGACCCTTTGACTCGGATATAATAACCAACACGGGAACGAGAGAGACACATCCCATACTCGCACTCGACATGTCTCGGGCTATCTAGCAGAGAGTGTACAGCCGGTGTAAGAGGTTTCTATAAGGCGGGACAACGTCCATAGATTATCAGTGTATATAGAGAGATGATTTATTTAATGCGGTACGAATAAATTCAATGCCATTGCCGGTAAGACTAAGGTCGTTGACCGTTTTGTTCGCTTAGGATAAAAATAAATTTACAAAAAACCAATTTAAATTTTTGATTTATTAATTTATTTGTTGCTTAGATTCTGTAAACATTTAGATGTTAATTATATAATACAGCATCATCATCTGCCTAATAAAGACATGCAACTTACTAATTATTATCTTTTTATTATTTATTATTTATTATTTATTTTATAATTATCTATAATAATAATCTCTATCTAATCTATATTATTACTTTATAATAATAATTATAATATTCAGTGGATTACAAAGTTAAATACGTAATACAAAGACAAAATAATTAAATTAATTACATGTTACATTATTTTCAGTACAATAATGCTTTTAAACTATCTTTACATCTCTTATTAAGAAATTATTTATAAAGGTCAAGGTAATTGGTTATGATTAAGTTTAAATATCCATATAATATATATAATATATATATTTACAATACAAATATATATATATATTACATATATATATGTATAATATATATATACATTATAAATTTTATATTTCATGACTCATTGTCAATAAACTATCTACAACACTGTATTACGGCATAGTATATACCTTTGTGCTTAGACATTATGTCGGAATCCAACTTTTCCGTCTTTCAAGTCCTTTTATATTACAAGGTTGCCTCTCATCGCCAAGGTATTGACTTGTTTAATACACTTCCTTGTTCTGACGCACAATACAAAGGTATCTAAAGCCAATCCAGTTTTATAAGTGCGACAGACTGTGTGTCTGTCCGTTATGCTTACACGGTTAATCCGCTGAAATATTTTTTTTTGAAATTTAGGTCCTACTGAAGCATATATACTAAAATTTGGAATATAAACATTCCCGTTTTGCCTTCGCGGACCGGAAAAAAATAGCTTAAGTGATAATTTAAGTAAGAATATATTATATAGAAGTATAGTAAGGGTATTTTAACAATAATGTCGTCGTGAACGAAGTCGCAAGTAGCACTAGTATATAATGAATGATATAGGACTAGTTCTTTCACCCCGGTGAGGCTTTTGCATTTGCCCTTACGTTGTAAAAGACACTTTGGCTTAAAGCATATTGTCAACTTTAAAAAAATCTCCAGTCTGTTTAGTAATTTCTGTTAGTTAATAAAAGTATTACATTAATCAGAATGAATTCCTGTTAGCATATATTATGTTTAGTTTTGTTACGTACAGGTGTTAGTGGATTTTGGATGAAAATACCTGGTGTCTCGTTAAAAACACTTTATTCAGTATTGCACGAAGAAAATAGTACTTAGAAAGCCAAGGTCACTATTATTTCACTTTTATTTTCAATTCGTAATTCGCTCTTGATCGCTATTCGCAAAATGAACGTCGAGGCGCTTTATTTTTTTTTTTTTTTTTTTTTTTTTTTTATTTTTTTTTTTATTTCTTTATTTTTTTTTTTCGGACACTAACTAATGCTGTTAGCCATGAAGGCTTTGACAGCGTCACCGAGAGGGCGGGCGAGCGCAGAAGCATCGCCGGGTGAATATCGTGGAGAGCGAGCCTCGAGCGAGGCTCGCAACATCCTGGGAGCGTCGCCTTAAGGGTGCCTCCTGTGAGGCCGGACCTCGGCTTAAAGCGACGCGCTGTGGAGGACTATATCGGACTGTGGAAGAGTCCTATTGTCATAACGGGCGGGCTTGGACGCCCCGGCCGCTAGACGTAAGAAAGCGGGGACCTCGTCTTCGCCGGCGAAGACGCTGTATGTGTGTCTGTGTGTTCAGTGATCTGGCGATGGCGATCGTGTAAGGATCGTCAGGGTCAGTGAGTACGCTCTTAGGGCGTCTGTGAAAACGGGCTTTGCACATTTTGTCAAAGTAGCGATAGTTAACCATCCTCGCTATCAGCGGGTTGGGGTGTACCGCTGCTTTATCGAAATAATTTTTTTAAATTTTTTAAATAAAGTGGCAATAGTGGGGAGACCTAAGTCTTTATGCAGGTCGACGTTTCGCAAGTACCACGGACAGCCAGTGGCTGTTCTCATGAACTTATTTTGCAAGGTCTGCAGACAGCGCAGCCTTGTCTTCGGGGCGTGTGCGAACGTGACGCTCGCATAAGTCATAATAGGTCTTATGCAAGTCTTGTAAAGTGTCACTTTGTTGCGAAGTGACAGTTTACTCCTCTTGCATATGATCGGATAGAGTCGACCCATTGCATACGCCGCCCTGTTGCGGGCTCTGCGTATGTGTTGGCGGAATGTGAGGGTGGGTTGAAGCGTGACACCTAGGTATTTGACCTTCTCTTGCCAGGGGATCTCCCGGTTGTATATTTTAATACATTGCCGGGGCTTATCATCTGCGCAACGGCCTGACCTTTTGAAGTACATGGCTGCGCTCTTTTCTGGATTAATGGCTATCCTCCAGCGAGTGAACCACCTTTGGAGGTTGTCCACTTCCTTCTGGAGGTGACTAATTATGGTAGAGGAACACCTGTGTGTTGTGAAAATGGCAGTGTCATCAGCGTAAAATGCCAACGACGAAATCGTTTTATTGTGAGGAATATCTCTCGTGTAGAGCGAGTAAAGGTACGGTCCTAGCACCGAACCTTGGGGAACTCCAGCGCGTATCTGGCGCCTGGACGAGAGAGTACCGTCTACACGGTATCTGAAGGTACGGTTAGTCAGATAGTCTCTTAACAGGAAGACGAGTCTATCTGGGATGTCTAACTTGAGTAGCTTGTGAATCAAGCCAGCGTGCCAAACCTTGTCAAAGGCTTTGGCTACATCGAAGAATACAGCGCCTGTAGGTCTCTTTATGGAGAACCCTTGCAGTACGTGTTCGACCAACCTGTGGGCTTGGTGAACGGCCGTGTGGCCGGATCTGAAACCAAACTGTTCGTCTGGAAGAAGATTTTTGGAGTCTATTATCGATTTAAGTCTCGAGAGAATGACCCTCTCATAGACTTTACCCAGTCCATTGAGTAGACTAATAGGGCGGTAACTGTCCGGAAGGTTACGTCGAGGCGCATGATACGTCTGCTTATATATCGAACGAACCGATGACGACAGTGTTCGAGAACGTTCGCGAGTCCTTCGGGAGAACGTTAACAACCTTTGTAAACAACCTTTCGTAAACTACCTGAATGTTCTAGAGAATTAGCGTGAGGGGAATTTGAACTCTATGACATATAGTTTACGAAATCTTTTTACACGTTCGTATACTGGCCCCTTCAAATTTGAACTTAAAGACATATGCATTACACATTCTTTTCGCATGTTCGTAATAGTATCATAAAAACGTTCACATGGTAATATCAATTCAAGTGATTCTAGTGGTGTTGCCATGTGATTTTCTTAATAAATTTGTAAAGTTGTTAGTGTTTTTTGTTTGTTAATTAAATGTATAAATTATTTAATTAGATAGACATTGTCCTATGACGTATCTTGGCGGCTAATTAGGTATTATAATTTTGGAGCGTCTGGGATCAAACAAAACGTTATAAATTAGAACGAATGTTTGTCGGAGATTCTACTTGATATTGAAGTAACAGTTATTATCTAAAACTCTTTTTCTAACATGAACTTAAACTATTTTAGAACATACAGGTTGTATATTGTTTTTACTGAAATAAAGATGTAAGATTACTTATACAAGGACCATTCGAGCAAATTATTTCACTACATTGCTGTCCGATTTTGTGGTGACATTGATTTCCTGTTTTCATTTTTGGAACAGTGGTTATCAAACTGTTTTATATAACTTTTAATATAACTATTGAGTACAAAAGTAACAATAAAATTATTTTGCATAAATAGAAAACATATTATAACTCGTTATTCATACCCGTTGCAGGATTCGTAAAAACACATGCACAAACCTCCACCACTGCCACCACAATACACAAGCACTACACACGTTCACTATCATAAACTTAACAATCGTTTCGCCCCGCAACCGAAGCATCATCAGGAGATAGACTCTATCTCCTACTTTTGATAACGTGGATGATAAGAATGCGTTAATATACTCTTAGGCCCAGCATTATAATTATTATAAAGTTACAATATTACAATATTAGTTTAAGTTACAATATTAAGATATTTACGACTAAATATAACTTGTTTTAAGAATAATAGTTTCAAAAGAGCGACCATCGATTTCCTTGCTGGCTCTTCCCAGTAGGAACAGCTTTCCGAACTAGCAGAAGAGTTGACGATCCAAAAGCACTTGTTTACTTGAATAAAGAATATTTTGCAACTGAAAGACTAATCGCTTTGTACAGGGCCTTGTTTGAATACATTTTATGCCTACAGGTATATCGTTAATGACACCGTAGTATACAGTCAAGTGTATGCGTAATTTGACATATGTATGCGACGCACTTGACATACTTGCGGACAAAGAGTTACGTGTGCAGTGGACCTAAGTGCAGCCTTTTATAAATTATATTATTACAGTGCACTGCCGGCCTCATACTAATGATCTCTTTAAACAAGATACATACCTCTCTTGCCGTTATCCAACTCACACAACAAGCGGGGTTGGCACAACATGTTTTTATCTTCCATTCTCTCCTATCATTCAACTCTGGCGCAACCTTTTATATGCATGTCATACTTCACACAATCCAACCATCTCTTTTTAGGCCTGTCTTTGATCACATATCCACCCACATTATATTTAATACTCGTTAGGTCACGTGATTTTCATCCCTCCTCATTACATCACATGTCCATACCATCCCAATCTTGCACCTTTCGTCTTTTCTACAATGGGCGCAACCTTCATACTTCCCCTTATATACTCGTTTCGTATTTTATACCGTCTTGTCATCTACACATTCACCTTAACATTCTCATCTCATTTGCATGCAATCTTCTTTCATCCGTCTTTTTCATTGGCTAACATACTGATTCTTAGAGCATCCGCAAAGGTTTGCGATTTTGTCGTGGATTATATTTTATTATCGCGGATTATAGCAAAATAATTTTATTATTACTTTTTTATTATGGATCTCCGGATAGTAACGCTTATTTTGCTCATTTCCACAGCATTATGTCATATGGAATAATGCTGTGGGGCAAAGCATTCGATATAGAAAAGATTTTTGTTGTTGGTCTCGCTATTCGCTTCTATAATAAAATTCCTCAATCCATTCTAGACCAGTGTACAGAAAGATTCCAACTAAGTGTAAAAAATATGCTTATACGTAGAGCATATTACAAAATTGAAGATTATTTGGATGATAAAAAAGCCTGGATTTGAAAATCGTTTCAGCTTCATACAAGACAACGCTTTAATTATGTATAATTGAAAATATTTTAAAGATTGACCACCGAGTTCTTGCTGGTTCTTCTCGGTGAGAGCAACATTCCGAACCAGTTATACCTTCATTAATCATGATGCTTGACGATTCAAAAGTGCCGAAATGATTTATTTGAATAAATATTATTTTGATTCGATTATTCTATAAATTAGCTTAAGAATAGTGATAGGCCGTTTCATAACTGAATATTAACTGTTTCTACGTGTTTGTGTTGGGGCTCTGCGGCTATCGCTATCGGTCAGTCTGACAGACGGCCCACAATAATTGTTTGCAGGCCCAAGATAAGCCGCGGGCGGGCCGTGTGTACACACCGAACGGTGGGGCCGCGAAATTCTCGTTAATGTACAGGATATTAAGGCAGTTAAATTATACCAAAACCCCCTAAAACCTCCACCCTCGTTATGCGTAGCACTTTCGTTAGTTAACTTACACAGATTAAGACTATAATTACCACTGAAATATAAATGTTTGTATCAAATGTGACGGCATTAGTAGAACTTCAAATGGTTTACGTAAAAGAGATTTGGGTACTATTTTGGGGCTTTAAAAGTGATATAAAAATGCATCTTGGTTTATTAATTCTATTGATTTATATGTCTGTTATTATATTAATATTAGCCGCCGTGTGGTATCCGGCAGAATGGAATAGACCGCCCTCCTTTCTTACTGAAGTGTCGCAAGAGGCGGCTAAGGCAAATGCCTATGGTATCCGGCTGCATAGAAAGACCACCCTCATTTCTCACCGAGGTGTCGTAAAGGGCGACTAAGGTAAGTTAACGTCAGGCAGGCGGCCGGTCGTAAAATAAGAAGCTAAATCATATGACAACATAACATGTAACATGTTGTGCAAACCCCACTTAGAGTGGGATAAGGGCAAGAGAATAATGATGTTATATAATTTATATATAATATTAATCTAATCAATAAAATTGCTAGTAAGCTTTACAATATTGAATGTTATTTTAACTTGTTTTATGGAGCACGCTCCTTCAAAGCCAGTAAGTAGTCTGCATATGCCATATGGTATTATTTCATTATATTCCTTTGAATATATTATCACGATAAGTACCAGAGTGGTTTGCAAAATTACCACTTGAATAAATTATAATAACTTACATCAAAGCGAACTTCGAAATATTCCCGTTAAAATGAGTGTGCAGTGAAACGTCCCAGCAAATAAAGTAATCGTTAAACAACAGAGTCAAAATAAGCATATGCCGCCTAAACTAATTGTTATGTAGCCAGATTATCAAATAAAAAAATATCTTTAATTAACATTTTCATTAAGTAAAGAATGAAAGATCTAGCTAAATAAAGGAAGAAGTAAAAAGTTGAGATATATTTTATTTTTCTAGATAACTTGACTTATTTTGTATTTAATTATACTTGTAAACAAGTCCTTTTAAATTGTCAATTCTGCTGCTCGTTCGGAAAGCTGTTCCTACCGAGAAGAGCCAGCCAGAAATGACGAAAATATAATTCTTATATCTAGTTACATTTAGTCCTCACTATCTTGTACAAGGAAGAGTAGCTATCCCCACGCATTCTTATCATCTATATAATCCTCGTCAGTAGTTTTTTTTCTAAACTGTTGTAATTGCGAAGTTAAAATTGCGGAATTTTACTATGAAACGGATACCAAGATTTTATTTGTTTCTAAGAAATAGAATAACATTTATAGAATATTATTATGTACAACAAAATTATTAACGAAAACAATAAAGATAAAATATATTACCTCCAGAAACATAAACCAACGCATATTATACAATATTTATTAAATAATCCCAACGCAATGTCAAGATTACATATATTATATGCTATAAGCATACATAATATCACAATAAACATTTAGAAAATTAAAGAAGAGAATGTTTTTTGTTTTGGTCAAAGACCAAATAACGTACAAGGAATTAGCATTATCAGATATAGTTTGAATGGAAATGAAGTCGAAATGGACATATTGACTTGAAATCAAAGAAACTTTGAATACACATCTTTTTGACTGGCCCGTCGGCGCAGTGGATAGTAACCCTGTCTTCAGCTCCGCGGGTCGCGGGTTCGATTCCCGCCGAGGGCCAACATTTTCTATAAACAATTTGTTGGTTCCTCGAGCCTGGGTGTGTATTTGTATTTAAGTATATTTTTAAAATTATATATATATGTAGTATATTTACCAGTTGTCCATCACCCATAACACAAGTATTAAGTTACTTACTTTGGGGACGGACGATCGTGTGTGTAAGTGTCCGATATATTTATTTATTTTTTTATTTACATCGTGTCACTAGACATGTTTTTTTCTTTAAAGTTGCTGCTGGCAAAGGCACCTACTTTTAAAAAGAGGCTGATACAGAAAGCCTTCTATACTATTGAGGATTACTTAGATGATGAGGATGTGTGGATATAGCTGCACTTCTACCCTGTACAAGACAGTAATGACTGAATGTAACTAGTTATAAGATTTATATATTAAAAAGAGCAACTGCCGAGTTTCTTGCTGGCTCTTCTCGGTAGGGACAGCCTTTCGAACGAGAAGTAAAGTTGACGATTCAAAAGCACTGGTTTACAAGTTTACTCGAGTAAATAATATTTTGAATTTTGAATGCAATTTCATCATGCTTTCGTTGTTTTCACAAATCTTCAAGTGTAATCCGTGTGATACGGCGGCAAGCCGGCAGAGCTACGTATATGGGTGTGGTATGCGGTAATGCGACTACTTTTTTGTTGCAAACTCAATCGTATCTGGCCATACCATCTATTGCCGGTAATATGCATTATTGATTCCAACCGTTTTTTGTGCGCAGCCGACCCTCTAGTGTGGATTACATGTTATCCGACTGCAAAGACCAATAGTGGATTAATATGACCATTTAAGGTTTTTATCGATCTATCTGGTTGGTTGCACTTACTTGTTATGGCGCAAAGTGATTATTGCAAAACAATGGTTCTCAGATAGAGTCATAAATTATATAAGTATTTTAAAGTGTAAGTGATCATTCATCCTCCTGCCCTTATCCCACTTTAATTGGGGTCGGCTCAACATGTTATAAACATGTTGTCACGTGATTTGGCTACGTAGTTTACGACCGTCCACCTGCCTGACGTCCCCTGATATTCCCCCCGCAAAAGGAAAAAACATAAGTGTGAAGTTGACGCGAACATATTCGCAGGTACAGCTTTTGCAGCAGCCATTGTGTATTTCGCAACCTTAATATTAAAGTGACCTAATTTAAAAAAGCGTGAGCCTTAAATAAAACCTTATGGATTTCTTTAAGGCTCACGAGACTATGAGATAGCGAGTTCTTTAACTAAAAACAAGAACACACAAGGGTTTTTTAATAGTTCGTATCGAGATGTCATAGAGGGCATCGGAATAAGTATTGCAATGAATCTCAACTCAATTAAGATTATATATCTTAATAATTTCTATATCTTTTTAAAGTCTTCTTAACATTTTTAAGGGGGTCTACAGGAGTGTTGAAAAACCACTTCTATATTAAGGGTTGTTTTATCGTTAATCATAAATGATAATAAGAAACGCTTGGATTGAGATAAAAAATGTGTATTTCGGTTGAACTATCAATTTTTTTACTCTTAAATATTAGTAGATTCATCGAAATAGCCTTGGACTTGAATTTCAAACTTGATATTGTATATAAACAAAGGCGCGGCGGCAAGCTGTTCAAATATTTAGTCATTGCATAGTCAAAACTTTCACAAAAGGCTGTGCGGTGTTATCACTAAAGGAACGCAATACATATTGTGTTATGCATTTTCTATACTCTTGTTTACATATCATACTAGCTGTAGCTGGCCACGCGCTCCTGTGTCCCAGTGTGTGGTTTCGAATTTCCCTCGAAACAGAACTCAACAGTTAAAAATAATGCACCGATCGCCACCAAACTCTACAGTATCATCTAAATCTGGATCATTCTAAATATCGTCTGAAAATAGCATCAAAATTGGTTCAGCTGTTTCGCAGTCTATAAAGGCACATTCACTTTTATATATTAATATTATTTCGCTGGAGTCTCGGCATGAGACTGGCTCTCTGATACCCTACACCGCTTATTATACCTATTTTCACCTCTAAACAATCGTCACCGGTTTGTTACTACCCCCACTAAAAATTGTTATAAAACGACCGCTTTAACTCAATTTACAACGTAATACGTTATGTACTATTAACCTAAACCTTTCGGAGGAATTGCACTACCTTTTACTAAAAAAACGTACACAAATCCGTTCAGTAGATTTTGAGAAAATCGATTACATACAGACAGACAGCTTTGTGGACTTTATTTTATAATAAGTATAGATAGATTAATCGTATCGATATTGCAGCACAGATGTACATTCCCCAATGTTAGTATAGTTTCTGCATCCGACATATTATTCCGTATTTCGCACCTTCGATGATACTTATTCGCTCGCTCATCCCTTTGTCTGTCTGCTTGTTGTTTATCTGTACGGTAAAAATAGGGTTTTAAAACGTTTTATTCTGCGTAAGTAAATTCGCGTCTGCTCGAATTTTCTAGCTTTCGTTGCATAAGCCGTGCTGATCAAAAGTAAAGGCAGTTTATGCATTCGAGAGCAGCTCATTCGGGTCGGAAATGGAGCGTGCGCTAGTGAGATTGGATTTAAATCGCGTTATGCGCCCGATGCACAACGCCGGCGACTCAGTCCGCCGCGACGGGTCGCCTAATTGAAAATATCCCGCCTAATTTTGATGCATTTCTACCACTAATTCAGTAAACAACTTGTTACATAAATTAACCGTTCTCTTAAGTCATTTTTTTCTTCGTTTTCGTTCACTCTTGGCTTGCGTGATAGTCATCATCCTCCTAATAGTCATCCATCATCCACCTTATCCCACTGTAAGTGGGGTCAGCACAACATATTACAAACACGTTGTGCCGACATGATTTGGCTACGTATTTTACGACCGGCCGCCTGTCTGACGTCAACTTACCTTAGTCGTATTTTACGACCCCTTGGTAAGAAAGAATAGACCACCCGGTCTATTCCACTCAACTGGATACCACACGGTGGGTCAACCTTAGTCGCCTATCACGACACGTCGGTAATAAATGAGGGTAGTCTATTCTACTCAGCCGGATTGCCGGGCTTGTCGTCAAGTTGGGCGACAAAGAGCGACTGATACAGAAAACCTTCTATACTATTGAGGATTTTATAGATAAGAATGTGTGTACTCTACCCTGTAAAAGATAGTAATTACTAAATGTAACTAGTTAACTAGTAATATAAGCCTTATATATTTGAAAAGAGCAACCGCCGAGTTTCTTGCTGGCTCTTCTCTGGTAGGAGCAGCTTTCCGAACATGCAGTAGAGTTCACGATTCAAAAGCACTCGTTTAGGAGTTTACTTGAATAAACAATATTTTGAATTTGAATTAAATTTATTGGCTCACTCATCAGTCTATGCCCAGCTCTGGTATAGTAACAGGCCGTTACTTAACTTTCTTATCGATAAATCACATGAGTTTTTAGAGATCTCTTTAAGTCTTCTACGTTTAACCCGCGAGCTTTCGATTGGTCATGAAAGCTTATTGTCGATTTTTGGAAGTCGCTAACCTCATGTTCTTATCGATCGTGATTGCAATTGATTTATTCCTAAGGGGGACCAGTTTTTTTCATAACTCACGCTCAAATATGTTTTAGATCAAGGACTCGGTTTGAATACCAGGAACGTGTTACCTATAATAATCTTGTGACTAAATTAAGGTGTTCACAAATACCTTTTTAATAATTTAATAGCCATATTGACCACTGTTGCAGGTTCTTTCACAGATCATAGCCATCCATGGCTATGGCTTTGTATAAAAGTAGATCAAGTTCCTTCTCCTTTTAGCGTCGATGTCCTCAATGCTGAGGGCTGTGGCCACAAAAACCGGATACTGGATAGCGCCGAGTGTTAGTCGGGTCGCATGACAAATCACTAGTTCATTATTTGAGGAATTTTTGAAGGTTGTTTAAGTGCTGGGTTCCCGCGTCCTTCCACTCTCAGACTGTCATTGGAATCCTATCGGCTCCTGTAGCCGCTTCGTGCGCTGGTTTGCTACGAAGTTTTCGGGTTATTTGACCGCCGCCCAAAGCTCGGCGTTGACGGTTTTACGGCCAGGTATTTATCTCTCCTTGACCGACCCTCCTCCTTTCACATCCGGACTTGGGACTGGCAACGGCGGAGTTAAATCAATCAATCAAATGAAATTAAGATTAGTCTTCAGGGTCTCCTTTAATAGTAATGGAGGCACCTTACCTAATAAGAGTTCGTTCACACATCTCAGCCATCCGCATGACCTACCGCTCGTCGAGGACATGTATTTTAATCGCGTCGCTTGCGATTAGAATACAATGCAATGACAGGGCCGCATCCTCGCCGCACGTTCGGGGACGTCGTGAATTGGAAATGCTGCGTGAGCGGTGGCTGCTATAGTTTCGGTCGACTGTAGTTTGAAGGCTCATAAAAAGTCGGCATCAACTATCAGCCCTGACTGGTTGTAGATAAATAAAACTTTGAAGAAAATAATTGTACTCGCTTCTGTAGTTCATATATTTTACTATACTAAAACTAGCAGTAGAGAAGTTTCTAAGGAAACAATAATTAATTATAGTAGAGCTGTTCCAATCCTAGGACGTTATATGGATTTTTGTAGGTAGGTGGGCAGATGGCTTAGCAGTTTGCAATAGAACCAAGTAGCTGTCGCTTGTCTTGTTACCAAATTAATTTAAAACTTTATGGTATATATGTTGGATGATTTATCGTGTAATGTTGTTGAAGATCCGAGTAAATAAATAAATCCTGTCACATTTAAAGAAACATTATTGTTAGAATAAACAATATCACATTCGAATATTTTATTATTATGTATTATGTGTTTGTGTTATATGTATAACCCAATATTATTTAAACACGAACTAAGTTGCCGGTATAGAAAAGTAATAATAAAATTATTTTGCTCATAAATCTGCGATACAGTAAATAATATATAAAATATATATATAGAAAAAGATATATATGGAAAAAGATATATATGGAAAAAGATATATATGGAAAAAGATATATATAGAAAATATATATATAGTGCTAAATGTATAGTGGACTATCCGTTTTTTCATACCCGTTACATGCAGGATTCGTAAAAACACATGCACAAACCTCCACCACAATACACAAGCACTACAAACGTTCACTATCACAAACTCAACCATCGTTTCGCCCCGCAACCGAAGCATCATCAGGAGATAGACTCCACAACAAAATCGCAAAGCGAAGCGTTATCCGAACAAGCATTGTTATATAGTAGTTGGTTCAACCCCACCTTTACGTCTGAACACGTGCAACAAGCTTGAACTTGAAACATTTATCTGATCGTTAATGAGGGTGCCACTGTTATGCTTAATGATCTAATTGTTCCAAAATATTCAATTTTAAGCTTTTTTTCACAGGTGTGCCGTATGTCGAAACAATGGTCATTAGGAACTTTTTGACCGCTTTCCAACAAATGTTTCGCGAAATGTGAATTTAGTGGCTTATTATTCCTGAAAGCGGCCGTATGTTCTTTAAAACGGGTTTCTAAATTACGACCGTATATATACGTCACAATAGTACAAAATATATTAAAAAACATTTTAAGTTGAAGTAAGTTGACGTCAGGCAGGCAGCCTGACGTCAACTTACTTAAACTATTTAAAAAAACCTTAGTCCTATTTTACGACACCTCGGTTAGAAAGCGGATGGTCTATTCTACTCAACCGGATACCACACGGTGAGCCAAATTAACTTAATCGCCTTATACGACACCTCGGTAAGAAATGAGGGTGAACTATTCTACTCAGCCGGATACCACACGGCATTTCTTTTGTAATAAAAAAATAAATAACAAAAAAATATATTTAAAAGTTCATATTTACAAATTTTAGCCATGCAGTAACTCAGTAGGTACCCCTAAAGTTATATTCGTTTATCGTGACGACGAAATGAAATCGATTTAGGCTAACGTCGTTTCGAAAACAGTCCCCGTCGGATATCGGCGAATTTGTACAAAGCGGTTTCTGTGGATTCGCCTATTTCCTGGCCAGACGAAAACGGATGTGCTGTTGCAGTGCCTTCGCTTTGTCGCCGCGTTTGCTGTTGCGATTTGACGTTATATATAGAATCGAGATAGGGGTTCGTGTATCGAGTAATTTTTCTTGATTGACACAATATAGAATTAGTTTATTTGAATACTCAGTCGTTTTTATAAACTGTAGGTATCTGATTCGATCGAAAGTATATAAGATAATATAGTTTCATACTTTTTTTTAATGCTTACTAGAAGGTCTCAATCTGTAAATCTTGTAATGAATTATGGAAAGGAAATAAATATTTTTGTACTTGATGGTACATCATAATCCTAATTCATACTAATGTTTTAAATGTATTAGTCTATCTGTCTGTCGGTGTGTTACGCTTTTACGGCTTGCCCAATTTTTATGAAATTTTTTGAAACCGAAGCCGGGCTGATATATTTCTTGACCACGACTTTCCTAGTTCATAGATATTAGTTGTATTTTAATAATAAATAATAAAATTATCTGTTTTTTATGCTTTTTGTCTTTGTCTTGGTCTCATGTTTTGAATTGCTAATGATTAATATTAAATCAAGCATGCTATAGTGTTGTTTTATTCAAATAAGGTCTATATACCTTTACCACTAAACTATTGTAAATTAAGAGACTCTGACTTAACGGATGAGTCTGTGACGAGAGTCTAACAGCACGAAATCGTGGGTACTATTAGTTATCAATGAACGTTTCAGATTTGCATTCCGTCGACGTTGCTTGGATTCGAGCCGAATTCTGCATAGTCGCTCGGCGTAGTAGGAAGTGACGTTTTGAAATTTCCGCAACCGAGGACATGTTTGCGAGCCGCGCTCGGAGCGGGCAAACTATCGTGTTTAACGGCTACTCGCTCGTTTGAGGAGGAAATTGGATGTCTGGAAGTCGGTGCGACTAGATGGATTAGCATTTTACATCTACTTCCTTGATGCCGTTTGCCGAAACTGTTCGTATCTTGGCATTTTCTCACGAATCTCTAGAATGCTTATCAACTACTTGCTACGACAGGCCAGTCTAGCCTAATCTATTAACATTTTTTACTTCTCTTTTGTGCAAATACATTTGCTCCATGGTGAAAATTTACATTACCTAAATAGTATAAAGCTTGTAAAAATTATTTATACAATTAGACGTTACTTTGCGGAGAAATATATGTCTTCCCGAATACAGAAGTATAATATATAAAGATATCACAATATTTTGATAAGAATTTTTTTTGAATATCTTTCTAGTTTTGTGGAATTCAATTGTACAAAAATAATCTGTATGATTACTCGATAGCATGATTATTTGCTTTAATCCACGTCTTTCGAAATATTGCAAAATATCTCTATCATAACTTTTTAATCTCGTTAGTTTTAAGTAATGCGCAGACATCGGCAGCCTTTTTGTTGAATTTCTATAGGTGACTTTATTTTCCCCTATTCCAAGGGATTTTTTTATTGTACCAAAAAAGCTTTTTTGATGTTAGACTAAAAGCAATTTTAAAAGAAACTTCGCGTTAAATTGATTGGGCGTTTGGTGAAGCGTCACGCAGGGTGCTCCTACTAACCTATTTCTCGGTATCTCTTGAACGAAACCGTATCTCAACGCGTTAAGGGCTAAAATCACACATCAACCAGCAAAAAGAAATTTGTAACGCAGCGTAATGAAGTGTAAGGCAGTCGCCTCGCTACGGGCGAACTGCGTTACTCAATCCCATGAATATAAAACGTATAAATAAATAGCAGATGCGCGAAAAATTCACCCCGCCGATAACCGTCAGACACTTTGCATAATAATCGCGGGGTGGAGGGAGTTCCTGTAGTTAGGGGGAGGGGTGGCCTCCCTCGCCCTGACACGATTCTCACGCGATGGGACTTCCTTTCAGGCTAATGAATGGGCACCAACGTAAATATTACGCCGGTGACATAACGCTGTGATTCAACGTGTTGAATTGAGAGTTCACGGTTTGTTTTTGTCTTACGAACGATTATTGTAATGTTCCTGACATGTTATTGTTTCATAACATTTATATCATCTTCCTCTACTTCTTTTTCATCTGAAGGACGTCTACTGCTGGACGGGTGGACAGGTCTGTTCAATGTATCTCCACACCATACGATCCGCTCGATCACGTGCCGCTTCCTTCGACCTTTTTGAGCTCGCCTGTCTACCTCGTACGGGGTCTATCGACGCTATGTTTTCCATTAAGCGTAAAAATATGTCGATTTAAAATTCCGCAATAGGCGTTTTAAGAAGTTTCGTACGATATATTCAGCTTAAAGTCCTACGCCCTTACGACTAAAATGGAACACTGCACGATAAAAATAAGTCGCCTTTTAATGCCGCTGTCGTGTGAAAAGATACCTGAAAACCCATTTGTGTCATTTATCGAGATCGGGGTTATCGAGCACGTTATTTATATCATATTCCTAACGTATTTATTAAAATGAATCTTTACTTCCCTTGGCTATCGCAATTGTTCTATTCGAACAATTTGGTTAATTCTTTTTTGTTGTGTTCATTATTGTCACGATTATGTTCTTAAGAAAAAAAAACTAAGTTTGCAAGACCATTGGAAGATAAAAAAAACTTGATTTTAGTCTACAATCTATACATAGATAAGTATTAGTCTCGTTTATGATATTTTTTCTTATTGACCAGCTTGCCTGATGTAAAATATGATGCCATGATGAACGATGATGTCATCGTTTGTCTTGGCATCATTTGACGCTTCTGTAGGCCTACCATGAACGATTAAATTCAAAGTCAGTACCTAAACCCAACCAAGACAGCGGAAAATAGAAGACAGAAAGACAGGCATACACACTTTCGCATTTAAAATATTAGCATGAATGTGAGTTAAAATTATCAAACCATATATATCGTTTACATATGTATTTTGTAAGGTGTGAAGCAATAATCGAAATACGACAGAATTAAATAACAACACACGTCTGCAAATATGATTGCACAGAGAAATATGATACTTCAAATAACACTGCAATGCTCAGGTATGCAACGGTTAATTGAGCCGACAAAAATTTTAACAATAAATTAATGCCTGTAGGTCTACCATGAACTTTTAGTTAACCATTCAATTCAAAGTCAGTACCCAAACTGAACCGCTTTCTTTTGTGTCTAAGTGTGGATTGTATGGGGGTCGTAATGTTGCAAAAGGACAACGTTATATGAACTATAGATAACTCTGTCTCTTTTACTCACATGTTCTTAGGACGAATTCCGAACGCTCATTCGGCTACGACTTAAAGTATGCGTCTTTAAGACGTCATGGTATGAAAAAGCAAAACAATTTAGTTTACGTCTTCAATTGAGTCGCAATAAGAGTTCATGGTAGGCCTACTGTATGACATGTAAAATTTAAAATCTGTCCTCTAAATGATATTACATTAAATATGATCCGTTGAAAATCGGCATCAGTAGATGCCAGAATGGAATAGCGACCAGTCCGCGCAGTGGGACGCGGCCGCGCCGCGGGACCTCCGCTGCCCGTGTAGGCGGGCACTTTTAAGGATCGTTAATATTGTTACTATAGAAATAAAATTGTTAACTTTATTTTATTGACACAGGCGTTGCTTTATGAAATATCATAACTCTAAGAAACGTAGGAATTTTTAGTGTTGCAACAGCGCGGGACTACGTTATCACATCTTAAAGACCTTATAGTTGATTTATAGTGAGTAGTACCACTTTTTTAGTACACAATTATTAAAAAAAAATGTAGTATGAAATAAGGACAAATTTAACTTAAATTTTTTTTGAACTCAAAATATAAATTTAACTTAAAAACCCACAAACACTAATATCATCGAAGAAATGAAATATTACATAAAACTAAGTAGAGGTCGCTGCTATCGTGTGTATTACGAGTGCAGCCGATGAACCGATGGCGTTGTCAAGGCAACGCCTAACAATAAGTGGTGGTTGCCATGGTGACAGAATAACGAGGAGCCATCTTGTGTGATGACTGATGTGACGCGTGTTTTGCATTATTGTATTAATTGCGAGCAAGGAAGTATAACTTAAAATACAGATTGAGGATTCATTAATACTTCTGAACATTCTTTAACAGTACATAATATATTAGTGTTAAAATGCAATGCAAGTTCGACAAACAGAAAATCATTGGAATATTTTCAAAAGTTTCGATATCACTTAACATTTAAATATCTTTTTTAAGTACTTTATTGACGTAATAACGTAGCTTTGAAGCTTATAAGCAACTCAATATTAACTTTATAAATTAACGAAGAGCAGGTCAATATAGATACCGGCTATACTCACGTCTAATTTTATAGGAGTTTCCGCAGTTCCCGCCGCGTTAACGTCGTGTAAAGAGCTCATGAATAAGTGCCCCGGACGGGTTTGAAACTAGTCGGGCTAATCCGATAAAATTAGACGTGAGTATAGCCGGTATCTATATTAACTATGAATACTCACGATAGTTTAAATTTAAAAAAAGAACAGGTCCAATGACTCATGATAGTCTTTCTTAATATAATATATGAGACACTTTGTTCTTGTGTTCTTTTTGAGTAGCATTAGCACTACATTACACTAACTCAGAGGGTTTGTTCTTTTCTTCTCAGTAGTTCCGTAAAATAGTTAATGAGGCTTTTTTTACGATAAATTGTACATCATTATTTATTATATATTATTATCGCTTCACTTTCTACATTAAAAAGATATAATGCAACATTACAATTCTTGAATTCCCGCTCTGAAATACCCTTTACCTGAATAATCAACACAGACTAAAAAAAACCGGTGACACTGTCAGTCAAAAGGCGCGATATCCTTATTTCAAGACGATGTTGCCATGAAATACAAACTGGAAGTCATTGGCGACAACAATATCTTATTTATTACGCCCAATAATTGATTAAATAGATCATGATATAAAAGAGAGCCATACGTGCTATCTATAATATGAGGCAATGTAAGTCTCTTCGCGAAAAGTTCAAGGAAATAGGCATACTTACAGTAGCGTCACAATATATATGTATCAAACTAAATTCAATGTGTATCATACATATACCAGAGGTCACAAAAAGCTTGTAATCCCTGCATCGCGACTCAGCAGAGTCAGCAACTCATTCGTTGGACTTTGTATTCGCTTTTACAATAAAATTCCGCAATCTGTATTAGACTTATCTACAGAAAAGTTTAAATTAAGTATAAAAACTATGCTTATACGAAAAGCATATTACACAATTGAACATTATTTGAATGATAAAAATGCTTGGATTTGAAAATCCTTTCAGCTCCAAACAAGACTGCAAATAAATAATGTAAATTTAAATGTTTAAAAGATTAACCGCCGAGTTTCTTGCTGGTTCTTCTCGGTAAGAGCAACATTCCGAACCAGTGTAGCTTATTAAATCTAATTATTGATCCTTGACGATTCAAAAGTGCTTGTAAAAAGCCTACTTGAATAAAGATTATGTTGATTTGATTTGATTTATTGTATTGAAAATAATTGATGTTCCGAAAAAGTAGTCAGTCCCTACACACGTATGGTGTGCCTACACCGCTCAACCCCAAGCAAAATTCGACAGGGATTGGATTCCCCGGGCGCCCCGACATGATGATCAATTTCCAGCTCAAAACGAAATAATATTCCATTCTGCGACCCCAACAGTTGTGGCTTTGTTTTAATTGGATGCCTTTCATACTTTGTTTTATTGTTAGAGATTTATATTTCTCGTCATCGTTCTCCTGACCTTATCCCAATCTAAGTGGGGTCGGCACAACATGTTACAAACATGTTGTCACATGATTCGGCTATGTATTCTACGACCGGTCGTCTGCCTGACGTCAACTTACCTTAGGTCGCCTTTTACGACACCTCGGTAAAAAGGAGGGTGGTCTATTCTATTCTGCCGGATACCACACGGCTACTAATAATATTACTACTACGAAACAATATTCCATTCTGCGACCCCAACAGTTGTGGCTTTGTTTTAATTGGTTGCCTTGCATACATTTTTTTTGTTAGAGATTTTTTATTTCTATGCGCATTATATATCTTTAAATTTTTATCTTTATATTTTTTATCTATCATTTCGTAATTCTGATAAAATTATTACTCGCAGGATTGAATTATTGCCATCGCAGACTGCTGGGTTAAATTGCTTAGATATTCTTTAGGGATAAGCAGATTTCTAAAAGTAATGATAGTTTTATTTTGCTATGTTCAGCGATTAGTACCATTCCGTCAATCCATACCAACTATAATACCTAACTAAACCCGGATTGTAGCAAAAATAATACCGCTTTACTTTTGTATTATGGACCTCCACAAAGTAACGTCTAACTCTTTAACTTCAAAGAAGATTTGTCAGGAATATGGAGGAAGATATATAAGGTACTAAAAGTAATTAAAATGTCTCAAAAAAAAACGTACCATTTGGTGTACTTATTATATTAAATTAAATAATACATGAAAATTCAAAGGCACCATCTCCTTTGTGATTTATTTGCACCCTCGGTGTATACGGACTGCATAATCAAAGGCCGCTACCCGAACAGGACATGTGCGCGTGACGTATCATTTGCGCTTTTGTACGCCCACTCATTATCGGACGGCGTGGCGGGCGGCGGGCTGTGACCGAGGGGCGTTTGATGCTATTCTGGTGCATCTGATGCGCTCCTTTGAAATAATAACAATTTTTAATAGACATATGAATTACTGGTTTAACAGGGATACATACTTTTGAAGGTGTATAGTTCAGATCTAGTTCAAACAATTATGTTTGTAAAAAACATTTTTTAAAGTTGATCCTTATCCAATACTAACTTTTGAGTATATCACGTCTTTTTATGTCTTGAAAAAGAAAAGTTCGGTATTTAAATCCGGCTTGAAGGACCAATCGACGCGTATTTTCAAAGATTTCAACATCATCGCAACTATTTTTAGATAGTCCGACTAATTCAAAGAGGATATAATTCGACCTGTCCCAGTGCGGGCTCACCATACTAATATAGCTAAGACCATCATCAGTACTTCTATAAGATCTTTGGGCACCGTAAACCCCGCTCCGCTACTTTAGTTCCTTTAGTGATCTTCATTTGGAATTTAAATACGCAAATTCAAATTCAAATTCAAATTCAAATAAGTCTTTATTCAAATTGGCCTATTACAAGCACTTTTGAATCGTCAAATTAAAATTAAATTGAAGCTACAACTGGTTCGGAAAGGTGCTCTAACCGAGAAGAACCAGCAAGAAACTCGGCGGTCACTCTTTTAAAAAAATAAATATTACAGTTTTGTATTAACTATTGTTAACAAACTTAGATTATAATATCGTCTAGTACATAGCTGGTCGCAATTTAGTTCCAAGCTTTCTTATCATTGACATAGTCTTCAACATTATAGAAAGCTTTATTAATGAGAGTCTCTTTAATTGCTTTTTTGAACTTGTGTAAAGGCAAGTCCAAAATTGATTGAGGAATTTTATTATAAAAAAGTATACCGAAGCCCACAAACGATCTACGTACTTTCTGAAGCCTTAGCCTTGGTATTATTAATATATTTCGGTTTGTAGTTTGCCTATTACTAATATCGCTGCAAGGTATTTCAAGCAAAACCCGTTCCATCACCCGCTGAGAGACTCCGAGTTTTCTTATGAGGCGCATAGTGAGCGACAAAGTTTCGAATCCTTTAATCACTATAATATAATGAATAGCTTAACCTATTCACCGTATATTTCCCACGGTAGTGAGAAATGTGTAAATAATACGCCCATTGTGTTTATATTCCGAGTAAAACTGCATAGATTTTCCGATAATTGGCATGACGTTCCAGTGTTGCGGAGTTTCCAATAGCATCGGAGTAAATTGCGTCATTGCACACGCGTTTATATCTCGTGTATACGTTTCTGTGCCGTAATGTTTCTATGAATGAATCGTGAATGTGTATTTAATTTTCACGATAATATTATATCATTTTCCGATACCGACTTACGCAACTGATTCTATAGAAAATATCACGCGAGCGTTTATTATAGCGCTTAATTAACGTAATTCGGTAAATACTTTATATATAAATGCGTCGTATTAATGGTGATAGTAACGTGAGTTAGTTGTGAGAAACCAATTACGCTATAAATATTACACTACTTGAAAAAATTAAAGTAAATTAATTTAAAGTTCATAATTCTGGATGATTATGACTATTCTTATCGATCTTTTGATCGCTAGCGCCAGCATGGCCGCCCGTCGGCTGCATTTTATAGTCTTCTGTATAAGCTATAGACAAATATTTTGGAATGTACGTACGTGTATCTGTGAACGAGCAAATTTTTGACAACTTTTCAGGAAGAAGAATAAACGTGATTAATACATTAATGATAATTTTTATAAAATAAAAAAAAATAGTTGACTTTAAATATGTTTATTTATTTACAAAATTTCCTAGTACATAATACATGTTTATACGGTAGAACCCAATGCCGTTAAAAAGTTATTTGGCCTGAAATTAAAGATTGCTGGTTCACAGTCGATATACTTTTTTTGACGCCCTTTTTGAACTTAAGAAACGATGGCTAATTCGCTGCATACGGCGTCACAGGCGTTCTTATAGCCTGTAACGTAGTATTTGATGCAACACTGACAGCCGTGTTTGCACACTGCGAATCGACCGTAGCTTTCTCACGCCGAAATAAATCATATGTGAGGCCTTAGTCATAAAACGTTTTAATACGCCCAAATGGGTATTCGCTTATATTTGGCCGGCTTAGAGAAAAAAATCAATTTAATATATAAGAAATAGTAATCCAAATAATATTCCTCATTTTTAAGTACTCTGGTACTCAAATAATTTATAGAATTAGGCGTTACTTTTCGGAGATCCATAATACAAATGTAATAATAAATTGTTTAGCTATAATCCGGGATACAGTAAATGGAGAATATGTATAGTGGACTATCCGTTTTTTCATACCCGATACATGCAGGTTCCGTAAAAACACACGCACAAACCTCCACCACTGCCACCACTATACACAAGCACTACACACGTAGCACTAACAAACTCAACAATCGTTTCACCCCGCAACCGAAGCATCATCAGGAGATAGACTCCACGACAAAATCGCACTCGTATTTCGTATTTTTTCTTTATTATATTTCGTATCTTTCGTATTTTTTTTATCCGAGGAGATTACATTGTGCCATCGGGCGGGGTCGACGTCCGAAATCGGCGCCCGCGCGGCCTTGCATCGTGTCTCACCTACATACGACCACTTTTGCTTTCCGTTCGCAAAAAATACGCTCAGAAAACTAGTGAGTGATACGCGCAGCCTCAACTGGTGCGATATCGCCAGATGACGATAAGTTTATAATAGGAAGCGCCCATTCATATAGAACCTTTAATTTTATCGCGTCTGAGTGGCAGATAAAATATTTGAAATTTTTATTTTGTAACGTAAACACAATCTTTGGTAAATTCTTTTTGTTCTATCTCCCACTTTTGAAGAGTTAACCATACTAGCTAATTTTATCTTCTGAAACCCTCTATTTATAAATCAGTGTTATGGTGATAGAATTCAAATTTATCTAATAGAATCGAGCTTTCGCACACAGCTAAGGAAAAAACATTATTATGCCGTTGTCGTGTAGAAATATTCAAATCTAAAATTTATGTGATCATGGGTAAAATAGTTTATAAAATTAGGCGTTACTTTGCGGAGATCCATTATAAATAATTTTGCTATAATCCGCGATAAAGTAAATAGAAAATTTAAATAATGCTAAATGTATAGTGGACTATCCGTTTTTTCATACCCGATACATGCAGGTAGGCAGACCAATGCGGTGCGAAACGATTGTTAAGTTTGTGAGAGTTCCCTCTCATTCGTGTATATATTTTATAAATCCTATACATTTAGCATTATATATATTTTTCATTTACTTTATTGCGGATTATAATAAAATAATTTTATGTATTCCTTTTGATCATTGGTTATTCAATAATGAATTCAACTTTATTAACATCAATAGCATTTACAATATTGTATTTGTCTTCTTTCTGTCTATACATTGTCCTGAGTTATCGTTTACCGATTTTCTTATATCCATTTAGATTTTCAGTTCCCAATTTTCTCGAGCAATTGCGCGTCCTAAGTTAATGGGTCGTCATACTGTGACATCTGTTAGCCTAATGATGTCGGATATTTCGAATATCTGAATGCGTGTTGTATACTGTAGGAAGCAAAGCATGTTGATATGTGTATAAAAGTAGAAGACAGCTATTCGTTATACATTTTTTCCTTCTCCAGAAGCACTTCGGAAAATGGATTCTTTGCACCTTGCAAATAATAAAAATTCCCATATCATAATATTTTTGTATCAATAATCCTGCTTTTCATTGGTAAGAGGGAGTTTAAATCCAATTTACTGATTCATTCATTGCGGCTCGGCATTTTCGTAACTTAATTTTTTCTAATACCTCGATGCTCGACTTTCAAGAGAGGGTACTGCATTGTAATGTAACTTTACTTAACCGTATGTGGAAAACATTGTAGAAGACGCAATATAAATTGTAAAATACATAGCCAAATCATGTGACAACATGTTTGTAACATGTTGTGCCGACCCCACTTATGGTGGGATAAGGGCATGAGGAGGATGATGATGACGATGATTTTTGTAAGCATCATTAATTATGGCTGACGCCCATTTTTAGAAGTAATACAATCCACGTCTTAGATCAAAAATCACTCCTGAAGTGAGAATGTTTTTTTTAAATAGTAATAAGATAAGGATTGCGTTTCTCCTTTTTCTTTGAAAAAATTTTCACTTTAGAAATAAATTCTATATTTAACACCTATGTCTCATAATGAATCTTCAACTTTTAACATCTTTGAACATTAAAGGTTGTTTTAGCAATTTAATAGTTTCTCATCTATGTTTAGTAATTCCTAGTAACTAGTTTTATATATATTAATTAATATATTAGGGTATATCTCTAAGGGTACCCAGAAAAACAGAACAATAAATAAATATATGGGCCAATTATAATTATACACGTTCTTCCGTCCCCTAAGTAAGTAACTTAATACTTGTTGTATAGGTGACAGGCAATATCGAATATATAAAATAGAATATACCTATGTTCAACAGTGAAAGTCCACGTTCAAAGCAAAGTTTTCTGTATAAACGCTTCCCTATAAAATTCTTTGGGAATAAAAAACGGTAAATTAAAAAGATTATTCTTTAAATTATAGCCTCAATGGGATTAATGATTTTTGACAAATTAATTAGGTCAGAGGCTAAAAACTAGGAAATCTTTTCGATTATGAAAAAATTTGGTTAATTGAGAGACAAAGCTTTGCAAAGGGGAATACCCTACAGAGTTTTAATTATGTGTGCGAAACGACAGCGGCCCCCTGAACATTGGTAACACCCCACCCACACACAGAAACTACATTATTTAACAAGCCTTCCTCATGCAGTGACATGTTTACTTCATTAAAGATTCAACACTTTTTTTTAAATTCCACATCTATACGTATATCATTTAGTGGCAAGAACATTGCCATATATCTTATTTATCTATACTTATTATAAAACTAAGTCCCAAAAAGCTGTCTGTCTGTATGTAATCGATTTTCTCAAAATCTACTGAACGGAGTTTTGTACGGTTTTCATCAAAAGATAGTGCAATACTTCCGGATGGTTTAGGTAAATAGTACATGTTTGCTATGTACTATTTACCTAAACCATCCGGTTTGTCTTGGTTCCTGTGATCTATTCTTCTCAGCCATATGTACATGGCTGAGTAGAATAGATCACCCTCATTTCTTACCGAGGTGTCGTAAAAGACGACTAAGGTATGTTGACGTCTGGCAGGCGGCCGTTCGTAAAATACCTAACCAAATCATGTGACAACGTGTAAAATGTTGTGCCGATCCAACTTAGAGTGGGATTAGGGCGTAAGGATGATCACATTCTGATATAAAGGTACGAGCACGAGTGAAACGATCATCGCTTCTGAGGTTAGAGCTTACCATCACGTTACTGTCGAGTTTAAAATGTAAGATTTATTCCTCGCTTTATTTACGGGTAACGATCGATAAACCAGCGTTGGAGGTCTGGACGACCGTAAAGATAAATTATTCCCCCGTTCGTCACAGAATATAAGAGTGTAGTTACGTGAGGTGTTGTGTGAGCTGTGATAGCCTAGCGGTGAGACCGTGCGGCTCTAGAGACGACATAGGTTCAAACCCCGGGCAGGCACCAATGAGTTTTTCTATTAAAAAACTTATGTGTCTAATTGATAATTGCAATTTATCACACGCTTTTCGGTGAAGGAAAACATCGTGAGGAAACCTGCATATCTCTAGAGAATTCTAGGGCTATGTGTAAGCTACCAATCCGCATTGGAGCAGCGTGGTAGGTCTTAGCTCAAATCCTTCTCTCCAAAAACAGAGAGAGGAGGCCTTAGCCCAGCAGTGGGCATAGTAACAGGCTATTACTTTACGTGAGGTGAATGTCACACGCCGAAAATAATTCTAATGCGCATCGGAGCTCGGGACGACCGGCGGTCGGTCAGTGCAGCGACGCGTCTCGTTGCGTCACTGCACTGGACACGCAGGGCATTGCACCTTGCGTCGCGCTCGCCCGCTGCCAACGCGTGCCGTCTCGCTCCCACGCATACCCCGCTCTAAACTCGCGTGTGATCGATTGCGAGCAATCAACAGCTGATCGTCATAAAACTAGAAATATTATTCAATAGTAAACGAATCAAATCAAATCAAATCAAAAACCTTTTATTTACAGATATATCACATTTAACTACGTACATAGGGTATAGAACGATACATAAAACTTACAGTATAAACAAAATCTCACAGTTCACAAAAACAAAGAAAAGAAACAAGCAAAAAAAAAAAAGATACGCAGAGAAATGTGACCCTGTAAAAAGGAACACCACTCAGCGCAATTTGAGGAGATACCTCAACACTGGTTTTCAGTGGCGACCTCTTACTACCACTAATAATACGCCCAGAACGTCAGCGACAGTGAACATATATTAATAATTTTATATTTTTTTGCGTGGAACGATGAGTGAGAAAAAAAAAAATTTTTTTTTTATATAAAACGAAAAATACAAACAAATTGGAGCCATGTGCCTTTTCGAAATTTTCAACGTAGCTATGTATGTATCAACCCAGTTATATATTATATAAAACGTAAACGAGAAAAAACTATATCGATTTATACATATAGTATTCCTCATGTACGTTTTTGTTTTTCCATGTAATTCATACAGTTACTCCTAATCTATTTAAAACACTATTGCAGGAATACACATCATTCGAAACTAATTAATATTAATAATGTATACAGTAAGGAAAACAGTTTAGGAAATTCATATTATTAGTGAACTAAGACCGAAAAGAATTAAATACTACAAAAAACAGGAATTTATAATATAACTGATTGAACTTGTTTTCTTATAACTATAATATGAATCCCGCTGTGTGGTATCCGGCTGAGTAGAATAGACCACCCTCATTTCTTACCGAGGTGTCGTAAAAGGCGACTAAGGTAAGTTGACGTCAGGCAGGCGGCCGGTAGTAAAATACGTAGCCAAATCATTTGACAACATGTTTGTAACATGTTGTGCCGACCCCGCTTAGAGTGGGATAAGGGCAGGAGGATGATCAACAATATGAATCGTTTATGATATTGTTGTTTTTGTAATGAAGGTAGTAAAAAGAGATCGATAGCTATAGGCTTTCCTTTGTATATAATGTTTTTTAATTTAATGTGTATGCATTAACTGTTGGTCCATAAATAAAAGAATATAAAAAACGCTACATAAATGTATTCTCTCATGTTGCAGTGGAGTGGCGGTGCTGAGTCCGACGGAAAGTGGCGGTTGCAGCGGTAGCGACATCACCGAGCCGCGGTCGCCGCAAAGCCCTGAGTCGGCTTGCAGCACGAGCGAAGAGGGCGTGGGCGCGCGCATGCCACCTTGGGCGAGCGACCCGGCGCCGCCGGCTCCGCGACGCCTCGCGGCTCAACCCGCGCCCCTCCGCCGGCCCAACCCACCCATTCATCGCCGTATAACCGAGTACTTTAACCATAAAATGAAGCCACAGAACGGGCTCAAGCGCGACAGTAATACGGTTCACAATAACGATAACACCAAGAAAAAGTGCCTACCCAAAAATGGTGTCACGCATGATCTCGAGAAATATATTTCTTATTTATCGCAGACGCTCAGTCCGAAAGTCCTGCTTGATGTTGAAAAACAGACAGAACCAATAAAGAAGCCAGCTAATCAAACAACTGCCGTTAGTGCGAACCCCTCTAATTGCAATTCAACTAAATCGGCTTCAGGTATTACTATTAATGGACTAAAAGAAAGTAATAGAACTAAAATGAATAAAGGGGCGCATACGATGAACGGTTTTATGGAAATCCGGCACGGGATTGAAGCGTTTAGTACAGAAAAAAACATTGGATGTTTCAATGGTCTGAGCGATAACAGAAAACGAAACACAAAAACGGTTCAAGGCCCATCCGCCAGCCTAACGGCAAATTTAAATAAACCTAAAGTTCCAATACCAGCATCGAACGAAATAGTTGGAATTCGTATCGCACCCGCTATAAGCCATTCTCCAAGAAAACAAACTCCCATTAAACCAGACACCACAAAATTAAATAATATTGTAAGTTCAACTACCAAGTTAGATAGTAGAATGAATGGAGTCACATGTGGTTCCAACAACTTAAATCTTATAAATAAGCCAACAGCAACGAAGAAAGAGCCTGTTAAGAAGAATACACAGACCAAACGAACAAATAGAAAATCATCAGCATGTATCGCAAATAGTAAAAATTTAACGTGGTCCAAAGCTAATAATCTTAAACAGGTACAATTGCAAAAACAAAGTTGTTCGACGTCATCACAAAATTTATCTATCAAAAGTATACCCGGTGAAGCGAGCACTGCGCCAAAGATGAATATTCCAAACGGTGTACGACAAGTGTCTATGACTGTAAATGGAAACCTGGGAAATTTGAACGTACCTGTAGCCAATTTGCAAAACTGCCACCAGATCAATATGTCACAGCCTTGTAATGGCACCGTAACGTCTAATAATTTAGCTTCTTTTGTTGCTGTTCCTCCAAATGTAATGCTCACCACATTACGAATACCTCAAAATGGCTTACCTGCACAAACTTTAAACACACAAGCCAATATTGCTGCATTTAATCGACCAAACGTCAATGTAACAAGTCCAACTAAGTTAAATGGGCAATTCGTTTTTCCATTGATGCAAAATATTAATGGAACTGTAGTTCAAATACCAAATTTGATGGCGAAAATGCCGAATTTTGTGCTTCCTCAAACACAAAGACAAGATTTACAAAACCAACAGGCTGCAGCACAATTCCTCTTTAATGGTACCTTATTAAAACTAGCGAATCCCGTTCAACCTTCATTTACCAACACGAATAAACCGGGCCCTGTTACTAGTCAGCCAATGCCAGTTATGAATAAGAACGTCCCAGGCTTACAAGCTGTCGGAATGACAGTTCAACAAAAACCAAATTATACTGTGAACCTGAGTCACCCTGTTTTAGTACCTCAACCAGGATTTATTGTGACTTCTGTGCCAAATATGAACGTGAAGGAAACGTGGAGCTACTCTAGCAACGGCTCTACACCATCTCCACAAATATCATGCTCGAATCCCATTGTCCACCATCCTCCTATTGTCGCTAACTTTACCAATCAAATGCTACACACGAGTAGTATACCTCTCGCACCCGTAAAACCTCCCGACAACCCGATTCAAGGCACAGAACCACCTAGCAGTACTGTTCCAGAACCAGAGATAAGTGATGTGAGAAACTTTAAGTGTGATATTCCGTGGCTGTCTAAAACTGTTAATAATAATATTGTTCCATTAGATTCTAATAAATTCTCGAGGCCTTTTGCACAAGTTAGTAGTTGTTTGGGAAACCTAGACGATTTGATTATGAAGACAGAAAATGTGAAAAGCGAGGAAACACAAGAGATACCTATTGTGGAGAGCACGAGTGAAGAAATAAGTAAAGTTGAACAAGTTGCTAGGAGAGAGGAAACGATATTTACACAAATTACCGTTTTAAAAGAAGTGTCATCGAATGTTCAAAATACTGTGATAGAAGCTAATTTTTGTAGTACTCCCACTGATTCCTCGGAATCTGGTATAGGAACTGATAAATCTATTGATTCACCGAGCGATTCACAGGCTAGTAAAGAGTGCGACGAAGACTCCTCGTTGTCTCTTAGTATAAGTGTGAGTTCTGTTGATACACAGAGTAGTCAGAAAAGTCCAATTTTAAAGCAGCCTAAAATATTACGTTTTCCTCCTAGAAGTTTAGTTAAGACTGAAAATGACCGAAGAACGTCCAGCACAGATACATCTATCATAACAGTCTGTTTATGGGAGAATTGTAAACGTGAATTTGATAGTGATACAGATCTTTTGGAGCATTTACAGGTAATTTATAACTTGACAGCTTTTTTACTTTAAATATTTAGTTATTCTGATAGAGATAAGATTTTTTAAAAACGTATTTCAAACCTTTTATTTCGTCTTTCAGACTATTCACGTTGAGTCTCAAGCAGGCAAGGAAAATTACGTTTGCTTATGGGAACAGTGCAAAGTACGCGGCAAACCATCCTGCTCAAGATTGTGGCTGGAAAGACATACGTTATCGCACGGCGGCAACAAACCGTTTAAATGCATCGTCGACGGCTGCGACAGGCGCTTTTCCACTCAGGTACAATTACGTTCTTTGCTTGTACTATACGATCATTTCAGCAAAAATATCATCCATCGCACTATCGTCGGAATGTTATTAATAATGTCATTTCGATGTTTTGTTATAAACTTTTCAATCAAATATTTTATAAATGTACAAGCGCTATTCAGATTCGTCAATTCCTGTTGTCTTCGCTGCAAGCTTTCCACTATCATTATATTCACTGGTTTATATTTGTTTAGATTGTATTTTTATACAACAATAGGCATATAGGCGATATATTTAAACGAACTTTGTTTTCTGTAAATGAAATCCATTTATTGTTGATTGAATCATGAATACTGTTCAACTAAGTATAGTAGTTTCAGCTTTCTGTCAGATACGTCTGCTTAAAAAAGACAAATTAAAATTAATCAAAAAAATTACTAGCTTTAATTGATTTATTTTAAAATCATTTGACTATTCACGTGTCACTATTATCCAAATCATTAAAAATTGACTTAAGCTCTAATTGATTTATTCGAAATCACTTGACGTATCACTATTTCCCGAATCATTTATTTTACTGAATTTTCCAACCAGATTATTTTCTACTTGTCAAATGAACGTTTAACATTGAATGTTAATATTAGGCGATCTCAATTGTCGACGAAAGCAATAGAATGAAATCACCGATATCAATGTTGTTTTGTAAAACTGAATTTTAGTTTGAAGGGACGAAGATAAAGTTGTGTTGTATTTTCTGTTCTAAGGGGAAGACGCTACTACAAGAATCAAGTACTACCTCAAAACTGCGCTACAATTTTTTTTCTTTCATCACTCTAAATCAATCAATCAATCAATAAACAAAATGTAATGTAATGAATATTCAAAACAATAATAATTAAAAAATTTTGTTATCACAAAATAACTCTTAATAATTATTACTTCTTCTTTCCTAAGTTTTATTTATTTTTATCGACATAATATGATGGGAGGTATCGGATGCAGTGCTAACGAGGAATCCGATTCAAGTATTGTGTTAGCCCTAAGAAAACAAAACTCACTAATACCTATAATAATTTGTAGAGTAATCTACTAATTTTTTGGGCCGACTGGATTTTGGGTGTAATTTTTTTTCTTTATCCAATGGCTGATTTACATTTTTTTATTTATCCTGGTGCAGATTTTTTTATTAAAACTAAAAATATTGTGTCGTTCTTTTTGTTTATTTCAATGTCCTAGATATTTAGGTTATCAATATCAATTTTATACTCAAAAACCTGTCGACCTATTGTTCAATTTTTAGCTTTGTTCTTTAATTTATAGCTAGTTGCCATTGAATTTGTTCACATCTAATTTTTGAAAATTATAAATTTCAGATTTTGCTAGAGAGGCACGTGAACAACCACTTCAATGAGGTTTCCCCTAACGCGAGTAGCAGTAAGAAGACCACAGACAGCACTTCCAAATTAATAAGAAGGAATGGCAAGAAGCTGCGGTACAGACGGCAACCTTGGTCTGGTTAGTACCTTAACTTTGATTGTGTATAAAACTCCTTAACTTCCTACATCACTATCTTCCTGCATCACTATTTAATATAAAATCTTGACTTGATCTTGCTTCACATCACTTGTTTGGTTCAACTTCAACTGGTTGATTATCTTTTCACTGTGATATTTTTGGGTTACTTTGACCATTGTTTCTAGCCGTTCATAAAATTATTTACAATGTTGCGAATTGCGGATGATTTTAACCGTGACTATGATTTATCTGAGTGTTTACAATAATAATATATTTTATTGATTATCCAAAAAAAAAAAACTTAAAACACACTTGCAAAAATTTCTTTAGGAATGCAACTCTGGTGGTTTCAATTCTTTATATGCTAAATTATGTAACTTAACAACTTAAATATAAAAATGCACATTACAGCTACGTATAGAATTGTCATGTTAACACAAACACACAAACATACACAAACACGCACACACAACACACACAAAATTATATTTATGGTGGTGGGTTTATTGTATTTATTTAAATTTTTTTGGTTATACAGAAAGGTTTATAAGTCATTTTCCTTTTCTTTTTTCTATAATTCGCTATTTATTCCTTTCATTTTTTTAAAATATAATATTGTTAAAACCTATTGACTCTTGCTAGCCCTAGCACAGGCCTCGGTCTATTTGGGCTGCATATTGCTATACACCGAAAATAAATAATGTTAGTCTGGTGCTTTTGTCTCAATTATAGGTGTAAAACGTGCTTGTTATAACTTTTCAATGAATAATATAAAATAAATAATAAAAAAATAAATGGTAGATTTTCGCGATTTTTGCGAACTTTTTGCTCGATGTGACCCATATTTTTTATTAATTAATAAGTGTTTGCAATGTTGCCACCGGAGTGATACTGTTCCGCACAAACGTGCGGGCGGATGAAACAACCTCCGAGACCTGGGCCCGTCGTCTCGGCGTCTCAACCTACCTTAAGAGTATACACTTCACCAACGCGGTTAAGTAACACAAATAACACGCGGTGTGCACACAACCTTCGTAAGGTCACACGTTATTGAATCGTCCCATATCGGGGAACATTAATCCCAACGCGTACTAAAACCGCGGACGGTCGCGTCTTCTCACACGTTTCACTGGTTAAAACGCGTCACTAAATACTTATATCAATATCAAAAGTCAATACAGTCGTGGCACTATCTAAAAACAAACAAACAAAAAAAACAAACAAAACGCATAATTACGCGTGTGCGTTATACAATAAGGTCGTATACAGGCGTACGCGTCCTGTCTTTATAGTATCCGAAACATCACTAACTGGCGGACGTGACCGGCGGCGAACGAAAGCCCAAAGGTCGTTGATCCGGCCGTTCGCGCCGCGTCGCGCGCAATTTTATACAAAACAGATACGGAGGGTCAATATTATGAATGCGAAAGTAATAAACCTTTTAACAAACTTTTCCAGCGCGCATGTTCGACTTCTTCGACACGGGCATGATGGAGGGACTCGCGTGGCGGTTGTCGCGGTGCACGCGCTGGCGACTGGGGGGCGGCTGTCCGCTGCGCGAGCCGGCCGGTCGCCACACGCTCACGATGCACGCGCGGATCTCCGCCACGCGGTACAACGCGGTCGAAGCGCGTCGAGAGGCGTTGCTCACCTACTACCCGCCGCACGTGTAAGTGCTTCAAATCTTATGCCCGCTCTTCACTGGCGGCGACTATCTGTTAGGCTGTCCGGTTTAGTTTATTTAAAAAAAAAACTATTTACCGCACTTTTAAGCACTTTAATTCATTTAAAAAGTTCGACTAACTATTACACTGGACACAGGTTACTCGGACTAACTTTCACGCGCGGAACCCCAGTGAAGGGTTGGTCGAGCCGTAGTATTGCTCCCTAGTCTATTGCTGAAGCCAGCCGGCAGGCCTAAACCGGGTCCGTAGCTGGGCAGCAAGTCGACTAGTTCACAAGAACAGCAAATTTGGGAAAATGTATGGTTTTTATAGGCCTATATTGCTGATCGGCAATTTGTAATTGACGTCAATTTGAAAATGGTAACTCAGCAATATATGCCTATGATTAAGGGTTGTAACAGATCGTTGATCATGTGATCGTCTATAATTGATCCGGCTCGAAGGACCAAAAAGATGCACGGGCTGTTACTACCCTGTACTATCTTTGTTTGATAGATTGATAACTGTGACGCTTAATTGATATATTTATTTAATTGATGTTTATTATAATGATAGAAATTATTTGATATGTTGAGCACGCGCGGTCGCTAACGTGGTACTGATTTCAAATTTATGCGATATTAAAAATATGGCGTAAATGCCGATGGTGCAAATGTACGTGTTAGCCCGTACAACACGATTATCCTGCGAGTGTCCAAAATAGGGATGTTACGGGGCTCCGACCCCGGTTCCGAAAGGTTGGAACTTCCGATTGAATTCACACCTCCGACTTCGACTCCGGCTCCGATATATTTTAGTCGGAGGTATAACGAAGGTGAAACTGTCATGTAACTGTAACACGTCGCCTAGGGGGTACCTCCCCTCGCGTTTCGAGGTTTAAAACGTATCCCCCCTACGTATACCCCCTAGTTTCATTTGTTTATTTTCAGTATCAGTGGTTAGACGCGCTTGAGTATTCAACTATTTAAATCGTGGTGATCTTATTATCTGAGTAGAGTTTACGGGTCAATTTTTAAATTAATAATGATGCCAAATACAAGCGGTCTCTTCTCCTCTTCTTCGTCAGCCGATAGACGTCCACTGCTGGACATAGGCCTTTTCATGGGATCGCCACACCACACGATTTTGCGCCGCCTGGATCCAGTGGCTCCCTGTGACCTTCGTCGGGTCGTCTGTCCACCTCGTAGGGGGTCTACCGACGCTGCCTTTTCCGGTGCGTGGTCGCCATTCCAGCACCTTAAGACCCCAGCGCCTAAGAATCTAGTTCTTCTACGGATTTCTTCATTTCTTCGAGATTTGATCTCGTAGGGACACTCCGAGCATAGCTTGCTCCATCGCCCGCTGAGTGACTCTGAGCTTTCTTATAAGGCTAACGAGCGTCAACGGTTTTTATATTTCTACGCTACCTTCACCTCCGTCTCTGTCTCCGATTCCGACTTCAACTCCGATAATTAAAATTTGGAATCTCCGGTTCCGACTCCGGTTCCGGTAAACCCACCTCCGTAACATCTCTAGTCCAAACGGTCGTCTGTATTATATATACGATAAATACGATCATAAGTTACACCAAGTGACTCCCTTAAATGCTTTTCCGAAAAACCGACGATTCTCGAGTTATAGGCGATCTAAGGCGATGATTCTCGAGTACTGCTGAGTATAAAACAAAGTACCAGCCTGTTACAATCCCACTGCTGGGAATAGGCCTCTTCTCTCCGTTTCTGGAGAGAAGGGTTGGAGCTAAGACCTACCACGCTGCTCCAATGCGGATTGGTAGGTTACACATATCTCCAGAATTCTCTAGAGATATGCAGGTTTCCTCGCGATGTTTTCCTTCACCGAAAAGCGTGTGATAAATTGCAATTATCAATTAGACACATGAGTTTTAATAGTAAAACTCATTGGTGCCTACCCGGGTTTGAACTCGTGTTACCCTCGAAAGAGTCGCACGGTCTCACCGCTGGGAGAAAGAGGACCGAGGTAGGGTGCGGGAGTTCACTTTTTATATATCACGCTACGGGCTCTAGACGCTAAGCAGCTCTGCGCCAGAAGGCGAAGTCTGAGTTAAACGGTTAGCCTATACTAATAATAATACTATACTCCTCTTGTACAAAATTGATTGGCTGAGGTGGTTATCTTATCATATTAAAAAGGCGGAAATAAATCCTTGACTCTTAGATGGTAATATACTGACTGGCCCGTTGGCGCAGTTGGCAGTGACCCTGTCTTCGACTCCATGGGTCGCGGGTTCGATTCCCGCCGAGAACCAACACTTTCTATTAAGAATTCGTTGGTTCCTCGAGTCTGGGTGTATATATGTATTTAAGTACGTATTTAAAACTATATATGTATATATTTACCAGTTGTCTCTCACCCATAACACAAGTATTTACTTTGGTGATAGACGACCGTGTGTGTTAATGTCCCATATATTAAAAAATATATATATATATTGATCGTAGTGTTTATTTAAAATGAACGTGTAACCTAAGAATAAAGTTTTAACATATAAGAATATTATTTAATAATATCTCAATGTTATTATTAAATGTTTTTCAGGTAAGCAATTGCCATTGTGTGCGGAGTAGTGTCGAGCGTTTAAACAACTTATTAATGGGAGTGTGGTAATGAACATGCGTTGAACGTGTCTCAATAAGTTTTGAGTATAATATTCAAATTCAAATTTTATTAAGACCATGCTAATCTTAAATTGTTTATCTATCATTCACTTTTGACCGCGGCTCCGTCCACTTTTCCCCTAATCTGATAATAGGCGAAATAAACTCATTAAACCATTTGAAGGGTTTAATAAAAAAATGCTCGAAAGGATATTTTCTTCTAAAAAGATTCAATAACTAATAATTCCAGCAACCACTTAAGTACGTATATCACTTAAAAAGAAAATTAAATTTTGACACTTTTGGCCATCTTAAAGTCAATTATAAACTTGACCATTTAATTTATAATTAATCAATAACATATTTAGATGTTATACAAATTAATTAATTATTTATGAAGTCATTATAAATATTAATTAATATTCATTAACTTTTAATATACTAGCTGTGCCAAGTGTGAAATCAGTGTGTCAAGTTAACAAAGTTTTTCCTACTTCAATTGGTGAAACTGTAATGTTCTATTAAAATAAATCTTCCGGAAGAATTGCACTATCTTTTAGTAAAGACCGTGCAAAAATCTGTGCAGTAAATTTAGAGAAAATCGATCATACAGATTTTATCTTTATTTTTTAATACGCTTATCGCATCATTCCAACGATGTCAAACATTTCGATCAACAGTACTTTAAATCAAACACTTGTGTTTTCCAAAATACTTATTCGCAAGCTTCTGAACCTTATTTTCTGTTGAGATTAGAAGTTTAGTTTTTTGAAATTGCCTATTGATATTGATTGATATACAGTCTTATATTTGATATTTTTGATAATATTTGCTCTATTAAATTTGACCTAAATTAAATTTGAAGTAGACGAGTCAGTACATAATATTAGCACGATGTACTTGCTTAAAGGCGATATATTAAACCCTTCATTTGCCTAATGGTTTACTTGAAAAGTGTCCCAGCCTACTTAAAACAGACATTTATTCACTTTTTCAAAAGACAACATTTAATCAAGTTGTGGTCTATCATATTAACTTCAACTTCTGTATGGTTAAATTTATTCTTGATAAAAAAATATTCTATATCAATATAATGTTTAGCAAATTTTAATGTAATAACAATTTGTTTTTGGAAATTCTGTTCAATTAAAACTTATTGCGTACCTTTACAGCCCAGGATTGAGTCTGTTTTATGTGTTTCATTAAAACAGGTAACTGGTAACGTAATCAGATACTGTTTTAGCGGACATTTTGATGTTTGTAGCTTTAGTAGCATATATGTTAGTATTTTTTGTGGCGTTATCTATTTCTACAACTTATATTTAGAAGCAATCTCCTGCATTGTATGCTTATTTCATCTTATTACTTATATTTAAAATTTCACTTTTTTCTGTTCGGACACATACATATAATACATCATTATCTTATTATGTCTTCTTATGAGATGCTATGCATTAACCCAAATTGGAAATTTAAAAACAAATTGCTTAATGTAGTTCTGACTGTATCAAATGCTATGCACTCAACTCCTTTATCAGTCTCATTTTGGTATAATCCTAATGTTATGTTTATGCTTTGGGATCAAATGCATCTTTTAATGTATTTGTATTAAAAATTGAGGGGTCATCATGATATTTTGTATATTTTCCGACGTTACTGCAAAATGATATAAGCGATCCTCTTCCATTTTTATCAAATCATTACTAGAAATGTTTTGCAGAACATCTATCAGATCATACATAATTGATTTAATAAGGAGTATTTTTTATATTTATTTGTCATTTTTTGGTAAAAAAGTAGGATGTAAAAGTGAAGCACAAAAAGCACTATCTACTTCGTACATCTTTATTAATTAAACCTCTTCATATCCACTAGATTATGAACGTGTTCTTTGCACTTGGAAATTTGCGTAGCAAACCACCAATCAAATTTGTCTTTTATCTATAACGTACCTTGTTAACAAATTTGGGTATTTACTAATTCTATTTATATTTCAACTTTTCTTTTTTTTCGTTTACATAAAATTGTTATTATTTATGCTCAATCTTTATGTTTTAATTTTGCAGTATGTTTCTTTTCTATCGGTAAAATAAAAAAGGTCATAAAATGACCTGTATTCGGTTTAGGTACGGTTAAAAAAATAATGTTTTCTATCAAAAATCTAGAAAAGATGCCAAATCCGAAATGACATCATAGGAATATGAAACAATATTGGTGTCTTAATAAATGTATGCAACTGATTCTTAAAATCTTTTGTTGCTTTTTATAAGGCTGCTTCATGGGATCAAATACATAATATTATCCAAGTATTCCTTCTTTTTATAACAAGTTAAGATAATATTAAATGAATAAATAAAACACGAAGAACACATTAAAATTATTCAAATTCTAAATATTGTTCATAAAAAAAAGTTTAACAAGTACTTATATTATTCTGGTCTAGAATTCGTCTTTCCTTAAATCTGATTCGGAAAGTGACTCTAACCGAGAGGAACGAGCAAGATCTTGTGCTTTTATTGTTTTAATATTATGTAGTTGGTCCCATATTTAATAAGCTAGTCATGTTGTCATATATTAGGCCACACAGAAGCAACAAATCGGATGAGTTGTTAGCATTTATCATTGCAAATTATATTTCAAATTCAGTAAAATTTGAAAATAATAATTTTGAAACTGAAATTGCAAGAAAACCATCTTACAGCAGAGAAAGTTCTTATTCAATTTACAAACAATGTACGTTATTCATCGTGGTATTTATCCTGAAAACTTTGTCTTACGTTGAATAATTGAAATTTGTTTTAATTCTTTTTACTAGTGTCTGTTTGACATTACTACATATATTTAAAAACTACCTGATAATTTCTGTACACATTATATTCCACAATGCCATTAACGATATAGACCGGAGAATCGTTTTTTAGTGGCATTTGCTACTGTAAGTTTGATTTTCAAGAAAATTTGTCATTTCATGTCCAAATTACATTTTTCTTTATTGATTAAAGAAATATCAAGTTAAATTTTTCCAAATTTCTTAACGTTGATATCATATTCTAGAGCATTTTTTATTAGTTTTGTTAAATTCGGTTAGTCAAGTTTAAATCTTTCAGTGCAACCATCATTCAGTAATATTAATATACTAGTAGTCTCTGCAATAAGCTGGATTTTAAACAAGATTATTTAGTTATTACATATTGCTAGCAATTCAATGCTGGATTTTAAAAAAGATTAGTCAGTACATATTGCTAGCAATTCAATGGGTTGCTGCCCGCTGTTCTTGGTCTTATGGTATCACTAACATTAGAAACAAGCTTGACGCCTTGTCGAACCATCTCACCGTTTATATAACAAATACATTTCTTTTTAATTTTGTTGATATCTTGACATCATTTTACGTTTTATAATGCTTTAGCTGGCATGATTAATATCATTTTTATATGTAGACGAAGTAATGGGCATCGCAACCTAATCAACTGCAAACACACTCCCAAAGATAAATCGATGTTAAATGAGAATAATTTGACAATTTTGACAATTATCTTATTAATTAATTGTTTTCAGATTATGAATTCATGTGTTTGCAGTCACATTCTGTGTGGCGAGCGTGCTATCCGGTGTGAAAGTACGATTTGTATTTCAGGATCGAGGACGAATGGGTTCCGGAGGACCAGGTGAAAAGGGTGAAGAGGGTGGAGATATGTCACCTCCCCGCTCATACAAAGGTGCTCCTTTACGAGGAGTTCTGCAATTCGTACCGCAAGACTCCGTCCCCGCCGCCCGCGAGGAGAACGCCCGTGATGACGTCACAGCCGGTAAGACTGCTTCCGGCTAGACAGTGCGCATCATCGAGACTCCTCAATAACCTGATCGCGAAGCAGAAGAGAGAAGCATCTAGCTCCATGAACGTGCCGGTCGAGGTCAAGGAGGAAGATAAAACTGAGAAGGTGGAAGTGAGTGGGGCGAAAAAGAGAAAGATGGGAAGAAGATACGGCGGCAACGCGTTTTGGCCGTGCGGACGATAATTTAAACTCGGGATCGTGCTACACTATCGTCGTGTTATAGTGCTAGTGATAACTTATCAGATTTTAGTTGTTAATATAATTTCGGGGATCGACCGCGTTCGTTTGACGGGAAAATTTTGGATTATAGCAAAGATGTGACGGAATGGTCACGATGGATTCTAGGTGTGCGACGAATTTACGACGAATAATGTAGTACCGTCCGAGACAGATGTTGATTCAGATGACGAGGTAGTTGAAAACGTTGAAAACAAGACTGATTCTTACTTTTTATATGATATTGAATGGTACCGCTCTCGAGCTCCGGTATCTTACGAACAAACTTTGTATATATTTAGTCGGGAAATGTAAAAAATGGTTAGGGTCGTGTAATCGACGTGTAAATTAGGCGATCTAGTTTAATCGACTCCGGGTCATCGGTAGCGGACGGATTAGTCTGAGTAGTATTAATTTAGTTAAGGAGTTGACGACCAGCGATTTAGCATCACTGCCAATTGTATATAACTAGTTTTTAGTAGTTGAACGCGGTTTATTTCTTGGGCTTAGGTTTTTGACTGGCGCGTCTCGCTTTCGCTTACGAGGGCCAGCAAGGGGGGGTTTTTGATGTTCGGTTAAGTGTGATCGAGTATCACCAAGTGCCTCTATTAGCACACTCGGGCTGCCCATAAACTATTGATATTATATATTTAGGACAGTTGTAACATAATTTTTCAGATAGTAGTTGACGCAAAGAACTTGGAGGTCTCTTTTGTTCTCTAGATTATCAAGGGAAGAAACTTTTCAATTTTATTAATCCATATTCAGTTTCGCTGTAAGATATTGAATTTCTTTCAAATTTTTTATAAAAGTTAACTTTGAAAGTAGTTTGGGATAAGCGGATCTTATAGGGATGTTCCTAAAATACTAACGCAAATCTATCCCGGAATCGTTAATAAGTTTTTCGAACACACAGTAAAAGTTTTAATCTAAATTTTTTTATGTACAAGTTTAAATCTACATTTTTTATAATTTTATTTAGGTTTCGAATAGAAAAACTAGTGTTGCAAAGTCAGGGAGCTCTAGGTATGGTACAAATTGTGAGTAGGAAGAATTTGACCGTAGAAAAACGTATTCCATGGGCAGCCTCGCACCATAGCAGTGTTCACTTTATATAGGGTTTACCGCGTAGTCATATCAACGCAGATAGTTTTAGAGTCGGATTTTAATAGGTTTTATACCGTTTTCAGTGTGTTGGAGATTTTTTTATTGTGACAGAATCAACAACTGTCTGTTCTTGGTGTTTGCTAGTCGTATTGAGTTCGGATGAGACTTGGCCAAAACTGTTAAATGAAATTTTACCTTAAGCGATGCAAAAATACGCAATACGCATAAAACAATTTTTAAAATAAAGCAAATTGCCGATATCCATAATACAGAAGTAGAGAAAATATTATTTACTTTAATAGATAAATAGTTTCGTATATTAACGTAGGGGTCGCAAGGGGTCGCAACCCTCATCCGAACTTGATACCACGAAGCAAGCAACCACCACTGCCTTCGATGTTTGTTTGTACTATAAAACTTACATCGACAATTTAACTGTTAGCAATAAACGATTTGTGATAAGATAGTTAAACAGATACTTCGACGCACAAGTTTTGATGTCGCACGTTTATTATTAAAGTGACCTAATTAAAAAAAACCTAGTATGGTGTCTACAAAACTCGTACGTTAAAGAGACCCATAATTTGGAAAAGCAAGAAAACTAGTTAGATGGCATTGAAATAAGGATTATAATTTATCTAATTTAACCGTTTGAGTGCTGAGGAATTTTTTATGTAAAAAAAATAAAAAAAATAAAAATTGTTTATTTCCATTAAATATTATGACTATGAAACACAGTTTTGAGATCTTGTAAGTATGATAATACTTGTGTTAGAAGATCTCGCTCTTCGATAATACAACTTGTTATATACATATAATATATTAAAAAAAAGTTTACAACCAACGATAATAATAAAAGTAACAAAATATAAAAAAATTAGGAAGCAAACACAGAAACCTGTATATGCCAAAAGTGCAGAACGAAATGCGTAGAAATATTTTTTTGGAAACACAAAATTCTGTAAAAAGTACCTCCTGCCCTTATAAGATCTGATGTTTTAAAATAATTGAAGTCAACATTCGATCTATCTTTTTACATTGGCTCATTTTTTTTAACAATTGATGGAATTATACTAACTAACAGCCTTTTTGGGCATATGACAGATGCATCGCGGTTCGCAGCACTCAAACGGATAAAGTAACAGCCCGTTATGCCCACTGCTGGGCTAAGGCCTCCTCTCTCCGTTTTTGGAGAGAAGGATTGGAACTAAGACCTACCACGCTGCGCCAATACGGATTGGTAGGTTACACGTATCCCTAGAATTCTCTAGAGATATGCAGGTTTCCTCGCGATGTTTTCCTTCACCGAAAAGCGTGTGATAAATTGTAATTATCAATTAGACACATAAGTTTTAATAGAACCCATTGGTGCCTGCCCGGGTTCGAACTCGTGTTCCCCTCGAAAGAGTCGCACGGTCTCACCGCTGGGCTGTCACAGCTCGTACGATAAAACGGATCAAACGGATAATAGAGCCTAATTTTTAATTAGGTCATTTTAATATTAAGCATGCGATGTTTTTTATTTAATCATAAAGTACAATAGCTGAAGTTAAAGGAGATCAAATTCGTGGCAGTTATGCCGTTTTTTAGAACAGATTTTCAAAGGGTTAAATTATACCATATTGTACAATAGTTTTACACGGTTTTAATTTTATTTGTATAGAAAGATTTTATTGCAGAACGATTTAGATTTAGGATAAAGCGGTTTGTTTAATTGATTTAAAGATACTGCTATAGAATATTAATATTTTATTTATCTTCTTTCGTCATGTGGTGAGATTATGAGAAAGTATTTTTTTTGACAAGTTTATGACTAAACTGTCATTGTTTCCCAAAAAAAGATAATGCTTTTTTCCCCTGTCTTTTATAATAATTTAAAAGCAATATCTTTAGTGTTAAATTATTTTTTTATTAATTGAAAAGTCTTGCAACTTCATCACGTTTTCTTTAGTAAAAAAAAAGTAAAAAAAAAGCTATTATTGACCCTTGATTAAACTATTTTTTCCAGTTTATTTAACGGCCTGGAATCGAGTCCTTTAAGGCCTTTCATAAATAAAAACTGCTTAACTATATTTATTACATGATTAAAAATAATGCTGTAACATTAATTAAGCAATATAATCGCTTTATCACGACCTAATTTTTTAGTTATTTATTAGTTTATTAACGGCCTGGAATCGAGTCCTGCAGGGCCTTATAACAACCTAGTAAATATAAATCCACAGACAAATAACCTAAGAATTAAAAGAAAAATCAAAAGCAGTCGGACCAAGTTATAGGCTTCATAGAAACTAAAATTCTATTGTATTTTTTTAATAAACGAATACCCAAGTTTCTATATCATTTTATATATATTGATATATATTATTCATATTTGATATACGAAATTTTCAAAATTCTATCTTTAAATATGCCTACCATATGCGAGACAGCGTCTATCACGAAAAAGATGAATAAGATGTTGAGAATTCATGAAATAAACTGCTTTATCCTATACATATAATGGGTGGTATGTCCATTGTAGGTTTTAGATATTAACATTTTTGATGGCCCTATACATACGTTGACAATGCCTTTTAGCCGTAAGGTCTATACAATGTGGATGTAGAGGGGCGGTTATACGTAGCTTCTGATGTATGTAACTTTGACTCAACTGTAGTATCCTGCTTGAATGAACACAAGAGATTCTTTAGAAACAAAAAAAAATGCTTATTCTTAGTTTACAGACTTTTCATTATTTATAGCGCAAGCGAAATTATTTTAGAAACTCTTCAAGCAATTTGTGATCGATATCTAACTTTCCTAAAATATTGGTAACGTCTCACCCGTAATATAATAAGTTCAAAAAAAAAGATTTCTACTCAAAATTATAATCTATCACTAACCGGGACTAAATATAAATAGCCTTAATTGTTTTTGAAAGGATAAAGTAAATTTACGTATGTCGATGTTCTGAATTTTTCTAAGCACTAAAAACTTACATCGACAATTTAACTGTTAGTAATAAACGATTTGTGATAAGATAGTTAAACAGATATTTCGACGCACAAGTTTCGATGTCGCACGTTTATTATTAAAGTGACCTAATTAAAAAAAACTTAGTATGGTGTCTACAAAACTCGTACGTTAAAGAGACCCATAATTTGGAAAAGCAAGAAAACTAGTTTTATTGTATAGTTCGTTGCCTTATGTCATAGATGGCATTGAAATAAGTACTATAATTTATCTGATTTAACCGTTTGAGTGCTGAAGAATTTTCTTATATGCCAAAAGTGCGGACCGAAATGCGTGGTAATATTTTTTGGAAACACAAAATTCTGTAAAAATTACCTCCTGCCCTGATAGATCTGGTGATGTTTTGAAATAATTGAAGTCAACATTCGATCTATCTTTTACGTTGGCTCATTTTTTCTACCTTTTGGGCCTTTACCTTTTAGCCTTTTTGGGCATATGACAGGTGCATCGCGGTTAGAGATATTATTGTTACATACATCAAAAGTTCGCACAATCGTCCTGTTTTATACAATATTGTGTTCTGTGCTCACGCGATCTCGCTAGTATTTTTAGTTAGTGCCTATAGTGTTAAGTTAGGACGAATTGTGCCGTGGGTGGCCAACTGTTGCTGACGCTCCTCAGGTTGGTAGGAAAGGGACGGATATATTGTTGTAGGTTCATTTTTTAGTGTACAGCGCCCTCTAGCGTAATATGTAAATGTGAAGGAAGCTGAGAAGTAAGCGGTGGCCAGTTAAGATTAGGTTTCTCTCGGACTGATATCTGACCTAATAGGTTTTCATCTAATGTAGCTATAAATTGACTATTATCACATTAAAGACAGTTAAAATATCGTCACGTATCAGTCCGAGCGTCACTTAGGGGGTTATTGACTATAGAATATGTGTATAATGTATATATGAAAAATGGGACACCAGTAAAGTAAGACAAACCTAAATTCATTAATTTTGTACTATTTTTATAATAATTTTTTTCGTAATAACGACGAAGTAGGTATCGCGTGTTAATATTTTCGAACCATTGTGCATTTGTAAATTGTTACATTTTATAAGTCTTAGTGATTGGCAAAAATAGTCAATTACCCTAGTAATGCTGGCGTGTGTGTGGATTTGTAAAGTAAATTAATAGAAAATGTAACTTGAGTATGTTCAGAATTGCATGAAAATGCTTCCCTTGTCGCTTGACTTGATGAGAGAGATAGCAGTATGCAGTCTTGGACTTACTTAGTAGGTTTGTACCCAAAGAAGCGTTAGGAAAATTTCCGTAGTCAAGTTGGTGCCTGAGTGTCGATGTGATGATGGAATCGTATTTTAATTACTTATAGTCTGTTTCGATAGAATTTGCATAGACTTAATTACAAATAAATTATTGTCTCATACATATGAGTCTATGGAATAATTGGAACGGACCAACGCCCGGCAATAATGTAGCAATAATAAATATTTGGTCACAAATTAAATTGGAACAGATTATACGTAAGGGTTCTTTTTGGAAAGCTTCCAATGTACTGATTATTTTTCTTAATAAATTTAAAATCAAGTAGAATAATTTTTTTCTATCGCACTGACGGTAGTGCCATATATTATTGGCTCGCTTTCGTATAAATTAATTTAATAGTCAAATTCGACACCAAATTCAGATGGCAAAGTTTTCGTGTTCGAATTATTTTGTGGACTTTATTTGATCTCAGTTTGATCGGCGGCGAAACAGGATTTTGTGCGTGTTTGGTTTTTCTCTCCGTCAAAGCTCGTGAAAGTTGCGTCGAGTTAAAATTCTAACCGCACGTTAACGTTCCATTACGCGTTAACAAGTGTTGAAACACTCTACTATAATTTAACAAGGGTTTTGTCTAATCTGAAATGTAGTCTGCGACAACCTTGACGCATCTTTCTCGTACTTTGACGCGTGTACTAATGTCGTGCGTATTTTGTGAAATTGATATATGAAAACCAGAGATAAAGCTAGTGAAATGAGGAAGACTGCTAGTAATATGCAGACATATTCACTTCCATTTTGATCTAACACTTATATTCAATAAGTTACTCTCACGATTTTCAGCGTGAAATTTAACCATCTTCTGTTAAATTTATGATCCGTGATTTGCCTTCTAAAGCTCTTGTTCTTTGAGTTTTTATATCAATTCTTCAGTGTTATTAGGTTTGCCAAACGCAATCTTATTTCTCTGTTAATTTTAAGTCGAGTATGGAAACGATTTGGGGTGTTTATTGTAGCGAGGTTAGGCAGAGTAATATTTTGTGATCTAGATAGACCTATATCGATATTTGTACTTGAACGCGAATATGTGACTATATTTTCATCACTGCCACAAGCGTAAGAGAAAACTGCGTTACGCGAGAGAGACAACTTTTCTCGTGAGAGGAGGCGCGTGCCTTCTATTAGACTTGCTCAGCAAAGTAAGGCGTAATTTAAGTTATGGTTTAACTCTTCCTTTGTGGGGACGATCGCTCAATTTCGCGAACAAATCATTTTTCGGGGATAATTGTCTTTCCCCGAACGACTGTGAGTAGACGCATTTCGTTATTTAGGTGATGTGAAGGCGTGAACCACATTACGGCTGCGAAAGTGACGCGTGTACAAAACTAGTAAACTTGACCGGATCTAGATGGCGCCACTATGGTTTAGTCATCGAATTGTAGAAAAATGATAGATGAATTCTCGTATCTTTGGTCAGGATTTGCGATGATTGTAAATAGTTAAAAGTATTTATTGCTAAGTATTATAGCAGAGGTAATTTGCTTCGCGCCTGGGTGTGGAGTGTGGAGAGACGGGAACGTGTCCCGGGAACTTTCCCGCACGGTCCCGGCCTCGTGGGGTTAGATTAGTTCGCGAGTCGTCTTTCAACATGTTTCCTATATGCGTTGCGTTTATAATATGAATGTTCTCCTTTATTGTAAATGTTTGAATCCAATAGTACTTACTATATGGACTGTATTCCGAATAGTGTGCACTACTTATTCAATTTGTAGATATTTAATTATATATAGTATAATGTTAAATCATTTTATTTGCTTGGACCCTCGATGGTGGAATCAGAAAGTTAATTATAATTTTGACCCGCGCGGTGGGTTATCTACCTCAATTAATTTATCACATATTTGGGCATAATAATAGCGAATGTTACGTTAATCTCGAACCTTCTAATTTGTTCAATGTAGTGTTTGTAAGATTCATTTTGAATACAATAATTTGTCCACATGTCACAAGTACTGTATCTTATATTAAATACATATTGTATGATTGATTGTTATGTGTTTTATTCAGTGATCGACAGTATATGACTGATTGTGCAGAAATAAACAAATTTATGAAAGTATGGGACTTTATTCCGATGCAGATAAAGAGATAAAATATGCCAGGAATTCGATGCCGGTATAGGCCTCCTCTCTCCGTTTTTTGGAGAGAAAGGTTGGAGCTAAGACCTGCTCCATTGCGGATTGGTAGGCTACACATATCCCTAGAATCCTCTATAGATATGCAGGTTTCGTCACGATTTCCTTCATCGAAAATTTTGATACATTGCAATTACGCTCTTACTTTTTAGTTATCACCTCTATTTAGCAGAAAATATATAACTAAATAAAATTTTTAACGCTCATCAAATATACACATATTTTTTTTCTTCAATAAATTTTAAAATTACCCTTCATGGTGGGTAGGTACCACATAAATACTTCTTAAACTTTTGTCATTCACGACCTCATTTATGATTGCGAGTTTCTTGACGACCCCATTCAAATATAATAAAAAATAAATTAATATTTTTTGATAATTTTTTTAGTTGGTATATACATTTACATATATATATAAAAATATACAGTTTTAAATTCGAATTCGTTTTAGTTTTAGAATCGAAACATACAAAAATCTATCTGTCGTTGGAGATAGCTCAAAACCTTCAACAAATGCGCGTGTCTAGACGCTGCAAGTCCACAGTATTTTCGCCAATTCTAGTGATGTTATAAAATGGTATAAATAAATATTTGACATTAAAATCTCTCGACCCCAGAGTTTTGCTACGCGTAACGACCCATAGTTTAAGAAGCCCTGACCATAAATTAATATTATATTGTGGTTTAAATAGGTCTTGACAGTCATACCATCAGCCCACCATTTAATGCTTTAAGTCGTGTTTCGCCTCACAGAAGGCACCCTTAGGACACTACACCCTTTACTATGCTTCTGCCAAGGAGGACGTGTGTATGCGGTGATAATTTGTGATCTGAAACAATGGACCAATACTATGGTTCTGAATCTCAGAGTAGCTCCGTGGACGAAAGAATAATAAATAATCACAAGAGCTGGAAAAGAAAAATTAACTAAATATAGACTTAGCTCATGACATAATTTGGAATATTGACTCAACAATAATTGTTCCGATTGTTGTATCTGTTGATGGTCTTATCGCGAAGTGTAGATCGAGAAGGGTTGGAGCTAAGACCTACCACGCTGCTCCAATGCGGATTGGTAGGCTACACATATCCTTAGACATTTCTAGAGACATGCAGGTGTCCTCATGATGTTTTCTTCTACCGAAAAGCGTGTGATAAATTGCAATTATCAATTAGATACATAAGTTTTAACAGATAAACTTATTGGTGCCTGGGTTTGAACCGGTGACCCTCAAAAGAGTCGCACGATCTTACCGCTAGGCTATCACAGCTCTTAGATATCCAGTAGTAAATTCAATTAAAAAAGAAATATATATTAAATTATTTTTTTTCTCTTCCCTCTCTCTCTACAACCACCCACCGTCCTTTACTGAACATATCGCCCTATCCGAAGAACAAAGGCACATTTCTCATGCTTATATATATGAGATGTGACTTTATTTTTCGGATAGGGCGAATTATGTCCCTTCAAATGACTTCCACGCCCCACGTTCTTCTGCCTTACGCTCTGCGCTTCTGGCGTCGCCCATTTTCCCAAAAACAATAAATGCTACAACGTAGTCAGTTTCTTCGATGTCCAAGTACGAAAGGTTCATGTAGGTGGATTTTCCAAACACACCTTCCGTAAGAAACAATTGAAGAAGTCTTTTTGGATAGTCTCCAAGCTGAGACTCGTGTTATGCTCGTGCTGATACTATACCTGCTCAAGCTTATGCTAAGAATACTCGCTTGCTTCGTGGATGATGAAATTGTTAAAAATTGATTTTATGACAAGTATATGTTCATAACATATAAGAGGTGACTTTAATAATAAGTTCAACAAAAGATAGAGTATGGATGATAGATGGTATTAAGTGGCTCGGTAAGAAAATAGCTGTAAGCGGAAAGTCACACAGGTGTTCATGTTTTGAAAGATAGATTACTATTTCAGAGAATTTAGATGAGAACTAAGTTGCACGTGCGATAAATAACGAGCACTATTTCATGGGTAAATGCTGATGCATGTACACCGTTACAGTTTCAATCTTATAATTTAAGATGATTATTAATTCCAATAAATGATTGTCTACCGACCGTGTGTCTCTCGAAGTTGTAGTGGGTTCAATTCTCTAGATATATGCAGGTTTCCTAACGATGTTATCTTACACCGAAGAGCGTGTGATAAATTGCAATTATCAATAAGACACATACGTTTTACCAGAAAAACACATTGGTGCCTATTCATTATATAAATCTATTATCAATTTTGTTTTTTCCGCCACACGTCGCTGTAAGCTGTGACTCGGCCTCAAAGGAGACTGTGTTAGGAAGACTTTCCTCGACAATATAAAATCGTCGACTTGCCTCGAAAGCTCGACCGAGCTTTCGCACCTGGTTTTCCCCATTTTCTACAGGTAATCGGACAAGCTTCACCTCGTCCGAAGCTGTGTGTGATTCGACTGAAACAAGAATAAAGTTATTATATTATAATCCGTGATAAATTATAGTAAAATGTTTTTTTATTACTTTTGTAGTAGTAAAAGTAACGCCTATTTAAATAATTTATAGAATTAGGCGTTACTTTGCGAAGATCCATAATACAACAGTAATTATAAAATTATTTTGCTATAATTCGCGATACAGTAAATAGAAAATATATATAGTGCTATACATTTAGCATTATATATATTTTCTATTTATTGTGTCGCGGATTATAGCAAAATAATTTTTATTATTACTTTTGTAACGCCTATTTTTTATAAATTAATTTAACATTTTGAAACTATTATAAATATATTAAAATTAAATACTAGCACTAAAAAAATACTAAGGTTTGTCGCTATTGCTATAAGCAATTCACCTCTCATTTGACATAGGTAACAATAAAATAGGTATATTATTTAAACAAATAAAAATTGATAAAAAAAGAACTAAACGTTACGAAAATAAACTCCGTTTTAATTTATATTCTAGGAACTAGTATGTATGTAATAATAGTAGTAGGTATAAATAGTTTTATAAATTACTAGCAGTGCCCCGCGGTTTCACCCGCGTCCATACCGATCTCGTGGTAGTGAAAGTCTACGAAGTCGTACTATAGATTTATTTGTAGATTATTTAATTATAAAAAAAGGCTATCATTAGTAATCTTGGAATAAGAGCTAACTTACCAAGTGCAGGCCCTGCTATAACGGTCGCTACAATGAATTTGTTATGGCATTATTTTCTTTCGATTTATATTCTTAAATTAGTAATATCTTTTGATTGGGATGTCGGATTTTAATAATATAAAAGTATTTTACAGGTATTGAAATAGTTTTTAATAAAATCCCATTTAATATGGATTAATACAGAGATATAAATAAAATGGTTTGATTATTGTCGCCACTTTGTAGTTGAAGCAACTTTTACTATGTAAAAAAGTAGTTATATTGGTATAACTATAAATAGTTAGACTTGCGGTCTTTTTTGTGGATATATGTTCTATAATACTGTAGAACAATTTTTTCCTCTATCCTCAATAGTTTCCGGAGCGCACGCGATGAAAGATATTTACGACTAAATTTTTCACAACATTAAAATTTCATTAGGTATCCCTATTTTTCCAAAATGTCATATAGCCTAAGTTTCTCAGTGAAGAAGCAACTTCCTAGTGGTAAAGGAATTTTTGAAATCGGTCCAGTAGTTTTTGCTTGAAAACATTACAAACATACATACATACAAACAAACATACAAATCTTTCCTCTTTATAATATTAGTATAGATATGGATATAGAAGTATAGATCTGTGATTCGGCCTTAAAGAAGACGCTCTTAGAACGCTATTCCCTGACTTTAGCAGAGCTTTTACACTAGGCCATCACTTTCAGTGATGCTGTTCAAAATTGTTAGGACTAAAAAAGACCACCCAGGGCTTATAGTTCTGTTGCCACGTGTTAGGTAGTTAGAGGTATCATGTAAATTTGCGTCGTCAAGTTATAACTTGAGCCATGATGTCAACACGACTTCGCGTAGGGATAGAGTCGACAATTTCTTTGAACTACATGATAGCAGCCGGCATTAGCTAATTACAATAGGCTACTTGGCGAAAATTAATATTGCAACGGGAATGCATGCGATAAACGTTTCTCAGGAAATTCGATACCCCACAGTCCAGGTGCGGTCAATTATGGTCCGCGATTATTTCTTATTTATTTCATTATTTAATATTAAAAAGTACTGAAAGAATATTTTTTTTATAATCCCCTATAAAAGATATGTAATGGTATATTATATCCGGAGTAAAGTAGGCCACCCTCATTTCTTACTGAGGTGTCGTAAAAGGTGACTAAGTTAAGTCGGCCCAGAGTGTGGTATCCGGCTGAGTAGAATAGACCACCCTTGTATCTTACCGAGGGGTTTTAAAATACTACTAAGGTGAGTTGACGTCAGGCAGGCGGCTGATCGTAAAATACGTAGCCAAATCATGTGACAACATGTTTGCAACATGTTGTGCCGACCTCACTTGGAGTGGGATAAGGGCCGGAGAATGGTGATGATGTAATGTACATCATACTGTTTATTCTCATACCAGCTTTGTCGTGGAATCTCTCTTGTTACGATGCTTCGGTTACGGGACGAAACGATTGTTGAGATTTTGGTAGTAAATGTGTGCAGTGCTTGTGTATTGTTGTGTTATTGGTGACGGGTATAACTAATGCAATGCAAAGCAAATGCAATTCAAAGTTTTTGCAAACTCTGCATGTATCAGATGAGAGCGGATAGTTCATTCTACATTTAGCATTAGCTACATATGTATACTAGAGAATTTTATGCCATATGTATTTATTGTCTTTAGTTTCGAGTAACTATCAGTTTGTATGCGAAATATAAAAATGATTTCCGTTTAATTTTCCCAGCTTTTCTTTCCAATAATGGAACAGGATACACATAACAACAAACAAATAATAAAAATAAAAAACGATAAAACTAGTCGTATTGGTCTCGTCTTTTTATATTTTTTCGCTAACCGTTGTTAAAGCATTTAGCGATTTATTGGCACAGTAGTTGATAAATCTACTTAAAAACGATTTAGCAGCGAAATTTTAATTTTTAAAAATTTTTCGTCAAATTTCAACTTATTTACACGAAAAGTTAAAAAAAGTTATAATATAATTATTTCGCGATAATCCGCAATAAAGTATATGATAAATGAAGAGTGGAATGTCCGTTTTAATACATGATACACTCAGGATTCATAAAAAAACATGCTGTACAAACCTCCACCACCACCATAAAAATACACAAGCACTACACACATTCACTATCACAAACGCAACAATAACCGGTTACCGAAGCATTATCAGGAGATAAAGTCCACGAAAAAATCGCAAAGCGGCTTGGCTTTGCGATTTAGTATATATGTATATATTTTCTATTTAATTTATAGTGGATTATAGCAAAATATTTATACAATTACTGTTATTTACTTTTACTATTATGGATCTCCGCAAAGAAACGCCTAGTTCTATAAATTATTTAATTTACACGAAAACAAAAAAAAATTTCGAAAATCTCGTGACTTCCTTATTCCACCCAGTAACGGCGGGGAACTGTTTTAAAATACGCATAGATTGAGATATATGCAACATATATATTTCAACAGAATATACACATTTCACTTATACTACACAGTTTTTAGTAACTCAGTTATTCAATGGTCCTAAATAAATAAATAAATAAACACAGTAAGGGCAAAGATATAACATCTTGTTTAACGCCGTTTCAGTTATCTCGTTCAAACGAGACGGGTTACTGAAGAAATAAAGTTTTAAACTCGCAAGCTGGATTTCTATTTACTGTTTTATATTTGTGATTAGAAAAAAATATATGAATTAATAAATAAATAAATATATGGAACACTTATACACACGGTCGTCCGACCCCAAAGTAACTTAATACTTGTGTTATGGGTGACGGACAACTGGTAGATATAGTAAAAAAAAAGAAAAGTTACTATCCACGGATGTTACTATCCCACTGCTGGGTATAGACCTCTTCTCTCCGTATTTGGAGAGATGGATTGGAGCTAAGACCTACCACGCTGCTCCAATGTAGATTGGTAGGTTACACATATCCCTAGAGGAATCTGTTGAGATATGCAGGTTTCCTCACGATGTTTTCCTTCACCGAAAAGTGTGTGATAAATTGCAATTATCAATTAGACACATAAAAAGAATCACTCATGCCTGCTCGGGCTTGAACTTTTGATCGTCTCTTGAGATCCGTACGGTCTCACCACTCGACTATCACAGGTTCTGGTAGATATACCACATATATAATTTTAAACACATACTTAAATACAAATATACACCCAGGCTCGAAGAACCAACAAATTGTTTATACAAAATGTTGGCCCTCATGAAGAAATCGAGCCCACGACCCGCGGTGCTGAAGACAGGGTCACGCCCTGCGCCAACGGGCCAGTCAATAAAAAACAAGCAATTGTTTTGAAATGGTCGAATTATCTTGAAAAACTTTTTAAACGTCAAAAAAATAAATTTTGTTTCAAAGTAACGTTGGTCACATGACACATTTAATGATTGATTGGGTGAAGTAATTTAATTCAATATAAAAGCGATATTGAATCCAACATAAAAAAATGGAGAAAATGAACTGTTACGCTAAAAGGCTTAATGTTCTCCAAACATGTTATGTTTAATTGCGTTTTTTACGCCGATTCTAGAACTGCGAATATGATATAATTTAGAAATGGATGATCACAATTTTCTTACCGATTCTTCTTGGTAAAAGCAACTTGCAAACCAGCGGTTTATTTATACGTTGAAGATTAGAAGACCTATCTGAATATGAAAAAATATTTTGAACAAGAATTTAAAATTTGTTATTTATTTATTTATTTTCTTTATCCATATATACACGTATAAGAAAAGAGTAACAAAAAGCAATATAATGCATACGTACAAAGACAGACTCATCCCTAAAAGGGATATCTTCCAGTCAACCTTTGGATAACGGAAATAAAAAGACAAAAAGTTCAATTCGGCTAATATAGATAGAAATAAAAAGAAAAATAATGAAAGATTATGTACCTATATGAATATTTGCTCTCGAGATAACACAAAAGGTAAAAAAATTATGCAGTATACTCGTAAATAATATCTAATTTAACTATTAAATTTAAATTTTTATGTATAATAAATAGATGAATGAAGATGCTTCTAATATATAATTACTTGAGACAAATATTTTCTAGTCATCATCCTCCTGCCCTTTATTCCACTCTAAGTGGGGGCGGGACAACATGTTACAAACATGTTGTCAAACATGAATTGGCTCCGTATTTTACGACCGGCCGCCTGCCTGACGTCAACCTACCTTAGGCGTAATTTACGACCCCTCGGTAATAAAAAGGGTGGTCTAATCTACTCAGCCGGATACTAGTCGATGGGTCAACTTACCTTAGTCGCCTTTTACGACATCTCGGTAAGAAATGAGGGTGGTCTATTCTACTCAGCCAGATACCACACGGCGGTAAGACCAATATTTTCTAGTCTGTGACTTTAATGCCGAGATTTGCGGATTGACACTGGTAAATTATTCCACAGCTTGAAGGCTATAAGTTCGGGTCAGTGAGGAGCACTTATGGAAGCAAGTAAAACCTTTGTTATTTAAAACCGTCGAAATCAAGTATCGTTATAGAAAAATCAAAATAAATATTGCAATATTATATTATTACAATCGAGTGACCATCTCTGGCTGCAAAATGCACCATCAGCTCAACGTGGTGCCGCGAGGTAGGGACCACGGTATATCCCACGACACCGGCCCGGTTCGGCCATTCCTGCACAGCCTGCCGACGAAGCCTGCCTCCTCTGGTAAGTCCTCATTTACCTAAATATATTTTTAATTAATGTTAGAATTAACTTGACCATTTTATTTCACTTTTATTAATACTTTTGAATTAATTATTGCGGTAACTTGTACTTTAAATATCGGTTGCAATTTCAGTTAATAATGTTTTGAGCTACAATAATTTTTAGAAATTTGGCTGAGAAATTTAAAAAAAGTTTTTTTTTATTCGGTTTTGATCTAGAAAGTATTAAAATTTAATTTTACTTAATTTGTTTGTAAAAAATGTAATACTTTTATAATATGATATTTCAGAAATAATTCTTGTTTTTCCGGAAAAAAAAACAAGATTTCATATAAATTAACTTTAATATTTCCAATAATTTTCATACAAAAATTAATTGAATATGTTTTTATATACTAATTAAAGTAATTTAATTTGTTATTCATTCTATTTCAAACGTTCTCTTGTTTATAAAATTGTAGGCCTAAAGTATTAATTTAAAAAAAGTTTTTTTTTACTTTACTTTACTTTATACTCAAATAAACGGTTAAAGTGTGTTCAATATTTTTTTAACTAAGGACTTTAGTCTGCAGGTTCTATATAAACGTGTCTTGAAATAACAAGGTTTGGAGGATTTTGAAAAAAAGTTCAGGGTTGAAACTGCCATTACCTCACAGTCACGTGGTCTCGTAGTACAACGTGTGATGTGACGTAGTGGAAGTTTCGATTTTGAAGCTCTACAAACTCTGAAGACCACAAGAAACAAGGGCCTTCGCGAAAGTTCGAAGACTAAACAAAAGATCGATCTGATATAAATAGAAACGCAACAATGTACTACTTACAACCTCAAAGGCTTTTAGGGTTCGCTTGCTTTGATTAGAAACCTCTTATTAAACTCCATTTTTATATTTTGTTCTGTATTCGTGTATATTACAGCTTTTATTAAAGTTCTCATTTTGTTTTGTGTTACATTAAGTAAAATATAGTAATAATAAAAATTTTAGACTCAATTGATATTACAAATATACTAAATTAGAATAAAGCTTATTCATGAAACAATGGGCCGACATAACTTTTAACAGTTATATATTATTATTTTTTATACGTGTTCAAAATCTCAAAAATAATTATAAACTATTTTTATTTAAAGAAATATTATCTCGTTATCTTCCTTAAGATTTAAAGACATCATAAACATTAAAATTAATTTAATATTACGTATTTTATATAACTTTATGAATGTTTATGGTGTATTCTAAGGTTTTTTTGAACAGGACTCTAGGTTCTATATAAAGAAATGTCCAGTTAAAAGAAGATTCAGAAGATTTACGGAAAAGTTCAGGTTTGAAATTGCCATTACCTTACAATCACGTGGTCATGTAGCACAACGTGTGATGTTTCGTAGTGGAAGTTTCGATCTTGATTCTCAACAGAGCCTCGACAGTTGAAAATATATGAGCCATCGAAAATGTTCGAAGATAAAACGGAATGAAGACTTGATTGTTACATAGTTTTCTTTGTAACGAATTGTATTCGAACCTGTTAAAGAAAAGAAAATTATGCTTTATATAATTGTTTGTTTCATTTTATTTCTAATTTTGCTTTACATCCCATCCTTATTTTAAAATTTTATTAGTCTTCCCTAATTCCAATTATCCTCGTCCCTTGTTTTTCTAATTTTTTAACCTATATTCAAAAATGACCCATGTCAGGTCTGTGAGCGCACCATTGAGAGAGCGCAACATTTTAAAGAAGTCACGGGTTCGAATCCCGGGCAAATAAGTTTTTGCTTTCAAACTTATGCTAATTGATATTTATTTCTCACACGCTTTTCGGTGAAGGAAAACATCGTGAGGTAAATTGTTATCTTTTGATAATTCTGGGGATATGTCTACATTACCAATCCGCCTTGAACTAGCATGGTGGGTCTTAGCACTAACCCTTCTCTCTGAAAATAGAGACCTATGCCCATCAGCGGGATAATAAGAGATTTGATAAAGCAAAGCGTGGCTATATGGTTATAGTATTTAAAAATCTCACATATACTTGTGCTTTTTAATGGGAAGTATTAATTTTTTTTTTCAAATTACAAAGTATAGTTTTCCATCTGCATTATCAGAATTTGAAGAAATATCTTTTGCTAAGTCTTTTGAAACTGTATAGTATTTCATTAGTTGTACAGAAATATGTCAGTATTAAATTAATAACGTCATCCGAAAGCAAAATATGAAGACACCGTAAAGGTTTAAATTAAGTATAAGAAAAACGCTTATATGTAAAGCATATTACACAATTGAATATTATATGAATAATTAATGCTAGGATTTGAAATCCTTTCAGCTTCATAAGACTTCGCTTTAATAATGTAAATTGAAAATGTTTAAAGATTGACCGCCGAGTTTCTTGCTGATTCTTCTCGGTAACAGCAATATTCAGAAAGATTTGTAGCTTCATTAACCATATTGATCCTTGACGATTCAAAAGTCCTGGAAAAAGTTTATTTCAATAAAGAATTTTGATTCGCTCATTTTGGGGACGGACAACTAACTCTATACGTTATTACGTTACGTGAAACAGCTAGCTAATAATATTGAATATAAAAGTATTTTTTTTACATTTAAACATTAAAATTTCTAAGTTTGCATGTGAAAAATTGAAATATAGACAGACATAGTCTATGGTACCAATAGTAAAAAGTACTTAAGTAAAAAATGTATGGTTAAAACAAAAAGTACAATTTAACCTAAGCGATAATAAATTGTAAGTCCTATGTGGGTTTGGGTATAAAACTCTATAATCTATTTCTGCAATCAATTTTAGCTTTGCCATTACAGGAGTTTAAAAACACTATTAAAAAAAGGCTTATACAGAAAGCCTACTATACTATCGAGGGTTACTTAAACGATAAGAACGCGTGGACATAGTTACTCTTCGACCCTGTACAAGACAATAATGACTAAATTTAACTTGTAATAAGAATTTTACTTTGAAAAGAGCAACCGCCGAATTTCTTGTTGGCTCTTCTCGGTGAGAACAGCTCCGAACCAGCAGTAGAGTTGATGATTCAAAACACTTGCTTACAAGTTTACTTGAATGAAGAATATTTTGAATTTGAATAGATATGCATTTTTCGCATGTATAATATTGGCATGGATACAGGCATTTACGATATGTTCTAGAAAAATAATTATTACCTTTGTACGTCATACTTATTAATGCGAAATTTTGTGTTTCAGGATGTTTGGTATAATCACGAAATAACAGCTAAACGGATTTTGATGAATTTTTATACATATACGTCGATGCTTTGAAAGCATAATATATAACAGAGCTGTTTGTTACAACATATTTCAAATACAACCTCCTTGAAATAGTTAGGTCATCATATAGAAAAAAAACATGTGTCAAGTTGTTGTAAAAAAATAAATGGGTTGACTTATGAGAAAATTGCTTCTTATTTATTTAATAAAAGTAAGTGAAAAATATCTTTGTCATATTTTGTTCTACATAATACTTTTATAGATACTAATATTACAAATGTTAAAATCTGTCTGTAACGTTTTCACTGCATCGATTTTTAATGAAGTTGAGTACAAATGAAACTGGTACAGCTTCCTGACATGTAGATGAAAAATTCACGTTTCTCTTCCGGCACAGAAAAAAATGTTATAATTGGGAGTATATTAAATTCAAATTATTGTTTATTCAAGTAATGTTCCTAGTACTTTTGAATCTTCAAATGTTTTAGAGAAACTTCCACTAATTTGGAAGTTTTCTCCGAGAAGGAACAGCACGTAACTCGGCGGGTACTCTTTTAAAAAAGTTACACAATTTGATATGTCGCTGACTATGGCCTCATAAGAAAGCTCAGAAACGCTCATTCGGCAACGAGTTAAAGTGTGCGTCTTTAAGACGTCATGGTATGAAGAAGCAAAACAATTTAGTTTACATCTTCAATTGAGTCGCAATAAGAGTTCATTGTAGGCCTGCAGGTACCGGAAAACCCATCATTGGTAGAGAACTCATACGAGATGTACTGAAGACCTCAAAGGGGTTGTGGGGAACAACATTTACGTTACTTCCGAACCTGGTTGAACCAATTGGTTTATAACTATGCGTTGCTTTGCGGTTTTGTCTTGGAGTCTTGATGATGCTTCGGCTGCGGGGCGCAACGATTGTTGAGTTTATGATAGTGAACGTGAGTAGTGCTTGTGTATTGTGGTGGCGGTGGTGGAGGTTTGTGCGTGTGTTTTTCAAATCTTGCTTGTATCAGGTATGAAAAGGGATAGTCCACTCTATTTACTTTATCGCGGATTATAGCAAAATAATTTTATTATTTGTTATTTTTATTATTGAATTTTATTTGTTTCTTCTAATTAATGCGAACGTAGTCGTAAGAAACAGCTAGTGTTAAATATTTGATTGTTTCGCCATTCGAGTGCCCAACGGTCGTCAGCCAAAGCTGCATTTTGTACAAGTATCGCGTTACAGTTTCCGATGTTGCCACATCGTCCGCAAACATTTAGCTATGCGAAATTTTATATTCACCTACAGGCACGTACTGTTTACTGAAAATATACCGAATAAGCAACAAAAGTTTTTTATTACTAGAGATCCTTTGGTCATAAAATAACCTAAGATTAATTATATTCTAAATTTAGTCCAAAGCGACTTAAGATTTATTTATTTATTTATTCGATACCGTATTATGCCGTGTGGTATCCGGCAGAATAGAATAGACCACCCTCATTTCTTACCGAGGTGTCGTAAGAGGCGACTAAGGTATATGCCGTGTGGTATCCGGCTGCATAGAATAGACCACCCTCATTTCTTACCGAGGTGTCGTAAAAGGCGACTTAGGTAAGTCGACGTCAGGCAGGCGGCCGGTCGTAAAATACGTATTCAAATCATGTGACAACATGTTAGTAACATGTTGTGCCGATCCCACTTGAGTGGGATAAGGGCAGGAAAATGTATGTATTTATGTATTTATTTATTCGATACACCAACGATACAATAGAAATGCATTAGCCATTATACTTATATTAATTCTTATACTACTACATTTATCCATTAAAGGTGTATTCAGCATTGTCTTATAATGTTAGCTCTTAAATATATATAAAAATTAGATACATCATCAAATAAAAGCATCAAGTCTAAATTGAATAAAAATTTGATAAAAAAAATAACAAAATATGTCAAAAAGTGTAGTAATAATAAAAATATAAATGAAATATTCTAAAAACACTACAATTACTTTGAGCTAAACACATTTTTCAAGATTTTCAATTTTCAGATTTCCAACTGTCCTAATCTATACTTATTATAAAACAAAGTCCCAAAAAGCTGTCTGTATGTAATCGTTTTTCTCAAAATCTACTGAACAGATTTTTGTACAGTTTTCACCAAAAGATAGTGCAATACTTCCCGATGGTTTAGGTTTAGGTAAATTGTGTTGAAGAGATGGAGATTAACAACTGTTAAAAAACTTGCTCACTGGGAGCTTTAGTCGCGTGCGCTGCGTAAACCAGCAGAGATACGCTAAAGTAGTAGAGAATTGTAGGTCTATAAAATTCGTACAAAAAAGTCCGTTTTAGCATGTCTCTATCTCTTATGGTTAACTAACAATAACTATTTTTATGTATAAAATTTGAATTCTAGAAAAAATTGTGACACGCTGATTTCCACGCGGGCGAAAATATACCGCTTTTTAAAAAAAATACCGTAACCTATTACAATTGGGCTCAAAAGACCTCATTTCCTTTCATGAATACTTGGAACTGTTTCTGAAATTCAAATTATATATATATATGATGGTAGATCGCAACAATTCGCTCCAGACTACAAGTGCCTTATCATTAGATAAGGTTAACGATATCGTTTACTTGGGAGCGAATATCAACAACACAGGCTCTTGTGAAAAGGAGATCAGAAGGCGAATCGGTATGGCCAAGAATGCCATGACCCAGCTACGCATAATTTGGAGAGATCGCAACATATCGCGCAAGACGAAGATAAGACTGGTCAAATCGCTGGTGTTCTCCATTTTTAGTTATGGCTCGGAGACATGGACGCTCAAAAAAGCCGACCGTGATCGTATGTGGTGTTGGCGCAAGATGCTACAGATTCCGTGGTCAGCCTTCCGAACGAACCAGTCTATCCTTCGCGAATTAAAAATCAAGGACAGACTATCCACAATATGTCTGCGAAGGGTCATGGAGTTCTTTGGACACATCGCCAGGAAAGACGGCCATAATCTGGAGCAGCTCTTGGTCACCGGCAAAGTGGATGGTAAACGGCCAAGAGGCCACAGCCCCATTAGATGGTCTGACCAGATCCGCTCCACCCTGGACACCAAACTCCACGACGCACTCCACATGGCCAAAGACAGAAACAGATGGAAGGAAGTCTTACGTCAGAGTCTGCTTCCTAATCGTAGGGATCACGACCCTCAGTAATGAGGAATACGACGCGAGGAGGAGGATATGAAAGGATTGCGCGTTTATCGGTATTGATGTTAATATTACCTAGTCAGCATTTTTTGATTACAAAAAAATACCTCTTTGTCGCAACGCCCTAGTAAAGCAATAATACTGTATTGACATTGCGAATTACTTTTCACTGACCTATAATGCCCGGGCACCTTCGCAAACCACTGGAGGTCAACGGATAATCCTTAGGATTATTACTAGAGTGAGAGATAAAAATAGCACAGTTTTATAAAAACTTTTCTTTTTGGTATAAGTAATCTATATATGAAACTTAATAGACCTATTTAAGCCAATTGCGTGTATTGAGGACTATGGGCATAGTCAAATAATTTATAGAATTAGCGTTACTTTGCGGAGATTCATAATACAATAGTAATAATAAAATCATTTTGATATAATCCGTAATAAAGTAAATAGAAAATATATATTTAAGTGTAGTATCCGACAGAATAGAATAGAAGACCACCCTCCTTTTTTACCGAGGTGTCGTAAGAGGTGACTATGGTAAGTGCCGTGTGGTATCCGGCTGCATAGAATAGACCACCCTCATTTCTTACCGAGGAGTCGTAAGAGGCGACTAAGGTATGTGCCGTGTGGTATCCGGCTGCATAGAATAGACCACCCTCATTTCTTACCGAGGAGTCGTAAGAGGCGACTATGGTAAGTACCGTGTGGTATCCGGCTGCATAGAATAGACCACCCTCATTTCTTACCGAGGTGTCGTCAAAGGCGACTAAGGTAAGTTGACGTCAGGCAGGACGTCGTAAAATTCGTTGCCAAATCATGTGACAACATGTTTGTAACATGTTGTGCCGACCCCACTTAGAGTGGGATAAGGTCAGGAGAATGATGATGGTCTATATTTATTATAAAATAAAATCCCAAAAGTTGTCTGTATGTATGTAATCGAAATTTCTCAAAATCTACTGAACCGTTTTTGTATGGTTTTTACTGAAAAGCAGTGTAATTTTTCCGTAAGGTTTAGGTTAATAGTGCATTGCGGTTTTATGTAATTTGTATTGAAGAAGTTGCGCAATTGCAAAAAAACTCGCCTTCTGGGGGAATAACATGATTTTCGATTTATAGTATATCATAATAATACAGATCTAAAAAAGATGTGAAGGTGTTTTCTTAACCAATCAGGTACATAAACTTTTTTTTTATGAAAACTAATAGATACCCTCAGGAATACAATCTATGATCCTCTAATGAGGATGATTAGAAACTTTAGTCATTTACTAAGCAGTGGCTAATTAGGAAGCGATCAGGGATAAAGATAATAATTTTATGCTCCCCCTCACCAATTACCATTAATTGTTAATTTATGCATTACGCTTAAAGTCTCCCCTATCTGCCCTCAGAGCGCAAGGGAGTTAAATCAGTTCTGCCATTGTAAAATATATGCACAGTGAAAGTGATGTGGCTTGTAAATCTTATTGTTGAGCTATGATTTCCTCTGCCATTGGGAAAAAGAAAAAAGAAAGAAGTTCCCAACGTCTTCTTCAACGTCTTTTCAGCATCCAATGCTGGTCTGGCTTAGGTCTAATTCAAATTTTAAATATTTATTTAATTAAACTTGTAATCATGTGGGTTTGAATCGTCAACTATCTTGCTGGTTCGGAAAGTTGTCCCTAACGAGAAGAGCCAGCAAGAAACTCGGAGTCTACTCTTTTCACGAAAAGAGTCCACGAATTTTTATAATTTTGTTACTCAAACTACTTAATAAAATAAGATTATGAGATTAGTAAAATTAGTATTATATTATTTAAATTTAAATTGAAGACGTCAATGTCAACGGAAAAAGCAGACTCTCATTTTTTTCTTTCTTGCTTGCTTGTTTGCAGCGGCTATGTTACAATTTATACAATCCTCAAATGCTTTTGGAGAGACCAACAGTGGACAGAAACAGATTGCTGATGATGATGATAATCCTCAATGCTTTAAGGTTTTCTGTATCAGCCTCTTAATAATGATTTTACTAAACTGTAATGGTATCATAGCAATCCGCCGTGCGGTATCCGGCTAAGTAGAATAGACCACCCTTATTTCTTACCGAGGTGTCGTCTAAGGTGAAGGTAAGTTGACGACAGGCAGATGGCCGGTCATAAAATAACTAGCCAAAACATGTAATCACATGTTTAAAACATTTTGTGCGGACCTTACTTATGGTGGGATAAGGGCAGGAGAATGATGATATAATAATAGTAAGTCTTTTGAAGGTATTTCAACACCATACAATCTTGTGCCGTTGGGATCTAGCGGCTCCCAGCAACCTTTTTGAAGTAGCCAGTCCAATAGTGAGGGTGGCCATTCCAACGTCCGTACTTTTTACTTGTGGGCTCATATTACATTGCGACTATGCTAACACATTGGTAACTTTGATTCTTCTCCGGACATCCTCATTCTTGATTTGATTACGCAGACATACTCCAAGCCTGTTTCATTGCCTGCTGAGTGATTCCGAGGTAGCAACCAAGTTTCAGATCCACATGTCATCATAAGTAAATGGCGACCACGCTGCTCTGGGTAATGTCTTCTATTCATAGTTGGAGATTAATTAAGCATGAGCACGATCGTGTAGATAGCATACTCGGCTATACTCGCTAATCGTCGTCTATCGCTGACGATCGCCTACAACCCGGGAATTGTCGGTATTTTAGACATGCACCTAAGAGTTTCGATCGACTGGGTGATTCGTATGATAATATAGACGATCGTGTGGACACTCCCAAGATGATCGTTCCGATTATAATGATCACACGATTTACGATCATCGCCAAATCGAAGAGCAGCAGGCCTACCATGAACTCTCATTGCGATTCAATTGAAGACGTAAACTAAATTGTTTTGCTTTTTCATACCATGACGTCGTAAAGACGCTCACTTTAAGTCGTTGCCGAATGAGCGTTCGGAATGCGTCCTAAATACATGTAAGTAAAAGAGACAGAGTTATCTATAGTTAATATAACGTTATCCTGTCCAAAAATTACGACCCCAATGCAATCCACACTTCATGGTACGAAAAAAAATTGTTCGTTTTAGGTACTGACTTTGAATTGAATCGTTATCTAAAAGTTCATGGTAGATCTCATCATCATCCTCCTGCCCTTATCCCACTCTAAGTGGGTCGGCACAACATGTTACAGACATGTTGTCACATGATTTGGCTACGTATTTTACGACCGGCCGCCTGCCTGACGTCAACTTACCCTAGTCGCGTTTTACGGCACCTCGGTAAGAAGTGAGGGTGGTCTATTCTATGCAGCCGGATACCACACGGCATTTACCTTAGTCGCCTCTTACGACACCTCGGTAAGAAAGGAGTATGGTCTATTCTATTCTGCCTACAGGCATTAATTTATTGTTAAAATTTTAATCGGCCCAATTAACCGTTGCATACCTGAGCATTGCAGTGTTATTTGAAGTGTCATATTTCTCTGTGCAATCATATTTGCAGACGTGTGTTGTTTATTTAATTCTGTCGTGTTTCGATTATTGCTTCACACCTTACAAAATACATATGTAAACGATATATATAGTTTGTTAATTTTAACTCACATTCATGCTAATATTTTAAATGCGAAGGTCTGTATGCCTGTCTTTCTGTATTCTGCTTGTCTATCATACGAATATTATAAAGAGGAAAGATTTGTTTGTATGTATGTTTGTAACGTTTTCACGCAAAAACTACTGGATCGATTTCAAAAATTCTTTCACCATTGTAAAGCTGCTTCTTCACTGAGCAACATGAAATTTCTGTCATCGCGCGCGCTGTGGAAACTATTGATGATAGAACAAACAAATGTTCTATAGTATTATAGAACGTATCAATATGTACAAAAAATTTCGCGATACCATATGTCTAACTATTATGGTTATGCCAATATAACTACTTTTTTTAAAGTTGATAAAAGTGCCGACAATAATCAAACCATATTATTCATATCTCCGTATTAAACCTTACCCCATTAAATGATTATTTTATTGAAAACCGTTTCCTGTAAAATATATTTCAAATTATTAAAATACGACATTGCAATCAAAAGATGTGACGAATTTAACAATGTAGAAAAAAAAAATACAGAAAATAATGCCATAACGAATTCATTGTAGCGGTTGCTTCTTGCTCTGTTATAATATCTCAGTACTAAAAGCCAGGCAGGTAAAGTCGATAACATAAGTAAGTATATTATATTATTACATTTGCTTCACTGTATATTTTAAACAATGTAGTTTTTGTACATAAAAATATAAAAAATTATAAAACGATGTATATAATAGACAAAGTAGGAACCGACATAAGCTTGCGACTCCTGCTTTGCGCTCAGCAAAAGTACGTAAATCGTTTGTGGGTTTGGGTATAAGATTCTATAATAAAATTCCGAAATCAATTTTGGCCATGCCATTACAGCAGTTTAAAAACACAAAAAAGAGGCTGATACAGAAAGCCTATTATACTGTTAAAGATTACTTAGATGATAAGGATGTGTGGATATAGGTGCACTTCTACCCTGTACAAGACAGTAATAACTAAATGTAACTAGTTTTAAGATTTATATTTTAAAAAGAGCAACCGCCGAGTTTCTTGCTGTCTCTTCTCGCTAGGAACAGCAGTAAAGTTGACGATTCAAAAGCACTTGTTTACAAGTTTACTTGAATAAATAATATTTTGAATTTGAATTTGATTCAAAAGCACTTGATTTATAGAAGCAGGCGTTACTTTGCGGAATTCCATATTACTTGCACTATAACAAAACTACTTCGCCATAATCCGCACGGGTTAAGCGAATGCATGCAAAGCTAATGTGTATGAAGCAGGCAAAAACTTGGATTAAGAATATTTTGAATTTGAGTTTGAATTTGAATATAAAATAAGTAAACAGTGTGCTCCGTCTTAGGGTGTTAATCGAAGCGGCGTCATGACGCCTCCGCCGTTGCCAGGCAACACTGCATCAATCGATACCCTTCTGTTCGACGCCGGGGGATGGAATCACTAGCGCAACGTTTAATTTGTCACCTTTTATCGAAGATCGTCCCTTCGTCACGTTTTGTTGTGTTGAAAGATACTTTTCGCTAACGTGACAATACCTCTAAGAATTCTTTAGAACTACAGGCTTTTTGAGCAGCTTTACGCTATTGAGAAATTTCTACTCAAATATTTTGTTACATGTTTTAAATACAACTTCCTTGATATAGTTGGTCAATAATATAAAAAAAATATTGTCGCCGTGAATGTCATTGAGTTGTTGAAAAAGATTGAAATGGGTTGACTTTTGAGAAAATTGGTTCTTCTTTATTAGATAAGTGTAAGGAAAAATATCGTTGTTATAATTTTGAGTGCTGTTGTAGCCCAGCGGTAAGACCGTGCGAATCTTTAGAGAGGGTCATCAAATCTTATGTGTTTAAATGATAATTACAATTCATTATTATAAGAAAAACATCGTAAGGAAAGATATATATCTCTGGAGAATTCCTGGGATATATGTAACCAATCCGCATTGGAGCAATTAAAGTCTTAGCTCTTACAACCCTTCTCTTCAAAAACAGAGAAAGGAGGCATATATATCTGGCTGTTACTTTATTCCTGCGAAAAGAGCAAACTATATTCTGCTAAAGCAAAGCATGGCTATATTGTAGTATTCAAAAATATTTAAAAATCTCACGTATAATGCAGTAGTTTTTTAGTAAGGGGTGATATTGAGTTGAGGGGGTTTTTTTTTCAATTACAAAGTATGTAAATTGTGTTAAATTGAAATTAACATTATTTGAATTTAACTCAAATCCTTCTCTCAAAAACGGAGAGAGGAGGCTAAACAAAAACTGAAAGGGAATTTAGAAATACAGACATAATGAATTCGAAAAGGATTTATTAACTTTATAGGATGACAAAATGAATACAAATCATTCATAACTGAACTTTTATGTGATATGAATTCAACGTCGAACTTCGCAAGGACAGTAACACGAATCGAAGTTGTTTATACTGCTTTGAAGGTTATTGGGCGATGGTTATGTTTAATTGTGTTAGATCCGGTAACTTATTCTTATAACATTATATTTAAATTACATTTAGAATGTAATCATTTACTTTTAGAAGACTTGTAAATGACCTATAAAACTTACTGCCCTCTGGTTTCGTTTCTACCGAGCTGCTCCAATTTATTTATTTATTTATTCGGATCTTCAACAGCATTATACAATAAATCGTCCCACATATATCCCATATAGTTTTAAATAAAATATGTAGGACCAATCAAAATCAAATCAAAAATATTCTTTATTCAAGTAAACTTGTAAACAAGTGCTTTTGAATCGTCAACTTTACTGCTGGTTCGGAAAGCTGTTCCTGCCGAGAAGAGCCAGCAAGAAACTCGGCGGTTGCTCTTTTTAAAATATAAATCTTAGAACTAGTTACATTTATTTATTACTGTCTTGTACAGGGTAGAAGTGCACCTATATCCACACATCCTTATCATCTAAGTAATCTTCAACAGTATAGTAGGCTTTCTGTATCAGCCTCTTTTTAACAGTGTTTTTAAACTGCTGTAATGGCATGACCAAAATTGATTTCGGAATTTTATTATAGAATCTTATACCCAAACCCACAAAAGATTTACGTACTTTTGCTAGGCGCAAAGCAGGAGTCGCAAGCTTATGTCGGTTCCTACTTTGTCTATTATATACATCACCTATCGTTTTATAATTATAGAAGAACACATCATTCTTAGTTACAGAGTCACAAATTATAAACCTAAATATAAACACTAGAGAATAATGAAAAAATAGAAAAAAGAAGGAGAAAACAACAACATTAAGGCTCAACTATTAAACTATGAAATTAAAATTTTGGAACATTTTTCATGAACGATGAAAGCCCATCGCAGCCAATATCCGGCGATAATGTGTCCTTCGTGCAGATATTGTATAAGCGCGAGATACGTGATATTGGGGTATTCTGCCCCAGTTTCGTTCTAGAAAACTTGGTCTTAAAGAACGGACATGGAATATGCGGATAGAGTATCCCTAAAATTTTCTAGAGCTATGCTTGTCTCCTCACGATGTTTTGGATGTGTGATAAATTGCAAGTATCAATTGGATATATAAGCTTTAACAGAAAATTTTATTGATGCGTGCTCAGGGTTTGAACCCGTGCTCCTACGCAAGAATATTACTAGGACTTTTATTAACACATTTTTTGATTTCCCCTGATTGAATAAATTTAGCAAATATATCTCAAAATCTAATTGCTAAAATTATTACAGGCACTATAACAAAACTACTTCGCTATAATCCGCACGGGTTAAGCGAATGCATGCAAAGCTAACGTGTATGAAGCAGGCAAAATATACGAACCTTATACATGCAGGATGTATAAGGTTCGTAGATTTTGCCTGCTTCATACACATTAGCTTTGCATGCATTTGCTTAACCCATGCGGATTATAGCAAGGTAGTTTTGTTATAGTGCCTGTAATATGGAATTCCGCAAAGTAACGCCTGCTTCTATAAATCATGCTAAAATTATTGTTTTCTAAATAATTAATTATTACGTTCACTTATTTACGTATTGAAGACTAGGAGGTAACTATGGGAGATCAAAAGTCTACTATTATTTTATCCTTAATCCTGGAATAAGGATTTATAAATCAAAAACTTCGAGAGCCTTTTATTATATAATAGCAACTAGAACTACGTGCGGCTTCGCCCGCGTGAAATTCAGTGTTTAGCATGTTGTAGTGGCTGTGGAATGGCTTTGATTTGATTTGACTTAAAAAATTGAATAGAATCCTGAAATAATAGAAAAGAATGAAAACTTATAACAAATCAAAAGTAACTAAATAATAACGAAAAATAAAAATAATAAATACACAAACCGAAATGTCTTCACAAAACATTTCAAGTGCTGTGCCTCGGATTTACAGCTAGTCTGAATATTGGGTTCAATTTATTCGATTTCACCGCAAAGCAAACGGAAACTGTCCAAGCTTCTGTTATATTTGTTAGGGATGTCACGAGAAACGTCCACGGCAGTAAAAGCTTTTGCGAGCGAAATACTTTATGTAAAATAATATGAGCATATCCAGAGAATTTTGTATTTATAGGTATATAAAGACTCGATCGTTTGTACGAAGAAACGATATCTACTGAATAGTCCGTAGGCGCATGTGGCAGTGACCCTGCCTTCTGCTACGCGGATCGTGGGTTCGACTCTTCGATTCTCGTCAAGGGCCAACATTTTCTATAAACACTTTGTTTGTTCTTCGAGTTTGGTTGTATACTTAAGTATTTATTCAAAATTATATAAGTATGAATAATCTAAAAGTATTTATTTCCTTCACAAATACCTTGCAAAATTTATATTCTGAATCTGGGACCATCCTATTGAGTTACTAGTATTTCTACTAGTACCTATGACAGGAAGTCCCGCTCTTCTATAACATTTCACACATAATAAAAAAAATATATATATATGGGACCCTTACACACACGGTCGTCCATCCCCAAAATAAGTAACTTAATACTTGTGTTAACTGGTAATATACTACATATATAATTTTAAATACATACTTAAATACTAATATACACATATAATAGGAAATATATTTGTAAGTTCGCTTGTATTGCGTGTGTGAGTGTAGTAAGTATATCTTTTCCAGTTGTTTGTCAACAATAGCACAAATCAAGTTACCTTGGGGACATTAGACCGCGTGTGTAACAAAAAAATTAACTAAAATTCCTTTTTTTGGTTAAGAAATGCTTGTAAGAGTTTTTTTTCATTGACGGTATTTTAACGATTGATTAGACGCTCACGAAATTTAAGGTATATTCAGTTTTTTAATAAATATACAAGATGCGATGCAATCTTAATTTTTCTCGTTACATCCTTAACGATAAAATGAACGACGTACTAGGTAGTTCCTTTTACTAGATACTATCGTCGAGCGCACTTTGCGACAATTTCCGCGGGAGTTAACTCCTAGAAGGACTTCGGGAAATTACTGCCATTTCCCTGTAGCGTATGCTGTTGAGAAATCGTTATTTGTTGCTAATAGTTTGGGCGTGCGACTTTGATCTGATTACCTCTAGAATCAATATGTCAATTTTGGTATAACATTCTATAGTCAAATTCCGCAATCAATTTTTTCTTTGCGTTGATATAGAAAGTCTATTTAAGAAAAAATGAGGGATTGAATAAATGATAAGAAAGCATAAGTATAACTACTTTTTGACATGATTAGTAATAATAAAATGTAACTAGTTATAATATTGAAAAGGGCATTCGCCGAGTTTTTTGCTGCTTCTACTTTATAGGAGACCAGCAGGCCTACCATGAACTCTTATTGCGACTCAATTGAAGACGTAAACTGTTTTGCTTTTTCATACCATAACGACTTCTTTAAGAAGCCGTCATGTCGTCGTCGTTTATCTTTTCCAAAAGCACAAAATCATAAGAAGAAACTAGAGAAAGAGAAGAATACAGTGTTTTAGGTATAATAATTGTATTAGCAAAGTTAAGTTTACCTTGGTGTAGGTATATTTGAAAAAACAAGCGATAATATTGTTTCTCGAGCTTAATATAAATGGTTCGCATAACGTCGTGTAATATGAAACGTGAAAATCAGCATGAAATTGAATTCATTAATGTGATACGTTGATGAAAAACATGCGTATTATATAGGCTTAATATTGTGAAATTCGTTTTATTAATTCTTTCAAGCGAATAATTTCAATTACAAAATAATTTGAGGGCATTTATCATGAACGTGTTTATATAATCGTATTTACAAACTCTACCTTCTACTTTGGTCGCATAGCTTATGTGCTTAAACACCTTCAATTATGTATTATATCTTTTATACTGTTTCCTAATAAGAAACTGGATTTTTAAATCTTTTATCGCATGCATAGTATAAAAGTGACCTAATTTTAAAAAGTTGTGTTGTGTCAAATTGCAATAAAGCGTAGAACAGTGCCTGCAAAACTCGCGAGTTTTAAAGAGATCCACAATTTGGAAGAGCAAGAAAACATTCGTTTTTTTAAATAGTTCTTAGCGTTATAGATGTCATAGATGGCATTGAAATAAGGATTACAAATTCAAATTCGATTTCAAATTCAAAATATTATTTATTCAAGTGAACTTGTAAACAAGTGCTTATGAATCGTAAAAATCTATTGTTGGTTCGGAAAGCTGTTCCTACCGAGAAGAGCCAGCAAGAAACTCGGTGGTTGCTCTTTTCAAATAAAATTCTTATAACTAGTTACATTTGGTTATTACTATCTTGTATAGGGTAGAGGAGTAGCTAAATCCACGCATTTTTATCATCTATATAATCCTCAATAGTATGAGAGTGACGATATACGTAGGACAGCGGGCAGTGGATGGAAGCAGAAAGCCTAGGATCGGGCTTAAGTGGCGTAGAATTGGAGAGGCCTTTTTCCAGCAGTGGACTGAAGTAGGCTGATAATGGTGAAAACAGATTTACGGAGCTTCTATTCTTGTTTCGGAAGGTGTGAAATTTCGTTTGAATTTATATCGCTGGCTTCGAATTTGACTCCGATAATTTGTATTGGATTGTTATAACAGAGATTATTTACAAAGTTTAAATTTAATCTGTCCGCTTAAAGTGGGTCAAAACTGAGTTCGAAGGAATCGGTAACATACATACAATAATACATATATAAATACATTCAGATGAAAATAATATAAAGCGGTTAAAACATTCACATATTTCCTGAATGTCGAATAAAAGTCTCGAGCGAATTGAAACAGTGTTGCCTTACATTTTATTTCCTTTGCACGTTGTCACAATCTCAGCTCGATATCAGCAAACAGAAAACCTGAAACACAAAACAGGTTCAATATGAACTATGCCAGTAATAAAAATTGTGTACATTTCTTGGGATTCTTACGGACCACAGGAAATAATGGACGGTTTTTATGCGAATCTAACCTTGTTTGAGCAGAGAATTGAAAATATGCTATAGAGGCGTGGCTATCAAACTAGCGTTTCTCATTGACTTATTTGTGCATCTATATATCAAAAATGGGTTACAAATTTACTTCAGATTTTAAGAAATGGAAATAAAAGGAATAAAAAAGTTGTCTTTATTTTTTAACATATTTTTGTTGTAAATTGATGCTGTCGTCAAAAAAGGGTGAAAAGCAAGATATTTTAACGAAAATCTTTAGTAAAGAAGGAGATTTTGTACCGAAAGACAAAATAACCTTTCCTTAGGAGGACTTACTTAAAGGTCTAATCATCTAAGGTTAAAATTAGTATCTTCGTAAAAAAAGTGGGCAAAGTAACAGCCTGTTACTATGCCCACTGCTGGGCTAAGGCCTCCTCTCTCCGTTTTTGGAGAGAAGGGTTGGAGCTAAGACCTACCACGCTGCTCCAATGCGGATTGGTAGGTTACACATATCTCTAGATTCTCTAGAGATATGCAGGTTTCCTCACGATGTTTTCCTTCACCGAAAAGCGTGTGATAAATTGCAATTATCAATTAGACACATGAGTTTAAATAGAAAAACTCATTGGTGCCTGCCCGGGTTTGAACTCGTGTTTCCCTCGAAAGAGTTGCACGGTCTCACCGCTAGTATCTTCGTATTATGAATAAATTGATTTAAAATATAGGTGTTTCCAGACCGTGTTCAAGATTGTAGATTTCCATAAGGTGTTTATGTAGGTTGTTAATTTTCTTTTTTATTATGTAAATCTCAATTAAATTTAACTAAAACAACTTAAACCTTCATCTCTAAAAGATCTCTCTCTTAAAACGTCTCTAAGATCTATTAAATATCTGTAATTGTTAATATTACAAAGGTTTGACAAAATAACAGGTGAAACAAAAAATACTAAAATCGTATGTTATAAGTATTAAATATTGAAAAAACAGCAAATCAGTGAGGAACTTCATCACAGTGAAGGAAATCAAAATAAAAGTTCCGCTAAATTAGAATATTATATCTAAGAACAGATGAGAAAAAAATGTCTAATGAATGTAACATAATTTAATTTGTCATCGCTTATTTTATGGACCACCAGTGCTTTATTTATTGCAACGTTGCTTTTATTCAGTATACAAAGTTGCTTATCAAGTTTACCTTTTATTGCCTGATAATATTACTATTCAGGTATATAAGTCTTGAAAGTATACAAGTATTATCCATTAAGCCTAAAACATTCTATCCCGTCTGGGGATTTTGTAAATAATCTTAAGACAGACCGTGAACCACCAATCGCGTGCCACTAGTTTATAAAAAAATTGACACAATGAGATATGAAGATTCATCTAACCTACTCTAAGGCATTATTATATTGTAAATTAAAAAAAACCGTAATGTAAACAAAACATAGGCCATGATTTTAATGATGATGAAAGAGGTATTCTTACATTGGCTTCACAGTATATTTTTAGTAATTTAATTTTTGTACATATGAATATAAATAATTATAAAAGGATTGGCGATGTATATAATAGACAAAGTAGGAACCGACATAAGCTTGCGGCTCCTGCTTTGCGCCTTGTAAGAGTACGTAAGTCGTTTGTGGGTTTGGGTATAAGATTCTATAACAAAATTCCACAATCTACATTAACTTTATCATTACAGCAGTTTAAAAATACTATTTAAAAAAGGCTAATTCAGAAAGCCTACTATACTATTGAAGATTACCTACACGATAAGAATGCGTGGATATAGCTACTCTTCGACCCTGACAAGACATCAAGAACTATATGTAACTAGTGTTAAGAATTATTGTTTGAAAAGAGCAACCGCCGAGTTTCTTGCTGGCTCTTCTCGGTAGGAACAGCTTTCCGAACCAGCAGTAGATGTTGACTATTCAAAAGCACTTGTTTACAAGTTTACTTGAATAAAGAATATTTTGAATTTGAATTTGAATAATGTAAATCAATCTTAACTTAAAAATTTGAATTCACGTTTTTAACTATGTAACAACTACTTTGCCCTTATATATTTATTACTTTAGGTAAATTTTTTTTCGATAAAATATAATAAATTATTAACTATGTCATATTCCCAAGAAACGTGATCTAACTCTATATATTATGAGCCTGGCTTTAAGCTGCAATTGCACGAAGTTTCATGAATATAGATCCAGTAGTTTAGCTGTCAAAGCGTTACAAACGAACAGATAAACTTTTGCATTTTATAGTTATTATAGCTATTACAAAAATTATAATAAAAGAAGAGAAGATATCAGGAATTTACAATGTCCTTCTCTACAAAATCCTTGTCAATTATTTAAAACGATTTTCAGTGTCTTTTCTAAGTACATAATAATTCTTTCTTTAATAAATAAAGTAAAGGATTATCATCCTTTAGCCTCAACTCTGAATTCACTATTAATTTGAAAGTTTTGGTTGAATACAAATAGAAAAGTATTTTCATTTTGTTTGTCCTAAAACTCTAGCTTGTAGTTCGCCACTCGCTTTTGAATTATTTATGAAACTGTATAAAACTGACTCCCGCGAAATTTAGGGTTTGATCATTATCACAATACAAAAGTAATAATAAAATTAATCCGAGATTAAATAAATAAATTATATATATTATATATATAATGCTAACCGCCGTGTGGTATCCGGCTGAGTAGAATAGACCACCTTCATTTCTTACCGACGTGTTGTAAAAGGCGGCTAAGGTAAGTTGAGGCGCCGTATGGTATCCGATTGAGTGGAATAGACCACCCTCTTTCTTACCGAGGGGTCGTAAAAGGCGACTAAGGTAAGTTGACTTCAGGCAGGCGGCCTGTAGTAAAATACGTAGTGAAATATTGTGACAACATGTTTGTAACATTTTGTGCCGACCCCATAGGTGATCTATTCTACTCAACCGGATACCACACGGTGGGTCAACTTACCTTAGTAGCCTTTTACGATACCTCGGTAAGAAATGAGGTTGGTCTATTCAACTGAGCCGGATAGCACACGGTGGACTAGAATGAACTAGCAATATAATAATCTAATTTTTATGTTATATTCAGTGGGTTTATCAATCCAATCATATATTATCAAGCAGGCAACAGCAATTGAAAACGCATTGAATATTAAAAACGCCGAGAAGATCTCCTCTCTATTGTAGAGACGCTCGGGAAATTACAGTTCTTTTAGCGGCGGAATACATTATTGAAGAAATGGAAATTGAAATTGAGTTTACTTAGGTTCAGTGCAAAAAATATATATACGGTTAAAAAATAAAGAATCACGCTTTTGTCTAACTAAGAATTGAAAAATAAATAAAGCTAAATTAAATGAAGGAAAACTTTATAGAATTAGGCCTTTTGCTATTCCATATTACAAAAGTAATTATAAAACTATTTTGCTATAATCTGCGATAAAGTAAATAGAAAATATATATAATATAATGCTAAATGTAGAGAGGGCTATCCGTTTGCATATCTGCTATATGCAGGATTTCCAAAAACATTGCACTCTACATTATGCTAGCTATACCGGCGGCTCCGCCCGCATGGAAATCTAAATATTTAATCAAAATTTTGAACATAAAAATAGTTATTGTGAGTTAACCATAAGAGATAGAGACTTGGTATCGCGGACTTTTATGTAGTATTTTGTAGATCTCCAATTCTCTAGTACATTACTAAAGCTCGCAGCAGACGAGTTTTTTTTACAATCAGGCGACCTCTTCAACACAATTTACATAAAACCGTAATGTTCTATTAACCTAAACTTTCCGGAACAATTGCACTCCATTTTATTAAAAACCGTACAACAATTCGTTAAGTAGATTTTAAGAAAATCGATCAAATACAGACAGACAGTTTTTTGGGATTTTGTTTTGTAAAAAGTATAGATATATATTTTCTATTTACTTTATCGCGGTTTATAGCGGCTTATTTTATTAATATTAAACTAATAAACTAATGACGCCAAGGATGCGCCTCCAAAAGATGCGAAAATTATTTGTCGGTCTCGGTACATGTTTTTATAATAAAATTCCTCAACATTATCTAGACTTGGCTTTACACAAGTTTAGAAATTATCTTAAAACGATACTGCTACATAAAGCTTACTATACAATTGAAGATTATTTGAGTGATAGTAGCATATCTTAATGCAGTCAGCTACGCACCAAGCTGCAAAGTTTAATTTGTAACCATCAATCAAATTGTAAAAGACAATATAAAAAAAAAGGCCGCCGAGTATTTGCTGGTTCTTCTCGGTAGGAGCAAACTTCCGAATCAGTGGTAGCTTCTTGGAAACATTTGACGATACAAAAGTACTGTAAACAGTCTACTTGAATAAAGAATATTTAAGTTTGAGTTTGAGGTTGAGTTTGAATATTTTTGAACGAAAACTATTATTTACTACTTTACTATTAATTAACTTTACTATTAATTACTTAACTATTATTATTTACTATTTAATTATTTTTGGGATGGAGATATTTGCAGGGTGGCTGAGTGATAGAAGCTATTGTTTATTCCAAGACTCAACGGTTCACATGAACGAAGTCGCAAGTAAAAGCAATTACTTTATGATAGTAAAAAAATTCCCTTACACACGATGTCTTTTCTATGTTCGATACGAGGTCAAACTGTAGCATCAGGTTACACGACCCGGGTCACGATGAAGCCTTTTCAGATAATACGGATTTTGCATTGCGGTCACACAACGTGCACCCCTTAAAAGCCACTTACATCGATCATTCCTAATGCCTTTTAGAATGTTACAGGCCTGGGATCAAAAAGATAAACTTTAACTTTACCATCACAGCAGTTTAAAATTACAATTTAAAAAAGCCTTATTTAGAAACCCTACTATACTATTAAGGTATACTTAGACGATAAGAAGTGGATATAGCTACTCTTCTACCCTGTACAAGACATTAATAACTATATGTAACTGGTAATAAGAATTCTTCTATGATAAGAGCAACCGCTGAGATTCTTGCTGGCTCTTCTCGGTAGGAACAGCTTTCCGATTCAAAAGCACTTGTTTACAAGTTTAATTGAATAAAGAATTTTGAATTTTTCAATTACGCGCATGGAACAAAAATACCCAAGTATTTTGTACATAATATTTCATTTCGTCCACGGTAGTTCACATTATTTGTTGATATTTAAGACCCAGTTACATGGATGGCCGTGAACTTAACCGAAAGGTGGGACCGTGAGACTTACCAAGGGACCACAAGTTCAAACCCCGGGCAAGCACATATAAGTTTTTCATTATAAACTTTTGGAGCAACGTGGTGGGACTAAGCTCCAACCCTTTTCTCTAAGAGTAGAGAGTAGGCCTACGCGGTAATAAAAACAGGCATCGGCTTGTTTTTGTGCTTTGAAGGTATCGACTTTACTACATTGTCTATTGGTGATTTAAAGATTATCGCAAACATACAGAATAGAATAGAATAGAATATACTTTATTACACCACATAAGATTTACAATATATAATATAAAGAAAACAACAATTTCATTCTAAGTGACACAATGAGGCGGACATAAATGCCGCCGAAGAAAAATGCCGCCGTGTCGTATTCGGCTGAGTAGAATAGACCACCCTCATTTCCTAACGAGGTGTCGTAAAAGACGACTAAAGTTAGTTGACTTCGGGCAGGTGGCCGGTCGTTAAATAACTAGCGAAATCATCTAACAACTTGCTTAAAACATGATGTGTCGACGCCACTTAGTGGCATAAGGGCAGGAGACTGAGAGAATGATGAAAATGATGACAGACTATAAAATTAGAAAGATGCTGCAGGTTTTCGTTTTACAATATCCCAGGTTTTATACCATCTATGTCAGCAAGAATGTGATTTTTTTTATCGATTCAGCTATTCACCATTAACGGTCAGGACGTCATTATGGCGTAGGGTGTAAGGACCGTAATTAGTTTCGCTTCCATTCGATATCTGATTTGAAACCTACCGACTTTTGCTAAGCCGATTTGTAAGGATAATGCTAAGATGTATCTGCAGCAGTTGTACTGTATCAGTTAAATATTTCCTCCTCAATTTAAACCCTAAGAACTCATTTTGCGCCCTGCTGTTCGCATTCTGCAACCTGAAAATGTTTCTTTGATTGCTCATCCCTTGCGTTGGTTAAAATAGAAGATTATTGGAAGTTTCCAAAGATATTATTTCATTTGATAATCTTGCGTGACGGTTCACGTCTATCTTTTATTAAAACGATCGAGTTTGCGTGTTATCGTACGCAAATTGATATGTGTTCAACCCGGGGACTTCCATCAGCTTCCATCTTGGCAGTTTCCGCTCCAATAGGGACCCTCGACGCCGGTACCGTAATTGACTGTAATATGATTCAAGTTATAGATATACGAGCAATTTCCTTTGGCAATACGATAAAAAAATATAGAATTTACATAACTTGAAGCGTAAAATTGAACTCCATATATGATGGGTAAACCTAAACCCATAAGGTTTAGGTGTAAGATTGTATAATAAAATTCCGCTATCGATGTGTATAAATACCTTGTCATTACAGTTTAAAAAGGGTAATACAGAAAGCCTACTATACTATTGAGATTTTTAGACGATAGGAATGCGTGGATAGAGCTACCCTCCGACCCTGTACAAGATAGTAATGACTAAATGTAACTAGTTAGTTATATGCATTTATTTTAAAACAGACCGCCGAGTTTCTTGCCGGCTCTTCTCGGTAGGAACAGCTTAACGAACCAGCAGAAGAGTTGACGATTCAAAAGCACTTGTTTCAAAGTTTACTTGAATAAAGTATATTTTGAATTTGAATTTGTTTACTGGCTATAATCAGAAATATTTTTTTACTAATAAAAAGGAAATAAAAAGGTAAAGAGTACACAATAGCGAATATGCATGCTGTTTATTGCAAAATTTACATTGTTTCAGCAATTATATACGTTGTCATTTCAGCCGAGCCGTTGACTGATTTACATAATGGCAGTGAATAAAGAGGGATGCGCACAGTTATGTGCACCTCTGAGATAAAATCGAATTAGCATATCAACCTAGAGGAGTAACATAACCTATAGCGACATAAACTAAAGCACATCGAAAGAAAATTGAAATTCAATATTTTTATTAAAGTCCAATATGCAGAGGATTGAGCTGTGATAGCCCAGCGGTGAGACCGTGCGACTCTTTCGAGGGGAACACGAGTTCAAACCCAATGAGTTTTTTATTAAAACTCATGTGTCTTATTGATAATTGCAATTTATCAATTTAATCCTACCAATCCGCATTGGAGCAGCGTAGTAGGTCTTAGCTCCAACCCTTCTCTCCAGAGACGGAGAGAGGAGGCCTATTCCCAGCAGTGGGATTGTAACAGGCCGATACTTTACTATGCAGAGGATACACGGAGGAACCTGAAACGCTATTTCAAGCGATGTTCCATTGCACGGTGGTAGCAGAACATCGGGCAAACATCTTTGGCACACTGAGGACATTGAGAGCCCGGCAGAGTTCTGGAAGGAGCTTCGCTGACTGGAATGACCAGCCACTTCACCCTCACGAACAATTGTCGCCTAATGTTACTAAGTGCGAAAAACAGCTCGCACGAAAAATCGTGTGAACAAACGAGTGTTAAATATAAATATAGATGGATATGTGACTAGAGGGAGAATATTATACTAGGTAGATAGTTAGAAATACTTTATTACACTCACATTTCTCTTGAAAGATGAATGTCTCTTCATCATTCTCCTGCCCTTATCCCACTCTAAGTGGGGTCGGCACATATGTTATAAACATGTTGTCACATGATTTGGGTACGTATTTTACGACCGGCCTGACGCCAACTTACCTTAGTCGCCTTTTACGACACCTCGGTAAGAAATGAGGGTGGTGTATTCTACGCAGCCGGATATCACACGGCACTTATCTTAGTCGCCTCTAACGACACCTCGGTAAGAAAGGAAGGTGGTGTATTCTTTTTGCCGGATACCACACGGCACATACATTAGTCGCCTCTTACGACACCTCGGTAAGAAATGAGGGTGGTGTATTCTATGCAGCCGGATACCACACGGCACTTACCTTAGTCGCCTCTAACGACACCTCGGTAAGAAAGGAGGGTGGTCTATTCTGTTCTGCCGGATACCACACGGCTAAGATGAATGTCTCTTAAACTTCTAATTTATAAACGATCATAGAAACTGCCGTATTGTATGGATCAGAATGCTGGGCAATGAAAAAGGCAGATGAAAGGAGCGTACATGCAAATGAGATGAGAATGTTGTGGTCGCACCAGACATCCTATGTCTGCTGCGACCACAATGGATAACATACGAAACTAGTATTTAAGAGGAAGTCTGACAACTGAATTATATAAAAGATGAGGAGTTTCATATTAGGATAGTATGGACATAGGATGAGGAGAGATAAAATCCATTGAACAAACGAGTGTTAAATATGAATTTGCATAGATATGTACCTAGAGGGAGGCCTAAAAAGAGATGGTTGGAATGTGTAAAGTATGACATGCATATAAGAGGAGTAGCGCCAGAGGTAACGAATGATAGGAGAGAATGGAAGAGAAAAACATGTTAACTAAAAGGCGACTAGGGTAAGTCGACCCGCCGTGTGGTATCCGGCTGAGCAGAATAGAACACCCTCATTTCTTATCGAGGTGTTGTAAAAAGCGACTAAGGTAAGTTGACCCATTGTGTAGTATTCAGTTGAGTAGGATAGACCACCCTCATTTCTTACCTAGGTGTCGTAAAAGGCGACTAAGATAAGTCGACCCGCCGTGTGATATCCGGCTGAGTAGAATAGAACACCCTCATTTCTTGTCCAGATGTCATAAAAGGCGATTAATTTAAGTCGACCCACCGTGTGGTATCTGGTTGAGTAGAATAGAACACCCTCTTTCTTGCCGAAGGGTGAAATACGACTAAGGTAAGTTGACGTCAGGCAGGCGGCCGGTCATAAAATACGTAGATAAATGATGTGACAACATGTCTGTAGCATGTTGTTTCGACCCTACTCAAAGTAGGATAGGAGCAGGGGAATGATGAAGAGGAGGAATTGGGTACAATTACTGTAACTATTAAGTTACAAATTCCAAACATTTAAATCTCGCTTGTGAGATTCAGTGTTATGCATGCAACAATTGGTAGGGTACCCAGATAGTAAGTACAGTTTGTACGGTATTCCCTTTGCAATGCAGTGCGGTTGCGTCCTCAATTATTCATGTGTTCGCGCCTCGCAAAGCGCGGCGTCGAAACGTTTTAGATACGGTCAAAGAATAAGTTATCACACACAGATATACAGATAAGTCTTATATTTACTTGTAAAAAATGCATTCTTATTTGAACGACGAGCTGTACTCACAACTTCGACACAACTTAAATAAATAAATAGGTATATTATTTATATGTACCTTATGTTAGGTACTTTTGAAATGAAAACGTATTTACAAACTTCTGTATAATAATAATTAATAAATAATAAATAAATAAATATATGGGACACTTACACATGCGGTCGCCCATCCCCAACGTAAGAAACTTAATACTTGTCTTATGGGTGATGGACAATTAATAAATATACTACATATATAATTTTAAATACAAGATGGCTCGAAGAACCAACAAATTGTTTATAGAAAATGTTGGTCCTCGGCGGGAATCGAACCCGTGACCCGCGGAGCTGAAGGCACGGTCACTACCCACTGCGCCCACGGGCCAGTCAATGTTAAATATTCTATAGTTATAGTATACAGGAAGAACACATAGTACATAATTAGATAGTATGCGTTATTTCCTGATTTATGTATGTTTTTCCATCAATATTGCTCCAGTAGATAAGCCAAACAAACAGACAGACATTCGCATTTATAAAATTAGTATGGTTATATAATAAATACCTTATTACCCGACACAATGATGGAATTTGGTACGACTTAATCGTGTCACAGAATTTATTTATCATAAAATTAGTTCAGTCGCCAGAAATAGAAGACATATATATACAATTGATCGTATTTTAACATAGTTTTCAGTTAACGCAAACGAAGTCACAGGACACTACGAGTGAAGTAATAAAGACTTCTCAAATAAACAAGCTTTTTTTAATGCCCGTTCGAAGCTGTGCGACGTTATTTAAGTAAATTACACAAATAGTTGGACGATATTTTCGTAGCAGAAAATGCGCTTTCAATTATTCATGATTAAGTCTCCGCGAGACGAAAGACAAAGATTACAATATACAAAAGACATGACAAAGTATGTCTTAAATAGAATCATATGAAATATGCCTGGTTTGATATAACTTTATGTTATTCGTCTATATCGAACTTAAAAGTCTCTAATTTTTATATTAATATTTCTATACAAATCTAAACTTTATTCTCAATTCTCAGTGGAATTGAAAATTCCGACGTTATCCTTACCGAAGGGTTAGCAGCCAGCAGGCCTGCCATGAACTCTTATTGCGACTCAATTGAAGACGTAAATTGTTTTGCTTTTTCATACCATGACATATTAAAGACGCACACTTTAAGTCGTTGCCGAATTATTGTTCGGAATGCGTTTTAAAAACATTTGAGTAAAAGAGACAGAGTTCTCTATAGTTCATATAACGTTTTCCTTTTCAAACATTTCGACCCCAATGCAATCCACACTTCATGGTACGAAAAGATAGCGGTTGAGTTTAGGTACTGACTTTGAATTGAATCGTTTTCTAAAAAGTTCATTGTAGGCCTACTGGTCAAGTTAAAATTAAAACTTAATTTTTGATTTAACAATAAAATGTTAAATAACAAATGTACAAACGTAACAGTAATTAAGTTATAAATCCGCGGATAAATTTTGGTCAATAAATCTGATAATAGTAACCATCGCATAACTGGTATTACTGATTTTTTATGAGTTTCGTTAAATTTATTCTATTATTGAATAACTAATGTGTTAAAATTACTCCTTTCCGATTACAATGAGGCTCGAAGGACTATTTGTAACGGAGATTGTATATGTTTCTATACTGATGATTAAAACTGAACAAAAAACCCACCTTTGTATCATTTACTTACCTAAAAGTTCACACTTCACAACCCACACAGACTTCACAACATCTAAGAAGAAACAAACCAAACCAACAAAGACTGGCCGAAGTTTTGCGGTTCGATTCCGGGAACATATGGCTGCGTTTAGGAATAATAAACCACAAAATTCTAATTTTGCAAAACATTTGCTAGAAAGCGGTCATAAAGTGCCTAATGACCATTCATTTCATATTCTCCACACTTGTGATAAGGGACTCCGACTCAATACGTTAGAGCAACTTGAGATAATAAAAAATAACAGTGGTCGCTTAATTAACGAGCAAGTAAATGTATCTAATTCCGTTTTGCTGCATGTGTTCGGAGGGGAGGGTATTGGTGGGAGTTGAACTATTTAAGACTGCTTGTATGGGTAGCGCGGCGCAGTACGATTTTTGTCGTGAAGCCTATCCTCCTGATGATGCTTCGGTTTCGGGGCGAAACGATCGTCGAGATTGTGGTGGTGGGTGTGTGTGCTGCTTTTATGTGCGTTGTTGCTGGTGAATTGCGCCTTGGGGTGCATGTGGTGGCTGGTCCTGCATGTATAAGGTGCGTAGATTTTGCCTGCTTCATACACATTGGCTTTGCATGCATTCACTTAACCCGTGCGGATTATAGCAAAGTAGTTAGTTCTGTTATATTGCTTGTAAGAAACAAACCAATTATATATTGTATAGAAATCTTCACTTTTAACCACACCTTCCAAAAACCTTCTACAAGTATTGCTTCTACATATTATACTCTTTGCGAAGGTAGATAAAACGTTGGCCTCTTACCCCTTTTGTTTAAATCGGCCACATTTTACCATAAAAATGTACGAACAAATCGAATCGCTTTTTTTAATTAAGCAAAAAAGCAAAGACTTATAGCTGTACGCTGTACATCACGTAGCTATCTAATTAGCTTTCCACGATTCTTGGTTAATACGGGACTTTCCCGGTTTGAGCTGAGGATATGAGCCTATTAGAAGACCTTGGCCGGTGCAAGAAATATTATGCAAGTGTTAAATACAATATGAAAATTTTTAATTACATTCATTTTAAGTATATTCAAGATAATTCACGATTCACTTTTTATACGTTAACTAGCTATGCCAACAACGGCTTCGCCCGCGTAAAACTCGGTGATTTACGAAACTTTTCCTGAATTTTTGAAATTTTGAACATAAAAGTAGTTATTGCAATTTACGTGAGAGATAGAGATATGCTATCGCAGACTTTTTTGTAGTAGTTTTATAGATCTACAATTCTCTAGTACATTACTTTAGCGTATCTCTGCTGGTTTAGGCAGCGCACGACTAAAAATCCCAGCTAGCAACTTTTTTAACAACTGCGCAATCTCTTTAACACAATTAACATAATACCGATATGCACTATTTACTTAAACCATTCGGAAGTATTGCACTATCTTGTGGTGAAAACCGTACAAAAATCCGTTTAATTAATTTTGAAAAAAGCGATTACATACAGACAGACAGCTTTTTGGGACTTTGTTTCATAATAAGTATAGGTAAGTGAATTGTGTATTATGCAGGTTAACTTGCAAAATATATTCTTCGTCATGAAACTGATGATTAATAAATGATCATGACATTTAAATCGCAAATTAGTATAGCATTATGTAGCTAAAAATTATTTAAGGTGAATTATAACTTTTATATAACAATTTTCAATTATTAAAAAAAATAGTAGAATGTTAATATTCAATTGTGGGGCAAGGATTTACTTTGCTTTAGGCACTATTACTTTGATTATAATTTAAACTGTCCTCGTTTGTGCATCTAGTGACTAGATAAAGACACTAGGTTAAAAAACATAATCTATAGCAGACCACGACCAGTCACGATGGCTGAAAGGTAAATGTTTCAAGGTGCACGGGGCATACTTCAGGCATGATGAGGTTTCTGTTAATACTTTTGTGTTCAATTCATATTTACAATGAACTATCAACATCTTAATGATATCTGCATATCTTCTCGCCTGAGAAGAGCCGTTTGGTCATTAATAGTATAGTCATAATATGCTTATTCGGATTTATTTGTTCAATGGGTATACAGATTGGTACACTTTAATATTTTTATGCTAATTCGCTTGGACTGGCTCGTAGATGTCCTATAGTAATACAAATTATGGTCGACCTACTGTTAATACTTTTATCGATACTTTACTACGTACCTTATGATAAAGTACTAAGGCTCGAAATTATTGTAAACTAGATTATAAGAATACTTCGAAAATTATAGCTTTCAAAGTATCCAGACGGTACATCTCAAAACTTCTGAAAACAATAATTTCTTGAACAAACTTGGGAGCTTCATTTTTATTGAAAGAGACTTTTAACTTTGACCGGTTGGTATTTATAGGCCTGTAGTGGTGTAGTTTATCGATCTTTTACGATCCCACTGCTGGGCAAAGTATTCAAAGAAAACTCATAATCAAAAAATCAAAATCAAAATATTCTTTATTCAAGTAAACTTGTAAACAAGTGCTTTTGAATCGTCAACTTTACTGCTGGTTCGGAAAGCTGTTCCTGCCGAGAAGAGCCAGCAAGAAACTCGGCGGTTGCTCTTTTTAAAATATATATCTTAGAACTAGTTACATTTATTTATTACTGTCTTGTACAGGGTAGAAGTGCACTTATATCCACACATCCTTATCATCTAAATAATCTTCAACAGTGTAGTAGGCTTTCTGTATCAGCCTCTTTTTAACAGTGTTTTTAAACTGCTGTAATGGCATGACCAAAATTGATTTCGGAATTTTATTATAGAATCTTATACCCAAACCCACAAACGATTTACGTACTTTTGCAAGGCGCAAAGCAGGAGTCGCAAGCTTATGTCGGTTCCTACTTTGTCTATTATATACATCACCTATCGTTTTATAATTCTTTATATTTTTATGTACAAAAATTACGTTATTTAAAATATACTGTGAAGCAAATGTTAGAATACCTGTTTCCTTAAACTTTTCATAGTTATCTGGTCTGATCTCGAACCCGCAATTTCAAAAGTCACGCAGTCTCACCGTTAAACCATCAAGGCTTGTGTAGACTTTAATAAAAAGCTAAGTGTATAGTTGTCCTATTAATAGGTTAAAATAATCTATGCGTATGTACAAACACGCGGTTTGTATGTGTGTGTGGGCGTGTGTGTGTGTGTGTGCGATTGTGTGTGTATTTTTGGATCGGCCCGTTAGCGCAGTTGACAGTTGTTGTTGTAAATCTCTTTATTGCACTTAAAACTATTACAAATTACAAACTACCAGTGCCCTGCCTTGTGACTGTGACCACCGAGGTTCAACATTTTCATATATATATATTTTTTAATTTGGTTCTTCGAGTCTGCGTGTATTTATGTATTTAAGATTTAAGTATGTGTTTAAAATTATATATGTAACATCTATACTTATTATAAAACAAAGTCCCAAAACCTGTCTGTCTGTATGTAATCGATTTTCTCAAAATCTACTGAAGGGATTTTTGTACGGTTTTCACTAAAAGATAGTGCAATACTTCCGGATTGTTTAGGTAAATAGTACATGTCGGTATTATGCATATTGTGTTGAAGAGATCGAGCAGTTGTTGAAAAACTTGCTTGCTGAGAGCCTGAGTCGAGTGCGTTGCGTAAACCAGCAGATATACGCTAAAGTAATGTAGTAGAGAATTGTACATCTATAAAACTACTACAAAAAAGTCACAGATAGCATGTCTCTATCTCACACGGTTAACTCACAATAACTACTTTTATGTTTAAAATTTCGAAAATTTGGGATAAGTTTCGTGAATCACTGAATCCCACGCGGGCGAAACCGTTGTTGGCATAGCTAGTAATATTATATAAATAATAAATTTTATTATAAATATATTATAAATATTAAGTTACTTACTTTTGGGGACAGACGATCACGTCCCATATATTTATATTTATTCATTAATTTTACCGCTTTTCCCATTCAACGGCTGCACTGATTTGTATAAAATTTTTCGCACTGGAAAGTTAAAAACTGAAATAACAACAACTTTTCTTCCAAGATGTCAGAGAAAAAAACCATCGGGGTTTTTTCTCAATAATTAGGTTGTTATAGATAATCTATTTATTTTAGTGCACCTTGTAATTATTAAGCTTTAAATTACCTCTTCATTACGCCATTAGCTTTGTTAAAGGATCGACGAAATAAATAAGCTGCGAAAGCTCATTCTCCTATAAAACAAAATTATTTTCGTCCTTTTCCACAGTATAATTTAAATTGACTTTAGAAAAGGATAGACAAAGAGAGCTAGGCGATGCATTCGTAATCTGATATACGTTGGTTTGTGATTAAAATCTTAACATCTGAGAGGAATCTTTATTAGCTTGACTTGTGGAGGAATAAAAAGTACGGATTTGTTTCTTCGTTTAATGCTACCCATGTTTTATGGTACCATGCAAAACGTTCTTTGTAAAGTTGTATACAGGTGAATTGACATATTTATCTACATGTGTGAGAGGTTGATATAAATAACTAGTTATTCGGCCACGCGTTGCTGTGGCTCAATCTGATTTCGAATTACCCTCGAAGCAGAACTTAACAGTTTAAAAAAAGTTTCGATCGTCACCAATGTTTATTCGCTGGGTCATTCTAAAGATTGTCTAAAAATTTCTTTTAAATTGGTCTTTCCCTTTCGGAGTCTAAAGGACATATAGGAGTTTGTCTGTTCATTTATATAAATTCATCATATATAAATACATGCATTCTCCTGCCCTTTTCCCACACTAACTGGGGCCGGCACAACATGTTACAAACATATTGTCACATGATTCGGCTACGTATTTTACGAGCGGCCGCCTGACGTCAACTAACTTTAGTCGTATTTTACGACACCTTGTTAAGAAAGAGGGTGGTCTATTTTACTCAACCGGATACCCCACGGTGGGTTAACTTACCTTAGTCGCCTCTTACGACACCTCGGTAAGAAATGAGGGTGGCCTATTCTACTCAGCCGGATACCACACGGCGGCTCGACTTACCTTAGTCGCCTTCTACGACACCTCGGTTAGGAATGAGGGTGGTCTATTCTACTTAGCCGGATACCACACTCCGGCTCGACTTACCTTAGTCGCCTTTTACGACACCTCGGTTAGGAATGAGGGTGGTCTATTGAGACATTAACACCTAATTATTGCATTTACTATTTTTTTTTAATAAAATTCCACAATGAATTTTGGACTTGCCTTTAGGCAAGTTTAAAAAAGCAATGATAAACACATTTAGCTTAAGCATATTATACCGTTGGAGACTATGTTGATGATAAGAAAGCCAGGATTTAGGTAGCGACCAGATACGCACTAGATAAGATTGATTTTAGATTGTAATTATTAATGTATTAAACATTTATTTTAAAAAGAGTACACGCCGAGTTTCTTGCTGGTTCTTCTCGGTAAGAGCAGCTTTCCGAAATAGTCGTGGCTTCAAAATTGCTTCATGCTTGTAAAAGACAACTTTAATAAAAATATATTTGCATTTGAATTTATAATACGTTCAAGCGTGTTGCACGTGTTCAGAGGTAAAATAAATGGTGGGGTTGAACCGATTACAATATAACCATGTTTGTTTGGATAATGCTTCGCTTTGCAATTTTGTCGTGGAGTAAATCTCCTGTTGATGCTTCGGTTATGGGGCGAAACAATTGTTGAGTTTGTGATAGTAAACGTGTGTAGTGCTTGTGTATTGTGGTGGCAGTGGTGGAGCTTTGTGCATGTGTTTTTACGAATCCTGCATGTAACAGGTATGAAAAAACGGAGAGTCCACTATACATTTAGCACTTTATATATTTTCTACTTACTGTATCGCGGATTATAGCTAAATAATTTTTATTATTACTTTTGTATTATGATCTTCGCAAAAAAAAGTCTAATTATATAAATTATTTACTATACGTTATTGCATTTAGGCCTGCCCAAGGTGTGACCTTCTGGCAAATGTCATAAAATCTCGCTCTTCAGCAATATTATTTTTTTCATTATTGCCTAATTAAGGCAACCTCACATCAAATTTGGCGAGCGTCGTTCATGTGCAATTCAGCAATGTACTTTAAATAGGCCACAATATGCAGTGGTGAATCTTGAATCGCTGCCAAAAAATGGCTCTTCCAACTGAGCAAAAATTCGCTTAACCTTCTGAAATATGAGATTTTATAGATGTATAGCTGAACTATCATCGGGTTCATAGCACCCATATTGGAATCTGTGGTCTCGAGGTCTGGTACCCTCGACCCTGTAGTCCAAGGCAGGGTCGAGGGTACCAGACCTCGCGGTCGATCGCCGATGCGATGGACCGATCAAATTAAATCTGCTGTTGGTGGGCCTCTTCATGAATGCGCCAGAAAGACAATTGAGACAAATGGCGACGTATCGCAAGGCGAGCGATATGCGCCTCAACTACGTGACGGCCACGACCGCTCTGACAAGCGTATGGCGTATAGACGAAGAAGAATATTGGAATCTATTTTTGATTAAGTAAGTAGTAAAGTAAGTAACACAAGTACAAGCTCGAATAGTACCTCAAAAACAAATTAAATCAAAATATCTTCTATACCAATTCTCACATAAAGTGTCGTTCATGTCAATGCACATAACGAAATTGCAGCACTTATATCACACATATATAAAATATTACAGTACATATCAACATCATACAAAATTTTGTTAGAAAAAAATACAAAAAATAATAATTTCTTTTTTTTACTGTGTTGTAAAGTAGTAAAGTAGCGGCCTATTACAATCCCACTGCTGGGAATAGGCCTCCTCTCTCCGTTTCTGCAGAGAAGGGTTGGAGCTAAGACCTACCACGCTGCTCCAATGCGGATTGGTAGGCTACACATATCTCCAGAATTCCCTAGAGATATGCAGGTTTCCTCACGATGTTTTCCTTCACCGAAAAGCGTGTGATAAATTGCAATTATCAATTAGACACATGAGTTTTAATAGAAAAACTCATTGGTGCCTGCCCGGGTTTGAACTCGTGTTCCCCTCGAAAGAGTCGCACGGTCTCACCGCTGGGCTATCACAGCTTTTTACTGTGTTAACTTGAATTAATTTAAAAATAATACGATTGTATCATTCATACTTGTTCACCTTAAAATTTTGTTCATTTTCTGTATAAGTTTATTTTAATCATATAGAACAGTAATAATAAAATTATTTTGCTATGTTCACCGTCACAAACTCGCTTTGCGATTTTGCTGTGGAGTCTATCTGATGATGCTTCGGTTGCGGAAAGAAATGATGGTTGAGTTTGTGAAAGTGAACATGTGTAGTGCTTGTGTATTGTGGTGGCAGCGGTGGAGGTTTGTGCATGTGTTTTTACGAATCCTGCATGTATCGGGTATGAAAAAACGGATAGTCAACTATACATTTAACATTATATATATTTTCAATATACTGTATCGCGGATTCTAGCAAAATGATTTTATTGTTACTTGTGTACCAGTATAAAGGTTCATAACCACTGCAGCATCACATCAGTAAGTGACGCTGCAGTTGCTATGGGATGATTAGAGTTCCGAAAATCTCAGCGTTCGTAGACTACCCGTAAATCTAAGCGATACAAAATCGTGTTACGTAGAAATCCCTTGAATATACTGTGGAAGAGAAGATAAATTCAACGCGTTTGTATAATAAAATACCGTGGGTGTCTTAACACTTTTAACAAGCTTTGTCTCAATGAGGAAGCCTTTTTGCATTGTGTTGATTTCAATTATAAATGTCGGAAACCGAATACATACAATTCGCACCCTTCGTGATTCTGTAAAAACCGACGTTTTTGCCTCTGCGGCATTCCCCTTATAAGCAACTTTGAGCTTTAATTTCTTATTATAAGGTTGGAATTTATACGGGGTGGTCCGATAGGGATGCTGCGTCGCCGTATGTATTATAAATTGGTTTAGAGACGCGCGGGGGGCGGCTTCTCGCTCGATACCGGGCAGTCGGCGGTGGCTCGCGCGGCGGTTCGCGCCTATCAAAAACTATCGAAAAACGAAAAATAAACATCCCCAAACTGATAATCCGAGTCCACATCTTCCAGTTAAAGTGTTATGTAACATGCGTGTTGTGTTTTTGTACGAATTTGTGGTGATAATTCAGTGATACCGGACCTTTTTTTTGAGGGTGAGTTTCTTGTATGTAAATAGCCGCTGAACTAACAAGGGTTGTGACTTATGTATTTTCATACTACGATAACTTGGCGATTTCTAAAGTTGCTTACTTAATTCAATAAGATATTTTATATGTTAATATTCATAACCATAGAGTAAACAAGATTATTGTATATAAATAAAATAATAAGGTGATATATTTAGTAAGAAATAAAGTATTTACAAATAACATTAAACCGAAGAATAATACTTTTTTTAGTTTTATCGTTGTAGGAATTTATTGCCGAACTTTTTGTAGAGCTTCAAAGCTTAAGAGCTTAAAAGCTTGAAGTTACGTCTGCCCGCAACTTTATTCGCAGTCAATTAGTTCAAGTAGTCAAGTGTAATTAAGGGGTTATATTATACATGGGTATATCTATGGATTTATGGATTTTACATTTTTAGTTACGAATTTGCCAATATGTTTATGTTACAGTGAAGTTTATATTTTTCTTTTGATAGGTAAAATAGTAAAGTAACAGATGACATTCGGCGGGCAATGGATAACAGGCAGCTCACAGTGTTGACATTGCTAGATTTTAGTAATGCGTTCAATACTGTGAATCCTGACATACTGTTAGGTGTGTTACGCTCCATTAACATTTCTCCATTCGTAGTTGGCTGGTTTCAAAGCTACCTTCGAGGTCGCCAGCAGCGCGTTCGCATTGACGATAAATTCTCGTCATGGTGTGATGTCCGAGCTGGTGTACCTCAGGGCGGCGTGTTGTCACCTCTCTTGTTTGCTATCTTCATCAATTCAAATACTTCAAGACTTTTTTCTCTCTATCACATGTATGCAGATGATATCCAAATTTATAACCAGTCGACACTTGAAGATCTCGTTTCAGCTGTTGCTGCCAGTAACAATGATCTGATTGCGATCCGCGATTGGTGTAAGTCCTTTGGACTTACAATTAATCCTGGTAAGTCAAAAGCTATTTTTATTGGCAGTAGGAGTTTGATTGCGAGGCTTGACTGGCACAATGTACCACCAATCAAATTTGATGGTATAAAAATTCCGTACAGCTCGACAGTTAAAAGCCTTGGCATACTTTTTGATACAACTCTGTCTTGGTCGCAGCAGGTGAAAGAAACGGGCAGGAAAACATTTGGAGCAATCGGTTCTCTCAGGAGATTGGGCGCTTTCCTTCCCATTCCTACCAAAATTATGCTAGCACAGTCATTACTATTACCAATTCTTGATTACGCAAGCGCAAGCTATCCTGATTTGACCGAGGACCAGTTAAACAAACTTGAGCGTTTACAAAATCTCGCTATTCGGTTCATATTTGGATTACGCAAATATGACCATGTTTCTCAATTTCGTGTCAAGCTCAAGTGGATGCCCATCCGACTTCGCCGGGACTTGCAAACACTTTCTCTTCTGTACTGTGTGTTATTTCATCCAACAACACCTCCCTACTTAAAATGTAAGTTCGAATTTTTAAGACCTCGGTGTAACACGATAAGATCCACTCGGAAGCTTAACCTCGTTATGCCCTCCCACAAGACATCCTTTTTTGGACGCTCCTTTAATGTCAGAGGTGTCCAGTTGTGGAATTCTTTACCACTAGCTATAAGGGAAGCTAAATCTTTACGCAGTTTTAAAAGAATGCTTAAAAATTACTATCTCTCACTATCTGCTTAGGACGACTGGTCAATCCTGATGCATTTATATGTATATGTATACTTTATTTATGACTATTTGTGTAAATTCATATTTTTATATATGTATGTAGTATTTGTGTATATAATCTATTTATGTTTAAGTATGTAATGTTAGTATGTGTATCTTGCACCACCTACCTTCTTTCCTTTAGTTGATAAGTTCCTTAGCCCAAAGGTTGCCTGGAAGAGATCGCTATTTAGCGATAAGGCCGCCTCACTGTATCACGCAGTTTATATTGTTATTTCTGTATTTCAGTTTTATTGTAAATTCTGTGGTGTACAATAAAGAGTGTTTCCATTCTATTCTAAAATAGTCTTGAGAATGAAAACCGTATCAATTTTAGTTCATTCCATAAATTTGTTATAAAAATAAGTGATGTAATTTGTTTATATAAAAGAAAATTAAAGAACAAACTGAAAATCAAGGGTCTACGTTATAACTTTTAGGCAATTTGTTAAGATTTAATAGCAGAATTGCCACCCCCTTTTTTATAATAACGGTAGTTCAGAAATAAAAGTATCAAAACAAAGGAGATACAATCTCATGTAAGACTCTTCTTTGTCTATTATACGAGTATACATTTTTATTCTCATTCCAGTCCGTCTATTATATATTTTTTTCTACAAAAAGTATATTCACTTCTTTCAACGGGTTTAACTGTAGTAACGGCCTGTTACTATCCCACTGCTGGGCATAGGCATATCTCCGTTTTTTTTTGGACAGAAGGGTTGGTGCTAAAACCTACCCCGCTGCTCCAATGCGGATTAGTAGGTTACACATATCCCTAGAATTCTCTAGAGATATGTAGTTTTCCTCACGATGTTTTCCTTCACCGAAAAGAAGTGATAAATTGCAATTATCACTTAGACACATAAGTTTTAATAGAAAAACTCATCGGTGCCTGCCCGCGGTTTGAACCCATGATCGTCTATAGAGAGTCACACGGTCTCCGGCTCGGCTATCATAGCTTAAAGGGTAAAGTAAAGTAAAGTAAAGACCTGTTACTATGCCCACTGCTGGGTTAAGGCTTCCTCTCTCCGTTTTTTCAGAGAAGGATTGTGACTAAAACCTACCCCACTGCTCCAATGCGGATTAGTAGGTTACACATATCCCTAAAATTCTCTAGAAATATGTAGGTTTCCTCACGATGTTTTTCTCATTTCTTACCGAGGTGTCATAAAAGGCGACTAAGGTATGTTGATCCACCGTGTGGTATGCAGTTGAGTAGAATAGACCACTCTCTTTCTTACCGAGAGGTCGTAAAATACGCCTAAGGTAAGTCAGGCAGGCGGCCGGTCGTAAAATACGTAGCCAAATCATCTGACAACATGTTTGTAACATGTAGTGCCGACCTCACTTAGAGTGGGATAAGGGCAGGAGGATCATCATCATGCATGCATAGGAACCGACATAAGCTTGCGGCTCCTGCTTTGTGCCCAGCAAAAGTACGTAAATCGTTTATGGGTTTGGGTATAAGATTCTATAATAAAATTCAGAAATCAATTTTGAACTTTCCATTACAGCAGTTTAAGAACACTGTTAAAAAGAGGCTGATAAAGAGAGCCTACTACACTGTTGAGAATTACTCAGATAAAGAGGATGTGTGGATATAGGTGCACTTCTCCCTGTACATGATAGTAATGACTAAGTGTAACTAGTTATAAGATTTATATTTAAAAAAAAAGCAAACGCCGAGATTCTTGCTGGCTCTTTTCGGTAGAAACAGCTTTCCGAACCAGCAGTAAAGTTTACGATTCATAAGCACTTATTTAGAAGTTTACTTGAATAAAGAATTTTTTGAATTTGAATATGCCCAGTAACATCACTCTCCTGCCCTTATCACACTCTAAGTGGGGTCGGCACAACATGTTTTACCTATGTTATAATGTGATTTTTGCTACGTATTTTACGACCGGCCGCCTGCCTGACGTCAACTTACCTTAGTCGCCTTTTACGACACCTCGGTTAGAAATGATCGGTCTATTCTACGCAGCTGGATACCACACGAATTTGAATATGCCCAGTAGTCGGATAGTAATAGACCGTTACTTTTAACAAATATAGAAATATCAGTACAAAGTAATGATGGAATTATTTTTCCAGTCCGCTTGTTTTCACGAATGTTCTATTGTTATATTGCGAAACGCGAAATACAACAATTATAATTTCTATCGACGTCGTAGCTTAAGCGGTTAAGCCTACACTTACGTTCTGAAAAGGAAGTCGGTTCCCACAAGCTCGGCATATTCAACGCTTTTCAAAGTTATTGTTGTCGTTCTGAATAGCTTTTTTTTATTCCCATTGTTAAACTACGGAAGCTCATAAGGATCCTAGTATAAAATTTCGCGTGCTTAAAAACTGGGCCGGAGAATATCCGGTTTATTTTGGGTATGTTTGTGCAAACACGAAATTATTCTCTTGGCTTCAATGTTTTAAATTTTTTTCAAAAGAAAAGCCACCGATCGCACAAAAAATTGTGACGCTATTATGTAAAAATGGTGCTAAATATTTTGCATTTCTCAAATTCGTTACGATGGAATGTGTGTAGGAAAATGCACGCAAATATTGTGGATAACTCGATTTTATCGAGATGTGACCCATATATAATAATTAATGTTGAGAGACCGGGTATACTCAGGTCTTATTTTTCGGATGAGCCCGACTAATTCTCTAATTCATGAGCCCTGTATGGACTTGAAACTAGTCGGGCTCATCTGATAAAATAAGACGTGCGTATAGCCGGTTTCTTAACATTCATTATGAATACCACTCACGATAGTTTAAATCCATATATAATAATACTATTGTTTGGTTCCTCGAGTCTGTGCGTATTTATGTATGTATTTTAAGTAACATACGTAGTATATTTTCCAATTGTCTGTTACCCATAAAACGATTACTTACTATTAAGTTACTTACTTTGCAGACGGGCGACCATGTGTGTAATTGTTCCATATATTTATTTATTTTATCTACTCTCATACTATAATACGTAAAACGTACGTTTCCATCCCATGAACTCGTGGTAACATTTAATATAGTTGCTCCTAAATTTCGTCGGCAACAGGTTCACGGTATTGTTTGACGCAGCTTTCAGAATATCTGGTAGTGTACAGGTGGTAGATAGTATGAGAGTAGATAAAGTAGTGTATGATACTGTACATAACTTGGTCTTATAACACTTGTGTGACACTATAAAAAAACTCGCCTGCGGCTCGTTTTTTTAAACCACACTCGTGTTATAAAAACTTTTTTTATGCAACAGTATCATAAACTACTATTATTATACCTATGATAATACATTTTCTATTAGCTAATAGACAAAGTAGAAACCGACTATTTAAAGGTAAAAGGTATTATAACATTTGTTTGACAGTATATTTTTAGCAATTGAATTTTCTGTGCCTAAGAATATACATAATTATAAAAATTAGCAATCTATGTAATATATAAAGTAGAAACCGAAAGCTTGCTTGGCTCCTGCTTTGCGCCTTGCAAAAGTACGAATAGTACTCGGCATTAAATAATGCACATCGATGTTTAGAACGAAACAGCCGGCCAGTTCGGTTTCGTAGAGCGCTGTCACTGTCACTCAGTTTGTATGTGACAGTTCGTCAGTCTGTGCGACAGAGACAATGCTCTATGAAGCAGAATCTAGCCGATTTCTCTCTCTAAGCGTCGACGTGCATTATTTATTGCCGCGTACTATAAGTCGTTTGTGGATTTGGGTATAACATTCTATAATAAATTTATTCCATTTATTCCAAACAATTTTAGCTTTGCCATGACAGCAGTTTAAAAAAATCTGTTAAAGGGACGCCGATACGGAAAACCTACTATACTGTAGACGATTACTTAGATGATAAAAATGCGCGGATAAAGCTACTCTCCACCCTGTACAAGAAATTAATGACTAAATATATATAATATAATAGTTATAAGTATAATTTGGAAAACAGCAACCGCCGAGTTTGTTGTTCGCTAGGAGCAGTTTTCCGAACTAGCACTGGAGTTGACGATTTAAAAGTACTTGTTTAAAAGTTTATTTTAATAAAGAATATTTTGAATTTTAATTTATGCGCACTAAAGACGTATTTAGTACGACGTAGTTAGTAGACGTATTTAGTTCTCATATAAAAAAAAAAATTAATTAAAAATGATAATTAATCATACATCAATCATCTTTAGATAGATTAAATAACAATAATAATTAAACAATAAGTTGAACTGAATAATGGCTGATTGGAGTAAACATAGTTGAATCTTTTGTTTTATTTTAACAATAGTTTTTAAGATAACAAAATTTTATATAATTAGAATATATATATTTTTTTAAATAGGTCTCGTACGAAGTCCCAAAAGTTTTTGAAGAGATATGCTATTACTGATACCTAAACTACTTAGATATAACGTATATTGGCCTCCTTTACAGCATGAAATGAAAGTACAATACGAGTGTTAATCACGTGTCATAAGTATAAGCCTCCGTTCTCATTAACGAGGGATTTTGATAGCTTTACCAACACTACGTGATAGGTAATAGAGATGTGGAAATAAATACGTGGAATCCTCGTGAAGGAGAGTTGAAGTTATATACATGTACCTTCCTTTTTATTAGGCTGTCGATATATTTGATGTTATTAATGTATTGAGTAGCTTTAGTAAGCCTTTATTTAAGGAAAACCCATCAAGGACAGGCGGTGTAGCCAATGTACCGCATTGTCCTGACTATCCCTTCGGTGATATAAGTATACCTATGGAATTTCGCATTCATAATATAAAATTACAAGAAGGTTTTTCAAAAGTATAGTCTGGTCTGTTTTACGCTGAAAAAGCTTTGATAGCCCAGCGGTGGGACCGTTCAACTACTTCGAAGGGAGGCGCGGGTTCAGAACCCGGGCAGGCACCAATGAGTTTTTCTCTTAAAACTTAATGTGTTCAATTGACATTTGCAATTTAAAACACAGTTTTCGGTGAAGGAAAACAGTGAGGAAACCTGCATGTTTCTAGAGAATCCTGGGGATATGTGTAACCCACCAATCCGCATTGGAGCCGCGTTGTGGTTTTTAGGTCTATCCATTCTCGCCAGAAACGGAAGAAGGAGGCCTATGCCCAGCAGTGGGTTAGTAACAGCCCGTTATTTTGCTTTAATTTACGTTTTAACGCTAATCTGCTGAAGCAACATGTATGAAATATTATACTTTGGAAGCATATACACCGAACTAAAATTTACGATAAAAAATCCGTTTTACCTCAAAATAGGTTTGATAGAGAATTGAGGGTATTTTAGCACGAAAAGCATACATTTGTTATTTCTAAAATGTTAAACAGGGTAACTGTTTTTATCAAGTTTTACTTTATATGACTGACGTGCATTTAAACGAAAGTTTTATTAATATGACGAAGGAAATTAATAATTAATATAACTTAAGGACTAAATACTAAACTTCCGACCATATAATGTTTTGCCATAAAGTTCATAAAGTATCATAGTTTATACCATATTAAATAACGCCTCTACAAATTAAACCAAAGTGTACGGTAGAGTATATTTGAATAAGTCGTAATAAACATTACGATAATCAATCGAACTGAATATTACTTTACCGTAAATATTATATCAATCGAAGAAGGTCATAAAGTCTATACAGTATTCTACTATTCAAAGTATCTTACAAATCTAGCACAATTGCAAGTCGATATCGTTTTAAATATGAAATCTGATACCATTTAATTTAATACCTAGTTATCGTAACAGTGGATACTGTCCGTGAAATAAAACATTACTCACTGCACCTACTTATTATATCATTACCATTGCCCGAACGGCAATCGACAGTGATTATTAGTTCGTTACATTTACTTAAATTTATCAACGACCTGCACAATGTTTCATTGCCGTATGAATAATGGCGGCCATTACCGCAGCGGTACCGCGTGCTTGCTTTTATCTGAGCGGTGGTTATGCATTCGCCATAGAGTAATGAATGGAATAGAGCGTTAGAACCGTATTTATCATAGACTAACAATGCCCCGCGGTTTCATCCGCGTACATACCGATCTCGTGGTAGTGGAAAGTTTACTAAGTCAGACTATAGACTTATTTTTGTAAATTGAAAGTTTGGTCCTAGTACTTATCGATAGTTAGGCAAAGGAAATTTTAACGGAATGCATTCATAACTACACAAATACAATACGCTACAATTGTTATGGCATTTTCTCTATATTGTCATTTTTAAATGTCATCTTTTGATTGGAATGTCCGATTTCATTAACGCCGTGTGGTATCCGGCTGCATAGAATAGACCACCCTCCTTTCTTACCAAGGTGTCATAAGAGGCGACTAAGGTAAATGCCGTGTGGTATCTGGCTGCATAGAATAGACCACCCTCCTTTCTTACCGAGGTGTCATAAGAGGTGACTAAGGTAAATGCCGTGTGGTATCTGGCTGCATAGAATAGACCACCCTCCTTTCTTACCAAGGTGTCATAAGAGGCGACTAAGGTAAATGCCGTGTGGTATCTGGCTGCATAGAATAGACCACCCTCCTTTCTTACCAAGGTGTCATAAGAGGCGACTAAGGTAAATGCCGTGTGGTATCTGGCTGCATAGAATAGACCACCCTCATTTCTTACCAAGGTGTCATAAGAGGCGACTAAGGTAAATGCCGTGTGGTATCTGGCTGCATAGAATAGACCACCCTCCTTTCTTACCGAGGTGTCATAAGAGGTGACTAAGGTAAATGCCGTGTGGTATCTGGCTGCATAGAATAGACCACCCTCCTTTCTTACCGAGGTGTCATAAGAGGTGACTAAGGTAAATGCCGTGTGGTATCTGGCTGCATAGAATAGACCACCCTCCTTTCTTACCAAGGTGTCATAAGAGGCGACTAAGGTAAATGCCGTGTGGTATCTGGCTGCATAGAATAGACCACCCTCCTTTCTTACCAAGGTGTCATAAGAGGCGACTAAGGTAAATGCCGTGTGGTATCTGGCTGCATAGAATAGACCACCCTCATTTCTTACCAAGGTGTCATAAGAGGCGACTAAGGTAAATGCCGTGTGGTATCTGGCTGCATAGAATAGACCACCCTCATTTCTTACGTAAATGGGGACTAAGGTAAGATGACGTCAGGCAGGCGGCCGGTCGTAAAATACGTAGCCAAATCATATGACAAAATGTTTGTAACATGTTTTGGCAACCCAACTTAGAGTGAGATAAGGGCAGGAGAATGATATCCGATTTTATTAATTTAAAAAGTTTTTTAAAGGTATTGAAACAGTTATTAATAAAATATCATTTAGTGGGATAAGGATTAATACGGAGATGTAAATATTATGATTTGATTATTATCGCCACTTTTATCAACTTTTACAATATAGAAAAGTATTTATATTAGCAAAACTATAATAGTTAGATATATGGCATCGCGGACTTATTTGTAGATTTTGATACGTTTTATAATAATGTAGAATATTTTTTTGTTCTATCAGCAATAGTTTCCGCAACATACGCGATGAAATATTAATATTATTATTATTACAATATTAGTAGGGATCTCTATTTTTTTTGAAAATGTAATATAACCTATGTTGCTCAATGAAGAAGCAGCTTTCCAATGGTGAAAGAATTTTTGAAATCGGTGCCGAAGTTCTTGCGTGAAAACATTACAAACACACACATACACACAAACATACAAATCTTTCTCTTTATAATATTAAGTAAAGTATAGATTTACTATACTGGTACGGTAGTTATAGACATACCCGTAAGTGAGTGTCGCAACAAATAATCAGAGGGAAATTGAAACTTATCATTATCATATAATTTTTACCGTTGTATATAAACAAAGCAATAGTATCAAGCAATCAAGGGTATATGCTGATTTTTCGAGGGGATCACGGGTTCAAACTCCGGGCAGGCACTAATGAGTTTTTCTGCCAAAAGTTTGGCATTTATCTGATTGATAATTGAAATTTATCACACGCTTTTCGTGAGGAAACCTACATATCTCTAGAGAATTATGGGGATATGTATAACACACAAATCCGCATCGGAACAGCGTGGTGGGTATTAGCTCCAATCTTTCTCTCCAAAAATAGAGATGGGAGGCCTACGCCTAGCAGTTACTAAAACTTTATAATGGCGAACAATAGACAGTATTGCCGTGTGGTATCCGGCTGAATAAAATAGACCAACCTCTTTCTTAACGAGGTATCGTAAAAGGTGACTAATGTAAGCCGACCCGCTGTGTGGTATCCGGCTGAGTAGAATAGACCACAACGGTAAGAAATGAGGGTTGCTTACCGTGGTGTCGTAAAAGGTGACTAAGATAAGATGACGTCAGGTACGCGGCCGGTCGCAAAATACGCAGCCGAATCATGTGACAACATGTTTATAACATGTTGTGCCGACCCCACTTAGACTGGGTTAAGGGCAGGAGGATGATGAATAGTTTGGCAGTACTTGGCAATATTTTGCTAATCACCTATATAGCAAAATATTACCTATATCATCATGTGTTGTGACAGTTATATAAAAAAGATTTCTGAGAGCTTCTTTGCGATAGCATTAGGTATAAAAGCACGTGTCCCCGAATATCTACAGAGATAATGTTATAGAGATAATGTATAGAAAATATTTGTCTTAAAAGCACTCACAAAGTATTTCTTGTCTCTTATATAAAAATATACCTTAATATTCCTGTGTAGAGAATTCAGAAGGCTTTTATATATAGAGCTGTAAGAAAAAATATTTCTGAGTGGTATTTCTGTGACCTTGCGTCCCTCAGAGTTCAATGTACAAGAGGGGTTGGATGTAGGTATATTTGTTCATATATTTTATTATATACTTTCTGTTATTTGAGCCTATTCTAAATCGGCTTGGCAGGCTACCAATGTTAATAGATGTATCTTACAATTCACCGTTTATAGACTTATTCATATGCTTGGATTTGAAAATCCTTTCAGCTTGAAACAAGACTGTATTTAAATAATGTAAATTTAATGTTTAAAAGACCGCCGATTTTTAATCAGTAAAAGCAACATTCCGAACTAGTACCTTCACTAAATCTAATTGATCCTTGACGATTCAAAAGTGCTTGGAAATGACTTACTTAAATAAAAGATTATTTTGATTAATTTATTGATTGATTATAAAAAGAAACATTTTCGTGACTGTTAGACTAGCCTTAGTTATATATTTTTTACATTTGACATTCATTACATTTGAAAGTATATAACGTTCGTGATCGCTCCAATAGAAATTCATATCATCATCATCATTATCATTCTCCTGCGCTTATCCCACTCTAAGCGGGGTCGGCACAACATGTTACAAACATGTTGTCATATGATTTGGCCATGTATTTTACGACCGGCCGCCTGCCTGACGTCAATTTATCTTAGTCGCCTTTTACGACAACTCGGTAAGAAATGAGGGTGGTCTATTCTATGCAGCCGGATACCACACGGTATTTACCTTAGTCGCTTGTTACGACACCTCGGTAACAAAGGAGGGTGGCCTATTCTATTCTGCCGGATACCACACGGCGTTCAAATAGAAATTCGTATATTGTAAATATATTAGTATCTAAAATAAAAGATAATTTTATATTTTATGTAATTTATATTACTTTTGTGGTCTAAAGTTACTTAGACCTCTATATCTATTACGAATTTACCTTGCCCTAAGCTTATACTAGAAAACGAAATAAGAAAGTATATTAATCAACTTTTATATTATGTATATACATGCGCAAAAGCCACAGATAACATTAAAGTCGAGTCAAATATACATAACAGTTTCCAACATAATAATTTTGAAAGAAACTTTAATATCCAACTTTCTTCTGTGTCCATTTCATGCATTACTAATTTAATAATTAAATTAATTAACTTTCTCGCTTTGAGCAAATGTTTTATTTATTTCATCTTTGATTATAATCACAAAGAGATTGTTGTTAGTAATCATAAAGCTAGGGTACCGGGCAATTGCAGTGATCGTGCAGCGATTATTTAGTCAGTTAGTGGCTCGGGTCATAATATATTGTATTAACGCCGACACGTTCAAACCCTCCCTTCGTCTCCATTTCTTCTTCCTTCCACTGGTGAACACTGAATGCCGCTCCAGTCATCTCGATTACACCGCGAAGACCCCAAATTAAAGCGAGTCAAGATAGCGTCGCCTTCAGTGTTCCCAGTATTTTATTCAAAATATTCCAGCCAAATGTCTCAGTGACAACAAATTTATTGGCTATAGTCGCTAACTATAAAGAAGAAAGAAGAGCGAGCTATTCTTGGAGTATCTCTACATGAGCAAATAAGAAATGAAGAGACCAAAATCACCATCATAGCTCAGCGTGTCGCGAAACTGAAGTGCCGATGGCCGATGAGTGGGGCACATAGTGCGGAAAACCAATGGGCATTAGGTTCTTAAGGTGTTAGATCCCACACCGGAAAACGCAGTGTCGGTAGATCCTCTACGAGGTGGATTGATGCCTTCAAAAAGTCGCGGGGAGTTACTGGATCCGATCGGCACAAGATCTTGTGGTGTGGAAATCCCATGATCTCCACACCATGATCTCACCATGATCTTAACAACATGGGAAAAGACCTATGTCCTTAATTTAACTAGATTAAACATAACGTCGATGTAGAAATAGGGAGAAACAAAATGGGACCAGCTTTACTTTGTACATCCCCTTTTCAGGATTTTAATATTTAAAAGGGTACGTATATACATTTATAGAGTATCACGTATTTTATAGCGTGTTGGAATTTAAGAAAGCGTTCCCAAAACGTAAACATTCAATTCTAATTATATTATTTTTAGAATAATCTCTAAGGCTGATAAGGTTGGCATTTTATGAAACTAACTGAATAACCTTAATATTTTCTTAAAACCGAGTTTCAGTAGTCTATATCCTCCCAATATTCTAAAGACGTAAAATTTAAAAGCTTATCAGTGTATGTGTGTTCATGTTTAAAAATTAGTCCAAAATTGAATTTAGTTTACATAACCTCATTTACTTATTTATTTCTTTATTGTACAAACATAAAAATATAAAACAAACAAAGAAAAAAAAATAGCACATGTACAAAGGGATAACTCCATCCCTAAGGGATCTCTACCAGCCAACCTTTAAGTAACAGAAAGAAAATGACGAAGTGAAATATGGATAATGAAAAAGGAAGGAAGAAAAAGAAAAATAACGAAACACTATATACATAGATTAATGTTGAAAAAAGATGCAATATAAGATAATAGTGATTATTTGAATTAATTAAAATGTAACGATTTAATTAGTCGATACATCATCTACTAATTTAATACTAAAAATAAGCTACTACATTTAATTTAAATGACTTGAGACAAATATTTTTCAGTCTGTGACTTAAATGCTGTTAGGGAAGGAGATTTGCGGATTGATATCAGTAAATCATTCAACAGCTTTACACCTTGAAAGCTAAATGAACTTAACCTTAACACTTTGGGTAAAACCACAGGTAACATCGCGAGTGAAAACGAAAATTAAGTACGCATTTATCGGACAAGTAGTGCTATGGTAATGAGCAAGCATAAGTAAACAATACAGAAATGGGCACCATCGCATACTACAAAGCCAAACGCGCATGCGCGTCACCCCCTAAAGTGCGTTAACCCCGAGAGGCGAGATGAAGGTCGCGAGACGATCTGGGATCAGCAGGCCTACCATGAACTCTTATTGCAACTCAACTGAAGACGTAAACATTTTCTTTTTCATACCATGACTTCTTAAAAACGCACACTTTAAGTCGTTGTCGAATGAGCGTTCGGAATGCGTCCTAAAATATTTGCGTAATAGAGACAGAGTTATCTATAGTTCATATAACGTTATCCTTTTCAAACATTACGACTCTAATGCAATCCACACTTCATGGTACGAAAAGAAAGCAGTTGGGTTTTGGTACTGCCTTTGAATTGAATTGTTTTCTAAAAGTTCATGGTAGGCCTACAGAAACCACCCTTTTTGGAGCCTTCTTCTGCTTCGTTCAAAAATAAATTGTAAATTGTTTCTTTTTCTTATATATAGTGTAATTTTGTGCAATAAAGATGTTTATCTATCTATCTATCTATTTTAAGATAATCTTTAAATGTAAATAAACTCAATTCCGCTCTTGATCCCACGAATCATTGATAAATATTTCTTGGTCTTAACAACAACGCCATAGCTATCTTGAAGATATTACTTAATTTACTTAACTTAATACAAAGGTATTGAAAGCTTCTAAGTGAGGTCGGCACAACATGTTTGCTGTTACATGTTTGGGCTAGTTATATTACGACCGGCCACCTGCCTCACGGCAACCTACCTTAGTCGCCTTTTACGAAACCTCCGTAAGAAATGAGAGTGGTCTATTCTACTCGGCCAGAGACTTTATCCGATGTTATTCACTTTATCCGATGTTTACTTTATCCGATGTTATGCAAGAAAAGTAAGATGTCGCTCCGCAACAAAGTGACACTCTACAAAACTTGCATAAGACCAATAATGTCCTATGCGAGCGTTGCGTTCGCGCACGTTTCAAAGGTCAGATTGCTCAGGCTCCAAAGACTTCAGAACCGATTTATGCGGACAGCCACTGGGTGTCCGTGGTTCATGCGGAACGTTGACCTCCATGGAGACCTCGATCTCCCTACCATTACTCACCTCTTTAAACGTTTTTCGAAATCTTACTTCGAGAAATCTGAGGTACACTCGAACCCCCTTATTTTAGTTGCTTCTACCTACATCCCAGTTAGGTCCGACCATCGAAAATATAGGCGTCCAAAAAGCGTCTTGTATGACCTCGACGATCAAATAACGATCGCCAACACAGATACACGTAATACACACACACAGCGTCTTCGCCGGCGAAGACGAGGTCCCAGTTTTCTGACGTCGGTCGGTCGTGGCTTTTCGCCAAACTTCCGACGCCGCAATGACTAATCTAAGTCATACCATCAACCCTCCACTACGCGTCGCCCTAAGCCGTGGTCCGGCCTCACAGGAGGCACCCTTAGGACGACGTTCCCCGATTTAAGTAGAGCTTCTGCGCTCTACTCCCTGCATTTCGCAACCTCGACGATGCTTCTGCGCTCGCCCGTCCCGTCCGGTGACGCTGTAAAAGCCATTAGGGCTAACAGCATACAGTCAGTTCGAAAAAAAAAAAAACTCGGCCAGAGTACACGGCGGGTTAACTTAGTCTAGTCGCCTCTTACGACACCTCGGAAAGAAATGAAGGTGGTCTTTTCTACTCAACCGAATGCCACACGGCGGGTCAACTTACTTTAGTCACATTTTACAACACATCACCAAGAAATGAAGGTGACCTATTCTATTCATTCTATCGATACTACATTTCGGTGCATTAAAAGGATATATTGTAAATAAAAAAGTGATATCATATCCCCCTAATAGTTTCCGAACAAAAAGAGTATGAAAATACATACTTTTTACAGTTACTGGGGAGTTACCCTGTAATTTGGACGCCGCAGTCACGCGTGTTATTACAGATGATTGCTTAACAGCGACGCGACGTAGACGACACGATGTGGTATCAATTTAGAAATTAAATTGCGATACATGCAGTTTATATTATTTCTCTAAATCTAATCTAAATCTATATTATTTCTATTGTAATAGGACCAAAGAATTATTGTCTGATTCAAGAATGCCGTCGTCAATCTTGTCTAATTTACCTCAATACGAACACTATTTTTGTGAATGAATAAATGAAATTTTATTCCTTTTTTTTCCAAATTGACTAATGCTTTTGCCCTAACTGCTTTGAGAGCGTCACCGGAAATATGCGCAGAAGCTTCGCGGGAATGATAGACAAGTTAGATTTTATCAAATAAAAAAACAGCGAGTGTATAACAGTTGATTAATATACAAAATACATAAACGATTATTAATGAATTTGATCGATCTTATTATTCCTATTTAATACAATTGAAATGGGATAAAAGCATGAAATAGATGAGAGGTTTTGGAGATTTTTTTAAATTTTTATTTTGCTGTATGCTGCGACGACTTGAAACTGTTAATATGTCAAAATATAGTATCAGCTTTAATGTAAGGGGGAATGAAGTATGTGTTTGCAAGTTTTAATTGATTTAATGGCGAATTTATGATAAAATTATTTTTCTTTAATCTGCGTTCGTTAAGAAAATCTATGTAATGCTAAGTGTAGCAAGCAGAAAACGTTCTCATACCTTAAACATGAATGACCAGCCAACATACGCCATGCCTAAGCAAGCATTCTTATGATTGCGCATTTCAATTCTATTAGGCGATTCTATTAACAAACGTAGATTATAGCATTTTTTTTCATAACTTCAGTACTATGGAATTCCGCAAATTAACGTCTGCTTCCATAAATTGTTTGATTTAATGTCCTTTTTTTAAAATAAAGGGTAGGCTTTTATTTAACTTGCCGTGTATGTGAAGGTGGAATCAAGCAAGTTAAATTTGACCCACTTTCCGGTGTCCGATTGAGCTGAAATTTTACATACTGGTCGAGTTCCGATGACAATGCATGTTTGTGATAAGCATGACCCGATGCTGCTGCTAAGCTTGTTTATGCCAAGCATGATGATACAGTTGCTAGGGTAGCTCCGGACAAGGGAACTCCTCAACGGGTAACAGTATGGACACGATTTTTTTTTAAAAGCGCTTTTAAGTTCACTTGTTACGTAGATGCATGTAAACGGTGTTTACATACATAATGTAAGTTTTACCATACCTATGTAAGTGCAATTTTTATTTTTTTTTATTTATTTATTTATGAAATTTTATTGCACATTCCAACAATAGAATATATAAAGCAGATGAGAGAAACACATTGGGGATATCTCACATTTGAGGCGTGCAAAGGCGGCCTTATTGTTATGAGCAATCTCTTACAGGCAACCTTTGTAAAGTATTTATTTACAGGAGTGTGGAATGGTGCATGAACAATATTAATATACCTACTTATACTTAATACGAATATACGTAAATAATCATGAAATATATAACACTTATATATAAATAAGATAAATATAATAATACACTACTAGATTAATATAAGTTATAACGACAAATAATAGTAATATAAGCGAGATATAAAAATCGACAATGACTTTAAATGATGAATATCACAGGGAAGGTCATTCCACAGCTTAACAAAAATAGCCGTAAAGGAGTTAGCGAAGAATCGCGTACGACAAGTGGGAGTTTTTAGCCTATTATCAGTGCATGTTCTAAGGCTAAGGTGATGATCAGCGTTAGAGCCAAGGAAAGAGAAACGTTGTTTGAGATAAGACGGAGTTAGAGGGTTGAAAAGAATGGAGTAGAGAAGGGAAAGCATGTGCAAGTTAGTTAATTTAATGTATTTTTCATTTACATGAACTTATCATAGAGTCTCGAAAGATGATATCTAAAACGATCCCGGCTGTCGAATCAGAATCTCGACTTTATTGCCCAAGTGGTCCGCGGGAGGTTATCATATATTAGCGGTGATTTCACACGTTTATTGCGCAATAAAGAAAACCGATAAAATAACGAGTACAATTTTATGTTTGCTATCGGGATAGTTAAGAAGGCCATCGCTTACGGGTTTCGTTATAAGCTGTATAGTAAAAAAAACGGAACGTTATTTACGATGATTTTAAACTTTAGCTATTATACGCGCTTTATATTAGTTTGTATGTATGTATATATATCTGTACATAACCGAACTCGTCCTTTGTTTGAACTTGTCCTCTGAACTCTACTTTGAACCGTCACATTTAATTCAAAGTTGTTCCCCTTTCAAGAACGGATGATGATTGAAAAAACAGTCAATTTCACTAAAAAGTAGAGAATCAAGCTTTTTATCGATAGAATAAAAATAATGATTAATAAATATAATTATTATTAAATTAGTTGGTTATTATTTGTCGCCACGGAAAATTAATCTAATATACTCTAATATACAATGTCTATACCTATTGTAAAACAAATTCCCAAATAGTTGTCTGTCTGTTCAAAATCTACTGAACGAATTTTTATACAGTTTTCACCAAAACATAGTACAATAAGCAATATAACAGAACTAACTACTTTGCTATAATCCGCACGGGTTAAGTGAATGCATGCAAAGCCAATGTGTATGAAGCAGGCAAAATCTACGTACCTTATACATGCAGGACCAGCCACCACATGCACCCCAAGGCGCAATTCACCAGCAACAACGCACACAAAAGCAGCACACACACCCACACCTAAATGTAGAGTGTAGATCTGTTCATCGCATTAAAATCTAATTTTTGCGACTTTGTCGTGAAGTCTATCTCTTGATAAAGCTTCAGTTACGAGGCAAAATGATTGTTGAGATTGTTGTAGTGAATGTCTGGAGTGCTTGTGTATTGTTGGGTTATTGGTAGTATGCGATTTTTTACTTTACTTGTTTATATTTTTACACTTGATAAAAAAACTACTTGATAATTAACTAACACTTGATAATTTTATACTTGATATTATAACCGACTGTACTTGGATTGAAAATACTATAATGTTTTTATGACTCGAGGCACAATGTATTAAGAATTACGATCAAGTCTGCAGACACAGCCTTAAACTGATATTGTTCGTCGTCCAGTTAGCTAAAACGATTAATAATAAATATAAAAATAAATAATGATTAATATAATAATAAAGGGGTACAATCATCGAATCACAAGGACGGAAAGCTTTCGGGAAAATACGCGCGAACTTGTCAAAAAACTTGCATAGCAAATAACACACACAAACACACACACGGTGCGATATTGGCAGGAGCTCGGAAAGAAAACTACGTTCGAAAGATGCCACAAGTTAGTTATTGCCGAAACCGAAGCATCATCAATAGATAGACTCCACGACAAAATCGCAAAATCGCGATATGTTTTTACGAATCCTGCATGTAACGGGTATGAAAAAACGGATAGTCCACTATACATTTAGCACTAAATATATTTTCCATTTACTGTATTGCGGATTACAGCAAAATAATTTTATTATTACTTTTGTTTTTTTAATTATTATGATTTTGAGAGATCTATCTAATATTTCAATTGCGTTTTACGTTGTGTTTCGTTTCCTAGTAAGCATTAAAAGACAAAGAAATTACGTATTTATCGTATCAGTATATCTTTAACTTCTATAATCTTTAACTAAGCTTCGATTATTGATAATGTTACATTGGATTCTAAAAAAGGCGCCGCAAATGGCGGCGATGCGTCCATCTATCCTATTCGAAACTTATCTGCAATCCAACATCAAGTTTGTTCACTTACACTGTCTTTCCCATGCAACCTTACTAATCAGTATGCAACTGTGCGTTGTTGACAGCTTATCACGCGACGCAACACATCCGATGCATGACAAGGTTGTTTATGTGTCTAAACATTCTTTTACTTGGAATTAATAGATATTTTTCATAGATATTCATTGCTATTGAGTCGTGCCGCGTAGGTCTTTTTTATGTCTGTCATGTTTTTTTATAAATTCTGCTTAGCTGCCTACCAACGCATCCGATTCATGAAATTAAAATGTACGTTCGTTATTATTTATATATTCATGTTATGTTAGTATTTACGAGAATTACAAATGAGGCGTGCATCTCGTTGGCCATTTTAAAAATCTATTTGAACACACCCGCACTTGAGCCGATAGGAGATATGAAACTACACTTATTAGAATACAAATCTCACTTTATTAAAATTTTTTTTTTCGGACACTAACTAATGCTGTTAGCTCAAATGGCTCTTACAGCGGAAGCGGAAGCGCGGAAGCATCGCCGGGGGTGTAAACTGGGAGAGCGAGTCTCAAGCGAGGCTCGAGCGAGGCTCGCAGCATCCTGGGAGCGTCGCCTTAAGGGTGCCTCCTGTAAGACCGGACCTCGGCTTAAAGCGACGCTCTGTGGTGGACTGTATCGAACTCAACATTATTATCTAATTCTATAAATTATTCATAATAATTAGTTGCTTGTTTAATGTTCGACCATTATTTCATCTGTTTTTAGTTATGCAGCCGACAGCATTTATACATATTATGAAACAGAGTCCACAAAAACTGTCTATATGTATGTGATCGATTTCATTAAAATCTACTAAATAGATTTTTATACGATTTTTATTAAAAGATAGTGGGATGCAGCAAGGATAACACGTCTTAATCGTTTGAGCATCACGCCTTGTACTACTTGGAAAAATAACAAAAAATTTAACCAACTATATACAAAGAATAAAAGCTTACTACAAGTAAAAAAATATACACGCTCAAAGGCATAACGATCTTAAACATGACCACGATGTTTCGCCGCAGGTTCCGTAATTAGGGAAATTATAGAGTTTAAATTTTCAGCGCATTAATAAAGTATTACAAAAGATTTATACGTTTAAATCAATTTTATCTTCGCGTTGTTATGACTTACAAGTTATACATGATCACGATTTAGATTTCTACGAGCACAAGTCAGTATTTTACTCTTTTAGTACAATCATACACCTACGTATTTAGGATGGTACTAAAAATGTTGTACCTATAGAACGTCATTGCATTATATATTTACATTATATATTACAGGCATTTAACGTTTATAGTTCTGACATGTGGTATACGGCTGAGTAGAATAGACATCCCTCATTTCTTACCGAAGCGTCGTGAAAGGCTACTAAGTTAAGTCGACCCACTGTCTATTAGCCGGCTGAGTAGAACAGACCACCCTCATTTATAACCGAGGTTTCGTAAAAGGCGACTAAGGTAAGTTGACCCACCGTGTCCTACCTGGTTGGGTAGAATAGACCTCCCTCTTTCTTACGACGCACCGTAAAATATTAAACTCCTTGATTTATAGAAGCAGGCGTTACTTTGCCGAATTCCATATTACAAGCAATATAACAGAACTAACTACTTTGCTATAATCCGCACGGGTTAAGTGAATGCATGCAAAGCCAATGTGTATGAAGCAGGCAAAATCTACGCACCTTATACATGCAGGGCCAGCCACCACATGCACCCCAAGGCGCAATTCACCAGCAACAACGCACACAAAAGCAGCACACACACCGCAGACAAAAATCGTACTGGGCAGTACGATTTTTGTTGTGAAGCCTATCCTCCTGATGATGCTTCGGTTTCGGGGCGAAACGATCGTCGAGATTGTGGTGGTGGGTGTGTGTGCTGCTTTTGTGTTCGTTGTTGCTGGTGAATTGCGCCTTGGGGTGCATGTGGTGGCTGGTCCTGCATGTATAAGGTGCGTAGATTTTGCCTGCTTCATACACATTGGCTTTGCATGCATTCACTTAACCCGTGCGGATTATAGCAAAGTAGTTAGTTCTGTTATATTGCTTATATTAAACTCCCTTAATATTAAAACATTTACTAAAGCGGTAAAAATATGAAAAGAGCCTAATTAGGTCGCTGTAAGGTCGTGTCCTGATGAGTTTTTAATGGATTCTTGAACATCATTAGCAATTTACTTAATACATGTTTATTGATTAAACAGTAATTAAAAGCGAAAATTGTGAACATAATGTTTAAGAAATTAATATATATTTTTCTTCTTCAATGATTTCTTCAAGGATTTCCACGTCTTTTTTCCCACGAAACTAAGTCCTTTTTCCCCATAGAGCTCAATCAACTGGTGTGATGCCACCACTCAGAATACAGGATCCTAAACCCAGGTTCTTTCTAATTCGTTCCGCCAATTGTCATTGAAGTGCAAGACACGATGAACTATTTAAAATGCGCGCGTGGAGCCGATATTTTTGTCAGGAGGATAGGCTCCACGACAAAAATCGTACGGCAGTTCGATTTTTGTCGTGGAGCCTATGATGCTTCGGTTTCGGGGCGAAACGATCGTCGAGATTGTGGTGGTGGGTGTGTGTGCTGCTTTTGTGTGCGTTGTTGCTGGTGAATTGCGCCTTGGGGTGCATGTGATGGCTTGTCCTGCATGTATAAGGTACGTAGATTTTGCCTACTTCATACACATTGGCTTTGCATGCATTCACCTAACCCGTGCGGATTATAGCAAAGTAGTTAGTTCTGTTATATTGCTTGTAATATGGAATTCCGCAAAGTAACGCCTGCTTCTATAAATCATGGAAACCTCATATTAACCTCAAATTTAAAGCCATTCGTTCCAAACTTTATCTTTCATTATACACAATTTATTATTCTTAGGACTCTAGGACAATTTAGTATTCTTTTGGATTAGTAAACATATTAGTAGCATCTTTATTCATCTATTTAATTATTATAACAAAATTAATCTATAAATTAAATAGTCAAATTTACTATTGTTGATATTGCAACATGTTTTTTGATATTATTATTTTTTATTTTTCCCTTTTGTGCTATCTCGAATGTAAAAAAATATTAATCTAGGTACATATATTTTCGTTTACTTTTCCTTACTTTCTATATTACACGTATTTCATTTTTACAAATTTGGAGAGATCCCTTTTAGGGATAAGTTTGTATTTGTACATGTGCTATTTTTTTCTATTCTATATATTTCTATATTTTAATATATATAATATATATAAGAAATAAGTAAATACACATATCGTTCTGCGAGCAAGCGAACGCATTCGTTCGTTTATAACGACCATTAAACAGTAACTTAATTACATTGTTTAATTTATATTGAATGTAATAAATAAATTAAAAATATACGCGTATAAATAAATATTTACAACATCGATGATTTTTTAAAACTTATCTCTTACATCAAATAAATCTAGGCAGGTTTAGTATCGAAAGCAGACACGCCGCACGTAAATACAGCCAATCCAAATTAAACTTTACGTGTATGCAATAAGGTGAAATTTGAAGGGGAGAGTGTATTGAAAGAGTCCATTTATGAAATTCATTAATCACTTAGGATAATGGTATATCTGCTCGGGATTACAATAACGATGCAACCTTTTGCGACTGACCCCGGCCAAGGGTACCGCGTGATACGTTTCATCGGACTAATGTACAGTTAGAAGCAAAATATTATTAATATTTTAGCAACCAATTTAAGCTTTATCTGATTTATAGAAGCAGGCGCTACTTTGCGGACTTCCATATTACAAGCAATATAACAGAACTAACTAATTTGCTATAATCCGCACGGGTTAGGTGAATGCATGCAAAGCCAATGTGTATGAAGCAGGCAAAATCTACGTACCTTATACATACAGGACAAGCCACCACATGCACCCCAAGGCACAATTCACCAGCAACAACGCACACAAAAGCAACACACACACCCACCACCACAATCTCGACGATCGTTTCGCCCCGAAACCGAAGCATCATCAGGAGGGTAGGCTCCACGACAAAAATCGTACTGAACAAAAATCGCAGTACGATTTTTGTTCAGTACGAACATTAATCGCAGTACGATTTTTGTTCAGTACGAACATTAATCGCAGTACGATTTTTGTTCAGTACGAACATTAATCGCAGTACGATTTTTTTTCAGTACGAACATTAATTGCAGTACGTTTTTTGTCGTGGAGCCTATCCTCCTGATGATGCTTCGGTTTCGGGGGGAAACGATCGTCGAGATTGTGGTGGTGGGTGTGTGTGTTGCTTTTGTGTGCGTTGTTGCTGGTGAATTGTGCCTTGGGGTGCATGTGGTGGCTTGTCCTGCATGTATAAGGTACGTAGATTTTGCCTGCTTCATACACATTGGCTTTGCATGCATTCACCTAACCCGTGCGGATTATAGCAAAGTAGTTCGTTCTGTTATATTGCTTGTTTTAAGCTTTATCATTTGAAAAAACAATTAAAGAGTGGTTGAACCAGAAAGCTGTACTGTATATATGAAATCAATGCGTAGATATAGCTATCATTCGACCGTGCCCAATATAGTAATGACTAGATGTAAGTAATTATAAGAATTATTTTGAAAAGAGCAACCGTCGAGTTTCTTGCTAACTCTCTGTGTCTGTGGGAACACCTTTCCGACCTAGCAGCAGAGAAAACGATTCAAAAGCACTTGTTTACAAGTTTATTGGAATAAAGCATATTTTGAATTTCCTGTATTAAATGTCCCCAAAATCGATCATGACATGATCGATTTTATCAAAACCTACTAAACGGATTTTTGATCGGTTTTCACTAAAAGTAGTACCATTTTTGAGGAAGTCTTAGGTTTATAGTACACCCTCCTGAACGGTTAATAAGTGTCCTATGTATACCTGGGGCAGAAAATCTCCCTAGCGCGATTTTGATTCATTAGAACACTGTGCAGCGCCATATCTATGGTTGATTAGGTAGGAACGATTTTATAAAAATGTCATTTAACGTTTAACACTATTATTGCTGTATAACGCGTGATTAAATATTATAAAACCACTAGCTGACCAGACAGACGTTGTCCCGTCCTAACTATATGACATTATATAACAAAAAACTTTAATACATATTTTGATAATACGTCATTAATCTCCTTTTATATAGACGAGATAATAAATGATTTATATGAAACGCGTGGACAATATCTATCGAAAACTTTTGGAACTGTCAGTAAATTAAATACTTTTACAAATAAAAAAATTTAAATTTGCAGAAAATAAGTTTATTAATCGAGTTAAAGACTATCCTATCCTTTAATTCTGACCGATTTATAACTAAGTACATAGAAAATTTCATTGAAATCGGTCCAGTAGGTTTGACGATGAGCGTAAACACACACCAGGACACGGGATTTTTATATATAGAGAAATAACAGGTAAACAAATTCAAACTTATAAGTTAAAAAGCTGAACATGTTGTAACAACTTCGATGGAATTGAATTTATTGACCAAACGTTCCGAATCAAGTCAAAAGATTACGAGTTATCGGGATGTAACGATTTTTAAATTACATTTGCAATAAATACTACGAATCCCGCTGAGATTAACAGCCTAAGAGACCAAGCCTCGAGACCCGTACTTAAATTTGTTTTAATTGTTTAACGGGGCCCCCAATTACATCCTAGAACCGGCAATGCTTAAGAAATGCCTGTGGATACATTTTCAGCGGATACTTAATTAACAAGCAATACAACAGAACTAACTACTATGCTATAATCCGCACGGGTTAAGTGAATGCATGCAAAGCCAATGTGTATGAAGTACTGCAAAAATCGTACTGCATCAGTACGATTTTTGTCGTGGAGCCTATCCTCCTGATGATGCTTCGGTTTCGGGGCGAAACGATCGTCGAGATTGTGGTGGTGGGTGTGTGTGCTGCTTTTGTGTGCGTTGTTGCTGGTAAATTGCGCCTTGGGGTGCATGTGGTGGCTGGTCCTGCATGTATAAGGTGCGTAGATTTTGCCTGCTTCATACACATTGGCTTTGCATGCATTCACTTAACCCGTGCGGATTATAGCAAAGTAGTTAGTTCTGTTGTATTGCTTGTAAAATGGAATTCCGCAAAGTAACGCCTGCTTCTATAAATCGGATACTTAATTGTATACTCAAAATTTCCCGCGCGTTAGTTAAAGAATCAGGTGCTATTTATTTAAAATTATTCATTTATTAAGTATATATGAATAAATGAAATTATTGTAAATATAATGAGGTGAATAAAAGTTTTTAATTTTGCACACTGTAGATGACAATCGGTTGCACAAGAGAATTTAGTTATAATTTCTACCCAGTAGTGTAACGACAATTTTGTAAATAAATAACTATTTATTATTAAATAAATTTAAGAAAAAAACAAAACTACCCTTTTCACAATATACATAATAAAAGGGTTATAATAAACAGTGATATTGCATTGTCGTACTTTATCATGAAACATGCCAAAGCGTCCAACAATCAACGCATCCTTGCCTCCCGGGGATCCGGGTACACTCTCTGAATATCAACTAATTGCACAAGTATGACATACCATTATATACTTTTTTTAAGAACAATAAGGTTTAATATTCCATGTATATTATGAGAAGATACTCCCATTGTACGCCACCATCTAGTACACTGGTCAAGCATTTAAATGTGTGTGTTAAATTCACTTTCTGATTGTTACAATGAAAATTAATTTAAATGTTCTTTATTCTCTAGACCGCGTAAGGGATAAAAGAAAAAAAGCGTCTGACATAGGAATACAGACATACTTAAGTACTAAGCATAAAGTAAAGTAAAGTATATCTATTCGACTGCTGGGCACTGATTTCCTCCTTTTGGATAAAACGATTGGAATTCAGACCCATCACGCTTCTAGAATTCGATTTCTTGGGTTACTCATATAAGAATTTCTTCAAATAACTTTTCCAGAATTCAGAATTCTTCAGATGTTTTAGTTTAACGAAAATGCGTGTGATAAATCCGTACTAATATTGTAAATACGAAAGTCGGTCTGTTTGAAAGTGATGGGTTTTCTGACGACTAAACAGTGAGGAAAACGGTGTAGCATGCATGTCCACGGGAAGTCAATTTTCATTTTCAAAATAAGTTGAAAAATTCAAAAATCTGCACACACATCTATATATCAAAATTGCGAAACATTCTTGTAAATCTATACTTATACTTATTATAAAACGAAGTCCCAAAAAGCTGTCTGTGTGTATATAATCGTTTTTCTCAAAATCTACAGAACGGATTTTTCAACAGAATTCACTAAAAGATAGTACAATACTTCTCGATGGTTTAAATAGTACATATCGGTATAATGTAAATTGTATTGAAGAGATCGCCCAGTTGTTAAAAAACTCGCTGGGAGCTTTAGTCGCGTGCGCTGTGTTAACCAGCAGAGATACGCTAAAGTAATGTACTAAAGAATTGTAGATCTATAAAAATACAACAAAAAAGTCTGCAATAGCATGTCTCTATCTCTCATGGTTAACTCACAATAACTATTTTTATGTATAAAATTTGAATTCTAGAAAAAAATTGTGACACGTTGATTTCCACGCGGGCGAAGCCTCTGGGGCAGTTATTTAAGAATAATTGTCTCATAATAAATAGGCTTGTATGGACAGGCATAATTTTTATATATGAGCGAGATTGTAATAACTGATTCCCGCGGGCAAATAATTCCGTTGAGACAGAGGGGCTACCTCTAGTTAAATATGCAACAGTGTTTCGGTGTCATTCCTTGAAATGGAAAGCGGATCCCTGCGGGTTGTTTTGAAATTGCACAAACAATTGCGATATTGGAGCCATCGCTTGGATAACATTCGCGATATGCACGTATCATATGCGCGATTTGTTATGATAACTACATATTGTTTGCTGGAATAGCTAGGCTTTTAATTTCATTTTGTTGAAATGTTAACGTGACACCTTTTAGAGATATGCAGGGCTTATTGCTAGAGACCAATATCAAATAATGGGTTGTCACGACTATTTTGCGAATTACACATAATCCAAACCTAATGCCATGTGGTATCCGGCTGAGTAGAATAGACCACCCCCATTTCTTACCGAGGTGTCGTAAAAGAAACTAAGGTAAGTTGACCCACCGTATGGCATCCGGTTGAGTAGAATAGACCACCCACTTTCTTACCGAGAGGTCGTAAAATATGACTAGGGTAAGTTGACGATAAATAAAATATGTAGCCAAATCATGTGATAACATGTTTAAAACAGGTAAAAGGGGTTGTGCCGAACCCCACTTACAGTGGGATAAGGGCAGGATGATGACATAATCCAAACCTAGTATTAAAATTTTGTTATATAGGTCATAACTTCATTGTATATTAGAATATTGTAGCATCGTTTGGCGGCCGCAGTACTCAACACACATGTTATAAGGCTGTTCGCTCTCGCCCAAGACTACTTGCTATGCCTCACTCGAGACGCCGGGGCTAAGAAGTGTAAACTCGGAGTGACCATGTACGCTCTCGAGAGTGAACAGCGACGTACTCACCGATTGTGTGAGGAGGTGTGAGATACTTTGATATGGGCACAACAACGGACACTGGAGCGAGACACCCCGAGACATACCGAGGTGTGACGGGAGCTACCCTGGATACTCTCGCACTCAGGATGTCTCACAGAACGTCACCATTAGAATTAGGTTATAGATTTCTTTGGAATCTTAAATTAACAATAGGAAAATCAAAAAGTGTACCTAGTTTTGAAAGTCGAAGAATAGAAACTGATTTGATCTTTAATATTTAAGCTCATACATATGAACTGATATAAATCCGTTTATACTTCGGGTGCAGAAAAAATCAATAGTAAGGCTGAGGCTATTTCAACCCTAATATTGACGTTAACAACTTTGCCGGTTAGTATTTTTAGTTGTAAGTCATCTTTGAGTTATCTTAGTTCTTCACCACATAACTTGCATGGAGAAAGCCTATTGAAATAACATAGTATCGATTCCCCATTAAAAGGTATCTATGGTTACAGTAGGATAAACAACAACAATGTGGTGAATCACTGAATTGAAAAGTGCAACGGGGGAAAGTAAAATACGATCTTATCTGCATACTCTCGTCTGGGGCGTATTATCATTTTATAGCGGACTAGCGGTACGGCAACACGTTGATGTTGCTTAGTCTGGTTTCGATCAACCCCCCAAATAAAACTGCTCCGATCGCCATCAAAATTTACAGGATTATCCGTTGGGCGAATGTGAAGATTGTCTGAAAATTTCATTAAGATCGGTCCAGTCGTTTCGGAGGCTATAATGAACATACTTTATCTTTGCCTGGCCCGTTGGCGCAGTGGGTAGTGACCCTACCTTCAACTTCGCGGGTCGCGGGTTCGATTCCCGCCGAGGAATAACATTTTCTGTACACAATTTGTGGTTTCCGAACTTGGGTGTGTATTTTTATTTAAGTATGTATTTAAAATTATATATGTAGTATATTTACCAGTTGTCCGTCACCCATAACACAAGTATTAAGTTACTTACTTTGGGGATGGACGACCCTGTGTGTAAGTGTCCCATATATTTATTTATTTATCTTTTATATAGACTCTAATTTTATTTTCTGTATATCGATGATTACAAGACCAGTAACAGAAATGCTAATTCCTTTTACAGAAACTATAACAGAACTACTTTGCTATAATCCGCGCGGGTTAAGCGAATGCATGCAATGTATATGAAGCAGGCAAAATTAACGTACCTTACACATGCAGGACAAGTCACCACATGTACCCAAAAACACCTCCACCAGCAACAATGCACACAAGCAATACACACAACTGAAGCATCATCAGAAGGATAGGCTCCACGACAAAATGCCTGCATTAGCATTTTGTCGTTACATTGCAACATTAGCATTGCATGCATTCGTTAAACCCGCACGGATTATAGCAAAGTATGATATAGTTTCTGTAATATGCAATTCCGCAAAGTAACGCCTGCTTCTATAAATCAGCTAATACCTATCGTTTCTTCCCTTCTAATCAACCAAAACAGATTAGACTTGATTACACAAAGGTTAAATTTAACTAAGATAGACAGGTTATACATAGCTCAGGAAATCTCCAGAAATACGTAAGTTTCCTCACGATGCTTCGCTTCCCTGTAACTCTCGTAATGATATGTCATAATTGATAATTATAAGCCTTTCGAGAACATCCAAAGGTTTGAACTCAATTGACCCATCGCATTGAATGCATGTTAAAGTAAACAATACTTAAACTTAATATATGTGTGAACATATTATTGTGTGAAGCGTATATTCTTTTGCAATTATTGGTTTATACAAAGCGAAGTAAACAACGTTTTTGTCCTGTAATCACAAAAGCAAACGCAATCAACTTAGTAGTGTTAAAATTAAGTGAAATCATATTACAGAAAACATTAAAAGTTTCTGCCGGTGCAGTAACAAGACGTTTAACTGTTACATATTTTTGTCTTATCGATCGATTATTTAAAACAAAAAATTTAAATTGTAAAATATACTTGTTATGATGTACGTTCTTGTCTTATTGATTAATTAAAACAAAAAAAAAATTAATATACTTTTATATGATGTACGTTCATTTACGTATTTCAGTTTGGATTCAATTTTTTTATATACATTGGCACAAAGTGTGATTATCGCTTGATGAAACAAGTAATAAGTAAGTATAGTACCCGGCATTAAATAATGCACATCGATGTTTAGAACGAAACAGCCGGCCATTTCGGTTTCGTAGAGCGCTGTCACTGTCACTCAGTTTGTATGGGACGTTTCGCACGGGTTCGTTAGTCTGTGCGACAGAGATAATGCTCTATGAAGCAGAATCTAGCCGATTTCTCTCTCTAAGCCTCGATGGGCATTATTTATTGAGTAACTTCATAGGTTAGTTGGAAGAGATTTCTGTCAAAGGGATAAGTTCACCTTTATACAATCTTTATATATTAATAATGTTTTTCTTACATTTTTATGGTACACAACTAAATAAATAAGTTACACTAAATAAATAGATATTGTATTGCTCTAGTTTTAACTGACTCAAGTTCGAAATAAGAGCTCCGGATTCCAAAACTGTTGTTAAAGTCGCAAATATGCATACTTGTCGGCTTTAAACACGATAAGATTTTAAGCGAACATAACTTTACCTAACCTTGTTCACTAAGTTTTCTAGGTAAATAAATCTAATTTTGTCTCCGGTCTAACTTATTTATGATACTTATAATTCTTTATTACTGAACAGGTTACGCTGTCTAAACTGAGAAAACAAATAAAAAGTAATCTACACATATACTAATCCATAGTCTACGCTGCGTCTGTCTGTTCGCGATATACTAAAAAGCTACATAACTGATTCAACAATCATCATCCTCCTGCCCTTATCCCACTCTAAGTGGGGTCGGCACAACATGTAACAAACATGTTGTCACATGATTTAACTGCGTATTTTACGACCGGCCGCCTGCCTGACGTCAACTTACCTTAGTCGTATTTTACGACAACTCGGTAAGAAATGAGGGTGGTCTATTCTACTCTGCCGGAAAATACACGACATAACTGGTTCAATAATATACACCACAGAGAAAAATAGAATGTAACTGTAAATTGCTCTTTGTGTATAACTAAGTCAAGCCTTGATCAAGTTATTGTATAAGTCTAGCCTTTCCTTGGATTCTTTGTTTCGACAGTCTTTACTTTCTGGACATTTTGAGCATTAGATAGAGTTGTATGAAGAATCTCATATTTTTACGAATCAAGATAAATTCAAACTAATAAAATCAGTTGCGACTGTCTTGTCTATTATCTGTTGTAGTTATTGATTATACAGTGGCTACGTAAGGTAGGTTCATATGTGCAGCAACAATGCAGTAAAGCGAAAAGCTTAAAGTAGAGTCAACAATAAAGAGTTCCCGTGGGATCAACTCGATCTTCGGGCGGGAAAATAGAATTAACGAACAATAAAGGTATTTAACTTACGTTGTCCCAGGAATAGTTTGTGGGGGGAATAATTAATATGTATAGTTATGGCAAAAAGTATGCTTCGATTAATATTGTATAGACCATATTGTAATAGAGCTTTTTTAATGAACTTTTACACTCAAAGTAAGTAACTTAATACTTGTGTTATGGGTGAATTGCGTGTGGTATCGGCTGAGTAGAATAGACCACACTCTTTCTTACCGAGGGGTCGTAAAATAAGACTAAGGAAAGTTGACGTTAGGCAGGCGGCCGGTCGTAAAATACGTAGCCAAATCATGTGACAACATACTTGTGATATGTTTTGCCGACCTCATTTAGAGTGGGATACAGGTAGGAGGATGATAACAAATACACCCAGACTCGAAGAATCAACATATTGTCTATAGAAAATATTGGCGCTCGACGGCAATCGAATCCGCTACCCTCGAGCGGAGGCAAAGTCAGTCAGTCAATACTGTATAAAATAGAATGGTAGTGGTAGAACTCTAGTGGTACCCGTAACTTCGCTTGCGCAAACTTAAGTTTAACTTTAACGACTAAGTACCCTCAACAATGCAATATTATTTTTTCCCATGTCTCTGAAGGAAAAACGCAAAAATATATTATACTGATGTATGAGCTTTCATTGTGTCAAACGTCATCAATATTGATCTAGTGGATTGGCCTTGTAAGTGTAACAGACAGACTCGTATTTATAACACTAGTATGGATAGTGAATACTACCCTAAAATAATTTATAGAATTAGGCGTTACTTTGCGGAGATCCATAATACAAAAGTAATAATAAAATTATTTTGCTATAATCCGCGATATCACGGATTATAACAAATCATTTTATTATTACTTTTGTTCTAACCTAAAACATAGACACGAATAACTTTACAATGGTCCCAATTTTAAAGTAAAAAATTTGAAGTCCCTACCATTGCCTGTTGAGGAGTTCCCTCATCTGGAGCCAATCCTGGTCAGCATGTAAAGTAACGGCCTGTTACTATTCCACTGCTGGGATAATGTCTACTTGTCAAATTTGTTAAACCGCTAGCACAGCTATCACTATTTGTATTATAAATTTGTCAGTTTGTGTAGAATGAACAGGCAAATCGTTATTAGCCGATAAATGCTCGTGAATTCGGCGTATACCAAGATCGATTTGCATGGAAATCCGGTCAATCAAGCCGATCCGGATGCGGTCGGGCCGACTTGCTCGCCCGTGCGGTGAAGTGCCGCACTTAATTGGTGCGTAAACACCTACCATAATTATCCTACTTTTGAGGGTGCTATGACTTAAAGCGTCGGGGAATTGCAATGAAAAGTTAAGCGACTATTATTTAGTTCGGTAATAAAATTGATTTAATTATAGTAACTACTATACTGCGCGGCCTTCGATTACGATTTTCAAATTCAAATTAAAAATATACTTTATTCAAGTAAACTTGTAAACAAGTGCTTTTGGATCGTCAACTCTACTGCTGGTTCGGAAAGATATTCATACCAAGAAGAGCCAGCAAGAAACTCGGCGGTTGCTCTTTTCAAAGAATAATTCTTATCACTAGTTACATATAGTTATTAATGTCTTATACAGGGCCGAAGAGTAGCTATATCCACGAATTCTTATCGTCTAAGTAATCCTAGTAATTTTTTAAAATTTTATTTTTAAATTGCTGTAATGGTAAAGTTAAAGTACCTAGATTGTGGAATTTTATTATAGAATCTTATACCCAAACCCACAAACGACTTACGTACGTTGCAAGGCGCAAAGCACGAACCGCAATCTTATGTCGGTTCCTACTTAGTCTATTATATACATCGCCAATAGGCAGACAATCGGCAATTTCTTCACCCCGAATAATCAATAGATACTGACCTTAAATGGGAGGCTTTTTTAGACTGTATGGTGTCCACGCCGCTCCGACTGAAGTATATCAGAGCCACTTATATTCTCAGAATCACTAATGTTATTGTTCTTCTGTATTATTAATTTAGACATCCACCAAATTATCCTTAATATTTAGGGTATATTTATACGAAAGTCCGTCGAACTATTTACTATAATACACAGCGAGTACCGAATTCAACGTGTTGCGCTACCGACCGATCACTTTGTTGACATTTTTTTAACTACCTACCCACACCGCCTCAAGTGCAAGCCGCGACTACCCACGGCAGAAAAAATTGCCCGAACAATTATAAATGGGAAACTCAGCCTGTCCGTTTGCTTTTCAGTCTTACGCGTTCAAAGCATAATCACTGGTCCTATATTTATGAAATTTGGTACAATTAATGCTTATATACCAGGTATTTATATTTTTCTTCTTGCAAAGTAATATTAAAATTATTTTGCTATAATCCGCGTAAAGTAAATAGAAAATATGTATAATGCTAAATGTATAGTGGACTATCCGTTTTTTCATACCGGATACATGCAGCATTCGTAAACTAAATAAAATAATAACTAAAAACAAGGATGAAAACTAATACACACACACTCTCTCTCATTCTCACACACAAACACACAACACACTCACCAAAACACACATGCGCATACACAATCAAGCATATTCATTCATCCTTCCATAAGACAAATGTATAAAAAAAGTAAAGTATCCCACTGCTGGGAATAGGCCTCCTCTCTCTGTTTCTGGAAAAAAGGGTTGGAGCTAAGACCTACCACGCTGCTCCAATGCGGATTGGTAGGTTACACATATCTCGAGAGTTAGAATAGAGATATGCAGGTTTCCTCACGATGTTTTCCTTCACCGAAAAGCGTGTGATAAATTGCAATTATCAATTAGACACATGGGTTTTAATAGAAAAACTCATTGGTGCCTGCCCGGGTTCGAACTCGTGTTCCCCTCGGAAGAGTCGCACGGTCTCACCTCTGGGCAATCACAGCTCAGACAAATGTATAGTATAGATCATTTACTTAAATTAAATTAAATATATGGCACACTTGCACACTCGATTATCCTTCCCGAAATAAAGTAACCGAATACTTGTGTTATGGGTGACGGACAACTGTTAAATATACCACACTTATAAGTTTAAATACATAATTAAATACATATATACACCCAGGTTCGAAGAACCAACAAATTGTTTGCAGAAAATGTTGGCCCTTTGTGGAAATCGAACCCGCAACCCGCGGAGCTGAAGGTAGGGTCCCCCACCCCACCCACTGCGCCAACGGGCCAGCCAGATAATATCATGGAAGAACGGACTCTTCTGGCACAAGTATATCCATGGTCAAAAGAAGGCTCCAACCTTACTTCGACCTTTGTAACTCTTTTGATGAAATAGAATATTTTTTATTTTCATTATTTTTATTTTTTTAATTTCATATTTTCTGTGAAACATATGATTTAACGTTTTCCTAAAAGCGTTATACGTAGAATTAAACGTACGGACGCCTTTAATTTTTTAATTAATCCAGAACTACACGATTTTCTTTGTTGAGTAATAAACTCAGAACCGCATTCTAGCGAAGACTTATAGCTGACATAACGGTTAGTAGAGTGGACCTATGTGCAACTTGTACGGGATTTCGAACCGTAATTGTAACATGTTAAGGATAAAAGTTGTATGTCTGTTGGCAAGATTCCTGTAAGTATATGACACTTGGTGGACACTTAACCTCGTGGCTTACGGCGCGTGCCTCCCTTAATTACGAGTGAGAGAACGAACTCTCTGAACTTGCATTGCAAGGCATTAGTTTGAAAGTGACGATCAGCGATGATCGTTGATCTTCACGATCAACGATCATCGCTGATTTGTCACGATCGCCACATCAACGATCGCATCGTTGATTGTGGATGATCGCACGATCATCGTGCCAGTTTCCACGCTACCGATGATCATACCACCCAACGATACCCTTTGATGCGTGTCCGTAAAAACGGACAATTCTCGAATTATAAGCGATGGTGGTCAATCATAAACGATGATTGTCGAGTACAGCTGAATATACTCTGAACAAGACTGTAATCGCGCTGAATCGCCGATTATAAAGAAGAGTGATAAATTAAGTGCAATACTCTACCACTGATGAGCATCAGACAGAGAGTAATTCATAGAATTAGGCGTTACTTTGCGGATCCATAATACAAAAGTAATCTAAAATTATTTTGCTATAATCCCCGATAAAGTAAATAGCAAATATATATAGTAATAAATGTATAGTGAGTGGACTATTTACTTTATCGGGGATTATAGCAAAGTAATTATATTATTACTTTTGTATAAGTCAAAAGATCACTCGATCATAATCAATCTTTGGGAATAACACGAAACATAATTTATGTTTCTATAATGTTTATAGGGATAAGAATGATGATGAAACCATCATCATTCTTATCCCACCTTATCCCACTTTAAGTGGGGTGGGCACAACAAGTTTTAAACATGTTGTTACAGAATTTGGCTAGTTGTTTTACAACCGACCGCTTGCATGACGCTTTTTACAACACCTCAGTTAGAAATCTACTCAAATGGTAAGTTGACGGGTCAACTTACCTCATCCACCTTTTACTACACCTCGGTAAGAAATGTGGGCTGTCTATTTTTTTCAGCCGGATACCACAATTCGGGTCAATTTGCCTTTTACGATTCCTCGGTAAGAAATGAGGATGGTCTGTTCTACTTAGCCGGATACCACACGGCTGGTCAACTCACTTCAGCCACCTTTTATGGCACCTCGGTAAGAAATGGGGTTGTCTATTCTACTCAGCTGGATACCAAACGGCGGGTCAACTTACCTCAGCCACCTTTTATGACACCTCGGTAAGAAATTGGGTTTGTCTATTCTATTCAGCATGTTTATGATTATCTATATTTCTTCGTAATTAGACTGTGTTCCCATAATGTCGTGTGACCTAAACAGGCTCTGCTCGTTGCATAGCAGAGTGAAATAATTTTATTAGTCTCGCTTATTATGCCGTGCTATTTTAGGACATGATGCGACCACAATAATAAGACTTAATAATACGACCCTTCTACGGGTCTATTATATCGTGATATTGGTTTATTTTTAGAGGGGATTGTGTAAAAACTTGAACATGACTGGTTCTCAAGACGAGCAATCTTGAATGATAAATAAAGCCTTCTACGGTACGGCTATTTGTTTTTAAATAAATTATTTACTAGCGATAAGCCTCGGTTTCTCACGAGAGCATATTACACGTTAACGCACTAACTCTTTAAATATTCCCTTTAATTCAGTGGTTTAAAGGATTTAAATGCATAGAAGTAAATGCTTCAAGTAACGGAAATATTACTTATAATAATAATACGTAAGTATTATATTTACCGAAGCATCTTCATGAGACTGTCGTGAAATCTATCTCGAATAAATTACTTTTATTCGCGATGGACATGGATTTATACCAAAATAATCATTACTTGAAATATTATCATAACATTTAGGCTGGTAAGTATCAACACTGTTCCGTATAAGAACAATTTACGGAACATCATATTTTTTAAAGAAGTACAGTGGAAAAGTAATAATAAAATTATTTTTCTATAATCCGCGATACAGTAAATAGAAAATATATATAGTGTTTAATGTATAGTGGACTATCCGTTTTTTCATAGCCGATACGTCCAGGATTCGTAAAAACACATGCACAAACCTCCACCACTTCCATCACAATACACAAGCACTACACACTTTCACTATCACAAACCCAACAATCATTTCGCCCCGCAACCGAAGCATCATCAGGAGATAGACTCCACGACAAAATCGCAAAGTTAAAAAGTTACATTGGGTGTAATACTTATTACATATCTGCTATATGCTATTTTCGACTTTACTGTAGACATATATAAGAGGAACTTGCCTACATATTTTATCTCAAACAGATTATGCAGCATTTTGGATAAAAGCTCCCAGGCGTTATGTTGTCATTTGCATATTTATAACAATCCAAATATCCTAGTCAATTAACATAAAGCCATAACAAAGGATACGTATAGATCTTCCTTATAAATCATTTTGTTTATTAGAAAGAACCACATAAAAATTTGTTTAACATTTTTTAAGTTTATCGTAAACATTCAGAACAACTGACAGACACACAGACACGGCGTGGGAGTTTGTATTGTAATATGTATAAATTCTGATTCTTTATAGTTGTTTCTGAGAATAGCAGATATTTTTTGTCCCCTATCATTTCTATAGAGGGAATAAAATTGTATATGGTATACGAACATCTGCAGCTATTATTTTTACTTTTTGTTTTACTTTAAAAGTCCATTTATAAATTGCAATGAAAATCTTCGATATATAAATTTGATTGCTAATATCAATATTTACCCTAAAATATTAGAGTCTAAGATTTTAAACCTTCGCGATTTATACTTATTATATACACAATCCACATAAGGTCGATTACACACCACACTGCAAGCGACCTTATGTGGATTGCGCGGTTCAAGAGAGGGTAGTTAGCGAAAATAATGACTGTAGTATTCGGGACCCGTACCCGTAGTACCCGTTTATTTATATTATAATAATGAGAGTCTTATTTTAGATTCTTGGTGAGCTAATCATTCAATGAGAGGCGAACATACAATAGTTCTAAACAGCTTTTCTGTATTTAAATTAGAAATGAAAAGATTGACGGTTTTTTAAATAGGTTTTATATCAGACTTGCAGGCCTACCATGAACTCTTATTGCGACTCAATTGAAGACGAAAACGAAATTGTTTTGTTTTTCATACCATGACGTCTTAAAGACGCACACTTTACGTCGTTGCCTAATGAACTTTCAGAATTCGTCCTAAGAACATGTGAGTAAAAGAGACATAGTTATTTATAGTTCATATAACGTTATCCTTTTCAAACAATACAACTCCAATGCAATTCACACTTCATGGTAGGAAAAAAAGCGGTTCGCGGTCGTCGTTTACGTCTTCAATTGAGTAGCAATAAGAGTTCATGGTAGGCCTGCTGATGACCTCTCACATTAAAAGATATAATATACGAAAAGTTTCACAATTTTTTTATGATCTTTTTAAAAAAAATCCAGAATAAAAGTTATTCAACGATCCACGTGAATGAAGTCGGGGGTAAAAGCTAGTAATAATTTGTAAAATTATAGTTCTTCTTTGCAGAATTCTGTAGTGCAAAAGTAATTAAAGACTTCATCATTCATCATTCTCCTGCCCTTATCCCACTCTAAGTGGGGTCGGCGCAATATGTTACAAACATGTTGTCACATGATTTGGCTGCATATTTTACGACCGGCCGCCTGCCTGACGTCAACTTAGCTTAGTCGCCTTTTACGACACCTCGGTAAGAAATGAGGATGGTCTATTCTATGCAGCCGGATACCACACGGCACATACCTTTGTCGCCTCTTACGACACCTCGGTAAGAAATGAGGGTGGTCTATTCTATGCAGCCAGATACCACACGGCACATACCTTAGTCGCCTCTTACGACACCTCGGTAAGAAATGAAGGTGGTTTATTCTATGCAGCCGGATACCACACGGCACATACCTTAGTCGCCTCTTACGACACCTCGGTAAGAACGGAGGGTGGTCTATTCTATTCTGCCGGATACCACACGGCAAAAGTAATTAAAGACTTGTTGTGTATAATAATGCAAAGTATTAAAATAACCTTGTAAACTTTTGGAATATCATGATTTTAGTTTTTATACAAAAGGACAAACCCAAATATTATTAAAGGTTCAATCATCTCATTTAAGTAATTGCTCAATATATACTATGCCAGTGCTCTCTGTAGCCGGAAGGGTTCGATCACACGTCCTACGGCAGTTAAACTAATTGGAAGCCTTACTCAGTTCGCTTGGAAACCTACTTCGTACCCCGTAACTCAATTAAAACAGGCTACAAAAGCAAGTATTGCCCATTAGACGTAAGTAACTTAGGGATTGGCAAGTTTTGATTAAAATTACTTCGTACACTTCAGACCAAGGTTGCCGCCGTGTGGTATCCGGCTTAGTAGAATAGACCGCCCTCATTTTTTACCGAGTTATCGTAAAAGGCGACTAAGGTAAGTTGACGTCAGGCAGGCGGCCGGTCGTAAAATACGTAGCCAAATCATGTGCCAAAATGTTTGTAACATCCTTGTGCCGACCCCGCTTAGAGTGCGATAAGGGCAGGAAGATAATGATGTACTGTTACAGGTGACTTAACGTAACTGCATTGCGTGTTTTTTTTCCGACGACCCGTCGTGTGTTATCCGGCTGAGTAGAATAGACCACCCTCATTTCTTACCGAGGTGTCGTAAAAGGCGATTAAGGTAAGTTGACCCGCCGTGTGTTATCCGGCTGAGTAGAATAGACTACCCTCATTCCTTCATTCTTCCCGAGGGGTCGTAAAAACGACTAAGGTAAGTTGACGTCAGGCAGGCGTCCGGTCGTAAAATACGTAGCCAAGTCATGTGGCAAATGTTTATAACATGTTGTGCTGACCCCACTTGAGTGGGATAAGGGCAGGAGGATGATGACTTCAGACCAAGGTTGGTGAACCAATGGCACGCGATACTTTGGTAAACGATTTATTGAAGTTAAACCTTTTTTACACACTCTTGACTTAGGTAGTAAGTTGCTGAATGCGTGACGAGAGCGTAACAAAAAGTGTGATCGGGCGAGGACGAGGTGGCATTGACGGTGGCTTCAGCTCCACGGGTTGAGAGTTCGATTCCCGCCTACGGCTACCATTTTCTAAATACAATTTGTTGAGTCCGAGTATTTAAGTATGTATTTAAAACTATATGTATATTGATACTAGTATTGGTACCTATTGTTCCTACCTGTCACCCGTAACACAATCATCATCATCCTGCCCTTACCCTACTTAAGTGGGGTCGGCACAACATGTATTACCCATGTTGCTACATGATTTGGCTTCGTATTTTACGACGGGCCGTCTGCCTGACGTCAACTTACCTTAGTCGCCTTTACGACACCCCGGTAAGAAATCAGGGTGGTCTATTTTACTCAGCCGGATACTACACGGCGGTGTCACCCGTAACACAAGTATGAAGTTTTTGAATTTAAATTATCGTGTATTTATAATTAATGTATAGAGACCGTCTATACTCACGTCTTATTTTATTGGATGAGCCCAACTAGTTTCAAGTCCATACGGGGCTCTTATTTATGAGTTCTTTATGCGGCGTTGCCGCGGCGGGAACTGACAACTAGTCAGGCTCATCCGATAAAATAAGACGTGAGTACAGCCGGTCTCTTTACATTAAGTATTAAGCTATTTAATTTCGAGATGGATGACCGTGTATGTAATTGTTCCATATATTTACCTAAAGAATACCTATCCTTGGTAACCTAAGTAATCGATCTTTTCAATAAAATTGTTTTAACTAATGACGTTTCAAGAAAATGGCCCCTCAGGTAACAAATGAGTCTGCAGCAGTCGAAAACAATTTATCGTTTGAAAATGAAGGGAAACAGCCCCTTGGGAGTTTTCGGGGCGGAATAAACTAGGACGCTGATATCGGATAGCCCCCAACGGGTTTTATGAAATGCGCTTAATATATGAGCTTATATATCAGGCTAGTTCTACCCGCGACTTATTCCGCTTTTACGTCTATGAAAATATAATTGCCCAGAACTTAATTAGAAAATTTAAAAAAATAATTGGGCAAACGACTTTTATCTCTTTTTGGAACTTACACCCACCACACTGCATCGAAAAAGTTATTTTTTGTAATCGAAATCGAAAAAGTTATTTTTTGTACCATCCCTATAGCATTTGCTCAGAAGTGGGATGGTAATAAACCGTATAATACTACTATTTCCTTATGGAAATAAGGATCTGAGCTTAGACCTACCGTGCTGCTCTATTGTAGTTTGGTACATTACACTTATCTTAAGAATTCTAAACTATATGATGGTATGACTATATGATGTTTTGCCCTAACTGCTTTTACTACGTCACCACGTCACGTGGTGAGCGCTAAAGCATCGTCGAGTTTGCGAAATGCGGAAGGTAAATTTTCTTAATATGGTGATAAATCGTTTTCTCCATCGATAAGCGCGTGATATATGAAAAATTAAGTATAAGTCAATCGAAGCATAATAAAAAAGTTACCTTAGGACTACAATGCCCATCGCTTCTCCGCGCTATATGCCCCACCCATTGCCACTTCGGCTCCGCGATATAATGAACTATGTCGGTTACTCTGGTACTTCTACGAATCTCCTCACTTCTGATTTGATCGATAGACAGAAAAAACATTCACTCACACACGCACTCACATTCACACAAATTCACACTTAACATTCTCACAAACACACTCACACACAATTAATTAAGCTTAATATTATTTTATATTTTGTTTAAAAAAAAAATTTGCAGTGTATAAGACAATGGAAGGCACTAGTAACCAAGAATACAAGCTAGACTTAGTTTGTTTGCTAGTGATAACATTTAAAGTGTATTTAAGGCATTAAAAACTTTTTGTAAACATTGTATCTCACAACTGTTTTGAACAAAATAAATAATTTCTAATTCTAATTCTAATTTCTAATTTCTAATTTCTGATCACGTAGAGATACTCAAACCATAGCTCGCTCCATCGCCCGCTGAATGGCTTTGAGCTTTCTTATGAGGCCCATCCTCATATTTCAATAACTTTATTTGATAATTTATGAAGAAAGTGTAAGTGAAGAATTTGTTTCTAGAAAAATTGATTGAATTACTATAATAATTAAAAATTTCAGAATCGTAGATCGGTACATCAAAAGGCTATCCCTATTTATGTCCTCTACTGTACCTTCAACGATGTTTCTGTGTTCACACCTCCCCTCCCCCTAACCCCCAAAAGTAACAGTAGAAGCCGTTTACAGTTTTCATTACGCGTTCAGTTAACATATAACTTGATTTGATTCTTTTTAGAGCTGCGGAAGAATCTTCGATCTTGCTTTACAACGCTATATCGTAATTTAAAAAAATGTTGGTTATTATTCTTAAGATCAAGTAATAACGTCTAATTATAAATATTTCTTTGCAGATTTTGTCCGCGGCCCGTTTGCACAAATGGACGTTTAAAGGTAATTTCTTTTTAATTCAAAAGTTATGATAGAATTATTTTGTTATGATACGCGTTTTTTAAGAAAATTTACGTAATATTAAGTGTAAGAGGCTAAACCATTCTCATACCTTATACGTACAACATTAATAACCGAATGTGTCACAATACACCATAATCAACAGCACACTACACAAGCACTACACTACAATCTAAACGATCGTTTCGCCCCGTATCTGAAGCATCGTCAGGAGAAAGAGAAAGGCGCAACGATGAAATCGCAAAGATAGCAATATAATTATATCATAACTTTTGTACCATGGATTCCACATAGTAACGCCTACTGCTATGAAAAAAATCATACTTGAAATATGAGTTTAATTGATTGTATAATTCCTAGATATCGTTTATATTTTCATAATACAAAAATCACTTATATTTATGTCTTGGAAAATGGAACAGTAGGAGGAAAATAAACACATCTTAAATCGACTACCGACGTCAGGGAATTCCTTAAGGACCGTCAGAGTCATTGCCGTCCTTGTCCTTGGATATCCTTTTTCTATATAGCTCTTTGATGGTCAAGCTTTGGATGTTGTCTTTAAGCGTGAAAAATGCGTTGTTTTACTTACAAAGATATCAGTGTAAATAAAAAACGTCCTAACTGACCCATCAAACGTTGTTTTGCCATATAAATTACTAGTTAATGCCCGCAGCTTCGCTCGCTAGAAATTTTGTCTGCCACAGTATCTAATTTAATTAAATTTATGATTCACAATTTTGTTCATAGTGGTTTCCACATAAAAGATAGATATATGCTGTCGCGGACTTTTTCTTAGAACTATTCAAGACAAAAAAGACTTCTCTCAGAGGCCAGATTTTTTCCTACTTTATTGACACGTATATATTACATAAAATAATTATAAATTGTAGCCTATATTTTAATCCGGTGTATAACCTATGTAACTGTAAAGTTTTATCCAAATCCGTTGAATAGTTTTTTCGTGAAAGAGTAACAAACATCCATCCATCCTCACAAACTTTCGCATTTATAATATTAGTTTACTTTTAGTAGGAAGTAGGAAGTAGGATGAAACATCATTCCTGCGATTCCACATTCCAGTCTTAAATTGATGTCAAAGCGCTCAGCTATGACTATTTATAAGACTTTTCTCTATACTGAATTCTCATCATTGTACTGAATAAATATCCTTGGAAGCCCATTAAAAGTGGACACTGCGGTAAAAGAAACGTAAGCCCAATACTCAGAAACTGCTCGGTTAGCCTTTTAAGGGCGCTATTAAACAGGTAATAGAGGTACCTCACGAAACTAGAAGCATTACGCGTGGTGTACACTGGTGAAATATTTTTTATTTTCCACTATTGTACACTGGGCTATCACGAAACTTCGTTTGCGCCAACTTATGCGCTTAAGTATCCACAATAATGCAATTTTTTTTCTCTGTTCCCGAAAAAAAGGTAATTGGTCGATTCTATATTTTACCCCGGGATATAATTTTTAGTTGTGCCCAATTTAATCGAAGTAGCTGTGATAGCGTAATAGAGAGACGGACTGGTCCGTTACAGTTGTTAATGACCCTGCCTTCAGCTCCGCTAGTCGCGTGTTTGATTCCCGCTGAGGATCAACATTTTCTAAAATAAATTGTTGATATTCAAGTATGTATTTCAAATTATATATGTATATTTTAACCAGTTGTTTGCCGCCCATGATACAAGTATTAAGTTACTTACTTCGGGGGACAGACAGTCATGTGTGTAAATCGTCCCATATACACGAGTATATTGATATTTAGACTTATGCATTCATCATCATTCTCCTGCCCTTATCCCACTCTAAGTGGTGTCGGCATAACATGTTACAAATTTGTTGTCACATGATTTGGCTATGTATTTTGCGAACGGCCGCCTGCCTAACGTCAACTTACCTTAGTCGCCTTTTACGACACCTCGGTAAGAAATGAGGGTGGTCTATTCTATGCAGCCGGATACCACACGGCACTTACCTTAGTCGCCTCTTAGAACACCTCGGTAAGAAAGGAGGGTGGTCTATTCTATTCTGCCGGACACATGGCTAATTTAGACTTATGCATTATATTTTTAAAAATGTTAAATAAACTGAAATATCGATATATTATTGCCAAGTTAATATAAAATAACTGTTAGAGTTGAAATTTTAAATATTACCAGTCTTGTGTGAGACTCGTCTTTGAATTCTGAATGAAAATACATAATGTTTTTGCACTATAATTTGAATAACTAAATACAATGAAATCAATACACATATTATTTTATAAACATTAACCACAAATTTTAACTTGCACAAACCTGACACACTAAATATTCAAGTACAAATATTAATTAAATTGGGCCTAATATATTATTAAATTTAAAATAGTATCGAAGGTACGCATTATGGTTAAGTAAACACATTACTTGTGTATTGTGGTGGCGGTGGTAGTGGTTTACAATGCATGAGTTTTTACAAATTAAAATATAAATAAATATATAAAATATAGATAAAGATAGTTTTTACAAATAAAGACATTCCATTTTATATTTAGCATTATACATATTTTTTCTATTTACTTTATAAACGAAATGAAAATTTTATTATGCTATAATCTGCGATACTACAAAATGTATATGTATGTAATGCCAAAAGAGTGTTTTCGTTCGTTTTCATACCTGATACATTCAGAATTTGGAAAAAATCATATAATACCACAATCTCAACAATCGTTTCGCCTTATGACCAAAGCATCCTCAGAAGATAGACTGAACGACAAATTTCCAAAGTATGGCTTTGCGATTTTGTCGTTTGTTGTCGAAATAATATTTTCATTACTTTTATATTATGGACGTCCAGGAGAAAGTAATGCCTAACTTTATGAACTATTTACTTTATCGCAAGTTATAGTATTATTTTATAGTAGTATTTTACATTACCTAACAATTGTAATAAACTTGTACACCCAGCTTTACAGGCAGAACTCTACCTTTTTAGTGGTATGCAGATCTTTATCGAATACAGTAGGTTCTACGCGGACCCTTACAAGGTCCGGTATGTCGTTCCCAATGCGAGTTATTCCTAAAATTGGATATTTGCCTATTTGTAATTATTTTCGTTGAGTCTATTTTGACCTTTGCTCTATCTAGGGTTAGCAAAACTAATTGCTACAAAGTCATCGTTCATGACTAGAGGCGACTATGTATTATACATACCCCCAATTATCTGTATTATTTTTATCTGATATTTTAGCTCAATTGATCCAAATTTAATCGATATTGGTCCAGCGGCAAGCGTAATAGACAGACTTTCAGGTTTATAATATTCAGTATGGATATTAAGAATGATGGTGAACATAGCGTAGACTCTCAGTCATTATAAATGATAGATTTAATTCGTCTGGTTCTTCACTAAAAATGTAATGAAAAATAAAGTCAAAATATAAATTGTATATACTTTATAATACTTGGTAGAAGCTCGAAGAATACCACACAAGTGCTAAGAAATCTTGTTGAAATTCAATAGATGAGCAAAATCGACAAAATCGAAAAGATCTCGAATACCACGACCTTATAAAGTTTCATAAAGTAAAGTAAAGTAGCAGCCTGTTACGATCCCACTGCTGGGCATAGGCCTCCTCTCTCCGATTCTGGAGAGAAGGATTGGAGCTAAGACCTACCACGCTGCTCCAATGCGGATTGGTAGGTTTCACATATCTCCAGAATTCTCTAGAGATATGCAGGTTTCCTCACAATGTTTTCCTTCACCGAAAAGCGTGTGATAAATTGCAATTATCAATTAGACACATGAGTTTTAATAGAAAAACTCATTGGTGCCTGCCCGGGTTTGAACTCGTGTTTTCCTCGAAAGAGTCGCACGGTCTCACCGCTGGACTATCACAGCTCTAAAGTAAAGTTTCATACAATATCTTTAATACTGGACAGTATCGCTCTTCTCAGGGCAACCCACTAAAAATGTAATCGCTCCAAAAGCGTCTTAGGGTAGATGTAGACAGGTTTTCTTTAATCTTTGTTAATCTTTTTGTGATCTTTTGACAGTCTTATATATTTTTTGTTTTAGTATGTTTTCATAATTAAAATTCAAATTATTATTTATTGAAGTAAACTTGTAAACAAGTGCTTTTGAATCGTCAACGTCTACTGCTGGTTCAGAATGTTGTTCCTACCGAGCCAGCAAGAAACTCGGCGGTTGCTCTTTTCAAATAATAATTCTTATAACTAGTTACATTTAGTTATTACTGTCTTGTACAGGGTAGAAGTGTAGCTATATCCACACATTCACATCTAAGTAATCCTCAACAGTATAGTAGGCTTTATGTATCAGCCTCTTTTTAACAGTGTTTTTAAACTGCTATAATGGCAAGGCTAAAATTGATTGCGGTTTTACCAAATATATATACCAAATTTGTAATATTGATGATGTCTGATAACAAGATATAAAGGAACGAGGTCTCAAACCCATGTCAAGCATATGCCCGGTGAGCAGGTAAAACATATCGCAAAAAGTTACTAATGTTAACAGGATTCCACACTTTGTTTTCCTCGACCATGATGCGCATAGTAAATGAGTAAATAAGTCATAAAAGAACACTTAGAATTACCTCTTCGAGTTTTAAAATCTTTTAACTGGTAAAAGGTTTGACTGGCCCATTGGCACAGTGGGTAGTGACCCTGCCTTCAGCTCCGCGGGTCGCGGGTTCGATTCCCGCCGAGGGCCAACATTTTCTATAAACAATTTGTTGGTTCTTGGAACCTGGGTGTATATTTGTATTTAAAATTTAATTATATGTATACTCCATATCTAAAGTATATATTCACCAGTTATCCGACAAATCATAACACAAGTATTAAATTACTTTGGGGATGGACGACCGTGTGTGTAAGTGTCCCATATATTTATTTATTTAAACACAAACATAACGAAACTGAATACTTACTATGGAGTTATTCTTCTAAAATCCTTTAAATATTTAACGAGTTAACACATCAATATTTCAAATACATCCGCACATGATACAATCAAATACAAAATAACACGAAGGAACAGGTCTTATTTAGTTGCATGCACTTTCACGCCCAGTTACATAAGAGATCATCTCTGCGGTAATGAGATGTAACCGCGAACCGTGGAAATGTTAAAGGAAATGAGATGCCTATTCTTGTTTCCGCATAGTATGACGTCACGGTGACTGTAAAATAGCAATATCGTCGGTTTGAGAAACGTTGCACGTCGTATAAAACATTATTTGAAGTATATATTAGTCAGAAGCAGAATAATCAAAACACTTGTCTTTTAATGGACATTGTGGTGGATTTGTGGTTATTTAAATGGTTTTTAGCTTAAACGCTAGTGTTTAGTGAGTGGTGCAATTTCTTCGATTGCCATAACAATATTGAAATTAACTGCCCACCTTCGTATCCTTTAATTATTAATTTGAAAATATTTTAATGCTGAATATGCATTTTGTTAGATATTGTCAGATATGAGTGGAATGATGATGAGGAAGTGTTTTGTCTACAATAATGTCATTTCATTGGTAGAGGAATAAAACCGAATGTATGAGGGTAAAAGATTGTGACCCGAGTCTTGTTCGCGAGCGACATTCAACAGTTAGTCCAATACCACCTCTCAAGGTGTCCATACGTTTGAAAGTTATTATTAAAAATGGTTACCGATATTGAGTATTTTGTGTTGTTAGAATCCAACGTCAAATAGTTAATATTCGTGATGAGAGCAACCATTGAGTTTCTTGCCAGTTCTTCTCAGTGGATGACAGCGTTCCGAACTGGTGGTAGAATCATCCTGGTGAATGATTCCAAATTATTATTAACTTAACCTGTTCCTTGGTCTGTAGCTTGTTCCATATGTTATAGTTGTACGGTTATCTGTTGTTGACGTATCATTTGGTAACATTTTCTATGAGAGAACGTTAGAATTATGAGTCGAATGCCCGGCCGTAGCTAACAATTTTTTGCGAAACTATTGTGGAAATCTCTTCTCTTCTCACTGCTCAAAACCGTGATTCGAATCGCCATGCTAACTTTTGTCTCTATTAACGCCAAACTATCGCTTAATGAAGAGTAGGACTGACTAGTATCTTTAGTTCTTTTTGGATTTGGTCCAACAAACATCCTACTCCGGCCTACAGGACTTATGTCTTCTATACTTCCTGTCACCATTAATCACCTCAGGCTATTAATACCTCTGCGTGCTACGTAGCCAACGTATTACAATATTCATTGCAAACAGGTTTAGGAGAGATATAGATTGTGAAAAACACCTTCCTCATCATCATCCTCTTGCCCTTATCCCACTATAAGTGGGGTCGACACAACATGTTACAAATATGTTGTCACATGATTTGGCTACATACTTTACGACCGGCCGCTTGCCTGACGTCAACTTTTTTTTCCGAAATGAGGGTGGTTTATTCTACTCAACCGGATACCACACGGCATATTCTGTTAAACATTTGTTAGGCATTTCTGTAAAACACCTTCATTAAAAGGTAATTTGACAAAATACTGAATTGACTTTTATCATTTGTAAATTATAGAATATATATTTGTGAAAATTACGATCAAGGAATCGAAGAGTAAATAGACTGTAATGCCCAAGAACCTAAAGTACAACGGAAACAAAATGGCGGAAATGTTAATTCGAAAATAAATTGTATTCAATATAGAATAGTTTGTGACTACTCAAGCCTTTACTGCACCTACCCAATGATATACAGCAGCCAATTTCATTTGTAATACCTCTAATGTATATTCAAAATAGGCGTAGTTAATACGATACCGCTAATTAATGTCATGTCGTGTCGAACCAGTGAACTAAAACTGCAGCTCGTTAACGCCGCAGGTTTACTAACCGGCCATGTGACATGCACACAACAGTTATTAAGTCAGGCAAAAAGTAGGTGTGTAGATTACGCAACCGGTTGACTTGACAGACCGTTAGTGACGAAATGAGCTTCGTAATTCACCGATAACATCTTGACTGGTTATGTTTTGCCGTCTCGACACACTCTAGAGCTTTATCCATAATCAAATCGAATCAAAATAATCTTAATTCTAATAAGCTCTTTCAAGCACTTTTGGATCGTCAAGGATCAATATTAATGTTCAGTTTAAAAACACTGTTAAAAAGAGGCTGATACAGAAAGCCTACTATACTGTTGAAGATTACTTAGATGATACGAATGTGTGGATATAGCTGCACTTCTATCCTGTACAAGACAGTAATAACTAAATGTGACTAGTTTTAAGATTTATATTTTAAAAAAGCAACCGCTGAGTTTCTTGCTGGCTCTTCTCGGTAGGAACAGCTTTCCGAACCAGCAGTAAAGTTGACGATTCAAAAGCACTTGTTTTACAAGTTTACTTGAATAAAGAATATTTTGAATTTGAATTTGAATGAAGCTACAACTGGTTCCGAATGATGCTCTTACCGAGAAGAACCAGCAAGAGACTCGGCGGTCATTCTTTTAAACATTTTCAATTTTACATTATTGAACCGCAGTCTTGTATGAAGCTGAAAGGATTATCAATCCATGCATTTTTATCATCCAAATAACCTTGTATTTTGTAACTTTGTAATATGCTTTACGTATAAATATATCTCTTACGCTTAATTTAAACCTTTCTGTAGATTGGTCTAGTATGAGTTGCGGAATTTTATTATAGAAGCGAATACGAAACGAATGAGTTGGTAACTGCTGAGTCGCGACACAGGAATCACAAGCTTTTTGCGACCTCTCGTATGTCTATGATATATATATATATATATATACACGAGTATATATATATATACAAGTATACTTAAGTAGTACGCACTTGGCTAACGTTTCAAATATTAGAGTTCCCGTTTTATTTGAGAACATGGAATAAATATTGCTTTATTCATCATTATCATTCTCCTGCCCTTATCCCAGCCTAAGTGGGGTCGGCACAACATGTTACAAACATGTTGTCATATGATTTGGCTACGCATTTTACGACCGGCCGCCTGCCTGACGTCAACTTACCTTAGTCGCCTTTTACGACACCTTGGTAAGAAATGAGGTTGGTCTATTCTATGCAGCCGGATACCACACGGCATTTACTTTAGTCGCCTCTTACGGCACCTCCGTAAGAAATGAGGGTGGTCTATTCTATTCTGCCGGATACCACACGGCTACCATAAATACCATAATAAATATGGCTTTATTCAGGGTACTTAAATGTTGTCAGTTAGTGTGAACGTAGTTGCAGATACTGCAAGTAAATTTATTAACACGTATTTGTTCAAGAGGAAATGTTGACTGCCCTGACCCTGTCTTCAGCTTCATGGGCCGTGAGGGCGATTTTACCATGAGTCCTACATTATCCTAAAAAATAAATTAGTTGATCAAGTCTTAGTGTATTTATGTATTTATTTGAAACTAGCTGTGCCATCAACGGCTTCCCCCGCATGGAATTCAGTAATTTACGAATTTCGAAATTTTGAATATAAAAGTTATTGTGAGTTAACCGTGAGAGATAGAGACATGCTATCGCGGACTTTTTTGTAGTATTTTTATCTTCAATTCTCTACTACATTACATTAGCGTATCTTTGCTGGTTTACGCAGCGCACGCGACTAACGCTCTCAGCAACCAAGTTTTTTAACTGCGCGATCTCCTGAGCAGTATTTATATAATGCCGATATGTACTATTTACCTAAACCACCCGGAAGTATTGCATTATCTTTTGGTGAAAACCGTACAAAAATTCGTTCAGTAGATTTTGAGAAAATCGACAGACAGCTTAATGGGACTTTGTTTTATAATAAGTATAGATTATATTTGTCTTCAACGACTTTGTATTAAATTTTCACTAAAAATATATATATTTGCTGGTATTCAAATACTTTTTTGTACTGTGAACTCCCTATAACAAACACAGTGCAGTGCAAAATGGAAAGCAAACTGCGCGACTGTGCTCCGATGCATCTTCCCTCTCCATATATCACAGTAAAGTTGCGAGTGGCGCTGACGTTTTTGTAATTTATCTCAGCTGGCGTCAGGTGAACAAGCGCTAGATTAAGTTTTTTCGACACGAAATTTCATTAGGGATATAATGAAAAAGTCTCATTTCTTTCTTTCTGTTCAGCAGTTCTTTTATTCGTATTACACCTTTGCAATAACATATGAACAAAATTAAAGTAAATTCTTCATCAAAAGAGTTATTATTACTTACTACTTAGACCAAGTCAGTACCTCAAAGATATACTCAAAGATAAAGCCATTGCCTAAATAAGTAATTAAAACGTAATAGTATAATTGCAATTTTTCTACAAAATAAGATTGACTAATTTAGGAATTATGACTAGATCTTTTTCGATAGACATTCTCTTAGGACAGAGAAACACACCATAAACTTGCTTTACAATTATATATAAACTAGAAATACGTGCGGCCTCGCCCGCGTGATATTCAGTTTTCAGCATGTTATAGTCGCTCGAGTCTCGGCAGGAGACTGGCTCTCTTATACTCTACACCGCTTTTTATACCTATTCCCCCTCTAAACTACAATCGACACCGGTTTGATACTACCCCCACTAAAAATTGTTGTAAAACGACCCCTTCAACTCAATTTACGTAAAACCGTTATGTACTATTAACCTAAACCTTTCGGAGGTATTGCACTACCTTTTAGTAAAAACCGTACTAAAATCCGTTCAATAGATTTTGAGAAAATTGATTACATACAGATAGACAGCTTTGGGGACTTTATTTTATATTAAGTATAGATATAAATAAATGTTGTAGGTGACAGCCAACTGTTAAATATGTACATATATAATTTTAAATACATACTTAAATACAAATATACACCCAGGCTCGAAGAACCATGCAATTATTTATAGACAATATTAGCCCTTTGCGGGAATCGAAACCGCCACCCGTAGAGCTGAAGATAGAGTCGCTGCTAATTGCGCCAACGGACAAGCGCTACACGATTGTTCCACAGTAATAGTGATATTTTTCGTTATTTTTCACTTTTTAATGCGAGTGATTTTTTTAAAATATATACAGATGAAACTTTACCGCCGTGTGGTATCCGGCTGAGTAGAATAGACCAACCTCATTTCTTACCGAGGTGTCGTAAAAGGCGACTAAGGTAAGTCGACCCGCCATGTGGTATCCGGCTGAGTAGAATAGACCACCCTCATTTCTTACCGAGGAGTCGTAAAAAGCGACTAAGGTTAGTTGACCCACCGTGTGGTATCCGGTTGAGTAGAATAGACCACCCTCTTTCTTACCGAGGGGTCGTAAAATACGACTAAGTTAAGTTGACGTCAGGCAGGTCGTAAAATACGCAGCCAAATAATGTGACAACATGTTTTTAACATGTTGTGCCGACCCTACTTGGAGTGGGATAAGGGCAGGAGAATGATGATATACAGATGAAACTTTAAGCCTGTAAGAAAGGAGTCGGATACGTACGTACATGTACATATAGCCCATAAAATCCACATATATCTTAGAACTGTAAACAAAAAGTCAAATACAAGTTGCAGTCGATTCCTCTTAGCTATATATCAAGCAGTCTGTCGTTGGGAACAGTGTATTTGTCCTACGTTCGCCGCCAGGTAAATCTCGAAGTCTGTTGAACGGTCTAGACAGCTTACATCGGAAACAAAGTTAAGAATTAGTTACAGAACAGCCCGCCTCAGTTTATTGGCAGCCAGCATTCGCGAGCTTCTCTCAAGCGGTATATTGTAATTTTATGTTCAGGAATTTGTCATAATAATAAAATACATTTTACTCGCTGATGTTCCTTTGAAATTTCGTTTAACTTTATGAAATTCCATGTTCAATGTTTGACAATGTTTCTTAAACGGGATCAATTGTATTGTGCAATTTTGGAGATGTAAGAAATCCGGTAATCTATACTTATTATAAAACAAAGTCCCAAAAAGCTGTCTGTCTTAATGTAATCGATTTTCTAAAATCTACTGAACGGATCTTTGTACGGTTTTCACCAAGAGATAGTGAAATACTTTGGGATGGTTTAGGTAAATAGTATATATCGGTATTATGTAAATTGTGTTGAAGAGATCGCGCAGTTGTTAAAAAACTTGCTTGATGTGAGCTTTAGTCGTGTGCGCTGAGTAAACCAGCAGAGAGATGCTAAAGTAATATACTAGAGAATTGTAGATCTATAAAAATACTTCAAAAAAGTCCTGATAGCATGGATCTATCTCTTATGGTTAATTCACAATAACTACGTTTATGTTTAAGATTTGAATTCTACAAAAAAATTGTGACACGCAAATTTCCACGCGGGTGAAGCCGCTGGCACAGCTAGTTAATTAATAATATTGGTAATTTTACGTAATCAGAGGATTAGTTTGTTTATTTCACTTAATGATGAATCAGTTTAGTTATTTAAAGCCAAAGTCAGCCAGCATTTTGGAAACATTCCACGTGTAAACTATTCATATATTTCCAGTACAGTAATGGCTAGTAAATTTTAAGATATGAATAAAAAATTTAACATCTTATATTTAGTGGGGATATTTTTAAATTTAAGCCGAGCAAAGATTTCCCAATCACAATTCAACAATATATGATGCATTTAATCTTTATTACCCGTATATTTTATAGTTGAAATGGGTTGCGCAAACGATTAAAAATGTTATCTGATGGGATTTTCAATTGCTAATAAAAAAAAATGCATTACCTCATCATAACGGCTTATTGTATTTACACAGATCACCTTGTTATGGAAACCAATAGAGAAAAAACTTCCTCTGGTAGGGCCATAAAAGTGGGAAATATTAAAAAGTTAGAGTGGAAATTGCAAATCGAAAAACGCAGCGTTAGCATATCCAGAGATCGCAGAGAGACCATTGATTCAAAAAACACAAGATCGATTTTCAATGAGAGCTTCCAGGCTTGACTTACTCCGAAATTTGCAATTTTTTTTCACAAATTATAAACTTACATCTTAAACCTAGATCACTCCGTCTATCGGTGAACACTGTATTAAAAGACGTTCAGTATTTAAGTTTATTAAGTTTAGTGAAACAAATAGCCAGAAAGACTAACAGACGAGGCTCGAAAGAACTGGCGAATCAAACACAGTCGAATTTTTGTTTTTTTTTTTAATTTTATGTACCATTCATATGTCAGTCAAGTAATTAAGATTTGTATTGAATGTTTTCTTACATGGCAATGTCAATGTCCCACAATCGCTACTCAGCAGACCCTTATTTCATAATTGCAGACATAACGGGTCTTAATCAACCTCGGCTCAAAAAGCACGTTCCATTGCACGCGGTTACTGAGTGAGGATCGACAAGCACATGTTGTTAAGCTAGGTTCTGACCGAACAACCAATTAATAACTGAATTAAAAGAGAAAGTTACCGGTGGCTGTAAATTTTAATTGTGTCCATGTATAGATGTATGAATAATGTATAATAATAATAAAAAAATATATGAAAAAAAGCTGTGATAGCCTAGCGGTGAGACCGTGCGACTCTCTAGAGACGACATAGATTCAAACCCCAGGCACCAAAGAGTTTTTCTATTAAAAACTTATGTGTCTAATTTATGATTGCAACTTATCACACGCTTGAAGGAAAACATCGTGAGAAAACCTACATATCTCTAGAGAAGTCTAGGGATATGTGTAACCTACCAATCCGCATTGCAGCAGCGTGGTAGGTCTTAGCTCCAATCTTTCTCTCCAAAAACGGAGAGAGGAGGCCTTAGACTAGTAGTGGGCATAGTAACAGGCTGTTAATTTACTCTTTACTTTATATATGTATGTATCCGTTTGTATGTTACACTATCAAATAGTAATATTGATTAAATTTGATGCATATGAAGCTTATATACCTAGCTTTTAAATATTTATTTTGTTGTGGAGCCTATCTCATGATTTACCAGGTTGATGGTTGATGTTTTACCTGATGGTTATCAGGCAAAACGATTGTTGAGTTTTTCGTATTGAATGTGTTTAGTGTGCTGGTTGTGGTGGGTGGAGGGACAAGAAAAAAAGTAAAGTTGAGATAGAGTTAGAGCACGATGACAAATAGGAATTATGCTTAAATGCATTAAAATAAGACTGATCACGCCTAAACAAATGTTTTATCTTAAAGCTTTTGTAAATTGTAAGTAACTGACTGTGACTGAGGCTTCGACCGCATGGAAATCAGAATTTAGTTCAAATTTTGAACATGTAAGTAGATATTGTGAGTTAACCATATAAGATAGGGACATGCTGTTGCGGAATTTTCGTAGTATTTTTGTAGATCTACAATTCTCTAGTACATTAATTTAGTGTCGCTCTGCTGGTTTACGCGGTGCACGCAATTAAAGCTTCCAAGCGGCTATTTTTTTACAACTGCGCAACCGTAATGTACTTATGTAAGTCAATTAACTTAAACCTTCCGGAAGAATTGCACTACCTATTAGTAAAAACCGTACAAAAATCTGTTCAGTAGATTTTGATAAAATCGATAACATACACACAAACAACTTTTGGGGACTTTGTTTTATAATAACTATTGATGACTATAAAGAAAACACTTGTTTCTCAACCTTTGTCGTATTGTTTTGAGTTATTTTCATAGTTTGTAGATAAGCGTTTCAACTATTTCATTTCCATCTACTACTGTATAATTAGACGCATGTCTGACCTCACTCTTAAATGAATGATGTCGTAGAGCCTGTTTTGTCAACGGTACTTAGTTCTTATGAATGACCGTTGCTAGTAAAAAGAAGTCAATGTCATTAAAAAACATTTCTTTAGCATTTAAAACTGTATAAAGTTTTTTAATTACAATTTTTTTTTATGTAATTGCTCTTAAGATGCGCTTATTTAAATTAAATCCAATATTAATGGTAATACATCTGTTATTAATGTGGTATAATCAAAAATGTATATTTAGTAGTCACATTAATAGTACTAAAAAAATATTTGTTAAAAAACAAATTCGTATACGTATTCGTGGATTTGAATGGAAATACCTAGGGGCTCGATAAAAACACTTTATTCAGCTTTTAGTATTTACAATTAGTAATTACAATAGTAGAATTAGTAATTACAATCTCTATGCAGTCCGTTCTCCAATAACAAAGTCGAGGTAACTATTAATTCACTTTTATTTTCGCTTCAATTCGCTCTTGATCGCTATTCGCAAACTGAACGTCTAGGCGCACGATACGTCCGCTTATAAATCAAACGAACCGATTTCAAAAATGTTCGCGACTGTTCGCGACTCCTAGCCGGGATACCGAACACGATTCGTAAACAATGTAAATGTTCCAAAGAATTAGTCAAGCGATTTGAACCTTATGACGTAAAGATTACGAACTCTTTTCGCATCTTCGTAACAATATTCTTATTTTATGTATAGCAACTGACTAAAGTCTTTCTCTAACGATAGAATAAAACGTGAGTAAAGCCGATTTCTATACATATATGAATACTGCTCATGATAGTTTAAATACAAAATATTCTTCATTGAAACCGGCTTCTACAAATACTTTCGAATTGACTCTAGTTATGACTAGCCTGACACGGCGAACTTCGTACTTTATGGACTTTACTAGAGTAGGTGGCATAAGCATGCCTGGAAGTGAGAATGTCACAAAAAATAATGAAAGAGGAGATGACACTTGTAAACTACGTCTTTGTCTAATCATACTTAAAAAAAGAGAGACAGATACACCCTAATTTGTTTTCTCTTTATTGTGAGTACCTGGGTGACCGATTTCGACGCGGTATTTTTTACATGATATAAAAAAAAGATGAAATATGAAGAAAACGGAAAAAATAATTGGGCAGGCGGGACTTGCTCAGGGATATTTTCACTTTTCTAGACCGAGTCGATCTACCATAACTTTGCAAATGACAGCGTAATTAACCTTTGTATTCCTATTATATGCTAGGAGTTTTTCAATGCCTGAAAACAGGGATGGGACTTTTTTTAATTAAAACCTTGCATGATCGATTTATCGCTCCCGAAACCCCCTACAAGCTAAATAGAAATGCATGAAAATCGTTGGAGCTGTTTTCGAAATTTAGATTATGTATATACAGACACTGACATAAGACAAGCTCATTTAAATCTTAAAGACATGACAATTTGGGCTCTGTAGCCTAAATTTTGCCATATCTTTACATCTCTCTCTGCATCTAGTATAACTCTATGCATTACATAAATGAGGGTACATTTGACACAAAAGTAATAATAAAATTATTTTGCTGTAATCCACGATACAGTAAATAGAAAATATATATAGTGTTAAATTTATAGTGGACTATCCGTATTTTCATACCCGATACGTGCAGGATTCGTAAAAAAACATGCACAAACCTCCACCACTGCCACCACAATACACAAGCACTACACACGTTCACTATCACAAAGTCAACAATCGTTTCGCCCCGCAACCGAAGCATCATCAGGAGATAGACTCCACGACAAAATCGCAAAGCTGCTTTGCGAGTTTGTGATAGTGAACGTATGTAGTGCTTGTGTATTGTGGTGGAAGTGGTGGAGGTTTGAGCATGTGTTTTTACGAATCCTGTACGTATCGGGTATGAAAATACAAATAGTCCACTAACATTTAACACTATATATATTTTCTATTTACTGTATCGCGGATTATAGCAAAATAATTTTACCATTACTTTTGTATTATGGATCTACGCAAAGTAACGCCTAATTCTATTAAGTATATTTGACACTTAAAGTGTCCTGAACGCAGTCACTATATAAAGTGTAAACATATTTTTAGGACCCATAGCGCGGCAGATGATTAAGCATCTCTTCCATTCTTCACTAGTTTCGTCAACAGGGTACAGCGAGACACCCTGAATACACAAAACTCATCACAATCAACATACAATATCGTCCTTATATGAAGAGAATAGAGACTTTTTGTAAACAGACATATGATAGGTAGGGTGTACACTACAGGACCGTGCAAAATTAGTTGATGACAAGCATGAGGGGAGATAAGCGTCACTTAGGAGTTTTTGAAGGTTTTGAGGGTGATAGGGGAGCGAAAGAATGTCGATTCAAAAGAGTACGCTTAGCTTTATACTTAACTTTTTTTGAATGGAACATAGCGCACAGTTTTACACAGGTACTTATGTATATATTTATAAACAAAAAAAATACTTAGCAATGAATTTAGCACAGGCATAAAAAAAAACGCCACCATCCTTCATCTTGATTTCTAACATTACTGTTTTTATTTTTGAGTATTTCCTCCACATTTTATTAGTTAAAGTAGAATAGTTTTTTTTGTAGTAACTCTTTTTTCAATTTATTTTATTATTGTTTTTTTCTTTACCTTATTTTATTATACATGCTTAGTTAGCCTTTAAGTGGGATATATAATATCATCATTCTCCTGCCCTTATCCCACTCTAAGTGGGGTCGGCACAACTTGTTGTCACATAATTTGGCTACGTATTTTATGACCGGCCGCCTGCCTGACCTCAACTAACCTTAGTCGCCTTTTACGACACCTCGGTAAGAAATGGGGGTGGTCTATTCTATGCAGTCGGATACCACACGGCACATATCTTAGTCGTCTCTTACGACACCTCGGTAAGAAGGGAGGGTGGTTTATTCTATTCTGCCGGATACCACACGGCGGAAGTGGGATATATAATATAAAACTGTAATTTACAAATTTATATTAGTATAAGTTGAACCAAAATGTATAATCACATTGGTTTTCTAATAAACAAATAAATATTTTTTTAGCTGTACCCTTGACTTCGATCGCGTTAACTTACTTGTTAAAATATCCCTAATTACGTAATATAAATTGTGTTACTGTTCCTGATGGAAATACGGACTTCTTTTACCCTATATGACAGTAAAGAACCTGATTCTGTTCTACTGCTGGACGTAGGCTTCCTCTCTACATTTTTGGAGAGAAGGGTTAGAGCTAAGCAACCACCACTCACCGACCCCGCTGCTCTAATGCGGGTTGATAGGTTACACACATCCCTAGAATTCTTCAGAGATATGCAGGTTTCTTCACGACGTTCTTCTTCACCGAAAAGATAAATGCGTTATAAATTGCTAATATCAATTAGACAAAGAACATTTAACAGAAAAACTCATTGGTGCCAGCCCGAGGTTTGAACCCTTGATCCCTCGAAAGAATCTTACCAATGGCAGGCTATCACAACTCCTTACTCTATATATTAGTCCAACATGTACTCCTTAATCGAACGAAATTTTAACAAAATCGCTCCGAAATCGTAACATACAGATAGTCAGAAAAACTTTATATTTAATATAGATAAAATTTAATTAGGATCTAAACGTGCGTCAAAAGTATTAAATCAATTCTACTAAAAATATATCTACAATAATAATTCGTCAAAGGAACGGAATCTACACGGTAAACAAACCTTCCCATTATTTATAAAACAAACGCAAATATTCGTGCAAAAATCTGCGCCTCAAACAATTCCTTATTCCGCCGCGCCATAGATACCCTTACAAAGTTCTCCCTGCAGTGGGTGGTAGATAGGGTTCCCAATCAGTTTTTAAAACGGTTATAAAAGCAAAGATAAATTAATATCAATTTATATTTAATATTATATTTATATTACACAAGCTGTACCTTTCTGCTGTGACTTTTTGCGTCAACCTAAACATTAAATTATCCTCAATTATGCACTTTTTATTTTTCTTTTCAAAAAGAATAACTTGAATTCTATTACCCTATAAACAAGTCTCAATTGTATGAAATTTCTATCAATATTGCATTGTAGATTAGACATGCATATCGACTGTGAACCGGAAATATGTCCTATGTCTAATTTTAAGCCAAACGACTTTTTTACGGCATTGGTATTACTATTACTGTCCATCATTTACCGTATCAATATGTCTTATTTACTAGAAAACTTGTAAATAAATAAACATATTTTGAGTCAACAGTTTTTTTACTTGTTAAAAATTATTGCGAATGTACTTTTTTCTTCTTCCTGAAAAGTTGACAAAAATAAGATAGTACAATTTGCCAGTTCACAGTCGATATGTAATAAACAGATAGACAGAAGACCAAGCATTTATAATATTAGTTTAGATTTGTCCCATATCAGTATAAAAAAAATTACTAGATATTTTTTAAATAATATAAAGTTTGTTGCATAGCGATCTACTAACATAGAACATACAACAGGGTATAAAGTAAATTTAAAATAGTTTATGTTTCTGTACGGATGTAAAAGGTTCTCGATTTTTCTTAGTCTATAGGTTGATAGACTAAGAATCTATATCTATGTATATCTATACTTAAAACTCCCAAAAAGCTGTCTATCTGTATCTATCTGATTTACTCAAAATTTGCTGAACGGATTCCTGTACGGTTTTTACAAAAAGATAGTTTGATATTTCCGGATGGTTCAGGTAAATAGTAAATTTTGGTATTATGTAAATTGTGTTAAAGAGTTCGCGCAGTTGTTATAAAACTTGCCTGCTGGGAGCTTTAGCCGCGTCCGCTGCGTAAAGCAGCAGAGATACGCTAAAGTAATGTACCAGAGAATTGTAGATCTATAAAACTACCACAAAAAAATCCGCGATAGCATGTCTCTATCTCTTATGGTTAACTCACAATAGCTATTTTTATGTTTAAAATTTGAATTCTAGAAAATAGTGATACGCTGATTTCTACACATGCGAAGCCGCTGGTACAGCTAGTATAAGAATATAAGAAGAATATTGATAGACTAGTCTATAGGTAGGTCTATAGATAATTGTCTCACTTCGTAGGTTAGCTGGCAGATATATCTGTCAAAGAGATAAGTTGATCTTTGTACACTTTTTTATTTATATTGTTTTTTACGTTTCTCATGGTACATAATAAAAAATATACAAATAAAAGAAATGTCCCTTTTAAACCCCCACAAAGTTATCGCATTTCATTACAATTTTTATAATCATCTCAATTACGTAAAATTACGAGAAAATTGATAAATTACGTTCTTTTAGAGCACGTAAATAGTAAATAAGCGCTTAACGTAAAGAAATTGAACGGAATGAGAAAAAGTTTTTAAAGCGACTTGAATTGTTAGAAAAGTTTATGTGCGAACTGTGATAGAATATTTTCAAATGTATTAGGCCAATTAAGTAGCCCTACTTAGAACTTTCTTTGTGAAAAAACTTGTAAAATTAGTATATCAATTGAATATAAGTAGACATATTAAAAGATTCTTACAAAGTGAAAATATAATTAACATACTCTTATACTGTTCATTAGCGAATGTATTAATTTACGTAAAAATTACAATGGTCTTACAAAGTTTCTTGGAGTAAAACATGGTTTCTTCATGCCAAAAAAATCTTTAATTAAAAATCTGTAAGAACAAGTGATAGCTAAAAAATAATATCGGAAAAAAGCACTTTTAAAAATTTTATGATTTCCAAGATTTCTTTATAGTTTTTTCAAGTTTTCAAGTTTTTGAAGTTTTTACAGCGGTGTGGTATCCGGCAGAATAGAATAGTGTCGCCACGGAAAATTAAATTCTCTAATATACAATGTAATCTATAAGGGGCGAAACGATAACTCATAGCAAACTCTTATTGCGGGGTTCATGACGTCACCGCAGTGACGTCAATCTCTATGCACGTCCTATCTTGTTTACTAATGACGTGTACAGCGCAACCCGGCTAATCCCAGCGTACTCTGCGCTCTAAGTAATTCTCTTAGCCAGGGTAAACACCTCGGAAGTGGCCTCCAACCTCCCTTTATAGCCACCCCTTTCCACTCACAATTCTAACACTGATCTGACTGCTCTCTTGAGCCTCAGTGTAGAATAACTCTGTCTACTCTGACACTGATCTGACCACTCTTTTAGGTCTCAGTGCAGAATATCTGTCTCTTCTCTAAGACAGTACTTTACGATATAAACCAAAGGTGCTGTAACTGATATACACCGCATATGATAATAATAGTTCAAACTACTCACCTAAATTCTCTCGCGATCACACAAAAGTGTTCACTTAACTAACGCGGTACTCGGTATGCGTCAAATGGCGCCCGCCGCTTCGTACTTTTATGATTCCTACCCTCTTCATTATAAACATTTTATTTTACTATTTTTCTACCCGCAAGTACTTGTAAAATTTTGTTTCATAAAGTTAATTCGTGATATTTCGCGACAAATAGACCACCCTCCTTCTTTACCGAGGTGTCGAGGCGACTAAGGTAAGGGCCGTGTGGTATTCGGCTGCGTAGAATAAACGACCCTCATTTATTACCGAGGTGTCGTAAGAGGCGACTAAGGTAAGTTGACATCAGGCAGGCGGCCAGTCGTAAAATACGTAGCCAAATAATTTGACAACATGTTTGTGTCGACCCCACTCAGAATGGGATAAGAGCAGGAGGATGATTAAGTTTTTTCAAAATTGTTGATAGTGTATTTTAGGAGGTGGCAGCCCTAAGAATGGGGGAGTAGTTCACAGGGTGGGGCCTTTGTCTGCGCCGTCATTACTTTGTCAAAGGTCCTCGGAAAAGCGCGATTCTTGGCTGCGTACAGGAGCGCTAGTAGACTTGGCTTACACTTATGTTTTGGTTAGCTAGCGCGGAGTTAGGCATTGTTCGCTCCAACCATTAGCCTGCCTTGTGTTTTATCTTTTGATATGAAATTTATCTTAGGGCTGTAGACACAAATACGGTTGTGTCCTATGTAAATGCGGTACAAAAGGTATTGTATAATTTTTGAATTTTATCTATCGTGAGTGGTATTCAAAATTAATGTTGAGAGACTGGCTATACTCACGTCTTATTTTATCGGATGAGGCCGTCTTTTTTTAAGCCCATAGGGGGTCTCCGATGACGAAGACCAGAGTAGCGACCAGGATTTTATAGAAGACGCGCACCAGGGGCTCACGATTCGCGCCCAGCGAGCTGCTACAAAACTGTTATTTTTGTTCCGTTTCAAAGTGTTATTCTGCAATTGGACTAGTAAATAAACAAATAAATTATTAATTTTAAATTAATTATAAATTATTAAATTATTTATTGTAGTAAATGGAGACTATATAGTCATTTGAACAAGCCGGGGACGTGTTGGCTCTGTGCAAACTTGCTAACTGTCCCTTGGCCTCTTGACCGACACTGCTCTAGAGGTTGTTACGTATTTTCTTCGTCTGGTTACAAGTTATAAGCGATGGTGATCACCAATTATATACAAATATTATAAATAATAATATAAATATAAATATATGAGACACATACACACACGGCTGTCCATACCCAAAGTAACTTAATACTTTTGTTATGGGTGACGGACAACTGGTAAATATATACATATATAATTTAAAATACATACTTAAATACAAATATACACCCAGACTCACAGAACCAACAAATTGTGTTTAAAAAAGGTCGGCGAGAATCGAAACCGCGACTCGCGGAGCTGAAGGCGGGGTTACTACCCACTGCGCCAGCGAGTTAGTCAAATTCTTTTTGTTACGTTTTTATGGATTATACGCGGGACCAATATCGATGAAATTTGATTTAATTAAAATGCGAACAAACCACTTTCCATATCAAAATATTGTGAGAAGTGGGAAAAATGATCTGCAGTCTTATTATTTGAGTAAACCGTAATACTTATATTAATTATGGTCAAAGTGGGTTAATCTTAAAAGCTAGACAAATGCTGTCTCGGACTTTATTTTAGAAATTTTAGAGGGGAACAATATTGTAGTACATAATTTTTGAATAACTTTTACCGTTTACTTGGCGTACGCAAGGAAAGCTTTAAATTATGCCGTTTCCGAAATTCTTTTTATTGCTGCTCCACTCCTATTAATCACAGCGTGTTATATAGTCTATAGCCTTCGTCGATAAATGGATTATCTTAAACCCAACGAATTTTTCAAATCGGTCTAGTAGTTCTTGAGATTAGCGCGTTCAAACAATCAATCACTCAATCAAACAAAGAAACAAACAATTAAACAAACAAACTCTTCAGCTTTATATATTAAACTTAGAGTAAAGATTTCTTTCGCCTCTGCTCGCTCATGTCTTGCACCGTGTTATTACCGTATACGTTTTTGCTGGCATTAAAGTCTGCCTTCATCGATTGACTTACCGTACACCATCTAGCGGTCACTGGGGACTGACACGGTTACACACTGGGCCATTGTCCACATCAAATTGACAACAAAGAGTTTCAATAATCTTACCGACTATTACGAGGCAAATTGTAAAAGAAATCGAAAAACACGCGTGTTCAGTGTAACTGTACTTTGACACAATGAACACATTATAGCACTACAATACAGATAGGAAACGCACACACAGTCACACAGATGTGAATATAGTGTGTGTGTAGTATTAATACATATTATAAAACAAAGCACCCTCACCGCGTCTGTCTGTTTATCGCATTTAGAATAGAAGGAATATAAAATCATCCTCATCTCACACTCTAAGTGGGGTCGGCACAACATGATACAAACATGTTGACATACGATTTGGTTACGTATTTTACGACCTGTGGCCTGCCTGAGGTCAACTTACTTAAGTCGTATTTTACGACCCTTCGGTTAGAAAGAGGGTGGTCTATTCTACTCAGTCGGATACTACACGGCGGGTCGAATTACCTTAGTCGCCTTTAAGATACCTCGGTAAGAAATGGGGATGGTCTATTCTATTCAGCCGGATACCACACGGCGGGTCGACTTACATTACTCGCCTTTTACGACACCTCTCTAAGAAATGAGGGTGGTCTATTCTACTCAGCTGGATACCACACGGCATGCGCATTAATACCACACGGCTGAAATAAGACGATAATTGTTGATATTGTCGAAATCAGTTTAGTCTTCTAGAAGCCTTCATTGAAAATTTTGATGACTAATTCTTCTCTATAGGTTTACAGAAAAGTCCACGAAACTACTTACACCATATAATTTCAATGGATATCTCAGTTATCGTAAAGTGAAACTTAAGGTATGCAAAACTAAATCAAAAGTGGGTCGTAATCAAGTCACACTAAATGTTTTTATATTAATCTTTAAAATAGTTATAATAAATTCATTAATAACAGTAACAGTACGTGATTCTTATCATGGTTTAGCAATTTCGAGCCCGGTAGACAGCTACAAGTATTAAGATAAAAACTTAAGTGCTTAGTTGGAAATTGGTTAAATCACCGTGTGCTTTACAACGAAGGAAAGTCATTATCCTCCTGCCCTTATCCTACTGCCCTACTCTAAGTGGGGTCGGCATAACATGTTAGAAACATTTTGTCATATGATTTGGCTACGTGACCGCCTGCCTAACATCAACTTACCTTAGTCACATTTTACGACCCCTCGGTAAGAAAGAGGGTGGTCTTTTCTACTCAGTCGGTTACCACACGGTGGGTCGACTTACCTTAATGGCCTTTTACGAACCCATAGTAAGAAATGAGGGTGGTCTATTCTTCTCAACCGGATACCACACGGCATTACAATGAAGGAAAATATCGGAAGTAAAATTAAGGCGGACGCTTCATTTGCAGTCCTAAAGTCAATATAGATGAAATCGCGGGCAAAAATGAGTGTACAATATTAACCATTATAGCATGAATTCCCATACGTACATACCATTAGTTATAGAAATATTTACGAATGCAATTATTCGATACATGCACGAACAGTCAAGTGCACGCATTGTTGATTCAAATATAACGGTCTGAAATAATAACCTGACTAACGTTACAAATCAAATCAAACAAAATAATGATATAAACAATAATCAAAATAAAATTCTTTATTTAAGTAAGCTTTTCACAAGCGCTTTTGAATCGTCAAGGATCAATATGATTAATGAAGCTACAACTGTTTTGGAAAGTTGCTCCTACCGAGAAGACCCAGCTAGAATCTCAGCGGTTAATCTCGTAAACATTTTTAAATTAGCTTTCAAGCTGAGAGGATTTTCAAATCCAAGCATTTTTATCATTCAAATAATCTTCAATTGTGTATTATGCTTACGTATAAGCGTATTTCTTACACTTAATTTAACTTTTCTGTTGATAATCTAATATGGATTGCAAAATTCATTTGTAGAAGGGAATGTTGACTGGCCCGTTGGCGCAGTGGGTAGTGGTCCTCCCTTCAGCTCCGCGGGTCGCGGGTTCGATACCCGCCGAGAGCCAACATTTTCTTAAAACAATTTTTTGGTTCTTCGAGCCTGGGTGTATATTTGTATTAAAGTATGTATTTAAAACTATATATGTAGTATATTTACCAGTTGTCCGTCACCCATAGCACAAGTATTAAGTTACTTTCTTTGGGGATGGACGACCGTGTGTCCTAAGTATCCTATATATTTATTATTAATCTATAAAGGTATATTTCATTTTCTATCTTCCACTGCTGTTCTAGGTAAACAGAAATCAGGGAGTTACCTTTTTACCTAGGGGGCATTTAAAATGGCAAGGACCATTTAAAAAATCATATGGTAAAACTAAGTAGTAAGTAAACGTCATTATTGGAATGCTCGATCATGTTTACAAGAGAAGCAATAAGAACGGATGTTAGTTTATCTCGAACTGGGCCACAGTACGGTTGTCTTTTTTATATCTGGTACCTTCGCATCGCAGACATGATTTTACATAAATACAAGTTGAACTCTTAACTCTAAGTTGACACGTAAGAAGTCGAAGGTATAGCAAGCATAAAGTTAAGCAACATAGAGTAGGAATGCCAGCCTAAAATGTGCCATATTACAATTAACTACAATAGAATATATATATAACAAAAAAAAAACCAAATAAGGAATAAGTTCAATTTCAAAATTCTTCTGAAGTTGATTTATATACATTTTTTAAATTTACATTTTAAGCATTGTCTGTCATTTTTAACTCATGTTGAGGTAGCCTATGAGTGAGATGTACGGGGTAGTAATATTACGATGATTGTACTTATCTATTATTTTGTATTCTCTGTACATTTCGTTGGCTTCCTATTTGAATAAATAAATTATAAATGATTTAGCTAGGTTTTATTTTAAAATTATGCCTGTTTTCAAGCATTAAAAAATGCTAAAATATGCATTGAATACAAAAGTCAATTTTACTGCCATTTTTAAAGTTCTAATAGCTCAGTGGGTAACGAGCGGACTTAAGAAATGAAAATATCACAGATTGAGTCCCAGATGTCACCTGCCCTTTCTTTTTTTTGCATTTTTTTATATCTTTAAAAAAATTACTGAGTAAGGTTCGTTCACCCAGGTACTTATAGTAAAGAAAAATAAAAAGTAAGCAAATGAGGATGTGTCTATCTCTCTCTCTTTTTAATATATGATTAGACAAATATAAAGTACACGAGTTTGATCTTCCCTCTCATTATTTATTGTATACGTAGAGTACGTACGTAACGTACCTATGGCTCTACTTTAGTATATAACTCTATGTTGTTTAAACGGTAAAAAACATAAGTGCTCGCGTGAAACTTCTAAGAAACGCTGAGAGGCAAAAGCAATCTACTCGTAGCCGATAATAAAACGTGGCTCGCGGCTGCGTTTACACACTGCGTGATGTTCTGTGGAAAATTGCGAATAACTCCATAATTTCTTCGGTTAGGGTGCGACGGGCGCGGGTCGGCTCCCCAAGGCCCTTTTACCGGTTACATACTTACATGTGGGGGATAAATAGGGATCGGTGTTCGTGGACGTCGGATAAGTGATCGGAATTTTGATCGAACTAATACGACAACAAACGATTGTTCTTATATAAAATTAATAATAAAATTCCCATATCAGGGAAACGGCGTCCAGACCTGGAGCTGCGGCGGAAATGGCCGAATCCGGCAAGCGGCGAAAGTATGCATCTCTCGTTGAGAGTTATATATTTGTGACGTTTGCAGTTGAGACCCTAGGGCCATGGAGCCAAAGTGCAAAAAAAAATTTATCCGTTTTAACACCTCGGTTGATCGCCTCTTCGGGTGACAAGAGGGCTGGCTCCTTTTTCGCACAAAGAATCAGCTTAGCGATTCAACGCGGAAACGCTGCCAGCATTCTTGGGACCTTTCCACGTGGGCATGATTTGTATAGTAGTAGCGTGTAAGTAATTTAAGATAGATATAACTTGTATATATTTGTTATAAATAAAAAAAAATAAAAAAAATTATTTTGCTATAATCCGCGATAAAATAAATATTTAATATATATAATGATAAATGCAGAGTTGACTGTCCGTTTCCATACCCGATACATGGAGGATTCGTAGAAACACATGCACAAACCTCCACCACCGCCACCACAATACACAAGCACTACACGCGTTCACAATCACCAACTCAACAATCGTTTCGCCCCGCAACCGAAGCATCATCAGGAGATAAACTCCACGACAAAATTGTAAAAATCTGCATTGTTTCTTCAGTGTTTAACCTGCATTTAAAATATTACTATACATTATAGGATCTTGTTCCAAAATAATAACCGTAGCTTACTGTAAAGTGTGAATGTTTCTACTCTCAATGTCAAAATGACAATCTATACTTATTATAAAAAAGTCCCAAAAAGCTGTCTGTCTGTATGTAATCGATTTTCTCAAAATCTACTGAACGGATTTTTGTACGGTTTTCACCAAAAGATAGTGAAATACTTCCGGATGGCTTAGGTAAATAGTATATATCGGTATTATAAAAATTATGTTAAAGAGATCGCGCAGTTGTTAAAAAACTTGCTTGCTGCGAGCTTTAGGCGCGTACGCTGCGTAAACCAGCAGAGATATTCTAAAGTAATGTAGTAGAGAATTGTAGATCTATAAAACTACTACAAAAAAGTCCTGATAGCATGTCTCTATCTCTTATGGTTAGCTCACAATAACTACTTTTATGTTTAAAATTTGAATTCTAGAAAAAAATTGTGACACGCAGATTTCCATGCGGGCGAAGCATCTGGCACAGCTAGTCTACGTATAAAGTTTGTATTGCTGAATATAATTATAAAAATCATAGAGTTATCATACTTAGAGTAAGTAAGCCAGGTTGAACTGTAACAACGTACAATCGAGAGTAAGCAAATGAATGTGATATACCCTTCTTTTTTTATATGTGTGTATGTATTTTATGTATCTATGAAAAATGTACTAAACAGCGCGTCAACAATCTACTCCTTAAAATATATTTCTATATTTTGGTAACTAACGTAGAACATATAATTACAAGTGAAATTAAAAAAAACTTAATTAATTTCATATCCCTACTGTTAACCGTTAAGCAGTTCCCTCTTCTGGAGCTAATGGCAGCAGTATGAGCATCATTTATCACTTATCATAAACATGCATTGTCATCGGAACTCGACTAGTATGTAAAATTTCAGCTCAATCGGACAACGGGAAGTGGGTCAAATTTAACTTGCAAGATCCCACCTTCACATATAGTACGCGGCAATAAATAATGCACATCGAGGCTTAGAGAGAAATCGGCTAGATTCTGCTTCATAGAGCATTGTCTCTGTCGCACAGACTGACGGACCCGTGTAAAACGTCACATACTAACTGAGTGACAGAGACAGCGCTATACGAAACCGAACTGGCCGGCTGTTTCGTTCTAAACATCGATGTGCATTATTTAATGCCAGGTACTATACATTGCAAGTAGAATAAAAGCCTTTAAAAAGAGAGTTAAATATATAAAAGATTGAATCTCTGTATACTAATGTTAGTCCGATACTTCCACGGTTATTCCCATCTGCAAACTTTCAACAAATTTTATTTATGAAATGAAGTTAATTATTACCTTTCATGCGTGAGTTAAACCTCCTCGCCTGCTTTCCTGTGAAGCATAAATAAATCACTCTTGTTTACAGCTTGATCTGTTTGAACAATCTGACTTGTACAGAACAACACTTCTTATATTTTACAGCTGTGTACACATTACTATTAAATTCACTGTTACTTTTCTATATAGATAAATAAGACTTTGTATTCAATATATATCAGACGAAGATTGGTTGATAACTCTGTAATTTTATATCTGTTTTGATTTTAGTTAATGGCGTTTGAAATAAACGTATATATTTTATCGGTTAAATACGGATCTGAAGCATCATTCAAACCTGTGATATCCAAGAACATAAAAGACCTACAGCCTTACATAAGCATATTGAAATATATATGTAGTGAAACTGCTGTGTATAAAAAATATGTGTAATTTATAGAATTAAGCGTTACTTTGCGGACGTTCGTAATACAAAAAGTAATAATAAAATTATTTTGCTATAATCCGCGATAAAAGGAAATATATATATAATGCTAAATGAAGAGTGTACAATCCGTTCTCATCGACAAAATCGCAACTTTGTATCGTAACAGTTTCAAAATTATCGATTGAAATGTCCGTTTATTCAGTGATAATTTATTCTACAAAGTTGTATGTTTAAGAGGCTTCTTTAGCTTAACTTCATACTTTGTTTATATTTAATCTTAAAGGAAATGATAATTGGATTATAATACTCCAGAACAAGAGGCAATGAAATTAATCTTAGCTTCTTTTCTTAAGATCTTAAGAGTGTTTTAAAAGTTCAAAGTCTATATATGTTGTATTTAAACACCATTGAAGCTATAAAGTATATTATTTTTCATTGAAGCTATAAAGTATATTAGCTTTGTTTCTTTAATATGATGTATATGACATGAAACACATGAAAAAATAGCAAGAAATTAAAACCCACGGCGTGGCAAAGTCGACTTTTTTAGTTAGCCAGCTGAATATAAATCTGAGAAGTATAAAGCTTAGAAGTTGTGAAGCTTAAGAGAGATAAAGCTTTTTAAGCTATGAAGATGGGATCCTAAAATTTGGAATCTAAAGTAAACAGTAAAGTTTGAGAATTTAAATGCTATGAAGTTTAGAAAATATGACGTTTTAAAGTTCAGAACATATAAAACTCAAAAGCTGTACAGTTTAACTACGGAACTATAAAATTTTGGCGGTAAAATGGATTGGATAGATGTTCCCGAAATTCTCCAGAGGTACTTTCCATGTAAAAGAAGCATGTGTTAAATATCAATCAGACATCAATTTTTATACAAAAACTCATTGGTTTCAAACCCGTGATCAAAAGAAGTAAGTCACACAGTCTAACCGTTCGGCTTGGGAAAGCTTAACCTCAGTTTGCAATTTGCATCGTCTCCACAAGCGCTACCTTATCTTTGCACGTAGTTAATATTTATGAAGTGCGCATGATCAGTGCGGTGCGTGTAATTCATGCAGTATATCAGGTAGCTCGACCGGTAGTCGTGTTAAGGTAAGGCCGAGTACACACGAGGCACGCGCGATACCAACCCAATCTGATAGGCCATAAAAAGTAAAAGTAGCGCCCTGTTACAATCCCACTGCTGGGAATAGGCCTCCTCTTTCTGGAGAGAAGGGTTGGAGCTAAGACCTACCACGCTGCTCCAATGCGGATTGGTAGGTTACACATATCTCCAGAATTCTCTAGAGACATGCAGGTTTCCCCACGATGTTTTCCTTCACCGAAAAGCGTGTGATAAATTGCAATTATCAATTAGACACATGAGTTTTAATAGAAAAACTCATTAGTGCCTGCCCGGGTTTGAACTCGTGTTCCCCTCAAAAAAGTCGCACGGTCTCGCCGCTGGGCTATCACAGGTAGGCCATGCCTTCCATAAATCCTCGCTTGAATAGACTCAACTTGCGTAGAATGATAAATACCATTACCGGACACTACTTGCTCAATAAACACCTATTCCCTATACGTGTGACAGCTAAATATGCAAAGGATGCCGGCAGAATCAGAAACGCCATCTCTCGTCATTTTGCACGGAGGTGGCCAAGCATTAAGCAAACATTCTTGACTCGCCGAGAACGTTACAAGAAGCCTTCAGGAACCCTGGCAAGGGTTCTCGGCTTCTGGAAGGACCTTTGCTGGCTGGAATAACCAGGCCCTTCAATCCTAACGCGCAATGGTCGCCCTACAGTGTCCAATTGCGGAAAATAGCCCGCAACAAGAAGAAGACACGGACTAAATCTATACTAATATTATAAATGCGTTTGAGCTAACCCTATAAAAACATGTCAAACTCACTTGTTCTGTTCCACCCAGTCATCGGTGAGAACTTTGCATTCAAAATGTAGACAAGAATACCTAGGACGTACAGTCCGACTAGGTCGGTCCAAGTTCGAGAAAGAGGTCAGTCGCCGAATCCACTTAGGATGGGCAGTGTTCGTGAAGCTATGCAAGATCTTTTCGTCCAAAATACCTCAGTGCCTGAAGACCAAAGTGCCAGTGAAGTTGCGGGTAAAAGTATGCTTTGATAGGTAATTAAATGTTTTAGTGTTAAAGCTTAATCAATTCGTATCAACTTTAGACTTTTAAAACCTTCGAGTTTTTTTCCAGTTCACAAAGGTTTTAAAAAAAAAAAGTATAAGTCCAAGTTTATCTTCTGGTCTGGTGTGAAATAACTTCGCTACAACAGTGGCTAGTTAAAATCCTATCGGTTCACCTGTTTCGCCATTTTATTAGTGTTTCATAAAGTTTATTCGTGTTGGGTTTGCGCGGTCTTAAAGTCGAACCACCATCTCAAGGTCAGACCAATAAATTCAATGACATATAGTTCAATCATCTAAATTATAGATATAGAACTATCTAGATATTGAGTCTTCAGAACAATGAAAACTTGTTGGAATAAAAATAGTTTGACATTGCGTCGTCACAGACAACCTCTACGATAAATCAATATCACATTATAACTTGTAACTCGCTTTATGCTATAATATACTTGTTACTGCCCGCGACTATATCTATAAGGTTTTAGTATCATCATTTTTTTTAATTGTAACTCGCTTTATGCTATAATATACTTATTCCTGCCCGCGATTACATCTGTAAGGTTTTAGAATCGTAATTTTTTTATGTCAAATTACAATGTATCTATAACTAGTTAGGAAAGGTTCTTACCGAAAAGATCCAGCAGGAAACTAGGCGGTCACTCTTTTGAAAAATAAATATTTCAGTAATATGCATATAATTGTTTGCAAGGACATTCTTGCAAGAAAACAAAAATTCCTTAAAATTATTTAATTTTTTTACCATCAGTAAAGCTGTGATAGTCCAGCGATGAGACCGTGCGACTCTTTCGCACGAGGGGTCACGAGTCACCCACTCATTAGTTAATGAGGTGGTTGTTTGGTAAATAGATAATTGCAATTCATTGCACACCCTTTTCGTTGAATGTGTGAATGTCTAATGTTTCGTGTGTGAGAGGGTCTATGCCCAGTATAAGACTAATAACAGGCCGTTACTTATTTAAAATTTTATGTATAAAACACACCTCATTACTCGAAAACTCTCACCTGGCGATGCTTACACCCGGCGACGCTTCTGTGCTCGCCCGCCCTCCCGGTGACGCTGTCAAAGCCTTCAAGGCCAACAGCATTAGTAAGTGTCTGAAAAAAAATCGAAAACTCTTAGTAAGTTTCAGTATCACGGTTTATAGAATCAAATTAATACATAAAATTTTAATCATCGTGTATAAACACAAAAATGCTTAAAATAAAACAGTAAAATTTCCATTCTAAATAAATTACAAAAATTTGGCCTAACTTTTCGATACAACAATACTAATGCATTCATGGCTCCATAATACATAATAGCTCTTCCTGCTACTTACTCCCACTTACCGCCTCCACTGAGATGCAATTCACAATTGCATTTACAATCGAGATATTCCATTTAAATTCTTCATAACAATCTGACCTTTGTTTTAACTGAATTAAGAACTATAATCCTCAACTAAATATTGACAGATTTAGTAAGATCACGTACATACTTTATACATTGTAATATGCCTTGTTGCATATCAATTATGCAATTGGATGCAAATATGCGTAAAGGGAGAGATTCGTGTGGCTGTCTATCCATATTTATTTATTAATTTATCCACATTAGCCTACAAATGGATATTTCATTCCAGTGTTCATTAATTCAGCCTTAACAGAGCCTGATCGTACTAAAGTAGCCAATCTTTTAGTAGTAAATGAGTTTATTGCATTAACAAGAGCACCTCTCTCTTCTCTTTTTTAACCGATAGATCTCACTACGAGAAATGTCTCTTCAAGGGTATTACATTCCAAAATATCTTCGGTTGCTTGGCTTAAGCAGCTCTTTGCGACCTTTTTGAGGTTTTCTGTCAATTTTATGAATGTTCTCCTAACCTTGCATTTTTTAGTGCGTGGTTGCTGTGCCGAGGAATCAATGTCGTTCCATATTCAAGCGACAATCGATTTCGCGTGTTGTGCGCTCATTGATCATTGATTCTGGATTTGATCATAAAGAGATACGTAATGCGCTTCTTGCTACATTTAGCAAAGGCGGCATCATCTCAACATCATCCGTACAAGAGAATGACTGTTCTGCTCTTCAATTCCTTTTTCCAAAATCTTTGAATATCGTCATCTCGCAATCTCATTAGAGTTGTTGCATACAAGCTGTGAAATGTAGTGCAGTTGGTAAACATTATTATTATATTTAGTAATTACTTATTTCATCTGAAAAATCCTGAATGCTGAATGCCGCATTCAAAGAAAATGTAAACAAACATGCGTCCACCTAATTATGATTTATAATGCTGAAATCTGACACTTGAAAAACATTTACTTGAGCAGAGGATGTCACCCGTAAAGAAGTGCAAAATGATATGTCGACCTGACTATGAATCGAAAGAAAAACTTTCTGAGAAGCGACTGAGGTGAAATGACTGTACTATGAGAAAATTTCAAATCATATTAGCGATCAAATTTTTATTATACCAGGGAAAGTGAAACTCTTTCAAGCTGGTTTGTCTATTATTAACAACGATCCAAAGGAGGCCTAAGTTGTTGACGTGACTTTACAAAATTAAGGATAAAATGATCTTTCGAAATATGGCGTTGATTAGCGATCACAACTTTAAATTTTTGCCCCGATCATGTAGTTGACAGGATATATCCTAGAGTCGTTTGGTTTGTTATTGAAAAGTTATATTGGATTAAGTGTTCTTCTCAGCATATTTAACAAGCGAGCACTTGATTGCAATCATGCCTGATGGTAAACAACGATACAGATGGAACGGGCATAAGTAGCGGCCTGTTACAATCCCACTGCTGGGAATAGACCTCCTCTCTCCGTTTCTGGAGAGAAGGGTTGGAGCTAAGACCTACCACGCTGCTCCAGTGCGGTTTGGTAGGTTACATTGGTAGGTTTCCTCACGATGTTTTCCTTTACCGAAAAGCGTGTGATAAATTGCAATTATCAATTAGACACATGAGTTTTAGTAGAAAAACTCATTGGTTCCTGCCTGGGTTTCAACTCGTGTTCTCCTCGAAAGAGTCGCACGGTCTCACCGCTGGGCTATCTCACTCGAATCACAATCACACAGGAACGGGCATGCCGAGAAGATTTTTTATTCACTCTTGATTTGTTTATTTTAATAAAGATTCTTTCAACCAGAAACTAAAAGATGTCGTGAGTCTTTTCTATAAAGCTAAAATAACAATTTTTATGTTAAACAACAGTGTTATATTAAAAGTAGCCTATTTTTCGTCCCAATTGGTCATTCTTTAACACGAATATATTGCCCAATCACGATAAGTATTCTGTAACGAATTTAGCTCACGCGATGACCGCTCGTGTATTTAAGATTTATTGTTCTACACTGACGACGAAAACTAATGCGAATAGAGTATAAGGAAACGATATTTCATTATACTAAATCTTAATTGGTTCCTAATTGAGAAGTAATACTTCCCTAAATAATTGAAATGACATCATCATTCGAAAGGATTTGATTTTAGAAACAAAAACAATTATAAAATTATGTTTCTATTACTTTATTCGATAATTTTGAAAAGTGGACAAAATAACGAAGATTTTCATAGACTTCAAAGCAACTGCTGCGGTCAAGAGTCAGAAAGAGTCTCACATAGGAAAAGATATGGGATATAATGATAAACGATAGTAGACACAAATGCAGCGATACACGTTTGCACCTAATATAGATGCAATGGCGACTACAGCGGCAAGTTTACAGTATGAAGTTTTGTATAATATTACATTACAACCTCTAAGATATGGAATGCCGACTTATATATACGTACATACTTTTAAGAATTTAAAACGCACATTTTCTAGGTAGCCGTATAGTATCCTAGATGGCATTTCTTATCTTTCATTCAGATTTCATCAGTTTTAAAGTTTATATTTCATATACTTAGCTCGTAGCCTTGAACTTGGTTGTTTTTGCATCTTTATTTACAGAAACATTGATTTATTGAGCAGCAAGGTTTTGCGAATCGTTGCATAACTTAACATAACTTTAAATGTGTAATAAAGTTCATTAGGACATTACATCGCCGCCGCGGGTGGCCGGCTGGTCAAACAGATGTGAAAGGAAATATTGCTAACGTTTGCGCCTTGTACCTGCTGAATGAATGATTTATATATGCCCATTCATTCATTAAGCAACCGGCTTTTATTAAACATTGTAACGGGCTCTTTTGAAAGGTTCCATCATAATAGTTAATCTTCTACACGTATATCAACAGTCGTTGCGAACATTTGACATACTTTTATGCGAATATAAGTTATTTCAAATTCAATTTAGTATTCAATATTCTTTTATTTTTATTATATTTTATTTCTTTCTTTATTGTACAAACAAAAGGCGGACTTATCCCTAAAAGGGATCTCTAACAGCCAACCTATGAGTAACAGAAAGGAAATGAAAAGAAATAAAATAAAATAAAATGGATGATGAAAAAAAAGGAAGGAAGAAAAATAAAAATAACGAAACACTATACAACATAGATTAAAGTTGAAAAATGAATGAATAAAATAATAGATAAAAGTGATTATTTGAATTAATTAAAATGTAATTTAATATTGATAACAAGCTACTAACATTAATTTAAATGTTTTCTATAACAAATATTTTCTAGTCTGTGACTTAAATGCTGATAGGGAAGGAGATTTGCGGATTGATACAGGTAAATCATTCCACAGCTTTACACCTTGGAAGCTAAATTCAAGTAAACTTGTAAACAAGTGCTTTTGAATCGTTAACTCTACTGGTGATTAGGAAAGCTGTTCCTACCGAGAAGAGCGAGCTATAAAGTCGGCGGTTACTCTTTTCTAAATATAAATCTTATTACTGAATACATTTAGTGATTACTGTCTATTTGCTTGATTGAAATACTAGCCTAGTAGGCTAGTAGTGTTCGTAAGTAATCTTTGAAATTATCAGAGATCTATACAACCGAAGAATCATAGGCAGGCCTGTAGGTATAGTTTTAATGAGAGGGAATAATTGATAGAATTAGGCGTTACTTTGCGGAGATCCATAGTACAAAAGTAAATATTTTTTTTAAGAATATTTTCGTTACTTTTTGAATGAAAGGGAAGATGGATAATAATAAAGGAATAATAAAATTATTTAGCTATAATATAATCCGTGATAAAGTAAAGAGGAAATAAATATAATACTAAAAGTGGAGTGGACTATTTGTTTTCATACCTAAAACATGCACCTTTCTTTAAAACACATGCACAGTTTATAATTTCCGAAACGGCCGAACCGATTTGAATGAGATTTTCTAACAATCTTTAAATGTTCCTGTAAAGCTTGATGACGATCGGAGTATTTCTTTAGATTTTTGTTACGGAGGGAATTTGAAACCTGACTAAACCACAGCAACACGTGGCTGGACACCTTTAAAACTAAAATTTTTAGTTGTAGCATCCAAAATATCTTTGGACTAACCCTAGTTGGTCAACTTCTTCAACGTGCAAAGTATACACCATTAATTTTTATTAATTAAGGTATATTTAATTAACTGATGATAAATGTTTCTATAATCACTTTCTCAGAAATTTGGATCCTTCCTATTAGAATAAACAAATAGTTAAGTACAAATAGAAAGTGTAAACAGTTTCCTTTTTCCTGTTACTATCACGTGACTAAACACGCAGTGTGTTTGTCAGGGTTGTCAGTCTGTCCTCGTATGTATTTCTATACTTATTATAAAACAAAGTCCCAAAAAGCTGTCGGTCTGTATGTAATCGATTTTCTCAAAATCTACTGAGAAGATCTTTGTACGTTTTTCACCCAAAGATTGTGCAATACTCTCGGTTTAGATAAATAGTACATATCGGTATTATGTAAATTGTGTTGAATAGATCGCGCAGTTGTTAAAAAGACCTGCTTGCTGGAAGCTTTAGTCGCGTGCGCTGCGTAAACCAGCAGAAATACGCTAAAGTAATGTACTAGAGAATTGTAGATCTATAAAACTACTACAAAAAAGTTAGCAACAGCATGTCTCTATCTCTTATAGTTAATTCACAATAACTGTTTTTATGTTTAAAATTTGAATTCTAAAAAAAATTGTGATACGCAGATTTACACGTGGGCGAAGCCGCTGGCACAGCTAGTATAATATATTTCAGTTGTACTAATAGTAGTAGAGAAATGTACATAAAAAAAATTACTTATTGTGAGTATTGGTGGTTGGCAATCCAATAAGGCTAGGCGTCATATACTGTCACAATACTTCTCTAGTTTTGAATTATTTTAGATTCTCCCTCGAGAAATTCAAGGGACTTGAGTCCTTTGCAAGACAATAAAAGCCGACGTGAAATGTTATTATTAAAATATTCTTATTACTGACTATCGGTGATCGGCCAAAATTTATACAGTCAAGAGCCATAAGTATCGGAATACTTATCTAGTGTTCAATTCTTTTAGATATCACTTTGGAGTCAATTTATATAGGATTCCAAAGAATTACAAAGGACTATAGTCTTTCGGGAGACGAAAGCCGATGTGAACTGTTAAAATTAAAATATACCTATATTAACTGCCGTATAATTGACCATATGGCGATATAGGCATATCAGGCATCACGAACTGACACATTAGTTCTCTAGTTTTGAATTCTTTCAGATCCCATTGAGTCTCTGTATACAGGACTCCAAATAATTTCTAGAGATTCAAGTCTATGAAAACACCCGACGTTCAACGATACACATAACTTAGATTAAGTAGTTCATTGTTGTCCTTATATATAATGATGTGTATGCTGTACCTAAAGGCAGTGCATTTAATGTCTTTTGTGTTGTACTTTTGATTGATTTAATGCCACTTGCTGTTCCTAAATAAATAAATACATGATAAAAGTTTACTTTTATGTACAATTGATTGACAACCCTACACAGCCAGGCGTTGCAAATTGTCACAGAATTGCCTTTTCCTGATTGTTGGTGAAGCGCGCTCAGAGTTTCCGTTCATCATTTTTCAATCAGTATTCCTTTTTGCTCGTTAGGTGATTTTGCAATTTTTACGTTGCACTGTATTTAATCTGAACTAAATTTTTCTGTATAATTAAAATAAATACTGGCCTGTTGATTATCCTACTGCAAGGTAGAGGCTTCCTATCTCCTTTTCAAGAGAAGGTGTGGAGTTTAGACCTAACCCGCTGCTCCAATACGAATTGTTAGGAAACACATATCTCCAGAATTCTCTAGAGATATCCAGTTTCCCTTTCGTTGGTTTCCCTCACTAAAAAGCGTGTGATAAATTGCGATTGTCAATTGGAAAATCGTTTTGGAAAAGTTTTAAAAACGGGTTTGAAAGCGTGAATCTGTTGTCAGAGCTTTTTAAAAAAGATATATGAAAAAATAAATATATGGGACACTTACACACACGTTCGTCCGACCCCCAAAGAAAGTAACTTAATACTTTTGTTATTGGCGACGGACAACTGGTAGATATACTACATATATAATTTTAAATGCATACTAAAATGCAAACTGGGTTATGGGTGTATAACTCAGGCTCGAAGAATTAACAATTTTTTTATAGAAAATGTTGTCCCTCGGCGGACATCGAACCCGCAATTTGCGGAGCTGAAGGCAAGATCACTACCCACTGCGCCAACGAGCCAGTCTGATATGAAAAGATGTATTTATGAAGAAGACATAATATGAATTGATATATTAATTTCAATTTCTTTTTGAAAATTATTCAGAACATAAAGGTGAGCGATTGAATGTCAAGTGATACTTAAAAGTGAATTCTTAAGACTGAGCGTGGTTTTATACAAATCCGACCTGAAATCCTGAATAACACTCGAAGTATTTCGAGTATTTTTTTAACAAGGAAAAAATATAATCCCGTATTTTCTCAAACTCATCGCTTACGACGTAAAGTGATAATATTGCAGAAGCGATAATAGAATTATTTTCATATTATCCGCGTTTGTTGAGAGAGTATACGTAATACTGTGTATGAAGCAGGCAAAATTCACATACCTTACACATGCAGGACATGTCACCACACGTATCACAAAATACGTTCACACAAGCAATACACACAACCATCACCATTACCTCTACGCTCGTTTCGCCCCAAAACCGAACCATCATTAGGAGGATAGGCTCCACAACAAAATCGTAATAATATTGATAATACTAGACCGGTTAGCGCGCCGTGCAATTATTGTTGATGTCACCATTACACATGACGATAATCTCATAAAGGCGGAAAAAGAAAAATTAACAAAATATTTAGACCTTTCTTTTGAGATAACTGCCATGTGGAATGTTGACTCAACAATAATTGTTCCTATTGTTGTTTCGGTTACCGGTCTGATTGCGAAAAGCCTCGATCAACATCTTCAGAGGCTTTCGCTTAATGGTTGGATCAAGAGTCGGATACAGAAGGCGGTATTACTCGAAACTACACGCATTGTGAGGAAGTTCCTCACTCTGGAGCCCTAGCCACCGGTAGCTTGGGTATCACCCCGCTTCCGGCGGTCGACGATTTTTTATATTTTTAAATGTTTATTTGTATTATTTAGTTTTTTTTATCATTAAAAATATTAAAAAATGTAACAAGTAAGTATTAAGAGAAATAAAAGATTGATAATACTATGATAAAATCTTGCAAATGATACAGGAATCATAGAGTTATTATTATAGAGTAGAGAAACCAGATTAAAATCAGCCCTATTACAATGAAGAGAAAGCATACTATAGATAGAAAAAGAGAGCCATACGTGCTATCTATAATATGAGGCAATGTGAATCTCTTCGCGAAAAGTTCAAGGAAATAGGCATACTTACAGTAGCATTGCGACTCAGCAGAGTTTGCAACTTATTCGTTGTTCTTGGTACTTGCTTTTACAATAAAATTCTGCAATCTATATCAGACTTATCTACTGAAAAGTTTAAATTAAGTGTACAAACTATGCTTATACGCATATTACATAATTAAAGATTATTTGAATGATAAAAATGCTTGGATTTGAAAATCCTTTCAGCTTCAAACAAGACTGCAATTAAATAGTGTAAATTTAAATGTTTAAAAGATTGACCGCCGAGTTTCATGCTGGTTCTTCTCCATAAGAGCAATATTCCGAACCAATGTAGGTTATTATTTTATTGCGTAATAGGCGAGCGCTTGACTGTACTCATGCCTGATGGTAAGCAATGACACAGTCTACGATAGAGCGCGCTTGCCTAGAAGATGCCTATTCGCTCTTGCTTTGAAGATACTCATATTATATGACTCGGGAAAAATAGATGCCGGGAGAGAAATCCATTCCCTTGCCGTGTGCAGCAAAAAAGAAGACGCGAAGTGCTTCGTGCGCCCTCGTGGGATGTCGATAACGTAAGGGTGGAACTTCTCTTTCTTTTTTGACAGAAGCTTACGTGATTTTTCTGATATCTACATAGATATAAGTTAGTAGTAGTAGTAAGTAGTGATATAAGTTAAAATTCATTTTTGAGGGTCTATACTTAAGAAACGTTAAGCCTAAAGACTTACGCTTATCTGAAATATATTCAAGAAATCCTCGACTGGATGGAGGGTGTAAAATACGACTTAATGTCAAGTGAATCTTTTTCGAGACGTAAGTCATGGTCTTGATATGTACTTGAGCGTTTTTATAAGCCAGGGGATATGATAAATCTTAGTTTCGCTTATATTTGCCGCTTTTTATTTGAGTTAAGGCTAAATATACAATAAAAAAAGTAAAAGTAGCGGCCTGTTAATATCCCACTGCTGGGAATAGGCCTCCTCTCTCCGTTTCTGGAGAGAAGGGTTGGAGCTAAGACCTACCACGCTGCTCCAATGCGGATTGGTAGGTTACACATATCAACAGAATTCTCTAGATATGCAGGTTTCCTCACGATGTTTTCCTTCACCGAAAAGCGTGTGATAAATTGCAATTATGAATTAGACACATGAGTTTTAATAGAAAAACTCATTGGTGCCTGCCCGGGTTTGAACCTATGTTCGTCTCTAGAAAGTCGCACGGTCTCACCATTGGGCTATCACAGCTTATATACAATATCGGACCAAAAAAACATGGCTGTACTTCTCTTTACTGTTGCGACTGCGCTGGCGAGGCCTCGAAGAACTCGGTATTCAATGAATACAAAGTATGTATGAATGTTGATGCTGTAGTGTACTGAGATCTTTAAATAATAATATCTTCATTACCCCACATCCCATAAATTGCCTAACTTCTTTTACTAAGTATAGTATGATGGTTCTAAAATTCATAAAAATTGAGACATAAGTTTCAAAACTCAATTAGTTGGAACCGTTGTTTATCCGTTTATCACATTTGAAGCAGAAACTCAAGTCGTTCGAGTAAAAGAAAAACAAAGGATATGTGCATTGAAAAGGCTAATGATAGACCTGGTAAACTAAATGTTTGGAATTTTAAACAATGTAATTTTTGTAAATATAAAGAATTATAGAACGATAGGTGATGTATATAATAGACAAAGTAGGAACCGACATAAGCTTGCAACTCCTGCTTTGCGCCTAGCAAAAGTACGTAAATCGTTTGTGGGTATAAGATTCTATAACAAAATTCCGAAATCAATTTTGGCCATGCCATTACAGCAGTTTAAAACCACTGTTAAAAAGATACAGAAAGCCTACTATACTGTTGAAGATTACTTAGATGATAAGGATGTGTGGATATAGGTGCACTTCTACCCTGTACAAGACAGTAATAAATAAATGTAACTAGTTCTAAGATTTATATTTTAAAAAGAGCAACCGCCGAGTTTCTTGCTGGCTCTTTTCGGTAGGAACAGCTTTCCGAACCAGCAGGAAAGTTGACGATCCAAAAGCACTTGTTTACAAGTTTACTTGAATAAAGAATATTTTGAATTTGAATTTGAATTTGAATACTATTGAAAATGAAACTACTCATAAGTCCTGTCTCAGCTTAATATAACTATCGACTCCTATCAGAAAACTCTGATGAAATCACATACAAGGGAAGTTGCTTAATTATGACAATATAAATTATAAATTACCTTGAGATCAAATGCCAAGGTGAAAGGTTATATCTTTACTAATAAGTTACTCCAGGCGCAGACGGTGAGTATAAATTGAATTCTATGAAGGCAAATTTCCCTATAAAAGATACCTTCTCATCGCATTCCAATTAGTAATAAGTTCTGTAATTAGGACTAGACGAATAAACTTTATACGTGACGTCAGTGTACTCCAAAATATTTTTTACTCACTAATTTAATTTATAAATAAGATTTACTATTTTCGTGTTCTTTTTCATAATAAATGGGTTTAGTACCACGCTTTCTATTATTACAAAGTACTTCGAAGTTGTAAATTGTTTTGACGGGCCTAAAATTGAGCTGGCAATTCTGTCTCGAGTGGTCCTCTATCGCTAAGGATCGTCAAACTTCAAAGTGTCTGAGTGTAATATTTTAAGCATCTTAAATTTTCATAATTCTTTATGTATTATTCTTTATATATATTAAGATATTTTTGTCATTAATGTTATATAACAGATTCATTATGTGAAAAATTTAGATTTATCGTTGATCACGAAGTGCATTAGATACGCGATCGTTTTACCAATAAGAATAGATATCGGCTTCGTTAAGTGAAGAAATTGATTTGTTTCGTAGAGTATAGTAAACTCACTCACTCACTTTCGCATTGCAATCTCTCATTATGGTAATTGATAGTAGAATATCAATTAAAGCAGTTTAAAACAGCTATTTAAAGGAGGCTGATACAAAAAGCCTTCTATACTTTTGAGGATTATAGAGATGATAAGAATACATAAATATAGCTAATAATATTATGAAAAAGCTTGTATATTTTGAAAAGAGCAACCGCCGATTTTCTTGCTGGCTCTTCTCGGTTGGAACAGCTTTCCGAAACCGGTAATAGAGTTGACGAATCAAAAGCACTTGTTTACAAGTTTACTTGAATAAAGCTTTGACCGTTTAAAAAGTAGCCTAAGTCATTCCCCAATGCTCTATTCGAATAAACTTTAGCAGCTATAATACTGTTGCTTGTATACAAAAAAAACAAATGGTTTTTTTTTTCGTGAGACAGTTACCACTCGTGTAATAACTGGCCACTTAAGTTCTACAGTGTTAGTACAGTGAACTCAGGGACTGTTGAGTGGTTTCAGTGAGCCAAGGGCTGAACAGGCAGTTCTGTCTCAAGTGATCCTGAGGGCCATCAACCTTGAAGATTCAGTGGCATACAGGATTTTAAGCCTGTTTAGCAGTCGCAATTTTCAAACTAATTCTAAACCTTATTCCATTTAATTACCTATAAGTTATTCGTGTAAAACCGCCGTGTGGTATCCGGCTGGGTAGAATAGACCACCCTCGTTTCTTACCGAGGTGTCGTAAAAGGCGACTAAGGTAAGTTGACGTCAGGCAGGTGGCCGGTCGTAAAATACGTAGCCGAATCATGTGACAACATGTTTGTAACATGTTGTGCCGACCCCACAGTGGGATAAGGGCAGGAAGATGATGAAGTTATTCGTGTAAAAAAACCTTATATGATCTGAAACACGCAAAACCTTTTATTCATATGAAATATGTGTGACAGTTATTATGGCTACAGTGATATTAGTTTCTTTAATAAGCGAGTCTCAAAAGTAATAATAAAATTATTTTGCTATAATCCGCGATAAAGTAAATAGAAAATATATATAATGCTAAATCTATAGTGGACTATCCGGATTTCTTACCCGATACATGCAGGATTCGCAAAAACATTTGCACAAACCTCCACCAACGCCAGCACTATACACAAGCACTACACACGTTCACTATCACAAAGTTGACAATCATGTCGCCCCGCAACCGAAACATGATCAGAAGATAGACTCCACGACAAAATCGCAAGCTTTATGAATGCTGCATGTATCGGGTATGAAAAAAACGGATAGTCCACTATATATTTAGCATTATTTATATTTTCTATTTACTTTATCCCGGTTTTTTCAAAATAATTTTATTATTGTTTTTGTATTATGGATCTTCGCAAAGTAACGCTTATTCCATAAAAGCGAGTCTCAGTAACTAGGTCAGGTCAGTTACTTATTTGGTTTTAAAAAATATTACACAAACTACTATATAAGGTTCAGCTGAAAAACTAATTACAAAGCTGCTGAGTTAAAATTACTAGGTAACATTTAATAAACATGAGTTGCTATTTCAAACTTTCAACGTTGCCTCGGTAAATTACTTTCGTTCATGTACATAATCTGCAAAAGTTTAAATGACGTCTTATGTTCCTATATGATTTAGCAAACTTAAATATCTTTTGAGGGGTACTTTTATTATTATGAGATGCTAGCACAATGTATACTTATTATAAAACAAAGCCCCAAAAAGGTCTCTGTCTGTATGTAAACGATTTTCTCGAAACTGCTGAACGGATTTTTGTACGGTTTTCACCAAAAGATGTGCAATACTTCCGGACGGTTTTGGTGAATAGTACATATCGGTAATGTGTAAATTGTGTTGAAGAGATCGCGCAGTTGTTAAAAATCTTGCTTGCTGGGAGCTCTGCGTAAACCAGCAGAGACACGCTAAAGTAATGTAGTGGAGAATTGTAGATCTATAAAACTACTACAAAAAGTCCGCGATAGCTTGTCTCTATCTCTCACCGTTAACTCACAATAACTACTTTTATGTTAAAAATTTCGAATATTCGGGAAAAGTTTCGTTCATCACTGAATGCCACGCGGGCGAAGCCGTTGTTGGCCCAGCTAGTTAAATATATATTAAGAACTAACCGACCCACTTCGGAACTGCAAATTTCGTTTTCAACCGATGGACGTTTCAGCCGATGGCGTGGAAAAGGCAGTTGCAAGTTGCGGGATTAGTGCTGATTATACAACCTTGTGCCGCTTGGAAAAAGTCGCGACTTTTTTGAGGTCGTTAGTCCACCTCTTAGGAGATTACCGACGCTGCGTTTACTGGTCTGGATCGCCATTCCAACATCTTAAATTCAAATTATTATTTATTCAAGTAAACTTGTAAACATGTGCTTTTGAATGCAACTTTACTGTTGGTTCGGAAAGCTGTTCCTACCGAGAAGAGCCAGCAAGAAACTCGGCGGTTGCCCTTTTTAAAATATAAATCTTAAAACTAGTTACATTTAGTTATTACTGTCTTGTACATAGTAGAAGTGCAGCTATATCCACACATCCTTATCATCTAAGCAATCTTCAACAGTATAGTAGGCTTTCTGTATCAGCCTCTTTTTAACAGTGTTTTTAAACTGTTGTAATGGCATGGCCAAAATTGATTACGGAATTTTATTATAGAATCTTCTTATACCCAAACCTAAACCTAAAGACCCCAATGCCCACCAGTTTCTGCACTTTCTGACGATACGAAAAGTTTTTTGACCTTTTTTATAATCTTTGTATCGTCAGTACTCATAATAAAAAACAATATAACGGATTGAAACCACAGAATAAGAAATAACAAAACCTCAACATTTATTCTTAATTTATTGATAATAGTAGACAAATATTATTATGGAGATATAACTTTTATTCCTTATTTAATAAAGATGATACTGGCTTGCATATATACTCGTAAGTGTTGCTTTTATATAGTGCTCCATTGTACTTGACCGACCTTGCACGAAGTCCTATTCAGTAATCTTCTGACCGTAATATTGCGGTTCTGAATACTAACGGCGCAATCTGCCTTTATCCACATCCATATTTATTTTAAAACTCTGAAAGTCTTACTCTCTGTATACAAAAGCCTCCTCTAATTGACAACTCAAAGCCTCCTCCAATTTAATTTTTTTTTTCAATTTAATTTGTATTTTTATTTCTTTACCGTTTAGTTATAAACACTCTTACGTAAAAAATTGCCTGCTTTATACACATTGGCTTTGCATGCATTCGCTTAACCCGTGCGGATTATAGCAAAGTTATATTAGTTCTGTTATATTGCTTGTAATATGGAATTCCGCAAAGTAACGCCTGCTTCTATAAATCTTACGTAAAAAGATAAAAATCGAAAAGATAAAAACAATCGAAGTATGAAAAATACCAATATTTTTAAGAGAACCATTTCTTCTGTTGCCATTTTTATTATACTGAACGATCTGTTAAAATTCAATTGTAAAAAAACCCTTAATTTTCAAAATCATGAGAGATATATTTCGTGATATCATAAACGAAAGGTCACCGTATTTGTCTGTTTATCGTTATGTTCGCGATAAACTCTTGAAAATTATCAATTAAAAGTCAAGACTTTTGATTGATAATTTTCATTCAAGCTATCGTAGATTTTTAATCGAAAAAGTTGTTTCTCTTTTACAACAGAAACAATTTTCCGTTCTATACAATAATCTGTTTTCTTCAACTTCGACAAAAATACCAGTAAAATATCGTCATTAATTATTTTAACCGTAACCCCTAGGTACCGGATAACTATTTACGAGTAGACGGATATATCAAGGATTATATACTGAAGTATGTTACATATCTTAACATTTACACCAAAACCTTTACCTCATATAATTTAACTGATTAGCATAGGAGTTAAAGCAATATGAACCTCCTTAGAACTAATCCTCCTGAAAATAAATAACGCGTCCATGGGCGTAGCGAGGTACGGGCAAGTTACATTGGAAATTGTGACACTTCACAAGGCTTACATAAGACCTATTATGTACCTCATCAATTCAAATTTCAAAATTTTTCAATATCATAAATAATAAAGCTGTTTCCGGTTATTATTGACACTTTTTTTTACCTCTCTTCGACTACTAATAAGACGTACTCATACGTGAAAAACTCCTAATTGAAACGATATATTACGTAAAATCTACTAAAATAGAATTCTGGCTACACACTTGAACGCGTCTGGTGTCAGTCAAAGCATTGTATGCTCTTCTATCTGTGCGAAGACAAGGCTGGTCGTTATTTGCTAGTGAAACAAAAAGAAATTCAAATGCGTTCACATAAAAAACAAACCAAACAAGTACCCGCATCGAACGTATTTAACTATCAATAAAAGGGTGACTAATGTGTGAGCAAAAAGTTAGATAACTGGATACACTTGACCGTTTCCCTGATCAAAGGATGCGTGACCGCAATAGCCCATATTTACTCAAGCACGGATCAAAGCTTGTTACATATATCCACGGGATTATGGAGTTTATAACCAAAACAACACAAACTATTATCGCATAAGAGCGTAAGTAAGCGAAACCTTAACGAGTGCGCCGGTATAAAATGTACGCCGCAAAATTGTATTTGACCTAATCAGGCCTGAGTTTTTGCGAACCTATTAAGGGACGAATGTGAGATCGAATCAAATCCATTTCAAGGAATCAAATTTTTGACTATGTATTAAGGAGATTCTTCGCACAGACGGAAATTTCTATTTATGGTCGTGTTAGCTTTAACCCGTGACTTTATCTACGTGGCCGTGTTGTGTTGTGTAGAGATTGCAATATTCTATGTTATATGCAAGTGGAATGTATTTTTCCACTTATTATAGATTGCTTTTAGCAAGCACATTCTTGGAAGAATTTTTTTTTTTATATTGTCCCATCACTAAAGCTGTGAGACCGTGCGTCTGTTTCGAGAGGGTCACAAGTTCAAATTCCGGGCAGGTACCAATCAGTCTTTGTCTCTAAAAATGTGTCTAATTGTTTTTATTTATTTATATACTTTTACAAAATCCACAGCTCTTAGTATATTAATTTACAAAATATTACTTAATTTTAACTTACAGCCAATTACGGATTTTAATTTTTTTAACAATATTCTTATTATCATAAGGACGTCAGAGAAGTGTGTGTATGTATGTATGTAGATGTGTTGCGTATGGAGAAATGTGTGTGTATGGTTGGGTGCATATTTAGCGTGGAAATGCTTCAATTTGTTTATATATTTAATTAATGTTCTACATATTCTGAATTATCTCCAGAATTTATTTTTTTAAATATCCTCTGAGTTATTAAATATATCAACCTGGGTTAATTGATATTATAGTTTTATAAGCAGTCGACATACTATCAAGTTTCCTTTATTAAATTAATTGCAATTTATCACACGCTAATCGGTGAAGGAAGATTATTGTAAGTAAACCTGCATATCTCTAGAGAATTCTGGGAAGATGTGTACCAATCCGTATTGGAGAAGCGTGATAGGTCTTAGTCCCTACCCTTTTCTCCAGAAACGGAGAGAGAATTGCTGAAAATTCTTTATCTACCGATGGACGTCCCACGGCTGGACATACTCGTAAGTGTCTTCATGGGATCTCCATACTACTTTAACTACTTTACCACCAGTCAATTAATTTATACAAAACATTGAAATATTTCTTTTGAAATAAATATTGTTACGTACAGGGGTTCGTGGATTTGGATGAAAATACCTGGTGACTCGTTAAAACACTTTATTCAACTTTTTATTACAAACTTACTACTAACAGTCTCTACACAATCCGTTGTCCAATAAGAATGTCGAGATCACTAATAATTCACCTTTATTTTCACTTGTTTCTTTGCTGTTGATCGCTATTCACAAACTGAATGTCGAGACGCACGATACGTCTGCTTATATATCGAACGAACCGCTTTCGACAACATTCGATAGCCTTGGAACGATCGTAAACATGTTTATCAATAACACGTTTTGATACACGTCGAAGGTTCCAGAGAATTACCGTTAAGCGAATTTGAACTCTATGACATTTAGTTTACGAACCGCTTTTGCATGTTCGTAAACTGCCTCGTTCAATTTGAACTGTATGACATACGCATTACGAACTCTTTTCGCATGTTCGTAACAATATTATAAAAAAAAATTGTTTCGTAGTCTTCATGAAATTCACTTGAAATCATAGCTATTTATTCGTCGAGATATATAATTTATAGCATTAGTCGTTACTTTGCGGAGGTCCTTTATACATAATTAATGAAAATATTATTTTGCTATAATTCGACAGCCTTTGCTTTGCTTTACGATTTTGTCGTGGTGTTTATCTCCTGACGATGCTTCGGTTACGGCAAATCGATTGTTGAGATTGCAATAGTGAATGTGTGCAGTGCTTGTGTATTGTTGTGACTTTTTTTTTTATTGGTGGATAGTGCATAAGCTTTAAAAAATCCTACATATATCGGGTGTGAGAACGGATAGTACACTCTACATTAAGCATTCTATATATTTTCTTTTATCGCAGATTATAGCAAAATAATATTTTCATTATCGAGATATATACAAAGAAGTGTATAGTTTTTCGTATGAACATACTTAGTGCCCTTGAAGGGCTTTCGAGTTTCTACCTTCTCCCATTAAAAGCTAGAAACTACTCACGTTATAAGCACTCTTCAATAGCCGCATGCGTAAATGAATAAAGGAAACTGAGCGAGTCGAATCGGGAACAACCTAAAAATAATATAGACAATTGTCAACCTTAAACATATTAGTCAGAAGGGTAAAAATAATTCAGCAAGTATGAAACGGGCTTCATATGAAATGTTTACCTTTCTCGTGGTAGCGTCAATCATTTGACCAAACACCGAAGCGTAGAGGAAAGTAGGTGGCTCGCCTGTGAAATAAATAGTCATAATAATTCACTTAATAACTTACTGTTTCAGTCGTTAAGAGATCTAAAAAATATACTCAGATCATCTCTATACGATCGAATTAGATGTTATTTAGATCTAGAATAGTTAAATATTTTTAATGGTTGTTCTACTCACTAAATTATTTCTATACAATTACGTATTATTTTAACGCACTACTCAAAATCCTCCTGCCCTTATCCCACTCTAAGTGGGGTCGGCACAACATGTTACAAACATGCTGTCACATGATTTGGCTACGTATTTTAGGACCGGCCGCCTGCCTGACGTCAACTTACCTTAGTCGTATTTTACGATCTCTCGGTAAGAGAGGCTGGCCTATTCTACTCAACCGGATACCGCACGGTGGATCAACTTATCTTAGTCGCCTTTTACGACACCTCGGTAAGTAATACAAGTCGATAAGTAAATGCGCGGACAATGAAAAAATTTTTGTATTACAAAAAAGAGCCATACGTGGCATTTACAATTTAAATTCACGCGATTCCCTGCGAGAGAAGTTCAAGGATACAGGTATTCTTACATTGGCTTCACAGTATATTTTTAGTAATTTAATTTTTGTACATATGAATATAAATAATTATAAAAGGATTGGCGTTGTATATAATAGACAAAGTAGGAACCGACATAAACTTGCGGTTCCTGCTTTGCGCCTTGCAAAAGTTCGTAATTCGTTTGTGGGTTTGGGTATAAGATTCTATAATAAAATTCCACAATCTACTTTAACTTTACCATTACAGAAGTTTAAAAATACTATTAAAAAAAGGCTAATTCAGAAAGCCTATTTATACTATTGAAGATTACCTTGACAATAAGAATGCGTGGATATATCTTCTTTTCAACCCTGTACAAGACATTAATAACTATATGTAACTAGTAATAAGATTTATATTTTAAAAAGAGCAACCGCCGAGTTTCTTGCTGGCTCATCTCGGTAGGAACAGCTTTCCGAACCAGCAGTAGATGTTGACGATTCAAAAGCACTTGTTTACAAGTTTACTTGAATAAAGAATATTTAGAATTTGAATTTGAATTTGAATGAGGGTGGTCTATTCTACTCAGCCGGATACCACACGGTGGATCAGCTTATCTTAATCGCCTTTTACGACACCTCGGTAACAAATGTAGAATAGACCACCCTGGTCTATTCTACATTCTACTCAGCCGAATACCACACGCTATATAAGATATTAACAATTGTTATGTTTAACTAAAAAAGTAGAAAATCTTTAAATCCCAAATCGATGACTTAAAATAATTATTTAAAATATATTATTTACAATAATTATATTATAATAAACTATGCATTCATTGTATATTTAATGAAATAGTTGTTAATGCAATGTCACATGTTTATGCAGCTCATATTATTTATTTTGAACTTAAATGTCTTTAAGTTCAAATGTTAACATAATAATTAAGTGAACCACTAAAATTGTGTATATTATAAAGTATGTTTGTTTATTTTTTTCAGCGAAGAATCTGTAGTAGTTTTATTCTTTAGTAACAAAACACTTTTGCATTTATAAAAATAATAAGATTATAAATTATTTTAATCCAGTATAGTGTTGCAGACAAGTATCTGATATTAGTTTAAGTATCAGTTTGTAACAACATATCTGGATAAATGATTAGTATTTTCAATATTATTATTATTAAATATAACCTTAGCTATTTCTTCCCGTAACCGAAGCATCATTGTCGCATCTTTTGATTGCAGATTATAGCATTTTTGACAATAAATTTGTATTACAGACCTCTGAAAAGAAACGCGAAATTTTATAAATGAAATCTTTTCCCTTTTGAATGAATATTTTTCCGATAGTCGACATCTACAGACTATATATGGCACGCACTATACGACTCGTTCTTTCATTCGATCCGCGGCGCCAACGCGCGGTCTCACTCAATCATTCACTCACCGCTCACCAGTCGCGGCTGATAAGCTGTAGTAGTTGGTTGTGTGTATATTACTACATCTCCCGCGTCAATTCTCGTAATTTCGATTTCGTTAATTGGATGTAACGTGATAAAAAACTACCTAAGATTGTTTTGTGTGTACCATAAGTGGATTTATTGTGTTCATTAACGTTTGTGTGTGTGAAACAAGCTATTATTTGTGCGCTCCACTTGGATTTTTCTCTGCCGTGGTTTTTGTGGTGAGTCTAAAGATTGTATTATTTTAATGGCGCAAAAGAATTACCACTGACTTTATCGACGGTAATTCGCGTATGTAGGCCTCGTTATTATTCCTCAGAGATTTCTCTACGGTATCGTATCAAGCAGAGCATCTCACCTCAATTGTATATGTACACATTTCACTACACGAGGTAATGAAATGGAGAAAATCTACTTAAGTTGCCCAAAACGGCAAGAAACTAATGCACAGAGAATTGCAGTACTCAGTAAGTTGTCTTATTTGCTATTCAAGATATATGTATACAAACCACAATTGACTACATTCGTAAACCTATTTCGCCTTATTATCTATAATGTTGGTATATAGGTAAAAATCTAGTCAAATTCTTCTATTTATTTACGCTTTTAGTTTTTCATTATTTTCGGTATGAATCTAATGAACTGTCCCCGTTGGTTTGATTCATAAAACCATAACCAACAGCCGTAATAAAACGAAAGCTTGCGAAGGTAAATACAAGAAACTGAATTATTCATTAATTGAATGACTATTTCCCACGATCTACTTATAACATTGATATAGATTTCTTATGACGCAAAGCTATCATTTATTTGTGATGTAAATGTTACTTTGTTACATATTTGTTGTTTAGAAGTAAAATAACTAATGATTATTTATTATTTTGTTGTTTTTGATAAATCGCAAACTATAGTAATTCATTATTTATTTTGTATTATTAAGAGTAGCAATGGAATGCCTAATTCTATTAATTGGTTTTAGAAGTACTATTGTCATTTTATTGTCCGTTTTCTATTGATTCATCTTGGGTTAATTCTAGGAACGTTTTATTAACATAAAAAAATTTGTTAAATCTTTAATATAGCAATGATAATCTTTAAATTTCGTATCCTTAACTCTAATTAGTAAAATAATTCGTTTAAGGATGCTTAATGTGAAGCATGCAGTTGTCGACCGCCATATATTTAATTTTCACAAATTGAACAAGTTTTTGAAGCTAGGTTATCTTGAAAAGAAATACCTTAGTTTTGATTATTTACCAGACTTCTTAATATTTTTTATTATATTATAATACATATTTATTTCTTGCAAATATTAAATACACTTGTGTAAAATCGTCATCGCGTGTTGCCAGTAATGATACCGAAACTAAGTCGCGTACTACGAATCATCATCATTCTTGCGGGGTCGGCATAACATGTTTTCAACATGTTGTCTCTTGATTTGGCTAGTTATTTCACGACCGGCCGCCTGCCTGGCGTCAAATTAACTTTGTCGCCTTTTACGTCACCTCGGTAAGAAATGAGGTTGGCCTATTCTACCCAGCCGGATACAACAAGGCATAGTCGCGTACTACGAATCTTATAACAAAACTCAGTCACTCAGTCACTCAGTGGGCGAGCAAGCGAAGCTGAAGTTGAGTTTAAAAGGGCACTTAGTATGAAGAACCAATAGACGATTGATCTTAATCTGTAGTAGCAGTGACCCGTTTCGTTTAATGCTTTGTTACTAAGTGAAATAGGATAACAGGATGAAATAGGATAATAGGATAACATGTTGGAGGGAGTTTCTATACCTCTCAGGATTATGGTAGAAATTCCCTTCAAGAGATCTACGTCTAAAAGTTTCAACGGCCAAAGTTACATACACATCTTTTATCCTCCTAACAATAAAAGCAAAAACTTATCTTGTGCCATTAACACCGTTTCAGACGACAAAAATAGGTACATTACATATCTTATCAAAAGTCCTGACAAGATCGCCTCAGACAACAAAAAAGGTTTTATTGTTTTATTAAACTATGGACTACCAAACTGTTTATATATAAAAGTTATCATATTGAGTCAGTTTGACTGACGCAGTGGCGCAGTTGGCAATAATCATGCTTTCAGCTCCAGTGGTAGCGGGTTCAACTCCTGCCAAGGGCTAACATATTTTTTTAAACAATTTGTTGGTTATTCGAGTCTATGTGTATATATAAATAAATAAATATGTGGGACACTTACACACACGGCTGTCCGCCCCCGAATTAAGTAACTTAATACTTGTGTTATGGGTGACGGACAACTAGTAGATATACTACATATATAATTTTAAATACATACTTAAATAGAAATATACATCCAGGCTCGAAAAACCAATAAATTGTTTATAGAAAACGTTGGCCCTCGGCGGAAATTGATTCCTCGACCCGCGGAGATGAAGGCGGGGTCACTGCCATCTGCGCCAACGGACCAGTCAAAATGTGTAACATATCTCAGTATATAATCCTTGATATATCCGTCGTACTCGTAAATAGTTACCGGTACTTACGGTTACGGTGAATAATTACGGTATTTTACTGGTATTTTTTTTCGAAGTTGAAGAAAAGAGATTATTCTATCATCATCATCATTCTCCTGCCCTTATCGCACTCTTAGTGGGGTCGACACAACATGCTACAACATGTTGCCATATGATTTGGCTACATATTTTACGACCGGCCGCCTGCCTGACGTCAACTTACCCTAGTTGCCTTTTTTACGACACCTCGGTAAGAAATGAGGGTGGTCTATTCTATGCAGCCGGATACCACACATTGTTATAAAAGAGAGAGAGTTTTTCGATAAATCTTCGATAGCTTGACTTTTAATTGAACATTTTTATGATATCACGCAATATATCTCTCATGATTTTGAAATACACACAATTGAATTTTAACAGATCGTTCAGTATATAATAAAAATGGAAACAGAAGGAAATGGTACTCTTGGATTTTCGATCTTCGATTTTTTTTATCATTTCGATTTTGATCTTTTTACGTAAGAGTGTTTAATAACTAGACGGTAAACAAAGAAAAATACAATTTTAATTGAAATAAAATCTTTTAAAGCTTTGAGTTGTCAATTAAAGGAGGCTTTTGTAGACAGTGAGACTTTCAGATTTTTAAAATATTTAAATAATATTTGCAAAAGCTGTGATAGCCCAGCGGTGAGACCGTGCGACTCTTTCTAGGGGAATACGAGTTCAAACCCGGGCACGCACCAATGAGTTTTTCTATTAAAAATCACGTGTCTAATTGATAATTGCAATTTATCACACGCTTTTCGATGAAGGAAAACATCGTGAGGAAACCTGCATATCTCTAGAGAATACTGGAGATATGTGTAACCCTACCAATCCGCATTGGAGCAGCGTGGTAGGTTTTAGCTCCAACCCTTCTCTCCAAAAACGGAGAGAAGAGGCCTACGCCCAGCAGTGGGATTGTAACAGGCCGCTACTTTAAGTAATATTTAAGTATTTATTTAAATATTATTTATGTTACTATTTATCAGTTGTCTGTCACCTTACCTGACCGTGTTTGTAATTGTCCCATATAAATGATTATTATACAGAAGTTTGTAAATACGTCTTATTTTCAAAAGTACCTAACATAAGGTACATATACTATAACTGGTTATTGTTACGTATTCGTAAAACAATTTAATCGCGCTACGGATTAATAATTGCGAAATAAGTATCAAGATTGTTCGGCCGGTGTTGCGTTAGTGTCGAATTGAAATTTATTATTTCATTTAATTAATTCATAGCTAAGTAACTCGTACTAACGTTTTTGCAATAAGATAGTCTTGCAAATGGTATATTTCTCTCAAGTTTACTGTGAAGTCAAGAGCGTTGTGACAGTTGCGCAGCGTGGGTTTCAGACGCCCAGTATGAAGGCTAAAGTCGCCTACAAAATAGTCACTGAGAGAAAAAAACAAAACAACTTTATAGTACTTATAAAATAGACTAAAAGTTGCCTCTTTCTTTTGACCGATGGACTTTCATTGCCAGTCCCAGTCAGCTTCCTGAAATACCAGCCTCATCTGATAAATTGTCGATTCTTTGACGACTATTTATGCCGTGTGGTATCCGGCTGAGTAGAATAGACCACCCTCATTTCTTACCGAGGTGTCGTAAAAGGCGAATAAGGTAAGTTGACCCGCCGTGTGGTATCTGGTTGAGTAATATAGACCACCCCCTTGCTTACCGAGGGGTCGTAAAATACGACTAAAATAAGTCGACGTCAAGCAGGCGGCCAGTCGTAAAATACACAGCCAAATCATGTGACAACATGTTTATCACATGTTGTGCCGACCCCATTTAGAGTCGGATAATGGCAGGAGGATAAATAGCATGATGAGGACTTATAAAATAGTATTATTAAGTTGCCTCTTCTTTTCTTTTGATCAATGGACGTTCATTGCTAGTCCCAGTCAGCTTCCTCAAATGCCAGCCTTATCTGATAAAGACGTTTCTCTAACGACTATTTTCAATATAAACATCGCGCAATCAAGTGACATAAATGCTAGCGGGTAGCAGCATCATCGGTATAATAAGGACAGTTCTGTGATCACCAACCCGCATCAGCGTGATGATTATTGGCACCTTTAAAGGTTTTACGTTTACGCATTACGATATAAAGAAACATGTCTGAGAAAATAAACATTCCAACAATGCTAGTGACGACATTGGCTCTAAAATATGGTCGTTTACTATAATAAGCGTACAGATGATGATCCAAAAATAAAAGATGGCGTCTTGCCGAAAACTCGAGTAAAGCGTTTTAAAAATGATTTTAGTACAGTTCGCTCCATCTTCCCTTTTACTGATCTGAGGATGGAAAAGTTATATTTTATTTCTGTGTATATTTTATAAAAGGTGCAAAAACTTTATTGCAACAATAACTGGTTGTAATAGTTGATAAGTTCGTATCACAACTACTAAAGTAGGAATTTAGTGTCGCGATAATGATAAGTGTACGGCGTTATCAGAGATTAAGAAAAAATTTGCATTTAAACGATCCCATCGGTTACGAGGTTTTATCGAGTGAAATAACTGGTATATGGTAAAAGAGATGGTTATGTAATATTCTACACTATTTACTGCCTAGCTTATGATTGCAATGGCTTTAATGCTTCCATAACACATTACTTGTAGATTCTAGATTAAAGACTTTATAGTGTAGACACGTATATTGCCATATCGCACCATTCGAAAAATAAAGTTACAGGTTTTTTTTACATAGAACATGCATCTTCTTCGGCTGACCCGTCAGCGCAGTTGGCGTAACCCTGTTCGCGTATGGGTATGGGTCGCGGGTTCGATTCACGAATTTGTTGGTTCACCGAGTCTAGATGTATTATGTATTTAAAATTATATATGTATATATATCGAGGGGAACACGAGTTCAAACCAGGGCAGGCACCAATGAGTTTTTCTATTAAAACTCACGTGTCTAATTGATAATTGAAATTAATCCCACGCTTTTCGGTGAAGGAAAACATCGTGAGGAAACCTGCATATCTCTAGAGAATTCTGGAGATATGTGTAACCTACCAATCCGCACTGGAGCAGCGTGGTAGGTCTTAGCTTCAACTCTTCTCTCCAGAAACTGAGAGAGGAGGCCTATTCCCAGCAGTGGGATTTTAACAGGCCGCTGCTTTTACTTTTTATGTATATATTGTTGTCTGTCACCCATCCGATATATTTAATTAGCGGTTCATGGGCATCATAAGAAAGCTTAGAGTCACTCTCCGTGCGATAAAGCGGGGAATGCTTTGGTTATCTCTACGGGATCAAATCATAAATGAGGAGTTCCGTATACAAACCAAAGTCACCTATATAGTTCAGTAAGTCGTGAAGTTGAAGCGAAGGGGCACATAGTGCTGAGAGATAAGAGTAGGGGTCTTACGGTGTAGGAAAACGCAGCGTCGGTAGACTTCTTACAAACTGGACTGAGGACCTCAAAGGTAATGAGCATCCAAACGGCACTGAATCGTGTGGTGTGAAGATCCCGTGAAGAAACCTATGTCCAGCAATAAACGTACATCGATTGAAGTAGAAAAGAAAAAGCTGTTCATATTGTAGAAATAGAATATGGTTGTAAGAGTGCCGCTAAATAAAAAAAATTAAACTGTCATTAGTTATGACGGCCGCACAAGTTATATATATATAGTATATATTTATTACTCACAATATTAACACTTTACAAAACGTACTGTCCCCACCCCACCTATTACCGTCCCTTTTATAATCTACTAGTTTTTGCCCGCGGCTTCGCTCGCATGGAATTTGTTTTGCCACAGTAACTAATTTAATTAAATTTATGATTATTATTAGTCATAGTGGCTTGCACATAAAAGGTAGATCTATGCTGTCGCGGACTTTTATTTTGAACTATTCAAGACAATCAATACTGCGGTACATCATCTTTGTGTAACACCAATGCACACAAATTAGGCAGCGTACGCCGAGGTAGCTCTAAGAAGCCAGATTTTTTCCGACTTTATTGACATGTATCGTTATATTACATAAAATCATTGCAAATTGTAGCCTATATGTTATTCCGATGTATTTATTACCTATATAACTGTAAAGTTTCATCCAAATCCGTCGAATATTTTTTTCGTGAAAGAGTAACAAACATCCATCCATACTCACAAACTTTCGCATTTATAATATTAGTAAGATAAGATAAGATAATATTAGTCAATAATCTATAATAGTAATCAAATGATTTCTATTTAGTTTACTTAACAAAAACAATTATAAATTAAAACGTTTGTCCTAAAAATTGTTCTAAAATTATTGAACTTTACATATTTATTTATTTTTTTATTTATGATAACTTTATTACATACAGGGATATACAAACTGTAATGTTAAAAACTAAATTATAAACATAAGGCGGCCTTATCACTAAGGTGATCTCTTCCAGGCAACCATTACACTAAGGGTCTAAAACAAAACGAAACGGATAAGTGCAGCTAAGATTCAATAAATATATAAATGCACACACTAATACATACACTAAAATAGTAATAAATAAATATGAAATAGATAAATACTTCAATAAATATTTATATTTCTACATATATACAATATAAGCGAACTATATACAACATACTATGTAGTAAATTAAGTTAAGATTAACTTGTTGCTAACTTACACTAAAGCGCTAATTTTCGAAGAAGGAACACTCTGTATAGCTATTTAAAACACTCGCCGAGTCGGAAAGACCCGATGGAAAACGAATTTACCCGAATGACATGTCATGTTCTAAGCATAGTGTTACATCAAATCGTTTTCACTACAATGAATAATTAAAATAACTACAATAAATTTGTGTTTAAAGATATAAAACATTAATTTTGATAACAAAGAACAAGCCTATTTAAAAGGTTATCGACTGAAATATTGAACAACGTAATTTAATTTATTATAGATGGAACGAATGTGAAGGCCAGTTGTCGGCCATTTTATCGGATTCCATACTCGTTCATATTTTATCACGGTCAAGAGATTTTATAACTATGCAGATTGAATACATTAAAGACAGAATAATAGATTTCGTTTTATTCTTAATATACTTTAGTTATTAATTTTTGGAGAATATAATATACTTATTTTATACACACCATGTATGCTCTAGAATTTTACTTCAAAGACAAATATTAGGTTGTTAAAGAAGCTGATTGGAAAAATTAATTCGTGATGAATCAACAAAAAAACTTTTCAAAAATTATATAATATATGTTATGTATATATATTAAGTTGCATTCCATAGCTGACTTCAGTTCAAATGTGTAAATTATTACTCAGATAATCTTCACTCAGTTTTATGTATTTACATATTTACTAAATCTAGATATACTTCAAAAATGTTTTTATAGAAGTCTTTACTTGAGACCAAATAATTTTCGGACTTTATGGAGAATTTTTTTATATGGTCATGGTCAATATCGAAATTAAAATACTATAAGCTATACATGAACCTGATAATCAATTTGTTATCGCCAACACATTTACACATAATACACGCACACTCAATTTCTACTCATATAAACGCACACTTATTTTCTACCGAAAATGTGTGTGCTTTTATTATGTCCCTATATTCTAGAGGAATTTTCGTCCGTCAGCATTTATAGAAGCATATTACATGCACTATAACAGAGCTACCTTGCTATAATCCGCACGGGTTAAGCGAATGAATGCATAGCCAATGTCTATGAAGCAGGCAAAATTTACGCACCTTACACATGCAGGACAAGTCACCACATTTTTTTTTTTTCGAACTGACTGTATGCTGTTAGCCCTAATGGCTTTTACAGCGTCACCGGGCGGGACGGGCGAGCGCAGAAGCATCGTCGAGGTTGCGAAATGCAGGGAGTAGAGCGCAGAAGCTCTACTTAAGTCGGGGAACGTCGTCCTAAGGGTGCCTCCTGTGAGGCCGGACCACGGCTTAGGGCGACGTGTAGTGGAGGGCTGATGGTATGACTTGATTAGTCATTGCGGCGTCGGAAGGGTGGCGAGAAGCCACGACCGACCGACGTCAGAAGTCACCACATGCATCCCAAGGCGCCTCCACCAGCAGCAACGCACACAAGTAGAACACACAACCACCACCACAATCTCGACGATCGTTTCGCTCCGAAATCGAAGCATCATCAGGAGGATAGGCTGCACGACAATGGAGTGGAGTGGAGTGGAGGCGCTTTGGGGTGCATGTGGTGACTTGTCCAAGGTGCATGTCTAAGGTGCGTAAATTTTGCCTGCTTCATACACATTGGCTGTGCATGCATTCGCTTAACCCGTGCGGATTATAGCAAGGTAGTTCTGTTATAGTGCATGAAATATACGATACTTACTCCTTGTTTTCACTAGAAGAAGCACGATAGGATGAAAGCTTTTAGAATAAATAATCGTTCGTCATAACTTATATGGAACTTATCATTTGTATTACCAACTATGCTCGGTGTTTATTAAGTTCCATAAGACGCCAACACGATTCTGTTTACCGAATTGATTCACTGGGTGGTCTGTCATCTTTTTGTGACCATTATAACATGATCCGTATTACACTTATTTTCCAAAGCACCATGCTGGCATTCTGTTCTTTGATGTAATATAGTGGTATTAAGTTTTACTAATTATCCATTCTAATATGAGAAATGCGAATGTTTGTGAATTTGTAACGCTTTCGCAGCTTATTAATAGATGAAATTTTGTGCAATTGAAGCTTATATACTGGGTTAACTAAGGACAAGTATCCCATTTTTACTGAACCTTTGATGGGCTCGCAATATTTGCGTGTTCACATAGGCCTACTAAAAGTCAGAAAAAAAACTAAGTTTCTATAAAAAAATGGCAAATCAAAAACAAATCGATTTGCCTTCTAACATTATATTTTTACTTTGGAAATACGCAGTTATTTTTTAATGAAATAATGCTTTTATAGTGCGTTTCGAAGCTGCGTTAACTTGGAGGTTTTGAGCTTGATTACGTCACCCGAAGGTATGGCGTATATCTAAGAAATGCCGACCATAGGTGCTCGTTTCCTTATGGAATTCCCCTTCTGCGATTCGACAAAATGATAATTATACATAAGTTCTTAGAAATACAGATTACTAACGATTAAGATTCCCTATTACTAAATAGCCAGTGTAAGGTCTTTATGCAATATCTTCGCAAGTCGCTTTATGTTAAGTTACACTGAATGTATTTAGTCTATTATGGAAATGTACGACATTTACAAACTATACTTTGCTTTAATCCGCACGGGTTAAGCGATGCTAATGTGTAATATAATAATTAAATAATAAATAAAATAAATAATAATAATAATATCTGAAAAAGATTATATAATCAGCCACTCTTACATGAGAATAAATGTTTTGATTTCACCTATGATTGTTATTTTTGCGAAAACTGCCTCCAAAGTTGAAGCACAAACGTGTTTGTGACACTGCGCTAATTTATTCACGGTACTATAACTTAAAATAAGGAAAAATTTTATAATATTGCAGTTTCGGTACAATCAACTGTATAATTTTTAAGTATTCTTTTGTTATGTAATATTGGAGCGGCGTTGTTTTAGCCCAAAAAACTAAGAGAGAGGCCCAACTGTGGGATGGTAACATGATTTATGATTTACTTGACTTTTTTAATTGTAATAGTATCCATACTAACAATATAAATTCAAATGAGCCTTTATTTAAATTGGCCTTTACAAGCACTTTTAAATTTAAATTAAAATGAAGCCACGACTGGTTCGAAAAGGTGAAGAACCAGCAAGAAACTCTTTTCAAAAACAAATATTAGGTCCTTACATATGAAATTGGCGTTTTGTCGTACTGGCCACTTTGATCTCAAATATTACCTTTATGGTTAGGAATTCCAAATTCAAATTCATACAGCTATTTACTCATGCATTTGTGTTTCAAACCCCCTAATTCATTTGTTTTTTCTTCTTTTGTTTTTTTCTTTGTGTCACTCTGTTTACAAAATGGAAAACATGAAATATCGCGTTATTTACGAGTATGAGTTCCACCGTGGCACCAGTGCTGCAGAAACGGCTCGAAAGATTAATGATGTGTATGGTGACGGTGTCGCAAAAGAAAACACAGTGCGTTTTTGGTTCTATGAGGTACCCACACCTCATGAATTGAGTGAAGCAAACCGACAAACGCGCGTCGACTGCTGCGTTACGTTACTCAACCGGCACAATAATGAAGGAATTTTAAATCGAATCATTACCTGTGATGAAAAGTGGATCCTCTACGATAATCGGAAGCGCTCATCGCAATGGCTGAACCCTGGCGAACCAGCCAAATCCTGCCCTAAGCGAAAATTGACTAAAAAAAGTTGCTTGCAAGTGTTTGGTGGACTAGTGCCGGTGTCGTTCACTACAGCTTTCTTAAATCTGGCCAGACGATTACGGCAGATATCTATTGTCAGCAACTGCAAACCATGATGGAAAAGCTAGCTGCTAAACAACCGAGGCTGGTCAATCGCTCTAGGCCACTGCTGCTTCAGGACAACGCTTGACCACACACTGCACAACAGACGGCTACCAAATCAGAGGAGCTTCAATTAGAATGTCTTAGACATCCACCGTACTCTCCGGACCTTGCTCCAACAGATTACCATTTTTTTCGCAATTTGGATAACTACTTGCAAGGAAAAAAACTCAACTCCGATGGGGCAGTCCAAACCGCCTTCAAAGATTTTATTGATTCCCGCCCGAATGGTTTTTTTTAGTAAGGGGATCAATGAACTACCTATGAGATGGCAAAAGTGCATACATAGCAATGGTACATACTTTGATTAATTAAATATATTTCATTTAAAAAAAAACAACTTTATGTTCCTCCCATAGAAAACGCCAATTTCATATGTAAGGACCTAATATTACAGTATTGTATTTGTAATTGTTAACAAACATAGAACACAATATCATCTAGTGCGTAGCTGGTCGCAATTGAATCCTAAGCTTTCTTATTATTATTATATTATTACAATTATTATTATAAAGGGGTATTATTAACATAGTCCTCAACAGTATAATAAGCTTTATTAATGAGAGTCTCTTTAATTGATTTTTAGAGCTTGTGTATTTGTATTTAAGTATGTATTAAAACTTATATATGTAGTATATCTACCAGTTGTCCTTCACCCATAACACAAGTATTAAGTTACTTACTTTGGGGACTTATTATATATTATTATATTATTATAAAAAAACATATAAAAAAATATAAAATTAAAGGCAAGTCCAAAATAGATAGGCGAATTTTATTATAAAAAAATATACCGAAGCCCACAAACGATCTACGTACTTTCTGAAGCCTTAGCCTTGATACTATTAATTTATTTCGGTTCCTAATTTGCCTATTACTAACGCTTTAATGCCATAGCCTGCATTTCTATCAATATTGATAAAATTTAGTACTTTTGAATTCCGCTTATATACCGGCCCAACATATGGGATGAAAAAACCTTGTTTATTTTATAGGAACAGGTAAAACATATCTAGGGTACTCAAACGCTTCAGTTGGCGCGAACGAAGTCGCGGGTACCATAAGTGTTAATAACATTCCATGCGGTACAAAGCCGTTGAAATAAATAAAAGGGATATTTGCAAAATTTTGTTTTTGCCATCAGTCCATCCCGACAGTGATCTTTGTGCTTAAAATAAGCATCTATTTTTATCAAAGTTATTATACATCGAGTGGGGGAGCTATAGACATTGTGAGTGGGAGTATCCAATAAATAATAAAAGTAAGAGGATGGAAGATCCATACTTATTTTTGTTTAAACACACATTCGCAGAAAAATGTGCCGTGTAGTATCCGGCTTCATAGAATAGACCACCCTCATTTCTTACCGAGGTGTCGTAATAGGCGACTAAGGTAAGTTGACGTCAGGCAGGCAGCCAGTCGTAAAATACGTAGCCAAATCATGTGACATGTTTGTAACATGCTGGCCGACCCCACTTAGAGTGGGCTAAAGGCAGGAGAATGGTGATGATTCGCAGAAAAATGTTCAAAGCGCGTTTTTCATTGAAATACTTTAACACACCTTTAAAAGGTTTAAGTGTTTTTTTATGCAAAGAGAAATCATCATCCTCCTACCCTTATCCCACTCTAAGTGGGGTGGGCACAATATGTTACAAACATGTTATCACATGATTTGGTTACGTATTTTACGACCGGCCGCCTGCCTGGCGTCAACTTACCCTAGTCGTATTCTACGACTCCTCGGTAAGAAAGAGGGTGGTCTATTCTACTCAACCGGATACCACACGGTGGGTCAACTTACCTTAGTCGCCTTTTATAACACGTCGGTAAGAAATGAGGGTGGTCTAGTCCACTCAACCGGATACCACACGGTGGGTCAACTTACCTTAGTCGCCCTTTACGACACCTCGGTGAGAAATGAGGGTGGTCTATTCTACTCAGCCGGATACCACACGGCGGGTCGACTTATCGTAGTCGTCTTTTACGACACCTCAGTAAGAAAAGAGGGTGGTCTTTTCTAATCAGCCGGATACCACACGGCATTTTTTATGAAAAAGAGAAAATTAATTTTGAAATTTAGACAGGTAAGAGAGATAGAAATATAAATTAGATATATAAATTAGGCTGACTTCCGTTCTCTAGTATAATAATTGCATGATTTTCATACCAAGCGCTCGTCATTTAACGTTTTCCCGTGTTAGATTCCATAGAATGTAACCGCAACACTCAAATACCGAGACGATGTATCGGGCCTGAGTCAATAAAACTAAGTTACAGCCAACTTACGGCGAACCCTCGTGGGAAGTGTTCGCGATCGATACTCGAAAACAGTTGTCCAAATGACATCGTACAGTGGGGACGAAAAGAGCAATCTTTTTGATTATTTCTGTGCCTATTTATCAATTTGTATCAATCAATAAAGCTTCGGACTCCTGCTTTGCGCCTGACATAAGTACATAAGCCTTTTATAGGTTTTTTGGTATTATATTCCAAACAACTTTAGCTTTGCCTTTGAGGTTGATACAGTTTATACTATTGAGGATTACATAAATGATTAGAATGTGTGAATATAGCTACTCTTCGACCTTATACAATATAGCAATGGCAACTGGACAGATGCTACAATATAGCAATGAGTAACTAGTAATAAGAATATTTCGAAACCGCCAAACTGGCTTTTCTCGGTAGGAACAACATTCCGAATCAGCAGTAGAGTTGACGATTCAGAACCATTTGTTAACAAGTTTACATTAATAAAGAATATTTTGAATTTGAATTTAAAAAGAGCCGAGTTTCTTACTGGTTCTTATGGGTAGATGCAGTTTTAAAGAATAATTTAGATTTGAATTTCCGAGTAGTCGGAGTAAAAAGTTTACGTTGTAACAGAGAAGAGACATGTTATTCAAAGTGTTGATATCGATTATTTTTTAGACAGGAAACCAGTTCGGGTTACCACAGAGCGAAAGAGGGGTCCAGAATACGGTTATGAAGGAGTTGCAAAGGCTGAAGCCTGTGTTCTCACGGCCACCACCAACCGCTAGTTACGAATGTTGCTTCTAATAGTTATGAATGACAGTATTCATTGTTCTTTTGGAATTAAATAACTTGATTTAATTACATTAGAAATCAGATCTGATAGTAAAAGTATGATAAGTAAAAGGCAAGGTATGTAAGCTTTTACCCGTTCCATTAATTAATTTATATTTATGTTAACGATATGCAACATACATAGATATGTAATTAGATGCGTTGGATAGAAAGTACTATATTTTAGCGCGGAATTTCTTAGTAAATCTGAAATTAGCTAATGATTGATTAGGATAGGAAGTTCAATTGAGTGCGACTGTGCTTCTCTACAATACAATCTACTTCGTAATAAGCCGCTGAATAAACTTGCGATAGATGATATTGAGTAAAAATCTGTAGAATAAGATTTTACATTTGTGGATTTATTTGTTGTATCTGAGACTCTTTAACCATTAAAAAGAATCAAATTATACGAGCATTGTCATCCGACTATACTCAGATAAGAACAATAAATCCAAAAGATTATTTTAACTTAGTACTAACAGTATTTTATATAAGTAAAAAATGGCGATAAAAATAGCCCGTAAATTAGTATATGCAGAAGTTTTTAATTAATCAAACTCTGCGCAAACGTTATCAGCTAACTATACGAAGATAGTATGCTAAATACTAAAGATTAATTAAATTCGCTCGCTTAATCTCTTAAATGTTATTCAAGAAATACTTTCGTGATCTGTCACTTTAGATTAACGTCGCCGGATGTCGGTGATACGGTCTGTCAAATGATCAAGTTGATTTTCGTATTATCTATTTATGAATACATCATGTTAATATATTCACCATCGGGATGCTCTACGAATATGATTAAAACGAGTCCAGTTTGCTTAACCCGTTGGCGCAGGTGGCACTGATATTGCTTTCAGCTCGCGAGTCCCGGGTTCGATTCTCGCTGAAGGCCAACATTTTTAAATATTTGTTGGCTTACGAGTTTCGGTATTAAATTATATTTGCTTTATTTGTCTGTCATATGTCACCCATAAGACAAGTATTAAGTAACTTACTATGGGGACGGGCGACTGTGTGTGCAATTGTCCCTATTCCTATCTCATTTCCCAATGTATTTATATTTATTTAGTTTTGTTCGCAATTATCCCACGCGTGTTGTCGCGGAAAGGAAACCGCTTGTTAGCTTCGTGAACAGATCGGATTGCACTTTTGTCACTAACTGTAAATCTATTGGCGTCGTATTACGTATTGAATCTAATTATTAGTGAAGGCAATACGTTATAATAGACAGATATCTGAAATTGATAAAAGTAATTAATTATAAAGATGATGTTATAAAGAGTAGCCTAATTTTTTTGTCGGTTCCACTGGACTCTTATACGTATAGATAATAAAAGTTTACAGTTACAATAAGCTTGTCAAAGCCTTTTAATGAAATATAATGGCTTATATTGATACTTAACATCTTGATACTTAACTTATTATAAAACAAAGTCCCAAAAAGCTGTCTGTCTGTATGTAATCGATTTTCTCAAAATCTACTGAACGGATTTTTGTACGGTTTTCATCAAAACATAGTGCACTTCCGCATGGTTGAGGTAAATAGTACATATCGGTATTATGTTAATTGTGTTGAAGAGATTGCGCGTATGTTAAAAAACTTACTTGCTGGGAGTTTTAGTCGCGTAACGCACGCGACTAACACTCCCAGCAAGTAAACCTGCAGAGATACGCCAAAGTCATGTACTAGAGAATTGTAGATCTATACAACTACTACAAAAAAGTCGGCGATAGCATGTCTCTATCTCTTATGGTTAACTCACAATAACTACTTTTATGTTTAAAATTCGACTTCTAGAAAAAAATAGTGGTACTCTGATTTCTGCGCGGGCGCAGCCGCTGGCACAGTGGTGGCTAGTAGACAATAAAAATATGTTTAGGATCGTTGCTGTATATAACGGTATTTAAGACCTACGTTTTGGTGTGAACCTTTTTGTTTATAAAATATTTATTAATTCTTTTGTTAACGGATTTTATACACAGCGCCAATAGACGATTTCTTTAGTACCGGCGTTTTCTTGTCATGACTGAAATATATTTAGAAGCTGAATATTCGAAATGAAATATTATAATGTCATCAAAAATCATCTTTACTTAATATTATATATGCTGAAGTTAACGTATCTGTCTGTTCGTTGGAGCGTTATTGAAAAAAACTTTCAGATAATTTATCGCTTATATACCAGGCTAGGAAAAGAACTCCCGTTTTGTCCTTTTTCAATAGAATAAAATAAATCTTTTTTTTAAGTTTTAGCTATAGTTTGCGAATGACATCTATACTTATTATAAAACAAAGTCCAAAAAAGCTCTCTGTCTGTATGTAATCGATTTTATCAAAATCTGCAGAACGGATTTTTGTACGATTTTCACCAAAAGATAGTGAAATACTTCCGGATGGTTTAGGTAAATAGTACATACAAGTTGTTAAAAAACTTGCTGGCTGAGGGCTTTAGTCGCGTGCGTTGCGTAAACCAGCAGAGATACTCTAGAATAATGTGGTAGAGAATTGTAGATCCATAAAAATACTACAAAAAGTCCGCGATAGCATGTCTCTATCCCTTATGGTTAACTCTATAAACTACTGTTATGTGTAAAATTTGAATTCTAGAATAAATTTGACGCGCTGATTACGACGCGGGCGAAGCCGCTTGCACAGCTAGATGCAGATAAATTTAATGATTTGTTGGTAAAATTATGCTCTGTGATCGACGGCCTATATTAGCACAGTGAACGACTTTAAATTTCAATGTCGATAAATTCCTTTACTTATTTACTTGCAAATTAAAATGTTAACTCTGAATATAACTAAACATGAACGGTCTGACAAATTAATTTAACTTGAAAGCACTTGTGATAATACGTCCGTTACACGTGTTGATACAACCCACTCGCGGCACCTCGTTACCACAGTTTAAATATTACTAAATTGTAATTGTCACCTTGAATATGTGTAGCGACTTAACAATTTCAGGTCAAAGTTATACTTGATAAAATTAATTATGAATTTGATAACAGTTGTTTTCAATTCAATCTTGAATAATACTTTGAGGTTACTTTTACGTTTTTAGTACCCTGAGCGCGTATTGCGAAAGTTTTAAACCTTGTATCCACTTGAGCATGCCATAGATGATACACTATAATATGAAATAATGCTCAGGGGTAAAGTTTTAAACCTTGTATCCACTTGAGCATGCTGTAGATGATACACTATAATATGAAATAATGTTCAGGGGTAAAGTTTTAAACCTTGTATCCACTTGAGCATGCCATAGATGATAGATACACTATAATATGAAATAATGCTCAGGGGTAAAGTTTTAAACCTTGTATCCACTTGAGCATGCCATAGATGATACCCTATAATATGAAATAATGCTCAGGTGAATGTGAATGAACGACTCACAAAGTCGTTCATTCACCTGAGAGTGATTAGAGTAACTAGACTTTTTGTCGAACGAGCCTCAACTTTAGAAAAAGCTGCGCTTAGACTGTTCAGTATAAAATCAGTTCTGTCATGTCTTCGTGTGTCAGTGTAGCTACTGCGGCATTTATAATCATTCACAGTGCCATAAAGTCGAACAAAAAAACCACCAGGGTGGTGTATGAGGGAAATTTGTCGTTATCAGAAAAACAATCGGTTACATGATTCCGCTACATGATTCCTGAATTGGCTTTCAAAGGTCATACGATAAAGTAAAGTAACAGCCTGTTGCTATCCCACTGCTGCGCATAGGCCTCTTCTCTCCGTTTTTGGTGAGGAATGGAGCTCAGACCTAGCACGCTGCTCCGATGCGACTTGGCAGGTTACACATATTCCTAAAATTATTTAGGGATATGCAGGTTTCCTCACGATGTTTTCCTTCACCGCAAAGCGTGTGATAAATTGCAATTATTAATTAGACACGTATGTTTTAACAGAAAAACTCATCAATTGCTTGAGCGTACTCAAATGTATATATGTCCTTATCTAGTCTAACGCTTATTTTTTGTTAACAATCTTTTTGACTAAATAAACTTTTTTTAGTGTTTAGACCATCGATTTTCAGATATACCAAGCGGTATGAAAATTTTATTTGCGCATAAAATAATTCAACCGTTAAATTCGTAATGTGTTATGATTTATTAGTGTGACACATATAAATAAATGTTAGATAGATATCATCAATGATCTTTGGCAATGACGGTATACTCCGGTAAAACTGATTGCGGAATTTTATTATAAAACCTTGTAACAAAACCCACAAACAATTTACGTGCTTTTGTAAGGCGCAAACCAGGAGCCGCTAACTTATGTCGGTTTCGATTTCGTCTATTATACTAATACATCGGCAACTTTTTATAATGGAGACCCTGTTTTATGCAAAAAATGCAATAGGTATTTTGCAAAAAATATATCTTTTTTAATAACAAATGTCTTTACAAATATATCTGATTTATAATTTGTCAAATCAAGGTTACTACGGTATAAAGAAACATTTTTAATAAGAGTTTTTATTACGAGATAATCAGTTGAATTTATCTTCTAATTGCAAAGTAATGGCAAGATGATTGTGCTCGCAAGTACTTACAGGTGGCTGAGAGTCAAGGTTATGCATAAATACATCGCAAATTGTTACATCCGGAAGTTTATATAGTTTTTCATATTGCAGCAAAAAAATATTATATACCTTTTCATATTCAATGAATTTATAACGTTTTTCTATGTGTTTTTTATAAATTTATAGATATCGCAATAAATGAATGGAATGCCAAAAATGACAAAAGTAACAAATTCTTGAGTGGTTTTTGGATATATTTTCAAATTACCTTCAGTCTTACGCTCATTTATCTAAACCAAATTCTGTATTTCTGCTGATTTAAAACAGTCAAACAATTAGTTTGACTGAAAACACTTTTTTTTTCATAAATCTTATTTGACTTGATTTATTTCACGTCGTTCTATCAATTCTACAAAACGTTAATTTAAACAAGTCAATTTTAAAAAAACCTAAAAAAAAGCTTTTAACAAAATTTAATGTCTGTACCCCTGTTTACCATTAAGTAGTTACCTGCTCTGAAGCCAATCCTGGCAGCAGCATCAGTAGGCCTACTATGAACTCTTATTGCGACTCAATTGAAGACGTAAACGAAATTGTTTTGCTTTTTCATACCATGACGTCTTAAAGACGCACACTTTAAGTCGTTGCCGACTGAGCGTTCGGAATTCGTCCTAAGAACATGTGAGTAGCAATAAGAGTTCATGGTAGGCCTGCAGGTCATGCTTATCATAAAGTCATTATCATCGGGACTTGACAAGTGTGTAAAATTTCAGTGGGTCAAATTCAACTTGCTACTTCCACTTTCACATACATATACGGCAAGATAAATAAAGACTTTAAAAAATAAGATCGTATATTAGAACGATATGTCAATAAGTTTTACCAAATTAATTTGGAAATTTGTTTAACTTAATTAAGTCCATTAAACTAAACTAAACTTTGTGAACGATCAAACAAGAAAATTGTGTTTAACATTTTATACAGTTTATGAATAAATTATTTGCTATTAAGCCAAAGTTTGTTATCGTATAGTAATGATAAACTTCTTAATTAAAATACAAATCTTAAAGCTGAAAAAAGGAAAAAGTAACGGCCTGGTACTATCCCACTGCTGGGCATAGGCCTCCTCACTCAGTTTTTGGAGAGGATTGGAACTAAGACCTATCACGGTTGCAGATAAGTAAGTTGCACATATCCCCAGACAAAAGCTAAAGCTGTATAGCCTAGCGGTGAGACCGTGCGACTCTCTAGAGACGATCATGGGTTCAAACGCCGGGCAGGCACCAATGAGTTTTTCTATTAAAACTTATGTGTCTAATTGATAATTGCAACTTATCAAACGCTTTTCGGTGAAGGAAAACATCGTGAGGAAACCTGCATATCTCTAGAGAATTCTAGGGATATGTGTAACCTACCAATCCGCATTGGAGCAGCGTGTTAGGTCTTAGCTCCAATCCTTCTCTCCGAAAAGGGAGAGAGGAGGCCTTAGCCCAGCAGTGGGCATAGTAACAGGCCGTTACTTTACTTTACTTTTACATATTCTCAGAATTCTCTAGAGATATGTAGGTTTTCTCACGATGTTTTCCTTAACCGAAAAGCATGTGATTAATTGGAATTATTAATTAGACTCATAAGTTTTAACAAAAACTATAATAAATTCCGAAATCAATTTTGTTCATGCCATTAAAGCAGTTTAAAAACACTGTTAAAAAGAGACTGATACAGAAAGCCTACTGTTGAAGATTACTTAGATGATAAGGATGTATGGATATAGCTGCACTTCTACCCTGTACAAGACAGTAATTACTAAATGTCACTAGTTTTAAGATTTATATTATAAAAAGAGCAACCGCCGAGTTTCTTGCTGGTTCTTCTCTGTAGGAACAGCTTTCCGAACCAGCAGTAAAGTTAACGTTTCAAAAGTACAAAGAATATTTAAATTAAATTTGAAAAAAACTCATTGGTTTCTGCCCTGGATCTGAACCCGTGACCCCCTTAAAGCACTCGCACAGTCTCATCGCTGATCTATCACAGCAAGTGAGCTTATTGTATCTATGAATAATAAAAAATATCCCATGAACTAGCAACACGTGATGGCTCAAAACAAATTAACTACCAGTTGTAAGCAAAAAACAATTCATTATAACTATAATAAAAAGGCTACATGACTTAAGTAAATACCGAACTAACATAAAAAAGAAGCATTCTTGTAGACCTTGAAGGAAACTGGTAAGATTGATCTCAGCAATCAATAGTTACGGCACGAAATGTTAAAACTAGTATTGTTTTTTTAAATTAAAAAATTGTAATATAAATTTATAACGCTTAAAATGAATATATAAATTTATATTCATCCCCAAAGTAAATAGGTTACTTAATACTTGTGTTATAGGTGTTGAATACTCTGTGGCAATTTTGTCTAAATAAGTTTATTGTCTGTGACTTCCCTTCTCTCCGTGCGTCCTGTCATGGAAAGTTGTACTTTTTTGAGCTCTCGAAGAAATATATAATTTACTAAAAATACCAGCGCCTTTCTATCATCTATCACCAAATTTTGGTCATTCTCACGGATTTAGTAAAAAGTACAACATAAATCGACAGCGGCGCACGCGACTACATATTACTCGTATAACTCGAACAAAGACAGGTACGACGACCGCCATTACTGACGCCACGTATTGGTTCAATATTACACTGCAAAAATGGCCGAAGAAAAACTAGTTTCATCAAGAAAATATCTCAAAGGAAAAATGACTGCGCTCGGAAATAAATTGCAACTCGGAAAACCTACTCTTCGAGCGGTGAAATTATATATCCAACAGTTAAAAGATCTTTACAGTAAGTTCGAAAATATACAGATGGAACTAGAAGCCATTAACGAAGAAAAATATAACAAGGAAGGATTCCTCATCGAAGAAAAGTATCAAGAATTAATGTTAACGCTAACCTCTAAGGTCGATGACCTTCAAACTTTCGAAAAGGAAGAAAACGAACGTCGGCGAAACTCAAGCCCACTAAATGACAGCTTCCGTTCTGGGGACAATCCTTCTCTTCCAGCTATCAGACTACCAATTTTCAGTGGACAAAGTGACCAATGGATGGCATTCAAAGATATGTTTTTATGTATGGTGCATAATAATGAAAAACTACAAGACATTCACAAATTCTTCTATTTAAAATCCTCACTTACAGGAGAAGCAGCTTCCACTATTATTAATCTAGAATGTTCTGCGGCAAATTATTCTAAGGCATGGAAACTAGTTAATGAAAGGTATGATAACAAATTATTAATTTTGAATAGGCATGTAAAAGCTATCTTTGACATATCTAAAATAAATAAGCCTTCTGCACACTCACTCAGGAATTTTATAAATACTTTTAATCAAAATTATGATGCACTGCTTTCTATGAATATGCCTAATTTAGGAGAATTATTTATTTTATTTCTTTTAACTCAAAAACTTGACTTTGTTACTTACCGAGACTATGAAATTCAAAGAGACTCATCTGAGACTCCTACATTACAAGCTTTTATAAAATATCTTTCACACCGTTGTGAAGCTTTGGAATTGGTCACCATGGAAAGTGGTCCGTTGCCTTCTACTACTAAGAAAACTTTAGTTGCTTCTTCAAGTGAAACTAATAAGATTATTAAAAAATCTTATTGCAATTTTTGTAAAATAACTGGTCATTGGATTTCTGAATGTAAAAAGTTTCTTTCTCTGAGTATATCTGATCGTCGTACATCTGTGGAAAACTCTAAACTATGCTTCATTTGCTTGAATTCTTCTCATATATCTACTTACTGTCCCAGGAAACACTCTGCCTGTAAAAAATGCTCTCATAAACACCATGTGCTTCTTCACTTACCTACTTCTGCTAAAACAGGTCCGTTGGTTCTGGATACCCCAGGGCCACCCTCTGCAGTGTCTTCAGTGCAGGATGCTGGTACTAACTCTGAAAATTCTACTACTACTAGTTGTTTGGTAAGCGATACTAACACTATTTGTCTACTCTCTACTGTCAAGGTTAAAGTTTTCAGCTCTGATGGTTCCGTCCATCATGCTCGTGCACTACTGGATAGTGGTAGTGAACGTAGCTATATATCTAGGTCTTTGGCTATGTCGCTAAATACTGATTTCTCTTCTTCTGACCTGACTGTTAGCGGCATAGCGGGTAAGGAAACCCGCATCTCAGCCATGGTTGATTTACTGATTGCTTCAAGACTGGACAAAAGTTACCAGCTTAAACTTCAGTTTGGGGTAATGGATAAAATTACTGAAAACTTACCCACTCTTGAATTTGATAAAAAATTACTAAAATGGCCATCTTTTGTAAAACTGGCTGATCCAGATTTTAATGTTTCTGGCCCCATTGATCTCTTATTGGGTGTTGATGTATTTTACAACTGTTTATTACATAAAACTATTGAACTAGGTTCTAATTTACCTGTACTCTTAAGTACTAAATTTGGTTGGGTATTTGGGGGTAACATAATTCTCCCTCAAAATAAAAATAAAAATCAGGGCTTAGTATCTCTGGCTCATACTAATAATTCAGTATGTCTAAGAAGTTCTTGCTGCATTAATGATGACCTCACTAAGTTCTGGGCTCTGGAAGAACTCTCTGTTGATAAAGTTCTATCTCCGTCTGAAAAATTATGTGAAAAATTATATTCTCAGTCTGTCTCTCGCAATGACTCAGGGAGATATGTGGTTGATCTTCCTATACAACACTCACACCTAGAAAAACTAGGCGAGTCTTACTCAACTGCTTTGTTGTGTCTCTTATCTTTAGAAAGAAGATTTCAAAAGGATAAAAATTTCTTTCATCAGTACAAAAATTTTATTCATGAGTTTATTGCTCTAGGTCATGCTGTATGGGTTACCTCTTCATTTCCAGGTGTCTCAACTGGTTACCCTGAGTACTACATGCCACATCATGCTGTGCTTCGGGAATCTTCATCCACAACCAAGCTGAGAGTAGTGTTCAATGCTTCGTCTCCAACATCTACAGGAATCTCACTGAACGACATCCTGTTAGTTGGTCCTGTTGTTCAACCTGATCTCTTTATTATTCTCTTACGCTTTCGCTTATTTATGTATGCATTCATATGCGATATCACAAAAATGTACCGTCAGATTGGTGTAAAATCTGATCATCAAACTTTACAACGCATTCTATGGCGTGATTCTTGTGATGAAGATGTAAAGTGTCTTCAGCTCACAACTGTGACGTATGGCACAGCTAGTGCTAGCTATCTTGCCACCCGTACACTCCTCCAGTTAGTAGAGGATGAGGGTCATGGTTTCTTACTGGCATCAAAAGCCATTAAAGAAAATCTTTATTGTGATGATTTTTTAGTAACTGCTCCGTCAGCCTCAGAGGCACTTAACTTAAAGTCTGAATTAATAGCTCTTCTTAAGCGGGGAGGGTTTGAGCTTCATAAGTGGTACTCTAATTCTCAAAATATACTAAATGAGATACCCATACAAAAACAAGAAAAATGTAACTTTGACTGTTTCAATAACAGTACTCTCAAAACTTTAGGTGTAGTATGGTCACCACTTTCTGATTCCTTTCAAATATCTGTACCTGACAAAAAATCTCTTTCAGGTAAAACTAAAAGGAATATCTTGTCCTCTATTGCTCAAATATATGATCCACTTGGCCTTGTTCAGCCAATTACTGTTTATGCAAAAATTATCATGCAAGCTGTTTGGAAAAGTGGTATTGATTGGAACCAGACTGTTCCCTCTGATATTCTTGAATTATGGCAAGTCTTTATTAATGATTTACCTAACTTGAAATCTATCTCCATTCCCCGAGTTATTTTGCCTCATGGTAATAAATTTGAATTACATGGATTTGCAGATAGTTCTACTAAAGCTTATGGCTGTTCAATTTATTCACGCTGTACTTCTGACGACGGTAAAGATATTACTGTTAGATTAGTTTGCTCTAAATCTCGTGTTGCACCTCTTAAGCCAGTAACACTCCCACGACTTGAGCTTTGTGCTGCTCTGCTCCTGGCACAACTCATGAAGTCAGTTCTTAATACTTTCAGAGAGTATGTAAGTAATGTTTATTATTGGACAGACTCTTCTATTGCTCTAGCTTGGATTAAATCTGATGCCTCTAGGTGGTGTATTTTCGTTGCCAATCGAGTTGCAGCAATACAAGATTTATCCCCACCTCATCGCTGGTCTCACGTTAAATCATCTGATAACCCAGCTGACATCATTTCTCGTGGCGCTCTGCCATCTGCTCTCAAGGATAGTAATCTGTGGTGGACTGGTCCGTCATGGCTATCCATTGATGAGGCATTCTGGGTAAAAGGCAGTGGTAAGGCACTAGACAGCAGTGACTTACCTGAAGGTAAGCCTCATACTGTCATGACCTCTTGCCACAAGCCAGCCAATTGGTTTATTTCTTGGTTTGAAAAGTTTTCATCATGGTCACGTTTACTCAGAACCTTTGCTTGGGTTCTTAGATACTTAAATAATATTAAAAAATCTAATACTAACCGAAAAGGTCCTCTTACAGCTTGTGAATTACAGTCAGCTAAATTATTGATTATAAAATTATTACAAAATTATTATTTTGGTTCTGATGTTCTCAAGTTGCAACAAGATAATAAATTAAAATCGCTAAAGTTTCTTAACTTGTTTATAGACCAGGAGGGGCTACTTCGGGTTGGTGGTCGAATCCGATACGCGGGTGTCTCGCCTTCTCAAAAGTTTCCTCTTCTCTTGCCATCAAAATGTCACGTAATTACTCTCATAGTGCGGAGTGAACACGAACGTCTACTCCACGCCGGACCTCAGTCTACTCTGTGCAGCCTCCGTCTGCAGTACTGGCCACTTCAAGGGCGCAATTGTGTCCGCAGTATTATCCACAAGTGTCTCTAGTGTTTCAGGTTCAGAGCGGAAGGCATGCAGCAGCTGATGGCTGATCTACCGTTTGATCGTGTAAACCCCACTCCACGCGCTTTTGTGAAGGTGGGTCTTGACTATGCGGGCCCTTTAGAGGTCAAGCAGTCTTCTTTGCGTCGGTCTATAGTTTCAAAAGGTTACATATGCTTATTTATATGTCTTTGCACAAAAGCGATTCATCTCGAATTAGTGTCTAGTATGTCTACTAAAGAATTTCTGAATGCATTTCGGCGTTTTATAGCAAGGCGCGGCAAGTGCGCTAAAATCTTGTCTGATAATGGCACCACATTCCATGGTGCTAAGAATGAGCTAAAGCAGCTTTATGATTCGGTATGGTCTCAAGAAATTTTGAATTACATGTCTATAGAAAATATTGAATGGCAATTCATCCCACCTTCAGCTCCTAATTGGGGTGGTATTTGGGAAAGCTCTGTCAAATTAGTCAAATATCATTTGAAAAGAGTACTTGGTATGCAAAAGTTCACGTATGAACAATTAAATACTTTATTGTGTCAAATAGAAAGCATTGTAAATTCTAGACCTCTTTCTTCACTTAAAACCGATGAGGAAGTTATCTGTTTAACGCCTGCTCATTTTCTTATTAATGATTCATTAACAAGTTTTCCAGAACCTAATCTCTTAGATATTAATTTTAATAAATTGAATACTTATGAAAAGCTTTTACAGTGTAAACAATTGTTTTGGAAACGGTGGAGTAATGATTATTTAAATACATTACAGCAAAGGTATAAATGGTATAAACAATGTAATAATGTTAAAGTTAATGATATTGTACTTGTTAAAGAAGACAATATACCCCCTTTATGTTGGTTGTTAGGTAAAATTGTTAAATTAGTGCCCAGTAAGGATAATTTAATAAGGTGTGTTTATGTTAAAACTTCTAAAAATGTTCTTATGAGACCTATTTCTAAAATTTGTTTGTTGCCCATAAATGAAAATTAATTTCAGTTTAAAACCTTGTGAAGATAGATTACTATTAAAAAAAAAATTATACTCTGATTTTCTTATTTACTATACTTTGTGTTATGATAAGTTCATGCTGTAAATAAAATGTACTTTGCTTGTTAGTAATAATTATTTTATATAAAAATTGTTAATTATAATTTTTATATTACTGTCAAACTTTATATAAACTTAGATTGATAATAACTTAATTTTGTATAAACTTAGCCTACTTGATACTTATTATTGTACAAAATAGCTACTGCTTATCTAAGATTCTGTTGCTTTTTTGTTTGTATAACTGAAATACTACTTTAAATTAATTTGTTTGTTATTGTAATTAATTTCTGATAGTTTCCAAAATTATCTAATAGAAAGTTAAAAAATGTTTAAGATTTATAGTCACTTATAGTAATGTAAATTCTTATTCTTGTATACAGTCCGCTAGTCTCTTATATTCTTGTTAAAGTCTTATGTTTTTGCAACATTGTAATTCTTGTTGAAATGGTTCATTTCAACGGGGGGACTATGTTGAATACTCTGTGGCAATTTTGTCTAAATAAGTTTATTGTCTGTGACTTCCCTTCTCTCCGTGCGTCCTGTCATGGAAAGTTGTACTTTTTTGAGCTCTCGAAGAAATATATAATTTACTAAAAATACCAGCGCCTTTCTATCATCTATCACCAATAGGTGACAGATAACTGGTAAAAATCATCATTCTCCTGCTCTTATCCCACACTAAGTGTGGTCGGCACAACATGTTAGAAACATGTTGTCACATGATTTGGCTACGTATTTTACGACCGGCCGCCTGCCTGACGTCAACTTACCTTAGTCGCCTTTTACGAAATCTCGGTAAGAAAGGAGGGTGGTCTATTCTATGCCGGATACCACACGGCGAATAACTGGTAAAAATATACATGTATAATTTTAAATACGTACATAAGTATTGTACTAGATGTAATTAAGTATATAAATACATAATTACATCTAATGTAATTAATGTAATTAAGTATATAAATACTTAATTACATCTAGTGTCGAAAAACCAACAAACTTTATTTAGACAATGGTGGCCCTCGGCGGAAATAGAACCCTTACATCTTCAATTGAGTCGCAATAAGAGTTCATGGTAGGCCTGCTGATCAAGTATAGAGATCCCTATGCCTCTTATATAATCGCGATTCATTCAGCCATACAATAGAGTTTGACAATTCACATAACTAACTTGCTCTCCAAACAAAGATCACTCGCTGCGTGATATCTAATGCCTATCTCCGAAGGCATTCGTCTCTCGATACCGATCTGCAGAAATAGCAACGACTGAGCAAACTATTGTTCGGAGCATTACGACTGACAGATGGAAGCCTGCGATAATGAAGTACCAATTTATAATTTGTTCCGGGCCCGCCGTATTCCATGGAATAACTTTTCGTAACCGATTGGGAATAATTGCATCTAATTCATTTGCAAGATTCAAATCGCAACACGCTTGACAACATAATTCCACGATTCCTGAATAATGGTCCTAATCCTGCACGTTAGCAAGAATAATCACTTGGGATTACTTACGTAATAAATTATAGTATTGATTAAACCGTTTAGACCTCATATATCTCAACTTTACGTTTTAGTTGGAATAATGTAAAGTTTTTCTACCTGCTATTTTTATTGATCTTTTAACACTACAAAAATTAGCCGTGTGGTATCCGGCTGAATAGAATAGACCAACCTTATTTTTTACCAAAGTGTCGCAAAAGGCGACTAAGGTAAGTTGACCCGCCGTGTGGTATCCGGCTGAGTAGAAGAGACAGTCCTCTTTTCATACCGAGACATCGTAAAAGGTGACTAAAGTAAGTTAACCCGCTGTGTGGTATCCGGCTGAGTAGAATAAACCACACTCATTTCTTAACAAGGCGTCGTAAAAGGTGACTAAATTAAGTTGACCAACGTGTGGGTCTGACAGAGTAGAATAGACCACATTCATTTCTTACCGAGGCGTCATAAAAGATAACTAAGGTAAGTTGACGTCAGGCAGGCGACCGGTCGTGAAATAACTAGCCAAGTCATTTAAAAACTGTTTAAAACATGTTATGAACTCCCACATAGTCCCACCCTTAACCCCACTTAGAGTGGGATAAGGGCGAGAGAATGATGTAACGTTAAAATCTTCGAGTCCTTACGCCTCTATCCGTTTTTGGATAGAAAGATTGGATTTAAAACCTACCATGCTGCTCCAATGCGGATTGGTACGTTAAACATATCCTAAGAAATCTCGAGATATTCAATTTCAGAAGGTTTCATTAAGATGTTTTCTTTCATCCAAAAGCGTGTGCAGAATTTATGATAGAATTACTTTGCTACTTAATGTTTTTAAGAGAATCAATGTAATGCTAAGAGTAGGAAGCAGGCAACATATATAAGGCTCATATACCTTATACATGCAGTCATCAAACGTATCACAAACGCCGCAACCAACTGTACACCACAAAAGCACTACACACACCACGACAATCTCTACGTCTCGCCCTGTAGCCGAAGCATCATCAGAGAATAGGCTCCGAGACAAAATCTCAATGCAAACCGCAATGGCAAGCACTGTATTAATATCTATATTCTATTCTATTGATAACAATCAGTGTCTAAATTAGTCTTAATTGGGTTAGCTGTCAACGGCTCGAACCTTTGAGCTACAATGAAATGGCATTCCTTGACACTTTTAATTTTAACCAAACTTGATATTATTTGTCCATTAGAATGTACTTCTTAGTTGCAATTGGTTTTATCCTTGCCTCGTCCACCTTGAAATTAAATAGATTCGTCGCGTTCTGCAAATGTAATAGTTATATTATGTATTCGGTAATTTAAGTAAGTAATGAAGATACGAAATATAGAAAGAAATAAAGAAAGTCTTATTGATCGCATTAAGCAGGGAAAAATTTAAACAATAAATAAGTAAATCACACGGTCGTCAATGTAACTAACTGAAAAATTGTGTTATTGGTGACAGACAACCAGTAAATATATCCATGCATAAGTTTTATATCACCGCCGTGTGGTATCCGGTTGAGTAGAATAGATCATCCTCATTTTTTATCGAGGCGTCGTAAAAGGCGACTAAGCTAAGTTGACATCAGGCAGGCGACCGATCGTAAAACTAGCCAAATCATGTTACAACATGTTAACATGTTGTGCCGACCGCACTCATAGTGGGATAAGGGCAGGAGAATGATGATGAATGATGATGCATAAGTTTTAAAACAATACATAAACACACCCAGACTCGATAAACAATTAATTGTTTTTAGAAAATGTTGGCCCTTGGCGGGAGTCGAACCGCGAGTTGAATGTTACTGCCACCTGCGCCAACGGGTTAGTTAAGTCAATGGTTTCCTTAGTTACCGATATGCAGTCTATATAATATTGCATCAAAAGCTTTTGATATTCATCATCATTCTCCTGCCCTCATCCCACTCTAAGTAGGGTCCGCACATCATGTTCCAAACATTTTGTCACATGATTTGGCTACGTATTTTACGACCGTCCGCCTGCCTGACGTCAATTTACCTCAGTCGTATTTTACAACCCCTCGGTAATAAAGGGCGATCTATTATTCTACTCAACCGGATACCACACTGTGGGTCAACTTACCTTAGTCGCCTTTTACGACACCTCGGTAAGAAATGAGAGTGGTCTATTCCACTCAGCCGGATGCCATATTGCTTTTGATAATTGATCAAAAAAGCTTTTAATATTCGTCGTAATAATTGGTATAGTTCGTTTAATGTCAGCAATAATATACTGTCAGTAATAATCAATAAATTACTTCCACTTATAAAAGGCTTAGCCTGATCATTAGTTCAAGAAAATAAATTCATATAATGCAAGCTTTTTTGCTTTCACTTTACGGAATTTATTTTATAGGCATAACATGTTTCTTTCTAAAAATATCTCTATGAGGTATTAATATGGAATAAACAAGGTTATAACTTTTTAGTAACAATATAATTAACTGGTTTTTAGGACGGTACATGCTATTAACGAACATTTTACCGGTCTACCCACACATTGATAAAGGCGCTTGTGGGATGTTGGGCTGTCATATGTGCGTTAATAAGGTCTCGCAATATTGTCGGTCGTTTATGTATTATTTTTTGACATCCATACTAATAGAATGTACTAATGAATATGAAAGTCTGTTTGTATGTCTGACTGTTACGCTATCACTTCATTGATGAAATTTAAGAATTTCCGAATACACACCGGGGTATCATATAGGAAAAAAACCCCGTTTTTCTATTGGGAACAGGGATAACACCTAAATCGTACTATAGTGGGTATTTAAACGCTTAAGTTACAAATTTAACGCGCCCAAATTGGAAGTACCACTAGTATTATAAAATTCAAACTAAGGATACTTTCAATAACTACACAAGAGTAAAGTTGCGAAATTCTTTCATATTATTAAAACAAATTAAATCGACTTTCTATTAATTCAAGGGATCTCTTTGACAAAAACTGTGTGTTTGTTTGTCTTTCTAACGTAAAAGAAAGGTGTGGACATAGTTTGCATAATCCTTTTATAGGTGTGGACACAGTTTTGGGACATAAGCAAGTTATTTATAAATGTCTTACTCAAACTATGTAGTAGAATAAAATTTTATCTTCATCAGAAATATCGGTGCTAAATTTGCAATCTTATTAAATCCACGGAAATTCAGTTTACGGTTCATAAGCGTAATATCTTGTGTCGCCATTGTCGATCCATTGTTTCATTAGACTCGCGGACGTTGTGGCCCCAATGTGGCTTAAGCCTTAAGGTAGACGCACACGTATTTTGTCGGACGCTCGCTTGAGTTAGGCGGTCGATGCATCTGGGGGCTCCCGATTAGCGAAAAGAGGGGCCACTGTTTAGGGAGGTCCTGACCGGGAGGTGACGCTATCCGGGGTACAGAGACGTTGCTGGTGGGGATGGGGCAATCTGTACATCGGTATCCTGTCCTAACCACCAGCAGCGTGGAGCACTGTCATGTTTTTAGTCGGTGAAAGTCCGACATACCCTGCGCTTGTCTCCAACGGGCGGTTACACCCCATAATGGGTTTTCCTGACAAAAAAGACGCAAACCCGGTATATAACCTTTCGCATCAAATCGCAGATAATTTTATTAATATTGTTATAACAGAGCCGTGGTAATGTAACTGAACTGTAAAGAAAAACAAATTAACGGACAAACATGACTTTTTAAAATTTTTAGTCCGATACACCGCTTTTTGTTGCTAGAGTGATAACCCTTCGTCAAAAGTCTGTGAACCGTGGTCTATCTCGGTAGGGAACTAACATGATATATAATAGAGTACTTAACGATACGAGTTAATGGATACCGAAGAAAAAGCTCGGAACTGCGATGGCCCCTTTCAAAGTTAGTATGTGTGCGCTAATCCTTAGGTGTTGAGTCTACGGCATATAGACATTGTCAACTTTTAAGATTATGAGGAAGACGAAGTTGTTTATTTACTGTATGCTAATCTCGCAAGTTAACAGAAGTTTGTTCGTTAGCAACGGTTAATTACTTTTTTAACTGCGCTCTCTGCGGATTCTTATAATTTGGAACTTTACGTTTCTTTGCTTCTGTGCAACTTTACTCAGAGACAACTAGACTAAAAAATATTCACCAGAAAAGCTTTATAGCGAAAGTGCGATATTAAGCGTAAATTATACTTACTGCCGTGTATACTTAAAGTACACAAGTAAGTATTTGTGATGGGAATAAATATTTTTTGTTTTTTTTTTAATTTTTGAACTTATTTATATTTATTGGTCTGTTGAATTTAATTATATTAAAATTTTATTCGATCAATATAACAAGTGCTGTTAAAAACTAAAATTTTATAAATTGATAATTTTTAATGAAATTTCCTTCGTGCCTATAATTTCCGGTTTACTAATAAGCTGGTTTTTTAATATCACTATGATTGACTTCGGCCGATAACGGTTACTTTTTTATATTTACATAACCTGATAAACCCTAGATTATTTTTTTTTATATATCTAATTTATTTATGGTTAATTGATAGTTGCTTTGCATATTTTATGGTTATTTAATGATAATTTTTATCCATTGCAATGCAATAAAAAATTATTATTATTTTCAAATCCTTTGACCGCAGCATCACTTCCAAATTAAACTTCAAAGATTTAAAGGGCAAATTAAAGTGTTTTTTTTTTTAATTCTTAAGCATTAATTAAGCTTGTTTCTGAGTGTGCGCGCGTGCGTGTTGTGGGTTTGAAGAAGAGAGAAAGCGTTTGTGTATACATTTATGTTTGTGTATGTATTTATTTAGAGTATTATGAATATGCTTATGTTAACTGACAAGGTGTTTATAAAAATGTCCTCATTCATGCTTCTAAACACAATAACAGTTGAAGCACCTTATTCATTGCCTTGACAAATAAAAGGTGATGGCATTGAGTACAATGAACTCTGATAGCTTCGCGGTGTAATCTGTGTAGGAATGTCTCAATTTAGTTCTAATTTTTTTTTATATCACAACCGTTATATAGTGATTAATATTTGCTGATTTAAAAGTATACGAAGAAAAAAACTAATTAAATTTAAAATAAAAATAAAACAGGTTTGATGTTAATCATTAATTTTAACGTCCACCTGCAGACAGAGAGTAGACATTTATTACTACAAATAACTGTTTTCAAGTAGTTATATTAGTACTGTGTAAATAAATGACATAAAGACTTTTAATAGGTATACAAAGAAAATCGATCTATTGAAATTCGTTTTCAATAAAGGCGGTCATGTTTTCTCCACTACACGAGTAAATTATATTTGCGATGCAAATTTTCCACGTTCACATTAGAAACGCTACAAAAACAACACGCTATAAGTACGTCGCAATAACTAACGACAATTAAAACGATGTTTCCTAGAATAACACTTTAATAACGCATAAAAAGTGTTTTTTCTATTAAAAACTGGGCTATATTTACGACATCTATACTTATTATAAAATAAAGTCCCAAAAAGCAGTACAGACAGCTGTATGTAAGCGATTTTCTCAAAATCTACTGCACGGATTTTTGTACGGTTTTCACCCAAATATAATATAGATAGTGCAATACTTGAGGATGGTTTAGGTAAATAGTACATATCGATATTGTGTAAATTGTGTTAAAAAGATCGCGCAGTTGTTAAAAAATTTGCTTGCTGGGAGCTATAGTCGCGTGCGCTGCGTAAACCAGGCGAGTTACGCTTAAGTAATGTAGTAAAGATCTTTAAAAATCCAACGAAAAAGTCCTCGATAGCATGTCTCTATCAATCACGGTTAACTTACAATAACTACTTTTATGTTCAAAATTTCGAAAATTCGGGAAAAGTTTCGTAAACCACTTAATTCCACTCGGGCAAAACCGTTGTTAGCACAGCTAGTAAATACTAAGTTAATCTCATTTAGAGCATAAAATAGTCTAGGAAGAGCACTTCTTGTAGAAATCTAAAAAATAGTAGTAACTGTCTGTTACTATCCCACTCCTGGTACATAGGCCACCTCTCGCCGTTTTTGGAAAGATGACTCACCACGCTGGCCCAATGCAAATTAGTAGATTTGCGATTGCGATTATATATCGCCAGAATTCTCAAGAGATATGCAGGTTTCCTCGCGATGTTTTCCGTGCCCAAAAAGCGAGTAATAATTTGCAATTATCAATTAGACACATAATTTTAACAAAAATCCCACTAGTGGCTGTCTGAGTTTGAAAGAGTCGCACGGTTTCAAGGCGTGGCCATCACAGCTTTTGTTTGCATATTAAAACTCAAAAATAAGATTGTATATTGAGTACACTATTTAGAACCAACAACAGAAAATAAAAAAAACCTTGCTAGTCTTCCTAAAGTATTGACTAAGCAAAGTCATACAATAAGGTACAGGTTACTATTTAAAACATTACTCAGATTTTAAGATCTACATTATTGAGCTATAGTTATAATATAACATTAATTTCTATCTTGTCAAGAATTCTTTTAAGTTCTTAATGAATAACTTATTCAACTTACTTATCCAAAATGTACTTGCATTTAGTCTACTGTCTTATTATAGGTTTTACTTTTGAAAAAATCTAATAGACTAAAAAATACAGTCAATTAATTACCCAGTTCAGGATTAACATTTAGCATAGACCTTTAAAATTATTTTCTCACATCTCTCTGTTTTTACCATTGTGCACCATTTTCACCTTTAACTATTAAACTACAATGATCAACCGAGCTTCTTTATAGTTTCAATAATATTAACGATATTTTAGAGGCTTTACCGAAGGCCGGCGACCACGTAAATGTATTAAGCCGCCCACTGCCTATTACGAAACCTTTCATCTATTACGGCCTTTAGAACCCAAAGTTCGAAGTTTCGTAAATTGTTGTGAGTACTTTACTAGTGTTGTGTTAATTGGTGACATAACCCTGGAATAACAGCAATGGCCGCTTCTATTTGTTAGAGAAAGTTTATAACTGAGCTTAGGTTTATGAAATTAATTGTATTATTTATAACGTTAAAACAAAATAAATAAATAAATAAATAATAAATAAATATATGGGACACTTACACACACGGTCGTCCGTCCCCAAAGTAACTTAATACTTGTGTTATGGGTGACGGACAACTGGTAAATATATACATATATAGTTTTAAATACATACTTAAATACATATACACACCCAGGCTCGAAAAACCAACAAATTGTTTATAGAAAATGTTGGCCCTCGGCGGGAATCGAACCCGCGACCCGCGGAGCTGAAGATAGGGTCACTACCCACTGCGCCAACCGGCCAGTCAAACAAAATATATGTAGACAAGCTGTACTCACGACTTAGTTCACTTCAACTCTTAAGGTACCCTCAATTATACATTGCTTTTTTTGTAATTATTGGTTTCTAATAATAACATTTTAATGAAATATTTATTTTTGAAAATTTGCCGTGTGGTATCCGGCTGAATAGAATAGACCACCCTCATTTCTTACCGAGGTGTCGTAAGAGGCGACTAAGGTAAGTCGACCCGCCGTGGGTTATCCGGTTGAGTAAACAAACAAAACTACGATGATCTAAGGTTCTTTATGCGTCAAAATAAGTAATCACCCTCATTGACATTGAGATGAGTCATTCAATGTCATGTAGGAATTTTCTGCTGGTGCTAAAAAGATGATATCACAGTATAAAGACATTACTCATCCGGTAACTTGTGGCGTGTCAAGTGATGCCTCCTTTATTTTTGTGAAAATTTGTATGCAAAATGTTTCCTTTACACATCGCATACACTTAGAATAATTTAACTTTACTTGACAGTTCAAAGTTTTTGGACAGTTCATTTTTAAAAGTTTTTAAAAAGGATACGCTATGATTAAAAACCTACCTTCTTCACACGTATCCCAAAATGATGATGATCCTAGAGATTTTGGTGTTGGTTGTGTGTATTGCTTGTGTGCATTATTGCTGGTGTAGGCATCTTGGGATATGTGTGGCGACTTGTTCTGCATGTGTAAGGTATGTGAATTTTTCCTGCTCCATACACTTAGCATTACATACATTCTCTTAACAAACGTGGATTATAGCAAAGTAGTTCTTTTATAGCTTCTTTCTTTCTCCTACCCTCATCCCTCTCTTAGTGGGGTCGGTACATGTTACAAAAATATCACATGATTTGGCTACGACCGGCCGCCTGTCTGACGTCAACTTACCTTTGTCGCCTTTTACGACACCTCGGTAAGAAATGAGGGTGGTCTATTCTACGCAGCTGGATACCACACGGCACTTACCTTAGTCGCCTGTTACGACACCTCGGTAAAAAGGAGGGTGGAGGATGGTCTATTCTATTCTGCCGGATACCACAACTTCTGTAATTTTAAATAACTACAGCCAGACTCAAAGCACCAACCAATTGTTTTTAGAAATGTTGGCGATCGCTTACACACTTGCCCGGAGCTGTAGGTAGGGTCACTATAACCTACGACATCGGGCTAGTCGATATATTATCACACAATGATTTGAGGAGTGAGTTGATTTTCGAAATCAAATGACACCACAGTGCTCGAACCATTCCTGTGAATGCTATATCAGCAGATTACTGGTGGTCCGTTATCTTTCTGGGAAACTATATGAGGTAGTGTGCCGGATGTACGAAGCATTCAGCCAGAGTTGCTATTCTGTTCTTTGTCGTTTTAGATTGAGAAAAAGTTTAGTTACGCACCGTACAGTAATCGAAACGGTTACCTACTGTGGGGTTTCATTAAATTTAAAGTCATTTCTGAATGCAACTATCACTATGTGCTGCTATTTATAGGAGCATCTGACTCCACTATCGAACTGTTACTTGTGACATAAGGTTGATATCGCGCAAATATGTTCAACATACAAGAAGCTACTGAAAATGCTGCGCTGTAAGTAAATTTTTTAATAAAACTTGAGTTCATGATCAATATGTGGTAATAAAATGATCAAATTATTATAACAAAAGATATATGGAAAATATGAATGGCATTGCATGTATCGCTCGGCAGGTTAGTAATAACAAAGGAGTGTTTACTACTTAGTGATATTAGTGTTTGTTTAGTACCTTCGAATCATAAATCACACTAAGTTTTGCCACTGATCATATAGTTTACCCAAAAGCATTGGCGTTACATTAATAAGATTGATTATAATAAAATGATTTATTTATATGTATGTATTTGATTTTTGTTTCAAAAATGATAAACATAAGTTATTTAGAATGTGACATTGAAAGAAAAAACGTTATTAAATTATATTATGTTACGAGTATTTCATTGAAATATAAATAACAATCATCATCATTATCCTGCCCTTATCCCACTCTAAGTGGGGTCGGCACAACATGTTGGAAAGAAAGAAAGGAACCCTCCTATCTTACCGAGGTGACGTAAGAGACGACTAAGGTATGTGCCGTGTGGTATCCGGCTGTATAGAAAAGACCACCCTCATTTCTTACCGATGTGTCGTAAAAGGCGACTGATGACGTCAGGCAGGCGGTCAGTCGTAAAATACGTAGGCAAATCATGTGACAACATATTTGTAACATGCTGTGCAGACCCCACTTAGAGTGGAATAAGGGCAGGAGAATGATGATTAAAAAAATCCCAAGTATTAGACCGCTTAATACTGACTGTTTATTAAGCTCGATCAAAAGGGATCAATCTGTTAACACAGATTGGCAAATGGTTTACAAATTATTTGTACGTTGCGTTGCGCTGCGCTGCCCACCCGCGGCGTCTGGTCCATCGCTTAACACTCGCCCAAATAAATATTTGCCCGCTGCCTTTTAGGGTGAGCGTGTGCCGAATTTCCATTTTTGATTACACATTCCGTTTATTTATATACAAGCAGTACCTGCGACTTTATTGGCGGCAATTTTATAGTTGAAATATACTCATCTGTGTGCTATTTTCTAGTTACCGAACGGGATTTTTTTCCTATAAATCAGCTTCATGTGTCCCATTTCTTATCGATGTGTTGTAAAAGGCAAATAAGGTAAGTTGACGTCAGACATAAGCTGTGATAGCCCAACGGTGAGACCGTGCGACTCTTACGAGGGGAACACGAGTCAAACCCGGATAGGCACCAATGAGTTTTTCTATTAAAACTCATGTGTCTAATTGATAATTGCAATTAATCACACGCTTTTCGGTGAAGGAAAACATCGTTAGGAAACCTGCATATCTCTAGAGAATTCTGGAGATATGTGTAACCTACCAATACGCATTGGAGCAGCGTGTTAGGTCTTAGCTCCAACAGTTGTAACAGGTTGTAAAAGACCGCTACTTTACAAACAAACAGGCCTATCTGCCTGTTAACTTTAACGTAAAGTCAAGAAAAGAATCCCACGTTTCAAATGCTTAGGCTTCACTAGTTTTTCAAAACAACTTTTCGCGGATCCATACCTTGATTTGAATATTGCCCTTTAACGATGAAGAAAAATGATTTGATGAATTGCATTTACCCCGAAAATTCCTGGAATATTTGTAACCGTTTAATTCGCAATGCATTTACCGTAGTAGGCCACTTTAACATTTCATTTTTATTATATACCTATAATTAGTTATTAACTAAAAAAATAATCCCAAAAAATTATGGACGGTATCAGTAACCCAGTAATATTCAATAAATAATAATAATTGTTATCTCTCGAAATTAATACATCAATAATGCACTTATATTAAGTTCATTGTCTGTTATCTTATCTTTATCTTGATACTGCTTATCTTTATTTACTAGACCTTCAATATCAAGGTTAAAGGGTGTTGTGAATAAGTTACAACATAGAATATCAGCTCATGACCTCAATTTAACGCAAATAAGACTTAACTGTTAGTACCAGATTACTGAAAATTGTAGATCCTGAATTAAATAACCTTGAGTTGTAGATGCATGTGCTTTAGAAAATGCGCAAATTGCACGTTCCAGTAATCACCATTAACTTCAGCATAATTCTTAATAGGTCAGGATTCAATCCCCGGGAATGCAGCTATGAGTTTAATATAAAGATGAATGTACTTGACTGATATTTACGTTGTTATCGTGCACCTTACAAATGAAAGCATTGTTTGGCAGCATATCCATGGGCGTAGCGAGGTACGGGCAAGGGGCACCTTGCACTGAAAACTCGCAACATAATTTAATCTTATGTAAAAATAAGAAAATATTAAGTAAAATTATTTAATTGATTAGAATTAATTAATTAATTAAGTAAAAAAAATGATTTTTTGACCCTCCCCCCCTGTATAAGATTCTAGCTACGCCCTTGATCATATCTTTAGCGAATTCCGGTGTGTAACATCTCAATCAGCGTAAAGGTAGCGTTGTGGGTCTAACCTTCAATCTTTCCTTCTATAGAGAGTAAGGCCTTCACTCAAAACTACGATACTTATTTTGTATTTGTAATTCGCTCTCCAACGAAATAAAAAGTAGTATAATAGTAATGAGAAAGATATATGAGCTGTTATTCTACGTTCGAAATCATTTATGTAAATCATACGGAAAACTTTTGGCCAAAAACACCTTGTTTGTAGAACCATAAAAGGACATCAATTTAAAAATGTGATATTTACGTGAATGCTCTTAAACTCATTAGCCTGTAAATCCTTGAAACGTTAAAAAGGGTAACTGCATACCAAGCACCCACCAGTCCACTCTCACTGCCGATTATTCTGTTATTTATGACTATTTGCGTACCACGGTTTCACGGTTTTTTAAAAGTTGCCTTAGACTTTTCCCAATCGTAAAACAATGGAAAATAATTTATAGAAGCAGGCGAAACTACTTTACTATAAACCGCATGTGCCAAGAGAATGTATGTAATGCTAAGTGTATGAAGCAAGCAAAATTCACATACCTTACACATGCAGAACAAGTCACCACACGTATCCCAAGATACCTCCACCAGCAATAATGCACACAAGCAATACACACAACAACCACTAAATCTCTATGGTCGTTTCGCTCCGAAACCAAATCAGGAGGATAGGCTCCACGACAAAATCGTACTGCTTTTCTGATTTTGTCGTGTCGTGTCGTGCCTATCCTCTACTAGAAAGTAACATGGGCTAAGACATACCCGATATGGGACCTTGAAACTGATAATGATATAAAAACTTGGTTGTAGAAGGAAATATGGCTTACGGAACATCTGGGAATGCACGGGAATTAAAAGAGCTTCGGAACTCTTCTATATTGGCAAAAATAGGAAGGAATATGCTGCATATTCCTTCCTATTTTTAGTAGCTCTCTAACTAGTGAACTCTGCAGTATGCAGATACTGCAGAGTTCACTAATTAGAGAGCTACTGATACAAGAAGAGGAAACGTACAACTTAGGATGAAACATGAGATACAGCTTTGCAGTTGGCAGCACTTTCCAAACTTTTTTCAATTGAACTCCTATATAATAAGGGAGTTTTTACCGCATTATACACAACAATAAATCCATTCTATAGTACATTACTTGTTTAATCTGGCAAGTAATTTGTGGTTACAAGTTTTCTCTTTCAACAACATATAATAAATTATGAGATTGCATGTCCCTAATTGCCTATCAATTTGTCATTATTGAGCACGATATCTAATGAATGACCTGAACACTCTAATGTCTAATTTATCTTTACATTTTGTCTTAGATATATCTAAATATGTCATTTAGATTAAAAGCATTACGTCAAAAAAGAAAGAACGATAATTTATATTGCAATTATGAGATGAGATCAAATGAGGGCACGCAAATGTTATCAAGAGATACTCGGGTTCAAACCTTCGATCTACAAATGTATATTAATATTATTATTATCCTCCTGCCCTTGTCCAACTCTGAGTGGGGTCGGCACAACATGTTACAAACATACTGTCACATGATTATTTTACGACCGGCCGCCTGTCTGATGTCAACTTATCTTAGTCGCTTTTAACGACACCTCGTTAAGAAATGAGGGTGATCTATTCTATTACACACGGTATACTAATATTATAAATTCCAAAGTCTGTGTATCTATTACACATTACTCAGAATTGTGCGAGTGTAGTTCAGAAGTCGCTCTTCAAGTAACGATGTTTCTAAGTTTACCCGTCACTTGTTAGGACAACAGCATTTCTCAATCTGAACACATGAACCCCAACCATCGCCACTTTATTTTGTGACGCAAATTAATACACAAATATGTTGTCACTTATCCGTAAATGACTTGTTTGTGAATTTTTATATCAAAAAGAGATTTTTTTTATGCAATTATATAATAATAATTAAAGGCCGTTACTTTACGTTACGCCAATTCTGTCGCAGGAATGATTTAAATGTGAGTTGCGAAGCCATTGGAGAATAAAACAAAAATACTGAGACAATTATTTTACAAGAATCCCCGAGAACAGCAAATGCGGATTATTGCGGAATAATACTGTCATAGCTTATGACAGTATTATTGCGATTTTATCGTGCAGCCTATCTCTTGATTATGCTTCGGTTACGGGGCGAAACAATCGTAGTCGTAAGGAATGGGTGCAGTGCTTGTCTGTATGTTGTTTGTGGCGGTGTTTTGTGATACATGCAGTAACTAATCCTACATGTATAAGGTATGTGACCGGTATTTGCTTCCTACACTCTAAGTGATTGTGATGATTCAGTTCGAAAAAAAAATTTCACAACAAACAATGATTCCATCATATATTCTGCAAAATCAACCCTATACTATAAATGAATTCTTTCGTTACTTTCGTACTTTCGAATTTTGCTAAGTAACGCATGCTTCTATAACTAAAAAGACATTGGGGAATTTTATTCAAGAGTATACACGGCGTTTTTGTTCCTCGTTTACATTGAATGGTATGGTCGTGTTACGAGAGTGGTGCATTATCTCACGGAAAGATAGGTGAGAGAGATAACGCTTGCGAAACATGTACGGTGCACACGTATTATCATGCGTGCTTGTTAACCTGGGTGGGGCTTACTTGGTGCACCCATTTTAAATCCCACTTAGATCATAATAAGTTCAAGCAGACCCGTACGTAGCTTACTTTGGCTCAGTTTCTTTTCCTCTGCCTCCGCTTTTTATATATATTGACGCACGTTAGTTTTAACTCTGGCCTCGAAAGTAGCGACATCCAACGGCGTAATAACTAATTACAGTCATACTAGCCCTCCAATACTAGTCGCCCCAAGCCGAACCTAACCTAACCCTTAGTGCGACATTCCCCAACGCTAGTAGAGCTTCTGATCTCTGCTTTCCGTGTTTCGCAGTCTCGACGATACTTCTGCGCTCGCTCGTTTCATCCAGTGACGCTATAAAAACTCTTAGGGCTAGCAGTATCTAGACAGAAGGAATAAAGTTTTTGTTTCACAATCAGTTCTAGGATATTAATTAAAGTAGTTAACGTATTTTAGTTCATAATAACAATAATTGTAGATATCGCGCAGTTGTTAAAAACTTGCCTGCTGGGAGCTTTAGTGCACCGTTCATACTAACAGAGATACACTAAAGTAATGTACTAAAGAATGGTAGATCTACAAAAATCCTACACAAGGTTCTCAACCTCGATCCTTTATAGTCAACTCATAATAACTAAATGAATATATGAGACACACACACGGTCGTCCATCCCCAAAGTTGTTATGGGTGACGGACAACTAGTAAATACTAATTATGTAATTTTAAATTCATACTTAAATACAAATATACACCCAGGCTTGAAGAACCAACAAATTCTTAAGTAATAATAAAATTAATTTGCTATAATCCGCGATACAGTAAATAGAAAATATAGACTAAATCGCAAAGCTTTGCGATTTTGTCGTGGAGTCTATCTCCTGATGATGCTTCGGTTGCGGGGCGCAACGATTGTTGAGTTTGTGATAGTGAACTTGTGTAGTGCTTGTGTATTATAGTGGCAGTGATGGAGGTTTATGCATGTGTTTTTACGAATCCTGCATGTAACGGGTATGTCGGTAAAAACGGATAGTCCACTATACATTTAGCACTATATATATTTTCTATTTACTGTATCGCGGATTATAGCAAAATAATTTTATTATTACTTTTGTATTATGGATCTCCGCAAAGTAACGCCTGATTCTATATATTATTTAAAAACCAACATATTGTTTATAGAAAATGGTGGCCCTCGGCGGGAATCGAACCCGCAATCCGTGGAGCTGACGGTAGGGTGCCACTACCCACTGTGCCAACGGGCCAGTCGACTAACTACTTTTATGTTCACAATTTAAATAAAATAAATACACGCAAGTCAGAAATACTTCTTGATATTTTTTTAAGGACGAGAGTTGTATCCATGTCTTTGTAAATTATCGACGAGATTTCTTTCAAAGTTTAGTGAATAAACTAACTAATCACCCACATTTAAAAAATATTACCTTTTTTTTAGAAACGTTAATATATGTCTCAGAATGTTCATTTAGTAAGAAGTGCGAAAAACATATCGAAATGTTTATTTTCGCCTTTGTCGATACTTAATATCGTTAAGGGCGTTGTTTTATGTGACGACCATAACAATATTAGGCTATCATCAAAAATTATTTCGCGGCGAAAATGACAAGAGAATAAAGGTTTAGTTTCATCGCTCATCTTATTCCCTCATCCGCTGTAAGGCCGCCTTCTCGTTCGCACGTTTATGTACGAGACAGGAGTATCCCTAAGATAAATTCCGGTGCTATATTAAAATTGCGAGGCGGCGAGATTGTTTCTAGAAAGCGGGAGCGCGATAAGTTGGCGCCACCGTACGTTGAATTCGTAATTCCAATTCAAAGAATTGAAACCGGATGCGGTGCCGCCGCACGATTTGTCGGCAACCCTTACAGCCACACAATGTGATTTAATGAACGGCCTATCTCATATGCCTATAAATATAGATAAGTTAGCTGTACTTTTCCGGTTTTTTTGTGTTTGATATGTTTGTATTTTTTAAATAAAAAAAACGTCATCATCATGCTGAGCATAAGCTCATCAACCTTTTTCAATGCGGATTGAACAGTTATATCTAGCCTAAGATTCTCTGAGGGTATGCAGGTTTCCTCAACATATTTCCTTCGTAAGACCACTCATGAAAAACTCAGAAAAACCCTGTGGGTGATGGAATTAGCTATGCTTGGAGTATCTACACTGTTCTCTATAGTAAGGATATTTAGTGCGAAGAATCCATAGGTCAAGCATGGACGTTGGAACGTTCAGCTTAGTTCGTTCATCGTGTGACTAATCACTGAAAAAGATATAGAAATATGTAAATTATAATTTGAATGTGAAAACGACATTTCAATGGGGCGAACGTTTTTGGTTAACAGCTATGGCCTCAATTGTCTTAGTACGGATTATCTATGGATTGGCTGGCGCAGCATTTGCAGGACAGGTCCAGGTCACAATGAAGCTAGTACACGTCCATGTATAGAATGTGTTTTGTATTTCAAATTCAAATTCAAATTCAAAATATTATCTATTTAAGTAAACTTGTAAACAAGTGCTTTTGAATCGTCAACATCTACTGCTGGTTCGGAAAGCTGTTCCTACCGAGAAGAACCACAAAGAAACTCGGCGGTTGTTCTTTTCAAACGATAATTCTTATCAATAGTTATTAATGTCTTGTACAGGGTTGAAGAGAAGCTATATCCACGCATTCTTATCGTCTAGGTAATTTTCAATAATATAATTTGCTTTCTGAATTAGCCTATTTTAATAGTATTTTTAAACTGCTGTAATGGTAAAGTTATAGTTAGTATTTGATGTGTATAGTGAAAATAATAAGTCAAATAACAGTTCTAACGTTGCCTTTATTGTCACCAGATGGCGTAGCGTAATGGAGGGAGAGTGCACGGAGGAGGGCTGGCTGCTAGTACGAGTGCACGTACCAGAGTTGAACGTGCAGAAGAGCTTGCAGTTCTCACGGGACCAACTCGTTTGGGACGTGAAGCAGCAGTGCCTTGCCGCCCTACCTAAGGTCTGTACCTTATGTAATACTAAAATTTGAGTTTGCAGAATTTGTAAACCGCATGGCAAACCATCTACAACACCATACTACTAACACTGCACACATTCACTACCACAATCTGAACGATCGTTTCTATTATAGTGTGGTGTTAACGATGGTGGTACACTTAACTTATAGTATAACATTTTCTCTAATCGCGTAATAATTTTATTTTCAAAAGATTATCAGTTAATCGTAATAGCATAACCTAAAGCAGTTGGGAATCCTCTTTCATATAAGAGGGAAGTATTAAAGACACCGTGCTTCTTTTATACGGATACGAGGTTATGTAAGTTAGGCAAGTTATAGATATCTAAGTACCTTACGATGTTTTCATTCACCGAAAAGACCATAATTGTATACAAATGTACTAATTGTAATAAATGTACTAATTAGAAAACTTATATGTGCCTACACGGGATTTGAATCCGAGAAACCTTTCATAAGAGCCATGGGATATTGTCATTTGGCAACTTGCGTATCTTACCTATCGTAAACCCTCTAATAACAACAGTTTTTGTTGAAGAAAGTTTTTTGTTGAAATAAGAGAGCTAAAAGCGAGTAATAATTATTTTTAAAACACAGCCCTGAATTAAAATATCACAGTGAATAAAATTAGACCTAATTGTAAAGGAAAACGTAGAAATGTTCACTAATCAGCTTATCGAACTGTCTAGACCGGTAATTAGTAAAACTGTCCTGATAACCTCAAAACCTAATGTTATTTGTGGCCTTTATTGTGCCTATGTGCGAAGACCTATTCAACTTCTTTCATAATCTCTGTTCATATTCTTCTATTCCCGTCTACTATTAATCAAAAAAGGCCATATATTTACGCGCGTTTCTTTGACACAGTTTTCTTTATTTAAAACCAAATTAGCAATATGCGGTTGAATAATTGTACTTCTATTGTATATTTGCAGCAATTCTTTCTTCTTTTTTTGGTTTAAAAAGTTGTTTAAGCCGAAAAATTTACGTAACATCCATACTCCCGGATTACAAATATTGTCAGCATTACATCTGAAATCGGCAATCTAAGAACACCCTTGGAATTCTAACAACTTTGACATTCCATCTATGAAAAATTTATACTTAGAAATAGTTTTCCGTTTAACCTCTTATATGATTATGTAAACAATTTAAAACATATTTATAAATCTTATATTTGTTCTTGATAAGCTGTACCCCTGATTTCATCATAGAATTATTAAATTAGGTGATAGTGACACGTAAAATAATGAGAGGAAAGATTATACTCGTATAGTTTCTTCTTCTATTTGACTGGCCCGTTGGCGCAGTGGGTAGTGACTCTGCCTTTAGCCCCGTGCGTTGCTGGTTCAATTCCCACCGAGGGCCAACATTTTCTATAAACAATTTGTTGGTTCTTCGATTTTATTCTATATAATCTTTGTTTTATCACACATAAAAAGAAATAGATCATCCTCATTTGCTTTCTCTTCATTCCTTTTTATTGTAATATGGCATATTTAAAGCTAGCTTGCCTACTCTAAGTATAACTTACCTTTCAAATAACACCAAATCATATATTGTTTTTCTCAATTGTTTTTTCCCATTCACTACTACGTCGTTACTAATAATTTTTTGATTTTGATTTTTAATATGGATTAGAATTTTTTATCCATATAATACAATATATGTCATCATCCTCCTGCCATTATCCCACTCTAAGTGGGGTCGGCACAATATGTTACAGACATGTCACATTATTTGGCTGCATATTTTACCGCCTGCCTGACGTCAACTTACATTAGTCGTATTTTACGAAACCTCGGTAAGAAAGAGGATAGTCTATTCTACTCAACCGGATGCCACACGGTGGGTCAACTTACCTTAGTCGCCTTTTACGACACCTCGGTTAAAAATGAGGGTGATCTATTCTACTCAGCCGGATACCACACGGCAAATATAATACAATATAGTTAGAAATTATCACCTTTAGGTAGAAGCGGAACTACCTAAGCAATATTAAAATGACACAGTAATGATACTAGTTGCGTAGTAACAACGCATTAACATGCTGGTTGAGGCCAACCAAGACAAGTTGAAACACGATCTAAACGCGGGAGCTTTTAAGAATCGTACGAGCCAAGCTTTACAGAAAGACTCCAAGGGATATACAAAACTAAAATAAGACGTGACTATTGCCATCGATGCGACTTTAATGGCGGTTAGGCGAAACCTCTAACTATATACATATATACCAATGTTTAAATAGTCCATAAGAAAACTGTTTGAATTACAAACGTCTATTTAATATTCCAAGGCTTTCCTCTGATACGTAGGGTACTTAATGAAAGCAGGCAGACGTGTTGCGTCAGTGACACGACGTTACTTACAAAGTAATTTCAAGACGAAAATCGGGAACTCCGATTGGAATTTCTCTCGCAAGTGATTTAATGCCTTTGAAAAGTTACCCATTGGTATGCAATCAACATTTTTGTCGAGTTTATATAACTGTTGATCTTTATTATTGTACTGATGTAATTAGACTTACGTAATATTCATGTAAAAAACTTGAAGTATATAATGTAAGCTGACTGTACTGTCCAAATCTTTATACTTGATTTTACTTTTTTTTTTACGATAATTTTGCATTTAAATATACTATACTATAATATACTAAGCTGTCCTAGCCCAGCGATGAGGCCTTGAGACTCTGTAGTGACGATATCGGATTCAACCCAGGGCAGGCACCAATGAGTATTTTCTATTAAAACTTATGTGTCTAATTGATAATTGCAATTTATCACACGCTTGTCGGTGAAGGAAATCATCTTGAAAAAAACTGCAATCGTCTAGTAAATTTTAGAAATATTTTTAACCTACCATTCCGCATTGGAGCAGCGTGGTAGGTTTTAGCTCCAACCCTTCTCTCCAAAAAAACGTAAAGAGGAGGCCTATGCCCAGCAGTGGCTTTTAGAAGAAAACAACAACAAAGTGTCTCATACAGCAAGAGAGACTAAAATAAATCACTGAACCTATTCTTAGATAAAAGTTAAGTTATAAGTTTAGGTTATCTTTAAGTTGCTTATTAGCCTCTTGACTAGATCGCAACATCAATAAAGTACTTCCTTTTTGGCTATTCTCTATAATAATAAAAAAATTATAAAAGATGATTTAGACAAAAATTGCGAGCAAAGCACAGTCAACCAAGTATTCAATATGATAAACTATATAGTATTAAAATACTTATAAAGGTTTCCAATAATATATCACAACCATTCTTAAAACACTTTATTACGCGTAATTACTTTTATATTAATTATTTTTCGTCACACCAGAATGCCGCCAAAATGAATTAATCTATCCTTTTTTAATATCCCCTCAACTTGAGGCTAATGCCAATACTTAAACTTCCAAATACACTTAACTTAATACAATAATTAATATCAATACAATATTATTATTACAATTATTATATAAATGTTAAAATTGCTAACAGTCGGCCTTTCCTGACTGCTTTCACGTCCCGTGAAAATATACAACAGGTTAAATCATACCATCTATACAATCTTAATTATAACAATACCTATAATTATTAATAATTAGTCGAGTAGCCCTTGTATGACCACAACAACTATTCGTAACCACATCTAGCTGAGTGACCCCTTCATGTTCACAACAACTAAGATATACTAATCAGTCGAGTGGCCCCTTCATGTCCACAACAACTATCCATAAGCAACATTTATTTGAGTGACCCCTTCATGTTCACAACAACTAAGATATAAATCAGTCGAGTGGCCCCTTCATGTCCACAACAACTAAGGTGTACTAAGCAGTCGAGTGGCCCCTACATGTCCACAACAACTACCCGTAACCGAAATTTAGTTGAGTGACCCCTTCATGTTCACAACAACTAAGATGTACTAATCAGCCGAGTGGCCCCTTCGTGTCCACAACAACTATTCATCACCGAAATTTAGTTGAGTGACCCCTTCATGTTCACAACAACTAAGATGTACTAATCAGCCGAGTGGCCCCTTCATGTCCACAACAACTATTCATCACCGAAATTTAGTTGAGTGACCCCTTCATGTTTACAACAACTAGAATGTACTAATCAGCCGAGTGGCCCCTTCATGTCCACAACAACTATTCATAACCGAAATTTAGTTGAGTGACCCCTTCATGTTCACAACAACTAAGATGTACTAATCAGCCGAGTGGCCCCTTCATGTCCACAACAACTATTCATCACCGAAATTTAGTTGAGTGACCCCTTTATGTTCACAGCAACTAAATATTCCTATAAGTCACGTGACCTCTTCATGTTCACAATGACTAACATATTCTAATCATAAAACTAAATGTAAATCTCACAAATATAATTAACAATTGAGAAACATTTTAATTATATTATAGTCCAATAGTATTCAAATTCCAATTTTAGCATATACTACATCATAAAAGTAAATAATTTGCCATAAATAATCAACAACAGAAGATAAATTCAGTTAGATCCAGAATAATCATCAGACTTACTACAATCATCTCCAGAATTTTCGTTATTGCTTTTAAAAGTTAACTGTGTGTGTAATACACATCTGTGTATTTTATACACGGACAATTCCTTCATAATCTTTGAGCTGTTTTCGTAATAAAGGAGTGTCCATGATTATGTATTTGTTATTAGAAAGCGCGTCAATTCGATAAGGACCACGAATTACTCTATTAATGTTCTCCTGCCATCAGTCGACGGAATTCCCCTTTCGACTCTCACTAGATTCCGAACCTTGAATGTTACATTAACTCTTTTTTTATTTTAATTGATTTTTAACAACATATTTGGCTATTTCACCCCGTATATTTTCCAAATTATTTTTATCACACATAGACACTCTAGTTCCTCATTTGTATCACAATCAACGGACTCGTTTAAATTAAATCTAAATGAAATTAAGTATAAATAAAGAGTTGGTGGCCATATTAGATTTATGACAAATAAGGCTTGAGGAGGTCACTTGTCGATGCCTTTATTTAAGGCATTGTTTAGGCCCCACTGTATCCCAGATACATAATAATCCCATGACACTTCAGTTTTCCCATTACTGCTAGCTGAAAGTGCGAAGAGTAAGGTCATATTATATATAGAGATTAATCTGTCCCTTAACGTGAGAAGTCGCTACTGCATTTAACGTGTCTTTCACCCTACTTACTTAGAAATTCTTTTACTTAGAAATTCTTTTTTAAAAAACATCGTTTTAATGTAAATGATGTGCTCCTATCCGAAAATAACCTTTTCGGTACCTCAAAAGGTTTAAAATAATTTGAAACCACCTTAATAGAATGAGCCGAATTAGTACTTTTGACTGGGTATGACATAATAAATTTATTATAAGTGTAAATTATAACAAATAAATAAGCGTTTTTTTTTTTTACTGCACGCAAAAGGACCCAAATGGTCAATGTGAATACTATAGAAGGGTTTCTCTACCTTCTGTATTGCGAGCAATTCACCAGTTTTCTTTCCGGGTGGCACTTAAGTATATGCACACTAGTAATGACTCCACGTATTTATTCATGGATCGCCTCATTTAAGCAAACCAAACATGATCTTTTCTATGATTTATCGAATGCGAAATGTCTATTAATATTATAATTTGCTTGAATGCCGTCGTACACCTTTAGAAACAGCCGAACAATCCCCATTTTTACTTTTCCTATATAACATTTCACGCTTTACAACAAAATTATCTTTTATTTCTAATAAATTTTCCATTTATGGCTCGTTTAAAATATTAATTATACGTTGCAATTAAGAATCACTTTGTTGAACAGTTATAATATTTTTTGTGTCAATGTTATTAACGTTTATCATACTTATTTTCGGGATAGGATTACGACTAAGAGCGTTTACATAAGTCACTAATCCCAGGTTTGTAAAACTATATTAAACTCATACTCCTGCATTATACACCATCACAAACCGATTCTAGGAACCGTTTCTTTTTTTTTTTAAGTATCCCTGAAAAGAATTGCAATCTGTTTCAACTGTGAATGGTATGCCGATTAAATATACCCTAAAACGATGTAATGAAACTACTGCCGCTAATGTATAACTGCCGCTAATAATAAGCTCTATAAAGAGAAACGACTCACTTCAATGTAAGTTTGCCTACTGTAATAGCCTACAACAAGGGGAGTCTATGTTTTGCCTTTGAAATAATATACCAGCCAGCCCAACTTTTCATGCGTCAGGATTCAACTGGGTTTTATACGAGGGATTTTACAGACAAAGCTTGACCTTCTTCAGAGTGAGAAATGTGTTTTGTCCAAACTCCACTATCCCATTGCCAATGAATGTCTTTTAGAAATTCTTATCGTTTTAGAAAATAACCATTTTATCTTTTTAGAAGTCGAGTTAAGGGCCTAAGGGCTATAACTGAAAAAAAACTCTAACAAACCTTCTGAAAAAGCTAGTGAGACCGATAAACTGCCTTATTTTATTCTGGTCGCTTGGCGCTGGAAAGTTTTCAACAGCATTTATCTTATTATTTCCTGGCCTTATAGTATTTTTGCAAACTTCTACCCTAACTATTCAATAGATGTTTTAAATAAATAACAGTTTGAAAGCTTGAGTGCCAACCAGAGTGAAAGCTTAACCAGCATTCTTAAATTTCTAAAGTTTAAGAGAGTTTGTGAAAACCTTTATCGATAGTTTTAGATGGAATTAAGAATTACGAATTCCATATATGCAAACGCCTCTTTAAACCTAGCATTACCTCGTATATTATTTACTGCTCTTTGGAACGCAGATGAGCATTGGCTAAACCAAATAGCATTCGACTGAACTCAAATTTTGAGTTCAGTCGAAGTCGAGTTATAAAAGCGGTAAGATGTTAAGATGCTAATGATATAGGAATCTGATGATAGCCTGAGGCGAGGTCTGATGATGTGTTATATTTATTTCCAGATCAATTATTTAGCTTATCGTTAATTTGTTGGAATGAGTCTTTGATACTCTTTTTATTTAAGTTTCTAAAATCATACACACATGCGAGAGTTTCCCGTTTTTTTTTTTTCAATAAGTAGAATAGGGTACGCGTATTCAGAATTTAAATCTCTAACATTGGCAAACTCTGTCAATTCTGTGACCATATTGCGTACTTCCCATTCGAATGTGATAAATAGTACGGTAATAGTACGGTAAATGGTAAACAACCGATGTAAATTTAATAGTCTGTCATGTCTGTTCCTATTATACAACCTAATTCATTCAGTCTAAAATGCAAAACAAATCCAGTGCATATAAAGCAAATTAATTAAGTCATCTAGTCTATAATTTTGTGTCAGTAAAAATCATCTGTTCTGTTATGTCACGTGAACTTAATTTGCAAGTCTCTATTCTAATTACAACTATAAGGCTTAATTTGTTACACGGTATAACACGTACTATTAAAATATACTGATCAAATTGAAGTCCTGATTCATTATACTGTTTCCATGCTGCAACGTTATAACACTTTGTATTTTTTTTTGTAGATTAATTCTAGCTTCAATTAACACACTGACATCATAAATAAATAAAATAAATAAATAAATATATGGGACGTTTACACACACGTTCGTCCGTCCCCAAAGTAAGTTACTTAATACTTGTGTTATGGGTGACGGACAACTGGTAGATACACTACATATATAAGTTTAAATACATACTTAAATACAAATACACACCCAGGCTCGAAGAACCAACAAATTTTGTATAGAAAATTTTGGCCCTCGGCGGGAATCAAGCCAACGCTCCTACGGGCCAGTCAAGTTTTTTTTTTCGCCTTATTTTTTACAAACATTAAAGTGAAATAACCGCGTTGTTTTAGCGAAATCGCAGCAGTGAAAATCGTGTGTTAGAGCCTTAATTATAATTAAGTTGTGAGCTATGTGAACCCTCGGTTCGCACGGTCGGTTTTATCGAACCATAAGATTCCTGTTACTGCTTGACGAAATCTCTTTCAAAATCGCATACTGTGAATTATTGAACGTGCGATGTGTGGTGGGATACTAATTAAACGACAACCTGCAATTATTTCGATATATTTATTATTTTATTTACATTTTACAATTTATGTCTTCATATGCAGCGTGGTAGCCGGCTGAGTAGAATAGACCATCCTAATTTTTACCGAGGTGTCATAGAAGGCGACTTAGATGATTTGACCCCTCGTACCACACGGTACCAACTGGATACCACATCCAGTTGAGTAGAATAGAACACCCTCTTTCTTAGCGAAGGGTCATAAAATACGACGTAAGGTAAGTTGACGTCAGGCAGGCGGCCGGTCGTAAAATACGTAGCCAAATCATGTGACACGTTTGCAACGTGTTGTTCCGACCCTACTTAGAGTGGGATAAGAGCAGGAGGATGATGATGAATTTATTTCTTTATATCAATAAGCCTTAACGACTTGTGTGCACATTTCTTTTAACCATAAATACATTCATACTCAAAGAACCAATAAATCTGTTGGCACTTGGCGAGACTCGAATTTGAGAACCCCGGAGGATAATGCAGGAGACACCTGCGCCAACGGGTTAATCACTGGTAATGAAAAAAAATTCCAAACTTCCTTCGTACAGAAATTGTAGTCCGAAATTTGATGTATTCTATCTGATTATTTGCTGATACTTTAGGTTATTCAATTATGACTAAAATATGGCTTTCGTTTGTGAACACGCTGCGTCAAAATGTTAATGATGTTGTTTGCATAAATTTACAATATTTATACGAACGAGCGGGTCACCTCTACACGTCAATTTATATCTAAAATTTCGGCTTGTATACTATATACGTGAATAGAATTGCTTGCGTGATAATTTTAATAGAATAGTTGATGTGAAATTCATAATAATGTTATTAATCTATAATTTGGTTATTAGTTCATTTTTCACATTTAAACTTAGCAAAAACGATGAGTTTCTTAATATGGAGATAGATAGTAGTTTCGGGGGAAAAAAATAGATAAAGAATTAAATAACTTTTACCATCAATTTTACGTATAAGATTTTTAATACCTGCATTATCTAGTTCGTAATTCTTATAGAATTGAAAAAATAATAAAAATAAAGTTACAGAAGGAACATAAACCATAAATACCTATTTTAACTATATAAATACCCCTTTTCCATCTGTAGTTTAAACTACCGACATATTACTTCTCACGGCTGGGCATAGGCATTCTTTTTGGTGAGAAGGGTAGGAGCTTAGAACCACCACACTGCTCCAATGCGGATGGTAGGTTACACATATCCCCAGAATTCTTTAGAGTTATTCAAGTAGTACTCATGATGTTTCTTTACCACGAAAATCATCATCCTCTTGCCCTTATCCCACTCTAAGTGGGGTCGGAACAACTTATTACAAACGTGTTGTCACATGATTTGGCTACGTATTTTACGACTAGCCGCCTGTCTGACGTCAACATACCTTAGTCGTATTTTAAGACCCCTCAGTAAGAAAGATGGTGGTTTATTCTACTCAGCCGGATACCACACGGTTCTACTCAGCCGGCATTTTCTTTTCAACGAAAAGCGTGTGATAAATTATAAATATCAATTAGATGTAAGTTTTAATAGAAGTCTCATCGGTGTCTGCTCGGGGGATTGAGTCCGTGACCCCGCGATAGAGTCGCACAGTTTTGACCCTCTCAGCTATCACAGCTTATGTGAAGCTCAATTTACCATATATAACATTTCTCCGCTTTGTCTTCACGTATTAAAATATATAGGTTATCAAGAACACTCAATCAGGTCAACAGCCTCATTCGGTTCACTTGAACACTAAGACTCAATTGCAAATTGAGTCAAATCAATCGAGAACCTTCGGATCGCTTGTCAAGAGCTTAATAAAACGCCTCAACAATCACAGATCGGAGACTGCTTAATGAAATATCAAACAAATGTATAGTCTGTCTGTCCCTTTGATATTCTGCATTGAGTTCTGAAATTTTCGATATGTGTGTGTGTGTGAAAAATTAATTTATTATTGTCTTTCGTTAATGGTAATGAGAATCGCTCAATGCCGAGGGCGTAGCCAGAATTCTATATTTCAGAATTCAGAAAATGTTAGACAATATTGTTTTAGTAGATTTTATATAATATATTTTTTAATTACGAGTTTTTAACGTATGAGTATGTCTTATTAGTTTGCCGTGTGGTATCCGGCAGAATAGAATAGACCACCCTCCTTTATTACCGTGGTGTCGTATGAGGCGACTAAGGTAAGTGCCGTGCGATATCCGGATGCGTAGAATAGACCACCCTCATTTCTTACCGAGGTGTCGTAAAAGGCGACTAAGGTAAGTTGACGTTAAGCAGGCGGCCGGTCGTAAAACACGTGGCCAAATCACATCACAACATGAGTAAAACATGTTGTGCCGACCCCACTTATAGCGGGATAAGGTCAGGACAGTGGAGTATGTCTTATTATTGAAGAGAGGTTAAAAAAAGTGAAAATAATAATCAGAAATAGCTTCATTATTTTTGATATTGAAAATTTTTAAAATTTGAATTGATGAGGTACATAATAAGTCTTATGCAAGACTTATAAAGTGATGCTATGTTGCAAGTTTTCAGTTTCCCAGTGTTACAGTTTTCAGTTTAAGGGGGAGCAGCAGCCCCCCCTTGCCCGTACCTCGCTACGCCCATGCTCAATGCCCTTCAATGTAACATCTGGTACATATCGCACGCTTAGTATTAAAATGACCTAACTCATAATTAAGCTTAATTAAGTTACATAGATTCTTTTAACAAACGCGGATTATAGCAAAATAATTATATCATAACTTTTGTACTATAAAATTCCGCAAAGTAACCGCCTAATTCTTTAAATTATTGAATTAATAAAATAAAACATAAATAAATATATGGGACACTTGCAAACACGGTCGTCCGACCCCAAAATAAAGTAACTTAATAATTGTGTTATGGGTGACGGGCAACTGGTCGATATACTACATATACAATTTTAAATACATACTTAAATACAAATATACACTCAGGCTCGAAGAACCAACAAATTGTTTATAGAAAATGTTGACCCTCGGCGAGAATCGAACCCACGAACCGCGGAGCTGAAGGCAGCGTCACTACCCACAGCGCTAACGGGCAATCATTGATGCCTAGTTTGTCGGTTACCCACTTCTTAAATTAAAACCTTTCCTATTTTTTTATTACGCTCAAAATTAAGTAATTCTAAACTAAATAATTTTTACATTAAAATTTCTGGTGTTGGCTTACATTTTAATGTTAAATTACAAGTAGAAATAGGTCAGAGCTTTTCGTGCAGTTTCGCGAACAAGTAATCTTTTTATTTCAGTAACTTTCATTAGAAAAGTAATTCAGTAAGTTTCTTCTTTTCAGTCCTTAAATACGGTATATACTTTCCGTGAAAAGCCGGTTTAATAATTTCCACTTTTAATTCTAACGGCCTGTATAATTAAAATATTGCGTCTTTGAAAAAAGAAAAATGATTAAAAAAATTTAAAAAGGAACAAAATATACATCCGACTTCCTACTAATATTATAAATGCGAAAGTTTGTGAGTATGGATGGATGTTTGTTATTTTTTCACGAAAAAACTATCAGACGGATATGGATGAAACTTTACAGTTATACAGGTTATACATCAGAATAACATATAGGCTACAATTTGTAATGATTTTATGTAATATCACGATACATGTCAATAAATTCGGAAAAAAATTGGCCTCTGAGAGCTATCTCGGCGTACGCTGCCTAAATGATTAGAGTTACACAAAGATGATGTTCCGTAGTATTGGTTGTTTTTAATAGTTCTAAATAAAAGTCCGCGACAGCATATATCTATTTTTTATGTGGAAGCCACTATGACCAAAATTGTGAATCATAAATTTAATTTAATTAGATACTGTGGCAGACAAAATTCCTAGCGAGCGAAGCCGCGGGAAAAAACTAGTAAAATATATATTAATTGCAAGAGAAATTATTATACTCTTTGGAAATGTGGTATCACTCGTTTTGTCACCAACTCGTTTTGTCGTGGAGTCTATCTCCTGATGATGCTTCGGTTGCGCGGCGAAACGATCGTTGAGCTTGTGATAGTGAACGTGTGTAGTGCTTGTGTATTGTGGTGGCAGTGGTGGAGGTTAGTGCATGTGTTTTTACGAATCCTGCATGTAACGGGTATGAAAAAACGGATAGTCCACTATACATTTAGCACTATATATATTTTCTATTTACTGTATCCCGGATTATAGCAAAATAATTTTATAATTACTTTTTCCCTTTTATTATTTACTAGCTGTGCCAGCGGCTTCGCCCGCGTGGAAAACAACGTGTCACAATTTTTTTCTAGAATTCAAATTTTATACATAAAAATAGTTATTATGAGTTAACTATAAGAGATAGATACATGCTATTGCGGACATTTTTGTAGTATTTTTATAGATCTAAAATTCTCTGGTATACTACTTTAGCATACCTCTGCTGGTTTACGCAGCGCACGCGACTATAGCTCTGCGCGATACTTCAATACAATTTACATAATACCGATATGTACTATTTACCTAAACCATCCGGAAGTATTGCACTATCTTTTGGTGAAAACTGTAAAAAGATCTGTTCAGAAGATTTTGAGAAAAAGGTTTACATACAGACATACAGCTTTTTTGGACTTTGTTTTATAATAAGTATAAATTGTGACACTCTTACTTACTCACTCACTCACTTCCCTACTCTAGTATAATAGCTCTCTGGCTGCGACACTCGAACTTACATATCTACCTATGTTTCCAGTACTCTAGTAAAATAACCTACGGCTAGTATGAAAATAAAGTGTCGAGAAAAGTTTCTAATCTCATTTAGCTCTGCAAATGCGGTAAAAAACGTGTTCAGGTTTTTTAATCAGACGATAAGGCGGAATATTTATTTATCCGTCGCGTTCATGACCAGACTGGAAGAATGGCGTCTTTGTCGGCGAAGCATAATCTTGTTAACCGAAGTTATTTGTTCTGTTTGTTTCAACCATACTAATATTTTTAAACAAACTATCGTGAGTAGTATTCATAGTTAATGCATAGAAACCGGCTATACTCACGTCTTATGATCGTCTCTCTTCTCACGATGGACTCTAAACTAATAGGGCTAACCCGATAAAATAAGACGTGAATATAGCCGATTCCTATATATGAACATACTAATATAATATAACTAGCTTTTTAGCGCAACTTCGTTCGCGTGGACTGCAGTCTTATTATTTGAGTAAACCGTAATACTTACGAAAATATTAATTGTGGTTAAAGGGGGTTAACCTTAAAAGCTAGACATGCTGTCGCGGACTTTCATTTAGAACTTTTAGAAGAGAACAATTTTGTAGTACATGATTTTTGACTAACTTTCACCGTTTACTTAACGCACGCAAGGAAAGCTTTAAATTTTGACGTTAGTCTAAAGCCTTTCTCGATAAATGGACTATCTTACACTCGAAGAATTTTTCAAATTTATCCAGTAATTCCTGAGATTAGCGCGTTAAAACAATCAATGAAACAATCAAACTCTTCAGCTTTATATATTAGTATAGAAGTGTAGATTGTCATCTATTATTAATTTACCTAAATATACATGTAAAACAATGTTAAAAAAACTGCTACTGAATAAAACATACGAAGATACGGAAAGCTTACTTACTATTCTGAAATAAGTCATCTGCAGAACATCATTCACATTTTCTCATTTCCACGGCACTCTCTTCATACATATACAAGGCCTTCACACAACATACTACACACATGAGCACACCCCATACATACATACACTTGCATAAGCATGGATGCACACATCTCGTTCTTACTTCCATGTACTTTATTATACACGAATTTAGTAAAAAGTTTATATAGTTGTTTATATACTCGTAACCGTCAATATCCACGGCACAGGTTTTACCTTAGTGTGGATTAATTAATTTTTTTTCTCCTCTTTTATGTATTTAGTATAGTCTTTGATTAGTATTTAAGTTAAGTTAGATAAGCAATTTATGTGTAACCAACTTTTTCGGAATAAATAAATAAATAAAATAAATCTATTTGTTTAAACGTTCATGACAAACTTACTTTGAAACCGCGTGTAAATAAAAGCTCAAAACTTTATCTTGTTTGCCTTATGTATGTTTATCTTCCTTCCTCACCCGTGTGTACTTTAACCGAACTTCACTTATCTTCATATATGCTATCTCCCTAATTATGCGGTGCTATCCTTAAAGTTTATCACTGTTATAAACCTCAGCATACATTGCCTCATCATGGTTGCGATTTCCTTTTAAACTTTCGTTGTTGTTATCGGTGTAAAAAAGAATGCCCCATCCGAAAAATACAGTTTCATCGAGTTATATACATAACAGACTCGAATTACCATCAAGCTGTTTTAAGAAAATTTGGCGATCGGCAGAAATCGAACCTGCGATCTCCGGAGTTGACGGCAAGGTCACTGCCATATGCCAATGGGCCAGACGAAATTAATAAATTTTGCAAATTTTGTCTTCAATAAGAATATTATAAATAAATATATGGGACACTTACACACACGGTCGTCCATCCCCTAAGTAAGTAACTTATACTTGTGTTATGGGTGACGGACAACTGGTAGATATACTACATATATAATTTTAAATACATACTTAAATACAAATATACACCTAGGCTCCAAGAACCCACAAATTGTTTATAGAAAATGCTGGCCCTCGGCGGTAATTGAACCCGCGACCCGTGGAGCAGAAGGCAGGGTCACTACCCACTACGCCAACGGGCCAGTCAAATCGAACATTTTACACCTACAAATAACTACCGTTAACGATAAAATCACGATGATATTGATCTCAAAGATATTCTAATAATAAATCAAGGTTATTTATAGAAAAGTCAAGAATCTTGAACGCCTCGAGGACTGGTCTATCTATTTCGATCAATAGCTATCGAGTTCGACGAGCTCACGATGGCCGTCAGATTTTATCTAGGCCTATTAGAAAGACGGATGACCTAATATAGGTCTAATGATAGCATTCATTTTCCATGGTGGGGCAAAATCGATTTACTTTGATATATGTACTCTCACACAACTGCTGTACGAGGAATGTGTAACAAACGTACAAGGAAACTTAATTTATGTTATCAACTCCAAAATAGAAACAAAAGTTAAAACCCGCTAAGAACAGATTGAAAAAAGTAAGTGACTATGGATGGATGTTTGTTACTCTTTGACGAAAAAACTATTGGACGGAATTGAATGAAACTTTACAGATATATATATAGGTTATACGTCAAAAAAATATATAAGCTACAATTTGTAATTATTTTATGTAATATAACTGTACATATCAATAAAATCGGAAAAAAACTGGCCTCTGAGAGCTATCTCGGCGTACGCTCCATAAACCATTAGAGTTACACAAAGATGATTTACCGTAGTATTGTTTGTCTCTAATAGTTCTAAATAAAAGTCCGAGACAGCATATATCTATATTTTATGTGGAAGCCACTATGACCAAGATTTTGAATGATAAATTTTATTAAATAAGATACTGTGGCAGACCAAATTCCTCGCGGGCAAAGCCGCGGGCAAAAACTAGTCATACATATAAAGTCTAAGTTAGGGTAGATGAATTTCCTTTTCATTGTACTATAGAACCAACGCAATAGTGGGCGAGACACGTACGGCGAGAGTCGTAAATCGTCATAAATGCAGCATTAAAACATCATGCATCCAATAATGTGGTGATAAATATATCTCCTTTGCAATGCTCATGCATATTACGATTTTTGCTTTGCAAATGCGCTCCCGGTAACGTGTATTCGTTGGTTAGTTTTGTATAAGGAAGATGTTTACGATTGTTGCATTCAAATGAACCGATTTTGTGCATAGAATTTTTAATGATTAAATAATATCAACTAATATATCATTCTCCTGCCTTATCCTAAGTAGAGTCGGCACAACATGTTACAAACATGATGTCACATACGTATTTTACGAACGGCCGCCTGCCTAACGTCAACTTACCTTAGTCGCCTTTTACGACATCTCGGTAAAAAGGAGGGTGGTCTATTCTATTCAGTCGGATACCACACGGCTAATAATATCAACTAATATAATTATTTAATAATATATATAAGCAGTAGAGTTGACGACTTAAAAGCACTTGTTTAAAAGTTTACTTGAATAAAGAATATTTTGAATTTTAATATGAAATGAGTATTGGAAGTTTGAAAGTTGCGCCCATCATTATCATTATCCTGCCTTTATCCTAGTCTAAGTGGGGCCGGCACAACATTATAAATATGTTGTTTGATTGATTTGGTATTTTACGACCGGCCGCCTTCCTGGCATCAATTTACCTTAGTAGCGATACCTCGGTAAGAAATTAGGGTGAATTCTACCTAGCCGGATACCACTCGGCGCGTCAACCTACCTTAGTCGCCTGTTAGGACATCTCGGTAAAAAATGAGTAAATTTTGGGGGTCGGAGTTGCTCGCGTCCGTAGGTTTAAACTAAATACAGGATCTTGTTTACAAGCCTCATAACCCTACACGTGATCCCCGGGTGGTGCTAAACGAGCAACCTTCTAGGTGGTAGGCTTCGGCCGTGGCTAGTGTTACCACCCTACTGGCAAAGCCGTTCCGCCAAGCGACTCGTCGTGTTCCGGTACGATGCCTGTAGTAGCTATAAAGATGGGAAACGAATTTGTACAGCTGCGCTGCATTTGATAACAGGTTCCGAATTGCACTGTCATATTGCCGGGCGGCTCAAGTTGGAGAGCAGCGGGATCCGAAGCACGGTTCACCGCTGGCCGACCGCAGGTTATAGGGGGCCCAATTAGTAGGAAAGCCACCTACGAAAGGCTGCCCCGCTGCCTTGCGAAAAATCCTGGAATTGCCCCATCGTGCCGTTTGGCGACCGGAGAGAGGACCCGATGGCGATTTCCAGGGGGGTTCGGGCGTCCCCGCGGTCTCCAATTGAGTCTACCATCAGCACTTTGAAAGAGGCAATCGCGTTGTTTACAAATGTGGCATCTCCTACAAATTCGTTTTTCCCGTTCCTATTCGCCCGCTCAACAAAATAAAATGATAAAAAAGAAAAGGAAAAGTAAATTTTTACAGCGGCTGCACTTCCTCTCTTTTAAAATACACCAAGCCAACATTAGAGGTCTGCACTCGAACCTCTTTGCAGTCCATCACCACCTAGAGACTGAAAAGCCGCACTTGCTTTTCCTTACGGAGACGCAGATTAACAGCCCAGCAGATTTATCATACCTGCTATATCCGGGTTACACCTTGGAGCATAACTTTAAGCCCCATGCAGGGGTTTGTATGTATGTTCGTAACGACATTTGTTACCGGCGTCTCCGTAATCTGGAGGTACCCAACTTCTCCATCTTGTGGTGTCTGATTGATACAGGATTGGACCAAACGGTTTATGCTTGTGTCTATCGTTCGCACAGCGGTGACCACGAGACAACCCAATTATTCAAGCATCTCAGTGAAACGGCCGATATCGTGCAACATCGGTATCCAACAGCTCAACTTGTGCTTCTAGGGGACTTCAACGCTCATCATAAAGATTGGCTATACCCTTACCAAAAAACTGACCACGCTGGAAGAGAAGCTCTTAATTTAGCTCTCTCTCTGGACCTCTCTCAGCTGGTCAAAGAAGCTACAAGAATACCGGATGTTGATGGCCACACACCCAGTTGTTTGGACCTTCTGCTGACTACCGACCCAGACCGTTTCTCAGTCACAGTTGCAGCCCCCTTAGGCACTTCTGATCACTGTCTGGTAAGGTCGGTCTCGAACCGTTATCCGCCTGATCTAAGTTCCACCGGAACCAGACGGGTTTGGCGATATAGGTCAGCAGACTGGGACGAGATGCGGCATTTTTTCGCATCTTATCCTTGGCTAAGAGTGTGCTTCTCTTCTAATGATCCGTCGAGCTGTGAGACTGCTATATCGGAGGTCATCCATCGAGCCATGGAATATTTCATAACTTATACGGATGTACCTCTGAATAGTAAGACTCCCCGATGGTACAATGCTGAATGCGCCACTGCAGAGGCCATTAAAAATTCAGCATTTGTAGCCTGGGTTGAAGCCCGATCTCACAAAACTCCGGACATAACAGCTAAGAAGAGAGCATATAACATTGCTGCTAAGTCCTACAAGAGGGTCCTTAAGAAGGCTCAATTTAACCGCATTAATCGAATCGGCATCAAATTAGCATCCTATCCTCGTGGTAGTAAAGCTTTTTGGTCGCTTGCGAAGTCGGTTGAGTCAAACTTCTGCTGTTCAACACTGCCGCCATTGCTCAAACCAGATGGGGCGTTGGCCTTTTCTGCAAGTGACAAAGCAAATTTGTTAGCTAGGTTGTTTGCAGAAAATTCACGTCTTGATGCTGGAGATGCCTCTCCACCTTATCTACAAACTTGCGATACTGTCATGGCAGAAATTCAAATTCGCCAAAAGGAGGTGTTAAGAGTGCTTCGCAACTTGAATGTGAATAAGGCCAGTGGTCCCGACGGCATACCAGCAATTGTTCTGCGAAATTGTGCTCCTGAGTTGTCTCCTGTCCTGACTCGCTTGTATCGCCTCTCTTTAGAAACTGCTCATGTCCCAAAAGCATGGAAGACTGCCAATGTACAACCAGTACCAAAAAAGGGTAATCGTGCTGATCCGGTCAACTATCGACCTATAACAATCACCTCCGTACTTTGTAAAGTTATGGAGCGTGTATTAAACAAAAAGCTCCTGGCATACCTAGAAGAAAACGATCTTCTGTCAGATTACCAGTTTGGTTTTCGACAGAATCGTTCTACAGGAGATCTTCTAACGTATGCCACTCATATCTGGGGTGAAGCCGTTGAGAAGCATGGTGAGGCCCTTGCCGTGTCCCTCGATATCTCAAAGGCTTTTGACCGTGTCTGGCATGATAGTCTCCTTGGCAAGCTTCCTGCTTATGGGCTGCCTACTACACTCTGTAACTGGACATCTGACTTCCTGAAAGAACGATCATTTAGAGTAGTCATTAATGGCTGTTCTTCTGATCTAATGACTACCAATGCAGGTGTTCCCCAGGGATCAGTTCTTTCCGCGACACTATTTTTGCTGCACATTAATGATCTACTAAGGCCCGGTATCTTTGGGTACGCAGATGACAGCACTGTCGCGGAAAGATATACGTCCAGTTCCAGAGCTAGTAGTGCTGAGATTCTCCAACAAAGAGAGGCCATGGTTGAGCGCATTAACTTGACTTTGAAAGATGTTTCCGACTGGGGTGAAGCCAATCTAGTCAAGTTTAATGCTGCCAAAACGCAAGCATGTCTGTTCACCGCCAAACGGAGTTCTTTCACCTTAACTCCTACTTTCCGAAATATATCCGTACCGATTGCCGATAGTACTGAGCTTCTGGGTATTGAAATAAGTTCCAAGCTCAACTTTGGTAAATGCATTAAGTCCAAAGCAAAAACGGCTGCTAAGAAACTTGGCATCCTCAACAAAGTTAAGCAGTACTTCACACCGAAACAACTTCTTACATTGTACCAGACTCAGGTACGTTCGTGTATGGAGTACTGCTGCCATTTGTGGGACGGCTCTGCCAAATACCAGTTGGATGCTTTGGACTCGGTGGATCAACGTGCCAGAAGGCTTATCTCTGATAAAACCCTGACCGATACCAAATTGCAAAGTCTTCAACATCGGCGCAGGGTTGCCTGTCTATCGGTATTCTACAGGATATATTTCGGAGAGTGTGCTGAAGTACTCCATAACCTTGTCCCTCCATCACCATTCTATCAACGCACCGCTAGGCACCGGGAGAAGTTCCACCCTTACGTTATCGACATCCCACGAAGGCGCACGAAGCGCTTCGCGTCTTCTTTTTTAATGCGCACGGCAAGGGAATGGAATTCTCTCCCGGCATCTATTTTTCCCGAGTTTTATAATATGGGTATCTTCAAAGCAAGAGCGAATAGGTATCTTCTAGGCAAGCGCGCTCCATCTTACTGACTGACTGTATCACTGCTTACCATCAGGCATGATTACAGTCAAGCGTCAAGTCAAAAAAAAAAAAAAAAAAAACTACTCCCTGTAAAGTAAAGTACAAAACACCGTTTGTTGTAGTTTATATGCGCCGAGATGTGTGATACACACCTTGTATATTAATATACACTTTATAACATACTAGTTGTGCCAGCGGCATCGCCCGCGTGCAAGTCAGCGTGTCACAATATTTTTCTAGAATTCAAATTTTAAACATAAAAGTAGTTATTGTGAGTTTACTTTAAAAGATAGAAACATGCTATCGCGGACTTTTTGTAGTAGTTTTATACATCTACAATTCTCTAACATTACTTTAGCGTTACAGTGCTGGTTTACGCAGCGCATGCAACTAAAGCTCCCAGCAAGCAAGTTTTTAACAACTGCGCGATCTCTTCAACACAACTTACATAATAGCGATATGTACTATTTAACTAAACCATCCGGAAGTATTATACAATCTTTTGGTGAAAATCGTACAAAGGTCCGTTCAGTAGATTTTGAGAAAATCGATTACATACAGACAGCTTTTCGTGACTTAGTTTTAAAATAAGTATAGATACGTTGTCATACTAAAGTACAATCATACGTATACTACTTCATAAAGAAAACTTACAATGTCTTAAGCGCACCACGTCTTTAACACGAGCCGTGTGCGAGAGTGGACGTGTTGTGAGATATTCATACAATACAGTGTTTATTCTTTGTATCCTCATTTAAATATGGTTGTAATGTTTTATTTAATTCCACTGCGTCTTTTTTCTTCTCTACCGATAGACGCCCTGCTACACAACACGATCTTGAGCGGCTTGAATGCAGTGACTCCTTGTTACCTTTTTGATTGTTTTTTTTTCTTTATTGATTATTCTACTGCTTATTACTTAATGTGAGTTTAAATTGCTGTTTCAAAAAGATTTTAGATAACGTTAGGTAATCATGAAATATTTAGATGTTGCAAGACGATAAACTTGAATTGAAGCCGCATTGATCGGCGGATCTTTTGTAATAGATAACTTGGTCTCAACCCATTATTTGTTGAGACCTCGGAAAAATCACCGCCCGTCAGCGTACAAACATACTCGACAATACAAACCGGTTTCTTTTTACCGTTATGTGGAAGTTATTTCTTAAACGCAGTCGCCGGTCATGCCAAACAAATCGAATCGATCAAAAGATACACTCTCGTCGGCGTCCATTTACAAACTGACATAGTCAGAGCGTAATGGCGGGTACTTATTAAGAATTGCTTGTCCGAAAATTGAACGTTTGCGCCCTTTCGAATTCGATTCTTTAAATAACAGACTCGTTCTGACGTTGCTGTGCCTCAGTCCATTTTCGACTACTCACATATTGACGCGTGTTAGCTTAAATGTTGCCAAAGTGCTTTTAAATTTGTGTCTTTTCATTTAATTTAAATCAATATTTTAAGCATGAAATTCTCAAGGTAACTAACCTATTGAAGTTGATAAGGATTAATCTAATAAAAGATAAAGTATGTATGTATGTTCCTTTTAGACTCCGAAACGGCTGGACCGAATTTGATGAATTTTTCAGACTATGTTTAGATTGAACCAACAAATGATTCTGTAAAGTTTTGATGCGATCGCAGCATTTTTGAATCGTTATTAATATATCTTTAAATTAAATTCAACGAGCATGGTTAGATCTAAACACCGACGGTGATTTTTAATCAACGTAGTTTACTTAACTATTGTATTTTTTTAATAAGGTACTTATATTGTACTTGCTTTTAATATAAAGAACGTGCTTCTAATTAAAAAATAACCCGTTATGTTAATATATTCTTTATCACATTTCTATTTTTTAGTTTCATAAATATTTATATGAATAATAGCTATACTTAAGGCAATATTAATATAATTTATATTATATGTTTATTTAACACACTTTTCAGATATGTTCCAATTAACTCGATCTTTCTAATTATTTAATTAACCTACTAAAATTTTAACTGTAATACAATTCTTATGATTTACGGCAGGGGTGTCAAACTCAAAAACTTGGGCCAAATAAACAATGCTTAACTTTCCATAACGTAACAAATTGAAACATTAACTTAGGTCAAATAACACTAACTTGGGTAAATTAATCCTTAATTTTAGAGTGACGAAAAATTCAATGCTCAAAGAAACAAATATATTTTAGTATTTTATTCGAACTATAATTTTGTTACAATAAAATACTAAAATATATTTGTTTATAAATATATATATATATATATATATATATATATATATATATATATATATATACTAAAATATAAGTTAAATTAATTTATCCGTATAGTTTATTAATAAAGTACATTATAATTTTTTTTGGTGGTATGGTCTCTAATTCACATTTCTATTTTAATTTTACGTCGTATATATTAAACTGGGCTTCAAAAATTCTAATATCAAGACGCATGCGGCCTGTGGACCGCAAGTTTGACACCCCTGATAATACATACTAGTAACATATATTTCCTTACCTATAGGGTATTTAAGTAATTATTAATAATATATGTATGTATATTGTTTTCGGTGCTGACATCGGGTACAGGTGGCAACTTGGTATCGGGTATGTCATTATTTAATCCATGATGTGTATAAACACCCTTGTAATATTTATATAACCTGCATGAATCAATCATGATTCATCATGAGAAATGATTGAATCACTAAGTATGTCTTATATGTAAGCATGATACTGCATGAAGTTTTAACACAACTTAACCCCCATAGTTACCCTAGAAGCGACTTATTTTTGGACATACGTCACTCTGCAGTTAAGCAGTTCGTGTAGATCAGTGTTTCCCAACCTTTATTGTGCCTTGCCCAACCCTAAAAATTCTTATGCGTAATATAAATAAAAAACTTATTAGTGCCCGCTGCCCGGGGTTTGAAATCGTGAAGAGTCGCACGGTACCACAACTGGGCTATCACGGCTTCATACTTCGTAACATAAATAAGTTTTAATATTAAAAATTGAATTGCTCACTTAAGAAACTTACATGATAAGTTATAAGGACTCCTCCCTATAACTTATCATGCCTATATAACTTATCACCACCATTAAAATGTCTTGGAGTGAAAAATAAAAACTCGTTTCGAGTCCATTTTCAAATTGCCCCATCTTCGGGCGTGAGCTCTCCACGTTGGAAAACACTGGAGTAGTTAAAAATATATGTTTTTGGCATCACATTTTAATTTCAATACGTCCGAGATAGTATAGCAACATTTAGATTAGTTTCGAATCTAACAAATTGTGACATGTTGGATAAATGTTTTGGAATTATTATAATGTATATAGGACTGGAGACAGGACGCTTTTCGGTGAAGGAAAACATCGTGAGGAAACCTGCATATCTCTAGAGAATTCTCGAGATATGGGTAAACTACTAATCCGCATTGGAGCAGCAGGTGGGTCTTAGCTCATACCTTTCTCTCCAAACACAGAAGAAAAGAAGTCTATACCCAGTAGTGAGATACGGATATGTACAATATATGGTTATTTTAAAATTCATTGTGCTCCCGTTATCAAAAGCTTTGGTTTGCTTTAGCTGCTTTTTTTATTGCCGCAGATTCACTGTTAATGCCTTTGTTTATATATTTATCGATGTTATAAATACAAGAAAAATAAATAAAAGATATAATCCATCCTAATTCTTGTATATATATCTGAATTTCATAAACTGCAAAAGATTTTCAGGCATTCATAATGCAGGGGTTTCGGGGACAATAGTATGATTTAGGTTTCATTTTTTGAAAACGTCGTTTTATCTGTGTTTTCAGGCAATAAAAAATTTCTAAAATATCATTAGAATACGAAAGTAAATTTCGCCACCATCTACAAGGGTGTAAGACTTAGCAGGAAACTAGAAGACTCCTGTTCGATTATTTTTTCCCCCTTTTTGTCAAGTTCCGTCTTTTGTGAAAAGAGCAAATTGGAAAAAAAATTGGAAGAAAAAAAAGAAAATTGGAAGTCTGAGCAAAGCTCGGTCATCCAAGTGCTAATAAATGCAAATGTCTCTCTGAAGTAATATAGAAGAGGCTTAGAACCTCATATGCAGATTGCCAGGTTACACGTATTCCAGAATACTCTAGAGATATGCATATTTCCTTTCGATGTTTTCCTTCAAGGCGCAGGATGTATTCTTAATAATATCATAAATACGACAGTCTGCAAGTAACAAAATTAAGTATATGAAATACTTTTCTATACTTCTATATCTATATCAATATTAGTATTAATAAAGTATTAATATCTATATCAATATTATTATAAAGAGAAAATATCTTTATGTATGTGTGTATGTTTGTAATGTTTTCACGCAAAAACTACTGGACCGATTTCCAAAATTCTTTCACCATGGGAAAGCTGCTTCTTCACTGAGCAACATAGGCTATATTACATTTAAAAAAAATAGGGATCCCTAATAAAATTGTAATAAGGTGTGAAAATTTAGTCGTAAGAATCTTTCATCGCGTGTGCTGCGGAAACTATTGATGATAGAACAAAAAAATGTAATAATACTATGGAGCGCACATATATCCACAAACAAGTCCCTGATACTATATGTCTAACTATTAAAGTTATGCCAATATAACTACTTTTTTTATATTGTAATAGTTGATAAAATTGCCGACAATAATCAAACCATTTTATTCATATCTCTGTATTAATGCTTATCCCATTAAATGAATTAAAAATTGAAAATATTAAAAATTGTTTCAATACCTGTAAAGTACTTTTTAAATTATTAAGATCCGTCATTCCACACAAAAGATATTACGATTTTAAAAATGTAAATCGAAAGAAAATAATGCCATAACAAATCATTGTTATAGCAGGATCTGCATTATGTGGTTTAGCTCTTAGTCCAAGAATACTAATGCTACCCATTTTTTATAATTAAATAATCTACAAAATAAATCTATAGTCCAACTTCGTAGACTTTCCTCTACCACGAGATCTGTATGGACGCGGGTGAAACCGCGGGGCATTGCTAGTTTTTAAATAAAAGCAATAGAGAACTATCCGAGGTTTGATAAAGAGACCCCCTTTACATAAAATTGAATGGTACTGCTTAACGGTATACTTTACGCACTATATCGTCTGTAAAGATATACTCATAAGTTAATAATTTCTTAATAACTAGTTAACTTTATCGACCACAAAAGAGATTGTTATCTAAATTAAAATAAACTTGCATTACAATGAGGTACCCATTGCATGTTTACTGGATATTAGAAAAACTCACAGTGCGTGCAGCCTACTTACTACGGCCTAGATATACAAGAATAGCAACTGCTGCATGTATCTCAGTGATTTCATACAGCCCTCCTTTTTTAGGTCAGCTTTTTTACTTACCCCAATATGGCGCTGCAATTTTTACTCTGTTAAATGTGTTGTAATTTTAATTATAGTATACTAGTTGCATTTGCGACCCCGCATAAACTAAAGTGTTTTTTTTAGTAAAGTAACGGCCTGTTTATATCCCACTGCTGTGAATAGGCCTCCTCTCTCCGTTTTTTGGAGAGAAGGATTGGAGCTAAGACCTACCACGCTGCCCCAATGCGGATTGGTAGGTTACACATATCCCTAGAATTCTCTAGAGATATGCAGGTTTCCTCACGATGTTTTCCTTCACGGAAAAGCGTGTGATAAATTGGAAATATCAATTAGACACCAGTTTTAATAGAAAAACTCATTGGTGCCTGCCCGGGTTTGAACTCATGTTCGTCTCAAGAGAGTCACACGGTCTCACCGCTAGGCTATCACAGCTTAAAGTGTTTAAATGACCTCACTTATGTTTGTTAAAGTTAATTAAGTATAAGAATTAAATTTTTTTGTTGGTCGCGGTTTCGAATCTGGCGCAGTAATCTATGAGTTTAAAAATCAGAGGTTAATTGATAGTTATATCGTATTAGGTAGATAGTGTGGAGTGGTGTGGTAGGTCTTAGCTCCATTCCTTCTCTCAAAAAACGGAGAGAGGAGGCCTATGCACATATATATCCCAGCACTGGGATAGCAACAGGTCGTTACAGCATCTTGGAGGTAGGTACAAAATTTACAAAATACAAGTAAGTGGTGAAAATTAAATTATATATAAAATCGGAGTACAGCGAGATATTCAGATATAACATTTGTAACAAGAGCGTGTTTAAATTTACATAATCCAAGGTTGAAGTTTATATAAATTATGGTAAAGTGCTGATTAGAAATTCAAATCAATTTTTTTAATGTATCGAGTTTATTATTCTCCATCTCGGTACAACTAGAATTCGACTTCAGTAGCTTCATAACCACTACAGTCGCCTTATATTTAACTAATGTACGTACACTTTTGGATATAGGTCCATCTAAGGATTTCGGGATTTTTGAGCTGTGATAGCCCAGCGGTGAGACCGTGCGACTCTTTCGAGGGGAACACGAGTTCAAACCCGGGCAGGCACCAATGAGTTTTTCTATTAAAACTCATGTGTCTAATTGATAATTGCAATTTATCACACGCTATTCGGTGAAGGAAAACAAAGTGAGGAAACCTGCATATCTCTAGGGAATTCTAGAGATATGTGTAAACTACCAATCCGCATTGGAGCAGCATGGTAAGTCTTAGCTCCAACCCCTTCTCTTCAGAAATGGAGAGAGGAGGCCTATTCCCAGCAGTGGGACCGTAACAGGCTGCTACTTTACTAATTTTACTTTACTAAGGGATTTAAACGCCTCAAAGTCTTGTGTCAATCGGATCAGGTAACTGCGACTTTTTGAGATCTTTTGCCTTCCTATAAGGCTGCCTAAAAAACGCTGCGTTTTCCAGTTGTCATAATAATAAATAAATATATGCCATAAATAATAAATAAATATAGGAATATTTATTTATTATATATTCATATACTTATGACTCCCAAAAACTCCTACACCTTTTGTTAAAGATTGTGCAGCTAATTTGAATTTAAATTTGTAAAATCTCCATTTAGTACAACCTTTCAACGAAAAGTAATATCTACTGACCTTACGTTATCTTTAAGAGGATGTAACGTAAATTAAATTAAAAGCTTGGATATTGTGTCATAAAAATTGTTTTCCGATTGGCAATACCGCCTTACGTGCCTTTCATTTTGGTCACTTTTTCTAGTTGTGCAAGAATTATCTTGATTATACGATACCAGCTTTAGCCCACGACTCTATCTGCGGTCTTTAGTACTAAATATAACATGTGTCCTTCTTTTGTCACCATATCAAAATGCACATCGATGCGTTGCTATATTTGGACTTTCAGCACATTCAAATTCATAATATTGGTAGCACTGAACGGTTATTACGAATTTGTCAATATTAATTTTCAAAATAAATTACAATACTTTGATGTTGTTCGTTAGTTAAATAATTTTTTATTATCTCAAGTAAAGTCTTTATTTATTTATTTATTTATGGACTCCAATAGAGGTACAAAGAAAAATAAAGTAATGGTAAGATTTGGCCCATGAGATTTGATGATCTAAATGTACCCCCAATTATAGGAAAACACAACATGCTTAATATACAGCAGTGTTACAAATGTAATGGAAAGAATAATCGAAGAACATACAAATATAAACTTCGTCTAGAGATAAATAAAAGAAAAATACAAAAATAATACTAAAACTGAGATAAAATATTAGATGACATAGAGAATAATAAAAATTTTAAGAATAATAAAATAATTAAATATACAAGAAATATTAAATTTAAACGTTCAAATGATGAATTTGATCTAACGACCATGACAACTCTTTTATCAGTATACTAGAACAATCATAATTCTAAAAGCTTCAATACACAACCTACAGAACTTTCAATCCATTCTTAATCTTTCAATATTTTTTTTTCGAACACTAACTAATGCTGTTAGCCCTAATGGCTTTTACAGCGTCGTCGAGAGAGTGGGCGAGCGCGGAAGCATCACTGGGGGTAAAAACTGGGAGAGCGAGTCTCGAGCGAGGCTCGCAGCATCCTGGGAACGTCGCCTTAAGGGTAGGCACCCTGTGAGGCTGGACCTCGGCTTTAAGCGACGCGCTGTCGAGGACTGTCTCGGACTTATTTTCAATACTTTCGATGCGAGAACCTATATAATCGCGAAAAAAAACCTTAGCGTGAGTAAATACACTGCTGGCGCCATCTATTATTGTTTTCAAACAACTTTAACAAATGTGAAATAAATAAATATATGAGATACACACACGGTCAGCCGTCCCCAAGTAAGTTACTTAATACTTAGGTTATGGGTGACAGATAACTGGCAAATATACCACGTATATAGTTTTCAATACGTACATATTTCTTGAACTATTTTATCTTTATGTAAAAGATAACGTAATGTAGAACTGTAATTAGTAAATCATTAAGACGTGATAATTTATATGATTCTTTTAGTTAATTATTCTTTTAATGAACACTGAATATTTTTGGTTCAAATTCAAATTCAAAATACTCTTTATTCAAGTAACCTTGTAAGCAGTTCTTTTGAATCGTCAACTTTACTGCTGGTCCGGAAAGCCGTTCCTACCGAGTCTTGCCAGCAAAGAAACTCGCCGGTTGCTCATTATAAAAATTATCATTATAATTATTATTTCAAGGTATAATAACTCTTATTACAAGTAATGCATTCTTATCGTTTAAGTTATGTTCGATCGTACAGTAAGATCGTACAGATCGTACTCAATTCTGTTTTAATTTAACCTCAGTTAAATTAAAACAGAATTGAGTTAAAATGGTAAGATTGAATTGTCTTTAATGTAAGAAAGGTACATCCCGAGTGTGCATTTAACTTAAGGTCAAATTTTCTCGCTATCATCGCAATGTCATTGAACGACGTAACTACACACCTGACTATGATATCCATCACTCCTCGTGTTACAGTAATCGATAAGCAGATAAACAATTTGATACTTTCCGCTCCTGTTACTTGTTATATACATTGTCTCAAGTTGCAATTTGTATTATCTTCTTCATAACGAACATTAGAATATATTTCATATATATTATGGTATGGTATAAACCCCGAGAAGTTCCAACTCGAGCTGATGAACCGTTTTGATTGCCTAGCTGACTGCGCCTCTGTGGACGATGTAAACAACAGGCTGGTGGAAACTGTCCATACGGTGGGGTCCAAATTTTATAAGACACACCGTAAAAGACCCAATAAATTCTCGACCCAGACTCTCAAGCTCATGGATGAGAGGAACGAAATGAGGCTACAGTCTTCAGTAGATGCGACACGCTACCGTCTGATCAATAGACAGATTTCTAAGGCGCAGAAATGCGACCTAAGACACTTCAAAACCGAGTACATTCGAGAGACTATTGAGCGTAACAGGGGCTCAAAAGTGCTCGCAAGAGATCTATCTATTGGGCAGCGGCAGCTGACGCGATTGAAGACCGATAGCGGTAGTATCATTTCATCTCGTCCTGAGATTTTGAGAGAGGTTGAGAAGTTCTATGGACAGTTATACACCTCAACACAACAGCCTGTTGTCAGTTTGGCAAAAGACCCAAGAGCTAAGCTGACCCGACACTTTACCGAAGATATCCCGGACGTCAGCCTATACGAGATTAGTATGGCTCTCAAACAACTCAAAAACAACAAGGCACCAGGTGATGACGGAATCACAACAGAACTCCTGAGGGCCGGTGGAAAACCGGTACTTAAGGTCCTTCAGCGATTGTTCAATTCAGTCATTCACGAAGGTAATACGCCGGAAGCCTGGCACAGGAGCGTGGTGGTTCTTTTCTTCAAGAAGGGTGATAACACCTTATTGAAGAATTATAGACCCATCGCGCTGCTGAGTCAGGTTTATAAGTTGTTTTCGAGAGTCATTACGAATCGTCTAGCTCGTAGGTTTGACGACTTCCAGCCTCCCGAACAAGCCGGTTTCCGCAAAGGCTATAGTACCATGGACCACATATTCACGCTGCGGCAGGTTATACAGAAGACCGAGGAGTATAACCAGCCACTTTGCTTGGCGTTTGTGGACTATGAGAAGGCCTTTGATTCGGTGGAAACATGGGCTGTGTTAAGATCGCTCCAGCGATGCCGAATCGACTATCGGTACGTCCAAGTGTTGAAGTGTTTGTATGAAAACGCCACAATGTCTGTCCGTATCCAAGACGGAACTACGGGACCAATCCGAATGCGGCGAGGTGTGCGACAGGGAGATGTCATCTCCCCGAAGCTGTTCACCGCTGCATTGGAGGACGTCTTTAAGCTTTTGGATTGGAACGGATACGGCATCAACATTAACGGCGAGTACATCACTCACCTCAGATTTGCCGACGACATAGTCGTTATGGCAGAGTCTCAGGAGGACCTTAACACAATGCTCGATGACCTCAGCAGAGCATCTCAACAGGTGGGCCTTAAAATGAACATGAGTAAGACGAAAATCATGTCAAACTCACATGTTCCGCTCCACCCGGTCATCGTTGAGAACTCTGCACTCGAAATTGTAGACGAGTACATATACCTGGGACATACGGTCCAGCTGGGTAGGTCCAATTTCGAGAAAGAGGTTAGTCGCCGAATCCAACTCGGATGGGCAGCGTTCGGGAAGCTACGCGAGATTTTTTCGTCCAAGGTACCTCAGTGCCTGAAGACCAAAGTCTTCGAACAGTGCGTGTTGCCAGTGATGACCTACGGATCTGAGACGTGGTCGCTGACTATGGGCCTCATAAGAAGGCTCAGAGTCACTCAGCGAGCGATGGAGCGGGCTATGCTCGGAGTGTCTCTACGTGATCAAATCAGAAATGAGGAGATCCGTAGAAGAACCAGAGTCACCGATATAGCTCAGCGCGTTGCGAAGCTGAAGTGGCGATGGGCGGGGCACATAGTGCGGAGAACCGATGGGCGTTGGGGTCTCAAGGTGTTGGAATGGCGACCCCGCACCGGTAAACGCAGTGTTGGCAGACCCCCTACGCGATGGACGAACGACCTCAAAAAGGTCGCGGGGAGCCGCTGGATACAAGCGGCACAAGATCGTGTGTTTTGGAAAGCCCATGAAGAGACTTATGTCCAGCAGTGGACGCCTATCGGTTGAGAAAGAAGAAGAAGAAGATATTATGGTATCCGGCTAAGTAGAATAGACCACCCTCATTTCTTACCGAGTTGTTGTAAAAGGCGACTAAGGTAAGTTGACCCATCGTGAGGTATCCGGTTGAGCAGAATAGACCACCCTCTTTCTTACCGCATCATCATCATCATCATTCTCCTGCCCTTATCCCACCCTAAGTGGGGTCGGCACAACATGTTACAAACATGTTGTCACATGATTTGGCTACGTATTTTACTACCGGCCGCTTGCCTGACGACAACTTACCTTAGTCGCCTTTTACGACACCTCGGTAAGAAATGAGAGGGGTCCAATGCAGCCAGATAACACACAGCACACTTATTATGGTATCCGGCTGAATAGAATAGACCACCCTCATTTCTTACCGAGGTGTCGTAAAAGGCGAATAGGGTAAGTTGACCCATCGTGTGGTATCCGGTTGAGCAGAATAGACCACCCTCTTTCTTACCCAGGGGTCGTAAAAGGCGACTAAAGTAAGTTGAGGTCAGGCAGGCGGCCGGCCGTAAAATTCGTAGCCAAATCATGTGGAAACATGTTTGTAACATGTTGTGTCGACCCCACTTAGATAGGAAAATTTAATCTATACTCATTATAAAACAAAGTCCCAAAAAGCTCTCTGTCTGTATGTGAACGAGTTTCTCAGAATACTAAAGAATTGTAGCTTAACAAAAGTACAACAAAAACTTTCACCACAGTATGTCTTTATATCTTACAGTTAATACAAAAGAAAATTTGAAAATTTCAATTCACGAAAAATTTTATGATACACCTATTTATGATGAGTTAGTAAAATATATAATTGATTGTGTTGTAGTTTACATAATTAAACAATCCAAAATACGTGAAATTATTAAGTGAAGTTTATACACAGGATAAGCTAATCATGGTAATGAGGTCAACGTACATAATTAACCCAAGCCTAAAATATCGCAATCAATGGGAATTCGTCATGCATATACACGCAAGAGTAAAAAACTAGACCGAAAGCGGTCGGTTACATAACCCCGTTATCATTGCAATTCACAAACCAGAAATACCTGATAAAGCCAACTTGGCTTAATAAAATTCATTCGCGAAATATAAATCCAGTTCGGCAAATTTGCCTATATTCGGAAATGTCAGATGCCGTGAGTGGGAAATGAGAATTTTGCACGACCTCATTGTTTAACCTGACTAATTTATTCGGAAAAGTGTCCTCCGAAAATTTACGATTCAGACGAAAAATCCAATAAATCACATCAGATTTGAATAGAAAGTACTTGATATACTGGATGGTTTAAATCAGGGGTGTCAAACTGAAAAACTAACTTGGGCAAAATAAACAATACTTAACTCTTTTTGGTCGGGCATTTTCCCACCAAATCGCGTCGTGATTGAAATACATGTATCGGTAGATAGATAGATCGGGTACCGTCGATAATAGATAACGCACGACACCACACTTTCTTACAGCTCGTTTACAAGCTTTCTGCGCCTTACTACTTCGTAACAGAACGAGTAGTATATCTACCAGTTGTCCGTCACCCATAACCCAGTATAAGTTACTTATTTTGGGGACGGAACAACCGTGTGTGTAAGTGTCCCATATATTTATTTATATATCTCACGCTTATAATTAAAGAGACCGAATTCAAAAAAAGATGTTGTTTGGCAAATAGGAAAAAAGTGTAGCGTAGCGCCTACGAAACCGCATGAGTTTTAGTGGCCCATCATAAGGAAGAAGGAAGATCAAGAAAACACTAGTTTTTTTTATAGTTTGTAGGCATACCCTCGAAAGACACGCGCGGTGTTACTGCTGAACTATCCCCGGCTTTACTTCAAAAGTACATGAAAATACTAAATAAATAATAAGTAATTTAAGAAAGATGTAACTTCTACATTTTTGTTCTAAATAAATTATAGTATTTAATAAAACAAAGAATTTATTTCGCCTGATTTGATTTTTTGAGATTTTGCAAAGTTTAATCGTATTTTTTTAGTTAAACGAAATTTGTCGATTCTTAATCAATATCGCAATTCGCCTTTAAATATAACAATAAAGAAAATATATTATACTTCATTATGACACTTTTTTTAACCTATACACTTTAATTGGAATAATGGTGGCAACCCTAAGGAACAACCTTAACCACCAAACTATATTTTACGACCTCTATGATTACATCAAATCTACTGGAACGTAAAATTTATCACTTAAAAAATACCAAAAAAGGTTAAAAATTACATTTTTATTATACCTTCTTCACCTTATGAAAAGTAATATTAAACTTTTTTCATAAAATGGAGACTGTCGGCAAAAGCAATATCGCACCAATAAATAGAAAAAATATTAACTGTAAATGAAATGAATTTATTCATAAAATCTCCTCGCAAATGACATTCATTTCATTCAAACAAGGAAAAAGCGTTGGTAACTCGAGGCTTTTATAGTACACCCTCATTTATAGCAGTTGTTAAGCAATTAAATGTTGTTATTATGCTTTAATCGAATAACCGTTAACAATTTTATTTCTACTTTTCCATGAAGCAATGAAAACTTAGTACATTCAATAATCGAATCGACTCGGAGATGAAATTTCAATGTTGCTTTAATGGAGATGTGATAGACCAGCGGTGAAACATCGCACTGCTCTAGCGAATAGAGCATCGCACTGCTCTAGAGAGGGTTACGAGTTCGAATCGGGCAGGCATCAAAACTGTTAAAACTTATGTGTCTAATTGATTATTGCAACTTATCACATGCGTTTCGGTGAAGGAAAACATCGTCCGGTAACTGCATATGTTGGAATTGTGTGGATTTTTGGAAAATATCAATCCACATTGGAACAGCGTAGTGTGCCTTAGCTTTAACTCTTCTCTTCAAAAACGGAGAGTGGAGACCTATGTCCAACCTATATCTACTTTAACTTTACCATTACAGCAATTTAAAAACTAATACAGAAAGCCTACTATTCTATTGAGGATTACTAAGACTATAAGAATGCGTGGATATAGCTACTCATCTACTCTGTACAAGACATTGATAACTATAATAATGTAACTAGTAATAAGAATTATTCTTTTAAAAGAGCAATCGCCGATTTTCTTGCTGGTTCTTCTCGGTAGGAACAGCTTTCCGAACCAGCATTAGATGTTGAAGATTCAAAAGCACTTGTTTATAAGTTTACTTGAATAAAGAATATTTTGAATTTGAATTTGAAACGTGGGATAGTAACAGGCCGTTACTTTTGCCATAATGTGATTTATTTAGACTGTTTTGCATTACATATATTATACAAAAGATATTACCGCCATTTCGATCGCGACATCTCAAGTGTTTATTATATACTATTACCTCAAATATGTACTATGTATTTTATTTTGCAAAAAAATCGGGATTTTTCTATCCTATATTTTAACCCGGTATAAACGCGTAAATTGTATATCACCTGTTGTGTTACGTGAAATACGACATCGTGTTCTTTCTATTGTAACGTGAAGATACCTTTGAAGTCCAGACAAACCAAGGTCGTCGCTTGATATGACTAAAAATATCCACTCGTCACTGTATATAGCTTGGAGGTACCTTGACTTGAGATAATAAATAAAATTGTCTCCTAGTATGGTTGGACCAAGCCGCCGATGAGGTCATCGCCAGTCAGACTGGTTATGTTTGTATAGTTAAAACAGAATATCGCTTTTAAATTAAATAAGGGCTAAGAATACCGATGATAACGACTGACAGAGACACGTAAGCACGTGTGCATTATGATAGATTTTTTATCTAAATTTTTCTTATTAAAGTAGGTGCAAGGATGTTTTTACTTGCCTTTTTCGAACATCTAAATAGAAGATCTTTGTATCAATTTTCTAGGTTGATCCTAGAAGGAAAGATGTACGATAAAAGGACCTGGAAGGCAAAGTGTTAAATGGTTCTATAATATATTGGAGTGGACTGGACTTAGATACTGTAAGATAAAAAAGATGGCACCCGATCATGATGACGTAAAAGGAGATTAGTAAATGATACCGATGTAGCTCAGAGTGTCGCAAAGATGAGGTGACGACGATGAGGGCATATAGTACCAAGAACCAAATGTTGTTGGGGTCTTAAGGTGCAAGAGCGGTTACCCTGTATCAGAAAACGCAGCGTCAATAGAACCCCTCACAAAGTGGACCACCCTCATTTCTTACCGAGGTGTCGTGAAAGGCGACTAAGGTAAGTTGACGTCAAGCAGGCGGCCGGTCGTAAAATACGTAGTCAAATCATATGACAACATGTATCTAACATGTTGTGCCGACCCCACTTAGAGTGGTACAAGGGCAGGAGAATGACGATAGATGAGATGATGATAATTTTAAATACATTAAATACTTAGATACAAATACACACCCAGGCTCGAAGAACCAACAAATTGTTTATAGAAAATGTTGGCCCTCGGCGGAAATCGAACCCGCGACCCGCTGAGTTGAAGGCAGGGTCACTACCCACAGCGCTAACGGCCCAGTCAAAGCGAATATGACAATGATTATATTTATATAAATACCGTATGTATATTACTTATATTACTGGTATGCATTAAACATACATGACGAAAGCGTGCTCTTAAGATATAATATGTATAATGATTAGTAACCAATGATAAAGTTAATAAAGTTAATTCAATGAAGTTGTAAATAATGTTACATCGCGTAATAATTTAGATAAAACACAAGTGCCTTTGTGGATATCACACGCTGATAACTGAAATGGTAGAAATTATTATCGTACGCTAAATGCTTTATGTCATCTTTGTAATAAAACAGTTAATTTTTATAACGTTATTCTCTGATAGGAATACTTTACTTACAGAGTTTACAACGATTTATACGACGGTGTATGTGAGAAATACACGCTTTCCATATATCGACTGTGAACGCGCAGTATGTCCTATCTCTAATGTAAGCCAAATCACTTTTTAACAGCATTGGGTACTACTGCCCATCATTTACCGTATCAACATGTATTATCTACTAAAAATTGGTAAATAAATAAACATATTTAAAGTCAAGTGTTTTTTTTTTGATAAAAATAATTGCGAATGTATTAATAATCACGTTTTTTCTGCTTCCTGAAAAGTTGTAAAAAATAAGATAGGATAATTTACCGCCAGTTCACAGTCTATATGCTCACTCATTGACTTCACAATATATTTTTACTGAATTAAATTTTTGTGTATAAGAAAATATACATAATTATAAAAAGATTGGCGATGTATATAATAGACAAAGTAGGAACCGACATAAGCTTGCGGTTCCTGCTTTGCGCCTTGCAAAAGTTCGTAATTCGTTTGTGGGTTTGGGTATAAGATTCTATAATAAAATTCCACAATCTACATTAACTTTACCTTTACAGCAGTTTAAAAAACTATAAAATATTAAAAAAGGCTAATACAGAAAGCCTAATATACTATTGTGGATAACTAAGACAATAAGAATCCGTGGACAGTGCTACTCTTCGATCCTGTATAAGGTAGCAATGACTAAATGTAACTAGTAATAAAGAATATTTAGAATTTCAATTTTAGTTGCTTAGACTTAATATTTAAATAATTTAAGAATTACGCGTTCCTTTGTCGCGGGTTCGAATCCCGTCGAGAGTCAAAAATTACAAAACAATAATTTGATGGTGCTTCGAGTTTGTATGTACATATATAGAGACGGACGATCGTGTGTATCCCATATATTTATTTATTCGTTGAAACCCTGATACAAAATCATAGATGAATTTATCTATCTTGGATTATAGCAAATCATAAAATAATATTTTTATAACTCTTTTATCTTATAGTCATGAACCATAAGATAAGATAGAAGGCAAGCGAATACCCGTAAGAAATACTACAGTTTTGACCCCAAATTTAACTTTATAGAATACCGGAAAGTTAACCATCGTAATCGTTAAAATAACGCTGTATTCAGCAAAAAAAGCATAATCTAACAATGAATTCTATCAACACAAATACGTGCTCTGTCACGTTCGCCTCTGATAAGCCCGCTGACCATTAATAAAGTAAGAATCCGCGGTTAACACGACGTCAAACACGACAGTAGATTATCGTCACGCCCGTCCTCACTATAATGTCGTGGCCGGTCAACTTACACGTTTCATCTCAGTCTTTTATCTTCCTCAAGTTAATTGAAACGTCCAGATCGCTGCAAGTGTGTGTGTAATTGAAATTTGCTCCTGACGCTGGAGGCGATTGGAGCAGTCTTGGATCATAATCTTGTATGTAGATTCTGCCATAACGAATAAATTACTACACTGTACAAAGGATACAACTCTATGAAAGTTGTTTAAATAGTTTGATCTGAAGTGCTTATTGTGCGAGAAAATTGAGTTATTAAACAAAAATAGGTAAGATTTCAAATTACTGTTATTCTCAACCTGTCTATACTTATTATAAAACTAAATCCCTGAAAGCTCTCTGTCCGTATGTAATCGATTTTTTTTTATTTGCTTAACGGATTTTTGTATGGTTTTACTGAACGGTTATGAGTGCAATTCTTCCGGCCGGTTTAGGTTAATAGTACATTACGGTTCTTGTTAAATTTTATCTGGAGCGGTCGCGTATCTGTAACAAAAATCGCATGCTGGATGCTGCAAATGCGTGCGCCGTGTAAACCAACAGAGAACCAAGTCCGCGACAGCATGTCTATGTCTCTCAAGATTAACTCACAATGACTATTTTTATGTTCAAAATTTTAATTAAATACACTGATTTCCACAACTTATATTATAAATATTATAAATAAATAAGATAAATATATAGGACACTTACACACGTCCGTCCCCAAATGAAGTAACATAATACTTGTATTATGGGTGACCGGCAACTGGTAAATACTACATAATTTTAAATACATACTTAAATATAAATATACACCAGGCTCGAAGAACCAAGAAATTGTTTATAGAAAATGTTGGCCCTCGGCGGGAATCAAACCCGCGACCCGCGGAGCTGAAGGCAGGGCACTACCTTCTGCGCATCGGGCCAGTCAATAGGTGTATTCCATGCCATGACATATTTGCTATAGAAGCAAATACTATAGATGTGTTTCAGTATGAAGAATTTTGAAGGGTGTAGAAAAACTAAGTGAAAGAAATATGCTGTGTCTATCCTTCAAAATTTATTCCATTCTCTATTATTATTCATTAATTTTTTTTTCCTTAACATTAAGAAACATTCGTAGGTCACATATTGTCCCTGAGACCTTCCGCCACTTCATCGATCCTGCATTCATTCTTTTACCCATATTAGAACTATGTTACCACGCCGTGTGGTATCCGGCAGAATAGAATAGACCACCCTCCGTTCTTACCGAGGTGTCGTAAGAGGCGACTAAGGTATGTGCCGTGTGGTATCTGTCTGCATAGAATAGACCACCCTCATTTCTTACCGAGATATCGTAAAATACGTAGCCAGATCATGTGACAACATGTTTGTAACATATTGCGCCGACCCCACTTAGAGTGGGATAAGGGCAGGAGAATGATGATGAGATATATGGTACCGTTGTTTTAAAAAAGGCTAACCAAAGGCCCCGGAAATCAGAGCATACTGGCAGAATTTTACCATTCAAGCTGATCGGAGAGATATTACAAAAATAATAACTAAAATACAAACGACTCTTATAAGTAATTTCTACCGGATAACCGTAGAATTAGGAAAACCCTAAAGCTGGTTAATGTTTGACATAAAGTTGATTTAAAATAGTTATGTGTATGACCGCGATTCGACGGGCCATTAATAGTCTATAGTTAAACTGAGAGGTAATGGGAAATTTACAATCATACTTTAATTTCATTCTGGCAGAGGTGAAAGTAATAGTATAAAATATAATCGTGAAAGTTTTTAAAGCTTTACACGGTCTCCATTGAAATTTATGCAATTAATAAATTTAATTTACGCATTAAGTTTTTGCATTAAAAGCAGTACTACTGATACTACCTCATTGCGAAATGTTCTTGCTAATATTATAAATACGAAAGTGTATTTTTTTGTATAAAAGCTGTGATAGCCCGGCGGTTAGAGCAGCGTGGTAGGTCTTAGCTCCAATCCTTCTCTCTAAAAACGGAGACAGGACGCCTGCAGCCTAACAGCAATGTTATTTGTTAACCTTTCGGTTCCGAACAGAACAATGGGCCGATGTAATTTTAGTTATCTATAATTCAACTAATGTTTGTAGTAATCTAATCTACGGTACACGAGTTTATATTACAATAATTTTAATTAAGGGTGCGTAAATATAAAATCCTAATCTAAGTGAATTCTAACTGAATTATTATCTAATCCCATTTTAACTGTGCTCGGCGCAACATGTTTTTCTCTTCCATTCTCTTCTAACATTCGCAAACTCTGTCGCTAATCCTTATATATGCATGTCATGCTTCACACAATCCAACCATCTCCTTTTCGTTCGGTCATTTATATCCCTCCTTATTTCATGTCCATAATATTTCACTTCTCGTCTTTTCTATAAATTATGAGTATGAACACAATTAATTTTAGGTAGCAACAATTTTGCTATAGAAGCAGTGGAGTTAACGATTCTAACGTACTTTAAGATTGTGTTTGTATAAATAATATTTTGAAAACGAAATGCCATGCACCAACGACATTATAATGGGCGCTGTTTTAGCTAAAGCATTTACCGTTACATTTGTTTGTTTAATCAAATAAATCTTATTAACCGAAACAAAACACGATAAATTGTGACGAGATTGAATCACAAAGGTTGGGCTACGACAAAACGGAGATAACTGCGTGGTTGAGATATACATGAGTAAATTTAAGCCCTAATAATTAACAGACTGACTAAAATAAATTATGTCCGCATAGAATAATAAACAAAATCTGTGGAATATAGTTTAATTATAAATAACCATCGATATTTTTTTAACTATTAACTACCTCCACAAATATTGCAAACATCATCATCCTGCTGCCTTTATCCCACTCTAATTGGGGTCGGCACAACATGTTACAAATATGTTGTCACATGATTTGGCTACGTATTTTACGACCGGTCGCCCCCCTGACGTCAGCTAACCTTAGCCATGTTTTACGGTTTACCCCTCGGTAAGAAAGAGGGTGATCTATTCCACTCAGCCGGATACCACACGGTGGATCGACTTACCTTAGTCGCCTTTTACGACACCTCGGTAAAAAAATGTGGGAGGTCTATTCTACTCAGCGGGATACCATTCGGTGAGTCGACTTACCTCAGTTATCTTCGGTGAAAAATGAAAGTGGCTTATTCTACTCAGCCGGATACCACACGGCATGAATATTGCAAACATCAGATCCAAAAACCATCATGAATATAACCAATGATATCATCTGAGAAAGTTGAAGCCAATCATGACGGGAAAACCATAACAACCAACTAAAATGTGTGAACTGTTGCAGATCACAATCGTGAGTAATGGGAAATTGATTATCACTTCTGTGATGATATAAAAATTAACCAGAAGTACCTACAACTAAAGTTAATCCCGCGATCATTTTACGCTCGTCCGTCCACTTTGTTAAGATTACTACCAACTCTACGTTATCGGGTTCGGTCTACAAAAAAAACCTTTTAACCTTAAAACAACTAAGCATGGTTTTAAAAGTAATGGAACTATAATATGATAAATAGTTTAACAAAAATGTATACAACTTAAAGGGAATTAATAAAAAAAGTAGATATTGGAATCACAAGTACGGTTATAAGAAGTACAAATCTATGACGGAAGCGCATTATTAAAATTTCCGCCGGATAATCTTACGAAGCGTCACGATTCGAAATTAAAGAATTCGTTCATGATCTTGTTTGATCAACTACGGTGAGTAGGACCCGCAATACACTTACGACAGTCGTGTTACGATATTTTATTAGAATTTATTAAAATTTATTATGTATTAAAACGCTCACGTCCTACAAAAAGTAGTAAAGTAACGGCTTGTTAATATCCCACTACTGGACATTGTCCTCTTCTGTCTTTTTTTAGAAGAAGGGTTAGACCAGCCATGTTGCTCCAATGCGACGTGTGTTTTTCGTCTAATTAGAAATTTAGAAATTATTAAGCATAACAATGGCACCCTCATTAACGAGCAGATAAATGTCTCTAGTTCAAGCTTGTTGCACGTGTTCCGAGGTAAAATAAAGGGTGGGGATGAACTAAGTACTATTTAACAATGCTTGTTTGGATAACGCTTCGCTTTGCGATTTTGTCGTGGAGTCTATCTCCTGATGATGCTTCGGTTGCGGGGCGAAACGATTGTTGAGTTTGTGATAGTGAACCTGTGTAGTGCTTGTGTATTGTGGTGGAAGTGGTAGAGGTTTGTGCATGTGTTTTTACGAATCCTGCACGTATCGGGTATGAAAATTCTGATAGTCCACTATACATTAAGCACTATATATATTTTCTATTTACTGTATCGCGGATTATAGCAAAATAATTTTATTATTACTTTTGTATTATCTCGATTATCGAACCTACAAAAAAGACACGTATGTCTGTTGTGGAACTAATGCACTGACCGTTATAGCAAACATAGCTGAGTTTGCTTAAATTATTGGGTTTACTTAAGTTTTTAAGAATGTTACATTTTATTTGTGGTAGTAAATCTTTCGTTCCGTTTTCATGTTCGATGTTTATTAAGTAATCTTTTTCTATTTTATCAAACAAAAACTAAAAATATTGATCAATAAATATCGAAAATGATATATAAAGTATATTTTAAAAAGTATGAGTATATAGCTTTTTACAAGTAGTTTATTTTGTATAAAAAACCTCTTTTACGCCGATTATAGACAAGAGTTTGCAGAGAAAAATAACAAAAATAATAATATAAAAATGTAATTATTTGTCTACGGCACAAGCAAATAAGATTAAATGTTATTTGTCAGTCAAGGATAGCGTTGTAGCTAAATTATGTAGTAAGTAAGCAAAACTGACTGTGTAAAAATCTTTTATCTTGTACACCGCTTAACCCCAATTCGTGTCTATTTTATCTATAATATATAAAAAAAATACAACAGAAAGCAATTCAAGGCAAAATCTTGTTTACTGAGCAAGATAAAAATATTACGAAAGATAATGTTTTTCAATTACAATTATTTTAAATATAATAATGCATTAGTAACATTGAATTGTTTTAGTATAAAAACACTATAAGACAGCCGTGAAGTAAAGAACAAAATGGTTGATGTTATTTTACATTTTATTTGCCTTATATTACTGTCTTTTACTTAAGACTACGAACGCGTTAACTTAGTATTTTGTAAAACATATTGTCATATCTATAATATACATATATTATCTGAAACAAACATTTTAAAAATTCTTACTTGGTTAATAACCATAATTTTTATCTTGCTCTAAACCATTTTAAATTACATAATAAAGATAAAACGTATATCGTAAACTTAAACGTAAATCATTTGTGGGTTTTGGAAAAAGATTTTATAATCCCACTATCTCTCTTAATTTTGATATTACTTCAGCTTGATACAACAATCGAAATCATAATCATTACTTAATTATTACCGTTACTTTGTGGAGATCCATAACACAAAAGTAATAATAAAATCGTTTTGCTACGAGTATAATTCGCGATAAAATTTGTCATAGAGCAATATCCATGATATTTAGTGTAATTGAAGCTTAGGTATATACCGGGCTAAAGTACCCGGCATTAAATAATGCACATCGATGTTTAGAACGAAACAGCCGGCCAGTTCGGTTTCGTAGAGCGCTGTCTCTATCACTCAGTTAGTATGTGACGATTCACACGGGTTCGTCAGTCTGTGCGAGAGAGACAATGCTCTATGAAGCAGAATCTAGCCGATTTTCTGTAGCCTCGATGTGCATTATTGCCGGGTATATACATACGTGATAAAAAAATCACATTTTTTGATAGTGTTGCGGATTTAATAGTACATCTTATGCGTGATCACGCAGAAATGTTATTGTGTACTTGCGGATCCAGTTACAATCTAGATAAGCTACGTCTTATTTGCCAAAATGGCCGGATCAAGGCAAACAATGGATTATCATAAAGGCCGCCCGTTAGAACAAACTGTCTCTGACCAATATTGACATTAGGAACGAACATATGACGCTATTATGTATCTCTGGATTAAAATACTTTATCATTGCCGTAATCTCGCAGAAGGTTAACAACACAATTAGCGTGCGTGTTCTATTTATTTATCATTGTAACTCGTTTAGTGTGGTCAGAACAATACCGAAAGATTTTGAAAATTCGCCTACTGTACGTCACAGTGAATTTTTGGATTTTTTTTAACCACGAATATATAATCCCAACTTTCATATTAAATGACTGGCCCGTTGGCACAGTGGGTAGTGACCCTGCCTTCAGCTCCGCGGGTCGCAGGATCGATTCCGCCGAGGGCCAACATTTGCTTTAAACAATTTGTTGGTTCTTCGAGCCTGGGCGTATATTTGTATTTAAGTATATAATTAAAATTATATACGTAGTATATTTACCAGTTGTCCGTCACCCATAACACATGTATTAAATTAGTGAAATTCCGCAATGTAACGCCTGCCTCTATAAATGATTTTTATTTAGCTTTATATATCTTTTCATAAGAATAAGAAAATATTTGACTCCAATGTAATCAGAATATTGAAAGTTTCCTAAATACCCGTATATTTAAAACAATAATATGACTAAGAATGCTAACAGATTTTCAGTTTAATAACATAAAATATCTTTTTCTGCGTTCAAAGAAAAATGGCTGGCTATTGTCGGACCGTTTTCCTCTGGAACTTCATTGTTTCGAAAAAAGATATTTTTCAATCTTCACTCCGCAATATCGAGTTGTTTTCACTTGTTGCTTGTTGGAAATTTTATTTTGCATCAAAGAGCACGGTTTTAAATGTAAAGTAGAAATAAGGCTATATTATTAAAGGCAGTTTCAAGTATTTGCATCGTTCCCGGGAAATGTACTTTGCGTCGAATGGTATTTGTTTGTTTCCGTAATGTTGTGGAAAATTATGAGGTTAAAAGTACGAGTTGGAAATGGGAACAATTTTCTAATGAAATATTTCGCATTTCACGTTCATAAAAATATGAACAAAGTATAATCAGATACAGTAATATAGACATTGTTTTTTGTTTAACCAATGTACATTTTAGTTAATGGTATTAAAAATGTGGTGTTTCAGTTTTAGTACCATTTTCACGAAGAATTGTATACATATTCACATATGATATAAAAAGGAAGTCTTACACTGTCTCAAGCGCACGGCGCACCATGTCACTGAGACCAGAGCAATGAGCCAGACTGGACGTGTCGCGATATACGTGTAAATGCGTGTTTGAGGCCATATGATAATAACAAATTGGAATAAATTTTAGCACACAAATTGCTATATGTTATACATATGTCTAGTAAATATTTTCATTCCATTTCGGGTGGAATCGCTAGATGAATCTGTAGTTTGCATGTACTATGCACAAACTATTCATGATAAAAGTAAAGTATTTCTAAATCACATCAAAATAATCTTTACTTAAATAAGCTTTTTCAAGCACTCTTGATTCATCAAGGATCAATTAATGTAGCTATATTTGGTTCGGAATGTTGGTTCTTACCTCGAAGAACCAGCAAGAAACTTGGAAGACAAATATTTTAAAGATTTTCAATTTTACATTATTAAACCAGTCTTATATGAGTCTTTATTGAGATTATTGTCTTGATTGGGGTATTGTATATTTCTGTTATAACATCATCATTCTCCTGCCCGTATCTCACTCCAAGTGGGGTCGGGACAACATGCTACAAACATGTTGCTATATGATTTGGCTACGTATTTTATGACCGGCCGCCTGCCTAACGTCAACTTACCTTAGTCGCCTTTTACGACTCCTCGGTAAGAAATAAGGGTTGTCTATTCTATGCAGCCGAATACCACACGGCATTTACCTTAGTCGCCTCTTACGACGCCTCGGCAAGAAAGGAGGCTGGTCTATTCTATTCTGCCGGATACGATCTTTTATAACATTTCTTAATAAAAAATCATTTACCTATCGAAATAGATAAGTATTGTTTTGTAGCAGCATTTTAAATAGATTTCAGTGAGTCATATTCACATTGTTGACCGTAATATTTAAGATTAATCTATACATAGCGCCGAGGAGATTATTAAAAGCGGCGCAATCCATATCTACTTGACCTACTGGCTTTATGAACACAAAGTATTGGCATATCACTAACATACACAGTTAATGAAGTATACGAGTATGTGCTCCAGTTTCAGACCACTCCAAGAAACACCGTAGTGTTGTCTGGAAGCAGATTATATCGATTTATCGAATTAATTTATTTTTAAACTATTGAGATTGTACCTTTTACTACACGTTCATTTGAATTGTATGGTTGCAATGAAAATTTCAATACGTTCCGGTAAAGTTGCATCTACTATTGTTAAAGACAGTAGAAACATTACTTTTATCAATGTAGTGACATGATTTTGACATGATTTGACTGGCCCGTTGGCGCTGTGGGTAGTGACCCTGCCTTCAGCTCCGCGGGTCGCGGGTTCGATTCCCGCCGAGGGCCAACATTTTCTATAAACAAATTGTTGGTTCTTCGAGCCTGGGTGTCTATTTGTATTTAAGTATGTATTTAAACTTATATATGTAGTGTATCTACCAGTTGCCCGTCACCCATAACACAAGTATTAATTTACTTACTTTGGGGACGGACGACCGTGTGTGTAAATGTCCCTTATATTTATTTATTTATTTATTTATGATATGTGCTACCGTCTCTCAGCGTCATTAAGTAATAAGCCGAAGCTTTTATATATGAGGTCAGGGTTAGTATGTATTTAGCATAAGTACCCACCTATTTATGGAGGCACCACAATTCCTGACTATTTAAATTTCTCTGCTGTTGTGACGATCGGCTAATTCTATTAAATGTATATTTTTCTTTAAAGACAATAGAATTTATAAATTAATATTTTGATATTTATGGTACCCGTGTCAATTTAGCGTTTTATTATCGTCAATAATGCCCTATAAACGTTCTCTTCTGTCTTCTGTCTGATTCTTCATTACTTAAGGTCGTATCATTGAATGAATGATCGAGTTCACAGGTGTATTCAATGTGTCCCTAAGCACTTCGAATTTGGATAAATGGACTGCGACACTCTTCTGAATATCCTTCAGCAGCAGGGGTCATCTCGCTACCCCTAGGGGTGGCGTGGTACGGGCCTCGAGGCGCACCTTCTTGGATATCCTTGATTTAATCACGTTAAACAATTTATAGATTTAGGCGTTACTTTTCGGAGATCCATAATACAAAAGTAATAACACAAATTAACTCCACGGCTTTGCGATTTTGAATTCTGCATGTATCGGGTATGAAAAAACGGATAGTACATTTAGCACTATATATATTTTCTATTTACTGTATCGCGGATTATAGCAAAATAATTTTTATTATTACTTTCGTGTCACGTAAAACACTCAACATGACTTCTGTTTATCATTGCTATATGACTTTCAGCATTCTTATGAGGTCATTGTAGGACGTATGAGACTATTGTAATACATTTTTCTTTAAGAGTATGATTTTCAGGTATAAGGATGTTTTTTTTCACATTACGATCTTGCTTAATTTTGGAAGAGACCAAACGAATTGGATTTGTTGATTGACCCCGTTTTAACATGTTGCAGTGAACAATTTTTTCTTCTATTACAATTTTCCTCGCCTAGCCGACTTCAGTTCAAATAAATACCAAAAATAGGTCAATTTCTGTTACATAAACGGGTGTTTATCGCTCTGGCCAAAACTAATTTCCACAGTAATAGTAACGGTTTCCCGAGAGAGTCATAAATAAGTAACTCTGCCAGTAGTTAATGGTAGTATATTGTCTAATGTAAGTAGATACTTTAGAGTTTATACTAGATACGTAAAGATTAGGAAATGCTGGGGAATTTTTACTTTTGTTTCAGTTTTTTTTTTGGTATTTAGTAATCCAACAGCTTTTCTACAGTTGAGTACAGGCTATAACAATAATATAAGAAATATAAATATATGGGACAATGCCCTGTGGTATCCGGCAGAATAGAATAGACCTCCCTCCGTTTTTACCGAGGTGTCGTAAGAGGCGACTAAGGTATGTGCCGTGTGGTATCCGGCAGCATAGAATAGACCACCCTCATTTCTTACCGAGGTGTCGTAAAAGGCGACTAAGGTAAGTTGACGTCATGCAGGCTGCCGGTCGTAAAATACGTAGCCAAATCATGTGACAACGTGTCTGTAACATGTTGTGCCGACCTCACTTAGAGTCGGATAAGGGCAGGAGAATGATGATAAATATATGGGACACTTACACACACGGTTGTCCGTACCCAAAGTAAGTAACTTAATACTTGTGTTATGACTGGTAAATAGACTACATATATAATTTTAAATACATACTGAAATAAAAATATATAACAGGCTACCAGAACCAACAAATTGTTTATAGAAAAAGTTGGCTCTCAACGGTATTACCACTAACAATCTCATGCCTCATAATGCTATGGAATAAATCATTAAAAAATAAAAATATAACAATACTCTGTCACGTTAAATGAAAATTACCGACGAAGCCCCAATGACAGCACTCAACCCTGAACTTGTCGAGCCTCCATTAGCGTAAATTATCACCCTTGACGTCATGGGCGAGGTGACACGGCCTGACTGATGACACGGCTAGGGTTAGCACTTTTGGTCCTATTATGTGACAATTTGGTTAACTGCTCACCGTTATTTTGGTAACGTTGGCGTAGGTGAGCCTGTTTTTAGCTCAGAGGGTCGCGGGTTTGATTCCCACCAAGGGCCAACATCGTCTTAAAACGAATAGTGGGTTATAACGGTCAATGCATTAGGTTCCCCACACGCCCATGCCACCAGACTTTTTGTGGGTTTGATAACCGAGATAAGCTCTTATCACCGATTTTCTGATCGTTTAAAGTACGGTAATTGTATTGCTAGGATGGAAGTTATGAATTCTTAATTAGGACAGCTCCAGAGGTTACGGGTTCAATTCTCGGCTTGGGCCAACATTGTCTGACAAATTGATGGTTTTCTGAGTCTAGTTGGACTTAGGTATTTATTAAAAATGTTATTATATATGTTTATATTATGATGACAGGTTTATACTTTAATTATCATCCAACACTGAATTATAAAACATTTATATGAGTGTATAAAAAGGACACTCGCTATAAGTCTATAAGTAATTTAATTTTCAGCATATTAAACCTGTCGACGAAATTTTGACGTTCAAAATTGCATCAATAAACAGCACAACTTTATGAAAGTTTCATGATATGTCCATAATCTGATCATTCTTCTGCCTTTATCCTATAAGTGTGGTCGGCAAAACATGTCTTTTTCTTCCATTCTCTCCTATCATTCGTCAATTCTGACGCTACTCCTATTATATGCATGTCACTTTAATAAACAATCCAATCATCTCTTTTAGGGCATCCTTCTAGCCATATATCTGCCCACATTCATCTATAACCCTCGCTTAGTCATATAATGATCGAATGTTTACAAATAATATGAAAAAGCGATGTTTTTTCCTGAAAATCACTAATCAGATAGTTCAACCCTAAACTTGTCAACCATACAAGGTGAAAAACAAGTGAGTATCACTTATTTCTGTAGCGAGATATATTAAAAAAGTAACCTTAATTTTGTGTGTTGTGAGGTTTATTTTATTAGGCTTTTGGAATTAACCATTCAAATAAACTGTGATAGTCAAACGGTGAAAGCATGTGACTCTCGTTAGGGATCGCAGGCTTCAATTCCGGGTAAACCAATGAGTTTTTCTATTAAAACGTACATCTAAATGGTATTTACAATTTATCACGCGCGTTTCGTTGAAAACATTGTGAGGAAACTTGCTTTACGCAGGAGAATTTCTGGGATATATGTAACCCACCAATAGACATTGGTCCAGTGCTAGGTCCGGTACCCCGGTCTCTGGGGACCGGTGTTAAACTTTCTTCGTGGGCATATCCAATCCCTGGGATACAACTTTGATGGTTAAATGTTAAAAGATAAATGTAACCTGAATAAATGTTGTTGATTATATTTTTTATGAACTTTATTATACCATTCTAAGAACCATTTTAATAGCAACCCCTTCCTGCCGGCCGAGGGAAAAATCTGTAATATCGGCGCCGCGCTCAACGTTTTAATTTATAAACTTCTCTAAAAGGATAGCGTGGCTTATACCCAGTATCTGGCATAGTAACGGGTTGATACTTACTTTTTACTACTTTATACAAGTAACTTGATATTAAACTTGACCTTGAATACTAAACAGACTTCCATTAGCTTCAATTATCGTAGATGCTTCTAACGCAAACCTTGAGTAACATGTGACTGACACTTTTCGAAATTGGTAGGAAAACATTTTTCAAAGAATATCCAATAATGTCATCATTCACTATGCTAGAGTAGTGACATTTTACCTTGAACTTGTCGAGGCTCCATTAGCGCGGATTGTCGCCGAACCCGCTTTGTGAACACGACGAGAATTTATTAATGGCGATTAACAAAAAGATTAGCATGACTATTGTAAGTAACAAATAATTATCAATGTTTTAATATATTTTTTGTCAGCTACTCTGATGGAGGTGAGGTAGAAATAATAGTATAATAAAAATAGTAGATTGTAAACTTTCGAAATTCATACTAATTATTATATAAATAAACCAGTCAGTTCGTGACCACGTTGGATGCAACTCTGCCGAAACGTCGAATCTTGTATAAAGGTAATTCGATATTGTCGCGATGTGACCCATTTATTTATATAATAATATAGTAAAAATAGTCCGTTAAAATCTTAGTTTTCGCGATTTATGTTTTATTAATTATAATAGCATTGCCTTGACAAATCTGATCAATATTGGCCCATTGTATTTTAGCCGTAAATAGTAAATCTAACAATAATATATAAGTAATATATAATTAAGATTTGGAACACCATCCCTCCTCCAGTACAAAAGGACGCAACAGTTTTAAATTCAAAATGAAGAAGTATCTACTTGAAAACAGAAATTTTTTATCTAATACACTAAATATTTCATAATCTTACTCGCAGTTGTACCTACTAAAATAAGCGCACGGGGGTGTTTAGTATTAGTTAGTATAGGCTGAAACTAGAATAAATGTTTGTATTAGTGTTATTATTATTATTGTGAATGTCATCAATCAACGGGATTTTTAAGTTTTTTAAGTTTCGAGTGACTACCGGACAAGTCCGGGACGCCACTCTTAGGGTGCGTCTGAAAATCAGTGCTGCAATAACCAAATTGCAGCAAAATGCTGAGACGCATCCTCTTCTCTGGGGTAATATTAGCTTGCCTATGTTACTTTTTAGTTTATTATTTTCTTGTATATTACCTATCAAAGAATAAATGTTTTATTATTATTATTAATACTTATTGAGGATTGGATAGAATATGATTGGAGATGAAATAATTATTTTATTTATTATTATTTAGTATTTTTTAAATGCCATAATCATAGCCACCTTTACATAATAGCTTATATATTTGTTAATTTAAGTTGTTGAAATGTGCCGTCATTCAGCGAAAGGAGGCCACTGAAAATAAGCAATGGGTATGCATTGCCAACCTTGTTGTAGTCTGAGTGGCTATCCCTTTCATCGTCTTTTACTTTGCTATAATAACTATTGAACATGTGTATGCACAAAGTTTATCAATTTGTGTGTACACGTTATATATCTTTATGACAAATGAGGGGTTTTCTTTTTTTTACTTGTGTTTCTCGTTTACGTTATTTTTTTCTTTTTAATTTATACTGTTTTTATGTTGCGGTGTGTTGAAGAATAAAGATTTTTTTTTATTTAAAGATATCGGTTTACGCCGTGTGGTATCTGGCAGAATAGAATAGACCACCCTCCTTTCATACCGAGGTGTCGTAAGAGGCGACTAAGGTAAGTGCCGTGTGTTATCCGGCTGCATAGAATAGACCACCCTCATTTCTTACCGAGGTGTCGTAAGAGGTGACTAAGGTTAGTGCCGTGTGTTATCCGGCTGCATAGAATAGAGCACCCTCATTTCTTACCGAGATGTCGTAAGAGGCGACTAAGTAAGTTGACGTCAGGCAGGCGGCGGGTCGTAAAATACGCAGCCAAATCATGTGACAACATGTTTGTAACATGTTGTGCCGACCCCACTTAGAGTGGGATAAGGGCAGGAGAATAAATGATAAAGATATCGGTTTGTGGGGAAACTCATTCTCTCTAAAATCGATCGAAACTCATACTCTGTTGTTTATTCTAGACGCGGTTGTAGACGGTGAATTCGGAAATGAATATATTATTGATCAGAATTAGAGTGTAATATAGATGCGAGAGACTGCTTGTCTCTCTGTTACGTTTTAAGGGTTAATGTAAGTAAAAGTTTATTATATGTACTAGTAGCTGTAAATGTGAGACGTCAGTGTGTAATAAAGCATTTCCTTTTCAATTTACATAAAACCTTAATGAACTTTTACCCTAGAATTTAGTTTATTAAATTAGATTTATCAAAAATATAAACAAACAACAAAAAATGAAAAGCCAAAGACTCTGATCTTCATGTCAAAGGTACCAGATGACCTAAATAAATAAATAAATAAATAAAACCTTCCAATTGTTTTATCTTTTAATATAAACCGTACAAGAAACGATGATTGATTTTCTCAAAATCAATCACATACATCAGACAGTTTTTGGGAACTTTGATTTATAATATGTACAGACTTACCAAATTTTTATTTTACTGTGGATTGTTCTAAAAAAAATGCTCATTCCTTTTGCATTATGACATTTAGCAAAGTAACGCTCACTGAAACTTTATTTTGTTTCATTTTTATTGTGTCATTTTTTGTAGAAAGCTTCGCGTCAGATCGTAAATATATTTTACTGTTTTTAGGTTTTCTCTGAGCTTTATTATTCAACGTTAAAACGTTGTAACGTCCATAAATGGAACAAAAAATTCGTTTTATATCGCCTGAGCTTGTTGAAGAGTGTATTAATCTGTTGTGTTGACTATTGTATGACTGAAATAATGGTGGTAGGAAATTATATAGCCGAAAATGCGGTTACTTCGAAAATTCGTAAGGAGTGATGCTTTTCATTTTCGACTGATGACCTCCAGTGTGTACATCCATTACTTGAAAATGATGATGATGCTTTAGTACTATATAAAGAGCTTAATACAAATATCGCTTGAAAGGGTAGATTGGTTTTAAATTGATCTTTATACAGTTTTTGAGGAAGGTTTAGATTATAACTACTCTCTGGCACGGTAACTGATTTTAATGGTACTTTCACTGGAAAATAGAGAAGATTGTGGAGCAACATATAGACTACTTTATATAATAGACTACCTGTGCCAGCGGCTTCGCCCGCATGGAATCCAGTGTGTCACAATATTTATCTATAATTGACATTCTGAACATAAAAGTTGTTATTGTGAGTTAACCGTAAGAGAGAAGAACATGCTATCGCAGACTTTTTTGTAGTATTTTTATAGATCTACAATTCTCTAGTACATTAGTTTAGCGTATCTCTGCTGGTTTACGCAGCGCACGCGACTAAAGCTCCCAGCAAGCAAGTTTTTTAACAACTGCTCGATTTATTTACAAATTACATAATACCGATATGTACTATATACTTAAACCATCCGAAAGTATGGCACTATCTTTTGGTAAAAACCGTACAAAAATCCGTTCAGTAAATTTTGAGAAAATCGATTACATACAGACAGATAGCTTTTTGGCACTTTGTTTTATAATAAGTATTCAGTATAGTTCACACGGAGTCGATATAAGATGACGCTATCCCGTAAATTAACGAGTCCTTGCTCTCGTAATTGTCTTGTGTTTTGGCACAGTTTTGGAGAAAAAAAATGAATATGAATAAAACAAGCATCGTTTAAATTTTTCGCCGTCATGGTCAAGATATCTAACGTAGACATCAACACTTTCCATTACGTTAGTGTAGGATTTGTAATATGAAACGCCTACTTCTAATAATAATCTAAAAATAAAGCGTTTTTTACCGTTAAAGCTTAATAATGCTTCAATAGTAATCCGCTTAAAGATTTCCGTATTTCTTTGATTACGTCAGATAAAATAAACCTGTTCCATCGCCAAACCCATTACGTAACTAATTTCTGTTAGTCGTATATTTATTTCAATAGCAAAGGAAATAACAAGGTTGTAGTGTATCATGTTGCAGTTGCAAGTGATGCGCTGAGATATATAAATAATTCACGACTATCCGTGAATAAGGTTTCTTTATTACCACTGTTCTTACACTTAACACGTTCTATTGTAACTCTATTTATCTGTCTACTTATATACAACTACAGGCTAATAAAAAATGTAATGGCGACTGTACCCTCAGCGAGACACCCCGAGACATGCCGAGTGCGAAAACGCGAGGGTCAGCACACGGCTGACCCTAAAGTAACTTATAAAGTCACCCATATAGTATATGTCACCCATATTTATTTAAACGCAACTTCTTTAACATGGACTGCAATTTTATTATTTGAGTAAAGCGTTATACTTATATTAATTATGGTTAAAGCTGTTTAAACTTAAAAGCTAGACATATGCTGTCGCCGACTTTTATTTAGAACTTTTAGAGGGGAACAATTTTGTAATACATGATTTTTGAATAACTTTCACCGTTTACTTATTGCACGCAAGGAAAGCTTTAAATTATTTATTGCTGATCCTATTCTATTCATCTTAACGGTATGTTATAGGAAGGCTATAGACTATGGCCTTCCTTGATAATAGACACTCAAATAATTTTTCAAATCGGTCCTGTAGTTCTTGAAATTAGCGCACTCTAAGAACAAAAAAACAATCTATTCTTAAATATTAACTATATATTTAAGCGTGTAGAATTTCTATAATAAACTATATAGAGATTTCTCCACTTCATAACTTTGATAAACATGCCGGCGTAACCTTCAATTTCTGAGAATTAAAGCCATTCAAAAGCGTTGATACACATTCGTTAAACTATTAACACCTATACGGCTACATAAATTGTCTTTGATTAGAACGCCTCGGGCACTACGTTTAATAGAGATACGATTATAAGGTCACACAAATTATACGTTTCTCCATACCATGTTATATAAACGAACTAGTTTTAATAGTCTGTAATTAAGGCCTATCATTCTTAAAGCAGAATGACCCTCGTCTAAAAATCGCCTATCATATTAACGTCTGATTTCAAAGAAGTCATTCGAGCTAACATTATACTCACAAATCCAAGAAAAGTCATAAGCAATCAACAAAAACCTCTTTAATGGTGAATATTGCAGCCTATACCTAACTATTTTATTAGAAATATCTAAATTTACATCCAAAGGAATTAATGAAAATCATTAGTATATTATTATTTTTTTTATTTCATTTCATCACATAATTTGACAACTATAAAATGCTTTATTTGCGTTTAAGCTAAGCTGTGATAGCCTAGCGGTGAGACCGTGCGACTCTTTCAAGGGTAACACGAGTTCAAATCCGGACAGGCAAGTTTTTCTATTAAAACTCATGTGTCTAATTGATAATTTCAATTTATCACACGCTTTTCGGTGAAGGAAAACATCGTGAGGAAACCTGCATATCTCTAGATCATTCTAGGGATATGTGTAACCTACCAATCCGCATTGGAGCAGCGTGGTAGGTCTTGGCTCCAATCCTTCTCTCCAAAAAAATAAAAAAAAAACAGAGAGAGGAGGCCTAAGCCCAGCAGTGGGCATAGTAACAGGCTGTTACTTTACTTTTTTTTTTTTTTAATTCTTTTCAAAACAGTCCTCTATATACCAAAAAGAATGTACGATTTTCTACATCGCTAACTACATTTTAGAATATCTTTTACCATTTCACAATGCAACGCGTTTAAAATATTGTATCGGACAATATTCAACAGAACTTACTTGTCTTTGTCACACTAATTAACATTCCAAAGTCAAAAACAGTCACAGCATTCAGAAATTAACACATCATAGTTTCCATTTAAAGTAAATTCGCGTGACATGAAATGTATTTTGTTATAATAACCGAAGCTCAGAGAATGCATTTGTTATTTGTTAGAATTTACCACGCCATCTCAATAAGTGTAACCAATGGCGGTTGAATAAATCCATTTGTTTCGGTTAATTATTATTCGGTCCAATGACGAAGCAAATTCTTGAACAGAGGAAATATTTAATGTTACAGATTACGATAATTTACGTAAGGAAAAATTTGTTTTAATATCGATTCCGATATCGCTAGTACAAATTAAAATATAGCTTATTCTATATTTCGACCTTAAGTTCAGCATTTATTTTGCTGTTCAGCTGTTGATTACTAAATACTCTAAATGCAATCTAGATACCCATATGTGTCTTAATAACAACACTGCCGAATACAAAAATGTAGATTGTTAGGCCGGCACAATTAAACACAAAAATATTATTTCCATAGTAATATTATAAATGCCAAAAAAAGGCCTGTCTGTCTTTTCAAGGCTAGTCCACTGGACCAACATAATGCCATTCGGCACAAATAAAGTGAATCGTCTTCTTTTGGAGTAGGAAAAAAAACATGTAGTTAGTAATTGAGATTATTAACTTTAAAGTCGACGCGAAAATGACGCGGGTACACTTAGTTCATAAAAATTAAGAGAAGGGTGCAAATGTTCTTCTCAGTGCATAGTTACAATTTTACTAGATCAACATCGATATTATTTACTGGACAGTTAGCACAATGGGTATTAACCCTGCCTTGCTACAGCTCCGCGGGTCGCGGGTGCGATTCCCGCCGAGGGCCAACATTTTCTATAAACAATTTCTTGATTCTTCGAGCGCGGGTGTATATATTTATTTAAGTAGGTATTTAAAATTATATATGTAAAATAAAATAATATCTACCAGTTGTCCGTCACTCATAACACAAGTATACGTTACTTAATTTGAGGACGGACGACCGTGTGTGTAAGTGTACCATATATTTATTATGTAGATAACGTTTAATTCTCATATTGCATAGGATGTTTCTAATTTATTTAAACGGTAAAATATCGAACTTAAACCAAAATACAAATATTTATTCTGTTAAGGTAAATTTAATTGTCGAAAACGACGTAATTTTATTAACGCATAAAAACATTTTTCGCTAATTTCTAGATATTCTAATTATTTCAAATATCGATATTGCAAGAGATGGGAGTGATCGTGATTATCACAGTGATTGCAACAGATTTGTGTAATTGCAGTGCCAATGAATTAGTTTCGCTTTCTGATATGTAAAAAAAGGCTGACTAAATAATAAAATACATTAGAAATCAGCCATAATATTGATTCCTAGGACCTAAAAACAGTAGGTTTAAATTCGAAGTGTTCAATACCGATATCGCAGTACTACAATTCGAATCTTATTCTTTGCTAAGTCGAATTTTCATTAGCTAAAGTTTTAAGATGAGGAATTAATTAAAGGTGCGATAGCTCCGCCGTTGCGGTTGTTCGTTGTTGAAACTTTTTTAACTCTGGTTATCTGACCCGTGCGGATAATTTTTGAATTTTAATTGGATTTTAAGTCTCCGCAATTAATTGAAGTTTCAAGAATATGAAATTTTCACGGATTTAATTAAGTGTTGTGTACAGTGCTGTGTTGGTAGGGTGTGCTTAGTACTGTGTGGTGTTATCCTTATATATAAGGTATGAAAACCATATTTGTACATTCAGTATTGTATAAATTTTCTTTCAGCGCGGATTATAGCAAAACAGTATTATCATTTTTGATATTGCAATGAACCGGAATTAGTTTATCCTATATTAGTTCCGGTATAGAGGCTTCAATTGTGACATGACAAATTTCGTCAATATTGATCCAGTGGATTATCCCTGAAAGCGTTACAGATAGATAAACTTTTGCATATATTATATTACTATACTTAACTATAGTAGATTTTAAAGTGCAATTGAGGGGAGTTGGTGACAATAATGTCTGTAGTACTCGGGAACGAGTACGCAGCGCTCCAGTCAGTTCGTGACCACGGTGGATTCAAATCTGCCGAAACGTCGTCGAACCTTATACAAAGGTAACTCGGTTTTGCGACCCGTATTTTTATATATTTATATAGGTAACTAATCTATGAGATTGTAATGTCATATTTACTCGCCTGGGGTTTCTCTGATCACACAGTCCCCATATTCGGTTACACGCTTTCAAAATAGATACTAAACCTTATGTTACACAAACAAGTATGTTATTATAAATATTATTCTAAACGGTAGCAGTTATGATAATTAACCCGACACATTAACAACCACGTCACTAATTAGTTACTAATTACTGAACGTGTATGTTTAATTACACGTAGCTCACATCGTGACTAGTGACAATAAAACATGTGGAATAACAAAATGGCGGTCTCCTAATACGTCAGACATGTATAACATTTATATAATAACTCGTGGCTTAGCCCGAAAGGAAATCAGTGTTTCACCAAATATTTTCCAGCGTAAATCCCGATCTCGCGGAAATAGTAAGAACTAGAATAGTAAGAACCCGCAATCTTCCAGTGAAAAGTCCCTTTAACATTGGTTAAGCTGTTCCGGAAAATGTACTAAGAACTTAAACCTTCGTCAATAATTGCACGATCTTTTAGTAAAATCGATTACGTACAGACTGACAGCTTTTGGGGATTTTATTCTATATCAGGTATAAATATAATCGGTATCTGCAATTTATCGCAGGCTTTTCGGTGAAGTAAAACATCGTGAGGAAACCTGCATATCTCTAGAGAGTTCTGTAATAATTGTAACCTACCAATCTGCATTGGAGCAGCGTGGTAGGCCTTAGCTCCAACCCTTCTCTCTAAAAACGGAGTGAGGAGGTCTAATCCCAGCAGTGGGATAGTACCAGGCCATTACAGATATAGATAAATAAAATATCGTCATTTTTAGGATGACATATTACAACTGCAAAAATTACACCGCTCCCTTAGTTTTTTACGTTTTATTCCTCTACCAGATGCTAAGACACCTTTACATCTCTTATCATATAGATAAAACAAGGGTACAAATTGAAGCTATCTTTAGCACAGACGTGGCGGGTCATTGTCGTGATGCGACCATTGCTGTAGGCTAGTCGTGGCCGGTCGCAAATCCATCTAGTCTAGATTTAGCTCACCCGATACAGGGAGACTAAATGTATCCAATTGCTGGATAAAAGACAAATATAGTTCAACTCTATCGGTAACAAACATGTCATAATTGCACTATTATAATTTTGCCGATTAATGATTAGGCCATTTTTAATAAGGTTCAAAAATGTTCAGTTCAAATGACACTACTTTCGTTAGATACACAAAAGGCGCCATAGTTCAATTCAATCTTATTTATGTGTCTCTTTTTTTGACTGGCTTATTTATGACTGGCCCGTTGGCGCAGTTCAGCTCCGCGGGTCACGGGTTCGATTCCTAGAGGGCCAACATTTTCTATAAACAATTTGTTGGTGCTTCGACCCTGGGTGTGTTTTGTTTTAAATTATATATGTAGTATATTACCAGTTGTCTGTTACTCATAACACAATTCTTCATATTCTTTAAGTTGGCACTATTCATTGTTAATGACAATATTGAAGTCTACAACCGCACCTAACTAATGACTTCTAGAAGCAGGCGTTACTTTGTTGAATTCTATATTACAGAAACCATAACAGTACTACTTTGCTATAATCCGCGTGTGTTAAGAGAATGTATGTAATGTAAAGTGTATGAAGCAGGTAAAATTCACATACCTTACACATGCAGGACAAGTCACTGCACGTATCCTCATCTGTGTCGTTGGAGTCTATCCTCCTGATGATGCTTCAGTTTCGGGGCGAAACGATTGTCGAGATTTTGGTGTTGGTTGTGTGTTATGCTTGTGTGCATTGTTGCTGGTGAGGCGTCTTAAGAAACTAGCTATTAAAAATAGTAATAATAAAATAATTTTAACTTTTTCTATTCTACTTTGTTATTAGGCTCTTCTTCGTAGATGCAATTTCCTAAGCAGCGATATATTATAATGGGTTGATCTAAAAATGCTCAGAAATAACATTGAAGAATAGAATACAATAACATAATATTGAAATACGGCAAACTGAATTTTGGAAGTTTGCATTATTTCCGTTGGCAATATTGGATGTTTCAGTCTGAGCTTCTATTATTACAGGCTGATACAGTTCGAACCCCACGGGAGCCTGTAGCTCTGGAAAACTCAATTTGCATCCCATGCATGCTAAACAAAGCGAGTAATATCGGGAAAACTCTTCTGTGAAACGAATATTTGAATTTCGTTCAGTACGGGATCCATAAATATAGACACACATAAACATAAAATGCTATTTCAAAAAATATACGAAAAAATTTCACCTACTAGGTTCTGTCTACGAAATCATTTGCTTCATAAAAAAATCAAAGGGGTTTTTGTGAAAGAAGAAATAATAATAATTTAAGTATTTTAACGGGGGTGTAAGGGAGCTCGTCCCATTCAGTCTCTTCAAGTATATATCTCACCTGCTTGTGATGCATCCTACAGATACACCAACGAGGCTCCTGCGACCGATTAATCGCGGTATAACCATTTTTGTAGCTGACCCAACCAGACTGACAGTAGACAGCAGCACTGTCGGTGGGACATGGTCACCACTGCGATCACCAACCCGCATGCCAAGCGTTATGATTACCGGCAATACCTTCATGGAATGAAGAGACTTATGTCCAGCTGTGGACGTCCACCGGTTGACGAAGAAGAACGATTTCCAACTGATCTTTTACAAATATGTATTAAATGACAATGTTTACCAAAAAGATTATACATATATCTAGGCGGCAAAAAATAAATCGAAACCAATATTATATTTATATTTCTTTGCAAACTAGCTTCTATTTACATTCGAATTTTCGAAATTTTGGTCATAAAAGTAGTTAATCATGAGTGATAGAGACATGCTATCGCGGACTTTTTTGTAATATTTTTGTAGACCTACAATTCTCGAGTACATTACTTTAGCGTATCTCTGCTGGTTTACGCAGCGAATAAATCTCCCAGCAAGCAAATTTTTTTAATATCGATATAGACTAAACCTAAACCAACCGGAAGTATTGCAATATCTTTTGGTGAAAACTGTACAAAAATCCGTTCAGTAGATTTTGAGAAAATCGATTACATACAGACAGACAGCTTTTTTTTACTTAGTTTTATAACAAATATAGATCCCGAATTAATAAAAGTGAAAATACAATCACTTTAGGCCATTGTAATGTGTAATATAATTGTGGTGGTATTTCGTTATCAAAACACTTAAAATTCAATTAAACCAAAGTTAGAAATGCAACTTAATTAGTAAACTAATGCACGATGACGTAGCAGATTTGATCTTAAAAAGATCAGGAATGTGGATAAATTGACAAGATATTGAAGAAAAACCAGCAATAGAGATTAAATAGATATTTATCAATAGTTTCCTTTTTTACGACATTAAATACAATTTTTAAAACCCACTATTGAGTTGGTAAAAATGGTTTTCATTTTACGGATAAAAAATCGATTTCACTCCAATAATAACCATGAATACATTCTGCTAGAGTAAATTGCACGTTGTTGCGAACACAGCGTTCGCTATCAATGAGATATTACCTCAAACGTCTACGCCGATACTTTGAGCCACATTACGTATGCACCTTTAAACCACAGTTCAGACAACAATGTATCTTGTGCGGAATGTATTAAACGATATATTTGCATATACCAAAACTAAGGCTTTATGCGACATAGGCTCTCGAACTACGGTTAGGCGCATGCAAAGATGTTTCTTTTGTTTAATAATGGCCCTTAAGAGGTACAGTATAAGAACCCAGTGAAGGATAGTTCTAATACAATGTAAAAGTGGCACGTGCGACGTTACACAAGACCAGCGTGATTTGAATCGCCACCTGGACAAGGAAACTCGTAATTTTCGCTTCAAAAGATGTCTTTTGTTTGAAGTCACGTAAAGGAATAATGCGAAAACTATACTTCGTACATTACAGGAATTTCCGTTAGCATGCGATGTATTAAATGCACGACGCATAAGGTTTTTTAATTTTGATTTTACCAAAAGTTCATCTTACACTGTTCTTCGTCAATCACTTTCATTCAGCACTACATAAACAACAGAACCTGGTTTTCATATCAGTTCATCTCTACACGAGTACCATTGCATCATAACTTACAGACGAGTCGAGCACGAACAAGTCAACAACGTCTTCAGGTATTGTTTGTAAAATACATCTAACTTTTCATTTATCTTCAAGAAAGGTTTGCTTTGATTTTGCTTTAAAGCAAGTTTTACTTTTAAAAATATCCTTGCATAGTATTTTATATAATTTCCATTTTTCACCGGTTAAACTATTCTCAGATAATCATTGGCTAAATGTAAAGTGGGCTGACTATTGCAGTTTCGTTGATAACCCAAATATAATTTCTCACAACTTCATTAAAGTTACTTCTACACCAACCCATCAGTGTTGAAAAAAACAAGATGTTTTATCTGCTTGTACTATATTGTGATCGCTTCCTATAGTTACAATGCAAAAATGTTACGACCCATTTACGAAGGTTATATTATCTTTGCTTGTTCTGATGTTTCATTGCCGTCATTTCTAACGTTATTCTTTTCAGTTTACGATTTGCGAAGGGTTTAGGACTTTAAAATTGTTTACATAATTAACTAATATGTCCATATTCCTAAGAATTAACTAATTTTTGTTGTGACTTGTGTTAGCTATTCCAAAATATTTGTCTATAGCTAAACTAAAAATCATAGACGAGACTATAAAATAAAGCCGACGGGCGGGACATGCTGGCGCTAGCGGTCAAAAGGAATAGACGTAAAACGTAGAAATGGTAAATTGTAATAATATAACATAGCAGATTGTGTATAAAATTGAATAAAATGGAAAAGTACAAAGCTGCAGTATTTTATTATCACTACATATAATCAATAGAGAAGGCGATCCTGTTAACACTTGATGTACCTTTTCTAAGGCTGTGTTCGTCGTCGCAATATCATATTATGGTCTGTCGAAAAGTTATATAAATTCAAATAGCCATTCCTCCGTTGAGACCTTAAAGTTTCATGATTTTTCTTAATACCTGATTTTGAATGATTTTTAAAAGAATTATAAATTGATTTAGTTAAAGTATTGGGTTTAAAATGAAGAGTAAATTAATGGACTTTTGAATTAGGAATTTTACAAACACAAAAGCAATTCTTTTCAATTGTTTTACATGCTAAGTATACGAGTTTGTATGCACAGGTTTTATGTAACACTATCAAAATCTGACGCAATAAGATCAATCGATTAAGACATGTCTGATCTATCGATAACGTGGGATATGAATGGCACATAACGCACAATTTCAACATGGCATATTAATGCATATTGTTTGAGACCTAAATTATTAAGCCAACACAAAAACCGAATCTAAGAAATTGCAGAATCGATGCAGATATTTAGAGCATAATGACGATAGAAATCTAGATTGCTGCGAATCGGAATGATTATGGAACGCTTTTTAATTTTTAGCATATTGAAACTAATAAAATAAGTATCCGGCTGAGTAGAATAGACCACCCTCATTTCTTACCGAGGTGTCGTAAAAGGCGACTAAGGTAACTCGACCCGCCGTGTGGTATCCGGCTGAGTAGATTAGACCACCCTCATTTCTTACCGAGGTGTCGTAAAAGGCGACTAAGGTAACTCGACCCGCCGTGTGGTATCCGGCTGAGTAGATTAGACCACCCTCATTTCTTACCGAGGTGTCGTAAAAGGCGACTAAGGTAAGTCGACTCGCCGTTAGTTATCCGGTTGAGTAGAATATACCAACCTCTTTCTTACCGAGGGGTCGTAAAATACGAGTAAGGTAAGTTGACGTCAGGCAGGCGGCCGGTCGTAAAAAATACGTAGCCAAATCATGTGACAGCATGTTTGCAACATGCTGTGCCGACCCCACTTAGAGTGGGATAAGGGCAGGAGGATGATGATTGAAACTAATAAAATAAATAATAAAATTTATCTGGCATCGATGGATTTTATCCAGAATTAGCTTTGTATGATTTTCAATTTAAATATTTAATTAGTTTGTGAAAGATTTATGAATAATTCAAATAAGATTTTGCAATCCATTTTCGAGCTAGCTTAATTTGGTTAAGGGCACTGTTTCCCTTCACAGTTATTCTATATTATCTACTATTATCTTAATTAGCATAAAGTGTTAACAAGCAAAGTGAAATGAACAAATATAGATACAAGTGTTTAACAGAGATGCAATATATAATATATAACCATTAGTATATATGTTATATACTAGAGACGAAAATATTTCTTTTGATTTGTAAAAATTAACATAGAACATGTAATTTTGTTCTTCTTAAAAATATTAAATTCTAAAAATTGAATCAATGTTTAAAGATTTATTTTAAAACTGTCAACTGTACTTATATTAATTTATATATAACTAGATGTGCCAGCGGCTTCGCCCGCGTAGAAATAAGCATGTCAATTTTTTTCTAGAATTCAAATTTTAAACATAAAAGTAGCTATTGTGAGTTAACCATAAGAGATAGAGACATGCTATCGCATACTTTTTAGTAGTATCTTTATAGATCTACAATTCTCTAGTACATTACTTTAGCGTATCTCTGCCGGTTTACGCAACGCACGCGACTAAAGCTCCCAACAAACAATTTTTTTTAACAACTGCGCGATCTCTTCAACACAATTTACATAATAACGATATGTACTATTTACCTAAACCATCCGGAAGTATTGCACTATCTTTCGGTGAAAGCCTTACAGTAGATTTTGAGAAAATCGATTACATACAGATAGACAGCTTTTTGGGACTTTGTTTTATAATAAGTATGGATAATCAAATGTAAATGTAACTATTCAACTTTTAGAATTTGAAATTTTACTCTTGCTTTTTTGCTCATGTTATTTATTATGTTCAATGTTTTTTTCTTGTTTCAGGTAAGTGATAATTTCTCTATTAACAACAGATGTACAATTCACTTAAGGTACGCTTATATTTTAAATTATGACTTTTATCGTAATTGTTAAGATTTACTACTCCTCCCCTTTCCCCCTCCTCGCGTCGTATTTGTCATTACTGAGGGTCGTGATCCCTACGATTAGGAAGCAGACTCTGACGTAAGACTTCCTTCCATCTGTTCCTGTCTTTGGCCATGTGGAGTGCGTCGTGGAGTTTGGTGTCCAGGGTAGAGCGAATCTGGTCGACCATCTAATGGGGCTGCGGCCTCTCCTTTATAGCCGGGTATATAAAATTTCTATGTTCATTTAATTATTCAGTCAAGATTTACCAATAATTTTTTTGCTAAATTTATTTACTCATAAGGTGATTTATTTTAATTTATTAAAGTGTGCAATAATCTGGATGTCTAATATTACTCCTGACTAATTATCTAAATTCATTTGGGAAAACTAATTTCTGTTCTTATTATGCTTTTAACATATATTTTGCACAATATTAAACGTTTCTTATCAAAATCGTTTTTAAAATGATGTTATATGTTATCAGTGATTATTCGTATAAATGTGATAGGAATATTTAACCTCGTAACTGGAATTATTAATTCCTGTATTGTCTAGGTAGTGTTGATTATTCGAAACGATATTTCTTTTTGTCAATTAAAATACATTAGTTACCTTAACCATTTTACGTTCAGCATTACTTTAAAGAATTAAAATAAATATTTTAGAAGCTATTGCAAGATTAAAACTAACGCGAGTCATAATATTAGTAGAAGGTAAGTAGAAAAAGGAGTCCTGGATCTTCTAGTTATCAGAACAGCTAATTTGTCCAGAATTTCAAATCAAAATAATCTTTAATCAAATGAAATGGTTCGGAATGTTCCTATTACCGAGAAAAACAAGCAAGAAACTCGGCAGTCAATCTTTTTAACGTTTTCAATTTACATTATTCAACCTCAGTCTTGTATGAAGGTGAAAGGATTTTCAAATCAAAAACATTTATCATTTAAATATTTTTTTCGCTTAATGCATATCTCTAGAGTTTCTTTTCACTTTTTACTTAGGTATTGAAATGTTTTGGTAGGTTTATACGGCTTTTCCTGAAGATGATCGATGCATTAAAGTATTCCCAATGCGTCGGTTATGGTACATGGTCTGTTTAGACTTTACAAAGTTTAGTAGGTATAGGCTGTTGACGAGAGTGTAGACGTGATGCGTTCAGTATTCCTGTGCCCTCGTCAAGCAGCAAGGTGGAACACCATGAGGTTCTAGCCTGTAGGAGTCCGGCAAAACTGCTTCCAACCTCGCGGAATACAGTACCCATGAAGGGTTTCCTCATGTAAAACAAATGTTTATACGACTCTAATAAAACTTTTACGTATAAAAGAAAACTAGTTTCGTGTCTATCGGCGAAATTTACAGGGTACTGGTAAATTAGTAATAGTAAGCAAGTCCTCATTACTTTATACTGTAATCATTTCCAACTGGGACATATTTTAGGTAGTTATTTCTAGTTACTTATCGGCGAATGACTCCTTGGCCTTAATTAATTCTACCGTCGCATTTTCGATACACTTAACCAATATAAATACAATGTATAGATAATAATGAAAATATTATGATATTATTCATTATTAGCACCAGTTCAATGAAATACTTTTTATACATACAAAACTCCACTTTAGAAATAGGAACATAGATATTGTATCTGTTTTTGTTAGATAACATATACAAAAGTAATAATAAAATTATTTTGCTATAATCCGCGATAATGTAAATAGAAAATATGTAATGCTTAATGTATAGTGGATTATCCGTTTTCATACCCGATATCTGCAGGATTCTTAAAAACACATGCACAAAACTCCACCACCGCCACCATAATACACAATCATTACACACGTTCACTATCACAAACTCAACAATCGTTTCGCCCCGCAACCGAAGCATCATCAATAGATAGACTCCACGACAAAATTGCAAAGCTATTACTTTATAACTTTGCGATTATATATGTTTATTTTCAAATATATTTTCTATTTACTTTATCGCGGATTATAGCAAAATAATTTTATTATTACTTTTACTTTTGTAATATGGATCCCCGCAAAGTAACGCCTAATTTTATAAATTACAAAATAAATAATATTATATATATAGGACAATTACGCACACTACCTTCCGTCCCCATTAACAATATGGGAAACAAACAATTATAGTTAAATATACTTTTAACATTATACATATATAGTTGTAATAAATAGTTAAATAAATATAAACACTCAGACTCGAAAAACCAACAAATTGTGTTTAGAAAACGGAGGCTTTCGGTGAGAATCGAACCCACGACCCCTGGAACGGAAGGCTGGGTCACTGGCGCCTGTGCTCACGGTCCAGTCGAAATAAATACTTGTAAGATACCAACCTAGAAACTATATAACCTAACATTAACATTTACAATAGGCCAATTTTGGAACAAATGTAGGTGACCTTGACAGCCGACGCTTGCAAACTACCGCATTTGATTTTAGTACGCCGCACGCTATCGGTTGGCTATACGAAGCCAATAATCTACAGATTATAACACAAAGTACCCAAAAACTGTCTGTTTGTATATGAACAATTTTCTAGAATTAAAAACTGATTTTTGTATAGTAAGTTAGTAAAGTAGTGGCCTGTTACAATCCCACTGCTGGGAATAGACCTCCTCTCTCCATTTCTGGAGAGAAGGGTTGGAGCTAAGACCTACCACGCTACTCCAATGCGGATTGGCAGGTTACACATATCTCCAGAATTCTCTAGAGATATGCAGGTTTCGACGATGTTTTCCTTCACCGAAAAGCGTGTGATAAATTGCAATTATCAATTAGACACATGAGTTTTAATAGAAAAACTCATTGGTGCCTGCGCGGGTTTGAACTCGTGTTCCCCTCGTAAGAATCGCACAGTCTCACATCGGTATTATTATTATTTATTTATATATCTATATGTGTTCATATAATCGGTGTGTATGTGTGTATATATATGTATATGTACTTTTTAATATCGAATTTACTGCAGTTGAGACTGTTATTATGCCGTCTGCGTCATCCTTTTTGGTGTCACACCACTGTACATATTAATTGTTAGATTTTCGATTATTATGATTATATTTTATTTAATGGTAAGTTTACATACTTGTATTTTATATTTGTATCGTGGTGTTGGATCAAATAAAGTTTTTTCTATTCTATTCACCGCTGGGCTATCACAGCTTTGATTTTTGTATGGTTTTCACTAAAGGATAATGCAATCCTTGATAAAGGTTTGGATTAATAGTACATTCTCTGGAATAGCTAAACTGACTGACCACACATATCCCAAAGTGATGATGATGATGATCCTATAGATTTTGGTGATGGTTGTGTGTATTTCTTGTGTGCATTGTTGCTGGTGGAAATATCATGGGATACGAGTGGTCACTTGTCCTGCATGTGTAAGGTATGTGATTTCTGCCTGCTTCGTACACTTGTAAGCTGTGACAGCCCAGTGGTGATACCGTGCGACTCTTACGTGAAGAATACGAGTTCAAACCCGGGCAGGCACCAATGAGTTTTTCTATTAAAACTCATGTGTCTAATTGATAATTGCAATTTATCACACGCTTTGCGGTGAAGGAAAAAATCGTGAGGAAACCTGCATATCTCTAGACAATTCTGGAAATATGTGTAACCTACCAATCCACATTGGAGCAGCGTGGTAGGTCTTAGCTCCAACCCTTCTCTCCAGAAACGGTGAGAGGAGGCCTATTCCCAGCAGTGGGATTGTAACAGGCCGCTACTTTACTATACACTTATAATTACATACATTATCTTAACAAACGCGGATTATAGCAAAGTAGTTCTTTTATAGGTTCTGTAAATCACGCACACGTCACATTTAGCTACTCTGAACTTGCAATATAATAAGCCGTGTAGTATCCGGCAGAAAAGAATAGACCGCCCTCCTTTTTTACCGAGGTGTCGTAAGAGGCGACTAAGGTAAATGCCGTGTGGTATCCGGCTGCATAGGATAGACCACCCTCATTTCTTACCGACGTGTCGTAAAAGGCGACTAAGGTAAGTTGACGTCAGGCAGGCGGCTGGTCGTAAAATACGTAGCCAAATCATGTGACAACATGTGTGCAACATGTTGTGCCGACCCCACTTAGAGTGGGATAAGGGCAGTAGAATGATGATGAACTTGCAATATAATATGATGTTTAGGTAACTTAATTAATATAAAAATGATTTTACGTCACTATTAACGTATTTTGTGTTGTCACCCTCAAGTTCCGGTTCAAGTCTAATGGTAATTTATATGAACGGCAACACAATTTCGCACCTGTCGTAATGGCGCACTGGGGAGTGCAAAAAGCTCGTGATGTTTACTTTTCCGGACGTGCACTTCGCAGTTTTCCTCCACTCTAACACTCATATTTACATCGTAACTAGGGTTGACGCGCAGCCGGGAAATTGGCGAACGTTAATATATTAAAAACTTACTAGTACAAAATTAATGAAAATATTATTTTGCTGTAATCCATCATAAAAGAAAAATATATGTAATGCTAAATATAGAGTGTACTATCCATTCTCATACTCATGCAGAATTCATAAAAATCATGCTCTAACAACCACCGATAATACAAGAATACGCAAGCACTGCACACATCCACTACCACAATCTCAACAATCGTTTCGCTCCGTAACCGAACCGATTGCGAACCGAAAGTAACCTGTGGATGCAACTCTGCCTAACCCCTCGTTCGCACGAGATGAATTTTATCGCCGAATTGAAACAAATGGGTATCCAGGTATCTGTTCACACGACAGCGTATTTATATCATGACGTATTTTATCGTGCAGTGTTCCATTTTAGTCGTTAGAGCGAGGGCGTTAAGCGGAATATATCAAACGAAACTTCTTATAACGCCTATTGTGGAATTTTAACGCGACGTAATTTTTACGTCCGTGCGAACGAGGGATAAACGTCGAACTTTATACATACAAAGGCAACTCAATTTTGTCGCGATGTGACCCGTTATTTATATAATAATAAGTATGGATCGCGAAAGCTTAAAATCTACCGAAAGGAACCATTTCCATACCGAGCAAACATTTCGCATGTTTACTGTTAAACTGACCGAATTTCAAAATTAGGCTTAATTGAGTTAGATATACTATATAGTAATCCTTATTTCAATGCCATCTATGACATTATTTTATTGTTATTTTAACTGTTATTTACTTTACTTGGCCGTGTGGTATCCGGCAGAATAGAATAGACCACCCTCCTTTCTTACCGAGGTGTCGTAAGAGGCGATTAAGGTAAATGCCGTGTGGTATCCGGCTGCATAGAATAGACCACCCTCATTTCTTACCGAGGTGTCGTAAAAGGCGACTAAGGTAAGTTGTCGCCAGGCAGGCGGCCGGTCGTAAAATACTTAGCCAAATCATGTGACAACATGTTTACAGCATGTTGTGCCGACCCTACTGAGGGTGGGATAAGGGCAGGAGAATGATGATGATCTATGACATCACGCTGTGAACTATTAAAAAAACTAGTATTTCCTTCCTCTTCCAAGTAATGTGTCTCTTTAATAATCATGAATTTTGTAAGCCCTACGTTACGCTTTATTGCAATTTGCCACAAAACAACTTTTTTAAATTTATTCACTTTAATACAATGCGAGTGATTATAAAAATGAAGTTGATTTTTATATTTTATCTTAAGTATTTTTCTGAAATAGTAAAGTAGCGGCCTGTTACAATCCCACTGCTGGGAATAGGCCTCCTCTCTCCGCTTCTGGAGAGAAGGGTTGGAGCTTAGATCTACCACGCTGCTTCAATGCGGATTGGTTTGCTGTAAAGTTTCATCCAAATCCGTCCAATAGTTTTTTTGTGAAAGAGTAACAAACATCCATCCATACTCACAAACTTTCGCATTTATAATATTAGTAGGATTAGTAGGACAGTCTTCCTCGATAAATGGACATTCTTATATTTAAAGAATTTTTCAAATCGGTCCAGCAGTTCCTGAGATTAGGGTATTCAAACAAACAAACAAACTCTTCAGCTTCATATATTAGTATAGATAGATGTCACTATCATTTATAAGCCTGTCCATGGTCCCCCTACTCTCGGAATAACAACTCTATGCTAGAAGTACTTTAGTGTTCGGCAAAATTGGAACTGTTTAATATTCAATCCAAAATTCAACAAACATCTAGTTTCCACAACGGGTTCATTATTAGTTGAATGGGGTTTAGCTCTAGATGTTTCCAAAATAAGTCTATTTCGATACTTTAACTACATTACATTTAGTTTAATTATTATTGTATTGTTTTAGTTATAATTAGTTTCGAGTTACATTCGCATGTGGTGTTTGCGTTTAATTCGTTCTACATTTAGTCCTAGTGTTATATAACAATAGAATATGTATTTCAAAGATGTAAGTTGGTAAACTTAACAAATTTTAAAAAATAATAATAATATTTGGCGACAGAATCGACAAATAGCTTTTTGTCTTTATATCCATATTAAACAAAAATAACAATAATAGTTAGTACTCAAGCCTCTGAAAATGTCATAGCTATCTCTCGACCTACAGAAGGGTATCGTTATTCCGATGATTTCTCTGTGAGCACTCGTGTAAAAAATTTACAACCAATATCATAGTTCCGTGACATTATTATACGAATGCGAACCGATTCTCATGGAAACTGAGAAAATAGCGAATATTGCTTTTATAATTTCTGCTCCATTCATTTTAGGTTTATTAAATAGTTATTTATTTGATTAGTAAGTATCCTGTAATTTAAGACTACGCAGACGAGCATATGTTTATGTTTTATCTAACGGAAATATATTCTCTGAAATAGTAAGAATTTATTTCCACTACGTTTTTTCGTAAATTATTTCTTCTCATTACACTTTTGGAGGGTCACGTTTTGTTTTAAAAAGTCCTTAGTTTCTGAAGACACCAATTTTTCAATCACACCTACTCCTATTATTATTACTTTAATTTGGTTAAAGTAGTTTTTAATTTGTCCTTAAATGTTTAGGTACAGAAACCGGCTATACTATCGGCTTCAAAATTTATCTAGTTTCAAGCCGATGCGGCACCATGAATTATTTATAATTTAACTAATCTATAGATTAGCATAACAATATGAAGCTATAGCTCTGAACTGAGTCTACATAATGAAACGAACGATCTAACCATACCGAAACGCACCGTTTACCGTCACCGTTTGACCTAATTGAAAATCTAAGTTAAAATTCCTTAGTTGAGGAATGCTCCACTTGAGCCCGTTAAGCCGTCAGACCCTTTCGTTATTAACAACCCATAATCAGTAGTGTCGGCATCTATTTGCCTTGCAAGATAAACACCGTCACCACTTTATCTTTTGACCTAGACGTCAACGTAACTTATATTTGCCTACATCTATTTTTCTTAAAGATAACTGCTTTCGATATTTTGTTTGTACTAAGACTGTCTGATTGTTTTTCTTGGTCACCTCATAAACAATTTTTGACGTTCATGTTACTGCTGGCATACAGTGAATTGAGATTGAACGGTATTTTAGTTTCTTCGGTATCTTTCAAAAATTTAAGAACTTGCTCAACGCATGAAACTGACCTTGATCGTCAACTCGTGCTAGAATGTTGACCGCGGCCTTGAAACGATGACTGCGACCTTGTAACGCGGGCGTGATCTTTGACCGGCCGTTGAGGATTCTCCAAAAATTCGTTTAGATTCTGTATAAACGGTGAATGGATATCGAGCCCCTTTTTTATCCTTTAGGATATTTAAACATTTAGTGGGAAACTGTCTATACTGCGACATCCAGTTAGCAATGACTACTCTAGCGCATTGTGAACCCAACCTCTATCGTTTCTACTAACTTTGCACCCTACCCATCACCACTTCAGCATCTCCACGAACTGGCCTTTTTCATTTATTGGCTCATCTAGGGATCTTCTTATTTTATGACTCTGAGATACTCCAATCAAAGCCCTTTTCATAGCATTTTTAGCTAGTCATCGATTTATTACAAAGACTGTAGTTAGCAATCAAAAATGGAAGTCCACTTTTGTCACTGACTGCACTCTTTCTTCGATAACTTTGTTTTTAGGCACTGATATATTTGGACGATATTTACACATGAAGCTGTGACAGCTCAGCGGTGAGACCGTGCGATTCTTTCCAGTTCAAGAGTTCAAGCCACGGGCAGGCACCAATGAGTTTTTCTATTAAAACTTATGTGTCTAATTGATATTTGCAATCTTTCACACGCTTTTCGGTGAAGGAAAACATCGAGGAAACCTGCATATCTCTAGAGAATTCTCTAGGGATATGTGTAACCTACCAATCAGCATTGGAGCAGCGTGGTAGGTCTTAGCTCCAATCCTTCTCTCCAATAAACGGAGAGAGGAGACCTATTCCCAGCAGTGGGATTGTAACAGGCTGTTACTTTATTTTTACTTTTTATGTACTCATATGTGTTTGCGAGCATAATCTTCAGGGCACAAAACGCTTTTAATGCACGTAAATTTATGGTAAGTGAACATTGATTACCGCGCTGATTTTAATAAGGAGAGTTACTAATTATCAATCTCGATCGGATTAACTCGCTAAAGCTAGTTATAGATAATCATTTATAACTGTCTACGCATTCCGATCGCTTAGTAATCTTTTAGGAGAATTAAGCCTATTTACGATACCATAAATATTGTTGGAATACCTAGCCCTTTAACGCGGTACAAGCGTTGAAATATGTTTGATAATTATTAGGTCTGCGTTTAATATGTATTGTACTACTCGGGACTATGCGTCGAGTGTTAAAATTCCTTCAATTATGGCTTTACCTGTACCAGGCGAGAACTTATCAAGTTCGAAACTCACTTTTCAGGGCAGTCATAAATAGGTTTACGTTTATTACACGTTTAAAAGTTATTTCAATAATTACAAGTTTGTATGTGCGATGTAAAAGACGACGACCGCGATCCGCTTTCTTTTCATACCATAAAGTGTGGATTGCATTGGGGTGAAAAAGATAACGTTATATGAACTATAGATAACTCTATCTCTTTTACTCACATGTTTTTAGGACGCATTCCGAACGCTCATTCGGCAACGACTTAAAGTGTGCGTCTTTAAGACGTTATGGTATGAAAAAGTAAAAAAAATCGTTTACGTCTTCCATTGAGTCGCAATAAGAGTTCATGGTAGACCTGCTGGTTGCTGTTAACAGTGATCCGCTCTCAAGGGACGCGCCCTTTAAAAGTCGAGGAATGTTCCCCGCATTTCGCATCTTCGGCCTTGTTGTGGAAATTCTCCTTCCAATGATGCTGTGTAAGACAAAAGAGCTAAATATCATTCGCCTAACCTTATCCCACTCTGAGAGGACTCGGCAAAATAAATTTTCATCTTCCATCCTCTTCTGTCATTCGCCAACACTGGCGCTATTTCTTTTATATGCATATCACAGTCCAATCCATTCATCTTTTTTCGACTTCCCTATAGTCCATCTATATTCATAAACACTTTGGTCGTATAATTTTCATCCATCCTCATTATATTAACAGAGATATTTATAAAAATGTAAAGGATGATATAAATTCTATTGCACCTACTTGAATGAACTTTAATACTGAATCGTCTTGAATACTTGAATACTGAATCGTCAATTTTATGACACAGCCACTGTTGCGATGAAATTAAACTACTTTTTTTGGGACAAAATTCTTTCTATATTTTTTACTAAACTTTGCAATTTGCATAGACAGACTATTACAGACAAAAGAAGAAATACTACAGACAAGTTGTTTTAAGAAGCATGCTTTTTTTGAGTAGACAGCCACCATATCACTTTAGACATCAATCTCACCACTACTCGACAGTGGTTCTCGAAATCGATCACTTAGTAAATCAGATTACTTATCAAACTAGACCGCCATGGTTCGTATGCTAATGATGCATTAACATACTCCATTGTTGTAAAGAGAAAGGCAAAGGAAAGGTACAGGGGTACCAACTTAGCTCAACTTATCTGTTTAAGCCGACGATCTGGAACAATTAGTTCCAATATAACTTTACAATCTGATTAACTAATGCAAAATTTAAGTAACTTTCACTATCTGTACTTATTCAGTAAATTTAAGACTCCTTAGAAGTCACGGAGCTGTGATAGCCCAGCGATGGCATCGTGCGACTCTTTTGAAGGAGCCACGGGTTCATACCCCGGGCGAGTTTTTCTATTAAAACTTATGGGTCTAATTGACGTTTGCAATCTATCAAATGTTTTTCGATGAAGGAAAACATCGTAAGGACATCTGCATGTCACGTGTATCGTAACAATCCGCATTGGAGCAGTTGTGGACGTTAGCTACAACTCTTTCTAAAAAAAAACCGGAGAGATGAGGCCTATGCCTAACAGTGGGATTTTTGAGACTTTAGAATCAGTGATTTATTTTAATATATTGACTGAATAGCAGTACACAGTACGCGCTAACTTAACCATCGAATACTCTCAATACCGCAGTATTTATTTTTCCTCTGCTCCCGAAATAAAAACGGGTTATATTTATACCGATCCTATAACATGTACACGCTTTCAAATTGCCAAATTTTTATCAATTTTGAACAGCGAATAGCCGTGAAAGCGTAACAGAACGAAAGACAGTCAGTCTTTTTTTCTTTATTCTAAAACAATTTACCCAAAAACTGTCTATTTGTGTGTGATCGATTTTCTCTAAAAGTACTGAACGGATTTTTGTAAGGTTTTTACTAAAAAGATACTGTAATTCTTGAGGAAAGTTTATGAGAATAGTACATTACGGTTAAATTCGCGCGTGGTCTGAATTTACGCAGGTAAAGAGTCGCGGGCGAAGCCACCGCTGCTCCCTAGTATAACATAAGAATAACGTACCTAACCAACACAATATAATCAAGGAGAAAACTATACTTATTTTTTTTTACTTGGACGTTCAACCTTACAATTTATTACTTGTATAGATTTTATTCGCAACATGAACATAAATTCATGAGGATGTTACTACTAAGAAACACTCAATCTCCTTCTTTCTGCTACACTTATCCCACTCTAAGGACAACATGTTTTTCTCTTCTGTTCTTTTCTTTCCAATCGTCATACTTCACACAATCCAACCATTTCTTTTGAGACCTCCCTCTAGTCATATATCCATCCACACTGAAACTCCACAAAGAGACAAGAACACAGTACAATTTTGTACTTAATTTTTATTTAATGACCAAGACACTCTTGACTCTCGTATTTAGGATCTGTGATGACAGATCCTAAATACGCGAGTCAAGAGTCGAGTAGTCGATATTTTACTCGTATCTGATGAAGGTTAAGTTTTCAGTTCATCAAATGCCATCCAAGATTATTAAAGGAGGATTATAAAGTTAAAAGTAAATTAGAGTTACTACAACAATAATTTATAAAATTAGGCGTTAGTTTCCAACTGAGTGTATGCTGTTAGCCCTAACGGCTGTCACCGGCTGGGACGGGCGAGTGTAAAAGCATCGTCGAGATTGCGAAATGCGGAGAGTAGAACGCAGAAGCTATACTAATTTCGGGGAACATCGTCCTAAGGGTGCCTCCTGTGAGGCTGAACCACGGCTTAGGGCGACGAGTAATGGCGGGCTAATAGTATGACTGATTTCTCATCATGGCGTTGAGAGTATGGCAAGAAACCACGTATTACTGATCGTGAATGAATCGTTAATCATCAAATGTCATCCAAGATTATTAATAAGAGAAGATAAAGTTAAAAATATATGATAGTTGCTACAGCAATAGTTTGTAGAATTAGGCGTTACTTAGCGGAGGTCCATAATACAAAAGAAGTGAAAATAAAATCAAATTTGTGTTATAGAGTGTTTACGCAATACAAGTTCGGCTACTTATCTTTCCGAATGGCGCCTTAATCTGTGCTAAATTGATTTGTACGCTCTACATTACGGCGCCGGTACGACATCGACACGCGATATGACAAAGTGGCCGGGTGTTATGCAGGGATTATTGTCATATCGCCATATCATAAATCATAAATCAACGATACTTTATTATACTTCAGTGCCTGCTCCAGAGGTTCTGATTTCGCAATGAATTGCCATTTATGAATATTTATTTATTACGGAATTCCATGATCGGGTTTCCAATTAACATGCGAGTCGAGTGAGTACACAGCGGTGCCTACGATATCCCTAATTTTGCGGAAAAATCTCAAGTGAAGTGAAAAATTCCATTCCAAAAATTATATTCGTAAAATATGAAAATTCAAGAAAATAAATGCCTCTCAACGCATAACTTTAATAGTTTTTCATAAAAAACTAACAAGAGTTTCTCAAAACCTATAGTTTTGGGAAAAGTGTAGAACAAATGTTATATGCCGCTTTTGCTATAATCCGAGATGATGAATCATAATAAATACAATAAATTTATCGCGGATTATAGCAAAATAAGTGCATCATAACTTTTGTACTATGGAATTCCTATAGTGACGCATACTTCTATAAATGTGTGAGTATTTGGGATCCGTATAGAGGAAGATACTTTAATCTTTAATGTCAAGTAGATTTGCTGTCTTTTTTATTACTAGCTCATGTATTGTTTTTAATATGTATTAAGTATTGCACCAGTAAGCCATAGAAAATTGATAAGCCGTAATCAATCACCATATTGCAAACATCAAACAATCTCTTAGGTCAAGAAACATTACACCGTCTAAACGATAATTGACTTGCGGACATTGATTCATCGATTTCGATAATTTATTAGTATTTGAGTCTAGTTTTAATGGCCAACAATTTGACTAGATCACATAAATTACAATTTATACAATGTTACAATCCCACTATTGGGAATAGGCCTCCTCTCTCCGTTTCTGGAGAGAAGGGTTGGAGCTAAGACCTACCACGCTGCTCCAATGCGGATTGGTAGGTTACACATAACTCCAGAATTCTCTAGAGATATGCAGGTTTCCTCACAATGTTTTCCTTCACCGAAAAGCGTGTGATAAATTGCAATTAGTTTTAATAGAAAAACTTATTGGTGCCTGCCCGGGTTTGAACTCGTATTCCCCTCTAAAGAGTCGCACGGTCACACCGCTGGGCTATCACAGCTCCTAGATCACATGAACTGACCGAATTTTGGAAAATGTATGGATTTCATTGGCCTTTGTTTCTTATCAGCAATTAACACCAAATGTAAAATGATTACCACTTCATAATCTGCGATTTCAAACGACTAAACGCGAGCACGAACCTGCAGAGGGCATACTGTACTGTACTCTCCAATCAGCACTTACGATCACCTTCGATCACCTACAACCCGGTAATTGTCGGCATTTCGGATACATATTCAAAATCCAAATTCAAAATATTCTTTATTCAAGTAAACTTGTAAACAAGTGCTTTTGAATCGTCAACATCACTGCTGGTTCGGAAAGCTGTTCCTACCGAGAAGAACCAGCAAGAAACTCGGCGGTTGCTTTTTTCAAACAATAATTCTTATCACTATTTACATATAGTTATTAATGTGTTGTACAGGGTTGAAGACAAGCTATATCCACGCATTCTTCTCGTCTAGGTAATCTTCAATAGTATAATAGGCTTTCTGAATTACCCTTTTTTTTATAGTATTTTACACTGCTCTAATGGTAAAGTTAAAGTAGATTGTGGAATTTTATTATAGAATCTTATACCGAAGCCCATAAACGAATTACGAACTTTTACAAGGCGCAAAGCAGGAACCCCAAGCTTATGTCGGTTCCTACTTTGTCTATTATATACATCGCGAATCCTTTTACGATTATTTACATTCATATGTAAAAAATTAAATTACTAGGGGACTACTACATATCAAAGGGAATCAGTCCATGGTGATTACGAATGTATCGTATTATACGGATGATCCGATGGAAACTTGCTCCGATGATCGTGCTGATTATAAGAATCACACGATCAACGATCATCGAAGATTATGGAGAACAGGGTATAAGTTATATATGCTTTGATATAAGATATATATGCTATGATCAGGGTTGTCACGCAAGCTTTGCTACGAATACTTCAAACATTCTAAGCATTTGAAAGTGAGGCGGCGTCCGTGATTCGAAATGACAACATATAATTATCAGCTTCGCAACGACCGGTCAGTAGGGTAATAAACGCTCGTCGGCCAACAGTACGGGATTACCGACAGATTGTGCAAACTAACGAGCTTTCAACGACTGCACTTGTAATGAGCAGTGCTTTATTCGGAAAAGAATAAATGATAATAAAAGTATTTTTTTTAATTGTTAATGAATCATAATCTGGACTGAATTTTTTTAGACAACCCATTGGCAATTTTGAAACCCGTTTTAAAGAACATATGGTCGCTTTCAGGAATAATAAGCCACAAAATTCACATTTCGCTAAACATTTGTTAGAAAGCGGTCATAAAGTTCTTAATGACCATTGTTTCGAAATCCTGCACATCTGTGAAAAAAGTTTGAAATTAAATATTTTGGAACAATATGAAATCATTAAGCATAACAATGGCATCCATCATTAACGAGCAGATAAATGTTTCTAGTTCAAGCTTGTTGCACGTGTTCCGAGGTAAAATAAGTGGTGGGGATGAACCAATTACTATAAAACATTGCTTGTTTGGATAATGCTTCGCTTCTTATCAATTTTACCCGGCGAAGCTTCTGCGCTCGTGGTTAGGGCTAACAGCATTAGACAAATTCGAAAAAAAAATGCTTCGCTTTGCGATTTTGTCGTGGAGTCTATCTCCTGATGATGCTTCGGTTGCGGGGCGAAACGATTGTTGAGTTTGTGATAGTGAACGTGTGTAGTGCTTGTGTATTGTGGTGGCAATGGTGAAGGTTTGTGCATGTTTTTTTTACGAATCCTGCATCGGGTATAAAAAAACGGATAGTCCACTATACATTTAACACTATTTATATATTTTCTATTTACTGTATCGCGGATTATAGCAAAATATTTTTATTATTACTTTTGCATTCGCAATACATTTATTGCCATATTTTATTTGATAAAATAATATCTTTCATCCATTAACCAGCTCGGTGAAGGTCGTTGTATAGCGGGATCTTAGACTATAACTTATTAATGTCAAGAGGCAGTAGAGATGCGCAAAATGTATGCCTGACAAGAAAAGAGTGATATATATATCTTTTCGATCTTGTGATATATATCTTTAACTTATTTAGCTTAGTACGGCTAAAAGAGAGAATAAGGCAGCTAAGACTTAAAATATATCCTTTATATCTTCGGCTCTTAGTTTGTCACATCTCAGATTGTGTGATAAAAACATGCGATATAGATGTTCGTCTCTCTCTTTTACGTGTAAATTGATATATAAGACCATTTCTTGCTCTCTAATTCTGAACGAGTCGTAACTTATCATAAAAATTGACTCTTAGGTATAAAGATATAGACATATAATTAAAAAACATGCGCGCTAGAGAGTGATTATATCTTTTGCAACGATGAACAGTCAATGTCCCAGTGGGATGGGAGAGTTGGGGACAAATTCATCACGACATCCTTATCCATCTGTATGATTTTGATTTCCCAATGTTTTACTAATTATTTTTTAAAAAGGATGAAAACGCATTACGACGCATAAATTCTCTTTCACAGTTATCTGTCACGTACAATAGAACACTCAATGTCCCAGTGGGATGGGAGAGTGGGGGACAAATTCATCACGACATCCTTCCGCAGGGGGCGCCGGCCCCACGAGCGCGCTTCAGGCTTTGATTCTCACGTCCGCGGCCCGAATGCGTTCCATTTAGCTAGCGCAAAGCACGTCACGATTGAAATAGGACTTTTTAAATTCCGGATGACTTTTGCTTGGCAGTTCGTCTGCTGTTTATTTTCGCTTATTGCACCCGAACCAAACAGGGATTATATATTCTCTATTCGTCACAATATAGGCTTCATTCACATAAATGCTTAAATGTTTATTCTTCAACTAGCTTGGCGCTTGCGGCTTCGCCTGCGTGAATATCAGTGTTTAATTGAAACTTTGAATGTTAAATTAGTTAATGTACGCTAACCATTGGAGATAGAGACATACTGTTCTGAACTTTTTTGTAGTGTTTTTGTAGATCTACAACTAGCTAGTACATTCCTATAGTGTATCTCTATTGGTTTACGCCGCGCACGCGACTAAAGCTACTGGCGAGTTTTTTTAGAACTGCGCGTCCTCTTGAATACAATTTACTTATAACTGTAATGCACTAATAACTTAGCCTTGCGGAAGATTCGCACTACTTTTTAATAAGAACCGTACAAAAATCGGTTCAGTACATTTTAAGAAAATCGATCCCATACAGACAGCTTTTGGGGAATAAGTGTTATTGGACTGGCCCGTTGGCGTTGTGGGTAGTGACCCTACCTTCAGCTCCGCGGGTCGCGGGTTCGATTCCTGCCGAGGGCCAACATTTTCTTTAAACAAATTGTTAGTTCTTCGAGTCTGTGTGTAATTGTATTTAAGTATGTATTTAAAATCATATATGTAGTATATCTAGCAGTTGTCCGTCACCCATAACACAAGTATTAAGTTACTTACCTTGGGGACTGACGACCGTGTGTGTAAATGTCCCATATATTTATTTATTTTATTATTAATTTATTAGTATTAATTGTGTTTGCAATTTTATCTTCGTGGACCACAGTATCGAGTCCACTAACTATGTATTATTATATAAAATAGTCTTAATATCCATCATAGTTATTACGTTAAAATTTAAAGATGTAGAGAAAAACTTTATTTCGCCAGGAACGGAAAAGGATTTGTCATAAAGTTAATACAAGGAACTTTGCCTTAAAAAAAGCGCGCAGGAAAATACTAAATCTACAAAACGTTCAACGTTTAATCGTGTTAGGTAAATAGGTCAAGTAGAGTTGTCGAGTTAAAAGAGGTCCTTAGAACCACACTTTCGAAATTAAATTCGAATACGTGTGCTTTATTTTACAGTAAGGACTTAAAAGTCTTTAATTCCATGTTTCTATTAGTTTTTCTTTCGCTTTTTTACACGCGTAGCTGAAAGTAAAATAGTCATGCATTTATAACGGCGTTGGTGTAACATGTTTTAAATGAAAAGATTAAGAAAGTTGAGACAACGTTATAGAAGAGAGATGGCCTAGTGTTGCAAAATCAAAACCATAAATAACAATAATTTCAAGACGATGAATTTGAAGACAATTTTAACGCGAAAATATTTATCATTTTTAGCACCTCCATAGAAAACCTTTGGACCAACCTCAAGTATCCAAAAAATTCCCAATAAATATAATGACTAATAAATTTAATATATCACCGCCGTGTAGTATCCGGCTGAGTAGAATAGACCACCCTCATTTCTTACCGAGGTGCCATAAAAGGCGACTAAGGTAAGTTGACCCACCTTGTGGTATCCGGTTAAGCAGAATAGACCACCCTCTTTCTTACCGAGGAGTCGTAAAATACGACTAAGGTAAGTTGACGTCAGGCAGGTGGCCGGTCGTAAAATACGCAGCCAAATTATGTGACAACATGTTTGTAACATGATGTGCCGACCCACTTAGAGTGGGATAAGCGCAGGAGGATAATGATGAAATTTAATATATCACACGTTTAACTTCTCTGAAATTAAGAAACGTTAACCAATACCAATACAATACAATACCAATACAATAAAAGTAAATAAATATATAGGCCAATTACACACACGGTCTGCGAAATCCAGAGTATGTAACTTAATACTCGCCTTATGAATGACGGACAACTGGTAAATATATACATTTATAATTTCGAAAAAATACTTAAACACCCAGACTCCCAAGAACGAACAAAATGTATTTAGAAAAGGTTGATCGGCGGAAATCGAACCCGCGAAACGCGATGCTGATGGCAGGGTCATTGTCACTAACAGCAACGGGCCAGTCAGTCAGTTATACAATGTTTTAAGGAATACATCTACTAAGATATCGCACCATCTAGAAAGTATAGTACGCGACAATAAATAATGCACATCGTGGCTTAAAGAGAGAAATCGGCTAGATTCTGCTTCATAGAGCATTGTCTCTGTCGCACAGACTAACGAACCCGTGTCAAACGTCACATACTAACTGAGTGACAGTGACAGCGCTCTACGAAACCGAACTGACTGGTTGTTTCGTTCTAAACAACGATGTTCATTATTTAGTGCCGGGTACTACTATAACTTGGAACTAAGTGATGTTACTGAAATACTAAACTGCATCACCAGTACGGGAATTACAGCGTTTTTTTCTACTTTCATTTAAGTTTGTCAGGTATAGTGTACGAGTGACTATTGTATACCGGAACACAATGTGCCTTAGCTTCTTGTTCTAATTGAAAATGTTTTGTTGGCTCGACTATTCGCTTGCCACAAAAGTAGGCGTACACATAAATTTTCGCGGTTCACGGGAACACATTGCTGCTGACTTGGGAAGTTATATCTGTAGGTAAAAGCTAAAGGAGCCTAAGTCCATTTTTTGACATTTTTGTATTTTTAATGATTCTTTTTCAGTATACTCGTATTGATCATCAAAAGACATTTTGTCACATAGCCACTAAATTCGCGGATATACAATTATAAATGACATTAAGTACCTAAGCGTGAAAAAGTCAACGCTAATAAATAAAGGTCTACTGAATAATTAATTAATTATGACCTAAGATCCTTCAGCTTTCACCTACCGATATAATTATGATGAAATTTAATCAAGGAATATTGTAAAGTGATTAGAACTTTGTAGTTAGTGGTGAAATTATATATATATACAAGATTTGCTGGTTTAAACGTATGAGATATACCTACTTGAATAATTATTTTTTCTTTCTGCCAACGCATTTAGTTTACTACCTAAAAGTGGTTCTACTATAAAATAAAATGTTCGAAATAAATAAATAGTAAAACAATCAACAATTTATGTATAGAAACCGCCTATACTTACGTCTTATTCTATCAGGGACAGTTCCCGCCGCGATAACGCCTGGTAAAGAGCTTATGAATGATCGCCCCGGATGGGCTCGAAAGTAGTCGAGCTAACTCGATAGAATAAGACGTGAGTATAGCCGGTTTCTATACATAAACTATGAATATTACGCACGATGGATTAAAATTAAAAAATCAACACTTTGTTAGTGTCGAAAGCAAACCTATGATACGAATATCGAAATAGACGTTTATTTATCATCAATTATTTGCTATATTGTGTTACGGTAGAATTATTCAATATGAATTGAAAGAAAACCAATTACTTTTGATTTATACTAGGCCATAGTTGAATAAAGGCCATTGCGTTATTATTTTAACAAGCTCCCAGAAATATATAAATCTAGAGGTCGACATTACTATTGCGGGCGACTACCGAACATAGTTTGGCAAAACTGATTGTTAAGGTCTAGAGTCTAGACACTTCAAACTTAGTTGTCTGGCCAAATTCTGGTGCTCATTAACGTCGAATAATACTGAGTATGTCGCACGTACCCAATTCTCAATTATTAGAAATGGGCTAACAATCTTTATTCTCTAAATGTCTTTTACGTAGAGATGTGAAAAAAGTATCGATACTTTATGGCATCGTCTAATTAATATTTCTTTATTATAGTGTTTTATAATACCGATACTTTTGTACTTTGTATTCTATAGTTACACTTCACAATTACCCTTCGTGTGGTATCCGGCTGCGTAGAATAGACCACCATCATTTCTTACCGAATAGTCGTAAAGTACGAATAAGGTAAGTTGTCGTCAGGCAGGCGGCCTATTGTAAAATACTTAACCAAATCATGTGACATGTTTGTAACGTGTTGTGCCGACCTCACTTAGAGTGGGATAAGGGCAGGAGGATAATGATTATTATTTTATCCTACTAATATTATAAATGCGAAAGTTTGTGAGTATGGATGGATGTTTGTTACTCTTTCACGAAAAAACTATTCGACGGATTTAGATGAAACTTTACAGCTATATAGGTTATATATCAGAATAACATATAGGCTACAATTTGTAATGCTTTTATGTAATATAACAATACATATCAATAAAGTCGAAAAAAAACTGGCCTCTGTGAGCTATCTCGGCGTACGCTGCCTTAACCATTGGAGTTACACAAAGATGATGTACCGTTGTATTGTTTGTCTTGAATAGTTCTAAACAAAAGTCCGCGACAGCATATATCTACCTTTTATGTGGAAGCCACTATGACCAAAATTGTGAATCATGAAAGTTAATTAAATTAGATACTATTATATAATGCATATTTTAGTATATTTATCATACTTTTATAAAAATCAATGCATTCGTCACTTTCAGTATTTCATTTCGATAAACTTTGTCGTTTACACTAAGTAGTAGTCGCCACTATGGCAAGTTGACCCACCGTGTGGTATTCGGTTGAAGGTAAGTTGACGTCAGGCTGGCGGCCGGTCGATAAATACGTAGCCCAATCGTATGACAACATGTTTATAACATGACCCCACTTAGAGTGGGACCTTAGTCGCATTTTACAAGCCCTTGGCAAGAAAGAAGGTGGTCTATTCTGATTAACCGGATACCATACGGGGGGTCGACTGGCCCGTCGGCGCAATGGGTAGTGACCCTGTCTTCAGCTCCGCGGGTCGTGGGTTTGATTCCCGCTGAGGGCAAACATTTTCTATAAACAATTTGTCTGGGTGTGTATTTGTATTTAAGTATGGGTTTAAAATTATATATATAGTATATTACCAGTTGTACTTCACCCATAATACAAGTATTAAGTTACTTAGTTTGGGGACGGACGACAGTGTGTGTAAGTGTCCCATATATTTATTATTTATATTTATTTACCTTAGTCGCCATTTACGACACCTCGGTAAGAAAATGAAGGTGATCTATTCTACTCAGCCGGATACCACACGTCACGTTCGCTGGATCAATATTGATGAAATTTTAACTGTGTCAATATATATGATAAATAAATTCCCGTTTTTCTTTCGGGAACTTGGGATACAACTAGTACTTATACATCATTGGGAGATTTAAAAAAGTTTTACATCGTAGTCATAAATATGCTGATTTAGCTATTAGAGACTTATAGTCACATAAGTAACTTACAATACGATACAAGCATAATAAAAATTGAGATTGCTTACTCTCGTCTAAAGGACTCTATATATTCTCAATTGACAAAATAAATCTTATCCTCCTCCGCAATATCTCAGCATCACTTGGAACTGGTCCAAAATATGCGCACGACGTTCGTGTTACGAAAAAACATGGCTCTAAAACACACTATCTAATATCTATACTAATATTATCAAAAGGAAAGATTTGTATGTTTGTGCGTATTGTGTTTGTAATGTTTTCAAGCAAAAACTACAAGACTGATTTCGAAAATTCTTTCACCATTGGAAAGATGCTTCTTTACTAAGCAACATAGGCTATATTACATAATACTAAAATAGGGATAATAAAATTGTAATATGGTGTAAAAAATTTAGTCATAAAAATCTTTCATCGCATGCGCTGCGGAAACTATTGATGATAGAATAAAAAAATGTTCTACAGCATTATAGAACGTATCAATGTCCACGAAAAAGTCCGCAATACCATACGTCTAACTATTATAGTTTTGCCAATATAGCTACTTTTCTACATTGTAAAAGTTGATAAAAGTGGCGACAATAATTAAACCATAATATTTACATCTCCGTATTAATCCTTATCCAACTAAATGATATTTTATTAAAAACTGTTTCAATACCTGTAAAATACTTTTTAAATTATTAAAATCGGACATTCCAATCAAAAGATGTAAGGAATTTAAAGTCAATATACAGAAAATAACGCCATAACAATTGCAGTGTATTGTATTCGTGTACCTATGAATACATTCAGTTAAAAATTTCATTTGCCTTAACTATTGATAAGTCCCAGGACCAAACTTACAATTTACAAAAATAAATAGTCTGACTTAGTAAACTTTCCACTACCACGAGATCGGTATATACGCGGGTGAAACCGCAGGGCATTGCTAGTAAGATATATTTTTCTGTGATAGTTACGCCATGCGAAAATATTAGTTCCTTCATACAAGAAAGTATTTGGAAGTATATAAGTTTGTGAGCCAATAACTGTGTGACTGAGCCTTGCAGATATTATATGTCTACGTGACGGCCTTCTAGTTTGAAGAACTTGACTCACTTGAATTACTACAAAAGCTTCTAAGTACTTTTATTATCTTCTATATTTCTGTTAATGTATATACAGTCGACGAATGTAATTATACGTTTAACAACCTATCAACTAAATTGGTTTAATTATATTTAATTTATATAAACTTAACATGGCCCGTTGGCGCAGTTGGCAGGTACCATGCCTTCAGCTACACGGGTCGTGGGTTCGATTACTGCCGAGAGCCAACATTTTCTATAAGCAATTTGTTGATTCTTCGAGTCTGGGTGTATATTTTTATTTAAGTATGTATTTAAAATTATATATATGTATATGTTTACCAATTGTCTGTCACCCATGTCACAAGTATTTATCATTATCCTGCTCTTATACCACTCTAAGTGGTGTCGGCACAACATGTTACAAACATGCTGTCACATGATTTGGCTACGTATTATACAACCACCACTTAGTCGTATTTTACGACCTCTCGGTAAAAAGAGAATGGTATATACAACACGATGGGTCAACTTACCTCAGTCGTCTTTTACGACACCTCGGTAGGAAAAGAGCATGGTCTATTCTACTCAGCCGGATATCACAGAGCGGGTAAGCTTACCTTAGTCGCCTTTTACGACACCTCGGTAAGAAATGAGGGTGGTCTATTCCACCCAGCCGGATACCACACGGCATTGGAAAAGCCCTCTGATTCCTTATATAAAATATTGGTTAAAATATTGTACGAGGCACAATCCACGCATATAAAAAAAAACCCTCGCTTGTTTTATTTGCGTCGAAGTCCGTAACACAAACCGAATTTGTTTCAATATATAATTATTTTGAAATCAATTAATATCCAGCATGTAGTAAAAATGCTCAACTGGCCTTTCAATTTCTAGAACACCCATTTGTAAAGTGTAAAGATTAAATTGCTTTTGATGTCCGAAATATAATTAATCGAGTGAAATCATTGAAGCCGGCCAGTTGTTCAATTCTGAAACCGATAAAATTTAACTTGCGAACGATTGCCCTTTTATTACATCGGTTGAGATCATAAAAACTGTCCCAGTTAATGGAGCTTAATGAAATAATTGGCGGTATCCGCGGGTAACAGCACTTGTGAGTATGTGATGCGGTGGTACTATCAATTGTCACTAGTAACGCGTAACATAAACGAAGTTAAAGTAAAACAAAAGTAATAATAAATTATTTTGCTATAATCCGCAATACAGAAACACTATATATAAAAGAAAATATATATGGTGGACTATTGTTGACAGAAAATACGGCAGTACTGCAACATGAATTATTGCATTTCAGAGGGAATGCCATAAGCTATTATTAATTTATTTTCACTGAAATTTTTCTATTCAATGTATTATAGTTTTAACAGCGTTGTTGTTATCTGGGATATCTATACTTTAAAAGTTCAGCTATAACATGTAACTGTGATAGAGCTGTGATAGCCCAGCGGCGAGACCGTGCGACTCTTTCGAGGGGAACGCGAGTTCAAACCCGGGCAGGCACCAATGAATTTTTTTATTAAAACTCATGTGTCCAATTGATAATTACAATATATCACACGCTTTTCGGTGAAGGAAAACATCGTGAGGAAACCTGCATATCTCTAGAGAATTGTGGAGATATGTGTAACCTACCAATCCGCATTGGAGTAGCGTGGTAGGTCTTAGCTCCAACCCTTCTCTCCAGAAACGGAGAGAGGAGGCCTATTCCCAGCTGTGGGATTGTAACAGGCCGCTACGTTTATGTAAAAATTTATATATGTAAAAATACTTCCGTATTCCGTATCCGTTTTACAGACAAAAAGGATCATCAAAAGTGGTTTTTTCATATCCGATACATGCAGGATTCCTAAAAACACATGCACAAACCTCCACCACTGCCACCACAATACTCAAACACTACACACGTTCACTATCACAAACTCAACAATCGTTTCGCCCCGCAACCGAAGCATCATCAGGAGATAGACTCCACGACAAAATTGCGATGTTATAGTAAAAACAATGCGTAATATTTTGCTTCATATAAGGTATGAAGAAAGGTATGTTTATAAGGTATTTATGGCAAGCCAATTCCGACAGTAACAAGATCAGTCCGTAGAGCGCGCGTTTACTTAACGATGCCCCCGTGCTATCATCAAATTGTGCTAGTTGGCTCTTCTGACATGTTTCCTGCTTGTTCATATTTTGTTTTCTATTTTAATACTCGAGCCTATTAAATGTTGCAGGCTTGGGCCCTTATTTGCTGTGTCATTCAAAATACACTTTCAATAAATACTTTGTGAAATGGTTCGACGAACTTCGGAGCGCAGTCGTGCGACGTCGTCCTCCGAAAGTAACAAACTACTAAGTCTAACTAAGGATTATTAATCAATTAAGATTACTTACTTTCTTTATTGTCACAGTAATGGCACATGCGAAACTTCATCGCAATTCGTAATGCATTTGCAATGCTAAGCATTACAATTATGTCGTGGAGCCTATCCTCCAGATGATGCTTCGGTTTCGGGGCGAAACGATAGTAGAGATAGTAGAGATTTTGGTGGTGGTTGCGTGTATTGCTTGTGTGCATTTTTGTTGGTGGAGGCGTCTTGGGATACGAGTGGTGACTTGTCCTCACGTGTAAGGTACGTGAATTATGTCTACTTCTTACACTTATACATGCATTATGCATTACATACATTCGCTTAACAAACGCGGATTATAGCAAAGTAGTTCCGTTGTAGTTTTTGATATACATATATAATTTTAAATACATACTTAAATGCACCCAGACCCAGACCCAGACAGAATCATCATATTGTTTTTAGAAAATAAGTTAGTTTCTGAACGTACTTTAGGATGAGTTACTTGTATAACTCAATATGAAGTTCAATATGAATTTTATTACGTATCGGTTGATCCAATATAATTACTATTGCCGTTATTATACTACAGTAGAGAAGTCAACCTAAAATGTCCCCTATTACAATAAAGAGAAAGCAAATCAGACTGTATATATCTGTCTCTCCATTTATGTATAATTAAACGAAGATAAGTATACAAGTTTATCATCCATCTCATAACTTATTGTGACACACTGTCTTACAGGCATGACTATGGCTCCCGTAATCTAGTATAATAACTCTATGATTCAATATCTCACCATGTTTTATTGACTAAAACGGTAATCAAAATGAAATTCCTCTGACATATATATACGTCAAGCTGTGATAGCCTAGCGGTGAGACCGTGCGACTCTCTAGAGGCGACATAGGTTCAAACCCCGGGCAGGCACCAATGAGTTTTTCTATTAAAAACTTATGTGTCTAATTGATAATTGCAATTTATCACACGCTTTTCGGTGAAGGAAAACATCGTGAGGAAACCTACATATCTGTAGAGAATTCTAGGGATATGTGTAACCTACCAATCCGCATTGGAGCAGCGTGGTAGGTCTTAGCTCCAATCCTTCTCTCCAAAAACGGAGAGAGGAGGCCTTAGCCCAGCAGTGGGCATAGTAACAGGCTGTTACTTTACTTTACTACTATATATACGTAGTTCAATAGATCATAAAATACAAGAATGTGCCTTTCCATTATAACGGAATAGCGATGTTCAATTTATAAATGCGTAAATAAATTACCCGATCAATTACACTTGTTTCGAACAGTGTCGATGTACGAAGCCATATTAAGGCCTGCTCTGGTACCGGTCTGGTAGCAAGGAGTACATCCATATTGTATCCGACTACATCTCTATCTTGAAGCGGTAATAGGACCATAATTAGAGGCTCCTTTAAGGTAGGACAACGACGATTTCAGGAGCGCAGAAGTAACAAATTAATTAAGTGTTATCTGGTCAATCAAATTTCTTATTACATAATATATAGAACTAGATGCCATGTGGTATTCGGCTGAGTGGAATAAACCACCCTCTTTCTTACCGAGGTGTCTTAAAGGCGACTAAGGTAAGTCAACCCGCCGTGTGGTATCCGGTTGAGTAGAATAAACCACCCTCTTTCTTACCGAGAGGTCGTATAATACGACTAAGGTAAGTTGACGTCAGGCAGTCAGCCGGTCGTATATACGATGCCAAATTATGTGACATGTTGTAACATGTTGTGCCAACCCCATTCAAAGTGGGCTAAGGGCAGGAGGATGAGTATGATAATATATAAAACTAGCTATGCTTTCGCTTCGCCCGCGTAGAAATCGTTGTATTTAATTAAAATTTTGATCATGAAAGTAGTTATTGCGCGTTAACCATAAGAGATAGAGACATATAATCGCGGACTTTTTATAGTATTTTTGTAGATCTCCATAACACTAATGTAATAATGTACTAGAGAATTCTCTAGTTACTCTAATGTATCTCTGCTGGTTAACGCGGTGCTTTCGACTAAAGCTCGCAACAGGCGAGTTTTTTTACAACCGCGCAACCTCTTCAACGGAATTTACATAAAACGTTATTATTGTCCTATTAGCGTAAGCCTTTCGGAGGAATTGCATTATCTTTTACTATAGACCGTAAAAAATCCGTGTAGTAGATTTTAAGAAAATCGATTACACACAGACAGAAACCTTTTGGGGACTTTATAAATATAAATATATGGGGCATTTACACACGGTCGTCCGTCCCCAAAGTAAGTAACTTAATACTTGTGTTATGAATGACGGACAACTGGTAGATACATATATAATTTTAAATACATACTTAAATACAAATACACACACAGGCTCGAAGAACCAACCAATTGTTTTATAGAAAATGGTCCTCGGCGGGAATCGAACCCGCGACCCGCGGAGCTGAAGGCAGGGTCACTACCCACTGCGCCAACTGGCCAGTCAGTTTGTTTATAATAAGTAAAGATATAGAAGAGTAGAGTCATAGCGCATACTACTGCATAACCGATAGATCGCGTAGTTGTGGCCAACGCCGAAAATGTTTAGACATTAGACATGACAGGACAAAATTATTGATGCAAAGCAATAGACGAGAATTTAGATTTTATTGTCTTCTCTGGGACTATGCGTATTTCGAAATTATAAGTAGTCATTTGCTATTCCAGGCTTCAGAGTTCGTAAAAACTTTGTTGAAACCCGTAAAACCGTGGCATTAGAGTGCTAAAACGGTTTTAACACATATTGATATACTCACAAGTTTTCGCCTTTATACTATCGGTAGGATTACTTAAATATGCGTTTCAAAGTTTATTCATGATTTAAATAATATTATTTTTTATTAATTTATCGCATTAGCGAGATGGGTTACATCGATTCAAAAGAAACGAAAGTTTATAATTTTTCTTATACATATATATCACCTCATATTCAAATTCGAAATATTATTTTTTAAATACACTTTTAAACAAGTAATTTTTAATCTTCAACTTTACGGTTCAGAAAATTCCTCATTCTGAGAAGAACGAACCAGAAACTCGGCGATTATCTTTTTTCATAGCTAAATATAGTGGACATGATAGAGATATATATGACGCCGTCATGTCCTTATATTGATTCTAGACACAGTTCAGATTCCAACGTCAAATTAGTGCAGCTGGGTTATTTGTTAGGGTGAACATTCCTATACGCGTTACGGCTCGCACGAGCAGCGCGGTCAATGTGACTCTTTTACGATTCCTTATGCCGATATAATTGATATCCTTCGATATTTAGCTGGCTGTTAGTGTGCAAGATTGCAAAAACGTTTCAGACGTCGAAAATTTGTTTATAGGATTGTCAATTACTTACTTACTTACATAACAGCTGCGTAGTAGCTCCATATATTTTCTTTCAAGAATTCCTTCTTGAAATGGTACTAAACTTTACTTTACTTATTTCAATAAGTTGATGGTAATAAATTGCTATTACATCCCATGCGAGTTACTTACGTTACTATATATTTGCATTACCTGATTACTTTGCTTTAAGTGCGAGTCGAGCTGTTTTGGCCCCAGAAGTGAGATCGTGCGACTCTTTCGGGGGGTCACAGGTTTTAACCCCGGACATGCACTAATGAGTTTTTCATTGCGGAATCCTGCATATCTCTAGAAAAAAACTGGAGACACCAATGAGTTTTTCAGTGAGGATATCTCTAGAAAAAACTGGAGATATATGCAACCTATCAGTCCGCTCCGGAGCAGTGAGTTGGGTCTTTACTCTAACCCTTCATTCCAAAAACGGGGAGAGGAGGGCTAATCCCAGCAGTGGGATAGTAACAGTCCGTTACTTAAGTGCGAGTCATGAAAGATTAAAATTGAAAATAGATGTTTTATCTCAGAATAATTAAACGTCCGCTGGCCTTGCTATTAAAGTACGACCGTATTCCACGACAAATACTTAAATTTTATGTACCGGCCATTTTCACCACTTAGATAGCTGTTACCGTTTCGCAGTAAACCTCCATAACATCAAATTGGACTTTACTTATACAGTAACAAAGGTGTAAATGCAGAAATTTCTTATTTACAGATCCCATGGGGTCTTTTATGATGAGCCCAGCGCCTGTCCAACTCGTATTTACGTCATACGCAAATGTCTTATTTGTTTAGTGCTCATCAAACTGTTAGTGTTGTGACACCACCTTAACAAATCATTAAGGGAGCTTTAATAGATTTGAAATCCCCTGAAAAGAGACACGTATAAAGTTAAGGGCTTTTATCACATTTTAAACAAAGAAATGGAAGTTTTACGTGTGTTTTTTTTCAATTTGACGCACCAGTGATACATTTTCACAGCACCTTTATCTTACTGAACTGCAATGATTAACTTAAATTGGTTCTGATGAATCTGAAGCCTCTCGAACTGCAAAATTGTGCTCTTAATGTTTTTTTTCTACAGATTATTGTAGAGATATTTTTTAGATAGAAGATAATCAAACTTAACTAAGCTATTCCATGTTCCTTTCTCTAAAACTAAATATACTGGAAATACTATACGTTTTGTAAGGCGCATAATTAATTTTTTCATGATATTGATATGTGTAACGATACGTATTTTATTTTAAAAATAAAATAAGAAAATACTGTGTTAAAAAATTAAATAGTTAGATTTTAACTTACTTATATTTGTGTAACATTTTTTTAGTTGAAATTTTACTGATGTAAGCATTAAATAATAGCAGTAAATAGAAAATATATATAGTGCTAAATGTATAGTGGACTATCCGTTTTTTTATACCCGTTACATGCAGGTTTAGTAAAAACATATGCACAAACCTCCAACACTGCCACCACAATACACAAGCACTACACACGTTCACTATCACAAACTCAACAATCGTTTCGCCCCGCAACCGAAGCATAATCAGGAGATAGACTCCACGACAAAATCGCAAAGCTTTGCTGTATCGCGGATTATAGCAAAATAATTTTATTATTGTACTTTTGTATTATGGATCTCCGCAAAGTAACGCCTAATTCTGAAAATTATTTAGTCTATCGATGCGAAGATTACATAAGAAACATGTATATAAAGCCTATTAAATAGCGAACACTGTGTATATGCGATAAACTAGCAACGCACATGCGGCGGCAGCTTGTGCGATAAGACCTCAACAGATTCAATTTTGTTGGTACGCAATTACGTATTACCCGATTATCTTTATAACTAGGCACAATCAAAGACACCGCTTTCTTAAGACGGACTTGTTACTCGATTCCAAACCGGTGACTAATAAAAAGCAGTAAGTTTTGTAACAACGCAAACACCCACTAATAAAAGTTGTCTAGTATTCGATATTACCATATGTTCATTGTAATACATAAGCCATGTGGTATCCGGCTGAATAGAATAGACCACCCTCATTCCTTACTGAGGTGTCGTAAAAGGCGACTTAGGTAAGTCGACCCGAAGTGTGGTATTCGGCTGAGTAGAATAGATCACCCTCATTTCTTACCGAGGTGTCATAAAAGGTGACTAAGGTAAGTTGACACACCGTGTGGTGTCCGGTTGAGTAGAATAACCCAACCTCTTTCTTACCGAGGGGTCGTAACATATTACTAAGGTAAGCTGACGTCAGGCAGGTCCTAAAATACCGGACCGGTCGTAAAATACGTAGCAAAATCATATGACAACATTTTTGTAACATGTTGTGCCGACCCAACTTTGAGTGGGAAGAGGGCAACAGGAGGCTGATGATGACTCGTACATATACATAATTATTATAAGGAAACACAAGTCTTAATAATCATAATTATTTCATAAATATTATTTTTTCCCTTTTTTTGTTTTACTTTTTTTATCATACTTTTTTATTTTTTTATTGTTATTTTATATTTTAATATTGAATTGTTTTGTACATGAGAGTGTTCCAAATGAATAAATGTTGTTTGATTTGATTTTCAATAACTAATAAGTTATCATTTTATATAGTATAATGCAAATAGAGTATTATTTTCCCTCACAGTATTTATAAATTTTAAGTGATTAATAAAATTAAAATGTCTTTTCATTGTTTCTTAAATTTACATGAAATATGCCCATACTAACACGGTTTTCTAATTTATTAATGCATTATATCGATGCGTTTACTAAATTTTTGATAAGATATAATATCTAATCACCAAGCAAATATCAAGCACGTGTGATTATATTTTTTTATTAATTTCAAATTGTATCTAAGTAGCCCAATGATAATGATTGTTGAGGGTGATCTAGATCTCAAAACATATATCAAAATCCTGCACACCTGTGAAAAAAGCTTGAAATTAAATATTTTGGAACAATTAGAAATCATTAAACATAACAATGGCGCCCTCATTAACGATCAGATAAATGTTTCTATTTCAAGCTTGTTGCACGAGTTCAGAGGTGAAATAAAGGGTGAGGATGAACCAAATACTATATAACAATGCTTGTTCGGATAATGCTTCGCTTTGCGATTTTGTCGTGGAATCTATATCCTGATGATGCTTCGGTTGCGGGGCGAAACGATTGCTGAGTTAGTGATAGCGAACGTGTGTAGTGCTTGTGTATTGTGGTGGAAGAGGTGGAGGTTTGTGGATGTGTTTTTACGAATCCTGCACGTATCGGGTATGAAAATACGGATAATCCACTATACATTAAACACTATATATATTTTTATTTACAGTATCGCGGATTATAGCAACATATCATTATTACTTTTACATATATTCAAATTTATACATAGAAATTGGAAATATATGAAAAAGAAAATTCTATTCCGGTACGTAAACATCAATTTGTACTTTCATTTCCCTTCCGAGACAAGTTCGTCTCCCAGGAAGTGACCCGGGCAGCGTTGGAAAATATTATTATGTAACTTGTTAAAGTTTCCGGCGAGTCCGGATGGAAATAATTATCAGCTTCGGGAGCGGTGACCAACTGAAAATAACTTTTATGTTAAACTTGTTTCTGTCCACGACTTCTGCGTGGGCTTGTGTACTGAGAAAAAATCTTTTATTCCTCAGATTTTCAACGAAAATTCACTATTCCAGACGTGAGAGATCAACAAACCAACAACCTTTATTGTAAATGCAAAAGTACTTGTTTACAAGTTTACTTGAATAAAGAATATTTTGAATTTGAATTTGAATTTGAATTATGTCTGTGTCTCTGTAACGCTTTCACGACTAAACCGCAGTAGCATTATTGATTATATTGGGTACAATACAATCTTATATATCATCATCCTCCTGCCCTTATCCCAGTCTAAGTGGGCTCGGCACAATATGTTACAAACATTTTGTCACATAATTTGGCTACGTATTTTACGAGCTACCTGCCTGACGTTAACCTACCTTAGTCACCTTTTACGACACCTCGGTAAGAAGTTAAGCGTGCTCTATTCTACTCAGCCGGATACCACACGGTATAATAGATATACTATATCGGACATCCATAAAAATCGTTATTTTTCCTTTGGTGACGGAAAAACATATAAATGTATGTACTAATATACAAATAATTGAACTAATATTTTAACATTTGTATTGATGCGAATAAAGTCTTAGGTATAGCTTGTAATAAGGCAGATTGGTGAACGAATTAGTAAATGCATGCTATTTAACGTCCTACGAGGTGAACTGAAGACCTCAAAAAAGTAGCGGGACTTGTCACTATGTCCAGCAGTGTACGTCCATCGGTTGAACAAGAAAGGTACAATTTGAATCCGAGATTGTAAATCCTTTAGAGATATTCATTGTTCTTTAACATGGGACTTAATGTTTTATTTTTTCTTCCTTTATATTGTGCTAAAAGCCCATAGCGACAATATTTTCGAATCACTATTTGATACATTATAGTTAAAAAAATTTGAACATAAATCTAGATAATTATAATATCTTAACAAACATTTAAAATCTTTGATGATTTCCTTTTTAAGATATCGTGTACCGATCAAAGTAATACCCGCCTAATAAATTTACAAGTGAATTTCATTATAATCGTTTGACAGATTTAAAAACAGCAAGTCTATATTAGTCAAATGTCAAGGTAATATATGATACGGTGTGATCTAATCGAGGGTGTGACTATTATAATACATAAAAGAAATAAGGAAATGATGATATTGTTCATATATTAAACAAGTACAAAATATTGTGTTAATCCAGCCTTGGTAATATGGTCTGATATTAATTAGTAACACTTGTTTTCTGGCTTAATAGGGCTACATCATAAAAACTCCTCTACCTTTATATTAAAGTCTGATTTTTATCGGTTAAGCCATAGGGGCTTAAAATTCTGACCAGTAAGTAGATCGTGGATGCAAAGGAGATTCAACAAATATAAATCAATAAAGAAATTTCAAATGATGCTATGTCGGAATCAAAAGTATTCAAATGTTTTTATTGTCTCTTGTATTGTAACGCGTTGACGTAAACGGTTCTCGACTTAGAAAGAATCTTTAAATCGCTCAGGTAAAGTCGGTCTTGTTTTAAAAGTAGACTCAATACGACTAACAGACTCTCACGTATTTAGTTAATTATAGTTCTATTGCTTAGACAAGTCAGTATATTAAGTAGATCTCTAAGATCTGAGCGCTTTTAACGTTGATTGGGTACTATGGGTACCCATGTTAAAGGTTTCATATTCTTAGAATCTGCCTTCATAGGATTAATTTACTTCCTAATAGGAGCAGTCAATCGGTTTCTGCAGAGAATTGTAGCATTTTAAATTGATACCCTTGGAATCGTTCTGCCCAAAAAATTCTAAAATTAATAACTGAAATTTGCATATATTTGTTTTATATGTGCACAAAGAGTTGGTAAAGTATTTTGCTGTTCTATGCTTTATTTTCCAACATATACATGACCTAAAGTTAATATTGAATCAGTAACATTAGTACCTCCGTTATTATTGCGCGCAATTGTTGCCTATGCACTCTCCAACTAGATACGGATCCAACTATCGATAATTTCGTATCTCTTGTTTCGAGTAACTGTAACTGAGTGCTCGATGTTGAACAGTTGAACAAAGGTATGCATTTTTATCGATACCATCGATTGACCGTTTTGATTGCGATTATCGATACCGAAATAAATTGATATTCGTTTAATTTTTTTCTTATAATGTAATAGTATACATATTTGTTGGATATGCAAGAATAGGCCTTGATTACTGAACAGTGACTTGATAGTACTTGATATATTGTAGATATAGATGCGATATACTGAGTAGTACTTGCAAAAGTTACGTACTTAGTCGTTTGTGGATTTGGGTTTAAGATTCTATAATAAAATTCCGCAATCAATTGTAGCTCACTGTTAAAGTGAGGCTGATAAAGAAAGCCTACTATACTGTTGCAGATTACATAGATGATTATAATGCGTGGATATAGCTAATCTTTGATCCTGTACAAGATAGTAAAATGTAACCATAGTTCCCGCCGCGATAACGCCGCGTAAAGAGCTCATGAATAAGAGCCCCGTATGGGCCTGAAACTAGTCGGGCTCATCCGATAAAATAAGACGTGAGTATAGCCGATCTCTCAACATTAATAACCATAGATACACCATATTTATATATAGAGATACCATAACACCTAAAAATATCAAAATTAAATTAGAATAATACTACATGGAAAATCTAAAAGATTAAGTTCCCTAAACATAAACGGATGTTTTTTATTAGTCGTTATTTATATAAATAATAAGTTTTGTTGTTATTGTAACTTGTTTGAACAAGAGGTGAATTGCTTATAGCATTCGCGACAAACTTTAGTGGTTTTTTTAGTGCTAGTATTTAAGTTTTATAATGAATATACTTTTTAAAATGGTAAATAAAAAAAATAATAAAAAATAAAACTAATTTTAAGAATTATATTTAGGAAAGTGCAACTGCCGGGTATCGTGCTAGCTCTTCTCGGTAAGGACAGCTTTCCGAACCAGCAGTAGAGTTGACGATTCAAAACCAATTTTTTACAAGTTGCTTGAATAAAGAATAATTTGAATTCGAATTTGACGGGATGCGATTGATGCGATAGAGTCGCAGACAGACTAGTGAATTTTCTATATTTATTATGCTACTCCCTTAATTTTACTCTTAATATAATCCATACAGTCTGCTGGTCGATTATTGGTTGGACTGGACCGTTGATGCAGTTGGCAGTGACCCTGTCTTCAGCTCCGCTTGTCGCGGGTTCGATTTGAGCCGAGGGCCAACATTTTCTATTAAAAATTTGTTGGTTCTTCGAGCCTGGGTATATATTTGTATTTAAGTATATATTTAAAATTATATATGTATATATTTATCATCTATCTGTCACCAATAATACAAGTATTTTGTTACTTACTTTGAGAACGGCGACCGTGTGTGTAAGCGTCCCATATATTTATATTTATCTATTATTATGATGAAGAAAATATTAAAAATAATACAGTCTAAAATTCTATTTAGTTCAGGCTACACTTAAAAATTGTTTAAAGATTGTTAAAAATACTCAAACAAGTCATTAATTTAGGAAATACCAAAACGTGAAAAATTTGTATGTATAAGAATGATAAAACTTAATTAATTGATAATTAATGTGTTAATTAAATAAGATACACTCTTCTTATCAAATTAATAAAGCACTTAGCGACATTTTGAGAATATGGCTATGTTTTTTGTAGGTAAAACACAATAAACTCTACGACAAAATCACTTAGCCTGAGATTTTGCTTACTGTTGTACATGTACATGTATTTTTGGTTACGTGGCTAAAAGATTTTTAAAATTGTGGTAGTGAGTGTGTGCAGGTACTAGGGTAATTTGGTGGCAGTGGCGTTTTACAAATACTGAATGTATTCGTAAAACGCATGCATTTAACTACATTTGCATTCTAATAATTTTCTTTAATTGCGAACTATAATCAAAATAATATGTTATTTATTGAATTACTCTGCAAAGTAACGTCTTAATTCTATAAACTACACCATACACCAGCAATTGTGGGTTAATCCGCCATGCGGTATTCGGCTGGGTAGAACAGACCACCCTCATTTCTTACCGAGGTGTCGTAAAAGGTGAGTTGACGTCAGGCAGGCAGACTTAGCCAAATCATGTGACAACATATTTGTAACATGTTGTGTCGACCCCACTCAGAGTGGGATAAGGGCAGGAGGAATAGTAATTAACGTGGGTTGATACGGACTAGCCAAGCTTACTAATCAGCCTTTTTACTAAATTCCCAATCAAAATATAAGATATAAAAAACCTTAATTTCCGGAATAGCTCATCATGTCGAAAAACTGAAGTTACCATGGACACGTTACAAATATGGAGAGCTGATGAAGGAGCCAAGTTGGAGTCGCCATTATGCAAAGAACAGCGTTATAGACCCTTATAGGGAGGTCACAAAATCGCAAATAGATTGTAGTAAGCCACTGAACACGATGTACTTAATCGTGTAGTGTGGAATTCCCTTTAAGGGATGATTCACGCTACACCGTGTCGCGATCGGAACGGACCTCGGCCGGGACACGTCCACCGTACGCCGGCTGTGCCAGTCATCCATGTTACATCGGGATGTTCCGGTGTATTATTTGCACGACTTATCTGTGTTATGTGGTTTTTGTCAGCTAGTGAATTCATCTGTTGATAGACTTGACGCTTAAGTAAATATGCGATTCACAATTTGAATTGGCAGCTATTATTATTGTAGCGGATATAATTTGTACAGCGAGTAATAAAACACGTGTGGATTCTTGAGTGTGGCGGCGTGCGCGCGCTATCGTGCCGGCGAGCGAAGTGACCGTTACGGCTCGGGTGGGGCGCTTTTATACACGCGTAGCGCTTGCACTCGCACTATCTTTATTTAACAATAACTATTTACAAAGGTTCTTAGTCTAGCAACTTACGTATACGCCTTATAACTATTACGTATGTCTTATTAACTAACTTAACCATTTACGAATAAAAGACGATTACTCTAAATGTTTATTCTAAAATACTCTATTCTACAACCTATCTTATCAATTAATCTTTATTATTAAGTACAAAATGGAGAAATAGTCAGTATTAAATACAAAACGGAGAAATCGTCGTCTACATTCCCCCCTCCGTGCGAGAGTGCTTCGAGCACTAACTCGATGCTGCTGACGGCGATTTGGATATCACTACCAGCTTCGGAGTAGACCTCTTGAGGATTCCGGCAGCGGAGGATTTGCATAGTGGTGTTGTCCGGTGCCGTATCTTGGGGCGATGGTAGAAAGGTACTCTCTTAGCCATCTTTTCCAAAAATGATCGGTCAGGCGCTGTACGGCGCTTCCAGGTGGTAGATCCGATCAATTCATGATCGTTGAATTCGCCAAATCGTTGCGTACCGCTCGATCGTCCGATTAAGAAATGGTTCGGCGTGGGGCTTTCTTCCTCTTCTAGTTCCATTGAAACGTCGGTGAGTGGACGAGAATTAATTGGATGTTCCGCTTCTAACAACAAGGTGAGAAGTATTTCTTCGCGAGGGTGTCTCGTCGCGAGGGTGGCGGAGAGCGCGATTTTGACAGACCGCACCAACCGTTTCCATGCTCCTCCCATGTGTGATGCTCCAGGAGGGATGAATTTCCATTTTATGCCTCGTTGCGTTGCTTTCTCGGTCATTTTTTCGAATTCTTTTCTAAGTTCTTTATTGGCGCCTACGAAGTTGGTGTCGTTATCGCTGTATATGATTGTGGGAGTGCCTCTGCGGGCTATCATGCGTCTTAACGTGAGCAACATGCTATCGGCTGATAGCAACGTGGCCATTTCGAGGTGTACGGCTCTGTTTTTTATGTAAATCGCTGAACATGGAGATGAAGTTGCCCCAAATATTAAGGTCTTCATCCTATATTCCCGCGGTTCTGTGTCGGAGTCATTTTTCCACAAAAAACGAAGATTGTCTTTATCTTCATCACGTATCTGAACGCGTAGGAACATTTCCTTAATATCTGCCGCTATAGCTATGGAACCTTGCTGGAATCTTGTCAATACGCCGAAAAGCGATTGCAGCAGATCGGGCCCAGGCAGCAAGGCGTCGTTCAGGCTTTTACCATTCGTGCGCTCGGCTGCGTCGAACACTAATCTCATTTTTTGTTTTTGAGGGTGTACGACGGCAAAATGTGGCAGGTACCGTGTTCTAATAGAGGTGGGATGACTGTTCGCCAATTCAGCGTAGCCACTCTTTAATAAATTTTCTATTTGCTCAGTGTATTTCGCTTTAAATCTTTCGTCCTTGGTTAATTTTTTCATAATAGCAGCTAGGCGGCGAACTACGCTGTTTCTGTTTGATGATAAAGTTTCATTGTCGCTTCGCCATAATAAGCCGCATTCGAATTTCCCTTCGGGGAGTCGTCTCGTGGTATTCTCCAATAACATCAGCGCTCTTTGTTCGGGGTCATTCATCGGCTTTTTGGGTGCTATTCCCAACGATTCTAATTCGAAGTGTGATTTGATCAGGTTTTCTATTTCACTTTCATTGCTTTGTCGTATGTGGTTTATAAGCAACATGGGTTTCGTCGTGTCAGTCTTGCAACCGTGCAATATCCAGCCAAGCTGTGTGAATGAAGCCACTGGTCGGTTCGGTTCACCGGTTTTCAATTTTCTCGAAACAATCAGATGCCAATTGTCTTGGCCTATTAGGAGAGAAGGTCGTGTTTCTTCGTATAATAACTGATCTTCGATGTCGACTAGATGAGGGCAGTTCTCGATGTCTTCCATCTTGATCGATTGTGATGCCAAATTTAATTGTTGTATGGTGTACGCTTTCATATGTGCGTACTCTCTTCCAAACATACCTCTAATTTGCAGCTTCAAACATCTCGATTGTCCCGTCTCTATCTTGTGACCGCTAACGCCCTCTATCGAGAGATCGTGTCGCGATCCCGTGGCGCCTAGTTGATCGGCCACTTCTTCTAGTAGTAGCGTGACGGTCGAGCCCTCGTCTAACAAGGCCGAGACGGTTGCTGTGCCGTTCGGTCCGCTTAATTCGACCGGCACGATCTTTAGGTACGATCTCGACGTGCCCACATGGTTCACGGAGACGATTTTGTTCTGCTCAATATTTTCTTCGGTGGTTGCATGGAGCATAGCATGATGGTTTCTAGAGCAGCCGTCTTTGCCACAACGTTTAGATCTGCATGCTTGGTGGCGGTGATTTGTTTTAAGGCACTTGAAACACACTTTTAAGTTTTTCACTATCACCCACCTCTGCTCCACGGATTCCTTGGTGAACTGTGCGCAACCATCCAGTTCATGTTCACTTTTGCACAATAAACACTTTTTCTTTTCTTTTCGTATGACACTTAATACGATATTCTTTTCAGTTTCAAATTCGTCGTTATCACTATTATCTGATCCCGATTCCGCGCTGCTACATTTATTGTGTTTAGCAGCGTGTACTTTTGCGTTTCGAAATGATCTTCTGAACGGTTCTGATTTTACGCGTGGTAAGGGTTGAGTGTCGTATGTCCCAAACTGGTCCGCGATCGTATTCAAGAATTTTGACAGTGCGACCAACACCGGTTCCTCTTCTCTAGTGGATCGGTATTCATACCATCTAAATTTAACTAGCATGTTCATTCTATCGATGATCTTTTCGGCTATGTCGTTCGAGTACAAGTAATCTACTCTATTCATTTGCCGTATTGCGTTTACGCTGTTGCTTACACTCGTAGCGAATATACCTATGCCCTTTATATCGTGTGACATAGGTGGTATTCTTTCTAGTAAAGCCACCTCGCTTTTAACTAAGTGAGTGGGTCTTCCAAATCTTCTTGCCAATGTTTCTAGTATCTCTACAGTATTTGTATTTGTGTATAATAGAGATCTTACGGCTTCTCTCGCCTGTCCCTGTAGGGATCTTCTCAGGCGAGCTATATTCTCGATTTCACTAAAATACGACTTCGTGTCTTTGTACGTTGCGGTAAACGCAATCCAATCTCTCGGGTTGCCGTCAAAATACGGTAATTCACTAATGTACCTTGGCGGAGCTTTCATTGTGTTTTCTTTGGAGCCATTTATGGCGGCTATTAGGGCGGACGTAAGTTCGCATAGTCCATTGTTCTCACCCGGCCCGGTGCCTTTTGTACTTTGCTGTGGCGGCGGCGATGTTTCGATCCATTCGGATACCGGTTCGTTATCTTCGTCACTCAGGTCCGAATGATCGGCGTCTAGGCGTAATAATTCCAGTTTTGTTCGCGCTAGAGCTGCTGCGGCCTCGGCTCGTTCTAGCTCCAAACGCGCCTGTAATTCTGCGCGCCGGCTAATTGAACTGCGTGACCCCGTTGTCCTCTTTCCTGTCGCCGCCGGTGCAGTCGGTTCGGTGCACGTGGTGTTTCCTGGACCCGTGATGCTTTCCGGGCATGTTGTGTTTTCTGAGCACGTGGTGTTTTCTGGGAGCGTGGTGTTGTCCGGGCATGTGTTATTTTCGGTGCTTGTACCGACGCTCTCTTCATTCAGCGACTTCTTGCTTCGCGTTCTTATGGTACTCATCTTGAGTTCTTTTCCTTCTTATTTCCCTATCTTTCCCTAGCGGCCCTAACAATCTCGTTCGAGGGCCCCGAGGGACACGCTCTCCCGAGGATGGAGATTTAGGATAAGAAAGGTAGGAGTCGCCCGCCAGAGGGCACCGTGTGAAATTAGAGTGCTCGGGTATCGAGAGGAACGCTCAACACCTTCGGCGTGCCCACCAGGAGGCCACTAAATCACACGAGCCTTATCGGCGCGACCGAACTGGTACAGACTAACAGCCTCGAAAAAGGCTAGCTGGTGGTGTCGTCCGTTACACCACTTCCGCCTCAAGAGGGCGTTCGCTCACTGTCCACCGTTTGACACCGTTAGGTGGTAGGCAAGTGAGCCGCGGCGAACCGCTTTGTGTGCCTTCGGGCACGGAATGACTTCGTACTTGCCGACGAGTTCTTGAAGCGATCTTCGGTAGTGCTTTCACGGTCCGATTCGTCGGTGGCCTGCCGCGTGAACGATTCGTCGAACAATGCTTCTCAGGGCTTCCCGTTGCACTTGTGAGATTCCTCTTCTTTATTTCTTCGATAGCTTCCTTAATCTTGAACGCCAAATTCTTGTAATCCGGAATCGAAGGACCAAACACTGTAGCGGATATAATTTGTACAGCGAGTAATAAAACACGTGTGGATTCTTGAGTGTGGCGGCGTGCGCGCGCTATCGTGCCGGCGAGCGAAGTGACCGTTACGGTTTTTTTTTTTTTTCGAATGTGTCTAATGCTGTTAGCCCTAATGGCTTTTACAGCGTCACCGGTGGGATGGGCGAGCGCAGAAGCTTCGCCGGGTAAAATTGATAAGAAGCGAGTGTTTTTTAGGCACTCGTAACTTATTGGGAGCGTCGCCTTAAGGGTGTCTCCTGCGAGACCGAACCTCGGCTTAAAGCGGCGCGTTTTGGAGGACTGTATCTAACACATTGACTTTGAAGAAGTCTGCATCACGGCGGCCGCGGCAGAGGGCTGCGGCCGCTTGACACAAGCAAGCGGGGACCTCGTCTTCGCCGGCGAAGACGCTGTTTGTGTGTGTATTGTGTGTATGTCTTGTTGGATGCTGTGATAGCATCGTCGGGGTCGTTGAGGACGCTCTTAGGGCGCCTGTGAAATCGGTTGGGGAAGTTAAACACCTTATAGTTGGACGCGGCCGCTATAAGGGGGTTAGGATGTGTGGACGCTTTCTCGAAGTAGGTCTTCGAGAATCGTTTGAAAAGATCGGCTATCGTGGGAAGGTCGAGATCTCTATGGAGATTCACGTTGCGCACGAACCACGGACAGCCAGTGGCTGTACGCATGAATCGATTTTGAAGTGTCTGCAACGGACACAGTCGTGACTTAGGAACGTGCGCGAACGTGACGCTCGCATAGGTCATTATGGGTCTAATGCAAGTCTTGTAAAGCGTCACTTTGTTGCGAAGTGACAGTTTACTAGTTTTGCACAATATCGGATAGAGGCGTCCCATGGCGTATGCCGCCCGGTTGCGGACAACGCGGATGTGTCGGATGAAGGATAGGGTGGGTTGAAAGATAACACCTAAGTATTTGACTTCCTTTTGCCAATCTAGACGTTTGTTGTAAATTGAGACTCTAGGGGGCGTCTGGATGAAGTCCATGGCTCTCCTAGACCTGGCAAAGAACATTGCTGCACTTTTGTCTGCGTTGATTTCGATTCTCCACCGGCGGAACCAGCTTCCGAGACTATCGGTCGCTGTTTGGAGCCTATCGCTAATAGTTGTAGGATTCCTACAAGTGGTGAAGATTGCGGTGTCGTCCGCGAACATGGCGAGATGGGTGGCTACACTAGATTTAGTGGAGAATCGTGGGATGTCACTCGTGTAGAGTGAATAAAGGAACGGTGAAAGTACCGAACCTTGGGGGACTCCGGCGCGTAAGGTACGTCTTGAGGAGAGCGTACCGTCGATACGATATCTAAAGGAGCGATTTGAGAGATAATCGCGTATGATGAGGACGAGCCTATCGGGAATGCCTAGATTTGCGAGTTTGTATATTAAACCCGCATGCCATACCTTGTCGAAGGCTTTGGCGACATCGAAGAAAACAGTACCGGTGTACCGTTTTTTGGCGAAGCCATTGAGGATGGTTTCGGTAAGTCTATGTACTTGTTGTACCGCGGTGTGTTTGGCGCGAAAGCCGAATTGCTCATCCGGTATGAGCTTCTTCGACTCTATGAACGTTATAAGTCTCGCGAGGATTACTCTCTCGTAGACTTTACCTAAGCTGTTGAGCAAGCTAATGGGTCGATAGCTGCTCGGGAGATTGCTGGGTTTACCCGGTTTACGAATACCTATCACTATTGCTTCCTTCCATTCGTCGGGGAAGGAGCAACCTAACAGGAGGGCATTGAAAATCAAAGCTATTAGGTGTATCAGTTGGTCGGGGAGGCACTTGAGTGCCTTGTTGGAGATGGTATCGGGACCTGGAGACTTTCTAGTCTTCAAGTTTTTAATAATGGAACGGACTTCCTCTCCGGTGGTGGGGGCTAGTGGCTCACTTTCGGGAGCCTTCGAGGATATCGTAGCCGCCGCCAATTCCACCTCAAAGTGGAACTTGGCGTGTTCGGGGTGGCTAGGGTTGTCTGTGCATTGTCCCTCAAGGCTGTCGGCCAAGCACTCGGCCTTATCGATGTCGTCGAATGCGACCGGACGGTTAGGACGTAATAATGGGGGTGTAGCTGCACACTGGTCTCCTCTCAGGGATCTCGAGAGTTTGCAGAAGGCCTGGTGGCTCGGCGAGATCGCTGAGAGTTTATTTTCCCAGTCTGACTGGTGATTGAGCCGGAGTTTTTCCCTAACCTCTCTTTGGAGTCGCCGGAGTGTCCTCCGGTTTTCGTCAGTCGGGTAGGCGTCGTGGGCCCTAGTGGCGGCACGTTTACGTCTAAGTAAGTCACGCAGGTCGTCGGGTAGTCTCCGTCGGCCGTGGTCTTCGGGGACTACCTTGGAGCAACCCTTGAGTGAGTCTGTTATGTGTTTAGTAAGGTGGGTGACTGCGGATTTGGCACTATCCACGGAGTCTATGCTGTCAGGAATTTGACTTAAGTGGTCTGACTGTAAGGACTGGAGTTTCCCGCCTAGCTTACTCCAGTCTATGATCGTTTTGGTGGCGGGGGCCTCGGAGTCTATCCGGCCTAGATGAATTAGAACCGGGCGGTGATCCGAGTCTAATTCATGCAAGACTTCGATAGAACGTAACTGGAGAGTTACGTTTTTGATAATGTATATATCTAACACGTCGGCTTTGTCTGGGTCCCCGTTATGCGGGTACCTAGTCGGTTCGTAGACCGTTACGGCTCGGGTGGGGCGCTTTTATACACGCGTAGCGCTTGCACTCGCACTATCTTTATTTAACAATAACTATTTACAAAGGTTCTTAGTCTAGCAACTTACGTATACGCCTTATAACTATTAATAATAATAATAATAATAAAGCCTTTATTTCTTCCACAACTTATGTACAGGTTTTTTTTTTTTTATAGATTATTGTTAGTACTGTTATTTATTGTTCCTTACTCTATGTTAGTATTGTTAGTATTGTTAATTGTTGTGGACCCCTTTCGGGTATAGGCCTCTTCCAGCTGTTGCCACATGGTCCTCTTTTTGGCAGTGCTTATCCAATCTGGCCCAGCAGTTTGTTTAATGTCATCGACCCATCGCATTTTAGGTCTACCCCTTCTTCGTTTCCCGCTTGGTCCGAACCATTTGGTCGCTTCCAGGGTCCAGCGATTATCAGTAAATCTTGCGACCGACCTTATAACTATTACGTATGTCTTATTAACTAACTTAACCATTTACGAATAAAAGACGATTACTCTAAATGTTTATTCTAAAATACTCTATTCTACAACCTATCTTATCAATTAATCTTTATTATTAAGTACAAAATGGAGAAATAGTCAGTATTAAATACAAAACGGAGAAATCGTCGTCTACAATTATTGCCATCGGTGACGAAGTATTGGAAAAACGTATTAAGGAAGTTTATAAATACTTAGGATGGCTCATGACGTAAATCAGAGAGTACTTGCACACACATTCCAATGATTTTTCATAGTCCATTTTGCCGTTAAGCTGCTCTGCTAACTAAGGTTTGACGTTGACTGCTCTGAGGGTGTCCGGGCGCATATGTTCATGTTACAACGTGTCGGGGCCGGACCGTGCCGGAGCCGGGAAACAAACCCACTGACATTTCACCGCCGTGCCCCGGCCGAGTCCCGGCAGCACACGGCCGAGACACGGTCAGGCATGAATCACTTCATGTAAAAAGTATACCACAATGTTGGACCGGGCCCCGGCCGGGGCACGGCCCGGTCGCGACACGGTGTAGCATGAATCATCCTTAAGAGATGCTTGTTTCAGTGAACGTTTCTAGGCTGAAGAGTGAAAAATTGGCGTTATTTTTTTTTATAAACGATTTATGTCACGGGGTTTATGAAACATATATTTTGTTATGTTCAGTACAACAAAATATATGTTTAATAAAATATACTTCTTATGCTATCGTCTTTGCGATAGCAAAAGAAGGCCCTTTAAAAACCGGACGCATGGCCATTTTAGTTGTAGCGGATACATAATAGATAAGAGTACATAGATTGCCCTAATGTGATTGATAATACCGGTTTCGATACGATTTAGAATCGAAGGTATGTATTAACATTTAGATCGGAAGCTGTGAGAATTAAGCAAAGTGCTATGATTGGGTATTAATGTCGCTGATTACGAAATCTATCGCGCAAGATTTATATTTTTTTTATTAATAAAATTCATACTGCACATCCTTGGTGTGTCACACGTATAGTCTTATACTGAATAGGGAAGCTAGCCTTAAATGTGTCCATCGAAAATAATAAGAAAGCTATCATCATCCTCCTGCCCTTATCCCACTCTAAGTGGAGTCGGCACAACATGCTAAAATCATGTTGTCGCATGATTTGGCTACGTATTTTACAACCGGCCGCCTGCCTGACGTCAACTTACCTTAGTCGTATTTTGCAACCCCTCGGTAAGAAAGAGAGTGGTCTATTCTACTCAACCGGATACCACACGGTGGGTCAACTTACCTTAGACGCCTTTTACGACACCTCGGTAAGAAATGAGGGTGGTCTATTCTACTCAGCCGGATACCACACGGCGTGAAAATAATGAGAAAGCTAATGATACTATTATACGTCTCTATTTTTTTGTGTGATTAGACAGAGATAGGTATATGTATCTCATCTTCCCTCCCTAATAATCTGTGGCGACGCGCGCACTCACAGGTCTGCCTGTGACTCTATACTCTAGTATACTCTATGATCACGCGCTCTCATGATTCGATAATCATAATTTTGAATTGGTAAGAGGGTTATTTATAGAAATTGACAAGGAAATAATTTAACATTTACTCTTTGATATAAGACAATGAGATGTGTAAAATAAAAAAAATATTGTTTCCCACTGCTCGGTAATGATTTTCGTTCTGCTCATGAAAGGTTTGAAATTGTGATCCACCGAGTTGCTTTAATGAGCCTTGGCAGGTTATACATATCACAGGAATTCTCCAGGCAGGTCTCTTAATGGAATCTCCACACTATACTACCTTGTGCCACTTGGATCCAGCGGCTCCCCGCGACCTTTTTTGGTCCAGTTCACCTCTTAGAAGGTCCACCGACATTCTAAGGATTTTCGAGCCGGATTGCCGTTCCAATACATCAAGATCCAACGCCTACCGGTTCTACACACTAAGTAATTGACAAAATCATCATCATCATCCTCCCGCTCTTATCGCACTCTAAGTGGGGTCGGTACAACATGTTACAAGCATACTTTCATATGATTTGGCTACGTATTTTACTACCGGCCGCCTGCCTGACGTCAACTTATATTAGTCGTATTTTACGACCCCTAGGTAAGAAAGAGGGTGGTCTAATCTACTCAACCAGATATTTATTACACGGCGGGTCAACATACCTTAGTCACCTTTTAGGACACCTCGGTAAGAAATGAGGATGTTCTATTCTACTCAGCCGGATACCACATGGCGGTAAGTAATTATAAAAAGCAAGAAAAAAAATTGTAGCTTTGAAAAATAAACTGTTACATATTCTGAAACTGGGATAGTTTTTGGCTGACAGCCATCTAATTACGTGCTTCTCAAAAAGTCATTCTGTCGGAAAGCAAGTAGGCACACGAGATTTAAAAGAATGCCCTAATTAACAAGCAAAGTGTATGCACGTTTACATTAACGAGTTGGCTGCCTTTTTCGCTGGCTACGACTGAATTAAGAGCGACATGTATCAAAAGCTTATTAAATTTGTAATTGTGGTAATAAGAATCTGTCGGATTATAAACCAGCTGGAAGATCATGCGGATTAACAGGTTTTAGTTATATTCAACTAGCGATCTGCCACAGACTCTGCTCAGTCTGGTTTCGACTTACCTCAGAATAAAACTGTCATTAAAAGTTTAAAAAATGCTCCGATCGCCACCAAACTTCATCATACAAGACCATCCGCGTCAATTTAAGGATTGTCTGAAAATTTCATTAAAATCGCTCCAGCCGTTTCGTAGTCATAGAGAGCATACATACTTTCTATTCCAATAAAAGTATGAACCAGTGCTTTTAAAATCTTAGTGGTTGCTCTTTTCAAAATATAATCCTTATAGATAGACCCATTTAGTTTTTTCCTTATCCATGAATTCAATAGCTGCAACAAGTAACTATTGCTGATTAACGACAAAGATCCGATCAGATAACGGACTTTATGACGCCTTACTTAATTCCAGTACTCGCGTCAAGTCAAGTCACGCATGACACTACATTTTTCGATACGTGTTTCATGTTCCACTTTCACTGAGAGGTCTATAGTTTAGGTATTTGTTATTTACGCGAAGAATTCGACACTTTGTCGACTGTGTTCTATGAAATATTTCAAAATCCTTTACTAACACCGTCGTTTTATATTGTAGTCTTAGATCATCAAAGACTATGGAGTGTTGCTAATGCTCCCTAACCTAGGTCCTCTGAATTAAACACTTCACTGTATAGTGTATACTATATATATACTTTATTTGAACACTATAAAGTAGGTGTGGATACTTGAAACTAGTGGAAAAAACGTTTGTCTGTGTGTAATTACAATCAACAATCTATAACACGTTAGAATGTTCCACTAACGCCATCTGTCATCGCGATAAACAAACATCAAATGAACGAATATAAAATTCGTTTAAACAAATCGAATGAAGCATTGTTAGGTACTCACTTTTTGATGTGTGTCGTAGTACTTGGGTTTGTTAGCTGCAAGATAATTTCCAAAATAAGGTCCACAATGCACTCGAATTCATACATGATGGCTGTCGGTCGGTATTAAATGATTTTTGTAGGATCCTTAATATATATTATTAGCATAGCGGAAAATGGGCTGTGACCCTATACCGGGCTTTATTGAATGTTATATTAGATACATAATAAACAATACGCAAAAGGCTGTTATTAACTGTTAAAGAAATGCTTCGATCGCCACTTAACTTCATCTCCCATTTCCATCCATTGGGCCAATCTAAAGATTATTTGAAAATTTAATAAAAATTAATTCAATTACATTTAAATCATTCATTCAAATGAAATATTGTATTGTACAGGTGTCGGCAATAAAATCGGACAATATTCTATAATTTTTTTCCGTATCTTTCCGTACGTAGAAAAAATAAAAAAGATGTTTGTCTATGAGAAGATTTAGAGAAGTACATAGAGGCAACATCTTACTTTATAAATGCCTTTGCGCCCTTTGGAATATATATGTATAACATGTTGGTATATAGACATTTAGTATTGTCAAAGATTAGATTAATCATCAGAAAATGATTGTGCAATACACTCGAATATATGTCAAAATATCACCGATAAGAAATGTGATAAAAAGTTTCGTAACTGCGCGAGATATTTGCAGACCTATTTTGATATTTATCATCAAGGTCATGCATGCATCAATACAATAAGATAATAAACACTCTAAAAAATGAGGATAAATTTTAATTTAGATGTTTAACAAGTTTTATTTTGATATTTAATATCTATCTTTTAAAACACTTAGAATTTTGTGTTCAACCGATATTTCGATTTTATAAAGGTGTGTGTGCGTTAGTACAAGCATTCATGTGCGAGAGTGAATATATGTGGATGCGTCCACGTATTTCTCTCTCTCTCTTCCTCCCTCTCTATTTTATGCTCTCCCCCTATCTTCCACACTTTCACTTTCTCGCGCTCGTTCTCCCTCCCTGTTTCACCCTATCTCTCCCTCTCACTTTCACCCATCTCTTTCCCCCATCTCTTTCCCTCACCCCCCCCCCCGCGTTCTGTATGTGTGTATACCCGCCGACTATCTTATAACTATCCCGTTTGAGATTGCAAATTCATTACACTAAAAGGTAATCGACGCGGCGTAATAAAAACGAAAGTCTTTGATTTATTTTTCATAAATTATCGGATTGATTCTAAAACGCAAGTTATTATTATAGAATTACGTCTCCCATAACTGAAAATAAAAAAACTCATATTTTTATATACTCCTTATGATACTTTGGTTATAGCAGCATATCATTTACTAAGTAATTAGTATACTTATTACTTGCATAATAAACAAATATGTTCTAACAAATAAGCAAGCGTCTAAGCGCAGCACAGTCGCCCGTCAACTTTACTCTGGCTGTAAATCAATTACTAAGCCATGACGCGTTATGAATTGATTGCTTCCTTATTTAAAATGCTCTCGTTACACTTTAATCTAAACTATTGTATATATTGCAATTATTTCAAATATTCCAAATAAATATTGTTCCAATATTCAATTAAAGTAAATTTTCATTTGGCTAAACCGTAAGATCACTAACCTCTCCTAACGAATTATCAAACGACTCAAATATATTGCCGCTAACAAAACTCATAAGGTTGACTTAATAAAATAAAATTATTGTTATGCTCCGCCAATTTTACGGCATGCAAAGCTTATTCTAAATTATACAAATGTAAAAATTGAAAACATTTTGTTCACAAAAAATCTATTGAATTCTCTTTGGGAAAAATTCTCTGAAATTCTGTATACACATTTTCTATATGTGGAACTGAATAAATATAATCAGACTTACAACTCGGAACTTAGTTGTACGAACAATGTCGGGAGTTAGCTATTATATTGTAACATAGATTGTCTTTCGCTTCCGTTAAACCAAATTCTCTGTCTACGGATTAAAATCATTATATTAAACCAGAAATTATAAAAAAAAACTGGATATATGGGCAGAATACACATGTACGGTGAAACGAAAAAAACTCTTAACTGCCAACTTAACAACACTGGCAACGACTGTGTAGCGTTTAAAAAGGGATCGATGGTTTATGTTTAAAAATCGGCTATAGTCACGTCTTATTCTATCGGTTTACCACGACTGACAATGGGCCCGAATTTCTAGTCCATCCTGGGCCGTTATTCATGAGGTTTTTACCCAGCGATATCGCAACTGGAACTGATCGACCGATCGATGGGTCGATGGGTTAGAAATCCTAAGTACTATTGAAGCAGGATATTTTAATTTTAATCATGAATAAATAAGGTCTATATTTTTTTCCCATCCATCCGGAGAGATAGGTAAGACAGACAGATTTTAAACAATTTAATTTTCGTACATAAAGATATAAAGAATTATAAAACGATAGGTGATGTATATAATAGACAAAGTAGGAACCGACATAAGCTTGCGACTCCTGCTTTGCGCCTAGCAAAAGTACGTAAATCGTTTGTGGGTTTGGCTATAAGATTTTATAATAAAATTCCGAAATCAATTTTGGCCATACCATTACAGCAGTTGAAAAATACTGTTAAAAACTGGCTGATACAGAAAGCCTACTATGCTGTTGAAGATTACTTAGATGATAAGGATGGGTGGATATAGATGCACATCTACCCTGTAGAAGACAGTAATAACTAAATGTAACTAGTTTTAAGATTTATATTTTAAAAAGAGCAGCAGTTTGTTGCTGGTTCTTCTCGGTAGGAATAGCTTTCCGAACCAGCAGTAAAGTTGACGATTCAAAAGCACTTGTTTACAAAGCTAGTTGAATAAAGAATATTTTGAATTGAATTGAATTAAGACGACACGCAGGTCCAGATTGGATGCTGAGGGCACAAAACCGCCTGACATGAAAGGACCCAATATGACTGAAGCCGATGATGATGATAATAATTTTTTCACCCTTAATGTTTTCCCGGTATATAAGCTTTAATTATACTTAATTGTATCAATAGTGATTCAACGAATTAGCAGTGAAAGTGTAAATGACGTAATTTCGCATTTATTACATTAAAATATTGTAGTCGATTATTGTGGCACTAATCCTAATTAAACTTACAATCTTAATACCTAAATACCTATACCTCATACATATTCCTTATAAATAAATTAGTCATCTAGTACGACCATATCATGACGCACAGTTATAAAAACATGGAAACACCATAGACGGCTAGTGGTCCGACAAACCGTATATGTGATCTGCAAAAACATTTTTATGAGCGCTTTGCTCTTATTGAAATCTAGAGGTAATTTTCATGTTCATGTCAAGGGACTACTTAATGGTTTATTTATAAACAAGGGGCCTCATTAAAATTATGTTACTGTAAAAAGTCAATTTGACCCTTATGATAGAATAGACCACCCTCATTTCTTGCCGAGGTGTCGTAAAAGGCGACTAAGGTAAGTCGACCCGCCGTGTGGTATCCGGCTGAGTAGAATAGACCACATCATTTCTTACCGAGGTGTCGTAAAGGGCGACTAAGGTAAGTCGACCCGCCGTGTGGTATTTGGCTGAGTAGAATAGAACTCTCTTTCTTACCGAGGGGTCGTAAAATACGAAGCTAAATTATATGACAACATGTTTGTAACAAGTTGTGCCGACCCCACTTACAGTGGGATAAGGGCAGGCGCATGATGATGACAATAAGTTATTTTTCTCACATACACAAAATTATCTTAGGTTAGCTGGTAGTGATCTCTGTCAAATGGATAAGTTGACCTTTGTACACTTTTCTTTTTATTAAAATGTTTTTTTTTACGTTTTTATGGTACATAAATAAATAAAAATATACAAATTTTTATACATTTGTATAACTTTACAAATTAAAATGTTTACGTTTTAAAAATGTATTGTTTAAGTTTTAAAAATGAATTATTTCTAAACGTTAAACGTTTTGTTTCATTAACTAGATTCTAAACTTTTTACATATTCGTATATCAAATTTGCCAACTTAAAGCTAAACTGTATTTTTTAATGCAATATCAATTATCGAGGTACAAAACAGCAGTCAGTCAACGAACCGCTCTACTTCCGCGTAGAAATGCTGATACATCTAACTGAGAAGAACTGTCCAGGAACTCGTGGCTTTAATAGGAAAAAAAATATCACAAATTAACAACAATAATTGCTAAATGCTAAATAGTTTATAAAGATCGTAGATCCATAGTACAAAAGTAATATTAAAATTAATTTGCTATTTTCTGCGATGATAAATAGAAATTATCCCTTGCCCTTATCGCACTCTAAGTGGGGTCGGCACAACATGTTACAAACATGTTATCACATGATTGGCCAACATATTTTACGACCGGCCGCCTGCCTGACGTCAACTTACCTTGGTTGCCTTTTACAACACCTCGGTAAGAAATGAGGGTAGACTATTCTAACCAGCCGGGTACCACACGGCATTTAAATTCTTCTTCTTCTTCACGTGCCATCTCCTATCGGAGGTTGGCAACCATCACGGCTATTTTTATTTAACAAGCTGCTACCCGATACAGCTATCGGGTACTCTTGGTGTACCGTTGTCTCAAATTTTTGAGCCAGGATATTCGTCTTCTTCCGGGTTTTCTTTTCCGCTGTATCTTTCCCTGGATAATAAGCTGCAAGATGCGATACTTATTATTGCGCATTATGTGGCCAAGATATTAGAGTTTACTAGTTTTTATTGTCCTTAAGACCTCTGTGCCTTTGTCTAGTCTCTGCAGTATAGTGATGTAACGTACTTTCTGTGTCCAAGATATTTTTAGCATTCGTCGGTACACCCACATTTCAAACGCTTCAAGCTTTTTACTCATTGCTTCTGTGAGTGTCCAAGTTTAAATTTAATGGCATATAAATAAAAAGCATATAAATGCGAAATGTAGATTGGACTATCGATTTTCATACCTGATGCATGCAGGGTTCCCAAAAACACATGCACTCCAAACCTCCACCGCCACCACAATATATCAGCACAACACACATACACTATCACAAACTCAACAATCGTTTCGCCCTGCACCCGAAGCATTATTAGAAGATAGACTCCTAGACAAAGGCGCAAAGCAATTTTTCTACTTAAAGCAATTACTGCTCGCAAAAACTCCAATTTAATCACATTAGATTTTTTAAAATATATTACAGATTGAATATAATTCTCAATTCAACAACCAAGCGGGTTACACAAGTTTTCACACACAATTTCTTAACTTTGCACTCACCGTTTATCACTTCGTCGCTTCCTATAAAATCTCTACCGAACAGAGTTGTAAGTTGCCTCACAATATATCATTCTTGTTAATCTCGCTGTTCTCTCCATTATAAAATAAACAGTGGCTGTAAACTTGTTCTATACACGTAATGCTGTACAATCAGCGAGAAATACATCGTACATACTATTCTACATTTTTTGACATTGCTATATCTTAACATTTTTTTTAGTTCACAAAACTAACATACAATTAAAGATATCATAAATTCAACATAAGTTTTCGCTTACAATAATTGATGTCTTTTTGATGTAAACCTAGCATGCTTAAAAGAAAACAAAGTCCCAAAAAGCTGTCTGTCTGTATGTAATCGATTTCCTTAAAATCTACTACTGAACGGATTTTTACACGGTTTTTCATCAAAAGCTAGAGCAATACCTCCGGATCGCTTGTAATTAGTACATATGTACATATGTACTATTTACCTAAACCATCCGGAGGTATCCACAATTTACATAATACCGGTATTATATAAATTGTGTTGAAGAGATCCAGCAGTTGTTAAAAAACTTGCTTGCTTGGAGCTTTAGTCGCGTGCGTTGCTAAAGTAATGTACTAGAGAATTGTAGATCTATAAAATACTACAAAAAAGTCGATAGCATGTCTCTATCTCTTATAGTTAACTCTCAATAATAATTACTTTTATGTTTAAAATTTGAATTATTAAAATAAAGTTAAAAATAAAAATTGTGACACGCGGGCGTAGCCGCTGCCACAGCTAGTTTCATCAAACATAAATATGTAAAAAAAAACACTAAATTGTGCAATCCTCATATGGTTTTGGTTTAAGGTGTTAATATTAATATTTATTGAATAAGAAGTAGGATTAGAAAACTTTGTGTATAATTTATAAGGTTTGGTTAAGTGTATTAAATTAGCTAATTAATTATGACAATAATTGCTTTTGCATAAAGTCAAACCGCCTGAAAGCTTTTATTGAAAACGCTGACACATCCAGACAGGCAGATTTAGATATATCAAAACAATGTATAATAGAGATACTCTTGATTTATAAGACTATAAAAAAACTACGGGGGCATTAATCTATCCTTAAACGGGAGCCACTGTACACATTCTAACTTCTTAGGAAATGGTCATGTAATGAACAGTATCCTTATCAACTTAAAAATGTAAGTTACTACAAGCTTAATATTTAAATTAACATTATAGCATTTATCTCAATAGGAAAACTAACGCGCGCGAAATTTAATCAATGGCGGATCTTACTCAGAGTATAATATCTTCTACTATCATTTAAGTAATATATAACTAGACGGAATTCCAATTAGAACTAAATGATAAGAAAAAAGATCGGAAGTTTAAAAATTATTTTATCTATTCTGAAATATAAAACAGGGGATATTATAGAAGCATGATTCATTTTCATTAAATCTCGTATAAAAAAACCTATACTATTATAAATATTACACTAATAAGATAAACTGCAAATTATGTGGCCCCTTTCTAAAACCAACATATTTTGATTGTATCAGGAAGCGCCGCACTTGTTCAATAATTTGTAAATTTGCGCGAACCGCAATACCTGTATACAACACTAATTAATGCAACACAGCACGTTCCTAATTTAGAATAACACAAAATATAACTGACAGCATTTATTATTTCTTGTTTACATCAGTTTACCCATACTTGGCAATAAATTGTTAGTTAGGCCACCGTTAAATTTAATGTTATATTCCTAGTGTTATCGTAAAATTATGTATGCTTTGGAACGGCCTAATTAATAACTCGGGACCATAGAGTTATTAGCTAGAGTAACGGAGTCAACCTAAAATGTGTATATCGACAATAAATTCAAATAAAAAATAATCTTTATTCAAGTAAACTTGTAAACAAGTGCTTTTGGATCGTCAACTCTACTGCTGGTTCGGAATGCTGTCCCTACCGAGAAGAGTCAGCAAGAAACTCGGCGGTTGCTGTTTTCAGATAATAATTCCTATTGCTAGTCACAAGCTCGACAATCGTTTCGCCTCGCAACCGAAGCATCATCAGGAGATAAACTCCATGACAAAATCGATTGATTGCGATTTTGTCATTGATTACATTTAGCATTATATATTTATTTATTATATATTTTCTATTTACTTATTCGCGAATCATAGCAAGACATCTCTAATATTACTTTTGTTTTATGGATCTCCGCAAAGTAGCGCCGCCTAATTGTATGATTTATTGAAATTCAAGTATACAAGTATGTCTCGTAATCTGGGTAGATTACGAGACATACTTGTATACTTGTATACTTGTATAATAAAGAGGGTTCTTTATTATTTGTTGCGACGCTATCACTTACAGGCATGCATAGGCATGCCGTAGAGTTTAGAGAGAGTAGAGTAGGGAACTCCTATGAGTTCCCTACTCTAGCAATAACAACTCTATGCTTGGGACTCGCATTTTGCATACAGATCCATAAATCTATCGTACAATGGTCATTTATAATCCCGTCGGGTGACCTGATGCATACATTCAATATAGCATAGATGCATTCTGTTTCATCTCTCATCTAGCGTCTATCAATCACAATCGTTCGAACTCGATCTCGAATAGCTCAATCTTTACTGAATATTCATAGATATTAAATGAAGTTATTAATCATCCGAATGACATGAAATCTAGATTCTTTTGGTAATAACAAATCATCATCCTCCAGCCCTTATCCCAATCCAAATCGGCATGACATGTTACAGACATATCACATGATTTGGTTGCGTATTTTACGACCAGCCGCCTGCCTTTTTTTTTTTTTTTTTTTTTATGTCAGGAAAACCCGTTATGGGTCATCACCGCCCGACGGGGACGAGCGGTGGGTATGTCGGACTCGCACCGACTAAAAACCTGACAGTGCTCCTCCACGCTGCTAGTGGCGGGGATAGGGTATCGTTGGACACATTACCCCCATCCCCTCCAGCAGCAGCTCTGTACCCCGGAGAGCGCCACCTCCGGGTCGGGGCCTCTCTAAGCAGTGGCCCCTCCCTCCGCTAATCGATGCATCGGGAGCACCAGATGCATCGACCGCCTTGGGGACCTAACTCCAACGAGCGTCCGATTAACCCCGTTCGGAACGCTCGGAGGTCCCCGTTAGGGCGGCATGCGACGGACTTCGGCGAGTCGCCTGCGCCCCGCTCGCCTGCGGCGGGTCGGATCCAAAGACTCGACTTCCCGGATCCGTCCCGCCGCCTCCTTCCGCAAGATAACATCCTCGCAGAAGGAGGCCATCGCAGCCCACGATGCCTCCCTGTCCACCATGGCACGAACCACAGTGGGCAGGGAGAGATCGTGCCCCACCTCTGCCACGAGCTTCGCCCGCTGAACCGCCCAAGCAGGGCAGTCCGCGAGGGTGTGCAGCGCCGTATCAGACTCAGCGCCGCACTCGTGGCACACACCAGATGCTTCGCACTGGGCCACCCTCCACAGATACCCCCCGAAACAACCATGTCCGGAAAGTACCTGTGTCAGGCGGAAGGTGAGGACCCCATGCCTCCTGGCGACCCAGCCCTGGAGAATGGGCTGGATGGCTGAAATTGTCCAGAATCCTGCGCTGGGCGATTCCAGCCGCCGCCTCCATTGGCGGAGGAGCTCCAACTGAGCTGCTCTCCGCCAATCTACCTCTACCACCGCAGAGTTTCCCCCCGATGTACGGGCTTCAACTTTGTGGCGGTAGGCCTGAGCAAGCACCTTGGCCTCTAGATCCCACGGAGGAGATCCGGCCAAGGCGCAGGCCGCCTCGCCAGAGATGGTCCGGTAGCCCCGCACTAGCCTGATCGCCACAATCCTCTGCGCCCCGCGCAACAGGGGCAGGGACTTGGCGGTCAGCCGCTCCGCCCATATGGGAGCGCCGTACAGGGCCATTGATCGGACCACTCCGGCATAAAGGCGCCGGCAGCCTGCATTTGGCCCTCCCACATTCGGGAGGAGCCTGCTCAGGGCTCCGGCGGTCGCCTTTAATCTCGGGGCGAGCCGCCGGAAGTGGGCCTCGAACGTCCATCGGCTGTCGAGAATTAATCCCAGGTACCGTAAATTACCTGAGATTCCAACGGACGTCCCGCCCACCATCAACCGGGAGCCCGCTGGGGGCGCCATCCGAGGCCTGTGGAAACAAATGGCCTCGGATTTCTCCAAGGCCACCCCCAGACCCAACCGACGAATCCGGGCCACGACATGAGCTGTGGCCGCGGTCGCCAGTATACGGGCCTCCCGATGTGTGCTCGCGCGGGCAGTCACGAGAGTGTCGTCTGCATAACAAAACAGACGCACTCCCGGGAGCATTTCACCACGCAGCACCCAGTCGTAGCCGATGTTCCACAGGAGGGGTCCTAAGACTGACCCCTGTGGAACACCGCACGACATCCTCCGCTCTTTCCACCTACCCCCACTGCCTGACGTCAACTTACCTTAGTCGTATTTTACAACACCTCGGTAAGAAAGAGGGTGGTATAATCTACCGGACCACACGGCGGTTTGACTTACCTTAGTCGCCTTTTACGAAACCTTGGTAAGAAACGAAGGTGTTTTATTCGAGTCAGCCGGATACCGGCATTCTTTGGGTAATAACAAAATAACTTCATTGATATAATAAGACGTTACTTTGCGGAATTCCATAGTACAAAAGTAATGATAGAATTATTTTTTTATATCATATGTATGACTTATTAATTAATTAATTAATTAAATTATCATAATAAATTTAAAAATAAATTTATGCTTACATTAAAATGAAAAAGTCATAAATTATTGAAAGACCAATTTTCTACATTCGACTTCGATGTTATCTATGATTCAAAAATCATGATTATATTAATTTATAGAATAAGACGTTACTTTGCCATCCATAATACAAAAATAATAAGGGATTTGTTTTGCTATAGTCTGTGATAAAGTAAATAGTAAATATGTATAATGTTAAATGTAGAGTGGACTGTCCGTTTTCATAACCGTTACATGTAGGATTCTCATGCGCAAAGTTCCACTATTGCCACCACAATACACAAGCACTACACACGTTCACCAGCTACCCCAGCACAAACTCAACAATCGTTTTAACCCGAAATCGAAGCATCATCAGGAGATAGACGACCACGACAAAATCGCAAAGGCTTTGCGATTTTCCGTGTGTAGTGCTTGTTTTTGTGTACTCTGATGGCGGTCGTGGAGGTTTGTGCATGTGTTTTTACGAATTCTGTATGCATGAGATATGAAAGCGGATAGTACACTTTATATGTATTTTCTTTTTACTTATTTTTGTATTATAACTCAGCAAAATAAAGTCCAATTCTATAAATTATTTTTCTATAACTATGAACAACATCGCCTTATTTAAGAACACAATAAAATACCTATTGTATGTTTTTTCTTTCTTTCTAGGAACTAAAAGAGAGCTTCAACTATGGTCTATTCTGCCCGCCGGTCAACGGCAAGGCCGGGAAGTTTCTGGATGAAGAAAGGAGACTCGGGGACTACCCTTTCAACGGGCCCGTCGGGTATCTCGAGGTGAGTAGTATTTTTAAGAAATACCTGAGGGATGTTTATTTACTGAAACTCATTTTCTTCTTAATTCAAATTACAATAATAATAATAATCGTTTATTAGACACCTTAATTAACACTACCCTCTGTGTAGGCAAACCTTTTTACAGAAGGCAGTTCCTTCCATTATTTCGTTAAATTTCCGTTAGTGCCTGTTGTATGTAAGACAATGTGTAATGAGTTAAGTTGTTTGTTTGTGATTACACGTGTGTATAGTGTAATTTGTGTGTGTACATAAAAGTGTATGCAGTTAGTGAAGGTTTTTGCTTGTTAGTACACGTGTGTATGCATGTGGTTGAATTATGACTATATTTGATTTGAACAGCAATTTGTATACATCTGAAACAAGCTGTACCCGTTCGCGTCAAGTTTGGTTATTCCTTTACCTTGGAAAGCTATTCAGATTGATAGTTTTATTCCTTCTCAACTTTACGTTATGTGTTAAGATACTTAGGCAACATATGGTGGCATTAAACAATGCACATCGACGTTTAGAACGAAACAGCCGGCCAGTTCGGTTTCGTAGAGCGCTGTCCCTGTCACTCAGTCAGTATGTAATGTTTCGCACGGGTTTTTCAGTCTGTGCGACAGAGACAATACTCTATGAAGCAGAATCTAGCCGATTTCTCTCTCTAAGCCTCGGTGTGCATTATTTATTGCCGCGTACTATACGTTGGCTTTAGTATGATAACTTTATGGATGCTTAATGGCTGCACTCCACTATCGGCGATGATTGTTAATCGTGTGATTGTCTATAATCGGCACGATCGTCGTGCATGTTTCCACACGATCGCCCATATCATACGATTAACCAGCGATTCCCTTTGATGCTTTTCCGAAAACCGATGATTTCCGAGGTTAAAGCGATCATAGACGATTGATATGCCTTATACACTATCTCAACTGTAATCGTTTGTAATCCCCCATTATGACGAGGATCCATATGATTTCATTATGACGCGTGCGCGACTAAGACACGCGCGCCATATATTACTAAGAGGGATTCGAAACCAGCATGAGCCATAGCAACCCTTAGCCGGGTCCCTAGTATTTATTTATTTATTTATTTACTAGTTTATAAGGTAATCCTACAGCGTAACAAAGTTCTCATTCGATACATATAATAACTTAAACTAAGGCCATATGAGGATACATAATTAGTTTCTTTTTTTACAAATAATTGTTCGTAAAGTAAACAATATTAACATAAACCAAAAAATAAGAGAATGAGAATGAATGAAATGTATTCTTAGTAAATAAGTGTGTATATGTGTTTGCCAGTGTGCGTGTGAGTGTGTGTGTGTGCTTGTGACGGGTGTTTTTAAATTAATTTTTCTATGCCTTATTGATTTCTTTCAGTGCATGTTTGAAAGACTCTTTTGAATTTTTTAATAAGTTAAAATCAAGGTACTAGGTATTGTAAGTGTATATAATACGGTACCTATATAAACCACGATAGCGATTTTACTTGTAAATGAAACAAGATGTTTTTTAAACATGAAGCCATTTATAATATTTATATGGACCCATTATGATTCACAAATACATCCCACAATTACTTTTCATCGATGACTTAATTAAGTTGTAATCAAGTTCCAATACAATACACGGTACAGGCTTATAAAAGGTAGTATAATTATCACTAATTAGCTACAAGTTTTTACTTTTGACGGTCACATTATCATGCCCTGAAAGAACATAATTACTTAGTAGAATTAAAATTGAATTTGTCTGCTATAAAGTGGCAACATTGTTGTCATTATAGAAAAAAATTAAAACAATGTTAAAATTGTGGTTATAATAAAAATATATAACAAGGCTCGAAAAACTAACAAACGTAGGTCTTTGAACTGGTTTGAATTTTCAAATATTTAAGTTCATTGGAACAAATGTACAGGCACCATTAGTATTATTTATACGAATACGGCCGGCCACCCTATGCTGTGGCTCAATCTAGTTTCGAACTCTTTTCGAAATAGAGTTTAAAAAAATGCTCCGATCGCCAGAAACAGGCTTTTACAGGATCCTCCGCTGCGTCATTCTAAAGTTTCTCTGAAAATTTCATTAATATCGGTGTTTCGAAGTCTATAAAGGACAAACAGACACATACATTTTTATATGTAAGATGTCATCTATGTATGTTAAGTATATTCATTCAAAATATTCTTAAATAAACTTGTAAACAAGTGCTTTTGAATCGTCAAGTCTTCGGCTGATTCGGGAAGCTGTTCCTAGCGAAAAGGGCCAGCAAAAAACTCGGTGGTTGCTCTTTTCAAATATAGTTCTTATTAATTACATTTGGTCATTACTATATTGTTCAGGGTAGAGAATTAGCTATATCCACGCAGTTTTATCATCTATATAATCCTCAAAAGTGTGGTAAGCTTTTTGTATCACGCTTCCTTTAACAGTGTTTTTAAACTGCTGTAACGGCAAAGATAAAATCGATTGCGGAATTTTATTATAGAATCTTATACCCGAACCCACAAATGACTTATTTACTTTTGCAAGGCGCAAAGGAGGAACCGCTAGCTTATGTCGGTTACCAATTTGTCTATTATATACATCGCCAATCTTTTTATAATTATGTATTTCTTACAGAAAGCCTACTATACTGTTGAAGATTACTTAGATGATAAGGATTTGTGGATATAGGTGCAAAATTTTTATTTTAAAAAGAGCAACCTCCGAGTTTCTTGCTGGTTCTTCTCGGTAGGAACAGCTTTCCGAACCAGCAGTAAAGTCGACGATTCAAAACCACTAGTTTACAAGTTTACTTCAATAAAGCATATTTTGAATTTGAATTTGACTATGCACACACATTAAATTTCTAAAAATATATTGTGAAGCCAAAGTAAGAATACCTATTTCCTTAAACTTCTCAAGCATGGAAGCACGCGGACTTAAATTGTAAATGACACGTATGGCTCTTCTTTGTAAATTAAAAAATTCAATTACATAAATCTTGTGCTTGATTAATTTACCAATATTTTGTTATCTGTATTTTGGATCAATGTAATGTGTTATTCGTATATAGTAGTTGCATACACTTCAATGATTTTGACTCGCTATTGAACACATGCAATTCGGTCCACTCAATCATCTACGAAGTCGACATTATTCATATGCCTTCTATCACTATCGACTCTCACGGCCTCCGAAAGTGAAAACCAGTTGCAATTGCTCCACCATCTACTTACTGACACCGATATTTTTTTACTATACAAAACAACATTAGTTACCGCTCGCCGTTATTCGTTCCCTTCGCTTTGATTGAAAATATTTCCATAGATGACTAGCTGTAACCGTGAATTCATTCACGTCAAAAGTAAATAAAAGTATATGAACGGCCCGTTACTATCCCACTGCTAGGCATATACCTCCTCTTTGCGTTTTTGGAGAGAAAGATTTGAGGTTAGATCCACCACGCTGCTCCAATATTGATTGGTAGGTTACATATATCCCTAGAATTCTCTAGAAATATGCAGGCTACCTCAAGACGTTTAATTTCACCGAAAAGCGTGTGATAAATTGGGTTTATTAATTAGATACTTAAAGTTAAAAAAGAACCGGAGCCTACCCTCGATTTGAACCCGTGGCCTTCTCGAAAGAGTCACACGGTCACAATGGGATTACACGATCCATGCCTCTGACTGCATTATCGGACTCCTAATAATCAAATCTTAAAACAACGTCAATTTTTTATATTATATCGCGTCATTATTTGCGTGGGCCCCAATACAACCTTCCTTATTTAGAGAAACAATTACCAACAAAGTCGTACGCCCACGTAAACCATAACTCAAGCCCATAAAATTTCATATACTCATAGATCACAGTCGTCTAGTCAGCAAATAATACGCATAAATTGCAAACGATTTACGACCCGAGTTAGCATTTTCTCGAGTAAACAAAACTTGGCTATAATAATATATGTCAAACTGCAAATTACTTTTCTTATAATAGTAGTAAACTTAGTGAAAACTGTTACATCAATTTCATATTATATTCTATCTGTGAGTTACTTGATCTGATTAATGTTGCATGTTTGCAAGAGACGAAGTGGCCGGGAAAGAAAGTAAGGGAGTTGGATATAGATTTTATTATAGTGGAGTGTTGAATATAAATGTGGATGGATGGTCAAAAGAGATGTTTGGAATGTGGATTAAGAAGCGCCAGAGTTGAAGAATGATAGGAGAGTAAGAAAGAGAAAAACATGTTGAGCCGACCCCACTTGGAAGTGAATGGAGTGGAATAAGGACAAGAGAATGATATAATGATGATAAAATTTAATATCTAGTCAATACTAAATTTAATACAATAATAAAGTCGAATTTTTATTACTCAATAAGGTGACTGAATGGCACTCAATATGAACTTGATTGCCCATTCAAATAAATTAAGTTACGTAAGAATTTAGGTGCAAGCAGTAAAGTTAGATTAATTTAAAGAGGATATGTTGAAATTTAGAAAGGTATTGAAGATTAATAATCTTAATTTCCAGTTAAAATATAAACGGCGCGTATACAAAATGCTGAAATTGGACGAGAAGACTTTGAAGGCGCTACACTCGAGGGCAAACCTACGCAGATTCCTGGAGCACGTGACGCACGGACAGATAGATAAAATAACAAAAGCTTGCGCTAAAGGCCTTGATCCCAATTTCCACTGTCAAGACACTGGCGGTAAGTCAAATGGTTTAATAAGAAAACTAATCATTGGTATAAAACTCTAGATAACGCAACGAACAACTTTGCGTTGTAACTTGACCAAATATTAACAAATTGAGAAGGAATTCTATCACTATGAAATAATGCAGTGTTTTAATACTGCACCTAAAACAGTAACACAAGAAAATTTAAACGATAACCAATTTAGTTAAATTAAAAAAAAATAATTAAAAGTAAAGTATAGTATATGGTTTAGTGATGTGGTGTATGCGGGTATATATGTGATTATTATATAAAGACACAAGCATGTCATACATATATTAATATCAATGCACTATCTCAATTCTCAAGCGCACAACGTCAGTAGCACCAGAGCCCTAGGCGAGAGTGAACGTGTTTTGACATACTATTAGTGCGTGTTTAGGCATACTAAACTCATACAATACAAGTAAACTCATACACCATAATTATCATTATTCGATCATTAATAATAATTCAATAAAAGCAGGCTGTAATAAAGAGCTTACATTTGACCCGAATGGAAGTTATCGTGAAATTTCCTTATTGATCCAAGGTTCAGATATCAGAATTCAATGCTAAAGATAATACCCAATTCACTTGTTATTTGAAATCCTAGTCACGACTGTAGCAAATCTCGCTCCAATAACCGCCTTTGTAGATTGAGAATCAAATGACATGTTATACATACAGAAGCTATTAACATCATTATGTGCCGGTGTTTTATCTCCCATTGTTCTATCTTTACACTAACTACTTGTATCTTGTAATGCAAAATTAACGCATTGCATTTTAAACTCAACGAGGTATTAATACAGTACAATTTAGACTGGGGAGTAAAATAAAAATTTAACTTATTGAATACTATTGTATCAGTTTCTATTGTAATACCATGCCGTATCAATCTAGCGTGGATAATACGTAATAAATACTTTGACCCTGAAAGTAACTAAAGCTAATTGGCTATTCATGTATGTTAAGATTTCGTACTATTCAATAAATAAGTTATCGATATCGCTGCAATATCTACAAGTACAGGAAAACATTAAAACAGCCTAAACTACCATATTGGCCAGTAAAATGCCTATGTATGATTGCGCAAATGATACCTTTGTACAAGCAATATACATATACCGAAATGAACTGAAGAACTTTCCACAATAGTAGAAACGAAGATGTAAATCTTATTCATTATCTTAGTCCATCCATTTATATAATTTTCTGAAACCTGCGACGATGAAATTTAGCAGGAATCAAAACTTACCTTGAATGACTACTCTATAATCTAATATGAAAAGTGTCAATTCACAAAATCTGCTATCTTATTGCTTTTTCTATGTAGCTAACGTTAAAAATTTTGATTTATTTTGCTTGTTAGATTTTATCACAAGTAAAATTAAATTTGCAATACATTTTAATTAAAATGTAGAATAAATTATAGGGAATTGCTATATTTGACTTGATTTCGTTTCTCCTTGACATGAATGTATAATAATTAACTTTATGAAATTTTTGACATAAATATAATTGTAACAGATAAGAAATTATGTAATGATACTTCCATATTTTATAAATATTATGATTGAAATTTAATGCTACTCTAATATAGTTATTTTTTTCTAATTATAGAAACACCTCTCACAATAGCAGCTGGCCTAAAATCACCTGGTAAAATACTAATAGCACTAGTAAATGGCGGAGCACTTCTCGACTATCGAACCAAAGATGGTAGCACAGCGATACATCGAGCCGTTGAAAAGAACTCTCTAGAAGGAGTCAAGACTTTGTTGGAACTCGGTGCGTCACCTAATTATAAGGATGGCAAAGGATTGACACCTTTATATCTGTCTGTCACGAATAAAACTGACCCACTGTTGTGTGAAACATTACTTCACGATCACGCAACTATCGGCGCTACCGATTTGCAAGGATGGCAGGAAGTGCACCAGGTAAATTTTTGTTTGTTTTGTTTTGTTTGGGATCAAAATTCAAAATATCTTCAGCAGAAGCTTTTGAAATGACAAATCTACTGCTGGTTCGGAAAATTGTCCACCGAGAATAACCAACAAAAAGATCGACGATTGCTCTTTGCAATATTTAATTCAAATTGTACTTAAAAGGTATCTTATATATAAAATTCCCGTGTCACTCATATTAGTTAACATACTCCTCCGAAATGGCTTGACCGATTTTTACGTAGTTTTATATGCATATTCAGAAGTTCTGACAATCGGCCACTGTCTATTTTTTATACCCCTATGTGATATGTGATGCACCCCTATCATTTTCTCGGACCAATTTTTTATTTCTTTTTAATTTACACTAGAAATTCCCTTTAAGTAATTTATATGGCAAAACAAAGTTTGTCGGATCAGCGAGTATTTCTATAAAAACTAGCGGTATACGATATTTACTTTTCTTAGATTTTTAATATCCAATACTGTTGTATGTAAAATATCGAATAAAGCAACACGCTGTTGCTATCCCACTGCTGGGAATAGGCCTCTCTCCTTTTTGGAGATAAAGTTACATACATCCGAAGAATTCTCTTAAGCAATGACGATTTTCTCACATAGGAATAATAGCCGAACAGTGAGACTCGAGTGTCACGTGTACAAACTCCAAGGGAGTCTTTAATCAGATTTTCTTTCCAAACTGTGTGCTTAATTTATATTAACAAATTAAATAAATCAATACTCAGAAATGCTTGTTCAGTAAATTCGATTCGACCGATTCGAGGAAAATAAATCTAACTTTGTGCTTTTTGATACGCCATAAAATGTCACATATTTATATACTTTTAAGTGATTTTATTACTAGTTAGAAATATCTTTGGGCATGGAATAAAATGAGACGTATATCTCAATACTTTCAGGCATGTCGCAATGGTCTTGTCCAGCATCTCGATCACCTTCTGTTCTACGGAGCGGACATGAACGGCCGCAACGCTTCTGGCAACACGCCGCTTCACGTGTGCGCCGTCAACGCGCAAGACTCCTGCGCGCGGCAGTTGCTCTTCAGAGGCTGTGACAAAGAATCGCTGAATTTTGCCAATCAAACACCTTACCAAGTATGTATAAGTTTAATCTTAGAACAGAAAATATATACCCGCTTATACGAATATATGTTTGAAATATACGTATGTACTCGCCAGCTATGAGAGTCGCAGGATGTTCTGGCATTTCCGTTAAACACTATACATATCAAATAGTGCTATTTGATGTCGCTGGTTTCTTTATCTTTCCTCTATATGTTGGACTAGTTTCTTATAGTAATTCTTAAAAATCAGAATATAAATAGTTTATTTTTCCAGAAGGTAGCGTCCGATATTAGGTACTAATTTGATCTCAGGTTGGATCTGCTAATGCGAACGAATTTGTTAGTCTAACCAGAATTTAAAGGCATTTTTCTACGCGAATGCTTTTCCCTTCTACTTTGTTTGGAACATCACTGCTCTATGCCCCACTATGACCTTTGTGTTTTACCATCTTGTTACCAACTGAGATGGTCACTGAGGTCTAGTGGGACTCCTTTATGAGTGCCGCTATGACCTTTAAAGAAAAACCGAGTTGATTTGGGTTTTCACAGTTTGTCGTCCTTTTGTTATTTTCCCAAAATGGGTGTGTAAATGCTAGCCTAATATCATCATCCTCCTGCCCTTATCCCATTATAAGTGGGGTCGGTACAAAATTTTATAAACATATTGTCACATGATTTAGCTTCATTTTACGACAGACTGCCTGCCTAACGTCAACTTATCTTAGTCGTATTTTACGAAACCTCGATAAGAAATGAGGGTTGTCTATTCTACTCAGCTGTATAACATGCGGCAGCAATGTTGGCCTATGATAATTTCCAATAAAACAAAAGACATGTTCCATTTTATGTTATTCAATTACAGGTCGCAGTGATTGCTGGCAATTTAGAACTTGCAGAAGTGATCAAGAATTACAAATCAGAAGAAGTCGGTGAGTGATAAACCTTGTTCTAAGCATGCGGCTGCCGCTTAAGAAAGTAATGCATTCGCCTGTATCTGTTAATCTGCGACAAATGAGACTTTGGAAAGTTTTCGATACTACAACATCTATAAGTTGAAAAATAAAGATTCTAAATATTCATTCAGTCATAACTAATAGCTGTTGATATTCTGTCATTAAAACCCTAACGCCAGTATTAATTACCATAATATAAAAAACAAGAGCGATGTCATAAATTTTTATGTTTCATAATTCGACTGTTATTTCTCATTTGCCTCGGATTTCTTTTTTATGACGATCAAAAACTTTATATAATTTAGATAAACGCTTTATATCATATAGATTTTTAATGACTGATATTTGAATAGCACAGCATCAAGATGTTTAACTTTGCATGAGACCATCCATACTAACTCGAACACTTAAAGTTGTTACTATTCCATTGCTTACTATCATAATGGTGATGGTTGTATAATGAATATCCAGTAACAGTTATCAACTATATCGAAATAACAAAGCGATACCTTTATAATTTATAACATAATAACATTACCCCAGTATATGTGTACAGGTGTATTATTTAAATCTATTGTATTACCGGTTATATGTATTTTATTATTTCTGTTAATAGCACGTTTATTTTGTTCTGTAAATTTTTGTTTTCGGGGAGTTTCATGTTGTGTTCCCGCACGTTTTACTATTAGTTTGTTCGGTTGGTAACGAAAAACTTGCAGTGCCGTTCCGCGGGCCGCCGCGGTACAATCCCCGGCGGCGGTCGGCCGCGTGGGGAGGCTGGTGGCACGCAGGAGATCGCTCCTCGCTCGCCTCCTCAACGAGGATCCCTGCCGAGCTGGACGCCATACTACGACGGCCCCAAGGATCCACCAGCTCGCCGTGCAGCCTCGAGAGACCTTTCTCCTCAGCCTCGTCGAGCATCAGCGACGCGAGCCACCCGAGCCACGAGGACGACGCGAGCATACTGACAGGTAACTGAGGTAACGCCACCGTACAGTAATTATACTGGAGTAGCGGAGCCTGGAATGTGTCCATCGAAAATAGAGAACGCAAAAGAGACTTCATATCTGTCTCTATTTTTTATACACAAAGATAAATGGGTCTCTCATCTTCCCTCTCTTATTGTTTCTGGACACTCGCACTTCCAGTCCTGCCTATGGGTCCCCTATTCTATGTATGATAACTGTATGAACGCCACGCTCCGCCCGCCGAGCACTCGTACGCCACGTGTCCGTGTGACGAACAACCATCACCATGCACCGACATCACAATACCATCGTTGCATGTTCTGTGTATATGTTAATCTAGATGTTTCCACGGTCCGCTTGTTCGCTTACCTTCTGTTACTTGAAATCTCCCACTCTTTCTTACAATAGTAATATTTCATTGTGTGCCCCTTATTTTTATTACTGTATTAACTTTAAAATTTAATGGTTAAACGTTACGCAATCTATAATCGAGCAGATGAAATCTTTATAGTTCAACAGTTTCTGGTGGCCTGAGATCCAACAGAACCATACAATTCATTTGCACGTATATTGAAATTATATTATAACTATGAATTATTAACTTTCTTGTTTTTATTGTTAGAAGACTAGAAAAATCATAAGTTTATAAATCAATAATGCTTGAAGTACTTATCTAATCAAGTGAGAATGCACTTCTTTAAAGGAATTATTGATGCGTTTTCAATTTTTAGTAGTGACTAGAATAGGGAAACTTCATATTTAAGATTAACGACCCATGGGACTTTTGGATCTCAATGCACGTAGAAACTGAAGAGCTTTTGAAAGTTTGGATTGCCAAATGTGGAGGAACCACGAGTGGTTAGTAGGTCAGACGGCTGAAATGACCCGTCAGGGCTGCCGATGTGTACAGATAAAAGCGCGGGCGACACCAGCGACATCATCTCGGACTCTAGCGGCGTGGGCACCAGCAACTCGGACACCACCACGTGTTCTCTGCAGCCCACCGGCGCCACGGTGGTCTGCCTGCAGCCGTGCGAACCCGCCGCCATCGGCCATCTGCGGCTCAACCAGGGAGACATTATCGAAGGTAACCACGAGACAGCTGAATTCTCAGCGGAGGAATGCGTAATGAAGAGTTTGAGCACCGTTCCAAGCTCCCTAGATGATTATATAATGTTTAAATCAAAATAATCTTTATTCAAATAAACCATTTCAGGCACTTTTGAATCGTTAAGCATCAATATGATTAATGAAGCTACAACTGGTTCGGAATGTTGCTCTTACCGAGAAGAACCAGCAAGAAACTCGGCGGTCAATCTTTTAAATATTTTCAATTATACATTATTAAACCGCTGTCTTGTATGAAGCTGAAAGGATTTTCAAATCCAGGCTTTCTTATCATCCAAATAATCTTCAATTTTGTAATATGCTTTACGTATAAGCATATTTTTTACACTTGATTGGAATCTTTCTGTACACTGGTCTAGAATGGATTGAGGAATTTTATTATAGAAGCGAATAGCGAGACCAACAAATGAGTTGCTAACTCTGCTGGGTCGCGACGCAGGTATCGTAAGCTGTTTGTGACCTCTCGTATGTCTATGATATACATCAAATTTTGTTTTATATGTACTTATATTTTTCCGTACAAATAGAATATTACTATATATATATTGTGATGCTACAGTCAGTATGCCTATTTCTTGGAACTCGTCATCTTAATATTGGATCGTCAGCTTAATATCAGTTGAGCCGTCAGTCGTGATAAGACATTGTAACCGGAATGACGTGATGATGATGTCATTAACGAACGGAAGGGGAAAGAAAGATATACAGGGAAAGTCAACGCGTATATACGCTTTGACTTTCCCCGTATACGACGTCGCAATCTTTATTCGTTTACATATCCACGCAGTTGCGTGGACAGCGGCTAATAGTAGAGACAGGAAATTTTGTTAAAAATTTTTAGTTATTAATTGTTATGTCGGATCTTGAAAGTGAATATTTATTTTAATTTTCGGTATGAGAGCCAATTTGTTTTTCAAAATTGACCGGTAAATAGTGGAATTCGCTTCTGACATAGCTAGTAAATACCTTAAAACTCCTAATCAGCAAGGCTATAGAAACTACTTTATTAAATAGTAATTGGCTCTAGCCTTGCCGTTTTTCTACAGTATAGTTATTGTAACACGTAATGAATGAGGAATGAAAGTTATGACCAAAAGAGTTTTAAATAGGAATGTGGATGAATATACTAGTGGCTGAAAAAAAGGTGGATTGTGTGCAGTCATCATCCTCCTGCTCTTATCCCACTCTAAGTGGGGTCAAATCATGTTACAAACATGTTGTCACATGATTTGGCTGCGTATTTTACGACCGGCCGCCTGCCTAACGTCAACTTACCTTAGTCGTATTTTACGAGCCCTCGGTAAGAAAGAGGGTGGTTTATTCTACTCAACTGGATACCACACGGTGGGTCAACTTATCTTAGTCGCCTTTTACGACACCTCGTTAAGATTGTGTGAAGTATCACATATAAAAGGTGTAGCGCTAGAGTATGACGAATGATGGGAGAGAATGTAAGATATAAGGGATAAGGAGAGGAGAATGATGATATTATAAGTATCAGTTTATTGTTCTACGCAACTGATACCATACACGGTTATGGATCAATAAGGGACAGTAAATCTCTGGTGTTGCAACATTAGTCAAATCCGCGCAGAACGCTACTCGACTCTACAAATGTCACTTGATGTGATTTTATGATATTTATGTGCCGAGTTTCTTGCTGGTTCTGTATGATAGGAGCAAACACCTGAATCAGTGGTAGCTTCTTCAAAAGAATTTGACGATTCAATACTGAAAGTAGTCCTTTTGAATGAAAAATATTTTGAAATTAAAAATTTTATGTGACAACTTTTTGGTTTTCCATTTATTACTAAGTAATCAAACGTGATCTTATATTTGGTTAGAAAGGAGTTGTTTACACTACAACTTGATGTGATTTTATTTAAATTAAGTTCAGAATCTTGTATAATATAATACATCTCAATTTAAAATATATAAGTGTTGATTCTTTAGATACAATAACATCTCGCACTGACTAATACACTGAATAACTCTTAACACATTGTTAATTTTTCACAATCTGCATATAATACGTCATTGTAATTCATAGACCATTTTTAATTAATAATACGTGATATAATCCACTAATTATGTACAAAAGTGTATATTTAAACTTTTCTTGTGACGTCCAATGTTATTTGCTTATTCGATTTCGATTAGATATTTCTTTTAAACACAATATTATGGGCCTTTTAGGCGTTATCATGACTTAGATTTTAATTTCTAAATATATTTTTAAAAATCTAGATCTCGACAACTGTGCTAAAAATTTTTATCCAATAATCCGCGATGTGAATATTAAAGGTTACCAGAATTTTACTAAGTATAAAGACAACGTGTTTTAAAACGATCAAAAATAAAGTGAAATATTAAACAAATCTGAATCAACGCAATCCGATTTATTGCAGTTGCCTACTTGAGAGTAATCTGAACCAATCTGGCTTGGGCTGTATTGATTGCTAATGCTAATAATCCTTAGATGAAGTCTGATACTAATCTATTTTGATCTAAATAGATTAAAGTTATATCAGTAACGAAATTATTTTTTAAAGTATGTATTGATGCTTTTCGGTGAAGAAAAACATGAGGAAACCTGCATATCTCTAGTAAATTCTAGTGATATGTGTAACCTACCAATCCGCATTGGAGCAGCGTGGTACATTTAAGAAAAAAAGTAAAAAGTTCCAATTTGTTCAGGCAAACAAAGTCCATTCAATGTTTTAATAAATAAACTTGTTACAATATATCGACTGTGAACCGGCAATATCTCCTATCTCAATTTTAAGACAAATCACTTTTTAACGTCATTAGGTACTACTGCCCATCATTTACCGTATCAACATGTGTTATCTACTAGAAAATTTGTAAATAAATAAACATATTTAAAGTCAACTGTTTTTTATTACACAAAAATTATTGCGAATATATTTATAATCACGTTTTCTCTTCTTCCTGAAAAGTTGTCAAAAATAAGATAGGACAATTTGCCAGTTCACAGTCGATATTTCGTTTTTATTTAAGATCGTTCTTTTATTTCATCTTTATGTATGATTTTTGTTTAAATTTTTTATAGTGCGATAGTTTCAGTGTTGTCTAGGCCAACACCTACGTAATATAAAGTCGTATTCACACTGATGCAGTGACCGGTGCGACGGACGACGGCTACCTAGAGGGCACTGTACGCGGCAGCGGCGCCAGCGGACTGTTTCCAACGCACTGCGTGCAGGAGGTGCGTTTGCGGCAAAACGCACATTTGCACCAGGTATGGTATTAAAACTTAAACATAAACAATATCGTATCAATGCTACAAGCACATTGTTTTGTACAAATTGGCGCGCGCGACGCGGCGCGACCGGCCGGATCAACGACCTTTGGGCATTCGATTGCCGCCTGTCGCGTCCGACACTTAGTAATGTTTCGAATACTGTAAAGATAGGACGCGTACGCCTGTATACGACTTTATGGTATAAAACACACGTGTAATTATGCGTTTTTGGTGCGGTTCTAAGATTTAGTGTCGCGTTTAATCAGTGAAGCGTTTGAGAAGACGCGACCGTCCGCGGTTTTAGTGCGCGTTCGGGTTACTGTTCCCCGATATAGGGACGATTCAATAACGTGTGACCTTACGAAGGTTGTGTGCACACCGCGTGTTATTTGTGTTATTTAACCGATATAGTGAAGTGTATACTCCGGGAGAAACAGACATTACGTGTCCGTGGAAGACTGCAGAGGCGAGCCAACGGGTTCGGGAATCGGCCAAGTATATACAAGCACACACACACACGTACACATATAACACGCAGTGATTCATGAGGCCGGAACGCATACAGCTGACGGCCGCATAAGGTAGGTTGAGACGCCGAGACGACGGGCCCAGGTCTCGGAGGTTGTTTCATCCGCCCGCACGTTTGTGCGGAACACACATCCTTACTTACAGGTGTACACAACATTCTCGTGCCCTTATCCCACTCTAAGTGGGCTCGGTACAGCATGTTACAAACATGTTGTCGCATGATTTGGCTACGTATTTAAGGACCGGCCGCCTGCCTGACGTCAACTTACCTTAGTCGCCTTTTACGAAACCTTGGTAAGAAATGAGGGTGGTCTAGTCTATGCAGCCGGATACCACACAGCGCACAACATGCATACTTATGGTATATATATATTTACCACACGGCATAAATTACAAACATATATGTAATTTATGCCGCCGTGTGGTATCCAGCTGAGTAGAATAGACCACTCTCTTTCTTACCGAGGTTTCGTAAAATACTTAGCCAAATAATGAGATATGTTTGTAACGTGATGTGCCGACCCCACTTATAGTGATTGGCACTTTAGAGTTAGATATTTTTTATTTTATAGTGAAAACAAAGTTAAGTTATATTACATCTGTTGAAGCAATATTGATAAAATTTTGGTCACAACTGGAGCTTATACACCTGGGTACCAAATATAAAAGAATTATCCTTTTTTCTTCGGGAACAGGAAAAAAAATTGAGGGTATCCAAACATTAAAATTGTCGCAAACTTGTAATATCTTACTGCCTAATATTTGTCATTTTAGTAAGTGGGATACTTGCGATGTGATCCACTTTACGTTATTACATCAATCATCACATTTTATTTTTTGTCACCCCAACCCACGATTATTAGTTGCATACATAAACTAAACATGTTGAACCATTCTCAAATACAGTTAAGATTTGACTTAAAATCAGAAGTATTGTCAATAATGAATCTTTGTAAAGGTACAATGATAATGAAGAATATTAAAATAGCAATTAGCGAGCATGCTTAAATAATTTTTAGCTGGTTTTGTTGCAATTACAATGTATAATCAAAATTTAATTGTACTTTAAACGGTCAAGCTATAATATTTATGTCTAAAAATAGCTTGATATTGAAACCTATTTATGCAGTTCTTTTATAAGCATGTACTGAACCTTTCCGACTGACCGACTGACCGACTGACCTACTGACCTATCTAATACGACATTCAAACAAATCAAAATATATAATTCGATCACAAACAATATTTTTCAGGTGCTATCGTCAGGACCAATTCATCATTCACGCGTGACTGGCAGGAGGGAGATGGCTTTAAGCAAAACCTACAGTGCAACTGCACCTAGGATTAAGAAATCGTAAGTTATATAAAAAATATTTCTGTCTTGACAATTTGTAGTGAACTAAAATTTGTTTATCAGAAGCAGCCTTTACTTTGTGAAAATCCATAGTAAAAAGGGAAAATTGTTTTACAATAGCTCTTATAAAAGAAATTCTATGTTTATATATGATAAAGGATACACGGTATTTGGAGAACTGGATAAGTAAAATAAATTTTTATTTATAGCATTTGTTAATGAAAAATCACAACAGTAAAAACAAGAAGGTACTTTACAGAAGCTATATGAAAATCCAAAATGGCGGTTTAAATAATTTTACAATCATTGGTAAAATGAAATATTGGTTATAATTGCTAATCAAATTAAAGTTAAACTTATAAACCTTTCAATAGTTTGTTTTGTTTAGCGCCTTTGTGTATGAACAATACTTCACAATACAAAAGATCATTAGATTTACAAACATCGACTAATTTGTTTTTATCTGAACTTTGGGTCAGTCGCAATTGTTCCTCATCTAATAGCGTTATTATTTGCACAGATTAATATAGTACCGTCTTTTTATATTGTTTAATATGACCTCTAATTTTAGCATTTCATAACCACAATTCTGTACATTGCGATTGTCAAAAATTTGCCCTATAAGTGCTGTAATTGAAGAGAACTCTCTGAAATAGAGGCAATGTGTATTTCAAAACAACTTTATATTTTTTCTAATAGTGCTCTCAGTCTAAAATCATTATGTTATTCATCATTTGTTCAAAGACTGCTTGCACAATACAAAAGGTAAATAATTTATAGAATTAGGCGTTACTTTGCGGAGATCCATAATACAAAAGTAATAATACTTTTTTACAAAAGGTAAACTTGTTTTCTATATGTAATTAATGCATAAGGTGATGATTATATATCTTTTATTTTCCTAAAACTAATCTTGTATATTTTTAAAATATTAGTTAATTATAAAAAATAATGATAAAAACAATTAAAACATATATTTATTTGTTGTTACACCGTATAGACTTTTATATTTATTAATTTTATAATATCATAATTATCGGTGATTCTAAGCTGAAAAGAAGAGAGGATGATATAAAAGTTACATAAAAGCATTACGCACACAATATTAAAATGGTTACAACAGAAAACAATTATGCACTTAAAGAATTTTTCCTGTATGACAAAGGAAAACTTTGATATATATCTTAAATCTTTATCTATTGGACGCTTTTGTAAATTGTTAAATTGAAAACTATAAATTTTAATTGTAACATCCTGTAAACGGATTATATGCAATAAAGATTTGATTGATTGACGCCTGACTCCTGTAGTTGAATAGAATTTGGTAAAGGCCAGACAAGAAATGTTTTTTTTTAATATCATGAAAGCCACAAACGTACGTAATGCTAAAGTAGAGTGTTAGCGTTCTCATATCTGGTACGTGCGTTGGTAACACGCATGTACTATAAACCACTACTACCACCACTACACTGTTCTAGCACTGTACACATTGACTACCACAATCTCAACAGTCGTTTCGACCCTGCATGCACTGACCGGACACACATGACCCGGATGCAATTTTGCGAAATACCGTTACAGTCTACTCTTAACATTACATAGCATTTGCAGGCCTACCATAACTCTTATTGCGACTCAATTGAAAACGTAAACGAAATTGTTTTTCTTTTTCATACCGTGACGTCTTAAAGACGCACACTTTAAGTCGTTGCCGAATGAGCGTTCGGAATGCATCCTAAAAACATGTGAGTAAAAGAGACAGAGTTATCTATAGTTCAAATAACGTAATCCTTTTCAAACATTTCGACCCAAATGCAATTCACGCTTGTTACGTCTACTCAGCGATTGCCGCTTTCCCAGACTTCACTCGACACCGGAGGTGTAGTGTTCCACGCCTGGGAAAGAAACTTCGCGTCACCTCGCCTTTCCCTACCTAACTTCGGTGGGATCGGACGCCGTTAGTATTTAAGATTTTAGCATAGTACATAGGATAAGAAACATTATAATTAATTACTTGTAAATAAATAGATTTATTTGGATAGTGAGTTTTGTGTACCCAACAGTCGCCACCCATAATATAATTGGCGCAGTCTGGGTACGGTACTTAACATCGAAACAGTATTTGTGGAAAAAATACGTTGCTTCGTGTTTGGTGCCGAAATAAGAACCTACGGAGGCTGACTGTTGGAGAAACCCACGTACGGATCTCGTTCGTCCAAAAATCGATGAATACGCCGATCGTGATGTTTTTGTAAGTACACTACTCTGATAGTTTAGACACTATTCCTATGAATCCTATCCTAATTAAATATATAAAAAAATAATATAAAAATAATTTAAAAAACTAAATTGCTAATTTAAGTAGAATAAGGAATAGGAATATAAGCGATCGCAAACTTGCATTGGGCAAATTGATGCGAATCGAAATTCTAGTTTAGATATAGATAATAGTATAGAATTAAATATGACCGCTCCTCAGCCCACTTTAAACATGGAACAAATATTAAGATTTATAAAATTGTTCGAATCATGATATGTTAGCATTCAAAATAAATTCTCTCATCTCGAACCGCAACGTAAACAGAGAGTCCGAGATGCAATATGAGCCGAATAAAGACGTGTACATACGTATTCCGCTTACTATAAGACAAAAACTTGCACCTCAGGCCATTCAGGATTAAGTAATTAGTAACCAACCAATTCATATTACACATCTAACTTTCGCGGACTTGTTGCAAAATCACATTTCAAACGAAAAAAAAATTGTTTTAGGTACTTTCATTTCCTTTTAGGTTTATAACATATATATATAACAATAATATATTTTTTATTTCCTTTATTTTCATAAATAAACAAAAATTACACAGAGCTCTTACTTTAGTCGAATAATACGACTTCTAAAGATATAGAGCGATTAAAATACTTCACTTTGCTTGGGCAAATTTTCGCCATGTTGACCGAAAAATGCGCAAGACCTTCAGAGTGAAATTATTAGTATTGAAGACATATTAGCTTACTATTTTTACTACTTAGTTATTTTAGACTCCAAAATATTCATAATTATTAAATTACCTGTAGATACTATTTACAACAACCTAGTACCTTTTCCGACTTCGTCCTGTTCCTAATAAAGAAATTATTGTAATATTGCCTCCTTCCCCGTATATAGTTTCTAACTTGAAAGAGTATGTGCACATGGAAGCTGAATGCTCGAAGTTTAGTTATATTTTCGAAAACAAGTTGAAGTTTATACTCGAACAAAATTTTACTGTATCAACAAATTAAAACTTATACAGAAGATCGATCATTATTGCACATTCTCGTCTGGCCAACATTATATTCCATTTTGAACTCGAAATCTCACTAAAGTGCAGCTCACTTGCAAATTGCAACGATATCATATGTTGCAAGGCAGCTATCTCGTGACAACACCACAATGCGACAGTAGCTGCCATCAGTGAAGAAGAACACCATACCGCAACATTTGGTGTTAACATTACTGCCACCAAATAGTTGCTTTTCTGGAAGGGGAGGTGTTACGTCTACTCAGCGATTGCCGCTTTCCCAGACTTCACTCGACACCGGAGGTGTAGTGTTCCACGCCTGGGAAAGAAACTTCGCGTCACCTCGCCTTTCCCTACCTAACTTCGGTGGGATCGGACGCCGTTAGTATTTAAGATTTTAGCATAGTACATAGGATAAGAAACATTATAATTAATTACTTGTAAATAAATAGATTTATTTGGATAGTGAGTTTTGTGTACCCAACAGTCGCCACCCATAATATAATTCGCTTCATGGTACGAAAAGAAAGCGGTTCGCGGTCGTCGTTTAAAAGAATCTTTCACAGGCGACATTCCCTTATTGCGATAAGTCTGCCTTTGTACAATCACTGTTTCATTGTATTTTTAAATTTCTGTGTTTTGTGTGTTTATGATGTAAAAGTAAAGTAACGGCCTGTTAATATCCCACTGCTGGGAATAGGCCTCCTCTTTGCGTTTTTTGAAGAGAAGGATTGGAGCTAAGACCTACCATGCTGCTCCAATGCGGGTTGGTAGGATACACATATCTACAGAATTCTATAGAGATATGCAGGTTTCCTCACGATGTTTTCCTTCACCGAAAAGCGTGTGATGAATTGCAAATATCAATTAGACATAAGTTTTTAATAGAAAACTCATTGGTGCTTGCCCGGGTTTGAACCCATGTTCGTCTCTAGAGAGTCGCACGGTCTCACTACTAGGCTATCACAGCTTTTACAGTTTACGATGTACAATAAAGAAATTAAAACAAACAAACAACAAACTAAAAGTTAAAAAAAGCTTTATATATGTGCGAAGGATTGGAGCTAAGACCGACCACGCTGCTCCAATGCGGATTGGTAGGTTACACATATCAACAGAATTCTCTAGAGATATGCAGGTTTCCTCACGATGTTTTCCTTCACCGAAAAGCGTGTGATGAATTGCAAATATCAATTAGACACATAAGTTTTTAATAGAAAACTCATTGCTGCCTGTTTGAACCCATGTTCGTCTCTATAGTCACACGGTCTCACCACTAAGCTATCACAGCTTTTACAGTTTTTGATGTACAATAAAGAAATTAAGACAAACAAACATTTCACTTTCACATACACGGCAAGTTAAATGAAAGCTTTAAAAATGATTTATATAAGCAGGCGTTACTTTGCGGAATTCCATATTACAAGCAATATAACAGAACTAACTACTTTGCTATAATCCGCACGGGATGTTGCTATAATCGGGACGGTTATATTGCTTTAAAAATGTGCAAATTTTATTTGCAGATATGGCAACATGGAAACTCGTACGGTGGTGCTGCATCGGGCGAGGCGAGGGTTCGGGTTTGTTCTGCGTGGGGCCAAGGCTTCGTCCCCGCTGATGGAGCTGCGGCCTTCGGAGCGGTGTCCCGCGCTGCAGTATTTGGACGACGTGGACGCCGGCGGTGTCGCCGACCGAGCTGGACTCAAAAAAGGAGACTTTCTAGTGGGGGTAAGCTCACCAATGTTGCCTGTATTATTCCAAATTCAAAATATTCTTTATTCAAATAAACTTGTAAACAAGTGCTTTTGAATCGTCGACTCTATTGCTGGTTCGGAAAGCCGACCTACCGAGAAAAGCCAGCAAGAAACTCGGTGGAGCTCTTTTAAAAAAGAAGATTCATAATACTAATTACATTTTGTCATAGCTATCCTGCACAAGGTCAAAGAGCAGCTATATCCACGCATTAAGCCTCCACGGTATAATAGGCTTTCTGTATCAGCCTCTTTTTAACAGTATTTTTAAATTGCTGTAATGGCAAAGTTAAAATTGATTGTGGAATTTTGTTATAGAATCTTTTGCCCAAACCCACAAACGACTTACGTACTCTTACAAGGCGCAAAGCAGGAGCCGCAAGCTTATGTCGGTTCCTACTTTGTCTATTATATACATCACCAATTTTTTTATAATTATGTATATTTTTATGCACAAAAATCAAATTGTTAAAAATATTCCTCCTGCCCTTATCCCACTCTAAGTAGGGCAGCACAACATATTTTTTCTCTCCCATTCTCGTCTATTATTCGTCATCTTTGCCGCTACTTCTTTTATATGCGTGTCATACTCCACACAAGGATTTTGAGGTATTCTAAGTTTTGAAGTGTTGAGGATATATGAACATTATCTAATGATATGTTATAATTTATGAGAAATTATTAAAATATTTGCAAAAAAGAGCCATACGTGGCATTTACAATTTAAATTCGCGCGTTCCCTGCGAGAGAAGTTTAAGGAAACAGGTATTCTTACATTGGCTTCACAGTATATTTTTAGTAATTTAATTTTTGTACGTATGAATATATATATAATTTTTAAATTATTGGCGATGTATTTAATAGACAAAGTAGGAACCGACATAAGCTTGCGGTTCCTGCTTTGCGTCATGCAAAAGTTCGTCATTCGTTTGTGGATTTGGGTAAAAGATTCTATAATAAAATTCCACAATCTACTTTAACTTTACCATTACAGCAGTTTAAAAATACTATTTAAAAAAGGCTATTTCAGAAAGCCTACTGTACTATTGAAGATTACTTAGACGATAAGAACGCGTGGATATAGCTACTCTTCGACCCTATATGTAACTAGTGATAAGAATTATTGTTTGAAAAGTGCAACTGCCGAGTTTCTTGCTGGTTCTTCTCGGTAGGAACAGCTTTCCGAACCAGCAGTAGATGTTGACACTCGATTACAAGTTTACTTGAACATGGGATCGGGTTTGAATATTCGCAGATAAACGGCGAGGACGTGTCGGCAGCATCCCACGAGCACGTGGTAGAACTTATCCGGAGCTCTGGCCCGCTGGTATCAATGACTGTCGTCTCACTAAATAGCCACAGTACGTTATTATCATTTAATTGCGTCACATCACCATAATCTCCATTCAAATGTATGATTATATTATTATCAAACACTTGCTGCCCACTGGGAAATATAATGTAGGAACAGAACGCCCTTTGTTGCGCTCTCTGTCGCACTTACGGGCTTTACGGCAGTAATAGTGACGAACACTAACGTGTTAATGTTTCTGGTATAAAACAAAAAAAAAATTTAAACAAGAAGGATCTATTAATTATTTACTTATTTATATATAGGCTACGGGACTTATGATCAGGTGAAAAAAAGCAAATTTTATTGTATTTTATTATTATATTACATAATTTGAGTATTGACAGTATTTTTTTCAGTTGCCAACGAAAACAGCACGTGCACAGTGCCGACGAGTAAATCTCAAAACCAATTGTCGAGTTCTGGTAGGCCGTATGCCGCGACCTTACCGAGGAAAGGCGCTGGAGGTAAGTGCTTACTTTTTTTTGAGATTTTTATACCATTTCTCATCTAAAAGTAAGACATCCCGAACAGCATTCATTTGTCTTTGCTAACTATAGTCAATACCAATGATGATGATGATTACACATATTTCTTTTTATTTAAACTCTAGGTGAAAGATGGAATGGAAAATTTTAAATAATTATGTAGCATCACGACAAAAGAACAAGTTTCTTTTCCTGTTAAACGCAAATTTACAAGTTATATAAATCAAATCAAATCGAAAAACTTTTTATTGATAACGTCACAGTTAAGTTGATAACAATAAAGATAATAATAAAAAAATATACACAAATGTGACGCTATCACCATTCATTAAGTTGAAGAGTAACTGAACGCTGGTTTTCGAAGACGGCCATTGTTCCTTAAATCTAAATCTTAGTCTAAAGACAGTAAAAAACGACAGTGACAGGCAGTTGAAGGTAGAAATGTTTCTATTACTTAAAAATAGAATAAATAATTTGTTCCGCGCAAACGTGCGGACGGATGAAACAACCTCCGGGACCTGGGCCCGTCGTCCCGGCGTCTCAACCTACCTTATGCGGCCGTCAGCTGTATGTGGTCCGGCCTCATAAGTCACTGCGTGTATATGTGTACGTGTGTGTGTGCTTGTATGTACTTGGCCGATTCCCGAAACCGTTGGCTCGCCTCTGCACTCTTCCACGGACACGTAATGTCTGTTTCTCCCTGAGTATACACTTCACTATATCGGCTAAATAACACCCGGTGTGCACGCAACCTTCGTAAGGTCACACGTTATTGAATCGTCCCTATATCGGGGAATAGTGACCTAACGCGCACTAAAACCGTGGACGGTCGCGTCTTCTCAAACGCTTCACTGATTAAACGCGTCACTAAATCTGAGAATAACACCCGAAACGCAAAATTACACACGTGCGTTATAAAAGAATGCCGCGTCCAAGCCGCGCGCGGCCTCTCTCTATCGTGTCTGTCTATCGTGAACGAATGCATAAAACGGCCTAGCTTGCGTTCGCGTCGCGTCGCGCGCGTCATACTATTCAAAACATAATTAATAACTTTATGATTAATAATTAATGAGCTGTGATAGCCCAGCGGTGAGACCGTGCGACTCTTTCGAGGGAAACACAAGTTCAAACACGGGCAGGCACCAATGAGTTTTTCTATTAAAACCCATGTGTCTAATTGATAATTGCAATTTATCACACGCTTTTCGGTGAAGGAAAACATCGTGAGGAAATCTGCATATCTCTAGAGAACTCTGGAGATATGTGTAACCTACCAATCCGCATTGGAGCAGCGTGGTAGGTCTTAACTCCAACCCTTCTCTCCAGAAACAGAGAGAGGAGGCCTTAGCCAAGCAGTAAGATTGTAACAGGCCGCTACTTTACTTTTACTTTACTAATAATTAATCATCATCATCATGTTCCGGCCTTCATCCCATTTCTAATTGGGGTCGGCTCTCCTAACTAGGGTTTTCCAGAGATGGCGGTTCTCGATCGACCGTGGATCTATGTTCTCCCTTTTGAGGTATTCGGCTATGTTTTTTACCCATGTGATTCGGGGTCTTCCAGGTCTCTTTGACGCGGCTCCGAGTAATAATTAATAATTATACTAATTATAAAATAGTTAACGTATCGTACAATGTAACCACAGGTCGCAGCCCAGCGCCCGCCCCGCCCCGTCGCGACCCGCGTACCACTTTGAGCGTGGGTCGAGCGAGGGCTAAATCCATGGTTGCTGGATTAGGTACGTATTCATCGACCTACCAAGATAATAGAATTTATAGGAATATTTTCTTCCGTCGAAGGACCTGCTTGAACTAGCTAGCTAGCAGCTTCGCCCACGTCGAATCAAATCAAATCAAATCAAAATAATCTTTATTCAAATAAACCATTTCAGGCACTTTTGAATCGTCAAGCATCAATATCATTAATGAAGCTACAACTGGTTCGGAATGTTGCTCTTACCGAGAAGAACCAGCAAGAAACTCGGCGGTCAATCTTTTAAATATTTTCAATTATACATTATTAAACCACTGTCTTGTATGTCGAAATCAGTTGTTAGAAAAAAAATCAAATTGAAATTTTGACATGAAAACAGTTATTGTAAGTTAACCGTAAGAGATAGAAACATGATATCAAGGACTTTTTTGTAGTATTTCTACAGATCTACAATTATTTAGTGCATTACTTTGGCGTAACTCTGGTGGTTTACGCGCCTAAAACTCCCAGCAAGCAAGTTTTTTTAACAAATGCTCGATCTCTTCAACACAATTTACATAATACCGATATTTACAATTTACCTAAACCATCCGGAAGTATTGCACTATCTTTTGGTGAAGACCGTACAAAAATCCGTTCAGTAAATTTTGAGAAAATCGATTACATACAGACAGACAGCTTTTTGGGACTTTGTTTTATAGTATAGATTTAAAATAGTGAATTTTGATTTGTTGAACAATTGTAAATTTTATTTAAATCATAATTTTCTAAAAGAGTTGATAGCCGGGGTTTTTTGGTTATTGTCTGTAGGAGCGCCTTTCCGAACCAGTGGTTACTTTATTCTTATTTAACGTTTCGAAAGTGCCTGTGAAGCCAACTTGAATTAAGAATAATTTGAATTCTAATTTGAATTTACTGTTTCTGGATGAACCAGCAATTTGCCTTTCAATAGTCCTTTCAGAACCCCCGATTTATAAAAGTAGAGTAACGGCCTGTTACTATCCCACTGCTGGGCATAGGCCACCTCTCTCTGTTTTTTGGAGAGAAGGGTTAGAGCTAAAACCTACCTCGCTGCTCCAATGCGGATTGGTAGGTTACACATATCCCTAGAATTCTTTAGAGATATGCAGGTTTCCTCACAATGTTTTCCTTCACCAAAAAGCATGTGATGAATTGCAATTATCAATTAGACACACAAGTTTTAATAGAAAAACTCAATGGTGTCTGCCCGAGGTTTAAACCCGTGATCGTCTCTAGAGAGTCACACGGTCTCACCGCTGGGCTATCACAGCTCTATACAGAATATTAATTCCTGTTTTCTCTGGAACATCCAGCTCCCAAAATAGGTAGCGATATTATATAAAAGTTTTCACACTCCACCTTTGGGATAAAATTGCTTGGACTTCCACAATATAAATGGATACTGCTATATCAGTCGATCACATCGATTGTCTTTTTACATCCGATACCACCGAACGACGACATTGCTTCAGCGTCAGAATTTCACACCCTACCCTGAGAATTTGGACACCTAAGATTTAACGGTATATAACTCTTAAGTATAACTCTTAACGGGATTTGACAAAGTTAATTAATTAATTTATTATTTATGAATATGTGAGTGTGGTGTGTGATTTAACGGAAAGTCATTAAGATATTGGCATTAAGTGTTCAGTTTGTTAATAATTCATTTGCTGTAACCAAGATAAAATATTAGCTTTGGCTGCACGTTTGATTAATGGATGGTGTTTGCGCCTACTGTGGACGGCGCCTAATGTATTGAAAATATGACAGAAGTCTATGGCAGTTATGCAAATTTTGAATTACTGAAAATAAACGGACTACTATTTTGACAACCGAATTTATTATTTATTCGAAACAGGTATTCTAACATTTGCTTCACAGTATATTTTAAATAACGTAATTTTTGTACATAAAAATATAAAGAATTATAAAACGATAGGCGATGTGTATAATAGACAAAGTAGGAACCGACATAAGCTTGCGACTCCTGCTTTGCGCCTAGCAAAAGTACGTAAATCGTTTGTGGGTTTGGGTATAAGATTCTATAATAAAATTCCGAAATCAATTTTGGTCATGCCATTACAGCAGTTTAAAAACACTGTTAAAAAGAGGCTGATACGGAAAGCCTACTATACTGTTGAAGATTACTTAGATGATAAGGATGTGTAGATATAGGTGCACTTCTACCCTGTACAAGACAGTAATAAATAAATGTAACTAGTTCTAAGATTTATATTTTAAAAAGAGCAACCGCCGAGTTTGTTGCTGGCTCTTCTCGGTAGGAACAGCTTTCCGAACCAGCAGTAAAGTTGACGATTCAAAAGCACTTGTTTACAAGTTTACTTGAATAAAGAATATTTTGATTTGATTTGATTTGATTTGAACCGCTAGACAGCCTACAGATCACTGCTGCTAATTTAAACCAATTTTGTATCTAAACCTGCAATCTTCAAATAAACCTTTGAGAAAATAGTCTTTTTATTCTCTTCGAATTTATGTTTGAAATATCAAACAGATGGATGTTCATACGTTTATTTATCTTATTATACACAAAGGATGCTAGAAATGGATGTTGATGTTCAAAGAATGATGATTATATATTACAGAAAATGGAGGCGAAAAAGAGGAAACTTGCGAGCCCTTAAGTGTAGCCGGCAAGTCTTCCTCAGCGGAATCTGTACAGTTACATGGAGGCAGCAATAGTAAGTTAACATTTACTGTTTTTCAAAAACTTGACTTTTAGTAAAAACCGTACAGAAATCCGTTCGGAAGATTTTGAGAAAATCTATCACATACAGAGACTTTGTTTTGTGATAAGTATAGATTTCAATTTTTTTGTCACCAAATAATTTATAGAATTAGGCGTTACTTTGCGGAGATCCATGATACAAAAGTAATAATAAAATTATTTTGCTATAATCCGCGATATAGTTAATAGAAAATATAGTATAATATAGTGCTAAATGTATAGGCTATCCGTTTTTTCATACCCGTTACATGCAGGATTCGTAAAAATACATGCACAAATCTCCACCACTGCCACAACAATACACAAGCACTACACACGTTCACTATCACAAACTCAACAATCGTTTCGCCCCGCAACCGAAGCATCATCAGGAGATAGACTCACGACAAACTCCACGCAAAGCGATTTTGTCGTGTAATTCTTGTGTGTGGAGGCGGTGGTGGAGGTTTGTGCATGTGTTTTTACGAATCCTGCATGTATCGGCTAATAAAAAACGGATAGTCTACTATACATTTAACAATATATATATTTACTGTATCGCGGATTATAGCAAAATAATTTTTATTATTACTTTGGTTTTTGTTACCGTTTTATATATATCTTATCTAATATGTTCTTCGCTATTTAAAGTAAATTCCCGCTTAAAGCTACACTTGTAAATTTATACATACCTTTTGTATTTATCACTTTACTGGACCCAAAGTATTTAATGATGAACTAACATGTCAAATTTAAGTTCCGTGGTTCACAGGGTCGCATTATGAGGACTACTGAATATTTAAAATTGAAAATTCTCTCTCATAATACAGTTTTTTATGGTGACTCGTTCACTGTTAGTGCCATTAAACTTTGGAATTCACTGCCTCAGACCATTAGACAGGCAAAATCGCTGAACATTTTTAAGCGATTGTTGAAAAAACATTATCTCGCACTATCTGTGTAATTTGATAACGACGTTAATAAATTTTATTTGTATGTTATTATATACCTTGTATTTATTATATTTTATTTTATATATATTTATATAATATATGCATTTATTTATATATTATATAAGTATTTGTTTACATATTCGTGTGTACTTGATGTAAGTTTATTATATATAGAGTAATAAATATCGTTTAATTTTATAATTATCTTTATGTACTCTGCACTATCCTACCTGCTATCTTATCAACAGCTCCATATAAGGTTGCCTGGAAGAAATCGCTAGTTAGCGATAAGGCCGCCTTATTGTACCTTTCTTTGTGTGTTAATATCTGTAATTTTTGTTCTGTGTGTACAATAAAGAGTATTCTTCTTCTTCTTAACGTGATATTTCGAATTATGTTTTCTTAAAAATGTAACTTTTCTCAGTATGTTTCAGACTATCGAGTAAAGTAAGAATATCAAACATTAGTAATTAATGGGGACAACTTTTCAGGTGGCACTCCGATTTCGGGCACGCCGGTGGCGCCGCGTACGGCGTCCATACGAGCGCGGCCTGCGTCAGGTCGCATCACTGCTGCAGAGCTCGAGGAGCTGTTCCAGCGACAGGCCGATACGGATAACATGTTAGTATGGCAGTTCCTCATCATCTCTTATCATTTTCCAGCCCTTATCCCACTCTAAGTGGGGTCGGCACAACATGTTACAAACATGTTGTCACATTTGGCTACGTATTTTACGACCGACAACCTGCCCGACGTCAACTTACCTTAGTCTCCTTTTACGACACTTCGCTAAGAAATGAGGGTGGTCTATTCTATGCAGCCGGATACCACACGGCACTTACCTTAGTCGCCTCTTACGACACCTCGGTAAGAAAGGGGGGTCGTCTATGCTATTCTGCCGGGTACCACACGGCGTTTAGTATTGCAGTTCCTCACACAGACAAAAAGAGTTAATGTATAAATAAAGTAACGGCCTGTTACAAATAATGCGCATTACGATTTTTGTCGTGGAGCCTATCCTCCTGATGATGCTTCGGTTTCGGGGCGAAACGATCGTCGAGATTGTGGTGGTGGGTGTGTGTGCTGCTTTTGTGTGTGTTGTTGCTGGTGAATTGCGCCTTGGGGTGCATGTGGTGGCTTGTCCTGCATGTATAAGATGCGTAGATTTTGCCTGCTTCATACACATTGGCTTTGCATGTATTCACTTAACCCGTGCGGATTATACCAAAGTAGTTAGTTCTGTTATATTGCTTGTGATAATGAATCCTTTAATAAATATATTTTGTACGGTTTTCAGCAGCGGCGCCATGATGACTCGCTCCGCCTTCCAAGGCGGGCCGGGCTCGTCGCCGCCGTGCTCGCCCGCACGCACGCATGGGAAGGTGTACGCGTCCGTCGCGGACATGAAGCGAAATCGGAACAAGGTAAAGTCAATATCAAGATACATTAATATTTTGAATATATATGTAAACAACAAAAAACAAAAACAGACTAGTCCGTACTTTGGTATTTTCAATATTCCTCTACGCATCGTAATCATGGACGATTAGGGCAAAAGATCGCAAGAAAATTGACGCGTTTGAGATGTGGTGCTGGAGAAGGATGCTTCGCATACCATGGACCGCTAAGAGGACCAATAAGTCTATACTGGCTCAACTAAAAGTTAAGGTTCGCCTCTCAACAGTGCGCTACCAACGAATCCTGGGATACTTTGGTCACATTGCTCGCCGTCAGCCAGATAACCTTGACAAGTTGATAGTAGTGGGCAAGGTCGAAGGAAAACGACCCCGTGGCCGATCACCTAGCCGCTGGTGTGACCAAGTGACCGCACTTACTGGTCTCTCCATAACATCCGCTCTAAGAAAGGCCGAAAACCGGGAGAAATGGAGGAAGATTGTAAGATCTATGAAGGACTTTCATTTAGGACACGACCTTCACTAATGAAGAATCCGACAGAAGAAGAATGTAAACAATTCTTCTCTGGACGTATTTGATAACAATTATAAAAAATTTAAAGCACGTTAAAAAATAGTTTCTCCCTAATGTTAATAGTAATTTTTATTTTCTTATTTTAATTTCATATCGTTTGAATATTATAGATTTAAATTTATACTAAACATGATGTGTACGCATATTTTTTGGATTACTGTCTAGTCTTAGTTTTTACATACATGTTTCATCTTGTACTTCTCCGACTGTACTCTGTTTTGTGCACCTCTTGAAATAAATAAATAAATTTTAAATCATCTCTGTGGAAACTTTGTAGTTATCGAAAAGCAAATTTTAGCTAATAGGAATGTTCAGAGTTAGTCGTAGGAAGCTCGTTGCGATATACGAACGCGAAAAGTAAGCGATTCAAAAGATTCAATCTTTCATTTTTTTATTACTATATGCGACCTTTGAGCTAAGTAAAGCCTCATTTAAGGTCCTGCAAAGTGAAATACAGGCTCAATAAACTTCCTCACGGTTTCAGTTCATGAAACTTATAAGATAAGGTACTCCTAGCATTAAATACACAAGAACAAAGTGTTAATTAATATACAGAGGCATCGCCACCAAGACAAGCTGGTATTTGAAGGAATAAACCTATTCGAACTCCCCGCCCTTGCGACCAAATTATAATAAATATCACATGGAACACGAATAGCTAGGAAGTTTAATCAATGACTGAATTAATTGAATTGACTGGCCCGTTGGCGCTGTGGGTAGTAACCCTGCCTTCAGATCCGCGGGCCGCGGGTTCGATTCCTACATTTTATATAAACAAATTGTTGGTTCTTCGAGCCTGTGTGTTTATTTGTATTTAAGTATGTATTTAAACTTATATATGTAGTATATCTACCAGTTGTCCGTCACCCATAACACAAGTATTAAGTTACTTACTTTGGGGACGGACGACCGTGTGTGTAAATGTCCCATTTATTTATTTATTTTATAATGGCTGTGGCATGAAACATGTTTTAAAATGTCGCAGTTCTGGAGCAAGTCCACGGGCACGCTCCGTCGCGACTTCCACTCAACACCCGACCTGGCGGCCGAGCTCGCCACGCATCCGCCGCGGACGCGTTCCAGCGAGGACGTACACGGTAACGACTAATATTGTTGCACAACTCTCCGTACTAGGCGTGAATATGATGATAAGTCGACTTACCCCTTTTTATATGTTGAATCTTAAGCATTAGTATTGCCTAATTTATATGGTGAATATTTCAGTGAAGTATGTAAGTCTTTTATATCCCACACGTGGACGAGGATGGCTATGTGATAACGATGGATATTATAATACAGTTATTATTAGTTCAGAGGTCAGCGTAATTTCTACGTAACACAACCAACAAAAAATGAAAACTTAAAAAAATATAACTATTGTAAACCTAAGATATTTACATTATCACGCTGGCGGTCAATATAACTTCACAATTCAATTTCCTGAAATCAATAAAATAGTTTGGGCAGAACTTCGTATACTATGAGAACTACACTAAAAACTTATAGAACAGTGAGACTAATTAACTTTAACAACTTGCCGAAACTTAATCAAAACAAAAAACAACTGACACTTGCACCATCTCGTCCACGTAGGTGTAGTCTGACTCAAATTTAATGACGCGTCCGCGAGGCGGTAACGAATAAACAACTATAATGGGTACTAATCCAAATAAAGTGCGGGCTTCGCCGAAATACTGGCAACCTTGCTAAAACATTTCCATTAGAGTACAGTTATTATAAGCACGATATAACTTTTAGTGTTTAAAGTGTTTTTAATAAACGATTTCATTATAGAAATTTGTGAATATTTAAATATGATGACTCTCTTAAACGAATACTAAACGTAAACCTATTTATGGCTGCTCTGAAAAGTGTGCGTTTTGGACTGGTTAAATTATCCACACATGGTACGCTTAACAGATATACAGATTGACTTTCACATTTACAATATTCGTTTGGATTGAAACGGGATACGTGAAAGTAGAAAAAGACAGTGTAGGCTTTATTTTAGTTTGGATGGTAGATATTAAATAGATATTAATAAAGGCTTCACCGTCAACTATGTGTAATTCTGTTTACCATTTGGTCCATCCAGCCGGATATGAACCAAAGATCTGTTAACTCATTCAAGAGTTTAAAAACGACGAAGTTTTATTTCAACCTCTTCATGTAGGAATTATTGTTTTTGCATAATGCATGTATAAGTACATGTATAATAAGCTTTATTAAATTTAATGATTTTTTTATAGTGTAATGATAAGTCTAAGTTCACGCGTGTAAGTGTACATCTTATGGAACATGTCGAAACCCTTGATTCCAGGGTCCCATCGAGGACCGCCCCCCGCTGAAGCACCCCCGCCGCCGCCTGGAGCGCCCGCCTCCTCATTCCGGCCCGCGGCTGCAGCTAAGCTGTACGCGTCTCCACGAGACCTGGCCGCAGTGGCCTACCGCCCCGCCACCAACACCGATCACACGGTATGTCTGATCCATAGTCCTTACCTTTGTTTTTCGTAGTACATAAATAATGTTTTGCATAAATAGGCGCGCGACGCGGCGCGAACGGCCGGATCAACGACCTTTGGGCATTCGTTCGCCGCCGGTCACGTCCGATACTTAGTATCGTTTTGGATTACGATAAGACAGGACGCGCGCGCGACTGTATACGACTTTATTGTATAACGCACACGCGTAATTATGCGTTTGGGTGTGGTTTTTAGATTTAATGACGCGTTCAATCAGTGAAGCGCTTAACAAGACGCAACCGTCCGCGGTTTTAGTGCGCGTTCGGGTTACTGTTTACCGATATGGGACGATTCAATAACGTGTGACCTTACGAAGGTTGTGTGCACACCGCGTGTTATTTGTGTTATTTAACCGCGTTGGTGAAGTGTATACTCCGGGAGAAACAGACAGTACGTGGTCGTGGAAGATTGCTGAGGCGAGCCAACGGGTTCGGGAATCGGCCAAGTACATACAAGTGCACACACACACGTACACATATACACGCAGTGATTCATGAGGCCGGACCGCATACAGCTGACGGCCGCATAAGGTAGGTTGAGACGCCGAGACGACGGGCCCAGGTCTCGGAGGTTGTTTCATCCGCCCGCACGTTTGTGCGGAACAAATAATCTATACTTATTATAAAACAAAGTCCCAAAAAGCTGTCTGTCTATATGTAATCGATGTTCCCAAAATCTACTAAACGGATTTTCGTATGGTTTTCTCTAAAAAATAGTGCAATACTTCTGGATGGTTTAGGTAAATAGTACATATCAGTATTATATGAATTGTGTAGATCGAGCAGTTGGTAAAAAACTTGCTTGCTGGGATGTTTAATCGCGTGCGCTGCGTAAAATAGCAAAGTTGCGCTAATATAATGTACTAGAGAATTCGAGATCTATAAAAATACTACAAAAAAGTCCGCGATAGCATCTTTCTATCTCTTATTGTAACTCACAATAACTACTTTTTTGTGACGATACTTTTTTATGAATTTTTTTGTGACAATTGAATTCGACGCGGGCGAAGCCACGAACACCTAGTTATAAATAAGTTAAAATATATCTCGGTGGAGATAAAAAGAGGAAAAGGAACAAGAGACCGCAGTCCAACTCAATAGTCCAAGCAGATCACTAAGTCGCTCTCCATCCAAGTTCACAATGCCTTGCAAGCCGCAAGAGATCGCAAAACCTGGAAATCGGTTATCCACGAAAAAGTGATCCGTGATAAAGGTCGACCCTCAGCACCGCGGAAAACGACACAATGAGGAGGAAATATATCTCTACTTATTATCTTTCTGTATGCGATCAAATGTCTCAAAATTATTGAACGGATTTTTATACGGTTTTTACGAAAAAAAGATAATGCAGTTGTTCTGGAAGGTTTAAGTGAATAGCACTTGACGGTTTTATGTAAATTGTGTTAAAGAGGTCGCGTAGTTGGAAAAACACTTACTTATCCACGATGACATGTCTCTATCTTTTATGGCTAATTCACAATAACTACTTTTATGTTAAAATTTTTAATTCGGGATAAACTTTGTGTGTGACACACTGCTTTCCTCGCAGCCGAAGCGTCTGTAGCTGGTATATGGGACAATAACACACATGGTCGTCTGTCAACAAAGTAAACAAATTAATACTTATGTATTAATTGAATTTCTGTCTCCCTATTATGCTTTTGCAGCTAAGCCGCTAGAGCAATATTTATGAAACTTGTCACAATTAAAACTAATACAACAGGGTAACATATAGGATAAAAACCCCTAATTTTCCGTTGCGGATAAGAAACTGAACATAGCTGAGTGTTTTGAATAAAATGACGCGCGCGACGCGACCGGCGGGATCAACCACCTTTTTATGCATTCGATTGCCGACGCGAGCGGCCGACAGTTAGTGACGTTTCGAATACGATAAGGACAGGCCGCGCGCGCCTGTATACGGCATCCTTTTTCTTACGCGTGTGTAATTTTGCGTTTCGGGTGTTATTCTCAGATTTAGTGACGCGTTTAATCAGTGAAGCGTTTGAGAAGACGCGACCGTCCATGGTTTTAGTGCGCGTTGGGTTACTATTTCCCGATATAGGGACGATTCAATAACGTGTGACCTTACGAAGGTTGTGTGCACACCGGGTGTTATTTAACCGATATAGTAAAGTGTATACTCCGGGAGAAACAGACATTACGTGTCCGTGGAAGATTGCAGAGGCGAGCCAACGGTTTCGGGAATCGGCCAAGTACATACAAGCACACACACACACGTACACATATACACGCAGTGACTCATGAGGCCGGAGCACATACAGCTGACGGCCGCATAAGGTAGGTGGAGACGCCGAGACGACGGGCCCAGGTCCCGGAGGTTGTTTCATCCGTCCGCACGTTTGCGCGGAACACTGAGGATATTTTAACTTTAAAGTCGGCACAAGTGAAGTCATTATGATATTATATTTTTCAAATACGCAGCTCCGTAAAGCGGGCCCCCTACGTTCGTGGTCCGGACCAGCGCGCGCGCTCTCTGCGGACGAGACCTCGCACCAGTACGCACAGCCTATCAACCTGCACAAAGGATTCGTGCGACAGGTCAATTCATTTATTGATTACAGACAATAAATAGTGTAGATAACGAAAATCCGGCTCGAAGTGCCATTCTCTGATAATAGTATAATTAGTCATGTCAAATTTCATTTGCAAATTAATTGATCGATGGGCGTATGGCAAATAAAAAATATGTCGGCAGTAGAATTGCTAAATTAATTCGTATTATCCTCAATTCATTATTTCATACAGAGCAGTTACAATAGCGGATAGATGAGAGACTCAGAAAGTAGCGTTTCAAAACCAATCGTTATATAATATCAATTTATAAATACTTTCTTTACTAGTAGCAGCAAGAGCCCAGCGTAGAGATCATGACTCTTTCTAGAGGGTTACGGGTTCAAATCAAACCTGGCTCCAATTAGTTTTCTGTTCAAACTTAAGTATCTAATTGATAATTGCAATTTATCACACGCTTTTCGGTGAAGGAAAAAAGTCATGAGCCAAACTTCATTAATGGATTATTTTATTATACGCGTTTTAGCTACGTTAGTCTTAGCTCCGACAAAACTCTCCAAAAATGGAGAGAAGAGGCACCTGCCCAGGAGTGGGACAGTAACCGGTCGTTCCTTGAATAGTTTCTTTATGACATCATCATCCTCCTGCCATTATCCCTCTCTAAGTGGGGCTGACTCAACATGTGACAAACATGGATGCCACATGATTGGCTACGTTTTTTACGACCAGCCGCCTGCCTGACGTAAGCTTACCATAGTCGTATTTTACGACCCCTCGGTAAGAAAGAGGGTGGTATATTCTACTCAGCCGGATACCACACGGTGGTTCGACTTACCTTAGTCGCCTTTTACGACGCCTCGGTTAGAAATGAGGGTGGTCTATTCTACTCAGCCGGATACCACACGGTGGGTCAACCTACCTTAGTCGCCTTTTACCACCCCTCGGTAAGAAAGCGGGTGGTCTATTCTACTCGGCTGGATACCACAGTATAGTACAGTAATTAACACCTATTATAACGTTAGTGTAATTTTATTAACAGAACTCTACCCCAGCGCCCCCTATCCCCGAGCCCGATTACAGCATGTCCGAGTCAGATGATGAGACTGTGCACAAACCTAAGAGCGAACCCGCACCTGTCGCTGAAACAAGCGCGAACAGTAATACGAGGTATAGAAAATATTATAAACTATAGTACCCGGCATTTAATAATGCACATCGATGTTTACAGCGAAACAGCCAGCCAGTTCGGTTTCGAAGAGCGCTGTCTCTGTCACACACGGGTTCGCCAGCCTGTGCGACAGAGACGATGCTCTATGAAGCAGAATCTGCCCGTTTTCTTTCTCTAAGCCTCCATGTGCATTATTTATTGCCGGGTACTATACTTATACACTGTCCATTATATTAACCATCTTTTGACAGATTGACGATTTACATATTTAGTGATGTCCTAAAGATTCTCGTATGCGATACCATTCCGATTATAGTACCTACTATCATTAATCGAATTACGTACCTAAGTAATTCGATTAATGGTAACCTACGTAAACTAATAACAGATATAGAAATCAACATTTTGATTTAATATTGCCTTAGTTTTTTGAAAATAAATGTTAATCCGTGTGTATTTATTATAATCATAAAAAATATATTATACATCAACTGGCAACATCAACAGACCTTCCGCTCGGCCGCCATTTTGACGTGATCTGTCACTCTCAACGAAACGCCCGTGATAGTCACACGCATTTACGTTCGCTGAGTGTTCTCTCGCATCTGTTACACCTTGAGTTAAGTAGCTTTATTCCTCGGAAAAACTTTTGTGAAACTTATATTAATTGATCGTGAAAATGCCGAAAGGACGTGTGTTGAAAGCACAATCGAGACAGCACATCACTACTGATGCCTACGGCAGGAGCGGCTTGGAGCAAAACAAACCATCTACACCAAAAAGAAAGCGCCGGGCTTATAAGGTGACAGCTGTTGATGACTTTGACGCTGACGCTATTCGTCGTCATGTATATGATTACTACTTGAGAAAAGAAATTCCAACTTTGAGAAAACTTATTGTTTCTTTGAAAAGAAGTGGTCTATTTCATGGTGAAAAATCTTCTTTGGTCAAAGTTTTGAACACAATTGGCTTTTCATATAAAAAGTTAAATAAAAGAAAATTATTAATGGAACGCACAGATATAGCTATAGCACGTTGTGATTTTTTAAGAGAGGCAAAGAAAATACAAGATTGGGCAAATATTGTTTTCACGGATGAAACATGGCTCAACGCTAACCACACACTATCTCGTTTCTGGACTGATGATACTGCTGATTCCACTTCCTCGGTACCAATGGGAAAAGGTGAGCGCCTAATCATTTGCCATGCAGGTACAGCAAAAGGATTTGTACAAGACGCACTGTTGGCATTTAAATCGAAGAAATCAAATGACTACCACGAAGAGATGAATGCAAATGTGTATGAAGAGTGGTTCAAAAAAATGCTCATTTCATTGGAAGAACCATCAATAATTTTTATTGATAATGCGCCCTACCACTCCCGTCAAATTGACAAAATGCCAACACAGGCTAATAAAAAGCATGAAATAATTAATTGGCTTCGGGACAATGGATAAAAAGGGGAAGACTCAATGTTAAAAGTTGAATTAATAAAAATATTAAAAACCAAAAAGAGAGCAAAACGCTATGTAATCAATGAAATGGCAGCAGAATATGGCCATGCTGTTCTTCGGATTCCTCCATACCACTGCCAGTACAACGCAATAGAACTTATATGGGCACAAGTAAAAGGGCATGCTGCGAGATGCAATACAAGCCCCCCATTCACAGCGAATAAAATGTTGCAATTGCTAAAAAATGCTTGCACCCACGTAACGGCCGAGAACTGGGCAAGTGTGGTGGAAAGAACTAAAAGAGTAATATTCTCTGATTGGGAACGTGATATTGCGTTTGATAATATATTATCTACACAAGAGCTAATAATAACTGCTACTGAAGACTCCTCATCGGAGGAGTCTAGTGTTGATTATCATTCCGACGACTCGTGCTAATAAAATAAATTAAAATATCCTGATTGTTTTATTTGTATTCATGTATTAACTAAGAAGAAAGTAAAACTTTATATAATGTTATTAAATGTCTTTTAATACTCGTAACATCGATTTCTACCGATTATTTTTAATCTATGGCATAATCGTAGTAACCATTATGTGTGACATCACTAAGTGGGCGGTACCCATCCATAAAGTACAAATATTATTTGTATGATATTTGTACGTAAGCAATACAAAACTTAATGAGCGTGAGCTGTCAAAAGACTGATAATATGATGGACGCAGTATAGTTACTTACTTAGTTCTTCAGTTTCCTAATATTCAAATTCCCATTTCAGAATTGTACCAATGTATACAACAATATATGAAAATGACGGGGAGATTGATAAATATTAATAAAGAGATAAACTTACTTTATTTTGAAGGTACTTTTGTGTATTATTCAAATGTGATTTTGGCGAAAGCTGTGTCCACGTCTTTGGGAAAATGTTTGTCTAATGTTGCGTTTAAGAAAATGTGTAAACCTATAAAATGAAAAAAAAACATCGTCATCGTTTTTGGCATCACTACCCTTCTGCTACTGCTTCTATCAATAATCCTTATACTTTTCCATGTGGAATATCATAATCGTTTCTCTTTCTTATTTAGTCTTTTATCATTTTTTGACTGGCTGTTGGAATTGGGGGTAGTGACCCTGCCTTCAACTCCACGGGTGGCAGGCTCGATTCCCGCCGAGAGCCAACATTTTCTATAAACAATTTGTTGGTTCTTTGAGCTTGGGTGTATATATGTATTTAAAATTATATATGTAGTATATTTACTAGTTGTTTGTCACCCATAACACAAGTATTAAGTCACTTACTATGGGGATGGACAACTGTGTGTGTAAGTGTCCCATAAATTTATGATTTATAGAAGCAGGCGTTACTTTGCGGAATTCCATATAACAAGCAATATAACAGAACTAACTACTTTGCTATAATCCGCACGGGTTAAGTGAATGCATGCAACGTGTATGTGAATGCAAGCATGCATCATACACATTGGCCTTGCATGCATTCACTTAACCCGTGCGGATTATAGCAAAGTAGTTAGTTCTGTTATATTGCTTGCCATAAATTTATAATATATATATTTTTTTACTAATTAGCCCAATAAACCAAAATATAATGCAAGCTTTACACGTGTAACAAAACTTAATGATAAATTTACCGAATAAATAACTTAACATTACAGCGGTAGCAGCTCTGGCTCGGGCTCGATGCAGCACTCGTTCTCAGTAGACGAGATCCAGAAGATTCGCACGCGGCTGAAATCTTCCAAATCGTGTGGAGACGAGCTCGGTGGCGGCGAGCGGGACGACGGAGACAACTCCTCGTCAGGAGTGTCCTCAGACCAGGAGGCGCAGGCGCGGCCCCCCCGCCGGGATAAAGTGTCCTTCTGCGCCTCCGTCACCGTCAAATCGTCCAATGACGTCATCAGCACCGAGCCCGTTCATAGCTCGTCTGAAAGTCTGGCTCCTCCACCTATGCAACGGCACAATTCGCTGACGCGGAAGCGAGCTACAGCGGCGCTGTTGCGCGGCAACGTAGGAGCGAGAGGTCGCTCCGCCGCAGAAAGACTTGGAGTGGACGTGGATAAAGCGCCAGGTCGCCGCTCTAGGGCTGCCGTGTCGTTAGTCGAGCTGCCTCCGCCGCCAGAGGAGCCCGCGCCTGCTCCGGGGGCCGAGGGCGCAGCCCCAGTACTCGCCCCGCCGCCGCAATTCAGTGACCGCGTGCGAGTGGTCGCTGCACTTCCCAAACTTGCGCACCTTCAGTAGACGAATGTAGTGAATCGCCCAAATATCCGATGATTTCACCCAATTACCCAACCTTGTTAGTAACAGCCTGTTACTATGCCCACTGCTGGACTAAGGCCTCCTCTCTCCGTTTTGGAGAGAAGGATCGGAGCTAAGACCTACCACGCTGCTCCAATGCGGATTGGTAGGTACCCAACCTTGTTAGACGGAGATAATTCAAGTTCAAAGTCTTTATTCAAATTGCCTATTCTCGCCCGAATATCCGACACGATGATTTCACCCAACCTCGTTCTTCTTCGTCTTCTTCGTCAGCCGATGGACGTCCACTGCTGGACATAGGCCTCTTCATGGGATCGCGATGATTTCACCCAACCTCGTTCTTCTTCTTTTTCTTCGTCAGCCGATGGACGTCCACTGCTGGATATAGGTCTTTTCATGGGATCGCCACACCACACGATCTTGCGCCGCCTGGATCCAGTGGCTCCCTGCGACCTTTTTGAGGTCGTCTGTCCACCTCGTAGGGGGTCTACCGACGCTGCGCTTTCCGGTGCGGGGTCGGACGTCGTTAGACGGAGATAATTCAAATTCAAAGTCTTTATTCAAATTGGCATATTACAAGCACTTTTGAATCATGAAATTAAAATTAAATTCTAAAAAAACATTTATCTATTCAATTAACGTACATAACGAGCACATAAGCCTAACACTCTCACAGTATCAGTTTTCAAAGTATTTCAAATTCAATAGGACTTTTAGGCTTACAATGATCCTTAATTCGGATATTTCGGGTGACATTTAGTGCTGATAGGTATTTACCGTTTATAGATGATCGAGAAAGTTTAAATCGAGTTAACTAGTTTCCAGTGCCAAATTGGAACCGTAAAAGCTCTATCCGCGTCGAATTATAATCCTTTATTATAAATTCACTTTTGTATATATCAATTCGACGCAACAATATAAGTTCCGTGAGATAAATTTAACGGTCGGCTTTCATTTGAACCGCCATTACTTTGCTGTCGGAAAAACTGTGGACAGAATTCTGTTACAAAAGAATAGTAAAGTGTGCGTCAAAGTTTTGTATTCAAATGACTAAATGAAACCAAAGATTTATAGTATTTATTGTTGAGGGGTTTAACATTGATATAGTTAAAGCTAATTTTTATACATTCCCTTATTAACTATAGTATTATATTATATACATGTCCTCTGAGTATAGTTTTATTTATAGTCTCCGACGTGTCAAATGTTACTAGAGATTTATTTATTTCAAAATTGTACTTTATCTCCAACATTTTACAACGCAACCAAGTGCCATCGTGACTATGATTTTATAATATTTATATAAATTTGTAAATAGTTTTAAAAGAGCTATTCTGAAGTGTCGAAAGAGTGGACTGTGTATATACAAAAATACATCCGGCCAACAAAAACGATAAGATGATGTAATCGTGAATATAATTATAGTTGGTTATAATCGAATTTTATTCAATGTTTAAATGAGAGAAGTTAATTTATTCGTTTATTTCATACGTCCATAAAAATATATCGAGAAGTCCACTCTTTTGACCATAGATATTGGAAATAGTGCAGCTTGTACAAGGTGCAAGCAACACTAATGTGTTCGCACACAAACTAGTGCTCATTAAATTCAATGCTTTAGAGCGTCATCCGTTCCATTGTAATGTAAATTTATATATTAAATCTATCTGCCGTAACATGATTTTAACAGTATTTGGGGAATTTCGGTCCATTTGCGACCCAGCGAACAAGCAGAGCAGATAAATCTTCATGGAATATTGAACGATACATAACATTACGTATTAAAATTTGGTTTGTTTTTAACTAATGATCAACAATTGTTTTCATTATATATCTTTTTACAAATAGAAGTTTTTTAAATCAACCCACAATCATGTGAGTACAGAAACTATAACAGAAGTACTTTGGTATAATCCGCATGTGTTAAGCGAATGCATGCAATGCTAAGTGTATGAAGCAGAATTCACGTACCTTACACATGCAGGACAAGTCAGCACACGTATCCCAAGATGCCTCCACCAGCAACAATGCACACAAGCAATACACACAACCCCCACCCCGGAGCGAATCGTAATGCATTATCAATCATTACGATTTTGTCGAGAGCCTATCCGATGTGTAACTTACATTTGTAAGGTACGTGAATTTTTCCTGCTTCATACACTTAGCATTGCATGCATTCGCTTAACACATGCGGATTATACCAAAGTACTTCTGTTATAGTTTCTGTACTCACGAGATTGTAGGTTGATTTAAAAAACTTCTATTTGTAAAAAATATATAATGAAAACAATTGTTGATCATTAGTTAAAAACAAACCAACTTTTAATGCGTAATGTTATGTATCGTTCAATATTCTTCCACTTAGCATTGCATCATACACACGCGGATTATAGCAAAGTAGTTTTGTAATATGGAATTCCGCAAAGTAACTCATGCTTCTATAAATCTCATGAGTTTTTTCTAATTTGTCTATTACTTTTAGAATTACCCAGTAGCTGTGCAGATCATGTTGCAAGATAGAATAAAATTTTACTAATCTATTGAACACCAATATTGCAATTTTTGTACTCCAATTATTTGCATCTTTTTTAGGTTAGAAGGTATGCTGCGATTGTTTCATTTAAATGAGATAATAGGGAGTTTGAACGTGTTGAATCAATTTTCGCCATGAAAATTTATGAAACTGTCCTATTATTTAATAACATAGCCTCTTTATTGAACGGTTGTTCATACTTTTTGAGAGATGAATCCTTTTTGTACGTTCTTCTAGAATTTTCAAGTAGCCTATTAGAGTATTAAAAATCGATAGACTAGATGACTCTGGCAAAAGGATTTACTATTATCAGATGCCTAAAAATTTTTAATATCTACCTTCGATATGATCGGTCTAACTTGAGGATTTTATTATCACACGCAGCAGAGCTTTCTTAGATTAGAGTGAATATCGGCCATAAAAATAGAGCCTCAAATGCAGCTTTTGTAATCTAGCATTTACTTTAAGCTAAAGTCCATATCGAACGCCAATATATTCCAATTGAATACGACTCGGTGGCGATAGAATTTAGGAATTGCCAGAAAACGGAATTATCATTTACATATTCTAGTTGAGTATACGCAGGGTTAGGTTGACTTTATTCATTTTTTAACTTCACTTTTGATAATTCTTATACAGTATTTAATTAATAGGAAAATTAGATATAAGACTGCCGTGATTGAATGGTTGAAAATTTTGTAACTTTTCATAGACTTAACATGAGAATTGACATAGGAATGATAGGGTAATGTAGTCAGTCTAGATTTTCTTACCCCTGTGTATACTCAGGGTAATGTTAGCCAAATTCTAGCAAAGTACTAACTAGCTCGAGTCGAATCTATTAGTGGGTTGGCGTAGAGCCTATATATTATTAGCACAATCAAATGATTTCTATTATTATCGATGTATTATTGAGTTATACTCTTCTTGTCATTAATTTAAGTTGTATAAATGTACTGTCTACTTAAGGCATAGATAGGTAGTGGTAATTATATTAGGGCAATACGATGAATCTAGAATAACCAAGTGGGGAAAATCAACCGGTGCCATCCTGGAATGTAGAAAACTTGACATGACTTACGAGAAAACCATAGATTATAAATAATTTTTGTTTAAAATTGTATATTTGTAAAGGATTTTTTTATCTACTTTCCGGTTCCACTGGCAAACAAACCGATTGTCATTTATGTAAATTTTTATTAAATATCAAGTGGCTAATAACCAGGATGGCGCCGGATACATTTTGTATAATATTATACCAATTGTGTTTTACGTTTCATTTGAATCTCAGGTATCGGACGTGTAACTTGGTATACTTTCAAATGGAATTAAATGTTTCATCACTATATACGTTTTTTTTTTATTTGAAACATTCTACAACATGCTTTAATTTCAACAAAACATAACACCTGCTGATAAGTGTGGTGTATGTATGCCTGTTTTCTACCATAAGTAGTGCGAGCAGGCAGAGAATATTCTCAAACCGAAGGAAGCACAGAAGTATAGGAGAACGAATGAAATCATTTCAAAAGCAAATACATCAAAAAGTTAATTTAAACATATGTTTATTTCTATAATTTAATACATCAAAAAGTTAATTTAAACATATGTTTATTTCTATAATTTAATACATCAAAAAGTTAATTTAAACATATGTTTATTTCTATAATTTAATACATCAAAAAGTTAATTTAAACATATGTTTATTTCTATAATTTAATACATCAAAAAGTTAATTTAAACATATGTTTATTTCAATAATTTAATACATCAAAAAGTTAATTTAAACAAATGTTTATTTCAATAATTTAATACATCAAAAAGTTAATTTAAACATGTTTATTTCAATAATTTAATACATCAAAAAGTTAATTTAAACATATGTTTATTTCAATAATTTAATACATCAAAAAGTTAATTTAAACATATGTTTATTTCTATAATTTAATACATCAAAAAGTTAATTTAAACATATGTTTATTTCAATAATTTAATACATCAAAAAGTTAATTTAAACAAATGTTTATTTCAATAATTTAATACATCAAAAAGTTAATTTAAACATGTTTATTTCAATAATTTAATACATCAAAAAGTTAATTTAAACATATGTTTATTTCAATAATCTAATACATCCAAAAGTTAATTTAAACAAATGTTTATTTCAATAATGTAATACATCCAAAAGTTAATTTAAACATATGTTTATTTCAATAATTTAATACATCAAAAAGTTAATTTAAACATGTTTATTTCAATAATTTAATACATCAAAAAGTTAATTTAAACATATGTTTATTTCAATAATTTAATACATCAAAAAGTTAATTTAGACATATGTTTAAATTATCTTTTTGATGTATTTGCTTTTGAAACGATCTCGTTCATTTTCCTCTAATTTTGTGCTGCTTCGGTAACAGAATATTGACAGTTTAAAATCAAGTGTATTTTAACACTTGTTGACTCATTCTAAGTATAAAAATTTGAAACGGAATGTTAATTTCTTAAAGTTTATTATTTAAACATGTAATCGAAATATTACAAGTAATTACTAAAATATAGAACTTACATAAAATTGAATTACGAACGGTACTTTAATATAAAATTAAACCTCTTTAATATTATCACCCTTAGGACGGATAGTTATCACATCAGTTCAACGTCACAGGAGTAAGAACTTTAATCCGTTGGCTTAAAGTCTAAATATAAGGCGACATCGTCTATTTTCCCAAGTCTCCGGTAATCCACAGATTCGCCACACATTGGACATTTCCCATCCTCGCGTAGAATTCTAAAATAGAATTTTATATCATCATCATTTTTCTGCCCTTACCCCACTCTACGTGGGGTCGGCACAACATGTTACAAACATGTTGTCATATGATTTGGCTACGAATTTTACAACCGGCCGCCTGCCTGACGTCAACTTACCTTAGTCGCCTTTACGACACCTCGGTAAGAAATGAGGGTGGTCTTTTCTATGCAGCCGGATACCACACGGCATAAAATAGAATTTTATATATAATATAATATTCAAAGTTTTGAAAAAAAAATTAAGTAAATGCATTCCTTGAACCAAATTCAACCTAACAACCTACAACTAGACGAAATAATTTTCATTTATTTATTTACATAATTTGGCAATTTTTAAATTTACTTCTCAAAGGTTTTCTCGTCACCTAACAACGGCTTAGTAAATTTAAAATCACAGACAAATAACCTTTTTTTTTCTTTTTTTTCATGAGGAAACCCTTCATAGGTACTGCAATCCAAAGGGGGGGGGGGGTGCAGTTATGCCGGACTCTTACCGGCTAAAACTTCATGGTGTTTCTTCCACCTTACTGCCTGTAGGCGAAGGCAAAGGAATACGCATGACGTCTACACTCTCGTCAGCACAGACAAATAACCTAAACTTTGTAGAATAATCATCAAAGAAGTACCAGCTCTAAAATATATCCGTGCCCAGCGTGAATATGTCGATAAGTCGTCTTACGTCCATACTTTTATATCTTCTTTCTTCTTCTTTCTCCTGCCTTTATCCCACTCTAAGTGGGGTCGGAACAACATGTTATAAATATGTTGTGACATGATTTGGCTACGTATTCTACGACCGGCCGCCTGCCTGACGTCAACTTACCTTAGTCGCCTTTTACGACACTTCGGTAAGAAATGAGGGTGGTCTATTCTATGCAGCCGGTTACCACACAGCGTTACGTCCTTACTTTTATATGTTTAATAATAATAGGCATACCTCTTAAGTAGTTTATTTCGTTTAGCGAGATGCGCTTATCAGAGGCGAGTTTTGTTATCCGATAGCGAATACATACGTCTTGAGCATAGTGTTATAAAAAATAAAATGGTATATTTTATATCATATTTGTCAAGATACGAGTTGTGATAGCCTAGCGGTGAGACCGTGCGACTCTTTCGAGGGGAACACGACTTCAAACCCGGGCAGGCACCAATGAGTTTTCCTATTAAAACTCGTGTGTCTAATTGATAATTGCAATTTATCACACGCTTTTCGGTGAAGGAAAACATCGTGAGGAAACCTGCATATCTCTAGGGAATTCTGGAGATATGTGTAACCTACCAATCCGCATTGGAGCAGCGTGGTAGGTCTTAGCTCCAACCCTTCTCTCCAGAAACGGAGAGAGGAGGCCTATTCCCAGCAATGGGACTGTAACAGGCCGCTACTTCTTATTAAGATACTATGTTAACAAAAGTAATATTTATGATATTTTTATATTCTTCTAAGACGTTATGTAATGCATATGATGACGTATATATCCGTCATAGCCACTTAAAAGGTTTTGCGTAATTTATATGGTGAAAATTTCAGTGAAGTATCGACTTCACTGAATAAAGGACCTATCGAGGTCCTTTATACCACACATAAAAACTTGTGAATATGTAAATAACTCTCTTCTTAAACGTATCCTAAACGTATTTATGGCTGCCCTGAAAAGTGTGCATTTTGGTTTCGTTAAGTTATTCACGTATGGCACAGATATTATGAAAGATTATTTACAGAATCCATCGGTAATGTCACAATATCTACGACATATTAATTTTTTTGACTCTATATTAACAAATAACATTTTATACTTACTCTTTGAACTCTGACATTATAGCCGGAAAGTCACATTCGGGGCACGCGGTTAGATCATCTTTTACTATATGTAGTCCCTGGAAATAATTTCCTCTATCAAACGGCATATAGTTATAATTATTTTCCTGGTCCTTTTTTTCAATTAAATTAATTTATTAATATTATATACTGTATCTCATTGAGTAATAAAGGTATATTGGAAAACTGGCCATAATCATATCCGATTGAGGTCAGAAAGTGCCAACACAAACTAAATGTTGTGAACGCAGCCACAACAATCCTTTATATATCTGTGTGCCCCATTTTGGCACACTTTTTAAAATTGACATATACAAACGTAACGGACAATATACGTTTTGAGACGGACGATTTAAACTACCGGTCTATCATTTACGAGCGCCTATAAATAAATTCCTCTTCACAACATCCAAGAAGATACATCTGGTCCTTCGAGCAATAATAAGAAGATAGATTGGTGGAGAGCTTCGATTTTCAGAAGAAATCGTCAGCCTTAGCGTACAACGGTCTTCAAGCCGCCTTCAACATTTTGAAAGTTCATACGACTTTAGAGTGAGTCCGTTCCTTTATAATCCTTATTTTTCATTCCTGAGTATAAATTTGCCCTATTTTTGTCAAGCGCGCCAACTAAATTTCAAATATATCACCGTTTTACTATTGTACGCAAGCATCAGTATTACTCGATTTGTAATTGCACGGGCTTATCAGCAGCATAAAACCGGTTCCCCGTGCCTTACGTCGATCCCCGCGCACAATTAAAGCGAAAGAATTCATAGTCATTAGTAAACATCGTACGTTAACTGTTGCATCATAATTTTATTTATTGTTATATTATCATTGTTATAGTCGTTTCCTATCCATAGTAAGTAGTATTATCGTTTAAAAAATGAGTGACAGTAAGATTAAAGATTTAGTAAAAAAGCGTGGTTCTATTAAATCTAAATTAACTCAGTTTTCATCTTATCTGGGGTTGTTAAAAGGCTGTGACTCGTTAAGTGAATTACAACTAAAGGAATTAGAGTGCCGTTTTCGTAAAATTGAGATACTTTATAGTGATTTTGATGTGTTACAGTCTGAAATTGAGGTGTTGTCGGAACCGCCAGAAAGTGCCTATTCAGATCGCGAAGCCTTTGACGGCATATATTTCAGACTCGTGTCTGAAGCTTCGATGTTGCTCAGCCCGCCACCAGCCGCTCATCAACCGCGGTTTTCTGTGTCAAGCGAGGATGACGCATCGTTCAGAGACGGGGGCAGGCATGATTTCGTCAGGCTGCCTAAAATCGATTTACCGCACTTCGATGGGGACTATCAGCACTGGCTCGAGTTTCGAGATACGTATATTTCTCTTATACATAATAACAACTCGATAAGCGACATAAATAAGTTTCACTATTTACGCGCGGCGCTGAAAGGCGCTGCTGCATTATCAATTAAATCTCTTGATTTTACAGCTGTTAATTATAAATTAGCGTGGCAATTATTGACTGAGAGATACGATAATGAACGTCTCCTAGTTAATCACCACTTACAAAGTTTATTCAACTTAGAATCGATGCCTAAAGAGTCAAGTTATTTATTGCGTAATATGGTAGATGTAATTAATAAAAATTTACGTGCCCTCGCGACATTAGGGCAGCCTACAGACCATTGGGACACAATAATTATATTTATTATGTCTAAAAAATTAGATTCCTTTTCAAGCCGCCAATGGGAGGAATACAGAAATAGCCTTGGAGGTATTCCACATCTCCAACAGTTTTTAAAATTCCTTAGTAACAGGGCAGATTTACTTGAGACATTACAGGATAACAATAAACATAAACATAAAACAAATACTATAACATCATCAGACACTCATAAAAATAAAACATACACACCTATCACAGATTATCACACATATAAATGCCCGATTTGTTCGCAGGCTCATTATATTTTCAGCTGTGAAACATTCAGGAAATTAGATGTTGAGTTGCGAATAAAAAAGGCCAGTGAGTTTAATTTATGCAGAAATTGTCTTCGTCCAGGACATTCTCATAAAATGTGTAAATTAACCCATTGTAAATACTGCCAAAAGAAACATAATACCTTGTTACACATTGAGACCCCAAAGGAACCTGTAGGAATGACAGTAGCGTTATCGGCGGGCTTATCCTCAACACAGTGTAACGGGTCTACTGTATTGTTATCCACAGCTATGGTGCGGGTGCGCGACGCGCGCGGCAAGCTGCATTCGGCCCGTTTGCTCCTCGATAACGGCAGCACGTCTAACTTTGTGACGCAGCGGCTCAGTGAGAGACTCGGTCTGGTAAGGAGGCGCGTCAGCTCCACGGTGAACGGTATTAATAATCAGTTTTCTTTAACAACAGAGTCTTGTGATTTAGTAATAGAAGCATACTTTGGTGATTATAAAGAATTGATTAGCTGTTATGTACTACCAGAAATCACAAAATTTTTACCGCCTTCATACATAGATATTAGATACGTACCGATTCCTAAACATATTAAATTAGCAGATCCTTCATTTAACTTACCTTCAGAAATAGACATCTTAGTCGGAGCGGAGGTCTTCTGGAATGTTCTAGGTCATGGATGCACAGACCGCGGCCCGCGGGCCGCATGCGGCCCGCCAGTCGAATACTGGTGGCCCGCCGACAGCAAAAATAATACTCTCGTACATTCCGAAATATCGAATTCTATTCCAAGACAAAATATGTTCGAAAAGTAATTTGAATTTCGCGCGCGCGCTATTTGGATCTAGCGCCCAAAAATGCTAAGTCAAGTAACATCGCTTGCCGCCTTTATATAAAGTTCAAAATAGTAGAGAAATCAAGAATTTCTATCGCGGTGTGAGCAAGCGAGATAGCAATAGTCACGAAGTCCTGATTGCTCGCGTCAGTTCGGTTTTAATTTGAGTGAAGTGTCAACAGAAAGAAATAAGCTCGAAAATACAAAGCGAAGTATAAGTGATTGAGAATAAGTGCAGTTTAATAGTGTTTTGGGGAGGCAATAGTTCTAGAGTAGATTTTAACTCTACTGGCCGGTGTCATATATTTTGATCCACATTCAACGTAGATTTCCTGTTGCAGTGTTAACCCGTCAAGTGCCGTGTATAATTTTGTTGTGAAATCGTAAGTAGAACTCTGTCATTAATAAGTGTGGTGACGCCAAGATGGGTAGATTTTTTACTGGTCTTGACAAATGAGTTATTTATTGACTTCCACATGTACCACCTGGGGCGCTAATTTGTTTCGCAGATACTTTGTCTTTTCCGGGTAAGTTGTTCCCACGTCTGCGTCCCACATTTGGTGCCTTTGTTGCACAATTCCGCCCCCGCCTCCTTTACCCTTTTCTTCCCTTAGCGACCCTTACGAGGTTACGCATTCGCACCGCAATATTCCAACGCATCGCACACGTATCCTCGCTCGCTGTGCTAGATGTAACGCGCCCGCACCTTTATAGGTTATATAACCTAATTTATACTGTCCGCATTCCTTCCCTTCCTTCGTCGTGTTATACTGTGGGGCTGACCGCAACAACATCCTGAAGCCTGAAGAGACATCAGCAGTCTTCAGAACGGTAAGTGGAGCTTTAATATTAACCACTTGTCGAGATTAGTAGAATCCAGAACTCACAGCGCCGCCACGCATTATTTAATTACGATTACGATCCCGCTGGACTGTGGCTATTTACACGCCACGCCACAACTAAGTGTTTCCCTACCTATTTAATCATATTTAATCCAATTTAGCTTTAATATTGGCCAAATATTAAAATAAAACAAATAAATTACTATTTTTATCAGAATTTCTTTAACTGTTTAATTACTTCACTATTTCAGATATAAAATCTGTATAAAAATCTTAAAATTTCTGAGGAATAATATTCAACCAATTATTTTTGATAATTTAAAAAAGGATGGGTAATTTAATTAGGTACTGTAATTGTTTTTAGGTGCTTTGTTAATCCTAGCCAGGATTAGAACGCAACATGGAGAAGCCAGGACCTAGTAAAAAACGTAAGGTTAAAGATGAAAATCGGCAGTTTCAAGAAATTTGGACTGAGAAATACTTTTTTGTATGGTCGCATAACAAAGTCGTTTGTTTAATTTGCAAGAATTCTGTTGCGATTGCAAAGGAATATAATGTAAAAAGGCACTATGAAACGCAGAATCCTTCTTTTACCAAGTTTACAGGCGAATTAAGAAAGCAAAAAATGTTGTCTTTAAAACGGGAGCTTATTGGTCAGCAAGCTATGTTTACAAAACCCATTCAAGATTCAGAAACAGCTACAGAAGTTAGTTATGAAATTTCTCGAATGATAGCAAAGCGAAGTCGCCCCTTCAATGATGGCGATTTTGTAAAAGAATGCATAGAAATTGCCGTTAAGAAAATGTGTCCAGAAGCAGCAAAAAAGTTTGAGAAAATTCAACTGAATCGTATGACTGTCCAAAGACGAATTATGTCTTTGTCAGGTAATATTGCGGAACAATTAATTGAAAAAACTAAGACCATTGAATTTTTTTCATTAGCTCTCGACGAATCCACTGATATTAGTTCCACAGCTCAACTTCTCATATTCATACGAGGTGTTACTCAAGATTTTGAAGTCTTAGAAGAGTTATTAGGAATGTGTTCATTGAAAGGTCAAACCAAAGGAGTTGATATACTCGATGTACTTTTGGATGAGTGTTCAAAAACTGATTTGGACTTATCAAAATTATCGGGAGTTGCGACTGACGGTGCTCCTTCGATGATTGGTGTTAATTCCGGGTTAGTTACTTTGCTGAAAAAGCATCTGCAAGTAAAAAACATAAACGCTGAAGATCTCATGCAGATTCACTGCATTATACACCAGGAAGCCCTCTGTTCTAAAAAAATTGAATTTCAAAATGTCATGAAAGTGGTAGTTTCGACTGTAAATTTCATAAAATCTCGAGGACTCAACCACAGACAATTCAAACAATTCCTTGATGACATCGAAAGCGAATACGGAGATTTACTGTATTATACAGAAGTAAGGTGGCTAAGTCGTGGATTGACACTGGAACGATTTCTAAATTTAATAGAAGAAATTGGAATATTTCTGGCGGAAAAGCAAAGGGATGTCCCGGAACTTAAAAATCCTGATTGGTTGTGTGATTTGGCTTTTTTAGTTGACATTACAAATCATTTGAATGTCTTGAACACACGGCTTCAAGGCAAAAATCAACTGATATCCCAGCTCTACGCTCATGTATCATCCTTTCAATGCAAGCTGACACTTTTCAAATCACAATTGAATTCTGGAAATTACAATCATTTTCCGAATTATAAGAAAATGGCAGAAAAATTTAACAAAACTGCGCTTAATTTCAGTTATGTAGAAAAGCTAGATATATTGATTCAATCTTTTCAAGACAGATTTTCGGAGTTTAAAAAAGTGAAACCTCTGTTGGACATATTCAGCAATCCTTTCACGATTTCAGTTGAGAATGCTCCAGAGTCAATGCAGTTAGAAATTATCGACATTCAAAACGACCAAGATTTACGCAACAAATTCAACGAAGGAGACTTGCTGAACTTTTACCGTTGCATTGATAAAAATATGTACGAAGAGTTGCGCATAAACGCTCTGAAATGTGCCAGCTTGTTTGGTTCTACCTATATATGTGAACAAACTTTTTCAATACTCAATAATAATAAAACAAAAAATCGAAACCGCCTTGCAAATGAAAGTTTGGAAGCAGTTTTACGTGTTGCTACAAGTAAATTTACGCCAAACATAAAAAAGATTGTAAGCACTATGCAGTGCCACGCTTCCAATTAATTAATTCTTTTTCAATTTTAATAAATTATTATCAATTCTTTATTGTCTTTAATTACCTATACTTCTGGCGGCCGGCCCGCCCAGTTCATGATTTGCCCGAGTGGCCCCTAGTCTTAATAAGTCTGTGCAACCATGTTCTAGGTTCTAACACAATTGACTTAGGCAAACGCCAGCCAAAGCTTCGCGATTCAAAATTAGGATGGCTCTTATCTGGCTGTCTTCTTAATACAAACATACGTCATATAGCAGATTCTAATAATTTTTGTAACTTCATCGGTCATCATGATGAGTCATTACTTACCCGGTTCTGGGAGCTCGATGCAGTGTCATCACACCACAGCTTGTCACTTGAAGAGAAGGCCTGTGAAAGCATATTTCAGAATACAACACGACGCGACGAAGATGGTCGTTTCGTCGTGACCATACCTTTAAAAGAGTCGCCAGATGTACTCGGGGATTCTTATAAAATAGCTAAAATTCGTTTTCTTTCTTTAGAAAAACGCTTAAATAAAGATGCAACTTTAAAAAATTTGTACATGCAATTTATTAAAGAATATATAGATTTGGGTCACATGACGCGTAATAAACAAAAAATTTCTAATTCAGATTCACCTAACATTTACTTACCGCACCATGGGGTTATTCGTGAGTCTAATACGACTACAAGATTGAGAGTGGTCTTTGATGCTTCGGCCGCCACTTCTACAAATAAATCTTTTAACGATATCCAAATGGTAGGTCCTACTGTACAAGATGACATTTTTTCGATCTTGTTACGATTCAGGCAGCACAAAATCGTGGTGATAGCCGATGTCGAGAAGATGTACAGAGCCATTTCGGTGGATCATTCTCAGCGATCTTTTCAACAAATCATCTTCCGTTTCGATCCATCTGAACCACTAGACACGTACACTTTGAACACAGTCACGTACGGCACTGCATCGGCCCCTTATTTAGCGACTAAGTGTCTGGTATCTCTTGCGGATCAGACAAAGGACGAAGCAGTACAAAATGCTATACGACACGACTTTTACGTAGACGATTATTTAGGCGGTGGCGAATCGGTAAAAGCAGTAATCTCTCTTTGCAAAGGTGTGAGAGATACGTTAGGTTCAGCAAAGATGAATTTACGTAAATGGCAGTCTAATAGTCTTGAGGTTTTACATGCTATTGACGGAATGTCGTGCGATTCAGAGAAACGAGACTCAAAAAATTTGAACAGTAATGCTTCTTCAAAAACATTAGGACTTTATTGGGAATCGGCTTCAGATTACTTGCATTACACAATTGATATTAAAATTGATAAGAAGTTAACAAAACGTAATATTATTTCTATTGTAAGTCAAGTGTTTGATCCGTTAGGACTTGTCGGTCCGTGCATAGTATTAGCAAAACAAATAATTCAAACTTTATGGATTCGTAATTGCGATTGGGATTCTGAAGTACCTGCGGACATAAAAAACGACTTTTTAGAAATTGCAAATTCACTTCATCATTTAAATTCTCTTAAAATTCCTAGGTGGATATCATGTAGTAATCCATCAACTATCGAATTGCACGTATTTTCAGATGCGTCTGAACGTGCGTATGGTGGATGTATCTATGTAAGAACGGTTGAGAGTAATGGATCGGTAAATGTCAAACTTTTAGCAGCAAAAAATAAAGTAGCACCTGTTAAACCTAAGCATACCATACCACGCTTAGAACTGTCTGCTGCATTGCTAGCCACCAGACTCTGGAAGAAAGTGATTAATGCCCTTTCAATAAAGTTTCATCAACACTATTTCTGGTCGGATTCTACGATAGTCCTAGCGTGGGTGACGAATTCTCCTTCAACATTGATTCCGTTCATACGAAACAGGGTTGGTGAGATACAAGAAAGTACACAAGGTTACACCTGGAGTTATGTACCGTCTAAATCCAATCCTGCAGACCTTGTCTCTCGCGGGGTGAAGGCTGATTCCATCATCGGGTCCTCACTTTGGTGGTCGGGTCCAGACTTCTTACATCATGAACATATTCAGTTTCCAGAAGTACATAAAAAGACAGACATTTCCTTACACACAAACACATCACTCCCAGTAGACGACAGCAATCATAACAGAATTCTTCATCTCATACATAAATATAGTAATTTTAATAAAATAATCAGAGTATTTGCTTACGTTAGTAGATTCATACACAATTGCAGACACACAAATAAAACCCTCACCACACTTACATTCAAGGAACTACAATCATCCCGAAATACCATACTACATCATGCTCAAAGGGAAATGTTTCCTGAGGAATATAATATCTTAAAAGCAGGTCAAGCTTTGCCTGCGAATAGCAAGCTTAAATCTTTGTCATCATTTCTAGATAGTGACAACCTTATTAGAGTAGGTGGTCGTCTAAAGAACTCTTTTTATGCCTTTGATGTTAAGCATCCTATCGTTCTTTGCGCTAAACATCATCTTACCGTAACATTATTTAACATGCAACATAAAATTTTGATGCATGCAGGTCCTCAGCTTCTTCTAAGTAATATAAGGCAGAGTTATTGGCCCATAAATGGACGAAACCTTGCTAGAAAGGTCGTACATTCATGTGTTCGCTGTCATCGACTAAACGCTACTCCTATTCAACCCATTATGGGAAATTTACCAAGGGAGCGAACACAAATAGAATACCCATTTCTAACGACAGGTGTTGATTATGCGGGGCCAGTGCTTATACTCAATCGTAAAGGCAGAGGAGGCAGGCTGACAAAATCATATATTTGTGTATTTGTATGTTTTGCAGTTAAGGCAGTACACCTCGAACTCATCACAGATCTCACCAAGGAGGCATTTTTGGCGGGTCTTAACAGATTTATATCGCGTCGTGGTAAACCTGCAACTATTTATTGCGATAATGGCACTACCTTTGTTGGAGCAAGTAACGTGCTTGCTCAATTCCTAACAGACCAAGATACTATGCAAACAGAGTTGTTAGAACAAGGTATAAACTTTAAATTTATTCCTGCGTATACTCCGCACTATGGCGGAATTTGGGAGGCCGCAGTTAGGTCCGTAAAGCATCATTTACGTCGAGTTCTATCTTTGGCCCATCTTGACTATGAAGAGATGGTCACGTGCTTAACACAAATAGAGGCAATTTTAAATTCACGTCCTCTGACCCCTCTATCAACAGACCCATCTGATCTGTCCTTCCTTTCTCCGGCTCATTTCCTTATCGGGCGATCTCTAATATCCGTACCACATCCGAACTTAATAGAAAAGAACATTAATCGTCTCCAACGATTTCAGAGGGTCGAAAAACTACGACAACATTTTTGGCAGCGTTATTCAAATGAATACATTTCTCTCCTGCAGACCAAAACGAAGTGGACTCATTCTACAGGCCAGCTCGAAGTCGGGTCTCTTGTCCTAGTGAGAGACCGACATCAACCTCCTCTTCTGTGGCTTCTGGGTCGTATCACTCGAATTGTCTATGGCAGTGATTCCGTCGGCAGAGTAGCGGAGATACTCACAAAGAAGGGGACCATCACGCGAGCCTTCAACAACATTTGTCCACTCCCTGTGACATGTTGAAGAATCCAGCCCGGGCGGGAGCATGTTGTGAACGCAGCCACAACAATCCTTTATATATCTGTGTGCCCCATTTTGGCACACTTTTTAAAATTGACATATACAAACGTAACGGACAATATACGTTTTGAGACGGACGATTTAAACTACCGGTCTATCATTTACGAGCGCCTATAAATAAATTCCTCTTCACAACATCCAAGAAGATACACTAAATTATAGCGGATTGATATTAAATAATGAATATATTAGGGTATTATAGAACCATGGACCAAAACAAGTTAAACTAACATGGCTAATTCTGTCTGCAACTTAGACAAGGCAAAAGTGGCGAGATAAGCTGTGATAGCCGACCAGGACACCGTGTAACTCTTTCAAGTAGATCACGGGTTCAAACCTGGGGCAGGATTGATTTACATATAAAAACTTATGTACATATAGTACGCGGCAATAAATAATGCACATCGAGGCTTAGAGAGAGGAATCGGCTAGATTCTGCTTCATAGAGCATTCTCTCTGTCTCACAGACTGACGAACCCGTGTGAAACGTCACATGCTAATTGAGTGACAGAGACAGCGCTCTATACTTATGTATAGTACGCGGCAATAAATAATGCACATCGAGGCTTAGAGAGAGGAATCGGCTAGATTCTGCTTCATAGACCATTGTCTCTGTCGCACAGAGTGACGAACCCGTGTGTGACAGTGACAGCGCTCTACGAAACCGAACTGGCCGGCTGTTTCGTTCTAAACATCGATGTGCATTATTTAATGCCGGGTACTATACCTAATTGATATTTGCAATTTAAACACGCTTTTTGTAAACATCATGAGGGACCTGCATAACTCTAGAGAATATGCACAGATATTTGGAATATATCAATTGGAGTAGCGTGGTTTTATATAAAACACAAAGTAGGAACTGACATAAGCTTGCGGTTTCTGCTTTTACGACTTGAAAAAGTACGTAAATCGTTTGTGGGTTGGGTATAAGATTCTATAATAAAATTCCGCAATATACTTTAACTTTACCATTACAGCAGTTTAAAAACACTATTTAAAAGGTGCTAATACAGCAAGCCTACTCTACACTATTGAGGAATACTTAGACGATAAGAATGCGTGGATATAGCTACTATCGACCCTGTGAAAGACATTAATGACTATATGTAACTAGTGATTAGAATTATTATTTGAAAAGAACAACCGCCGAGTTTCTTGCTGTTTCTTCTCGGTGGGAACAACTTTCCGAACCAGCAGTAGATGTTGACGATTCAAAAGCACTTGTTTACTAGTTCACTTGATTATAGAATATTATGAATTTGAATATATTTAACATATACAGGAAATCTTATATATAAAAATGAATGTTTGTCTGTACGTCCTTTATAGACATGGATTTTAATGAAATTTTCAGGGAAACTTTAGAATGACGCAGCGGATGTTCCCGTAAAAAGCCTGTTTTGTGGCGATCGGAGCAAACCATTATCACCAAAAAGTCTCTTCTTCTTAGAGGGCTAATCTCAGCAGTGAGTAGTGACAAACTTCACTAATGTACTGGATAATTCAGAGTCACTATCCTAAGTGTGTCGTTAAAGGTTAACTGCTCAAAAATCGTTTATAGACATGGATTTTAATAAAATTTTCAGGGAAACTTTAGAATGACGCAGCGAATGTTCCTGTAAAAAGCCTGTTTTATGGCGATCGTAGCAAACCATTATCACCAAAAAGTCTCTTCTTAGAGGGCTAATCTCAGCAGTGAGTAGTGACAAACTTCACTAATGTAATGTATAATTCAGAGTCACTATCCTAAGTGTGTCGTTAAAGGTTAACTGCTCAAAAATAGTGTGTTCATAGTAACTTTCACTTCAAATACATACGTAAAGCATATTACAAAATTGAAGATTATTTGGATGATAAGAAAGCATGGATTTGAAAATCCTTTCGGCTTCAAACAAGACAGCGGTTCAATAATGTATAATTGAAGATATTTAAAAGATTGACCGCCGAGTTTCTTGCTGGTTCTTCTCGGTAAGAGCAACATTCCTAACCAGTTGTAGTTGTAGTCCTTTATTAATCATATTGATGCTTGACGAAGTGCCTGAAATGGTTTATTTGAATAAAGATTATTTTGATTTGATTTGATTTAATTTACAGACCGTAGCAAGACAGAATGGCACGTCGGCTTCACATCGTGGGCATCTGAGGTCGGCAATGGGCAGGTCCGCGCCGCACTGTGGGCAAGGCGATACCGGCTCAGGCGGTACCGCGTCCCGTGGAGGGTGACGGACAACGGATTCGATCTTTTTTACATACTTCGAGTCGATCTGTACACGTCGCGAAACAGTTTCCCTTTTCACTATGTACCCACGGCTTAGTATGCGACAATTTAGGTATTAAAATACCAAAGTATAGTAAAAAAAGTAAAGTAAAGTAACAGCCTGTTACTATGCCCAGTGCTGGGCTAAGGCCTCCTCTCTCCGTTATTGGAGAGAAGGATTGGCGCTAAGACCTACCACGCTGCTCCAATGCGGATTGGTAGGTTTCACATATCTCCAGAATTCTCTAGAGATATGCAGGTTTCCTCACGATGTTTTCCTTCACCGAAAAGCGTGTGATAAATTACAATTATCAATTAGCCACGTGAGTTTTAATAGAAAAACTCATTGGTGCCTGCCCGGGTTTGAACTCGTGTTCCCCTCGAAAGAGTAGCACGGTCTCACCGCTGGGCTATCACAGCTCTCTCTCACTCACGGCTTAGTACGCGACAATTTAGGTATTAAAATACCAAAGTATAGTACCCGGCATTAAAGAATGGACATCGATGTTTACAACGAAACAGCCAGCCAGTTCGGTTTCGTAGAGCGCTGTCTCTGTCACACACGGGTTCGTCAGTCTGTGCGACAGAGACGATGCTCTATGAAGCAGAATCTATCTGTACACGTCGCGAAACAGTTTCCCTTTTCACTATGTACACACGGCTTAGTACGCGACAATTTAGGTATTAAAATACCAAAGTTACCCGGCATTATATAATGCACATCAGAATACTATACGGCCTTGGTTAATTATGAACTGTGACAGCCCAGCGGTGAGACCGTGTGACTCTTTCGAGGAGAACACGAGTTCAAACCCGGACAGGCAACAATGAGATGATTTATACTCATGTGTCTAATTGATAATTGCAATTTATCACACGCTTTTCGGTGAAGGAAAACATCGTGAGGAAACCTGCATATCTCTAGAGAATTCGGGAGATATGTGAAACCTACCAATCCGCATTGGAGCACCGTGGTAGGTCTTAGCCCCAATCCTTCTCTCCAAAAACGGAGAGAGGAGGCCTATGCCCAGCAGTGGGATAGTAACAGGCTGTTACTTACTAACTTACTGTTGGACTACCTATTCTTTGCTGAAAATCGTCAATAAAAAAATATTATCAAGGGGTTCTAACAAATAAAGGGCACAATATTTTAGTGACATAGTATAACCAAAATACAGCATCAACATCATCCTCCCTTATCCCACTCTGAGTGGGGTCGGCACAACATGTTAAAAACGTGTTGTAATTCGGCTACGTATTTTACGACCGGCCGCCTGCCTGACGTCAACTTACCTTAGTCGCCTTTTACGACACCTCGGTAAGAAATGAGGGTGGTCTATTCTATGCAGCCGGATACCACACGGCAAATACCTTAGTCGCCTCTTACGACACCTCGGTAAGAAAGAGGGTGGTCTATTCTATGCAGCCGGATTACACACGGTGGGTCAACTTACCTTAGTTGGCTTTTACGACACCTCGGTAAGAAATGAGGGTGGTCTATTCTTCTCAGCCGGATACCACACGGCATAGTGTAATCCAAAATACATGGCACAATAAATGCTCCGTTTACTTCTACGATAAAACTTACCTGTTCTCTATACTCAGGTTGCATGAGAGCGCGTGCCCACTGGTGGGCTTGATGACGCAGCCCTGCGCGCCCACACTCAATGATAGCCGACGTCAGTATCGACACTTGATCTGAATAGCAAATTTTAACTAAATTCAAATTTACAGAAACACAATAATTATAATACCATTAGAGAAAAATCTGCCGAAAAATTATGGTATCCGGCTGATTAGAAGAAACCACTTCATTTCTTACCGAGGTGTCGTAAAAGCGACTAAGGTAAGTCTACCCGCCGTGTGGTATCCGGCTGGTTTCGCCTCCAAAAGGTCCGAATATCATTTGTCGGTCTCGATACACGTTTTTATAATAAAATTCTTAAATTAATTTAATTAATTTAACATTAATTAATTCAAATCTTTCCTCTTTATGATATTACGATAGATTTAAGTTTTACTCGAATTTTTTTCAATCCTTATCAACTCTGAGGAGTTCTTAGTTTCAGCATTAAACAAATTATTTTAAAACAGTATTTTATATAGCCCTTGCCCTGGATGAGAAGTCCGGATTACAGAGATTCTGATGCTGGACATGGGGAAATGTGTACCCTGACGTCGCCACTAGTGACATGGACGAGCACTTTCGAGAATTAGTCCAATATAAGCGTTGCGACCGTCACGTGGACGGTTTGATGGTGGTAATGCCCTGATACCATACAATAAGGGGTTTTCCGATACCAATATTAATATAATAAGTGCGAAAATCTGTGATAATAGTTAAAGAGTTTACCGAAAACAGTAGGTAGAAATATTTTAAGGGGATAATTTATAGAATTAGGCGTTACTTTGCGAAGATCCATAATACAAAAGTAATAATAAAATTATTTTTCTATAATCCGCGATACAGTAAATATTTTTGAATTAATTAAATTAAAGTTTAAATTAATTTTAAACTTGAAACTAAATAAATAAAATAAATAATAATTGAAACTAGATTTAAACTTGTGTAAAGGCAAGTCTAGAACATTAACAAGACAAGTTTAGAAATCATCTTATAACGATGCTGCTACATAAAGCTTACTATACAATTGAAGATTATTTGAGTGATAGTAGCATATCTTAACTGCAGTCAGCTACGCACCAAGCTGCAACGATTAATTTGTAACCATCAATCAAATTGGAAAAAAAAATATCATAAAAAAATGGCCGCCGAGTTTCTTGCTGGTTCGTCTCGGTAGGAGCAAACTTCCGAATCAGTGGTAGCTTCTTGAAAACATTTGACGATTCAAAAATACCGTAAAGTCTTCTTGAATAAAGAATATTTTGAGTTTGACTTTATCAAAATTGTGAATACTTACGTTGTTGAGTTGGGAAAAACGAAACCTCGGCAGCCGTGCGCAAGAGTAGTCTTGCGGCGAGGTCGTGACGGCCACGTTTCACGTGAGTACGAACCTGTTGATTAAATACAAGGAAACTTTGATAAAGGGAAATTAAATTAAATATAATTGACTGGCCCGTTGGCGCTGTGGGTAGTGACTCTTATCAAAATCATACACATATCATGTTCCGCACAAACATGCGGACGGATGAAACAACCTCCGGGACCTGGGCCCGTCGTCTCGGCGTCTCAACCTACCTTATGCGGCCGTCAGCTGTATGTGGTCCGGCCTCATGAGTCACTGCGTGTATATGTGTACGTGTATGTGTGTGCTTGTATGTACTTGGCCGATTCCCGAAATCGTTGGCTCGCCTCAGCACTCTTCCACGGACACGTAATGTCTGTTTCTCCCGGAGTATACACTTCACTATATCGGTTAAATAACACAAATAACACCCGGTGTGCACACAACCTTCGTAAGGTCACACGTTATTGAATCGTCCCTATATCGGGGAATAGTAACCCAACGCGCACTAAAACCGCGGACGGTCGCGTCTTCTAAAACGCTTCACTGATAAACGCGTCACTAAATCTGAGAACCACACCCGAAACGCAAAATTACACACGTGCGTAAGAAAAAGAATGCCGCGTCCAAGCCGCGCGCGGCCTCTCTCTGTCGTGTCTGCCGGGTGACTGCGGGGGGCCGCTCTCGTAGTGAACGAATGCATAAAAAGTCCTAGCTTGCGTTCGCGTCGTGTCGAGCGCGTCATTTTATTTAAAACATATCACTTACAGTATTTCATGTAGATAAACTTTGTCTTAAACATTAAATAATTTGACCGAATACTTTTAAAGTTATCACGATATGATTGACTTGAATGGAGCGCCAAAGAGTGCATAATATGCGCGGCATTTGAAGATTGTACAGAATCCGTCAGTTTTGAAGTTATACGTCTGAAATTTTGGATGTATGAGTGACTAAACAAATACGTATTAATAAATATTAACTTTAAAAAAAAATCTAAACTTATTATAAAACAAAGTCCCAAAAAGCCGTCTGTCTGTATGTAATCGATTTTTTTTAAATCTACTAAACTGATTATTATACGGTCTTAACCAAAATATAGTGCAATACTTCCGGATGGTTTAAGTAAATAGTACACATCGGTATTATGTAAATTGTGTTGAAGAGATCGCGCAGTTGTTAGCTGAGATACGGTAAAGTAATGTACTAGAGAATTGTAGATCTATGAAACTACTACAAAAAAAGTCCGCTATAGCATGTCTCTATCTCTTATGGTTAACTCACAATAACTACTTTTATGTTTAAAATTTGAATTCTATAAAAAAAAATTGTGAAACGCCGATTTCCACGCGGGCGAAGCCGCTGGCACAGATAGTTTAAATCTAAAATGATGTCACGAAACTTAATGTGACAGACAAGTATAATTGAAAATATTTAAATGACCGCCGAGTTTCTTGCTGGTTCTTCTCGGTAAGAGCAACATTCCAAACCAGTTGTAGATTCATTAATCATATTGATGCTTGACGATTCAAAAGTGTCTGAAATGGTTTATTTGAATAAAGATTATTTTGATTTGATTTGATTTGATTTGAAGACCAAATGCCAACGAGCGAAGCCGCGGGCAAAAGCTCGTTCTTTATAATATTAAACAAGAATGTAACTTAAAGCTCCTCACCAGTATATAAGAGTGTAGTAAAACAGCTGCCCGCATCAGATCTCTGGGCACGGGGACGCCGCGCGCCCGCAGCGCTGCGCACAGTCCGCGCGCAACGTCACGCGCCTCGCGGTATTTGCCTGCGGAGCACTCCGCTCCCGCTATTATTACCTGGCCCGAAATTTTTATTTTTGTTTAAATTAACGGCCTGTTATCCCACTGCTGGACATAGGCCTGCTCTCTACGTTTTTGGAAACAAGGGTTGAAGCCCTTGCCTTTACACAAGTTCAAAAAAGCAATTAAAGAGACTCTCATTAATAAAGCTTACTATAATGTTGAAGACTATGTCAATGATAAGAAAGCTTGGATCTAAATTGCGACCAGCTATGCACTAGACGATATTATAATCTAAGTTTGTTAACAATAGTTAATACAAAACTGTAATATTTAGTTTTTGAAAGAGTGACCGCCGAGTTTCTTGTTGGTTCTTCTCGGTTAGAGCACCTTTCCGAACCCGTAGTAGCTTCAATTTAATTTTAATTTGACGATTCAAAAGTGCTTGTAATAGGCCAATTTGAATAAAGACTTATTTGAATTTGAATTTGAATTTGAGCTAAAACCACGCTCTCCAATGCGGATTGGTAGTTTACACATATCCCGAGAATTCTCTATAGATTTCCTCACGATTATAATCGCTACACTTTCTATAATAACAAGATATAATGCAACATCACAATTCCCGCTCTGAGATCCCCTTTTTATTTATTTATTAAGGAACAACCAGTGGCAGTTACATTAAAACATTAAATTAAAGTAGCACACCACAAGAGGCATTAAATGCACTACCATTAGGTGTCACAGCATGCACATCATTATATATAAGGACAACAATGAACTACTTAATGTAAATCTACAGCTCCAAGAACTGGAGATTGAGAATTATTTTTTTAATTGTAATAAATGTATCGCTGAACACATCTACATATTGGTAAATCGTATTATATTGTCTTGATAACCTACTTAGAGCAGAAAAAAACCTAAGATTAGTTCTGGAGCGTGTAATCAACACAGACTAAACACCACCGGTGACACCTGTCAGTCAAAAAGACGTGATATTTTTATTTGAAGAAGATGTTGCCATGAAATACAAACTGAAAGTCATTGGCGACAACACGATGTTTTCCTTCACCGTAAAGCAAAACGAAATTTTTTTTTGAAAACGTATTTTATTATTTATTTATTAGAGATGCCAACTATATATTGTCGTACCATCGGAATAAAATAATTATCTTTAAAGGTTTATTGTTATTGTTTATTATACGATAATGCCTATATTGTTATCTTATTTAATACATTATTTAATACTTGTTATATGCTTACCGCTGTTTTAGCTGCTTCAGTAAACTGCTTCTTAGCCATATACAAACGGAACAAGTGGCGCGGATCACGAGGATTGCCATCAGTCTCACCCAAGAGAAATTCTATTAACCTAAAACAAAAAGTAAAGCTTACGCCGTATAGTATCAGGCTGAGTAGAATCTTTTCTACTCAGCCTGATATCCACCCTTACAGAGGTGTCGTTAAAGGCGCCTAGGGTAAGTCGACCTGCCGTGTGGTGTCCGGTTGAGTAGAATAGACCACCCTTGTTTTACCTTACCGACGGGTCGTTAAATTTGACCACAAGTATTAAGTAACACAACAATAAGCTGCGATAGCCTAGTGGTGAGACCGTGCGACTCTCTAGAGATGACATAGGTTCAAACCCCGGGCAGGCACCAATGAGTTTTTCTATTAAAACTTATGTGTCTAATTGATAATTGCAATTTATCACACGCTTTTCGGTGAAGGAAAACATCGTAAGGAAACCTGCATATCTCCAGAGAATTCTCTAGGGATATGTGTAACCTACCAATCCGCATTGGAGCAGCGTGGTAGGTCTTAGCTCCAATCCTTCTCTCCAAAAACGGAGAGAGGAGGCCTTAGCCCAGCAGTTGGCATAGTAACAGGCTGTTACTTTACTTTATTTTACTATTAAGTAACGCAAGTATTAAGTTACTTACTTTGGGGACGGACGACCGTGTGTGTAAGTTTCCCATATATTTATTTATTATTATTAACACAGATGCAAAAACTTCAGATAGAATTGATTTAATTGAATATATGAATATTCATAATATGAATATATGAATTTGGATGGCATATCCATCCAAATATAGTAATAATAAATATATAAATAATAAATATAGGCCAAAAAAGAAATGGATTGTCTTAAGATTCTTCTGCATATAAACAAAAAGTAGCGACAGAATTGACGACTGATAGAGGAGTATGGGAGATGAAGACAATAAAGGAAAACAATTTCTCTAAAATCTTCAAAATATATTAATTAAAACCATTACTAGGGTATCAAATGTTCTACTGATTTATTTAAGTCTGGTTAAAATATACAATTAATGTTACCTTCTAGTTAATCTTTCATCGTCGCTAGCCGCCGCTGCATCTATTGCTATTGTGATAGCTTCATTCTCTTCTCCCTCAGAACTTCCCGCCTTCAACAAATGCGACATGGCCTTGTTGTGCTCCCCCGCGTGAAAAAAGAACTTCCCAGCCAGCAAATTATTCTTTTCCCCCTCAAAGTGCAACGCCAGACTCTTAAAATCCTCCGGCCTCGCCTGCGACGTCTGTATCAGAATCTCCCCGTACAAATTCAATTTACCGTTCTTCCGCGCGAGTTGAAAAGCTTCATCATAACACAATGACATTACCAGGAATTTAATCGCAGACGTTGGATCGTCACTGTTTTGGAAATAATTGGCGACCATTTTAGCCCCTTGCACTGACTTGGTTTCTTGCACTAAATTCACCGCTTCATCGATATCGTCTAATTTGTCCAAATTCAATCTTATTGCGGACTCAAAATCTTGGGCTTTTAAGTACGATTTCAAAGCGTCACTGTATCTGCCTTCTGCTTCTTTAGCCTTTGCATATTGAAGGTGAATGCTTGGGGAATTTATCTTAGGAATCAATGACTCTACTTTGAGCCACGACTTTAACTTTATGTACAGGGATGCTGCTTTCTCAGTGTTCCCCGCGTGGTCGTACAAAGCAGCCGCGTGGCTGTATTGTTTTTCCTCTTCGAGTAATTGCGCACAATCTTTAAGAAGATTTACATCTTGAGCGTATTTCATAGCAGTTGTGACTCCCCTCATCACGTCGCCACATCGAATGGACGTTCGAGCGATCCCTGCCTCACATTTAGCATTGTGTTCTTTTATTTTAGCATCGTTTGTTTTTTCTGTTATAATACTCTTTTCATAATTGGCAAGCGCCTCGTGATAATCCGCTCTAAAAAAATATGTAACGAAAACTGCATTCTTTTTAACATTAAATATTATACGCTTTTATAACTATGTAACCTCATTAACTGCAGTAATGCAGCTCATACTTTAAATCGGGTATACTCGTAGAGTTACATTAAATCCCTAAAACTTGAAACCCTAAATTACTACTATTAAGTATGACTAGGTTATGAACTTTAGCCTGCTCTAAATATTACTTCGAGTTTAATGTCAAATTGTGAAATATTTGAATTTCTTTTACAGGAATTGTTTATCAAAGATAAGCAATCTATGCACAGCAAAATTCGCTCAAGCCTTTGCGTTGCATAGATAGCTATTAGGTATTATTAATATATTAAAGTTATATAATTGTAACGTGTCTGGTTCAAGTGATGATAGAAAGAGAAACGGGCAAAACTTGTTTTGCCATATAAATTATTTCTAGGCAAATTTTTGCGTACATTAAAAAAAAATTGGCATAAAATAAAATAAAAATGTTAGGGATGGAGAACTAAGACTCACTGAAGTACTCAGACTCACTGAATATGCATGTAAAATTTTTCGTTTCAGAGGATTATGATAACTAGTATTGTGACACGAGAATTTTATACGTAGGAAGTATGAATCGGAATCGGGAGAGTAAAATATACTATCATATAGTAAGTGTAGTATCCAGCTGAATAGAATAGACTACCCTCATTTCTTACCGAGGTGTCGTAAAAGGTGACTAAGGTAAATCGACCCGCAGTGTGGTATTCTGTTGAGTAGAATTCGGAACACCTTCTCCCTTACCGAGGTATCGCAAAATACGACTAAGGTAAGTTGACGTCAGGCAGACAGCCGGTTGTAAAATACGTAGCGAAATCAGGTGACAATGTTTCATAACATATTATGCCGACCCCACTTAGAGTGGATAAGGGCAAGAGGATGATGATATTATAGCTGTGCTTTCGAATTCGCTTGCGTCACAAAGTTTTATAACAGGTTGCGCGGACCCCGCTTAAAGTGGGATTAGGTCAGGAGGTTTAAGTTGTGTTTAAGATTATTTGTAACAGCAAATATTTTAGTAATTGTTTTTTTTTCAAAAATATTTCCTTTTAGTAATGTAATGTAAATGTAAAATTTAGTAATCTTCCTCTTTTTTTATAAATATAAAATATTCGTGCACCTAACTTCTTATGAAAATGCTTTACTCGCCTTAAAAAAGTGTTTTACCTAGAACATGATTTATAGTAAAGTGTATTAATAAGTATGTTTTGTAAAATGCTATTGGCTTGTCGTAATTTATTTATTATTATTATTTTATACTTATTATAAAATAAAGTCCCCAAAGCTGTCTGTCTGTATGTAATCGATTTTCTCAAAATTTACTAAACGGATTTTAGTACGGTTTTTGCTAAAAAGTAGTACAATTACTCCGAAAGGTTAAGGTTAATAGTACATAACCGTTTCATGAAAATTGAGTTGAAGAGGTCGTTCTACAACAATTTTTAGTGGGGGTAGTAACAAAGCGGTGTCGATTGTAGATTAGAGATGGGGAATAGGTGTAAAAGGCGGTGTAGGGTATCAGAGAGCCAGTCTCCTGCCGAGACTCGAGCGACTATTGTTATAGTCTAGTGCTAAATCTGAGTTTCACGCGGGCGAAGCCGTACGTATTGCTAGTGTTCCGCGCAAACGTGCGGAAGGATGAAACAACCTCCGGGACCTGGGCCCGTCGTCTCGGCGTCTCAACCTACCTTATGCGGCCGTCAGCTGTATGTGGTCAGCTCATGAGTCACTGCGTGTATATGTGTACGTGTGTGTGTGTGCCTGTATGCACTTGGCCGATTCCCGAAACCGTTGGCTCGCCTCAGCACTCTTCCACGGACACGTAATGTCTGTTTCTCCCGGAGTATACACTTCACTATATCGGTTAAATAATACCCGGTGTGCACACAACCTTCGTAAGGCCACACGTTATTGAATCGTCCCTATATCGGGGAATAGTAACCCAACGCGCACTAAAACCGTGGACGGTCACGTCTTCTCAAACGCTTCACTGATTAAACGCGTCACTGAATCTGAGAACAACACCCGAAACGCAAGGTTACACACGTGCGTAAGAAAAAGAATGCCGCGTTCAAGCCGCGCGCGGCCTCTCGCTATCATGTCTGACGGGTGACTGGCGGGGGGCCGCTCTGGTAGTGAACGAATGCATAAAACGTCCTAGCTTGCGTTCGCGTCGCGTCGCGCGCGTCATTTTATTCAAAACAGCTAGTAAATAAATAAATAAATAATAGTGAAGATTGGCTATCTCACGTGAGCTCCAAATGCGTGGCCTGATGAAGCGTTATCGCTGGTGCTTTGCTGGGACACGTTGCCGCGGCGATGTCGGCTGCACGCGCCCATTCGCCTCGGGCCGCATGCAAATCTAACGCGTACTGGCTGTTCCCACTCTCCAACCATCGAGCAGCAGCGTCCCCCTTCCCCAAACACGCACAGAGTAACCCGCTAAATACATTATAGTTATTTAGTGTCACTATAATATCATAAAAGTGTTATTTATAGATTTGTGTGAACGTCACATCAATCGTAATAGTACGCTGGTTAGTGGACTGTATGTTTTGGTAGTAGTGTAGTGTATGCAGATCTTTGCCCAAATCAGTGAGTAATAAAACCACACCAACCTTGCTATCCACATTCGCCCCGAATGGACGGAGACCTGTTGCCGGACGCACGGCGGACCAGCTGCCTGTGGACTTGGCGCAGCACTCTTCAATTGTTAGGCACAACAGTTTTTGGAAAAGCACACACCTCAGAGAGAGACAATAACGTATTGTCATGCACACACCTCTCAGAGACGACAACTTGTCGTCCTTAGAACGTCCGCGAGGCAAGTGTCCACCAACCATTTGAGGGCGATGGTAGACGGACAAAATTGATGCAGTAATGTTATGTATTACTACTCACTAATATATTGTGCAAAGATCGAACAGATATATATATAGTAAAAGAAGTAATCTAAAATAGTAAAAAAAGTAAAAAAGTAACTATCGACTTCACTGAAATTTTCACCATATAAATTACGCAAAACCTTTTAAGCTATGGCGGATATATACGTCATCATATGCATTACAAAACGCCTTAGAAGAATATAAAAATATAATAAATATTACTTTTGTTAACATAGTATCATAATAAGAAGTAGCGGCCTGTTACAATCCCACTGCTGGGAATAGGCCTCCTCTCTCCGTTTCTGGAGAGAAGGGTTGGAGCTAAGACCTACCACGCTGCTCCAATGCTGATTGGTAGGTTACACGTATCTCCAGAATTCTCTAGAGATATGCAGGTTTCCTCACGATGTTTTACTTCACCGAAAAGCGTGTGGTAAATTTTAATTATCAATTAGACACGTGAGTTTTAATAGAAAAACTCATTGGTGCCTGCCCGGGTTTGAACTCGTGTTCCCCTCGAAGGAGTCGCACGGTCTCACCGCTGGGCCATCACAGCTTTAGATGCGTGTGTGTGTTTGTGTAAGTGTGTGTGTGTGTGTGTGCGAGTGTGTGTATTTGTGTGTATATTTGTGGTTTTTTTTCTCTAGCCATATGTAATGTTTATTTAGTATTCAATGTAGCTCCTTTTGCTGTTAGCTTTTATATGTATGTATAAACTAATGGAAACTCCATTGTTTAAGTGATTTATATATTTATTCCTAGCTATTAAGTTTTTTTATGTACTGTTTGTTTTCCTTACAAATAAATAAATGTGTGCCCAACGACTTTACCCACATGTACAAATAATGTAACAATTTTTTTTCTGATTAGAAATTGTGGACATAAAAGTATAGTCGTCGTGAGTTAACTATTAGAGATAGAGACATACTATCGCGGACTCTGTAGTATTTTTATATTCAAATTCAAAATATTCTTTATTCGAGTAAACTTGTAAACAAGTGCTTATCAATCGTCTACTGTAATGCTGGTTCGTAAAGGTGTTCTTACCGCGAAGAGCCAGCAAGAAACTCGGCGGATAATATTCTCAAAATAAATAATTTTACAATTACAACATATAATTAAGTACAATTACTTCATCTATAAAACATTTTCCGTTTTGCAAATTTTCTTCATGATGTTTAATATTAATAGTTCGCCGTGTGGTATCCGGCATAAAATAGACCACCTTCATTTCTTACCGAGGTGTCGCAAGAGGCGACTAAGGTATGTACCGTGTAGTATACGGCTGCATAGAATAGACCACCCTCATTTCTTACCGAGGTATCGTAAAAGGCGACTAAGGTAAGTTGACGTCAGGCAGGCTGGTCGTAAAATACGTAGCCAAATCATGCGACAACATGTTTCTAACATGTTGTGCCGACCCCTCTTAGAGTGGGATAAGGGCAGGAGAATGATGATGTATAATATTAATAGTTCTCACTAAAACAGTCCAGTCTATCAATCTATTTAAAATAAACCTTGTTTTGTAGTAATATGTTGGCCCATTCGTTTACCACAGCCATATAACCCCAACTTACCTTAGAATTGATAGTTCTTCGATATGAGAGGCATCTTCTAAGGCCCATACCATAGCAACGTCACTAAGCCGTGTGTAAACTCGAATAGCTAAAATTAAAAAAATATATATTTATATCCCCTTATGATTCGACTGAAGTCTTCAGTAATACAACAGAACTAACTACTTTGCTATAATCCGCACGGGTTAACCGTATAACCCGTGCGGATTATAGCAAAGTAGTTAGTTCTGTTGTATTGCTTGTGGTATGGAATTCCGCAAAGTAACGCCTGCTTCTATAAATCATTTGAAGTCTTCAGTCTTGTAGTTTAATTACAATAATACAAATAGGTAAAATAAAGGGTGGGGATGAACCAAGTACTATATAACAATGCTTGTTTGGATATTGCTTCGTTTGGATATGTTTCAAATTCGCTTGACGCTAATTCTCTGGAACGTTCACGTTATTTACGAATCAAATCAAATCAAATCAAAATAATCTCTATTCAAATAAACCATTTCAGGCACTTTTGAATCGTCAAGCATCAATATGATTAATGAAGCTACAACTGGTTCGGAATGTTGCTCTTACCGAGAAGAACCAGCAAGAAACTCGGTGGTCGATCTTTTAAATATGTTCAATTATACATTATTAAACCGCTGTCTTGTATGAAGCTGAAAGGATTTTCAAATCCAGGCTTTCTTATCAACCAAATAATCTTCAATTTTGTAATATGCTTTATGTATAAAGCATATTTTTTACACTTAATTGGAATCTTTCTGTACACTGGTCTAGAATGGATTGAGGAATTTTATTATAGCAACAAATGAGTTGCTAACTCTGCTGAGTCGCGACGCAGGTATCGTAAGCTGTTTGTGACCTCTCGTATGTCTATGATATAGATCAAATTTTGTTTTATATGTACTTATATTTTTCCGTACAAATATATATATTGTGATGCTACAGTCAGTATGCGTATTTCTTGGAACTTCGTGTAAATCGTTGTTTACTGTAAAATGTGTAAAATGTTTCGTAACCCCGCTACGACCGGCGAACAGTCGCGAACATTTCTAAAATCGGTTCCTTCACTATATAAGCTGTCGTATCGCGCGACTCGGCATTCAGTTTGCAAATAGCGACGAAGTGGGAACTAAGAAGCGCAAATAAAAGTGAAATAAAAGTGACCTCGGCTTTGTTATTGCACAATGCACTGCTTAATGACTTTAAGTACTAATTTTTTAATGATAAGCTGTATAAAGTTTTTTTAACGAGCCACCAGGTATTTACATCCAAGATCGAGAACTCCTGTACGTAACAATATTACTAACCGAATTCGACATTAAGTTCAGAAATCGCCGCTTCACCCAGTTTCCTCCATATCTCTTCCTCGTCCACCGCATCGCAGAACAACCACGCTTCTCCGAAGCGTCGCAGAAGTAGTAGCTTCTCGATGTGCTTCCGTTGATTCGCTAAACGTTTTTCGGTGTCCGCGTCAGCCAGACCGCTAGTATTGTGGGAATCTAGAGCTAGTTTCATCACACTGAAAAAAAAATAATCCTAGTTAAAAAAAGTAAAAAAAGTAGTAAAAAAGAAGTCAAATGCTTTTATTCAACTTGACTTGCATGTATATTTGTGCGAAGGTGAAAAACCGCATGTCAAATTTGACCCACTTCCCGGTGTCTGATTGAGCTGAAATTTGATGACAATGCATGTTTTTGATAAGCATGACCTCATGCTGCTGCCAAGATTGGCTCCAGAAGAGGGAACTCCTCAACGGTTAACAGTAAGAACATGAAATTTTCGTTAAAAGTGTTTTTAAATATACTTATTACGAAAAGTTTTGTCTGTCATTGGAGGTCTGAATAAAATCGCTAATAAAACTATTTCTATGCTTGTTGATCTTCAGGTTATCGAAGAATAGCGGGAATGGAAGGTCTGTTAAAGTCCTAACGTAGTTAAAGACTGAATGGACCTTACTAGTGGCCCTTCGATCCTATTCCTATTACGAAAAGTTTATTCAAGCAGCTAGAGTGACTTCGGCTTGGCTATATGGCAATAAATAAAAAAGTAATAATAAAATTATTTTGGTATAATCCGCGATACAGTAAACAGAAAATATATATAGTGTTAAATGTATAGTGGATTATCCGTATTTTCATAACCGATACGAAACCTCCACCACTTCCACCACAATACACAAGCACTAGTTTGTGCATGTGTTTTTACGAATCCTGCACGTATCGGGTATGAAAATACGGATAGTCCACTATATATTTAACACTATATATTTTTTCTATTTACTGTATCGCGGATTATAGCAAAATAATTTTATTATTACTTTTGTAATATGGATCTCCGCAAAGTAACGCCTAATTCTATAAATTAATTGAGATTTTAATTGAATTATATGACGAAGTTATTATTGTATTATATACTTTGAGAGTCTCATCAGCCTCCATCTTTAAACCTAAAGAGGTACAAGACTGTGTGACTTGGAAATGCATTGACACCTATACCTAGGTTCAGAATTCCCATCGATTTAAAAATGATGCTGTAACAGACACTAAAAATGGAAAAGGAAATAGTCAAATGATGTGTTGTTGTTAATACCGGATGCGGGGTTCTTGAGTGATCGATAGCGAGGGTAGGGACTTTTCATGTGAGTGGGGATTGCCTTAAATAGTGAAACTTTACGTAATCAGAGGGATTCTGTTGGGATTCTGTCGAGAGTCTGTCGATTGTCGTCGTTAACCTGATTCCTAGTTAAAGTGTATTTTTGAGTCGTTTAGTGAAGTCAAGCTGGAAGCGAATAGTGAATCAATACAAGTTTAATAGTGAAAAAGTGAATAGCGAGTGTAGGGACTTTTCATGTGAGTGGGGATTGCCTTAAATAGTGAAACTTTACGTAATCAGAGAGATTCTGTTGGGATTCTGTCGAGATTCTGTCGATTGTCGTCGTTAACCTGATTCCTAGTTAAAGTGTATTTTTGAGTCGTTTAGTGAAGTCAAGCTGGAAGCGAATAGTGAATCAATACAAGTTTAATAGTGAAAAGGTGAATAGCGAGGGTAGGGACTTTTCATGTGAGTGGGGATTGCCTTAAATAGTGAAACTTTACGTAATCAGAGATTCTGTTGGGATTCTGTCGAGAGTCTGTCGAATGTCGTCGTTAACCTTATTCCTAGTTAAAGTGTATTTTTGAGTCGTTTAGTGAAGTCAATCTGAAAGCGAATAGTGAATCTCTCTAAGGTCGGTCCCTCATCTCTGAGGATCGTGGTCAGCATCAGGGTTATGTGTTGTCTGTGGAGTGTATGATGTGCCTCCATCTGTTGCGATCCATTGCCTCTCTTACGATCGTGTGAAATTTAGAGGACGGAGAGTTTCTTATTTGGTCAGTCCATCTTGTTGGGGAACGACCGCGTGACCTTTTTCCCTCAGTGTTCCCGACCACAATAAGTTTCTCCAAACTTTCATCGCCTCTGCGTACCGTGTGCCCGAAATATGACAGGATGCGTTGTCGGCATATGGTAGATAGACGCGTTTTTATTCGGAGCTGGCTCAGGATCGATGCATTGGTGCGTTTCGCAGTCCAAGGTATCCTCAGCATACGTCGCCAGCACCACATCTCAAAGGCATCAATCCTTTGTCTTTCCCGGGCTAGGATTGTCCACGTCTCCACTCCATACAGGAAGATTGGGAATACCAGTGCACGTATCAATCTGATCTTAGTTTTGATACCAATTCCTCTTTTCTTCCAGATGTTGTTTAAACGGGTCATAGCATCTTTTGCCATCCCGATTCGTCTTTTTATCTCAGGGACACAGCTGCCGTCATTGCAGATTAGGGACCCTAGATATACGTAGTGGTCGACGGTGCTGATTCCAGGAAGGCCGCTAGTGACATTTGTTATTTTCCTGGCTCGATCCAATGAATAGTGAATCAATACAAGTTTAATAGTGAAAAAGTGAAGATGTTACGATCCAAAACTTTATGGGCTCGTTTCGGCATATACTTACTTCCCACCACTAGTATAGCAATAGACGTCGCCAGAGAACAGAATGAGGGGGATGTGATCCGACAGCATACTAGTGCTAGCCACGTAGTCCACGTGCGGGCCCGCCACGGACGCGGGCGAGTAGTAGTACGTGCGAACGGCCGCGCCCGTGAACACTACGAACACGTTGCGATCTGATAGGCATATGTCCCAAATGGCGCTTTTGATACTGCAATATCAAACATTCCCTTTAGATGATTTATAGTAGTAAGCCTTACTTTGCGGAATTCCATATTACAGAAACTTATCCAGATTTACTTTGCTATAAACCGCGCGGGTTAAGCGAATGCATGCAAAGCTAATGTTAATGAAGCAGACAAAATTCACGTCCTTACACACCAAGTCACCACATTCATCCCAAGACGCCTCCACCAGCAACTATGCACACAAGCAGTACACACAACCAAAACCAAAATCTCTACGATCGTTTCGCTCTGAAACCGAAGCATCATCAGGAGGATAGGCTCCACGACACGGCTTTACGAATACACATAAGTACGAATAAAGATGGAAAAAAATCTGGTCTATGAGAGCTATCTTGACGTACGCTACCTAAACCATTGGAATTACACAAAGATGCTGTCGAATTGTCTTGAATAATTCCAAATAAAAGTCCGCGACAGCATATATCTACCTTTTATGTGGAAGCCATTATAATCGAAATTGTGAATCATAAATTTTATTAAATTTGTGATACTAAAGTAATAATAAAATTATTTTGCTATAATCCTTTTTATATTGCTATAATACTTTTGTATTATGGATCTCCGCAAAGTAACGCCTGATTCTATAAATTTGTGATAGTTCGTGATCTGTTTAACAATACATCTTTTAGTATATTTATCAAAAATCTATACATTTGTCGCTTTCAGTATTTCGTAAAGTTTGTCTTTCACACTAAGTTTAAAAGTTATCACGATATGATTGTCTTGACACAAGTTTAGAAATTATCTAAAAACGATGCTGCTACATAAAGCTTACTATACAATCGAAGATTATTTGAGTGATAGTAGCATATCTTAACTGCAGTCAGCTACGAACCAAGCTGCAACGATTAATTTGTAACCATCAATCAAATTGGAAAAAAAAATATTATAAAAAAATGGCCGCCGAGTTTCTTGCTGGTTCTTCTCGGTAGGAGCAAACTTTCGAATCAGTGGTAGCTTCTTGAAAATATTTGCCGATTCAAAAGTACTGTAAACAGTCTACTTGAATAAAGAATATTTTGAGTTTGAGTTGAGTTTGAGTTTGAATGGTTCGCCATAGACAGCAAAAGCTAGTATTTTAGTATAGTATGGATTCAGATGAAAGATAATACTATTAAATCCTCAATTCTGTAAGTTGTATGCGATGTGAGCTCACATGATCTGGTCGGGCATGGTGCAAAGTTCTGCGGCGTGAGCACAGTACACGTGCGTACGGCGCCGCTCGTCCACGAGCAGCGCGCGCGCTCCGCCGATGTCGCAATGCAACGCGAGCGCGCCGCACACGTGCCTGTATCGGGAGCAAGTCCGCCACTCTTGCAGCCCAAAGTACTCGATATATCCTTGCTAGATTGTTTATAATAATAAATATATGGGACACTTACACACCCTCATTTACAAGCAATATAACAGAACTAACTACTTTGCTATAATCCGCACGGGTTAAGTGAATGCATGCGAAGCCAATGTGTATGAAGCAGGCAAAATCTACGCACCTTATACATGCAGGACAAGCCACCACATGCACCCCAAGGCGCAATTCACCAGCAACAAAAATCACGACGGCATTACGATTTTTGTCGTGGAGCCTATCCTCCTGATGATGCTTCGGTTTCGGGGCGAAACGATCGTCGAGATTGTGGTGGTGGGTGTGTGTGCTGCTTTTGTGTGCGTTGTTGCTGGTGAATTGCGCCTTGGGGTGCATGTGGTGGCTTGTCCTGCATGTATAAGGTACGTAGATTTTGCCTGCTTCATACACATTGGCTTTGCATGCATTCACTTAACCCGTGCGGATTATAACAAAGTAGTTAGTTCTGTTATATGGAATTCCGCAAGGTAACGCCTGCTTCTATAAACACCCTCATTTCTTACCGAGGTGTCGTAAAAGGCGACTAAGGTAAGTCGACCCGCCGTGTGTTATCCGGCTGAGTAGAATAGATCAGCACCATTTCTTACCGAGATGTCGTAAAAGGCTACTAAGGTAAGTCGACCCACCGTGCGGTATCCGGTTAAGCAGAATAGACCACCCTCTTTCTTACCGAGGGGTCGTAAAATACGACTTAGGTAAGTTGACGTCAGGCAGGCGGACGGTCGTAAAATACGCAGTCAAATCATGTGACAACATGTTTGTAACATGTTGTGCCGATCCCATTTAGAGTGGGATAAGGGCAGGAGAATGATGATGATATGGGACACTTACACACACGGTCGTCCGACCCCAAAGTAAATAACTTAATACTTGTGTTATTGCTGACAGACAATCCATTTGTTCTTTGGCCTATATCTACTATATTTGGATGGATATGCCATCCAAATTCATATATTCATATTTGGATTCATAGATTTCTTTTGTTTCACGTGATGTTATACCTATACTCCATCGATTTAGGCACTTAACTAAATGTAAACAAACAAAACCATATGAATCAGGTGTGAGAAACATTTTATTGCAATAATATGATCCACAAATAAAGAAATTGAAATAAAACTGCACTTGTCAAAATATTTCTTTTATAGAATTTAATATTAATGTTTATGGTATCAAAAGCATAAACATTTAATCTTATAAAATATATTCATTACATGTCGATTAAAGCCAATAAAACCAATTTAATATGCAATTCTGGGAATAGTAATCATATTAGATTATCTGATGTAACACAATATCAATTTTTTATAAAGTCACTCTGTGATAATGTACTATTATAGTATATATAATATTTTCAATCGTTTTCTAGAAAAGGTTTAAAATAAATATGTTTGTAAAAAAAAGGTTCTTAAAGTAGACAGATTTCGATACATACATTAATTAACATTTATATTTATTTGTTTCAAAGTTTTTAACACTGTTAATAGCAATCATGCCATAATTAAATGGCGCAAATACAATCGATAATTTTAAATGCTTTGAAAAAATAAGTAAGAATAATTGTTTTGTACAAATTGACGCGCGCCACTCGACGTGAACGCAAGCTACGTCGTTTTTATGCATTCGTTCACTACGAGCGCGGCCCCCGGCAGTCACCCCCCAGACACGATACAGGGAGGCCGCGCGCGGCTTGAACGTGCCTGTATACGGCATTCTTTTTCTTACGCACGTGTGTAATTTTGCGTTTCGGGTGTGGTTCTCAGATTTAGTGACGCGTTTAATCAGTGAAGCGTTTAAGAAGACGCGACCGTCCGCAGTTTTAGTGCGCGTAGGGTTACTATTCCCCGATATAGGGACGATTCAATAACGTGTGACTTTACGAAGGTTGTGTGCACACCGGGTGTTATTTGTGTTATTTAACCGATATAGTGAAGTGTATACTCCGGGAGAAACAGACATCACGTGTCCGTGGAAGACTGCAGAGGCGAACCAACGGTTTCGGGAATCGGCCAAGTACATACAAGCACACACACACACGTACACATATACACGCAGTGATTCATGAGGCCGGACCACATACAGCTGACGGCCGCATAAGGTAGGTTGAGACGCCGAGACGACGGGCCCAGGTCTCGGAGGTTGTTCCATCCGTCCGCACGTTTGCGCGGAACACTAGCAATACGTACGGCTTCAGCCCGAGCACTACGTGCACATAATCGGGCGGGCAAAAAGGAAGACTAGAATTTAGGCTTACTTTTATGTTATTGTTCATTATACTATATTTATATTAAACGTTAATGTTCATTTATAAGACGTGAAAGGTGTTGGGTATTATAATAATGTATGTAGGTAGTTTGGTTATGTAAATGAATAAAACAGTCAACGGTCAGCCGCCTTTCATTTATGTTGCAAAGGTAATGTAATGTTGTAATTTGTCTACTAAAAAGAACCTTTTTTTGACAGAATTACCTTTAGTTAAGTACCTAAAGTTACGGAGTATAGTAAGCACGGAAAGAGGCTTCGAAAGCAGCGCTGCATTAGAGTAACAAAAAAGACTTGTATAGCAATCAATTCGTATGATACACCTATGATCAATACTGTAAATTCCGCCGGCTCGATAATAAGAAAATTTTATATATAATAAGATTTACTTACCTCAGTGACGAAAATAAAGAAATCGCTAGTGAGGTGGATATCCACTATTTTAGCTCCTTGCATGTGCGGCTCGGGGAACAACTTCGCCTCGCGCTCCGGTTCACTTGAATCTAGTGTATCAATCTATTCAGAAAATAATCATGAGTTAAACTATGATGATAGCTAACTCACGAATTAAAAATTTTCGTTTGTATAGTGAAATTTTTGTTTTCGGTATCAAATTATGCGCTTGAGTTTTATTTGATGGCTGAAATTGAGTTTGGAAGTGGTAGAAGTATAAATTTTCTATTTTGGTACTCAGATTTATGCCAAAACACTTAATTATATCGCAGCTTTGCCGTTAAAGTCGTATCTTGGCATAGTCAAAGCACCCACCAGAATAGACATGGAAATATCTACTTCTTGTTCGTCATTCGATGAACGTCTACAGCTGGACATAAGTTTTTTGACGGGATCTCCACACCACACGATCTTGTGGTGCCTGGATTCGGCTCCCCGAGAGCTTTTTGAGGTCCACGTCTATCCACCTTTTAGGGGGTCTACGGACTCTGCGTTTTCCGGTGCGGGGTCACCATTCCATCACCTTAAGACTCCAACGTCCATCGGTTATCCGCATTATAAATATCAAATGTAAGAAAATGAGCCTGAGTGTGCTATTTATTTGTTCCAGCAGAAGCCAAAACCCCTAAACAAAACATGGCAATTAAAAATGAGATATTGGACTACGAAATTTGTGAAAAAGAGTTCGCTTAATAGAAGGTATAGTACCCGGCAAAAAATAATGCACATCGAGAACTTAGAACGAAACAGCCGGCCAATTCGGTATTGTAGAGCGCTGTCACTGTCACACACGGGTTCGTCAGTCTGTGCGACAGAGACAATGCTCTGTAAAGCAGAATCCAGCCGATTTCTCTCTCTGAGCCCCGATGTGCATTATTTATTGCCGGGTACTTGTTACTTACTTAGTTCTTCAATTACCTAATATTCAAATTCCCATTTCAGAATTGTACCAATGTATACAACAATATATGAAAATGACGGGGAAATTGATAAATATTAATAAAGAGATAAACTCACTTTATTTTGAAGGTACTTTTGTGTATTATACAAATGTGATTTTGGCGAAAGCTGCGTCCACGTCTTTGGGAAAATGTTTGTCTAATATTGCGTTTATTATACTATACGTGCTATACGAGTAAGAATTGTGTAGAGAACGGCTAGCGATTAACTCACTGAATGCAACATCGCGTGACCCTGGTAGGTGACGGCGGCGTACTGGCCCGACACCTTCAGCAGGTCTACTGTGGCTGGGTACTGCCTACGCAGTGCGGGTCCACCTCCCAGGGGGTGGAAGGACCCCATCTGTCCGCTGACGACGCACACGTGGCCCGCGCCCAGCGCTATAACGCTGGGCTCAGTCGGTAGCGTGTAGCTTGCTAGTGCTACTGGTTCGGCTAGTTTAAAAGAGTCACTATATTTATAGCTGTGATAGCCTAGCGGTGACACCGTGCGACTCTTTAGAGCCGACACAGGTTCAAACCCCGGGCAGGCACCAATGAGTTTTTCTATTAAAACTCATGTGTCTAATTGATAATTGCAATTTTCGGTGAACACGCTTTTCGGTGAAGGGAAACATCGTGAGGAAACCTGCATATCTCTAGAGAATTCTAGGGATATGTGTAACCTACCAATCCGCATTGGAGCAGCGTGGTAGGTCTTAGCTCCAATCCTTCTGTCCAAAAATGGAGAGAGGAGGCCTTAGCCCAGCAGTGGGCATAGTAACAGGCTGTTACTTTACTTTTACTATATTTATAATATTACTAGCTGTTCCAGTGGCAGCGCCCGCGTGGAAATCAGCGTGTCACAATTTTTTTCTAATTCAAATTTTAAACGTAAAAGTTGTTATTGTGAGTTAACCATAAGATATAGAGCCATGCTATCGCGGACTTTTTGTAGTAGTTTTATAGATCTACACTTCTCTAGTACATTACTTTACCGTATCTCTGCTAACAACTGCGCGATCTCTTCAACACAATTTACATAATACCGATGTGTACTATTTACTTAAACCATCCAGAAGTATTGCACTATCTTTTTGGTGAAAACCGTATAATAATCCGTTCAGTAGATTTTTAGAAAATCGATTACATACAGACAGACAGCTTTTGGGGACTTTGTTTTATACGGTTTTTGTACGGTTTTTATTGAAACTTATTGGACTTTTCCTAAAAGATAGAGGAGGTTTTGGAACAACATATAGCCTACCTATCCTAGATTTCTTGCTGAATCAGGATTGACCACGCGGCCGCAGCCGCGAACATGAGTATTATTGGGATTTTAAACACTAGAGTTATAATTAATTGAGATTAATTGAATACTGAAACTTTTAAGTTGAGGATCTTTTTTGAATTCAAATTTTTCAAATTCAAAATATTCTTTATTGAAATAAAATTGTAAACAAGTGCTTTTGAATCGTCGACTGTATTGCTGGTTCGGAAAGCCGTCCTACCGAGAAGAGCCAGCAAGAAACTCGGTGGAGCTCTTTTAAAAAAGAAGATTCTTAATACTAATTACATTTCGTCATAGCTATCCTGCACAAGGTCAAAGAGCAGCTATATCCACGCATTCTTATCATCAATGTAAGCCTCCACGGTATAATAGGCTTTCTGTATCAGCGTCTTTTTAACAGTATTTTTAAATTGCTGTAATGGCAAAGTTAAAATTGATTGTGGAATTTTGTTATAGAAGCTTATACCCAAACCCACAAACGACTTACGTACTCTTACAAGGCGCAAAGCAGGAGCCGCAAGCTTATGTCGGTTCCTACTTTGTCTATTATATACATCGCCAATCTTTTTATAATTATGTATATTTTTATGCACAAAAATCAACAGAAATAACAAGGGAATGTAAGTAGATTACACTTATTGGAGTCAGGGTCGTCTCCCACGGCGATGCACTGGTGTACCGTCACCTCAGCCAGGTTGGTGAGGGTGACCAGCCGTGTGCTGTGCGCGGCGCACAGTGGCGGCAGTCGCGTCACGTACACGCTGAGGTACCCGCGGCCGGCCGTCGCCAGCAGCCGGCCGTCCGCGCTCCACGCACAGCGCTCCGCCCCGCCCACGGGCAACACCGATCCCGACACCTCGCCGTTATTCCAAACGGACATTAATTTTAGCCTAAAAGTAAGACAACGCACCACTTTGTGGTATCCAGCTGAGTAGACTAGACCACCCTAATTTCCTACAGAGTGTCGTAAAAGGCGACTAAGTTATGTTGACGTCAAGCAGGCGGCCGGTCTTAAAACAACTAGTCAAATCATGTACTAACATGTTTAAACCATACCGATCCCGACACCTCGCCGTTATTCCAAACGGACATTAATTTTAGCCTAAAAGTAAGACAACGCACCGCTTTGTGGTATCCAGCTGAGTAGACTAGACCACCCTCATTTCCTACAGAGTGTCGTAAAAGGCGACTAAGTTATGTTGACGTCAAGCAGGCGGCCGGTCTTAAAACAACTAGCCAATTCGTGTACTAACATGTTTAAACCATACCGATCTCGACACCTCGCCGTTATTCCAAACGGACATTAATTTTAGCCTAAAAGTAAGACAACGCACCACTTTGTGGTATCCAGCTGAGTAGACCACCCTCATTTCCTACAGAGTGTCGTAAAAGGCGACTAAGTTATGTTGACGTCAAGCAGGCGGCCGGTCTTAAAACAACTAGCCAAATCATGTACTAACATGTTTAAACCATACCGATCCCGACACCTCGCCGTTATTCCAAACGGACATTAATTTTAGCCTATAAGTAAGATACCACTTTGTGGTATCCAGCTGAGTAGACTAGATCACCCTCATTTCCTTCAGAGTGTCGTAAAAGGCGACTAAATTAGGTTGAGGTCAAGCAGGCGGCTAGTCTTAAAATAACTAGCCAAATCGTGTACTAACATGTTTAAGCCATACCGATCCCAACACCTCGCCGTTATTCCAAACGGACATTAATTTTAGCCTATAAGTAAGATACCACTTTGTGGTATCCAGCTGAGTAGACTAGATCACCCTCGTTTCCTTCAGAGTGTCGTAAAAGGACGAAGGTAAGTTGACGTCAAGCAGGCGGCCGGTCGTTAAATCATGTACCAGCATGTTTAAATCATGTTGTGCCGACCCATTTAGTGGGATAGGGGCAAGAGAGTGATGAAGTAAGACAACATTCAACCTAAGACTTTTAATTCGAACAAACGGCCTGTAATTTTAGACCACAAGAAAACAACATTGACGTTAAGGTATTTATTTGGAACTTATTTAAGTCATATATATTAGAAACGGCCTTTATTTGTCGCCTAAAAGAAGACAACATTCAACTTAGGCACTTAGTTGGAATAAACGGCCGTTAAGTTCACTTTAACAAAATAAATACTGAACTTAAGGCACTTATTTGGAAGTCATGTCACAATAGGGCACTTTCCTTATGGCACGTAACTCATTATTAAGAGGGTATGGATGAGGAAAGATATGATGAAAATCATGTGAGAAAATGAGTGTTAAATATGAATGAGAATGAAAATGAGACTAGAGGGATGCTGCAAAAGATATGGATAGATTGTTTGAAGTATAACATGCATATAATGCTAACGTAGACGAATGATAGCGGAGAATGGAAGTAAAAATATAATTCATTGATGTCATGAAACAGAAATACGTACTGTCCATCACCACAAGAAGCAGCTTGTCCATTATAAACGGCAATCTCTGTCAAGTTATCCTTATGGTTCTTCACTTGAAACAGTTCCTCGCCCACTTCTTTTATATGCGTCGATATGGATATTATGAATCCAGCGCTAAATCCAATCAGAATGTATCCATCCCCGTACCATTTGTAGGACACTATGTTGCCATATCTTTGTTGGAACGCCAATTCTATTGGGTTTTCCGGATTCAACAAATTGTATAAGTATAGAGTCCTTTTAGCCACTACTAGACTTATCTGGAATGGTAATTTATAGAAAATATTGGTTATCAAACATTCTGTTCATAAACTGCAGGCCTACCATGAACTTTTATTGCGACTCAATTGAAGACGTAAACTAAATTGTTTTGCTTTTTCATACCATGACGTCTTAAAGACGCACAGTTTAAGGCGTTGCCGAATGAGCGTTCAGAATTCGCCCTAAAACATTTGAGTAAAAGAGAAAAAGAGTTATCTATAGTTCATATAACGTTTTCCTTTTCAAACATTACGACCTCAATGCAATCCACACTTCATGGTACGAAAAGAGAGTGGTTGAGTTTAAGTACTGACTTTGAATTGAATCGTTTTATAAAAATCCATGGTAGGCCTACTGGTTTATTTCGTCGTTACTTTACTGACCGTGTTTTCTCCTGCAACTCTTTCATCAGTTTTCATTTCAGAAAACTGAAGATCGTTGGGAATGTCCCGGAGCGAGATCATCCTTAGGGTGTCCCCGTCGGAGTTGTTTATAGACAAATTCTTATCTTCAGACGCTAATACCAATATGCTATCTCTGTTCCACGCGGCGCAGGTTATCTTCTTTGTGTGCTTGCCTAGTATCGGTACCCGTCTGTAAGTTTGACCAATGTCCCATACATGACAAACTGAATGATCCTTACCAAGGAATTTGAAAACTTTAATCAAAGGTGTATCTTACTCAAGAAATAAATTGCGCTGTCTTATTGCGCTGTGTGAAGCCGGGGGTGCTAAATATCACTGCGTATAATATAGGTATCCTATAGACAATAGCCAAGCCATCTACTTCAGACTATATTATAAGTTGTATCAAACACTTGCTTTTACAGAATAAAAGTATTGTACATTTTAATTTAATATTGTGAACTTTCCTATAATTCCTTTTCTTAACTGATGGACGATTATTCGAAAACTCAAACGATATCCACTTCTAACTTCGTTGTACGTCAACAACAGGGTAAATTCGCTAGTAAACCTTCTTGGGGCTATAACCACACTATCTAAGACAAATCGTTCACTCAATGCTGAGCATCATGATTTCCCACTTTATTTTTTCAGATACAAGTTCTTGCCACCTGATTCGGCCATCGGCGCAGAGCAATTTTGTCCCGATACTCATATAGTCTCTTGCCTTTTTTCAAAGAGCAAAGACAAAGATAGAACTAACTCACTCCAAAAAGTATTCACTTGGCTTTATTTTTCACTTACTTTGTTGTATGATGGTTATACAGCGCTAAGTTTCCTTTTTGTGTCCCGATCGCCAATAATGGCTCCCCATACGACCAAGCCAAACATGACGGGGGTTCGCGAAGGCCAGTCTCTATATTGACTCGTTTATTCGCATGGCACTCCCAGAGCAGCACAGTATTACTGTTTGGAGTGACTATAGCCAAGTAATCACCATCGTTGTCCCATTCCATACCTGCACAGAGCCTGCAAAATCCATAGTTATATTATAAATAGATAAGAATGTCTTTCTGACACTTTGTTCTACTTATAGAATTACTAGTAATTAGAAAGCTATTTTGATGGATTGTTTCTATAACTATAGAAATATATTCATATTATATAAATATAAATATAATATATTTCTAATATTATATAAATATATAAAATATTAGAAATATTTATATAGTTATATAGTTTCAAATAATCACTTTAATATATACACCAGACTAAAAGAACGAATGTTGGCCATTGGCAGGAATTGAATCAGCAACCTGTGGAACTTCAGACAGAGTCACTGCCATCTGCACCAATGGGCTAGTTGCCACCAATATATGTTACAGTGGTTATATATTCAAAAGCTTGCTATATGCTTTCTTTAAATCAATATCAATTTCAAAATAAATTCTCCTAGCAGTATATTTATTATTCAGTTCTATCAGTAGTCTACATATTATTCTGTTCCACAAACCCAGCAAGCTTTATTCTTTCCAGGAGTTGTCCGGAGCGATCATGGATTGCCACTGTGGCATCTGTACCTGTGGTTGCCAGCAATGAATGGGATTCTCCTTTCTGCCATTGGAAATACAGCTCCCCAAGTCCATGGGGCTGTTCGATTGTATATAACAGCTAAAACACAATAATTTACTAACAACTATGAAAATATTAATTACTTATACAAATGAACTTCATAGTGATGACTTTATTATTATGAGTTCTCTCATAGCTTTATAGATATACAAGCCTGAAAAATCTATAAAGCATAGAAGCCTACTACACTATTGAGGATTACTTAGATGATAAGAATGTGCGGACATAGCTACTCTGCGACTCTGTACAAGACAGTGATGTTGAATTGAATTTATTATAATGCCAGTGATATAAGCTAGTTCTGGTTAGACTTCATGAATATGTTCCGTCACTCTGCCTGCCATCAATTTATATGTAATAAAAAAATGTGTTCTTAGTTTTATTATTATAGATTTGATGTCCCGATTTTGAACTTATATGGAGTTGAATATAATATAAAAAATACAATAATATACGCAATATGAAAAATGGTCTGCTCTCAACTTATAATAAACACATTTTATAGAATCTACTTAATGAATACGGAATATGATTGAACAGCGATCTAGTTAGTGTACGTACTGACTAATAACTTACTTTGGGACTCATACTACAAAGTTGTTTTTAACGTGGCATACAAACTATATAAATGTTATTGAGAAAATTATTTCCATTCAACTATACATCTTGATTAAACTTGGAATACTCCAAATTTTTCTAAATTGATATAAACACCAAAATTTTCCATAAAAGTTTAGAGTTTTTAGAGTTTTATATCACTAGTGTTTTTCACTATAAGACGAATTATTTATATTAAATAAAAATTAATTCGAATTGAAAATTTTATATATATATAGATGTTTAATAATTACGATAATTATCTTTCAAATTAATTTTTTTTTTGTTGCTATGCAACCGTAAACATTTTAAAACTTTACTGATTACTCTACTTTTCTTTTTATTGGCCCGTGTAAAAACTCAAAAGAGTAGGCTAAAGTCGTTGACCGTACTGCCAAAACTACTGTACTAAGTACTAATATAAAAATATTTTGATTTAACTATATATACATACATACATACATACATGCATACATACATACATATATATATATATATATATGTGTGTGTGTGTGTGTGTGTGTGTGTGTGTGTGTGTGTGTGTGTGTGTGTGTGAGTGTGTGTGTGTGTGTGTGTGCGTGTGTGTGTGTTAGCACACAGTGTGTGTAATTTAACAAAATATAGAAAAGGGAATTTCTGTTATTTTAATTTAAACCGTATAAGAGTTAGTAAAAACAGATACAGAAATAATAATAATATACCTATTGTAATTCCCGATTTGCGAAAAAAAAACCTATGTTATGCCCAATATGGACTATCCGTTTTCACACTATATGCAAATTCGTAAAAGATTGATTTAATTTTGATTAATTGTAGTTTCTTTTATCGCGGATAAAAGCAAAATGATATTAACATCACTTTCGTCTAAATATTAAGTCAACGTAACAATAAAAATCTGTCCGTTCAGCAAAGGTTAATTATTTCCTCAGAATCTTCATCTGCTTTGCTGTAATGTAAGTACTTTAAGTATTCTTATGGTACATATTTATTATAGTTAAATAAGGTTAACCGGTTAACTGTTTGTTAACCACAATATATTAAGTATTTCGGTAAATACCAACTGCAATTGAAACGAAGAATTAGTAAAACTGATTAGACCTAATAGTTTAATGTTGTTTTAAACGCCGTGTCGTATCCGGCTGAGTAGAATAGACCACCCCCATTTCTTACCGAGCAGTCGTAAAATATAACTAAGGTAAGTTGACGAAAGTAACCAAATCGTTTGACAACATGTTTGTAACATGTTGTACCGACCCCATTTTGAGTGGGATAAGGGCAAGACAATGATAATTTAATGTTATTGTAAAGGAAAAATCACTTGATTTACTTTTAACATCTACAGAAATTGTGATGGATTTATTTGTTAACCTTTAGGCTAATGCTAATATCAATACATAGACTACTAAAATAGAATGCACATGTAGTATCCTTAACCTAGTCTCTCCTTGTCCCAATATGGGGAAATGGGTGGAATAGTCCAGAATTAGAACTGACCAGACCGGTTGGTCAGCTCTAATTCTGATGTACCATGTCATCACCATCGTCATGTGTGATACATGACGATGTACCGACAGGCATTCCACAAATTAGATAAGATCCTAGTCATTTTAATTAGTAATCTATGGTCTCTGTATTCTCTTCTACGATCCCAGATTACTATTCTACCACAGACAAATAATATATCATAACTTCTTAAATTAATATATTATTAAATACGTACTATTTTTAGATTTAGTTATTTAATTTCTTTAACAATATTTATTATTCTTTATAGACAGGCATTTAATTAATGTCTAATTAAAACTTATAATTTTTTTTTAAAGGATTAGACTATTAATGTTCACCTCAACTATTGTTGAATTGTCTAGGGATATTCAATATTTATGTTATAAAAAAAAACTAGAGCTGAACCTAAAATAATTATTACTTGTGGTTTAAATTTTATGTTTCATAGAATAATGTAATTATGGGTACCAATTTAAAAAGAATTCTTATTGACCAGGTAAATGAAAATCAATAATTTTCAAATACCTTAAATTTATTAGTGAACATGATGGAAATGCTTTATTTTATTTATAGATCACAAATCAGTCGTTTGATAAAAATTCTGCTCTCAGAAATCTTAAGAATATGCACATAACGTATAAACATAAAGAAAATATATTTACTGTAAACTTGACTTGTGATGCCATACAAAATGTTGAAAAGAGTAATTTAAAACCTAAAGACCAATTAAACACTGCAATAATGAAATTTAATGTTGATAGAAATACGTTCATTAAAAGTGTACTGGATAACATCCAAGAGAAACCATTGCAAAGTCATAAACCAAAGAAAATTGTCATAGATTTTAGTTCCCCAAATATAGCAAAACCATTCCATGTGGGACACTTGAGATCAACAATAATCGGTAATTTTATAGGTAATATAAATGAATACTATCACAATGATGTTGTTAGATTAAATTATCTAGGTGATTGGGGAACACAGTTTGGTTTTTTGCAATATGGGTTAGAGAAAAGAAATATGTCATTTACTGACCTGACTAAAGATCCTATTAAAAAATTATATGAAGTTTATGTTGAAGCCAACAAATTGGCACAGACTGATCAAAATGTGTCAAACAAAGCAAAAGAATATTTCTCTGATATAGAACAAGGAAGATCAAATTTAGAATATTGGAGAAAAATATGTGAAATTACTGTTGATGAACTAGAAAGAGTTTATAACAGATTAGGAATAAAATTTGATGATTATCACTGGGAATCGGAGTATAATGGAAAAGCTATTATGTGTATAATGGAAAATTTGGAAAAGCGAAACATATTAAGCACAGATGATTCTGGGAAGAAAGTAGCAAAAATAAATGGCCGAAATGTAACAGTTCTAAAAAGTGATAATTCTACTTTATACCTTTCAAGAGAAATTGCAGCTTTATTAGATAGATATGAAAGATATAAATTTGACAAAATGTTGTATGTTGCGGATAATGCACAAACAGACCATTTTGCTAATGCTATTGATATAGTTGGTAGACTTGATAAAGAGTGTTCCAAAGGTTGTGAACATATAAAGTTTGGTAGAATTAATGGTATGAGTACCAGGAGTGGTAACGTTATTTTTCTAAATGATATACTAGATGAAGCAAAGCAGAAAATGTATGAGAAGCAGAAAGAATCCAAAAGTAAATATTTTAGTAATTTTCAAAATGTTTATTATGAACAGTAAGATTATTTTATCCTACCTCAATCGTTTTATTTGCAGATACCAGGCATTCAGCTGTTAATGAAGAAACATGTGACATTTTAGGTATTACAGCAGTAGTAATAAATGACTTGAAACAACGGAGAAAAAAAGATTATGTATTTGACTGGGATAAAGCATTGCAAAGTGAGGGAGACAGCGGGATCAAATTGCAGTACCTTCACTGTAGACTATGGAGCTTAGAAAATAATTGTGGAGTAATACTTCCAAGTACTTGTGAACCTCAGTACTTAATTGAAGAAGTCATAGGGGATGTAGTAACAGAATTAGTGAAATTTGAAGATGTACTTAAAAGAGCACTGCTAGAGAATGAAGCATGCATAATCGTCAATTATTTATTTAGACTAGCAAAATATGTTAATAGAATGTTTAATGAGGTTAAAGTGAAAAATATTAACAACGATCTTGGTTCACAAAGGCTTCTTGTATTTCATTCTGCTAGACTCACAATCAAAAGGGCATTAGAAATCTTAGGAGTTAAACCTTTGTTGGAAATGTAGTTTCTTGACAAAAATATTTTTTATGTATAGATAATTTTATGATAAAATATATAGATGTAAACAAATAAATAAATGTGTTTAATTATGTCAGCCCTATTATTTTCTAAGTCTGTCTGTTTGTTTAAAAATTTGGGTGGTTGTATAGAAAATCGATATCCAAATTTTGTATTTGTATTTTAATATTAAACACTTCGTTAAAAAAATTGTTGAGATATTCATATACATGACTTGAGTTATGATGAAAACAAAAGTAAGTTTTATTTTGTAACATTCACCAAAATTTTATATAAAAAATCAACTTTCCTCCTAGTAGATTTGAGCATTTTAAATAAATTATATACTGTAAAGTTCATTTAAACATGTAATATGCATTCAAATAATTTCCATAATGTATTACACAAAAAAATGCGAATTACAATATATATTTTCTATTTAAAATTATTTTTGTTTTGGAATAACGCTGTAAGCTCTTTGCCTAGTAAAAAGTATAATTTTGTTTACAGTGACCTAGAGACCATAGATATAGACACGTTGTATTTATGACAACCCCTTCTATATTGGAGGGAAAGTTCAAAAATAAATACAAAATTTGTTTTCTCCTCTCATAACTAAGTAAATTAATGTGAAAATTAAATAATTAACGACAATTAGAAAATAATAAATTTATTTAATACAAAAAAGTACAAAGTTTATTTTATTTGTAAAGAGTAAAGACTAGAAAAATGATCGGATAACTTCGTAATGTTTCGTATTTGTACGCGTTGACGTCAGACTAAATTGGACCGATCCTGCGTCAAGTCGGCACTTCCGGCAATCACGTGGTGTGCGCGGACCAATCACAGTTGTTTGTCTCTTTATAGGCCGACATTTTCTGACAAGCGTAGAAAAAGTTTTCATCAACAGCCGCCATTTTGCGCTGGAGAGACTAAGAAGTATTTCGGAATTTGTCGTGTAAATTTTCTGTTTTTTCTTACATCATTTATCATAAACTGAACCATTCCGTATATTTTAAAGTGTTAAGTGAAATCGTGTAGTTCAATCGGTAAAATAAGTCCCCTAAAGTAACGAAAATCTGGTGATATTGTTTTCATTTATTGTGCTAGTTCCGACGGAAGATGGTGAGAGGGTCTGTGTAGCTCTTCGATTCGGAGCTTTGTAATGGCGAATACTTGAGTAGGAAATTTTAATATGTGCCTTCAATGGTTGGGAGGACATCGAACGATCGTGATGTGGGTGAATTACATTTTGATGTATGATAAATCGCTCTAAAATGTTATTTCTTGAAGATATAAGACATAAAAGTGTTATTTGAATCGGCGGGCCGAAATATTCACGACGGCTTACGTTTAGTAAACAGAGCCATGGCCGATCATCATGTGGACGAGCCGCCTAATAAGCGGGCTAAGATGATTGAAGGAGGTAAGTACTTTTGTGATTTTAAAACTTTTTTGAAATATCAAAGTCTTGCTGTCACCAATACAACACTGATTTTTGACATTTTGCCTTCGCTCACGGCAGCGCCGTGTAAGTTTTGCGTCGTATTATTGTTTCTTGAGCCTAGAGAACAGTATGAAATGCTTTAATTTTAATATTAATAGGTTTGTTTTATTGAATGACAATATTTTTGTGTTATTACGAAATATTTCACTGCATTTTATGCAGTACGACCAAATACATTTTTACATCAATATAAAAGTTTTGTAACTAATAAGTGCGTGTAATATAGTATACCAAAGAACTAAATAATAATTTAAAGTCTGGGATATTAAATTTATTTTATTTCCCATACACAAAGTTCATGTTTCACTCATAAACATTTAGAAATTTAAAGGAATATTTTTTTAAAGACTAAAGTTAAGGTTATTAAGTAAATCTATATATGAAGAAAATATTTTATAGAGAATTTTGTTTAGTACATTAAACTTGATAATGACATTTGATTGTAAAAACTGTGACCTACATTTAACTTTTGTTATTGTAACAATTGAATACTTTCTTTGTAAATCTTAGGTTATATGCTTAGATATAAACAAAACAATTTTTTGTTCACTTACTAAATCTATTATTTTATTGACTCACTTTATTATAGGCCAATATTATAGTAAATTTTAAATATCTTTGTAAAGTTAAAATTTACTAAACACGATATGGATCTTGTATCTGTTGTTAATAAAATTAAATAAATAAAGTATATTAAAACTGAAAAGTAAGTAAAACAAAATACTTTTATTAGTAATTACTGATCAAAGTTCTATAAAACAAAAAAAAACTGAATGTTTAACATTATTAAAAATCAAATTAAACTTAAAAAATTTGAGTGGCATTATATCTTGTAAGAAACAATAAAATATTATCAGAGACAAAGATATGCTTAACATTATTGTAATTAAAGCTATTTGATGTTTTCAGGGAAATTTAAACATTTCAAAATAATAATATAAAAAAGCCATAAATTTATATTTTTAATACAGATATTTATCAACCTAATGATTTATCCAATTAGGATTTTAAATATTAAGATTCTGTCATTAAGAGATAAATGAGAAATAAAAAAAATGTATACATAATCAAATGTGAAAAATAAATTTATTATTTCTTAACTTTCATCACCTACTTTGTCTTAAAAAAATAATTTATTTTTTGTACTTACACAATATTTGTAGCTAGCAAAAATTGAAAAAAAAAAAGAAATTATAGTTCTAGTTTTAAGATCTATATATGTTTTCTTTTTTTATTAAATTCACAATTTAATTAATAGTATTGTAATACCTATCTAATATGTTTTACATATTAAAACATAAAAGAAAAAATTTTTTACATTCTTATAATCTTAATGTAACTTAGAATTTTTTATACAAGTAAAAATAATATTTAGTGTGATTTACAATATTTTAGTTGTTAAAAATTAAGTTTTCATGTTAAATTAATTTTTCTCAAATGTATGTAATGTATATGTAAAATATATTATCATATTTTATTAAACTGATTGCCTTTTTTAATTTTACATTATACTCAGTTACCCAAATATAAATCCAGATTATTCAATAACATAATTTACAAAAACATGAACTTCGTATATATTTTTAGTTCAAAAATGTTGATATAATTTTTTTCATGGTATAATTGTAAAAGCTATTGCTGAAATAACCTACATTTTTCTTGATTTGACAATGATATTTTTATAAAATACTAGCGGTTAAGCCCACTTTGCTGGACTTATTTAAGTTCATCATTCAAGTTATCAATAATAAAAAAAAACTGTCATTGACAGTTAAAATAATGCTTTGATTGCCACCAAACTTCACAGAAACATGTGCTGGGACAATCTAAAGATTACCTGAAAATTTCTTTATAATCTGTCCAGCAGTTTCAAAGTTTATAAGGGAAATACAAACATTCAAATTTATATATAAGATTTATAATGAATGAATAAATTATATCCAAAATCTAATATTCTATAATAATTGCGATAAAAAAAAGTAAAAAAGTATGGCTGTATTAAATTTTGAGTTGTCTTTACTCCTATATAAAATGTGAAAGTATGTTTGTTTGGACTATTCTTCATGATGTACTGTCAAATATACTACTTTTAATTTTTTACTGAAATCTATGCAGAAAAACATATGAATAGAAGCTTGACCATACAACAATATTAATAGCAATATAAATATTAATATATTCTGTTTCAAATTCATTAGATTCGGGGTTCTCAAACACGGTCATGTTCGATCTGGAGAAAGATCTTCCGGATGAGTTGATGAGTTCTTGGACCGAACAACCTGGTGTGACAGGACCTAAACCCCCGGCTCAAGGGCCTGGGCCTGGGGGACAAATGGCACAACAGCAGCTCAATGGAGATGATCCCACAGCTGCGATGCAAAGGCAAATAAATAATCACCTTATACAACAAGTGAGTATCTGGGACTGTTGAAGTAGTATTTTTTATTGTATGCATGTTAATATTTTTATATACATTACTAGCTGTGCCAGCAGCTACGCCCGCGTGGAAATCAGCGTGTCATAATTTTTTCCAATAATTTAAATTTTCATCATAAAAGTACTGTGAGTTAACCGTAAGAGATAGAGACATGCTATCGCGGACTTTATTGTTGTATTTTTATAGATCGAACAATTGTCTAGTACATTACTTTAGCGTATCTCTGCTATTTTACGCAGCGCACGGGACTAAAGCTCCCAGCAAGCAAGTTTTTTAACAACCGCTCGATCTCTTCGACACAATTTACATAATACCGATATGTAGTATTTACCTATTGCTCTATCTTTTGGTGAAAACCGTATAAAAATCCGTTCAGTAGATTTTGAGAAAATCGATTTCATACAGACAGACAGCTTTTTGGAACTTTGTATTATAATAAGTATAGATATCCATACTAATATTAAAAATGCAAAAGTTGTCTGCCTTTCTGTCTATCTGTTCATTTTCATTGCCAATGCACTGGAGCATTGTAATTTAATGAAATTTAGCAAAATCGGAATGTATATATGGGGATTACATATAATACGAAAAATTCCCGTATTTTCTTAAAAAATAAGAAAATGAAAATACATGACATAATTGAGGGTATTTTGCCATTTAAATGTAATAAGTATGTTCTAATCTAATCTAATCTAAGGTAGGGGACGCCTGTCGGTACAGGGCGGGTGGTCAGCTCCAATTCTGGACTATTCCACCCATTTCCCCTCATGTTGGGACAAGGGTCTCACTGTTGTCCCGACAGTGTCACCTGCTCAAACCTACCAGTTGCTCTTACAAACCTTATGATATCCCTGAAGGGGATATTTGTTAGGTCTTCTTCTTCAATTTCATCCTTACCTAGTATCTCCCATCTTACCAGCGAGTACATAGGGCACTCAGCCATAAGGTGGAGACTCGTTTCTTCTTCTCCACACTCTGGGCACGCTGCATCTTCTTTTATTCTCATTATTGACAGGTGTCTGTTTAACAGGCAGTGCCCCGTAGTAATGCCTGTTATGATTGCCACATTTTCCCTGTTGTGAGACATTAGCTGTTTTGTTTTCTTAATGTCGAAAGATTTGAGAAACAGCTTTGATTGTCGGAACGTTGTGTTTCTCCATCTTTTACTCGATTCTATTTCTATTCTTTTATCTATAACGCGCTTTATTATCGTGTTTCCAATTGGGAGGAAAGGTTCTGGGCCAACAAATGTTTGACTCGCTCCTTTTCTTGCCAATTCGTCGGCTTTTTCATTCCCTGCATGCCCATGGTGTCCTGGGACCCATGCAATCGTTACTTCTCCAATTTCAGCTAGTCCGTTTAGTTCTTGTTTGCATTCCTTTACGATAGCTGAAGTTGTTTCTATACGGTCAAGTGCTTTTAATGCGGCTTGACTGTCGCTATAGATGACTATATTGTGTACTGGTGCCGTTAGTGTTTCTTTCAATTTCCTGGCGCACTCCATGATAGCCATCATTTCGGCCTGGAAAACGCTTGTATATTTACCCAGATTTATAACCTGGTGTAAATTTGGCAAGGTGCTGTAAACAATGCCAGCTCCTGCCAGCTTCGTGGATTCACGTCTAGATCCGTCCGTATAGCAGATGGTTTGACGGTTGTTACTATCATTTACTTCCCAGTCTTCCTTGACTCCTATGTGTATTCTATATTTCTTATCGAAGATTTTCTGTTTCTTGATCAGGTCACTTCTCTTGACGACCATCGACAGATTATCTCCGTAGATCTTCTCTATTTCAGTATGACCTTTATCCATAAAGTTTCCCTTCCACTGATGGAATACTTTCATCTTATACCATTGTTCTATTGCTTTCCTTTTGGCTGCTAGATCCAGAGGATATAATCCTAACAAAACCTCTAGGGCAGCGGAAGGGGTAGTTCGCACTGCACCTGTGATCATTAGTGTTGCTATCCTCTGTACCTTTGTTAAGTCTTTACTATTGACTCCGATCTTGGCTCTATGCCACCAAATCGAAGCGCCATAGAGTATTCTGGGTAATATAATAGCCGTATAAATCCATTTAATTATTTTAGGCTTCATACCCCAGGTCCTTCCTACTGCTCTTCTACATTGCATAAGCGCTATTTTTGCTTTATTGCATTGTTCTTTAATGTGAGTTCTAAACCTAAGGGTTTTATCCAGTGTGATCCCTAGGTACTTTATTTCTTTCAACAACTGAATCTCGACTCCGTTTATATTGAGTGGATTGAAGTTCGCTATTTTCTTTTTGTTAGTAAAGAGAACTAGTTTGGTTTTCATAGGATTTAGGTTTAGTCCCCTTTCCTGACACCATCTTAATGTTATTTTAATGCTATTACTCATAATGTTCCTTATAGTGCTCAGGTCTCTCCCGGTTACTAAGAGGATACCGTCATCTGAGTATGCTTGCATGTAAGTCTTCATTTCATTAATTTCCCTAACTAATGAATCTAGAAGGAGACACCATAAAAGAGGTGAAAGACATCCTCCTTGGGGAAAGCCTCTGGTTGATTTTATTATGTGTGTTACTCCGCTTAACTCCACCGAGATAGAACGATGCTCTAGCATGTTCATTATCCAGCGGCCTACTTCATCAGATATACCTTCTCTACAAATAGAGTTTCTAATAGCATTACGGTTTGCTTTGTCAAAAGCACCTTCTATGTCAAAGAAGCAACCCAATGCAAGCTCTTTATTGCTTAAAGTTCTTTCTATTCTTACCACTAGATTATGGAGAGCTGTCTCTGTTGACTTGCCCCCCATATATGCATGTTGATTTTCATGTAGTGGTAGATTACTTAGTTCTATATTAGTTCTTATATGGGTGTCCATCACTTTTTCCATTGTTTTTAAAATGAAGGAGGACAAGCTAATACACCGAAATGACTTCGGTTCTTGGTAGGTTTTCTTCCCTGGTTTTGGAATAAACACTGCTTTTACTTTCCTCCAGCTCGTTGGTACATAACCCCATGCCAAGCTAGCCTTGAAGAGTGCTATCATATTTCCTTTAATGTATTTATATGCTACCTGTAGCATTTTTGGGAGTATTTCGTCAGGTCCCGCCGCTTTATATGGTGCAAAGGACATAATACTCCACTTGATCTGTTCTTCTAATATGATATTTCCCGGATCCGACCAATAGTAATTGGTGTTTGGTAATATCTCTTCTTCCTTGATTTCTTTACATTCTGGAAAATGTGCTTCTGTCATCTTAGTTAGTATAATTTTGGGATCTGATATTATCGAATCCTTGTCTTTAATACTACCTAGTCTACAAGATTTGTCTTTTGCCAATATACGCATAAGGCGGGCTGCTTCGGGGTATTCTTTAATCCCGTTGCAGTACGCTTGCCAGCCATTTCTGGATTCTTTCCTACACTTCTTTCGGAATTCCGACCTGTTCTTTCTATATTCCGCCCAGCTCAATTCATCGCCTCTTTTAAGGGCAATTCTTTGGGATTTGCGTACTTTCTTCCTAAGTCTTTTCAGTTCATTGTTCCACCACGGTTGACCCTTGCCTGGTGCTAACTCTCTTAGTGGACAAGTGCTCATAAAGGCAGCTTTAAGTGCTGTGCTTAGTTCCATTGCGCCTTCCTCTAACTCCTCTATAGAGTTATAGGAAGTGTGTTTGGGTCTCCATTCACTCATTAAGGACTCGAAGTTGTCCCAATTGGTCTTTTTTGCATTTCTAATGCGAAATTTATCAATTTTGCTGTCTATGTGGAAGGTGATTCTACGATGATCGGAAAACGGGTCTTTTCGATCCACCTTCCAATCTTTAATGTACTTGACGATATCTTCTGATGCTAGAGTAATGTCTAACACTTCTTTCCTTGTACTTGTAACGAATGTTGGTTCATTACCAATGTTCATTATCTCGAGATTATTACTTAAAATAAATTCTAACAAAATTTCCCCTTTCCTATTTGTGTTTGTACTACCCCACACCTCGTTGTGTGAGTTAGCGTCACAACCTATCATAAAGGAAATTCTCTTACCTCTGTATTTGTTGACAGTCTCTTCCAGCTCTCTAGTTGGTGGTGTGAAGTCGGTCTCGCTAGGAATGTAGGCCGACATAAACGCCATTCTAACTTTTTTGTCCTCATCTAGTGGAATTACAGCTTCCACCGTTACTAAGTCTCTGTAACAGTCTATTTCAATTAGTCCTAAGTTTCTGATCCTGCTACTGGTATAGATACATGTTCTGGGGTCAGACTCACCATTGCTACAATAGGTCAGGTCTCCCCCTAAACAACCCATACCGACCACACACATAATAAGTATGTTACTTGAAATGCTTAATTTAAAACCATAATTTTGAACCATATCTTCATAAAATTCACATAAACTACATTTTCTATCAACATGTTTCATCATTCTGTTTGCATTTAAAATAAATGAATATGAGTATCCAAAATTTTGTAGTATGCAACAACTTTAAAGTTTTTGTGAAAGTAAAAATGCATACTTACCAACAACACACAACACTATATTGTGTATATATAAATAAAACCAATTATGTTGTTGTTAAAACTACCACTACCTTGCTATAATCCGCACGGGTCAAGTAAATGCATGCAAAGCTAATGTGTATGAAGCAGGCAAAATTTATGTTTTATTAAATTTATTTTTAATTTACTTAACCCATGCGGATTATAGCAAGGTAGTAGTTCTGTTATAGTGCCTGTAATATAGAATCCCGCAAAGTAACACACACCTTAAAGTAATTAAAAAATCTTATTTGTCATAATTTTTTATTATTATTTTTAAAAGATGAATGATCTTAATAAATATAAATTATCCAACACATGTTTTAAACCAATTTTCTGTATAGCTAAGTTTTTAAAACAACTGCTTAGTACACTAATATTAAATTAATGGATTTTCAAATATCCTGATATTAAAATAAAGTACATTTTTAGACAGTTGTTTTTATTTATAATTATTTCATTAAATTAATAATATAACTTGAAAGAAATGAGTAAAGTAATTGCCTGTTACTATGCTCACTGCTGGGCTAAAGCCTCCTCTCTCCGTTTTTGGAGAGAAGGATTGGAGCTAAGACCTACCACGCTGCTCCAATGCGGATTGGTAGGTTACACATATCCCTAGAATTCTCTAGAGATGTGCAGGTTTCCTCACGATGTTTTCCTACACCGAAAAGCGTGTGTTAAATTGCAATTATCAATTAGACACATAAGTTTAACACTAGATATACCAGCGATTTGAATATATAACTAAACTAAACTAAAACTATTTCTACCAAACCAGTTAAAATGACTGGTGCATAAAAAACAGGCTTCTTGTGGTTTCTAGTCTTTATTTACTTTTAAAAACGAAAAAAATAAAGTTGAACAATATTAATTAAGTTTATAAAACGTACTCTCTAATTATACCTACAAAAGCCATAACGTCACAGGTTGAAAGAAATGAATATTATATACTAATGATGTGTTATGTCGTTTGCTGGTCTTTTCACAGGGCAACAAGGGTGGCTTAGTTGGCCACAACAATCCATTAGGGTTGAGTAGCTTAGGCAGTAAGAGTCCTAATTTGCAATCACCGCCCAATGTTTCCGTCTCTAAGGATCTCATGGGTGGCATGCACCAGCAACTAATACCAAATGCAAGTCATCCAAATCAACTGCATTCATCCATGCCGATGAGCTCCATTCAAGGTTAGTACGAATTTAATTAACAATACATTCCTAACAAACTATTAATAACAGACAACAGCAAAAAAATCTCTATTAATGGACAAAATAAAAACAAATACAAAGAAAATATTAAAACGGACTTTACATATACAATTGAAAAAGGCACACTAAAGCACATGTATATTTATTAATACTAAAATGATATTATTATTTTGCTAATAATATTTGTTTTATGTACAGTATACTATCCGTTTTCATACCTGATACATGCAGCATTCCGTAAAAACAATAACACGTATGTGGTAGTGTTGTTTATAAATCATTTTTATAATTACTTCTGTATTATAGACCTTTACAAAGTTACACCACTATAATTAATGTTTTAAAAAAAAAATGATACATATCAGTCATGGGCTGCGATAGTGGCACAACTCAATAAATCATGTTTTGTGATAAAGTTAAAGATTTAAATAATTTATAGAATTAGGCGTTACTTTGCGGAGATCCATAATACAAAAGTAATAATAAAATTATTTTGCTATAATCCGCGATACAGTAAATAGAAAAAATATATAGTGCTAAATGTATAGTGGACTATACGTTTTTTCATACCCGTTACATGCAGGATCGTAAAAACACATGCACAAACCTCCACCACTTCCACCACAATACACAAGCACTACACAGGTTCACTATCACAAACTCAACAATCGTTTCGCCCCGCAACCGAAGCATCATCAGGAGATAGACTCCACGACAAAACAAACTCAACAATCGTTTCGCCCCGCAACCGAAGCATCATCAGGAGATAGACTCCACGACAAAATCGCAAAGCGAAGCGTTATCCACACAAGCGTTGTTAAATAGTACTTGGTTCATCCCCACCCTTTATTTTACCTCGGAACACGTGCAACAAGCTTGAACTATAGACATTTATCTGCTCGTTAATGAGGGTGTAATTTTATTATTACTTTTGTATTATGGATCTCCGCAAAGTAACGCCTAATTCTGTAAATTACTTTATAAGGCTTGCATAAGACCAATAATTTATCTACCTCGCCTCCACTATTCAAAATATAAACTCGTATGTTAAAAATCAAAATAGTAGGTCCCTCCCTGTGTAGAATACTGACTATCCCCTTGTACGTAGTGCTTTTTCTGTCCAAATAACAAAAATAAGAATTAAGAAGTTTATTGTAAAATCATACAGGTAATATCATGATAAAGCCGTGCTTGATATTAGGTTTGACGTATTAACAGAGTTACCTCTGCCGCGGTCGCGAACCGACTGAAAACATCGCGCCGTTTTCGTTTATTTTCTTTTTCTACCCTCACTTGACCCGCATAGTATACGTAAGGTCTTTTTCAAAAGAGCAATGTAAGGGTAACTCTGCTTTATCGTATGATTTTAATATAATAATAAATAGTCACGTATTGATTTTGCATTAATACACAAATAGTATAATCTTTTATTAAGATAATATATGTTATGCCAAATGCCAATTCGTTTTTATACCTCATGCATCCAGGATTAGTAAACCACACAACAAATCTATTGGTAAAGAAATATATTCCTAAACAAAATGCATGTATAAGTTAGATGATTAGAACATAAACAGTAGAAAAAGTTAAAATATTCAGAATACGAGAATAATTTAAATTCACAGAGCGGAAAGACAAGCTCGATATCCAAAAGTATGATATCTCATACCTAACTCTTTAAATCGTCCATTTTTCGCACCTCTGCCGGCATTGATATCTCAATTGCGACTTAAATCAATTGCAGCAGGCCTACCATGAACTCTTATTGCGACTCAATTGAAGACGTAAACGACGATCGCGAACCGCTTTCTTTCGTACCATGAAGTGTGAATTGCATTGGGGTCGTAATGTTTGAAAAGGATAACGTTATATGAACTATAGATAGACTCTGTCTCTTTTACTCACATGTTCTTAGGACGAATTCCGAACGCTCATTCGGCAACGACTTAAAGTGTGCGTCTTTAAGACGTCATGGTATGAAAAAGCAACACAATTTCGTTTACGTCTTCAATTGAGTCGCAATAAGAGTTCCTGGTAGGTCTGCTAATCGGACATCCTAGCTTTGTTTGGCGTTAATACGGAGATATGTGAATTTATTTTATTTCCAATCAATCAATAAAGCAATAAATCCACGCTTTATTATCATTTACGTTATTCTCAATAGTTTAATAAACTTTCTTTAAAACCTCCCTTCTAATATTTATTTTATAATGGCAAAGCTGAAATTAATTGTGGAATTATAGAATCTTATACCAAAACCGAGAAACGATTTACGTACTTATTAGAATAAGGCTGAATGTAGGAGCTGCAAGCTTATGTCAGTTTTTGCTTTATTATTCAGAGCCTAATACATATAATTAACATACAGTGCAAGTTAAAATACACCCTAGCAGTAGAGCCTATTCAATAACTATGGCTTTCTTATGAAAACTCAGCTGGTGATAGAAAGAGTAATAGTTTTCTTCTCTATAAAATTGTGACTTAACGGTTACCAATGATTTTCAACCTATGCCTAATTCAGTTCTGCAGGCCTACCATGAACTCTTTTTGCGACTCAATTGAATTGAACTAAACATTTGAGTAAAAGAGACAGAGTTATCTATAGTTCATATAAGGTTGTCCTTTTCAAACACACTTCATGGGTACGAAAGAAAGCGGTTGGGATTAGGTACTGACTTTGAATTCAATTTTTTTCAAAAAGTTCATGGTAGGCCTGCTGTTTTTAAGAAAAAAAAAATTGTTTGCCATAGTTATAAACAGGAGATGCTATTCGGCTAGCTCATATTGCGTACACGTCCGTTGAACCTTAAGTCATCATTTCAGCCATCAACGGGAATCTGAGTGTTATGGTGTCAGATATGCAACATGACATGGTTATTACTGTTTTGTACCTGTTTCTATTATAACCTGTGGCGACGGAATCTGCATCACAGTTTACGCGTATACCGAATTTTCCCTATGTGTATATATTTTCTACAAGATATCTTCATCGAAAACAACATGCTCGTAAGGCTGATTTAGGTTCTCATTTTTTTTGAGCATCTAAAGTCATCTCCTGAACGTATTGTTAATTTTTTACGTTTCTACAGAATTCTACATTACAGAGGTTATATATTATTATAATATTATTTTGCAATAATCTGCATTTGTTAAAAAAAAACTTTGTAATGCTAAATCTAAGAAGCCGAAAACTCTCTCACATGCCTTGTCAATGCAGAATTAGTTTTCACACGTATTACAAAACGCTGCCACTAACAACACCACACAGGTACTACATATACTCACTACGACAATCTCTACGATCGCTTCACCCCGTAACCGAAGCATCATCAAGGGAGAGGCTCAATCGTCATGCACCGCATCGCCAAAGCAAGCAATCATTGGCCGCTTCGAAACCCTTTCAATCCGGACCATTTAAATGCGATGCTTGATTTCGGTGCAAACTTTAACGAAAAAAAACAAATTCTTCCTAAAATCTATCATTCGTTTCTTAAGTGAAATTTTTTTTAAAATAGTAAACGTTATGGTAGATTTTAAACTTTCGCGATTCATACTTATTAATATATAAAAATACGAGTCACATCGCAACAAAATCGAGTTACCTTAGTTTGTATAAGGTTCGAAGTTTCGGCAGAGTTGCATCCACAGTAAGTTCATGACCACGGTGGATGCAACTCTGCCGAAACGTCTATATATATATATATATATAGTCCTTTTCTGCTACTTGTTTGATCATGCGAATTTCCTAAGTACTTGTTTGATCCCCTTAAATTAGCTGTTTTAATGGCTCCTGAGTTGTATTCACAATGACAAAAAGGATATATTTGGTTGGCATATCGTGTCACTGACTCATATTTTGTGATGTACTAGTAGACTCTGTATTTTTCTGTTAATATTTTTTATGTATTTTGTGGCTCCTGCTAACGGTTTTTGCTAAAGTCTTCGTTAAGCATTAGTTGATCTTAAAATCCAATACATTCTAGACACTTTTTGATCCATGTTTAATATATAGGAGTGAAATGCCTCACCTGTCAACGTCGGCCCCAGAGGTCATTGCTACTATATAATTCTGTATCAATAGGCATAAGTTGATCTAATATAAATTTTTATTTTTAACATCGTCCGGAGCATTCTGACATATATTTGAAATTCGAAACTACTTATTAGTAAGAAATATTTCCGGACTGCTTTTTTTTGCATGAAATGAAACGAAATATGGTTTCAAACGGTGTTAAATTTTAAAATAATACTGTATTACATACTTAGTTATAGTTTGAATAATGAGAGACAACAAAATTATTTTTATTAATAATACTTAATAATTCGTAATAATATAGACTATCAAAATAAGTTACAAGTCACAATCATCTTCAACATCTTCTGAGCCATTCTAAGGCCCATATGTGTAGTTACTCTACTGAGGTCGTCGAGCATTATGTTAAGGTCCTTCAAGGTTAGGTCCTTCAGAGACTCTGCCATAACGACTATATCGTCGGCAAATCTAAGGTGAGTGATATACTCGCCGCTGATGTTGATGCCATATCCGTTCCAATCCAAAGCTTAAAGACATCATCCAATGCAACGGTAAACAGTTTCGGGAAGATGACATCTCTCTGTCTCATATCTCGCCGTCTTGGATACGGATAGGCATTGTGGTGTTTTCGTACAAACACTTCAGCACTTGGTCGTACCGATAGTCGATTCGGCATCTCTGGAGCCATCTTAATACAGCCCATGTTTCTACCAAATCAAAGGCCTTCTCATAGTCCACAAACGCCAAGCAAAGTGGCTGGATATACTACTCGGTCTTCTGTATAACCTGCCACAGCGTGAATATGTGGCACTATAGTACTTTAGCCTTTTCGGAATCCGGCTTGTTCGGGAGGCTGGAAGTCGTCGCACCTACCCGCGAGACGATTCGTTTTGACTCTCGAGAACAACTTATAAACATGATTCAGCAGCAAAATGGGTCTGTAATTCTTCAATAAGACGTCAGGAGAGAACCACCACGTTCCTGTATCATGCTTTCGGCATAATACCTTCATAAATAACGGAATTAAATCGCTGCAGGACAGGTAGTTCGGTTGTCATTTCGTCATCATCTGGAGCCTTGTTGTTCTTAAGTTGTTTGAGAGTAATACTAATCTCGTAAGGCTGACGTCCGGGATATCTTCGGTATTGTGTCGAGTCAAATTGGTTCTTGGATTTTTTCCCAAATTGACAACAGTATGAAATGTATAACTGTCCATAGAACCTCTCAACCTCTCTTAAAATCTCAGGTCGAGACAAAATGATAGCAATATCGGTATATAATCACGTCAACTGCCTTTGCCTGACAGACAAATGTCTTGCGAAAACTTTTGAGCCCCTGTTACGCTCTATAGTACCTCGAATGTATTCGGTGTTGAACTGTCGCTGGTCGCACTTTTACGCCTTAGAAATCTGTCTATGGATCAAACGGTAGCTCAGCACGTCTACTGAACACTAATCTCATTTCATTCATCTCATTCATGGGCTTGAGAGTCTACGTCAAGAATTTATTGGTTCTCTTACGGCTTTTCTTATAAAGTTTTGATTGTATGGACAGTTTCTACCAGCCTGTTATTTAAATCGTCCACAGTCATAGCGCAGTCAGTTTGGCAATCAAAATGGTTCATTAGATTGAGTTGGAACTTCATGCGGTTTTAGATATGAGCTCAAATGGGTCGGAGCGTAGACTTCACCAGTCTGGATCTTCCAGCTGTACGCATATATTCAATGTGCCTCTAACTATACGGTGATGAAGAAGGGGAGTTTCTTTACGGTATTGATCGCAGATACATCATTAAATATATAACGCCTGGTCGACATGATGAATTCGATCTCGTTTCTCGTGGAACCATTGGGACTAATCCAAGTCCACTTTCGATGCAGCTGCTTCTTGAAAAAAGAATTCATCATGTAGAGGTCCTCTCTCTCCAAAAAAACGGCCAACATATGGCCTATCTGGTTCCGTAGCCCGTATCCAAATTGCCCTACTCTCACCTCTGTGCCGCTTCACTTGCCAAGCTTTGCGTTTAATTCCGCCATCGAAGAAGCGAGCTTCTTCGATGGGGGAATTTACCCAGTGTAGAAGGTTTTTGAGGCATGCATCAAATCATAATCATGATGCATAATCATCGTCTTGATGTGCTGATGTCGGTGCGTAAACTTGTATGACATTCAGATAATACCGTTTGGTAATTCTGAGTATAAGGAACGCGACTTCAGATTATCCTATCACCACCGCAACTTGTTTACCTTTTTTTCCAGCTCAAGTATCTTTTCCATCTTCTATTCCCTCAAAATTTGTGTGTCTTACGGTGCAAGGTTTGGTTTTCGTGGTTGGCAGCGGATTTTTTGCCGTTGTCGTTATTTAATCCGCTGCCAGAGCTGAGAACTAGGGGCTGTGGTTTATATTGTGATAACATCATGTGACGGGTTTGAGAGTAATCACCACGCTCGGCATGCGGGTTGGCGATTGTAGTGCTGACAATGTCGCACCGACAGTGCTGCTGTTCACTGTCGGTCTGATATTTGGGTTAGCTGGACCGAAATGTGTCGCACGGTCTCACCGCTGGGCTGTGATAGCCCAGCGGTGAGACCGTGCGACTCTTTCGAGGGGAACACGAGTTCAAACCCGGGCAGGCACCAATGAGTTTTTCTATTAAAACTCATGTGTCTAATTAATAATTGCAATTTATCACACGCTTTTCGGTGAAGGAAAACATCGTGAGGAAACCTGCATATTTCTAGAGAATTCTGGAGATATGTGAAACCTACCAATCCGCATTGGAGCAGCGTGGTAGGTCTTAGCTCCAACCCTTCTCTCCAGAAACGGAGAGAGGAGGCCTATGCCCAGCAGTGGGATTGTAACAGGCTGCTACTAGTATGCCCAGCAGGACCGAAATGGTTAATCATATAATCGTATGGTTAATCAGTCTTCAGATCCTCGTTGGTTTATCTGAAGAGTGCACCACGAGCAGGTGACACTTGAAGAGACTGAGTGGGACGAGCCTCCCTCTTACACCCTCGCCTGGAGCCCCTTAAAACTAGTAACTTAAAAATTAAAACTAGAAGTAGGCGCTACTTTGCGGAATTCCATAATACAAAAGTAATAATATAAATTATTTTGGTATTATAACAAAATAATTTCTATGATTACTTTTTTTACATGAACTTATTATAAGATTTTCTTTTAGGCAGAAAGGAGAGATTTTTAGGGATATTTTTTAATATTAATTCAGCCTCTTATTCAAGGTCACTTATTCCCAAACGTTGTAATTTCAATTAGAACCATCAGATCCTTCAACTACATTTCTTTGAAATCTGCATGCTTAATAATGTACTGCAAACTCAACCTTGAAAGAGCCTTGAATGCCGGGGTCAAAGTACGGAGTACGTTCGGTGACGATCTGCTCTGTGATTGGCGCGTTTGAATCGGATCAAATAACTACGGAGTGGATTTGTATAATTATTGAGTACTTACAGAGAAACAGTATTCATCATTTGTTGATCCGAAGCGGAGCCAACAAATGTGATGTAAAATTGTATTGGATCAACAAATCGGGCCTGGATCAACAAATCCGAAAGGATCAACTTAAAACTGATTATACGTACCGCTTGATCAAACAACTGCTAGAAGGGATAACTATATATATATATATATATATAAAATCAAACATACATAGTATATATGTGTATGTGTGCATTATATTATGTACTAGCTGTGCCAACAACGGCTTCGCCCGCGTGGAATTCACTGATTTACGAAACTCTACCCGAATTTTCGAAATTTTGAACATAAAAATAGTTATTGTGAGTTAACCGCGAGAGATAGAGACATGCTATCGCGGACTTTTTTTGTAGTATTTTTTATAGATTTACAATTCTCTAGTAGATTACTTAAACGTAACTCTGCTGTTTTATGCAGCTCACGCGACTAAAGCTCCCAGCAAGCAAGTTTTTTAACAACAATATTTTATCCTTTCAACACCCAAACCATCAGGAAGTATTTCACTATCTTTTGGTGAAAATCGTACAAAAATCCGTTCAGTAGATTTTGCGAAAATCAATTACATACAGACAGACAGCTTTTTGGGACTTAGTTTTATAATAAGTATAGATCTATTATATATAGCAGTTGATGTTGAAGATTCAAAAGCACTTGTTTACAAGTTTACTTGAATAAAGAATAATTTGAATTTGAATATATGTATGATACATAGGAGGGGAATAAGAATTTTAAAAAGTCTAAGATGGGGCATGGCACAAAAAAGGTTTGGCAGACACTGGTCTACAGTACAGTACAAAACAAATATTGCATTTTTATTGACATGTGCCTATGGTTTGAAGGCTACGGTATTTAGTCTATACTAATATTATAAAGAGGAAAGATTTGTATGTTTGTTTGTTTGTATGTACGTTTGTTACGTTTTCACGCAAAAACTACTGGACCGATTTCAAAAATTCTTTCACCATTGGAAAGCTGCTTTTTCACTGAGCAACATAGGCTTTGTCATTTTCAAAAAAAATAGGGATCCCCAATAAAATTGTAATAACTTGGTAAAAATTTAGTCGTAAACATCTATCATCGCGTGCGCTACGGAAACTATTGATGATAGAACAAAAAAGTTCTACAGTATTATAGAACGTATCAATATCCACAAAAAAGTCCGCGATACCATATGTCTAACTATTATAGTTATGCCAATATAACTACTTTTTTACATTGTAAAAGTTGGTAAAAGTGCCGACAATAATCAAACCATTTTATTCATATCTCTGTATTAATGCTTATCCCATTAAATGATATTTTATGAATAACTGTTTCAATACCTGTAAAATACTTTTTAAATTATTAAAATCCGACATCCCAATCAAAAGATTTTACGAATTTAAGAATGTAAATCGAAATCAAATAATGCCATAACAAACCTAACCTACCGTTATAGCAGGGCCTGCACTTGGTGAGTTAGGTCTTATTCCAAGTATACTAATGATACCCATTTTTTATAATTAAATAATCTACAAAATAAATCTATAGTCCGATTTCGTAGACTTTCCACTACCACGAGATCTGTATGGACGCGGGTGAAACCGCGGCGCTTTGCTAGTATACTATAAAATTACCGTCCAACCCATTGGCCACAGGTGGCATGAATGTAGCCAACGTTGGCGGCAACATGGTAGTGACGAACAGTAATATGACGGGCCCGAACATGCTCGGCGGCGGCATCATCAACAACGTGAACAAGCAGCTGCCGACTCTGATGGGCAACAACCACCATGGGACGCCGCAACACCACCCCCACGCGCAGGTAAGTATTTGTAAACTAAATGACCATATCTTATTTCAATTTGGGTTTGGATTTAAGATAATAATAATAAAGCCTTAAATCCGAGTAACAGCGTAGCGTAATTTCAGTTAACAATTTTAAAAATTCTATAAGATATCCGCTGCTCGGTGTGCCTTGCAGCAAAGGCCTCCTCCAGGTCTTTGCATTGTTTTCTGTCTCTTGCCACTCTTGGCCAAAGAGGACCCAAAGTTATTTTCAAATCATCCTCCCATCTTCTTGCTTTACGACCTCTGCTCCTACACCCATCTCTAGGGTACCAAAGTGACACCTTTTTGTTCCATTCCATGGATTTAAGATACTATAATAAAATTCCGCAATGTACTTTAACTTTAGCATTACGACAGTTTAAAAACACTATTAAAAAAAAGGCTAATACAGAAAGCCTATTATACTATTGAAGATTACTTAGACGATAAGAATGCATGGATACAATAAATTTGATACTCTTCGACCCTGTACAAGATATCAATAACTATATGCAACTAGTGATAACAATTATTCTTTGAAAAGAGAATTCTTCTACGCTTCTACAGCAGTTTAAAAACACTGTTAAAAGGAGGCTGATACATAAAGCCTGCAATACTGTTGAGGATTATATAGATGATAAAAATGCGTCAATATAGCTACTCCTCTAACCTGCACAAGATAGTAATTACCAAATGTAACTAGTTATAAGAATTATATTTGAAAAGAGCAACCATCGAGCTTCTTACTGGTTCTTCTCGGTGGGAACAACTTTCCGAACCAGCAGTAGATGTTAATTCAAAAGCCCTTGTTCACAAGTTTACTTGAATAAAGAATATTTTGAGTTGAGTTTGAGTTGAATTTTATTTTATTTGGGAAACAAACAGTAAAAATTTAACATAAATATAGCAAATTGACACTAATGGACATATAAAATTAGTTTCCACTTATTAAAGCTTTTATTTAACTTGCATTATGTGTACGTGAAGGGGGGATCTTGCAAGTTAAATTTGACCCACTTCCCGGTGTCCGATTGGGAAGAAATTTTTCATACTGCTTCAGTCCCGATGATAATGGATACTTATGATAAGTAATTTTTAGAATTAGGCGTTATTTTCCATAGATCCATAATACAAAAGTAATATTAAAATTATTTTGCTATAATCCAAGATACAGTAAATAGAAAATATATATTATGCTAAATCTATAGTGGACTATCCGTTTTTTCATTTCGAAGGACATTTCAATCTATCTAGCAATACTGAAAATTTGCAAATGCCGAGGAAGTTTGTAATATTGTAACAGTTTGTATAAGTTTCAAAACGTAATAAAGTTGCGATTTAATATACTGTAGTAGACTTTCGTAAAAAATACTATTTTAGCATCCTTTTTTATTTGAGAATAATTTACCTTATATTAATGTAGAATATAAATAGTATAAAGTTTTATAAGAAATACAATACTGGTTGGACACATTCTTATGGTTTTAGATGGTTTTGCAGTTAAGGTATGAATAGATCTTCTTCCTTTAGGAACGCAGATATAATAGAACATGAGCTAACTTAGTAGGAGACTACCAAAATTGTTCCTTCTGAAAGCAACAAAGTTAAATTTCAACGAATATGAACAAGAGTAGATAACCTCATAATAAGGTTGGAATTTACTGATGGTCCTTTTTCTTGAGCTTTCATTACTTTTACTTATACTTGTAACCTTACAAGCTTCTTATGGAGAAAATAAATAAACACCGGCCAAAACATTGGCTATTTAAGAACATAAGAGTATTGATATGTTGCGTCTTTAGGATAAATTTGCCAGAACCAGAAATTATTCTGAAACTTCTCATCCATGGCCATTTCAATTAACAACTTCACGTTATTTTAGTAAACGGTAGTTAGTAGAGTCCCAATGTTTTCATTATTTTGCAATACTGCAATTGCAAGTTCGTCAATTTGATAATATTAACATTAGAATTCTGGAGTAATATGACACTATTTATTTTACGATAAGTTTTACATTTCACCAGTCAGCTATATTAGGAAACAGTTATAATTTCGATAGTTATAGGACAGATTCAGAGAAATTCGTATATTCTTAAGCTGCACCAGTTTTCTTGGTCCAATCATTAAGAAACATATTTTTAATTCAGAATAATAATAATAAATAAACGTTTATTTGGAACAACACATAGTACATAACAAAAATGAACGTTGATCCTGCAGAATTATTAACTGTGTTATATAGAATATACAGAAAGAGAGACTACTACATCTATTGTTCTTTTAGTGTCATTAAAAAAAATTATTTAGGTTTTCCCAACATGAAATAATTATTATTATGGAGATAGTTTACTTGTTGCCCTTGGAATTCGCGAAAATGTTACAAATTGTGATTGAAAGAGACGCATGTACAAAAATTACACACAGCGGAGATGAATATGCTATACGCTGGTCGGGAGAGGTAACCAAACTAGACTAGGTCCGAAATTAATACGTTCGAGGCAGTTTCAAGGTGGCCCCGATCCACGATAAACTAATAGAAAGGTTTTTGAGGTGGTACGGACACGTGATCCGTCGCGATGAACATCATGTTGTTAAAAAGGCATTAAGCCTATCGGAAGTCAAGAGAGGCGGAGGAAGACCCAAATTAACATGGTGGACCAGTATGGCGAATACGTTAAAATTTAAATGACCCCACAAACTATGGCAGATCATTATGGCGCGACATAATTAGGAAAGCCGACCCTACCTAACGTGGAAATGAGCAAAGGGAAAGAAGAAGTTGTTCCGCACAAACGTGCGGGCGGATGAAATAACCTCCGAGACCTGGGCCCGTCGTCTCGACGTCTCAAACTACCTTACGCGGCCGTCAGCTATATGCGGTCCGGCCTCATGAATCACTGCGTGTATATGTGTACGTGTGTATGTGTGCTTGTATGTACTTGGCCGATTCCCGAAACCGTTGGCTCGCCTTTGCAGTCTTCCACGGACACGTAATGTCGGTTTCTCCCGGAGTATACACTTCACCAACGCGGTTAAATAACACAAATAACACCCGGTGTGCACACAACCTTCGTAAGGTCACACATTATTGAATCGTCCCTATATCGGGGAACAGTAACCCCAGCGCGAACTAAAACCGCGGACGGTCGCGTCTTCTCACACGTTTTACTGGTTAAAACGCGTCACTAAATACTTATATCAATATCAAAAGTCAATACAGTCGTGGCACTACTGAATATAACACCCGAATAACGCAAAATTACACGTGCGTGTTGTAACAGAATGCCGTATACGGGCACGCGCCGCCTGTGCTTATCGTAATCCAAAACGTCACTAACTGGCGGACGTGACCGGCGGCGAACGAATACATGAGTGTCGTTGATCCGGCCGGTCGCGCCGCGTCGCGCGCGTGAATTTATACAAAACAAGTTAAAAATTGTGTTCGGCATATAATGAGGTTTGTTTACAGGCGATGCAAAACGGTCCTCTCACGGGGAGAGTGGGAGGCGTCGGCGGCGTGGGCGTGGGCGTCGGCGTTGGTGTGGGCATGCAAGCGCCCACGATGCGCACAGGGCTGACGCACGGGGCGCACGCAGCGCACGCGGCGCACGGCACGCACGGCGGCCACGGGCACACGCGGATGGGTGCGCCGGGGGGCGGGGGACACCCTCTGGCGCCCTACCACCCCGTGTACGGACAGCCCGCGGCGGGCGGCGCTGCGCAGCGCGCGGCTGGAGTGCGCTTCGGTCCACCCCCAGAGGCGGGTGGTGGAGCGGCTCAAGCTGTGCCCCCTGCACCATCTCCTCAGACCCCCGGTGCTCCCGCTGGTGGACAGGTTACAATTGTTCTTATAACTAAGCAATATGACATAACTAACTACTTTGCTATAATCCGCACGGGTTAAGTGAATGCATGCAAAGCCAATGTGTATGAAGCAGGCAAAATCTACGCACCTTATACATGCAGGACAAGCCACCACATGCACCCCAAGGCGCAATTCACCAGCAACAATGCACACAAAAGCAGCACACACACCCACCACCACAATCTCGACGATCGTTTCGCCCCGAAACCGAAGCATCATCAGGAGGATAGGCTCCACGATAGGCATTACGATTTTTGTCTTGTTCATGGTTTATTTGAATAAAGATTATTTTGATTTGATTTGATTTGAATGTAACGGGTTAGGTACGTTTGTGAAAAATATTGCTCAAAATCGGCCTTGGCTGTTGAAACAAGGCTGAATAGTTTTTGAAGGGCCAGTTCATTCAAAAGTGCCTGAAATGGTTTATTTGAATAAAGATTATTTTGATTTGATTTGATTTGATTAAAAAATATATATATCTGGTGTACAGTCGCAGCCGCAAGCGGCGACGCAGGGCGCGTCCGGCGCGGCGCCCGCGCAATCCGGCTCGGGCTCCATCGCCGACCCCGAGAAGCGCAAGCTGATCCAGCAACAGCTGGTGCTGCTGCTGCACGCGCACAAGTGCCAGCGGCGGGAGTCGCAGTCCAACGGCGAGACCTGGCAGTGCACGCTGCCGCACTGCAAGACCATGAAGACCGTGCTCAACCATATGATGTCTTGTCAGGTGGGCGCTGTTTTCTATTTGTGACGAATGGCTTATAAAAAATCAGATAGCCCAGCGGTGAGACCGTGCGACTCTTTCGAGTTTCGACGACTGAACGGATTTTTGTACGGTTTTCACCAAAAGATAGTGAAATACTTCCGGATGGTTTAGTTAAATAATACATATCGGTCTTGACTAGATAGATACTTCCGACGTACCTTCTAACAAAGACGTACCACCAAGCGGTTTAGCATTCATGTACGATGTCGTGTAAAACCCCTGAATGGTTACACTTTTAATCTCCAAACCCTTTCAAGAAACTTAAACTACATCGGTGTTTGAGATATTTTGTTACCGCACGCAGAACTAGATGGCGCTGTTCCATATTACGCCGCGCTAGAGATGTTCCATTGTAATAGTATAAGTGCAAGCTTGTGTCAGAAATAAATACAAAAATACGGTTCAGTACTCGTTCGGTGTTTGATTAATTATTGTTTGGTCCTTCTCACTCGGATTATAGTAAGTGTGTACAGTGCAAGTAAGTTAATCAGTGTAAGTGTTGTGCAACGGACTCTGGTAAGACTTTTAAATTATTTAATAGTGAATAAAGACTTAGTTAAATTCGAATAGAAGAAATACTTAGAAAAATTAAATATTAAAAAGACTTAGAGAATTTCGTATAATTTGAGACTTAGAAAAATTACGTTTAAAAAACACTTAGAAAAATTCGTCTCAAAAAAGACTTAGAAAAATTCCGTCTCAAAACACTTAGAATAATTCGCTTCATAAAAGACTTAGAAAAATTTATATGAGCGAGGACTTAGAAAATTTTCTTTCAAAAAACACTTAGAAAAATTCGCATGATACATGACTTAGAAGAATTGAATGAAATTTTCTCTTTGATGAAGATTTTGAAAGTTATTGTGTTATGCACAAATAATTATAAGACTTATTGGAAATTTACTGAGTTACTTTAATACAATTATGGCACAAATTTGCAATACACAAAAATTGTTAGGAGAACGTATAGCAAAGTTATGCAGTAATATAAAGAAAACATCTAAGTCACGATACACACGGGCTTATTTAGAAACAAGATTGGAGACTTTATACGAGTATTGGGAAACATACACAAAACGTCATGATGAGATTTTAAGCAAAATTTCAAGCGTTACTTTGGAAGAGATTAAATTTGATCCTATTAGTAATTATGACACTACAGAGGATATTTTTTTGGAACTAAAAACCCTAATTAAAGAATGTTTAGATGATTTTAATGCTACGGAACTAAAGTCTACACAAACTTCTAGCTATACTAACTCCACAAAATGTGATAGTCGTCGTACTCAATTACCCCCAATAAGTATACCTAAATTTTCTGGGAATTATCTTGAATGGTTTAGTTACAGAGATATATTCAAGTCACTTATTCATGATGATAACAATTTATCGAATATTGAAAAACATCACTATTTAAAAACTAGTATATCTGGCGAAGCTGAACAGCTTCTAAAGCATTTTTCACTTACTGCGGCTAACTACGAAAAGGCTTGGAAGACATTAGAAGAGCGTTATGATAATAAAAGAATTATCGTTAATAACATATTAAATCGCCTTTTGAACCAAAAGAAGATGAGTGTTGAATGTGCACGTGGTCTAAAAGAGATTTTAGACACTACACAAGAATGTCTGCATTCTTTGCAGAATGTTGGAATCGAGACTAGTAGTTGGGATGCCATAGTCGTTCATATCGTTGTTTCCAAACTAGATTTGGAGTCTCACAAGCTATGGGAACAATCTCTCGGTTGCTCACAAGACATTCCCTCGTTCGCATCATTAGCATCTTATCTTGAAAGCCGTTTTAGAGCAATGGAAGTTGTCACTAACTCCAGAAAAGATGTACCCAGAAAAGATACATTTAAACCTACCTTGCACAACACATCTAAAATTACACCTGTTAAAACTTTTACAACGGAAGTTAACATCACTTGTACATACTGTTCACAGAACCATTATATTTGTCACTGTAAAGATTTTGCCGCACTAAATATAACTGAACGTCGCGACTTTGTTAAACAAAATAACATCTGCTTCAATTGTCTTGTCAAGGGTCACAGTGTTAATCACTGTCGGCAATCCACCACATGCAGAAAATGTGGACGTAGACATCACACATTGCTACATTTCACAAACCCTGATAAGAAACAAACTTTGTCTGTTAGTAGTCCTGAAGAAACTGCATCTGCTTCGTGTAACACTGTCAGCATAAACCCTGAAATAGAAAGCAATCAAGTTATATTAGCTACAGCACAGATTACCGTAAAAGCCAAGAATGGTGCTCCTTGTGTATTGAGGGCTCTGATTGACCAAGGTTCACAAGCCTCATTTATAACTGAAGCAGCTTCACAATTACTGAATCTGGATCGTATTTCAATGAATGGCAAAATTTCTGGCATATCTAATTCAAAGGTTATACAGACACGATCTATGGTAAAATTCACTATACACTCTAAAAAAGAACTTACACCACTACTTGAAGTTCATGCATTTGTCCTGAAAAGGCTCACTTCATTATTACCTTCGAAAGCATTTTCACAGGAGACTTGGCCTTCTTCGAGGCAGTTAGATCTTGCAGATCCTAACTTTCACAAGCCAGGTTCTATTGATGTCTTGCTGGGTGCTGATGTTCACGCAAGCATCATACAAGAAGGTGTACAGAAGCATGGATCTCTTGTTGCTATCAATACTTCTCTTGGTTGGTTGATATCTGGAAAGGTATCACGCACAAAAACACAAAATCATAATGTAGTAGTAACTCACCTTAAAGTAGAAATTGATCAATTGCTGCGGCAATTCTGGGAAATTGAAGAAAATTTACCTACCAAAAAACATTGGTCACAATTAGAGATACAATGTGAAGAACAATTTAAAAATACTCACACACGAAATGATGATGGTCGCTACATTGTTAGGTTGCCGTTTAAAGATGATACTCCCACAGATCTCGGTGATTCCAAGTCAATCGCACTTAATCGTTTGAAACAAATGGAAAACCGATTTTCACATAAACCTGAACTGAAAGAACAATACAAAAACTTTATGGACGAGTATTTAACAAATGATCATATGGAAGTTGTACCTGAAAAAGAACTTAATTCTAAAAGATTAAAATACTACTTACCTCATCACGCAGTTCTCCGGCCGTTGAGTCTGAGTACCAAACTTAGAGTCGTCTTTGATGGAAGTGCAACACCTGTGAATGGTAAATCATTAAATGAGCAATTACTGACGGGACCTTCATTGTTACAAGACATTCGGAATTTGATAACAAGATGGAGGCAACACAAATTCTGCCTAGTGGCAGATATTCAGAAAATGTACCGCCAGATCTTGATATCTAAGGAAGATGCTGATTTGCAAAGAATCTTTTGGCGCGACTCACCAAAGGAACCTATAAAGGAATACAGACTACTTACTGTTACGTATGGCACATCTTGTGCACCGTTTCTTGCTGTACGAACGCTGCATCAACTCGCTGAGGATGAACATGAAAATTTCCCTCGAGAGGCTGAGATAATAAAATCAGATATTTACATGGATGACTTGATGACGGGTTCGTCCACTGAAAATGATGCAATAGATCTTCAACAGCGTGTCACAGAGCTACTTAATCGAGGTGGCTTTCCTTTACATAAGTGGTCGTCAAATAGTGAATTAGTGTTAAATCAAATACCAAGTGAACATAAAGAGTTACAAAGTAAAGTGAAAATAAAAATTAAAGATACAATTAAAACCTTAGGTATTACATGGAACTGACAAACAGACAATTTTGAACTAAAATTAAGTTTAAACCAGTGTGAACTTGATGTAACTAAACGAAATGTACTCTCTGCTATCGCCAAGATTTTCGACCCTCTGGGATAGTTAGCTCCGTCTATTATTATTCTTAAAATCTATATGCAGAAACTATGGTTAGCCAATTTGGACTGGGATGAAGAATTGAATGATGAATTGAAAACTGAATGGTTCTCTTACCTCGATAATTTTTCTCGTATGCAAAACATTCAGTTTCCGCGATGGATTGGTATTTCCGATAGCACCACCAAGGTCTAACTTCATGGGTTTAGTGATGCGTCTTGTTCCGCCTACGCTTGTGTGTTGTACCTCAGAGTTTGGGAGGAAAATCGAATAAATGTGCACTTACTAGTATCTAAAGCGCGTGTAGCTCCAGTAAAACAAATCTCGGTACCCCGACTAGAACTCTGTGGTGCAGTATTGCTCGCAAAAATGTTGAAAGCTGTTCAAACTGAACTAAAGATTAATGATGATTGTGTATTTGCTTGGACAGACTCCACCATCGTTTGGCGTGGTTACGCAAAACTCCTAACACTTGGACTACGTTAGTAGCTAACCGCACTGCAGAAATTCTTACGGCAACTAATAACACTCAATGGCATCATGTTAGTTCCGCCAACAACCCTGCCGATTTGGCATCTCGCGGTGTTTACCCCACTGAATTACAAGAGTTAGAACTATGGTGGAATGGTCCTAAATATTTAAGAAAACCTGTAGAATTCGTAGCTCACGATTATAATGTTCTTGAAACAGACACAGAATTAAAACAAAAAATATTTACACATTTATGTACAAACGAAGATAATTTTATTGATACTCGCCTTAATAGATTTTCGAAACTTCTGCGATTAATACACGTAACTGCATACTGTTTAAGATTTATTAATAAATGTAGATCGAAAAACAATTTAGAGAGAGGAAATTGTACGTTTTTAACAGCATCTGAAATGAAAAAGAGCCTAAATGTTTGTATAAGATTGTCACAGTCTAAAAGCTTTAACGAAGAAATTAACTGTTCATCACAAGGTAAAGCTGTTAATAGAAAAAGTAAATTATATACACTCAATCCTTATCTTGATAACGACAATTTGTTACGAGTAGGTGGTAGATTGACGAATGCAAATGTTCCCTCAAATCTTAAATCACCAATTAGTTTAAGTAATAAATGCCCGTTAGAGAAATTAACAGTTGTAAATGCACATGAGAAAACATTGCATTGTGGCAATCAACTTAGCCTCAATTATATTCGGAAAAATTATTGGATTGTTAGGGTTAAATCTGTAGTAAGATCAGCCATACGAAAATGTATAACTTGTTTTAAATTTTATGTAAAACTAAATTTTTCACTTATGGGATATCTTTTAGAGTACAGAGTAAAATCAAATCGTCTTTTTCGTATCAGTTATTATAACTTTGCAGGTCTATTTACACCTTTATTGTACCCTGGTTGGTGGAAGAAAAGATATAAAGATTAAGCTTATATATGTTTAGTCGTCACAAAGGCCCTTCACTTGAAAATTGTTACTCATATAACTTCTCACGTTTTTTTTTGCAACCTTAAATTTAAATTGTACATCACGAGAATTGGTAACTGGTTTAAAACGATACCGGAACACTATAGTTATGGTAAAAGATGATAGGTTACCTCCCGGTAAATGGCTTTTGGGACGTATAGTTTCCAAACATCCAGGTGCAGATGGCATCACTCGTGTTGTTACACTTCAGTATAAGGATAAGTTGTTTAAACGACCGGTTGTTAAATTATGCCCTCTGCCTCTGAATGATTAAATGTTTGATATTAGTTAAGTCGCTTATATGTTTACAATGTATTTCACATACTTGTTTGTTAGAAATTATAAAGGACTTAGTCGTCCTTTGGGTGGCGGGATGTTTGAGATATTTTGTTACCGCACGCAGAACTAGATGGCGCTGTTCCATATTACGCCGCGCTAGAGATGTTCCATTGTAATAGTATAAGTGCAAGCTTGTGTCATATGAAATAAATACATCTCTAGCGCGGCGTAATATGGAACAGCGCCATCTAGTTCTGCGTGCGGTAACAAAATATCTCAAACATCCCGCCACCCAAAGGACGACTAAGTCCTTTATAATTTCTAACAAACAAGTATGTGAAATACATTGTAAACATATAAGCGACTTAACTAATATCAAACATTTAATCATTCAGAGGCAGAGGGCATAATTTAACAACCGGTCGTTTAAATTCCATCAGGTTAACATCCATCAGGTGAATTCGCAATCAAGAGCTAGCTTGCTCAACCATATGATGTCTTGTGAGGTGGGCGCTGTTTTCTATTTGTGACGAATGGCTTAAAAAAACCAGATAGCCCAGCGGTGGGACCGTGCGACTCTTTCGAGTTTCGACGACTGAACGGATTTTTGTACGGTGTTCACCAAAAGATAGTGCAATACTTCCGGATGGTTTAGTTAAATAATACATATCGATATTATGTAAATTGTGTTAAAGAGATCGCGTAGTTGTTAAAAAACGTGCTTGCTGGGAGCTTTAGTCGCGTGCGCTGAGTAAACCAACAGAGATACGCTAAAGTAATGTAGTAGAGAATTGTAGATCTATTAAAATACTACAAAAAAGTCCGTGAAAGCATGTCTCTATCTCTCACAGTTAACTCACAATAACTATTTTTATGCACTTTTTACTATTATGTAAATCACTGAATTCCACGCGGGCGAAGCCATTGTTAGCACAGCTAGTAATATAGTATGGTACCTTAATACTTGTGTACTAATACTAAAACATAAAAAATATACACCCAAGGAGAAGAAGAACCATCAAATTGTTTATATAAAAGGTTGAACCCACTAGTCACCCACAACGCCAACAGGCCAGTTAAAACTTATGTCTCATTGATAATTGCAATTCACTCTTCTCGACGAAGGAAAACACAGTAAGGAAACCTTCATATCTCAAGAGAATTCTAGGGATATGTGTAACTTACCAAACCGCATTGGACGACCGTAGCAGGTCTTAGCTCAATCCGTCTATCCAAAAACGGAGAGGCGAGGTCTATGTTCAGAAGTGGGATAGTAACTGACTGTTACTTTACTTTTTTTTACTCGTTAATACACTTGTGGTGTGATACAAATAGTTCACTGATAAGTTTATATTTTCCAGGCGGGGAAGAATTGTACAGTAGCACACTGTTCATCGTCGAGACAAATTATCAACCATTGGAAGCACTGCAACAAGAATGACTGTCCTGTCTGTTTACCTCTCAAACAAGCAGACCGGACTAGAACGAACACCATGAACCGTGAGTACCATTATTTCTATACTGGGGAATTTCTTTCTGTTATATAACGACTAAATTTTCATGTCATCTCTGATATATATTCCATTTGTTTTTTCAATTGCCAGAAAGTATTATAATGTTGTAAAAAGTATTGCCATATTAATAGAGTCGGGTCCCTAGTTTAAGGTAATGATTGTAAATCTTACTAACCTTTATATATCGATGGGCGATAGGTAACAAACTTCAAGTGCGTTAGATATACCAATTATGTAGAATTAGCACATGTTTCTGCAGCATCTTATCTAAGAATCTTGGAGAATTCCAAAACCAATAATTGTTTATTTTTTTGTCTTTACAAGACAAATGATTAATGAAGTTTGTAAACTTATATAAATATTTTACTCGAGTTTAAATAGACATCAATTGAGTTTTCATAAGATTCTTTTATTAACTTGATAAAATTTTATTAATTTATTTATATAACCTTTTTATAGATAGCCTTTCATGATTTTAATGTGTTTTCGCGCTTCTGTGTTTCTATTGTGTGTAAATAAAGTTAATTTACTTATACTACTATTTTTAATAATGGCGAAGTTCTCCCGGTTTATGAAATTTCATTTACTGTTACTAAATCCGCGTAGCTGAAAATAAAAAACAATCATTACAAAGCAATGGGGAAAATCAATATGTTTGTATGGCAACACTGAACAATGTGGGTAATATATTTTCAAGAACAATAACATAGGACGCACGGATTTCTGACAGTAAATTTCTCACATCTAAATGCACTTGTTAGTAACACGTTTTCTGCGCATGAGTATATTGTGTATGTGACACAATGTCAATGTCAAGTCATACCATACGAGCTTATAATACTGTATGTAACAAAGTATGTATGTGTTGCCTATCGTGTAACCTAGTCCAGATATATGAGACTCCCCGAATACCGATTCAATTTTTAGCTCAATGATAAGTATTGAGCAGTAATTGTATTAAGTGCTCTGCTCATTCGGCTTATTATTCTTTTATACTCTTTAAAGTTTACCAATATGAATCGATTAGCGATTAGTACTTCTACTCTTCAGAAAACTGTTTTAGTATTGGCCTTTTGCTATCCCACTGCTGTTCATAAGCATTCTCCCCTTTCTCCTTTGAAAAAGATTTTTTAGAAATTAGACCTATCATTTTGCTCCATTGATGCGGATGAATTAAATAAATAAATTCTTTATTTCACTTAATTAATTCCCAAACTTACATAACGAATATAGACCGAGCAAAGCGTTTCACCGATTAGGTTATACATATGCTGAGAATACTCCAGAGATATTCTTGTTTCATCACGATGTTTTCCTTTGCCAAAAAACGGCTCAACATTAAGTAAATATAGGTTTAGACGTTCGCAAGTTAGCGTATACTATGCCGAGCACTAACAATTGACAATTTATCAGCCATTCGACGAATCCCGCAGGCCTACCATGAACTCTTATTGCGACTCACTTGAATGTTGCCATATCTTTGTTGGAACGCCAATTCTATTGGGTTTTCCGGATTCAACAAATTGTATAAGTATAGAGTCCTTTTAGCCACTACTAGACTTATCTGGAATGGTAATTTATAGAAAATATTGGTTATCAAACATTCTGTTCATAAACTGCAGGCCTACCATGAACTTTTATTGCGACTCAATTGAAGACGTAAACTAAATTGTTTTGCTTTTTCATACCATGACGTGTTAAAGACGCACAAATTAAGTCGTTGCCGAATGAGCGTTCGGAATGCGTCCTAAAACATTTGAGTAAAAGAGACAGAGTTATCTATAGTTCATATAACGTTATCTTTTTCAAACATTACGACCCCAATGCAATCCACACATCATGGTACGAGAGATCGGTTGAGTTTAGGTACTGACTTTAAATTGAATCCTTTTGTGAAAGTTTATGGTAGGCCTACTGGTTATGCATTTTGTATTAAGTTTTCATTATATCGTGCTTTATAGTTAGTCTGTCCTTCTTTCCCTTTTGCACTACGCTCTTATTCGGTGACTTCGAATTGAATCGTTTTCTAAAAGTTCATGGTAAGCCTACCGGTTATGTATTTTGTGTTATAAAATGGCTTAAGTCTTCATTTCATTCATTTTAATCGTGATTTATAGTGAGAGTCTGTCCTTTTTTCCCTTTTGCACTACGCTCTTATTCGGGTTGCTCAACTCTGACCCCAATGCAATCCACACTTCATGGTACGAGAGATCGGTTGAGTTTAGGTACTGACTTTAAATTGAATCCTTTTGTGAAAGTTTATGGTAGGCCTGCTGGTTATGTATTTTGTGTTATAAAATGACTTTAGTCTTCATTTCATTCATTTTAATCGTGATTTATAGTGAGTCTCTCCTTTTTTCCCTTTTGCACTAAGCTATTCGGGTTGGTAAACTCTCAGTGTCTAACGGTGATACGTGTCGTTCAATGGGTGTCTTTGTGTAGCTGCGGTGTCCCATACCACGACGGGAGTGGGCTCGGTAGGAGTGGGTGGTGTGGGCGCGGCGGGTGCTGGCGGCGTGGGCGTGGGCGTGGGCGCTGTCAGTGTCAACGTGGCGACCGCGCCCGCACCCAACGCCCTCCCGACCGTCAACTCACTGGCAGGTAAGTCTACTACTTGGGCGTCTCTATGTCGTGCTGAGCATGTTGTTTGTTGGTAAATTGTGTTCTATGTTTTAGCAAGACGGGTTTTATATTAAAAATGAACATCTTAAATCACGCTAAGCTAGTTGTATTTAACACGCAACACTACACCCTGTATTATTGAGCAGAAATAAATAAATAAATAAATAAATATATGGGACATTTACACACATGGTCGTCCGTCCCCAAAGTAAGTAACTTAATACTTGTGTTATGGGTTACGGACAAGTGGTAGATATACTACATATATAAGTTTAAATACATACTTAAATACAAATATACACCCAGGCTCGAAGAACCAACAATTTGTTTATAGAAAATGTTGGCCCTCGGCGGGAATCAAACCCACGACAATCATCAATATACAATAATCAATCTATTAAAAAAATTATAAATATAACATAAATTCTTGTTGCAAAAGCTAGTTATGAAGTTTACTCAGTATGCTGGTCTTTTTTTATTTTTGGAAATTTTGGAACAATTTGCACCAATCTTAACTGGTATATTAGGATATTATATACCTAGAATAGCCACATAGTTTGTCTCGCGTTCCACTTAATCCTTAAGAATTTTTGGTCAGCAAAAGCATAGATATTTTATTGCTTCTTTTTTTTATAGGTTTGCGACTCATTTCTGTAGTGTTGCTATATGAAAGTATATTCCCAATATTAAGGTATCATTTTCTACAATCTATTATACTTTTACAATCTCCAATATTCTTTTGTTATCATTACTCCTCTCTATTATTTCATAACACATTAAAACCCCCTTACAATAATCTGAAAAAAAAAACATACAAACTTAAAGAATTTACTAAAATAAGAATTTCTAGAAGTAGTTGAACGAGAATACGAAATGGACGTTGTTTTTGTAAAAAATCTGATCAGTATTCAGGTCAGTTAGAGACGAATAAATTTACAGATATAGAGATAAAAAACCATTCAATTTGCAAAATGCAGTCAAAATATGTATGTAATATATTGTTCTACCTACTAGACCCAACGATCAAAATGCTTTGGGATAAATGTATAGAAAGTGTACAGAAAGATTCCAATCAAGTGTAAAAAATATGCTTATACGTAAAGCATATTACAAAATTGAAGATTATTTGGATGATAAGAAAGCCTGGATTTGGAAATCCTTTCAACTTCATACAAGACAGCGGTTTAATAATGTGAAATTGAAAATATTTAAAAGATTGACCGCCGAGTTTCTTGCTGGTTCTTCTCGGTAAGAGCAACATTCCGAACCAGTTGTAGCTTCATTAATCATATTGATGCTTGACGATTCAAAAGTTTATTTGAATAAAGATTATTTTGATTTGATTTGCTTTGAATGTATTTCTTTTCTACTATGGATTGCGGAATTTTATTGTAGAAGCGAATGTTCCTTGTATTCAAAAGAACCTGCCAAATAACCATGGGCGTAGCGAGGTACGGGCACTGAAAACTGACAATTTGCAACATAGTGACACTATAATATTACAAGGCTTGCATAAGACCTATTACGTACCTCATCAATCAAATTTCAAAATTTTTCAATACCAAAAATAATACAGCTATTTCTGGTTATTATTTTAACTTTTTTTTTCCAGTCTACAACTACTAATAAGACATACTCGTTAAAAACTTCTAATTAAAACAATATATTATATAAAATCTACTAAAACAATATAGTCTAGGATTTTCTGCCCCCCTTGTATATAATCTGGCTACTCCCTTGCAAATAACACTGAGTTTACCCCTTTTTTGGTTACGAAATTATTATAAACTAATTCAAGTTTGTTGGATAACCGTGTCAATTATATAATCTTTGTAAAACAAACTTTGTGTTTGATCATATAACCAAACTTGAACGAAAACAAGTCCAAACTTTATGGAGTTTTGTTATGGCTGGACCTGATTACATAATGTTTTCCCAACGTTTTGACTACATAGTTAAACCAGAGTGCTATTTATTGTGATTTGACGGTGTTAATCAATTTCGTACTCGTATTGTAAACTTATTTTTTAATATTGTAAATTGTTTATTTCTTGCCTGAAAATTTAATGTTGGTTTGTTAAAAAATAAATGACTAGTTTTTTCTATACTACCTTTTAGTAGAAACTGTATAAAAATCCGTTCAGTAGATTTAGAGAATATCGATTACGTACAAACAGACATCTTTGGGGACTTTGTCTTATAATAAGTATAGATATAAGTATAGATTATATAATATAAGTATAGATTATTTCCAAGCTTAAAACAGACGTCGAAACGGCAAAACTAGTTTATTTTCCTTACTTCCATAGCATTATGTCTTATGGAATAATGTTATGGGGTAAATGCGCTGATATTGAGAAAATTTTTGTATTGCAAAACAGAGCCATACGTGGCATTTATAATTTGAGTCCGCGTGAGTCCCTGCGAGAGAAGTTTAAAGAAACAGGTATTATTACGTTAGCTTCACAGTATATTTTTAGCAATTTGATTTTTGTGCATAAAAATATACATAATTATAAAAAGATTGGTGACGTATATAATAGACAAAGTAGGAACCGACATAAGCTTGCGGCTCCTGCTTTGCGCCTTGTAAGAGTACGTAAGTCGTTTGTGGGTTTGGGTATAAGATTCTATAACGAAATTCCACAATCAATTTTAACTTTGCCATTACAGCAATTTAAAAATACTGTTAAAAAGAGGCTGATACAGAAAGCCTATTATACCGTGGAGGCTTACATTGATGATAAGAATGCGTGGATATAGCTGCTCTTTGACCTTGTGCAGGGTAGCTATGACAAAGTGTAATTAGTATTAAGAATCTTATTTTTTAAAAGAGCTCCACCGAGTTTCTTGCTGGCTCTTCTCGGTAGGACGGCTTTCCGAACCAGCAATAGAGTCGACGATCCAAAAGCACTTGTTTACAAGTTTATTTGAATAAAGAATATTTTGAATTTGAATTTTGAAAAAAGAAAGCGGGTAAAAGAAAAAATATTTACAGACTGTGCGACTGCGAAGCAATGTTTTATTGTTCCAGCTAGTTAATTTTTCAGTACTTGATGGTGCTATAATGGAAGTTTTAAATTATATAAAAACACCAGTCTGCGAATCTATAAGATATCGAATATATATTTAATAATGACCCACAGTATGCCTTACTTTTATTTATAAGACGGCTTCCGAGTTTACTTTATTATTCTGTTAAATGTAAGAAAATAACACCAAAATGGGATGTTTGATTTCTTCGTGAATAAATTATGTATATCAAGTAAATTCTTAGTCTAGATTTTAAAAGATATTAAAGGGATTTTAGGTAAGAGACTGTCAACAAGTCAGCACAGGATATCAGTAGAAATTGAAACTTTCGATACAGCGCCACCTATCGGATGCAATTGTCATACTTTAAGTTAAAACGAATACTTAAAATTTTACAGCGAAATCGGATAGGCGGTTTAGATGTTTTACGTGAATTATATTGATATGACCCATATCGTGTGTTGATGATTTTTAATATAACTACGAATAGATTTTTTTTCGAAATGCGATATAATGTTCCTAAAAATGATAAGTAGTTAATTTATAAAGTTTTCGCGTACAATCTTATTAGTTTTTAAAATAATCCCTCATAAATTTAATTACTTAATTTAATTTATTTTATTTATCACATGGTCAATCAATTTTTATTATAAACCGAAGAATTCCGAAAAATAAAGTAAAAACAAGTTTATTAATTTAACGTTTACATAGATTTATCAAGTCTTCTATTAAAAATAGTTTTAAAGTATTAACATTTTCGTTGCCTTACAGATTTATCCACCAGGACTAAAATGGTAGAAGACATTGAAAATGTTATTACAAAATGTTCTTGATGATAATTTGTTGTCTTGTCTTGTGATAGAATTTATTATTGGTTTTATATTCGAGTAATAAAAATAAATAAAAAAATCTATTGAAACAAAAGGTATTTATTATAAGTAAACCAATTAAAATGTTATTCATTCATGTTAATCTATATTTGTTTCCATAAACAGCATATTTATGGTTAATTTTATAATAAAAAGAAATAATTAATATCTATCTTAAGTCAAATATATAAATATTTAAATTAAAAAATAGTCACATTATCGTTTCTAATATATTTTTTGTAATATCCAACAAATTCATTATCATTAATATAATAATAACCTTTGTATTTTTTCATAAAATATACGAGTTAAACCGATTTTGAGGCGTTGATTTATTTTTATTAATATAAAATGAACGATCATCTTGCTTTGCTAATTGGAATTTCGAAAATTTGGCACTACCTACTTTAAGAATAACAATTTCTAAACTCAAAAATTCAAAAATATAATTATCAGCAATATATAGTGATAATTATTACTATTTTTAGATACTTATATTATTAACAAAACTTTTCGTGGAAGTTGTATGACAGAATTACATCTACTTTCGAATACTAGTCAAAGCAAAGATCTTTACCAAATATATACTGAGTTAATTGCAATTAATTTTTTGAAATTAAAAAAGTGATTGAGATAATTAACAAAGTTTGCTATATCAATCCAAGCTAAAAAACAAAATTTTAATAAAGCGCAAAAAGAATCATTATAGATAAGGGAATCATCATTTTTCTGCCCTTATCCCACTCAAAGTGGGGTCGGAACAACATCATTTTCACTTTCAGTCTCCCCTGTCATTCGTCAACTCTATCTTTACTTCTCATATATGCATGATTTCCTTCACACAATCCAACCATATCTTTTTAGGCCTGCCTCTAGTTACAAATCCAGCCACATTCATATTTATGACTTGTTTCGTCACATGAATAAGAGAATATAATCCTATAGCAAAATAATCTTATTATTACTTTTGTATTATGGATCTCCGCAAAGTAACGCCTAATTCTATAAATTATTTAAAGACGGTTTGTGCTATGTTTTGGAATAGAAGCGCTTTTCGAAACTTATTTACGTAGTTGTAGACTAAACAATATATTTAAATACCAAATTTGAAAAAAGATAATTTCCATTTCAAATGTGTCCACATATTCTAGACACAAAATTGATCTATCAATAACATCATTTATATGCAACCTCCGATAAGTTACTATTGAAAATAATTTAAACTTCCCAGATTCCTTGTTTTTCTTCGCGACATATTAACAAGCACCCAGCTTATATAAAATAAAAAATCTTTCGTAAACTACTATACTGAGAAAAATCTAAATCTGACAAAAAAAGAAACTATCGATTAATAAGATTTCGAGCCTGGGTGTATTTAAACCTATATATGTAGTATATTTACCACGTGTCTGTCACCCATAACACAAATATTAAGTTACTTTTGGGATAGACGACCGTCCCATATATATATATATTTTTTTTTAAATGTATGGGACATTTACACACATGGTCGTGCATCCCCAAAGTAAGTAACTTAATACTTGTGTTTTGGGTGAGAGACAACTGGTAAATATATACATATATAATTTTAAATACATACTTAAATACATATATACACCCAGACTCGAAGAACCAACAAATTCTAAATAGAAAATGTTGCTTCTCGGCGGGAATCGAACCCGCGACCCACGGAGCCGAAGACAGGGTCACTGCCCACTGCGCCAACGGGCCAGTGGGTCAGATTGAAAGAGCGCTCCTCATAATTTTAAATATGGCCAGTAATTATAACATAATTGTTTAAGAAAAAATGTTGAATGAAATTATTTTGTTAGTACTAGAAGTCGAGCTGTGATAGCCCAGCGGTGAGACCGTGCGACTCTTTCGAGGGGAACACGAGTTCAAACCCGGGCAGGCACCAATGAGTTTTTCTATTAAAACTCACGTGTCTAATTGATAATTGCAATTTATCACACGCTTTTCGGTGAAGGAAAACATCGTGAGGAAACCTGCATATCTCTAGAGAATTCTGGAGATATGTGAAACCTACCAATCCGCATTGGAGCAGCGTGGTAGGTCTTAGCTCCAACCCTTCTCTCCAGAAACGGAGAGAGGAGGCCTATGCCCAGCAGTGGGATAGTAACAAGTCATTACTTTATTTTTTTAAGGAAGAACAAGTTTAAATATAGCTTGGGGATTCATTAATACTCAGTTCTGAACCGTCTTTAACAGTATATATTAGTGATGTAATGGTTAAGTGTAAGACTAAAATGGTATGGACATGTAATTAGGAGGGATGAAAACCATGTGACCACGCGATTATTAAATAACAGGCTGCTACTTTTTACTAGAAGTTGGTTGCTATTATTAAAATCCAAGAATTGTGTAGGCGGTGTACCATCAACGGCACCACCGACGAGCAACAACGTGGGCGGAGTGAGCGCGGTGGGCGGAGTGAGCGGTGTGGCCGGCGTGAGCAGCGTGGGCGGCAGTGCGGACATGAAGCGCGCGTACGAGGCGCTCGGAATCGCGTGCCCGACGTCCGTCGCGGGCATGGTGGGCGGTTTCGCGCGCGCGCCTTTCCCACGGCTGGCGGTGCCGCGGCCGCCGGGCCTGTCGGAGGTGTTGCCGCAGCAGTCGATGCAGCAGCTGTTCGCGCACCAGTCGCAACCCGAACTGCAGCAGCAACAGCCACAGCAGCAATTGGTAAGCGATGCAAAATTATCTCTTTGCAAAAAAAAAAATTTTTTTATTGCAAAAAAGAGCCATTTATTTATTTATTCATTTATTATTATGACAAGCCAATAGTATTTTACACATACTTATTAATACACATTTTCATACGGTAAGTTCTAGGTAATACACTTTTTAAGGCGAGTACAGCGTTATCGTAGGTACAAAAGTTATTTATATAACTAAAAGGAGTCAAATTAAGTTATATGTTAAGGAAAATTTTGATAAAAACTATTACTAAAACTAAACAACTTAAAGCAGGCAAGCAAGTTTATTTTTATATTTCAATAGTGGGTCGTGGAAGATGTCTATATCATGGGAATTAAGTGCGTTATAAGTTACTCAAATTATAAATGCCATACGTGGCATTTATAATTTGAGTCCGCGTGAGTCCCTGCGAGAGAAGTTTAAGGAAACAGGTATTCTTACGTTAGCTTCACAGTATATTTTTAGCAATTTGATTTTTGTGCATAAAAATATACATAACTATAAAAAGAATGGCGATGTATATAATAGACAAAGTAGGAACCGACATAAGCTTGCGGCTCCTGCTTTGCGCCTTGTAAGAGTACGTAAATCGTTTGTGGGTTTGGGTATAAGATTCTATAACAAAATTCCACAATCAATTTTAACTTTGCCATTACAGCAATTTAAAAATACTGTTAAAAAGAGGCTGATACAGAAAGCCTATTATACCGTGGAGGCTTACATTGATGATAAGAATGCGTGGATATAGCTGCTCTTTGACCTTGTGCAGGATAGCTATGACAAAATGTAATTAGTATTAAGAATCTTCTTTTTTAAAAGAGCTCCACCGAGTTTCTTGCTGGCTCTTCTCGGTAGGACGGCTTTCCGAACCAGCAATAGAGTCGACGATTCAAAAGTACTTGTTTACAAGTTTACTTGAATAAAGAATATTTTGAATTTGAATTGAATTTGAATTTGATGTTCAGTTTTGCTAGCGAGCAGTACTGACATAGGCCATGAGCCATTGAAAAATAATATATTTAAAATTAATTTGAACCCTATGTACTAATTATTACGAATCAATTTTCCATGTTCAGTATTGCTATACAATTTCATATTATGTCTGTTTTGACACTGGCGATTTGTTCACAGATGACCGCGGGAGGCTCGCTCCAACTGCCAGTGGGGCCCGTCACCGCAAACCCCGTACCCGGCACGAAAGAGTGGCACCAGTCTATAACACCCGATCTCAGAAACCACCTTGTTCATAAACTGTAAGTTAACATTTGCATTATTAACAAGTGAAACCTTGCCAAATTTTGATTAAATACCAAATTTTGACAATATTGGCGGATTAGCCGTGAAAGCGTAACATACAGACAGATTTTATATGTATTTTTTTTTTAATATAAGTATGCATTTATAATTTAAGTATAGATATAAGTATATATATGACTGGCCCGGTAGCGAAGTGGGTAGTGACCCTGCCTTCAGCTCCGCGGGTTCGATTCCCGCCGTTGGACAACGTTTTCTATAAAAAGATTGTTGGTTCTTCGAGCCTGGGTGTGTCTTTGTATTTAAGTATGTATTTAAAATTATAGATGTAGTATATCTACCAGTTGTTCGTCACCCATAACACAAGTATTAAGTTACTTACTTTGGGGACGGACGACCGTGTAAGTGTCCCATATATTTATTATTATTATTATTATATAAATGCGTAAAGCAAACACTTTGTATACCTTTATTACGCGGACTGAGAAGTATGAAATTTGGTTAATATCTTTTTAGCTAATGCGAAATTGAATCAATCAAAATTTTTTTACACACGGAAATGCATTTGATACACACGCGTGCAAACACATATAAAATACTAATTTTTTTTTTTTGATTGACAAAACAAGAAAAGTCAGCATAATAATAAAACTATTTTTGCCCTAAAAATAACAGTTGTTGTTAATGTTATAAGAAATACGCATAATGTGCATAATATCGTTTAAAAATAAGTATTATTTTCTAACGGCTTGCCGCCACCAGCTGCGTCATTTGCCAATTACACGTCATTGAGTAAATTTTCTAAACAAACAATAAGGTACTGTGTGGCTCGAAATAATATACTTCATACTACTAACTTTTTTTTTTGAGTAGGCTGGAAAGTTGTACAGGCACTGCGAATTAAAATAATTGTCGTATTAGTGGTCCACTTTGTATAATTCTGACTGTTTTTTCATTAGTATTTCTTTTTCTTAGGGTGCAAGCTATCTTTCCGACGCCAGACCCAACGGCAATGCAAGATAAACGAATGCATAACCTTGTCGCGTACGCGAAAAAAGTGGAGGGAGATATGTATGAAATGGCGAGCACGCGGTCCGAATACTACCACTTGCTAGCCGAGAAAATATACAAGATACAGAAAGAGCTCGAAGAGAAACGGCAGAAAAGAAAAGAACAGCAAATGCAAGCGCAGCAGGCGCAACAACAGCAGCAGCAGAACCAGTTGCAGCAGCCCGGCGTGCTCGGCAGCGGGGGCGTCATGAGCAGCGTGAGGCCCTCCGCTCCAGGCGTGGGCGTGGGCGTGGGCAGCGTGGTCGGGCGGCCCAACCTGCCCTCGCAGCCTGGCCTCCCGTCGATGCGAATTCCCTCCCCCGGCATGCCTCTGTCGATGTCTGGCAACCGTATGACATATCAGACCAACATTGTCTGTCCACCCGGACCTAGCCCCAATCAGGTAAGCATTTGCAGTACGAGCCAATTAATAATGTAAAAAAGTAAAGTAACAGCCTGTTACTATGCCCACTGCTGGGCTAAGGCCTCCTCTCTCCGTTATTGGAGAGAAGGATTGGAGCTAAGACCTACCACGCTGGTCCAATGCGGATTGGTAGGTTACACATATCCCTAGAATTCTCTAGAGATATGCAGGTTTCCTCACGATATTTTCCTTCACCGAAAAGCGTGTGATAAATTGCAATTATCAATTAGACACATAAGTTTTAATAGAAAACTCATTGGTGCCTGCCCGGGGTTTGAACCTATGTCGTCTCTAGAGAGTCGCACAGTCTCACCGCTAGGCTATCACAGCTTACGATTAATATAAATAATAATATTAATAAATTAATAATGATACGATGTTAAATGACGTACAATATTTAGAAAAGACAAACTAAAGTAAAGATCAATATGATAACTGATTATTTGCCTTAGTATGGTTTGACCACGATTTTTTTTTTGTATGTATTTAATATGTGAATCGGAATTTCGTTATCCTATATGTTACACCGTTGTATAAGCTTTAAGTTTGCCAAATTTTAAATTAGCCTTGAAAGCGTAACAGACAGACAGACTAATATTATATTAGTATGTATAAGACATCATCACATCATCCTCCTGTCCTTAATTCACTATTAAATGGGGCCGACACGACATGTTACAAACATGTTGTCATATGCTTTAGCTATGTATTTTACAACCGGTCGCCTGCCTGACGTTAGCTTACCTTAGTCGTATTGTACGACCCCTCGGTAAGAATGAGGGTGATTTATTCTACTCAGCCGAATACCACACGGCGGGTCGCCTTACCTTAGTCGCCTTTTACGACACCTCGGTAAGAAATGAGGGTGGTCTATTCTACTCAGCCGGTTACCACAGGGCCAAGTGTGGATATGACAATGTTAGACTCAAAAATGATTATGAGGGTGGTCTATTCTACTCAGCCAGTTACCACAGTGCCAAGTGTGGATATGACAATGTTAGACTCAAAAATGATTATGAGGGTGGTCTATTCTACTCAGCGGGTTACCACAGGGCCAAGTGTGGATATGACAATGTTAGACTCAAAAATGATTTCTTCGCTCCCCCACAGATGCCGCATACACCGAACGGTGGTAGTGTCAGCGGCATCGGCAGCGTAGGCAACCCGGGCATGTCGCCGTTCGGGCAGCCGATGACGTCACCGGCGCCGCAGTACCCGCTGACCGCGAACGGGCCGCCGCTCGCGTCGCCCGGGCTGGTCACTGGCGGCGGCGTGGCGGGCGTAGGCGCGGACGTGAAGCGCGTGGGGGTGGCGAGCCCGTTCATGAACCACACGGGTGCGTTTCGCGGGGATGCGGGTGCTTCCCCCGCGGGCGGCGCGGCCACGCCGGCCACGCCGCTCGCGCACGCGAGCCCCGCGCCCGACCCGAGGCCCGCCTCGCGACCGCCGTCCGCCGCCGCGCCCGTCTCCGCGCAGATGGCCGCGCTCCAAGTATGTACAGACGTCAACGAATAACACTTAACTACTATATTTTGAATTTTTTTTTATTTATTTATATTTATATATTTAAGTTAAAAAAATTTAAAAAAAATTACGAGATCAATTTTTATAATATTAATGTTTTGTAATATAATACTTATATTTTATTGTAATATGTATGGTACCATGTAAGCATGCTAGGTTCACATCTAGAAGTCATCAATTATTATAAGCGAAAAATTATGTTGACTATTTGATATTTTTAATTGTATGACAGTTTTGTGAACTAACTAGTTTAAAAAAAAAGTAAAGTAGCGGCCTGTTACAATCCCACTGCTGGGAAAAGGTCTCCTCTCCGTTTCTGGGTTGGAGCTAAGACCTACCGCGCTGCTCCAATGCGGATTGGTAGGTTACACGTATCTCCAGAATTCAAATCAAATCAAATCAAAATAATCTTTATTCAAATAAACCATTTCAGGCACTTTTTAATCGTCAAGCATCAATATGATTAATGAAGCTACAACTGGTTCGGAATGTTGCTCTTACCGAGAAGAACCAGCAAGAAACTCGGCGGTCAATCTTTTAAATATTTTCAATTATACATTATTAAACCACTGTCTTGTATGAAGCTGAAAGGATTTTCAAATCCAGGCTTTCTTATCATCCAAATAATCTTCAATTTTGTAATATGCTTTACGTATAAGCATATTTTTTACACTGGATTGAAATCTTTCTGTACACTGGTCTAGAATGGATGGATGAATCGTCAGTTCTACCACAGGTCCAAAAAGCTGATACCACAGGTCCAAAAAGCAAATAATCAAAATGTGACTATGTGCGATGTATGCTTGACAAGCGAATCCCAAATTCGCTGTACTTGTCGCGTTGCAAATCGCTGCTTCATCTACCAGCAGTTTTAGTCTCTCTCTCTTAATCTCATTCCCGCAGTCGCGCTGTCTCTCTCTCTCGCACACGCACACCCACACTTATCTATCGCTACCTCTCTCTCTATATATATATATATATATATATATATATATATATATATATATATATATCGCTTTGTATTTCTGGATCTGTCTCTTGGTTTATAGGTTTCATTCTTTTAGGAATTTTCACATATCACATTGTTAATTTTCTTCTTTGGATCCAGCTACCCTTTTGAACTTTTCACGTACAGCAAGTCAGTGCTCAATCAGTAACTTCATGCATTATGATTTTCTTTCTTCCATTGGCACTACCGATTGGAATTAATGATAATCGATAAAACAGAAACAGGAGAGGAGTCTTAAAATACGTCAGGAGAATACTCCACATCTTAATCGTGCATATAGAAACCTTGCAATGGATACATTTGTTAAACCTGTGGCTTCCTTACCTTGTTACAGAACGCAGTCGCGGACGACAGCCCGCCTGATATCAAACGTGAGCCCGACGAGTGTCGCATCAAAGAAGAGCCCGAGGAGGACTGCGGAGGCAAGGGCATGCGAGACGAAACGCCCCAGGACAAGGACGCGGTGGACAGATTCGACCGGCCAGATCCTTTCATCAAGCAAGAGATCAAGCAGGAAATAAAGCAGGAGATCAAAGAGGAGCCGGTGGAGGTCGCCGCGGGCACGGACTCCGGTGACCGGGGGCCCAAGAAAATGTTTGCGTTCAAGCCAGAGGAGCTCCGGCAGGCGCTGCTGCCGACCTTGGAGAAACTCTTCCGTCTCGACCCCGAATCGTTGCCGTTCCGGCAGCCGGTGGACGCGCAGGCGCTCGGCATCCCGGACTACTTCGACATAGTGAGCAGACCGATAGACCTGTCCACGATCAAGTCGAAACTGGACCGCGGCCAGTACAACGACCCCTGGGAGTACGTGGACGATGTCTGGCTGATGTTCGAGAACGCGTGGCTTTACAACAGAAAGAACTCGCGCGTGTACAGATACTGTACAAAGGTGAGTCAGCGCAGTATTTATTTTTATGCTTTATGGAACGGGTCGCTAACTCATTTTCTGACCGCAAGAATACAGCAACTTGCACTATTACATATGTTGTTCCGCGCAAACGTGCGGACGGATGAAACAACCTCCGGGACCTGGGCCCGTCGTCTCGGCGTCTCAACCTACCTTATGCGGCCGTCAGCTGTATGTGGTCCGGCCTCATGAGTCACTGCGTGTATATGTGTACGTGTGTGTGTGTGTGCTTGTATGCACTTGGCCGATTCCCGAAACCGTTGGCTCGCCTCTGTAGTCTTCCACGGACACGTAATGTCTGTTTCTCCCGGAGTATACACTTCACTATATCGGTTAAATAACACCCGGTGTGCACACAACCTTCGTAAGGTCATACGTTATTGAATCGTCCCTATATCGGGGAACAGTAACCCCATCGCGCACTAAAACCGCGGACGGTCGCGTCTTCTCAAACGCTTCACTGGTTAAATGCGTCACTAAATACTTATATCAATCTCAAATGTCAATACAGTCGTAGCACTACTGAAAATAACACCCGAACAACGCAAAATTTCACGTGTGTGTTGTAACAGAATGCCGTATACGGGCACACGCCGCCTGTACTTATCGTAATCCAAAACGTTACTAACTTTCGGCGCTCGCGTTGACAATCGGATGCATAAAGGTCGTTGCTTCGGCCGGTCGCGCCGCGTCGCGCGCGTCAATTTGTTCAAAACAACCTCTTTTTTGTTAAACAAAAATCTTTTCGATATCCGCGCATTTACTTCATAACAATATTCCATAAGACATGATGCTAATTTAAGAATACGTATATCCTGAAACTTTTTCCGCAGGCAATTGTAAATGCCATTTACATAGTAAAGGATTAACAGTGTTATTCGTTTTCAGTTGTCGGAGGTGTTCGAGGTAGAGATAGATCCTGTGATGCAGAGCCTTGGGTACTGTTGCGGGCGGAAATATACATTCAACCCGCAAGTGCTGTGCTGCTATGGCAAGCAGCTCTGCACGATACCCCGTGATGCCAAGTACTTCAGCTACCAGAACAGGTGATTATATAGAATAATTCATATAATCATTCAGATCAGAATCCAATATACAATATTAATATAAAGTGGTATATAAGAAAAAAACTTCCCAGACATTTTTTTTTTACAAATTTAGCTGCTTCAGTTGGACCCCTTGCAGCTACATTTCTAACATATTCCCAAACGTCGATAAAAGTTATATTACAAGCGTAGACCTGCAGGCCTACCATGAACTCTTGTTGCGACTCAATTGAATATTATCTTTTGGAACAATGTTATTATGATATTAATGAATTCTTGTAAATTGAGATGTTTCGTAAATTTGATTGACATTTTTTATTATTATTATTTTTTTTAATTATATGACATCATAATAATATTCTATAGCTAAGTAGACTTTTAGTGTTTAAAATTTGCACGCCACTTATGGCTTTATGGCTGTGTTAATTATTTTTAAAATCTTATTGTACCCATATTCTGCAAATAAAGATTTTTATTATTATTATTATTATTATTATTGAAGACGTAAACGACGACCGCGAACCGCTTTCTTTTCGTACCATGAAGTGTGAATTGCATTAGGGTCGTAATGTTTGAAAAAGATAACGTTATATGAACTATAGATAACTCTGTCTCTTTTACTGTTCTTACTGTTACATGTTCTTAGGACGCATTCCGAACGCTCATTCGGCAACGACTTAAAGTGTGCGTCTTTAAGACGTCATGGTATGAAAAAGCAAAACAATTTCGTGTGAGTCTTCAATTGAGTCACAATAAGAGTTCATGGTAGGCCTGCTGGACCATTTTGGAGACTAAATATGTTGATCATAGCATAATATGACATTCATTATTATGGCATATTTCGTAATACTTTGTTTAATAGCATAAGTTTTAATGTAACAAAAAAAAAATACTTAAAATATATGAGCCTTCTTTTTACACACATTCACATATTTAGTCAATTAGATTATAATATATTTATTATAAAAAATGCCAACATTTTCTTAGTTCTAAGATTTTTTTTTGTGTGATTTTTGTCACATTGTTTGTGATCTGGAATTAACATATTTCGTAATTTTTATTTCGCAATCAACTTGTAACCTTCATAAAGTAACATTTATTTATATGATTTTATCTGTACGGGCTAACACGTACATTTGCACCGTCGGCATTTACGCCATATTATTAATATCACTTAATACAAATTTGAAATCAGTACGACGTTAGCGGCCACGCGTGTTCAACCTATTCATTACTATCAAATCATTATAATTTATATCAATCAAATAAATCTATCAATTAAGCGTCGCAGTTATCAATATCAGTTATCAACAAAAGATAGTACAGGGTACATCTTTTTGGTCCTTCGAGCCGGATAATTACTAAATTATAATTCTAAAACAATCTAAACACATATTCATTCAAGTACATTATTCTTCGTGAATGATAGAATTGTTTCAATTTGAATATAAGATGAATGCAAAGTTGCTTTATGAAGGATACTTGTTTGTGAAATAAAATTTTATCGGGACAATGTTTCAACATTTTGACTCATTCTTTCGCCGTTCTTCACATACATCTTCCTGTCGCTTTCCTAGATAGATTATAGATGTCTAGAATTGTCATGAAGTTGAAATAGGTCTTATTTACTGTGCCTTATCATACTCATTTGTCGTACTTTTATCACATACTGTATTTAAATGTAACCACCCTCATACTTTCATTTGTAGTTTATCATCGCTAGGAAAAAGTAATACAGGAAACTGAAAATCCAAATCCAATCAAATCCTTTCTCATTGCTCAAGTTTGTCTAAAACTTAGATATTACCTTTTTTTAATCAAAATATAAAAACAAATAATAATTAGAAATTAAGGGATTTTAATAAATTTGGGTGTAGATATGTGTTACAAGATTTTTGAAACTTAACAAATACATCAAAACCTTTAGAAAAATATTCGGTTTTTGTTGTGATGATCGAAATTACTGCGCTTTGGCCACCCCTAAAATTATAAATAACAATTCTCGTCAATTTCTATTCGACTCCTGATTTTTTTTTCGCGAATCAAAATTATAAACCGTTCCTAGTCCTTCACGACCATACATGTATCTTGTGTTTCAGATGTGTTTTTAAATTGTGTTTAACTTAATATATAAGATCATACAGCCGTTATACGAGACCGCGGCGGTGGAGGAACTAATGCACCGGGCAAAATTTTACCGACTAAAACTTTTATGATATAAAAAAAAGTACGCAATAAATAACGCACATCGAAGCTCAGAGAGAGAAATCGGCTAGATTCTGCTTCATAGAGCATTGTCTCTATCGCACAGACTGACGAACCCGTGTGTGACAGAGACAGCGCTCTACGAAGCGCTCTCGTTCTAAGTTCTCGATGTGCATTATTTATTGCCGGGTACTATACACGTAGGTCTAAGTAAATCCTTCTTGTTTCTTTTTCATCTATTCCATGTCAATATCATAATTTCATTAAAGTATTAAAATCGTCTAAATGTTCGGGTTGTTTTAAAAAAATCTTAACACCCAACTAGATTGCGGTATATATCGTGGTGCTAAGTATTTGAGTGACCTAATTAAAAAAAGTTTAAAAATTAAAAAAAGTAGCGCCTACTAAAGTCGCGAGTATTAAAAAGTCCTAAAACATCTCTTTCGAAGCGTGATGTCATATATGGCATTGAAATAAAGTTAACAATGTATCTAACTCCATTAAGCGCTATTTTTAATACGGTCACTTTAATACAAAGTGTACGATATATGCATATCGGTAATTTACATATTTGAAATTTAAATTCGTACACTGCACAATATTATCGCGAATTCCCGAAATATTGATCGCCTCTAAAATTCATCCAAATTAAAGATTCTTCCTAATAGAGCACTGATTTTTTTAACTCAATTCTCTCGTTACTGATTACCAGTATTTAAAGTATTCATAATTTAATAAATAATAAAAAAAAATCATGCAAGATTGATTCTTTGAAATTTGATTCCGCAAAAAAAAAAACTTAAACTTAAATCGACTAAATATTTGAGTTGTTCGTCGATTTTATGTAATACTCAATATTCTACGTAGTAGATCTATATGCAGACAGTTTTTAAAGTTCACAACAAAGGCCTTGAATAAATTTGGAATTCAAATACGACACATAATGGCGAACACTATTTATCATAACGAATACGGAAATTCTGTTTATCTAGATACAATCTGAAAACTGCTGCACTTTATGCCTTTGTTAATGATTATTCTTTAAACTGGATGTTATTGTACTTTTTAAATAAATAATTTTTCGAAAATTTGTTTGGACAAGTAGCCATGAATCGATATGCAAATCATTTAGTATTTCTTCCTATAGTGACACTAAACCTGATGAGAGTAAACGATATGTGTCTTTGTATTCCAAAAAATGTTATAAATTTTTGAAATGAGACATGCAAAGTAAATGAAATCTCACTGCAAGATTTAAATTTATATAAAGACATATATTTTAAGGCAATCATAATATTTTTCCTTCGTCCGACACGTCAATATTTAAAATGGCAATGATTAAAATTTACGAATTATTTTGCATTGGAATTGAACACAACATAAAAAAAATTTTGTACTAGAAAAAAACACATACTGCTCTTATAAATAGGCTCTGAAATTTATTCTAGGATAGCCTTCTTACTCATACGGTTTTTTAAAAATCCCTTCAACCGGTCCAATCACACATAACCGCAATCTAACACTTTTGTTATTACCAATTTAAGAGTTCATAGTTATTAAAAATTACGTGCAAATCCTGTAAAGCAATACACAGGCTGACGCACTTTTACGCACGCACTCTCACAGACATGAATACATGAACGTAAACGTAATACCTGCGTCGCGACTCAGCAGAGTAAGCAACTCATTTGTTGGTCTCGCTATTCGCTTCTATAATAAAATTCCTCAATCCATTCTAGACCAGTTTACAGATTCCAATTAAGTGTAAAAAATATGCTTATACGTAAAGCATATTACAAAATTGAAGATTATTTGGTTGATAAGAAAGCCTGGATTTGAAAATCCTCTCAGCTTCATACAAGACAGCGGTTTAATAATGTATAATTGAAAATATTTAAAAGATCGACCGCCGAGTTTCTTGCTGGTTCTTCTCGGTAAGAGCAACATTCCGAACAAGTTATAGCTGTAGTCCTTCATTAATCATATTGATGCTTGACGATTCAAAAGTGCCTGAAATGGTTTATTTGAATAAAGATTATTTTGATTGATTGAAACACACACTCAACAGATATGCATACACTTGCTGATTCGCAGATATGCAACACGGTCACACACATACACACATGCACAGTATTAGTAAGTTCTCCTATCATTCCCACCATCGCCGCGGTCTCTTCGTATACCGGCCACCTCTGGTAGGTCCACCACTGTCCACCACTGTCCACTAATCTGCTCTGTCTGTCTGTTACGTGGTCACGGCTTACTAATTTGTTTTGGCCTCCATGCACGCCCTTGCCCGCACACGCTCGCCCTGTCACGCTTCACCACTCGCTCGCCGGCCGTTGTGCAATAGTCTAAAAGCGTATGGGGTTGTGTCCGATAGATACACCTTCTGCCAGAAATGCTTCAACGACATCCAGGGCGACACCGTCACGCTCGGGGACGACCCGCTGCAGCCCCAGACGTGAGTATATTCACAGTTACTATTACATATATACTGTTAAAGAATGTTCAGAAGTGAGTATTAATTAATCCTCAATCTATAATTCAACTTGTACTTCCTTATTCGCAATTAATACAATAATACAAAACACGCGTCATATCACACAAAATGGCGCCCCTCTCTTCTCTAGCAATCACTAGTCTGAACGTTGCTTGTAATTACCCCTTACAATACATATAGCATACTCATACTTGGTAATATTAAAATATCTAATTTATAGAAGTAGAAGTAAGTACCATAAAAAAAAAGTAAAGTAACAGCCCGTTATGCCCACTGCTGGGCTAAGGCCTCCTCTCTCCGTTTTTGGAGAGAAGGATTGGAGCTAAACCTACCACGCCGCTCCAATGCGGATTGGTAGGTTACACATATCTCCAAAATTCTCTAGAGATATGCAGGTTTCCTCACGATGTTTTCCTTCACCGAAAAGCGTGTGATAAATTGCAATTATCAATTAGACACATGAGTTTTTTTTTTAATAGAAAAACTCATTGGTGCCTGCCCGGGTTTGAACTCGTGTTCCCCTCGAAAGAGTCGCACGGTCTCACCGCTGGGCTATCACAGCTCTCAAGTACCATAGTAGACTATAAATTAAACTACTAAACTAATATTATAAATGCAAAGTTGTGAGTATGGATCGATGTTTGTTACACTTTTTAACAAAGAAAATATTTTACGGATTTGGATGAAACTTAACAGTTATGTAGGTACATCGGAAAAACATATACGAGTAGGCTACAATTTGTAATGATTCTATGTAATATAACATATACATGTCAATAAAGTCGGAAAAAAACTGGCCTCTGAGAGCTATCTTGGAGTACGCTGCCTAAACCATTGGAGCTATACAAAGATGATGTACTGTAGTATTGTTTGTCTTGAATAGTTCTAAATAAAAGTCTGCGACAGCATATATCTGTCTTTTAGGTAGAAGTAACTATGATCAAAATTGTGAATCATAAATTTAATTAAATTTGATATTTTACAATTTTGATTATTTTACAATGCACTTTTTCGTATATTTATCAAACTCATAAAAATCAATACATTAGTCGTTTTCTGTATTTCATGTAGATAAACTTTGCCTTTCACGCTAAGTAATTTGGCCGAATATCGGCATTTTATTTAGTATTTTATATAATTATTAAAGAAACATTAATAATTTGTGACAAACAGAAAGCCTTAAGCTCGTTTTTAGTGACAGTCACCTTAGTAAAAAATCTCATTATGTTTATGAAATCTTGAATCTATGTAATATAATATACGATCAAACAAACTTCGTAAGTGAAGTTCGATCATTATTGTATGAGTCGTTTCATTCGAAGATCTAAATTAACACACACCCTAAAACCCTTAAGTTTTTCCTGAATACTATAAAGAATGACTTTCGATCTGAGCGCACGAATAAAAGTAACCTCGGTTATAGTGGGGTTAACTATTTTTTTTTGCGAATAATCTAAAAGAAAGGCGATGTGCCATGTTCGATAAAAGGACTAACTGGTTAATTTATATCTTTAGAATGAAACACATGATAATACAAATACTCATATAATAATACAAATGCTATTTCAGAGCTATAAAAAAGGACCAATTCAAAGAAATGAAGAACGATCACCTGGAGCAGGAGCCGTTCGTGCTCTGTATGGACTGTGGGAGGAAGCAGCACCAAATATGCGTGCTGCATCATGACCAAATATGGCCTTTGGGCTTTTGCTGTGATAACTGTTTGAAAAAGAAAGGGGCGAAGCGGAAAGAGAACAAGTTTAGTGCTAAAAAACTGCCCACGTCGAAGCTCGGCATTTATATTGAGACTAGGGTCAATAATTTTCTTAAGAAAAAAGAGGCTGGCGCTGGGGAAGTGCATATCAGGGTTGTAGCGTCGTCCGATAAGGTGAGTTAGTTTTTAGTAATTTATAGAGTTTAAAAAAACTTAAAAACACACTATAGAGTTAAAAAGTGTGTAAAGAGCGTTTTCACAATAGCAAAAATTAAAATTAGCCTTGAAAGCGTAACAGACATTATTATTTATTATACATAGATTAGAATTATACGCCAACAAAAAAAAATTACCTCCACGAGCCAACGCTCTTTCCATGACATGCCGCCGTAATCCAACTTTGGCAGCTACTGGACGCACATTGACTTGCTAAATACTCAACAATATATGCATTCTTTATCGTCGAGATATTCTTAACTATTTTTGTTCTCTTATTCCATTTTGGTTCAAAATACATTTTTAACTCAAAAATAAAATGGTTTACACGGTAAAACTTTGTGTACACTGATTTCAACGCGGGCGAAGCCGCGCGTACTTTTAGTAAAATTTGAATTCACCCACTTTTTGAATTCCGGCGCCGAATCACTCATTATATTATTATTAGGATGGGTGTTCTGATGTAAAAAATAATAAATAAAAAAAAATCTACTCTTATCTATTCTATACACAATTTAGAAGGATATTTTGTAACATTTCAAATTTTTTTCAGATGGTGGAAGTGAAGCCTGGCATGAGATCGAGATTTGTAGAATCTGGAGAGTTGTGCGGCGAATTCCCTTATCGGGCGAAGGCGTTGTTTGCGTTTGAGGAAGTTGATGGGACTGATATTTGTTTCTTTGGAATGCATGTGCAAGTATGTACCATAAAATACCTTAAAAACTATATAACCTATGTACTATTCAAATTATTGATCTATGATAATATATTATATTTACCTGAGGCATCCGACAATTGAATAACGATTACTAATTTTACCTAACTTTGGGCACTAACACACTTTATTATGTAAATAATACGCGTCCACCGAATTTAATGTAAAGCATACTAATTATCTAAAAAAATGACCTATATATCAGTGGTAGCTGCGACTTTTAGCACATCTACTTAGCCAATTCAGTATGTGTTTTTGTTCTTTTTCCTGTTAAAAGGAAAGAATAATAGGATATCCTTAATCCTACTTTTTAGAGCTCGCCAGATTTATCACGCGACTGGTTGACCACGTCGTTCGCAAACAGATCTTAAAACATGCAACAGGTCAGAGCTACTACAGAGACAAATTGTCAATATTAACATTAGCACTCACACATTTATTACAACTAGTTAAGTATAGAGATTGTCTAATCAAAACAAGAGAGACAATCTCTACCCTGGTGTATAAATTTTATTCGTGCCAAATATGCCACCAGCTGATCAGAAATGAAAGTAGACAAAGAGACATGCCGCATTAATAATGTATTTACTATATTCAAAACAACGCATAGATGTACTAAACATTATAAAATTTGTTTCAGGAGTATGGTAGTGAGAGCCCGTCGCCTAATACGAGGCGTGTATATATAGCATATCTAGATTCTGTACATTTCTTTCAACCGAGGCAATATAGGACTGCAGTGTATCACGAGATTTTATTAGGATATTTGGATTACGCCAAGCAGCTAGGTTACACAATGGCCCACATCTGGGCCTGCCCGCCCTCTGAGGGCGACGACTACATATTCCACTGCCATCCGCCCGAACAAAAGATTCCTAAGCCTAAGAGGCTTCAGGAGTGGTATAAGAAAATGTTAGATAAAGGTATAATAGAGAGAATAATATTAGATTACAAAGATATACTAAAACAAGCAATAGAAGATAATATAATGTCTGCGGCGGAGTTGCCTTATTTTGAGGGGGATTTCTGGCCTAACGTTCTAGAAGAGTCCATAAAGGAGTTGGACCAGGAAGAAGAGGAAAAGAGAAAGCAGGCCGAAGCCGCCGAAGCAGTGGTCAGTATCAATGTTCATGCATACGAAATGCGGCTTGATTGAAGTAATAATGTCCTTGTTATATTTTACATTGTAGGTATTTAATGTGAAAAAGATGCAATACAAAGTAATCCTGGTTTAGAGTCTGCACATTCTGTGCTCTTTTTGTTTTCCGTCTAAATGAGAGGTTAGCTTTTGATTATTACGAAATATTGAACTGTCATTTTGTGCTTTTATAAATAGTTGTCATTAAGTAAATCACTTATCATTTTTCTCACTTGATAATAACCCATAAATATACTTGAGGGTTTTGTGTGAGAGTATGTCTAACATGATTTTAGATATTCCAGTCTTCCGAGGAGAACGAACAAGGCCCCGACGGTAAAAAGAAAGGGCAGAAGAAGGCTAAGAAGTCGAACAAATCGAAGGCAGCGCAAAGAAAGAACAGCAAGAAGCAGAGCGACCAGCAGCAAGGCAGCGATCTCAGTGCAAAGATATTTACTACCATGGAGAAACACAAGGAGGTGTTCTTCGTTATTAGGCTACATTCCGCGCAGTCCGCTGCTAGTTTAGCTGTAAGTTCCATCACAGATTTTTTTTAATTTCTTTAAACTTAGATCTCCCGTTAATTTCTCTGCAAGTTCTTTTAATTATTGTTAATGTAAGGCGAAATTGTATATATCAACCAGTTAAGTAATAGGGCGCGCCATTTCAAATTAGACCAGCTCAACCCTAGTGTGTAAACTTTAGTCTTGTCAAATTCGTCACCAGCGTTCTTTAAATTATTGTTTATGTAAGGCGAAATTGTATATCGCCATTTAACTATATTATCTCTAGTGTGATTGCAGTACGATGTAGTAAGTGCTCTTTGCAGAATACTGGTAGCGTGTTAGATATTGGTTAAGAACAACGCACCCGTTTTAGACTTACAAGCTTCTCATAATAGAAAAGTAAAAAAGTTTTTTCTTTATAAGTTACTGCTTCCTAAATTACATTAAAGTCACAATATCAATGATATTTTGTATATAAGTCTTACTTTAGGATATATTCAAGGACAGGCGATTTATTTTAAAAAAAGTATTGAAAATAGTGGGCTATACTTCTGAGTAGGCCGTAGTTAGAAACAGTGGTTCAGTATGTTATATTTAAAAATACTTGAATGACTTAATTTATTATTTGCAGCCTATTCAAGATCCGGATCCCCTAGTGAACTGCGACCTGATGGACGGCCGCGACGCGTTCCTAACTATGGCGCGAGACAGGCACTATGAGTTCTCGTCGACGCGCCGCGCGCGGTTCTCCACGCTGTGCATGTTGTACGAGTTGCACAACCAGGGCCAGGACAAGTTCGTGTACACGTGCAACAGGTGTAAGTCGCACGTCGAGACCAGGTACCACTGCACCGTCTGCGAGGACTTCGACCTGTGCGTGCCGTGCCACGACAAGGAGGGCCACCCGCACCAGATGGAGAAGCTGGGCCTAGACCTCGACGTCGGCTCCTCGCCGGGCGACATGAAGCAGGCCAACCCGCAGGAGGCGCGCAAGCTCTCCATCCAGCGCTGCATCCAGTCCCTGGTGCACGCGTGCCAATGCCGCGACGCGAACTGCAGGCTGCCGTCCTGCCAGAAGATGAAGCGGGTGGTGACGCACACGAAAATCTGCAAGCGGAAGACGAAAGGCGACTGTCCGATCTGCAAGCAGTTGATAGCGTTGTGCTGTTACCACGCGAAACATTGTCAGGAGACCAAGTGTTCGGTGCCATTCTGCAGCAGCATAAAGCAGAAGTTGAAGCAGCAGAAGGTGCAGCAGCGCGTGCAGCAGCACCAGTTGCTGAGGCGGCGCATGGCGGCGATGAACACGAGCGGGCGGGCGGCGACTGCGCCCTCCCCGCCGCCCGCACCCCCGCTCGCATCCCCGCCGCCCGCCAAGCCCGCGTCGCATACACTACCGCACAACGTGCAGAAGGCATTACAACAGGTATATATCTCTTGCATATCTTGACAACTCCAACGTTATCGATCATTGTCCTCCATAACACATCATAAAAAAAAGTAAGTAAAGTAACAGCCTGTTACTATGCCCACTGCTGGGCTAAGGCCTCCTCTCTCCATTTTTGGAGAGAAGGATTGGAGCTAAGACCTACCACGCTGCTCCAATGCGGATTGGTAGGTTACACATATCCCTAGAATTCTCTAGAGATATGCAGGTTTCCTCACGATGTTTTCCTTCACCGAAAAGCATGTGATAAATTGCAATTATCAATTAGACACATAAGTTTTAATAGAAAAACTCATTGGTGCCTGCTTGGGGTTGAACCTATGTCGTCTCTAGAGAGTCGCAGGGTCTCACCGCTAGGCTATCACAGGCCTTAACACATCATAATAAATAAATAAATAAATATATGGGACATTTACACACACGGTCGTCCATCCCCAAAGTAAGTAACTTAATACATGTGATATGGGTGACGGACAACTGGTAAATATATACATATATAGTTTTAAATACATACTTAAATACATATATACACCCAGACTCAAAGAACCAACAAATTCTAAATAGAAAATGTTGGTTCTCGGCGGGAATCGAACCCGCGACCCACGGAGCCGAAGACAGGGTCAGTCATAGGACACATAGGAGGCACCCTTAAGGCGACGTTTCAATGATGTGAGGAATCTCTCCTGAGGCTTGTCCCATATCTCCCGGTGACGCTGTAAAATCCACTTCGGCTAACAGCATATTGTCATTTTCCGAAAAAAGAAAACTCCAACGCAACTTAATTTAGGTGTATCATCTACAGTATCAAAATACTTCAATACACTTATACTTAGTATTTCAAATATCAAGTATGGTTAATTTATACTGTACATATAAAAATGACATGGCAGATTACTATCTGAATTTAGGTACTTTCGTTATTAGCTAGTTGGCTCCATTTTATACAAGATCATTTTGACCCTTATTCTGTTCTGGTATTTTATGTATCGCTATCTCGGTCATCATATCGCTTCAGCTGGTGGGATATAAAAATGTTACGCTCAGACTGTCGGGAAATCCTTCAGCGTGTATTGTTTAACAAACAACATTTTGCCGTGGCTTATCTTAAATTTCCGGTTTCTTTTAAGAATGTCGCAATAAAACTATTAAAAAGACTACACAGAAACACATTGTTGTTTAGGAATTACAGTATTTTCGAACATTACTTTTCAATTTCAATGTGCTGGGTATTTGGAATTTAAAGATTAATTTGTATATTTTGCGCAGGTACAAGAGGAGGCGGCGCGACAACAAGCCCCGTCGTATGGCAAGCAAGCGGCGATGGGGCCCCCAGTCGTGGGTGCGGTGGGAGTGGGTGTTGGGGGTGTGGGCGTGGGCGTCGGCGCTCGTGGCACGGAGTGGGGCGCGCGGTACAGAGCGCCGCCGCCACTGCACCACGCGCACCACCGCCTGCCGCACCACGCACCTCACCAGCAACACCACCCTCAACACCCGCAGCACGCGCCACAACAAATACAGGTATGTACCCCTCATACAAAAAACGACATAAATTTCTTAAATGTATTTCCACAAAATACATGTTCACTTTCTGTTCCGCACAAACGTGCGGACGGATGAAACAACCTCCGGGACCTGGGCCCGCCGTCCCGGCGTCTCAACCTACCTTATGCGGCCGTCAGCTGTATGTGGTCCGGCCTCATGAGTCACTGCGTGTATATGTGTACTTGTATGTGTGTGCTTGTATGTACTTGGCCGATTCCCGAAACCGTTGGCTCGCCTCAGTACTCTTCCACGGACACGTAATGTCTGTTTCTCCCGGAGTATACACTTCACTATATCGGTTAAATAACACCCGGTGTGCACACAACCTTCGTAAGGTCACACGTTATTGAATCGTCCCTATATCGGGGAATAGTAACCCAACGCGCACTAAAACCGTGGACGGTCGCGTCTTCTCAAACGCTTCACTGATTAAACGCGTCACTAAATCTGAGAATAACACCCGAAACGCAAAATTACACACGTGCGTAAGAAAAAGGATGCCGCGTCCAAGCCGCGCGCGGCCTCTCTCTATCGTGACTGGCGGGTGACTGGCGGGGGGCCGCTCTCGTAGTGAACGAATGCATTAAACGTCCTAGCTTGCGTTCGCGTCGCGTCGCGCGCGTCATTTTATTCAAAACACATTCCAATCTTTGCAAGTCGTAGTTTGGCCTACTTCTCCAACGTTTTATTTAAATAAGTGTAGGAGACTGTCACGGTAATATTATGAAAATATAAAAAGGACGATAAAAAATTTGTTCGGTGTTCTCAAGACGTGTAATGACAGTAAAAAAAAGTACATGAAGTTCGTAATTAGTGACAATAAGATTTGTCTTCATGCTATCACAATTGCGCAAGCGCGTAGAATCTTTAACAGTACGCTTTATCTGCCAATGTCAGGTGGCGTTCATTTAAGACAATTCGATATTCTGAGAAGTTTGTGCTTCGTATTTATTATTTACTATCATGGTATTTTGAGATATCTTAGTTAGTAGTTTTTAAATAAACACATAAACACACCCTAACCTGAAAAACTAACAAACTTATTTAGACAATGTTGAATCCATCTCGTAACCTCCGCGTGCGGCGTGCAATCAGGCCATTCTTTGATTTGACTAGTGTTTAAATTTCTCGCTTATCTACTTGAACCCTACTTGGAACTATAACAACATTAAATAATTTACAGAATTAGGCATTTAGTCCATAATAAACAGGTAATGAAAATATTAATTTTCTATAATCTGCAATTATGTCAAACACTATAACAGACATATATAAATATATCTAATGCTAATTGTAGAGTGTATTATCTGTTCTCATACCTGGTGGTGTCATTGGTTGCAGGTAGTACATAAGTTTTTACCAATTCTGCATGTATCAGGTATGAGAATGTACACTGTACATTTAGCATTACATATATTTTCTTTTATAGCGAATTATAGCAAAATAATAATTTCATTACTTTCGTATAACAAAATCAGTTATGGTAGCAGATAACAAATGGTTTAACAAATGCTTTCCGTTGTGTGTAGCAAACACAAAGGGCGGGCGTTCCGACGCAGCAACAGCCGGCGCCACCGCAAAAGGCGCTGCAGCAGCTCATGGCCACGCTACGCTCGCCCACCAGCCACAACCAGCAGCAGGAGATACTGCAGATCCTCAAATCCAATCCACCACTAATGGCTGCCTTCATCAAACAAAGAGCACAGGTACGATATATCTATACTTATTTGAATTTCGCAAACAGCGAAGCAAAAAAACAATTTTTATTAGTACTAGTGACTTTAATCAATCTTTATTCTAATTAATATAAAACAAAACAGATTTTCAAGCAGTAAACAATCGATCTTTTCAATACGAATTGATCGATTTTTTGAAGGAATTATAATCGTTTTTTTTTCACCCCAAATATCAACGCGAACGTTACGATGAAATACTAGACGCGCGGCAACGCGCTATCCGGCTCGAAGGACCAAAAAGATGTACGGGCTGCTACTATCCTGTACTATGTTTTGTTGATAACTGATATTGATAACTGCGACGCTTAATTGATAGATTTATTTGATTGATATAAATTATAATGATTTGATAGTAATGAATAGGTTGAGCACGCGCGGCCGCTAACGTCGTACTGATTTCAAATTTGTATTAAGTGATATTAATAATATGGCGTAAATGCCGACGGTGCAAATGTACGTGTTAGCTCGTACAATAAAACAAAGTCCCAAAAAGCTGTCTGTCTGTATGTAATCGATTTTCTCAAAATCTACTGAACGCATTTTTGTACGGTTTTCACGAAAAATAGTACAATACTTCCTGGTTTAGATAAATTTTGGTACATATCGGGAATGGTTTAGTTAAATTTTAGTAAATATGCATATACATATGCAAATTGTGTTAAAAAGATCGCGCAGTTTTTAAAAACCTTGCTTTCTGGGAGCTTTAGTGTCGTGCGCTGTGTAAACCAGTAAGCAGCTAAAGTAATGTACTAGAGAATTATAGATCTATAAAAATACCACAAAAAGTCTGCGTCTCATGCATGCATGTCTCTATCTCTCATAGTTAATCTACAATAACTATTTTTATATTTAAAATTTCACGCGGGCGAATCCGCAGGCACAGCTAGTTATATATAAAATTCTCGTGTCAATTAGTTAGTTGCCGTACGCCTCCGAAACTGGTTTTTTTGTCGATTTTTATGAAATTTTGTATGCACATTCTCAGACCTAGTAGGTCTGATCATCCATCAAACCATAAAAAATTTTTATCGTTCGGCCAAAATTTTTATTTTTTTATAATGTACATTAGAAATCCTCTATATAAGGCAAATCTATATTTATACAATATAGTGAAGTAGCAGCGTGTTATTATCCCACTGCTGGGTATAGGTATAGGTTTCCTCGCTATGTTTTCCTCCACCGAAAAGTATTTGATAAATTGCAAATATTAATCAAGCACATATAACTGAAAAACTCACTAGTGTATGCCTGGGGTTTGAACCCGTGATACCCCTGGAAAGATCCTCACTGACATGTGATGTGAAAGTCTGTTATAATATGTACTTTCACAGTTATAATATGGGAAAAAAAAATTGCTATGCTATGTGGTTAGCAGTATAAGGTGATTTAAGCTTCAATTTTACTAAATTATCCCACGATATTCTATGATAAGGACAGACTTAATACTAGTAGGGATATGATATTTTTGTTCACCATTAACACTAGATTTTTCCACCACTTTACCGCAGTCACCACACACATGGTTTTTAGACCACTTACATTTTAACAATAAAGTTCTCCAAGGAGTAGAAAGGAAGAAAGGAGAAAACAATTCATAGCCTAGCAGTTATATTATAGGCTGTTATCTCCATAAATTCTGGTCTCTGAGACAAGATTAAAACAATAACTATAATTTAGTTAAAAATAGCAAGCATTTTTTGAAGCCCGGATTCTTTTGTAGAATGCCCAAAACCAACAACAGGCTGGCAGCGGAGTGCCCGTGGGCAATGTGGGCGTGGGCAACATCGGTGTCGGTGGTGTGGGCAACGTGAACGTAGGGCTGGGCGGAGTGCAGCAGCAACCGCAGCAGCTACAACATATGATGCAGCCGCAACAGCAGCGGTTGCAGCAGATGCACCAGATGCTCCCCCAACAGTCACAGGTAAATACTGTGTTCAAGTTTCTTGTTGATTTTTTTATGAAACAAGTAGTATAAAATTAGACAGAAAGAAAAAATCTATATCTATTACTGTATAAATACCACAATAGTTATAAGATGAAATAAAACTACGATAATAATTAATAACTAATGATTTTTTTATTATCTCATAAAGTTGCTTTTTATGTTATAATCTTCAATTTATTTATTTGAATGACTTTGGAAATAATATGTAAAATAGTACTTTGTTAAAAATATTACACTTTTCAATTTTTTTGTAGTCTAAGGAAGTGCTAGTTTACTATTTGTTAAACTAATTTCCTATTTCCTATTCTATCTGTTTTCTTTACTAAAGTTTTCCAATAATTTTTTCACAAATTTGAAAGACTACACAATAAAATATTCTGGAATTAAATTTTGTTGTTTTTAATATTATTTGATTAGCAGTACAGTAATCTGTTTTTTGTTATTTTATGTACCCACATGGGGTATTACATTGTGTAATTTTCTCGTTTTTTCTAATTTTATACAAACCAATTTTTTCTTACTTTATACCAATCTAGGACAGAGTTTTCTACATTCTGTTGTATTAATAGTTGTTTAACATTATTTTTCCTTACTTACTATTACATTTATCTTTACTATCTAGTTTTGTACAGTGTTTTCTTTCTTATATTTAGTTACTATTTCTATTGTTCTGCAGTTATTTTAAAACTATACTAATATTTACATCTACTTATTTATCCTTATCTTCTATTTTGTTTAGCTTTATATTTATTTCCAGCATTTGTTTACTGGTACTGTTAGCGATGTACTCTTTGAGCAAGTATAAGCATATACTTTAGGAGTACTCTTTTTTATTGCTATTTTTTATTTGTTTGCCTTTTCTTTATCTACTACAGTAATCTGTTATGGTGACATTGCTACAGGTTGGAGGAGTGTCTGGTGTGGGCGGCGTCGGCGGAGTGTCCGGTGTGGGCCTCGGCGGCGTGGGCAACGTGAGCGGAATATCTGGTGGCGCGCCCGCATGGTACAAGCCGCAGGGCGGGCCGGCCGGCGGAGTGGGCGGCGTGGGCGGCGGCATGATGAGCATGCGCGGCGCGTACGCGGGCGGCGGCGCGGCGCCGCGGCTCACGACGCGCTACTTCCCCGGCGGTGTGGGCGGCGTGGGCGGGGTGGGCGGCGTGGCGGTGCTGCAGCGCTCGCCGCCCGCCACGCCGTCGCCGAGGCCGCCCACGCCCTCCGAGCTGCTGATGATGCGGCAGTCGCCCGCGCCGCCCGCCCCCCACGCGCCGGACGACCAGCTGCCGCCCATGACGCCGCAGGACCAGCTCACGAAGTTCGTGGAGCAGTTGTAGTGTATATAGTGGAGGCGCGCGCGGCCGCCCTGTACCATATAGGCTAGCGCGGCCGAACCGCACTATTTATTGTCGGTATCGATATCGATAGCGAGGGCCGACGGACCTATTAGTATTACGATGAACGAATCCAGCGCTCAATGTACAAATGTAAATATGAGAAGAGTACATCCTGTCCGCTTTTGCGTAATTGTAAGTTGTTCGTAGTGTAGGTACGTTAAGTATGATACTTATTCTGTTTATTGTAATTAAATCATTTTATAATATAATTATGTGATGATTATAAATTGTTGTTTTGTTATTTTGTACCCAAATATATTCTTTTGCAGGAAAAAAGGATTATTATCTTTTACCACCTTGAACTTCGTATTGATTGATTACTTTTATCCTTTGATCTGTATTTGCGGTACTGACTAATAAATATTTTTATTTTTTGATTGAAAGAGACATTTTTAGAGAAGTCATAAGATTTTCTTCTTTCATCTTTAGAGCGTATTTTAAGACCTTTATACGTAAGTAGATATGCAGGAGGCCGCAAATGCTCTCTGTAATCACTTAATTACTGGCTTGTTAAGAAAAAAATACAGTGAAATTGGGTTAAATGAGAATCTGATTATAATAAGGTCTTGACATATTTTCCGCTATCTTTAAAATAGTAATATATTAATTTCATTTCGAGAATTTTCGAAATTTACCTGTATAAGCTTCTCTTGTCCCTCCGCCTCGAGAACAAATTTTGAGCAAACTTATATGTATAGTATCGAAAAATTGCCTTGCTGATAGATTTGCATACTCAAAGCGGTGTTCGGCAAACTTCAAGATTAAGCAACCATGAGCAAAAATTACACAATATTCCAGATATTAAAGAACAATAAAAAATTGACTATAGTGTGATTTTTTTTTAAAGACTTTTTAACGATAATAAACAAAAAAAAAATAATTTTAATAATATTAATTAAATTTTAAAAATCAATATTTTTAAATAATAGAATTAGGCGTTACTTTGCGGAGATCCATAATACAAAAGTAATAATAAAATTATTTTGCTATAATCCGCGATACAATAAATAGAAAATATATATAGTGTTTAATGTATAGTGGACTATCAGTTTTTTCATACCCGATACGTGCAGGATTCGTAAAAACACATGCACAAAGCTCCGCCACTGCCACCACAATACACAAGCACTACACACGTTCACTATCACAAACTCAATCGTTTCGGCCCTCAACCGAAACATCATCAGGAGATAGACTCCACGACAAAATCGCAAAGAGATTTTTGCAAAGAGACTGCGATTTTGTCGTGGAGTCTATCTCCCGATGATGCTTCGGTTGCGGGGCGAAACGATTGTTGAGTTTGTGATAGTATGAAAATACTGATAGTCCACTATACTTTAAACACTATATATATTTTCTATTTACTGTATCGCGGATTATAGCAAAATAATTTTATTATTACTTTTGTATCAATATTTTTGTTGTATTCTAGACTTATAACGTCAATGTTACTTTTTGTTGTGTTCGATATCAAATGTCTAGTTTACCATATACTTGCAATAACACACCGCTAGCACGACTATGTAGTGTTATAAGTGTTTACACCAGTGAACGGACAAAACGAATCCGATATCACGAGTAAGTGCCTCCATCCCTCTTTGGCAGTTATTTAAATCCCGCCCAGTACCACTGCCATATTTCGTTTTGTTCTTTGCAAGTATTTTGGGGGTTTCCGCGGAACGGAAAATAATTAAGTATACAGTCCACTTCATTAAGGCTCGGGAATAATATTTTACCCTGGGGCACACGCCCGCATGTCCACTCTGCATACTTTTATTTTTGCTATGCGCCATTCGGAGATATTTCTATGATATTTTTACTAGCATTACCAATAATAGAATGGTTTAAACCCTAAAACCCATAAACAGTGTTGAGAGATTTGCCAAGCAATCTAGTTGCTTTTTTAATTATTATATTACCACAATTGTCAGTAGATGGCGTCAGTTATTTATTTTTACGATCTTTAAATAAATTTGACATTTGAATGGCGTCTCGCTGTGTGACAGTCAGTTCGTTTTTGTTAAATGTCAATTACAAACTCTTATATAGTAATTTTACACCGGATTAAAGAATTTGAATTTTGAGCTAGTATCAAATACTAGAGTGTACATATTGAAAGCTAGTCTTCATCTTCTTCTTCGTCAGCTGATGGTCGTCCACTGCTGGACATAGGCCTCTTCATGGGATCGCTACACCACACGATCTTGCGCCGCCTTTAATTTGTGATGCCATGAAGGTTTTGCCGGTAATCACCACGCTTGGCATGCGGGTTGGTGATCGCAGTGCTGACCGTTTTGCACCGACAGTGCTGCTGCCCACTGTCGGTCTGGTATTTAGGTCAGCAAAAAATGAAATGGTTATACCGCCATTTATCAGTCGCCAGAGCTTCGTTGGTTGATATGCAGGGTGCACCGCGTGCAGGTGAGGTTGACACTTGAGGAGACTGACTGGGACGAGCCTCCCCCTTACACCCCTAGTATTCAGGTTTATTTAGTCCCAAGTGTCAGAAAATCCGAAGCTTGAAATTACATAGGTAGTCCAATATAGTACAGTACTGTAATTTATATTCGACGTATAATGAGTACAATCTTATATTACTGTGAAATTTATTTCGTAAATTTATGTTGGTTACAGATTGAGTATAGTAATTGTGACAAATGTTAATTATATTCAGTTGCTAGAACTTTAACCTTTATTAAATACAATTGAGGCAATAAAATGGGAACAATAGGAAACAATTAAAAACCTTGTTTAGTCAACTCACTCAAATAGATAGAACATTTTAAGTCGTAAAAAAGGTTTGGTTTAAATTGATCGAAGCTCTTTGCTTTTAGATCATTTATCGAAACATCAAAAAGAAAATTTGTATAAGAATTTTACAAGAATATTTTGTAGGGGCTACGAGCAAGGTAAAATATTTGGATGATTTTGTTCTCTCTCTATGCGTTTCTTATTGGCATGAAGAACAGTGATGTCAACAATTAGCATAAATCAACATAGGTCAATCGTTAACCTATGTAACACTTTATCAGGCTTTTTGACTATTGTTGCTTTGTTATCATTAAGACCAATACCTGAAGAGCTGGGCATGATTATTTTTAAAAACCTCTGTTAGATTGTATCTGTTATATGGCACTTCGGTGTTAACGAGGCTCTATTGAAGAGTAAGGTGGATAAACCTGGCTGTTTAATAATTGCATACTCACAATACGCAGGATGTTTATAATCGAGAATGTTTCAGAGACTCCATACTTCATTATTATTTATTGAAACGGTAAATACGTAATAATTATATAAGTAAACCGAGCTGCATTCAATCTCAGTATTGTAGTTTAAACAAGTCATTAGAACAATCAAATACATATAAAAACAATTAAGAAATGATCAATAAACAAAAATGACCAATAAACAATTTTGTGTAATCCATGCTAATATTTTAAATGTGAAAATGTGTTTATTACATTTTCACGGATCCGCTGGACCGATGTTGATAAAATTTTACACAATTAAAGTTTATATACCGGGTAACGTAAAGTATTTAAAATTCTCGTTTTTTTTTCGGGACAGGGACATTTAAAACTCATTTTTATTTATCTAAAATTGTAAAACGATGTATTTAAACGCGCAACAATATAATCACTTGTAATAAAATCCTGTTAGTAGTGACCTTAACAGTCAATTCACTCAGACCGTTTGTACATATTACATAGAGTGGGGCTAAAAGGACATAAAGCTAGATGCTTATTGCATTCTGTGTAGAATAGCAAAGCTATATTTGTGTTTTCCGGACTGACTATAATATGTTGTTAGCCTTAACGACTTTTATAGAGAAATTTGGAGAGTAGATCGGTTTTTCGCTTTACTAGCGTCAAGGCAACGTAGTTCCACCTGTGAGGGCTGGTACGGCCTGGAGCTATTTCAAAATAAAAGTAAATATACTGAAGGGATATACCTATTGTACATTTCTTCATTCTTTTATATAAATTCACATTCGTACTTTTTTTCAAGTTTACTTTAATACTAATAGTACTTAAGAGATACTTTTTATAACCCTTAAACATTCGTTAAAATATGAAGGTCCACTTTTAGACATAGCATGAAGACAAATCTTATTACAAGCAATATACAGAACTACCGAAGCATCATCAGGAGAATAGGAATCAGAATCAGGAGAATTCTCCTGATGATGCTTCGGTTTCGAGGCGAAATGATCGTCGAGATTGTGGTGGTGGGTGTGTGTGCTGCTTTTGTGTGCGCTGTTGCTGGTGAATTGCGCCTTGGGGTGCATGTGGTGGCTGGTCCTGCATGTATAAGGTGCGTAGATTTTGCCTGCTTCATACACATTGGCTTTGCATGCATTCACTTAACCCGTGCGGATTATAGCAAAGTAGTTAGTTCTGTTATATTGCTTGTAATATGGAATTCCGCAAAGTAACGCCTGCTTCTATAAACCAATGTTTAATATTTTAAAATTTGGAATTATTTAAAGTCGTATATTTATACGAATGACCGGCGAATTAAAAATTTTATCGCGTAGATATTATCGCGGTCATTGGGTAACGTGGTCGTTGAGACTTTAATATTGATAAACAAGTTTAGTTTTGACGACGGAGGAGTGAGACCGCACGCCTCATTCAACCTGTCCAAGGGCAAGCGATTCAACTAGTTTATTAGATAACATTAACACGCACTTCAGCACAACGAAAATGTCGGAACAAAAACTATTTACGAGAAAAGTAATCGCGGAAAGGGGTACAAAAAAGGATGCAGTGTTCATCATTGACAATGTAGTGTACGATGTGACCAAATTTCTTGATGATCATCCAGGAGGTCACGAAGTGTTGGTCAACGCGGCAGGGAAGGATACGACTGAGGATTTCAACGATGTAGGACATAGCACAGATGCTAAGGAAATGATGAAAAAATATGTAATCGGCGAACTTGTCGAAGAAGATAAGGTGTTTACTAATAAAAAGGAATTTCACTTGTACGATTCTAATACGGACACGAACAGTGGTGGATTTTTGACGTCCTGGAAGTTTCCTGTGGTACTTGGATTGTTAATGACTGTGCTGTATAGTTATTTATTCGGGTAATAAGCGAGTTCAAGAAGCTAAATTCGGTGGGAGGATATTACTTAAGAGGCTTAGTACGTATGGTTCAAAACGTAGTTTACGTTTATCAATGTTTACAAAAATAGTTACTGTATATTTTTTAAAGTATATTAATATTAATAATATTAATTTTCCACAAGTATGCAACTGTGAATTGCAAATCATCGTGAACATACGTTTTATTATAAGTTCGTTTGATAAGAATGATAAACTTCATACAGCTGGATTGTTTAATTTTCTTGTCACTTAATTTGTTTTAAATGATTAAGAAATCAAATTTTAGTTATTTTAATTTATACTTTTGACTATGGATTATCAAATATTTTATTATTATTGGAATTTTGCATGTATTATTAAATAAATTAAACATATAATACACAATAAAGTACACAATAAAACAATAAACAATAAAGTAAACAAGTGCTTTTGAATCGTCAACTTTACTGCTGGTCCGGAAAGCTGTTCCTACCGAGAAAAACCAGCAAGAAACTCGGCGACTGCTCTTTTTAATAATAAATCTTAAAACTAGTTACATTTAGTTATTGCTGTCTTGTACAGAGTAGAAGTGCACCTATATCTTTATCATCTTAGTAATCTTCAACAGTATAGCAGGCTTTCTGTATCAGCCTCTTTCTAACAGTGTTTTTACTGTTAACTGCTGATAACTGCTGTAATTGCATGGCCAAAAGTGATTTCGGAATTTTATTATAGAATCTTATACCCAAACCCACAAAAGATTCACCTACTTTTGCTAGGCGCAAAGCAGGAGCGCAAGCTTATGTCGGTTCCTACTTTGTCTATTATATATATCACCTATCGTTTTATAATTCTTTATATTTTATGTACAAAAATTACATTATTTAAAATATACTGTGAAGCAAATGTAAGAATACTAATGTAATAATACAAAATGATGCTGCTCAACTAAAGTTAGGTGGAGGAAATCGCCATATCCGAAGAACAAAGTCACATCTCCCATATATAAGAATAGGAAATGTGACTTTGTTCTTCGGATAGGGCGAAATATTCATATATGTATTTATTTCATATATGTATTAGGAAATATATGTTTTTATTTCCTACTAACTGTACCCGCGGCTTCGCGCGCCTGGAAATCAGTTTGTCACAAAGTTTTCCCACCATAAATCCCAATCCCGCGGTAATTCTAGTATTAAAAAGCCTATATGTTGCACCACAACTTTCTCTATCTTCCAGTGAAAGTCCGTTCAAATCCGTTTAGCCGTTCCGGAGAATAAACACACCAAAACCTGTCTCAAGAATTGCACTATCCATTACACAAAAATCCATTTAGTAGATTTTGAGAAAATCGATCACATAACAGTTTATGGGGACTTTGTTTTATAATATGCATAGCTATTAAAAAAGTTAATCCTCGATAAAATTTCAATATCTTCTATGATTATAGTCACGTCGAGTAACAGTAGCACGATTTTACCATAAAAATACGTATAGTACTCGGCATTAAATAATGCACATCGATGTTTAGAACGAAACAGCCGGCCAGTTCGGCAAACTCTTATTATTAATCTTAAAACTCTTACTCTTATAATTTTAAGTAACATTCATTAAGTGGCAATATCTCTTATATTGCCACTTAATGAATGTTACTTAAAATATTGATGTGCAGACTATATTTTTATGTAATCCTAAAACCATAAAAACTACAAGGTCACCTTACGTTTGTATAGAGGTTTTTTTTCTGTCTCATTTGAATTGCAAAATTCGATAATCCGCCTTACGTTCGTATTTATTTTAAGTATAAATATAAGAACATATGAGCACGCGAATATAAAAGTTTATATTATAATTATTTCGAAAAAAAAGATATGTTAGCGTGATGTCGGATTTTTTCGGTCTGTTGGCAGTTCATGGACGATTGTAATTGCGTCGCATTATAATAAGTTACATTACAAAACGACAATGAACAATATGAACTCTATGTACAATATAATTTTGTATGATATAATAACTCTTCGACCATGTATTCATAGTTAATATATAGATACCGGCTATACTTACTTCTAATTTTATCGGGTTAGTCTGACTAGTTTCGAGCCCATCGAAATCGCGCTTTACATCTTTACACGATAACGTCGTGCTCGTGAATAAGTGCTCCGGATGGGCTGGAAACTAGTCGGGCTAACCCGATAAAATTAGACGTAAGTATAGCCGGTATCTATATATTAACTTCTTTCTTTCTCCTACCCTTATCCCACTCTAAGTGGGGTCGGTACAACATGTTTTCCTCTTCCATTCTCCTCTATCATTCGTCAACTCTGGCGCTACTCCTTTTATATGCATGTCATACTTCACACATTCCAACCATCTCTTTTTAGGCCTCCCTCTAGTCACATATCCATCCACATTCATATTCAACACTCGCTTAGTCACATGATCTTCATCCCTCCTCATTACATGTCCATACCATCCCAATCTTGCACCTCTCGTCTTTTCTATAATGGGCGCAACTTTCATACTTCCCCTTATATACTCATTTCTTATTTTATCCAATCTTGTCACACCACACATCCATCTTAACATTCTCATCTCATTTGCATGCACTCTTCTTTCATCCATCTTTTTCATTGCCCAACATTCTGATCCATACATTACGACAGGTCTTATGACCGATTTATAAATTTTCCCTTTCAGTTTAAGGGGCATTCGGGTATCTATATATTAACTATAATTATATAATATTTTGAACACAAAAAACCGCAGAATTTCTCTTCTCGGCTCTTCTCTGTCAGGACAGATTTCCGAACCAGCTGTAGAGTTGACAATTTAAAAGCACATGTTAATAAGTTTACTTGATTAAATAATATTTTTTATATGGCATAACTAAGAAACGTACGTATTTCGATTGCAATAAATAAATTTAGGTAGTTATGGTTGATAGATAGTGCAAAATATAAAGTATACTGTAATTTGGGATATCGCCGTGTGGTATCCGGCAGAATAGAATAGACCACCCTCATTTCTTACAGAGGTGTCGTAAGTTGACGTCAGGCAGGTGGCCGGTCGTAGAATACGTAGCCAAATCATGTGACAACATGTTTTAACATGTTGTGCTGACCCCAGACACCTAGAGTAGCATAAGGGCAGGAGAATGACGATGACTGTAGTTTGGGATAATAACAAGGCAAAGACCTCATTCTTGAAGAAAAAGTATTGCAGACTTCCCACGGTACTCCAATGCGGATAGGTTACACGTAACCCAGGAATTTTTAGAAATATATGCTTTTCATATCAATGTTGAGTGATAGTAGCATATCTTAACTGCAGTCAGCTACGCACCAAGCTGCAACGATTAATTTGTAACCATCAATCAAATTGTAAAAAAAATATATGTATTTAAAAAAGAATGGCCGCCGAGTTTCTTGCTGGTTCTTCTCGGTAGGAGCAAACTTCCGAATCAGTGGTAACTTCTTGAAAACATTTGACGAATCAAAAGTACTGTAAAGTACTGTACAGTCTACTTGAATAAAGAATATTTTGAGTTTGTGTTTGAGTTTGAATGTTTTCCATTGCTTAAAGGCAAATTATAAATTGTAAATATCAATTTGATAGATAAGTCGGTATAGATAACCCATCGTTGGCTCGGGTTTGAAGCTGCACTGATATGGTTAGCATGACCTCACCGTTCGCCTATTTTTTTATTTATTTTTACGACGTGTTTTAAATACAACCTTCTTCATATATTTGGTCAGTAATAAAAAGAAAAGCATTGTCGCTGATTATTTGTTGAGTTGTTGAAAGAGATTAAATGAGTTGACTTTTGGAAAATTGCTTCTTATTTATTGAATAAGTCTAAAGGAAAAATATTATTGTCGTTATATTATACACTAGTTTTTGACCGCGGCTTCGCTCGCGAGGAATTTGGCCTGCCGCAGTATCTAAAGTAAGTAAAGTAACAGCCTGTTACTATGCCCACTGCTGGGCTAAGGCCTCCTCTCTCCGTTTTTGGAGAGAAGGATTGTAGCTAAGACCTACCACGCTGCTCCAACGCGGATTGGTAGGTTACACATATCCCTAGAATTCTCTAGAGATATGCAGGTTTCCTCACGATGTTTTCCTTCACCGAAAAGCGTGTGATAAATTGCAATTATCAATTAGACACATAAGTTTTAATAGAAAAACCCATTGGTGCCTGCCCGGGTTTGAACCTATGTCGTCTCTAGAGAGTCGCACGGTCTCACTGCTAGGCTATCACAGCTTCCCGCAGTATCTAATTTAATTAAAATTTATGATTCACAATTTTGGTCATAGCGGCTTCCACATAAAAGATAGATATATGCTGTTCCGGACTTTTATTTAGAACTATTAAAGACAAACACTACTACGGTACATCATCTTTGTGTAACTCTAATAATGGTTTAGGCAGCGTACGCCTAGATAGCTCTCAGAGGCCAGATTTTTTCCGACTCTATTGACATGTATCGGTGTATCACATAAAATCATTACAAATTGTAACCCATATGTTATTCCGATGTATAACCTATGTAACTGTAAAGTTTCATCCAAATCCGTCCAATAGTTTTTTCGTGAAAGAGTAACAAACATCCATCCATACTCACAAATTTTCGCATTTATAATATTAGTAGGATAGTAGGATTAGTAGGATTTTATTGTACACCACAAAGAATAAATTGGAAAGAATAAAATAGCAGTTAAAAAAAAACAAGCTGTAACGTACAAAAAGGCTGTCTTATCGCTTAGTAGCCATCTCTTCCAGACGACTTTTGGGTTAAGAACTGTAGCGACTATGTTGGTGGTAAACTATTCTATACATAAATACATACGAATACAGAAGCAAAAGATTTACACATCATAAAAATATTTAAAAAGAATATATGTGAAATCTATAATCTAATAAATATTATAAAATAAACATATAAAAATAATTTATATTAATTGTTATTAGACAAATAATATTATCACGGCTTCTGATAACTAACTAAGGGAACAACAACATTGTGCTATACTTTATTATTTTCTTAACTTTATAAGTATGTATAATGGAGTACTATAAAATAACGCCAATAAAATTCTATAAAATACATTCTATTTAATGTATAAAAAGAATTGTACACAGTTTATATATCGCACGCTCAATATTAGAGTGACCTAATGCAAAATTAGATTTATTTGAGTTAGATAAATTTTAATCCCTATTTGAATTCGATTTTTATAGATGGACTAGCGTTTAAACGCAACTTTGTTCGCGTGGACTGTAGTCTTATTGTTTGAGTAAACCGTAATACTTATATTTATTATGGTTACAGTGGATCAACGTTAAAAGTAATATATGCTATCGCAAACTTTTATTAAGAATTTTTAGAGGGGCAATTTTCTAATACATGATTTTTGAATAACTTTCACCGTTTACTTAGCGCACGCAAGGATTTAAATTTTGCCGTTTTTGTAATACATTTTATTGCTGCTCCTCTCCTATTCATCTTAACGTGATTTTATATATCTTCCTCGAGAAGTGACCTATCTTACACTCAAAGAATTTTTCAAATCGATCCACTAATTCTTGAGATTACCGCGTTCAAAAGAACAAACAAACTACAAAATTAATAATAAAATTATTCCTCAAATCTCTTCGCGGGTTAATTTATAGAATGGTGTTATATATTTATAGAATGGTTGATAATTTATAGAATTAGGCGTTACTTGCGGATCGGACGCCTAATTCTATAAATTACATACAAACTCTTCAGATTTATATATTAGTATAGATTTCAAATAGGCATCAAGCTACGAACTAAATATTAAAAAACGTGTAATTACTTGTAACTTGTATTTACTGTAATTTTCTTGCTCTTCCAAGTTATGATTCGATTAAGCACTCACGAGTTTCAAAGGCGCTAGGCTACTCTTTTTTGCAATTTACAACTTAAAAAAAATTAGATTAAGCACTTTAATACTAATCTTGTGTGATATATTTTAGTATTTTTGTGCTGTATGCTTGGTTCTGGCATTTCCACCTTATCATTTTCAGAAAGCGTCTCCTCGATGTGAATTTTTTTTATTGTAACTTAAAATTAGTATAATATCACTGATTAACCATGAAACTATGACATCCATTAAGTTAATTAAACTGTATCGTTCTTAAATATAACATAAACAATGTTAAACTTTGATAATATTGAACTTTGTTAATTTCTATTATATTTTTGTTACAAATCGTGTTTCATTTAGAAGATAGCTAAATGTTGATTATTTTCGAACAGATTCGTGCGTAATTTAATAACTTTAACTGCCAAGCTTCTCTAAAAATTAGCAAGACGAGCAAAACTTGTGAGTTTGTCGAGTTAAATTTAAAATATCCTACAGGAAAGTATGTTTCGTGTCGGTTCCCTGGTAGAGATCGCTGATTTAGCGACATGGCCGCCGGATGTACAATATACCTCGTTTAGAGACCTCGCAAGACCTTATGTGGATTGTGCGGTTCAAGTGAGGGTAGATGAACAAAATAATGACTGTAGTACTCGGGAACGAAGACGCCGCGGCGCTCCTGTCAGTTCGTGACTATGGCGGATGCAACTCTGTCGAAACGTCGAACCTTGTAATAAGGTAGATAACTCGATTTTGCCGCGATGTGACCCGTTTATTTATATAATAATACCTCGTTTATTAATATAAAAATAAAATTATAGTAAATTTTATTTTTATATATCGTTTACGTGGAATATGTGTTTTTGTATTTCTTTTACGATATTTTATTTTTGTCAAGATCATTGCTCATTTGCATACATGAATAATTTAGCAACGTGCATCGATTGCAACACAATAAGAATATTTCATAAAATAATAAAGATGTGCAACTCAATTTAATTGTAACTCTTAATGTTCTCGAAATAATAAACATAGTTGTTTCAGAAAAACCGAGCCAGTTGCTTTATTAAAAACTAGTTTTTTCGCGCAGCTTCGCTCACGAGGAATTTGTTCTGCCACAGTATCTAATTTAATTAAATTTATGATTCACAATTTTGGTCACAGTGGCTTTCACAGAAAAGGTAGATATATGCTGTCGCGGACTTTTATTTAGAACTATTCAAGACAAACAATACCACGGTACATCATCTTTGTGTAACTTGAATGGTTTAGGCAGCATTCGCCAAGATAGCTCTCAGAGGCCAGATTTTTTCCGACTTTAGTGACATGTATCGTTATATTACATAAAATCATTACAAATTGTAGCCTATGTGTCATTCTGATGTATAACCTATATAACTGTAAAGTTTTATCCAAATCCGTCCAGTGGTTTTTTCGTGAAAGAGTAACAAACATCCATCCATACTCACAAACTTTCGTATTTATAATATTAGTAGGATTAGTAGGATAGAATTCTCTTAACTATTTATATTTCAAAATAATGATAGAATTATTTTATTATAATCCGCGCTTGATAAGAGAATCTATGTAATGTTAAGTGTAGGAAGGTAAAACCGTTGTCATTTCTTAGGAATATGCAGGATTAATTACCGTACTTATCATAAAACAGCGCTACACACTACACACATTCACTACGATAATGTTAACCATAGTTTCACCCCGTACCCGAAGCATTATTAGAAGATAGGCTCCACGATGAAATCGCGAGGATTATAGCATAATTGTTCTATCATAACTGTTGTAATATGGAATTCTGTAAAGTATTTCTATAAATTAGTTACATTTCGTCTCCGTTGTATTGTGCAAAATATTATATTATTAAATCTTGAATTTTTTCACTTGCGTCTAACATTTTCTCTTTTTGCAGAATTTTAGAAGATATAATATTAGGTAGTTTACATGGAAGGGAAATAAGGAAACAAAAATAAACCCAAATAGTTAAAACACTGTAATTCAAGTGACAATTTACATAGTATTAACATTTGCAGTGCCGTGATGTTTTGTTATAATACACATATACACGCATACAAAAAAAATCTTAACTATAGTTCATACGTACAGTTGTTAATAAGTACTCAATAAACATTTTATTTTCATTGCAGCCTCAAGTTAAACGGTACAAAAGCATAATTAATTTCTACACGATATGCTAGATACGTTCTTTTTACGATTTTTTTTTAAATTATGGTAGCACCCAAGCTAAGGCAGTATTGTTTAGTTGTAAGTAGTATGTAATATATAGTATATTTTCATAAATTTCTGAAATAAACAATAAAGAAAAATATTAAATAACAGAAATAATGGATTAAATCTTGCCAATGAAACTAATAATTGAGAAATCCGAATAAAAAGCGATATTATAACATTGGCACAACACTACCAAATTAAATGTTTAATAATAATTAACTTAACAACGGAAGTAACTACGTATGCGCTTTTAATTTAACAGGTAATTTTTCTCAATAACCTAAAATAAAAACAAAAAAAAAGTTCCGTTTATCAGAAGGGCGATGGAGGCTAATTTACAATTTTTAAATGCATACTTCGAACTGATTAAGATGTGGCAGTTGATTTTTGCCACAGAAGTATGTATATTAATAATAACAAAATATAAAATTATATTTTAGAACGTAATATAAATAACTAGTTCAGATATTCGTTATGAAATTAACAAATCTTTAACTGATTATAACAGTTTTAATCTACAATCCCCAACCATATCTAACTAATCGCATGCGGGCAAACCTTAACACTTACACAATAAAGAAAACAAATACGCACAACGTTCAAATACACCATATCATTTGTAATAGATAAGAAAATACAATTTCATTCTAGTAGTATTATACACAGTATAAAATGATTTCAAATAAACACTTATCACTGACCACAGATTTTATTTTGTTTCGCCTTATTTTAAGAACATTAACAATTTTCATTATGGACATTGCCTTAATCGTTTCTTTTAACAGTTACAATTATATACACATAAGTAACTATATAATTTAAGTACTGGTGGTTAGGCATAGAGTTATTACATTAGAGTAGCGAAGCCTAAAATGTGCTATACTACAATATAACGAAATAAAAAGCAAATTAGGGTATCTACACATCTCTCATTTTTATATGTGATTAAATGATTAAATGAGGATAAAGTATAGGAGTCTCATCTTCCCGTTATTGTGACACTCACAGGTCTGCATATCACCTCTACTCTAGCATAACTCTATGATTATTATACAAGACTATATTTTAAATGAGAGAGTAAATTGTATCTGTCCGTATCTTTTTACTCCGTTAATATTTGTTGGACACTCGCACTCAGAGTACCTATGGCTCCTCCGCTCTATGTATAATAACTTTATGCAGTTATAGTACGCGGCAATAAATGATGCATTAGAGAGAGAAATCGGCTAGAGTTCTGCTTCATAGATCATTGTCTCTGTCGCACATACCGAGGAACAGTAACAGCGCTCTACGAAACCGAGCTGGACGGCTGTTTCGTTCTAAACATCGATGTGCATTATTTAATGCGGGGTACTATACGTGCTTCGAGGAGGTACAGTTAAGCTAAGCCGAGAAGACATGTGGAAATGGCAATATCTGATTCACCTCCTCTCATCTCCGCTTTGGTGTAATAAAATTGTGAACTTTCAAAAATATTCCAGCCTCCAAAGACAAAATGCTAAGGAGATAAAATGCTATCAAATCAACACGATAAATGCAAAACACTAACAAAACAATCATAACAATTTGGAAGAAATAATTTTTTTCTGTGACACCGAACCAGGAATGTGATGTCAATAAATTTTTGGTTGAAACTTCTCCATGCTTAACATAATTTTCGATATCAGTCTTTCATTTCATAAATCTGTATATATAAAATTGCTGTACACCATATTATAATTTAAAAAAACTGCAACAAACATACAATATTACTTCAGATTTGTTGGTATAGGCGTAACTACGGTAGTCGGCACACCCAAAGAATAACTTATAGTATGCATTATATAAATACATTGTATTATAGTTCATCTCATTCACTTATCAAATTTTGCAAATTACATTTTCTGTTTTTATAAAATACAATTCGCATTACCACAAATTGACATGAAGGGCATTCTAGCACAGGCTTCAGTGTCTTGCTTAAATCATTTTGGATTTATGTTAATATAATAAAAATATGAATTCCAGGGTTAATCAAATTCGATAACTACTCACGCAGCATATTGTTTGCTGTTTACTTAATCATATGGTATATGTTCTGAAGGTTTGTACGTGACAACACAGTTTTTTAAATACGACGTATTTTTTATTTTTAATGTAATTGTTATCTATGCGGATAACTACTGGGACTGTCTGTAGCGCGTTAGTTTGAGCAACAACAATTCAAACCAATCAGCATTCTAATAAAGTAAATTCTTTCGCAACACGAAAAAACAAGTATCTACCATACTAACCATAAAAGTGGGTTTGGGATATCACTTATATTAAGTGATATCTTATCGATATAGCCCTTTCCCTTATATATATGTCAAATAATGTATGACCGGATTATTGTTCATTTAAATGTGCGCAATGGTGTATACCATTGTGGATAATCTGCACAGTATTCCTAATAGATAAATACATCTATCTATTAAGAATACTGTGCAGATTCTAACTTCTGAGAAACTGTTTACGTAAAAACTAGCAAGAGATATCGCAAAATTAAATAGCGCGCGAGAAAATTGCAATGGCGGTTCTCACTCAGGGTTATGTTCAGGGTTATAATAATCTATACTTATTGTAAAAAAAAGTCTCAAAGAGCTTTCTGTCTGTATAAGATCGATTTTGTCAAAAATTACTGAACGGATACGTACAAAATACGGTTTTTACTAAAATATAATGCATTTCTTAATTTTAGGGTATATATTATTATATTTCTCTCTCGGAATGACTTTTTGACACACTGATTTCTGAAGCAGTGGGCATAGCTATTATTTGATAAACCCAATGCAGACTCGTAGTTATTTTTAGGCCTACCGTCTAATATAACCCAGTTACATCTTTGTTGAATGCGGTATCTGTGGTTGTTTTGAATATATAAATTAACTTAATATTAAGTTATAAAGGTTTTTTTAGTAGTAAATGCTATTTAAACGTATTCAATTTTCCACACCATTTGGAGGAGTGCTTCAATACAATGCTTTTCCAATATGCCACATATTTCAAACTAATTGAATATTTAACTTTTTTAATACAGTTAAATAATTTATGGCAGAAATTCCGTTGCGAAATTCCACATTATAAAATTATATGATGGCAGTAAGCCTGCCTTCAGCTCAGTGTCGGATTCCCTCCTAGGCTCAACATTTTCTAAATACGATTTGTTGGTTCTTTGATTCTGGGTGTATTTATGTATTTATTTACAATTAATTTTAAATTATATATTTTCTAATTGTCTATCAAGCATATTTATTTATTTTATTTATTTTATTTATTTATTTTATTATGAATTATCAACAGTAGTTACAATGATAAATTACTTATATGCTACTTTAGATTTCTTGACTATTGTACTACTAATTACAGATAATTACGACCTGCCTATAAATTTCACATTGTAATCAATATCCAAATAATATTAAACTTAAATCTATAATAATTATGATTATACCTATGATGATAATAATAAATAATAAAAAAAGTAAAACATGTTGATATGATAATAAAGCAGAAAAATATATACCTATATGAAAAAACTGAATTTGCCCAGAAAAATAAAGGCAGCGGAGTTTAATGACGTTGTAAAACAATTAATTTAACTATCTTAAGAAGGTATCGTGTCAATTAGTATTTATTTTATTATTACTATTACTTATTTTACGTATTTTTCAATTTTATTTTTTTATTATTTATTCTTTAGTATAATCATAAAACAATATTAAATACTATCTTTATATTTAAATGATATTTCTTTTCAAAATATTCTTAAAATTAATGGAATTACTATTGTGGAAAATATCTAGTTCTTTAATCCTTGACGCTAACTTATTGTATGTACGCGCTAATCTATTAAGTGGTAAGTTTTTTCCAAGGTTCGTTCGGTGCCGGGAAACATGAAATAATGGAACTTGTTTTCTGGGAACATTAAAGGGGACTCTTATTTTAATTAAGGAAAGTAGATGAGAGCAGTCAATTTTGTTATTAACAAGCTTGTGCAATAGTTTCATGTCCAATACTTTTCTTCGCGAATGCAGTAACTGTAGGCGGAAATATCTAAGTTTGTGCTGATAGCTCTCAAATTTTAAGGAATTGCCAAAACGATAGACTAAAAATTTTATAAGTTTTTTTTGCACCCTTTCGATTCTTTCTATATGAACATCATATTGTGGAGACCAGACTATAGAACAATATTCAAGCTTACTTCTTACCAAGCTATTGAATAGCGAAATTACTGTGGAGGCCCGATTAAATTGTTTGGAATTCCGTAGAATAAATCCCAGTGATTTAAGTGCTGATTTTAAGATATGCTCATAATGTGATGTGAAGTGTAATTTACTGTCTAAAATTACTCCCAAATCCCGTATTGTATTTACTTTCTTGATATAATCATTTGATATTTTATACTGGTTTTCCATACGGTTTTTTTTACGGGTAAATTGAATATGATAACATTTTTCTGTGTTTAGTGTCATTAAATTTGCACTGCACCATTTAATAAGTTCATTAATGTCATCTTGAAGATGGCGGGAGTCAGCCTTGGTAGCAATTTTATGTATCAATTTCAAATCATCAGCGTATAAGAAGGCTGTAGAGTAATTAAATATTGAGGTTATATTATTTATGAAAATGTTAAAAAACAAGGGTCCCAAATTAGATCCTTGGGGTACACCGGAATAAGCAATGAATGAGTCAGATTTGAAACCATCAATGACTACGGTAGATGACCTCGATGTGAGGTAAGATATGCACCAATTCAATAACGACCCAGTGATTCCAAATGATTTTAAGCGCTCAATGAGAATGGGATGACTAACTTTGTCAAACGCCTTTGAGAAGTCTGTGTAAATAGCATCCACTTGTTGTCCATCATCAACATGATTGATAAGTTCTGTAACGTATGAAACTAAATTAGTGTTTGTTGATCTACCTGAAATAAATCCATGTTGGTTAGTGTTGAGCTTGTTTTTAATATTACTGTATATGTGATCATAAATAAGGGTTTCGAATACTTTGGCCATGGTTGACAAAATGGATATAGGCCGGTAGTTATCCACCGACTCGGGATTACCTCCCTTAAAAATTGGCACGATTCGAGCCTCTTTCCACGAATTAGGAAACAGTCCTGTTTTCAATGATAAATTATAGATTAAGCTCAATGGAAACGATAGGAACGTTGCACACTGGGAGATAAACATTGGTGGGATATTATCTGGGCCAGCACCTTTGCGCTTATCTAGTCTTTTTAGTTTTTTTCTCTACGTCACCTTTAGTCAAGAAAGCATATCACGATTATTCAATTACTTACTTTAGGGACGGATGTCCCATATATTTATTATTATTTTTGGCACTATATTTTGACGTAATAAGCGTTTTAAATGCAGATTATACCAAAATAATTCTGCTTTTTCTTATCTTAATATAAAAAAATGTTTATCTCTATGTCCTTGATAAACTCCGAAACGGCTGGACCGATTTTAATGAAATTTCAAACAATTTTTATTAATGACCGAGCGGTTAATTCTGTAAAGTTTGGTGGCGATTGGAGCATTATTTTTAACTGTTGAGTTCTGTTTCGAGGGAAATTTGAAACCATACTGCAGACTACATACTAAGAAATTCTTTCTAATAAATGGTGTAAATTTTCGATATACTGTTTCATTTAAAATGAATATTTATAGAATAACTCGTTATTGTATTCTGGATGCTTACCTATTATCATAAGTATTGGTTTTTTTTATTAGTGAAAATTTTAATTACAGTTACTTACACAAACTGTCACGAATTCAGAATTACTACTTTTAGCGTCCTTCAGTGCAATCATATTTAAAATAATCATTATATTTTACTTTTTGTGGTTTTTCATAGACCTGCAGGCCTACTATGAACTGTTATTGCGACTCAATTGAAGACGTAAACTAAATTGTTTTGCTTCTTCCTAACATGACGTCTTAAAGACGCACACTTTAAGTCTTTGCCGAATGAGCGTTCGCAATGCGTCGAAAAACATTTGAGTAAAAGAGACAGAGTTATTTATAGTTCATATAACGTAGTCCTTTTCAAACTCACACTTCACACTTCATGGTACGAAAAGAAAGCGGTTGGGTTAAGGTACTGACCTTGAAGTGAATCGTTTTTTAAAAGTTCATGGTAGGCCTACAGTTCTCCTTAACCCAAAGGTCGTCTAGAAGAGATGGCTACTAAGCGATAAGACCGCCTTTTTGTACACAAACGCAGAAACATACAGACAAAAATTTTAACAACTATTCTTTCATATTTAGAAGCGTTTTTTGAGACGACTACACAAAGTTTTTCTTTAAAATATTAAATGTACAGATTTGACATCTCAACGAGTTTATTATATGTATTGATATGCATACAATGTACTCGCGTTTACTTGTGTCAACACTTCGGAAAGTGTTTGAACGTTCGCATATTAATATAATTGCAAAGTCTAAAGTCCAGCCTACGCCAAGGTCTGGTAACGTCATTGAGTAACAAATAATAAAATTGGAAAACGGCAACCTTCTTTATCTTGTACATAAAATACTTGCGTCAAAGTTAGTTACAACATTGCTCCGAAACGGCTTGAACGATTTTTGTGAAATTTTATATACATATTCAGTAGGTCTGAGAATCGGCTACTATTTATTTTTCATACCGTAACTGATAAGCAATGTCCACCACTAACATTTTTTAACAATTTTTATTTTTAAGCTATTGCATAGCTTCTATCGCGGGCCTTGAGCGTGGAGACCGAATCCAGAAATTCCGTAACGAAAAAACCTAACACCCCCCACTCCGACCGGCACAGCGGTGATACTTTTTAGCAGCGATCTGTACGCCCCGGGGCGTAAGAAAAAAGAAAATAAAATACTGCATAAATAAAATAAATATATAATTGTAATTGCATAAGTTGATAACAAATGCTATGCAATAGCTTTACCGCGGCAGTCTCGGAGTGCCACACGTATTTTTTTTTTATAATTTACACTAGAAACTTCTCAGAAATAATTTTTGGCAAAACAAAGTTTGCTCGGTCAGATAGCATATAGCATTTTCCGTAATTGAGTACGCGATGTTAGTGATATTGCGAATGCATGTTGAACTAACACAAGCATTAACTATAGAAACTATAACAGAACTACTTTACTATAATCCGTGCGGGTTAAGCGAATGCATGCAAAAAATAAAATCTTGGTTGTTAATTAGGTGGACATTGTTATTTTTTACTATCTCAAGTTGCTCTAACATATTAAGTCGGAGACTCTTATCACAAGTGTGAAGAATATTAAAGGAATGGTCATATGGTACTTTATGATCGCTTTCCAGCAAATGTTTTGCAAAATTAGAATTTTGTGGTTTCATCATCGTCCTGCCCTTATCCCACTCTAAGTGGGTATGTTCAACTTCTTTAATTTTCTCCGAATGTGCGAGAGGCATACAATAAGCCAGCGCTACTTCATATACAGGGCGTTGCCAGATTTATCATGCGACTAGACCACATCGTTCGCAAACAGATCGTAAATCACGCAATAGATGATAGCTCTACTGAGACAAAACGTCACTATAAACATTAGCACTCGCACATTTATATCAACTAGTTAAGTAGTGGGGCGCGCAATTTTAAATTAGACAAACTCTACCGGACTTATCGATCTGGCCAAATGCACTTTCCACTTTTTTGGGTGCCGTTGTGTTATCCAAAAAATTACATCATTTCTTTATAAATAATCTTCTTTTACTTTATTCTCCTTCAAATAGTGTGAATAATCAAAAACCGCATTTATAATCATGTTACACCGATTTTTTTAATATATATAGTATTCTATTAATATTAACAACATAATATATTGTTAGACTTGTAAATTGCACAAATAAGTACCTAAATTTATTACATACAAGTTATATGCCAGGAACAATTTACAATATATGTATGACACGAAAACTGCTATTGTATATAATGTTTTGTTAGTTAACAATAAAGCGTAAGAAGGCCCGCATATCGGTGATTCAAAAAGTGCCGATTTAATTAAATTAATTAGTTAATTCAATAACTAGTATTTTTTACTTCGATTCACCTACAAAGTTAGACATAGTCTTATCAACGGACTTCCATGGCTTTAGCAATTTGATTCTATGCGCTTTTTGAAATTCTTGTTTTTAGTCTGTGATATATATAGTCACAGAATAAAAACAAACAATACACGGGATCTTTTAGACACATACCCTTTAAATATTATTAGCAATTAAAAAGTATATTAACAATTTTTTTCTTATTATTTTTAAGATTTTAAGAATGTTCGTTATAAACTCTTAAACGGACCGATTTTAATGAAATTTCCAACGGATTATATTGTAAAGTTTGGTTGCGAACGGAGCATATTTTTAAAGACATTGCAATCTATTATACATATACTAGAATGAGCCACAGCAGCGAGTGGCAGGACCGCTAATATATTATATGTATTAGCAATTATTTTTATTTTCAGAATTTTTGAATCACCGTTTCAATCAAACGCGGGCCCGAACAAGTAATAGTAGTAAAGCCATACATCAGTACTAGGCAGCTCAACCATATATACACCGTATAAAAGTAATTGCAACATACTGCAAGATAAAACATTTCATTCAGTTTACAGAACACCATACTCCATTTATAAAAAAATGGTGCCTAATACAGAACACAAGCGCTATCCACTTTTTCTATGATACACAAATGTATTCGACATGAAACAAATCAAGAAATAATTTAACATACTCTAGGTCAGGGAAGGCGAACCCTTTATTCCTTTAAAGGTTAACTTTTGCGAAACTTAGAATAAAGTTACATGTTCTATGATTATACATTGAATATGTAACTTTATTAGAATAGATCCGAATAGATATATAATAAAGATACATGTTCTCATAACATGTAACTTTATTCTTTAGTATAAAGTTTAGTTTTAGTATAAATTTTTATAAAGTTACATGTTCTATATTTATACATAGAACATGTTACTTTATTAGAAGATTCGAATAGAAAGTATAATAGAGATACATGTTCTATGTTTATACATATAACATGTAACTTTATTCTTTAGTATGAAGTTTAGTTTTATAAAGTTACATGTTCTATATTTATGCATAAAACATGTAACTTTATGCGAAATGGTTAAATGTACTCAAACGCGTGCCACCAAAAATTTTGACTTTGTGATTATTGGAATAATAATAAATACTGTCAATCAACTCAAAACCGTTTAGTTATCAGCAAAAGGTACATTTACAGTGTTTCAATTGTAAGCGCATTTTAATTATTCTAATAGGTGAATATCTTAATATATGACGTGCCAAACATATTGTGTCGCGTGTCATCAGTGAAACGCATTGGTTCGCCATCCCTGTTTTAGGTAATTTAATACTTGTGGCTATTTAATAAAGGTCAATTGAATAAAATAAGCTAAAGTTGTGCGTACAACTGTCAAAGATATCCGAATGCATATATCGCTCAAGGGCTGCAATGGTGGCACAACTAAAAAATCATGTTTCGTGATAAATGTTTAATTTTTCATTTGTTAAGGAAAATGCATAAAAAGCTTTAGTTGGCTAAAACGAATGACCTAATATTGACTTTTGAGTTCTGCCGGTATTGCTGTTGAAAAGAATGTGTAACATTTGCACTTATGCCTTGACTAAAACACGTGATTTTTGAGTTGTGCCACTATCGTAGCCCATGAGCTATTTTTATAAAATTTATTGTTCACCTTTTTTATATAGATATATTTATACTTAAATACAAGAGCTGGTGGAAATATTTTTCGAAAATAAATTGCGATTTGTACTCAATATTTTTTCTTTTACGTACGCAGACACCGTAGACAATGTGTCTATTTTTATAATATATATATCAGTGTTGATTTCAAATTTTTTTACAAATAAACGATGGTTGTTATAACATTTTCATCGTCTTTTTGAAAATTTCCTTTATATAAAAAAAAATATGTTCAAATTCACATAGGCCAAATTATAACATAACAAATTTATTCCGAAACATAATCAGAAATATATCATCAGTTGAATTTTGGATATCTTTAAGTTTGAAAATAAATAAATCTTTAACATATCATAAGGTTGATAATACATCATGACTCAGCGATTTTATCTAAGAAATTCATGTTGGAATATTATCTGCCCAAAGTAATTTCTGTCGAAATTTATAATTCAAGAGAGGTAATTTGATAATTGATATCAATAAAATCGATCAAAAACTAATTTACTAAACTTTTTACTTAATAAAAATATGTTAAGGTTACAAAAGTTTTTAAGCTGGCAAATAATAGTTGAGTTCAGAGTTTAGTGGCATAATGGGGCAAATAAATGACAGTCAGTAATCTCAGAGCTTTTCTAGAAACATTTATAGTTCGAGTATCAAGTTTATGATTTTTGTTAAAATTTTAGTCTCGCTTATTAAAATTTATACATATATTTAGCATCATTAAACAAATTTTAATTTAAACGTTTAAAAACTTTAAAAATTCACTCTGTCCACATAAAAACCTCGACTATAAAGTATGGTGTATATCACATCTGATGCTTGTTTGGTTGAGCCGCCTCACAGCCTTTTGTGATTGCCTATTGGTCTTTCTTATCCTCAACGTTGCTAGAAGAGTTATCTGTTTCATCTGGTTCCTCATCTGAATAGTTTGTTGGTTCTTCTCCAGGCTTCAGTAGTTTACCAACAAGGTCGTATTTTTCTGGTGAAAAGAAAGATACATTAACTTATAGGGTCTTAAATATGTCTAGTGAACCAAAATCGAACTACAATGTACAGTGAACTGTAAAACTGTTATTAATCATAATCTTCGGTCTATTACAACATATTATAGACTTAATTTTGTGAAAAATTACTATATTTTCTATGTGAATTGTTCATAGTACGCTTTAAAAAATGATATTGTATGCACCCAATTTGTTTCAACAATACAACAATAGTTCAATTATTTATTAGTACTATTACCTAGTGTTACCTCATTGGATAAAAGAGGAAATAAATAACTATTTACCTGTGATCAATTCTCAAAAGTAAATATATACATATATAATTTTTAATACATACTTTAATACAAATATGCTCAAAGAACCAACAAATTGTTTATAGAAAATGTTGGCCCTCGGTGGGACTCAAACCCGCGAACCGCGGAGCTGAAGGCAGGGTCACTAACCACTGTGCCAACGGGCTAGTCAAATAAATATGTACCACCAATTCATCAGTTATTAAATTACTTAAAAAATATGTGTCTCTGTTTACTTGTTTCATTCCTTAAATTGCAGGGTCTTGATAAGATAAATTTAATCTATATGTATGTTATCATATTATCAAAAATTTTAAAAACATGTTTCAGTAAACAAATTTATAAGTGCATTTGATTTGTCCAATCTATGTAACTTATAGTATGCTGCACTAAATAATGCAAATCGAGGCTTAGAGAGAGAAATCGGCCAGATTCTGCTTGATAGAGCATTGTCTCTGTCGCACAGACTGATAAACCCATGCGAAACATCACATACTAACTGAGTGACAGTGATGAAACTGAAATGGCTGGCTGTTTCGTTTTAAACAATGATGAGCATTATTTATTACCGGGTACTATACAATTCATAAAATTCAATAAATTCATTAATAAGATGAGGACCTAATGGGGCAATCTGTATTTCAGGCATATTATTCCTACTAAGTATATGGCTATTTATAAATTATCAAGAACTTTATAGTGATGAACACATTTTTGGGAGCCCTTTATTATTGTTCTAATTCTTTTTTTTTTTAAAAACAATTGAAGTCATAAGCATGCCATCCAAAATTTTGACTTGTGATTATTAGATAAATAATAAATACTATCAATTACTCAATCTTTACTTAATAACAAAGGGTTCTTTTACAATGATTCGATCTAATGTGTAGAGCAACTAATGTTGCACTAATTAATAATAACAGTTGTTATTGCAGATCAGATGTCAAATATACTATATCTGTGACATGTCTATAATATTGTGTTGTATGCCACCAAAGGAACACTTACGATTAGTTCGCCATCCCTGTTCTATGTTCAATTTAAATATCCTTTTATACTACAACAATCAGAAGTAAGGCTTTTAAAGAATGTTAGCGAACTTATTATCTTAGAACTTCACTTATGATGTGACTTAATATTTTTTTAAATGGATGCTATGTGAGCATACACTCCTTGTATACTTAGTTTAAATATTTTAAATTTACCATCCAACTACACCATTCAGATGTATTTACAAATCATGTACACAATACTTTTGTTTTCATCTCCTTTAATAATTCATGACTCACGTCATAAGGCACATGATGCAATATCCAATAAAATTTACTTACCTCTAAATTGTGCTTCCCATTCTTTAACAGATTCCATTTCCATTGAGTTGAGGTCACTAAGGTCATCATATTCCTTATCCGATGATGTTACTGAGAAAGTGGCTAAACCTCTTGATGCATCTTTACCACCAAAGGCAGCATATGGACCCCCTGAAATTTTATAAATTTAATTTAAAATCATGATAGCAGAAACTGGACTTGTGGTATTTAGTAACAAAGAATAGATTTTATTATTGTACCAAGTTATAAGACTAATAATTGTCATATATATGAAATATAGTTTTAGCTTTTTTTCCTTATTATTTGAGTTAAAAAAACTGTTTAGTAAATTGCTAATTCACCTTTGATACCTCCTATTTCACTTTAATAAAGTAAGTATGAGTAAAAAAGTAACCTTTGTAAGGTTAATGTATAAAACAATGATTTTACATTATCTGTATTGTTGGAGATAAATAATTACCATAACTGGACTGTCCTATTAAATATGTTCATTGCAAATAACTTTAGATATTTATCTAAACTGAAATATTAAGTCATAACAGTTCTGATCATTTACTATAACAATGTAATGGGAACAATGTAAAATCAAAAAAACAATTTCCTTATAAAGTATCCTAGTAAAGAATTGTTATCATATCAATTATAACATCCCATAATGTACATAAAAAAATACTTTGCCAGTAAGGACATTTTATAAAATATGCTAGTATCGTAAGAAACGTTTACTAATGCGCCAATGCGTCAAAACCACTCCTGCATGCATATCAATGTCATGAATAAATAAATACTGAGTCACAGTAGTCCAAGCTATAAATAAACAGATGCACGCACCGGGTCCGTAAAAGCGACGTCCTCGCGTCGCGTCGAATATCCATCCATTTACCGCTACGAGAACACGACCATCAGGCTGAGTCCCGTCGTACTGTCGCAGTTCCGCCACGGTCATATCTTTCCTAATCTTGGGAAGTTCGGGCGTTACTGTCTCTGCAGAAGCTTTACTTAGCCTATTTCTTAATATTTTGTACACCAACAATATGATAATCAAAGTCAAAAGTAAATTCACCGGACTATATAGAATTTCATTTAAGATACTGGAGTTAGACACACTGTCCGAATCCACACTTTCAGTTGATTTTGTTTCAGACGTTGATGCCATTTCCATGTACAATAACAAAATAACTAAGAATTTTAAACACTAGGATTTTAATTATGTACAAATTTTAAATAAAACAATGTACATTCACTTCTAGCCTGATTTTGTGTAAAAAATAATACGGTCACTGACGTCAGCGTCCATTCCGGCAAACTGTAAACACAGACGAATAAATGAATGAATAAATCTTAATTTGTAAATCACAGACTACGGTCAAGTAAGACAACAAAATATTTGAATTGACAAAATATTTGAATTGAATCAATTCAAATATTTTGAATTTTTTATATTAATGACATTAAGAATAGTAGGTACCTACTTCAAAACTTGTTATTACCGGTTGGCGGTTACCATGCGAGTTCAACCAGTAGCTTTAAAATCAAGGTTGTAATTAACGGAGGGTTGCTGTATATTTTCCATGTTGTATATTAAATAGTATTTACATATATACTCAATATAAGTTTACGTTTTTATTTATTACATAAAGTACTCTGTTTTAGTGTACAAAAAAGATCTGATACTTTTGAAGTATTAAAATTTAATAATAACTTGGTTCCTTGAGAACGCAACATGCGTTGTTACGATGCATTGATAGCTTCGTCCCATATCAAGGAAATGAATCAAGACCTGCAGCTGCGGTGGAAAGGGCCGAATACGGCAAGCGGTGAAAGAATGTAGATGTCTCTCATCGAAAGTTATCATTTGTGCCGTTTACAATTGAGGCCATGGAGTCAAAGTGCAAACATTTTGTATCCGTTTTAACACCTTGGTCAATTGCCTCTTCGGGTAACGAGAGGGCCGGCTCCTTTTTCGCAATAAGAATCAGCTTAGAGATTCAACGCGATTAAATAATATCAGTTTTATTGATAGTCCGGAATCAAGTTCTATGATTAGGTTATATGTCTTATCTCAAAAAAACTCATTTACAGACAAATAAATGATATTTATGGAGTTTGACATTTATAGAGTTTGACAGTGACAATTTTAAAAATAATAAACCGCGGCGACGGTGATGTGGATTTTAACTACCATTTAACTACATTGCCCGTTTAATTTATATTTATACATATTTTATTAGTTTTTCAAGTGAACATTTCTGTAACAAGATTCCTTTTATGTTGAAGATTTACGCCCTTCAAATATAAACTATTAAATATGAGAGACCGTCAGTCGGAATTGTGTTCCACTTATATTAAAATATTTGTAGTTGTTGCTTGTTATTGGTAAGATATAAAGTACATGGTCATGCATGACTAAAATTTACCTTTAATATTTAAATATATAATTAATGAGTTTACTATGTATTAATTATAAATAATAATTAACTAGATAACTCCTGATTATCAAATTCTTATCATGTTTAATCATACGTACTTTATTATCATTTAATTGTATGATAAAGTATTCACTTAACTAAAATAATAATCAACAAAAATCGACTCCATACTTTGACAATTTCGAGGTAATAATTTACACTAAATTATTCATCCAATGATGACTGAAAATTCAGACAGCCAATGAAATGTTGAAATTACTATGAATTGAATTGCTGTTAATAAATGGAACCAAAGTTTGAGAAGTTTTAGAACACACAACATATAATTATAATAAAATTGGAATATAGAAATTAATAAAAAATATTGAAAGTATTCATAATAAGTTTAGAATGTATTTTACTGAAATAAAACAACTTATTTAGTTTTTTCACTTATGGTTATGATGCTCTTCTCTTCTCTTTACCTCAGTGTTTTTATTAAAAAGATGATAGAGTTCGTTTAGTATTCATATACATATACTTTATTTTCAACAATAATTTGAATTTGAATTCTTTACTTAATTTATTTAAGTTAAACTATCTCTATAAATTGTTTAAGAATATTTTCTGATTTGGGTTAATTATAGAAATATGACTTATTATAATATTTTTTAATAATTTGATTAAAAATTACCGATATTATTTCAGGATTGTATCCATTGCAACAGTGTTTGTAAACAAAAGCTTGCTAAGCGGCCAGGCTGTACATTTGGAGGCTCCTTTATTTATTACATGGTTTCAGTGCATTGTGTCATTTCTGATATGTTTCACTTTAAGTAACACTGGAGGAATTCCTGGAATATTTAATTTCCCTAAAGGAACTCCTTGGAGCAGAGAAGTTGCCAGAAATGTATGTATCAAATAACAATATAAATATTATTTTTTCTAAATTAATAAAGAATAATGCAACTGTGCTCAACATGCCATCCCCAAAAATGCTGTCTTAAAAAACCATAACAAAAATGTATAAGTAACTTTATAATTTTATCCATAGAGTTTATCTTCTGATAATACTTAGGTTATGAAATGTAACGATTCCTAAGATTGTGGTATTGTGACAGTACCGCTGATTAGCAGGTAGAACATATAGGACAGACAGACTTTCACATTCATAACATTAGTTTGGATGAATATTGGATATATATTTAAATAGATATATATTCTTACAGCAATAAGATATTTGTAGTGAGAAAATTTTCGTTCAACCAGTTATTTATATGTTTTTTCTACAAAAAGTATTAGATAAATATTGAATAAAATGACATGTATTTTTTCAGGTGATACCTCTATCAATAATGTTTACATTGATGATAGCATTGAATAACCTCTGTCTTAAATATGTAGGGGTGCCGTTTTATTTCATAGGGAGATCTCTAACAACTGTATTCAATGTAATATTCAGTTGGGTGTTATTAAGACAAGCAACATCATTCAAATGTATAATGTGTTGTGCTTTCATCATATTTGGATTCTATTTAGGTGTTGATCAGGAAAATTTATTAGGTAAGTTTTTAGTACAATAAAAATTTACATCAGTGTTATTGTGTATGACAAGTTTTTTTGAAAATATTACTAATATTTTTCATTCATTATTTTTATTCTACATATACTTTATTAAAGTAGTGTTAAAAATGAATGTGGATGTTTATGTCACTAGAGTGAGGTCGAAAAAGAGATGGTTGGATTGTGTGTAGTATGACATGCATTGAAAAGGAGTAGCTCCAGAGTTGACGAATAGTAGAGACTGGAAGCAAAAAATTTGATAAGAATGATGACATATTTTTTATTTTAGCGATTATTCAAATTCAAATTCAAAATATTCATTATTCAAGTAAATTTGTAAACAAGTGCTTTTGAATCGTCAAAATCTACTGCTGGTTCGGCAAGCTGTTCCTAGCGACAAGAGCCAGCATGAAACTCGGTGGTTGCACTTTTTAAATAAAATTGTCATAACTAGTTACATTTGGTTATTACCATCTTGTACAGCATGGAGGGGTAGCTATATCCTCGCATTTTTGTCATCTATATAGTCCTCAATAGTATAAGAAGGCTTTCTGTATCAGCCTCCCTTTAACAGCATTTTTAAACTGCTGTAGTGGTAAAGATAAAATCGATTGCAAGATTTTATTATCTTCTACCCAATCTTATACCCAATCTTATACCCAAACCCACAAATGAATTATTTACTTGTGCAAGGCGTAAAGTAGGAATCGCAAGTTTATGTCGGTTCCTACTTTGTCTATTATATACATCGCCAATCTTTTTATAATTAATTATATTATCATAATACTATGTTTGTACAGTTGACCCGCCGTGTGGTACCCAGCCTTGTAGAATAGACCGCCCTCATTTCTTACCGAGGTGTTATAAAAGGTGACCCAGGTAAGTTAAGCTGCCATGTGGTATCCGGCCGAGTAGAATAGACCACCCTCATTTTTTGCCGATATGTCGTAAAAGGCGATTAAGGTAAGTTGACGTCAGGCATGCGGTCGGTCGTAAAATTATAAACCAAATCATGTTACAACATGTTACATGTTGTGCCGACCCCACTTAGAGCGGGATAAGGGCAGGAGAATGATGATGATTATGTTTGTACAAATCTATATCAATTTTAACCGCCGTGTGGTGTCCGGCTGAGTAGAATAGACCACCCTCATTTCTTACCAAGTTATCGTAAAAGGCGATTAAGGTAAGTTGACGTCAGGCAGGCGGCCGGTCGTAAAATTCGCAGCCAAATAATGTGACAACATGTTTGCAACATGTGCCGACCACACTCAGAGTGGGATAAGGGCAGGAGGATGATGAAATGTATATCATTTATAGAAGCAGGCGTTACTTTGCGGAATTCCATATTACAAGCAATATAACAGAACTAACTACTTTGCTATAATCCGCACGGGTTAAGTGAATGCATGCAAAGCCAATGTGTATGAAGCAGGCAAAATCTACGCAAATTATACATGCAGGACAAGCCACCACATGCACCCCAAGGCGCAATTCACCAGCAACAACGCACACAAAAATAGCACACACACCCACCACCACAATCTCGACGATCGTTTCGCCCCGAAACCGAAGCATCATCAGGAGGATAGGCTCCACGACAAAAATCGTAATGCATGTGCATGTGTAAGGTGCGTAGATTTTGCCTGCTTCATACACATTGGCTTTGCATGCATTCACTTAACCCGTGCGGATGATAGCAAAGTAGTTAGTTCTGTTATATTGCTTGAAATGTATATCAATTTTAAGTATATTCATGCATTTTCAGGTTCGTTTTCTCTACTCGGAACAATATATGGGGTGGCTGGTTCCCTAATGCTGTCGCTATATTCAATTTACACAAAGAAAATATTACCACACGTCAACCAGGAGATCTGGCTGTTGTCATATTACAACAACGCGTATTCAATAATAATATTCCTTCCGTTGATGTTGATCAATGGAGAGCTAGTTGTACTGATGAACTACAATAATTTTGACAGCACGTATTTTTGGATACAGATGGTTATTGGCGGTCTGTGTGGATTCGCTATTGGATATGTCACTTCGCTGCAAATAAAGGTAATTGGGTATTTTTTTTTAAAGAATAAAAAAATGCAATAAAAACAACGAAAGGGCAGGTATCTGGGTCTCGATTTGGGATGTTTTCACTTTTTACTCGTTGCCCAAGCTATGACAACCTTACAAATGACAGCAAAATTAACATTTATATTCAATGCATATTTTAACAGTTTCTCAATGCGTGTAAACAGGGATAAAACGACATTTTCTAAAATAAAATCTAGCTAAATCGATTTATCACACTCGAAACGTGTCCATCGTCAATAAAGAGAAAGCAAGTGAGACTCATTATTTATTATCTCTATCTATTATCATTATCTATTATCTTTTTTATGTGTGATTAGACAAAGATAAGTATATGAGTTATATCTTCCCTATTATCAAATTTTCTCTAAATGGTAACCGTTTAACTAATTCTTCGCCTGCAGTGTACGAGAGGACGGAAGTAGGACGAGAACGAGGAATGAAATGTGCGTAGGCGGTCACCTTTTATATCACGATACGAGCCCTCGCCCATTCCCCATACTGGTACCCTCCCTACCTCCGCGCCCTTGTACCTCTTAGACAAAGACTCAGTTAAACAGTTAGCGTTTAATTATTCGTTGCAACACTATCACTTGTAGATCTGCCTATGACTCATCTACCCTAGCATTACGAACTCTATGATCCACATCCAAGTTCGAAGTCTGAATCAATTGACTGACCCGTTGGCGCAGTGGGTAGTGACCCTGCCTTCAGCTCCGCGGGTCACGGGTTCGATTCCCGCCGAGGGCAAAAATTAAAAAAAAAATTGTTGTTTCTTCGAGCCCGGGTGTATATTTGTATTTAAGTACGTATTTAAAATTATATATGTAGTATATCTACCAGTTGTCCGTCATCTATAATAATAATAAATAATAAATATATGGGACATTTACACACACGGTCGTCCGTCCCCAATGTAAGTAACTTAATACTTGTGTTATGGGTGATGGACAACTGGTAGATATACTACATATATAAGTTTAAATACATACTTAAATACAAATACACACCCAGGCTCGAAGAACCAACAATTTGTTTACAGAAAATGTTGGGCCTCGGTGGGAATTGAACCTGCGACCCGTGGAGCTGAAGGCAGGGTAAACGACCCACAGCGCCAACGGGCCAGTCTATAAACACAAAGTATCTATAAACACAAGTATTAAGTTTGGGGACGGACGACCGTGTGTGTGTCCCATATATTTATTTATTATTATTATTATTTCAGGTCACATCTCCTTTAACACACAACATATCAGGAACGGCTAAGGCATGTGCCCAAACCGTGATAGCAACTCAGTGGTACAACGAAAGCAAGAACTTGTTATGGTGGGCCTCAAACATTATAGTTTTGGGAAGCAGCGCGCTGTACGCCAGGTTTAAACAGCTTGAAATGGAAGAGAATTCTAAGAAACCTATACCCGAAGACGAAAAGAGTTTAGTATGACCATTCCAATAGAATTAAGTGTTTTCATTAAAAAAATTAAAGTATTGTATTAAAATAGTTTATAAAATAAGGCCTTACATTCCACAGATCCATAATACAAAAGTAATAATAATATTATTTATGTAAATATATGTAATGGTAGATGTTGAGTGTACTATCCGTTTTCATACCTGATACATACAGCAGTAGTATAGAGGCTGTTCCGCACAAACGTGCGGACGGATGAAACAACCTCCGGGACCTGGGCCCGTCGTCTCGGCGTCTCAACCTACCTTATGCGGCCGTCAGCTGTATGTGGTCCGGCCTCATGAGTCACTGCGTGTATATGTGTACGTGTGTGTGTGTGCTTGTATGTACTTGGCCGATTCCCGAAACCGTTGGCTCGCCTCAGCACTCTTCCACGGACACGTAATGTCTGTTTCTCCCTAAGTATACACTTTACTATATCGGTTAAATAACACCCGGTGTGCACACAACCTTCGTAAGGTCACACGTTATTGAATCGTCCCTATATCGGGGAATAGTAACCCAACGCGCACTAAAACCGTGGACGGTCGCGTCTTCTCAAACGCTTCACTGATTAAACGCGTCACTAAATCTGAGAATAACACCCGAAATGCAAAATTACACACGTGCGTAAGAAAAAAGATGCCGCGTCCAAGCCGCGCGCGGCCTCTCTCTATCGTGTCTGCCGGGTGACTGTTGGGGGGCCGCTCTCGTAGTGAACGAATGCATAAAACGTCCTAGCTTGCGTTCGCGTTGCGTCGCGCGCGTCATTTTATTCAAAACAGAGGCATGCACTACAATATACAAGCATTACACACATTCACAAAGCTGTGATGGCCCAGCGGTGAGACTTTATCGAGGGGGTCACGAGTTCAAACCATTCATGATATTATTATTACTTTTCAAATTAGTTATGTACGTTAGTACTTGTTGTTTAAATTATAATTTAAATAGAAGTATAACTAATTCTATTATATATAAGAAACTATAGTTTCAAGCTATTTTTGCTCTTAGTGCGTTTTGTAATATTTAAGGTAAAAATCCACGCTGTTGAAATCATATCAAATTCTGTTATAGGAGCTTTTAAATCATTAAGTATGGTATTTAAATACGTTAACACAAAGGTTTTTTCTCATCATCCTCCTGCTCTTATGCTACTCTAAGTGGGGTCGGCACAACATGTTGCAAACATGTTGTCACATGATTTAGCTACGTATTTTACGGCCGTCCGCCTGCCTGACGGCAACTTACCTTACTCATATTTTACGACCCCTCGGTAAGAAAGACGGTGGTCTATTCTATTCAACAGATACCATACGGCAGGTTGACTTACCTTAGTCGCCTTGTACGACACCTCTACACGGCGGACAAAGAGGTTTAGGAGGTTTTTTTTTGTTGTTTCTTAATAATTTTATTGTCTTAAGTCTATCAATAGTCGTAAGTAAAAAAAAGATGTAAAATTTGATTTAGTTTGTGTAATTTAGCCCTTTTGTGAGATTTTTTTTCCTATCTATTATTAATAGTATATACATTAATAGTTTATGTAATAAACCAAAGGATATAGTATTGTGATGATTTAAAATTTAAGGCAATTAATAATAATCCTTTTTACTTTACGTTTACGTAGAATAATTTATTATGTATAATAAATAAGATTTTAAAATAAAAGTACGATTATTGTATATACGATTATTACGGGATTGACTGGCCCGTTGACGCTGTGGGTAGTGACCCTGCCTTCAGCTCCGCGGGTCGCAGGTTCGATTCCCGCCGAGTGTCAACATTTTCTAACAACAATTTGTTAGTCCTTCTAGGCTGGGTGTATATTTGTATTTAAGTATGCATTTAAAATTATATATGTAGTATATCTACCAGTTGTCCGTCACCCATAACACAAGTATTAAGTTATTTACAATGGGGATGGACAACCGTCATATATTTATTTATTTATTGTTAAAATTTATCTTATACCAGAACTTTTTTGTAGACTTTTTGTAGACTATTATTTAATTGGCGTACTTACTTTATGATTTTCAAAATCCGGTTTTGTCGTTGACACCCATAAACACAATTTTTTACTGTTGTAATACGTTTTGTATTTAAAGATATTTCATATCATACGGTTTATAAACGTTCGATAAATTTGGATCTATATTAAATAGTTCAAAATATTGTTAAACGAATACCTATAATGTTAAGTGTATATCTGAACTAAAGTCCAAAAATGTTACGTTCACCACCACAATCTCGACGATCGTTTCGCCCCGAAACCGAAGGAGGATCAGGATCCTATCAGGAGGATAGGCTCCACAACAAAAATCGTAATCATTACGATTTTTGTTTACGATTTCGAGATTGTGGTGGTGGGTGTGTGTGCTGCTTTTGTGTGCGTTGTTGCTGGTGAATTGCGCCTTGGGGTGCATGTGGTGGCTTGTCCTGCATGTATAAGGTGCGTAGATTTTGCCTGTTTCATACACATTGGCTTTGCATGCATTCACTTAACCCGTACGGATTATAGCAAAGTAGTTAGTTCTGTTATATTGCTTGTAATATGGAATTCCGCAAAGTAACGCCTGCTTCTATAAATCAATTAAACGATTCAAAGGCACTTGTTTACAAGTTCAAATGAATAAAAAATATTTTGAATTTGAAATTTCGAAGCTAAAATTAGAATATTTTGGTTTGCAATATCAGTAGTAATCATACTTAAGAAGTTTTGAGTAGAGATTAACCGTTTATTGTATTCAATTTGATTAATAAAACATTTTATTATTTATTTAAAAATCTTATTTATTATTGTGATTATACATATAAACTTATGTTTTTAACCATAAATAAATAGTATCAAAAATTTATAACTAATTTTGAAGCTAACATTTTACTGTCTATGTTATCTTTGATATGCATTGTGGCTTAGAAAGTAATTTATGTTTTAAGTTAACAAAAAAATAATGTTATTGTAATCATATATTTTGCATATTGTATCAAATTTTGTTTTAAAATATTTAGTAGTCTGGATCGATATGTATCCGAAGCAATTTTGACAACTTTTTCCGAACGTTTGTATATTTTGGTTCAAAATATAAATTATTCGACTCATAGGCATCTGTCACGTGATCGTACAACTCTATACCATAGATTTTGTCCCAGTTCCTAGTGAAATTTTTATTATTAAACGATATCCATTCCGTGTATCTGTATCTTTTGGTCCTGATGCTGTATCCCATTATCTTGATGTCCTTCAACCGTGGCTTGTCAGAATTGGCTGCTGGGTACACCCGTGGCCTGGGGAATTGGGATAGAGCGAACGATTTTTCAGACGACTTGTAGTTCCGATCTGTCATGTAAGGTACTAAACTTTTCCCATCGAAACACAACGTTGATTTGTCGTTGGAATTTTTACACTTGGGTGTAGGTTTCCTCAGACCCATAAGGTCTACTAGAGTCGGGAATATATCAACCAATTCAACAGGGGTAGTGATGGATTTTGGGGGTAAGTTTGGCACTTTGAATATTAAAGGCACCCTTAAAGCGACGTCGAAGTTGCTATATTTTGCCCATAGTCCATTTTCCCCTAATGACCAGCCTGGAAAACAGAATATTATCTATCTATATTTATTTATAAGTAATTTTACTTAACTTCCTTAAATCACAGTTCGAAATACAGTGGACATTATTCATCGTTCGTGACATAAAAATCCGACAAAATCTGTTAATGGTGGATTTTTTATTGCCTTGTTCTTTAGGTAAGGTATTTTGGACATAAAGTTGTTCTGTTATATTTAAGAATGACTTTATAAAGAAATAATCGCGCTTTGAGATTTTATTCGTTGTGCAAAAATTGTGGTTTTGTAAAAGTAAAAATTTTTGCCTAGTACAAAAAAATTGAGTTAAAATTTAAGTGGGAATTCTAGGACCTTCGATTTCCGGAAAATCTAACCAATGTTATTTCAGCCTTAGATTGTGCGTAAATGTTTGTTACCTGTCTGTTAAATCGGTTAGTCTAATAAATGTAGTAGGATAAAATTGATTGGCACGTTGGCGCAGTTGGCAGTGACCCTTACCTCAGCTCTGCGGGTAGCAATGTGGCAATAGCGGGTGAATTCTTTGAGTCTGGGTGTATTTATGGATTTAATTGTCTTATATGTAAAATTCTCGTGTCACGATGTTAGTTATAATACTCCGAAACGGCTTGAGCGATTTTATATGTGTTTTGTACAAATTGACGCGCGCCACGCGGCGCGACCGGCCGGATCAACGACCTTCATGCATTCGTTCGACGCCGGTCACGTCCGCCAGTTAGTAATGTTTCGCATACTATAAAGATAGGACGCGTACGCCTGTATACGACTTTATGGTATAACGCACACGTGTAATTATGCGTTTTGGGTGTGGTTCTTAGATTTAGTGACGCGTTTAATTAGTGAAGCGTTTGAGAAGACGCGACCGTCTGCGGTTTTAGTGCGCGTTCGGGTTAATGTTCCCCGATATGGGACGATTCAATAACGTGTGACCTTACGTAGGTTGTGTGCACACCGCGTATTATTTGTGTTATTTAACCGCAATAGTGAAGTACTCCGGGACAAATAGACAGTACGTGTCCGTGGAAGATTGCTGAGGCGAGCCAACGGGTTCGGGAATCGGCCAAGTACATACAAGCGCACACACACACGTACACATATACACTGATTGATGAGGCCGGACCGCATACAGCTGACGGCCGCATAAGGTAGGTTGAGACGCCGAGACGGCGGGCCCAGGTCTCGGAGGTTGTTTCATCCGCCCGCACGTTTGTGCGGAACAATATGTATATTCAGTGGGTCTGAGAATCGGCCACTATCTATTTTTAATACCCACCCTTAAGTGTTGTCCACCTGTAACATTTTTTTTAATAATGTACACAAGAAATAATTTATATGGCAAGAGAACGCTTGCCCGGGCAGCTAGTATATATTTAAAATTATATATGTATAATTTTACCGGCTGTCTGTCACCCAGAACACAAGTGGTCAGTTACTTAGGAGAGGAACCACCGTATGTGAAATTGTCCCATGTTATTATGTATATTATTTACGAACCATGATCACTCGTAAGAACAACAACGGTGTTCTTATCAATGTGTTCCAGCAATCGTCCTACGAGGTCATCTATGTAGAGCGAGGCTGCGTAGTAACTTTGTCTGATTTTCAGCGTCCATTTTGGGGGCATAGTTCCAAATGGAAAGGAAATGTTGAGGTTTTTTATGTCATCCCTCATACGAACATCGGCCCACGGGTGCCAGGCTACTAATGGCATCTTCTTGGGCATGTCCGGCGTTTTAGGTGGAGTAACGTCATTGATTTGAATTCTTTCTGGAATTGAGAATGGATAGATAAGTTAAAAGCTACGATAGCCGTGATAGCTGATGTTGTAATTTATCACATGATTCTCGGTGGAAGGAAAGCTGTACATCTCTAGAGAACTCTGGGATGTATTACATACAATTCCGCGTTGGAGCATCGTTGTGTTTTAAGCTCTGTTTTGTTAAGAAATAGAGAGACAAGCTATTGGGAGGCTGATACAAAAAGCCTACTATACTCATCATTCTCCTGCCCTAATCCCACTCTACGTGGGGTCGGCACAACATGTTATAGGCATGTCTCATGATTTGGCTAGGTATTTTAACACCGGCCGCCTGCCTGACGTCAACTTACCTTAGTCGCCTTTTACGACACCTCGGTAAGAATAGACCACCCTCACGGTGGTCTGTTCTACTCAGCCGGATACCACACGGCGGAAAAAAAAGCCTATATAATACTATTAATAGATGATAAAAATGCGTGGATATAGCTACTCCTGTACCCTGTACAAGATAGTAATAACCAAATGTAACTAGTTAAAAGAACTTTGAAAAGAGCAACCACCGAGTTTCTTGCTGGCTTTTCTCGGTAGGAACAGCTTTCCGAACCAGCGTTAGATTTTGACGATTCAAAAGCACTTATTAACAAGTTTACCTGAATAAAGAATATTTTGAATTTGAATGACATAGCAGTGGAATAGCAACAGGTCTTTTTTTCAACTTTTACTTTGTTTTCTTTAGGTGCATGTACCTACATGTATTTATCAAATGAAATTCTTAAATTTAGGTATATTGCAGACATATATCCTAGGTACTACTTTAAAAAGATTTAAGTAATTTTTTTCCAACTGACTATGCTGTTAGACCTAATGGCTTTTCGCAGCGTCACCGGTTTACAGCATCGTATATTATAGCGTCTGGATTTAAGTAATAGTAGACGTTAATATGCAAGCTCATGGAATTGTATTTAATATGCCTTACCGGGAAATGATTGGAAGAGATGTCTACTCATCAATAACATCGTGACATCATTGTCCTGCCCTTATCCCATTCTAAGTGGGATAACAAGTCTTACATGTTTTTTCGCTATCATTCTCTCCTATCATTCGTCAACTCTGGCGCTACTCCTTTCATATGCATATCTCTTTTTAGGGCTTCCTCTAATACATCCACATTCATATGACTCGTTGGGTCATACGATTTTCATTCACCATCATGAAAAGTCCATACCATCTCGTACTTCTCTTTTCTATAATGGGTGCAACTTACATTACATTTTGCTTATTTCCACAGCATTATGTCATATGGAATAATGCTGTGGGGCAAAGCGGCCGATATAGAAAAGATTTTTTTGCCCAAAAAAAATCCATACGGGCTATCTATAATATGAAGCAACGTGAGTCCCTTCGCGAAAAGTTCAAAGAAATAGGCATTCTTACTGTATCATCACAATATATATAAATATATATTAATATTCTATGTGTACGAAAAAATATAGGTATGTATAAAACAAAATTTGATGTATATCATAGAGACATACGAGAGGTCTCAAAAAGCTTGTGATACCTGCGTCGCGACTCAGCAGAGTTAGCAACTCGTTTGTTGGTCTCGCTATTCGCTTCTATAATAAAATTCCCCAATCCATTCCAGACCAGTGTACAAAAAGATTCAAACTAAGTGTAAAAAATATGCTTATACGTAAAGCATATTACAAAATTGAATATTATTCCGATGATAAGAAAGCCTGGATTTGAAAATCCTTTCAGCTTCATACAAGACAGCGGTTTAACAATATATAATTGAAAATATTTAAAAGATTCACCACCGAGTTTCTTGCTGGTTCTTCTCGGTAAGAGCAACATTCCGAAGCAGTTGTAGCTTTATTAATCATATTGATGCTTGACGATACAAATTTGCCTGAAATGGTTTATTTGAATAAAGATTATTTTGATTTGATTTGATTTGATTTACAAACTTCCCCATATCTTCGTGACATGTTAAAAATGTATGTTTATTAATACGTGACTCGACATCTTAGCGATTCACTCGCTCGTTAAAGCCTATAAGTATAATTTTAAAATTCTCTTTCCATTATCTGATACTTACTTAAATATTCACGTGGATATTTCAAAGGAATATGCGGCTTGTGAAATCCAACAGCGAGAAAAAATGACTTGCTTTTGTTTCTACGATTTAAAATTTCAATGGAACGTTCTAAAGTTTCCATATCAGGAAGTGTTCTATGGGGCTGACTTTTCACATTAACAGGACATATTAGATTCTTATGAAGTTTCTTAGTAAGTTTACTTTTGCAAACTGCTGTATCTTTGTATTTTTCTGAAGGAGGGTGATAAGGTGTTACTGACCAACTGTACGGATAGTCGTCTGTGTAATTAGAGCTTTTTCCGGGATGGAAAACTTTTCCGACAGAGTAAGTATCAAATCCGGCCTTTTTAAATACTTGAGGTATTGTAGAAAAGTTAGCGACGACATCACGCCAATAACTATAAAAATCGTAAAGGTGTAGTGCGTCTGGGCGACGGCCTGTTAATATTGAATTTCTACTAGGAGCGCACAATGATTGCTAGAAAGAAATAAATTCCGTTAAAAAATATATGTTTAATTTTATGCATCATGGCTGTATAATATGTATACCTGAGCGTAAACATTACGGAATTCAATGCCTTTTCCCGCCAGTTTTTGAATATTTGGCAGGTACACTTCCTTATCCGTGAGATGTCGTAAGTCGTCAACAAATATAATCAATACATTGTTCCTTATAATTTGGTTTGTTGGAATACCTGAGGTTACTAGTTCGACATAAACTAATACACTGAGAAATATAAGCAGAGTCATATTTTACTCTTCATTATCACTTAATACTCACATATAGTCGATTGTAACTTAAAAGTATGTTTTTTACTTTTTGCTTTACAGATTATGTAAGTCTTTGAGTAATTACTTGGACCACAGACGAAACTAGATTTGTAGCAGGAGATGAGTTAAATAAATTTTTTTAATAAAAATTAATATAATCAATGCATCAATTAATTTATTTTAATTTTAATAAATAGATTGTAATAAAAACATATGATTTATTATTACTACCTACCCATAGAATACGACGTTATATCCATGGGCATATGATCCGATTTATTCGTAAGCTATTGGCTATTGCTAAACGAGAGCACACTATCAACAATCCACACACACATGTATAAATCTGGGCACCCATATACGTGATTGTCATTCAAACAAAGTTCAAAACATCTGTTGAGTTTTTATATTTTCATTATAATTTAATTCCTGCATAATAATTAATGTACAAAGCATTTTTTAAACAAATTAAAACGTGTGTTTGAGTGAGTGCTACGATAATTTTTCAATTGTTGTGACGTCATTGTTCTCGACTGCCACTAAAAACGACGCAATTGCACCTTTTAATAAAAATGGGATTAAAATGAGCTATTTATTCATAATCGACGTAAGTTTTATGATATAAACCATTCATTTTTACTAGTTTTTGTGATAAGAGGTGAAACGATCGATCGTATCGTCAAAGGTCTACTTGGATCGATTTCCTTTGTCCTATGTCCTTAGGGTTCGCGTTCATTTTTTTTTACTTAAGTGCACTAAATTCTCTAAATTAATGTAAGCTCGATGTTAATGCGATACGTGATAGATAAATAATCTCATACTATATCAACATTGACATTGTTTATTTTCTAAAATTATGTAATCTACACAAATTTGTTACTCTTTTGTTTTCTTATTATATACCTACTTGTTATCTTATTTGCGCATTTTAAAAGAATAGGATTCAATTGTTTATTTGTTTAATTATTAACTTTGACCTATGGAAAAAAATTACACCATAAGCGACTTAAAATCAATTTATTATATTTATTTACTTTTTTTAAATTTCTAATTACCTTTTAATTTAATAATATAATTATATTAGGTAAATTAAAGTATCGCCTTTACATAAATCAACAAAGCTTATATTAAGGAATTGTTAAAAATATGGACATAAAGAATTTCAATTTGTTTTAATGTATATTTATTTATATTTTTTTTGTTTATTTAAAAAAAATTAATATTGAGTAGTTTCGATCTACAATTTCGATATTAAAAGTTGAATATACTTAAATATTATTGTGAAATATTATATGAAATATAGTTACACAATAATTTTGTATATGTAATATGTATAATATGTAATTATTTATTTATTAATGAATGATTTTTACATTATCTGAACATATTCTTAAATGTGAATTCTTTACAACTTATCTTCATTCCAGTGAATGAGGAATGATGTTAATTAATAATATTAATAAAGGATGTGCTGTAAAGATTGAAGAACTTTGTAATACCAGAAAGAAGGTCTATTGATGACTTAAAATAAATTACAAAAAAAGATATTTTTCAGGTAGTGTCCTATTTGTGAATTTATTTTAAGTTATTAAATCATTGAAATGTTTCACGGATATTTGTATTTCTATTTACCACAGATACAACAAAATGAAAAGTTAATTTATTTTGACTTGTCAATAGATCTACTATCAGGTGATACAAGGTTATCCATTCTTTATGGGACACCTTGTATAAGACCCCTTTGTTATAATGTGGTGTTATTGTGTAAGAAAACACTATTAATTGATTCAGTAACTAAATTTAGCTTTCTTATGTTAATAAAAAGGATAGTACATAAGAAATAAGTGTTATAAAAATTAAACAAAAGTGTAGCAACAACCTCTCTATCACACTGACATGTTCTATCTTACTGAAACTGCCTAAATTAGACAAATTGTAAGTATTGATTAGGCACATATGTTTTAAAGATACCTCAGAGGTCTAACAATGTATGCAAAGTTAACATACAAATTAATATAAATATATGGGACACTTACAAACACAGTCATCAGTCCCGGAAGTAAGTAACATGATTCTTGTGTTATGGGTGACAGACAACTGGTACATATTATTATTATTAAAGCTTCTTCCCCAAATTAATGGTCACCATGGTTAAAAGCCTCCTCCATCTTTTTCCATCTTTCTTTGTCCAGGGCAATATTTATTCAGTTAATTCCTGCTGTTATTATTATGTCATCTACCCATCTTTTTCTTTGTCTTCCCACACTTCTCTTTCCTACTGGGCCTCACCACTTAGTTGTTAGGAGTGGTACAACTGGTAAATATATACAAATAAAATTTTAAATACATACTTAAATACGAATATACACCCAGGCTCAAAGAACCGACAAATTGTTTTTAGAAAATGTTGGCCCTCAGCAGGAATCAAACCTGCAAGTCGCGGAGCTGAAAGCAGGGTCACTACCCACTGTGCCAACGGGATAGTCTAAATGACAGAAATCAGATATAACAGACAGAACACACGGAAATAGAAATGCATTAAATATAATACTATTTTTATGAAATCTAAATATAATTATTAAAGTATTATTCCATATCGAATCTATTTTATAATCCTCAAAAACAGCAAATAGAAAGTCTATATAAATTAAAAATTTCGTGAGAGTAGGGCGGAGACCCCACGTTGGGAAACACTGATCTATACGTTTTGAGTGTAACTGGAGGCCAACCGTTTAACTGAGTCCTCGCGTTCTCACCTTTTGTAAAATACGTTATGAGCGCTGGCCGAGCGCACCTATCGGAGGCCAACCGTTTAACTGAGTCCTCGCGTTCTCACCTTTTGTAAAATACGTTATGAGCGCTGGCCGAGCGCACCTATCCCAGTCCCCGTTCTCGTCCTACCTTCAAGCCTTGTACTCGCACACGAGGACTGAGTTAAGCGGTTGCCCTATAATTCGCTTCGAACTTCTCTCCACTTGTGGTATTCATTTTATGAGTTTTTTAGAAGGCAGTGCTAAGTGATCAGTATGTCGGCGGAGTCACCGCGGCACGCCCGCTCCGGCGGGCCGCTCACGGTGCCGTCGCAACCGCCGAGCGACCGCAGCATCATCGACGCGGTGTCCGGCTTCATCAACGACGTCACACTCTCTTCTTCATCCACTGTTGATCCTAAGGACGTTATACAGTGGGCGAGGTATGGATTTAGCGCTTATTAACGCTAACTACAACGTGGCCATTTTGCCTACGGCTTTATATATAATACTGTTGTCAAATTACTCTTTCCTACGCATATTAAAACTTTGGTAACTTTATAAAAAATAAAAATATCACAATTGTTTAATGTAACGGCCAAATGTCTATGGAATAAAACTTAAATAAATTTAAATAATAAAGAATTACTTGTACTAACTCAGGAAAACCACGAACTCGTTACAAAAGTAATACATATTTAGAAAAAGGTCATAGAACACTTAATATTATGTAATCTAACTGAATGGCGGCACATACCTTATCTTGCCAGTAACGAACCCGGCAAAAAGTTATAAAACAAAGTCCACAAAAACTGTCTGTCTGTATGTAATCGATTTTTCTCAAAATCTACTGAACGGATTTTTGTACGGTTTTCATCAAAAGATAGTGCAGTACTTCCGGATGGTTTACGTCAGTGATTCCCAAAGTGGTCTATATCGACCTCTAGGGGTCTATGACAACCTGCAAGGGGTCTACGTCAGCGAAAAAAAATTTGGGGGTCCATGAAATGAAAATGGGGGTCCACGATAGTGGATCTCAACACATACACTGATAGTACCTATTTACTTACATCATACTATCTTATAATATCAAAACATATACATTACTTATAAAAGTACCTATGAAGTAAAATATATATATATGTGTATAAAATTGTGTAAGTTGTATGATGTTGGTATTCGCTTTGTGGTCGCCATACACTTTGAACTTGTAAAAACCTGAGAGTCGCAGTCTCAGAGCTTCGCTACCTTGCACAAAATTTTATTTTGAGTAGTTTTAATTTAAATTCAATTAATAAATGTTATTACACTATTAATAAATGTTATTAAATTATTAAATTAACACGCGTTTTTACTTTAAGTTTTTAACACTAAACTTCACTACAGTTAGAAATTTACAGGAAATCAATATCAGGTAAGTAGGGGGTCTACTCAACACGAAAAACATGGCAAGAGGTCTACGACACAAAAAAGTTTGGGGAACTCTGGTTTAAGTAAATAGTACATACCGGTGTTATGTAAATTGTGTTGAAGAGATCGCGCAGTTGTTAAAAACTTTTTTACTGGGAGCTTTAGTCGCGTGCGCTGCGTAAACCAGCAGAGATACGCTAAAGTAAAGTAATGAATTGTAGACCCATAAAAATACTACAAAAAAGTCCGCGACAACATGTCTCTATCTCTCACGGTTAACTCAGAATAACTACTATTATGTTAAAAATTTCGAAAATTCGGGAAAAGTGTCGTTAATCACTGATTTCCACGTGGGTGAAGTTGTTGTTAGCACATCTAGTATATTATAATATTGAATGATTTTTGTTTAAGGTTCGAAACAGCCGATATAAACGAACCTACACCTGAAGGAGACATAGACAATGACGTACCACCGCTACTGTTGATCCTCGGCTATGGTTCCGGCGTGCAAGTGTGGCTGATACCACCCACTGGTGAGGCCCAGGAGGTGCTGTCCTGGCGGCAAGGCACTGTGAGGGTGCTCCGTATACTGCCCACTCCGCAGCACGGCGACTGTTTCGCATCGAAGAGGCCCCTCATAGCTTTGTGCGACTCAGCGAGTCCCGGCCCAGCCTTCTGTTCATTAAGTTTTATATCCATTAGAGGTGGAGAGCAGGTAACGTATTTCAAATATTTAATAATTAATATAAAAATAATGTAAAATAAGTAAATACTTAAGGTATGATCATTGTTGTGTATCTTTAAATATTCCACTTATCGTATATTGCACGCTTTCGTTAAAGAACATTGTGAGGAAACCTGACTATCTCTAGAGAATTCTAGGGATATGTCATTTATAAGTGGAAGCTTTGCTGATTTCTGTCTACCCCATACGTCTAATATTTTAAGTTTTATTATAATTGTTTGTTTCCCTTTAAATAAATAAATAAATAAATGTGTAACGTGGTCGGTCTTAGCACCAATCCTTCTCTCCTAAAACTTATCATCAGGAGATAGACTCCACGACAAAATCGCAAAGCTTTGCGATCGAGTATCGCGGATTATAGCAAAATAATTTTATTATTACTTTTATATTATGGATTTCCGCAAAGTAACGCCAAATTCTATAAATTAACTATAGATAACTTTGTCTCTTTTACTCACATGTTCCTAGGACGATTCGGAACGCTTATTCAGCAACGACTTACAGTGTGCGTCTTTAAGACGTCACGGTATGAAAAAGCAGAACAATTTCGTGTACGTCTTCAATTGAGTCGCAATAAGAGTTCATGGTAGGCCTGCTGACCGTCGTGTTGGCGACCGGCTGTTCGAGATGGGCACATAATAAGATTGTTCCGCGCAAACATGCGGGCGAATAAAACAACCTCCGAGACCTGGGCCCGTCGTCTCGGCGTCTCAACCTACCTTATGCGGCCGTCAGCTGTATGCGGTCCGGCCTCATGAATCACTGCGTGTATATGTGTATGTGTGTGTGTGTGCTTGTATGTACTTGGCCGATTCCCGAAACTGTTGGCTCGCCTCTGCAGTCTTCCACGGACACGTAATGTCTGTTTCTCCCGGAGTATACACTTCACTATATCGGTTAAATAACACAAATAACACCCGGTGTGCACACAACCTTCGTAAGGTCACACGTTATTGAATCGTCCCTATATCGGGGAACAGTAATCCCAACGCGCACTAAAACCGCGGACGGTCGCCTATTCTCAGACGCTTCACTGATTAAACGCGTCACTAAATCTGAGAACCACACCCGAAACGCAAAATTACAATTGGAAAAATAATGTTATTTGATTTACAACTGATTACAAAAGGACAACTTGTCGTGCTTCCGCGAAATCTGGGCTAAACGAAGGGAATGATTTGCGGCGTCACTTATGATGGTCACGTATGCCTTTGTACCATCCCCGTTTCCTTCCCGTCGCCGTCCAATTAGCAAGTCGCCGTCGTCGCCGCCAGTCAAGTCGTCGCCGTCCATTAGTGATGGCGCTTACACCGGCCTCGTAAAAATTATTATCGTATTGTTTTCATAGGTAAAGAGCATCAAATTCAAGAACCCGATTTTGGACGTGTTGGGCAATAAGCGTTCGGTAGTGGTATCCTTTTCTGAACGTTTCGCCGTTTTCGATGCCGCGACCCTGGAAGACAGACTGGCCATCACCACTTGCTACCCCTGCCCGTGTCCCCTTGGGGGTAGTTCACCAATCAACCCCATGACCCTAGGCGACCGTTGGCTTGCGTATGCCGACAAGAAGTTGAACCCGTCTAAACGCAGCAGCGGCGGATGTGAGAGTAAGTGAAAATGATGTAAAAATATGAAAATGTGGCCAATCAATAGCTTTTACTTTAAGCCGTGATAGCCAATCGGTGAGACCATGCGTCTCTAGAGACGATTCATGAGTTCAAACCCCGGGCAGGCACCAATGTGTTTTTCTATTAATAACTTATTTCGGTGAAAGAAAACATCGTGAAGAAACCCGCATATCTCTAGAGAATTCTGGGGATATGTGTAACCTACCAATCCGCATTGGAGCAGCGTGGTAGGTTTCAGCACCAATCCTTCTCTCCAAAAACTTAGAGAGGAGGCCTATGCCTATGGGTTTCTAAGAGGCAGTTACTTTACTTTTACTTTAATTAATATAAATCTGGCTAAATTTGTCAATCTAAAAGCAGAGTCATAATTTAGTAAAAGTGAGTTTATGAACTTATATTTTATCACGTTTCGCTGATTTTCGAAGTATGACATATTTTTTAAGCATAGTATAACGACAACAATATTTTTCATTACACTTATTCAATAAATAAGAAGCAATTTTCAAAAAGTCAACTCATTTAATCTTTTTCAACAACTCAACACAATATGACAGCGACAATGTTTTTTTTTTATTACTGGCCAACTATATGAAGGAGGTTGTATTTAAAACACGTCGTAACAATAGATAAAACAGTATAGATAAGCGTAAATACAATAGTGATGAAAAATACAATTAATCGATTTCTGAGCAAGAATCAACGTTAACTTAAAAAAATTAAATTGTTAAAAAATATTTTATACTATTATTTAATAGTTATTTTCGTTAAAATAGTCATGTAATCAACGCCATCTTTGTTACTAGCTATTCCATTGTGTAGGAAACACGGAAATTCTTGATAGGTGGTACTATTTATGCCACCTAGTACTTTCGTGCACAATCAAAAAACTCTTTAAATAATTGCAAGCACTATATTTTTGCAAAAAGGTGCACAAAAGGTGTGTGATGTTTATTCTGGTCGCAACGATCTTCAATTGACCTTTTTGTTTCGCAATGACGTAGGGCAACTCCTGCATTTCTTTATTTGCAATGCAATTTAATTGCAGGCGTATACACTTTGCTTTAATCGATTATTGTATCATAATCGATAACTTATTTTTTTTGTGCCGAACACATTTTTAAAACTTTTAAATTTGCATATTGCAATTTGTAATTTTTTTTAATTACCACAAAATATACCGCCTTTTCAAGCAACACCCTGAATTTATTACTATTAGACCCAAAAGTCCCCGTTTCCTTTGCAATATTCACACAGGTGTTTATTATTTATAAAAAATAGCTATTCGTGGTATTTATAATATGAAACCTAACTAGTAGTAGGCCGAAAAAAAGATGGATGGATTGTGTGAATAATAATCTATACTATTCTATACTAATGTTATAAAGAGGTAAGATTTGTATGGACCGATTTAGAAAATTCTTTCACCATTGGAAAGCTGCTTCTTCACTGAGCAACATAGAGTATATTACATTTTCAAACAAAATTGGGATCCCTAATAAAATTGTAATAAGGTGTGAAAAATTTAGTCGTTAAAATCTTTCATCGCGTGGGCTGCGGCAATTATTGATGAACAAAAAAAAAGTTATACAGTATTATAGAACATATCAATATCCACAGAAAAGTCCGCGATACCATATGTCTAACTATTATAGTTGTGCCAATATAACTACTATTTTACATTGAAAAGTTGGTAAAAGTGCCGACAATAATCAAACCATTTTATTCATATCTCTCCTATTAACCCTTATCCCGTTAAATGATATTTTATTAAAAACTGTTTCAATACCTGTAAAATATTTTTTAATTATTAAAATCCGACATCCCAATCAAAAGATATTAGGAATTTAAGAATGTAAATAATGCCATAAAAAATTCATTTGTAGCGACCATTATAGCAGGGCTTGCATTTGGTTAGCCCTTATTCCAAGAATATTAATGATACCCATTTTTTATAATTAAATAATCTACAAATAAATATATAGTCTGACTTCGTAGACTTTCCATTACCACGAGATCGGTATGGCGCGGGTGAAACCGCGGGGCATTGGTAGTATTCATATAAAAGGAGTAGCGTCAGATTTGACGGATGATAGAGGAGAATGGAAGATGAAGACATATTGTGTCGACCACACCTAGAGTGGGATAAGCGATTAGACAATCGAATATATTCATACTAGCAAAGCCCCGCGGTTTCACCCGCGTCCATACAGATCTCGTGGTAGTGGAAAGTCTACGAAGTCGGACTATAGATTTATTTTGTAGATTAATTTATAATAAAAAACTGGTTATCATTAGTATTCTTGGAATAAGAGCTAACTCATCAAATGCAGGCCCTGCTATAACGGTCGCTACAATAAATTTGTTTGGCATTATTTGCTTTCGATATACATAATCGTAATATCTTTTGATTGGGATGGCGGATTTTAATAATTTAAATAGTATTTTACTGGTATTGAAACAGTTATTAATAAAATATCATTAAATGGGATAAGGATAATTACAGTGATATGAATAAAATGGTTTGATTATTGTCGGCACTTTTACCAACTTTTACAATGTAAAAAAGTAGTTATATTGGCATAACTATAATAGTTAGACATATGGTATCGCGGACTTTTTTATGGATATTGATACGTTCTATAATACTGTAGAACATTTTTTTGTTCTATCATCAATAGTTTCCGCAGCGCACGCGATGAAAGATGTTTACGACTAAATTTTGCCCAACTTATTACAATTTTATTAGCTATCCCTATTTTTTTGAAAATGACATATAGCCTATGTTGCTCAGTGAAGAAGCAGCTTTCCAATGGTGAAAGAATTTTTGAAATCGGTCCAGTAGTTTTTGCGTGAAAACGTAACAAACATACATACAAACAAACAAACAAACATACAAATCTTTCCTCTTTATAATATTAGTATAGATATAATCGGACATAGGGATAAGGGATAAGTATACGAGTTTCAACTACCTACTCTAGTATAATAACCATGATAACAACTAAAAAAATATACCAATTACAACACCTAAAAGTAAAAAAAACCAGTATCTTTTTCTTGTGATTGTTTTGGAGTTATTAAAAGCAAGTATTCAGTAAAATAAATATTAAAACAAAATTTAACCTTGAAAACGATAAGTGTATTGCATATTATTTAACAAAACTGTATTAATTGAGCACACTTGGCGCAGTGGGTAGTGACCCTACCTTCAGATCCGCGGGTCGTGGGTTTGATTCCCACCCAGGGCCAACATTTTCTAAACATTTATTGGTTCTTCGGGCCTGGGTGTGTATTTGTATTTAATTATGTATTTAAAATTATATATGTATATACCTACCAGTTATCTATCACCCATAACACAAGTATTAAGTTACTTACTTTGGGGATAGACGACCGTGTGTATAAGTGTCCCATATATATTTATATATTTATTTATCTATTTATTTATTATTCACATTACAGTGCTCATGAGAAATATCAAAATTTCAAATATAATAATATCAAAAATGTTACAAGCAATATAACATAACTAACTACTTTGCTATAATCCGCACGGGTTAAGTGAATGCATGCAAAGCCAATGTGTATGAAGCAGGCAAAATCTACGAACCTTATACATGCAGGACCAGCCACCACATGCACCCCAAGGCGCAATTCACCAGCAACAACGCACACAAAAGCAGCACACACACCCACCACCACAATCTCGACAATCGTTTCGCCTCGAAACCGAAGCATCATCAGGAGGATAGGCTCCACGACAAAAATCGTAATGCATTACGATTTTTGTCGTAGTCGTGTCAAAGTAGTTAGTTCTGTTATATTGCTTGTAATATGGAATTCCGCAAAGTAACGCCTGCTTCTATAAATCATCAAAAATGTTTTTAAAGTTTTGTGTTTAAAAAGGTATACAATGCTCTACGTATAGATTATCGTGATGATAACGCGTAATACTCTTTATAATAATTAATTTGAAGTTTCATTTTTAATTGTAAATTATGTGTTGCGAAATAAATACGTTTCCTTTATCTCTTTCGATCGGCTATAAGGCCAACGTCTTGATTCGACCTTCTGATTGTTGCACTTAAGCGCATTGTTATTTAGAGCTATTAACAACACAAGATCCCTTATAAATGTAAATATATCGTACATGTGGTATCAGGACTATCGAAATCCAAGTTAAACTCGTAAACTTGCAACAGTTGTCCGTGTATCTGAAAGGACCCCTGTACTTAATAGTACCATCCGGCCTCCGTTGTTCGTCCTTCCCCTGTCACTCTGACCAAGAGCGTAGCCAGTATTCTATATTGGGGCTGGCGGGGGATTTCAAAATTGTCGCAGAAAATTTAAACTATTTTTTTTCGTAATCATGGTATTTAAAATATGAGGAACTCACATTTGTAATGAAGGTCATCATCCTCCTGCCCTTATCCCACTTTAAGTGAGGTCGGCAAAACATGTTACAAACATGTTGCCGCTTTCATGTTGCGAGTTGTCATTGTCCCAGTGTTACAATTTTCAGTGTTAGGGGGGGCAGCTGCCTCCCTTTGCTTGTACCTCGCTACACCCCTTACTCTGGCTGCTATCATGCTATCCCACTCACATACTCATCTGCATTCCATTTAAGGCATTCATTTAACATTCCATTCCAATGAGTTATATACAAATATTATAAGGCTGTCAATTTTAGAAAAAAAATGTAAGCAACTTAAAAAAATCGGTATTTTTTTTATTGCAGTCATAAGTATGTTTACATTCCGTTGCCAGTTTATCCTCAAATAATCACCTGCCTTTAGACTAATCTGTGACTTCGTGTGCAGTATCGACATACAGCAGCCTCTATATCTTTTCAGCTTTTTCAACTGTTTTAGTACCATAAAATTGCGTCAGTAATTTCAGCGAACGTGGAAAATGGTCAATCAGACACTTTTACGTTTATAATATTAGTAAAATATCCATCAACTACTTTTTATATAAGCTATGCCTAGCGGTGAGTGTGACTCTCTAGAGACGACATAGGTTCAAACCCCGGGCAGGCACCAATGAGTTTTTCTATTAAAACTCATGTGTCTAATTGATAATTGCAATTTATCACACGTTTTTCGGTGAATGAAAACATCGTGAGGAAACCTGCATATCTCTAGAGTATTCTAGGGATATGTGTAACCTACCAATCCGCATTGGAGCAGCGTGGTAGGTCTTAGCTCCAATCCTTCTCTCCAATAACGGAGAGAGGAGGCCTTAGCCCAGCAGTGGGCATAGTGACAGACTGTTACTACTTTTTATATACTTTAAGAGCTATTCTTGTGGTCAGGCGAAGGCGTGACCAGTTATACTGCGACCGTACTCCATGCGGCCAAGTCCCTAAGTAAGGGTCTACGTGGACTGGGCGAGAGCGTTGCCCACAGTCTAGCTGGCGGTCGCAGCACTTCCCAATCGCCATCACCTCCACACGCAGATATACAGCAGCCGGGAGTGGTCACTGTATTGGATATTGAGGTATACAATTAAAATTAATTATTTATTTTAATTACAGGCACTACAACAGAACTACCTTGCTATATTTTTCTATTTTATTTAGAATAATATAGTATGAGCATACTATTTAGTAACTCGTATTTAAAGATTCTATAGTTTTTGCTGGTTCTTCTGCGTAATAACACCCTTCCGAACAGTGGTAGCTTCTTTATCAATTGCCGATCGAAAGCCAACTTAGTAAAGAATATTTTGAACTTGAAATTATAATCAATTTCAATTTATAGTAAAAAAAATATAAATTATTACTCCCTTATTCATTTATTTTACCGATAATGTTTTTTTCACTTTCCTTGTAGTACCTATTTGAACCTGATAATGCATCCATCAACCTTGAATCACATTCGAACCTCGGTTATCTATTCTCTACTTTTACATAATACTTTGTTGTATGGTGAATTATGAAGATATTATGTTTTAATCCAAATATGATATTGAAGTGGTAAAAAAATTATGAAATTAATGTCGTTATATATTGCTTTATATATATTACTGGGATAATAATCATGAAAACCAATATGAGAATATGATACGACAACAAAAAATAATATGAAATTTAAAAAATCGGATATCAAAGAAGTGTAATCTACACTTATTATAAAAACCTGTCTCTCTGTATTTGATCGATTTTCTTAAACGTTTTTTTCAAAACGTGCGGTTTTTATTAAAGGATAGCGCATTTTGCACGAAGGATTATGTTAATTATTTATTTATTTATTTATTCATGTATTAATATTACGTTTTAACGTAAAGTCTGTTGAAGAGGTCACGGGTTGTAAAGAAAACTCACCAACCAATAGAGTACACTAAAGCAATGTATTGTATTAGAAAATTATACATCTTATATCTTGCATTGTGCAAAAATACTACCCAAAAGTACGCGATAACATGTCTCTATCTATTATTTATAACTCAGAATAACTAATTGTGTGTCTTTTATGACATGCAGGCACAGCTATTTAATTATAAAAGATAGAAGAGTACGACGTACTTAAAGATGTTATCAAAATTTAATGTCTAGGGTCACGATGATGAAGACAGCCAAGACTGCGAGGACCCTTGCGACCCAATAGTGGCCCATTTCGTGGCGCACTCGGAGGCCATTATCGCCCTCAAGTTCGACCCCAGCGGCATGGTGCTGGTGACGGCAGACCGTCGTGGCCACGATTTCCACGTGTTCCGCATAAACCCTCACCCTTGTGGTCCGAGCCTGGCTTCTGTACATCACCTGTATATACTGCACAGGGGCGACACTACGGCTAAAGTGCAGGTGAGCTCATAAACATCCACACGTGACACTTCATAACAGTGCCTTCCGCCTACACTAGCTAACTCGACTCGACAAAGATATCAGTGAAAATGTAAACACATAATATGCGGGCAAAATCTTGGTTAACTAGTTCTAGAGTGATCAGTACTAAATTTAAAACTAGTAAATTCATCAAATAAGACCCCTACGGTTTGTCTTTTATTTTTGCGTTTGCAATTTTTTTATTTATTTTTGCAATTTGCGTTTTAATTCAAAGTTCAAAAAAAAATTCAAAATATTCTTCATTCAAGTAAATTTGTAAACAAGTGCTTTTGAATCTTCAACTTTACTGCTGGTTCGGAAAACCGTTCCGACCAAGAAGAGCCAGCAAGAAACTCGGCGGTTGCTCTTTTCAAAGTTCTTATAACTAGTTACATTTAGTCATTACATCTTGTAAAGGGTAGAGGAGTAGCTATATCCATGTATTTTTATCATCTATATAATCCTCAACACTGTAGTAGGCTTCCTGTATCAGCTTCAGTAACAGGCCGCTATTTTAAAAAAAAGTAGTTTAAATAAGGTTTTTTTGCAACTCTTGTAATAATATTGTTCCGCGCAAACGTGTGGGCGGATGAAACAACCTCCGAGACCTGGGCCCGTCGTCTCGGCGTCTCAACCTACCTTATGCGGCCGTCAGCTGTATGCGGTCCGGCCTCATGAGTCACTGCGTGTATATGTGTACGTGTGTGTGTGAGCTTGTATGTACTTGGCCGACTCCCGAACCCGTTGGCTCGCCTCTGCAGTCTTCCACGGACACGTACTGTCTATTTCTCCCGGAGTATACACTTCACCAACGCGGTTAAATAACACAAATAACACGCGGTGTGCACACAACCTTCGTAAGGTCACACGTTATTGAATCGTCCCATATCGGGGAACATTAACCCGAACGCGCACTAAAACCGCGGACGGTCGCGTCTTCTCAAAACGCTTCACTAATTGAACGCGTCACTAAATCTAAAAACCACACCCAAAACGCATAATTACGCGTGTGCGTTACAAAAGGAATGCCGTATACAGGCGCGCGCGGCTTCTTCCTGTCGTGTCCGAAAAATCACTAACTGGCGGACGTGACCGGCGGCGAATGCATAAAGGTCGTTGCTCCGGCCGGTCGCGCCGCGTGGCGCGCGTCAATTTGTTCAAAACAAATATAAATCATCAGGACATAGCGATATCGGTGAAAATGTACATTTACAAATTATATGTCGGCCACATCTTAATAAATTCTTGGTTGACTAGTACTAGAGTGATCGGTACTAAATTTAAAACTCATGATAAATACATCAAATAGTACTCGGGCGCCGACGCGTGTACGGAAACTCGTTTTTTACCCAAACGACGTCGAGGGATAGGTGTCTCCAAATTTGCGCAGTATGTTTTAATAATGATGAATACATTTCTGAGTAATACAAAAAAATGAACATAAATTAATTTTTGTATTCGAATTTTGCGCGAAATGCCGCGAAAAATGTCCGTTCGACGTTCCATGTTCACATATGACTTGTTGTTTTTATTTAGATATGTTTGCGTGTGCGAGACTTGTGTGTCAGAACGTAAATATTGCCTTTACTAAATAAATGTAGGAATAGAACGTTAGTTGAATTTATGAAGCGGAATGCACTGATTGTGTAAGCGAGACGGTATGACAGGAGGGAGAGAGAAGGAAGAAAAAAGGACGTACGACAGAAGATGGATAGGAAGGTTTGCTGTGAGAATAAAATAAAATAAAAAAGTTAAAAAAAAATGAACATAACGAACGTAACAGGCCGCTACTATTTTTAAAAAGTAGGTTAAATAAGGTTTGTTTTGCAACTCTGACTTTGACTGGAGCAGTGGGTAGTGACCCTGCCTTCAGCTCCGCGGGTCGCGGGTTCGATTCCTGCCGAGGGCCAACATTTTCTATAAACAAATTGTTGGTTCTTCGAGCCTGGGTGTGTATTTGTATTTAAGTATGTATTTAAACTTATATATGTAGTATATCTACCAGTTGTCCGTCACCCATAACACAAGTATTAAGTTACTTACTTTGGGGACGGACGACCGTGTGTGTAAATGTCCCATATATTTATTATTTATTATTATTATAGATGACGGACAACTGGTAGATATACTACATAAAGTAAAGTACCGGCCTGTTACAATCCCACTGCTGGGAATAGGCCTCCTCTCTCCGTTTCTGGAGAGAAGGGTTGGAGCTAAGACCTACCACGCTGCTCCAATGCGGATTGGTAGGTTACACATATCTCCAGAGTTCTCTAGAAATATGCAGGTTTCCTCACGATGTTTTCCTTCACCGAAAAGTGTGTGATTAATTGCAATTATCAATTAGACACATGAGTTTTAATAGAAAAACTCCTTGGTGCCTGCCCGGGTTTGAACTCGTGTTCCCCTCGAAAGAGTCCCACGGTCTCACCGCTAGGCTATCACAGCTTACTACATATATAATTTTAAATACGTACTTAAATACAAATATACACCCGGGCTCGAAGAAACAAAAATTTTTTTTTTAATTTTGGCCCTCGGCGGGAATCGAACCCGTGACCCGCGGAGCTGAAAGCAGGGTCACTACCCACTGCGCCAACGGGCCAGTCAATTGATTCAGTCTTATGTGGATCATAGAGTTAGTAATGCTAGGGTAGGTGAGTCATAGGCAGATCTACAAGTGATAGTGTTGCAACGAATAATTAAACGCTAACTGTTTAACTGAGTCTTCGTCTAAGAGGTACAAGGGCGCGGAGGTAGGGAGGGTACCAGTATGGGGAATGGGCGAGGGCTCGTATCGTGATATACAAGGTGACCACCTGCGCACACTGCATTCCCCGTTCTCGTCCTACTTCCGTGCTTTCGTACACCGCAGGCGAGGAATTAGTTAAACGGCTACCCTTTAGAAAAGATTAGATAAGAGAGAAGATGACTCATAAACTTATCTTTGTCTAATCACACATAAAAAAGAGATAATAAATAATGATAATACATAGAGATAATAGATAATGAGTCTCATTTGTTTTCTCTTTATTGTCGATGGACACGTTTTGGGGGTGATAAATCAATTCAGCTAGGTTTTATATTTAAAAATGTCGTTTTATCCCTGTTTACACGCATTGAGAAACTGTTAAAATATGCATTGAATATAAATGTTAATTTTGCTGTCATTTGTAAGGTTGTCATAGCTTGGGCAACGAGTAAAAACTTATGTATGTAGTATATCTATCAGTCCTTCACCCATAACACAAGTATTACTTACGTGTGTGTAAATGTAAAAAAAAAAAAACTTGCAATAATATACATCGTCAGGACATAGCGATATCGGGCGACTCCCGCTGGACGGCGGTGTCGACGCTGCGCGGCACCACGCACGTGTTCGCCACCAGCCCGTACGGCGGCGCGTGCGGCGTGCGCACGCACACGCAGCCGCGCGTCGTCAACCGCCTGTCGCGCTTTCACCGCTCGGCCGGCCTGCCCATACACGGCGCCCCGTGCGCGCACAGCCCCGTGAGTTTCACATTACATTTTTTTTTTTAATGGAATAGAAGGCAAACGAGCATGCGGTTCGCCATAAGGAATCACCGCCGCTCACGACCTCTCGCAGAGCGAGTGTGTTGCCGTTCTTTAAATAGGTGGAATACACGTTTTTTGAAGGCACTCATGTCATACCGATCTGGAAAACGCTGCCATAGGGAGATCGTTCCATAAAATGGTTGTGCGCGGAATGAAATTATTTGAAAACCGCACTGTAGTGGATCGCCACGAATCGAGGTGGTAAGGATGATATTGTAACCTGTGACGTACAGTGCGGTTATGGAATTTGGCGGCAGGAATTAAGTCGTGTAGCTCACTGGAACACTCGCCGTGAAAGATGCGGTAGAAAACGCACAGTGAAGAAACGTTTCTACGCATCGCCAAAGAGCCCAACTGTTTGCTGATCACCGGGTCCCCAATTATTCGAGTTCGAATAATTTTGACCGACAAGAAGCTCCTACGGTCACCGTCACCGCGGCCCGACGCGGAAGACGACGGCGACGACGAGGACGACGCAAGGGGCGAGAGGACAACACCAGACTTGACTACACTAAGTTGTTAGTAAGTTGTTGTAAAGTAAGTTGACGTCAGGCCGGCGTACGGTCGTAAAATACGTAGACAAATCATGTGACAACATGTTTGTAACATGTTGTGCCGACCCCACTTAGAGTGGGATAAGGGCAGGAGGATGATGATGAGCGTCTTTAAGTTAGTCGTACATGGATGACGTCTTTAAGTATGACAGAAGATATCTTTTATTATACCTTTCTTTAAGATCCGATTTTTTAATTCCGATATCCTGTATAATGTTTTTTTATGCCGCGTGGTATCCCGGCTGAGTAGAATAGACAACCCTCATTTCTTACCGAGGTGCCGTAAAAGACGACTAAGAGATCGCCACTCAAGGTGCTTGAGTGGCGATCTCGCACCGGAAGGCGTAGTGTAGGCAGAGCCACCACTACGTGGACAGACGACCTCAAAAAGGTCACGGCGAAGTCTGGAAGTGTTTGGAAGAGACCTATGTCCAGCAGTGGACGTCCGATTGGTTGATGAGAGTACTAGAACTCGTCCCGCATACAATGTGTTAATAAAGTACGCTCAAATATAGTAAGTTGACACAGACGACATAGTATTTATATCACGGTAAATGTTCTTTCGAAAGAGAAAGAAAGAAAGCGTTAGTAGCTGTGATAGCCCAGCGGTGAGACCGTGCGACTCTTTCGAGGGAAACACGAGTCAAACCAGGGCAGGCACCAATGAGTTTTTCTATTAAGACTCATGTGTCTAATTGATATTTGTAATTTATCACACGCTTCTCGGTGAAGGAAAACATCGTGAGGAAACCTGCATATCTCTAGAGAATTCTAGAGATATGTGTAACCTACCAATCCGCATTGGAGCAGCGTGGTAGGTCTTAGCTCCAACCCTTCTCACCAGAAACGGAGAGAGGAGGCCTATTCCCAGTCGTGGGATTGTAACACCGCTACTTTAAATGTTATTTTCTTGCAATTTTTTTAACTTGAACTATTTGTAAACGATACTTCGCTAATTTACAGTTATTAGACTATAAATATCATAGAGTATCATATCATAAATATGTCTGCATTATATGCGTATGCCAATTGTATCATTATCAAGTTGGGTACAGATTTGCGAGGGTATGGGTGCTGGGGCGTGGTTCCCCAACCCCCGCCTGCCGCCCTACCCGCAGCCCAACACCAGCACGCCCCTCGCCCAGCTGCGCCCAACACACAACCTCGCTACACACACCATCACTCGGACCAGCTCAGGTAATACTTGACTTGGGACTTAAGACTTTGTGTTCCGCACAAACGTGCGGGCGGATGAAACAACCTCCGGGACCTGGGCCCGTCGTCTCGGCGTCGCAACCTACCTTATGCGGCCGTCAGCTGTATGCGGTCCGGCCTCATGAATCACTGCGTGTATATGTGTACGTGTGTGTGTGCGCTTGTATGTACTTGGCCGATTCCCGAACCCGTTGGCTCGCCTCAGCAGTCTTCCACGGACACATACTGTCTATTTCTCCCGGAGTATACACTTCACCAACGCGGTTAAATAACACAAATAACACGCGGTGTGCACACAACCTTCGTAAGGTCACACGTTATTGAATCGTCCCTATATAGGGGAGCATTAACCCGAACGCGCACTAAAACCACGGACGGTCGCGTCTTCTCAAAACGCTTCACTAATTAAACGCGTCACTAAATCTCAGAACCACACCCAAAACGCATAATTACACGTGTGCGTCATACCATAAAGTCGTATACAGGCGTACGCGTCCTGTGTTTACAGTATTTGAAACATTACTAGCTATCGGCGCTCGCGTCGACAATGGGATGCATAAAGGTCGTTGCTCCGGCCGGTCGCGCCGCGTCGAGCGCGTCAATTTGTTCAAAACACTTTGGTTACCCAGTGAATTTCATTTTTAAGAATTCAAATACTTTATAGAATTAGGCGTTACTTTGCGGAGATCCGTTATACAAAAGTAATAATGAAATTATTTGCCAAAGATTTTGCGATTGTATCTAGTGTCTATGTCCTGTGAATACACTTCGACCCTGAACAACTCAGCTTTCCTTTAACTTTTTCCGTTGTTATATTGGAGTTATATTTTTATCCCATTTAATAACCTTGGACTATGATAAATTCGTAAGCTGTGATAGCCTAGCGGTGAGACCGTGCGACACTTTCAAGGGTAACACGAGTTCAAATCCGGGCAGGCACCAATGAGTTTTTCTATTAAAAAAAACTCATGTGTCTAATTGATAATTGCAATTTATCACACGCTTTTCGGTGACGGAAAACATCGTGAGGAAACCTGCATATGTCTAGAGTATTCTAGGGATATGTGTAACCTACCAATCCGCATTGGAGCAGCGTGGTAGGTCTTAGCTCCAATCCTTCTCTCCAAAAACGGAGAGAGGAGGCCTTAGCCCAGCAGTGGGCGTAGTAACAGGCTGTTACATTTATGATAAATTGGCGAAAAAAAAAAGGTTTCAATTCTACATGTTTTGTTTTAAAGTCCCCACAAATCTATCATCTAGGTCGTCAACGACTGTCGTCGTTGTCCGAAGATACTGGGGTTGCGCCTTTGCTGGCTCGAGCGTGCTTTGGCGTCAGCGGGATCACAGGACGTGCTGCTTCCGTACCTCTTTACCTGATGGCAGCCTCCGGGGCTCTTCTACATCTGGGGCTACATCCACGCCCTGCAAGGAGTGAGTACTGCCTACTATTTAGGTCTAATTCATGGTAACGTAAACTATAACAGAACTACTTTGCTATAATCCGCGTGTATTAAGCGAATGCATACAATGCTAAATGTATGAGGCATGCAAAATTCACGTACCTTACACATGCAGGAGAAGTCACCACACGTATCTGAAGATGCCGCCACCAGTAACAACAGTTCAAACAAGTCAACACACACAATCAGTACTACAATCTCTACGATCGTTTCGCCCCGAAATCGAAGCATCATCAGGAGGATAGGCTCCACGGTAAAATCGTATTGCATTACGATTTTGTCGTTATAACTTCCATACTATGGAGTTCCGTAAATCAAGATCATTTATTTGATAGTTTTAAACACAGATTAGTCAATGTTTAGTCATTTTGAGATGCCACACAAGCAATACACACAATACCACCGAAATCTACGATCGCATTGCCCCGAAACTGAAGCATCATCAGGAGGATAGGCTCCACGACAAAATCATAATCGTAATCGAACTGTTATAGTTTCTGCAATATGGAATTCCGCAAAGGAACGCCTGCTTCTATAAATTATCATGATATGTTCTGATAATCCGAAATCTGAAACGCACTATTGTGTTAATGTGGAAATTACATTTCCACATTAACACAATAGTGCGTTTCATATTTCGCCATCGATACGCGGACTTTAAAATCAGTGATCATTCTAGGTCACCTAGGTAGAGAGCATATGAAAATTCAGCGTAGAAATCATTTAAAGTTTCATTTAACAAGCTATGATAACGAAAATTCGTTTTGGCAAAACCTCTTTCGCGACATGAGTAGAGCCTTCTACTTAGGTCTTATTCATAACCTAATTTTGGCACAAAAAATATGTAGTGCGTTAAAAATTTCTGCAGTACTTCGTTTCGTGATTATTCTAAAAGATATAGTATAGGAAGCATATGAAATCTTCAACGTTAGCAAAAAATGACCAAAGTTGATCTTAAGGACCCTAATAATTATTTATTATTATTATTTATTGACTGGCCCGTTGGCGCTGTGGGTAGTGACCCTGCCTTCAGCTCCACGGGTCGCGGGTTCGATTCCCGCCGAGGGCCAACATTTTCTATAAATAAATTGTTGGTTCTTCGAGCCTGGGTGTGTATTTGTATTTAAGTTTGTATTTAAACTTATATATGTAGTATATCTACCAGTTTTCCGTCACCCATAACACAAGTATTAAGTTGCTTACTTTGGGGACGGACGACCGTGTGTGTAAATGTCCCATATATTTATTTATTATTTATTATTTATTCGTTCTGGTGAACCCACTTCCACTCATTCTCCTACCTTTATCACCCTCTAAGTAGGTTCAGCTCGATGTGTTTTGTTCTTCTTGTCATTTCCAAACATTGGCACTACTCTTTTTATAAGCAAATCATACTGCTCTCACTCAATCACATCTTCTTTTTCGGTCTCTTATCATATATCCATCCACATTCATATTTAATACTCGCGTGGTCACATGATTTTCATCCCTCCTAATTACATGTCCATTTTAGTCTTACACTTAACCGTTACATCACTAATATATACTGTTAAAGACGGTTCAGAACTGAGTATTAATGAATCCCCAAGCTATAATTCAACTTACTATTCCTTAAAAAAATAAAGTAATGACTTGTTACTATCTCACTGCTGGGCATAGACCTCCTGTCTCCGTTTTTGGAGAGAAGGATTGGAGTTGTTCCGCACAAACGTGCGGGCGGATGAAACAACCTCCGAGATCTGGGCCCGTCGTCTCGGCGTCTCAACCTACCTTATGCGGCCGTCAGCTGTATGCGGTCCGGCCTCATGAATAACTGCGTGTATATGTGTACGTGTGTGTGTGTGCTTGTATGTACTTGGCCGATTCCCGAACCCGTTGGCTCGCCTCTGCAGTCTTCCACGGACACGTACTGTCTATTTCTCCCGGAGTTTACACTTCACTATATCGGTTAAATAACACAAATAACACGCGGTGTGCACACAACCTTCGTAAGGTCACACGTTAATGAATCGTCCCATATCGGGGAACATTAACCCGAACGCGCACTAAAACCGCGGACGGTCGCGTCTTCTCAAACGCTTCACTAATTAAACGCGTCACTAAATCTAAGAACCACACCCAAAACGCATAATTACACGTGTGCGTTATACCATAAAGTCGTATACAGGCGTACGCGCGTCCTGTCTTTATAGTATCCGAAACATTACTAACTGTCGGACGCGACCGGCGGCGAACGAATGCCCAAAGGTCGTTGATCCGGCCGTTCTCGCCGCATCGCGCGTCAATTTATACAAAACAGGAGTTAAGACCTACCGCTACTCTATACTATACGCTGCTCTAATGCGGATTTAACACATATCCCTAGAATTCTTTAGATGCAGGTTTTTTTTTTCAGCAGTTTTTTTTAAATTGGTATCTTGCCCGAGGTTTGTCGAGGAGGGGTGGCCGTCTTTTGGAATCACTGTTCGCAATACATTAAAAGAAAGACAGGCTCAGAAATTGATATATTGGTTAAGAAAGAGCTTGTGTGTTCATTTTTTTATTGTTTCATAGGTGTGCCTAAGGAGAAGATATGCGACGAGTCTCCAATAGAATTGGAGGTGGAGGCAATGGCCCAATGGCCGCTTCAGCGTCCACCAGCTGCTGCCGATCTATTAGCGCCACTGCCTCCATCGAATCCGCTTCTACAACCGCTCAGTTGTCGAGTATGTAAAGAATTATTATTAAAACGTGTTCTAGTAAATTTCTGAGTTTTTAAAAATTATTAACAATTGAATTAAGTAAAACGCATTGTATTTAAATTGTGATCTTTGAACAATCGAGTTATGCTAAAGCTATCTAATACTTTCAAGTTTATAGCGGAGTCATGTAATTGTCTAATCGTATCAACTATGTCTATACTAATATTATAAAGAGGAAAGATTTGTATGTTTGTTTGTTTGTTTGTTTGTTTGTTTGTTTGTTTGTTTGTTTGTTTGTATGTATGTTTGTTACGTTTTCACGCAAAAACTACTGGACCGATTTCAAAAATTCTTTCACCATTGGAAAGCTGCCTTTTCACTGAGCAACATAGGCTATATGTCATTTTCAAAAAAAAAATAGGGTTCCCTAATAAAATTGTAATAATTTGGTAAAAATTTAGTCGTAAACATCTATCATCGCGTGCGCTGCGGAAACTATTGATGATAGAACAAAAAAATGTTCTACAGTCTTATAGAACGTATCAATATCCACAAAAAAGTCCGCAATACCATATGTCTAACTATTATAGTTATGCCAATATAACTACTTTTTTACATTGTAAAAGGTTGGTAAAAGTGCCGACAATAATCAAACCATTTCATTCATATCTCTGTATTAATCCTTATCCCATTAAATGATATTTTATGAATAACTGTTTCAATACCTGTAAAATACTTTTTAAATTATTAAAATCCGACATCCCAATCAAAAGATTTTACGAATTTAAGAATGTAAATCGAAATTAAATAATGCCATAACAAACCTAACCTACCGTTATAGCAGGGCCTGCACTTGGTGAGTTAGCTCTTATTCCAAGAATACTAATGATAACCATTTTTTATAATTAAATAATCTACAAAATAAATCTATAGTCCGATTTCGTAGACTTTCCACTACCACGAGATCTGTATGGACGCGGGTGAAACCGCGGGGCTTTGCTAGTTATAAATAAATAAATAAAATAAATATATGGGACACTTACATACAAGGTCGTCCGTCCCCAAAGTAAGTAACTTAATACTTGTGTTATGGGTGACGGACAATTCGTAAATATATTACATATATAATTTTAAATATATACTTAAGGGGTAATTACAAGAGGTCGCTGCTATCGTGCGTATTACGAGTGCAGCCGATGAATAACGAACACAGCCGATGGCGTTGTCAAGGCAACGCCTAACAACGAATAGTGATTGCCATGGAGACGGAATAACGAAGAGCCATCTTGTGTGATGTGACGCGTGTTTTTGTATTATTGTATTAATTGCGAATAAGGAAGTACAAGTTGAATTATTGATTGAGGATTCATTAATACTCACTTCTGAACATTCTTTAACAATACTTAAATACAAATACACACCCAGGCTCGAAGAACCAACAAATTGTTTATAGAAAATGTTAGCCCTCGGCAGGAAAACCCGCGACCCGTGAAGCTGAAGGCAGGGTCACTACCCACTGCGCCAACGGGCCCGTCAATTGATTCGGACTTGGAACAAACTAACGTGGATGTGGATCGTAGAATTATTAAGGGTAGGGGAGTCATAGGCAGACCTGTAAGAGAAAGTATCGCAACGAATTATTATAGACTAAGCGTTTCACTGAGTCTTCGTCTGAGAGGTAAAAGGGCGCGGAGGTGGGGAACCCGCGACCCGCGGATCTGAAGGCAGAGACACTACCCACTGCGCCAAAGGGCCAGTCTGTCAGAATATGATAGATATTTGTTTTGTATAAATTCACGCGCGCGACGCTGCGCGACCGGCCGGATCAACGACCTTCATGCATTCGTTCGCCGCCGGTCACGTCCGCCACTTAGAAACGTTTTGGATTACGATAAGACAGGACGCGCGCGCACCTGTATACGACCTTATTGTAGAACGCACACACGTAATTATGCGTGGGTGTGGTTTATAGATTTAGTGACGCGTTCAATCAGTGAAGCGTTTTGAGAAGACGCGACCGTTCGCGGTTTTAGTTCGCGTTCGGGTTACTGTTTACCGATATGGGACGATTCAATAACGTGTGACCTTACGAAGGTTGTGTGCACACCGAGTGTTATTTGTGTTAGTTAACCGCGTTGGTGAAGTGTATACTCCGGGAGAAATAGACAGTACGTGTCCGTGGAAGACTGCTGAGGCGAGCCAACGGGTTCGGGAATCGGCCAAGTACATACAAGCACACACACACACGCACAATTATACACGCAGTGACTCATGAGGCCGGACCGCATACAGCTGACGGCCGCATAAGGTAGGTTGAGACGCCGAGACGGCGGGCCCAGGTCTCGGAGGTTGTTTCATCCGCCCGCACGTTTGTGCGGAACAATAATTATGATTATGTTTGGAATTAGTTTTTAAATGTAGTTTTTATTTTTTGATAGAGGTGTGCAGATATGTGCATGAGCGAGGAAGAACGCTGGCTGTCTCAGGTGGAGATTGTAACGCACGCCGGCCCGCATCGACGACTCTGGATGGGACCGCAATTCGTCTTTAAGACATACAACAGCACTGGGTATGCTTTAAATACGTCCTTTTCCCATTTCGTTATCTTTCATTATTCATGTTTTCTGAATCAAATAGAAAACATCATCATTTTGGACTATTAGTTTTTGACCTAAGATTTTTGATCTAAGACCTTTTTCGAACTGATTAGATGCTATTACTTCAACGGCTGGTTAGAACCGGCGAGAGCAATCGTGCCCTTGAGATTGCGAAAAGTGAAGATATACAGCGTAGAATCTTTGTTGTGGGAAAAATTGTCCTAAGGTTTATGTATACTTGGAGAGCGGGTGATACATTAATCATCTATACTTATTATAAAACAAAGTCTCGAAAAGCTGTCTGTCTGTATGTAATCGATTTTCAAAAAATTTACTGTACGGATTTTTGTACGGTTTGCACCAAAATATAGTGAAATACCTCCGGATGGTTAAATTCAAATTCAATTCAAAATATTCTTTATTCAAATAAACTTGTAAACAAGTGCTTTTGAATCGTCGACTGTAATTAGTATTAAGAATCTTCTTTTTTAAAAGAGCTCCACCGAGTTTCTTGCTGGCTCTTCTCGGTAGGACGGCTTTCCGAACCAGCAATAGAGTCGCCGATTCAAAAGCACTTGTTTACAAGTTTATTTGAATAAAGAATATTTTGAATTTGAATTTGAATTTCAATTAATTTTTGGTGGGTCAATAATGAATCCTAAATGTGTTCTGCGCCAATTTGTATGACGCTGCAACAGCCACATCTAGTGACCGCTTTTCCAGCGCCATACAAATTGGCGTTACGCTAATGCGATCGAGTTGATCAATTTTGTGAACACGATTTGTAAACAAATAAAAGTTGCAGAGTATACGCGGCAATAAATAATGCATATCGAGGCTTAGACAGAGAAATCGGCTAGATTCTGCTTCATGGAGCATTGTCTCTGTCGCACAGACTGACGAACCCGTGTGAACCGTCACATACTGAGTGACAGTGACAGTGCTGTACGATACCAAACTGGCCGGCTGTTTCGTTCTAAACATAGATGTGCATTATTTAATGCCGGGTACTATATGTGAGCTGTGATAGCCCAGCGGTGAGACCGTGAGACTCTTTCGATGGGAACACGAGTTCAAACCCGGGCAGGCACCGATGAGTTTTTCTATTAAAACTCATGTGTCTAATGGATAATTGCAATTTATCACACGCTTTTCGGTGAAGGAAAACATCGTGAGGAAACCTGCATATCTCTAGAGAATTCTGTTGATATGTGTAACCTACCAATCCGCATTGGAGCAGCGTGGTAGGTCTTAGCTCTAACCCTTCTCTCCAGAAACGGAAAGAGGAGGCCTATTCCCAGCAGTGGGATTGTAACAGGCTGCTACTACTACTACTACTACTATATCGACTGTGAACCGGCAATTGGTCCTATTTCTAATTTTAAGCCAATTCACTTTTCATGGCATTGGGTACTAGTGCCCATCATTTACCGTAATAAAAATAAAAATATTAAAGTCAATTGTTTATTTATTTCGTAAAAATTATTGTGTATGTAGTCGATATGTTAATTTAATGCCATGCTTTTTTTTGCAATTTGAACTCTATTTATTCCCGATTAGGAATCATTTTAGTGTGTTCGCAACAGTTGTGTAGGCAACCCGGTCGTTCCAGGTCCAACTCGTCGCTGTCGGAGGCGGAGGCTGTGGAGGTGGATACGAGCGCGTCCCGCGGCGCTGCTCGCTCCAACCCGGTCAACATGCCGGGCGTGCGGCCCGCAGTGCCCGTACTGGTCGACTCCGGCTCCGCTAGTGAGTACTGCACAAGACAGTAATGACTAAATGTAACTAGTAATAAAAATTATATTGGGTTTGGGTATAAGATTCTATAATAAAATTCCGAAATCAATTTTGGCCATGCCATTACAGCAGTTCAAAACCACTGTTAAAAAGAGGCCGATACAGAAAGCCTGATGTATGTGTGGAGATAGGTGCGCTTCTACTCTGTACAAGACAGTAATAAATAAATGTAACTAGTTCTAAGATTTATATTTTAAAAAGAGCAACCGCCGAGTTTCTTGCTTGCTCTTCTCGGTAGGAACAGCTTTCCGAACCAGCAGTAAAGTTGACGATTCAAAAGCACTTGTTTACAAGTTTACTTGAATAAAGAATATTTTGAATTTGAATATGAATTTGAATGAGGTCTATTCTACTCAGCCGGATAGCACACGGTAGATCAACTTATCTTAATCGCCTTTAACGACACCTCGGTAACAAATGTAGAATAGACCACCCTGGTCTATTCTACTCAGCCGGATACCACACGTTATATAAGATATTAACAATTGTTATGTTTAACTAAAAAAGTAGAAAATCTTTAAATCCCAAATCGATGACATAAAATAATTATTAAAATATTTATTTAAAATATATTATTTACTATTAATGTTGAGAGACCGGCTATACTCACGTCTTATTTTATCGGATGAGCATGGAACAACATGGAACGTTTTGTATCGTTGTCAAACAAGTACAAAGAGTCTGAAGATAATAAATGTCAATGCTCTTTGAAGAGGCAAGGTGAAAATAATTCATCGTCATATATAAGTGCTACGAATCCTGTAAATAGTTCAAGTAAATCTAATAAAAATGATGTAAAATCTGAGAAAAAAACCATAATTTTCTCAGATAAATTGGGCAAAGGTTTTGGAGCAGTTATAAGTCCTTACCTTACAAAATCAGTAATTAACTATTGTTCTCCAGGAGCAACTATTGATTATATATTGAATAACTTAAATTGTAATGATCTTGATTATAACACTACAGTTATATTGATGCTTGGGGACAGCCTAAATATTAAAAGGCCACAGATAACAAAATGTATTGAAAAATTATTACTTTTAAATGAAAAATTCAAATGTAAATTTTTTATATGTGCCTTTCCCTACTCTAATATGTTGAACAATAAACAAAATGAGCACATATATAATCTCAATATACATTTGTATAATTTGACATGCCGTCATAGTGACGCTATATTTTACTTTGACATTAATAAATTTATTTCCTCGTTTAAGTTAACTAGAGATACTATGTATCTGTCTAAAAAATGTTACAGGAATCTAGCTTCACTGCTAGCCTATAATTTAAGTGATACAGTTACATCTGTTGTAGCTAAGTCTATTGACTCCTATACAGATTGTACAATAAGTACAAATTTTTCATATATTGACACATGTACTAGTAGTAGTACTAATAGTATATCAAGTAATATTTTATGTACGGAAAATATTACTTTAAACTAGGTATTAAGACAACAGATAGACCTTGTAAATTGAATATTGTTCACCAGAACCTGCAAGGTCTATCTGGCAAGGAATTTGAAGTTGAACTGTTTATGAATAAATTTAATGTAGATATTTTATGTATAACCGAGCATTGGTTAAACAGTTCCAACTTCCTGTTAAATATAAAAGGTTATAATGTGTCCAGTGCGTTCTTGAGGAAGACCGTCATTCGTGGGGGATCTTTAATACTAGCTCACTGTAAATTAAATTGTAAAGAACGGAATGATATTGTCGGTCTTTCTGTGGAACGTACCATTGAGCTGTCTTGTGTAGAGTTGGAGCGCTATATTATAGTTTCTGTGTACCGCCCACCCTCCAGTGATTATATGCTATTTGAGAGTGTTATGGAGGAAGTTTTAAAGAAGACATGTAAATCTTCAAAAAAAGTTTTAATCTGTGGAGACTTTAATGTTGACATACTAGTGGATACCAGTACTCGTTGTAGGTTGCTTAATTTATTTCAATGTTTTGATATGATTAATGTATTTAACGAACCTACTAGGATAACTGCAGACTCGGCTACCGGTATTGATAATATTTTTACTAATTACAGCTGTAATATCTTAGAAAAATCTATAATAAGTCGCTTAAGGTCTGATCATAGTGGACAAATTATATCTGTTCCCAACATTATAAATAACAGAAAGCAATTTATTAAATTCAGGCCTATCACGTCTCATAAAATAAAGCGATTTCAAGTAAAAATATTATCAAAATTACCACACATTGACAAAAGTTGCGGTAGTTCAGATGATCTTTTTAATGCTCTCTTTGGAATTATTGGTAGTGAATTCGATAAGACATTCAATATTATAGAAAAAGAAGTCTCCAAACATCTCAGGTTTAGCGATTGGGCTACTAATGGCATTTATAAGAGTAGAAACAAGTTATTTGATCTGTATGCAGAAAAGCAATATAATCAGTCCCCCACATTCTTAGAATATGTAAAAAAATATTCGAAAATGTTTAGAAATGTCTGCGCACAGGCCAAATCACTTCACATTAAATGTAAAATAATGAACTCTGAAAATAAAATAAAAACAACTTGGGATGTTATAGGAGATGAAGTAGGCAGACATAAAATGCGTAATTCTGCCATAGAGCTGAAAATTGGGAATGAGTTTACTAATTCCGACGCAGAAGTGGCGAGTGTATTTGAACATTTTTTTTCAGAACATACCCATTTCTACCACTAGCTCAATAAACTCATCCCCAATTGAAGCTCTTAATGTTTTAAAGGCCAGCGTCATGAAGTGCAATGTAAATTTTAAATTTAGACACATTTCTCCGCACGATATTGTTAAAACTTTTAAAAGTTTAAATATTAAAAAAACAACTGATTTATGGGGAATGTCTGTAAAGTTAATAAATAATGTTATTGAAATTATTGCACCTATTATGGCCAAGATCTTTAACAAGTCTGTAGACACAGGGACATTTCCAAATTTAATGAAGTACAGTAAATTGATCCCTGTTTTCAAATCTGGTGATAAGAGCGACCCTAACAACTATAGACCCATCTCGATCTTGCCAACTCTTAGCAAGGTCTTTGAGAAAGTTATTCTAAATCAACTGCTCAAGCATTTTAATTTTAATAATTTACTTCACCCTGAGCAGTATGGGTTTACCAAGGGTCGGTCTACATCGGATGCGGGCGTAAGATTGTTGAAGCATATCTTTGATGCGTGGGAGAACTCACAAAATGCCATAGGGGTATTTTGTGATTTGTCCAAGGCATTTGATTGCGTTCAACACGAAACTTTATTACTAAAGCTTGGTCATTATGGTATTAAGGATCATGCACTTCGTCTCGTTGCATCTTATCTCGATAGCCGAATTCAAAGAGTGTGCATTAATGGTGTGCAGTCATCCGGATCGGCCTTAGTTATGGGTGTGCCTCAAGGATCAATCCTTGGTCCCTTTCTGTTTTTAGTATATATAAATGATCTACCATATTTCATTCATAATATTTGCGACATTGTACTGTTTGCTGATGACACATCTTTAATATTTAAAGTAAATAGGAATAACGCTAATAATATTGACGAAGTAAACAGTGGATTGTCGCAGGTAGCTCAATGGTTCAGGCTAAATAATTTGGTACTAAACTCAAATAAAACGAAATGTTTAGAATTTGCATTACCTAATACAGCTAAAAAAGCAAATGAGCTCTTAATAGACAATGTACCACTAAAAACAGAAAATACAACTGTATTTTTGGGAATGACGTTGGATACAAAACTCCAATGGAGCACACACATAACAGCTCTCGCAGGGAAACTCAGTTCAGCAGCCTATGCTATTCGAAAGATAAGACAGTTTACAGACGTCGAAACAGCAAAACTAGTTTATTTTGCTTACTTCCATAGCATTATGTCTTATGGAATAATGTTATGGGGTAAATACGCTGATATTGAGAAAATTTTTGTATTGCAAAAAAGAGCCATACGTGGCATTTATAATTTGAATTCGCGTGAGTCCCTGCGAGAGAAGTTTAAGGAAACAGGTATTCTTACGTTAGCTTCACAGTATATTTTTAGCAATTTGATTTTTGTGCATAAAAATATACATAATTATAAAAAGATTGGCGATGTATATAATAGACAAAGTAGGAACCGACATAAGCTTGCGGCTCCTGCTTTGCGCCTTGTAAGAGTACGTAAGTCGTTTGTGGGTTTGGGTATAAGATTCTATAATAAAATTCCACAATCAATTTTAACTTTGCCATTACAGCAATTTAAAAATACTGTTAAAAAGAGGCTGATACAGAAAGCCTATTATACCGTGGAGGCTTACATTGATGATAAGAATGCATGGATATAGCTGCTCTTCGACCTTGTGCAGGATAGCTATGACTAAATGTAATTAGTATTAAGAATCTTCTTTTTTAAAAGAGCTCCACCGAGTTTCTTGCTGGCTCTTCTCGGTAGGACGGCTTTCCGAACCAGCAGTAAAGTTGACGATTCAAAAGCACTTGTTTACAAGTTTACTTGAATAAAGAATATTTTGAATTTGAATTTGAATTTGAATTTGAGCCCGACTAGTTTCAAGCCCATACGGGGCTCTTATTCATGAGCTCTTTACGCGGTGTTATCGCGGCGGGAACTAATATATTATTTACAATAATTATATTATAATAAACTATGCATTCATTGTAGATTTAATGAAATAGTTGTTAATACATTGATGATATCATGAACATATGATTCAAAACCAAGAATGAAGAATATTTTGAGTGTAATTTTTTTTGGGCTTCACAAGTTTAAAAAACTTAGTAATGCACTTATTGATATAGCTTCTTGTAGTTCGTTAAAAAAAAAAGTAAAGTAGCGGCCTGTTACAATCCCACTGCTGGGAATAGGCCTCCTCTCTCCTTTTCTGGAGAGAAGGGTTGGAGCTAAGACCTACCACGCTGCTCCAATGCGGATTGGTAGGTTACACATATCTCCAGAATTCTCTAGAGATATGCAGGTTTCCTCACGATGTTTTCCTTCACCGAAAAGCGTGTGATAAATTACAAATATCAATTAGACACATGAGTTTTAATAGAAAAACTCATTGGTGCCTGCCCGGGTTTGAACTCGTGTTCCCCTCGAAAGAGTCGCACGGTCTCATCGCTAGGCTATTACAGCTACAGGTAGGTAGTTCGTTAGTGTTAATGTTAAAAGTGTTAAGTTAATTTTGCGGTCACTTAAGCTATTTGTGTAAAAATGTCATGAAAATAATATTTTGCTAAAATCTGCGATAAAAGAAAATATATGTAATACGAGTATTGAAAATAAAATTTTCATTACTTCTGTATTCTGGAACAAATAACACGCGGTGTGCACAAAACCTTCGTAAGGTCACACGTTATTGAATCGTCCCTATATCGGAGAACAGTAACCCGAACGCGCACTAAAACCGCGGACAGTCGCGTCTTCTCAAAACGCTTCACTGATTGAACGCGTCACTAAATCTAATAACCACACCCAAAACGCATAATTACACGTGTGCGTTATACAATAAAGTCGTATACAGGCGTACGCGTCCTGTCTTTATAGTATCCGAAACATTACTAACTCTCGGACGCGACCGGCGGCAATAGAATGCAGAAAGGTCGTTGATCCGGCCGGTCGCGCCGCCCGGCGCTCGTCAATTTGTACAAAACATAGCCTATTATTATAATAACATCAACAGGTTCTCTCGAACACTCCCCGTCAGACAGTTTCCGACGCAAATCGTTACTAGCTGAGAGCGGTCGTGCGCCGTCCGTTTGCGACGTGCAACTAAGAGAAGATCTAGCGGAAGCTATGAAGGAAGACCATGGTAGGAAAATATTTATTAATATATTGCTTTTATAGTTACTAACGTTCAAATTACAACACGATATCAACTGTCTATTTAACAAATTAAAAAGATTTGTATTAACGTCTTATTACGTGTCCCTTTAACATTAATAAGCGAACTAATCGAGGCACAATTTTGAAGCTTATAAAATTTTATAATCGCTACGTCACGAAATCATGAGTAACACAGTGAAGTGCACAAGACTGAAGCATTGCAAGTGGAGAAGTTACCGAAGAAAGCTTTAATTAACGCTGAGAAAATGAGAGGACGCGTCCACGCTACACCGCACGTAAGTCCCGACGCGTCCTCTCATTCGGTACGGCCAGCTCTATACCGAAGCCAAAGGCACCCGTCATACCATTTTTGGCTTTCGAATTAACTCGTCCACTACATTGCTTTTTTCTAAATCCATTCAAAATCCATTTCGGGCAATTCGAGGAGCGTACTCCAGCCGAGACGTACACAGTTATGGGTTAGAAAATGTGACAGTCTCTCGATCTAACTTACAACTCCGTGCGTCTCGCTAGAAGGTTCGCTCGATATCCGGTGCAATAGACTAACGGTTGCCTTCGGTTTGGTATAGGGTTGCGAGAGGGGCGAGGAGAGGTGAGGGTGGAGAGTGCTGCCGGGGTTGAGCGAGCGGTAGGGCCCCAGGGTACAGTGGTGGCGCCGCTGCGCACACCCCAGCCGCCGGTTCTCGATCCGGACGCGTACACGCGTTCCAACGATGACGAAGGAGCCTTCCGACCCGTGGTGCGAGCGTCTGCCCCCCTCGCACCCCACCTGGCCGCGCGCCCCCTACCGCTTTCCACCACCATCCCCGTGCAAAGCGTGTCACCACGCGAACTATCCCCAGAAGACGAACCGCTGCCACTCAACACGGATGTTGTCATCCCAGCCGAGTTAACTGGCGTCCTCTACGAAGCTGAAGCCCTCGAAGACGCAGAAGATACCTATGACGATAAAATAATTAATGAACGAGGGCGTTCAGATTCCGTTTTAAACCCTGCTAACTTGGATGATGTAGCTAAATCAGATAGATCTAATATAGAAATTAAGAAAATTGTAAATAAAGATCTCGAGAGTGACAGTGTGAAGTGTGAAAGTTTTTGCATGAATGTCTCGATAGTCGAGACTGAGCGAGAGGATATATTAAAATCACTGCCAAAATTGAATCGAACCCCGGATGATATTCACCCGGTGGCTCGAGTTAGGATTAAGAAATCTCCCACCACCAAGTCAAATAGTGATAGTGCAGCTAGTGGTATTAGTATTAAGACTAAAATATCTATTGAGAATGACAAAGAAGTTAATTTGTGTAAAAAAGATAGGGAAGGCTCTAAATTGAAATCTCTTATTAATGTAAAGGAAGTTCTGCCGACAAAAGATGAGAAGTCTACGAAAAACTCAAAGGATCCAGAGATGATCGATGAATATTTTAAACAAAATTACTCTGGAATCCCAATAGATAAATCTATTACTTCGGGGACGTCCAAATCATCTAATAAATTATTATCTGAAAAACATGCAAGTGAAATAAAATCAGAAGAGCTAGCTTGGGATTTGCTTTTAAACGAACCTGAGCCTGAAAAATGTGGTAAACCTAAAAAAGATGCATCAGTCTCTGGCGTTATGAAAATAGAGGAATCGAAAGTCAAATCTAAAAAGAATCGCAAAGTCAAAAAGTCTGAAGAGCAACAAGTAATAGAAGATGAGGACAGTTTTATTGAAATACATGCAATAGAGGATAGGCAGCAAATATTAAGTGGAGACTTAGTGGCGATTTCAACTCCATTAAAAGAAACAGAATCTAGCTCTGCGTATTTGTCAAAGTATAAGAAACACAGGTCGTCGAAAAGTAGAACTCCTGAAAGAAAAGATGAAGAGGAGAAGATCATCCAAAATACTAGCGAAGATTTCGACGTCAATTTTTCAAGCCTCAAATACAAAGATATTGTAAGTGATGAAATCCTCAAAGATGCAAAAGGTTATAACAAATCTTCTGCGAAGGAATATGTAAAAGATTCAAAAAATGAAGAATCCATAATAATAAATCCTTCTACAGATCTTTTAGAAACTAAATCTTTTACATCGCTGTTTGCCAAAGAATCGCCAAAATTAGTTAAAAGCAAATCTTCGTCACCAAAACTGGAGGGTCGAAAAATTGAAAAGGCAAGCGAGGTTGAAGATAAAGAGATGTATGTTATCAATACTACTGAAGATGATTTTCCAGAGATTCAAATTACTAGAGGCAATAAATATAAAAAATCTCCATTGCTCTCTGAAAAAAGAAATCATGAAGTTGACAAAGAAGAAAAGCCAGCAAAATCTTGGAGTTCTATAGCAGCTTCAAAAAATGTTAAAAAAGTTGAGGAATATGAAATAAAAAAAGATATTATGAAGAAAGATGGTATTCAAGATGTAACATCTATTTTGGAGCACAATAAGAAATCTGAAATATCGTTGCAAGATAAGTTAATGGAACTTTGTAAGAGGACCGATATTATCCTTGCGGAGTGTGATACTCCTTCTGATCTAAATTTCGTTGAAGAACATCATTCAGTATTGGCTGACTTAGCACCATTAGAAACGCTTGATTTTGCATTAGACGAGTTTAAACTTGAAGTTATGAGAGATAGTCTTTTAGAAGAGAATGAACCAAAAATAAATAGTCCTTTATGCAAAATTAACATAGATGAAATATTCTCTTCAATTAAAGATACTGCAAAAAATTCTATTGACACAAGTACTTTTAATCTGATTGATATAGAAAAAGTGCCGTCTCGCAAAGAAAAAGGATTTAGCATCGTTGAAAGTGATAAAATCAAATCTCAAGACGTTAAGTTAGATGACGAACTGAAAGTGGAAAAAGATGAAATAGAGAAATCTTCTGACGATGATATTGCATCTCCAGTATTATCAGCTGATAGTGATAAAGACGATAAGAAGAACTGTGACGCGTCCAATGCTACTTTTCTTTCATTAAAGCAAACTAAATCCAAAAAATCACGTAAGAAACGAAAGTAATTAAAACGTGTTCATCATTATAGAGCTTGATTTAACATAGGCTATGCGGTATACGGAAAACTTGCAGCTATTAATGTTGTATCTTTAGATAAGCTATTGAGTTTTAAAATTGAAAAGGCAAAGATAAAATATTAAAAAAAAACTATAAAAGATAAAAATATAATTCCTTATAACTTATATGCAAGCTGAGAGTTCTTGTAGTTAATCTGTCGATGTCGATATGTAAACAATAAAAATTATAAATAAAAAATTTAAAAAAATCTACGAAAATAAAAAAAAAATCTCGACTAGATTTCTTGAGTTGTATAACGCGGGCTTATTTGGCGACGTTAGATGTAAACATCACAGAAAAATTTGACGTTTGAACTCTAACTCTATGATATTCAATTCTTCATCTGTGTAGATGATACATAGATAAAAAATAAATAAATATACTTAGTGAATTAGGAGTCATAAAAATCTTATTATTGACGGCTTAGATTAAATGATTTCAATGTCTTGTGTTGGTAATTCTGATAACAATTTCTTTCCTTTTGTGACTGGTGAACATCAACCCGTCTGTACCATTAGTTGTCACTTTTCACAACATAAACCCTTCTGTACCATTAATTTGTCACTGTCACTTTTCACTAAGATTTAATAATCTTTAAATCCCAAGTAGAATTTATTATATATTTATGCCATTACTTCTTCATAGACAGGAGGCCTAACGTGACTGATGACTTTTTTAATAAATTTCGATATGTCATATCGCTGACCATTCATAAAACTAAGAAACAAACATAGAATAAACATATCGTTCACAATTTAATAAAGCACATAATCCAGCCTCAAGAAATCTGGTTTAAAATTTTTTAGCGCTCTATTAGTACTTATTTTATTTAGTTAGATAATATAGTTTTAGTCAAAGATTTATTTTCCAAAAACAGTGCACTATCTCAGTAAACAATACGAGGCCAGTATATTAGATCTTACGTTACTCGCAATACGCCACTGTGAAGTAAATAATTAGTTTTTTTTGGACTTGGTTTGGTAATAATATTTCTAAGTAGAATCTCGCTCTTTTAATATATAATAATTATTATCCACTATTTCAAAAATGAAATTAAATTATTTTTTAGAATATTTATTCTGCCTTGTAATGTCTTCGCTTATTATCTGTTATTACAAAAGCAGAATAATATGATTTTATTTTTGAATATTTTACACTTTTATCGCATATATATGCGTAGAATTTTTTTTTATTAGTTATTGTGTTTATTTATTGTAATCCTGTTTATAAATTATATTTCTTAGGTTGATAATATTGATTTTTCCAAATATTTCTGCTGATTATATAGAGCCGTAATTAGTATAGGGTCGTCAAAAAAAGTATATATTTTAAGTTTTTGTAAGCAAATTAAAAATTTTAAAAAATGTAATGATTGAACCACGAAAGCAGCCATTAGTGGGTTACTTATACTATTCGAAGATCTACTGGTATCTGAAAAAATCAGGCTCTGTAGTAATAAAGAATATGCTTGCCACTCATAAAAAAGTCCCTTCTGAAAAGTACATACATCTAAAAAGAAGCAATGTGGATTTGATACGCTGAATGGTATCGAGAAGTGTACACTTTCACAAGCATCGCTTTTGACGATGTCCATAAAACTTTAACCCTCAGATTCTATCTCAGTCTGGTAATAAGACCTCATGCCAACTGGGTCAAGCTTCGTGACATGGAATCCCTGACAGAGTTCCTAGGGACCATTAAGGATCATGCTATAAGCAATATTACAGAACTAACTACCTTGCTATAATCCGCACGGGTTAAGCGAATGCATGCAAAAATGCAAACAAAAATCGTAATGATAATGATTTTGCATTACGATTTTTGTCGTGGAGCCTATCCTCCTGATGACGCTTCGGTTTCGGGGCGAAACGATCGTCGAGATTGTGGTGGTGGGTGTGTGTGCTGCTTGTGTGCGTTGTTGCTGGTGAATTGCGCCTTGGGGTGCATGTGGTGGCTTGTCCTGCATGTATAAGGTGCGTAGATTTTGCCTGCTACACACATTAGCTTTGCATGCATTCGCTTAACCCGTGCGGATTATAGCAAGGTAGTTAGTTCTGTTATATTGCTTGTTATATGGAATTCCGCAAAGTAACGCCTGCTTCTATAAATCGATCATGCTATAGCCACCTTATAACTCTATCATAAGTTTCTTTTTAACATTTATTATAATGCAAACTTAACGTCAGCCTATTAAAAAATCAAGGAGAGATTGATAGCCTTTTATTAATTCATTTATTGTTATATTATGAAAATTGGAAGAGGTTTTTAAATCCATTTTTATCAAGAAAATATTTCGCTAAGAAAACATCATTCTGTAGTTGTATATATAATCCACTTATCATTTAAGTATCTTAGTACTCGACAAAAGATACAAAATCTAATCACCATATATGACGTAATAATCTTTACGTCATATATATGGTGAATTGTAAAAATACAAGGTTCAATACTCAAGTAAAATAATCGGGTTAGTCCAATGTTACCCGATGTTTTTTTTTAAAGAAAATAATCTTTTAATTTATATAATTGAGTGATATACATAATATCGGACATGTTTTAGATAATGCTGTCTCAATTTATATGTAATTTTATTTTAGTTAGTAATTACTTGCAGGAAGGAATATAGGTTTTAAAAAGCGTAATATAATTTTATTGATGGAATTAATTATGAATGTACAATACTGCACTCGCTATTACATGTAATATATTTATTGAATACCTCAGTATTATTTGCTGTTTCGTTATCAGTTCGATAATATGACCAAGTCATTTAATTTTGGTATATAATACCGAAAACCTATTGCTGTCTAGATGTACAAAGTCTGTATAAAATCGTTTGCAAATAGTATTATTTATATTTTTTACACCTATACTTAGTGATACTATTTTAAATCATGACAATTATTTCTTTTTTTAACAAGCATTTTTTGCTGACGACAAATTGGTAACTGGTGTTTAGGCGATTTTTTTTATTTAATGCGTAATGCGTTGGTGCGTTCTATGATATTGTGTACAAATTATTTTTTATTTATTTATTTATACAATATGGGACTAGTTAATAAATATTAATATTGTTGAAAACATATCATAACCAATATTAACAGAATGTAATGTTTGATAAAAACTTTGTATTCTTGCGTCCTTTTAAGGTATAGAGTGTCAAAGTAACACCGCATAGATAAAAAAATATAATGATTATTAAATTATTTTTATTTGTCATTGCAACACTGTAATTTGACATTATTAAAAAAAAATCCAAGATATTAATTCTACACGGTCCGAACTATAATAAGCGTACTATGTTTTCTCATACACTTGGTTATTTTTAATTGGAAATATTGTTAATATAAAGTGGAAATATAAAGAGTTGTTAAGGCTAGAGTAGGGGGGAGAGGCAGGTCTGTAAGTTGTAATCATAAAATAAATAACGAGAGGAAAGATAATCCCTTTCTCTTTATTGTAATGCTAGCTTCCCTACTCTAGTATACCTCTATATCTCTAGTATATATAGTATATCTCTAGTATAACTCTTTTAAAAATGTACGCTTTAAAACTAAACATTGTCACGGTATTTTTGTTTCCAACTATAGTTGCCAACATAAAAAAAAAATAGTTTAACCCTTTTTAAGGTGAAGGCAGAATAGATGCCACCAAATAAAAATGTTTACATTACCCTCTTAGTAATAGTGGCATATATGCCAAATTTTCCACTGATTTCCCAACCATTTTCATTTTTGGAAAAGTTCTTAAAATTTACTAAAAAATATTTCAACTAACTTACTAAAATTTTATTTTCGTAACTTTGTTTGATTCCTCGGTCGTAAAGTTATAGTGTAGACTATCTTTTTTAATAATAATTATAGATAAAAGAAATTTCATTTTAATTATTGTTATTTATCAAGCTATATTTTTTTGTATAATTCCCTGAGGAATTAGGTAAAAATGTTTAGATAGAAAATGATGATTAGGTAAAAATAATTTACGTAAAACTACGTAGCTAAAAAAATTGTATGTTTAGGCAAGATTTGCTTAAAATACCCAAAATTTATTTTATAATACCGAACAAATAATAATATTTGAATATAGACGTACTATATATGTACCTGCTTGACTACAATATAATAACAGTCCGCTCTTTCAAGTACATAAATTAAGTATTATTGCAGCTTAAAATTGTAAATTATATTAATGTTTTGTATAAATCCTTAAAAAACGTTCAGAACCAAAATTGAAATTTATTTTTGAAATTTTACATTATCGTTCTAAGCTAAATTATTGTAAACTTTTAACTCCATGATATAAAATAGTTCTTTTTTGTAATCAAAATATTCTAATATACGTAGAAAAATTTATAACTGTAAATTTAGATTTGGCACCGTTGTAACAATATATTGCTAATGTTATGGAGTGTTTAAAAATCTATAGGAAAATAAAAAAATTACATTTCAACAACTATACAAGTTTTTTTATTCGATGATAACCGTCTTTGGATCCAAAAACAGTAATAGCATTAATTTTATAAATGGAAGACTACTTGATTCCCAATACAATACAAGCAGAATAAAAATATTTTAGATTTCAATCTTTCAAGAATGAAATTTTATATAATGTGTTTATCACAATATATAAAAAAAAATACATTTATTTAATGTGATTTATTTTGGGAACCGCCCGTTCTCATAGTAATCGGTGGCCAGAGTCCCGCGTTTCTGTCGGGATGCACTATTCTTAGTGTGGTTGGATGACTGATTTTGGGGACACCCCGTTGTATCTGATATAAATAAAACTTGGTTTACTTAAATCTAACTTAAATAATACAGTGAGTCCTATTAGTTTCGTAGTTATAACCCGACTTTATAGTTCTGCGATGAGGCCAGCATGAATAGCTCATGAATAAGGGCCTCGTATGGGCTTGAAAATAGTTGGGCTCACCCGATATAACAACAGGTGAGTTAAGCTGGTTTCTGTATCAATTATTCTTACAATTTCAAGTCTGCACTATAATTTCAGGGATTTCAGGCCGATTCGAAGCGGAACCTGAAGAACTGAGCTCGAGCAGTTTCAGCTCGGCTTCCCGCGCCTCCCTGGATCCTCCCTCCTCGCCGACGCCCAGCTGCAGTGGAGACAACCTCATGCACTTCCCAGGTGACTCCAGCAGCTCCCTCTGAGGTTTCGTTAACATTTGCTGCCTATTTGGAACTCAAATGCATCGAAATGTGTAGTTGAACGTTGAATCGAATCATGGGCTACTGCTGTGATTGGAAAAATAATGGCGTATATTAAGTCAAGTTAGATAGTTGCTCATAGCACGAGGCTTTCTGAGTCTAGGGGCCTGAAAGTAGCCAAATCTCTTGATTGGCATGATAATGTATTATTTATTATTGACGTACATTTAGTCAAGTTTCATTATTGCTCATAACACGGGCCCCCCTGAGTTTGGAGATTTGTTAAAAGTACCCAATTTCTAGTATACTCTAACTGTAACGTACAAGTGATTTAGAAGAGATTGGCAAAACAATGTAGTAAGGGTTATTGGTGTAAATTTAGTCAAGTTAGATTGTTGCTCATAACCTGAGGCCTTCTGGGTCTAGGGGCCTACTGAAAGTAGCCAAATCTCTTGATGAGCAATATAATGTATTATTTATTATTGACGTACATTTAGTCAAGTTACATTATTGCTTATAACACGGGCCCCCCTGAGGTTGGAGGTTTACTGAAATTACCCAATTTCTAGTATACTCTAACTGTAACGTACAAGTGATAAATCACTTAATACATAAAATAAATACATTAATAAATACACTTTACACTATACACTTAATAAATACATTGTTTTGTCAATCTCTTCTAAAGAAGAGAATGACAAAACAATGTAGTAAGGGTTATTGGTGTAAATTTAGTCAAGTTAGATCGTTGTTCAGTAACACAAGGCCCTATGAGTTTTAGGGTCTTTTGAAAATACCCTGTTCCTAGTTATTGACCATACTGTCTCTTACGTACGTTTTAATAAGGATAGGTAATAATAAATCGACTATGTTTGCAACGAAACTGAAAATTTAATAAGAGTTAACTCGGCTTTATTTCGCCGGTGATTTTTAATTGTGGTAGCCCTTAATTTTTTAATATTCAACGTGTTAGACATATTTGGTTTCGGTAAAAGACGATGTGTGTTGGCGGCAGCAAAATGTTTAATTAAAAGGATTGGAGTTCATGGACATTCTTATATTATATCCTTAGTGTGGTTATACTTTATACTTGTAACGTTTTAGATATATAGTGATTGAATAAGTTCGGATAAGAAGAATTGAAATATTGATATATCGCTTTTTTCTTTTTTGATTTTCAAAGAAAATTATGATAGTAAAGTACAAGTGATATATTCTTATCGCTAAAAGAAATTTTCCATTTATAATTATTGTGTATAAAATCCTTATATATAATCGCAATATAAATTGGTATCTTCATATACATATTCATTGTTACTTTTTCTATGCTTGTTATTATAAAACTTATTTTACAATTTATATACCAAGGAAACATAAAAATAAGAAATGAGTATATAAGGGGAAGTATGAAAGTTGCGCCCATTATGGAAAAGATGAGAGGTGCAAGATTGGGATGGTATGGACGTGTAATGAGGAGGGATGAAAATCATGTGACTAAACGAGTGTTGGATATGAATGTGGATGGATATGTGACTAGAGGGAGGCCTAAAAAGAGATGGTTGGAATGTGTGAAGTATGACATGCATATAAAAGGAGTAGCGCCGGAGATGACGAATGATAGAAGAGAATGGAAGAGGAAAACATGTTGTACCGACCCCACTTAGAGTGGGATAAGGGTAGGAGAAAGAAGAAGATACCAAGGAAACATTAAAAACATTAAATATTTCACACACGCACATACGCACACACTCACTCACACGTACATTCGCACATACACACACGCGCGCACACACACACAGTCACATCACATTTATAAGTTATATAAAACTTTCAACAGAAAAATATTCAATTCGGTAGAAAAAGCATCCGTGGATGTAACTCTACCTTCTAAACAAACAACTTTTAAACAAAGTATAGTACCCGACATTAAATAATGCACATCGATGTTTAGAACGAAACAGCCGGCCATTTCGGTTTCGTAGAGCGCTGTCTCTGTCACACACGGGTTCGTCAGTCTGTGCTACAGAGACAATGCTCTATGAAGCAGAAATAGCCGATTTTCTCTCTCTAAGCCTCGATGTGCATTATTTATTGCCGGGTACTATAACTAGATTTTATCGCAATTTGACCCGTATTTATATAATTACTTTTAAAGTTAAAATTTAATACTTTAATCATAAGTTACAAAATTTCGCTCTGAAAAATTAAGAGTTATCTTTATTTGAAACAGGCATTAATCTAGAAACAATCTTTAAAAAAATGATAGGCCTTCATTACTATGTAGAATATACCTATGGATTTAGTAGCTTAACTAGCTAACTACTAGTTGTTTATAGTGATGACTTAGGTTTACATACCGAATAAATATTTGACTGGCCCGTTGGCGCTGTGGGTAGTGACCCTGCCTTCAGCTCCGCGGGTCGCGGGTTCGATTCCCGCCGAGCATTTTCTATAAACAAATTGTTGATTCTTCGAGCCTGGGTGTGTATTTGTATTTAAGTATGTATTTAAACTTATATATGTAGTATATCTACCAGTTGTCCGTCACCCATAACACAAGTATTAAGTTACTTACTTTGGGGACCGTGTGTGTAAATGTCCCATATATTTATTTATTTATTTTTTATTTTATAAATATTCATAAATTGTATAAGAAACAATAAATATTTCATAAATAGTATTTTAATACCGGGACACGTTTGAATTAGTATTAAGTAACATTTATCTTTAAGAATATTTTTATACTACGACTAAATAAAAATAAGCGATGTAACAGCTTTTATACATGTTTTTATATAAATAATTAAATTGAATAGAATTCATGATATTCCACGAATAATATTTAAAATATTACAAATAATAGTGAGATAAATTGTAGTCTTCTCTCACTGTGTATTGACTTTTTCTCCTTTTTATAATATTTAGTTTATTTTTTAGTTTTAGTTTTAATAAGACACGTAAGCTGTGATAGCCTAGCGGTGAGACCGTGCGACTCTCTAGAGACGACACAGGTTCAAACCCCGGGCAGGCACCAATGAGTTTTTCTATTAAAACTTTGTGTCTAATTGATAATTGCAATTTATCACACGCTTTTCGGTGAAGGAAAACATCGTGAGGAAACCTGCATATCTCTAGAGAATTCTGGAGATATGTGTAACCTACCAATCCGCATTGGAGCAGCGTGGTAGGTCTCAGCTCCAACCCTTCTCTCCAGAAACGGAGAGAGGAGGCCTATTCCCAGCAGTGGAGTTGTAACAGGCTGCTACTTTACTTTTTTTTAAGCAAACTGAGTGTTTTCTTGGGATGTATTAACAAAGAATATGAGTTGCATTAAAAGTAAAAACTTTGATAAGCAAAGGGCTCCTACGTGCCCTGTAATTTTTAATCTCCTGTATAATAATATACAATTAATTGTATAATAATAAAATTAATTAAAGACACTTTCTTGCTAATCACGATATATATTAATATAATAACATCACTATGTAAGCTATATATCTTCTGTGTGCAAAATTTTTAAAATGAAAGGCGTGATAAAGGGTAAGTATAAGTGCTGAATCGAATATTTGTGAATTAGAAATGTTTGATTAATAAAATCTTCCATTTTTTAAATAATAGTACTAAGAACACGCTAATGCGCTTGAATGCTTGGGCCCTTTTTATGGAGGGGCCTTGTAATATTAATAAAAACTCTTATATCGATACCTAAAACGTTAAAGGTGTATCATTATACACGCAATATTCGTTCTGGCTGTGTAAGGATAATATAAAGCGATATTCTACTGGTATATCTATGGATTTCCTCAAAATAACTGACTCAACAGTGAACTCCATTAAATATAGGGTTTACAGTGTACCCATTAGATTATACTTACGTATAATGGACTAGGGTTGCCAATTATACTTTACAAAACAGTATTATACTAGTTATTTCACTACATTATAGATTTTATTGTTGAAAAAAAACGGCTGAACTTTGGAGCTTGGGGAACTTGGGAGGACTAGATGGGAAACTGCTCCGTCTAGCCCGGTAGCTATGCAATGCAAATAACTAAAAATGCATTTCTAGAAAAAAAAAGTTGGCAACCCTAACAGCGGGTGAGAATATCAAATTCAAATTCAAAATATTCTTTATTCAAGTAAACTTGTAAACAAGTGCTTTTGAATCGTCAACTTTACTGCTGGTTCGGAAAGCTGTTCCTACCGAGAAGAGCCAGCAAGAAACTCGGCGGTTGCTCTTTTTAAAATATAAATCTTAGAACTAGTTACATTTATTTATTACTGTCTTGTACAGGGTAGAAGTGCAACTATATCCACACATCCTTGTCATCTAAGTAATCTTCAACAGTATAGTAGGCTTTCTGTATCAGCCTCTTTTTAACAGTGTTTTTAAACTGCTGTAATGGCATGACCAAAATTGATTTCGGAATTTTATTATAGAATCTTATATCCAAACCCACAAACGATTTACGTACTTTTGCTAGGCGCAAAGCAGGAGTCGCAAGCTTATGTCGGTTCCTACTTTGTCTATTATATACATCACCTATCGTTTTATAATTCTTTATATTTTTATGTACAAAATCACCATTCATCTACCTTTAAACATTTTCATAATCATATAGAAGATTCAGTAATGTTAGTAAACGTGCATTTTACTGCAACTGTGATACGGATTAGATATTAGGCGTTTAGAATTGCGTTTCGGCATCAACCCCCTGTATTTTAATTATTGGTACAATTTTTAACATTCCGAGTAAAAATATGTAGAAGGTTAGTTTGCGGTTGCAAAATAGCGGTTTATACAAAAAAAAAATTGTTCGAGATGTAAAACATCGAGCAAAATAACACTAATGATGAAGAAACTTAAATAATTAGGTATAATTTATAGAAGTAGGCGTAACTTTGCGGAGTTCCATAATACAAAGTAATATCATTTTGCTATATTCCGCAACTATAGCATTAAAGAGTCCCTGCCCGCGGGATACAAAATGTGTAAACATGACGCCCTCTATTGCGATCTCTGTCACACTTACGGGCTTTACGAAAAAAGAAACTATGTTAAACTGACTCAACAAATCTTGATAGAAGTTTAGTAATTTCTAATCATGGTTTAAACATTAAACATTATATTATCATTCTTTATAGCTCCAGGCAAGTTTTAAAATCTTTGATAGGTAGCGATATGATCTCGTAAGTTTTCGTGTAAAAATTATAATAGTCCAAACGCGAATGGTTTAATATTGTATATATATAGTATACATATTTGACGTAATTTGACTGAAACTATCAAAATTATAATTTTGATAGTTTCAGTCGAATTGATCGCGATTGGGCTTCCCTGAGTCTTCCTGAACTCCTTTTGAAGTAAATTTTCGTTAAGAAAGTGAGAAGAGTAGTTACCTAACAATTTATTCGCTAGTGTTTGATATGGAAAAAAAATATCTTGCATGTTATATAAGTAAATCTTTAAGAAGGCACCGATGGTTAAAAATTTTATAAATTTTGCAAAATTTCAAAATAATATGCAACAATTGGCAGAGGTTTTCTTAAATATTTAACGCTGCACGCATCTGCTGAGCTGTCTGAATGTTTATAATATTACTTTCCGTTGAATTATATTATATGTTATGTTTATTTTAATCTTGCGATTTTGTTTATGGTATTAATTTTAAATAAAACGCTGTCACATGAATATCTATGAACTTGTTCCGATATCGTATTGCATACATTTAACTTCAGCCATTAATAGAAAATTATTAGTTTTTGAAAAAAAAAGATAGACGAAATAAATAACGGATATCAGTGCAATTTTTCGGATAATTAATATGTAGTTTTTTCTTTAAGATTAGGAATTCACTCTCATTACTAAGATCTCACATGCACGTTATTATGATTATTTTTAATCCATTTTGTATCGCGTACATTTTTATAAAAAAAAAAACTTTTGTACACTAAACCATTTAAAAGCTCCTTTTGTATCGTTATGTTTAACAATCTACTACGGAATTCGGAATAAAGGTTCTATCTTGGTAGAACCATAGAGTTATTATACTGAGTAGGGATTGGCATCCCTAATATAATCCCTAAAATAGTGGTTAATGTGCCATATTATAAAGAGAAAGAGGATTCTGTCTGTTTTTATGTGTTATTAGACCAAAGTGAAGTAAGTATATGTCAACCTCCCCTTTCATTATATGTCACTTACAAGCCTGCTTGTGACTTCCCTAATTTATAATATTAACTCTATGGGTAGAACTGGCTATAGAAACTTGTTGAGGTTTCCCCTTAAAAGTTATTGTTATAATTTGATTTCTCATTTGCCAATTCATTCGGGATTTATATTAAATGTGCGCGAAAGAAATTTTTTGATAATTATTATGTTAATATTTTATAATAATAATTTTCGTTTATTTGTCTATATATATGTAAAGTTACCAATAATAAAATGACATCAGGGTACACATTGCCATTTTAATGTTTATTAAGGATGCAATATTAAAAAAAAATAGCAAGTTTATGGGTATAGCACAAAATTTGGATAAACACAATGAAGCTCATTATTTAAGTTAGTTATAAGTATATTAAGCACTTATATGAGTATAGACTAGTCCAAGGAACGGCAACCTGCGGCTCCTTCGATATAAAGTTACGGCTCTCAAACTCATAAATTTAGAAAACAAGTTATAGAAACCCTTTCTTTTAAACATTTAACAATCTTAGAATGCATATTTTAAATACGCATATATGCTATTCTTTGAATTCATTTGTTTAGAACAATATATCATAAACTTATATCAATTTTTTATATATAAGCTAATAGAATTAATACAATCATCTTCATCATTCTCCTGCTTTTATCCCACTCTAAGTGGGGTCAACACATAATGTTACAAACATGATATCACATGATTTGGCTATGTATTTTACGACCGGCCGCCTGACGTCAACTTACCTTAGTCGCCTTTTACACCTCGGTAAGAAATGAGGGTGGTCTATTCTATGCAACCGGATTTTACACGGCCCTTACTTTAGTCGCCTCTTACGACACCTCGGTAAGAAAGGAGGGTGATCTATTCTATTCTGCCGGATACCACACGGCAAATACAATCAAAACAATCATTCATATTCATAAAAATTTGTTTTTTTTTTAATTGTTGCTTATTACTTTTTAGTGAAAGAAGGTTTCCCACCCCTGGACTAGGCTTAGGTCTGGTATCTACCAAAGCGGAGAAGAGAGAAAGTGAGTTTTGAATACCAATCCACCAGAAAAAAACAGATATCGTCATTAAAGCTAAGGGGAGAGATGTGGTGACGATATCTGATTGGTGTCCAAAACGAATCTGCCCTCCTCTCCGATTCGGTAGAAACCAGGCCTATATTTCGATTGTGATTACTATTATTCAAATCTAGTTTTAAATGTATCCGTAAATAAACAATAACATTAAAACTAATAACTGGCGAATTCGTACAACACATTTTAAATATAGATTAACAAGACGCTAGACAACTAGAAAAAGTATGTTAAGTTAATTGTACTAAGTAAGCGGGTAGGTACGAATAGAATATACTTTTCAAAATTTTAAGAAAGAGTAAATAGCCATTATTACATTGGCAGAGGCGATCTGCCTTAGACTGCATAGTTCGCTTTTGAACTGCCGACATCGTAGTCAAACCCTAGCCTCATGGTTTTAAGTTTTTTGACTTGTACTAATAAATCCTTTTTTGTACCAACCATTTGATGCACCAACGTTTGTGCATATTTCATTTTTATTCGTTTTATGTTATTCTACATTATTTTTAAATATTTTCTTCATCAAATGTATTTTATCGGTACGAATACTTTTTTTTTGAAATTTTTGTTGGACATATATGAATTTTATTTATGATTTATTGAATACAATTAACATGTATGTTAAATTATATATTATAATATGATCAAACTCATCACATTAGTATTTAAGCTACCAAAAAACTAAGTTTGCCATTAAAATGTGGAAGTAAAGTTGTGATTTATATATATTGAATTTTTTTTATTATGTACATAACAAATTATCTCAAATGTTGAAATTGTCATATCATTAGGTAACGTCTATCGTCTTATTAACATTATATAGTCCAACATTAAAAAAATATAGTAAATTCAAAAACTTATTACATTAGATATTTTCGATATATCAATCTAATAAGTTATACCATTAATTTTACTTGTTTTTTCGCTGCTGGCAACTTATATTTACTGCCACAGATGATATAACCATAGTAATATACAATAGGTTATTAATAAAATATAAAAATAATATTTATAACATTTTTACATAAATTAGTTTAATCTTCTAAGTGAAACTGTCAACGTTTACGTAAATTTTGCGGAATATAATATGTTTCGAGAATAATTTTACTACAAATTTAGATGTTTTTATAATTCTTTCTTCGTTTTGCTTTTTGTTACTATTTTTAACTTATCATGAAAATCATTTTGTTAAATCATAACTTCTTGGGTTGATATTTTAAATGTATCTTGTGTATTAAATAATTTTTATTTTTTTATTTAAGGCGTTTAATTTTTAAAGAAAGATATCAAAGAAAATAAGGTCAATATGCAAATTAACTAATGCTAAAGTAAATTCAAAATCGCGTGTCAAAATATAATTGGTGTTGCTACTTAAAAAAACGTTATTTGAAAGAAATATGTGATGTTTGAATGTGATATGATCTTGGGCGTTACGTTATTTTAGATAATAAGTAATATTCCTATATTTTAATAAAGCTTAGTTGTAAGTCAAATGTTTTTTAAGTCTTGCATAACAATATATGAATATTTTGTGTTTTATTTAACTATACCTTCTCCGGTTACAACAAATGTACATCACTGGTGGACTTATGTCATGTTAAGGGATTTCCACTCATACGAACTCGAGAGTTATTATACTAGAGTGTAATAATATAATAAACTTCACGTTTATAGAGTATAAATAAAATACTTGAAAATTTTAATTGAATTATATGGGAACACGCATTGTTAGAAAAGGCCGGTATGCGAAAGAGGTCTGCGAAACATGACAGTTATAGATTAGTTACAGCATAGTTTAATCTCTTGTCTTATAATTTTAGACTGGCTTCCCTCTAGTATAATAACTCTTTATTCCACTCGAGTCCAGCGAGTCGCTTCTAGAATATAGTTTTACTATCGTTATTTTTACGTGCAGGGTTGCCATACTAATAACGTGGGAAGCTTTAATTATCGGTTTTTCATATTTTCGTAATTTTGATATTTCTACGGATCACGGATTCCTGATTGTATGATTACGTAGTGATACTCCAAGAATAGCTCGAACCATCGCCCACAGATACTATGAGCTTTCTTATGAGATTTATAGCCATCGACCTAGTGGCGAAGACGTTACAAAGGGCAGTAAATTAAAAAAAAAAGCTTCATTGTTACATATAGTTTATTCAGTGAAAATATAACAATATTAAAAATTTAATAACATGAAAAACAGTTTAAGGCACCATCTTGTTTTGTATTGTTATCGTATATTATACATTAACAATATATTGAATAAATGGAATGTTACACAAATAATATTAGAAAGAAATATAAAAAACATGTGAAAGTATTTACAGTATCATCTATACTAATATTATAAAGAGGAAAGATTTGTATGTTTGTTACGTTTTCACGCAAAAACTACTGGACTGATTTCAAAAATTCTTTCACCATTGGAAAGCTGCTTTTTCACTGAGCAACATAGGCTATATGCCTTTTTAAAAAAAAATAGGGATCCCTAATAAAATTGTAATAACTTGGTAAAAATTTAGTCGTAAACATCTATCATCGCGTGCGCTGCGGAAACTATTGATAGAACAAAAAAATGTTCTACAGTATTATAGAACGTATCAATATCCACAAAAAAGTCCGCGATACCATATGTCTAACTATTATAGTTATGCCAATATAACTACTTTTTTACATTGTAAAAGTTGGTAAAAGTGCCGACAATAATCAAACCATTTTATTCATATCTCTGTATTAATCCTTATCCCATTAAATTATATTTATGAACAACTGTTTCAATACCTGTAAAATACTTTTTAAATTATTATAATCCGACATCCCAATCAAAAGATTTTACGAATTTAAGAATGTAAATCGAAATCAAATAATGCCATAACAAACCTAACCTACCGTTATAGCAGGGCCTGCACTTGGTGAGTTAAGTCTTATTCCAAGAATACTAATGATACCCATTTTTTATAACTGAATAATCTACAAAATAAATCTATAGTCCGGTTTCGTAGACTTTCCACTACCACGAGATCTGTATGGACGCGGGTGAAACCGCGGGGTTTTGCTAGTTTATATTATAAATATAGATAATATAAATTTCGGTAATTCTGTAAGAAACTAAAGGACGCGACACAGGTCTTGAGCGGCGGTGATTACTTGAGGTGAACCGCATGCTCTTTTACCATCCTATTCACTAATAAACTTGTGTTTATAATTATTATCGCAATTACAACCGATATTATTAGTAATAATTTTATAATAATAAGTAATAATTTTCTGAGGCCTGTGATAGCCTAGCGGTGAGACCGTGCGACTCTCTAGAGACGACATAGGTTCAAACCGGGTAGGCACCAATGAGTTTTTCTATTAAAACTTATGTGTCTAATTGATAATTGCAATTCATCCCACGCTTTTCGGTGAAGGGAAACATCGTGAGGAAACCTGCATATCTCTAGAGAATTCTAGGGATATGTGTAACCTACCAATCCGCATTGGAGCAGCGTGGTAGGTCTTAGCTCCAATCCTTCTCTCCAAAAATGGAGAGAGGAGGCCTTAGCCCAGCAGTGGGCATAGTAACAGGCTGTTACTTTAAGTAATAATTTCATCAAAATTTGCAAAACGGTGTATATAGTAAGATTTTTAATAGATCATAGATCAGAAAAAAAATCATAGATTCCTAGATAATACTGCTTATTTTTACTTATATGTCACACACGATTATATGCAATATTATTTTATACTATTAAACCGGACGGAATGAATCCCAGAATTTTAAGTACTGACTTATCACCATTATATTTATTCTACATTTATTTTATTATTATTATATAGTATTATGATATATTTTACATTTCACGACTTACAATATAATTCAGATCATTTTACTGTATTCAAATATACAAACAATATAATATTTAATTTATAGAATTTACTTTGCGGAGATCCATAATACAAAAGTAATAATAAAATTATTTTGCTATAATCCGTGATACAGTAAATAGAAAATATATATAGTGTTAAATGTATAGTGGACTATCCGTATTTCCATACCATACGTGCAGTATTCGTAAAAACACATGCACAAACCTCCACTTCCACCACAATACACTAGCACTACACACGTTCACTATCACAAACTCAACAATCGTTTCGCCCCGCAACCGAAGCATCATCAGGAGATAGACCCCACGACAAAATCGCAAAGCTTTGCGATTTTGCGAATTTTATTATTACTTTTATATAAATATTTGTTGCTTCAACAATAATTAAGTACTCAGTAGTAATAATAATAGTAATAATAAAATATACAACAACCCTATTTTTCTTTTACAATTATTCAAAAAATAAGAAGCAATTTTCTCATAAAAAAGTCGACAATGTTTTTTTTTTATATTATTCACCTTACTATTTGAAGGGGGTTGTATTTGAAACAGATTGTTTAGGAACACACATTTTAGGTATTGTGTATTTACACAAATAATCTTACATGGTGCAATATTTAAAGGTGAACTGTGGAGTTATTAGTTTACACCTTGATAATAGAATTGATATATAAAATCCCTATATGGTACCCCTATATAAATGAGGTGTGAATTTATTAGAACCATGAACTAAAGGAGTTGATTCCATCATAACCGTTAATTAAAAATGTTTGTTTTATCTCGTCACACATATAAAAAAAAAGAGAGATACAAGAATTCACTCTTGTCTATTGCATATTTAGACAACCGCACTTAAGGAGTTGACTCCATCGTAATCGTTAAATAAAAATGTTTATTTTATCTCTGTCATACATATAAAAAAAGAAAGAGGGATACGAGAATTCACTCTTTATGCCTTTTCATAGACAAGCGTACTTAAGGAATTGACTCCAGCTGTGTTTTAGGGTTGACAAACATTTTTTTGTCTATTACATATTAGGACAATACTTAAGGAGTTAAGCGCCAATACAACAGTTAGCTAAAAATGTCTGCTTTATCTTTGTCACACAAAGAAAAAACAAAAAGAAAGAGTGAATACTGGCTATGAATAGGCTATAGCTTATTCATAGACAACCGTACTAAAGGAGTTGACTCCAGTTGTGTTTCAGGGTTTATATAATATATTTTTTTTAGTTCAACGATTTTTAAAATTTATTATATCAGTTTTAACTGATACGAAATCAAAATAAGATAAGAAATAACTAAAAAGTCACTCCTCATGTCATACACACTTGATATTAACCTTGATGATAAGCACGTCGTCTTTAACAAACCCGTTCCGCACCACGTCTGTGACCGCCGCGTACTCCGTGTACCCGAACCCTCGGACGCAAATCTCGGCTGACGGCTTCCTGAACGCCACCAGGTTGGAGTTGGACATCATGGTGTCCCGTTGGGTCATCTCGGGGTCGTACTGGTTGATCATCGCGAAGGATATCCGGCCGTTGAAGGGCCACTCGAGACAGTCGTCGTATTCAGTCTTCATAAGGTGCACGTGGAGTGCGAAGAAGAGCGGATTTTGGGGGGAAATGTTTAGACGTACACAGAATCTGGAAGGACCAAAATGTAAATGTAAATATAATAATTATATTTACATTTACATTTTGGTCCTATGATATTGCTTGGACTAATAATTAGTCCAAGTAATATCGAAGTCTAATACAGTTAAAGAATTTCTTGTAGACTAAGATCCCAAAGCCGTAAAACACAACTTATTTTCTAAAGCACAGATCTTTAGATACTAAGTAGTTTATAGAATTAGGCGTTACTTTGCGGAGATGCATAATACAAAAGTAATAATAAAATTATTTTGCATAGCATAGGATAGCAAAATAATTTTATTATTACTTTTATACTAAGTAGTCTTTTATGTACTCTTAGTACCTGCATGCATCTGCGCAGGTACCAGGTAAGAAAGGTAACTAAAAATTAGAGTTACTTAACTTAAATTCTAATGACTGATTTATATGTATATTTTGGGGAATATACTGATGTCATATCAGAGAAGTCAGACGCTTTCCATGGGCCAAAATTTTTGTCAGACGCTTTAAAGTTCTACGAAATAAAATATAAATAACTTAATTTATTTTTAAATGTCTGACTTTTATATGTTATCCAGATGAGCGCGAGAGCACAATACGCATGCGCGCTTGTTATTGTGCTCTCATGGCTCAGTAATTTTTACGTTTAGGGGATGTTTGGTCATTGCAACCTGTCTGATTGATTTAATATAACTTTGTAATAGTTATCTGAATAGTGTCCTACGACTCTGGGATCTAGGACCATTGGCTGTGCATGTGGGAACAAAAAAAGAGTGGATTAGAGGGGCAAAATCTGTAACGACCGGGATTTATGCATTGGAGTTTAGATGGACATAGAACTTGGAAAGACTAGAATTTATGTACATAATTCTGTTGTACTTGTTAGTGCAAGAAGAGGGGCTTATGTGTAGAAATACTAGTACAACATAACTTGTAAAGACTGGAATTCATGTTATATTTTTTTCTAGTTAAAACACAATTGAAGATTGTGAATGATTAAAAATTTTTTACTTTGGATATGAAAATATTTTCAGCTTCCAACAAGACTGCTGCTAAATAATGTAAATTTAAAATGTAAAATGATTGACCGCCGAGTTTCTTGCTGGTTCATCTCGGTAAGACCAACGTCAACATTCCGAACCATTTGTAGCTTCATTAAATCTAATTGATACTTGAAGATTCAAAAGTGCTTGTAAAAAGCTTACTTGAATCTAGCCTAATATTATAAAGAGGAAAGATTTGTATGTTTATTTCTATGTGTTTAATGTTTGTAATGTTTTCACGCAAAAACTACTGAACCGATTTCAAAAATTCTTTCACCATTGGAAAGCTGCTTCTTCACTGAACAACATAGGCTATATGTCATTTTCAAAAAAATAGGGATCCCTAATAAAATTGTAATAAGGTGTGAAAAATCTTTCATCGCGTGCGCTGCGGAAACTATTGATAGAACAAAAAAATGTTCTACAGAATTATAGAACGTATCAATATCCACAAAAAGGTCCGCTATACCATATGTCTAACTATTATAGTTATAGAAATATAACTACTTTTTTACATTGTAAAAATTGATAAAATCGCCTACAATAATCAAACAATTTTATTCATATCTCTGTATTAATCCTTAATATATAATTAAATGATATTTTATTAAAAACTGTTTCAATACCTGTAAAATATTTTTTAATTATTAAAATCCGACATCCCAATCAAAAGATATTAGGAATTTAAGAATGTAAATAATGCCATAACAAATTCATTGTAGCGACCGTTATAGCAGGGCTTGCATTTGGTTAGCCCTTATTCCAAGAATATTAATGATACCCATTTTTTATAATTAAATAATCTACAAATAAATCTATAGTCTGACTTCGTAGACTTTCCATTACCACGAGATCGGTATGGACGCGGGTGAAACCGCGGGGCATTGCTAGTAAAGAATATTTTGATTTAATTCGATCAATAAGCTTCCCTGACCTCTCACCTGTAACCGTTGGCCGAAGTGTAGAACCCTGGGCTGTAGAGCATCTTGAAGTGGTCTTTTAGCATGGCGTCATTTGGTGAGTTAGCTCTTATAAGAATAATAGTATTCTTATAAGAGCTAACTCAATAACCATTTTTATAATTAAATAAATCTATAGTCCGTCTTCGTAGACTGTCTACTACCACGAGATCTATGGACGCGGGTGAAACCGCGGGGCATTGCTAGAATATTTTGATTCAATTTGATCAATAAGCTTCCCTGACCTCTCACCTGTAACCGTTGGCCGAAGTGTAGAACCCTGGGCTGTAGAGCATCTTGAAGTGGTCTTTTAGCATGGCGTCGAGCCGCGCCTTGAAGTTGTCCACCCTCCATATGTAGTTGCCCGCGCAGTACCGCAATAACATATCTGTGTTCTGCTTCATCTTGGCGACGGCGAGGGCGGACAGTTGCTTCGACATGTTCGCTATTAAAATGTCCTGCTCGCGATTTCTTTGCTCCAGTACAACCACTCTCTCGTAAAGCGCTCTATAACCATCCTACTAATATTATAAATGCGAAAGTTTGTGAGTATCGATGGATGTTTGTTACGCTTTCACGAAAAAACTATCAGACGGATTTGGATGAAACTTTATAGTTATAAAGGTTATACATAGGAATAACATATAAGCTACAATTTGTAATAATTTTATGTAATATAACGATACATGTCTTTTCCGCACAAACGTGCGGGCGGATGAAACAACCTCCGAGACCTGGTCCCGCCGTCTCGGCGTCTCAACCTACCTTATGCGGCCGTCAGCTGTATGCGGTCCGGCCACATGAATAACTGCGTGTATATGTGTACGTGTGTGTGTGCGCTTGTATGTACTTGGCCGATTCCCGAACCCGTTGGCTCGCCTCAGCAGTCTTCCACGGAACCGTACTGTCTATTTCTCCCGGAGTATACACTTCACCAACGCGGTTAAATAACACGAATAACATGCGGTGTGCACACAGCCTTCGTAAGGTCACACGTTACTGAATCGTCCCTATATGGAGGAACAGTAACCCCAGCGCGAACTAAAACCGCGGACGGTCGCGTCTTGTCACACGTTTCACTGGTTAAAAACGCGTCACTAAATACTTATATCAATATCAAAAGTCAATACAGTCGTGGCACTACTGAATATAACACCCGAATAACGCAAAATCTAAAAACCACACCCAAAACGCATAATTACGCGTGTGCGTTCTACAATAAGGTCGCAGGTGCGCGCGCGTCCTGTCTTATCGTAATCCAAAACGTTACTAAGTGGCGGACGTGACCGCCGGCGAACGAATGCATGAAGGTCGTTGATCCGGCCGGTCGCGTGGCGTCGCGCGTCAACTTATACAAAACATGTCAATAAAGTCGGAAAAAATCTGGCCTCTAAGAGCTATCTCTGTGTACGCTGCCTAAACCATTAGAGTTACACAAAGATGATGTACCGTAGTATTGTTTGTCTTTAATAGTTCTAAATAAAAGTTCGCGACGGCATATATCTATCTTTTATGTGGAAGCCACTTTGACCAAAATTGTGAAACATAAATTTAATTAAATTAGATACTGTGGCAGACAAAATTCCCAGCGAGCGAAGCCGCGGGAAAAAACTAGTAATATATATAACGTTTGATGTAAAAACGAAAAAGATAATATGTCAAGCCAGTAGGGTAGCTGGAAAAATGGTGCCCCCCGAGCAGCGTATAAAAGAGTAATGTGCGAAAATCTATACTTGTCAGATATATGCACTAGATGATATTGTAATCTATGTTTGTTAACAATAGTTGTTCTGCGCAAACGTGCGGACGGATGAAACAACCTCCGGGACCTGGGCCCGACGCCCCGGCGTTTCAACCTACCTTATGCGGCCGTTAGCTGTATGTGGTCCGGCCTCGTGAGTCACTGCGTGTATATGTGTACGTGTGTGTGTGTGCTTGTATGTACTTGGCCGATTCCCGAAACCGTTGGCTCGCCTCTGCACTATTCCACGGACACGTAATGTCTGTTTCTCCCTGAGTATACACTTCACTATATCGGCTGAATAACACCCGGTGTGCACACAACCTTCGTAAGGTCACACGTTATTGAGTCGTCCCTATATCGGAGAACAGTACCCAACGCGCACCAAAACCGTGGACGGTCGCGTTTTATCAAACACTTCACTGGTTAAACGCATCACTAAATCTGAGAATAACACCCGAAACGCAAAATTACACGTGTGCGTAAGCAAGGAATGCCGTGTTCCGGCGCACGCGGCTTCTCCCTATCGTGTTTGAAATGTGACTAGCGGGCGGCCGCTCTGGTAGGAATCGAATGCCTAAACGTCCTTGCTTTTCGCCGCTCGCGTCGCTCGCCCCTCCGGCGGGCGAGTCATTTTATTCAAAACAATAGTGAATACAAAATTGTAATATTTATTTTTGAAAAGAGTGACCGCCGAGTTTTATGCTGGTTCTTCTCGGTTAGAGCACCTTTCCGAACCAGTTGTAGCTTCAATTTAATTTTAATTTGACGATTCAAAAGTGCTTGTAATAGTCCAATTTGAATAAAGACTTATTTGAATTTGAATTTATGACTATGTCGGTAAGAAAGAGGGTGATCTATTCTATTAAACCGGATACCACGCAGTGGGTCAACTTACCTTTGTCGCTTTTTACGACACCTCGGTAAGAAATGAGGGTGGTCTATTGTACTCAGCCGGATACCAGACGGTGGGTCTTGGAGTCTAGGTGTGTTTATATATTTATTTAAAATTATATATGTATACTATCTGACCTGTGAGATGAGCTAAGAGCTAAGAGCTGGGCTATCGCCCAGCGAGAGCTGTGATAGCCCAGCGGTGAGACCGTGCAACTCTTTCGAGGGGAGCACGAGTTCAAACCCGGGCAGGCATCAATGAGTTTGTCTATTAAAACTCATATGTCTAATTGATAATTACAATTTATCACACGCTTTTCGGTAAAGGAAAACATCGTAAGGAAACCTGCATATCTCTAGAGAATTCTGGAGATATGTGTAACCTACCAATCCGCATTGGAGCAGCGTGGTAGGTCTTAACTCAAACCCTTCTCTCCAGAAACGGAGAGAGGAGGCCTATTCCCAGCAGTGGGATTGTAACAGGCCGCTACTTTTATTTTTTACTATCTGACCTGGCAAACATTGTTTTAATATATATAACTTCTTTCAGGAAACCTTTAGTGTACATTATAAAAATATATAGGATATTTACTAGTTGTCTGTCACCGATAACACAAGAGTTAAGTTACAGACTTACTTTGGGGACAAAAGTGTATGATATAGTGCCATATATTTGTTTATGTGACTGGCTCGTTGTCGCAGTGGGTAGTGACCCTGCCTTCCGCCCCGCGGGTCGCGGGTTCGACTCCCGCCGAGGGCCAACATTTTCTATAAACAATTTGTTGGTTCTTCGAGCCTGGGTGTATATTTGTATTTAAGTATGTATTTATAATTATATATGTAGTATATTTACCAGTTGTCTGTTACCTATAACACAAGTATTAAGTTATTTACTTTAGGGACGGGCAACTATGTGTGTAAGTGTCCCATATATTTATATTTATTTACCGAGCATCGAAAGAGAGATTTTCTAGCATTTTCAGAAGTAGGATACTAACACAATTCAACTAACCTTATGAGAGCACTAGTATTATTGAGCGGTGCTGTTGATGGTTGACCTCCATTTTTGTCTGGCGCCTCCCAAAGGCTCATTGCTTCCTGTTCCTTCGCATCGATACTGGCGTTCGACAAATCATTGTCTATTTGGATTTTCGAGTATGAGTTCATTAGAAACTGAAATGATTGGATTATTAGTTATTAAATGATGCTAATATTTTGATATAATTTTCGATAAGAGAAAATGTATATAATGCTAAGTGTCTTGCACTTTTTTTTAACTACATTCACAGAAACTGCTCATATTTCTATATAGCATATGAGACCCATAGCTCATGATCATGTGACTTACACTCATATGACTCTGTATGTCATTGTGCAAATGTGCGTTCATATCCTCTTGGCTGTCAAATGTCTCCTTGCAGCCAACAGCTTGGAAAGAGCATGGCACTCGTACTTCTGACTGCGTTGAGACATCTGGCTGGTTGAACTCGCATATTGTTATATGTGCATCCAAATCTAGTGGAGTTACTTTGACTGCACAACCTGGAAAAAACATAAATTGAATGGATCTATTTAACACTGAGCTGTGATAGCCCAGCGGTGAGACTGTGAGACTCTTTCGAGGGGAACACAAGTCCAAACCCGGGCAGGCACCAATGTGCCTTTCTATTTAAAACTCATGTGTCTTATTGATAAGTGCAATTTATCACACGCTTTTCGGTGAAGGAAAACATCGTGAGGAAACCTGCATATCTCTATAGAATTCTGAAGGTATGTGTAACCTACCAATCCGCATTGGAGCAGGGTGGTAGGTCTTAGCTCCAACCCTTCTCTTCAGAAATGGAGAGAGGAGGCCTATTCCTAGCAGTGGGATTGTAACAGGCCGCTACTTTACTTTTATTTAACACTATATAAAACTATCTATAATATCTATATATTCTTAAAAAGTATGCCACTTCTGAGTTCAAACAAAAAAACAACAAAAAGAGTAAATATAAAGTTCTAGGTAGGCCAGTAGAACAAGTTGTCTAAATAGTCAGCCAATATAATACAACTTTTTTAAATCACTGTGGGTGCTATTCAGGTGTAAGTTTGACGATGAAAGTGATAATGTTTGATTCTTACTTAGCTCATATTCAGGTGTAAGTTTGACAATGAAAGTCACAATGTTTGGCTTTTACTTATGCTGTGCTGATTCTATAAGCCTGGGTTGTATAAAGTTGTCTATTAAGTTAGTCAACTTAATGCAGATCTACCAATCCTATGTTTAGCAGTGTGGGTCCACACTTCCACAGCTTAGGACACCAGCACTTATTGGTTTTTAGTACTATTGATGATTATGTCAGAATATAACATCATTGAGTATTGTTTCAATAATTCCTTTTAATGACTTTTAATTAAATCATTGTATGTATGTCACTTAAAACGAAGATACAAAAATATCTTTTTTATTTAGTTATGTTATTAGTCATTTCATTTCAACATAATACTGCACCTTTAGCTGCAAATGGGCATGACATTCTTTGTTCTTGGATTTCCCTTTTAGTGTAGTTGTCAGGGAATATATCTACTTTCATGCTCAGGTTTATGTTGTCTATTGGACAGTGACCACTATTTCTGTAACATACAGATTATTGAATGAGTTGATTAACATTTTATCTTAAATAATGAATTTATTTAATTATTTTAATGTCCTAAAATACAAATGAGGTAATAACTATGAGAGTAAAAGAACACACAAAAAAGGCACACACAAATCCTAGCCTAGTAAAACCTTTTAAGACAAGAAAATTAAAGATAAGTGACCTGCTAGGCAAAGACCAGTATGTTGTGTTGACTTATTATTATAAAATAGCTATTTTGTATATAAAATAGTGTGCTAGTGGACAATATAAGATTTTAACTTACTGCAACCATGAGGTAATGCAGCTCTTACAGAATTTGTGTCCACATGTGGTGATAACAGGATCTCGCAGCCAGTTCAGACATACTGGACATTCATATCTGGATTCTGGTTGGTTGCTTAGTACTGTATCATTGAATGTAGTTATACCCATTGGCTGAAAATAAATTAAAATAATATTGTTTAAAGGATACTAAAGTAAAGTAGAGGTTATCCCATCAGTTTAGATCAAAAACGTAATAGATGTTGTGGAGACCTCAAGTTGTTGGAGTAATTATTGTTGGTAGTCTTCCAATTAGACCGATGACCTCAAAATTGTTACAGCATATACTTGTACCATAGCTGCATAACAAAGTATAGTTTGAAAATCCCTTGAAGAGATCTAAATCTCTCAGGGACTGTTCAAATTTTCAAACTATTTACATAGCTTAAAGTTGTGTTGTGGCTTATGGACATACTTGTAAGTGTTTTTATATAAAAACCATGAGCAGGTATATGTAACTAGGGTTTCATTTAAAAAATCATCAGCTTTAAGTATTCAGTATTATTATGCTGTATACAATAAATAATATAATGAAAACAGAGAACTCCATCATAGAAATTTTACAATTACTTAAAGAAATAATGTTTGATAATGCCTTCACAGACAAGTGAATTTATTACTATTTAATAAAAGATAAGACCAAGCAATGGTATTTTCAGTAGTGTTAAATACCAGGAAATTGATTTCTTGCCCTTAATAATGTGTCAGCTATGGAGTAAGAAAATTTGAAGACTAGAAAATATAATGACATACAAAATGAATGCAGTACATCGTCATAATCAATGTAAGAAATGTATTGAATTTTATATTGCTGCAAATAATTGAAATTATACCTAACTTTAGCTTATTTGCAGTCATCATTTAAACATGGTTATAAATTTTGATACTTGAAAACATAAAAATGAATTTAAAGTACTTACTGCAATACCTTCTGTTGCACTTTTTATTTTATTTGTATCCATGTCCTCTAAAAATTTTAACAGTATTTTATTTAAAACTGTTGATAAATTGTTTTCTTGACCAACCAAAACCCCAAAACAGTATGCAAATTTTAAATTATTCACAAATCGAAATCACAGATACACATTCCAATTTGCAAACTGTCATTTTAAAAAAAATTACCACAGAAAAATAATGAGAGAAATATAATGTTATTGTTGATTTACATTCTCGTTGGCTTTAATAATAAAACCGAAGGGATAAAAATACTATTGTAGCCACAGAAATGCTAAAGGAAGCCAGGCTAAAAGTGCCATATTGCAATAGAGTAAGCAAATGAGGATGATCTATCTGTCTCTTTTTTATTTTTGATTAGACAAAGATAAAGTATATTAGTTTCATCTTCTTTTTCATTATTTATTGTTTCACTATGACTTACAGGATACAGCAGGCCTGCCTAATGCCTATAGCAAAGAAAACTGAAGCCCCGTATAGGTAACGTGTTGGTAATTGGTATATGTAGGTGAGGCTAAACTTAGTCAGTAAAGTGTACATGGCAAATTAAGAGACGATTGTCAATGAGAATTTGATATTATACGCCTTAACTTAAAAGAACCAAAGCAGGGGCTAAAGAAAGAAAGCTTAAAATTTTAAGCTTTCTTTCTTGGTTAATAATAATTAAATATAGCTTTTTGTAAAATAAATTCTCTATTTAAGACTTCTTTCTAGAGTTTTTAATTAATAATAAAGTTATTAAGACATAAGTTTTTCTTAACTTTTTTCTCCGTAAAGGATTTTCTAAAAAAATAATAGCAATTCTATATATTAGTATTTAAGTTTCTGAAATGGTCCATTTTTTACTTGATTTTTTTTCAATACTTAATTTAAAAATAAGTAAAAAAAACAATAAAACTAAAATTCAATTTGTTTAATTGAAAGATCAAGAAATGTCGATAACATATATGTGTATTAGCAGAAGGGATATTATATTGAATTGAATAAAAACTATTAAATTAAGCGTTGAGTAACCTTTTACCGAGCGAGGCTTATGTTACAGCCGATTACATAAGGCTATAAGTTTATAATTCAACCCGAACACGACGCTTGCAGAAATCATGCCAACAAATTGTGGTATAAGGTTCGTTGATTCATAAGCGAAATCCTTCAGTGTAACGTAACAAATGTTGGGGCATTAATCTTGGCTTTGTTGTCATTGCGACGGTTTAAAGAGGTGGTAGTGCATACAGAGTACCTCTGAGTTAGTATTTTTGGCAATTGTATTTGTATTACACAAGTACTTAAACTATAAATAAAATTTGCTTCTGGTAGGGTTTATTGTTAGTTGCACAACATTAGAATAAAGTTAGGGTCATAAGAATTTTCGTTTAGCGATAAATATTATGCTATAGTGTATATTCTATGAATTAAGTATTATGCTGTTACTATTATGAGACTCTTTTGAAAAGGTCACGTGTTCAAACTCTGGTCAGGACACTAATAAGTTTTTCATTTAAAAACTTGTGTCTAATTTATAACTGCAATTTATCACACGCTTTTCGGTGAAGGAAAACATTATGAGGACACCTGCATATCTCTAAAGAATTCTGGACATATCTTAAACCTGCCAATCCGCATTGGAGCAGAGGTGAGTCCTAGCTCCAACCCTTCTCTCTCCAAAAACGGAGAGCGGAGGCCTATGCCCAGCTATAGATATAGGATAGTAAGAGGTCGTTACTTAACGTACTTTACCTTTGTTACTTACGTATCCAATTACTTAATATCTCTATTCATACTAGTGTAGTGAGAGAATATAATATACCTATCTGTTTTTCGTTGCTTATTCTCATGTTACGTATTGTTGCTTGCTATGGGCTTACGATGCTTAAATGGCGTAAAATGTGAAATAATTGAAACTAGATCGTATCGTTCGTTTAGCGGTTACATAAATTATTACTATTCAATGTTAGAGCCATTTAAATGTTACGTAATCTGATGTGATTTCAAAGCTAGACTTGCAGCGATATATATTTATTTAGTGACCAAAATATTCGTTATACATGAGTAAAGTTGAAATTAAAAAAGGGTTTTGAGTCGCTGCAGGATGGTCTTTAGTTTGGCCCGTACGTATATCAACATTTTTTTTAACGACATTTCGTTAAAAATGTAGGTTAGGTTAAATTGGTAGGTTACCAATCCGCATTAGAGCAGCGCGGTAGGTCTTAGCTCCAACCCTTCCTTCCAGAAACGGAGAAAGAAGGCCTATGCAGCAGTAGTTACTTAACTTAACTAAACCCTAGAATTCTCTAGAGATATGTTAGTTTCTTCAGGATGTTTTCCTTCACCGAAAAGCGCGTGACAGAGTGCAATTCTCAATTAGACACATAAATAATAGAAGAACTTATAGGTTACCCCTACTTATAGGTAACCCTGCCCGGGTTTGAACCCGCGACCTCCACGAAAAAATCGGACGGTGTCGCCACTGGGCTATCCCAACTTATATCACTAGTTAATGTATAAAATATTTTTATAGGTAAATGGGAGCAAACTTTTCTTATATGATGTAAAATAATGAGTGAATGTAAAATAAAGATGTTACAATAATAAATAACAATTTTTATTTTTAACGAAAGAGACTGTAAAATAGCAAGAGGACTGCCTTATAACCTACCATCACTAAATATATCTAGTTTATTTATTATTAAATTGCTTTATGATGTCACATACAATATTACAAGCAAGAATCTTTTTACTTTTTATCATTCGCACATCATTTAGTTAATCATGTAACTACATCTGTACAATTATACACTAAGACGAAATTATGCTCAAAATAAATATTTTAGCAGCCGACTTAAACAACGAACAAGCTAGTTAACATTGTAACACATTTACGCACCGCAGATTTGCAATTTAAATGAAATCTCGCGTGCCGGTTGCGCAATTTACAACAAAGTGGCGCACTATGATTATATAAGACTTAGGTCAAGAAAAGAAAGGTTTGCCAAAAAAGTGAAGTATTTTAAGTTTCTTCCTCATCAATTTAAAAAATTCACCACCCAACAGACCTACCATGAACTCTTATTGCGACTCAATTGAAGATGTAAACGAAATTGTTTTGCTTTTCCATACCATGACGTCTTAAAGACGCACACTTTAAGTCGTTGCCGAATGAGCGTTCGGAATTCGTCCTAAGAGTAAAAGAGTATAAGAGACAGAGTTATCTGTAGTTCATATAACGTTATCCTTTTCAAACATTACGACCCCAATGCATTCACACTTCATGGTACGAAAAGAAAGCGGTTCGCGGTCGTCGTTTACGTCTTCAATGGAGTCACAATAAGAGTTCATAGTAGGCCTGCAGGTTTTTGCTGGTTATTCTCGTTAAGAGCAATATTCCAAACCAGTCATAGGTTCATTAATCATAAGCAATATAACAGAACTAACTACTTTGCTATAATCCGCACGGGTTAAGTGAATGCATGCAAAGCCAATGTGTATGAAGCAGGCAAAATCTACGCACCTTATACATGCAGGACAAGCCACCACATGCACCCCAAGGCGCAATTCACCAGCAACAACACACACAAAAGCAGCACACACACCCACCACCACAATCTCCGAAAGCCGAATCTTCCGGAAACCGAAGCATCATCAGGAGGATAGGCTTCACGACAAACGGCAGTACGATTTTTGTCTGGTGCGTAGATTTTGCCTGCTTCATACACATTGGCTTTGCATGCATTCACTTAACCCGTGCGGATTATAGCAAAGTAGTTAGTTCTGTTATATTCCTTGTAATATGGAATTCCGCAAAGTAACGCCTGCTTCTATAAATCATTCATTAATCATATTGATACTTGACGATTCATAGTGCATGACATGGTTTACTTGAATAAAGATTATTTTGATTTGATTTGATTCTTGTTAGTCGTCGGATTCATCTTGTTTGTATGGACGTCTACTGCTGGACAAAGGTCTCTTCATTGGATCTCCACACAACACGATCTTGTCCCGCTTGATTCCAGTGGCTTCTCTGCACACATTCACTACCACAATCTCAACAATCGTGTCGCTCCGTAACTGTAGCTGAAGCACTGTCAGGGGATAGACTTCACTATATGCTATTATTTAGATATGGAAGAGCGGGACCTTATACTCGACTTACTCACTAGAAGATTCCAACCTTTGTACAGTTATGAAGAACTTTGTTAATGAATAAATGAAAATCGCAAAGCATGGTTTGTCATGGAGTCTATCTCTTGACAAACGCTTGGCGATTTTGTCTTTGCATTTTGGCTTTGCAATTTTGATTTAGCAAAGCTAGTCGGTATTGAACTGGCATAGGAATACGTGATTTAGTTTCCGATTTATTCACAATACACACGTGACTTTGTCCGCATAACTTTACGATTACTAAGCAGTTCGCTGAATCACAACTATTCAAAAGAACGTCTTCAACATAACGAATGTTAATCGGCTGTATTTTTAATATTAGATTGAATTAAAATTAAAGATATATTGTATGAAAAGTAATAATAAAATTGTTTAGCTATAATCCGCGATACAGTAAATAGAAAATATATATAGTGATTTATAGAAGGCGTTACTTTGCGGAATTCCATATTACAAGCAATATAACAGAACTAACCACTTTGCTATAATCCGCACGGGTTAAGTGAATGCATGCAAAGCCAATGTGTATGAAGCAGGCAAAATCTACGCACCTTATACATGCAGGACCAGCCACCACATGCACCCCAAGGCGCAATTCACCAGCAACAACGAACACAAAAGCAGCACACACACCCACCACCACAATCTCGACGATCGTTTGCCCCGAAACCGAAGCATCATCAGGAGGATAGGCTTCACGACAAAAATCGTACTGCAATATATATAGTGCTAAATGTATAGTGGACTATCCGTTTTTTCATACCCGTTAGAGATAGAATACTGGCTAGTTCTGCTTCATAGAGCATTGTCTCCGTCGCACAAACTGACGAACCGGTACGAAACGTCACATACTAACTGAGTGACAGTGACAGCGCTCTACGAAACCGAACTGGCCGGCTGTTTCGTTCTGCACGTCGATGTGCATTATTTATTGTCGGGTACTATACGTAGTAATTATTGGAATTTATACATTGTATTACTAGGTGTACCCGCGAACTCGTTCACATTATTTTTCTATTAAAATACCGTCAGTTTTGTACTATGTATTTTTTACTATTCCCGAAAGAAATAACGCTATTTTTATATACTACTAGCTGGCGCGGCGAACTTCGTACGCCTAACAGTAGACTCTACAATTTAAATACTTATTCTGCTATTGGGGACACCGGGTCAGTTAGTTAGATAAAAAAAGGAAACTTGATAAGTCAGCAATTACATATTGTAAAAAAAACATTGAAAATTCTTCTTAATAGTAACTAAAAAATCACAACGAAAATTACAATTCCAGATCAAATATTTATTCCTTACTAACGTCACTCAATTCTTTTCCCTTCTCGGAACCCCTCCACTAATATTTAAACTTTATGGTATGGTATTAAAATTCAATTTGAATTATTACGAATCCTTTGTATGAAATATAAAAAAAGAATTAGCGAAATCGGTTCAGCTGCTCTCAAGATATGTTAGCTCGTTATATTAACTTCAATTGTACTAAATTTATTAAATAATACACCAGCGGATAACCCGTGGAAGTATAACAGACTGATAGGATATCATCATTCTCCTGCCCTTATCCTACTCTAGGTGGGGTCGGCACAACATTTTACAAACATGTTGTCATATGATTTGGCTACGTATTTTACATCCAGCCGCCTGCCTGACGTCAACTTACCTTAGTCGCCTTTTACGACACCTCGGTAAGAAATGAGGGTGGTCTATTCTATGCAGCCGGATACCACACGGCACACTGATAGGATATATAAGAATTAAAAGAGCAACTGTCGAGTTTCTTGCTGGTTTTTTTTGTAGGAACAGCTTTCCGAACCAGCACTAGAGCTGACAATTCAAAAGCATTTATTTACAAGTTTACTTAAATAAGGAAAATTTTGAATTTGATAAATTTTAATATGAGTGTGGATGTCATCCCTTTGTCCTTGTCCTTGTCCAACATGTTGTCACATGATTTGGCTACGTATTTTACGACCGGCCGCCTGCCTGACGTCAACTTAGCTTAGTCGCCTTTTACGACACCTCGGTATGAAATGAGGGTGGTCTATTCTATGCAGCCGGATACCACACGGCACATACCTTAGTCGCCTCTTACGACACCTCGGTAATAAAGGAGGGTGGTCTATTCTATTCTGCCGGATACCACATAAATATCAGTGTGGATGTATTGTATTTAAGTATATTGTAGTTAAGAGGGAACAAAATTATATTACTACAATAAAGAAAAAAAATACAATACATCCACTCTGAATATCAGTGTGGATGTATTTTATTCAATTTTTTTTTCGTTATTGTAGTAATATAATTTTGTTTCCTCTTAACAATCCGGTATTCACAAGTTAGGCTAACAAGAAATGTGGCTCCTAATGGCACATAGATTTATCGGCCTCGTCTATCGATTTACTGACTCCATCTTGACGTGAGGGGTTCGTTAGTTTCAATCAATTCCCACAGCGCCATTACACGAGACGCGCAGAAACATTTCAAAGTAGATATAGAGAGACCTTGCATCTTGTGTTTTCATTTCAAAAGCCAATACGGAAATGGAAATCTGTAACAGCTATGTAATGTATATATTATTTGTTTATTAAATAGTAAGTCTCGACAAATTCCAATTAGACTTATTATATAGGTACTATATACATAAAACTAGCTGACTTGGCAAACTTTGTTTTGCCTAGTTACTTTATAAAAAACCAAAAAAATTGTCCAAAATTCAAAAAAATTAGGGTGGACAATTCTTATCACTTAGGGGTATGGAAAATAGATAGTAGCCGATTCTCTGACCTAATTAATATGCATATGAAATTTCGCAAAAATCGTTCAAGCCGTTTCGTAGGAGTATGGTTACATACGTTGGGAAACGAGAATTTTATATACGACTGTAAGATAATTTTTGGCAATTTTCACATAATATAGAATTCCTGTTTATTATAATGCCACATATTTGAAAGGATATCGTAATACTTAACACTTAAGTGTTTAAATACGCTCAATTATGTCCTAATTTTTCTCATTGAATGTAGTTTTTCCTATTAACGAAGGCAAAGCAGGGATATTGTTTCCTATATTAAGATTTAGATTATAATAACGATAGTCACCACTGAAAACCAGCATTGAGGTACACCTCAACTTAAGCTGATTGGTGTTTCAATTCGTAACGACACATATCTGTACATATTTCCTGTTATTGTTACAGTAAAATGAGACGTTAATAATAAACGATTTTGAATTGATCTATATGTTAGCATAGTATAAAAGCTTCAAATATATCAAATTCCATCAATATTACAACAATGGACTAGGCGTGAATGTAAAACAGACACACAGACTGACCGTCACCTTTACAATTATAAAAAGTAAAGTAACGACCTGTTACTGTCCCACTGCTGGGCATAGGCCTCCTCTCCGTTTTTGGAGAGAAGGATTGGAGCTAACACCTACCACGCTGCTCCAATGCGGATTGGTAGGTTACACATATCCTTAGAATTTTCTAGAGATATCCAGGTTTCCTCACGATGTTTTCCTTCACCGAAAAGCTTGTGATAAATTTTAATTATCAATTAGACACATAAGTTTGAATAGAAAAGCTCATTGGCCCGGGGTGTGATCGTCTCTAGAGAGTCGCACGATCTCACCGCTGGGCTACTACAGGTTTTTTACTTTTACAATTATATGTATAGATAAAAAAGCCCTTATAGATTTATAAAGGCTTTTTTATCTATATTGTTATCTATCCTGTCATGGTTTGAAACCCATGATAGGAGTACGCGCAAAGTTATTACTTTGCGCGTAATCAAACTTGGCAGGCACCTATAAGTTTCCCATAAAACGGTTTGTTGTACCTTGTAGCTATTTACAAACATAGTGATAGATAGTTTCTTTACGGTGAAAAAAAAAGATGCAAGCCCACATATTTCTGAATCATTCTTGGCATATACGTTACATGACAATCTACAATTGAAGCAAAAACAAAATTATTTACTCTCGTCTTTATTAGTTAAAAAAAACTTAGATGATCTACAATTTTTTAAGTACTTAACTTGAAAAATAATTGTGAGTGATTATTTATGGTAGGTTTCGCAAGAAACTACGATATACATATAAATATGGACTCGCGAGACATATTAAAAATCCCTCACGTATTGGTTTACTGCATTCTCCAGTGACAAGGCGAATAACTTTTTATAGAATAAAATCGGAACACTAATGAGAGTTAAACGCTTTAAGCAGCTTCGATCGAGTTGTAGACAAGCAGAAAGTATTGCATTCGATCGGAATTCATTGGATTTTCGTTTAGATTTAACTAAACCAAAATTTCAAAACCTAAACTTGACCATATATTGTAATAGCAAGTAAAAGATAGATATAACACTTTATAATTTTCCTGCCCTCATCCCACTCTAAGTGGGGTCGGCACAACATGTTACAAACATGTTATCACATGATTAGACTACGTATTTTACGACCGACCGCCTACCTGACGTTAACTTACCTTAGTCGCCTTTTACGATACCTCGGTAAGAAATGATAGTGGTTTATTCTATGCAACCGGATACCACACGACACGTACCTTAGTCGCTTCTTACTACACCTCGGTAAGAACGGAGGGTGGTCTATTCTATTCTGCCGGATACTACACGGCGTAAGATAGATATGTCAAGTCATTTCGCCTTTTCTACTCTCGTGTTAAGATAGATAAACACGAGAGGAGAAAAAGGCGAAATGACTTGACCGTATTATTGCGTAGCTTCAACACGTCAAGTTTTGAAAAAAGCTTTAACTAAGCTTTTAACAAATTTTTACGTCCCTATTGAGGAGTTCCCTTGTCTGGAGCCAATCCTCGCAGCAGCATCAGGTTATGCTTATTATAAACATGCATTGTCATGGAGACTGGACCAGTATGTAAAAATTCAGATCCATCGGACACCCGGAAGTGGGTCAATTTTAACTTGCGAGATTCCACCTTCACATACCTACACGGCAGGTTAAATAAAAACTTCTAAAATTAATAAAAGTTCAGCATAATGTAAATATTCAATTAACTGTTATGTAAGTAAGATTTACAAATGTAATAGTAAATTTTATATACTGGTCCAGTTCCGATGACGATGTATGTTAATGATAAGCATGACCTGATGACGCTACCAGAGTTAGCTCCAGACGAGGGACCTGGTCAACGGTTAACAGTACTGACTTTGTTAATATCGCAATAAAGTTTAGAACTGTATTAAGAGGAATTTACCCCTATCAATAATAACTTTGTAAAATTAATGATATTCAACACTTACTCTTGGTATGTGACAAAAATTTTGAGAGAATCACTAATTTTTGATTAAAAATTAAATGTAATTAATGTTTGTTTTTTTAAATTCAATCTTAGCATTTCCTTTGAGCAATTCGGCGGGTTCGTGCTTCTCTCAAAAATGACCATAAAGTAAAGATTTAATTATAAAATTAGATTTAAGTGTAATTAGGTCACGATGGGGCTGACATGTATCTGTAGATACTTAAGTCCCTTAAAAATAACGATTATAAAAAAATGGTCAATCAAATATATATTTTCAAATATAAATAGAAATTCTGAACTAAATACATGCGTACCTAGGTAGGATTTGGGCTGCATGTGTTACTATTAACAATGAAAGTACGTAGATCGTTTGTGGGCTTCGGTATACTTTTTTATAATAAAATTCCTCAATCAATTTTGGACTTGCCTTTACACAAGTTCAAAAAAGCAATTAAAGAGACTCTCATTAATAAAGCTTACTATAATGTTGAAGACTATGTCAATGATAAGGAAGCTTGGAACTAAATTGCGACCAGCTATGTACTAGACGATATTATAATCTAAGTTTGTTAACAATAGTTAATACAAAACTGTAATATTTATTTTTTAATAGAGTGACCGCCGAGTTTCTTGCTGGTCCTTCTCGGTTAGAGCACCTTTCCGAACCAGTTGTAGCTTCAATTTAATTTTAATTTGACGATTCAAAAGTGCTTGTAATAGGCCAATTTGAATAAAGACTTATTTGAATTTGAATGAAACTTTGATATGTTGTAGTTTAATTTGTAGATATTTCTTGATATACAGACGTCTTCATGATTTATAGAAGCAGGCGTTACTTTGCGGAATTCCATATTACAAGCAATATAACAGAACTAACTACTTTGCTATAATCCGCACGGGTTAAGTGAATGCATGCAAAGCCAATGTGTATGAATGAAAATCGTACTGTACGATTTTTGTCGGAAGCCTATCCTCCTGATGATGCTTCGGTTTCGGGGCGAAACGATCGTCGAGATTGTGGTGGTGGGTGTGTGTGCTGCTTTTGTGTTCGTTGTTGCTGGTGAATTGCGCCTTGGGGTGCATGTGGTGGCTGGTCCTGCATGTATAAGGTGCGTAGATTTTGCCTGCTTCATACACATTGGCTTTGCATGCATTCACTTAACCCGTGCGGATTATAGCAAAGTAGTTAGTTCTGTTATATTGCTTGTAGACGTCTTCATATTTTCTTAGAGATATAAGTTTCTAAGAGTTTAACGATAGCTACAATATTCAATTTGTTGAGATACTCAAAACTTCGTTTAAGATTCTACAAAAATTGAAGGCAGAAGTTTTCCGGAACCGCTACACACAGTATTATGTAAAGTGAAGCTTACATTAATAAGTGCCCGTAATAGGGTTTCGCTTTTTGTTAGTGCGGCGATCGGCGATCTAGGGTCGATCAACCTCGGCTAACGGGACCCCTAGCATAGACAATCTTGCGTCACCGTCACCGTGTAATGCGCTGACGGTTGGAGGCGTGCGGTGGGGCCTTAATAGGTGAAGAGATAGATTTGAGTATTGCTTATATACAATACAAATATTTGTTATATATATTCGGCCTTATTCATAAAAATAGCTTATAGAAGGTTTTAGACACTCTTTAGTTAAAATGCTCTATAAGCTTATAAAACGTTCCATAAAATTGTTTATTCATAAACATTCTATAACTGATCTATAACTAAAATGCGTTTATAACCCCGAATGTTGCCATTATAAGGGAATCAGGCGACCAAGTGCCCGATCATACCCAATTCCCCATAGATAATATGCGTCAACACACCGATAAAGTGTAACCATAGACATTATTATTATGGACTAAAAAATATTTTATTGTCTACGACACGGGTCACACAGTATCGTCAGTAGTCACTCAAGTCAGTACACGTAATTTTATTATTGTTTAAATTGTTTTTTTAATTGACACTAATACGAGACCGATATATAGAACAGACGACATTGACCCACTTGAATTTCAATCCGTACATTCGTCAAATGTCGTTTTCATAATAATCAGCTGTAGGAAAGTCGGCCCTCTTTTACCTTATGCTTATAGCACTGATAAAGTAGGGTTATCGGCTCTATAAAGTTATAGTAGACTTATAGAATGGTTTAGTGCTAAAATGCGTTTATGAATAACACTTTTTGTAAAACGTACTATAGCGAGTCTATAAACGTGTCATAACTTTTTATGAATAAGACCCTATATATATATATAATAATTTAATATTACATAGATTAGTTCGAAATATATTCGCTTGTTATTATCCCATTACACATGTTTCGCTCTTCCATTCTCTTCTAAAGTGAATTCTGGTGCTACTCCTTTTATATGGTCATTCTTTTTATAATCCATCCATCTTCCTTGACTAGCCCGTTGGCGCAGTGGGACCTTGCTTTCAGATCCGCGGGTCACAGGTTCGATTCCCGCCGAGGGCCATCATTTTCTATAAACATTTGTTGGTTCTTCGAGACTGGGTGTATATTTGATTGATAGGTATTTAATTTAGTCTGTAGTTTAAAATGGAACGCAATTTGCGGCGGTTTTATAATAAAAACCCACATAAGCTCATAGTTACTTTTATAAATATAAATCAACTATAATATTTGTCTCAATAATGATATAGATTAACATAGAATTAATGCGATAATTTGATAAACAAAAACAAAAAAAATATCGCTTTTTTACATACAGAATGAATGATGATGACACTATGAAAAAAAATTCTCAAAAATTCTATTTCAAATTACCATTAGTAAGTGTTATATTTTTTGTCTTCTATAAAATCATGTGAGGATTTCATATCATCCCATGAATAAAAAATTCTACGATAATTTTATGGAATTTAGTATGGGTTTGTGTGTTTGGCCCAAAAAGATGTGAGATTGTAACACATTTTACGGCGTACGAATCCCTACGATCTTTTCATGGAACATTTTACGACCATCTCTGTGACTATCAGCAAGTTGATAACGGTGATCTTCGGCTGTATTCAAAGTCGGTCTATTGATTACGAGATCTGATATAACGGTACAAGAATTATTGCGGGTTTACGGTCAATATGTATTGCGTTGTGAATTAGCAAATACAATGTAACATTAATAACCAGGCTTTGAATATAAATACGAGATGCCATAACAGATGTTTTATAGGCTTTTACGTGGAATTTAGGTGTAACATCCGTTAATAAACTTTGCGAATCAAAGTTATTGGCTCAAGTTACTACAGTGTTGAGGCCGTAAAGGATTCATTGATATGTATATTCTGCGCATTTATTTATAGCTGTTCACCACAGGCTTACCAGTCTAAAAGTTATGTTCACAGTTAGATGAATACTCATCTAACTGTGAACATAACTTTTAGACTGGTAAACCTATACAGGTACCTAGTAACAGACCAAATTAAGTTTTATTTTGGCTTTCTCTTGGACTATTAATTTTCCAAGTATAAAAACCTTCGTGTTATTCCATGTTTAACCTCCTTTAGAGCGTTAGGCTGCTTGCTCACATACATTGTTTCGCCATGAAAAACTATGGTCGATTCGCCATGTATAAACACGGTCAGTATTGTAAAGTAAGTAAGTAACAGCCTGTTACTATGCCCACTGCTGGGCTAAGGCCTCCTCTCTTCGTTATTGGAGAGAAGAATTGGAGCTAAGACCTACCACGCTGCTCCAATGCGAATTGGTAGGTTACACATATCCCTAGAATTCTCTAGAGATATGCAGGTTTCCTCACGATGTTTTCCTTCACCGAAAAGCGTGTGATAAATTGAAATTATCAATTAGACACATAAGTTTTAATAAAAAACTCATTGGTGCCTGTCCGGGGTTTGAACCTATGTCGTCTCTAGAGTGTCGCACGGTCTCACCGCTAGGCTATCACAGACCGGTCAGTATTGAATAAAGTACTATTGGACAAGTTAAGTAAACATATTTTTATTGTGATCTATAGAACACTGACGACCGTAGTTTCTCCATAGAGTTATTAATACTAAAGTAGGGGAGCTATAGACCTGTAAGTGATAGTGACACAATAAATAATGAGAGGAAACATGATATATATACTCGTATACTTCATCTTTGTCTAATCACATATAAAAAAGAGAGACAGATAGATTATTCTTGTTTATTCTTTATTGTAATGTGGCACATTTCAGGTTGACACCCTCATAGTATTAAAACTCTATGAGCTTTATCGACAAAAAACGTGTGTTAACAAGAGGTCTGAGGACATTACAAATACACATACTCATAAATTTTAGCCTTTAATATATTAGTAGTTAACTGTAAGAGTTAAAACCTAATGGACGAAGTTGGCGCAGTGGTTAGTGACCCTGCCTTCAGCTCTGCGTGTCCCGGATTCGATTTCGTGGGTCAACATTTTCAACAAACAATTTGTTGGTTCTTCGAGCCTGGGTGTATATTTGTATTTAAGTATGTATTTAAAATATATGTAGTATATCTACCAGTTGTCCGTCACCACACAAGTATTAAGTTACTTACTTTGGGGTCGGACGACCGTGTGTGTAAGTGTCCCATATAGTTATTATTTATTATAGTTATCAAAAACAAGTACAATAAATTGGTAGTATAGCTTAGTTTGTAAAACTAATTATTTAAGTTACCTATTGCTTGACACTTAAACCCACTAATGGATAGTCTTCCTTTAGTAGTTTAGTAGTTTAATAGATTTGTCTTCCTTTCTTTGTGATGAAATATTAATTATATGTAATATAAATTTGGCCTCGTAAATATTTGCGACGTCATATTCTAAGTTGTAGAATTAAACGCTGTTTGGTATGTCCTGTAAAATTAGGCGTTTTGTTTATTTTGACTTATAAAATAAGTGATACGTAGATTAAAAAGATACTAACTGCGACACAAGATGGTGTAGTGTGAAGTTCCCGTGAAGAATCTATTGGTTGATGATGAAGTAAAAGATATAGATTACTAGAATTGCCAGTTTAAAAACACTATCATAAAAAGGCTAATACAGAAAGCCTACTATACTGTTGAGGATCACTGAGACGATAAGAATGCGTGGACACAGCTATTCTTTCACTCTGTACAAGACAGTAATGAGTAAATGTAACTATTGATAAGAATGTATATTTATATTATTATTTATACATATATTTATCGAAAAGAGCAGAGTTTCTTGCTGGCTCTACTCGGTTGGAAAAGTTTTCCGAACCAGTTGTAGAGTTAACGATTCAAAAAATATTTTGAATTTAAATTTGAATTCGGTTTACAATAATACATTGCACTTGATATGGGTTTAATATTTTTGCTATCTGCGGATTACTTTTTTCTGATACTTTAGCACTTTTGCCTAATTCTTCATACATATTTTGTCGTATATATCGAAAGGTTATTCGGTCAATTATTTATAAGTACAAAAGTTGGTGTGCACATAAGATGTGTTAATTTGTATCTTAAATGCGAGATAAAAAGTGAAGGTTGTGTTAATGTGCTAAAACAACACTTCAGCGGCTGACGGCATGTTTACTCTGTTGAACGGGAGTATTTACGATTTTAATTTTAATTACACCTTATTTACAGATAAAAAAATGGAGGCCCTGGAGGATTCTCAATTTCTCCGCCCCTCCGCCTTTTTCCGCCGCATTGTCCGCCCCTCAGATTTGTTCAACGGATTACTTAAAATCTTTTTAAGATTCACTGACCTATGTTTTGTTTACTTAACATATCTTGTTTCTAAACAAAGTTCAAATCTGAACAATTCTTTAAAGCATTAGTTAAGAGGTATTTAATGATATCTATGGAAGTTGGGGTCTTGAGGTGTTGGAATGGAAGGAAAACCCAGCGCTGGTGTACCCTTTATGAGGCGGACTGAAGACCTCAGAAGGGTTGCAGGTAGCCGCTTGCTCCAAGCGTGTAGTATTGAGATCCCGTGAGGAGGTCTATGTCCAGCAGTTAACGTCCATCGGTTGACGAAGAAGAAGAATGATATCAAATAAAAATCGCAAAAAATAAATAAAAAAAAAAGCTAAATCATTCGAAGCTAAGTTTAATCAATGTATATTACGCATTCAAATTCAAATTCAAAAATTTCCTTTTTAAAGTAAACTTGTAAATAAGTGCTTTTGAATCGTCAACTCTACTGCTGGTTCGGAAAGCTGTTCCTACCGAGAAGGGCCAGCAAGAAACTCGTGGTTGCTCTTTTCAAATATAATTCTTACAACTAGTTACATTTGGTCATTACTATCTTATACAGGGTAGAGGAGTAGCTATAGCCACGCATTTTTATCATCTATATAATCGTCAATAGTATAGTAGGCTTTTCTATCAGCCTCCCATTGGAATCACTATTTAACAAGTCCGTCTAAAAGTCTGAGAAAAAAGACAATTACATCAGCATTAGTTCTCGTGGAATGTATGTTTAATATTTAGGTTTAACTAAAAATCCGTCCGTGAGAATATGCCTTTATTCATTGTAATTTTTAAGTATGAAAGTGTGTCGTATGTTAATAATGTTAACTAGCTTTAGTGCCCGGGTTCGCTCATTATGGTATATAATTTTTAAATATTTAAATGAAATCATTAATGGTCATTTATTTTCCTGTTAAATTTAGCTTTTATGCAAATATTACTGCTATATTACGCAGAGGGTCGTTAAAAACAGTTTTTTTAAGCAAAAGAAAACTAAAGGACTCTCCATTTTTTGGAGACAAGGACATTGGAGTTACCTACCACTTTACTCCAATGCAGTTTGGTAGGTTACACATATCCCTAGAATTCTCTAGAGATATGCAGGTTTCCTCACGATGTTTTCTTTCACCGAAAAGCGTGTGATAAATCGCAATTATCAATTAGGCACATGAGTTTTAATAGAAAAACTCATTGGTGCCCTGGGTTTAACCCGTGAACCGTAGAAAGTGTCGCAGGGCCTCATCGCTGAGCAGAGTTTTAAGCAACACTCTTTGATTAATGTAAAAGTAATATTATAAACGCAAAAGTTTGTCACTTCCACGGACACAAAGAAAAACATATTGCATTTTAAGGCTACTTAAACGTTTAAATTGTCGCGAACGAAGTCACGTGTCATATTATTTAAAAGAAGATACTAAATATATCGTTGGATTGCTAAACGACCCTTATAACTTACTATAACTTACTAGTTAAGTAGCTTCAGCCATTCTAATCGACATGTATTTATAGCTAAGTTGTTTCCAAAGATGTCAGCTTCCATAATCTCATCACAGCACAATAACTTTCTATTTTATCCCAGCCTTTATTACATTATACAATTTACATTACCAATTGTTGAATTGCTAACTACTGCTATTATTTAAATAATTCATTCTTATTAGTATATATACTTTTAAGATTCTATAGATTGTTCTAATAGAATTTCGCAGTCATTTTTAGTTTTGCCATTATATCAGTTTTAAAAAGGGAGGCTGACACAGAAAACCTTTGTTGAGAATGCGTGGATGTGTGTGACTCTTTAACCCTATATATAGTAATTACAAATTTAAAGCTTTAACGAGCATATTTTGAAAAGAGCAAACGCCGTGTTTCCTGCTCTTCTCGGTAGGAACAGCTTTCCGAACCAGCAGTAGAGTTGACGTTTCAAAAGCACTTGTTTATAAGTTTACTTGACTATAGAATGTTTCGAGTTTGAATATAACATTAGTGTTAGCACTCCCTATTAAATTTTAAGCGATAAAAAGGCAAGATTTAAAAAACTGTAACTGAACACGCAGAAAGCATTTCTGTAAAATTTGTATATAGTAGATTCGTGATCAGATAAGTTTGTAACCGATTTAGCAAATGGCTGGTTTCAATTCGCAGTTGCGATATATTGAAAGATCATGTCAAAAGTTGAAAGGCATTCGGACCCTTCACGGGCCAAGGCATTTGGCACTCAGTAAAATTCTAACCGTGGCACGTAACGCCCGTGCGTGCGTGCCCGTAAACAGCGAGCGCACGTGTATTTCTTCGAACTGATCTTTAGTGATTATAAACGTAATAAAAGTAGTTTTAGTGTGTAAGGTGTTATAATCGGAATTGATATATTGAAAAATACTCCTATTTTTATATTTATCGATTAAAAGTGTTCATCACATATATTGAAGTACCAAATTTATTTGTGTACGTAAAACGTAGAGCGTTTTCTTAACGTTATGATCAAAATCTCCATCTTTAATACAGATTGTTAACGAAGACGAATTTAAACATAGAGTTATTATACTAGACTTATTATACTAAACGATATATAAAAATAAAAGTATAGCAAATGATATATATTGTACAAATGGCGGCCTTATCGCTAAATCAGCGATCTCTTCCAGGCAACCGACATTAAAGGGAAAATTAGAGCAAAACAGGAGGTAGGTGTGTATGAAATAAGAGAATATGTCCAGTAGTGGAAGACCATCGGATAACAAAAAAGAAGTGCAATGTTTTTGTAATATAAATTATAAGATAATTAGATTAAGTTAAGATTATTTGTGTAAGATGAAGTGCTGGAATTCGATTTGCGTACCCTTGATAAACCTGTGATAGCCCAGCGGTGAGACCCTGCGACTCTCTAGAGACGACATAGGTTCAAACCCGGGCAGGCACCAATGAGTTTTTCTATTTAAACTCATGTGTCTAATTGATAATTGCAATTTATCACACGCTTTTCGGTGAAGGGAAACATCGTGTAACCTACCAATCCGCATTGGAGCAGCATGGTAGGTCTTAGCTCCAACCCTTCTCTCCAGAAACGGAGAGAGGAGGCCTATTCCCAGCAGTGGGATTGTAACAGGCTGCTACTTTACTTTTTACTTTTACCCTTGATAGGTTTTAGGTGTTTTAACCACTAGGAGTATGGCTTTTATAGAAGTAGTTATAGTACCTTGCAATAAATAATGCACATCGATGTTTAGAACGAAACAGCCGGCCAGTTCGGTTTCGTAGAGCGCTGTCACTGTCACACAGTTAGTATGTGACGTTTCGCACGGGTTCGTCAGTCTGTGCGACAGAGATAATGCTCTATGAAACAGAATCTAGCTGATTTTCTCTCTCTAAGCCTCGATTTGCATTATTTATTGCCGCGTACTATATGTATTTTTTGTATGCCGAATTTTAAATAGCAGGATCTTGTTTTTGTTGTTTTTGATATAATTATGATGACGTCTTTGGGAAGTTATATAGCCGTTTGACCCTGAAGATGTTGTTCATTGTGTAATTACCTTCATTTAAATTATAACAATTTTAATGAGAATTTTTTCTTAAAACTTGTTGTAAATATCGTTTATATATTATATTACATTACACTTCATTTAAGTGAATCAAATTAATATGAGAAAAAATCTTAAACCTTCTTATATTTATTTAACGATTAATCTCTAAGTATTATAAAATAGTTTTTCTGTCTGTTCACCATAAACTAAAAAAAAATACCGAACAGCTTTTCATACAGTTTTTTTTAAACTAAGGGTAATTTACAGGGAAGATATCTGTTCATTATTTGTTGAATTTATGGGTAAATTGATTGGAATACTATGATAATTTTTAAAATTTACGCAATAAGTCAAGCCGCCTGGGAGCTTTCAGAAACCATTATTTAGACATAAAACAATCTATGGTAGAATTCTTCCTCTTATAAAAAAGTCTGCGACGGCAATTTTTTAAGAATTCGATTTGCGTACCCTTAATAGGCTTTAGGTGTTTTAACCACTAGGAGTACGGCTGTTATAGAAGTAGTTATAGTGCTATTCTTAGATTTTTTACGTAAAAATAGTTTAATAAAGTGTCCTACCCTTTCAAAAATAAAATACACGTATATTTATGTGTCAGAGTTACAAACTTTAGTCTAGTTTTCTTTGCAATAATTGCCGTAACTTGTATGCAAATAAAAAGAGATGTGTTAATGGCTATAAACCAGAGCACCAAGTTAACATTGCAGCACCTAAAGTTGAAACCGAATGTAGATCATATTGCGAGTTAAATTATAAATGTTGATTTATATGTGTATGTTTGTATATGCTGTTACGTACATGTTTTGAAGTCAATTTGTATGTCAATTTTTTTTTCAATACTTTGAATTGTATAGGTCCAGTAATAATTTTTTTAATTGAGAATAGTTACCGTAGATGTAGTGAATAAATTATTTTGAAGAAGCTTCCACCTTTCATTACAAATAAAGGCGTTCAAAGAGCGTCCTATATGATCTTATGATGTCATCCATACTAATTAAAAATTGTGTCTGTTAGTCTATTACGTTTTTATGGTGAATCTGCTAGGGTTATATTGGTGTAATTTGGTAGAATTGAAGCTTATGAACCGTGCTGCCAAATAATAAATCTAGTTTGTTTTCGGGAAAAATACACATGACGGGTAAAAGTAAGGAAAAATTCTTTAAACTTTATTTTTAACTAACTGTATTTTTCCCCAATTCAAGTTTTGAACATAAAAGTAGTTTTTCTGAGTTTACCATAGAAATGCCGTCGCGGACTTTGAAGCAGTTTTTTTTAGATCTACAATTCTCTAGTACATTACTATACTGTATCTCTGTTAATTTACGAGGCCCACGCGACTATAGCTCCCGACAGTCGAGTTTTTAAATTGTGCAACCTTCTCAACATAATTTATATAAAACCGTAATACACTATTAACCTTAACCTATCGGAAGAATTGCCGCTGCCTTTTAGTAAAAACCGTACTAAGATCCATTCACTAGATTTTGAGAAAAAAAAAGAAAATGACGATCAAATCGATTACAGATAGTTTTTGTGAATTTTGGTTTTTAATAAGTTGCATTTTAAATAATTTATAGAATTAGGCGTTACTTTGCGGAGATCCATAATACAAAAGTAATAATAAAATTATTTTGCTATAATCCGCGATACAGTAAATAGAAAATATATATAGTGTTTAATGTATAGTGGACTATCAGTATTTTCATACCCGATACGTGCAGGATTCGTAAAAGCACATGCACTAACCTCCACCACTTCCACCACAATACACAAGCACTACACAGTTTCACTATCACAAACTCAACAATCGTTTCGCCGCGCAACCGAAGCATCATCAGGAGATAGACTCCACGACAAATTTTGTAACACTTTGCGATTTTGTCGTGGAGTCTATCTCCTGATGATGCTTCGGTTGCGGGGCGAAACGATTGTTGAGTTTGTGATAGTGAACCTGTGTAGTGCTTGTGTATTGTGGTGGAAGTGGTGGAGGTTAGTGCATGTGCTTTTACGAATCCTGCACGTATCGGGTATGAAAATACTGATAGTCCACTATACATTAAACACTATATATATTTTCTATTTACTGTATCGCGGATTATAGCAAAATAATTTTATTATTACTTTTGTAAGTTGCATTTTATTTATTTATTTTTTATTTTTTATTTATTGATATAAGACATGAACACAGTTACAATTATATAATTACATATTTAGTGTAAAAATTTTGGTTCTGGGTGAACACGTTACTTAAAGCCACAGTACAACATTCAATATTTGTCATTATTAATATTTTAAGCGATTGAATTTATGATTATAGTATAAAAATAGTTATGGATTGTATGATATTCCTTAAAATAACCAAAATATACAATAAAATAAACCCAAATTACAATTTTATATCAATTACATGACAAAGAAATAATGTGTAATGTATAACGTCGGAAATAGTTGTATAATTGCAGATAATTTAGATTAAATTTTAATTATGTCAGCAAATAATTAATTTTGTTTTTAAAAGTGGTAAAGGATTTTAATGTTGCAGTTATAATTGTTACAGTTATTTCTTATCCAAGCTTGATGCTGTTACTAGAACTTTAAGTTGCTATAGATTTGCCAAATAAGAATGTTTTATGTATTTAATATATCAGATCCGTGTTAGGTTTTATTAGTCGTTTAGTCAGATCCTTTAAGTATTGTTTCGTAAGTTTTTGATTATTATTGATCGGCATTAAGGCTATATATTATTATTACCGTAGTGCTCCCAACAGCAGAATGGAAAATTTATTTACTATTTATGTCATATAAAAATAAATAGAGGATAGAATAGAATATTCACGCATAGAATATTCAAATTCAAATAAGTCTTTATTCAAATTGGCCTATTACAAGCACTTTTGAATCGTCAAATTAAAATTAAATTGAAGCTACAACTGGTTCGGAAAGGTGCTCTAACCGAGAAGAACCAACAAGAAACTCGGCGGTCACTCTTTTAAAAAATAAATATTACAGTTTTGTATTAACTATTGTTAACAAACTTAGATTATAATATCGTCTAGTACATAGCTGGTCGCAATTTAGTTCCAAGCTTTCTTATCATTGACATAGTCTTCAACATTATAGTAAGCTTTATTAATGAGAGTCTCTTTAATTGCTTTTTTGAACTTGTGTAAAGGCAAGTTCAAAATTGATTGAGGAATTTTATTATAAAAAAGTATACCGAAGCCCACAAACAATCTACGTACTTTCTGAAGCCTTAGCCTTGGTATTATTAATTTATTTCGGTTCCTAGTTTGCCTATTACTAATATCGCTTTTTTTTATTAAAAAGATGTATATTTTATTTCACAAACACTATATTATTATAAATGTATTGTGAAGCTACAGTAAGAATACCTATTTCTTTAAATTTATCTCGAAGCGAAGATATATTTCCGTAGTCTATAAATCGATTTCATGTTACTAGGCCATTCGGTTAATATTGCATAATTATCACTAAGCGCTTGGCATCTTTCTAGTCCAAATTTATTGGGTATAATTAGATAATTAAAAAATTTACACATGCATTATTCATTTAGATATTATCAGGCGTAAAGATGCTAAGATTGATTAATATGCATAGCTAGCGAGAGAAAACCGGTTTTGAAGTTATAATAAAATATGAATTTTGGACTTTGGCTACTCGTATCTTGGTATGATATTAATATTAATTAGGGTTTATTTTGGCTGTGATAGCCCAGCGGGGAGACCGTGCGACTCTTTCGAGGGCAATACGAGTTCAAACCCGGGCAGGCACCAATGAGTTTTTCTATTAAACTCATGTATCTAATTGATAATTGCAATTTATCACACGCTTTTCAGTGAAGGAAAACATCGTTAGGACACCTGCATATCTGTAGAGAATTCTGGAGATATGTGTAACCTACCTATCTGCATTGGAGCAGCGTGGTAGGTCTTAGCTCCAACCCTTCTCTCCAGAAACGGAGAGAGGAGGCCTATTCCCAGCAGTGGGATAGTAACAGGCCGCTACTTTACATTTTTAGGATTTATTTTTATTTTATCGTTAACAGGTAGAATGCTATAAATGTGTGATACTTTGATAAAACGAATTAGCCGGTGACGCAATTTCTAATAAACGAGATTACGAGGAAAATCTTTTTTTATTTAAGACTAGCTGTGTTAGTGGCATTTGCCCGCGTAGAAATTAGTGAGTCACAATTTTTTTCTCTAATTGAAATTTTTAACATAAAAGTACTTATTGTGAGTTAACCATAAGAGATCGAGACATACTGTCGCGGATTTTTTGTAGCATTTTTGTACATCTATATTTCTCTAGTATATTACTTTGTTGTATCTAATACATATATTATGTATTTTTAATTAAAGTTTGAATATCTCTGCCGGTTTACGCGGCGCACGCGAGTAATCCTCCTAGAAGAGTTTTTTACAACTGCGCGATCTTATAAACGCCATTTACATAAACAATAATGTACTATTAACTTAAAACTTCTAGAAGAATTGCACTATTTTAGTGAAAACCGTATTAAAATCCGTTCAGTAGTTTTGAGAAAATCGATCACAAGACAGACAACTTATTTGTTAATTAAAAAAAACACAGGTATTAAATGATATTAAATTACTATATTAAAATAACTTGTCATAGTAACACTACATATACTGTGGCAACGATTTTGCATTCTTTTACCGGTGTAAAGCATAAGTCACAAAAAGCTTGTGATACCTGCGTCGTGACTCAGCAGAGTAAGCAACTCATTTGTTGGTCTCGCTATTCGCTTTTATAACAAAATTCCTCAATCCATACTAGACCAGTCTATAGAAAGATTTGCTTATACGTAAAGCATATTACAAAATCAAAGATTATTTGGATGATAAGAATGCCTGGATTTGAAAATCCATTCAGCTTTATACAAGACAACGGTGTAATAATGTATAATTGAAAATATTTAAAAGATTGACCGCCGAGTTTCTTGCTGGTTCTTCTCGGTAAGAGCAACATTCCGAACCAGTTGTAGTTGTAGTCCTTCATTAATCATAATGATGCTTGACGATTCAAAAGTGCCTGAAATGGTTTATTTGAATAAAGATTATTTCAATTTGATTTGACTTGATTAGTGGGTAAATTTTTGTTTTGTTAAATTAGATTGCCGAACTAAGCTAAGTATGTAAATATGATTTTCTCTGTAAGTGAATTTACAAATTCTTTGAGAAAATAAATTCTTTAACTCTATATGTAGATAGGTGAGGTCGGCGTCAAGCAGTTTAATTTGTATCTAATGACTACTAATAAGTAGTTTGTATACAAGAGGCCTTAAAGTATAAGGGAAAGCTCCAGTTTGTTGCTACAGTTTCCTTATCAATACTTATTATAAAACAAAGTCTCAAAAAGCTGTCTGTCTGTATGTAATCGATTTTCTCAAAATCTACTGAACGGATTTTTATATGATTTTCACCAAAAGATAGTGCAATACTTCCAGATAGGTATATAGAACATGTCGGTATTATGTAAATTATGTTGAAGAGATCGCGCAGTTGTCAAAAAACTTGCTCGCTGGGAGCTTTAGTCGCGTGCGCTGCGTAAACCAGCAGAGATACGTTAAAGTAATGTACTCGAGAATTTTAGATCTATAAAAATATTACAAAAAGTAGTATGTCTCGATCTCTCACTAACTCACAGTAATTACTTTTATGTTCAAAATTTCTAAAAATCGGGAAAAGTTTCGTAAATCACTGAATTCCTCGCGGGCGAAGCCGTTATTGGCACAGCTAGTTTCTCTATGATTGGGTGACTGTATATCGCTCGTACGCAATATTTACAAAAAACCTGTACTTCAGCTTAATAGCAGGAATGTATTTCGAAATTTAGCTCGAGGGGCGATTTGGCCGGCGTATCAAACGGTAACTAGAACCGTTCAACTAGATTGCAGCAATTTGCTCAAACGATTGAAACTGCGAAGCGTAAGTAGGCAATCATATAAAACTCTTGCCTGATTGACTGACAGACAAACAGTAGTTACCGTTGTGAATATACGTTAGGTATTATATATTATTTTTTTCGACATATACTTGAACAATGAAGATATCTTGAAAACTTGAGTAGAGTTGCTGACAAATTGATATAATCCATGCCGATGGCTAAGCTTTTACCGAAGCTTAGTTAAATAAGATCATGCATTATCATCATCCTCCTGCCCTTATCCCACTCTAAGGGGGGTCGGCACAACATGTTATAAACATGTTGTCACATGATTTGGCTCCGTAATTTACGACGGGAAAATTGCTTGACGTCAACTTACTTTATTTTATTCGTATTTTACGACTCCTCGGTAAGAAAGAGGGTGGTCTATTTTATACAACTGAATACCACACAGTGGGTCAACTTACCTTAGTCGCCTACTACGAGACCTCGGTAAGAAATGAGGGAGGTCTATTCTACTCAGCCGGATAGCAAACAACATAATATTATGCATTATATTTATTAAAATACCTAGATCACCGAGGTATGTGGCGTATTATCAGGTATTTTCAATTCTAGGTCCGCCCAATTACCCAAAAGAGCTATTACTTTACAAAAGACAACGAAATGAACCCTCGTATTCTAATTATCTTGTAGCAGTTTTTCATTGCCTTAAGATAGAGATAAAATGATATATTTTTAAAATAAAACCTATCTAGAACTATTTATTATCCCCGAAACTTACATACTTCAGATTAATATATTTAAAACAAAAACCATTCAATTAAATTAGATACTATTATTTTGCGAGTATAGTATCGCAATAGTATGGACTGTGCTGCATATGCTTTTCCCACAGTCTTAAATTAACTGTCCCATATATTGATTGATTTTATTTTACGTTATGTTGATTCCGGTAGACAATCATAGTAATAAGAAATCATTACATTGCAAAATAATCCGACCGATTACAGTGCTATTTTATTTTTGAAATTTTGGTATTAGATAATTGCAGTTGACTCTTTTGGAGCCGATCTTGATGTTTTGCGATAAAAAATTAAAAAATTATCAGAGTAGATCAGAGCGGAAACAATTTGTGACATAAGAGTTATTTGAAAGTGAATCACGGAACAGTGATGTGTAAAATGAAATAATAGGCTATAAGAAACGGTATAATTTAATTTGACGCATCATTAAACTGTGATGATATATGTGAACAGTCGTCGAATGTGTTAAAATGTGAATGTTAAAACTCGAACTTAGAAGTTTAGTTAAACATGGCGTCATGGATTTGGATGGCGGCATTTCTTTGCGGAAGTCAGGCTGCTGTTCTACCCCCACCATGGGCTGATGTCAGAAGAAATCCCTGCGCGTCTCATCCACGTGGTTGGCTGATGCTTTACTGGCCTGCTGATGGGAAATGTTACACTATATATACGGTTAGTGAATAGTTAATAGTATAATTTATAGAATAAGGCGTTACTTTGCGGAGATCCCTAATACAAAAGTAATAATAAAATTATTCTGCTATAATGCGCGATAAAGTAAATAGAAAATATGTACGATGCAAAATGTATAGTGGACTATCCGTTTCCTTACCTGATATATGCAGGATTCGTAAAAACACATGCACATACCTCCACCACAGCCAGAACAATACACGAGCACTACATTCGTTCACTATCACAAACTCAACAATCTTTTTGTGACATAATCAATCAGCATACTTCACAATAAAATTGATCTCCACAAAAAGTAAAGTAAAGTAATGGCGTGTTGCAATCCCACAGCTGTCCGTATCTGGAGATAAGGGTTGGAGTTAAGACCTACCACGCTGCTCCAATGCGGATTGACAGGCTACACATATCCCAGAATTCCTAAAGATGCAGGTTTACTCACGATTTTTTCCTTCACCGAAAAGCGTGTGATAAATCGCAATTATCAATTAGACACATAAGTTTTATTAGACAAACTCATTGGTGCCCGGATGTGAACTCGTGACTTTCTTGAAAGTGTCGCACGGTCTCACCGCTGGGATATCACAGCTCTAAATTTAGACTTCCACAAAGTAACAAACTATAAACTTAATTTTACAAACTATTTAGCGATGAAGTCAAATTGAGACGATGATTGGTTGGTTTTGGGTATGTTTCGGTTGCGAGACCGTGACCGATTGATTATTGCCGTAGTCGGCACGCTCACTGACCCACTGCACTTATCAATGTGTCATAATTTATCTGCAATGCGTTAACTGTTATATGCGAAAGTTATTGTTAGTTTCATTATTGGCATAAATATTAGCAATAATTCTCCACTCGATCATCTCAGTACTGAGGATCATTGGAAACGACCAGAGCTCAAAAATACCGTGTCACTAAATACTGTTTTTTTTAATAAAATCTTAAATGATATTTACAATATTCAATAAGGCATAGTATAAACTTTAACAAGTTTTTCTGTACACCGCGACATCATAAAACTAAACCATAGTTATAATTGTACAGGTGCGTTGTAATAAACAATAATGATCCTTAGTACACGTGATGTTTCACTTAACTTTTGTTTCAATTTACGAATGTCTTGAAAAGATTTATAACTTATCCTTATAAAATATAAAAGAAAAGGTATGTATATATGTTTCTTATAGACTCCGAAACGGCTGGACTGATTTTAACGAAATTTTCAGTCAATCTTTAAATTAGCCTAGTGGATAATTTTCTAAAGTTAGGTGGCAATCGGAGAATTTTTGAACTGTCAATAACATTCTTCTTATATATGATATCGAAATCAAGCAACACGTGGCCGCACTGCTAGTGAAATATAAATAAAAGACCATAGTAATTTTAATGACAAATTATGAGATTATCACTAATTCAAATTCAAAATTTTCTTCATTTAAGTAAACAAGTGCTTTTAAATCGTCAATTTCCTTTCCTACTACCACTCCGTTCCTACCGAGGAGAGCCAGGAAGGAAAACTTGACATTTATAGCTAACTTAATAACATAATTTTATAACGTAATACACAATGAAATGTGAATTTAACATACATTTGCTTACGGTTAGGTATTTTGCGTCATCAGCATTTCAGAGATGCTTTTATATCTTTTACATAGATCTAATGCCCTTCAAGATAAGCACCATAGGAGTTGTTAGTTGTATGCAATTTGTCGGGTATGCGGTCGTTTTTACAGTTAACGACACGATAATATTATAATTATAGTCCATTAACTTAAGTGGGTATAGTCACTTCCTTGTTTTATAGTTCTCTGTTATTATTCAAATGGATTTTGTAAGGATGGGGATGGATAGTATATTTCATATATAGTATTACGTATATAGAATTTTCTATGTGCGTAATGTAATAAAGTATTATTAATTTTGTACAATGGATTTCCCCAGAATAAGGCCTTAATCTCGTGATTGTTCAAATGACAATGATTAGCAAAAGGAGCTTTTAATAATCTAATTTGTGCAATTAGTTTTTGTTTGCACCAATTAGATACTGCACTCTATGTATCCAAATATTTTGTGTGATTCAGTTACAAAATTTACATATCAATCAATCAATCAAAATATTCTTTATTGAAGTAAACTTGTAAACAAGTGCTTTTGAATCGTCAACTTAACTGCTGGTTCGGAAAGCTGTTCCTACCGAGAAGAACCAGCAAGAAACTCGGCGGTTGCTCTTTTTAAAATATAAATCTTAGAACTAGTTACATTTATTTATTACTGTCTTGTACAGGGTAGAAGTGCATCTATATCCACACATCCTTATCATCTAAGTAATCTTCAACAGTATAGTAGGCTTTCTGTATCAGCCTCTTTTTAACAGTGTTTTTAAACTGCTGTAATGGCATGACCAAAATTGATTTCGGAATTTTATTATAGAATCTTATACCCAAAGCAGAAGTCGCAAGCTTATGTCGGTTCCTACTTTGTCTATTATATACATCACCTATCGTTTTATAATTCTTTATATTTTTATGTACAAAAATTACAATTTTATGTACAAAAAATTATTATCTAAAATATACTGTGAAGCAAATGTTAGAATACCTATTTCCTTAAACTTCTCTCGCAGGGAATCACGCGGACTTAAATTGTAGATGCCACGTATGGCTCTTTTTTGTAATACGAAAATTTTTTCACTATCCGCGCATTTATCGTTGCGATATCGTTCCGCGATGTTTAAATAGTGGTGCCGAGTTCAAGGGTTATGTTACGCAAGTTATATAAACGACTGGCTTTCCAGCTAATATTATGTTTCTCGGAACATGTTCGTTAAGTAAATATAATAAAGCTCGTTGTAATATAATTTAGAGTTCCGTTACGACGCCATATAGCTATCGTCAAAACTATCATTATAAACAGTGACCTCAAATAAACTATTTAAATATATTTATTCTATGATTTATAGAAGCAGGCGTTACTTTGCGGAATTACATATTACAAGCACTATAACAGAAATACCTTGCTATAATCCGCACGGGTTAAGCGAATGCATGCAAAGCTAATGTGTATGAAGCAGGAAAAATTTACGCACCTTATACATGCAGGACGAGCCACCACACGCACCCCAGGGCACCTCCACCAGCAACAACGCACACAAGCAGCACACACAACCACCACCACAATCTCGACGATCGCTTCGCTCCGAAACCGAAGCATCATCAGGAGGATAGGCTAGAAAATCGAATAGCGATTTTTGTCGTGGAGCCTATCTTATAGTTCTGTTATAGTGCTTGTATTATTGATTCTAGCTGACCCGGCGAACTCTACGGAGTTCGCCGGGTACCGCCTAACAGTGGATTCTTTGATTTTTTTAAATACTCCAGGTCAGCTCGTAAGATAAAGAAAGTTGATAAATCAACAATTAAATTAAGTCAAAAAATAAAAATGATAAAACGCTTAACATTCTTTGTAAGCATCCCAAGATGCCTTCACCAGCAACAACCCACACAAGCAATACACACAACCACAACCAAAATCTATACGAACATTTCGTCCCGAAACCGAAGCATTATCAGAAGGATAGGCTCCACGACAAAAATCGTATTCATACGTACTATCAAAAGTACGATTTTGTGTGGTGAACTGTCCTGCATGTGTACCTTACAAATATTTGAATATTGCCTCCTTCATACACTTAGCATTACATACATTCCCTTAACAAACGCGGATTATAGCAAAGTAGTTCTGTTATAGTTTCCGCAGAATGGAATTCCGCAAAGTAACGCCTGCTTCTATAAATCAGTTTCATTTTCTCTCTCATTATTTATTGTGTTACTCTCACTTACAGGTTAGCCTATGGCTTTCCTTCTGTAGTAAATTTCTATGCAAGAATAACGTACTTAGTAGAACTATTTTCTTTCAAAATATGGCATTCCTTTTTCCCTTATACAGAAAAAATTACGGGCGATATGTTCACTTCGTTTAAGCATGACAACTTATTCGTCCCGCGTAAAAGTTACAATAAAATAATTTTAATTCACCGCGTGCGCCTCTTTATAGCAAATTAAATCAGTTTTCGAAGTATTCTCTATTACAATTTTTAGCTTTATTAGAATGCTATAGGGACTATAATTGATTGGTGGTTTTATAGGGGATTCGTATTTTCCATGTGATTTCCGGAATATGGATTTAGGCTTAAACCGATTACAATAATATATAAAATAGTTCCTTATATGTAGCAAGCAATATTATATAATGGATGGTTTGTAAGACATGGCCCGTTTAATTAAAATTTGTTCTTTACTTTTAGAAATTTACGTAAAAGTCAACATAACGCATCTATAATCATCATCCTCTTGCTCTTATCCCACGCTAAGCAGGGTAGGCACAACATGTTACAAATTTAGGCCTAAAATTAAATAAAACCTTTAAAAAAATAGTTCGATTTTTTTTTGTCCTCTCGATACATAGCTAGCTAGAGGTGTCAATTTAAAGTTTGCATCTGTATTTAAAGCTGGGTAATTAAAGTCTCAAATGTAAAAAATCACGACACGTCTTCGTAATATCGTACTCAAACTCTCAGACCGAGTATTAATATGAGTCTATTTCTACTTATAAAACAAAGTCCCCAAGAGTTGTCTGTATTTGATAGATTTTCTCAAAATCTACTGAGCGGTTTTTTATACGGTTTTTCTAAACGTTAATGCAATTCTTCCAAAGGCTTAGAATAATATTACATATGTAAATTGTGCTGAAGAGGTCGCACGGTTGTATATACTCGCCTTCTGGGTGCTATTTTGCGTGTATCGCGTAAACTAAGCAGAGATACACAGTAGTAATGTACTAGAACATTGTAGATTTACAAAAAACCATAAAAAGTCCGTATAAGCATGTTTCGATCACTTATAACTCACAATAGCTACTTTTATTATCAAGATTTTAATTCGGGAAAAAAATTGTGACACACTTTTTTCGATGCGGGCTAAGTCGATTGCACAGCTAGTTTATAATAAGTCTATCTCTGAGGCTTATCTTTCTTTTCAAACACAATTTTTTTACGATTTCAGAAGGGCCACCCGTGTCCAGAAACCCAAGAGCTAAGTCCAGGCCGGTTAGGCGGAAGGACGGTTGCGGAGTGCAAATGCCCCCCTGGGACGGCCCAATTGCCCCATACCACCACCTGCCACCAACTCTTCTCGAGGGGTCCTTGCCGAGCAGGCGAGTACTTCGCTCCAGTTGAAGAGTCTTTTAACATGCGAGGGTAGGTAAGCATCTAGAGCTGATATGTCCTGTTAAATAAGTTTAAGTTGACTTTTTGCGTTCGTCATGCTGATAGCAATTTTGAGACTCATTTTATATATGTCCTCGATGATAGAGGTAATTTTTTAATATTGGACTTGAGTCACTCCAATATTTTGATTTCGTGAATAACTTCTTCTTCTTGGGAGTAGCAGCTATGTAGGGCTCAGTATCACGTTGATAATTGCTTAACTATTGTGATCACTTGTGATCTTTAAAGTTATGCGTTGGAAGATCTAACATTATTGAGAAAAGAATCTACTATCTTACAAATATGCCAATAATGACACATTATCCGCCTTTCTAATAGATCAATATCAGTAAGGAAAATAATGTGAAAACCTATATATCTCTAGAAAATTCGGTGGATATGTGTAAACTACCAATCCGCATTGGAGAAGCGTGGTAGCTCTAAGCTCCAACTCTTCTCTGGAAAAGAAAGAGGAGGCCTATGTCTAGCCATGGAAGATGTTTTTTTCTTTAATTATTTTACAGAATTTTAAAGACTTCAATGTACGCATGGACCTGATCTGATCTACATTTAACTGAACGAATCGATAAAATTTTCTCGACAAACACGTATGTTATTCAAGTAAACTTTACTGTCTGTGACATATAGGCTTTTAATGATTCGTACTTTAGTATGATTTAGATAAATATTTTTTGGTGTATTGGTGAACAATTGGTGCAGCATAGTTGGTTTTAGCTCCAACTCTTCTCTCCAAAACGGAGAGATAACTCGTATACTCAGTAGTGGAATAGTAAAGTTACTTTAGTTGTTAACGTTCTGCATTCCAGAGAACGTCAAGGCATGTGCGTTAGGCCGCAACCCTGTGCTGACGAGAGCTTGCTGTACTGGCCTCCTGATGGCCGCTGTTACTACAGACTCACCCAGGGCCCCTGCTACCCTGGCACCATACTGGATTTGGATGACAACGGGCTGGCTAATTGCACGGTAGGCTAGAATACATGATAAATACCATAACAGCAGTTTAAAAATACTATTAACAAAAGGCTAATTCAGAAAGCCTGCTATACTATTGAGAATAACTTAGACGATAAGAATTCATGGATATGGCTACTTTCGACCCTATACACGTCGTTTATAACTGTATGTAAGAATTATTCTTTCAAAAGAGCAACCGCCGTGTTTCTTGCTGGCTCTTCTCTGTAGGTGTAGCTTTCCGAATCAGCAGTAGATGTTGAAGATTCGAAAGAACTTGTTTACAAGTTTACTTTAAAAACGAATATTTTGAATTTGAATATAGAAGACTATTCTATATATAACTATTATAAATACTAAATAGTGTTAAGATTTCGGGATAATCGGGTTTTTTCCCAATGTAGCATAATTGTCATATGTACAAATCACTTACTCATTAGGATCTCGGATAATAAAAGAAGTTGACCTAATTATAGCCTAATGATAATCATTTGAGTTATTTTGTATGTAATTTAATGTAATTAAGAGTCATGATTGCTTTCATTAATTTCGGTAATCCAATTTATTTCGTACAAAACATAGTATAAGATTTCGCAAGTTATAAATTTAACTTTAGAAACATATTCAGAAATGTGGTAAGTCTATACTCTAAATTGATATTGTAAGTGTGATAGTCTGTCTGTCAAGCACTGTCACGGCTAATATACAGGAATAATATTGATAAAATTCGATATGCTAACAGCCTGCTAAGAACCAACTGCTGAGTGACGGCCTCTTGTTTCCTTTTTGAAGAGAAGGTTTCGGAGCTAATTCTTAGCAGGTTGCTCCAATGCGGTTTCATAGGTAGCACATATTCAACAGAGATATGCAGGTTTCTTTACGATATTTCCTCCATTCAAAAGCGCTAGATAAATTGTAAAAACTGTTTAAGTACAACATTTTATGACATTAAAACTTAAAGCTATTTAAGTCAGCAATCATAGTATTAAAAACTTAATTATTTTTCTACCCATATATTCTGGACTTTCATATGACATTACGTTAAACCACATATCCTCTCAGTGTATCTTTATGAAATCAAATCAAAATGTTCTTTATTCAAGTAAGCTCTTTCGAGCACTTTTGAATCGTCAAAGAACAATATGATTAATGAAGCTACAACTGGTTCGGAATGTCGCTCTTACCGAGAAGAACCAGCAAGAAACTCGGCGGTCAATCTTTTAAACATTTACAATTGTACATTATTAAACCGCAGGCTTGTATGAAGCTGAAAAGTTTTTCAAATCCAGGCATTTTTATCCCCCAAATAATCTTTTATTTTGTAATTGCTAATTGTAATTGCTTTATGTATACGCATATCACTTATATTTGATTTAAACCTTTCTGTAGACTAGTTTAGTATGGATTGCGGAATTTTATTGTAAAAGCGAATACCGAGACCAACGAATGAGTTGCTAACTCTGCCGATTCCGCGACACAGGCATCACAAGATTATTGTTTCCTTATTGACCACTTCTATGTCTGATATACATCAAATTTGTTCTTATACAAATTATATTTTTACAATTGTATCATTACATGAAAAATACATTGTTCTTGTGCAGTGTGTACCCGACAGTCCTCATTACTGGCAAGTGGACGGCAGTTGTTACACACACTATTCCAGAGGGCCCTGCGAGAGGGGGCAGTTGTTCCTGCCCGGAGCCAGATGCGGCTGTGACGCCCATCTGCCGCACTACCACAACGATACTAACGGATGCTACGATCTAGGTGAGATATATCTTAAGTCATTGAACGTCATTTAGTTATTTTATAATACTGCATTTTGGCCAAGCTGTTTCGTACCATAAGTTATCTTTTTCTACACTCGCGGAATCATTTTCGTACATTTACCCACTTTGAATGGGATTGGCATTAGAGTTAGCATATGTTTTTCCCAAGAAAAGGAAGGAAGGAGTCCTAGAGTTGATAAAGGATAGGAATATCCTGTCCTTTGTCAACTCTGGAGCTCCTTCATTCAATCCCACCATCTTTTTGCGGCCTCTCTTTTGTTATATATCCATCTACATGAATATTTAAAACTCTTTTGGTCACCTGATAAGTCTAAATCATCCGTCTATAGCAACTTGATCGAATTAGACCTAATTCGAAATCGCTATCATTCTTCAAGGTTCAAATTAGTTAGAAGTATTAAATCTCATTTGTAGACTGAAGATTTGAATTGAAGAATTGAAATTTATCCTTCATTCCTTTAACCGTTCGAGTAGTAAGATATTCTACATACAAGTTATCGCCTCCATATAACTAAATACTAATATATAAATATAATATATAAACACTAAATATACATTTAAGTTGTAATCATGTATTTCTCGACCCAAGTTTTAAAAACAGTTTCGAGAACAATGCTTAAACCCCGTGAGGTTACCGGTCTCAACGGTTAGATTCCATTATAGCGTTATACTTTGTTAACAAATTATCTTTATTCAAACTAAATATTACAGATTCTAATGGTCCATGTCCAAAGGGACATATCTTCACAATATCCGAGGTATCAGGGAATGGGTCGCGGGCGGAATGTAAATGCAAAGATTTCCATGCACGCGCAGCTGATGGTGCGTGCTATCGGCTTTATACGACAGGGCCTTGCGCTCCAGGTGAAATGATATCCAGAGGAGGCCGCTGTACAAAGGTAATATTTTTTTATTTGTAGAATGTAGACTTGTAGACTTTACCTTGCGGAGGTTTATAATACAAAAGAATTGATAGTATTATTGTGGTATAATCCCCGATAAAACAAAATATACGGAATGCTAAAGATAGGCAAAGGTAGATAGGTACGTGATGTCTTCTCTAAAGGCTGCATTTGCTTACCCTAATAATGTGTACCATATAAATCTGATCCTCACGACAATAAATTGAGACAGAGACTAGTGTTTCAGCTTTGAACTACGATGTCGCTACAAAAAGTAAAATAAAGTAGCGGTCTGTAACTATACCACTACTGGGCATAGGACCTCCCTCTTCTTTCTGGATAGAAATGTGTGAGCTAAGAACCACCACGCTGCGCCAATGCGGATTGGTAGGTTATAGATATCCCCAGCATTCTCTAGGGATATGCTGGTTTCCTCACGGTGTTTTCATTCATCGAAAAGCGTGTCATAAATTGCAATTACCAATTAGACATATAATTTTTTATAGAAAAATTCATTGGTGCCTGGTCGGGGTTTGAACCCATGTCGTCTCTAGAGAGTCACACGGTCCTAACGCTGGGCTATCACATATCATAAATGTAGAGTATACTTACCACTTTCATACTTGATACATGCAGAATTGCTTACGCATGAACTACAGACACACAATACACTGGGACTAAACACAGTCAGAACAACAAAATTACAAGTTAACAATCGTTTGACCCCGTAATTGATGCTTTTTATTATAGAGAAAGATTACACTTCTGGTCGAAACTCTTACAGCGCAATTATTGAATGACTAACTTCCACAAAAGTTCTTAAGTGCAATCCTAAAAGTTTCTTGCATTTAAAACAGAGTCTTTAAATTGTGTACAGGATTTAAGTTAGGCATCATTTAAGATGGCAATTTTAAGTAATCTTACGGTACTGAGTCCCAGCGAAAAGTACCGTGACCTATTTTAGCTAACAAAAATTCAATTGTTGTACTTATTAATACGCAGGTACCCTGCGGCAGAGGTCGTCTATACGTTCCAGAAAGGAGGCGTTGTTACCGACCCGGTGCTGCAGAACCGTGCCGCGCTGGAGAACATTTGGCTTTCGACTTTGACGCGCGACCTGCGTTGGATGGATTAAGCCATAACGGAGTTTGTGTCTGCGGAAACCTTCCTTGTGCCAGAAAGGAGGTAAGAGATAACAAAGTAAAACCATAAAATAGAATAATTCTTGGCTTAGATAGGAGGTAAGAGCACGGCAGAGTAAGACAAGACATACCTTATTTTTTTAGCGTAAAAGTAGGTAAGATTTTGAAGTAAGACCAGATATGTGCTCTTTTTATGGATTCGAAAAAAATAAGTAAACGACAGGGTGGGACCAGATATTTGCTTTATTATTGGTGTTAGAAAGAAGTTAAGAACACAACAGACTTAGACCAGATATTTGCTTATTTCCTTGGCTAGAAACGAGGTAAAACCCAATAGAATATGAATAGATATTTACTGATTTATTGTGCGAAAAGGAGGCAATAACAGAAGGTGACTATATATTTGATTATTTATTGTGCTAAAAAGGAGGAAAGAACACAACAGGATAGGAACAAATATTCGCTTATGGGAACAGAAAGAAGTTAAGAACGCAATGGAGTTGGGCCAGGTATTTCTAAACCAAGAAATATTGGTTTAGAAAGAAGCTACAAACATAATAGGGTAAGACCAGATATTAGATATTTAAGTATGCAAAGAAGTAAGAAAATAACAGAATAAGACTAGATATTTGATTATTATGTGGCTCGAAAAGAATGGTAAGAAAGTTGAATTTTTTTAAGGATATAACTTAGCTAAAAGTTTTTAACTAAAATTTATATTCCTAATATAAATTTGCAGGTAGCATCATGCTCTGATCGTAAAGGTACGGCCATATACAAAGGAGCCTGCCACCTTCTTCACACACAGGGTCCATGTTCAGAGAGTTCATGGCTGGTGCGAGACGGCAACGGAAGAGTTCACTGCCAGTGTCGACCTGGCACTAAATGTACAGAAATTATAGGCAACAGTTGACGAAAATTTTAGTATCAATCTTTCTGACATGGAACTAAAAGAAAATAGTTAAAATATTATAACTAAATATAATATTTTTAATTTAAAATAAAGAGCCAATTTGTATCATTCATATTGTACAAAAAATTTGAATGAAGAAAAGATTAATAAAGATATAGCTATTGAATTTAAAGAGAGTTAGCTTCTTTACAGAAGCTACAATTTGAATTAATAATTGAAAATACTTAGAAGAAGGTTGAAGTAAAAATTTTTAAGGCAAGCCTTAATGTAATGAAATGTTGCATTCAGGAATGCAGCATTTCATTACAACGAAGTATTGACTAAAAGATTTCTCGATATGTTTTAGTACCAAAAGTTAATTTTTAATGTTTTTAATTGTAATTCATTTGAAGATTATTACTTTATTTATTTGTACATAAATAGTTAATATAAATAAATGTGTGAAGATACAATTTTCGTAAATTTAGTTTATTTTACCTCACTTTAAAGGGTAAAGAAAAAGAGTATGAAAATAGTGAAAATCGATACTGAAGAAATACAATCTGTTAGTCCTATAAGTTTAACGGGAGCTTTATCCAATATAGTGTAATATCGACGGGCAGCTTAATCGTCACAATATTTGTCAAATTTGGCTAATATTTAAGAATGATCAATCGAAAATCGATTGTAAAACCAAAGCACTGATCAGGATAATCTATACAGATATAGATTATCCTGATCAGTCTCATCAGATCAAGACTTTTTAACAAATGTGAGAATATTTGTTAAAAAGTCTTTAGTTATTAAGTAATTATAATTCAAACAATTACTCAATAGCTGTAATGGATCATTATGAATAAGATTTATATTATGTATATTTAATATGCCTTGTTCAAAATAACGACTTGAAGGTCTTCTTTATAATTAACGTAATTTCTTTGTAATTTAATACATTTCTAAAAAAGTATACATTTAATTTAAAATGTAAGCCTTAAATTGAACTGAACCATCGTTTACTATCAAAGATATTACTCGCGTACCTAATCCATATCCGCCTCGAAGGATCAGATTTTGTGCTTGACGTAATTGACGACGGATTGACCACAATATTTCGCCTTGTTGCGAATTGGTTCACAAGAAACACCAGTAACACTGAAGTCTGTTTTTGATTTTATAATGATATATATAGCGTTGAATACTTATATATTTATTTACTTAATACTACTATTTCCTACTAGTAACTTTATATTTTTGTCTGTTCGTCTAAACGAGGAAACATTTGAAAACAGTAATGTAGTGCGAAGTTAATTCCAGGCTGAGCTACAGCAGATAATATCCTGGTTTAAGTAATATATTTAGTTGTGAATAAAAAATATATATGTATTATAATTTATTTTCTTTAGTTTTCTCTTCTTACAAAATACGATTTCTCTTAGATTTAATTATCATATACAATTAGTCAATTAATACAAACTAAGTACGTAATGTTTGGCGTCAGTTCATTATATACAGCTATGATTTATCTTTATTTGTCCTTTAATTTAGTCTGTGATTTTCCTGAAACAAAATAAAATGTTTATGGGATAAACGTGTTATATATAAAGGTTTTTATAAAATCATTATATAAACATACGAACGCTGTGTGGTATCCGGCAGAATAGAATAGACCACCCTCCGTTCTTACCGAGGTATCATAAGAGGCGACTAGGTATGTGCCGTGTGGTATCCGGCTGCATAGAATAGACCACCCTCATTTCTTACCAAGGTGTCGTAAAAGGCAAATAAGGTAAGTTGACGTCAGGCAGGCGGCCGGTCGTAAAATACGTAGCCAAATCATGTGACAACATGGTTAAAACATGTTGGTGCCGACCCCATTTAGAATGGAATAAGGGGAGGAGAATGAATGAATGAATGAATGATAAACATACGAATACTATCGCGACAAAAACGAATGTCCTTTCTAATATTCGACGCTTCGGCAGAGTTGCATCCGCCGTGGTCGTGAACAGACTGTTCAGTTGGTCACAATCGAAAGTTTTAACTCATTTCATAAAATATTAAGTTACGAGTTTGAAATTGAAATGAGTTTGAGTTCGTTTGGAAAAAATATAATATTATTTTGCTATAATCCGCGATATAACGTCGATGATATATCATTTGTATAATATACGCTGTTTTAACATATACAATGATACTTACCAAAATATATCCTATACGCTTGGTTAAAAGGCATCTCAATAGTCACAGTCGTTATAATCGAAATTATGAACACTACCGCCATCTCCGGTAAATGGAGCTGAAATTTAATAAATACACGTTAAATCCCTTACAAGAAACCTTTGTTACACATACAACCTTTTGACTTTTACAGCGTTAATGGTATGACCCCGACGATAAAATAACGATCGCAAACACAGAAACAAGTAATACACACACACAGCGTCGTCAAGACGAGGTCCCAGTTTTCTGACGTCGGTCGGTCGTGGCTTCTCGCTACCCTTCCGATGCCGCAATGACTAATCAAAGTCATACCATTCATTAGCCCTCCACTACGCGTTGCCCTAAGCCGTGGTCCGACCTCATAGAGGCAACCTTAGGACGACGTTCCCCGACTTCAGTAGCTTCTTCCGCTTCTGCGCTCTACTCTCTGCATTTTGCAACCTCGATGAAGCTTCTGCGCTCGCCCGTCCCGGTGACGCTGTAAAAGCCATTGGGGCTAACAGCATACAGTCAGTTTGGAATAAAAGGGCAAACGCAAGTATGAAATACATAGAATATAAAGCACAGAAGTTCTACTAGTATTAGGAGGCGTCGACCTATCGGATACCCAGTAAGAATAGGTCCTCAAGGAGTAGTGATATCGATTAATAGAGAGGTGGGCTAGTGTTTAGATTGGCCCGGAGGACGCGCTGTCCAAGGTACAGAGATGCTTCTAGCGGGTATAGGGACAACGTGACACTCTTCTTACGTCCGTGAAGACAGGCCTCGACCCAGAAGAGGCATTTTTCAGGGTACAGTGCAGAGCACAATGTACTCTGGCGGTGTGAGGCCTACTAGCATTGCTAGTACTACTATTGCTGCTAGCAGCAACTATGTGTTACGACAATAGACAGGGCAAACAATGTTACACCGCCTTAGAACACAATCAGGTATTTAGTCGGTGCGAGTCCGATATACCCGCCGCCCGTCCTATATGTAAGGGGGTTGTATAAAAAGAGGTTACAGACACTTACAAGTTGAAGCGGTGTGTAGTGATCTGAATGTCTTTGGATTCCTACGTTGTAGAAGAAGATGGGAAACTGGGTCAGGTATACGCTGTACGAGATTTTGTTGAAGAACTTGAAAACTTGCGATTCGACCACCACCGATCCTAAACCTGTAATGATAATATTAAACTATATTTATTATATTGTCGAAAAGCTTTGCTAAGTATTTCAGAAATGTTACGTGACAATGATAATCTTTCATAAATAATAGATGGCGTTAAAAGTATTTTAGTTTGCACTGTTTCCTAAGTAAGGCTTCACTAAAGGCGAATTTATCTTTCACAAATACTTTAATGCATTTACATTGTTCGATTCGATTGCATCTCCTCGTACACTCCTAAACGGCGTGTATTTGGGACATTCTAAGAGATATAGATTCTTGAACCTACCACTGTTTTGGAAAGATGCTCTTACCGAGAGGAACCAGCAAGAAACTAGACGGCTAATGTTTTAAACATTTTTAAATAACACAATTAGACTGCAGGAAACTTGAAAAATTTTCAAGTCAATTTAGCCAAATAAATTCGATAATATCTTACAATCTTGTATCTAAAAATATGTATTTTGAATCTATTCTAAATTACTAAAAATCTATTACTATGAATGTCCATGTGGAATGGTCCTGAGAAGGCTGCGTTTTTACAAATTATCTCAAAACTAATGTAAAAAAAAGTAGCAGCCTGTTACAATCCCACTACTGAAAATAGGCCTCCTCTCACCATTTCTGAAGAGAAGGGTTGGAGCTAAGACCTACCACGCTGCTCCAATGCGGATTGGTAGGTTACACATATCTCCAGAATTCTCTAGAGATATGCAGGTTTCGTCACGATGTTTCCTTCACCGAAAAGCGTGTGATAAATTGCAATTATCAATTAGACACATGAGTTTTAATAGAAAAACTCATTGGTGCCTGCCTGGGTTTGAACTCGTGTTCCCCTCGAAAGAGTCGCACGGTCTCACCGCTGGGCTATCACAGCTCCAAAAAAACAAAGTAATGTGCAAAACTAATGTGTTTTACGAAAATCAAGGCATTTGTAGCCCGAAGATGCAATCAACACGTACAAGATACTTAAAAAATATAAGAGCTATCTTTAATTACCGATGTAATCGTTGCAAATGCACCAATGGGTCAGGCACATAAACATGCCCCAGAGGATCGGTGTGAACGCGGCAAATAAAGCCGCGTCGAAATGCTTGTACTGATATCCCTCCAGGCCCATCCGGTAAGGGCTTATGATAGTGAACGCGGCCAGCGCGAAGCATACTATCCAGGCTAGTTTGGTTTGGAACTGAAAGGTATATTCAAAAGTAATGAATTTAATGTTCTCAATTATTATGTTTGAAAAATTTGGCCTATACAATTTATAAATTAAATCAGGTTTAAAATCTAAGTTTGTGAAGGCTATGTAGGTTTTATCACATCAAAATATTGAAGTAAGAAATATTAAAGTTCTTATTATGACTAAAACAGAATAATAAATCAGTTTTATGTAAAATTAATAAAGGTAAAATATAATGTTCAAAGATGTCGAACAAAATAATAAAAATATGCAATCATATTACTATAATGCATAATCATGACATTTCCCTTGAACCCAATGGAGTTCCAATGAAATCTGTGACGAAATCTAGTAGCCGATTATAGCAGAATTATCTTCATTACTTTACTAATATGGAATTCTTAAAAGTAGCCCTTAATACTCTTAATGTAAATTATGTTAAACTTAAACTCAAGCTGTTGTAAAACATTTAATTAACTTTAACCTATGTTATGCTCTTTTGGGTGATAAAGCAGGCCTACCAATAGATAAATAAAATACTACAAATTAAATTAATTTGAGAAGGCATTTTATTTTTAATACATTTATTACACTTACGTCACTGAGATTGATACGAGATTTTTTGGATTTGATGAAATAAGCCATTAAAACTCCGATAAGGTATATAGTGGCGCGGTGTGTCGGAAGAATGTACGAATATCTCGCCGCTTCTAATAATTTCCGGACTCTAAAATATAAAGTTTTATAAAAAAATTAAATAAAAGTAACAGCTTTTATTAAATAATTTAATTCTACTGAATAATTTTAGTACTAAATAGAGTATCTTAACTCGAAATAATTTATAGATCGTGATGATTAATCACAATCGTGCTCCATATAAGTCTGGCGATCAGTAAACCTCTTTGCCTTGCGTGATCTTCTAATAGTACTAATAAAAGCTGTTACAGCTTACAGAATATGGTCACTATACCATCTTGAGGTGACGTTTCTTTTTCATACATTTCTTTATATAGTAGTCCAGCGGCGATACTGTGTGACTCTTTCGAAGGGTCATGAGTTCATACTTACCAATGAGTTTTTCTGTAAAAATTTCTTAAAGTTTTGTCTAATTGATAATTGCAATTTATCACACGGCGAAGGAAAACAACGTGAGGAAACCTGAATATCTCTAGAGAATTCTGGGGATATTCGTAACCTACCAATTCGCATTGGAGCAGCGTGGTGGTCTTGAATGATGAAAGACCTATGAATGATAGGAGACCCAGTAGTGGGATAGTAACACGCCGTTACTTTACTTTTTTATATAAACATGTTAGAAAAGACTCTCTAGACATGTGGTACATGTGCTTAAATCTAGACTGAGGATTTCAATGCGAAAAATAGTTTTTGTGTTGAATTTTAGGAGGCCGGTGTTCTAAAAGAAAAATACTTTTATATCCGGTCGAGAGTGTACTTGTATTGTATGACGAGCTCGTTTAGGTTTTTTGTTTAGTTTTTGAGAACCGTGGTCGTTGACATTCTTCAAACTTCGAAAATCTGTTTTTTATTCATTCATAAGTTGGTAAGTATTTTTATTTTCTCAGTACATTATTATGTAAAGGAAAAAAGTTAAATTTAGTATAATTTAAGTTAACATATAAATATTATGGATGTGAAAGCCTATCTGTTTGTCTTTCTGTCTGTCTGTCTGTCTGTCTATCTACGATTTTCTACGGCCAATTAGCTTTAAATATTGATGAAATTTGATGCAATTAATGTTTATATACCGGGCCAACATATAGGATAGCAAAAAACTAGTATTTCCTTCGGCAAAGCTGAAAAAAAAGTTTATTAATTCATTAATAAGACGTATGAATTACTAGCTCTTAAAAATCCAGTTATCTGAAATATCTCTAGTTGGAAACAAACGAAAACTCTCAACCATCCTTGAAATAAAGTAGTTAACACGAGAGACGTTGCCATGTCTTAAATATTTACATAAAATGTACTACTAAAAACTAATGTTCTGTTAAATAACTAAACTAATGTTCTGTTAAATTTACAATGATTTCTCTTTCATAAGAACCTTCTCATGTCAACAAAAATGGATTGTGACATGTGTCAGGGATTGACAAATCGAGAATTAAACAACTTTAATACTTATTTTGATAATAGATGGCGTTTCTTAATCTGTGGTGATATTTCTGTTCAATAGACGGTATGATGAAGCATTTATATGAAACGCGTGGACGAAATTTAAGCATAAAAAATTGAAATTGAAGAACAGCGTCATATTTTCATTTTAAGGTTAAGTAACATACCTTTAATACTACCTAAATTAACCTCAAAATGAAATTGACGGAAATTATGGAACGCTCACTGACACCTATCGAAATTTATAGAACTTTGAAATAAATTCGAGCTTTTAAGCATAATAAACCTTAAATTCGCAAATAGTAAGAAGATTCATTGATATTATTATACCATATATACCATTCTATCCTTTAAGTTGGACCAAAATATAATTATCTAGAAAATTGACATCGGTTCAGTATGTTTAAGGTTTAAACGCACAGCGGAGGATAGAATTTTTATGTATAAGAATAATTTGGTCTCGTAAAGATGTTGTTATAAAGATTTGGTGAATATTTTTGTGATCGGTGCCTGACTGACGTCAACCCTCCTTGGGAATAGATTGGGCCCATTTTTTTCGGTAGGACAGCGATGGACGTTGAGGTCTTAGCGTCCAATTTACTTTAGTCGCCTTTTACGACACCTCGAATGCCTCTTTAAGTTAAGGGAAAAATTAATAAAACGGTCAAAAGACCTGTCGTATTGTATGGATCAGAATGTTGGGCAATGAAATAGACGGATGAAAGAAGAGTAAAAATGAGATGAGAATGTTAAGGTGGTTGTGTGGTGTGACAAGACTGGGTAAAATACGAAAGTATATAAGGGGCAGTCTGAAAGTTGTGCCCATTATAGAAAAGACGAGAACTGCAAGATTAAGATGGTATGGACATGTAATGAGGAGGGATGAAAATCATGTGACTAAACCAGTGTTAAATATCAGTATAGATTGATATGCAACTAGAGGGAGGCCTAAAAAGAGATGGTTGGTTAGTGAGAAGTATGACGTTCCCGTAAAAGGAGTAGTGCCAGAGTTGACGAATGATAGGAGAGAATGGAAGAGAAAAACATGTTGTGCCGACCACACTTGCGAGTGGGATAAGGACAGAGGAGTGATGAAGAAACATAATTTGGTGTACATTTTTAAAATGTTTTATGCGTAAGACCATACCATATTAAGATAAAGTTTTGTTTGCGAAATCATTAAAACTTGTATGCAGCACTGACTTTTGAACTTAAGGAAACCGTGCGTATCTTTCTGTCCCTTAATTTATCTCTGTACGTTTGTGCGTGTATAGAATGATATATGGGTGTTATGTATTTATGGGTCTGCTATGTATTTTTATATTAAATAATTACAATTTAATAAATTAACGTCGTTAAATTATATAATAATGAATACTTTGCGGAGGACCATAATACATAAGGAATCACAATATTATTTTACTTCCGCAAATCCGCGAGTACATACTTAGTTAAACTATGTATTTTATAAAACAAAGTCCTCAAAAGATGTCAGTCTGTATGTGTTCGATCTTTTCAAAATCTACGAGACGGATTTTTGTACGGTGTTTACTAAAATATAGTGCAATTCGTGAGGAAGGTTTAAGTCAATAGTACATTCCACGAAACGGCTAAATTGATTTTGATAAGACTTTTGGAAGATACACGAGTTTGTGGAACAACATATTTACGAGGTAAACTTTGTGACACTGACTGCCACACGGAAGAAACCGCGAGTACTTACTATTTAATAGTTTTACTATTTATTCAATTAATTTAGTGAAAACCAATTTATTAATATATTTGTGTATCTATAATAAATAAACTACTACAATAAGCAAGTTTTTATTCCGAATGTTCTAACGTCGTTGCGTGTGTGTGTGTGTGTGTATGTGTGCGTGTGTATGTGTGTGTGTGTCTCTCTGTGTGTGTGTATACCTCTTGGTAGCATCAATTCTTAACGGATTTGTTTTATAATATTAGGAGTAACAGGTCTACCCAAAGCCATTTTTTTTATTCCGGTAAAATTAAATAAAACGCTAGAAATGTGGGTGATACAGCGAAGAGTGTTAGTTATGAAAAAATTGTGTCAAGCAATAAAAAAATATATAAAGAACATGAATTACTTTCTAACAGGACATTAACACGCTATTAAACAAAAAGTAGGTATTCATTTAGATATATTTCCGTTTTTATTACTATGTAAATGTAACATTTTGCCAGGATAAGTAAGCTGTTATATGTCAACAACCTAATTCAACAGCGGGTGCAAATCCTACTAATATTATAAATGCGAAAGTTTGTGAGTATGGATGGATGTTTGTTACTTTTTCACAAAAAAACTATCAGGCGGATTTGGATGAAACTTTACAGTTATATAGGTTATATATCAGAATAACATATAGGCTACAATTTGTAATGATTTTATGTTATATAACGATACATGTCAATAAAGTCGGAAAAAAATCTGGCCTCTGAGAGCTATCTCGGCGTACGCTGCCTAAATCATTAGAGTTAAACAAAGATAATGTAAGGTAGTATTTTTTGGTCTTTAATAGTTCTAAATAAAAGTCCGCGACACCATAGCATCTTTTATGTGGAAGCCACTATGACCAAAATTGTAAATCATAAATTTAATTAAATTAGATACTGTGACAGACAAAATTCGAAGCCGAAGCGAAGCGAAGCCGCTGACATAAACTAGTAGTAGCAGAGTTTGTCATTTATTTATTAAAGCGTACAAGTTCACAAGGCTTTAGTGCCTTATTTTGTGTTGTGCTCCACTATTGTGACTAAGGTATAATTTGTTTTTGTAAAGTTGGTTGACTAAGATCGACAATGTCTGTAACATGATTTACCCCTCGTATGTACGAGAAGTTTTTTACCATGCGTTAAAAATACTTCGAAATTAAACAAATGGGTATCCAGATATCTATTCACACGATAGCGCATTTAAAACACGATGTATTTTTATCGAGCAGTGTTCAATTTTAGTCATTAGACGTGGGACGTTCTGTCAATTATACCATACGAAACTTTTTATAACGCCTAATGCGGAATTTTATACGACGCAATTAATTCTGAATAGATTTTGTTTAATTTTTTGTGACAGCGTGATTCATAATGTTAAAAGTTTTTATGTAAATTGAAATGTCGGAAAAAGGTCCAGACGCCTTAGGAGTTTGGAAACACAGCCTGAAGCAATGTATGGTGAGATTTTTTATAGGTATATACAGAAAAGTCCGTGACAGTTGATTGAAAATTTTAATTAATTTAAGTGTTAATTGGAAATCTACATAAATAGATACAATATTAATTAAGGCAAGTTATTCTTTATTAAAATGGATACAGTAAGAATGCGAAGAAGAATAAAATTTTCAAATTTGGTTTAGATTAAAAAAAGGCTAAGTATTACTAAAACCAAACTTCTTACTTCATTTAACAGAAATCACTAATACTATATGAAATGATAATAGAGGCTTTTTTAGTCGTAAAACATAATGATCGAATGCTGGATGAAAGGATCTCGATTTTATTTATTAATTTCTAACAACTTTAGAATAAAAGTAAAATCGTGTTAGTTCTTTTTGGTACTTTTGCAGTGTAATAAAAGCAAAACCATAGAGTAATAGTAATTCATAGCAAACAAATAAGTCGCAAATCAAATAATTTTCGTTATTTGCACTGTGGCTACGGCCTAATCGCGTATTCTGGTAGCTGAATTCATTGTATAAATAATTTATTACATAATAAATAGATGAAATATTTATTGTTACAACAAATATTAGCATTGGGTTCTGGTGTTTAACAAGAGATACATTTGTCGCATTATTAATATCCTACACGATGTGTGTTTTAAGCGAATACAATTGTAACATGTTACTAATACCTTTTCATGTTTGAAACGTAAAGTATTATGTTTATGAAAGCATTATGCGTTTATATTTATTTCATTTTACACATATGTGTACATTATTTGTGAAAATGTAACGAAAATACATAAAAAAATATAAGGAATGTTACCCATTATTCGTTAATTTGAACTTATAAATTCTATACGTAAAAAAATTATAGTTATTTAATTACTTAATTTTTGTATTTAAGAAAAAAAAATGGTACAATAAAATTTACTTAGTTATGCTTAAGAATGATATCATTTAAATGGACTTCCTACTAAGTAATTATTTTGATTGTTAGGCTACTTTTCTGGCAATACTTCCATTTTTCACAGATTGTATCTGTCGTTTTGTTATAGCTAAGGGACTTGGAAGGATAAAAAAAGTAGTTCACTTTATCAAACGTAATGTAGATGCTGTTTTGATGTGGATAAAGTTAAATATTTAACTAAGATATGCTATAGCATATATGCAGAGGTACTTAGGAACAGAATAAACAGTAATCCGTTGCTGTGAAGGTTTGAACTTTATCTCACTTTCAAAAATGTATACTTTGTCCTTGAGTACGCGCTACATCATACAATTAGGTGAATGGGATAATTTATACCTGTGGTATGTCTTGATATTTACAAGTTACCTAATAAATTCTTAGCAAAATTATTAAAAAAAGTATGATAAACGAAAAAGTCGTAGATCAACGTCACTAAATCACATGACGCACTCAGGAGAAGAACCCAAAAAAATCGTGGAAATCTCATAAAAAATTAAGAGAAGAATAACAGCGGACGTCTATTTGAAGACGCATAATTACTTCAATTACAGGTAAACTAATTTGAACCGATGACTAATATTTGTAGCAACATCGTGGTTTATGGCTGAAATATGAGTCTCTCTTATTTTATCGTAAATGGGACTTAAGTTTACCATATCTTCATATGGCAGTGCAACATTATCAGTGTAAGGAAAGCCTTGCAGAAGATAGCAATGAAAATATGTAACTAATCTAAGAATTATATTTTGGAAAGAGCAAGCGCCGCGTTGCTTGCTGACTCTTCTCGGTAAGAGCTTTTTTCGAACCAACAGTTGAGTTGAAGGTTCAAAGCACTTGTTTACAAGTTTACTTACAGTAATAGTACTGTCTCAAAGTAGGAATTTTAAAATTTATTTATTTATTTAAGATAACTTTATTGTACACACTATAATATACAGATCATATTGTTAATAACTAAATGATAAACAAAGGGCGGCTGTATCACTTAAAGTGATCTCTTCCAGGCAACCTTAAAACTAAACGATATGGATAAGTGCAAGTGAGACTTTAATAGATAGATAAATATGATACTAATACTTAGGCTGCGTTCTGCGTGAGCGATCTGGACGTTAACGCGAAGCGGCACGGGTTGTCGCGGAAAAAATAAACAGTTCGTACCAAAAGTAATAATAAAATTATTTTGCTATAATCCGCGATACTTCATACTTCATTGAAGTGGCCGAACGCTAGATGCGATGGGGCGCGTCACGACTTGAGGCGAATGCGATCAGTTGTCTTGAAATTTCGGCGCGAAATGGACACGACGCCGTTAACAGTAACGGCCTCTTACTATCTCATTACTGGGCATAAGCCTCCTCTCTCCGATCTTGTATAGAAGGGTTGGGACCATGACCCACCACGCTGCTCAAATTCGGATTGATTGGTTACACACAGAATTCACACAGAATTATCTAAAGACATGAAGGTTTCCTTACTTGGTTTCCTATGTTTTCCTTCACCGAATAGCGTGTGATAAATTGCTAATATTAAGCCACATAAGTATAAATTGCAAAACTTTAAATTAAACGAAATTTTAATGAAAATGTTTATGGCTACTGAAACGGGGGTGCAAGACGGTGATGGTATAGGACGATACGCGCGCACATGGATATAGCCGCGGGGTATTGACACACGGCATTGAATACGCATCGTATCGTTCCGCAATCACTTAACTACGCACTCAAGTAGCGTTACGATATATTATACTACAAATTATATAAAATAAATAAAACAATACATTAATACTTGAATACTTATTATATTTCTACATAGTAGCACATTTTTTTTTCGAACTGACTTGTATGCTGTTAGCCCTAACGGCTTTTACAGCGTCACCGGGCGGGACGAGCAATGCAGAGAGTAGAGCGCAGACGCTCTACTTAAGTCGGGGAACGTCGTTCTAAGGGCCTCCTGCGAGGCCGGATATAGCACCTGGGATAGAAAGCCTCCTCTTTCAGTTACTTGGAGAGAAGGTTTGGAACCAAGACCCTCCCCGCTGCTCAAATGCGGACTGGTAGGTAGCACATATCCCCAGAATTCTCTATAACTTATTTCTCAAATTCACTTGGACGTACAGTGATCTGAATTTGAATTATACTCACGTTATTCCGTAATACACGAACATGCTGATATCGTACCAGTATATCGCGAGGTATCTCAGAATTGTAGAAGCTGTCGCTACGCCTACGATGAGAACCAAGCCTGGCATTTTGAACTTCCACAGCACTAGCATTAGAGGTAGAGTTGCTACGTAGAGCTGCATGTCCATACCGATTTGGTGGGTATGAGTTAAACACTGAAAGTAAAACAACAGTTAAGTAAAACACAAATTAAATTATTAGTAAAGTAAAGTAACGGCCTGTTACTGTCCCAGTATTGAGGGCCTCCTCTTCCGTCTTTGGAGAGAAGAGTTGGAGCTAAGACCTACCTAAGATTGGTAGGTTACACATATCCCTAAAGTTCTCTAGAGATATGAAGGTTTCCTCACGTTGTTTTCCTTCAGCGAAAAGCATGTGATAAATTGCAATTACCAATTTGACACATGAGTTTTACTAGAAAAACTCATTGGTGTCTGCCCTGGGTTTGAACTTGTGAATTTCTCTAAAGAGTTGCACGATGTCATGGCTGGGCTATCACAGCTTATATTAAGAAGTAATTAAACTACACACTAGTAGAGGAATTATTTGAATATATGTGTTATCTTATATGTAAAAATGAATGTTTGTTTTATGTCCTTTATAAACTCCGAAACGGCTGGACCGATTTTAATGAAATTTTCAGTCAATGAAAAAGACCCAGCGGTTGATTCTGTTAAGTTTGGTGGTGATAGGGGTATTTTTAAAACTGCTAATGACATGCCATTTTTTTTTGACGGGAGATCGAAACTAGACTGAGTCACAGCAATGCGAAGCCAGACAGCTAGTCGATGAATAAAATTGTCTGTCTGTCTGTATGTGATCGATTTTTTGTGTCAGATAAGTAGATATTTTCAAAACTCTCTCATTATTGATTGTGACACTCTCACTGACTAGCCTGGCTATTGATCTCTATTCTAGTATAACAAGTCTATGAGTTCATTAAAGGCAAACCATTGCTGTTTCAGATCGTATGCAAGTGTCGATCAAAAGTAATTAGGTCAAACTGGCATACAGGCAAGAAAACAATTAACTTAAAGTACGTAGGCGGGAAAAAATGTGCGCTCCGTTACACCTATTATTATCATTCTACAATATATACATATAAAAGTGAGAGACGAAAAATGTTTGTTGAATTATAATTACATTTTTCCGCAAAATTAATAGGATAAACAGCAACTTAAAAGAACTGTATCAGGGGATCGGGAGTTCAAATCTAACCCAACTACAAATTCTAAGTAATGATACAATTATTTGGCCCTAATCAGCGTTTATAAAAAAATGTAATACTAAGTACTGGAAACAGGTTGGCTCGTTGGTAGTGATCCTGCCTTCAGCTCCGCGGGTCGTGGATTCGATTCTCACTGCAGGCCAACATTTTATGCCGTGTGGTATCCGGCTGAGTAGAATAGACCACCCTCTTTCTTACCGAGGTGTCGTAAAAGGCGACTAAGGTAAGTTGACCCACCGTGTGGTATCCGATTGAGTAGAATAGACCACCCTCTTTCTTACCGAAGGATCGTAAAATACGACTAAGGTAAGTTGACGTCAGCCAGGCGAACGGCCATAAAATACGCAGCCAAATCATGAAACAACATGTTTGTGACATGTTTTGCCGGCCCCAGTTAAGAGTGGGATAAGGACAGGAGGATGATGATGCTAAGTGTAGGAAACACAATCCGTTCTCATACTTCGTGCTTCCTACACAATAGCGTTATATAGGTCTTCGTAAGAAACGCTGATTGTAGCAACATAATTCTATTGTTACTTTTATAAAGAAGTTAAAATAGCCCCATGGACACGGAGTCCAAAGAAACGTTGGAAGTTGGTGTCTCAAGCTGTCGCAGTAGCGACTATTCAGAAATAACTTCCGCTAAATGGGTCAATGACCCAAAAAAGGTCACAACAGCTCTCTGAATTCAAGTGACGCATAAAACGGGCTGATTCATATGAAGAGGACATCAAATTCAAATTATTATTTATTCAAAAGTAATAATAAAATTATTTTGCTATAATCCGCGATACAGTAAATAGAAAATATATATAGTGTTTAATGTATAGTGGACTATCAGTATTTTCATACCCGATACGTGCAGGATTCGTAAAAGCACATGCACTAACCTCCACCACTTCCACCACAATACACAAGCACTACACAGTTTCACTATCACAAACTCAACAATCGTTTCGCCCCGCAACCGAAGCATCATCAGGAGATAGACTCCACGACAAAATCGCAAAGTGAAGCGTTATCCAAACAAGCGTTGTTAAATAGTACTTGGTTCATCCCCACCCTTTATTTACCTCGGAACACGTGCAACAAGCTTGAACTAGAGACATTTATCTGCTCGTTAATGAGGGTGCCATTGTTATGCTTAATGATTTCTAATTGTTCCAAAATATTTAATTTCAAGCTTTTTTCGCAGGTGTGCAGTATTTCGAAACAATGGTCATTAGGAACTTTATGACCGCTTTCTAACAAATGTTTAGCGAAATGTGAATTTTGTGGCTTATTATTCCTGAAAGCGACCATATGTTCTTTAAAACGGGTTTCAAAATTACGACCAGTCTGACCCACATATGTATTATTGCATTCAGGACATTTTATTTTGTAAATACCACTCTTTTTCGGGCTTTCTAATTTGTCTTTATTATTGCCAATAATAATAATATTGTGGGTCAGACTGGTCGTGATTTTGAAACCCGTTTTAAAGAACATATGGTCGCTTTCAGGAATAATAAGCCACAAAATTCACATTTCGCTAAACATTTGTTAGAAAGCGGTCATAAAGTTCCTAATGACCATTGTTTCGAAATACTGCACACCTGCGAAAAAAGCTTGAAATTAAATATTTTGGAACAATTAGAAATCATTAAGCATAACAATGGCACCCTCATTAACGAGCAGATAAATGTCTCTAGTTCAAGCTTGTTGCACGTGTTCCGAGGTAAATAAAGGGTGGGGATGAACCAAGTACTATTTAACAACGCTTGTTTGGATAACGCTTCACTTTGCGATTTTGTCGTGGAGTCTATCTCCTGATGATGCTTCGGTTGCGGGGCGAAACGATTGTTGAGTTTGTGATAGTGAAACTGTGTAGTTCTTGTGTATTGTGGTGGAAGTGGTGGAGGTTTGTGCATGTGCTTTTACGAATCCTGCACGTATCGGGTATGAAAATACTGATAGTCCACTATACATTAAACACTATATATATTTTCTATTTACTGTATCGCGGATTATAGCAAAATAATTTTATTATTACTTTTGTATTATGGATCTCCGCAAAGTAACGCCTAATTCTATAAATTATTATTTATTCAATTAAACTTGTAGACAAGTAATTTTGAATCGTCAACTCTACTGCTGGTTCGGAAAGCTGTTTCTTCCGAGAAGAGCCAGCAAGAAACTCGGTGGTTGCTCTTCTAAAATAAAATTCTTATAACTTTTGGTCATTACTATCTTTAACAGGGTACAAGAGTAGCTATATCCACGCACTTTTATCATCTAAATAATCCTCAATAATGTAGTAGGCTTTTTTATCAGCCTCCCTTCAACAGCGTTTTTAAACTGCTGTAGTAGCAAAGATAAAATCGATTACGGGATTTTATTATAGAATCTTATACCCAAACCACAAACGAGTTATTTACTTTTGCAAGGCACAAAGCAGGAACTGCAAGGTTATGTCGGTTCCTACTTTGTCTGTTATATACATCGCCAATAATTATTAACATTACATCGTTTGGAGTTACTTGTATCCATCAGAAGAGGTCCATATGTTGAAGTGAGTTAAAAAAAAAATTGCCGTGCATGAAGCCGCAACGATATTCTAGTATTTATTAAGTAGGTGACATGGTATTTGAAATATTGCGACTATCGAGTTATATAACTCCATGGGAATAATATCTATAATGAGCCGCTATTGTTTGAGTACGTAGCGATAAAAGATGAGAATTTTGTTATCTTAAAAACTGTTGTTAAAATAAAACAAAAGATTCAACTATGCTTACTCCAATCAGCCATTATTCAGTTTAACTTATAGTTTAATTATTATTGTTATTTATCTTATCTAAACGACAAAAATTGTTACCGAGAATGATTACTATTTTTAATTATTATTTTTTTTATATTAGGACTAAATACGGCTGCTAATTTGGTGTGCGTAAAGTCAAATTCAAATTCAAAATAATTTGTATTCAAGTAAACATGTAAAAAATAGTTTTATCAAAACTACACTAAACTACATACAGTTTTGCATTTACAATTGCGAGTAAATCCTGACAGACGTTCGAGCGTCAAAGCGTTACAAAATCACACCCACACCTTTATACTCAAAAAAATTGCAATAAATTATGAAATAATTCACGTTTTCTAATTAACTATTATAATCAATATATGTTAAATACAATATTTTATTAAGTGCTTTTATACTTGAATATGATAAGTATATCTATGTCATACATATATACTGCCTAGGTACAAGATAATGGTAGCAAGACAAAAAAAGCTTACCATTTCCTCAAATCCAAAATAGTTATGTATGAAAAGGAAGCTTTTCCACATGTTTTTCTCGCAGACTCGACTGTGCTCCTCTACAACCAAATTCCACTGGGGTCCATTATTGATGTCAGGCAGAATGTAGGTGCAGAAGAGCATTAAACTTAGAAACAACGGGAACAGCCTGAAAGTATAAAGTATTTATCTATTTTAATATTACTTATCTACGTACGATCTTGCGCCGCCTGGATCTAGTGGCTCCTTGTGACCTTTTTGAGGTCCTCTGTCCACCTCGTAGGAGGTCTACCGATGCTGCGCTTTACAGTGCGGGGTCGCCATTCCAGCACCTTAAGACCCCAGTGCCCATCGGTTCTCCGCACTATGTGCCCCACCCATCGCCACTTCAGCTTCGCATCACGCTGAGCTATGTCGGTCTAGTTCTTCTAAGGATCTCCTCATTCCTGATTTGATCTCGCAGAGACACTCCGAGCATAGCTCGCTCCATCGCCCGCTGAGCGACTCTGAGCTTTCTTATAAGGCCCATACTTGTATATATCGGATACTCGGACATAGGTCTCCTTACGGGATCTCCACACCACACGGTCCTGTGCCGCTTGGATCCAGCGGCTCCCCGCGACCTTTTTGAGGTGTCTGTCCACCTCGTAGGAGGTCTTCCAATGCTGCGTTTACCGGTGCGGGGTCGCCATTCCAGCACCTTAGGACCCCAACGCCCATCGGTTCTACGTACTATGTGCCCCGCCCATTGCCACTTCAGCTTTGCGACACGATGAGCTATGTCGGTAACTCTGGTTCTTCTACGGATCTCCTCATGCCTGATTTGATCACGTAGAGATACACCAAGCATAGCTCGCTCCATAGCTCGCTGAGTGACTCTGAGCTTTCTTATGAGGCCCATAGTCAGCGACCACATCACGCACTTGTAAAAAACTCGTTTGTTTGGGAACTTTAGTCGCATGAGCTGCGTAAATCAACAGGTATATACTAAAGTGATATACTAAAGAATTGTTGAGAGAGATCTACAAAATACTACACAAAGTCCGCGACAACATGTCTCTATCTCTTAAAGAAGTTAATATCACATTAACTTCTTTATGTTCAAAATTTCAATTAAATACACTGATTTCCAAGGGGGGAAGGCACAGCTAGTATATATATAAATTTACTAGTTGTCTGTTACCCTATAACAGAAGTATTTTGTAACCCACTTTGGAGATAGAAAGCCGCGAGTATAATTGTCGCAGCTAAGTCAAGGAATAATAGTTGAGAATGTAACAAAACACGTCGTGCTGACCTCACTTAGAATGGCATAAGGGTAAGAGATTGATGATGTGTAGGTAAAGTAGCGGCCTGTTACAATCCCACTGCTGGGAATAGGTCATCTCTCTCCCTTTCTGGAGAGAAGGGTTGGAGCTAAGACCTACCACGCTGCGCCAATGCGGATTGATAGGTTACACATATCTCCAGAATTCTCTAGAGATATGCAGATTTCCTCATGATGTTTTCCTTCACTGAAAAGAGTGTGATTAAATTGCAATTATTAATTAGACACATGAGTTTTAATAGAAAAACTTATTGGTGCCTACCCGGGTTGAACTCAAGTTCCCCTCGAAAGAGTCGCACGGTCTCGCCGCTGGGTTATCACAGCTTGATGTGTAGGTAAACACCAATAATATACACACGCCTTTATACTAGCTTCTTATCTCACGTTCATTAGAATATAGGGAACACGTGCTTAATAAACTATCGGATTTTCTTAATTACATCAGACAACGATTACTGGGTATTGTTTAATTGGTATTTGATATTTTTATTAATTAACTCAGATTACAGTCGGTTAAAGATCTTTAGAGACTATTATGATTTACTAATTTAGTGTAGTGTCATGATGATGTCATTCACTCTAGTTTTGGGACGTTAATATTGATTATCGATAATTTCCAGCGTCCGGGAAAGTACTTGAGAATTTATTCAATGATCACTTAAAATTTGGAAACCTGAGCTTTAACTATAAACGTCGTTGCAAGATTGGAGTAAGTTAGGGGAGTGGAGTTCAAAATATGACCCTAAGTGAGTTGAATGGAGTCAAAACGAAATGGCAATAGCAAAATGTCTTTTAGGTGTAAAAATTTTAAGACGAAAGCGGAAGACCAGCCAAGATCCAGCTTTAGCTTTTACGTTTGCTCTTAGCATGCCCCAGCTATTCCTATAAAGCATGCCAGCTTCTTCAAACCAATTGAGATCTTCAGCCGGGCTTCGATATCTCTCAAAGAGATATCCACTTTGAATGCACTTGTTTCTTGGTACAGTAACTCTCCAGCAGATATCTTCGAGATCGTTTCTCTACTTGGGGGTAGTATATTTTTGCACGATATCAACCTTAACATCTTGGCATTTCTATTACTAAACGATATGCTGCTTCGATGATACCCTTACGTATAATTTGATCAAGTTGATATACTAGGAGGATTGCTCTTTATTTTACTAATTCTAAGCTATTTAACTCTAACCCTTCATATGAGACATATAATCAACGTATCATATCTATTTATATTCGTGAATTTGCTTGCGTTAACTTAAGCGCTAAGTTACCCTCAATTATGGAGTATGTAATTTTTCTGTTCTTAAAAGAAAGACGGCAATTAGTTATTCTGTTTGTTACTGCGGTGTACAGATCAGAACAAACAGCCGTATACTGTATCCGCAGAACAGAGATCAACCCAAAAGTGGTAAAGTAGTGGCCTGTTACAATGCCACTGCTGGGAATAGGCCCCCTCTCTCCGTTTCTGGAGAGAAGGGTTGGGGCTAAGACCTACCACGCTGCTCCAATGCGGATTGGTAAGTTACACATATCTACAAAATTCTCTAGACACGAAAAGCGTGTGATAAATTGCAATTATCAATTAAACACATGAGTTTTAATAAAAAAAACTCATTGGTGCCTGCCCGGATTTGAACTCGTCTTCCCCTCGAAAGAGTCGCACGGTCTCATCGCTGGGCTATCACAGCTCTCACCGCTGGGTTATCACAGCTCTCACCGCTGGGTTATCACAGCAAGGTGGTATAGGGTTCAAATGAATGTGATGATAATATAATATAATAAAGCAGACTATCTTGGGAAGACCTTCACAATGTAAAGAGAATGGAAGGCTGAATGGAAGGATGAATTATAAGAATCTGTGTTTCATCATTTGTAAACATTAACTTATGTATTCATTATAACCAATTATAAAATATTATAACGGCTAATAAAGAAATGACAATGAAGTTAATCCATAGTTTTATATCGTTACATATTTTGAAAAATAAATAATGATATAAGCTCATATTGTTACACGTATATAGGCGAATCACTAATGATAGACACTTACCCGAGAATAATGATAGGTAAGTATAGAATATAGGTAAATATACAATATATGTCTTTATTAAGGATTTCATCGGACCAGTTGTTAGTAAATACCTTAAAATATAGTTCTAGCTTTCTTACTATACTATAGCAAATATAATACCTTAAATTAAGCTTATGTATTTATCCAACAAAAAAAGCTCAGATAAAATTGTATGAATTTTGTCTGCAATAACATTTAAAATAAAATTAATAAAAAATAGAGATATATATAAATAACAAACTTTATAAAAACTAGAAAAAGATATGGTATACTTATAAAATATACACTTATATATATATATATATACTTATTTTATTACAGCATTCAGGCATTACTATAATTAATAATAATTCAGACAATACTATAAATAAATAATAAATAATCCGATAATCCTATAAATAATAAGTGTAAATACTCATAGTATTTTTATTTACCTTACCTTCTCTCGGATGGATACACAGTAAAATAGCAAACTTGTCGAATTAAAAGCCATTGTTGAGTAAATTAGCTTAAATAAACACTTTAATATTCAGAAAGTCTTTAATACCAATTAAAGAATTATAATAAAACAGCCATCTATCAGTTATAAAAGTTATTCCAAATTCTAAAGTAAGTAAAGTAGCGGCCTGTTACAATCCCACAGCTGGGAATAGGCCTCCTCTCTCCGTTTCTGGAGAGAAGTGTTGGAGCTAAGACATACCACGCTGCTCCAATGCGGATTGCTAGGCTACACATATCTCCAGTATTCTCTAGAGATATGCAGGTTTCCTCACGATGTTTTCCTTCACCGAAAAGCGTGTGATTAATTGCAATTATCAATTAGACACAAGAGTTTTAATCGAAAAACCCATTGGTGCCTGCCCGGGTTTGAACTCGTGTTCCCCTCGAAAGAGTCGCACGGTCTTAGCGCTGGGCTATTACAAATTCTAAAGTATTTATCATTTAATATCAAATAATGATTAAAGTTGACTATAAAAATAAAACAATAGAAACGATAGTCTGCGTGCAGCTTAACAAAAACATTTAACTACTCATTTAAATTATACCTTAAATTGCACCACATCTTATGCAAGCTACGTGGAACAAGGTTAAACCTTCAATTATAATTGCTGTTAAACAAACAACAAACAAATATTATATTGAATAATAAGTACACATAACTAGTATTAAGTTCGTATATTATATTAGTTACTTGTGATTTAAGAGGTAAGTAGGTTCTTAAACTTACCTAAACCATCTAGACAGCAGTTTATTCCTCACATCGATGGTTCCCTTTCTCTCTAACTCCTGCAGTAAGTTGTGCGCGTTCAGAAACCCGCTGAGGTACAAGAAACTGTCCGTATATACTATCGCTGATCGGCCGATCACTGCCCATGGCATCCCGAATACCTATGATAATCAAAACTATATATATTACACCGGCAAACGAACATATAGGCCAAATATAATAATACTTATGTTATGAATGCGAGTTCTGTCTTTCTGTTTTTACTTTTTTTATAGGTAAATCGCTGGAGCAATATTGATGAAATTTGGGAGTGGCCGCAAGAGATAAGATATTTTTTAAAAACGGGATATAAAACAGCAACCACACTGGCCAGAAGTCATAAATGTACTAAAAAATCTATAGTTATTAGAAAACAAAGTCCCAAAAAGCTGTCTGTATGTATGTAATCGATTTTCTCACAATCTACTGAACGGATTTTTGTACGGTTTTCACCAAAAGATAGTGACAATACTTCCGAATGGTTTAGGTAAATAGTACATATCGGTATTATGTAAATTATATTGTAGAGATCGAGCAGTTGTTGCAAACTTGCTTGCTGGGAGCTTTAGTCGAATTCGCTGCGTAAACCAGCAGTGATACGCTAAAATGATGTACTAGAGAATTGTAGATCTATAAAAATACAACAAAAAAGTCAGCAAAGATAGCATGTCTCTATCTCTTATGGTTAACTCACAATAACTACTTTCGTGTTTAAAATTTGAATTATAGAAAAAATTTTGACACGCTGATTTCTACGCGGGCGAAGTCCCTGGCACGGCTAGTAATTTATAAAATTTTCGATTTTTTTTACCATTTTGTCTTAAATCGACAATAGCAAAATCTCCTGATGACGTTTCGGTTGCGGGGCGAAAATATTGTTGAGTTTGTGATAGTTAACGCGTGTAGTGCTTGTGTATTGAGGTAGCGTAGAGAGTACAGAGGTAGGTGGAGGTTTGTACATATGTTTTTACAAATCCTGCATGTATCAGGTATGAAAATGGATAGTCCACCCTTCATTTCACTTTATATATTTTTTGTATTTACTTTACCTTGATTCATCATTCTCCCGCCCATTATTCCATTCTAAGTGGGATCGGCACACCATGTTTGAAACACGATGGTTTGTGATTTGACTATATATTTTACGATTGACCACCTGCCTGTCGTCAACTTACCTTAGTCGCGTTTTACGACACCTAAGTAGGAAATGAGGTTGATCTATTCTACTCACCCGTATACCACACGGCAGCCATTTTATTTTATCGCAGATTATAGGAAAAATAATTCTATTATTACTTTTATAGGCAGTTTATTTCAAAGTATGAAAAATTAATTATTTTGTTTAATTCTAAAAACGGACACAACATTCCGGTAGTCCGATATTATCTGTTAATCTAATGTCTTCCATTCCTTTTAACGTATAATAGGTTCAAGGTGGTTGTAAACTCGGTTCAAATAGCCGGAAACATTGCTCAAGACAGTAAGTAATTTAGATGGAGGTGTGGTTAGTGCTCGCGTATGATTTACTTTAGTAGTTCAGTACAAGGCCCTAATTGTGAAATAACGCTGCTATATTCCGTTTTTTGTGTTATTCAACAAATTTGCACTTGACAACTTCATACAATAATGGTAGTAATAGAATTCAAAAAAAAACTATGTTAAATATATTCAACAACTTTCAAATGATTTTTAAATATTTCTTATATAGGAAGTACATCGGACGAAGTCGGGATAAAGTATATAAACGGAAAAACAAGAGAGCAGTTTTTATAAGACTACTTTATTTTATTTTCTTTCTCCAATCTTTTAAACGGTTCCACTTTCTTTTTTTTTGGATTTTATAAATAAATATTAATATATGGGACACTTACACACACGGTCGTCCGTTCCCAAAGTAAGTAAGTTAATACTTGTGTTATGGGTGACGGACAACTGGTAAAGATATAGTTTTAAATACAAATATACACCCAGTATATAGAAATATACGCTCGAAGAACCAATAAATTGTTGATAGAAAATGTTGGCCCTCTGCGGTAACGAACCCGCGAAGATAGATTTTCACTGCTGAACTACGTTTATTAAAAGGACTTCCAAACAAGATGTTTTGCCGCTTAAATCCGTGGATCTAAGCGGCATAAAACATCGTGTTCTGTTAAAAAATCGTAGTTACAAAATCGTAGTTACAAAGTCGTGGTTACAAAATTGTTAATACAAAATTGCGAAAACAATTTTGTATTTTTTTTGTGAACTGCCAGGTTGATATCGGATCTTAACCATTGCTGAATCTGGGTATGTAGCTTTATTATCAATAGGCAGATTTTTTATAACATGACAATATCTGCATACCAGGTCCTATAGTTTTCAGTTTGATTCTAAGGTTTACAAATTTCAAGGTATATCGCACGTTTAATATTAAAGTGACCTAATTCAAAATTAGGCTCAATTGAGTTAGATACATTGTAATCCTTATTTCAATGCCATTTATGACATATAGTGCTACGAACTACTAAAAAGCTATATTTTTTTTAATTTTATGGTTCTTTTTATACTTACGAGTTTTATAGGCACTACGCTACGCATTATTGCAATTTGCCTCAAAAAGAATTTTTTAATTCGGTCACTAATAATAAGCGTAGGATAAAACTTGAACAAAGAATCTATATATTTTTAGACTTATAATGAAATATATGTTATTTTAATTACAATAAAAAAGATTATATACCTCGGAATAGCTAGTTTTGTTGATATATGGACTATGTGCCATTGCCATGGATTTGTGAGCGAGAAGTAGAGCAAAAGCGTTGATGCCTCTAAACGCGTCAACTCCCTTAACTCGGGTTGGCGAATCAGTCAAGTCGAATATTTTCCGGAAGTTACGTTTCACTGAAAACGCGTTGAACAACTTCTCTAAGTTCGTTCCGCCTTCCTTTCCGTCATCCAACATTGTTCCCAAACTTAACAATAGGATGATTGCAAGGAAAAATGTTCTGAAACAAGAATAAGGTATTTCAAGATAGATTTTTCACTTCTAATGTATGAAATAGCCTCCGGGCTTCTGTTTTCCCTGAAAGTCTATGTTATTCCCTGTGTAGTACTATGTGGTAGCCTTTAAAGCAATAATTAAATAAGCACCTTCTGGAACATTCTGACTATACTGAGCTATGCTCAGTAAAACGAGTGTGTATTTATTCTAAAAAATCTTCTAGAAGCTATTAATAGTACAAAAACTTTTAAGCCATTGAAAAAACTACCTTTAAAAGATCGCTCTTAAATTATAATCTTAATGCTATATTTTTTACTTACATAGCTAATGATTTTCCAAAAGAATAGGGCCGTTTGACATCTTTAACGGTGCACATGGTGTTCTGAACCCTAACAGATATGCCTAGGCCTGCCAGTTTGTATGACATTTCGTCTTCTAAATCGAAGCTACTGCAAGAGCTTGGAATGCACACTCCCCAGAGAATACTCGAGTATCTTGGAACTCGATGGCCCATCTGAAAAAAAAATATATTGGAAAGTGCAAAAATATATAGTAAAACATACATAATAAAATATTTTCAAAAATAATTCATAATCAGATTCCGAAAAAGAATTAGACCCCGATCATCAACTGCAATATATGAAGAAATAACATGAATGAATATGACATAGCCGATTTAGTAGAATTAGGTCTTAGCTTTTGGGACCATTATCTGATCAGCCCATGAGATACAGTATTATATTGTAATCAAATTTACCTAACTAAACGGTTAGCTCCCGGGAATCTGAAGAAGATCGTATAAGATTTGAGTAACTTATTATTGCTAAGAATTTTTTATAACATCACTATTGGTTCATCCATGACATTAATGGAAAGCTCACAATGAGCAATATAAAGAAATTGCTCGGAACTATTTAAATTGATAATTAGATTTTCAGAAGACTGAAATTGCTTAAGACGAAGCTAAACTGTCCAATAAAAAGGGCACAAGGTTTAAAAAACTATTGGAATCCCAACGTGATGAATTGACGTGACTGAAGACGCAATGTTGGTAGACTATTTAATAGATAGATAGTTGATCTTACAAAGATCGTTACAATGGATGGAACGAGAATATCTGATGCGCTAAAGGTTCGCCAAATCCATCAGCTAAAACTAATAGATGACATTATGCTTGATATATAGTGCTTTATATATTTGTCGAAACAATGTGGATTGTAAAATGAAGTCAAATAGATGTCGCGTGAAAAGTAAAGAATAACTAGCTGACCGGGTAAACGTTGTTTTATCATATTATTTTTAGGAAATTTCTTATATAATAGGAAAAAAAATATGTTTGAGGTGAACAACCCTTATCACTTAGGGGTATGAAATGGTAGGGGTATTAGATAGTAGGCGATTCTCAGACTTACTGAATATGCATATAAAATTTCATAAAAATCGGTCAAGCTACTTGGTAGGAGTATGGTAACTAGCATTGTGATATGAGAACTTTATAGATGCGAATCAAGTTAAGGATAAGGTAGAAACATGCTGTAGCGGAATTTTTGGTAGACTTTATAATTCTCTAGTATATTGCTTTAATTTATTCAGCAGGCAAGTTTTTTTTGAATTGCCCGACCACTTTAGCACAATTTACATAAAACGGTAATGTACTATTAACCTAAATCTTTTAGCAAAATTTGAACAGAAATCCGTTCAAAAGATTTTAAGAAAATTGATTACATACAGGCAGATATCTTTTGGGGACATTGTATTATAATTAGTATAGATAATATCTATTAGGACTGAATATAAATAGCGTGACAATTCCATTTCTGACGTTGAGCAAAGCAGGGAACTGTTAACTGTGTAGTTAAAAAATTTTGTATCGCTGTTCAATGATAGAAAAATTTCTGTGGTATTGTGATGCCTATATAAGGGAAGCAATTCATTGTCAGCTGGTGTCTTCCACAAAACCGTAGCACTGCCTACCGTCTTGGTCAAAGGCTATTGTATTACACAATAAGAATTGTGATTCAAAATAAAGACAGAGACCAAATAAGCTGACAATGTGGACGGTAGAGCTCCCCACGGAATTTTAATGAATACTCAGACCTTGGTATTTGCGTGATCGAGATCCAGATGATTATATAGTTTGTTTAAAACGTCAAATTTACATTATACAATGTTTTTATGCTAGTGATGCTCACGAAAACTATTACCAATATATAAAAGTAAAGTAAAGTAACTGCCTATTACTATGCCCACTGCTAGGCTAAGACCTACCACGCTACAAAAGTAATAATTAAATTATTTTGCTATAATCCGCTATACAGTAAATAGAAAATATTTATAGTGCTAAATGTATAGTGGACTATCCAATTTTTCATACCCGTTACATGCAGAATTCGTAAAAACACATGCACAAACCTCCACCACTGCCACCACAATACACAAGCACTACACACGTTCACTATCACAAACTCAACAATCGTTTCGCCCCGCAACCGAAGCATTAAACGATAAATCATCTAACATATATCCTGTAAAGTTTAAATTAAATATATAGTAGTAGTATGTTATTTGAAAGAGGAAAATCTTTGAGATACACTGATTTCTACGCGGGCAAAACTACAGGTACTAGCCAGTACTCTATAAAACTTATGTATATTCCTTTGTAGTAAAGTAAATCGTGATGAAACATGAATAGTCCTAGAGAATTAAATGGGATATGAGTATCCTGTATATTTAGACAGCAAATCTTTGATCAAAATATCTCACTTCTAAGCACGCTCGGATGAGCCACTCAGATTAAATTGTATACGGAAATTTAAACGTATATTAAAAGTTTATAATATAATGTACTGAACATTTACCAGCTGTGATAGCTTAGCGGCGAGACCGTGCGAGTCTTTCGAGGGGAACACGAGTTCAAACCCGGGCAGGCACCAATAAGTTTTTCTATTAAAACTCATGTGTCTAATTGATAATTGCAATTTATCACACGCTTTTCGGTAAAGGAAAACATCGTGAGAGAACCTGTATATCTCTAGAGAACTCTGGAGATATGTGTAACCTACCAATCCGCATTGGAGCAGCGTGGTAGGTCTTAGCTCCAACCCTTCTCTCCAGAAATGGAGAGAGGAGGCCTATTCCCAGGAGTGGGATTGTGACAGGCCGCTACTTACATTTACCAAGTCATCTGACGAATATTTTCCAAGATGACATTTTTATTTTATTACTTACGATTCACCCTAAGGAAATCGCGTCAATAGAATCACCTTCAAGTTAGTATTTAAAAAGTTAAAAAGTACCGGTTTTTGTTACTATCCCACAGCTGAGAATTTGGATTGATAGCTTTTTTTGAGTTGCAGTTTTCCTCACGATGTTTTTGTATATGATTTCCTTTAATTTAATCACATCTCATACGTGGAAGGTATAGTCGAATCATTAACATACAATTGCGACATAAACGATATGTTTAAATACTCATGATTTGCATTACACACCAGTGTTTTGAATATAAATTTAAAATGAACTATTTTTTTCTATTTATTATACGACTGCCTAAGTATGAGGTAGGTAAGAGGTACATTTTCTTAATATATTTGTCGGGATGTTTATAAGGTACATGTGAGCCTGGTATATAAGTTTCATTTGTACAAATTTTCATCAATATTGATACAGCGGCTTAACTCTGAAAGTATAAAGATAGTATGACAGTCTTTTGCATTTATAATATTATATTAAAGTTGACGCGAATGTAGCCGCGGGTAAGCCCTAGTTGACTGGTCAGTTGGTGCAGGTGGCAGATATCTATCTGCCTTAAGCTCCGTGGATCGCGGGTTTGATTCCCACTTACGACCAATATTTTCTAAAAAGAATTGTTGGTTCTTCGAGGGTGGGTGTATTAAAGTATATGAATATTAATAAAAATTATAAAAGCATATATTTAACCCGCCGTGTGGTATCCGGCTGAGTAGAATGGACCACCCTCTTTCTTACCGAGGGGTCGTAAAATACGATTAAGGTAACTTGACGTCAGGCAGGCAGCCGGTCGTAAAATACGTAGCCAAATCATGTGACAACATGTTTTTAACATGTTGTGCCGATCCCACTTAGAGTGGGATAAGGGCAGGAGAATGATGATATATAAGCATATATTTACCAGTTATCTGTCACCCATAATATGTTACTTACTTAAGCGATTGATGGTCAGGTGTGTAAGTATCCCATATATTTACTGTATAATATTTACTGAACTTTTAAGGAATTTTATTGAAGTTAACTTAAGTTTCGTGCTTTTACCCTGTTTTACAATGTTGGCTAAAAGTTGCAAAATTACTATTCACAGTAAATATAGGGTGTACGACCTCAAACGTCCGGCGACACTTAGAATTTTAGATAATGTTACGTTAAGTTACGTGATCTGGTTAAAAAACCAACAGGATAAACTAAACCACCACTAAGGCCACCAACTAACGGCCAGTCTTCGAAAAATTCTTTTAACGGGAATCAATAACCAAGCTTGTCGCTATACGTTACTACCATATGTTATTCTGTATTTAAACTATATTAATACTGTTAACGTTCCTGTTATAATTAATTGTAAAATTCATATATTTTATAATGACCACTCTAAATGGTGCGAATGCAAGGGAAACGAAGAGAGGATATATGTATAACCAAAGCGGAGCGCGGGACTCGCTCTCTTGTTCCGGAAAGATTTGCGAAGTTCACAACCAAGTGCTGAGTGTTTTTTTGTTTTAAAGTTTATATTATTATGAAACTGTTGAAATAAAGGATAAGTCAATAATACCAAAAATCATATCGATTCTTTGCACCGTTTAATCCTTACAAAAAGAAACATACTATATGGATTACAAGTAGACATATAAATTAAAAATGATTTATTAATCTGGCCACGTACTTGGAGGAACCGTTTGACGCATCAAACATATAGTTGATGTCAATTTGATTGCAAACCTCAGATTGTTACGTCTGCGGATAGAATACCAACTATCGGATATTGTTTAATTAAGGTTTTTTGTTCTTGACCTTGGGTCTTGGAATTGAAATGGTAAGATGTGAAGAACATTGTGTATAGAATAGATAGGTGTAGTGGTCTCAACTCGTTAAAACAGCAACTCCCGCACGTAATATTATTGTTGTAAAGTCAGGTGAACAGACAATGCCTTTTTTACTGTCTGTAATCTTTTAGCCCTAGCGACTTTAACAGCATTAAGAAGAGTAAGCGCAGATGCATCGTCAGATACGGCGCTGCACACGCTCGCGGACTGCCCAGCTTGGGCGATTCAGCGGGCGAAGCTCGTGGCAGAGGTGGGGCACGATCTCTCCCTGCCCACTGTGGTTCGTGCCATGGTGGACAGGGAGGGATCGTGGGCAGCGATGGCCTCCTTCTGCGAGGATGTTATCTTGCGGAAGGAGGCGGCGGGACGGATCCGGGAAGTCAAGTCTTTGGATCCGATCCGCCGCAGGCGAGCGGGGCGCCGGCTACTCGCCGAAGTCCGTCGCATGCCGCCCTAACGGGGACTTTCTGGGCGTTCCGAACGGGGTTTATCGGACGCCCTCTTTATAAGGTCCCCGAGGCGGTCGATGCATCTGATGCTCCTGATGCATCGTCCAGCGGAGGGAGGGGCCACTTTTAGAGAGGCCCCGACCCAGAGGTGGCGCACTCTGGGGTTTAGAGTGCTGCTGGCGGGAGTGGGGTCAAATAAGGCACCCTGCACCCGCTACCAGCAGCGTGGTGGAGCATACAGGTTATTTTAGTCGGTGCGAGTCCGACATAACCACTGCCCGTTCCCGTCGGGCGGTGGTACCCATAAGGGGTTTATTCCTGTATAAAAAAAAAAAAAAGATGCATCGTCAAGGTTGCGTAGTACGGAGAGTAGAGTGAGTAGTGCGCAGACGCTATAATAGCTTCAGGGAACGTTCTAAGGCTGTCTCCTGTGAGGCCAGTAGTATAACTAAGAATAGTAGTCACACCGTCGGGAGTGACGACATTCGACGTCAAAACGATCGCAGGAAACACGGTACAAGAAGTTGCATGCAAAACTCTTCATATCCAATGTGTGCAAAAGAAGAAGAATTTGATTAATATCTAAAAATTAATGATGTAGCTATTTATTTATTTAATCAGGGACTCCAACAGAGGTATGCATAATAAAGTAATAATATGATTTGACACATGAGCTAAGTGTACCCCCAATTATAGGAGAACGCAACATGCTCCATATACAGTGTTACAAATGTAATGAAAAAGATAATCGAAGAACAAACAAATTTAAACTTATAAGTCTAGATAAAGGTAAAAGAAAAAATACAAAAATGAAACTAAAAATAAGATAAAATATTAGATTACACGGAGGATAATAAAAATTAAAATAATTAAAGATACAAGAAATATTAAACAAGAATAGAATAGACCACCCTCCTTTCTTACCGAGGTGTCGTAAGAGGCGACTAAGGTATGTGCCGTGTGGTATCCGGCCGCATAGAATAGACCATCCTCATTTCTTACCGAGATGTCTTAAATGGAGACTAAGGTAAGTTGAAGTCAGGCAGGGGCCGGTCGTAAAATACGTAGCCAAATCATGCGACAACATGTTTGTAACATGTTTGAATAAGGGCAGGAGAATGATGATATAAGAAATATTAAAAAAAACATTGGTTGGTTACTATTAAGTAATATACTAATTACTGGAGTAGTAAGTCCAGCATTTATTTTTGAAAACGTTTATCGCATCGAAACTTATATCGTGGAGTCTAAACATTCTAGCTAAAGGAGCTTTCTTACCTAAGTTTGTTTTGAACTTACTAGTTTTGAATAGCTGACATGGATAACGGGGTAATCTGGTAATCCATTTATATTGATGTTCCCTAATAAATACGGACTATCAATCATATTATGGAAAAGCTTATATAAAAAAAACTAAGTCTAAAATATTTTCGAATATATGGCTGCATTTGGATGTGCTTAAATCGATCACTGTAACTTATAATGAAATCTAAAGCTATATTAGTAAGGATAAGCGATAATAAGTAATTTTATTAGCTGAAACGCACAAGAGCAGAAGCATCGTCGAGGGTGTGAAATTTTGAAGAGTTATAAAACTCTACTAATCTCGAAGAACTTCGTCCAAAGAGTCCTGTGAGGCACAACAACGGCTTAGGGTGACACGTTGTGGTGGGTAAGCCAAAATTGTTCGTATAGTAGTTAGTATTCGGTCAAAAAGAAAATATATACGTTGTATCTTACCAATAATACGCGTTTTGGTTATACCATTAACGATCTTGATGTAATATCCTGATCATCATCATCCTCCTGCCCTTATCTAAGTGGGGTCGGCACAACATGGTACAAAAATGTTGTCACATGATTTGGCTACGAATTTTACGACTGGCCGACTGCCTGTCGTTAACTTACCTTAGTCGCCTTTTAGGACACCTCGGTAAGAATAGAGGGTGGTCTATTCTACTCAGCTGGATACCACACGGCGGTTGATGTAATATCGTGATATATGACGTCATACCCAAAATAATTAATACAATGCGACTATTATAGTGCGACATAAATAGTCAAAATGATCTATTGGAATGGGCAGCACATTTGCTTTGGTTGTTTAATAGATACATTATACGCGGTCCAAATACGTGCTGTTGCCAAGAAGCGTAGTGTAGTGACTGATATATCTATATATAACTGCTAGCTTACCCGACACGTTGTCCTGTCATAACTATTCAAGTAAGAGAGATTTCCTCAGTTTCCTCTAAACTTACAATTTTCCCTTCGATATATATCGCGTATCGTGATATAAAACCCTTTTCTTTAACTACATACTTAACTGTGAAACATCGGCAATAAAAAACCTTAATACTTAGTACTGATAAACTTAAATAAGAGCCTTTAAGCATAAAGCATAAAAGCTTAAAGCATAAAAGCCTTCATAGAAAAATACATATATAAAAAAAGTAATTTTATCTAAATTAGATAATATTCTTGTTATTTATAATATAATTAATTAAAAATAATAATGATTGTGTTAATTATTACTTTATGACAACATAAACTAGACTAGACATTGACATTGTATATATTGACATTATTACATTACATTTTACTGTAGCTTTAATTATTATAACTAATGACGAGATAACCTTCAATTAATAGAACATTTATAAATGAATTCAGAATATGTAATTTTAAGTAAATATTTAAAATGTGACTATTGTTGGTTGTCCATTGAATAAATAAATAGAAAAGCTTACATACGAAAAATTATGATTATTAATCGATTTAAAACTGCTATCCTTTAAGTAGGACTATCATATAACTACCTAAAAATTTCATTGAAATCAGTTCGGTGGTTTTGAAGATTAGCGTAAAGGCACACTGTGACACGGGATTTTATATATAAAAAAAATATACGCAACTTTATCTATATGAACTTCAGTGTTCAGATAAAAAGTAGTTATGTTAATTACCCAATATCTACTACTTTTTCTACTACTATTTCTAACAGCTACTTAACAAATATGTTCATATCAGAAGCCAAGCAACTCTTTGTTTCATTCGGTTATGGAAAAAGGTACAGAAAATATATTTTTTAATATAATTATAAAATATACAAGCAATCGTTAAAATAATATTAAACTAAACAATAAAATGACATTACGATAAAATATCAATTTTGATTAAAACGATTTAATCGATTATCATATAATTGTCAATACAATAAAATTAATTTAAATTTTCAAAGTATTTTATCTCTTCTATTATACCAGTAAAACAATAAGATTAATTAACTTTTCAGTTATTTGAAAGACTTTTATATAACTTGCCGTGTATGTTTGTGAAGGTTTGACCCACTTCCCGGTGTCTGATTGAGCTGAAATTTTACGTAGTGGTCTAGACAATGTATGTTTTTGATAAGCATGACCTAATGTTTCTACGATTGGCTCCAGACAAGGGAAATTCTCAACGGTTAACAGTAGAGACATGAAATTTTGTTTAAAACTGTTTTTAACTTCACTTGTTCTTGTTTTAGACGCGTTGGATGGTGTCATTGCGGTTTTCAGTAATAGAAACGATAAAATATAAGTAAATATAAATATAAATAAATATATGGGCACTTACACACACGGTCATCCGAGCCCAAATTAAGTAACTAAATATTTGTGTTATGGGTGACGGACAACTGGTAAATATACTACATATATAATTTTAAATACATACTTAAATACAAATATACACTCAGGCTCGAAGATCCAACAAATTGTGTATAGAAAATGTTAGCCCTCGGCGGGAATCAAACCGGCTGAAGACGGGGTCATTACCCACTGCGCCAACGGGCCAATCAAACGATGATTCTTAACAAAGGTTTTAATGTATGATTTATTAAGTTTTTGAAATGTGACCGTAAAGGTGAAAATGCCGGAAAAAGCCATCGTGGAGGATTTATCGAAGATGCTGGTTAATTTCAGAATTAAAAAATATATATGGTAGGAATATTGCTTTTGAAAAAGGTTACAAAAAATCTTTCTCGGTCTTTCTTAACAGAATAACTTACTGAAACCATTTTTACGCTTTCATAAACTGACTTATGACGGATACGTATTAAGGTTGAAGTAACTTATAAACTTAAAAAAATAATTAGATTAACCATTTAAACTTTGAATTTAATTTAATTTGACTTATACAACAATAGCAAGCTGTGATAGCCTAGCGGTGAGACCGTGCGACTCTCTAGAGACGACATAGGTCAAACCCCGGGCAGGCACCAATGAGTTTTTCTATTAAAACTCATGTGTCTAATTGATAATTGCAATTTATCACACGCTTTTCGGTGAAGGAAAACATCGTGAGGAAACCTGCATATCTCTAGAGAATTCTGGAGATATGTGTAACCTACCAATCCACATTGGAGCAGCGTGGTAGGTCTTAGCTCCAACCCTTCTCTCCAGAAACGGAAAGAGGAGGCCTATTCCCAGCAGTGGGATTGTAACAGGCTGATACTAATAACTGAATAAATAATATACAACAATAAACGTTAACGTGCGCGAAAGTAAATTCAATCGCACTCATGTGCTTTGCTACACACGCGAATACAGAAAGGTTCATTAACTATAAAACAATAAATTTGTTTCCACTAAGCCATTTACAATTAAATAGAATTATTTCTTCTATCATATTTAAATTATTTAGTTAAATCATTAGATGCCAAAGTCGTCTTTTAAGATTCTATTAAATCCGGATTACAGAATAATTAACAATCTAATTGCTTTTTAAATCAAACTACAAGTTAGGCCACAAATTAGTCTAGTCACGGGTTCAAATCCTGGGTATGCACCAATAATTTTTCTGTTTAAAAATATGTGTCTAATTGACGATTGCAATTTAGCACAGGTTTTTCGGTGAAGGAAAATATCGTGGGATCACCTGCATATCCCTTGAGAATTGTGGGGATACGTGACACCTGCCAATCCACATTGAGACAGCATGGTGGGTAGGTCTTAGCTCCAACTCTTTTCTCCAAAACCGGAGAGAGGAGGCCTACGCCCAGCAATGAATAGGAGACCGTTACTTTTTCTTTATTTACAGCAAATCTTTATTACTCTAATAATAAGATTTAAGTTAATTTTTGGAAATAATTATATTTTAAACTTACATCAGTGATATTGCTTCGGATATAATGACCGCTGTGTATCAAATAGTCCAAATATTCGTGTCCCTTTTCCCCTCCAATGTTAACTTCCAGTGACGCCAAACAATACTTGCCTAGCACGGCGCCATCGATCCCCAAGCATTCGTCGAAGTCACCATATTGGTTGCCATTCCCGCTCAATATACCAGATGGTGGTTTGGCAGTGGCGTCAAACACTGGAACAAATAATTGCGATCAGATATTAGAACGACAAACTTGGTCCAATTTAATCCCGACTTGCTTTGTTGTTTTGTTATGAGATGACTCGACAAAAGCGCTCTTATGAGATTACAGGTCGATCTTGTTTTGGCACGATATACTGCAAAAGTTTCGGGAATGACTCATGGTGGAGAAAAATTGAACGGAAGTCTTGGGAAAACGAAGAAAATTGATAAAATTGTTGTAGGTCAAAGCGATAATCTCGATATACATAAGATTAACAATGTTTGTTCATTGTTATTTTTGAAACTGTCTAACTGAATTTAATCAAATATTATGTGTATATAATAGGTTCCATTTTCGGATATATTTGGATCTGAGCGAGGTTGCTGATAAATTCCAATGAAATCTCAGTCATAATTAAAAATAATTAACATCAACAGTGAAAATTGGCACGTAAGAAAACAGACTTTTTCAATCTATGACAGATATTTTGCATAAAAATATGTAATGTGTATATTTGTTCTTCTATTTAAGATTTATATAATAAAAGAATAGTTTGCAAACACATGGCAAAAACGAAAATGTCATATTATTATTTGGAGTTTAAATAAGTCTTCTCTATGAGTAATAAATTAATTACTGTTAGATAATAATTTATAGAATTAGGCGTTACTTTGCTGAGATCCATAATACAAAAGTATAATCCGCGATACAGTAAATAGAAAGTATATATAGTGTTAAATATGTAGTGGACTATCCGTATTTTCATACCCGATACATGCAGGATTCGTAAAAACACATGCACAAAGCACTTCCACCACAATACACAAGCACTACACACGTTCACTATCACAAACTCAACAATCGTTTCGCCCCGCAACCGAAGCATCATCAGGAGATAGACTCCACGACAAAATCGCAAAGCTTTGCGATTTAATAATTTTATTATTACTTTTGTACTATTAGATAGTATTATAATATAAATATGTTTATTAATTTATTTATGTATCGTAGAAGAACGTAATAAAAATATTATTAATAAAAAAAGGGGTACAAAAGTCAACTTATCCCTTGTAGATCTAGAATTAAAGTCGTTCTGTTTAAAATGTCATAGATTTATAAAAACAAGTTTTTTTTTCAAAAACGTAAAAGTTTAGAGTGTTCAAAATACGATGTAAACAAGGTTATGGTCGTACATCAATCACAATAATGGTACGACAACTTTTTTTTGAATGTCACCCGGTAACATTGAACCTTGTTACGTGAAAATTGTGAAATGCCTGGGAGTGGGCTGTGAATGCGTAATGTGGACAATCTGACGGCCGCCATTGTCGTGACTGGACTTAGTTCAACTTTGCGCTCTGAATAAACATTTTGGTACATCCGAAAATATATGAAAAAATATTTTAGTTATTTAAAATTAATATTGTTAAAGAATCTCAGCTACGACAAAAGATATTTATACTAACTTATCAGTAATTAGCTGTGCAAACTTCATCCGCGTGGAAATCAGTATATTCAATTGTAATGTCGAATGTTAAAGTATTTATTGTGGGGTATAAGAGCAGTATCAATTGGTAAAAAGAGGTAGAGACACACAATGTTACGGACTTTTTCGTAGTATTTTTGTAGGTCTATAATTACGTCGTGTCGTATCCGGCATAGAATAGATCACCCTCCTTTCTTACCGATGTGTCGTAACAGGCGACTAAGGTATGTGCCGTGTAGTATCCGGCTGCATAGAGTAGGCCACCCTCATTTCTTACCGAGATATCGTAAAAGGCGACTAAGGTAAGTTGACGTCAGGCAAACGGCCGGTCGTAAAATATGTAGCCAAATTATGTGACAAGATGTTTGTAACATGTTCTGCCGACCCCACTTAGTGGGATAAGGGCAGGAGAATGATGATGATGATTTTGTAGATCTATAACTCTTTAGTACATTTTTTCGTCTATATATTTTGGTTGTTGTTGTTGCTTTCTATATCTTACTCGGGGCACGTGACTTAAGCACCCCGCAGGCGAGTATTTTACAACTGTGCGACCTCTTCAACGCAATTTACATAAAAGCGTTATGCACTATTAACTAAAACCTTTTGCAGAAAGAATTGAACTATCTTTCAGTAAATCGCACAAAAATCAACAGACAAACAGCTTTTGGTGACTTCTTTTTATAACAAACTAGCTGTGCCAGCGGCCTCAATCGGCGGCAATCGTGTCACAGGTTTTTTCTAGAATTCAAATTTTAAACAAAAGTAGTTATTGTGAGTTAACCATAAAAGATAGAGACATGCTATCGCTGACTTTTTAGTAGTATTTTTATAGATCTTCACTTCTCTAGTATATTACTTTAGCGTATCTCTGCTAGTTTACGCAGCGCACGCGACTAAAACTCCCAGCAAGCAAGTTTTCTAACAATTGCGCGATCTCTTCAACACAATTTACATACATATAATACCGATATGTACTATTTACCTAAACCATCCGGAAGTATTGCACTATCTTCTGGTGAAAACGGTCCAAAAATCTCTTAAGTAGATTTTGAGAAAATCGTATGTTTTCTGTATGTAAAAGTTTTCTGTATGTAATATACAGACAGAAAACTTTTTAGGACTTTATTTTATAATAAGTATAGATATAGATAACGAAATTTTATTAAAATATAACAGCATCAAACACGCAACAATTAAGCGTGCATCTTTTATATGATTTATAGAAGCAGGCGTTACTTTGCGAAATTCCATATTACAAGCACTATAACAAAACTACCTCGCTATAATCCGCACGGGTCAAGCGAATGCATGCAAAGCTAATGTGTATGAAGCAGGCAAAATTTACGAACCTTACACATGCAGGACGAGCCACCACACGCACCCTAAGACTCCTCCACCAGCAACAAAGCACACAAGCAGCACACACACCCACCACCACAACAATCTCGACGATCGTTTCGCTCCGAAACCGAAGCATCATCAGGAGGATAGGCTCCACGCAAAACGCGCTGCGCATTGCAATTTTGCCTGCTTCATACACATTAGCTTTGCATGCATTCGCTTAACCCGTGTGGATTATAGCGAGGTAGTTTTGTTATAGTGCCTGCATCTTTTATGTGTACTACACAAAAATTTACACTTTGGTATAAAAAAGGGGTCTACTTTCCTTATTACAACATTAACATCTTTAAGGTTCTTTGCTTAAGCATGTTTGTTTACAATTTACGATCAAGTGCTCAAAACCAATAATAAATTGTTCCATGTCAGTTATTTCATCACATGTTTAAAGTATGTCAATACTATATCAATCTACGTTAATGCCACTTGGTATATCGTTTGGCCTTGAAAATACAAAAGGTATTTTATCATCATTCTCCTGCCCTTATCCCACTCCTAGTGGGGTCGGCACCACATGTTACAAACATGTTGTCGCATGATTTGGCTACGTATTTTACGACCGGCCGCCTGCCTAACGTCAACTCACCTTAGTCGCCTTTTACGACATCTCGGTAAGAAATGAGGGTTGCTCTATTCTATGCAGCCGGATACCGCACGGCACATACCTTAGTCGCCTCTTACGACACCTCGGTAAGAAAGGAGGGTGGTCTATTCTATTCTGCCGGATACCACACGGCGTGAAAATACAAAAGGTATTTATTTGGAATAAAATAAATATTTTGAAAAACAATGGGTCATATACATATTTTATTTAAATATCAGATTAGATTGGTTTCAAACGCATTCCTGGAGAACCTCGGATGGGTTCGAAACTAATGATGTTAGACAACTTAAGGAACTAGTATTGGGATTTAAGTTAGACCAGTCAGAAAACTAGTCTTACATAAATGATACCTTGATACTGATTTTCATAACTTAAATTATATTTCAAAAGAAGAATTGTTTCAAACTTTATGTGTCCTTAAAATTTAGAAAGTGTTATTAATTGACCTGAATATCCACATAAAGTTTCTATACAAAAGTTTGTACATAGTTTTTCGTCTCAACTATCTACGGGAATGAAAAATTCAAAGCGTTAATATTTAATATCAGACCTAGCTAAAGCGAACTGCGGGTAAGTTTAAATACTATGAAGTAAAATTTTAATACAAAACTTTCATATTTCATTTGACTGACCTGTTGGCGTAGTGGGTAGTGACCCTGCTTTCAGCTCCGCGGATCGCGGATTCGATTTCCGCCGAGGGCCAACATGTGCTATAAACAATTTGTTGGTTCTTCGTGCCTGGGTGTATATTTGTATTTAAGTATGTATTTAAACTTATATATGTAGTATATCTACCAGTTGTCCGTCATAACACAAGTATTATGTTACTTACTTTTTATTTATTTATATTTATATAAATAAACAAGCTGTGCTTGCGGCTTTGCTCATATAGAAATGAGTGTATTTCGTTAAAATTTTGAACATAAAAGTAGTTATTGTGAGTTAACCATAAGAGATAGAGACATGCTGTCGCGGAATTTTTTGTGGTATTTTGGTAGATCTATAATTCTGTTCTACATGACTTTAGTGTATGTCTGCTGGTTTACGCGGCGCACGCAACTAAACCTCCCAAGCGAGTTTTTTACATCTACGCGAAATGTTTAACACAATTTACTTTAGTTACAATTTACCATTTACAACCGTACCTAAACTTTACGGAAGAATTGCTCTAGATATTAGTGAAAACAGTAAAAAAAACCTGTTCAGTAGATTTTGAGAAAACACACAGACAGACAGCTTTTAGGGACTTTGATTTATAATTAGTATAGACAATAATAAAAAACATTTATGTATAGGATGATAAGGATTCGCGATTAATTCGCCCCACAAATATTGATGAAATTTTGAACAAATACAAGCTTATCACATATACATATGATATAAAATTACCGATTTTTTCGGGAACATTTAAAATTGACATATAGCATTAAGCGTAGTGGAAAAAATAAGCCAGCAAAAATAATATAATAATAAATGGAGATGGACAGGGCATATGTTAAGACACCAAAAAGACACTTGTACAAAACAAATCACAGAATGGTACCCCAGGAACAGCAAAAGGAAGGAAGGAAAACCTACAAAGCGTTGGAAAGATGATTTAAGATTGACATCGGGACCACTATGGAAAAGAATAGCAAAGGATAGAGATGCCTGGAAAGGGTTGGAAGAGACCTTTGTCGAAAGACAACAGTTACACAAAAAATGACACATGTTTATTTGACGGAAACAATAAGGACATATTTTAAATTAACTAGTATTTTTTTTTTAAATCACCAATTGACATTGTTAAATAATTAATATGACAACTAATGTAATTTAACGACTGAAAAATAAAGGCTATTTTTATTTTATTTTTATTTTATAGCATTAATGAGGATATTTAAACGCTTAAGTGAGCGCTAATGAAGTTGCGGGTACCACTAGTAGTAGACAAAAAATAGCGCAGAAAGACTACTATACTGTTGAGGATTACTTAGATGATATAAAAGCGTGGCTAAAGCTGCTTCGACCCTGTACAAGATAGTAATGATGAAATGTAACTAGTTATAAGAATTATACCTCTGATTAGTTCAACCGAGTTTCTTGCTGGCTCTTCTCGGTAGAAACAGTTTTTCTAATCAGCAGCAGAGTTGACGACTCCAAAGCACTTGTTTACAAGTTTACTTGAATAAAGACTTTAGAATTTGAATTAGCAGCTGAGTTGACAATTCTAAAGCACTTGTTTACAAGTTTACTTGAATAAAGACTTTAGAATTTGAATTAGCAGCAGAGTTGACGATTCTAAAGCACTTGTTTACAAGTTTACTTGAATAAAGACTTTAGAATTTGAATTAGCAGCAGAGTTGACGATTTTAAAGCACTTGTTTATAAGTTTACTCGAATAAAGACTTTTAAATTTGAATAAACCTTCACTTTAATTAGGGTAAACATAGATCCAATATATATTTATTGTTTACATTTGATTAACGTGGAATTTTTGTCATATTTACGCTAATATTTAAGCACATCTGACATTTAAAGTGTATACAAAAAACAAATACTGATGTACAATCTGTCCGTGACACACTTCATTTATACAAAAAAACATCGCAAGAAGATGCAAGGTATAGCAGAAGAAATTTCTTTATTTACAAGGTGTACCCACGTCTTTTTTCTTTTGGCTCAAGTTATATACAAAATTCCCTCAAGTACCTTATTTTTGCCTGTATCGGAAGTAAAAACTAAAGTTATTATACTTAGAGTGTAAGAATGTAAGTGACAATGGCATATTAAATAACGAGAGGGAAGATGACACTACTATATTTATCTTTGTCTAATCACATATGAAAAAGAAAGACAGATAGATCACCTTCATTTGCTTTCTGTTTATTGTAATATGGAACATTTTAGGCTGACTTCCTTAGTCTACTCTATTAATGAAAATCGCGTTTTTTTTATCTTACATGTTAGCCCGACACATGAACTACATTTTTAAAAACTAATGTTAAAATGCCATTTAAATTAATAGTGTAATTACATATGTGATAAATAAAGGCTAAGGTTAGTTGGCCCGCTGCGTAGTATTCGACTGAGTAGAATAGACCAGCCTTATTTCTTACCGAGGTGTCGTAAAACGCGACTAAAGTAAGTTGTAAATAATGTAACAAGATGTGTGTAACGGTAAGGTAACGGTAAGGATAATTTTATCATCTAAATAATCTTCAATTTTGTCATATGCTTTACGCATAAGCATATTTCTTACACTTAACTTACACCTTTCTGTAGAGTGGTCTAATATTGATTGCCTTTTACCAAGTGTGGATTGCCATTTACCGAGTGTGGATTGCCATTTAACAAGTGTGGATTGCCATTTACCAAGTGTGGATTGCCATTTACCAGGTGTGGATTGCCATTTACCAAGTGTGGATTGCCATTTACCAGGTGTGGATTGCCATTTACCAAGTGTGGATTGCCATTTACCAAGTGTGGATTGCCATTTACCAGGTGTGGATTGCCATTTACCAAGTGTGGATTGCCATTTACCAAGTGTGGATTGCCATTTACCAGGTGTGGATTGCCATTTACCAAGTGTGGATTGCCATTTACCAGGTGTGGATTGCCATTTACCAAGTGTGGATTGCCATTTACCAGGTGTGGATTGCCATTTACCAAGTGTGGATTGCCATTTACCAGGTGTGGATTGCCATTTACCAAGTGTGGATTGCCTTTTAAGAACTGTGGATTGCCATTTTATGATTGTTTATTTAACTTATTTACGTTATTATGTTATTATCTTGTAAATCTTTTCTTATTCCTATTCTCATTCCAATAGTGCTAAGTTTTTTGATTACAGTTATAACCCGCCTAACCTTTTAGTACCGCAAACATTCGCATAAGTGACCTATGTCTAACTTTCAAAGTCAACTGACTAGACCCTAGATGTGGTAACAACAGGTGCTTTTGAATAATGGATTATATTCAGTACGATTAAATATTCAATTGGGTTTATATTACATCATCTAATTTACATATTAAAAATACATGTTGAACCTCCAGTATACCATTAATCTCTAAGATTATTTCCTAGTCTTATCTCAAATTATTCTTTAATCAAGTTGACTTTTACAAACACTTTTGAATTGTCAAACATAAATATAACTACTATTGTTTCGGAAAGGTGCCCTTACCTAGAAAACCAGCAAGAAATTTCGCGGTCATTAATTTCATAATAAAAAGCATGAAAATCTTATCTAGGGCATAGCTGGTAGGATCTTTAAATCCAAGCTTCCTTATTATTGATTAGCTGTATTTAATAAAAGGCGACTTCGTTCGAAATAACTTAAGAATTAAAATACTTTCAATTACGTAACAGTTAATGTATTTCTATTCCCGCAGGTAAAATGGGATTTTTTTATAATGTATAAGCTCGTTATAAAAGCTTTAATTGCATCAAACTTTAAGAGTATTGGTGTACCGGTTAAGCCGTGAAAGGGCAAGCTTAATTTATAATTTAGATAAATTGCTTCGTCATAAAGTAATAGAACTGTTAAAAAAATATATAATGTCTATCTGTAACTAGCATATTTAGATTTAATTATATTCATAATTGAAAATTTGTCTAAATGACCTTATCCAAAATTTAAAAAAAATATTTTATTTGAATGAACTTTAATAAATTCTTTGTATTCTTAAAATTTACTAACATGCTTAAATAAGTCTGAAGTTATTAAAATTAGTAAAATTCCGTAAAATCGACACATACCTACATTATACTTTTTCTACTTATATTTTCTTAAGTTTTTATATCATGACGAAAAGAAAACAGCCGTATGTTATAAAATTCAAACAAATCAAGTTCTTTTTTTAGTCAAATATTAAAGACATTTTTCATATGTTCAAGTAAATTACTCTAGAGACAAAATACCCTACATATTTAATATCTTGGGTCTATTCACAGGAGTCATTCCGTTACATCTAATAAAAAATATGTTATATTAAAATTGCTACAGAGTAGTTTTTTTTAAGTTTAATAATGTGAAAAAATAAGAATTTCTTTAAAAATTGATTCTAATAATTAATTATATATATGTATATATATTGTTAATTTATTTCATTATTTCTTATGTTGTTACCGACGTTGGTACATATTAGTATTAGTTTTCGGCTGCTTCTGAAAATCAGTGTTGGGCTTCCCAGCTCAAAAATCGCTGGGTAGCTACCATTTTATACCATTGCACTGCTATTATCCGTATTTTTGGACTTTTTATTGTATGCACTTATAACTTAACTATGCTGTATAGTTATAATAGTAGTGCAATTATATAAATAAAGATATTCTTATTCTTATTCTTAATTGATTTATGTACCATACTTGAGAGGCTTTTAAATAAAACTTACTTTTCAGCGCCCACAGCTCGAGCCGTTCAAGGCTGTCCAAGAACAGCCTACTATCCCTCCGGCACTGTTCACTCGTCCCATTCATAGGGACCATAATCCTCGGAAACTTATCCCACATGCCCAATACATTGTACACTCGTCCGTCACTTTCACTGAACGTCTCTTTTTCTGCGGAAACTTTTAATATTGTCCCGTTAAATAAAGTATTAGTTAAAAGTTTGTTGTCGATTGTAAGTTCGATGCAGTCGCGGGCTGCGCAGGCGCAATACATAAGCCCTGTTAAGTACGCGAGCAAGCCGCCGCGCGATACCATGTTTGATATTGCAATGATGCTTTGAAGGCGACAACTTGGTATACACACCGGCATCGATCTTGAACAATAACCCTATGTCACTGACATCTATCCGATTCAATACAATGGATTGAGAAATTTATCTTTATACCTACTAATTGTAAAAAGTATTTTAAGATTATTTATTTTTTAAATGCAGGTGCACTGTCGTGTGTACAACTTAGTAACATTTCGAATAATGTGAGAAAGTAGGTAGATACAATTATGGTTTAATGATTATCACTTGTATTAATTTAATGGTCGTGATTAGTTTCTTTATTTTCGGTTATACAATTTGTTTTATTTAATATTACATTGATAACGTAGTATTAGATGTGTCGAGTTAAAAATTTTACTAGATAAACATTTAGAAAGGCGCATTTGGCAGTGATCCTTCAACTCTGTGGGTTGTGGGTTCGATTCCCGTAGACGACCAACATTTTCTATAAACAGTTTGATAGTTTTTCGAGTCTGGGTGTATATTTAAATATTAAGTTACTTATTTTGGAGTAAGTAACTTAATACTTGTGTTATGGGTACTTACTTGGATTTATTAGAAAAATGTATATATATTATAAATGCAATATTGATGAAATTTGGTAAAATTTAAGCTTATTTACCAGACTAATATATAGGATTAAATATACCCGTTTTCCTTGCGTTTTCCTTCTGGACCAGGTATTCAACGCTTTATACCTATAAAGTAGATGATGGAAAATATAGCAACAATTTATTACTTTGAGAAAGATGGTTAAATGAAAAAACTTATTGCATTATGACAAAGGAATAAACAGAAAGGTCTGATTAAAACGATTTCAATAAGAATGATGTACAAGGGGCGAATTGTAAAAAACACAAAAGCAATAAGTTTAATGGCATAGTTCTTGAGAGTCCATGCTGGGCCACCGGTATATCTAGTTCTGTCGCTACAAGATATTTCTAGATTCATTCCTTACTAACTCTGTAAGTGCAAAATTTTGTATCTCATTTTCTTATTATTTGACATTCATCTTCTGGAGCAATCGAATCAAGTTTGATACAATTAAATCTTATATTCTGGTCGAAAGCACAGATCCAAAAACCTTCGTTTCCTTGATAAAGGGAAAAAATATTTAATACTTAGGCAATCACATTTTTTTTCTATTTTCGAGGCGTTAATATTTTTTTTCGAGGTGAAATATTTAAACTATTTTTTATTTGACATTGTTTAGTCGGCGCTTACTATATATTTTATATACTTCGTGCTTTTATTTATTCAATGAAAGAATTACTTCAGTTTTTATTAAATTTGAAAAGCTTTTATTTATCTTGCCGACTATGCATGTGATGATTCAATCTTGCAAGTTAAATTTGACCCACTTCCCGGTGTCGAATTGAGCTGAATTTTTACATATTGGTTCAATTCCGATAACAATGAATGTTTATGATAAGCATGATTTGATGCTCCTGTCAGGATTGGCTCCAGACGAGGGACCTTCTCGGTTAACAGTAGGTACATGAAGTTTTTTAAAAAGCTGATTATAAAATGTTTTTTAACTTGATTTGTTTATATGGGGATACGTATGGGTTGTTGTAGACCAATATGCAAAAGGGGACTGTGAAAGGACAATTGTCTTAGACTAGCTAAATCATAGATTAGTTTTTAGGTCTCTAACACATTAACAAGATAAACTTTCACAATGATTTTCTTTTCATATATTGTCCTTGTACCATAAATACCCATAAATTTTATTAACCTTTACTTCTTCTATACATGTACTTTGATAATGCTCTCACATTCTTTCGTACGCACAATTTAATGAGAAAGGGGTAAAAAATGTTACCCCCTATTAGCGAACACATCATACAAATTCCTTGACTTTGAAACCTGCACATTAAAGACATAAAAAAAATACATTTTAGGTGATAAAATTTTGTATTATGGATCTCCGCAAAGTAACGCCTAATTCTATTAATTATTTTGAGTGCCGGTAAAGGAAACAAAAAATATTTGAATTTTTATCAGTCTGTTTTTTATGCACGTATTACGTAAAATCCGCTACGCCGATTTTATAATGTAACTATGTATCATCAAGGCCCATTATATTGTGGCTAACATTTATGATTTAAAATACTTTTATATAGGAACATTATTTAAAATTTAACCCGTCTTTATTAAAATGGTCAAAAGGTGCATGACAATTACGGATAATACGAAAAAGGAACATCCTACAAATAAGGGAAAGAAGAAGGGAAGGAACGGGAAGTCTTCATCGGCACGGGCATTCTCCACGAGCCTACATTCCTCCTCGAGGAAATCTATGAGGTCACGAAACAGAGGCAGGTGTATAGCTCCATCACCCCTGTACCTCTGCTCAAATCTTAGTCTGAGAGCCTGGGGGAGCTTTCCCAGAACAAGATGGAGCAGTAGGAAAGACCATTGGTCGACGGGCAACCCGAGTCGTGTGAGTGCATTCGTGGCCACCAATATCGGGTTGACTATACAACCCCGTAGATCCTCTAAATGGACGACAGTGGGCAGCGACCACTGTCATCCATTTAGAGGATTAGACCAAGATACATAGTTTAATAATAATTAAAATATGTATCTTTTGGAGTATGCCACACCATTTTGGTGTTTCTGCAGCTTATATGGGATCGCTGATCAGTCAAATTTTCAGCGAATTTGGTCCGTCCATCGCCTATGGCTGCGTCATCTTGGTGTCCTTCCACAAATCTGTTGCAACCCTTTGCCTTTGAACTTAAGTATCGTTTTATAGAAGGAGGCGTCACTTTGCGGAATTCCATATTACAGACATTACGATTGTGTAGCCTATCCTCCTGATGATGCTTTGGTTTCGGAGCGAAACGATCGTAGAGATTGAGGTGGTAGTTGTGTGAATTCTAGTTATTCTGGGATGCGTGTGGTGGTTCGTCCTGCATGTGTAAGGTATGTGAATGTTGCCTGCTTCAAACATTTAGCATTACATAAATTCTCTCAAACGTAATAAAAAAGAATTCTATTATAGCTTCTGAAATTAACTTCTCCTGCGGAGACGTATCGTGGTAAATTTGTGGGAATGAAATCAGATATTTTGTTTTGTGAAATAATTGTATTGATGTCCTTAGATTGAGATAACCGATAAATTTTCTTTATCTCTATTTAATAGAAATCGGCTTTTGGAAAGAAGTATCTTTACGAAATATCTATGTAATATGGTTTTGTACCGCTTTGATCTAGCCTATTGTTTTATGTTATAAATTATCCACTTACGCCAACGCTGTGTTCTATGGTGTTAATAGGATCCCATCATCTGTAGATTCTTAGTTCTTTGTGCCCACTTAATTTACTACTCTTTGACTTAGATACGATGTCTGTAGCCTACGTCTGTAATATTCGCTCTTCTATAGATCTTATCATTTCTAATTTGAATACGCATAACTATCGACCGCTGCATGACTTAATTTTCTCATGAGACTCATAGTCAGCGGTTAAGGTACGGTTAACTGAAAGGAACAGAATATAAGGAAAAATAATACTGATAAATATAGAATACTAAAACGTGATACGCCGCACCTATGCAGCACTCAATTCGTAGCGAGATAGATTTATCACTGCAATTAGTGATTGGTGTAAGTGGTCAAATTGTTAAATCGATATTAAACGACTTTTGATATGTTATTACCCTATTTGTTTATATCGAGATCATCATATTTCTTGACTTTCGCGGCGCGTTCGGGAGATGATTCTTGTCCAGTAACATTTTAAGAAGATGCATATAAAGAACTTAGTTGTGAGGTAATATTGCATATCTTCTTTACATATTAAAAAACAAAGTCCCTAAAAGCAGTCTTTCTATTTTTTTTACGGTTTTTACTAAAATGTAGTGCAATTATTTAGGAAGGTTTAAGTTAATATAACATCCCAGTTTTTCGTGCATTGTATAAAGAGATTCTTCAGGTACAGTTCTGGTAGCTTGTAGACATGTACCGCGTAAACTAACAGAGATACACTATAGTAATGTACTAAGGAATTGCAGATTTACAGAAATTGTATTTTAAAGTTTGCAACAGCATGTCTCTATCTCTTATGGTTAACTCACAATAACTACTTTTATGATAAAAATTTCAATTAAATTTGATCAACACTGATTTTCACGCAGCCATATCTAATTACTGATAAGATTTATTTGATGCTTCGACATCAACATTTGTGCTTTAAATAAATAAGATTCCTATATTACGATGGCTTTGCACGAATAAGTTCGTTTTGCGCAATAGAGGCAGAGAAAGTTCTTTTAACATTTTAGGCTAATCAGTTAAAATCGGACTTGAGTCATGCAACTATTTTATCATTTTACTGCTCTTCTCCCTATCTAAAAGGGTCTGCACTATGTTTTTTTGTTTCCATTCTCTCTTATTAAGTCTGGCACTACTTCTTTTACATGCATATCAAATTTCAGACAATCCAACTATCTATTATTGGATTCCCTCCATAAATTATTTAAGCGTATGCAAATATGAATTAAATATAATATTGTAATAGCTGTAATTAATAGTTGTAATGCATTAAAATTTGTCATTGTTTTGTTTCATTATATGAGATAATTATGACATAATTAATGAAACATTTGAATGGTTGCTTATCTCGTAGACTCTGGTATTGCAAGGCCTATCATTATGGTCAATTAAGCTAGGGCTTAAAATATTTAAAAAAACATCTAAATACTTCTAAGGATAGCTGTGAAAAAGTGCGTAAACTTTTGTTTAAAACTGTGGCTTCTAGTTATATTAAATTCTTACGGCCCAAACAACAAAGGCGGTTAAAGTCTTTAAAATAACGACTTATTTAATGAACTTTGCACCGCCTTTTCTGGTAAATTACTTCGTAAGAAAGGTTTTCCGTTTTTATTAAAATTAAAATTTATGGCTCATTGCAAATTGAGTTTCAGTGTCAACTATGGCGGCTCAAATTTGTTTTGTTCTTGATACTTCTTTATCATAGTTTTATCACTTATCTAACTTTAGGTACTTAACTTAAAAAAACAGGTCCACCACATTTTTTTATGTACAACATTCGTACAACTTAAAATCGTTATGCGCAATTAAACATAAATATTTTTAACGGGAATTTTTATTAGTTTTATAAATAAGGTATTTTTGTCCGTTTACCATTGAAATTAGTCTATGGATCCCTCTTCATAGATTATATCAATATATAAGCTATGAAGAGGGATTCATAGACTAATTTCATGAAAAAAACTGCGATATCTAAACTAGTTCACGCTCATGACTTCAACTAGAACTTATGGTAAAATTTTTTAAAAAAATGTGTAAATTTAGTTTATAAATACCTGAGCTGATTAGATTCCAACTCAATCAACCATTTTCTGTGATTGGGGAACTTCTAATCTAACTTATAGAATTAGTCCTTACTTTGTGGAGATCCGTAATACGAACCCTACATTAAATTGTATCTGTTATGTTGTAGAGAACGTTATCCATATTTTGATGGAATGTATTGAGTAACCATAAAATGTTTTGCTCAACTAGTGGTGTAGATATCATATTAACTGATCCAATATGACCCACTGCAAGTATTTTAGTTAAACTATATAATAACATGAGCTGTGATAGCCCAGCGGTGAGACCGGTGGGAGGTGCGGCTTTTTTGAGGGGGTCACGAGTTCAAACCTCGAGCACGCACCAATTTTTTTTATTAAAGCTTATGTGTCTAATTGATAATTGAAATTTATGACACGCTTTTTCGTGATGGAAAATATCGTGAGGAAACCTGCGAATCTCTAGAAAGTTCTAGAGTTAATTCCGCCATTATTCCGTGAATAGTTAATCTGTCATGATACATATTAGGTATACATAGGTGGTTGTAAAAGGTTCTTCAGTTTGTAACAATGTAACAAACAAGACTTCCACAGGGCGTAAGTAAAGCCCTAAAACATATACAAACAGTTAACGATATATTGACTGGCTCGTTAGCACAGTAAGTAGCGACCCTGCCTTCAGCTACCCGGGTCGCGGGTTCAGTTTCCTACGAGGGCCAACATTTTCTATAAACAATTTGTTGGTTCTGTTGAGCCTGGGTGCATATTTGTATTTAAGTATGTATTTAAAATTATATATGTAGTGTATTTACCAGTCCCGTGTGGTATCCGGCTGCCTATGCAGCCGGATACCACACGGGATACCACATATATCTATTCTATAATAGACCACCCTCATTTCTTACCGAGGTGTCGTAAGAGGCGACTAAGGTAAGTTGACGTCAGGCCAGCGGCCGGTTGTAAAATACGTAGCCAAATCATGTGACAACATGTTATAACATGTTGTGCCGACCCCACTTAGAGTGGTATAAGGGCAGGGGAATGATAATGATGATGTAAATATACTTACCATACTGGTAAATATACTTACCAGTTGTCCGTCACCCATAACACAAGTATTAAGTTACTTACTTTGGCGTCTGATGACCGTGTGTGTAAGTGTGCCTATATATATATTTATTTAATTATTTATTTATTTATATAATATATTTATTTATTATGGTTTCTATCTAAATATTTTACGAATGAAATGTATGTAAACATGCGCGCGAGAGTAAAAGTGCTATAAAGTAAGCCAAGGCCGATTTAACCCAGACCGACTTGTTAGCGGTGCTGAATCACATCTGTACCCTCCTTTCACGAAATGTGGTCAAAGGTTGCTGCGTTGTTTGTGTTTGAACTTTATCATTGATTAATTTAAATTAAAGTAATTTAAAGATATTTAAAATAATGACAGTTTAAATATCCAAGATTAAAATTATTAATTCATTTATTTCTTTATTTATCGATTGTATGATTTAATGAAATACTTTTTTAATTGAAAAGTAATGAAAATATTATTTTACCATAATCCACGATAAAAGAAAATGTTATATGTAATGCTAAATGTACGTACTATCCGTTCTCATACCTGATACATGCCGACTTCGTAAAAACTCATGCACTACCACAATCTCAACAATCGTTACGTCCCGTAACCGAAACATCGTGGAGAAACTGCACGTCAAAATATTATGGACCTCCGAAAAGCAACACTTAAACTTAATTCTATAAATTGTTATATAAATCAACTAAAAAGTAAAAAAGTATTTATTAAGTAAGTAAAAATTTTTTTTTTTAAATAAATGATTTGTTAGTTATTTACATATATCTACATCTATACTAGTATATAAAGCTGAAGAGTTTGTTTGTTTGCGCTAATCTCAGGAACTACTGGACCGATTGGAAAAATTATTTGAGTGTAAGACAGTCCATTTATCGAGGAAGGCTATAAACTATATAACACCACACTAAGCTGAATAAAAGAGGAGTAGCATTAAAAAAATTTGCAAAAAGGGAAAAAATTAAGCTTTCCTTACGTGCGCTAAGTAAACGGTGAAACTTATTCAAAAATCGTGTACTACAAAATTGTTCCCCTCTAAAAGTTCTAAATAAAAGTCCGCGACAGCATATGGCTAGCTTTTGAGGTTAACCCACTTTAACCACAATTTATTTAAGTGTTACGGTTTAAACAATAAGACAGCAGTCTACGGGAACGAAGTTGCGTTTAAAAGTTAGTTTTGTATAAAGTTACATGTAGCGATACTTTGAGCTAAAAATAGATATAAAAGAATGATGCTCGTACGTGTCCCAGACTAAAAAAGATAAAAAACAAAACTAAGCTATGGTAAAATACGAGTCATTAAAAGTATATGTCACAGACAATATAACGTGTTTGTCAAGTAAACTTTATCGACTCGGTTCAGTTAAATGTGGTAGATCAGGTCTATGTTTTACATTGAACTCTTTAAACTTCTGTAAAAAAATTAAAGTAAGATCCCGTTTTTATTCCATTACCGGACCTAGGCGTCCTCTCATTTTTTTTTGAGAGATGGGTTGGTTGGGTTGGTGATAGACTTACCACGCCTCTCCTATGCGGATTGGTAGGTTACACATATCCCCTATAATTCTTTAGATATGCAGGTTCTCACGGTATTTTAGCAGTATCTTCTACTAATTTATCTGCCGTGTGGTATCCGGCTGAGTAGGATAGACCACCCTCATTTCTTCCCGAGTTCCCGTAAAAGGCGACTAAGGTAAGCCGACCCGCCGTGCGGTATCCAGCTGAGTAGAATAGATAACCCTCATTTTTTACCACAAGTGTCGTAAAAGACGACTAAGGTAAGCCGACCCGCTGTGTGGTATCCGGCTGAGTAGAATAGACCACTCTTATTTCTTACCGAGGTGTCGTAAAATACGACTAAGGTAAGTTGACGTCTGGCAGGCGGTCGGTCGTAAAATATGTAGCCAAATCATGTGACAACATGTTTGTAAGATGTTACGCCGACCACACTTAGTGTGGGATAAGGGCAGAAGGATAATGATCTCCTACTAATTTATCTAAATAGAAACTCGTGGTGTTTTACTCATAATCATTTAGATGTCTGTAACGCTTTGACGTTTTATCAGATTAAACGATTTGTGAGAAATTTTGTTATATTTGAACCTGGAATAACAATGGGATAAATCTTTATTCGGGCAAAATTTGTAGTCAAGTTAAATTGGAAGCCAAATAAATTCGATATTAGTCTACATGCTAGTTGATATGTATCTATATGTTGATATATATCTATAAGATATGTGGTTTATAAGTCTATTATATAGAAATTTTGTTATTTATGTTTTAAATCACATTCAAAATTCCCCGGTGTATGTTTTTCTATCTGCACTATGTTCCTGGGTTCAGTTTTTTTTAAATTATTTTAATAGTCGTTTCTTTTTGTATATTGTCTTTGTTTTTATGTTTAAATTGTAATTGTAATTAGTGAAATTGGATAACCGTTTTAATTAATTTAAATAAATAAAATAAATTTACAATAAACTAAAAAAATGATATCATACGGTTTCCGTCAATAGACAAAGCGATTCATAAAGAACGTTAAGATGTAAGATTTGTTGTTTCTTTGCAAATCAATTGAAATATGACGATATTTGGTATAGTTTATAGAATTAGGCGTTACAAAAGTAAGAATAAAATTATTTTGCTATAATCCGCGATACAGTAAATAGAAAATATATATAGTGTTAAATGTATAGTGGACTATCCGTATTTTCATACCCGATACGTGCAGGATTCGTAAAAACACATGCACGAACCTCCACCACTTCCACCACAATACACAAGCACTACACACGTTCACTATCACAAACTCAACAATAGTTTCGGCCTGCAACCTAAGCATCATCAGGAGATAGACTTTACTGTACCGCGGATTATAGCAAAATAATTTTATTATTACTTTTGTCTGGTATAGTTCTTTTATACATCACACCCAAAAATACTAGAGTTAAGAATACTATGAACATATCTTGTAAATATTAGTATTTACGTGTCTTTGTGTTATTTCACATGTCTTTTTTTATGTGCCTTTTCCCATCATTACTAGCACCATAGATGATACACTATAATATGAGATAGCAGCTTCGTATTATAGTATCATATATTACTTTTGTGTACTATATTCGAGCTACTGATTTAGTAGATTAAGTCTTATTTCTACAGTATTAGATATTACATTGCTATTTTTACGTGTTCAGTCATCGACTGATGTATGCCAATCGTGGACGATTGCGACACATCTCCAAGGGCGAGAGGGATTTGTATAAAATGCTATTAAATGTTTGACATACCTTCGCTAGAAATACTTTGTTTTAATTTGTCAATGAAATATGAAGAAAGTAGAATGAAACAATATTTACATGCTAACTTATTAATTGTTATTATAATTCATAAAACTCGCCATTCATTCAGGCGTAAATACATTTAAATATATTATTGAATAATGTATTATATCTATAGTCTACTTAAAAGACATATTAATAGATTGTTTGATAATTTCATCAATCATAATATCGTAAACTTATAAATTTATTCTATATATTATATAATTATATAATTTATAGAATTAGGCGTTACTTTGCGGAGATCCATAAAACAAAAGTAATAATAAAATTATTTTGCTATAATCCGCGATACAGTAAATAGAAAATATATATAGTGTTAAATGTATAGCGGACTATCCGTTTTTTCATACCCGTTACAGCTTTGCTTTGCGATTTTGTCGTGGAGTCTATCTCCTGATGATGCTTCGGTTGCAGGGAAAAACGATTGTTGAGTTTGTGATAGTGAACGTTTGTAGTGCTTGTGTATATTGGTGGCAGTGGTGGAGGTTTTTGCACGTGTTTTTACGAATCCTGCATGTAACGGGTATGAAAAAACGGATAGTCCACTATACATTTAGCACTATATATATTTTCTTTTTACTGTATCGCGGATTATAGCAAATTAATTTTATTATTACTTTTGTTATATAATTATATAAATTATAACTCATATATTTCTGAGTTTCTACTATTTATGATATTCATTAAAAACAATTTTAGATCATCTGTCTCATTGTTGTCTTGGGATTGTAGTGTAAACCCCCCTTTCAACCTAGATGCGCATTTCACTCATTCTGTCTGGAATTGTATCAGAAAAATCGATGATTGTTTATTAAAAACGATTCATATTTTAATATCTTTCCGACCTATATAAATCCGAAACTGTATATTAATAATGAAGTGATAGGTTAAATGCGTGAACAATATCACCTAATATATATTTATTGAGAAGAAGACTGATGTCCGTCCAAGTCAGACAAAATTTCTATCACCAATATGATTGTGTACATTTTATGCAACCTTTCCGTAATACCAACAGTAAATTAATTTATAATTGGCATTAACTATCATTTAACAATAACTTTACTACTAGAAACAAAGTTTTACCATTGAAAACTATACACATTATAAACAAAGTCCCCAAAAGCGTCCCGAAAAAGGCTGTATGTGATCGATTTTCTACAAACATATTACACAGATTTTTGTATCGTTTTTACTAAAAGATAGCGCAATTTTTGAGGAAGGTTAGTAGAACATTACGGTTAAGGGGTCGGGATTTATGCAACAAAAACTTTGTGACAAACTGATGCGATCTGGGCGAAGCCTCACACGCAGCTAGTTTATGTATAAAACATTAAGGGATTTCGAAATAGAATGATAGCAATACCTGTCAATCAAACACGTTAATGTAATTTTATCAATTTAATCATCAGTGATTCGTGAGCCGGACAATCGCTTCTGAAACTTTATTTTTACACTAATCTTGGCCGAACGCCATATACTGTGTGCTCGCACCCGTACACTCGAATCAACTACGAGTCGGAGGGTCTATTTTGTTAGTAAAAACTTTAAATAAGTATAAAATTTTAACCTAATTTGTACTCCACTGACATCAATGAAACATCTGCAGTTGACCACGAGAGAGTTGCGAGTGCGACGCAAATAGAACCAGGGTTTTTGGCTGAAGTACGTTTCAGTCGCACGTACGATGGCGCCGTGAGCGTCTCACGCCTCGGCCATGGTGAGGCACAGATGGACGTTAGCTCTAATTTTAATCTTCGTTCCATTATTAGTGACAGTGATAAGCGCATTCCGCGTGCGTTTACCTGGGGGTTCTCATGAGGTTAAACCTGAACGAAGACATAAATGTGAGGACTGTGATGTGAGTGATCTTAACCTTGACCCAGTTGTACGTAGTTTTAAAAAAGAAATTGAGAAACGTTCGCTTAATGATGTTAAAAAAGTTTTAAGTGACAAACGACATTTGTTTGACGAAAAGTTGTTAATAAAAGAAGACAAGTGGCAAGGTATTGATAAAAGAGATAGTGTTGAAAAAGATGTGGATGATACCATTTTGAAAAAACCTATTTTTAAACACTCAAAGATCGATGATCCAAAAAGTGAATTAAAAGTTAAAAGTAAGAAGATTTCGTTAGTTTTAGATTTTAATGATGACGATGAAGACGATAACGACGGCGACGATAGCGATATCGACGACGATGACAATGTTGGTCTCTTAAAGGTATCTAAAGATCAAAAGAAAAAAGTTGTAGTTGACTTAAACAAGAAATTAGATGTTAAGCAAGAAATAAAGGAGGAAAATAAAAAACCACTATTAAAAACCAAAGTGATAAACAAAAGAACAGACGAAAAGATTGCAAGTAGACTAGACGAAGATCCCATCATCAACCGGACAAAGCAAGCGATAAACATACCGTCTATCAAATCTGTAGTTATAAATTCTATAAAATTAAAAAATGAAACTGGACATGCATTAAAAACTGAAATTCTCAAAGAATCTTTGAAATCTAAAGTAGAAACTGCAAAAATTTCAAAACTACGAGAATTAAACGAAGATGAGGATTTGGCGATCAAAACCACAAGCAAAACAAAAGTCACTCTGACTAAGGAGTTAAAAAGTCCCCAGCAAGCGTTACAAAACAGAACGGCCACCAAAGGCGATGGCAACGTAAAAAAGGAAAAATATGTACAAATCAAATCTGATAATAAAGAAATTAAGGATTTTATAAAGAGTACCGAAAAAAAATTCGATGATATATCAAAAGTCGAAAATGTACCAGATCCGAAAGACACTGTTAAGAAACCAACTAAAACAGAAGATGGCGAAATAGAGGTTTCTCCTAAAAGCGATCATAAAGATATGCAACACGTATCTGACATTTTACAAAAACGTAATTTACTACAAAGTGAATTTGAGGATTTTTATGCCTTTTTCCCAACATTTGCACCAAATTTTTCTCGGGTACACAATCCAGAATGTCGGCGTCATGGACAAATACTCTTAAGACAGCTGCGTGGAACGAAATTATGGGCTTTAAATAGTAAGTAAAAAGAATCGATAATATTTAATGTTGATTGTATGTAATATTCCAATTTTTCTCCAATAACCTTAAATGGTGTTGTTTTGCCAGTCTGCTCCGACTTCCGGTACCTTGGTTCACTTTTCCAAAAGAACGGTGAAATTGATCGCGATGTGAGGAATAGAATGAATGCAGGATGGATGAAGTGGCGACAGGTCTCAGGCACAATATGTGACCCCCGAATGCCCCCTAAACTAAAGGGAAAAATTTACACATCGGTCATAAGACCTGTCGTAATGTATGGATCAGAATGTTGGCCAATGAAAAAGATGGATGAAAGAAGAGTACATGCAAATGAGATGAGGATGTTAAGGTGGATGTGTGGTGTGACAAGACTTGATAAAATAAGAAATGAGTATATAAGGGGAAGTATGAAAGTTGCGCCCATTATAGAAAAGATGAGAGGTGCAAGATTGGGATGGTATGGACATGTAATGAGGAGGGATGAAAATCATGTGACTAAACGAGTGTTGGATATGAATGTGGATGGATATGTGACTAGAGGGAGGCCTAAAAAGAGATGGTTGGAATGTGTGAAGTATGACATGCATATAAAAGGAGTAGCGCCAGAGTTGACGAATGATAGAAGAGAATGGAAGAGGAAAACATGTTGTACCGACCCCACTTAGAGTGGGATAAGGGTAGGAGAAAGAAAGAAGATTGTATGTAATATTGTTACAGCTACATTAAGTCATGCCCCAGAATGAATGCAAGACAAATGAAATGCAAGACAATGACCAGAATGCAAGGACAAAAATTTATTGAAATTTTTAACAGTTCATGCCGTTAAGAATTAATAGATTTTTTTGCTGTTTTTCACTATAATACGAATCACTCATAGATTTCATACATTACAGGGTCTTTGAGGCATCAAATGTACAAATATATGCCTTTTTATGGCAATAAAAAGGCATATATTTGTACAATTTAATTTGAGCATTATAATTTGTTAATAATAATTACGTTTGAATTAAATATAGTAAAAAAAGTAAAGTAACAGCCTGTTACTATGCCCACTGCTGGGCTAAGGCCTCCTCTCTCCGTTTTTGAAGAGAAGGATTGGAGCTAAGACCTACCACGCTGCTCCAATGCTGATTGGTAGGTTACACATATTCCTAGAGAATTCTCTAGAGATATGCAGGTTTCCTCACGATGTTTTCCTTCACCGAAAGCGTGTGATAAATTGCAATTATCAATTAGACACATAAGTTTTAATAGAAAAACCCATTGGTGCCTGCCCGGGTTTGAACCTATGTCGTCTCTAGAGAGTCGCACGGTCTCACCGCTAGGCTATCACAGCTTTTACACAGAATTAAATATATAGTAAGCGAATTCTATACGCATTCTAAATTAAAAATAACTTATTACAGTATTACACGACACTAACTACGAATTACGCAACGGGAAATAGTGGTATAACAAAACGTTGAAATAAACATTTTCAAATTTTGTATGTTTGTAAATATATCATTCGGAAACGGTGTTCCGTTGCATCACCAGTGTAAGGGTAAATTTATATTCATCCTAATTTCACTAACATATAACATATATATATATATATATATATATATATATAAGTTATATTTTATTTTAATAAAGTACCTGGATAACTGAGCCTTGCTCGGAATTTTCTTTTAAAGACCATTCGTTTCCCACTTAGCCATTTAAACTTTATAAATGACAGCAAAATTAACCTTTGCATTCAATTTATAGTTTAGTAGTTCTTCAATGCCTTTTTTTAAATAAAACCTAGCTATATTAAGTTATATATTAAGTTATATATACCTATATATTAAGTTTCATGAATCAGATTATACATTCATTCAATTCATATACAAGATTACCGCATTTTAAGATATTATAGACATGGATATGTTGAATAAACGTCAAATAAACTAGATTTATTAACTAATTAACTAACTATTGTGGAACTCTGAAGGGAGAAAAACCAGAAAAGGTTTTCCTCCCGGGAAAGGGAATAATTAATTATTAATATTTCTTATTTAGATATTTGTCATCACATATTTTTACACACAGTATTAATTTTAACTGTCCAAGGTATTAATTAACATGGGATCTGTTTGTATTAATCTCTATCCAAATTTGGCTAGCTATTAATTTTAATATGATGCAATTACCTTTCCAATTTCCTCAATCGATATTTATTGCGGATGGCTAAATTTTGCGATATTATCACCATATTTTATCGTTTCTTGTTTACGCCGTGTGGTATCCGGCTGCATAGAATAGACCACCCTCATTTCTTACCGAGGTGTCGTAAAAGGCGACTAAGGTAAGTTGACGTCAGGCAGGCAGCCGGTCGTAAAATATGTAGTCAAATCATGTGACAACATGTTCGTAACATTTGCCGACCCCACTTAGAGTGAGATAAGGCCAGGAGAATGATGATTTTACCGTTTCAGGTTTAATTAAATCTTATCACCTGATCAAGTATACAGGACGAGCTAGGAAACTAAACCAGATTAGTTAAAATATTACGGGATGACAATTACTAATCTTTCCTCCTTATTATATGAAGTCCTAAAATCTGTCTGTCTGTATGTAATCAATTTTCTCAAAACCTACTGAACGGATTATTGTACGGTTTTGACTAAACGACAGTGCGGTTCTCAAAAGAGGTTTAGGTGAATTGTACATTCTGCGGAACGGCTGAAGCGATTTTTATGGTACTTACGAAATTGTTCGGATATAAATTCTTTTACTAAATTCTTTATCTCTGTAAATACAAAATTTCAAAATATCTTCTTCAATACTAAGTCATCAAGGAATTTTATTCCGTGAATTGAGTTTGTGAACGCGTGTTTACAAACATTTCTATATTACTAGAATGAAGGTGTGATTCAGAGTCATGTTTATGTAGCACTAATTTCTTTCTACAGAATCATCAATTTTAATATATTCGCGTCCGTTTATGCTTTAGAATTGTTTTCATTACTTTGAAATGAATTTTTTTACCTGAGATACAATTGTAAATATATTTTTTAAATAGGTAAATAAAAAAATATTTACTAGTCATTTTATTTTTAACAAGCTGAACACTCCGTTCACATTAACCTAAGTGTTAAAATAACCTCAATTATTTCTTTGTATGTGGATGTGTAATTTATTCTTAATGGACTAAAAACTGGTTATTATGGTCTTATCGTTCCCAAAATATAGCTATATAATATGTGAGTCCTATTTTCGCCAACCTTGGCATGCGGGTTGGTGATCGCAGTACTGAACATGTTGCAGCATGACAGTGCTATGGACTGGCGACCTCAAAAAGATCACGAGGGGCCGCTGCATATCGCTGTCTCGTCGTTCACAAAAGAAAAACTTTTTTTATCTTTTTATATGTTAGTTATATTGCATTTGACCATAAAGAGCTTTCCGAACGAGCAGTAGATTTTGACGATTCAAAAGCACTTGTTAACAAGATTACTTGAATAAAGAATATTTTGAATTTGAATTTGAATATATAGGTAATTGTGGAAATACCTCGCAGAAAACTTCGAAAATAACCGAAAAGATAAAGTTATGCATTCTAAGGTAAACACTAAAATGGTTTCTTTAAAATACACGCTATTAGCACGTCAGTTCATAAGTATAAGCTCCCAAAGGGTAAGTAAGACCAGTGTCACTAAAACTTTTTCTTACTATGGCCCACTTAGCCTTGCTAAAATTCATATGCTCCCTTCTGTTACATAAATACCTTTAATATTAAATAAAATAAATTACCTTTTAATATTAAAAGTTGAATAATTTATAGAATTACTCATCACTTTGCGGAGATCCATAATACAAGAGTATTTTGCCTTAATCCGCGGTACAGTAAATAAAAAATATATATAGAGCTAAATGTATAGTGGACTATCCGCTGTTTCATACCTGATACATGCAGGATTCGTAAAAACATATGCACAAACCTCCACACGTTCACTATCACAAACTCAACAATCGTTTCGCCCCGCAACCGAGGCATCATCAGGAGATAGACTTCACGACAAAATCTTTGCGATTTCTAGTCTATCTCCTGCATGTATCGGGTATGAAAAAACGAATAGTCCACTATACATTTAGCACTATATATATTTTCTATTTACTATATCGTGGATTATAGCAAAATAATTTTATTCTTACTTTTGTATTAAAAATTGAATTTTTCACTTTAGAAAATTAAAGTACAGGTTTTAGGGGTTTGTGCTGAAATCTAGCATGGCATGTGAATGGATCCGAGCGAAATGTTAAACACGTGTCGAGTCCATTTTTGAATTGGCCCCCTTAACAACCAAAGCGCAGTGCGACGTGGGCTCCACTTTGGGAAACACTGGGTTAGATATTGTTAAACAAATGTTGAATTTTTTATTACAGTGTTAGACGCAACAGCGAAGATTCCCTCGGGGCTGCTTCAAGGCAATGGAATACAGTTGGGCGACTTCGACCAGTGCTTAGGTGCTCGAGCCAGGGTACAACTGGACACTGGAAGTGTTGTACGAATCCAGGGAAAGTATTGCTTGGCTATGATCGACATAAAAGCTGAACAACCTGAATTAGAAACGCCGGTGTACCTAGCGCAGTCGAGGAATCTTTTCAAAAGCAAAATTGATGATGTGAGTTTAATTTCATACTTTATAATATAAATTAACATATTTATATTATAATCAGTTTTTAAACACGTTGTTGCAGAAATTCTAATTCCAAAAATTCCTTATTCTGTAAATTATTTTTTATTTATTGATTGTTAGTAAAATATATTGCACACTTTAATATTAAACTGTCTAATACAAAATTAGGCTTATTTGAGTTAGATACATTGTAATCCATTGTATTACAATGCCATCTATTAATAAAGCTAGTGTTTTCTTGCTCTTCCAAGTTATGACTCTGTATAACATTAACGAGTTTTGTAGGTGCTACACTACGCTTGATTTAATTAGGTCACTTTAATATTAAGTATGCAATAAGTCAGGGTTCTTATTAATATCAATTACTATACATTCCGACAGATTTACCTGTAAGTTATTCTTTCCTGACTTATTTATTAGTTAAAGTTCCGATTTTTCTGAATCGAAGACTAACTCAGAATGTGTCGAATTCGTTCGGACTTTCTATCCTTTCGGAATCGAAGACAAAGTCGGAAACAGTATTTAATTCATTCAGAAGCTCCATCCTTTCGGAATGATATACTAACTCGGAGTCAGATGTATTCAATCAGAAGTTCCGAACTTTCGGAATGGAAGTCAAAGCTCGGGAACAGTGTTAGCCTTTAGCCTGAAATAAATCTTAAGCCGCATTATAATTTGTTTAGCCAGGTCACTTCGTGCCGCGTTTTTCCACACTAAGCTGGGGAGTCTGCGTTCCATCTCCCTGCAGTCCTGAAGATGTGGAGGTGATTCTAAGAGACACTGTCAAGCACTACCAATATAAGACTGGAATTAGCATACGTGTAAAGGTCGACGACCATGACTGCCGTACACGAAAAGGAGTCAACTGGTGGAAGGAATGGTTGGACATTCCTACGATTTTGACTCTGTAAGTTATGATTTTAATGAGAGGTTTTGGCAATTTCCTTTAATTTTCATCAATTCTTAAATTCGCTGTATTAAATTGGCCGAATTCAAATAAATTGTTTTGTGGCTAATTGCAATAAAGTGCCTACAAATTTCGCAAATGTTAAAGATACTTCGAAGAGTCAGAAAAGACTTAAAGTTCGTAGCGTGATTCCTCATTTCAATGGCATGCATGATCATGGCATTGAAATGAGGATTACAATATGTCTAACTCAATTAAGCCTTTGAATTCGGTAAGTTTACTATTAAGCGTGCGATGTATATGTATAATGAAGTGATAAAAGGTGGAAAACACAATACGATGAAACAATGGGCGCTGTTTAACAAAAAGTAGGTACAAGAAGATACATAATATTATTAACTTGGGTTATGATATTGTAATAAACATCACAAAAATGGCATCGATAAGTTATTTTTAAAAGTATAGTAATTACAAAACTGTTTGCCTTTTTATGTATCAAATCAAATCAAATCAAATCTTTTTACACGGTAATACAATAACACGGTATTACAATTAGATAAATAAGCTAATAAAAAAAACCGTAACATCAAAAATAAAGATATATTTTTGGTAAAGATATATTTATTGATATCTAATCTCAAGCAAAAGCTTTGTTACAAACAAATCATTGGAAGCTAGTAGAGATTCGCAATTTGTAATATTAGCACGAATCTTTAGTCGACGATGTAGATAAACATATACGACTTATAAAAAGTATAATTGCAAAGATAGCTAAATACATTTTAATGTACATTACAGATCTGCTTACGCCACAGTAATTGCCTTGGTACTGATTGCGACAGCGCAGGATTTCTTCGCTAAAAACACATCTGAAGAGGAATCGTCATCGGTTAGAGGTAAACCAAAGAATAAGGAAAACGAAAATGAAGCAACTCAAATCAAAACTTCGAGTAAGTTCAAACATCATATATAAAAATATGAAAATACTGTTCTTGCGGCTTCGTCTGCGTTGAGAATGTAATGTTTTATAAACTTAAACCTTCCTCGATAATTGCACTATCTTTTAATAAAAACCGTGCAAAAATCAGTTTAGATTTTGAGAAAATCGATCACATACAAACAGATGTCTTTTTTGCACTTTGTTTTATAATATGTATACTTGAGTATTGCTGAACAATCTGGTTTAAATGTGTGCGTGTATCTAGAGCCAGGGATAATCCCTGCTAATAGTATACATGTGAAGTCTGTCTATCTGTTACACTGTCGTGGCTAATCAATTAAAACTTATACGTTGGGGTAACATATAGGATAAAAAACCCTATTTTTTATTCAGTGGAAAAAAATATAACATTATTGTGGGTTTTTAAACATCAGGTTCAGCGTATTTTGAAAAATCTATCACATCCCTACAGGCAGTGTTTGATTTCTTTGTTTTATAATATGTATAGATGACAAAGATATACAAAAAGATACACTCACAAGTACCACGTACCTTTAGAACAACCTTAACCCACTTTGGGTAACAAGAGTTCAACGCGATTGTGATTCAAACTGAACGAATTACGATGACTCTTTTAATTAGCATAAATTACACACACATGTCTTATTATGTTGCACCACTTCGGGTCACGTCAACTAATTGTTGCTATCACTGGACCTGTGACATGTTTATCAATGCCGCGTGACCCGCTACAACAATAATTTATGACCGTGAGGTAATAAGGACCCCTGTTGACGGAACGAATTTCAACCGCTTCTAAAATATTGCTATTTGAAATAAAATGGACTGGACTGAAATGGACTTAAATAAAATGGAATTAAATGGAATGAAATAATTATAAGAAATATTCAGCTACATGTACGATAAAAAAATAAACTAATCTTAAATAATTTATAGAATTAGGCGTTACTTTGCGGAGATCCATAATACAAAAGTAATATTTTTTTTTTTGCTATAATCCGCGATGCAGTAAATAGAAAATATATATATAGTGTTAAATGTATAGTGGACTATCCGTTTTTTCATACCTCCACCACAATACACAAGCACTACACACGTTCACTATCAGAAACTCAACAATCGTTTCGCTCCGCAACCGAAGCATCATCAGGAGATAGATTAGGCCATTAGGTGTGCAGGATTTCGAAACCCTACACACCTAATGGCCTGTTACTATTCCGCTACTGGGCAAAGGCCTCCTCTCTCCGTTTATGGAGAAAGGATTGGAGCTAATACCTACCACGCTGCTCCAATGAGGATTGGTAGGTTACATTTATTCCTGTAATTCTCTAGAGATATTATGCAGGTTTCGTTACGATGTGATGTGATGTTTTCCTTCACAGAAAGATTGTGATGAATTGCAGTTATCAATGACACACATAAGTTTTAATAGATAAACTCATTGGTCTGCCCGGGGTTCTAACCCCGACCGTCTCTAGAGAGTCACACATTATCACCACTGGACAATCACAGCTTAATGTATCCTAATGTTATCCTGTTTTATTGAAAACCTATATAGTCTATTGTACCGAGATCTTACTGTTTTAACGCGAAATCGAAAATTACTGTGGTAACGCGTCGCACCGGGGAAGAATATTACATACAAATGACACGATGGTGAATTCATTGACATTTGTACGGAAAGAATCGCGGGTCCTTCGCTCCAAAATATGGATGTAGCGGAAGATGCACCGATTACAGTTTCACTAAGTGTTCCAGTAGGATGCACTTTGAACTAAAGGAATTGATAGGCGATATCAATCCTACAACTACTTGTATAGGGAGTTCTTATGTTATTACAAAAGCACTACTATAACGCGAAGCAAAGTACTAGTTAAAGTGCAAACCCTGTTACTAGTACGTTATGTTACACTGTAAGTTATTTTATTAGTGGTATTTTTAAAGTGAGTTCATAAAACAAATTCGAAAATTACAGTCAATGTATTTTCGGCGTTCAACACGTTATAAATTGTTTGCGTTTAACGTTTAAGTGATGGGAGCCTAAATTCAAGCCAATACTATTATGAACACTATTTATTTTATCCACAACAAAGAAATATGTATAATATTGATTGTCACATTTTCAGCTGGGATTTAGTGGTTTTGAGGCGCTTTTTGTCATTTATATTGGCATTATTTTACTACAAATCAAGCCAGATGGCAGTGACAGTATTACCATATAAAAACTTCTATTATATTTTGTTATGAATTATGTATTAATTTGGCGTGCAAAACAATAACGTTAATGCTAATTCCGTTACATTACAAATGTAGATTCAATATACAAAAAAGAGGTTATTTCTCGTTGCAAAAATTATAGACTATAAACTATATCTACATTCTTAATTTGGAAGTCTCAATGTATTATAGCAATGTAGTTTTGTGTACAATAGAATAATAATAATAATAATAATAATAATAACACCGCCATCGGCTGCTGAGTCGGAACACCACGACACCGTCTCGCCGGTATTAACATCCAGACGCCGACGAGCCGTGAACCCACCACAGGATGGCTTGGAGCCAAGGGGGCGCGGGCGACGCGTTCCTACACGGGCTCCCGCCGCCGGTGGAGTAGTGCGCCGCATGAGATGGTCTCCCAAAATGAATGAGAGTGTCATGCGGGCGTACTATGGGGCGACAGATGGGGGAATTAATCTCACTGCGTACCGTTTAAAAATGCTGTCTCTGTTTCAGGCACTTGAACCAACATTGACCGTAACCGCACAACGATTATCGGATCAAGTGCGGGCTATTCAGCGCCGTCATCTGCTGGATGAGTCCGTGCTTGAGCGGCTGCGCTTAGAATTACGACAAATTACTGCTGAAGAGGGTGCTCATCAGGCTGAACATAGCCCGAGCAATAACATCATGCACACCCAGGATGAGTTCTATGAGAGTAGTGATTTGCCAGTAAGTACCCAGAATAATGAGCTATTGAGGAGGACTTTGGAGGATGCGATTTCTGAATTTAGACACATGCAACTTAATTTAAGACCAAAATTACCTCGTTTTCCTGTGCATAGACGTAATATGGCGTTGGTTGGGGTTCTAGATCAAATGTTAACACCATATTTTGAAACTTCACGTGACCTTAGTGATACGCATTCAATTCTATACTGTGGAGCCGTTGCGGCGTGTCGCGTGGCTTCTGTTAAATTTACGGAATATAGAGGACTTCCAGACCGAGGCAACACTGTACCGGCTTGGCAGGCTAGAATTGAAAAACGTATCTCTTTGACTAGAACCCTTATTGCTAAGCTAATCTGTTTCAGAGCGGGTAATAATCGACCTAGAATAATGCGCTTTGTGAAAAAAGCGTTTGCTGGAACAGACACTAATCCATCTGAGTATCCAACCTTAGTCACAGAGCGCATTGACTATCTGAAGCAGAAAATCTATGCATGGGCGAAACGTATTCGGCGCTATAAGGTGCGTGTAGATAGATTCAGACAAAATCGCATGTTCCAAAGTGATCAACGGAAGGTGTATAGAAAGTGGGAGCAATCTACAATCTGTGAGAGTGGTGCAGAGCCAACTGCAGATGAGATGACAAATTTTTGGCATAACATCTGGTCGACTTCCACCAGTCACACCGAGGGACATTGGATAAGTCTTGTCAGGGAAAAATGTGCATCTATTAGAGAAATGCCACAAGTTAACATTAGTACAGATAATGTGAAGTATGCAATCCGTTCAGCTTCAAATTGGAAATGCCCAGGTCCGGACGGATTGCATAATTTTTGGTTAAAATGGTTCTGTAGTGCACATTCTCTTTTGGCAAGACAATTTCAAGATGCTCTCGATTCTAGATCGCTTCCGACATTTATGACAACTGGTGTCACCTTTCTATTACACAAATCCGGTGATACTGCGGACCCAAAAAACTACCGCCCGATTACTTGCTTACCAACCATCTATAAGCTTCTTACATCTATTCTGACTTCAAAAATTATTGAACATATTGATGCTAACAATATTTTGGCCCCAGTTCAGAATGGATGTAGGACTGGGTCTCGCGGTACAAAAGAACTCCTCCTCATTGACATGGCTATATGCCAACAGGTTCGGCGAAATAGAAAAAATCTTGTAGCTGCTTGGATTGATTATAAAAAGGCTTATGATTCAGTGCCTCACACGTGGCTCATGAGGATTATGGAGCTATACAAGGTCGATATAGCTCTGTACTCTTTCCTTGATACATGTATGAGGCAGTGGATGACAATCCTTCGTCAACCAGGAGATATAGTTTTTTCTGAATTAGCTGAGCCGATAAGGATTAGGCGGGGTATTTTCCAAGGAGATAGTTTGAGTCCACTGTGGTTTTGCTTAGCTCTTAATCCACTCAGTGATCTACTGAAGGATTCGGGGCTAGGTTTTCGCCTTCGCAGAGGAGGTGAGGCTATATCCCACTTGCTATATATGGATGACCTAAAGTTGTATGCATCAAAACGTCCAGACCTTATGCAGCTGCTGAAGATCACTCAAAGCTTTAGTAGCGACATAGGTATGGAATTTGGTGTAGACAAGTGTGCGGTCATACATATAGAGCGAGGTAGGATTATAAGCTCTGAACAAGCAGTCATATCAGATGCTTTGACTCTCAAATCTCTCTGTGAAGGCGAAACATACAAATACCTTGGAATGTCTGAAGCATTAGGTATTGAGGATAAAAGCATGAAACAAGCAGTGAAAGAGCGATTCTTTTATCGCTTGAAAAAAGTACTTAATAGTCTTTTGTCGGGTGGTAACAAGGTTCGTGCTTTTAATGCTTGGGTTATGCCTATCCTCACTTATACTTTCGGCATTTTAAGGTGGACTCAAACAGAACTAGACTCCTTTGATCGAGAGGTCCGAAAACTGCTGACGACATATCGTATGCATCACCCACGTTCATCTGTCATGAGGTTGTACATCCCACGGAAATGTGGGGGGCGTGGTTTTTTAAACGCCAAGGACCTTCATAACCGTGAGGTGTACAACCTCAGAGATCATTTCCTCAAGGTGGACAGTGATGTACATAGGGATGTCGTCGCAGTTGATAAAGGCTTTACTCCGCTTGCCTTAGGCAAACAGAATTGGCGCAAACCTGTGGTAGTTGGTATTTCTGATCGCATCGACATATGGAAGAGCAAGGAGTTGCATGGTAGATTTTACAAGGCATTAATGGGGCAAGACATAGACCAGACTGCCTCTGTATCCTGGCTACAATTTGGTGATCTCTTTGGAGAAACCGAAGGTTTTGTCTGTGCAATTATGGATGAAGTTATCAAGACGAAGAATTACCGGAAATACATTATGAAAGATGGCACTGTTGACGTATGTCGAGCGTGTCATCGTCCTGGGGAGTCCCTCAGGCATATTATTTCCGGCTGTTCTCGTCTTGCTAACGGTGAATATTTACACAGACATAACCAAGTAGCTAGGATTATACATCAACAAATTGCTCTTCAATATGCTCTGGTGGATGAAGAGATACCATACTACAGGTATGACCCTGCGTCAGTTCTTGAAAATAGCCGTGCTATGCTCTACTGGGATCGGTCTATTATCACTGACAGGTTTATTGCTGCCAATAAACCTGATATAGTGTTAGTAGACCGGTTAGCGCGCCGTGCAATTATTGTTGATATCACCATTCCGCATGACGATAATCTCATAAAAGCGGAAAAAGAAAAATTAACTAAATATATAGACCTTTCGTATGAGATAACCGCCATGTGGAATGTTGACTCAACAATAATTGTTCCTATTGTTGTGTCGGTTAACGGTCTGATTGCGAAAAGCCTCGACCAACATCTTCGGAGGCTTTCGCTTAATAGTTGGGTTAAGAGTCGGATGCAGAAGGCAGTATTGCTTGAAACGGCACGTATTGTGAGGAAGTTCCTCACTCTGGAGCCCTAGCCACCGGTAGCTTGGGACATTGCCTCGCTTCCGGCGGATGTCAATTTTTTATATTTTTAAATGTTTTTTGATTATTATTTTTTTTATAATTAGAAATATTTAAAAATGTAAGGAGTTAGGTTTTAGAAAAATAAAAGAGAAAATAATAATAATAAATAAAAATAATAATAAATATATGGGACATTTACTCACACGGTCGTCCGTCCCCAAAGTAACTTAATACTTATGTTATTGGTGACGGACAACTGGTCGACATACTACATATATAAGTTTAAATACATGCTTAAATACAAATACACACCCAGGCTCGAAGAACCAACAATTTGTTTATAAAAATGTTGGCCCTCGGCGGGAATCGAACCCGCGACCCGCGGATTTGAAGGCAGGGTCATTACCCACAGCGCTAACGGGCCAGTCAAGTTAAAAAGTTTACTTATATATAAATTTGGAACACTAAGCGGCCTTTGTGATTTTTTTTTATTATCTTTATCAGACTTGATGAAAATATTGATCAACAAATGTCATATCTTGTGCAATAAAATTCTTTATAAGTGCATGAAAGGTTTGATTTGGCTATTATAAGTTTAACAATTTCAAAACACACTCCATATAAGTAATAAATTCTGTATTATCATTTAGAAAGTACGTATGAGACTTCGCTAGAAGTTTATGATAAAACTTACCATCATCTCGTCAAAAGAAACCAGCTTTAATTTTTTAAACCTAATTTTCCTTCAACAATGGCAAATAACACCTCGCTCGTAATTGATATTTTAAAGTCAACGCCAACGAAGTCGTAAATAGCATTAATATAAAGTAAGGATATCACAATATAGTATTATAGTTATAGGCAAAGTAAGTAAGAAATACTGTATATTAGACTTAGTAAACTTACTAGAAACTTTTACGGAAGACCTTTATGAATTTATTTACACATTATTTATGTATAGTTCACCTCTCTAGGGACAATCATGGGTTCGAATCCCGGGCAGGCACCAATGAGTTTTTCTATTAAATTGCATTGATAATGCAATTTATTACACGCTTTTCGGTGAAGGAACATTGTGAGGAAACCTGCATATCTCTAGAGAATTCTAGGGATGTGTGTAACCTAACAATCCGCATTGGAGCAGCGTGGTAGGTCTTAGCTCCAACCCTTCTTTCCAAAAAACGGAGAGGGCACGCCTATGCTTAGCTGTGGGATAGTATGATGCCGTTACTATACTTTTTACTATGTATAGTTATCTCGTAATTATTAAGTTCGTTAAAGGGGAAGTTACGGTGAATTAAATTATTGCAATAAACATAAACTACGCATCACAAATCCAGTCGGTAGCTTGAAGTAAAAAGTATATAAAAACCACGCACTCTGTATTCTTTTAGGTACATAAAAGATCCGTTTTTTCCCAATAACACCGGCGTCCCGTGAAATTTGTATTTACATAAATAAACAGAAACTATAAAAAAACTACTTTGCTATAATCCGCGTGTGTTAAGCGACTGTATGTAATGCTAAGTGTATGAAGCAGGCAAAATTCACGTACCTTACAAATGCAGGGCAAGTCACCACACGTATCCCAACACGCTTCCACCAGCAATAAAAACCCAGTCGGTAACCTCGTCATCATCCTCCTGCCTTTATCCCACTCTAAGTAGGGTCGGCACAACATGTTACAAACATGTTGTCACATGATTTGGCTACGTATTTTACGATCGCCCTCCTGCCTGACGTCAACTTGCCTTAGTCGTATTTACGACCCTTCGGTAAGAAAGAGGGTGGTCTATTCTACTAAACCGGTTAACAAACGGTGGGTCAACTTACCTTAGTCGCTTTTTATGACACCTCGGTAAGAAATGAGGATAGTCTATTCTAGCTCAGCATACCACACGGCATAGGCGGTAACCTCGTGTAAAAAGTATATAAAAATCGCGCCTGTATTCTTTTAAATAAATAAAAGATCCGTTTTTTTCCCAATGACGCCAGCGTCCCGCGAAATTTGTATTTACATAAATAAATTTAGAGACCTCAAAAACCCCAGTTAGGAACTCGGGGCTCTTTTCTAAATCAACGAACGAAATAATTTATTATGTAAATTAGGAATGCCGACAGTTTTATGTCACATCGAGTGATACGCTCGAGTTTACTTGATATTTTTTATGTTAAAGTGGCATAGTGTAATTAGAAAACGCCCAAAACTATAACATTTTCGCGTGCTCAGTTGTCCATTTTAATACACGAATGTGTACAGGATTATTTAAGTTTGCTATTTCATGAAATATTACAAGACGTTCAAAACAGTAAATCTACATATTAAAAACAATATTAGGAACAATTTTTTTAATCTACGTACTTTGTTGATAATGCCGTGTGGTATCCGGCTGAGTAGACCACCCTCATTTCTTAACGAGGTGTTGCAAAACGGGACTAAGGTTAGTTGACCCGCCTTGTGGTATCCAGCTAAATAGAATAGACCAACCTCTTTCTTACCGAGGGGTCGTTAAAATACGGCTAAGGTAAGTTGACGTCAGGCAGGCGGTCGGTCGTAAAATACTTAGCCAAATCATGTCACAAAACATGTTGTGCCGACCCCACTTTGAGTGGGATAAGGGCAGGAGGATGATGATTTCATTTTCATGAAATATCAAAATGAAATTAAATATTGGACATAGAAGTAGTTATTGTGAGATAACTATCGCTTATGGTTATCTCACAATAATGACATGACATGAGAGAGCATGATACCTCGAACTTTTGTGTAGTATTTTTGTATATCTACAGTTCTCTAGTACATTACATTATTATATCCCGACTGGTTTAAGAAACTGGTTTAAGGTTTTTTTTACAACCGCACGACCTCTTCAACAAAATTTAGGTACATTAAACGGTCTATAGTATAACTATTAAACTAAACTTTTCAGAATAATTGCTCTACCTTTCAGAAAAAACAACAAAAAATTGTTTAATAGATTTTGAGAAAATTGATTACATACAGACACACAGCTTTTTAATTAGAATAAGAATTTCTATTTTAATAAGTATAGGTAGATATCTGACAAACACTTTTCTAATTTTTATAATAGTTTTTATGTACATAGGTATAAGTTTTTTTTCTCAATACAGTGTAACATTTTCATTGAGACTATTATAAATTTTATTGTATCATATAGGTACTTGTACCGAAATGTATTAATATTAATCTATAATAATATTATCTGTCTTTGATAATATTAAAAAAATAAATAAAATCGACATGATTTTAATGAAATTAAATTTTTCATTGAAAAAGATAAAATTTTCTTAATTTTTTTATCATTTTCTTAGATTAAAAAAAGATATGCGAATATTAAATAAGACATTTTTTTAAATCGTCTGGATGCGGGATAGGTCACCAAAAAGCGGAACCTTGTCGTCAAAATAGGGACGTCTGGTCACTAGTTCTACACATCAGAAAAAACGCGAATGTTATTTTGTATGCTAGCCCAAATGCTAGACAAACACACTCTCGCATTTATTATATTAGTAAGTATACGTAAATAAATATGCATTGTTCTGTTTGCTCCACAGATGGATTCATTAGGTCATTCTCACTCTACCACACTCTCGGGAAACTGGTGGCTCCTGTGTCCAATGATGAGATAGGCTGCATCCATGGTGTCCGTGCGTTAGTGACGGTCAAGCTTCTGATCGCACATAAGGTTCTGCCAATCGCCTTAACGCCGTACACAAATCGTTTGAAGATTACTGAGGTTTGTCTACACGTAAACAAAATATCCGGATTTGCCATAAACGGATTACATTCCGTACACCGTACATCGATATTTAATCAAAAGTTGTATAGATTTTTTTGGTTTTTTTAATAGTAATCGTAACAGAAGGGAACAAAAAAGTTTTGTTGATCCGCTCCGCTACAGTTTGAAGCCCACGATATTTTGCATTTCTAATTCAGATTCATCATCCCCCTGCCCTTATTCCCCTCTAAGTAGGGTCGGGACAACACGTTACAAACATGTTGTCACATGATTTGGCTACGTATTTTACGACCGGCTGCCTGCCTGCCATCAACTTAGCAGAGTCGTATTTTACAACTCCTCGGTAAGAAAGCGGGTGGTCTATTCTACTCAACCGGATACCACCCGTTGGGTCAACTTACCTTAGTCGCCATTTACCGAGGTGTCGGGTAAGAAATGAGGGTTTTAAGTAAGATAAGATTAAACTTTATTGCACATAAAACGCAATAAGAAAATACATGCGAACTTAAAGTAAACATGTGTTAAATATTTTTTTAATTCTACTCAGCTGGGTATCACACGGTTAATTTTTATTTTAGATTAATTTACCTCATTTATTTCCGTAAAGGTGTAGCTATTGCATTGATTTGCATAACTCCTATTTTAACTGATATTACAAGTGATTTTGTTTGTCTTTTTAAGGTAGTTGGAGACCTCTAGAATATGCTTTTTATCTCGATACTCGGGCAAAGTTGTTATGTTATAAGCTTTTTAATTGAAGTCATAGAGGTATAAGTGATTATGTTTTTAAAGGATAATTTTATTTTTATAATTAAATTAATTAAAACCTTATTTATATAAATTGCCTCAATAAAAGTTTGAATTAAAATTTATATAAAATAAATAATCGCCTGTTAAATTTGTAAGGCAATTACTTTTAACAGAATATTAGTATTAATGAATTGGAAGGATTACAGTTGTATTAAATGACTGGATTTTAAATCGTGTTAATATTGTGTAATTAATGCAAATGATTAAATAATATGTAATTTATGCAACTCTGGATAGTATCCGTACTTTGTAGAATTAGTTTAAAGCTGTTAAAATGATTAAATAAGCTTATAAGATCAATTTAATTTATTGGAACGCAGATTATCTCTAGCTCTAATCTGAAACGATTTTTCTCAACGCAAAATTACTTTCTGCTCTTTTTTCAACAATATATATTTTGGGAAAATGCCTCACTGTTTTGCTCGTTAAGGCTGTGAAAGCCATCAGAGTTAATAACACATACTTCTTCATAAACCAATTACTAAAATTAGGCCTTTTTAGAGAATGTTCAACCTAATATATTTACACCATACGCCATAGAAAGCTACTTTGAATCAATGATCATGTTTTGGTTCTGGAAGACATCATTGCCAACAATGATAGTTTGAAATATTGGTGTCATTCCCTGAGGAATATAGAACGAAGATATCTCGATTAAATTTCAAACGCTGTCTTCCTTAAAATTTGTTGACTAAACTCATTGGCACATAGTGCGGAGAACCGATGGGCGCTGGGGTCTTAAGGTGCTGGAATGGCGACCCCGCACCGGAAAGCGCAGCGTCGGCAGACCCCCTACGAGGTGGACAGACGACCTCAAAAAGGTCGCAGGGAGCCACTGGATCCAGGCGGCGCAAGATCGTGTGGTGTGGCGATCCCATGAAGAGGCCTATGTCCAGCAGTGGACGTCCATCGGCTGACGAAGAAGAAGAAGAAGAAACTCATTTCATTATTATATTTATTCAGTTTGATAATACGTTATTACAAATGCTTAGATAACAAAAATGGTCAAGTTGACCGTTACATATCAGTTAGACACGGTTTTCGTTTTGTTACATTCATCTGTTGAGATAGTATGCTGAGATCAAAAATCACCATAGTAACAACACATTTTCGCGTTTTCTTCTTTTTGCTGGTACTTTTTCTTAGTTAGCCAACCATTGTGCTTGAGATCAAAGGGGCTGGTTACACGAAACAGCTAAATTCCTTTTAGAAACTAAAACCCTTGCACAGACTTTTCAATGCGAATGTAAGGCCTTTGGCTAGTCAAGGATATATACCTGATTGTCTACACATGACGTTTGATTCTGATAATGTTTTAGAGGATATTAAATTCAAGATTACTTGGGCTACTTATTAATATTGAAATCTAGACATAGATCTAGGATTTATATTGATATTTTTTGTAGGCGGGCTTTCGCAAGCGACGTTCTTACGTGACTCGATACACACAATGTAACTATATACTACAATGTTATAACAAAATATTATGAATTCCAAAAAAAGATCGCCATTGCGCGTACAGGCTTTAAGAATTTATTTCGGTGATTATTTCGAAGCAATAAACTTGGAGCTCATAGATTGCCGCGCAAGCACGTGTTGTTTATTAGGACTGGCTTATTTCCAATTCAGTCACCTTGTTTGTAATTGTATTTAATGCTTGAATTGTGGAAATTGGAAACGGTTCATTATTGGTTTTTTGTTTTGGTCGTACTAATTTGATATCAGCGATATTTATATTTCCCATCTCCAAACAAATTTGTTTCAACCGCTGCATCTTAATTAAATTTGGTGTCGGTATGTTTAATATAGATGCTGGTATGCTGTTTTAAGTTGGCAGCTTCATAATTATTCGATGCTGTCACTACAATCTTAGTCACTTAGAGAAGTTGATTTACGAATACATTTTCTAGTGTTAAGTCCTATACCCCATTGGTTCTTGGATGTATATCTCTCACTTTAGTTTTGCAACTCCTTGAGCTACGTGGTTTAATATATTCTACGATGCTTTCACTTCTGATTCATACTCGTATATATAATTAACTTTGTAGCACATTTCTTCTGCATTTTCGTATGTTACGTAGCTTATAGATCGCTTTCAGAAGGTTATTACTATGTTCGTAAGTTCTGAGATTGGTCTGTTAATAAATTCTTTATAAGTGACTGCAATTTTTATAATTCTGCCCGAACTATATGTTAGCGACTAATCTTGGCTGATTGATCTCAAAATTAGACTATAGATATGGGTTACTGATATAAAGTCCATTAGAGACCTGTTAATATTTCACTACCGATTTAAGGTTACTTGAAAATAATTTTACTCACTCTCATCATGCTGATTCAAAGCACATTGGTAGGAATACTTTAGGAAAAGGAAGGGTTCTTTCATATATTCCGTAAACAGTATAATGAACTACAAATCAATTGGTAAGGTTTTTAATTGAAACTGCTAGGCGCCGGTGTTTGAACTCGAGAACTGTTGTTAAGGATCATATCCTCAAAGCACTGTATTCCTTAAATCCACTATTGTACCAACAAATACCAACGCAATCAGTTATCTGTTTGCGTCATTTGCTCCATATTTAAAACTTTTCTACTATCATTCTTTTTAATTAAATTCTATATTGTATAATCATTTAAATGATACACATAAATTTAGCTCTGGCTTCGGAACTAGTGCTAGTCGTGAGTCAAAATTTAGTTCCTTCCCCTACATAGAAGTAGGTGCTAAAAGAATTTACAAATTATTATAAATTTAATGAGAGGTTTTTACAGAATGTTTCAAAAGGTATGTGTGTTGTTTATGTGTGGGGTGCTTGCGAGAATGTGCATTGGTTCATCGAATGATAAATTTCTTTCACTTTGCATACATTCTGTGGTATTTATCACGTTGATGCCGACTTGACCCACCGTTGGGTCAAGCTGGTCTGTTCCGTGGGTGGCATGACCCACCGGTGGGTCAAGCTGGTCTGTTCCGTGGGGCGGCATGACCCACCGGTGGTTCAAGCTGGTCTGTTCCGTGGGGCGGCTGGACCCAGCGGTGGGTCAAGCTCGTCTGGTCCGTTGGGCGGCTTAGTGCTAATTCGATCGCCGCCACGGTGTCAACGTGTTAAGGACCTTTCTTTGTCGAGCATATATTCCAATAGAAACAACCTTCATAATATCGGTAAACGTAATGTTGTCGTAACGACATCCCGATGTAATTTATTTTAATAGGTGGTGAATCATCGAGCGGGCATATGTAGTTTATTAGTTGGCATATTTCCAGCCAACTTATCAATGTAACGCCAGCTGAGATCGTACGCTTATCAATGTTTTAATTGGATCGATACATGTCGTTATTTTATATAATAGTAACGTGTAATTTAATAAAGAATATAGAGATAATTTCATAGAAAGTAGAATATACTACCCTTATTTCTTACCGAGGTTTTATAAGAGGCGAATAAGGTAAGTGCCGTGTGGTATCCGGCTGAGTTGAATAGACCACCCTCATTTCTTACCGAGGTGTCGTAAAAGGCGACTAAGGTAAGTCAGCGTCAGGCAGGCGTCCGGTCGGAAAATACGTAGCCAAATTATGTAACAATATGTTTAATACATTTTGTGCCGACCTCACTTGGATAAGGGCAGGAGAATGATGAGTAACATGTAATTTAAATCCAAATCCAAATTATTCTTTACTTATGTTTGCTTGTACACGCGATTTTAAACCGTCATCTATACTTATTATAAAATAAAGTCCCCAAAGCTGTCTGTCTGTATGTAATCGATTTTCTCTAAATCTACTGAACGGATTTGAGTACGGTTTTTATTAAAAGGTAGTGCAATTCCTTCGAAAGGTTGAGTTGAAAAGGACGTTTTACAACAATTTTTAGTGGGGTAGTAACAAACCGGTATCGATTGTAGTCTAAAAGTGGTGTAGGGTATCAGAGAGCCTAGAGGAGATAGGCTATAGATAGAGAGGCTATAGGATAGAGAGAGAGATAGGAGGTTTGGTGAGGTTTAAATAGAGTTTGGACACTGCTTCAATACGTTATATCCCATAAATTATGTTGAGATTATTTTTAATTTATTAGTTTACCAATAGCTTTAACACTTACATCGTTTAAATACCTATTCTATTGTTATATTGCATTAAGTATAGTACCCGGCATTAAATAATGCACATCGATGTGTAGAACGAAACACCCCCAGTTCGGTTTCGTAGAGCGCTGTCACTGTCACACGCGGGTCAGTCTGTGCGACAGAGATGCTCTATGAAGCAGAATCTAGCCGATTTTCTTTCTCTAAGCCTCGATGTGCATTATTTATTGCCGCATACAATAAGCAAAAATTCAGGCAAAAAGCTAAGATATGCAGGTTTCATGACGATCTTTCCTTCAAAATAAAACTTGTAATAGAGTTAAATAATTTCTAACTCATAAGCTCCTGTTCAGGATAAGAACCCACGAGAGATACAGCAGTACAGGAATCGTACCTTTATTGCATATCTATTATGGGCTTTATACAATTTTAATATATATTACAGGTAACACCCTGTCTCACTTAGTTTTGACTCGGGAATCTCCTATGTATGCAAGGTTTTTGAGATAAAAATTATACCAAAACATTCTTGTATTAATGATAATACGTGTTGATATAATTTCAAGTTGAAATTTGATTTAATTTTTGAGTATTATAGAGACAAACTTACGCAGTCAAAATTTTTATGTGTAATTTTGGATTTTTTCGTAGTTTTCGTCATCTCCGCTGCTGTCTTGGTGGAGAGCTGGTTGGATATTCACTGACTGTTTCCTCTTACTCAGTGGCACACTCACCTCATATCGAAAGTCTACCGATGAAGTAATGGCTTCAAAACTACTGTCCAGATATCTGAGGTGACATGTTTGTTTATCAGCGGATAAAAAGATTGTATACTTGTTTAGAGAAGCAAGTATTAGTTTAGGACGAAGACAAAGGGTATAAAAAGATTTATTCATTATTTTTCATACAATTTTTGTGTATACTGTGAAAGCGTTAAAGAAAGACATATAGACTTTCACATTTATAGTATTAGTATGGATTATTAGACTAACTAAGGTTTATGAAGTGCCTGTTGCCAGATAACGTCTTCTTCTTTTTGTTTTTCAACCGATGGACGAGCACTGGAAGTAGGTCTTCTTAAGGGATCTCCACTACCCACGATCTTGTGCCACTTGGATATCTAGGGGCTACAGCTTTTTGTGTGTATTCATTCAGGGTTATGCCAATAATCACCACACTTAGCATGCGGGTTAGTGATCACAGTGCTGACCACTTCACAGCGACAACACTGCTGTCCACTGTCAGTCATTAATATTTAGGTCAGCTTGAGAATGGTGATACCGCCATTAGTCGGTCGCTAGAACCTCGTCGGTTTATTTGCCGTATGTATCACGTGCAGGTGAGGTTGATATTTGAGGAAACTATTGGGACGAGTTTCCCCCCTTACAGCCCAGATGACTTACATATTCGTAATTTCGTCGTTGACTATGGCCCTCATCAGAAGGCTCCGAGTCATTCAGCGGGCAATGGAGCGAGTTATGAAGTAACTCTACGAGATCAAAAGTAAAACGGTTAGGTGTAGGTTAACGTGTCGTGAAGCTGAAGTGTCAATGAGCGGGGTAGGTAGTACTCGTACATAGAAACGATGGGTGTTGGTGTCCTAAGGTGGTCGAATGTCGACCCCGCAATCGAAACTGCAGTATTGGTACAGACTCTCTACGAGGACTGGACTGGACGAACTCAAAAGCGTCACGGAAAGCTGGTACACAAGCTTGAGGCGTGGAGCTTCCTAAAAGAAACCTATGTCCAAAAGACATCCATCGATTGCAGAAGAAAAAGTTTAGTCTTATCTAAGGTTTTGACAAATTTTTGAAGGTTGACACCAGCTATGATGGCAGTGGTCTTCTTCTACGCCTATATATGGGAGAATATCTCGTCCGGGCCTATGTGGGGTACTTTGGTGACAAAGAACGCTGAGCTGTGCCAACAGGGCTGGTGGTGGAATCTAATGTACGTGCAGAACTACTTCGGCTTCGAAGATATGGTGAGCTTGTTAGAATTAAAGGTTCACCTAATAACTTAAATTATTATATACTAGCTGTACTAGGAAATTCACTAATTTCCTGATACACTTGTGATACACTTATCACAAGGGTTTCCCGTCTGTTTTCCAACCTTTTGGAAATTCTATAATCAAAAATAGCCTTTATGTTGCTTCACAATCTTCTCTATATTTCAGTGAAATCATTAACTAATATCATCGGTTTAGCCAATCCCAATAACGTACTATTAATCTAAACCTTCCTAAAGTATTGCAAGAATCTTTTAGTCTGTGTTGTTTTTACTGTCATCAGTGCAAACAAGAGTCCATGTATATTTTATCCACGTAAATTTTAAGAAAATTGACAGACACTGCTTTTAGGGACTTTGTTTTATAATATGAATATATGTTATTACAGTTCTTCCCCTTATTATGGCAGCACTTGTGAGTTTGTTGACTCTCCTATTGCGCAAGACTTCCTCTTGCTGCTGATGGATCCTTTGCCTACAACTCTGACCATTATAAAAAAACACTGTACAGAGATTAAATAAAAAGGAGTTTGCATATTATGTATTTCCGTAAATAGCTCAGAAAATTACCTCGCAAATATGTTCAGCGGATCCGAGGAACCGAGCGGAATAAGTTGGGAGCGAATTTAAATTTTCTCATTCGTATGAATGAAGTTCCCCAGTACTTACTGCATTTCTGGATTTTTGTAATATTTGAATATTTAAATTTTTAGAGTTGCGATCGGGACAGAAACCTATGTTAAATAGTATAATTTCGACAGCCCAAAGAATTCTATTTGGAATCTTTTAAGGAACTAAGTTTGTAACTTATATCATTGGCTTTTTTCAGTTTTGAAAATGATATAAGTCTTGATAAGATTGATCTGTTCTATCTACTAGGCTAATGGGTTTTTAATTTTATAGACACGAATAAGGGAAGGCTAGAATTTTCTTAAATTACTCAGTAATAGATCCAACGGATTGTTTAGCCTTTTGTAATCTGGATTTGATGAGGAATGGAGGATTTATGAAACCTTTTTTAACTTCAAACGATATTTAGAGGCTTCATCTACTTTCCATAAATTTCCTACTATAAGCATGTATTATTTATAAATGTATTATTGTGCTGGTTTGTTCAACAAGACTCCGTCTTTATTTTTTGGTGATTTGAGATTTGTACATATATTATATAGGTATTCATATTTAAACTATGTTCACTGCTAATTTATAGAATAAGGCGCTACTTTGCGAAGTTTAATAATAAAAAATGGGCATAATCCGCGATTAGTGATAATCTGTGAAATGCTAAAAGCAGAGTGTACTATTTGTGTTCATACCTTGCATGCAGGATTTTTTAAAAGTATTCTGTAATAACGATCACTGCACTACATTACTAGCATTAACATACATTCCCTACTACAATCTCAATGATCGTTTCGTCCTATAACCCAAGCATTATCAAGAGATAGATTCAGCGACGAAGTCGTAGAGCATTGTTTTGATCGTTCTGTTCTTTAACCCTTTCAATACGGTAGGGACATATTGTCCCAGAGAATTTCTAATAATTACTATTAATTACTGGTAATGTTAAATAGGTGAAGGGAAACATCGTGAGAGAACCTGTTGATTATAATCTACTTTTTCGCGAAAAAATCATTTTCGCAAAAATGTAGATGTCCGTCTTGCTAAAATCGACATGAATTCAAATTCAAAATATTCTTTATTCAAGTAAACTTGTAAACAAGTGCTTTTGATTCATCTACTGCTGGTTCGGAAAGCTGTTCTTACCGAGAAGAACCAGCAAGAAACTCGGCGGTTGCTCATTTCAAAGAATAACTCTTATGACTAGTTACATATAGTTACTAATGTCTTGTACAGGGTAGAGGAGTAGCTATATCTTATCTATATATCGTAGCTATATCATTCTTATCATCTAAGTAATCTTCAATAGTATAGTAGGCTTTCTGAATTAACCTTTTTTATAGTATTTTTAAACTGTAATGGTAAAATTAAAGTAGATTGTATAATTGAAATATAGATCGTATTGAAAGTTTAATAAACACTTTGTATATTGTATTGTATATTTTTCCAGTGTGCACCACAAACCCATCATATGGCCCTGGACTTTCAGCTTACAATACTGGGTGGAATATTAGTGTGGGCCTTACAGTCAGATCTTCCTTTTTCCGGAAGTCTTATGCCGTTGCTGCACTTATTATCTGCGTACTCTAGATACACAACGTTCAGAGACCATCGGCTTACACTTTTGGTGTACCAGGGAGTGAGGTATGTATTTAATTCGTACTACAGTAAGGAATAACCAGTACGACCGTATCCCTTTCTTCAGGGGGTCATGGTTTCGAACCCCGGGCTGGCAAGAATGTGTTTTTGTGTAAACCTTATGGACCTAATTGATAGACTGCATATCGCTGAAGGATTCCCTGGGAAATATGTAATGTCTATCAATTGGATGATAAGGATGGGTGGATATAGGTGCACTTCTACCCTGTACAAGACAGTAATAACTAGATGTAACTAGTTTAAGATTTATATTTTTAAAAGAGCAACCGCCGAGTTTCTTGCTGGCTCTCCTCGGTAGCTACAGCTTTCCGAACCAGCAGTAAAGTTGACGATTCAAAAGCACTTGTTTACAAGTTTACTTGAATACAGAATATTTTGAATTTAAATTTGAATTTGAATCAGAATTGGAGTGTTGTGATAGGTCTTAAATCGAACTCTTTTCTCCATAAAGGAAAAAGGAGGCTTTTGCTCTGCTGTGGCATAATAGCAGGATACTTTTATTAAAGTGACAAATTTACTAATAGACTGAGAAGAATAAAGCCTTGACGACAGGTTTTTGGTCAACCGTATTTTAAATGAGATCAATTGTATTTAAATTTCACCATTATCGGAATTTTAAATATTTGATCAACAAAGGTACTTATTTCAACGAAACTGTTGAGTAGTAAAAGTTATCTAGTAAATATTAATCGTAGAGTAAAGGGCGACAACTTATAAATTTGGAAATAAACTACTGCAACTAGAGAGGTTTAATTATTTAAAATTTGATTTAGTGAATTTTTTACTACTATATAGATACTTATGAGAATACTAATATTATCAATGCTAAGTTTCTCTGTCTATTTTGTTATTACAGCTATTCGACTGGACTAATGTTTATAAAATATTGCAGTTATTAGTAAAATTAAGATTTACACTCATGCAAAATCTCGTTTTTCCTTTGGTAACAGTACAGAACCACATTAAGAGAAAAGAAGCGCTTAAATTACGATATAAATTGAGTTTAAGTCACGTTCTCTTAAGCTCAGTAATAGATCGTTAAATCGAGTGTCTCAACAGTCACTTGATGTGATCGCTACTTAATTAAATTTAACGCATGGGAGCTTGTTATGTACTGATGGACTCAGCTTTGTGGTCCCATCCTAAACAACAAGTCTTACTGTAGGATTCCCGTAGCTAACTAGATTAATTACAAGGATTAGTATGAGTAGAGAATGCTACAAGATAGTATACAATGGAATAATTTCTGGTATATATTATAATTCTTTATTCGCGGAATGAGTTGATACAATGATACTCTTAATATCACGGATCTTACTTGCTAGGCGTGCGAATGTTATATTAAAATAAAACTTTTGGAATCTGTGATAGCCCAGCGGTAGACCATGCGACTCTCTAGAGACGATCATGGGTTCAAACCCCAAGCAGGCACTATTGAATTTTTCTATCAAACCTCTGTCAACCTCCTCCTAGCATGATAAGTCTATTTTTTTTTAAACGATTCACTTTGTACAAATTTTATCATGTCAGTTGTTTGATGTTTTAAATATTTCGATGTTCGTAATATAATTAAAATATATTCAAATTCAAATTCAAAATATTCTTTATTCAAGTAAACTTGTGAACAAGTGCTTTTGAATCGTCAACTTTACTGCTGGTTCGGAAAGCTGTTCCTACCGAGAAGAACCAGCGAGAAACTCGGCGGTTGCTCTTTTTAAAATATAAATCTTAAAACTAGTTACATTTATTACTGTCTTGTACAGGGTAGAAGTGCACCTATATAAAATATTATATTGGCATCTGCCAAGACCTCTGCATGGACTTCGTACGGAGATAAAATTATTAAGTCATCCTCAGTTTTTCTACTATCTCCAATTACATCATTTGATGTTCGTTTAAATATTAAAGAATCTTAAATTTACCTTAAAAAATGAGCCCTCAGTATCGTTAATTGATTTATTATAATTCCTTAAATAACACGTCGAACCGGACGGACGTACAGGCGGGGAAAGAATACGTACAAGTGACAGGAAAGTACTCTATTCATTTATACAGTTAGTATCGCGGACGGGTCCTTCACAGTAGTCCAAGAATGGACAAGGCACAATTCACCAGCAACAACGCACACAAAAGCAGCACCCACACCCACCACCACAATCTCGACGATCGTTTCGCCCCGAAACCGAAGCATCATCAGGAGGATAGGCTCCACGACAAAAATCGTACTGCGTCGCGCTACCCATACAAGCAGTGTTAAATAGTTCAACCCCCACCAATACCCTCCCCTCCGAACACATTTAGCAAAACGGAATTAGATACATTTACTTGCTCGTTAATTAAGTGACCATTGTTATTTTTTATTATCTCAAGTTGCTCTAACGTATTGAGACGAAGTCCCTTATCACAAGTGTGGAGAATATGAAATGAATGGTCATTAGGCACCCTATGACCGCTTTCCAGCAAATGTTTTGCAAAATTAGAATTTTGTGGTTTATTATTCCAATTCTAATTCTATTCTATTATATATTCTATATATTCTATTCTGTAATTCAATTAATGTCATAATAAGGGTCTTTTTAAAAAATTTTCCTACTCGTTTAAGTTGTTTTTTTTAACTTCTCGTAATTACATTTGGTTTTTAATAATTCATGTAATTATTTTAAATATTAACAGACATTCGAAAAATTGCCAGCTTTATAATTAGGTATATAATTAAACTAAAAATTACTTTTTTTATCATATACATAAATTGAAATTAGACGTAAATAATTAGTTTTGAACTGTTTCCTAAATATTTAAAATTGTTGAGGAAATAAATAACTTTTAATTGTTTAGGAAACAATCGTTGGTTTAATTTTATGTATTAGATTAATTAAGCGAAGGACAAGTTAATTGTCATTTTTTCATCCTTTATACTATTCTTAGTCTTGGTGTGTAATAAATGGTTCTAATTATATTTCTGATTAAAGTACTTATTTTATTTAATGCTTGACTAAAAGAAATTGCGATAGCATTGTAAAATATTTGTGCTGGTTATCTTAACTGGCTTTATTTTAAAATTTACATTCGGAACCTTTTTGCATTAACTGATTATACGATTACTTATTGGCTGGCCTGTTGGCGCAGTGGGTAATGACCCTGCCTTCAGCCCCGCGGGTCGAGGGTTCGATTCCCGCCGAGGGCCAACATTTTCTATAAACAAATTGTTAGTTCTTCGAGCCTGGGTAGATTTGTATTTAAGTATGTATTTAAAATTATATATGTAGTATATCTACCAGTTGTCCGTCACCCACACACAACTATGAAGTTACTTACTTTGGGGTCGGACGACCGCGTGTGTAAATGTCCCATATATTTAATAAAACTATTTAAAAACAAAAAACGATATTATATATACTAGTGAAACCCACAGCACTCGCCGCAACTGAAGTGTTGATACACTCACTAGAACCAATTATGTGATTTTTTTCTTGTTTGTAATGGAAAAAGAGATAATAAGGGATTTTTATATACCATTAACGGTCCAGCCACGTGTTGCTGATGCTCAGTTTGGTTTCAATTTACCTAAGAAAAAAACTGTCATCGGCAGTAAAAAAAATGCCTCGGTCGCCACCAAACTGTACAGTATGATCTGTTGGATCAATCTAAGAATTGTCTTAATATTTCAATAAAATCGTTCTAGATACATTTAAGGCTGGCTGCCCCAAATCTAGTATTATGCTCTATGGTTAAAATAGTTTCTTTTTCGGGTATTGTCTTGAATCATCATTTATATTTCAGTGTAACTCAGCTGTACAGAACGAGTCGACTGAGCTACATGTCAGCTTTCCACCGCTGCACTCCTTATTTAATCGGACTCAGCTTAGGTCTTGCGTTAAGGAAAACTTCGAGTGTTCCAAAGGTGAATATAAATATTATAAATGAAAATACATAAAAAGTAGCTATACACACATACTTAGCAAAATTTTAGGAGATACCTTACTCATAAATAGCTCGCCAGACGAACACGAAAATCACACACAACGCCCATCAGATACGCAAAACATGAAAAATACACATCAAATTCTAATTATTTTACAATTGCGGAACACGACACAATCAACACACAACACACAAACACTCATCAAAGAAGGAAGCATCGAAGCAGACAAAACAGTATACGTCATAATACAGAAAGAGCAATGATTTTGGATTTTATCTTTTTTTCTCGTGGGTAATAGGACGAGATATTTATTGAAACCGACGCTCAAACGTCGAGTAATTTTTTTTTATTATATTAATGGGACAATTGGACACACGCACGTCCGTCCCTAAAGTAAGTTACTTAATATTTGTGTTATGGGTGACAGACAGCTGGAAAACATATACATATATAATTTTAAACACATATATAACTAGACTCGAAGAATTAACAAATTATTTTTAGAAAATGTAGGTCCGCGGCGAGAATCGAACAGCGACCCCGGTGATGAAGAGTCAGTACCACTATCGTCAACTTATCTCCAAATATAAACTTATAGATCTGTGCCCGGCAGTGGGCGGTGCTTTTAACTTTCGTCCTTTTCTATCTTCTACTTTTTATCTGAGGAGTGAGCTGAAGGAGAGAGGTGAAGACCTGATTCTATCATTGTTGCCACTAAAACGTTACCTAATTATATTTTTTATGTATGCATTTCCAGATTCTTCAAATTATCGGCTGGCTAATATGTGCAACTCTATGGGGTCTAGTTCTATGGGCTGGAGCAGATTCAGGGTCCTTTCAATATCGATACAACGTCACATTTGGTGCTCTGTACGCAACTCTTGCCCCTATAGCGGCTTCTTTGGGCTTTGCTTGGATCATTTATGTTGTCCATAAAAATGGAAATGGTAAGTTAATTTAAAGTAAGATATATTTGGTGATTTTGCGTAACGTCATTTAAAGGTATAGAACGTTTGCAGCTACTCATCTAAATGAAATACAAATATCCAAACCTTTTTTTTATTTCCGTAGGAAATTTATAAAACTATTGTTTAAATATTTCAATAGGTAAATCCAACTTTCGCCGTTTGTGATACAATACGGAGCTTATATGTGTTAATCTATTGCCTTTGAGAGATATTCTAGAATTATAATAATAATAAAAATACGTTAGGGAATAAACTAAAATAGAACAGATACAGAAAATATTAATAATGATTATAAGCAGTTCAAGTCGGCCTTAATACTTATAGTTGTCTCTTACAGGCAACCTTACTTAAGAGTTAAACTAAGACATAATACATTCTAATAATTACACTACTATATATTTAAATCATACAATAATACATACATCAATATTTGTATATCATACATAGATACATAATATATTAGTGTATTATGAAATATTGCCGTAGGATATAATTCACTCTCGATTCTAAACTGTATACTCAATGATTGATTATTATATTTTTTTTACAATCAAAAATAGCGCCCTGTTATTATGCCAAAAGACAATCCTCAGTCTCTTTCGGATATTAGACTTTACGTCAAAGCAGGTCTGAGAAGTATAGGATTGTGTAAGATCTGTTATGTTTTATCTTTTTTTTAATTTATTTGCTGATAATCGCAAGACATGTCACGAAATGTCTTGTAAAAGTTGCGATGTTAAAGTATTTGACACAGGTTAGGTTTAATTAATCAATGATCATAAATTGATAATTAGCTGTTTAAAATTGCATATTTCCTCTGAACAGGGATCCTGTCTCGCCTGCTATCCAGCTTTCCGCTTCTTTTCATCAGCAGAATATCGTATGCTTTATACTTAATCCAGTTTGTGGTTTATCTCACAAGAACGGCTACAACCCGGACCCCGAAGGAGTTCTCCCTAATGGTTTTGGTAAGTCCAAGTTGATAGAATAATCTTTAGCTGCGACCATTTTTATCCACCACAACTTATGAGCACCTAAAAAGTATGTTGCTTAGGAATAAACATTTTAAGTAAATAGTTTGTATTTCTCTTAACTTTTCAAGATAGTTGTATGTGAGGAAACTATTAATATTGAGATTTTTTCATGGAGTATTTCCCTTGATGATGCGTCGCTTACAGGGCGAAAAGATGGTCGAGATTGTGGTAGTGAATGTGTGCAGTGCAATTAAGTGGTGGTGATTGTTTGTAGTAGCTTTACGAATCCCTCATGCGTATGACAACGCATAGCACACTCTACTTTAAGAATTTATATACATTATTGGTGGTCTATAGGAAAATATTTCGTAATCTTTTAAATTATGAAACTCCGACAAGTAACCCATTATTCTACAAAATTATATAAACGGGATGTTTTTTCCATTTCTTACGACATTTGCAAATTTTTTAGACTCACAGAGTATAGGGATGTAAATTGGAGTGGGAAAAATCCATTAACAATTTTAACAAATTTAATTGATTTTATTCCTTCAAAATAAAACTACTATAAATATAAATTAAAAAAAACTACTATAAATTGTCTCACTTCGTAGGTTGGCTGGAAGAAATCTCTTTCAAAGGGATAATTTGCCCTGTGTACACTGTTTTTTTAAATTGATAATGTTTTTCTTACGTGTTTTTATGGTACATAAACAAATAAACAAATATATCGTTTTGATTTGAAAAATGATTACATTAATAACTCTTTTCTTCTTTCGCTTTTTAAAAAATCGATTATAATAATTAAATAATCGATTAATATAGAAATCAATTAATTCAGAGCATCCATTCCAATATTTTAGATGCGAACATCTGTCTCTATCTGTTTGTTACGGCTTTATGGCTATACGTAAGACTAAAATTAATAAAATTTGGTATAACTATATGCATTGTATTACTGGCCTTATGTGGAGACAACAAATACTTACTTTCCTTCGGGAATAGGAAAAATTTTTCTACTTTATTTCATATAATAGAGGGTGTTTTAAAGACTAGGTTGTTTTGACAAGAATAATGTAAGAAAGAAAATAATTTTATTTGTGCCAACACACTACATAAGTACCTTAGAAAAAAAACAGTTGCCGATAGGTAATATAAAAGAAATATACGTGACAGGATAAAAGATAAAATAATAAAAAAGGTAACCAAATTAAAAGAAACAAAACAAAAAATAAAAAGAACACATTCCTTAAATTTTGAAAATGTAGCTTGCATAGTGTGAGGCTCCAGTGCTGAGAATAAAACTAGTGGAGTTAATATTATTTAAACCAGATTCAGGCGAAATGTCGTTACTGTGGCAGCGGAGCGGCCATCTTTTAACAAGGGATCGGCAAACGAGCTGGCGCACCGCGTCTTCGAAAAATCGCCATCTAATTGAGAAATCCAGTCGAATAATCGATGTTGCAACTGTTTTAATTAATTTTGTTTAAGTTACTGTGTGAATCTTTTAGAGACAAATAATTATAAATGCTGCCTCTTTTGAATTTCCCACCCACAAACACAGCCCACAGAGTATGAAGACAACTGCTATTTCTGATGATGGCCATTTTGCGTCAAATATATTTTCCCATTACATTATATTGTCTTAAATATATAACTCTCAATGAGAGATGCATACTTTCGCCACTTACCGGATTCGGCCATTTCCGCCACAGCATTTGACGCAGTTTCCCTGATATGGGACGAGGCTAATGTATCAACGCATGTTGCGTCCCATATTAGGGCCCTTCGCTGTTCCCAAGGAACCAGCGTCAAACCGTCTGGTCTCTTCCCATCATCCCGACATATCCCGGAATGCTCGAAAAGAGCAGGAATGTCGATGGTGGCAAGAGCTCTTTTGACGGTGTCGTTAAGAAAACCATGGCGGAAAAGAAAAATACATACGATAGATTATATAGACTATAATTTTCTTCGTTAAAATTTTACAAAATAACTTGTCAAATTTTGGTCGCAGTAATCTCGTCCCGAATTTGCGTAGCGTTCTGTACGCAAAATCCTTACGTCTATAATCCCAACGTGTCTGAAGTCGAGAGTGAGTGAGTGAGTGAGTGTCTGAGTCTCTTTTATAATTATTGTAGTGTTTATATTCACAAATTAATAAAAGTTATAATATGTAATTTTTCGTGCTTCTACTATTATACATATGTTATATACATTATGCATTATGATATACGCATTAAAATATGTTAAGTTGTATTATATATTTTTTTCTTTCCTTTATATTATTAAATCTAATTAGAGGTAGGCGAGTAAATTTTACATATGCAAATAACTGATTAAAAAACATTTTAAATTATATTTTTAGTTTGTCCTTGCCTAATTTATTCATATATAAGTATATATATAAAGATTTGACCCTGATCTGCTACATGCATACTTTCTTATATACACAGATTAAATTTGAGTCCGTGAAAGCAAAACAAAGCATAAATTAGCTATGATTAATTGATTCATTATACATTCGTGCACATTTAAGACGCATATTTAGTTGTTGATACCTAATATATTAATTTGGGTAACATTTTATATCACACATAACATTATGTTCTTACAAGTTTCGTCTTTGTTTAAATTATTCTTTTTTTTAATTTAAACTGTCGTGAGAAGTATTCATACTTTATGTTTAGAAATCGGCTATCCTCACATATTCTATGGGATCAGCCCTACTTACTTAATTCATGAGCTCTATTACAGTCGCAGGAACTGCGTACAGCAGCTGGCTAATCCGATAGAAGTGATTATGTATAGCCAGTTTCTATTCATAAAGTACATATTTTCCTTGTCTCTCACTCCCTCCTCTATATTGTCTTATGAAAGGTATAAATAATTAATATCTATTAACATTTCTTTTCAGTTTGACCTACAAGAGATATTAATTTTATTATTATTTTCAATTCTCCTGACAATCACATTGGTGATTCCTTTGCAATCAATACCGAAAATTGCACGTGAAACATCTTTAAATACTGATAATGAAGATAGTGGTGTAGATAAACAAGGTGTGAAACAAATTACCAAGCATATAGATACAAAAATAGAAAAAGATCAAACCATTAAAGAAGTACCACAAAGAAGATCATTCTTGGCTCATAGAGAAGTGCTTGAAGAAATTCCAGAGGCTGATGTAGAGTATGAAATACAGAGGGATTCAAATGAGATATTAGAAGAAATTTTAGAAGAGGAAGACGATGGGTTAGATGAGGAAATGCAAGAAAGAGAGGATGAGGATTTGGAAATTATCGAAGAAGAACAAGGAGCAGAGGAGGAAGACTTTTGGACGGAAAGACAGGATAATTTGTTAAGGAGGTCTCTTTCAGGAGACAACGATCGAGATATGGACGAGTGGGAATGGACAGCTAATGGAAGTGATAGATCGGAAAGTCAACATTCTCGGTATAGCAGATAAAAAAGTTGCTAACTAAATAAAACTTTTCGAAATTACTTTGTTTGTTTTGTTATTTATACAAATCTGTTAATTGTAACATTAAATTAGCCTATTCCATGCCATGTGGTATTCGGCTGAGTAGAATATGATACCACGCTCGTTTCTTACCAAGATGTCGTAAAAGGTAACTAAGGTTAGTTGACCCATGGTATGGTATCCGGTTGAACACCCTCTTTCATACCGAAGGGTCGTAAAATACGACTAAGATAAGGTGACGTCAGGTAGGCAGCCGGTCGTAAAATACGTAGCCAAATCAAGTGACAACATATTTCTATCATGTTGTCACACTTAAAGTGGGATAAGAGCAGGAAGAAAATTAGTCTTTTCCGAAACATACTCCGAAACTAGCCATGACTTTGTAATAACGACGAGGAGTTAATCAGAACCTGTGCTTCTGTTACAGGTTGTATTTATGTGTATTATAACTACTTCTTTTCAAATGTGGAGGTCCCCTACTGGATATAAGTTTCTTCAAGGGGTTTCCATGACAAACGATCTTGTGGTGCTTGGATCCAGTGGTAGAACCAGTGGTTCTATGGTGAAGAAGGTAGAATCAGAAGGAATCACAAAGGTAGAATTGGTAAGCTAAAATAGAGAAGTGTGCTCTATTTTAGACTGCTTCCTTCCTTAATGCTTAAAAATATATTAACAGCACAAGTTTTTATAAAAAAGTCATTGGTGTCTGTTTGTGTTTGAACCTGCAAAACGCTCTCCAACGGATCAGCTCTCACAGATTTCTATACTAATTATTAAGAGTAATAACTCGTCGATCGATTTCTATGTTATATCGTAATGTTAGCATATATCAAAATGCTAGCTAGCTTTACTATGACAACAGTTTAAAAATACTGTTAAAAAGAGGCTGACACAGAAAGCCTACTATCCTCAATAGTATAGTAATACTATTGAGGATTACTTAGTTGATAAAAATGCATATTTACAGCTACTCTTCGACCTTATAGAAGACATCAATAACTATATGTAACTAGTAATAGGAATTATAATTTCGAAAGAGCAACCGCCGAGTTTCTTGCTGGCTTCTCGGTAGGGCCAGCTTTTGGAACCAGCAGTAGGTTTGACGATTCAAAAGCTTGTTTACAGGTTTACTTGAATAAAGAATGGTTTAAATTGTATGCATTATTATATTTAGATATAGAATGTATAAGCTATGATAGCCTAGCAGTGAGACCGTGCGACTCTTACGAGGGGAACACGTGTTCAAACCCGGGCAGGCACCAATGAGTATTTCTATTAAAACCCATGTGTCTAATTGATAATTGCAATTTATCACACGCTTTTCGGTGAAGGAAAACATCGTGAGGAAACCTGCATATCTCTGGAGAATTCTGGAGATGTGTCATATGCCAATCCGCATTGGAGCAGCGTGGTAGGTCTTAGCTACGACCTTTCTCTCCAGAAACGGTGAGAGGAGGCCTATTCCCAGTAGTGGGATTGTAACAGGCCGCTTTTTTATAATTATAGAATGTATTGTTAATATTAGTATTACGTAAAATATTATTCAACTGAATGTTTATAATGCAGGCCTTATTTAGTACAAACTTAAGTGTAAGATACCTTATATATTTTAAAGTTCGTTAAAACTGCTCGTTCATTGGATTTGTTTCTAAATAAGGATTTATACAAAACAACACTGTTAAAGTACTGGAAAAATCCCAAGGAGAAACATGTTAATCATAATTTCGGAATGTCAAGGTTAAATAAATACCTCCTAACATCGTTATTGTATATCACAACAACTTGTTTACCAACAAAATTATTGACTTTCTGAATTTATTACGCTCAAACATAAATCGCGAAAGGCGGTGATAGCGTAAGACTCTTTCGAGGGGGTTACAGGTTTAAACCCCAGCAACCAATGAGTTTTTCTGTTAAAACTTATGTGTCTAGTTAACATTTGTAATTTATCACTCGCTTTTCGGCGAAGGAAAAAAAACGTGAGGAAATTCGCATATCTAGAGAATTCTGGGGATATGTGTGATCAATCAATTCGCAGTGTGGTTGTAATATATGCGCGCAAAACAATTTTGGCGCTTCAATTTTATTTATATAAGATTGTCATAGAATCAATATGACAGTTATTAGAACTCGCGATTATATCATGAAAAATATCTACATATATAATTTTTAATACATACTTAGATACAAATATACACCCAGGCCCACACTGTTTATAGAAAATGTTGTCCCTCGGCGAGTATCGAACCCGCGACCCGCGGAGTTGAAGGCAGGGTGACTACCCACCGCGCTAAAGGGCCAGTCGAATAATTTTTTTTTCACATTCACTTCACATTTAGGTAAAGGAATCAATATGATTCCTTTACGTTAATCCTATAACAAGTACAGATTATCAAAATTAAATATATATATTCTTATATTTGTGAATATACATATAAATATAAAAGATAAATATTTTTATCTTTTTTTTATCTTTTATCTAATTTAACATTGTTTTTAGAGTCGCTAATTTCAGTTACGTTATTTACGTATTTTGATATTTTTTTTTCTGTTTTACTCAACATATTTTTGTACATCAGGGCTTTAATAAATAGGTAGAGAAATATTTCTTTCTAAATAAATAATAATTAGTATAAAAAAATAAATTGAATTAAAAATATCACTCTTTTATAACTCTTTTTTTATCTTATAATACAGACCATCATCCTCCTGCGCTCATCCCATTCTAAGTGGGGTCGGCATAACATGTTACAAATATTGTAAAACATTGTAAACGTTGTTATCACATGATTTGGCTACGTATTTAACGACCGGCCGCCTGCTTGACGTCAACTTACCTTAGCCGTATTTTACGACCCCTCGGTAAGAAAAAGGTTGGTTTATTCTACTCAACAGGATACTACACAAGTGGGTCAACTTACCTTAGTCACCATTTACGACACCTCGGTAAGAAATGAGGGTGGTCTATTCTACTCAGCCAGATACCAAACGGCGGGTCGACTTACCTTAGTGGTCTTTTACGACACCTCGTTAAGAGCAATATAACAGAACTAACTACTTTGCTATATTTTAATATAACATTTGCACGCCTATGAAAAAAAAGAAAGTAAGATCCGTAGGTTCATAGGATTGTATGGGCGCATTTCGCGAATAAAGAATTATAAGGTATACCAGAAATTATTCCATTGTATACAATCTTGTAGCATTCTCTACTCATACTAATCCTTGTTATTAATCTAGTTAGCTGCGGGAATCCTACAGTAAGACTTGTTGTTTAGGATGGGACCACAAAGCTGAGTCCATCAGTACATAACAAGCTCCCGTGCGTTAAATTTAATTAATGTAGTGATCACATCAAGTGTCTGTTGAGACACTCGATTTAACGATCTATCACCGAGCTTAAGAGAACGTGACTTAAACTCAATTTATATCGTAAAACATGCACTATAACAGAACTACTTTGCTATAATCCGCACGGGTTAAGTGAATGCATGCAAAGCCAATGTGTATGAAGCAGGCAAAATCTACGCACCTTATACATGCAGGACCAGCCACCACATGCACCCCAAAGCGCAATTCACCAGCAACAACGCACACAAAAGCAGCACACACACCCACCACCACAATCTCGACGATCGTTTCGCCATCACCGAAGCATCATCAGGAGGATAGGCTCCACGACAAAAATCGTAATGGGAAATCGTAAACCTCGTTAAGAACTGACCACCCTGGTCTATTCTACTCAGCCGGACTCCGCACGGCATTTATGTTATAATATAGATATCGATAATAAATCAGTAACAGATTGTTATTAGGTAGAAATGATGTAGCCTCGAAGAACAATGCAGCGATTACAATAGAGTAATGTCGCACAGGACACTATGACCAAAGAGGTAAATTAAATTATTTCATTGATCGCCTTTCGAAGGTTGATTCAGTCGGTGAACAGAAGCGGCGCGTACGCACGCCTCCATTATGATTTATATCGGAGCGCTTATTTTCGCGATCGCTATCGCCGTTAAAGCGCAAACAAACGACACAATAAATCAGCAGATTATAAAAACATTTGACCTGAACGGTAATTTAAATCAGGATCAACACAATCGAACTCGAAATCGTGATATCGACAGGGACTTAGTAGCAACATTATCTGAGAAACTTAAAGATGGTGTTCGAGATGTGAGAATGAATAATTTAGGGTATAATTCGTATGTTGGAAGTAATGATAACAATGGGGCGTCTATGGTGAATGTTGTTCCGGAATCACCAGATTATGCATCTTCAGTGGTGCTCGCTAGCGATTTGCTATCACTATCTACTGCCGTGGCGAATGTTACAGAGAAAGTGTGTAGAGAGCAAGGTTACAGGTTCTTGGATGGACTGCTTCTGAACAAGAGATGGGCGTTGAAAAGTAAGTACTTTTTAAATAATTTATAGAATTAGGCGTTACTTTGCAGAGATCCATAATACAAAAGTAATAATAAAATTATTTTGCCATAATCCGCGATAAAGTAAATAGAAAATATATATAGTGTTTAATGTATAGTGGACTATCCTTATTTTCATACCCGGTACATGCAGCATTCGTAAAAACACATGCACAAAGCTCCACAACTGCCACCACAATACACAAGCACTACACACGTTCACTATCACAAACTCAATCGTTTCGGCCCTCAACCGAAGCATCATCAGGAGATAGACTACACGACATTATCGCAAAGCACATTTAGCACTATAATTATCATTAAATAGCAGTTTAATGAACCAAATAAACTAAAATTATACATGTGAGTGTGAGATTAGTTATAATTAAAGTTTACATAAATTAAAATGCACAAAAATGCCATTTAAAATCAATATGTTATATTCCTTAAATTAAATTCAACAAAATGCTTTTAGTTTTCGTTTATCTTGTCAATTAAAAAGACGATATGCTTTATCTTTATGGCTCTATATAGAATATTGATGGGTTATACCAAGAAGAACTAATAAGTTTCGTGTGATAGACTTTATTTAATCGTCGTTATGCGAAAACGTCGCGATAAAACCATCATACCCCTTGAAATTTTGAAATATAGATTATGTGTAATCTTCTTATTGACAATGTAAGAGTGAAAGCCCACTTGTGGGATACCAACAGGCCACGCGTTTGGGTTTTAAGACACAGAAAACGGTTTTGTGCTTTACAAATTCTCAGTTCTAATAATTATCCGGAGTTTATTTCCACAATATTTATTAAATATAAGACATGCAATTACCATATTTAATTTATTTACTAATATTAAACTAGCTTTTGCCCGCGACTTCGTCCACGTAGACCGTAGTCCAGTAACACTCGAAAGCTTCTATCGCTATCCAGCCTTGCAAATGTCTCCATAACAAAAATCAGATCGATCCGGGAGGTTAAATAGCAATTCCTATTGCATTTATTGCGCTACTCAAAAGTCCATATTAAATTTGATTTCCTTCATGACATTACTGTTATTTAACAAAGATATTAATTTGCACTGGAAAAATTTGAACAAAACCATAAAAATTTGCGGACCAAACCATAGCGGACTTTTTAAGAGGGTTTTGAGTTTTTCCTAAAAGAAATTTCAACACCAAACACATCGATGTTTGTTTATATAAAATAGTTAAGGAAAGTAACGGCCTGGTACAATCGTGGGATTGTACCATTTTCGCTTGAAAAGTAGAGAGTAACGGCCTGGTACAATCCCACTGCTGGGCATAGGCCTCCTCTCTCCGTTTCTAGGGAGAAGGAGCTCAGACCTACCACGCTGCCACAATGCGGATTGTTAGGTTACATATATCTCCGGAATTCTCTAGAGACATGCAGGTTTCCTCACGATGTTTTCCTTGACCGAAAAGCTTGTAAAAAAATTGCAATTATCAATTAGACACGAAAGTTTCAATAGAGAAACTCGTTGGTGCCTGCCCAGGGTTTGAACTCGTGACCACCTCGAAAGAGTCGCACGGTCTCACCCCTGGTCTATCACAGCTTACAAGGTGGCAAACAACAAAAATCACATTTCTATTACTTAATGCACATTTCTTATTTTTATTTTACGAGATATATTTCCTATTAAATAATGATTATTAAGGGCTATTCATTCATTGCTAGTACATAGTTTTAGCCAATACCCTAGTAAACAATAGTTTACCTCATTAAAGGCTAGTTAATTCATGAAATGCCATTGAAAACAGTATTAGAATCAGCGCAACGTAGATTTATAATTAACTGCAATTATAGCTCGCTGAATGGTCGGAAGAACGCAGCATCCAGCTGTTTAAAACATTACTATACTGTAATCTTCAGTCATCATCGTCCCGTCCTTATTCCACTCTAAGTGGGGTCGGCACGACATGTTCTCTCTTCCATTCTCTTCTATCATTCTGTTGTTATCTCCAGTTTGATTTATTATCTAATATCACAGAAGACAATAAAGAGAATGCCCATTTGCCTTTACAAATAAATTACTTTCGTTTTCAACTATGAATTATATATAAATCTATTATATAAAACTATTATATTATACTCTGGCTCTTCTCGGCGTTTGCTCTTTTCAAAGTATGATTCCTATAAGTAGTTACATTTAGTCATTCCTATCTTGTACAAGGTCAAAGAGTAGCTAAAAATAAGAGAAAATTGAGAAGGAAGATGAGAGCCATACTTATTTTTGTCTAAGCACATAAAAAAAGAGAGACAGATCTATATATAGAATTCTATGGAAATTACAGCTTAAATAAGAAGTACTTGGGTGACCTAGCGTTGCCTAATATTTTAAAAATATAATAAAGGCAATAAAAAAAGAAAATAAGGGCAGATGTTATAGGGTGAAATATACATACTAAGTTTCATGAAAATCGTTAGGGCCATTTCCGAAATTCAGATATGTATATTAGATTAGATATAAAGAAACAAAAACCATTTTTTTGATAGAATAATTATAGCTGATTATGATTGAATGCCGTGTGGTATACGGCCGAGAAGAATATACCACCCTCATTTCTTACCGAGGTATCGTAAGAGGCGACTAAGAAAAGTTGACCCACCGTGTGATATCCGGCAAAGTAGAATAGACCACCCTCATTTCTTACCGAAGTGTCGTAAGAGGCGATTAAGGAAAGTTGACCCACCGTGTGGTATCCGGTTGAGTGGAATAGACCACCCTCTTTTTTACCGAGGGGTCGTAAAATACGATTAGTGGTGGTCAGGCAGGCGGCCGTAAAATACGTGGCAACATGTTTGTAACATATTGTGCCGACCCCACTTAGAGTGGGATAAGGGCAGGAGGATGATTACAGCTGATTACATCGAAATAAATGTATCATTACCCTTGATACGATATGGTAAGTTCAATCGAGATTTCTTATGCGTAATTTGCAAAAACTCGCAATAAAATTTCTCATAATAAATATGATAAATAAACGTAGATTCGCCGAACTTGTTATGTTAATGAAATGATAAACGTTCGCACAAATATGCTGTTAAGCAGGACGTGACATAAAGGTAAACTATCGAGAGATGGGTCACAATCCATTGATTCTGTTTTATTAATGTGACATAAATATTGTTGTTTAACATAAATAAATTTTTAATGGGTTATAAAATTTAATAAATGCGTGAATTCCAAGAGAGAGACAACGACCTGTGAAACTAAAATAATTGCTAACTTCAACAAGTTAGCAGGAACAATCACAAATCACATTCGCTAGGTATATATTAATGAAATTTAAGTAGCAACCTGTTTCTATCCCCCTGCTAAGCATAGACCTCTTCTCGCCGTTTTTGTAGAGAACGGTTGGAGTTAATACCCACCACGCTTGTTACGTCTACTCAGCGTTTGCCGTTTTCCCAGACTCCACTCGACACCGGAGCTGTAGTGTTCCACGCCTGGGAAAGACACTTCGTGCAACCTCGCCTTTGTTCTACCTAACATCGGTGGGACCGGACGCTTTAGTTATTTTACATATATAATATTGTTATATACTATGGTATAAGAGAAATTTTAATTATAATTGACTTTTTAATAGATATATAATAAAGACGTTTATTTGGATAGTAAGTTTTGTGTACCCAACAGTCGCCACCCATAATATAATTCGCTGTACCAATGCGGATTAGTAGGTTACACATATCCCCAGAATACTTCAGAGATATGCAGATTTCCTCACGATTTATTCTTTCTAACAAATATAAATAATAAATATATGGGACACTTACAGACACGGTCGTCCGTCCCCAAAGTAAGTAAGTTAATACTTGTGTTATAGGTGACGGACAACTGGTAGATATACTACATATACAATTTTAAATACATACTTAAATACAATTATACACCCAGGCTCGAAGAACCAACAAATTGTTTATAGAAAATGTTGGCCCTCGGCGGGAATTTAACCCGCGAACCGTGGACGCCAACGGGCCAGTCACTCTTTCACTGATAAGCGTGTGATAAATTGCAATCATCAATTATATACGTAATTTTTAGCAGAAAAAGTCATCGGTGTCTCATAACTCTCTTGAGAAAGCACGGTCCAACCGCTGGGCTATCACAGCTCGATTCAAAAAAATTAATAATTACTTATAATAGAAATAGTTAATTCTATTGTAGTAGCCTTAATATATATTTTATCAAAATCTATACTTGTAGGTGACTTATATATACGTCACCGGTAAATATAATTAGATTTTGAGTCCTAATTAAATTTATATGCATAGTTTCATTACACATCCCAAAAAGTAAATACTAATCGAATTAAGAGTAATTCTCAGAAAATGATGAAAAATATGTACTAGAGATATTATCACAATTTGCGATCTTAGATTATGTTAAGTACACATATATTTTAAGATAACTTTGGACAAACAGGATACAGAGCGCAGTTATTGTTACGTAAATAATTTACGTCATATCGCCGTGTGGTATCCGGCGAGTAGAATAGACCACCACCGTTTCTTACCGAGGTGACGTTAAAGGCGAGTAAGGTGAGTTGACCCACCGTGTGGTATCCGGTTGAGTAGAATAGACCAACCTCATTTCTTACCGAAGTGTCGTAATAGGTGACTAAGGTAAGTTGACGGTATACGGTTGAGTAGAATAGTGAGTTGATTCACCGTGTGGTATCCGGTTGAGTAGATGGACCACCCTATTTCTTACTGAGGGGTCGTAAAATACGACTAAGGTAAGTTGATGTCAGGCAGGTAGCCGGTCGTAAAATACGTAGCCAAATCATGTGACAAGATATTTGTAAGATTTTGTGCCCACCTCACTTAGAGTGGGATAAGGGCAGGGGGATGATCAATAATTTACGCCGGCTTTTCAGTTTACATTAAAATATAATCATTTTTTAATGAATACTAGTTTTGTATTAATGCTATACTATTTAAGATAAGATATTGGACTTGTAATAAAACGAATTGATAGGCTGAAGTCAATAATATTTATTTTTTTATTTAATTTGCGTTTAAGATTTTTTATCCATAATAATGTATCTGCCTAGTGGATTCTTACACTTCTCAGGCTATCAGAGCTCGTTTTTTTATAGATATATCAATCAAGAAAGAAAGACCTCTGCCACACTATCTATACTAATATTATAAAAAGGAAAGATTTGTATGTTTGCGTGCATGTATGTATGTTTGTAATGGTTTCACGCAGAAACTACTGGACTGATTTTAAAAATTCTTACACCATTGGAAATATGCTTCTTCACTGAGAAACATAGGCTATATAACATTTTCAAAAAAAATAGGGATCCCTACTAAAATTGTAATAAGGTGTGAAAAATTTAGTCGTAAAAATCTTTCATCGTGTGCGCTGTGGAAACTCTTGATGATAGAATAAAAAATATTCTACATTATTATAGAACATATCAATATCCACAAAAAAGTCCGCAATACCATATGTCAAACTATTATAATTATGCCAATATAACTACTTTTTTACATTGTAAAAGTTGAAAAAAATGCCGAAAATAATCAAACCATTTTATTCATGTCTCTGTATCCTTATCCCATTAAATTATATTTTATTAAAAACTGTTCCAATACCTGTAAAATACTTTTTAAATTATTACAATCCGACATCCCAATCAAAAGATATTACGAATTTAAGAATGTAAATCGAAAGAAAATAATGCCATAACAAATTCATTGAAGCGATTGTTATAGCAGGGCCTGCATTAGCTCTTATTCCAAGAATACTAATGATACCCATTTTTATAAGTCAATAATCTACAAAATATATCTATAGTCGGACTTCGTAGGCTTTCCATTACCACGAGATCGGTATGGACGCGGGTGAAACCGTGGGGAATTGCTAGTTAGAAATAAAGATATGTTATGCCTTCAGAGATTACGTAACAGCGTTAGTTAAAGGTATAACTGAGTCGGCATATTTGGTTTATATAGCACAAACAACTATCGCAGAAAGTTTGCGCAATCCAAAGTGCAACTATGCCATCTGGTTTGAAATTGTTTCCGTGATTTCTGTCGCTTTAGACAAGAAACAAAGGATTGTACGTATAATTATTTATAATACTTGTAATAATGTTTTAACATCACCTGACGTACGAGTATAATTTTTAAGTGCAAAATAAAAGCGTGGCTGAATTTTTTTTAATTTTTGTATTATCGAAAAAAGTATTTACACAATACTTTAATACCTTAAAACATCTTTATTCGTAGTTATATTCAAATCCAAAATTCAAAATATCCTTTATTCAAGTAAACTTGTAAACAAGAGCTTTTGAATCGTCAACTCTACTGCTGGTTTGGAAATCCGTTCCTACAAGAAGACCTACTATACTGGATTACTTAGATGATAAGAATGTGTGGTTATAGCTACTCTCCCACTCTGTACAAGATAGTAATAAGTAAATGTAACTAGTTATAAAAATTATCTTTTGAAAAGAACAACCGCCGAGTTTCTTGGCCGCTCTTCTCGGTAGGAACAGTTTTCCGAACCAGTCGACAATTCAAAAGCACATGTTAACAAGTCTACTCGAATAAGTAATATTTTGAATTTTAATTTGAAACACGCTATAAACGTAGGAATGTTTGAAATCACCTGTCCTTTAAATGTGCCTCATTAAAATATCTATATTTTTTACTTACGTTAAGTCAAACACAGAACATTATCTGCTTTAAAAAATAAAAAAGTAAAAGGACAATTTATAATATGATAATTGAGCGTAACATTATAATAAAATGCTTATAAATTATACAAATCGTATGACTAATCACATCTCATTCATATTTATGTTTAAATTGGTAACTTTAATAATAATATTAAGTATAAAACAAAGTTTCAAATGGCTGTGTGTCTGTATTTGATCGATTTAATTAACGCCCATGCGAACGAGGGGTTAAAAGAATGTTCCAAAGAATTTTAGAATAATAAAAACACTACATAAAAGTACGTAACAGCATGTCTCTATCTGTTATTGTTAACGCACTATAACTTTGAAGATCATAATTTCAATTCGGGATAAAAATTGTCACATTGATTATCACGCGGGCAGAACTGTTGTTGTTGTTAACTAACTATGTAATAATAATATGTAAAAAAACCAATAATAAATATTAATATACTTAAGATAGATATTAATATATTTATTTTTATTAAGTTAAGCGTTGAAATTCACGTGTTAGATCAATACAACGGCAAGGACCAATAAATTATTCTGTTAAATCTTGCGTCTATTATTGAATTCAACTATCGCGATTGGTATTCATAGTTAATGTATAGAAACCGGCTAAACTCAAGTATTGTTTTATTGGGTGAGTCCGATTTGTTTCAAGCCTATACGGCGTTATCGAGCATATACCGCATGGGCCCTCCCGATAGAATAAGATTTATGTGTCTAATTGATATTTGCAATTTATCAATCTAATTCAGTGAAAGAAAAAATCATGATGATATCTGCGATATCTTTATTCTTCTCTGGATAATTTTAGGGATATGTGTATCCTAGCAATCCACAGTGGAGCAGCGTGGTAGGTCTATTTGTTAGGAAATAATCAAGTATTGAGAGCTGTGATAGCCCAGCGGCGAGACCGTGCGACTCTTTCGAGGGAAACACGAGTTCGAACCCGGGCAGGCACCAATGAGTTTTTCTATTAAAACTCATGTGTCTAATTGATAATTGCAATTTATCACACGCTTTTCGGTAAACGAAAACATCGTGAGGAAATCTGAATATCTCTAGAGAATTCTGGAGATATATATAACCTACCAATCCGCATTGGAGCAGCGTGGTAGCTCTCAGCTCCAACCCTTCTCTCCAGAAACGGAGAGAGGAGACCTATTCCCAGCAGTGGGATTGTAATAGGCCGTTACTTTACTTTACTTTTTTAATCAAGTATTATCAGTTAATATCAGTTGCTTGCTATGCTGAACAACCTCTTGTAGTATGAAAATCGTGTCTTCGATTTATACTATTTTAGTTCAGCAGCTCGATTAGCCACGTGATTAGGGCAGCTAAAACCCTCAAATGTTATGTAACAGCTTAGGGTTTTGGTCAAATGGTCAAAGTTTTAAATCACTGTCCAGTCCAATCTACCGGTTTAGTTAGGGACTAATGTAACGGTTTGGCTAAAATCGCGATGTTGCTGTGCGAGCTGGACTAAACCTAGGCCCATTTATCCTTAGGCACCGTTTACATAAGCAATCAACCTATCACACTATCGAGCAGTTGAAAACCGCTGTGAAAGAAAATTGCACATTTCTTACTTAATGAGATTAGAGCGTTTAATCAATGCTTACGCATAGTCTACCACTAGCTGGGTATTATTTAAGTTAAAATGAACATCTTCTTTTGTTGTCTTTAGAATGATTTTATCTTATAGACAAAATGTATTACATTACATTTGCCGTGCTTATTTTTGATGCACCTATGTAAGCGGTCATTGTTAATATTTAACCTCAAGTTGTTTCATAATTCGATATTTGCAAACATTTAAGACGTTTTCTTGTTTTCTCCCATGTGTAATGAAATTTTTGATCGAGTGTTTTTTTTCATTATACCCTGTAACTTACAGCATATTTGACTGTGAATAATTGATAATATTGTTTTCATATTCCGGTCATATTCAATAACTTTGAGAAGACGATTAAAGTTGAAGTCTTTCGACTAATTATCCTCGTCATTAAAGTCAGCGTAGGAGACGTCAGGCGTTTTCTCGGGGGAGCCTGACCCCTAGAGAACGCGTCCCCAGTTGGTGGATAGGGGAATGCTCGGCAGATATGCAGGGTAAGAGGGAAATAAAATACCTCCCGCGGACCAACAGGCAACCTCTCTGTCAGGCCGCTCGGACATATTTCGATACCGAGCTGACAGGGAGCAGCGGCATCAGGCAGGATGACGTGCAGAGGATGGCGGCGGACGAACCTTCGGGTCAACGGCGGCATCCTAAGCCCCAGTGAGCAAAAGGGGTTACTGTCTTAGCGTCAGGTGGCAACCGGCTGTAAAACCACAAGCCATTTCAACCACTCCTCATCATGAAAGTACGAAATAAAAAGGCGAGACAAAATACTAGGGCGTTCGCCTTAAGCGACGACAGAACCAAGGGCGATACAGAGAGAGAATGCTAGGGCGTACCCCTCAAGCTACGGAAGAGTCACAGATGCACACCGACCAAACCCAAAAATGCGAATAGCGACATGGAATGTGGGATCTATGACAGGACGCAGCGCTGAACTGAGCGAAGTACTGCTGAAACGCAAGGTTAATGTGTGTTGCATACAGGAGACTAGGTGGAAGGGATCTAAGGCTCGAAATATAGGTAATGGATATAAAATTATCTATGATGGCATGACAAACAAACAGAATGGCGTAGGTATTGTAATTGATTATGACCACCAGGAGCGGACATTAGAAGTTAAACGTATTAGCGATCGTATTATAGCCGTAAAATTTGCACTGGATGGACAGCCTTGTATGAACGTTATATCTGCGTATGCACCACAAGTAGGATGTAGCGATATGGAAAGACAAACTTTTTGGGATGATCTTAATGATCTCATGCAATCATATCCAACCGATGAAATTAAGTACATTGCGGGTGACCTTAACGGTCATGTCGGAAGTTCCGCACCTTATCATCGGAGAGTGCACGGTGGACAGGGATATGGAGATCTGAACACACAAGGTACCCAAATCCTAGAGTTTGCAGCTACCTATGACATGGCCATAGTCAATACTTTTTTCAAAAAACCCGACAGACATAAGATAACATACCAGAGCGGAGAAGCTAGAACTCAAATAGACTACATCCTCGCAGACCGTTCTAAACTGTTAACCTGTAGAGACTGCAAAGTAATACTGGGTGAACCTCTCACAACGCAACATCGATTATTAGTTGCTGACTTTACAATGCCAAGGTTCACCAAAGCATACAAAGAAATCAGACCTAAAATACGGTGGCACAGATTATCGCACATCGAAGGAGACTCCTTAATCGAAGAACTGACCGATTACCTGGTCAAACAAGAACTACGGTCAGATAACTGTATGGCTGATACAATTTGGAATAGATTCCAATCCCATTGCACGCAAATAGCTTCTAAGCTGTTAGGAGTTTCTAAAGGCCCCCTAAAGAATAATAAAAAGGCATCTTGGTGGCAGTCAGAAGTCGAAGAAAAAGTAAAGACCAAAAAGCTACTTTTTAAGACCTGGCAACTTAGTGGTCGTGATGAAGACCGTGACAACTATCGTATCGCAAAGAAGGCTGCCAAACGAGAAGTTGCATGTTCCAGAGCAAAGCAGAATGATGATTTCTACAGGAGATTAGAAACTGCAGAAAATAATAGAGAACTTTTCAGAGTTGCAAGGCAAAGAAGCACAAATAGTAAAGACATGCACACCACTAAATTCATTAAAAATAAACAAGGTGAACTATTGACAGCAAATGCAGATATCAACGCCAGATGGCGAGAATATTATTCCCAACTGCTTAATGAGACCTTTCCGTCTGAAGAATTAGTCCCTATGGCCACCGTACAGGGACCAATTGAGAAAATCACATATGAAGAAGTAGAGATAGCAATTAGGAGAATGGCGAACAATAAAGCGACTGGACCAGACGAGATACCCGTGGAACTGTGGAAAAGGCTGGGAGTAAATGGAGTGTCATTTCTAACGAACCTTTTAAATAAAGTTTTATTTAATGGAATACCCAAAGAGTGGAGAAAAAGTTATTTGGTCCCATTCTATAAAAACAAAGGCGACATCAGGCTCTGTGATAATTATCGCGCCATAAAACTCATGTCTCACACGCTCAAAATATGGGAAAAAGTAATTGGTAACCGACTCGTGCAGTTAGTAAATCTTTTGGAAAATCAATGTGGTTTCGTAAAAGGAAGATCGACAACGGACGCACTGCACTGTTTAAGGATCTTATTAGAAAAAAGAAGGGAAATGAAAAAAGACGTGCATTTAGCCTTCATCGACCTAGAAAAGGCTTTTGACCGAGTGCCACGACAACTAATCTGGCAATCTTTGAGGTCTCAGAATGTACCGGAATATTATATCAAAGCTGTCATGAATATGTATCATAACGTGTACACCAAAGTAAGGAGTTCGGCTGGAATAAGTGAAGAGTTTCCAGTAAAAGTGGGTGTACACCAAGGGTCTGCTCTGAGTCCACTGCTATTTAATGTTGTCATGGAACATCTGACTGCAAGTATACTGAAAGAGCCACCTTGGGATCTACTGTACGCTGACGATATTCTCCTTATTAGAGATAGTCCTGCAGAACTTCAATGTGCACTCGAAAGTTGGAGAAACGCCCTAGAGACCGCTGGACTTAAGGTCAGCCGGCAAAAGACAGAGTATATGCGGTGTTGTCATAATCAAACCAGTCATCATCATCCCATTAAAATACAAGGCCACCAGTTAAAGGAAGTCGATCAGTTCAAATATTTAGGCTCCATAATATCGCATAATAGTACAATTGATACCGAAATAACTCACCGCATTAATACTGGCTGGATGAAGTGGCGGCAGCTCTCGAGCGTGTTGTGTGACAGCAGAATGCCGATACAAGTTAAAGGAAAGGTATACAAAACGGCAGTCCGTCCAGCTCTTATGTACAGTTCTGAATGTTGGCCCATTAAAAAGACTCATACCACACAAGTCAGCACAACAGAGCTAAGAATGCTTCGATGGGCGGGTGGTGTCACCCTCAAGGACAGAGTGCGAAATGAGCACATACGGGGAAGCTTTAAGATCCGCCCAATCGAAGAAAAACTCGCCGAATCGCGACTTAGGTGGTATGGCCATGTCATGAGAAGACCTGACCATGACATGACTCGAAAAATCTTGAAGATAGATACCGGTCCGAAAAGTCGAGGTAGACCCCTTCAAACTTGGATATCTGTAGTCAACAACGACCTGAAGAAAGCCCATATAAACCTTTTGGCGACCCAGAACCGACGTGTCTGGCGAAAAATGACGAGGAGGGCCGACCCCAACTAAAAATGGGATAAGGCCAGGCAAAGAGAGAGAGATTAAAGTCAGCGTAGATCATCGCTCAAGTGGCAGCAAATGTAAAGTGTGAATGCTCTTTTATTTGTAGTTGGGATACTGCCAAAACAGAACTGCAGTTCAAACGGTTTGTAGAATTGCGTTGTATTTGATAATAAATGGAACCTGACTGCGTAAAATAAGAATTTTATAAGATAAAAGTAATTATATTTTGTAATATTAATAATTATATTATGTATAATAATATTTTGCTATGATCCGTGATTAGGAAAATCTAGGTATTCCTAAAAGCATAGCGTACAACAATGCGTACAAGCTTTTTGCGATTTTATCTTGGACTCTATTTCCTCATAATGCTTCAGTTACGGGGTGAAACGTGTGTTGAGATTGTGGTAGTGAAAATGTGCAGTTTAATAATCACAGATTATAATAAAATAAAGTTATAATTACTTTTTAATATGGACCTCTGTAAACTAACGCCCGATTCTACAAATAATTTTCTGTAAATATGTTTCGTGTACACGTTTTTATACTAAAAATTATTTTGCCAAAGGGAAATAACAAGAGTAAAGTTCGCTTATTTTTATGAGCTATTCTAATCGTAAACAAACTCTAAAGATTTAAGAATATCGCATTAAACAATTAAATATAAATTCATATAAATTTAAGTATATATAAAAAACAAGTCAGTTTCAATATTCAAGTCAATTACCGATTTATGTGTAGAAATACCGGTTTTGATGATTCGATATGATATAAATGGTTCTCATAAGCTAAGGTTCTTTCTTTTTATAATTGAAAGCTGGATTTCCAGTTTAATTTGTAATATTTTAATATTGTTCTGTTTGACCTTGACCCTTGTGCTCCGTTGGACGCAGCTTCTTAAAAAAAAAGTTTTCTGTCATCCATAATAAGTGTATTAAGTAAGTTATTTAATTTGAGGTTTGACGACAGTGTATATATTTATTAATTTACTTAGTTATTTCGGCTAATCAATTTCTTTTGTCGTTAACCTGTTCGCATTTGTACACTCTTTTTTTTTCTAGCAAAATGTATTATGTATGTACAATAAAGAAATAATTATGATAATACAGTACTCAGTATTAACTTAAATAGTACATACCATTCGAAATTAATATATTTTTTATGTGAATGTCACGATCCTATGCCAACAAAGACGAGACCAATGCAACACCACCATGATAATTACACAACGAGCAATTGACGATATTCGACCACTAATATTCAACAAATGTGTATTTTTTTTTCGGAAACTGACAATATGCTGTTAGCCGAACTGGCTTTTACAGAGATACCGGGAGATATGGGGGCGAGCGCAGAAGATCGTCGGGGGTGTGTGTAAATATGTACCGGCTACTTATAGTTCTATCAAACAACTTCTTTAGCGCAGCACAACGCGGTACAGCGCCATCTAGTGTAGCATAGCAAAAACAGCGCCGACATTATGTTTTACAAGCTTTTCAGTCTCGTGCGTGCGCGCTCGGCAAACGGACGTGTATTATTTATGCTCACGTAGTCGCTGCGCGTATCGTAAGAGACTAAAGTTCGCCAGTTTCGGTTACCGCCCCTGCACCCCTGCCCCCGACGCCAGTTGTACTCGCCGCGACCCGTGTCGCGGCTTGAGGAAACGGTCGGCAGCGCATCGCGGTGCACCTGCTTCGCCGAAGCTGTCCGGACACAGCGATCTGCACCGCCTTTCGTTGGAAAAGGCGACTGTAGACGTGCCCTCTGTAATACCGCCGTCCTTTCTTCCCACGCGTGTGTGGTATCCGCCCCCGCTCGCGGGCGCTTAGCTGGGCCTCCCCTAGGGGTCTCACCCGGCTGGGTTGCACGCGCCGAGGGAGTGCGGAGCTATACTCGCTAAGAAGTAGGCCTTGTACAGCATACTGCTCGCACGAGTAACCACCATCGTGCACTATGTCCGGCAGGGGGGAGCCCCCCCCAAAGGACCAACGCATCAGGGGGGAGCGTCCCGCATTCCCCCGCGCCGTCGTAAGACGCGACTTACGGGACAATAATTTCGATCCGCTCGCGCCGACAGCTCAACCACCGGCACCAACAGCACCTTGTCCTCGCTTCCGGCCGATAACCGGCGAGCGACAGTCGCTGGAGCCCGCCGCTTCTGTAGTCACGGCCGATGTATCTGAGTATACATCGGGCGTTGATGCCTTGAAGCGACCGCGCGCCGATGACTCATCGCCAGGGTCCCAGGAGGGTGAAGATAAGCGTCCGAAGACGGACCTATCACCGACGCCCTCACCACCATCACTACCACTACCACCACCTGTGGAACATATGGGGTTGAAAACCTACACCAGACAACCGAAACCTATTCTGCCACAGGACGTCACAGGAGGGCAGACTCACATTGTTAGTGAGACCCAGGAGTCGGCCAGCTGGCCTCGCGACTCCACCAGCTACGCTGGTCTCGCCTCGCTGTCCTCTATGATGACATCCCGCCCCGCCTCACCCCAGGCTGGACCTTCCGGTTACGCCGCAGCCGCCGCCGCACCGCCATCACCTCGAGCGCTCGAGCAGCGCCAGGCTGAGCAGCAGCGCCAGCTGTATCAACCACAAGAAACAAGATCGAAGACGGCGAGGTCTGAGTACCCGCCAATCACCGTGGAGTGCTTCCCCAATTGGACGAAGCACTTCAGCGCCATCAGGGGTAAACTTGGCCACGCGCCCAATGCCCGCCCGATGGGCAAAGGGGTGCGTTTTCTCCCGAAATCGGCGGAGGAGTTTAGAGTAATTCAACGTTACTTGATAGACGCCGCCATGCAGGACCCCAATATAGCGTGGTTCTGCTATAGCCCGGCTTCGACACTGCCCACCAAGGTAGCTATCAGAGGGCTACCTCAAGAAACTCCACCTGAAGAGGTCGTTGCAGCGCTGCGCACCCTCGGATACCCAGCAGACCGAGCGAGGGCTCTTCCGCCAGTCAGAGGGCGGCACGGTTCCACTTTTTTCGTGCAATTAGAGCACCTGACGCACGAAGAGCTCGGCCACCTATATCGTGAGACCGAGCTCCTGTCAATGCCAGGGCTTATCATTGAGGCCTGGAAGGGTGGACGCGGACCTCCACAGTGCCACCGCTGCCAGCAGTTCGGCCATGCATCGGCAAACTGTCATCGGCCGCCTAAATGTGTCCGCTGCGCAGGTGGACATATATCCCAGGACTGTGACAGGGCTCAGGATGCCGCCCCGACGTGCGCTAATTGCGGAAAAGCGCACACGGCGCGCGATCGTAAATGTGCTGTATTCCGCAAGGAGGCGCGAAGGCGAGGAATCGACATAGCACCCCCGCGCCCAAACGAGTTTGCTAAGAAGAGTGTAGGGGGGAGAGGGCAAGTTCCCCTCCCAACCGCCGCCCCTGTAGCCCCTGCATCCGCCGCTACCACGGTACCCGCTGCCCCTGCCATCATCACGTCCGTACAAACTGCATTCGCCTCCACGGCACCGTACTCCGCCGCTGTGATGCCAGCAGTACCTAATGCTGGAATAAAGACGCAGACTAATATTGCGCGCGCGGAAGAAACGCGTGGCCCATCGACGGAGCCACCACCGACCACTTTACAACCGCCAGCAAACATCCCGACTGCCAGGGGGGATCCGCTGTCGAAGACGAGAAAAAGGAATCGACGCAGGCGCAGGCAACCGAGGCCTGCTAATGCCGAACCCGCCGCAGCGTCCACTCCGCATCCCCGGCCGCCAACAGTGACATCGTTGGCACCTCAGCCTACAACTGCCGCGGCGCCGAGAAGCCACGGCCTCATAGTAACCCCACTGGAGCCAATTCCGGCACCAGAAGCAAACAACGCGCCACGTCCCGCCTCGTATGACTCGGATACAAACAATATTATCCGGGCCATTATAGAAGCCCTGATGGCAGCGTTGACGACATACCTGCGCACCAAGGACTTCGTCAGCGCTATGTCATCAGCAATCAGCCGAATTGGTCAAACGTACCAATGACGACTATCAAGATTATGTACTGGAATCCAGGCGGCATAAGAGGCCGCGTCCGCGAACTCACGCTGCTCGCCCAGTCGCAGGATGTACATGTCATCCTCCTGGGCGAAACGAAACTCTCAGACTGCGTGGAGCTACGTGTGCCCAACTACTTCGTGTACCGGCGGGACGAGATCTCTCCCCAGGGATACCCCTATAGAGGTACGGCCGCTCTGGTGAGGAGGGATGTCGTGCATGAGGAGTTGGTACACACGCCGTTTTTGAGTACTCGTACGCAGGGCGTGCGTGTCAGCGTGGGGCAGGATGAACTTCACCTGTATGCCGCCTACAAACCACCAGGATCTAATTTCTGCAGCACTGATGTCGAGACAATCTTCGAGCAGCACAGTCCCACACTGATCGTGGGGGACTTTAACGCGAAGCACCACGCTTGGGGCTCGCGTGTTATCTCCCCGGCTGGAAGACAGCTGCTCGACGATAGCGTGAGAGTCGGTTACGGAGTGGCGGGTCCCGGAGCGCCAACCCACATCCCGTCAGATCATCGACTCCAGCCGGATGTACTCGATATAGTGCTGCATCACGGAATGGATTTTCCTTTCGACATAGAAGTGGTATATGATACGGACACACAACACCTGCCTGTTCTGATTACTCTCGCCACTCAAGGAGGATTTCTTGTACCTCGCCCGCCCCGCACCTGTGTAAATTGGGAGCGATACACCGCCGCACTTGCTGGGCTAGAGTTAGTAGGTCCCCTTTCGACTCCAGCTGAAGTCGAGGAGGCAGCCACAAACATCACTCATAGGATTCAGCAAGCCTACACGTCAGCTACCACTACTAGTGACAGAACGGAAGCTGCCGTCAAACGTGACTTACCAAGCTCGCTCCGACGCATGTTGCGGCGAAAACGTGCCCTGCGCCGCCTGTGGGCCCGTACCCGCTGCCCTAGGGTGAAGAGAGATCTAAACAGAATAGCAGAGAAGACGGCGAGTGCGCTCGTGGCTCTCGATGAGGTGCGATGGGAGCACACCATCGATCGAGCATCCGAACATGACACCACCCTCTATACACTCTGCCGTAAACTAACGGGAAGTGATACCCCCATTTACCCATTGCTGGACCAAGCGGGTAAAAGGATTTACTCGGCGAAGGAGCGGGCCGAGATCCACGCCAACCACCTGGAAAAGACTTTTACCCCGAACGAGACAAATATCAACAATACTAAAGTCGTTCGTCATCATGCGGCTATCCAGGCGAGACTGGAAGCATTCCTGACGGCCCCAATAATGCCGCTCCGGGTCGAGAACTTTATCTCCCCGTTCGAGCTGCGTACGGTTGTCTCCCGCCTAGTAAGACGAAAGTCACCAGGGCCTGACGGCATCACTAACGCCGCATTGATGAAGCTGCCCCCAGAGGGTCTCGCAGCGCTCACGAGGCTCTACAATGGAATACTCCAGACCGGCCACTTTCCTGAGGTGTGGAAGATTGGAAAGATTATCGTGCTTCCCAAGCCGGGAAAAGACCGACGCCACCCAGCAAGCTACCGACCCATCACCCTGCTCTCGCACATCGCCAAGCTGTTCGAGCGTCTACTGCTGCGCAGACTCGCGCCTCACTTGCCCCTCAGAGAGGAGCAGTTCGGGTTTCGCGGCAGCCACTCCACGACGCTCCAGCTGGCGAGAGTCATCAACCACTTGGCCAGTGAGAGGAACAGAGGACACTACACCGTCGGGGTCTTTCTCGATATGGAGAAGGCCTTCGATAGAGTGTGGCACGCCGGACTCCTGGCCAAGCTTCTGGAAACCACTACACCGCCCGCGTTTGTACGAGTGCTGGCGTCCTTCTTAGAAGATCGGAGCTTCTACGTGTCGGTCGAGGGAGTGAATTCCAGGCCACGCCCCATCCGAGCTGGAGTACCCCAGGGCAGCTGTTTATCGCCGCGCTTATACGCGGCGTATACGAACGACATCCCTACCCTCCGCGATCACCTTCGTGAGGGAGAGGAGGACGTACTTCTGTCCCTCTATGCTGACGACAGTGCGTATTTCGCGTCGTCGTATCATCAAATCGTCGCAACCAACCGTATGCAGCGTCTGCTGGACCTGTTACCAGAGTGGCTAGACATGTGGAGGATGGCCGTCAACGTGGGAAAGACCGCCGCCTTGCTGACCAGTCGCTCCAAGCCGCTACGTATACTCACTCTGCGTGGCCAGAACGTAGAGTGGAAGACCTCAGTTCGGTTCTTGGGGTGTGACATCGACCGCAACCTGCGAATGGTCCCCACGGTCAACCGTGTGGTGGGCCAGGCCGCGGCTGCCAGGTCGAAGTTACACACCCTGTTCACATCCCGCCTGTCTACAAAGACCAAGCTGAGAGTCTACGGTGCCTACGTTCGGTCGCGTTTAACGTATGCGGCACCCGCTTGGTACGCGCTGTGCTCAGCGTACCAGAAACGAAGACTCCAGACCCAGCAGAATCGCTGCCTACGATTGATACTAGATGCTCCGAGGTACGTGCGGAATGACGTTCTGCATCGAGACACTAAGACGCCGACCGTGGAGGAATTCGTCCGCATGCTTGCGCGGCGAATGTTCGCGCGAGCGGACCACAGCGCGCATGTACACCTCCACGGAATAGCCCCCTTACACTGTCGCCCACCTGAAGGACGTCCCTTACCTCGTGAGCTTCTGCGGTCGCCCGCAACGGTAGACGCGGTATTAAGCGACGAACAGGACGACGCGAGCCCGGACTAGACGCCCCACTGGAATAACAACCCTACCGGATTTGTCACCCCACGGACATAACACCCACGAAGAGAATGAAGGGCGAAGATTATATCGCTTCGTACCCCGATCATTAGACCCACGAGACACTTCCCCTTAGGCTCAAGCCATTAGGCCAGAGCCTAGGCCAACAGGCCTAAATAAACATCCAGGCGAATGGCCTGCGAGGAATGGCCCGGGTAAGGAGGTACGCCTCGAAGCCCGTACCACACCCGCCCTCGGGCGAGTGAGAAGACCCCTGCGCGTTACAAGCTTTTAGTGCTTTTACCGACACCTTTGGGTCACCTAGGTGACCTCGGCCTACTAGGCCGGAACACATACCGGGCTTAAGTGCCCGCGAGGAGATGCCCGGGTAGAGAGGAATTCCTCGATGCCCGCACCCCGTTTACCCCCACCCGGGGAGTAAACGAGAAGACCCTGCTGCTGCTTACAAGCTTTTGCCCGCGGCTTCGCTCGCGTGAAATTTGGTCTGCCACATTAAGTTTTGTGACAGATCATATATATCTGTAAAGTTTCATACAAATCCGTCCAATAGGTTTTCGTGAGAGAGTACGAAATATCCATCCATACTCACAAACTTTCGTATTTATAATATTAGTAGGATAGGATTAGTTATTATATATTTAGTATAATATATCGGCCGTCTGGTATCCGGCTGAGTAGAATAGACCACCTTCATTACTTACGTAGATGTCGTAAAAGACGACTCAGGTAAGTTGACCCGTTGTGTGATATCGGGCTGAGTAGAATAGACCACACTCATTTCTTACCGAGGCGTCGTAAAAGGCGACTAAGGTAAGTTGACGTCAATCGTAAAATACCTAGCCAAATAATGTAACGACATGTTAATCTTGTATCAACCCCACTTGTGAGGTGAGGTGAGGAATTATGAGGATCTTTAGTATATACTACTATATTTATTTCAGTACTCAAGTCCACGCAATTCGCGAGACTTGAGTAGTATAGAAGCAACTTCAGTAATTTTCCGAACCTGCGTTAAAATAACAACTTGACATTTTAGTAGTGGTTGCAGTCCTATGTACACAGAGTGTTCTATTTTAAGTCCATTATAAATGATATATACTTATATTATACCAGTCTATTCCATACTAATATTAGGAGTGCGAAAGTCTGTCTGTCTGCTTTCAAGGATAATCACCTCAAACAATATTAATGAGAGTTAGCTTAAAGCTTCTGCCTCGGAATAAAATAATCATAGTAAAACCCGTATTACATTATTGATGGTACTTAAATGCTTATGTTGGCACGAGCTAAGTCACGGCTACCCACCAATATGAATATTATAAATGCGAAAGCCTATCTCTGTGCTACGCATTGACATTTTTCATTTTATACTATCGTGAGTGGTATTCATAATTAATGTTTAGAGACCGGCTATACTCCCATCTTATTTTGTCGGATGAGCCGGACTATTTTCAAGCTCCTACGGGGCTATTCATGAGCTCTTTACGCGGCGTTATCGCGGCGGTATATATATACGCGCGACGGTATATACAGTTCCCGTATGGGCTTGAATCTAGTCGGGCTCATCCGATAAAATAAGACGTGAGTATAGCCGGTCTCTAAGCATGGGAATTTGATGAAATTTAGTACAATTGAATCTTATACACCTTCTAAATTATAGGGTAAATAATTTTCTAATAAAACACCAATATATAATCGAGGGTTTTTAAAATTCAAGTTGACGCGCACAGTCGTGAATACAGCCTTATAGTAGATGAGTTTCGATATGACATTTACACATTTCGTCGACACATAGTCGTTTTAACTTGGAATTGTTTTGCGTAGTGGAACATAGTGGAAGCCTTCCAAGTATCTGTTGTATTTTACGGCTGACGTCACATTCTAGAACAATCCGTTGTGAAACAATGACGACGGCAAACGAGCTTTGCATATCAACTTAGCTTGCATACCAAAAATAATTCCCGCCTAAAGACTATGCATATGTTTTATATTGAAGCTGTGATAGCCTAGCGGTGAGACCGTGCGACTCTCTAGAGACGACATAGGTTCAAACCCGGGCAGACACCAATGGGTTTTTCTATTAAAACTTATGTGTCTAATTGATAATTGCAATTTATCACACGCTTTTCGGTGAAGGAAAACATCGTGAGGAAACCTGCATATCTCTAGAGAATTCTAGGGATATGTGTAACCTACCAATCCGCATTGGAGCAGCGTGGTAGGTCTTAGCTCCAATCCTTCTCTCCAAAAACGGAGAGAGGAGGCCTTAGCCCAGCAGTGGGCATAGTAACAGGCTGTTACTTTACTTTACTATGTTTTATATTTACAATATGCGACACGACTCTGATTTTATATTTTAGTTTCACGACTTTTGCGGTGATATTGTAATTATATAAATCAGATGTCTCGTGTTTAGTAAAATAGCACTAGTTTACGATATATCTAAACAAAGGCGTTTTATTCTTTGACAGAAGAATTTGGTTTATAGAAACAGGCCTTACTTAGCGAAAATCCGTAGTACAGAAGTTACAGCAGAATTCATCGTCCTCCTGCCCTTATCCCACCCTAAGCATTTTGGCACAACATGTAACAAACATGTTGCCAAATGATTTGGCTACGTATTTTACGACAGGCCGCCTGCCTGACGTCAACTTACCTTAGTTGCCTTTTACGACACCTCGGTAAGAAATGAGGGTGGTCTATTCTACTCAGCCGGATACCACACGGCGGGTCAACTTACCTAAGTCAAGAAGTAACAATATAATTATTTTGCTATAATCCGCGTTTGTTAAGAGAATCTATGTTATGCTAAGTGTATAAAGCAAGCAACGTTCACATACCTTAAACATGCAAGACAAGTCACAACACGTATTACAAAACAGCGTCACCAGCCACACACCAAACAAGCCCTACACACACTCACTACCGCAATCTCTACGATCGTTTCGTCTCGAAACCGAAGCATCATCAGGAGGATAGGCTCCATTACAAAATCGTTACGTGAAGCATTTAGCGATACCCACAATACTCTCCAAATTCGGATTAGCAGCTTACACAGATCCCATGAATTCTCTTGGCAAATGGAAGTTTGAATGTTTTCGTTCACTATAAAGCGTGTAAAGAATTGTAAATCTATACTTATTATAAAACAAAGTCCCAAAAAGCTGTCTGTCTGTATGTAATTGATTTTCTCAAAATCTACAGAACGGATTTTTGTACGGTTTTCACCAAAAACTAGTGTAATACTTCGGACGGTTTTGATAAATAGTACATATCGGTATTATGTAAATTGTGTTGAAGAGATCGCGCAGTTGTTATAAAACTTGCGTGCTGGGAGCTTGAGTCGCGTGCGCTGCGAAAGCCAGCAGAGATACGCTAAAATAATGTACTAAACAATTATAGATCTAAAAAATACTACAAAAAAGTCCGCAATAGCATGTCTCTATCTCTCACAGTTAACTCACAATAACTATTTTTATGCACTTTTTACTACTTTTATGTAAATCACTGAATTCCACGCGGGCGAAGCCGTTGTTGGCACAGCTAGTATTTATTAAACAAAAGTAATGAAATACTATTATGGTGTACTCAGCAATAAAAAACAATATAGTAGTTTAAATATTTATGTATTACGGAATTGAATCAGGCGTAAATCCTCCTCCTGAAGATGCTTCGGTTTTGGGGCGAAACGATCGTAGAGATTTTGGCAGTGGTTGTGCGTATTGCCTGTGTGCATTATTGCTGGTGGAGACGTCTTAGGATACGTGTGGTGACTTGTCCTGCATGTCTAAGGTACGTGAATTTTGCCTGGATCATACACTTAGCATTGAATGCATTCGCTTAACACATATAGCAAAGTAGTTGTTATAGTGTCTTCTTGAATAAAATACCTCACAGCAAAATTAGCAGCGCAATGTGTATGTAACCTTGTATGAGTTAGCAAAATTAGCCAATTCTGCTAATTAATATTATGATGATGAAGCGAAGCGTATAGATGACATGCATTCATAACAACAATTGATGCGTATTGTTGAAGCTATTGTTGTGTAATTTGGCTTCATAATGTACGTAATATTAATTAGTAATAAGTTATCAATGGTGTTCCGTATTATTGTATTCATAGTTTGCAAATAGTTATTATATCTTATCTATGATAAAAGCAATCAAAACAGAAACTTGACTGAAAAGTTTTGCTAAGGCGCAACAAATCAAATCAAAATAATCTTTATTCAAGTAGGCTTTTTACAAGCACTTTTGAATCGTCAAGAATCAATAATTAGATTTAATAAGCTACACTGGTTCGGAATGTTGCTCTTACCGAGAAGAACCAGCAAGAAACTCGGCGGTCAATCTTTTAAACATTTAAATTTATATCATTTAATTGCAGTCTTGTTTGAAGCTGAAAGGATTTTCAAATCAAAGCATTTTTATCATTCAAATAATCTTCAATTGTGTAATATGCCATACGTATAAGCATAGTTTTTACACTTAATTTAAACTTTTCTGTAGATAATTCTAATACAGATTGCGGAATTTTATTGTAAAAGCGAGTACCGAGACCAACGAATAAGTTGCTAACTCTGCTGTGACGCGACGCAGGGATTACAAGCTTTTTGTGACCTCAAGCTGTGATAACCCGGCGGTGAGACTATACCACTCTTTCGAAGAGGATATGAGTTAAAGGTTATGAGTTAAATCTATACTTATTATAAAGCAAAGTCCCAAAAAGCTGTCTGTCTGTATGTAATTGATTTTCTCAAAATCTACTGAACGGATTTTTGTATGGATTTTACTAAAAACTAGGGCTATACTTCCGGACCGTTCAGATAAATAATACATATCAGTATTATGTAAATTGTGCTGAAGAGATCGCGCAGTTGTCAAAAAACTTGCTTGCTGGGAGCTTGAGTCGCGTGGGCTGCTTAAACCAGCACATATACTCTAAAGTAATGTAGTAGAGAATTATAGATCTATAAAAATAATACAAAAAGTTGCAGGGACTAATGATTTTTTCCACCAATGAGAATGAGAGAATTGATAATAGTAATCTATCCAGCGCTTTTCGATGAAGGAAAACATCGTAAGAAAATCTGCATATCTCTAGAGAATCTGGGGTTTTGCGTAACGTTAATCCGCATTAGAGCAGCGTGGTAGGTATTTCCTCCAATCCTCCTCACCAGAAATGGAGAGAGGATTCCGCTGCCCAGCATTAGGATAGTAACAGGCCGTTACTTTAAGGCGCAACATACTACGCAACGCATACTTGTCCCATATATTTATTTAAAGTTATAAAATCTAAAGTAATAATAAAATTATTTTGCTATAGATAATAGCAGACTCGATAATAGCTAATAGATAGACTCCACGACAAAAATCGCTTTGCGATTTTGTCGTGGAGTCTATCTCCTGATGATGCTTCGGTTGCGGGGCGAAACGATTGTTGAGTTTGTGATAGTGAACCTGTGTAGTGCTTGTGTATTGTGGTGGAAGTGGTGGAGGTTTGTGCATATGTTTTTTACGAATCCTGCATGTAACGGGTATGAAAAAACGTATAGTCCCCTATACATTTAGCACTATATATATTTTCTATTTACTGTATCGCGGATTATAGCAAAATAATTTTATTATTACTTTTGTATTATGGATCTCCGCAAAGTAACGCCTAATTCTATAAATTAGTTATAAAATCTATGGAACTAGTAAATAGTATTTAGATTCTTTGTTGGACAGGGATTGCCATCCAAGGCTAGGCATTTGAATGATGTGTCAGATTTATTATTTCATTACATTAGTAAGTGTTTAAAAGTTAAACTGAACCTTATGTGAGTTTTTAAGGGTTTTTTTGTCAATGAATGTCAAATATGGAAAGAAAATAAACGCTATTTTATATTTAAGGAAGGCAGAAACCTAGAGGCGGCGAGAGACTGTTTTAAAATTTGTACTGATTTTTCGGTAAAAATTCATCAAGTTATATATGCATGCAAAAAAATCATCCAATTAAAAAGACGTATTCAAATCACGATACAACTTGCATGAGTAATGATAAATTTGCGGAAAATTCCAAGATTCAATCAAATTATTATTCATTCTTTTCTTCTGAGCATTCGATGTTATTTAGCTTATCTTAACAACAAATCTTTTATCAACAACTTAATTCTTTCCAATATTATGTATGTGCAAGATATCAAACCTCATTGTCTGGTCCCACAAAATTTATCCTAAGTTCCCTAGAATCGTTGTACCCATTATAATTTTTAAAAAAAGGTTATTACACATAATTGCATTTTTCTTATTGTAGACTAATGGCAGCGGTAGCTTCATTGTTGTTACTAAATTATTAAAATACCCTCCATTATACACTATGTTTTATGTTCATAGTCCCGAAAGAAAAGAAACTGTTTTTATCCTTTGTCTTAGCCTAGCATCATCATTCTCTAGCCCTTATCCCACTCTAAGTGGGATCGGCACAACATGTTATAAACATGTTTTCACGTGATTTGGCTAGGTATTTTACGATCGGCCGCCTGCTTGACGTTTACTTACCTTAGTCGTATTTAACGGCACCTCGGTAAGAAATTATGGTGGTCTATCTTACTCAGCCGGATATCACACGGCGGGTCAACTTACCTTTGTCGTATTTTACGACACCTCGGTAAGAAATGATGGTGGTCTATTTTACTCAGCCGGATACCACACGGCGGGTCAACTTACCTCAGTCGTATTTTACGGCACCTCGGTAAGAAATGAGGGTGGTCTGTTCTACTCAGCCGGATACCACACGGCAGATCAACTTACCTTAGTCGCCTTATGCTACACCTCGCTAAGAAATGAGGGTGGTCTATTCTACTCAGCCGGATACCACACGGCGGTAAATCAGAGTACAATATAGTTGGAAATAAAGCACATACAAAGATACAATTACACAAGACAATTTGGGTCAATATCAGTATGTTGCATACAGTGTTTATATGACTCACATAGCTCCCAAATGTCTGCTTAGGCATTCACGATGAGCGCCAAGGACGACCGAGGAGGGACTGCTAACGAGAGGTCGAGTAAGAAATACATACATATTAACTAATATTAATAATTGAGCCTCGACCAACATCTTAAGAGGCTCTCGCTCAGTTGCTGGATCAAGCGCAGGATACAGAAGGCAGTGTTGCTTGAGACGGCACGGACAGTGAGGAGGTTCCTCACTCTGGAACCCTAACCACCGGGAGCTTGGGTCCTCTCTCCGCTCTCCGTGGATGGCAATTTTTTTATATTTTTAAATTTTTTTATATTTTTTTTTTTTAGAAAATATTTAAAAATGTAATTAAATTTGTATGTAAATAAATGTGTGATAATAATAAGAGGCTCTCACTTAGTTGTTGGATTAAGGGCAAGATACAAAAGGCAGTGTTGCTTGAGACGGCACGCATTGTGAGGAGGTTGTTGACTCTGTCGTCCTAACCGTCGGGAGCTTGGGTCCTAATTCCGCTCCCCGTTACACACACGGTCGTCTATCCCCAAAGTAACTTAATACTTGTGTTACGGGTGACAGACAGCTGGTAAATATATACATATATGATTTTAAATATATACTTAAATATAAATACATACCCAGGGTCGAGAAACCAACCAATTGTATATAGAAAATTTTAGTCCTCAGTGGTAATCGAACCCACGACCCGCGGAGCTGAAGGTACGGTCACTACTCACTGCGCCAACGGGCCAATATTATATCAAACCAAATCAAAATCATTTTTTTTAATGTATTAACAAGATACCTACAAGAACACATACCCATCCGTTTGGTATCTGGCTGAGTAGGATAGACCATCCTCATTTCATACCGAGATGTCTTAAAGGGTGACTAAGGTTAATTGACCAGCCGTGTAGTATCCGACTGAATAGAATAGACCACCCTCATTTCTTACTAAGGTTTCGTAATAGACAAATAGGGTAAGTTACGTCAGGTAGGTCGTAAAATACCTAACATGTATTTTAACCTAACTTAAATTTTAAAAGACTCTTTTGGTATTACAAAAATTTTTTCACTATCCGCGCATTTACTCCACATCAATATTCCATAAGACATAATGCTATGGAAGTAAGCAAAATAAACACATTATATAATAAAAATTTGTATAGTACTACTGTGTAAGTAATTTAGGAATAACAAAAAATATTTGATGGATATGTGACTAGAGGGAGTTCTTAAAAGACATAGTTTTTGTGTACAGTATGACATGCATATAAAAGGAGTAGAGTTAACGAATAATAGGAGAGAATGGAATAGAAAAACATGTTGTGCCAACCCTATTTACAGTGAGATAAAGACAGGATGATATTTACTTGTATCTGAAAATTATGATCCTTACTAACGACATAATGTTCAATTTATTATGTAGACGAATTCATACTAAATAATTATATAGTGGTTGAGCAGTAGAGCATGCTAGTGCAATTATTCATACCTCATTAAATGTCGCAAATTTTATCTCGTTAAAATACTCATAGTTGTCGGAATTTTACCGGGAGTATTAGAACAAAATTTGGTATAGCCTTTGACTATAAATACACAACTTTGTGTGTCGTAGAATACAAATGCGGCTTAAGTAGCTATAAAAGTGTGGTGATGAAAACTGAGCATACCATATTCTTCCGCAAACGTGGCGTATCAGGCACGACAACAGTTTGTTCAAAGCTTGGTTCATAAGTTTATACTACTGCTACTTAATAATATACTGGTATAATGATCGTGAATTATGCGGAAGTAGGTACTTATGATATGCGTCCCACAGCGGAGTTACCAACCATTTAATTTTTTAAGAAAAATAAATCTTGTTATTTTAAATATTTTATTCGCGAAATCTGTTGTACACTTCAGGAAACAAAAGTCCCTCTTGAAAACTCTGTTAGCTGATATGAAACATACTGATATCGACGTTAAATTTAACGTTAAAACCATGTAGCCTAATATGTTGACCTATATATGAATAGTAAAGTTAAATAAAAAGAAGCCAGAAGAAGCATTCTTAAATTGATTGAACCAATCTTTTTATTATTCTCATTTGTCATTTATATCATAATTCTCTTGTTTAAATGAGATAGGTAAATAACTTAGTAGTAGTAGAGATATTTTACTAATAACTGAATTCTATGCAATCTTAGAAATTCCTTTTTTTGTTCTCAATTTATTCAAATTTTTGCTCAACGTCTTTTAAAATCCCTAATAAAAACATTTTAAAAAAATCTGCACGAGAATATTATTTAATTTTTAATGTATATTTTACTAGTACTGTGACTTCGTACTATCGACATTATCGATACTATCGCTAATATGATATATGGCAATAAATTTGTTAAACAAAATAGTATCGATAATACCGAAAGTATTAGCTCCAATACTATCGATAGTATTGATACTATTGAAAACTGATATACCTTTTGGAGTAATACTATCGTTAGCATCGATGCTATCAAAACTGATATACCTTTAGGAGTAATACTATCGATAGTTTTACATACTATCGATAGCATTGATACTCATTTTGATTTACTACAATTATAGTATCGATAGTATCGATAGCACTATCGATATTCTTACTAGTTCTCAAGGTCAACTATCTTTGGGGAACTGTGATGGTAAGGATGTATGGAACGTGAGATGAACCACAAAAATTTATATACTCAGTTCGGAAATTAAACGCAGATACAATGGCAATCAAAGAGCCATAGATAATAAATACACTGTAATATAAGAACGAGCTATCGTCCATTAAAAATATCGTTTATGGCAGAAGAATAATTGTTATGTTGTATTTCTTTTTTTATATATGACAACGTCATCTAAGCCATAGTTACGATTCGGAACAAATTGTTACACGTCACATCAATGTCGTTCGGAAAACATTACTTATGAGGACGTTGAAAGGGTGCCAGACGTTTTCCGCAATTTCATACAAGGTCTTTTTATGTTATTGGATGAAATAAAGTTTGACTAAAGATTGTCTTTATGCAGTTGACGTTACTTCCTTTGCCTGTCCTGTTAACTGAATGTATGATGTTGTGCATGAGCTATTTTTGAGAACATGCTGTATGCATTCGATTTATATACCATTATTTTGAATCACCTTTAGATCCTGGTTTCCTTGGAAAGGACATGCTCTTAGAATCTTATACGTAAATAATGATCTCTCTTGTCTCTATTTTTAAAAGACTAATACTGGAAATATGGATTGCTTGGAAATAGCATTTTTTTTGTATTAGGGTTTAGCACAATTTTGAGAGCACATACAATAATAATTTTTTGATATAAAAGTATTTTTATAATCATTTGGCCACTCACGTTTTCTCCTCATATTAGAGTACATATTATATTATCCCACAGATTTTTCTTCATTTCTTCTCCGTCCGTCAATAGTTATATATTGACAGGGTGATCGAACCATTAGATTTTCAGGCGCTTATTACTGGGCTAATGATTTTCCACCATTTCTCTGGTGTCATTGCCGTCATTCTGATACAATCGTAAAGAGGACTTGTAGCTTTCTTCATTAATACCATATTAATGTATCTATTTGTATGTTTCCTTTTTTTTACATTCAAGCCGAGCTACTAAGTAATTCTTAATATTAAGATAGTTCAAAGGCAGGAGAGTTACAAGAAACTTTATTTTAATGCCCTGAAGTCAATCACATGCGGAAGCTGGTCGGTATTAAAATTAGTATTAATTCTACACTAGTGCTATTAGCGGAAGTCATATCGTCGCTCCGTGTAACAACTGGTGATATCTCGCACATATCATCGCTTAAAACCTATATGTATTCACCCAGACAAAAGGAACCAATAAATTGCTGTTAGAAAATCTTGGCCCAAGGCGAATCGAACCCGCGTCATATATTACCGATGTACCAAAAAAAATGATCAACTAACTTCACGTTTAAGGGTTTATAAATTAATCGCTGTCGATAATATAAAAGGAAATTTATAGTCAACAATAACATGTAAATTTTGTTAAAACAAAAACTAATTAATTTATGGAGTTAAATTGACCCCATAATTTAATTAGTTGCGAAAACCAACGCCTCTCAACCCAAACAAATTCATTGTCCAATGACCTATAAATTATATGTAAATTAATTTGTAACGCACGGAGTTCTGGTGGATCTAAATGAATATCTGAATATTTTATTCTGGAAATATAATGATTATCTGCCCCCAAGATTTCAGTCCTGCCAAAAACTAAACATGACAATGATTATAAAAATTTCTTAGTATAATTATCTTTTTTTACAATGCAGTCCCCAAATTCCTAAAGTAGTCCAGTGAACCACCAGGTCTATATGATAGACTCAACAAGTATTTGACAATGAATTGGCGTGACAAAAAATGGGGGCTACACAAGTTTTTGTCAATTTGTGGAAATGGTGGATAAGTAAATTCAGGGCGGCAAGAACAGCAAAAAAAGTGGAAGTCATTTGAAAGTTGAAGTCTTTTGACTTCTGCTTTCGACTTTAAATTTAAACTATCTTGTGAAGTATTCATAGTTTATGTATAAAAACCGTCTGTACTCAGGTCTTATTCTATAGGGTCAGCCCAACCGAGGCCCCTTTTATTCCTCTTTTTATGGGCCGTTCTTAGCACTTAGTCGCATTTTTGGCTACCATCGTACGTAGGCCACATTTTTGGCGAACATCGGGTTAAAGGCCTGCTTACTCCAACCAGCCAAGCTGCTTCCAGAAGCCAAGGACCCTATACGGGAGTGCGTTGCTCTTTTAAATACTATCGGTTTTTTTAAAATCTAAAACGATGCGCACGAATATAAATCGGTCACGGTCAGTCGATATGGTAGCAATTATGAATTTTAGCGTCCTTGAAAGTTATGGATTTATGCAATTTTATTGTGCGACATCGTCGTAAGGAAATCTTCATATCTTAAAAGATTTCCTAGCATATGTAACCTGCTTTGCTTTATGGTAGAATGATGGTTTTTAGATGAGATCTCTGTTAGAAGAGTAAAGTGGCCTTTCCCATTTTTACTGTTCTTGTGGGTATGAATTTTTTCCCTAAATATACCTTCGAAAAAAAAAACGCTTTTTAGTAATTATGTGGATCTATTATACACACTGTCATCCATTCCCAAAGTAAGTTACTTTATACTTGTGTTATGGGTGACAGAAAACTGCTAAATATAAACATATATAATTTTAAATAGATATTTAAATACATATATACACCCAGACTCGAAGAACCAACAAATAGTTAAAAGAAAATGTTTGTTCTCGGTGTGAATTGAATCCCCGGCCCACGGAGATGAAAGCAGGGTTATTGCCATCTGCGCCAACGGTCCAGTCAAACCACTGAGCTGAATTAATTCTAGTTGCTGAATAAATCATTTTGACTTTTGCAGTGTTCGACGCATCGGCAAAATCACCTCAAGGATTGCTTTTCGGTTCCTCCTACCATTTGGGAAATTTCGACGAATGCATTGATATTTCTGAGATCGGCGAGGCTATGACTGTCATTGGCCAGTATTGCCTGGCCACGATTAACTGGCACCAGAATAAGGAGACAAAAAAGGTATGTTAACTATAATTTTCAGCCAAATATGTGATGAGATGTAGATCTTAAGCTTTTGCCTTCAAATTTATCTGCAGAACAAAGTCTCCGAAGCTGTCCCTGGAAAATTGGTGGGATAAGGGTGATCTATCCAGATTGAAATAGCATGATAACTCTAAGCTACCAATATTTTCTTCAAAATGTAGTAAAGAGACCTTTGTCCAGTTGTGGGATAGTTACAGACCGATACTTTACTTCAGGTTGATTACAGATAATAAAAGCGAAATATGTAAATAGTACTCTTAGCATATCGGTTTCTATATAAAAGTCAGGTAAAAGCATTTTTTACTGGTTGTCTGGCCCGTTGTGGGTGACCTTACCTCCAGCTTCGCGGGTTACGGGTTCAATTCCCGCCGAGAGACAACATTTTCTATAAACAATTTGTTGGTTCTTCGAGCCTGGTTGTATTTGTATTTAAGTATGTATTTAAAACTATATATGTAGTATATCTACCAGTTGTTCGTCACCCATAAAACAAGTATTAAGTTACTTACTTTGGAGTCGGATGAACGTGTGTGTAAGTGTCCCATATATTTATTTATTGAGTCCACAAACCATAGGATAATTTTAATCATATCAATACAGGTATGAAAACGGATAGTACACTCTACATTTAGCATTCCATATTTTTTCTTTTATCGCAGATTATAGCAAAATAATATTGCATTTCGATGCTTTACACGTTTCGAGACGGCTCGCGTTTTTTGTAGTGCTTTTTTTTTGTAACATTTTTGTACAAAGGATTATAAATTAACGTGGATTTTGGTATATTTAACAATCGCCTCATCGATTCATTTGTATTTGATCAATGAGCTGAGGCAGGCGAGTCATTAATAGCAATGAATCAGCGAATTGTGAATTACAATCAACGTCTTCAATGATAAATATTAAAGGGCAAATGATTAGTCTGTGAGATCAAAATATCTATCGAATTCACTTACAACCGTAGTTTGCAGCCGATGATATTTATTTTTATTGACAGAACAAGGCTATATTTTGTAGAGATCCATAATACAAAAGGATTTATGTAATAATTTTACTATAATCCGCGATTGAGAAATATAAAATATATGTAATGCTAAATGTAGAGTGTAGCATCTGTTTTCATACCTGATAATTGCAGGATTCGTAAAAATGCATGGACTACAAAGCGCCCCCAACGCATCTAATCTCTTTATATTAAGCATCCCATATATTTTGTATTTGTATTAAGTAAATAAAATTAAATGCTTAACTAAGTTAAAAATACAATGACAAGAATGATTATGCATGGAATTAAAATAAAGCATTTAATCGGCTGTAGCTGTGATACCCCAGCGGTGAGACCGTGCGACTCTTTCGAGGGGAACATGAGTTCAAACCCGGGCAGGCACCAATGAGTTTTTCTATTAAAAAAACTTACTACTAAGTCTAATTGATAATTGCAATTTATCACACGCTTTTCGGTGAAGGAAAACATCGTGAGGAAACCTGCATATCTCTAGAGAATTCTGGAGATGTGTGTAACCTAACCCGCATTGGAGCCGCGTTGTATGTCTTATCTCCAACCCTTCTCTCCAGAAACGGAGAGAGGAGGCCTATTCCCCGCAGTGGGATAGTAACAGGCCACTATTTTACTTTTACTATTTAATCGGCTTAGTATTTGACAAAGTCACGTCTATCCTTCATGGGATTAAAAATCCAATCGTATTAATTTAAGGTAAATTACGTTTGCATTTATTTAGATTCCTAGGATAATCTGTGACATACATTAAAAAAAAAGAAAAAGAAAAATGAAGCGTGATCATTCCTCCTACCCTTCTCCTTTTCCCACTCTAAGTTTAGCACATGTTTTTGTCTTCCATTCTCTCCTATCATATGTCAACTCTAGCCCTTTATATGCATGTCATACACAATCCAACCGTATCTTTTTAGGTCTCCGTTTACTCACGTATCACGTACGTTCTCCTGCCCTTATCCCACACTTAAGTGATGTCGGCACAACATGTTTTATAAATGTTGTTACATGATTTGGCTTCGTATTTTACGACCGACCGCCTGCCTGAGTTCAACTTACCTTAGTCGCATTTTACGACGCTCCGGTTAGAAATGAGGGTGGTCTGTTCTACTCAGCTGGATACCATTCAAAGTTGCTACTTACCTTAGTCGCCTTTTACGACACCTAGGTAAGAAATGAGGGTGGTCTTTTCTACTCAGCCGGATACCACACGGCGGGTTAACTTACTTTAGTAGCCTTTTACGAAACCTCGTTAAGAAACGAGGGTAGTATCTACCCAGCCAAAATCCACACGGTGGTACTCTCATATCCAACAAGTAATATAAAAAGAAAAATGAAACATGGAATTAAAATGAAGCATTTAATTGACTTAGTATTTGATAAATTGCTATTTTAATGCGAATAAAAAAGGATTATTTGTTTCGGAATTTTCGCTGTTCGAGTGTCTGTTGTTTGGTTTATTGATCTGCTCATTGAGACGTAAATGGCTTTTGTTTGAAAAAAAAAGATATTAACAAAGTTACAGAAGAGATCCGAAATTGTTTTGTACCATAATACATCTATTAATAGGAATTTCATCATCATCCTCCTGCCCTTATCCCACTCTAAGTGGGGTCGGCACAACATCTTACAAACATATTTTCATCTGACTTGGCTACGTATTTTACGACCGGCCGCCTGCCTGACGTCAACTTACCTAAGTCGTATTTTACGACCCCTCGGTAAGAAAGAGTTTGGTCTATTCTCCTCAATCTGATACCACACGGCGGGCCTACTTACCTTAGTCGCCTTTTACGACACCTCGGTAAGAAATGAGGGTGGTCAATTCTACTCAGCCGGATACCACACGGCGGGTGGTATAATATACCACCCCCAATATATACCACATGTATGATGTATACCGGTTGCTATACATCTATTAATAGGAATTTGACTTTATTATTACAATTCTTTATATTGCATATATATTTATTGATATATATACGTATGAAAAATTTTATACACCGATACAAAATCATTTTTTTTCTTTTATGAAATAAACGAGATGTTAATGTTGTTCAAAATATTTTTATTATCTTTCAATACATGTCGGATTTAACGGTAGTTTTCCAATACAACCAATGCCACCTAAAGGCGGGTTGCTGAACTAAAGAGACAAGCGTGATATTTCAAAAAGTCATTAACCCGTCAACTGGCGTGTGCGCCCCGGGGCGCACAGATCGCTACTATAAAGTATCACCGCTGTGTCGGTCGGAGTGGGGGGGTGTTAGGTTTTTTCATTACGGAATTTCTGGATTCGGTCTCCACTCTCAAGGCCCGCGATAGAAGCTATGCAATAGCTTAAAAATAAAAATGAATTGAATTTTAAAGTAAAGAGTCTTAAAGTAAAGTGTTTAAAAAAGTAAAGTGTTTGTGAGTAAAGAGTTTAAATTAAAGAGTCGTTCTTAATACGCCTCGATTAATAATATCGCAAAGAATTAAAGCGAATTCTCTGCAAAACGTTTTCACTACAAAAAGTTCATGCGTTAGTGACAATTTCTACAACCTTTTCACCCATTTTTTTATTTATATTGGACTAAAAAATTGATACCAATCTATACTTATTATATAACAAAGCCCCCAAGCTGTTTGTCTGTATGTTATCAATTTTTTCATAATCTACAAGACGGATTTCGTACGGTTTTCTCTAAAATATAGTTCAATTTTGACTGGCTCTTTGGCGCAGTTGGCAGTGACCCTGTCTTCGGCTCCGTGAGTCGCGGGTTCGATTCCCGCCGAGAACCAACATTTTCTATTTAGAATTTGTTGGATCTTCGAGTCTGGGTGTATATATGTATTTAAAACTATATATGCATATATTTACCAGTTGTCTCTCACCCATAACACAAGTATTAAGTTACTTAATTTGAGGATGGACGACCGTGTGTGTAAATGTCCCATATATTTAATTTACGCTAATAGTACATTTTCCAAAATGGCTCAACCGATTTTGATGGGCCTTTGGCATTTGCAATTTAAGACTAAAAAGCAACATATATGTTACTTGTAAGTCTAAAATTTTCGAAGTGGGTAGACTGGAAATACTTTGTGACACTGATTTGGCCGCGGGTGAAGTCGTGGGCACAGCTAGTATGTATAATAAATGTGAATTTCTGTCTGTCTGTTACGCTTATACGACAAATTCGCTGGAGCAATATTATTAAGATTTGGTACAATTAAAGTATATACACCGAGGAAACATATACGATAAATATACCCGATTTTCTTTGGGCAACAGGTAAAAAATCATAATGCATTATTGAGGTACTTAAACGCTTAAGTTGTTGCGAACGACGTCGCAGGTATTATAGGAAATATTGATAAATAAAGTTAACGCCTTGTACATGCCAAGTTTGTTCTAGAATATTATGGGAAACATGCAAAGCCTACTGACTCATGGAGCAAGACGTCAATGGAATTAAATGACCTGTATTGCGTATTAATGAGTAAGATAAACAAGTAACATTGCATATATTCATTATAAATAATGCACTATACATATTCTAGAGTTAAAGTGAATTTTATCCTTTGTTTAACTTGGAGGGATCGTTGAGATTGTCGTAGTGAACGTGCTTAGTGCTTGTGTAGTGTGTTGTTAGAGGCGGTATTTTGTGATACGTGTGCGGTAAATTATTCATGAATAAGGTATGAGAACGGTTTAAGCTTCTTACACATAGCATTACAATAGAGTTTCTAAACATACGCTAATTAAAGCAAAATAATTCTAATATAACTTTTGGGCTATGAAATCCCGTAAACTAACGTCTTCTACAAATTAAAATTAAACTGTGGATATGTGTAATTTCCCAAAAAATAGGAGAGCGGACTCCGTAACAAGACGGGATTGGCGCAAGTATGATGTGTAACCTACCAATCCGCATTAGAGCAGCGTGTTGGGTCTTAGCTCCCGTCCTTATTTATTTTCGGATCTCCAACAGCATTACATAATAATCCAACAAATATCTTACATAAAAAATTGCAATTTCAAAAATATAAATATGATAATAATAAAAACTAAAAAAAACAGCTTTAAGCCTCAAATATTACTGTGTATTATGAAATTTACTGGTTTTTTTCATAAAATAATATACAATAATAGTGGAAAAGTTGTCATTTTTGATGATTCTTTTGTTACTTTTAAGAAAACGATCAACAAGTTTTTATGATAGAATAAAAATATTGCATATATAATTTTTTTTAATCATTGCATGTGTGTTTGCGTTAATATAGTTAAGTAATTAGCAAGTATGTAGTATGTATTATAAAAAAGAATGTAAGATTATATTAACTGCTGGCACACCTAATAAGATTGATTGATGAAGTTCATTAACTGCTGGCACACCTAATGAACAAAAATAAAATAAAATAAATGATGAAAGCCCATTGCAATATCCGGTGATAATGTGTCCTTCATACACCTATTATATTTATAAACCCGAAACGCTTGATATTGGGAGAAATCTACCCTTCTGTCCAAAAAGGTGAGAGGTCTTTGCCTAGCCGTAGGATAGAGTAGAATAGACGGTAACTTTACTTTTTATATTACTTTGTTGTATCGAGAACGTTTTCATTCGATACCGATTCTTTTGTATTCGATACTGTTAACGAGTTTTTTTAAACGGGTGTCGTATGGAATAAATTAGCCACCTAAGTTGGCGTTTCAATTTTAGCTATCATGTTTAGTTTTGTTATTATAGCAGTTTTAAAACACTGTTGTAAGAGCTGTGATAGCCCAGCGGTGAGACCGTGCGACTCTTTCGAGGGGAGCACGAGTTCAAACCCGGGCAGTCACCAATCAGTTTTTTATTAAAACTCATGTGTCTAATTGATAATTGCAATTTATCACACGCTTATCGGTGAAGGAAAACATCGTGAGGAAACCTGCATAACTCTAGAGAATTCTGGGATATGTGTAACCTACCAATCCGCATTGGAGCAGCGTGGTAAGTCTTAGCTCCAACCCTTCTCTCCAGAAACGGAGAGAGAGAGGCCTATTCTCAGCAGTGGGATTGTAACAGGCTGCTACTTTTACTTTACTAAAACTCTGTTAAAAACAGGTTCATACAGAATGCCTACTATACTGTTGAGGATTACTTAGGAATGCGTGGTTATAGCTTAGCTCTACACTAGACTTTGACAGCCTTAATCCTTCCAAACGTAAGTAATTCTCTGAAGGTCCAATAATTTTGAACGAGACCACAATTTTTTGAAATTTTTACATGTTTGTTATAAATCTGAATTACGATGATTAATAAAAATTATTATGTGGAAAGTTCGGCGAACTTATCAAGGCACCTTATACAAGATCAAAACGGTATACACAATAAAAAGTGCAAAGACACGTTTTATATATCTATACGAAAAAGTCAACGACGCATTTTCGGATCAAATCAAATCAAATCAAATCAAAATAATCTTTATTCAAATAAACCATTTCAGGCACTTTTGAATCGTCAAGCATCAATATGATTAATGAAGCTACAACTGGTTCGGAATGTTGCTCTTACCGAGATGAACCAGCAAGAAACTCGGCGGTCAATCTTTTAAATATTTTCAATTATACATTATTAAACCGCTGTCTTGTTTGAAGCCGAAAGGATTTTCAAATCCAGGCTTTCTTATCATCCGAATAATCTTCAATTTTGTAATATGCTTTACGTATAAGCATATTTTTTACACTTAATTGGAATCTGTATACTGGTCTAGAATGGATTGAGGAATTTTATTATAGAAGCGAATAGCGAGACCAACAAATGAGTTGCTAACTCTGCTGAGTCGCGACACAGGTATCGCACGTCCAGATGTAACTTTATCGGACGTTCCAGATGTAACTTTTTAACTATCAGGACGCAGTGACAATAACATTTAATTAATCGTGAAAAGTTTTCTCCACGATAAAGATAAGTACCGGTAAAAGCCTATCTTACAGAAAATTCGAACTTAAACCCTTTTATTTAGTGGGTCAGAGCAATTTGGCAGACTTTTAAAATTGATTGTACGGTCAAAGTTGTTTTATTAACGTGCTTCATTAAAACAGTATAAGAAATAAGATAAAGGAATAAAAATAAATAAATATATCTTAGTATTTGATAAATTCGGAAAGCTACCTACCTACCGAAAACAATCAGCAAGAGAATCGGCGGTTGCTCTTTTCAAAGAATAATTCTTATCACTAATTACATATAGTTATTGATGTCTTGTACAGGGTCGAAGAGTAGCTATATCCACGCATTCTTATCGTCTAAGTAATCCTCAATAGCATAGTAGGCTTTCTGAATAAGCCTTTTTTTAATAGTATGTTTAAACTATGCATTTTTAAACTGCTGTAATGGTAAAGTTAAAGTAGATAGTGGAATTTTATTATAGAATCTTATTAATTAATTATGAGTTCTCTATGAAAATTTGTCTGTAATTGGTGCTTTTAAACTATAAAAATTCCTGGAATATACGAGAGTTGCGATGTCATATTAGAACTGGGATGCTAAATAAAAATTACCCTTAACAAAAAAAAACCTTTGCCCTTCTTCTTTCTTCTTTGCCCAACTGTGGGATATTAACAGCCCCTATACCGACCCTATAGACTATTCCGACAAGTGGACAATTTTAAAGTTAATTATGATAAAAATAAAATGTAAATATAAATATCAATTAAAAATAATGTGAATTTAAACTAAGGTTAAATTATTTATAGTTCTAGTTCAGTGTTCATGTATTGTATTCATGTGCTGCAAAATATTCATTTTTCGTATTCATCTGTATAATTTTATCTGAACAATATTTCCAACCGCGAGCTTAGATCTGTCAAATTTAAATATAAACGAGGCGATTGACTTTTCAAGGATAATTTGTAGAATTTGTTACTTTGAATAGGTCCATAATACAATAGTAATGAAAATATTATTTTCTTCAATCCGCGATAAACAAATACATGTAATGCTAAATGTAGAATTTACTATCCGTTCTCAAAATCAAAATCAAAATCAAAATCAAAATAATCTTTATTAAAATAAACCATTTCAGGCACTTTTGAATCGTCAAGCATCAATATGATTAATGAAGCTACAACTGGTTCGGAATGTTGCTCTTACCGAGAAGAACCAGCAAGAAACTCGGCGGTCAATCTTTTAAATATTTTCAATTATACATTATTAAACCGCTGTCTTTTATGAAACTGAAAGGATTCCAGGCTTTCTTATCAACCAAATAGTCTTCAATTTTGTAATATGCTTTACGTATAAGCATATTTTTTACACTTGATTGGAATCTTTCTGTACACTGGTCTAGAATGGATTGAGGAATTTTATTATAGAAGCGAATAGCGAGACCAACAAATGAGTTGCTAACTCTGCTGAGTCGCGACGCAGGTATCGCAAGCTGTTTGTAACCTCTCGTATGTCTATGATATACATCAAATTTTGTTTTATATGTATTTATATTTTTCCGTACAAATAGAATATTACTATATATATATTGTGAAGCTACAGTCAGTATGCCTATTTCTTGGAACTTTTCGCGAAGGGACTCACGTTGCTTCATATTATAGATAGCCCGTATGGCTCTTTTTTGGGCAACAAAAATCTTTTCTATATCGGCCGCTTTACCCCACAGCATTATTCCATATGACATAATGCTGTGGAAATAAGCAAAATAAACAAGTCGCGCTGTTTCAACATCGGTTAAATGTCTAATTTTTCTAACAGCGTAAGCGGCGGAACTAAGTCTTCCTGCGAGGACAGATATATGGGTGCCCCATTGGAGTTGCGCCCCAAAAATTTAGTTGTATTTTCTATCTTTAGTATCTGTTTATTAATCTCTAACTTTATGTCTGACCTAATTACGTTTGGTAACACGAATTGCAGACATTTAGTTTTATTTGCATTTAAAAGTAAATTATTTACTGAAAACCAATTTGATATCTCATTCCTGATATACGCAGAACCCGTAAAAATTCACGCACTACCCACGACCAACAACACAACAATACACAAGCACTGCACACATTCATTTTGTCATGGAGATCTCAAACTATTGACTCTAAACAAAAGTAAAAAGTAAGTAAAGTAACGGCCTGTTACTATGCCCTCGGCTGGGCTAAGGCCTCCTCTCTTAAATAATTTATGGAATTAGGCATTACTTTGCGGAGATCCATAATACAAATGTAATAATAAATTATTTTGCTATAATCTAATTTTAATTTTATTATTACTTTTGCCTCCTCTCTTCATTGTTGGAGAGAAGGATTGGAGCTAAGCCCTACTACGCTGCTCCAATGCGGATTGGTGGTTACACATATCCCTAGAATTCTCCAGAGATATGCAGGTTTCCTCACGATGTTTTCCTTCACCGAAAAGCGTGTGATAAATTGCAATTATCAATGAGACACATAAGTTTTAATAGAAAAACTCATTGGTGCCTGCCCGGGGTTTGAATCCATGATCGTCTCTAGAGAGTCACACGGTCTTACCGCTGGGCTATCACAGCTTACTCTCTAAACATATCCGTTGAAAAATGAAAAGATCGAAGCATGAATTACTTTTTTTTTTATTTTAGAAAATAATATTATGTCATTAACACCATTAAATTATTCATATTTTTGTGCCCCAGTCAAATATTGCCAGACTGGCCCGCTGGCGCAGTGGTTAGTGAGTCTTCAGATCCGTGGGCCGCGGGTTCAATTCCCGCCGAGGGCCAACATTTTCTATAAACAATTTGTTGATTCTACGAGCCTGAATATATTTAAAATTATATATGTAGTTTATCTACCAGTTTGCGTCACCCATAACACAAGTATTAAGTTACTTACTTTGGGGTCCGACAACCGTGTGTGTAAGTGTACCATATATATATATATAAATATATATATATATATATAGTATTTAAAAGGGCAGCTAGTATTTAATAAAATATATATAAATATATAATTAAATACTAGCTGCCCTTGCGGCGTCGCCCGCGTCGACAGAAAAGTAGTTATTGTGAGTTAACCATAGAGACATGCTGTTGCAGATTTTTTTGTGGTATTTTTATAGGCAGCTTTTATAGAAGCTGTGATAGCCCAGCGGTGAGACCGTGCGACTCTTTCGAGGGGAACACGAGTTCAAACCCGGGCAGGCACCAATGAGTTTTTCTATTAAAACTCACGTGTCTAATTGATAATTGCAATTTATCACACGCTTTTCGGTGAAGGAAAACATCGTGAGGAAACCTGCATATCTCTAGAGAATTCTAGGGATATGTGTAACCTACCAATCCGCATTGGAGCAGCGTGGTAGGTCTTAGCTCCAATCCTTCTCTCCAAAAACGGAGAGAGGAGGCCTTAGCCCAGCAGTGGGCATAGTAAGAGGCTGTTACTTTACTTTACTTTACTTTTTACTATTTTTATAGATCTACAATTCTCTAGAACATTACTTCAGTGTATCTCTGCTGGTTTACGCGGCGCACGCGACTTAATCTCCCAGCAGGCGAGTTTTTTTACAACCACGCGACCTCCACAACACAATTTACGTAAAACCGTAATTTACTATTAACTTGAATCTTTCGGAAGAATTGCACCATCTTTTAGTAAAAACCATACAAAAATCCGTTCAGTAGATTTTGAGATAATCGATTACATACAGACAGACAGCTTTTAGGGACTTTGTTTTATAATTAGTATAGATAAGTATAGATTGGTGCATCCATTACATGCATTGCTTTTCCTAAAATAACTGTCCGGCGATACTTCTACGTTCGCCAGTCCCGCCCATTGACGCTGTAAAAGCCGTTAGGGCTACCAGCATATAGTTGGTAAATAAATGAGAGGAGTTTTCTTACGCAGAAAAATATAAAAGTAAATTTAGTCCTAAAGTGTCTGGATAAAAAAATCTAATACTTGCACATATGAAATAGGTATTTACAATAGGTTTTGCCTAGACCTTTTTACTGCGTAAGACGTATTATACAATTATTTTCAACCCTAATACTAGAGGTCTTTAATAATAATTATTTATTCTAGGTCAACATCAATAATGATATTTAATAACGTTAGAAAATGTGTACTTTATTCTATAAATATATCTTAACAAATATTATATTTATTTTGTAACTAAATACTTCTCGAGTTCACGGTAAATATAAGTAGATAAATATTGGAATAATATTATAAGGATACTAAGACAATAAATATTGGACAATATTAATGAATTTTTTAAATTTAAACTATCGTGAGTAGTATAGTTAGTAGTATAACGTCGTGTAAAAGCTCATGAATAAGTGCCCCGGACGGGTTCGAAACTAGTCGGGCTAATCCGATAAAATTAGACGTGAGTATAGCCGGTATCGTTATTAACTAATATTAATGAATATAATATTGATAAGACATTAGGAGTATCGCAGAATATTATTTTTATTTCTTTAATATATTTTTTTCTCTTTTATGGGATCTACGTAAACTTGATATATCAAAATATGATATGAGTACCAATTTTTTTAAAACAAAGTTATTTATTTTTTTCTAATTACCATTTTGACCACTGCTGTGAGAATGAAAAAAATCCACACCATCATCCTCCTGCCCTTATCCCACTCTAAGTAGGGTCGGCACAACATGTTATAAAAACGTTGTCACATGATTTGGCTACGTATTTTACGATCGGTCGCCTGCCTGACGTCAACTTACCTTCGTCGTAGTTTACGACCCCTCGGTGAGAAAGAGGGTGGTCTATTCTACTCAACCGGATACCACACGGTGGGATCACTTACCTTAGTCGTCTTTTACGATAACTCGGTAAGAAATGAGGGTGGTCTATTCTACTCGGCCGGACACCACACGGCGGGTCAACTTACTTAGTCGCCTCTTACGACACCTCGGTAAGAAATGACGGTGGTGTATTCTACTCAGCCGTATACCACACGGCATGAAAAAATCCACAATTTTAAATTATTTATATAATAGTATAAGAAACTTTCTGATTTAGTACAGTTGACATAGTCATAAAAGCTTGCAAAGTTATAAATTATTGAATTTGAACTCTATCCTTGATGAAGATAAGCCGTCTGTAAACGTTATACCATCACGACTTTTTAATAGTGTTCATTGCATGTACAGTTAGTTTATATATTTACCTTGTTAATAAAATAATGTTTAATAACATGTTACTTAGTCGCGTGTCCTACGTAAATTACAGTCTACAAATAGAAAAGTGTAAACGTGAATTTAAATATAATTAGTATATATTAAGCTGTGTTATAGTAAGCTGTTATAGCCCAGCGGTGAGACCGTGCGACTCTTACGAGGGGAACACGAGTTCAAACCCGGGCAGGCACCAATGAATTTTTCTATTAAAACTCATGTGTCTAATTGATAATTGCAATTTATCACACGCTTTTCGGTGAAGGAATACTTCGTGGAAAAACTCTGAAAACAAAAACTATCTCTAGAGAATTCTGGAGATATGCGTAACCTAGCAATACAATTGGAGCAGCGTGGTAGGTCTTAGCTCCAATCCTTCTCTCCAGAAACGGAGAGAGGAGGCCTATTCCCATCAGTGGGATTGTTACAGGCCGCTAAGTTAGTATATATTAAAGATGTAAAACCGTGATGATAGATCAATAGGTCGCGAGTTTGAATCCGCAATCTGCCAGCAGATTGGAGAGAAGTATGACTGTGTCACAGGTTCAAACTCCATGCAGGCATGGTTTCTACTAAAACTTTTGACCTCGGCTGCCTGACTTCTTCCGCAATTTTCAACAATTATCGTCATATTCTCATTATATCAACATATTTAAACAATTATATGTTTAACAAGATTTTAATCCGAATACTGGTTTTTAAGACGAATCTTGATATATCAAAATATGATATGAGTACCAATTTTTTTAAAACAAAGTTATTTATTTTTTTCTAATTACCATTTTGACCACTGCTGTGAGAATGAAAAAAATCCACGCCATCATCCTCCTTCCCTTATCCCACTCTATGTGTCAAGTTCAACATGTTGTCACATGATTTGGCTACGTATTTTACGACTGACCGCTTGCCTGACGTTAACTTACGTCAGTCGTATTTTACGACCCCTCAGTAAAAAAGTAGTCTATTCTACTCAACCAGATACCACACGGCGGGTCGACTTACCTTAGTCGCGTTTTACGACACCTCAATAAGAAATGAGGGTGGTATATTCTACTCAACCAGATACCACATGGTGGATCGAATTACCTTAGTCGCGTTTAACGACACCTCTATAAGAAATGAGGCTGGTCTATTTTATTCAACCGGATACCACACGGCGGGTCGACTTACCTTAGTAGCCTTTTACGACATCTCAATAAGAAATGAGGGTGGTCTATTCTACTCAACCGGATACCACACGGCGGGTCGACTTACCTTAGTCGCCTTTTACGACACCTCAATAAGAAATGAGGGTGGTTTATTCTACTCAACCGGATACCACACGGCGGGTCGACTTACCTTATTCGCGTTTTACGACACCTCAATAAGAAATGAGGGTGGTCTATTCTACTCGGCCGGACACCACACGGCGGGTCAACTTACTTAGTCGCCTCTTACGACACCTCGGTAAGAAATGAGGGTGGTGTATTCTATTCAAGCGGATACACACGGCGGACTGGTTTTCAAGACCATCGCAAACAAATAGAACGATAGACAGACGGATATGTAATGCTATTACTATAAGTTTTAGTTTCACAAAAGAGTCGCCCTTAGGGTATTTAAACGTTCCTTGCTTAGGAGAACTCGTAGGAAATAGGTCATGCGTTTGTGCCCACATAATGAGCCGATGGACACAAAGCAACGACTGTGCAACTACTTGACATTGCCACAGCGTTTCCTTTGAAAAAAATCCAGCGAGGCAATTGGAAATAAGAGCGAATTTTTACGCTTTCATTTACAATTTGAAGTGTCCTCTAACAGCGTGGACGATGATTTTGTTTCAGCAGAGCCCAAGTTTGAGACTAATGATGTATTTATTACTCATTTTTACATTCACAATACAATACAATACAAAATACAATACACAAATGATAAGTAACAAAAGTAATAATAAAATTATTTTGCTATAATCCGCGATACCGTAAATAGAAAATATATATAGTGTTAAATGTATAGTGGACTATCCGTAATTTCATACCCAATACATGCAGGATTCGTAAAAACACATGCATAAACCTCCACCACTTCCATCACAATACACAAGCGCTACACACGTTCACTATCACAAACTCAACAATAGTTTCGCCCCGCAACCGAAGCGTCATCAGGAGATAGACTCCACGACAAAATCGCAAAGCCTTGCGATTTTGTATATATACATTTAACACTTTATATATTTCTATTTACTGTATCGCGGAATATAGCATAGTAATTTTATTATTACTTTTGTATTATGGATCTCCGCAAAGTAACGCCTAATTCTATAAATTATTCACAATACAGTTCATTACATGATTTATAGAAGCAGGCGTTACTTTGCGGAATTCCATATTACAGAAACTATATTAGAACTACATTGCTATATTCCGCGTGTGTAATGCTAAATTTATGGCGCAGGTAAATTCACGTACCTTATATTATAACATGCAGGACAAATAACCACACGTATCCCAAGACGCCTCCACCAGCTACAATGCACACAAGCAGTACACATAACCACCACCAATATCTCTACGATGGTTTCGCCCCGAAACCACAGCATCTTCAGGATGATAGGCTTTACGACAATATAATAAATTTACAACAAAATCGTAATACAACAAGATTTTGTCGTAAATTTAATAATAACTATAGTACGCGGCAATAAATAATGCACATCGAGGCACAGAGAGAGAAATCGGCTAGATTCTGCTTCATAGAGCATTGCCTCTGTCGCACAGACTGACGAACCCGTGTGTGACAGTGACAGCGCTCTACGAAACCGAATCGGCCGGCTGTTTCGTTCTAAGTTCTCGATGTGCATTATTTATTGCCGGGTACAATACTTGGTTACTAATAATTACTTTGTTTTTGTGACAGAAGTTTGCACTAGCCTATAAAAAATAACGATTTAATTATTAAAGTGCATAAAAAAATTACATTGATTTCATATTTTGTTGTGTTTGTCGGTCTATATACTCAAATCATGTCAAGATGACTGTTTGAATGTAATAAATGAATATATGGGACACTTACACACATGTCCGTCCGTCCCCAAATTAAGTAAAACTTGTGTTATATACAGATATTTGCTAAAAGTTCATAATTTTAAATACATAATTAAATACAGATATATATACCCTGGCTCTAAGAACTAACAAATTGTTGGCCCTAGGTGGAAATCGAACCCACGACTTGCGGAGCTGTGGCAGGGTCACTACCAACTGCATTAACGTGTTTATGTGTGTGCGCGCTTGCATAAGCGTACTCGTATGTCCCAAAGTATGTGCAGATTTAGGCTATTGTTAGAATAAGTATGTATTCTAAGATTATTTTTTTATATATTTTAAACAATGTAAGTTTTGTACATAAAAATATAAAGAATTATAAAAAGATAGGTGATGTATATAATAGACAAAGTAGGAACCGACATAAGTTTGTCACTCCTGATTTGCGCCTAGCAAAAGTAGGTAAATCGTTTATGGGTTTGGGTATAAGATTCTATAATTAAATTCCGAAATCAATTTTGGCCATGCCATTACAGCAGTTTAAAAACACTGTTAAAAAGAGGCTGATACAGAAAGCCTACTTATACTGTTGAAGATTACTTAGATGATAAGGATGTGTGGATATAGTTGCACTTCTACCCTGTACAAGACAGTAATAACTAAATTTAACTAGTTTTAAGATTTATATTTTAAAAAGAGCAACTGCCGAGTTTCTTGCTGGTTTTTCTCGGTAGAAACAGCTGTCCGAACCAGCAATAAAGTGTACGATTCAAAGCACTTCTTTACAAATTTACATGAATTAAGAATATTTTGAATATTGAACTTAGAGAAGGCTTACTAAAGTCGTTTTTGTTGATTTTATTGTTTTGATTTTAATCTCTTCGACACATTATTAAAGTGACACTGATTACTATAATGTGAGTGGCATCAAATTAAACGCGAAGTATATTATTAATTACAGATGTCAGCAACATAGGCCATATGTTGTAAGTTTTACAAGAAGATAATTCATAATGTGTAATAAATTGATTTACTGGTATTGATAAATTATATTATAATAATTTTTAATTAAAATTGTTTATTTTAGCATTTATTCACTTATACTAAAGGTTCATGGGTTTATTGAGGGCAAAGTAAGGTTTTATTTAATTACTACCCCTTATTCCACTTAACCCACAACATGTTTTTAAACGGCCTGTTAATATCCCACTGCTGGGAATAGGCCTCCTTTCTCCGTTTATTGGAGAAAAGGATTGGAGCTGAAGACCTACCACGCTGCTCCAATGCGGATTGGTAGGTTACACATGTCCCCAGAATTCTCTAGAGATATTCAGGTTTCCTCACGATGTTTTCCTTCACCGAAAAGCATGTAATAAATTGTAAATATCAATTAGACACATAAGTTTTAATAGAATAACTCATTGGTGCCTGCCCGGGTTCGAACCCATGTTCGTCTTTAGAGAGTCAAACGGTCTCACCATTGGGCTATCACCGCTTTTTATCAGTCGCTTGCCTGACGTCAATTTACCTTAGTCGTCTTTTACGACACCTCGGTAAGAAATGTGGGTGGTCTATTTTACTCTGTGGGATACCACACGGCGGAACTAATAATATTATAATATATTAGAATATTTATTATATAATTAATTATATAAAAAGTTACGGAAACACATTGGACAAAGGTAATTAAAACATTAACACGAGATGTGGACATGCTGTTAACTAATATGAAAAACGACAAATTATGACGAAACCCTATCCTACTAATAGAAAGCTATGTGGCTTAGGGACTTAAAGGTAACAAGTATGTATTACTGTAAACAGTATGCGATATTAGGCTTCAATTATACTAAAAATTCATCAAAGTGCAGTAGACATACAAAAATACTTTCACATTAGAAACATTTTGAGAAAACTTGAATAACTTTAGTTCTGGGGATTGTTATCAAGATTTTAACTGATAGCACTTTCTATGTCTTTTATATGTTTGCACCTTCTAACGTTAGCGAATTTACCGCTTCCTTATTTATGATTATTATTACGCAAGCTACACTTGTGAATTATTTTATGATATGTACATAAATTAGTAAGTAATTCATTAACTTCCTTATCGTTTTGTTGACATACAACATACCTCTAACTCCGTAACTGTATTTGATTTCAGACTTTCTAAATATGTGCGTTTTAATTCAAGGCTAAGAAATCCTTATCATAGGTTTGTAAATATATCTGGATTAGATATACAACAGAGCTGTGATAGCCTGTGGTGAGACTATGCGACTCTCTTGAGAGGGTTAGGGGTTTGATACACGGGCAGGCACCAATAAGTTGTTCTCTTAAAAAGTTATGTGTATAATTGATAATTTCTAATTATCACACGATTTTTCTTAAGGAAACCATGATAAACGCAATTTATCACACTCTGTTCGGTGAAAACATCGTGAGGAAACCTGCAGGTCTATAGAATACTGGGGATATGTGTAACTAATTCGCAACGGAGCAGCGTGAGAGTGGTGGTTTTAGCTTTAACCTTAAAGGCCTTGGTTCAACGGTTTTTCTTAAAAAAAGGTAGTTTTGATAGACATCAAGCTGCTCATTACTGCTCATGTGCCCTTATCCCACTCTTAGTGGGATAAGGGCACATGTCAACACGGGAGGATAATAAATTATATTCTTAATGAATATAAATGGAACCTGTAAATTGGCTGTGAATTAAAACATACTTTAGATGTTAATTTTTTTCTTAAATATTTATATGATATCATTTCCATTGATTCAAATAATTTACATAATGTTCGATAGTTTATATCATAAATAATTTTTATTTAATAAAAACAACAAAGGTTTTTTTTGTAATTTATAGAAGCGTTACTTTGCGGAGATTTATAACACAAAAGTATACTCACTATATTATTATGCACAAACAATAAATTTGTTTAATAATAAAATTATTTTGTTTTAATAATTTCATTATTACTTTTGCATATTGGATCTCCGCAAACTAACGCCTAATTCAAAAAATTATTTACTTTGATAAATTAAAAAAGTACGAAATTAAAAAAAAACCCTATGATTTTGTGGTGTAGTCTACACATTGATGATTTTTATGTTGTTGACATTGTGGTAATGAATGTGTGCAGTGCTTGTGTAGCGTGGCATTGATGGAGGTTTCTAATTCATGTGTTTTACAAAATCTGCATGTATCTTGTATAAAAAAGATAGAACGTTCACATTCAACAACGCTTACATTTCTTTTATATGGCATTTTAATAAAATAATATTAAAAAATTTATAATTTCTATTTATATTTCTAATAATTGCAGTGGTAAAGGCGACGTATTTGCAATGATCTTGTAATTTATGTGCAATAGTTTCATTTCAAACTACTACCGTGTCGTATCCGACTGAGTAGAATAGACCACCCTCATTTCTTCTCGATGTGTCATAAAAGGCGACTAAGGTAAGTCAACCCGCCGTGTGGTATACGTCTGATTAGAATAAACCACCCTCATTTCTTACCAAGGTGACGTAAAGGCGACTAAGGTAAGTCGACCCGCCGTGTATACGTCTAATTAGAATAGACCACCCTTCTTACTGAGGTGTCGTAAAAGGCGACTAAGATGAATCGTAAAATACGTAGCCAAATCATGTGACGACATATTTGTAACATGTTGTGCTGACGTCACTTAAAGTGGGCAGTGGAAGGAGGATGATGTTCATGATGAATTTTAATTCAATTACTCTATCTTTTCAGATCAGGACTGGTCGAGGCGAAGTACTACGATGGGCAGTTTGCGTGCCGAGTGCTTGCGATGCCAGCGCCGTGGCTGGCTTTGTAAGCAACATACTGTCTCATACTGTGGGCAACTCTACTGGTGTTGTGGTCACTGAGAAGGACTGTTATACACGAAAGCCCGTAACAGTTAACAAGCTGGATATTGTTTTTATGTGAGTATTTGGTATTTCGATTGTATTGAAGTGTTTGTTTTGTATATCCCTGTTGTGTTTTACCAGACATGACCTAATATATTGTTACGTTTATACGTACACATATAAAAGATAGATATTCAATAGATAGAGATTCAATCGGGCTGAATCTTTAGATACTGTTCAAGTGCTGTTTTATAATGAGCATGACCTTGATGCTGCTACCAGGGTTGGATTCAGGGAACTACTCAACAATTAACAGCAGGGATATGAAATTCTGTTAACTTGAATTGTTCATAGGTGTAAGATCAAAACTCGCATATATATCCGAAAAAAAAGACTTGCAGAACTAGATGTCAATTTATTAAGTTCAAAAGATTCTATTTTATAATTAACTAGCTGTGCCAGTGGCTTCGCTCGCGTGGTAATCTGCGTGTCACAATTTTTTCTAGAATTCGAATTTTAAACATTAAAGTAGTTATTGTGAGTTAACCATAAGTGATAGAGACATTCTATCGCGGATTTTTTTGTAGTATTTTTATAGATCTACAATTCACTACTACATTACTTTAGCTTATCTCTGCTGGTTAACGCAGCGCACGCGACTAAAGCTCCCAGCAAGTAAGTTTTTAACAACTGCGCGATCGATCTTCGACACAATTTATATAATACTGATATGTACTATTTACTTAAACCATCCGGAAGTATTGCACTAACTTTTGGTGAAATCCGTACAAAAGTCCGTTCAGTAGATTTTGAAAAAATCTACTACATACAGACAGACAGCTTTTTGGGACTTTGTTTTATAATAAGTATAGATTTGTACGTATTCTTTTCAGAGGTATATTACTATTCATGGGTACAATATTGCTAATAACGACTTTCTACGAACTTTATTCAATACGATGGAGAAGAAGGAAAAGTAGCGTGCTACACGACCTTGCTATTTCCTTCTCTGTTGTTAATAATATGAAGAAGATATTGTCGACGAAACAGAACAATAGCCTCGGTCTTGAATGTGTTAATGGCATGAAGGCGATTGCGATGATATTTATTATAGCCGGCCATGCTTGCCTCTTCATCGGAAGCGGACCTGTGATGGACGCAGAAGCTTGGGATCGGGTAAGTTAGTTTATATAAGCTTCTCGACTTCTTCTTACTTTACTCACTTACTTAATGTCTTACTCGACTTCGCGTTAATACTATCTAATCGGGCATATTCCAACCAAATCGCGGCGTAATAAATGTGTCAGTAAATAAATTGATTCGGTACGGTCATTACGATTTTGTAGTGGAACCTATTTCCTGATGATGCTTCAGTTACGAAGCGAAATGATCGTAGAGATTGTCGTAGTGAATGTGTGTAGTGCGTTGTTGGTGGCGGCATTTTGTGATGGTAACTAATCCTGCATGCGTGGAAATCAGTGTATTTAATTGGAATTTTGAAGATAGAGACCCACTGTTTTAGACTTTTTTTAATATTTTTGTAGACCTACAATTCTCTAGTACATCGATTTAATGTATCTCTGTTAGTTTACGCACACTATTGAAGCTCCTAACAGGCGATTTTTTTTACAACTGCGTGACCTATACAAAATTTACATAAACCCGTGATGATCTTCTTACTATACCTATACTATACTTAAACCTACCACAAGAGTTGCACTACCTTTTAATAAAAACCGTACAAAAATCCGATCAGTTGATTTTGAGAAAATCGATCGCATACACACAGACTGATTTTGAGGACTTTTTTTATAATAAGTTATAAAAAACTTTTTTTTATAAATAGATTTATCAATATTGGAGAAAATTTGTAATATTTCTCCCCAAATATTAACATTAATTATTCACTGTAATATATGCATTTTCAATCAAAGAGATTATTTTATTGAATGAAAGGTTTTTTTTTTACGGGGGGGAAATCTTCTGAAAGATACCGGAACTCTTGGGGGTAAGCTCCGGTTATGTGGGATTTCTACCCACAAAAACCCCCTCGATGGACAGCCTCCGCACTAACAGAGAGGCCCCGGGATCTCTGGCGAACTGCACCGATGCCTCTCAAGTGCCGAGCACATCGTGTTCAAAATATAGTACGGAGCTTGTGTCTATAACATGCTCCATTTTCTCTCGGGGTCAAAAGGTACATCCACAGCCCCCACTGTGACCGTTCCCGACCCCAGAGGTCCCATCAGTCGGGACTTGTTAATTATTATTAGGGCGGCTTACGCGGCCCCTTCGTCTCCGCCTGCGAGAAGGATCAGCCTTTTCGCGATCGCGCTCAGCAGTCTCCTTCCTGACCATAACGGCTTCACAAAAGGAGACCACAGCTTTCCATGCCCTATCACTATTCAGCATGGCAGAGACTACCGCCTGTAAAGAAAGGTCTCGTCCGATGCAACTTATCAAGACACGCCGCTCCGCATCCCACGCAGGACACGAAACATGTGACCCCTAGGTGTATATGTTCTGTTTGTACATTTCAGTTAATCCGAGACCCAGTAAACGCTTTTCTGTTGAACAACACACTCTTGGTGGATACATTTTTATTCCTGAGTGCATTTCTCTTCAGTCGACTGTTGCTTATCGAGCTGGACAAAAGGAGAGGCCGTCTGAACGTATTGCCGATACTGGTCTTCCGGTACATTAGGTAAGGATACTCAAATCTCTTTCCTATATGATTTATAGAAGCAGGCGTTGCTTTGCGGAATTCCATATTACAGAAACAATATCAGAACTACTTTGCTATAATCCGCGTTTGTTAAATATTCGTTTGTAATGCTAAGTGTATAAAAAGCAGGCAAAATTAACGTACCTTACATACATTTGCGTAACACACGCGGATTATATCAAAGTAGTTCTGTTATAAAACAAAAGTAATAATAAAATTATTTTGCTATAATCCGCGATACAGTAAATAGAAAATATATATAGTGTTAAATGTATAGTGGACTATCCGTATTTTCATACCCGATACGTGCTGGATTCGTAAAACACATGCACAAACCTCCACCACTTCCACCACAATACACAAGCACTACACACATTCACTATCACAAACTCAACAATCGTTTCGCCCCCAACCGAAGCATCATCAGGAGATAGACTCCACGACAAAATCGCAAAGCATTGCGTATAGCATAAGGTAATAATCACACTTTATTGTCTGTCTCTCTTTTTATTTTTAGTTTAGACAAAGATATACTAGTTTCATCGTTCCCTTCATTACTTATTGTAACACTATCCCTTACAGGTCTGCCTATGATTCCCGTACTCTAGTATAATAAACTCTATTCGGTTAAAGATGCTACAAAAGAAAGTAAAAATTTGGAATTAGATTTCCATTTTTTACTTCAAATAAATTCCCACTTGTATAAAGCAAGTGCATTTTGTGCCAATTTTCTTTTTTTGTTGCATGCTAAACCTTTTCGAAAGGTTAATTATTTTAAAGATTTTACGTTTTTCAATGCATAATTTTTTATAGATAATTTAAAAATAACTCTCATTGCATATAATCAATTCATTATCTCACATCCAAAAATCGTTCCGCCAAGCAATTGTGTTGTTTTTAATTACGATAACAATGAATAATTCATATTTATATGTTTCACTTGAATCCTTTTTCTTAGAATAAGATTAAGTTCTTGTTTTTTGTTGACCGTACTGTGTATATAGCCTAAATCGCTTATAGAAATCTTTAAAGGAGAAGAAAAGAGAAAATACAGGAATGATATAGCTTGTTTATTTTGTTTTTATATTAGGAGGATGTTTATGAGATGATATTGAAAGCGTATCATTTTCCGTTAGATGACTTCGTTATGCGTTTACTGATAAGAGATATTAAATTTATGTTTCAATTAATTTTATTTGAAAAATTTAAAAATAAATTTACATATAACAATTCCACTGCTGGATAAAGATTTCTTTCCATCTTTTGTAGAAAAGGGTTAGAGCTTAGACGCACCACCCCTATACAGGAATAGATAGATAAGGCTCGCCCGGGGTCTGAACCCCCGACCAGCCTACTGAACCTAGGGTTCATTAATTGCCGTAATTTTTATTATAATTATGGATAAGAATTATGATTGTATAATTTATTTATTTATGTACAATTTTCGGCGAAGGAAAACATCGTGAAGAAACCTACATAAATTAAAGTTTCGGGATATTGGTGACCTGTCAATCCGCAGTAGAACAGTTTGCTGGATATAACCTCAAATCTCTCTTTTCAAAGGATACTGGTTTATTAACGGGATGCTGCTTTAGACAAATATTACGATATTACGATTACTGATCAATTTAGAATTTATATTCGGCAAATAGACCAAATAATTCATCTGAATTAAACATCAAATCATGTCGAATGTCAAATCAGTTATCAAATATTTACTTTATATCTTGTATTGTGTAATATTTCTCTTCAATACAACACACAGATTAATTATTTTAATTATTGAAGTCAAAACGGCAAATGTCAAATGGCATTAATATGTTTTATGCGGTAATTGGGCTCACAAGCGTGTAAGATATAATCTAGAACATTCTGGAATAATTAATTCTATAATAATATTCCACGATCAATTTTAACTCTGCCGTTACAACAGTTTAAAGAAACTATTAAAAGGCGAATGACACAGAAAGCCTATTATACTGTTGAGGATTACAAAAATCATAAGAATTCGTGCGAAAATGAAACTTGTTCTAAAAATTATATTTTTAAAATAACAATCAACGAGTTTCTTGCTGGCTCTTCTTGGTAGGAACAGTTTACAGAACCAACAGTATAGTTGACTGTACAAGAGCAGTTCTTTACAACTTTACTAGAATGAAGAATATTTTGAATTTTGAATTTACATCTTGCATAGATTGACTTCGATAGCTCGGCTGGTGTTATTGATTTCAGTCTCTGGACGAAGACTCGATATGACTATAAGATGCTTTGACTTTCCTATTATTTATTTGTCTTATTAAGGCATGTAGATATAGTGTCCTTGTGTTAGTAACCGATGTATGGTATGTTTTGTTACTAATATTGTGTGTGTGTGTGCAGGGTGACACCATCCTACATAATCATCTTACTCTTCTACATGACATGGCTGCCGAAGATTGGTGAAGGCCCGTTATGGGCAGGCCGATTACAGTTGGAGCAGGAACGATGCCTAGAAGTATGGTGGACCAATATTTTATATGTGAACAATTACGTCAGTACTGATAAATTAGTAAGTAGCACTGATCATTTTTTTAGTAATTGTCATGATACTAGAATATGCCCTCTTTAATTATTATTTATATATTTTACCGATCAGATGCCAGATCCGAAAATTATTTTTAATCAAATAAATCTCAAGAACTCAAGTCAAGTCGTATATTTAGACACACATTTTAAAGAGGAGTTTCCGGTTTTTGTGATTGTGCTTTCAGTATCTTTGTTAGAAATCTATCTATTGAATTATGTAGAGGAGTGCGATCATGATTCGGTACAGTATAAATAAAGAATATCGAAAGAGAGCGGACAAATAGAAAATTTGTTATTATGTTTAAATATATATTGCCCTATCCGAAGAATATGGTCACATTTCCTATGCTTATATGTGGGAGCTGTGACTTTGTTGTTCGGATAGGCTGATATGTTCAAAGTTGTTGTAAATTCTCTTTTAAAATACATTAATATGAATTCAATTATATTATTTTGTCTATTCTCGAAAAAAAAATTACAAGTGATGGAAGAAACAATGAAAATTTTATTTGCGACTTTGTCGTGGAGTCTATCTCCTGATGATGCTTCGGTTGCGGGGCGAAACGATTGTTGAGTTTGTGATAGTGAACCTGTGTAGTGCTTGTGAATTGTGGGGGAAGTGGTGGAGGTTTGTGCATGTGTTTTTACGAATCCTGCACGTATCGGGTATGAAAATACTGATAGTCCACTATACATTAAACACTATATATATTTTCTATTTACTGTATCGCGGATTATAGCAAAATAATTTTTATTATTACTTTTGTATTATGGATCTCTGCAAAGTAACGCCTAATTCTATAAATTATGAAAATTTTAATTTAATTTATATACAAGCTAGTTTATACTTTGCCGTGTGGTATCTGACTGAGTAGAATACACCACCCTTATTTCTTACAGAGGTGTCGCATAAGGCGACTAAGGTAAGTCGACCCGCTGTGTGTTATCCGGCTGAGGAGAAAAGACCACCCTCATGTCTCCTCGAGGTGTCGTAAAAGGCGACTAAGGTAAGTCGACCCACCGTGTGGTATCCGGTTGAATAGAATAGACCACCCTCTTTCTAAGCGAGGGGTCGTAAAATACGACTGAGGTACAGTACAGACGGTGATAAGTTATTATAGGTCTGTCATGCCATATTGTTGCTGTTTTTGTTAAGGTAAAATATATTATGAAAAAAATTTGTAGGAATTTAAAATACGAGGAACATAACAGCTTTAATGGTATCGTTTAAAATTTCCTTTCCACAGTGTATGTTCCAATCTTGGTACCTTGCAGTAGACACGCAGCTATTCTTCGTGGCTCCGTTTTTTATCTACAGCCTGTGGCACTGGAGGAGATTTGGTCTCATATTTATGGCGGCGGCTACTTTCATATCCCTCGTCATACCCTCTGTCATCACTTATAAAGAACGCCTGGACCCGACCTTGCTGTTTTATGCTAAGTACGTGACCAGTTTATTTTAGAACTTCTCTGATCCGTAATTTGTTTGTATTTTGGTTTCGTTTGAAGTAATTAACGTGCTCGTTGGGAGAATAGAATTTTAATTTTTCGAATAAAAAACCATGACTTTGTTATAATGGTTCTAGTGTCTTTTTCCAGTTAGTTATTGATGTTTGGTTTACATCATGTATTTCTTAGCGTGAATTGAATTTCCAAATTTTTTGTTCGATCACGTTTTGATAGTTCAAGTATAAAATATTTAGAATATTAAAATTTTTGTTATTTTATAATTAAGATGTCTCAGGTATTTTAGGTATTTTGTAGGTAATACTTTAAAATGTCCAACTTTTACTTAAGACTTTAATTTATTTTTAGGTTTTTTGTAACTATACTGCGAAATAGTTGAATATCTTGGGTACCTTGGGTTGACGTTTTGGAGGTTAGGTTCATTTTCGCGGTTGCAACTCTACCGGGTTAAAGCAAATATTATAGTAACTCGGCTTTATTGTATATATTTATGGTGCAGAAATTGACGTTAATCTTATTTAAATAATGAATTCCACATATTTAATATATCATTATTTCATAACATGATAATAGTGTTGTTATTTATTTATTTATTTATTTATATATAAATTAATTAGAACGGTAATCCAATAACACTAATTAACATTCACATTAAACAAAACATAAAAAAAATGTGGTATTCTATTTTCAGGGAATTTACCGATTTCGCTTCAAACTACTACTTTGTCGAAGCCTATATCAAAACTCACATGAAGATGACGCCATATTTTATGGGAATTTTAACAGGATATATACTACATAGGATTCAATTGGAGAAGTAAATACCTTTTTAATTATTACCTATACTTTGTGGAATACATTAAAATAATAGACGATCTAGAGTCGTAAAGCAATACAGAGTCTTACAGCGCAATTTAATAACTGAGATTTGTGATGTAACCCCTCATTCGCACGAGAGGTTTTAACCGTGCGTTAAAAATAAGTCGAAATGAAACGAAATGGGTATCCAGATATCTATAAAAAAGTAAGAAATAAATTCCTTACGATAAATTTTCTTTATATCATCGTAAAGTAAAGTAACGGCCTGTTACTATCCCACTGCTGGACATAGGCCTCCTCTCTCCATATTTGGAAAGAAGGAGCTAAGACCTACCACGCTGCTCCAATGCGGATTGGTAGGTTATACATAACCCCAGAAACTCTCTAGAGATATGCAGGGTTCCTCGCGATGTTTTTCTTCACCGAAAAGCATGTGATAAATTGCAATTATCAATTAGACACATAAGTTTCTAATAGAAAAACTCATCATCTCACCGCTGGGCTATCTATCACAGTTATACACTTTTGGTGAAAACTGTACAAAAATCCGTTCAGTACAGTTTGAGTAAATCGATTACACACAGACAGATAGCTTTTTGGGACTTTGTTTTACAATAATTATTATAGATTATAATTTTAATATCTTTTCAGTTATGAGTTCTCAAATATCTTGAAGGCATTCGGTTGGATGACCAGTATTGTTCTCGGTACGGTGACGACTTTCTCCGTCTCGCTATTCTACCAGGAATGGTACCAGTACAGTTCCCTAGAAGCGGCAGCGTACATTTCACTTCACAAGTTCGCTTGGAGTATAGCCAATGGTTGGCTGGTTGTCGCCTGCGCTACTGACAATGGGGGTAGGTGCTTTTTATTATATTTATAAGGTAAAAGTTATGCGTAGCTTGTGAATAATACTAATATCGACGTAACCTCTAGGGAGGCAACTGAAGATCAGGCTTCCTTATTATTATGAGTGGTTATTCTATTTCTTTTTCTTCATACCGCTCACAACGTAATATAAAAGTCGTTTACAGTTTTTTTATATTAATTTCAATTTTTTTTATTTTGTAACTTTAACTGTAATGTGTATAGAAAAGAAATAAAGAATTTTTTATTCTATTCCTTAACTCTGTTCAGTTCCGCGAATATAGATTCAAACCTTAATTTGTATAAATTATCAATTGCACATATCGCAGATACTAGTAGTTAATAGAACATAGTTCGAAGAACCGATGTATTGCGTCTCAAGGTGCTAGAATGGCGACCCTGCACTGGAAAATGTAGTGTAGACAGGCCCCCTACTAGGTGAACAGACACCTCAAAAAGGTGAAGCCGCAAGGTGAAAAACGGGAAGTCGCTGGATCCAAGCGGCACAAGGTCGTGTAGCGTGGACGTCCTTGGGAGAGACTTATGTCCAACAGTGGACGTCTATTCGTTGATATATTTATAAGTGTGTGTGTGTGTGAGATATATATATATATATATATATATATATATATATAGAGAGAGAGAGAGAGAGAGAGAGAGATAGAACTTATCAGGTAACTAACGAGACAGCCATAGCGTGGAAGTCCTACGTCCATCAGTGCGTCTATTCATTGATATATGTGTATGTAAGTATGTGTGTATGAGATAGAGAGAGAGAGAGAGACAGATAGAGAGACAGATAGATAGAAATTATCAGGTAACTAACTAGACTCAGTCATAGCGTGGAAGTCCTACGTCCATCAGTGGACGTCTAATAACAATAGGTCAAATAGCACATATAGACTTAACCTGGAAAATCCTAGAAAATTGATTATATTATATATAAAACTCGATTCTCGTTTATAAATATTTTTATCACAGGTTTATTATTAGAGTGACCTAATTCAAAAATTAGTATTGTAGCAAATTGCAATAACGCGTAGCGTAGCACCTACAAAATTTGTCAGTTTTAAAGGTACCCATAACTTGGATAAGCTAGAAAACGGTAAATTTTAAACAGTACGCAGCATGCTGCGTGCGTCATATATGTCATTGAATTAATAATTACAATGTATGTAACTCAATTAAACCTAATTTTGGATTCAGTAACTAATACTAAGTACACTTTTTCATCGCGGGTGAAACTGCAGTGAGCTATAAAAAGATTAGAAAAACAAAATCTTTTTCAAACGCAAACTAGGTACATGGTAAACAATATAATAAATCACGAACACCTTATATATAGGTGCGCTTCGAAAAATATTTGTTCACCGGAATAGTCTATATTAAAATGAATGGATCCCATAAATAATTTTAAAATGAAATGGCCGCCGGGTATATCACGTGCAATTTTAACTTGTAAAATTTTATTTGAGCGCGTAAATTGTTAGTATAAAAATGTGACTTAAATTGATTTTGTAATATATATGTACAAACTCGATTTCAAAATAATGTCTTCTTTTCTAAAAGACTTTTATGAGCTATAACAGAACTAACTGCCTTGCTATAATCCGCACGGGTTAAGCGAATGCATTAATTGCTCGTTAATTATGTTAATGTATCTCATTCCGTATCCAATTCCGTTTTGCTACATGTGTTCGGAGGGGAGGGTAGTGGTGGGGGTTGAACTATTTAAGACTGCTTGTATGGGTAGCGCGGCGTATTACGATTTTTGTCGTGAAGCCTATCCTTCTGATGATGCTTCGGTTCCGGGGCGAAACGATCGTCGAGATTGTGTTGGTGGTTGTGTGTGTTGCTTATGTGCGTTGTTGCTGGTGGAGGCGCCTTGGGGTACGTGTGGTGGCTTGTCCTGCATGTATAAGGTGCGTAGATTTTGCCTTCTTCATACACATTAGCTTTGCATGCATTCGCTTAACCCGTGCGGATTATAGCAAGGTAGTAAGTTCTGTTATATTGCTTGTAATATGGAATTCCGCAAAGTAACGCCTGCTTCTATTCTTCTAAATCAGACTTTTACGAGTTTCTATGTGTGCCAGCGGCTTTACCCGCGTGGAAAATCAATGTATCACAGAATAAGATTTTTGCCGCATAAATACTATACACTATACACGAATTCTACGATAAAAAGCTTATATGTTGCTCCACAACCTCCTCTATCTTCTAGTGAACATCGTACTAAAATTTGTTTAGCTCTTGCGGAGAATTTACTTTTAACCTAAATCTTCCTGAAGAATCTTTTCGTAAAAATTTTACGAAAATCCACTTCCAAAATTTTAAGAAAACTGATCACATACGAACAGATAGCTTTTGTGGACTTTGTTTTATAATAAGTATTGATTTTTAATTTTTTTTAATTTAAACTAGCGTGAACTGTTCATAGTTAATATAGTGCAGTTCCCGCCGCGATAACGTCGTGTAAAGAGCTCATGAATAAGTGCCCCGGACGGGTTCGAAACTAGTCGGGCTAATCTGATAAAATTAGACGTGAGTATAGCCGGTATCTATATTAACTAAGTATTGGTTTTTAACTTTCAATACATCAGCACGTATGTATATGGATATACTAATATTATATGTAAATGCAAAAGTCTGTCTTAATATAAATTTATGGAACACTTAACACATGGTCGTCCATTCTCAAAGTATATAACAAAGTATATAACAAAGTACATAACAAAGTACATAACATAATACTTGGGTGACCGACAACCAGTAAATATACTACGTATATTATTTTAAATACATTCTTAAATACAAATATACACTCAGACTCGAAGAACCAATACATTGAACGAATTCAAAAAGCTTAATTAATTAGATACAATGTAGTCTTCATTTCAATGCCATCTATGACATTATACTACAAACTATTAAAAAAGCTACTGTTTTCTTAATCTTACAAGTAATGAGTATTTTAACATAAACGAGTTTTGTAGGCGCATCGCTACGCTTTATTGCAATCTGTCATAAAAAACGTTAATTAGGTCACTTTAATATTAAACGTGCGATGTATGCGGCAGTAACAAACAGTTAAGTGTAACTAAATGTTTTTGTAATTAATGAATGAATTTACGTTTTATTTCCAGGGGTCCTCGGGAAACTTTTAACGTGGAAATTCCTAGTGCCAATCGCGAGGCTCACATTTTGCGCCTACTTGGTTAATGGTATCGTGGAGTTATACTACGTTGGACAGTTAAGACATCCTCTGCATATCACTTTCTTTACCGTAGTAAGTTGACATATTTGCTATTAGATCATATTTCCCACTGTAAACTATAAAAGAGGAATATATTATAATTAATATTCAAATTACTTTTTAGTCAAGCAAACTTATAAGTGCTTTAGAATAGTCAACTCTCTTGCTGGTTCGGAAAGGTATTCCTACTTAGAAGAGCCAGCAAGAAATTCGGCGGTTTTCAATATATTCTTATAAATAGTACATTTAGGCACTATCTTGCACAGGTTCAAAGAGTCCATTTACAAATATTATCTATCATTTATATAATTATCAATAATACAGACTTGTAATCTTTTCTTTCTTGTCCCACCATATGGTTTCTTACAATTTTACATTGGTTTACATCTCAGTTTTCGATGAAAATCCTGAAATCACTCATGCTTTAAGAGAAATCTTTACAGTATTTATTGAGTTTATTTTATACAGACAAAGAAACGCTGTCTTTTTTAATAATATTTATCGATACTTAGTAAGTTACGTTATGTTAGTTAATATTGGTTATTTCTCAATTATTATCAATTATTTTTCTTTTAACCAACCCCAACCAACCATTTTTACATATTTCCTATTACGAAAAACAAAAACATTAAAAAAAAACATTTCAATATATAAAAAATGGCTAAGGCTTCAGAGTGAGGAACTTTCTCACAATACGTGCCCTTAAATAATAGTGCCTTCTGCATCCGACCCTGCTTCCAACTATTAAGCGAAAGCCTCTGAAGATGTTGGTTGAGGCTCTTCGCAATCAAAACGTTTACCGAAACAAAAATAGGAACAATTATTGTCTCATAAGAAGAGCCTATTTTCTTCAGGTCTATTTTCTCATAAGAAAGGTATTATGTCTATATTTACAATTACTTATCATTATTAAACATTATATTATTTTTACTTTCAGGCGGCTAACGCGATATCCCATATCGTTCTCACTTTCTTCCTAGCTTTAATATTGTGTGTTTTATTTGAGTCTCCTTTACACGGAATAGAGAAAATATTGCTCAGAATGTTCGGTAAGTTGATATATAATTCGTCAAATGTATTTAGAAAAAGGATTATAATAGTACCCTAAAATTAGGCAACGATAATTACATGAAAATAGAATTTCAGAAAAAACCAGGTGGATTGGTTGCTTAATTATATCTCAGGAATTGTGCTAACATAAAGGTTTATTTGAAAGCCCTTGAAGTAAATGTAAAGACGTTTACTTGATGAGCTCAAGTCGTAATGGCAAAATGATGACGCGCGTGTTTCTTACTAGCGATTTGTGAGTTCGATTCCCGGACATGATAAATTCTAAAAAAAACTAGTGTTTTATTAGTATTTCTCAATACATAAACATTCGTTTATCGAGTGCGTTCGCGAATACTAGGAAAGAATCAAATGCTTTGACCGTTTGGCACTTAATTACTTGAATATACAATTTAATAAATATATACAATTTAATAAATACTATTAATAATCCCAGCCGTGTGGTATCTGGCTGAGTAGAATAAACCACCCTCATTTCTTACCGAACTCTCGTAAAAGGCGACTAAGGTAATTTGACGTCAGGCAGGCGGCCGGTCGTAAAATCCGAAGCCAAATCATGTGACAACATGTTTGTTACATGTTGTCCCGACCCCGCTTAGAGTGGGTTAAGGGTAGGAGGATAATGACTATTAAAAATTCAAGTAAATTTTATAAATGCGAAAGTCGTTCTGTCTCGCATTCACAGCTAATCCACCGGATCAATATCGATACAATTTTGTACAAATAAATCTTACACACTCGGGTAATATATTGGAAAAAGGCAAATATTGAGCGTACTTAAACGCTTAAGTTGGCGAACAATGTCACGGGTTACGTTACAAGTTGGTTGTATATTTCATTATATTCAAAATATATTATTTGTTTCCAGCTCGTCCAGTATTAAGTGACAATGCAAAACGAGATGACTCATGTGAAGCGTCCAGAAATACTAGTCAAAGTAAATTGGAAACGTAGAGTAAGAATCTTCAGGAACTTTTTGTAAATGTAGATTAAGAAATTTATAGAATTAGGCGTTACTTTGCTGAGATCCATAATACAAAAAAAATCATAAAATTATTTTGCTAGAATCTGCGATAAAGCCCACGACAAAATCGCAAAGCGATTTAAATTATTGTGGACTCTATATCCTGATGATGCTTCAGTTGCGTGGTTAAGCGATTGTTGAGTTTGTGATAGTGAACGTGTGTAGTTCTGTATTGTGGTGGTGGTGGAGGTTTGTGCATGTGTTTTTAACAAATGCTGCATTTTCCAGATATGAAAATGAATAGTCCACTCTACATTTAGCATTATATATTTTATCGCGGATTATAGCACAATAATTTTATTATTACTTTAGTAGAGTAAGATTTAAATTCGATTTCTGATTTTTATATCGTTTAATTTGTAATTATATTGCCAAATATTTAGTATGGAATGTGATAGATAGGAATGTGAATCATGTGACCAAACGAGTGTTAAATATGAATGTGGAGACTAGACTAGACTAGAGGGAGGCTTAAAAAAAGAGATGGTTGGATTGCGTGAAGTGTGACATCCATATAGAAAGAATCGCGGCAGAGTTGATAAATGATATTATAGAAGGGAACAACATGAAAATAAACATGCCGCCATCATTACGAGTGGGATAAGGACAGGACAATGATGACGTAGTATTGAATGGTATAGTTGTTTAAGGTTCTTTTATGACAACTGGGCGATAGGTAGTTAATTATATTGTACTATATACAAGACTAGGTATAATACACGGCAATAAATAATGCACATCGAAGTTTAGAAAGAGAAAATCGGCTAGATTTTGCTTAATAGAGCATTGTCCCTGTCGCACAGACTGACGATCCCGTATGAAACGTCACATACTAACTGAGTGACAGTGACAGCGCTCTACGAAACCGAACTGGCCGGCTATTTCGTTCTAAAAAGCGATGTACATTATTTAATGCCAGGAACTATACCTTTTCATGCTATTTATACTATAATTATCATGCGTAGGTGTTTTTTTTAAATCTTTAATATCCGAAAGGAACGGATTCATATTATTTTTAGTTACGAGATAGTTTAAAGACTAGTATAGTACGCGGCAATAAATAATGCACATCGAGACTTAGTGAGAGAAATGGGCTATATTCTGCTTCATATCAAATCAAATCAAATCATAGAGCATTGTCTCTGTCGCACAGAGTGACGATCCCGTATGAAACGTCACATACTAAATGAGTGACAGTGACAGCGCTCTACGATGTGCATTATTTAATGCCGGGTACTGTTATAGTGTAATAGGCTACTTTTAACTCGGATAAGCGTGTGATAAATGAAATTATCAATTAGACCCATAAGTTTTAATAGAAAAAACTCATTAGTGCCTGCCGGGGGTTTGAACTCATGTCGTCTCTAGAGAGTCGCATGGGCTCACTGCTAGGCTATCACAGCATAAAACCCAATCAAGTATGGTTTTTAATGAAATAAAAATTTTAGATAGAGATAGATCATTATCGAATTGTTTAAAGTAATGAATGATATAAGTAATACTCGGATTTATACAATGTTTTCGAGTTTTTTTAATAATAATATTATAAAGTGTATGTAAATAAATATGGAATGCTGCTTTTTTATTTCACTAAAGGAGTTTAAAATTCTTTTTATATACTATATTTAAGGATATTAAAAATTAATTATATGTACAAATGTAAGTATTGTAAATATATAGTTATATGAGCGTGCCTGTGTATGTGAGTTTGATTTCGATTTGATTTGATTTGAACCAAAATATGGGCTTGGTTTGTGTGTCTTTTAGTTAATTTAACGTATACTTGAAGATTTAAGTGATTCAGTAAGTGAAAGTGTTGGTTGTTGATACCCTATTGATATGATTGTCTTAATTGAAATCTACTTAATTTTATTTAGTTTTTTTTTAATTATATTTATTTCTTTTTGCTCAAAGTAATAAAAAGTTCTGATCAAGTTTTTTTTAATTTTTGATATTAAATTTTGCTATATAATTTGATTGTCTTTTATTTACGAGTTCTTTCCTCATCGTTTCAGTTTGTTCAATGTACTTTACTCAACAACATATTAAGCTTCAGAAGTGGGCACCAATCCACTTACTTGCATAATCTCTATGTTGCTTCGTATTTAAATGCACGGCGGATGGAAATTTTCGTGACGTAATCCGGCTTACGTTACTTTCTCTTTATTACACTCAGTGAGTGTACATCCCCGGTAATACATCTAGGCTTTGGAATGGACAAATTTGCTTAGTAAATATACTTGTTTGCTTTAATGGCTTAACATTGGACGGGGTATTTTTAACCGGCAACATGTAGTCCTACATCTTTATTTGCATGTATAAAATGGATTGAGATTAAAATACCGTATATTGGACTTAAAGTTCCATTTATTTACCATCAAAATTGTGGAGATTACGACAATATTCTCACAGTGTATAAGTGTGTATATCCCAGTGCTGAGACCTTACACTCTTTCGAGAGGATCACGAGTTCAAACCACGGGCAGGCACCAATCAGTAATTCTATTAAAACTTATGTGTCGAATTGATAATTGCAATCTATCATACGCTTTTCGGTGAAGGAAAATCGTGAGGAAACCTGCATATCTCTTGAGAATTCTAGGGATATGTGTAACCTAGCAATCCGTATTCGAGCAGCGTGGTAAGTATTAGCTCCAACCCTTCGCTCCAGAGACGAAGAGAGGAGGCCCTATGCCCAACAGTGGGATTGTAACGGTCGTTACTTAACTTTTTTTTAGTTTTTTTCTCCCAGTGTCCTTGGTTTTGGACACTCAGTCGATTTTCGGTTACCTTAACAAAGTATGGGTAGATTAACCGACATAGTTCTACGATTAACATCGAATAATTTAATATGATTTCGGATATGATTGCCGTGATGAAACCGTGTGCTTCGTTCTAGGGGGACATTGGTTCAAAGCCTGGGTAGACACCAATTAATTTTTCTATTAAAACTGCAATTTATCACACGCATTTCTGTGAAGGAAAATATCATGAGGAAACCGGTATATCTTTAAAGAATTCTTTCCTGACGGTAGCAGAACTGCGCTCTAGTCTCTGCATTTCGCAACCTCGACGATGCTTCTGCGCTCGCCCGTCCCGGCTGGTGACGCTCTTAAAGCCGTTACGGCTTTTAATAGTATATACAGTCAGAAAAAATTAGAGAATTCTGCGTACCAATCCACATTGGAACAAGGTGGTGGTGGTGGTGGTGGGAAACTTGTCTTTTCTCGAACTCCAGATATCCGGCATGCGATTCTTAAATATATTTTGGAAATGGATAACATTTCATTACCGCATTCATTCCACATAATTACTGATAGGTAAATTTGGATTAAACAATTACATGATAATCTATTATAACAACGGAATATTGTCCCAAATGCTGTTGTTTATTGTATAAAACCCCGTAGGGTTTATCTTGTGTAAAGTTAAACCAAATACGCCTATACAAACAAGTATTGCTTTACAGACGTTTGTTCTTGTCATGGGCTCTGAGTCAGGGAAAAAGCTTTGGAACTAGGGGACTTACTGTGTTTATTGCACGCTTAGTATTAAAGAAACAGAATTATAAATTAAGCGTAAGAGTTGAGTTAGATACATTGTAATACTTTTTTAATTGCTATATATCACATTTTCTTGTTCTTCCAAGTTATGGATCTTTTTAAAACACGAGTTTTGTATGTGCTATGCTACGCTTTATTGTTATTTGCCACAAACCAACTTTTACATTCGTCTATTGTTCTTGATATAGCCAATTGTGTAATTTATCTCAAAAATATCGCATTGATTGCAAAAAAAAAACACTTTTTCCTGTTAAACTTTTTTTAATATAGTTTAGTTTACTTCACATTAGTTCTTCTATTTTTACTTTATTACAATTACGAAACAAGAATTTTATTTCCTATTTTTTTTTTAATACATATCGTTATAAACTTATGTGTATTACTTATTAACTATAATGTCATAAAAAACTTCTCACCTTTACTTTAATTTCCAACAAAATGGCCGCCGAGATGAGGTTGGGAACTTTTTTACCCTTTTAGAAGGCATGCAACACCTGTGATGCTTAAATTATGTAAATATTTTTAATTCAAACTCACGCTGTCATCTCATGTTTAAGCAAAACGAAATATCTGGGTAAAATTGAAAGAAAACACCGCTTTATGTATTTAAATAAGTTGTATGATTTTGTTTCCATTTTACGATATTGTACGATAGCTAGCTGTGATAGCCCAGCGGTGAGACCTTGCGACTCCTTCAAGGGGTGACCCCCTTTCAAACCTTTCGGTTCAAACCAAGGGCAGGCACCAATGGGTTTTTGCTGATAATGAGAGGCCTACTTTCTTCGTTTTTTGAGAGAAGGTGTTGGTGGTAGGCCGAGGAAAAGATGTCTTTACCACACTTTTACAAAAGGAGACTAGTAAATGGTGGTTTACCTATTTTGGTATATATATAGTAGATCTATTGTTCTTTAAGTAATAGTGAGATTGACTACAATATTATAATTAAAGATAAAATATCCGCTATTTGATTATTAAAATATTTAAAATACCGCACTTCTAAACCAAGTCAATTCTATTCCAAAAATATTACATTCCTAACATACATGCCTCCTTGTTTGAATGAAACGCGTATGTACCTATATACCCAGTATGTTATAATAAAGTAAGCAAAATTCAGAGCGAGCAATGTCGTCGCAATAAAAGCGGACAATATTTCTCTACAAATTCCCTTGATAATATAACATTTTTGTCATGGTTCGTTTATACAAAATACACTTTATTTTGCGGAAGTCGTGTACGGTATCTCATATAATAAATGAATAGGTTTTTTTCATATCTATAATCTGTATTTGTACGTGAAACACACTTGTAGCCTATTTAATATACCATAGCTGAGCAAATTTGTTTCTTTTGGTAGAAATAATTTGATGCATACACCGATCACGTTGCTTTTATGTAGAGTTTACACATATTCTCTCTATTATTTTTAAAAATTATCTACTCCCACTATAATCAACCATACAATGTATATTGCATGTTTTATATCAATCAATTTAATATAAGCATCATCATCCTCCTGCCCTTATCCCACTCTAAGTACGGTCGGCACAACATGTATTAACCATGTTGTTACATGTTTTGGCTAGGTATTTTACGACCGGCCGCCTGCCTGACGTCAACTTACCTTAGTCGCTTTTTACGACCCTTCAGTAAGAAAGAGGGTGGTCTATTCTACTCAACCGGATACCACACGGTGGGTCAACTTACCTTAGTCGCCTTTTACGACACCTCGGTAAGTAATGAGGGTAGACCACCCTCATTACTATTCAGCTACCTCATTATTCTACTCAGCCGGATACCACAATTTAATAGAAGCATTTTAATTTTTTCTTATAAACAGTATAAACAGTTACTTAACTAGTGCTTTTTTATTTTTCTTTTATTCTGGAGAAATTGTTTCAAGTCAAATGTTTAAAGTATTTTTTACTTACGACATCCCCAATTACTTCTATAACATTCAGTCTTTTGTCTTATCTCCTTTCCTTTTATCTTTACGTAGATACGTAACAATCTCTGGGGTAATTCACATTCGTTAATCAAAGATCTGGTTCATTTATTTAGGTTTATTATTATATAGGTATTCCCTTCCTTATACCTTGTAGAACTAGGTGCCTAATGATGTAACAGGTTTAATCGGAAATTACAGCAATAAAGGAGCTAGTTAATTTATTTAGGTTTATTTAAACATTAGACAAAAAAAGTATGTTAGTGGTGTCTGGATCTTAAATATGTTAGTGGTATCTTATGTCTTATTTCCCTTCTTCTTCTTCATGTGCCTCCGACTAGCGAAGGTTGGCAGTCAGCGTCATAAATTCATTATTATCCCTCGCTAGCCGGAACAGTTCAGCGGCGCTCGCGATCCCAGTAGTCCGTAGTGCGTCCCTTACGTTGCGAAGCCAGGATTTCTTTCTGCGTCCCACACCTCTTTTTCCGGAAACCTTTCCCATTAAGATGAGTTGTAGAAGTCCATATCTGTCGTGCCTGAGCACATGCCTTAGATATGCGACTTTTCTCATCTTAACGGTCTGCAAATGTTCCCGGTTTTGATGGACGCGTCGTAGAACTTCCACATTCGAGATTTTCTGGGTCCAACTTATAGCCAACATGCGCCTGTATGCCCACATCTTATTTCCCTACCTTCTACCTATAAGGAGGAACATAACGAGCTCATGAGATTAATCGGCAATCACGCGAATCATGGAGCTGGTTTATTTGTTAAAGTAAGACATTTGATAATTTATTTAATATTTGATAATTTAATATTTGTATTACAAATAGTAAGACATTTGATATTTAATTAATATATGTGCCAGTGGCGTCATATGTCTTATTTCCCTTCCTTCTACCTCGTAGTAGGTAAATAACGATCTAACGGATTAATCAGAATGCATGGAAGTCATACTTCATTTATTTATTAAAGTTTTATTTAAAAAAAGATATTTAAAAAGGACATTTATTTATTTATTTATTTATTTATTTAATAATAATTAGCACGGATTAAATCCAATTACACTAATTATGTTACACTTACATTATATTATAATACAACATTACATTATATTATATTCTATAACATTACACTATATATAAAATCATATCAAATTTTCACAAAATTTTAGTAATTCTAATCGAATATGTTGCCATTTACCTGCAAGGATATCACAGTGTGGGGATTCTTTAAGAAGTTCGTTGAGCAAAGACAGTGACCGCGGGATAGGTGACCTAGCACGCGCCACGGTGCGGGACGACGGTTCGGCAAATAACTTATGACGCCTAGCACGAGTATAATTATTTGGAGCATATAATAAAAATAATTTGTTATGCAGATCGGGGGAGTCGATATCATCTCTGATAATTTTTAAGGCAGTGTTAAGTTGGCAATACAGTCTTCTCGTCTCAAGCGAATTATAGCCAAGATGTCCCAAAAGAAAACCTGTTGGATACAAGTACGGATAATAACCGTACAGGCGTTTATATAAGAATCTCAAGAAGGCTTTTTGTACCTTTTCAAGAGCTAAAGCATAAGTACTTTGATATGGGTTCCATACACACGCACTCGACTCAATTTTACTACGGACTAAGGCATTAAAAAGTAGCTTCATAGTCTGGGGATTACGAAAATCTCGTGAGTTACGGAGGACGAATCCTAGACGTTTAAAAGACTCAGTAGCAAGTGCAGAGACATGGTTGTGGAATGAGAGTTTTGAATCAAAGGTTACCCCCAGGTCCTTGACAACAGTTAGTCTAGTAAGCGAAACGCCATTAATAATGTAATCGAAATGAATTGGCTGGACAATGCGGTGAAAGGTCATTACGGAGCATTTAGTTAAATTGAATTCCATTTTATTGGCTATGCTCCATCTTACTACAGCATCAAGGTCACGCTGAAGTTCAAGACAATCCTGTTCCGTGTTTATTTGCATAAATAATTTTAAATCATCCGCATATAGCAAGCATTTAGCAGATCTGAGTACCGTTGGGAGATCGTTAAGCATTATCAAAAATAGTAATGGACCTAAAATAGAGCCCTGACTTACAACGGAACGTGTATGATAAGGCTTGGATTCATATAAACCTAAACGAACAAATTGTTTCCTATCGCGCATATAATCCGCCATTAATTGCAAAAGTTTAGGAGAAAAGCCAATTCTACTTAATTTACTTAACAACATATCATTGTTAACTCTGTCAAAAGCTTTCTTAAAATCGAAATACAAGACATCTACCTGGCGTCCGCTATCAAGACTTTCTGATATGTAATCTACAAGTATTAAAAGGTTGCTATCAACAGATCTTTTAGGTCTAAAACCATGCTGCTCATTACAGAGAAATGGCTTAATCTGCCTGTGCAATTTATTATGGAGAATACTCTCAAAAACTTTCGCCATTGAGGATAAAATAGCAATAGGGCGAAATTCTTCTATAGCTATGGTATTACTTTTAGGAATAGGACTTACTCTTGTAACTTTCCACTCGGGAGGATATACACCAGTTTTTATCGAAAGATTATATTATATTAGTGGCGTCTTATTTCCCTTCTATTTCTAAGGAGATACCTATTGATCTCACGGGGTTAATCGAAATTCACGTCAGGTAGGTCGTACTTCACACATGATTTGCGGTTGCCGTGACAAGCGATACAATCACGAGTGTCAAGTCACGCTCCAAGGGGAGCTGATTTTCTCTTTTGCCGATTTTTGACTGCGTTAATTTATTTGCCGATGTACGCCTTTTTATAGCGAGATGTTAGATTTTATTATCATAATTTAACTGGCAAAAGACTCGCTAAGTGCTCTTTCCTTAACTAATATGGGTAAATTATTTTAACACTAACTAAAAAAGGTAAACACGGATCTATCAATCTAATGTAGTGAAACAATAGTGATATTTAACACGTTAATGATAACAAATACGTAAGAGACGTACAACCAAATGGGACGGCGCATAAAAACCAAATATTTTCCATTATAATTTTTAATGTTAGTATTTTTCACAGTCACATTTGTTTCTATTGCAAGCTCCTCCAGGTAGACCAAGGCTCTGGCAGAATTGATCGCAATTCTGGTGATTGCAGGCTCCTTGCTTCAACCTACCGAGCAGAGGAATCTCTTCATGTTCTGCGAATATTATACATAATATACATAAATAAGTCAATACTTGCCGCTATTTAGTGCCCAATAGTTAGTGCCTAACTCAGTTCAGCGGCTTACGCTGTCCTAAAGATAAGACGGATAACAGATGTCCAATCAGCAAAACTTGTTTATTTTGCTTACTTCCATAACATTATGTCTTACGGAATATTGTAATGGAGTAAAAACGCGGACATTGAAAAAATTTTTGTATTACAAAAAAGAGCCATACGTGGCATTTACAATTTAAATTCGCGCGATTCCCTGCGAGAGAAGTTCAAGGAAACAGGTATTCTTACATTGGCTTCACAGTATATTTTTTGTTATTTAATTTTTGTACATATGAATATAAATAATTATAATAGGATTGTTGATATATATAATAGACAAAGTAGGGACCGACATAAACTTGCGGTTCCTGCTTTGCGCTTTGCAAAAGTTCGTTATTTTTTTTTGGGTTTGGGTATAAGATTCTATAATAAAATTCCACAATCTACTTTAACTTTACCATTGCAGCAGTTTAAAAATACTGTTAAAAAAGACTAATTCAGAAAGCCTATTATACTATTGAAGATTACTTGGACGATAAGAATGCGTGGATATAGCTACTCTTCAATCCTGTACAAGACATTAATAACTATATGTAACTAGTGATAAGAATTATTCTTTGAAAAGAGCAACCACTGAGTTTCTTGCTGGTTCTTCTCGGTAGGAACAGCTTTCCAAACCAGCAGTAGATGTTGACGATTCGAAAGCACTTGTTTACAAGTTTACTTGATTAAAGAATATTTTGAATTTGAATTTGAATACGAGGCTAGGAAAATCTACACAATTTCAAATGAAGTTTGGCATGTAACATTTACTCCAGGAATTCTCCAGAGATATGAAGATCAAAGGCATAAAAATTAAGGCTTTTATCTGAGCTGCCAAGTTGCATTTAAAAGCTCTGTTTCTTTGGTGAAGAAGGTTGCTTCTCCGTATTACGTGGAAGGTTTAACCCATGATGTGTTCATTTTGCGTATATTTGTGGAACTAGGATGTAAGGAGGAAATTTAGGATAAAATTATGCTAAACTTTAATTCTTTCATTTATCAACGCAGTTTTGCTTCTCCACTTAAAAAAAAACCCTAATCGCTATTTATTGTGTTTAATATTTAAGTAGTAAGGAGTAAGATTAGGTTGTTGTCACTATGGTTGCATTTTATACATGTAGACCCCATTTAAATTAAGATAAAAAAACAAGTTTTACAGAAAGCCTACCAATGGTTTGAGTCTGATAAGAATAACTTGTAAGTATCACCATTCAACAAGCTGTGATAGCCCAGCGGTGAAACCTTGTGACTCTTTAGAGACGATCATGGGTTCAAACCTCGGGTAGGCACCAATGAGTTTTTCTATTAAAAAACTTATGTATCTAATTGATAATTGCAATTTATCACATGCTTTTCGGTGAAGGAAAACATCGTGAGGAAACCTGCATATACCTAGAGAATTCTAAGGACATGTGTAACCTACCGATCCGCATTGGAGCAGCGTGGTAGGTCTTAGCTTCAACCCATCTCTCCAAAAAAAAAACGGAGGAGGAGGCCTTGCCCAGCAGTGGGATAATAACAGGCCGTTACTCTACTTTACTTTTATCACCGTTCGAAGATCGCAGCATCTTAAGCATTACCTATTAAATTTAAAAGATTTATAGTAATTATATAGGCTCACCAGTTGAAATACTTGCAGACAAAGATAGAGTTCCCATTAGCGCAACAAAACATGTGAGTTTCATTGTCATTGTAAGGATTTGAATCTGATACTATTCCGATGTCTTGATCAAATAAATTAAACACTGGCAATGCTTATTATTTATATTAAAATGAGCCATGTATAGAACAGTTTATGATAACTTTATTACTACTAGTTATATTGAAAATATGAAAGTTTATGTTTGTATGTTTGCTACTCAAAATGACTTAGCGGATATGGATAAAATTTGACGTACATATGTATATAAGCTATATCCACGACTTCGTCCAGTCAACTTGGAAAATAAGATATTGTAAAATTTTATTTTGTAATAGAGGGATAAGAAGGAGAGTGGAAGTTGTAGTAAAGAGACGTGAGGATAGCTGTGGCGAGGTGTGGAGAGGGGTGGAGAGGCGTGGAGAGGGGCGGTGACGAGAGGAGGTTTTTGGTATTTGTGCACGGAGTTCCTACGTTTTTGAAACGAGAATAAATTTAGGTTTTCATGAAATTTGTGTGTTATTTATTGAATCAATATAAAGGAAAAATATCGTTGTAATAATATGTTGGCCCAGAGCACATAAGCATTAAATATAACAAATTTAATTAATATTGCTATATCTTTAAAGCGTAAAGAACATAGTGACAGAATTTGTCATGTTTTTTGGTATAGATATGATTTAGATATAGCAGCGACACAGACAAACGTGTGGTCAGAATCTATATACTGATACCCAAGTAAACTTGCGTGCAAAATAATAGCTAGTAAACTTGTTTTGTTAGTAATAATTGCGAATAAATATGTTATGACGCAGTGTTAGGAATTCAGTAAGAATTTTTTATTACGATATTTTACATTTTTTTAATAAGCGCCGATAAGCAAGACGCAAGTCGCAAGAGTGCGACTCTTACGAAAATTGTGGGTTCGATTTTAGGCAGGATATTTTATCAACGTAAATGATTAATTGATACGATCCATTTCTTTTTGGTGACACAAAACATCATGATCAAAACTGCATATCTCTGGAAAATTCTTAGGGTATTTTTAAACCACCAAACCAAAGCAATCGGAGCAATGTAGTAGGTCTTAAATTCTCTCCTAAAAGGAGGACAGGAGTCTTTGGTATTTTATATTTACAAACAGCTGTATGGTGCTAGGTAATCTTTAGTATTCACTAGACGGGAAGATCTCTGCATAGGAATAAAATAACAAGCCCTATGTATATACCTAAGACATGTGACTTTATTCTTCGGATGGGGCGATATAGATCACTACTTTGCTCCGAATCCGGCTTCCTTATATAAAGTACCGCAACAGTCGTGACGTTCGGTCAATTCGACTAAAATTTGACTATGTTAATTTTGATTCTTTACGTTAAGATCATCAATTATAGATGCGAAAAAACCTACTGAGCGACAAGCAAACATTTTTAATACATATTTTGCCCAAATACTTAGATTATAATAATAATTAGTTATTTTTGAAATAAATTCAGTAACGCCTCATTCTATGAATCACTGGATTACCGTGGAAACGTTGTCTTACCATATAAATTATTTATAGAGAATTTCCTTTGTACATCATAAAAAATTAACAATTTTGTCCAAAAAATACAAATAAAAATTTTAGGTACAATCCTTATCACTTAGGGATATGAAAAATAGATAGTGATTCTTAGACCTACTGAATATGCATATAAAATTTCATAAAAATCGGTCAAGCCGTTTCGAAGAAGTATGGTAATTAATTGTGACACGAGAATTTTATATATAGGATGTTTTGACGGTCGAAAAATCAATAAAGAAGATAAATGAACGATTTTATTTTGCATTTTAAATTATATCGCATTTGCATCTATTGTTGACACACACGCCTCCGGGCAGTTTGATTCGTCTACAGCTTTGGTCGCATTCCCGTGGGTTGCAATCAGAACGTATCATTCTATGCAGCAGATGATTAGGCTCTACGTCTGAAAAATAATGAATTTGTTATTAAAATCATTTTAAAGTTTATACAGCTAACACACAATAACTACTTTTACTGAAAATATGCCCATTCCCTACAACCTATTCCACATTAAGGATTGTTAATAAAATAGTAATCACAGATAATACTATTCGGTTATAAATTTATAATGCTATTCGGTTATAGCCTCTTTTGAAATGGATCATCAACTAGACTTTTATTCTTACCAGAACGCACTGATGAAGCAGATCCAGTCAGAGCTAATATAGCCAATAAAAATGAAAAGATAAGAAATACAGCTCTCATTTTTATATATTTTATCTGATTATATTTTACTAGTAACGTATCAACGCAGTGTCGATGCCGCACTGTATATAACACCGGCAGATATTTCCTTTATATACCAAAATGGTCAGGCATAAACAATGCGACCGTAACAAAAATAACAAACTATTTAAAATCTTATCTTAATTGCAAAGGCCAAAGACGTAAATAACATTTATTAGTAATCACATACACTAGGGAAATAACCTGTGATATCAAATATTTAACGTAAACCTGATAATTCGATCAACCAAAACTAATAAGGAAAATTTTTAACCAATACTTAACATCTATTAATAATAAGTAAAACAGTCTTAGAGTTATTATATACCAGAGTAGGGGAGCAAATAAATAAACAAAATTATTCATAATAATTAAAAGCAATTTTTAAAAGTAGGCGTTAAGGTGGAATTCCACCAGTGTGCAGAACTGTGCAGGACTGTGAATGAACAGTGTGCGGCACAAATGTTTACTTTGGTCGACTCACTCAAGCAAACATTAACAAATTGTGCGCGAATATTCTAGAAATGTTATGAAACAGTGGACTCGCGTCGCACGCGTACGCACTCGTTGTTCACGAACTCAGTTTTGCTTCTGCTACAGGATCGCAAGTATTTGTTTCTACGCGCATATGTTTAATGAAGAGTGGAGTAATGAAAAAAATATTAAGAATAATTTTATTGAAAATGTCTAAAGATATATTGTAAATTTGTATTCAATAAGTGAAATAATAATAATAAAGATTATAAAATATTCCTAAATGAACATGTTCGCGCACATTTGTTACACAAGTTACACACAACATTGCCGGTGGAGACAGAAGCTAAACGCGATGTCAGCTTAGTACGTGCAGTGCGAGAACTTTGTAAACAAATGTGCTGCACACTATTTTGGTGGAATCCTACCTTTGCATTGCAGAATTTCATAGTATTAAAATTGTAATAGAATTATTTTGCTATAATACGCTTTGTTAATGTCTATGGAATGCCACATGCTTTGCGATTTTGTTGTGGAGCCTTTATCCTGATGATGCATCGGTCAGGAGACCAATCGATAATTTAGATTCTTTAAGTGAATGTGTGTTGTATGTTGTTTGTGGCTGTGCTTTTGATACGTGTGGCAACTAATCCTGCATGTAATAAGGTATGAGAACGGTTTCGGCTTCGTACAGTTAGTAATGCATAGATTTTTTGAAGAAACGCGGACTATAGCAAAATAATTTTATAATGACTTTTGTTCTATGGCAAGATATAAACAGATGGTACATAAATTGGAGAAATATACTACGTTCAGTAAATCATTACGCAAATGATAAAATAGCAAAATAAATATAAAATAGCAAAACTCCTCAAGAACAAGATATTTAATATAATGAGATCGTTTTACCTTCGTCAGGATGTTTCTATCATGATACAGATTACTACGTAGTATTATATAGAACAGTTTGCGAGAACCTGCATAAACCTTTTACACGGATCTTATTTCACTAGAAGAGATCACAGCGTAGTTGATCTAAGCTTATGTTAACATCTTCTATCATATATACCTCAATCATAAGCCTTTTTGTGAATGTATCTACTTTATTTATTTTGACTTCTTTCGTGCACTCATTTACCTTCCACGGTACTAGTTAACTATTAACTCAATGGTGACCTGTAACACATGATGCACATTGGCATGCGCAACCATTAATTTTTAGAAGTCATCGTTTTCTGGGTATATTAACAATCTAATTTAGTGATTAATATTGCATATGAATTATCATTGCAATTTATTACTGTCAACACTTCTGCCAATGCATCTTCTGCTTCTTACTTCAGAAAATTTGAAAGTCCTATCCGCGAACCAATGAATTTTCGATTCTTTTAACTCGTATATTACTGGTTCAAAAAAATGTTTGCCATAAAAGTCGATGCTTAATCACCGCCGTGTGGCATCTGGCTGAGTAGTATAGACCATCCTCATTTCTTACTGAGATGTCGTAAAAAACGACTAAGTTAAGTTGACGTCAGGTACGCAAATTATGTTACATGTTTAAAACATGTTGTGCCGACTCCACATAGAGTGAGATAAGGACAGGAGAATGATGATAAGTCGATTCATAATCAGGCATAGTAAAATGGTTTTTAAGGTCTTAGGCTTTTGTTCGTAATCGTTCAGTATTTGGGTCGGTTCATGATTAATACTGTCTGGTTGCAGGAAACTTCTTGATTTATGCAGGGTGTTTCGTGAGTAGAATGATCTGGTGATTGACCATATTTTTTTATAAGTTTCAAATAAAATAAATATAGGCACCTTCCAGTAAATTTATATCTCAATGTTGTTTTATTTCTCAGCGAGAAGATAATAAATTCCAGTCCCCACCTGCCTGCAAGGGTCGAGCCATTCTTTTAAGGATCAAAGTTTCTGAATGCAGCATCATTATGCCAAAATACGACACGCCGTTCTATATTAAGTTTTATATAATTTATTTGCATATTTTGAGGTCTTTTTAAGCTTAATAAAGTAGGGGTTTACTCTACATATAATATATATTTTAGATTTATAAAATTCCAATTACTTGGTATAAATTCTGAAGTTTTATATGTAAACCTGTTTGGTTTTCAAGAGTGTGAGTAAAATATGTTTTTATATCTTTTTTTTTTATTTGTTAGACTAATAGTTCATCTCTAAACTTATAATGATGTCATTATAAGTTTAAAAAAGTCAGACCAGCCTATGGGATTTCAATTCGCAATGTTTTGGTATTATTTGGGTATATAAGATTCTATAATAAAATTCCGAAATCAATTTCAGCATTGTCATTACGACAGTCTACAACTACTATTAAAAGGCTGACACAGAAAGCCTACTATACTATTGAGCATTACATAGATAATTAGAATGCGTGGATATCGCTACTCTTCGACCTTGTACAAGATAGTAATCATAAAATGTAACTAGTTATAAAAATTATATTTTAAAAAGAGCAACCGCCGAGTTTCTTTGCTTTTCGGTAGGAACAGCTTTCCGAAGTAGCAGTAGAGTTGACCATTCAAAAGCACTTATTTACAAGTTTACGAGTACTTGAATAAATCGTCATCATTCTTTTGCCCTTATCCCACTCAAAGTGGAGTCCGCACAACATGTTACAAACATGTCACATGATTTGGCTACGTATTTTACAACTGGCCGCCTGCCTGACGTCAACTTACTTTAGTCGACTTTTACGACACCTCGGTAAGAAATGAGGGTGGTCCATTCTATGTAGCCGGATACCACACGGCACATACCTTATTCGCCTCTTATGACACCTCGGTTAGAAAGGATTAGAAAGGATAGGTTAGAAAGAAGTCTATTCTATTCTGCCGGATACCACACGGCGTAATAGATATAGCAAAATAATTATAACAACAATTAATACGGATACCACAGGGCGAGAGTGCTTGAATAAATGATAATCTCAATTTGAATTTTAATACCCGTAAGTTCTCTTATTCATCTCATTGTGCAATCTTAATACTTTTGAGTGCGAGACGAAGACTAGTAGAAATACTACGGCCTAGGTTATTGTTAGAGACTCGTTTATTTCGTGTAAACAAGACTTGTTTTCTCTCAGGTCGTTTAATATAATAAGATGTATCCAAACATTCGCTGGCACTGTAATACTGGGTAATAATCAGGCAATGTTATATGTGTAACAAGATAGGTAAAGAAGATTTATTTCGCCCTATCCGAAGAACAAAGTCACATCTCCCATATATAGGCATAGAAAATGTGACTTTATTCTTCGGATAGGGCAAAGAGCAAGTAATAAAATCCGAGCCGGCACGTCGTTGTAATAAAACGAAATCCTATGCTCATAGTTGGTATTAAATGTCTCTGTCTACGTCTAGCGGTGAACGCTGAAATGCAATGCATAATGCACAATATTAAAATATTAAAGAATCCAGTGATGGAGGCGTGTGGGCGCGACGCCAACTGCTTTCAACCCTACTCCGACGCTTTAAAATGTAACATAGACTAAATAGGCAACAGATGTTAGTCTTTTTATTTTATTAGTTTTAACATACAAAAGTAAAAAATAACTTTTCTATATATAAAACGAAAAATATTTGAAATATTCATAAGTATTTGCCGTTTTGTAAGTTTTTTTTCACTTATTCACAACCTGATAATAATAAATAATTTATAGAATTAGGCGTTACTTTGCGGAGATCCATAATACAAAAGTAATAATAAAATTATTGTGCTATAATCCGCGATACAGTAAATAGAAAAAATATATAGTGCTTAATGCATAGTGGACTATCCGTTTTTTCTTACCCGATACGACCGATTTACGAATCCTGCATGGATTCGTAAAAACACATGCACAAACCTCCATCACTGCCACCACAATACACAAGCACTACACACGTTCACTATCACAAACTCGTGAAACGTGAAAAATAATATCCTAATTAGAATTTGATTTTACTGGCATCATCTTACAATAGTTGTCTCTATATACTAAAACATATAATGGAACGCTGATATTTTTTTCTTTTTATACGCTCGTTCAAAAAGTGTAAATAATTGGGCACTTTACCCTACTTATATAATTTTAAATACATATAAATGTCCAGACTCGTAGAACCAACAACTTTTTTATATAAAAAAATGTTGGCCCTCGGCTGAAATCGAACCCACAATCCGCGGAACTAAAGGCAGGGTCACTGCCACCGGCGCCAACTGTAATATAGGTTAAAGGTAGAGTTTTCAGTTAAGAATTTTTACTTTTTACTGCCTTGTTTATCCCACTGATATCGTTTGGGTGTGCGTTCGCGAGTTGTTCAGTATTTAACACATTTCATTTAATCCAAATAAATACTTGCAGGGAGCCGAAACAACACGTATCTATTGCTGTACGTACCGTAGCAATAGATACATAAGAAAATAGATCTTTCTTTAAAGTTCTTCCGTTTATATTCTGCCTACAAAAACAAGTATGATTTAGTCTTTGCCGTCATACTTTTTTAATACAAACGTTATTATATGTATGGAGACATGGTTTCATTTTAATTTAACTGAGTGCTCGTAATTCTACGTGACGCGTCGCAAAATTTGATTTGTCACGTGATAATAAAGCAAATTATTTCAAAAAGGTAGAACAAAATCACGCTTTCTAAAATTTTAACATTAACTGTTTGTGGGGAGTTATACCGCCACTTGGTTGATAAGATATCATCTGTTTGGATACTCGTAAGGGGCATTGCAGTAAGGTAAAAAAACAGACTTCCCGTAGACAGTCTAAGTACAGTGGTTAACAGAAACTACTTTGCTATAAGCCTCGTGTGTTAAGTATAAGAAAATAGGTATTCTAACATTTGCTTCACAGTATATTTTTTTCAATTTAATTTTTTAATATAAAAATATAAAAAATTATAAAACGAAAGGTGACATTAACATATAATAGACAAAGTAGGAACCGTTATATGTAAGCTTGCGGCTCCTGCTTCGCTCCTTGCAAAAGTAAATATAATACCCGGCAATAAATAATGCACACCGAGAACTTAGAACGAAACAGCCGGCCAATTTCGTAGAGCGCTGTCACTGTCACACACGGGTTCGTCAGTCTGTGCGACAGAGACAATGCTTTATGAAGCAGAATCTAGCCGATTTCTCTCTCTGAGCTTCGATGTGCATTATTTATCGCCGCGTACTATATGTAATGCTGGCAAAATTCAGGTACCTTACAACATGCAGGACAAGTCACCACACGCCTCCACTAGTAACAATGCACACAAGCAATACACACAACACCAACAAATCTCAACGATCGTTGTGCCCCGAAACCGAAGCATCATCAGGAGGATAGGCTCGACGGTAAATAGTAATGACACGACCTTGACAATGCTCACAAGCAATACATACAACCACCATCAAAATCTCTACCATCGTTTCGCTTCGAAACCGACGCATCTTCAGGAGGATAGGCACCACGACAAATCGTAATGCAAATCGGTTCTGTTGTAGTTTCTGTAATATGGAATTCTGTAATACCTTGTGGTGTCCGGCTTAGTAGTAGAGACCACCCTTATTTCTCACCTAGGTGTCGTAAAAGGCGATTAAGGTAAGTTGACCCACTGTGTGGTATCCGGTTGAGTAGAACAGACCACCTTCTTTCTTACCGAGGGGTCGTAAAATGCGACTAAGGTAAGTTGAAATCAGGCAGGCAGCCAGTCGTAAAATACGTAGCCAAATCATGTTACAACATGTCTGTAACATATCGTGCTGACCCCACTTAGAGTGGGATAAGGGCAGGAGGAGGAATATGGAATTCTGCAAAATAACGCCTGCTTCACATTTACAGTGGTAAACTAGCAACTACAATGGTGCAAACATAAGCATTTAAGTCCCCTTAATAAAGCGACTCGATATTCCCGGGATAAAAACGGATTTATTTATCTTTTAATAGCTGTGCTTGCGACTTTGGCTGCGTAGAAATCAGTATGTCAAAGAGTTTTCCCTGCGTAAATACTGACACCGCGGGAATTGAACCCTAATGTACTATTTACTTAAACCGTTCTCAAGAATTCTTTTAGTGGAAACGGACAGCTTTTGAGGGACTTTGTTTTATAATATGTATAGTTGTTACTCTGGTGTATCAGTTTTAATTGTGCGAAATTTTATCAAAATTTGTCCAGCGGATTAGCAAACAGATAGACAGACTAATACTTTGGCATTTTTAATGAATTAAACTTTGTATTCAGCGCCTAGAAAACAAGACTGGCAATTACTCTTATCGACATATTTATTTTTGTTCTACTAGTTATTTCTACTAGTAGAACCTAAATAAATATAATACATTATATACATTATACTTATTATACATTAATGTAGGTGATATGGGTTTAGATGGAGATATTTTCAGAGTTGGAAAGTGGCAAAAGCTACACTGTTTATTCCAGGGCTTAAGTCAGGGCGAACGAAGTTGCGGGTAACAGCTAGTCTATCTTTAAGCGAAGCTTATCTGCTAACTGATATCTAGTTCTTACAATACATTACTCAAGTTTATTATGGCGAATAATATCAGGCTACCTATAAACTTACGAACACGCTAGTTTCATACATTGTTTATGAGCGAGTTATTCCAGGGGCAATCCGCAAATAATTGTTAGCCAATAGTTGTGGAGTTTCAGGTTTACTGCATGTATAAACTAGCACTGAATTTAGCTTTGTGTAACTATGCTAGAGAACAGATCAAAGTTAAGTTAACTGAAGTTCTATGTGCATGTATGTCAGTTGGATATCCGTTACTAATTTTATTATGTTGTATTGTTGTTCAATTGATGCTACATAATACAACAGTTGTTATAGCCCAGCGGTCTCACTGCTTTACACAGGTTTAAGCCCCAACCAGCAGGTCCACCATGAACTCTTATTGCGACTCAATTGAAGACGTAAACGACGACCGCGAACCGCTTTCTTTTCGTACCATGAAGTGTGAATTGCATTGAAGTCGTAATGTTTGAAAAGGATAACGTTATATGAACTATAGATAACTCTGTCTCTTTTACTTATGTTCTTAGGACGAATTTCGAACGCTCATTCGGCTACGACTTAAAGTGTGCGTCCTTAAGATGTCATGGTATGAAAAAGCAAAACATTTTCGTTTACGTCAATTGAGTCGTAATAAGAGTTCATGGTAGGCCTGCAGGTATGAATGAGTTAACGTGCCTGATTAACATAGTCAATTCTAAACAAAAGACCAATTATTTTTGCTGCATTTTCGCTTGAAAAGTAGAGAGTAGCGGCCTATTACAATCCCACTGCTGGGAATAGGCCTCCTCTCTCCGTTTCTGGAGAGAAAAGTTGGAGCTAAGACTAACCGCGCTGCTCCAATGCGGATTGGTAGGTTACACATATCTACAGAAATCTCTAGAGATATGCAGGTTTCCTCATGATATTTTCCTTCAGCGAACAGAGTGATTCTTCTTCTTAGTCGAGGTCTTCATTGCTGAAGGTCGTGCCTAGACGGAATTATTACTGCAGATCACGTCATGCACTAAGGTTTTGCACGTTTGTCTGTCCTCGGCGGTCTTTAAAGCTTCGGTGATTGGTAGGCCTGTAAGTGTCTTTACTTGATCTGACCAACGGGTAGGTGAGCGACCGCGTGGTCTTTTCCCGTCGACCTGACCAACAACTGTTAGCTTCTCGAGGCTTTGAGGGTTTCTGCGAGCAACGTGAGCAATTATTAATTAGACACATAAGTTGTAACCGAAAAATTATTGATACCTGCTCGGATACAGAACAAACGTCGACGAATGTAGATGGGTGCTAAATGAAGTTGTTTTAGCATTAAAATTGTAACACAACGTTTTATTATTATCTTACTAGGGGCCATTTTTACGCAAAAAAGTACAAGTAACTCTAAGGTCCTATCGCCTAGACTTAAAGTCACTTCATTCAAAATTTGGCTGAGGTTAGATACATTATTACCTTTATTTTAACGCCATCTTTAACATCACGCTATAAACTTTAAAAAACTAGTATTTTCTTGCTCTTCCAAGTTATGGATCTCAAGTTAACACTCATGGGTTTTATGCGCTACACAACGCTATTGGAATTTGCTCAGCAACTTTTTTAATTTTACTTTATTACTAAGTGTGCGATATATACAAGGCTTTGTTTGTCAATTAAGTATGAGATAAAACTATAATTATTAACATTCTCGTTATATGATGCTCACAAATATCCAAATTACACCGTTCTTTTAAGGTTACTAAAACAGAGTTAAAGGCCCTTAAGCGTGACCTAGTAGCCTGAAATTAAAGGAAGAAGGTGAAGTAACAAAAGGACTATAAAAGTGTCAAAACACTTTGGAAATTAAAACAGCTGGTGGCTGAGTATGAAAACTCGCAAAAAGAGGTCATGTTTCTAGTATGCATTGACATTTTAGCTGAATGAAAGTGTACACAACACTAACTCAAAAATTTGTAGTTCAGATCCACTGACATAAAATAAAAAAAAATTAAGGGGAGGAATTGATTCAATTGATAACTCATTACAAAATTTCCACTTTTAGAGTAAGGCGTTAAAGACAAGCTTGTTGTCGCAAATAGCCCATAAAATATTTTTATCATTTCGTTTTATGGAATCTCTATGAAATTGCTTTCAAAAATTCGTCAACTTATTCAAAGGAAAATTTATAATTTTAAAGTATAATTAAATTTCTTAGAGAAATGCTTCAGAATTATTTTGTTCACAATATTAAATAATGAATTGCCGAAAAAGTAACAAAAAAAAGTAAAGTAACGGCCTGTTACTATCCCACTAGTACCTCCTTTGTTAGTTTTTGTAATGAAGGATTGGAGAAGACCAATGACGTTGCTCTAATGCTCTTATGTAGGTACATATCCTATTTTCTAGAGATATGCAGATGATCTCACAATGTTTTCCTTCAACGCAAAAGCGTTTGAAAAATTGCAATAATCAATTATCAATTAGTCACATAAGTTTTATTAGAAAAACTCATTTGGGGTTTGAACTCGTGATCCCCAAGAATGAGTCGGTGTCACCGCTGGGCTATCACAGCAAGGAAAAAAATATTGTGACTATGCAAGTAACCTCAACAAGGCAGATTCAATTCAATGGAATTCAACTAACTTCAAAGAAGCATATCATGGGTGCCTTGAAGTGAAAAAAATTATTTACAGCAACAGTAAGTAAGCTGAATAGAATAAAATATACTATAATTATTCATAGGAATCAATCATTTATTCTAATAATCAGATCTATTCACACTCGACTCAAGCCTATTGAATAGGTTTCAATTAGGAATCGATATATGACGTAATAAGCAGTAACATGTTTTCTATTCTAACAAGAATTGTATGGTTTCCGTCTATGGTTTCCTGGTTGAACATCGGTAAGCCGATCCCAATAAGCTTCTCTACGTAAGACAATATAGTCCTAGCTAAAATAAATAATGGCTAATTACCGGATAGGTTCGATGTTTTTCAAGAGTCATTAAAAGATTATAACCAGTATTGACAGTATTGACAGTATTGCCTTCAGATCCGCCGGTCGCGGTGTTCGATTCCCGCCGAGGTCCAATATTTTATATTTTCAATTTGTAGGTTCTTCGAGCCTAGGGATATATTTGTATTTTAGTATATATTTCAAATTATATATGTAGTATATCTATCAGTTGTCCGTCACCTATAACACAAGTATTAAGTTACTTACTTTGGGGACGAACGACCGTGTGTGTAAGTGTCCCATATATTTATTTATTATTTATTTAATATAGTATCATATAACTCTAATAACCGAGCTGTGAGACCGTGGGCTTTTTTTCAGGGGTATTTAACTTTAACTTTACAATATATTACGAGAAGAACTTATACGAGAATTTCTGGTATATGGGTCACTTATCAATCCGCATTGCAAAAACTTGGTGGGTCTAAGTCGAGCTTAGACACTTCTCTCCAAAAAGAGAGTAGGCCAATACCCTGGAATTTAATTATAACTGACGTTACTATTTTTTTTTTAAATTTTGTTTTTGTTTTGTATTTCAATTTCTATCAATACCGAATATCCGAATGTGGTCACGTCCCAAATATCGGAGTCACGTCGCAATAGGAAACTCTAAACATCACCTGTGCACTGGATGCAGCAGCCTGCATAGGTTGTTATTTTGCTCATGAATATTTCATGAACTCAAATGCAACCGATAAAGATGTACTGCTTTCTAGATCTACTACGTCTCGATGCTGATATTAATGCGAAAGTCTGTCTGTTGTTATGCCTTCATCCGCTGGAGAAAAATTTATGAAATCAAAATAAAGCGCATATGTATATCGAACTATCGGGACTATATAATGTATAGTCCCGGTAGTCCGGATGTATATATTTCTATTATTTATCATGTAATTAAAAACATTTGATATACAAAAGGTAAAGGACGTAAGGTAAGTTGACGTCAGGCAGGCGGCCGGTCGTAAAATATGTAGCCAAATCATGTTACACCAAGTTTTTAACATGTTGTGCCGACTCCACTTAGAGTGGGATGAGGGCAGGAGGATGATGAGGATGATGATATAGTAAAGAACGTACTTAGGAGTACTTAAGTATTCAAATATATTGAATACTGTGAAAAAAAACTATACGGGACACACGCTCGTCCGCCCCTAAAATAAGTAACTTAATACTTGTGTTACAGTGAGAGGCAATTGGTAAATATATACTTGTATGGTTTTAAATACATTCTTATATGTATAAAAACACCCAAATTCGAAGAACTTACAAATTGGGTCAGAAAATGTTGGCACTCGGCGGGAACTGAATCCGCGTCCCGATGATATAAGTGTTGGGTATTGAATATTTTTATCACTAAGGTTCTCATGAATGGATTGCGATTACAACTGATATTTTCAGAATTCACGGTGATAAAAATACATACATACATCCTCCTGCCCTTATCCCACTCTAAGTGGGGTCGGGACAACATGTTACAAACATGTTGTCACATGATTTGGCTACGTATTTTACGATCGGTCGCCTGCCTGACGTCAACTTACCTTAGTCGCCTTTTACGACAGCTCGGTAAGAAAGGAGGGTGGTCTATTCTATTTTGCCGGATACCACACGGCGTTCACGGTGATAAAAAATATTTGAGCACTATTTAGAGATAGAATTGACTTAATGGAGAAGATGTCTTCCATTATATTTAAATGAATTCAAAACTGAGGTTAATTCAGAACTTTTGCCGGGTTATAATGCAGAAATATCTTTTCTCCCGAGGCGGCTCATCACATCTCGGTAAAGTCCAGCTCGGCGCGCACCCTCACGCTGCGCTGCACATATTGTGAGCTAACAATGCCCTAGGAAATGGATTACAAGATGCCGACGCTGTAATGTTTTACCAGAATAATAGATCAAAGACCCCGGAACATCTTTCAAGTTTTAATTTTATACAAAGCGAATTCCCGCTTTTAATTAGAGAATTTTATGATCTTCGCAGCCGTCGACCCTACGAATTGGGGAAATAATCACAGACAATGGGAACTGAAATATTAATTTATGCGTAGAATATCATTTTGTATTCTATGAGTCTAGAACAAACAATACAATAATTCCCTTGTATATTTATGTTATAAATACATACATAAAGCTGTGATAGCCCTGCGGTGAGACCGTGCGACTCTCTAGAGACGACATAAGTTCAAACCCGGGCAGGCACCAATGAGTTTTTCTATTAAAACTTGTGTGTCTAATTGATAGTTGCAATTTATCACACGCTTTTCGGTGAAGGAAAACATCGTGAAGAAACCTGCATATCTCTAGAGAATTCTAGGGATATGTGTAACCTACCAATCCGCATTGGAGCAGCGTGATAGGTCTTAGCTCCAATCCTTCTCTCCTAAAATGGAGAGAGGAGGCCTTACCTTTACTTTACTTTTACTTTTATATTTATGTTACATAAGAACCAAAAATGGAAGATCTTCTCAGTTATTTTTTTCTAATTCGAATACGCGTTTGAATTTTAGGCTATTAAGAGGCTTTATATTTATTTAGCAAATGGTATTTTTCATTTCCCATTTTTTTATATGAGTTATAATATTATTGCATAAATACATTTAAAACAAAGTTTAAAATATAAAATTTACAGTGCATATTCTCGTTCATTTTGTCATTGTCTTGTATAGTCTTGTTTGTTAATAAAAGAGATTGGATATGATAATTTGCTTAGAAAAGCTTGAGACTACGACTAGCTTTATACTAGTAGAAAACATAATATTATTTATTATTTCAATCTATTCTAGTGGTAGTAAAGTTTCTTATCCAGAATAATCGAAATATAGGTATCATTTCTGCGTAGATTTTAAGTTATTCGCCTGTAAGTCGTAGTAGCATTTTATAGGTAATGTTTATGTCGGTTTCATAGCTTCGGTCTAAATTGGGAATCGGAACCATTTTACGAGGTCCAAGTTGTAAACGAAGTAGATCGAGCTTGCTTTATTGCGTTCAAAATCTTACGCAAATGTCATAAAATTTTTAGATTTTTCCTTCAATTTCAATTGGTATTCAAAACCCACCTCCTCTCCGCTTTCGAGGGTACTAAGGTTTCTTTATGCACTAGTATTAATGTGTTTATCTATAAGTATATTTATGTATATACAAGGTAACAATTCAAAATTAATAATAAAAATTATTTTGTTTTTATCCGCGATACAGTAAATAGAAAATATATATAGTGCTAAATATATAGTGGACTATCCGTTTTTGTTTCACACCCGTTACATGCAAGATTCGTAAAAACACATGCACAAACCTCCACCACTGCCACCACAATACACAAGCATTACACACGTTCACTATCACAAACTCAACAATCGTTTCGCCCCGCAACCGAAGCATCAACAGGAAACAGACTCCACGACAAAATCGCAAAGCCTTCGTTGCGAGGCGAAACGATTGATATAAATGATACAATGATATACATAAACTACAATAGGAATAAGGCTTTTTTTGATAGAACCGTTCCATTTTTTTTCGAACTGACTGTATGATGTTAGCCCTAATGGCTTTTACAGCGTCACCGGGCGGGACGGGCGAGCGCAGAAGCATCGCCGAGGTTGCGAAATGCAGAGAGTAGAGCAAAGAAGCTCTATTTAAGTCGGGGAACGTTGTCCTAAGGGTGCCTCCTGTGAGGCGGGACCACGGCTTAGGACAACGCGTAGTAGAGGGTTGATGGTATGACTTAGATTAGTCATTGCGGCGTCGGAAGGGTGGGGAGAAGCCACGACCGACCGACGTCAGGAAACTGGGACCTCGTCTTCGCCGGCGAAGACGCTGTGTGTGTGTATTACGTGTTTCTGTGTTGGCGATCGTTATTTGATCGTCGGGGTCATACAGGACGCTTTTTGGACGCCTATATTTTCGATGGCTGGACCTAACTGGGATGTAGATAAAAGCAACTGAAATAAGGAGGTTCTGGTGTACCTCAGATTTCTCGAAGTAAGATTTCGAAAAACGTTTAAAGAGGTGAGTAATGGTAGAGAGATCGAGGTCTCTATGGAGAACCGTTCCAACAATAGTGCAACATTAATGTCTCAATGTTATAATCAGACTAAAGTTAGAGATTATATTAGTTTCATTCACTAACAGTTTAAAGTGTGTGGTAGTTCTTGCAAAGTTTCGGACAAAGTTTGGCGTATGAAGCTTAAGTAGAACTACTAGATCGAGCAGTTGTGACGCAAGCGGACTTTCTAAGCCCGTTATTGACTTTCAAACTTGCAGATTATTTATTGACACTATCACTTCTTCGATGTATATGCTTGCCAGCATCGAACACAGTCTTTGATCTGACACATCCAGATTTACTTCTTTGTTTGTTCCGTTTTATATATCTTTTCTCATATAGGTCTTTTTGGAAACGAGCAAGTGGATATTTTAGCAAAAATGGCCATCACAGAAGGTGAAGAGATTTTTATTCAGCCATCTTTTTTCGATATATTGCCAAAATTTAAACATAAAATTTGTAAACTTTGGGAAAATAATTTCAGGTCTGTAAATAAAGGAATATGGTACAAAAGTATCCAAGACATGCCTTACAGTAAACCTTGGTTTGCGACAACACAAATGTCCCGTGCTTATCTTGTGACGGCTTTTAGATTATATCTATATATATATAGATAGATATCTAATGAAAAAGGTTGATTCTCCCAACTGTTTAACGTGTGGAGTATGTGAAGATGTACAACATTTCTTAATGGAATGTGTTCAAAATGGTCAGATGAGGATCGAAATGTATAATACTATTAATGTTAATAAAATGGATATTGACTTTATAAATAGCATTTTAGCTGATCCTAATTCTGATCAAGCTAAAATGCTATATTATTTTGTTATAAATAGTTTAAAATGTAAATAGATTAGAGTTTAAGGAATATAAAAAATTGTTTAGACGTAAGTAAAAGGGTACTATAGGACTGACATGTACTGTTAGTATTAAAGTCCTAATAAATAAAGATTTAAAAAAAAAAAAATCTTTCTTTTATTTTATATTGATTGGGACGTTACTTAAGTGATGCGTCATTACACTTTGCTCTGTGAAATTTACTTAAAGCGCCTTGGTATAGTCTCATTAGCATTTGCGGCCCGAGTGTATCTTACTTTTGTTTTTCCATGGTAGGTGCTATATATTCTTCAATTTAAACTATCGTGAGTGGTATTCATCGCTAATGTACAGAAACTGGCTATAATCATATTTGACTGGTTCGTTGGCGCAATGGGTAGTGACCCTGCCTTCAGCTCCGTGGGTCACGAGTTCGACTCCCACCGAGGGCCAACATTTTCTATAAACAATTTGTTGGGTTCTTCGAGCCTAGGTGTAAATTGGTATTTAAGTATGTATTTAAAATTATATATGTAGTATATTTACCAGTTGTTAGTCACAAGTATTAAGTTATTTTAGGGACGGACGGCCGTGTGTATAAGTGTCCCATATATTAAAAAAAAAAATAGTAAAGCCGGTACATAACAAAGTTTTACAGTCAAGTTCCACACGCTCTTTTGACTATATTTAAAAAACAGTCCGTATTTCAAATTACCTGTTTGATGTAAGTACAAAGTTTTACAGTCAAGTTCCATACGCTCTTTTGACTATATTTAAAAAACAGTCTGTATTTCAAATTACCTGATTGATGTAAGTACAAAGTTTTACAGTCAAGTTCCATACGCTCTTTTCACTATATTTAAAAAACAGTCCGTATTTCAAATTACCTGATTGATGTAAGTACAAAGTTTAACAGTCAAGTTCCATACACTCTTTTCACTATATTAAAAAAAACAGTCCGTATTTCAAATTACCTGATTGATGTAAGTACAAAGTTTTACGGTCAAGTTCCATACGCTCTTTTTGACTATATTTAAAAAACAGTCCGTATTTCAAATTACCTGATTGATGTAAGTACAAAGTTTTACAGTCAAGTTCCATACGCTCTTTTGACTATATTTAAAAAACAGTCCGTATTTCAAATTACCTGACTGATGTAAGTACAAAGTTTTACAGTCAAGTTCCATACGCTCTTTTGACTAATATTTAAAAAACAGTCCGTATTTCAAATTACTTGATTGATGTAAGTACAAAGTTTTACAGAAAATAAAATTAACAAGACTTTTAGTAAACAGTCACAAGCGGTTATGTGTAAACATGTCATGAATAAAAACCAGTCATTGTATCTTGATACCGCATTACCAAGCTTTTACACAGACAACGGTTCGGAAGGTTTTCGGTTCGGAAGGTTTTCCTCCTCACTATAAATACACGACCAAACCCGAACAAAATGGTTAATTAACTTAAAAACAAAGGGTTAGGATAATTAACGGGCCTCGGTAAAAATACGGGGTGGAAATTTTTGACACAAAAAGGAGGCGTGTTATATAATTACATACATACTCTTTGCATAAACAGGAAACGGAATTTAATAGAATTTTACTTTGTTCAGCCATTATACGGTACTATAAATAAAGGATTTGTATTTGTTGCTCAAAAAGCGGTAAAACGCTGTGAGTTAAAATTTCATATAAGGAATTATTAACAAAGTTTATGATATTCATCTTATAATTGAATCATTTTATTATAAGTCCTGCATATTTCAGAAGGACAGCAGCCGAAAAAGGACGAGAAGTACGTTGACTTCTCGTTCTTGCTTTGTATAAATAAAAAAGAATAATTTTATTTATGTTTAACGTGATAGAGAAGTTACGTAAATGCTTACTTTCTTTTTCGTTTTTTTTTCTGAAATTTCACTTTTTTTTAAGTAATAGATAAACAAAAAAAAAGTTTTCATCGGTTAATTTTACTGTATACAGAAAATAAATAGGTACACACTACAAAAACCCTAAGTATAGTACGCGGCGATAAATAATGGACATCGAGGTTTAGAGATAGAAATCGGCTAGATTCGGCTTCAAAACTTCTTAATTCTCATCTGTTATTAATCTTCAATAAACTTTTGAATTTGGTAATAACATCCTTGAAAATTCAACATACTATAATTGTTTTATTATTAGTTTCTTTTCTGTTTTGATCACATGGAATATCATATACACATTTGTGAATAATACTATCACACTAAAAATAACAATTAATTCAATTATATATTATTAAAGATTTTCTTATATTATTACTATTGCGCCAAAATAAAACGTTAAACCAAACGAAATGATGAAAAAAAACAACTCTTAGGACTCTTATTTTGTTGTACTGCTTTCACTTTCACGTTCACTTTATCAACAATTACTTAATAACGGCCGTATACGTTTTGCTGTCTGTACTTTTTTAAATGTTAAGAATTGTATTCCGAATAATATTTAACGAAAATATTTTATTGATGTATCTTAACGTATTTTAATTTTAAAAAGCACTAGGTCAATATACGTCAATGGCAATTCGCAGTTCTGAATTTTCATACCGCGCGGCCTCTCGGTGACCCTTTTTTGTTGGAATCTGAGACGAGTGCCGACGTCTAGTAATGGACTGCAGTTACACTCAACAACGGATTAATGATCTGAATAAATACGTAATTGAAACGAGATAATGAATAGTATAAGAAATAAACAAGGACGTGGCAAGTAATATATATCACAATTTTCGAGCGCTGTTGGCCAACTGCCTCAAAAACATTCTCTTATTATAATTGCCTAAACAAAAGCTTAAGTACCAGCCTGTTACAATCCCACTGTTGGGAATAGGCCTCTTCTCTCCGTTTCTGAAGAGAAGGGTTGGAGCTAAGACCTACCACGCTGCTCCAATGCGGATTGGTAGGTTACACATATCTCCAGAATTCTCTAGAGATATGCAGGTTTCCTCACGATGTTTTCCTTCACCGAAAAGCGTGTGATAAATTGCAATTATCAATTAGACACATGAGTTTTAATAGAAAAACTCATTGGTGCCTGCCCGGGTTTGAACTCGTGTTCCCCTCGAAAGAGTCGCACGGTCTCACCGCTGGGCTATCACAGCTTAACTTATCACAGCTTATCACAGCTTAACAAAAGCTTAGCTTAGCTTTAAAGGAGCCTGCAAACGCTGCATTTCGATGGAGAGATATCCTAAGCTGCTGTCGGCAACCTCTTATGTCTAGCAAAAAGTTTAATATCAATAGATTTATCGTCATTCTCCTGCCCTTATCCCACTCTAAGTGGGGTCGGCACAACATGTTATAAATATGTTGTCACATGATTCGGCTACGTATTTTATGACCGGCCGCCTGCCTGACGTCAACTTACCTTAGTCGCATTTTACGACACCTTGGTAAGAAATGAGGGTGGTCTATTCTATGCAGCCGGATACCACACGGCACATACCTTAGTCGCCTCTTAAGACACCTCGGTAGAAACGGAGGGTGGTCTATTCTATTCTGCCGGAAACCACACGGCGTTTAATATCATCATTTCAATAACTCCGCATAAATTACCTGGTCTATTTCTCTAAACCACGGAGGCTTTATAGTGCCTATTATGTATCATATTACACGGCAAGTGACTTCCGTAAGTATATCGTATAATGTTCAAGGAAGTTTGATGTAGGGGACTTAATGCGAACGGCCAGTTGTGCCTCATGAAACTTTGAGAACCCGTTATTGTAGGGAATTTGAAACTACAATGTTACTATTAACGTCTTTGAAAGCCTTAAGTAACTAAACTATAGTCTATGTATTCATGGCAACTACTGAAAACCTACAGTGGCTTGAGTCGAACGAATAAGAAATAGCAATTTTTTAAAAAATGTATAGAATAAGGCGTTACTTTGCGGAGATCCATAATACAAAAGTAATAATAAAATTATTTTGCTATAATCCGCGATACAGTAAATAGAAAAAATATATAGTGCGAAATGTATAGTGGACTATCAGTTTTTCCTACCCGTTACATGCAGGATTCGTAAAAACACATGCACAAACCTCCACCACTGCCACCACAATACATAAGCACTACACACGTTCACTATCACAAACTCAACAATCGTTTCGCCCCAACCGAAGCATCATCAGGAGATAGACTCCACGGCAAAATCTCAAAGGAAACTGATAGTTCACTATACATTTTGCACTATATATTTTTTCTATTTACTGTATCGCGGATTATAGCAAATTAATTTTATTATTACTCTTGTAGCAATTTTTAAATTCATTTAAAACGAAATTAAATAATAAACTTAAGTTTTAATTGGATTTATTATTAATGTAACTGTTTAAGTCAACCTCAATTTCTCCCCGATCAGCTTGGATGGCAAAAATTTTCCAATTTGATCAAGACTAAGGTCTTGAGTCACTAACTATCAAATGTAACTTTTTAACACGACACTTTAACATCTAATAGTCCCGTCGAGTCAATATTCAATACGAAATAATATAACAAAGTCATGAACTTATCTATATCTTACTCAAATCACATATATCTCATTTGCAACTGTACATCATAAATATTTTCGATTCCACGATATTTATAAAATTGAATGTGTTCAGAACAATCGCAAACAATCGGTTTGAATGTATTTTTAAAGCACTCTATCATCGTGACCAGTGGAATGGTTTGTTGTTCCTGGCTTGACTGCATAATAGAGTGGATTTTAATATATTAATATTTATAAGTGATCCATTTGTTATTGGCCGCCAGTATTCTATAGTGTTATGTGTATGCACCTAAGGAAACGTTTATTTGTGCTGTTCTAATAGATGCAAGAATAACTGAATATTTGCCTATGTTTTAGAGAGTATTGTAACTTCCCCCTCCCTCATTTCTTACCGAGGTTTCGTAAAAGGCGACTAACATAGGTTGACCCACCGTGTGGTATCCGATTGAGTAGAATAGACCAACCTCTTTCTTATCGAGAGGTCGTAAAATGCGACTAAGGTAATTTGACGTCAGGCAGGCGGCCGGTCGTAAAATATGTAAATCATGTGACAGCATGTGCCGACCCCACTTAGAGTTGGATACGGGCAGCAGAAGTATTATAACCTTTGAAAGAGGTGGCTTTTACTTTACTGGCCACCGAAAATGGTAAGACAGTTTGTAACAATTTTTTCCACTCACTATCAAGATAATACGTTGAAAATAATTGATTTGGTTACAACTTCCTTTTTATATACTTAAATGTTGTCTTCTTTGTTTAGAATGTTCTAGAAGTTTTCACGTTGTATCAAGTTTCTTCTTCCCATATTTCTTTATTTAAATGAAGGTTCAATATTAGACATAGGTGTCTATGAAATTTTCACGTCATGCGATCCAATGCTGTTTGGATTCAGCGATTCTCTACGTTTTACGGTGCGGGATTTCAAAATCCTCACCATTGAAATCCTAATTCCATACTTTTTTTTTCCTTAGCTTCGCTACAAGCAGATATGTTTATCTAATTTCTGATTTGATCGAGAGAAACAATCAGCACTACATAGTCGCTCAGTAACTGATCTTTCTAATGAGGCTCATATCAAGTTTAGCTATCGACAAATTAGACGTAAATGGTTTCATACATTATAGCACGAGACTAATGCGAGTTCCATTCACTTCAGTGTAAAGCAAGTGTCGCATATTTAACGGGGAAAGTTGGAGAACTTGGGCGTTTATTCGGGTCACCAGTTGTGCACGTATTGGTTAAACAGTTGAACAAACTTTTGCCACTTCACTGAGATATATTGGATTTTTATGATGTTAATTAATAATTATTATTAATTATAGTAATCTATCTAATATCTTTAAATGAGCTAATCTTAAATATAAATATATATCATCTGAATTTCGGATTCAACTGATCTTCTTTTTTCTCAACCGTGATTGTGAATTTTTTGTGGCTATATGTCATAAGCTCAATAAAGCAATTAAATGGCTTATTATTTATATATTGGTTAGGTAAATCTGTGTCTACAATAGGTGTTTTGTGTAATTTTCCCATTTTTACATATATACTTGTTTAAAATAGATTGTTATCTGAAGCAGGCGCGCGGGGAGTAGGACGCGCTCTTTGACCGCGTCGACCCAAGCCAATCACGATTGCGTTCATGTACTAAATCCACGTTCGTTGTCTCGACGGCGGCAATTCCGACGTCGAACAAAGTTTAATTTATAACCGCATAGTGGCTTTTACCGGTGTTGCGCGCTAATATGTTTATTACTCTCGGCTGACCTCGATCGAGAGCAAAGGTCGCGACATTAAGTGACGGTGCAAAAGAATGATTTTAATAAACAATACTATAATAACTTATTTATACCACAATAACATTTACCATTATTTTTAATTTAAATAGAAAGATTTTAATGCTTAAAAGTTTTCCTATATCGCCTAGATATCACACCAGGCAGAGAATTTAATACTTATAAATAGGCCGTCAAAGTTAATTCAATATAGTAAGTTCGTCGCCGGCAAGACAAATTGGAAACTTGAGAAATGTTGACACAATCTTGTAGTAATCTTATGAAAACAATGCCGTCCGAACATATTAAAAGTTATTTGAATAATTGAATAACATTTAGAAATTAAATGTTATTAAAGTGTAAAACACAACTAACATATGAGTACCATTTATTCTTCTCTGTCATCTCTATCATATATCTGTGCCATGTCACATTCTAAAGGCACAATTTAGTAACGAGTTTGCGAAGTTTTTGCAATTAGCAAGGACACTCCCTGCTATCTACCAAGCTAATCTACCAATCCGCATTGGAGCAGCTTGATAGGTATTAGTTTCTATCCTCTTCTCAAAAACGGAGAGAGGTAGCTTATGCCCAGCTCTACTTTACAGGCCGACTTTACTATCAAGCGTGACACATTGTGAATAAAAAAACTTTCATAGATTGATAATAGATGGCGTTTTTCATTATCATCCTAATATAAATAAATTAACAGGATATCTTTATATAGCCTATATGTTACCCCGGTGCATAAGGAACAATTGTGCCAAATTTCATCGTATTTGGTTCAGTGGATTTGCCGTGAAAACGTAACAGACAGACAGACTTTTGCATTTAGGTTTTATAATCACCATTAAATTTTCTGCAAAAACGTTATAAAAAAACCGACAAAATCTTATAAATTTACAGACTCTATAACAGAACTACTTTTACTATAATCTTCACGTGTTAAGCGACTGCATGCAATGCTAATGTGTATAAAGCAGACAAAATACACTACATGCACCCAAAGTCGTCTCCAACAGCAACAATGCACACAAGCAATACACAACAACCTCCAAAATCTCTACGATTACAAGCAATATAACATAACTAACTACTTTGCTATAATCCGCACGGGTTAAGTGAAATGCAAAGCCAATGTGTATGAAGCAGGCAAAATCTACGCACCTTATACATGCAGGACCAGCCACCACATGCACCCTAAGGCGCAATTCACCAGCAACAACGAACACAAAAGCAGCACACACACCCACCACCACAATCTCGACGATTATTTCGCCCCGAAACCGAAGCATTATCAGGAGGATAGACTCCACGGCAAAATCGTTCGCATTACAATTTTGTACATTATTATGCACAATTAGCACTGCATACATTCGCTCAACCCGCGCGGATTATAAAAAAGTAATTCCCTGCCTAAGTAACGCCTGCTTCTATAAATCATATTATTATTTTTTGCCTGCAATTATCCAACAGTCTTCTATTGGCTATTGAACATGTGTTTTTAATTTCTACTTTTTGGCTTATATGTCTAAATTAATTTTAAAAACAAATAGGGTATTAACTCAATTGTTAGGTAGCTTAAGTCTTGTTAAATACATATATTCAAAAAAATACCTACCCAATTTCATGCGGACTAGTATTTGTTAGATAACTATTCATATCGCGTTGACGACTGACCCTTTTTTGTTTGGAAGTCGAGACGAGTGCCACCATTTAGTAATGGACCGGGGTTTTCATATACACTCGGTAAACTGTGTTTCAATGGAGTGGACACAAAAATGGATGAGTAAAATGGACGCGGAACGTTAAACGGAAAAAAACGTAGATAGTGACTAGTGGAAAATTGTACTGGAATTTTCACTGTCGTGATAGCCCGGCGAGAACGTGTAGCACTTCGCACTTCGACGGGGTCACGGGTTCAAAACCCGCGCGGACACAAATCAGTTTTTCTATTAAAACCTGTCTCGATTGGTATTTGCAATTTATCAAACACGTTTCCGTGATAACGTGACGAAACTTGCATATCTATAGGTAATTCTAAGGATATTTGTAACTTACCAATCCGCATTAAAGCAGCGCAATGGGCTTTAACTCCAACTTTTCTCTACAAAAAGAGAGATAGAAGAGACCTATCCCCAGAAGTAAGATAATAAGCGACATTTTTTCGTACCGTCTCCCCGGAAGATGTGCCCAATAAAGTATAAAAAACTAAGTACTGAACGTAGAATAATACGGCTAATAGATGCCTTATCGGCATCGTTGTTAATTTCTTGCTTACACATGATAGAGAAACTATGTATCGTTGTTAAGGTGGGTGTCTTCGCGTAGTCGGTATTTATGTTGTTATATATGTTATAATATATTAATTAAGTAGGTTAGTAGGACTAAGTATCAAAAATGAATTGTTTAAACAGTTTTTGTAAACTCAAAGCTTAAAACGTTATCAAAGTCCGATGGACAATATCAAATTGATCCATCAATTATTGCTCCGTCCAATTATTCTCCGACGGGAAATCCGAATTAGATCGCGTCACAAAGTTTGAGGTGGGATAATTGTTTGATTGTTAAATACGGCATTGTTGATAAATGCGCTAGCTGGTAATTCGCAGAGCACAGCTGTTTTATTGAGCACCAGATATAATATAGGAAAATGAAATTTGGTAAATGATCCTGTTAATCATTTACTTGTATCATTATCATTTATTATATCTGTAACGAATTAGTTAAACCAATTGCTGTAGTTTGAGTACACTTATTGCAAAATGCATTTTTTTATGTAAAAAAACCTGTAATTATATTATATTGTCCAATGATTTGAGGACTCAAATGTCTTTTGACTTTAATAGAAAGAAAAATTCTTAAACTTTCAATTATTATAAACTTTCAATTGGAATATGTTAGGAAATTTATTTAATAATAATGATATTTATAATGGTATTAAAATAGTTAATGCCTTAAACGGAACGTATCATTGTCAACGTCTTACTTTTAACGTTTTGCTTAATTGTCTAAACAGCGCTGGATTCCAGCGTATTTAGTATAAATGGACCAAAAAAAAATTAAGATTCCATAATTACGTTTTTGTAAAAATAATAATTTAAAATATTTATGTAATAAATTATTTTAGCTTTTATTAACAATAATTTCTTTCCAGATATTAAAAATGGTGTTTAGAATAAAATATTTCTTTCATTAGATGTATGGCTTACGATCTTAATCTCTGTGGGATCAAATAAAAAAATATTGCGATTTATGTCAATTATTAGTCATTTTTAGTACATGTTGCCATAGACTAATAAAGAAAATATAAGGTGCGCTTATGAACATGCTTTCTCGAAATGATTGTTTTTCTGACGACGAAAAATGAATGATCAACTTTTACTTGAAGGATGATAAAAATCCTATCGTTTTTATAATGTTCTTATAGTATTTAGAATGTACATTTAGTTTTCTATAACCTCAGACTATAACTCTTATTTTATATAGTTCCCCCATAGAAATTAAATAAAACAATAATTGATCCTAAGATAACAAATATTTTTCTATCTTACAATATAAAAATTAATACTGTAACGTCTGGGCCCAAAGATGTATGAAATTCTGGCATTCTCCTTTGCTTTATAAGTTCGAAGCGATCTTCAGAACATATCGAATAATGCATTCAAATGTCGATATTATTGTTATTTTAGCTTTCGCAATGAGTACTATCTTGTGCAACGAATTTTACTGGCCATTCAGAGAGATAACGCGTAAAGTGTAATGGGCATATTTTTAATGCCTCCATTACCCTGATACGTATCTGAACCATTTTGTATACGTATTTAATGAAGCATTTTTTTTACTGGTATCATCGTTAAAGAGCTTAGTTTTTCTTTGAATAAATTCAATCGAAAGTTAACACGAAAATACCTGTTCAGATTTCTAGGGGTTTTTTTTACATTATCCATAAAATATTATTAAAATAATCATGTATTTTTCATTATAAAAATATTTTATGACGGACAACATATGTTTCATCATCATCCTTCATAGTATACATCCTCCTGCCCTTGTCCCACTCTAAGTTAGGTCAGCACAACATGTTCAAACGTATTTTACACAGGTGACCTCAAAAGGTTGCAAGAATCTAAGCGGTAGAACAACATGTGGGATTTGCAAACCTTGCAGAGATATGTCAGGCATTCGTCTTGGATCGTTTTGAAAAAGAAACCGATTACAATTACTTCAATATTCATAACTTTTTATGTAAAATGAGCATTATCCCCAAATATCATCTTGTGTACGGAGGGCGAATAAATCACACTCACACATACGTAAAAGTAACAGCCTGTTACTATGCCCACTGCTGGGCTAAGGCCTCCTCTCTCCGTTATTGGAGAGAAGGATTGGAGCTAAGACCTACCACGCTGCTCCAATGCGGATTGGTAGGTTACACATATCCCTAGAATTCTCTGGAGATATGCAGGTTTCCTCACGATGTTTTCCTTCACCGAAAAGCGTGTGATAAATTGCAATTATCAATTAGACACATAAGTTTTAATAGAAAACTCATTGGTGCCTGCCCGGGGTTTGAACCTATGTCGTCTCTAGAGAGTCGCACGGTCTCACCGCTAGGCTATCACAGCTTACACATACGTAATAACTTCATTTTCTTGCGCCATAATTAATAACTGGGGTTTAGTAATATCGCGCGATGAATAATATCACTTCTTTAGTTACGAAATTTTTGGTATATCACACTTACATTGTAAAGAGTAGGTTCTTAGGATCAATAAAAATAAAAATACTATTAAAAAAGGTTAATGCAGAAAGCCTAATATACTATTGAAGATTACCTAGAAGATAAGAATGCGTGGATATAGCTTCTCTTCAACCCTGTACAAGAAATTTTTAATTATGTGTAAGTCGCTAAAGAGTCCAGCTGTTTGCTGATCACCTGGTCCCCAATAATTCGAGCTGCTCTGCGCTGTATGCGATCGAATGGCTTAAGTTGGTACTGGGGTGCGCCAGCCCAGAGATGAGAACCCCATGTGAGGCCGGACTTGTGCTTTATCCTATGAGCCAACTTGAAGTAATGTCTCGCCTATTGATAACACCCAATTTTTTGGAGGCCAACTTAGCCTTCCTTTCCAAGTGATCACGATACTTGCAGCTATTGGGAATATCGAATCCAGTATCTCGATACTACTTGAGTTACTGTGCAATGTACATTTTTTTCAGATGTTCTTCTGACTGAATCAACTAGTGTGACGCGTCGGACTCGGACGGAGGTACGGGCGGGAAAAGAATACGTACAAGTGACAAGACAGTAGTTTATTCACTTATACAGAGAGAATCGCGGACGAGTCCTTCACAGCATTCCAAATATGGATGTACCAGAAGATACACTGTATGGGGATGTCACTCACTAAGAAAACATTTTTCTACAAACCAACGCTATCTACCAGGAAGGGGGCCCTAACAAAAATATTATGGTTGTTTCAGTCTTGTACTAGGTAAAATAAACTTTTTATTTTGTGATAATAATGAAATGCGCATTAAAATGTGAAAATATATTAAGAAATAGTTTCAGAATTTTTATTTTTATTTTTTAAATATATTTTTTAAACTCGAGTTATGAAGTGATTCTTGCATTAATTATTCTATTGATTCTTGCGGTAGTAGAAACGTAACGTCAAATGTCAATCATGTATCATGTTGTTTATTCAAAATTTCTCGTCTAATGATTTCTCAAATTTTGCCAATTAAATTTTCTTGACTTTTTTAATTATGAATGCTTTCTTTTATTTATATTTTTCTTTAAAATTAAACATTAAGGCTACCTACGGGGGAATAATTTACGATGTATAATCTTAGGTGGCGCTACTAACATCGATACTATAGATTGCTCTATCTTCAGTGATTGCCAGTGGCGTCAACTTCTGGGGAGGAGACCCCTAGTTTGAGTACGGAAATCTTCATGTGCAATGTGGCGCATCTATCTCATATTATAGTGTATCATCTATGATACACCGTTTACAATGTCGCTTAGGCTTAGTGTTCCAGTAGGATGCACTTTGATGCACGATGTATATCCCACGAACATTTTGGTATGGGGACGTCTTAAATAATAACGAAGCACTTCTATAGCGCGGAGCAAAGTATTAGTAGCGCCATCTGTTATTCCAGTGAGGAAAACACGTAAACCGCGTTACTAGTTAGTTATGTTACACTAGTCAAATAAATAAATTGCACACTTACACGTATTTTCGCTTCTTTAGTCCCGTGTTCTTTTGTAGTTTTTTTTACCAAGAATGTGTATTGAATTTTTCCAGTTCACAAATATAAAATCTTGTATTATGGTTATATTTTTGGTATTTTGAACATATAACACGGTTTTATGTGTACTTTCATAGTACGAGCTCGCAATTAATAGCTGTACTCATGTAATATCATGAGAATTAATAACGTCAGGACGCGTTCTTATTACTCAGGTGTCACACTCATAAAAACCGAGCGTAAATACAGCAAAAACATAGTATGTTAGTTTAGGTCGATACAATTTATTGTGTAATTAAGGTGGCATTTATTATTTACGGCTCGCTAATGACATCTCGGACTAAATAAATTGCTACAGACGACGCTCGAATATAGAGTAGAATTTTGAATATACAGTGAAATTTATTTATTTTTATTTGTTAGCGGTCAGACCGTGCGACTTTTTCGAGGGGAAGACGAGTTCATACCCGTGCAGGCACGATTGAGTTTTTCTATTAAAACTCACGTGTCTAATTGATAATTTCAATTTATCACACGCTTTTCGGTGAAGGAAAACATAGTGAGGAAACCTGCATATCTCTAGAGAATCCTGGGGATATGTGTAACCTACTAATCCGCATTGGAGCAGCGTGGTAGGTCTAAAACCCTTCTCTCCAGAAACGGAGAGAGGAGGCCTATTCCCAGCAGTGGGATGGTAACAGGCCCCTACTTTACTTTACTTGTTTTATATAATTAGGCGTAACTTTGCGGAGATCCATAATACAAAAGTAATAATAAAAATTATTTTGCTATAATCCGCGATACAGTAAATAGAAAATATATATAGTGCTAAATGTATAGTGGTCTATCCGTTTTTTCATACCCAACACATACAGGATTCGTAAAAACATTTTTTCTATTAGCCATATTGAAGGATAAAAATATTTTTTTTTCCATCACATAATTAAGGAAAAACATTAGATGAGAGTAGTTTAACACTTCAGTTGGCTTGTAACATAAACATTGTCAATATTGATTGTCCATAGTCACAACGTGATAAGCATTAAATATTTACAAGCGATATCCGTATGGCAAATAAATCACACTCTAAGTAAGAACATTATTTACTCGTTGTTTTCATAGTAATTAATTGCTTGGCTCGTTTTATATCGCGAAAATGAATAATACCATGAACACTTTTGCGCATTTCTGTAATCTACAACGTAGTTTGCCTATTATGGTAATTTTTGTAGCGTTACGGCGTCAGTTGGGTGTGGAAATTCATTTGCATAATTTCTTTAGAATAGAAAGAAATTTATAAGTTTATTTTTTATAAAAAAATGCCAAATATCTAAACGTAGCCTTCGTCGGCCAAGTCTCCTTGTTATCCCAAAAAACCGTACAAACTACGTCAAGAAAAATATCGCGAATGCATGCAGGAGCACAACTTTTTAATAAGTTACCAACTGATATTACACATCGTTCAACATTTTTAAAAAACTTTCACCGGGAAGCTTATTTGTAAATTACGCTAAATGAAGTCAACAAACTAAACTAAAAAAGAACAACTGTTGAACAGGCAGGTCTTTTGGTGACCGCCTAAGTTTTTGTAATTAGTTCATATTCTCATATAAGAGACCATTGGTTTTTGTTGAGAATAAATTATTTAAACCTAAAGCAATTTTTTTTGCAATAATCTCCAATTCTATTTATTCTTTATTCAAGTTGTCTTTCATAAGCTGTTTAGAATTTTTCTTTCAAAGTTTTATGTCTAATTTCTGTCAAATTTTTATGAAGCTACCGTTCGGAAAGCAATAACACGGCAGTCACTCTCTTGAAAAGTTATTATTATAATCATCATCCTCCTGCCCTTATCCCACTCTGAGGTATGTTGTGATATGATTTGGCTACGTATTTTACGAACGTTCGCCTGGCTGACATCAACTTACCTAAGTCTTATTTTACGACCCCTCGGTAAGAAAGAGGGTGGTCTATTCTTCTCAACAGGATAACACGCGGTGGGTCAACTTAACTTAGTCGGCTTTTACAACGCAATGCAATAATCTCCAACTCAATTTATTCTTTATTCAAGAGCTTATGAAGCTGTTTCGAATCGTCAAATTCTAATGAAGCTACAGTTCGGAAAAGTCCTCTTACCAGCAAGAACTCGGCGGTCACTCTTAAAGATTATTATTATAATCATCATCCTCCTACCTTTATCACACTCTGAGTGAGGTCGGCACAACATGTTATATCATGTTATAAATCATATGACATGTGGTAACGTATTGTACGCCTGCCTGACGTCAACTTACCTTAATCGTATTTTACGACCCTTCGGTAAGAAAGAATGGAGTTTAGGTGGTCTATTCGACTCGGCCGCCACACACGGCTTTCTTATAATTATATTAAAAAGTCTTCAACAGATGGATCACCAAAAAAACATAAAATGCTCCTTAGAAGACAACAAGAAAAAGCCGCTATCAGCAAAATAGAGTAATAACTTTGTTGTGTTATATAATTACACACAAGTTCCCTTCGTTATCACGTTACAGTAAAAGTTTTTGGTTCAAATATAAGCTATGAGTTCGGAACAATGTTCCAACTGTAGACCCCTTCCATTGAGACAAATTTGAACTTCCATATTACTGATACAATCTCTTAACAAACTTTGGGAACAACAAACTCCTTAACATATTTGAGTCAGAAAGTTTAGTTAGTAGAACGCTTTTGTATAAACGAGAACATAATGCAAGTATCTAAGAATAAGATGTAGACAAATTATTTTATACTGTTTGGAGAATAGCCATTTATATAATTGGCTAGAGTGACCTAGAAACGATGGATGGTGGGTGTTTCGTATCGGACAAATGTTTCGATGCAAGTTAAGAAAATCACGGCAATGTTATTTCAAAGTAACACTAAGACTTTTACACAATGCTTGACGACTTTTGAGTATTACCTCATTAGTGCAGGCCTACTATGAACTCTTATTGCGAGTCAATTGAAGACGTAAACGACGACCGCGAACCGCTTTCTTTTCGTACCATGAAGTGTGAATTGCATTGGGGTCGTAATGTTTGAAAAGGATAACGTTATATAAATTAAAGATAACTCTGTCTCTTTTCCGAATTCCGAACGCTCATTCGGCAACGACTTAAAGACCACCCTTATTTCTTACCGAGGTGTCGTAAAAGGCGATTAAGGCAAGTTGACGGCAGGCAGGCGGCTGGTCGTAGAATACGTAGCCAAATCATATGGCAACATGTTTGTAAAATGTTGTGCCGACCCCACTTAGAGTAGGATAAGGGCGGGAGAATGATGATGTTTTATATAGTGCATATTATCAGTGATGACAAATGAATTTAAAATTTGGCCGTTCTTTGGGAAAGTTCATAGCGGGTGATAGGCTATTTCTCGTAAGATTATACTCATATTTGTCCTTAAATAATTTATAGAAGTAGGCTTTATTTTGCGGAGATCCATAATACAGAAGTAACAGTAAAATTATTTTTCCATAATCCGCGATAAACTAAACGGAAAATGTATATAATGCTAAATGTATAGTGGACAATCCGTTTTTATACTCGATACATTGAGTCGTTCTTACGTAATCATTTTATTATTACTTTCGTATTTGTCATTGGAAGTCGAAATTAAAATTATCGATTTAAAGATTTAATTACATTTGGCGCATAAAGTCAAAGTAAACATTGAGTTCTAGCTGCGAACGTCCAAACAGCGTTACGCGGCGGCATCAAAGGATTCTAGTGTGTAACAAATTCAAAGTGAATTAGCGCGGAAAAGCGGAAAATTTTAATTAACGCGATGCTGAATGCTCGAAGTGAATGCTTAATCTATCTTCCACTTCTGTAGTACGGTTTGGAATTTTGATACGTTCTCTCTCAAATGCGTTTTAAAATTTGTAATTTTGATATAACTGTATTAAACGGTATTCAAAAGTTTCGTAGCTGTAGTTGCACGTTCAATTAATACTGATTTTTAAGTAACATTTTAACAGTAAAAACAATAAAAAATATTTAAATTTTTCTTTTTTTACGTTTAATTGCTATAACGATTCGAGATTGGTCTCAAATTAAATGAATAATTATAATTTTAAATATCACAATATACACTATTAAAAAAATCATATAGACCTGTCGGCTTTTAAATTAAGAATTATCCATAATTATCTACCTATACTTATTATAAAATAAAGTCCCCAAAGCTGTCTGTTTGTATGTAATCGATTTTCTCAAAATATACTGAACGGATTTTAGTACGGTTTTAACTAAAAGGTAGTGCAATTCCTCCGAAAGGTTTAAGTTAATAGCACATAACCGTTTCATGTAAATTGAGTAGAAGAGGTCGTTTTACAACAACTTTTAGTAGGGTTAGTAACAAACCGGTGTCGATAGTAGTTTAGAGGGGGGAATAGGTATAAAAAGCGGTGTAGGATATCAGAGAGCCAGTCTCATGCCGAGACTCGAGCGACTATAACATGCTTAAAACTGAATTTCACGACGGGCGAAGCCGCACGTAGTTCTAGTTAACAATATGTGTAACTGTCTTGTTGTATCTTCGTCTGTTACGCTTCCAAAGTTAATTTAAACCAATATACTGGTTTAAATATCATCGTTCTACTGCCCTTATCCCAATCTAAGTGGGGTCGACACAACCAGTTTTAAACATTTTGTTACACGTTTTGGCTAGTTATTATACGACCGGCCGTCTGCCTGACGTGAACTCACCTTTTACCTTAGTCGCCTTTTACGACACCTCGGTAAGAGGTGGTCTAAAATAGCACACAATTGAGGGTATTTCAGCACTCAAGTTGATGCAAATATAATTGTGGGTATCGTTTGTTCATGATCAAGGTTTCCCGTGACTTTCTTTCATGGATATCGCTTACTAGTTTCTGGCTCAGATTTCTATCCATAGGGTTCCTTAATTTCTTATTAACAATATTTTCTATGCGTAATTATTTCGACAACAAACTAAGACTAAACTTAAGGGGAAAATTTATAAATCAGTCATTAGACCTGTCGTAATGTATGGATCAGAATGTTGGGCAATGAAAAAGATGGATGAAAGAAGAGTACATGCAAATGAGATGAGGATGTTAAGGTGGATGTGTGGTGTGACAAGACTACATAAAATAAGAAATGAGTATATTAGGGGAAGTATGAAAGTTGCGCCCATTATGGAAAAGATGAGAGGTGCAAGATTGGGATGGTATGGACATGTAATGAGGAGGGATGAAGATCATGTGACTAAGCGAGTGTTGAATATGAATGTGGATGGATATGTGACTAGAGGGAGGCCTAAAAAGAGATGGTTGGAATGTGTGAAGTATGACATGCGTATAAAAGGAGTAGCGCCAGAGTTGACGAATGATAGAAGAGAATGGAAGAGGAAAACATGTTGTACCGACCCCACTTAGAGTGGGATAAGGGTAGGAGAAAGAAGAATTATTTCGACAACAATTACCGTAAATTAATTGTTGTTATAATTATTTTGCTATATCTATTACGCCGTGTGGTATCCGGCAGAATAGAATAGACCACCCTCCTTTCTTACCGACGTGTCGTAAGAGGCGACTAAGGTATGTGCCGTGTGGTATCCGGCTGCATAGAATAGACCACCCTCATTTCTTACCGAAGTGTCGTAAAAGGCGACTAAGGTAAGTTGATGTCAGGCAGGCGGCCGGTTGTAAAAAAAGTAGCCAAATCATGTGACAACATGTCTGTAACATGTTGTGCCGACTTGCCGACACTTAGAGTGGGATAAGAGCAGGAGAATGATCATGATTTTGCTATATCTATTCGAGCTATTTGATAGCGGATTCCTTAATAAATGTAACTTCATAGATTTCTGTTAATATCAGCCATTTCATTTAGTTGCATCTTTTTAAAGGCTATAGGAGATCGTCTTACTTCGTTTATATCTGGAACCTCGTAAAAGGGTTCGATCCCGTGCTAAACAAAGGCGTAAAATTCTCGTAAACAATGCTAGTAAAAACTTAATTCTCGTTTTATACCTTACTAAATAACAGTGTACGAAATTCAAGAATGCACAACCAAATAAATCGCTTTGTTTTTAATGCAGCAGTAGAGCTTTGTAAAATCATGTTTGCAATTATTTCAGTTTACAAAACTATCTTTAGCATATTAATATGTAAAAATACGGGTCACATTGCGTCTAAATCGAGTTACCTTTGTATAAGGTTCGACGTTTCGGCAGAGGTGACTGGCCCGTTGGCGCAGTGGGTAGTAACCCTGCCTTTAGCTCTGCGGGTCGTGGGTTCAATTTGTCGAGCCTTCTTCGAGCCTGGGTATATATTTGTATTTAAGTATATATTTAAAATTTATATGTATATGTTTACCAGTTTTCTATCACCCATAAAACGAGTATTAAGTTACTTAATTGATAATTGCAATTTATAACACGCTTTTCGGTGAAGTAAAACATCGTGAGGAAACCTGCATATCTCTAGAGAATTCTGGAGATATGTGTAACCTACCAATCCGCATTAGAGCAGCGTGGTAGGTCTTAGCTCCAACCCTTCTCTCCAGAAACGAAGAGAGGAGACCTATTCCTAGCAGTGGGATCAATAGGCCGCTACTTTACTTTTTTTATTTATGAATCGCAAAGTTTAAAATCTATCTATAGCATACTAATATTTTAAACTAGCTGTGCCTGTGGCTTAACCATAAGAGATAGAGACATGTTGTCCCAGAATTTTTTGTACAATAATTTGTAGATTCACTTTCTACTCTTGATTACTCCTAAAGCTTAGTTTACTTTCAGTGATAACGCTTCTAACTCGAATTAGACGTTGGTTTAACATCATATCTAACATCGTAACTATCGCTTTGTTTGAAACTTCATTTTACCTGTATAATATCAGATACCTTTCGGGAATGGAATTATCTAAAATTTGATAAATTAAAATATTATCAACAGTAATTTATCTATCAAATTTTAGATAATTCCATTCCCGAAAGGTATCTGATATTATACAGGTAAAATGAAGTTTCAAACAAAGCGATAGTTACGATGTTAGATACGATGTTAAACCAACGTCTAATTCGAGTTAGAAGCGTTATCACTGAAAGTAAACTAAGCTTTAGGAGTAATCAAGAGTAGAAAGTGAATCTACAAATTATTGTACAAAAAATTCTGGGACAACATGTCTCTATCTCTTATGGTTAAGCCACAGGCACAGCTAGTTTAAAATATTAGTATGCTATAGATAGATTTTAAACTTTGCGATTCATAAATAAAAAAAAGTAAAGTAGCGGCCTATTAATCCCACTGCTAGGAATAGGTCTCCTCTCTTTATCTTTTTTTTTTTTTTATAAAACTAAAAAAAAACCAAACAAAATTATATATACATATTTACATCTATTTACACTAATTTTATCTAATTAAATATTATCTAACTAAAAGTTAAATATTTTGTTTTCGTAACTTGTACAAAGTTCGCTGAAAGCAGTTTCAAGCAAGCACTGTCAAATCCTATTTGACAGTACTTAGAACAGTTAGTTATATTTTAATTTACAAATAAATTTTGGGAGATCGACATTCAAATACGTAACGTTTTGCAGATGTTAAAATTAATCACAACAAATTTATTAAGGTCGAATCCTATTATCCAATTGTTTGAGACAACAATATAAGACAAATACTGCCGTTTAATATCTTCGTAAATAAAAACTGTAGGCTGTGTTAAATAAAAACAACAACATAATATAAAAAGTAAAAGTAACGGCCTTTTACTATGCCCGCTATTGAGCTAAGGCTTCCTCTCTCCGTTTTTTGGAGAGAAGGATTGGAGCTAAGACCTAACCACGCAGCTCCAATGCGGATTGGTAGGATACACATATCCCTAGAATGCTGTAGAGATATGCAGGTTTCCTCACGATGTTTTCCTTCACCGAAAAGCGTGTGATAAATTGCAATTATCAAATAGACACATAAGTTTTTAATTGAAAAACTCATTGGTGCCTGCCCGGGTTTGAACACGTGTTCCCCTCGAAAGAGTTGCACGGTCTCACCTCTCATCACAGCTCTCATAATATAAGTCTTCCAATATTCATTAATTATTTACCTTGCTAGATTATAATCGAGGTATCATTAAAAAATAAATATCAACATCTCTCACGATCGAAGCGATAAGGGATCTATTAGTCGTATCTATTCTTACACAATCAAAAATGGGATTCCCTAAATACTAAAATCATTACTGTTCATACGCCAAATGACACCAAACGAAAAATGAGTTTTCTTATACTTTGCACCATTTTTATCAGTGATACTTGTACTAAGTAGTGAATTTCTTTAAAAAGATCGAAACTCTCGTGATGTTTTCAAAATATTTAGCATTATTAACTTCACAAATTTGTTCGCAGATGAATTTCTTTAGGTATATTTATTCTTGCGGGAAAGTATTTTACTCTATGACATATATTGAGCACTAAATTCAGTCAGGAAAGTCGGCAATTCAATTTAGCTCGTGAATTTCAACATTCCCGATCCGTAGGATGCTAGTATACCAAGTATTCAAGAGAGCGTATTATAGCAATAATTCTTTCTACAATCTTTTTCATAATTATATTATCCAAATACGTAATGACTGATTTTGAAGTATTCTTCCTTTGAATCTCAAAATACTCTCTATCTAACTAGGCACTTTTAAAAATCATCTAAAAACTCATTACCTTAGTTCATAACTTTGTGACGCCTAAATCGTTTATCTCAATTTTTATTAAATGAATCCACTGATCAATTAAACGTATACGAGAACTTTGGCATAGTTAAATCTTCTTAAATTGAGTTTAAGTTCGCACCTGTACTAATAACTTTTAGGTCAAGGTTATGTGTCCTATTACATTATTTGGAATGGCATATTACACTACGGTCATCAGATCTATATATGTATACACCGTATTCGGTTTTTAAAAAACGTAATATAATTCCTGTGGCTAAAATGCTACATTTAAATGTTTTTTTTTTACGAAGGATGCTGAGGTATCGTCGGTAGGTGCCACCCGTAGGTATAAAAAAATTGAGTTACGTGTCTGTGTATTAACGTGTACTTATTTGAATGTGTATTTATTGTAATACACCACCTACCTTCATTATTTTCTGAAAACCCTACAAAATGTTTATTTTTTGTGAATGTAATATTTTTGCTAAAACTTTGTAGTGTGCAATAAAGTATACAGAAAAAAAAATTCAAATGCCATCGTTTGTGAATCAACTGATGTCAAGTCTACGGGTTGATACGATGATTAATATCAAGATGATGACTTAGATGATAAGGATGTGTGGATATAGTTGCACTTCTACCCTGTACAAGACAGTAATAAATAAATGTAACTAGTTCTAAGATTTATATTTTAAAAAGAGCAACCGCCGAGTTTCTTGCTGGCTCTTCTCGGTAGGAACAGCTTTCCGAACCAGCAGCAAAGTTGACGATTCAAAAGCTCTTGTTTACAAGTTTACTTGAATAAAGAATATTTTGAATTTGAATTTGAATGAAGTACGTCTGTTTATCTGTTACGGTTTCACGGCTAATCCACTGGAGAAATAGATATTGGTTACAGAAAACATAACAGTATGGAAGGTTTTCTGTATCCAATATAGTATACAAATTTGAGGAATACTTAGATGATAAGAACGCGTGGAGATCGCTAGTGTTCGACCCTGTGGAAGATAGAAATGGCTAAATGTAACTAGTTATTAGTTAAGTATTATTTTGAAAACAGCAACCGCCGAGTTACTTGCTGGCTCTTTTCGGTAGGAACAGCTTTCCGAACCAGTAGTTGTTGACGATTCAAAAGCACTTATTTACAAGTTTACTTAAATAAATAATATTTTAAATTTGAATTTGGATGTTTCATATATTTCATTTCATATACATCTCCGTTCACGAATAAATTTCGGGGAATATTAAAGTTTACGTGAAAGAAACTGGATGTCCTTTTATAAATAAACTTTTTTACATTTTATAACGCGTCTATCGGAGTCAGGCATCGCTCGTTTTAATTTCGAAAGGTATTCGAGGTCTTTCATGATCCTTTTCACATATTTTCATCCTTTCTCTTCCAGGCCACTAGGCCAGCCTTTCACAGATTTTTAGCAACCGCAAGGAAAAAGGGGTGCCCTCTCCGTTTGTTTTATAGAACGCCCTTTTGAAGAGTCAATGACTTGTACGTAACCCTAGGCTAAGATCTTTGTAGAGGGTTGGCATATTTTAAGGCTCAGATAGCTTTAAGTGTGGCACTTACAATTAAGTAAAGTTTCGTGTTTTCAAATCTTTATTGCATGTATAAAATTATAGTAAAAGTAATATTTGAAATTTGGAAATTTAAACAGTTAGACATTAGAAAATAAAGTTATTTCGTAAATATGTGTCATCGCACTGAGAAGAATAGACCACCCTTATTTCTTACCGAGGTCTCGTAAAAGGCGACTAAGGTAAGTTGATCCGCCATGTGGTATCCAGCTGGGTAGAATAGACCACCCTCATTTCTTACCGGGATGTCGTAAATGGCGCCTTAGGTATGTTAACGTCGGGCAACGCGGCCGGTCGTAAAATAACTAGCCAAAACGTATAACAACATGATTTATAGAAGCAGGCGTTACTTTGCGGAATTCCATATTACAAGCAATATAACAGAACTAACTACTTTGCTATAATCCGCACGGGTTAAGTGAATGCATGCAAAGCCAATGTGTATGAAGCAGGCAAAATCTACGCACCTTATACATGCAGGACCAGCCACCACATGCACCCCAAGGTGCAATTCACCAGCAACAACACACACAAAAGCAGCACACACACCTACCACCACAATGTCGACGATCGTTTCGCCCCGAAACCGAAGCATCATCAGGAGGATAGGCTCCACGACAAAAATCGTAATGCGCCGCGCTACCCATACAAGCCGTCTTAAATAGTTCAACTCCCACCAATACCCTCCCCTCCGAACACATGTAGCAAAACGGAATTAGATACATTTACTTGCTCGTTAATTAAGTGACCATTGTTATTTTTTATTATCTCAAGTTGCTCTAACGTATTGAGTCGGAGTCCCTTATCACAAGTGTAGAGAATATGAAATGAATGGTCATTAGGCACTTTATGACCGCTTTCCAGCAAATGTTTTGCAAAATTAGAATTTTTTGGTTTATTATTCCTAAACGCAGCCATATGTTCCCGGAATCGAACCGCAAAACTTCGGCCAGTCTGACCTACATATGTACTGTTGCACTCAGGACAATCTATTTTATAAACCCCAGATTTTTTACCCTTATCTAATATATCTTTATATTTACACAACAAACTACGAAGAATACTAACCAATCGCTTCGTAGTTTGTTTGTTAAACAATATTCACACCAAAAACCATAGATAAATGACAATATAAATACTATATTAATTTATATGGAAACCATAGTTGCGATGAAAAATATCCAGTGCTGCTATGCAAACAAATAATATAAAGATTGTAAAAGTAAATTAATTAAATAAACATACAAAATAACGCGAAAATATTCTCATCACGATGAGAAGTCGCGTGCAAACTAATGAATCTATTCAACATCTCTCTGGATATGAAATGACCGCCATTTTAGTTGATTTATGGTTGAAGCGTCATTTTTTGCTTATGGTCTATTTAAATTTTCTTTCTTTAAATAAAGTGAATTTAAAAAATATAACAAATAATGCAACCCGCTCGTGCTTAGTATGCATTTATCCTTCAGTAGAAAGATTAAATAAAATAGAAAGGTTTTTGAAGCAGGTAAGGTAAGTGGTTCGGAGTAATGTGCCTTTATCAACGCAATATATTGCTAATACTCGTAGCATTTTGACTTGATATTGCAAAAGTAAAAGATTCGCTATCTGCTGCTAAGTTAAACCATTTCCCGTTAATCTTTACGTATATCCATATGAGAAGAGTAAAACTAGGTCAATATGCATAAATTATGTGTCTTCTTTTCAGAAAACTTTGGGTAGTGTGGATTACTAACATAAAAAGCAAGATGAGGTTATTACCTTCAGTTACGTCATAATTTTACCGTTTCGTGCCGTAACTTAACTGTTAATTTAATTTCCGTTAATTGAATACTGCTTAACGTAGCCAAAAAGTTAGTAAAGAAAGACAGTCTACCTTTGATAACGCCTTGTTTTTTATTTAATTTGCGAATCATATTATATGTCAAATCTGAACCCAAATGTGGTAATGGCGATTTACTCCGAACAGAAAGACACGACACTCATTATGCAGATTAACAAAAAACCTTTTATTACTTACGATTATTGTGAAATCACAATGAATTTACGCGCACCTAGTAGCACTGGATTTAACACCAATTATTATGCACAAACGATTTTAGTACAAATTGAATGTGAAATTAGGAAACAAAGGAAAAAATGGCCAAACCCTTTTGCTGATCTTGATTATTATAATTAGGCTCCGAAATACCAATATTTGTGATTTCTATGAGATGAACACTGAAGGGTTTGGTCAATGAAGTATTTATTTAATTTATAGAATTAGGCGTTACTTTGCGGAGATCCATAATACAAAAGTAATAATAAAAATTATTTTGCTATAATCCGCGATACAGTAAATAGAAAAAATATATAGTGCTAAATGTATAGTGGACTATCCGTTTTTTCATACCAAATAACAGTGATAACAAATGGAATTAAAAAATATTAATTTTCTTGTGAAGAAGATTGAGGAAACATAGAAAGCATGCTTATTACTATTCTATAATTCTACGCGTTGATACAGGCGAAACAGGTTGAAACAAATTAATTTTATCTTTATGTCAGGTTAGGTTGACTAGCGTCGGGCCTATCCGAAGCCCTTATTCATGAACTCGATATATCCGTGAAGATAGCAAGCTCTGTTTCGGAATAGGAAGGCAAACGAGCATTTGTTCGTGGACTCGCAATTATAGTGTGTTGCAGGCATTTAAAAATATGGAATTTGAAATGTCGAGACCGTATACATAATGAACTCCTTCCTACACAAAAACCGGGAACACCCCTCAAGACAGTCTATATATAAAACTAGCAATGCCCAGCGGTTTCACCCGCGTCCATACCGATCTCGTGGTAGTGGCAAGTCTACGAAGTCGGACTATAGATTTATTTTGTAGATTATTTAATTATAAAAAATGGGTATCATTAGTATTCTTGGAATAAGAGCTAACTAACCAAATGCAGGCTCTGCTATAACGGTCGCTACAATGAATTTGTTATGGCATTATTCTCTTTCGATTTACATTCTTAAATTCGTAATATCTTTTGATTGGGATGTCGGATATTTATAATTTAAAAAGTAATTTACAGGTATTGAAAGAGTTTTTAATAAAATATCATGTTTGGTTATTGTCGGCAATTTTATAAACTTTTACAATATAAAAAAGTAGTTATATTGACATAACTATAATAGTTAGACATATGGTATCGCGGACATTTTTGTGGATATTGATGCGTTCTATAATACTGTAGAACATTTTTTTGTTTGTGATGATAATCAATAGTTTTCGCAACGCACGCGATGAAAGATTTTTACGACCAAATATTCACAACTTTATTAGGGATCCCTATTTTTTTTTAAAAATGTAATATAACCTATGTTGCTCAGTGAAGAAGCAGCTTTCCAATTGTGAAAGAATTTTTGAAATAGGTCCAGTAGTTTTTGCGTGAAAACATTACAAACATACCCACATACAAACAAACATACAAATCTTTTCTATTTATAATATTAGTATAGATATGGGTCTAAAGTCCTTTAATTTAATTTACATACACATCATAAGATTTCGGGCCGACGCTCCATGGCGGAGATCCAGTATACATAATTTATAGCCAGTGCGGCAGATGCGCTGAGATCATAAATTGTCTTCGCTAGATGCACTATCGCATGCCGATGAGGTGCCGCTGAGATGCCAACAGATTTAGAGTGTTGTTTACTTAAAAATAACATCCAATTCAAGAATGACATCTTGTGTACATACAAGCTGGGCCTCACAGACTTACCCCTTACGTAAAGTTTATAAAAAAAGTCACGAGTCTGTAAAGTAAGTAAAGTAGCGGCCTGTTACAATCCCACCGCTGGGAATAGGCCTACTCTCTCCGTTTCTGGAGGGAAGGGTTGGAGCTAATACCTACCACGCTGCTCCAATGTGGATTGGTAGGTTACACATATCTCCAGAATTCTCTAGAGATGTGCAGGTTTCCTCACGATGTTTTCCTTCACCGAATAGCGTCTGATTAATTGCATTTACCAATTTGACACATGAGTTTTATTAGAAAAACTCTTTGGAATTTTATTAGAAAAAATCATTGGTGCCTGCCCGGTTTGAACTCGTGTTCACCTCGAAAGAGTCGCCCGGTTTCACCGCTGGGCTATCACATCTCACGAGTCACGAGTTTATAGGTAGGTAATTAACAGAGGAAAATAATATTTTATTGTTTTCTCTAAAACATGGATTTTACGTTATATTAAATACGCCAGTATCTATAATTTCGTTCCAGCTGATTAGAGTAGACCATCCTCTTTCTTACCGAGGGGTCGTAAAATACGACTCAGGCAAGTCGAGCCGTCGCGTGGTATCCATAAACATTCATTTTTACATATAAAATTAATTGGCCCGGTATAGCTGTAATAGTTTTTAATTAAAACAAATTGTTTGCAGAGAGACATACGAAAGAATTTTGAATGTCAAATATATGCGATATATTGTATTCTTATTCTAATTCAAATTCAAAATATTCTTTATTCAAGTAAACTTGTAATCATGTGCTTTTGAATCGTCAAAATCTACTGCTGGTTCGGATAGCTGTTCCTACCGAGAAGAGCCAGCAAGTAACTCGGTGGTTGCTCTTTTCAAATAAAATTCCTATAACTAGTTACATTTGGTCATTTCTGACTTGTATAGGATAGAATTGCACCTATATCCACACATTCTTATCATCTAAATAATCCTCAACAGTATAGTAGGCTTTCTGTATCAGCCTCTTTTTAATAGTGTTTTTAATCTGCTGTAATGGCAAGGCTAAAATCGATTGCGGAATTTTATTATAGAATCTCTTACCCAAACCCATAAACGACTACGTACTTTTGCTAGACGCAAAACAGCAGCCGCAAGCTTATGTCGGTTCCTAATTTGTCTATTATATACATCGCCAATCTTTTTATAATTATGTATATTCTTATAGATATATTATATAGGCTTTGAATAAATGTACAAACCGAAAACTGTATGGTTTAAATCAAACGATTATATACAATTATTACTGTTTCATCGCTTAGACGAGCTGTTAATAACAATTGAATGCATTTTGACCATAAATTATCTTCATTCACTGCTCTATTGCGTACTGATGAGCAATGCTTGCTTATTGAATGGATTTCATGATTCATGGTACAACTAGTTGTTTAATAAAAATATGTTTATTAATTTTGTTTGTACTTTTAATTAAGATAAAATCATTTATAAAATTAGGCGTTACTTTGCGGAAATCCATAATACAAAAGTAATAATAAAATTATATTGCTATAATCCGCGATGAAGTAAATAAATAAAATATATAATACTAAATGTATAGTAGACTATCAGATTTTTCATACCCGATGTATGCAGGATTCGTAAAAACACATGCATAAACCTCCACCACCGCCACCACAATACACAAGCACTACACATGTTCACTATCACAATCTCAATGCGATAGACTCCTGCATGTATCGAGTATGAAAAAACGGATAGTCCACTATACATTTAGCACTATATATTTTTTCTATTTACTGTATAGCGGATTATAGCAAAATAATTTATTATTACTTTTTTAAGACAAAATCATTAAACTAACTTACCTGAATGATATCAAAGGTATTCGCATTTAAACATGACTAGCGAGGATGGTTTTTATAAAAATTTATTTGCCAAATTAGTTATTATTATTCTATAATACGCGTTTGTTAAGGCAATCTATGCACTGCTATGTGTAGGAAGCATAAACCATTCTCATACCTTATACATGTGGGATCAGTTATTGCACGTAATACAAATCACCGCCACCAACAACACACTACACGAGCACTACACACATTCGGTACAATGACGTCAACAATCATTTCGCCCAATATTGGAAGCATCATCAGGAAATAAACTTTATGACAATATCGCACAAGCTTTTAATGGCCCTCCGCAAAGTAACGTCCAATTCTATTTTAAATTATTAGATATTTTTGACCGTTGTAACAATTTCCTTTTTTTATGGGAAAAGCATAGTGTATGCCAATTAATATGTAAAAACATATTCACTGTATTTCAAGCTGGAAAGTCAAACGCGTTCTGTGAGACTCAAAGATAAACATCTCATATAAACGGCGGAAGCTCTCGCTAGTCGAGCTTTTAAGACTTTTGTTTAGTTTCAAGCTCAGCTTATTTTCACCTAAATTTTTCTATATAATTTTCACATGTAAAAATCTGGCGCGAACATGTTGATAAGTCGACTTACGTCCTTTTTAAAAGTTTTTATTCAACCTGCAATTTATGTATGTGAAGGTGGAATCTTGCAAGTTAAATTTGAACCACTTACTGTTGTCCGATTGAGTTGAAATTTGACACATGGTCGAGTCTAGCATTGTTTTTAACTGTCAAGTTCTGTTTTGAAAGGAATTTGAAACCAGATCGAGCCACAGCAGCGCGTGGCTGGACAGCTAGATATACATACACACATTATCCTGCCCTTATCTGAGTGGGGTCGTTACAACATGATTTAAACATGTCGTCAACCGGCCGTCTGAAGTCAACTTAGTCGGGTGATCTATTCTACTCAGCCGGATATCACACGGTGAGTCTACTCACCTTAGCCACCTTTTACGACAACTCGGTAAGAAATGAGTACGATCTTACTCTACTCAGCCGGATACCACACGGCAATTCCAAAATTGTGTATCATAAGTAAACGTGAGTTGCAAAACCTTTCTATTTAAGCGGATAAAAGGACAGTAGCCTGCACAAAATACATCGTTTCAGAGCTACCTCTAGAAAAAGGCTCAACTCACTTTGAAAAGGAAGCTCGAAGCGCAAATACCTTTAGCTTTTGCTATCTTGTAAGCGAGCACTACTTTACACGGGTGCCGGGCGTGAGTTTTACACTGAAAACGATAAAATCAAAATTCTATTGCTCGAAAAATCGTCATATTATGTTTACTTTGGTGTACTTCTAACATGATTACACTCGTAAAATATACGTGGTAAATTTATGTGGGAAAATCTTTTGAAAAACTATATGTCACGTATTTGAAACTTATTTTTTTTTAATGTCATCGATCATTAAACCTCGTATCAATCAATCGATCGATCAACCAATCACAAGTCAGAACGTCACTCGACATTCATGAATATCATCAACTAAAAAACAGTCACTTGCAAGAAGAACATATATTTTTCTTAAAGAAACATATATATTTTTTTAAAACAGAGTATCTAATCTATCTAATATCTTTAAACGAGGTAATCTTGTTAATAAATAACGACTTCAAAGATAATGAAACTTAGTATGTACGGGGTTTCGGGGGTGATAAACCGATCTAGCTAGGTTTTATTTGTCATTCTATACCTGTTTTCAAACATTGAAAATCTGCTAGAATATAAATTGAATGCAAAGGTTAATTTTACTATCATTTGTAAAGTTGTAATAGCTCAGTTGGAACGAGTGGACTGAAGAAGTAAAAATACTCGGGATCAAGTCCCAGATATCATCAACTTTTTTGTTGGCGCCGTTTTTGCTATTCTGCACTACATGGCGCTGTACCGTGTTGTGCCGCGCTAAATAAGTCCTTTCATATAAATATAAGTAGCTGGTGCATATTTTCATATGGGCCGAATTTTGTAGTCGTAATATGGTCAATTGTTTGTTGAGAAATAGTTATCGTGGTGTTGCATTGGTCTCGTTTCCATTGGCTTAGGTTAAATATACGCTTTTTTACTTTTTTTAAATTTAATTCTTTTCTATCCTTTAATAAAATACCCAGGTACTATAATTAAAGTTACAAATTTATTAAGTTTATTTCGCGTATATACGCCCTTTTTTATAATGTTGTTGTAGAGTTTATAGCCATCGAAGCATAATGAACATAACAGATTGATAGTGGCCTTTAAACCATAACGGGCTCGACTTGATATTTATTGCCATCCTTAGTGAACTTATGTAACATATTACCTTGTACGTTTCAATTTTCATGCATCTGAAGACTATATCAACTACATGACATTAACTTTATTTATTTTTACTTATAAACGGAAACGATTTTTTATACTATACTAGGTGTGTCAACTGCTTCACTCGCGTCGAAATCAGTGTCACAATATTTTTCCCGACTTGAAATTTTTAACGTAAAAGTAGTTATTGTGAGTTAACCATAAGAGATAGAGACATGCAGTCGGGGACTTTTATGTAATATTTTTGTAGATCTACAACTCTTTACTACATTATTTCAGCGTATCTGTGCTGTTTTACGCGGTGCACGCGAATCTAACTCTCAGCAGGCGTAGTTTTTTAACAATCGCGCGACGTTTTCTGCACACTTTACTATGGACTTAAATCTTGCGGAAAAATTGCACTATCTTTAATTAAAAACCATATAAAAATCCGTTGAGTAGATTTTGAGAAAATCGATCACATACAGATGGACAGCTTTTGAGAACTTTGTTTTATAATAAGTATAAATACATATAGGTTACCTGTGCCCACTGCTTCGCCCGCGTGAAAATCAGTGTGTCACAATTATTTCAGTTAATTTACATAAAACTGTAATGTACTATTAACCTTCTTCTTAATTCTTTTAATAAAAACCGTAAAAAATCCGTTGACAAGAAAATCGACCACGCTTTTTGGGGACTTTGTTTTATAATATATATAGTCACAGTATAGATAGTTATATAAACCAGGTATATAAGCTTTGATTGTGACCAATTTCAATAGTATTGGTCTAACAGATTAGCTGTGATAGAAAAACAAACAGAGAGACGGAAAGATTTTTAATTACGTGTGCATATTCGTTAAAATTCTAGAATTTTTATTTATTCTAGAATATATTTCTTGAATATTAATTTTTAACCTGCCAATTCGTAAATTTAATTGGTACTATCGACACTGAGGAAATCAGAAGATGATCGGAACAAATTAAAAATAACTTATTTATTTATTAGTAATAGTAAAGTAGCGGCCTGTTCCAATCCCACTGCTGGGAATAGGCCTCCTCTCTCCGTTTCTGGAGAGAAGGGTTCGAGCTAAGACCTACCACGCTGCGGATTGGTGGGTTACAAATATCTATTTTTCCTTTACCGATAAGCGTGTGATTAATTGCAATTATCCATTAGACACATGAGTTTTAATAGAAAAACTCATTGGTGCCTGCCCGGGTTTGAACTCATGTTCCTCTCGAAAGATTTTGCTCAGAATGAATGTAATGAAAAGTTAACATTAAGTCGTTTATAAAGTCACTAAGTTCCCCTTCTATCGGGAGCAATAAACACGAAGCGTCATGCCTACCAAGCGGTAAGCCCGAGATTTAGAGAGACCGCTAATCTCTGCTAGCAACATACTGTGGCGCAACGTTATGTGCGTTATGAACTGTACAACCGCATTATTAACGTGGTACAACTTATTTGTTATTTATGGGATTGTAAATGTGATTAATAAGCATTGATAAGAATGCACCACACACATAGTAGTTATGTCATGACATAAATGGTTTAAATTTAATTAATTCTTTGTTAATAGTATGAGTAATTTTTTGAAAGCAGCATAGATATTATAGGTATAAGAATTATCTACAGAAAAGTTTAAATTAAGTGTAAAACTATGCTTATACGTAAGGCATATTACACAATTGAAGATTATTTGAATGATAAAAATGCTTGGATTTGAAAATCCTTTAGCTCCAAACAAGACTCCAAATAAATAATGTAAATTTAAATGTTTAAAAGATTGACCGCCAAGTTTCTTGCTGGTTCTTCTCGGTAAGAGCAACACTCCGAATCAGTGTGGCTTATCAAATCTAATTATTGATCCTTGACGATTCAAAAGTGCTTGTAAAAAGCCTACTTGAATAAAGATTATTTTGATTTTGATAGGGTGAATATTAATTAAGACTAAATAACTTATATGTTAATATTTAAACTGTTAAGAGATAGAGGAATGTTTGAGTTAATACTAATTAAGAGTAGATTGCCATAATATAACAAGTTAACCGCTAAGCAGTTCCCTCGTTTAGAGCTAATCCTTGCAGCATTATCAGGTCATGCTTATCATATGCATTATCATCGGGACTGGACAAAAATGTAAAATTTCAGCTCAATCGGACACAAGGAAGTGAGTTCAATTGAACTTGCAAGATTCCACATTCCCATATAGTACCCGGCAATAAATAATGCACATCGAGAACAGAACGAAACAGCCGGCCAATTCAGTTTTGTAGAGCGCTGTCACTGTCACACACGGGTTCGTCAGTCTGTGCGACAGAGACGATGTTCTATGAAGCAGAATCTAGCCGATTTCTCTCTCTGAGTCTCGATGTGCATTATTTATTGCCGCGTACTATACATACATCGCAAGTTGAATAAAAACTTTTTTTAATTAGAATAAGAGCCAAACACTCAATTAGAAGTAGTAAAAAGTAGTAGTGAAGGTGTTAATATACGAATAAACTAAATATTGGTCCTTACATATGAAATTGGCGTTTTCTATGGGAGGAACATAAAGTCGTTTTTTTTTTAATGAAATATATTTAATTAATCAAAGTATGTACCATTGCTATGTATGCACTTTTGCCATCTCATAGGTAGTTCATTGATCCCCTTACTAAAAAAACCATTCGGGCGGGAATCAATAAAATCTTTGAAGGCGGTTTGGACTGCCCCATCGGAGTTGAATTTTTTTCCTTGCAAGTAGTTATCCAAATTGCGAAAAAAATGGTAATCTGTTGGAGCAAGGTCCGGAGAGTACGGTGGATGTCTAAGATATTCTAATTGAAGCTCTTCTGATTTGGTAGCCGTATGTTGTGCAGTGTGTGGTCTAGCGTTGTCCTGAAGCAGCAGTGGCCTAGAGCGATTGACCAGCCTCGGTTGTTTAGCAGCTAGCTTTTTCATCATGGTTTGCAGTTGCTGACAATAGATATCTGCCGTAATCGTCTGGACAGATTTAAGAAAGCTGTAGTGAACGACACCGGCACTAGTCCACCAAACACTTACAAGCAACTTTTTTTTAGTCAATTTTCGCTTAGGGCAGGATTTGGCTGGTTCGCCAGGGTGCAGCCATTGCGATGAGCGCTTCCGATTATCGTAGAGGATCCACTTTTCATTACAGGTAATGATTCGATTTAAAATTCCTTCATTATTGTGTCGGTTGAGTAACGTAACGCAGCAGTCGACGCGCGTTTGTCGGTTTGTTTCACTCAATTCATGAGGTACCCACCTTTCAAGCTTTTTCACCTTCCCAATTTGCTTCAAGTGGATTAGAATGGTTTTATCACTAACACCGGAGCCTGCAGCTAACTCGGACGTGGTTTGCGATGGATCCGCTTCCACAATAGCCTTCAATTCTTCATTATCAACTTTGGTCTCCGGCCTTCCACGAGGCTTGTTCTGCAGGTCGAAATTTCCAGAACGAAAACGTTGGAACCAAAAACGCACTGTGTTTTCTTTTGCGACACCGTCACCATACACATCATTAATCCTTCGAGCCGTTTCTGCAGCACTGGTGCCACGGTGGAACTCATACTCGTAAATAACGCGATATTTCATGTTTTCCATTTTAAACAGAGTGACATAAAGAAAAAAACAAAAGAAGAAAAAACAAATGAATTAGGGGGTTTGAAACACAAATGCATGAGTAAATAGCTGTATAAATTTAAATTTGGAATTCCTAACCATAAAGGTAATATTTGAGATCAAAGTGACCAGTACGACAAAACGCCAATTTCATATGTAAGGACCAATATTTAAAAAATATGATAAACACAGAATCACAGATCTACGTAATCAAAATTTAAACAATGTAAAACAGTTATTAAACCAACGAGCTGAGTCTACTTCTCTTAGGAAAATAAATAAAAACACCAACTACAACCATGACAACAGGGCATCTGATAGTCGTATCAATTCAAGGTTCAGAACTAGTCTAACGTTAATACGACAAGGTCTGATTTTAAGGAGCTGTGTTACTTATTCGCAAGCCTTACTTTGCAAGCTTTACTTTTATTAAATAGCTACACAAATATCAATTGATTTTTCCAACAAGCACATTATTTGTTTACATATAGATTAGCATAAAAAATAATGAACAACAAGTAAACTTAACTTCATTGGATTCAATATTATTTACAAAATTGAAATACCGTAGAACACATAAGAAATGATGGGAATTTTTTGTACAGTCCCTTAATGGCACGGAGTGACACAAAATAAATTCAACATGTAAAGACACAATTCAAAATAATATTTACGTACGCTAACGAACAGTTTCATAACTTTTATTTTATTGTTCTTTTTCAGTGATTTTTAGTTTAAGGCTACGGCGAACAGCAGGCGTTAAATGCGCTTTACAGATAAATACATGAGTCAAATATACCGACAGCACTGCGTCATGTTGCCCTAATTTGAGTTCAGTTTAAGCGAACCTACATCTGATAATGATAAGACGTGATTTAGATGGATTATTAAAGTATAATAATAATTTTATTAAGATTATGGAGGGCAAAGTCTTCGAACTTTGTCAGTGATGACGCTGGCTCCAAAATTACATATATAAACATGCCTAGCGTCACAATTGTTCACCTCATCGGAATAAATTACCTGTGAGGTGTAATTTCGTATATAGAAAGAAAGAAAAACTTAATTTATGACGTACACACCACAAAAATGAAATAAAGAAAAAACATGATTTATAGAAGCAGGCGTTACTTTGCGGAATTCCATATTACAAGCAATATAACAGAACTAACTACTTTGCTATAATCCGCACGGGTTAAGTGAATGCATGCAAAGCCAATGTGTATGAAGCAGGCAAAATCTACGCACCTTATACATGCAGGACAAGCCACCACATGCACCCCAAGGCGCAATTCACCAGCAACAACGAACACAAAAGCAGCACACACACCCACCACCACAATCTCGACGATCGTTTCGCCCCGAAACCGAAGCATCATCAGGAGGATAGGCTTCACGACAGTACGATTTTTGTCGATTGTGGTGGTGGGTGTGTGTGCTGCTTTTGTGTTCGTTGTTGCTGGTGAATTGCGCCTTGGGGTGCATGTGGTGGCTGGTCCTGCATGTATAAGGTGCGTAGATTTTGCCTGCTTCATACACTTGTATGAAGCAGGCAAAATCTTGTACCTGCTTTGCATGCATTCACTTAACCCGTGCGGATTATAGCAAAGTAGTTAGTTCTGTTATATTCCTTTCTTATGTGTTGACGGAAGCCGAACACAGCGAAGTCAGGCTGCACTTGCCCGTAAAATTACTTTCATTCTTTTATTGAGGGTTTCTTAATTATATATGTATGCAAAAATTGTTTTAGTGTTTTAATTCGTTTCTATCACTAGATTGTGCAGATGAATATGTACTTCAAGAGCACCTTTTGAAGATTTATAAGGTGATTGTTTTTCCAAATTGTATTCAATGGGAATCGCAAAACCTTTAGTATATTCCTGCACGCTCACTTTGCGCCGTTGCCTTAGATATAGAAGCGAACTCTATTTTTTGTTCGAATGCACTTGACATTTGGATACCGCAACATTGCGAAATTGGAATATCGATATTCACAAGCCAAATCAAACTCCACGGTTTGGTTGTTCTATTACGTAACTAAAGTGCTACCCTATCTATGTTGATGGGGCCCACCGCCTCTTCTATTTCTAAAAAATGAATTTTAGTTTACCTCGAATGAACTCATTTTTTTTGCTATAATCCGCGATACAGTAAATAGAAAATATATGTAGTGTTTAATGTATAGTGGATTATCAGTATTTTCATACCCGATACGCGCAGGATTCGTAAAAACACATGCACAAACCTCCACCACTTCCACCACAATACACAAGCACTACACAGGTTCACTATCGCAAACTCAACAATCGTTTCGCCCCGCAACCGAAGCATCATCAGGAGATAGACTCCACGACAAAAGCGCAAAGCGAAGCGTTATCCAAACCAGCATTATTATATAGTACTTGGTTCATCCCCACCCTTTATTTTACCTCGGAACACATGCAACAAGCTTGAACTAGAGACATTTATCTGCTCGTTAATGAGGGTGCCATTGTTATGCTTAATGATTTCTAATTGTTAATAAATAAATATTAAATATTTTGGAACAATTAGAAATCATTAAGCATAACAATGGCCACTGTGTAGTGCTTGTGTATTGTGGTGGAAGTGGTGGAGGTTTGTGCATGTGTTTTTACGAATCCTGCACGTATCGGGTACCTATGAAAATACTGATAGTCCACTATATATTAAACACTATATATATTTTCTATTTAATGTATCGCGGATTATAGCAAAATAATTTTAGTATTACTTTTGTATTATGGATCTCCGCAAAGTAACACCTAATTCTATAAATTATTTCATTTTTTTTTGTTGAAATTTGCGTTCAGAATTTGTATTCGAAATATAACACTTATATATTACATAGTTTAATTGAGCTCTAAATAGTTTGATCTTTTTGCATAAGCAAATAGTTTAAGTTCTATTTGGTTTTGTTAATATTTATTAAGCATTTACTATTAGATCTCAAATGGATGATTACATACAAAAAACGAGCCTTTTATTTTTGAGACATCTGTCTGTGTTTGCTTTTAGCATTGCAGTTCCTAAATGAATAAATTTTGGAACGGGTTTTTAATTGATGGCATTGTAAGTTTTTTTTTTCGAACTGACTGCATGGTGTTAGCCCTAACGGCTTTTACAGCGTCACCGGGCGGGACGGGCGAGCGCAGAAGCATCGTCGAGGTTGCGAAATGCAGACAGTAGAGCGCAGAAGCTCTACTTAAGTCGGGGAACGTCGTCCTAAGGGTGCCTCCTGTGAGGCCGGATCACGGCTTAGGGCCACGCGTAGTGGAGGGCTGATGGTATGACTTTGATTAGTCATTGTGACATCGAGCGAGCTGTTAGGTAATTTTGTTATCCATACTAATACATGTAAATGCAGTAAATGTAAATGCTGACAGTTACGATTTCAAGGTTTTCAAATTGCATCAATATTGGTTAAGATAGAAGAAAGTCTCTGAATCAATATTGATGAATTTCGGTACAATTAAGGCTCATTTTAAGGTAATACAGGATAAATATATTCCCGTTTTTCATTGGGCAACAAGAAGAAATACACATTTCATTATTGAGGGTACTTAACAGCTTAATTAAGCGTGAACATTGTTGCGCGTACCGCACGTTTTATATATTTTATTTTATTCAAAAGTCTTGGTTAAATCCTAATGTATTTTCAACATTTTTGTAGCATTCATAATAATAGTGCGCCTAATGAAGTAGTAAAAAAGTTGAACAAAGTTACGTTTTATAGCGTGAATAATCTCCGTCGCAATGGAAAGCTAAATGTGCGGGTTTACACCTACAATTTTTAATGAGGGTAGACTATATAACAACAAACAGATGTGGCTTCAAGTTAAGTGGAAAATTTGTGTAAATAGCTGAAAAGGCTAATAGACAGTCTTTCTTTGAAAATTTTACTCGATTATCTACAAGAAGTAAAAAACATGCCGCCCTTAGGATACGTCTTACAAAATGACATTTAATTAATTTTATGTTGGCCATTACTTTAGAATGATATAACTATAAAAAAAAAATATGTTTTATAGAAGTAGGCGTAACGCCTTGCGGAATTCTAAAGTATAAAAGAGATGATGGAATGATTTTGCTATATTAAGAAAATATATGTAATTCTGAGTGTAAATCAAATCAAAGTAAGCTCTTTCGAGCACTTTTGAATCGTCAAGGATCAATGATGATTAATGAAGCTACAACTAGTTCAAAATGTTGCTCTTACCGAGAAGAACCAGCAAGAAACTCGGCGGTCAGTCTTTTAAACATTTTCAATTTTACATTATAGAATCGCAGTCTTTTATGAAGCTGAAAGGATTTTCAAATCCAGGCATTTTTATCATCCAAATAATCTTTAATTTTGTAATGTGCTTAAGGTATCAGGTATCAGGTATCAGGTATCAGCATATCTCTTACGCTTATCGGTAGCAAAAACCGTACCTTATACGTGTAGGATTAAAAAATTGCTTATACACTGAAAGTTCGCTAAGTAAATAAATAAATAAATATCTTATTGCGACGTTACGTTAGGATATAAAAAGAGTAACACGAAGATCTGTGCTGGTTGTTCTTGGTTCCAGTTAATTATTGAAATAAATTTTGAATTTGATTACTAGTATATGTTTATGATAATTAATGTGATTCTAATTTCCTTTTTTTTTCGAACTGACTGTACGGCGAAGACGCTGTGTGTGTGTATAACGTGTTTCTGTGTTGCGATCGTTATTTGATCGTCGGGGTCATACAGGACGCTTTTTGGACGCCTATATTTTCGATGGTCGGACCTAACTGGGATGTAGGTAGAAGCAATTGAAATAAGGGGGTTCGGGTGTACCTCAGATTTCTCGAAGTAAGATTCCGAAAAACGTTTAAAGAGGTAAGTAATGGTAGGGAGATCGAGGTCTCTATGGAGGTCAACGTTCGCATGAACCACGGACTACCAGTGGCTGTCCGCATAAATCGGTTCTGTAGTCTTTGTAGCCTGAGCAATCTGACCTTTGTCTAATTTCCTAAAAAAATGAAACTAATTCTGCTTCTCTATCACAATCTATTTGAGTATTCAGACGAGTTTATATATTCATAACTTTGCTTAATGTAGTATATTGTCGCTGAAATCGCAAATAGAGATTATTAGATTACCTAGTTCATAAATTATAATAAAAGGCCTGCGTAACTTTTTGGTTAAAAGTTTGCTAGGAAGTTAGTACGTTGTTTCCTGAACGACGCTAATGTGTTTTATACTTTAACTAGTTCTAAATTTTAGACTTTCACATAATTTGTAGTGTAATATTTAAGTTTGAAAGGAGTCAAATTTATTTTTCCCTAGTGGTACATCGTTTGCGTCAATTTTAATCTGAAAATATCCTCAATTATGCATAATTTTTTCATGGTCTCGAAGAAGAAAGGGGAGTTATTATACTGTATCCCACGCATAGTATTAAATTGACCCAACTCAAAAAGTGCAATGACTAATCTAAGTCATACCATGAACCCTCCACTACGCGTCGCCCTAAGCCGTGGTCCGGCCTCACAGGAGGCACCCTTAGGACGACGTTCCCCGACTTAAGTAGAGCTTCAGCGCTTTACTCTCTGCATTTCGCAACCTCGACGATGCTTCTGCGCTCGCCCGTCCGGCCCGGTGACGCTGTAAAAGCCATTAGGGCTAACAGCATACAGTCAGTTTGAAAAAAAAATTCAAAAAGTAGTTTTGTAGCAAATTACAATAAAGCATAGCGCCTACAAAACTCGTCAGTTTTAAAGAGACCCGTAACTTGGAAGAGCAAGAAAATACAAGTATTTTTGTTGTTAAACTATTAGATGGTATTGAAATAAGGATTACGATGTATCTAATTCGATTTAGCTTATTTTGAATTAGGTCATTTTAATACTAAGTATGCGATATATTAGCCCAGTACATAAAGTTTGACAGTATCAAATTTCATCGAAATTGATTTAGCGGATTAGCCGTAAAAGCGCCACAGACATACTTGTGCATTTATAATGCGTAATATTAATATAGATAATCCATAGTACATTGTATTATGGATCTTCGCAAAGTAACGCCTTATTCTATAAATTATTAATATAGATATCAATAATAACTATTATGGTGGTGCCTGGTAAAAAAAAAGTTTTGACGTGTGAGACTTAGTCAGTTTATTGCAGTTTCACAAACAAGTTATGTTAATTCACCAGATTATATTAAGTATATATATATATATACACGACTTATAAGTGGTCCCTGGAATCGGCTGCGCGGCTTCCGTAACCTCCTAGCTAACGCTTATCTGAGGGCTGCGGGGCTACCGCTCAGAGCAAGCACTTACAACAGAATGAATTGCGGGGCTTCGCACTCGTTGCCGTCTAGCGATCGACTGGCTGTATCTCCTTTTTTTTTTTCTAACACTAACTAATGCCTATGCTATGCTAAGCCTTGAAGGCTTTGACAGCGTCACCGGAAGGACGGGCGAGCGCAGAAGCATCGTTGGGTGTGAAACGTGGAGAGCGAGTCTCAAGCGAGGCGCAACGTCTGGGAGCGTCGCTTTAAGGGTGCCTCCTACGAGGCCGGACCTCAGCTTAAAACGACGTGTCGTGGAGGACTATGATCGGAGTGACGGAAAGTCCTAATGTTATAATGGTCGGGGCTGGTCGCCTTGGCCACTAGACATTAGAAAGCTAAGATGCTGTGTGTGTTAATTTGTTTTGTCTACTGGCGTTGGCGATAGTGAAATGATTGTCACTGTCTGTGAGAACGCTCTTTGGACGTCTGTACTTTTTCTTGTTACTGCCTTTGTTGTAACAAGAATATTCGGCCAGAGACCGGATCAGAGGGTTGGGATGTGACTGCGCCTTCTCAAAATAATTTTTGGAATAATGCTTGAATAGGTTATCTATAAAAGACCTAGGTCTTTATGTAGGTCTAGCTGTATCTTCTTTTTTTTCGAACACTAACTAATGCTGTTAGCCCTAGTGGCTTTTACAACGTCAGCGAGAGAGTGGGCGACGCGGAAGCATCGCCACGATGTAAGCTGGGAGAGCGAGTCTCGAGCGAGGCTCGCAGCATCCTGAAGCGTTGCCTTAAAGGTGCCTCCTGTGAGGCCGGACCTCGCTTTAAAGCGCTATGGTAGACTGTATCGGACTTGCTCTGTATCTTCGCCGCCATTTTATACTAAACTGGCTGGTGTAAAGAAACTTCTGTTTACTAGTGTGCGTGCAGCCTTATGCTTTTGAAACGGTGCACACATTATATTGATTTGTTATACTATGTTTAATTGTTTTAACAATAATTATAATACTGCAAGCTAATGGTATTAAACCAACGTCAATACATGCATATATAAACCATAGAGTTATTATACTAAAGTAGGGGGGATCATAGGCAAGCCTGTTAGTGAGAATGTCACAATAAATATTAAGAGGGAAGATGAAACTCGCATAGTTTGTATCTTTGTCTAATCACACGTAAAAGAGATACAGTGTCATTTTCTTTCTTTATGATATAAACAATACGATAAAAAGTAAGTATTGAAGAATGTTCATCATTTTTAATTTAAAAACAAAATTAAAAGTATCTTACTGACAAATGCCATACTGTTGATATCATTCGTAGCTCAGAAAAAACAATGGTCTTATACGTGACACACTGCCGTGTAAAATAGCGGTTGAATGAAGCCCTTAACTAATATTTACATTCGATTAGGCGCTAACAATTCATTCGGCTTCTATTAACAGCTTGTATTATACGCCAATTCCATCTCTGATAAGTCAAACTATTCCGAAATCCCAATTCTCTAAAGAAAGAACAGTGATAGAAGAAACAAGTGACAGTATTTATTACCCTATGCGCATTCACAATTAAGTGAAGTGACAATGATTTATCTGCATTTAAGACAATATTTCAACTCCTATATGATGCAAAAGTAATAATAAAATTATTTTGCTATAATCCGCGATACAGTAAATAGAAAATATATATAGTGTTTAATGTATAGTGGACTATAGTATTTTCATACCCGATACGTGCAGGATTCGTAAAAACACATGCACAAACCACTTCCACTTCCACCACAATACACAAGCACTACACAGGTTCACTATCACAAACTCAACAATCGTTTCGCCCCGCAACCGAAGCATCATCAGGAGATAGACTCCACGACAAAATCGCAAAGCGAAGCGTTATCCAAACAAGCGTTGTTAAATAGTACTTGGTTCATTTATTTTACCTCGGAACACATGCAACAAGCTTGAACTAGAGACATTTATCTGCTCGTTAATGAGGGTGCCATTGTTTTGCTTAATGATTTCTAATTGTTCCAAAATATTTAGTTTCAAGCTTTTTTCGCAGGTGTGCAGTATTTCGAAACAATGGTCATTAGGAACTTTATGACCGCTTTCTAACAAATGTTTAGCGAAATGTGAATTTTGTGGCTTATTATTCCTGAAAGCGACCATATGTTCTTTAAAACGGGTTTCAAAATTACGACCAGTCTGACCCACATATGTATCATTGCATTCAGGACATTTTATTTTGTAAATACCACTCCTATATGATGATAAAATACCAACTGTCACCAGTGAGCGTTATGAGTTCGCTAATTTAAATGCAGCCGGCCTACTATGAACTCTTATTGCGACTCAATTGAAGACGTAAACGACGACCGCGAACCGCTTTCTTTTCGTACAATGAAGTGTGAATTGCATAAGGGTCGTAATGTTTGAAAAGGATAACGTTGTATAAACTATAGATAACTCTGTCTCTTTTACTCACATGTTCTTAGGACGAATTCCGAACGCTCATTCGGCAACGACTTAAAGTGTGCGTCTTTAAGACGTCATGGTAAATAGTACATATCGGTATTATGTAAATTGTGTTGAAGAGATCGCACAGTTGTTGCTTGCTGGGAGCATTAGTCACGTGCGCTGTGTAAACCAGCAGAGATACGCTAAAATAATGTACTAAAGAATTGTAGGTCTATTGATCTACAATTCTTTAGTACTCAAACTAAACTAGTAAAACTAAACTAGTAAAACTCATACAAAAAAGTATGCAATAGCATGTTATGTTTTCTGGTTAAGTCACAAAAAAATTTGTGACACGCGTTTTCCACGATTCCACGATTCCAGATTTCCACGCGTGCAAAGTCGCTGGCACAGCTAGTATATATGTAATTAAAAAAAATATTGAAATAAATGAACACACCCAGAACAAACCAACAAATTGTTGTTAGAAAATATCGCTCCGGTAAGAATAGAAACCGCAACCTCGGAGCTAAAAGGCAGGGTCACTGCCAACAAGTCTATGTAATTTAGAAATACTACCTAACTAGAATTTAAAAATTTAGTAAAAATGGAGACACAACAGTTTGGAAAGTATTTCACTTTTGTTAGCCAATCTAAATAACACTGTGTACGTGAAAGACTTGAATTTTACGTTTTATGACGACATCACCACCGTGAGAATGTTATATAAAAGTCTTGTACGGCAAAATTGCCAGTTCACGTAAATTTTTTACAGCATCCGGAGCTTCAGAATGAGTACTTAATAAAAATTCTACGATGTCGACAGACAATTGGCGTTCCATATTATTTTGATCGCCATTTTGCCTTTTTTCTACATGTTTGAATAAACCATGTAATAAAATATTATCCGTATAAAACAGACCCAATTTCGGACTGAGGGTGGTCTATCCTACTCAACCAGATACCACACGGTGGGTCAATTTACCTTAATCGCCTTTTACGACATCTCAGTAAGAAATAAGGGTGGTCTATTCTACTCAGCTGGATACCACACGGAGGGCATCTAATGAATGATATTCGATATATTAATTTTGTGAGATCGATGTAACCACGTGCTATGTGAGAATACCACGTGGTCTCGTTTGATGGAACTGTCAACGAGAAGGATCTCGTTTCATCAGACGAAACCACGGTTGATTCTTTCCAGTTTTTGATTGTTTTTCAGACTGCGACCATCTGCGACGACTGTTAGCTAAGTTCTGCCTAAAAGGTGTGATTGTTCTTTGAACGTTAGCATTTGAGAGCCAGTTTACGTAGGTATCTCCTAAGTTAGTGGTAAATTCAACTGTGTTTATACCATGAATGTGATTAACTATGAGACGAGAAGAGATTGAGGTGCAAAATGTTAAAGAGATAAATCCTGTCCTGTGATAGTCTGTTTGTCTGCTAATTTTTCAGAGCAATATTAAATATAAATATAAAAATAGAATATGTGGGACACACACATCGTCCGCCCCCTAAGTATCTTAATACTTCTGTTATGGGTGACGAACAACTGCTAGATATACTACATATATAATTCTAAATACATACTTAAATACAAATAGGCTCGAAGAACCAACAAATTGTTTATAGAAAATGTTGGCTCTCGGCGGGAATCGAACCCGCGACCCGCGGAGCTGAAGGCAGGGTCACTACCAACTGCGCCAACGGGCCAGTCAAAATATTGATGGAAATTGGTGCAATTGAAACTTATGAACCGGGCTTACATTCTCGTTTTTTCTTTGGGAACACGGAAAAATAGAAATATATGGGTATTTTAACATTTTTTCTGACGCTAACAAAGTTACGGGTTATAAAAATGGCGAATAAAATATTTGTTACGAGAATTTCTTTATAATATTTGTATAACTTTAGGAATCGTGAAACGATTCCTAAAGTTATACAATTTTCGAAGATATAGGTTCGAAATTTCGCTGAAGTGTCGAAAAAATCTGCTTCAGTTAGATATAAAGAACACTTGTGTCTGAGACTGAAACCTGAATTTTAAGGACACTCCCGTATTTTGTAGAATTCGATTTTAGCATATAATTTAATCTGGGCTGTTTTATGTTTTAAGCTGTAGGTCGACACTTCCTCTTTGCCAATTATATTATATAATACTAGTTTTTTCGCGCGGCTTCGCTCGCGAGGAATTTGTTATGCCACAGTATCTAATTTAATTAAATTTATGATTCACAACTTTGGTCATAGTGGCTTCCACATAAAAGGTAGATATAAGCTGTCGCGGACTTTTATTTAGAACTATTAAAAACAAACAATACTACGGTACATCATCTTTGTGTAACTCTAATGGTTTAGGCAGCGTTCGCCGAGATAGCTCTCAGAGGCCAGATCTTTTCCGACTTTATTGACATGTATCGTTATATTACATAAAATCATTGCAATTTGTAGCCTATATGTTATTCTAATGTATAACCTATATAACTGTAAAGTTTCAACCAAATCCGTCCAATAGTTTTTTCGTGAAAGAGGAACAAACATCCATCCATACTCACAAACTTTCACATTTATAATATTAGTAGGATTAGTAGGACAAGGACAAGGTTGCTTGACATATAAACTTACGAAATATTAGTAAGGTCAATCTTAAGGTAGACTTGAAACTTTTTCGATGTTCAGATTGCAAAATGCTATAATCTTTTTATATTTTGAAACACACAAATATATAACTTTTTTTAAAGCTATACCTCAACGTTTTACAATTGGGCCAGAAATCCCCGTATCCTTTATTTTAGTATTATTTTTACCAACCGCAAAGCCCAATAAACTTATAATTTTAAGAAATATAACGCTTCTAAAGCGAAATTAATTGGAACAATTTATTAACAAACTTTCCTTAAGGGCTCCAAAATTGAAATACGAAATTTAAAGCATATTAAGATTTGAGAGTTATCTCATCTTAAGGATCGCTTGGGGAAGCTTGTTTTAATCTGCGTCCTGATTTAAGAACATTACTTACATGGGGTGCAGCGGTAACCGACTTATCGGTGTAATTTTTTTTTCAACCAATGTCGGCGTAATGTTCTTCTTGTTTTTCCTATTTTTAACAGATGCGGTTGTCTCTTCTTGTTCTTTCTTGCCTTACCGATGTTGGTTTAATCTTCATCTTTTTTCTTTATTTTCCCTGTTTGTGTAATCTTCTTATTTTTGCCTTTCTTTCAACTGATGCCAGTGTAACCTTCTTCTTTTTTTTAACCGATGACTATATATTATACTCTTATTTTTTATCCGATTTCGGTGTAATCTTCCTTGTTTTCAACCAACGTCAGTGTAATCTTCGTCTTTTTTAACCGAAGTCATTGTTTTCTTTCTTTTTCAACTAACAGACATCTATTTTATCAGTATTCTCTTCTTGAAGCTTACACTAGAAAAGATTATGAGCCGCAGGTTATGTGTATGCAGCGACTTCTTGCGATCTTTTTCAGATCGTTTGTAGTGGGTAGTGTTCCAATGCTGTATTTTCGAGTGTGTGATCACCATTATGACATTTCTAAACTCCATAACCAATATTTTTTTGGTTATCCGAGATGAGGTATTCATCAATCACTCACGATTAGGCCCCAAACACGGTATAGCACATAGTATGTTTTGTTGAAAAATAGGCGCTTTACTAATATATATATAAAGCATGACGAAACTACGTTGTGCTTTTTAGAAAAAATTGGCGAAAAATCATGAAGATCTTGGGAAAATTTTGATATTTGTAAACAGACATTCTGCATTAGAGCATAAATGTTGCTGATATATCCACTTTGAAACAATTGAGCAAACCCTTGCTTATATTCTGAAAGAGGACATAACAAGAAGCGAGTATAAGTCAAATAAAAGAATTTCGCTATACTTTCGTAAAAGTTTCGCTGGAAGTTGTCAACTCTAACGTAATATTGTCAATATTTCCATTGTGTCGCTCCGAAGGCTCATTGATTGGAGTGTTCGCTCGCCCGAAAGATAATGTTGAACAACACTTCTCCTATTCAAAGAAATAAACAGTATTAGGTATGACGCACAAAGTTTCTCATAGGTTTCTTCCAAATTTACTATTGCAGTAGAACAAGGCTAGTTGATCATAGAACATATCTCCTGTGAAGAAAAATTAAGTGTCATAACTGCAGTGTACATCTAGTTTGTCTAGTGTATTTTGTGTTTATATAAAAATATTATCTTCCAATTGTATTATAACTACAGCTGCCGTGTGGTATCCGGCTGCGTAGAATAAACCACCCTCATTTCTTACCGAGGTGTCGTAAAAGGCGACTAATGTAAGTCGACCCACCGTGTGGTATCCGGTTGAGTAGAATAGACCACCCTCTTTCTGACCGAGGGGTCGTAAAATACAACTAAGGTAAGTTGACGTCAGGAAGGCGGCCGGTCGTAAAATACGTAGCCAAATCATGTGACAACTTGTTTGTAACATTTTATGCCAACCCCACATAAAGTGGGATAAGAGCCGGAGGATGATGATGTATTATAACTACAACTTCAAAATATAGCGAATAGTTTGCAATTTCGTCGTGAAGTCTATCTCCTGATGATGCTTCGGTTGCGGTGCTAAACCATGTTTGAGTTTGTGATAGTGATCGTAAGTAGTGCTTGTATATTGTTGCGGCGGTGGTTGAGGTTTGTGATTGTGTATTTGTTTTTAAGAATCCAGCGCGTATCAGGTATGAAAACGGATAGTCCACTTTACATTTAGCATTATATTGTATATATTTTCTATTTTCTTTATCGTAGATTATAGCAAAATATTTTTCTTATTACTTTTGTACAGCGATTGCTTGTAATTAATGCTTATAGATTATATATAAGGACTGATGTAGATTTTAGCAATGCCTTAAAAAATATATAGTTAAGCAATACTCCTCCACAAGTAAAATCTATCCGCCTAAAACTCCTTATCCGTTGTTAAATTCGTGTCACTACTTAATGACATCAAATTTTCTTAACTAAGTGCTATCTGCTGCAAAATAATACGTACGGAATTTCACACCATTTAGTATTGTGTAATCTGATATTACTTAGTCCTCTCTCCTTGCGTCATTTTCCTCGGGGCTGAGGGTTGTGACCTCTTCCACAGGTCACTTTTTCGCAGATAACCGATCACCAGATTTAGCTATCTCTTGAGGCTTGTAAGGCATCGTGGACTTGGATGGACAGTGATTTGGTGATCTGGCTGGCCCATTAAGTTGGACTGTGGCATCTTGCTCTTGTTCTTTCCACTGAACGAGTGATCATTAGCTTCTCTTCATCACAATCTTCCTAGTAATATATCCGTAGAATTCAAGGATTCTACAGAGACACTAAGTTGAGAGTCTGTTGGGTACTCTGTACACTGTACACTGAGTACTTTGAGTATCATTGCTTTGGTCCGGTGCTTAGTTCAAGATACGCCCAGCTTTTAGCACACTCTGAATTCTAATTCAGAACACTTCTTCTTGGACCCTAAAGCATCCAATAATTATGGAATGTTAAACCTTTGTTTCATTATCCAACGGTGTTAATTAAATTACCTCATGGATCCCAATTAGGGGAAGGATCTGCTTTGGGCGAAGTTTGTTCGAATAATCATCGAATTTATGTTGCCCGGATTCCCTGTAGCCGACGCGGACGAGGTTCAAACTATATCTAACTAAAACGGGAAACTTTATCAATATTTACTTATCCAAGTAAATTGGACAGCAAAGATAGAATATAAATTTGAACTCGCTGAATGAAGAGAAGCGTTAGAAGGAACTGTAAGAATAGAACTGAAATCGGAATTTGAAAGTTTTAAAATTGGCTATATCCTTTCTTTATTGCATTACAATTTAGTGAGTTTGTACCTAATTAAAGGAGTTCTTGTTTGTTTTGATTTAAAAATGGTTCAAAAGTTATGAGAGAATATTTTTTACACACAAACTTTCTTATGCCGCACAAACTATTATAACTGTACTAGCGGCATAAGATCGTGTAGTGTGGAGATTTCGGGAACAGACCTGCGACCAGCAGAGTACATTCATCGGTTGAAGAAGAAGAAGAAAAGAATGATGCTAAAATATTTTGATTTCAATTCCAAAAATATATGTTAAGGAACATTTTGATTTTAAATATCACAAAAACTGTTATACTACACTTTTTATGTAAGGATTAAGGAAATAAGTAGCCTGCTGCGCTCACCGAAAGATGCGGATCCATTTAGCGTGCCTGGTGTTTATAGGATTCCTTGCGGCTGTGGGAAGAATTACATAGGTGAAACTCGTCGAAACATCTGTACGTGGATATCGCGGCACATACGTAGTGTCAAGAATATGGACACCAATGGTTCGGCCGTAGCAGAGCATGTCCAGGATTCGGGTACCAACCACTATATCAGGTTCGACAAGGCTTCCGTATTATCCAGGGGAAAATTTCTAGTACCTAGAAAAATACGTGAAGCCATTGAAATCAGCCGTTACCCGAATTTTAGCAGAGACGGCGGTTGACACTACCGGTTCATATAACAAACGTTTTGAACCCGACACCGTAAGCGTCGCATGCACAGATTTCATTGGTGCATCCGACGAAGAAAAGACCAGAGCGACAAGGAACACTCAGAAGACACACGACCGCCGCCCTAGTAAAAGGGCCGTCGTGTAAAGAGCTCATGAATAAGTGTCCCTTATTCTTATTCTTAGTGTGGCTCGAAACTAGTCGGGCTAATCTGGTAAAATTAGACGTGAGTATAGCCGGTATCTATATATTAACTATGAATACTACTCACGATAGTTAAAATTTTAAAAAAGCATTAAGGAGATAAGTCTTTTTATGTCTATAGATCTTTGCTCTAAACACTTTTTAAAATCGCAGCAACGGGTAAAATTGGTCCCATCAAATAAAACGAGTTCTTTGATCTCGAACAGATATTATACTAACATCAAATTGAACACCTCCAACACTTAGTTTAACGCTTGAGATGATATCGAATTAAAATTTGAATTTCATGAACACGTTTCGACGACATCGATTTGTACAACCAATGTGGATCTTTAGATAAGCTGTAGAGAACTAAAATATATTTTTATTTTAGGTAATAGCAGTTGAATATGTGAACTATATTATCCCACGAGTAAATAAAATAATGTCTGATTGATTGTACCTTGCTGATGGTAATTGATTTTATACAGCTATGTTTCTAACTTTGGCTTACTTCGCCGACAGCAGCTCTGATCCCAGAGAACACCTCCTCTAATAACCGGTGCATCGGGAGCACCAGTTGCACCAACCGCCTCGGGGATCCGTAAGCCAGGCGTCCGATTTACCCCGTTCGGAATACCCGAAGGCCCCTGTTAGGAGACTGTGTCAATATGACCTTACGAGATGCACTGATGACCTTAGAAAGTCGTGGGGAGCAGTTGAATCCAAGCAGAACAAGATCGTGTGGTGCGCAGTTGTCGTCTATAGATTGACGAAGAAAAAAAGTAGGAGATGGATATTTAAAGCTCCACAATCTCGGGCTTGTCAATACTTAATTCAACGGTAGTCACCATTCATCGTTCATAAATAAATTGACTTAAATGACAGGGGGCTATGAATACGCGATTAATTTTCGATTTTGCGATTGATTACTCTTTGCGATTTTGTCGTGGAGCCTGTCTCCTGATGATGTTTCGGGTACGGAGCGAAATGATTGTTGAGATCGTCGTAGTAAACGGTAGCAAATCTTGCATATATAAGTTTAGAGAACGGTTGTTCCCAGCACTTAGCACTAATAAATTTTCTTAACAAACCGGATTATAGCAAATAATTCTATCATTACTTTGTACTATGGAATTCTGCGAAGTAATCCCTGCATCTATAAATTTAAAATTTGAAATTGTATTATAGGAACTATACAAATGCATTTATACAATGGCAACGAGGACACTGCAAAAGTAAAAATTGCGCTGCAGATGTCCACTCCCGCCTCCTTAAAATTAAATAACAAACTGTGTTCCAAATAAAATATAACTAACCTAAATTATGTTAATTAAGGAACATTTTAATAATTCTTAAACATTATTATTAAAGTTTATATTATTTAATTTACGGTGTGTGTGCGTGAGTGTATCTGTGTGATTATTTGTATGTCATGTCTGTGATTTGAGTCAGTAAGAAGGTAATGTAAGGAATTAAATTTATTGAGTTCCTTAAAATTATTTGCCATTGAGGAATCGCTTACCGATCTTTTCTTTACGAAGGAAATTGACAAGTACACGAACATTGTAAATGAGTGTTGTGATAAGAAATTCTGCGTAAAATAAACACTCATTTTGTATCCTCGCTGCGTTATTTATGGCGCGTTACCCTGATTGCATACAAGGTCAGAGTGGAAGCGAACCCCTATTTTTTACTTGGCCTTGCCCCGATTTTCTCACTTGCTACCTTGATTTTTATTATATTATAACGACAACAATATTTTTCCATTACACTTATTCAATAAATAAGAAGCAATTTTCCAAAAGTCAACTCATTTAATCTTTTCCAACAACTCTACACATAATGACAGCGACAATGTTTTTTTTTTATTACTGGCCAACTATATGAAGGAGGTTGTATTTTAAAAACGTCGTAACAGTCGACCATCCTGACAACATTTGCGACCCCGCAAATCTAATAAGCTGACTTCTGGGAATGATTCTACCACCGATTCGGAATGCTGATTGTACTGAGAAGAATCGGCAAGAAACTCAATACTTGCTCTTTTAACCCTTAAGCTCTCGCTGTCATGGCATAACACAGCACAATTAATGGCAACCAACTCAGCAGAACAGGCTTGCTAATGCTAACACTCATCGCCATGGCTTGCTTGCTACATGTATGCTACATTTCTGCTCTCCTTTTTTCCTGCTGTTAGAGTCGGCCATTCTAAAACAATTGCGCCGCAATTGGCGCAGGAAAGGTATTAGCTTTCTGTTAAGTCAATTATTAAATGTTACAAGCATCGCATTTATCCCCGTATAGTAAATAAAGCTTCCCATCTTTTATTTCTTACGCTAAAAACCAATCGGGAATTACATTTATGTCAACACTATTACACGTTACCGTCACTTGTTTTTTCTTCACCCTCTTAATATTTCGTTTTTTACATTTTATTTGTGGGTTAAAGGTTTCCATCCCACTTCTGAATATAACGACAACAATGTTTTTCCATTACACTTATTCAATAAATAAGAAGCAATTTTCCAAAAGTCAACTCATTTGATCTTTTCCAACAACTCTACACATAAACTCAAAACTCAAAATATTCTTTATTCAAGTAGACTGTTTACAGTACTTTTGATAATGACAGCGACAATGTTTTTTTTTTTTATTACTGGCCAACTATATGAAGGAGGTTGTATTTCAAATACGTCGTAACAGTATTGAACTAAATTCAAGTGCCTGGACCATATATGTAGAGACTTAAGTTGTAGATAAGTACATATTTCCACGGATAATCCTTTTACTTCAATGTAAATTTTATTATATACATGAAAATTAGTAAAGTAACGGTTTGTTACAATCCCACTGATGAGCTTCCTAGGCCTAATCTTCAGCCATCAAATCTCCATTTGAAAAACAAAATTAGCGCTTGCAACTCTAATATAGATTAGCATATACCGAGAATATGCAAGTTTGCTCGCTATATTTATACCGACAAATGAAGGATCAATATGTAAATATTCAAAATTTCTCAAGGTGAATCCCGTTCTGGTACGTCACACAGTCACGCTCTGCGTATTCAACGTAGTCCTCTCTATAATCTAAAATTTAAAAAGAACAACAAAAGTATTAAATAAAAGAAACAGCATACGTAATATTTATTGTTTCGATTCGAGGCTAGCTTCGAATAATAAAGAAGTTATTATACAACTAGACATAATGATTGAAAATTTTCTTTTTATTTTAAATTAACGATACACACTTTTAGGATAGAGTTGGCCATCCTAAAATATGTCCATCGACAATGAAGCAAATGCAACTTATTATATGGTCTCTCTTTTTTATGTATGATTAAACGAAGATAAGTAGGTATAGTTTACTCTTCACTCAATTATTATTTATTGCGACACGCTTACTTACAGCCCCGCCTATGGCACCTCTTCTCTAGTATAAAAACTGTATGAGTTTTATGTAGGTAGTTTGTTTTCCTGTATGATCACTCTCGGTTTATCCTAGGACCACCATAATCGTAGCATTAGCATCAGCACTGCAGACTATAAATTCTCAGATAATACTCATTAAATTCGTTTACGCGTTATGAAGACTTAATGTAATCCAGGATTGTAATCTGGAAACTTAATTAACTGCTACAAAGGAAGCATGTAATAGGGGTTTATGTAGAAGAAAATGTTTGAACATGAAATGAAAGAAACCGGCGTTGGTTTTCGGGATACAAAAATGTATTTCTTTCCAGCTAGCACTAGCGGTACCCACGACATCATTCATGTTAATTTTATTGTTTATATACCCTCAATGTTTCACGGTATTTTTTCCCCTGTTCCCGAAGGATTTTTTTTTTATTAATCTTATATAAACTTCTATTGTACGATAATTCATGAATATTAGAGGATTACAGATGTTATTATAAAATTATGTTTGGAGATACATGAGGTTGAGACAGGATCCACGATAAAATCGTAATGCACTACGATTTTATCCTGATCCTCCTGATGATACTTCGGTTACGGGGCGATATTATCGTGGAGATTGTAGTAGTTAGTGTCTTACACAAGCGCTAGGCTTGTGATGTGCTATTAATAGCGGCGCTTGGGACACTTACACAAATGGTAGTCCGTCCCCAAAGTAAGTAACTTAATACTTGTGTTATGGGTGAAGAGCAACTGGTAAATGTACTACGTGTATAATTTTAAATACATACTTAAATACAAATATACACCAATGCTCGAAGAACCAACAAATTGTTTATAGAAAATGTTGGCCCTCGGCGGGAATCGAACCCACGACCCGTGAAGCTGAAGGCAGGGTCACTACCCACTGCGGCAACTGGCCAGTCGATTTCAAGTCACTTTGTAATACATATGGTGACTGGTCTTGCATGTATAAGATATGTGAACGTTGTCTGCTTCCTAAACTTAGCATTACATGGTTCTCTTAACAAACGCGGATTATAGCAAAATTGTTTAATAAAAATTGTTATTAATAAAATAAAAAAATTGAGAATTTCATTTTTATTCAAGACAATTTTGAATAATATAAAATTATGAATGGGGATGAAGATGGATGGATGGCGTGAAATATGACATGCATATAAAGTAGAAGCGGTAGAGTGGACGATTGATAGGAGAGAATGGAAGAGCAAAACATGTCATACCGACCCCACTTAGAGAGAGATAAAGGCAGGAGAATAAAAAAAAAAATAATGTTTCAATTTGTAGCTCCAACTCTTCTCTCAAAAGGAGAGAGGAGGCCTCGAGCAGTACTAAGATACTAACAGTCTGGTGCTATTACTACTTTGTGTTACTTCTCGTTACCGCAATTCGCACTTCAATTATGCTAATATCTTAGGAAGTGGTGAAAGAACGCTTTATGCTTGCACGGCGTGCTCTTGAATTAATTTGAGATAACTTGGCATTATTAATATAGGCTGCTTTGAGTTAAAGAATAAAATTAAGCGCCAAGATGTGATGTTAAGATGTTTATAAGCCATGTGGTAAATTTCTTAAACAGAAAACGCACACCATACAAGGCTAATAGAAGAACAATAAAAAGAAAAGCACTTGTTCAGTAATGCTTCTAACATTCCTTCTAATATTATTAATTTCGTAAACGAAACTAGAGGGCGCTGTAACGTTTTATCTCGCCATTCGCCATTGAGTTGCCATCGTAAAATGTACTTAACAAATAATAAAAAGTTTCGAGTGTGATCTGTTCGATTTGATCCCCATACGACACGTCGCTTTAAGTCGAGGTTCTGCCTCACTGGAGGCATTCTTAAGGCGATGTTCCCAATGATATCACGAGTCTCTCCTGGGGCTCGCCTCCCCCCGGCGATGCTTCTGCGCTCGCCCCATTTCTCCCGGTGTCGCTGTAAAAGCCACTAGGGCTAACAGCATACTGTCATTTTCAGAAAAAAAAATTTCGAGTGTGATTCCACATATTAGTACGGTGGTATCCTAGATCAAGGTACAAAGGTGGTTTTATTTATACCCCTATAGTATCCTCCCAGTTCAATAGTTCAGTATCCAACAGTAGTATATGCGTGCGATTTTCATCGAATATCCGATGAACCTTAAGTATTGTTTTATACAGTATCCCAAGTTAATCTTCGATGGTGATACCCGTCATAGAGGACATACCATTAATAAGGGATGAATATAAAATTTTGTCATACGTAGAATATCAAATAAGGTCTCATTAAATGTCCTCCAAGGGATTAGTGGTAAAAGTTCAAGGATGCAATGCTATGGATTCCATCCCATATTTTCCCATATAGTATGATTGGTGATGAGGAGATTTGGAAGGAGTTTTTTTTATAAGAGATCATAGGATAAAGAAATATAGTTTAGAATTGAACCTCCTCATATTCCTTGCTTACTAATACAGCGTTGAACAGAAATAGTTTAGTTGTAGCATTAAGATTTAGATCTGGTCATATGCCTTTAAAGACCTTTAAATATGTAATGAAAAAAAAATGATTCGCCAAACTGTGAGTCAAGATATCCAACACTTACTTACTTACTTTTGTGACAGAAATCGAATTTTGAGAGTAACACTAATTTTTGAAAAGTCAATCATAAGATTGAAAGTTAGATTTAATTAGGGTATGATGGGGCTGGCATGTACCTGGAGATACTAAAGTCCCTAAAAATATAAAAATTATAAAAAAGAACCCAACTCTGAAGAGATAATCTAAAGAGTTACTATGAATGTGGATGTATAGTAGAATATAATAACGCAATTATAGTCTTCATACTATAGTAGTACCAGATACTATATATATCACTTACTCATAAATTATGGATTTCTTCATGTAAATATGTTATTTATTGTATTAAATCAGGCAGAACCTTATATTCAGGATTATTACAGTAATTCGTTACTTTTATATTGTCTTAGGCAATATTGGATAAGTGATGATATTTACGTGCAATAATAAAAACATTTCTGGGCGAAATTGAGTTCCGGGACTATGAACAAAGTTTATTCATTAATTGTTTTAATTAATTCGAAACTCTATATTTTGTAATGAAGGCATAGTTAGTTTCAAGATCTCAATAACGTAATGAGGTTCACGAACTTTATAATAACGAACTTTTGTAGGTAATTTAAGATGTTGTGTGATGTGATGTTATGATTCTAGCCTCACAGGATACCCTTAGGACGACGTTCCCCTACGCTAGTAGAGCAGTTGAACTAGATAATGCTTGTCCCACCCGGTGACTTGTAAAAGCCTCTAGAACCAGCAGCAGATAGTCAGTTCTAAAAAGAATTAGAGTTAGTATGAGCAAAAAAGAGATCCTTGGTCTCGAGAGTTAAGCTAATTTAACGTCAAGCGTGGATTAAACAACTCAGGCACGAGAGCGACATTAGTCACACCCGGAACAGGCTCTAACTTTCAGCTAACTTTGTAACCAAAAAGTTACGTCGAGCTTTCAGTCGGTTCACTGGAACTCAATAAATAAAGGTTGTTTTATGGATCCCAACCATATAGTTCATATCACACGCTTTTTGGTGAAAGAAAATATTGTGAGGAAATCTGTATAAATCTAGAGAATTCTGGGGATATGTGTACCGATCACATTAGAGTAGCTAGAAGGGACCTAGAATAGATTTAACTCTATCCCATCACTTCAAAAACGGAGGCCTTTGTCCAGCTCTTGGATTATAACAGGCCGTTATTTTAATACTACTACTCTGTACCGCCGTATGATATCCCTAAGAAGAATAGACCACCCTCATTTCTTACCGAGGCATAGTAAAAGGTGACTTAGGTAAGTTGATGTCAGGCAGGCGGCCTGTCGAAAAATAACAAGCCAAATCATGTAACATGTTTAAATCATTTTGAGCCGACACCACTTAGAGTGGAATAAGGTCATCAATCATGATGATATTTCCGAGCTCTAAAACAATGTCTATTCTTAAATTTTCTGCTGACGCTTTGCTTAGTTCTCCAAGACTGAATTTATGTTCAATCTTTGCTTCAATTTAGCCAGACAAGTAAATATTGATAAAGTTCTACGCTTCTGTTGGATTCAGTTTCAACGGCTGCGGGGCAACTAATGCAATGATTATTCGAATGAATTTCTTTTCTACAGATCTGGTAATATGTGGTATTTTTTAACGTTGAATGTGGTTTAATCTTTTTTTATTAATGGAAGGAAGAAATGGAAGGTTATTGCTTTAACATATTCTTGTAGATTCCTGCTTCAAAAAATATTTTGGATATTCTGTAAATCTTTTAAAGATTAAGATTTTTTGTTTTAAGACCGATGATATATATGAAAGTTGCGCCCATTATAGAAAAGATGAGAGGTGCAAGATTGGGATGGTATGGGTATGTAATGAGGAGGGATGAAAATCATGTGACTAAACGAGTGTTGGATATGAATGTGGATAAATATGTGACTAGAGGGAGGCCAAAAAAGAGATGGTTGGAATGTGTGAAGTATGACATGCATATAAAAGGAGTAGTGCCAGAGTTGACGAATGATAGAAGAGAATGAAAGAGGAAAACATGTTGTACCGACCCCACTTAGAGTGGGATAAGGGTAGGAGAAAGAATACGATCGAATAAATTACAATAACTTTAGAGTCAACTGCACCCGTGATACAATTTTTTTTTACAATTACTGGAGATTCGTGAGTCCAAAAAATCATAAATTATTTACAAAAAAACATATAACACGGGGGTTATATCATTTTTTATTATGTACTTGTTTAATTGAAATTTACAATTAATAATTCGCTTTAATATCACGGGGAAAATACATATCAATAGAAAGTTCATGGGACATGTGTTACTGCGAGCGGCGTGATGGGTTTAGTCCAAATATTTCTCTGCGTAGAAAGGTGGAACTCTTTAAATAAACTTTGGCTAGTAGCTGACAGATTCTTTGATTTATTTTACTAATACATTATACGTAACCTAGAATTTATTTCGAGGTATGAAAGTTTTCTTACAATGTTTTTTTACGACTAAAGCTTTGACGATGTCAAGCAAACAGGTGAAAGAAACTACTGTGTATCGCAGTTCTAGCATAACAAATTTTATAGGTAACACTGCATCATCATCTTCATTATTCTCCTGCCCTTATCCCACTCTAAGTGGGATCGAGGTACAATGTTTTAAATATGTTGTTAAATGATTTGGCTACGTATTTTACGACCGGCCGTCTGCCTGACGTCAACTTACCTTAGTCACCTTTTACGACACCTTCGTAAGAAACGAGGGTGGTCTACCTACTCAGTAGGATACCATACGGCGGTTTATAATAAATTTAATATAATATATGTAGGAAGAATTAATTAAAAGTTTATCTAACAACCTTAGAAATGTTTCGCGGAACTTTTTGTTAGCAATACCTTATATTGATCACCGTTTTGGGAGCGAGGATTGTCGTTCAACTTTATTTTTCGGCCGAACGGGCAGTCCAATCAATGGCTGTCGAGCGTCAGATGGAACAGCGTAAATATTGACAAACTTTATATTGGAGACAGAGTTTCAAGGAACTTGGATAATGCTGTGAATATACTGAATATTGTAAAGGTATAGAATTAAAAATCACGTCTTATACTCTTTTGCTGAATTAGATCTAGAAATTGCTATGCTTGCTTGCTAGAAATTGCTATGGGGTGTAAGGAGGAAACTCGTCCCAGTCAGTTTCTTCAAATGTCAACCTCACCTGCACGTGGTACACCCTGCAAATAAACCGACGAGGCTCTGGCGACCGACTAATGGCGGTATAACCATTCTTTAGCTGACGTAAATATAACAGACCGACAGCGGGCAGCAGCGTTGTCGGTGCGACATGGTCAGCACTGCGATCACCAACCCGCATGCCAAGCGTGGTGATTATTGGCAATACCCTTAATGGATACACTTAAAAAGCCACAGCCCCTAGTTCCCGGCAGCCCCGCTATTCCTGGCTCTGGCAGCGGTTTAGGTAACGGCGGGGCAGGGGGTGTTAAGAATCTCCGGCAGAGATTCCGCTGCCAACCCCGACGACTTGACCTGGCAACATACAACGCACGCACTTTGAGGGAAGACGGAAAGATCATCGAGCTGGAAGAAACGTTAAGCAAGTTGCGGTGGGATGTGATAGGATTATCTGAAGTCCGAAGAGAGGGGGAGGACACGATAATTCTTAAATCCGGCAACTTGCTTTACTACCGGGAGGGTGACCAACAGTCTCAGGGTGGTGTCGGGTTTCTCGTCCACAAGTCCCTTGTCAACAGCATTGTCCAAGTCGAGAGTGTGTCGAGCAGGGTCGCGTTCCTTATACTCAGAATTACCAAACGGTATTCGCTGAAGGTCATACAGGTTTACGCACCGACATCGGCACATCCAGACGAGGAGGTAGAGGCCATGTATGAGGATTTGTCTAGAGCCATACATGCCTCTAAAACCTTCTACACTGTTGTGATGGGGGATTTCAACGCAAAACTAGGCAATCGAAGTGGTACAGAGGTAAGAGTAGGGCCATTTGGATATGGGCAACGGAACCACAGGGGCCAGATGTTAGCCGATTTCTTGGAGAGAGAGGACCTCTACATGATGAATTCTTTTTTCAAGAAACGGCCACATCGTAAATGGACCTGGATAAGTCCCGACGGTTCCACGAGAAATGAGATCGACTTCATCATGTCGACCAGGCGTCATATATTCAATGATGTCTCTGTCATTAACACCGTAAAGACGGGTAGTGATCATCGTATGGTAAGAGGCACATTGAATATATGCGTACAACTGGAAAGATCTAGACTGGTGAAGTCCACACTCCGACCAACTCGAACTCATATCCAAAACCCCGAAAACTTCCAACTCGAGCTGATGAATCGCTTCGATTGCCTAGCGGACTGCGCTTCTGTGGACGATTTAAACAACAGGCTGGTGGAAACTGTCCATACGGTGGGGTCCAAATTTTATAAGACACACCGTAAAAGAACCAATAAGTTCTCGACCCAGACTCTCAAGCTCATGGATGAGAGGAACGAAATGAGACTACAGTCTTCAGTAGACGCGTCACGCTACCGTCTGATCAATAGACAGATTTCAAAAGCGCAGAAATGCGACTTGCGACACTTTAATACCGAATATATTCGAGATACTATTGAGCGTAACAGGGGCTCAAAAGTGTTCGCAAAAGATCTGTCTATCGGGCAGAGGCAGCTGACGCGATTGAAGACCGATACTGGTAGTATCATTTCATCTCGACCTGAGATTTTGAGAGAGGTTGAGAGATTCTATGGGCAGTTATACACCTCAACACAACAGCCTGCTGTCACCTTGGCAAAAGACCCAAGAGCCAAGCTAACCCGACACTATACTGAAGACATCCCGGACGTCAGCCTATACGAGATTAGTATGGCTTTGAAACAACTTAAGAACAACAAGGCCAACAAACCAGGTGATGACGGAATCACAACCGAACTCCTGAAGGCGGGTGGAAAACCAGTACTCAAAGTCCTTCAGCGATTGTTCAATTCCGTTATTCACGAAGGTACTACGCCAAAAGCGTGGCACAGGAGCGTGGTGGTTCTTTTCTTCAAGAAGGGTGATAACACCTCATTGAAGAATTACAGACCCATCGCGCTGCTGAATCAGGTTTATAAGTTGTTTTCAAGAGTCATTACGAATCGTCTCGCTCGTAGGTTTGACGACTTCCAGCCTCCCGAACAAGCCGGATTCCGGAAAGGCTACAGCACCATAGACCACATATTTACGCTGCGGCAGGTTATACAGAAGACCGAGGAGTATAACCGGCCACTTTGCTTGGCGTTTGTGGACTATGAGAAAGCCTTTGATTCGGTGGAAACATGGGCTGTGTTAAGATCACTCCAGAGATGCCGTATCGACTACCGGTACGTCCAAGTGTTGAAGTGTTTGTACGAAAACGCCACAATGTCTGTCCGTGTCCAAGACGGAACTACGAGACCAATCCAAACGCGGCGAGGTGTGCGACAGGGAGATGTCATCTCCCCGAAGCTATTTACCGCTGCATTGGAGGACGTCTTTAAGCTTTTGGATTGGAACGGATACGGCATCAACATTAACGGCGAGTACATCACTCACCTTAGGTTTGCCGACGACATAGTCGTTATGGCAGAGTCTCTGGAGGACCTTAACACAATGCTCGACGACCTCAGCAGAGTGTCTCAACAGGTGGGCCTTAAAATGAACATGAGCAAGACGAAAATTATGTCAAACTCACTTGTTCCGCTCCACCCGGTCATCGTTGAGAACTCTGTACTTGAAATTGTAGACGAGTATATATACCTGGGACACACGGTCCGGTTAGGTAGGTCCAATTTTGAGAAAGAGGTCAGTCGCCGAATCCAACTCGGATGGGCAGCGTTTGGGAAGCTGCGCGAGATCTTTTCGTCCGAAATACCTCAGTGCCTGAAGACCAAGGTCTTCGAACAGTGCGTGTTGCCAGTTATGACTTACGGAGCAGAAACGTGGTCGCTGACTATGGGCCTCATAAGAAAGCTCAGAGTCACTCAGCGAGCTATGGAGCGAGCTATGCTTGGTGTATCTCTACGTGATCAAATCAGGAATGAGGAGATCCGTAGAAGAACCAGAGTTACCGACATAGCTCATCGTGTCGCGAAGCTGAAGTGGCAATGGGCGGGGCACATAGTACGTAGAACCGATGGGCGTTGGGGTCCTAAGGTGCTGGAATGGCGACCCCGCACCGGTAAACGCAGCATTGGAAGACCCCCCACGAGGTGGACAGACGACCTCAAAAAGGTCGCGGGGAGCCGCTGGATCCAAGCGGCACAGGACCGTGTGGTGTGGAGATCCCTTAAGGAGACCTATGTCCAGCAGTGGACGTCGATCGGTTGAACAAGAAGAAGAAGAAGAAGAAGATATTTAAGCATCTGTTGGTGGTAGGGAGTGATTATGAGGATTGGATTGAATGTGTTTGGAGATAAAATATTTGTTTCAGTTATTATTATTTTATATTTTTGAAATACCACTATTACCTTATAGTTTATAATTTTTAATTTTCGTTATTGAACAGTGCCATCTATGCCGTCATTTAGCGAACAGAGGCCACTGAAAATCAGCAATGGGTTTGCGTTGCCAAGCCTGTTAGTCTGAGTGCCTATCCCTTTCTTCGTCCGCTGCAAATTTTTAATTTGCTATAGTCGTATAAGACATTATTTTATTTTATTTTCTATTTATAATTTTTTTTTATTTAAACTGTTGTTGAAAAAGAAGTTTTTTTTATTTATTAATACTGTTGTTGTATGCCGTGTGGTACCCGGCAGAATTGAATAGACCACCCGCCCTTCTTACCGAGGTGTCGTAAAAAGCGACTAAGGTAAGTTGACGTCAGGCAGGCGGCCGGTTGTAAAATACGTAGCCAAATCATATGACAGCGTGTTTGTAGCATGATGTGCCGACTCCACTTAGAGTGGGATAAGGGCAGGAGGATGATGATTTATACTGTTGTTGTACTGAGGTGTGTTGAAGAATAAAGATTTATGCATTCATTCATTCATTCATTATATCGCGGTATGGCTGATATCACAACGGTATGGAAGTACTATTGGAGCCGCTAGGCTTTGGCTCATAATTGAGGGTATTTTAATACTTAAATTATAGCGTAAAACTTCGCAGGTACAACTTGTTAAAGTATAGTCAATTATTAAAACTCATTTGACTCTAATAATAACTTTGAAATGCGAAAAGAGCAAACTATACATTACTAACTCTTTAACGACGCGAACGAGCACAATCACGCCTAGATGGTAAAAAATTCTCTGTTAATTCCGCCATTATACGTGCTAAGAGCCATCATAACCGCCTCACTCGCAAACATGAGAGCGTAATGATGGTAACTTGTTTGAATTACCCCATTAATGGGTAGACACGTGGTGACTGGTAATTTTGCATGTGAAATCGTTAAATTTGTGGCACTAATCACAAACGTGTCTTTGTAGATTTTATTTACTGGACATTGCAATATTGCGCTAAATGTGTCAAGTATGTGCGTTGTTTTAATTGTGTTGGTTGGTTTTGAACATATAATAGATGCCTTGATCTAGAAGCTTTTGCTTGATGAAGGCTTGAAATTGGAGGTTCCACCAAAAAGTTACATTAAAAGTAAAGTTTAATATTTAATTTTTTATAATCAACTAATAATTTGACTGGCCCATTGGCGCAGTGGGTAGTGAAACTTTTTTCAGCTCTGCGGGTCGTGGGTTCGATTCTCGAGGGCCAACATTTCCTATAAACAATTTGTTGAATCTTCGAGCCTGGGTGTATATTTGTATTTAAGTATGTATTATATACGTAGTATATTTACCAGTTGCTCGTCACCCATAACGCAATTATTAAGTTACTTAATATACTTTGGGGACAGACGACCGTGTGTGTAAGTGTTTAAAAAATCAAAAAATATAAGTGCTCATCGCAACAACAGTTTCGTGAAGCGTTGTGCTGTACAGACAACTTTGATTATATGAACATATTCATTATTTTCTTCCATCCGTGACACCAGTAATAAAATTTAGTTTCTGTTACAACATGCGATACTAAAAAAACGTCAACTCTACAACATTTCCGTTTCAAAGGTGACTCGGTCGCAACCTCACTAGCTTTCCTATTTTGAATGGAAAGAGACTCTTTTATCGATGTCCCCCAAACTGGGTCAACATTTCAACCTAACTCGCGACCTAGTACGTCACTGGAATTAGAGCCGTTGAACAATATAAGTTTTGAACGAATAGTAAAAGTGGAGTTTTATCTGTAACGCACGGAAAATTGTTACCATTGCAGTATGTATTTGACTCGCTAAGATACACATCAGTATGTGAGTAGCTTTATTATTTTCGATTTCAGTTAAGGCGCTGAACAGAGCTGGCGTAAATTCAGATTTCGGCATATAAGCCACGCCCACAATGTCTGCGACGGCGTAGCGACACACTTAATTTTTTAACACCCATTGTAGGTGTACACTATTTTATCCAAAGTTTTTTTGTACAATTTATTTAAAAAACTTATGTCTAATTAATCTTATAAAACTAAGTATGCTGAAACTATAACTAAACACCTAAAAAAAGACATATTTTCAACAAGGAATAGTCACAAAAGGCGGCAGCTAGCGACACACGTCCGTATAGCAGCGCGCCTCAGCGGTCACTGTCTATATTCGTAGATGTAAAAGAGAAGCGAGACGATGACTCGTTTCAGTTTTGCTATTTTCTAAAAAATATTTAATTTGAATGAAATATCTTAATTAATTCAAAATTGAAATCTTACATTCTCTTTATATTATTATGATTTATTAGTCTTATTAATTTTACCAATCTTTGTTGATAAATATAAGAGATATTTACGATAAAAGTAAAAATCAGAGGTCTATTTACCAATTTTTTTTATCGAAAAAAAGTATCGTAATCATGTTTTGAAATCTTACATTCTCTCTGAGATATGATGTATATTAACATATATTTTTCTTTTAATCGTCATCCCTATAGCTTTTGTTAAAAACGTGTTTAAAGTCAGCCTATTTGGCTCTGTTCAGCGCCTTAACATGTTGTAGATGCTTTTCTATAAAATGATAACTGAAATCGCGTCGAATGAAGCTGCTCATATAATTGTGGTCGAACTTCACTTACATGTAATTTCGTTTGATCCAAATATTGACTCAGTACAAGACTAATTACCGTAGAACATGATCGACATAGTCCCATGAGTCTCACCAGGTGACTGGATCTCTACAAACTACAGCGCTTTATAATATTTTTCCCTGTCTGAACTATATATCACACCAATTTCTTTCTAAAGTTCGTCCCTTTTGTTTTCAAATTGTTCTGTGTAAAATATTCTCTATTCCGTTAATAGCTAAAGTCAAAATAGATAATAATATAGTCTAAAGACTTTAGCTTTTTCCATTGTTAACAATTTACACCTGTAACATAACGTACTAGTAACACGGTTTGCGTAATTTCATACGCTATCGAAGTGCTTATGTAATTATATAAGAGGGACCTCTTATATAATTACATACAAAATGAGGCTATAAATCGGTCCTTACATATGAAATTGGCGTTTTCTATGGGAGGAACATAAAGTCGTTTTTTTTTTTAATAAAATATATTTAATTAATCAAAGTATGTACCATTGCTATGTATGCACTTTTGCCATCTCATAGGTAGTTCAGTGATCCCCTTACTAAAAAAACCATTCGGGGGGGAATCAATAAAATCTTTGAAAGCGGTTTGGACTGCCCCATCGGAGTTGAATTTTTTTCCTTGCAAGTAGTTATCCAAATTGCGAAAAAAATGGTAATCTGTTGGAGCAAGGTCCGGAGAGTACGGTGGATGTCTAAGACATTCTAATTGAAGCTCCTCTGATTTGGTAGCCGTCTGTTGTGCCAGTGTGTGGTCTAGCGTTGTCCTGAAGCAGCAGTGGCCTAGAGCGATTGACCAGCCTCGGTTGTTTAGCAGCTAGCTTTTCCATCATGGTTTGCAGTTGCTGACAATAGATATCTGCCGTAATCGTCTGGCCAGATTTAAGAAAGCTGTAGTAAACGACACCGGCACTAGTCCACCAAACACTTACAAGCAACTTTTTTTAGTCAATTTTCGCTTAGGGCAGGATTTGGCTGGTTCGCCAAGGTACAGCCATTGCGATGAGCGCTTCCGATTATCGTAAAGGATCCACTTTTCATCACAGGTAATGATTCGATTTAAAATTCCTTCATTATTGTGTCGGTTGAGTAACGTAACGCAGCAGTCGACGCGCGTTTGTTTGTGGTTTGCTTCACTCAATTCATGAGGTACCCGCCTTTCAAGCTTTTTCACCTTCCCAATTTGTTTCAAGTGGATTAGAATAGTTTTATCGCTAACACCGGAGCCTGCAGCTAACTCGGACGTGGTTTGCGATGGATCCGCTTCCACAATAGCCTTCAATTCTTCATTATCAACTTTGGTCTCCGGCAGTCCACGAGGCTCGTTCTACAGGTCGAAATTTCCAGAACGAAAACGTTGGAACCAAAAACGCACTGTGTTTTTTTTGCGACACCGTCACCATACACATCAATAATCCTTCGAGCCGTTTCTGCAGCACTGGTGCCACGGTGGAACTCATACTCGTAAATAACGCGATATTTCATGTTTTCCATTTTGTAAACAAAGTGACACAAAGAAGAAAAAACAAATGAATTAGGGGCTTTGAAACACAAATGCATGAGTAAATAGCTGTATGAATTTGAATTTGGAATTCCTAACCATAAAGGTAATATTTGAGATCAAAGTGGCTAGTACGACAAAACGCCAATTTCATATGTAAGGACCTAATACATCGCCTACCAATTCCTAAGGTTTAATAGTACATCCTACTGGAACACTAAACCTAAGCTACATTGTATACGGTGCATCTCCCGGTACATCCATATTTGGAATGCTGTGAAGGACCCGTCCGCGGCGTGTTACACACCTATAATAATTCAACAAATCGCTATGTTACGATAATATATTTAAAAAAATGGCCGCCGAGTTTCTCGCTGGTTTTTCTCGGTAGGAGCAAACTTTCGAATCAGTGGTAGCTTCTTGAAAACATTTGACGATTCAAAAGAATTGTAAACAATCTACTTGAATAAAGAATATTTTGGGTTGAGTTTGAGTTTTATAAGTTGCATGCTTAGAAAAAAATATCTTCTCTAAGAAGAGTACTTTGTTGCTTAAAAACACCTCGGCAATAACTTATGATGTCTTCTTTAGGAACAATCTCTTGAGAAAACGTGCATTGCAAGAAATACTAGACTGGAAGCACTTGGTAAGGGTGCTATTAATAAAAGTCTGAATGGAGAGTTATTTTAACCTTATAATTCTGTGCTTTTGTCTATACCTTAGAAAATATCTTTAAAGTTTCTAGAACCCTTGCAAACCAAATATAAACACAAGCTAATCACGTCTTATAATCAATGTATTATGTATTTATTATAAGTATTAAATACCTAATAAATAAATAATATAATATTATAACCTGAAATTGAACCTGCAAATCCGTATCGTAGCAGTAAGTTGGGTCCTTTTGTTTTTTTAGTCTTTGTCCAAGTCGATAACTTTACCCTGCATTGGAACTTTAGTGTTATTCTTATTATTTAAATAATATTCAAATTAGCCATAAAAGCCGTGTGGTATCCGGCAGAATAGAATAGACCACCATTCTTTCTTACCGAGGTGTCGAAAGAAGCGACTAAGGTATGTGCCGTGTGGTATCCGACTGTAAGAATAGACCACCCTCATTTCTTACCGAGGTGTCGTAAAAGGCGACTAAGGTAAGTTGACGTCAGGCAGGCGGCAGGTCGTAAAATACGTAGCCAAACATGTAACAACATGTTATAACATGTTGTGCCGACCCCACTTAGAGTGGAATAAGGGCAGGAGAATGTAATTCAAATTAGCTATAAAAATGTTTAATAAAAAACCATACTTTTGGAATCATAAAGTAGCTTTAAATATAAAACAAAATACTAACAAGATTTGAATAGATTAGAAAATTTCTTGAACATACGAACAATTGAAGAACGAAGAAGATATCAGACAGGATAGGTTCAATTTAGAAATAAAACATTTCTAGAAATGGAATATACAAACTGCTATCATGCTGGTTAGAAGTCATGTAAAGAAAGAATTAAAGAAAGAATTATTATTCAATAAAAATTTATTCAAAGTATGAGAAATTCATTATTTTGTTTCATTCGAAGAACGGACAGAACTTTTAGGTAAGGGTACATTTTAGCTTGCACAGTAACTTGGCTAATCCACTAATGGCATCCAGTTTTTCCCCAAGGATCAGGTAAAATCATACAGAACGTAATTGAGGTCATTTCAGTACTAAAGTTGACGCAAACAGAATAGTGGCGAAGGTTTTAATATTATCAATATTGACATCTTCAATACGAACATTCAAAAGCTTTAGAAATTTTAAGACTATAATCACTAATTGACAACATCAGCACTGAAATATGACTAATTGAAGAAAAGGCAAGAGGAATGATTAGTTTGAATGAAACATTAATTGCTGTAGGACGAAAGAACAAAGAATAATTTTTCTCGCCTAATTGCTTTTATTCTGGTATTAAATGCCTAAAATTATCAGACAGGTTGAAATCTTTTATAGAAACTAAATTATATTTATAAACTATATAATTTCGAGTACAAAAAGCAATGAAGAAGACACTAATTCACAAAGCTTATTTTACTATTTAAATGATAAGAAAGCGTTTTTGATTGCGTTTAAGTCGCAACCAGCTGCGTAGTAGAATGTATTGTAATCTTTTTATTTAGAACTAGCTGTGCCCGCGGCTTCGCCCCCTTCCACGCGTGTCACAATTTTTTGCTAGAATTCAAATTTTAAACATAAAATTATTTATTGTGAGTTACCCATAAGAGGTAGAGACATGCTATCGCAGATTTTTTGTAGTAATTTTATAGATCTACAATTCTCTAGCACATTACTTTAGCGTATCTCTGCTGGTTTACACAGCGCACGTGGCTAAAGCTCCCAGCAAGCAAGTTTTTTAATAACTGCGCAATTTCTTCAACAGCGTCAAAAATATGACGATGCGAAAAAGCTTGTACAAGCTTGTGCAATGATTTAAATGAGAATTCTGTGGTATATTTTTGATAGTTAAAAAACCGCCGTGTGGTATCCGCCTGAGTAGAATAGACCACCCTCATTTCTTACCTAAGTGTCGTAAAAGGCGACTAAGGTAAGTTGACGTAGGCAGGCGGCCGGTCGTAAAATACGTAGCCAAATCATTTGACAATATGTTTGTAACATGTTGTGCCGACCCCGCTTAGAGTGGGATAACGGCAGGAGAATGATGATGTTTTTAATAGATAAAAAAAGGTTAAAATTATAATAAACCCAGATTTTGAGCTTGGTCATACAACATATTTCATTGACACAAACAGTAACACATACACAGAGAGAGACAGGGAAGTAAGATAGAGTGGAGAGTAGTGAGAGAGTATAGAGAGAGACACTTTCACCTTTCTCTCTATTTTAACGTAAGTGTTTTTATAATTTATAGAATTAGGCGTTACTTTGCGGGGATCCATAATACAAAAGTAATAATAAAATTATTTTGCTATAATCCGCGATACAGTAAATATAAAATATATATAGTGTTAAATGTATAATACACTATCCGTTTTTTCATACCGAATACATACAGGATTCGTAAAACCACATGCACAAACCTCGACCATTTCCACCACAATACACAAGCACTACACACGTTCACTGTCACAAACTCAACAATCGTTTCGCCCCGCAACCGAAGTATCATTAGGAGATAGACTCCACGACAAAATCGCAAAGCTTTGCGATTTTGTCGGATAGTCCACTATACATTTAACACAATATATATTTTCTATTTACTGTATCGCGGATTATAGCAAAATAATTTTATTATTACTTTTGTAAGTGTAAGTGTTTCTATATATTTTCGTAAAAAAGCTTCCTTTTGGAGTCGAACTTGACCAGGTTGGGATGATGGCAATGGGATACGTCCACCATCACCGTACCTGTCTACTTTCACCTTTATAACATTAGTAGGGCTATTCACATATGATTTCCGATTTCTCCTATAAATCTCTTTGGCAATATACACAGTGTTGTAACAAGGGGGAAAAATCCGAGTCTGCAAATAATTTATGCTTCAAAAGTAAAGCTATTTTCCAATAGAAAAAAGCGGCTTTTATAGATGTCCCGTAAAATAGGTCAGCCTAACCTGTGACCTGACATGGGAAAGGAATTACCGCGTGTACAAATGAAAACTCCCTGAGTACTGCATATAAATCTTTGGACCGTTTAATTTTCATTCTATTTACCGGTGTGTTAATGTAAGTAGATTAAAACACTTACAAGTGATACCTGTAAATTCTTTCGCGGCGGCTAAAACCTTTAAGTACTCTCAATAATGCTTCATGTGATTTGCCCCTTTAACGAAGGAACAATAGGCATTTATCTATCCTATATGTTACCCTGGTGTATAAGCTTTAATTGTGACAAATTTCATCATTTTTTGCAGCGTATTAGCAGTGAAACCGTAACAGACTGGCAGATAGACTATTACTTCGCTCACGCGAAGTTTTGAGATACCTTTAATACAGATAAATAAATATTGTCCAAATTGTAAATGTAAAATGGAAAATTTGCTTTGTACTTAATATTATCCATGCGAAAGTCGGTCTCTGTGTTACATTAACACGGTTAATAAGTTCGATAAAAAATATATAGTGATGAAATTTCATACGATTGTGGTTTACACACCGGACTATCATGTAGGATTAAAAAATCCCGTATTTAGTAACAGAGAAAAAAAACACATAATTGAGGGTAATTTAATAGTCAACTTGACGCATATTAATTAAATGAATGACGGGTATAGCTTGCGTCCTGTTTCTTTATCAGATATATAAACTTGTATTGTATCAAAAGTCAACAGAAAGGGTCTACTGGTTTAGTGAAGCGTAACTGGACGGACAGACTTTTAACTTTTATAACCATCATTCATCCTGCACTTATCTCAATCTAAGTGGGATCGGCACAACATGTTTAGACATGTTGTTACATGATTTGGCTAATTTTTACGACCGGCCACCTGCTTGACGTCAACTTACCTTAGCCGCCTTTTACGACTATGGTCTATTCTACAGCCGGATACTACACGGTGGGACGACTTACCTTACTCGCCTTTTACAACACTTCGGTAAGAAATGAGGGTGATCTATTCTATTCAGCCGGATACCACACGGTAGTTTTGACATTTATAATATTGTATAGGGTATTTTTCTAGAAATTTGACTGATTACTACACGCATTTATGTTTAAGCTTTTCGTATATTACGTGAGCTTAATTATGTAACGTAGTGATTGGTGCTGCGTATTGAATTTCATAGTATCGTAAATCAAAAAGCGTTTCGCGAGCGCCTGATCTTGATTGCTCAGTGTATTAATTATTCTGACAGCGATGGAATTGTTGCAATAAAAATGTGTACATATATTTTTCCAACAGTTATTATCGTAATGGCAAAAAGATACATCATCATCATTCTCCTGCCCTTATCTCTGCCTCTAAGTGGGGTCGGCACAACATTTTACGAACATGTTGTCACATGATTTGGCTTCGTATTATACGACCGGCTGCCTGCCGTCAACATACCCTAGTCGTACTTTACGAACCCTCGGACCAAGAAAGAGGGTGGTCTGTTCTACTCAAACGGATACAACACGGTATACATATATAATTTTATATAAATACGGAAATACATCCATAGTCGACGAATCGACAAGTCGCCTCTTACGTCACCTCGGTAAGAAAGGAGGGCGGTCTATTCTATTCTGCCGGTTACCACACGGCGTGGCAAAAAATACATATCACATAGAATTTGTTCCTGTCCTCTTCTTACAAACCTCCACAGACGCCACTATAATACACAAGCACTACACACGTTCACTATCACAAACTTGGTTTATAACCATGCTTGTTGTGGAGGTTTGTGCATGTGTTTTTACGAATGCTGCATGTATCGGTTATGAAAAAATGGATAGTCATATACATTAAGTATACATTTAGCATTATATATATTTTCCATTAAGTTTATCGTGGATCAGAGCAAAATTATTTTATTATTATTTTTGTATTATGGGACTTCGCAAATTACGCTTAATTCTATAATTATATTATTAATACGTTTATGATTGTTGGGCAGAAAAGGCTCAACCGCTTACCTCTATGGGAAGAGCAGGCCTACCATGAACTCTTACTGTGACGTAAACGACGACCGCGAACCGTTTACTTTTCGTACCATGAAGTGTGAATTGCATTGGGGTCGTAATGTTTGAAAAGGATAACGTGATATGAACTATAGATAACTCTGTCTATTTTACTCACATGTTCTTAGGACGAATTCTGAACGCTCATTCGGCAACGACTTAAAGTGTGCGTCCTTAAGATGTCATGGTATGAAAAAGCAAGACAATTTCGTTTACGTCTTCAATTGAGTCGCAATAAGAGTTCATGGTAGGCCTGCAGGTCTCAATGCTGGACACTTTGGGCACTTTATAAATAGTTTTGGTCATAGAACACAGGTATTTTTGGATAGTTGCTGATTGTGCGCGTACGTCGCGTTTTGCGAGTTGCAAGCGGTGTGAAGGGGCAGGAGGGGTTAGAAGGGATAATGGCGAGTGGTTGCCATTAATCAAACAAATTCGATCCTTGTACATCCGAGATCGGATACCCTGACTTAACCATTGTATTAGAATTACAATACTCATATGATGTGTAAAATTTACGAAGCTACGCGAGATCTTTTCGTCCGAAATACCTCAGTGTCTGAACACCAGGGTCTTCGAACAGTGCGTGTTGCCAGTGATGACCTACGGATCCGAAACGTGGTCGCTCACTATGGGCCTTATAAGAAAGCTCAGAGTCGCTCAGCGGGCGATGGAGCAAGCTATGCTCGGAGTGTCTGTACAAGATCAAATCAGGAATGAGGAGATCCGTAGAAGAACTACAGTCGTGTCGCGAAGCTGAAGTGGCTCCGGGCGGGGCACATAGTGCGGAGAGCCGATGGGCGCTGGGGTCTTAAGGTGCTGGAATAGCGACCCCGCACCGGAAAGCGCAGCGTCGGTAGACCCCCTACGAGTTGGCCGACGACCTCAAAAAGGTCGCAGGGAGCTACTGGATCCAGGCAGCGCAAGATCGTGTGGTGTGGCGATCCCATGAAGAGGCCTATGTCCAGCAGTGGACGTCCATCGGCTGACGAAGAAGAAGTGTAAAATTTAAAATACTTTCTTTATGTTAATTAATAAAGAATTAAATATTTATTATCATTACATTACAACACAATATGTATTACCATAGTCCTTTTGTCAGCTTAGTAACTTAATTAAAAAATAACTTGTCGACATAATGCAATTAGGGTGATAATGAATACCGTAGTTCCGAGAACACCCGCTAGCTGATAACATTAGAAATAATTTATTTTGTTTAAAACAGTTGTGATATACAATGTTTACAAAAACTTATTGATGCCTTAAATACACTTTAAATGTCACCACTAGCAACCAAACTAAGCCTAGCTTGTATTCTTGGTTACTAGTGCCTTCCATTGTCTTATATACTGTTGACAATGAGTTTTTCTATTAAGACTTGTGTGTCTAATTGATAATTGCAATTTATCACACGCTTTTCGGTGAAGGAAAACATCGTAAGGAAACCTGCATATCTCTAGAGAATCTAGGGATATGAGTAACCTACCAATCCGCATTGCAGGAGCGTGGTAGGTCTTAGCTCCAATCCTTCTCTCCAAAGACGGAGAGAGGAGGCCTTAGCCCAGCTGTGGACATAGTAACAGGCTGTTACTAGCGGATATCAATATTAGAAAAGTAATAATCAAATTATTTTGCTATTATCCGCGATTAAGTAAATAAAAAATATTTTATATGATGCTAAATGTACAGTGGACTATCTGTTTTCATTGTCAGTGACCGCGGTGGATGCAACTCTGCCGAAAATGAATCGCGAAAGTTTAAAACCTACCATGGAAAAAAAATGTTAAACTCGCGTCAGGACATGGAGACATGGAGGGAGAGTAGACTGCCGGCGCGGCGTAGGAGAGGAAGTAGCCCTTCTCTACCGCGTGTAGAAAATATATGCCTGCGCTTGCTGTTTCGTTTAGACGGCGCTTGTGTACGATTGTCATGTTTGTGTACGATAGCTTAGTAAATAAATATTGTATTTTACCATACAAATGATAGTACTTGTAGTATACTGATAATTAAAACAATTCCTGTAAAATTATTTCCTAATCATTCCAAATTATCAAAAATGCACAACGTTAATATTCTAGTTTTCACTGCTGCCGGCACCCTCGTAGATAAACCCGTTGTTTTTTTTTCTTTTTCAAACTGACTGTATGCTGTTAGCCCTAACGGCTTTTACAGCGTCAATGGGCAAGACGGGTGAGCGCAGAAGCATCGCCAAATTTTATGTCATTTATTATAGTCATATTTTATTTATTATAGTCTTTTTCCATTACACTAATCAATTTTTATATAGAAAAATGTAATTGTAGCAAAAAATAGAAGTTTGCAATTAGAGTAGTCAATATTGTGGGTTCATTCATCAATCACTCTTGTGGAGTTTGGGATATTTCTAGTAGCAACTTTTTTGAAGTTTGCAGTTTTTTATTTGCAATTTGGAAGGGAATAAATAAAGCGAAATTAACACCGAAATTTGTGGTCGCAACGGCGTTCCAATCAACATATATATCGGAAATTTCGAAATTGCGTAGTGGTGTGTGGGTTAATTGGGCAGTGTGGTACACAGTAGTAAGACAATCCAGTTTTTTGCAAATGTGTATTTATGCCGAAACCGAGAATAGTCAAAACACGTTTTCGTAATTGCTTAGTATCGGAAGTCTGACTTAGTCTTTAAATAGCGGGTCATGCTGAAGATAATATAATTATAAATTTATAGAATTAGGCGTTACTTTGCGGAAATCCATAATGCAAAAGTAATAATAAAATTATTTTGCTATAATCCGCTATACTATATTTTGTATAGCGGATTATAGCAAAATAATTATATTATTACTTTTGTTTAATTATAAATTAACACCAAATCGTCTACGGTAAGGTTTTAAATCGTACAGCTACATGCGTCTTTTAAATGCACGATGTCCCCTATTTACCCCCTTTTTAAGAGTGTTAAGCCATTGGTTCCATAGATGATGTAATCATTATTCTCCTGCCCTTATCACACTCCAAGTGAGGTCGGGACAACATGCTACAAACATGTTGTCATATGATTTGGCTACGTATTTTACGACCGGCCGCCTGCCTGACGTAAATTTACCTTAGTAGCCTTTTACGACACCACGGTAAGAAATGAGGGTGATCTATTCTATGCACCCGGATACCACAGGGCATTTACCTTAGTCGCCTCTCACGACACCTCGGTAAGAAAGGAGGGTGGTCTATTCTATTCTGCCGGATATCAAATTGATTAAATCATCTTTAGATGATGTAATCATTTCTTCTAAATCAAAAATTCAAATTTACAATATCCATTCTTTAAAAAAAAGTTAAGTAACGGCCTGTTATTATCCCACTGCTGGGCATAGGCCTCTTGTCTCTTGTCTCTCTTGTCAAGGATTTGAGCAACCACGCGATTTCTATGCGGATTGGTAGGTTACACATATCCCTTGAATTCTCTGGAGATATGCAGGTTTCCTCACAATGTTTTCCTGCACCGAAAAGCGTATAATAAATTGCAATTATCAATTAGACATATAAGTTTTAATAGAAAAACTCATTGGTGCCTGCCCGGGGTATGAGCCCGTGAGCCCTTGAATGAGTTGCACAGTCTAATATCTGGGCTATCACAGCTTAACAATACCTTAAATTTTTAATTGAGTAAAAAAAATATTTTAATTCGTACCCGTTAAGTTTAATTTATATTTATATTAAATTGCTTAAATGAAAGGACTATTCATAGAAGAATCGCTAATCTGATTCTTTGTGTGAAAAAGGAACCATCTGAAGAGCAGACCAAGACCAGAGCATTATAACGGAATATGCAATACTCAAAATAATATTATTTTTAAATTACCAGCCTTTTTATTCTTAGTGACCTAAACAGATTCTATCTATGCTGTTTTAACGTTTATTTGGGTAGTCCGTTCCCATCCAAATTACATTGTAATATTTCCTATACATGCAAATATATCGGATTGAAACTGCCTCATTAAATTGAGGGTGCGAATCATTAATATAAACAACAAACAAATTACTTGACGTCGTTGATAACGCACTGATAAATGTACCGTTATATTAAACTTTTGTATCGGCTCGACCAAATAATCGAGTAATTAAGAACCCTTTTTATGAAACTTTTTATTTTTAAGAAACGTTATTATTCCTTTATTACGGAATCAAAATAAAACCAAAGTGTCTATCAATTAATTTACTGCATCAAGTATTTTATTTCGAAAACGAGTAATATTATTTTTCATTTCACCAAAAGTTTAATATTCAAAATGGAATCAATATATGGGACAATTACATACAGCTTGTCCCCAAAGAAAGAAACTTAATAACTTGTGTATTTACGAAATGTTGTCTGTAGGCGGAAATCGAACCTGCGGGTGTGAAGATCAATAATGTGTGTATAGGTATCCAGTATACCTTAATTAAGAAAAACTGTATCGTTGAGGTTATTATTGTACGAAACTCACCACTCTCCCGCCCTTATATCATTCTAAAAGGATCGGCACAATATGTTTATTTCTTACAAGCATTCGAATCGTCAAATTAAAATTAAATTGAAGCTACGACTGGTTCGGAAAGGTGGTCTAACCAAGAAGAACCAGGAAGAAACTCGGCGCTCACTCTTTTTAAAAATAAATATTACAATACTTTAATTTACTATTGTTAACAAACATAGATTACAATATCATCTAGTGCGTTGCCAGTCGCAATTTAGTTCCAAGCTTTCTTATCATTAACATAGTCTTCAACATTATAGTAAGCTTTAGCAATGAGAGTCTATTTAATTGCTTTTTTGAACTTGTGTAAAGGCAAGTCCAAAATAGATTGAGAAATTTTATTATAAAAAGTATACCGAAGCCCACAAACGATCTACGTACTTTCTAAAGCCTTAGCCTGCGTATTATTAGTTTATTACGGTTCCTAGTTTGCCTATTACTAATATCGCTTTTTTTTTTTTAAAAAGATGTATATTTTGTTTCACAAACATTATACTCTTATAAATGTATTGTGAAGCTCCATCACCAAATCCAACCATTTCTTTTTCGGTCTCTCTCAAGTTAAAAATCCATCCATATTCATTTATAACATTCGTTTCGTTACATGATCTTCAGCCTTCCTCATTTCACATGTACATTTCCATCTTAAACATACTCTTCTCGTCTTTTCTATAACGGAGATAACTTTTAGACTTCACCTCATATCGTACTTTGTTCAGTGTTGTCACACCATACATCCACCTTAACATTCTCATCTCATTTGCATTCACTCTATTTTCATCTGTCTTTTTTCATTGCCCAACACAATTAACTAAACAAAGAAATAGTTATAATGATAAGGTGGTTTTTTTAAACTAGTTCGTCGACATTGCAGTAGATTTCGTTGCTAATAATGTATAAAAATGTCGTCAACAAAATACTTCATCTTTAACCTGAAAATACTCCTTCATTTTAATGAGATACTGAAAGCTACGTGCCTACGTTTCCTTTGTCATGGTCTAATTAAGAACAACCGGCTGTTTCTCAACAAAGAAATAGAATATTTATTTACTATTAATATTTAAGGTCTCAGTAGTTAACGGTAGAATTGCTAACTACATCCCGACTTGAATTACTTGAGTAAATTGTTCCTTACCTAGCAATTCTCAGCAACATAAATTTACTCCTGTGTCTGAAATAACATATTATAATAGAATAATTAACTAAATAGTACGAGGAAATTATATGTCATATAAGTTGTTTTTAAAAGAACAGTAAATGATTTTGCCATAATACACGTCAAAATTAAAATTGACCGTGACAACTATCTACTATCAGTGATTTCTGCTTCAATTAGATCACTGTAATAATCGGACACTTACAATCCATTCAACTATTCCCATACTTAACAAACAAACATTCAAACACACTTTTGCATTTGTAATAACAATAAATTAGAACCCACTGGCTGCGTCAGATAGATAAGATATAAGCTTCGGATCTTAAAACGTTTGCAATTTCGATAATTTATTGTCATCATCAAAAAAAATCTGCTATATTGAGGCAGTTTAATTTAGTTATGGGGCCGTTACTTACTTAGTATAAAAAAAATGTATTTCATGATACACTTTCTAAAACATAAACATTGTGGGGAAATATGTCCAAAGCATATCTCTGAATAAGCTGTGATAGCCCAGCGGTGAGACCGTGCGACTCTTACGAGGGGAACACGAGTTCAAACCCGGGCAGGAACCAATGAGTTTTTCTATTAAAACTCATGTGTCTAATTGATAATTGCAATTTATCACACGCTTTTCGGTTAAGGAAAACATCGTGAGGAAACCTGCATATCTCTAGAGAATTCTGGAGATATGTGTAACCTACCAATCCGCATTGGAGCTGCGTGGTAGGTCTTAGCTCCAACCCTTCTGTCCAGAAACGGACTTTTACTTTTTATATCTCCAAAAATTGCTTGGATGTTCCTGAGAATCTCCAATTATTTTCTTCTAAAGAAAGAGTAGAACGTTTGCTCAACAGTGGGATAACTATATATACAGATTGAAAGTTCTTACTAAAAAGTCCAAGACACTATTTTACAAAATTTATTTCGAAATCGCTCACTAGCATCAGGAATGTCGGAATGAAGTCAATGAAGCAAATAATGCGTAACTTCAACCAATTACTGAGTGCGATATCCTCGCACTAGGATCACGTCCTTTTATAAATATTTTTATGTGCATTAACATAACATTAACGATTTTGATTTGAAAAAATAGATTAGAAAACCGCAAGCAGAATGTTAATCAAATTAGTTTACAAAATTTAAATCCTTTAGCACTTCTGCATTTTGTTTTTAGTAGAGGTAAAACAAATGACACTTTTAAAGCCAGTAAAGCATTTTGTGGATATTGTATTTAATCACTAAAATTTAACGTTGTAGAGTAGGTTGTAAAAATGAGACACCAATCCCGTTGTATCTGTGTATTTGTTCTTTACAATGACTTTTCTACGTCCCTACCAAGCATCAGAGACGACTGCGTAGGCTATCTATCTCATAGTATAGTGTATGACGAGCTAAGCTAAACAGTTCCTAGCTGTAGGCGAATGAGCAGACTGCAGGGGCTTTCGTACTTAAAGCCTAGACTCGACCGTACTAGTGACTGCTGCGGCTATCTACCAGTGAGGTCGCTAGCTAACTGCAGGACTCGGCTTTTTTTTTTTCCGAATGTGTCTAATGCTGTTAGCCCTAATGGCTTTTACAGCGTCACCGGTGGGATGGGCGAGCGCAGAAGCTTCGCCGGGTAAACAGGACTCGGCGTAGCGCATGCGTTTATATACGGTCCGGTCGCATTGTTTGCTTGATGCCATGTAGTGGGAGATTCTTAATAATAGTGCGAGAATTAACATCATTATCTATATAAAGATACTGATAGGGGTGACACCGTTCTGTAACAGACCATCCTATATATACGGGAAATATTTTCGATAAAAGCTACATTGAAATCACATGAGTGGTTTCAGAGATTACCGTAATCAACATCGTGACTTAAGACAGAAAGATTTTATAAAATCAAAGACACCGAGCAACCAACGACGGTTTTTAGTTTTAGAGTTTTCGATGTAGTTGGAATTTTTGTAAGGCTATTTTGAAATTTTATTTAGTTACTAATTGCTAAAATAGCGACTAAAGTACGGCATCGGTGTTAAAATACAAAGGTATATACATCGAGCAGTGATTCTAAATTATTAAAAGTTCAGTTTATTTAAGTTAAATACAATTAATTAAGTAAAATAACTAAAGGTAATTCTTAAAACTAGCATATTATAAAATATAGAAAAGTTGTGACTGTGAAACAAATTAGAAAAATGTCATAAGGACAGATGAAAGAAAAAAAAGTTCTTAACCTAAATAAAAAAAATTCAAAGGCTAAAATATTCAAAGTTAAATACTTTGAGCATTATCCTCGTGGACTATAATCTTTCATATTTTTATCTTTATAATTTTTATTATTTTTTAAATTCTAATCATCAAGTTCATTCAAAACCGAGTACTTTATCCTCGCCTACTAAAAATTATATGTCTGTTGATGTTCTTAAACTTATTTTGCCTTTGTTTTTTATAATTAAGATTGTAAGTGATACAATGGTTAATTTACAAAGTTAATTAATAATTTATTCATATATGAATTATATTTGAAAAATTAAAATCTCATCTGACGTTTCATACATCCTTACCATATCCTCATTTTCCTTAGTAATATTGTAAACTCAATCTACTATCCCTCTCTCCACAAATCCAGTATTTTCCTCGCCATCGGGTATTGTTAAAATTACGCCGTGTGGTATCCGGCAGAATAGAATAGGCCACCCTCCTTTCTTACCGAGGTGTCGTAAGAGGCGACTAAGGTAAGTGCCGTGTGGTATCCGGCTGCATAGAATAGAGCAACCCCATTTCTTACCGAGGTGTCGTAAAAGGCGACTTAGGTAAGTTAACGTCAGGCAGGCGGCCGGTCGTAAAATACGTAGTCAAATCATGCGACAACATGTTTGTAACATGTTGTGCCGACACTTAGAGTGGGATAAGGGCAGGAGAATGATGATGGTGTTGACGTAAAATTAAAAACGTCTCATTTTATTAAAGCAGTAATTCGAATTGTACACAATAATGGGGTGAAATTGTCTTCATTTCGGTTTATCTTACTTAAATCGAGATCATTTCGTTTAAGAAATGGGATCGTTATAGCGTCGAAATGTAATCTCGCTCTGAGATGAGGCTTAGTAAATATACGGGTCATTCACATAAAATTGTATGGGAATTGTAGCGTTTTCGTAGTCTGTTAGTCTGTAATCAATACATTCTTTGTCCTTTTGGTTTTTGTATTTTGTAGCTTCTATCTTAAAGTAAATGTTGCTAAAATTATCTCTTTCTTTGCTTTCTATTTTCTTCGATTGTTATCATTTATCTCTGATACTGTTTTTCCGCATTTTTAGAATTTCTGTGTTCGTTCGTTAATTTTATCGTTCGTTATATTCTCTTTAGTATCCTTATTTACGTTTTTTTATTATATAAAGTATTTAGTAATAAATAAGCTATTTAAGCTATGAAATATAATGTACATATTTTTAATAATATATAATTCTAATACAATTGTATATTATGAAAATTATAATTATAATACGTGTAATATAATTTTAAAGGCAGATTATGAATTTTAAGTATAATATTAAATATTATTCTTTTATTGACTGTTTTCTATTTAAAACAAACTATTACAAGAGACTCCTACATTTGTTTATATTGTAAATTTTCATTTCATCAATAATAGACGCTGCGCATTAACCTAGCTTAATCTAGTACTTTTTTTTTTAAACTTATACGGTCGTCCGTCCCCAACATAAGTTACTTAATACTTGTGTTATGGGTGACGGACAACTGGTAAGATATACTTACATATATAATTTTTAATACATACTAAAATACAAATATACACCCAGGCTCCAACAAATTGTTTCTAGAAAATGTTGGCCTAACAACGGGAATCGAACTCGCGACCCGCGGAGCTGAAGGCAGGGACACTACCCACTGCGCCAACGGGCCCGTCGAATAATAATAATAACAGTTTGTGTAATTTGCTGTAGTGAAAGGGCGTTTGTGCTGTGAAAGTGGGTGTTTTCTTACTAAGTTGTTCCAGGCTTTTGAACCCATATTCTTTTGGTAAGTGTGTCGTGTTCTCACCGTTACATTCGTCACTGATTCTTCGTATAAGTAACGCCTCCTAATAAGTATAAAGAAGCGATGTTAATATATGTGTTATACATAGGTAATATATGTGATTTGTCATAAAGTAGATTCTGTTGTAACCAAAACCCTAAGAACATATAAATTTGTCCAGACAATCCCTCATAATTTATTCTTCGATTCAAGCGTAGCGATAAATTAACATTGCAAATCTTAGCGCTAAATAACTTAGCGTCTAATGAGCCGAATTGATAAAGTGGCTGTAAAAATTCATTTATTCGCCTAACATTATCCGAGAGACTTAGCCAAGATGACTTTCGGGCCAATATTTTCTCAATTAAATCTCGTACGAAGTACGAATAAGGAAAATCCAAGCGCTTACACAATTTTCTTTTATTGTTTTAAAGGGGAGTACGAACTGCCGTTCACGATCTCCGCCGTCTCAGTCTGTAAACGAGCAGGAATTTCTTAAACCGAATTAATTCTATGAATGAGACCAAATTAGAATTGAAGTTCTGCTTAGTCACCGTGGGTTACTTGTGGCGAGATTTTTATATTACAAGACAAAAAAAAAAGCCTCTCTTTGCGAAAAATCTTTGCGATGCGTGGAGTCTAACTCCTGATGATGCTTCGGTTGCGGGGCGAAACGATTGTTGAGTTTGTGATAGTAAACGTGTGTAGTGCTTATGTATTGTGGTGGAAGTGGTGGAGGTATGAAAATACGGATAGTCCACTATACATTTAACACTATATATATTTTCTATTTACTGTATCGCGGATTATAGTAAAATAATTTTATTATTACTTTTGTATTATGGATCTCCGCAAAGTAACGCCTAATTCTATAAATTACAAGACCAATCTCTACTAATCAGATTGGAAACTGTCGATCTAGGTATTTAATAGTCTTTGGGGCGGCCATTTTTTTATTTGATTTTCGTTTTTAAAAATCCGAGTAAATGATTCTACAACTGACAAAACTATGAAAGTTTAACGAAGTAAAGTTTAAATTATAGAATTAGGCGTTGCTACGCGAAGTTCTCTTTTGCAATTTTGTAGTGGAGTTTATCTCCTGATAATGCTTCATTTACGAGGCGAAACCATTCTAGAGATTGTAGTAGTGAATGTGTGCAGTGCTTTTGTTTTACAGTGGTGCAATTATTTATATGCATAAAGTACACAAGCTTATATAAAAATAATTGGTTGCCTATCAAGGTGCCTTCGTGAGCCTAGAGGATAAAGTCAGGAAAATAATGATTTGTTACATAATTCATTAATTTTTTGTCTTATGTAGAATCATTGGTTTAAAAAAAATAGTTTGTAGACAAACGAATAAAAAAAGTTTCAAAGCTAAACAGCTGTGATATAAAAGTTACCTAAAAATAGAACTAAAAAGTCGCTCGAGCCCACTTTTTAATACTTGCCTACGGCTTAGTGCTCTTCGGATGGAAAGTACACCCATTAAGAACATTTTTTTAGGGCGCGTTTTTATTATTTTCACGAAAAAACGTTGATGGTTTAGGTGATACAATTTTGTGTTAAATGTGCCTAGTACTAGCGTGTAAGTAATTGAAGATAGACAGTCATAACTTGTATATGTTCGTTGTAATTTAAAAAAAAAACAAAAAAATAACAATTTCAAAATGTGTAGAAAAAAATTCGGAGAAGCGTCCAAAACATTCCCTATCTTATTTTAAAAACAGGTAAAGGCGTGGTAAACGTTAAAACGATTAAATCTGTCATATATTGCAAGGTTTTTCTAAAGCCTTTATCTAATAAATATAATATGGTAATTGACAAATAGTTAATGTGTTCATAATATATGTGTTTCTTCTATGTTTTCTTTGTTTCATTCTAGTTGACCATATCACTAATTTGAAACCAAATTATCATCATAAGGTTATTAAATAATTTATCTAAATAATAATTATGATATCGCATCACTACATATCATAAAAAAAAGACTCCCGCCGCGTCAGGCTGTCTGTCTCATTCATCAAACACATCACTAATCACACTCTTCTAGCTCAAAGACTACACAACGAATTTTGATGTGATTTTCTTCAATAGACTGGAATATAAAGAAAGGTTACGCATTTAAGAAATTCCAAAAAAACATTGTAAAATAAAATTAAACGTTCGAAAGATTGATTTCTTGCTATGAACAGTCAATCTTTGCTATTCACCATTCTTCTGCACTTATCCCACTTTAAGAGTGGTCGGCACAACATATTTTTCTCTTTCCTTCTCTCCTATCATTCGTCACCTCTGGCGCTCTGCTTTACCTATATGTCTATCATACTAAACACAATCCAAAGATCTCTTTTATACCTTCTCTCCCACATATCCATACAAATTCAAATTTAACAATCCATTGGGCACATAATTTTCATTTCTCATTGTATGTCCACACTTAATTAATCTTAGTTAAACTTTTCTATTATTCATAACAAAGATTCTATAAACATACACAACAGTATCATCATCATCATTATCTTACACTTATCCCTCTTTAGGTGGGGTCGGCACAATGTCTTCGTCTTCCATTCTCCTTTATCATTCGTCAAATCTGGTACCATTCCTTTTATACGCATATCATTCTTCACATAATCCATCCATCTTTTTTTCGAAACTCCCTCTAGTCATACATCCACATTCATATTTAAAACTTTTTCAATCACATGATTTTCATCCTATCTCATTACACGACTATACCAACTTAATCTCGCAACTTACAATCCCACTGCTGGGAATTAGCCTCCTCTCTCAATCTCATGAGAGAAGGGTTGGAGCTAAGACCTACCACGCTGCTCCAATGCGGATTGGTAGGTTACACATATCTCCAGAATTCTCTAGAGATATGCAGGTTTGCTCACGATTTTTTCCTTTACCGAAAAGCGTGTGATAAAATGCAATTATCAATTAGAAAAATGAGTTTTAATAGAAAAACTCATTGGTGCCTGCCCGGGTTTGAACTCGTGTTCCTCTCGAAAGAGTCGCACGGTCTCACCGCTGGGCTATCACAGCCCCCCCCCCCCCGTCCCCTAATATACTCATTTCCTATTCTATTAAATCTTGTAACACCACACATCCATCTTAACATTCTCATCTCATTTGAATGCATCTTTCTTTCATTCTTTTCTTTTATTGCCCAACATTCTGATCCATACATTACGACAGGTCTAATGTGACCATTTTTACAACATTATTTACTAGTTAATACTTTGGAATAGCGTCGTTGCAGCCATTTACCCATTTTCTAATGCAAGTTATAAGTTTCATATTACAGATTTATTTACCCGCACTCTTTCCCGTCAATATTTGTCGTCCCATACGGCGGGCTGACTCAATAATGTCTGAGAAACCCGCGCCATTTATATAGAAAGCGTTGAAGCGCAAGATCAAATACACTCACTGTGATGAAAAGGCGAAAGGGTATATGTAACTACGTCGTATGAAAGTAATAGTGGCAAAATATATTGGAATGTGGGTCGAGGATATACTATAAATATTTCTAAGACTTGTTTATGCTTGGATTGTAAAGTTCGTTAAAATTTTGACGTAATATCTATCTACTATTAAAGCAGATTTAAATAAAATGTGAAAATTATGACATTTCGATAACTGGCTGATGCCTGCGACTTCGTTCGGGTAGAAATTATCGTAAATACAATACACAATTGAACTTTTCAACGTAAAATTAGTTATTATGTATTTAACTTAACCATAAAAGATAGACACATGTTATCGCGGACTTTTTGTAGTATTTTTTTAGATCCACAATTGTCTTATAAATGTAAAATTAGTTATTATGTATGTAACTTAACCATAAAAGATAGACACATGTTATCGCGGACTTTTTGTAGTATTTTTTTAGATCCACAATTGTCTTATAAATGTATAAGACAATTGTGGAAAATAAAGAAATGACTTTAGTGTGTCACAATTTATGAAAAATACAATTTACTATCAACCGAAACCTTTCGGAATAATTGAACTAACTACCTTTTAGTAAAAACCGTAGAAAGATTCGTTGAGTAGATTTTGAAAAATCTATTGCATGCAGACAGACAGTTTTTGGCGACATCGTTTTATAAGAATTAAAGATATAGATATACATAACATGGCAAGTGTTACAGTTTTTAAATCAAATTCATAAGAAAACATTAGCGATTTGGTCTTAGAGAGAAATCTCTAAATATTTCTATATTTTGCTACTCCTGAAATATAATTGGATCCTCGAATAGGTAAATATGTTTCCCAACAATATGGCTCTTAATAAAATAACTTACCATTTCGCTTCTCCGAACAAATCTTTTATTGAGTTATTTCTTTGTCAAATATATCGGCATTTTTTTGGTAATTGTTTTGATCGAAAGAGACCATTCATCATAACGATTATATGGAGCATGGTAGTTTATAAAATGAAACATGCTTCGATAGATTTTAATCTATACTTATTATAAAACAATGTCACAAGAGTAATAGTAAAATTATTTTGTTATAATCCGCGATACAGTAAATAGGAAATATATAATGCTAAATGTAGAGTGGACTATTCGTTTTCATATCTGGAACATGCAGCATTCGTTATAACACACGCACAAACTTCCACTGCCACCAAAATACACAAACACTACACACGTTCACTATCACAAAATCGCAAAGCTTTGCGATCTTGTCATATTATCTCCTATATATAGTATCTCCTAATGATGCTTCGGTTGCGGAGCGAAACCATTGAGTTTGTAGATTACTGTAGTATTATGGATCTCCGCAAAGTGACGCCTAATTCTATAAATTATTCAATGTCCTAGTGACATTGAATCTCTAGAGACGACATAGATTCAAACCCCGGGCAGACACCAATGAGGTTTTCTAAAAACTTACGTCTAACTGATAATTGCAATTTGTCATACGCTTTTCGGTGAAGGAGTACATCATGTGGAAACCTGCATATCTCTAGAGAATTCTGGGGGTATATGTAACTTAACTTGTAACATGTAATAAAATATTACATTTATTAGTGACATAATAGACCGTAGTCTCTCACGACACCGTTTTATCAAGCCGAAGCTTTAAACATGTACTAGGGATCATGGCGCTACCCCTGACAGACATCCACCCACGTAATCCACATCGGAGTAGCATGGTAGGTCTTAGGTAGCGAGGGAGCCTATGCCCAGCTGTGGGATAGTAACAGGCCGTTATTTTATTTTTTATTAATAGTTTAAACTTAACGGGTTACAGAATGGTAATCTATGTTATAACTATGTTGGATTATAAGACTCTTTTATAACTTTGCCAAGGCGGCTACAGATTAAGATTCAATATCGGTTTGCAACATCTGTTACTTGAACCCGCTTGCCCTTAATTAATATTTAAGCAAAATTATTAGGGAAACGAGACCGCAAAATTTCTTGAATTAAAGAGCAGCATATTGCCTATATTGTGTTACTGTGCCTATACTGTTTCTATATGTAGATTTGTCTTAAAACGATATCATATATAGATATTCTATAATAAAAACGCGGCCTTTACGGTCACAGGTAGCATCATACAGTAACGTATAATATAGTTAAGCGGCACATCTTTGTCTATGGTGTGGTAACTAGATACAGATGAAACTATCTTTCTTCTATTAGATTAGAGATTAGAATTTCGAAAATATTTTTTTTCAATTGATTAGGTTATCCAACAGCTTTGACACTTACATCTTTCAAATATATACTTTCCCTCTTCCTCCTCGCGTCGTTGTCCTCAATTCTGAGGGAAACTATCTCGTTTTTGAGCATCCATTTTGTGGGGGTTTTCTTGGGAGTTGAATAAGTGGTGGGTTCCCGCGTCCTTCCACTCTCAGACTTTAAGAGGTTAATAACAATGCTAGGTATAAGTTGGGTTGAAATAAGAAGCGAGACAAGTCCACACCCACACAACATAAAGTTTGAACTCTTAGAAAAAGGTGTAACCTTTTAAGCATATTACTTTAGGTATGAATGGGACGTAATAAGCCGTAACGCGATATTCTCGACAGTCACTTTAGAAATTTTTCTTTCTGCAGACACATAAAAGTTTGCTTAGAGTTTTCGTAAAAAGTTTTTATATTGTTACGATTTCTTAACGTATTAAGTAAATGATAAAGATACATTAATTATTTATTTAATTTATATTAAAGTGTCCGTCGTGTGGTATCCGGTGGAGTAGAATAGAACACCCTCATTTCTTACCAAGGTGTCCTAGAAGGCGACTAAGGTAAGTGCAGTGTGATATCTGGCAGACAAGAATAGACCACAATGATTTCTTAACGAGGTTTCCTAGAAGGAAACTAAAGTGAGTGTGGTATCCGGCTTAGTGAATAGACAACCTTCATTTCCTACCCAGGTGTCCTAAAAGGCGACTAATGTAATGCTGTGTGGTACCCGTAGGTGCGAATAGACCACCCTCGTTTTTTACCGAGGTGTCCTAGAAGGCAACTAGGGTAAGTGCCGTGTGGTATCTGGCGGAGTAGAATAGACCACTCACATTTCTTACTGAGATGTCGTAAAAGGCGACTAAGGGAAGTTTAGGCAGGCGGCCGGTTGTAAAATAACTAGCCAAATCACATAACGACATCGTTAAAACATGTTGCGCTCACCCGACTTGAGCGGTATAAGGGCAAGAGAACTATGATCAGTATATTTTAATCTGTACAGTAAATAGTAGTTGTTGTTATTCTTTCGTCTATGTATTAATATAGATATTCCTTAACCATCTTGTATATTTTTATTCTTAACCTTAAGATGTAATTGCCAGTCAATAAGTCCTTTGATCAATAAAACGCATTAATACTTTAGTGTCTTTTTATATTTATAATTATTATTTTCTTCGTCTTTCATTACGACGTCACCAAATCTAATCTCATAGTGCTACTAGACACTTTGACCGCCGTGTGGTATCCGGCAGAATAGAATAGACCACCCTCCTTTCTTACCGAGGTGTCGTAAGAGGCGACTAAGGTATGTGCAGTGTGGTATCCGGTTGCATAGCATAGACCACCCTCATTTCTTACCGAGGTGTCGTAAAAGGCGACTAAGGTAAGTTGATGTCAGGCAGGCGGCCGGTCGTAAAATACGCAGCCAAATCATGTGACAACATGTTTGTAACATGTTGTGCGACCCCACTTAGAGTGGGATAAGGGCAGGAGAATGATGAGTGCTAGACACTTTAAATATTAAAAATCAAATTCTATGGTATAAATAAACATCACTCTGACCTACGTTCAATTGTGCCGGATGACACGTGGTGTGACAACCACTTCACATCCGTTACTACTTGATACGCCATCTTGGAATGACCAATAACAATTCTTGTCTAAATTCTGATTGACAATCGAATATTATTATATGGTACCTTTTGGGCTGTTATCGTCAATTGTTTAATCCCAATATCTGTTACTTAATCAACCAAGATAAACTATATTCAAATTCGCAGTTCATAGGCAAAATTTGCATTCATTTCATACTTTGTTACGACTATGGAAACAACGATAATCTATTTCTTTGAATTTATATTTAAATATTTTGGAACAATTAGAAATCATTAAGCATAACAATGGCACCCCCATTAACGAGCAGATAAATGTTTCTAGTTCAAGCTTGTTGCACGTGTTCAGAGGTAAAGTAAAAGGTGGGGATGAACCAAGTACTATATAACCATGCTTGTTTCGTTAATGCTTCGCTTTGCTACGTGTGTAGTGCTTGTGTATTATGGTGGAAGTGGTGGAGGTTTGTGCATGTGTTTTTACGAATCCTGCACGTATCGGGTATAAAAATACGGATAGTCCGCTATACATTTAACACTATATATATTTTTTATTTACTGTATCGCGGATTATAGCAAAATAATTTTATTATTACTTTTGAATCTATTTTTTATTCAGATTCTCATATAATATATCATGCTGTTAAATACAGGATAGATGTAGCATTAACGTCTGTAACTATCCTTGTAAACATTAGTCATATTCACTCTGGTTGAAATTTATTTGACGTAATAAAAACACATTAGGGTAATAATAAAATAAAAATGGTAAATATAAAGGCTGACAACTAAATAACATGATTTATGACAATATTACTAAAAGTACAGAAAATGGATCGTAAAATCCAATATTACCATTTTATGATAATAAATGACAAGATCAAAGTAGATTAATGATTTTTTTTTCAATGTTTCTACTATTTAAACATGTCTAAAACAAAATAACGATTTCCACAATGGAGTCGTACATTTTACCCTTAACTTTCCAATTTTCTCTTATCTCCTGACACGCTGTAGTAATGCAAAGCGTTTCCTAGTTTCCGCGCATCTGAAATGAATCTATGAATAAATTAAAAGATAAAGTAAAGTTCAATATAAAAGATAGTAACTTATTACTTTAATTGAATTCATTCATTCTCCTGCCCTTATCCCACTCTAAGTGAGGTCGGCACAACATGTTACAACATGTTGTCAGATGATTTGGCTACGTATTTTACGACCGGTCGCCTGCCTGACGTCAACTTACCTTAGTAGCCTTTTACGACACCTCGGTAAGAAATGAGGGTGGTCTATTCTATGCAGCCGGATACCACACGGCACATACCTTAGTCGCCTCTTACGGCACCTCGGTAAGAAGGGAGGCTGGCTTATTCTATTGTGCCGGATATCACGGCGTAAATTAATTGAATGTCATCTCCAAATTAAACGCTACCGATGGTGATATCTAATACGATCAGGACACTGTGAAGGATTAACCAACTTTTTTTAAAAATTTATGGGACACTTACACACACGGTCGACTCCCAAAGTAACTTAACACTTGTGTAATGGGTGATAGACAACTGGTAAATATATACATATTTAATTATAATCGAACCGGGAATCGATCCCACGACCCGTGGAGCAGAAGGTAGGGTCACTACGCACTGCGCCAACGGGCCAGTCGATTTAGTCGCTGCATTCCTAATGCGTGTTCTAACGATTTTCGATTACAGATAACTAGTTTCATGTCGACACTATCTTTTAACTAGAAAAGTCTGTTCGTGTATTCATTACGTGATCCACTCGTGTAAAGGCATCCAGTACTGCCATCAGGTAGTATAATAAATATTGTTCAGAAAACGATGTCCATTGACGTTCCGATTTCCGCCACTCAGGTGATATAATGATCCTGCAGTCGCAAGTGACAGTCAATTTCCACGTGGCTGAGATAAAACGAGGCTATGAATACATTGCAAGTATTTCTACTGAGCTGGAATAACATTGAATTGATAACGAACATAAAGTTGGCTACGTGTGCATTCGAAAATAAATATAATTCATACTTTATATTCATTTTCGTTAATAGTATATTGCTAGTCTCTTTTACTCACATGTACTTAGGACGAATTCTGAACGCTCATTCGGCAACGACTTAAAGTGTGCGTCTTTAAGACGTCATGGTATGAAAAAGCAAAACAATTTCGTTTACGTCTTCAATTGAGTTGCAAGTTTATGGTAGGCCTGCGGTACATGTGTATATGTTCAAATGCTACAGCGGTTTTGTAATGACTTTTTTTATTATTTATAATAAATAATAAAATAGGTAATCAAAATTTTATACGCAACCGTTTCATTTAGGACGAAAATGCAGTATGAAGTCATAGATATAATAATTAAATCAAAAAATGACCAGTAAAGTGACATATTTCGGTATCATTTTAAAGATTGGACTTAAATCAATACCTTGAACACCGTATATTTTCGGTTATTATGCTGATCACGAGAGCAATTCATTCAGAAGCACGTTTCGACTTATCAACCGCCGCGGGGTGAATTGTCCCGTCTATTTACTGATATAATAATATGAAATTGGAAATAATGTATAGCGAAATTATTCCTTAATTAACACTTGAATGTATTAAGACTTATAATGCTGCTCGCTACCAAACAATAAAGTACTATATAATTTGCAATATAGTTATGAAGTAATTAGACGCAATAGAAACGTGTTTCTATTTGCAAATTTTCTCAGAAAATTGTAATGAAGGTGAGATACATTATATGTCTTATGCAAGTCTTTTATAGTGTCAATATTTTGCGAGGTGTCAGTGGCCCAGTGTTACAGTTTTCAGTATAAGGGGGGCAGCTGCCCCCCTTTAGTGAACATTGTCAAATATTTAGATAAAAAAATATAAACTTAAAATTATATTATTGTTATAGTATATAGTAGAAACAGTAAAGAGCAATCTCCTTGGCACGGTTATTTAGGTCATTAGTTCTAAGTCTGAACATTGAAGGTTAATTTGACGCAAGAAAAGGTAATGAGATTTTTTTTGGCAATAATGTATTTAGTTGATAGCGACATAAAAACTGACTTTATGTATTAAGTATTGCCCTTCCAAAGAGTACTCTTCTAATGAGCTAGATATTATTAGAAATGATCAGAAATGAAAAACTTGTAATTATATTTGGGTCTCGCGGGATACTTTTGAGTAATCTTTCAGTACTGATATCTATTATTATGTTGCAGGATCGATTTTCGTTTTAAACAGTCATTAAATGCCATCATCATCCTCCGAGCTGTGATAGCCCAGCGGTAAGACCGTGCGACTCTTTCGAGGGGAACACGAGTTCAAACCCGGGCAGGCACCAATGAGTTTTTCTATTAAAACTTATGTGTCTAATTGATAATTGCAATTTATCACACGCTTTTCAGTGAAGGAAAACATCGTGAGGAAACCTGCATATCTCTAGAGAATTCTAGGGATATGTGTAACCTACCAATCCGCATTGGAGCAGCGTGGTAGGTCTTAGCTCCAATCCTTCTCTCCAAAAACGGAGAGAGGAGGCCTTAGCCCAGCAGTGGGCATAACAACGGGCTGTTACTTTACTTTTACTTTACTTTATCATCCTCCTCCTGCCCTTATGCCACTCTAAGTGGGGTCGGCACAACATGTCATAAACATGTCACATGATTCGGCTACGTAGAAAGAGGGTGGTCTATTCTTCTCAACCGTATATCACACGGTGGGTCAACTTACTTAGTTGCCTTTTACGACACCTCGGTAAGAAATGAGCGTGGTCTATTCTACTCTGCCGGATACCACGGCGGTTTAAAGTTTATTATGTCCTCATCATAATCTATTAATAGCGGTAATATATAAAACAGTTACTTGTGCTTTTAAGTGTTCAAACCTCACAGGTTTATCTGGTGACGGCACTGCACTGATGAAGTAGAAATGGAAACTAGATCAACTGTTTCAAAAGAGACTGGCCTAAAATAGATAAATGTGTCGGCTCAATAAAGGACTCTCAGCACTGACATGATTCATGATAAAATTATTTTACCGAGCAAAGACTACCTCTTTCCTTGGAAAGGTCGATTAGGGCTAAAACTCAACATGGTGTGCCTATAAAAATTAGTACGTAGATAAAAATATGTATGTAATATTAGCGAAAACAGTAACATAAATTTCGCCTAAGTAGAGAAAGTTCTTTCATTCAAATAATTAATTTAAAATAACGGTCTTGTTTCATTCGCGATTTTGCTTCGCTATTAATTGAGGCTGAGTGGCTTTAAGTAGCAGATGTTTGAAACCAATATCGAATCTTAAACTTCGCACGTTCATGGAATAAAAGTCGGGATATATAATTTAATATCTTCATGCTACATTAAGTAATTACAGGCACGAGTTTTTACTTAGTTTTACTCAAAATTTTATAAAAATGAAACACATGAATATATATCTCGTAGGAAAATGAGAATTTTCGTTTATATGGGCAAAAGAATATGTATTTTAGACCCATCACAGTGCACAAAAGGGACTGATAACTTAAACATAGTCGAATTTTATCACACGTTCACTATCACAAACTCACATAGACTTCACGACAAAATCACAAAGCGATTTTTGCGATTTTGTCGTAGAGTCTATCTCCTGATGATGCTTCGGTTGCGCTTATTTTTCTAGAATGCAATCGATTTATGACCCGTCGCTTAAATACTCTCCATCTAATATCGAAATGATTAAATCTTACTTTATTTATAAACTTTTAATGCCTACGAGTGGGGTCAGAATAAAATAGTAAAATAAATATTACTTCAGTCCTTAATAAAACTTTAAAAGCTGGTCGTTACAAATGCGTCAAATACTAAAAAGACATAGTTACCTACTAAAAGTCTTCTAGTAGGTATAAATATTTCCAGCACGAAACGACGGCTTAATAAATTATATATAACACAGAAAGTATCTTTCACTTTCGAAGTCCAATTTACTTTCAAGGTCTTTACGCAACCTTAATAAGATAAGTCCATATTCCTACTTCGTGAGAAAGTGAGTAAAACTTGGTAATTAGAGTTTCATGATAAGCATTAGAATTGGAAAATACAGAATTTAGATTTTCTGTATATATTGTATTGTGTGTTGTATCCGGCTGAGTAGAATAGACCATCCTCATTTCCTACCAAGGTGTTGTAAAATGCGACTAAAGTAAGATGACCTACCGTGTGGTATCCGGCTGCGTAGAATAGACCATCCTCATTTTTTACCGAGGTGTCGTAAAAGGCGACTAAAGTAAGTTGTTCCGCCGTGTGATATCCGGCTGTTTAGAATAGACCATCCTCATTTTTACCGAGGTGTCGTAAAAGGCGACTAAGGTAAGTTGTTCAGCCGTGTGATATCCGGATGAGTAGATTAGACCACCCTCCAATCTCACCGAGGTGTGGTAAAAAGCGACTAGGATAAGTTGACGTCAGGCAGGCGGAAGCCGAATCATCTAACAACATGTTTAAAACAAGTGTTGCCGATCGCACTTAAGGGTGGAATAAGGGCAGGAGAATTATGTTTTTTATAAATCGCACACTCAGTATCATAGTGACCTAATTCAAAATTAGTCTTAATTGAGTTAGACACACTTAAAGAACTATTAAAATATACGTGTGGCACTCGGAGACTGCCGCGGTAAAGCTATGACATAGCATTTTTTATCAACTTATGCAATTACAATTATATATTTATTTTATTTATGCAGTATTTTTTTTCTTTTTTCTTTGTTTTTTTTTCTTTGATATTAATTCAAGTTGAGCGTGGTGACCGATAAAAAAACAATTTTTTTTCTTTTATTATATAAATGAGATGTTAATATTGTTCAAAATATTTATATTACCTTTCAATACATGTCGATTTTAACGGTAGTTTTCCAATACAACCAATGCCACCTAAAGGCGAGTTGCTGAACTAAAGAGACAAGCGTGATATTTCAAAAAGTCATTAGCCCGTCAACTAGCGTGTGCGCCCCGGGGCGCTCCTAAAAAGTATCACCGCTGTGCCGGTCGGAGTGGGGGTGTTAGGATTTTTCGTTACGAAATTTCTGGATTCGGTCTCCACGCTCAAGGCCCGCGATAGAAGCTATGCAATAGCTTAAAAAGCGACTATTTTCTTGCTCTTCCAAGTTATGGGTCTCCGTAATACTCACGAGTTATGTAAGCCCTACGCTACGCTTTATTGCAATTCGCGACATTTTTGATAGGGAGACGGCCAAATTTTGGAAAAGTGTGGTTCTTACAAGGGACCGCACACATTTTTTGAGTTGGTATATTCAAAATCTGATTTAGAATTGCATTTATGCACTGTTACATTTGGAATTATATTTTATCGGGTGCCTCTCTCAAGGTGGTCATGTGTTTTAACTGCTGGCAGGTATTAATAAGTTTTTTTTTAAATTAAACTTATTTATCTAGTTGATAAGCTGTGATAGCCAAGCGGTAACACCGTGGGACTCTCTAGAGATGATCATGGATTCGAACCCCGGGCAGGCACCAATGAGTTTTGCCATAAAAACTTATATGTCCAATTGATAATTGCAATTTATCACAAGATTTTCGGTGAAGGAAAACATCCTGCATATCTCTAGAGAATTCTAGGGATGTTTGTAACCTCCCAATCCACATTGGAGCAGCGTGTTAGGTCTTAGCTCCAATCCTTCTCTCCAAAAACGGAGAGAGGAGGCCTTAGCCCAGCAGTGGACATAGTAACAGGCCGTTACTTTACTTTTTATCTAGTTTATATTTGTAATTTATAGCACGCTTGTCGGTAAGGAATATCTATGGAGAATCTCTGGGATATGTGTAACCAAACAAACCAAAACCAACAACGTGGTGGTTCTATGTTCTAAAAGAGAAAGAAGAAAGCAGTTGCCTAGCAATGGGTTACTAGCAGGCCGTTACTGTACTTCTGTTTTATGAACTGTTTGTTTATGTAGATCAGTGTTTCCCAACGTGGCGCCCACGCCCCACAGTGGGGCAATTTAAATGTTAAGAGGGGGTAATTCGAGAATGGACTCAACACGAGTTTAACTCTTTTGTTACGGGCCATTTAAATGCAATACTAGATTCCGTGCCAAATTTAACGATAAAAGAAAATTGTTAAATAATTAAAGTATGTAATCATAATATATAAAAATCAATATTTGTCTGTATCTCCATTATAGACCCCGAAACAACTGGACCGATTTAAATGTAATTTTCATACAGTCTATGTATGAAAATGATGACCCAGCGGATAATCTTGTAAACTTTGATGGCGATCGAAGTATTCTTTTTGAACTATTGAATTTTGTTTCGAGGGGAATTCGACATCAGAGTGAGCCACAGCAACACGTGGCCGGACAGCTAGTTATATTCATATATAAAATTATTGTTAAAAAATCTTCTATCTAGATTTATATAACAATGAATAAATATAATAATAGTATCATGATAAATTGAGAGAATCTTTAGAATTAACGTTACGGTGAATGGGATAATGAGCTAGTTATCATATCATTTATGTTTCTTTAGTGAACAATTCCATTATTAAACATTAAAAGTTATGAAAGTTACAGGGGGGTGGGGGTTTGGCATAAGAATTTATGGCTAAGGTGGGGCATTCCACAAGAAAGGTTGGGAACCACTGAATTGTAGATAATCATGGTTTATAGAAACAGACGCAATTTACTTTTAATGAGGAAAATATTTACTGACAATATTCCTTTCAATTTATAGTCTGCCGTGCAGTAATAAAATGAAAAATTTGTTTAACTTGAAACAATGGAACACTGTTTTTCTTTAATATAAAGATCTATTTAGATTTATAGCTGTAGTCGCGAATGTAATTTCGTTATCGGTGCCGAGACATATTGGTGTTGAAAAACTTCTACTATACTTATAATATACATATATAATTAATATTCTCTTGCCCTTTTCCCACTCTAAGTGGGGTCGGCGCAACATGTTACAAACATGTTGTCACATGATTTGGCTATGTATTTTACAACCGGTCGCCAGCCTGACGTCAACTTACCTTAGTTGCCTTTTATGACACCTCGGTAAGAAATGAGTGTGGTCTATTCTATACATCCGGATACCACACGGCATTTACCTAAGTCGCCTCTTATGACACCTCGGTAAGAAAGGAGGGTGGTCTATTCTATGCAGTCGGATACCACACGGCATTTACCTAAGTCGCCTCTTACGACACCTCGGTAAGAAAGGAGGGTGGTCTATTCTATTCTGCCGGATACCACAAGCGTACTTATTATATACATCTATGTTTAAATATCGTAGAAGAATCACCGTTCAGTTGTTATAATCGGACCGATAGACGAGAAAACACAATTTTGCAATACGTAAATCGCTTTTTTTAAAGACAGAATTAGACGTTATTTTGCGGAGGTCTATAATACTAAAATAATGATGAATATAGTATTTTATTATAATCCGAGATGAAAAAAGAAACTTAAATTAGACTTCAATGTAATGAGTTCAAAGCTTAGTTCAAAGTAATTTATAGAAGTAGGCGTTGCGGAATTCCATAGTACAAAAGTTATGATACTAATTTTGCTATAATCGGCGTTTGTTCAGAGAACCTATGAATTCGTAATAATAATAATCATAGCGATCGTCATATCTGCAAACGGACTAAACCCAGCCGGTCTCGCTTACCATATATATATATATATATATAGATACTAATATTTTAAAGAGGAAAGATTTGTATTTTTGGTTGTTTGTGTGTATGTTTGTAATGTTTCACGTAAAAACTACTGGACCGATTTCAAAAATTCTTTCACCATTGGAAAGCTGCTTCTTTACTGAGCAACATAGGCTATATGACATAAAAAAAAATAGGGATCCCTAATAAAATTGTAATAAGTTGTGAAAAATTTAATCGTAAACATCTTTCATCGCGTGCGCTGCGGATACTATTGAGGAAAGAACAAAAAAATGTGATACAGTATTATAGAACATATCAATATCCACAAAAAACTCCGTAATACTATTTGTCTAACTATTATAGTTACACCAATATAACTACTTTTTTGTGTCGTAAAAGTTGATAAGAGTGCCGACAATAATCAAACCATTTTAAATAAAATAATAAATTCATTTCCATAAATTCATATCTCTGTATTAATCCTTATCCCATTAAATGATATTTAATAATAAAAGTAATTCAATATCTGTAAAATGCTTTTTAAATTATTAATATCCGACATCCCAATCAAAAGATATTACGATTTCAAGAATGTAAATCGAAAGAAAATAATGCCATAACAAATTCATTGTAGCGACCGTTATAGCAGGGCCTGCATTTGGTGAGTTAGCTCTTATTCCAAGAATACTAATGACACCCATTTTTTATAATTAAATAATCTACAAATAAATGTATAGTCCGACTTCGTAGACTTTCCACTACCACGAGATCGGTATTGACGCGGGTGAAACCGCGGGGCATTGCTCGGGCGTGAGTAATAAATGCTAAGTCTAGGAAGCGAAACCGTCCTCATACCTTATAAATGCAGGATTTGTTACCACAATTACACACCACAACCAAGAGAACACCAGACAAGCAATACACACATTCACTAAGACAATTTGAACGATCGTTCCCCCCACAACCGAAGCATCGTCAAGAGATAGGCTCCGCGATATTGCCTTGGAATTTGACATTTGTTTTTGCGATTTTGTCGACAATGAAATAATAAATAATATAATCAACATCATCCTCCCGCCCTTATCCCACTCTAAGTGGGGTCGGCACAACATGTTATAAACATTTTGTCACATGATTCGGCTACGTATTTTACGACCGGCCGCCTGCCTGACGTCTACTTACCTTAGTCGTATTTTACGACCTATTACTAACCTCTTAATCCGGATACCACACGGTGGGTCACCTTTTCTTAGTCGCCTTTTACGACACCTCAGTAATAAATGAGGGTGGTCTATTATACTCAGCCGGATACCACACGGCGGGAAAAATAATATAATCTATTAAATTATTAATAATTATTAATTATTTTCAGTAATGGCTAAGATGTCAATAAACTTCGTACATTGTAATATTTGTCTACATTCTATTAACATTATAGTAACTACAATTAACAGCGAGTTTTTGCAGAAAGTTATGCTTAAGTCATATTTGTAATGGGATAAAAGATGCAGTATTTTAAAATAAATTTGCATTCTCATAGGATTTTTTTGTATACCAACCCAACAAACAGGAACTTAAAGTTTTGCTCATTAAGGAGCCATTGTCTCGTTTTAATGAAAGAACTGTTTTTAAGCCACAAGTTTTTTGGCATAGGCCTCAATGGATTTTTATTTTGCTAAAGTGCAGTTATTATTCATTAGGTACATTAGTCGCCTTTTTAGACATCTTGGTAATTAATGAGGATGGTCTATTCTACTCAGCAGTATACCATACACAGTTACACAGGGTAGGATATGGGGGTTGTCTATTCACTAAGCCGATTACCATACGGCACTTTCTTTAGTCGCCTTCTAGGAAACCCCGGTAAGAAATCAGAGTGGTCTATTCTAGTCTGCCAGATACCACACTGCACTTATCTTAGTCGCCTTCTAGGACAGATCGGTAAGAAATGAGGTTGGTCTATTCTACTCAGCCGGATACCACACGGCACTCTGGTATAGAGAGATAATAGAGGATATTTTAATACTGCAGTTGAAGTTAAAAACGCGTAATAATTCTTTTTTTTAACACATGGGTCAACTACACACATTGTCGCCTGTCTCCAAAGTAGCTAAATAATTATTGTATTATGGTAAACTCCTGTTAAAAATATACATATATAATTCTAAATACATCCATACTTGAAGAATCAACTAATTGTATATAGAAAATGTTGGCCCTCGACGGGAATCGATGCCACGAGCTGAAGTCACAGCTACAATCGTCAACGGGTCATTTAAAAATCAAACAAAGTCGCGGCTACAGCTAGTTCTGTTTCATGTAGAGAATAGAATTTCAATTTGCATAGTAATAGAGATGTGCCTTTATCATGTTTATCCTATAAACTATTCCACAACCAACAGATAACAATGACTGACGTAACAAACATGAATATTCCAATTCCATTAACTGTCATCACCACAGTTTTTTTTTCACAAGGTTATATTTTATTAGGTAAAGAGCGCTAATACTTTTTATAATGATAATATCCGAATAATTCTAAAGTATATATTTAATGCAAATGGTGTTACCGACAATTTTGATCTATATTGAATAACAAAGCTAAGGAATTTATTACATTAGTTTAATAAAATACATATTATATATTATTAACATATGGATTGATACTAAACAGCAGAAATCATCATTCTTCTGCCCTTATCCCACTCTAAGTGGGGTCGGCGCAACAAGTTACAAACATGTTGTTGCATGATTTTGCTACGTATTTTACGACCGGCCGACTGCCTGACGTCAACTTACCTTAGTCGCCTTCTACGACACCTCAGTAAGAAATGAGGGTGGTCTATTATATGCAGCCGGATACCACACGGCACATACCTTAGTCGCCTCTTACGACACCTCGGTAAGAAAGAGGGTGGTCTATTCTATGCAGCCGGATACCACACGGCATATACCTTAGTCGCTTCTTACGACACCTCGGTAAGAAAGAGGGTGGTCTATTCTATGCAGCCGGATACCACACGGCACATACCTTAGTCGCCTCTTACGACACCTCGGTAAGAAAGAGGGTGGTCTATTCTATGCAGCCGGATACCACACGGCATATACCTTAGTCGCTTCTTACGACACCTCGGTAAGAAAGAGGGTGGTCTATTCTATGCAGCCGGATACCACACGGCATATACCTTAGTCGCTTCTTACGACACCTCGGTAAGAAAGAGGGTGGTCTATTATATGCAGCCGGATACCACACGGCACATACCTTAGTCGCCTATTGTGAGTCAACCATCAAAGATAGAGACATGCTGTCATAATTTTTTTTGTAATATTTTAGTAGATCTACAATTCTTTAGTACATTACTTTAATGTATCTCTGCTGCTTTACACGGCGAATGCAAGTAAAGACTTAGCAGGCGAGTTTTTTTTACAATCGTATGATCTCTTTAACATAATTTACATAAAGCCGTAATGTATTAGTAACCTAAATCATCCGGAAGTTTTGCACTATCTTTTAGTAATTTTTAGAATTAGGCGTTACTTTGCGGAGATCCATAATACAAAAGTAATAATAATATTATTTTGCTACAATCCGCGATACAGTAAATAGAAAATATATATAGTGCTAAATGTATAGTGGACTATCCGTTTTTTATACGCGTTACATGCAGGATTCGTAAAAACACATGCACAAACCTCTCCATGACAAAATCGCAAAGCTTTGCGATTTTGTTGTGGAGTCTATCAACTAATGATGCTTCGGTTGCGGGGCGAAACGATTGTTGAGTTTGTGATAGTGAACGTGTGTAGTGCTGTATTGTGGTGGCAGTGGTGGAGGTTTGTTTATGTGTTTTTACGAATCCTGCATGTAACGGGTATGAAAAAATGGATAGTCCACTATACATTTAGCAATATATATTTTTTCTATTTACTGTATCGCGGATTATAGCAAAACAATTTTATTATTACTTTTCTATCTTTTAGCAAAAACCGTACAAAAATCTGTTACGTAGATTTTGTGAAAATCGATTACATACCTACAGACAGATATACTGTAAAAATAACCTCTCCGTTTTCATTACAAAAGTAGGTAGTAATAAAAAGACAGGTATACTCTAACGACCCTTACGCAATCAACAACGCGTGACAAATAAGAACAAAAGAAAATATGCCATTTCCACGGTCCTAATGGAAACTCACGAGTACGCCTCTTAAAGCACGTCGCGTATAACTGGATATGAAAACGAAAAACCTGAAATTTATTTTACTTGACGACTTGACGTTAAGCTAAGAAGCCTGTTTTATGGGATTATTATATTTTCATTGCCTTTTTTTTGTTGCCGTGTGGTATCCGGCTGAATAGAATAGACCACCCTCATTTCTTACCAAGGTGTCGTAAAAGGCGACTAAGGTAAAGCGACCCGCCGTGTGGTATCCGGCTGAGTAGAATAGACCACCCTCATTTCTTACCGAGGTGTCGTAAAAGGCGACTAAGGTAAGTCGACCCGCCGTGTGGTATCCGGCTGAGTAGAATAGACTACCCTCATTTCATACCGAGGGTTCGTAAAATACGACTAAGGTAAGTTGACGTCAGGCAGGCGGCCGGTCGTAAAATACGTAGCCAAATCATATGACAACATGTTTGTAACATGTTGTGCCGACTCCACTTGGAGTGGGATTAGGGCCGGAGAATGATGTCTTATTTTTGTATTTAACTACAAATTATTTTCTTAGGTTTATTTTATTAGAGATAATTTTTAGAGACAGTTTTATATTTAATTCTATTAAGCTAAGAAAATAGTTTTTCCTCTGCGCAACTGAAAGATAAAGGCACATTTCACAATGGAGTAAAATATTCAACGACTCACAGTTTAAAATGTAAATGAATTAATTCAATTATTAGAATTGTAACAAAACATATATAATTTATTAACTATTTAATAAAATAAAATTTAGAAGCTTCAAATCTGAAAAATTGATAAATTGTCATCATGTCATCTAGTAATTTGTCCATTCTTTGACGACTATTTATGCCGTGTGGTATCCGGTTGAGTAGAATAGACCACCCTCAAATTAAGAAATGAGGGTGGTCTATGGGATAAGGGCAGGAGAATGATGATGAAGCTTCAAATCTGAAACAAGAAATATTTTACAAGATTATTAATTTTCGAGCTATTCAAATCACACCGTATTTTTAATCAACCATCCTAGACTTTAATACTGCTAAACCTATTTTAATGAAATGAAAAGTTGACCCAGCGGTTAATCCTGTTGAGTTTGCGAAGATTTGAGCAGTTTTTTTTGAACTCTCAATGACAATTTTGAAAATTTTAGAAAGAAGATTGAGCCATAGCAACGAGTGGCCGCTGATATTCTAAAAACATTTAGTACGAGTACTACTAAAAATTAAAAGTAGTGGTTGCTATTTTCAACATATAATTCTTATTACTTTACTATTACTGAGTTAGTTTCGTATTACTTAGTAATGTATACTATTATTTTATTCTAGCTCCAAATTTAATGTAGAAGTAAATTTAGCACTTGACAAGTTAAATCAAATTCAATAGATTTAAATAAAAGCGTATTTTTATACAAATTAAATTTGCTGCGAGTACCTTCCGTTAAATACCGCGGTTGATATATTTTATGTTCAAAGAAAATTCTGGCAAAAAATGGATTGAATTTCTGTTCACATCACATTACCGCGATTTAATTTACGTAAGGATGTAGATTGATATATAATTACGTCACGTCTCCAATATCTTACGGGGCGATATTATTCGGTTCATAAATTTCGCTCGTCGTGAGTAATAGAGTCTCCTCCGTGTCAGGATTGTTGACAGCATACATTATGTTCCCCGTGATATACAGACGGTCGGCGAACCGTGTATAATTACATCCGTTTATTCCGTCTCGGCCAAAAGTTAATATTTATATTATTCTAAAAGCTTAATTCGTTTTTGAACGAAAATCCTGATGACACCAGCATATCCAGTGACTCACAAAATTCTTGGACACTAAGGTATGTTCGAATAAATCGCTCAGTATAGCGGACACCTAGTGAGGGATTGGGTTGGTTTTTTTTTCTTGTAATAAGACATTTATCACGATCAATAATAACATATATATTTCAAAATAAATCTATATCTGTTCACTGTAAAAAATTCTAAAGAATGGATGAAAGAGATTGTTATTCATGATAGTGTCATAAAAACTAAATTGGCAACCACCTTTCGTATTTTGATGGTAGTATTCTTCGTTGAGTTTTTCGCCACACAATTACTCTTTGATCCATCATCATCCTCCTGCCCTTATCCCACTCTAAGTGAGGTCGGCACAACATGTTATAAACTACATGATTTGGCTACGTATTTTACGACCGGCCGCCTGCCTCTCGTCTAAGACGTCACTGACGTCAACTTACCTTAGTCGCCTTTTACGACACCTCGGTAAGAAATGATGGTGGTCTATTCCACTCAGCCGGATACCACACGGCGGGTCGACTTACCTTAGTGTCTTTTTACGACGCCTCGGTAAGAAATAAGGGTGGTCTATTCTACTCAGCCGGATACCACACGGCGGACAATTACTCTTTGATCCATTCCTTTATAATTTTTTACAATGAAAAGATAAGGATTTATGTTGAAATATATATATTATTATTGACTTGGATTTATGTCTTATTACAAGACAAAAAAAATCAACCCGATCCCTCCATAGGCGCTCGATACTGAGCGATTTATGAAAATATTCGGGCACTTCAAGTACTTGAAGTGTCCGAATATTTTCATGATTATGTAGTTATAAATGATATAACTTTGGGTTCAGTCCTTCACAAGAGAAGTTGAAGCCCAATAATGCTTTTATTAATAAAATTCCATTTAAAAATATGTAAAAACCTATTTCGTTTAATTTAATTTCAAGGGAATCACGGTTCTCCGCACTATATGCCCTATCCGTCGCCACTATAGTTTCGCGGCACGCGAATTTACGGATCTCCTCATTTCTGGTTGATCTCGTAGAGATACTCCATGCATAGCTCGCTTCATCGCCCGCTGACTGAGTTTCTTATGATATCCATAGTCAGCGACCACGTTTCAGATACGTATGTTATCACTAGCAACACGTACTGTTTAAAGACTTTGGTCTTCAGGCACTGAGATATTTTGGACGAAGAGAGACCATCCACCATTAATTCCGTAGCTTTCTTGAGCCTAATAAAAATTTAAGTCTACTTATTTTTTTTCTTTTTGGATGTGTCAAATGACGTTAATCGATAGTCGGTGTGTAACATGCAATCAACCGGTACAAAATCAACTGTGCCGTGCGCGCAATTCCAATTTGCATAGTAATGGGACAGTGCCTTTACACTGTTTAACCTACGTTGTTAGGTTCACTACATAAGGGTGATATAACGGTTATGAATATTCAAATATTTCACGAGTCCATTTCATAATTCATTTATTACAACGTTTTAATAAGTAAAAATTTTGCTTGATTAAATATAGACGATAAAATATTTAGGTATAATCCAAACCATCATCATTCTCCTGCCCTCCTCTAAGTAGAGTCGGCACCACATGTTTCAAACATGTTGTTTCATGATTTGGCTACGACCAGCAGCCTGTCTGACGTCAACTTACCTTAGTCGCTTTTTACGACACCTTGGCAAGAAATGAGGTTGGTCTATTCTAATCTGCCAGATACCGCATGGCGGGTCAACTTATCTTAGTCGCCTTTTGCGACACCTTGGTAAGAAATGAGGTTGGTCTATTCTATTCAGCTGGATACCAAACGGCGGTATAATCCAAACCATCAAAATATATTAGTTTAGTGTAATTTAGTTTAGCTCTTTGTTACATGGTTTATCATCACAACCCTTTTGCCTCCATCATTGCCTCTTAACATTTTGTGTGAACAGTGTAAAGTCATTAGTGTTAGGTTGGACACGAAATAATTGTCAATTGCATGACAACGGAACTCATTTGACCGTTAAGGAGACTGATTTGGGTTTGGGGTTTAAGATTCTATAATAAAATTCCGCGATCGATTTTGTCTTTGCCATTACAGTAGTTTAAAAACACTGTTAAACGGAGACTGATAAAAAGCCTACTATTGAGGATTATATGGATGGTAAAAATGTGTGGATATAGCTAAGTAGCTACCCTGTACAAGATAGTAATGATCAAATGTAACTAGTTATAAGAACTATATTTGAAAAGAGCAACTACCGAGTTTCTTGCTGGCTCTTCTCGGTAGGAACAGCTTTCCGAAGCACTTGTTTAAAAATTTACTTGAATAAAGAATATTTCGAATTTGATTTTGAAAATTTGACTATGATTAATCTAAACGTACACACATTACAATATGCTTACAACATAACTTTTTATGTTTTAAATGTAATGAAATTTACGGCATTGTAGAGCTTTATATCAGCGTGACGTTTCTGAATTTTTTCCCTACCAAAATTGTACGGCGCTTGAAAATGTTTTCATTATCAAAAATGATTGTGGCGAGTGAAAGCTTTACATAAAGCTCAGCGCTATCATCAGTACGTACAAGTGTTGGGCGTTTTATTCCGTACGTATTCTTTTGAAATCCCAATTGCTTCGTTCCATTTTCCCATTTAATTCGACGCTACATTCACGTGAAAAATTCAATTTGTCTCCGTGTTGGGATGATTAATGATCGGTACGGTGAGGTTCTAAAGTAAATACTTTTAAATAGTTTTTCTATCAATGACATTAGTAGGGCAGTACGCCCTACTTATGACGATATCTAATTCAAATTCAAATTCAAAATATTCTTTATTCAAATAAACTTGTCAACAAGTGGTTTTGAATCGTCAACATCTACTGCTGGTTCAGAAAGCTGTTCCTACCGTGAAGAACCAGCAAGAAACTCGGCGGTTGCTCTTTTCAAAGAATAATTCTTATTACTAGTTATATACAGTAATTAATGTCTTGTACAGGGTTGAAGAGTAGCTCTATCCACGCATTCTTATCGTCGAAGTTATCTTCAATAGTCTAGTAGGCTTTCTGTATTTGCCTTTTTGTAATAGTGTTTTTAAAATTAGTGTTTTTAAATTGCTGCAATGGTAAAGTTAAAGTAGATTGCGGAATTTTATTATAGAATCTTATACTCAAACCCATGAACGACCTATGTACTTTTGCAACCCGCGAAGCAGGAACCGCAAGCTTATGTCGGTTCCTACTTTGTTTATTATATACATCGCCAATCTTTTTATAATTATGTATTTTCTTATGTACAAAAATTATATTTCCAAAAATATACTGTGAAGCCAATGTAAGAATACCTGTTTCCTTGGGAATGGCGCGAATTTAAATTGTTAGTGCCACGTATGGCTCTTTTTTGTATCGTATATAGTAAATAGTAAACTTAAAAAAATCATTGTATTCAGTACACATCCGACTAGCAAGCGGATGATGCGTTAACCGCTCTATAAAGTTGCGATCTAGTGAACAACAAAACGTAATAACGATTATCAACCATGTATATACTTGTTTGGGTTCATAGCATGTACTTAAGCATAAGATAGCAGCATGCTATGGATGGAAGCATGATACTGGCTTGCTGAGGACAAGAAGCTTTAAGGAAATAGGACAGGGCTTATGACTTTTGGAAGCTTGGCTGCTTGGCCATAACTAGATAGTTATGGCCAAGCAAATGAGATCATTTACCCTTACGCACAATTATCATCTAATTGTGCATAAATGCGAAAAATAGGCCAGAAGAAGATGAATTATATATGCCAATACCGTTTTTGTTAAAATGGATGAGATATTTTGTACAATATTGATTTAATAGTAAATCAAGTTGACTCGTCGCGCAATGTTTGTTCACGTAAACATTAGACCACTTTGTTACGTCTTAATTATATGTAACATGATGTTGAGGGAGATATTTTACGCTTCAAGTAATTGACGTTTGTCTTAACGCCGCTTTGATTAACGCATGAACATTAGAGTGTTTTGGGATATATTTGTATCAGAATTAGTATAAGACTTTGTTGTGAATGATGTAATGTTTTTGTAATTTTGTAATACATTTTAATTGGAGCAGCGTAGTTAGTTTTAGTCCTAACCCGTCTCTACAAAAAAGTTTAAAGAGGGCATAGGCCCTCTTATAATTCTATAGGCTCTCTATAATTCCCACTGCTGGATATAGATCAAGCAGTGGGAATTATAGGCCGCTACTTTAATAATATTTCCTTATATAGCTCCAGATGAGGGAACTGCTGGGAGGGAACAGTAGGGTAATGAGTACAGTAGGGTTCTAAGTGGGGTCGGCACAACATGTTGCAAACATGCTGCCATATGATTTGGCTACGTATTTTATGACCGGCCGCCTGCCTTACTTCAACTTACCTTAATCTCCTTTTACGACACCTCAGTAAGAAATCAGGGTGATCTATTCTATGCAGCCGGATACCATACGGCATTTACCTTAGTCGCCTCTCAAGACACCTCGGTAAAAAAGGAGGGTGGTCTATTCCATTCTGCCGGATACCACACGGCTTATAAACCTTACTATACAATTGAGGATTATTTGAGTGACAGTAGCATATCTTGACTGCAGTCAGCTACGCACCAAGGTGCAACGATTAATTTGTAACCATCCATCAAATTGTAAAAAATTGTAAAGAATGGCCGCCGAGTTTCTTGCTAGTTCTTCTCGGTAGGAGCAAAGTTCTGAATCAGTGGTAGCTTCTTTAAAAACATTTCACGATTCAGAAGTACTGCAAATAGTCGACTTGAAAAACATTTCACTTTTCTTGATGGGGGTCTCACTCTGTGGGGTCGGCACAACATGTTAAAAATATGTTGTCACATGATTTGGCTACGTATTTTACGACCGGCTGCCTGCCTGACGTCAACTTACCTTAGTCGTATTTTACGACCCCTTAGTAAGAAATGAGGGTGATTACTACTTAGCCGAATACCACACGGCATTTATTTTATAATAAGTATAGATTTACAATTTATATAGTCATGGCCTCATACATCAAAGTTAGAACAATGCGTGCAAGTAAGCTACTACGAGTAATAGGCGAAAGAATGACGCAGTAGCGTATTATTCTATGCAGCCGGATACCACACGGCATATACCTTAGTCGCCTCTTACGACACCTCGGTGAGAAAGGAGGGTGGTCTATTCTATTTTGCCGGACACCACAGGGCGTAAATGTAATCTAAAAATGCTATTAAAATAATGAGAGAAAGAAGACACCATTTAAAACAAACACCGTAAATTTTAAGGCAAAATAAACATTGCAAACACAAAACTTGCAATATAACAAACTTGCAAACACAATATAAAAGGCTTAAGATAAAATCAAATAAATTTTGAGATTTTGTTTTCATATTCCATTATAAAGGCGTGAGCTAGGGGACTGCTTAAGTTTTTCCATAAGAGCGAGAAAAATGGCATATTTTTTCATAATATATTCACATTCTAAATTACGCAACGTATATCTCTGAGCTAAAGTATTACAAGATGTCTTTTTCTGGTAAAACTTTGTTTACTAAATTTGTCAACAAATAATTATTAAATTTGGCAGAATAGCCGCTTATAGGTACTATATAACATAAAAGCTAAAGTATGCCATTTTTTATTCGGGTTAAAGATTGAATACTATACATTTGCGATGTAAAGAAACTAGACATCTTGTATAAATAAATATATGGGACATTTACACACACGGTCGTCCGTCCCCAAAGTAAGTAACTTAATACTTGTGTTATGGGTAACGGACAACTGGTAGATATACTACATATATAAGTTTAAATACATACTTTAATACAAATACACACCCAGGCTCGAAGAACCAACAATTTGTTTATAGAAAATGTTGGCCCTCGGCGGGAATCGAACCCGTGACCCGCGGAACTGAAGGCAGGGTCACTACTCACTGCGCCAACGGGCCAGTCAGTTGTATGTAGATATATAGTACATTTCTTAAGTAGTACGGCTTAATTTGGTCGTCGATGCTTTTTACTTATTCCGTTTTAATATTGCCAAATTATATAACTAAATTTATCTACTTTTATATACTCTTATGATTACGTATGAAACCTTTTTACTTTATTTTCCTTTCTTTACCTACGTCTAAGCTCACGAATGATTGACTGGGAGTGAACGCTTAATGCATTTAGTCCACCTTTTGTAAAGTTTTTGTTGGTACAATAAAGTCAATAAAAAAAGGTGTGTACACATTATGTGCAGGAACGAAACCATATTCCGATTCCGTTGTGTAAACCCTTGAATCCGATACGTTCACTCTAGCGGCTCGACGTGTTGACATATGGGACGCCTGGCCCAGTTATTTTAACCAAGTCACACAAAAAACTACCGTTGTCCTAGAAACAATACGTATATTTAAGCCTACAAAACTTTCTTTCATCGCTAATAGCCAAAAGTTTATATAAAGTTAGCTAAGGGAAGAAACTTGTTTCGTCAGAGCTCAAAGGTTCGCTGGAATCTCTTATTGAGATGAGCCCGCCCTTTTATTCATATATTACTAGTTTTTTTTCCGCGGCTTCGCTCGCTAGGAATTTTGTCTGCCACAGTATCTTATTTAATTTAATTTATAATTCACAATTTTGGTCATAGTGGCTTTCACATGAAAGGTAGATATATGCTGTCACGGACTTTTATTTAGAACCATTAAAGACAAACAATACTACGATACATCATCTTTGTGTAACTCTAATGGTTTAGGCAGCGTACGCTAAGATAGCTCTCAGAGGCCAGATTTTTCCCGACTTTATTGATATGTATCGTTATATTACATAAAATCATTACAAATTGTACCCTATATGTTATTCCGACGTATAACCTATATAACTGTAAAGTTTCATCCAAATCCGTCTAATAGTTTTTTCGTGAAAGAGTAACAAACATCCATCCATACTCACAAACTTTCGCATTTATAATATTAGTAGGAAGTAGGATGTTATTTTACAGAATGTTAAAGTAGTTTTTATTTATTTATACTTTATTTGATAAATAAAAACATTTGATTAACACTAAACGTATGAATAATAATTTTGTACTGCACAAAAGGCGGCCTTATCGCTTATCAGCGATTTCTTCCACACATCCTTTAGATTAGGAAAATAGTTGTCATAATAACGTCAAGTTCGGAATCACTCTGGAGGATAAAGTAAAAAAGTTTAAAGAGACTCATTCAAGAAATGGCCAACGTTAACGTAATGATCAAAGACTGTCGCTGAAATTGTTAAAGTTGACTGACGATGCAAACAAGTTAACGACCTTAACGTCTCAAACGCTACGAGGTAAATTCAAGTCTGTGTCAGTTTACGCAGGAAGAAACAAAAGTAATGATAGAATTAATTTGCTATAATCCACATTTTTTTTTAGAAAATCTATGTAACGTTAGGAGCCCACGCATATTAAGTGGTACGTCAATACGTCATGTATGAAAAAGCAAAACAATTTAGTTTACGACTTCAATTGAGTCGTAATAAGAGTTCATGGTAGGCCTTGCCCCGCGTAATGCACTAAGTGTAGAACGCACAGACGGTTCTTATACCTTTATCGTACCACAATCTTTACATAATAATTTCGATAAACTCTACTTCATTTATTGAAAACATCGATATAAAATGGTATCTAATCATAAAAAATATATTTAATTCATCCTAGATTCAATAAGTGAATTATCTAGTTAATTCTCTACACGAATCTGTTTTTCCATTCGTTATGGCTGGTTGCTTTGAAACGACTCTGCAATTAAATTCGTCTGCGAAGTGTTAAAACTGATGTTCTATTTTCTTCATAGAATTATCGCTGATTCAAAAGTGATGTAACTATTGATAAAAATATAGACAAAAAGCTTTAATTTTAAGCATAACGTAAAGTAACTACCTCTTAACACTACAGGGCATAGGCTTACTCTATCCGTCTGAAAAAACACAAGCACTACACACGTTCACTATCGTAAATCTTTGCGATTTTACCGTGGAGTCTATCTCCTGATGACGCTTTGGTTGCGGAGTGAAACGATTGTTGAGTTTGTGATAGTGAACGTGTGTTTTGCTTATATATTGTGGTGGTGGTGGGGTGGAGGTTTGTGCATGTGTTTTTACGAATCCTGCATGTTTCGGGTATGAAAACAGATAGTCCACTCTGCATTTAGCATGATATATATTTTCTATTTACATTATCGCGGATTCATCATCCTCCTGCCCTTATCCCCCTCTAAGTGGGGTCGGCACAACATGTTACAAAACACATTGTCACATGATTTGGCTAGGAATTTTACGACCGGCCGCCTGTCTGACGTCAACTTACCTTAGTCGCTTCTTACGACAACTTGGTAAGAAATGAGGGCGATCTATTCTACTCAGCCGGATACCATTATCGCGGACTATAGCAAATTAATTTTATTATTACTTTTTTATTTGTAGATACACACACATAAACACACGCACGCATACACACGAATTTTATATAATATTATTAGGATTGACTATACGAGTATATTACATGTTCGCAACCCATTAATATAAAATATTTCTGTCGGTGCAAACACTTTATTGATGATACGCTATGTTATTGTAAAGTGTGGGAGTTCCTCACACACTATTGCGAGTGTAGATTTGTTAGTGCTAGACTTGTATTGGACTTGCAAGGTTTAGGAAATTCAATGTGGTTGAATAAATTGAATGCCTTTGTCGCATACTGAAACACGTATTGGTTTTCTCTGAGTTTGCTTTGAATTTTTAAAACTATTGTAAATAGGTAAAAATGTTAAAATTGTTTTATTTGACTGCGACTAACCTACTTATACGTATATATACCAAAGTAACCTTAATGGAATCGACCAAACTATACCGAAGAACTTCCAAAATCTAACAAAGTCCTAAAAAGCTGTCTGTCTGTATGTAATCGATTTTCTCAAAATCTACTGATCAGATTTTTATACGGTTTTCATCAGAAGATAGTGCAATACTTTCGGATGGTTTAAGTGAATAGTACATATCGGTATTATTTAAATTGTGTTATAGAGATCGAGCAGTTGTTAAAAAACTTGCTTGCTGGGAGCTATAGTCGCGTGCGCTGCGTAAACCAGCAGAGATACGCTAAAGTTATGTATTAAAGAATTGTAGATCTATAAAAATACTACAAAGATCCGTAATATCATGTTTCTATCTCTTACAGTTAACTCATAATAAACAGCATTAGTTAGTATCGGAACGGCTAATTAGATTTTGATGGGACGACCTTCATTGAAAGGCAGAGAAGGCTGTAGCGCAACATATAGGCTCCTTTTTATCTCACAATTCCGGTGAGATCGACTTCTAAGCGAGAAAAATTTATGGCACATTGATTGGCCGGCGGGCAGCCGCGGGCATAGCTAGTACTATTATAAATTGGAAACTTTTAGAATTGATGTACTTTGTGACATACATTGAATTCTACAAATGTTTTTATCTACAAATTTTAGCGATTTTAACTTAGCTCTCCAATAAAACAATAAGCACGGATATAAATTTACAATTAAAAGTGATGGTTACCAAGGCATCACCATTCTTATTATTCTACTGCCCTTGTCCCACTCTAAGTCAGGTCGGCACAACATGTTTTTCTCTTCCACTCTCCTATCATTCAGCAAATCTCCTTTTATATGTAGCATATCTTAACTGCAGTCAGCTACGCACCAAGCTGCGACGATTAATTTGTAACCATCAAATATTTAAAATAAAATGGCCGCCAAAAAATATTTTTAAAAAATGGCCGTCGAGTTTCTTGCTGGTTTTTCTCGGTAGGAACAAACTTCCGAATCAGTGGTAGCTTCTCGAAAACATTTGATTTGATTTGAAAACACGATTCAAAAGTATTGTAAACAGTCTACGAATAAAGAATATTTTGAGTTTGAGTTTGAGTATGCATGTCATATGTAGCACGCTAGTAGAGCTTCTGCGCTCTACTATCTGCATTTTGAAACCTCGACGATGCTTCTGCGATCGCGCGTCCCGCCCATTGACGTTGTAAAAGCCGTTAGAGCTACAGCATACAGTCAGTTCGAAAAAAGTCATATTTCACACAATACAAACATCTCTTTTAAAGCCTCCCTCTAAATCACATATCCCATCTATCTTCAAGGCTTAACAAAGACATAGTTAAGAAAAGGTTTTAATGTTAGATCCAAATTAGACTGGTCCGTTGGCGCAGTGGGTAGTGACCTTTAGCCAGATCTGCCTTCAGCTCAACGGCTCGCGCGTTCAATACCCGCCGAGGGCCAACATTTTCTATAAACAATTTGTTGGTTCTTCGAGCCTGGGTGTATATTAGGCTTAGTGTTCCCACGAACAGTTTTTTTTTTTGGAAACTAACTAATGCTGTTAGCCCTAATGGATCTTACAGCGTCACCGAGACAGTGGGCGAGCGCGGAAGCATCGCTGGAACCACGAACCATTTTGTATGGGTACGTCTTATATAACACTTTGATAGCGCGGAGCAAAGTACTAGTAGCGCCATCTGTTATGAAATTACGTAAACTGTGTTACTAGTACGTTTAGTTACAGTATGTATTTATAGTAGTTTATGATACTGTTGCATAATAAGGGTTCTTATAACACGAGTGTTATAAGACCAAGTTATGTACAGTATCATACACTACTTTATCTACTCTCATACTATAATACGTAAAACGTACGTTTCCATTCCATGAACTCGTGGTAACATTTAATATAGTTGCTGCTAGATTTCGTCAGCAACAGGTTCACGGTCATGTTTGACGCAGCTTTCAGAATATCTGGTGGTGTACAATCACAACTATCCCCGCTCTCAGACATGTTTTTACACAAAAACTTATTTTTTTTCAAACAAAACTAAACTTCGTTTAAATATTGAAAAGATTTTTTAAATGTCATATATTGGCGCCAAGGCGCAAACATCGATTGCGCATGCGTGTTGCGTCGCCGTGGACCCATTCGTTGAAACCTTTTTTTTAAGGTAGAGATTCAACCTCCTTGGTCCGGCTGGAAATTGTATAGGTGTATCGTTATGATTAAAAAGTTACATTATGATACAGGTGTCCATACAAGACCTGTATCGTAATGAAACTTTTTAATTTTTAATTTTTGTTCTGTACGTAATGTTTGTCATAAGAATTTTGGTTTCAGTTTTATAATCTTTGTATTATAGTATCAGAGTAGATAAAAATTATATGTGTAGTATATCTACCAGTTATCCGTCACCCATAACAAAAGAATTAAGTTACTTAACTTAGTGACGGAGACTTTATACGAGTATTTCCCTGTTACTGTATAAAATTGAAAATCGATCTTAAAACTTCTATTACATAGTCGTGTTCCGAAGAGGTAAGATTGAAACCTTTTATTAATGTTACACAATCACGAAAACCTAATACTTGTAATAAAGAGCTTCACAGGGAACAACGTTATACATTCTTTACCCAAAAAGGAAAGATAAATCATAGACAGCTATTGTTTATGAGCTGTGATAAATGTCGACCGTGTACAGAGTTGCCTGATTCGCTATCGGATGTATTTTGTACATAAAAATTGTGAACAATTTATGAACAGCTGTATTTACTACGGGACAACTAAACAATATATTATATATAAAAAGGAATGTTTGTATGTCCTTTATAGACTCTGAAACTGCTGGACCGTTTTTAATGCAATTTTCAGACATTATTTAAAATGACCCAACAGATGATCCTGCAAATTTTCATGGTGATAATTTTTTTTCAAAGCCGTGTGGTATCCGGCTGAGTAGCATAGACCACCCTCATTTCTTACACAGGTGTCGTAAAAGGCGACTATGGTAAGTCGATCCGCCGTGTGGTATCCGGCTTAGTAGAATAGACCAACCTCATTTCTTACCGAGGTGTCGTAAAAGGCGACTAAGGTAAGTTGACCCGCCGTGTGGTATCCGGTTGAGTAGAATAGACCACCCTCTTTCTTACCGAGGGGTCGTAAAATGCGTAGCCAAATCATGTGACAACATGTTTTTAATATGTTGTGCCGACCCCATTTAGAGTGATCATTATTGATCGGGGCGTTTTTTCAAACTGTAAATGACACTTTTTTACTACTTATATCTTTAAGTTTTTGAGCCCAGCGAAGCGAGCTGGACCGCTAGTTTTATACAAAATACAAAATGGGAACACGTTAAGCATAAAAGTATATAATTGTATATATAATACTATAAAATATAATATTATATTTGATATGATTTGATGTTGTCTGCCTGATCCTATGGTCTTTTAAAAATCTGTCTAGTGGGGTTCCTGTTTCCATACATTGTATTTTCAGCGCAGGTCCGGCAATCCAACCTCCATCGATTCCTTGAAATATACCTTCTTCTTACAATTATTCAACTAATAGACGGTACCCACTATGTCTCCTTTAGCGATCTCCATATCACGATCTCGTATTATTAACATTTTGATAGCAAATAGTGGGAAAATAAAACGTTGCAGGCGCTAACAAAAAAGATAAAACCAATTATTTGTTAAAAGAAGTTTTATAAAAACAAACCCCATTTTAAATTCAATTTACACTTTAAAAAGTGTCCGTTATACGATTTTTCCCATCAAATAGTTGTTTGTTCGCATCCATTTACTTTTGATTAAACTGTACTTTTTGACTATTATATTTTGTAACTAATAGCTTTCAATAAAAGTTTAAAATCGTAAAGCACTATTAAAAAAAATACATTTTACATGGACTTTAGTGCTCAGCTGAAATATTTTGATTACTCTAAAGTCCTTCAATTTACTCCATATCCAAAATCACGTTGACAAACAAACAAATTTAAGAATTTAAAGTAACTAAACAATTTTCGTCACTCTTAATATGTATAAATTTTTTAGACACTCTATGCAAGTTAAAGGAAAATAATAGCAATTTAAAAGATTAATTACGTAGAAAATGTTGATCGTGAAAAATTCCTTTAGTATTACTTTCATGGAATAATTATGCTGCATTCTTGTGGCGCATAAATTATTATACTGTATTTTATTTTCTGGTCTTTGAGCTTTGGTTAAAATCAAGTTAAAACGCCTTGTTCTCAATTTAAATTAATTTTGCTCCTATGCGTCACGTTTTTAGAAAAGTCGCTAGTTTTATCCAGAAAGTAGGGTATTCTTTGCATACCGATGCGCTTTAAATTGTCAATAGGTTAGAGGTATGGATGGATTAGAGGGTTGTATGGATGGATTAGAGGGTTGTATGGATCTTAAAAATCAATTCAGTTTCTCGATATAATGTAATATTCATTATAATTATAGATTGTACTACATTTAGTTATATAATATATGATCATCATTTACATACAATTTTGGAAAACAAAACGTATCTTTCCCGCTTACCTTTTAAAAATCTCTTGATAATTTTAGAATTTCATCATTCGCTCTTATCCTATTCTAAGAAGGGGTTGGCACAACATGCTACAAACATGTCACATGATTTGGCTATGTATTTTACGACCGGCTGCCTGCCTGACGTCAACTTACCTTAGTCGTATTTTACGACCCCTCCGAAAGAAAGAGGGTGGTCTATTCTACTCGACCGGATACTACACGGAGGGTCAACTTATCTTAGTCGCCTTCTACGACACCTCGGTAAGAATTGAGGGTGGTCTATTCTAGTCAGCTGAATACAATACGGCGGTATATCTATATTTTTATGATATTTTTAGATCTCTTGATATCTTTATATATAATTCGGTACGATAATTATCCTAAATAAACTCCTCAGGAGGTGAAAGGTACCTCAAGATGTTTTCAGGGAGTCATAGTAGAAGAGCAGAAGAGCGTGGGGTAATCTCTTGAAAATACTTTTATATTTCACACAAGAGAATGGCAAATAATTAGTAGCAAAGAACTGGTGTACAAAGTTTTGATTAATAAATTCACCACAACGACATCGGTTCTACGCGACCTGCATGAAAAGTTACACCAAAAAACAAAGAGTGCACGCCGACACTGGCGATAGAAGCGCAGTAATTAGATTCCGGCGCGTTATGTTGTTCGTAAAAGTCACCAGTGACAGTACGTAAGCGTTTTTCAACTGCGCTCTTTGTCAAATGGATGCAAATCGCTTTACAATTGGATTTTAGTCGGGAGCGTGGAAAAGACGACTTTAAGGTGGAATTTTGTGTTTTGTGCTAATCTCTATAAATAAATATCTAACTAATAATCTAATAACTATCAGTAGATTTTAAGGAAATCGATCACATACACTTAGACTGTCTTTGGGGACTTTATTTATAAGATGTATAGATGAAGCATAACATATACATCCTTATTAAGTTCGATGTAACAAACAAGATTCACATTAAATTGTATTGCCGATGGGTATTTTTGATAAGGGCTTTCTGTTTCGACGTTTTATGTAAACAACCGCCAAATGGCTTTTCCGATAGAAGGAACTCTTTGTAGGACAAACATATTAGTTAGGGTGCGGTCGTATCGGTTTCTATGTCAACATAGTTCGTGAAGTTTTACGTCAAAACAGTACCAAGTAGGCATCATATATTATATGTCAATAGAAGAGTAGATTATACAATTTTACAGCCAATTTTAATAACAAAGACAACGAAAGTCTCTACTACAAAATATATATAGAAAATAATTTAATACTTGTGTTATGGGTGACATACGACTGGTAAATATAAATTTGTCGCATCCATGGCAATAGTCAAGTTTCATTTCCTCTGATCATGTGACCGATACCAGAGTGCGCGAAAATTGTTTATAAAAGTTGGAGTTTGCCACATTGAAAGCAGTCTCATTGCAAAACTTGGCTCATACGGCTATTAGCTTATGCGGCTAGATCGTTTCATCCCTTAGTCTTGCTGTAAAGCTCGACTTGTACGATTATTAAACGCTCCCGCGTTTAGATCGTGTTTCAACTTGTCTTGGTTGGTTTCAACTTGTCTTGGTTGGTTTCAACTAGAACGGTTTATGCGTCTTCACTACGCAACTGGCATCGTTGGTTACAGTGTCGTTTTAATAGTGCTAGGTAGTTCCGCGTCTAATTGCTATTCGTTCTTGTCAGTTCTTCAGAGGTATGTATCCTCTAGATATGTCATGGTAAAACAGTTATGAATCTATCTATATTATAATATATAAAGCTATAGAGTTTGTTTGTTTGATTGTTTGAACGCGCTAATCTCAGGAACTACTACTAGACCGATTTGAAAAATTATTTGAGTGTAAGATAGTCCATTTATCGAGAAAGGCTATATAACATCATGCTAAGATGAATAAGAGAAGAGCAGCAATAAAAAATATTGCGAAAACGGCAAAATTTAAAGCTTTCCTCGCGTGCACTATGTAAAGGGTGAAAGTTATTAAAAACTCATGTATTACAAAATTGTTCCCTTCTAATAGTTCTAAATAAAAGTTCGCGACAGCATACGTCTAGCTTTTAAGGTTAACCCGCTTTAACGATAATTAATATAAGTATTACTGTTTACTCAAATAATAAGACTGCAGTCCACGCTAACGAAGTTGCGGTTAAAAGCTAGTTAGTTATAAATGACAGAGTTAAGTAGCAATAGATAAGAGCAAACTTCGGGGACCTTAATTAGCTTTTTTGCTTCGTCTCCATATTTATTAGCTAATGCATACGAGAGCATGTGCTCTTAAGTCGGCGGATAAGGGCACTTGACTTATCTGATCATATTATGCCCGGAATATTCTTGAAACTTTTCCTTATAAATTTTTTGCTGTCACTCTTGTCTATGCCACTTTGCTAGGGTGATATATTTAATTAACTTATTAATATTCCAACCCACAACACTCTTCTGTCGAGGGAAGTTATAAGACTTTGAATTAAATACAATATCTAATCTTTAAATGAGCTGATCTTGTGTATACTCAAAGATATATTGATATTGAACAACTTTTACATTAAATTCTGCTCGTTTTAATATGGATTATAGAAAATATTATATAAATAAACGGGTCACATCGCGATAAAATCGGACTATCTTTCGAGGTTCGACGTTTCGGCAGAGTTGCATCCACCGTGGTCACGAACTGACTGAGTCAGTCAGTGAAAAAGAGGTGCATAGATTATGTGAAGTGTGACATTCATATAAAAACAGAAGTGTCATAGTTGACGATTGATAATAATATAATAAAAATAATAAATATATGGGACAAATGATAAGAGAGAATAGAGGGAAAGGATGTTACGTCACCTCACTTACAGTGGGATAACCAAGTGAGGAGAATAATGATTTTTTTATCGATTTTTACGTAATAGCATAATAGTTATGCAGGCAGGCTTTTGTTTTATTAATATGAGTTAAGTAAGAAGTATAGATATTGGTATGCATAGTGGAAAACAGCACCTGGTACCGTGAACTTTATTAATTTGCGCGATGCGGTCGCTATGTTACGTTTCGAGAATTTATGGCTGTTATATATATTTGATACTACCTGTACCCGTGATTTCATAATGGCCGTTATGCCTGAATTATGTTCTATATGTTTTCCTATTCCTAATTTTATAGACGGGATTTTAAATTGTATATGTTAAACGTGTCCACAGAAAGGTTTAAATTAAGTGTATGAAATATGCTAATAGGTAAAGTATTGAAATATGCTTTACTTGATTGAAGATAATTTGAATGATAAAAATGCGTGGATTTTTATTGGATTTGAAAATCTTTTCAGCTTCATATAACACTGCGGTTTAATATTTTAAATTGAAAATGTTTAAAATATGACCGCCGAGCTATTTGCAGGTTCTTCTCGGTGAGCAACATGACAAACCAGTGGTAGCTTCATGAATATTTTTGTTTGTGAAACGCAGGATTTTTCTAATACAAAATGTATAAATATGGGACTATAAGTAATATATAAAGAGCGGGATTTCTAACAACTATGCCGCAGGTCGGGAACGAAACGTAAATCATAGACAATCCTTGTTTACGACCGCTGATAACTACCGACCGTGAATTTTGCCCCTTTGGGACTTTTTCACTTTTTTCCCGAGCTACGTTTGCCAATACTAGTAGATCAATACTTTTGTTTCCTTTAATATGACTTTTTATATACATCGAATATAGATAAAACCGTTATATAATGTAAAAGTAAAAAGATAAAAATTTAATTATTATAATTACATCTGACACATTTGAACTTAATTTAATATCAAAATTCGCACCACTATAGCTGGGTAAAGTTTATATTGAAGCATACCTTTTGTTTATGGTAGGTGCTGGAGTTTAGAGTGAAGAGGGAGTTGCAACTAATAATAAGCGAGAGAACATGAAACTATACTTATCTTTGTCTAATCACACACAAAAAAGAGATACGGGTAAATAAGTCTGATTTGCGTTTTTGTCAATAGACATATTTTAAAATGGATCTCCTACTGTAGTAGAATAATTATATGGCAGTGCAGTGGAGTGACGACAATATGGCGATGGCTGACGTTATATAGGCGGTATTGAAGTGACGATTTAGCCGCATTGCTTTGGCTTTGCATTGTTATGCTAACTGATGCGGGTTTGCTTGGGCTATGGCTGTGGTGGCATTTAGTGTAGACAATAAGTATCAACGTATTAAAATCCCATAGCATAGGGACCTTCTTTCCTAGAGAAAAGGAAGGGCAGTTGTCTTCTAATATAACATGCATAAATATTAAAGTAAATATATCTCAATCTATGTTGGACGAACCGTGAGAATTTAAATCACAAAGGTATGCAGGATTTAAACCCTCATATGTAGCTATGAGTTTTCGTCTTACAGAAAAGGAAGTGCTGTTGTACACAAATTTAACATGCATTAATATTGAAGTAAGTACACAACAAGCAATAAATCTATTTTCGCAGCCATGTTGGACGAACCGTGAGAATTGAACTCCCAAAGGTTTGCAGGTTTCAAACCTCGATATACCTACGAGTTTTCTAAATTACATTACAAATTCATATACACAATTCATTTTTATTTTACGAGAAAGAAATGAATTGTCAGAAACGTATATATCCTTAGAGAATTCTAGAGGTGTCTGTTATCTGCCAATTCGTATTGGTATAGCGTTCTAGATCTAAGGTCCACTCTTCAAGGAGTGGGGAAGCCTTTAGGTATTATATACAATTGTGTACTATTGTGAAAATAAGTTGTAGTGTTGTGTAAATTGTCATTTGTTTTTCCAAATCCAATCATATCTAATAACATTCTTACATTTCGATGGAAATCATTTTCACATCGTACTCTTTCGGTTTTTGGTTATTTTGTCAGATGTTTCTTACTAACGTGTATAATTTGCAACAAATTTAAATTAAAAATCAAAATATTGCTTATTCAAATCAACTTTGAACACAAGTGCTGTTGAAACTTCAACTCACTGGTGGTTTAGAAAATTGCCTATACTGAGAATAGCGTGCAGGAAACTCGATGATTGATCTTTTCAAAATATTCTTATATGTAACTAGTAACATTGACAAATGACAAGGTTTTGTAAATTCGTTGTACAAGGTCAAACAGTTATATCTATTCTTAATTTTTATGTTATCTTCAATAGTATAGTAGGTTTTCTTTAATAATCATCATCATTCTCCTGCCCTTATTCACTCTAAGTGGGGTCAGCACATGTTACAAACATGTTGTCAAATAATTTGGCTACGTATTTTACGACCGGCCGCCGCCTGACGTCAACTTACCTTAGTCGCCTCTTACGACACCTCGGTAAGAACGGAGGGTGGTCTATTCTATTCTGCCGGATACCACACGGCGGAATATAATATTAATGGATGCAATAATAAGTATGATTTTAAAACTACCCGTTCTTCAATTATAGCGAATCAACAATTTAATAACAGCATAGTGAGTGTATTTTTCAATTTCCAAAATACTGTACTCCGTTCGGTCCAAACAGATAACGGGTCTAATTTATAATATAAATTTATTTAATAATATAAATGTATTATCCACTCAGCAAATAACATCGTTTGTTTCATATGTTACATCATATTATAAATATTATAAAACAAAGTCCCCAACGCTGTCTGTCTGTATATGATCGATTTTCTCAAAAATTACCTAACGGATTTATGAACAGTTTTTACTAAAAGATATACTATTAAAATTTTCATTTAAGAATACAATTCTTGACGAAAATTTAAAGTTATATTAATTTAATGTTATATTAATTTAATTAATTTAATTTAAATTATTAATTTAAGGTAAATTGGACGGTTTAACTGATTTGGATGACATTTTCAATGAAAGATAGAGGAAAGAGCAACATATGATTTACGCGAAAAAAAACTGTGACAATTTTAACGTGGGTGAAACCGCGGACACCGCTAGTGTGTTTAGTATAAATGTTAATTCAAGTCAATTTCCCAGCTCAGAAAACTAGTTGCAATTCCCCTTTGATCATACAACATATATTGTCCAAAATGCATTCCAGCCTAAGGGTCAATATTGAAGCGGCTTGTTGGTTCCACAAACAAAGCTAAGGCATTTGTGAAATCAGCAAATTGCATGGGAAATTTGTATTAGCTTGCATTTTGGGACCAATTAAACAAAGTGAACATTATACAGCAGACAGTAAGCTCTTGATAATAAAAAGCTTTATAAGATATTCAAATTCAAAATTTTAAATACTTTTTATTCAAGTAAACTTGTAAACAAGTGCTTTTGAATCGTCAACATTTACTGCTGGTTCGGAAAGCTGTTCCTACCGAGAAGAACCAGCAAGAAACTCGGCAGTTGCTCTTTTCAAAGAACATTTCTTATTACTAGTTTCATATAGTTATTGATGTCTTGTACAGGGTCAAAAAGTAGCTATATCGACGCTTTCTTATCGACTAAGTAATCCTCAATAGTATAGTAGGTTTTCTGTATTAGCCTTTCCTTAATAGTGTTTTTAAACTGCCATTACAGGTAAAGTTAAAATGAAGTATTATGTAGAAAATAACAAAAAGCTATTAGGGTGAAACGAAATAAAGTACTAATCAAGTAATTATTTCAGAAAATGTATTTGTAACCAGCCAATACATGTGTTTATTTTGAGAAGGTTGTGATATATCATGCTTCATCACTCTTTTTTCTTTTGTTTATACTGTAATTCCTGTACATTTGAACTAAGCTCTGCGGAACGGGACATTAAAGTAAAGTATAGTAGCGGCCCGTTACAATCCCACTACTGGGCATAGGGCCTCCTCTCCTCATTTCTGGAGAGAAGGGTTGGAGCTAAGGCCTACCACGCTACTTCAATGCGGAATGGTAAGTTACACATATCCCCAGAACTCTCTAGTGATATGCAGGTTTCCTCACGATGTTTTCCTTCATTGAAAAGTATTAGGTAAATTGCAATCATCAATTAGACACTTAAGTTTTAATAAAAAACTCATTGGCCGGGACTTGAACTCGTGAACACTTTGAAAGAGTCGCACGGCCTCACCGCTGGGCTATCACAGCTCCGGCGGGACATACTAGTATATAATATTATCATCATCATTCTCCTGCCCTTATCACACTCTAAGTGGGGTCGGCACAACATGTATTAAACATGTTGTAACATGATTTGGCTAGGTATTTTACCGGCCGCCTGCCTGACGTCAACTTACCTTAAATGATTTATAGAAGCAGGCGTTACTTTGCGGAATTCCATATTACATGCACTATAACAGAACTACCTTGCTATAATCCGCACGGGTTAAGCGAATGCATGCAAAGCCAATGTGTATGAAGCAGGCAAAAATTTACGCACCTTATACATGCAGGACAAATCACCACATGCACCCCAAGGCGCCTCCACCAGCAGCAACGCACACAAGCAGAACACAAAACCACCACCACAATCTCGACGATCGTTTCGCTCCGAAACCGAAGCATCATCAGGAGGATAGGCTCCACGACATTGCGATTTTTGTCGTGGAGGTAGTAAGGTTGTTCTGTTATAGTGCATGTCAACTTACCTTAGTCGCCTTTTACGACACCTCGGTAAGAAATGAGGGTGGTCTATTCTACTCAGCCGGATACCACACGGCGGACTAGTATATAATATTAATGTATGCAATAATAAGTATGACTTTAAATCAATCGATCTTCAATTATAACGAATCGACGATTAGAAGAATGTCTCACAATTTAACAAAAGCAGAGTGAGTGTATTTTCAATTTCCAAAATACTGTACTCACGTAAAACAAACCGTTACGAAGATAGGAAAGTTCGTTCCAAACAGATAACGGGTCTAATTTATACCTTTGAAACGAAAGCCGTGGGTTGTGAAACAAAGTTGAGCCAATTTTTCGGAGTTGGCTTGTTATCTGGACGGTTATGGCCAAGATTCAGAGGCGTTATTTTATTTTTATATGAAGTTATGTTACCGTTGTCCTGATCCTTTCACTGAAATAATACTATATTACAACTACGAATAATAACGCCGTGTGGTATCCGGCAGAATGGAATAGACCACCCTCCTTTCTTACGTCAGGCAGGCGGCCGGTCGTAAAATACCTAGCTAAATCATGTTACAACATGTTTAATACATGTTGTGCCGACCCCACTTAGAGTGGGATAAGGGCAGGAGAATGATGATGAACTACGAATAATAATATTACAACGATATTTTCCTTCATATTTTTTCAATAAATAATAACAAACACACAAGCTTACAAATAACAACTACTTCAAATGGCGCCACTACTCTCCTCTCCGCACCTCTCCTCACAGAATCTCTCCTCCCCTCGCGACAGCCTCGGCTCGCCTCACGCTATAATTTCCGCGCGAATTATTTCCTTCCTTTACAATACATTATTTATTACAAAGTTTAAAAAAACATACAGACACACTATAATATTTGTTTTTTTCTTTTAATCTGCTGACAATAGATAATAAGAGACACTTGTATTCTCATTTGACACAGAAACTGATTAAATTTCTTAAAATCATCATTCTCTTGCCCTTATTCCACTCTAAAGGGGTTATTTTTCGACCGGCCGCCTGCCTGAGTCAACTTACCTTAGTCGCCCGTTACGACACCTCGGTAAGAAATGAGTGATCTATTCTACTCAGCCGGATACCAAGGCGAAATTATCGTTGTTTCTTAAAATAATTCTCTTAATAACTATTGGTTAAAATTTAACTATGAACGCAAACTACACGTTTGACTAAATATACCTTCGCTATCATTTTAATTGGCTTTATTCACAAAACATAAATACTGTCTTGGAAAGATGCAATTTGGAAAAGTGTCTCGGATGAGCGTGGGCTTTTTTCGATATTACGGCGCCATGAATAGCAAGTACTGTTAAAATGACAAAAAACAAAATATAAATGAAATCAAATCAAATATTCTTTATTGTACAACTTAAAAAAAATACAATATGTAATAGTACAATAAAAAAACAATTATTAATAACCTATATGATGACAATTAGTTGCACAACTGGCGGCCTTATCGCTAAAGCAGCGATCTCTTCCAGGCAACCTTTTTCTAATGGAATCATAAAATTTATAAAGGTGTGTACTTTATTATTACTATATAATATAAAGTATGCATAATTTTTATAATTGGATTCTTTGGTTTAATCGTGCTTTATCTCTTTCAATAGCTCCTTGGTAACAGCTTTGATATTCAAATTGAAAATATTCTTTATCATGTAAACGAGTGATTTTGAATCGTCAACTCTACTGCTGGTTCGGAAAGATGTTTCTACCGAGAAGAAACTCGGCGGTTGCTCTTTTATATAATACAAGCTTTTGCCCGCGGCTTCGCTCGCGTGGATTTTGGTCTGCCACAATAAAATACTGCGCATATTAAGTACTCTATGGCACTCCATTCAATTCAATCATATCGTGATAACTTTCAAACTATTCGGCCAAATTACTTAGTGTGAAAGACAAACTTTATCTACATAAAATACTGAAAGCGACAAATGTATTGATTTTTATAACAGTTTTATAAGTATACTAAAATGTGCATTGTAAAATAGTATCAAATTTAATTATTAAAAGTTATGAGTCACAATTTTGGTCATATTCACTTCCACATAAAAGGTAGATATATGATATCGCGGACTTTTATTTAGAACTATTCAAGACAAACAATACTGCCGTACTAATGTACGGCAGTATTGTTTGTCTTGAATAGCTGCATAAATCCATGGACCTACACAAAGATGATTCTTTGTGTAGGTCCATGGGTTTATGCAGCGTACGCCAAGATAGCTCATAGAGGACAGATTTTTTCCGACTTTAGTAACGTGTATCGTTATATAACATTATATCATTACAAATTCATCATAGCCTATATGTTATTCCTATGTAAAACCTATGTAACTGTAAAGTTTACATCCGTCCAATAGTTTTTCCGTGAAAGAGTAACAAACATCCATCCATACTCACAAAATTTCGCATTTATAATATAAGTAGGAGTAGGATAATTCTTATTACTATTTACATTTAGAAGACAAAACCAATATAAGTAGATTTGATCGATGCTAAATGTTTTCATTTCCCTCCATGTCGTATTCAAATATGGGAAGAAGAATTTGGTGTTCAGTTTGAACAACGTACACGGATTTAGTATCGTAATAGTTTCGTTTGAAATGTCAACGCTGTTTCGATGGAATTGGAATTTGTAGACGTGACTATAATGCTTACCATTTCTCTTCATACTATCGACAGACGTACTGCTTTAAATATTTTATCAGAATATCATCCGAATGTCTCGAATGTCGAACTTTAACTAAAGTTATTATTTAGATAATTTATAGAATTAGGCGTTACTTTGCGGAGATCCATAATACAAAAGTAATAATAAAATTATTTTGCTATAATCCGCGATACAGTAAATAGTAAATATATATATGTTAAATGTATAGTGGACTATCCGTATTTTCATACCCGATACCTGCAGGATTCGTAAAAACACATGCACAAATCTCCATCATTTCCACCACAATACACTGCACACGTTCACTATTACAAACTCAACAATCGTTTCGCCCCGCAACCGAAGCATCATCAGGAGATAGACTCCACGACAAAATCGCTTTGCGACAACAAAGCGAAAACAATGGAGGTTCGTCACGAGATATACTCGTAATTTTTTTTAGATGATATGGTTTTATTCAAACATGTGCTATTTAGATTCAAAAGTTCTCTGCGACCCTTGAGGTCAATGACCTTGAGGCCATTTGTCTATTTAGAGGGGGTCAATCATTGCAATGGGGCGACATAAATTTAACACTCTAGGGCCCTGAAGCTGAATTATTTTCACATTTCCAGTAGCGTTTCGTCGCTTAATTTAGTAACTTAACAGCTTCCTTCTGTATGATTTAATAGTAGAGATAATTTAAGAATACCTCGGTCCATTGCTCGCTGATAGACTAGGATTTATCGTGGCTCAATGTCAGCCACCAAATTTCAGATCTATCAATCAATCCATTAGCGAGCAGCTGTGCTAGATGCATATGTATGATAAAAATAACAAACTATTTTATTTTGGTATATGAATTTTATTTATTTATAGCTACATTTATTATAAAAGAAAGTCTCCAAAAACTCTCTGTCTCTATGTAAACGATTTTCTCATAATCTGCTGAACAGATTTTGGTAAAGTTTTCACTTAAAGGTAATGCAATTCTTTCCGTAGGTTTAGGTTAACAGTACATAGCGTTTTTTTGTAAATTGTCTTGAAGAGATCGCGCAGTTGTAAAAAATACTCGCCCGTGGGACCTTTAGTCACGCGCGCCGCGTAAACCAACAGGAATACACCATAGTAATGTACTAGAGAATTGTAGATCTACAATAATCCTACAAAAAAGTCGCGACAGCATGTCTCTATCGCTTACGGTTACCTCACAATAAGTACTTTTATGTTCAAAATTTCAATTAAATACTCTTGGGCGACGCCAAAAGCACAGCTAGTTTAAATATAAAAAGAAAACTTTGGCATACATATCTAATTTTATCCATTAATTATTATTTTAAATTAGAAAAAAAGTACTTTTGATATAACTAAAAGACTATTGATTTTTTTTAAATTTACGTAAACAACAACAAGTTAACGTAAACATAGTTCATATATAAAATTAAATATTATAGATGTAATGAAAAATACTCTTCTTTCTCCTACCCTTATCCCACTCTAAGTGGGGTCGGTACAACATGTTTTTCTCTTCCATTCTCTTCTATCATTCGTCAACTCTGGCGCTACTCCTTTTATATGCATGTCATACTTCACACAGTCCAACCATCTCTTTTTAGGCCTTCCTCTAGTCACATATCCATCCACATTCATACTCAACACTCGTTTGATCACATGATTTTCATCCCTCCTCATTACATGTCCATACCATCCCAATCTTGCACCTCTCATCTTTTCTATAATGGGCGCAACTTTCAGACTTCCCCTTATATACTCATTTCTTATTTTATCAAGTCTTGTCACACCACACATCCACCTTAACATCCTCATCTCATTTGCATGTACTCTTCTTTCATCCATCTTTTTCATTGCCCAACATTCTGATCCATACATTACGACAGGTCTTATGACCGATGTATAAATTTTTCCCTTTAGTTTAGGGGGCATTCGGGGGTCACATATTGTGCCTGAGACCTGTCGCCACTTCATCCATCCTGCATTCATTCTATTCCTCACATCGCAATCAATTTCACCGTTCTTTTGGAAAAGCGAACCAAGGTACCGGAAGTCGGAGCAGACTGGCAAAACAACACCATTTAAGGTTATTGGAGAAAAATTGGAGAGACCACTGAAATCACACTGCATGTGTTCAGTTTTGGTCAGGTTGATTTTTAAACCAAAACTCTCCAATTTCTCTTGCCATTCTATAAATCTGCTCTGGACCTCAGCTGCATTTTCACCGACAATCACGATATCGTCGGCAAATAGCATACACCAAGGAGCCTCCTCTTGAATATCAGCAGTAAGTGCATCCATCAATAAGAGAAATAAAAAGGGACTTAAAGCCGATCCCTGGTGTAAGCCTACAGACACATCGAAATTGTCAGTTACTCCGGCTTCAGACCGGACATGAGTACTAGCTCTGGCATACATGGAATATACAATCCGTACATACTTCCCAGGCAGGCTCTTTTCTTTCATTATCCACCACAGAACTTCACGGGGAACATGTAATGAAAAATACTATAAACGTGAAAATATAGTTGTTTTCAATCATTCTTTCTCGCCCATTTAAAGAAAGCGATCATTCTTATCCAAATAGCCTATTTAAAAAGTGACCTCGGCTTTTTAACTCAGTATTAAAGTCTACTAAGATGTGACATAAGTGCTAAACAAAATTTTGCATGCGAATTGAATTTATAAAAACTATTCTTATTTCATTCGTTAAAAGTTTCGTTCTGCGATTGCTATCAAATAAGATTACTATTCGCAGTGCCGGAAGATGCCATGTCTCATTTGTTTTCTACCGGTATTCGTGTAGTAGACCGGTAGTCTAGATTTCTTTCAATATAAAATACTATTTTAAAATGCAAATTGGAAGAAGTGCTTCATTAGAGGCGTGTATTTTAGCTTGAATATAGAACAGTCTGCACAAAAGCTAATTCTATAGACGAATATAGCGAATTGGTATCGATTGCTAATTTTATTTATACGACTGTGGTAGCCAAATGGTAAGAAAAAGTGACTTTTGGGAAGCCATGACGCTTCGAATCCCGGGAATGCACAATAATTATTTTTTAATGTTTAATTTTATTTGCTTTATTGATATTGGCAATTTATCACACGTTTTTTCTGTGTAAGAGAGCATCTTGAGGAAACCTGCATATGTTTAGTAAATTCTGGGGATAGGTCATACATACCAATTTGCATTGGTACAGCGTGGTGGTTCTAAACCCCCACCAAGAGAAGAGATAGTACCTAACAGGCTACAAAAGTAATAAAAACTAATTTTGTTATAATCCGCGATACATAATACATACGACATACGACTTTGCGATTTTGTCGTGGAGTCTATCTCCTGATGATGTATTACGGATCTCCGCAAAGTAACGCCTAATTCAATAAATTAACTGACAGGCTGTTGCTTTACTGTTGCTTTATTTATTCGGTAATCAATTTAAAACAAAGCAGTAAACATTTTAGGTGTACAGGGAACTATTTTATGTTGCATTGTATTTTCTAAATTCCCCTATATAATAAATCAAAATCGTCTGCTTCATTTCTACTACTTAAAGTAATTTTAGTTCTTTTCAATTAACTTTTTATTAGGAGAATATTTAGGAGAATGATGAATGATATTCTATTTACATACATATCATGCATATCTTATATATTTTACTTAAATCAATATTATATATATTTATAATGCTAAATAATATTTCTTAAGACGATCTTTAAAGAGACATTTTCTCAACTATGTGTCTATTACTAACTAAATGCAAGTTACGACGAACAACAAAAACTACGTATATATCAAAACCAAAAACAATGTTGTGATTATCAAATATGAATTACAACTTCTCTATTTTCTAAATATTAACCCATACACTATCTCCACAGTGATCTGATTATATAAGTCCCGAACAAAAGAGCGCAGGCGTGCTTCGTTACTCGTAACTTGAGTTAACAACTAACTTAACTAGTTATGATTCTCTTCCTCTTTGAAACAATACAACAAATGAACTCACGATATAAAAATAGATTGAATGTTACAATAATAACTAAAAAGCAATTAAAACTTCAAATGGGGGACCTGCAGGCCTACCATGAACTTTTATTGCGACTCAATTGAAGACGTAAGCAACGACCGCGAACCGCTTTCTTTTCGTACCATGAAGTGTGAATTGAATTGGGGTCGTAATGTTTGAAAAGGATAACGTTATATGAACTATAGATAACTCTGTCTCTTCTACTCACATGTCCTTAGGACGAATTCCGCTCATTCGGCAACGACTTAAAGTGTGCGTCTTTAAGACGTCATGGTATGGAAGAGCAAAACAATTTCGTTCACGGGTTCAATTGAGTCGAGTTCTCTCCCACAGTTATTACATTTTTTAAGGTGTTTTTGAGTTAATTCTGGAGAATTCTCCGTGTGATATACGGCTGAAAAGAATGGACTACCCGCATTTCTTACCAAGGTTAGTAAAAGGCGACTAAGGTAAGTTGACGGCAGGCAGTCGTAAAATAATAAGTCGAATATAACAACATGTTTAAAACATGTAGTGCCGATCTCTCTTAGAGTGAGATAAAGGCAGGAGAATGATCCTGCGGAATTCGGGACAGATAAAAGAGCTTCAAACTCTAATTCGAAAATTTTACAGTTGAAATAAATCCTATTTTAATACTGCCAAAAATCAGTCCAGGGACTTTTAATAGTCGATTAATACATTCGGCCTGAATAATAATTCATATTCCCTCCCTTAATGTTCCGTCGGGGAAACTGAGTAATTACCCCAGCGTCTCAGCGTTCTTTCCTTTCTAATTATTCACTTCAAATTACCTGACATACTTTTAAAACGGTTTTGTTACAGTAAAGAGTTTCTAACAAGGAAATAGTATTTTACAGTAATAAAACATAGAAGCGATTAGAATCTATATTTTTTATATTAAACTGGAATATTTTTCTATATCCAAATAGACTGGGTATTCGGCACAGTCACAGGTGACATAGTATTTTTTTTTAATATAAATACTTTTTTTTCGAACTGACTGTATGCTGTTAGCCCTAATGACTTTTACAGCGTGACCAGGCGGGACGGGCGATTGCGGAAGCATCGTCGAGGTTGCGAAATGCAGAGAGTAGAGCGCAGAAGCTCTACTTTAGTCGGGGGAATATAAATACAAGTCAAATCATTTATAGAAGCAGACGTTACTTTGCGGGATTCCATATTACAGATACTATAACAGAACTACCTTGCTATAATCCGCACGGGTTAAGCGAATGCATGCAAAGCCAATGAAAGCCAAAACAAAATCGCAATACATTACGATTTTGTCGTGGAGCCTCCTGATGATGCTTCGGTTTCGGGTCGAATCGATCGTCGAGATATTGGTGGTGGTTGTGTGCTGCTTGTGGTTGTGTGCTTCTTGTATGCATTGTTGCTGGTGGAGGCGCCTTGGGATGCATGTGGTGACTTGTCCTGCATGTGTAAGGTACGTTTTGCCTGCTTCATACACATTGGCTTTGCATGCATTCGGTTAACCCGTGCGGATTATAGCAAGGCAGTTCTTTTATGGTATCTGTAATACAAGTCAAGTTAAAAAAACTTTTAAATACATATCATGGCCCTACTGTTAACCTTTGAAGTGTAACATCGTCTAGAGCCAATTTTTACAACAGCACCAGGTCATGTTTATCATAAACATGCATTGTCATCAAGACTGAACTATTATATAAATTTCATGTCCCTATTGTTAACTGTTGAGTGATTTCTTCGTCTGAAGCTAATACTGGCATCAGTTCATTTTTATCATAAACATGCATCGTCATAAGGACTGGCCAGTATGTAAAATTTCATCTAAAACGGACATCGGGAAATGGTAGAAATTTAACTTGCAAATTCCACCTTCACAAAAATATATTGCAAGTTCAATAAATAAGTATAGATGTTGGCCCTCGGTGGGAATCGAACCCGTGACCCGCGTAGCTGAAGGCAGGGTCACTGCCATGAGAGTTGCTAGTATGAAAGCAAAATAGTCATCCTTTGAGTAACTTTCAATAGTAAATTCAGTTCCTAAAAATACAATATGGAAAAAATAAGCCATTAGATCCCTTCTGGCAAACAAGATTATCATTGATTTATATATCGGATAGGTATTTTTGATAAGAGCTTTCTGTTTGTGATGCTACACGTAAACAATGGACAAATAGCTTTTCCGATATGGGGAACTTTCCCATTCTGGAATGGGGGTAGAATAATGTTGGGGAGTCCGACTTACATATAATATGAAATATTAACCGTAAAAAAGGTGAGTTATGGTTTAAACTTAACGTTAAATTTATACAAAAGTAAAAATTACATTATTTTGCTATAATTCGCGATAAAGCAAAAAGAAGATATATATTATCGTAACCTTTTACGACACCTCAGTAAGAAATGAGGGTGGTCTATTCCACTCAGCCAGATACCACACGGCGGGTTAACTTACCTTAGTCGCTTTTTACGAAACCTCGGTAAGAAATGAAGGTGGTCTATTCTACTCAGCCAGATACCACACGGCAGTATTAGAATGTCTCGTGACTTGTGCAATAAGATATATCATGATTCTCCTGCCTTTATCCCACTCCAAATGGGGTCAGCACAACATGTATTAACCATGTTACATGATTTGGCTAGGTATTATACGACCTGCCGCCTGCCTGACGTCAACCTACCTTAGTCGCCTTTTACGACACTTCGGTAATAAATGAGAGTAGTCTATTCTACTCAGCCGGTTACCACGCGGCGCTTTTGTAATAAGATATAAACAATACTTATTGACTGCAATCTAAACTCGAGGACATAATCTTCAGCTTACATCAAAGAAGAGCCTAAATCCCAATGAATTGATATCAAAGTGAGGACATGAATTTGGTATAATTAGATCCCGACGCGTTGATGCAAAATACAACTGAGACGTAAAGGTTTTTCAATTTCGCTCGTTGTAAATGGGAAGTAGGCCGCCATATAATTAGATTTTCACGCAAGAACATGGAAAAGGTTACGGGCGGTTTCAAAAGAAATTTTTAGTAAAGGTGAAATTGTTAAATACAATGGACGGCGTGTAACGCACGTATAAAACGGATTTTAACAAGGGTTTAATTAATTTTTTATAGAATTAGGCGTTACTTTGCGGAGATCCATAATACAAAAGTAATAATAAAATTATTTTGCGATAATCCACGATACAGTAAATAGAAAATATATATAGTGTTAGTTATATATAGTTAGTTATATATAGTTAGTTAATAGTTCGTTAAACTTTCATAGTTTTGTCAATTGTAGAATCAATTATGCGGATTTTTAAAAACGAAAATCAAATAAAAAAATGGCCACCCCAAAGACTATTAAATACCTAGCTCGACAGTTTCCAATCTGATTGGTAGAGATTGGTCTTGTAATTTATAGAATTAGGCGTTACTTTGCGGAGATCCATAATACAAAAGTAATAATAAAATTATTTTACTATAATCCGCGATACAGTAAATAGAAAATATATATAGTGTTAAATATAGACTATCCGTATTTTCATACCCGATACGTGCAGGATTCGTAAAAACACATGCACAAACATCCACCACTTCCACCACAATACACAAGCACTACACACGTTCACTATCACAAACTCAATCGTTTCGCCCCGCAACCGAAGCATCATCAGGAGATAGACTCCACGACAAAATCGCTTTGCGACAACAAAGCGAAAACAATGGAGGTTCGTCACGAGATATACTCGTAGATAATTTTTTTTTAAATGATATGGGTTTATTCAAATATGTGCTATTTGGATTCAAAAATTCTCTGCAACCCTTGAGGTCAATGACCAAGCAACTACACACGTTCACTATCACAAGCTCAACAATCGTTTCGCCCCGTAACCGAAGCATCATCAGGAAATAGACTCGACAAAATCGCAAAGCGAAGCAATATCCACATAAGCATTGTTATATAGCACTTGGTTCATCCCCACCCTTTATTTTACCTACGAACACGTGCAACAAGCTTGAACTAGAAACATTTATCACATCACATAAGGGTTTAAGTATAACAATTTGAAGAGACATTTCGTTCGTAACAGGCAAACTGTACCCGCGACGTCAATAGATAAATTAAATAAATAATTTTTTGCATTAGATCACATTAATATTGAGCGTGCGCTATATTTTTTAATTAAAATCATACCAATATGAGACAAAAGATGTTATTTTCTTGTATGGTTTTAGAGAAAAAATAAACAGTTTCAATAAATATTTGAAAAAAGCTGTGATAGCCTAGCGGTGAGACCGTACGACTCTTTAGAGACGACATAGGTTCAAACCCCGGGCAGGCACCAATGAGTTTTTCTATTAAAACTTATGTGTCTAATTGATAATTGCAATTTATCACACGCTTTTCGGTGAAGGAAAACATCGTGAGGAAACCTGCATATCTCTAGAGAATTCTAGGGATATGTGTAACCTACCAATCCGGATTGGAGCAGCGTGGTAGGTCTTAGCTCCAATCCTTCTCTCCAAAAACGGAGAGAAGAGGCCTTAGCCCAGCAGTGGGATAGTAACAGGCTGTTACTTTAATAAATATTTATTTATTCTGTTATTACATATTGTATATGATATATTTTCAGAAATTCACGGAAACATACAACACGCCTTAAACTCTTGAATCTATACATACATTTTTGAGATTTTATGAAAAAATAAATTGATTTATAGATTTAAATCCGAATCTGATATATATTTGTGCCATTTGCAGTTGAGATCCTAGGGCCATGGAGCCAAAGTGCAAAAAAAAATTTATCCGTTTTAACACCTCGGTTGATCGCCTCTTCGGGTGACAAGAGGGCTCCTTTTTCGCACAAAGAATCAGCTTAGCGATTCAACGAGGAAACGCTGCCAGCATTCTTGGGACCATTCCACGTGGGCATGATTTGTATAGTACTAATGTGTAAGTAATTTAAGATAGATATAACTTGTACATATTTGTTATAAATAAAAAAAAAGATTTAAATCAAATCAAATCAAATTTATTTCAATCAAATAAACAAAGGTGGTATTACAATAAGGCTTAATATTAAAACTTCATATTAACGAACATAATCAGAACCGATTTAAACAAAGCAAAAATAAATTGTGCTTGATTTTATTAAGAACTAGGTGCATACATTCATCAAGTAAAATGCTTGAATAGGTTTAAATACTTTTACAGCGAATTTTAATAAAAGTATAAAAGGTATGTATTGCGAAAAATATGCTGATTTCAAATTTTGAATTTTGAATTTGAAAAAGGGCGGTTTGAAGTTCCGTTCCATCTTATGGTTCAATATGGCTTGAAAATACAAAAATAAATCTGTCTGTTCGAGTAAATCCTACATGCTATTTTCACATTACCTTCTGAAACGTGGTGCTAAGTAGTATCTCGTATAAAAGTTTATATAAATAACACTTTTTGAATTTGAATTAAAATAAACTCAAGTCACTCATTAGCAAAGGTTAAGTGATTCAGAGTATAACTGTTTCAAATTTAATTCAACAATTTCCTGAGTTCGTAATGCGGGCTATATTTCACTTAGCTTAGTCAAGAGCTTAAAATGCCACGTTGCATTAATGAGACAATGAGTAAAATAATTTTGGTCTCATTTTAGAGCAAAGAATTATGGCAAATGAGAATTTAGGATTCGGTTAAAGAATTTTATATTAAGACATAAAAACATAGCAATAGGAATTGTTGCACTTTCTTGTACTTAAGTGCTACAATGGCGAGCACGTACTGGAATAAGCAGCGTTCTTGGAAGCTTCTAAGTAAGCAGACGACTTTAAAAACAAGAAAAAAAAAAAAACAAAGAATGGTCAAGGAAGGACGTGGTCATGCGTTGTATCTAAATAGTACGAGATTATAAGCCACAAAATTCACATTTCGCTAAACATTTGTTAGAAAGCGGTCATAAAGTTCCTAATGACTATTGTTTCGAAATACTGCACACCTGCGAAAAAAGCTTGAAATTAAATATTTTGGAACAATTAGAAATCATTAAGCATAACAATGGCACCCTCATTAACGAGCAGATAAATGTCTCTAGTTCAAGCTTGTTGCACGTGTTCCGAGGTAAATAAAGGGTGGGGGGGATGAACCAAGTACTATTTAACAACGCTTGTTTGGATAACGCTTCACTTTGCGATTTTGTCGTGGAGTCTATCTCCTGATGATGCTTCGGGTACGGGGCGAAACGATTGTTGAGTTTGTGATAGTGAACCTGTGTAGTGCTTGTGTATTGTGGTGGAAGTGGTGGAGGTTTGTGCATGTGTTTTTATGAATCCTGCACTTATCGGGTATGAAAATACTGATAGTCCACTATACATTAAACACTATATATATTTTCTATTTACTGTATCGCGGATTATAGCAAAATAATTTTATTATTACTTTTGTATTATGGATCTCCGTAAAGTAACGCCTAATTCTATAAATTATTTAGTACGAGATTCCTTTAAAAGACCTATGCGCTCAAGTAGACGTCAACCGTTTGAATTAAAAGTAAATTAAGAATACAAAAGTAATAATAAAATTATTTTGCTATAATCCGCGATACATGTATCGCAGATATACATGTATCGCGCATTATAGCAATATAATTTTATTATTACTTTTGTATTATGGATCTCCGCAAAGTAACGCCTAATTCTATAAATTATTTAAAATAAGACTTTATAGAAATAACTTTTTTGTTGGCAATTATTTTATTGATATTTATTTGATGATTCGATTGGATGTAGTCCAAGTCTAAAAAAATGTAATAAATCGGTATCCTGTTTGTAATAAATAAAATCAGCCAGAATAGATTTTTAGACCGCTCGCTAACAATAGCACGTCACTATTATATTGTTTGGTAAATATAATGTTTAATAAGACTCTTATACTAAATTTTATATTACAATCTACTATTTGTGGCATATCATATATAATTTTATAATAATGATTCGCAGTTGTGACCTTCAAAATCTCACTCGAACTTTAAGGCTGGATTCACATTATGATGCCATTCTCGGTTCGATCTCGCTCCGGTAAAATATTCTTAAACGACAAACAATTAAAGTATTAACTAATCGGATCGCGGATTATAGCAAAATAGTTTTACTATTACTTTTGTATTTCTTCTATTTGTATGCTGTTCATTCAAAATGATAGTTATTTTTGCTAAATCTTTAATCAAAAAATTGAACAAAAGTAATAATAAAATTATTTTGCTATAATCCGCGATACAGTAAATAGAAAATATATATAGTGTTTAATGTATAGTGGACTATCAGTATTTTCATACCCGATACGTGCAGGATTCGTAAAAACACATGCACAAACCTCCACCACTTCCACCACAATACACAAGCACTACACAGGTTCACTATCACAAACTCAACAATCGTTTCGCCCCGCAACCGAAGCATCATCAGGAGACAGACTCCACGACAAAATCGCAAAGTGAAGCGTTATCCAAACAAGCGTTGTTAAATAGTACTTGGTTCATCCCCACCCTTTATTTACCTCGGAACACGTGCAACAAGCTTGAACTAGAGACATTTATCTGCTCGTTAATGAGGGTGCCATTGTTATGCTTAATGATTTCTAATTGTTCCAAAATATTTAATTTCAAGCTTTTTTCGCAGGTGTGCAGTATTTCGACACAATGGTCATTAGGAACTTTATGACCGCTTTCTAACAAATGTTTAGCGAAATGTTTGTTAGTAACAAGCTCTCGCTTCGGGCTTGTGATGACCCGAGACAGCGTGTCAGATGTACTACGCAAACATGACGGGGGTTATCTCGAGCGATAATTTCCTCCGCAACAAATACACGGCACTTAATTACAATACGACACAGCGTCAGCCTATGTATCTACATACATTGACGCCAGATTTTACTTCCAAAACTAACATTGTGCGTATCTTTTAAAGATAGGTTGTATTTTAAAACTCGAAACTCAATATTTTGATATCAAAAAACAACTAATTATGGTTACCTTCTTAATACCATTAAATCACCGATAAATTGTGTATTTTAATAATAGGTCGATGTTCTGCTCAGCACGTTGATACAATAGAGAAATCAGGGAGAAATGTCTGAGTGATGCGTAGACTTTCGTAGGTTCAAATCCCGAGAATGTCAATGTGTTTTTTATAAAAACTTCGATGATAAAAACTCAAAACCATTACGATGAATGAAATATGCATATATTTTTTAAATTTATCATTCATCTTTAAAAAAATATAAATATTAAAATTATATACTGTAAATAACAAGAACATGCTTGCTAAATAAAATATATAGATTTATTAGAGGTTACCCAAAATCACTTTTAGTTAATCACATGATTAAAAAAATAAAATTAATAGATAACATTGTTAACAAGATATTAAAAAGTTGTAGTAAAATAATAGAATACAAAATTGTGAGTTCTGGTGGCGATCGAAGCATTTTTGAAACTGTTGAGTTCTGTTTTCTGTTTTAAAACAGAACTTAACAGACTGGTTAGTCTGACCCACAGCAACGCGTGGCCTGACGGCTAGTATGTTATATTCGACTGTTATATACAGTTGGCGCAGCGACTAGCGCCATATGATCGATTGAAGGAGTGCTGTCGACGACAACATTTTTACCATTACCATTATATAAAAGTAAAGTGACGGACTGTACCATCCCACTACTGGGCATAGACCTCCTCTTCTTTTTTGCAAAGAAGGATGGAGCTAAGACCTACCACGCTGCTCCAATACGGATTGATAGGTTACACATATCCCCAGAATTTTCTAGACATTCGCAGGTTTCCTCACGAAGTTTTCCACCGAAAAGCGGGTGATAAATTGCAATTATAAATAAGACATTTAAGTTTTAATTGAAAAACTCATTTTTCCGGGGTTTGAACCGGTCACCCCTCAAAAGAATTGCACGGTCTCACCGCTGGGCTGTCACATCTTATTAAAACTTGAACGAAGAATACAGGTTTTGCATTAATCGAATCAAGATCGAAGGCCCCCGTTATTAAACAACGTCTGATATAATGTATGTTGTCGACAATCCTAACACGGACGCGAGCTTATTACTTCCGAGGCATGGAATTTATGAACCGAATAATACCGTTCGGAAAATATTGAAAACGTGATGTAAATAATTTTCAATATCCATCGTCTTCCGAATGATAATGGTATAATATTATGGAAATTTATCACACGTGATATTGGGTGCAACTACCGTTCATCGGTATGTCCAATCACTGTAACATATTTACTTAAATAACAATAAACATACAGTAAATATATGAACGTCGGTCTCGGTATTCGCTTCTACAATAAATCAGCAACCCCTACTAGACCAGTCTACAGAAATGTTGAAATTTAGTATAAGGAATATGCTTCTACGTATAGCATATTAAAAAATTGAAGATTATTTGTATAATAAATTTGAATTTGAAAATCCTTTCAGCTTCATACAAGATTGTGGTTTAATAATGTAAAATTGCAAATGTTTAAGTGATTGACCGCCGAGTTTCTTACTAGATCTTCTCGGTAAGAGCAACATTCTGAAATAGTTGCAGCTTCATCAATCATGTTGATCCTTGATGATTTGAAAGTGCTTGAAAGGTCTATTTGAATAAAGATTTTCATTTGATTTGACTATAGCTGGAAATTGATTTATCAATAGTCTTGCCAGGAATTGCAGTAAAAAAATATACTTGTAAATTTTACTGATTAATAATGTATTTCAATTTATTTATTCAATTTCAATTTCTAATTTTTTAATTTTCGTTTTAAACACACCCTAACGGATACTTTTAATTTTTAGTAGTAGTAAAGTAGCGGTCTGTTACAATCCCACTGCTGGAAATAGGCCTCCTCTCTCCGCTTCTGGAGGGAAGGGTTGGAGCTAAGACCTACCACGCTGCTCCAATGCGGATTGGTAGGTTACACATATCTCCAGAATTCTCCAGCGATTTGCAGATTTCCTCACGATGTTTTCCTTCATCGAAAAGCGTGTGATAAATTGCAATAATTAATTAGATACGTGAGTTTTAATAGAAAAACTCATTGGTGCCTGCCCGGGTTTGAACTCGTGTTCCCCTCGTAAGAGTGGCACGGTCTCACCGCTGGGCTATCACAGTGAAGCTATGCGGTGCGGAAAGTACGCGAATTCGAGTTATTTTCCAAAGCCAATAAGGTTTTAAAAATATACGCAACGAAGAACCTATTCAGCGAACTTTCATTTATTTACACATGTTAACATATGTTATAAAAAAGTCAATTTTAAAAAACTTTTAATAAAATTTCATATTCCTTCTGTTGACCATTGAGGAGTTCCCTAGTCTGGAGGAAATCCTGACAGCAGCATCAGGTCATGTTTATCGTTAAGATGCATTGTGGGTAAAATTTAACTTGCAAGATTTCGTCTTTATACACACATTGCAAGTTAAATAAAATATTTTAAAAATATCCAGGTTTTAATTATTCATCCATAAGAGAAACAATAATATCAATTGAGTTTGAAAAAGTTTACCGTATCGGACACTGGACAGTGGAACGGGGATACAAATTGAATTTTACACATCGATGTAGCTTGGAATTAAACGAGAGGATGGGATGGAGCAATTGCTGTTTCACAAGAATGGGCTCGAATGGGACGCTTAAAAAATTGCGGATAAAAACGCACTTGTCATTTAAATTTTATTTATTTTATTCGCTTTCCATATGAAAAGTTGTTTTGAAAAGTCATTTACTACTTTTATCTTAAGACAATACCTTCATGACTGAGCGTATAGTAAATTGAAATTCAACATCGCAATGGAAGAACAAAAGTAAATGTAAAATTAATTACGGTTTACAGTAAAATAATTATAGATCTCCACAAAGTAACGACTTATTCTATAAATTATGCATTTAAAGTACCTTATTGATGGAACAATTTAGCTATAAAGTTAATAGGTAACACCAAGTTAAAACCTGCAAATGCCTAGAAATAGGTTAATAACTTTCAAGGATAATAGACACACTCACTTTAATCCGAATACGAAATGAATACTAACTTTATCAAATTTTAATAAAAAATTTGTTCAAGGAAAAACGGTAAGCCATAAAAATTGAAAACCCGCAGTGGAACATAATTGAAAATGTAATAATTTATGCAGCGAGAAGCGCAGTCTCTAAAGAACCAAGAAAAAGAGCTACTTTCAGTAAAGTTCTAGGCGATTCTTAAAGTAAGTCTTGGAAGAATTTTTAATTTTATAGTCTTTGACAAGAATTTTTTATGTGAAATTGTTATTAAACCATTAAATATCTATTTTTAAGAACATAAGAATTATATTTGACTTAGTTCCTTAATGGCGAGTCTATGGGCAATCCTACGTTGTGGTTGGGGGTTCAAAACTAACCAGCCCAGTTGAACCTCGAGGTGGAAATCTGCAACGATAAAGGTGGATTAAAGTGGAGCTAAAGTGGAGCTCCCACTGCCAACCCCAATGGAGGCGGTGGCATAAATTTCCCAATGTGACATACTGGATGATTTCACCCACTCAGCCTATTCTTCAGGGTTGAATAGCCAGGAGGCATATGGTCCTCACCTTACGCCTAAGAAAGGTACTTTCTGTAAATGGTCGTTTCGGGGTGAGCGCCACGAGTGCCTTGGCAGAGACTTTGGGCATTCCGAAGGGGGTTTATCGGAGGCACACTAGAATTAGGTCCCCGTGGCGGTCAATGTATCTGGTGATACCAATGCATCGATTAGTTGAGAGAGGGGTCACCGTTTAAAGAAGTCCCGAACCAGAGAAGGTGCTCTCTGGGGTTCAAAGCCATTGCTGGCGAAGTTAGGGGCAATGTGCACATCCTTACCCTGTCTACGCCACCAGCGGCGTGGTGGAGAACTCTTTTTTTTTTAGTCACTGAAAGTTCGACATACTCGCCGCTAGTTCCTGTTTACGGCGACTACCCTTAAACGGTTTTTGCTGATGGACATAGGGTTCCGACCTTCAAACACAGTTTAAGTTAATTTTTGTATATATATGAATTTCAAGTTTATTAGAAAAATGTATACTGCTATTCTTTTTATCACTACTGGTGGTATTATTGCTATTAGTAATTATTAGAATATTATTTACGAATTTAGTTCTTAATTGAAATATAATCGGCTATACTTCCGTAGTTTGTAGTTTCCAAATTGTTGGGGTGAACTGAATAGTTCTGAAACCGTACGTAATTATGACGTCATTAAGCGACGGTAAAGCTACTGTCATTAGTATAGTATGTATTTCAGTTATGAACTTAATAATAACAGTTTAGTTAACCAAAGGTTCCTTGCATAAAATCGCTAGTTAGCGTAAAGGCCGCCCTATTATATCAGTCAGTTTATATTGTGACTAGCAATGCCCTGCGGTTTCAACCGCGTCCATTCAGATCTCGTGGTAGTGGAAAGTCTACGAAGTCGAACTATAGATTTATTTTGTAGATTAATTTATTATAAAAAATTGGTATTATTAGAATTCTTGGAATAAGAGCTAACTCACCAAATGCAGGCCCTGCTATAACGGTCGCTACAATGAATTTGTTATGGCATTATTTGCTTTCGATTTACATTCTTAAATTTGTAATATCTTTTGATTGGGATGTCGGATTTTAATAATTTAAAAAGTATTTTACAGGTATTGAAACAGTTATTAATAAAATATCATTTAATAGGATAAGGATTAATACAGAGATATGAATAAAATAGTTTGATTATTGTCGGCACTTTTAACAACTTTTACAATGTAAAAAAGTAGTTATATTGGCATAACTATAATAGTTAGACATATGGTATTGCGGACTTTTTTATGGATATTGATACGTTCTATAATACTGTAGAACTTTTTTTGTTCTATCATCAATAGTTTCCGCAGCGCACGCGATGAAAGATGTTTACGACTAAATTTTTCCCAACTTATTACAATTTTATTAAGGATCGCTATTATTTTTGAAAATGACATATAGCCTATGTTGCTCAGTGAAAAAGCAGCTTTCCAATGGTGAAAGAATTTTTGAAATCGGTCCAGTATTTTTTGCGTGAAAACGTAACAAACATACATACATACAAACAAACAAACAAACATACAAATCTTTCCTCTTTATAATATTAGTATAGATTAATTTACATTTAACACATGTATAAAATAAAGTATCGACCTGTTACTTTCTCACAGCTGGGAACAGACTTCTGTCCATTTTTGGAGAGAAGGGTTGGAGCTAAGACCAAGCTGCTCCGATGCGGATTGGTGGGTTACACATATTCTCAGAATTTTCTAAAGATATGCAGATTTCTTCAAGATGGGTGTGATAAAATTTATGTGTACAAATTTTACGGAAAAACTCATTCAACTCATTTGAACCTGTGACCCTGTCGAGAGAGTCGCACGTTCTCACCGTTGGACTATCACAGCTTGTGTATACTTATTATTATGTTTTTTTTTAATTTTTTTAATTTACTTATGTGACTATGTTTCTCTGGTAGTCTACTAAAATTTATACTAACAGTACTTATCCTAATTATGTCTACGCTTACCTTAATGTGGAGCTCTGATAGTTGGTGAGATCTGATATCCCAGCGGTGACAGCGTGCGACTATTCAAAGGAGGTGACGGGTTCAAATCCCGGGCAGGTACCAATGAGTTATTCTGTTAAAACTTATGTGTCGATAATTGCAATTTATCACACGCGCTTTGGTAAGGTAAAACATCGTGCGGAAACCTGCATATCTTTAGAGAATTCTAGGGATATGTGTTACCTACCAATCCGCATTGGAGCAGCGTGTTAGGGCTTAGCTCCAATCCTTCTTTCTAAAAACGGATAGAGGAGGCCTATACCTAGCAGTGAGATAGTAACAGGCTGTTACTTTACCTTTTTTACCTGAATTATGACTAGTCACTCTCTATAAATATTTAGCCACGTCAGAAATTGGAGTCGCCAAGGTTACGTTACACGTCCGTAACGCCCTATCTGTATAAAGTATATTTAAGTTATAGATTATATAAAAAAAGAAACCCTCCTTTCTTACCGAGGTGTCGTAAGAGGCGACTGAGGTATCTGCCGTGTGGTATCCGGCTGCATAGAATAGACCACCCTCATTTCTTACCGAGGTGTCGTAAAAGGCGACTAAGGTAAGTTGACGTCAGGCAGGCGGCCGGTCGTAAAATACGTAGCCAAATCATATGACAACATGTTATAACATGATGATTATATAAAAGAGAAAAGCAAAAGTATAACTTTATGTATCGTATAAACTTTTAATTAGGTTTGTAAACTCTAATCTCGTGTATTTCATTTAGAAAGGTATATCTTAGGTATTAAGAAGTATCTTTGGAAATTCTTAAATAAACTTGCTAAGTTGTAAGACTGAGAACTAAGTAAAAGTCATCTTTGGGCTATCGTTACTCGCTTTAATTAACTAAAAGGTTTTAGACGAAATATTTCAAGGGTAATAAAAACTTTATGATTTAACTCATGACTTTGGGACAGTGACACTTTTGAATATAGCAGAAATATATTAAGGTAAATTAAAAAAAATAAATTCAAGACACTAATTACATACTTTATACACAAAATTCAAGGTTAAAACATATTTACTATACGACACTCCCAAAATCATGATATAAATGATAGAGAATCGAATAGGAAAATACGTAACAAAACGAGACAGGAATCTTCGATAACCTCTCATTTAGGATTTTTCTTAAAAACACCTAATTCTTACCCAATTTCATTTACTTTTTAACCTCATTTAGCAGTTTAATTACCTGTAAAGAAACAAAATACTTGGGGTATTTTGTTGGGTCTAATGCCAGCTTTTTAAGTATATGTAAGTTTTATAAATTCTTTGATTTTAATTATTTGTCTTCTATCATCTATAGATTAGTGTAAAGGAAAATAAAGTTGTCAAAAGGGATTTGAAAATTGAAATCTTGTTTAAAGACACGTGAATATCCTAATCAATTAATTAAAGGAATTGATAAATAAAACTACGATAATTGATATTTTTCTGTGTTACATATTATTAAAAGAAATTACTATTAATTGTGTTATAAAAAGGTGGAAAAACTCAAATTAAAGACTTTATACTTTTTACACATATAACAAAAGCATTTGAATATAGTTTTTTGCATACATTTCAACTAACTATGATTAAATATATCACTTTGTGTGAACACTTTTTTGAGGATTCCAGCGAACTAAGTATCTTTCTTCTTTGCATTTACATTTTTTTTTCTTTTCACATATACAATGAAATAACTGTTAAACCTGGGAATTCCACTTATTCTAACTACCCTTACGTCTGCATTCAAAGTCGAAAGCAATAAAAATTCTATCGCTTTCAATACGAGTTTCTGATGTGTGTAAATGTCTGCAATTCGACCGCTCGCCGCAATATTCTGCAAGATGTCTGAGTCTTTTCAGTCGATACCTTGAGCTTCACTTTAATCTTACAACGTTAGAGGATATTATGTTGGAATACATAATAGGCAAACTAGAAACCGATATAAGCTTGCGGTTCGTGCTTGGCGCATTGCTATACGTCAATCGCTTGTAGCTTTTGGTATACCTACGATTCGATACTATACGATACTAGTATCAAAAAGTCGCTGACGTGGTGTAATAAAATGCGAAAACAGGCCTTACGGCAGGCGAACCACTGATGTGCGTTTGATATTAATATACTCATAACACTATTGAGGAAGAAAACGTACAGACGGACAATGGCGGGAGACTTTGTGTTATATTTGACGGCGTTCGAAATGTTTCGAAAAATTTTAAAAGTTGAATTGACTCACTCAGGCGAAGTGACGTTACTGTGGCAGCGGGGAAGCCATCTTTTAACAAGGGATCGGCATGAAAAGAGCCAGCGCACCGCGTCTTTGACAAATCGTCATACAAATGGCAAATCCAGGCGAATAATCGTTATTGCAACTGTTTTAATTAATTCTGTTCAAGTTACTGTTTGAATCTTTTTTAGAGACAAATAATTATAAATGTTGTCAACTCTTCTTTTGAATTTCCCATCCACAAACACAGCCCACAGAGTATGAAGACAACTACTATTTCTGATGATGGTCATTCTGCGTCATATTTATCACCGATTTTCTTTACATAAATAATTTCTATTTATTCGTTTTGTTTACTACAAAGACAAGTAAGTATTTAGAAATTTGAAGAATAACTTTGTCACCATGTCAAAAAACATGATACGTTGACAAGTTATACGGGCTAAGTTGACCTTTGTACGCTGTTTTTTTTATTAATTATGTTTTTCTTGCGTTTTTTATGGTATATAAACAAATAAATAAATAAATAAAACATGCACTTGCATGCTATGAAAACACGTAACTCTGACGACAACCTTATTGATATAATAGCTTCATGTAAACCAAATACCTACAAAGTACTAAACCTCTACCTACAGACCTACAGTCTACTCCTAATTTAATATTAAGCTTCACGCATCTATAATTTTTATTTTATTTATAACAAAAATGTACAAGTTATGTCTATCTTAAATTACTTACACGCTACTACTATACAAATCATGCCCACGTGGAATGGTCCCAAGAATGCTGGCAGCGTTTCCGCGTTGAATCGCTAAGCTGGTTCTTTGTGCGAAAAAGGAGCCAGCCCTCTTGTCACCCAAAGAGGCGATCAACCGAGGTGTTTAAACGGATAAAAAAAACTATAATTAATATAAATCAAAACTCCCAAAAGCTGTCTGACTGTATGTGATGGATTTTCACAAAATCTATTGAACCGATTTTTGTATGGTTTTTACTAAAACATTGTTAATTTTTTCCAGAAGGTTTAAGTTAAGAGTACATTACTGTTTTATTTAAATTGAATTGAAGAGGTTGCGCAGTGGAAAAAAAACTCGGCTGCTTGGAGCTTTAGTCGCGTACGCCGCGTAAACCAACAGAGATAGACTAGAGTGATGTACTAAATAATCGTTGATCTACAAAAATACTACGAAAAAGTCCGCGACAGCATGTCTCTATCTCTTATGGTTAACGCAAAATAACTCCTTATTTCTTAAAAAGTAAATACACAGATTACAACGTGAAGCTGCTGTATTTTTAAATATTTGTAGAAGTTTCTTATTAGAATAACCATTGATCGAGACAATGAAACGTCAATACTATTTCGCATTTTTAAAATTTAAAACGTTTGTCCCATTTTACTTTTATTGTGCCCGTTTAAAAAGGTTTAATCTTGCCAAAGTCAATGGAACGTAAATGCAATTTTGGCGGTAAAAAAAGGCCAACCGAACGTCGTTAGTGCGCGGGTCGGCCAAAAATATTTTTAATTTTCCTGCCTATATTTTTAGTTGCATTAATTGTTAGCTCTATAAAGTAAATCTAGTAAAGTAAGATCTGTACTTTTGACTTTGCCTGTATCTCGATTGCGAGCCAATATTTTGTGAAAACAACTTATTAACTTGGTATCTTAGAATCTGCATGCATTAATGTAGTTAAGTAACTATTTATACCCTGTACAGTGCAGTACAATATAGTTGAAATTCAAATTCAAAATCAAAATATTATTTATTCAAGTAAACTTGTAAACAAGTGCTTTTGAATCGTCAACATCTACTGCTGGTTCGGAAAGCTGTTCCTATCGAGAAGAACCAACAAGAAACTCGGCGGTTGCTCTTTTCAAAGAATAATTCTTATCACTAGTTAGAGATCTTTCATTCTAAGAGTGCACGCCCGCACGTCTAGTAGTTTTTTAAAATTGTAATGGTAATGACTAAATATAACAGCAATAACAATTATATTTTGAAAAAAGCAACCGCCGAGTTTCTTCTCGGTTCTAACAGCTTTCCGAACAAGCAGTAAGGCTGCCTATTTAAAACCACTTTTTCGAACACACAGTTGAATTTGAATATTTAAGATTATATATAAGTATGTATATATCGACTTTTAAAACACCTCGGTAAGTAATGAGAGTGGTCTATTCTACTCAGCCGGATACCACCCGGCGGGTCAACTTACCTTAGTCGCCTTTTACGACATTGAATGATAACAGTGATGACATAAATCCACATTATAATTTGAATAGCGTAGCCTTTGATCAGAAACTAGAAATAGAAACAACTAAGCGTTAACAGAGTGAATTCGATAAACTAGGGAGTTGTTGTTTTGATACCGCTCACTAAAACATCATACTACTGTTGGTTCCAATAGCTTATTTACATATTTCTGTAAACAATAACAGTTAGGTTTACGTTGGGGAAAATTGAGGAAAACATTGTCTCGTTCGTACAAGCTAAGCTTCAAGAATCAAGAGATATAAACGGTTTATTTCAAATTGAAAATTTAGCTATTAATTTCAATTGCTTATCCATTCTACTACATCCACACTAATAATAAAAAGTATATATGTATATTATATTTTCACGTCTAATTTCCTTACTAACTTATTTTCAATTTAAATTAAACCAAGTCAGCAAAACTTATGATATAATTATTTTGCTATAATTAGCGTTTCTTAATAATATCTTTGTTATGCTTAGTGTAGGAAGCGAAACGATACTCATACCTTATACATGTAGAATTTGTTACCACACCACCAATAGCACATTACACAAACGCTACACAGATCCACTACGACAATCTCAACGATAGTTTCCTTCCGTAATTGAAGCATCGCTAAGATAGGATCCACGACAAAATCGCAAAGTGACGCATCAACCAAGGAACCAGTATTATACACAAATAGCTCAACTCCACCATTGATTTTGCCTCCAAACACGTGTAGTTAACTGGAGTTGGAAACGTTTACATGTTCGTTAATTAGGTGCCCATTATTGTATATTACTATCTCTAGTTGCTCTAAAATATTAATTCGGAGACTTTTATTGCAGGTGTCTAGAATATTAAAGAAATGGTCATTGGGTACTTTATGACTGCTTTCCAACGGATGTTTTGCAGAATTCGAATTTTGTTGTTTATCATTCCTGACTGAGGAATTTAAGCCAGAGAACGTAACAGTTGTTATATACATATTAAAATTCTTACATGCACAGTAACGAATTAATATAGTGCAGGAGTACAAAAACATAAATAAGTACCCGCGGGTAGAGCAGACAAAACTTTTGGCGTGTTTGTGAATGCCCTAAGGATAGAGAGAGATACGTGACCCTGTTCGGCGGTCTGTGGGTAACGATTCAACGAATCGTGTCGTATTAAACCCACGCGTTTCAGCCGGTTGTGTTGTTAGGTTAATTAAAAAAAAAACTAATGAATAAATAAAATTTGTATTATGAATGTGAAATTTTCTACGTTTTCACGAATCCTATTGAGCAATATTGATAATATATGGTAAAATTGAATTTAAACACATTACGAAACGTCGCCCCTCTACACAAGCACTACACACAATCACTATGACAATCTAATCGATCATTTCGCCGCGAAACCGAGGCATCATTAGGACAATAGGCTCTACGAAACTACGATTTTGTCTTAATTCCTATACTGTATAAGGTATGTGAACGTTGCCTGCTTCCTACACTAAATATTACAAATACAACAAACGCGGATAAATCATGTTCCTACCCTTATACCACTTTAAGTGGGGTCGGCACAACATCTTATAAACATGTTGTCACATTGTTGGGCTACAAGTTTTACGACCGGTCGCCTGCCTTACGTCAACTTACACTTTTTATGATACCTCGGTAAGAAAGAGGATGGTCTACTCTACCATACGGTGGCACAAGAAATTCCGATTATAGCAAAATAATTATATTGTAAGTTCTGTACTATAGAATTGCGCAAAGTAACACCTGCTTCTATAAATTATATAGTTTAAAGTAGCAGCATGTTACAATCCAACTGCTGGGCATAGGCCTCCTCTCTTCGTTTCTGGAGCGAAGGGTTGGAACTAGGACCTACCACGCTGCTCCAATGGTTATGGTCCAATTGGTAGGTTACACATATCTCCAGAATTCTCTAGAGATATGCAGGTTTGCTCAAGATGTTTTCCTTTACCAAAAAGCGTGTGATGAATTGCATTTACCAATTAGACACATGAGTTTTAATAGAACTCATTGCCTGCCCGGGTTTGAACTCGTGTTCCCCTTGAAAGAGTCGCACGGCCTCACCGCTGGGCTATCACAGCTCTAATCATATAGTTTATACATACATTTTTAATTTCATTTCGATTGGTATATTTATGAAGGAAAACAAGAAACTATCTAAATACATCCTAACTATTTATAAACTATTATTAGTATGCAAAAATGGCGTGTAGATTGTTAAAATAATTTGGCTAAAATGCCAGTGGACAAATGCAATATATCTTCTTTACGCAGTATTATGTCCCTATGTGGGATACGTGATTCCGCTGTACTTGATTTACAAGCATTCCTACACACAGCAAACTGTTATTGTGCACATTAATTTATTTTAGCACTAGTGTTCCACGTTCTTTCTTTCTTAACTTATGGGCGTTCACTGATGCGTTCAGTATCCCTGTGCTCATCGTTTCTAGGCAGTAAGGCGGAACACTATGAGGTTTTAGTCGGTAAGAGTCTGATATAACTATAATACCGAACCCTGCGGACTGGTGAGCACATGAAGGCTCTTTCCTCATGCAAAAAAGGTATAGTAAAGAATCTCGTGCCGCTTGGATCTAACTATCCGCTTTTGTATTGGGGTTTATCTACGCTGTGTCTCATCAATGTGTCTCTCAAACTGTGCGACTCTTTCGAGAGGATCACCAGTTCAAACTCTGGGCAGGCAAACTTGTGTCTTATTGATAATTGCAAATTATCACACATTTTTCGTTAAAGGTAAACGTCGTGAAGAAACCTGCATATCTCTAAAGCTAAACCTACCAATTTGCATTGGAGCAACGTGGTGGGTCTTAGCTCCAACTCTTCTCTCCGAAACGAAGAGAGGAGGGCTATGACCAGCACTGGAATAGTAACAGTCCGTGTCTCATAACGCTTTGCTAAATGACGCACCAGCAAGTCATGGCAGTTGAGCGCCATATCTGTCTGCCAAGCCGGAGTCAAAGCTTGTCTCGTCAACCTTACCATATTATCGTCACTTAGCGCCAACTTAAGGCATGCTTCAATATAAGCCGTAGCCAACTCTTTCTGTGTGCCTATGAACACACTAAAAGTCTAATAGATAAAAAAAGTAAAGTTAGGAAGATAAAAGATTTCCCTGTGTTATGGACAAAAATATTGAAGCTTCCATCCATCAAACTCCAACGCATTCTACCAGTTTATGACAAAATAATTAATAAATTACGTTTTTATATGAACTGAAACTCTAATAGAGTGACCGACTTTGAATAGTGTTTGTTTTTTTAGGAGTATACTTCTCTGTTTCAACGAAATTCTCTTTGCAAGAGGAACACTTGGATTTTTATTGTGCAATAGCACACTTGAAACCTATTAATGTCTCTCTGCAAGACAAATGCTACTTTTTTAAATTAAGTGCTCACAATATATAATCTAGTTCGCTCTGAAAAAGATTTTTATTCCGTTTATTGAAACAAAATGAAAGTAGCATTGTAGAATTCCAATGATGATATGTAATTCCAATAATTTCTTGTATTAAATTCACTTCATATGCAGTTGTAAATAAGGGATTTGTTATATAACTGGGTAAAGATAAACTGCTTCTTTTTTAGTAATTGCAGACTTGAATAATTAGATAGGTCTATACTTATCCTTTTTTATCTCGGAATATAAGTCGCCCCAGATGTAGTCAGCGGCATAACCAACTATCTTAAAGAATTACACATTTAAATAAATTAAGTATTATAAAAGTCGCAATCGCAAAATTTGCGATTTTGTCGTATAGTCTATCCCCTGATGATGCTTCGGTTGCGGGGTGAAACGATTGTTGAGTTTGTGATAGTGAACGTGTGTAGTGCTTATGTATTGTGGTGGCAGTGGTGGCGGTTTGTGCATTTGTTTTTACGAATCCTGCATGTATCGGGTATGAAAAAACGGTTAGTCCACTATACATTTAGCACTATATATTTTCTATTTACTGTATCGCGGTTTATAGCAAAATAATTTTATTAATCCTTTTGTGTTATTGGATCTCCGCAAAGTAACGCCAAATTCTATAAATTAATTAAGTATTATAAGACTTCGTTCGCGATAACTTAACGAATAAAATACCTTCAATAATGTACTATTTGGTTTCCTAGTCTCAAAGGAAATCGGGGTTTGTTATCCAATACGATACCCTGTTATATAAACTTATTTTTTTCCTATACGGTAAATGTACCCTGGTGTAAAAAGGAAAACTGTATCAATTTTCATCTATATTGCTAGAAAAAAATTAGCCGATAAAGCGTAATAGACAGACAAACTTTCACATATATAATATACGTGTAACTGTATCACCATTCTTTTTAACCCATTTACAATTACGTAGAATTCAAAAAAATATATTCTCTTATCTACTCTGATTACCCCTATGACGTGGACTTATACGGGTTAGGCAAAGAAGAAATAATATGATTCCTGAAACTAAATTTAAATTGAAATATTGTATACAATATACTGAAAGCACCTTGGGCGATAGATTTAATTTTTTTATAATTAAAAAAATATATATACTATTTTTACGCCTTTTGGTATCCGGCAGAATAGAATAGACCACCCTCCTTTCTTACCGAGGTGTCGTAAAAGGCGACTAAGGTAAGTTGATGTCAGCCAGGCGGCCGGTCGTCAAATCTTCTCTTCTTTCTCCTACCATTATCCCACTCTAAGTGGGGTCGGTACAACATGTTTTCCTCTTCCATTCTCTTCTATCATTCGTCAACTCTGGCGCTACTCCTTTTATATGCATGTCATACTTCACACAGTCCAACCATCTCTTTTTAGGCCTTCCTCTAGTCACATATCCATCCACATTCATATTCAACACTCGTTTGATCACATGATTTTCATCCCTCCTCATTACATGTCCATACCATCCCAATCTTGCACCTCTCATCTTTTCTATAAAATTTTCTATAAAATTTTGAAATATAAAGTTGCTTAGGTAAAAGGATTGCATTCAATAATTTATAGAATAGGCGTTACTTTGCGGAGATACAAAAATTAATTGTAACAGCCTGTTACTATGCCCACTGCTGGGCTAAGGCCTCCTCTCTCCGTTATTGGAGAGAAGGGTTGGAGCTAAGACCTACCACGCTGCTCCAATGCGGATTGGACCGTCTCTACATAGGAGGCCGGTGCGCGGCTGAGCCGGTCTAATTCAGCCGCACTCTCAGATGACTGCAGTTGATCATATACTACAGTATTCAATGTAACGCAATCAAAAATTAATAGACAAATTATTTTACTATAATCCGAAATAAATCCGATTGGTTTATTGCGTATTATAGCAAAATGATATTATTATTACTTTTGGAATGCATTCATTTCATATTCGGTGAAAGAGAACTTCATGAATTTCAAAATATTCAGTACTCAAAATATTATTTGTATTGAATAAATGTATAAATCAGTGTATTGCCTTTGTATGACCGAGCATAACAGGGTATTAATTAAATTCCAACAGGATAGCCAGTAATCATCAATTGTCGGTTACTCAACAAGCTGCTTACAACTTTAATGCTATTATTTATATTAAAACGCTCAGAATAAATATCGTTCTCGAGCACTAAAATAGACATGAAAGGGGAAATTAATTTTAAGTACCTGGCAAATGTTAAAGGTCGCATAATATAATTGCGAAATAAACTATTTCTGTGCAAGTTCGAATATGCTTTGTAGTGAAAAATTTATTCGTGAAGGAAAAACGGGAATGTATATGAAATGAAATGTGTCCAATATATCCAAATTCAAATTATTATTTATTCAAGTAAAATTGTCCTCCTGAAGATGCTTCGCTTTTGAGGCGAATTGTGATTGTGGTTGTGTGTATCGCCTGTGTGCATTGATGCTGGTGGAGGCGTCTTAGGATACGTGTGGTGACTTATCCTGCATGTAAGGTAGGTGATTTTTGCCTGCTTCATATACTTAGCATTATATACATTCGCTTAGCACACGCGAGTTTTAGCAAAGTAGTTCTCTTCAAAGTAGTTCCGTCATTCCTATATGTTTAATAGGGAACATTGTATCTTCCATTATTATAAAATGCTAGCAAAATTAAAATTATTCTTTATTTTGATTTTTAATTTTTAAGCAAGTGCTTTAAATCGTCAACTCTACCGCTGGTTCTGAAATCTGTTCCTAGCGAGAACAGCCAGCAAGAAACTCGGTGGTTGCTCTTTTCAAATATAATTCTTATAACTATTTACATTTAGTTATTATATCTGTTCCCAACATTATAAATAACAGAAAGCAATTTATTAAATTCAGGCCTATCACGTCTCATAAAATAAAGCGATTTCAAGTAAAAATATTATCAAAATTACCGCATATTGACAAAAGTTGCGGTAGTCCAGATGATCTTTTTAATGCTCTCTTTGGAATTATTGGTAGTGAATTCGATAAGACATTCAATATTATAGAAAAAGAAGTCTCCAAACATCTCAGGTTTAGCGATTGGGCTACTAATGGCATTTATAAGAGTAGAAACAAGTTATTTGATCTGTATGCAGAAAAGCAATATAATCAGTCCCCCACATTCTTAGAATATGTAAAAAAATATTCGAAAATGTTTAGAAATGTCTGCGCACAGGCCAAATCACTTCACATTAAATGTAAAATAATGAACTCTGAAAATAAAATAAAAACAACTTGGGATGTTATAGGAGATGAAGTAGGCAGACATAAAATGCGTAATTCTGCCATAGAGCTGAAAATTGGGAATGAGTTTACTAATTCCGACGCAGAAGTGGCGAGTGTATTTGAACATTTTTTTCAGAATATACCCATTTCTACCACTAGCTCAATAAACTCATCCCCAATTGAAGCTCTTAATGTTTTAAAGGCCAGCGTCATGAAGTGCAATGTAAATTTTAAATTTAGACACATTTCTCCGCACGATATTGTTAAAACTTTTAAAAGTTTAAATATTAAAAAAACAACTGATTTATGGGGAATGTCTGTAAAGTTAATAAATAATGTTATTGAAATTATTGCACCTATTATGGCCAAGATCTTTAACAAGTCTGTAGACACAGGGACATTTCCAAATTTAATGAAGTAGAGTAAATTGATCCCTGTTTTCAAATCTGGTGATAAGAGCGACCCTAACAACTATAGACCCATCTCGATCTTGCCAACTCTTAGCAAGGTCTTTGAGAAAGTTATTCTAAATCAACTGCTCAAGCATTTTAATTTTAATAATTTACTTCACCCTGAGCAGTGTGGGTTTACCAAGGGTCGGTCTACATCGGATGCGGGCGTAAGATTGTTGAAGCATATCTTTGATGCGTGGGAGAACTCACAAAATGCCATAGGGGTATTTTGTGATTTGTCCAAGGCATTTGATTGCGTTCAACACGAAACTTTATTACTAAAGCTTGGTCATTATGGTATTAAGGATCATGCACTTCGTCTCGTTGCATCTTATCTCGATAGCCGAATTCAAAGAGTGTGCATTAATGGTGTGCAGTCATCCGGATCGGCCTTAGTTATGGGTGTGCCTCAAGGATCAATCCTTGGTCCCTTTCTGTTTTTAGTATATATAAATGATCTACCATATTTCATTCATAATATTTGCGACATTGTACTGTTTGCTGATGACACATCTTTAATATTTAAAGTAAATAGGAATAACGCTAATAATATTGACGAAGTAAACAGTGGATTGTCGCAGGTAGCTCAATGGTTCAGACTAAATAATTTGGTACTAAACTCAAATAAAACGAAATGTTTAGAATTTGCATTACCTAATACAGCTAAAAAAGCAAATGAGCTCTTAATAGACAATGTACCACTAAAAACAGAAAATACAACTGTATTTTTGGGAATGACGTTGGATACAAAACTCCAATGGAGCACACACATAACAGCTCTCGCAGGGAAACTCAGTTCAGCAGCCTATGCTATTCGAAAGATAAGACAGTTTACAGACGTCGAAACAGCAAAACTAGTTTATTTTGCTTACTTCCATAGCATTATGTCTTATGGAATAATGTTATGGGGTAAATGTGCTGATATTGAGAAAATTTTTGTATTGCAAAAAAGAGCCATACGTGGCATTTATAATTTGAATTCGCGTGAGTCCCTGCGAGAGAAGTTTAAGGAAACAGGTATTCTTACGTTAGCTTCACAGTATATTTTTAGCAATTTGATTTTTGTGCATAAAAATATACATAATTATAAAAAGATTGGCGATGTATATAATAGACAAAGTAGGAACCGACATAAGCTTGCGGCTCCTGCTTTGCGCCTTGTAAGAGTACGTAAGTCGTTTGTGGGTTTGGGTATAAGATTCTATAATAAAATTCCACAATCAATTTTAACTTTGCCATTACAGCAATTTAAAAATACTGTTAAAAAGAGGCTGATACAGAAAGCCTATTATACCGTGGAGGCTTACATTGATGATAAGAATGCATGGATATAGCTGCTCTTCGACCTTGTGCAGGATAGCTATGACAAAATGTAATTAGTATTAAGAATCTTCTTTTTTAAAAGAGCTCCACCGAGTTTCTTGCTGGCTCTTCTCGGTAGGACGGCTTTCCGAACCAGCAGTAAAGTTGACGATTCAAAAGCACTTGTTTACAAGTTTACTTGAATAAAGAATATTTTGAATTTGAATTTGAATTTGAATTTAGTAATGACTAACTTGTACAGGGTCAAAGTGTAGCTATAGCCACGCATTCTTATCATCTACATAATCCTCAATAGTGTAGTATGCTTTTTTGTATCAGCCTTCTTTTAATTATTATTTAAACTGCTGTAATGGTTAACCTTAAATTGATATCGGGTTTTATTATAAAATCTTTTACCCAACCCCACATACGTACATACATAACGTACTTACGTAACGAGTATCGCGCAAAGCAAGTTTATGTCGGTTCCCATATTGTCTATTATATTCATAGCTCTTTGACTGACAACTCAAGTCTTACTGTTTGGAGACATTACAATTTGTATTTAAGATATATTTATCTGTGGTAAAGACTTTTGCGACAAAAAGGGCATAGCATGTGGGAAGTCTATATACAGAATATTAGGTCCTTACATATGAAATTGGCGTTTTCTCTGGGAGGAACATAAAGTCGTTTTTTTTTTTAATAAAACATATTTAATTAATCAAAGTGTGTACCATTGCTATGTATGCACTTTTGCCATCTCATAGGTAGTTAATTGATCCCCTTACTAAAAAAACCAATCGGGCGGGAATCAATAAAATCTTTGAAGGCGGTTTGGACTGCCCCATCGGAGTTGAATTTTTTTCCTTGCAAGTAGTTATCCAAATTGCGAAAAAAATGGTAATCTGTTGGAGCAAGGTCCGGAGAGTACGGTGGATGTCTAAGACATTCTAATTGAAGCTCCTCTGATTTCGTAGCCGTCTGTTGTGCAGTGTGTGGTCTAGCGTTGTCCTGAAGCAGCAGGGGCCTAGAGCGATTGACCAGCCTCGGTTGTTAAGCAGCTAGCTTTTCCATCATGATTTGCAGTTGCTGACAATAGATATCTGCCGTAATCGTCTGGCCAGATTTAAGAAAGCTGTAGTGAACGACACCGGCACTAGTCCACCAAACACTTACAAGCAACTTTTTTTAGTCAATTTTCGCTTAGGGCAGGATTTGGCTGGTTCACCAGGGTTCAGCCATTGCGATGAGCGCTTCCAATTATCGTAGAGGATCCACTTTTCATCACAGGTTTTCGTCACATTCGATTTAAAATTCCTTCATTATTGTGCCGGTTGAGTAACGTAACGAAGCAGTCGACGCGCGTTTGTCGGTTTGCTTCACTCAATTCATGAGGTACCCACCTTTCAAGCTTTTTCACCTTCCCAATTTGCTTCAAGTGGATTAGAATAGTTTTATCACTAACACCGGAGCCTGCAGCTAACTCGGACGTGGTTTGCGCTGGATCCGCTTCCACAATAGCCTTCAATTCTTCATTATTAACTTTGGTCTCCGGCCGTCCACGAGGCTTGTTCTGCAGGTCGAAATTTCCAGAACGAAAACGTTGGAACCATAAACGCACTGTATTTTCTTTTGCAACACCGTCACCATACACATCATGAATCCTTCGAGCCGTTTCTGCAGCACTGGTGCCACGGTGGAACTCATACTCGTAAATAACGCGATTTTTCATGTTTTCCATTTTGTAAACAGAGTGACACAAAGAAAAAAACAAAAGAAGAAAAAACAAATGAATTAGGGGGTTTGAAACACAAATGCATGAGTAAATAGCTGTATGAATTTGAATTTGGAATTCCTAACCATGAAGGTAATATTTGAGATCAAAGTGGCCAGTACGACAAAACGCCAATTTCATATGTAAGGACCTAATATATAATACGGGAACAGATACGGGCAAAGATATAATACGGGACTATAAAGTTATTATACTAAAGTAGGAGAACCAGCCTAATAAATAAACCTAATAAATAAGGAAAAATAGACTTATTATCTGTCTCTCTTTGTTTAACTAATTTAAATATGATTATTAACACTGGACGATGTTTTGAGGATTTAAGAGAAATGCGTTTATTCACCATTAAGTTTTATTTTCAACACAGACTATAAACATCCATACATTTGACCAAGGATAAAGTTTTTAAACACTCTTTTTTATACGTTATTAGACAAAGATAAATATATGAGTTTCATTTTCACTCTCTTGCGACATCCTAACAAACCCGACCCGTCGGGTCATTAGAGTTCCACGAGGCTGTATTGCATATAAACAGAATCAATGTTAATCCAGCGAGCTGCTGCGAGCATCTGATAATCGCTTGAGTCTGCTTTCAGAACAGTCTTAAATTCGATATAGCAATTATTGGTAGAGTAAATTGAAGTAATTAATTATCGACTGCTTTCAATGAACTTTACTTTTGCTGCTTTATCAGCAGCCTTATTAGAACAATCATGATTTTATAAGAATACTCTTATAGTATCTATATACTTAAAAAAAAAGTCCGTAAAAGCTGTCTGTCTGTATGTAATCGATTTTCTCAAAATCTACTGAACGGATTTTTGTACGATTTTTAGTAAAAGGTAGTGCAATTCTTCCGAAAGGTTTACGTTAATAGTGCATGACGGTTTTACGTAAATTGTGGAGATTGTTTGGTTGTAAAAAAAACTCACCTGCTTAAAGATTAGATCGCGTGCGCCGTGTAAACCAGAAGAGACACACTAAAGTAATATACCAGAGAATTTTAGATCTACGAAAATACCACAAAAAAGTCCGCGACAGCATGTCTCTATCTCTTATGGTTAATAATAGCTACTTTTGTGTCTTTTTTTGTGAATCACTGATTTAATGCGGGCGAAGCCGGAAGTACAGCTAGTTTATAATATAAATAAAGGGTTTCTTAGTCTTAGTCTTATTTATATTAACCCTTTCATTTAAAAATAAAATAAAAGCTCTGGGAGTAAGATACTCGTATTTGCTTACAAATCTTGAGATAAATTCCTAACTGTAATTATATCTGATACTAAAGGAAATAGCGTAGGGTTGCCACAAGCTATGATTTTTTTATGGTAATCACTAGCACATGTTAATAGTATTTAAAAAAGTATTTGTTAGTTCGAATCATTTTGTTTTAATTGACTACCTAACTTATGGAAAAATCAATTATTAGATCTATAGGAACAGGAATATTATAATATTTTTAAAATGAGTTTATCGCACTATACCGCTACAGATAAAGCAGATCAATCCGCTATAATTCCGAATCCGACTCACACATTTTTTCTTTGGGAATAAGTAGATACTAGCCCTATTTCTAAAAAAAGATTTATATTGGAATGGAATGTGGAATGGAAGAATCACGGTAAGTTGTTGATCTTACTCGAGCTAGGAGCAAGGAAACAAATTATTATATTATATTATAGACAGCAACAATTTTTAATCAGTGACTCAATTAATTATTCCTAGCAACATTTTATAGACTTTATAGTTACATATGTGTTAATTTTGTTCCCTTTTTTTAATCCTACTTTGGATCCTAAAAATATAACAACTTATTTTAATCAACCATTAAAAAGTTACGAGATTGTCTTTACTTACCGGCAGCGTACGGTATTAAATATTTTCTAATATATAAAGACAATTTCATGAAGCATGATTGTAATCTACATTGAGATCCTGTTATCTGTTTCATTGTTATCGATTTCCAATAATAGACGTAGATTTACAACGAAGTACTAAAATTAATAAGAAGTCTTAAACGCTTTTTCAATTCTTATTACCCTCACAAACATTTTCATCAGCAAATCATTAACGAGCCGTAGACTTTCTTTGTTTAAAATCCAAATTATTGTTTCGATGGTTTCAGAATTTCCACGTCAAAAGGAGCTATTATGTGGGTTTATGGTGAGTGCATTATTTGTATTGTTTTGTTTTAAGCCAAAGATGTCCTTAAAAAAAACGTTTTTAACATCAAATATATTTCTTAATATGAATTAAATATCTTATAAATAAAAATAAATGTTTGTCTGTATGTCCTTTATCGACTCTGAAACGACCGGACAGATTTCAATGAAAATATCAAAGAATCTTTAGAATGACTCGAACGGATCCTATAAACTTTCGTGGCGATTGTAGTATTTTTTTATCGTAGAGTTTTGTTTCCAGAGAAATTCGAAACCAGACTAAGTCCCAACAATGTGTGGCCAGATTTAGCTTTTGAAAAAAAAAAGATTTTCTTTTAGTATCGTAGGTCGCTACATTGAATACCCCAATAAGCGTTTATGTCCTTTTTATACTATCAAAACCATGCAAAGATCTAAATATGTATTTAAAACCTTGTGTAAAAAAAACCACTTGAAAGATAAATGCCCATAATTGAGCCTCTTCAGTTATTCGAATTTACCGAAGCGATATTTTTTCATTAAAATACTTTTAAGCTTGCAACCCTAGACATAGAATCTCTGCATATGACCTTAGTGCCATTTATGAACTGAATTACAGCGACAAAGCCTTAATAGAAAAAGGTACCTTTAAAGAATAATTAGATTTTATAAATCTTTTAAGTTTTCTATTGCAAAAAGGTATCTTCATTTTATTTATAGAAGTCAATTAAAATTTAAAATTTCATTAATTTTCTATTGTTAAGGTTTTTAAGGCAATTTTTTTATTATAACACGGCAGAGATTTAAGTCAGCGTTGTTGGGAGTCCAGTAATATCTGAAATTTTGACATAAATTCTAAAACCTGCGCAGGTTAGTGCTAATTAAACATTATTAATTAATTAAACTTATACTATCGTTGGTTAATTATTCCAAAATAAAAGAAAATTATGTATTAATGTTTAGAGACGAGCTATACTCACGTGTTATTTTATCGGATGAGCCTGACTAGTTTCAGGCCTATACGGGGCTCTTATTCCTGAGCTATTTACGCGGCGTTGTGTTAAAGCGTAATGTTTAGAGACCGGCGTTATCGCGGCGAGTTCCCGCCGGTCTCTAAACATTAATTATGAATACCACTCACGATAGTTAAAATTCAAAAATTATATATACTATATATTACTACCACTACATGCGCATAGAGCTGTGATAGCCCAGCGGTGAGACCGTGCGACTCTTTCGAGGGGAACACGAGTTCAAACCCGGGTTAAATTGATAATTGCAATTTATCACACGCATTTCAGTGAATGAAAACATCGTTAGGAAACCTGCATATCCCAAGAGAATTCTGGGGATATGTGTAACCTACTAATCCACACTGGAGCAGCGTGGTAGGTCTTAGCTCCAACCCTTCTCTCCAGAAACGGAGAGAGGAGGAGCCTATTCCAGCAGTGGGATTGTAACAGGTCGCTACTTTACATACGCTACACTAAAGCTCTTAAAGTGTAACTAACATGAAATTGAGAGTCATACAAGGTATCATAGTATATCAAGGTATATTAAAATGAATAGTCGGTGGGTCACATAAATATGCAGGAATTTTCTAATCATAAACAGACAGACAGAAATAGACGTTTTCTTGCTATGTTTTGTGGTTAAAGAATTTATTTTCTCAAAGAATTTTACATTCACTTACAGAGAAAAAATAATAATATATAAACATACATAGTTTTGTTCGGCAATCTAATAAAAGAACATGTAAACAAAATCTACCCACCTTCACTTAACATCGGTAGAAGAATGCAAAATCGTTGCCACAGTATGTCTAATGTTAGCATGACAAGTAATTTTAATTTAGTAATGTAATATCATTCAAAATATGTTTTTTTAATTTGTTTTTAAATATCATAAATGATTTTGCATTCTTGACCTCCTTAGGTAATTTATTATATACTTGCACTCCTTTGAATTTTATATTTCGTTTACCAAAACAAGTACGTGTTTGTGAAAGTAAAATGTGGTCCCCCCTACGACTGCTTCGACTTCGCACTTGATGAATTTTGGTAAAGGTGATGTGTGTATGAATGGATTTGTTAAGAATTTTTCGAATTAAAATGCAAGTATGGTAAGCGTGCAACTGTTTTATGTTCATTAGTTTTATGTCTTTATATAATTTTACTGAAGGTGTCAGGTAATCGTAATGGAAAAGTAATTTTATAATTTTATTTTGTGCAATTTGTACATCCTTTAGGCGAGTCTTATGCGCGAATCCCCAAAGTTCAATTAGGTATAATAAGTGTGGTTTTACTAAAGAGTTGTATATTATGAAACATACTCGACGAGGGAGGCAATGGATTAAATTGCGCAAGGATCCTATTAATTTTCGTTACCAACAGGCTACACGCCTTTTGGTTAACTAATTGCAAATAAATCCCAAATTTTAAATAACCCGACGATTTCTTATATTAATATCATTGGTCAAGGCAGCTAGGCCAGATTTAACTCTGTCTCTTAGGACGAATTCGGAACGGTCATTCGGCAACGACTTAAAGTATGCGTGCGTCTTTAAGACGTCATAATATGAAAAAGCAAAAAAAATCGTTTACGTCTTCAATTGAGGCGCAATAAGAGTTCATGGTAGGCCTGCTGATAATAAACCTTAGAAATTTGATATATATACCGTATATTATATTATCAAAGACATTACTTCTGATAAAGGAATACGAGGAAAGTTTACAAACAATGAATGATATCAGACATAATATAATTTGTGATGATGGATATGAGATATTGTAATTCTAAGTTTACTCACGTTCTGTAGATTAAGATTAGTTGGCGCTCATTAAATGTTTTTAGATGAGAGAGAATGTAGATCCATTTGTCAGGGGAATGAGAACAACAGTTTTGTATAATGTGCTAAACAACTGGCAGCTTTAATTGTTATAAATGGGAATCATTTAAGTACTTGGCCCCATTCCAATATTAAACATAATAGTGAAAGGATAACAATATTTTGTGTTCCTTGCTTCTCTAACAGAAATTATTTAAAAAGGGCTCCATTAAATAGATATTAGATTCGTTTTCGATTAAATGAGCTAAAGATTGATTTAGACCAGACGAGCGAATGCTATTCTCACACTATGAAATTCGGATACTATACAGATATAGAACATTCTAATGGTGTTCTTTCTGCGGTCGCAAATATTGTATAGAATATTCTAAGAATGCTCACTAGCTTGTTGTAAACGATACTAGAGGGCGTGAATAGATAGTTGCAGCGTTCTTGCGTGTTCGGGCGCATTCGCTCACTTTAAAGAATTCCTTCTGTAATAATTATTGTTCTTGGTTCTCATTCTTGCTCATGGATATTTTGGTGGAAACTCTATGAACGATTCTTTGTTTAAGACCGATGTACAACAAATGAACATAGAGCTTTTTTCGTCCGAAATACCTGTGCCTGGAGATCAAGGTTTTCGAACAGTGCGTGTTGACAGTTATGATCTACGGATCCGAAACGCGGTCGCTGACTATGGGCCTCATAAGAAAGCTCAGACCGGCTCAACTGGTGATGGAGCGAGCTATGCTAGGAGTGTCTCTACGTTATGAAATCCGAAATGAGGAGATCCGTAGAAGAATATAGCTATGTTGGTGACTCTTCACCAACATAGCTCAGCGTGTTGCAAAGCTGAAGTGGCGCTGGGCGGGGCACATAGTGCAGAGTACCGATGGGCGCTGGGGTTTTAAAGTGCTGAAATGGCGACCTCGCACCGGAAAGCGCAGCGTCGGTAGACCCCCTACAATGGGACAAATGACCTCGAAAAGGTCGAGGGTAGCCGCTGAATCCAAGCGGCCCAGGATCGTGTAGTGTGGAGATCCCATGAAGAGACCTATGTCTAAGAAAAAGAACATAGAGCTAGAACAATATTATTCTTTCTCGCTCTTTGTGTAAACGAAAGATCGTTAATGGCGTTTGAACCCAAATATATTCCATAAAATTTTTGCAAACGCCGAAAGAACAACAGTTACGGTAGCCGAATTTAATAGAGCGGGGTCAGAATGAGCATTCGTTCGTCTGATGTAAATCAGCCTTTAATCGAAGCTTGTGAAAGAATGCTCTCGTCCTAGCTCTAACTCTATGTTCGTAAACCCGCCTTAAGAATAAAACAATAAGAGTTAAGATATGAATTCGATCAAAGAGGCAGAATAACAAAGTATGACCACGGCTTTGTAAAAATGGTTTTAGTACTGAGATTGAAGTCGCCATGTCACCCTCAGGCTTTTCAAATAAACCAAAAATCACATTGATCCGAACTCTGTTTGAACGTTGAAGAAAGATAAATAGAAACATACTATTTTATTTACATAAGTTTCCATTAGTTCTTATTATATATTACATTCGGGTCACACCACGATATAATTGAGTTACCTTTATATAGGGCTCGACGTTTCGGCAGAGTTGCATCCACCGTGGTCACGAACAGTCGTCAGTAAAAGAAAAGTAAAGTAGGGGCCTGTTACTATGCCCACTGTTGGGCTAAGGCCTCCTCTCTCCGTTTTTGGAGAGAAGGTTTGGAGCTAAGACCTACCACGTTGGTCCAATGCGGATTGGTATGTTACACATATCCCTAGAATTCTCTAGAGATATGCAGGTTTCCTCACGATTTTTTCCTTCACCGAAAAGCGCGTGATAAATTGCAATTATCAATTAGACACATAATTTTTTTAGTAGAAAAAGTAATTGGTGCCTGCCCGGGGTTTGAACCTATGTCGTCTCTAGAGAGTCGCACGGTCTCACCGCTAGGCTATCACAGCTTCGTCGCAGCAGTCGTCAGTATGTTTAGACAATAATCGTATTCTTTCTCCTGCACTTATCCCACTTAGAGTGGGACAACATTTTTCTCACTTCCATTTTCTCATATCATTCGTCAACTCAAACGGTATTCCTTTTATATGCATGTCATACTTCAAACAATCCAATCATCTCACTAAGACTCCCTCTAGTCACATATCCAGCCACATCAATTTTTAATATTTATATATTCATAGTTTGGTCACATAATTGTCTTTATATAATCATAAGTATAAATGAAATGTACAATTTTAATTATTTGTGTAACAGACATTAAAAATATTGGAATAGGAAATAGTCAAATGTAGGTCTGTGTTGTTGTTAATACCGGAAGCGAGGTTCTTGAGTGATCAATAGCAATGGTAGGGACTTTATATGTGAGTGGGGATTGCCTTAAATAATGAAACTTGACGTAATGAGGGAGATTTTGTCTATTATTGTCGTGAACGTTATTTCTAGTAAAAGTGTATTTTTGATCATTTGTATAACAAACACTAAAAATATTGCAATAGGAAATAGTCAAATGTAGGTCTTTGTTGTTGTTAATACCGGAAGCGAGGTTCTTGAGTGATCAATAGCGAGGGTAGGGACTTTTTATGTGAGTGGGGATTGCCTTAAATAATGAAACTTGACGTAATGAGGGAGATTCTGTCTATTATTGTCGTGAACGTAATTTCTAGTTAAAATGTATTTTTGACTTGACCAGTGAAGTCAAGCTGAAAGCGAATAGTGAATTAATACGAGTTTAATAGTGAGAATGTGAAGATGTTGCGACCCAAGACCTTCTAGGCTCATTTTATTTGTAAATGTAAAACTATAAATAACAACAAAAATTGAAATAGAAAAACAACAAAGACCGCAATAATATATTTTAACTTGCTATTGTTCAGAAGTTCATACGTTATAAAATCCACTATGACAAAACAAAGGGGATGAATATTTCATATTTATTTGCACAAAAGTTTATAGGCTCAAATACAAGTGTTGGATTCTGTTTTTGCATATAGAAAATTGTGTTTGTAACGTATTTTTTTGCAATCTTTTATTCACACAAATAAAGAAAATTTACAGGAATAACCGTAATAAAAATTCAGTGTTTATTTAAAACCGATACGATATTGTCGAAACTTAAAACATGCAATTCAGTAGAAGTGGAAACTTGAATATTGACGTTGTGCATTTTTTATATTTTGTTATGGTCAAGGAATAATTTTGCTCGAATTGCTTAAATGATCAGTACAAAAGTACTATCATTTATGTGGTAAAGTAAAATATTCATTTATTACGCTATCGTACACAAATATGACATTTTTACATGAACAATTTAAAAAATCGAAACTATTACAATTATTTTACACTATGGACGTAAGGAGTGCTATATCGTTGAAATTAAAGCACCATACTTGGTCAGGATTTTTAACAATGACGCCGTTTGCAAAAAATTTTTTTTAAGTTGTTGGGGTTTGGAACGAAGTTGTCTGAACGTAGATAAAAATCGAAATATAATCATTTTTACTTATAGGTTGATAGATGTGATATTCTGAATATTTCACACAATGTGATACAATCTTCCTCAATACTTATGTTATGGGTACCTTCGAAGCAAGAGTGAATAGGCATCTTCTAGATAAGCGCGTTTCATCTTAGATTGTATCATCGCTTACCATCAGGCATGATTGCAGTCAAGCGCTTGTCTGTTAAACAATAAAAAAACAATAAATTTTTTTAGTTTTATGTTTTAATTAATATCATCAAAGTAAAATTAAAAAAAGGACTGTTACAATCTAACTGCATAGGCGACCTCTCTCCGATTTTGGAGAAGGGTTGGATCTAAGACCTACCACGCTGCTCAAATGCGGATTGGTAGGTTACATAATGATCCTAGAATTCTCTAGAGATATACAGTTTTTAACTCACGATGTTTTCCTTCACCAAAAAGCGTGTGATAAATTGCAATCATAAATTAGATAAAAGTAGCGGCCTGTTACAATTCCACTGCTGGGAATAGGCCTCATCTCCGTTGGAGCTAAGACCTACCACGCTGCTCCAATGCGGATTGGTAGGTTACACATATCTCCAGAATGCTCTATAGATATGCAAGTTTCCTCACGATGTTTTCCTCCACCAAAAAGCGTGTGATAAATTGCAATCTTAAATTAGATACATAAGTTATAATAGAAAAACTTATTGGTGCCTGCCCTGGGTGTGACCTCGTAATTCCCTCGAAAGAGTCGCACGGTCTCACCGTTAGGCAGCTATTAATACTCCTACATGTATTATATTTAAATACGTATTTATAATATAATATAATTATTAAGTCTCTATTTTGTATTGAATACAGATACTATCCTTGAAATATTATGGATTTTAGTTACGTAATAGTTTACCACCTTCCGTTTTAACACCTCGGGTAATTGCCTCTTCAGGTGACAAGAGGGCTGGCTTCTTTTTCGCACATAGAATAAGCTTAGCGATTCAACGCGAAAACGCTGCCAGCATTCTTGGGACCATTCCACGTAAGCATGATTTGTATAGTACTAGCGTGTAAGTAATTTCAGATAGACGGAAGTTATGATATAGCGGCGAGTGAGTAAGTCTTTTAAAAAATATTATTTAATTAATATCAAAATATAAAAATGAAAAACAAGAACAAGAGGTTTCTAACTGAAGACAGAATAATGAGTGCATTTAATTTTAATATAATTTATGTTGAATCCCGAAACCCGGTTAGGATTCGGCGAAGCCCTTTGTCTTTAAGCTTGCTTCATCAGCGGTTTCCAAGGATTACGACAACTTAACTCATAACTAGTAAATTTTTGTAAATAAAAAACAATAATTTTGTTTAAAATATAAAGATGATATTGTAAGCTTATAATTTCCTATTAACATTCTACTTAATGATATATTTCTAAGACAAATAGCATTCAGTAACGTGGTGAATGGCTAAGGTTTATTATAGTATATAAACCCAATGTTTACAATAAACACGTAATCGACTATAATGAACATAGACTATTCTATATCCAGCGCAATCACAGATTTGCAATTACCGTTACATACAAATGAACGACTAATACGTTCTGTCAAAGATCATGTCATGTAGCAGAAACGAAATAATAAAGTATAAAGGATATCTTAGCTACAAACCCGATCATTATATCGGAGTGATCGGAAACTTAAAAAAAATTACACTGGAGGAAGGACAACTACACAGACAGTCATCCATCCCCAAAGTAAGTGACTAAATACTTGTGTTATGGGTGACAGAACACTGATAAATAATAATAAAAGGATTGGCGATGTATATAATAGACAAAGTAGGACCCGACATAAGCTTGCGGTTCCTGCTTTGCACCTTGCAAAAGTTCGTAATTCGTTTGTGGGTTTGGATATAAGATTCTATAATAAATTCCACAATCTACATTAACTTTATCTTTACAGCAGTTTAAAAATACTATTAAGAAAAGGTTAATTCAGAAAGCCTATTATACTATGGTAATCTTCAATAGAAGATAAGAATGCGTGGATATAGCTTCTCTTCAACCTTGTACAAGACATTAATAACTATATGTGACTAGTGATAAGAATTATTGTTTGAAAAGAGCAACCGCCGAGTTTCTTGCTGGTTCTTCTCGGTAGGAACAGCTTTCCAAACCAGCAGTAGATGTTGACGATTCAAAAGCACTTGTTTACAAGTTTACTTGAATAAATAATATTTTGAATTTGAATTTGAATATATAATTTTAATAAAATATGCACCCAGAATCGAAGAACCAACAAATAGTATTCTAGAATATGTTAGCCCGTGTTGGGAATCAAACCTACAACCCGCGGAGCTAAAGGTAGGTAACTGTCACCTGTGCTAACGCGCCACTCAATTTTAACATTGTAACTTTTTTCAATTTTGTTAATCGGAATACAACTTTTGACTTTTTATAAGTTCAATAGACATTAATGACGTCATAATACATAACAGTGATTCGAAATCATATTAATTACGCTAAATTGGTATATTTTCTATCACAAGTTGATGAAACGTTAAGACTACCGTCACTATAAAATTCTATTAACGAATACTTAACAAAATTTTAATAGCGCTACAAATCCGGCACGATTTAACGACTATCAACTTAACTTATATTCAACAACTTATTGAATGGAAAGCCATCTACTTCTATGGGCATTAGCTCATACCACGGACACGGAAATACCACGGACTTATAAAGTATTTTAAATCGCTTATATTAAAATATTTTCGTTAAATTACAAATTAACAAACAAGTATTGGAAATGTAGGTAATTATTTAAGAAATCTTATAAATATTCCGTACAACGAGGGATAAAGAGTCATTAACTTACAAACAACGCGCGTTATATTGAAACCACAGCGAAAGCGGAATGTAAAAGACCTTTTTGATCGTAATAATCCATTAAAAAGTTCGATCAGGTAGCCGCGGGGCGCTTAAAATGCCTTTAATAATATTTGTGGCTCTTGTATTTATATTAAGGATCGTGTTCACAATCGTTAAACCATGTTATATTTCACTTTAAGAATGGAATAAGTTTAATGTTTATTTTTAATGAGTTCGTATTTCTGCATTATCCATTGCACGGTATTTTAAGGGGCTAAGCTTTCTTATTGTCAATGATTCTCGTTTTTAATATCAATAACTTGATTTCAATGCCGAATAGTTTAACGCAATAATACGAATCGTTTATGGTTAAGTATGGTCAAGTTTTAGAATTGAATAACGTATTTGTACGTCATTCAGATTCAACAAATATTGTTTTAATACATATATACGAATTATTGTTTTAATTAAATAAATAAATCACTTTATTTCCGCCATGGTTTTCTTAATGATACCATCAAAAGAGCTGTTGCCACCATCTACATCCCTGCTCTTCTCGAGCCTCTCGAGTCGGAATGATGGCAAGAGACCAGACGGTTTGACGCTGGTTCCTTGGGAAAGGGGACGGGCCCTAATGTCGGACGCAACATGCGTCCATACGTTGGCCTCGTCTCATATCAAGCAAACGGCGTCAAGACCTGGAGCTGCGTAGGAAGTGGCCGAATCCGGCAAGCGGCGGAAGTATGCATCTTTCATTGAGAGTTATATATTTGTGCCGTTTGCAGTTGAGACCGTAGGTCCATGGAGTCACAGTGCAATTTTTTTTTTATCCGTTTCAACACCTCGGTTGATCGCCTCTTCGGGTGACAAGAGGGTTGGCTCCTTTTTCGCACAAAGAATCAACTTAGCGATTCAACGTGGAAACGCTGCATTCTTGGGACCATTCCACGTGGGCATGATTTGAATAGTACTACCGTGTAGGTGGTTTAAGATAGACATAAGTTGTACATTTTTTTAGGGCCAGGTTGAATTCAGACTTGAATTGTACAAATAAACGTGTGCTCATCGGCACGTGATTCAGAAAAAATTTAATGGAATTATTAATCTAGTTTATTTTCCGTTATAATTTCCATTCGTCCTCAGCGTCTACGTTATTCAATAAATTCTAAATTCCCAAAAAATAAAATAAAAAAAATTTCGTCCTTTTTTCTATCTCTCGCTTTTATTCATTCATCTACAGTCCTTTCTATACTTTCCTAAAAATATATAAAATATTTTTATCGCAACTTGACTATTATGTTACCGTTCTTTAAGTAAATTTATCTTTTCTTTGGTGAAGCTACAGCTTCGCTGACACGTATTTCTTTTCCATACATTATCTCGTGTTACATCTCTGTAATTACTTCTTCTATGATCCGCTGCCAACAAGGACACGGCAGTAACGGCATCAATCTTGTCACTGACCACCTGTCGATTCCGCACAATGCATCTTCATCGCACAAGCGACATTTGCTAATCTCCCTCTAATGATTACTGTTTCAGTGCAATGTGGTTTAGTAAACTAGTTATTATCAAAGACTATCTAACAACAGTCACAATGACATGTAACGCGCACAAAAATGTCTGTATATGTGGGCGCCGTCAAATAGTGCATCTAGCAACGCTTATAAATCAATTAAATATCAATTCTAATTCTAATTCAAAATATTCTTTATTCAAGTAAACTTGTAAACAAGTGCTTTTGAATAGTCAACATCTACTGCTGGTTCGGAAAGCTGTTCCTACCGAGAAGAACCAGCAAGAAACTCGGCGGTTGCCCTTGTCAAACAATAATTCTTATCACTAGCTACATATAGTTATTAATGTCTTGTACGGGGTTGAAAAGAAGCTATATCCACGCATTCTTATCGTCTAGGTAATCGTCAATAGTATAATAGGCTTTCTGAATTAGCCTTTTTTTAATAGTATTTTTAAACTGCTGTAACGGTAAAGTTATGTTAGTGTGTATTAAGTTATCAAATTGTAACATTTGGTTTAAATACTGACTTTATATTCTAAAACAATACTTTGCATTTCCTTGGATTCTATAATAAATAACTGAACGTTATTATGACACATTTCCGTCCGCTTGTTAAGTTTTACATTGAATTAAATATTTAAATATTATGAGATATATTGTGTAATTAAATCGATTGTTAATAGCATGAATTGGAAAAGGAACCGCTGGTTGCTAAGTAACGATTATTATTAAGAAAATTCGGACTGTGAATAAAATTAAACTAATTTATATAGAGTTTCTTGTGGTTTTGATTGAATTGTGTGATGAAGTTATGGACGCCGATAGGCCGCCCAGCTACGCAGCGATATTACGTTAAATATGTATGATGTAATTGGAAATCGTCAAATGTGATTTGCTTTTTCTTAAGATGTTAATTATAAAGTGGGGTTTTTAAGTGAAGAAGAAGTTTCCAATAGATATTGTAGCGGAGGTTAACTTGATTTTTGAACATTCAGATATTTTTCTTAAGTAATCTTAATTTATATTGATTAGTTTTTTCTACATGTAAAAATTATGTTTCTATGATAAATAATCTTCTAAATTTGTTTCGTCTTTAGGAATTAATGACTAACATTACTTTACTATTTTATGCTATCTTTATGTTTCGAATAGTTAATCGATTGATATTATTAAATTCTTCTTCTTGTAAAGTTCGATATATTTTACTCTTGTTAATATACGAGTAAGTTTCGGTTGCAATATTTCATCATTCTCCTGCCCTTATGCCACTCTAAGTGGGGTCGGCACAACATGTTACAAACATGTTGTCACATGATTCGGCTACGTATTTTACGATCGGCCGCCTGCCTGACGTCAACTTACCTTAGTCGTATTTAACGACCCCTCGGTAAGAAAGAGGGTGGTCTATTCTACTCAACCGGATACCACACCGCCGGTCGACTTACCTTAGTCGTCTTTTACGACACCTCGGTAAGAAATGAGGGCGGTCTATTCTACTCAGCCGGATACCACACAGCGGTTTCGGGTGCAAAATGTCTCTTAGATAATTACAATATCTTAGGATTTAACATTATTTTTTTTTATTAATAGTAAATCGTGCAACAGTAAATTGTCTTAGAACTGACAGGTAATTATAGCTTTATTGTTACCAATATTCTCATATCGGGGACATCGGATCAGCTAGTAAGATAAAAAAGGACAAAGAAATTTGATAAGTTAACAATTACATTTTGTCAAAAAATAAATATTATAAAACACTTAATTTTTTTTAATAGTCGCTAATAAGTCACAATGAAAATTACAATTTCAAATTTAATATTCATACGATACTAACGTCACTCAATTGTTTACAAACTTTGTGGTATGGTATTAAAGTTCAAATTGACTTTTAAGTATTACGAATCTTTTTTCTGGGAATATAGAAAATTGTTGTGTTTAGACTTTTCAGGCAATTTTTTTCTCTCCATCGAACGAAATCGCTCAACTGCTCTTGAGATTTGCGCTTAGCAACACATTCAGCGATTCATTTTTATATTAGAGATGTGTACGGGTTTTCAATAGAAAAAAAAAACAGCGTTTGAATATTCGTACAAATCATCCGCTCCACAGCACTGGAAACGTGGTGTGACAAAAATATGAATACGAAATCAAGGGTTTGCTGCAAAGATAAAAAATAAAATTTCCTACAACCCCACGATCACAAATCATTTAATACTGTAATCGTTAAATCGAATTTAATTATAGGCCAGTTTTACTAAAGGTATTTCAATTCCTTATTAAGAACGGGTCTTCATCATTGCAACACTTTTTTTTATTATTATTTTTTTAATTCAGACATGATTTCTATAACGTTAGTAACAAAAACCTTAGCCTATGTTAGTAATTAAAAAAAGTTTTTGGAGTAGGCATTTTAGTGGCAAGCGCAGGCCACCTTAGGCTACATCTTTCGCTTTCCATCAGGCGAAATCGTAGCCTGGCGCTAGCCTTTGATTATATATAAAAAAAACACTGCTGACGATCGTGACTTCATTTCACTTTGGCTACTAACTGCTAAAATGTTCCATGCTTGTAATTTTTACATCAAAGAAATTCAAATTAAGTATTATATAAAACTCGTGAAAACTTGTTCAATCAGATGGGAGATGATTATGTAAAATAAATCTGTAGCTGAAAGCCAAAGGACCTTCAGTCCTTTTTTGTCATTTTTTGTAAACTTGGGTATGATTGCAATTTGAGAATCATATTCGCACCATGATATGATCAAAGGTGACCACGGTGATCGTGCTGCTATTGTGATTGCTATTGTGTGCACAAACAAATGTAGGCCTTATATGCGTATGCAATGTATAGGATATAAGGACTACATTTGTTTGTATAACAAATCATTTAGTCAAGTGATCGCTGAATCGCTAAAAGCGTAAATACCAAATAGCAAAAAATGTTATCGGCTATTATATTATTCAGCTATCACTGGACAGAGTTATTGTTATTACAAAGAAATGTAATTCTTAAATCATATTCAATACGGTCGTTATTTCTAATTCGGTAATACATTCACTTATATCAATATCGTAAAAGTGCCACATAACCTCTGATAACATTTCTTTGTAATACTATTTTACTTTTTTATGGAATATCCATAATTTTGTATAGCAATAGCGGTTATCTAAAATTCAATAGCAGATGATGCTATATGATGAGTGAAACATATCATGATCACCAAGTGATTGGTGATTCTGTCCAGCCCTACATTTTTGTATTTTCAATGATTCTTACATAACCAGTATAACCGTATCGATCAAATAGTAAACAATATTTAGCACTAAAACCACTAATTTCGTGGATATAAAATTATAAATGACATTAACTCCCTAAGCGTGAAAAAGTAAACGCTACTGAATAAAGCTCTGTACTGAATAATTTATAAAATGAGACTTAAGGTCCTTTAGCTTTCGACTAAACAAATATTTTGATAAGGCTTGTATCTTTTAAGTTGGTGTGGTTTTTCAATTTAGGCAAAGTAATATAAACAACCAATAAAATAATAATGATTCCCTTAATTATGTATGGGTTTTTCTGTTCCCAAAAGAAATATCTTAAATTGTAATAAATTTCATTCATATTGAGTTACAGACGGACAGACTTTTGCATTCACAATATTAGTACGCATATAAACATCGAATACAACAGCGTATTTTTGTTAGAAATTAAACTAACTGGCGCCATTACCGGCAATTTGTCACGGATTCGTCATAAATGATTGATCGAAGAGTATTTTAACGAGTACCCACAACTATCCCGCACACGTTCACATTGAACTCTACGGGCTACATCGTTTGTCAACCGATTAGCGATTGATTTTATTAAAGTATATTTATCTAGAAAATTGATATTGCAAAAATTTCCGATATCTATCAATAATAATCTCTAAAAATAATCATAAAAGATCCATAATTAATTTAATCTTTGAGGCCTTGCCTAGTAGAATTACATGAAAGAAACTTTAGTAACCTTAAATTAAGATTAACAACAAAATTTACTTTGATACTAGGTAAGCCAAGCCAAGCAATTAATAATAATATGTTGGATGTAAATTCCAATCTCTCTATCATCGGATAAGAGGCCTTGCCTAATAGAATAGCATGTAAAAACTATTAGTAAGAAAGAATTGTACCCTTGATACTAAATAAGTCAAACATTAAAGCCAAGCCTTTAATAATAATGTAGTGGGTTTAATTTCCTATATTTCTATTTTCGGACAAGAGGCATTGCCTAGTAAAATAATACGTAAGAACTATTACTGACCTTAAAATAAGATTAAGAACGAAATGTAACCTTGATACAAAGTAAGCCAAGCATTGATTCCAATCCAATAAAAATAATGTACTCTAAGTTTCTATATTTCTAGTATCGGACAAGAGGCCTTGTCAAGTAGAATAACATGTAAATACTTTAAAATAAGAGAAAGAAAGTATTGTACCCTTGATATATATGGGATATAATATATATATGACACTTACACACACGGTTGTCCGTACCCAAAATAAGTAACTTAATACTTGTGTTATGTGTGACAGACAACTGGTAAATATATATTTACATATATAATTTTAAATACATACTTAAATAAAAATACATGTCCAGGCTCGAAGTACCAACAAATTGTTAATAGAAAATGTTGGCCCTCGGCGGGAATCGAACCCACGACCCGCGGACCTGAAGGTAGGGTCACTCCCCACTGCGCCTGCGGGCCAGTCAATATAGTGGCGATATAATGGCTGTGCGATTTTGTCGTGGAGTCTATCTCCTAATGATGCTTCGGTTGCGGGGCGAAACGATTGTTGAGTATGTGATAGTGAACGTGTGTAGTGCTTGTGTATTGTGGTGGCAGTGGTGGAGGTTTGTGGATGTGTTTTTACAAATCCTGCATGTAACGGGTATGAAAAACGGATAGTTCACTATACATTTAGCACTATATATATTTTCTATTTACTGTATAGCGGATTATAGCATAAATAATTTTATTATTAATTTTGTATTATGGATCTCCGCAAAGTAACGCCTAATTCTATAAATTATATAATGGCTTAGCTTACATAGAGATACTATGTAAGGTAAGCCATTAATAATAATATCGTGGGTGTAAGTGGATGTAAGTTCCAATCTATCTATCTTCTGATAAGAGTCCTTGCCTGGTAGAATAACATGTATGTACTTTTATAAACCTTTAAATAAGATTAAGGATGAAATGTACCCTTGATACTATGTAAGCCAAACATTGAAGCCATGTCATTAATAATAATTAATCCTCCCAACTATTTAGGCCGTTATTCGATTCGGTTGTTTGTTCACACCGCTGACATATTACTGAAGTTAGAAACATGTTAAAGCTCAAACAATATGACATTTCATCTTAATCTTTACTCGTTATTATTCGTTATCGTTCGAGTTAACTCGAATATTTAACATAACCACTTTGAAACTACATTTAATCTTAAGAGCCTAGATCTAGTATAGATTTACCATTTACACGGTCAAATCAGTGAAACTTTCGATGTAGTCCTATAATTAAAAATAATAATTAACTGTTAAAAAGAGGCTGATACAGAAAGCCTACTATACTGTTGAAGATTACTTAGATGATAAGGATGTGTGGATATAGGTGCACTTCTACCCTGTACAAGACAGTAATAAATAAATGTAACTAGTTCTAAGATTTGTATTTTAAAAAGAGCAACCGCCGAGTTTCTTGCTGGTTCTTCTAAGTAGGAACAGCTTTCCGAACCAGCAGTAAAGTTGACGACTCAAAAGCACTTGTTTACAAGTTTACTTGAATAAAGAATATTTTGAATTTGAATTTGAATTAAATATCTTGTTTGAGTTTTCGTATAAAGTTTCTTATATTTTAGTACATCATATTGATCTTTTAAAGACATAATGGCGATATCCGAAATGCGTAGAGAAACGTGACTGTCCATAAATAACCTTTATTATTAGCTCTTTGTGTTGTATATATTTTTGATCAAAAACATCTGTGGAATTCCACTGATGTTATGAATTATTTGGGACTGGGTATTAGAAAATGCTAAATTTAGTATGTAATAAACTAAATTTAGCATTTTCTGTTACTCAATTCCATAAAGTAATAAATTCGTCTATGAATTATATTAAAATTTCTTTATCAAACATACTCTCACATTTATTCTCGGAACATAACAAATTTACTCTCGTACCCAAAAAGTATGAGGAAAGAAGCGTCTTAAGGCAGTTTGTTGCTAAAGCAATCTATTATCATACAACTTTTAACGAAAGTATGCATCTCTCGTTGAGAGTTATATATTTGTGCCGTTTGCAGTTGAGGCCCTAGGGCCATGGAGCTAAAGTGCAAAACCTTTTTTATCCGTTTTAATACCTCGGTTGATCGCCTCTTCGGGTGACAAGAGGGCTGGCTCGTTTTTCGCACAAAGAATGATTTAGTGCAACTTGCTTCCATACGGAGTTCGTGTAGAGTTTACGTAGTGAGATCGTCATGCGACGTTAAACTAAAAACAACTCTGCTATCTTTTTAAGATCATTATCCATATCCATACCAATTGTGAAGGTGAAAGTCAGTCTGTTTATAACGCTTTAAAGGCTATTTAGCTGAAGCATGGTTTCAAACTACAATATCATTTGTCTTTGCTAGTCGAAATCAAGGAGGCCAAGGGCAGATTAAGGGCATCCAAGCGTTCTGATTTGAAGGGTGGGATTAAAACGTTGATATAAATTAAGTTGCCGAATCGTGTTTCCCTCGAAAGAGTCGCACGGTCTCAACGCTGGGCTACCACAGCTCTCATTTCCATAGCATAACACTTTTTCGTAACCAGAGACTGTGAATTTCTTTATTAAAACTCAATTCGATTTGTACATCCAATTTGTATTGAATTTATTTCAAAATGATAGTCACGTTAAAATACGAATGAAGCATTGAAAAATTTCTATATCGGCTTGTAGCGCACGGTTATTTTGTGAAATTAAATATGCTGTAAAACTATATTTTCTTTAATCCAGCCTGTGCCTGGTACTAAGGTCGTGTACAGACGACCCAGTTATTTAACTAGCACGATTTAATTACGCAAGAATTAATTTTAAACCCATTGTTTCAACTGTATAATAGTCCACTTATGAGCGTTTTGATCTTGAAGACTTTATTGTGTTGCTATTATTTATTCTAAATAACATAAAATTAAAAATAATACGTAAAAGTTCAATAGTAGACGTGTTAAATTGTTTTAACAGAAAATTCAGCGCAGAATTTAGAGTGCGTGAATATTTTTTTAAAGAACAACAAACATAGTAAGACATATTAGCTAGTAAAAATATATAGATCAATAATCAATAAAGTTTTCACTAGATTATAAATCATATAAAAGTTTAAACTCAACAAAGTTTGTTCTAAACATATCAATGTTACTAATGCTATTAAATTAATGCTATCATAGTGTTAATAAATGCTATCATAGTGTTAATTAATGCTATCATTGTGTTAACGCTAATCTATGCTATATATATTAGCTTTGTAAAATTAATTTCATCGACTCATTTCACATAACAGATACCCTTGGGCTATATTCTAAAGTCTAAGGCATCTTCCAATTATGCAAGTTTCCTAATTATGTTTCCTTCACCGAAAACCGCGTGATAGGATATATGATAGGAGTTATGATAAGGAAAACACTGAGTTGAATAAATAAGAAAAAAATATATAGTTAGGAGCATTTTTGATTCGGACAAAACTTTTATGTAAGTACATGTTTTTTTTTAATAAGTTTTTTTAAGTTTCTTTATAGTTTATAGCGTCAACACTTAATTTATAGAATTACGCGTTACTTTGAGGTCCTCCTCAATACAATCCTATAATACAAAAGTAATAATTTGATTACTTTTATGTCAACAATTATATAAAAAATATTTTAAGCCGGATAATGGTGTGTGAAAATTTTTAACTCTATTGAATCCAGGTACCTGAAAATTAAAACAATAGTTAGGTTATAACAATATTGTTTCAGTCTAGACGTTACCTAAAGACCTAACCTTGCCTATCGGTAGCCACGAACGAAATTGAAATAAAAACTGATTACGATCATGGTATAGCTTTTGACTTTTCTATTTTATTTGAAACTATAATTTGTAAGATTTATGGTCACTAAATTCCAATAACTGTTTGTGTATACTTCGTAGAAAGTATTTAAAAAAGTAAAGTAACGGCCTGTTACTATGCCCACTGCTGGGCTAAGGCCTCCTCTCTCTGTTTTTGGAGAGAAGGATTGGAGCTAAGACCTACCACGCTGCTCCAATGCGGATTGGTACGTTACACATATCCCTAGAATTCTCTAGAGATACGCAGGTTTCCTCGCGATGTTTTCCTTCACCGAAAAGCGTGTGATAAATTGCAATTATCAATTAGACACATAAGTTTTAATAGAAAACCTCATTGGAGCCTGCCCGGGGTTTGAACCTATGTCGTCTCTAGAGAGTCGCACGGTCTCACCGCTAGGCTATTACAGCTTTAATCGTAAATTCGTAGAAAGACTAGGAGAATTTTGAGTTTGTATTTAACATAATAAATATAGAAATAGTGTTAGACTTTTAATGTACTGTTTATACAAAATAAATTAATTTAATCTATCCTCTATTAGAATATTTTTTATTATTTACACTATAACATAATGATAATGAGAATGATAAACTTTATAATCGCATAAATTTTACAAAATATGACTTAAACTATGAATTCCACACTAAGCATGCTTGTATCGTGGAATTCGTTCTTATTATGTTACCACTTAATTATTTTGTATGAGACGTTGCGGGTATGTCGCGTTCACAATATCATAGAATAAAATAGAAAAGACATGCCTTTTTTTTCTTATTTTCTCTCTAAATTAACGATAGTATCTAATACATATATTAAGTAACAGCCTGTTACTATGCTCACTGCGGGGCTAAGGCCTCCTCTCTCCGTTTTTGGAGAGAAGTATTCGAGCTAAGACCTACCACGCTGCTCCAATGCGGATTGTTAGGTTACACATATCCCTGGTATTCTCTAGAAATATGCAGGTTTCCTCACGATGTGTTTCTTCACCGAAAAGCGTATGATAAATTGCAATTATCAATTAGACACATAAGTTTCATAGAAAAACTCATTGGTGACTGTCCGGGGTTTGAACCTATGTCGTCTCTAGAGAGTCGCATGGTTTCACCGGTAAGCTATCACAGCTTTTATACATATGTATCTAAATATAAATAAATAACATAAAATATATTTACTTAAAGATCACTTAACTAATACGATAAGATTTTCAGTATCTGGGTTATTTAGATTTAGTTTTAACGACATGATTTTTTTCTTAGCTAAACGTCCTGTGTCATTTTTTAAGTTGCATAATTGAGCAATTTTATTATATATAAAGATGGAGAAATTCGGGACAGGAGGTAATACAATTCTATTGACTCTAAAAACTCTGTTATAAAGTAACGTATGATAATTTGGTAAGGCTTATAACTGTACGATGCGTACTAAGGAGAATCCTTTTGATGATAAGATAACGCACTCGTAGGACCCTAAATTCCTTGTAAATTAAGTCGGTCGGGTAATAATAAGGTCTGTGTGAAATGGGTTTTATAACTGATCGTTAAAACCTATAAAGACCTATTTTACCGATATTTTGAAATAGCAAATTTTCAAGTGAAAAAGCGTGTCAGATGTGATTATTACGTCACGTAAAGCAAACTGTCGTAACTACCCAATAAGATGGGTGCAAATAAATCCCCTTCAAATACCGAATACGATTAAATAAACAACGCCCTGAAACCTACGAGACTTAATTAAAACGTGTCTAAGTTTGCATTTATATGTTGTATGTATATATTGTCAAATACTTCTACTAATATAAAAAGGTGTGTTTTCTTTGTTTATACCCCTTTGAAGCTCGAACCGCAATACCGTTTTATACTATTAAGTAGGTTTTGACCAGAAATAAACTTTTTTTTTATTTAACTCGCAGGATCAAAAAAAATTTGCCCTGCGTGTGAAACCTCTAGCCGTAACTAGTCTAATATATAAAAATGAATGTTTGTTTGTATGTTCTTTATAGATTCCAATTTCCAACGGTTGGACCGATTTTAATGAAGTTTGATTGAAAACTTCCCTTCTTCTTCTTTCTTTAAATCTTTAGATTAAGTTAGCAGATGTTCCTGTAAGGTTTGGTGGCGATTGGTTCTTTTTATTAAACTGTTGTGATTAGTGAGGAATTCGAAATTAGTTCTGAGCCACAGCAACGCGTGACCGGAAGGCTAGAATATAATATAGAAATATAATAGAATAGAATAGAATATATTATTATCGTGCTACGTATCATCGTGTGGAGAAGTTATAAAATTTACTCATGGCGATTATAACGTAACGGTGTTGCGAGTGTCATTGACGAGCAAAATTTGCAAGCTGCGATACGCGACGTATTAACACGATTTTGTCGCAGGACAAATGAAGGAGTGAGTAGACTCCTCTATCACTCTCACAATATATCTATAGTAATATACTATTTGTAAGAAAAAATATTCACTTATATAGTAAAAATAGTGATAGATACGACAGACACACTAGAAACCGAAATAAACTAATGACGCCAAGGTTGCGCCTCCAAAAGGTGCGAAAATCATTTGTCGGTCTCGGTACACGTTTTTATAATAAAATTCCTCAACATTATCTAGACTTGCCTTTACACAAGTTTGGAAATTATCTTAAAACGATGCTGCTACATAAAGCTTACTATACAATTGAAGATTATTTGAGTGATAGTAGCATATCTTAAGTGCAGTCAGCTACGCACCAAGCTGCAACGATTAATTTGCAACCATCAATCAAATAGTAAAAAAATATATTTAAAAAAAAGAATGGCCGCCGAGTTTCTCGCTGGTTCTTCTCGGTAGGAGCAAACCTCCGAATCAGTGGTAACTTCTTGAAAACATTTGACGATTCAACTGTAAACAGTCTACTTAAATAAAGAATATTTTGAGTTTGAGTTCACATACTACACGTTATATTTTATGCAGCATTTGAACGACCGTACGAAAATTCGTCCCAATTCGCAACGAATCGTCGCAAAATTCGCGGTCTATTACGCGATCGCGACGGTTCGATGATAAAAAAAATGGAATTCTGAATATTACCCGACTCAATTCAAAACACCCGCTCGTAAAGTTAATATCTTAACTCATTTCAGTTTTATAACTATCAACATAATAGAGAGTTGTTGTATGCAAATTTCTATCACGTTCACGTTATCGGACCACCCAAATAAACGTTCTTACTAGATCTTAATTAAACTGTGTCTTACTCTGTATTAAGAAATTCACCGCGAAATTGTACAATTAAACCAAGATGTAAATGGTTTTGCTAAAACAAACTGTTTATTCTTATTTGTCTAGACAACGGTGACATCGCCTTAATTTGTAAAGCTTATTTTCCTTACGGGTTCTAAAAGTGAAAGTACATTTATTTGTGCTTTTGTGTGTATTTCATATCAGAACAAACGTAATAGATGGAGAGCACACAAAATTAAGTATTTACCGGCTTAGTATTTGACACAAGCTAAACGAATTTATTTTATATGAATTAAAACACATAACAAGCGATATAAAAGAACTAACTACCTTGCTAGTTATAGTGCTAGTAATATAGAGTTCCGCAAAGTAACGCCTGCTTCTATTAATCATTTAAAACACATAACATTTAAAATGCATCACTCGTTTGCTCCGCAAGAATCGCATCTTTTTTTTTTATTGATCTGGAAGTCATCATCATCCTTCCTGCCCTTATTCCACACTAAGGGGGGTCGGCACAACATGTTACAAACATGTAATCACATGATTTGGTTGCGTATTTTACAACCGGCTGCCTGCCTATAGTCAACTTACCTTAATCGTATTTTACCCCTCGGTAAGAAAGAGAGTGGTCTACTCTACTCAGTATTTTTATCACAGTATCACTGTTTTTATTGATCTGTAAGTATTTTTATTTATTCATTAGTTTCCCAGAGTTTATTGTAATAGTTACTTTTGTATTGTAATCCACTGTTGCTAACCATGATCTGCAATGATCGAATGGATTTGACTATCACAGGATCTGGTATTATTTATAGGCATAAGTTGACCTTTTTACACTTTTTTTATTAATAACATTTTCTAACTTTTATATGGTACATAAATAAAAAGTTAAATAGCCGTGTGGTATCCGGCAGTATAGAATAGACCACCTTCCTTTTTACTGAGGTGTCGTAAGAAACGACTAAGGTAAGTGCCGTGTGGTATCCGGCTGTGTAGAATAGACCAACCTCATTTCTTACCGAGATGTCGTTAAAGGCGACTAAGATAAGTTGACGTTAGGCAGGCAGCCGCTCGTAAAATACGTAGCCAAATCATGTGGCAACATGTTTGTAACATGTTGTGCCGACTCCACTTAGAGTGGGACAAGGGCAGAAGAATGATGATGATGATAAATAAATAACTAAATAATTCAAGGTTCCTTTTGTAACACGTAAGATTAAAAAAGCACGTTTTTCCTTCGGGAATAGAAAAAAAAGGATAATACATTACTGACAATATTTACACTATGAGACAACGCGAAGTCGCAAGTACCATGAGTGACTTTAATGAAGATAATAAACTAATATCTATAAAAAATATTAGACAAAATCCTTCAAGGTTGTCTGTATGCGATCTATTTTTCCAAATCTAATGAATTTATTTTTGTATCATTTTTATTAAAAGACTAGCTTTTAATCGCAACTTCGTTCGCTTGGACTGCAGCCTTATTATTTGGGTAAACCGTAATACTTATAATAATTGCAATTAAAGTGGGTAACCCTGAAAAGCTAGACATTTTCTGTCGCGGAGTTTTATTTAGAACTTTTAGTGGGAAACAATTTTGTAGTACATGATTTTTGAATAACTTTCACCGATTACTTAGCGCATGCAAGGAAAATTTAAATTTTTCCATTTTTGAAATATTTTTTATTGTTTCTTCTCTCCTATTCATCTTGGTGTGATGTTAAATAGTCTTTAGCCTTCATCGATAAATGAACTAGCTTACACTTAAATAATTTTTCAAATCGATCCAGTAGTTCTTGAGATTAGCGCGTACAAACAAACCAACTCTTCAGCTTTATATATTAGTATAGATATAGATAGTGGAATTCTTAAGGAGGGTTTAGATTAATAGAAAATTACGAGTACATTTCACTTCCTGCGGGATTGTGATTTACGTGGGACCCTTAACTACTTTTGCTTGACTTAGAATTTTTGGTTGCAAAAGTGTGTCAAAAAAGACATTAAAATAAAAGACGCGATCAAAAGGCAAAAGAGACAATGGCTTTCTCTTAATATAATTTAAATGTGTAGCTTAAGCCAAAAGGGGGTGTGATAGTCAATAAAAACCCACAAAGGAAAAACTGGCAAAGAATGAAACAAAGAGAAAAAACTGAAATTTGATCAAACGATAACAGGTCTAAAACGAGGGCAATGCGGGCGATGTTGAAGCGAAAATAAGAGGATTACATTACAACGGTACTATGAATTACATTTGTGAGATAGAGTTGAATCGATATGGCTTGAAGTAAAATTTTATAGCTTTTTCACATACCCTTAACCTTAGAAGCCATACAAATCTGTTTCGTTTTTCTATTAAAACTCATGTGTCTGATTGATAATTGCAATTTATCACACGCTTTTCGGTGACGAAAATCATCGTCAGGAAACCTGCATATCTCTAGAAAATTCTGGAGATATGTGTAACCAATCGGCATTGGAGCAGCGTGGTAGGTCTTAGCTCCAACCCTTCTCTCCAGAAACGGAGAGAGGAGGCCTATTCCCAGCAATGGGTTTGTAACAGGCCGCTACTTTTATGCATAGAGATGTAACTACGCATTATTGAACACCAGAAAGTGTTAAATCGCAAAAAAAATGTTAAAAAGAAAGTGTCGATTTTAAATATGTTTGTAACGGCGTATCAATATTTTTCAAAGCGAAAACGCATCAGCTTCACAAGTTATAACAATCTCTGTTAGTGTTGGCAACATAGTTCGATAGTTGGATCTCGCTCTTTTCAAGTCGAAAAGTTTACCATTCCATTGAGATTGATTCGACTCTGCTTTGTACGAAGTCGAAGTTTTTGAAACTTCACGTTCACTACAACGAGCAAACAATGCATTCATTCGTACTAGCAATTGCCGACAACTTCGTTTGTGTAAGATGTTTATTTATTAAAAGTTGTATTCGCGACTTTATTCGCGTCAACTTAATAAAATGTCTTCAACTAAGAGTTCTTGATCTCAAACGCAAAAAGGAAAAACACAACAAAAGTTCACCAATATTGCTACATCTGATAAGCATCGAAAGCGTTATAATCTATAGACATTCTCATTTAGAATGTGAAAAGTATATGCAGGGAAAAATGTCCATAAACATAATTTTTTTTTTTCAATTTTCATACAATAATAAACATTAAGTAATAAGTAAATCGCGAAAGGGCAGACCAAAATGCGTTGCTTAAGTGTCATCACCAAGTATATGAAAAGCTTTGAGCTTGCAGTTGAAAACTTCAACAATAGAACGAATTGGAAGGAAAAGAGAAGGAAAATGTAACCTGTTACTAGACGAAGAAAAATAATAAACATTGAGTTATAACTCATAACAGATAATACCAATCAAATATAGACAAATCTGCATATCTGTACTAATATTATAAAAAGGAAAGATTTGTATGTTTGTGTGTATGTATGTATGTTTGTAATGTTTTCAAGCAAAAACTACTGGGCCGATTTCAAAAATTCTTTCACCATTATAAAGCTGTGTCTTTACTGAGCAACATAGGCTATATTACATTTTTAAAAAAATAGGGATCTCTAATAAAATTGTTGTAAGGTGTGAAAAATTTAGTCATAAAAATCTTTCATCGCGTGCGCTACGGAAACTATTGATGATAGATCAAAGAAATGTTCTACATTATTATAAAACGTATCAATATCTACAAAAAAATCCGTGATACCATAAGTCTAACTATTATAGTTTTGCCAATATTCTAACTTCTACTTTGTAATTCTAACTTTTCTACATTATAAAAGTTGATAAAAGTGGCGACAATAATTAAACGATAATATTAACATCTTCGTATTAATCATTATCCCACTGTACTGTTTCAACATTTGTAAAATCTTTTTTAAATTATTAAAATCAGACATTCCAAACAAAAGATATGACGAATTAAAAAATGACAATATAGAGAAAATAATGCCATAACAATTGTAGCGTATGGTATTTGTGTACCTATTAATATATTCCGTTAAAAATTTCCTTGCCTTAACTATTGATAAGTCCCAGGACCAAACTTTCAATTCACAAAAATAAGTCTATAGTCTGACTTAGTTAACTTTCCACTAGCACGAGATCGGTTTGTACGCGAGTGAAACCGCAGGGCATTGATAGTCATTCTATAAGTTTACTTTCCGTAACGGCGTGTGTACGTATAACGATCGTATCTATAGTTGTAGTAGGATTTAAGCATTTACACTTGATGCTGTTAACATATAAATACAACGTAGTATAAAATATATAAGAAGTGTAGTAGCAAATCAAATCAAAATAATCTTTATTCAAATATACCATTTCAGGCATATGAATCGTCAATCATCAATATGATTAATGAAGCTACAACTGGTTCGGAATGTTGCTCTTACCGAGAAGAACCAGCAAGAAACTCGGCGGTCGATCTTTTAAATATTTTCAATTATACATTATTAAACCGCTGTCTTGTATGAAGCTGAAAGGATTTTCAAATCCAGGCATTCTACAAAAAGATTATTTGGATGATACCAAATAATCTTCAATTTTGTAATATGCTTTACGTATAACCATATTTTTTACACATAGTTTGAATCTTTCTGTAGACTGGTCTAGAATGGATTGAGCAATTTTAATATAGAAGTGATTAGAGAGATCAACAAAAGAGTTGCTTACTTTGCTGAGTCGCGACGCTGGTATCACAAGCTTTTTGCGATCTCTCGTTTATCTATGGTATACACCAAATTTAGTTTTATACATATTTATATTTACCGTACAAATAGAATATTACTATATATATATATATATATTGTGATGCATATTAGATAGCCCGTATGACTCTTTTTTCAGCAACAAAAAACTTTTTATATCGGCCGCTTCGACCTACAGCATTATTCTATATGACATAATGCTGTAAACGAGTATCACGGTTGCTGTAAGAGCTACATGAATCGAAGGAGTGATCTATATAAGCATTTATAATTTCATGTCATATTGACATTCCATATTTGTACTGGGGCGAAACATTTTTTTGAGTTTTACCTTTAAAATATTTACAATCGAATTAATAAAATATGAGATATAATTTTTTTATAATAAATACACATCTGTATGCCGCTTTTTTATTGATTCAATATGCAAAATCGCGCCGATTTTTATAATATTACACAAGGTGGTCAAAAAATAAGCTAGACATAAGGCATCTCTAGTAACAGGTTAATAAGTATAACTTTTAAATTTTTAAATCGGGTCCTTGGTTGGATGCGTCACACACAGCCGATGACACTGAAATCGGAAATGTCTATGATAAATTTCTGACAGTGCAGCTATAACAAAAATTTCATAGTGTAATGTTCTATCACAGTGTAAATGCTTGTTGGAGTGTATATCGTAACATTGAATTGCAGATTCGGAGCTGAATGCTAACAAATTGTCGGTAAAACGATCGAGTGCGAGCGCAAAACGCGTCAGTATTGTTTCTAATATATGGATCTATGCGTCGGTTTAACAATACATCTGCAAATGGACTTAGATTTCAAACAGTTTCAATGATTAATTGATGTCTAATGGTCTTTACCTAATAATCGCGTATAATCGTGAAAACGTTAAATAAGATTATATATAAAATAATGTTGGGACACTGTTATGCTCAATGTTATTTTTTAACGGTACAAGTCATTGTCATTTTGTCGAGATGAATTCACACACGGAAGCTAGTATAAAACTAATAATTTGCAATAGTGTTTAAGAGCAATTCCTAGTTACGGTAGCGTTACCGATTGGCAATGTATTTGAGTGGAGTTTGCGTAACATTCAACGGGTAGCGCACTCACATTAATTGAACCATCTAGTTGGGTTTGCATGCATAGCATCACCTCAGTCACTAGATGACGCAATGAAGCCAAACTAAAACCTTATGTTCAAAATTAATTATATTAAAAAAGTACTAATAATATTATTTTACCTTTGCGGATAGTAAGGGAACGCAATGGAACTGAAGGTGTTCAATGATATGACGTTATGAAATAACAAATGTACGAGTATATTTTATTGACTACATACTAATAACAAGTGAGTGTAAGTAAGAGAATAATCTGGAATGATGAGATGTTGAACGTGTTCTGCGGTAAAATAAATGGTGGAGGTTGAACCGATTACTATATAAACTAACTATACTAGCTTCGTCGATATGTCAGTTTGCGATTGCGTCGTGGCATCTATAAAAAAATAATAAGTTTGTGATAGTGAATCTGTGCATTGCAATCATCGATGTGCAATGCGAAATCGCAAATCGAAAAAATCGCATTGCGATTTGTGCAGAGTCTATGTCCTGATGATGCTTTGGTTGCGGGGCAAAACGATTGTCGAGTTTGTGATAGTGAACGTGTATAGTGCATGTGTATTGTGGTGGCAGTGGTGGAGGTTTGTGCATGTGTTTTTACGAATCCTGCACGTAACGGGTATGAAAAAACGGATAGTCCACTATACATTTAGTTTATATTTTCTATTTACTGTATCGCGGATTATAGCAAAATAATTTTGTATAATATAAATTATTGAAATTTGACCCACTTCCCGGTGTTCGATTAAGCATATATTTTCATACTAATCCAGTCCCAATTACAATAAATGTTGATGATAATCATGTGATGCTGCTACCATGATTTGGGCCAATTATGGTAGCAGTAGACGAGGGACGACTCTTCAACGGTTAACAGTAGTCGAAATTTCGTTAAAAGCTTTTACTTTATAAGTATAAGTATAAGTATATAAGTATATTATCGTTTTATACTGTTATCGTGTACTAATTGGTCACATTATCATAAAAACCCAAATATTAAGTTATTATATTACGTCTTTTTAATAATATTATATTGTTATTTTATTTTATTTTACTTCAAATCTGTACTTAATTATTTCTATACAATTAAGTATTACTTTATTGTTATTGTTATATTTATTTATTTTATTTTGTTTTTTGAAAATCAGGTTAGGGGGCAACCTCCCCCCCCCAAATAATCTGAGTGGTGATCCTTTTTGCGTCACACTCATATTGTAATGTTGTTAGAATCCATTTAGGTGACTTTCTTTTCTTGTGTTTTTTTTTACTATGTTTTCATTTCTTCACTAACACTACATACAACGGTGTGACCTAATAAATTTATTATTATTCTTATTCTTATAACTTAACTTGTTTCAGTATTAGAATAAATACTGATATGTTTTTCCACTAATTCGCATTGGAGCAGAAATCTAGAGAGAGAATCGAGACGTAGATCTAGTCTCTAGTCCTTCTTTTTAATACAAGAGAAGAGTCGATTTTCCTTCTTGCCTGTCTGTTCTTCTGTCTGTCTTCACTTCACTACTAATCTGCAGGACCTACACCAATTCTGAAGATGTTAAACAGCAGTGGCCCTAGTATAGAACCCTGTGGGACGCCTGATGATGCAAAAAATATTTGTGACGAATAACCCTTAACTACCTCATAGGAAGATCTACCTAAGATAACGTTATTGCTAAACCTAAAGAGAAATCAGTCTTTTTTTAACTTGACTTATTTATATATATCATGTGATATTCAAGTGTGAAATTTGGGCTTCAAATATTCGACTTCGAAGCATCAGAATAACCTTTATTTTTCCACAAAATCTTGAAACGATTAAATTTAAGAACAATACGGACCCATAATGATGTACCTAGACGCTTTTAATATGATATAAAAACTAAAGCTCGGCTTACCGTGGATAATTTAGATGAATACTCCCGAGGCAGTGTTAAAATGAAATCATTTTGTAGCCGAAATAAATCCACGCCTCGACTTTTAGATTTTTCAAACATGTCCCATTCATACAAAAAATATTAATTTAGGGAATAAAGAGTTTGTCAGATTTGTTTCGTGCGAATAAAATGTTACATTAAACCTGAATTCTCATGAATACAATTTTATTTTATTTCAAAGGCTTACCCACATACTACATTGTAGTTTATAAAACCTAGTTATTATAAAGCATACTAGACTTGTCTACACAAAGGTTTAAATTAAGTGTAAGGGATATGCTTATACGTAAAACATGTTTACACAATTGAAGATTTTATAAATTACTAGCTGTGCCATCGGCAGTTATTGTGAGTTAACCATAAGAGATAGAAACATGATGTTGCGGACTTTTTTGTAGTATTATTATAGACCTACAATTCTTTAGTACATTATTTTAGCGTATCTCTGCTAATTTACGCAGCGCACGCTACTATAGCTCCTAGCAAGTAAGTTTTTTAACAACTGCGCGATCTCTTCGACACAATTTACATAATACTGATATGTGCTATTTACCTAAACCTTTCGGAAGTATTGCACTATCTTTTTGTGAAAACCGTACAAAAATCTGTTCAGTAGATTTTGAGAAAATCGATTACATACAGACAGACAGCATTTTGGGACTTTGTTTTATAATAAGTATAGATAAGAATCAAGAACAAGCTGTGATAGCCCAATGGTGAGACGTGCGACTCTCTAGAGACGAACATAGGTTCAAACCCGGGCAGGCACCAATGAGTTTTTCTGTTAAAACTCATGTGTCTAATTCATAATTGCAATTTATCACACGCTTTTCGGTGAAGGAAAACATCGTGAGGAAACCTGCATATCACTAGGAGAATTCTGTTGATATGTGTAACCTACCAATCCGCATTGGAGCAGCGTGGTAGGTCTTAGCTCCAACCCTTCTCTCCAGAAACGGAGAGAGGAGGCCTATTCCCAGCAGTGGGATATTAACAGGCCGCTACTTTTATAGATAAGAATGCTTCGAAGCATTCTTATAATTTATAAAATCTTTCGATTTTATATAACTAAAGTAAAGGCCTATTGCAACTCCACAGCTGAGCATAGGCCCTTCTCTTCTTATTTGGAGAGAAGGGTTGTAGCTTAAACCCACCACGCTGCTCAACTGCAGATCGGTAGGTTACACGTATCTAAAGATATGGAAATTCTCTCACACTGCTTTCCTTTGTCGAAAAGTTAAAATAGAAAACGCATTGGTGCCTGCGCAGATTTGACCGAGTTTCTTGCTGGTTATTCAAAGTATGCGCATCATTTCGAAACTTTATTAATATTAACTTATTTATTTAAACTTTAATTTTATTTATTGAATAAATCAGGCTTCGATAAATAAAAATTTAATTTTTACATTTATTTCCAATAGTTAATGCCTGTTTTGCTGCATCTGTATATTAATAGAGCTTTTTATAAATTTTATTAATAAGCTGATATATTCCGTAACCGGTATACAGTAGATAAGAAGACTTAAAATATTCTAAATCGGTAAAGTCCTCACGTCAAAACTAATATGCTACTAATTTAGGTATATAAAACTTATATGGTTTTAGAAGTTTACTTATTATCTAAATGCTCAAGAAAACCCTTATATTTTAAATGGTATTAAAAAATTTATACTCAATTTTTTATTGCCTAAAAAGTCGTTTGATGTTGTAAATTTCATTATCGAATCAATTATTGCCACAAAGCCATGTCCAGTTTGCAATAATGATGTCACATTTCGATTAAGGGTCGTTTTAAATAAATGGCCTCTTTGTCCTATCGATATATTTAAATAATTGTTGTATAGAAAGGGTAGGGATATTAATTGGATTTTCGTTTGATGTTTTCAGTTATAGTAATCCGTCATTTTATAAATGTGTAAAAGTACATTTGAGTTTGATACATTTTATTGAATAAAAACTCGATCGATTCGAAGAATTAATTGGCGTTAACAATGCTAAAAGTTTTATTTTGCTGTCTTAAGATTTAATCACTTATTAATTGATTTATGAAATGCGCCGTGAGGTATCCGGCTGAGTAGAATAGCCACCCTCATTTCTTACCGAGGTGTCGTAAAAGGCGATTAAGGTAAGTTGACGTCAGGCAGGCGGCCGGTCGTAAAAAACGTAGCCAAATCGTGTGATAACATGTTTGTAACATGTGCCGACCCCACTTAGAGTGAGATAAGGGCGGGAGGAACATGATGATTAAATGATTTATTAAATCTATTTTTAAAGTATTGTAAAGTACCGGCCTGTTACAATCCCACAGCTGGGAATAGGTCTCCTCTCTCCGTTTCTGAAGAGAAGGTTGGAGCTAATACCTACCACGCTGCTGCAATGCGGGTTGTTAGGTTACACATATCTCCAGAATTCTCTACAGATATGCAGGTTTCCTAACGATGTTTTCCTTCACCGAAAATCGTGTGATAAATTGCAATTATCAATCAGACACATGAGTTTTAATAGAAAAACTCATTGGTGCCTGCCCGGGTTGAACTCGTGTTCCCCTCAAAAGACTCGCACGGTCTCGCCGCTGGGCTGTCATAGCTCTAAAGTATTGTGCGATGTAACAATTTTGACGCCATGGTGACATCTTGTTTTTAAATAAGGGGAATCAGTCGTTTTAGTTGGGAAGCGATTCCTTCAAGGACAAGAAGTTTTTCTCAAAATCTACTTAACGGATTTTTGTATGATAGATTTTGCATACTTTTTACTAACAGATGCAATTCTTGAGGAAGATTTAAGTAAATAGTGTGCCGTGTGCCTCTCCCGAGGGTATCATTGGGTTCAAACCCCAGGCTGGCACAAATGAGTTTTCTAGGGCAAGCAGAGTTGAGGCGGCCGATGCATTAAGTGTTCCTAATGGTCAAGTGGTTACAGACTTTGGCTAATTAGGCCCCACATGGTGAAGCTGCATAGAGCGGCTACTGCTGACGAGGGTGCAGATGTCATGATTCCAGTATTCCTGTGCCGTCGTCTACAGGCAGTGGAACACCATGAGGTTTTAGCCAGTAAGAGTCGGGCATAACTGTAATACCGCCCCCCGTGGTTTGCAATACCCATGAAGGGTTTCCTCATGTAAAAAAAGGGCAAGCAGAGTACGAAAAACAATACAAAAAAGCTGTACCTGTATCAAAATTAATAGCATTCCCATGTACGACGAAAACCAAGAAATGATATTGATATGATATCTAGAAGTTAGGAATAATCAACAGTTATCTTTCTTAACAGGATTATAAATTTTAAGAAAAATAGACACTGAATTTGTCATTTTTAATAAAGTTTAATTATACGCTTAAATCAAACTCTAGACAGAATCAAATTTATAAATAATTCATAATCTCTATGACAATCATAAATAATCTCATCTTTTTCTCCAGTGAATAACAAAATTAGTAACTATAAAAAAATAACAATACCTCTTCAAACCGTATCTTTCTATACAATCGTAAGGCGATTTATGCTTTTCATTTCATTCATTTCAAGGCTTCTTTTATTATTAAGTTGAATATTACGAAATTTAAGACGTTCTTTTATAATTTCTTGCGGTAGATAACACAAATTAATAAATTCTGATTTTTTATAATAGCGTAGCGTTTTTCATAAATAAATAGGATTAAACATTGTGGTATGTATGTATTTGAAAAAAAAAACAAGTCTTTATTCATCATATATATCATAGTTATGGTTGGTCAACTTGTCAAATCTGTAATGAAGGAGCAGGAAGTCTTTACAAAACTTGTTAAACACAATCAGTGTTACACATAAATCCCGACCCCACAGGAATTCGGGGATAATAAGTAGCCTCCACAGCATCCTGTATCTTTCAGTGAAAGTCCCATTAAAAACGGTTCAGCCGGTCCGGAGAATGTTTTCTTTCCATTCACTTTTTTGTAACTATTGAACAACATTGTGTCTTCTTTATTAACCTAGTAGTAAAATAGTGGCCATGCAGTACAATTTATTTTCAGATTCTTAATCTATACTTATTATAAAACAAAGTCCCTAAAAGGTGTCTGTCTGTATGTAATCGATTTTCTCAAAATCTACTGAACGGATTTTTGGTAAAGTTTTTACTAAAAAATATTGCAAGACTTCCCGATGGTTTAGGTAAGTAGTACAAATCGGTAAAAACAATTATGTAATTTGCGTTGAAGAAATTGCGCAGTTTTAAAAAACTTGCTTGCTGTGAGCTTTAAGTCGCGGGCGCCGCGTAAACCAGCAGAGATACGCTGAAGTAATGTACTAAAGAATTGTAGATCTATAAGATTACTACAAAAAAATCCGCAACAGCATGTCTCTATCTCTTATAGGTAACTCACAATAACTAATTGTATATTTAGAATTTCAATTAAATACTCTGATTTTCACGCGGGCGAAGCCCCAGACACAGCTAGTACGATATAAAGCAAACAGTAGATTAAAGCCTTGACCTGATAAGAAACATATGTTGTTTCACATGGCCTGACGACATCACGACATTCAATCAACTTTTGCGTGTGTCATTCATATACCGCGAGTCAGATCGATTTGCTCTTACCTCTGATGATCAAAGACAGTCTAATTACAATAATGTATACGGAAGCACGCATAGTCTGAAGACGTAGAAACATGTCACTATTAGAAATGTAATTTGGACTAAAAAGATGAATTTTATTCGTTCATTTTAACGCGATTTTGGTTATCGAATATCGGATTATTTATCTATTCATTCTATTTGAAAGGGTACCTTTTTTAATTCATTGATACTGACTTGAATAAAGACTAATTAAATTGGACAAGTACGAACTAAAAATAAAAGATAACGTTATTTGTGAAATTCAATTAAAATGTGTAGTTAAGCTAAATTGGTTTCATCAACTAATACAAATCTAAAAAAAACACGAAAAAAAGAGCAATAAAAAAGGGGGTAATTAGTATGACTCAAATGGATTCATACTAATTACCCTCTTTTTTATTGCTCTTATTATTAAAAATCGGTTATAATAATAAAATAATCGATTATTTTTCACATCCCTTATCCCTCTTACATATAATACTAAAAAAATATCTCTGTGCTTTATTTGGTACTAGCAATGGCCCCGCGATTTCACCCGCGTCAATACCGATCTCGTGGTAGTGGAAAGTCTACGAAGTCGAAGTATAGCTTTATTTGTAGATTATTTAATTAAAAAAAAATGGGTATGCATGCCCAGCTATAACGGTCGCTACAATGAATTTGTTATGGCATTATTTTCTTTCGATTTATATTCTTAAATTCGTAAAATCTTTTGATTGGGACGTCGGATTTTATTAATTTAAAAGTACTTTACAGGTATTGAAATAGTCTTTAATAAAATATCATTTAATGGCCTATGAATAAAATGGTTTGATTGTTGTCGGCAATTTTATCAACTTTTACAATGTAAAAAAGTAGTTATATTGGTATAACTATAATAGTTAGAATTATGGTATCGCGGAATTTTGTTGTGGATATTTATATGTTCTATAATACTGTAGGACATTTTTTTGTACTATCATCAATAATTTCCGCAGCGCACGCGATGAAAGATTTTTACGACTAAATTTTTCACACCTTATTACAATTTTATTAGGGTTCCCTATTTTTTTTGAAAATTTCATATAACCTATGTTGCTCAGTGAAGAAGCAGTTTTCTAATGGTGAAAGAATTTTTGAAATCAGTCCAGTAGTTTTTGCGTGAAAACATTACAAACATACACACTTACAAACAAACGCAAATCTTTCCTCTTTATAATATTAGTATTTATTTTCAAGACCTGGACCTGCGGCGGAAATGGCCGAACCCGGCAAGCGGTGGTGTGCATCTCTGGTAGAGAGTTATATATTTGTGCAGTTTGCAGTTAAGGCCCTAGGGCCATGGAGCCAAAGTGCAAAAAAAAATTATCCGTATTAACACCTCGGTTGATTGCCTCTTCGGGTGACAAGAGGGCTGGCTCCTTTTTCGCACAAAGAATCAGCTTAGCGATTCAACGCGGAAACGCTGCCAGCATTCTTGGGAACAAGCCACGTGGGCATGATTTGTATAGTAATAGCGTGTAAGTAATTTAATAACTTGTATATTTTTGTTTTAAATAAAAAAAAAGATAAGTATAGACAAGACATAAAGGGTAAACGTGTAAACATGTGTTTGTTCGTGTAAGCCATCACAGTCGGTTCAGCTTACGACGGCCCAACCGCAATCCGGATCGACCGGACCAATGTGACCTGGGTCAGCGTAATTATAGACACGTTAATGTGTCCAGACGTGTCTCTATACACGTGTTAATTAAATGACCCTTACAAGTTCACTAGTACAACGTTTGTTTATTAATAAATTAGCTTATTAAATTCTTAGCATGATGTCATTTCTTTATTGCATTTTCAAAAGAGTCAGTTACTGGATGTTTGCACTGATTGTGATATGTTAGCTGTGTTGCCAGGTCAGATTTGTAGAAATACAGTATTCTGAGTTTAAAAATATAGGGTTTTGTTAAAAAATACAGTAAATAATTAGGTATACCTAGTTGTAATCTAGCTAGCTCGCTTTGCGTCAATGTAAGTGATATTGTATGCCGCACTAAGGCCGGCCATACACAGACTGCTTGGGCGTTTAGCTAGTGATCAACATACACGGACCGCTCTTGCAGATAGAGTCAACAGCTTAAAGCTGCCTTTGATACCATACTGCCAACCGCCAGAAGCGGTTGCAATTGCTCGAGCAGTTCATGTATAAACGTACAAGAAGTTTGTAATTCACTGTGCAGTTGCAGCTTGAATCAGCCCATCCAGATTGCTTAAAGCTGTCCGTGTATAACCGGTCTAACGGCAACTCCTAGGCGTTCCTGACGAGTACTTGGACGCTCGATGCATCGATTCGCGTAGGGGCCACTGCTATGAAGGCCCCGGCTTTGAGGTGGCGCTATAGAGTACAGAACTTCTGCTGGTTGGGATGGGGGAAATGTGCAAAATGTTACACTGTCACCAACAGTAGTTTGGTGGACCACTGTCAGATTTTTATGGCGATTCCTACTGATGGAAGGCGTTCCATCCTACCCATCTCCACGATACGCATGGTTTTCTTGATATAAAAAGTGATAAGGTGCCGTCAGTTTACAATCAGAGTGAAAAGTGTTTTCCGTTCTAATTCGGTTCGTAAAAAAAATGCTGTTCTAATTCGTTTCGATTACGGCCCTGTATGATTATTATCAACGTAGATTACACTATCAGCACCAATAACGGCTAAATAGTCCTATAGGTGTCTATGGCTAGACCCTATGGATTATTGGACGTATTATAAAGTAGCCTGCATGGAAGGATGCAAGGATGCTAGTTTCTTCAAATGCTTAATTATCAATCATATGAACTGCGCGTACTGAGAAATGTGATCGTAATTTTAATTCAGAAAGTCGTATATTTTCAAGCCTTTATTTTATTTAGGATAACAATATCTGAGTAACGCAATTGCCAAAGTAGCTCAATAAATAATGAATGCAATGAAATGAATGTGGTCGATACATCGTTCGGTGAATTGGCTATCGACAATAGATAGAGTCGTAGAGAGTTGTCGTTCCCCGACTTAAGTAGAGCTTCTGCGCTCCACTCTCTGCATTTCGCAACCTCGATGCTTCTGTGCTCGCCCGTCCCGCCCGGTGACGCTGTAAAAGCCATTAGGGCTAACAGCATACAGTCAGTTCGAAAAAAAAAGAAGAGAGTCGTTGGGTTTAAGCAGATTTAAAGCTTTTAGTAATGAGCTATCTCGTCTTATTTCCAACTGAGAAGGTCCTTCGACTGTTCTCACGTCGATATAAAAAATATTAAAACTGAAATAAGACATTGGCAATAATTAAAACAATTGACTACGTGTATAGAAAATTTCATTTGAATAAATAGGCGAGAATGTAATGTGACATCTGAAAATTGGTATACGAAATGAATAGACGCAATGTTGCCTATATTTTCCCAGTAAATAGTGAATCACACAATTGCGGAGCGCTTTGTTACAATATGAATGGACATTATTTACCTTCCGCTATGTTAAGCGTACCTTTGTAATGGTGTGAAGCCTTGTGTGTGTGGAAATTGTATTTGCCACCTTCCGGTATAAATTATCTCTACTGGAAATGGAAATTGTTTCAGACTTTTTGTTTATTATACGTATGTATACGTAGGCTGCCCTTGGACAAATTCAAAACTATTTTGACATCGTAACACCGAATGTGAATTAAGCAATTAAATTACGAATTAAAATTAAATATATTTTCCATGTTTAATTGCTACATAAAAAATACGTAAAATATTTAAAAAGGATTTCAAAAATAACGCAAATATAATAGTCCCATTGTGTAATAATGCTATAATCAATTTCGCAACATTTATTGTGTCTTAAATTCGTACATTTGAAATAAATAAGCAAACACTATAAAATCTGAAAAATCTTGTTTTCATTCATTTCTACGGTTTTTGATTAATAAAAGTAACAATGTAATAATGGAATTAGGTAAGTAATAAAGAAAATATTTTGCTATAATCCTCGATGATGTAAATAGAAACTATAAATAAATAATGATAAATTTAGAGTGGACTATACGTTCTCATACCTAGTACATATAGGATTCGTAAAACACATGAACAAACAAATCAATTTGCAACACCACCACCACAATACATAAGGGCTACACACGTTCATTATTACAAAATCAACAATCGTTTCGCCCCGCAACCGAAGCGTCATCAAGAGATAGACTCCACGATAAAATCGCATAGTGATTGTTCTACGATTTTTATTCATTATTATTGTATGATGTATCTCCGCAAAATAACAGCTAATTCTATAAAAATTTTAATATATAATTTTTACAATTTTTCTAAATTATATCTCATTTCAAACTACGTTAAATGTTTGCTCTGTAACAAGCATATAAAAATTTCACATAACTCAACTATATGCTAACCACAACAATGTAATTCCATTCGCTATGGAAATCCGCGTCAGGAATGCAATTTCCTCGATACTTTTGCATTAAATTACACACAATCCAAGTTAACTGTATTGGATTCCGCTTATCATAAGTTTTATTTAAAGTAAAATTGCAGAACCCTTTGATATTTATTACTAATAAACTTTTATTTTGATATAGGGATCACAGGTTATCCGGCAGAATAGAATAGACCACCCTCCTTTCTTACCGAGGTACGACACCTCGGTAAGAAAGGTTTTTGTTGCCGTGTGGTATCCGGCTGAATAGAGTAGACCACCCTCATTTCTTACCGAGGTGTCGTAAAAAGCGACTAAGGTAAGTCGACCCGCCGTGTGGTATCCGGCTGAGTAGAATAGATTACCCTCATTTCATACCGAGGTGTCGTAAATGGCGACTAAGGTTAGTTGACCCACCGTGTGGTATCCGGTTGAGTAGAATAGACCACCCTCTTTCTTACCGAGGGTTCGTAAAATACGACTAAGGTAAGTTGACGTCAGGCAGGCGGCCGGCCGTAAGATACGTAGCCAAATCATATGACAACATGTTTGTAACATGTTGTGCCGACCCCACTTCGAGTGGGATAAGGGCAGGAGAATGTAATGATAGGGACCACAGGTTAGGGAATCATTATTATACGGTGTTTAAATTAATTAAACAAAATATTGTACTATTTTATATTTTAGGTGAAAGTAAGTGTTAATAAACTATAATATATAGTCATAGCAATTGAACCCCTTTTTCCCGAGGTCTTAAAACTACTGATTTTGATAAAATTAAAAAAAATTGGTATGAGAGTCAATGACCACTATGTTCGATGCTTTTCATGTTTGCATAATTCAAGAAGTTTGATCTAAACTAGATTCCGTAAAATAACAAACAAAAACGTTAAACATACATTGTCATCGCAAGGCCATAACACTCTAAGCTCGTCGGTTACCATTTTCTTTAAATTCCGTATCACCGAGCCGCATAATCACGCAGTGAAATGACAACGCGTCTCTTCCTCATTGATCAACTGAGGATTATGTACTTTGCTATGGGCTAGGCTACAGAAGTTACGTCTGCCTCTGAATTTTCATGGGCATTGTTTCTTTCTAAGAAATTGTTGTGGAACATGAATAATTTTGAGAGAATTCGTTGATTCGGACACCTGTTGGCCTACAATGAACTCTTATTGCGACTCAATTGAAGACGTAAGCTAAATTGTTTTGCTTTTTCATACCATGACGTCTTAAAGACGCACACTTTAAGTCGTTGCCGAATGAGCGTTGGGAATGCGTCTTAAAAAGATGTGAGTAAAAGAGACAGTTAATACGTTATCCTTTTCAAACATTACGGCACCAATGCAATTTACACTTCATGGTACGAAAAGGTTCGGTTTAGGTACTGACTTTGAATTGAATCGTTATCTAAAAGTTCATGGTAGGCCTACTGAACTGACATGCATCTAAACGCGAATGTTGAAATGTCTATAGGTTGTTAGTTCTAACAGATTTTACAGCGTCACCGGGAGGGATGGGCGAGCGTAGAAACATCGTAGAGTTTGTAAAATACAGAGAGTTAAACTAGAGTCATAAGGGTGCCTGTGCTGTGAGGCCGGATGACGGTATAAAGCAACGTATAGTAGAGGGCTTTTGTTGACTTTGATTAGTTATAACGACGTCGAGAGTATTGAATGGAATATATATTTACTGGTTCATGGCCGGACACTGCGAAATAGGTATTTAAAGATCAAATCTGGTATTTAAAGGCTGGACAAAGTAATGATTTTTATGGTTCTACTGAATGAGATGGCAAATAGGTTTTGATAGCCAACAAACGTGATAGTTGTTTTGGATAGAAAGGTAAAGACTCCTCGTTAGTGACCAACAAAATATGTACTTAGTGTCATCGCTCAGTCGTCCGCTCCGCCTCCTACTATAACCGCTTCATATGCCAAACCACGTGCAAGTAATGACATCAGTTTGCTGACTCTGACCGCCGCACTGTAATTAATTTGACGACCAAACCTAGGAGTTTCATGTCCTTCGTTGAGCTTTACAGGCCTACTTTATCGTTCTGATGTTATCAACTTTGTTATCACTTTCTTATGTTACATTTAATCCTACTAATATTATAAATGCAAAGGTTTGTGAGTATGGATGGATGTTTTGTTACTCTTTCACGGAAATACTGTTGGACGGATTTAGATGGAACTGTACAATAATATAAGTTATACATTGGAATAATATATAGGCTACAATTTGTAATGATCTTATGTAATATAACGATACATGTCAATAAAGTTGAAAAAATCTGGCCTCTGAGAGCTATCTCGGCGTACGCTGCCTAAACCATTGGAGTTACACAAAGATGATGTACCGTAGTATTGTTTGTCTTTAATAGTTCTAAATAAAAGTCCGCGACAGCATATATCTATCTTTTATGTGGACGCCACTATGACCAAAATTATGAATCATAAAATTAATTAAATTAGATACTGTGGCAGACCAAATTCCTCGCGAGCGAAGCCGCGGGCAAAAACTAGTATATTATATAGGAGCGGAATCAAGATTTTTATGCTTCAACAATGATGTTTTAGACTTTTTAGGGCACTTTTATTCCGCGGAATTTGGCAAAGGATCCATAGAGGTTTAGAATAAAGGTTTGTTATATGGTAGGCTGCAGCTTGCTGGGTTTAACGACTCATGACTTCTTTGGTGAGAAACAATTTTACCCATTCCGATGCTTTCTGAAGGTCATCACTACATTGCTATTTACCACGTTGAACTTGAATACCAAATTAACTTACTAACGGCTTCCGAACTTGCGACCTCCGGTAAGGGTCATGAACTACTGTTTGGCCATCACGGGCTTTAATATTAAAGAGGATTAAAGGGCAGTTATTAATAGTTAGTTATAACAACGTGTATGAAATAAGTTTGCTGGACAATTTCAATTGTCTTTGTGGAGCAGATTTAAATCTGTATTTGATGATTTTGGATGAAAGGTTAACTGGTTTTTATATAATTGTTTATTGTTTAATTGTTTGATATGACGTGGCCACATTGTTATTGGCTGTCATCGTCTTAATTATTACTCTTAATTATCTTTAGGTGGGCGTCGTTGGGTATAGGGTTGATTCATTAAAAATAAAACGGTAGCACTACTCGTTATAATTTCAAATGGACATACAACAAAAGCTTACAGCTATGTAACAATATTTACTTTATAAGTATACTACGACTAGGTGGCACATAAATGAACGCGAGATGAATTAACTTGGCAACCGCTTACGACGACCGTGCGGGGAGACATCTACGTAGAGTCATCTGGAACCTCACCACCGAAAGTATAGGCATCCAAAAAACGTCCTATATGACACTGATGATCAAATAACGATCGCAAACACAGAAACAAATAATACATACATCTCGTCTTCGCCGGCGAAAACGAGGTCCCAGTTTTTTTATGTCGGTCGGTCGTGGCTTCTCCCCACCCTTCCGACGTCGCACTGACTAATCATAGTCATACATCAGCCCTCCACTACGCGTCGCCCTAAGCCGTGGTCCGGCCTCACAGGAGGCACCCTTAGGACGACGTTCCTCGACGCTAGTAGAGCTTCTGCGCTCTACTCTTTCGCAACCTAAACGATGCTTCTGCGCTCGCCCGTCCCGCCCGGTGACGCTGTAAAAGCCGTTAGGGCTAATAGCATACAGTCAGTTCGAAAAAAAATACTGGAACCACGTCCGGGTACCTGCGTTCTTAGCAACAGCGACAAAGGTCGTGTCGACCGTTCTTATGGAATGTGTTGACATCTGCGTCATTAAAATTCACTTGACCATGTCACCATGACGCCAGGGTTCATAGCCAAACGAATCAAGCACGACAGATGTATAATTACGAAAAGAAAATTTTAAGATATATTAAGGAAATTTGTACGTTCATTGAATATCTGGATCTTTCCTCATTTAAATATTACAAGACGGCAAGACATCACTTTATTTATTTAGTTATTTATATGTTATTTAAATTGACATTTTAAAATTAACTAACATTTTGCAAGGATGGCATTGCGATAGTATAAAACTGTGTTCCATATGCCATCTTCACAGTCAAAAATAATTAAATTGATATTATAAACTATTAATATTATAAATATTACAATAAAGAAAGTGTGCATGTGTGTGAGTGAGTGTGGTCATGTACTATTATGTTGAATGTGTGACTGTGGTATGTGACGAAACGGGAAGTCATTAAGTCATTGGCATTATATCTTCAGTTTGTTCAATTCAGTTGCTGTAACCAAGTTAATATTTTAGCTTTAGCTGCACGTTTGATTAATGGATAGATGTTCAAATGGTTGTTTATCTTATTATACACAAAGGATGCTAAAATAAATACATCCATCCATCCATCCATCAGCCTATCTCAGTCCACTGCTGGACATAGGCCTCCCCATATCTGCGCCTAATAGGGGGGTAAGGGGAGTACGTACAGCAACCAGTACTCCTTAATGTCAACCTCACCTGCACGTGGTGCCCCCTGCCGATAACAGACGAGGCTATGACGACCGATTTATGGCGGTATAACCATCCAATTAAGCTGACTGAAAATCCCAGACTAGAGGTGGGCAGCAGCGCCTCTAGTGTCAAATCAGTCAGCTCTGCGGTCACCAACCCGCTTGCCCAGCGTGGTGACTATGGGCAGAAACCCCCATATGGAAGTGTCCTGAAAGTTCCTAAAATAAATGTTGATGTTCAAAGAAGGATGTTTGATGTCTTATGGATGGAAAGACAATAATTCTACGATTGTAATTTTGAAGTGAGGGATTAAATGCAACTGATGTTTGTGCTTGTTATTGTTATTTGTGATGTTGTTTGAGAGTTATGTTTAAAAAGAATAATTGACGCACAGTTAGTACTTTGGTAGTAGAGAATAGAATAGCAGTTGGGAAACGCTAGTGTTTATGTTACATAACTTTTAGTACATATCTTTGTGCACTTTCCAGGTGAATTAGGTTCGTTTTACAGGTGCCAACCCAACTGAAATACAGTAAGATAATATTGATTGGCATAGAGCGAAATAAATTTTCCTGATTAGGTCCGAATTAACTACATCTCTTAGCTTCTTAAACACATATGTGAGTTTTCTAACACGCCCCGATAATTGTTTAATTTGTGGAATCCAGAAGAGATGTTCATCCAATACTTTGTCTAAATATCGAATATGTTGAACTCGTACTTAGGTAGGTAGGTAGGTAAGGTAAGGTAGCGGCCTGTTACAATCCCACTGCTGAGAATAGGCCTCCTCTCTTTGTTTCTGGAGAGAAAGAGGAAGGGTTGGAGCTAAGACCTACCACGCCGCTCCAATGAGGATTCGTAGGTTACACATATCTCCAGAATTGTCTAGAGATATGCAGGTTTCCTCTCGATGTTTTCCTTCACCGAAAAGCGTGTGATAAATTTCAATTATCTATTAGACACATGAGTTTTGATAGAAAAACTCATTGGTGCCTGCCCGGGTTTGAACTCGTGTTCCCCTCGTAAGAGTCGCGCGGTCTCATCGCTGGGCTATCACAGCTTATCACAGCTTATCACACTTAGGTAGGATTACCTTAACATTAAGCTGTGATAGCCTAGCGGTGAGACCGTGCGACTTTCTAGAGACGACATAGGTTCAAACCCCGGGCAGGCACCAATGAGTTTTTCTATTAAAACTTATGTGTCTAATTGATCATTGCAATTTATCACACGCTTTTCGGTGAAGGAAAACATCGTGAGGAAACCCGCATATCTCTAGAGAATTCTGGAGATATGTGTAACCTACCAATCCGTATTGGAGCAGCGTGGTAGGTCTTAGCTCCAATCCTTCTCCCCAATAACGGAGAGAGGAGGCCTTAGCCCAGCAGTGGGCATAGTAACAGGCTGTTACTTTGCTTTTTTTTTACCTTAACATTTTCCTTCAATTTAGTTATGCAGATTTCCTCACTCACGTCCCGAATCTCAATCCATGTGTTGTATTTTCCGTAAACAAACGCCGACGCCCTTTCTTCAAACTTATTATCGCTCCACAAAATATTATTTTCAGCAAATTTTCCTGTTTGCGGCTTTGTGTAAACTTGTTTATTTAACTGTAATCTTTTAATCTGTTTTGTTTTCCCTTTGAAAAAACGTTTTGGTGAAACTTGAAATAGCTTTTTTATTCATGCCCAAAGACAATTTTAGTTAAATATTAAGCATTTATTTGTCTATGAAACTTCGTTCGTTGAATTTGAATTCAAATTTAACATGTGTAAAAGATTATTGTAATAATATTAATTGTTAAGTCAAGCGTAGGATACAAAAAGCAGAACCATTCTCTCATCATCATTCTCATATACTTGAACCATATAGATCGAGGAGGCTGTTGCTCAACATTGAAAAAATAATAAGCTACTTTAATAATTATATTTATCGTTTTCATCATTCTCCTGCCCTTGTTCCACTCTAAGTCGGGTGGAAATAACATGTTTTAAACATTTCATTATATGTCCTGGCTAATTATTTTACGACTTACCTTGCCGCCTTTTACTACACCTCGGTAAGAAATGTGGGTGATCTATTCTACTCAACCAAATACCATACGACGAATCAATTTACCATAGTCGCCTTTTACGACACCTCGTTAACAAAAGACGGTGGTCTATTCTACTCAGCTGGATACCACACGGCGGGTTGACTTACCTTAGTCGCCTTTTACGACACCTCGGTCAGAAATGAGGGTAATCTAATCTGCTCAGCCGGATATCCCAAGGCGGGTTGACTTACCTTAGTGGCCCTTTACGACACCTCGGTAACAAAAGATGGTGGTCTATTCTAATCAGCCGGATACCACACGGCGGAATAATTAAATTTTTCTACTTTTCTACAAATCTGATAAAATAATAACGTATAATTACTCGTAAGTTTATACAAAAAGTTTTATCCTTATACATTCTTTTTTTAGCACGAACAAAACACCCTGGCAAAATTCCTATTTTACAATGTAAACAACGGAGAATATACTCGGAATATCCAATTTCCAGATTTGTTGTAGTTAACAATAAAACCCGTCTTAGCAATAAAATTTATTGCCCTCCCCAATTCTCCGTGAAATAGCTTATACTGCATATCTCGTTCATCATGTATATAGTGAGAGCATGTTTTATTTTATGTCTCCATTTAGAATACGAGTTCCTTATTACATAGATGTGTTATACAAAACGCATGAAAGTAACTGTTACTATACCACTACTGGGCGTAGGTCTTCTCTCTCCGTTTTTGGGAGATTTTATCTCCAATGCAGATTGATAGTGTAACAGACACTTAAAATGTTGGAATAGGAAATAATCAAATGACAGTGTGTTGTTGCTAATACCGGATGCGGGGTTCTTGAGTAATCGATAGCGAAGGAAGGGTACTTTTAATGTGAGTAGGGATTGCCTTAAATAGTGAAACATGACGTAATTTTAATTCTGTTGGGATTCTGTCGAGAGTCTATCGATTGTCGTCGTAAACGTGATTGCTAGTAAAAGTGTATTTTTGAGTCAATTAGTGAAGTCAAGCTCAAAGCGAATAGTAAATCAATACAAGTTTAAAAAGTAATAATAAAATTATTTTGCTATAATCCGCGATACAGTAAATAGAAAATATATATAGTGTTTAATGTATAGTGGATTATCAGTATTTTCATACCCGATACGTGATACCCGACAAAATCGCAAAGCGTGTCGTGGAGTCTATCTCCTGATGATGCCTCGGTTGCGGGGCGAAGCGATTGTTGAGTTTGTGATAGTGAAACTGTGTAGTGCTTGTGTATTTTGGTGGAAGTGGTGGAGGTTTGTGCATGTGCTTTTACGAATCCTGCACGTATCGGGTATGAAAATACTGATAATCCACTATACATTAAACACTATATATATTTTCTATTTACTGTATCGCGGATTATAGCAAAATAATTTTATTATTACTTTTGTATTATGGATCTCCGCAAAGTAACGCCTAATTCTATAAATTATACAATACAAGTTTAATAGTGAGAAAGTGAAGATGTTACGATCCAAGACCTTCTGGGCTCGTTTTAATAGGTTACACATATCCCCAGAATTCTCTTGATATATACAGGTTTTCTCACAATGTTTTCCTTCACCGAAAAGCGTGTGATAAATTATAAAAACTTATGACCCGAGGATTGAGGTCGTGGCCTTCTCGAAGTCACAAGTTCCAACGCTGGGCTATAATAGATTGTATTAAATGCATACTACATACTATATTATATAACTTCCCTCATTTCTTACAGAGGTGTCACAAAAGGCGACTAAGGTAAGTCGACCCGCCGTGTGGTATCCGTCTGAGTAGAATAGACCACCCTCATTTCTTACCGAGGGGTCGTAAAAGGCGACTAAGGTAAGTCGACCCGCCGTGTTGTATTTGGCTGAGTAGAAGGTACCACCCTCTTTCTTACCGAGGGGTCGCAAAATACCTAAGGAAAGTTGACGTCAGGTCTAAAAATACGTTGCCGAATCATGTGACAACATGTTTTTAACATGTTGAGCCGACCCCACTTAGAGTGGGATAAGTGCAGAAGGATGATGATGATTATATAACATAACTTACCTTCGATATTTAACCTTTTTTTTTAAATATAAATTTGTATTTGACTTGCAATCTTAGATGAAAGCGAATAAACTAATTTTTTTTATCTATTGTAAAAACTTTTAATTAAGTCGTGTTTGTATAGAGGGTGGAATCTTACAAATTGAATTAAAGTCTATTCTCGGTGTCCGATTGAGCTGAAATTTTACGTACTGAAGTACCGAAAATACTAGTTTATGATAGTCATAACCTCATGCTGCTGCCAAAATTGGCTCCACACGAAAGAACTCCTCAACGGCTCACAGTAGGAATGTGAAATTTTGTTACAAGGTTTTTAAAAAGCTTTTTTAACTAATTCTTCTTCTTCTTCTTGGTCAACTAATGGACGTCCACTGCTGGACATAGGTCTCTTCACATGATCTCCTTGAGGACCTTTTTGAGGTCGTCTGTCCACCTCGTTGATGGTCTGCCGACGCTGCGCTTTCCGGTGTGGGGTCGCCATTCTAACACCTTAAGACGCCCATCGGTTCTCCGTACTATGTGCCTCGCCCATCGCCAACTCAGCTGCGCGACACGCTGAGCTATGTCGGTGACTCTAGTTCTTCTACGGATCTCCGAATTTCTGATTTGATCACGTAGAGAAACCTTGAACATAGCTCGCTCCATCGCTCGCTGAGTAAGCTTTCTTATGAGGCCCATAGTTAGCGATTACGTTTCGGATCCGTAGGTTATCACTGGCAACACGCACTGTTCGAAGACCTTGGTCTTTAGGCACTGAGGTATCTTGGACGAAATCTCGCGTAGCTTCCCGAACGCTACCCATTCGAGTTGGATTCGGCGACTAATCATTATTAACTGGACTTGTTATTTTTAATTTTTTTCTTAAAAGGTTGATAGGCAATTCTGTATATTGATTTTTTGTATCCAACTTTATTGCCATTAATATTTTTTTCCTTCAATTTTGTCACGCCGAATACTCGTAAATCTTGGGCTTTGCATAAATCACCTTTATCATATTTATTGCCAAACTTAACAATCCTTAAGCCATTAATGACTTCATAAGGCTATATGAAGTATTATTATGACAATCATTATTCTCGAACATTACTTTAAGTAAGCTTAAGTATGTATATAGTGGAGTATAAGGAAGCTGTGATAGCCCAGCCGCCTGACGATGCGACTCTTTCGAGGGGAACACGTGTTCAAACCCGGGCAGGCACCAATGAGTTTTTCTATTAAAACTCATGTGTCTAATTGATAATTGCAATTTATCACACGCCTTGGTGAAGGAAAACGTCGTGAGGAAACCTGCACCTCTCTAGACAATTCTGGAAATATGTGTAACCTACCAATCCGCATTGGAGCAGCGTGGTAGGTCTTAGCTCCAACCCTTCTCTCCAGAAACAGAGAGAGGAGGCCTATTTCCAGCAGTGGGATTGTAACAGGCCGCTACTTTACTTTTATGTATATAGTGTGCAATTTTCTTGCAAAGATTGTTTATTATTAAACATAAAAGTATACTTTTATTGAACAATAAATAAAACCTACTACAATTACCGCGTGCAAAATCTTTTATTCATTTGCCCCATATATACGCTTAAGCATTATGAAATAAAATTCGTATACAAGTCCAAACAAGAATAGACTAATTCACAAATAACAAAACTAAAATGTAAAGGCGATATCGATAAATAAATAGTGTATAATTTTAACATGTCGTTTCTTACATTATTTATTTCGAATAATGTAGAAATGTTCACTGTAGAAATGTGTAAACTGCTCTTATAAATGCTTTGAGTAAATCAAGCAAGCGCTGTGCAATTTATCTCGTTGATAATCAGTTGTCACTTCCAGCCTCGAACTTGCGAATCCTCAGAACTATTTCTATTTACAAAAGTCTGCATTTCAGTTACATTTATTTCGTTTACTTTTACTTTTCTTTTACTTCAAAATGTATACGTATAATATATCCATTCCTATATTTTAAATACAAAAGTACAGTCTGTCACGTTTTCATGGCAGCTCATGCTAGATCTGCTGTAGTAATATTGATGAAATTTAGAACAATTGAAACTACTATATTATTTAGGGTGAATAAAGTTGCGGTTATTCTTCGGTAATACAGGAAAAAACAACATAGTATATATCTTGAGGGTATTTGAATACTTAAGTTGACGTAAATGTTATCACAGGTAGAGCTTGTGTATGTAACGTATATATGAAATTTGGAAATAGTCTAATCTCATTTGTGGATTTTTGAGTTGATGGAAGGGTAAATGCGGAATTAGAGTTGGAAGGAAGTTGACTAGAAGCCTTTCATATATAGTGTTTTGACTCGATACGACCATTAGATGTTTTTAGCGTCTACGAAAAATGGTCTGTCTAATTTGGGTCGATATATATAATAGGCATTATTTGTAACGTTTTATGTTAAAATATAAGTAAGGTTATAATTTCTATACTGTAATTTTCGTTGGGAAAATCTGAGCTTATTCGCATTTATTAGTTTGTTAAGGAATCTATCCCAATTTTTACTATTTTAATAAAGAGCTTTGTGAATTGTTATATTTTTTCATTGGATGACAGCATATCAAATGATAAAATCGGTAAGGATTTATCATTTCAAATTAATTGTAACTATACTAAGCCGAGACAACCGTTAATAGCACAACGGTAGAAACATGATAGTTGAATATAATATATTTCTCGGTATTGCCATTCTCCTGCCCTTATCCCACTCTAAGTGGGATCGGCACAACATGTTACAACATGTTATCACATGATTTGGCCATGTATTTTACGACCGGCCGCCTGCCTGACGTCAACTTACCTTAGTCGCCTTTTACGACACCTCGGTAAGAAATGAGGGTGGTCTATTCTATGCAGCCGGATACCGCACGGCACATACCTTATTCGCCTTTTACGACACCTCGGTAAGAAAGGAGGGTGATCTATTCTATTTTCGGTATTGCCAATTCAATACAATATTGATTTATAATATTGTTCCGCCGTGTGGTATCCTGCTGAATATAATAGACCACCCTCATTTCTTATCAAGGTCTTGTAAAAGGCAAGTTACGTAAGTCAACTCGCCTTGGGATATCCAGCTGAGTAGAATAGACCACCCTCGCTTCTTACCGAGGTGTCGTAAAAGCTGACTAAGGTAAATCGACCCGCCGTGTAGTACCTGGCTGAGTTAGACCACCCTTATTTCTTACCGAGGTGTTGTAAAAGGTGGCTAAGGTATGTTGACGTCAGGCAGGCGGCCGAAAACTAACAGCCAAATCAAGTAACAACGTGCTTAAAACATGTTATGCCGAACCCATTTAGAGTGGTATAAGGGCAGGAGAATGATGACGATTAGTTTATAATTATTTTCCTCCCCTTCTGCTCTACAGCAGAATAGGACCCCCTACCCCTATCACTAGAAAAAAACCATTACACGTCAATTTAATTCATATGTTCATCCGCATACAAGGGCGTAGATTGCTTTTCTAATTAATGAGTTAGACGCTTCGAAGTAATCGAGCAAATGCTACGTAATTTGTCTCGCTTATAAACGAGCTATCGCTTTCAATGTCAAGTCGATTTTGCGAGTTATTTCGTATTTGCGGCTATAAAAACATATTCAACTAGATTTGATGAAACGGTTTTTCTCGTCTATCTTATATATATAAATAAATTATATAAATGAATATATGGAACACTTACACACACGGTCGTCCCTACCTCAAGTAAGTAAATCAATACTTGTGTTATGGTTGACGTCTGGTAAATCTATACTAATGTAATATTGTAAAGAGGAGGGATTTTTATGTTTGTGTGTGTGTTTGTTCACGTAAAAACTACTCGACCGATTTCAAAAATTCTTTCACCATTGGAAGGTTGCTTCTTCACAGAGCAACATAAACATATATTACATTTAAAAAAAAATAGCGATCTCTTACAAAATTGTAATAAAGTGTGAAAAATTTAGTCGTAAAAATCTTTCATCGCATGCGCTGCAGAAACTATTCATGATAGAACAAAAAAATGTTCGACAGTATTATAGAACGTATCAATATCCACAAAAAAGTCCAGGATATCATATGTCTAACTATTATAGTTAGGGCAATAAAACTACTTTTTTACATTGTAAAAGTTGATAAAAGTGTCGACAATAATCAAACCAAATTGTTTATAGATAATATTGGCCTTCAGCGGTAATTGAACCTGCGGACCACGGAGCTGAAGACAGGGTCCCTGCCAACTGAGTCAGTTAATTATGTTTTACTTTTTCATTCTGAGTCGTGTTTTCGACTATTGAACTTTTTTGTCTCAATTTTATTGTGCTATCAACCGTAACGGCAATAAATATCGTTTTTATGTCATGGGCGAGCTTTTAGCTTATATAAGGTACAAAATACAGTTTGTGCAGACCTACCTTGTATCCATAGGTATGTCGTCTTACTTAGCTAGAGATCGCTATGTAGCGATAAGACCGCCAGATTGTGCAACCTTATTTTTATTTAATTATAGTGCTTATGTATTTTTGTGGTGTGCAATAAAAGCATTATCATTTATTCATTCATTCAAAATGCAGTTTTTGCAGTGAATATCATGTAAGTACATACGTTATTATAAAAACTTATAAATATTTGCTTTAGATTAGAAACCGCAAATTCTTGTCACCCATTCTTACTCTTAATTATTTTGGCTATCGCGAATCTTAAAACCGGGTTTAAATAACCATCAAGCTCTGACTAATAACCATTAGATCGGTAAATTTATTAACGATGTATTTGCTAAAAACCACTTAGTATAATAAATTCTTTATATTCCCAGAGTTTTGGTATTAAATAACTGAAAGTTTTCCACGAAATTAAAGCAAGCATAACCAAATTTTGGATTGCTGAGTCCGGAAAAGTTATTTTAAGGCTCTCATTAGCAATATTTTCGGGCTTCGGCACGATCTGAATAATTGCGATTTATTGGTACAAAACAAAAGTAGGTTGTTGTTAAGTAAAATATTTCATGACAATAAATAAATTTACATACATTTATGTTTATATATTCCCTTGTCTATGTTATTGACTCTGAGTAAGATGTCGCATGTTCAAACCTCGGTGTGCCAACTACGGTTTTTTGTATAAACTTAACAAAAAAAACTAAAACAAAAATAAATAAAAATAATGACAATATTATAAGAAGAGATTTTGTGTAAAAATATGATCGAGTATGTGAATTTTTGTTCCTCCTAAAGACGACTGATTTTGGATGATTTTTTGTTGCTCTAAAGGATCACGTTTTATAATTCTGTTCTCGATTTTTATTAACTAACAGCCAATGTCTATATTATTTGATATTATATTGCCACTATAATTTAAAAAATATATGTAGTGCTAAATGTAGAATGTACTAACCGTTCTCATGCCTGATACATGTAGATTCCGTAAAAATTCATGCACCAACCATCACCAATAATGCAAACATAGACAAGCACTGCATACATTCACTACAGCAATCTCAACTATCATTTCCCCCCGTAATCGAAGCATCCTCAAAATAGCAAAATTCTATTAATTATTCTTAATATAACGTTTAACTATCGAGTTTAGTAGAGTTGTATATTTGAATATTATTGGTAACCTAATCATTTATTAGTTATCAACTACTAATTTAGTCTAGGCCAAGTTCAAAAACTCTCCAGTGAACTATTTCTAGACGTACTTGAGAACGGAGACGAGAGGGGAGTCGATTGCGTAACGTTAACTATTTGGTAATTGAAGTAATTAACAAACGATGCCGTGTGGTATCCGGCTAAGTAGAATAGACCACCCTCATGTCTTATCGAGGTTTCGTAAAAGATGACTAAGGTCAATTGACCCACCGTGTGGTATCCGGTTGAGTTGAATAGACCACCATTTTTCTTACCGGGGGGTCGTAAAACACGATTAAGTTAGTTGATGTCAGGCAGGCGGCTGGTCGTAAAATACGTAGCCAAATCATATGACAACATGTTTGTGACATGTTGTGCCGACCCCACTTAGAGTGGGATAAGGGCAGAAAGATTATGATCAAGTTATCAATTTACAAGCAAATATACGAAAACTCATTATTGGTTTACAGTGAGCGTTATATTAAATAAGCTACCTGAATAGGTAATAAAATTTATATAATAAAATCGGTAAAAAATTTAATAGGTAAATAACTTTAATATTCGATCCCGTTAAGAAATTGAAACTACTTCTACTTATTTAGAATCTATCAGATTTTGCTCCTGTTCTTTCCACCTAACTAACCTTTTTCCCAAATCTCATCTTCCTTTCAAATTCAAACAAATCCCTTATTTTTCTCATTTTTTCTAAAAACTCTACTTGACTCGGCATATCACTTTCTTCTTTTATATCAAACCTTACACTACCATTACTAGATTAAATAATTCCCACTGTAACATAACGTACTAGTAACACGGTTTACGTATTTTCCTCACTGGAATAACTGATGGCGCTACTAGTACTTTGCTTCGCGCTATAGAAGTGCTTTCGTAATTATACAAAAAGTCCCCATACTTAATCTTCGTGATTGAGTCCGATACAGTCTACCACAGCGCGTCGCTTTAAGCCGAGGCTTGGCCTCACAGGAGGCACCCTTAAGGCGACGCTCCCAGGATGCTGCGAGCCTCGCTTGAGACTCGCTCTCCCAGTTTACACCCCCAGCGATGCGTCCGCGCTCGGCCACTCTCTCGGTGACGCTCTAATAGCCATTAGGGCTAACAGCATTAGTTAGTGTCCGAAAAAAAAAATGTTCGTGAATCGATATCGCTCACCAATGCCTTAAGCTCAAAGTGCATCCTGCTGGAACTCTAAACCTAAGCGACATTGTAAACGGTGTATTTTCCGGACCCGTAGACTATGCTATCCGTACAAGTGACAATAAGCTATCCTGTCACTTGTATCGACAATCATTCCCCCGTCCCGCCTTAAGTCGTAGTCATCGATCACGCTACACCACTAAATGTAATTAATGCAGATCGGCAGGTCACACATATCCTCGAAATGTACCAGGGATATGTGGGCTTTCTGTGCTGAAAAGAAAAGCGCGTCTACAACTTCGATCAGTAAGTTCTCAACGATGACTCATAAAAACCAAAATATGTACTTCAGTTTTAAATAACTATCGGCTATTATATAAGAATAATATTCCCTCATTCTTTTATTAACTGAAATGAAAATCAAGCCTCTTATTACTGAGCTAGTTAAAACTAAAGCATAGTAGCAAAATTACTAAATAACCTTGCCAAACGTGCTCTGAAAGTAAAAAAAATGTAAAGTAGCAGCCTGTTACAATCCCACTGCTGGGCATAGGCCTCCTCTCTCCGTTTCTGGAGAGAAGGGTTAGAGCTAAGACCTACCACGCTGCTCCAATGAGGATTGGTAGGTTTCACATATCTCCAGAATTCTCTAGAAATATGCAGGTTTCCTCACGATGTTTTCCTTCGCCGAAAAGCGTGTGATAAATTGCAATTATCAATTAGACACATGAGTTTTAATAGAAAAACTCATTGGTGCCTGCCCGGGTCTGAACTCGTGTTCCCCTCGAAAGAGTCGCACGGTCTCACCGCTGGGCTATCACAGCTCTGTAAGTAATCTATACAAATTAGTTTCGTATACCACATTGTAATTAACTGGAACGATTCTAACCGCACCCACATTTTTCAAACCAAATCCCGTTTATAGTTAAAGTTTATTAATTAAATTTCGAAATAAGTCTTTTATAAACGAGCAGAATTAAAATCCTTCTCTAATTAACACCCGTATGGCGTCAGTCGCACAAATATCGTATTTTAAACGAGTTGGCTTTAAGAAGTTATACGGAAATTGTTTTTGATCATAACATATGCTCTTTATTATATTAAGAAAGTAAGCACGTTGTAATCTGAACAATTTATTATTATTATATATTACTATGTAAATTATTATTAAAGTATAACGTGTGGTATGCGGCTGAGTAGAATAGACCACCCTCATTTCTTACCGAGGCGTCGTAAGAGGCGACTGAGGTAAGTTGACCCGCCGTGTGCTATCCGGCTGAGTAGAATAGACCACCCTCCTTTCTTACCGAGGTGACGTAAAAGGTGGCTAAGGTAAGTTGTATTTTAAACGAGTTGGCTTTAAGAAGTTATACGGAAATTGTTTTTGATCATAGCATATGCTCTTTATTATATTAAGAAAGTAAGCACCTTGTAATCTGAGTTATTAATTATTATTAAATATTATATTTCTATGTAAATTATTATTAAAGCATGACGTGTGGTATGGGGTTGAGTAGAATAGATCATCCTCATTTGTTACTGAGGTGTCGTAAGAGGCGACTGAGGTAAGTTGACCCGCCGTGTGCTATCCGGCTGAGTAGAATAGATCACCCTTATTTCTTTCCGAGGTGACGTAAAGTGCCTGACGTGACGTGGCTAAGGTAAGTTGAAGTCAGGCCGGTCGTATAGTACCTAGACTATATGATTTGTCTATCAACACAACATGGTTTATACATGTTGTGTTGACACTACTTAGACTGGGATAAGGACTTGTGAATGATGACTTTCTGGTAACTAATCTAATTCCCAATTTTCTATACATTATATCTTCACCTTAAAGTTGCCACACTAAATTGCTAGCTCGCAATATATCTTCTTCTCTATACTATTTAGACATGTACAATTCTTCTTTCGAGTAGTATAGTACACAACTAATATAAACTATATTATCTTATCTATTTATTTATCTATCTTTTAATCAATCTATTTTTATTTATTTATTTATTTATTTATTACTATATACATATATATTTTAAACGTATTTTAAAATTAACTAACGCATTGACAGACATGCAAGGATGGCATTGCGATAGTATTAAACTATCGAGGCAACATATACTGATTTCAACAGTCCGTTGGCGCAGTGGGTAGTGACGCTACCGTCAGCTCCGCGGGTCCCGGGTTCGATACCCGCCGAGGACCAAAAATTTTCTGTAAATAAATTGTTGGTTCTACGAACCTGGGTTTATATTTGAATTTAAGTATGTATTTAAAATTATATATGTAGTATATTTACCAGTTGTCCGTCACCCATAACACAAGTATTAGGTTACTTACTTTGGGGGTGGTCGACCGTGTGTGTAAGTGTACCACATTGTTTCCCATGTAAATCTCTGCATATATTAATGTCAGTGTAATATCTTTGTACATTTAAATTTTAATCAAAATACTTGTAATTCAGGACGATAATGTTAGTTTGAACTTTCTGTTAAATTTTCTGAGCACGATGTTAATAGGGAGCTGCAATAGTATCTTGCTCAATACTGTGCAATTTACATCGTTCTAGTAAGACCTAAGAAGCAAAAATTTCATTACAGATATTTTAATAAAATTATTTTGCTATAATCCGCGATACAGTAAATAGAAAATATAAACTAAATGTATAGTGGACCATCCGTTTTTTCATAACCGTTACATGCAGGATTCGTAAAAACACATGCACAAACCTCCATCACTGCCACCACTATACATAAGCACTACACAAGTTCACTATCACAAACTCAAGAATCGTTTCGCCCCGCAACCGAAGCATCATCAGGAGATACACTCCACGACAAAATCGCTATTTTCTTTGCGATTGCGTCCACTATACATTTAGCACTATATATATTTTCTATTTATTGTATCGCGGATTATAGCAAAATAATTTTATTATTACTTTTGTATTATGGATCTCCGCAAAGTAACGCCTAATTCTATAAATTTTTTACAGATATTTTTAAAACGTATAAATACTTTGAATAGACATAAAACTTCTGAAAGTGAAGCTGATATCTTTCCACCGAAAAAAATGTTCTCACTTGTCTATACTGATGACGACGAAAAATTCAGTAAATTAAGGTAGTGTTAGATGTAAATATTTTAATATATTGTTGTATTTAATATAAAGTTTAATATATCATTACTGTGTGCTATAAATATATTTATATTTACAACTGTAAAGTAAAAATTAAGTTGTTTTTGCAGAGGTAAAAACAAAATATTGATATTAAACTACCATACAGCGATTTGACAATTTGAACATCGAGACGTAGACTGTAAAATTTCTAATTAACTTGAACTTTGTGCCTTCTAAGCATATAATTCTTAAGATGCTTTGGATCGGATTGCAGACACTTCAAGATTCTTAATGTTTTAATTTAAGTTTTTTTAAGTCCATTATTTCTACTTAGGCACGACTTGATAATCACTTTACTAAATATCACTGCCTGCACTTATCTTACTCTAAGCGGGTTCGGCACAACATGTAACGAACATATTGTCACATAATTTGGCTACGTATTTACAACCGACCGCCTGCCTGACGTCAACTTACCTTAATCGTATTTTACTAACCCTTCGTAAGAAATAGGGTGGTCTATTCAACTCAACCCGATACCACACGATGGGCCAATTTACCTTAGTCGCCTTTTAAGACACCTTCATAAAAAAAGAGGGTTGCCTATACCACAGCCGGATACCACACGGCATCGTTTGTTGATTACTTCAATTACAAAATAGTTTACATTACGCAATCGACTTTTCTCTCGTCTCATTTCTTAAGTACGTCGTCTAGAAATAGTTCAATCTATTCTACTTTTTCATTATATTCTACTCTAGTAGATACCACACGGTGGGTCAACTTATCTTAGTTGCCTTAAAGACACTTTGGTAACAAATGAAGGTGGTCTATTCTATTCAGCCGGATATCATACGGCGGCATCACTTTACACAATATATCATTAAAAATTCCAAGTAATAAAATAATTACTAAACTTTCTCCTAATTAAATTAACTCGCATGATGTGACGCACTTAAAATCAGCTAGTTTTAAACCACCTCATTTAAAACTTTAATAGGATTTGAGACCGAAAGCTATTTTTAATTAAAGCGCTCCTTTTTGACACCGAACGGCACTTTCGACGACAAATTATAATTGGAATTTGTACTCTTATTTGATTTTAAATAAATTAAGGATATTAAGGATTTATTATTTCGTGAATACTTTAATCGTGTGTACGGCATGCGTATATATTGTTAATACTGTCAAAAATGAAAAACAATAATGATGACGGAACATAAGGAACAGGGAAATTTCATTTGTGTTTATTTTATTTTATCTTTATTTGGGAAACAAATTTCTTTTCTATTACTCATCATCATTCTCCTGCCCTTATCCCACTCTCAGTGGGCTCGGCACAACATGTTCAAACATGTTGTCACATGATTTGGCTACGTATTTAACGACCGGCCGCCTGCCTGACGTCAACTTAACTTAGTCGCCTTTTATGCACCTCGGTAAGAAATGAGGGTGTCTATTCTTTGCAGCCGGATACCACATGGCGCATACCTTAGTCGCCTCTTACGACACCTCGGTAAGAAAGAAGGGTGGTCTATTCTATTCTGCCGGATACCACACGGTTTCTATTACTATATAAATATTTAAGCATAAATGTAGCATACATCAATGAAGTTTCCACAAAAAGAAAAAGATAGACGCTCTGGAGTTTTGATGCTGCCGAAGAATGCTTCGAGTATTTTGAACTGAATTTGGGATCAATATATAAATACTTGAAAAGCTCGGCATTAAGCAGCGTCTATCGACTACAGTCGAAACACGTATTTTGAAACAGTTTGGCCACTTCTCGCGCGGAGACGAAGTGTCTGGAACGCTTTGTAGCTCAAGGCAGGGTCTAGGGTGCTAGACCTCGCGGTCGATCGCCTATGCGGTGTACCGAATAAATAAAATCAGCTGTGGAGTCTTTATGAATGCGCCAAGAAGACAGCAAATAGAAATAAATGACTAAACGTCGTTAGGGGAGCGATTTTTTTGTCGATTTTTTGTTGTTAGCCCTACTGGCCTTTACAGCGTCACCGGTGGAATGGGCGAGCGCAGAAGCTTCGTCGGGCAAAATTGGTTAGTAATACGCACTTGTAACTTACTAGGAGCGTCGCCTTAAGGGTGTCTTCTGCGAGCCCGAACCTCGGCTTAGTGCGGCGCGTTTTGTAGGACTTTATCTAACACATTGACTTTGAAGAAGTCTGCATCACGGCGGCCGCTTGACACAAGCAAACGGGGATCTCGTCTTCGCCGGCGAAAACGCTGTTTGTGTGTATGTTGTACGTATATCTTGTTTGATGCTGTTATAGCATCGTCGGGGTCGTTAAGGAAAGCTAAACACCTTATAGTTGGACGCGGCCACTATAAACGGATTCGGGTGTACGGACGCTTTCTCGAAGTAAGTCCTTGAGAAGCGTTTGAAAAGATCGGCTATCGTGGTTATAGGGGAGCGATATGCGCCTCTATAACGTGACGGCCACGACCGCTCTGTCAAGAGCGTATCGAAAAAGAAGAAAGACAAAAGCGGAAGTGGAGTGGGGCATAATCTCAATTCATATATTTTCTTTTATCGTGAATTATAGCAATATATTACTGCTTCTATATTATACCGCTGTGTGGAATCCGGCTGAGCAAAATTGACAACCCTCATTTCTTTTCGAGGTGTCGTAAAAGGCGACTAGTTAAGGTAAATTGACATCAGGTAGGCGGCTGATCACAATATGTTTAAAACATGTTGTGCTGACCTCACATAGAGTGGAATAAGGGCAGGAGATTTATGTAGTAATTAAAGCGGCCTGTTACAATCCCACTGCTGGAAATAGGCCTCCTCTCTCCGTTTCTGGAGAGAAGGGTTGGAGCTAAGACCTACCACGCTGCTCCAATGCGGATTGGTAGGTTACACATATCTCCAGAATTCTCTAGAGATATGCAGGTTTCCTCACGATGTTTTCCTTCACCGAAAAGCGTGTGATAAATTGCAATTATCAATTAGACAAATGAGTTTTAATAGAAAAACTCATTGGTGCCTGCCCGGGTTTGAACTCGTGTTTCCCTCGAAAGAGTCGCACGGACTCGCCGCTGGGCTATCACAGCTCGGAGATTGATGATTGTTGCTTTTATATTGTAATTTTTCAGGCAATATTTTATTAATAAATAAATAGAAAGTGAGAGTATCAAATTAGTATTTACTTTACACCAGTGATGTAATGCATTTCTTCAAACTATGCATATGTATCTTGTATCTAATATCACAGTTTTTTCTCCTAAAAACATCGAATTTCTAATTGTAATTTGTTATAATTTTTTTTTTTATTTACGCCGTGTGGTATCCGGCAGAGTAGAATAGACCACCCTCCTTTCTTACCGAGGTGTCGTAAGAGGCGACTAAGGTATGTGCCGTGTGGTATCCGGCTGCATAGAATAGACCACCCCATTTCTTACCGAGGTGTTGTAAAAGGCGACTGAGGTAAGTTGATGTCAGGCAGGCGGCCGGGCGTAAAATACGTAGCCAAATCATGTGATAACATGTTTGTAACATGTTGTGCCGACCCCACTTAGAGTGGGATAAGGGCAGGAGAATGATGATATATATATTTTTTTTCGTTATTCGTTTGTTTTTCCAGTAATTTTTTGTTAATACTCTCTTACCTCTTACGGTGTGTTGATAAGGGTAAAATATTAAAATAATTTGAACATAAATTTACTGGTTCCGTAATTAAATAAGCCCGCATGACGTCATATTGTAATCAGGCCTTTAAAAGTCCAACCAAAGCAACAAGATCCAAACAACAGATCAAAAGGCCATTTTTAATGAAACCACTGGAAGCTTGTTATTTGATACAAAGCAGTTATTTCCGATTGTAAAATTTACTTTACTTTTACAAGAATTTTTATATGGGTCATACTATAATGTAATGAATAATATTAGTTAGATCTGACCTAGTTACGGATAAAGACTGTGACCATATAATATACAAGTTTGCTGAAATTTTAAGCATTGAATTTATGACAAAAGTCAATATATGTAATGCTAAATGTTGAGTGTACTATCCGTTCTCATACCTGATACATGTAGAATTCGTATAAACTATTGCACTATCCACTAATTACACAACAATACACAAACACTGCACACATTCACTGTCGCAATCTCAACAATCGTTTCGCCCCGTAATCGACGCATCGTCAGCAGATATACTTCACGGCGAAATCGCAGAGTTTAGGAATTCTGCATTTAGCAAGTATGAGAACGAATGATACAGTGTACATTAAGCATCACATATATTATCTTTAATGAAGCTGTAATAGCCCAAGATAAGATACGATAAGAAACTCTTTATCACACACAACAAAACATACAAAAGAAACAAATAATTAAATATAAAATGTGTATGGGCGGCCTTATCACTTTGAGTGTGAGTAAAAAGACGACAAGATAAAATAAATTTACATAATGAGTAATCGAATTACTATATACTATTAATAATAGCCAATAGCCCAACGGTGAGACCGTCCGACTTTTTCGAGGGGTCACAAGTTCAAACCCCGGGCAGGCACCAACGACTTATTCTGTTAAAACTTATGTGTCTAATTGATAATTGCAATTTATCACACGCTTTGCGGTGAAGGAAACATCGTGAGGAAACCTCTAGGGAATTCTAGGGATATGTGTAACCTAACAATCCGCATTGGAGCAGCGTGGTAGGTCTTAGCTCCAATCCTTCTCTCCAAAAACGGAGAGAGGAAGTCACTGCCCAGCAGTGGGATTATAACAGTCCTTTACTTTTATATTTTCTTTTATTGTGGATTATAACAAAATAGTACTTTCATTACTTTCGTTTTATGGACATAATAATTCTGTAAATTATTATGAAAGGCTTTAAACCGCTGTGTGGCGTACAGTCACAAATTAATTCACAAGCAAAACCATAGCCCACAGGTTGTATAGTTTTAAATAACCAGGCCGTGAGTTATGGATAAATAAAAATGTTATGCGAAATAGGCATATGGGAAATACTTGACGGTCGTACGTGAAAATAAGTTTCCTGTATCTTGTGCCCTCCGTCGGAACCTGTAGTATATAAGCTAAGTTATTTTCATTAAAATTGAAATTCAAATTCAAAATATTATTTATTCAAGTAAACTTGTAAACAAGTGCTTTTGAATCGTCAACTTTACTGCTGGTTCGGAAAGCTGTTCCTACCGAGAAGAACCTTGCAAGAAACTCGGCGGTTCTTTATAAAAAATCTTAAAACTAGTTACATTTATTTATTACTGTCTTGTACAGGGTAGAAGTCCACACATCCTTATCATCCAAGTAATCTTCAACAGTATAGAAGGCCTCTATTTAACAGTGTTTTTAAACTGCTGTAATGGCATGGCCAAAATTGATTTCGGAATTTTATTACAGAATCTTATACCCAAAAACGATTTACGATTTACGTTATTGTTATATATACTCTCTTTCTTACTGTAACTTGTTAGCAAGTAGTCAATAATATATACATTTATAATTTCATCAAGTTATATAATTGAACACTTTCTGTTCGATTGCGTACCGTAACTATCCACAATCGCAACATGCTTCTTTCTTTCTTCTTTCTCCTACCCTTATCCCACTCTAAGTGGGGTCGGTACAACATGTTTTTCTCTTCTATCATTCGTCAACTCTGGCGCTACTCCTTTTATATGCATGTCAAACTTCACACAGTCCAACCATCTCTTTTTAGGCCTTCCTCTAGTCACATATCCATCCACATTCATACTCAACACTCGTTTGATCACATAACTTTCATCCCTCCTCATTACATGTCCATACCATCCCAATCTTGCACCTCTCATCTTTTCTATAATGGGCGTAACTTTCAGACTTCCCCTTATATACTCATTTCTTATTTTATCAAGTCTTGTCACACCACACATCCACCTTAACATCCTCATCTCATTTGCATGTACTCGTCTTTCAACCATCTTTTTCATTGCCCAACATTCTGATCCATACATTACGACAGGTCTTATGACAGATGTGTAAATTTTTCCCTTTAGTTTAGGGGGCATTCGGGGGTCACATATTGTGCCTGAGACCTGTCGCCACTTCATCCATCCTGCATTCATTCTATTCCTCACATCGCGATCAATTTCACCGTTTTTTTGGAAAAGCGAACCAAGGTACCGGAAGGCGGAGCAGACTGGCAAAACAACACCATTTAAGGTTATTGGTGTTTGCGTTACAACATGGTTACAAACGCAACATGCTGTAGCTACAAAATAAACTGTCCGTAAGAATCTCCGTGAAATTGCTTATACTGCCTCTCTCATTTATCAAGTCTATTGCCCTAGCACACTTCATATTCCCCGCATACGATACAGCTGTCCAGTTCTTGATTGCACACATGCGTCATGCAAAATGCATTCCGTTTAAAATGTTTTTACACAGCAAATTTTTAAATGGGATACCAAAATTTTCGTTGGCCGCTGTCGACAATGTTATTTCAAGCGGCGGTACCGTTTTAACTGTTTCTGACAGTTTGTGAAAGCGGAATTTTGAGCGTTCGGCTTTTTTTAGCTTGTAAAATTCTCTTTAAAAAGGACTATTTTGGATATTTAAAATTGGTTGTCACGGCTTGTATGGGTTTCCTTTATAGAGAGTTCTATTGACACGCATTTCCACCGTATGCCTTCAGCGCATTCTCTTGTGCCGTGTGGTATCCGGCTGAGTAGAATATACCACCCTCATTTCTTACCGAGGTGTCGTAAAAGGCGACTAAGGTAAGTTGACCCACCGTGTGGTATACGGTTGAGAAAGATAGATCACCCTGTTTCTTACCGAGGGGTCGTAAAATACGATTAAGGTAAGTTGACGTCAGGCAGGCAGACGGTCGTAAAGTACGTAGCCAAATCAAGGGACAACATGTTTGTGACATGTTGTGCCGACCCCACTTAGAGTAGGATAAGGGCAGGAGGATGATGATGATCTGTTATCATTTATAAGCTACGGTGATGGTAAAAAATGGTCGCTTTCTTGACATAGTGTTTATAAGAAATTGATAGTTTTACTGCTATTGTAGCTTTTATTTTAAAAGTACATCTCATATTTATATATATTTCACATTTCAGATTACTAATACGAAACGCATAAATCTTTGTTTCGATCCCTCAATTTTTATCTTCCAATGATTTATAGAAGCAGGCGTTACTTTGCGGAATTCCATATTACAAGCAATATAACAGAACTAACTACTTTGCTATAATCCGCACGGGTTAAGCGAATGCATGCAAAGCTAATGTGTATGAAGCAGGCAAAATCTACGCACCTTATACATGCAGGACAAGCCACCACATGCACCTTGGGGTGCATGTGCACCTTGGGGTGCATGTGCACCTTGGGGTGCATGTGCCCCTTGGGGTGCATGTGGCTTTGCATGCATTCGCTTAACCCGTGCGGATTATAGCAAAGTAGTTAGTTCTGTTATATTTTATCTTCCAATAAAGAGTATAATAAAAACACCACGGATATAATAAATTTGATAGTTATTCGTTTGAACACAGTCACTGAGCAGTGAAAAACAACACTCGCTTTGAGATTAAAAAGGGACGCAGCAAGAATAAAATATAATTATAATAAATTCCCTACCATTTACCAATTATATAATTTATAGGAGGGACGGAGTTTTATACTCCGTCCCTCCTATATATCCAGTATATTCGACAATCTAAATTCAATTCAAATATTTCTATGTGTCGAATTACAACAAAAAGTTAGGATATAGAATCCCACATATCTAATTTCAATAAATTAAAGAAGGAAATGATAGATTGATTTCATTTCATTTGTCTTTTTATGGTTCCGAAATATATGATTCTGGCATATACTGAGGACATAATATAATGAACCGGGATGAAATAAGGGATGGGATAAAAAATGTGGATACGTGACTAGATGGATTGGATTGGATTGTGTAAACTATGACATATAAAAGGAACGGTGCCATTTCACGAATAATAGAATAGAATTAAAGAGAAAAACATATTGTCTTGACCCCACTTAGAGTGGGATAAGGACAGAAGAATTATGACATATGTGATCCTGAATGAGTGAATGTTTGTGAGTAAACGCGTGTGCGTTAACGACACATATACGTTTCTAAAACACCATCATTCTCCTGCCCTTATCCCTCTCCAAGTGGGGTCGGCACATCATGTTTCAAAAATGTTATCACATGATTTACGACCGGTCGCCTGCCTGGCGTCAACTCACCTTAGTATCTTACGGCCCCTCGGTAAGAAAGAGGGTGGTCTATTCTACTCAACCGTATACCACACGGTGGGTCAACTTACCTTAGTCGCCTTATACGATACCTCGGTAATCTATAACACCATTTTGCAATATCTGGATTATAAAAAAAACAAAACTATTTATTACTATATTAGCAAAGGCTTATCCTAATAAAGATAATTTTATACCATAACTGATGTTTTAAAAGATGTTGACAACTTGTATGTATTAAAGTATTCCAGTACACGTGATCATTAATTTTACCTTCTGCTTAAAATCTTATTTAAACCTAAAATCTTCTACCTGCAAGTTAAATAACATGTAACCGGTGCTGTTGTTGATTTATTTTGGCAATAAGTGTCGTGTTAAGCTACGCCATTATCGGCTTGGGCCAACAAGCAATCTACAATACTATTGCAACGGTACAAGTAAAAAGCGATGTATAGTTCCCGGCATTAAATAATGCACATCGATGTTTAGTATTAAACTGATCGAATTCAAAATAAGTCCTAATTGAGTTAGATATATTGTAACCTTAATTTCAATGCCATCTATGACATTGCACCACGAACTGCTACAAAAGCTAGTGTTTTCCTGCTCTTCCCAGTTATGGGTGTCTTTAACACGAATTTTGAAGGTGCAACGCTACGTGTTATTGCAATTTTCCATGAATCAACATTTTTGAATTCGGTCACTTTAATATTAAGCGTTCGAAGTAATGATCGCAAACACAGATATATATTATATACACACATAGCGTCTCGTATTTCTAACGTCAATCGGCCTTGGCTTCGCGCCACACTCCCAATGGTGTGATGACTTTTCATAGTTAGGCTGCCTGTCTTGAGGCTGATACAGAAAGCCTACTATACTGTTGAAGCTTACTTAGATGATAGGGATGTATGGATATAGGTGCACTTCTACCCTGTACAAGACAGTAATAAATAAATGTAACTAGTTCTAAGATTTATATTTTAAAAAGAGCAACCGCCGAGTTTCTTGCTGGCTCTTCTCGGTAGGAACAGCTTTCCGAACCAGCAGTAAAGTTGACGATCCAAAAGCACTTGTTTACAAGTTTACTTGAATAAAGAATATTTTGAATTGAATTGTCCACTGGAGCGGAGCCGAGCGAGGGAGTACTGCGGAGTAAAGTTGCGTAGTGTGTCTGTCCATCAAAGCGGAGTAAGGAAACAGAGCAAAGCGAGAAAGTAATTCAGAGAGGAGTTGCAGAGTGTTTTTCAGTATGCTGAGCTAGGCCGTAAGTACCCAACGAGTCATTTTGAGCTCCATGTAGCGGGCGATAGCCTATATGCACGCGTTCGAGCCCGTACCCACACTCGCTTAACTGCTCCGTTTCGGCGTTCCGTTTCTCCGCACCGCTTCCCTGTTTTTAATGAATATTAAAATATTCTTTCGTTTCCCTGTATATTGACGAGGAGCGGAGATTTCGTGCAATCCTATTGGTTAATATTTCTACGTTTTTCGGCTCCGCAGTCTCACTCCGCTCTGGTGGACCTTCTCTGGAGGCAGCCTTATACCACTACTCCACCACACGTCGCCTTAAGTCTTGGTCTGGCTTCACACGAGGCACTCTGAGGTTCGATGTTCCCTGACACTAGTAAAATTACTCTTCTGCGCACCACTCTCCGCATTTCGAAATCTCGACGATGATTTAAAGGTCCAAATTACTGTTACATTCCACTCGGAACATAAATTTACAATTTATTTAGTTATAATCCGTGAGATATAATTATTAGTCTACTAATACGCCTAATTAGTAACTTAGAATCATATCAGGTATGCCTGTGGCTTCGCCTACGAGGTAGTCAGGGTATCATAAATACGTATTTCAGACAATTTATATAACTATAACGTACTACTAACCTGCTCCAAGAATTCCTTCCTACCTTCCTCAAGAACTGCACTATCTTTTAGTAAAAACCTAACAACACCGTAATCACTTTATCATTATTTTTCTATTTACGGCTTAAGTTATCTTAAGGAGCGGGTGGGATGAATAGAAGTTTGTGTTATACAAATTGCCATCGAGATTGTTAGATACACGTTTTTCCCTATATTCCATACGTGTCTATGTGGATTTTATTCTATGCTAGCTGTGCGCGGCTATGCCCGCGTGGAAATCAGCCATTTCTTGTGTCACAATTTTTTCCTAGAATTCAAATTTTAAACAAAAGTAGTTATTGTGAGTTAACCATAACAGATAGAGACATGCTATCCCAGACTTTTCTGTAGTATTTTTATAGATCTACAATTCTCTAGTACATTACTTAAGCATATCTGTGCTGGTTTACGCAGCGCACGCGACCAAAGCTCCGAGCAAGCAAGTTTTCTAACAACTGCGCGATCTCTTCAACACAATTTACGTAATACCGATATTTACTATATACCTAACCCATCCGGAAGTATTGCACTTTTGGTGAAAGCCGTACAAAAATCCGTTCAGTAGATTTTCGAGAAAATCGATTTCATACAAGCAGCTTTTTGGGACTTTGTTTTATAATAAGTATAGATTCCGCTATAATATCGCTTTTATCTTATAATTTACGCCATTTTCAAAGGAGGACGAAGGAAACAATGTTGATAGCGTTTATTAAACAAGCAGCGGTGATTGACGTTGTTTAATAAACGGAAAAAATTGTCTACCTACTGAAAGTTGTTTTTGTTTACGACTTACCGCAGAGTCCGACTTTTGGCTATTTATTTGGCTCTCTTCCGGAAGCGGTTTTAAACTGAACGAACATTGGCACCACGATATCGTACGAATGGGTCAAAAACAATACGATGTTTTTTATCATACATTTCAATATCCTACGTTTTTTAAATTTTAAATATTTGAGTAACTTCTAGTTCAGATCAATTTTAAATTTTTAGGTTCTCCTCAGCTTCTTTCAACTGAAAATAATATTTATGGATAATATAATATATCGACAATGCAATGCTATTTTGCCTAAGTATTAAGCTAATTTAATAGTTAAATTAGAACTACAACTTTAATATTAAAATTAAAATGTTTTAATCGCAACGCTCTAAAATCGAATTTCTCAGTTATGCATTTAAAAAGCTGTAAAAATTATCGTAGTCGTTTCGTCGGCAGCGCATAAGTTTGCAATCAAATGCAAAACTTAGTTCTATTTAGAAGTGTGTATGTGGCGAAAAGGTTTTATTAATCTTTGTTTCGGCCGTTTCGTTAAATTTTGCCAGATTTTTTAATTTCATGTGCGTTAATTATTATGATGATAATATGCGGGGTGATTATAAGTCTTGTTAAAGTAGAAGAAGAAGAATCCTCTTTATTGTACACACAGAATAAAAATTACAGATATTAACACACAAAGACAGATACAATAAGGCGGCCTTATCTAGCGATAACTAGCGACCAGCGATTTCTTCCAGGCAACCTTATATGTTATGGGGCTGTTGATAAGATAGCAGGTAGGATAGTGCAGAGTCTTCTTCTTCTTCTTCGTCAGCCGATGGACGTCCACTGCTGGACATAGGCCTCTTCATGGGATCGCCACACCACACGATCTTGCGCCACCTGGATCCAGTGGCTCCCTGCGACCTTTTTGAGGTCGTCTGTCCACCTCGTAGGGGGTCTACCGACGCTGCGCTTTCCGGTGCGGGGTCGCCATTCTAGCACCTTAAGACCCCAGCGCCCATCGGTTCTCCGCACTATGTGCCCCGCCCATCGCCACTTCAGCTTCGCGACACGCTGAGCTATGTCGGTGACTTTAGTTCTTCTACGGATCTCCTCATTCCTGATTTGATCTCGTAGAGACACTCCGAGCATAGCTCGCTCCATCGCCCGCTGAGCGACTCTGAGCTTTCTTATAAGGCCCATAGTGAGCGACCACGTTTCGGATCCGTAGGTTATCACTGGCAACACGCACTGTTCGAAGACCTTAGTCTTCAGACACTGAGGTATTTCGGACGAAAAGATCTCGCGTAGCTTCCCGAACGCTGCCCATCCGAGTTGGATTCGGCGGCTAACCTCTTTCTCGAAATTGGACCTACCCAGCTGGACTGTATGTCCCAGGTATATGTACTCGTCTACAATTTCGAGTGCAGAGTTCTCAACGATGACCGGGTGGAGCGGAACATGTGAGTTTGACATGATTTTTGTCTTACTCATGTTCATTTTAAGGCCCACCTGCTGAGACACTCTGCTGAGGTCGTCGAGCATTGTGTTAAGGTCCTCCAGACAACCTGCCATAACGACTATGTCGTCGGCAAATCTAAGGTGAGTGATGTACTCGCCGTTGATGTTGATGCCGTATCCGTTCCAATCCAAAAGCTTAAAGACATCTTCCAATGCAGCGGTAAACAGCTTCGGGGAGATGACATCTCCCTGTCGCACACCTCGCCGCATGTGGATTGGTCTCGTAGTTTTGTCTTGGATACGGACAGACATTGTGGCGTTTTCATACAGTTGTTATTATACTGGTAGTTTCTGTAGGTAGTTTCTATACAACATACCAGTTGTCTGACACCTATAACGCAAGTATTAAGTTACTTACTTTGGGGATAGACAGCCGTGTGTAATTGTCCCATATATTTATTTATATTTCGGGAGTTGCTGCAATACTGTGCCATCCCATCCCCATTATAACCACCATTCAAGTCCCTCTCTCTAATGAGAGGGAAGGCCTTCGCTTAGCTGTGAGATAGATAGAAGTAGGCTTTAATATAACTTATGAAAACTTAAGTCGGCAATCCGTTTACAAGGTAATATAAGAAAAGTGTGCAAGTGTGATATTGTCAATATAAAAGACGAGGTCGCAATATTAACTAGTAAACGATATTGAAACTCCTTCCATGGAAATATGTTTGAATCAAATTTTATCCATAAAATGTCGTGTGATGTGATTCTGATATAAGTCGCAGTAACATTCTACTTGATGTAAATTTTATGAGTTCAATATATGCCAGTTACGAAAGGTTAGTTATTTAAAAATACTTTTCCAAACTTTTAGTCTGGTACTGATAAAAGTTATCGCTTGTGCTTAATCTTGATTTCACAAAAAGCATTAGTTTTTCATATATTTTATTATGACGGATACAAGAGTTTGTAAATCGTAAGTGTTAAGTTTGTAAGATTATGCGTATTAGTTGATTAATACCGATTATTAATCGAGTATTCCAGTAAAGTAATATTATAACGAAACTCCAGAATAGACTAATTATATTAAAAGAAAAGTTAATCAAAGTCCTGAGCTAACTACAGTTTCTGATAAAGAAAATTGAATCTTTTCAGCTTCATATAAAACTGCGTTTTAATTATGTGATATTGAAAATGTCTAAAAGATTGAAGCTGAGTTTTGTGGTAGTTCTTCTCGGTAAGAGCAGCATTCCGAACCAGGTGTAGCTTCATTAATCATATTAATCCTCGACAATTCAAAAGTGCTAGAAAGAGATTACTTGAATAAAGATTATTTTGATTTGATTTGAAGATTTATGTTCTTTCTGAAGTTACAGTTGAGTATATAATAAATAAATAAATAATAATAAAAAATAAATATATAGGACATTTACACACACGGTCGTCAGTCCCCAAAGTAAGTAACTTAATACTTGTGTTATGGGTGACGGACAACTGGTAGATATACTACATATATAAGTTTAAATACATACTTAAATACACGCCCAGGCTCGAAGAACCAACAATTTGTTTATAGAAAATGTTGGCCCTCGGCGGGAATCGAACCCGCGACCCGCGGAGCAGAAGGCAGGGTCACTACCCACAGCGCCAACGGGCCAGTCAAAATGCATATAAGATATTGTTAAAGTTTGGAAGGCACTGTTTATAATGTCTAATTCAAATTCAAATTCAAATTCAAAATATTCTTTATTCAAGTAAACTTGTAAACAAGTGCTTTTGAATCGTCAACTTTACTGCTGGTTCGGAAAGCCGTCCTACCAAGAAGAGCCAGCAAGAAACTCGGTGGAGCTCTTTTAAAAAAGAAGATTCTTAATACTAATTACATTTTGTCATAGCTATCCTGCACAAGGTCAAAGAGCAGCTATATCCACGCATTCTTATCATCAATGTAAGCCTCCACGGTATAATAGGCTTTCTGTATCAGCCTCTTTTTAACAGTATTTTTAAATTGCTGTAATGGCAAAGTTAAAATTGATTGTGGAATTTTATTATAGAATCTTATACCCAAACCCACAAACGACTTACGTACTCTTACAAGGCGCAAAGCAGGAGCCGCAAGCTTAATGTATTTTGTGTCTCTCGAAATGTGTCTTCCAGATATGTTTAAAAGATGAACGATAGAGATGAGTGAGAGGGAAGGTTAAGGTCTCAATTTAAGGACAAAATTCCCTTAAAAATATAGATAAAAGTAAGCATCCATTGCCATTTACAAAAACAACAAGTAATTAATTCGCATTTTTATTCTGAGATCAATAACCGTCTTCTGTTTATATATTTTAAGCTAAGATCTGTATAAAAATTCCATACAGTCACTGAAACTTAATAACGAAATGTCCAATACTCGACAATTTATTATAGGCACAAAATATATCGATATTGATAAATTCTTCGAGGCAGATGTACGTTTCATATGAAATTTATTCCATTTCCTGCCGATAGGATCTCGAAACTCACTGAATATAAAATTATAAATGAGACCGTTCACTACCCTTATAAATATTGGGCTTATCAATTTTGTTTACTGTATTTCCATTTAAAAAAAACATATCTGTAAAATATTTAATTACCTTCTAAAATAAAGACTCTCTCTAAATCTATCTCCGTTTTTAGAGAGAAGGATTGGAGCTAAGACCTACCACGATGCTCCAATGCGGATTGGTAGGTAACACATATCTCTAGAATTCTTTAGAAATATGCAGGTTTCCTCACGCTGCTTTCAATCGCCATAAAGCGTGTGATAACATTTTAAAAGTTTTTTAAACCGCGTAACGTAAAGCTAAAATTGACTGCGGAATTTTATTATAGAATCTTATTACAGGCACTATAACAGAACTACCTCGCTATAATCCGCACGGGTTAGGCGAATGCATGCAAAGCTAATGTGTATGAAGCAGACAAAATTTACGAACCTTATACATGCAGGACAAGCCACCACACGCACCCCAACGCTCCTCCACCAGCAACAAAGCACACAAGCAGCACACACACCCACCACCACAACAATCTCGACCGTTTCGCCTCGAAACGTCCCAAAGCCACAAACGTGTCACGTACTTTTTTAGGCGTAAAGCAAGAGTCGCTTATGTCGATTCCTACTTTGTCTATTATGTACATAGCAAATTTTTTAATAATTTATATTTTTATGTACTAAAATTAAATTCCTAAAATATATTCAAATCCAAATGTAACAATACCTATTGCCTCAACTTCTTTCGCAGAAACCACGCGGATATAAATTGTAAATGCAACCTATAGCTCCTTTTTGTATATACTACACACAACCCTAGCATCTCTTTTCCTTCTAGTCACATACTAGTTTACGTATGTGTTATTATTTTGACAGTTTAATGACGGATTATCTCATTCGGTATATACTTCAAGGCCGTTTCGCAATTCACGGAATGAAACGGGCGTATTCAATTAATCCTCTTTGATAATGTAGATACCCTTCGACGCAATTAATTGAATGAATACCTCTCGACACCTATGTCGGAGAGTTCTTTGGTATTAATGACATTTTTTGCAGACCTGCAACAGTTTGAATGTCTTTTTGATTTTCTTTTAGATGCCATGCTGGGTTATAATGCATATTTGACTATATATTTTCTTAATGCGCGTCGTTTCTAGGTAGACGATAAAATTAAAGAGATACAAGAATCTGTTAAATCAAACACTTCAGATGCTGCGTTACGACGTGATGTAGACCTCAAAACATGAGTTCAAGGGAAAGAAGGTTAGCGATTTCTAAGTCCCGTATATGATTATGGTTTTTCGTTTTACTTTGGACGCTTAGAGATGTTCCAATTAGGGAAAGACCTAAATTGCAGGTCTTTTACCGGAAATTCCTATCGTTGGTATTGAGGTAGAAATTAGCGAGTCCTTAGTCGATATATGCATATATGTAAAATCATTTTGCCGTACTCATTGAGGATTATACAAACTCATTCTTAATTCTATATAACAACGATTTATCTCTCTCAAGAACTCTTCGTTTATACATTACTTTATTTATTTATACATTAATATTTTTTTATAATATGCCATAATTGCCACTACTAATTGAAAATTCCTTCTGATAATACAGTTTTTTATGGTGACTCGTTCACTGTTAGTACCATCAAACTTTGGAATTCACTGCCTCCGACCATTAGACAGGCAAAATCGCTGAATATTTTTAAGCGATTGTTGAAAAAACATTATCTCGCACTATCTGTGTAATTTGATAACGACGTTAATTAATTTTATTTGTATGTTATTATATACCTTTTATTTATTATATTTTATTTTATATATATTGATATAATATATGCATTTATTTATATATTATATAAGTATTTGTTTATATATTCGTGTGTACTTGATGTAAGTTTATTATATATAGAGTAATAAATATTGCTTAATTTTATAATTATCTTTATGTACTCTGCACTTAGGAATTTAATTTTAGTACATAAAAATATAAATTATTAAAAAATTTGCTATGTACATAATAGACAAAGTAGGAATCGACATAAGCGACTCTTGCTTTACGCCTAAAAAAGTACGTGACACGTTTGTGGCTTTGGGACGTTTCGAGGCGAAACGGTCGAGATTGTTGTGGTGGTGGGTGTGTGTGCTGCTTGTGTGCTTTGTTGCTGGTGGAGGAGCGTTGGGGTGCGTGTGGTGGCTTGTCCTGCATGTATAAGGTTCGTAAATTTTGTCTGCTTCATACACATTAGCTTTGCATGCATTCGCCTAACCCGTGCGGATTATAGCGAGGTAGTTCTGTTATAGTGCCTGTAATAAGATTCTATAATAAAATTCCGCAGTCAATTTTAGCTTTACGTTACGCGGTTTAAAAAACTTTTAAAATGTTATCACACGCTTTATGGCGATTGAAAGCAGCGTGAGGAAACCTGCATATTTCTAAAGAATTCTAGAGATATGTGTTACCTACCAATCCGCATTGGAGCATCGTGGTAGGTCTTAGCTCCAATCCTTCTCTCTAAAAACGGAGATAGATTTAGAGAGAGTCTTTATTTTAGAAGGTAATTAAATATTTTACAGATATGTTTTTTTTAAATGGAAATACAGTAAACAAAATTGATAAGCCCAATATTTATAAGGGTAGTGAACGGTCTCATTTATAATTTTATATTCAGTGAGTTTCGAGATCCTATCGGCAGGAAATGGAATAAATTTCATATGAAACGTACATCTGCCTCGAAGAATTTATCAATATCGATATATTTTGTGCCTATAATAAATTGTCGAGTATTGGACATTTCGTTATTAAGTTTCAGTGACTGTATGGAATTTTTATACAGATCTTAGCTTAAAATATATAAACAGAAGACGGTTATTGATCTCAGAATAAAAATGCGAATTAATTACTTGTTGTTTTTGTAAATGGCAATGGATGCTTACTTTTATCTATATTTTTAAGGGAATTTTGTCCTTAAATTGAGACCTTAACCTTCCCTCTCACTCATCTCTATCGTTCATCTTTTAAACATATCTGGAAGACACATTTCGAGAGACACAAAATACATTAAGCTTGCGGCTCCTGCTTTGCGCCTTGTAAGAGTACGTAAGTCGTTTGTGGGTTTGGGTATAAGATTCTATAATAAAATTCCACAATCAATTTTAACTTTGCCATTACAGCAATTTAAAAATACTGTTAAAAAGAGGCTGATACAGAAAGCCTATTATACCGTGGAGGCTTACATTGATGATAAGAATGCGTGGATATAGCTGCTCTTTGACCTTGTGCAGGATAGCTATGACAAAATGTAATTAGTATTAAGAATCTTCTTTTTTAAAAGAGCTCCACCGAGTTTCTTGCTGGCTCTTCTTGGTAGGACGGCTTTCCGAACCAGCAGTAAAGTTGACGATTCAAAAGCACTTGTTTACAAGTTTACTTGAATAAAGAATATTTTGAATTTGAATTTGAATTTGAATTAGACATTATAAACAGTGCCTTCCAAACTTTAACAATATCTTATATGCATTTTGACTGGCCCGTTGGCGCTGTGGGTAGTGACCCTGCCTTCTGCTCCGCGGGTCGCGGGTTCGATTCCCGCCGAGGGCCAACATTTTCTATAAACAAATTGTTGGTTCTTCGAGCCTGGGCGTGTATTTAAGTATGTATTTAAACTTATATATGTAGTATATCTACCAGTTGTCCGTCACCCATAACACAAGTATTAAGTTACTTACTTTGGGGACTGACGACCGTGTGTGTAAATGTCCTATATATTTATTTTTTATTATTATTTATTTATTTATTATATACTCAACTGTAACTTCAGAAAGAACATAAATCTTCAAATCAAATCAAAATAATCTTTATTCAAGTAATCTCTTTCTAGCACTTTTGAATTGTCGAGGATTAATATGATTAATGAAGCTACACCTGGTTCGGAATGCTGCTCTTACCGAGAAGAACTACCACAAAACTCAGCTTCAATCTTTTAGACATTTTCAATATCACATAATTAAAACGCAGTTTTATATGAAGCTGAAAAGATTCAATTTTCTTTATCAGAAACTGTAGTTAGCTCAGGACTTTGATTAACTTTTCTTTTAATATAATTAGTCTATTCTGGAGTTTCGTTATAATATTACTTTACTGGAATACTCGATTAATAATCGGTATTTGTAGCGGATATACTTTGTACAGCGAGTAATAAAACACGTGTGGATTCTTGAGTGTGGCGGCGTGCGCGCGCTATCGTGCCGGCGAGCGAAGTGACCGTTACGGCTCGGGTGGGGCGCTTTTATACACGCGTAGCGCTTGCACTCGCACTATCTTTATTTAACAATAACTATTTACAAAGGTTCTTAGTCTAGCAACTTACGTATACGCCTTATAACTATTACGTATGTCTTATTAACTAACTTAACCATTTACGAATAAAAGACGATTACTCTAAATGTTTATTCTAAAATACTCTATTCTACAACCTATCTTATTAATTAATCTTTATTATTAAGTACAAAATGGAGAAAAAGTTAGTATTAAATACAAAACGGAGAAATCGTCGTCTACATTCCCCCCTCCGTGCGAGAGTGCTTCGAGCACTAACTCGATGCTGCTGACGGCGATTTGGATATCACTACCAGCTTCGGAGTAGACCTCTTGAGGATTCCGGCAGCGGAGGTTTTGCATAGTGGTGTTGTCCAGTGCCGTATCTTGGGGCGATGGTAGAAAGGGACTCTCTTAGCCATCTTTTCCAAAAATGATCGGTCAGGCGCTGTACGGCGCTTCCAGGTGGCAGATCCGATCAATTCATGATCGTTGAATTCGCCAAATCGTTGCGTACCGCTCGATCGTCCGATTAAGAAATGGTTCGGCGTGAGGCTTTCTTCCTCTTCTAGTTCCATTGAAACGTCGGTGAGTAGACGAGAATTAATTGGATGTTCCGCTTCTAACAACGAGGTGAGAAGTATTTCTTCGCGAGGGTGTCTCGTCGCGAAGGTGGCGGAGAGCGCGATTTTGACAGACCGCACCAACCGTTCCCATGCTCCTCCCATGTGTGGTGCTCCAGGAGGGATGAATTTCCATTTTATGCCTCGTTGCGTTGCTTTCTCGGTCATTTTTTCGAATTCTTTTCTAAGTTCTTTATTGGCGCCTACGAAGTTGGTGTCGTTATCGCTGTATATGATTGTGGGAGTGCCTCTGCGGGCTATCATGCGTCTTAACGTGAGCAACATGCTATCGGCTGATAGCAACGTGGCCATTTCGAGGTGTACGGCTCTGTTTTTTATGTAAATCGCTGAACACGGAGATGAAGTTGCCCCAAATATTAAGGTCTTCATCCTATATTCCCGCGGTTCTGTGTCGGAGTCATTTTTCCATAAAAAACGAAGACTGTCTCTATCTTCATCACGTATCTGAACGCGTAGGAACATTTCTTTAATATCTGCCGCTATAGCTACGGGACCTTGCCGGAATTTTATCAATACGCCGAAAAGCGATTGCAGCAGATCGGGCCCAGGCAGCAAGGCGTCGTTCAAGCTTTCACCATTCGTGCGCTCGGCTGCGTCGAACACTAATCTCATTTTTTGTTTTTGAGGGTGTACGACGGCAAAATGTGGCAGGTACCATGTTCTAGTAGAGGTGGGATGACTGTTCGCCAATTCAGCGTAGCCAACGTAGCGTAGCGTAGTAAATAAATTTTCTATTTGCTCAGTGTATTTCGCTTTAAATCTTTCGTCCTTGGTTAATTTATTCATAATACCAGCTAGGCGGCGAACTGCGCTGTTTCTGTTTGATGGTAAAGTTTCATTGTCGCTTCGCCATAATAAGCCGCATTCGAATTTCCCTTCGGGGAGTCGTCTCGTGGTATTCTCCAATAACATCAGCGCTCTTTGTTCGGGGTCATTTATCGGCTTTTTGGGTGCTATTCCCAACGAGTCTAATTCGAAGTGTGATTTGATCAGGTTTTCTATTTCACTTGCCTTGCTTTGTCGTATGTGGTTTATAAACAACACGGGTTTCGTCGTGTCAGTCTTGCAACCGTGCAATATCCAGCCAAGCCGTGTAAATGAAGCCACTGGTCGGTTCGGTTCACCGGTTTTCAATTTTCTCGAAACAATCAGATGCCAATTGTCTTGGCCTATTAGGAGAGAAGGTCGTGTTTCTTCGTATAATAACTGATCTTCGATGTCGACTAGATGAGGGCAGTTCTCGATGTCTCCCATCTTGATCGATTGTGATGCCAAATTTAATTGTTGTATGGTGTACGCTTTCATGTGTGCGTACTCTCTTCCAAACATACCTCTAATTTGCAGCTTCAAACATCTCGATTGTCCCGTCTCTATCTTGTGACCGCCAACGCCCTCTATCGAGAGATCGTGTCGCGATCCCGTGGCGCCTAATTGATCAGCCACTTCTTCTAGTAGTAGCGTGACGGTCGAGCCCTCGTCTAACAAGGCCGAGACGGTTGCTGTGCCGTTCGGTCCGCTTAATTCGACCGGCACGATCTTTAGGTAGGTTCTCGATGTGCCCACATGGTTCACGGAAACGATTTTGTTCTGCTCAATATTTTGTTCGGTGGTTGCATGGAGCATAGCATGATGGTTTCTAGAGCAGCCGTCTTTGCCACAACGTTTAGAGCTGCATGCTTGGTTGCGGTGATTTGTTTTAAGGCACTTGAAACACACTTTTAACTTTTTCACTATCACCCACCTCTGTTCCACGGATTCCTTGGTGAACTGTGCGCAACCATCCAGTTCATGTTCACTTTTGCACAATAAACACTTTTTCTTTTCTTTTCGTATGACACTTAATACGATATTCTTTTCAGTTTCAAATTCGTCGTTATCACTATCATCTGATCCCGATTCCGCGCTGCTACATTTATTGTGTTTAGCAGCGTGTACTTTTGCGTTTCGAAATGATCTTCTGAACGGTTCTGATTTTACGCGTGGTGAGGGTTGAGTGTCGTATGTCCCAAACTGGTCTGCGATCGTGTTCAAGAATTTTGACAGTGCGACCAACACCGGTTCCTCTTCTCTAGTGGATCGGTATTCATACCATCTAAACTTAACTAGCATGTTCATTTTATCGATGATCTTTTCGGCTATGTCGTTTGAGTACAAGTAATCTACTCTATTCATTTGCCGTATTGCGTTTACGCTGTTGCTTACACTCGTAGCGAATACACCTATGCCCTTTATATCGTGTGACATAGGTGGTATTCTTTCTAGTAAAGCCACCTCGCTTTTAACTAAGTGAGTGGGTTTTCCAAATCTTCTTGCCAATGTTTCTAGTATCTCTACAGTATTTGTATTTGTGTATAATAGAGATCTTACGGCTTCTCTCGCCTGTCCCTGTAGGGATCTTCTCAGGCGAGCTATATTCTCGATTTCACTAAAATACAACTTCGTGTCTTTGTACGTTGCGGTAAACGCAATCCAATCTCTCGGGTTGCCGTCAAAATACGGTAATTCACTAATGTACCTCGGCGGAGCTTTCATTGTGTTTTCTTTAGAGCCATTTATGGCGGCTATTAGGGCGGACGTAAGTTCGCATAGCCCATTGTTCTCACCCGGCCCGGTGCCTTTTGTACTTTGCTGTGGCGGCGGCGATGTTTCGATCCATTCGGATACCGGTTCGTTATCTTCGTCACTCAGGTCCGAATGATCGGCGTCTAGGCGTAATAATTCAAGTTTTGTTCGCGCTAGAGCTGCTGCGGCCTCGGCTCGTTCTAGCTCCAAACGCGCCTGTAATTCTGCGCGCCGGCTAATTGAACTGCGTGACGCCGTTGTCCTCTTTCCTGTTGCCGCCGGTGCAGTCGGTTCGGTGCACGTGGTGTTTTCTGGACCCGTGATGCTTTCCGGGCATGTTGTGTTTTCTGAGCACGTGGTGTTTTCTGGGAGCGTGGTGTTGTCCGGGCATGTGTTATTTTCGGTGCTTGTACCGACGCTCTCTTCATTCAGCGACTTCTTGCTTCGCGTTCTTATGGTACTCATCTTGAGTTCTTTTCCTTCTTATTTCCCTATCTTTCCCTAGCGGCCCTAACAATCTCGTTCGAGGGCCCCGAGAGACACGCTCTCCCGAGGATGGAGATTTAGGATAAGAAAGGTAGGAGTCGCCCGCCAGAGGGCACCGTGTGAAATTAGAGTGCTCGGGTATCGAGAGGAACGCTCAACACCTTCGGCGTGCCCACCAAGAGGCCACTAAATCACACGAGCCTTATCGGCGCGACCGGACTGGTACAGACTAACAGCCTCGAAAAAGGCAAGCTGGCAGTGTCGTCCGTTACACCACTTCCGCCTCAAGAGGGCGTTTCACTCACTGTCCACCGTTTGACACCGTTAGGTGGTGGGCAAGTGAGCCGCGGCGAACCGCTTTGTGTGCCTTCGGGCACGGAATGACTTCGTACTTGCCGACGAGTTCTTGAAGCGATCTTCGGTAGTGCTTTCACGGTCCGATTCGTCGGTGGCCTGCCGCGTGAACGATTCGTCGAACAATGCTTCTCAGGGCTTCCCGTTGCACTTGTGAGATTCCTCTTCTTTATTTCTTCGATAGCTTCCTTAATCTTGAACGCCAAATTCTTGTAATCCGGAATCGAAGGACCAAACACTGTAGCGGATATACTTTGTACAGCGAGTAATAAAACACGTGTGGATTCTTGAGTGTGGCGGCGTGCGCGCGCTATCGTGCCGGCGAGCGAAGTGACCGTTACGGTTTTTTTTTTTTTTTTTTTTTTTTCGAATGTGTCTAATGCTGTTAGCCCTAATGGCTTTTACAGCGTCACCGGTGGGATGGGCGAGCGCAGAAGCTTCGCCGGGTAAAATTGATAAGAAGCGAGTGTTTTTTAGGCACTCGTAACTTATTGGGAGCGTCGCCTTAAGGGTGTCTCCTGCGAGACCGAACCTCGGCTTAAAGCGGCGCGTTTTGGAGGACTGTATCTAACACATTGACTTTGAAGAAGTCTGCATCACGGCGGCCGCGGCAGAGGGCTGCGGCCGCTTGACACAAGCAAGCGGGGACCTCGTCTTCGCCGGCGAAGACGCTGTTTGTGTGTGTATTGTGTGTATGTCTTGTTGGATGCTGTGATAGCATCGTCGGGGTCGTTGAGGACGCTCTTAGGGCGCCTGTGAAATCGGTTGGGGAAGTTAAACACCTTATAGTTGGACGCGGCTGCTATAAGGGGGTTAGGATGTGTGGACGCTTTCTCGAAGTAGGTCTTCGAGAATCGTTTGAAAAGATCGGCTATCGTGGGAAGGTCGAGATCTCTATGGAGATTTACGTTGCGCACGAACCACGGACAGCCAGTGGCTGTACGCATGAATCGATTTTGAAGTGTCTGCAACGGACACAGGCGTGACTTAGGAACGTGCGCGAACGCGACGCTCGCATAGGTCATTATGGGTCTAATGCAAGTTTTGTAAAGCGTCACTTTGTTGCGAAGTGACAGTTTACTAGTTTTGCACAATATCGGATAGAGGCGTCCCATGGCGTATGCCGCCCGGTTGCGGACAACGCGGATGTGTCGGATGAAGGATAGGGTGGGTTGAAAGATAACACCTAAGTATTTGACTTCCTTTTGCCAATCTAGACGTTTGTTGTAAATTGAGACTCTAGGAGGCGTCTGGATGAAGTCCATGGCTCTCCTAGACCTGGCAAAGAACATTGCTGCACTTTTGTCTGCGTTGATTTCGATTCTCCACCGGCGGAACCAGCTTCCGAGACTATCGGTCGCTGTTTGGAGCCTATCGCTAATAGTTGTAGGATTCCTACAAGTGGTGAAGATTGTGGTGTCGTCCGCGAACATGGCGAGATGGGTGGCTACACTAGATTTAGTGGAGAATCGTGGGATGTCACTCGTGTAGAGTGAATAAAGGAACGGTGAAAGTACCGAACCTTGGGGGACTCCGGCGCGTAAGGTACGTCTTGAGGAGAGCGTACCGTCGATACGATATCTAAAGGAGCGATTTGAGAGATAATCGCGTATGATGAGGACGAGCCTATCGGGAATGCCTAGATTTGCGAGTTTGTATATTAAACCCGCATGCCATACCTTGTCAAAGGCTTTGGCGACATCGAAGAAAACAGTACCGGTGTACCGTTTTTTGGCGAAGCCATTGAGGATGGTTTCGGTAAGTCTATGTACTTGTTGTACCGCGGTGTGTTTGGCGCGAAAGCCGAATTGCTCATCCGGTATGAGCTTCTTCGACTCTATGAACGTTATAAGTCTCGCGAGGATTACTCTCTCGTAGACTTTACCTAAGCTGTTGAGCAAGCTAATGGGTCGATAGCTGCTCGGGAGATTGCTGGGTTTACCCGGTTTACGAATACCTATCACTATTGCTTCCTTCCATTCGTCGGGGAAGGAGCAACCTAACAGGAGGGCATTGAAAATCAAAGCTATTAGGTGTATCAGTTGGTCGGGGAGGCACTTGAGTGCCTTGTTGGAGATGGAATCGGGACCTGGAGACTTTCTAGTCTTCAAGTTTTTAATAATGGAACGGACTTCCTCTCCGGTGGTGGGGGCTAGTGGCTCACTTTCGGGAGCCTTCGTGGATATCGTAGCCGCCGCCAATTCCACCTCAAAGTGGAACTTGGCGTGTTCGGGGTGGCTAGGGTTGTCTGTGCATTGTCCCTCAAGGCTGTCGGCCAAGCACTCGGCCTTATCGATGTCGTCGAATGCGACCGGACGGTTAGGACGTAATAATGGGGGTGTAGCTGCACACTGGTCTCCTCTCAGGGATCTCGAGAGTTTCCAGAAGGCCTGGTGGCTCGGCGAGATCGCTGAGAGTTTCTTATCCCAGTCTGACTGGTGATTGAGCCGGAGTTTTTCCCTAACCTCTCTTTGGAGTCGCCGGAGTGTCCTCCGGTTTTCGTCAGTCGGGTAGGCGTCGTGGGCCCTAGTGGCGGCACGTTTACGTCTAAGTAAGTCACGCAGGTCGTCGGGTAGTCTCCGTCGGCCGTGGTCTTCGGGGACTACCTTGGAGCAACCCTTGAGTGAGTCTGTTATGTGTTTAGTAAGGTGGGTGACTGCGGATTTGGCACTATCCACGGAGTCTATGCTGTCAGGAATTTGACTTAAGTGGTCTGACTGTAAGGACTGGAGTTTCCCGCCTAGCTTACTCCAGTCTATGATCGTTTTGGTGGCGGGGGCCTCGGAGTCTATCCGGCCTAGATGAATTAGAACCGGGCGGTGATCCGAGTCTAATTCATGCAAGACTTCGATAGAACGTAACTGGAGAGTTACGTTTTTGATAATGTATATATCTAACACGTCGGCTTTGTCTGGGTCCCCGTTATGCGGGTACCTAGTCGGTTCGTTTGGGGCTATGACCTCAAAGCTGAGGTTTGGAAGGCCATTGAGACCTTGTAAGATTCTGCCGTTCCTATTGGTACGGCGTGAGTTCCATTGGTCATGTTTGGAGTTGAAATCTCCGGCCAATATTACGGAGTCGCCTAGTGCGAGAAGAGCGCGGACGTCTCTTTCGAGGACGCGTTTAGTGGGACTTAGGTAGACTGAAGCTAGTATGATCGACTGATGGCCGGTCATACCCACCTGACAGACTGTAGCCTCCATGTTGGTGAGTTTAGGGGAATCAAGGGAAGAACAGTGGAGGGTTCTTTTGTAGTAAATTAGCGTGCCGCCTTTTGGGGATGACAGACGGTCATTTCTAATCAAATTAAAATTCGCAATGTTAGGATTGCGAATTTGGGGTTTTAAAAAGGACTCTTGTATTAAAAGAATGTCGATGTTGTGTGCAACTACGAAGTCGCGGACTTCGTCCATGTGATCGATAAGCCCGTTTGCGTTGTACGTAACTAGCTTGAGGGAGTGGGGTCTTTTCCTACTCGTTAAGGGGAAAAGCTTTAAAGCCTAGCGATGGCCTGCACCAAACTGGAGTGTTCGAGCAAGGCCATTAATCGGTTTTGAGGATTACTCCTCAGCTTGTTTGCCAAAATTGACAGCTCCGAAGTGTCAATTTTGGTCACTATTTCGCAAACGAGTTTCATGTCGTCCATGAAACTCGTTGCCGGGGGGGTGGCTGTCGCTTTAGGAGCGGCAGTTTTTTGGGGCGCGGGCTGGCTCGCGGTGACGGCAGCGGGTTTCGCTGCCCCCACGTGAGCGGGCTTCGCTGGCACAGTTAGCTCGGGTGCCTGTTTCCTGTGCCAGGCATTTGTCGTGGGCAGAGGTGCGGGGACGAACCTCTCAGCCGGTTTGGGGGCGACGCGAGCCGCCTTTTTACGGGCGGCCCTTCGGCCCCCCCGTTTTGCCCTGAGCGGGACTTTCGGGCAGCCGCGATAGCTCGCGGGGTGCCCTTGAGTCCTGCACAGGACACAGCTGGGAGGTTCCTCGGACGGAACCGTTCTGGGGCAGTCAACAGTGCCATGGTCGCCCAGGCACTTTACGCACCTTGGTCGTGCGGTGCAGTTTCGCTGCGAGTGGCCATATAGTTGGCAGCGATGGCACTGCCCCATGACCCCACGCGTACGCGGCGTTTCAATACGCAGACCCGACAGTCTGCATATAGTTTTTACGCTGAAGACACGTTTGCCTTCAGGACTGAGGTCGAGGACCGCGAGACAAAGTTCATAAGGAACTTTGGTCCTATGATGGTACATGCGGTGTACCTGCTTAATGGGGAGGCCCTGACTGAGGAGGTCCTGCTTGATTAGCTCGACGTCGAGCTCTACGGGAAGGCCCCGGATGACGACGCGGAGTTCGCGCTCGTCCTCTAGGGCGTAAGTATGGTAGCCGATCTTTTCGGCGTCTAGGAGCGTCGTGAGGCGACGGTGGTCCGCAGAAGACGGACATTGCACCATAATGCCCTGGCTAGTGGACCGGGCAGATGTAAAAGGGATGGACGAGCCATCCATGCGCGGGATTAGGCGGTGCCACTTGTCTTTTTCCCTGACAAATAGGGGCGGCACCTTCTCCTTCCTTTCCGTCATTGGCGAGTCGAGTTGGTCGACGTCGGTGGGGCGGGGAGCCTGTGGGGCAGGCTGGGGTTTGGGGGCGGGACGCTGGGTTGGTAAACCCGCGTCGCTGGTGGCCCTTTTGGGCGGGACGGTCTTGGGAGCCTTCAGCTTTCGCTTCTGGCTCTTTGAGAGGACGGCGGTGAAGCCGTCGTCCTCTTCTGATGCAGCTGAGGTCGAGGGGGACGAGGACTTTGAAGCTTCAGAAGCTTCAGACGTCTCTGAAGGAGACTCGGACTCAGCGTCGGACTGCTCCTCTACTTCCATGTCGGGGGACACGGAGCGGGAGCGCGATAAGCGCTTCTCCGGAGCGGGAGGAGAAGGTGCTGCCGGGCTGCCACTCGCTGCCTGGGAAGGCGGGAGGGCGTTAGTTAGTTCCGCGAGCACTGCGGGGTGGTGCGCCCGGAGGTAAACATAAATGGCGTCCAGGAGCGGAAGCCCCGTGGAGCGTATTGGGGCCATGATGGCCCGCTAGTGTAAGTTTGCCTCCCTGCCGGAGGGCAGGGAGGTGAGTACCTAGGTGGAACCCTAGCCCGAGTCTCTCTCCCTTCGGGGGAAAGAGGTGAGTACCTAATATAATAAATTAGTGTACTTACGCACGGACGGAACCACCTACGGCTAGTGTTATGCGTGAAGCACCACACTACCTAATCCAACAACGATGCACTAACACAATCCACTTGCACTGAACGAACAAACAGTCCAAAGTCCTTTGAGCACTATTTCACTGTCTTTCGCGGCACACGCGTGAGTCTGGCGGGGGGAGCACAAACGGGATTGCGCTCGACCGGGACATCCGCACGCTACGGCGGCGATCGATGGAATGACCGTTACGGCTCGGGTGGGGCGCTTTTATACACGCGTAGCGCTTGCACTCGCACTATCTTTATTTAACAATAACTATTTACAAAGGTTCTTAGTCTAGCAACTTACGTATACGCCTTATAACTATTACGTATGTCTTATTAACTAACTTAACCATTTACGAATAAAAGACGATTACTCTAAATGTTTATTCTAAAATACTCTATTCTACAACCTATCTTATTAATTAATCTTTATTATTAAGTACAAAATGGAGAAAAAGTTAGTATTAAATACAAAACGGAGAAATCGTCGTCTACAGTATTAATCAACTAATACGCATAATCTTACAAACTTAACACTTACGATTTACAAACTCTTGTATCCGTCATAATAAAATATATGAAAAACTAATGCTTTTTGTGAAATCAAGATTAAGCACAAGCGATAACTTTTATCAGTACCAGACTAAAAGTTTGGAAAAGTATTTTTAAATAACTAACCTTTCGTAACTGGCATATATTGAACTCATAAAATTTACATCAAGTAGAATGTTACTGCGACTTATATCAGAATCACATCACACGACATTTTATGGATAAAATTTGATTCAAACATATTTCCATGGAAGGAGTTTCAATATCGTTTACTAGTTAATATTGCGACCTCGTCTTTTATATTGACAATATCACACTTGCACACTTTTCTTATATTACCTTGTAAACGGATTGCCGACTTAAGTTTTCATAAGTTATATTAAAGCCTACTTCTATCTATCTCACAGCTAAGCGAAGGCCTTCCCTCTCATTAGAGAGAGGGACTTGAATGGTGGTTATAATGGGGATGGGATGGCACAGTATTGCAGCAACTCCCGAAATATAAATAAATATATGGGACAATTACACACGGCTGTCTATCCCCAAAGTAAGTAACTTAATACTTGCGTTATAGGTGTCAGACAACTGGTAAATTACACATATATAATTTTTCGAACCTGCCACCCGCGGATCTGAAGGCTCTCTGCCACTTGCGCCAACGGACCAGTGAACAGTATACAAGGTGACACGATGTTTTATTCCACCGTTTTGGTCATGATGATTTTTTTTACACATCAATAAATTCAAATTATTGTTTATACAAGTAAACTTGTAAACAAGTGCTTTTGAATCATCAAAATCTACCGCTGGCAAGCTGTTCCTACTAAGAAGAGCTAGCAAGAAACTCGGTGGTTGCTCTTTTCAAATAAAATTCTTATAACTAGTTAGTTACATTTGATTATTACTATATTGTAAAGGGTAGAAGAGTAGCTATACCTACGCATTTATATCATTTATATATTCCTCAATAGTATAGTAGACTTTTCTATCAGCTTCCCATTAACAGCGCTTTTAAACTGTTGTAGTGGCAAAGATAAAATCGATTGTGGGAACACATCACTCATGTCGTCTTATAACAATAACTCATACGACCGACTATCGAACCCAGTAATTCTTCGTCAAAATTAGATCTACCATCACGGTTATAACCTTCAAGCTATATTAATATTTAATGTAGCTAAAATGTAAATTACTATAATAAATTCTATTGTAGGTAAAATATTAAGTTAATATCCAGTGTTAAAATTATTTAATCATAAACTCGAATGTAATATTATCTAGAAGTAATAAGTGTTAGTAGCTTTATAAAACCCACGTAAGATCTATTATTAAGACTTTTTGGAATTGTATAAAAATAAATTATACGTAGTACAATAAATTTTTCAACGAATTTTCTTCCGTCAGAGGATTTTAGGTTAGTAGACCCAATTTAGGTTTAAATTGTAATAATAATTAAATGTGTACTAGAATACTTTAAAATACTTAGAACTTACGATTTTATTATATTAGATTCTAAAGTGAAACATGTCATGGCGAAAAATCAACAAAATTTAAAATAAATTAAATTAATTCAGATGCAAAAAATATATATGTTTAATCACAACTTCACAATTTTAAATGAATATAGTAAAAATCAAATCAAAATAATCTTTATTCAAATAAGCTAAATAATTTATAGAATTAGGCGTTACTTTGCGGAGATCCATAATAAAAGTAATGATAAAAATTATTTTGCTATAATCCGCGATACATAGTAAATAGAGAATATATTTAGTGCGAAATGTATAGTGAACTATCCGAATTTTCATACTCGATACATGCAGGATTCGTAAAAATACCTCCACCACTACCACCACAATACACAAGCACTACACACGTTCTCTATCCATTTAGCACTATATATTTTCTCTATTTACTGTATCGCGGATTATAGCAAAATAATTTTTATCATTACTTTTGTCAAATAAGCTTTTTAAGCATTTTTTGAATCGTCAAGTATCGCTATGATAAATGAGGCTAGCAATGGTTCAGAATGTTGCTCTTACCGTGTAACTCAGTGCTCAATTTTTTTGAATAATTTCAATTTACATTATTAAACCGCTGTCTTGTATGAAGCTGAAAGGGTTTTTAAATACAACCATTTTTATCATTCAAATATTTTCAATTTTGCAATATGCTTTACGTATAAGCATATTTTTTACACCTAATTTATCTTTTCTGTAGACAAATTTAATATGGATTGCGGAGTTTATTGTAGAAGTGAATACTGAAGACTACACGAATGAGTTGATAAATCTGCTGCGTCGCGACACAGGATTTACAAGCTTATCGCGACCTCTCGTATGCATCAAAGTTTTTTTGGTACATATCGATATGTTTCCATTCAAATAGAATGTTAGGATTAAAAAGCTCCCGACGCTAGTAGTGCTTCTGCGCTTTAGAAAGAAGAAAGAAAGAAAGAAAACACATTTATTCATTCATGCGCTACAAACGGTGCTTCAAAATAATATATAAGCTTACAAAGATAAATATGTAAAATGTTAACTATTAGTAAAATATACTATAAATATAATTAAATAAAACTATAAAAAACATAGTATGCCACCGCATATAGCGCAGCAATGAAAGGCATTTAGCTCAGCATGTTGCCGCATTTATATTAACAACACAAATGCAGCGCTGATTTTCAGCCAAAAGCCTGTGATGCCACGGTAGTGTATGCCAACGTATACTGCATTTGAAAAACAAACTATAACTTACAATAATATATGCTAATATAAAACATAGACATAAACTGCTAACCAAACTAGAATTATAACAATCAACACAACAATAAAACAGATATACATAATTAAACATAACTGAAAACTTACCGATAATATAAAATATTTATTAAATAATAACTTATAAAATTAAAATATTAATAAAACATTCAATTTGCGCTTTAAAATAAAGAAATTTCAGCCGCATAATTTTCAAATTCTTTTTGCTTTTCCAACAAAAATTGTTTAAGTTTGCTTTTAAAAGTATATTTAGTTGTCAAATCTCTTATTGGGGGTGGAATATTATTCCAACACCTGGTTGCGGCGTATTTAAAACTACCCCTAAAAGCAGCTGAACAATGGCGAGGAGCACTTAATTTTTTACAATTACTCCGCAAGTATTTAGAACGCTCCCGAACTACCCAGATAAGTTTTTTAAATAAATATTCTGGTGCTTTCGTGTTTACCACTCCGAAAAGAAGACTAGCCAGATGTAATTTGCGCCTTGCTTTCATTTTCAAAATGTTATGTTTGTTGAGATAAGGCGTTATATGGTTTCGTAGCGGAATTTCAAAACAGTAACGCGAACATGCATTTTGCACTCTTTGAATGAGACGACTAGTTTTTGACAGCAACCGAGGACCGTAAACCACATCTCCGTAAGCCAACTTAGATAATACTAACGCCTCTACTAGTTGTATGCGGAGTTTCTCACATAGATATTTACGAATTTTGTAAAGTATTTTAAGTCGATAAAAACAATTACGAACGGTTAAAGACACATGTTTTTCAAATCGAAGATCAGGATCTAGGACTAAACCCAAATTTCGCACTTCATATACTTGTTCTAAGGATTTACCATTAATTATAATATTCAATTCGTTAGTGTCCAGCCGACATAATTGAGTTCTACTTCCAAATAATATAAATTTCGATTTTACAGGATTAAGCATTAAATAATTTCGATCTGACCAATCAACAATTCTTTGCAAATCTTCATTAATTAATTCTAATGCGTTTTCAAGCTCTGAAGGTTTGAAAGAATAGTACAATTGCAGGTCATCTGCATATATATGTGAATTACAATTCTTAATTACTGTCATGATATCCGTACAATATAAAATAAACAGCAATGGACCCAAAACAGAGCCCTGTGGAACTCCTCTAGTTACTTTCATAAGTGATGAAGTATATTTTTTCCCGTCCTCTTGGACAATTTCAACAAACTGATATCTGTTACTTAAATAACTATCGAACCATTTGATAGAAGGTATACTAAAACCATAGTAAGATAGCTTAGAAAGTAATAGTGCAATATTTATACTATCAAATGCACGAGAAAAATCTAATAAGACGAGCACCGTGCACATTCCACGATCTCGTGCTGTTAAAATGTTATCTGTTACGTCCAGGAGCGCAGTGATGGTGCTACGTCCAGTCCTGTAACCTGACTGGTTATCGGGTAATATATTGTTTTCCTCTAAATATTGTGTTATTTGTAAACGAACAACCTTTTCTAAAATTTTAGAAGCACACGGCAATATATTAATGGGCCGTAAATCCTTCGACGTTAATGGATTTGAGGTCTTAGGAATAGGACGTACTACCGCAACTTTCCATGCATCGGGAAAAACAGATGATTCAATTGACTTATTGATAATGGACGTAATGATATCTAAACTTTGGGGCAACGTCATAAGCAGCATATTCAGAGTAATCTCGTCGACTCCTTCGGCGTTTGAGTGCAGGGTTTTAATAATTTTCAATATTTCATACGAACTAACAGTGGAACTTTACTCTCTGTTTCACAACCTCGACGATGCTCTGCGCTGGCCCGTCCCGCCCGGTGACGCTGTGAAAGACGTTAAGGTTAACAGCATACAGTTAGGTCTTAAAAAACTATTATTATTTCTAATCATCTATCTCGCTTTGCACGCGTAGTAAAAAAGTAAAAAAAAGTAATATACCTCTCCTCTTATGATGGATCTCCGCAAAAGTAAAGTAAAGTAAAGTAGTGGCCTGTTACAATTCCCACTGCTGGGAATAGGCCTCCTCTCTCCGTTTCTGGAGAGATGGATTGGAGCTAAGACCTACCACGCTGCAATACGGATTGGTAGGTTACACATATACTCTAGAGATATGGCGGTTTCTTCACGATGTTTTCCTTCACCGAAAAGCGTGTAATTAATTGCAATTATCAATTAGACACATGAGTTTTAATAGAAAAACTCATTGGTGCCTGCCCGGGTTTGAACTCGTATTCCCCTCGTAAGAGTCGCACGGTATGACCGCTGGGCTATCACAGCTTATCGTTATTAATACCTTATTCTATAAATCAAATTATAATCAGTAGGTAAACTCTTATTGAACATAGTAGTAAAAGAAATTTGATTTCACTATATTCCGCTAATTTACTTCCCATGTCGGAATTAATTTCCAGAGTGTTGGCAGCCCTAGTGCCGCACACTCCCATAATGAATGGGAATTAATTAAAAACGTCCACCTCATTCCGTCGATTGCGCGAAGGAAATATGAAGTGAATGTTTAATTTGCGCCAATGAAGTGAAAAATGATGCTTAAGTAAGTGGAACGAAACAAACAGTTGACAATTAATTAAGTAGGGGTTACTTAGCGGAATAATATAGAAGGAACGACGTCATTTTGCTTCAACCTGTGGTTCAGGAAAGAAGCTTTGCGATTTTCTTATGTCCTACTAATATGATAAATGCGAAAGTTTGTGAGTACGGATGGATGTTTCACGAAAAAACTACTGGACGGATTTGGATGAAACTTTACAGTTATATAGGTTTTACATCGGAATAACATATAGGCTACAATTTGTAATTATTTTATGTAATATAACGATACCTTTTACGACACGTCGGTAAGATGGTCGATTTGACTCAGTCTGATACCACACGGAATATCAACTTACGTTACTCGCCTTTTACGACACCTCGGTATGAAATGAGGGTGGTCTATTCTACTCAGCCGGATACCACACGGCGTATCAACTTATCTTAGTCGCCTTTTACGACACATCGGTATGAAATGAGGGTGGTCTATTCTACTCAGCCGGATACCACACGGCGTGTTACGTCCACTCAGCGATTGCCGCTTTCCCAGACTCCACTCGACACCGGAGGTGTAGTGTTCCACACCTGGGAAAGAAACTTCGCGCCACCTCGACTTTGTCCTACCTAACATCGGTGGGACCGGACGCTTTAGTTATTTTACATATAGAACATAATATTAGAGATATTTTAATTATAATTAACTGTACCTAAATAAATAGATTTATTTGGATACTGAGTTTGTGTACCCAACAGTCGCCACCCATAATATAATTGGCGTATCAACTTACCTTAGTCGCCTTTTACGACACCTCGGTATGAAATGAGGGTGGTCTATTCTACTCAGCCGGATACCAGGCAGCGGCATTTTTATATGAATAAATAAATAAATATATGGGATACTTACACATAAGGTCGTCCGTCCCCAAAGTAAGTAGCTTAACACTTGTGTTATGGGTGACGGACAACTGGTAGATATACATATATAATTTTAAATACATACTTAAATACAAATATACACCCAGGCTAGAAGAACCAACAAATGGTTTATAGAAAATGTTGGTCCTCGACGGGAATCGAACCCGCGATCCGTAGAGCTAAAGGCAGGGTCACTACACTGCTCCAAAGAGCCAATCAGTGTGTATGTCATTATTTGTATGTTAAGTAAAAATTTTACCCGTACATTTATTATCTTCGTACTGTTTTATAAACGGGATACACATTTCGATTAAACAGTTAATTTTCTGCCTTCCGCTTACATAACATCAAATTAAAAGGCCCCGTTTAAATCTTGGCATGTCTCCTAGTTTGTGACTAGCAATTTACTGTGGTAATGAGATAACAAAAATGAAGGAACCTATTATTAAGATACATTTAAAATAAGCAAATGTATTAAAGCCTGCAGAGAAAATTTTGTGCATAAGATTATATATTAACCCTTCACCCGTCGCTGTATATCATGTGAACAAAACATCGCGCAGAATTTTTCACATTTATTATTGAATCATTTTTTTAATTATATAATAATATACGAAATTACCATACCATTTTCTTCCTTATAAAATTCCCCATCGAATGCAACCAATTATTTTATAATATATTAATAATGTGGGATCCGCCGTGTGGTATCCGGCAGAATAGAATGGACCACCCTTCTTTAACCTTTTAGATTAAATAAGATTAATTTATAACTACCTAGAAATTTTCATTGAAATCAATTGAGTAGTACAAGCAATATAACAGAACTAACTACTTTGCTATAATCCGCACGGGTTAAGTGAATGCATGCAAAGCCAATGTGTATGAAGCAGGCAAAATCTACGAACCTTATACATGCAGGACCAGCCACCACATGCACCCCAAGGCGCAATTCACCAGCAACAACGCACACAAAAGCAGCACACACACCCACCACCACAATCTCGACGATCGTTTCGCCCCGAAACCGAAGCATCATCAGGAGGATAGGCAAACACATGTAGCAAAACGGAATTAGATACATTTTCTTGCTCGTTAATTAAGTATTAGAAGTTAAGTAAGAATTAGATACATTTACTTGCTACTTAATTAACGAGCAAGTAAATGTATCTAATTCCGTTTTGCTACATGTGTTTGGAGGGGAGGGTATTGGTGGGAGTTGAACTATTTAAGATTGCTTGTATGGGTAGCGCGGCGCAGTACGATTTTTGTCGTGGAGCCTATCCTCCTGATGATGCTTCGGTTTCGGGGCGAAACGATCGTCGAGATTGTGGTTTTGGGTGTGTGTGCTGCTTTTGTGTGCGTTGTTGCTGGTGAATTGCGCCTTGGGGTGCATGTGGTGGCTGGTCCTGCATGTATAAGGTGCGTAGATTTTGCCTGCTTCATACACATTGACTTTGCATGCATTCACTTAACCCGTGCGGATTATAGCAAAGTAGTTAGTTCTGTTATATTGCTTGTAATATGGAATTCCGCAAAGTAACGCCTGCTTCTATAAATCAATTGAGTAGTGTTGAAGATTAGCTAAAACGCATAGCATGACACGTGATTTTTATTTATAAAAAATGCATTTTACATCTGTAATGCTACGAGTATCTTGGTGTGGTTCCAAAAGATTTTCTCCAGAAACTTGTGCATAAACATTTACAACCGCGATATCGAGATTCAAATACGAAATTCGCCAATCTTGATTCCATTTGCCTTTATAGGGACATTGTGACCGTGCAGTTTCCATCTTGGAAATAAGTTGTGGCCTTATCTAGTTGGCTGAGGGCGTCCAATTCACAAAACCGGATGGGTTTTTAATTCTCGACAGTTGAAGTTTGCGTGTATAACCAGATATATGGTTGATGGGATAGGATAGTATAGCGTTTTGGTTGTGGTTGTTTATAGTGCATCCTGTATGCATAATTTAGATTTTTTCTTTGTTTTATAATTGCTATTATTGTTGTAGAGTATTGTTACCGGCCTGTTACTTATCTCACTGATGGGCACAGGCCTCCTCTCACCGTTTGTGGGGAGAAGGATTGGAGCTAAGACCACGCTGCTCCAATGCGGATTGATGGGTTACATATATCCCTAGAATCACGTAGCCTGCTGTGCTCACCGAAATATGCAGATCCATTTCGCGTGCCTGGTGTTTATAGGATTCCTTGCGGCTGTGGGAAGAATTACATAGGAGAAACTCGTCGCAACATCTGTACGAGGATATCGGAGCACATACGTAGTGTCAAGAATATTGACACCAATGGTTCAGCCATAGCAGAGCATGTCCAGGATTCGGGTACCAACCACTAAATAAGGTTCGACAAGGCAAATTGTAAATTACTTTGATATACCTGTGTTTATACAAATAATTATTAATTTAAAGAAAATATTTCAAACAGATTAAAATTGTGAACGTGGATTTCAATGTATTTGACTTACCGATATATTTGCTTGCCGTTTCGTCTGCGTGAGTTCCTTGTTATACTTAATATCATTTGTACATTGCAAATAAATATTGGATTGATAATTTGATTGTGATAATACTGCAAAGTGACGCTTAAAAATTAATCAAAGTTTATTAAGATAGATAGTAATATGCACTGTTAGATTTACCAGCAGCCTCAGTAGCCTTGAAAACATTTTCGGGACAGCAAATTTTAGGGATGGATTTATTTAGTTACTTCCTAAATAATTTATAGAATTAGGTGTTACTTTGCGGAGATCCATAATACAAAAGTAATAATAAAATTGTTTTGCCATAATCCGCGACAATCCGTAAGCGCGGATTTTATCGCGGATCTTTAAGAGATAGTTAAATTTTACATACATTAGATAACTATTTTTACTTATAAACATGTAAGAACAAGCCACAAAGAGAATTACCGAAAGAGTTATTTAAAGTCTATGAATTGAGATATCATTTTATTTCATGTAATATTACGTGAATATGTTATATATAATATACTATCGATGTTTTTTTTTAATCTATGGAAAAAAATCAAATTTTTCCATTCTGAGAACTATTTTCAATTTGAGAATGCTACTGTTTTCAATCAACCCTTTGTATCCTCAATGTTTCGATTCCGGTTGAACAACTGTTATTGTCAGCCTATCCTCCGTGAAAAGTGTCGCTCTGAATATTTTTGTACGTCAAACTTCAGCGCTCCGTAAAATATGTAAAAATAGAAATTACCGCAACTTTGTTCACGTTAGCTTTAGTATTTATGTAGTCTAAAGGAAAAACGAGACTACCAAATCACATCCACATTGCTTCAATGGATTAGCTATAAAAGTGTCACAGACAGACAAACTTTCGCATTATAATGTTCAAATCAAATCAAATCAAATCAAAATAATCTTTATTCAAATAAACCATTTCAGGCAGTTTTGAATCGTCAAGCATCAATATGATTAATGAAGCTACAACTGGTTCGGAATGTTACTCTTACCGAGAAGAACCAGCAAGAAACTCGGCGGTCAATCTTTTAAATATTTTCAATTATACATTATTAAACCGCTGTCTTGTATGAAGCTGAAAGGATTTTCAAATCCAGCCATTCTTATCATCCAAATAATCTTCAATTTTGTAATAAGCTTTACGTATAAGTTAGTATAGATGTAAATGTAAATTATAAATTAAATCTTGAATACCTAATTCCACGAAATTGATAAGACTTTTATCTCGATACTAGTCTTACAAGTCTTCGAAAATTAAGGCGTATAGAGAAAAGAGTGATAGGATCAAAAGCAAAATTCATTTATATCGCCTAAAGTATTTTTTTAATTTGCAAGGAAAATGTCCATTTCCTAATTATTAAGCCAAAAATATTGCTAACACTACTTATATTATGAAGATTTAAGGTTTTTTGTTTTCGCTTGTAAAAATTGGTGCTAAATTTTGCGTCAAATCTGTAATCTTTTGTAACATTCCGTCGATCATCATGGTCACTGAGAAATGCAATTTTTTTAAATGTGTGCGACTCTTATCCATATAGATAACCATTTTATTTCCTATAAAATATTTGCACGTCAGATAAAACTTCAAGCTGGCTAATATACAGGGTTATACCGACCATACGTAAATAATTTTAATTTAAGTATCTATACACTTCACAGAAAAATCTATTGATTCGGTGAAGTATTTAAGCAGGAATTATTTTACGTTTAAAAAAAAGAAACACAGTTCATAGAGATCAGTGACCATACTCTAACACGCCATTCAAAATAATATGACAAGTAACCTTGACCTAAAACTAAATAATAAGTTGCAAGTGAGACAAAACAAGAATATGTTATTTTTTAAAAGCCAGAAGCCAACAAAGCTAGCTTCCAATTAAATTATATTTATTTTCGAAAATACTTATTTTTAATATATCCAAGAAGATTGAATAATGCCAGAGTTATAATATTACTTTTAAGTGATTGGTGGATTCATTTAATAGTCGGTAACACTCTATATAATATTATCTATGCAACATAAAAAAACTAATCGGCAGAGTAAAAAGCACTAACTGTCAACATCTTCAAACAACCCCAACTGAACGTTGCTTGCGTAACATCAAATTAAAAGGGATTGTTCAAATCTTGGCATTGTTCCTAGTTTCGACCCGTTCTATAAACATTTTTGTTTGGAGTGCTGCAAAAGAACAATGTATGGAAGCATCAAAATAACGATCGCTTTTTAAAAACTTCATTCGTTAAAAGAAATATCCAGTATATTAAAACCGTAAACCCGTGAGAGTGCGGAAAATCTCACCAAGAGATACTGAGTTCAAACCTCTGTAGTTTTAGGAGTTTATTGAACTCGATCACATACATTAGTCTTTATTCAGTCATGAGATAGAAACATGCCGCTATATTATCACTTTTGCCGTAAAAATTGTTTCAAATGATCTTCTTAGCTTATTATGAAAGTTATATATTTGATACCCTATTTTGTGGTATGTGTGGTATCTGGCCAAGTAGAATAGACCACCCTATTTTATTACCGAGGTGTCGTAAAAGGCGACTACGGTAAGACGACCCACCGTGTGGTATCCGGTTGAATAGAATAGACCACCCTCATTTCTTACCGAGGTGTCGTAAAAGGCGACTAAGGTAAGTTGACACACCGTGTGGTATCCGGTTGAGTAAAATAGACCATCTTCTTTCTTACCGAGGGGTCATAAATACGACCAAGGTAAGTTTACGTCAGGCAGGCGACCGGTCGTAAAATACGTAGCCAAATATGTGACAACATGTTTGCAACATGTTGTACTGACCCCACTTAGAGTGGGATAAGGGCAGGAGGATGATGACCCTTTTTTAAATTTATTTTTATATATCAAGGCAAATTTTATTATTTAAAGATTTGAGTTAGTGCGAAGGGTAAAAATATAGTAAAAATCTCTAGCGTATCCGACTTGTTACTTAAGCATATCCCTGAAGGTAATTTATGGAACGTGTTATGAAACTATGAAATAGCCTTTTTGGATTTTTCTTCACATATCTCCTAAATTGTTAAAAAAAATCTAATGATTAGATTTTTTTTAACAATTTAGGATTAGATTTTTTATAAATATTAATTTATACACTGATGTTGTTTTGATAATTCAACTTTATTCTCGCATTCGGAATACTTATATATTCAATATGTAAAATATTTTCTAAGAAGAATAGAAGCGAACTCCTAGAAAAGGTACAGGTAAATTGCCTATTTAAGAAATAATACAAGAAACAAATAAAAATTAAAGAGGTTTCCCAGTTTTTATGTCTATCAAATTTAGCCGCCTATTAGTAAAAAAAATAGTTTAAACTTACATAGTACCAAAAATAAAAACTAAACGTCCTCTTTAAATACATAAACAATAGATGGGGATATTTTAATCAAATTCAGTTACACAATGCGCATAAAATATATTACAAATTTGTCTGTTTTTGTAACTACGTCGTGTGGTATCCGACAGAATAGAATAGACCACCCTCATTTCTTATCGATGTGTCGTAGGAGGCGACTAAGGTATGTGCCGTGTGGTATCCGGCTGCATAGAATAGACCACCCTCATTTCTTACCGAGGCGTCGTAAGAGGCGACTAAGGTATGTGTCGTGTGGTATCCGCCTGCATAGAATAGACCATCCTCATTTCTTATCGAGGTGTCGTAAGAGGCGACTAAAGTATGTGCCGTGTGGTATCCAACTTTATAGAATAGACCACCCTCATTTCTTATCGAGGTGTCGTAAGAGGCGACTAAGGTATGTGCCGTGTGGTATCCGGCTGCATAGAATAGACCACCCTCATTTCTTATCGAGGTGTCGGTAAAGGCGACTAAGGTATGCGCCGTGTGGTATCCGGCTGCATAAAATAGACCACCCCCATTTCTTACCGAGGCGTCGTAAGAGGCGACTAAGGTATGTGCCGTGTGGTATCCGGATGCATAGAATAGACCACCCTCATTTCTTATAGAGATGTCGTAAGAGGCGACTAAGGTATGTGCCGTGTGTTATCCGGCTATCCGGCTGCATAGAATAGACCACCCTCATTTCTTACCGAGGTGTCGTAAAAGGCGACTAAGGTAAATTGTCGCCAGACAGGCGGCCGGTCGTAAAATACTTAGCCAAATCATGTGACAACATGTTTACAGCATGTTGTGCCGACCCCACTTAGGGTGGGATAAGGGCAGGAGAATGATGATGTCTGTTTTTGTAACTGTAAATGTGAATACAACACATTTGCAAGACCGTATGATGTTCTATTGAAGAACGAAATGCGCCATTCTCGATTCCATTTGCCTTTATAGAAGCATTGTACGTGTTTAGTTCCTATCTTTGGAGCAAACTACGCTTATCTGATCTGTTAGGTCGAATGAGGGCACCGAGGGGTATCAACCTGCATTGTCTGTTTGTTTTTTTTAAACTATTAAGGAATATTTAAGAGTTTTTGCTACAAAAAATAATGAATTAAGTAATATATTGCTGTAATCTGCTACCGCCGTGTTGTATCTGGCTTAGTAGAATAGATCAAAAATGTCGTAAAAGGTGACTAAGGTAAGTCGACCCTCCGTGCGCTTTACGGCTGAGTAGGATAGACCACCCTCCTTTATTATTGAGATGTCGTAAAAGGCAACTAAGGTAAGTTGACCCGCCGTGTGCTACATGGCTGAGTAGGATAGACCACCCTCATTTGTTACCGAGATGTCATAAAAGGCGACTTAAGTAAGTTGTCCCGCCCTGTCGTTGCGACTGAGTAGAATAGACTACCCTCATTTCTTACTGAGGTATCGTAAAAGGTGATTAAGATAAGTTGACGTGGCGCAGGTGGCCGGTCGAAAAAATGACTAGCCAAAACATGTAACAACATATTCAAAACATTTCGTGCCGACCCTACTTAGAGTGGGATAGGGGCAGGACAATGATGATTGCTGTACTAACCCCACTAATCGATGGTTATAGCAATATACAACATATTTTTTTTTTGTTATCAACGATATCATTTCTTAGGTTGTGCGTTACCTGATTTTTTTAAATATTTTATTATAGTTTATAATTAATCTCCTTGTTTATTTATTTGGCTCTATAATCTCTATGGTCGAATATAATAAAAGTATAAGTATTTATCTATCCATCTTAATTATCACTGTTAATTGTATAATTTGCATGAAATTGAGATGAAAATGTTTATCTTAACTGGTTTCTTTCTTATTCTCTAATTGTCCTTAAATTTAATTGATTAATTTCATTTCATAGTTAGTTTCTTCGCTGACTTGTTGATTATCGGAAAGTATAAAACATTCTATCAGTTAAATCAGTATTTCAGTCTCAAAGTGTAACCACAATGAAAGCTTATTTCTTTTATTAAATATCCTTTTTATGTGAAGACATTTGAAGTAAAATTTTATATCCCAACAGTGTGCTCTCACGGGTTCCGTACAAATAAAGATTTAAAGCAGAACTCTTTGATCTTCTGGCTGTAACCGCGACCGGCCAAACAATGAGCTCGCTATAATTGAATGGATCTTGTAGGAAATACACGAAAGTAGTTAGGTCGTCCTTTCAACTTTCTTACTGAACACCATTGTTTGCTTTACAATACTCTCCTAAGAACAATTTGTCGGTTTTTTTTAATTCCATTACTAAGACTAAAATGTCCTTTGCATTCGTATAAATATACAATAAAAGTGTTTTTTTTAATTTTATATTATTTTTGTTTATTAAAAAAAATTTAATGTAAATGGACTAGAGAGAGGCCGAAGAAACGATGGATGGATTGAGTGAAGAATGATGCGCATATAAAAGGAGTGGCGCCAAAATAGACGAATGATAGGAGAAAATGAAAGAATAAGACATATTGTACCGACCCCACCTAGAAGGGGATAAGGGTAAGCGAATGATGATAATTTCTATTTATCAATAACATGAAAAATTTACATAAGAAAATATCTATTTAAAATACTGGCCTGAGTACATCTGATATGTGACTAACGATTAAATCATGCTTAAAACATATATGCTAGTAGACAACACTTAACTCTTTTCTTGTGAAGTAAGTACATATATGGTGGCTTTACACTATGCTTCCGGCTGTGGTAAGATACACATAATAATCTCCAGTTCTCTTCTAAACGCTACATGAGTTAAGTTAAGCCCATCGAAAAAGTAGTCTTGGATTTGTTTTCCCTGATGTCTTCAGTAGGCTTACCATGTTCTTTTAGAAAACGATTCAATTCAAAGTCAGTACCTAAACTCAAACGCTTTCTTTGCGTACCATGAAGTGTGTTCGAAAAGGATAACGCTATAGGAACTATAGATAACTATCTCTCTTTTACTCATATGCTTTTAGGACGCATTCCGAACGCTCATTCGGCAACGACTTTAAGTGTGCATCTTTAAGACGTCATGGTATGAAAAAGCAAAACAATTAAGTTTACGTCTTCAATTGAGTCGCAATAAGATTACATGGTAGGCCTGCTGATCTTAACTTTGCATATTCCGCTCACTCTGTCATGCTTCTACACTTGCTTCCCCCCTTTCCTACAAAAGCTTTATATAAAAAAGTAAAGTAAACAGATGTACTATTTATAACATAAAACGAAAAACAATGTTCAGATATTTTCCTAAAATATATATTGTAGGTAAAGATTTTATCCATTCAAGAAGCATGAATAAATTAAATAAAATGTCTGGTATATTTTACTTACTTTATTTTAACGGTCTATCAACGGTTTACGTAAACATCACACAATTAAATAATTCTATAAACGGATACACTGTCTACAACAATTTCTAAATTAGAATTCATTAGATCTTTATTTAACAGTATTTAGACGTAATTAAGCAATTTTGAAATACCTAGTATCTATTGTAACAAGTTTTCTGTCAGTAGTTAATTAACGCTAGCCGCAGCACCCTATGTTGTAAAGGTTAACAGGCGCTGGTTTAATTTACAAGCGAAATCATTCTTCACGATATTTATATTATTAGTAGAATATAATTTCTTCTAATGATAATATATTTATTTATTTCTCTTTAAAACTTTGCAAGTGTCAGTTTTGTGCAGAAATAATAAAAAAATATTAAAACGCTCGTAATACAAAATGTGCGCCAAATAACTTGGTTCTACAGTCTAGTATAGCCATTTTCTTATCAACAAAAGGTGAATGATTAATCTAGAGAATTCCTGTCACGTGTTTACTCTAGTATTAGAACATCCGCTTGGAGTGCAATCCTTTTGTCAAGGAAAGAATTAGTTGTTACTCGGCAGCACAGTAGAAGTACTATTTATTAAGAACACTATTTATTTAGCCAGGTTTTACAGACATAAATAGCGATCCGCCCTATACACGGCCTTGGAACATACTGTGGACAAAGAAAACGGAGGACAGAAAGTTAGGCCATCCACGAGAATATAATTTAAAATCCTTTACTCACAAATTTAAATCCAGCACTAAACTTAGTCATTTCCAAGTAATGTACCTAAAATATAATATATCATTGGAATCAACCGCCAGTATCATAAAGCGTCTTAAGGCTCTAAAAGAAAATATGTAGTTCAAAAGTAGACAAAATTACAATCATATTAAATCATTAATTCTTATGCGTATGCGACTGGCCCGTTGGTGCTGTGGGTAGTGACCCTGCCTTCAGCTCCGCGGGTCGTGGGTTCGATTCCCGCCGAGGGCCAACATGTTCTATAAACAAATTGTTGGTTCTTCGAGCCTGGGTGTGCATTTGTATTTAAGTATGTATTTAAACTTATTTATTTATAGTATACTCATTAAAAATTAAAAATTCATCTATAAAAATTTAAACTCTGATATAAATATAATTTACAACAACTGGTTATCGCAATCGCCTGTGTTTTGGGCCTTATGAAAAGCAATGAGCATCCGTGTGGGAAGAAACCACAGTATACATACAGCACAAGCAAAGGTCTTACTAGCAACCAATTTTACTAGTTCTACAAACACTTTGATATTTGACGCTCTCAGTACAAGGCTTATGTTACATATACATAGTTTATACGACTCTAAAAATACGTTGTCGGTTTGTATATAAAAATAAAATTGAACTAATAAATTATCCGAATGTATAGCAATTTGGATAATTTATTAGTTCAATTTTAACAACCTGGCAATGTATTTCTTATATGTAACTCTTTTCTTATATGTAACTTCTCTATATGTAACTTCGACATTCATTTGATAGTAATTTTTATATAAGAACGATTATGTTCTATATTAATCTATACATATTATAAAATAAAGTCCGCAAAAACTGTCTGAGCTCTAAACAAATTTTTGTATGGTTTTTACTTAAAGATGCAATTTTCTCTGTAGGTTAATACTACATTACTGTTTAAAGTAACTTATCTGAAATGCATATTAGTACTAGAATTATAATAAAGCTTGTTTGTCCTTTTGTTTTGTAGGAATGGAGCGAAGAATCGAGGTTATTTATTTTGAGGTTTATAATTGTAACATTCTAAGAATCTCTATAACTGGTACTACATAATTAATTTAAAACTATATGGGATATTCGTTGGATGTTATATTAATGCTGTTGAATATCTGAATAAATAAATTAATAAATGTTATTATTAATATAGAGATAATATTGATTAACAAAAAAATAATCGAAATAAGAATCAAACTTTTGATCTAGGTACTAAAGTCCGAGCATGAGCATGAGCCGCTGCAGGCAAAATTTAGTACCATACAAAATTTGTGACAAAATTGTCGTTGCATCTGATAAAAATTATTGCTGGAATCTCTTCTATCTATTACTTAATCAACCAATTATAATAATCTTAATTCAAATCGACTTTTATAATACGTTTGAATCATTAAAAAATTAATTACCTTTTTTTGGTCAATAAAATCAATTTTAATATAAATAGGACTGAAGTTAAAGGAAATCTACAGAAAATTACGAGATTTTTAAATATCCAAGTTTTTGTCAAACTACCGTTCAATAACCCTGTTCAGCATATAAGTTTGAATTGTGCAAAATTTCATTATTATTTTACCAGGAGTTTATCCGTGAAATCGTTACAGATAGATAGACCGAAAGATAGACATGAGAGATAGATGGACTTTTGCAGTATGTTTAAGTATGGATGAATATAGATAGACCTACGATAGGATGTACAGGATGCCTCTGACCGCAATCAGAATTGCATAATGGCGGCATCCTGCCCCCTAGCTTAGCTATTCTCAATGTAGCATTAGAAATCAGAGAACTGTTTGGGATGAAAATTATTATTAAATTTTGGAAATAAAGTATTGTTACGTACATGGCTTCGTGGATTTCGATAAAAATGACTGGTGACTTGTTAAAAACACTTTATTCAACTTTTTACTACAAACTTAGTACTTACAGGCTCTATACAATTCGTTGTCCAATAAGAATGCCGAGGTCACTAATATTTCACTTTTATTTTCTCTTGTTTATTCGCTCTTGATCGCTATTCGCAAACTGAATGTCGAGACGCACGATACGTCTGTTTATATATAAACGAATCGATTTCGAGACCTTGGAAAGATCGTAAACAAGTCTTTTGTAAACATGTCTTTGATAAACACGTCGAATGTTCCAGAGAATTAGCTTTAAGCGAATTTGAGCTCTATGACATAGATTACGAACCCTTTTTGCATTTTCGTAAACTGACCCCCCTAATTTGAACTTTATGACTTATGCATTACGAACTCTTTTTGCATGATCGTATTTGAATTCTATGACATACACAATACGAACTCTTTTTGCATGTTTGTTATAGATGGTTAGTTGAAGAGTTTTTAGTTGGAAAGAATACGTTATAAAACAAGAGTTCATGTTATAACTTAAAACACCAAAGAGAAAATATCTCATTAAAACTTTTTCATTCAGACAACGTTATCGGATACTGCTAGTATGTAGTTAAATAACGAGGGATGTAAGGATGTATCGTGATCAAAAGATAGTCCTTGAATATGTTGAACTTGAGACTGATGTTTGTGTAACACGAGACGTATCAACTCGTCTTGTTTTCGGTAAACTTGGAATAAACTCAAATACTTTGAAGCCGACTTGTTTTGTATTACAAAGGCATTGTTGGGATCTCAATTAACCCGTTCCAGATGTTTCGGGTTGTTTAGATCGGAATAAGAAGTATTTTAAGAGACGATAGATTTATATGGATAATCTATATATATATAAATGAATTGCTTTTAGTCCCGCTAAAACTTGTGAACGGCTGGACCGATTAGACTAATTATGGTATTTAATTATTTAAAGGAGGTGGAAGGAGAAGATTTAAAAGATGAGTAAATATTATAAATGTGAATGTATGTTTGTCTGATGAATTTTGGCGCTATTCATGGTTATACATTGGGTTATTAAAACCTGTCTTTTCAAGAGGAAAATCAGGAGATTGAGAAACCTCATCTATTATCAATATATCAAGTAGCGAAGTCATTACAATAGAAGTTCCAATTTAATCCCTCTGATCGATCTCATTTTTGCAGGGTTGGTGAGTGACAGAAGTGTGCGTGTTTTAGCCTGAGTTAAATACAAAACCATTAAACTACCATAAAGGCACCACAAAATATATCTGTCTATTGCGCTTACACGGGTAATCAACTACAGAAATATAGATTAAAATTAGTACAACTGCAGCTTGTATAAAATAAATCGCATTTTTTCTCCGAATATAGGATAAAGCTATACATAGTTGGGATAAGGTATAACTTAAGGTTGACGTGAGTGAAATCGTGGGTATTAAAATAACAAAATGAGTAAGAAAACGGAAGAAACTCATAATCATTAGGCGTTTTAATTAAAATTTCAAAGAAGATGCACAAGTCCCCCTGCGTCGTGGATTATTATCGGGTCTATTATTTTAGGGTTCCCGAGTAATCTGTAGCTTTTATCGTTTCCTACATAAATTTAAGGTCCGTAAAACAGGGCTATGTTATAAAGAAAATGATAGAACATTTGAATTCTTAGAAGTAATATGAAAAGGTTGTTTTTTTATTCTTTATGAAGTCAACTGTGGAGTTTCAACAAATGAACAAAACCATGTCGGCTTTGATACTGAGTCTATAATTATTATAAAACAAAGTCTCCTAAAGCTGTATGTCTGTACCAAATTTCTCAAAATCTATTTAACAGATTTTTTGTATTGTTTTTACTAAAAGTTACTGCAATTCTTCCAGAAGGTCTAGGTTAATAGTATATTAGCCTTTATGTAAATTGTGTTCGCGTACTTGTAATAAAACTCGCCTGCTGAGAGCTTCAGTAGCGTGTGCAGCATAAACCAACGGAGATACACTAAAGTATTGTACTAGAGAATTGAGATTTAAAAAATAATACAAAAAAGTCCGCGACAGCATGTCTCTATCTATTATGGTTAACACACAATAACCTATTTTATTTTTAAATTTTTCTTTCATTTATTTCACGGTCAAAGCCTTAATGACCGTACGAGACATAAATTACTTGTAACCCATAATTCAGAAACATCTGATTGCATAAAGGAAACGTTAACGGAATTCCATTATCCGTTACAGATTAATCAGCAGCACAAAGGTAGTTTCGGGTTATATGTAGCAATTATGATCGGATTAGAATAGTTATGGCGATGATAGCTTAATATGCAGGTGTAAGAAGTAATTAACCATATACACTACGATTTAAAACTATTATATCTATCCGTTTTATACCGCCGTGTGGCATCCTGTTGAGTAGAAAAGACCACCCTCATTTCTTACCGAGGTGTCGTAGAAGGCAACCTTTAATCGTCGTAGTCGTAAAATTACTAGTCAAATCATGTAATAACATGTTTAAAACATGTCAGACTGGGATAAGAGCAGGAGAATTATGATCTATATGTTATAAATGCGTAAGTCTGTCTATTGCGTTCTCACGGCCAGTCTGCTGAACCAATATTGATGAAATTTGGGACAAATAATCCTTATATACTGGGTAACATATAGGCTACAAAAGTCCTATTTTGTCAAGTCCGATGGGAGCAGTTTATTTGAAGAACATAATGTCACTAAGTTTGTATAAACAAGTTTACGAAATATTATACATCACAATACAAAGGAAAGGTCGCCAATTCGCATCAACTTATACGTTAGGGTCCGATAGGAAAAGGGATTTTGAAGGTACAATTCTAATAAAATACGAATGGCCTACTCCGTATACACCCGTGTACGCGTTTCGAGTGGGCCGTAGCCTTTCTAGTTGAATTTAGGTGAATTCCTATTTTGCGACATGAGAAAATTTGTGAAAGATCCTTTTAAAAGCGGCACGAATTGATGATTTTGATGAACCGTAAATTGTTGTTTCCATATTACAGAACAACATACTTTTTGGGAGGGAAACAGCTTTTGAGACAACAGACTTTTAGACCTAATTATATGATCTGATAATTTGCAATATTTCCGTTATAGTCGATACTTCTATCATGCCACACGTACCGTCGGGAGACAATTATCATCCTTCATTGGTATTTAAAAGTGCTAACATTTTAAGCAATTAAAATCAAATAAATAACACGCACGCGCAAACACGCACACACACACACACACTACTTACTACTTACTTTACAATTTTTATGATTAGTTTTATCTTTTATATCATCTTTGTTCTGTTACTTAACATATTTATATGACGTGACTATATGAATGTATATGAACTATATGACTATATGAATTGACGTGATTGAAATGACGTTGGATGTCACTCAGGCGAAGTATCGTTACTGTGGTAGCGGGGCAGCGATCTTTTAACAAGGGATCGGCATTTTAAAAGCCAGCGCACCGCGTCTTCGCCAAATCGCCATACAATTGGGAAATCCAGGCGAATAATCGTTATTGCAACTGTTTTAATTAATTCTGTTCAAGTTACTGTGTGAATCTATTAGAGACAAATAATTATCAATGCTGTCAACTCTTCTTTTGAATTTCCCACCCACAAACACAGCCCACAGAGTATGGAGACAACTACTATTTGTGATGATGGCCATTCTGCGTCATATATTATATTTTCCTTACTCTGTTAATGTAAATATTTGTATATAAATTTTGTAATCTTGTTATGGCCATGTTGTATAGTTAAAATTTTTCTAAATAAGTATTATCTGTAACGTGGTTGATTACGTAATAAATAAATAAATAAAAATCAATCCTTTTTAAAGCGACAATTCAACGAAGCGGACACAATATACATAACTTTATAAATGCACGGACTTCCTATCAATCGTGTAAGTAATTTTGCAGAAACTGTAAATACCTTTTATGCAGTGTTGAATAAAATCATTGATTATCACGTACCTAAAAACCTATGTTCTGGTTCTTATATTATAAAAAGTGGAAATTATTTCACAATCATTTAGACTATGATGAGTTGTCTATGCTTAGACGCCAACAAACGATAATACAAAAAGAATGCGTAGACAATTATATAAAATTATCACAAAATGATATTAAGCGTAATTATAAATTGTTTTGTTATATGTAAATTCTAAAAAGAGCCGTAAATCAAAAGATCTGTAATCTGATGTGTGGAATCAGTATCTAATTTAGCATTAAGTGGTAATAATACACTATATTTTTTCAACAGATGGACGTTGGAACGATGAACGTCCACTGTTCGATAAAATATTAAATTCTTAAGGTCGTTGATCCACCTAAAGGAAATGAAAAAAAAATATTATAAATTTATCATATCACAAATATTCAGTGTAAGGATTTATAGAAGCAGGCGTTACTTTGCGGAATTCCATATTACAGGCACTGTAACAAAACTACTTCGCTATAATCCGCACAGGTTAAGCAGCGCAAGTGGAGCCTATCCTGATGATGCTTCGGTTTCGGGGCGAAACGATCGTCGAGATTGTGGTAGTGGGTGTGTGTTCTGCTTGTGTGCGTTGTTGCTGGTGGAGGCGCCTTGGGGTGCATGTGGTGGCTTGTCCTGCATGAATAAGGTGCTTAGATTTTGCCTGCTTCATACACATTAGCTTCGCATGCATTCGCTTGACCCGTGCGGATTATAGCAAAGTAGTTAGTTCTGTTATATTGCTTGTATTCAGTGTAAATTCCACAAGACTGAAATCTTTTTTAAATTACTCGATCGTTCTTCGTTGACTATTGTTTGGTATCTGATGCGTATTGATATAGCGATAGTATATTTGATGCTTCTAAGATACTATTCAGAATACTGGCTGTCTGTCAAACTTGCGCTAAAATCAAGCACAAAATCTTATATGCGTTCTGACGGCACGCTTGGCAGGAAACCTTTAATTTCATCATTCTTTTATTCTTTAGAATTCATTTAGTTACCTCCCAGACTATTTTTAATTTGGAGTATCGTGTATTCATACTTAAGCAAAGTTTCGTGCTGGCTCTCCTCAGTAAGAACAGCTTTAAGAAACAGCAGCAGGGTTGACAATGCAAAAAATATTTTTTATTTTGAATTTAATGTATACAAATCTGAGTATAACCTCATGTTTTATTATATCGGGTGAGTCCAACCAGTTTCAAGTCCATCCGGGGTCCTTATTAATGAGCTCTTTATAGGGCGTTATCGCGGCGGACTGATAGCAGGTTTCTATATGAAATTTCATGATTAAAATGCTTTCGAATATGAGAAGTAAGTAAAGGCTTGTTACTGTCCCACTGCTGGGCATAGGCTCTTCTTTCTATGGCTATCTCTCCCTTTTTAGAGAAAAGAGATGAAGTTAAGAACCACGCTGCTCCAATGCAGATTGGTAGGTTCCAGATATCTCGAAAATTTATAAACATGCAGGCCTTCTAATGATGTTTTCCTTCACACAAAAGAGTGTTTCAATTATCAATTAATTATTCAATTATAAAAATGAAAAGTAATAATCTCACTTAAAATTACATTACATTTTACAGAAGTAAATAAAATTATTTTGCTATAATTCACAAATAACCGATAAAGTAAATAGACAATTTACGAATAAATATATTTCTAAATATAGAGTGTGCTATCTGTTTTCATATCTGATACATACAAAATTCGTAAAACACGTGCACAAATGCATATATGTACACAAAGTGACGTATTTCGGCACATATCGTACACATGCACTTAATAATACACACATTTCTACACACATACAACACACTTACATAGGACACACACAGGCACTTCTCTGTTGTCTATTGGCTCTATGTACAAACTAAATTAATACTTTATAAATTAATAGTATAATAGCTAGGAATTTTGTAAAAATAAGTAATTATTGAATTTTGTATAACACATATTCCTACTTACACCAGCTTTTAAAATCAACCGATATCGGTCGTGAATAGATTTTTTTTGTTGTGCTCTTTGAAAAACCACATCACGTAAATAACAGCAAAGCTGAGGCAATTTGTAGGCCGTTACGAACCCTAGGATTTAAGGAGCTCCGATATATCGTTACACGTGGGAATGGAATTTATTGGAGGTAGCTGCTCAGCTCAGCTGATTGCGAGTGTACGTGAAAAAATGTGTTTCAGATAATACTTTTTACTCGCGAATTCGACGTTCTTTTCACTTTAATATAAACGTTACTATTTTTTTAATATGTCGCTTCTGTACAAGAACAACGTGACATCTCTTAAAAAACGTTTTTTTATTGTCTTTTTGTATGTTTTTTGCTTATTTTCGTAAAGCACATTAATCACCGCAACAATTTAATTGTTTTTCCACACTAAAATTATCAATATTTTTAAATTTATCAACCTTTAAATGTACGAAATTGCTCTCCTATACAGTGGTTTGACAGATATCACGTTCTTGTAAAAAGGGGATATGATGTATAGGTGATTCTCTGTTATAAATTCTAGTTACACCACAAGTATCACAAAACACCGCTGTTGGTTGGTTGGTTGGTAGGTGATACTAATCCTGTATGTGTAAGGTATGTGAACGTTGTCTGCTTTCTATACTTTACATAAACATAGATTTTCTTAACAAACGCGGATTATAGCAAAATAATTCTATCATAAGTTCTGTACTACGGAATTCCGCAAAGTAACGCCCATTTCTATACATTATTTAAGGAAAACACGTTTTTGATACTAAATTTGAACAGCACTGCATCATAGCAATGATCGAAAGACCCAACTTAGTAGAAATCTCTTAATTTAATGGTCGTATTTCATGTCAAATGTATTCCATAAAACGGTAACCTTCCGTGAAAATATCTTTAATCAGAACAATCCACGTAGTGGATAAAAAATCTTAAACGATACATCGCGTGAGTAACGCGTAGTCAATGAAATTCGTTGCTGCTGTTTGCACCTTGCCTGTCATATTTTAGATTAACACATAAATTAACAATGAATTATAATTTTTAGGTTCTCATACTATACAGGCTAATCCGCCGTGTGGTATCCGGCTTAGTAGAATAGACCACCCTAATTTTTTACCAAGGTGTCATAAATGGCGTCTAAGGTAAGTTGACCCGCCGTGTGGTAACCGGCTGAGATGAATAGACCCCCCTTTTTCTAACCGAGGGGGCCGTTAGGCGGCCGGTCGTAAAATACGACTAAAGTAAGTTGACGTCAGGCAGGTGGCCTGTTGTAAAATACGACTAAAGTAAGTTGACGTCAGGTAGGCGGCCGGTGTCATGTGTCAATATGTTTTTACCATGCTGTGCCGACGATTTTTCTTATTATTTACTTTTTTACCCTCATTTAAACTTCACAATCCACGTAAGGCATAGACCATCGATATCCTTCCAATCAGGGAGTTAGACTAATATTAACTATCCGAAAGTCGAGGTAAAATTTTACCTGTTTGATTTATATTCATAATTATTTGGTTGAAAATAGAAAAATAAAATGCACTCTGCCTTAAATACTGAATCGCGTGATAAGAAAGTCGCATATTACTATAGTGCGAAGGCAGTTTAAATGGAGATCAGATTAGCTCGACGAAAGAAAGCTATTAATGTTAAAATACGCTTGGCGTAGAGTTCTGTAATTAGTTCATCGAAAAAGTTGCACGTAAATAATAATAATGGCAATGCAAGTCCGTAGATTACTTGTCATAGACCAAACAAGTTGTACACATGACTTAGTTTACATCAACTTAAGAGTAAAACTATTTATGTGTTGTCCTGATGCTCCGTGTGGTATTCCGCTGAGTAGAATACCACCCTCATTTCTTACCGAGGTGACGTAAAAGGCGACTAAGGTAAGGTGATCCACCGTGTGGTATCCGGTAGAGTAGAATAAACCACCCTCATTTCTTACCGAGGGGTCGTAAAAGGCGACTAAGGTAAGTTGTACCACCGTGTGGTATCCGGTTGAGTAGAATAGACCACCCTCATTTCTTACCGAGGTGTCGTAAAAGGCGACTAAGGTAAGTTGACGTCAGATAGACAGCCGACCATTAAATACGTAGTCGAATGATGTTACAAGATGTTTTTAACATGTTGTGTTGACCCCACTCAGAGTGCGATAAGGGCAGAAGGATGTTAATGATGTGTTTTCTTGATCCTGAAGTAAAAACGTTTTTATTATTAGAACCACCAGTAGTATTTAAAGAAAACAGAAAAAAATACGCTAAACAAAGTAATTATGAAATTAAAAGAAAAAACTGTGTCGCAGCTCCCATCGGTCTGTACTCAGCATCTCTCAACAACTTTAATGTATTTTAACGAAATGAGTTTCTGGTGTCATTGAAGATATTTGTTGTAAAGTCGCGTAATACGAGGGATAGGTGAATCGCTACATAGTTTAGTGTAAGTGAATTTTAAACAGAAAGTATTTGAACGATATCTTACGTTTCTTCTAAGAAATTTTAATTTAGCCAGGCACAGAATTTAATTCAATGGCGTAAACACTTTTCGTCATCCGCGAATATACGTCAAATCACTCGCAATGCAAAATAATTTCCTAATACATTAGGTATTTATATATATAATTATTGGGATACATTAGGTATTAAACATATGTGTAAATTTCCCAGTCACTCTAACACAAGTATTAAGTTACTTACTTTAAGGACGGACAGCCAAAAATTTTATTCAAAAGCACTCGCTTAGAAGTTTACTTGAATAAAGAATATTTTGAATATGAATATGAATTTAATATGTACGAAAAGTACTCTATTTTGAAAGTAGGTTAATAATTTTATTACCTTATGTTTTATGTATAAATTTCAATAGTTTTCTCCATAGTATATGTTCACGTGTTTAGTTTAATTTGTAATGATATCTGAATTATAAAATTCAAATCAAATGATAATATTTACGTTATTATTTATAGGTTACCAGTTGGAAGCCTGATTTCTGAATGTGAGATTTTTCTACATTACCTCAAGACCTCTCACATTAGGAGACTGGAGATTTCCTTTTATTTTCGTAGCCAGATACAAATGGCTCGCTATAAATTTGGCCGATCTTTCCACTTCGTCTACTTTCGCACGTCATTGAGCTGAGTTTCGCTTTAGATGAGCGATTTTTAACTGCAATAATCTTACACTTTTGTTAATTATAATCAAACTAAATGTGCCAGAGATTTCAACGTGGCTAATCTGTCACAAATTTTTTCCCGAATTGAAATTCGGACATACAAGTAGTTATTGTGAAAAATCATAAGAGATAGAGACATGATATCGCGGACTTTAGTGTGGTACTTTTGTTGATCTACATTTCTCTGCTACATTGCTTTGGTGTATCTGTGCTGGTTTACGCGATGGACGCGAGTAAAGCTCCCAGTAGGCGAGTTTTTTAATGCCCGCGCGACCTCTTCCTGTCATTTTAACCTAAACCTTTTATTTTAGTAATAGAATTCAACCTTAGGTAATGATTTAGACAGCGATTAGGTAAAAAAAAAGTAGTAAAGTAGTGTTACAATCCCACTGCTGGGAATAGGCCTCATCCCTCCGTTTCTGGAGAGAAGGGTTGGAGCTAAGACCTACCACGCTGCTCCAATGCGGATTGGTAGGTTACACATATCTCCACAATTCTCTAGAGATATGCAGGTTTCGTCACGATGTTTTCCTTCACCGAAAAGCGTGTATAAATTGCAATTATCTATTAGACACATGAGTTTTAATAGAAAAACTCATTGGTGCCTGCCTGGGTTTGATTTCGTGTTCCCCTCGAAAGAGTCGCACGGTCTCGCCACTGGGCTATCACAGCTTTCTGCTTTATGATGGTGATTTAAGTAAAAACCATACATCTTTAAGGACCTTAGTATTATAATAAGTACCTATAAACTAGATGTACTTACGACTTCGTCTTAAATTCAGTTTTAAAATACCCTCATTGCTTTTGTCTTTGTGCTGTTTTCTGTTTCTAAAGACAGCGGGAATTTTTTATCCTATAGAATATTAGAACGCTATGTAAACTTTAGTTGTACTAAATTTGATCAATATTGGTCTAGTAAATTAACCGCGAAAACGTAGCAGACAGACCAACTTCCGTGTTCATAAGTATGGATTTCAAAATAAATAAATAATTCCACTAAAATAATTCAATGGTTTGATACAGTTGTTTCATTTCTCTAGACAAATGTTTTTCTTTATGAATAAAAGATTATGTAAGTTGCTTATAGACTTTGAAACGGTCGAATCGTTTTTAATGAAATTTTCAGACAATCTTTAATTTGATCCAGCAGATAATCCTGTAAAGTTTGATGACGATTGAAAAATTTTTTGTAGGGCAGTCAAAATGACCAGATTACTAGTATGCAAATGTATGGATTAGAAATTTTAAATTTGCATTGAAACGCATACTGGAATGGTTAAATATGTACGCGGCTTTATGTTTGCGCATTCTATTATTAATTGATTGTAATTGCGATATACACATTGCAAATATTTGCGCTACTTATCTGTATGATAATAAATGCCTGTTTCAACCTCAGCGTAATGAGCTGTGTGATTATTTTGAAATTACCGCTTCATGATAATCCTTTTTGGCCTATGTCTATTTAATAGCTGGTTTTGTATGATTTGTTATTTTATAATATTAAAAGATTGATATAAATACACTGTCCATATAAAGATTTTTGGTTATTATCTTGCTATATTAACGTAGGCTTGCGTTATTTAAGTTCCTGATAAGCCTATTAATAATATCAATTTAAATAAATAGAGATATTAAAAATATCTTAATCATCATTCTTCTGTCCTTACCCCACTCTAAGTGGGGTCGGCACAACATGTTATCAACATGTTGTCACATGATTGGCTAGATATGTAACGTCCGCCCACCTGTCTGACGTCAACTTACCTTAGATGCCTTTTACGACAACTCAGTAAGAAATAATGCTGGTCTATTCTACTCGGTTCACGGCGGGTAAGCTTATTAGTAATATCACTATTCTAAATGTGTTTAAATGCAAGAACGAAATCTTTATTCAAGTAAACTTGTAAATAAGTGCTTTTAAACCGTCAACTCCACTGCTGGTTCGGAATGCTGTTCCTACCGACTAAGCCAGGAAGAAGATCGGCGGTTGCTCTTTTCAAAATATAATTCTTATAAGTATATTCAGTATATTCGAAAAGTATATTCACGCATTCTAATCATGTATGTAATTATCAACAGTATAGTAGGCTTTCTGTAGCAGCATCTTTTGAATAGTTTTTTAGACTATTGTGAACTATATAGTGTTGTGAACTATAATGTGCAGTATAGTACCCGGCATTAAATAATACACATCGATGTTTAGAACGAAACAGCCGGCCAGTTCGGTTTCGTAGAGCGCTGTCACTGTCACTCAGTTAGTATGTGACGTTTCACACGGGTTCGTCAGTCTGTGCGACAGAGACAATGCTCTATGAAGCAGAATCTAGCCGATTTTCTCTCTCTAAGCCTCGATGTGCATTATTTACTGCCGCGTACTATACGTACTTTTTAGTTTGTCACGAAGCGAGTCACATGGTATAGCTCGTTTTTGAAGAACATTTTTTTATATCACCAGCCTTACCCCAGCGATACAAAAATATATCGCCCAATATAAAAATTGTGTTGATCCACAACGCGCACAAAATCGTAATTGACTTTAATCTTATGGTTAGAATAAGCCCAGTGTATTTGCGTAAAACGAATGTTCAAGAAATAGAAGAGATTTTTTTCCGCTTTCTTTACTTAATGCAGGATTACAAGATTCATTTTATTCGGGTAAGATAATGGCGATTGGGGCTATTGCGATTACTTTGACCGTCCTTTTTGTCTTGGGTTTATATTGTCAAATGAGATGTTTCAAAATGTATGGAGTTCCAACTACCTAAAATATGCCATAAAGATTTATAGCAATACAAATTATTATAACAGATTTAATTCAAAGAATTGAACATTTCAATAATTTAAAAAAAAGTAAAGTAAAGTAACGGCCTGTTAATATCCCACTGCTGGGAATATGGGCCTCCTCTCTCCGTTTCTGAAGAGAAGGATTGGAGCTAAGACCTACCACGCTGCTCCAATGTGGATTGGTAGGTTACACATATCCCCAGAATTCTTTAGAGATATGCAGGTTTCCTTGCGATGTTTTCCTTCACCGAAAAGCATGTGATAAATTGTAAATATCAATTAGACACATAAGTTTTAATAGAAAAACTCATTGGTGCCTGCCCGGGTTGGAACTCATGTTCGTCTCTAGAGAGTCAAACGGTCTCACTCATTGGGCTATCACAGCTTTTTAATTTACAGAATTTCAATAATTTACAGAAGGGTAAAGTCATTTTTGAATTAATGAACTATAAACAAACTGAAGACTTAATGCCAAATAGCTAAAACGAATATATTTTTTACTTCTATTTTATGAACTCACATCTGTACACATACAAACAGTACTTTCCGTTTCATCACACAACACACTCACGTATTACACACACACGTATATGACCACACTCACTCACACACATGCGTACTTTTTTGTTGATATATTTCATTTTATAAAATTAATTATTTTTGACTATGAGTATGGCATATACAGTTCTATACCATCGCAATGCAATCCTCGCAAAATGACGCTGTCTTATTTAATCTTAAATTGTTATAAACATATATAAGTATATATAAATAAATAATTCTATGTGACTACTTTATCACAAACAGACTCTATTGTCAGTTTGCACTCGGTATTCGGTACCTTTTGTAAAAAGATAGGGCGCTGCGATCGACCTCGGATGTCCGTCGTCGAGATGTTGAAGAGCTATTTACAACCTTGATATCTTCCCCACGTTCCTTTGGTACCTTTTTTTTACATCTTACAATTTTGAATCGAGAACCTATATTTAGACGTTTCGTCTATAAGTAGTATAAATACCCGGCTTACAGAGGTTACCTTTCCCAACAGATTCCACAAGCCGAGGTTCGGTCTCGCAGGAGACACCCTTAAGGTGACGCTCCCAGTAAGTTGCGTTACTTACCAATTTTACCCAGCGAAGCTTCTGCGCTCGCCCATCCCACCGGTGACGCTGTAAAAGCCAGTAGGGCTAATAGCATAAGACACATTCGAAAAAAAAGATGCTCGTGCTCAGTCGCATCGGAGCGGACCTTCAAGACGTCTGAGTGTCTCTGTTCATCTAGTTACTTTTTTGTGTCGTTGTTCTGTTACGTAAAAATTTTCACGTAATTAATTAGATTAATTTCCTTTTTTTTTCTTTAAATTCATAAATTCTAAGTCTATATGTTGTATTTTTAAGTTCAGTTTACTCGTAAACATATAAATAACTAGTGGTGGCCCATACCTTGTTCGCTTTAACTTCATCATGTTCTAGCCTTTATCCCATTCTAAGTTGGGTCGAAACATGTTTTTCTCTTCCATTCTCTCCTATTATACATCAACTCTGTCGCTACTCCTTTCATATGCATTTCATACTTGACACGACCCAACCATCGCCTTTTAGGCCACCCTAGTACCCTAGTCACGTATCCATCAATATTCATATTTAACATTCGTTTCATCACATGTTTTTTTTGTTTCTTTTTTCGTTTGTTGTTGTTTGTTTAAATATACTCAATTTTATACAAAATATATATATGTTTTTAATTATCCCGAGAGAAAAGCAGAAATTTATTATTCTATAGCCCGATAAATAATCCTCAGTTGTATCAAACTTCAGAAATATTGCTACAAATAGGTCTCAAAGCATAACAAACAGAAATACAAAATATTCAACATTTCCGTTTATAACTATAGCTCTCTTGAATCACCATAATTTTTTTTATACAAAATGTTGGTGCTCGGCCGGAATCGTACCTGCGACACGCGGAGCTGAAAACATGACCATTGCCACTTACGCCAACGGGCCAGTCAAATTTGACTGTAGTTAATTGCACTACCCCGTTCTACTGCTCTGCATAAGGGCACGGTATTGAATAGAAAGTATCGATACTGTACCCATTAGTACTACTGAAGAAAATATCGTACTCAAAAAATTATCGGAAAAAAGTATCCTTTTTTGTCCCTAGCTCCGCACGCAACACAATCTATAAAGGATAACCTAATTATGTCATTTTCTTACAACCACAGTTATAATGATAGTAAATATAAGAAGTATAAACAATATTATATGTACTCAGGCCTTTATTATTTACTAAGAGACTTCAAGACTCGAGACTTCCATCGCGTTCGAACTCCGCAGTCGTTAAGCCTTTATATTGATTTCTCGTATTTCACTAATTAATTATTTCCAGAAACTGAATAGAAAATAAAAAAGAAATTGCATTTGTTGTTAAGTAAGTAATATTTTACAAATCATCACTTATAATCATGCCCTTTCGAGCTCCACCATAATTTTTTGACATATATTTTTGTATAGGTATGTTAAAAAACTTGATAAATTGTCATGTTTCTAGCAATATAACAGAACTAACTACTTTGCTATAATCCGCACGGGTTAAGCGAATGCATGCAAAGCCAATGTGTATGAAGCAGGCAAAATCTACGCACCTTATTCATGCAGGACAAACCACCACATGCACCGCAAGGCGCCTCCACCAGCAACAACGCACACAAGCAGCACACAAACCCACCACCACAATCTCGACGATCGTTTCGCCCCGAAACCGAAGCATCATCAGGAGGATAGGCTCCACGACAATGACGATAAACACGACGAATAAGGTAAGTTGAAGTCAGGCAGGCGGCCGGTTATAAAATACCAAGCCAAATTATGTCACAACATGTTTAAACATGTTCTGCCGAACCCACTTAGAGTGGGACAAGGGAAAGAGAATGATGTTTTTGGTGTTCTTTATTGTAAGTTAAGTTAAGTTATCAAAACTAAACAATATACCAAGTTTCAAATCAAATCAAATCAAAATAGTCTTTATTCCAGTAAGCTCTTTAGAGTACTTTTGAATCTTCAAGGATCAATATAATGAAGCTACAACTGGTTCGGAATGTTGCTCTTACCGAGAAGAACCAGCAAGAAACTCGGCGGTCTTTAAACATTTTCAATTACATAATTAAACCGCAGTCTTGTATGAATATCCTCTACATTCTAGTAAAGACTAGAATTCAAAAGGTTTAGCTTTTGGCAAACAGAGAGAAAAATTTCGTAATGATGCAACGTCATAAATATAACTAGTTTTCAGTCATATTGCTGCTAGCAAGTTTAAGTAACGACGTCAAATTGCTTGAGCTAAAAAACTAGTAGCTATATTAAAACTTCTTACTTATGATAATGTTGTGCTAGTAAATTTTTATGTGCTAACTTTTCTGAATCCGCGAAGTTGGATGCTGCTAAAATATTTTATTTAAGTAGATGTGTATGTTGAATACTTTAATATTACATTTTGGGTATTAGTGATTTACACATTATGGATTCCTATCTTATACTTATAAAACAAAGTCCCCAAAAACTGTCTGTCTGTATGTAACCGATTTTCTCAAAGTCTATTGAACGGATTTTTGTACTGTTGTTACTAGTTGTTGTTGATAGTGAAATTTTAATAGTATATTACCGTTTTATGTTTATTGTGTTTTAAAAAAAAACTCGGCCTGCTGGGAGCTTAACTCGCGTGATACACAAAAGCGATGTACTAGAGAATTGTGGATCTACAAAAAGTCCGCGATAGCATGTCTCTATCTCTTATGGTTAACTCACATTAACTACTTTTATGTTCAAAATTTCAAACTATTCTTATTATGAAACAAAGTGCCTAAAAGCTGTCAATCTGTATGTCATCGGTTATCGATTATATCGATTTTCTAAAAATCCCATAAGTACCCGTTGAGTATTTTTTGTTAGTTTTTCGTAGACAGTATATGACCTTATCCCGAACTGGTAATAGAGTTGTTTCGATGATTCTTACTTCAAATTTGTAATATTATTGTAACTTATTACTATATAACTTATAAACTCAATAGCTTCTCATCGTCCTCCTGCCGTTATCCCATTCTAAATGGGGTCGGCACAAATGTTAAAAACATGTTGTCACATGATTTAGCTACATATTTTATGACCGGTCGCCTGCCTGACGTCAACTTACCTTAGTCGTATTTTACGACCTGTCGGTAAGAAAGAGGGTGGTCTATTTTACTCAACCGGGTACCACACGGTGGGTCAACTAACCTTTGTCGCCTTTTACGACCCCTCAGTAAGAAAGAGGGTGGTCTATTCTACTCAGCCGGATACCACAGGGCAGGTTGACTTACCTTAGTTGCCTTTTACGACACCTCGGTAAGAAAATGAGGTTGGTCTATTCTAATCAGCCGGATACCACACGGCAGAATATTTTAACTTCTCTCAATATATATTTCCTGTGTTTATTGCTATATAGTTATATATTGTTATTAATCTGAAGATTACTGTGTAGTCTTGTAGAAATAGGTTAATAAAATATTAAATTCCAATATTACTTACACCAACTCAAGATGGAACGTGTACTACATTAGCGTTCAGAGCAATAAGCTTATAAAATATTATCGGTAAATCCTTGGACGTTTTAATAATTTTCGATTGGATCATAAAGTTTCGTTTTTTTTTCTTTCTTTCTATTGTCATTATCCGTATTTCATTTCCTCCTTCTTCTCCCTCTATCACTTATCCCTAAGGGATAAGTTCGCCTTTGCACATGTGCTATGTTTTCTTTCTCTTTTCTAACATTATGTATGTACAATAGATAAATAAATAAAGCTATTAGACTCTGAAATGAATAAAAACTTAAGTGACATGTTTCTGTGGGTCCCAAATTCGCATTTTCTTGTGTTTCTGTACGAAAGGAGAATATTTGCAGTCACCGCGTATGAGTGTAACTTGATTAAGCACGGTTCCGGTGAGACTCTGTTACGCCATTAGCATAATACCGACTGATGTTTTACAAGGCCTCATGCACAATGCTACTACCACTATACCTATGCAAATTTATAATACATTTAATGTATTATAGTGTGATGCGATTACATTTGAAATTGTTAGATGTGTACTGCTGAAGACATGTGTTTATAAGAGTTTAAAATTTTCTATTTACATGACATCCAATAATTTTTTTGGTTTTACATCAAACTTGAACACAGCTTAATAAAGAGTTCTTTCAATATATTTTAATTATTACTAGAAACATGTGCGGCCGCATGCATCGTCGCCCGCGTGAAATTCAGTGTTTAGCATGTTATAGTCTCTCTGATACCCTACACCGCTTTTTATACCTTCGACACCAATTTGCTACTACCCCCACTAAAAAATATTGTAAAACGAACTCTTCAACTCAATTTACATGAAACCGTTATGTGCTATTAACCTAAACCTTTCGGAGGAATTGCACTACCTCTTAGTAAAAACCGTACTAAAATCCGTTCAGCATATTTTGAGACAATCGATTACATACAGACAGACAACTTTGGGGACTTTATTTTATAATATAATTATTAAATATAAAATTTTAATTATTATATAATAACAAATATGTAGTTACCCAATTTCCTAAACACTACGAATGGATAAAATTTTGCCTAAAGATCTCACTAAAGATTACTCCACCATTGAGAGCTGAAGATCTAGGACATACCAGCATTAAAAACATAGCTAAGTTTTATAACACAAACAGACAAAAAACACAATTACAAATGTTAAACTATTAATTTCATACACCCGTTTTTGTACGTCAAATATCGTCAAGTGTTTAACAATTAAGTGTTCTATCCAAATAACTCAATTTAAACACCTTCCTATCCGTACCAATACTCTTTGAAGCATGTGAAACTTTTCAAGTAGTTTTTAATAGAAGTCACACGAGCAGTTCTAGCTTTCATTTGATAACTTAGAATGTTAACATAGTTTTATTTCAATAAACACGAATTTAGAATTCGTAAGGCAATATTGTGTATACGCATTTATTTTTAAATTTATTCTACCCTTTATAGGATAACTTAGATGTCAAATAAGTTATATTTCAATATACTACGAGTAATACAGAATAACTTAGGCAATTTATTCTAGACAATTTTTTATTACTACTATTTTTGGGGTGTTCATAAGAAATCTACATTCGTACCATAAAATGTCGTTAAATTTGCTGGTTTACAAAAAAAATTATAATAATTTTATAAACTTAAAATTGAAACTTTTTATGATTCTTTTTAACAGAAATAAATTTTATTTTCTTGATGCAATATATTATTTTAGTTAAACCACACCTTTTGATGACAAGTATATACTTGTTGTATGGGCAAGAAGGAAGATGGCGGCAGTTTCGCCACAAATATACAATTATGTCTTTAACAAAAGTTACTTTATTTATTAAAAAAAAACTTGTTTTAAAGTATAGTTCGTTCACGCGTTTATCAATTGTATTTAATATTTATTTCATTTACATTTGATTTTTAACGCATATAAATATAACATTTTATGTGCATACATAAGTGTATACACATCTTTTTGTCTTTAGTTTTACGTAAAAAATATTTTGTTCAGTGGGAACGTGTCTCTATACGAAGGACGCCATATTTACATATAATTTGAATTTCCCTTTATGAGACGGTGAATAGAAAAATATATTTGGCATTTGCTTATTACAACTTTATGTTCAGAAAATAATGGAATAGCTTTTGGGAGATATAACAAATGACGTTATTGTCATGTAATGACTTTTATTTTATTAGTAAATTGCTTGAATATATTTCGAAATATACTTCAGGGTTAGAGTGCTAGAAGATTTATGTTGTCATCATTATCATCATTTTCCTGCCCTTACCCCACTTTAAGTGGGGTAGGCACATGTTTTAAACATGTAGGTAAAAGTTTTGTTTTGTTATTTTACGACCGACCGCCAGCCTGAAGTCAACTTACCATACTCTCCTTTTACGAAAGCTGGGTAAGAAATAAGGGATCTATTCTACTCAGCCGGATACCACACGGCAGGTCAACTCACCTTAGTCGCCTTTAACTAAATTTGTAAAGGTTCCAGCTAAAAGCAATCAATATGGTAACAAAAAACACATAAAACATTTGTTAGTGAACATAAAACAAACTATGGAGTCCAATGTAGTAATATTTTTTAATTATACGGAACTTGCTTACCATTAAAGCATCAATAAGCATCTTAAATCCTGAAAGATTTTTCGCACGATGATAAATAAATTACATCACTTTATTTCTTTTTAAAGAATCAAAATAGTCGCAATTACAATGGGATAAAGCTCACAGTTGCTTAACATTGATTGAAATAAGGTCGCCCGGATTTGCGTAAAATCAAATGAGCCATACTGATAATAGCTTTGCCTCATTAAGTTCTAGAACGGGACTTAGTGTATTTAAACGGCTTGGTGCATTAGCTGTGTTAGATCTTTCATCTAATTATACGGCTTATTTGGCATCAAACGTTTGCAGTTTGCACAAGTGCAAACCATTTTGGCGTAATTAATGGTAACAGGTTAGCGTTACTTTTCGGAGATCCATAATACAAAAGTAATATGACCAATTGACTACTTTGAATTTTAAAGTAATTTGACTGGCCCGCTGGCGCAGTTGACAGTAACTTTAGCTTCGCAGTTCGCAGGTTCGAATCCAACCGGGTACAAATAATAAAATTATTTTTATATAATCCGCAATAAAGTAAACAGAAAATATACATTAGGCTAAATGTAGAGTGGACTATTCGTTTTCATACCTGATACAAGCAGGGTTCCTAAAAACACATGCACTACAAACTTCCACCCCCGCTACCACAATACACAAGCACTAAGCACATTCACTATCACCAACTCGACAATCATTTTGCACTGCAGCTTGCAAAGCATCATCAGGAGATAGATTCTACGACCAAATCTTAAAAAGACACACCACCCAAGAAAGCATAGTTATATAGTAATTGATTCAACCCCCACCATTTATTTTGCCTGCGAACGTGTGGAATATATAAGTATCGAAGTTCAAGCTTGTTACACATGTAAAAAATAATTTTATTATTACTTTTGTGATAACTGGTATAACAATATTAAAAAAAAAAAATTATGATTTCTCACACAAAGTCAATATTGTAATGGTGTTATTCTTACGGGTATAAATATCATAGACATGGTGTGAGAGATTGATTTCTGTAGTAAGTGACCTATCTTACAGACAAGCAGGGTCCTACCCTCAAACATCATAGGAGAAATACACTAACACTGTAAAAAAATGCTATTTGATTTGATTTTGTTATAGTCTTGCGTGTAAAGGCTTAGTAATATTCTAGTTTTGAATTTGTAATTTCAGTTAAATAAGCAATAAGTTTGGGTGATTTACTTAAATCAAAAGTAGAAACATGAACTTTCATGTTTCTACTTTTAATCACGTTTAAAAAACCAAAGTCAACTGGAAAATTATAGATTAATTAGTGATGATAGAAAAATCGACGAGATAATTTTGAGTAGGTAATATTACACTTGTATTATTTAAATCGAAACAAAAGGTGATATATATAAAGGTGATAACTATGTTCGAATAAATCGCTCAGTGCAGTGAACACCTATGGAGGGATCGAGTATTTTTTTTTCTAGTTATAAGAAATCTATGACGCCCGTTAATAATATATATATTTCAAACTAGTTCCTTATCTGTTCATTGTAAAAAATTATAATTAATGTATAACTAAACATCGCGAATTTTTTTTAAATAAATTTATGTTTAATTGATATACATATACAATTTATAACAAAGCAGCCTACTGCTTTGTTATAAATTGTCTTTTACTCCTAAATAAGAAGAGTAAGAAGTAAGTAGTAGGAGGAGGGAATTTATAAGGAAGGATACTGTCAAGGAAACATTATGTAGAATTCTATATATCTCGGGAAAAGACTTCTTAGAAAATCTGCTAATGTCTAAGAGTACAGTAAAAATAGCATCTAAAAAAGTGAGAAGTTATTATCCAAATAATGTTAAATTGATGTAAAAATATATCATTACTGTACGTATTTTATTATTTTCCTACAAATTGAAGTTGAACAATGTACACAAAAAAAAACTTTTACGATATAATATAAACAAAGGGAATTCTTAAGTAAATACTTAAATGCAATGCGCAAATGCATAAACCAAATCTCAGGGAAAAAGACGAGTGTTTTGCTTATTTTTTTCCTTATTGCTAGATTAGTTGGCTCATATTATACTGATAAACCTAATGTATGCTGTGCTTCTGCATCTTTATACAGTTTACTAGCTTTTCCATATAATGAAGCCTTATTTATCTGTGGGTATGTACATATTATGTAAAAACTCGTTATATGCAATGGCATGTAACGAGTTATTAGAAGTTTTTTATAACAATCTTTTGGTATCAACCCTTTTTTTTAAATAGTTAAGTTGGAAAATATAGATACAATATGAATATGTAATAAGCGAAATTTCGGCTGTACAATAAATGATCCTTACTATGGAATCGTGAGTTCTGACCCCGGATAGCCCAGTACAGAGCGTGACTTTATTAATTTTATTACTCAAAAATTCTTAAGCAGTAATGCTAAATAATTGCACCCAAACATACAAAAACAGACACGAACACACACACACGCACACACAAATAACTTTAGAAAATCTAAAAACTACTATATATCACATATTTCTAGTCTACCATAACTTCGTATCGTGTCTGACGTTACACTTTTATCTCTAATAAAAACCTTTAAATACAACCCACTCTATAAAAATCATTACAAGAAGCCACATATTGCTATCTCATTTTTTGCCAAAAACCATCTCTATTTTATTGACGAGGAGTTAGGACGTTATTAGTGTTACCAAAAACTCATACTAAAGTGTATATATTAATCTATTAGGCACGTAAGTTATAATATAAAACATTTTGTACTCGTACTTAATCGATGACAAGAGAGAATTGATATAAATAGACCTAAATTTAATTGTCTTGGACCTTTTTCAATGAAATTGTCCAAACCAAATAATAAGGAAGCAATCAGTCGCTACCAATACAAAAGCTATTATGAAACATAAATTGTAGGCTGCTTTCTTTCCCCAATAGATAATTAGCTTTTGATTTATAATTCATCCATAAGAAACAACATTATTTGTTTTTAATTTTCCTATCATTCATTGAATTATTTATTGGAATTTTTGTACTTTTTTACTGCTACGTGTTAGTTTAAGTGAATAATATGGTCACATTTCTATGACTGTCTATGCGACATATAAAATGACCTTTTAGAGGACATTAATCTAGAATTGTTAAGAGCAATTCTAAATTATGGTTCTAAGAAAAGAATGTGCAAGTGCGTCAATGTGCAGAAGACCCGAACGATTATTTCGTATTTGTAGGCCAAAAGGTTAGACATCAAAATATTTATTTAGGCTTGTGCTATTTCCTGTACTAGATAAACCTGTTAGAAATGTTGAGGTATTACTTCTTCTTGTCTTATATATCTACGCAAGTCTTATTACAATGTATGTATGGATGTATCTTCAAATCAAAAGTCTATTTACTTTCATATTTATACGTTTTATTATTTTTAAATAATCTTTAAACGTAGGGTAGTTATTGCTAAAGGCTAGATGTTACGCCTTCTGAATATTTAGAAAAATCGGGAATCAAGTTATAAGACCAAAGCTCGATCAGTCAGAGCTCTAATATTCCCAATCTTCCTCTATGAAGTAGAGACTTGATAATCCGAGCAAGTGTAAAAGGACGGAGAATAGATGCATTTTAAATATGGTGCTGGAGGCGAATGCTTTGAATACCCTGGATGAACAAACGCACAAATATATTTATTCTTTCTCAACTCGGCATAAAGAAATCACCACCTATCTTCAACGCATGCCTTAGTTTTTCACCCACATAATTCTTAAAAATCTGATCATTGTTGGCAAGTGAGAGAATGTTCTGATCCAAATTTTATCATACGGTGGGAGCTACTTTAGACCGGAATAGATGAAGGAAGGTCATACGAAAGAAGTGTTTAGGTGACCGAGATCCTCAGTAATGAGGGACCGATTGAAGAAGAAGATCTGGCTGTCCGAAATTTAACTGTTAAATTGCTACCTATATACCTTTCAACCCATGTAAAGGTAAAGTTCAATAAATTTAAACAATACAAAGATTTCTTCCTTACGCCGTCGCCCCAAATTAAAATGAACAGAAATAATACATTTTCACAAGCGCGATGTAATGAAACTTTGTGGATATAAAAGAGAATAAACTGCTCATTCCTTTTTCATTTGAGGCTATGAAAGTTATAGTGTTTTTTGTTTCAACAAGGCCAGTTAATTAAATAAAAAAAAGTGAAAACAATATAAATACTTACAGCAATGACGGTCGGACCTTATGAACGTGCCTCGGGTCACAAAGCTCGATGGTAAATAATAAAGGCAAGGGTACTATTGCCGTCACGTAGCTTTGTAGTTCTTATTAAAGTTAGAATAAGGCTTATTCTCGAATGAAAATATTATTTTGTATGGCCTGAACGTCTAAAATATTAATTGTCTTAAGAGGATCAAGATCGTTGGCTGTAGAAGTTCAGTCAGTGATTGCAAATTAACAATAAAATGGTGAATAGTAAAAGATTTTGATTGCTCGGTTCACTCGTAAGATTAAATTGTTAAACCCGGGATTTTTATTTAATTAAAATTTCTCTTACTCGATTTGATAATATAGTATTTTAAGCAACGTCACTCGCTCGTCGAATATGTTAGAGTTTTTTCATAAAGTTTATTGTTAGAGACTGACACTTAGGTAGTTTAGTGAGGTGCTATTTTTGAGTGATCAGCTAATAACTAGCTCAAAGAATAAGATAAAGTTTCGACCTAAGACCCCTTATTTGGCTCCGATGTATATCGGCAAGTTACTAATGTCCTCGAATTTTGTATCTATATAGGCTTTATCACGGTGAAATGGACTTTAATACAAATAAAACCAGCGAGGGATATTGCCCGCGGATTGTGCATCGTGCAAGATTAAAACTGGCTAAGAACTATGACAGATATAGAGCTTTTAAAACCGTTGGAACGCGTAGGAGGATGACGTATGTGTCAAATTTGAACAATGTTTGTTTACAACGCACGTTCAGTTTAGCCATAAAGTAAAAGTAAAGTAGCGGCCCGTTACAATCCCACAGCTGGGAATAGGCCTCCTCTAACCGTTTCTGGAGAGAAGGGTTGGACCTAAGACCTACCACGCTGCTCTAATGCGGATTACACATATCTCCTGAATTCTCTAGAGATATGCAGGTTTCCTCACGATGTTTTCCTTCACCGAAAAGCGTGTGATTAATTGCAATTATCAATTAGACACATGAGTTTTAATAGAAAAACTCATTGGTGCCTGCCCGGGTTTTTAACTCGTGTTCCCCTTGAAAGAGTCGCACGGTCTCACCGCTGGGCTATCACAGCTCATGTTCCGATTAGCCATACTTTATTGAAAATATAAATTTTACAATTATTTATTAATCAATTATAAATAAATATAATTGCGTCGCTAACAACGGTGTTTATATTAAATGTACAGCGCATATCAATTGTAAATATCAATGATAAACATAAGTTTTGTCAGGAAACTCTTAGGTCCCTGTCCAGAATTTGAACAAAGAAACTCATGGTAAGGGCCACAAGCCTTCTACTTGAGCTAGCTCTTTTAATGGATACTGAGGATTTACTCAATTTGTAATACAATACTGCTAATCTCTATTGTCAAAATTTTTAGATTGATATTATTCTTTAAGCGAACACAATGAACTTATGATCGAGGCTCCCTTTTCAAATAACAATGATTGATGATGAATGTATAGTGGTAAGATGTACCTACGGCTGATTCTACTATAAAGCTTTTATGTTACTTGTCTTGTATGTAGGTGAAGGTGGAATCTTGTTAATGATTTTGGTGGTGGTTGTGTGTATTGCTTGTGTGCATTGTTGCTGGTGGAGGCGTCTTGGGATGCATATGGTGAATTGTCCTGCATATGTAATGTACGTGAATTTTGCCTGTTTCATACACATTAGCTTTGTATGCATTCGCTTAACCCGTGCGGATTATAGGAAAGTATAGTACGCGGCAATAAGTAATGCACATCGAGGCTTAGAGAGAGAAATCGGCTAGATTTTACTTCATAGAGCATTCTGTCGCACAGACTGACGTACCCCTGCGAAACGTCACATACTAAGTGAGTGACAGAGACAGCGCTCTACGAAACCGAACTGGCTGTTTCGTTCTAAACATCGATGTGCATTATTTGTTGCCGGGTACTATAGTCGTGTTATAGTATATTGTAAGTTAAATTTGATCCACTTACCGGTGTCCGATTGAGCTAAAATTTTACATATTATCCCAGTTCCAACGACATAAGTATCTTCAAAAAGCGTATTACATCTTTTTAAAGGTCGGCAACACACTCGCTCTACAAGAGGTCGTGCTTGGTGGTGATTACTTGAGGTAAAGCGCATGATCGTTAGCCATCATATTCCATAAAAATTCAGCTCATCTAATGAATGTGTAGTCTACTAACGCTAAATTTAGGAATAATTAATACTATAGGACTTTAACCCTTATGGACTCTTCATATATGTGTGAAAAACTAATTTAACAATATGACCCATATCCATTTATCTTTACCTGGCCTGTCGTTATCTATAGAGCAATTCAAGAATAGATTCGTGCTAAAATGCTGAAATAGGTTGGCTAGGGAGGGTAGCGCGATTTATTTGATATTAAAACTTTATACGTAGCCTAAAGTAACTTTTAATGGACGATAGATTTGCGCTTTAATCCAATTTTGGAAAGGTAGCGTTTGCATAAATAGGTAAAGATCTTTTTTATCTAAATTATTTAGTTTCTAAAGGTCTGAAGGTCGTGTTTCAAAAAAGATTTTAGTGTAAAATAATTGCTAATCTGGGCATTAACTTCTTTTCTTAGATAAAGAGATTGAAGTATATCATGCTGCAATGCTAATTAGTAAGATAAGCGAATACCAAGAAATATATAGTATTCTAGAGATCTTTTCTAATATTGAAGTTCCAACTCCGTCCTGGGACACGTAGCGTCTATCTGTCCGTTTGTTTCAATTTCAAAGCTTATCCTGGAGAGCAATAAATATTAAATTTCGTACAATTGAAGTTAATGAGTAAGTTATACTGTGTTCACTGTAAAAAAAACCTAGAGAACGTAGCTAAAATAAGTGTTTATCAAGCAGGAATTGATAATCCTTATCATTCTATGACTATCATAATATGTTTTACTAACGGCTTTCCGAACCAGTGACTCAGTCTTGTTTCGAATTCCCCTCGAAGCAGAACTCAAGAGAAAATAAAAAATACGCTGATCACCACCAAGTTTTTCAGTATTATCCGCCGAGCCATTATAAAGATGAAAATTTCATTAAAATCGGTCCAGCCGTACATGCTGTGCAGATAAATATTCATTTTTACATATTACGTAAATTGAGATTAGCTGTCGGGCCACTCGTTATCGTAGCTCACTCTGACTTTCAATTTAACCTCAAATCTAAAAAAACACTCCGAAAACCAGCAATCTTTACAAAATCATCCGCCGGGTCAATCTAAAGATTATCTAAAAATTTCATTATAATCGGTCTAGCCATTTCGTAGTCACATGAGGGACACACAGAGAAACATTCATTTTCATATCGATATGTTAGTTACATACGTGCGTTATAAAATGAACTTTTATCATGAAATTTCATTTAAATGTCTAGACAATGGAACAAAGTTTGTATAGATAATAAAAGCGTTCAAGAACATAAAACTAACAATATGAAATACTTCGACTGCATTCAGAATTATACCACACTAATTTACAACTTTAGAGAATTCTCAGTTAAACTGAGTTACAAAGCATAACAAGAGAGAAATGCAACCGACTTATTTAAACAACTATTATTTACGTCTAGTTAACACGGTGAAGAGTAAATTAACTAAAATTTATTTTACTAATAACAATGACATAGTTAGATTCTTAGAATGTTTCCCATTTATGAAATATTAATATCAATTCAATTTGACAATCTATCTTAGTCTATTTTTTTGAAATATTTTTAGATATAAGCGTAGATTTGCGGACACTGATAGTATTTAAATGCAAAAATCATGGTGATTCATCGCAAAATAATTTTGTCAAATGTAAATACCGTGGTCGATATTTAACCGTAATGTATTATTAACTTACACCTGCCTAAAAATAGCATCTTTTAGTAAAAGTCGCACAAAAATCCGTACAGTAGTTTTTGAAAATAGAATACATAAAGACATATGTATTTTGGGTTTAATAGTAAGTATAGATTTTTTTAATCTTGCTTTTAAATCTAGGTGGATATCAGTATATATACTGATTATCTGATGTCACTCTTTATTGCCTAAAAATTTGTGGAATACATTATCAGTCAAATTACATTCGTGTTTTCCGACATCCACTGTCGAGCTTTAATTTCTTCAAAGAATTTTACATACAATTTTAGACTTCTTGAGTCATGCCTTTGCTGACCATTCCATTTAAGATTATATATATATATATACTTACACATTTTTTACCTTTAAAAAACACCGGAATTTTAGTGTACCACTTTAAATTGACAAGACAAGTTCATTGATGTGAAAATTTCCACAGTTATGTTAATGTGTAAAAAAGTGTGATAAGGACGCGAACAGTTAAAACAAGGGACGTGAATAGTTAAAACAACTGCGCGTCTCCAACCCAACCTTCCGGTAGATAATTTTTTGGATAAGTACGTCAATCAATAAAGAATGATGAGTTTGGTAGGGCGTAATACATTTAACGTTAGCGACTATCTTTTTTTGTTTATCTGGATACACCGCTACTCAGTTCTTTTCTACAAAAGAAAAGAATTTTACTATAGCGGGTGCGAACAAACGCCTAGAGTTCAGGGCGATCGTGTGAGTAATCGACGTACAATTCCGGCATTATCGAAAAGTACTGCCTTCTGCATTTCTGCTATAAGACCTGCATTACGAACTTCCAACCGACTTATTTTATTATTTTATTTATTCAATATTAGTTCTTTTACTTATAACGCCGTGTGGTATCCGGCAGAATAGAATAGACACCCTCCTTTCTTACCGAGGTGTCGTAAGAGTCGACTAAGGTAAGTGCCGTGTGGTATCCGGCTGCATAGAATAGACCACTCTCATTTCTTACCGAGGAGTCGTAAGAGGCGACTAAGGTAAGTTGACGTCAGGCAGGCGGCCGGTCATAAAATACGCAGCCAAATCATGTGGCAACATGTTTGTAACATGTTGTGCCACTTAGAGTGGGATAAGGGCAGGAGAATGATGAGAATGATGATGATAGTTCTTTTACCTATAATTATTATTCTATTACTCTAAACGAGAAGACTCTAAACTAAATTTTCTACCAATTTGTTACAAAATAAACTGTCACTGTTTAATATTCCAGCGGAATGGCTCTCGGGCCCACGCGTTTACGTTTGAGCCTGTCTTGTCTGAGCTTTGCCTTAAGTCTGTTTACTATAGGACCTTTTCTTGACCATAAATTATTTATAGACGATGAAAACTATTTGCCCGTAAATTAATAGACTTGAAAAATCTATTTATTACACAGAATAATTTTCTATTTAAGATTCTAGAAACAGTATATATAACAGTCTGTCTGGTTTCGAATTGCCCTCGAACAGAACTCGACAGTTTCAAAAAATGCTCCTTTCGCTACCAAACATTACAGAATCATTCGCAGGGTCATTCTAAAGAATGTCTGAAAATACATTACAAAGTAAATTATATATATTATATCTATTTTATCTTTGTTATTACTTATTTATAATGTATAATATTTTGTTTTAAATATGATGTGTAACATAATAATTTTATTGTATAATATAACTTTTGTATAATAATATCTGTAAAATGAACTTTTTTAATACATTCAATGTAGGTGTACTCTAGGACTTATAGTTAAACAATTACAACTCGAGCAGTGAAAGATCAGCAAGTTTAGATGCAAATTGCTGCTATTTATGAACTTTAACCCTCTGAACTAAATTTCTGTTATTAGCGAAATGTCAAAACTTTAACTGCGGTTTTCACTCGTCTGGTTCAGTATAACTGCTTCACTCAGAGACATTAAGTATATTATATAACTAATTCATTCTTACCATTTTATTTTATTTTTTAACTCGGTACTTTGTACGCGTCAATTTAAGGGTTAAATACTAAAAGTAATAAAAATATTATTTTAATATTATCCGCGATAAATCATTTTAACATTATAAAATTAATTTAAATGATTTATCGCAGATTGTTTCATTACTCTTGGAGGTCCAAATAAATTATTATTGAAATACCATCAATGTTTTATATTCCCGATAGAATATAGAAATAGAAGATAGAATAGAAATAGAATTCCCTTCCTACAAAATTAACTTAGGAGCCATTTTACTGTTTAGTTATGGCAGCTATGTGGTATCCGTCTGAGTAGAATAGACCACCCTCTTTCTTATCGAGATATGACTAACGAGGGTTCGTAATGTATGACTAAGGTAATTTGACGTCAGGCAGGCGGCCCGTCGTTAAATACGTAGCCAAATCATGTGACAGCAAGTTTGTAACATGTTGTGCCGACCCCACTTAAAGTGGGATAATGGCAGGAGGATGATGATGATGAGCTACAAAAATATGATTGGCTTTACCCAAAAAGCTTACCATATTTTAAATATCCAGAAGACATGAACATTTTTATTAAATAAAAATGTATTACACAACCTTGCGCAACTTGAGTCGCTTCAAATAAAAACAAGTACCCGACGAACGAATCATTTACTTTGCACTAGTTTAACTTACGGTTAAACTTTAAGCTGACCGCAGTTTCTCGGTAAAGTATTTCAATTTTCAAAACGCTTCACTAGCGACGACGTTTATCGATAAAACTATGATATATATTTTTTTATTATTTCTAAAGGCGCGTGCAGTCATCGCGAGAAATGCGTTGCGAATGGTTCGTCTCACATTTCTCGAGCTGTGTGGACGTGTGTGCTCACAGTAGGCATTCACACGGTGGGTCAAATTACCTTAATCGCCTTTTACGACACCTCGGTAAGAAACGAGGGTAGTCTATTTTACTTAGCCGGATACCACACGACATGTCAACTTACCTTAGTTGCCTTTTACAACACCTTTTAGGCAACGGCAACTTTAAGGTGAAGTTATAATATATAGAAAATTGGGAATTAGATTAGTAACCAGAAAATCATCATTCACAAGTCCTTATCCCAGTCTAAGTAGGGTCAACACAACATGTACATGTTGTTATATGATTTGTCTAGGTACTATACGACCGGCCTGACTTCAACTTACCTTAGCCACCTTTTACGTCACCTCAGTAAGAAACGAGGGTGGTCTATTCAACTCAGCCGGATACCACACGGCTAGTCAACTTACCTTAGTTGCCTTTTACGACACCTCGGTAAGTAACGCGGGAGGTCTATTCTATTAAGCCGGATACCCCACGGCGGACTTAAAAGCTGCCTATACCCTGATAAAGTACTGATACTGCCAATCTTTATTCAATTTAATCTAATCAATTAAAGTGCAAAACGGTTTTATTGAAAATTAGAAATCATTATTGATTTATAGAAGCAGGCGTTACTTTGCGGAATTCCATATTACAAGCAATACAACAGAACTAACTACTTTGCTATAATCCGCACGGGTTAAGTGAATGCATGCAAAGCCAATGTGTATGAAGCAGGCAAAATCTACGCACCTTATACATGCAGGACCAGCCACCACATGCACCCCAAGGCGCAATTCACCAGCAACAACGAACACAAAAGCAGCACACACACCCACCACCACAATCTTGACGATCGTTTCGCCCCGAAACCGAAGCATCATCAGGAGGATAGGCTTCACGACAAAAATCGTACTGCAAAACTGTACAAAAATCATTATTAGTAAAAAAAAAGTAATAGCCTGTTACTATGCCCACTGCTGGGCTAAGGCCTCCTCTCCGTTTTTGTAGAGAAGGATTGGAGCTAAGACCTACCATGCTGCTTCAATGCGGATTGGTAGGTTACACATATCTCCAGAATTCTCTAGAGATATGCAGGTTTCCTCACGTTTTCGTTCAGCGAAAAGCGTGTGATTAATTGCAATTATCAATTAGACACATAAGTTTTAATAGAAAAACTCATTGGTGCCTGCCCGGGGTTTGAACCTATGTCGTCTCTAGAGAGTCGCACGTCACCGCTAGGCTATCACAGCTTCGCTATCATTCAAATCAAATCATTATTACACAGTTGTATTCTATAAATGTACAAAATATAAAACTTAGCACGGAGGGCAATCGATTAGAAATTTCCAAGCCATTTGGTTAATAACTGCGCGGTAATCAAACGAGAGTGAGTCACGTTAGCGTGTAAGTGTGTATGGGAGTGAGTCGATACACATTTACGAGTGCATTTACTAATTTATTGGACAGAACTACTAATTTACTTTACTAATAAATATTAGAAGCTAATTGACTGGACCATGTGAGTGAGCCGGTAAACATTCGACGAGTGTGTACAGTGATTTAAATTTAACCAAATAAACAACTTTTTAATAATTTGGTAGACACTACCGTTCTGTCAACACGTTGCTGTTGCTCAATCTGGCTTGGACTTATATGTGAAACAAAACTGTCATTGACAGTTAAAACCATGTTCTGATAGCCACCAAACTTTACAGGATTCTCTAAATTACTGTGTCGATCTAAAGAATGTTTTAAAATTTCATTAAAATCGGTGCAGTCATTTAGGAGTCCAGGGTTTCGAGGATTTCTACCGCTTAATAATTGTTTGAAACATTTCAATGCGATTGCGTCTCACATTTGATAGAAAGTATGTCTACTTGGAAAAATATATTTATCTATTTACATATATGTATAAAGGGTATGTACGTGTCTGTGTTCCTTAACGACGAAACTTAATGAACTTTCCAGATAATCTTTAAATTGACCTAGCGACTAATGCTAGAATACTTTAGTTTTCCAACCCTTCCGACGTCGCAATGACTAATCAAAGTCATACATCAGCTCTCCACTACGTGTCACCCTAAGCCGTGGTCCGGCCTTACAGGAGGCAACCTAAGGACGACGTTCCCCGACGCTAGTAGAGCTTCTGCGCTCTACTCTCTCTGCATTTTGCAACCTCGACGAAGCTTCTGCGCTAGCTCGTCCCGCCCGGTGACGCTGTAAAAGCCGTTAGGGCTAAAAGCATACAGTTAGTTCGAAAAAAAATACTTTAGTAGCAATCGGAGCATTTTTTGACTGTCAATGCCAATTTTTTTTTTTTTTTTTTTCTTTATTTAAAGAGCTTTGTCACCATATGTGACCATGTCGCTCTGTTAAGTAAACTATAATAATGATAACAAAAGGATAACTAATTCTAGGTTACCACAAATTGTGTACTGCTTATTTTCTACATCTAAAATAAGCATTACACAACTTGTAAATAATTTTTGCACCTCTACTTAGCCGGAAAGCCAAAAGGGTCACTAAATCAGGTACAGACAAGGCACAATCAACATTAATAAATAACTCTCGTCTAGCTTTCTCATTTCGGACACATACCAACAGGACATGGGAAACATCTTCAATTGTACCGCACACGGTGCAATTCGGTGTGGGAACTTTTTTCATGATATATGCAAATTGGTTTGTTGGAATGTGTCCGGCACGAAGTCTCAATGCCGTAGTAATATCTCCACGACCAAGGGCACTGTTGTCAAACCAACAAGCTTTTAATGGCTGAGTCTGCATCGTTCTATACCAAATGCCTTTCTCCCTGGACCGCGCATCAAAGTACTCGTTCCACAAAGAAAAACATCTTTCTCTAGCGTACCACATAAATTCCGTAAAGTAGGGGGCAGTCGATATGGTAACACCCTCCGTACATCCTTGTTAGCAAGGTTGTCTACTCTCTCGTTGCCTCTGATGCCAACATGTGATGGAATCCACTGTAAATATACGTGTTTTGATTCAGAGTTTAATTTAAGTAACTGATTCAAAAAATGCCTATTTTTGTACACGTGATATCTTGAAATTAAGCCCGGCGAAGCGGGCTGAGTATGCTAGTACTATATAAATATTGTTTACAGACTAATATACCACACCATGTACCAAAACAAACTCGACTGATTTGTCAAACAATGACAAAGAGGAAAGATACAAAGAATTTATTGCTTTCTAGACTCCGACTTAAGCCAGTTGTATAATAATAAACTGCCAATCCATCTAGAGTTTGCAACTAAGAAGAAATCTTAGATTAATTCTTCCACAAATAAATTCAATCCGCTGCCACTTACCTTACTGAACCCTTACTTAAATCTTTAAGTTTTCGGATGTAATTCGCTTTATGTAATAAACTTGATATCTAAAGTAGATTTCTAGAGGGGCGGCAGACTAATCAAAACAGTTGCCGAACAGACGTCAAATACTTGTTCGTGATTGATGTATAGATAAGTAGGTATAGTTAGTTCCAAATGGTACGTGACTATTCGCTTCATTACTTCGCAAATAAGTCTAAATGAAGTTCGTATACTGGGTAGAACTAACTAATGAATATATCGAGTATCTGTATATATCTAATATAGTGTATTTAGCTGATTTATGAAATGATACTTTGCGGAGATCTATAATACAAAAGTAATAATAAAATTATTTTGCAATAATTAGTAAAGTAAAGTAAAAGTGATAGCTCACCGGTGAGACCGTGCGACTCTTTCGAGTGAAACACGAGTTCAAACCCGGGCAGGCACCAATGAGTTTTTCTATTAAAACTCATGTGTCTAATTGATAATTGCAATTTATCACACGCTTTTCGGTAAAGGAAAACATCGTGAGGAGACCTGCATATCTCTAGAGAATTCTGTTGATATGTGTAGCCTACCAATCCGCATTGGAGCAGCGTGGTAGGTCTTAGCTCCAACCCTTCTCTCCAGAAACGGAGAGCTCCTCTCTCCGTTTTTTCGCTCCGCCTTTGCAATAATTGCGATAAAGTAAATAACCAATATATTTATTTATTTATTTATTTGTTGCCTAGATTGTGTAAACATTTAGATGTTAATCATATAATACAGTTCCATCAATCTGCCTAATAAAGACATGCAACTTACAAATCTTATTATCTATTTTATAATAATTATTATTATTACGATTACAAAGTGGAATACTTAAGACAAATAGTTCAATTAAATGTTAACTTATTTTCAATACAATACTTTCAATACTTTTAACTATCTTATTAAATAATTATAAAAGGTCATGATTATATAATGACATTATACATCTAACAAGTATTCATTAAGTGAATAAAATCTTTTTAGTAACAGAAATTCTTTAATTTTAGCTTTAAATATTTTAACATTTAAGTTCCGGTCAGCAATGAGGGTGGTAACTTATTGTAGATCTGCCATGCCATATTGATTACACTTTTACCAAATAATGCACTTGCATGTGGTGTATAGCACATTTTATTCTTCCTACGCTTGTTATTAGAATATGAAAAAAGACTAACATTCGTTTTAATGAACACCAACATTTCATATATATACAATGATGGAAAGGTAAGTATTTTAAATTTATCAAAATATGGTTTACATGAATCAGTTTGTTTGAGATGACATATGGCTCTAATGCATTTCTTTTGGCATTTGAATATCCTATCCCTATCAATCGAGTTTCCCCAGAATATAATGCCGTACCTAATATTTGCCATGACATATGCATTAAAAGCTGTTAATACAGCCGCTTGGTTCGCCTTCTTTGATAGCATATATAATGCAAATGCGAATTTATTTATTTTAAACATAAATTTTCAATATGAAGTTTCCAGTTTAGGCAGTCGTCAATATATAATCCTAAAAATTTTGTATTCTTAGTGTCCGATATTTTTTTACCCAAATAATTTATGTTCATTGATATATTACTATGTCTAGTTGCAAATGTCATTATTTTAGTTTTGTCAAGATTTATTATTAATTTGTTACATGTTAAATGTCTTCAAGGGTCTTATTAATTTCCGTTTCAAAAGTATTTAAATTATCCCCTACAAATATCACTGTACTATCATCAGCGAATAAGACCATTTGATGCCTAGTTATGGAAGGAAAATCATTTATATATGTAATGAATAACAATGGACCTAAAATACTTCCCTGAGGCACCCCCATTTTTACGATATCTGATCCTGATACATATGCTCTCTCGGTATCTCCTTCTAATCTTGTTATTTGTGTCATTTGTTTTCTGTCTGTTAAATATGAATTTATAAGATCCGAACTATTTCCTCTGACCCCATATGTATTCAGCTTCTCTATCAGAGTTTGATGACATACATAATCAAATGCCTTGGTTAGGTCTATAAATATGTAAATATGTATAATGTGCACACATACAGGCTTTTTCTTGTCAATATTTGTCATAACACCATTTAGAAAATGGTATATAGCTAAATTAATAGATTGGTTTTTCCTAAAGCCTTTTTGTTCTTTGCATAAAATACGATTCTTTTCGAAATAATAATGTTATATAAATATATAATGCTAATGTATGTAGTGGACTATCCTTTTTTTCATAGCCGATACATGGAGGATTTTTAAAAACACATGCAAAAACCTTCACTACCGCCACCACAATACGCAAGCCTACACACGTTCACTATCACAAACTCAATAATCGTTTCTCCCCGCAACCTAAGCATCATCAGGAGATAGTCTCCACGACAGGTCCACGATAAAAGTCCACTTTACATTTAATTTATATATATTTTTATTTTATTTTATTATTTATTTTATCGTGGATTATAGCAAAATAATTTTATTTTTAATGTAAATATTTAGTATTGCTTTAACCTGGTTTTGTACCTTTTTTGTCTGACTTATCGGTAATCGGCTTATTCGGCGCTTATTTGGTTTCGCCCCGACACCGAAACATTATCAGTAGGATAGGCTCCACGATATTACGGCATTTTGTCGTGGAGCCTATCCTCCTCATGATGCTTCGGTTTTGAGGCGAAACGATCATAGAGATTTTGGCGGTGGTTTGTGTATTGCTTGTGTGCATTGTTGCTGGTGGAGGCGTCTTGGGACGCATGTGGTGACTTGTCCTGCATGTGTAAGGCACGTGAATTTTGCCTGCTTCATACACATTAGCTTTGCATGCATTCGCTTAACCCGCGCGGATTAAAGCAATGTAGTTCTGTTAATTGGTTCTGTATCATTGGCTGGGTAATTCTAAAGATTCTGAAAATTTCATTAAAATCGGTCCAGCAGTTCCGGAGTATATAAAGGACATACAGACATTCATTATTATAGTAAAGTAAGTAAAGTAGCGGCCTGTTACAATCCCACTGCTGAGAATAGGCCTCCTCTCTCCGTTTCTGGAGAGAAGGACTGGAGCTAAGACCTAACACGCTGCTCCAATGCAGTTTGGTAGGTTACACATATCTCCAGAATTCTCTAGAGATATGCAGGTTTCCTCAGAATGTTTTCCTTCACCGAAAAGCGTGTGATAAATTGCAATTACCAATTAGACACATGAGCTTTAATAGAAAAACTCATTGGTGCCTGCCCGGGTTTGAACTCGAAAGAGTCGCACAGTCTCACCGCTAGGCTCATTTTTATATATGAGATAAATTCATATTTTGAGTACGAAAACGACTTTAATAAACGTCGCATCTCACTCTCAATGTAGTCTGCATATTAAATACTTTGTTATAGTTTGCGCTGGGAATACCCTTAATTGGCTACATCAAAGTTAAAGTGCTATCAATAATATTTTTTTTATCAGCACAAATCGTGTGTCAACGTGCATTCATAACATAATTACAGTTACAATAACGAAATGAAACACGGCTTTTAACTAATTGTTGTTTAACTACCCTCATGACAATAATGGTCCACGCTATTTAATTATGTAGCCCCTCGGCTTGTAGGCGGAAAATAGATGTATCATTCTTATTCAAGTTGTTATTAAAACCGTTTTTATATACTAGTCAGGAATTATATTGATCAAAACACGGTACTTAATCTGTCAGTTGGTATTAGTAACTGCCTTTTATTATCCCAGTTTTGGTCATAGGCCTCTTAAAAAGTAGGGTTGAAACTTAGACCCAACACATTACTACATTCCCAGGATTCCCTAGAGATGATTCCATACAATGTTTTCCTTCAACCAGAAGACACCCAACGCTCGTAGCGTAATATACAAGAGATGACCGCCCGCACCTACCTCAGTCCCCGTTCTCGTTCTACCTCTGCGCCCTTATATCCCGCAGGCGAGGACTCAGTTAAACGGTCAGCCTGTAGGCACATAAGATTTTACTTGTTTACACAGCACTAAGATATGTCAACCCATACAAAAATCGAGTTCATCCTAACCAAGCCGGCATAGTGTCTGATGTGCGTATCAAGTCAACAGTTACAACAGGTCTAACTTCGAGTTAACTTGTACACAAGAACTTTTGAATCATCAGCTCTACTGCTGGTTCGGAAACCTCTTACTATTAAGAAGAGCCAGCAATAAACTCGGCGGTTTCTCTTTTCAAAATAAAACTTATAAATAGTTACGTTTAGTTATTGCAATCTTGTACTGGGTCGAACAATAGCTATATCCACGCATTCTTATCATCAATGTAATCTTCAACAGTAGGCTTTCTGTATTAGACTCCGTTTAACATTGTTTAAACTGAATTAATGGCAAAGCTAAAATTGATTGATCAAAAACCCACAAACGACTTATAGTACCCGGCAATAAATAATGCACATCGAGGCTCAGAGAGAGAAATCGACTAGATTCTGCTTCATAGAGCATCGTCTTTGTCGCACAGACTGACGAACCCGTGTGTGACAGTGAAAGCGCTCTACGAAACCGAATTGACCGGCTGTTTCTTTTAAGTTCTCGATGTGCATTATTTATTGCCGGGTACTATACGTACTTTTGCAAGGAGCGAAGCAGGAGCCGCAAGCTTACATATATCGGTTCCTACTTTGTCTATTATATGTTAATGTCACCTTTCGTTTTATAATTTTTTATATTTTTATATTAAAAAATTAAATTGAAAAAAATATACTGTGAAGCAAATGTAAGAATACCTATTTTCTTATACTTAATTCGCCGAGTATCACGCGGACTTAAATTGTAAATGTCACTTGTGGCTCTTTTATGCAATACAAAAAATTACCAGCTGTTTATATCTCGCTTATATCGCTTTATATTTATATCGTACACGCCTCCAGTCAGTAGATATTCTCAGGTTCTTAACACTTTGTCACTTCAAACTATTACATATACGAACAGCAGTATCATGTGAACAATCAAACTATAATTGCACCAAAGAACGCGCTAAACACGCAACGTTAAATCTAATATTATATTTACCTACAATTTATCTTTACGTATACCAATTTTTTTATTAAATATATATTTGCTTAACTATAATCATAAAATGTATTTTGATTTCTACTTGAAAGGCAAATAAAAGGCAAAAAATGGTGAAACGATTTTATTATGTTTTAAAGAAACAAATTGTAGTTTACACGGGCGAATACTTTTGGTTTGCGTTATTACTCTGACCTCGGCTTGAATCGTTTATATAAGCTAAGTACACAAGTAGAATAATGAATTTTATATTAATAAAGAAATGTTTAATTTTCATTTTATATTTGACTACCCGTTTGGGCATCTCAAAGCTGTGATAGGCTAGCGGTGAGACCGTGCGACTCTCTAGAGACGACATAGGTTCAAACCCCGGGCAGGCACTAATGAGTTTTTCTGTTAAAGTTTATGTGTAATTGATAATTGCAATTTATCACACGCTTTTCGGTGAAGGAAAACATCGTGAGGAAACCTGCATATCTCTAGAGAATTCTAGGGATATGTGTAACCTACCAATCCCCATTGGAGCAGCGTGGTAGGTCTTAGCTCCTATGTCTTCTCTCCAATAACGGAGGGAGGAAGCCTTAGCCCAGCAGTGGGCATAGTAACAGGCTATTACTTTTTTCGGCATCTCATTTATATAACTGATTTCTGTATAATGATTAATTTTATAAGAATAACTAAAGATGACTTTTGGATAAGGGGAGACTTATTTTTTCTAAATATTGATTTTTATCTTTGACCTTTTTTGTGAGATTTGTAATGTTCTATCTTCAATTAAATATTCAAATACATAATAATCATATGAAGTGAATATATAATTTATAGAATTATGCACTATTTTTCGGAGTTTCATTATTCAAGTACTATAGTGGATTATAGCAATATAATTATCATTATCATTAAGCTGTGATAGCGTAACGGTGAGACCGTGCGACTCTTACGAAGGGAACACGAGTTCAAACCCGGGCAGGCACCAAAGAGTTTTCTATTAAAACTCATGTGTCTAATTGATAATTGCAATTTATCACACGCTTTTCGGTGAAGGAAAGCATCGTGAGGAAACCTGCATATCTCTAGAGAATTCTGGAGATATGTGTAACCTACCAATTTGCATTGGAGCAGCGTGGTAGGTCTTAGCTCCAACCCTTCTCTCCAGAAACAGAGAGAAGAGGCCTATTCCCAGCAGTGCGATTGTAACAGGCCGCTACTTTACTTTTTTTTACTTTTATGATTATCATTACTTTTGAAGTAAATTATGCAACATGCAGGATAAATACTACATAGTGAGGGGGACTAAAAAGTTACTTCTTTATATTCCGTCACAAAATGATGAAAACCACAGCGAGATAAAAATGCGTAGGGTATTTGTAATGGGAGACGTCGTTTTAACGAGGGCTTCAGCCTGTTGCTAGTATTTCCTGCGACTGTGGGAATAGGAGAGGTCTATGTTTTTTTAACGCAGAGTTCATAGTTCTTTATTATTATTCTTTATAATAATATAGAGAGTATAACCTTTTGGTTTTAATTAAAACACTTTTTAATAGTTTAACCATAGAATTAAAATGCAGTGAAATTTAAATTACGGTGATTTATAGCTTTGTTAGTGGGGACTGCTTCAATAAGAATGGGTAATAGCGCCCAATAGCTTTGTGACGCAATTGTTTTATTCACTTGCAAATTGTTACCCTAAAGTAGGCCCTTGTGAGGATTAATAAAATTGTAAATCTTTACTAAATCGTGTAAGTTAATTCGTAAAAAAATCTTTGTGTTCACCAACTAAATGTCGTGATCAATATTATTATTTTATTATTATTTTATTTATTATTTTATATACCCCTAAGAGTTGTTATTACTAATTTATTACCAATTCGAATTAAAGCAATATGTATTGGTGGATTGGTTTTCTTGAAAATACAACATTACTTACTTCTACTCGTGAATCGCATTGCCACCATTCTGTTTTTAATTAATAATAAAAATAACTTTTAATACTGTAATATTGTAATAATAATAATTAAGTATATTAGTACTGTAGTATTAAGAGGAAAAATAGGATACGTAGTCTTAGCAACGTAGCTCCACTTGGCATAGGAAAGTAAGATACAAGTAGCCATAAGATAAGCAAAAAAGATTACCTCATGATGCTTTTTTTTTCATAAAAAAGTGCGTAATTGTATTTTAAATTGCAAAATAAGAAAACTCACAGGTTGTCCGTTGTTGTTGATTTAACTTTTTTTTTTGAAAAAAGCCCATATTGTGTACCCAGCCTTAAATAAATAATACTACGGCAAGTCACGCGGGCAATTTAGTAAAAGTGAGTAGGAAATAGGCTTTGTAATGTATAGATTATAAATAACATATTAAAACTAATCTATAATAAACATAATACATTCATTTACCTCGATTTTGTGATTCGTTAAAAATATTTACAGTTATAAGACTGAGTAAGCACTACACACACACATTGTAAGGCGAAAAACTATATCGTATTTAAAATGATAACTCAACAGCATTATAATAATAGATTTTTTTTATCTTATATTGACTTGTATTCCTAAGTTGTGGATACGTGCATGTCATAGTAATATAATTGTATGACAAACATTTTATGTCATACTAATATTTTTTTTTTGTAGAAAATGCAGCGTAAATAATTGCTGTTCTTAACAGTACATAATACAGATAATTTAGAGTCAGTATCATTTTATGTATACATTTCCAGTATAAAAAAAATGTAAGCCGACCCGCCTTGTGATATCCGACTGAGTAGAATAGACCACCCTCAGTTCTTACCGAGCTGTCGTAAAAGGCTAAGATAATTTGACCCACCATGTGGTATACGGCTGAGTAGAATAGACCACCCACTTTCTTACAGAGGGGTCGTAAAATACGATTAAGGCAAGTTGACATCAGGCAGGCGGCCAGTCGTAAAATACACAGCCAAATTGTGACCCCACTTATAGTGGGATAAGGGCAGGACGATGACGATTTCCGGTGTAGAAAATATTTAAACTAATAGGAGTTTATGGAATTCATTCGTAGGATGAAACAATTATTTGCTGGAAAAAAATATCATAATTAAAAAAACTATGAGCCTTGCTGCTAAGAGGTTAAGATAAAATCCCTATAATTATATTTTTATTCATATATTTAAAACATGAATTCAGTCTGGCTAATGGTGATAATTTTAAAATATGAATTTTTGAAAATTATTACCAGTGATAAATACAGTCGCGGGAAAATTTAATAATTATATTTTGATTAGTTTTCGCTTTATTCAAAACTATCAACTTTTACATCGTTATGGGAATTTGACTTCACCCTCCGTGGTGTGAGATTTGCTAATTTACGTCAAAGCACATTTCCATTATAATGTCCGAACTTTCTGTCCGTGACTTTGTCGGTATGATATCAAACGGCCTCATATTCAGATTAAAATGTTCTTTGTTCAAGTAAACTTGTAAACAAGTGCTTTTGAATCGTCAACTGTACTGCTGGTTCGGAAAGCTGATCCTACCGAGAAGAGCCAGCAAAAAACTCTGTTGCTCTTTTGAAATATAATTCTTATAACTTATTATATTTTGTCATTACTATCTTTTACACGGTAGAGAAGTAGCCTATATCCACGCATTTTTATCATCTATATAATCCTCAATAATAAAGGAAGCTTTTTGCGTCAGCTTTTTGCCTCTCTTTCCCAAACTGCTGTAGTGGCAAAGACAAAATCGATTGCGGAATTGAAAATACTCTACATACACTTAGGACGACATTCCTTGACGCCAGTATAGCTTCTGCGCTGTACTCTCGGCATTTCGGAACCTCGATGCTTCTGCGCTCGCCAGTCCCGCCCGGTGACGCTGTAAAAGCCGTTAAGGATAATAGCCTACAGTCAGTTAGTTAAATAAAATAAACAAATAAATATCTGGTCCGTTGCTCCACTTGGATTTGAAAGACAAACAAACAAACAGACAAACGTATTTTATTTTATCGGTATACACATAACATGGGTATTAATTTCTAATTTACTAATCTTTTAAACTATTGTCATCATATTATGTCGTAAGATTTCATGGTTTACGATATTCGTTCAAATACTGATGGCAGTTAATTCGAAAAACCATCGGCTTGTTTACTTTTAGAACAAATGTGAGAGGTAAAATCAATTCCTTTGACTGGCCCGTTGGCGCAGTGCGTAGTAGCCCTGCTTTCAGATCAGTCGGTCGTGAGTTCGATCCCCGCCAAGTGCCAACATTTTCTATCTGTTGGTTCTTGGAGCCTTGGTGTGTATTTGTTTTTAAGTATGTATTCAAAATTATATATGTAGTATATTTACTAGTTGTCTATCACTCATAACACCAATATTAATTTATAAACTTTGAGGTTGAACGACTGTCTGTGTAGCTGTCCCATATATTTATTTTATATTTATATTTAATGCTCGTATTATTTATACCACACGGCGGTATTTGATGCTGCTTATATTTTAATAAAATTTACGTCGTAAAATATGTAGCCAAATCATGTGACAACATGTTTATAGCATGTTGTGCGGACCCCACTTATAGTGGGATAAGGGAAGGAGGATGTATGGATGTGTATTTTTATAAAATTTCTAAACAGTACTAACACCGGGTCAATATATGACATTATTGTTGCATGTACGTTGTACACTTTTGTGTGGTTACGATTGTTAGGTTAGTATTAAGAGCAGAAAGTTATCCAAAATCAAAATAATATGTATGACCGTGTAATGAACATCCTCCCGAAAAATATAATATAAAAAGCCTATAAAAGAACCCGATCAAATGTTTATATTACTTAGGCCATTTTATTTCAATTTGATGTTGATGAGCTTTTTATCGATTTACAATTCCACTTTTATGATTTGCATTGGTTATTAGGAACAAGTTATTTACACACTTATAGTACCCGGCATTAAATAATGCACATCGATGTTTAGAACGAAACAGCCGGCCAGTTCGTTTCGTAGAGCCTGTCACTGTCACTCAGTATGTGATGTTTCGCACGGGTTCGTCAGTCTGTGCGACATAGACAATGCTCTATGAAGCAGAATCTAGCCGATTTCTCTCTCTAAGCCTCGATGTGTATTATTTATTGCCGCGTACTATACGTGTCATAAGTATCAAATTTTAAACGTGATTCATACGTTTAAAATTTGAAAAATAAGTGTGTATTTGCGTATGTGTGAGTGTGAATTTTCGTAAGCGTGTATGCTGTGCATGTATTAGTCGACTTTTGTACGTGTGTCGTGAACACACAGAGATACCTCTCTGTGTGTTCCTATAATTATGTTTTTAGATCTGTATTTATATTTTCTATCTAAGTCCCTCTATACTATGCCGTGTGGTATCCGGCTGAATAGAATGGGCCACCCTCATGTCTTACCGTGGTGTAGTAAAAGGCGACTAAGGTAAGTCGACCCGCCGTATGATATCCGGTTTAGTAGAATAAACCACCCTCATTTCTTACCGAAGTTTGTAAAAGGCGACTAAGGTAAGTTGATCCACCCTGTGGTATTCGGTTAAGTAGAATAGACCACCCTATGTCTAAGGTAAGTTGACATCAGGCAGGCGGCCGGTCATAAAATACGTAGCCGAATCATGTGAGAACATGTTTATCACATGTTGTGCAGACTCCACTTAGAGTAGGATAAGGGCAGGAGGATGATGATAAGTCCCTCTATGCTGGATTTGAGCTATTATTCTTTTATTTATTATTATCAGATATAACTTTTGAAATATATCAATATTATAATTAATGTTTAGAAACGGGCTATACTCACGAGTTATTAGCTTAGCCCATACGGCTGAACTGAGTATCAGTTCCCGCCGCGATAACGCCGCGTAAAGAGCTCATGAATAATAGCTCCGCATGGACTTCTGGTCGGGCTTATCCGATAAAATAAGACTTGAGTATAGCCGGCCTCTAAACATTAATCCCGATAGTTTAAATTCAAAAATATATCAATATTAATCAAAATTCTTTCTTCCACCTTCGAACGACCTTTATATGTACATTTATGCATATCGAAATTTCGTTCACTCTAACCCTTCAAAGGCGTAGTATTATAGTATTGCAATACAATAAGCTGCTGTACCGTAGCGTATTAGTACTATTTAATCCATGAGTTTTAATTTAATCCATAAGCAATTATTTTGAATTATTTTCAATGTCGGTTGAATTGTATCGATCGGCCAAATAACGGAGTCATTACACTCCATCAATCAATAGCTAATGTTCTCTTTGAATCAGGAAGGGAAATTGGTGGCCAAATTAGGTCACACGATAATGGGATATTGTACGCGTGTCTATAATGAGATTGCTGTACACTTTAAAGTAACAGAGGAGCGGCCTGATAATATGTAACATCATTTCAATTCAAATCATTCAAACGGTGTCAAGACCTGGAGCTGCGGCGGAAATGGCCGAATCCGGCAAGCGGCGAAAGTATGCATCTCTCGTTGATTGAGTTATATATTTGTGCCGTTTGCAGTTGAGACCCTAGGGCCATGGAGCCTAGGTGCAAATTTTTTTTTATCCGCTATAACACCCCGGTTGATCGCCTCTTCGGGTGACAAGAAGTCTGGCTCATTTTTCGCACAAAGAATCAGCTTAGCGATTCAACGCGGAAACGCTGCCAGCATTCTTGGGACCATTCCACGTGGGCATGATTTGTATAGTAATAGCGTATAAGTAATTTAAGATAGATATAACTTGTACATTTTTGTGATTATAGTAAATATTTCATTAATATTCTAATCATTAAAGTAAGCTTGTAAACAAGTGCATTTGAATCGTGAACTTTACTGCTAGTTCGGTAAGCAGCTCCTACCGAGAAGAGCCAGCAAGTAACTCAGCGGTTGATCTTTTCGAAATAGAATATAAGTCTTATAAATAGTTATCATAAATTTTGTCACCCTTTGTGACTCAGTAAAAGAGTACAGGGTCGAAGAGTAACTATATCCACGCATTTATGTTATCTTCAATCTAAAGAAGTTGACTTTCTGTAGCGGCCTTATTTTAATACAATAAGTATTAAATTTGCTGTTAAATTGTGTGTATCTTACCTTGTATATTTACAAGAAACATACGTTTAATACGCACATGAATATGCTCACACTATATCACACTAATACTAATGCACAAAGGAAACATAACACTGTCTTAAAATGCACCACGTCAGTAACACGAGAGCCCTTGGTGACAGTGGACGTCTAGTGACTTATTGTTACTTTTTAGTGCGTGTTTAAGCCTGTGTACAACCATCTATATTAATACTATACAAGTGAACACATACACTATACTATAGCTATAGCACAGCTAAAATTGATTGTAGAATGTATTATAGAACAACAGCTATTGGACAAAAGCCTCCTTTGTTCTTTTTGAAGAAAAATGTTAAAGCTTATACTCACCTTGCTGTGCTATCACAGATTAGTATGTTACATATATCCCTTCATATCCATAATATCATTTGACCAAGTTGATTATGATGGTAAATTTTTTGATGACTTGGCCGAGGTTTCAACCCGGGAAGCTTTAATAACAGCCACGTGATCTCCCCTTTCAGTTTTGACTGCTTTACAGTTGATATACATTTTTTGGCTAGATATGCCCATCAACTCTAAACTACACAATACCTTCAAGTACTAAAAACGATATAATACCTTGCACCTTCTTTTCTGAATGTTATTCTAAATTCTCAAGTAAACTGCTCTTAGTAACATTAGCAAAGAAATAAAGGAAGCGGGCTAATAATGCGAATAATTCACTCATGTTTACTTAATAAAAGATAAATTGCAAAAAGTTTTAACATCGTCGAAGTACACTTCTAAATTCAATAGGCGTGCTATTTATGGCTTTCGTTCAATTACCAAAAGGTATATAATTTTTTCTCAAAATATTACTTTTGAGGCTTTTATTTGTGTAGGAGTATTCTGAAAACACGTCCAATTATCTTCAATATACAAATTGAAAGGTTTAAATTATATTATATTATGAATATAATTCTATAATAGAATCCTTATTAATATTTTAATGTAAATTGACTTTGCCTTTTTACCAAGTAGGTATGTTATTTCGAGACAACCCTTCTAAAAGGAAATCGCAGATAAAATTTTTGTACTTGCAATTTTAATTGAATTTTACTTGACTCATATAGTCAGATAGTAAATAAAATATATGTACTTTAATCGTATTATAACCTAAGATATGCTTTTCTTTTCAATCATTTCAATTAAGATTTCAAATTTTTGTCGTAATGTTTGCTTGTAACTTGAAACTTTAAGATTTCGTATTGAAATTATAAGATTTCATTTCAATAAAATATATATTTATATTAAGGTAATGTTTTTTAGGTTTTTGTCGTGTAGCCTTTCCTCCTGATGATAGTTCGGTTTCGGTGCGAAACGATCGTAGAGATTTTGGAGGTGGTTGTGTGTATTGCTTGTGGCCATTCTTGCTGGTGGAGGCGTCTTGGGATACGTGTGGTGACTTGTCCTGCATGCTAAGGTACGTGAATTTTGCCTGCTTCACCTAGCATTGCATGCATTCACTTACCCCTGCAGATTACAGCAAAGTAGTTCTGTTATAGTTTCTCGAAATGGCTATTGATTGACTAAGAAAACAAAATAAGCCTTATGAACTATTAAAATATCTTTCCTTTGATCGTCCGTGATTAAAGACGGCAAGCGAAAATGAGCACACGATCGTGAAATTCATGTTGCGTGTATCCAACACTAGATTTTATGATGATAAGCTAAAACAAAAGTTGCTTTGGCGTAAAGTCTTAAAGTTTGTAACAGCAATTTAGTTTTAGCGTTTTGCTTATTCACTTCCTGTCTTCGTGGGTAATCTTACACAAATTGGACTTCCAAATTAATCTTTTACGCCTTTAAGCTAATTTGAAACCGGCGTTACAGTGGTACGAGCCCCAAATTAGACTATGACAAATTATCTAACTTTCAGAAAATATTGCGTCATTCGAACTAACCCATTTTGTCTTCTTTTTTTTTAAGTAAAAAAGAAGACAAATATTGAAAAATGTATTGAATTATAACACACTAGCAATAGTATTATTAGTTTTATTAATTTTGGTGACATCGGCTACCATTTTTAAAAGCTTCAATTGACCTTGTAATGTGAAGGTGAAATCTTTCAAGTTAAATTTTACCCACTTCCCTGGGTCCGATTGACTTGAAATTTTTTATACTGGTTCAGTCCCGATGACAATGCATGTTTATGATAAGTATGACCTGATGCCAGGATTGGCTCCAGACGGGAGAACTGCTCAACGGTTAACAGTAGGAACATGAAATTTTGTAAAAACCTGTTTTAACTTGACGTGTTTTATCTATATCTATACTTATTATAAAATAAAGTCCCCAAAGCTGTCTGTCTGTATGTAATCGATTTTCTCAAAATCTACTGAACGGATTTTAGTACGGTTTTACTAAAAAACTATTCAACAAGGGTAATCTATAAAGCTAGGCATATGCTGTCGCGGAGTTTTATTTGGATCTTTAGAGGGGAACAATTTATTTAGCGACTTATTTGCTCTCTCTCTCTCTCTCTCTCTCTCACTACACACACATGCACATGCTCACGCATAATGCACGCACGCACACACACACAAGTTCAATTCCTACGAAAGGTTGTTTAATAGCACATAACCGTTTCATGTAAATTGAGTTGAAGAGGTCGTTTTACAACAATTTTTTGTGGGGATAGTAACAAATCATTGTTGATTGTAGCTTAGAGGGGGGAATAGGTATAAAAAGCGGTGTAGCGTATCAGAGAGACTCATGCCGAGACTTGAGCGACTTTAATATGCTAAACACTGAATTTCACGCAAACAGAGCCGCACGTAGTTCTATGTCTGTATATTGACTGTACACTTGTTTGCTCTATTTTAATAAATGTAGTTTTAATTTGCAAAACTTTCCCGGGTATATTGATGTTTTCGAGTATGTACTTAAAATTATATAAGTAATATATTTACCAGTTGTATGTCACCCATAACACAAGTATTAATTTACTTAGTTTTGGGGACAGATGACTGGGTATACACAGTATAAATATACGGTACACCCAATTTATTATTTCTTCAAATCAATGCTAACCATAAAAACTTTTATTTTAATTCATTGATACAATAAGTAAAAGATTCTCAAGCATAATATGTAACTTAATACGTCCTCATGGATTAGGATAGCAATCTTTCATCTCTTTTCTTTGCGATTAGATATTCATAAGGCGCCACTGTGTCCGCCCATGCCTGTTTTACCCCACCCAGACGGATTTCGTATTTTCCCATGTAAACAAAAAGTTTTACAACTCAGCCGTAACATGAATCTATAATGCGTTATTCTTCCCCTACCACTCTTTTTCGTCCCCTATGTTTATTTTTCCACCCTCTTCTGAAATTATGAATGACACTATGCAAATATAAGCCTACATTACCTTATTTTTTGTTAATATAATTTAAAAATAGAATGCTTATTAGCGAATGGTAACACCAAGTTATTTTTTGAACTGACTGTATGCTGTTCGTCCTACAGCGTGTCCGGGTGAGACGGGCGAGCGCAAAAGCATCGTCAAGGTTGCAAAATACGGAGAATAGAAGGTAGAAGAGTACTAGCGTCGGGGAACGTCGTCGTAAGGGTGCTTCCTGTGAGGCCGGATCACGGCTTAGGGCGATTCGTAGTGGAGAGATGATAGTATGACTTCGATTAGTCGTTACGACGTCGTATCACTTTAAGAGGGAAGAGTTGGATATTGGACCCATAAGTCTGTTCAAAATCGGATTGCCATAATACATACACATTGAATGTTACAAAAACTACCTCATTTTTAAAAGCATTTATTTAACCTACCGTGTTTGTATGTGTTTCCTGAAACGTGGTCGCTGACCATGGGCCTCATAAGAAAGCTCAGAGTCACTCATCGAGCTATGGAGCGAGCTAAGCTTGGTGTATCTCTACGTGATCAAATCAGGAATGAGGAGATCTGTAGAAGAACCAGAGTAACCGACATAGCTCATCGGGTCGCGAAGCTGAAATGGCAATGAGTGGGGCACATAGTTCATGGAACCGATAGGCGTTGGGGTCCTAAGATGCTGGAATAGCGACCCTGCATCGGTAAACGCAGCGTTGGAAGACCCCCAACGAGGTGGACAGACGACCTCAAAAAGGTCGCGGGGAGCCGCTGGATCCAAGCGGCGCAGGATCGTGTGGTGTGGGGATCCCTTAAGGAGACCTATGTCCAGCAGTGGATGTCCATCGGTGGAAGAAGAAGAAGAAGTTTGTATGTGATGGTGGAATTTTACAAGTTAAATATTGACCCACTTCCCGGTGCCCAATTCATTTGAAATTTAACATACCGGTCTGATACTACTGCCAGAATTGTCTCCAGATGTGGGAACTCCTTAACATTTAAAAGTAGAGATGTAAGGCTTTTTTAACTTGTCTTGTTACATTTAAAAGCACATGACGAATTTAAAATATTAATAAAACAAATAGGTGTGCCATGGTAAGCTTACAATTAGACACCTGAATCGAACCGGTGAATAATTAAGGGATTTCGTTTCCCTTCATACTAATATTACCTGCAAGCAGTGACGGCTCGAATCCAGGATCTTAGCAATGCTACTGAATATGCTGCATCAATTTCGTTGATTTGTCCTTAATTCTTAATTTGTCTTTCTTTCTATTTTGCAGTACGGTTTGACATATTGAGTACTTTACTATTAAAAACCAAACTTCAACATCAATGCTGATGAGCGAAATCACTATTTACACTTACCGTTATATGAACTGTAACATTCATATATGCTCCTATATCCTCGAAGTTCACAACGACTAGTAACATATGTTCAATCTTAACAAAATTAAAGTTAAAATTTCCTTTATTCAAATATATTAGAAGAGAAGTTCTTTTGAATTGTCGACTGTAACGCTGGTACGGCAATAGGAAAAAATTCAGCAGTTAGTATTATCAAAATAAAATTTTCTAAACCAGTTATATTCCGTCACTGCTGTCTCGTACTAGTTCGGAGTACTAACCAATTCTCAAATTATCATTTATATAATTATAGAACTAGGCATTATTTCTGGTCCATAATACAAAAATAATAATAATATTTTTTGCTATAATCAGTGATTTTTAGATTATAGCAAAAAAAATATAACACTTATGATTTATATAATGCTTTTAATTTATACATAAGCATCCTCTAATAGTTATAAAACAAAGTCCCCAAAAGCTATCTGTCGGTATGTGTTTGATTTTGTCAAAATCTAACGAACCGATTTTTGTACGGTTTATACTAAAAAGTAGTGCAACTCTTCCCGAAGGTTTAAGTTGGTATATAACGGTTTTATTGTATATTATGTTGAAGCGTGCGCGTAGTTGTAAAAACTCGCCCGCTGGGAGCTTTATTCGCGTGTGCCGCGTAGACCAAAAGAGATACACTAAAATGAAGTACTAGAGAATTGTAGATCTATAAAAATTCTACAAAAAAGTCCGGGACAGCATGTCTCTGTCTCTTACGGTTAAGTCACAATAACTACTTTTATGTTCAAAATATCAATTACTTACTGATTACACAGAAAGATTCAATATAGTATATATATATATATTTTAAGTAGGTTCAAGGATAAAACAAAATCACTGTTTAACTTTATTATTTCTTTATAATGTTTATTATAGATGTAATTTATATCGCGCATACGCACAATCAAGTATCAATAATACGTACAACAAATATTTATACTATTGTTACTTGTACAATAATAAACTTTTCACATAATAATAACTGGTTATAAGTAATTAAGATTTGCCGCGTAACCTAAGAGGAAAATATTTCGTTTAAATACCTCTCATATTTTTACACAAAGATGATATTCCAAAATTCTATGAGACAACATATAGAGGCTCATTTACAAAATTCTTTTTTACGAAATATTTTTGCGTGTGCAAATAAATTAGGTTTGCATATGCTAAGATATTTACACATGCAAAATTAAAAAACATGTTTTTAAGTTAATGTATGTTATAAGATTATATACAAATTTAGAATCGTTATTTTAAAATAAATATAACATTTAGTATTTATTGACAGTATCTGTCTTTCAAAGCACTTCGAATCCTCAGTATATAAAAGAGGGTATTTTTTAATGTGTTAGGACGGGGAACGATTACAAGTGTTTCGACTAAAGGTTCATTCAAACAGACAGCGAAACGACTATCGTTTTTATTATTATTACACCTAAAAGCAGTACAACAAGACTAACAAAACGTAATTTTTTTTTAGCCTAATCATTAAAGGTTCTTTTTGTTGAATGGTTGCATACATTCAAATGTGGATAAGGAATTTAAAAAATTTATAAAATTTTACAATCATTATCCTCATCATCCTCCTGCCCTTAACCCACTCTAAGTGGAGTCGACACAACATGTTACAAACATGTTGTCATATTATTTGGCTACGTATTTTTCGCCCGGCCGCCTGCCTGACGTCAACTTACCTTAGTCGCCTTTTACGACACCTCGGTAAGAAATAAGCATGGTCTATTCTATGCAGCCGGATACCACACGGAGGGTCAACTTAACTTATTCGCATTTTACGACACCTCGGTAAGAAATGAGGGTCGACTATTCTGTTCAGCCAGATACCAATTTTACAAAAAGGTACTTAAAACAATCAGATTTTAATATGTGATTTTGTCCAATGGAGTAACTTCAGTAAGGTATAGTACCCGGCAATAAATAATGCACATCGAGACTTAGAGAGAGAAATCGGCTAGATTCTGCCTCATAGAGCATCGTCTCTGTCGCACAGACGAACCCGTGTGTGACAGTGACAGCGCTCTACGAAACCGAACTGGCCGGCTGTTTTGTCGTAAACATCGATGTGCATTATTTAATGCCGGGTACTATATGTTTGGTTCTATAACATTTTTTAAAATATTTTACTAGACAGATGTACGAACAGAAGGTTTGCTCATGCTTCATGCGTCGTATTTACATACTAAATAAAATTCATCTATCTCGCTTCGATTGCACGTAATTTCGCTTTCTCTTCTTTTTTTCGGTTTATGGGCACAAAAATATAAAAAAGCAACCACAAATAATGCGGTCGCATTTCACATTTGTTTAAGTAATCAACCAATTGCCTATGTTATAAAACATCAAGTAAAATCGCTCACCATTCGCCGTCTGCTTTTAAAAAGTATTACACATAATTACCCAATATTTTTTAGTCATTTACAACTGTATATTCTTTTCTCAATGGTTAACACATATTCCCTAGATAATTCAAGATATTTATTATGGAAAATAACTATATTAACTCTAAAAGAAATTACACGCTTATAGGAAGTTAATTTACAGATTCTCTTTTAAATTAAATATAACATCGTTCATCTAAACTGTAAAATTTATATTTTTTTCTATATTAATACTATAAAATTAAACCTAATTTAATGCTAATAATATGTTTAATTACACCGACTTTACCCAGGTCATTTAAAAATAAATATTAGATAATTAATGTTTAGTATTATTGTTAAGAAATAAAAACTAAGCACTCTTTAGCTATAATCAGCGATATATCAATACATATTATACCCCAAAGGCTGCCTGTCTGTATGTAATACTTTTTCTCAAAAACTATTCAACGTACTTTTGTACGGTTTTCATTGAAAGATAGTGCCATTCTTGAGGAAGGTTTAATTTAATAGTCAATTATCCGAAACGGCTAAACTTATTTTGATGGCACTTTCACCGGAAGATACATATATGTTACTTGTACCATAGAATTCCTGTGTAGTCTGGACTTTCACAGCTAGAAAACATTTTACTGTAGAGACCTCCAAGACTGTTTTTGGTTTTGTAACAATTTTCAAAATAATGTTCATAAAACCCTTAAGTATTTTTTTAAAAATCCTGTATAAAGTACAGATGCCTGCTTTCAGATTTAGGTCCAGATATCATCATTGTGCTGCACTTATCCCACTCTAAGTGGGGTCGGCACATGTTTTAAGCATGTTGTAAGATAATTTGGCTAGGTATTTTACGACCGGCCATCTGTCTGACGTCAACTTACCTTAGTCGCCTTTTACGACACCTCGGTAAGAAATGAGGATGGTATATTCTACTCAGCCGAATACCACACGGTGGATTTAGGTCCAGATATATCGCTATATTATTTAAAGATTGACTCGTAATAGGATTGAAAAGTTCTCTACGCACGATCCTATTTAATTTGTACAAAAAAAATTATTAGGTTCAAACAATTAGTTAACTATCAACATAGACCAAGAAATAATTCTAAATAATTATCAGGATCAAAAATTTATTTATATGGCCTGCGTCAGTCGCCTTTTTACATAGTATTTACATATTAATCCACCGATTATTACCTAAAACTTTACTTACAATTTTACATTTCTTAACACAGTATAGCTAGATAGAATGATTCGTATATCTTTACTCTTTAATATTTACAATCCTTGTATTGTGTAATATAGTATTGTCAGCTGTTTTATCATTTGTTTACTTTTTAATCTCACATCTTTTTATTCGAATTTCTTCGCTGTTTTGACAGTCAATTCACTAAGCACTTTCCAGCGAAAAGAATTGCGAAATAATAGTTCCAGCATTGGACAGCATTTCCAGCAACGGTCACTTTAATTTTAATCAACTTTGAACATCCTATCTACATTACAAACATGTATGGCATATGTTGAAAAATCCTGCCTTATTTCAAAAAGCACTTCTTTGTATATTTGGTGGTATACTCTTATAACGCCAATATTACGCAAAATTAACGAAAAAATTATCCCACTCTAAGTGGTCGTCACAACATATTACAAACATGTTTTCACATGATTTGGCTACGTATTTTACGACCAGTCGCCTGCTTGACGTCAGCTTACCTTAATCGTATTTTATGACCCCTCGGTAAGAAAGAGAGAGGTCTATTCTACTCAACCGGATACCACACGGTGGGTCAACTCACCTTAGTCGCCTTTTACGACACATCGGTACGAAATGATGGCGATTTATTCTATTCAGCCGGATGCCACACGACAGGTCGACTTACCTTAGTCGCCTTTTACGACACCTCGGAAAGAAACGAGTTTGGTCTATTCTACTCAGCCGGATACCACACGGCATACTCATATAACGCCAACAAATCTAGTTAATCATTCAGATATAAAAGAATGAAAGTAAGAAAAAAAATTACGTAGAAATGAATGTACTGTAAGTACATAAGTACACAATAAAATGAGGAATGAGGTTGAAGTACAATCTGATGTCATATTTAATCAATGTTCAAACTACCTTTGAGGTGAACTAATTAATATGATTAATAATGTTTTGTAAGGGTCAATTGTTTGGTCAAATATTACAAATATTTAGTCAAACTATTGTAACACGAAAATGATAAATACGTTGAGGATCGTGCTTTTGATGAATAGTTGTGCGAATAATATAAGAAATTACCAAATTTAGACCTTTTTAGACAGATGTCTAAAAGCAGCCGTGTGCAAACTTTTAATTTTGGTATTCCTCAACCATCATCCTCCTGCCCTTATTCCACTCTAAGTGGGATCGGCACAACATGTTAACATGTTGTCACATGATTTGGGAATTACGTATTTTACGACCGGCAGCCTGCCTGACGTGAACTTTATTTAGTCGTATTTTACGACCCCTCGTTAAGAAAGAGGGTGGTCTATATACAGCCGGATACACACGGTGGGTCAACTTACCTTAGTCGCTTTTTACGACAGCTCGGTAAAAAATGAGAGTAGTCTATTCCACTCAGTTTAAATATGTCATTAAATGCTGTTTCATGTATATATAATAAGAAAATATATGGGACAAATTCACACACGGTCTGTTCCCAAAAGTAAGTAATTTAATACTTGTGTTGTACGTGACAGATAGCTGGTGAATATACACATATATAATTCTAAATATATGAATACAGCCTGATTTGAAGAACAAGCAAATTATATTTGGAAAATGTTGGTGCTCAGCGGGAATCGATCCCGCGACCCGCGGATCTGAAGGCAGGACTATCACTACCACCTGCGCGAACTGGTCAGTCGAATAAATATTCGATACAGAAATCTGTACTGACTGAAATACAATCATCTAGTATTGTTAGCAGTACTTGATAACCACTGTTGATTTAGTAGTATTTACTTCAGTAAAAAGTTATCATCAAAAAACAGCTATAGCTTAAATGGAAAATCTACTAAAGTGCTTTTTAGAGTAAGTCAGATTTTTTCAACCTACGTCATAATGAACGTACCCAATTACAAAGAAAACACAGTCTTAACACTAAACATGATAAAAATCAATACATTAATAAATCTTACAAATAGATTATATACAATTCTATTAGAAACAAGCACTTCTACTTGCTCAGGGATTAATTAAATTTATATAGTACATAACACAACCCACACTATGAAATAGCAAAACTATTTCTGCTGCTTACACAGATATTTGCCTAAATATTAACGCATACCGGACTTGTGATGAAATTTGCATGATTTTTACAAAAGTGATATTACATGCTGCAGCTTATTTGATAAATAATTATTGGTTAAGTTAAGAACTTGAAATTTCATAAAGGATAAACATATTTTGGCTACGTTCTATTAGATTTTTATGGTTGAACTAAATTCGGAATTATAAAATTGATTTTAGATGCTTTATAATTTATAGAATAAGGCGTTACTTTGCGGAGATCCATAATACAAAAGTAATAATAAAATTATTTTGCTATAATCCGCGATACAGTAAATAGAAAATATATATAGTGTTTAATGTATAGTGGACTATCAGTATTTTCATACCCGATACGTGCAGGATTCGTAAAAGCACATGCACTAACCTCCACCACTTCCACCACAATACACAAGCACTACACAGTTTCACTATCACAAACTCAACAATCGTTTCGGGGCGAAATGATCGGGTATGAAAATACTGATAGTCCACTATACATTAAACACTATATATATTTTCTATTTACTGTATCGCGGATTATAGCAAAATAATTTTATTATTACTTTTGATTTTAGATGCATTAATTAAAAGTTGTATGATTGTTGAATTAAATTTCTTAAATTAATTGTTAACGTACACAGAAAAGTATAAAAACTATAATTCTTCTAATCTATCTATGTTCTGATTTATGTGGTGAAACAGAATAAGTGTTTAATCATTAAAAGAAATTAATTATTTAATTTAATAAATTATGTCATTAAATTAATTATTCAAATCAATTAATTATTTAATTGATTTATAGAAGCAGGCGTTACTTTGCGGAATTCCATATTACAAGCAATATAACAGAACTAACTACTTTGCTATAATCCGCACGGGTTAAGTGAATGCATGCAAAACCAATGTGTATGAAGCAGGCAAAATCTACGCACCTTATACATGCAGGACCAGCCACCACATGCACCCCAAGGCGCAATTCACCAGCAACAACGAACACAAAAGCAGCACACACACCCACCATCACAATCTCGACGATCGTTTCGCCCCGAAACCGAAGCATCATCAGGAGGATAGGCTTCACGACGATTCAGTACGATTTTTGTCGTGGAGCCTATCCTACTGATGATGCTTCGGTTTCGGGGCGAAACGATCGTCGAGATTGTGGTGGTGGGTGTGTGTGCTGCTTTTGTGTGCGTTGTTGCTGGTGAATTGCGCCTTGGGGTGCATGTGGTGGCTGGTCCTGCATGTATAAGGTGCGTAGATTTTGCCTGCTTCATACACATTGGTTTTGCATGCATTCACTTAACCCGTGCGGATTATAGCAAAGTAGTTAGTTCTGTTATATTGCTTGTAATTATTATTTCTTTAGTTGGCCGTTAATCAAAAAACCTATAAAACTTTATTTCATTGTTAATTCCATTTTAACTGGATAATTTAAAAACTCTTTTAAATTTCTTAAGGAATACTTGAATTTTTTCTTTGAAAAAAATTATAAATCATATAGAACGTAGCAAGCACTTTATCAACCATTCTATAATGTTTTTTAAATTAAAATAATCTTCGGAACAGATCTACATTTTTGACTATTTTAATTGCTGAAGATTTTAACTTGTTAATGAAAAATATATAAAATCTGATTTATAGAATTAGGCGTTACTTTGCGGAGATCCATAATACAAAAGTAATAATAAAATTACATAATAGACTCCACGACAAAATCGCAAAATGTCAAAATCACAGTCTCAAAATCACTTTGCGATTTTGTCGTGGAGTCTATCTCCTGATGATGCTTCGGTTGCGGGGCGAAACGATTGTTGAGTTTGTGATAGTGAACCTGTGTAGTGCTTGTGTATTGTGGTGGAAGTGGTGGAGGTTTGTGCATGTGTTTTTACGAATCCTGCACGTATCGGGTATGAAAATACTGATAGTCCACTATACATTAAACACTATATATATTTTCTATTTACTGTATCGCGGATTATAGCAAAATAATTTTATTATTACTTTTATATAAAATCTGATTTGCTAAAATATCACAAGCATCGTTATAAACAGCGAAATAGATTGGGATAATATTTACAAGCATACTGTTTGCATATGTCAAGATAACGCAACGAACAAACTGGTGGCCAGGACGATGCAATGAATCGATGTCGGTGCGAACGCTTGCCCGCCCCTCTGCATCGCGGCTGGGTATTCACCTGACAAAGGGAAAATCGAATTTGCTTCTTTGGCAAACATTAAAACTGTCCTCAACATTAGCATTGCCGAATATTAACAAATATATAAAAATGACTATGAATAATTACTAAGTTATAGTATATAAGCTGTGATAGCCCAGCGGTGAGATCGTGCGACTCTTACGAGTGGAATACGAGTTCAAACCCGGGCACCAATGAGTTTTTCTATTAAAACTCATGTGTCTAATTGATAATTGCAATTAATCACACGCTTTTCGGTGAAGGAAAACATTGTGAGGAAACCTGCATATCTCTAGAGAATTCTGGAGATATGTGTAACCTACCAATCCGCATTGGAGCAGCGTGGTAGGTCTTAGCTCCAACCCTTCTCTTCAGAAACGGAGAGAGGAGGCCTATTCCCAGCAGCGGGATTGTAAGAGGCTGCTACTTTACTACTTTACTTAGTATATAGTTTTTGTTTTTAGTTATATAGTCTTCCAACTCTCAGTGTTGGAAGACCCCCTACAAGATGGACGACCTCAAAAAGGTCGCGGGCACACGCCACATAATATTGTGCCGATTGAATCCAGCAATCCATGGAGATCCCGTGAATAGACATGACTGGCCCGTTGGCGCAGTGGGTAGTGACCCTGCCTTCAGCTCCGTGGGTCGCGGGTTCGATTCCTGCCGAGGATCAACATTTTCTATTTAGAATTTGTTGGTTCTTCGAGTCTGGGTGTATATATGTATTTAAAACTATATATGTATATATTTACCAGTCGTCTCTCACCCATAACACAAGTATTGAGTTACTTACTTTGGGGATGAACGACCGTGTGTGTTATTGTCCCATATATTATATTTATTTATATTTAATTCTACTTTCTTAACTTGATTCTCTAAATTTATGGAACGATATAAAATATGTCATATAACTCAAATTCAAATTCAAATTCAAAATATTCTTTATTCAAGTAAACTTGTAAACAAGTGCTTTTGAATCGTCAACTTTACTGCTGGTTCGGAAAGCCGTCCTACCGAGAAGAGCCAGCAAGAAACTCGGTGGAGCTCTTTTAAAAAAGAAGATTCTTAATACTAATTACGTTTTGTCATAGCTATCCTGCACAAGGTCAAAGAGCAGCTATATCCACGCATTCTTATCATCAATGTAAGCCTCCACGGTATACGGCTTTCTGTATCAGCCTCTTTTTAACAGTATTTTTAAATTGCTGTAATGGCAAAGTTAAAATTGATTGTGGAATTTTGTTATAGAATCTTATACCCAAACCCACAAACGACTTACGTACTCTTACAAGGCGCAAAGCAGGAGCCGCAAGCTTATGTCGGTTCCTACTTTGTCTATTATATACATCGCCAATCTTTTTATAATTATGTATATTTTTATGCACAAAAATCAAATTGCTAAAAATATACTGTGAAGCCAACGTAAGAATACCTGTTTCCTTAAACTTCTCTCGCAGGGACCCACGCGAATTCAAATTATAAATGCCACGTATGGCTCTTTTTTGCAATACAAAAATTTTCTCAATATCAGCGCATTTACCCCATAACATTATTCCATAAGACATAATGCTATGGAAGTAAGCAAAATAAACTAGTTTTGCTGTTTCGACGTCTGTAAACTGTCTTATCTTTCGAATAGCATAGGCTGCTGAACTGAGTTTCCCTGCGAGAGCTGTTATGTGTGTGCTCCATAGGAGTTTTGTATGCATCGTCATTCCCAAAAATACAGTTGTATTTTCTGTTTTTAGTGGTACATTGTCTATTAAGAGCTCATTTGCTGTTTTAGCTGCATTAGGTAATGCAAATTGGCTACCAACTCGCAGTATTGGAAGACCCCCTACAAGATGGACGACCTCAAAAAGCTCGCGGGCACACGGCACATAATATTGTGCCGATTGAATCCAGCGATCCATGGAGATCCCATGAATAGACTTGACTGGCCCGTTGGCGCAGTGGGTAGTGACCCTGCCTTCAGCTCCGCGGGTCGCGGGTTCGATTCCTGCCGTGGGCCAACATTTTCTATTTAGAATTTTTGGTTCTTCGAGTCTGGGTATATATGTTTTTAAGTATGTATTTAAAACTATATATGTATATATTTACCAGTCGTCTCTCACCCATAACACAAGTATTGAGTTACTTACTTTGGGGATGAACGACCGTGTGTGTTATTGTCCCATATATTATATTTATTTATATTTAATTCTACTTTCTTAACTTGATTCTCTATATTTATGGAACGATATAGAATATGTCATATAACATCAAATATTTTATCAATCCCATATAAATAAAAATGAATCACCGAAATGTTCGTACGTGCATATCTTCTAAAGGACAGTGTGACGATGTGTTTTTTTTATTGTCAGGAAAAAGTTTGTATTAAAAAAAACAAAATGTTAAAATAAATTATGTGTAAAAAATTGACGGCAAAAAAAAAAAAAATTAATAAATACACCTAACTCTTGTGCAACTCTTCTAACTTCATACTCACTGTAGGAGTAAATGTATTCCATACTTTATTGTAATTGTCTAGTTCATTCCTAAAGTCAAGCTCACTTAAAAAATAAATATTGTGATTTGTTTTTAATAAGTGTAAAAATCCTTTATGAATAATAAAAAGAAACTTCCAATTTTGACTGAATTTGACATAATTTTGACTTAACTTAATTATTGACTGGCCCGTTGGCGCAGTTGGCAGTGACCCTGTCTTCGGCTGCGCGGGTCGCGAGTTTGATTCCCGCCGAGAACCAACATTTTCTATTTAGAATTTGTTGGTTGTTCGAGTCTGGGTGTATATATGTACATATATATTTGCAGTCGTCTCTCACCCATAACACAAGTATTGAGTTACTTACTTTGGGGATGGACGATTGTGTGTGTAAATGTCCCATATATTTATATTTATTTTGATTGAAATTTATATTCGAAGTAAATATTCGGCTTAACAGTAAATATGAGGATTTAAAAAACAAAGATTGTGCCGTGAAACACTATCCAATGACAATGTTGTTTCTTAGAAAAAGTCGAAGTCATTATTTAGCACGTAACATTTTGATACATCGCTGTCGTTGCTTTAATGGTTACGGCATCTACGGATTTTATTCCATTTTGGGATTAAAAATATTTTACGGAGGTCGTTTATCAAGGAAATTGGGATCCTCTTAAAAGATAGTGCTGTCAAAAGCTTTAGATATTTACGATTTACTAACTTTTTAGAATAATAAATCTTGGCTTTTTGTATCTTCTTTTATTTTAGTTACGTGGTCAAATGTTGTGTAGCGTATGTACGTAATGTAAGAGTAATGTAATATACTTATACATAAACACTACTATAGTGTATTTTAACACTAGCATAGTATACGCCTGTGTTTTTGTATTAAATTAAAAAGAAAAACTTGCACTGTCTCAGCATCAGTAACGCCACAGCCGTAGGCGTCAGGCGAGAGTGGACGTGTAGTGACAGACTATCAGTGCGTGTTGAAGCCTGTGCTTAACTCATACACCACATATTCAATAATAAATAAAAAAATACTTATTTATAACAGAAGATACTTATTTTGAAATGATTATAGTATTAGAATTTTGTTCGGAATAAGTGACAATACGTCATTTAGAGAAAATAAAAGTTCTGCCTTAATTATAATATCATAACCCTACATTTACCTTTAAGTCATACAATCCTATATTCATCATCAATCATATTGACTGACCCGTTGGCGCAGTGGGCAGTGACCCTGCCTTCAGCTCCGCGGGTCGCGGGTTCGATTCGCGCCGAGGACCAACATTTTCTAAAACAATTTGGTGGTTCTTCGAGTCTGGGTCTGTATTTGTAATTAAGTATGTCTTTAAAATTATTTATGATATATTTACCAGTTTTCAGTCACCTATAACACAAGTATTAAGTTACTTACTTTGGGGACGGACGACCGTGTGTGTACGTGTCCCATATATTTATTTATTATATTCATCTGAAATATTAACGCTATTTGTGCAGAGAAGCAAATATTATTTTGAACATAAATGACAATACTTTGGAATTATGACAAAAAGTGAATGTTTTATGCTTGCAGTTAAATACGTTCACAGGAAGCACATTTTATATGCAAACTTTTTATATCTACAATATGTTCTTACGTAATAATGGAGTGAATTAGGTCAGTAGACCAGATATAGCTAAAATTATACTAATAACGACTTTGTTTGCATGAAAGGCAGCGATCGTCGCTAACGTTCAATGAAATTATATGACTCTGGCAAGCACTAAACCACGAGATCTATTGGCAAATACGATGATTGCGCTGCGGTGCTTTGTAATAAAATAGTTTTATTATGGAACGCATTATATTTTTTTTTTATATCATTATAAATGTACGATATGAAATAAAAGTGGAAGTTTTTATTTATTTGTAAAAAAATCCAAAGGTATTATTAGTATTACTAAATATATTGGACAATTACACACGGTCGTCTGTCCCAAAGTAACTTAAAAGTAACTTACACCCAAACTTGAAGAACTAATTATTGTATTTAGAAAATTTTGGCCCTCGGCAGGAATCGAACTCGTGAACCTCGGAGCTGAAGTCAAATTAACAGCCACTGGCGTCAATGGAACAGTCAAAGACAACATTCTAAAAATAAAACTACTTAATGACCTACCAGTTAAACCTGAAACCTTATTTATGAATTATTTTATACAAAAAGTATTAAATACATTATGACGATAAACCAATTAGAATTTCATTATTTAAACTAAATATTATAGACTGAACCAAACAATATAAACAAGGGACTAAAACATTTTTTTTAAGTTAACAATTATAACAAGTATTTATGTGTGTTGGAAATTTTGTTATATGAGTATGTATTAAATAATAATAAATAAATAAATCTTTATTCTTCAACACACTTCAGCACAACAACAGTATAAATAAATAATAAAATATAGAAAAAATAAAATAACGTCTTATACGACTATAGCAAATTAAAAATGTGCAGCGGTGTGACGAAGAAAGGGATAGCCACTCAGACTAACAGGGTTGGCAATGCAAACCCATTGCTGATTTTCAGTGGCCTCCGTTTGCTAAATGACGGCATAGACGGCACTGTTCAATAACTCAAATTAAAAATTATAAACTATTAGTAATAGCATTCAAAAAATATAAAATAATAATAACTAAAACAAATATTTTATCTCCAAACATATTCAATGCAATCCTCAATAACGATTTACGGGTAAAATTCACTGGGCCGGGTATTGATGTGTGTACTCACCGTTAAGCACGTGTACCACGATACTCTTAGATTGAGCGTTGCTCGGGTTACATTGGTACGTCCCTGAGTCCGAAGGTCTAGCTTGTTGGATGAGGAGAAAAGATGTGGTTGTCTCCCCCTTCTCGGTGACTACAGAAACTCCCCCTCTTGGTGAGTCGTAGCTAATTATCTGATGAAAATATAAACAAGCGATTAATCACGACACATCAATATCGCCGTTGCATAGTTATAGATTTAGAGTTAACTACTGATATAAAATACATGTACGATAAATTTTATACGAAAACAGAACGGAGAAGAAAAATGAATTTTTACTTCAATTGACAACTCTATTCAAGTTTAAATTCAAAATATAATCAATTCAATAATATAATATTTAAAATATAATTTAATTGAGTAAAAAATGCGTTTTCAATCGTCAATTTTACTGGTGGTTCGGAAAATAGCTACTACCGAGAAGAACCAAAAATAAAAGATGGCGGTTGTTCTTTTAAACAAATTTAGACTTGTTTACACGTTTCCTCTGTGGTTGTAGCAAAATAACTTTTAATATATGCCTATAAATACATTGACAGAGAGATTTCTAAATGACTGTCAATTTTTTTATGAAAAAAACGGTGGGTTGTGTAAAATTTATGGAAAATCATATATATGATAGAAGAAAATCAGTCGGAGAAATATCATCCGAAACGTCTTGATTTTTTTGAAATGTTATATGCATATTCAGCAGGTCTGATAATCGGTGACTATCCTATTATCATAACCCTAAGTGATAAGGGTTGTCCATTCTAAATTTTTTTTTTAATGTACGTTTCAAAATCCCTAGAAATTATTTATATGGCAAAATAACATATTCCATGTAATTTCTAAACTGATATCTATGAACGAAAAAAGGTAAATACCGCATCATTATGATTCCAAAATATGTACGCCGGCGGCTCGGGCGAATACAGCACAACGCATGTTAAGTTGATAGTGCTGCCCCGATCGATGTACAGATCTGGACCGCCTATTATCTCTGTTGTAGGTTCTGAAAAAAAGTACAATATTAATTCATATTCAGTACTTTGAAATGTAATGCTGAATATCCCGTAAAGTAGCAGCCTGTTACAATCCCACTGCTGGGCATAGGCCTCCTCTCTACGTTTCTGGAGAGAAGGGTTGGAGCTAAGAACTACCACGCTGCTCCAATGCGGATTGGTAGGTTACACATATCTCCAGAATTCTCTAGAGATATGCAGGTTTCCTCACGATTTTTTCCTTCACCGAAAAGCGTGTGATTAATTGCACGGTCTCACCGCTGGGCTATCACAGCTCTTATCCCGAATATCCTGTAGGATCCAGTATTGCCCAAATTCTAAAGTAGACAGATGGCCTCAAGTGGAAATTGGTCGATTGATTCAAGGGACACAAAAATGGGAATTAGTCAAAGATCATTGGTAACTTTTCATTGATAGAAATTTCCAATGTTACCCAATTTTTATATGTCAACGTTATCGTTGCTTTTTCTCTTTTCTTTTCTCCCTCTCTTTGTGTTATTATCTCTGTGATTTCAAAGTAAAGATGTAGATTTTTAGACATAGTTCTAATCAACAGACTTCTACACTACAGGATCTTGTGCAACTCGAATCAAGCAACACCTCGCGATTTTTTTAAGGTCTTCGTAGGTTCACCTATTGTAGGGTTTCCCGCAAAAGGCTTATCACCTACTTACCAGCTTGAGATCCCAACATCCATTAAGTCTACGAATTATGTGGCCGAATTATTAGCATTTCAGCTTCGTGACCTGTTAAGCTATGCGCGTCATATTCGTTCGTCTACAGGTTCATTTCGTATTTGATTATGCAGAAGCTTATCGCCCACTGAGAGACTTACTTTCTTACAACTTTGCACAAAATACATTAACTCTATCTACATAGTATTATATCTGGTTAATGATTTATATATTATTGATTCAAATTCAAATAATTATTTATTCAAATTGGCCTTCACAAGCACTTTTAAACTGTCAAATTATAATTAAGCTACGACTGGTTCGGTAAAGTGCTCTTACCAAGAAGAACTAGCAAGTAATTGCGCGGTCACTGGTGTCTTTTTAATTGCTTTTTTGAACTTGTTTATTAAATATAATGATGTTGATTAAATATAGATTGTATATAAAAATTATTCACTTCTACAATAAGCAGTAAAATTAGAAGCCACTTAATAAATAAAATAAGTTATAACATTTTAATTAATCCGTCACATAAAAGACTTACTATAATAAAAATATAAAAAGCTATCTCTGCTTTCTATTCTTTAGATATTAATTTTAGCCGCGAAGACGTTTTTTACAATTCTCTTGAGCTGTCGCTCTGGACTTTTATTACTTGATAATAAACGAAGCGGTAAACATCGTTAATGTCAGCCATGTTTTTACAACAAGATATTAATTTGTAAGATTAAATGTCGACGGCGGCGTTTTTGTAAAAAGACATTTACAAAATAAAAGGGCTTGTTTCGTTGATGACATGTTTGTTGATACTAGTGTAAAAAAAGTGAATTAGCGGTTACTATCCCAATGCTGGGCATAGGCCAGTCATAGGCTTTATATAGACTGAGCGTAGGCTGGGCAGCGATGGCCTCCTTCTGCTCTAACTGGCGGAGGGATGCGGCGGAGCGGTTCCGGTACCTTGTGTTCTGGACCAATGTGCTGCTGGCGAGTCCAGGTGTTAGCGACTTGCCTAAGCCCATCATCTGCCACCCTGACAGGGGACCTTTCGGGCGCTTCGAACGGGGTTTATCGGACGCCTGACTTATAAGTCCCCGAGGCGGTCGGTGCATCTGGTGCTCCCGATGCACCGGTTAGCGGAGGGGGCTTCTCTTTTGAGGAGTCCCTACCCAGAGGAGGTGATTCTGGGATCAGAGTTGTTGCTGGTGGGGATGGGGTTAAATAAGGTACCTTGCCCCCGTCATTGGTAGCGTGGTGGAGCATACAGGTCGTTTTAAGTCGGTGCGAATCCGACATAACCACCGCCTGTCCCCGTCGGGCGGTGGTACCCATAAGGGGTTTTTCCTGTTAAAAAAAAAGGCTTTTCTCCGTTTTTGGAGAGAAGAGAGTCGGAGCTAAGACCCATAACGCTACTCTAATTCGTATTAATAGATTACACAGATTCCCAGGATTCTCTAAAGACATGCAGGTTTCTTTATGATGTTTTCGTTCACCGAAAAGCGTGCGATAAATTGCAATTATCAATTAGACAAATAAGTTTCAATATAAACACTCATTGTTGCCTGCTCGGGGTTTGAACTCGTGTCCACCTCGTAAAAGTCGCACGGTTTCTCCGCTCGTCTATTACAGCTTAAGTTTAATTAATGTTATAACCATATTACGCTAGAGCAGCAATGCAAATCTTAAATGTACCTAGCAAAAAAAAGAACGCAACTGACGCCGTCCCTGAACCTCTCTCTGAAGTCTCTCTTTTTTATGTGTGATTAGATAAGGATAAGTATGGGTATATCGTCTTCCCTCTCTCATTATTTGTTTGGGAGTCGCACTAGCAAGCCTAATGGCTCGCCTTGTTTATATATCAGGACTTCTCAACCCTATGCTCGCGGACCATAGTGTGGCCCGCAGACGAATTCTGAATGGCCCACACAATCCTTGAAATCCTTGCAAGAGACCTTAGGTGGATTGTGCAGTTCAAGTGAGGGTAGATAAACAAAATATTGACTGTAGTACTCGGGAACGAAGACGCCGCGGCGCTCCAGTCAGTTCGTAAGACCATGGCGGATGCAACTCTGCCGAAACGTCGAACCTTGTAAAAAGGTAACTCGGTTTTGCCGCGATGTGACCGATATTTATATAATAATAAGTATGAATAGCGAAAGTTTAAAATTTACCATTCTCAACTTGTGGTAAAAATATTAACTCCTATAACCTCAGAACTATTAATTTAGTGTACTAAAATAACGCTGTGTTATCATTTCACTGAGCATAGGCCCCCCTCACTCCGTTTGGAGCTTAAAACTACCATGCTTCTATATATATATTTTTTCAGTTACTATTATATTATGCTTTTTGACATGCATAGCTAAAATACTGTATATAATACTGTATTGGCTCGCCAAAGATTCCCGTCCGTTTGGCCCAACCGTCAAAAAACTTGTACACGCTTGCTATACATAGTACCTACGTGTAAACTATACATTAATTACACTTTAACAATGAGTCTCTAATAATTATAACAATTAATTGATAATACATTTTTGTAGCACTCGTCATACTTGCCTATTTTCTCTTTATTTAGAATGGTTTTTTCAGCTATTTTTCTGTTAAGATAAGGGTCTGAGAGTCAAAAGTTTTGTAAGTGTAGTTTTTACGACGGTTATCTCGTTACAGTGAGGTAAGTGGCCAAGTATTTTTCTCCGTTATAGGGATAGGGATGCGCATTAAATTGAACGAAGCTAATACTTTTTTAGAATCTTTAAATTTTTATACAAGCAGTTTTATTGAGACAATTTAGTGCGCATTTGCTATATCTGGACAACAGACTAGGATGCAATGTTTCGTAATCATCGTCCATTTTGTAATGCCTACAAAGACTAGAGAATAAGAACATTAATTTGTCAGTATTTTTAATATATCAGATGTTCATAGGGGATGAGAGAGTCGGGTTTATAAAAAGATAAAATTCATGACAGGACAACGTCGCGACAAATATCGCGATAACGTCGTGTAGAGAGCTGGACTCGAAACTAGTCGGGCTAACCCGATAAAATCAGAGTTGAGTATAGCCAGTGTCTACATATTTACTATGGATACTACTCACGATACTTTAAATTAAAAAATTATATGAAAGGACATTTTTTACATGAGAAACCCTTCATGGGTACTGCATTCCGCGGGGGTGGAAGCAGTTATGCCGGACTCCTACCGGTTAAAACTTCATGGTGTTCCATCTTGCTGCTTAGTGACGAGGGCACAGGAATAATGAACCAATCACGTCTACACCCTCGTCAGCAGCTCCTGCTAAACTCGGTAGAGCCTGGACAGACCCTGCACCAACGCATTGGAAACACTTTAATGCATCGGCTACGTCTAGAACATGATAGGACCTTGTTCGAAGTCCTATGCCTTAGGGCGAAATAACGGGCCAGATTTAAGACGTGTAATAATGGAGAACGTAAGATGGTATGGTCATGTGAGGGATGAAAATCAGGCAAGATATATAACTAGAAGCCGAAAAAAGATGGATGAATTGTGTGGGGAATGTAATATATTTATATACATATATAAAAGAATGGCACCAGACAACGGGCAATTATTTACATATATAATTTTAAATGCAGACTTAACTTAGAATGCAGACTTAGACTTAACGAAGATTCAACAAATCGTTTTTTTAATGTTGATTCTAGGCTGGAATCCAACCCACGCAGCTGAAAGCAACTGAAGGTCACTGCAAAGTATAAATAAGTCTGAATTGTTGGTCTCATTTTAATATACACAATTATCGGAAAAAGTTTCGAAACAATGATCGAATAGGCTCTCAATTTTGGATGCTTTTATCAATCAAACTTGAGTGTAAAAGTTAATTAAAATTCCTGGTGTGGCTTTTGCATGTCAATAATAAAGTACGAAAGTTGGAGAGGTTATAAGTGTTTTCCATTGCGTGCGTGCCATTAATATGCCGCACATAATTAACGAACTTGTTCAAACGTAAACATTTTATTACCCGCTAACTCGTGGGGCCCGTGACTTGATATACTTTGATAAAAACTTTTTAACGAAATTGAACTTTGAATTTTGGATTACACTCCAATTTTCTTGTGTGGAGAGTTGTGAAAACAGTTAATTATGTTAGAAGGTCCTTCAATTTTATAGCTACGAAGTTTTTTTTTAACTTTATATTTACTCTTTTTGTTTGAAAGGCGTTATTATAACCTTTTTATACTTAGACTATGAACAATATCTACCTACTATTTGGGTATTATAATCATTTATATTTAAGATGACGCCGCGTGTCATCCGGCAGAATAGAATAGACCACCCTCTTTTCTTACCGAGGTGTCGTAAGAGGCGACTAAGGTATGTGCCGTGTGGTATCCAGCGGCATAGAATAGACGGCCCTCATTTCTTACCGAGATGTCGTAAAAGGCGACCAAGGTAAGTTGATGTCAGGCAGGCGGCCGGTCGTAAAATACGTAGCCAAATCATGAGAAAACATGTTTGTAACATGTTATGCCGACCCCACTTAGAGTGAGATAAGGGCAGGAGAATGATGATGATGATTTAAGATTCACTAATCGAAAATCATCATCATCATTCTCCTCATTAGAGGTACCTGAAAGAGGTAGGTATTATGAGCTGTGATAGCCCAGCGGTAAGACCGTGCGACTCTCTCAAGAGGATCACAGGTGCAAACCTGGGCAAGTACCAATGAGTTTTTCTGTTAAAACTTATGTGTATAATTAATGAGTGCATTATGATGCGGCGATTGTCGGCGAAGGAAAATATTGTGAGGAAACCTAGAGAATTCTCGGGATGTGTGTAACCTACTAATCCGCATTGGAGCAGCGTGGTACGTGGTGGTGGTACTCCGATCCTTCTTTCCAAAAACGGAGATAGATAATTACCCACATGATTTATATCTTCTGTAATATTGATTCTCTCTATTCGGTATGGTGTTACAGACAGGTATGTCATTAGTTTAAGTATCTGTTTGTAACACCTTATCCGAATAAATGATGATGATGATTATTATTACATATTATATTATTAGTTTTATACAAGTATTGTAACCATCGTAATCAACTCTACGTGTCTAGAGTAGTAGTCTAGTCTAGTAGTAGTAGGTGCCATAGGAAGGCCTATGAAAGAATGCAAGTGTCTAACAAATAATAAGAGAGGGAAGATGTTACCTATACATATTTATGACAAAAAAGAGAGATATGTAGCGTCATTTGCTTTCCCTTTTTTTTCTATGGTTAAATATTCTCGCTCCACTACTTTAGTATAATGATTTTTACTTTCCTGAAATTTTTTACTTACCAACGACACTTAAGTGTATAAAATGGCTCATATGAGGGGTCGTCGATATTTGGCACTCGTAGATACCAGAGTCCCTGTGTTGGGGATATTTTATCTGAAACAAACGCGCTATCAGTTGCAGTATATAATTTACTAGCGGTATGGCCATGCGTTGCTGTGGCTCAGTCTGGTTTCGATTTATAAAAACTGTTATTTACAGTTCAAAAAATGCTTCAAAATTATTCTTTGTAGGCTGACTAAAGGTTTTTATGCAATTCGATTTTTGTGAATTAATTTTTAGTGCGATTATAGAAAAAAATATGAAAAAATTCGACCGTTGATCATGGCCGTTCAACCGCGGTTAAAATTGGTTTCAACGGAAACTGTTACATTCATACAGTTAACTAATATAAAGCATGTTAAAAACGCTTCACTAGATAAAAACAATTGTATACTAAGCAACACACAGTAAATTGCCTACTTGTAATGTCCAGTCTTCTGTATGAGGAAGGTGGATCGCTCGAAACCGTTGGTCGCTTGTATACGTGTACCGTCCCACGGTCAGCAAATGGATATCTCTGTGCCGTACCCATGATACTTGCATGTTCAACTGCAACAAACAATTTAATATGTAATCTATATCTATACTTATATATAAAGATGAAGAGTTTGTTTGTTTGTTTGATTGCTTAATGGTTTGTTTGAACGCGCTAATCTCAGGAACTACTGGAACGATTTGAAAAATTCTTTGAGTGTAAGATAGTCCATTTATTGCCATATATTATCACGCTAAGATGAATAGAAGAGGAGCAGCCATAACAAATATTGCGAAATCAGCAAAATTGAAAACTTTCCTTGCGTGGGCTAAGTAAACAGTGAAAGTTATTAAAAAAATCATGTATTACAAAGTTGTTCCACTCGAAAAAGTTCTAAATAAAAGTCCGCGACAGCATATGTCTAGCTTTTAAGATTAATCCACTTTAACCATAATTAATATGTGTTATGGTTTACTCAAATAATAAAAATGCAGGCCACTCGGACTAAGTTGCACTTAAAAACTAGTCATATCATATTATTTATATCATACTAATATTATAAATGTGAATGTTTATGAGTATGGACGGATATTTGTTACTCTTTCACGAAAAAGCTATTGGACGGATTTGGATGAAACTTTACAGTTATATAGATTATACATCAGAATAACATATAGGCTACAATTTGTTATGATTTGACGTAATATTACGATACATGTGAATAAAGTCGGAAAAATTCTGGCATATGAGAGCCATCTTGGTGTAACCTGCCTAAACCATTGGAGTTACACAAAGATGATGTACCGTAGTATTGGTTGTCTTGAAGAGTTCTAAATAAAAGTCCGCGACAGCATTCATCTACCTTTCATGTAAAAGTCACTATGACCAAAATTTTGAATCATAAATTTAATTTAATTTGATTCTATTTTACAAAGTACATTTTGGTATATTTATCAAACTCTTATAAAAATCAATATATTTGTCGCTTTCAGAATTTCATGTAGACAAACTTTGTCTTTCACACTAAGTAATTTGGTCGAATAATTTTAAAAGGTATCACGATAGATTGACTTTAATGGAGCGCCATAGAGTGCGTACTATACGCGGCGCACGAAGATTGTTTGGAATTCGTCAGTTTTGAAGTTCTGAAATTTTGGATGTACGAGAAATTAAATATATGTTTAATGAATCATCATCATCATCATTCTCTTGCCCTTATCCCACTCTAAGTGGGGTCGGCGCAACATATCACATACATGCTGTCACATGATTTGGCTACGTATTTTACGACCGGCCGCCTGCCTGACGTCAACTTACCTTAGTCGCCTTTTACGACACCTCGCTAAGGAAATGAGGGTGGTCTATTCTATGCAGCCGGATACCACACGGCACTAAATATGTTTTTAAATATTAAGTAATTTTTTTTTTAAATCTAAAGTGATCTGTCACGAAACTTATTGTGGCAGACCAAATTCCACGCGAGCGAAGCCGCGGGCAAAAGCTTGTTATAAATAAAACTAGATATGGCTATTTCTAGTCATCATCAGAATTTATAACTGAAATTCTATTGATCACATGATTTTGATTCCATCCTCATAACACGAGATTCAATTGTGCCAAATTTAATCAATATAGATACAGTGAAAAGTATTGTATCAAACAGGTAAACAAACCGAAAGAGCATTACTGAGCTACAACATTAGTACGAAAAAATATATATATGTGACAATTCTATAAGATGAAAAAAATATATAAAGTAACTCATACTTTGCGTTTGGAACTTTGAATAGTGAAAATTTACATGCTGACATATATTCCATTCGAAACGTCTTATCTTTGTATAAAATATGGTTGTTTAATTAAAGTCAGTATCACGTACTTGAATTGCGCCTCTCTCAAATATCCCGACAAAAGTATATAAGCCAATATATTTCGATAATTAAACAATATTTCAAACAGACTAGACAATTAATATTCGAAATTGGACACTAAATTTCATTTTAATCGCCGTTTTAATTATAGAAACAAATTTATAACATTGTAATTAATTGTACGTAGATCTAATAACTGAATTATATGATTACTCTCACAAAATCTATCTATTTATATTTATATAATAATTCCCTCTTCAGGTGAAAAGGCTGGCTTCATTTTCGCACAAAGAATCAGCCTAGCGATTCAACGCGGAAACGCTGCTTACATCCTTGGGACCATTTGACGTGGCTGTATTTTGTAAAGTACTATCATGTAAGTATAATACATTATTATAGACATAATTTTTATATGTATTTGTAAATAAAGAGACCAAATCACCAAATGTGACCAAAACAGTTTTAAAGATGAATGTGGATGGATAAACATATGACCGCCATGTTTAATCCGGCTCAATAGAATAGACCACCCATATTTCTTACCGAGTTGTCGTAAAAGGCAACTATGATAAGTTTACGTCAGGCAGGCGGCCGGTCGTAAAATACCTAGTCGTATCACGTAACAACATGGTTAATGTTGTATCGAACCCAGAGTGGGATAAAGGCAGGAGAATGATAATGTGGATGAATATATGACTATAAAAGGAGTAGAGTTGGCAATAACAAGACAATGGAAAATGAAAACATATTTTGCTGACCTCCCTTAGAATGGGGTAAGGGTAAGAAAATTATGATGACCAGTATATACAAAATTTCGTGTTTTAGGTGTAACTTATTTAGTTTCATACATATTCATAAATAAATAATAATAAATAAATATATGGAACATTTTCACACACAGTCGTCCGTCCCCTAAGTAAATAACTTAATATTCGTGTTATGAGTGCGAACATCTAATAAATATACTACATATATAATTATAAATGCAAATATGTTATACTAGAAATAGGTGCAGCTTCGCCCGCGTGAAATTCAGTGTTTAACATGTTTAAGTCATTCGAGTCTCGCATGAGACTGGCTCTCTGATACCCGTCACCGCTTTTTATACCTATTTCCTCCTCTAAACTACAATCGACACCGGTTTGTAGTAACAAACGACAACATAAATTTTTAGTGGGGGTTACTACCCCCACTAAAAATTGATGTAAAACGACCTTTTCAACTCAATTTACATGAAACGAATTAACCTAAACCTTTCGGAGGAATTGCACTACCTTTTAGTAAAAACCGTACTAAATTCCGTTCAATAGATTTTGAGAAAATCGATTACATACAGATGGCTTTGGGGACTTTATTTTATAATAAGTAAAGATACATGAGTGTGAGGTGAGGCTTAAAAATGCCGTTTTAAATTGATTTTTAATCATTAAGATAGTTCGCCTGATTCGACAGAAAATAATTTTTCATTTATTATTATATATTAGCTTAAAGTACACTAATTTCGTCATACAATCTGATAGATAATAACACATTTCATTTTCAACTTTATAACTTTATTGGAAACGGTAAAAGGGTATTCCTTAACGACGCTTCGAGTTTGACAGCCAGGAATTAACGAAGGATGGAATTTCTTGTTACAAGTTAAAAACAAGATGTTAACGAAAAGATTAACAATGGATAAGAAAAATAATTAATAATTGACTGTAATTAAAAAAGCTAGTAAAAAAAGTAGAGTAACAGCCTTTTACTATGCCCACTTCTGGGCTAAGGCCTCCTCTCTCCGTTTTTTTTGGAGAGAAAGATTGGAGCTAAGACCTACCACGCTGCTCCAATGCGGATTGGTAGGTTACACATATCCCTAGAATTCTCTAGAGATATGCAGGACATAAAATTGAATGAATTCAAAATAATATACCTCTCCTCTTATGATGGATCTCCGCAAAAGTAAAGTAAAGTAAAGTAGTGGCCTGTTACAATTCTCACTGCTGAGAATAGGCCTCCTCTCTCCGTTTCTGGAGAGATGGATTGGAGCTCAGACCTACCACGCTGCTCCAATGCGGATTGGTAGGTTACACATATACTCTAGAGATATGCCGGTTTCCTCACGATGTTTTCCTTCACCGAAAAGCGTGTGATAAATTGAAATTACCAATTAGTCAAATAAGTTTTTTTTAATAGAATAACTCATTGTTGCCTGCCCGGGGTTTGAACCTATGTCGTCTCCAGAGAGTCGCACATATATTAGACTAGTTTTTTCCCGCGGCTTCGCACGCTAGGAATCTTGTCTGCCACTGTATCTAATTTAATAAAATTTATGATTCACAATTTTGGTCATAGTGGCTTCCACATAAAAGATAGATACATACTGTCGCGGACTTTTATTTAGAACTATTAAAGACAAACAATACTACGGTACATTATCTTTGTGTAACTCTAATGGTTTAGGCAGCGTACGCCGAGATAGCTCTCAGAGGCCAATTTTTTTCCGACTTTATTGACATGTATTATTACATAAAATCATTACAAATTGTAGCCTATATGTTATTCCGATGTATAACCTATATAACTGTAAAGTTTCATCAAAATCCGTCTGATAGTTTTTTCGTGAAAGAGTAACAAACATCCATCCATACTCACAAACTTTCGCATTTATAATATTAGTAGCATTAGTAGGATTCGCACAGATATTAGACCGACGAAAGTTTTTATTTAATTACAATATGATTGATGTCTCATAGCACTGCGAAGCAATTTTTTTTTTCTAATTTATGATTATGATTGAAATATTTTGCTATAATCCGCGTTTGTTAAGAAAATCTATCTAAAGCTTTTGTATGACGAAGTGTAAGAAGCCGAAACCGTTCAGATATCTCTCATTATCTCCAGCATCTTTATAAATTTTTAATTGCACTTTATACCGGAAAAAAAAATATTCACGTAAATCTAACACTTACTGCAACGTAGCATAAAAGACGTCTCCAAAATTCTAAAGTAAGAGAAATTATTGAGCTAAGAAGACAAGCACATACGGACTGATACCACAAATAGTATCCAGGTGCAAGCTTTGCTTAATTAAAATGGCTCCGAAACTAGGTTATGGCCTAGAACGAGCGCGTAGTATTGAATAAAAATCCAAACTTACAGTAGGTATACAGCAAAATAAAATATATATTTATAATCTAGTTTTAACTCGTTACGCATACTTAAAATCATCATTCTCCTGACCTTATCCCTCTCTAAGTGGGGTTGGCACAATATGTTACAAACATTTTGTTACATGATTTGGCTACGTATTTTACGACCGGCCGCCTGCCTGACGTCAACTTAACTTAGTCGCCTTTTACGACACATCGGTAAGAACTGAGGGTGGTCTATTCTATGCAGCCGGATACCACACGGCATATACCTTAGTCGCCTCTTACGACACCTCGACGAGAAAGGAGGGTGGTCTATTCTATTCTGCCGGATACCACACGGCATACGCATAGTTAAAAATATGAGGTGATAAATGCTTTTGAAGAATTAATGATTCTTGTAATAAATACATATTACAAGAATCGTAAATTTATTATCTTTACTAAGATTATAGATGCGAAAGTCTGTCTGTCTGTTACGTTTTCATGGCCAATTCCACCAACCCCCGTGTATAAGCAATAATGGTGCCAAATTTCATCGATATTGCTTCAAGAGAAAACAATGTTAAAAGATAGAACAATAAGATACACAAACGTACCCAATTCAACTACTTATTACTTAACTAATTATTTTTAAACTTACCTCTACCTAACGCGCTCTACCTAACAACGGCCTCACCGCTTTGTATAAGGCATGAATGCGGTTTTCAACTATTCTATGAGTAACTACAATTGTTCATACGTATTTTACTTACGTACAAATGTAATTACTTTAAGAATGTCATTCTCAATGTCTTAATCTTTTGCAAAATATTATTCAAAAGGATATTTTAAAAGTTATCGCAAAATAAAACGCGCGTCAAAATATTAAGACAGGGGAAGAAATAGAAAAAAAACCTTAACGCCTGGCTTGTTTATCTATACTTGATATGAAACAAAGTCTTCAAAATCTGTCTGTCTGTAATGATCGATTTTTTGTACAGCTTATAATTTAACTACCTTTTAGGCAGCTCAGTTATTTTATTTTATTTTATAAGGTAAACTTACAGATATGACATCACAATATTTAATAACATAAATAAAGAAATAAAGCCAATTACAAGTTTTCGTATATAGAAGATAAATATATCATATGCTTGCGTGGAAACATTTTCTTTTATAATGCTTAAAATAACTATACAATATAATATTACTTTATATTTGAAATAAAAAGAGAAGTTAAAATTTCACGAGCGGAGGTTGCAGACGTACAGAATCAATCTAAATCTAAATTATTCTTACATAATTTATTAAATACAATAGGTGCTCTAAGGAGATAACAGTTTCGTCTGAATCTGGTATGAACAAACGATACATGTAGAATAGGATGAAATCGAGTTCTTTTGACTGGTACTCTGAGTACCATTCAATTGATTATTCTGAAAGGCTTACGTTAATGGGTAATGTAAATAACATTATGGTTTTATATAAACTGTGTAGAAGAGATTTTACAAAATCTCGGCTGCTTGGAGCTTTAAACGCGTGCGCCGCGTACACCAGGAGACGGACACTAAAGTTATGTACTAAAGAATTGTAGATCTTCAAAAATTCTACAATAAAGTTTAGGATGCATGCATGCATGTCACTATCTCGGGAGCTTTAAACGCGTGCGCCGCGGAAACCAGGAGGCGGACACTAAAGTTATGTACTAAAGAATTGTAGATCTTCAAAACTTCTACAAAAAAGTTTAGGATGTATTCATGCATGTCACTATCTCGGGAGCTTTAAACGCGTGCGCCGCGTACACCAGGAGACGGACACTAAAGTTATGTACTAAAGAATTGTCGATCTTCAAAAATTCTACAAAAAAGTTAACAATAGCATGTCTCTATCTCTTATGGTTGACTCACAATAACTACTTATATGTTCAAAACTTTAATTTGGGAAAAAAATAGTTAAACATTGATTTCTACTGACTGCTGACACACCTAGTAATGTTTTAACAAAATAGGCATTTTATTTATTTTTATTTATTTATTTTCAAGAGAATTTTCAAAGAATTTTAGTTGAAGTGCAATCCACAATTGTTCACTTTCGGAGTTAAGGAGTCAAAGTAATTTTGGGAATAGGCACTTTTAAATTATTGTCACTTTGATAGGGGAGATTGCGAGGAAGGCAGCTGTTACTAGCAAGGATAATTAAGGCGTTCTATTTTATCCAGTTTGAAAAGATATTCGAATTCAAAATATCCTTTATTCAAAATAATAAAATTATTTTGCTGTAATCCGCGATAAAGTAAATAGAAATTTTTTTATGATGCTAAATGGATCGTGGACTATCCGTTTTTTCCTGCATGTATCGGGTATGGAATCTCCACAAAGTAACGCCTAATTCTATAAATTATCCTTTATTCAAGTAAACTTGTTTATAAGTGCTTTTGAGTCATCAACTCTACTGCTTGTTCGGAAAGCTTTCTGCCGCGAAGATTCAGCAAGAGACTAGACTCAAGGTTCTTTAAATAAAGTATCAAAGGAAGCCTTGTAACGGTAATACGGTTCGCCGCACAGACAAGACAGTATCACTCGGTTTGTTTGTGCGTCGTCGTTTCAAATTCAAATTCAAAATGTTCTATATTGAAGTATACCTGTAAACAAGTGCTTTTGAATCGTCAATTTTACTGCTGATTTGGATTGCTGTCCCTACTGAGAAGAGCCAGCAAGAAACTCGGAACATTAAATGTAAGTAGTAATAAGAATTATATTTTGACTACTTACATTTAGTGATGTCTTGTACATAGTCGAAGATTAGCTATGTCCACGCATTCTTCATCATCATCCTCCTGCCCTTATCCCACTCTAAGTGAGGTCGGCACAACATGTTACAAACATGTTGTCACATGATTTGGCTACGTATTTTACGACCGGCCGCCTGCCTGACGTCAACTTAACTAAGTCGTATTTTATGACCCCTCAGTAAGAAAGAAGGTGATCTATTATACTAAACCGGATACTACACGGTGGGTCAACTTACCTTAGTTGCGTTTTACGACACATCGGTAAGTAATGAGGGTGGTCTATTCTACTCAGCCGGATACCACACGGCGGGTCGACTTACCTTAGTCGCCTTTTACGATACCTCGGTAAGAAATGAGGGTGGTCTATTCTACTCAGCCAGATACCACACGGTATCCACGCATCTTATCATCTATATAAGCCTCAACAGTATAGTAGCTTTTCCGCCAACCTCACCTACCTACCTATCAGCCTACTTTTAATAGCTTATTTTTTTATACTGCTTTAATGGCAAAGCTAACATTGATTGCGGAATTTTGTTATACAATCTTATACCCAAACCCACAAACGACTTGCGCGCTTATGCAACGCGCAAAGCAAGAACCGCAAGCTTATATCGGTTCCTACTTAATGAAATACGCACCTTATGCTTGTATTAAATTTATTAAGTGAATTTATATTCGAAAGATCTAATAAAATGATATAAAAACGCAACTTGCAGCAAAACGCTGAGTGCAAATAGCAATTCTAAGTATTATGCTCTGTGGGACTACACAGATTTGCATAATTTAACCCCCATCTACTGCATTAGGTGGTTCTACTAACGGGCGCGTAAAGTCAGATTTTTATTCAATACTTTCCCCACACTTAACTGTTTAACGCAGTAACGGTGTTAATTTCATTAGGAACTGTTCGATGCATCTGGGAACTAACTAACTTTTGCACCAATTATGTTATAATGACGAAACTTTGCGATATGCATGTGGTTTTGCCGCTTAAACCGTCTACCGCTTTGATAAGTTCGTAGAATATGGTGCAAGATTAGTTAATGATGTACATCTATATCTATACTTATTAAAAACAAAATCTCTGTCTGTCTGTATGTGGTCAATTTTCTCAAAATCTACTGAACGGATTTGTATACGGTTTTTATTCAAGGGTAGTGCAATTCTTGCGGAAGTTAAGGTTAAGGTCAATTGTATGGTTTTATGTGAATTATGTTGAAGATGTCGGGCAGATGTAAAAAGACTCGTTTGCTGAAAACCAAAAGAGATATACTAAAGTATAGTACCCGGCAATAAATAATGCACATCGAGGCTTAGAGAGAAATCGGATTCTGCTTCATAGAGCATCGTCTCTGTCGCACAGACTGACGAACCCGTGTGTGACAGTGACAGCGCTCTACGAAACCGAACTGGCCAGCTGTTTCGTTATAAACGTCGATGTGCATTATTTAGTGCCGAGTACTATAATATTCTATAGAATTGTAGAGCTATCTTTTATGGTTAACTCACAATAACTACTTTAATGTTCAAAATTTCAATTTAAAAATTTAATTATTAGTGATAACAATTTTCAAATTAAGTTAAGACAACTGAAATTGAAAACTAATCTTATCGTTAAATTAAGACGAAAAATGGATTATACAGTAAAAACACAGATTTATTACAAAATACAAAAAATATGTATATGTCAGCTACTGCCTATAAAATATAACTGAGAGTTTAAAATAAATAACTTATTTAGTTTACAAAAGTAGTAATAAAATTATTTTGCTATAATCCGCGATACAGTAAATAGAAAATATATATAGTATTAAATGTATAGTGGACTATCCGTAATCGCAAAGCTTTGCGATTTTGTCGTGGGGTCTATCTCCTGATGATGCTTCGGTTCCGGGGCGAAACGATTGTTGAGTTTGTGATAGTGAACGTGTGTAGTGCTTGTTATTGTGGTGGAAGTGGTGGAGGTTTGTGCTTGTGTTTTTACGAATCCTGTACATATCGGATATGAAAATACGGATAGTCCACTAAACATTTAACATTATATATATTTTCTATTTACTATCGCGGATCATAGCAAAATAATTTTATTATTACTTTTGTATTATGGATCTCCGCAAAGTAACGCCTAATTCTATAAATTATTTATTTAGTTTAATTTAAACTATTAATCTCTTCAATCACATAGTCCTTTTACATTCACCATTTTTATTTCTTGTTAATAATATTGTAATGTATGACCATAACACGCATACAGAATATTCTTCCTGCTACTGTATTCAAATCACCGAGTATATTTGCCGTTTTACCAGCTTAATTAAGGTTTATAGCGACATTCAACGGAATAATTTGAATATTATAATCTACGGAAGATTAATTTGCACAATAACATTTAAGTTCAATTTAAAATAATATTTATATTTATTTGATTTATAGAAGCAGGCGTTACTTTGCGGAATTCCATATTACAAGCAATATAACAGAACTAACTACTTTGCTATAATCCGCACGGGTTAAGTGAATGCATGCAAAGCCAATGTGTATGAAGCAGGCAAAATCTACGCACCTTATACATGCAGGACCAGCCACCACATGCACCCCAAGGCGCAATTCACCAGCAACAACGAACACAAAAGCAGCACACACACCCACCACCACAATCCCGACGATCGTTTCGCCCCGAAACCGAAGCATCATCAGGAGGATAGGCTTCACGACAAAAATCGTACTGATTTTGCTTGCTTCATACACATTGGCTTTGCATGCATTCACTTAACCCGTGCGGATTATAAGCAAAGTAGTTAGTTCTGTTATATTGCTTGTTATATTTATTTATTTATTTATTTATTCAAGTTAATAAAAATTAAAAAAGTTTACTAGTTCACTTTTTATAATATTAATGTTTTGTAATATAATACTCATATTTTATTATAATATGTAACCTAAAAGCATGCTAGGTTCACATCAAGAAGTCATGAATTATTGTAAGCGAAAAGTTATGTCGACTATTTGATATTTTTAATTGTATGATAGTTATGTGAACTAAATAAATTAAAAAAAAAAGTGTAATTTATCGTTATAACTTTTATACTTAATTCATACTACTATTACAAATCTTGTTTTTTCTTCGATATTTAACTTAAAGGGTATTTAAACTTTACTTAGGATAATTAAAGATAATTTATGGATAATATTTAATTTTCTGTTTTCACTCAAAAGCAATCTAAGGATATGGGTAAAACACCTACGGGTTGCACTCTGGAAATATTGGAAGAAGTGTATGTAAGTGTAAGTGAAAACTTGTATATTAACGTTGTGCATTTTTGATGATAAAATTTTTTGCACGAATTGCTTTAATTATCAGTACAAAAGTACTATCATTGATGTGGTAAAATACAATATTCATCTATTGCGCTATCGTACACAAACACTTCCCCTCCTACGCCGCGCCGCCGGTCTACTCTCCCTCCGTCTTAAGTATTTTCGATCAGGTAATCTGTCCTAATGCAATTTTTACATTTTATACCTCTCACAAAAAGTTTACAACGCCGTTAAAGAAGTTTTATACTTTAACCGAAAAGTTCCCACGAAATCGATCAATTTCACATTAAATGTAGCTAGTATTCAATCAAAATAAAATTATTCGTAACATTCCCGTATCTTAAACCTAAAGTAATTGTTATTACGCTTATTATGGAAATAGAAATATCAATAGCTGCCAAATATAAAATTCACAAAAATCACATAATTGAACCATAAAATCCGTGCCGAGTGAAACGAGAACAGAAATTCGCAATAAAATTATTCTTGTATTTATGGTGATGCGGCCTTTCATTTCAGTATAATGTTTTTATAATATGCTGTATTTGCCGCCGTAATAGAATAGACCACTCTCATTTCTTACTGAGATGTCGTAAGAGGCGATTAAGGTAAGTTGACGTCAGGCAGGCGGCCGGTAGTTAAATACCTAGCCAAATCACATTATATCTTATGCTGACTCTACTTAGAGCGTGATAGTAGGGGGGAAATAAGGAATATGCTATATTTGCTAATTATATACAATTTTTATATACATATATAAAAATAAGATAAAAATCTTACATTTAAATTGTAGCCACCTATAATAATAACTGTAAATGGGTCCATTTAAACATATTTGAAAAGCGTACCCGCCGAGTTTCTTGCTGGTTCTTCTTGTTAAGAGCGATTTTCAAAATTAATGTAAGTATATTTAAAGTCATTTAATAATTCAAAATCGCTTATTGAATAAATAATATTTAGAATTTGAATTTGAATTCTGAGGTATCCACCTAGTACCAATTTGATGAATTTGACTAAGTTTTACAGTTACGTATTCTTTATATAGTTTCTCATCTATATTTATACTAGCTGACCCCGCGAACTTCGTACCGCCTAATAGTCAATGAATGGGGTGTTAACTTTTCGCTGAACTAATTAAGGCTTTGATGATAATATAATGATAATGTATAAGGTAATACAATGACGCAAAATAAATTTCTGAACGCACGCGTAAATGTTAATCATTTGTCATTATTTCTGTACGCACGCATAAATATTTGAGGAACTTCTATGTACCTGGTAATTGCACTTTTAAACCTTTTTAATTGATTTAAAAAAAATACAGACAAGAGTTTATTCACCCTTTCTAAAAAGTTTACACAAAATACATAAATGTCAATTATTACTTACACTATTTGACAGGATGACAACAAATGTTTGACAGATACGAAACAAATGAAAATTTATTTATTTTCATAATTATGTATACAGGGCTGGGACAAATTCAACTAATCAAAAACCATGAAAATTGGTCCAGCAGATCTCGAGTTATAAGTTTTGTAACAATCCCGTCTTTGTTTTATATATATAGACATATAATAAAACGATGTCCCCAAAATGACAGATTTTGGGAACTTAGTTCGACTTTATGGGATAGATTTTCTCAGAATCTACTAAACGGATTTTTGTACATATATTATCAAAAGAGAGTTTCATTCTTGAGGAAGGTTTAGGTAAATAGTAATATTCGGTTAATATCTCGTATGGTCAAGATTTACGTGGGAAAAACATAGTGATACACTTATGTTCACGCGTTGGTAGCCGCGGGCAGAGCTAGTTCACTACAGTTAATTTAGAAATGTTTATCGTAAGAATATTTACTGCATTACTCAACCACTAAAATATATAAGGCTCTTTGGTTTCCGTGTTTATGCTTTTGGCTTTCTATTACTTATCCAAAGTAGTTTTACTTAAGATGCTTTTAGATGAAATCATGACTTAATGTTGGCTTTGAATAATTGAAAGAAAACCACTGCATGGCCTCTAAGATGAAAAACTAGCACATTCTAAAAGAAATGAAACAAATTCTCATAGAGTTATTTCTTTACTTATATTAAAAAAAATAGGGATCCCTAATAAAATAATAAGGTGTGAAAAATTTGGTCGTAAAAATCTTTCATATCGTGCGCTGCGGAAACTATTGATGATAGAACAAAAAAATGTTCTACACTATTATAGAACGTATCAATATCCACAAAAAAGTCCGCGATACCATATGTCTAATTATGTCATAACATAAATATGTTATTTATAGCTGCGCCAATATAACATTTAACACTATATATTTTTTCTATTTAGTGTATCGCGGATTATAGCAAAATAATTGTATTATTACTTTTGTAAAAAAACAGTTTAAAGACCTTCATATTACTTTGTGTAGCGGTGTGAAGAAAATGCCATAACAAATTCATTATAGCGTCCATTATAACAGGGCCTGTGACTGTGAGTTAGCTCTTATTCCCAGGATACCAATGATATATACGGAGTTAGTCATACCTTTAAAAGAATTCAATTTTCAGTTTAAACTTCCTTTGCATTAACCATTAATGTAATACAAGTTTAGAGAAATATATGTAATGCTAATAATAAATGTACTATCTATATTCATACCTTGTATAAGAGTTTACGATTCATACTTTGCATAAGTAGAGTGTACGATTCGTGTTCATGCCTAACTTAAGTAGACTGTATAATAGCCGTGTTCATACTTTACATAAGTAAAGTGTACTATCCATGTATATGCATTGCAAAAGAAGAGTTTACAATCCGTGTTCATACTTTGCATAAGTAGAGTGTACATTGGTGTTCATATTAGGTCCTTACATATGAAATTGGCGTTTTCTATGGGAGGAACATAAAGCCGTTTTTTTTTTAATGAAATATATTTCATTAATCAAAGTATGTACCATTGCTATGTATGCACTTTTGCCATCTCATAAGTAGTTCATTGATCCCCTTACTAAAAAAACCATTCGGGCGGGAATCAATAAAATCTTTGAAGGCGGTTTGGACTGCCCCATCGGCGTTGAATTTTTTTCCTTGGAAGTAGTTATCCAAATTGCGAAAAAAATGGTAATCTGTTGGAGCAAGGTCCGGAGAGTACGGTGGATGTCTAAGACATTCTAATTGAAGCTCCTCTGATTTGGTAGCCGTCTGTTGTGCAGTGTGTGGTCTAGCGTTGTCCTGAAGCAGCAGTGGCCTAGAGCGATTAACCAGCCTCGGTTGTTTAGCAGCTAGCTTTTCCATCATGGTTTGCAGTTGCTGACAATAGATATCTGCCGTAATCGTCAGGCCAGATTTAAGAAAGCTGTAGTGAACGACACCAGCACTAGTCCACCAAACACTTACAAGCAACTTTTTTTTTGTCAATTTTCGCTTAGGGCAGGATTTGGCTGGTTCGCCAGGGTCCAGCCATTACGATGAGCGCTTCCGATTATCGTAGAGGATCCAGTTTTCATCACAGGTAATGATTCGATTTAAAATTCCTTCATTATTGTGCCGGTTGAGTAACGTAACGCAGCAGTCGACGCGCGTTTGTCGGTTTGCTTCACTCAATTCATGAGGTACCCACCTTTCAAGCTTTTTCACCTTCCCAATTTGCTTCAAGTGGATTAGAATAGTTTTATCACTAACACCGGAGCCTGCAGCTAACTCGGACGTGGTTTGCGATGGATCCGCTTCCAGAATAGCCTTCAATTCTTCATTATCAACTTTGGTCTCCGGCCGTCCACGAGGCTCGTTCTGCAGGTCGAAATTTCCAGAACGAAAACGTTGGAACCAAAAACGCACTGTGTTTTCTTTTGCGACACCGTCACCATACACATCATTAATCCTTCGAGCCGTTGCTGCAGCACTGGTGCCACGGTGGAACTCATACTCGTAAATAACGCGATATTTCATGTTTTCCATTTTGTAAACAGAGTGACACAAAGAAAAAAACAAAAGAAGAAAAAACAAATGAATTAGGGGGTTTGAAACACAAATGCATGAGTAAATAGCTGTATGAATTTGAATTTGGAATTCCTAACCATAAAGGTAATATTTGAGATCAAAGTGGCCAGTACGACAAAACGCCAATTTCATATGTAAGGACCTAATACTTTGCATAAGTAGAGTGTACAATGGTGTTCATACTTTGCATAAGTAGAGTATACAATCCGTGTTCATACTTTGCATAAGTAGAGTTTACGATCTGTGTTCATACTTTGCATAAGTAGAGTGTACGATCCGTGTTCATGCCTAACTTAAGTAGACTGTAATTATACAGTCAGCTATTAAGCCGTGTTCATACTTTACATAACTAAAGTGTACTATCCATGTATATGCATTGCAAAAGAAGAGTTTACAATCTGTGTTCATACTTTGCATAAGTAGAGTGTACTATCCGTGTTTTATACCTTCCATTAGAAGAGTGTACGATGTATGTTCCTACATTGAATAAGTTATGAAAATACATCTATAATAACATCTATAAGTGGCCGTATAATTAGACAAATATACCATAGCTTCCATTGGTTGAAGTTACCGGAGTTGAAATTCATTGTTGAATTGTGAAATGAAGATAGTATAATAATCCCATTACGATACCGAGACGAGGTTGCGTTTTTATCATTCTGAATGGATTTGAAACGCTTGTGTGGACGGCAGCCACCTCGTTAGCCAGCCGTGTTATTTATATAGAAGATGCGGCATCGCGGCTTAATGAGACTTTTATTTATAAAGTTGCACTCACAATGGGGACTTTAAAGTTGCATTGTGCTATTGTTACGTTTCATTTTAAACGAGAATTTTGTGGTACACCGCTATGTAAATTGGACGTTGGCTCCGCAATAAGAGGGACTCGTTAGTGTGAACGTGTGCACTTATGACTTTTCCATTTTGGGAATTTTCTATTTTTGTAATGTGAATCGTGATATTCTCTTGAAATTATATTTTCTAGCAATCACACGTAAGCGTATGATACCGTTGGCTATTATAGTTCCCCAGAATATCCATACTAGTGTTATAAAATACATTAGTCTGTCTGTTGCGCTTTCATAGCTGATTTGCTAAAGAAATATTGATGACATTTTGTACAATTAAATATTATACGCCGGGATCGCTTATGTTTTATAATTTCTATCGTTTTCAGACAACAAAATGTTCTTAACAATATTTTGATGTCCCTGCTGTTAACCGTTGAGGAGTTCCCTTGTCTAGAGCCGATCCTGGGAGCACCATCAGGTCAAGCTTATTATAAACATACATTGTCATGAGAATTGGACCAATATGAAAATTTTCAGCTCAATCTGACACCGGGAAGTAGGTTAAATTTAATTTGCAATTTAAAATATTTCTTTCTACTGGAGAAAAAAATAGAACATCGTTATTGATAACTTAAAACCTTATATTGCCGCGAACGAATTCGCGAGTACCAGCAATATTTAATAATTTATACTATTCTAAAGTTGTGGTAGCCCAGCGTTGAGACCGTGTGACTCTCTAAAGATGATCATGCGCTTAAACCCGGGCAGGCACCAATGAGTTTTTCTATTAAAACTTATGTGTCTAATTGATAATTGCAATTTATCACACGCTTTTCGTTGACGGAAAATATCGTGAGGAAACCCGCATATCTCTAGAGAATTCTAGGGATATGTGTAACCTACCAATCCGGATAGAAGCAGCGTGGTAGGTCTTAGCTCCAAGCCTTCTCCAAAAAACGGAGAGAGGAGGCCTTAGCCCAGCTGTGGGATAGTAACAGGCCGTTACTTTACTTATTTTCATATTATTCCATAAGCAGATTTTCGCTTACCGTTTTATTTCCTAAATTTTTGACTCGGCAGTTCAAGTAGGCGGTCTTGCCAAGTAGTGCGGTGACATTCTTGGAGAACGCTAAGTCGAAGTACGGTCCTGTTCTAGGGGTTGGCCGAGGGGCGTCGACCACAACCCCCGGTCGAATCACGTTTTCCGCCGCCGGCGGTGAAGTCGCTGATGTATTTGATGGCAAACCTTTGCCAAGTTCGCGTTGTGCTGATGAAACTGTGAACAAAAGAAGATCGGCTTAAAAACTTTTTAAGTTCGAGATTTTTTAAATGTTCTGACTAAGATACGTCGATACTTAACTAACAGACAATTTGCGCTAAATTCGATAGCTTTAGTAGTAGTTCCATACTTTAAATTAGTAGTGATAACTTCAAAAGTTAGTATATAATTATTTTGCTATAATCGGCGTTTGGTGTAAAAATCTATGTAATGCTAAGTGTAGCAAACAAAACTGTTCTCATACTTTATATAGGCAGGAGTATCACAAAAATTGCACGTATTACCAGAACTAAAACGCACTACACATATTCACTATGACAATCTCTACGATCGTTTCGACTTATAACCGAATCATCATAATTTCGTGTGTTATTCGTGGTGGTGTTTTGTGATACGTGCCATAACATATCCTGCTTGTAGAATGTATGTGAACGGTTTCTCCTTCATACATTTAGCATTACATAGATTTTCTTAACAAATACAAAATAGTTTTATCATAACTTTTGTACTATTGTGTTCCGCAAAGTAACGTCTACTTCTATAAAATAGTGGCAACTTCATGAAATCTAATTATTCCTTGAAATGCTTGCAAAAGCTTGAAGGAAGATTATTTTGATTTGATTTGCCTGTTATTTTGTCATTTCTAAAACAGTTAACTTCAGATATAGTTGGCGAATATAAACTTTAAACATTAACGAGCATGAAGTCAAAGTAAAGTGAAGAGAGGTATTTTCTGCCTGCTTTCTGACAGAAGATAACTTAATTTAATTAAGCCGAGACTCATATATCTCAAAGTCTCCTAGTTCATTTTCGCGAGTTCTGGCTTTGGCTTGCAATTAACGTCAGTGAAACTTGTATTTGGAACCTGACCGGCAACTCTCGATGTTATCAGATAGTGGGACTAACTTAGCAGAAAGTTGAAAGTACTAAACAAGAAATAATTCTATATAATCATATTAGAAATAGATACAACTCCAAAAGCAATCAAGTGGGTGTAAGGATGTACGAGGATATGGTATCGCTCATGGGCTGCAACAGTGGCACAACTCAGAAAGTTATATATTGAGATAAAATAAGTAACGGCCTGTTACAAAATTCATATTCTTTATTCAAGTAAACTTCTAAACAAGTGCTTTTGAATCGTCAACTTTACTGCTGGTTCGGAAAGCTGTTCCTAACGAGAAGAACCAGCAAGAGACTCGGCGGTTGCTTTTTTTTAAATCTAAATCTTAAAACTAGTTACATTTATTTATTACTGTCTTGTACAGGGTAGAAGTGCAGCAGCTATATCCACACATCCTTATCATTTAAGTAATCTTCAACAGTATAGTAGGCTTTCTATATCAGCCTCTTTATGACAGTGTTTTTAAACTGCTGTAACGGCATGGTCAAAATTGATTTCGGAATTTAATATAGAATCTTATACCCAACCCATAAACGATTTACGTACTTTTGCTAGGTGCAAAGCAGGAGTCGCAAGCTTATTCCTACCTCTATTCCTACTTTGACTATTATATACATCACCTATCGTTTTATAATTCTTTATATTTTATGTACAAAAATTAAATTGCTTAAAATATAGAAATATAGAAATATATAGAAGAAAATGTGAGAATACTTATTTCCTTAAACTTCTCTAGAAGCCACGTATGGCTCTTTTTTGTAATATAAAAACTATTACTATCCCTCGACTTGGCATAGACCGCCTCTCATACGGACTGTTACCTTGGATATATCCCCAGAAGTTCCTAGAGATATTAAGGTTCCTCACGATGTTGTCTTTACCAAAAAGCGCGTGATAAATTGGAATTCTCAATTAGACACAAGTTTTTTAATAGAAAATCATTGGTGCCTGCCCGGGGTTTGAACTCGTGATACCCTCGAATGAGTCGCATGGTGTCATTGGGCTATCTCAGCACTGTTTCACAGCTGGGATATCAATGTTTTGAGATAAATAGGTTTAAAGATTTTTTCTAAGGAAAGTATTTTAAAAATTGCTTTTAGTTTGCTTAAACTAACGGCTTAATATTGGATTATGAGAGTGTCAGTGTTGCTGCTGAAAAGAATGTGTATTTTAACATTTACACCTTATTCCTAGTCCGGAACATATGTTTTTTGAGTTGTACCACTATTGCAGCCCATAAGCGATATATCAGCTGTTTTTTTAAACTAAATCCTTAGTACGTTCAATACGCTACGTATGTCATCATCATCATTCTCCTGCCCTTATCCCACTCTAAGTGGGGTCGACGCAACATGTTACAAACATGTTGTCATATGATTTGGCTACGTTTTTTACGACCGGCCGCCTGCCTGATATCAACCTACCTTAGTCGCTCTTACGACACCTCGGTAAGAAAGGAGGGTGGTCTATTCTATTCTGCCGGATACCACACGGCAATACGCTAGGTATGAATTGAATAAAAAAATATTATATTATTTATTATATAAATTAATCTAAATTAAGCATTGACTGTCCCGTGTTCCCGTGGCAGTAGTCCAGCCTACAGTTTGTCTTGAGTTGTTTTGATTGATTATCTTTAGTTTGATTGTGTTACATTGAATACTGTAGTGATCAGCTCCAGTCATCTAAGAGTGCAGTTCAGTTTAATTCTAAAAGTCACGTATTGGATTCGTTCGGAAGACCAACATTTTCTTAACACAATTTATTGTTTCTTCGAGTCCGGTTGTAACTATACTATGTGTATATTATATTTACCAGTTATCTGTCAACCATAATACCAATATTGAGTTACTTTGTGTGCGTACGACCGTGTGTAATCCCATATATAAAAAAACATTCTATATTCCATTGGAGCGTCAATTAATATGTAACCAAGAACGACCTCAAACCAATGACCTAATTACATCCATGTGTGGTTTCAACTTAGAATTTGCAACATTGTCCGGACTATTGTAACCCTGTTCTAGTTTCGCACAAATCACTGACAATTTAGCAATTATTCCAAATTTGGGTCTGAGCGTGTAAATGTCTCACGGCCTACGTGGAAATCAGTGTATAGCATTTTTTTTCCGCGGATTTTTAATATGATGTGATATTATTAACTTAAACCCTCCTCAAGAATAGCACAATCTTTTAATAGAAACCGCACAAAAATCCGTTCAGTAAATTTTGAGAAAATCGGTAACATACAGACAAAAATTAAAATAATCAGACATCTTTTCATTTTGCATATATTTATAAATATATGAAGCCAATATTTTATACTATAAAATTATGTAATATGGTCTATAAAATTTATAAAATGTAAAAACATTATTGATGTACCCAAGAGTACCTGTAAAAAATTGACAAAAGCAATATTAAGTCGTGGTATTGTTATAAAAATGACAAAATTGTATAGAAAGGTTATTCTACCTTGCCTGTGGGCGAATTGTATATAAAATGTATGAATACCCTGTTTTAGGGCCCGCCCAAACATAATATTTGTTTAGCCAATGTCCTTTCAACCAAGTGCTTTTAGCCCACGCACTTTTAGGCTGAGAGAATAACAACAGAAACAATGTGATGAACTAAATTAATATATAACAAACCTGCAACAAATTTAAATAAGTATTAGAACAGTTTAAGCTTTAAATAATAATGTTACGTACGTGGATTTGGATGAAAATACCTGGTGACTCGTTAGAAACACTTTATTTAACTTTTTACTACAAACTTCCTACTTAGTCTCTGAAAGAACTGAATTCTTTGTCCAATAAGAATGCCGAGGTCACTAATAATTCACTTTTATTTTCACTTGTTTATTCGCTCTTGATCGCTATTCACACTGAATCTCGAGCCACACGATACGTCTGCCTATATATCGAACGAACCGATTTCGAGAACGTTCGATAGCCTTGAAACGATCGTAAACATGTTTACCGATAAACATGTTTTGATACACGTCGAATGTTCCAGAGAATTAGCGTTGAGCGAATTTGAACTCTATGACATATAGTTTACGAACCCTTTTTGCTTGTTCGGAAAATGTCCCGTTCAATTTGAGCTTTATGACATACACATTTCACGAACTCTTTTCGCATGATCGTAACAATAACGATTTCGTTCAAAAGTAATAAATCAATTTATTACAATCCGCGATAAAGTAAACAGAGAATATATAAAATGCAAAATGTAGAGTGGACTATCCGTTTAATACATGATACATGCGGTATTTGTAAAAACACTTAGACAAATACAAACCTCTACCACCGCGACCACAATACACGAGCACTACACACGTTCGTTATCACAATTTTAATAACTTAATGCTATTTCGAACATTATGTTCTCTAGATAGTAATAAGAGTTATTTTAATAAGTATCCTCAGCGTCCGATGTTGTGATGTGACGTCACTCTAACTCACGTCTCTCCAATAAGTCGTTTAGAGTACTAGCCGTTAGTTTCGGACTTTACAGAGATCTATTACTTTCATTAATTAAATATAATATGAATCATAATTTGTTAATTATGTTAGTAATTAAACATATGTGTGAATATAAAAATCCCGTCTCACTATGTGCATTTACGCTAATCTTCAAAACTACTGAACCGATTTCAATGAAATTTTCTAAGTTGGTAAATTTGATACAATTGTTTTTATATTGTAGCTGATATATATTATAAATAACAGAGCCTAACATTCATTCCAATGTTTTTTATACTGAATTAAAACCTCAATTTAAAATCTTACATTATGAAATACTCCAATAAAATTCGAAACGAAGTTCAATTGTTCTCAAATAAATAGGTAAAACTTTATCTTATTACATCATAAGCAAACGCAAAAGAAATCGCGGGTAGAAATTGCTGTAAGCTATATAAAACTAGCATAATCGTCTAACTCAGCTTAATTTACATATAAAAATACAGTAGTATACAATAACCCGAAAAATGTTCCGATCGCCACCAAATTTCACAGAATTAAGAAGTGTTTCAATTTGAACATTTTCTGAAAATGTTATTAAAATCGGTTTAGCCGTTTCGGAGATTATAAAGAACATACTTTCTTTTTTTTATATACATAGAAGCTTCATTTCTATCTATATTTATGTATAAAGTGCGATAAAGAAACGAGGCCGTAGGGCGTTGTTGGCCGCAGTGAGTATGACATCGGCGCCTGATCGAACAATGCTCCGTGAAAGGGAAGGAAATCGTCCTTGCTGAAAATTTAAGGCGAAACATCATTTATTATTCTTGTTTATTTATTTATTTATGAGGAAGACACACAGTTACATAATACATAAATATAATACAAGAAACAATATAAACCATAAACCAATAAAGTCTTCACAACAATAAAACTTAAAGAAAAAAAGGAACATATACTGCTGACAAGTTAAATTACATTTTTTTTTCTATATAAAAAGGAAAAGACATAAGAAAATTTTAAGAACTTACAAGCTGGCAGGGAAAAACTCATCGAATGACAATTTAATTTATTTAAAGATATGTTGAACAAATGTCAATAAAAACACTATTGTGACTGTTGCATGCACGAGGAAGAAGTTCAGAAGCACAATATCTTTGAACCTGAATTCTACTGTTTTAAACTTTTTTAGTAATTTGGTAAGCCGTTTTAGCCATACACACATATCCAAAGATGAGTAAATGATCGGAATAGTCCGTAACGGGAGCTGACTAACTGTCCTATACCGACGGGCGTCCCAGAGAATACATTGCTAGATAGAGGCTACTTTAGCGTTGTCTTGTTATTCCTTGATCAAAGCTCTAATACTTCTGTCCAACAGAAGATAAGAGGCTTTTGTTGGTAGGAATGGGATAATGAAAATCCATAACTTTGTCCAACTTCAGGAATTAAATGTTTAAAATAAAACGAAAAAATTGTAAAAAACAATTCAAGTAACCAAATAGCTATAAAGCTAAATAAAGGTGACAGTAAAAATATTTTAATTCCCGATTGATACAAAAGTTCTTTCCAATTTATGAAATTTCGTAAATCCTTAGCCTTCTAATGATGTAAACTCGCGTTTGTTACTCTTATTTCACTTACTGTAGAAAAAAAAGAAACATCATAATATATGCCTACTTTGTTTTAATATATACATTAGTAGCACTATTTATAAAATAAAATTGTTTAAGTCAAGTTCAACTACTCACAAAAGCCAATTAATTCCTATATTAGAGTATCATATATCATAATAGCCTTTATATAATATCATCATCATACTCCTGCCCTTATCACATTCTAAGTGGGGACGGCACTTCATGTTTTCACAAGATTTGACTAAGTATTTTGCGACCGGCCGCCTGCCTGACGTCAACTTACCTTAGTCGTATTTTACGACCTCTCGGTAAGAAAGAGGGTGGTCTATTCTACTCAGCCGGGTACCACACGGTGGATTGACTTATCTTACTCACCTTTTACGTCACCTCAGTAAGAAATGAGGATGGTCTATACTACTCAGCCGGATACCACACGACATAGCCTTTATACTATAATAGTATTTTTTTATTAAGTAAACATACTATATTTTGAAAGTTTCTATAACTTACAAAAACAATGATATTTTCTTACTTCTCTAATGAGGATGATTCTCCTTAACTTATTTCCATTATAGACACGTATGTACGCAGTCACCATCTGCTTTGTACGCTTGAATGTATATTTTATTGGTCCCATTGTATTTGCGAGGACTTATTTATATCAGAACCTTTAAGGATCGCTCAAATTAGAAAACAAATATGCGATATAAATATAAAATATGCAAGTATAAACTCGTACCACGTGTGAATAACTTAAATAAAGAATATTTTGAATTTGAATTTGAATATTACGATTAAAAATATGGAAGGACGTAAGTCGACTTATCAAAATATTCACGCTCTGTATGCAAATAATGTTATTGCACTAGAATAATAAGCTGTAATAGGCTAGTGGCGAGACTGTGCAAGTACTTCTAGAGTCAAGGTTTTAAACACCGGGAAGGTACGAATGAGTTACATTTAAATATCTTTATGATATTGGTAAATTATCACATGCTTTTCGGTGAAGGAAAGCATGGATATACTAAAAGAATTTTGGGATGTGTGTAACCTACCAATTCGCATTAGAGCAGCGTGGTGGGTTTTAGCTCCAACCGTTCTCTCCAATAACGGACATCCTCTCCAATGGTAAGTCAAGTATTAAGTTACCTATTTTCGCGACACAGACATGTGTGTAACTGTGCCAGCATCATCCTCCTGCCCTTATCCCACCAACATGTTACAAACATGTTGTCACATGATGTGGCTACGTATTTTACGATCGGCCGCCTGCTTGATGTCAACTTACCTTAGTTGTATTTTACGACCCCTCAGTAAGGAGGGTGGTCTATTCTACTCAACCGGATACCACACGGCGGGTCGCCTTACCTTAGTCACCTTTTACGACACCTCGGCAAGAAATGAGGGTCGTCTATTCTACTCAGATATAACGGCGGATGTGTGTAACTGTCCCATATATATATTTAACAAATTTAACATCTGCATGTTTAGTTAATTTTTATTTTATTTTAAAATATACCAAACCAACGAACAAATTGCAAACTCATAAATCACATTTGATTTTTAAATTTTTTTTTTTGATTTATTAATTTAAATTGTAAGTGTAAATGTGGTATTTGCAATAGTGGGACTGGCATATACATATTGTATAAAAGTCCCTAAATGAAATAAAAAAATATGCCAAAGCGATCATAATATATCAAGAACTAATTTAATGAAACATTTTGACAAGGATCGTTACAATCATTAATTACAGTTACTCTTTCTTCTTCTTTCTCCTACCCTTATCCGACTCTAAGTGGGGTCGGTACAACATGTTTTTCTCTTCCATTCTCTTCTATCATTAGTCAACTCTGGCGCTACTCCTTTTATATGCATGTCATACTTCACACAGTCCAACCATCTCTTTTTAGGCCTTCCTCTAGTCACATATCCATCCACATTCATACTCAACACTCGTTTGATCACATGATTTTCTATAGAAGCAGGCGTCACTTTGCGGAACTCCATATTACAAGTAATATAACAGAAACAACTACTCCGCTATAATCCGCACGGGTTAAGTGAATGCATGCAAAGCCAATGTGTATGAAGCAGGCAAAATCTACGCACCTTATACATGTAGGACCAGCCACCACATGCACCCCAAGGCGCAATTCACCAGCAACAACGAACACAAAAGCAGCACACACACCCACCACCACAATCTCGACGATCGTTTCGCCCCGAAACCGAAGCATCATCAGGAGGATAGGCTTCACGATTCAGTACGATTTTTGTCGTGAAGCCTATCCTCCTGATGATGCTTCGGTTTCGGGGCGAAACGATCGTCGAGATTGTGGTGGTGGGTGTGTGTGCTGCTTTTGTGTTCGTTGTTGCTGGTGAATTGCGCCTTGGGGTGCATGTGGTGGCTGGTCCTACATGTATAAGGTGCGTAGATTTTGCCTGCTTCATACACATTGGCTTTGCATGCATTCACTTAACCCGTGCGGATTATAGCGGAGTAGTTGTTTCTGTTATATTACTTGCACATGATTTTCATCCCTCCTCATTACATGTCCATACCATCCCAATCTTACACCTCTCATCTTTTCTACAATGGGCGCAACTTTCAGACTTCCCCTTATATACTCATTTCTTATTTTATCAAGTCTTGTCACACCACACATCCACCTTAACATCCTCATCTCATTTGCATGTACTCTTCTTTCATCCATCTTTTTCATTGCCCAACATTCTGATCCATACATTACGACAGGTCTTATGACCGATGTGTAAATTTTTCCCTTTAGTTTAGGGGGCATTCGGGGGTCACATATTGTGCCTGAGACCTGTCGCCACTTCATCCATCCTGCATTCATTCTATTCCCATTAATTACAGTTACATACAACAATAAAACAGGTCCCCATACATATCAATATAATTAATTAAAAAAAGAAATCAATAATAGACATAAACATAAAACGAATTTCGCTTAAGAAATACTATAATTTATTCAGCGAGCGCCAAAACATCTCGGAGTTTTTGCGAAATACTTCCAACGTTGAGTTCGTTACGCAATCTCTTTGACATATTTGTTTCTTTCATTAGAGATTTGTAGTACTGCAATAGACATCGAATACGTTTGCATACGGCAAATGAAACAACGCTTAAATTGAAACTTCGTTTGAAATAGGTACAAACGTTTTCACAGTTAATTCCTTTCAATATAAGCTTTTATGCATTTAATGTACTACTTTAAAAATTTAATATATCACAAGAAAAAAATTCATTGAGTAAGGTATGACATCAATTTTATAAGTTAATTTATATCAGTCGGTAAATGGGTCTAGCACAATTAGAATAAATAAATTTAATATTCATCATATATACAAAAATGAATGTTTCTATTTTGTCCTGTATAGACTCCGAAAGGGCTGGCCCGATTTAATGAAATTTATATATAATCTTTAGAATACCGAATAATCATTTAAAGTTTGATACAATCGAAGCATTTTTTTGAGCTGTTGTGTTGTGTACAAAGGAAATTTGAAACCAGTCTGAGCCACAGCAACGCGTGGCCGGAAAGCTAGTATTCTATATAATATGAATATATATGTTGTACTCGCGATTTCGGTCGCAGCAACTTATGTGTTCTTATATTGTTCTTTGTGTTTTACTCAAATACGAAAAGACAATATTTAAAAAAAAACACGGATTATAACAAAATCTATCTATCCTTAGTTTTGCAATCCGCAAACGCCTACTTCTATAAATTCTTCTTCCTCGAATGAACAGCCCAACACCGCTTCAGCTTAGCAACATTTTCAGTTCTTCCACGTACGTTAATGTAAGTTTTCGCCAGATATGTGTGAGCACGGCCTTATTTTCATTTATTACCGATTTGCGAAAACAACTTCTAATTGCTAAATATATCACGACCTTTATCATGATTCATTGGCGGGAGAATGAAATAAACTAATACGATGCGCAATAATAAAACTGACCATTACCGAAGTAAACAATATTAGCAAAAGAGTCGTTCCCATAAATTCAGGGGAAAATGCCCCGGCTGCGACAGTTGGCAAAATTGCGGCGAAAGACACATTATTCGTGGAAGATACAATCCGCAAAAGGTAATAAATTATATACGGTCATACTTTATCTATTAAATTAAGGAGTATGGTTTCGTTGTAAGACAATACATCAAAACAACGGCTTCTCAAATTAAGTCAATTCGTGCTAAAATCTACATTAACGCTTTAATCATTATGGACAATTTTATGATTTTAAATAGTTTATAGTTCGATTTCGAATTATATGTTTAGTGTGGGCATAATTTACCTAAGTCAAATTATAGTTTTGTAACAGTACATACTTACATCAAATCATAACTTCTTTTAACATTAATATTTTAAACTGCATATAGCCCAAATATCATTCATCGGCGAACCTTGACACAACGTTGAAATTATAACAGACCGCTACTGTGCATGCACCTTGTAGTGTATGCGGGTTGAAATGTGTATATCTTACCTTGTATATTCATATACAAGACTCATAAGTGTAATACATAAATGAATATACTCACACTAATACAAATACTAATGTGCAAAGGAAATATTGCACTGTCTCAGAATGTACCACGTCAGTAACACAGTAACCTTTAGTGAGAGTGGACGTGTAGTAACATATTATGCTAGTAGTTAGTATGTATTTGAGCCTGTGCTACATTCGTACAATATTAGTTAAATTAAAACAATACAAGTGAACACTTAAAACACACACCTTAATTTTTTTTTGCAAATTTAATTTCGAAATATTCTTTATTCAAGTAGAATGTTTTGAGTTCTTGAGAATCGAATGTTTTTTATGAAGCTACCACTAATTTGAAAGTTTGCTTCTACCGAGGAGAGCCAACAAGAAAGTCGGCGGTGAATATTTAATTTTTTTAATACAATTTAATTGATTACATATTGTAAAAGCAGTCGTGTATTTACATACCAATATAGAGGTTATATATAGAGGGTGTGTGTGGTATATGTTATATATAGAGGTTCAATATATAGAGGTTGTTACTTCACAAACAAATTAAGCTAACCAAATGAAGGTTTATGTATAAAACAAGGCCGCGAACATCAGCTAGTTACTTAAAATTAAACTTGTAACTTCATGAAGCTCTTTTGTTTTTTCACATGTTTTAAAAAATGCAAGCTTCTATTTCACAGAGTTGAGATTAAAAGCAGTATTTCTTGAGGCTTTTAACTACATCTAGAGCAAAATTAAAATCATTCCATTGCTTTTGTTTTATGTGAAAGCAAAAAGGGGCCGAGCAATTACATATATAAGCGGATTTTCACATTTATGCAATCAGTATAGGTCTTTTGTAAGCCACCAAATTTGGTAGAACTCATCATCATCCTCCTGCCCATATCCCACTCAAAGTGGGGTCGGCATAACATGTTACAAACATGTTGTCACATGATTTGGCTACGTATTTTACGACCGGCCGCCTGCCTGACGTCAACTTACCTAATCGTATTTTACGACCCCTCAGTAAGAAAGAGGGTGGTCTATTATACTAAACCGGATACCACACGGTGGGTCAACTCACCTTAGTCGCCTTTTACGACACATCGGTACGAAATGATGACGATTTATTCTATTCAGCCGGATGCCACACGACAGGTCGACTTACCTTAGTCGCCTTTTACGACACCTTGGTAAGAAACGAGTTTGGTCTATTCTACTCAGCCGGATACCACACGTCGAACTAAATTTAGTAGAACTATGTCGAGCATATATTTTTTTCTAAAATAATCATTCCACGTCATTTATGAGGTACAAAATAGACGTGAATGAAAACGAAACCTTGATAGCTTGTAGACGTCCATCCACATTTAAACGGCTGATCCAGATTCAAAAACTAGGTCACACGGCCTTTTCAGAAGTCTACCTAAAACACAGCACACCAACAAAGTTTCCTAATCTGGGAATAAGAAAGTTATTTTTCACTTTGGTGTATACTCATATATTTTTGACTTATTGGTAAGTTGTAATCTATATAAAGAATACAATTTATGACTTACATGTGTAAGTATCGATATTGAGTTTTTGTCTGCTTACAACTATAGTGTTGTGATAAATAAATAATTATTTATAATACATGGGAATATCTGACTTTTGTATTTGAATTTGAATAAATAAAGGGAGGCTGATACAAAAAGCCTACTGTGCTATTAAAAATAATAAAAATGAGTGGATATAGCTACTCCTCTACTCGGTCCAAGAAAGTAATAACCAAATGTAACTAGCTATAAAAATTATATTTGAAAAGAGCAACCACCGAGTTTCTTGGCTCTTCTCGGTAGGAACAGCTTTACGAACGAACAGTAGAGTTGACGATCCAAAAGTACTTGTTTATAAGTTTCCTTAAAAAATTATATTTTGAATTTGAATTTGAATTTAAATCAATCTAAATTTACACTTTTTAAAAGAGTCTTAATTGATTTGATTCCGAACGTTCTATGTCATGACTATCGAATTTAGTATTTTATAAACTACAGTACTAAGAGTTCGGCCAGGCTGTAGTTCAATCTGGTTTCAACATACCCTCAAATCAAAACTATCATACAATTTACAAGATTATTCTCTGGGTCAATTTAAAGATTGTCTAAAGATGTCATTAAAATCGTTCCGCCGTTTCGATATATATTGTATGTAGATTTCCGGCGTGTGGTATCCGGCTGAGTAGAATAGCCACCCTCATTCCTTACCGAAGTGTTCGTAAAAGGCGACTAAGGTAAGTTGACCCACCGTGTGGTATCCGGTTGAGTAGAAAAGACCACCCTCATTTATTACCGAGGGGTCATAAAATACGAATAAGGTAAGTTGACGTCCGGCAGGCAGCCGTTCGTAAAATACGTAGCCAAATCATATGTCAACATGTTTGTAACATGTTGTGCCGACCCCACTTAGAGTGGGATAAGGGCAGGAAGATGATGATGATATTGTATGTAGATTTGTAAATATAAAGTTTTTGTAACGTAAAAGTTACTACTTGCTTTATATTGTCCAAAAATAAACTTACAGTATTAAGCTACTTTAAGACTGCGTAAAACAATGAGAAGTCAAAAATTCAAGTACTAACACTTCTAAAGTAACAATACGATATTTATCCTAAACCTTAAAGAATAAAAAGGAAAAGTTTGAACTACTCGGAGTTAAGTGAGTCGGAAAAATTCCGGCAAGAAAATTCCAGACGGTCCGTTTTTGTTAAAGAAACACTGAAAAGATTCATTGGAGCCAGATACGGACTTAAAACCGGTATCTGACATCTGTTTCTTGAAGTGATTTCGAGAAAGTTTTCCAACTCATCTCTTGCAAATAACAATGGAGTTAAAGATTTTTTATAGTAATCTATTAATGATTTATTAAATCCCACTGATTCAACTATAAGTAATTATTGTTCACACATATAAAAGCATATGTTATGTCTTACGACATCATGCTGTGGGGTACATGATCTTAGTGGGGAGGGCTTATCGTGGTATTTATAATTCCAGCCAGAACTGCACCACTACTCATCATTTTCATAATTATTCTGCCCTTACCGTTACTTGTTACAAACATGTTGTCACATGATTTGGCTTCGTATTTTACGACCAGCCGCCTGCCTGACGTCAACTTAGTCGTTCATGATCCCTCAGTAAGAAAAAGAGTGTTCTATTCTACTCAACCGGATACCACACGATGGGTCAATTTACCTTAGTCGCCTTTTAAGACACCTAGGTAAGAAATGAGGATTGCCTATTCTACTCAGCCGGATACCACACGGCGGATACTACTAATAGAGAATGCAAACATTAAGAATTTCAAAATTAAAAAAGTAGTTTATCGAAAAGAAGTCACGGACAGAACTAGTGAATAATATTATGAATTTGAGTTGATTATCCGTTAAAGCGTAACAGATGGAAAGACATACAGACTGACTTTCCGATTTGTAATATTAGCATGGAAATATGGATAGATATATAGTAGGTTAAGTTATCAATGAAATATTATTAAAATTATAGCCGTCAAGAACAAAAGCCTTTAGATAATAGAAACTACAATCTTAAGTCAAGAAACTTCAGATTTCTAAGGTTCAAACGTCAGTACAAGTAAAACATAACCAAGATGTTTGGACAAACGATAATATAAGTTCTTCAACTTAATATAACTTCGCTTGTTTTCCAACCGCGCGAACATATTCTAGAAGGTCATGAATAATTTGATGAAGGCTTTCGTTATTATAATTTGAAATAAACCGTGATTTCACAGCTTCAATAATTAAATTAAACTGTAATGGTCAAACAATAAAGTATCCAAATTGTTAATAAAGAGTTCAAACAAAGCCTAGGCCTAAAAGTTTAGTTTAAAAACTTATGCGGTTAATCAATATTTTTAATTCACAAGTGATTACCGTGACTTTGTTCTAGCCAAATTCAACGTTTAAGTGTCCTAAACATATGCAGTTTTTCCTTTTACCGAAAGAAAAACGCGAATTGCATTGGCATATTTGGCAGAGACTCTACCTTTAGCTCACGGGTCGCGGTTTCGATTTCCACCGTTGGTCAACATTTTCTCTAACCAATATTTTGGTTCTCCATTTCTGGGTGTATTTAGTTATTATTTTTAACAGTCCTCTGTCGTAATACAAGTATTACGTTACTTAATTTGGGAAAGAACTACCGTGGGTGTGTAATGCCATATAAAAAAGTAAAGTAACGGCCCGTTGCAATCCCTGGGCATAGGGACAGCTGTCTCCGTTTCTGGAGAGAAGGGTTGGAGCTAAAAACCTACCACGCTGCTCCAATGCGGATTGGTAGGTTTGACATATCCTCAGAATTTTCTAAAGATTTCCAGGTTTCCTCAAGATGTTTTCCTTCACCGAAAAGCGTGTGATAAACCACAATTATTAATTAGATACATAAGTTTAAATAGAAAAAAATATTGGTGCATGCCTGTGGTTTGAGCCCATGACCATCTAAAAAGAGTCGCACGGTCTCACCGCTGGGCTATCACAAAATATTTCCCCATATATTTATATAAAATTATATATTTATTAAACATAAACATTGCTTCATTTAACTTACTTGCAAATATTCGTCAAGTATATAGCTCCCGTAATTGAAAAACTTTTCAACGGAAATCGATCCCTTAAGATTCCCGTAAGGTTTCTGTGCTGCGGAGTGTAAAATTACACAAATTTTACCCTAACTTACCTTTATACTTGCAAAGGGTAGCATTTCGGTTCGTATTTAAAACAAAGGGCGTTTACAGATGGCCATAGGTTTCTACGGATATTCTAAGAGTCTGTATTTTTTGTCATCATCATTCTCCTGTCTTTATCCCACTCTAAGAGAGGGGTCGGTACAACATGTTATAAACATGTTGTCATATGATTTGGCTACGTATTTTACGACCGGCCGCCTGCCTGGCGTCAACTTACCTTAGTCGCCTTTTACGACACCTTGGTAAGAAAGGAGGGTGGTCTTTTCTATGCAGCCGGATACCAGACGGCATTTACTTTAGTCGCCCCTTACGACACCTCGGTAAGAAAGGAGGGTGGTCTATTCTATACAGCCGGATACCACACGGCATTTACCTTAGTCGCCTCTTACGACTTCTCGGTAAGAAAGGAGGTTGGTCTTTTCTATGCAGCCGGATACCAGACGGCATTTACTTTAGTCGCCCCTTACAACACCTCGGTAAGAAAGGAGGGTGGTCTATTCTATGCAACCGGATACCACACGGCATTTACCTTAGTCGCCTCTTACGACACCTCGGTACGAAAGGAGGGTGGTCTATTCTATGCAGCTGGATACCACACGGCATTTACCTTAGTCGCCTCTTACGACACCTCGGTACGAAAGGAGGGTGGTCTATGCAGCTGGATACCACACGGCACATACCTTAGTCGCCTCTTACGACTCGTCGGTAAGAAAGGAGGGTGGTCTAGTCTATGCAACCGGATACCACACGGCATTTACCTTAGTCGCCTCTTACGACTCGTCGGTAAGAAAGGAGGGTGGTCTATTCTATGCAGCCGGATACCACATGGCATAGTCTGTATTTTTTGTATAGGATGATTATTGCTTAGTTTGCATTATTACTAGGTTGCATTATTGGTGTTATTACAAAGTTAGCACCTATGCCCGTTAGTAGTCACATATTAAATGGGGTTCAAGTAAAAAAATATATATTGCTAAAAACTATACACGTGACTCTCATCGTGTTAATTTAAGTATTAAAATACCCTCGATTAAGGGGGAAAACCGGATATTGTGTTATTATATATTTATATTATATTTTATACGTTGACACGTATAAAATGCTTCAACCAAACCAAATTTCATAATTTCTTAGCTGTATTTCTATATTAATACCTAATACATTTGTATTAGGTGTATTTTTGTGATACTTATATAGATTATTATTAATAACAATTATGGAGTATGGAAAATAAAGTAATTTTAAATTGAAATTTTTTACATTAAAATATTTATTCTCAGATAGCTTATCTCTATTTCTTATGGTTAACTAACCATAAGAGATAGAGATAAGCTATCACCGACTTATATTCTCTTATACATTAGTTTAGTATATCTCTGCTAGTTTACGCGGGGCACTGGAGTGAAACTCTACTTCTCTTCAACACAGTTAACATAAAACCGTAATATACTAAAACTATACCGTTATAACTATATAACCGTAATATACTAAATAATATAATAATAGTATACAGTATAGTATTTTTTTTTATTTTTAGTAAATCGAACGCATACATACAGACAGCTTTTAGGGACTTTGTTTTATAATAAGTCATTATCTTCCTCCTGCAATTATGCCACTTTAAGTGAGGTGGGCAAAACATGTTACAAACTTGTTGTCACACGATTTGGCTACGTATTTGACCACGGGCCGCCTGCCTGGTCGACTTACCTTAGTTGTATTTTACGACCCCTTAGTAAGAAATGAGGGTGATTACTACTTAGCCGGATACCACACGGCATTTATTTTATAATAAGTATAGATTTACAATTTATATAGTCATGGCCTCATACATCAAAGTTAGAACAATGCGTGCAAGTAAGCTACTACGAGTAATAGGCGAAAGAATGACGCAGTAGCGTATTCCCGGCAATTTGGCCTAATCGTCGCGCCCCCCCTTTACGAGCTCCGCCGGGGACGGAAGGGTGAAAGGTTGCGTGACTCTGCACAATTTGATTTTTATCAAAATGGAATATTGAAAACTCATCATGCACTTTTTGTTATGAACGACAAAAGTAATTATAGTATTAAAAGTAATACGATACGTGTAGGATTCGTAAAAACACATGCACAAATCTCCACCACTTCCACCACAATACACAAGCACTACACACGTTCACTATCACAAACTCAACAATCGTTTCGCCCCGCAACCGCATCATTAGGAGATAGACTCTACGACAAAATCGCAAAGCGAAGCAATATCCAAACAAGCATTGTTATATAGTACTTGGTTCATCCCCACCCTTTATTTTACCTCTGAACACGTGCAACAAGCTTGAACTAAAAACATTTATCTGCTCGTTAATGATTCTATAAATTAATTATAGTATTCACTTTCTTAACTGTAAACCTAGTTATTCACTCAGATTAAATATCAGATGACTACAAAATAAATTCATAAGCTTAGCGATAAGCTTGGTTAACCGCCGTGTGGTATCTGGCTGAATAGAATAGACCACCAGTTCATTTCTCACCTAGGTGTCGTAAAAGGCGACTAAGGCAAGTTGATGTCAGGCAGGCGACCGGTTGTAAATTACGTAGCCAAATCATGTGACAAAATGTTTTTAACATGTTGTGCTGACCCCACTTGAAGTGGGATAAGGGGAGGAAGATGTGATGATGAAGCTTGGTTGAGCGCATTCTTCACACCAAGTCACTTTCAGCTAGGTAGATTAGGTCTGAGTTTAAATTACAAACTAACTTAGACATGACTACATGGTGCTGAAGCTATAATTTTTGCAATTTAGACTCAAGAATACGATGTCTTTTTTTGTATGGTTTAAATTGCCAATAAACTTATGTCAAAACCAGAAGGGCAGTCAATCCTGAGTAAAGGCTTACTTATTATAAAAAGATATGAAAGTTTCTGAGTAGGGTTTTAAAGACAAGTAAATCGCCAAAAATCCTTGATCAGTTAGGGACAAGATACCGTTACAACATTCTAAACTTTTCTCATATTTAAAAATGAATATATCGCTGAAATACCAATTCGAATTCATAAATTTATCTACGTAGGTAAATTTGACTAAAACATTCACCAGTTTTGAAGCGACAATATCGCCAGTTAGAGTCAGATTTATGACATAACCACAGACTTCTACAGTTATCTAAAACAATCTATAATGTTTAAAAGATGCTGAAATTATTAACCCAATACTTTAATTCAATAATACTATGTCCCATTTTTATTTTTCATAAATAACCTTATTCATTTAAAAACTTCGCAACTAATGCAAGCGGATCATAATTATAAATTAATCCATACGGCAATTCATTCAATTAATTTGTATGCCATGGTGGAAGTATGTAGAATATTACGTAGGAAGATAAAGAAATGCCGCAGCGAAAGTTTGTGAACTATATTACTAATTACGTTGTCGAGTCAGCCTTCCGCGACCTATTTCGTTATTGTGTCGCTAATAAGAAACTAGCTTCACGCTATTGTAGCGAAATAATAGGCAAGGAGATGATATTAGAATGTATAACGTAAGCAGAAATCAACACATAATTAAAATTCAAAGGTACCTTGACTATTGTTTAGACAAAATTTTATGACATACAACATATTACATCGTACATGACCATTAGCGGTAATAACGCCGTGTGGTATCCGGCAGAATAGAATAGACCACCCTCCCTTCTTACCGAGGTGTCGTAAGAGGCGACTAAGGTATGTGCCGTGTGGTATCTGGCTGCATAGAATAGACCATCCTCCTTTCTTACCGAGGTGTCGTAAGAGGCGACTAAGGTATGTGCCGTGTGGCATCCGGCTGCACAGAATAGACCACCCTCATTTCCTACCGAGGTGTCGTAAAAAGCGACTAAGGTAAGTTGACGTCAGGCAGGCGGCCAGTCGTAAAATACGTTGCCAAATCATGTGACAACATGTTTGTAACATGTTGCGCCGAACCCACTTAGAGTGGGATAAGAGCTTTATTTTAACAATATCATCATTCCATTTACTACCACCGTTAAAGATTTAGGCATAACAATTGATAAAACTCTAAGCTGGAATTATCAAGTCCAAGAGGTTTCTCCAAGTTTTACTGCATGCTGCATTCTATGATGCGTCTAAAAATTTTTTTATCTATCAAATGTAAAACACACCTAGTTAATATGTTATTATTACCAATAATCGATTAAGGTGATGTGTGTTACCCAGATCTGAATGCTGATCTTCTCAATAAACTTGATCGGCTACTAAACACTTGTATCCGTTTTATTTTCAATTTACGGAAATATGATCATGTGTCTCAATACCGTGCACAGCTCAATTGGCTTAGCATTCGCCAACGCAGGCAGCTGAGGACACTTTGCGTAGTATTCTCTATATTTAACAACTCTCTATACCCTGACTATCTGAAACGCAAATTTGTACTTAGGTCTGCTGGGCCCATCTATAAAGCCTTGCGATCTACTGATACTCTTCTAGTCTCGATTCCTTCCCACAAGACTGGTTTTATTGGTCATTCTTTTCAAATGGAAGCTATACAGTACTGGAATGCTCTGCCTGAACAAATTAGGAGACCACCTACTAAAGATTCTTCTAAACGACAGGTGAAAGACTGGCTTTTAAAAAATGCGGTGTAGTATATTCTTATTATTTAATTAGTTTTATTATATATAACCTATTAATTCTTATTTTACGTTTTTAATGCCATTAATGATTCTCACACTCATATGTACTCATGACTTATATATACATATTGATTTAGTTTATGATATATATATATATATATATATATATATATATACATATATTGTTTCCTAAGTTTTATTATTACTACTTCATTGTCATATTATAGCACGCCTACATACGTTTTTTATTCACTCCTGAAGGTTGGCTGGGAGATAATGCTTAAGGCATTAAGCCCACCTTTTGTGCAATTATTTGTATATGCATATATTGTAGTTGCTCAATAAAGTTAAATAAAAAAAAAGATGATGATGATGATGACCATTAACCGTAATAACGATAAATACATTGAAAACTAAGTATACATTACAATTCCTTATAAACTTAAATGCAATAATTACCTCAAACATTTCGTGTTTCACATTATGGTTCTTTATACCATACAATTTAAGTGAACATTTAATGTATATGTAATGTATACCGCCTATTACTTACATTTTAGTTTGTATAAATTAAATAATTAATATATTTCATATGGTTCCCCAATGATTGGAGTCTGACATTCTATTACAGTAGATATGAATTTTTTTTTGACTTTGTTAACTAGTTAATTGGAAAATTTAGGAACTCAATGCTCAGTAGTAACTAAGTATTTAGAAACTACACGTAACCAGACTGGCAAAAAGAATCTCAGGACTTACATATAATGATGCTGAGTATGTGATGAACTCGATGATGATTAGTGTCATATACAAGGATTATTTTTGTATGGATGAGACTACAAAATAAGTGTTGTATAAGGATCAACTTAACTATCGTCATTAGCTCTTACACTATAATTTGATATCATAGTTTATGTAGTCTATTTAATTTAATTTGTTTGTTAACAAATACGTTGCATAAGACTATTTGAACTTTATAGCCATTGTTTTGCAGACAACTGTGAAATAAGCTCTAATAATAACTGTGAAATAATATAGGAAATTATGCGAAAAAAGCATTTTTTAACATCTTAAAGCTTGCTTGAGTTATTTATGAACAAACAAAATGTTAATAAAAATGTTTATGTATCACTACCGCTAAATATTAAGATTTTATAAACATACTTACAACAATTTTTTTTTAAACATTTTCACATGTAGTCAATATATTTAAAAGTTCTTAATAGTCCAGAAAAAATAGGAGATTAATAAAGTCATCATTCTTATCATCATTCTCCTGCCTTATCCCACTCTAAGTGGGTCGGCACAACATGTTATAACATGTTGTCATATGATTTGGCTACGTATTTTACAACCAGCCGCCTGCCTGATGTCAACTTACCTTAGTCGCCTTTTACGACATCTCGGTAAGAAAGGAGGGTAGTCTATTCTATGCAGCCGGATACCACACGGCATTTACCTTAGTCGCCTTTTACGACATCTCGGTAAGAAAGGAGGGTAGTCTATTCTATGCAGCCGGATACCACACGGCATTTACCTTAGTCGCCTTTTACGACACCTCTGTAAGAAAGGAGGGTGGTCTATTCTATGCAGCCGGATACCACACGGCATTTACCTTAGTCGCCTTTTACGACACCTCTGTAAGAAAGGAGGGTGGTCTATTCTATGCAGCCGGATACCACACGGCATTTACCTTAGTCGCCTTTTACGACACCTCGGTAAGAAAGGAGTGTGGTCTATTCTGGCTAAGGAGATTAATAAAGTGCGATCTGTTAAACTAACACACATGGTTAAAAGTTACGATGTCCAATAATATTAAAGAAAGTCTAGATAGGGTTTTATGTTAAGTATTTTATTGGGGTAAGCTAACAACGGCACCCAAATTTTAGGGGGACAAGGTAAAATTGTAATGTGAAATTCGTAAGCCAAATTAGAAGGACAAATTCAGAGCGCGTTCAAGTATCATAACCCGATTTGTACGATTGTACTCAAAATGTTTTTTGCTTTATAAAACGAGAGAAGTAAATATATACGTTTGAAACGCAAGCTTATGTAACTCCAGCAAACTCATTTCGTCGGCTGTAATATTTATCGTAGTGCTAAAATAACGTGAAGATAGTATTTTCTTAGGTATTTCCGTCTTACATTTAATAAAAGTTCTCAACGGTTTCAGATTTGGGAAAGCACATATCATGATTCAAAAATGTCATCGACACAATGAGTTGCTTTAAAATCGCTTGAGAGTTCACTAGTAGGGATGTGAATTGGAGTAGAAAAAATCGATTAATAAGTATCGATTAGTAAATAGTAATTCTTTATAAGAAGTCTTTTTTTTAATAATGATTTTGACAGACTATTATAAATTTGCTTTTTAATTTTAATAAATAATTAGAATGAATACTAATTAAAGACTAATTAGGTCAACTACGAATAAAAAATAGCAGATGCAGTTTGCGAAATTCGATTAATATGTTTTCTTTGGCTACATAAGTTCCATCAAACGTTTAAATAATCGATTACTAATCAAGTAGTGTGATAAAATTAAATTATTAACGACTAATTAATATAAAAATCTACACATAAACTGTGATAGTCTAGCGGTGATACCGTGCGACTCTCTAGAGCCGACATAGGTTCAAACCCCGGGCAGGCACCAATGAGTTTTTCTATAAAAAACTAATGTGTCTAATTGATAATTGCAATTTATCACACGCTTTTCGGTGAACGAAAACATCGTGAGGAAACCTACATTTCTCTAGAGAATTCTAGGGATATGTGTAACCTACCAATCCGCATTGGAGCAGCGTGGTAGGGCTTAACTCCAATCCTTCTCTCCAAAAACGGAGAGAGGAGGCCTTAGCCCAGCAGTGGGCATAGTAACAGGCTGTTACTTTAATATAAAAATCTAATTAAAGCTTAATTTTATAGAGACGAAGCAGATATCAGTTTACTGACTGAACTGACGACTCCTTCGTCTCTTCCACTGATTGACCTTTAATTCATTAACATAAGTAATCAGTCACACCTTCCCCCTTATTTTGTTATTAAGGCTAACTCTGAGCGCTACATATATAACTAAGGTTTCCTGGTCAATCAAGTTGTCACAATCAATCTTGCTAGGACTCAAAAACAAGATCCTTTAGCTCTTGGACCTTGATAATACTACATAGTATAGTAAACGTGGGATTTCATTAAGCTGGAAACCGCAAATCGTCTAGAAACGGGTTAAGGAGTTAATTTTCTCTCGGATTGTGTCTTGTAAGTAACTACGAGTAGTAGATGTAACCTACATATGTTACCTCCAAATTTATGAACGTATATCGTGTGAAGTTTAAATAATAAATAATAGAGAATAACAACAGAAACAATGTGATGAACTAAATGAATACATAACAAATTTGCATTTGAAATCTTTAAGATATGATTAAATAAATATATGGGACACTTGCACTCACGGTCGTCCGTCCCCAAAGTAAGTAACTTAATACGTGTGTTATGGGTGACAGATAACTGGTAAATATACTACATATATAATTTTAAATACATACTTAAATATTATATTATATTTGTACCAACAAATTGTTTATAGAAAATGTTGGCTCTCGGTGGGAATCGAACCCGCGACCCACGAAGGTGAAGGCTGGGTCACTACCCACTGCGCCATCCGGCCAGGCTAGAATGATATGCATATAAAGTTATATATACTCATCTGCAATTCTAGACAAGGTTGCTTGCAGCATCAATACAGCATCATGGTAAATATTAATGCGATTGCGACGTTAAAAAATCAACCCAAACACGGGTTGAATATTGGAGATACTATTTACATTAGAGAAAATAACTTTATAGCTCATTTAAAATAACTAAAATCATGAAAATACCGCGTCGATAAAACGTTTAAGTTTAATTTTTAGATACAAGTAATATCTAAATATTTTGCCACTAATATTTCAAATTTCATATAAGTACTTAGAAAAGGTTTTGCAGACTTCATAATCACATTACAAAGTATTCCCAGTAAAGTTTTCCAAAGTATTTACTTTACCAAGTTCCAAGTTAATAGACCGCTTGAATATTTTTGCCAAGCTAACTTCAGAATTCCATTACATTCTTTTAAATTATAAAGTTGATAAATTAACATAAACAGCAGTAGGAGCAGTATAACGATGACAGGCTTTCAGTTAAAAATGCTTCATTACAGATAATATAATAGAGTGCATCAATTTTAACAGTCAAATGTATAATTATTGCAATGATAGGTGTATCTCAAGGGTCAATCTTAGGTTCTTTTCTATTTTCAGTTTATACAAAAATGATTTACGATTTTATATTAATACTAGTGGGACTTGGGACCTCGTTAGGGCCAACTTAAGCATTTAAGTACCCTCAATAATGCAATATATTTCTCTATTCCCGAATTTAATATATACGTTAGGCCAGTGTATAAGTTTTAATTGTGCAAATTTCGTTAATATTGACAACCTGACCTTCGCATTTATAATATTAGTATGAATTATTCGTGAAATTAGATTTTTTTGCAATTTTGATCTTTAAAAAAATTATAGAACGAGGCGTTACTTTGCGGAGATCCATAATACAAAAGTAATAATAAAAATTAATTTTCTATAATCCGCGATACCAATCTAATAAGTCGATAAGTATTGCGGATTAGTATTGTCGATAAGTATAAGTATTGTCGATAAGTATAGCAAAATAATTTTTAATATTACTTTTGTTCTTTAGATCTTTTTGAAGCGTTTCACAGAAGTAATGATACATAACTTTGTTGAATTCGACCCTCTCCCACCAAAAACGGTTTATGTTAACGATCAGTAATAATTAATCCAGCTGGTACGAATTGCAGTAACACGAATAACCGCGGGCCAGAGTCTCGTCGATACTGGGAACGTGTTAGGTTAGGCTCGTATCCGATGTTATGCAAGAAAAGTAAGATGTCGCTCCGCAACAAAGTGACACTCTACAAAACCTACACAAGACCAATAATGTCCTATGCGAGCATTGCGTTCGCGTACGTTTCAAAGGTTAGATTGCTCAGGCTCCAAAAACTACAGAACCGATTTATGCGGACAGCCACTGGTTGTCCGTGGTTCATGCGGAACGTTGACCTCCATAGAGACCTCGACCTCCCTACCATTACTCACCTCTTAAAAAGTTTTTCGAAATGTTACTTCGAGAAATCTGAGGTACACCCGTACCCTCTTATTTCAGTTGCTTCAACCTACATCCCAGTTAGATCTGACCGCTGAAAATATCGTCCAAAAAGCGTCCTATATGACCCTGACGATCAAATAACGATCGCAAACACAAAAACACGTAATACACACACACAGCGTCTTCGCCGGCTAAGACGAGGTCCCAATTTTCTGAAGTCGGTCGGTCGTGGCTTCTCGCCACCCTTCCGACGTCGCAATGACTAATCAAAGTCATACATCAGCCCTTTTCCTTTATATTCAACAAAAATTGTATCCACGGAATAACATTGTAACACAATTTACCCGAGGGTTGCGCAATTTAGAAAATAAATTAACTAGAAAAATGTGACAATACGACAAAATTGTCACAAGTGAATATTGTATAGGACCTTTTAAGATCTCAATCGTGTATTGTCAAATGAAATATTGAATGAACAAAGTGAGCTACAGAATAATATCATTTTTAGACTGTATGGTTGCTAAAAATAATCGAATAAATACAAATACAAAATACAAATACTAAAATATTTATTTCATTTCAATACATTACAAGAGATACAGATTGAAACCTTCTAGTAAGCATAGAAAATACATGTGCCAGAAGGTGTCGGTCGTCCATAACACAGGTAAGTAAAAACTATGAAAAAGGTAAGTAAGTTTATAACGTATACTAACATAAACAATATAGAATAGCTTTCAAAATTACAAACATATGTGATTGGGTGTGTAGTGTGTTTAGTGTGTATGTGTATGTGAGTAGTTTAGTGTGTGTGTGGTTGTGTGTATTTTGTTGTGGACTGGGTATGTGTGTGTTTAAGATATTGTAATAAGACTTCCATATCTTCAGAAATTCTATATTAATCGATCTAATCTAATAATCGATTTTTAATAATCGCTTTTATAAACATTAAACAAAGATTTTTTTAATCTTTTATATTAATTTCCCCTATTTTTCATGTTTTTAAGATAAAAATGGGTTTTGTATAAACCCTCTGGAGCATAACTACGCATACCTATTAATAAAAATTTGCAAACAGCGCTAGTTTGTTTTAGCATTTTTGATTCTTACCAGTCTACACTAATGTGTTTATCTTAATAATTAAATCTATTCTAATAAATTATTAAAATATATACAAAAAAGCAACTCTTCGAAATTTTTTAAAGCTAAACTTTTTAAAGAAGAAGAAATTGAAATTTTTTATATAAATCATTTTTTTTAATCGATTTTTTCGAGGGGTTAAATCGATTTAGTAGTAGATCTATTTCAATCTAAGTCCATCCCTAGACAGTGGAAAAATTTTCTTCCATTTTGTTCGCCGGTCAATCTTATTGTGTTAGCCTCGGCATAACACCACTTAGCAGGATAATCGCCCAATCGCGTGAGCCACCGTCGGCGTACATCGTGCGACCACAATCATATTTATTGGTCAACAGAACTGTTACGTTCTCTAATAAACCTGGGTTTGTAACTTAAGCGAACGGCCTCCTTTTTGTGCCGTAGATCGATTTTTATCGATATCGCTGATTATTCACTGTCCTATTGATAAAAATATATCAGTAGAATAAAATACAACTTTACTTTTCAATTTATCCTATTTTGGACTATCGTTATCTTTACAACCATTATTATCTATATAGACTCATTGCTTACCGAGGTGTCGTCAAAGGAGACTAGGGTAAGTTGACCCACCGTCTGGTATCCGGTTGAGTAAAATAGACCACCCTCTTTCTTACCAAGGGGTCGTAAAATATGACTAAGGTAAGTTGACGTCAGGCAGGGTTCGGTCGTAAAATACGTAGCCGAATCATGTGACAACATGTTTGTAACATATTTTAGCGACCCCACTTAGAGCGGGATAAGGGCAGGAGAATTATGTTATCTTTATAGAAATATTATTTTTGATTTGTAAGGTGTTGCTATGTTGACTAATGTACTATTCTAAAAAAACAGTGGCTGCCTTTGATTTAGTTTTCTAATTAATTATATTATGTAATCTTTGCAATATACGTTTCATTTAGAGAATAATTTAATTAGGAAGGAATCCGCAGGTACTCAAAGATTCGTGATATGTTATCTAAATTTATGGTTGTTAGCCTAAAAAGATGTATCTTTACCAAATATTTGGAGATTGGGCTTCTATCAAATTATCACGTGCTCCTTATAAGGGACAAATAATAAAAAAAATTCAACAATGTCTTAGTTGAATAGAAAAATATTATAAGGTATAGGAAATAGTGATCATAAAATTATATTTAGTTTTGCGTCAATGAATGATTAACAATTTACAATTAATTTACACACTTATCCTAGACTCTAAACTAAAACAATACAATCTAAAATTTCTGCGTGACTATTATAATTTTCAACCCATTTTTGTTTACGGAGCCGGTATAAGGCAATTAATTTTAAAGCATTAGAGTTTTCACGGAACCGAAAGCGATTATTCTGAATTATTATTCCATAATTTGAAAAGTTTCAGTGAACATTTTGCCGTGGATAAAGCGTAGTTATGAGCTTTATTTTCATTAAATCTCAAAGAAAAGTAACTGAATTTATAACGAGTATGGCCTTAAAGCAGAAATTTAATCTAAATGAATATAGTAATAGAAATTCCTGCGGGTAAAAGCGGAATCAATATAGACGGAATCAAATAAAACTCTTCCGATCCTTACTAGAGTGTTCGGAGCTCTTTTAATTCCTGGAGCAGAGCTAAAGAACTGATCCGGGCGCTTACGGAGGCGTACGTGCCCCGCCTCTATGATCCCCCGGGATCGGTAATCCCAGATAGTTCGGGGTAATGGAGGGAATTTTACCGAACGAACTTTTTGGTGAGTTTATAAACCTTAGGATGATTATAAGTTACCGATTAATAAGTAAATATCATATTCATTTGCACCGTGCGCACACACTTCTCCACACATGCAACACATCTACACACACATATATAGACACTTCTCTTCCGTCCTTATTATATTGATAATATTGTTAGAAAAATTAAAATCCGTAATTGGCTGTAAGTTAAAGTGAGTAATATTTTGTAAATTAATATAAGAGCTTTTATAATTTTAAGTAAATAAATAAATAAATAAATTCATTTGCTTTGTATAAACTGATCGAAGAGTGAATATTTTGTTAAAACTATAAATTTAACTTAACTATTTTTATAATGAATCAGTAGTGAAGATATAACTCATCACCAAATCGTAGTGTTCTATTTCATACATACAGTCGAAGTAACTTAGGTCAGTATGTTGGAATATTTATTTCTAATGTCACTACATACTATTAAATACGCCGTGTGGTATCCGGCAGAATAGAATAGACCACCCTCCTTTCTTACCTAGGTGTCGTAAGAGGCGACTAAGGTATCTGCTTTGTGGTATTCGGCTGCATAGAATAGACCATCCTTATTTCTTACCGAGGTGTCGTAAAAGGCGACTAAAGTAAGTTGACGTCAGGCAGGCGGCCGGTCGTAAAATACATAGCCAAATCATGTGACAACATGTTTGTAACATGTTGTGCCGACCCCACTTAGAGTGGGATAAGGGCAGGAGAATGATGAATGATGACTACATACTATTAAATCCTCCTAAATAAAATTTCTACTGACTCTCTTTGCCTATTGACGATAAATTATAAAACGACCCTACGGATTTTAATGTTTTTCGTCTATTCTATAAATCAGTCACAAAAAAAAAAAATATTTATTGTCTATATTTGTGCTGTCAATGACAAATCGATTCAGGCATAGTTCTTCCGTTTCATTGCGGAGATCCATAATACAATATTAAAATAAATTATTATACCAAATCAGCGATAACGTAAATATAAAATATATGTTATGTAGAGAGTAACCTCCACTACCAACACCACAATACACAAGTACTACACACCTTCACTATCACAACCTCAACAATTGTTTCGCTTCCCAATCGAAACATCATCAGAGATAGACTCCGCGACAAATTCACAAATTATGTAATAACTGGACAATGAAGAAAATATATGATTGTCGAAATATATCTAAGGCAAATTTAAATCTTGTGAATAGCATGCCAAATGATAAATTATCTTTAGCATTCTGTAATTTTAAAAACAAATTATTACTCTATGGAAAGTAGGGTCACTTAGCCATTTTGCTTTTTATTTTTCACTTTCTGACGGAGGATGATCACTGATATTAATCTATATGGTTATATTTGTAAGAGTTTAATTTGATTCATTAATATACTCTTTGTCTTTAATTCAGTCGAATAGGCCGTTCAAGTACAATTTGATTCGTTACAAAATTAGTTTAGTTTCGTACAATGTGCTAGTTAAACTTCTGAAAGGAATGCAATAATACCCTCTGAAATTCGGGTACGACCTACGATAACTAGGTTTGCAAGCAATTTGTAGGACCCGCCTTTGTGACTGAGAAACTTTATGCCCTACTACAATTCTATTTTTCCAAATGTACCCTATTGTGCAGAGTTCTTTATTTATAATTTACAATATCGGACAAATGAGAAAACAAAATGTCTATGCCCCTTTACTCATCTCACAATCGAAATTTTTAAGATAAAAGAAGTTATTGTGAGATAACCGTAAGAGACAGAGACATGGTGTTGCGAACTTTTTGTAGTATTTTCGTAGATCTACAATTCTTTAGTATTCTTTTAGTGTATCTCGCTGGTTTATGCGTCGCACACAATTTACTTTAAACCATAATGTGCTATTAACCTAAACTGTCCGAAAAAATTGCACAACCGTTAAGTAAAAAACGGTCAAAAATTCCGTTCAGTAGATTTTGAGAAAATTTATCACATACAGACACAGCTTCTGAGGCTTTTGTTTTATAATAATTATAGATATCCATCAAAGTGAACTTTGATGGATATATTTGATGGAAAAATAATTTCTAGAAGTAGGCGTTATTTTGCGGAATTACATAGTACAAAAGTTATTATAGGATTGTTTTGCTGTATTCCGCGTATGTAGAGAATATTTATGTACTTCTAACTGTAGGAAGCATAATGTGTGTATGTGTGACAAAATACCCTCGCGTGGAGGAAATATCTTATTCTACATATTTATATCTTCGGTCTGCAAAGAAAAAAATATTTCCGATGTATATCAAACAGAGAAGGAACCGACACTACTTTGCGCCTTGCAGAAGTACGTAAGTCGTTTGTGGGTTTGGGTATGAGATCCTATAATAAAATTCCGTATTCAATTTTATCTTTCCCACTACAGCAGTTTAAAAACACTTAAAGAAGGCTGCTACAGAAAGCCTACTATACTATTGAGGATTATACAGACGATAAGAGTGCCTGGATATAGCTACACCTTGTATAAGAAAATAATGACAAATTAATTGACAAAATAATGACAAGAAAATGATGAAAAAGTAACTGTTATAAAAATAAGTTTTGGAAAGAGCAAACGCCAAGTTTCTTGCTGGTTCTTCTCGATAGGAACAGCTTTCCTAGCCAGCAGTAGAGTTGACGATTCAAAAGCACTTGTTTACAAGTTTACTTGAATGATGAATATTTTTAATTTTAATATTTTTTTGAATTTGCAAATCAGCTGTATACTGTACACAGTTTATACAACACATCACGTCGCTATTCTATCTACTTTACATGAAATAGTAGTCTAGACTTCTATCGCGGTGTTAATTCAAGCGACTATAGCATAAATTAGCCAAAACTGGGTGGGAACTGTAAAACTATGCTAATTTAGAGGATTGCATTGGCGGCAGCCGGTCGGTATGCGATTAGCTGAAATGCATTGCTTTGTATATAAAAGCCATATTAGACGATCGAAACCAAACTACTAGTTCGAAATATAAACAGAAATAGCACAAATGCATTCGCTTGTAAGTAGCACTTGTTTAAAGCTTTGTAAATTTAAACTCATAATCAAAATATTCTTTAGTCAAGTAAACTTGTGAACAAATGCTTTTAAATCGTTAACTCTATTTACTCATTACTGTCTTGTACAAGGTCGAACACTAGCTATATCCACGCATTCTTATCATCCATATAATCCTGAATAGCATAGTAGGTTTTCTGTATTAGCTTCCCTTTAACAGTTTTAAATTAATGTAATGGTAAAGGTAAAATTATTTAGGAATTTTATTATAGAATCTTATACCCAAATCCACAAACAATTTAGGTACGTACTTTCGCAAGCCACAAGAGTATGTCGGTTCCTACTTAATCTATTATATACATCACCAATTTTTTTTATTCTTTATATTTTATGCACAAAAATTAAGGTTAAGTAAATTAAGCAAGGTTCAGACATGTGTTTATTATCTTTAAGAACCGTGAGCAATCCCTGCTGTCTGTTTGTATGTGATCGATTTACTCAAAATCTACTGAACCGATTTTTGTACAGTTTTCACTAAAAGATATTGCAGTTCTTCCGAAAGGTTTAAGTTAATGTGCATTAAGGTTTCATGTGAAGTGTGTTGAAAAAGTTACTCAGTTGTAAAAACTCGCATGCTGGAAGCTTAAGTCACGTGCGCCGCGTAAAACCAATAGATTTACACTAAAGTAATGTACTAGAGAATTGTAGATCTACAAAAATACTATTGAAAAGTCCGCGACAGCATGTCTCTATCTCTTATAGTTATCTCACAATAATTACTTTTATGTTAAAAATTTCGATTTGGGAAAAATTTTGTGATACACTTGCGGGTGAAACTGCAGGCACAAGGTAGTGAATTATATTATTAAAATCAGATGCTATAAAACTGTATATAAGTTATTACTCCTTTTGAACCACAAACAAAATGTTAATGGATTAGAATATCGTATTTACAGGTTATTAGGTTATACACATGTAATTAATTTCTGCTAAATTTTGGATACACAATTTACTATTCGATGTGAAATATTAAAAGCAATCTTTTAAACGAACTTAATTAAATTATCTTCGGCAGTATGTTTATGTTATATAAAACATTAACCAATCAAGTAAATTAATTTTGATAAAAGGTAAAATATCGTTTGACCATCGATAATTGATAGTGGTCGTAATAAATGTTTTAATAACGTAAAATATTTTGTATGTGATTAAAATATTTCATTTAAAGCCTATGAATTAGTGTTGCAAATATATACAGTAATAATATTGAACACATCATTTTACGTATAAGGTATGTGCGCTGTATTTTTTTTAATTTACATTAATTAATGATACATATAAATATGTAATTGAAATAAAATGAAATTTATTTATGATTGGAAATGAAATTTATTTATTACGGAAATTACATTTTTTTCTTTCTTTAACAATGGTAGATGATCCTGCAAAAGTTAAAACTGCGTTGCAGAAATCAACGCCCGCTTCCGGTATTAAATTACAAAGTTCCAGTTACAAATAAACTATTACATACTACATAAAAATAAAGTAAACTATACATAAATTTTAAATCAATAGTATATTTGTGTCAGTGTATTAGACAGTGTGTAGGAGACTGTTATATGAGGTAGTATAGGTACGTATGTTTGTGTGCATGTGTGTGATTAGAAGAAAGCAATGAACAGTTTAAGGAGAAAATATGTGTTAATTAGTAATTTAGCAAGATTTTCAGAAGATTTTCAGTTTCTTCAAGTGAGCGAATGAAGCCAAGATAAACATTTTAATTTACAAGTGTAATAATTTAATGTATAAATATTTAAAAGAGTTGAGAAATTGATTTACAATATATAATTTGTTAACTATGTTATTGATTAGAAAGCTTGGAATTAAATTGCGAACAGCTACGCACTAGATATAGTAATCTAAGTTTGCCAAAAATTTCAAATACAATATTGTAATATTTATTTTTGAAAAGAGTGTCCGCCTAGTTTCTTGCTGGTTCTTCTCGGTTAGAGCACTTTTCTGAACCAGTTGTAGCTTCATTTTAATTTTAATTTGACGATTCAAAAGTGCCTATTTGAAAAAAAATCATTTGAATTTGAATTTATTTTCGTTGTTATCTTCGAATAAATATGTTAGAAGAATTTGCGTAGTGCTTGTATTTTGTTTTATTAATGGTGGCGGGTAGTGCATGAATTTTGCATGTATCAGGTATGAGAACGAACATCACACTTTATATTTATCATTACACATATTTATGTTCGTTAATCGCGGATTACAGCAAAATAATACGGTTTTACTTTTTTATATTTATTTGTTGTTGATAGCAGTGATCTTGAGTCATCCGAATAAAGTAAAGTAAAGCAAGTAAAGTAGCGGACTGTTACAATCCCACTGCTGGGAATAAGCCTCCTCTCTCCATTTCTGGAGAGAAGGGTTGGAGCTAAGACCTACCACGCTGCTCCATTGCTGATTTGTAGGTTACACATATCTCTAGAATTCTCTAGACATATGCAGGTTTCCTCACGATGTTTTCCTTCAACGAAAAGCGTGTGATAAATTGCAATTATCAATAAGACACATGAGTTTTGATAGAAAAACTCATTGGTGCCAGGGTTTGAACTCGTGTTCCCCTCGAGAGAGTCGCACGGTCTCACCGCTGGGCTATCACAGTTCGTATAATTCGAAGCAATTATATTCTCTTTTATTTACTCTTATTTTATCTAATATTATACGATGTTAAGGGGTGGGCCCTTAACATCGTAATTTTCAACATAATTAAAGCGACTCATGTCTAAATACAGAATGAGTTTTTCAGTTTGTATGGCGATTCATTATGTCAAGTATTCCAAGCTTATTTCTCTCCAGATAAGTAAGAGAATGCCTTTATTGTACATAAATAGAGTTCTTTGATTTCGTGAGTTCGAATAAGAAATAGCTTGGTCGGAACAAGATGGTAATTCTTTTGATCTTCACGAGATTTCAATTGAAATCTTGACATTGCTTTGTGGAACGATCGCTGAAGGCGCTCGGCGATTGCTTTGGTGCTTTTAGAAGCATTTTCTTTTTAAAATGTTTTTATTCGTTGTGGCAATGTTTTGAGGAGTAGCAATCGATATACTTAAATATAAAGTTGACGAATAAGTTCTAACCACTTTTTACTATTCCTTTCAACTTACTATATTTTTACTTCTTCAGCCTTTGTTGCTTATTGAATATCTGTAGCCTGATTGCATTTTAGGAGAAAAATATTAAATTATAATTTTTTATACTAATTTTCACCAAACTTTTTATCGTATAGACAATGCTGTTTCCGGTTATTTTAGTTTTGCGATTTTATCACGGAGAATATCTCTTGATGATGCTAATGTCATCATACTTCTTAATGAATGATAATGAATGAATGAATGAATGAATGAATGAATGAATGAATGAATGAATGAATGAATGAATGAATGAATGAATGAATGAATGAATGAATGAATGATAATGCTTTTATTGCACACCACAAAAAATACATAAGCACTATAATTAAATCAAAAAAAGGTTGCACAACCTGGCGGTCTTATCGCTACATAGCGATCTCTTCCAGACAACCAGTTAAGTAAGAGGACATACCTATGAATACAAGGTAGGTGTGGTGTACGCTATTAAGAAATAATATATACTTACACATACACATATAAAATATAACATATACATACATAAATAAATATATAAAATAAACATACATATATAATGCTTATAATCGTCATAATAGCAATAGAAGTTATTGTCACGGTGACAAAGCGATAGATAGGAAGTGATCCTTGACACGATTTTTGAATACTCCCAACGATGGCGATTTCCTAATATTCAAAGGTAATGAATTCCAGACCTTGATTGCCTGAACAGTAAACGATTTATTATAGAATATGCTATTGTGTCGAGGCATTTTCAAAAACAGCATATTTGCAGGTCTGGAGTAATGAAACTCTAAGAAATTAAATTTATCTTTCAAGTAACTAACTTTTTTACTTTTTCTCACGATGCTTAATAAGGGAATTAATTAAGGGAAAGCTTCTTCAAATTGACTAATGCTTAGCCCTAACCGCCTTTAGGAGAGATGGGACGAGTATAGAAGCTTTTGCGGAAAAATTTAAGAGGGCGAGGACTAAAAGTCTCGCAACTTCCTTGCAGCGTCGCCTTACGTATACTTCCTGTGAGACTGAAACTCGGCGTAAAGCGACGCGTTTAAGAAGACATAATCGCAATTGGGCGTCTCAGCTGCTATAAGAAGAAAGAACATGTTTTGAAGATGTTGCCGCTTTCGACGGACCTGCCTGACGTCAATTTACCTTAGTCTATTTTTACGACACCTCGGTAAGAAATGAGGGTTGTCTATTCTACTCAGCCTAATACCATATGGCGGGTCAACTTACCTTAGTCGCATTTTACGACACCTCGGTAAGAAATGAGGGTGGTCTATTCTACTCAGATGGATACCACACGGCGGGTCAACTTACCTTAGTTGCCTTTTAAGAAACCTCGGTAAGAAATGAGGGTGGTCTATTCTACTCAGTCGGGTACCATACGGCGGCAATATCGGATATTGATTCACAAAATTGCAACAATGTATTATAAATTCATAGATTCATTATTACGTAAATTGCTATACACAGAAATAGAAGAAACTATAACAACCACTCACCATATTCGGGGCACGTAATGCAAAATGCCACAGCCACAAAAAAGCCGATCACCTCACCGATGCTTCTGGTGGCCATTTTTTCTCTTTTAACCCACCTTTTTTACCAACATTTTTATTTTTCTACTTCGCAGAAATCATTCAAGTCTATTTTTCCGTCCCATCTTTACGTTTTTCCCGAGCAAGCCCTTTAAGGACATGTTTTAAAGATTACGTGATGCCGCGTTGAGGTTACATCTGGAACAAAATAAGTCAGGCGTTAGACGCAAAAAATAATTGTCTACTGGATAATATACTAAGAATAAGCTGTGATAGCCCAGCTGTGAGACCGTGCGACTTTTTCGATAGGGTCACGGTTCCAAATCCCGGGCAGGCACCAATAAGTTTTTCTTGTTAAACTTATCACACGCTTTTTGGCGAAGGAAAACACATTGAGGACAGTTGCATATATCTAAAAAAATCTCGGGATAAGTGTATTGTAATTATGACGAAATAGTCTGCCAGTTTGTCTATCTGACAGATACTGACAGAAGCGTGACACGCTTTCATGGCTAATCCGCTAGAGCAATAGTGATAAAAATTGTTTCGGACAAAGCTTAGTCTAGCTTTAGTCGCGGATACAGCTAACACTTAAATAAAAGATAATGCAGTTTTTGTTAATTTTTATTTTCCTATGATATTCAACGACATTTCAATAATTCTCATTTTTCCGTGACATTAAACAACAATTCAATAATTTTTATTTTTCCATGATATACAACAATATTTCAATAATTCTTATTTTTCCATAATATTCAACGATGTTTTAATAATTTTAATTTTCCCATGATATTCAACAATAATTCAATATTTGCAATAATTGCAAGATTATTAATTAAATTCTACAGAACACCAGTCATGGCAACTCCCGCGAGAATTTCGCAGTTCCGGGTGGTTCTGATAAAACTGAATTTCATTATTCAAATATATTTTAATTCACTCATTTTACATTCAATTTACTTCGCAATTTCAATTTGTTAGAGGCGTAGACTTAAATAATAACTGGAAAAATCTGTCACTTTAGAAGGATCCTTTGTATAGAAAAAATAATTAGTACTTATAGTCACCACCTTGCTCAAGTTAGGCATATCTCAAAAAATCTCTATACATATAGGTTCCTTGTGATGTGTTCTACTTCTGAAAAGTGCCTCATGAATTTTGGACGTAAGAAGCATAAGGTGGGAAAGCCAACTTCAGATCAAATTCACTTTTTATATAGCCAGCCTAAGTTCGTCGAGTTCTTTCTAAGAGTAGATACACAGTTGCATATGTTGAAATGACACGGTACATAACAAAATCAATATTTATGCCATTAATTTATTCATCAGTAAAAAGGCGAAGACATTCTTCTGTTTTTCTTACATACTTCAAAAAAAATTTTTTTTTCAAATCGGTGCTACATTAACATGCGACTGTTTGGTTCTAATAAGATTTGTATTAAATCAAACTTAATAGCAGATAAGAATAATATGTTTATCAATTTTTTATCAATATTTTTAGTAATTTAATTTTGTACATATGAATATAAATAATTACAAAAAGATTCGCGATGTATATAATAGACAAAGTAGGAACCGAGATAAGCTTGTGGTTCCTGCTTTGCGCCTTGCAAAATTTCGTAGTTCGTTTGTGGGTCTGGGTATAAGATTCTATAATAAAATTCCACAATCTACTTTAAATTTACCATTACAGCAGTTCAAAAATTCTATTAAAAAAAGGCTAATTCAGAAAGCCTATTATACTATTGAAGATTATCTAGACTATAAGAATGCGTGGATATAGCTTCTCTTCAACCCTGTACAAGATATTAATAACTATATGTAACTAGTGGTAAGAATTATTGTATGAAAAGAACAAACGACGAGTTTCTAGCTGGTTCTTCTCGGTAGGAACAGCTTTCCGAACCAGCAGTAGATGTTGACGATTCAAAAGCACTTGCTTACAAGTTTACTTGAATAAAGAATATTTTGAATTTCAATTTGAATTAAGCACATGTCGTAATAAATAAATCTAGTGTATACTAGAGGTTTGCGTATCCACAAATCCTTGGTAACGGTCAAGCGCCTTTATCGCGGAGCCATAACGGCTTAACTACTATTTTAATATAAGTTTATCTAAATTAATGGATGTTTAGAATAAAAATTGTTGAAAGTACCAATATAATTACATTATCATTTAATTTAGGCTTATCAAAAACCTATATGTATTTTGATCTATAAATAGCTGGTATTATTTGCTGATTACATGTAATTTCACTAATAGATAGACAGCTTTCTTTTATAGATAACAACGTACTATAAACAAAAATAAAATAAATACTAACATAAATTAAATTAAAACAATATTTTGCAAATGATCAAACACTTATCGCTCTTTTATGTGAGTTATAATAACGACATCTATAAAATATTTCTGACAATACGACCAACAATTTATCTCCACAAAAAACGATCGAAACGCGCGAAACGTTTCCCAAAACCCAAATATGTCGAGGAAATAAAGCCCCATCTAAAAGTTATATCCACCCAATTTGATAACAGAAATGTTGCAGTAATGATGAGGCGATTTTCGGAACCTTACGATATAAATGGGAAAAATATAGGCCCTAACATCGTTTGATATATGAGCAAAGGAGACAAGGATGGAGTACAAGCAGTAATTTTTATAGGGCCATTTCATATAAGATATAGGTCCAAATCACATTCTCTTTAGCTTCAATGTATCTGGCGATGTGTTTATGGTATTCTTTTAAGTCAGTGTTAACATTGTTAAAACAAATCATTATAGTCAATAAATCTATACTTATTACAAAACAAAGTTCCAAAAAGCTGTCTGTCTGTATGTAATCGATTTTCTTAAAATCTATTGAACGGACTTTGCACGGTTTTCGCTTAAATATAGTGCAATACTTCCGGATGGTTTAGGTAAATAGTACATATTGGTGTTATGTAAATTAGGTTGAGGAGATCGCGCCGTTGTTAAAATACTTGCTTGCTAGGAGCTTAAGTGGCGTACGCTGCTTAAACCAGCAAAGATACGCTAATAACGCAATAGCGTGTCTCTATCTCTTATGGTTAACTCACAATAACTAATTTTATGTTTAGAATTTGAATTCTAGAAAAAAATTGTGACACGCTGATGTCTGCGCGGGCAAAGCCGATGGCACAATAAAATTATAAAAAAAGTTAAATCTCATTTGTCGGTATTTTGGTGGTTCGCTATCGGCGTTATAAGTGCCCAAGTAGAGATTAGGATAAGAAGAGTTGGTGGATTGCTTTTATATCGGTGTTTCACGTATTGAAATCTGCCATGTTGACTCGATACGACTATTAGTTTCTTGAGATATGTCATTATGAGACAAATAGGTATAATCTCGTCTTGACTTGCCAAGTCTTGTTATATACTGGAGTGTCTTGTTAGAGACGAGTGTTTGTTAGAGACTGGTGTGTCTTGTGTAGGTATGTAATATGTTAGATGAACTCATAGGTTGTCAGTGGCGAGTACTGTGAATTAACATAAATTTAATCTTTAGATACATCTTAGTGTAACCGCTTAGAGTTTTGAATTTATTCAGTCACAATTCCATAAGACACACATACACGATCAGATATTGCGAACTGGAAGAAATTTTTCTAGTTATTTTATTTTAAAATTAATTATAACGTGGCTAAAACGTAGTTTTACCAACCAACCAATCTGCACTGGAGCAGCGTGGTAGGTCTTAGCTCCAACCCTTCTCTCCAAAAACGGAGAGAAGAGGCCTATTCCCAGCAGTGGGATTGTAACAGGCCGCTAATTTACTTTTTTTTTTTTAAAAAACGTAGTTCGTTCACGATTTCATTGAACATCAACTGACAAATTCAACATTTATTTTTATGTCATGGAAACCCATTATAGGTCGTCACCGCTGGACGGGTACGAGGAGCGGGTATGTCGAACTTGCATCGCCTAAAAACCTGACGGTGCGCCACCACGCTAGTGGAGACACTCCCGAACTCCAACTTCATAACTTCAACAATGATTAACATATCACAGAAAAAACTACATAAATATCATCTCACATAACTCAATAATCAATTCATCATGAACATAAACAACGATCTGTAAAAATCAGCGTGCATAAAAATAAAGAGTATCCAAACCCCAATATTCCATAAAACGCGATTTGTCCGAGCCAAGAGCAGTTTTAAAAATGCACGAAGCGAAGATTAGCGGGAAAAATTTTATGAGCAATATCCGCGTAAGTAAATTTTTCCGTAACAAATTACGCTGCATATCCATAGGAGGCTCAGACAAAATTTAATATTTTCAAAGTGTTCATGAACCGAAATAAGTTGAAATAACGACGTCAAAGCTCCATTTTATTATGTAAACACTTTCTTAAGAGAACGTAAGACTGAACGAGGGAGGGTTGAAAGTGAACCTGTAAACCTGTTATATTTTTTTTGGTTAGCTATGTTATTTTTAGTAGCTTCTGCTGATTTTGTTTACGCGAACATTAAATCCAAAATTAGAATACCATGTCGCTCTGAGGTCTCTCAGCTACCCCCATATTAAAACAAAAACTTGTTGGTTCATGCTCATGCTACCGTAAGCGTGATGATCATAACACCTGTATGTTTCAGTACAACTTGTTCTACCAAGTCACATATCCCAAGAATTCTTAGCGATGTTATCCTACACAAAAAAAAGCATGGTAAATCTTGAATATCTATAACATAAATAAGCTTTAGAAATACTCAATGTTGCTTGTCCGCATAATGAACTCGTTATCTCACGATAGCCAATTGGCTATCGCGGCTCTAGTACGTAAGCTCAAAAATTATGCTCAATTAATAATAAAAATTGCCTCAAATTACCTATTAGACATGTGATGTGAGGATGTATTGATAGACTTGAGTGCTAGATATAACTGATCTTTATTACAATGTTACATTTATATTTATACTAATAGAGCGATACAAAGCATACCTATAGATTTATACCACTACACCTTCCATCCTCTCGAAAAGAAAAAAAATAGTAAGTTGCTATTTTTTTTTTATTCTATGGAAAAGATGGAAAATATTAGTCAGGTATAACATCCATTAAAAATTTGAAAATTAAACACAATACAATGTAAGAATATAATAAAATATAAAATTATAAACTTAGAACTAGATTTCAAAAATGATTATATATATTTTTATTTCTTAATAATATTATATTATATATTCTAGTTGTCACATCCGAGAGAATTATTATCTCTAAATTGTCATTTCCGTATAGTAGTAGTATTAGTATAGTAGTCTTATTCCGTATAGTTAAGTATAGGACTAGTATTCCGTACAGTTCAGTATAGGACGTCCTTTCCGTTGGTACCTAATCTCTTTTAGTTAGCTATATGTATATTATATAGGAATCGCGATTATATTTTAACACTAGGGAATGTAACTATGCATTCCTGTAAATCTCATTGTATTATTACGAACATTATATTCGAATGCATTCCATTGCCGGCTAATATTTATTAATATTTATTTCATTATTTTTCATTTTCATATTATTTATATATGCTTTTTTTTCATTATTCATATTTTTTTTTTATTATATCGATTGGATGGACCGGTCCATTCCATTTTTTTTCCATATTAATTATTTTATTTACTTCGTACTCTTTGCAACAATCTTTCACGCAGACGAACTCGCGTACAGCATGATCAAGGAATGTGCTAGTACTTTATATCATTTTCATCTAATATTATTATTCCTTTTCATTCCAATTCCATCTCCTTTCAATAAAGCGTATCGATATATTATCATAACCACAGTTTGGGCCCAAAACAATAACTACTATAATATCCGATAGCTAATTTCAAAAACTTTCACTCCCAATAACTAGCGAGTCTTAGTTATTCAAACTGACATAAATATACCACATACCTAATTCAACACGTAAAACATTTCATTTTCATACTCTTATAAACCTTTCTTTCCATAGATCCATTAAAGATCTACTTCCTTCACAAATCCATACCAAAACTCATCTTGTTATTACTTTGAGCCTTGCTTTTGCTCTCTTTTCTCAATTTTATTCCTACTAATCATTTGCATCTCACAAACTGGCGGCTCGCGCACAATTTATTACAGAATACAATTAGTAGATACATACTTCTTTATTAAAATATTATACTTTTAATATTTACTTTCTGTCATCTTACTAAGCCTTAATATTCCAAAAAAAAATCACTAAATTTTAACATATCCACGATAATTCATCGGTTGATCAGCCGACTACAAATAGCTTTGCTAATATTGCAATGATTCTTTTATAATCCAATCTATATACATACCTAATCATCTCAAAATTGGGTATATTGAGATACCGATCTTTACATTCCATTCTGCTATAACAACACTGATGATACTAGGTAACACCAAATCCTTACTTCTCAATAATTTCCAGTTCAACTAATCCTTTTTCCAATTCTTACTTCTCAGCAAATGTACACACTTTCTCTTCTTTACTTCACATACATCATCATCATACAATTTGTTACATATTCCTCATGTTCTATATAATATTAATGTATGTTATTTATTAAATCCTTTTATAATTTATTTTTACGTAACTTATAAGATTTTAATTTGTTTGTTTTAACTTTAAGATTTTCAAATTGTCAGAGTCATTAGTAAAATATCAGAGAAATCCATCAATTACAAAAAACTTACGTTTACTAAATATTTCATTTTCTACCATCTACCTATTTGATTATCATAAACTTTCGTATTTAATAATTATGTTGTCATTTAGTTACAAAAAAAATATAATTAAAAGACGAGTCAGGATACATCAGAAGTATAAATTATTGCATCAATCTGTAATTTAAGACGATCTTCGCTATAATATCAATGTGTACAAATTCCATTCCCATATTCGCAAAGTTAGCATCAACATTTTATAAAATATGATCTAAAACAAGCGTCAAGAAAACATGATACTAGATTATACATTGTTCTTGTCTTAGTTATAGTGCAATTGATAATGATATTAAAATAATCTTGACGTAACTATTAGTATTCATATTGACTAATGATTTTCTTATTTGTTTTTACTTCTTCAGACTTTTTCATTTCTTTATATATATTAAGTTATATGTAATAATTAATTAATTCCTTTTTCTTTATTCATTAAAAGGAATTCTTAAACAAAATGTTATGTTATAGCAAATTGTCAAGCCTAAAAACAATATTTAAAACTTTTCACTTTTGTAAGATATGAATTTTGTGGCTTTTTCAATAAATAGCCGTCTTTTGCTTCTTTTAAAATAAAAACTTTTATTTAATGTACGGGCATTACATTATATAAGTAATCTTTCCTATTTGACGAAATAATACCTCTTTGTCGTCCAAATATACCGAAAACCAATATAGTTCGTTTTTTTTTTTTTTATAGATCTAGATTCAGAGAGTAATTTTTCAGTAATTTTTCAAATTCGCTTTTGTCATTAAATTTCAACAAATATTATATGTAAATGTAAACAATTTCAAGCTAAATTTTTCTTTTTTTTTTTTACAAAACTTGATAGAGTATGCAATTAATAAGTTCACATTTGAGTAATGATTTTTCTTTTACTAGAGATTGAAGCAAATTTGGTTACCTTGCGTTATCATATATTATACAAATATCATATAATATACAAATACAATACAATAATACTTATTAATATTAAAATTAAGATGAATTACACAGTTTGGTATTCGATATTCGATACACATTAAGAACTAAATACTTAACTTTATTAAATTCATTTTTACTTTATTGCTTTGACTGTAACTTTTCCTATAATTTTCTTTATTTCAAATATTTTATTCATTTTAGAAATTAATCATAAAGGTTACACCATAAACATAAATATTCATTAAAATTTGGCTTCGATCATATAAAATAATATATTTTTGCAAAATATATGTAATATCGGTAATAAAAATTTATTAAACTATGTAAATGCATAAAATTTAAAACTTGATTGATATTAATTATAAAACGAGAACCCCCTTTTTTTTTTGTAAGTATAAACATTATGAATTCTAATTAATTTTTTTTTTTCATAGGTTTACTCAAGTTACATACTGTTTATTAGTTGCACTAACCTCACTTAATTTATTTCTTACCAGATTCACTTTTTCTCCGTCTTTCTTTGTGGACTTAGTTTAATTAGGTATACTCTTATTTGCTTTAAATTTTCATATAATTTTGTAATAACATCCATAAATTACCATCCTAAGGAATATTAAAACAACTTTTTTTTTTTGATTTAACGTTAGTATAAAACATTACAATAGTTATGCACAGTAATTAATATCGGGACTTGCTATTATACAGTTCAAAGTAATACAGTTTAGAGTTATTATACAGTTCAAAGTTCGTTTCGCACATTGAATATTGTCCAGATATGGTAACTGCATTCTTTATCGTTTACGGCGATGTAACGCAAGATCGTATGACACGGTTATAGCTCTAAGATTTTGTTTACGATAGATTTATCCCGGATTATATATAAAGTACTTAATATAACACCACATTAAATTTATTTTTATTTATTTATTTTCACACACTTAAATGTTTTTATTTTCTTTCACTTTACACAGATTTAATTATATTATTTTCTTTTCATGTGAAAGCTATTGCTTTATATTCAGAGATAGTAAAGATTTTAAACGTCTATATTAATCTTTTAAATAGAATTCAACGTAAATTTATTAATAATATAAGTTATAAATTTCCTAATCATAATCCAATTGAAATATCTTCGTTAGAAAGTCGTCGGATGATTAGAGATCAATTATTTTTATTCAAAATTACCAGAAATCTTATCGATTCGCCTTATTTATTAAGTAATGTACAATTTAGATTTCCTAGGTTAAGTGCTCGTAATGTGAATACTTTAAGCGTGCTTTTCGCTAGAACTACATATACTAGCGGTACCTTTTTGTATCGAGTATTCAATAATTTTAATAAGTTATTTAATAATTTAGATTTGTTTTTGGGCTCTGTTGATTATTATAAAAAACAATTACCTTAAATGAGTCCAGTCAACCCTAAAATTCGTTATATTGTATTACGTAGTAGATAATTTTGTTCTCACTATACTTCTTCACGGTCTTAAAAAATGTATTAGTTATAAGTGGAAACCAATTTTGGTCTATGAATTTGTTATAACTTACTATATTTATGTAAATTTCTACTGTTCGTTTCCCAAATACAAATAAAATAAAAATATTTGCCGGACTTTAATCACTTTTTACTCTATTTATCATTATTATTTAGTTTAAGTTTTCAGGACGGACATAATGTTATGTTACACAATTAATCTCCAAATATTGGAACCAATTTTAACTATCTCCTTTTGTTGAAATTATCGAAATGTACAAAAAATTAAACAATTGACTAAGTTACCAATCACATTTTAAATTAGACATAACATCTAAGAAAACTCCTAAAATATTTGGTACAAGATTATATATAATTTAGGTTTGGATTTCCTACTACGAGACTTAAGCTTGTATAATATTAATAAAAATGGTTACCTGAACACTTAAGTATATTTACGCAATTTATGCTGTTTTATATGACGGTGAACGCACGATAAGCACGAATAATATTTCATTAATAGTCTCTATTCTTTTCTCTTCATATAACAATACTGTCCTTAATAATTATATTATTCTCTGTTTTCTTAAAATTTCACGCCTTTTACATTTCTGTACCTTAATTTCGTCATTCTCAACTTTCCATTCATTTTAGTTCTTTAATTAACTCTTCAGTTATTCCAACTGGCCACTCATTTTTGTAGAAATTCCCTTTACGATATTTCCGTCTTTAGCTATATTATTATTTTCCATTTATACATAATATTCTCTTATGACTCCTGACAATTATGATTCTTGTCTTTTCGTTCTTTTCCATTTCTTTATATTTTTGTCAATCCGGGAAATATAAAACATTGAATTTTCTTTATGTATTCTTTCATTTTCGCTTACAACGGTGGCCAGCCGGTGCACGCGGCGTGCGGAGACGCGCGCGCACCGACTGGCAGGGTCGCCATGTGATGTGAGGATGTATTGATAGACTTGAGTGCTAGATATAACTGATCTTTATTACAATGTTACATTTATATTTATACTAATAGAGCGATACAAAGCATACCTATAGATTTATACCACTACAGACATCCCAAAGAACAACTTCGTTAATCGATTAATTTTAGCTTTCATATAAATACGTACGTCGAGATGTTATAATATAATTCCGCAATCAATTTTAGTTTTGCCATTAAAGTACCTTAAAACAACTTTTAAAAGGAGGCTAATAAAGAAAGCATGCTATACTATTTAGTAATTATTTTTTTTCGAACTGACTGTATGCTGTTAGCCCTAATGTCTTTTACAGCATCACCGGGCGGGACAGGAGAGCGCAGAAGCATCGTCGAGGTTGCGAAATGCAGAGAGTAGAGCGCAGAAGCTCTACTTAAGTCGGGAAACGTCATCCTAAGGGTGCCTCCTGTGGGCTGGACCACGGCTTAGGGCGATGCTTAGTGGAGGGTTGATGGTATGACTTAGATTAGTCATTGCGACGTCGGAAGGGTGGCGAGAAGCCACGACCGACCGACGTCAGAAAGCTGGGACCTCGCCTTCGCCGGCGAAGACGCTGTGTGGTGTGTATTACGTGTTTCTGTGTTGGCGACCGTTATTTGATCGTCAGGGTCATACAGGACGCTTTTTGGCCGCCTATATTTTCGATGGTCGGACCTAACTGGGATGTAGGTAGAAGCAACTGAAATAAGGGCGTTCGGGTGTACCTCAGATTTCTCGAAGTTAGTATTACATAAATGATAAGAATGCGTGGGTATAGGTACTCTTCGACGCTGCAAGAGTTAGTAATAACTAAATGGTAGTATTAGGTCCTTACATATGAAATTGGCGTTTTCTATGGGAGGAACATAAAGTCGTTTTTTTTTAATGAAATATATTTAATTAATCAAAGTATGTACCATTGCTATGTATGCACTTTTGCCATCTCATAGGTAGTTCATTGATCCCCTTACTAAAAAAACTATTCGGGCGGGAATCAATAAAATCTTTGAAGGCGGTTTGGACTGCCCCATCGGAGTTGAATTTTTTTCCTTGCAAGTAGTTATCCAAATTGCGAAAAAAATGGTAATTTGTTGGAGCAAGGTCCGGAGAGTACGGTGGATGTTTAAGACATTCTAATTGAAGCTCCTCTGATTTGGTAGCCGTCTGTTGTGCAGTGTGTGGTCTAGCGTTGTCCTGAAGCAGCAGTGGCCTAGAGCGATTTACCAGCCTCGGTTGTTTAGCATCTAGCTTTTCCATCATGGTTTGCAGTTGCTGACAATAGAAATCTGCCGTAATCGTCCTATAAAGGACGTAAAGGACCTATATTATTAATTTATTAAGAATTATATTTTGAAAATAGCAGCCGCTGAGTTTCTTGCCGGCTGTTCTTGTTAGGAACAGCCTTCCGCGCCAGCGGTAAAGTTCACGATTCAAAGCACTTGTAAACAAGTTTACTTGAATGAAGAATATTTTGAATTTTGAATTTGCTAAAAAATGAAACCTTTTATTGAAAAATTGGTAATACTAGTTAGTAATTCTTTTATTTTTAGACAATTTTCTATTCTACAAATCCAACGTTCACAGCATTTTCAAAGCAAACTTATTTGTAGAACAACCAAGTGGAAGTGACCTGAAAAGGACATGTACAAAGGCGTCCGTAGCAGAAAACGTATTGTATTCTGCCTCTTTATGTTCGCCGCAAGTGTCACTTCTGTTTACCGGTACATAGTTACTATTCTTTGTCGTGTCACCCACTTAATATAGTTTCTTGTGTCGTTTGTACAGCTTTTCTAATGAAATGTTTTATTCAATTCTGTCGAGGTGCGGTTTTATTGTGTGAGGCGTTTGTTTTGTTCTGAATTTAAGGTTAGATCTTGACGTAAGTTGTTTTAAGGAAAATAGAAATTTGTAACACAATTTAGTTGTTATTGTTAACTAATACCCACAAGCAATATAACAGAACTAACCACTTTGCTATAATCCGCACGAGTTAAGTGAATGCATGCAAAGCCAATGTGTATGAAGCAGGCAAAATCTACGCACCTTATACATGCAGGACCAGTCACCACATGCACCCCAAGGCGCAATTCACTAGCAACAACGCACACAAAAGCAGCACACACACCCACCACCACAATCTCGACGATCGTTTCGCCCCGAAACCGAAGCATCATTAGGAGGATAGGCTCCACGACAAAAATCGTACTGCATGTACTTTTGGGGTGCATGTGGTGACTGGTCCTGCATGTATAAGGTGCGTAGATTTTGCCTGCTTCATACACATTGGCTTTGCATGCATTCACTTAACCCGTGCGGATTATAGCAAAGTGGTTAGTTCTGTTATATTGCTTGTAATATGGAATTCCGCAAAGTAACGCCTGCTTCTATAAATCATTTAATACCCACAACTTAAGCTGTGATAGCCTAGCGGTGAGACCGTGCGACTCTCTAGAGATGACATAGGTTCAAACCCCAAGCAGGCACCAATGAGTTTTTCTAACATTTGTGTGTCTAATTGATAATTGCAATTTATCACACGCTTTTCGGTGAAGGATAACATCGTGAGGAAACCTGCATATCTCCAGAGAATTCTAGGGATATGTCTAACCTACCAATCCGCATTGGAGCAGCGTGCTAGGTCTTAGCTCCAATCCTTCTCTCCAGAAACGGAGAGAGGAGGTCTTAGCCCAGCAGTGGGCATAGTAACAGGCCGTTACTTTATTTTTGTTTTTACCCACAACTTAATGCACGTCAACCTAAATATTGAAATACTATTCATTATATAAAGGTGTTACTTTCCTATTTAAAAAAAAAGGTTTTATCTTGTATGTTATAATTGCAGCAGATTGGCCGTGAAAGCGTAACAGCCAGACGTATTGACATTTATATCAATATTAATTGGCGTTTATATTAACATATAAGCTGACCAAGCAAATGTTTGTTTTTCCATATAAATTATTTCTAGTGTACAATTGACCAAAAAATAAAAATGAAGTGTTAGGCTGAAATTCTCAAACACATATTTTCACCCAGGCTCGAAGAACCAACAAAATGATTAAGGAATATGTTGGTTCTCAGCGGGAATCAATCTCGCGACCTCCAGAGTTGCAAGCAGGGTTTTTGTGCATGCGTCAACAGGTCAATTGAAAGAGTTAGCTTTAGGCTTAAACTTAAAATAAGACACAAATAATAGTAGTTTATGATACTGTTGCATAATAAGGGTTCTTATAACACGAGTGTGGTTTAAAAAAACGAGCCGCAGGCGAGTTTTTTTATAGTGTCACACGAGTGTTATAAGACCAAGTTATGTACAGTATCATACACTACTTTATCTACTCTCATACTATAATACGTAATACGTACGTTTCCATTCCATGAACTCATGGTAACATTTAATATAGTTGCTCCTAGATTTCGTCGGCAACAGGTTCACGGTCATGTTTGACGCAGCTTTCAGAATATCTGGTGGTGTACAATTACCACTATCCCCGCTCTCAGACAAGTTTTTACACAAAAACTTATTTTTTTACAAACAAAACTGAACTTCGTTTAAATATTGAAAAGATTTTTTAAATGTCATATATTGGCGCCAAGGCGCAAACATCGATTGCGCATGCGTGTTGCGTCGCCGCGGACCCATTCATTGAAACCTTTTTTTTAAGATAGAGGTTCAACCTCTTTGGTCCAGCTGGAAGTTGTATAGGTGTATCGTTATGATAAGTTACATTATGATACAGGTGTCCATACAAGACCTGTATCGTAATGAAACTTTTTAATTTTTTATTTTTGTTCTGTACGTAATGTTTGTCATAAGAATTTTGTTTTCAGTTTTATAATATTTGTATTATAGTATCAGAGTAGATAAAAGAAAGCATTAAAAATGCTTTACTCTTTTGTTCTGCAAGATTCCATCTTTATTTATTTTTATGTGATGTTTCACGTTGTATTTATAAGCCTTTTCGGGCACGCTCACAATTTTATGTAATACTAATGAAGTAATCAAGATGATTCCGGTGAAAAGGGGGATAAAAAAGGGGGAGATTGTGATTACTCAAAGAGACGGCGACCTATCTGTTTTTTATTTTCTCAGCCTTCAGCTTTTCTTCAATTTGTCTCAGATGTTAATACGAAGGAAATAAGATTTGTTTTACTCAGATTGAAAGCTTTACTCGCCCTTAATACATCTAAAGATGACAAAAAGTCTTTTACTGTTGTATGGATAAGTTTTGATGACTGGTCCGTTGGCACAGTTGGTAGTCTTAAGCTCCACGGATCGCAGGTTCGATTCCCGCCGACGGCCAACATTTTCTATAAATAATTTGTTGGTTTTTCGAGCCTCGGTGTATATTTTTATTTAAGTATTTATTTAAAATTATATTATTATATATATGTATATATTTACCAGTAGTCAGTCACCCATAACACAAGTATAAGTTATTTACTTTGGGGACAGACGACCGTGTGTATAAGTGTCCAAAAAAAAGTCGCATAGATCATACAATTTTTTTTTATTATATTTATTAATCAAAAATGATTAAACACAAAAAATCTGTGTACCGGTCGCGAGATCAATTCCCGTGCAGGCTCCTATGAGCTTTGTATAAAAATGTATGCATCTAATTGATATTTACAATTGGACATTAGCTTTTAAATGAAAAAAAGTCACAGAGACGTGCATACGCCCTGTAAAATTCCTGTGATAATTGATCAAAAATTAACTTTTTTATGCGATAAAAAATCTATTCTATCATGTATTATCATATATAAAAAGTTTAGAGTCCTTGAGAGGTCACATAGTTTGGACAAAAATCATCATTCTCCTGTTTTCCTCCTCTCAGTTTTAGTGGGGTTGACACAACATGTTTTAAACATGTTCTTACGTGTTTTGGCTACTTATGTTACGTACGGCCGCCTGTGGAAATAAAATGAGGGTGGTCTATTCTACTTATCCGGATACCACACAACGGACATAGTTTTAACATAGAGTAAGTGAAATTTGAATTGAATTTTTTAATTCAATCTGTAATGGAAAATCCCATAAGGTTTTAAACATACGTTAGATTTCTGTTGACTTGATCTGAAATCTACATTTAAGGCACAACTCTATAAGATTTATAATACCAGAAAATATTTTCCTCCTACGCTCGCAGCCGCGGTCAGGCTTATTACAATAAAAGCCATATCAAAGTTAAGAAATAAGAAAGTATATAAAAGCCTCTACAAAAGTTTTATTACAAAATTTATCTTTCATAGATCTAAGTTTGACCAAGTATTATACTTTCATATACTACTAAAAATAAATACAACAAAATGTAGGTAGTCATTATCCTCCTGCCCTTATCTTTCAATATGTACACTGTAGTCTTTGCCTTAACCCACTCTAAGTGGGGTTGGCACAACATTTTACAAACATGCTGTCACATGACCGGCCGCCTGCCTGACGTCAACTTACATTAGTGGCGTTTTACGACACCTCGGTAACAAATGAGGGTGATCTATTCTACTCAGCTGGTTACACACGACGGGTCGACTTACCTTAGTCGCCTTTTACGACATCTCGGCAAGGAATGAGGGTGGTCTATTCTACTCAGCCAGATACCACACGGCATACAACAATATGTAGGTAGTATTTGTCAAAATAAAACTAGCCTTCTATACGGATGCAGCACAATCGCACCTTGACATATAATACTAAGCCAGCCGCCATCTTAAAATGAACATGAGTAAGAGGAAAATCATGTCAAACTCATGTTCCGTTCCACCCGGTCATCTTTGAGAACTCCGGCTTGAGAGAAAGGTCGGAGCTACGACTCACTACACTGTTTCAATGCGGATTGGTAGGTTATACATATCATCAGAATTCTCACAAAAGAATTTACTCACGATGTTTTCCTTTGCCGAAATGCGTGTGATAAATAACTGGCCTTACAATAACTGGCAAAAACAATGTAACAATATGTGCTACGCATGTTGTGCCGACACTTGAACCCGAGCAAGAGAATGATGAAGTTGTTATCGTTGTATTTGAATTCAATCCATAAACTAAATCGGTTATCCCCTACATGCTAATCAAACCATAAAAAATATAAGGCAATACAAATAAATAAGATATCACCGACATCCGTAAATATAACTGTTCTATTCTTCGTCGGGGCCCATATAAACACGCCGTAAAAACAAGTTTCGCACTGAACATAAAAACGTTTTACGGCCGAGAATGTTGTTTTCAAACTAGACGCTTAACGACATACGCGCTCCAGCAGAACCCCTGTGGGGACCGAAGAGTGTGAAAATTTTAAATTAAGATTCTAACAAACATAATGCAGTATTTTGTTTAAATCCGCTTTGTCTAGCTAAATGTAAAATGCTTTATCTTATTTCCTGTTTTATCAGCAGATACCCGTTATGAGTCATCGGCGTTCAACGGGATGAATAGCAGGTATTTCGGATTCTCATCAACTAAAAAAACCTTAGTGCTCTCATTGCCCACATCCTCAGCTCATTTACTGCCTTTTACTTAGTTTAGTAGCTGTACCACAATCTACTACATCAATGAAAGTATTCACAAAATTTCGATTCACTTATTCTCAATAGTAACAAATAAATGGTCCATAAGCAACAAAATTGCTCGTGATAAGAACATATATTTTGCTGTTCCAGCTGGTTTTGCCCATGTGAAAATCACTGTGTCACAAAATCTTTCCGAATTCAAATTTTGAACACAAAAGTAGCTGTTGTGCGATAGAGACATGCTGTCGCGGACTTCTTTGTAGTATTTGTGTAGATCTTAAATATTCTAGTACATTACTTTAATGTGTCTCTGTGTTCTGGTTGAAACGACGCACGCGAGTAAAGTTCTCAGCAGACATTTTTTTTACAACCGCGTGTCAATTTTTTTACAATACAATTGACATACAATGGTAATGTACTATTAACCTAAACCTATCAGAAGAATTGCACTATGTCTTATTAAAAACCGTACGAAAATGTGGTTAACACAGTACAGTACAGTTTGGTAGACAAAATCATACTTAGCTAAACATTTCTGTAAATAAAAGATCGCTTTACAATGATAAACAGACGAGGAATGAAAGCTTATAATACCCTCTTTGTGGCTATTTATATCTCTAACTAGCTTTTAAACGCAACTTCGTTCGCGTGGACTGCAGTCTTATTATTCGAGTAAACCGTAATACTTATATTAATAATGGTTAAAGTGGGTGTTACAAGCCGCACAAGCGTGCGGCCTGCTAACCTCCAATCACGGAGCGGGCCCATATAACTTCGTCGTTAGCTTACCTTGATCGGGAGCCTCGATGGCCTGGGATATTCTTAACAGTGGGTTAACCTTATAAGCTAGGCATATGCTGTTGCGGACTTTTATTTAGAACTTTTAGAGGGGATCAATTCTGTAATACATGATTGTTGAATAACTTTCGCCGTTTAATTAGCGCACGCAAGTTTGGCGTTTTCGCAATATTTTTCGTTGTTGCTTCTCTCCTATTTATTTTTATAGCCTTCCTCGATAAATAGACTATCTCACACTCAAAGAATTTTTGAAATTGGCCCAGTAGTTCCTGAGATTAGCACGTTCAATCAAACAGATTATTAAACTTTATATATTAGTATAGATTAAAATCGTGTAAGTATTTTAAATATTTACACGATTATAATCTATACTGAGTAACTACAGATACCGTGTAGTCCACGATAGTATAAATTACAAAAAAGTATTTGTGATTTGTCTGGAATGGTACCAGCAAAACGAATTGCAAAACTCTGAAGTCGAATTAAAATTCGCATAGTATTATTGCGATTGTTGTGCGATATTCCTTGAAATGGTACGCAAATTTACATTGCATGCATATTACGATACTGATATAACACTCGGTAGTAAATTTATGTAAAATATTCAGAATTAACGCTCGTGGGCTCTAGAAATTTACTTGTGATTCGTAATCTTATAATATTAGCTAACGGGCACCTTTAGACTCATAGCATATTTGATTAATTTTGTATATTGAAAATTACACTTTTTTATTAACACTGAGTATTAAAAACTAATTTGTCTAATTGATATTAGTAATTAAACACATGCTTTTCGGTGAAGGAAAACATCGTGAGGAAACCTGCATATCTGTAGAGAATTCTGGGGATATGTGAATTATATTATGGGTGGCGACTGTTGGGTACACAAAACTCACTATTCAAATAAATCTATTTATTTACAGTTAATTAATTATAATTATTCTTATACTATGTACTATGCTAAAATCTTAAATACTTATGGCGTCCGATCCCACCGAAGTTAGGTAGGGAAAGGCGAGGTTGAGCGAAGTGTCTTTCCCAGGCGTGGAACACTACACCTCCGGTGTCGAGTGGAGTCTGGGAAAGCGGCAATCACTGAGTGGACGTAACGTGTTTAACCTACTAATTCGCATTGGAGCAGCGTGGTAGGTCTTAGATCCAACCCTTCTTTCCAAAAAAATTGAGAGTGGAAGCCTATACCCAGCAGTGGGATAGTAATAAAGTAGCGGCCTGTTACAATCCCACTGCCGGGAATAGGCCTCCTTTCTCCGTTACTGGAGAGAAGGGTCGGAGTTAAGACCTACAACGCTGTTCCAATACGGATTGGTAGGTTACACATATCTCCAGAATTCTCTAGAAATATGCAGGTTTCTTCACGATGTTTTCCTTCACCGAAAAGCGTGTGATAAATTGCAATTATCAATTAGAAGAGTTAAGAGAGTTTTAATAGAAAAACTCATTGGTGCCTGCCCAGGTTTGAACCCGTGTTCCCCTCGAAAGAGTCACACGCTCTCACCGCTGGGCTCTCAGATAGTAATAACCCGTTCCTTAATTTTACTTTTCTATATGCTAAAACATATGCTGTATTTGAAACAAATCAGCGCTACTAAACCTGTCACATTATTTACCTGCGACATTTTCGCAGATTGTTCAATTGTTGTGTGTTTTAATTTGAAGTTTCGGGCATCATCTTGTATATAATAAAGTACAGTCACGTTCTCCTACCAAGTTATAATTTAAATAGTCCGTTGAGACTAACAAAACTCATTTGCATTGTAACACCATAACTTTAGTTGATGTAAAAAGTTTACTATCTCGGGCGACTCTCTGAATTAATGGCAGACCATATCTTATGAGTTAAATGCTAATATGTTAATGGTTAAATGGGCTCAATGTGGTCAGAGTGAGATTTAAAGTTAAGTTAAGTTGTGCAGTACATTGATTCGAAGGGCCATAGAAATATTGCCGTCCAAAGTAGGAAAATGCGTATTTTATATGATAACATATAGTGCTTCATTCAAGTATTTAAAGTGCAGTTAACAAGAACAACAACAACAACTTGTTAGAACACGTCAAGTTAAAAGAGCGTTAAACAAAATTTCATGTCCCTATTGAGAACTCGTCCGAAACACCTCAGTGTCTGAAGACTAGGGTCTTCAAACAGTGCGTGTTGTCAATGATGACCTACGGATCCGAAACGTGGTCGCTCACTATGGGCCTTATAATAAAGCTCAGAGTCGCTCAGCGGGCGATGGAGCGAGCTATGCTCGGAGTGTCTTTTCGAGATCAAATCAGGAATGAGGAGATCCGTAGAAGTACTAGAGTCACCGACATAGCTCAGCGTGTCGCGAAGCTGAAGTGGCGATGGGCGGGGCACATAGTGCGGAGAACTGATGTGGCTTGTCTAAAGGCGCTGGAATGGCGACCCCGCACCGGAAAGCGCAGCGTCGGTAGACCTCCTACAAAGGGACAGACGACCTCAAAAAGGTCGCAGGGAGCCACTGGATCCAGGCGGCGCAAGATCGTGCGGTGTGGCGATCCCGTGAATAGGCCTATGTCCAGCAGTGGACGTCCATCGGTTGAAGAAAAAGAAGAAGAAGATTGTGAACTATTGAGCAGTTTTCTTGTCTGGAGCCAATTCTAGCAGCATCATCAGGTCATACTTTGAACTGAACCAGTTTGTAAAATTTCAGCTCAATCGGATACCGGGAAGTGGTTCAAATTTAACTTTTAAGATTCCACCTTCACTGTACACGGCACGTACAGAGATAAATAAAAGATTTTAATTAATTGTTAATAATGTAATTTATAATGTATGCAGTATGTTTTTTTTTAAGTAAGGGGAATAATATTTACAGGGATGTTTCCAAGTAATGCAACGCATTTCGCGACAATGAAGGTTACGCGGGTAACAAAACTCTGCTACAAAATAATAAATTTGGGCTTAGAGGTAAATATGTCACGTTTTGTACTCTCCGAAACGAAAAGCCAATTTCTTTTCACGTTCTGTTGTGAACAGACATAGAATATCAAATAAACTCTAGGATTTGAAGAATTCGATTTCAGCACATTTTGATATTCAAATACAGCGGGGTAACTCTTATTTCGAATATATTCTTGCGGTTGTGAAATCGGTTCATCGGTTCAGTTATAAATGTGTAAGACCTGATGGAAATAATAATAGCTTAAGTTTTAGTGGATCGGTCAGCGCGTCGGGCAATTATTGTTGATATCACTATCCCACATGACGATAATCTCATACGAGCTGAAAAAGAAAAATTAACAAAATATTTAGATTTAGTTCATGAGATGACCGCCATGTGGGATATTGATTCAACAATAGTTGTTCCAATTGTTGTATCGGTTAATGGTCTTATCGCGAAGAGCCTCGACCAACATCTCAAGAGGCTCTCGCTTAGTTGCTGGATCAAGCGAAGGATACAGAGGGCAGTGTTGCTTGAGACGGCACGGATAGTGAGGCGGTTCCTCACTCTGTAACCCTAACCACCGGGAGCTTGGGTCCTGTCTCCGCTCTCCGTGGATAGCAATTTTGTAATATGTTTTTTTTAAATAATATTTAAAAATGTAAATCAATTTGTATATATATAAATAAATGAGTGACATAATAAATAGCTCAAAGGAATTATATACATTCCATGACGTTTATCAATGAAAATATTAATTGAGAACACATTTTTTTTTACAGAAAACTCATAGATTCCCAGTGAACCCACAAACTTTTAATAAAAGGTCACTCGCTTTTAGCGTTCATTTATCATGGCTTTACGACAATCAATAGTAGAACTAAAATACAATAATAAAATAGTTTAGAAATAGGTAGTCAAGATCTGTTTTGTTCCTTATTATTGAAGAGCTTATTATAACAATTTATAATTTAACTATAGTTTCTGTAACACACTAGAAGATGTTTACCATATTCTAATGGGATGTATCCAGAACGATAATACCAGAAAAATGAAACAACATGAAACGTATGATAAATGGAAATTAAATCTATACTTGTTTTAAAACAAAGGTCCGAATGTGATTGATTTTTCAAAATCCACTAATCCACGGATTTATTTACAGTCTTATTAAAAAATAGTGCAATTCTTCCAGAAGGTTTAGGTTAATAGTACATTAATTACTTTTTTATGTAACTTGTGTTTTATGGATAACTCATAATAATAACGTTTATTTAACAATTTTAAGGAATCTAATTTTTTTACATAAAAATATAAAGAATTATAAAACGATAGGTGATGTATATAATAGACAAAGTAGGAACCGACATAAGCTTGTGGCTCCTGCTTTGCGCCTAGCAAAAGTACGTAAAACGTTTATAGGTTTGGCAATAAGATTCAAGAATAAAATTCCGCAATCAATTTTGGCCTTGCCATTACAGCAGTTTAAACACTTTTAAAAAGAGGCTGATACAAAAAGCCTACTATACTGTTTATTACTGATTACGTAGATGATAAGAATGAACGGATATAGTTGCGCTTCTACCCTGTACAAGACAGTAATGACTAAATGTAATTTATATTTTAAAAAGAGCAACCGCCGAGTTTCTTGCTGGCTCTTCTCTGTAGGAACAGCTTTCCGAACCAGCGGTAGAGTTGACGTTTCAAAAGCACTTGCTTGTTTACAAGTTTATTTGAATAAATAATATTTTGAATATGCATTTGATTTTTTACAAAGCTTTAAAAAAGTTCTACTCACAAGCGCATGCGTTTGTGCTATTTCTGTCTATATTCCGAACTAGTAGTTTGGTTTCGATCTTCTAATATGGCTTTTATATACAAAGCAATGCATTTCAAGTAAACTTGAATAAAGAATATTTTGAATTTGAATTTGAACATGTTAAAATTTTCAATAGAGAAATATAAAATGACAGGATTTGAAAAAAAATTATGACACAATAATTTCCAAGCGAGCGAAGCCGTTAACACACCTGGTAAAGAATAATTGAATTTGAATTCTAAATCGTAGGGCATAGTGTAGCGATAGCGTTTATCTCATTATGACGATGCCATAATTTAAACGTCGATTACAGAAACCAAGCCAATTTCAGAACAAAAGTAAGGACCAAAATTCACTGCAGTTTATATTTGGCGTAACAAACCAAAGTCATGAATACTTTAGCGGGCTAAACTTTGTTTTTATCTACACGAGGTTAGGCAACGTCCGCCCTCGTTTCCCCCACAACCCGACCTTTGGAAACCGTCCAAATTGAGCAGCCATATTTCTCCATGGCCACGATTTAACATACGAGTAATATTTCCCCTCTTTATGATGATAAAGCAATATCCATTTAATCAGTGTATGATAAAGTGACTTTTGTAATATATGAAGTTTAAAAATATTGTACCAGAATTTTCAAGAGATATTGAGATAGTTAAAATTTCAAGTGTGGTATCGACACCGGGAAATAAAGTTGGTTAAACTGGGAAAATGAAAAGAAAAGGTAAAACCGTCCTCTAAAGTTATACAATTTAAAGGTAAAAGGTAGTTAATTCCCGAAATAGTCTCACTATTTTAGTCGTGCTTAATATACTAAGGCCATAATGCACAATATTTTATGTAGATTCGCAAGAACCGTAGATCGTTTGTGGGCTTCGCTATACTTTTTTATAATAAAATTCCTCAATCTATTTTGAACTTGCCTTTACACAAGTTCAAAAAAGCAATTAAAGAGACTCTCATTAATAAAGCTTACTATAATGTTGAAGACTGTCAATGATAAGAAAGCTTGGAACTAAATTGCGACCAGCTATGCACTAGATGATATTGTAATCTATGTTGGTTAACAATAGTAAATACAAAATTGTAATATTTATTTTTTAAAAGAGTGTCCACCGAGTTTCTTGCTGGTTCTTCTCGGTTAGAACACCTTTCCGAACCAGTTGTAGCTTCAATTTAATTTGAATTTGACCTTATCAATATTAAAATGATAACTGTAACACGTTACTGGTAACATGTAGCTTTTCGGGTTAGTAACGGACCATCGAGACTATACTCATTATTTAAGTAAATAAAAACGATACAAGATTCTACTTAGACGACAGAGGCATCTTTTAGTCGGGTTAAGTCTGCGTTTAGAACAAAAAAATTCAATACGCACAACTATTTTTAAACAGCTTTATCTATCAGCTATTTATAGTTTCTATTTCAATTAGTTATGAACCCCATTTCGCTATTAAACAAGCTAAGAAACAAGATATTTGATTATTTCCGATATTAATACAACAACTTACACGCCTTTTAAACTCATTTTCAACTCAACCTAAAAACGAAGAGCTACAAAATAATGTCATAGCGTTGTGCTGAATAAAATTAGGAAGGGGGGGGGGGTATTTTAATATTTATAAGAGTTTTAGGAACGAACTTTATGAAATTTACAACCAAAATGCTATTGCAATAGCGGCTAGTAGTTAGTAGGTATTCAAATATTTCATATTTCCAGTTTTGCACATCGGATTAACGGTCAAAGTGGAACAGAGAGACAGGCAGCATTTTTGAATTTGTTTTTATTATACTACTAGCTCTGCCAGCGGCTTCGCCCGCGTGTAAATCAGGATATTACAATTTTTTTCTAGAATTCAAATTTTAAACAAAAGTAGTTATTGTGACTTAACCATAAGAGATAGAGACATGCTAGCATGGACTTTTTTGTAGTATTTTTATAGATCTACAATTCTCAGCTACATTACTTTAGCGTATCTCTGCTGGTTTAAGCAGCGCACGCGACTTAAGCCTTTAGCAAGCAAGTTTTTTAACAACTGCGCGATCTCTTCAACACAATTTACGTAACACTGATATGCAATATTTACCTAAACCATCCTGAAGTATTGCACTTTAAGTGAAAACCGTGCAAAAATCCGTTCAGTAGATTTTGAGAAAATCGATTACATACAGACGGACAGTTTTTTGGGACTTTCTTTTATAATAAGTATGGTAATTTTATAGTTTGGTATGAAGCGATGGCGAAGACCTTGATATGAAATTGTCTATTAATTCGATCCGTTACAAGCTATCAAAAGGCAAACTGCGGACTATAATGTAAACGACTAGCATTTTTAGCTATAGAACTCTTCTCGTTGAGTTTCCAAAGCACTCGACCTGTATTGGGTATCCGATCTGCTTCACTATAAAGGGTGTTTTTCTAAGTTGCGATATTTTTTTACAAATGGTGAGTGAATACCATAAGAATATTATTATTTTTTCAATTTATTTAGACGCTTCATTTTTGAAATAGGTTCAGGTAAATATAATTTGTAGAAATAGTCGGTATATAGCCGAATTCTATTGTATAATAGTAAAATAAGTAGCAGGTCAGTTAGAAGGCGAAATGATCCTTGATATTGTCCAAATTAATATGTGTAGTGCTTGTGTAGTGTTGTGGTGATGCTTGTTATTGGTACGTGCTGTTACCAATCCTGCATGTAAGGTATGAGAAGAGATGGTGCAGTCTTAACTTAGCATCACACAGATTTTTCTATTATTCGAGCGAATTACAGCAAGTAATTCTATTATTTATTTTTTATGGAAAGATTGTCTTGAAAAAAAATTGACATAGATTGTGTACTGTGTCTAAAAATCCAATGGGAAAAATTGATATACAATTAGTTTTTGGTTAGTTTGGATTTGCAATGTTACAATAGGTGATTCTTACTTCAGGTGACACGGGTTGAACTCCCTACTATTTTGCAGCTTTAAGATTTTGTCGTGGTGTCTATCTCCTGATGATGCTTCGGTTGCGGGGCGAAACGTTTGTGAGCTTGTGATAGTGAACGTGTGTAGTGCTTGTGTATTGTGATGGAAGTGGTGGAGGTTTGTGCATGTGTTTTTACGAATCCTGCACGTATCGGGTATGAAAATACGGATAGTCCACTACACATTAAACACTATATATATTTTCTATTTACTGTATCGCGGATTATAGAAAAATAATTGTATTATTACAATTGTATTATGGATCTCCGCAAAGTAACGCCTAATTCCATAAATTACTTTTCCACGGTTTCAATCCGCTACCCTAAGTTTGTTACAAATTGATATACCCCTTTATTTTTTTTAAATGTAATATACTACGACTAACAAAATACACCCAATTTTTGATAAACAAGAGATTACTACAAATTAATTTTCCGACCCCATAAACAATAACATTTATTCCGCTGGAAACCCAATTCATTATGATTAAATATCTCTAGTTGAAGCTCATATCGCTCCCCGAACAGCGACTTGTAATAAAACTAACCTAAATTTTAGCCTATTAATATAAATTACATAGATTTAAAGGGCCTTTGGGGTATTTAAATTCATGTTACGTGTATTTGGACATACGCATGTAGGCTTTGTGATATTGCTTTTAAAATCGTATATAAGCATTATTACATTTAGTTTTATAATAAACAAATCAAGTTAAAAATAACGGTCCCTACTGTTCACCACTCAATTCAAATTCAAAATATTCTTTATTCAACTTGTTAACAAGTGCTTTTGAATCGTCAACTTTACTGCTGGTTCGGAAAGCTGTTCCTACCGAGAAGAACCAGCAAGAAACTCGGCGGTTGCTCGTTTTAAAATATAAATCTTAAAACTAGTTACATTTAGTTATTACTGTCTTGTACAGGGTGAAGTGCACCTATATCCACATATTCTTATCATCTAAGTAATCTTCAACAGTATAGTAGTCTTTCTGTATTAGCCTCTTTTTAAGAGTGTTTTTTAAACTGCTGTAACGGCATGGCCGAAATTGATTTCGGAATTTTATTATAGAATCTTATATCCAAATCCACAAACGTATTACGTACTTTTGCTAGGCGGAAAGCAGGAGTCGCAAGCTTATATCGGTTCCTACTTTGTCTATTATATACATCACCTATCGTTTTATAATTCTTTATGTTTTTATGTACAAAAATAACATTGCTTAAAATATACTGTGAAGCAAATGTAAGAATACCTATTTCCTTAAACTTCTCTCGCAGGGAATCACGCGGACTTAAATTGTAGATGCCACGTATGGCTCTTTTTTGTAATACGAATTTTTTTCACTATCCGCGCATTTACCCCACAGCAATATTCCATAAGACATAATGCTATGGAAGTAAGCAAAATAAACAAGTTTTGCTGTCAGGACCCACTCCTGGCAGTAGCATCAGGTCAAGCTTGTCATAAACATGTATTGTTATACTGGACCAGTATGTAACGTTTTAACTCAATCGGATACCGGGAAGTGCGTCAAATTTAACTTGCAAGATTCCACCTTCACATACGCACACGGCAAGTTAATTAATAGTTTTTAATTATATATGGGTATTGAGAAATGGTCATTAAAAAGACGCTTATCAATAAAGCTTATTATACTATTGAAGAGAAAAGAGCTGTGATAGCCCAGCGGTGAGACCGTGCGACTCTTTCAAGGGGAACACGAGTTCAAACCCGGGCAGGCACCAATGAGTTTTTCTATTTAAACTCATGTGTCTAATTGATAATTGCAATTTATCACACGCTTTTCGGTGAAGGAAAACATCGTGAGGAAACCTGCATATCTCTAGAGAATTTTGGAGATATGTGTAATGTAATGATATGTGTGTGGTCTTAGCTCCAACCCTTCTCTCCAGAAAAGGAGAGAAGAGGCCTATTCCCAGCTGTGAGATTGTAACAGGCCACTACTATTATACTATTGAAAATGATGTTAATGATAAGAAAGCTTGGATTTAATGAACCACCAGCTGCTGATTAGATTCATCGTCATTTTCCTGCTCTTATTCCGCTCTAAGTGGGGGTTAGCACAAATAAAATTAAATAGGCATATTTGTGTAATACCAGTGTAGAAACTTTTCTGTTAATCACTATATATTGTAAAGCAAAGGATTTTCATACGTTTTTATAAACCAGGTAAATAAAGAGATTCATAACAAAGGTTTGGACGTACAACAAAATTGTACAGGAAATGTTTAAATTTCGGAAAAGTCAAGCCGCCTGAGCTTTCATCAAAAATTTACTTAGTTTTTATATTTTTAGTTGACTTTTAAAGGTCAACAAAACAGTCTGCAACAGTATACAACATTTCACCATATCTTAGAAGATATCGCGAAATACGGACTAACACGAGCGAAAATATTTAATGAAATATATATAAATAAATTTATTAATGAAATAATAATCCAATATTTTTGTTGAACTAACAAAACAAATTCACGTTGAAATCATTTTCCATTTACATATACACACCATTTCGAAATACCAGATTATTGAATATAATATTGACATCCCATGGGAACCGAAAGCTTTTACGTCTAACTTCCGTTACAAAAGGATCTAATGCTTTGATAAGCAATATGAAAATGGGCTGAGAGTCTCGTCTTAATTTCATTCAGATATGACATTCCGGAATTAATTCGATATTCTAATGGGACTGCTGGAATTATAAACTATCATAGATAATCTTAAGTAGCTATTAAACATTAAAGTTTAATATACATCATCAAACGAAACATATTTAAATATTTGCCGTGTGATATCCGGCTAATTAGAATAGACCAACCTCTTTCTTATGGAGGTGTCGACTAGGCGACTAAGGTTTGTTGACGTCAGACAGGCGGCCAGTCGTAAAATACCTAGCCAAAACGTGTGACAACTTGTTAATAACATGTTTTGTCGATCCCACGTAGAGTGTGATAAAGGCAGGAGAACGATATTCAAATGAGATGACTGAATGGTGAGAATCTGGGAACCTTTTCGTGGTTTTGGTTTAAAGCCTTGGAAGGTAACCAACGTTTTTGAATAAAACTTTTCAGCTTAATTGACTATTCAAATCCATCATGCGCTTGACGGTGAATAAAACATGGTAACGTAGTTTTTATTTTGTATTAAGAAAAGTCATGGGTATTTCCGCCTGACGGAAGGGCGCTACCTCCGGGTCGGGATCTCTATAAACAGTAGCCTCTGTCTCGGCTAATCGATGTATCGACCGCCGCAAAAACTTGCTCCAACTAGACGCCTGATTCTCCGTTCAGAGGTCCTCATAAGGGAGGTATTTTATAGTTTTTGTCGAGTGGCCTACGGTCCAATCACCTGCATCAAACTGGCTACGCCGCCTCCTCGATAGGATAACATCATCGCAGAAAGAGGTAGTAGCCATCAATGCCCACAATTGGGGCGCAACCCCTATATTTACTTGAATACTTTTTTCAATATATGTGATCTGGAATGGGCCTTATCCCAGAAGTGACCTCTCACTTCTCGCTTCTCACTTCTCACTTCTTCGCTCTTCTTTACTTTTATACAGTATTGGTAAAGTAAATTAACAATATATTAATAGAATTAGGCGTTACTTTGCGGAGATCCATATTACAAAAGTAATAATAAAATTATTTTGCTATAATCTGCGATAGTATGTACAATGTATGTATGATGTATGTATAATGATGTATGTAAAATAATTTTATTATTACTTTTGTAACAATATATTATCGACTATATCTCAAATTAATTAATACTTAAACGTAAAATGTTCTCAAAAATTCTGTATCAATTTATAAATTAAAATACAGATACTAACCATCTTATGCAAGAATAACGTATATTTTATTAAATACTCATTTCATAGAATTTAAATGACCATAAATGAATGCTGTATAAAACGCTATTTTATTGTGGCAAATAATTTTTGTAGTAAAGTAGGACACAATTTCCGAGCTTATGAAAAACAAAACTTTTTGTTCATGTATAAAGTTGTTTCCAATTCCAAACATATTATATTGCTTTCATAAATTATAAATTTTATTAAAATCTTAATTCTAAAAAGTCAAGTTAAAAAAGCTTTAAGAAAGTTTAATTTCTCTACTGTTAACAGTTGAGCAGTTCCCTCGTCTGGAGCCAATCCTGGCAGCAGCATCAGGTCATGCTTGTCATAAACATGCATTGTAATCAGGAGTGGATGTAAAATATCGGCTCAATCGGACACCGGGTAATGGTTCAAATTTTACTTACAAGATTCCATCTTCACATATATACATATATATGTGAAGATGGAATACATTGCAAGTAAAATAAAAGCTTTAAAAAATCATAAAGAACAAAACGACTTAATGTCTAGAAACAAATATTACTAAGTTTAAATTCTTCAGATTTTCTTACAAGTAATTTATTGTTAGCCTAGATCTTCTATCCTCTATTAATTTGAAACTTAATATTCGTTTCACGACGTAGTTAATTTAAAAAGCGGGAGTTTTTTGCGTCATAAATTATTAAATAAGTCCGAAAATTCGAAATTTATTTCAGTGTTATTACCTGATTGAGTAAAATGATGCTGTATATATCATAATATGAAATATCTAAGTTGTTTCGTTTACTATATATTTATTTATTTTAATTCATTAGCTTTTTATATTTAAGGTCGATAAGTTTTCTCCTAACTTATATTTTACAACTTGTATTTTACCAAAGTGTATATTATGTATTTGGACAGCTTTTGTCTATGAAATTTTCAAACTACGACATTGTGTTTATATGACAATATTTGGGAAAATTTCAATTCTCTGATTTCGTCAGCGATAAAATTGGCCCTTTTTGACATATTTTTATTTTCATCCTTATACGAACGAAACGATTTTTTTGTCTTATTTCGACATGTTTAACTTAGTCTATTTAGTTAATTTTTTTCATTATCTTATTTTATCGTGTCTTTAACGAATCTATACGGACAAAATATGTCTTGCTATTCTTTCAGATGCTTTGAATAAATAATTTATAAAAGTAGCCGCTACTCTACGGAATTCCCTATGGAATTCCGTACTATTACAAAAGTAATGATAGAATTTTGTACTATTACAAAAGTAATGATAGAATTGACGCCGTGTGGTATCCGGCAGTATAGAATAGACAACCCTCCTTTCTTACCGAGGTGTTGTAAGAGGCGACTAAGGTATGTGCCGTGTAGTATTCGGCTGCATAGAATAGATCACCCTCATTTCTTACCGAGGTGTCTTAAAAGGCGACTAAGGTAAGTTGATGTCAGGCAGGTGGCTGGTCGTAAAATACGTAGCCAAATCATGTGACAACATGTTTGTAACATATTGTGCCGACCCCACTTAGAGTGAGATAAGGCCAGGAGAATGATGAATGATGAAAAGTAATGATATAATTGAATTTCTACAATCTGTTTTTGTTAAGAAAACCACGTAATTGCTATGCTATTTGTAATTTGAAACCTAAATATTGATCAATATTCCATATATATAACAAATGTTCATAAAATACACTAAACATTTCCTTAGAACACATTATGATATATGTAACGAAGGTAGAATTAAATTGTTTGCCTTCCGTATAACAGACAGAAGCGGGTCACTCTGCGTCCACTATTATCATGCATGTCATACACTTGACAGCGTGAGGATATGTGCGGTGTTAAAGCGAATATATCCACTGTTCGGAAGCATATTACGGAGTAGAATATTCCTTTCTTTAAAACGCATTTAATCACATTGTAACGAAACAAAATATTTGTTTTATTTAACTCAATCAACATAGACTTATTGATGAGTTTTAATAAATAAAAACAATAATAAATATATGGGACACTTACACACACGGTCGTCCGTCCCCAAAGTAAGTAACTTAATACTTGTGTTGTGGGTGACGGACAACTGGTAAATATATAACTTTAAATGTATGTATTTAAATACAAATACACACTATACACTAGTTTTGAGAATAGAAGTGCCTTTTTAAGATCATTTTTCGTAAATATTTGATAATTTTTAGTTATTTGGTAATATCTTTTTCTGTCTGGGCAATTGACATTTTTTATGAACCGATATGTAGGTAGCAATGGAAATGCCACTCGCTGATCGATTCGTGTTTGTGCTGTGCGAGTGTTTTCGTGCGCGTTGAACCGTTCTCAAATGGCCGCTCAATCGCTTTACATTATTTGTGTCAAATTTGTTGTAACACATTAACAATTCGTCTGGGACTTGCGATATCAAGTGCTGTGTCAAACTTAAAAGTGTCGTGTCGAGTCTCGGACTCATAATAGTGTTACTGTTAGTTTGAGTAACATTTTCCCTCGGCGTCAAAAGAAACGGCCGGCCGCCGGCGCGTATCAAGAACTTTGAAACTTCCAGTGCATGGCGATAGAACAACGGCATCGAAAGGTGGGTGTTGCTAAGCTGTTACTACTTATCGCAGATAATTGTGCATTGCTCAGATAAATAGAAAATAGTATAAAACCTTCATCCCCCCATACAGTCCATTTAAAGACCAGCGAGCGACCTAGGTCCACGGACGAGTTTCCTCGTAATTAAGGTACTTTTCTCACCAATTATAAAAATAAATTTAACCTAAAACCTAGTAATAGGAAGGAGGTTAAAAATTAACGTTGAAGAATCATTTTAAGAATCGTTGAAAATTATGCAGAAATCGTTTCTTCTAGAAGCGATTGTCTCTATAGATTCGTTTAACACACGATAAAATAAGATTATATTTACCTACATAGCAAGTTAAACACAAGACAAAACAATTTCGTTTATAGGAGTGTCTTTCTCCTACCCTTATCCCACTCTAAGTGGGGTCGGTACAACATGTTTTTCTCTTCCATTCTCTTCTATCATTCGTCAACTCTGGCGCTACTCCTTTTATATGCATCTCATACTTCAGACAATCCAACCATCTCTTTTTAGGCCTCCCTCTAGTCACATATCCATACACATTTATACTCAACACTCGTTTGAAATTTTTCACTCCTTTAAGGAGTGAAAAATTTCGTTTATAGGAGTGAAAAAGATATTTATGTCAAAATGGGACCATTTTATCGCTGACGAATTTGCGCTTGACCGCTCTTTATGATAAATTATAAAAACGCGTTGACATGGAAGAGGTTAACTCATAACTCTCAAAGGCTCACAAAGGCTACTAGACTTATCGTATTGGGAAACTAAATCGCAGGTTTAGCGCTGAAAGCGTAACCTTGACTGAAACCTAAACGACCGAAGTTCAATATTTTGATACAATGTTCACAATTTAACCATAATTACAATAGTTTAATAATATTTTTGAATTTAAACTATCGTGAGTGTTATTCATTATTAGTTTTGGAAGACCGGCTATACTCACGACTTATTTTATATTCATTATAAAGAGTCTTATTCATGAATAAGAGCCCCTTATGGGCTTGAAACTAGTCGGACTTATGCGATAAAATAAGACGTGAGTTAGCCGGTCTCTCAACATTAATAGTTAAATAATTATAAATTATTAAAGAATTTATGATTCCGAGAATTGAATATGAATGCAAATTGTATGTAATAATATAAAAATGTACTCATCGCTCGGACTGCAGTCAGTCGTTCTCCACCGCCAAGAATAGCGGTTATTAAATACAATTGTACATGCATTTCATGTGGACCTTCTTAGTTAAATACTCCACATCTAAAAGACCTTTCAGTAGATCATTATGAGTCACATAGTGATATATTACCGGGTCATATAATTACATCAACCTTGATCACGACTAAAGTAGTGGCCTGTTACAATCCCACTGCTGGGAATAGGCCTCCCCTCTCCGTTTCTGGAGAGAAGGGTTGGAGCTAAGACCTACCACGCTGCTCCAATGCGGATTGGTAGGTTACACATATCTCCAGAATTCTCTAGAGATATGCAGGTTTTCTCACGATGTTTTCCTTCACCGTAAAGCGTGTAATAAATTGCAATTATCAATTAGACACATGAGTTTCAATAGAAAAACTCATTGGTACCTGCCCGGGTTTAAACTCGTGTTCCCCTCGAAAGAGTCGCACGGTCTCACCGCTGGGCTATCACAGCTCCTGATCACGACTACTCAATACACAATTACTGGTATTTTATAATTCCTTTTAACAAATGCAATGATAGAATTATTTTACTTAAGGCCGAGTTTTAATTTTTTTTTAATCTTTATAATGTTAAGTAAGTAGGAAGCAATGGTCGTTTAGTATTTTAAAACAGCTTAGTATTATATTACTTTTGCACTATGTAATTGCGAAAATTTATGCCTGCTTGTATAGATTAGGTAAATATATCTTAATGTCAATGTTAATGTGTAGACACCGGCTATACTCACGTCCAATTTAATTTTAAATATTTTAATTGACTGATTCGATGATCTGTCGATGCGATAACGTCTTGTAAAGATCTCATGAATAAGGGCCCCGGATGGGCTTGAAACCAGTCTGGCTAACCCGATAAAATTAGACGTGAGTATAGCATGAACACATGAACTTTATATACTATTCAAGATAGTTAACATTTAAACATATCGTAATGTCGTTTGAATGTATCATATTTCCTGTTGGCACTAATTTCTCAATTACAACTTGCAAATTATTTTGTTGTATTGAAATAAAATTTAATTCAATACCACAAAATAATTTCCAATTGGAAGCGTGCTCTTTTTTTAATAACAATGAGAGCTTAATGTTACAAAAATCGACTCCATTATCAACCAAACCTCAAAGTATCCATATGCGAAAGTTACCCAATAATATTGGTTGCGATATTTTCCCTTGCCTCTGCCAAATGCTATTAATTTACAAAAATAATAAAAGCGTATACGATATGAATATGCCGTTAACTCTCTTTATTAAAATAGAAAATATGTTCATATAACTCATTTTTAGGATTTGCCAAATTTTGAGCACACATTTGTGTTTTGTTATGAAATCATATACAAAAATACAAAAATATTTATTTCATTTCAATAAATCGTTACAAAACTACAGATTGAGACCTTCTAGTAAGCTTAGAAAATACTTGTGTCAGAAGGTCTCGCTCTTCCATAACACAGGTAAGTAATAATTATGAAAAAGGTAAGTAAATTTTTAGCGTAAACTAACATAAACAATATAGAATACCTTTTAAATTATAGCGTATGTGTGTGTGGGTGTGTTGTGTGTAGATTTGTGTGTGTGTGTGTGTGTGTAGTTTAGTGTGTGTATCGATGTGTGTATTTTGTTTTGGACTGGCTATGTGTGTGTTTAAGATATTGTAATAAGACTTCCGTATCTTCATAATTTAATGTTGGGAAGAAAGAAAATATTATGGAAAGTTGCGTTATTGAGGTATTTCAATCGTGATTGATAGACACTCTAAAGTCGTATATAATATATAGATGTGAATGATTTATAGAAGCAAGCGCTACTTTGCGGAATTCCATATTACAAGCAATATAACAGAACTAACTACTTTGCTATAATCCGCACGGGTTAAGTGAATGCATGCAAAGCCAATGTGTATGAAGCAGGCAAAATCTACGCACCTTATACATGCAGGACCAGCCACCACATGCACTCCAAGGCGCAATTCACCAGCAACAACGCACACAAAAGCAGCACACACACCCACCACCACAATCTCGAAGATCGTTTCGCCCCGTAAATCGTACTGCAACAGTACGATTTTTGTCGTGGAGCCTATCCTTCTGATGATGCTTCGGTTTCGGGGCGAAACGATCGTCGAGATTGTGGTGGTGGGTGTGTGTGCTGCTTTTGTGTGCGTTGTTGCTGGTGAATTGCGCCTTGGGGTGCATGTGGTGGCTGGTCCTGCATGTATAAGGTGCGTAGATTTTGCCTGCTTCATACACATTGGCTTTGCATGCATTCACTTAACCCGTGCGGATTATAGCAAAGTAGTTAGTTCTGTTATATTGCTTGTAATATAGATGTGACATATAATTTTCAAGCTAAGATATCTCTTTTAACGCGAATTGTCGGAAGACTATGGTCTTGAGACATTGACGAAGTGATGGGATCTTAGAGACTGGCTTTATCATGAAATTGTATACCTAGCTAGACCATACTACCAAAGTATAATACGCATCTACAAATTGTGAGGGCTCAGTTCTTAGCCATAGGATGGTTAAGATAACTTATCATGAATTGATTTCTTTCTCTTTCTTTATTTGTAATTAAACAGCGTTGCACAAGTTTTAGTAATGAATGCTATTTAACCATAAGGTCGATAAAAATTACTCAAAATATAATATAACTAAAATTTAATAGAAAAAATGTTTGTGGGTGTGTGTGTGTGTGTGTTTGAGTGTGTGTGTGTGTGTGACCGTATGTGTGTGTTAAGTCTGGCATGCGATCATAAATTAATTGATTAATTTATACTTAACGGGTGACCCACAGGCGGGCAATTTGATTGATAAGAGTAGGCAATTCGAAAATGGACACAATTTGAATCCTTTCGCTCCAGTGAATTCTAGATTCCGGTGCCAAATTAAACGGAAAAAGCAATTTATGAAATAATTATGGTAAATAATTTTTAGGTATAATTGTAATTGAACCCAATATTTAAGTTGCTTTTGTGAAAAATTATTTTTTTTTATATTAAAAGTTTGTAATCTCTTTATAGAACATTTTTGAATTATACGATTCATCGTCATTCCCTTATCCCACTTTACGTGGGGTCAGCACAACATGTAATAAACATGTTGTCACATTTGGCTAGGTATTTTACGACCGGCCGCCTGCCTGACGTCAACTTACCTTAATCGCCTTTTACGACACCTCGGTAAGAAAGAGGGTAGTCTATTCTACTCGGATACCAAACGGCAGATTTAAATTAAACGATTGTTTATTTATATTCAATTATTAAAGTTTTGTACTTATATTGCTCACGGGAATTTAAGAAAAGGTTAAGGTATGGTATCGCAAAAAAAAAGTTGGGAGACACTGGATTGGGAAGCTGTAACTACAAAATCCTATCGTAACTGAACAATGAATAAATTACAAGCCTTTTTCTATAATAAAAGAATAATGCAAAATTTTTGTGCTAACCCTAGGCGAAATCGACTCATTTTACGTCAAACTTATTCAACCGTGTAAAGGTAGTGGATAAATGTATAACGCAACCCTTTTCAACAGAAATTCACTTTTAAGTAACCTTTGACTAGACCCCAAATAAATTTTCTTTCCAATTCACTTTGATCATTAAAATTGACGTGAAAACATAAAGGGATGGAGTAACAAACGAGATAAGAGATTGAAACTATCATAGATTTCTTTTTTGACTTTAGAAATACTTCAATTGATAGTAAGAAAAGAAAAGTTTATAGAAAAAATACACAAGCACTACACACGTTCACTATCACAAACTCAACAATCGTTTCGCCCCGCAACCGAAGCATCATCAGGAGATAGACTCCACGACAAAATTGCAAAGCGAAGCATTATCCAAACAAGCATTGTTATATAGTAATCGGTTCAACCCTACCATTTATTTTATTTTACCTCTGAACACGTGCAACAAGCTTGAACTTGAAACGTTTATCTGATCGTTAATGAGGGTTGTAGTAGCTTGTTGGACATTATGACCAAAGGTTTTTAAAAGGATTTATTTAACTTGACTTGTATATATGTCTATCTTGGACCACTTCCCGGTGAGCTGAAATTTTACATACTGGTACAGTACCAGTACAATGTACTTTTATGTTAAGCATGACCTGATGCTGCAGTTGGAATTGGCTCCAGACGTTGGAACTGCTCAACGGTGGGGAAAAATTATGTTAAAATTTTCTTAAACTTGACTTGTTTATAGTTTAAGACAATCAATCCTCGTTTCAGAATGAAGTTGAAGATGAAGAACGTTGCTTCTAGCCATTTGAATGTCACTTTTCTGGGCATAAGCTTTCTCTTTCTTTCCTCTAAGTTTTGATGGGGGTCAAAGCTAAGATCTACAAACATTCTACTACAAATTGGTAGGTAAAACATATATCAGAGTGTTTTTACGAATCGGGTATGAAAAACGGAAAATCCACTAAACATTTAGCACTATATATATTTTCAATTCACTTTATTGCGGATTATAGCAAAATAATTTTATTATTACTTTTATATATGAGAGCTTTTAAGGAAGAAAGGAACTTTTTAAAGAAAACGAACCTGGGCTTTTTAGTACTGTAAAGTCATATTGGTACATGATAAAATAATATGTCAATCATTGTTAGTGAATACAATAACATAAAGTTTTGGATAAGAATTTTAGATCAAGCGGTTTGAGGCAATTAGTAAATCAACCGAGGTACAGGTTGCCTCAAACTACAAACAACTATGACAAAAGAACATGGGCATATTGTTGACTGCTATTCTCAATATAATGCCCGACATTATATAAATAAATAAAAAAATTGTTAACGCTTGCTCAGGTTATATTATTTAACAACAGTGTAGTTATGTTTTTGTAGTAGGCAGATATTTCTGCGAGCATAAATACTCTCTTAACGCATTCGCGTTATGCTTAAACCTCTACAATTTTTTAAAACATGTCTTAATTAACATATCATACTCCTGCCCTTATCCCACTCTAAGTGGGGTCGGCACAACATGTTACAAACATGTTGTCACAAGATTTGGCTATGTATTTTACGACCGGCCGCCTGACTGACGTCAACCTACCTTAGTAGCCTTTTACGACACCTCGGTAAGAAATGAGGGTAGTCTATTCTATGCAGCCGGATACCAAACGGCGCATACCTTAGTCGCCTCTTACGACACCTCGGTAGGGAAGGATGGTGGTCTATTCTATCTATTCTGCCGGATACCACGGATAACACACGGCGGGTCGACTTACCGTCGATTTTCACCGTCAAGAGCGTTATGTTGAATTTAAAGTAAGAGGGAAAATATATCATTCTAATATTTTTTTTATTCAAATTAGCTCTTTAAGGCAATAAGACAATCAGTTAAATAACTGGAAAAAATACCCCAAAACACTTTAGATACACCCGTATACCACTAACACGAGCTATAAAATTTTCTTTCGATCGTTTTACGTGCTCTCCCAACGAGAGGCAATTTTCCTAAGCCAAATTTCATGAGCAATATACTCCGCATCACATTGTTTCCACTTGAAACGCCGAACTCATTTTCTGTTTCACACCAATACTTGAACTATCGATTAGGATTAATCGGAGCGGAAAAACGGTGCTAATTTTGCCCTCAGGCGTGAATACATGCAAGCCTCCTGCATGTTAGCTTAATATATATTACAAGCCTATAGTGAACTACCTATTACCCGTGACTTTGTCCGTGTAGATTATTTATTTTCAGTATATCGATATTTTTCCTTTTAACTGCTTTAAAAGTAACCCATTTGTTTTTTTCAACAACCCAATGACATTGTAGTAAAGTAAAGTAGCGGCCTATTACAATCCCACAGCTGGGAATAGGTCTCCTCTCTCTCCGTTTCTGGAGAGAGAAGACCTAACACGCTGCTCCGATGCGGATTGGTAAGTTACACATATCTCCAGAAATCTCTAGAGATATGCAGGTTTCCTCGCGATGTTTTCCTTCACCGAAAAGCATGTGATAAATTGCAATTATAAATTAGACACATAAGTTTTAATAGAAAACTCAATGGGGCCTGCCCGGGGTTTGAACACGTGATCCCCTCGAAAGAGTCACCCGGTCTCACCGCTGGGCCATCACAACTTCAATGATATTGATATAATGATATTGATGTTGACAATTTTTTTATATTATTGATCAATTGTATGAAGGTTCTATTTGAATCATGTTTTAACAATGTTATTTCTCAATGATCTATATACAAAATTTTATCTTCGTTGGTTCAACGGTTGGGTCGTGATAGTGTGACAAATATAATCACTTTTGCATTTATAAGTTACAAACCATAGAGGTTATCCTAATATTATTAATGTGTATGTATGTCTTTCTGACTCTTACGGTTTCATGGCTAATCCACTGAAGAAATATAGATGAAATTTGGTTCAATTGAACCTAAACCAGGCAAAACAAAGATATAAAAAATCCTCTTTTTTCTACGGGATCATGAAGAAAACACATAGCACATAATTGAGGTTATTTTAACATTTATATTGACGTGAAGTTTTTATAAAAAAATTATGCTTTATTGAAATTTAAAATACAGTATGTGATTTTTATTGTTGGTAACCTGCTTATTCACATCGGCGGGCCTGGACTCCTAACCTTGTCTCCATATACGACATAATATAACATTTAAATGCTGAAAGTGTCGCCTTAATAGACCATCCTAAGGGAAAAGTATGAAAATTAATTAAATCATAAGCAAATTTGTAAACTTCCTCTATAACAAAGAAATCACAAGGGAATCGCAACGGAGTTTTCGCTGATATATTCATTTATATGTGGCAGCGGCCATGTTTAGTAGCAACGATTCACTATATTGTGACTGGCAAAATTCCAATACAAAGCCAAAAGTAGAACAGGATAAATAATTTAGTTTAATTTATAGAATTAGGCGTTACTTTGCGGAGATCCATAATACAAAAGTAATAATAAAATTATTTTGCTACAATCCGCGATACATATTTTCATACCCGATACGTGCAGGACTCAACGACAAAATCGCAAAGCTTTGCGATTTTGACGATGCTTCGGTTGCGGGGCGAAACGATTGTTGAGTTTGTGATAGTGAACGTGTGTAGTGCTTGTGTATTGTGATGGAAGTGGTGGAGGTTTTTGCATGTGTTTTTACGAATCCTGCACGTATTGGGTATTAAAATACGGATAGTCCACTATACTTTAGCACTATATATATTTTCTATTTACTGTATCGCGGATCATAGCAAAATAATTTTATTATCGCTTTTGAAATAATTTAGCGGTGAAACACATAGTCATTTAAAAAAATACGAATTTAACTATCAAATGAAGGCAGGTATATTACGACCAAGTAAATTAATGGCCTCTTATTATCCCACTGCTGGCCATAGACCACCTCTCTCCGTTGTTAGAGAAAAAGATCTAGGTAGAGTCCCACCAAACTGCTCCAATTTAGATTGGCAGGTTACACATATTGCCAGAATTCTCTAGATATATGAGATATTCGGTGAGGAAACCTACCTCAACGAAAAGCGTAAATTGAATTGCAAATTAAAAATTCAAAATATTGTTTATTCAAGCGGACTGATTTCAGTATTGAATCGTCATATGTTTTTAAAGAAGCTGCCACTAAAGAAGTTTGCTCCTACCGAGAAGTACCAGCAAGAAACTCGTCGGATAATCTTTTCAAATAAAAAAATTACGATATGATTGATGGTTAGAAGTTAATCGTTGTCTTGGTGCGTAGCTGACTGTAGTTAAGATATTCTGCTATCATTCCAATAATTTTCAATTGTATAGTAAGCTTTATGTAGCAGCATCGTTTTACGGTAATTTCTTAACTTTCATAAGGACAATTCAAGATAATTAAATACAACACATAATTTATGATACTAGCTGAAAAGGTCGTCGGCTCAGCTTTAAGTGACAGTAAAGACTGCAACGCTGATTTTCAGCCGCACCCATAAGGTGCTATCACGGCTCAGTCATGCAACGTACAGCGGCAAAGTATTCATTCTATATTAAGAGTCCAAATTTCCTTACAAAAGTAATCTGCTAAAATCCAAAATAAAAGAGCAATATAATATATATTATTGGACGGCGAAGTTCCCTAATTGTAAGGAAACTCGTCCGTGAACCTAGGTCGCTGGTTGGGGGGTTAAGTGGACTGTATGAGGGGTTGAAGGATTTTTCCTATTTTCTATTCTTCTGGGCAATGCACAATTATCACCGATAAGTAGTAACAACTTAGCACCACCCACCTTTCGTTGCCGTTGTACTGCCGCCATGCACTGGAAGGTTCGAAGTCCTCGATATGCGCCGGCGGCCGGCCGTTTCTTGTGACGCCAAGAGAAAAGGCTTACTCGAACGAACAGTAACACTATTACGAGTCCAAACTGGACACGACACTTTTAAAGTTGGACACAGCTCTTGATATTGCAAGTCCCAGACGAATTGTCAATATTTTATAACGAAATTAGTACGAATAATGTAAGGCGGTCAAGCGGCCATGAGCGAACGATGGCGCGCACGTAGACACTCTCACGGCGACAGACGCCGATCGGCGAGTAGTGTTTCCATTACTACCTACATATCGATGAATAAAAAATGACAATTGCCTAGAGAGAAAAAATATATTTCGAAATAACTAAAAATTATCAAATATTTACGAACAATTATATTGCTTATAATATGGCATTCCGCAAAGTAACGCCTGCTTCTATAAATCATCCAAAATAAAAAATAAAAATTATCGCAAAATAATTTTATTATTACGGTTGTATTATGGATCTCCGCGAAGTAACGCCTTATTTTTAAATAGTAACAGGAATGATATTTATAAACAGTTATACACAACTAATAAACTCATGGCTCTTGAAAAAAGAAGATCCTTTTTAGACATGCTTTTATCCGGTGTAGGATATGCAACGGCCATTTTGACTGCGTTGATCTTGTAAACAACATAGAGCGCTTGCGCACTCCTAAACACATAACTCGCAAACACCTCTCTTCTGTGTCCCTTTCACTAAATTAATGTATGCAGGAAACTCGATAGTATGTCGACTGCTAAGAAACTATAATCTCAATTACACTCAGGTTGATATATTTAATAATTCAAAGGAATGTTTTAAGAAAAAAATTCTGGATACTATTCAGAATATGTAAAACTTTAATAAAATATATACACAAATTGAAGCATTTCCACGCATAGCATAAACATGCACTCAACCATGCGCACACACTACTCCACAAATGCAACACACACACTTCTCTAGCGCCCTTATTATATTGATAATATTGTTAGCAAAATTAAAATCCGTAATTGGCTGTAAGTTAAATTAAGTAATATTTTGTAAATTAATATAAAAGCTGTGGATTTTGTTAAAGTAAATCAATAAATAAATAAATTTTAGAAATTATCCAAATTGCCTAATTGATCGGCGAACTTTGAGAGGAGATGGTACCTTAAGCCGAAGAAGTCAGATAACATTGGTGCCATACAGTTTGTTACGCAAACAAAAGGGAAATAAAATTAATCTAAATTACGATATATTTTACATTTTATAAGATGGAAACGTGCTTGCTATAATAATTGAGCATTCGCAAACAATATTGATGTCGTTGATCCTAAAATATATGATTGTTTTTTATTTACAGCAAAAATGTACAAGTTATGTCTATCTTAAATTACTTACACGCTACTACTATACAAATCATGCCCACGTGGAATGGTCCCAAGAATTCTGGCAGCGTTTCCGCGTTGAATCGCTAAGCTGATTCTTTACGCGTAAAAGGAGCCAGCCCTCTTGTCACCTGAAGAGGCAATTAACCGAGGTGTTAAAATGGATATTTTTTTTGCACTTTGACTGATTTTTTAAATAATATTATTATATAAGCCGTGTGGTATCCGGCTGCGTAGAATAGACCAACCACATTTCTTACTAAGGTGTCATAAAAGGTGACTAAGGTAAGTTGACGTCAGGCAGGCGGCGGTTATAAAATAGCTAGTCGTAAAACATGGATAGTACATGTGCCGATCCCACTTAAAATGGGATAAAGGCAAGAGAGTGATGAAATATCAAAAATTCTGAACGATAAGTTAATTGAAAAACAAATGCACTAAAATAATATATGTTTATATATTTTTCATATATTTTTATTCATATATTTTTGTCAAACTCATATGTAGAGTGGAAAGTATAATAGAAATGCTCATAGCTCGTTTGTGCCAACGCGACCAATAAATCTTTGAGATTTATGTATCTGCAGTACCATCTGGTGGACTATGTTAAAATAACTAATATAGTTTTTATATACAGCAAATGAGACAAAATAAGATATACTCTTGTAGTGTTTGAGTATCTATTTTATTCCATACCTATGGTATATGAGAGCTGTCATAGCCCAGCAGTGAGACTGTGCGACTTACGAGGGGAACACGAGTTCAAACCCGGGCAGGCACCAATGAGTTTTTATATCAAAACTCATGTGTCTAATTGATAATTTCAATTTATCACACGCTTTTGGGTGAAGGAAAACATTGCGAGGAAACCTGTATATCTCTAGAGAATTCTGGAGATATGTGTAACCTACCAATCCGCATTGGAGCAGCATGGTAGGTCTGAGCTCCAACCCTTCTCTCCAGAAACGGAGAGAGGAGGTCTATTCCCAGCTATGGGATTGTCGCAGGCCGCTACTTTTACTTTTACTATGGTATATGAATTGGATTTGTAGCTATTATGTTACTTATCTAAAGTGTAAGCTAAGTCTGCGATATTCTATTTATTTATTTATTTATCTACCATAAACACAAGAGAAACATTATTAATAAAAAAAAAGGTCAACTTTGTACACTTTTTGTATACAGGTCAACTGATTTTGCTTTGCTCATGCTTTGCGATTGAGTCGTTGAGTCTATCTCCTGATTATGCTTCGGTTGCCGGGTGAAACGATTGTTGAGTTTGTGATAGTGAAAGTGTGTAGTGCTTGTGTATTGTGGTGGCAGTGATGGAGGTTTGTTCATGTGTTTTTACGAATTCGTTACGGATATGAAAAAATGGATAGTCCACTATACATTTAGCATTATATATTTATATCCTATTTTTGTTATTATAGTTATTAAGTGTGTTAGCCTGTAAGAGATACAACATTTCTAATAAATATCTTTCTTTCTTTCTTTCTTTCTTTCTTTGTTTCTTTCTTTCTATTTACCTTATCGCGGATTATACCAAAATAGTTTTATTATTATGTATTATGGATCACCACAAAGTAACGCCTAATTCTATTATTTTTTTTATAAAAGTCTCTCTTCTAAGAGACATACGGTGTGCGGCACTTGGCGACCGGTTTCTGTAGGGAAAACATATAGTAAGTAAAGAGAATTATGTAAAAAAATAATTTGATATTTTAGTGGTCATTATCATACATATTATATATTAAGTCTGCGACATTTTGGTTACATGTGAAGCGGTGTTCAACTTTCCTACTGGGAGTTATACATATGCCCTTTGTAATTCTACCCTACTGCTATATTAAGATATATTACTCGCAGCGGGAACTAGGACAAGCACCACTTAGTCCTCAAGCTCACTTGTCCTCTAAGGCCACAGTGTGCGTAATTATTCATAAGCAGTTTACAAGTCACCGTTGAACATAAAATAATATAGTCTATTCTCTGAAATCAACAACAAGAATCGACATTAACCCCCAATTCTATAATTATTTTTTTTATAACAGTCTTTTCTAAGTGACATAGAGTGTTCGGCACTTGGCGACCGGTTTCTGTAGAGAAAACATATAAGTAAAGAAAAGTATGTACAAAGTGACTTAAATATTTTAGTCGTCATTATTATACATCATCATCCTTCTGCTCTTATCCCACTCTAAGTGGGGTCGGTACGACATGTTACAAATATGTTGTCATATGATTCGACTACGTATTTAACGACCGGCCGCCTGTCTGACGTCAACTTACCTTAGTCGCCTTTTACGACACCATGGTAAGAATGAGGGTGGTCTATTCTACTCAACCGGATACCACACGGTGGGTTAACATATCTTAGTCTCCTTTTACGACACCTCGGTAAGAACTGAGGGTGGTCTATTCTACTCAGCCGGATCCCACACGGCATTAAGGACCAAAAACCATTGATCTGAAAGAAATCGTTGTTTAAATGACTAAATACTTAATTCATTTAAGCGATCAATGTTTGACCAGCGTTCTTAGTACCATGTACCTATCTTCGTAAAAAATATTAAAAAAAAAGTATTAATAAAATTATTTTGCTATAATCCGCGATAAAGTAAATAGGTAAATAAGGTAGATAAAGTAATATATAATGCTAAATGTAGAGTGGACTATCCGTTTTCCACGAACACATTCACAAACCTCCATCACCGCCACCACTATACACAAGCACTACACACGTTCACTATCACAAACTCAAACACCCGTTTCGCCCCGTAAGCATCATCAGGAGATAGAGTCGTGTCGTGGAGTACCCGGATATGGAAACGGCTCAACTCTACAGTTAGCATTAAATATGTATGTCTCCTATTTACTTTATCGCGGATTATAACAAAATAATCTCCTTATTACTTTTGTAATATTGATCCCCGCAAAGTAACGTCAAAATATATATTATTAAAAAAATATTTTTATAACTGTGTTCAGTATTTTAGTAAAAGCCTGTCTGTCTGTAACGCTTTCAAAGCTAATCCGCTGGACTAATATTAATGAAGTTCGACGTAAATAAAGTTTGTACATCAGGAAATCATTTAAGTCGCGGGTAGCACTAGTTAAGGTATATTAAGTACTGTAGAATTTTTAAAGTAATTAATAGATATTTAGCGTGCAAAGTTTTGTTTTTACTAATAAATGTTACAAGTAAAACGAGCCCAGAAGGTCTTGTATCGTAACATCTTCACTTTCTCGCTATTAAACTTGTATTGATCCACTATTCGCTTTCAGCTTGACTTCACTAATCGACTCAAAAATACACTTTAACTAGAAATCACGTTATCGACGGACTCTCGACAGGTCTCTCTAATTACGTCAAGTTTCACTATTTAAAGCAATCCCCACTCACATGAAAAGTCCCTTCCCTCGCTATCGATCACTCAAGAACCCCGCATCCGGTGTTAAAAACAACACAGACTGTCATTTGACTATTTCCTATTCCAACATTTTTAGTGTCTGTTACACAAGACAGTCAAAGTCATTTTAACAATCACCTTTTCATCTTATGTATTGACTAAATAATAATATACATGTATATTTCTTTTCTATGAATCTAATAATGAAATATATACTGAAAAAGAATTTTTGAAAAGTAAGAAACTAATTGCTAGCAGAATATGGGAGAAAAGTTTTTCTCACTGGTCCTCATTTGCTATTTGTTACTTTTCCAAAGCATTTGAATAATATGTATTATATATTATCCTTATATAAATTATCCTTTTGAACGATTTTTGTGCATTTAAATTTGCTACAGATAATGGGATGTAGGATTAATCCAATTTCATCCAGAATTCAAACCCGATGGATTTTCTATCAATTTCAGCCTCTATTATAGAGAGGATGAAAATGGAGTGAAAGGAAATCTCGGAGAGATGCTGACAAGGCGTCGAATTGCTGAACATTCTAAATCGATTTGGGCACCAATTTGCTATCTCATTGCGCTACCGAACGGGAACAATAGTCACGAAAACTGAACTAATTAACAATCGACCCTCAAGATATACCATACATTAGAAACAAGAAATAAGAATATTTCTTTATGTTCGAGGCACAATATTTGATTTGTTTTATTTAATAGTTATATTTTGTGTATTATGTTTTGCGATGGAGAAAAATATCGTGATCGAAACATGTACATCTTTTTACAAAAGTAATAATAAAATTATTTTGCTACAATCCGCGATACAGTAATATATAAAGTAGAAAAAATATATAGTGTTAAATTTATAGTGGACTATCCGTATTTTCATACCCGATACGTGTAGGATTCGTAAAAACACATGAAAAAACCTTCACCACTTCCACCACAATACTCAAGCACTACACACGTTCACTATCACAAACACAATCGTTTCGCCCCGCAACCGAAGCATCATCAGGAGATCGCAAAGCGATTTAGTCGTGATCGAGTCGTAAGCAAAATAATTTTATTATTACTTTTGTATTATAGATCTCCGCAAAGTAACGCCTAATTCTATAAATTACATCTTTTTAGATTTATGTGTGACCTGACTATCGGCGTTAGAGAATTGTGAGTCATTTCAATAAAAAGATCGGCTTTTTGCCCATTAGTAGGCTATTAAATTTTACTTTACTATTCAGAATTATTATAATTACTAATTTAGAAATATCTAAAATTTGGATTGTAGCAGTGTTTAATTCTATATTATTATATAGCAAAACTATTTTTACGAACATGCAAAAAGAGTTCGTAATCTATTTAACATAGAGTTAAAATTCGCTTGACGCTAACGACTCGCGAGTAATCAAGAAGTAGAACCTTCTTGAACGGTTGATTCATTATATAAGCGGTCGTACCGCGCTTCGAGGATTCAGTTTGCGAATAGCGGCCGAGAATGAATTAAAAAGCGGAAGTAAGAGAAAAATAATAGTTATTTGATTACGGTTCGTTGTAGTTATTGTAATTACTCAATTTTTGTACAGGAAACCGAACAAATTGTTTTTAACGAGTCACCAGGTATTTTTATCTAAACCTAAGAACCCCTGTATTTATAAAAATACTTTAGCTTACATACAAGGCGACTAAGGTAAGTTGACGTCAGGCAGGCGGCCGGTCGTAAAATACTTAGCCAAATCATGTGACAATATGTTTGTAACATGTTGTGCCGACCCCACTTAGAGTGGGATAAGGGCAAGAGAATGATGACTTAAGGTTACATACTGCAAGTACAAGATTTGTAGCATACCAATATAATTGAAAGTCAACGAATTTAGTGGCAGCAATGAGTGAGTTAGCGTTTGAATGTTTTCCGGCTCGCATAAAATAATTTATTCAGCACGATGCTATCAAGGTTTGTCGCAGTGTAATACTTTGGCTTACGTAACTAATACCCCGTGATAATCAACAGTTCTTAGGGTAATAGGTCATTGCTTTGCATAAGCGAGGAACGGAATAAGGAAACCACTGTTTTTGTTAGGCAAGCTTAAGATATAATGCTTTTTAGGATTAACATAAGTTATTACTTCATCATTCTCCTGCCCTTATCCCACTCTAAGTGGGTCGGCACAACATGTTACAAACATATTGTCACATGATTTGGCTAAGTTTTTTATGACCGGCCGCCTGCCTGACGTAAACTTAACTTATTCGCTTTTACGACACCACGGTGAGAAATGAGGGTGGTCTATTCTATGCAGCTGGATACCACACGGCGCATACCTTAGTCGCCTCTTACGACACCTCGGTAAGAAAGGAGGTTGGTCTATTCTATTCTGCCGGATACCACACGGCGTCAACATAAGTTATTACTTATTATTACTTTATTATTATTACTATTTTTATTTGCTGAACCTTTGTACACATGTCTGCTACAATAACCGTATGTTTTATTTTTCAACTGCGAGAAGTAGCGCGAAATGGAATGGTGTGAATTGCCAGTGATATTATATGGATTCAAAACATGCTTGCTAACTAAGTATCCGGTTAGAGAGGTCAGAGGCTTTCAGTGTTGATATCGCAGCGGTGAAACTGTGCAACTCTTTCGAAGGTCATGGGTTTAAGACCCGGGCAGTTATTGTGTTAACACTTAAGTGTGTAATTGATAAGTACATTTTATCACGTGCTTTTTGGCGAAGGAAAATATTCCGAGGGAAACTGCATATCTTTACAGATTTCTAGCCATATGTGTAACCTACCAATCCGCATCGGAGCAGCGTGGGAGGTCACACTTCCAATCCTCCTCTCCAAAAGTAGCGAGATTAGACCTTCATCCTGCAGTATGTGCAGTGGTCAAGAATCCCGTTTCTTTTTGGGGAACAAAAAAAAAATATTGCGCATAATTGGGGTACTTTAATACTCCGATTAATGCGAACAAAGACACGGTTACCACTAGTATTAATATACACGACATAATAAATTCATCATCATTCTCCTGTCCTTATCCCACTCTAAGTGGGGTCGGCACAACATGTTCCAAACACGTTGTCACATAATTTGGCTACGTATTTTCCGACCGGCCGCCTGCCCGACGTCAACTTAACGTAGTCGCCTTTTACGACACCTCGGTAAGAAATGAGGGTAGTCTATTCTATGCAGCCGGATACCACACGGCACATACCTTAGTCGCCTCTTAAGACACCTCGGTATGAACGGAGGGTGGTCTATTCTATTATGCCGGATACCACACGGCGTACACCACATAATAACTTAAAGTATAGAAATGTTTCTGAAATATCATATCATTCTTATATATCATATTATTTATGTTTCAGCATTGGTAGATTTTTATACGGCATATAAAAAAAGATTAAGAATTCATCAGGAAATAGGATTAGTGTAATCATGGCAGGTAATATAACATAGTGGGTTTCTTTCATTAATTCTACGGGGAAAATATATCTCCCGAACGAGATTAATAGCAAGTCCATATGAATCATAATTTATTATTTCATCCAAACTAATCCTGGTGTAACATACCAATTTCTACTATCAAAGTGTAATCAAAGTGTATCTTTAAAAGTTTTATACGGTCAATATTTAAATGAATACATCGTACTAATCGTAGTAAACGTCTCTAATAGTTTTTTATCAGCAATTTTAATATGTACTTACAGTACATATTAAAAATGCTAGTAACTAACTACTACTACTACTACTACTATAACTGACGTGACGTGTAGACATTACCGGAGAGCGTTACGTAAAATGCCACAAGTGCGTACAGTGTTGGATTTACATACACAATTCTATGTACTGCTACTCGCCGCGTAGATTTTGTATCGGACATCTACGAAGATTGTTACTGCTACGTACGGTGTCGACTATAGAGAATGCTACGTGAAGTGTAGACAAACTAAGACTGCTACACAGACTGATATGGCTTATGTCGACTTTATCTACGACTGCTAATGATAATTAGACTTTAACGAAGACTGCTATGTATAATGCTATGAGAAAGTACAGTAATATAACAAGCAATACAACAGAACTAACTACTTTGCTATAATCCGCACGGGTTAAGTGAATGCATGCAAAGCCAATGTGTATGAAGCAGGCAAAATCTACGCACCTTATACATACAGGACCAGCCACCACATGCACAACGGCAGTACGATTTTTGTCGTGAAGCCTATCCTCCTGATGATGCTTCGGTTTCGGGGCGAAACGATCGTCGAGATTGTGGTGGTGGGTGTGTGTGCTGCTTTTGTGTTCGTTGTTGCTGGTGGAGGCGCCTTGGGGTGAATGTGATGGCTGGTCCTGCATGTATAAGGTGAGTAGATTTTGCCTGCTTCATACACATTGGCTTTGCATGCATTCACTTAACCCGTGCGGATTATAGCAAAGTAGTTAGTTCTGTTATATTGCTTGTAATATGGAATTCCGCAAAGTAACGCCTGCTTCTATAAATCATTTAGAAAGTACAGTGTTGGATTTACGTAGACAGTTATATATACTGCTTCATACTGCGTAGATGTTACATATGACAGCTACGATGATTGCTACGGCTACGAACTGCGTAGACTATATTAGACAATGCTACGTGAAGAGTAGAAAATTAAAACTGCTACACAGACTTATATGTATTATGTAGACTTTACTTGAGACTGCTACATAATATCTAGGCTTTAACCAACACTGTCATCAACTGTAAGATGAACTGTCAAAATGTATTATATCTGTCACTCAATGCAAACTTTCGTATCAAGTATAATATCGTACTAGATATTAAAGTCAATATATATGGTAATGTAGTTTGTAAAGTCCTCCCAGCGTCAAATGGGTCGCAATATTAATCAAGTTTCAAACATACATATTGCACAGATAACTTTTTTTTTCCTAAAGCTAGGCTTATTTCTTGGCACTTAAAAAGCAATCAATGTGTTAAATCGTTTTGAGATTTTTACATCTAGATGACAAAATTGTAACTGTTATTAGTCAAATTAAAGAAGCCTATGACATAAAACTATGTGTACCATATGCCGTAACAGTAATTTCTACTGCTGCAGCTTCAATTTTATCACAATATTAAACGCAATAGAAGCACTAATTTTCCACCAATTTTCAACGTCCCTGTATATATATATACTATAACTTAGTAGATACCTTTAAAATATAGTTTTCAGTTATATTGTAAATCCACGACATTTACAATTTAAATTCTAAATAGTCTTTAACAAATAAACTTGTTATCAATTGCTTTAGAATAGTCGACTCTACTGCACTTTAGAAAAATTACTGCTAAGTATGCAAGCTGGCATAGAGGATATACATACTGTGTCATATGTACACGTTTCTCTTTACATTATTTCATATTAAGCTCACTAATTAAAACTCCTAAACTCATTGCACTGACATTTATTATACCTATGAATTTTACCTCCCGCTTATTTTATTCGGACTACTATAACTGTATAAATATGTAAACCGGCTATTAGGGATTTAGTAAACTGAAATGAGGTTGAGGGAGGGTATTACGTAAATTAGGTACCTCGCCACACCCGACGCCGAAATATGAAGGTGGCCTTTAATCTCCAAACTACGTATTTTGTTTTATAATATAACCCTTGATGAACATCCCGAACGTTATAGGAATATTAGTTTAATCATGGAATTTAATGAGGAGAAATGTGCCCCTATAGTATCATTAAGTGTAAATTGTACAATATATATTTACGTACTAACATTGTGTTTAATTACTGTTTGATTTAGAACTTTGCGTGATTTTCAAAGTACACGAATATTAAAAAACCGGAAGCTATGAGCTTTCTAAATAACTTATAGAACCATTATTATTGAACGTATACTTTTATATGGAAAGAAAAATTAATCGTTCAATAACAATTTCTTTAACCAAACAAGGTAAATATCATCATCATTCATTATCTACGAGAAAACATCTTACAGTCATATCAAGTCCACGTTTTATCAACTACTAAGTTCATAACAATTAGCACCACTGCCTAACATATTCTTCAACTTACCCATTCTTTTACTTTATATTTGTGAATTCTACTTGCCACTACTAAACAACTAAGGTATCCACAAATATCATTTGTCTCTATTGGTATTTTTTCCTATAAGAGTCACACAGTTTTAATCGTAAATATATAATGAAAATTAAACCCATGTTAATATTTTACGCATCACCACTTAAGTCACTTTCTTTTGCCAGACTTTCTTTTGAAGAATAACTGAATATAACCTTTTTTTTGACAATATGTTTGGGAACTTACGCCGTGTGATATCCAGTAGATTAGAATAGACCACGCTCATTTCTTATTCAGATGTCGTTAAAGGCAACTAAGGTAAATCGACCCACCGTGTGGTATCCGGCTGAGTAGAATAGACTACCTTAATTTCCCAGTGAGGTGTCGTTGAGAATGATGGGAATGATGATGTTTTGTTACTGTTATCTACTTAAATTGTAGACTATAATAAGAATTAGGCCGGTCAAGTTCTCATATCTCATCTCATATCCATTTGTTCTGATATTCTGAGGTTGTCTGCCGTTTTAAACTTGTAACAATATAACTTTTCTATAGTCTGCCATTACACAAAATCTATTTAATCCTATATGTGCAGTGAACTCAGCGAATTACAACATTTACACACACATTATATATAATTGAAGCTGCGAAATCCCAGACCGTGAGACTCTTTCGAGGGAGTCACGAGTTCAGACTCCGGGTAGGCACCATATCTGTTTAAACTTATTTGTCTAATCGATAATTGCAATTTATCAAACGCTTTTCGGTGAACGAAAATAAAGTGAGAAAACCTGCATATTTGTAGTGAATTGATGAGTATGTATTCTACCTATTTCCATTATAGCAGTGTTTTGGGTCTTAGCTACAATTTGTTCTTCCAAAAGTGGAAGGAAGAGGCCCATGCTCAGTAGTCAAAAATCGATTTTCAGATCCAATAAAATCAGAAACGAAAAATAGAATTACCAACTTTCACTTCCATATAAATAGTGATTACTACTCACGTAGGTACTAGAAATGTGCGGAATAGTAAGCAATAAATAAAGTTTTATTTGATATGTGAAACACGGGCATTGTGCGAATGTAATGGCACCCGAGGGTCATGTAAGACGCCCGACAAATTTTATTTCTGTCTGGTGACCATATGTTTGAGTTAACGTTCGGCGACCTGTTTGACATATAAATTATCACAGAATAATTAATTGCCATCATAAAATCTATTTTGTGTATTTATTTAATACAATCTTATTTGCTACAAAGTTAATTATATTTTCGGGCAAACTCTCTAAAATTAACATGATCCGCCTGCTATTCATCATCATCATTCTAATGCCCTTATCCCACTCTAAGTGGAGTCGGCACAACATGTTGTCACATAATTTGGCTACGTATTTTACGACCGGCCGCCTGCCTGACGTCAACTTACCTTAGTTGCCTTTCACGACACCTCGGTAAGAAATGAGGGTGGTCTATTCTATGCAACTGGATACCACACGGCACATACCTTAGTCGCCTCTTACGACACCTCGGTAAGAAAGGAGGGTGGTCTATTCTATACTGCCGGATACCACACGGCGTATGATCCTCCTGCTATTATCGCACTGTAAGTGGGGTCAGCACAACATGTGTTTTAAATGTGTTGTTGCATGTTTTGGCTAGTTGTGTTACGACCGGTCTCTTGCCTGACGTCAACTTACCTTAATCGCTATTTGCGACACTTCAGCAAGAAACGATGGTGGTCTATTCTACTCAGACGGATACCACACGGCGGGTCAATTTATCTTGGACGCTTTTTACGACACTTCAGTAAGAAATGAGGATGGTCTATTCTACTTAGCCGGATACTACACCATACTCATTTAAACTAACCTTAAATGAATTAAGAAAGTTTATTAAAATATTAACCCCACGGGAAATTGATACCCAGTCTAGCCGAGAGAGCGTCTAGACGGGCTTCTCAGACTATGGGGGTTCGTTTTCCGTAGTATCGTAAAGATGTTAACTCAGGAAGTATAAAAAACTTTAAGGACACGAAATTGCATACGTGGTTTTGCGGCTAGAATGTCTGAATGTGTCTAGAGAACTCCAGATCGGTTTCCGTTATGTCTTAAAATTTTAACGTGCATTGAACTTTATTGTTGGTTATACAGATTGTCTATTTCAAAATAATTTTATTGGCCCGTTGGTGCAGATGGGAATGAACTTGCCTTCAGCTCTACAGGTCGCGGGTTCCATTCCCGCCGAGAGCCAACATTTTCTGATTTAATTAATTTTTTTGGTTTTCGATTCTGGATGTATTGAGTATGTATATAAAATTACATATATTTATTTACCAGTTCTCTGTCACTCATAGCACAAAAATCAACTTATTTACTTTAGGAACAACCATCTCATAAAAAATAAATGACAGTACAATCTAAGATGAAAACATTTACACTTTTAAAATTTAACTTTCGTACTGTCACTACAGAATCATAGAAGCTTCTGATGAATTAAAAATGTTCTTATATTTAGAATATAGTATAATTTATTCTATAATCATTTTAATAGGTGCTACGTAATTTCATTTTGGCAAATACAAGTGTTTCCGTATAATGAATTACATTAGCTTAAGTATATTGTTAGAAATATGTTTCCCGTATCTGCAGGATGACTCGCAAAAATACTGCACAGTCATACCATAGCGGTCTACCAATTCGGATTTCCAATTTTCGTTCTATATTAGAATAGAAAATGCCGGATCCGTTAGGCAGTTTGTCAACCACGAAACCGTTTCGCATTTGTTTTATTCACTTTTGTATGTATTGTGCGCTGAAATAATAAATCTTTTGAACAATGGACGCTTTGCCGTTCATCAGGGTTTTTATACGCCTCGAGGAATCCCAAGCTTACGTTGCTTTACGACGTTTTCTCCACGGATAGCGTGTGATAAATGAGTTCGCCGAGACTTATTGGTACTCAAGCGGAATTGATCCCGCGCTGTAAAACGTTACTTGCTATGCGTGTGTAACATCTGTCTTAAATACGGTTTTACGATTTCCTATAAGATTATTTCGGAATAAACGACAATATATACAACATAAAGTAAAAGCCAATGTCGAGATGGCTTTATGACACTTGAAAAAACAACGTTATATAAAAAGACGTATAACAAAATGATACATCATCATTCTCCTGCCCTTATCCCTCTCTAAGTGGGGTCGGCACAACATGTTACAAACATATTGTCGGATGATTTGGCTACGTATTTTACGACCGGCCGCCTGCCTGACGTCAACTTGCCTTAGTCGCTTTTTATAACACCTCAGTAAGAAATGAGGGTGGTCTATTCTATGCAGCCGGACACCACACAGCACATACCTTAGTCGCCTCTTACGACACCTCGGTAATAAAGGAGGGTGGTCTATTCTATGCCGGATACCACACGGCGTATAACAAAATGATACATCTAAATAAAATTGGTTTAGTACAATAATTTGAGAGTAATTTGGCCGTAAAATATTAATGTGTGATTTTGGTCTTATAGCGTACAAATGTAGGTTTAATTGAATGACGTCATTAGAACACATTAAAATTGTATGCATAGCGTGACTTTTAAATAAGGCATAAGGCGCACCTCTAGCTAACCGTTCCAGTAGAAAGCATTTCTAGGTAAAATGTGTAGTTTATGTGTACTGCATACATGGTTTCACAGCCGTGGAGTAGCGTGTATATTTCCTGGTACATATTCTCGCTTCTCTTCCTATAAACTGCGTCTAGGTTGCGCCTCCAAAAAGTCTGAAAATCATTTTTCGGTCTCGGAACATATTTTCATAACAGAATACCTCAACATTATATAGATTTGCCTTTACGTGTTTAGAAATTATCTTAAAACGATGCTGCTACATAAAGCTTACTATACAATTGAAGATTATTTGAATGTTAGTAGCATATCTTAACTGCATTTCCGAATCCGTGGTAACTTCGTGCGTAAACATTTGACGATTCAAAAGTACTGAATAAGTAAGGCTAGGTATAAGATTCTATAATAAAATTCCGCAATCACTTTCAGCTATACCAGCAGTATAAGATAAGTATTAAAAGGAGGCTGATACTATAAAGTTTAGTATGACGTAAATGATAAGAATGCGTAGATATAGCCTTTCCCTCTGACCCTGTACAAGATTGTAATGAATAAATTAATTAAATACGAGAAGAACAACCGCCGAGTTTTTTTCGGAATCTTTACGGAACAGCTTGTTTACAAGTTTACACAATACAAAATGAGTTTTCTTACAAAACTTATGTGCCTAATTGATATTTACAATTTATCACACGCTTTGCGAACAAAAACATCGGTATAACATTTTATGGCATATAGTATTACTTATTGCTACCGTATACTACGCTACTGTGTATGTAATGCATCCTAAATTGGCCAACGAAACTCTGTTCACCAGTAATTGGCATAAACCCAAATGCTTTTGCACGCTTTAGTAAAATGCATATTACAACATCATGTAAATACGAAGGATTTATCGTAATACAAAAGCTTGCCACAATTCGTGTTCTTTTACGTATAGTAAAAGTTTTTTTAAAGTAATGATTTAAAACATTAACCTTAATATAATTATTAGAGTGGTGAAGAAAAAGTAAAGGCCTCGTACTATCGCATTGTTGAGCATAGGCCTCCTCTCTCCTTTTTTAGAGAGAAGAGTTAGAGTTTACACCCACCACACTTCCCCAATGCGGATTGTTGGGTTAGACATATCCCCAGAACCCTCTAAAGATATGCAGGTTTCCTCAAGATGTTTTCAAATCCTCGTGATGATTATTTATTTATTTATTTTATTTATATTATTAGTACAGTTTTACAATAAATGTAATATTACACAAAAATTAAAGTGAAACGATATTGGCTGCATTAGTTGAAAACTGTGTCGCAGCCAATAACGCCCGCCTCCAGTATAATACATTAATTAGGCACTTAGTTATATATTTTTTTATACATGAGTGTGTGTTAGTGTTGTTGTGTGTAGGTGTGTCTGTGTGTGTATTGTGTGTGAAATAGGAGTTGGTGAATCTGATGCATGCCATACGTTTACAAATTTATAATTTTACAAAAAAATTCCGATTCATCGTATGAAACTAATTTAAGCCACTTAATTACAAAATTTTTACATTTCTTAGTTGTAGCCGAGTATATGTTTAAATGGTAATTTATTTTGTTATATAATATTCCACTAACATAATTATATTGGTATCAAGCAAAAGAAGTTCGACAGCTCTCTATAGGACATACCTTATCCCATCTCCTTTTTTCTTTGTATATCGATGGGTTATATGGGATTTGTTTATGCAAAGTTGCAATGTTTAGTTTTTATATTAAAAACTTATTTGATTTGCAATGTGTAACTTATCAACCCGCAATGAAGCTGTTTGGTGGGTCTTAGCTCCAATCATTCCCTCCAAAAGTACAGAAGCCCTATCAGTGGTATAGTAACAGGCCCTTATTTCAAAGAGAATAAATTCTACTCAAAGTTACATAATAAATACTTCAGGTACCCAACAAAATCAGAATTGGTTCGGAAGCTTATTTTCGATAAAAATCCAGGTCAATTCCCAACAGTAGGCTAATGAAACGAACAAGCAATCAACCAACATTCGGGGCAAAATAATAAGTTGAAAAAGTATATTCGAATTGAGGGCAGAAAAGCTGACGCGAAACTTTTCTGTCTTTAGTTACCGCTTTGGTGATACTAATCGATTAAGATAATGCTCTGTAAAACCATTAACTTGTGTAGTATAGTATTGCATTATTTGCTGTGTTAATTATTCTATGCCCGTATCTGCCAACTTAATATCGCCACCGCTTAAGTTTGAAGTATCCCGGAGGTATACTAATCGTATTTAGAGTCAATGATTATAATCAGATGGTAGATATATAGCATATTTAATGTTTACTTTCGATATAGCTAAATACATAGGTATAGATATAAAATCATTAACACGTTGAGCAGAGAAACGTTATCATACATCCAATTTTATAAACTCTTATTGACACCTTTTTCCCTCCTCCTGGCGTCGTAATCCTCAATGCCTCGTCAAGGGTCGTGACCTTTATGTAGCACCTTATTGACGACGTGGATGGCGTCACTGATACTGGAATCGAGTGTTGAGCGAATTTGATCGGTCCAAGGCATGGGTCTCCGTCCCATGGGCCTCTTTCCTTCCACATTGCCCGTGACGAGCAACTTTTCAAGATTGTCGCCACTCTTTCTCGGAGGCATATGGTGGAAAGTCTGGTCTTGATTTGGAGTTCTTTGATTATTGATGCGTTGGTCCGATGTTCCGTCCAAGTAATTCTCAACATCCTTCTCCAGCACCACATTGCGAACGCGAAATGTGGTGCGAAATGACACCTTTTTACACATCGGCAAAAATATGTTTTTCATAAGCATGACCAATTTCTTTCAAGCTACATCATTGCGTCGTATGACTTTAAATTTTTGAACTGAAAGCGCCGCTCCACGTTAGTTCTTTACTACACGTATATGAAAAGCGGAATGTTATCGAATATTATTATTATTATTATTATTTTGTATAAGAAAAAGTAACACCGTTGTTAAATTTATAAACCCATATACGTCGCTCAAAATCTTGAAATTATTTACTAAAATCTTTATTATCTAAAGACATTTTCTCTAGATATTCTGTGTGTATTAAACCATATTTTGAATGTTGTTGAATGAATTATTTAAATAATTTTGCGTGAGAATCTCTGCGATCGCCTATCCAGTTTCCAGCTTGATTTCAGGTGATAGTTGATATAACTACCATACAAGATTGTAAGTTAAGTTTTAAAAAAGCACATCGAATTCGGCAATATAATTTGGTGAAAAAATAAAGACCCAAAATGCACCACTTATGACTTGCAATTATGCAATCCCCAGTAAATAGTCGTTAACACACCGCCCGCGGTTGTAAGTGCAACGTAACCCATATTTTCACTTGTCCGCCTGTACACAGAGGTTTTTAAAACGCCCTATTAGAAACTGAAGCTAGTTCTGAGAGGTCATTCGCGTTATATCGATTCATTTCATCTAGAATGATTCCTTGTAAAACAAATACATACTTATAATATAGAAGCGAAATCTGTCTGTATATTTGTAAACCTTTCATGCCTAATCCGCTATAATAAATTTGATGAAATCGTAACAACAACTATATAGTATATAACTGAGCGTAATTTAATGTTGAAGTCGTTGCGAATGAAGTCTTCTAATATTTTACTTTCGAAAGTGTTATTTTTTTCTTTTACTCTTTTTTTCTCATCTAAATAGAACAGAAGATAAATAAATATTATATTAATTAGAGTTATCATAAATATACTTTTAATGACTTATTAGGTCTCTTTTTCGAAAAGTCGGCAGGACATGAGTAGTCGGTTTTATACCCAAGGATGTCTATCGTTTAAACCCATAGAATAAAATCCGTAAAACCAAATCGATTGTAAAGAGCAGCTATTAACTACTAACGTTTTACAAAACATAAAGGCAGTGGATATATATTCTTATTTTTAATATTTTACCAAAGAGATCTGGTAATATCCGCCCATCACGCCAACGATCGTTTGTATAATTTATTTATAGCTCCCACGTGATGCTTAGTTACAGTCATACTATCTGATTCCTTCTTTTATCTTTAGATTGGTATTCTTTAACGATAACAGGGCCTCTCTGCTCTATTTATAAATTTTGCATCGTCGACTGTTTTTTTTATACAGGAAAAAACCTCTTATGGGTACCGCCGCCCGACGGGGACAGGCGGCGGTTATGTCGGACTCGCACCGACTAAAACGACCTGTGTGCTCCACCACGCTGCCGATGGCAAGGACAGGGTATCGTTCTACACATTGCTCCCCATCCCCGCCGACAGCTCTAATCCCAGGGAACATCTCCTCTGGGTAGGGACCCCTCGAAAGAGAAGTCCAGTTCGGAACGCTGGAAGGTCGCCTGTCAGGGTGGCAGATCATGCATGGGCTTAGGCAAGTCTCTACCACCTGGACTCGGCAGCGAAATCGTCGACGATGCTTCTGTGCTTGCTCTAGCTCCTGACGTGTGAAAACCGTTACGCGTAAATATAGATAGGATCACATAGTATTTCTATTATAATAGAATATTAGTTGATAAATAATAGCAGTATAAATTCATTTTTTCAACTCCTTAACAATATTATAGCTATCGCGGTGTGACCCGAATGAGTAAATTACTCATTTGGGTCAAATTGTGACATAAAGCCAAGTAACTGCTAAGTTTAACGGCCGCGGTCACGAACTGACTGGCCGGTTAGGAAAATCAAACTTAAAGTACGTCATCTATTTAGACTTAATGATTAATATTAATTGGTATGCCGTGTGGTATCCGGCTAAGTAGAATAGAACACTCTCATTTCTTACCAAGATGTTATAAACGGCGACTAAGGTAAGTTGACCCACCGCGTGGTATTGTAACGTTTTCCCCCCTGTACCCTTTGTACATATTTTTATACTTCATCATATTTATAATTAATATTATTTAAATGAGGTTAGAGCGCTCGCGCTCCACCATTGAAATACATAAAACAAGCGCATAAGCGCTAGCACTTTTAAATTATATATATTTGGCACGTGATTCGTCTAGTTGGTTAGGACCCATTTAACGTTGTGATTGTAATAACTCAAATCCTTTTAGAGCGTCAGAGACCACAGATTCATCAGATTAGAGCAGTAAAATAAACATAAATTATTATTAGTTATTGCACAATAATCGCACGACCCATAAACAGGATATATATGTTCAATACATGAACCGATTCCATATATTTATTACATGAACGCATCCTATATATTTATTACACGAACGCATCCCATATATTTAATACACGAACCGATCCCATATATTTATTGCATGAACAGATCCCATATCTGTTAATACATGAATAGATTCTTTATGTTCGATACATATATATGTTTATTACACGAATCGAACCCATTATATATATTAAAAAAATGCTGAACATTCAGAAGGTTGAATGTTCTTTATTGTAATATTTCATAAATAGTCATCAGAGAGGATATATTAATTTTGATATTTTATATTTAATAATATATTTGTTTGCCATCAGAATGGGTCATAGAGTTATGTCAATAATAACTGAAATAATGTATTTTAAAGCCAACAGAAGGATCACTCGAGTAACATACTGCAAGTCTACTTAAACCATCCCGATGGGAAGTTCAAGATAATGGGAAGATTAAGATAATTTTTTGAAGCCATCAGAAAGATCATTCACTCGATCTAATACCTAACCCTTAAACAACTCCGTAGAGCAGTTTAAGTAATGTGGTATCCTTCTCCCATCTTTTATATTCTTCCGATATGGAAAAATATAAAGAGAGAAGAGATAGTCAGTAGCTCCTCACCCGCTACCAACGGTGAGCTCCGTCCATAGGATATGAGCCCCCCCCCGTAGGGTTAGGGTATGCAATTTATAGTGCGCCTGTGCCCTTGAGCACAGGTTATTTATAATATGTTTTATAAACACCCGTCATTGCTCTTAAAGAGAATGGGGTAAATAATAATAATAATAAATAAGGACCGTAGTCCAAGATAAGGCACGTGTGCCTGGGTTAAATACTAGGACCTAAGTCCAAACTTTATTTCAGCCGTAGCTGTTGAGTTGGCGTTAGCCATAATTGTTTTGATGAGGCTTAAAGCCTTTAATTGTTGATATAAATCAACCAATTCTTATAATAAGACAGTGCATCTTGCCAATAGCAAGCATTTCAAGCGGTACGTTCCGCGTTCGTTGTCACCACGTGTAGTGGAAAACATAATAGCACGAAGCTAAAACTGTACATGACTCCTCGGATATCACATAACAGTAAATTGTTGTAATCGTTGGCACCACGCGTAGTGGTACATATATTGTAGGTTTGCATATGACTCCGTAGAGATCACATAATAGCAGGTTTTGTATTCGTTGATACCACACGTAGTGGCATAAATTGTAGGTTTGCACATGACTCCTCAGAGATCACATAACAGCAAGTTTTGTTTCGTACCACACGTGGTGGCAAATAATATATTTTGTAATTCATTACTCCGTAGAGCGTTAGCGTTATATTTTTATATTTCAATCATTTGCATTTATAGTGCAAGCACTATTGTGTTAAATAGTTATATTTATAATAAAATGTGTCGACGCACGCTTGCGTTGAATTCTTTTGGCTTAAGCACCATCGGCATACAAGAATTAGTTATTTATTTGTTACACGTAGCAAGCTACGTAAGATAGAGATATAGCACAGGCAACACTTTCTAAAGCTAGTCCGCAATCTTGTTAGTAAAGACCCGACCAGCGGCCCTATGACATGCTATAATGTCGTAAACATTCGTGGTATCACTGACACTAAGCTATGGGGAAGCCCTCAGAAGGACTATCACACGTCACATGTAGGTTTTACCCCGCACGCTCCATGCAAAACTATGAACAAAGTCCACAGTTCGGTTCCATCACTGCTATGACATCGCTTCGGCTAGTAAACTAGACTCCACAACATCTAGCAACATTCGGTCGTGATTTCGGCACTACTGAAAGACAACAGACATCGTTTCCAACGCCAAATCATCAATCAGTAACATTTAAGAAACCACATTGTACCAGCACTACTTCTGGAGTCCTAGGCGTCCAAAGATCAAACAAGGCTTCACAGTAGAGATCGGAGATCAATACCGGCCTAAAATTCAATCCGTATCACCCGAAACTCACCAAAGTAACTCTAGCTGCTCTGTATCAAGACGGAAGACCATCATGATATTCACAGCCTGGAGTAGACCGAGGCGAGGCTCGCTACAACGACCGAAATCATTGCAGGCCTGAAACCATCAATCCGACACCAGTACTCACCAGAGTCTAATTCGGTACAGTGCCCAGCACCACTCAGCGAAGTCACCCTCACCAAGTTGTTTTCAGGCACTATAAAGCGTTCGAGAATAATAATAAACTTGTAACATGTAATAAAATATTACATTAATTATTTGTGAGATAAAAGACCGAAGTCTCTCACAACACCGTTCAGGCAAGCCGAAACTTTAAATATATGCTAGGGATCATGGCGCTACCCTGTACCTGGTACGGGAAACGTTAGCCTTCGCCTTTCAGCCGCTCGGCCGCAGCGCTCCCGGCAACGTCCGCCAGACATCCACCCACATCTATTTCCCGCGACTGTCGTGACGTTCGGTCGCAATGGAAAATTTTAGTATGGAAAATTGGAAATGTATGGGAAAAATTTGAAAAAAATATTTTCATGAAAAATTTACAGGTATGTAACGGGTATCGAAAACCCATTCTGAAAACCCATATAACATGACAAACAAATATTTTATATATATACATTCCTTAACATACTACCGCTTCAGTACATAACTCTGCCAAAATGTATGTAAGGTTGGAACCGTCACAGTATCCAGTTGAATAGAATAGACCACCCTTTTTCTTACCGAATTGTCGTAAAATACGACCAAAGGTAAGTTAACGTCAGGCAGGCTTCGGTCGTAAAATACGTTGCCAGATCATGTGACAACATGTTTGTAACATGTTGTCACATGTCAATTGGGATACCAGAAGCGCCAGAGTTTACGAATGACAAGAGAGAATAGAAGAGATAAATATATTGTGCCGACCCCACTTATAATGGATAAAGGCAGGTTTATTATTTATTATTTTTATAGGATTTGCGATAAAGTAACTAGAAAATGTAGAGTGGACTATTTGTTTTCATACCCGATACATGCAGGATTTGTGAAAAAGTAAAAAACCCTGCACCACCACCACAATACACTACACAACTACTAGACACATTGACTAGACACATAAGCTCAACAATCGTTTCGCCCCGCAACCGAATCGTCGTAAAGAGACGCCGACACAAATTTGGGATTTCGCATGTCAGTAAATTTTTATTTAAAAAACTTAAAATTTATATGAACCCACCCTTTGGATATGGTGACGTGCTATTATCATTTGGTTATTATGGCTTAGCCATTCCGTTTTAACTACGAACTATAAAAAATATTCAATGTTTATATCTACATGATTAAAACCTGTCGGAAATAAGTATCAAGGTTGGAAAACGACAAAATTGCCTCTCGTAAGTAACTATTTTAGGATGAATCGATACGGCCTCCGGGTTTCAATTCAATGTAACTAAAATATTCAAACATCGGATATACGTGATAAAAAGGAAATACTCTATGTATACTACAATATATAAGTCGGCCTTGAGCAATGTAAGAGAAGGTAGAATTGAACTTTATATACTGGAAAAGTAAAAATGTGAAATAAGCCCCCCGAATAATGGGTAAAATTTATAAAATGGTCATAAGTTAAGGCGTATGGGTCACAATTTTGGGCAATGAAAAAGATTCATGAAAGAAGAGTGCATGAAAGTGAGATGAGAATTTTAAGGTAGATGTGTGGTGTAAAAGGCTGGATAAAATACAAAACGAGTTTATAAGGTAAGTCTCAAAGTTGCGCCTATTATAGAAAAGAAGAGAAGTGCAAGATTAAGACGGTATGGACATATAATAAAGGGGGATAAAAATTATGAGACAAAATGGATATTAAATATGAATGAGGATGAATATGTGGCCAGAGTGAGGCCGAAAAAGAGATGGTTGGATTTGTGTGTAGTATGACATGCATTTAAAAGGAGCACCATAGTCAACGTACAGTAGGAGAGATCATCATCCTCCTGCCCTTATCCCACTCTAAGTGGTCGGCACAACATGTTACCAACATGTTGTCACACAATTTGACTACGTATAATACGACCGGCCGCCTACCTGACGTTAACTTACCTTAGTCGTATTTTACGACCTCTCGGTAAGAAAGAGGGTGGTCTATTCTACTCATCCGAATACCACACGGCGTGTCAACTTACCTTAGTCGCCTTTTACGACACCTCGGTAAGAAAATGAGGGTGGCATATTCTACTCAGCCGGATATCACACGGCCTTGGCCTCGGAGAGAATGGAAGCGCAAAACAAGTTCTGCTGATCCTACTTAGAATAGGATAAAGGCAGGTAAAGGATGATACTAGAAGTAATATAGGTATTATTTTTCTAGAACATTTATATTAAAATATATTTAACGTAAATGTAGAATGCACTATTCGTTTTCATACTTGATACATGCGGGATTTGTAGAAACGGTAAAAAACGTATACCACACCACAAAACACCACACAAGCACTACACATATTCACTATCACAAACTCAACAATTCTTTACCCCGCAAATGACAATCATAAAGAGGCTCCAATAAAAAATTGCGTTTTCGCTTTTGCTGTGCGATTTTTTTGTGGAATAATCGACTATATTTGAACACTAAAACAAACGCGAAAAATAGAAAACCAGTATTGTTACAAAAATAAAACAAAAATATTAGATAGGAGAGGAACAAACACATAGTGTGTTGAAACAGCAATTTGTTAAATGACATCGTAAAAAGTGATATTTACATTTTGTTGTCAATATATTTTATTGTATTTATTATGTATACTATAATGTTATTTTATATTACTTAAAAACTTTTTGTTTATAATTATTAGATACTTGTTATTTTTAAGTCTAATTAATTATACTTAATATTTATTTTTCTTTTAACTCAAGACTGGTTGGCTGCAAGAGATTTTGATTGCGAAATAATCCCAACTTTAAACTTACTATGTTGTTTTTTTAATTATTTTTATATTCATTTAAATATGTGCAATAAAGAGATTACAAACAAACAAAGTCTATTACACATACCTATATTCTTTGATTTAATTGCTATTATGTAGTTACTAATCACATGCCGTGTGGTATTCGGCTGAGTAGAATAGACCACCCTCATTTCTTACCGAGGATTCGTAAAAGGCGACTAAGGTAAGTCAACCCTCCGTGTGGTATCCGGCTGAGTAGAATAGACCAACGTCATTTCTTATCGAGGTTTCGTAAAAGTCGACTAAGGTAAGTTTACTCACCGTGCGGTATTCGGTTGAGTAGAATAGACCACCTTCTTATCGAGGGGTCGTAAAATACGACTAAGATAAGTTGTCGTCAGGCAGGCGGCCAGTCGTAAAATACGTAGCCAAATCGTGTGACAACATGTTTGGGCATGTTGCGCCAAACCCGCTTAGAGTGGGATAAGGGTAGGAGGATGATGAGAATGATATATAGTTACTAATCACATGAATTATTTCCTGAGACTTGAAAAGAATTTTAATGTAATTAAAACGAGATGAAAACTTATAGTTCGATATCAGAAAAGTTGTAATTAGTTTGGAGATTGTTTCAAATTCAGTTGCTACTACTAGCAAGTTTGAAATAATTAACCAAATTTCAGATCGAACTTCAGACAGACTCACTAGTTCACGATAATGAATGGCAAATCTGTTTAGTTTATTTATCTGTTTTAAGTAATATTCCATGATAAATTGTGAAATTAAAAACGTTTTATTTTGAAAAACTTACGAAGGTATCGATTAAGTTTAAAACTATTTTTTATAGAAATCGCCTATACTCATTTAATATGGTATCGGGTTAGCCCGGTTACGCATATCCCAGATGTTGTTGGTCAACATCATATGCAGGTTTTCACGATATTTTCCTACACCAAAAGCAAATGATAAAATATCAATAAATCAATCAAAATAATTTTTAATCAAGTAAGCTTGTAAAAAAGTCCTCTTGAATCTTCAAGGATCAATTATTAGATTTAATTGAGCTAAAATGGTTCGGAATAAAACTAGTTCGGAATGTTGCCTTTACCGAGAAGAAAGAAACTCGGCGGTCAATTATTTGAACATTTTAAAATTTATATTATTATCTCACTGCAGTCTTGTTTGAAGCTGAAAGGATTTTCAAATCCAAGCATTTTTACGTATAAGCATACCTCGTAAATTTAATTGAAACTTTTCTGTACATAAGTTTAATATGGATTGTGGAATTTTATTGTAGCAGCAAGTACCGAGACCAACGAATGAGTTGCTAACTCTGCTGAGTCGCGACGCAAGCTTTTTGTGACCTCTGGTATATCTATGATATACATCGTACTATGTATCAAACATATGAATATTTTTTTTATTTAGTTTTCCTTTTTTTATTTAGACAATGTAAGTTATTTTTTATTTTCTATTTTATTTAAATCAAGTGAACCCCTTGTTCAGAGTCAAAAGGTTACATCATTCGACCTCCATGGTTTGTAAGGTGAATCAACTACAATTTCTGTTGTGTTAAATTTAGTAAATAAGTAGAAGTCTTCAAGGTAGAATGAAACTATATATCGCTGAAAAATTTTATTTCAAGAAATGTCTCTCAATTCATGAATATTAAATTCCACATCAACGACTTGATAATAGTAGCAAGTTATTAAAAAGTCAATTTAATATAAAACGAGAACAATATAAGGTCAATACAAAATTTCAAGGTTTTTTAAATATTTAATCTTTATTAATGAAATATCCAAAATTATTTCATTTTATACTAGTATAATGCAGTATTTATTTTTAACTTGATTCATCATCATCCTTTTGCCCATATCCCACTCTAAGTAGGGTCGGCACAACATGTTACAAACATGATGTTACATGACTTGGCTGCGTATTTTACGACCGGCCGCCTGCCTGACGTCAACTTACCTTAGTCGTTTTTTACGTCCCTTCGGTAAGAAAGAGGGTGGTGGCATTTATTTTTAACTTGATTAAAGGCATATTAGAAGTGATTTACTATCAACCTTTAGTAACCAAAATATCGTTAGGAGATAAACTCCACGACATAATCGCAAAATCCCTTAATTGAAGAGATTGTGGTAGTGAAAGTATGTTATGATAGTGAATGTATGTATGTAGTACTAGTATGTGACGGTGGTGGTATGTAGTTCATGCGTTGTCATTAAACCTCCGTGTTTTAGGTATGAAAATGTTTAGCATTATTTTACATATAGTGGTAAATTATTTATCGCTAGTTACTTCGTTAAGCAAATTGTAGTAACTTTCACTAATTTAAAAAGAAGGAAAGCAACGTAAGTAAAGCTATATTTTCACTTATATATTTTCTGCATCTAATAAAAACTTGACGTATAGTCAAGCAAAAACGGTATATTGTAAGCTTTTTGAAGCTCTCTGATGGGGTCAAGTAAAAAAAATAAGTTTACTTTGTACTTAAGCTTTCTCAGTGAACGAGCTTACTTATACTACATTATAGCACTCAACAACGCTAGTATATAATCAGGTGTGCAAGATTCTATAAAAAGTCACCTTTTTTAAATATAAATCAAATATATGCTAAAATATATGTAAAGCAATTATTTTGTTATAACTTTACTTGCTAATGAGTGCATGAAAGTATTATAGTTGGAAATATAATAAAAAATTCAAGTAGCGGCGTGTATCCCACTGCTGGGCATAGGCGTCACTCCGTTTCTGGTGAGAAAAGTTGGAGCTAAGACACACCACGCTGCTCCAATTCGCATTGGTAGATTACACATATCCCAAGAATTCTTTAGAGATATGCAGATTTCCTCACGATGTTTTCCTTCACCAGAAAGCGAGTGATAAATTTCAATTATCCATTAGACACATAAGTTTTTAATAGAAAATCTTATTGATACCTGCTCGGAGTTCAAACTCGTGACCCCTCAAAAGAGTTGCACGATCTCGCCGCTGGGCTTTCGCAGATCTGGTGATATAATAAAAGGTTATTATAAATCCCCAGTCTGAAAATGTTTTATTGTTAAGTAAGAGCTAAAAGTTATTAAGTTAAATAGTAATTTCAGAATAAAAGGCATCATGTAAAAAAAAACATTCTTCTTCAATAAAGACATATACAGTGACAAACGTCACAACAGGATTAACACGTTACAAAGCATTACGGAATATTTTCCTCGTACGGCATTATCTTTATCGAATAAGCCGAAATGTAAATATATATTCCCGACATACATATTCTTTTATGTGATACACAAAGCAAGTTATGTATAAATTAGAATATTAATCTGAGCCTTTGTAACGATTCTGACAGGTTCCAAAGTATTTTTTACATCAGGGATATATATACGGACACAAAATCGACACAAATTCATGCTTTCATTCTAAAATAAATAATAAATATATGGGACACTTAAACACACAAGCAGTCGTCCGTCCCCAAAGTAAGTAACTCAATACTTGTTATTAATTATGTTGACTGGCCCGTTGGCGCTGTGGGTAGTGACCCTGCCTTCAGCTCCGCATTCGCGGGTTCGATTCCCGCCGAAGGCCATCATTTTCTTTAAACAAATTGTTGGTTCTTCGAGCCTGGGTGTGTATTTGTATTTAAGTATGTATTTAAACTTATATATGTAGTATATCTACCAGTTGTCAGTCATCCATAACACAAGTATTAAGTTACTTACTTTGGGAACGGACGACCGTGTGTGTAAATGTCCCATATATATATTTATTTATTTATTTAATACTTGTGTTATGGGGCCGGACAACTGCTAAATAAATTATTTTAAATATATACTTAAATACCAATATCCACCTAAGCTCGAAGAACCAACACATTGTTCAAAGAAAATGTTGGCCCTCGGCAGAATCAGCCCGTGACCTGCGGAACTGCATGCAGGGTCACTGCCAAATGCGCCAACGAGCCAGTCATGAAAAAATTCGTTCGTTCAATTATTTGAACAAAGCAAGCCATGGATCGGCATGGTTTTTGGAATGGAAATAATTCAATTAATCCAAAGATGGAAGGTATTTCAGGGTTTTACGGCAAAGATTTATTTTTATAACAGTACTGAAGTCAAGACAGGCGAAGTCGCAGACAGAAACTATCAGGCTATATAATTGCTAATCACACCTCAATCTCAGCTCTTTTATATTATTCAAGATTAAAAAAAATATGTTCTAAATAAGTTAAATGGTATATCCGAGGTCCAGATCGGATAACAGCCGATATTTTGTTCGGAAAACATATATTTGTCTGCAAAACTCAAAAATTGTAAATGAAGTAACCTAAAGTTTTACATAACTTATTAATATATATATGTAAAGTCCGTAATCTCTTTCACAAATACTGCGTTGATATAGATGAAATTTACATATAGGATAGCGAAATATCTAGATAACTAGCTAAAACATCTAGTTAATATTTACATTAACGCGAACTAAGCCGAGAGGACACCTACTTGTAAGTAAAAAGGTTTACAAAATTCCGCATTAAATGTCAAATATTTCTATATAACTTTACATTTACAAAAATCTCTAATCGTCAAAAATTCAAATAAATTTAAACCTCAGCTTAATGTGACTCTATGTTATTTTATTTACTGACTCTTGACTGCTGGGTTAGGTACTAAGTAGATAACTGCTTGACCACTGACCACTATCTCATCCTGTCAGACACCACTATCATCTAAACGCTATCTTGTCTATTGATATGTGATGCGGTAGTTTGACTAAAAAGAAAATGACAATTATTTAGAATATATATTTATTTGACTATGATCTTTTGCAATGAACGTTATGGTCTGTTCATAAAGCGATTTAACTAGATTAACCACACGACGAAATGATAACATGTATTTTACAAAATTATGTTCTTATTGTTTATGTATTCATCCTTCGTAATTTATTTAAATTGCAGTCCTTTGTGACTCTAGCCAAAGCTACTCTTTCAAAATGTTTTACCTATTAAAAAGGTTGGTTATATTGCAAGGAGAGTGATTTTTTATAAGTAAATCTTTTTTATAATAATTTCAGAATTCACGAAAGTATTTTAATTTAGTTTGGAATAACATCTTTCAAAAAAATCTTTGATAAAAGCTTACTGTAAAAGATTTCATAATTAAAACAATCTAAGCAATTAAGCGGCTTTGAAAAACCATTAGCGAAGAGTGTGTTAATTATAAAATGGCTGAATTGAGCGTTGATACGGTTTCAAATTATTATGCATTAATGAAGCTTGAAGAAAATCAATATTCAACTATTTATATTGAAAAAGTAATAATCATATTATTTTGCTATAAAGACGCGATAAAGAAAATAAAAAATATACGTTATGCTAAATGTAGAGTGTAGTATAAGCATGGACTGCAAAGCACGTCTCTGTGGGTGTGTGTGTGTGTGTGTGTGTGTGTGTATGTGAACGTAATGTAAACTTGTAGGTTATGATTATAAATAATAGATTTAAACCGTTTGGTATCCGGCTGAGTAAAATAGAGCACCCTCATTTCTTACCTAGGTGTCCTAAAAGGCGACTAAGCTAAGTTGACGTCAGGCAGGCGGCAGGTCATAAAATACCCAGCCAAATCATGTAATAACATGTTTAAAACACGTTCTGCACACCCACTTACAGTTGGATGAAGGCAAAATAAATAAATAATAAATTTATTTATTTTGCTTTTAATAAACAGTAGTAATTAGTTAAGTTGATCCTAAACAGTCATTAACTACATCGTCGTCTTACCGTATTCTCAGTTAAGTCTTTAACAATTAACTAATCTTAAACCATATAATTAGTTTTCAAGATCTTTTTGAACATTCTTTTAAACGTTAAAAGTTATAACAGTAAATGAAAAAATTACTTTAAGTAAATTAGAGTAAAAATTTAAATAGTCTTCCAAAGCACACCATGTTAGCGCCGTGAGGTAATTATAAAATGGCCGAATCATGCAGGAACTATAACTGCAGTAATGAAGGTATTGGAGAATTAATATTGCACACTTAATTTTAATCAGACTTCTCTACACTTTTTTAATGAATAATAAAATGAGTAAAATGTTTTACCCTAAATTCAATTCTTAAAAAGTATTTAATGACAAATAATTAAATAAAACATATAATTAAAAAAGAAGTGATTTTATATTAAACCGTTTTGATACTTTATTGATTAGTAGTTTCCCATTCTACTTTGCTTCATCTAACGATAAGTAAAAATGAAATCTATATTGAAATATAATAGAAGATATCAATTTATTAGTACAAGATGCCGTGTGATATCCGGCTCCATAGAATAGACCACCCTCCTTTCTTACCGAGATGTCGTAAAAGGCAACTAAGGTAAGTTGACGTCAGACAGGCGGCCGGTCGTAAAATACGTAGCCAAATCATATGACAACATGTTGTAACATGTTGTACCGACCCACTTAGAGTGGGATAAAGGGCAGGAGAATGATCAATTTATTAGTACAAGATGCTGTAATTTCCTGTATAGGAATGTAGCTGTCTGCAATGTAAAAATTTCTCCCTCTAATTTAATAATAATCACTAAATATTAAAAAAAGTCCACTACGTGCAATTTTTATATTGCATCCCATACGCAGCAATATTCATTTTATAAAGACTTTGTTAAGAAGTTTCATTGGTTACAAAATGTCGAAATAATGTATGATAAAGTGAATTAATATTTCTAAATTAGAAGGAAATAAGTAAAATATAAATATATACTCTATGCATGTTCAGTTGAAGTTATGTTATAACGGAAATATTCAAATTCTGCGACAAACCTTAACCATCTATTACAACTGAATCTATGAAGTGCGTATCGTTACCGCAGCTAAGCCTTTACTTAGCGACAATAATTCCAAGTAAACGCAGCTAAGTCCGCTAATCCAGCGAGAACCACGGTAATGCCAGTTTTCCAACGAAACTTAATATGCAAATTTAACGCGACTTACTCTACTGAGACATTATTTTTACACTTACCGGAATCCGTTAACACTCAAATACGTTGCACTCAATCACTTCACAAGTCACATAGATCGCACCGGGTCAATTCCGATATCACTCACGTCACAGACACTATGATAGGTCACAGCTTTTTTTTATTGGCCAAAGTTCCCTGGATACGACAAGCGGTCTCTCGTTCGCCGCAGCCTCAACTGGCTGGGGCGACGCTACCGCGCGTGTCCTTTACCCACCCCGCGCCGCTTACCTCGCACCACGGGCAAATAGAAATAAAGTATGCGCTGTAAGGGCAGAACGTGGAAGAAAAACGTATCTAGATGCCTATGGAGTAAATTAGTTGGCCACGTTTGACTGAAATCTGATGAAAGGCGTGTCTCTAACAAAAAGCACGTACTTACGGACCTTAGGTAAGCACGCTTGCCTAATAGGTATTTCGCTGTTGAGACAGTGAAATGGATGAACGGAAAGTATTCCAACTTTAGGTGTGCGTATGAAAAATAATAAGCCTAGCGTTTCTCAACAACGATTGGTATCTCTTATCTTTATATAATAATAACTTTATTTATAACAAATATGTACAAGTTATATCTATCTTAAATTACTTACACGCTACTACTATACAAATCATGCCCACGTGGAATGGTCCCAAGAATGCTGGCGTTTCCGCGTTGAATCGCTAAGCTGATTCTTTGTGCGAAAAAGGAGCCAGCCTTCCTGTCACCCGAAGAGGCGATCAACCGAGGTGTTAAAACGGATAAAAATTTTTTTGCACTTTGGCTCCATGGCCCTAGGGTCTCAACTGCAAACGGCACAAATATATAACTCTCAACGAGAGATGCATACTTTCGCCGCTTGCCGGATTCGGCCATTTCCGCCGCAGCTCCAGGTCTGGACGCCGTATCCCTGATATGGGACGAGGCTAACGTATCAAAGCATGTTGCGTCCCACATTAGGGCCCGTCCCCGTTCCCAAGGAACCAGCGTCAGACCGTCTGGTCTCTTGCCATCATCCCGACATATCCCGGAAGGCTCGAGAAGAGATATATATAATTAGTTAACTTCTTAGATTCTTCTTAGGTTTCTAAGAAATATACCACAGCAAATTGTAATTATGTATCCATACTTAGACTTAAACGATAAAATTGTTATTTTTATCGAGAAACCTATTTCTTGACGATGTTTTGGCGCAGAACGAGGAGAGTTGACAATGCCTTAATGAATGAAAGCAGTGCTAGTGTAATTGTGGTGCTGTTCATTCTGTTAATTGTTAGATGGTAGACCACATAGTGCAATCTACATGACATTAATAGTCGTTCAGGTTATTCTATCTATTTATTAGGTTCACTTACAACGTATTTACACTAATACATGGATAAAAAACCTTATGTATATCAGGCTGTGTTAAAGTGACCTAATTCAAAAAAGTCAAGGGACCCATAATTTGGAAAAGCATGAAAACAAGTTTTTTTTATAGTTGGCAGCGTGATATCATACTGGGATATGATGGCATTGCAATAATGATGTAGGACAATGTATCTAACTTATTTAAGCCTTATTTGGTATTCAGTCACTATTTAAGTGACTAAGCATCTAAGCATCATCCTCCTGCCTTTGTACCACTCTAAGTGGGGTCGGCATGTTACAAACATGTTGTCACATGGTTTGGCTACGAATTTTACGACCGGCCGCCTGCCTGACGTCAACTTACCTTAGTCGTATTTTACGATCCCTCCGTAAGAAATGAGGGTGATCTATTCTACTCAACCGGATAGCACACGGCGGGTCGACTTACCTTAGTCGCCTTTTACGACACCTCAGTAAGAAATGTGGGTAGTCTATTCTATTCAACCGGATAGCACACGGCGGGTCGACTTACCATAGTCGCCTTTTACGACACCTTTGTAAGAAATGAGGGTGGTCTATTCTACTCAGCCGCATACCACACGGCGGGTCGACTTACCATAGTCGCCTTTTACGACACCTCAGTAAGAAATGTGGATGGTCTATTCTACTCAGCCGCATACCACACGGCGGGTCGACTTACCATAGTGGCCTTTTACGACACCTCAGTAAGAAATGAGGGTGGTCTATTCTACTCAGCCGCATACCACACGGCGGGTCGACTTACCATAGTGGCCTTTTACGACACCTCAGTAAGAAATGTGGGTGGTCTATCTATTTAGCCGGAACCCACACGGCAGACTTAAATCCTAAACATGCGATATATAAATAGAAACTTAACTAAATATTATAATTATTTAAATATAAACCCAGCATAACTAACAAAAAACAGGGTAAATTATAATAATGTAAGTTTATTATTACTTTTCTTTAAAAATTGCCTTTGTCCATTACAATGAGAAATATTTCAACGGTGGCGTCGAAAGAGGCCTACTTTCTCAAATAGTTGGCTGCGAAAGTTTCTGTACATTTTGCTACTGCACAAATGTAACGTTGAAAATGTAATAAAAGTTTCCTGAAAGTTGAATTGACTTTAAACTAACTATTAAAATAGCAGTATTATAAACGAAAACTGTAAAGGGCATGTTCTCCGATGGTTAGACGAGTGAAATAATGGGTTCCAATTTTATCCGCAGTCTTTTAAACGTGGTAAAACTGTTAATCACGCTTTGTATATTTTAAATAGAGCTGTGATAGCCCAGCGGTGAGACCGTGCGACTCTTTCGAGTGGAACGCGAGTTCAAACCTGGGCAGGCACCAATGAGTTTTTCTATTAAAACTCATGTGTCTAATGGGTAATTTCAATTTATCACATGCTTTTCGGTAAAGGTAAACATCGTGAGGAAACCTGCATATCTCTAGAGAATTCTGTTGATATGTGTAACCTACAAACGAGCATTGGAGCAGCGTGGTAGGTTTTAGCTCCAACCCTTCTCTCCAGAAACGGAGAGAGGAGGCCTATTCCCAGCAGTGGATTGTAACAGGCCGCTACTTTTATATTTCAAATAAACTAAACTTTTTGACTACATTATTATAGGTTTGTTGTATGAAGGTCATACCCGTGACTTCGCTCGCACAAACTTAAGCGTTTCAGTACCTGAGTATTGCAATATATGTTTTGTTACCCAAATGTATAAGCCTTAATCGTGCCAAATTTCATCAATATTGGTCCAGTTAAAACGTTACAGACAGAAGCACTATAACTATAACATAACTACCTTGCTATAATCCGCACGGGTTAAGCGAATGCATGCAAAGCTTATGTGTATGAAGCAGGCAAAATTTACCCACCCTATATCGAGATTGTGGTGGTGGTTGTGTGTGCTGCTTGTGTGCATTGTTGCTGGTGGAGGCGCCTTGGGGTGCGTGTGGTGGCTTGTCTTGCATGTATAAGGTGCGTAAATTTTGCCTGCTTCATACACATTAGGTTTGCATGCATTCGCTTAACCCGTGCGGTATAGCGAGGTAGTTCTGTTATAGTGCTTGTAATATGGAATTCCGCAAAGTAGCGCCGGCTTCCATAAATCGTAACAGACAGACTCTACGAATTATTAATATTAGTATGAAAGTATGTATTTGTGTTAGGTTGTAAAAGCTTTTGTGCATGCGTGCATGATTAATTACACGCAATTAATTAAAAGCTTCGCAACTATGACGTGAAATCCTCCTTTGTTATAATAATCACTAAATTTTCGCTAACTACGGAAGCCTTATAACATGAAATTATTATGCACAGTATTTAGTATTTAATAAATACTCACAAAATTAAACATTATACTCTGAATTTAACTTACTCGCAAAATTCCGCAACTTTAACTTTACCATTACAGCAGTTTAAAAACACTGTTAAAAAAAGCTAAAACAGAAAGCATACTATACTATTGAGGATTATTTAGACAATAAGAATGCATAGATAAAACTACTTTTCGACCCTGTATAAGACATAAATAACTATATGTAACTAGTAATAAGAATTATTCTTTGAAAAGAGCAACCGTCGAGTTTTCTGCTGGTTCTTCTCGGAACCTGCGAATTTCCGAACCTGCTGGTTCGGAAATCTGTTCCTATGTTGACGATTCAAAAGCACTTGTTTACAAGTTTACTTGAATAAAGAATATTTTGAATTTTAATTTGAATTTGAATTATGAACAAAACCATTATGTGAAGAACCGATCCTAAGAAGGTCAAACATCATTGGCCTAGAATCCCCGGAATGGAGGTCCATCCCATAGAAAGATTCGAGGAAAGAAAAGTGGTATATTCTAGTAAAACTCTTCGTTGCTACCATAAAATTTCTAAATTGATTAAAAATTGAATTGAAAATTATATTTGAGAAGTATATTCGTGAAATTCCGCTTTCCTTTTTCAAATAAGTATCAAAAGAGAGGGCGGTATTAACTGTCGCAATGATTTCGGTCTTCTTTAGCCATTGAGCTCTTAAGGCTTTTTATTCGATGACCGCAATGAATTATTGTTCCTATAAATTCTTCAAACATTTTCAAGATGAAAAACAATTGTAATTTCTAAAGAATTTCATATAATATAAATATACATAGGACACTTACACACACGATCGTCCAACCCCTAAGTAAGTAACTTAATACTTGTGTTATGGGTGACAGACAACTGGTAGATATATTACATATATAATTTTAAATACATACATAAATACAAATATACACCTAGGCTCGTAGAACCAACATATTATTTATAGAAAATGTTGGCCCTCGGCGGTAATCGAACCCATGACGCGCGGTGCTGAAGGCAGGGTCACTACCCACTGCGCCAACGGGCCAGTTAATATATATAACATACTGACACATTTATATATGTATATAACTACACTACAAATACACCTGTGCGATTGGTATCTATGCACAATACACGCTATCATTTAAGCGTAAATATACGCATGCACGATACGTTATAATCTTCTCACACAGAGATGTATTTGCATGCACATACATTCACGCATACATAAATATGAGTAACGTACCCTACATATATGAACATCAATAGCATACGACTAGAAGTGTACTTGACCAAATACAAATAAGTTACTTAACGCCTTTTTAAGTCTTTCTTCTATTCTATTAAGTCATTAATTCAATTCAAATTCGATATTTATTCGTTCAATCTATATTGACAAAAGTGTCACTGATATCATATAGGTCATAATAAATTTTAAAACCAGGATGACATTTAAAAATTCGGATTTTCATAGATACAGTTTTTTTTCTACGAATTAGGTTCTTCTGTACTAATTTTTTATTCTTACTTAAATACCTCCATTCTTTTATATACATATTATATTTAATCTTTTATTTATGATTTTTAAATGAATTGCTTACGTTAAAAAACTTTTTTCCGCTTACTTTTACTTTTACACTTTAACACTTACATTGAAATGCGCATTCTAAGAACTATTTTAATATTTGTAATTTCTTAATGTTCAACGGTGATCGCGATTATGAGAGGTGAGGTTACGTGTCAAAACTGAAAAATATTCTGGACTATACGCCCATTTCCCCATGATAATAAACACTTTAATTAATTTTAATCCTACCAAATTATGATACATTACATTTTTCAATTACCAACCATTTTCAATGTATGTTCATTCAATGTATCCTAACTGAATAAAAGCTATTATAGCCGTGCTGAATGACATTAGAAAAATATGTATAGTAAGCGGAATTAAATAATGCACATCGATGTTTAGAACGAAACACCCGGCTAGTTCCGTTTCGTAGAGAGCTGTCACTGTCACTCAGACGTAAGTGACGTTGCGCGTGCATTATTTATTGCCGCGTACTATATTGCTATTCTTCGACGTTATTTAGAGGCAATTAAGTAAATATTTTATTTGATAGTCAACAATAAATGCAAATGACATTCATATACATGCATAGTGCGAAATGAAATGAAATTTTATTATAGGAACGATACAAATGCACTATACGAATCTACACTTGATGTTGAAGAGAATACGGCTGTTGCGTGAGTGTGCATGTAAATTTATCTCTATCTCTCTCTGTGTGTGCGCTTACTAAGTATTTGTAAGTAACAGATAATAAAATTTTGGATTAAAATTTCAGCACAAAAAAATTCTCGATTTATCAAAGAATATCTCTCGTGAGAAATCAAAGGTAGTCTTTGAAAGCACTGTAACAAAAGACGACCTGACTCCTTAATTAAAATACCTTTCACTTAGTATGCTTGTAATTTTCAATTATGCAGATATTTTGAATGTTTGTTGATGTTTGACAAATTTTTAATGCTCGTTGCATTTAATTGCATAATCCTACTTAGAGTTCAATTTTCTTAAACGCTCGTATCGACTTATTAAAATCTTGTTGCTGACCTGAAGCTCTTAGATAGTTAGTGAGAAATAGCAGCCTGTTACGATACCACTATTGGGCTTTTTCTTCTACTAGAGAAGCTTCTTCATCTAGAAAGAAATAGAGTTTAAGCCCACCGGTGTTCTGATTTGTATTTGCAGATTACATATATACCAGGAATATTTAAGAATTCGTAGCGATTTCTTTTAACTAAAACAACTCGTTGAATACTAAATGTCAATCAAGCTCATTTATGTTCATTTTATTGATTTATAGAAGCAGGTGTTATTTTGCGGAATTCCATAGTACAGATACTATAACAGAACTACCTTGCTACCATCCGCACGGGTTAAGCGAATGCATGCAAAGCCAATGTGTATGAAGCAGGCACAATTTACGTACCTTACACATGCAGGACAAGTCACCACATGCAATCCAAGACGCCTCTACCAGCAACAATGCACACAAACGGTACACACAACCACCACCAGGATGATAGTCACGACAAAATCGTTATGCATTACAATGTCTTTACTAAAAGTGATTTACGGGACTCTATTAAAACTTATTTTCCTTATTTATATGATAACATGACCGAAAACATCTTGAAGTAACCTGCACGTATTAACGGATCTCTATCCAATTTATTGGAACTCTAACCCTTCTCCCTAAATGGTGAGAACCTTTGCGTAGAAGTATGATAATAACAGGCTCTTAATAAAGCCTGGTGCTTATAAAATCTTGTCTTGAAATAATTGTCCTTGATTGGTTTTAAAGTGAACGCCTCGTTCCCGGCGCAGACTAATTGGGCGCAAACAACTTAAGCGCTACGTTGATCTTTCCGCACCTTTAAAATTTCCCTTCGAATATTCTAATAGACTCAATTAGTACTTGAGAAATCGTCCCTAAAATAAACTATTAATTGGTAATGTGAAAAAATAATCGATTTTTAGTTGAAATCTATTATTTTTTATATACTTAATGATTTATTTATTTTTTGAAATAAACTAAAATAATAAATTCTCTAAATATTATAAATAGGTGTTTTCAAATCGATTTTATTAATTACTCTCGTTTTACAAGCAATACAACAGAACTAACTACTTTGCTATAATCCGCACGGGTTAAGTGAATGCATGCAAAGCCAATGTGTATGAAGCAGGCAAAATCTACGCACCTTATACATGCAGGACAAGCCACCACATGCACCCCAAGGCGCAATTCACCAGCAACAACGCACACAAAAGCAGCACACACACCTACCACCACAATCTCGACGATCGTTTCGCCCCGAAACCGAAGCATCATCAGGAGGATAGGCTCCACGACAAAAATCGTACAGTACATGGCAGTACGATTTTTGTCGTGGAGCCTATCCTCCTGATGATGCTTCGGTTTCGGGGCGAAACGATCGTCGAGATTGTGGTGGTGGGTGTGTGTGCTGCTTTTGTGTTCGTTGTTGCTGGTGAATTGCGCCTTGGGGTGCATGTGGTGGCTGGTCCTGCATGTATAAGGTGCGTAGATTTTGCCTGCTTCATACACATTGGCTTTGCATGCATTCACTTAACCCGTGCGGATTATAGCAAAGTAGTTAGTTCTGTTGTATTGCTTGTAATATGGAATTCCGCAAAGTAACGCCTGCTTCTATAAATCATTTACTCTCGTTTTTTTAATTTATAGAATATTTAGACGTTACTTTGCGGAGATCGATAATACAAAAGTAATAAAAAAATTATTTTGCTTTTTCTTTTCTTTACTCTTGTTTTTCTTGTCTTTGAAGATGAGATGTGCATTTTTGAAAATACACATATTAATTGAATTCTGCAAACCGCTCAATATATTTTAGATTCTTAGTAGTCCGCTTCAATCAATCTTTGTTGTAATAAATAATTGATTTAATAAATCAAAATAAAAGCAAGTTTTCGAATAGATCAAAAATCAATTATTTTTAGTTAATCAATTTCCTTTGAAGTTATAAGAATTAAATAATAATAATGGATTGTTTCAACTCCAAGTCACGTCCCTACTAGTAATCCTAAACGGTCATTGGACAACCAAAGATAAAATAACTGCAATTATTTTTCTCTGCAATGAAAATTAAAATTTATTTATTGACGTTATAATTGGATACACAAAGTAAGGTGTCCAGAACGTCTTACTAATCTAAAGAACCGAAAATTCCAGCAGGTCTGATTACATAGGCTTTGAAAGTTAATACCTTTTGTGTCGTAAGTAGGCCAATCCAATAAGTCCGAAGAATCGACAAGAGAAAGGTCACCGAATACTTTTAAAGGCTCACGCGATAAAACCTTCAACGTTTGAGGTCATAGTTCTATACAATTGTAGCACGTACTTGATTATTTAGAAAAGTCGCATTGAAAATAATGTATAAATACAATAAAAAAATAAACAATCACCGCCATCTATCGGCCGACATTAGTTACACCTAACAATTACTTATGTAAATCAATTATTTTTAATAGGTTTTGCTTTTCTCCGATAGATGGCGTGTTGCAGACACTAATTAGAATTGTATCGCGCTACAAAGAATAATTTGTTATTGAATACAGGTTTTGAATATTTTGTAACAAATCGACTTCTAACTGGTATAGTCTTTAATTGTGTTACCATCCAAAGTGAGACAGTGCAGTGAATTTATACAATTAAAGCCTTTTAATTTAACAGCTAGAAACCCGCGACTTCGCTCGCATCAACTCATGCGTTTAAGCACTCTCAATATAATATATTTTTCCTGTTCTGAAATAATTTTTTTATCCAATATGTTACCCCGGTGTATAGGCTTTAATTGTGCCAAATTTCATATTACTTTAGCGGATTAGACGTGAAATAATAACAGATAGACAGACTTTTAAATTTATAATATTGGCTATAGAATAATCTCTGTGTAAAGTACAGACTATATAGAGAGTCGAAACGAAAAATAAGATGCTCAAAGCTCATGAAGGAGTATTAAGTCGATTTGATATTTTATATGTAACGCAGCGTATTGGAATAAAAGCTGTTGATGCTGGAATCAAATGGAGTATGGAGTACCTTGGTATGTCTTCCACACTATTCCGCGAAATGCAGCTGATAAAGAAAAGTATTGGAATTTTGTTTCTGAAATGAAGTTTAACGTGAAATTTTATTTTCGTCAAAGTCGAATTGTTCAATGCCAAAATTATCGTACATAAAAATAGATAAACCTTTGAGTCCATCATATCTTATTTCTTATTTATGAAAATACAAACTATTGCTCCAAGACAGACTTCTGTTGCAGTCATAGTACCTTGCTACTTTATTTTAAATAGTATTTGTATATTAGTAAAAAACTAAAATTATGTTTCTTTTATTTTTGTTATATTAAGATTATTATAAAAATTTAACAAATATACTACTACTATATTTCGTGCAATATTGTGAAATCTTTCCTATAAATAAATAAATAAATAGTATATTGGACACTTACACACACGGTCGTCCGTCCCCAAAGTAAGTAACTTATTACATGTGTTATGAGTGACAAACAACTGGTAAATACCTACATAAATAATTTTAAATACATACTTAAATAGAACTATACATACAAACTCAAAGAATCAACAAATTTTTTAAGAAAATGTTAGTCGTCGGCGGAGATCGAAACCGCGACCCATGGAGCTGAAGGCAGAGTCATTGCCAACTGCAGGAACCTGGATAATCAAGAAGTACACAACTGCAATGTAAACAATTTTTTCTTGTGTATATAATCTCCCCATTTGATAAATGGAAAATATATTTACGAAGAAACTTCAATAAACGTCCATGCGACTTTGTTAACGTGGTCTTAATTTTATGTAGTCTACCCCAATTAAGGCTAAGCTTGGCTCAAATCAATAGAATTTATAGTGCCATAAAAAAGGTGGGCAAAGGTTATTAATTGTGAAGACTAATGTCTTTATTCAGATTATTAAGTCCCTAAGAGAGAAAATCAAGTTTCGATGAAAACTGAGGCGAGCAATATTTATATTTTATGCAAATATCATGGTACCTTATTTGCATAGGCTGAACATAAGCCTCACTTATTAAGCCTGTTGAGTTTAAAAGAGAATAATCACTTGATTATTCTTGTCTGAATTATAATCAAGAACGAACAGTAAGTAAGTAAAGTAGCGGCCTGTTAGAATCCCATGGCTGGGAATAGGCCTCCTCTCTCCATTTCTGGGGAGAAGAGTTGGAGCTAACACCTACCACGCTGCTCCAATGCGGATTGGTAGGTTACACATATGTCCAGAATTCTCTAAAGATATGCAGGTTTCCACACGATGATTTCCTTCACCGAAAAGCGTGTGATAAATTGCAATCATCAATTAGACACATGAGTTTTAATAGAAAAACTCATCGGTACCTACCCGGGTTTGAACTCGTGTTCCCCTCGAAAGAGTCGCACGGTCTCACCGCTGGGCTATCACAGCTCTAAGTATGAACAGTAAAATCGTATTTATATATATAAAAAGCAAAATAACACCTTGACGGTGGAAAAAGACCTCCATTCTTATTTATTCTGAAAGATTGTAGCTCAGACCTACCTTATAAGAATGGCAGATAGTTTTGGCTCTGAAATTATCCAGCGATATGCAAGTGTTTTTGCGATACTTTTCATTGTGATTGAATGTAATAATAAATGCATAATAGTTAAATAGTAATAAAAAATTACTATTTAACTATTATGACATATTGAATTTAGCTTGGCGAATCGTTCATAGAATTAAACCAACGTATATATAATTAAAAATTAAAAAATATATATCTAAAATTATTAATAAATAATTAAAGCCGTATTCACTAAATTTCAACAACAACTCCCAGTCAGATAATGTGCCTTGACCACTTAGAGGACCACTCGGCTATTGTTGAGGTCGTGGTATCCGGTTGAGTAGAATAGACCACCCTCTTTCTTACCAAGGGGTCGTAAAATATGACTAAGGTAAGGAGACGTCAGGCAGGCGGCCAGTCGTAAAATACGTAGGGAAATCATGTGACAACATGTTTGTAACATGTTGTGCCGACCACACTTAGAGTGGGATAACGGCAGGAAGATGACGATAATGATATCTTTAATATATTTGAACAAAAAAGAACATGCAATTAGTATTGGGGCTTAATGTTACATACAGTTTACATATTAAATGAAATATGAACAGCCCGTAACAATGGGGATCGTTATAATTTACATACCCCAGGGCGCTGTTCGAGCAATCAATTGCGTGCGTTATCCATATTTTTATAGCTACAGGGGAAAAACTAGTTAGCTACGTAATAACTGTAATAGGATTTTTTATTCAGTTTTGCTAAATTGCTGTCTTGGGGAATATGGCTTGATTATTTTATGATAACGATGGCATGAATGTTTAAGTTTTAGATCGCAAATGTTTTCACGTTACAGTTTTGCCCGTCATAAAACCGTTCATATTTTGTTATGCTAGAAAACCTTTTACAACACATAATTGGTAATTTAATTCATACTAGTCATGCCCGTGAGTTCGTTCGCGTCAATATCATGGTTATTATACAAAAGTAAGGATTCAGCCTAAAATGTGCCATACTACAATAAAAAAGCAAATCTATCTGTCTCTCTTTTTTATGTGTGATTAGACAAAGATGATATGAGTATAATCTTCCCTCTAATTTATTGTATCACTATCACTTGCCTGCTCTCCTACTTTAGTATTAACAACACTATAGGTACATCACTATAACTGGAACGTTCAGATTTACCAATACCAAATTCACGTCACATTTAAGGTTGACTTCTCTACTCTAGTATAATAACGTTCGCGTCAATATCATGGTTATTATACAAAAGTAGGGGAAACAGCCTAAATGGAGCACTATTACCAATAAAAAATTGCTTTTTTTATTGGTAATAATGCTCGAGGGTGATCTATCTGTCTCTCTTTTTTATATGTGATTAGACAAAGATGATATGAGTATCATCTCCCTCCAATTTATTGTGTCACTATCACTTACAGGCCTGCCTATGGCTCTCTACTCTAGTATTACAACTCTATAGGTACATCACTAGTCGATAAGCGTAGCACTTTTCAATATGGCGATATACTACCGCTAGTCTTAGATACATTGAGTTATTTATTTAGCTTATACGTAAAGCATATTACAAATTTGAAGATTATTTGGATGATAAGAAAGCCTGGATTTGAAAATCCCTTCAGCTTCATACAAGACAGCGGTTTATTAATGTATAATTGAAAATATTTGTGATTGTGGTGGTGGGTGTGTGTGCTGCTTTTGTGTTCGTTGTTGCTGGTGAATTGCGCCTTGGGGTGCATGTGGTGGCTGGTCCTGCATGTATAAGGTGCGTAGATTTTGCCTGCTTCATACACATTGGCTTTGCATGCATTCGCTTAACCCGTGCGGATTATAGCAAAGTAGTTAGTTCTGTTATATTGCTTGAAAATATTTAAAAGATTGAACGCCGAGTTTCTTGCTGGTTCTTGTCGGTAAGAGCAACATTCCGAACCAGTTGTAGCTTCATTAATCATATTGATGCTTGACGATTCAAAAGTGCTTGAAGTGGTTTATTTGAATAAAGATTATTTTGATTTGATTTGATTTGATTATACCAAAGTAGGTCATAGCCCAGCCTGTAAGTGAGAGTGTCATAATAAATAATAAGTGAAGATGAAACTCAAATATTTATCTTTGTATACACATAAAAACAGAGATAGTAGTAGATAAAAAGTCTCGGTCTTCCTCGTTCCCGGAACGATTTACCAGATTTATCAATACCAAATTCACGTCACATTTAAGGCTAACTTCCCTATTCTAGTATATTAAATCCATGCTTAGTTTAATACGCTTTATTCAGGTCTGGTAATTATTTATATTTACAATGCTCTGAACACAACAAACTTTGGTTTTAATATATGAATAGAATACATTTATGTCTTACAAGTTATTTCCCGGTTAAAACCGGTTTAATTTATTCTATACTAGCTGTGCTGGCTTCGCCCGCGTGGAAATCGACGTGTCAATTTTTTATAGAATTCAAATTTTAAACATAAAAGTAGTTGTTGTGAGTTAATCATAGAGATAGAGACATGCTATTGCGGACTTTTTTGTAGTATTTTTATAGATCTACAATTTTTAGTACATTACTTCAGCGTGTCTCTGCTGGTTTATGCAGCGCACGCGACTAAAACTCCCAGCAAGCAAGTTTTTTAACAACTGCTCGATCTTTATAACACAATTTACATAATACCGATATGTACTATTTACCTAAACTATTCGGAGATATTGCTCTATCTTTTGGTGAAAACCGTACAAACATCCGTTTAGTAGATTTTGAGAAAATCGATTACATACAGCTTTTTGGGACTTTGTTTTATAATATGTATAGATTGTGACATACTGATATGCACACAGCACAGCTAGTATGAGAATAAACTCGCGTCTGACGACAGCAAAGTTCATTTTATTATAGTGTAGCGACATATAAAAGTAACTTGAAAGAGACCTAAATAGATAAGTACATCGAACGGGCGGCGTTTCTTAACGGATTGTATAGCAAGATTGATGTATCCACAAACGGATTTTAAACTTCACGATCACAACATCGCGCTGTTTGGAACAAGTTAGAAGAAATTTATATGTGACAGCGTATTTTATGCTTTCAATTCTTCATATTAAAAAATAATATAAAAGGTCACTAAATAATTTTAATATTGTATGCAATGGCTCACAAATAGAGGAAGTAGATCAAACACAATTTCTAGGAATAATCATTGATAAGTATTGTCATTGGAAAGATCACATCGAAAAATTATGCAACAAACTAAATAGCTACATCTACGTTCTCAAAAGACTCACTCGTATTGTAAACATCGATAGTGCGTTGTTGGCATATCATCGATACGTTTCATCCATGCTAAGATATGGTGTCATATTGTGGGGTAATTCTGTACATAGTCAGAAAGTTTTTGTAAAACAAAAAGCATGTCTTCGAGCTATTACTAGAACTCAAATACTAGACAGCTGTAAACCTTTGTTCAAAAACCATAACATCTTGCCTTTACCATGCCTATACATATACGAATTACTTGTTTTCGTCAAAAAACATTCATATATGTTTACAACTCTGTCTGAGGTAAATAGCACTAGAAGCCGTAGGCAAAATAGACTATACCATCGAGGAAGTTACAGTTATTTGCAAAGAGTTCTTTTTGTATGGCGATAACTATCTATAACAAATTACCAGAACGTTATAAAAAAGAGTCACTATGTCTATTTAAAAGAAATATAAAAGAGCTTCTATTACAGAAGTGCTATTATAATGTTAATGATTATTTAAATGACAAATTATATTAAATTTATTACTGATTATTAATTATAACCACTAAATGACATATATTTTATATCATTGACATACATTTTTTTTAATTTAATTTAGTTTTGACATAATATTCTAATTAGATAATTTTATTGTTAAACTAATACATAGAATAATTATTGTTTTTTTCTTGACATTTTGGATTTATAATTGTAAATTTTTAAAAGAATGTTCGAATAAAATTGTAATTTAAATTTGCATACTGTATAACAGTAGAATATGTTTGTGCCTCGTATAATGTCAACATCTCTGTTTATTACTCATATTCTGGCAAATAAACGATTATTATTATTATTATTATTATTATTATTATTAAAAATCACAGTCGCATTAATGCCAGTCAGTTATAAAAGGACAACAAACAAACAACCTCACTTATGCATAAAGCATAAGTTAATATGTGTTAGTAAACACGTAATTTTATACGATTTGATACATTCACATAATCTCACATATTTGTTTAGCGAGATGATGGTTAGTAGCAATTTAAGAAAAGGCGACCCCCATATCGCAGATTCAAAAACCATGCACCCATCTGCTTCTGAGTTTCAAAACGATTTATTTTATTAATTCATCAGGCTCTTTACAGTATCCAAAAACATAAGTTGACCTTCAAGATGATGACATCAGAAGAAAAAGATAGAAAAGATGAAAAAATGATTAATGCATATGGGACATTCACACAACCGGTATGTCCAAAGTAACTTTATACTTGTGTTTTTTTAATCATATAACATTAGTTTTCGTGTAGTGTGAAAGAGTAGAAGAATCAGTATTCATTAAATATTTGTAACGGAATATGAAGCGACACCGGGAATTTCGTCGTGAAAATACAAATGTTAATTTGATGTAAATAAGGCGAAGGTTCCATTTTGAGGCCATGACTCAAGACACGCCCGAAAGTTGCGTCCTTGTGGAAACGGGTCGGAAATAGAATTGGAAAGAAAGATGGACGGCCTCGTCGAAACAAAGTTAATGGAAGAGCCGAGTGTTTGATTTATAACAAATCGATTGCCATTCAGCATTAAGCGGCCAAATCGAATCAGCTTAATTAATGGCTTTCTTTCAGCTTAATGTATATAACTCTTCGTATCCACAACTACTTTCACATACATACATTCTCCTGCCCTTATCCCACTCTAAGTGGGGTCGGCACAACATGTTGTTACATAATTTGGCTACGTATTTGACGACCGGCCGCCTGCCTGACATCAACTTACCTTAGTCGCCTTTTACGACAACTTGGTAAGAAATGAGGGTGTGACAACATGTTACAACCATGTTGTCACATGATTTGGCTATGTATTTTACGACCGGCCGCCTGCCTGACGTCAATTTACCTCGGTAAGAAATGAGGGTGGTCTATTCTATGCAGCCGGATACCACACGGCACATACCTTAGTCTCCTTTTACGACACCTCGGTAAGAAAGGAGGGTGGTCTATTCTCTCCTGCCGGATATCACAACTATGTTCACGTCAAAGTAAATTATGCACTTTTTTATCAAATAAGTGTTTTTTTCACTGTTGCCTATGGAAAAAAGTGATTTTATCCTATATAAGTTGTGCCAGCGGCTTCGCTCGCGTGGAATTAAGTGTCAAGAAATTTTGCCGATTTGAAATTTTGAACATAAAAGTAGTTACTGTGAGTTAACTATAAGAGATAAAGACATGCTGTGTTTGTTGTTTTAGTAGTATTTTTATAGATCTACAAATCTTTTTTTTTTTTAATAATAAATTCTTTATTGTATAAAAATTTGTATGCTAACTTCAATGTAGCCCTGGCTTCTGAACTAGAGCTAGCCGTGAGTCAGAAGTCAGTTCCTTCCCCTACTTATAAGTACTAAAGAATTTAAATTTTTATAAAAAAAATTTTACAGATTCATTATCACCCAAAACCTAACGGTGTGTGTATGTTATGTGTTTGTGTTATGTATGTGTGTTATGTATGTACGTCTATGTCTGTGGTATTAGTGAAAATCTGAAAATACGTGTGTGTGCATGAGTGAGTGAGTGAATGCATAATCATCTCTCTGTTTACATATGGTTATGTCACCGACACTAACAATCTTTCTACATCATCATAATCTAGATTTTTTAGCCACGTTTTTAAGATTTTTTTAAGTTTATAACACGTAAGGTGTTTGAGTTTGGTTGAGACATTAATCATTTTATATAATTTCGGTGCAAGGCTATTATATTGCTGTTGTGCAAAACTACTTTTTGTTTTTGGCCTAGGAAAATAATCTCTCCTTCTACGAGAGATAGGCAGTAATGGTACGACCTTTCTATGATACCTCTGTATACAAGTATACACAAATAGTTTTCGAACCGATAAAACTCCAGCTTTTTCGTATACAGATGAGATTGGGTATTGATAAGGTAAGTGCATTATAACCTTGAGTAGTGCCCTCTGTGCTCGCTCAACTTCAAGCAAATGTGTTTTTGCTGGTGCACCCCATGAAGAGATACAGTAGGTCAATAAGCATTCTGCTAAGGATTTATATGTTTTAATGAGAAGTGCCAAGTCAGTAATCTGTCGCAGCTCCTTAAAGATGTAAATTAACTTTCTTATTCTTTTGGAAACCGTTGAAATGTGTTTTTTCCAATTCATTGTCTCATTGATGATTATTCCCAAGTATGTGATGTCCTTTTCTCTCGTCAATATTGGGCAAGTGCAAAACTTCTGGGACGTATTGAGGATACGGTTACATGGAAATGAATGAATTCGGAGTTGTAAATTGTCAGGTATGGACACTTGTCTCTTCCCAAATGCAATATACTTGGTCTTATTATTGTTTAATGTTAATAAACTATCCTTCAGCCATGAAGTTTAGCCATGAAGCCATTGTATAGAATATATTGTATAGTATTGTATAGAATATATTCTATATTCTATACAATGGCATTTAATAAACTTTAATTGCTCTAAACAAACTTGAATATTAAGTGCCTAAAATAATCTACATATGATCTAAAACATGTGTCATTTCCTCAATATTCAACTAGAGAGGCCTAGGAATGCTTTAGGCCATGATTACAGAAAGGTTCAAAAAGCGAAAAGAAATTTTTAAATAAATCTAATCTCAGACTTACATACAATTAAAATAAAAACTATTTCAATGATGCATTAAAGGACGTTTACTGGACCCTCAGTTTATATTTTTTTCGTATTAACATATGAAAAATCATCAATATTTGGACGACTGTGTCTATAAAACGGTATAAAACGGTAAGACTTGGAACCAAATGTGGCAATTGTTAAATGGATATTCCTAATATATTGTGTGCGTACATTGTATAGTATATTAGTCATGTTTTTTTAGGCATTCCTTACTGTAATCATAAAATTAAAATAATAAATACATAATTTACGTCGTTATATTATAACGTTATCTATACTTATTATAAAACAAAGTCCCATAAAGCTGTCTGTCTGTAAGTAATCGATTTCCTCAAAATCTACTGAATGGTTTTTGTACGGTTTTCACCAAAAGATAGTGCAATATTTCCGGATGGTTTAGGTAAATAGTACATATCGGTATTTTGTAAATTATATTGAATGAATTTTAAAAAACTTGCTTGCTGGGAGTTTTAGTCGCGTGCGCTGCGTAAACCAGCAGCGATATTCTAAAGTAATGTAGTAGAGAATTGTAGATCTTTAAAAACAATACAAAAAAGTCTGCGATAGCATGTTTCTATCTCTGACGGTTAACTTAGAATAACTACTTTTATGTAAACATTTAAATTTGAGATTTTTGTGTGACGACTGATGTCGACGCGGACGAAGCACAGCTAGTATCATTATATAAAAATAAATAAGTACTATACTAAAAGTTATTTCGACAAAATCTGAAGAAGCAAATAATAAGTTTTGTAAATGAAATTGAATTTACAAGCGTTTAACAATAAATCCTTATAATAACTCAGGACTAAGTAACGACGTCCTTCGTCTACCATTAGTAAAAATAGTATTTTGCTAAGATTCGGTAACGTGGATTATGGCAGAATAATATCATTTCTTTACTAAATCAATTGACTTAGTTTAAGCTATTACAAAAAATGGTACGAATTTGCTTATATTTTAAGCTGAAGCTTTTCAATATAAAGCAAACTATATTTGTATCTTTCCGCTTAAAGCCTTTAGCAATTTCATCTAAACATATTATACAACAAATTCCCAAAAAACTGTCCGTTTGTATGTGATTGATTATTTTGAAATCTACTAAAGAAAAATTTGTAAAGTATTATTTAAAAGTTAGTGCGATTCTTGAAGAAGGTTTAGGTTAATAGTACTTTACGGTTTAAGGTAAATTGACCGAAATATAATGATATACTGATTTCCACGCAGGAAAATGCCCGGGCACAGCTAGTTTGTAATAAAACATCATTTATTCATTTATTAGGTTTACTTATAATTATTTACACTACTAAATTTACAAAGAAATTATAAAATAGAAAATAAAAATAAAAACTTATACTTATCATACACAAAATATATGATGGCTATAACCGCCGTGTGGTATCCGGCTGTATAGAATAGACCGCCCTCATTTCTTACCGAGGTGTCATAAAAGGCGATTAAGGTAAGTTGAAGCACGGCAGGCGGCCGGTCGTAAAATACGTAGCCAAATCACTTGACAACATGTTAACATGTTGTGCCAACCCCGCTTAGAGCGGGATAAGGGCAGGAAGACGATGAGAGTGTATGGTAGCCATAGAATTATTATACTAGAGTAGAATAACCAGTCTAAAAATGTACATCAAAAAGAAAAGAAAGTAAATGAGGCTATTTATCTGAATCTCTATTCTCGCACGTGCATAATAACCCAACGTTGTTCTAAGTATCTAAATTAATAACGCCCCATGAATATAAGAAAGGTATATATCCAATCTGCCCTCTTCTGTTATTTATTGAACACTTGCAATCACAAGCCTCTCTATAAGTCCCCTACTGAAGTATAATATCTCCATGGGCGATACTCGCAATACATTGATACGCAGATAAACCCTATGAAAATAGTATGTCAGATCAGATATGACAATAGCATGTCAAATTAATAACGCACCTTGAATATTAGGTCCTTACATATGAAATTGGCGTTTTCTATGGGAGGAACATAAAGTCGTTTTTTTTTAAATGAAATATATTTAATTAATCAAAGTATGTACCATTGCTATGTATGCACTTTTGCCATCTCATAGGTAGTTCATTGATCCCCTTACTAAAAAAACCATTCGGGCGGGAATCAATAAAATCTTTGAAGGCGGTTTGGACTGCCCCATCGGAGTTGAATTTTTTTCCTTGCAAGTAGATATCCAAATTGCGGAAAAAATGGTAATCTGTTGGAGCAAGGTCCGGAGAGTACGGTGGATGTCTAAGACATTCTAATTGAAGCTCCTCTTATTTGGTAGCCGTCTGTTGTGCAGTGTGTGGTCTAGCGTTGTCCTGACGCAGCAGTGCCCTAGAGCGATTGACCAGCCTCGGTTGTTTAGCAGCTAGCTTTTCCATCATGGTTTGCAGTTGCTGACAATAGATATCTGCCGTAATCGTCTGGCCAGATTTAAGAAAGCTGTAGTGAACGACACCGGCACTAGTCCACCAAACACTTACAAGTAACTTTTTTTTAGTCAATTTTCGCTTAGGGCAGGATTTGGCTGGTTCGCCAGGGTTCAGCCATTGCGATGAGCGCTTCCGATTATCGTAGAGGATACACTTTTCATCACAGGTAATGATTCGATTTAAAATTCCTTCATTATTGTGCCGGTTGAGTAACGTAACGCAGCAGTCGACGCGCGTTTGTCGGTTTGCTTCACTCAATTCATGAGGTACCCACCTTTCAAGCTTTTTCACCTTCCCAATTTGCTTCAAGTGGATTAGAATAGTTTCATCACTAACACCGGAGCCTGCAGCTAACTCGGACGTGGTTTGCGATGGATCCGCTTCCACAATAGCCTTCAATTTTTCATTATCAACTTTGGTCTCCGGCCGTCCACGAGGCTTGTTCTGCAGGTCGAAATTTCCAGAACGAAAACGTTGGAAGTGTGACACAAAGAAAAAAACAAAAGAAGAAAAAACAAATGAATTAGGGGGTTTGAAACACAAATGCATGAGTAAATAGCTGTATGAATTAGAATTTGGAATTCCTAACCATAAAGGTAATATTTGAGATCAAAGTGGCCAGTACGACAAAACGCCAATTTCATATGTAAGGACCTAATATATACCTTATATATAGATTGTATCTAATCTTCCTTCTCCTATTATTTATTGAAGACTTGCAATCACAAGCCCGCCTTAACTACCCTACTCTAGTATGATAACTTCATGGGCGATACTCGCGATACATTGATACGCAGATATGACAATAGCATGTCAAATTCCGCTGCGTTTATGAACATGTGACAACCTCATACACCGTTATATAACTTGCGAACTGGAAGACGCAATAATACTGCTGCTGAGCCTCACCGCTACAAGCTAGCGGAAATTAACAGCTTTTAGCTCGCAGTAGAACCCGGCGGCTGTGGCGGAACTAGAACCAGATAAATCTTCAATACACTAAACTGTACGACCGAACATGGTCAGGGTCTGATATGAGGTAGCTATTGTTGAAATATCGCCTGTAGGTACGTGCATGTCGAGTGTATTGTGATGTAAGATTAATATTGGGTTGGAGGCTTGAATTAATTGGATGAATTTAGTACGAGCAATTTATTCCGTGACGTCGATTTCAACGCAGTTTCAAGGACAGTTTTTTTAATTTATTTAAAACTAGCTGTGCCAGCGGCTTCGCTCGCGTGGAAATCAGCGTGCCACAATTTTTTTATAGAATTCAAATTTTAAACATAAAAGTATTATGAGTTAACAATAAGAGATAGAGACATTCTGTTGCGGATTTATTGTAATAGTTTTATAGATCTACAATTCTCTAGTACATTACTTAAACGTATCTCTCCCGATTTACGCAGCGCAAGCGACTAAAGGTGTCACCAAGCAAGTTTTGTTAACAACTGCGCGATCTCTTCAACACAATTTACGTAATACCGATACATACTATTTACCTACACGATCCGGAAGTATTACACTATCTTTTGGTAAAAACCGTACAAAAATCCGTTTAGATTTTGAGAAAATCGATTACATACAGACAGACAGCTTTTTGGGACTTTGTTTTATAATAAGTATAGATAAGGTTATGTTATTGGATTTTAGTTATACATTCATTTATTTTAATATTATATTATAATTTCATTATTAGATTCCGTTATAATAGCTAAGTAGATGAGAGCATCACTCTGAAAGTTTTTTTCACGGAGGTTTAAGTCATTTATTGATTCTTTCTTTATAACGAAAGTACTAGTATGTTTAGCTAACATGATGAAAAATGATGCACCCTAGTGTCGTCCGCACTTGCCCGTCTATTGACTACAAAAGTAATAGTAAAATTATTGTGCTTTAATCAGCGATAAAGTAAATAGGAAATATATATAATGTACAGACAAAATCGCTAAGCGTGTATTGCGATTTTGTCGTGTAGTCTATCTCCTGATGAAGGTTCGGTTGCGGGGCAAAACGATTGTTGAGTTGGTAATATTGAACGTGTGTAGTGCTCGTGTATTGTGGTGGCAGAGGTGGAGGTGTGTGCATGTGTTTTAACGAATGCTGCATGTTTCCGGTATGAAAACGAATAGTCCATTCTACATTAAGCATTATATATATTTCCTTACGTCCTAAATTGAGTCGCATTAAGAGTCCATGGTAGGCCTGCAGGCGAGGGTGATCAGTGGTAAAGTCAAAAGAATTTAAGGGAACCGAAAGGAACTAATAATTTTCATTCATTTTTTCTTTTTTTATTGTGTTAATTCTCTAACGTGAATTATGTTTAATATGTTTTTGTAGATAATTGTTAACTATAAGCATTTTTTGTATTATATGATTTGTATTAAAATTTGCACACTATTTAATAGTAAAATAAGCAAATATAAATAATTAAAAAAAGGGTAAGTGCCTGTGACTTTTAATTTGATTTATAAATTAAAAGTCACGTGCACTTACCCTTAAATTACAAGAAGCAATATGTTAATATTGCAAAAGTTAGTACATTAATGAGCTCGAATCCTACAATAGTCGTTTCAATGACAGTTATTTATACAGTTCAAAAGACAAACAAACCTTCTTCTAAAACTGTAAGGTTTTAGAAGAAAAAAGTAAACACTAGAAAAGGAAATACTGATTCAACATTGTTGAAATAGACAATCTGCTTGCTTTGCATTTCAGTTTAATGCCCGATGAAGTCTTTCTTATAATTTATAATTGCTAGCTCGATAATATTAACGCTCTATTTCACAATATTGTTATTATGATAGAGTCTACGCAGTTTTCGCTGAAAATAACAGAGATGTCATAATTCTCCTGTGCCTTATCCCATTTTAAGAAGGTCACAACACACAATATGTTATAAACTTGCTGTCACATGATTTAGCTATGTACTTTACGACCGGCCGCCTGCCTCACGTCAACTTAACTTAGTCGCATTTTACGACATCTCGGTAAACAAGCGGGTAGTCCATTCAATTTAAGAGGATACCACACGGCGGGTCGACTTGACTTAGTCGCCTTTTACGACAACTCGGTAAGCAATTAGGGCGGTCTATTCTATTCAGCCGGATACCAAATAACAGTGAGCTATGATACAAAAATATTTATTAATTCATTCACTAACATCCGCGTTCCATTCACGCACCACATTCGTATAATAAATATTGGAAAACCATCTAAGGTTCTTAGTCATATGGTTTATTGCGGCGTTTTTGTGCTGAGTTCGAAACTATCTGAGAGATAATAATTTTGGCATTTGAATTAAGAATATAAACGATTTTTATACATAAATATTACTGCTACTTACAATATCTTAAATTCAAAACATTTTTTATTTGCAATACAAACAACAAAAAATGTATGTAATTAAAAGAATTGTTAAAAGCAATACTAAAATTATTTTTCTTTAATCTGAGATAAAGCAAATAGAATATATATATATTAGAGTGAACTATCCGTTCTCATACCTGATACATGCAGGATTCGTAAAAATACAAGCACAGACCTCAACCACCACAGTACAGAAGCACCACATACGTTCACTATAACAATCGTTTCACCTCGCAACCAAAGTATCTTCAGGAGACAGACTCCAAGAAAAAAACGTGCCTTTGCGATTTAGTCGTGTTGCCTTTTTACGGATCCTGCATATATCAGATATGCACTCTACTTTTAGCATTATATATATTTAGGAATAATTTTATTATTACTTTTGTATTATGGATCTCCTTTTGTATTTGTACTCCGCAAAGTAATGCCTAATTCTATTATTTATATGAAAAACTATCTTCAAACATTCATCGTCAAGCATTCATGTGTATGGGTTGAGCGGGATGGCCGTGAAATTAACACACATACAGACTTTCGCATTTTTAATATTAGTACGGATTTGGTGATTAATTATTCAAATGTAATATTATTTACCTAAACATAAAAAATAATCTTAAAAATACTTGCATACAATTGCCAGCGTAAAATGAAAGTGAATTTAATTTTGTTGATGATTTCCCGATGCCCTATTACACGTACAATATCGTTAAAGTAAGCAATCTCAGGGAGGCGCGAGTGTTAACACTTGATAAGGCACTGGAATACGCGAGTTATGAGCCACGTTAACTTAACGGCTAGAGATTGCAGTGAAGTTTGAGAATTCGTAGATAAATAGCTTCCATGTAGAGTAGTCCTCAACTTCAGGACATCCACTGTTATATATATCGGTATATAAAGAAAACATACGAGAGGTTACAAACAGCTTGTGATACCTGCGTCGCGACTCAATAGAGTAAGCAACTTATTTGTTGATCTCGCTATTCGCTTCTATAATAAAATTCCTCAATCCATTCTAGACCAGTCTACAGAAAGATTCAAACTAAGTGTAAAAAATATGCTTATACGTAAAGTATACTACAAAATTGAAGATTACTTGGATGATAAGAATGCCTGGATTTGAAAATCCTTTCAGCTTCATACAAGACAGGGGTTTAACAATGTATAATTGAAAATATTTAAAAGATTGACCGCCGAGTTTCTTGCTGATTCTTCTCGGTAAGAGCAACATTCCGAACCAGTTGTAGCTTCATTAATCATATTAATGTATAACGATTCAAAAGTGTCTGAAATGTTGTATTTGAATAAAGATTATTTTAATTTCGCTGGACATAGGTCTCTTCAAGTAATCTCCAAACCACACGAAATTGTGATGTTTGGATACAGTGGCTTCCCGCGATCTTTTTGAGGTCGTCAGTCCACCCTTTATGAGATCTACGAACGCTGAGTTTTTCAGAAAACGTCAATCTTACTTATTCATTACGCACACTGAGATCTGCAAATACATAGGCGTATATCAATTCAATTTTAATACCCTTTGAAAGGCTTTTTATCATAATATGCTTAAAAATTTTCTCGTATTTTTTTCAAGTGTCATTATTATCGAGATAATAATATGTTCGATAATTTTCCGAGGCCATGTTGCATGTTTAACTTCATTATCGCTGGCAATTACACGGAAGTGCAAACCTTAACACTTGACCGGGCGTGTGGATGAGCGAGAAAATAGGTCATGTATATACGTCGACATTTGATGCAATGTTTTTCAAAAATATTGTGACTAATATTACGTGTTTCTTCATCGTTTTGCATGCTGATTCTCGTTTGTACAGTTCAAAATAAGACTTGCTTCTGCCCGCGTCTTTTCCACAGCGTCTCTCTGAAGGGGTTGCCTGGAAGAGATTACAAATTATTAATAATGTCGCCCTTTGTATGCATTATAGAAGTCTGTTGTATCACCAACTGCTTTATAAATGTCTGTGTTTTCTTTTCATTCCTTCAGATGTTTACTGAAACTTAACTAAATGATAGCTCCAACTACCATTTTTGAATAGTGCTGGCATATATACAGTTGAGTGCTTTGGTTTATTGTGTTAATCAAGTCTTTTCAAGGACTAGATAACAGTGGCGAGCAAAACCTCTAGGAAGACTAGCGGCACGCTACGGACTCTTTCGGTAAATTAGCTTATTCACCAAGGTTAAGTCTAGATGAGCCTCATCTAACATCTAATATAAATACTCAAAGCTAGCCGCAGAAAGGTAGTTTAAGATTTAAAAAAAAACGCATTGCGTTTTACTATACCACGCTGCAATAGAAAAACCGTGCTGGAATGGGATATTTAGCGTTCGTTTAAGCACAATGTGTTTAATCCCTGGCCCGTTGGCGCAGAAAGTAGTGACCCTGCCTTCAGCTCCGCGGGTCACAGGATCGATTCCCGCCGAGGGCCAACATTTTCTGTAACAAATTTTTTGATTCTTAGAGCGTATGTGTGTATTTGTATATAAGTATATATTGAAAATTATATATGTAGTATATCTACCAGTTGTCCAACAACCATAATACAAGTATTCAGTTGCTTACTTTGGGGATGCACGACCGTGTGTGTAATAAAAAAAAACCCTCTTCAGACGACATCCATAAGAAGTTTGAAGTTTGACTTCGCGTAATAAAAACTTCAATTGATAACATTATCATTGTCGTGTGGTATCCGGCTAAGTAGAATAGACCACCCTCATTTATTACCGAGGTGTCGTAAAAGGCGAATAAGGTAAGTCGACCCACCGTGTGGTATCCGGTTGAGAGATAGAATAGATCACCCTCTTTCTTACCGAGGGGTCGGTAAAGTACGACTAAGGTAAGTTGACGTCAGGCAGGCGGCCGGTGATAAAATACGTAGCCAAATCATGTGACAATATATTTTTAATATTATGTGCCGACCCAACTTAGAGTGGGATAAGGGCAGGAGGATGATAATGAATTGATAACATTATTTTCGAATTTTAATTGTCATTTTGAGCAAACTAAAAATTGAAACACTATATTTTCAGCACTGTTCTAAACTCTAGGGTAGATTTTGAAATTACATACGAGCTCAATTTTCTCGATATTTTCCGATAGCGTGTTGCACGTTCCACTTCATTACTGCAGTCAATTACAGGGAGGCTTGAGTGCTTACACTTGACCGGGTGCTAGGATAGTCGCGCAAATATACCGCGCACTTTTATTATCGACTACGTATTCATACTTTAATATGCGTTTTTGCTTGTGTTTTCTCCACTATTTTTCCAAATTATTTGATAAATAGTCTTACTTTTGATATATCTTATTACGAGTTGTCTATCTTAAATTACTTACACGCTAGTCCTACGCAAATCATGCCCACGTGGAATGGTCCCGAGAATGCTGGCAGCGTATATATATAGTATATCTTATTACATATTTAATATTTATTGTTCGTATAATGGAATATCTCGAAAAGAATACGCGATCTCTAAATAATTTATAGAATTAGGCGTTACTTTTTGGAGATCCATAATACAAAAGTAATAATAAAATTATTTTGCTATAATCCGCGATACAGTAAATAGAAAATATACATAGTGCTAAATGTATAGTGGACAATCCGTTTTTTTATACCCGTTACATGCAGCATTCGTAAAGATACATCCACAAACCTCCACCACTGCCGCTACAATCCATTAGCACTACACACGTTCACTATCACGAACTCAACAATCGTTTCGCCCCGCAACCGAAGCATCATCAGGAGATAGACTCCACGAAAAATCGCAAAGCTTTGCGATCCCTGAATGCCCGTTAAACTTAAGGGGAAAAATTTATATAACGGTCATTAGACCTGTCATAATATATGGATCAGAATGTTGGGAATGAAAAAGACGGATGAAAGAAGAGTGCATGCAAATGAGATGAGAATGTTAAGATGGATCTGTGGTGTGATAACATTGGATAAAATACGAAATTAGTATGTTAGGGTCTGGGATAGAAGTCTGAAAGTTGCACCCATTATAGAAAAGACAAGAGGTTCAAGATTAAGATTGTATGGACATGTAATGAGGAGAGATGAAAATCATGCGACTTAATGAGTGTTGAACATGAATATGGATGAATATGTTACTAGAGGGAGGCTTAAAAAGAGATGGTTGAATTGTATACAGTACGACATGCATATAAAAGGGGTAGACGAATGATAGGAGAGAATGGAAGAGAATAACATGTCGTGTCAACCCCACTTAGAGTGGAATAAGGGTAGGAGAAAGAGGATGATAATGAATATCTCGAAAAATAACATCGAACTGTATAAAAATATTTATAGAGATTGGGTAGTTTATGCTGACATTTAATAAAAATAGATGTTGTCAGATGCTATAAATTTAGATATATTTGAAAAGAGACTGGCGAATTGTGAATAAGTGTACCATAAGTATGTCAATGAACAATTAACGTGACGAATTAACATGGTATGTGTTCTATTTTATTGTATAAATACAATTACAAAAGGTAAAAAAGGCTTGCTCGGATTATGTGACCATTGTGTCATATTATTTAAATTGTATACAATATTCTATTAGAGACATGAATAAAAACACGAATAAATAAAATTACCATATCCTCTGACACATCTATTTAAGGAGCATTTATAAAACAAGCACTAACATAAGTGTCTAGGAACAACAAAGACGACTTCTTGCATTAACCAAGGTTATATATTGATTGTGGTTGTATATTACTTTGAATGACCTTTGTACCGCGAATAATTAATTTTTTTTCCACTGAATGACTGTTGCTGTTTGTTTAAATGTCCTTCCAGGGTCACTGTATAGCCGGGCGGGCGCAGAAGCCTCATCGGGGTATCAAAATATACACCAAGTCACAAGCGAGACTCACAATTTCTAGGGACGACAACTTAATGTTGACTCCTGTGCAGCTGGACTCCAGCTTAAAGTGATCTGTCAAGGGTTGATGCCAAAATTAGAGTTGCGAGCAGCTGATAGCTATGTAATATACGAGGCAGTTATTCCAAGTTGACCAGTAAATCGCCCAAAAAGAGCCATACGAACTATCTATAATATGAAGCAACGTGAGTCCCTTCGCGAAAAGTTCAAAGAAATAGGCATACTTACTGTAGCATCACAATATATTTATATATAGTAATATTCTATTTGTACGGAAAAATATAAAAAATAAAAAATAAAATTCCTCAATCAATTCTAGATCAGTGTACAGGAATTCCAACTAAGTGTAAAAAATATGCTTACACGTAAACCATATTACAAAATTGAAGATTATTTGGATGATAAGAAAGCCTGGATTTAAAAATCCTTTCAGCTTCATACAAGACAGCGGTTGAATAATGTATAATTGAAAATATTTAAAAGATTGACCGCCGAGTTTCTTGCTGGTTCTTCTCGGTAAGAGCAACATTCCGAACCAGTTGTAGCTTCATTAATCATATTGATGCTTGACGATTCAAAAGTGCCTGAAATGGTTTATTTGAATAAAGATTGTTTTAATTTGATTTAATTTAACTGAACTAAAGAATTTAAAATTCGCGATAATAATATTGAGAGCCTCTTTATGTATATTAACTCTCTAAAGCAAATTAAATATAAAATTTAAAACAAACTTAACAAAGCGGTGTAACGTAAGAATCTTGAGGGTAAAAAATAAGGCATACAATTTTGTTGCATTAGCGACATTCAAGGAAATATGAACTTAAAAGCACTTGTAGAACGAGTGATTTTAGATTGACAATATATATCCTCATCCCTTTGTGAAGAGCCTTTGTATGCAGCATTATTATGTAAATGTAATACAATGAGCAAGACCTACCGGTCCCAGTATTGCGGAATATCACACGACCATTTTGTTAACCGTAAAGCAAATAGACTGGTGTGTTTATAATAGAAGTTTCTTTTATGATATATATAACGAATATAAATTCTTTAATTTGAATTATTGTTATCTATGGTCCGTAGAGATGGTGTAGTAACAGCATAGAGTTATTATACTAGAGTAAGCAGCAAGTCGAAAATATGTCATCTATACTATCAATCAATCAAACAAACTCTTCAGCCTTATAAATTAGTAATTTATAAGGCTGAAGAGTTTGTTTGATTGATTGATTGATTGTTTGAATGTTTGAACGCGCTAATCTCAGGAAATACTGGAGTAATTTGAAATTTTTTTTGAGTATAAGATAGTCCATTTATCGACGAAGGCTATACACTATATAAAATTACGCTGAAATGAATAGGAGAGGAGCAGCAATAATTTTAAGTTTTCTTTGCGCCAAGTAAACGGTGAAAGTTATTCAAAAATTATGTACTACAAAATTGTTCCCCTCTAAAAGTTCTAAATAAAAGTCCACGACAGCATATGTCTAGCTTTTAATTTTAAGCCCCTTTGACCATAATTAATACAAGTAGTACAAGTAGTAGTAGTAGTAGTTAGTTTGTGCTAGTGAACGTGTGTAGTGGTTGTGTATTGTGGTGGAAGTGGTGGAGGTTTGTGCATGTGTTTTTACGAATCCTGCACGTATCGGGTATGAAAATACGGATAGTCCACTATACATTTAACACTGTATATATTTTCTATTTACTGTGTCACGGATTATAGCAAAATAATTTTATCATTACTTTTGTACAAGTAGTACGGTTTACTCAAATAATAAGATTGCAGTCTACGCTAACGAAGTTGCGTTTAAAAGCTACTATTTCAATAAAGATAAATAAGATGAAAGATAGGTTCATGCAAATAAGATGAGAATGCTAAGATGTGTGATGTGACTAAATTTGGTAGAATACGAAATGAGTATATTAGGGGAAATTTGAAAGTTGCGCATATTATAGAAAAGATGAGAGGTGCGAGATTAGAGACATGAGAGATTGCGAGAGTTTTAAAATGTGAATGTAGATGGATGTATGACTAGAGAGAGACCGGGAAAAAGATAAATATATTGTGTGATGGATGATATGCATATAAAAGGAGTGCACCAAAGTTGACGAATGATAGATGAATGGAAGACTAAGATATATTGTGCCGACCCCACTCAGAGTAGCATAAGGGTAAGCGAATGATGACAATAAAAATAAAAGCAGGCGTTACTTTGCGGAATTCCAAAGCAAATGAGACTATCTATCTGTCACTCTTTTTAATGTGTGTTCAGACAAAGATACGAGTTTACCATATTCCCTCTCATTATTTATAGTGACATTCACACTTACAGGTTTGGCCTATATCATATTTTTCCCGTATTATATCGTATTTTCGTCATTCAAATTGTCGGCGAGATTGAAACGATTCTATATTCCGTAAGACTAGTTCTCATTTAGAAGGATTTTAAACGAACCTCGCCGAGCGAAGGATTTAGGATAGAGATAGATATTTAGTTAAAGTTTTTGTGCACGCTCGTAAGTATTGCTTAGTGTATTTTCCAGTTAACAGGAGTTAACTTTATTAGTCGGGTATAACTACTTTTTTATTATAATAGTAAAAATTTTCTTTGTAATGTTTTAATATTAACATTGATATAATTATTAACAAAATTAGAATTCAAATAAGCTAATAAACTTTATGAGGAAACTTGCGAAATGGCGACGCGTGGCTGTGGTTCAGTCTGCTTTTGAATTACCTTCGAAACTGAACTCAACAGTTAAATAAATGCTCGGAAGCATTACTTTACTAACTAAACATTATCTTAAAATTTCATTAAAATTGGTCCAGCTGTGAAATGAGGAAATGTATGAGTGTATTAAAAACTTCCTTTATGTCTTCTCGTGCACTCAAAGTTTATTTTTAAATGAAATAGTTAAATAATACTGAAGTATTTTTTTATTATACTTATAAAAAATACTTAATGGAAAGACACGTAATTGATATATCTCATAGACTAAGTTATAATACTTCGCTCTCGGCAATCGAGCGATAAGTCGTTTTAAATTAAAAAGTTGTCGACAATCTCCAAGTTACGTATTAAAAGAACTTTAAGCCGTATTGAACCACCTTTTCCTTGTGCTTACCTGTCATATAATAGACCTGTATTAAATACTTGCATAATCATTTTTCTCCTACCCTTATCCCACTCTAAGCGGGGTCGGCACAACATGTTTTTAACATGTTACATGAGTTGAATAGGTATTTACGACCGGTTGACTGCCTGACGTTAATTTACGTTAGTCGCCTTTTACGACACCTAAGTAAGAAATGAAGGTGGTCTATCCTACTTAGCCGGATACCACACGGCGGGTCGATTTACCTTAGTCGCCTTTTACGACACCTTGGTAAGAAAAGAGGGTGGTGTATACTTCCCAGCCGGAAACCATATGGCGGATATATAGAATAGATGCATTATCTAGCTTAATATTATATAAGAGCTCGAAACATAATTTTATTATAGTTTTTCATATTTTATAGGAGATTTCTCCAAAGAGAGATTGAGACCTTTTCTTAGCATTTATGGTTATAGTTATTTTTAATCTGTTATGTTTAATGTCTTCTTATTCTTTGTCAACCGATGGACGTTCACTCCTGGATATGGGTCTCTTCACAAGATCTCCACAACACACGATCCTGTGCCGCCATAGTTCACAGTCGACCTCGTAGGGGGCCTACCGACACTGCGTTTTCCGGTGCGGGGTCGCCATTCCACCACCTTGAGACCCCAATGCCCATCGGTTCTTCGCAATATGTGCTCCGCCTATCGCCACTTCAGTTGCCCGAAATGCTGAGCTACATCAGTGACTTCGGTGATCAAAGTCACCAAAGTGTTAATGTAAATGTAACGATATGTTACTATCTCACAGACCTACCATGTTGCTCCAATGGGGATTGGTAGGTAGTGCTAACGATGATATCGCCAGAATTCTTTAGACATATGCAGATTTCCTCACGGTGTTTTTCGTCAACGAAAAGCCTGTGATAAATTGCAATTATTAATTTGTCACACGCTTTTCTGTGTGTTAAAGTACTTACTACGATATGATATACTTCCGCGTATATAATATATCATGCTTGCCGTGTGGTATCCGGCAGAATAAAATAGACCACCCCCCTTTTTACCGAGATGTCGTAGGAGGCAACTAAGGCAAGTGCCGTGTGGTGTCCGGCTGCGTAGAATAGACCATCCTCATTTCTTACCGAGGTGTTGTAAAAGGCGACTAAGGTAAATTCACGTCAGGTAGGCGGCCAGTCGTAAAATACGGAGCCAAATCATGTGACAGCATGTTTGTAAAATGTTGTGATGACCTCACTTAGAGTGGGATAATGGCAGGAGAATGATGATGTTATAATATATCATGCATATACATTTGAATATAAAATTAAGTACCATTTTATATTCTTAAACTAATATTAAATTACTCAAAGATCACGTGTAGCATGTTATAAAGTTACAAAGCTCAGTGCGAAGTGACACGATACCGCGGTTTTCGTATACCCACGCTCGCTTAAATTCACCAATCTTGTGGTGTCTTAACGTAGAAACTTTGTAATCTAAACGTCGGAACGCATACCCTCATTTTGTACTCAACAAGTGATAGCCCGTGACTTTCTTGTGCGAGTTATATAATTTATCGTGGTAGTATCGCAAATAAGTTTTCAAATGGAATTTCATTGTGAAATTCAGTCAACTTCATGAGTCTATGTGTTGTTTTGTGACAATGCATGTGTGCGAATGCACGTTTTTATAATTTATATTTATAATGCTTCGATCGCCACCAAACTCTACAGGATCACCCTCTAGTTAATTTTGAAAACGGTCTGAAAACTTCATTAAAATCGGTTGTGACGGAATGTTTTTACCATATAATTGATATTTCGGTCATATTTGTTCAAACTTCTGATGGAAAAACCGTAAAACATAAACTTGAAGTCAACCAAAAATAATGTTATGAGATTTTTTCTTCGAAAACATGCCAACATAAATTAGATTATTAAAGGTACTTCTTAAAGTACCTTTAATAATCTAATTTATGTTGTCATGTAAGTTTACACGAACAAATTATAACTTTATATATATTAAGCATATATTTTATATGTAGAAATTCTGACAATCGATTACAGCAATTTTTTTAAATACATGTAATTTGAATTTTAGCCAACTTACATTTGCAGTACGTAGCTGTGAAACGGCGGGTCAACTTAAAATAGTTACCTTTTACGACACCTCGGTAAAGAATAAGGCTCGCCTATTCTTCGTAGCCGGATCACACGGTGGGTCAACTTACCTTAGTCGTGTATACGAGACCTCGGTAAGAAATGAGAGCGGTCTATTCTACGCAGCTGGATACCACACAGCGGGTCAACTTACCTTAGTTGCTATTTACGACATCTCGGTTAGAAATGAGAGTGGTCTATTCTACTCAGCAGGATACTACATTGATAGTAGCATTTTATTAATGAATTTAATTTATTTTATGCTATAAATATTTAGATAATGTAAATATCGATGATGGCTTTAAAATGACGAATATGGGAAATCTAGTTATTTAATATTTTGAAAAAAAAACGCGTATTATAGGAACATAATTTCTTATTGTTTTCTTAGTATTATGCGTGAAAATTAACGCAATAAAGTAATGCATCGAGAGGATATAAATAGGAAAACCATACTGAAAAAAGTTATCCCGTTACACCTCTACCTGAATAATTAAAGGTCGCAACTTGTGCATTTTAAGTGAAATCAGATGTGAACTTTGTGAAAACACCATCAAGCTAAACTGCCAAGGTACTTGCCCAAATGACAACGATTAACTGGGAAGCCATTTAAACTTTTAACAGCCCTGAACTTTGACGACTGTATTTTACAACGACTTCGTACCTGCTTCAAATTTAACATTTCAGTTAATACAACTTTCTTTTTAATATGAGAATCAAATTTCATTAATTATAAACAATAAAGTATTATCATCGTCCTCCTGCCTTTATCCCACTCTAAGTGGGGTCGGCATAACATGTTACATGTTGTCAAATGATTTGGCTACGTATTTTACAACCGGCCACCTGCCTAACGTCAACCTACCTTAGTCGCCTTTTACGACACCTCGGTAAGAAATGAGGGTGGTATAATACATGCAGCCGGATACCACATGGCAGATAACTTCGTCGCCTCTTACGACACCTCGGTAAGAAAGGAGAATGGTCTATTCTATTCTGCCGAATACCACACGGCGTCTTTTTAATAAATTTATTATAAACAATAAATTTTAAACAAATAAGCCAAATTATTATTTTTTAAACAAGTAATATTAACAATAAAAATAAAAGCATAAAAACAAACATAATAATTATATTTTACTAATTATGTTAAAGTGGGTTAACCTTAAAAGCTACATATATGCTGTCGCGGACTTTTATTTAAAACTTTCAGAGGTGAAAAATTTTGAAGTTCATGATTTTTGAATCACTTTCACCGTTTACGCAAAGAAAGCTATAAATTTTGCCGCTCCCGCACCATTTTTTTTGCTGCTCCTCTCCTATTCGTTGTAGCGTGATGGTATATAGTCTATAGCCTATTTCGATATCTTACACTCGAATAATTTTTCAAATCGATCCAATAGTTCCAGAGATTAGCGCGTTCAAACAATCACACAAACAAACAAACTCTAGCTTTATATATTAGTATAGATTTACCTATTTCCACATGTGTACGTTGAGCTAACCGAGCTAAGATAAATAAACATCGGACAAACGCAAACCATAAATTGTGACCAATATAAATGAAATTTGGCACAATTAATGCTTATATGTATACCGGGGTAACATATGGGCTAAAAAAAATCTCGTTTGTCCACGGTAAAATTATAAGATTCAGAAACGCCGTCTATTATCAATATATCAAGGATTTTAAAAGTCAAAGTCGTCTGTCTGTAAATCATTGAAATTGGTTCATTATTAAGCTGATTGTCGGATGTCGATAAAGTTATTTTAAAGTGAACATTTTTGTATTCGGTTTTTGTTTATTGGATAAATCTAACTGAGCTATTTTAACCGGAACTATAATAGAAATACTTTGCTATAATCCGTGTAGGTTATAGCAAAGTAGTCCTGTTATAGTTTCTGTAATATAGAATTCCGCAAAGTAACGCATGCTTCAATAAATCATTTGAGCTATTTTAATAAATAAATAAATATATGGGAAACTTACACACACGGTCGTCTATCCCCAAAGTAAGTTACTTAATACTTGTGTTATGGGTGATAGATAACTGGTAGATATATAGATATATAATTTTAAATACATACTTAAATACAAATACACACCCAGGCTCGAAGAACCAACAAATTGTTTATAGAAAATGTTTGCCCTCGGTGGGAATCGAACCCACGACCCGCGGAGTTGAAGGAAGGGTCACTACCCTGCAGCAACGGGCCAGTCAATATAAATTTCATATATTATATATCATATAAAATAAATTTCATGTAAGTAATATGGGTTATTTACTAAAATAATTAAACTATGCTCTCGAGAAAACGATAAATTGCTTTCAACCTTCCCAGATCGATCTGATTTTTGTGAAATAGATATTTGCAGGGTTCGCGAGTGAAAAAAGCTACTGTTTAATCCGAGTATATTTTTGTATACTAGTATACAAAAATGTTGATTATATTTGTAAGTAAAGCGGTCCATAATTTAACAGCTTGAAAGGCCAATGATTTATTATAAAACTTGTTGTTAGTATTCTAAGCGCAAGTTTTTGAGATGAACGAAGAATACTGGTGTATATCCCAAGAAATACAAACTTTTCCGTGAAATAAGATGGAATATTCGAACACGTACTCTTGAGACATCTAGAATTATTGTAAGACCTTGCTTGGATTTCGAGCGGAAACGTCATAAAGATACCGATAAGATAAAATTTCAGGGGTGTGTTGAAATTACTTAAATAGTATAATAGTCATTATTCAGCTTCAAAGATGCTTCTATCATCAGCTTGATATTGCATTGTGTCTCCGAGATCGGCTTGTAACATTAATGCTACCTAAATATAATAAATAAAATAAATGCCCCGTTGGCGCTGTGGGTAGTGACCCTACCTTCAGCTCCGCAGGTCGCGGTTTCGATTCCCGCCGAGAGCCAACATTTTCGATAAACAAATTGTTGGTTCTTCGAACCTGGGTGTGTATTTGTATTTAAGTATGTATTTAAACTTATATATGTAGTATATCTACCAGTTGTCCGTCACCCATAACACAAGTATTAAGTTACTTACTTTGGGGACGGACGACCGTGTGTGTAAATGTCCCATATATTTATTTATTATTAACTATGTGTACACTTTCAATTCTATTTTAGCTTTGCCGTTACAGCAGTTTAAAACAACTTTTAAAAGGAGGTTGATACGAAAAACCTAGTATTCTGTTGAGGATTATATAGACGATAAAAATGCGTGGATAATTGCGTTCTTCGACCCTGTTCAATATATTAAAGACCAAATGTATAGTAACCGGGAATAAATAAAGCACATCGAGGCTCAGACAGAGAATACCGGCTAGATTCTGCTTCATAAAGCGTTGTCTCTGCTGCACAGACTGACGAACCCGTGTGAAACGTCACATACTAACTGAGTGACAGTGACTAGCGCTCTACGAAACCGAACTGGCAGGCTGTTTCGTTCTAAACATCGATGTGCTTTATTTAATGCCGGGTACTATAACTTATCATAAAAAATATATTGTAAAAAGAGCAACCGCTGAGTTTCTTGCTGGCTCTTCTCCATAGAAACAACTTCCCGAACCAGCAGTAGAGTTGGCGATTCAAAAGCATTTGTTTACAGGTTTAGTTGAGTAAATAATATTTTCGATTTGAATTTGAAATGACGACATATAAATAAACAGAGTGATACTGTCTAGTTTGTGCGGCGAACCGTATTCCCTTTACAAGGCTTCCTTTGGCACTTTATTTATAGAACCTTGCGTTCTCACTATCAAAGTGTCTGAGTAACTAGTCGTAGTATCGGTTATACACTAACTATTTTATGCAAATTTTAACAACACATATATGTGTATGTAATTTGAAAGCTTGCATTTCTGTAATCACGTTTTATAGCAGAATAGTTTGTTTGTATCACAGACCAATTTAAAACAAAAGTAATAATAAAATTATTTTGCTATAATCCGCGGTACAGTAAATAGAAAATATATATAGTGTTTAATGTATAGTGGACTATCCGTATTTTCATACCCGATACGTGCAGGATTCTTAAAAACACATGCACAAACCTCTACCACCGCCATCACAATACACAAGTACTACACACGTTCACCATGACAAACTCAACAATCATTTCGCCCCGCAACCGAAGCAACATCAGGAAATAGACTCCACGACAAAATCGAAAGGTCTTTGCTTTTTGCTTTTGCTTGAGTTTTGTGATAGTGAACGTGTGTAGTGCTTGTGTATGAGGGTGGCGATGGTGGGGGTTTGCGCTTGTTTTTTTTTTACGAATCTGTCATGTATCGGGTAAGAAAAAAACGGACAGTCCACAATACATTCTATTTACTTTATCGCGGATTATGTTAAAATAATATTATTATTACTTTTGTATTATCGATCTCCGCAAAGTAACGCCTAATTCTATAGACTAATTTAAAACCAATGTTTCAAATCACAAAAATATGAAGAAAGGTGAGCAGCATTAAGCTCTTGTTTATTCAAGAGACCTTGCGGGAAGCTTTAAAGGGATTGGATCAATATTTTACGACTCAGGCGCGATCACTTGCCAAGCTCTTTCGGTTAATAATTTAAAAGGCACGTAGCAACTTTCTCCGTGGGAACTCCAAAAATCTATTACGTTTCTATCAATGAAAAATGATTGTATACCTCGAACAATCTGTATGAGCTATTATTTAGGAACGTTATTTATATTATTTATTTGAATGATTTATAGAAGCAGGTGTTACTTTGCGGAATTCCATATTACTGAAACTATAACAGAACAACTTTGTTATATTTCGCGCGGGTCAAGCGAATGTATGCAATGCTAATGTGTATGAAGCAGACAAAATTCACGTACCTTACACATGCAGGACAAGTCACCACATGCTTCCCAAGACGCCTCCACTAGCAACAATGCACACAAGCAATACACACAGCCACCACCATAATCTCTGCGATCGTTTCGCCCATCATCAGGAATACAGGCTCCACGACAAAATCGTAATGCCAATATAATGTCGTGGAGCCTATTCTCCTGATATGTGACTTGTCCTGCATGTATGCATGTGTGCATGCATCCTTACCAAGGGTCAAAGGTTCAAACCCTGGTCAGGCACTAACACGTAACATTCAATTTTAGAAATAAAATAGAACCGCAAAATGGATTAAAATGTTGACAGGTCAGTTAGAGCTCGCTAAATTGTTTGCACGGTCCAGAAGTTTTAAACAAAAGTACGTGTGAACGTATAAAGCAAAGTGCAGAAACTTCAACTAATTAGTCTTGTTTTGCATGGTTTAAATGAAATAATAAAACACAGTCTAGCCAGTCAGCAGTCATGTTTGCTCCCACGAGCAAATAAAGGAGCTTTAACGTTTTTATCATCATCAAAATCAAAATCAAAAGTAATAATAAAATTATTTTGCTATAATCCGCGATACAGTAAATAGAAAATATATATAGTGTTAAATGTATAGTGGACTATCCGTTTTTTCATAGCAGTTACATGCAGGACTCGTAAAAACACATGCACAAACCTCCACCACTGCCACCGCAATACACAAGCTCAACAATCGTTTCGCCCCGCAACCGAAGCATCATCAGGAGGACTCTACGACAAAATCGCAAATGCTTTGGAGCTGAGTGCTTTTAGCACTATATATATTTTCTAATTACTTTATCGCGGATTATAAGCAAAATAATTTTAAATGTTACTTTTGTATTATGAATCTCGGCAAAGTAACGCCTAATTCTATAAATTACTCTTTTTTTAGTTCATCAATATCGGCTCATCGGATTTGCCGTGAAACGTGGATTTGCATAACAGATAAACAAACATACACAGTTCGTAGAAAGTACGTAGTCATACCACGTAATATTCCTACTTTATTGGACATCCCGTTCCGTTCCGTTTGGTTCCGTTTCATTCCATTTGATTTCGTTCCGTTGCACTTAGTTTTGTTTGGGTAAACTCCATTCCGTAACTTTCAGTTTCGTTGTTTATTTTAGATAAATAAATATCAGGTGAATTTGTACATAAACATAAGAGCATATGTATTTTACAAAACGAAATTTAATGTTTGCGAAACTTAATAATAAAAACAATAGATTTATTTTGATTTGGATTACAATGGACATTTTTCATTTATATGTAAGTTTGTCTTAGTAATTTTAAAATCTTCGATTTTATACTGAATACACATATCATAGTAACAATTGTAGAAAAAGAATAAAAGCTTTAATAAGTCTGAACTGATTGTAAATTCAATTATAAAAATTTATTCTCAAAATGAAGGAAAATAACGTGAGAAAACATGCACATCTCGGGAGAATTCCTGGGATATGTGTAGCCTCTCATTTCAGATTGGAGCAGGGTGCTGGTTCCATGCTCCAACCCTTCTTTCCATAAAGTGATAGAAGTGCTATGCCTTTGCACTAGCAGACCGTTTACAAATACAACAATAGGAACAATTATTGTTAATTCAATATTCGACATTGCGGTCATCAGATTGGTATTTTTATTATTATCAGCGATTTTTGGGTGTACTTAAAAAAGTTCTTGATATAATTTTATCATTTTTTATATTTACAATATACAAATTCATTCGCTTATTACGCCTATCCTTAATTCTTCAAAATCATATTCTAAGTTTATTTCACAGATTTCGAAATGATTTGACTGGCTCGTTCGTGCAGTTGGCAGTGACCCTACATTCAGCTCCGTGGGTCGTGGGCGATTCCCGCCGAGGAGCAACATTTTCTAACAACAATTTGTTTGTTCTTCGAGTCTGGGTGTATTATATTAAAATACCTATTTGAAATTGTATGTATTTACCAGTTGTCTGTCACCCATAGCACGAGTATTGAGTTTACTTACTTTGGGTACGGACGGTATGTGTAAGTTTCCCATATATTTATTTATTAGAATAATCCACCGATTTCAGTTACCTGTAATGTACGCAATAAAATGTGTAACTAACACTATTGAATAAAATTAAAAAGTTTTTCATCAAATTTAAAATCACCAAGTAGATACTACTCTTAACTAAGGTGGACGGCAAGCTAAGAAAATATAGAATTTTATGAAATAAATTAACGAACACAAACAAAGTGCTATTAAAACTTGGGTCTGAGATGAAACATTATAATGATGCATCTCTTAAATGAAGCCGGCTGTGTAAACCACGGTGCCTACCCCGCAGGTTGTTACCGAGGCGAATGTAAACAGCCAACTAATTACAAGACGCCGGCCACGGTCCCACTGTCAATATTGCCTTACGCCCAACTTAAGTTGCACGACATCATTTCCTTACCTTTGGATATCTTAGGCACGTTTTACGGATGTTAAAATTCGTTAATTGGAAATTTTATTAAGTATTCATTTACAGACTCCCGACTCTATTCTACATTCCAAGAAAGGCACTAGCGCTTTTATGTAGATTTCTGTGTTTTCGTTAATTGAAGATATTTTGATAAATTATCATACCATTGTTAGATTTGATATAAAGAAGGAACTAATATTTCGAGAACAACGATACCGCGGAGTGATAATTTGAATATGGAACGGGAAAGGGAATGAGATTTGGGAATAAAAGAGTTGTTTAGGTAAATAGAGTAGAAGCAGCATCTAGTTCAGCATCAGCATCAACATCAAAGGGAAATACAATGATGGAGAATACACTACACTATAGTGTAGTGTATTCTCCATCGCCATTCTCCTAGATTTAATCTGACAATACATATCTAGGACTTTTAATCACGCTCATCATCATCCTCCTGCCCTTATGCCTGTCTAAGGTCGGCACGACATGTCACAAAAATGTTTTCACATGATTTGGATACGTATTTTAAGATCGGCCGCCTGCCTGAAGATAACCTTAGTCGCCTTTTATGACAACTCGGTAAAAAATGAGGGTGGTCTAGTTACTCAGCCGAATACCTCACGGCATAGGATTTTTAATCACTCTATTAAAAGTATAAGTTACGTGTCTATTTGATTCAGAATAATTTTGTAGTGGAAAATAAATGCAGTTCTGCACCTTCTAAAGACGTAAGGACTATACATAGTAATGATAGATAGTAATAGTGGAATTTGAAATAGGCAATGTAATCAAATGTACCTGATGTTCACAAGCGGCCCTTAATTCCTCCTATGGGAACGAAAATTAGGACGATTTTGTTATTTTTGTCGTCTTGATTACGGTAGCGACCCTGATTTTGTAGGGGATGATAATTAATGAATGTTGTATCTTGTGACACCGGTACAAAGCTAGCCCGATTAACCTGTGTTATGATTAACCAGCACATACTCAAAACATGATGTGGGTTTACGAATCGTGTCAAATGATGATAAGTTAATGGCGCAGAGCTAAGGGCTGATAAATCAGTTCGTGATAAAAACTAAAGCGCTATTTTATTTTAATTATTTAAACTTTATTTTTATTTACAACAAAAATGTACAAATTATGTACATGTAGCATCCAAAGGTAGCCAAAGAAAACTTACTTGGTCGGGCTTAAAATTAATAAAAAAAACAAATTAATATAATAGAAATATAAATTATATGGCACACTTACACACACGGTCGTCCATTCCCAAAGTAAGTAAGCTTAATACTTGTGTTATGAGTGCCGGCCAACTGGTAAATATACTACATACATAATTTTAAATACATACTTAAATACAAATACACACCTGAGCTCGAAGAACCAACAAATTGTTTATAGAAAATGTTGGCCCTCGGCGGGGATCGAACCCGCAACCCGCGGACAAATATCCGCGGAAATTATGACAAATATCCTGCATTTTTTTTGTATAACAAATTTTTCCAAAGGTACATTGCAGTCATTCATACTTCCACTTAATAGCAGTCATTTGGGCAATCACCTTTACAATTTGGGTAGATGGTGCTTAAGCGATTCACTTTTGATTTTACCTTCAAAGAAAATACAATGATGGAGAATACACTACACTATACGCCATTCTCCTAGATTAAATCTGACAATACATATCTAGGACTTTTAATCACGCTCATCATCATCCTCCTGCTCTTATGCCTGTCTAAGTGGGGTCGGCACGACATGTCACAATAATGTTTTCACATGATTTGGATAAGTTTCACCTTAGTAGAATAATTCGGTCTCCATAAAACTGTTGTTTGCTCAGTATTATGTATAGTAATTTACTATCTTCTAAATGATTGATAGAAGCAGGCGTTACTTTGCGGAATTCCATATTACAGGCACTATAACAAAACTACCTCGCTATAATCCGCACGGGTTAAGCGAATGCATGCAAAGCTAATGTGTATGAAGCAGGCAAAATCTACGAACCTTATACATGCAGGATAAGCCACCACACGCACCCCAAGGCTCCTCCACCAGCAACAAAGCACACAAGCAGCACACAATCCCACCACCACAACAATCTCGACGATCGTTTCGCTCCGAAACAAAGCATCACCAGGAGAATAGGCTGGAGGCGTGGAGCGTAGATTTTGTCTGCTTCATAGCGAGGTAGTTTTGTTATAGTGCCTTACTATCTTCTATCTGTGACTTCGTCTGCTTGAATTTCAGTACTATAAAGTAACCTTTATTACTCTCTAGTTCTTTAACTTTTATCAAAAAATCATACAGATCCGTTAGCTACATCATCATCATCCTCCTGCCCTTATCCCACTCTAAGGCACAACATGTTACAAACATATTGTCACATGATTTGGCGACGTATTTTACGACCGGTCGCTTGCCCGACGTCAACTTACCTTAGTCGTATTTTACGACCCCTCGGTAAGAAAGAGGGTGGTCTATTCTACTCAACCGGATACCACACGGTGGGTCGACTTACCTTAGTCGCGTTTTACGACACCTCGGTAAGAAATGAGGGTGGTCTATTCTACTCAGCCGGATACCACACGGCGTTTTATTTAAATCAGGACAAACAAGCCAAATAACTTGCCGTAAAAACAATTCAAATGCTATCTTTGGTGCTTTAATTGCTTAATAGTGGATATAGCGTTCACAATTGAATAAAATAGAACCGAGTTGTGCGTTATAAAGTTAGTATTAATAACGTATTGACTCGATATGATTATTAGATGCCTTGGGTAGTCGTGAAGATATAGTTTATTAACGTATCTATGAAACGGAGAAGGCGTGGGTTTCCAGTCAATTGTTAGATATATCTTCTGTTTTAATTTTGATTTGGAAGGTTCGAATCCAATCATATTGAGTTATGTATTATTAAAAAAGCAAGGAATATAATAGATTACAATATCTAAATCGCATACAAAATATATATGTTAAATAAAAATGTAGTGTTGCAATTAATACTTACACGTCAATAATAGTCATCCCATCTTTTCTGCTTCAAACTTCACTCCCTAATACCGAGGACATATTTGTTCGCGTTATCCGCAATCTTTCCATTTTCCTTTTAACGCGGTTATCTCTTTGTTTTTCTACCGACACAGGATACACCTTTCAGTAAGGGATGTTATGTTAATGAATCGTCGTAGTTCCCTCTGCTGTTTTTTCTATGTTAATGTAAATAATGAGGGTACTGAAAAAACTTGTCTCATTATAAATTAAGGCGACATCCCTCAATTTCTATCCTAACGTACTTTGATGATAAACTGACAATGTTACTGCTACTAACTTATATCGAACTTAATGAAATCATACACATATCGCCATTCAACGTTAATAAAACTAAATTTAACTTAAATAAATAAAACTAAATTTACCTTAGTCGTATTTTACTGTCGTAAAGAAATGAGGATGGTCTATTCTACACAACCGGATACCACACAGTGGGTCAACTTAACTGAGTTGCTGTTACGACACCTCGGTAAGAAATGAGGATGGTCTATTCTACTCAGCCGGATACCGCAAGACGAAATGATAACATGTATTTTACTAAACTATGTTCTTATTTTTTATGTATTCACACAACCGGATACCACACGGAGGGTCAACTTAACTGAGTTGCCTTTTACGACACCTCAGTAAAAAATGAGGTTGGTCTATTCTACTCAGCCGGATACTGCACGGCACTAATTAATACTCTCTAAATAAATATATGACATTCGCGTAACGTTTAAACTATAATGGTACTAGGTATTGCCCGCGGCTTCGCTCGCGTGGAATTTGGTCTGCCACATCAAGTTTCATGACAGATCATTTTAGATTTAAATATTTTTTTACTTAATATTAAAAAATATATATTTATTTAGTTTCTCGTATATCAAAAAATTTAGATGTCTAACTTCAAAACAAAAGGATTCCATACAATTTTCGCGCGCCGCGCATATTAGACACTCTGTAGAGCTCCATTTAAGTCAATCATATCGTGATAACTTTTAAACTCGGCCAAATTACTTAATGTAAAAGACAAAGTTTATCTACATGAAATACTGAAAGCGACAAATGTATTGATTTTTGTAAGAATTTGATAAATATACTAAAATATGCATTGTGAAACAGTATCTAATTTAATTAACTTTATGATTCACAATTTTGGTCATAGCGGCCACATAAAAGGTAGATATATGCTGTCGCGGACTTTTATTTGGAAGTATTCAAGATAAACAATACTACGGTACATCACCTTTGTGTAACTTTAATGATTTAGGCAGCGTTCGCCAAGATAGCTCTCAGAGGCCAGATTTTTTCGGACTTGATAGACATTCATGGTTATATAAAATAAAATCATTACAAATTGTCGCCTGTATGTTATTCTGATAAATAACCTATATAACTGTGAAGTTTAATCCAAATCCGTCCAATAGTTTTTGCGTGAAAAAGTAACAAACATCCAACCATACTCACAAATTTTCGCATTTATAATATTAGTAGGAATTAGTAGGATTTGTAAAACAAAACAATTAAGAAGTGATATATTGCAGCTTTCAATCTGCTGCGCAAAAAATATTCATTTAAATAGGTGCTTTCTCGATTTTTCAGTGAAATTTGGAATAAAAGCAGGCAAAATCCGCTAGCAGCGCTTTCTGAAACTCTAGACCCAAGAGCCTGAGGCGTGTTTATTTTGTACGACTACTTACCTCATCGCAGCTCGTGTGTGCATAACAAAGTATTCGGTTTTATTTCTGTAATATACGCGAACACTCAATTCCAAGGCTCTGCTATACCCTGAAGGGGTCTAATGAAATTTTTCTGATTACCTCGCATATTTGTTGGAGAACTTGGTGTTATCTGCCTTTTCACTGTGGACTATGTGGATATTTGTTCCTCGTATTATCTTATTAATCTAGTTCTTATATTTTTTGCACGACGAATTGACACTAGCAGTATTATGAGTATTCATGTTGTGGTTAATAAAGTTTTAATGGGTATGTCAAATTTAAATTCAAAATATTATTTACTCAAGTAAACTTGCAAATAAGTTCTTTCGAATCGTCAACTCTACGTATTGTAACAAATAATTTATATAAAATATCTTGCTAAATTTTACAGTGTCATAAAATAAAAATTAAGTTTTTTATTATTATTATACACCATTTTACTAAATCGGCAGTATTAGATATAAATTCTAGATGCATGTTGTGTAGGTAGCTTTTATGTCTTGTCTTTTTATTTTTTATTTGAGTTGGAGTATAGCAAAAAATAGTAATAGGCACCAATAATATTAGACTGGGTCGTGATATCATCTTAAAGGGTTTCTACTGAAAATCAGCGCTGTAGTCGGCATTGCAGCTTAATGCTGAGGCGACGACCTTTCAGCTAAATACTTTAACAGTTCTTAAAAAATTGTTAAATTATGGTAAAAAAGCTATGTTACTAGAATATATATATTTATGACTGTGTATGTATTTTTGGCTGAATAAATCTTATTATTATTATGCTGGTTCGGAAGGCTGTTCCTACCAAGAAGAGCCAGCAAAAAACTCTGCGCTTGCATACGTTCATTATTGTCTTGTACAGGTTCGAAGAGTAGCTATATCCACGAATTCTAATCGTCTAACTCATCTTCAATAGTAGCTTTGTTGTTTAAGATCTATTTTAATAGTGTTTTTACACGGCTGTAATGGCATAATTAACACCGAAATTAAATTAAAATTTGCGTACTTTTGCAAGGCACAAAGCAGAAACCGCAAGTTCATGTCGGTTTCTATTCTGTCTATATATTGACAATGTGTATATAATAAAGTATGTATATAATACATACTTTATTATATACACATTGTCAATTATGTCCATGTGAAATTTTATAAGGGCAGTTGAGTTTGCATATCAGATTTTTCAAAATCTGTTATAAAGTATTTAGAGATTTTATTTTATTTAAAGAGGTTCAAACATTGAGAGAGTGAGAAATATAGAATGTAATGCAGTTCTTTTAGATAGACCACTGAAAACCTAGTGACACGTGATTAGCACATGTTCCGAGAACTTTCCAGTACGTTTAGCCATCTGTGATGCCTTTTTGTGAAAAGGTTTTATCCTGTCGTCGATATAGTCATGGAAAGTCTTCGAAATTACGTAGCATGCCAATGTTATGCTACGGATTTTTAGGCATTTTAGGCATTTGGTCTTAATACGCACCGCTATATAAGACTGCATTTACTGGCAAAAACTATCTATATCCACAGATTTAAATAAAATGATAGAAAAACTTTCTTTCAAAATGATTAATCTATCAATCCTCACGCTAAAGTAAATACAGTTTTGTGAGGGAAAATTCATGACAAAAAAAACCTATTTAGTCTGTGACCAAAAAGAGCTAGGTCCCTAACTTTCAAAGTTGCGACATTTTATTTCAGTCACGTATTCAAATGAGAAAAATTTCGTTACTTAGAGCCTACTTTTCTGTAAGTGTTTTTATAAAAGGATATAAATGGATGATTTACATTAAGTGTACTATTGGAAATTTTACACCAGACTCCTTACGAAGTAATAAAGATAAACGGGTAAAAGTAAATCATCATTTTCCTACACTTATCCCACTTTAAGTGGGTTCGGCACGTGTTATAAACATGTTATTAGACTGTTTGGCTAGTTATTTTACAACCGGCCACCTGCCTGACGTTAACTTAGCTTAATCACCTATTACGACACCTCGGTAAGAAAGGAGGGTGGTCTATTCTACTCAATCGGATACCACACAGCGGTAGCCTTTGAAACCATCTAAAACTGTTTTAGAATATAAACTACCGTGTGTGGTATTCATAGTTAATGTACAAAAACCGGCTATACTTATTCTATCGAGTGAGCGTAGAGTGGTTTTTAAGCACTGATACCAGGTTTCAGATCTATATTTTTTATGTCGCTGGCAACACGCAATTTTCGAAGACTTTGATCTTTAAGAACAAAATATTGGTGTATAAGATGAGTTTAGTATAACTATGTACGTATGCATACCAATTTATATACACTAAATCATCCGTATCACTTCTTCACGGTAGGAAAGGACACGTAACCGCATAGTGATGTGGTTTCTATATATCTCAATTTACACAAAATTTAATAAAAAAATTGCATATAATAAAAGTTTCTACAGTTAAAAATATGGATGGAATATTATAAAGAAGTTATAATATAATTATTTGCGATGTGAAACCGTTATAAAAACAATTTCCTACTGCGTAACGAACAAACGGTTTTTTTGTCTACAGCAGAAACCGTTTCTAAAAAAACTAGTTGCGGTCGTCTCGATGGACGTCTCGTCATCATATATCGAAAGACAAGCACGCAACGATAAATCCGTGAGCAAATTTTCCCTTATCTCGCTGACACCTTCCATAAATACGGTTATAATAAGCGAGAGGGAGCGATCACTCTCCAAAGTCGTTTCAACGAATAGTTTCAAGAAACTTACTTACAAAAAAAAATACCTTGGAGATTCATATCGCCAAGGTATTTTTTTTTAAATAAAGCTGATTTTTTTCGACTTAGTATATACGTAGCTTTATAAACCAGATTCTTTCGTTTAGCAGTTCTTCATCGGATCTATGGAACCGGTTAGCGTCATAGTTCAAATTCATTCAAATCGAAGAAAATATAATAATTATTGTTTTGGTCGTGTTAATAAAGTCGTGCCACTTTTTAGAATGTAGTGAAAAAAATGAGTGTTTTTTGAGAATATTAATTTTAAATAAAATGTATTCGATTTTAAACTTGTATAGTGTGTAGTGTGTTAAGTATGTATATGTACAGTGTGTAGTTCTAAAGCGTTGTTAAATAACTGTTTTTTGAAACCGTTTCTTTTCGTCTAATAACTGTTTCGTTTCGTTTTTCACAAAAGTAGTTTTTACCCAGTTCTACATGTACAAGGTACACATTGTGTACCTTATACATGCAAGATTAGTTACCAAACGTATCACAAAACGCCGCCACCAACAACTCGCCACACGCCACACAAATTCACTACGACAATCTCTACGATCGTTTCGCCCCATAACCGAAGCATAACGAAATCGAATATTGTACCTTTATTTTGGGTAGTCATAGAGTCTGTTATATCAAAGTTGATCGTTTGACATAAAATATAAAGAACTGTTACAACCGTGTTTCATAGTTATGGCTTAGCTTGTCCACCCATACGGATGTTTATCACGTCGCCACTCACATCGTTAACTTACAAAGTTGACGTAACCTTTAGTGCTCACGTTGGCTTTTAGTGCTATTATTACTCAATACAAGGTTTGAAAGTTTGGTTGTTTTTTTAACGGTTTAACTGTTAATGCTATATCTATTGGTTAGAGATACGTTATTAGTAACGTAAGAAAGTATATATTCACGAACTCCTCTAGCGCGTTCTCTCTTCAAAGTACTTGTTAACAAGTACAAATAAATAATATTTTGAACGTCAACTAGATCTTGAAAGGTCTGTCTTCTAAACCTATGAATGTATACTGCTGTATACCCTTTTAAAAAGCTGTGATAGCCCAGTGGTGAGACCGTGTGACTCTTTCGAAAGGGTCACGAGTTCAAACCCCGGGGAGGCACCAATGAGTTTTCTATTAAAACTTATGTGTCTAATTGATAATTGCAAGTTATCACATGCTTTTCGGTGACGGAAAAGATCGTGAGGAAACCTGCATATCTCTAGAGAATTCTGGGGATTTGTGTAACCTACCAATCCGCGTTGGAGCAGCGTGGTAGGTCACAGCTCCAAGCCTTCTCTTCAAAAACGGAAAGAGGAGGCCTATGCCCAGCAGTTGGATAGTAACAGGCCGTTACTTTATCCCTTTAAATCGTTAGGAATGTTGGAAGTGAAAACTTGTTTAGCGTTGCGCACTCATTGTGATGGGTAAAAGATGTTAAACTCGCGTCAGGGCACGTGACCAGTGTGCTTATAGCGATTTTCTTAACCTACTCGATTGCGTTCGCGTAGCGCCAATTTGTATGACGCTAGAACAGCGGTCACTAGATGTCGCTGTTAAAAACTCGCACCAAGCAGACTAACCAAAAATTCGTAAGACGAAAGGAGAGTAATCCACCGGCGCTATGTAGATGAGGAATTATCTCCGCTAACTAATTATAACTAAGTATACTTACTCTTTTTACCGCGCGGCGAAAATGCCTGCGCGTCCTGTTTTGTTATGGCAACGCAGGGCACTTGTGCAAAATATTTTTTTTAAGAATCAATTAGTTATATATTCAAAGCTGTTACGCTGTGCTAAGACTGTAAGAGCTTTAAATTTGAATGTGAATGGAGACAAGACTAAAGGAAAGCTAGAAAAGTGAAAGATGGCCTGAGTAAAGAATTCTAAAACTTAAAAATCTTTGTAAGAAACTAGTATTTTTACTATTCAATAAAAATAGCAAACATTGTGTTTCAATAATAAAATAAAAACAAATATATAAATGAAGCCGTAATATCTCCGTCTATAACATTGTCAGTGCATTGCTAACGAGATTGCCTGACCTAAATAAATGCTTTTAAAGTAATTTGAATTTTACGCCGCTCCATATGAAATACAGTTTATCTACTGATGGCCTTAATAAATATATTTACGGTGAAATAAAAATGGATGAAAGTAATAAGAAAGACACTGATTGTATCTCTATGTAAATTAGCTTATTCACCAAGGTTAAGTCTAGATGAGCCTCATCTAACATCTAATATAAATACTCAAAGCTAGCCGCAGAAAGGTAGTTTAAGATTTAAAAAAAAACGCATTGCGTTTTACTATACCACGCTGCAATAGAAAAACCGTGCTGGAATGGGATATTTAGCGTTCGTTTAAGCACAATGTGTTTAATCCCTGGCCCGTTGGCGCAGTGGGTAGTGACCCTGCCTTCAGCTCCACGGGTCGCGGGTTCGATTCCCGCCGAGGGCCAACATTTTCTATAAACAAATTGTTGGTTCTTCGAGCCTGGGTGTGTATTTGTATATAAGTATGCATTTAAACTTATATATGTAGTATATCTACCAGTTGTCCGTCACCCATAACACAAGTATTAAGTTACTTACTTTGGGACGGATGACAGTGTGTGTAAATGTAAAAAAAAAAACAAATTATGATATAGATATGACGTTATTGACGATAACTATTCAATATTAATTGTCTTATTAATGAAATAGCACCACCCAGTGGTATCCGGCTAAGTAGAATAGACCACCATCATTTCTTACCGGGGTGTCGTAAAAGGCGACTAAGGTATGTTGCCTGACGTCGACGCAGGCGGCCAGTCGTAAAATAACTAGCCAAATCATACAACAACATGTTTAAAACATGTCATACCGACCCCACTTAGAGTGGGAGAATTTAGAGGAAAATTAGCAGGAGAGTTTTATTAATGGAATAAAACATAATATGGAGAAGACGAAAATTCCTATATTCATATTGAAATACGACACTTACTTTTTGAATTCAAACTATCGTGAACGGTATTCATTATTAATGTTGAGAGACCGGCTATACTCACGTCTTATTTTAACTGTCAAACTGTGCAACTGTCCCTCTCCCCGCCCCAGCCGCTCACGAGTCGCGCCTAGCGAGCTACTACACGCAGTTCCCGCCGAGATAACGCCGCGTAAAGAGCTCATGAATAAGAGCCCCGTATGGGCTTGAAACTGGTCGGGCTCATCCGATAAAATAAGACGTGAGTATAGCCGGTCTCTCAATATTAATAACGACAAGTACTTTTGAATCGTCAGCTTTAGCTGGCTATAAGCTGGGTCTGAAAACGCTCCTACCGAATAGAGCTAGCGAGAAACTCAGTCAGTTGCTCTTCGAAAAATTAATTCTTATAATTTGTTACATACTTTTAACATACTATTAGCATGCATACATATTATCGATATCAAACACGTGTTTCTCAAAAATAATGAATATAACGTGTTGTGTAATAAATTAAAATTTTAAGAAACAATTACAAGGCAATTTTTGTGTCCAACGCCAACTTTTTAAAAGTAGTCCACACTATTTTTGAATGTAAGCTATCGTGAGTAGTATTTGTAGTATTATCCACATAAGATGAGTATAGCTGATTTCTATACATTAACTATTAGGTCCTTACATATGAAATTGGCGTTTTGTCGTACTGGCCACTTTGATCTCAAATATTACCTTTATGGTTAGGAATTCCAAATTCAAATTCATACAGCTATTTACTCATGCATTTGTGTTTCAAACCCCCTAATTCATTTGTTTTTTCTTCTCTTGTTTTTTTTCTTTGTGTCACTCTGTTTACAAAACGGAAAACATGAAATATCGCGTTATTTACGAGTATGAGTTCCACCGTGGCACCAGTGCTGCAGAAACGGCTCGAAGGATTAATGATGTGTATGGTGACGGTGTCGCAAAAGAAAACACAGTGCGTTTTTGGTTCCAACGTTTTTGTTCTGGAAATTTCGACCTGCAGAACAAGCCTCGTGGACGGCCGGAGACCAAAGTTGATAATGAAGAATTGAAGGCTATTGTGGAAGCGGATCCATCGCAAACCACGTCCGAGTTAGCTGCAGGCTCCGGTGTTAGTGATAAAACTATTCTAATCCACTTGAAGCAAATTGGGAAGGTGAAAAAGCTTGAAAGGTGGGTACCTCATGAATTGAGTGAAGCAAACCGACAAACGCGCGTCGACTGCTGCGTTACGTTACTCAACCGGCACAATAATGAAGGAATTTTAAATCGAATCATTACCTGTGATGAAAAGTGGATCCTCTACGATAATCGGAAGCGCTCATCGCAACGGCTGAACCCTGGCGAACCAGCCAAATCCTGCCCTAAGCGAAAATTGACTAAAAAAAGTTGCTTGTAAGTGTTTGGTGGACTAGTGCCGGTGTCGTTTACTACAGCTTTCTTAAATCTGGCCAGACGATTACTGCAGATATCTATTGTCAGCAACTGCAAACCATGATGGAAAAGCTAGCTGCTAAACAACCGAGGCTGGTCAATCGCTCTAGGCCACTGCTGCTTCAGGACAACGCTAGACCACACACTGCACAACAGACGGCTACCAAATCAGAGGAGCTTCAATTAGAATGTCTTAGACATCCACCGTACTCTCCGGACCTTGCTCCAACAGATTACCATTTTTTTCGCAATTTGGATAACTACTTGCAAGGAAAAAAATTCAACTTCGATGGGGCAATCCAAACCGCCTTCAAAGATTTTATTGATTCCCGCCCGAATGGTTTTTTTAGTAAGGGGATCAATGAACTACTATATGCGATGGCAAAAGTGCATACATAGCAATGGTACATACTTTGATTAATTAAATATATTTCATTAATAAAAAAACGACTTTATGTTCCTCCCATAGAAAACGCCAATTTCATATGTAAGGATATAATCCATACGAATCTTTACTTATACAAATATGAAATGTTAAATTATTTGTGCCTGTCTTGCTTTGTCGTAATTTTATAGATATACAATTCTCTAGTACATCACTTTAGTATATCGCGGCGCACGCAAGTAAAGCACTCATCAGGCGAATTTTTTTACAACAGCGCGTTCTTTTCAATTTACATTCTAAAAAATACATAACGTATTATTGACCCAAACTTTTGGCAAGTATTGCACTCTCACTCTTTAAATAAAATTATGCAAAATTACGTTTAGTAAATTTTGAGAAAATCGATCACATTGTAGAGACAGACAGCCTCTGGTGACTTTGTTTTATTATAAGTATAGATAAATTTACAGAATTACGCGTTACTTTGCGGAGATCCATAATACAAAAGTAATAATAAAATTATTTTGCTATAATCCGCGATACAGTAAATAGAAAATATATATAGTGCTAAATGTATAGTGGACTATCCGTTTTTTCATACCCGTTACATGCAGGATTCGTATACATATGCACAAACCTCCACAACTGCCACCACAATACACAAGCACTACACACGTTTACTATCACAAACTCAACAATCGTTTCGCCCCGCAACCGAAGCATCATCAGGAGATAGACTCCACGACAAAGCATTGTTATATAGTAGTTGGTTCAACCACCTTGACCTCTGGACACGTGCAACAAGCTTGAACTTGAAACATTTATCTGATCGTTAATGAGGGTGCCATTATGCTTAATGATTTCTAATTGTTAATATTTTGGAATAATTAGAAATCCTGCATGTAACGGGTATGAAAAACGGATAGTCCACTATACATTATATGTATATATTTTCTATTTACTGTATCGCGGATTATAGCCAAATAATTTTATTATTACTTTTGTATAAGTATAGGTATTAAAGGCTCGGAATCTTTAACCAGATGTTAAGTTTACCAAATATTACAGTTTACACGTAAACGCTCATTCTTTCGATCCTCCGGTATTTCGCTCACCCTAGTCTGCACCATACATCACGCGAGGTTAATGATGCGTTCTACAGCTGGGGGTCTCCCCTCAAGAAGTCCTTTGAATATGTTCGTTTGGTTAGATTTCAAAGACTTAGTTTTTCAAAGACTGTCCTATTTGACTAATATGCCTGTAGGCTTTGCTTCAAGTTAGTATAGGAAACACTGTTCCTTAGAGATTTTTCTCACAGTAATTTTTATTTATGAAACTTATATTTTCTGTTTTTATGTGTTAAAGATAATATTTGTAAAAGGATTGTATTACATTATAACTGAGCTGTGATAGCCCAGCGGCGAGACCGTGCGACTCTTTCGAGGGGAACATGAGTTCAAACCCAGGCACCAATGAGTTTTTCTATTGAAACTCATGTGTTTAATTGATAATTGCAATTTATCACACGCTTTTCGCTGAAGAAAACATCGTGAGAAAACCTGCATATCTCTAGAGAATTCTGGAGATATGTGTAACCTACCAATCCGCATTGGAGCAGCGTGGCAGGTCTTAGCTGCAACCCTTCTCTCCAGAAACGGAGAGACCTATTCCCAGCAGTGGGATTGTAACAGGCTACTTTACTTTACTTTACTAACTATAAGTATAAATATAGTCTGGATGATATTTTTAAAGGTAGATCATCAACATCATCCTCCTGCCCTTATACCACTCTAAGTGGGGTCGGGGCAGTCTACATGTTAAGAACATGTTGACTGCCCCGTTGGCGCAGTTGCCCCTGCCTTCAGCTTCGAGGGTCACGGGTTCGATTTCCGCCGAGGGCCAACATTTTCTATCAACAATTCGTTGGTTCTTCGAGCCTGGGTGTGTATTTTTATTCCAATACGAGTATGTATTTAAAATTATATATGTAGTATCTACCAGTTGTCTATTACTCATAACACAAGTATTAACTTACTTTGGGGACGGACGGCCGTGTAAGTGTCCCATATATTTATATTTATTTATTTATATTTATGTTGTCACATGATTTGGCTGCGTATTTTATGACCGTTTACCTGACGTCAACTTACCTCGGTCATATTTTACGACCCCTCGGTAAGAAATGAGGGTGGTCTATTCTATTCAGCCAGATAGCACATGGCGGATGTTTTTAAAGGTAGATATGTTTAATTTATTGTTTTAGAGGAAAGCATGACCTACTTGTAACAGTTTTACACTGTAAAGTGATCTCCAAGAATAAAATTTCAAACGCTATAAATTTAATTATGAATAGTGAATGACCGAATTTAATGCCAAGTTTTACTGTATGTCTAAACGGTTTGATATTTATTACATACATTTACCATATTCTTCACTTACTGCACTTTTGATCATACTGACCAACAAAGAAATGAGATAATTTTTAAATTTAAACTATCGTGAGTAGTATTCATAGTTAATGTGTAGAAACAGGCTATACTCACGTCTCATTTTATCGGGTTAGCCCGACGTTTCAAGCCCATACAGGGCACATATTCAGGAGCTACATATGTGCCCCGGATGGGCTCGAAACTAGTCAGGCTAACCCGATAAAATTAGAAATGAGATAATGTTTAAAATATAACTTTCTCTAGCTATCAAAATCAATACTGTTTGCTGGTTATAAAATGAGGATAATTTAAAACAATTAACAAAAGCAATTGACGAAAATTTTTCCTTACTATTAGGTAACCGTTGAAGAGTTCCCTCCTCTAGAGCCAATCTGGCAGCAGAATAAGTTTATGCTTTTTATAAACATGCATTGTCATATCGAGACTGGAACAGTATATAAAATTTCAATACAATCAGACACCGGGAAATGGCTAAAATTTAACTTGCAACATTCCACCTTCACACACTAACCACGTTAAAAATATATATATTGAATGCCAGAAAATGATCTAACAAAATAAAAAATACAGATGTCTATAAAAATTGTACTTAAGTAGTTTTGATCTCATTATCGATATACTTATCTTCGTCCTAAATCTTTAGTAAAATCAAAATAATATTTTGAATGTTTTCAAACATCAGCATAACATGCTATTTATAATTTAAATGGCTCACAAAATTTAGGTTACAAAAGATTAATTATAACGATAGACCACTTGCACACGCTTTTTTCATCTATTTGTTAAGCTGTTAGCTCAAATAAGCCGATATATAAATGATAACTTTATATATAACTTTTGCCCGCGACTTAGTTCACGTGGACCGCTGAGTCTTGGAATAAACAGTAGCTTCTGTCACTCACCAACCCTGCAACTATCTCAATCACAAAAATCACATCGATCCGGGCGGTTAATTTACTGTTGCGAACATGCGAAAAGAGTTCGTAATGCGTATGTCATAGAATTCTAATGGAACGGTGGCAGTGTTAGGAACATGCGAAATGAGTTCATAATGCATACGTCATAAAGTTTAAATTGAACGGGGTAGTTTACGAACATTACAAAAAAAGCGTTCGTAAACTGTATGTCATAGAGTTCAAATTTTCTTAACGTTAATTCTCTGGAACATTCGACGAGTATCAAAACATGTTCACTTAAAAGACTTGTTTACGATCGTTTCAAGGTTTATCGAATGTTCTCGAAGTCGGTTCGTTCGATATATAAGCAGACGTATCGTGCGTCTCGACATTCAGTTTGCGAATAGCGATCAAGAGCGAAAAAACAAACGAAAATAAAAGTGAATTATTAGTGACCTCGGCATTCTTATTGGACAATGAATTGTGTAGAGACTGTAAGTAGTAAGTTTGTAGCAAAAAGTTGAATAAAGTGTTTTTAACGAGTCACCAGGTATTTTCATCCAAATACACGAACCTCGGTACGTAACAAACACTAAATTTGGTATATATCTACTGCTCTAAAAAAAATTTGTAAAAAAAACCATAAAAAAATTGTAAAACCTTTCTTATACTATGTCTTTATTATGAGAGGTCATCAGGTTTTCTTTTTTTTAATGTGAAAAGTCATCAGGTCTCCTATATAAAACCTATTTCTTTAACTTCCAAACTTGACTCTCACACATCGTTAATACAATGATATAATGATAATAGATGGTCTTTTTTAATGTCATCCTAGTCCTGTTGAATTTACAGGATTTCTATAACATATATGCATGTAATTGAGATGTGTACTCACGTCCCATTATTTCCATACCGGCCGGGTCCGATACATTAACTATGATTAGTTTTAATTTAAAAACCTCTATAATCCTAATAAAGTCTCACCTATTTCCACACTTGTAGTCTGTAATAAGGTAATTTTCAATTAAGAGTAAAGTGAAACAAGCAACACACATACAACTACATGTTACAGAATAATCTAGTAAAAGTTTTCACCTCTGCCTGTTCGTTCGCTATAAGATAAGAACAAATTCGAAACTGCAATTACCAGCACTATGAAGTTATAAACTCGCTTCGCAGTTAGAATAATAAAAACTCAGTACACAAATAGTCTATGAGTTAATATACAAAAAGTGTTTTTGATCTATGACATGATTGATTTTTAATTCGCCAAATATTTTGAATGTTATAAAATGCGAATCTCATACAAGGTTACGTTCTATTTTAATTTTTATATTTCTTACTAACGGTATTAATTACTAAATACGTTTATAGAGAGACCTGTAGCTGACGTGTAAAGAGAAAATAATAATATTCCATAAAATCTCTCCAAAGTAACACAAAGCCTCTTTTCCCTTAAAATGAAATATTACCGGGTTGCATTTAATTTACTCTCGCCGACATCATTTTTAATAAAAACCCCGTTGGCTTGAGGTTGATTTTCTTTGAGGCTGTTTAGAAACACTGGGATTTCATTATTGTTTATGTACTGTACTTTTCTTATAGCTTTATCCCTATGAAAGAGACATAAAAGTGTACAAAGAAACTTTATTGCATCATTGAAACAATGTGTTTTAAGTACTTTATTTTCTTGACTTTAAAATTTATGAAGTTGTATTGAAACAATTTAAATTATATTACTTTTAAGTACCTATTCTATACTGTTTTATTCCTATGAAACAAATAAGTGTTCTGTTGTTATCCCATAGTGGTGCGGGTGAGCGATGCGGTTTCCGCGAACGGCTGTCAGAGCGCGACTACGCGACGATGTAAAACCGCAATGGAGGCTGCGGCATTGCCAAAACCGCAATGGCGGTTTTGGTTGGGACTTTACAGCTATTCATGTTTTAGCGCAAATTAAAAGCTATCACTCACCTCTAAATTTGGTCTCTTCACATTGTCACATGCGAAATACGCCCAATCAGTCGCAGGTAATAAAATTTGGGTTTCAGTTTTTTTGATTACCACACTTAACGGAATAACAAAATAAGTAATAAGCCGTTATTTCTTTCATTAAAATATCGCTTGTCAAAGAAAAAGGCAATCCAATTTCAAAATCAGATAAAAGAAACCCTCATCAAAAAAAGCTGATATTATTCGATTAATAGCGTCAATTTGTCGGAGGAACAATTAATTTGGGGAGCAAAGTGCGATGAGGAAATAACTTTGTTAGCATTGATGAAAATTGCGTATGTTCCCTTACACCGGCTGTACGCACAAAACGGTGACATCTGGTCTAATTATGAAAGGAATTGTCTTATACATTGGGGAAACAATAATATTATATGATGTCTGAACTAGAATGAACATATTTGCTAGACATATACTATCGTAGTATACCCCTTATAAGTGCATCTATAGGACAGAGTATACGAATCTTTATGCATTAACCATGTCATGTTTTCTAAACAAATGTTTATTGAGGTCAAATCAAACATTGACATCGCAGTTATTGAAAAACTTAACCTGCATTCGTTCGTTTCCTCCACGATGTTTTTGTATGACAAATGTATTTAGTATGATGCATTTTCCTTCACATTAAAAAGCACTAATATTTAAAAAATGAATATAATAAATATACTAATATTTAAAAACTTTTCTTTTTATTAAATTGCTCATAATAGACGCGTGAAACCCTCAATTGCAAAGTTTAGGGATCACGGAGTTACTATTTGCATGGCGCAACAATGGTATATGATGCAACAAGGAAAAAATGGTAGGAAATAGAAGATTTCTATATAGCTGTAATAGTGAATTGTAGAACATAGCTCGAAGAAAATTATTTTAATACTAAAGTGATCAGCAAAGCACCAATGATATTTATACTACTTATAACCTAAATTGCTTGTAAGTGAAAATAATTGCGTTATAACACAGACGTGAATATTCATTAAAAAATTTCTGTTAAAATAGGAAAATATTGAAAGCAAATATTGTTTTTAAACTGAGCAACGTTGGAGTTTGTCCAATGGATACATATTTTTTTGATCTCAAACCGACATTTTTGTGAAAGTGCAAACATTAATTTCATGGTTCAATGTATTTTAGAACCTTTTTGAAAACAGATAAGATTGATTTTATAGTGTGATATTTTAATTTTATTGTCTATATACAGATTTCTGAAAATACAATTTTTCGTTTGAGATTATTTCCGAAGTAGAATGAAATAAATTTTTGTTTTTGATTGTTAAATGATTTTTTCTTATCATTTTAATAATAGACTTTTGTCTAACGCGTGCTTAGTGTAATATCGAAAAATATTTCCATTAAGTAAATATATACTATCTAGTTCTATCAAATATTATTATCATCCTCCTGCCCCACTCCACGTGGGGTCGACGCAACATGTTACAAACATGTTATCACATGATTTGGCTACGTATTTTACAACCGGCGCCTGCCTGACGTCAACTCACCTTAGTCGCCTTTTACGACACCTCGGTAAGAAATGAGGGTGGTCTATTCTAGTTCTATCAAATATAATATGATTATAAAATAAAGAGTAAAATAAATTATATTCAAACCTCTCACAAGGTAGCTATGATAAGTTAATAAAAAATTAAAATAAATATATATGCAACAATTTTAATATTTGAATATTATAAAGAGCAACCGCCGAGAGGCTTGCTTGCTTTTGTCGCCGAGGGCAATTTTCCGACCCAGCAGTAGAGTTAACGATTCAAAGAACTTGCAAAAGCCTATTTGAATAAAGTAAAATTGAATAAGTTTGATCTTTTGTTTTATAAGCTGATAAAATAAACATATTCAAGTTTTTACTTACATTTTTTAATCCTTTATGCCATATGTATTTATATAGAAATGATTAAATGGATATGCTATAATCGGAGGTTGCAGTAAAGTAACCTTATGCTTAATAAAAGGTGTATTATCCATATGTAGAGAGTTGGTGAGAGATCGTGGGCAGCAATGGTCTCGCGGAAAGAGGCTACAGGGACGATTCGGGAAGTCGAGTCCTTGGATCCGATCCACCGCAGACGAGCGAAGCGCAGACGACTCGCTGAAGTCCGTCGTATGGGAGGGGGGCGTTCAAAAGGGAGTCTGAAAGGGTCCCCAAAACGGTCGATGCATTTGGTGCTCCCGATCCATCCATTAGCACAGAAAGGGGCCATTTTTAGAGAGGCCCCGATTCGGTGGTGGCGCCATCTAGGGTTTAGAATTGCTGCTAGCGGGGATGGGGGCAATGTGAACAACGATAACAGCAGCATGGTGGAGCACTAGACTTGTTTTAGTCGGTATGAGTCCGACTAAAACAACTCTAGTGCTCCACCATGCTGTACACATAGCCCATAAGGGGTTTTTTTTCTAAAATATCCTACTCTTTGTATGAGCGATTGGTAAACAGTATGTACTACCACTACCACTATAAACATACTTGTAAAGTAGGATCAAAATCAAGACGAGTTTCCATTTCTAGAATAATTAATTCGTCTTCCTCTTAATTAGCACTGATCTGATGTTTGTAGAACACTTTTCCGGGTAGTTGCTTCCCGGAAAATCCGTACCAACTAATTAATCATTTTGGTACAATACCCGCTTACAATCAAACATGATTTCCGTAATATTGTCTCGTTAACTCATTTGCACATTTACACTAAGATAAAAATAAAGAAAGATGAAGTAAAAAATTTAATTATTTTTTGACATTTTTTTTCACGGATTGAAAGCAGAAAAACATGAAGTAAATAAGTTCAACTTGCAGCTTGAAAAAAGGCTTTCTCGTCAGATTTATTAGAGAGTTGCATGTCTCAAAAATCGACATAAAAATCTTTTTGTCAGTGCTTTAAGACTAAATTTTTTTTTAATAATTTATAGAATTAGGCGTTACTTTCGGAGATCCATAATACAAAAGTAATAATAAAATTATTTTACTATAATCCGCGATACAGTAAATAGAAAATATATATAGTGTTAAATGTATAGTGGACTATCGCAAAGCTTTGCGATTTTATCGTGGAGTCTATCTCCTGATGATGCTTCGGTTTCGGGGCGAAACGATTGTTGAGTTTGTGATAGTGAACGTGTATAGTGCTTGTGTATTGTGGTGAAAGTGATGGAAGTTTGTGCATTAGTTTTTACGAATCCTGCACGTATTGGGTATGAAAATACGGATAGTCCACTATACATTTAACATTATATATATTTATTATTTACTGTATCGCGGATTATAGCAAAATAATTTTATTATACTTTTGTAAAAAAAAATTACCACGTTTGCCAGTGATTACTTATAAATCCGAAACTTCGTCACATACTATGGGTATCATAAGAAAGCTCAGAGCTTTATAGTTGACGATACAGCTAGCGAGAAGTGTTGAAATATTTCTGTTCGATTTCCTTCACAGTGTTTGGGTTCTCTCGCGAATTTTTTGCTATATTTTTTTGCCTCAATCTATACTAACATTAAAAATTGCAAAGTCTGTCTGTCTGTTCGTTACGGTCTCACGGCCAATCCGCTAGAACAATATCTATGAAATCTGGCACAATTAAAACTTATATACATAAAGGAGCTGTGATAGCCCAGTGACACCGTGCGACTCTTTCGAGGGGAACAAGAGTTCAAACCCAGGCAGGCACCAATGAGTTTTTCTATTAAAACTCATGTGTCTAATTGATAATAGCAATTTATCACACGCTTGTCGGTGAAGGAAAACTTCGTGAAGAAACCTGCATATCTCTAGAGATTTCTGGAGATATGTGTAACCTACCAATCCGCATTGGAGCAGCATGGTAGTTTTTAGCTCCAACCCTTCTCTCCAGAAACGGAGAGACGAGGCCTATTCCCAGCAGTGGGATTGTAACAGGCCGCTACATTACATACATAAAGGTTAAAAAAACCGTTATTCTTTCGGGGACACGGTAAAATTACATGTTACATTATTGAGAGTACTTTAACGCCTAAGTAGGAGCAAACAAAGTTGCAAACTAAAAAATTAATACTTCTACCTAAATGCGCTGAATGCTTTTTTTATTCTCTTCACGTGTAATATTTTAGACGGTCTCAAAACAAAAGTTATCAAATACGATTCCGCGGTTTGTTTCCGGCTTTTGTATTACCACTCCGTTTTAGATTGGACCGCATGAAGGCTGTTTGTAAAATTTTCCTAACCGCAACGCTTTCGATTTCAACTGATAAAAGTTTAGCTGGTTAAGTGGTTGTGGTGAGCGGGGAGAGTTTTATAAGACTTCAAAATTTTATCTGATACTAGCATCTGACCGCTTCTTCGTCTGCGTGAATTTCTGTACCTTCATATATCTATGACGGTACAGAAAAACACTTATGTTACAGGTTCAATTATTTGTTTAACGTAAATTACGTTGAGGAGTTCGCAGTTGTAAAAAACTCACTGGTGGGTGTGTTAGTCGCGTGCGCCACGTAAACCTACACGAGATACACAAAAGTAACCTAAAGAATTGTAGATCTACAAATATACCACAAAAAAGTCCCCAACAGAATGTCTTTATTTCTTATAGACCTCACGATAACCACTTTTATATTCACAATTTCAATTCGGGAATTTTTTTGTGACTCACTCATATCCACGTGGGCAAACCCGCTGCCAGTATGTAACAGAATGAAATCTTAAAATAATTTATATATTTTAATGAATTCTTTTTAGAAACAGTACACTTAGATAAAAAAATATATCTTTATAATATTTTACTCAGCACTCAAATACAACGTGGTTTAAAATTCAATTACAAAGCTCGATTTTCGTTAATTTGACAATAATATCGACCAATTCATATTAATATTTATTTCTGTTTCTACAACCTCCACTCATCACCGAGGGAATAGGTATTTGCTAGGGATTATTTCTATTAAATTTTTATTTTCTCCAATACCGCGTTTTTAGAGCGTATGCCGTGTGGTATCCGGCAGAGTAGAATAGACAACCCTCATTTCTTACCGAGATGCCGTAAAAGGCGACTAAGGTAAGACGACCCACCGTATGGTATCCGGTTGAGTAGAATAGACCACCCTCATTTCTTACCGAGATGTCGTAAAAGACGACTAAGGTAAGTTGACACACCGTGTGGTATACGGCTGAGCAAAATAGACCACCCTCTTTCTTATCGAGGGGTCGTAAAATACGACCAAGGTAAGTTGACGTTAGGCAGGCGGCCGGTCGTAAAATACGTAGCCAAATCATGTGACAACATGTTTGTAACATGTTGTGCCACTTAGAGTGGGATAAGGGCAGGAGGATGATGTGACCGCGTTTTTAGAGCGTATTGGATATCATATGATTTTGATACTATGATTTCTGAGGATCCTCAAATTCAAGTTCAAAATATTATTTATTAGAGTAGAATGTTTTCAGTACTTTTGAATCGTCAAATGTTTTTAAATAAGATACCAACAATTCGGAAGTTTGCTCCTACCGAGAAGAACCAGCATGAAACTCGGCCGATATTATTTTCAAAAAGATTATACAATGTGATTGATTAACTACATGTTAATAGTTGCAGCCTAATACTGATCTCACAGCAGTCAAAGTATGCTTCTATCAAATAATCTTCAATCGTATAGTAAGCTTTATGTAGCAGCATCGTTTTAAGATAATTTCTACACTTTTTTAAAGGCAAATACCCTGTCCCCGCCATTTTCAGTGTGGTAGAGCACTCAGATACGTTTTAGTCGGTAGGAGTCCGACATACCATAAAAGGCTTTATACTAAATTAAGAAAAAAGAAGTTCAAATAATGTTAAACGTGTATGAATGATTTTCAAACCTTCTGGAAGTGCAAAATAGACGTTTATTATAGTTTCTAGTCTGTCTATTACATTTTAATGAATATTTTTCCGCAAAAAATTATATTACTGTAGATATATTGTAAAACAAGATTGGGATGGTATGGACATGTAATGAGGAGGGATGAAGATCATGTGACTAAGCGAGGGTTGAATATGAATGTGGATGGATATGTGACTAGAGGGAGGCCTAAAAAGAGATGGTTGGAATGTGTGAAGTATGACATGCGTATAAAAGGAGTAGCGCCAGAGTTGACGAATGATAGAAGAGAATGGAAGAGGAAAACATCATGTACCGACCCCACTTAGAGTGGGATAAGGGTAGGAGAAAGAAAGAAGGATATTGTGAAACAATTTTATTTATCATTAAATTTAAACTTCAGTTAAGTTATGATTTAATTTTAAGCAGACTGTTTAATAAATAATTAATCTATCAAACTACTATATTTAATATTTCTCATGTAGATCTGTTTCGAGTAAATCTTATCAACAAGATGTATGTAAACTAACACGTCGCATGTCTCTGTCATTAAGCTCAAGGACTCTTATCTGCGAGTGTTCTTAGGTAAAGGCTTTCGAGATAAGCTAATGACTTCATATTGTTATTATTTAAGTACGGTAAATTCGATGATACTGTAATATATATTTAATTCAGTGAATGTCAAAGTGAAAACAAAACGCCATATTGGCATGAATGGGTATTGTCGTATCCGGCTGAGTAGAATAGGCCACTCTAATTTTTTAACGAGGTCCCGTAAAAGGTGACTAATTAAGTTGACTCACCGTGTGGTATCCGGCTCAGTAGAATAGACTACCCTCTTACTTACCGAGGTGTCTTAAAAGGTGACTAAAGTAAGTTGACCCACCATGTGGTATCCGGTTGAGCAAAATAAACCACCCTCTTTCTTACCGAGGGATCGTAAAATACGACTAAGGTAAGTTGACGTCAGACAGGCGGCTGGTCGTAAAATACGCAGCCAAATCATGTGACAACATGTTTGTAATATGTAGTGTCGATACCACACAGCAAAAATATCCAGTAAATTCTTTAAAGATATGCAAGTTTCGTCACCGGAAAGCGTGTGATAGATTGCTTATTTCAATTATGCACATAAATTTTAGCAGAAATACTTATTTGTGTCTGCCTGGAGTCTGAACCCGTGACTGTAAGTACTCTACGGTCTCACCGCTTGGCTATCACAACTTAGACTCTTCACTTAGAAGCCGTTATCATTTGTTTCCGCAGTTTCGTAATCATTATCGTGAGCTCATCGTCCCTTCTGATTGTGACGTCATGCGGAGTGATGACAAATGACTCGAGAACAAAGCGGTTATTTCGGTCCAAACTTTTTACATCAACCTTCATTGTTCAGCGATTGCTACGGATTTTGTATTAAACAGAAATATTACAAGAACATTTTTCAAATAATATATTCCCGACGAATAAGTGTTAAAAACCCTCTCAATCTCACTAAATTGATTTACATTTAGATTAAGTAGTTCATTCAAATTCAAATTCAAAATATTCTTTATTCAAGTAAACTTGTAAACAAGTGCTTTTGAATCGTCAACTTTACTGCTGGTTCGGAAAGCTGTTCCTACCGAGAAGAGCCAGCAAGAAACTCGGCGGTTGCTCTTTTTAAAATATAAATCTTAGAACTAATTACATTTATTTATTACTGTCTTGTACAGGGTAGAAGTGCACCTATATCCACACATCCTTATCATCTAAGTAATCTTCAACAGTATAGTAGGCTTTCTGTATCAGCCTCTTTTTAACAGTGGTTTTAAACTGCTGTAATGGCATAGCCAAAATTGATTTCGGAATTTTATTATAGAATCTTATACCCAAACCCACAAACGATTTACGTACTTTTGCTAGGCGCAAAGCAGGAGTCGCAAGCTTATGTCGGTTCCTACTTTGTCTATTATATACATCACCTATCGTTTTATAATTCTTTATATTTTTATGTACAAAAATTACATTGTTTAAAATATATTGTGAAGCAAATGTAAGAATACCTATTTCCTTAAACTTCTCTCGCAGGGAATCACGCGGACTTAAATTGTAGATGCCACGTATGGCTCTTTTTTGTAATACGAAAATTTTTTCACTATCCGCGCATTTACCCCACAGCAATATTCCATAAGACATAATGCTATGGAAGTAAGCAAAATAAACAAGTTTCGCTGTTTCGACATCTGTAAATTGTCTTATCTTTCGAACAGCGTAGGCTGCTGAACTAAGTTTCCCTGCAAGAGTTTTTATGTGTGTGCTCCATTGGAGTTTTGAATCCAAGGTCACTCCCAAAAATACAGTTGTATTTTCTGTTTTCAGTGGTACATTATTTATGGAGAGCCTATTTGCTGTTTTTGCAGCATTAGGTAATGCAAATTCAATACAATTTGTTTTCTTAGAGTTTAGTACCAAATTATTTACCCTGAACCAATGGGCTACTTGCGATAAACCACTGTTGACTTCGTCAATATTATGGTCATTTCTATTAACTTTAAAAATTAAAGATGTATCATCCGCAAACAGTACAATATCGCAAATATTATGAATGAAATATGGTAAATCATTTATATAAACTAAAAACAGAAAGGGACCAAGGATTGATCCTTGAGGCACACCCATAACTAAGGCCGTTCCGGATGACTGCACCTCATTAATGCACACTCTTTGAATCCGGTTGTGAAGATAAGACGCAACGAGACGAAGCGCACTGTCTTTAATACCATAATGGCCAAGCTTTAACAATAAAGTCTCGTGCTGAACGCAATCAAATGCTTTGGACAAGTCACAAAATACCCCTATGGCATTTTGTGAGTTCTCCCACGCATCGAAGATATGTTTCAACAACTTAACTCCCGCATCCGTTGTAGACCGACCCTTAGTAAACCCATACTGCTCAGGATGAAGTATGTTATTTGAAGTAAAATGCTGGAGCAGTTGATTAAGGATGATCTTTTCAAAAACCTTGCTTAGAGTTGGCAAGACTGAAATGGGTCTATAGTTGTTAGGGTCGCTCTTATCACCGGACTTAAAAAGAGGGATTAATTTAGTATATTTCATTAAATTGGGAAATATCCCTTTGTCTACAGATTTGTTAAAGATCTTGACCATAATTGGGGCGATAATTTCAATAATATGATTAATTAATTTTACTGACATTCCCCATAGATCAGTTGTATTTTTAATATTTAAAGTTTTAAAATTTTTGACAATATCGTATGGGGAAATATGTTCAAATTTAAAATTAACATTGCACTCCGTGACGCTGTCCTTTAAAACATTGAAAGCTTCCATTGGGGATGAGTTTATTGAGCTAGTGGTCGAAATGGATATATTCTGAAAGAAATGCTCAAATGCACTAGCCACTCCTGTATCGGAATCAATAAGTTCATTCCCAATTTTAAGCTCAATGGCAGATTTATGCGTTTTATGTCTGCCTGTTTCATCGCTTATAATATCCCAGGTTGTTTTTATTTTATTTTTAGAATTAGATATTTTGTTTTTAATGTGAAGAGATTTGGCCTGTGTGCAGACATTTCTAAACGTTTTAGAATAATTTTTTACATATTCTAGGAATGTGGGGGATTGATTATATTGTTTTTCTGCATACAGATCAAATAACTTGTTCCTACTCTTATAAATGCCATTAGTGGCCCATTCGCTAAACCTAAGATTTTTGAACACTCTTTTTTCTATAATATTAAAAGTCTTATTAAATTCACAACCGATCATTCCAAAGAGGGCATTAAAAAGTTCATCTGAGCTACCGCGCCTTTTGTCGAATTTAGATATTTTAGATGATATTTTTAATTGAAATCGCTTTATTTTATGAGAAGTGATAGGCCTGCATTTGATAAATTGCTTTTTTTTCTGTATATAGTTAGGTACAGATATAATTTGGCCACTATGATCAGACCTTAAGCGACTTATTACAGATTTTTCTAAAATATTACAACTGTAATCCGTAAAAATATTATCAACACCGGTAGCTGAGGTTGCAGTTATCCTAGTAGGTTCGTTAAATACATTAATCATATTAAAACATTGAAATAAATTAATTAACCTACAACGATTACAGGTATCCACCAAAATGTCAACATTAAAGTCTCCACATATTAAAACTTTTTTTGAAGATTTAGAGGTCTTCTCAAGAACTTCCTCCATGACGCTCTCAAATAGTATAAAATCACTAGAGGGTGGGCGGTACACAGATACTATAATATAGCGCTCTAACTCTACACAAGACAGCTCACAAGTACGTTCAACAGAAAGACCGACAATATCATTTCGTTCTTTACAATTAACTTCAGCATGACTTATTATTAAAGATCCCCCATGCTGGGCGGACTTCCTTAAGAACGCACTGGACACTTTATAATTTTTTATATTTAATAAGAAATTTGAACTGTTTAGCCAATGCTCAGTTATACATAAAATATCAACATTGAATTTATTAATAAACAGTTCAATTTCAAATTCCTTGCCAGATAGACCTTGTAAATTCTGATGTACAACATTTAGTTTACCAGGTCTATCTGTTGTCTTATTACCTAGTTTAAAGTAACATTGTTGTCCTTATATATAACGATCTGCATGCACCTAAAGGCAGCGCATTTAATGCCTTTTGTGGTGGACTTAGTTTAATTTAATTTTCATATAACTGCGAAAATAAATAAATAAATTATATCTAATTATATGATGTGAACCGCCTATTGTAGGTCCTCCCAAAATTACGACGAAAGCGAGAGTGAGTTGGTTGAACTCGTAAGACTTCGGTTCTACAGAAAATATTTAAGTTAGTTAGTTTTTACATTGGATAAACGAGAGCGCGTGTCAACTTGGGTCAGCGCCATCTATCGGCAACTCGTTCATGATGAAATTAATGCAAAGAAAGAAAAGCATTCAAAAATAGTCACTTCGTAAATTAGAAATTTATTAGAAGCCTAATATTATGGTCTAAAAGAGTACCCAGTTTCGTGGATGGGAGAGCATTAATATAGAATAGACCATCCTCTTTCTTACCAAGGTGTCGTAAATACGACTAAGATAAGTTGACGTCAGGCAGGCGGCTGGTCGCAATATACATAGCCGAATCATGTTAAAACATGTTTTAACATTTTGTGCCGAGGATGATTATGATTTCATATCTAACTAAATATCCTAGTTGTTCTAGTATATGTAACGAAACATTAGCAAAAAATTGTCTATACCAATACGTGTTTCTTAAAATAACTAATCGTGTTGTCACAATCGCCCCTGAATAGATGGAGGTACAAAAACCCACACAACTTATATTTGAGGTTACCTAATGACGTCATCATCCATTGAGCTCGTCAGCCTCTGATTATGAAAGCACGTGACGTAATGACAAATGAGTGCGGAGAATTGCTACATTTTGAACGCTTTCCACAGTGTCTATAGCTTCTTTTATTGTTGGAATTATATTCAGAGGAATGAATAGTTTATAATTTTCTTTGAATACTTTGTTTCTTTAAAATTTGGTCTTCTACCATAATAAAAAAATATGATTGTTTCTCGTTATAAAATTTCTTGGAAGGCAAACAATTTTGGCAAACAAAGACTACGACGGGCCCGTTGGTGCAGTGGGTAGTGACCCTGCTTTCAGCTCCACGGGTCGCGGGTACGATCCCCGCCGAAGGCCCACATTTTCCATAAACAATTTGTTGGTTCTTTGAGCCGGTGTGTGTTTTTGTAAGTAAGTATTTAAAATTATATATGTAGTATATCTACCAGTTGTCCGTCACCCATAACACAAGGATTAAGTTACTTACTTTGGGGTCGGATGACCGTGTGTGTAAGTGTCCCATATATTTATTATTAAATTTTAAAACGAAAAAATTACGCAAGCACCGTGCTCAACCTTTGGCCTCTAAAAATATGACATTTAAAAAAAATGGTATATACAAATTGCCATCATAAATAATTATTACAAATTATAGTATACAATAAACAGAAACTATAAGAGAACTTTACTATAATACTACTACTACATAACTGCTTTGCTAAAATACACGCGGATTATAGCAAAGTACTGCTGTTATAGTATCTGTAATATGGAATTCCTCAAAGTAACGCCTGCTTCTATAAATCATTTAAAAAAGTATTCAATAAAGTTTATTCACAATATTCAAAATATATTCTTTGGTATCAGTCTAAAAACGGAAGGACTTTAAGGTAGACCTAATAATATATATTCATCTTATATTAAAAAAATGGTTAACGCAAAATTAAAGTTTAAAGTATCCTCATTAATATAGTATCTTTGTTTCACCCTAATCCAGAAATAAGATTGAATATTACTTTTGTAAAATAGACAGCATATTTTTCCACCTCTAATGTTGATAAATGTTTTATATCACCGTTTTTCTTTTTGATTTATTTATTTATTTATTTTTATCAAAAAGGGGTTTTTTTTCATTGTAATGGGTCTTTTTTCTTGCTTTTTTACAATATAGTGAGCACGACATTATTTTGCTTATTTTATTGTACATACTGAGTTAGCCTCTAAGTGAGCAATAGAAAACTATAATCTACAAATATATATTATTAAACCGAATTGTGAATCATGTTGGTTTCCTAATAAATAAATTAAGAAATAAAAGGTTATTTTTAGTGTATCTATAACTTAGGTATATATTTTTTACGCTTTAATTATGCGAAATTACATTAATATCCATGAAAGCGTAACAGATAGAAAAACAGAAAGACGGACTGACTTAGGATTTATAATATCACTAGCTGTGCCAGCGGCTTCGCCCGCGTGGAAATCAGCGGGTCACATTTTTTTTCTAGAATTCAAATTTTAAACATAAAAGTAGTTATTGTGAGTTAACAATAAGAGTTAGAGACATGCTATCGCACACTTTTTTGTAGTTGTTTTATAGATCTACAATTCTTTAGTACATTATTTTAGCGTTACTCTGCTGGTTTACGCAGCGCACGCGACTAAAGCTCCCAGCAAGCAAGTTTTTTAACAACTGCTCGATCTCTTCAACACAATTTACATAATACCGATATGCACTATTTACCTAAACCATCCGGAAGTATCGCACTATCTTTTGTGAATACCGTACAAAAATCCGTTCAGTAGATTTTTCGAAAATCGATTACATACAGACAGACAGTGTTTTGTAACTTTGTTTTATAATAAGTATAGATAAGATATAAAAGAAAGTAAATTACATTGACGCTGATTTTAATCATTTGCTGACAACTAAACTTGGGGGTGAAATTTCTTCAAGGTATCCAGATGACGGATGGCGTCGCCGCGCGTCGCGAGCCTGGACCTACATTTGCGAAGAGTAATGGCGGAGGCTTTGATATGTGGCAGGTGAGAAATGCGTTACTGAACCGACAATAATATAATAGATGAATGTTTCTTACTGATAAATAGGTAATATAACAGCATTTCAATATTCCCATAAGAGACTATAACCTTTCTCTTGTGAATGATGTAATGAATTCTTCTTTATGCTAGCTTCTGCTACCAAATTTGCCCGCGGTTTTTTCAAACAACTTTTATAAACATTAATGTACTATTAACCTAAGCCATTCTTCAAGAATTACACTTCTGTTCTCATTTTTTACCGAGGTATTGTAAAAGCCGTCTAAAGTAAGTGAGACCCATCGCGTAGTAACTGGCTGAGTAGAATTACTCAGCCGATCTATTCAATGGTCTATTCCGACCACCCTCATTTCTTACCGAGGTGTCGCGAAAGGCGCTTTCGGTAATTTGACACGTCGTGTGGTATCCGGTTGACAAGAATAGTCCATCCTCATTTCTTACCGAGGTATTGTAAAAGGCGACTAAGGTAAGTTGAAGCGCCGTGTAGTATCCGACTAAATAGAATAGACCATCCTCATTTCTTACCGAGGTTACGTAAAAGGCGACTAAGGTAAGTTAACCAGCCGTGTGGTAACCGGTTAAGAAGAATAGACCACCCTCATTTCTTACCGAGGTGTCATAGAAGGAGACTAAGGTAAGTTTAACCGCCGTATGGCATCCGGTTGAGTAGAATAGATTACCCTAATTTCTTACAGAGGTATCGTAAAAAGTGACTCATGAGATAAGTTGACGTCGAATAGTCGTAATTTTTTTTTCTTCTTTTCTATCTCGCTAGATTTATTTGTCGCATTTTTAGTATGTCATTCTTGATCGTGGTAATCCAGAGCATCCATATTTTTCAACAAAGTATGGCAAAACAAACAAGTCTGCAGAATTACTTATATTCTTAGTTAGGAGGCAGATGTTCTCCCACTTCAACGGCCAAATTATAACTTTTCTTTTAGTACCATCTTGCAAAAGTGGTTACGCAGCAATGTTGTTAAAGATAAATAAATAAATAAATAAAATAAATAAAAATAAAATAAACTAGCCCAACATGTAAATACCACAGGGAGTGGGATAAAGACTGGATGATAGTGATGGTGTATTTTGTTTATTTCCAAAATCTACAAATAAAGCCTGATCTAATCAGTGCAGTATCGGAAACGTAAGCACGAGCTATCAACCGGAAAGCGTTGTCATTACGCCGGAGGGCGCTTATCTGCCAGTATTCTGATAGAAAGCTACATACGAATTAATGACACCATATTGTCCAAGCTAATATAATTAATGCGAAAGTCTGTATGTCTGTTTATCAATCTGTCTGTAGTTACTCTGTTATGGCTAATCCGCTTAATCAAAGTAACGGCCTAAGCCTGTCCCACTGCTGGACATATGCCTCTCCGTTTTTTTAAGATTTACCATGCTGCTCTAATGATTGGTAGGTTACACATATCCCTAGCATTCTCTAGAGGTATGCAAGTTTCCTCACGACGTTTTCCTTCACCGAAAATGTGACAAATTGCAATTATCAATTAGACACATAAGTTTAAATAGAAAATCTCATTGGTGCCCGCCCGGGGTCTGAACCAGTGACCTCATCAAAAGAAACGGACAGTGTCACCGCTGGCCTATCACAGATCCGCTTAAGCAAATTTCATTAAATTTGGCACAATTGAGGCTTAAAGACCGGAGTTATCATCTATCTATTACAAATCGAAGTCCCAAAAAGCTGTATTTCTGCATGTTATCGATTTTCTCAAAATCTACTGAACGGATATTTATACGGTTTTCACCAAAAGATTGTGCAATACTTCCGGATGGTTTAAATAGATAGTATGTATAAGTATTATGTAAATTGTGTTCAAGAGATCGAGCAGTAGTTAAAAAAACTCGCTTGTTGGGAGCTTTAGTCGCGTGCGCTGCTTAAACCAGCATATATACGCTAAAGTAATATACTACAGAATTGTAGATCTATAAAATTACTCCAACAAAAGTCCGCGATAGCATGTCTCTATCTCTCACGGTTAACTCACAATAACTACTTTTATGTTCAAAATTTCAAAAAATTCGGTAAAAGTTTCGTAAATCACAATTCCATGCGGGCGAAGCCGTTGTTGGCACTAGTAGCTAGTATAAAATAAAAATATTGTTTTTACTTCTGGTACTGAAATTTGTATTATTGAGGGTATTTAAACGGTTAAGTTGGTGCAAACGAGATTACAGGAGCTTTTGCTTAAATATAATATCACAATAGGAACACAAGAATTGTTGCCGCCTTTTGAAAGCTCTGTATAAAATACTGCTTCAATCATCATTATTCATTCTTGAAGTCCATAATTTACTTTAGTATTGTCGTTTGAAAGCACCTCAAAGTTACATCAACGTCCATTATACGCTTTTAAAGCATTTAAGTTTTGCTGTCCCCATCGGTGTAGCCACAATGAAAATCTCGCGTTCTTAAGAATTTTATGGACACTATTTAGTATATTCTAAGTATTTTATAAAATTTCTATAAGTTTTGAAAATTTTGTTGATCATATAAACAATTCAACACTTTTTTTACATAAAGGTTTTTACAAAAAGATAAATATTTAACATTAATTTCACTAGATAGATAAATATATTCTTATAAAGAAAGTAGAATATATATAACTTTCAACCGTGAGTTATCCGGCTGAGTAGAATAGATCAACCTCATTTCTTACCGAGGTGCCGTGAAAGGCGACTAAAGTAAGTTGACGTTAGGCAGGTAGACGGTCGTAAAATACCTAGCCAAATCATGATACAACATGTTTAAAACATATCGTACCGACCCCACCTTGAGTGGAGAATACTCCGGTATCGAATCCAGGGGCTCTGATAGATTTCCAAAGTTTTCGTGAAAACCTACTAATGAGAAGTTAGTAATAAATCAGAATCTAGCGTATTATTTGTTTAAATTAAGCTTATTTGTTTAAATGATTGCGATTTGAGAATCATATTCGCACCATGATATGATCAATGTGACCACGGTGATCGTGCTGCTATTGCGATCGCTATTGTACAAACAAATGTAGGCCTTATATGCTTATGCAATGTATAGGATAGAAAGACTACATTTGTTTGTATAAGCAATGGTTTAGTCCAGTAATCGTTGAATCGCTAAAAGCGTAAATAGCAAATAGCAAAAATGCTATCGGCTGTTATATTATTCAGCTATCACAAAGTTATTATTGTTATTACAAACAAACGTAATTCTTAAATCATATTCAATTCAATATCCTAACCAGATTCTAGGCAATGCATTCACTTGGAATATCGTAAAAGTGCCACATAACCTCGACACATATGATATAATGATAACATTTCTTTGTAATATTATTTTACTTTTTTATGGAATATCCATAATTCTGTATAGCAATAGCAGTTATCTAAAATTCAATAGCAGATGATGCTATATGATGAGTGAATCATATCATGATCACTAAGTGATTGGTGATCCCTAGTTTAAATATAATATTGTAGAAGTAATTTATATAATCAATTGTCATTTGATAGCACCTTAAGCGTACGTCAACGTCCATTAAACACTTGTAAACCATTTAAATTCTACTGTAGCCATTAGTGTAACCACAATTTAAATGTATAAGGACTTTAAGAAGTTTGTAGACGCTAACTATGTATTTACAATGCGAGATAAGGCGGTGCCTTTTGTTTATAGCATTGAGGAAGTCTTTAGGCAACGAAGTGGTGGGCGAGCGACGTTATGCAGCATTGTTATATTCGGGACACACGGTAGTTTTATTGGGTGAACATTTAAAATCCTTCTTCGTCATCGAACAATGGACGTCCATTGCTGGATATAGGTCTCTTCACGGGATATCCACTTTTAGAAAACGGCTCAATTCAAAGTCAGTACCTAAATCCAACCCGTTTTTCGTACCATGAGGTGTGGATTGCATTGGGGTCGCAATGTTTGAGAAGAGAGAGTTAGAGTTTGTCATTCTGAACGCTCATTCGGCAACAACTTAAAGTGTGCGTCTTTATGACGTCATGGTATGAAAAAGCAAAACAATTTAGTTTACGTCTTCAATTGAGTCGCAATAAGAGTTCATGGTAGGCCTGCTGGTATCGCCTGGATCGAGCGGCGACCGTTAGGTTATCAGTCCACTTCATAGGGGGGTCTACTTACGTTTTGACGACGCAGACGAAGACCTCAGCGCTCATCGGTTTGCCATAAGTTCAAATTCACTTATGTTATTTAATTTTTAATTTTAAGTAATTAAGAATTAATTAATAATTAAAATCAAAGAACATGAATATGAATATGTCAATGTTTGTTTTATGTGTCAAATATTCCATTATGATATAATTTTTTCTTCAAAACTATACATGCAAGCAAAAAATATTACGTATCAATATTTGATTATAGCCATTGCTGGTCTTATTTAAGTTTTAGTTGATCCTTATGTGTGAAATTATAGCCTGAATTAATATTCGTTCTTCATAAAATCAAGAAGATTTTTAATCTTCTTGATTTTATCTATCAATTTCTTGAATTTTAATAAAGAAGTTCAGATATTGTTTAGATTCTTAATGAATTGACATATTTTTGTGACATTATTATTATATATTATTCGAAAAAAAGAATGTTAGATATCATATAAAATACGAGTATTAATATTATTATTATTTAACTGTGTGTAGCGAGATTGCATGAACTGTCCGAATAGGAAGCAAAATGTTTGATAAGCATTACGTACAGGCTTCTGACCCGTTTGATAGCATTTGTTGCAGAGAGAATTCATAATCACTTTTTAATTGCAATATTTGATCTTTAGCATCTGTATACATAACATTGTTGTCCATTATATTTAAAGCTGTTAAACTGATACAGATGTCGGAATAGTTATAATAATTTCAAGAAAGTTTAGAAGTATATCTAGGTGTTAAATTGGGAATGTGGAAAGGAGGTAGACAGTAATTTATAGAATTAAGCGTTACTTTGCGAAGATCTAAAACTACAAAGGTAATAATAAAATTTTTCTATAATCCGCGATAAGAGATACCACCAACAACAATTCACACGAGCAATATACACAATCACTACTACAATCTCCGAGTACAACAACAATCTTACTCCGAGAATCGATAATTTGTTGATTTATGTTTTTAGCTTAAGTATTGCCTCTTTCCGACTTTGTTCTTCGTATTTCTTTTATATTTAATTTAATTAAAAAAAAAAAAAAAAATATTTTGTAAAAATTGTAAAGCACGTATAGCACCATAAGTATGCATGTTGTGTACACCTGTAAGTAAGGATGTACTTGTAGCAGGATACAATATTGTTTATATTTAAGTTTACTCTAAGTGCATTCTTGTTGGTGTTCCAATAAATAAATAAATAAAAAAATAAATAAATAAATTTCTAAGATCGTTTCGCCCCGAAAACGAAGCTTCATCAGGAGGATATGTTCCATTTGTGGAGGTCTTCCTCCATATGTATTTAAGGTATGTGAATGTTGCCTGCTTCATACCCCATTACAAAGATTCTCTTAATAAACGCGAATTAAAGCAAAATACTTTTGTTATAGCTTCTGTACTATGGAGTTCCACAAAGTAACACGTGCTTCTATATATATATATTTTTTATTTTTTTATTTCTATATCTTTTTTTATAACTAAACATAGTTTTCTTAAATATTTATCCTGCCAAACTGCTAAGCAGTTTGTCGGCAGTATACTCTCTTAGTAAACTATGTAAACTCTAAATAAAACTAGATAAAAAACTAGCACACCTGACACCTGCCCAGCCCTACGATATAACGTTGGGTTCGGTTTATTGCTAGAATATACTACGGGGCAGGTACATAGGTGCTCATGTGTTTTCGTTCTACAGAGTTCTAGAAATTATCCGATAATGTGCAGTTTAGGTCACATTATAAAAAATAAATCAGGTAATTCTAAAATCACAGAGTAGCGTGTCTGTCTTGATAAAATTACTCATTTAATAAATATTAAATTAGCCAATAAGCATGCTGTGATAGCCCAGCGGTGTGACCGTGCAACTCTTTCGAGGGAAACACGAGTTCAAATCCGGGCAGACACCAATAAGTTTTTCTATTAAAACTCATGTGTCTAATTGATAATTGCAATTTATCACACGCTTTTCGGTGACGGAAAACATCGTGAGGAAACCTGCATGTCTCTAGAGAATTCTGGAGATATGTGTAACCTACCAATCCGCATTGGAGCAGCGTGGTAGGTCTTAGCTCCAACCCTTCTCTCCAGAAACGGAGAGAGGAGGCCTATTCCCAGCAGTGGGATTGTAACAGGCCGCTACTTTACTTTTTTTTTAGCCAATAAGTACAAAGAATTTGAAAATTTTTATGTTGTCCTATTGCCTTCGTCAGTTTTATTCCGTATATTGAGTACGTTCATTGTCAAAGATCAAAGTTTTATATTCGTTACACGGAGTTTGTCGGCGGCAATTCGACTTGGCACGCTGTCTCCTGCTTTTAACAAATCGCCTGCCAAGCTTGAATTGTGGCCGTTTTCAACAGCCGTATAATAAATTTTAAATATATAGTACTTGTAAAATCCGCAATCCATACTAGACCAGTCTACAGAAAGGTTTAAATAAAGTAATATAATAATAATAATAATAAATAAATATATGGGACACTCACACACACGGTCGTCCGTCCACAAAGTAAGTAACTTAATACTTGTATTATGGGCGACGGACAACTGGCAAATATACTACATAAATAATTTGAAATACATACTTAAGTACAAATATACACCCAGGCTCGACGAACCAATAAATTGTTTATAGAACGTGTTTGCTCTCAACGGTATTCGAACCCCCGACCCGCGGAGCAATAGGCAGGGTCACTACCCACTGCGCCAACGGGATAGACAAATATAATTTAAATGAAATGTAAGAGATATGCTTATAAGTAAAGCATATTAAAAAAATATTTGGATGATAAAAATGCCTGGATTTGAAAATCCTTTCGGCTTCATACAAGACTGCGCTTTGATAATGTAAAATTGAAAATGTTAATAGATTGACCGCCGAGTTTCTTGCTGGTTCTTCTCGGTAAGAGCAACATTCCAAACCAGTTATAGCTTCATTAATTATATTGTCCATTCAAAAGTGCTCGAAAGAGCTTACTGGAATAAAGATCATATTGAATCGATTTGATTTGATATACTTTCCTTCTATTATTATGGCGAAAGTTTGTGAGTATGAATCAGCTTGTTCGCACTACAATGTCTAAACGGATTTGTAAGAAATTTTACAACTAGGTATAAACCTGGAATAATACATAGGCAATAATAATACATAATTTAGATTTCACTGAAATTCATGGTCCCAGAGAAATTTAAAAGAAAACTCGATATTTATCCTGGATACGTGACGTGAAATATTTTATAGAAATAGGCGTGAATAGTGAAATAATCATCATAGCATTATTAATATTTTTTTTAAACACGGCATATACCAAAATTATTCGTGAGAACGTAGTAACTGTCTCATTAGGTACATAATCATTGAGTCGCTGTTGAAATCCCGGAAAGCTGGTACTATGCCATCGTATATTTACTAGTTTGAATTCATCTGATATTTCAAGATTCTTTAAGGGTTTGGCTAAAAGATCACGAGTTTGAAATTCCTTATATATTCAAAACTTGCCGATCAAAGTAGATGCATACGACGTGAGTAAAATTTATTTTATTTGTATTTATTCAACAGAAACCTAAAATTTACTTCAGTCACAAATACCTTCACATTATTATATTTACCATATTATTATATCTATTCTATGTTTAAGTAATTATTCATGTATTATATATTTAATAATATTTATTAATTTACTTTTTTTTATTTAAGTTGTTGGCGCGAAGAGATTCCGATTCCGAAATAAGCCCGATCATCTCAATCTCATTCTCCTGCCCTTATCCCACACTAAGTGGGGTCGGCACAACATGTTACAAACATGTTGTCACATGATTTGGCTACGTATTTTACCACCGGCCGCCTGCCTGACGTCAACTTACCTTAGTCGCCTTTTACAACACCTCGGTAAGAAATGAAGGTGGTCTATTCTATGTAGCCGAATACCACACGGCACATACCTTAGTCGCCTCTTACGACACCTCGGTAAGAAAGGAGAGTGGTCTATTCTATTCTGCCGGATACCGCACGGCGTTATTATTGCGAAATAAGCCCGCCATTGCACATTATTTGTTTCTTTATTTATCATATTTTTATGTATGCCAGTATGTTCAACAACGAGATAATATACAGACAAACCAATCTTTTATACGTATTGCATTGTCAACTCTACTTCTGCTTTGAAAAAAATATTATAGAAATTGAAGAATTGAATTATGAATGGAAATACCAACTATTTATCCAGACAGAAATTATACAAGTTTTACGAAACCGTATATAATCATAAGCGAGGACTATGAGTCTGTCGGAAAATTAACTACTACGTCGCGTAAAATAAATAATTAATTTCATAACTTCACCTTAAAGGTGGCGCTTAAAAACATTCTCACGTCTCGCCTGAGCGCTGGGAAGCTCAGGAAAACGTGCAACTTCGTGCATGCAAAATACATTCGCGAAAATATGACCCCGGAGTGCACCGCTCGAGATAATTGCTGTTAACTAACATGTCTAATGAGGGTTGTAAACGGCTGTACTTCACGATTTGTACAACATTTAACCTAAAGTTTTAGAGGAAGTGACGATTCATATTTTGATATATCACACGCTTAGTATTAAAGTACCTAATTAAAAATCAGTCTCAATTTTTTTTTACAACTTATGTCTTAAATTACTTACACATTAGTACTATACAAATCATGCCCACGTAGAATGGTCCCAAGAATGCTGGCAGCGTTTCCGCGTTGAATCGCTAAGCTGATTCTTTGTGCGAAAAGGAGCCAGCCGTTTTGTCACTCGAAGAGGCGATCAACAGAGGTGTTGAACCGTGTAAAAAATTTTGCACTTTGATCATGGCCGTAGGGTCTCAACTGCAAAAGGCATAAATATATAACTCTCAATGACGACGACGACGAATAATATGGGACGAGGGTAACATATCAACTCATGTTGCATCCCATATTAGGGCCTGTCCCCGTTCCCAAGGAACCAGCGTCAGACCGTCTGGTTTCTTGCCATCATCCCGACTTATCCCCGAAGGCTCGGGAAGAGCAAGAATGTAGAATGTCAAGAGCTCTCAATTGAGTTAGATACATTAAAATCATTATTTCAATGCCATCTACGACATCACTGTGCGAAATATTAAAGAACAAACTAGTATTTTCATGCTCTTCCAAGATGTGGGTACTCTTTGATACTCACGAGCTATGTAGGCCCTACGCTACGCTTTATTGCAATCTGCCAAAAAACAACTTTTCAACAATTCGGTCACTTTAATAACTATGCGTGCGGTATATTTATAATATTCTAGCGACTTTGTTTGCTTTTATGTAAGGATTACATAGATGTTAATTCATTGATATAGATACTCTTCAACCTTGTACAAGATAGTAATCACTAAATTTAACTAGTTATAAGAATCATATTTTATGAAGAGCAACCGCCTAGTTCCTTGCTGGCTCTTCTCGGTAGGAACAACTTTTCGAACCAGGAGTAGAGTTGGCGATTCAAAAGCACTTGTTTACAAGTTGTATAAGAATTTTAACCTGAATTTAAGTGTCAAAAACCTTTCAGTATATACTATAATGTTTTCAAAGGAAAATTAGATATCACATATGTATTTATACAAAAAAAAAATATCCACTAAGTGTCATCGAAGATTATCTACATAACGCGTCACGCAGTAATGTAATAATCCGTTTCAACTTTTTGAAGTTCGGAAACTTTTCGTCGTCTCACAAAGGATATATAAAGTGACATCGGCGATAGCCAGTGAGGACAAAAGACAATCAATCATGCTTTGTTTGTAAATTCTCTGGTGAAAAGGTATTGGCTTAATCTCTGAAATTCGCATATAAAATGGATTAAGTCTTTTAAGTATCATTTTTTTAACAGTATGTGAGTGCTAAACTACAAATATTTTTGATGTAATTTTTTCGAACTAACTGTATGCTCTAATAGCATACAGTCAGTTCGGACCTAACGGCTTTTACAGCGTCATCGGACGAGACGGGCGAGCGCAGAAGCTTTACTAGCGTCGGGGAATGTCATCCTAAGGGTGCCTCCTGTGAGGCCGGACCACGGTTTGAACGACGCATAGCGCCTTCGCTATGCGTCGTTCACCATCAGCCCTTGCTGATGGTATGACTTTGATCAGTCATTACGACATCGGAAGGATTGCGAGGATCCGGACGACCAACCGATGTCAGAAAACTGGGACATTGTCTTCGTCGGCGAAGACAACTCTTTGATGTAAAGCGATGATGCGGTCTGCGCTGGAGTACGCTTGCACTTGGCTTGCCTTGAATTGCCTATTTACTTTTTATTTTAATGATAAATAAATTTGGAGTGGAATAAGCTGTTATAGCCCAGCGGTGAGACTCTTGTGAAGGGAATACGAGTTCAAACCCGGGCAGGCACCAATGAGTTTTCTATTTAAACTTATGTGTCTAATTTATATTTACAATTTATCACACGCTTTTCGGTGAAGGAAAACATCGTGAGGAAACCTGCATATCTCTAGAAAATTCTGGAGATATGTGTAACCTACCAATCCGCATTGGAGCAGCGTGGTAGGTCTTAGCTCCAACCCTTCTCTCCAGAAACGGAGAGAGAAGGCCTATTCCTAGCAGTGGGATTATAAGAGGCCGGTACTTTTTTGCTTACAAATTTGGAGAAAAAAAATTATATCTAAAAAGAATTTGTAAGATTTAAAACAGAACAGAGCTCCCTAGAGCTCCCTCGACCCTACTGTAGTGTAATAATTCTATGAGAGAAACAAGGCCATAATTTTTCCATGACAAGTGGTAAATCTTGTTAATAAAGTTGACTACATTATGAGTTACTTTAATAAGGTCTTATTTAGAAAATAACTTTGTTGTAAATTAAACTAGTTAAATAAAACTTAACTTCTTTTATATATTCAAATTCACAATATTCTTTATTTAAGTAAACTTGTAAAAAAGTGCTTTTGAATCGTCAACTCTACTGCTGGTTTGGAAAGCTGTTCCTACCGAGAAGAGCCAGCAAGAAACTCGACGGCTGTTCTTTTTAAATATAATTCTTGTAACTAGTTATATTTGGACATTACTATCTTGTACGGGGTAAAGGAGTAGCTATATCCATGCATTTTTATATCTATATCTATATCTACATCTATACTAATATATAAAGCTGAAGAGTTTGTTTGTTTGAACGCGCTAATCTCAGGAACTACTAGACTGATTTGGATAGTTCTTTAGGTGTAAGATAGTCCATTTACCGAGGAAGACTATAAACTATAAAACATCACGTTAATATGAATAGGAGAGGAGCAGCAATTAAAAATATTGCGAAAACGGAAAAATTTAAAGCTTTCCTTGCGTGCGCTAAGTAAACAGTGAAAGTTATTCATAAATAATGTATGACAAAATTGTTCCCCTCTAAAAGTTGTAAATTAAAAGTCCGCGACAGCATATGTCTAGTTTTTAAGGTTTACTTATATAATAAGATTGCAGTCCACGCCAACGAAGTTCCATTTAAAAGCTAGTCATTTATATAATCCTCAATAGTATAGTAGGTTTTCTCATCTCCTATATCGTGTATCCTTTAACCATTATACCAAAACAAATACTAAGGGACATTCACTCGCTCGACCAGACGTCATTCTCAATTCAGTAGGTATACGATCACGAATATTCGTGATGAAAATATATAAACAAACATTCGTCACACAATTAACCCCAACATTGATCTCGTGCTACAACAGAAGCGCTGGAACCGTAAGCACACACGACATAAATGCTCTGTAAAACTGAAGCTATTAAAACGTAAACTGCGAATTTAAAATTGCACGAACATTTTTCTTTGTTTGTAGGATTATAAATTATTTAACAACGTGAAATAGTTCTACTATTATTTTTATTTGCGAGCCTTACTTTTCATAAATTACGCCGTGTGGTATCCGGCAGAATAGAATAGACCACCCTCTTTCTTACCGAGGTGTCGTAAGAGGCGACTAAGGTATGTGCCGTGTGGTATCCGGCTGCATAGAATAGACCAACCTCATTTCTTACCGAGGTGTCGTAAAAGGCGACTAAGGTAAGTTGACGTCAAGCAGGCGGCCTGTCGTGAGATACGTAGCCAAATCATGTGACAACATGTTTTTGTTGTGCCGACCCCACTTAGAGTAGGATAAGGGCAGGAGAATGATGACTTTTCATAAATTGTATGTAGAGTAGATTTAATGTAACATAAATTGCGAACAGCTACGCACTAGATCATATCGTAGTTTTTAATTTGTAAACAATTATATATTAATGAAATATCTTTAAAAGAGTGACCGCCGAGTCTCTTGCTGGTTGTTATCGGTAAGAGCACCTTTCTCAATCAGTCGTAACTTCATTGTAATTTGACGATTCAAAGTTCTTGTAAAAGACAACTTAAATAAAGAATTATTTCAATTTCAATTTGGATACAATACAGCTTTGTGGGGAGGTCGTGTGCTTTTAAAACTTTAACCGGAGCAACGTCATTACACGTCAAATTTGATAAACGCTTATTGATACGTGTATATAAGTCGGTAAAAAATATATACTTTCTTTAAACAACACGCATAAACTGCTGAATGTTGTACCGATTCCTTCAAGGGGCACTACGCCGTAGTACTTTAAAGTTTCCGCTGCCCTACCTTAGTTTTTTTTGTATGCTTGTATCAAAAGCAGAGTTAATTGAAATTTATTGATGTGTGCACATAAATAAATTTCAATATATATACTTATAGAAGTATCTTGCAAAAATCAGCCTTTTTAAAAAGTAATACTGTTTTATTTTTGTATTATTGAATTCTCCAAAATAACTCACTTCTTTTGTAGCTAAGTCTTTTGTTCAAAATGTTGTCGGCGGGTAATTTTATGTAACTCTCAAGTTACTCCTAAGATCACTTCGGCTGGTAAGCTCAGACTTATTTTAGGTCTTTGGCCTTGACTAATAAATTATTTACGGAGAATTCAAGGTTAAATGTAGCCTGTATTTTATGTATTCCTTTGTCTACACTAAAGACGTAATGCCAGTGTAAGTTATATTTAATGAGACATAGTTTCATTTTTACTTCGTTATGTAAATGTAGAACACTAAATTAAAACTAGACTTTTTAACTTAAGCGATTAAGTACCTTCAATAATGCAATGTATGAGAGCCTTAAGTTTACCCAATGTCATTAATATTAGTCTTAGAGGATTAGTCGTAAAAGCGTAACAGAAAGACAAATAAACTTCCTTGTTTAGAAGTATTTTTTTATATATATTAGACAATGTAATTGTCTCATATAACACGGCTATATTTCCCCAAAATAACTTAATACTTGTGCTAAAGGTGACAGACAATTGGTAAATTACACTTAGCACACGGTCGTCCATCCCCAAAGTAAGTAACTTAATACTTGTGTTATGGGTGACAACTGGTAAATATACTACATATATAATTTTGATTACATACTCAAGTACATATATACGCCCAGGCACGAAGAACCAATACATTGTTTCTAAGAAATGAACGAAGCTCTCGGTGGGATTCGAAACCGCAACCCACAAACTGCTAACTGCGCCAACGGGTCAATCAGCCAAATCGGACCAAAATATATATTGAATAATTTTTGTATAATATTTCAAAATTTTCATTATTCCAGAACATGAGTCTCAGGATGATTTAGCGTGGAAGAAACATATGTATGCAGGGGGACATAAACTGCATTTTCCGGTGATATTAGCAGCGTGGACCATTGAGTTAAAATGGCCGACCAGCTGGCATCAACGCCTGCGATATAGCATTACTGCGGTCAGGGATTATTCTGATACCGTATATAAGCTTTTGCTTACGACTAAGTGGATTTTAGTTCGAAGATAAAAGTACTCATGTCTTTCAATAGCTCTTCAACTATAGATATTGTTAGAAATTACCTGAATTTCTATTTAATAAAAAAACGACAAGAACGCAATTATTATTTTACTAGTAGTTCAAATTATCTTTTTTTAATGGTGTGGCAGGGTTTCCGGCTCGAATTACAGCAACAAAGTCTCTAGTCAATCGACTCTAACGCCAACCCCGATTATATAAAAGCAACCGGCCCAATAGACGAACGTTCGTCTGCACTTTTAAAAGTACCCATTATGATACCCATTATAACAGACACTTTTTTATATTTGAATTCCTTGAATAATTTGAATGAATTAATTGAATTTGATTTTACACACTAAACCATCAATAAAAGTCAACCACTCGTCTACACCAATTTTTTTAAGCCATTAAAAATTTAATCATAGTGTTATATTCAAATATTTAGTAATTATTTTAGTACACCCCACCGCTGATAGTTTATTAAGTCCTCTACCCTAAGGTTGCCTAACAGAAATCACTTTTAGCGATAAGGCAATTGTTTTTACTATCTACATGTATTGTTATGGTGTGAAATAAAGTGTGTTATCTATGTATATATCATATTTGTACAATTAGTCTCAAATTTTTGTGTTGACTCATACATACCGTTAAAATAACTTATTGTAATCCATAGCTGGTTCGCTGGTCAAAGTCGCTGGTTCAAATTCGGCCCGAAGGACCATGCATGCAGCGAAAAAAGGATTGAAAATGGAGAAATACTTGGGATGAGAAATAAAAGACGTGCGCTCGGTGCGTGGCGTAGAAAGGAAGGGAAGAAGTTTTATTGCAGTGTTACCAATTACAGTATATTCAAAAGTAATAATAAAATTATTTTGCTATAATCCGCGATACAGTAAATAGAAAATATATATAGTGTTTAATGTATAGTGGACTATCAGTATTTTCATACCCAAAGTGATCATCACTTTGCGATTTTGTCGTGGATTCTATCTCCTGATGATGCTTCGGTTGCGGGGCGAAACGATTGTTGAGTTTGTGATAGTGAACCTGTGTAGTGCTTGTGTATTGTGGTGGAAGTGGTGGCGGTTTGTGCATGTGTTTTTACGAATCCTGCACGTATCGGGTATGAAAATACTGATAGTCCACAATACATTAAACACTATATATATTTTCTATTTACTGTATCGCGGATTATAGCAAAATAATTTTATTATTACTTTTGTATTATGGATCTCCGCAAAGTAACGCCTAATTCTATAAATTACAGTATATTCGTTCAGAAACATTTTTATGCGTTTAACGGTATGAGCTTTTTCTAATATTATTAGAAAGTTTACTTATTCTTCAGTACGGGTCAAGTTATTCTTCTATGTACAAAATTCTTTTGTTGATATAACATAAATAATTTTCATCCAATAAAATGTCGCATACGACAATTTGGTTACAAAATAATTACGAAACAGTTCATGTTCACTCATGTGCAACTGGCAACTGACAAAATGTGCATCCTTTAAAATATAGTCGACTGCAACTTGGTCAACACACGTATACTGTTTACAATAATAGTCTGTAAATAAGTTTTATTTTCCACATAAAAGTGCAATATTATCATTTATATAAAATATAAATGTATGATATGTCTCATAAGTTTACTATAGTACCTAAAAGTAATTACCATTATCATGTTTTTCATCGCCCCCTCCCTACTCTAAAAGCAAATAATATGATTAACAACCAGAACCCCTTTTTGGTAAAAATCCCCAATTTTATTTTACTGTTTTATTCATATTCAATATGAAATTATAAGAAATCAATTCTGAAAAGATTCGTTGAAAATAAAAATATTGATTACTAAGACTTGAAACCGATAGTTCCAGTAATTATAACTTATCTACATAGTTTTTTTTATATATATGGGACATTTACATACACGATCGACCAACCCCCAACTTAATACTTGTGTTATGAGTGACGGACAAGTGGTAAATATATACATATATAGTTTTAAATACATACTTAAATACACACCCAGGCTCGAAGAACCAACAAATAGTATATAGAAAAAGTTAGCCCTCGGCGGAAATCGAACCCGTGACCCGCGGAGCTATCTACTGCGCCAACGGACCAGTCATATTGGGTAATTATCAGTGGCGTAAAGTACAAGTAGTAAAAATGCAGATTTCATCACCATACTCTTTTATAACTAATATGGACAGATAGAAGTAGGTTGGAAGAGACATGAAGAACGCTGTTGAGGGTGGGACACTCTGTCTGCAGTGAAACAGAGTCACAGTCAGAGTCACTGGTACATAATAGGGGGGGAGCTGCATAATTAGATAGTAAATATAATAAAATACTGTAGAATTGATTATAAATTCAAAATTCAAAAATATTTTTTATTCAAGTAAACTTGTAAACAAGTTCTTTTGAAGAAAAGAAGAGCCAGCCAGAAACTTGGTGGTTGCACTTTTCAAATAAAATTCTTATAACTAGTTCCATTTGGTCATTACTATCTTGTACAGGGTAGAGGAGTAGCTTTTAAACTGCTGTAGTGGCAAAGATAAAATCAATTGCGGGATTTTATTATAGAATCTTATAACCAAACCCACAAATGACTTATTTACTTCTGCAAGGCGCAAAACAGGAACCGAAAGCTTATGTCGGCTCCTACTTTGTCTATTATATAGTCATTATAAAATTAAAACATCAAGCTAATCCTTAAAGAGAGGAGTTATAATATATATAATCTTGATCGTAATCTCTCAATAGACTTATGCTATCTGTTCTGACGGCATTGTACTGAAACTCTGAATTGCGGTGCAACTTTCTTGCGAGTTAGCTAGCTGTTGACTAGATGACTTGCGCCAAATGTCTGTTGTTCAAAACTTGATAGGATTGAGTTTGAAAAACGGAGTTTAGAGAGTTCTCAGATGTCACTGGTTCGAACGATTATGTATAAGAGACGGCTAGTTTTAGCGAGCTTTCCTTAGTAATTATTCAAAACGAATTTATTAGAATTTGAATATCCTTAACATTATATAGATCAGAGTCGTTTCTTTTATTATAAAGTACCTCTACCCCGGCCTCGGTCGAGTGGAAATGAAGTGAGTCACAAAGTTTTTCCCATGTAAATCCCGACCGCGAGAAATTCTAAGATAAAAAGTAGCCTATACGTCGCTTCACAATCTCCTCTATCTTCCAAAGAAAGTCCCAATAAAATCGATTAAGGTATTATAAATCGAAACCTTCCCCAAGAATTGCACATCTTTTATTTAAACCGTACAAAAATCTGTTTTGTACATTTTGAGAAAATGGATTACATACATACAGACAGCAACAGGGATTTATGTGCTATCCTAATGACCCTCGACGATACTTTTTTCTCACCTGTGACTCTACATAAGCTATTAGGGCTAACAACATATAAAAGTAAAGTAACGGCCTGTTAATATGCCCATTGCTGGGCTAAGGCCTCCTCTCTCCGTTTTTGGAGAGAAGGGTTGGAGCTAAGACCTACCACGCTGCTCCAATGCGGATTGGTAGGTTACACATATCCCTAGAATTCTCTAGAGATATGCAGGTTTCCTCACGATGTGTTCCTTCACCGAAAAGCGTGTGATAAATTGCAATTATCAATTAGACACATAAGTTATAACAACATATATTGTTCAAATAAGTTCCAATATAGATGCAGGATTTTTATTACGAAACGTTATACGTTCCTTATTCTGCTTTCAAAACGACATCGCAGGATGCACCACGGGCAGACGGCATTGGGAATTCGGAATACATTCTGGAGCGGCCTTTATCTTTATTCTCTTTGTTACAATGTAACTAGAATTTAATTAATTTTGTTCGCTGGTTTCAGTTTTAAAACGACAATCTGTTACTATCCCACTGTTAGGCCTCCTCTTTCTGTTTTAGGAGAGACAGGTTAGAGCTAAGACTTACCACGCTTCTCCAATGCGAATTGGTAGGTTACACGTATCCCCATTCTCTACACCTATGCAGTGTTTTCTTACTACGTTTTGCATCATCGAAAAGCATTTCATAAGTTGAAGCTATGAATAATACACATAAGTTTTAGCAGAAAAATTCATTGGTGCCTGTCCGGATTTCGACCCGTAACAAGAGCTTCAAAGATTCTTTATAACTGTGTAAATTATCTGATAGTGCTCGTATGCAGTGCTTATATAGGAGAGATATACAGGTAACCCCCTCGAATGAGTTGCACGGTCTCACTGCTGGGCCCAGCTCGATTTTAATCGAGTAAGCCTCGAAACTTAAACTTAACTGTGTTATTTTTGAGTTTTTGTATAATTGTCTCAATGACGGAGATCATGACCCTCACTTTTGAGGATAACGATGTAAGGAGAAGGGATCCTGAATTCTAATTATATTTTGAAAAATTTAGTCACATCTAATTATAACAAAATCTTAAAATTGTTTGTTAGATTTTTATATGTCCTTATGTATATAGAAAACATATAATTAATTTAAGTCTTGCCTTGTCTAAAAGCATTTAAAAATCTTATATTAGACATATCCCAAATGATTCCTCAAGAATAGTTATACAATTATATTATTCTCCTGCCCTTATCCCATTCTAGGTGGGGTCGGCACAACATGTTATAAATATGTTGTTACATGATTTGACTTTTTTTTTTAAACAGGAAAAAACCCCTTATGAGTACCACCGCCCGACGGGGACGGGCGGTGGTTATGTCGGACTCGCACCGACTAAAACGACCTGTATGCTCCACCACGCTACTGACGGCAGGGGCAGGGTACCTTATTTGACCCCATCCCCACCAGCAGCAACTCTGATCCCAGAGACAGCAACTCTGATCCCAGAGCTGCTGTCCTCCTCTGGGTGAGAACCCCTCAAAAGAGAAGCCCCCCTCCGCTAACCGGTGCATCGGGGACCTGTAGGCCAGGCGTCCGATTAACCCCGTTCGAAGCGCCTGAAAGGTCCCCTGTCAGGGCGGCAGACGATGGGCTTAGGCAAGTCGCTACACCCGGACTCGCCAGCAGCAGATTGGTCCAGAACACGAGGTCCCGGAACCGCTCCGCCGCCTCCCTCCGCCAGTCAGAGCAGAAGGAGGCCATCGCTGCCCGCGATCGCTCCCTGCCCACCGTGCCTGAAATCGCACGGTCGACAAGGAGAGACCGCTCCCCACCTGTGTCACGAGCTCTGCCTGCTGGACTGTCCAAGTAGGATAGTCCGTCCGTAAGCAGAGGCAGCGCCTACACCTCGGCACCACATTCGCGACACTCAACGAACGCTCGCATCGGGCCACCAGCCGGACACACACGCCGGGCCACCGTCCCCAGACACCCCCCGAACTACAACACGTCCGGAAAGCACCCGTGTCAGGCGGAAGGTAGGGGCCCCAACCCACCGGGTAATATTTTATAGAGGTTGTCTTCCTCGCAGCCCGAAGGCCCCCGCTCCCGTTGCCGGGTTTACGGGCTTCGCCAGTCCGTTTGCCAAGTCCAAGGAATGTAATCACATGATTTGGCTAGTTTGACGCCAACTTACCTTAGTTGCATTTAACGACACTTTGGTAAGAAATGAAGGTGGTCTATTCTACTCAGCCGGATACCACACAGCGGATCGACTTACTTTAATCGCCTTTTACGACACCTCGGTAAGAAATGAGGTTGAGGCGAAGAAATAGTTCGGTTTTTTGGTTTGTTTATGTTCGATATTAAATCCCCGCATTATTTGTTATATTTGTTTTATTAATTAATTTTACACGCCTGTTATGTTTATGTTATGTGCCTTATTTTTCGTCTGTCTTTTGTTTTTTACATTTATGCATAAATGTTTTTGGCTTGTCCAATAAAATAAAAAAATTATTCATTACTGTAGAAATTTTAATACCCTATCGGCCTATTCTTACCTAGCAAAAGTCTAGTTCGCGAGCATTCCATACTAATTGCTCGGAGCCGTTCAATATGCAGTGGCATGCGAAAAATTTGTAAAACGTTTTTGAACCACTTTACTGCATTTCACGTTTTGCATATTGAACGTTTGAAATGAACCCGCTCCTTAATATTGAACAATGAAAACTGATAAAATTAAATTTACATAAATTTATATTACACTTGCAAATATATATGCATCGGTGTGCAGAGAGAATCAATCAATTGTCTTGCTCCGGTTATGCGGTGTAGCAATCGTTTAGATCGTCGTAGTCAATTGGTCTTAGGTTTGTTTAATGCGTTAATAATAGTAGTGTGTTGTGATACGTGGGGTAAAGAATCCTGCATGTATAAGGTATGGGAGCGGTTTTGCTTGACAAACGCGAACTATAGCAAAATAATTCTATCATATTTTTGAACTGTCAAGATCTTGGCGTGTTTACTCAGTATATTATAGACTACCATGTGCTATAATACTCACATTTTTAAAGCAGGTGAATTTCCCATACGTTTGCAATCTTGAAGTTAGTCATTCTGCACTAATCCCACTCTAAGCGGGGTCGGCACAATATGTTAAATATGTTGTTAAATGATTTGGCTAGATATTTTACGACCGGCCGCCTGCATGACGTTAACTTCCTTAGTCGCCTTTTACGACACCTCGGTAAGAAATGGTGGTGGTCTATTCAGCCGGATACTATACGGCGAATCTGCAATCTTGAAGTTGCGGTAGGTAAAAAAAAATCTTAATGTTATTTGATGACATTACTCTTCTTTCCGTGCCCAGTATTGGATTTAAATCAACTCCAAATGCCTCCATTTCCGAAGTTCTTTGTGCTGCGTCGTATGTTATTCCATAATTTTTGCGGTTTACTACGGAGGTTGATATTTCTTTTTAAATTTGCTTAAGTGATTATTTAAATTTACATTGTGATAAAACCTGCATATACCTGGAGAATTACTATACAACTTGTAAACAGTTTGGTATAGGCCATAGCTTAATACCCTTACATACTTCACTTCATCATAATAAGTAAAGTATGTAAGGGTACATTATACATTAGACAGAGAATTTTTAATACAAAAACTCATTAGTGCCTGCTCGGGATTTGAATTCGTGACCCCTTCGAAAGAGTCGTACGAACTCACCGCTAGACTATCACAGCTTATACACATCATAATATAAAATTAAAAAAAACAATTAATAATACGACGCTTACATTTACGCAACAAAAGAATCTTCAAGAGGTAATGAGACATGACTCTAAGATAAAAAGATAAATAAAACCGAATAAAACTGCAACTCAACGTCATCATCTTTGCGTTAAAAACGTAAAAAATGATTTTATCAAATGTACGCTTTTGGCATATTTTTCCATCTAAAATTCTGCTAATACAATAATCTAGTATTGATTTTTAAATTCATATAACTGATTTTCGCAACTTTGTATATGTAGATATAAATTCCCTTATAAGATGGATTCAATGTAACTCTCCATCCAACAATCTCCATACTCTCCTTAGTCACCTTTTACGACACCTCGGTAAGAAATGAGGGTGGTCTATTCTATTCTGCCGGACACAACACGACTAATCTCCATACTCTCCATAAAGTATTAAGTTCATTTATAAAATATATAAACAAACACTCTCCTGGATCCCGGCAACTCGTACTGACAGTGTCTTGATGAAGGTACGCAAAACAGATTACGGGGTTTACGACAGTAGTTGACACTTTAATACCTGAGTACTGACAAACTATACTACCTTAGTTGGAATATAAAATATTTTTCCTTTTAATAGTATACAAAATCTGTCACATGTTATTTTATTAATGATTCACAAGTGAAAAAGCGTAAAACTCGTTTCTCATTTATGATCCTTTATATATTTATAAATAATATAACTTATATCATCATCATCAGTACCAGAGACGCAATTATTATTACTGAGCTAAAACGGTTATGTATTTAAGAGTTATTTATCTCTGTAATCTCTGTTAAAGCTGTAATAGCCCAGCGGTGTGACCGTGTGACTCTTTCGAGGGGAACACGAGTTCAAACCCGGGCAGGCACCAATGAGTTTTTCTATTAAAACTCATGTGTCTAATTGATAATTGCAATTTATCACACGCTTTTCGGTGAAGGAAAACATCGTGAGGAAACCTGCATATCCCTAGAGAATTCTGGAGATATGTGTAACCTACCAACCCGCATTGGAGCAGCGTGGTAGGTCTTAGCTCCAACCCTTCTCCGAAAAAACGGAGAAAGGAGGCCATAGCCCAGCAGTGGGCATAGTAACAGGCCGTTACTTTACTTTTTTATCTCTGTCATCAATGACGTACGCTGTTTGACATAGGATTTATAATGGTTATCATTCGTATCATTCTCCCACCCTTATCCCACTCTAAGTGGGGTGGGCACAAAATCCTTTAAACATGTTGTTACATGTTTTGGCTAGTTATTTTACGACCAGTAATCTGCCTAACGTCAACTTAACTTAGTCGTATTTTACAATCCCTCGGTAAAAAAAAGGGTGATATAATAATCCTCGGTAAAACACGGCGGATAGGATTTGTAATGATATTTCCATACAATGTAATCGTAGTCGCAAATGCGGTACCTTGAGTGTCAATTTTTTTCAAAAAAGAAAAAAAAATCTAAATGCCACAATTGATTTGCAAAACGCTCCACAATTTTTCTTCTTTCTTCGGCTCCATAATGACGTCATTATCTGTATTTCTGGCCTCACTTGGCCGTGTCGTCATAAATGACGCGGACAATGGGTACATTTGACCGCAAAATTCTATCGCAGTTATCTTTACCGACCGAAATGAACGTTTTGTTTTTAGCTTACGTAGAAAAGAAAGTCATTTAGTTTGGAAATAAGGTATTAAATTATTTATTTCTTTAATTTTAAATTCAGTAGGGCTTTGTAGTGAATTCTTTTTATTATTATTTGTTAACGAGTATTTTAATTTAAACAACGGTTACTAAGTTGCCCGTTGGCGCAGGCGGCAGGGACACTGTCTTCAACTCCGGGGGTCGCGGATTCAGTTTTTACTGAGACCGACATTTCTAAAAAAAATTCTTGGTTCCTCTAGTCAGGGTATATTTCTAAGGTAGGTTGGCGTCATGCAGGCGGCCGGTCGTAAAATACGTAGCCAAATCATGTGACAACATAAATATAAATAAATAAATATAAATATAACCCCAAAGTAAGTAAGTTAATTTTAACTTGTGCCAACCCCACTTAGAGTAGGATAAGGGCAGGAGGATGATGATTTCAGTTCAATTTATCCAATAAACAAAAATCCGAAATAAATATTTTTTTCTTAAAATACCCCTTTCGACGTAAACTAAACAACGTAGAACAATATAGAACCTTCTTTTCAGATTACTGGACTTTGACACATCGCGAATAAAAAAAACTTTGATATATTGATAATAGACGGCGCTTTTCAAACCTATTCCCGTAGTATAAAGAATAATTATGCTAAATTTCATCGATATTGGTTTAACGGATTCAACGTTAAAGAGTAACAAACATACAAACATACTCACAAAATGTCGCATTCATAACATTAGTTATAGTAGTAGTAGTAATCAAATATACGTAATAGAATTAGGTGTTACTTTGCGGAGATCCATAATACAAAAGTAATAATAAAATTATTTTGCTATAATCCGCGATACAGTAAATAGAAAAAATATATATTGTTAAATATGTAGTCGCAAAATGCTTTGCGATTTTGTCGTTGAGTATAGAAGATAGCTTCTGCTGATGCTTCGGTTGCGGGGCGAAACGATTGTTGAGTTTGTGATAGTGAACGTGTGTAGTGCTTGTGTATTGTGGTGGAAGTGGTGGAGTTTTGTGCATGTGTTATTACGAATCGTGCAGGATTCGTAAAAACACATGCATCGGGTATGAAAATACGGATAGTCCACTACACATTTAACACTATATATATTTTCTATTTACTGTATCGCGGATTATAGCAAAATAATTTTATTATTACTTCAAAATTAATATTATTAATTATAAATATTATTGAATCAAATATACGCTCAAATTCATTTATGCCAAAATTAAAAATTCTCTGTAACTAAAATGTAAAAATAAAAATTGCTTTTTTTTCATGAAACAATACTCCATGTCATTAGAAAAGCAATAATAACACGTTATTAGAAAGTCTAACTACCCTCCAAGGAACGTCGCATGTAAATCGTGAATGGCATTTCAACACAATTAAAGCTTCAGGGAAAATTAACGTTTCAAACGTTTACAAGGCAGGCATTGTGTTGGTAACTAACTGGGTTTACTTCGCTCTATTCAAATAGAAACAATGAACGCGAGTCCTGAATAAAAGACCTAAATACACAACTCTTTAGAAACAATGTTTAGTTTTAAGTGGACAGTTCCGTCCATTTATTTTCGCTTATTGTAGTTTTAGCGGAGTTATTTTAGACGGGGACGGGTACACTTAAATCTCTTCATGTCGCGAACACATTTAAGTGAGGAAAATCTTAAATGTCAGTTTTTATGGAGTTCTGGGAAGAAAATTATTTATAATTTTTCGATTATGAGTATATATTTACTATACAAAAGATTTATGATTGTATTTATTTTTGAAAATTTATTTCAATTATTACTATAATGAAATAGAAACACTACTGAGCAGCATGTAGTAACATGTATCGAATGAATATCGTTTATTAATTATTTGACTGTCGCAGTGGGTAGTGACTCTACCTTCAGCTCCGCTGGTCGCGGGTTCGATTCCCGCCGAGGGCCAACATTTTGTATAAACAATTTGTTGGTTCATCAAGCCTGGGTGTATATTTGTATTTAAGTATGTTTTTAAAATTATATATGTAGTATATTTACCAGTTGTCCGTCACCCATAGCACAAGCATTAAGTTACTTACTTTGGGGATGGACGACCGTGTGTGTAAGTGTCCCATACACTTATTTATTTATATGTTTACTCAGTTTCGCTGTTACTATCCCACTGCTGAGCATAGGCCTCCTGTCTCCATCTTGGAGAGACTAGGTTCTAGTTCAAAATCCACCAATTGTTCAGAGACATGCATATGACCAAAGCTTTATTTATCATTTATATTTACTCAGTACATTTCTAGAGGGTATTATACTTTACATATAACAAAGATAGAAACTAGTGAATTATTTAACTTCCATCGCTATTTCAATTTTAGCTTTGCATTACAGCAGTTTGAATTAACTATTAAAAAGAGGCTAATACAGAAAGCCTGTTAAGGATTACGATGATGATGGGAATACGTGGAAAAAGCTCCTCTTCATCGTTATGCGAGATAAATCGGACAAAACATTACTAGCTATAAGAATTTTATTTTGAAAAAAAAAACAACTGCCAAATTTCATGCTGGCTCTTCTTAGTTCATCCTAGCTCTTCTTGGTAAAAGCATTTTCCGAACCAGCAGTAGAGTTCACGATCCAAAAGCACTGGTTTACAAGTTTACTTTAGTAAACAATATTTTGAATTTTATAATATAATCATTATTCCCCTTTTCTATACACTCTGTAAATATCAGTTATTTTCTCAGACTAATTTATTTAATGTACGTTAACTCCAAGATCCACACTCACGTGTTATTATAGATCGTAAAATATCTTATCCATAAAATATAATATTCCCTTCGAACGTTTTTTATAACCGTTCTCAGACGGATCTTACTCAGTGCGAAGTAAATGCGTCCCAAGTAGTCGATAAATCATTTTTTCCAGACCTGAATTACAGTACAAGGGACAACAGATAAAAAAATGATCCAAAGTTCTTCTGCATTTATTAATAAGTGTTATCATAATAAAATTTTGATGTAAAAACTGTTCAAACACGATGTCAAAGTAAGCAACTATAATAAAATGTTTTTTGAAAGTAAACGCACAACTTTTAAAGTTGTGCGTTTCGTATCGTACACTACCGATCTTTAAGTACAGTTGATAAATCTTATTTTTCTTTATAATAAATATAAATCTTTGTTCGAAAAAATCCTTTCAAGCACTTTTAAATCATCAGGATCAGTATGATTAGTGAAGCTACAACTGGTTCGGAGTGATGCTCTTACTGAGAAAAATCAGACAGAATATGGTTGGTTAATCTTTTAAACATTTTCATCATCATCCTCCTGCCCTTATCCCACTCTAAGTGGGGTCGGCACAATATGTTATAAAACATGTTGTCACATGGGTTGGCTACGTATTTTACGACCGGCCGCATGCCTGACGTCATCTTACTTTAGTCGTATTTTACGACACCTCGGTAAGAAAGAGGGTGGTGTATTCTACTCAACCGGATACCACATGGTGGGTCAACTTACCTAAGTCTCCTTTTACGACACCTCTGTAAGAAATTTAATATTATTAAACCGCAGCAGCATTTTCAAATCCAGGCATTGTTTTCATCCAAATAATCGTAATCCAAATAATCAATTATGTAATATGATTTTTGAATTATTTGTTAAACAAACAAATCAAGTATTAAAAAATTTTAGTTCGACTTTTAAAAGTACTAATGATATCCCTTATCTGCTCAGCCCGTTTATATATCACGAAGGCTGAGGCCTCCTGTCTTCATGAAACCAAGAATTGGAGATCTTTTCCCTCGCCGCATATACATATATTGTATTGTAAATAACATTTTGCTAAGCTGATGATATTTTGTGCATTCTAGGTTGTGTTTGGCATTCAAAGTTGTTTTGTGGCAAATTGCGATAAAGCGTAGCGTGGCGCGTACGAAACTCGAGAGTTTTAAAGACATCCTTAACTTGGAAGAGCAAGAAAACACTAGTTTTTTAAAAATACTTCGTAGCATGATGTCATAACTGGCAGTGAAATAAAAATTACAATGAATTTCAATCAATTAAGCCTAATTTTGAATTCGGTCACTTTAATACTAACTAAGCACGGAGCATGCAATATAAAAGTTCTCCTTTTTCTGTTTTCTTTAGAAGATGATTTTTTTTATGGAGGGGAACTCTATATAAAAATGTTTCCTGCCCAGAGTGTTAACCCGTCAAGGGTCTATTAGTGGCGTTAAGTTGATCTAAAAAAAACAACATAAATGCAAATTGTAAAATTCCAATTTTGGCTATCAATTTAAGTCTCCTTTGTTTAAACAACACGTTCGACTCATATATTCTGCATCTAGGTCAAACCATAATTACTTTATCGTCAATCTACATTTATAGAGTAATTGCTTCTGCCTTCGACTTCGTCTACATAACTTCAGTATGGAGATAAATATAATCCAAGTCCAGCCGTTCAAGAATTCCCACGAATCACATCAATCTGTATATCCGTTCTACGAGTCAGCGGACAGCGGGACATACAAACAAACATTTCATATATATAATATTACCAGATGACTTTGCTTTAATAATGTAGCTGAGATAGCCCAGTGGCGAGACCGTGCGACTCTCTAGAGACGAACATGGGTTCAAACCCGGGCAGGCACCAATGTGTTTTTCTATTAAAAACTTATGTGTCTAATTGATATTTGCAATTGATCACACGCTTTTCGGTGAAGGAAAACATCGTGAGGAAATCTCTTAAGAATTCTAGGGATATGTGTAACCTACCAATCCGCATTGGAGCAGCATGGTAGGTCTTAGCTCCATTCTCTTCAAAAAACGGAGAGAGGAGGCCTATTCCCAGCAGTGGAATATTAACAGGCCGTTACTTTTTTGCTTTAATGTTAAATATCCACCATATAATACATAATTCTTTTGTATTTTTCCGATGAATAAGAGTATATATAGAAGCTTTAAAATATGGTTGTCCAGTTATGGTTATAACCGACCAACGGTTAGATGTCGTATCGTCTAGGTTGTGATGTTCAATATTGTTGAAATATATTGATTGGCAAGATCTTTGCCTACATTCAGCACATCTTTGCCTGCACATTTAGAATTCCATGTCCTGCTAGTTACAGAAACATGAAATAAAGATGACAACCATCACAGCAAAAATCATCATCAGTCGTTTTAAAACTGAAATGCATTACTTCTGGCCCTTTATAGAATTCCGCAAAGTAGGGCCTATAAATTATTTGCCCTTTTTTGTTTACCGTGCGAGACAGTCGCGAAATGCAAATGGTTACAACAGTAAAGTGCGAATATTACGAGCAAATGTTACAGTTTTATCACAGTCGGAAACGGAGCCGAGCGCTTCCTCTAAAGTACACTTTGCATATTTAGTGTTCTTCAATAGATAATGTAGTTTATATGGTGAAACAGTTTGTGAAATATCTATCAGAGACTTTAATGTGAACTAGGTTTTGGCATACACGGGCTTTCATGCCATAGGAGCTCTGGTAGGTTTTTCCGCCATGGTTCTCTTAATGACACCATCAAAAGAGCTCTTGCCACCATCGACATTCCTGCTCTTCTCGAGCCTTCCGGGATATGTCGGGATGATGGCAAGAGACCAGACGGTCTGACGCTGGTTCCTTGGGAACGGGGACGGGCCCTAATGTGGGACGCAACATGCGTTGATACGTTAGCCTCGTCCCATATCAGGGAAACGGCGTCCAGACCTGGAGCTGCGGCGGAAATGGCCGAATCCGGCAAGCGGCGAAAGTATGCATCTCTCGTTGAGAGTTATATATTTGTGCCGTTTGCAGTTGAGACCCTAGGGCCATGGAGCCAAAGTGCAAAAAAAAATTTATCCGTTTTAACACCTCGGTTGATCGCCTCTTCGGGTGACAGGAGGGCTGGCTCCTTTTTCGCACAAAGAATCAGCTTAGCGATTCAACGCGGAAACGCTGCCAGCATTCTTGGGACCATTCCACGTGGGCATGATTTGTATAGTAGTAGCATGTAAGTAATATAAGATAGATATAACTTGTACATATTTGTTATAAAAAAAAAAAAAATGTGAACTTTAATATTAAAAATGTATTTGAATCGTCAACACGTTTGCGGTAAGAAGTTGATAGCGTAAAGCCTTTTTTACGCTATCAACTTCTTTAAAGTTTTAAACGCCAAATTCTACATTTAAATTATTAAGTGACTTCCCTCGGCTTTGATGTTTAAATACCCTCAATTATGTTACATTTATTGTTCTTTTTCTAAAGTAAAAACAAGAATATCTTTAATACTTAGTGACCGGTATACAAATTTCAACTGTAAAATCAAATTTCATTCATATTGATTCAGCGGATTACCAATGAAAACCTAGCAGAGATAGACAAAAAAAAGGCAGACTGTCGCATTTCTAATATTATCTTTGAATTTAGACTATCGTGAGTGGTATTAATAGTTAATGTATAGAAACCGGCTATACTCACGTTTATTCTATCGGGTGAGCCTGACTAGTTTCAAGCCCATACTCCTTAATCATGAGTTCTTGCAATATTAATAATAAATAAATAAATATATGGGACACTTACACACACGGTCGTCCGTTCCCAAAGTAAGTAACTTAATACTTGTATTATGGTTGACGAACAACTGGTAAATATATACATATATGATTTTAAATTCATACTTAAATACAAATATACACCCAGGCTCGAAGAACCAACAAATTGTTTGTAAAAAATGTTGGCCCTCGGTGGGAATCGAACCCACGACCCGCGGAGCTGAAGAAAGGGGCACTACCCACTGCGCCAACGGGCCAGTCAAATTGGTGATAACAAATGGAATAAAAAAATATTAATTTTCTTGTAAAGAAGATTGAGGAAACATAGAAAGGATGCTTATTACTATTTTATAATTCTACGCGTAGAAACAGGCGAAACAAACTAATGTATCGGGTTTGGTTGACTAGTGTCGGGCCCATTCGAAGCCCTTATTCATGAACTCGGTATATCCGTGAAGATAGCAAGCTCTGTTTTGGAATAGGATGGCAAACGAGCATTTGTTCGCGGACTCGCAATTATAGTGTGTTGCAGGCATTTAAAAATATGGAATTTGAAATGTCGAGACCGTATACATAATGAACTCCTTCTTGCGACCCGCGGAACTCTACAATATACACAAAATATCAAACCCACATATCTTTACAATAAGCTAAAATGGGCAAGCGATTACACTACAGGTCATCAATTGAGATCAACATCGTATAAGCTGCTCTATCCGACGCACATAAGTGCCGCATTTCAGGGCAGCTTTAAATACACAGCAACAAAATGCTGGAATAATATGCCACCGCCTATGCGTAATTATGCTTTGAAATGCGGCGCCTGATAAATTGTTGTTAATAATTGTGGCTATTGTTTGTAATATATGTAAGTACGAATTTTCTTAATTATTAATATGTTCTTTCCCAGTATTGTTTTATGTTATATGTCTGTTTATATAAGTCATAATGTATATATATATTTTCTACTTCTGTTCTGTTCTGTGTTGTCACTTTCTTTTCGTTTTTGCATTATGGTAGCCACTGAAAATCAGTGTTAGGGTCCCAGCCCTAGCTTAAAGCTGAGTGGTTTACCATTTTGTGACCTATTGTTTTTTAATTGTATTTAGTATATTGTTTCTTACTTCTAATATCCTGTATTTTTTTCTTGTTTTTTTTTTTAATTTGTTATATTTCTTTTTATTGTTTTTTCTTTTTTCTGTATAAGGTCACAAATAAAGTTTTTTGAATTTGAATTTGAATTTGAACTGAAACCCGGGTAGCTACCCACTGCGCCAACGGATCAGTCAATATTATTAAGTAATATTAGTTATAAATAAAGCGCAAGATTGAAACTAAATCGTAACTCTCTCTAATAAACTTGGTTAAAGTTGAAATTGTGTAGTATCTCACTGGTGAATCCATAATGTGGTTATTGCCACTAAATCGGATAATCTCTTCTCGACACCAGCTATGCAAGTTCACTATATTATCCGTTACGCTTGACTCGATTGCGTTGATTTGGATAATTTCGACTTCAACTTTCAATGCGAGTTCACTATTGTTAGCTTACGCTTACGCGGCTAGACCGTTTCATCGCTTGAAGTTTCTTTGTAGGCGAGATTTGTACGATTATTAAACGCTCACCCATTTAGATCGTGTTTCCACTTATCTTGGTTGGTTTCAACCAGTAGGATTATGCGTCGTTACTACACAACTAGTATTATTAATTCATGCTCTCCCGTCTAAAAATCTTGGCACACTTTTAGATAATGAAAGTTTTAGCGTGGCTTTGGGTCTCAGATTGGGAACCACATTGTGCCTTAAGCACAGATGTCCATGTGGAAAAGAGGTAGACAGTTTTGGCATACACGGGCTTTCATGCCATAGGAGCTCTGGTAGGCTTTTCCGCCATGGTTCTCTTAATGACACCATCAAAAGAGCTCTTGCCACCATCGACATTCCTGCTCTTCTCGAGCCTTCCGGGATATGTCGGGATGATGGCAAGAGACCAGACGGTCTGACGCTGGTTCCTTGGGAACGGGGACGGGCCCTAATGTGGGACGCAACATGCGTTGATACGTTAGCCTCGTCCCATATCAGGGAAACGGCGTCAAGACCTGGAGCTGCGGCGGAAATGGCCGAATCCGGCAAGCGGCGAAAGTATGCATCTCTCGTTGAGAGTTATATATTTGTGCCGTTTGCAGTTGAGACCCTAGGGCCATGGAGCCAAAGTGCAAAAATTTTTTTATCCGTTATAACACCTCGGTTGATCGCCTCTTCGGGTGACAAGAGGGCTGGCTCCTTTTTCGCACAAAGAATCAGCTTAGTGATTCAACGCGGAAACGCTGCCAGCATTCTTGGGACCATTCCACGTGGGCATGATTTGTATAGTAGTAGCGTGTACGTAATTTAAGATAGATATAACTTGTATATATTTGTTATAAATAAAATATTATTTAGCTTAAAAAAAATAATAATAATAATTGCCGTGTCGTTCCAATGTTGACTGCGATCTTTTGTGTACACTGTACGGTCATTAGGAACGCCGCATGCGCTGGAAGCAGTCTTTTTTTTTTCGAATTGACTGTATGCTGTTAGCCCTAACGGCTTTTACAGCGTCACCGGGCGGGACGGGCGAGCGCAGAAGCATCGTCATGGTGAAACATTTGGGCTCGTCCGGGATCAAATGTTTCACCATGGAAGCTGTCGATTTGTGTCACTATCTGGGAGTGTTTCAATAAACTAATTCCAAATCATGTGAGTTTATCTTTCACTATATACATAATTAAGTTTTATATGCATATTTTATTGAAAGATTTGTTAATGGCATATGTTCTCAACTTTAATTTCGTAAACTCATATTAACAATGTATCTAATGATTGGACGAAGTTATGCTGATTAAAGCCGTGACCGCCGTACTGTGACAGCTCGTGGCTCAAGGAGTTCAAACCCCGGCACATCCTTGTGTGGTAAATATTTTGCGACCAATCATGCGCTTTAAGGTGAACAAAAATATCGTGATGAAAACTGCAGGTCTCAAAATTTAGCGAATGTAACCTAGTATCCGTCTGAACTTCGGGAATATATGTAGTTATCCCAATTGGATGCCGTGTGTATCCGGCTGAGTAGAATAGACCACCCTCTTGCTTACCGAGGGGTCGTAAAATACGACTAAAGTAAGTTAACGTCAGGCAGGCGGCTGGTCGTAAAATACGTAGCCAAATCATGTGACAACATATTTTTAGCATGTTGCGCCGACCTCACTTAGAGTGGGATGAGGGCAGGAGGATGATGAGTAGTCCGAATCAGAGCAATAAATTTAAACCTCCGATCCTTGTCTCTAAGGAGTTTTTGTAAGGTTTCTGTCACTTAATTTTAGAATAAAACAACTTGATAGGAAAATTTTAATTTTAAATAAGTGCCTTAAAAAACTAATCCCAGTCGAGCCTTGGTATTACTACTCCGATTGATAAGGCCTTGGAAACGTCTTAAACTTTATAAAAAAATATTAATTATGAATAACGTGATAATTAAAATATATTTATGTATCTTTCATTGTAGTTCTAAATAAGGGGATGGAAGTTAATTAATTAAAAAAATGTCTATAAGATTTACAACAAGAGTCTTCGTAGAATTTTGTACGACAAATTGAAAAGTTCTAAATCAGTAATCATACGAATGCTTTAGAAATATAAATTTCGAAGTTTTTAATTCTAGAAGGGCGCTTTTCTGTTTTTTTTTCGGTGATAAAAAAAATAATTAAAATATTTTAGTTTATGACTTTGATGGCAATTTAAAAAAGCAACAGTTTATTTATATATTTTTTAATAATTATTTTTGTTTTACGCTCGACCATTAGCTCAACTGACGGAAATTGAAGAAACAGTTTGAAATAACAAAGTGGTCAAATTTCGTCACAAAATCATTTGATGGTAAAATTTTGCTGGTAGGATGGTCACTAGGTATGGCACACGCTGCCTACAACCAGACAAGACTAGAGTAACCAATCGAACCTTTCCCTTCAGCAATACTAATAGGGTCCGACCAATCATCCGACAATGATCACCCAAACACAAACCCACCTAATAAACTTCTTAACCTTAGTCTGTATTGAAATCAAGTTATAACGAATAAAGTTCTAAATTAAAGGGAATTAAAATTGATTATGTAAAATTTTTCATTAAAAACGTACGTAAAACTTTTTTCGAAATTTTAATAAGAAAGTTACATGCACGAAACTTTCCCTGCAGTCCCAGTTATATTTCAGATTTTTGCTACAAAATGCAGTTTTAATTATAACTGAAATTAAGTGAACTAAGGTTAACTGTAACTTATGTTCTTTTTATAATATATAATATTACACGATATTTAAACTAAATAACTTCAAGATACATGTTTTTCAAAACTTAATTTGATGTAAGTAAGTGTAAGTAGCGCAGTAATTTGAAAAAAAAAACCCCATTATATAAAATTGATAACAATCACTTAGGAAACAGGTGTGTCGTTAAATAACGACGTAAAATTCTTTTAAATGAAAATTCTCACAAATTTTATACATTACGATGAACAGCAGAAATAACTGGTCTATAGCACGGCATGTCTTTGCAATTGGTCGGATTACATCCGTATTTTTATCTTCACTCGTTCTACTGGTCCAACTTTTGTGAGCATTGATTCTTTGTTGACATTAAGGCTTTCGCTTCGTTGAGCGGACTACAGATGTACTATATTATCTTAGGTTTTAGCAAACGGATTTACAAAGCGGATATCAAAATAACAATTTACCTTCCTACTTTTCTGCATTTCTACTTTTAAAGAGATTTAGAAATGATGGAAATGGACGTTTAACTTCCATATATAACGCTGTGGATTCCGGTAAAATGGGATGAAACCATTACGATTTTAAACTGTATTGATATATTTATGTTTAATATACACAATTTTTCATCCTAAATTTTGTATTTTTTGCTACTCCCGAACGAAAAATGGGAATTTGCATATCTTTAATTAATAATATAATTTCGGAACCATATCGTTATCTATATTTCTCCAGCAGATTAGCTTATTATTATTAAAAAATATATAATACACATAAATTGTAACCGCAATATTTCACACACAAATAAAGCTGAAAAAGAGAAAAAAACTATATTAAATGGGGGTTGTCTATTACGTTTCGTTGCGTAACACGGACGAATGAAGTGCTGCGGTTAACCACACAGCCGGATAGCTTTATGAATAACATACAAAAACTTGGTAATTTCACTTCCCCTTGGTAATAGCAATTCCTCGCTTGTTGTTGTAAACTAAGATTTTATAACCTTTAACTTAAATCTTTTTATCTTAATTGTATAAATAAATTTCTTGTATGACATGAGCATATGCAATAATAGTCGATGATGATAAAAAATCTTAGCTTTTAATATATCTTTTAAATAATGAACCTATTATAGCTCTATTATATTTTATTTATATGATTGGCGGGTTACATAGTGCGAAGAACCGATGGGCGTTGGGATCTAAAGGTGTTGCAATGGCGACCCCGCACTGGAAAACGCAGCGTCAGGAGACCCCCTACGCAATGAACTGACTGTTCATGAGCAATAGATTAAATAATTAACAAAACGTTCATTCGTCGAAACATAGATGACGCTTTACAATATTAGCTCACGCTATTGAGTATGTTTTGTAAATAGTACTAGTTAGGAGGACAAATTTATAAAAGCTTAAGTCCTCCCATCTTTATACCCCAACGAGCGCAGAAGCGCTCGCCCACTCTCTCGGTGACGCTGTAAAAGCAATTAGGCCTACCAGTATTAGTTAGTGTTCGAAGAAAAAATGTATAAGCAACCCCTTCCGGTGACGCTGTATCAGCCACTAGAGTTAACAGCATTAGTAAATTCGATTTTTTTTTTTGTAAAAGCAGGATCCAATAAATACCAGCGTAGTTCATGTATCATTGTGGTCTTTTATTTAGCTTAGTGATATCGCCCGACCGAATACCGACCACTCCCGGTGTGTACACCAGGAGGGGTCGATATTTAACCCTTAAAAAGAAAACTCAAAAAGGTTGCGGGGAGCCCCTGGATTCAAGCAGCGAACGCCGAAAAAACGAACTCTTCGGCTTAAATAATCATATTACGTAAAACTAAGTGGAACAAAATAAGTACTCTAGAGAATAAAATTACTTACAATTTTATCTAATTATAGAGTTGAAAGACTAGGCTTTTAAAATAATTTGTAGTATAACATTTTGAAGGCAATGTTTTTACATATTTTATTATGAGACGTACTCACGACTACCTTCGTACTTAATTTTTTATAAAACTCTTAATTTATATCTTATCCAGGATTAAGTGGTATATGCTTGAGAAAGAGGAATATAGAAGAGAATTTAAAAGCAGAGTTGTAGATAAAATGATAGATATGAAGGATAAAATGCATGAAAAGTCGATAGACGAATGTTGGAATGAAATAGCTTTATGTTTGAAGAGTACCGCAAAAGACGTCCTTGGTGAGACTAAAGGGAAAGGTAAGATAGATAGAGATGCGTGGTGGTGGAATGACGATGTAAAACAGGCTTTGAAAGAAAAGAAGGATGCATTTAGAGATTGGACTAGTGTAGATGTAAATGATAATGAATTGAGAGAGGTTAAGAGAAAGGTGTATGTTGAGAAAAAGAAGATAGGAAAGAAAGCAGTCGCTATCGCGAAAGGCAAAGTACAGAGTAAATTATACAGTACTCTGGAAACCCCTCAAGGACAAAAAGCTCTATATCGGGTAGTGAACATCAGAAAGAAGAATGAAAAGGATATTATGCATGTAAAATGTATAAAAGATGACCAAGGAAAGATTTTGACAAATGATGAAGATATAAAAGGACGTTGGAAGGATTATTTAAAAAAATTAATGAATGAAGAGAACGATTGGAGCAGAAAGTTAGAAAATTTACCTATTAATTTAGGTATAGTGAGAGAAGTGAATGAAGATGAAGTTAGAATAGCAGTGCAGGGTATGAAAAGTGGGAGAGCGATTGGGCCGGATGGCATACCGGCTGAAGCGTGGAAGTGCTTAAAAGGGGATGGATGGAAGTGGCTGACTTTATTCTTTAACAAGTTGTTACATGAAGAAGCAATCCCAGAAGAGTGGTCAACCAGTACGCTGGTACCCATTTTCAAGAATAAGGGGGATGTGCAAGAATGTAACAACTACCGAGGGATAAAGCTCATGTCACACAGTATGAAAATTTGGGAAAAAGTGATAGAGCGAAGAATGAGAGAAGAGTGTACGATAACGCAGAACCAGTTTGGTTTTATGCCAGGGCGGAGCACGACGGACGCTATTTTCGCCTTACGCCAGCTATGTGAGAAATATCGACATGCGCGTAAGGACCTGCACATGGTTTTTATTGACCTAGAAAAAGCGTACGATCGTGTTCCCCGTGAAGTTCTGTGGTGGATTTTGAAAGAAAAGAGCCTGCCCGGTCTGAAGCCGGAGTAACTGACAATTTCGATGTGTCTGTAGGCTTAAACCAGGGATCGGCTTTAAGTCCCTTTTTATTTCTCTTATTGATGGATGCACTTACTGCTGATATTCAAGAGGAGGCTCCTTGGTGTATGCTATTTGCCGACGATATCGTGATTGTCGGTGAAAATGCAGCTGAGGTCCAGAGCAGATTTGTAGAATGGCAAGAGAAATTGGAGAGTTTTGGTTTAAAGATCAACCAGACCAAAACCGAACACATGCAGTGTGATTTCAGTGGTCTCTCCAATTTTTCTCCAATAACCTTAAATGGTGTTGTTTTGCCAGTCTGCTCCGACTTCCGGTACCTTGGCTCGCTTCTACAGGAAAACGGTGAAATTGATCGCGATGTGAGGAATAGAATGAAAGCAGAATGGATGAAGTGGCGACAGGTCTCAGGGACAGTATGTGACCCCCGAATGCCCCTTAAACTTAAAGGGAAAATTTATAAATCGGTCATAAGACCTGTCGTAATGTATGGATCAGAATGTTGGGCAATGAAAAAGATGGATGAAAGAAGAGTGCATGCAAATGAGATGAGAATGTTAAGATGGATGTGTGGTGTGACAAGATTGGATAAAATAAGAAATGAGTATATAAGGGGAAGTATGAAAGTTGCGCCCATTGTAGAAAAGATGAGAGGTGCAAGATTGGGATGGTATGGACATGTAATGAGGAGGGATGAAAATCATGTGACTAAACGAGTGTTGGATATGAATGTGGATGGATATGTGACTAGAGGGAGGCCTAAAAAGAGATGGTTGGAATGTGTGAAGTGTGACATGCATATAAAAGGAGTAGCGCCAGAGTTGACGAATGATAGAAGAGAATGGAAGAGGAAAACATGTTGTACCGACCCCACTTAGAGTGGGATAAGGGTAGGAGAAAAAAAAAAAATTGTTACATAGGAATATGCCATAATTATACCGAATTTTATCAATATTAAATAAAAAATTCAAAATATTCTTTATCCAAACTGTAAACAAGTGCTTTTGAATCGACAATCTTACTGCTGATTGGGAAAGCTGATCCTACCGGGAATGCAAGCAAGAAACTCGGCGGTTGCTCTTTTAAAAATATTATAGTTTCAAACATGTTGTCACATGATTTGGCTACGTATTTTACGACCGGCCGCCTGCCTGACGTCAACATACCTTAGTCGCCATTTATGACACCTCGGTAAGAAGTTAGGGTGGTCTATTCTACACAACCGGATACCACACGGTGGGTCGACTTACCTTAGTTGCCTTTTATGACACCTCGGTAAGAAATGAGGGTGATCTATTCTACGCAGCCGGATACCACACGGCGGTAATTAAATTTAATAGTAAAACATATAATGCTCATATTTTATTTAGACTTTCGCTCTCATAGTAGTTAGTAATAGTTATTTTTTGTTATTTATTATAGCACCACATACCGATATTTATATGAAAATTAATTATTTTAACCCTCCTGCACAATTTTTAACAAAATATATTAAGCAGATTTGTTTAACCTAAAATCTTTTGCTAGTTGTGTCTCGGTATTTAAGCATACCCAAGCGACTAATTTAGGATGTAGAATATCTAGATTCTGGAGTAATAATAAACGCCTAGGGCTAATGGTTATTATCATTAGTGTGTATTCGGTATTCCTAACTGGGATAACGTTTAATTCTGGTTCCTTAATGTACCTAAGTTTGTTTTGTTTTAGGTATAACCAGAGATTGCTGTGTATTTTTTTATGTATTTGAATAAAAGAAAACTTTAATATGAAATAAAAATAAAAAACAATAAGTATATGGGGTAGAAGTATAATAAAATTATTTTGCTATAATCCGAGAAACAGTAAATAGAAAATATATATAGTGTTAAATGTATAGTGGACTATCCGTATTTTCATATCCCGATACGTGCAGGATTCGTAAAAATACATGCACAAGCACTACACACGTTCACTATCACAAACTCAACAATCGTTTCGCCCCGTAACCGAAGCATCATCAGGGGATAGACTCCACTACAAAATCGCAAAGCGACATATATGGCACAATTACACACACGGTCATCTGTTACCGGAGTAACTGAATACTTGTGCTACGGAAGAACGAAAAAATTTTGTTTAGACAATTTCGCCGCTCTCGGCAGGGTAAATAAGGAGCTTTATGCAAATTCTTATAATAGTAATCACTTTTATTAGGAACAATACATAAAAACAATACATAACAATGAAAAACGGTGATCCTGCAGAAGTATAAACTGTGTTGCAGTGATAAACGCTCCTTCTTTACAAAAATGTTCGAAATACAGCGTTCCTTATAAAGAAGTAAAGTAATGGCCTGTGCTATGCACACTGCTGGGCATAGACCTCCTCTCTCCATTTTTTGGAGAGAAGGGTTGGAACTAAGACCTACCACGCTACTCCAGTGCGCATTTGTAGGTTACACATATCGCCAGTCTCTAGAGATATGCAGGTTTCCTCACGATGTTTTCCTTCACCGGAAAGCTTGTGATAGATTGCAATTATCAATTATACATAAGTTTTAATATTCAAATTTTTCAATTTCAAATTCAAATAAGTCTTTATTCAAATTGGCCTATTACAAGCACTTTTGAATCGTCAAATTAAAATTAAATTGAAGCTACAACTGGTTCGAAAAGGTGCTCTAACCGAGAAGAACCAGCAAGAAACTCGGTGGTCACTCTTTTAAAAAATAAATATTACAGTTTTGTATTAACTATTGTTAACAAACTTAGATTATAATATCGTCTAGTACATAGCTGGTCGATAGAAACACTCATTGGTACCTGCCAGGGGTTTGAACCCATGATCGTCTCTAGAAAGTCACACAGTCTCACCGATGGGCTATCACAGCTACGTGTTCCTTATAGTTAATTATAATTACAATATGAAATAAAATGATGAAAATATCGTAAATGTTGAAGGTACTTAACTTAAATTAAAATGTGTCTGTGTGCGTGCATGTATGCATGTGTGTCTTTGTATGTAGTTGCATATGCGTGTGGGTGTGTGTGTCTGTGTGTTGTGTGCTTGTTGATATAAGCGCGAGATTGTCTAGTATAATAAATAAATAAATAAATAAATATATGGGACATTTACACACACGGTCGTCCGTCCCCAAAGTAAGTACCTTAATACTTGTGTTATGGGTGACTTACAACTGGTTATATATAAATTTAAATACATACCTTAATACAAATACACACCCAGGCTCGAAGAACCAACAATTTGTTTATAGAAAATGTTGGCCCTCGGCGGGAATCGAACCCGCGACTCGCGAAGCTGCAGGCAGGGTCACTACCCACAGCGCCAACGGGCCAGTCAATAATGACTCTTTGATCACATTATTTCCTTATCAAACAATATTTGCTGTATATTCTGTAAGGCAAATATCTCTTTTTATACAATAACAAAGCCACTTTTAGCAAGAGTGTGCAAACAAAGCTTGATTGATTGTCTTCTAGCCTAACACTGGCGATCGTCGATGACACTTTTGCGATATCCTTTATGAGACAAAGTTTCCGAACTCCGGAAAGCCGTAACAGAAAATTACGTTACGAAGTGTGTGAAACGATATTTACCCGGATCAGTTTTTACGACGTTCTATAAAATTTTGTTATTCTGAGATATAATAGTTTGGCGAAACTCTGAAAAAGTTAAAGTCATGAATATTTTAAAAATGTGACCTAAATTTTGGCTACAGTATAGTTACGTATTGCGTACAATATTTACGTGCATATTAACTTCCGCCGTGTGGTATCCAGCTGAGTAGAATAGGCCACCCTCATTTGTTACCGAGGTGTTGTAAAAGGCGACTAAGGTAAGGCGACCCGCCGTGTGGTATCCGGTTGAGTAGTATAGACCGCCCTCTTTCTTAACGAGGGATTGTAAAATACGACTAAGGTAAGTTAACGTTAGGCAGGCGGCCGGTATTAAAAAACCAAGTTATTCCCCCCCCCCTTCTGTCACGCTGTACCATTTTCTGATACCCCCTTAAAAATATTACGTCAGAAAAACTAAGACTCCGCCGCCGTGAATATGATTTCTATTAATCAGAAGTCCAAGGATTTTGTAATGCGCCGAAATATTCAGGATCGGTATTGCGGCATCTTCTGCTCATCGTCAAAACTACCGTCTACTTCATCATTATCTATCAAATTCATATTCAAAATATTCTTTTTTCAAGTAAACTTGTAAACAAGTGCTTTTGAATCGTCAACATCTACTACTGGGTTGGAAAGCTGTTCCTACCTAGAAGAACCAGCAAGAAACTCGGCGGTTGTTCTTTTCAAAAAAAAATTTTTATTACTAGTTACATATAGTTATTAATGTCTTGTACAGGATTAAAGACGCCAGAAGATGAAAGACGAAATAATTTTTAATCTAAATAAGCTCTATCAACCAATTTTGAATCGTCGTGGTGGCAGTGGTGGAGGTTTGTACATGTGTTTTTACGAATCCTGCATGTAACGGGTATGAAAAAACGGATAGTCCACTATACATTTAGCACTATATATATTTTCTATTTACTGTATCGCGGATTATAGCAAAATAATTTTTATTATTACTTTCATATTCTTACACTAAATTTAAACCTTTATATAAACAGGTCTAGTACGGATTAAAGAATTTTTTGTAGAAGCGAATACAGATACCAACGAATGAGTTGCTAACTCTGCTGAGTCGCGACACAGGGATCTTAAGCTGGTGACCTCACGTATGTATAAGACATAAAGCAAATTTTGTCTGGTACATATGGATATTATATAGAGTTATCGTGTAGTAGACTTAAATATATACGCCAGAGAATTCTTGTTCCTAAAGGTTAGTGTAAATGTGTTATATTCCATTTTATTTGTCACCACTCTACGGCTTGTAATAGCCTGAGGGGAATGTAGCCCTCCAGATAATGACGTCATTAAGAGACCGCGAGTAAGTGCTGAAAGTTTTTTGTCTAGCGTTTATCCCGGTGCATTTTCTATGCCTTATGCTAAATTTATGTTCTACCATATAAATATGGAATCCATATATATAAGAGAAAGTATGTATGTATGTTCGTTATTAACTCCAAAACGGCTGGACCGATTAAAATATTTTTTTATATATTTTTTTTTATTCAATCATATTTTCGACAAGCTTTAAGATTGTCTAAAATATGATTTAATGAGCTTGCGGATGATATTTTACGTCCAGCTGCCTGCGTCACGTCAACTTACGTTAGTAGCCTTTTACGACACCTCGGTAAGAAATGAAGGTGGTCTATTTTACTTAGCCGGATACCACACGGCGAGTGTTATATATGTTCTATTTTCTTTATAAAAATCTTACATATAACTAGTTAAATTTATACTTATATATGTATATGATAAAGCTCATGTAACTTTGTTTCTACCAACTTAATCGTTTAAGTACCCTTAATAATGCAAATTTCTGAACCCGAAACAAAAACGATTTTATTCTATATGATAGCTCCGGTGTATAAGCCTCAATTGTGCCAAATTTGTTTAATTTTGCTTAAACGGATCTGAGATAGCCCAGCGGTGACACCGTGCGAGGTCACTGGTTGAAATCCCGGGTCGGCACTAATGAAATTTTCTATTTAAACTTTTGTGTCAAATTGATAATTCCAATCTATCACAAGCTTTTTGATTTACCAATTAAAATCGTTATTCAAGTTTGTCATATTTCGAAGTTCTCCCATGAAACATTGTATAATATAATTTCATTAGCACTAATTGTTTGCTCAACACACAAGTGACTTTGGGAAGAGATTATAAAATTATATTTTAAAGCAATTTTGGCCCTCAGTGAGAATCAACAGGATACAGGACATTGTCGCTAACCATCCTTTTGTTACTGTATATTTAAACAGAAACAATAACTTGAGTTCTGAATTATATGTCCTAAATATACAATTCTTATACGAAATTTTTACTTTTAAGCGAACAAATTTAGAAAACACTTTATAAGTAGTTTTAAACGTCACTTTAGGCACATACTCTGAGCAGAATATGCGGAATAATATTAAATTAGGCAAATAATTTCCGCTGAATGATACGAAATGGAATCTCTCAGCAAATATTATCAAAAATCTTAATAATATTGCTTTTATATTCAGAAGTTATGATAGAATTATATTGCTATAATCCGTGTTTGTAAAGATAATCAACATAATGCTAAATGTAGACTACGTTCACGCATCTTGTACATGCAGGACCAGTCCCCACACGTTTCACAAAACGCCGCTACCAACAATACACCACAAGCGCTACACACACTGACTACGACAATCTCTACAATCACGTTGGCCCACATTATCAGGACGATTTTTTAATCGTTTGTTTAGTCATTTGCATTTTGTCCGCTTGATCGGTTTTTTTAAACTTTTTTGCCAAGAACTTTAATTTAAGGAACACGCTAGTCTCATGCTTTCTTTATATAATAAACTAACATAAAAAAATTCTTAAATAATCACTTCACTAATCAGGCAAATGAGCCAAACCCGTTAAAATGAGGTTAAAAATGTCAATACTTATAACATTTTTACTTAATTCAGGCATCGATTACCTTCACGTAGTATTATGCGTATTTTTTTTTAAGTACAAAAAATTAAAGTAACGGCCTGTTACTATCCCACAGCTGGGCATAAGCCTCCTCTCTCTGGTTTAAAAGACAAGAATTAAGAGCAGATACCAATGTGGATTGGTAGGTTACACATATCCCTAGAATTCTTTAGAGATAAGCAAGTTTCCTCACGAAATTTTCTTTCACCGAAAAGCATGTGATAAATTGCAATTATCAATTAAACGCATTATGCACATCATATTTACACGAACGCAGCAATATTTTAATATGTAATTATACAAATTACACAAGGTATCAGATTTATCCCGAAATTTATATTAGTGGTATTAATATAATATAAATAACATTAATTCGGCAAGCCGTAATCCCAATATATTTACTTCCATGGGAATGTTTCAATATGCTAAAAGATTGTTTGGTTATTGAATTGAAATTTATAGCATTTATATAGTTTAAAATTCAAGCGTTATTTAAATTATTAGTAGTACCGCAACCGCAACTTCATTCGCATCACTCTAGTTTTTGATAATACCCTCACTTTTGTGCTTGTTGATGTTTCCCGTAAAACAAGAATGTTTGTATTCTATATTGTTATCCAATATATAAGGTTCGATTTTTATGCAGACTGCTTGCCTAATTGTGACTAACTGTGGAATATAGCACCCAGGAATAAGAAGTTTCCATTCCAAATTTCGTAAAACACATCATCATTCAGCATTCTCCTGCCCTTATTCCACTCTAAGTGGGGTCGGCACAACATGTTACAAACATGTTGTCATATGATTTGGCCACGTATTTTACGACCGGACACCTCGGTAAGAAATGAGGGTGGTTTATTCTATGCAGCTGGATATCACACGGCATTTATCTTAGTCGCCTCTTACGACACCTCGGTAAGAATGGAGGGTGGTCTATTCTATTCTGCCGGATACCACACGGCTAAAAAAAATTTTTTCGTAATACACGTAAGGCAATAAATAAAATTTCCCATTTATAATAGAGCTTGAAAGGTATGGATTAATATTTATTTCATTATATTTGAACGTTAATTTGTCTTTCGTCGTCTTTGGTTTACAGAACAACACAATTTTATTTGCCGCTTCAAAAAATTACTTTTCACTGCCTTATAAAAAGAAAGTAAAAGACAATGAAAGTTTCTATTATACTTGCCGATTGCCTTAATCCATTAACTTATATATCCATTTTCTTAATATGCTAATATGTTTTGCTCTTCAAACTATTTTCCTTTTCATGAATTCAAACAGTGCTCTTTTCTTAATTCAAACTTGAGATATTGAAAAAGAATTTATATTATAAAACAGAAATATATATATAAAGTCCCAAAAAGCTGTCTGTCTGTATGTAATCGATTTTGTACGGTTTTCACCAAAAGATTGTGCAATACTTCCGGATGGTTTAAGTAAATAGAACATATCGGTATTATGTAAATTGTGTTGAAGAGATCGCGCAGCAAACCAGCAGAGATACGCTAAAGTAATGTGCTAGAGAATTGTAGATCTATAAAACTACCACAAAAAAGTCCGCAATAGCATGTCTTTATCTCTTATGGTTAATTCACAATAACTACTTTTATGTTTTTTCTATAAAAAAAATTTTACACGCTGATATCCACGCGGGCGAAGCCGCTGGCACAGCTTTTGTTCTACGAGTATATAAACAGAATTTAAAAGTGTTATAAGCTATATTCTGCATAACGATCATTCACATAAATTATGATACGACTATGAAATGTCATATCATGTTGGTAATAACGTTATGTGGGTTAAACTAGACGATAACATGCAAAGTCAAAATATAAAGTCACTTTGGTTGCGATGAGCGGGCATAGTCGTAGTTTGTTATAGAGGCTCGCCTAAAGATTGCTATAGGAATATATTTTAAAATTAGAAAGCTACATCTATTCTTCGCTTTAAGAGAAAAATGACATTAAGAACCCTGTAATGTAGTGATCTAAGTTATATGACATTTAAATATTTGCTTAAATAGTATCATAATAAAGTAAGGGCATGTTGCTTTGACTCACCACGCTGCTCCAATCCGGTAATATATATCTCCAGAATTCTCCAAAAATATCCAGGTTTTCTCACAGCGGTTTCCTTAAAAGAACAGCGTGTCATAAATTGCATACATCAATTAGACATTTACATTTTAACAGAAAAGGAATAACTACCCGTGATTTTGAAGCCCTCCCCTAAAAGAGTCACCGCTGGGCTTATACCGCTACAATAGCATCATACGTCTTCAATATTGCTCTAGTCGCTTAGTCGTCTTTCACAAACAGACAAACCAACTTTAATTTGTGTATATAATTTTTGTCGTTAATTAGTATGGATCTCACTCTAGATAAGGTCGAAATATCATCATCAATACATATAATAAAATCGTTGAGGTGTCAAATCTGTACATTTAATATTTAAAAAAAAAAATTAGTGTAGTCGTCTCAAAATACGTTCCTAAACATGAAACAATAGTTTTTAAAATTTTTGTCGGTTTATCTGTTTGTCTGTTTGTCGGTTTGTCTGTATGTCTGTGCGTTTGTTCCCGCTAATCTCAGAATCCGCTGATCCGATTCGGACGCGGTTTTCACTAATATATAGTCGGAAGTCTCACTTAACATATAGGGTATGTTTTATTTCAATCGGTCAGCAAATAAGAAAGATATGTCAATTTTAAGGTGAAAGGTCGTATACTTTAATACTGGTACTTGCATTTTTAACGTTTTTCTCTGTTCCTGGAGCAATCTTTCTTACTGAATTTCATATGTTACCATGACTAGGAGAATCACACATCTTTTTATGAGAACTAGGCTGGTCTGAAGCTGATTGTTTTGAAGAATTTTACATTTTAATTCCAGTTTTTTAGGGCATTGTGCGTTTGTTTCCGCTTATATCAGAAACCGCTGATACGATTTGGACGCGGTTTTAACTAATGTGTAGTAGGAAGTCTCACTTAACATACAGGGTATGTTTTATTTTAATCGGTCAGCAAATAAAAAAGATATGTTAATTTTAAGCTGAAAGATCGTATACTATGATATATAAGCTGTGATAGCCCAGCGGTGAGACCGTGCGACTCTTTCGAGGTGTTCGCCAGTTCCCGGGTTCAAAGTGCCTAATTGATAATTAAAATTTATCACACACTTTTCGGTGAAGGAACACATCGTGAGGAAACCTGCATATCTCTAAAGAATTGTGGGGATATGTGTAACTTACCAATCGCATTGGAGCATGGGTATTACAGAACTACGGTCCACGCGGACGAAGTCGCGGGTAAAAGCTAGTTGAATAATAAAATGCTATGAGTATAAGAAAAATATGCTATGCTATGGTTATGCTATGGAGTACCTTAACGTGGTGAAACTAGAAATTATCTTTAGAAGAACCAAAGTCAATTAGGGGCGTTAAGGTCTAAAGGTATTTAATGCAATAAATATATAACTTTCAAGATATTGGAATGGCAATCTCACACCGGACAAAACGTTTGTAGACCGCCTGTACCTCAAAAAGCTGGCGAAAAACAGCTAGCTCCAAATGGCACAAGATCGTGTGGTGTGGAGATCCTGTCTCTTGCCTTTTACTCTACTCAGCCGGATATCACACGGCGGGTCAAATTACCTTAGTCGCCTTTTACGACACCTCAGTAAAAATGAGGGTGGTCTATCCTACTCAGCCGGATACAACACGGCGAAAAGAATAAAAAAATATGTAAGCAATGCATATATTACATTTACTTTTAAATAAGTATAAAAGATTTGATTGGTAAAAGCATCCGATCTGCATAAAATGAATGGGAGATATTCGCAAGCATTCTTCACTAATTGCTCAGACTCGTTCAATATGCAGTGGCACGACAAAAGAGATAAATTAATAAAAAGTATAAATATTGATGGAGAACTTTTTAGACCACTTCATTGCGTCCCGTAGTCTATTCAAATTTCTGTTTCGAAATAAATTTTCTGTTCAAGCTTTTATCAGTTACTGAACGAAAGCCGTGATAGCGAAATGGCAAAACAGTTGTTGATTCAATGAGTTTTACTATGCAAGTTTATTATAATAACACCTAATTGATATTTTGTCTTTGTCAAGTGCTTTTCGGTGTAGGAAAACGTCGTAAAGGAACCAGCATATCTTAAGGGAATATAGTATATCTCATGCATCCAGAACCAACTTAGTTTTGTGATTTTGTCGCGAAATCTCCTGATGATGCTTATGGATGGGTAAAAGGATTGTTTTTTTATAACCAAAGGCCTGGCTATGATTTCGCCTGATGGAAAATGAAGGGGGCCTGCGCTTCCCACTATAGTGTCACCTCCTTGCGTCGCATTCCTCATTACTGACGGTCGTGATCCCTACGAGTAGGAAGCAGAATTTTGCGTAGAACTTCCTTTTATCTGCTCCTGTCCCTGGCCATGTGGAGTGCGTCGTGATGTTTGGTATCCAGTGTGGCACGGATCTGGTCAGACCACCTAATTGGCTGCCACCTCTTGGCCGTTACCCAGTCACCTTGTGACCAAGAGTTGCTCCAAATTATGACCGTGTTTCCGAGCGATGTGCCCTAAGAACTCCACGGCCCTGCAGACATATGGTGGAGAGCCTGTCCTTGACTTTTAACTCAGGAAGGATAGACTGGTTTCCTTATGGTTAATAGTACCTATTCACTCTTTTTTTAATCTAGCAGATCCTAGGAGTCCGGAAAAATAGATGCAGAAAGGAAATTCCACTGTTTAGCCTTCCGCATGAGAAAGGATGAGCCATAGCGTTAAGTGCATAATTTTGGGGATATTAACTTCACTTCGATGGAGCCCTTCGCAGCGTCTGGTTGTACGGTAGTAAAATGGCGAGGAAGGGATCAGATCAAACATATCTGTGGCACACTCTCCGAAATATATTTTGTAAAAAAGTGATGCGACTGGACGCTTGCGTTATAGAGTCGCGAGCCTTCTTTGTGCCAGTTTACTGTCTTGCCTATAATGCCGCTGCCCTAATGTAGTTTGGTAGGTTACATATCCCATGAATTCTTTACAAATTTGCAGGTTTGCAGGCAGACACATAAGAGTTAACAAAAAAACTTATTGGTGCCTACCGGGGATTTCAATTGAATGAGCCTTACACACCGCTAGGCTATCGCAGCTTAATCGCGTAATCATTTTTTACGTAGCGAGTCATCAGTTCACTGGATGTCACTATCAAGATGATGTCGTAAACCAAAGTTATGAGTATATGAAATGCTATTGGCTTAGCATTGTTTCGTGACATGAGGTGTAGACCTCATGTAGATAAAATATGGTTTGTATGAATTCCATGTAATGGTATTCAAAAGCAATCCTCGTTCTCCGAATAATCTTATCCGTACTCAGTGGTGCGATGTTTGATGTTGAGTTGGGTATGATTTAGCTCTCCTCGGGGATTAACCGCGATGAAGGCGCGGATAAGTGATAACATGCGCCTTATCTATCTCTTGTGTGATCCATACTAATATGAATGTGGAATTTTGTCTGTTTATCTGTCTTTCAGTCTATCTGGAAAGGATTATTGTCTCTAACCTCTCTAAGCTTTCCTTTTCTAAGTATTAACCGTCAAGTACTACCACACATAATAACATAACACTATCATACAAAACAGTACACCATCATAAAAATATATATATATTTGTTTACTATGTTAACATTAATTAGTTTAAAAATAATACCGATGTATTAATCATACTTGTTCAACTTAATATTTTGTTCATTTTCTATATTAGTTTATTAATCATATAGTTGCACTCTTCTATGTTTAGCTTAAATAATGTAATCCTAAGTGGCTTATGTTAAGTTTTTTTTTATATTTAGATTTATATAGTCTTAATCATATGGATTTGTTACAAGTAAATAAATAAATAAATTATCTAGACTTGCCTTTACATAAGTACTTCAATCATCTTAAAACGATGATATATTATACGTTGAATTAGATGTAGGCTTATATACTTTAAAATAATATTATACAAAATTAAAAACTGTTTTTAGTTTTTGTAATTTACATATATTAAATTTTTTATATCACTTCCGAAGATGCAATGCTTGAATTGAACATCAATTTCAGAAGACCTTGATGAAAATTTGTCCTTTATATTCTTCTTTATCTCCGTATTAAAAAAAACACCCATGTCTCCGGTTGAACGTAAATTTGGAATAAAAAACAAATCGTATCACATCTATAGTATAGGTATAGAATATATATCCTGCGAAATAATAATCACAATAAGTTTTAATATAAGCTATTAAAAATGCTTTCAATAAATAAAACTTCTTAATAAAATTTCATGTACCTACTGTTAACCGTTAGGAGTTCCCTCGTCTGGAGCCAATCCTGGCAACAGCATCAAATTATGCTCCCACAACCGTCTCCCCCCCCCGCCACCTACGAGGCGATAACGTCGTGTAAAGAGCTCATGAATAATTGCCCCGGACAGGTTAAAAACTAGTCGAGCTAATCCGATAATATTAGACGTGAGTATAGCCGATATCTATATATTAACTATGAATACTACTCACGATAGTTTAAACATACATTATCATCAGGACTACACCAGTATGTAAAATTTTAGCTCAATAAGACACCGGGAAATGGATAAAATTTGACTTGCAAGATTCTACTTTCACATACATAAACGGCAAGTTAATTTAAGAGCTTTTTAAAATAACATCTGTTTGACCGTACAAGACTACAAACAAACGTAATGTAAATTTCTGTGCCGGCAATACCAATAGTATTTTTGTAAAATGTTGTTGGCTTATTACTTTAATCGGATCAAAGCGGACCTCTAGTCATCACTACTTTGTAATAACAACAATATGAAAAATATTTTTGTTTCAGATTAAAGATGGCCCCTAATAACACGATTTCTCCGATCCAGTGAACCGTTTAATTACGGAAAAATAAGGCCTTAGTCAGCAGCTTTCGAAAGGCCATCTTGTAAATATTTTGCCTTTTTTGAAATACAAAACTTAGCATAATAACGCTGATAATGTCCTATTAATAAGGCCAAGAATGTTTAATGCCTTGTGGTATCCGGCAGAGTAGAATAGACCACCCTCTTTCTTACCGAGGTGTCGTAAAAGAAGACTAAAGTAAGTTGACCCACCGTGTGGTATCCGGATGAGTAGAATAGACCACCCTCTTTCTAACCGACATGTCGTAAAAGACGACTAAAGTAAGTTGACCCACCGTGTGGTATCCCGTTGAGAAGAATAGACCACCCCTCTTCCTTACCGAGGGTTTGTAAAATACGACTAAGCTAAGATGACATCAGGCAGCCGGCCGGTCGAAAAAATACGTAGCCAAATCATGTGACAGCATGTTTTTAACATGTTTGTAGCATGTTGTGCCAACCCCACTTAGTGTGGGATACAGGCAGGAGGATTTATGTAATGCCAAGAAGGTTTAAGAGAGCAATATAATATAGAAGATTAGGCAATGATATAGAATAATAATAATATTTCAATGCTGCCATTGAATTTGAAAAAAGCAAAAAAATATTATCCTGAGGACTTTGCTGTACAAACTATACACGGCGATTAAGGATAGAACATTGAATGAGGATAGGCACAGACCTAGGCAACTTATATTAAAAAAAGCACAAGTACCTTATTCATGAGTAAAAATACACCTTATATGGCCACTTATAATCCAACAAGACAGTATCCTGTCTAAATCAGACCTAAATGGACATTAAACGCGAGTAATACGCACGGCATCTAATAATCGTATCAATTCCGCGTCCAAAACGAGACTGATTTCGATAGAGTAATCTCCGCTATATAACAGAGTTGTCAATCCCATTTTACTTTAGCAGTTAAGTCCCAATAATAGAGAGCTTGAGACCTGTACTCGCGTATTTCTTTTCTTTATTCTAAGATTTTTTATATGTTTAAAAATATATTTGAATTTGTTTAAATAAATAAAATAAAGGTTAAATGTGGTTTTTAAACCTCCAAATTTGATTTCTATCGTGAAATTAAAAAGTATTATTTAATATCAATTTAAGTATGTTATAAACCTGAAAGTTTCATCGCCCGTTTCTTTATAGTTTTTTTATGAAGTTGAAATAAAGCACTATTCTTTTGAATGAAAAAAATGGCTTTACATTTTACTGACAAAATATTATTTGAAAGTTTCGAATTTAATCTAGACTTTTCAAAGCTGAAGGTACAAAGAGCAAACGCCATTAAAAATATCTTATTTCGAGTTCATTAAAAATTGCTATAAAACACCTCGTGCTCTGAAAACACTGGAGACCTTTTGAAATATTTAATTAAAAGGCCCGCCCGTGTCTTGTGAACCAAAGAGCGATGTTTAAGCTAAAAGTGACGATTGTTTGCAGTTTCCTACCTATTCATTAAAAATATTCTCACAGTTACGTCCACTGAAGGATTTAAATACTCGTTTTGTGTTTATTACCCAACTACGGCTGAGAAAAAAGGAGAGTTTCTGACTATAGACAATTTTAAATTGAAGCTCACGATATCCGTTGCTATAGTTCTTGTTTAAAAACCTGGTGTACTTTTTTAATTACGAAGAGTCAAAATAAAAAAAAACAAAATAAAAAATGAATAAGATTGGTTTGCTTTAAGTTTATGTCATCGTAAATAGCGTTTATATATAACCGGTTATACTTACATCAAGCTGTGATAGACCTGCGGTGAGACCGCGTCATTCTCAATGGGGACGTAAGTTTAAGCCACGGGGAGGCAATGAGTTTTTATTTGATGTTTTAATTGATGATTGCAATTTATCACACGCTTTTCGATGATGAAGGAAAATCATATTTGTTATAATTCTACGGTTTTGATTGAAGCATCGTGCTTAATTCCAACTGTTCTTTTCAAAAACGGAGAAAGGAGGCGTATACCAAGTCGTGCGATATTAACAGGTTGTTATGTGTTGTAAAATTTGACTGGCCATTTGGCGCAGTGGATAGTGACCCTGCCTTCAGCTCCGGGGGTCGCGGATTCGATTCCCGCCGAGGGCCAACATTTTCTATAAACAATTTGTTGGTTCTTCAAGCCTGGGTGTTATATATCTGGGTCTATTTGTATTAAAGTATGTATTTAAAATTATATATGTAGTATATTCACCAGTTGTCCGTCACCCATAACACAAGTAATAAGTTACTCACTTTGGGGACGGACAACCGTGTGTGTAAGTGTCCCATATATAAAAAATGGTCCTATTTAGAGATAAGGACAGGATACAAATCATGCCGTATATAAATATTGTCATTCGTAGACGATACATTTGATTCAACGGAATAGAAAACCATGTTTTATATAACTTCTCCTTAATTCCACAGCAATAATAATTATCTCTAAGCTTCTCCACGTAATGTAGACATTGCTCTTAATGATCGCAGATCGGTTATTCTCCACAGTAATAACAAATGGTAAACCTTTTGCATCATTCTTTAGCGTTTCACCGTAATTAAAATGGAGAAAGTTTCTGAGATAAATGTCTTATTTTATGTATCATATAATTGCTCCGTTAAACACATTAAAATTCTACTCAAGGTAGGTTGATTGTGTTTTGTTGGTTTTTATTAATGTTCCTAAAAAAAGAGATAAGAAGAATATTATTGTGCATGGTAATAGTATGACTGTTTTACCTAAAGAAAATCAATACTATAATGCACACAAATAAGTTGACTTCTACAAATTCATTAAAAATGAGTGGCAAGAAACAACGAATAAAAAAGCAACTTTATACTTTAGTAGGTACGTGCGGCACCGCCCGCGTGGTGCCAATCGGTGCTTTCTGCAAGACTAGCTTTCTGATACCCTACACCGCGTTTTATACCTATTGCCCACTCTAAACTACAATCAACACCGATTTGTCACTACTCCCACTAAAAATTGTTTTAAAATAATCTCAACTTCAAAATCAACTCAATTTACATAAAACCGTTATGTACCATTAACCTAAACCTTTGGGAGGAATTGCACTACCTTTTAGTTAAAACTTCACAAAAATCCGTTCAGTAGATTTATAATCGATTAAAATCGATCACATACAATCAGCATTGGGTACTTTGTTCTATAATAAGTGTAAGTATTTCTTTCAAAATTATGTTCATATGGAATTTGCACTGTGACACGAACTTTTAAGTCTTTTAAACTTCCACAAAATTCCACAAAATTTAAAAAAAAATCATTAAAATCACGCCAAAAATGTTTAAATTAATTTACTTAATTGAAACAGTCACTTTCAAACACTCAACTTTCAAAATTATAAAATACGTACAACTATATCTTCGTATCCTGACAGTATAGTGATATTTTAATGTTGCTTAACTATAACTACATGAGACAATTATTCGAATATAAATTAAGTAGAAATTCATTAAAATTAAATAATTTAAGTTCAGTTAATAAAGATACCGGCTATACTCACGTCTAATTATATCGAATTAGCCCGACTAGTTTCGAACCCGACCGGGGCACTTATTATAATCGGCTAATCCGATAAAATTAGACATGAGTATAGCCGGTATCTTTATTAACTATGAACACTCACGATAGTTTAAATTTAAAAATTTAAGTACATTTTCAGCATAATCAACATATCAATTATTAGTATAATCCATATAATACGTATAATAAATGTAAACAAAAATAACTTTTTTTTATAAGATATTTAAATTAAAAATAATTTCAATTCCACTGCTGAAATTATTCCAAGCTCGAATAGCTTAATGTGAAGTTTTTCATTATCATAAACTTTGCTCTTTGCTCTATACAAATAGAATATACTTAAGTTAAACTATAGTACTTTACGCTTAATTACGTTCATTTCATTTACAAGTACGCTGTAGTAATTAAAACGATTATTTCAAAGTTAGTAATGTCAAATTCGTCTTTATTTTCTGAGGATTACAAAAATGATAAGATTGAAGAAACTATAACAGAACTACACGCTATAATCAGCGCGGGTTAAGTGAATGCATGCAAAGCTAATGTGTATGAAGCAGGCAAAATTCACGTACCTTACACATGCAAGACAAGTCACCACATGCATCTCAAGACGCCTCCGCCAGCAACAATGCACACAAGCAATGCACACAAAAACCACCAAAATCTCTACGATCGTTTCGTCCCGAAACCGAAGCATCATCGGGAGGATAGGCTGTGATGTGTAAGATACGTGAATTTTGTCTGCTTCATACACAACAGTAATAATAAAATTATTTTTGCTATAATCCGCGATACAGTAAATAGAAAATATATATAGTGCTAAATGTATAGTGGACTATCCGTTTTTTGATACATGCAGGATTCGTAAAAACACATGCACAAACCTCCACCACTGCCGCCACAATACACAAGCAATACACACGTTCACTATCACAAACTCAACAATCGTTTCGCCCCGCAACCGGAAGCATCATCAGGAGATAGACTCCACGACAAAATCGCAAAGCGATTTTAAGCTTAACCCGCGCGGATTATAGCAAAGTAGTTCTGTTATAGTTTCTCATTATATGATATCATTTAATGATAAGATTGCGTGGATACAGCTGAGACCAGCTATATCCACGCATTCAAGACCTTATGCAAGATAGCAATGACAAAACGTAACTAGTTAAAGACTTATATTTTGAAAAGAGCAACTGTCGAGTTTCTTGCTTTCCCTTCTCGGTAGGAGCATTTTTCCAAACCTGCTGTACTTACGATTCAAAAGAACTTGTTAACAAGTTTACTCAAATAAAGTTTACTTGTTTACAAGTTTACTCGAATATTTTTGATTTGATTGGATTGTATATTAAATTTAAATGTGTTTCTCAGATCTTGCACGTATCGGGTATGCAAACGGGTAGTCGACTGTACATTATATTTTTAGTTTTCCTGACCCGGCAAACTTTGTTTTGCCATATAAATAATTTCTATGGAATTTCTAGTGTAAATTTTTTTAAATATTGAAAATTTTTTAAAAATTTGAGTAGCTATCAGTTTTTCTAAGTAACTTAGAAAAAAAAGTAGCACGCGATTCTCAGACCTACTGAATATGTATATAAAATTTCATAAAAATCGTCAAGCCCTTTCGGAGGGGTATGGTAACTAGCACTGTGACACGAGAATTTTATGATTAAGATTTTTTTTTCACGGATTATAGCGAAATAATTTTATTATTAGTTATGTAGACTGACTAAAGTTTGATCATTTATCGCGTTAACAACTGTGCTTGACGGTCATAAACGTCTAGTAACACGAATAATAAAACACTTGACCTATACAAACCCATATTAGTCTGTCTGATATGAGTTAATCCTTAATTAAACTGTACACGCATTATGAGAGCAATCTACTGTGACAAATGATAATTATGCATCTCTAACGAATTGGTATACGCATTTATCTATTTATTAGTTCATTTAAACAGTGATAAAAAATTAATAGAACAAAATTAATAATAATAATAATATTTAACAACAATTCGCGGCAATTCCACTAGGCAAAAATTAAAAATTGTTGATAGAAACTATTAAACGTTTCAAAACTTGTTTTATTTCAAAATATTAGTTCTTGTTATTTGTCATTTAGATTTTTTATGTAGCTGTATGTTATTTTTCGAGTACTTCTTTCGAAATATCAAAAAAGTATTTATTAAAATATACAATCTGCCATTTTATGTCGCGCGCCATTTTGGAGAACGTAGTCTACAGCGTTTTATTCATGGAGTTATTTATTAGAATAGGGAAGCAAGGCTAAGATGTGTCCATTGATAATAAAGAGAAAACAAATGAGATTTATTATTTGTCTCTCTTTTTTATGTGTAATTAGACAAAGATAAATATATGAGTTTACATCTTCGCTTTCTTACTGTCTTATTACTTGCCTGTCTATAACTGAATCCATTACTCTAGTATTATATATAAACTCTGTGGTTTATATGTCATATTCTTTGAATATTTTCTTTAATATGATATCGATATCATACCGGCTGAGTAGAATAGAGCTCATTTCTTGCCGAGGTGTCGTAAAAGTCGACTAAGGTAAGTTGACGTTAGGCAAGCTGCCAGTCGTAAAATACGTAGGCAAATCATGTTACGACATAAGCATGTTGTGCCGACCCCACTTAGAGTGGGATAAGGGCAGGAGAATGATGATGATGATGTTATCGATATCGGAGTATATTATATGTGAAATATTATTGTGAAAGATTTCATTTTGAATTTTTGAATGAATTATTGAGTTTAATACGATTTTTAATTATTGAAATTTGCTTTGCTTATATATGTAAAGAATATAAATAATATAAATGTATATATATATACAAAATATAAATATAAATGTATATATATACAAAATAATATATTATTTTGAACATTTTCAATTCATACTCATATATAAAGACAGTTAAAATTGCCGTGTGGTATTCGGCAAAATAGACTAGACCACCCTCAATTTTACCTTTTTGTCGTAAGAGGCGACTAAGGTAAGTGCCCTGTGGTATCCGGCTGCGTAGAATAGACTAACCTTATTTCTTACCGAAGGGTTGTAAAAGGCGACTAAGGTAAGTTGACGTCAGGTAGGCGGTCATAAAATACGTAGCCAAATCATGTGACAACATGGCGGATGCAACTCTGCCGAAACGTCATACCTTGTAAAAAAGATAACTCGATTTTGCCGCGATGTGACCCATTTATTTATATAATAATAAGTATGAATCGCGAAATTTTAAAATTTACCATGTGACAACATGTTTGTAACATGTTGTGTTGACCCCACATAGAATGGAATAAGGGCAGGAGAATGATGATCATGAAGACATTTAAAACAGAAATATGCCTCGCCATTTTCCGGTAGCAATTATATCAAGATAAATATTGAACGGATGTTTTAAAATTATATCCTACTTTTATATATACTAGTGCCTTCATTCGTACAAATATAAGCGTTTAAGTACCACACAACATATTACATACCTTCCCATATTTGTCATGATCGGCCCACTTTCTAGTGCTTGTTCATTTGTTTACTACAAAACACGCGAGATGAGAACCTAAAGAGTTCATATGTGCCTTTGATTTAAAATTCACTGTCTCGGGAACGAGCAATAGATACGTACGATATCCTTTTCCTTATTCACAATGCCTTAAGGAAAAGGTGAATAGACGTTCTCTAAACAGACGTGTTTCATCATAGACACTGGTTCAGAGAAGTTTCCTTCGTGTAGTACAAAACTTGGCTATGTTAATATATGCAGACTGTAAATATATTTTTGTATTATAGATCTTTTATTTTAATGCTGGTAATATAATAAGAATAAAATTTTGCAACTTCGTACGACTTACTGGATCTAGCAAGTGCTAACCATTAGCGAGATAGCTCTATATTACTGCCAAATTCAATTGTTATTCCGTAGATCAAGATAAATTTATAGCAATAAATATATAGGTCTACCTACTCCAAATAAGTAATTTAATTAAGTAACACAACACGTGTTACAAACACCTGGTAAATATGTAGGTACATATACAATTTGAAATAAATACTTAAATACATATTTACACCCAGACTCGAAGATGCTGCTATGTTCGATTTTCTTAATATCTGAAAAAAAAATTACTGAATGGAATTTACTAAAAGATAATAATAATAATATAATAATAATGTTTTTATTTAGAAGCAACATAGGCTCATTATGTTAGTACCAGACTTATAACTATGTTAGTAACAAATATACATAGACAACTACAATACAAGCATACAAACAAATACAAATAGACACAATTAAAACACAAATCCAACATTTTACTGTCGCACTAATATGTCCATAAATCGTGCATATATAGGCGACTCCATTTTACGCACTAACGTACTTAGGATACTGTTAGAGCTCGAGCGAAGTCTGTCTAGCAAGGAACCGGTCTTTTTCCTTATTATTGTATGAAAATCGTATGTTCGCGCTTCAACAAACATACTAGAGGCTGAGCAAAACCTCGGCAATCCCAACAGTATCCTAAATCCGTTATTGTATTGCACTCTTAGTGTATCTATGGCAGCTTTGGAGTATTTGAACCACAGATTAGCTGTGTAGAAGGTTTGGCAGTACGCTTTAAAGAGTGTAAGCTTAGCTTCCACACTGCAGCGAGCGAATCTGTGAGCCAACATGTTGCTTCTAGCTGCCAATGCCCGTCTTTCACGCTCGATGTCTACTTGATCATTAAGATCCTCTGTAAGGTAATGTCCAAGGTATTTAAATTGCGTTACGCGTTTTATCGGTATTCCGCGTAGTGCGATTTCCGGTTCATATCGTACTTGTTTACAGGGGCTCTTAAAGATCAAGTACTCACTCTTCGTCACATTGTATTTCAAGCCATGTCTATCCACATAATTAAGGCAGATTTCGAGCACCTGCCTAATAGAACTAGCCGATAATGTATTCTCGAGGAAGATTTCGGGTTATAGTACATTACGATTTAATTTATAATTAATTAACTGAAATACGTGTATGTAACATTATTATAATTAGGCAATATAAAATCTTATACCTTAGTAGCTATGCTGGCGGCGTTACATACCTCTTCAACATAGTTTACATAAAACTATAATGCACTATTAACCTAAACTTTCCAGAAGAATTGCACTAGCTTTTAGATAAAACCGTAAAAAAATCGGCTCAGTAGATTTACAGGAAATAGATCAAATACGGACAGATAGCTTTTGGAATTTTTTTTTAGAATATGTATAGAGAGGTTAAGCCGTGTGGTATCCGGCAGAATATAATAGAGCACCCTCCTTTCTTACCAAGGTTTCGTAAGAGGCGACTAAGGTAAGTGCCGTGTGGTATCCGGCTGCATAGAATAGACCACCCTCATTTCTTACCGAGGGGTCTAAAACCGAGGGGGCGACTAAGGTAAGTTGACGTCAGGCAGGCGGCCGGTCCTAAAATAGTTAGCCAAATCATGTGACAACATGTTCGTAACATGTTGCGCCGACCCCACTTAGAGTGGGATAAGGGCAAGAGAATGATGATGAATATTTATAGAGAGATCAATCGCAAAGCATCGATTGTAATTCACTTTAATATGAAACGTTCCCCCAAGATTCAACATCATAAAACAGTTCACGACTTATTTATTGACGCATTATTTATTATGTTTATTAAATATAAGACGAATAGAATAATAATAAGAGATTTACGTCGAAAATGAAGCTAAACATTTAAAAGTGTCAAGATTTATCGAGGACGGAGCGCCTACGCGAGATGAAATATTCGAGGATCACGTCAAGCGGATGTCCCTTCTAGATATTGCCCCTTCAGATGACGTATTATAAGAAGTTAAGTCAAGGTTATATCTCAGTATTATTCTAACTCAGTAATATGATTTTTGATTTCTTTTAATGCGCCTATTAAGTTGAGCGTTTGTCTCATCAACTGGTGATTTCGTGACTCATATTGGTCACTTCTTCTTCAACGATGGACGTTCACTTTTGGACCATTATGGGATCTTCATACCACACGATCTTTGTGCCACTTTGTGTGTGATCTAGCGGCTCTCCCCTTAGACTTCCTTTTCAGATCGTCAGTCCACCTCGTGGGGGAGCCGACCCTGTGTTTACTGCTGATTGTAATTCAAACACCTTAAGATCCCACGCTCATCGGTTCTTCGTACTATTGGTTAGTTAAATGATGTTATAGGATTTTTGTCCCCATATTACTGGCCTTCTCTTACTCCTTGGAATGATTGGGGCATAGATCAACCTCCAAAAACTCTACTCCAATACGGTTTAGTAGTTTGTCACTCATATCGCAAGAGTCCCCTTATGTATGCATATGCAGGGTTTCTCTCGATGCACCTTCACTAAAAAGTGCGTCATAAATTTTAAATATCAATTAGGCATATATAATATTAGTAGAAAAATTTATTGATGCCTGCCCAGGATTAGAGGCCTTGACCCCTATAGGATGAGCCTATAAGCTGCTACGGCCTAATTTGTATGTGTCTATATTTTTTAATGTTTCATCATCTTTTATCTGCCTTTTTTCGTTTTTTCCTACTTGTGTTGGACCGCTTGTGTCTAATTAATTCTTGTACTTCTCTTTCTAATTTTCAATTTATTATTTAACTGAAAAATAAAACATCGGAAGGACACCTGTGTATGTCTGGACAATTTCTGGGATACATGCAACCTACCAATCCGCATTAGAGCAGCGTTAGGTAATTGCAACCCTTATCTCCAAATAAGGAGAGAGGAGGCCTATGCCCAGATGTGGGTAATAACAGACCGTTATTTTATTTTACTTGTGTTTTAGGATAATGATGTATGATCTTTGATAATGACAGATCTGTTGTGATAGATGCAATTTTGAAGCTTTAAGAAATATGTAGATAAAACTGTTTGATGGAATATAATATTATATAATAATGGACCAGCGTAAATAGGTAGTATATTATAGTTGAGTTTTGAAATGAACTGAGTTTACAACTACTGTATAACTATAAAAAGTACTGATTTTCTTGTGTAATCTATAAACAACAAAACAAAGGTCAACGCCACATATTTTGAATTATCTCGCATCAAGGTAAGTACCAGCAAGAATATAAGAATTTTCTTTGAATAAAATCTTCCTATAAATTTCTCCGGGATATCAATTACTAATATTTTATAAAAAAAAGCAACCTTGGCTTGAGCGTTTATAATAAGACATCTAAAGAGAAAATATCTAGAAGGGACAACCGGTTGACGTGCCCTTTTTAATATTTTACGCTGTTTCCTCCTTAATAAATCTTGACACTTTATAAAAATGTATTCCGGGCGACTTTTTATCGCCAACGAAGAACGGTTATTTTACTATATTTCTTCACTTATTTTATTAGATTTAGAATCTATGAAGCAATTAAGCCCAGTTTATAATATGGTCTAAGACATTTCTTTTGAAGTACTTTTCTCTTTTTCCTTCTTATTCACATTTCCGATTAAAATATCTATGTAAATGCAGATTGCTTTTGTTTTCTACAAGCTTTACATGCGACTTCGGTCAAGGAATCTGATGTACCGGTACATAAGCTTGTACTAAAATTTTCCAATCTTGCTCCAGTAGATTAAAGTAGCAGACAGACTGGAAGACAAACATTGAAATTTATGGTAGACGAGCTTTTGCCCGCGGCTTCGCTCGCTTAGAATTTGGTCTGCCACATTAAGTTGCTTGACAGATAATTTAGCTATATATATTTATTTATTTACTCATACCCAAAATTTCTGATGTCTAACTTCAAAACTGACGGATTCCATATAATCTTCGCTCGCCACGCATATTAGGCACTCTACCATATCGTGATAACTTTAAAACTTTTCTGCCAAATCATTTAGTGTGAAATACAAACTTTGTCTACATGAAATACTGTAGGCGATAAATGTATTGATTTTTTAAGGAGTTTAATAAATATACTAATATCTGCATTTTAAAATAACTAATTTAATTAAATTAAGATTCACAATTTTGGTTATAGTGGCTTCCACATAAAAGGTAGATATATGCTGTCGCGGACTTGTAATTAAAATTTTCTTAGACGAACAATACTACGGTACATCATGTTTATGTAGCTCCAATGGTTTAGGCAGCGTACGCAACGAAAGCTCTCAGAAGCCAGATTTTTTGCCACTTTTTGACATGTATCGTTATATACCATAAAGTGATTCCAAATTGTAGCCTATATGTTATTCTGATGTATAATCTATATAACTATAAAGTTTCATACAAATCCATCCAATAGTTTTTTCGTTATAGAGTAACAGACATCCATCCATACTAACAAACTTTCGCATTTATAATATTAGTAGGAAGGATTTTAAACTTTCGCGATTCATTCTAATTATTCTATAAATAAATGAGTCACATCGCGACGAAATCGAATTACCACCACCACCGCAGTGGATGCAACTCTGCCGGAACGTCGAATCTTGTATAAAGGTAATTAGATTTTGTCGCGATAGGACCCGTTTATTTATATAGTAATTCAAATTTATGTGGTGATTTTTCCCAAATGGTTAATGCTCCAGGCACACAAAAACTGTTTCACGTTATTAATACGTCTTTATTCGTCTTTTTTCCTACACAATCCATTTCTTCTTTTTTACAGTTTGATAGACCATAAATAATCTAATCTTAACGCCAAAAACTATAGAATCCCACATTTATAATCTCAGGATGGGTTATATGCTTAATCTCGCTAACCGTAGCTTTTATCTTATAAAGTTATATTGTTAGAAATGAAACTATTTTGTTTATTTTACTATTATTCGCAATTTTACACTCAAATTTAGACTCTTTAGACTTTTTAGATTTTAAATCTAATAACTTAATACAAGTACACATTTAACTCGTTTTACACATATATTGTAAATTAATATTTGGAAACGTTTAAAATTTCCTATAACTGTATGTATTTAGAATGTCAAAGTACGCATATTAAACATATTCTTTCAGTAGAAACGAAAAGCTGTGTTAAAATTTGAATTCTTTTTTAACACAATAAAGGTCGTTATCGGCATTGGCGTATATGGAATGATAATTGGAGATTTTAACAAGCTGTAAATCTATTGGTTATTCCGTAATACTAATTCTCCTGAGATATTGATGATAGAAATTCGTATAAAATATATCTTATTATTTATTAATACGCGATATAAAGATCTCAATATTATTTAAATACCTACTTCAGCTGTGATAGCCTAGTGGTGAGATTCTTAGACGTGTGACTCTTTTAAGGGGGTCAGGAGTTCAAACTCGGGCAGGCACCAATGAGTTTTTCTGCTAAAATTTATGTATCTAATTGACAATTGCAATTTAGCACACGTTTTCGAAGAAATAAAACATCGTGTGGAAACCTACATATCTCAAGAGAATTCTGAGGATATGTGTAACCAACCAATCCGCCTTAGAGCAGCGTGGTTGGTCCTAGCTCAAACGCTTCTCTCCAGAAACGCAGAGAGTAGGCTCAGCAGTGTGATTGTAACAGGCCGTTACTTTATTTTTATTTCTTTCTTAAGCTAAGAATTTTTATTTTACGTGAAAACATGCTTTTACAATAAAACTTGAAATTTTAAATTTTTAAAGTACATGATTCTGAAACTTTAAGCGGAATTTCAGTATAGAAAAATAATTAATTCATGATGAAAGTTGAACTCAAAATGAAACTTGAAAGGATTTCGAGCAGAGTGCGCATGACGCTCTAATACAGTCTAAATTTATCAGTAAAAAACTTTTGCGTCAGATATGCCGCGTCAAATGGTTATGACATATTTCTATTTTGTTTGAAACTAATTTTAGGATTTAAGTGTGACTCGTTATTACAAGTTATTCATTATTATCAGAGATCTCTCACAGGAACTATTCTAGTTACTATTTTTATTTTTATTTGGCTCATGAAACTGGCTATAATCAGTAACAGCATACAAATGATAAAATAACAAGAAATACACAAGATTATAACCTACTAGAAATGAACACAACATGCAATTAATATAATACATTGGTTTGGGTCACCTAAGTTAAGTTCGTTAAGCTAAGTTACTCTCTAAGTTATTCTGAGCTACGTAGGCATTTACGCAAATTGTTTTTAAATGAGGCTAAAGAACCACAGAAAACATCTACGTCGCTTTTGCATGAGTTTAACTGATAGCAAATACTATACACTAGTTGTGCCCGCGGCTTCGTCCGGATGCAAATCAGTGGGTTAAAAAGTTTTACCCACATTAATCCTGACCCTGCGGGAATCCTTATGTGATCTATAGACCTAAAAACTGCACTATCGTTAAGTAAAAACCGTACAAAAATCCGTTCTGTAGATTTAGAGAAAAGCGACCACATACACACAGACAGCTTTTGGGGACTGTGTTTTAAATTAAGTATAGGTATGTTCTGATCTAACTTAGCTTTGTCGTCAGTTTCGAATTTTTAAGATAACATTAGCGTCAAGAAATACTAAAAGAACAATACATATATCTTACCGCTATGTGGTATTCGGCTGTAGAATAGAACACCCTCATTTCTTACCGAGGTGTCGTAAATGCGACTAAGGTAAGTTGACATCAGGCAGGCGGCGGGTCGGAAAATAAATAGCCAAATCATTTAACAACATGATTGTAACATGTCGTGCCGACCTCGCTTAGGGTGGAACAAGGGCAGAAGGATGAAGATGATATATATGTTACAAATGTATTTATTTAAGTTATAAAATATATATTCTATTCTGTAACATCAACTCTGCAATTAGTAACCTATCTGCCTAGCATAATAATTGTTTCAGGTCGCGTCTTACAAAGTATGATAGCAATTCTAAAGCTTACGTTGTAGATCCTTAATTAACCGCTTGTTTCCCGTATTTTTTTTATTACAAGTTACAATCTGCAAATTCACATTATCATTGTTACTCACACTGTCCTGCACGCCAATTTCTTGTATAATTTTTTTGTGATTCCCAATATCTTGGTTAAAATTATTTAAAACGGTTTTTGCTTTCAACTTCAAACCCAACGATGGATAGAGTACACATTATAGATTATAAACTTTAATAAGATATCTCACAAAAATTCAGCGGACGTTTATGACTCAATGTTTTATTTTGCACTAACAATTTGGCGTAAGCCATTTAGATTTCAATAGCGTTAATAGCGTTGAGAAAAAAAGCATTACGAAATTCGTAGTGTAGAGCGCAGAAGCTTACTAAAGTCGCAAAAGTCGTAGGAACTCCTGTAAGGTCGGATAAAGGGAGTAAGACAATTTGAGTGAGCTTGAATAATAAAAAAATAAAATATAAGACATATAGACAAAATATAGACAATTCGGATATATCAGTATTTTCCTGATTAACTGAACTCAATGTGATCCAGCCTGGTGATACGGATCTTAACCAAAACAAAAATGAAACCTAGCTATTAATCAAGAGAAACGGTTTCTTGTAGAAACAATTATAGCAACACTGAGCTGTTTAAAAACATTTTGCAAAATTTTTATTCCTCGTCCTTTTAGAGCCCCTTCATGCAATGCGTTATGGGAAAAAAGGTGCAAAAAATAAAAACGTAGGGATATCCGCTATGAATTGCGTAAAACAATTTGTTGGTTCCTCGAGACTGTGTTATGATGTATTAAAGTTTTTATTTAAAATTTGATTTATAAATAAAATAAATAAATTATTTAGTAAATAAACCAGTTGTCTGTCATCCATAACATTATTAGGTTACTTTGGGGACGGACTAACGCCTCTGCGAGTGTTCCATATATTTGCTTATACCTATTTCAGACTTAATGGAGACTAAATCTGCGATAGCCCTGCAGTGAGATGGTCACGGTTTCAAACACCGGGTAGACACCAATGAGTTTATTAAAACTCATGTGTCTAATAGATAATTGCAATTTATCACACGCTTTTCGGTAAAGAAAAACATCGTGAGGAAACAGCAGACATTCAAAGCAAGTTTTACTTCTAAAGTAATTCAAATGGCTCAAACTGTAAACTCGGGACATAAGCAGTTCAGTAAATAAAATTAAGAAGTTTACCAAAATCTTGTTATAACATCTTATTTATAAACATGTATATAAACCACCCACGCGTATGGATAACCTTTACGTAAGTAAATGTCTCGAGAGTAGTTAAGGTTCGGTATGGATTTATGTTTAGGATACGGTCCATATTTTGTGCGTCCGTATAATATTTTTAACCTGTTCGAATATGCTTTTAGGTAAAGATATTTTCGTGTATTCTTATTTCATATATATGGCAATATTTCAATCTTAGCATATTATTTGTTACTTTCGAAATGTATCAAATTTATTAAGCTTGTGATGGTCGAAGTAGTCAATTATTCCCTGCCTTCCCAAAGTCTTTTCTTTGAACAGAGATACATATAAAACTTGACCAAATATTCAGCTATGTTTAATAGTTTAACTCTCTGATATTTTGTTACCTTACAACAACTTCGTTCGCGTGGACTATAGTATTGGAATAAACGAAAGCTTCTGTCACTTTCCATATCCTGCAACTATCTTCATCAGAAAAATCAGATCGATCCGTGAAGACTGAGAGAGAGTAATCTCGAGAGCATAGTTTAATTATTTAAGTAAATAGCCCGTATGAATAAAATGAAATATGTATTAAAAAAGCTCAGTTAAATTTATTCAATAAATGAAACTGAAATATATAAAAACTTTCTGAAAATAACTGTTTCGACGTAAGTATACAACGCGATATAGAACCTTCTGTTAATTACAGATTTTACTTGACTTCGACACATTCTGGATACAAAAACTTTGATATGAAGATAATAGATGTTGTTTTTCAATGTCATCCTATACCTGTTAAATTAACCTGATTTCTATATCCTACATGTTACCCCGGTGCATGAGGAATAATTGTGCCAAATTTCATCGATATTGGCTCAGCGGATTTACCGTGAAAGCGTAATAGACAGACAGACTTTCGCCTCGACTTTTTTTAAATATTACAATGCATACAAAAGGCTTTTTAAATCTTATTTTTACTTGTCTATATAACTTTAAATAAAGTTTGAACTGAGATAGTAACCTATAGGTTTCCTATAGCTACCTATAGTAACTTTTGTGTTACAGGTCTATCATTAATGTAAAATTCATATTTATACTCAGACTTTTGGATTTATAATATTAAGATAATATCTATGACTAAGATTTTAATCTCTATGAAACAAAAATGATAATCGATCTCTATATAAATCACTTACAAGGCATGAAACTGATCGACAGTAAGTTAAGGTAATGAAAATAATCATGCGTCAGTCGCCACATTTATTGCAACTATATATATCCCGCTTCATTCACCTCAGCATTTCGCTGACGAGCGAATATTCATTTCCCCGATTCAAATTGCGCGTAAATATAACCGTTTTATTGCGAAAGCCGTAGGAACAGTGGAAACGTTTACTTAATAGCATGATTACACCCAGAGCGGGAGGCTTAGACGGATTTATTTATCGACAAACGTATTGGGCTTAATTTGCTCCCGAACCTTTAACGGCTTAAACGTATTTCATTGTTGAATTAAAGATAATATTATCTTAACGAATTACTCTATTCACGATACAATAACAAATACTCAGCCTATTTACGAACGGGAAGGCCGCATGACGCTTACTGAGTTTGCGAATTCTAAACATGTGTAAAGGCACTGCTGATTTTTATTGAAAACCTAATAGTAGCTATATCCATGCAATACTGTCCTCTATGTAATTCTCAACAGAAGGCCTTCTGTATTAGCCTCCTTTTAATAGTTATTTTAATATACATCATAATTTTTTTTATAAGAATATATTCTTATGCACACAAATTAAATTCCTAAAAATATACTTTAAAACAAATGTAAGAATAACTCAGGCCTTAAACTGTGATTTCTCTTCGTGAACAGCTTCCTTTTGTAAAATTTAAGTGTGACTTTTTAAATGAAAGTATAAAACGGGGGCAAACACTCCTTTCATTCATCTTTTTTATGTGGAACTAAATAGGTTTGAGATTCGCAGCTGCGGCCAATTCTTAGCTTCTTGGTTGAGCGCAAAGTGACAATGCATTTTCTTTCTAAAAATCTTTTATCAAAGAACTCATTTGGAAATGATGTCAAGTTTGACTGGAATAAATCCTCAAGGCTTAACCATTAATTTTTTCACTTTCAAATAAAATCTAACTCCATAAAATAGTTTTTAAAGCTCTACTATGGAATTGATTTCTAGAGCAAAATGCTTAACGAATAAATATTATAGACTTGGTTTAAACAACATTTAATGTACTATAAAAGAGTCTCGTATGATAGATTTCCAAAGCTCATAAGTATCTGAGCAAACCAGTCTTTGGTTATAATTTTTGAAACCAGTCAAAAAATAAGTGCATAAATATGCTAATGACAAATTTACATTCCTAAAATTTGACTGAACATTTTAAGACTGAATATTGGGCCCTGACGTAGGATGGAAAATAGGCGGAGGCGAAGAAGTAAATAAATAATTAATAGGAATTGAAGGAAGTTGGAAGATCTAGAAATTTTTAACGGAAAAATTTAATGCAATGTCAAAAATTATAGATGGTCTCTGAATTTGGAATTATTAATGAAGTGATTTATTGGAAGCGATACCAAATAAGAAGGTAACGCTCTTACCTTTTCTCAATATGTACAACAATAAATAATACATAGTTTCGTGGTGTGATAAAATTTTTAATGTTCCTTTAGCTATGCTAAGTCATATTTCGGAAAGATTATAACAATTTACGTTTGACAAGAAAGAAGACTTGCTCCTTTTTCGCACAAAGAATCAGCTTAACGAATCAACATGGAAACGCTGTCAGCATTCTTGGGACCATTCCACGCGGGCATGAAATGTATAGTACTGCGTGTAAGCAATTAAAGATTTTGACATAAATATTACTTACTAATAAGGATTACTTAAATTTTTAGACAACCGTACATTTTTGGTGTAAATAAATTATTTACTTTTATTTTAACGTTTCATTAGTAATAATTCGCAACCGTCATTAGAATGAAAATTTGAGCTATGGTATCGATGAATAATAAAATGTAAGAATGCTATAAATAAAACATCTAATCAATGAAAGGCTGATTTATTAGATTTTATGAATTCGAAGTATTTACAAATGTACACAATTATAAATTAGTGACCCAAAACTTAAGTTTAAAAATTTTTTGTAAATATTTATAAATAATATTTACAAAACATATTAATTTCAAACGAGGTGAAGTTTTTTTATAGAAAAAAAAAGCAATCAAAATTAATCCCGGCCTCAATGTTTAAGACTGTCTTTTCGCTCCCAATGGTTTATGTTGGCTTATTACATTTTTAAAGCGAATTCTACATTGTTGAATGGCCATATTAGGAGTCAAGAAGTCAACTAATTTTGATGCCTGTGCAGGACGGTCAAAAGGATAGCCCATTGGACGTCGGTCAGGATATTTACGATCTCGGATTCCACAATATGAGGCAGCGTCACTACAAGTGCCAGTCAAGTCTTGAATAACCCGATCATCGTTCCAGTTGGAAATCATGCAGAACAGTATAACTGGGTATCCTTTTTCCGTACCCTTTGGTATGAGCATGTGATGAGGCCATCCACAGCCACAAAAGTCAAATTTGGCAGATTCTTCAGAACCTGGATCACCTGGTCTATTATTCTGGCTTCTAAAAGTCCTCTCATATGGAATTGTGACAGAAGAATCTGAACTTCGACGGCGGATTGTTTTGGTACCACGCGGTAGTGCTACTGTAAATTTGTCAAGCTCAATCATAAATCTACGCTGGTCATCAAAAGATAGCGATTTACCATTTTCATCAAGCATTGGAGCCATGAAAATTCTCACTGTACCCTTAACGTCGGAACCAGATGTGTTTTTTACCGAAATAACATAATTATACTCATCATGTTGCAAATGGGTAAAACGAGCCAGTACACTACCACGTGGTGTAAAACTGAGACCTCGTTCGAGCTCTAACGTACTTTGTTCCCACTGAGTGGTAAAAAGGTTTGGACCCTGCTGACCCTCTATACCTACAGAACATATTTGGATCCCTGGGAAGTTCATTTTAGCTTTTGGATATCGAGGGAGCTTGTTTTTGTACAATTGGAAGAGATCGTCAATATATGCATGCCATTTATAGAATACAGGATCACGCATCGCGGTGGCCGACTCACCCATAACTCCAATTTTTTCCAAATGTCTATGGTCAGGATCGTGAGCATATCCAATGAAAAGATGTCCTGAGTTATGTAAATTACCGTAGTAACCTCGATTTTTGCTTAGAATGGATGCTTCTATTAGATTTCCAAGCACATCAATACCGGTTTCTTCATCTAGTGGCATATTATCACCATTTGGAAGTATAATAGCCATATTTTCAATTGCCTGAATGAATCGATCTCTAGAAGTTTCAAAGTCCCACACTTCGATTCTTATCTCATCTATAGGACGATCAATGTCACTAATGGTAGTACCTGCATATCTAGGTGCCCAAGTGCGGCTACCTACCTGAGAATCAAGTTTTGGAAAATAGCCTTCGTCTATAGCTCTCCGGAAATCACTGAAACGTTGAGGACGCCTTAAATTATTACAAAATCGCTCTACAGTATACCTTGCGATTATCTGTTGATGCATATAGTAGAAAAGTTCTCCTCGTCGGTCTTTATCAACAATCGCACGATTGGTTGCATCAATGGGATACACGAGATGCCAGTGCCAATGATGTAGATTGATACCGATGTCTTCTCGAAAATAGGCAACACGTTGTTCTGGTTCTGTATGTGCAGCTGTATAATTTTGTGGAATAACGATTGGTAATCTTTCTTTAACAGGCACGAGTTTGGTTACTTCGCGAGCATGACGAAAGGCTTTAGGGTTGATGAACTTATCTGGAAAAGACTCAATGAAAGCAGGTATATCCATTCCCTTAGTATCTTCCCTATGTAAAATAGCTACAGAGAGGCAGTAGTTAAACATGTAAGGGTTAATCCTTAATTGACAATATGTACAAACGGAAAGCAGATCTTCTAGACCACGCATGTTCATGAAAATGTCAATAAGTTTTACTGCCATTCGTCTATGTTTAGGCACAAAAATTGAAAATTGATCATTATAACCTAGTTCCATTGGCAAAGATAGATCAGGTAAAGCAATGTCACGCACAGGAATTGAGCGTTGTGCATCTTCACCAAAACGGCTAGCAAGAATGTTGCTCGCAGCTTTCAAATCGTCAGGATAGTAACTTTCAGGCAGTTGAAAAATAGCATTGTTGCCTTTTATCATAAAACATGGCTCGATGGGTCGATCAAAGAATAGTAGGAGATTTTTCTTTATCTGATCCGACATAGCGAAAATCTGTAACAATAAAGAAAATACTTCTATAATTTTTTCCTTCTATATTCCAATATTTTTAACGACTAGAACACGATATTTGGGAATCTGTTTTTACGTATTCAGTATTAATAGTCACCAAATAAAATACATCACTCTTGACATTTTGATCCATCTAATTTATTTAAACTAGATGGTATATTTATTTTTCATATCCTAGCAGTCATCGCATAATCAAAACTAACACGCGTCAAAATATTAAGGGGCGGATATCAGACAAGACTGAGTTTTAGCAACGCGGGTCCGGGTGCTAGTTCACATAGAAAAAATATAACGGTTAGTACATATTGACTAAATTACTGAGTTGTCTGTGAAGAAGGTAAGTTATTCACATGCATTTAAATCATTTTGTTAACAAAATTATGATCATAGTATTTATTTCATTGTATTCTCCTAACGTCATCACCGATTTTATATAAGATTTAAAACAACTATTACTTCTAGTCACTCACTTTTTCAACAGATTTAATGTATGATTTAAAAAGTATTACTTCTATTACATTTTATCGGAACAATTCCTATTGTACTATATTTCCATTGTGCTCTGATTTCAAATAATAATGAAGTAAAAGGTAATCTTACTTTGTCTCACTCTTTCTTTGATTAAGGAACAGCGACTCTTGAAAATAAAATCTTTCAAAGAATTTCTTCAACTTACAGTCTTGTGCTATATGAACCCTACGATATTTTTTAAAGTCGTGTGTTCGCATAGTGGAGAAATATTATTTCAATACTTGGGAATTTAATGTCATTATACAGCGTGCCCCAATAACCACAACTTCAACCTCGCGACCCGTTACAATCCAAGACAGGTCCAATGAATATAAATAAATATCTAGTGTAATAAATGCAAAACTCACCAGTATCTACAAGTAAAACGTATTTGACTCCCAATCAACCGTGGAACTCACCATTGACTACGCAATAACATCCTTCTTCATTTACTTTTATACTTAAGGAAAACCAATACAAAATAATAACTAAATCGAATTTGAAACTTTAATAGACACTCCTATAAACTGTTTAAGGAAATCGTGATCGAATTATCTTGAGGAAAATTTGTATTGACTCCAGCGTTTGAACAGTCGGCTGCTGCAGTCGAAATTAATTAAGCGTTAGATGTTTTAACAGGATTGACTAAACCCTTTACCATTAGTAGCTTTAGCATAAGTAACTCTTTGCACTGTTATTACTTAGGTTAGAAAAAAGCTGTGATAGCCGAGAGACCGTGCGACTCTCTAGAGACGAACATGGTTTCGAACCCGTGCAGGTACCAATGAGTTTTTCTATTAAAACTTATGTTTCTAATTGATATTTATTAAAATTTAAATTATTGATAATTCTAGGGATATGTGTAACCTACCAATTCGCATTGGAGCAGCGTGGTAGGTCTTAGCTCCAATCCTTCTCTCCAATAAACGGAGAGAGGAGGCCTATTCCCAGCAGTGGGATATTAACAGGCCGTTACTTTACACTTTTAGGTCAGAAAAGTGACAACGGGACGCATTACTATTCTTGAATGGAGGATTGGATTGTAGATGCATCTGCCGGTTTGACCACAATGTTTTTAATCAAATTCAATATTATTTATTCAAATGTTGATAGTGTACTTTTGAGTACTTTTGTATTGTCAAATGTTATTCAAGAAGTTACTATTGATATGTATGTTTACTCCTACCGAGAAGAATCAGCAAGAAAGTCCGTGGATACTCGTTTTAAAAAAGTGTAAATTTCCAACACGTTTCCGCCCAGGATACAATACGTAAAACGTTAGTAAGGGTCGCAAGCTCTCACAAAACAGCAATCAAGGCTTAATTTCTCATTCTCTACTCGGCCGATATCCTCATTAATGAAGGTCGTGTTCCTGAAAGTTCTTTGTAACTTTTTCTACTATTTTATTCTATATAGTCCGGCATTCAGCATAATTGGCGTTTGGCGTTATTATTCATTTGGTTGAATTGATACTTGCATGGCGTGTGGTATTCGGTTGAGTAGAATAGACCACTCTCATTTCTTACCGAGGTGTTGTAAGAGGTGACTAAGGTAAGTTGACCCGCCGTGTGGTATCCGGCTGAGTAGAATAGACCAACCTCTTTCTTACCGAGGGGTCGTAAAATACGATTAAGGTAAGTTAACGACAGGCTGGCGGCCGATCATAAAAGACGTAGCCAGATCATGTGACAAGATGTTTGTAACATGTTGTGCCGACCCCACTTAGAATGGATAAGGCAGGAGAATGATGGTTGACTTGATACTTGCAATAAAGAGAAACGCCTATGTTTATTTTGTTAGAATAACCGTTTTATTTATTAGCACCAAACACACCTAAATAACAAAGTGCGTAAGGAATAATAGACGACAAAAATGGTATTTCCCTATGGGTTAGAATTATTATTATACCAGGAAATGATTATGATTCTTTAAATTTAATGAACATAGGTGTTGTTATTTGTTATTTATAATAAAAATTATTGAGAAAACAATATATATAAACGAAATTATAGTAAGATTCTCTCGTGAGCTAATAGCGACATATTCTAAACAGAAATATAAGTCAAGAGGATTTTTTTTAATCCTTCCGGTTCGTTCTGGAATCCGGTATGTTTTTTTTCACGATCTCTGAAGTGAATATTGGATTACTGATACTGAAAGCGAACAGCAATTGAATAGATTAAAAGTTTTGTTACGCTATAGCTGCATATTAACTTTACGTAAACTAAATGAAATATTTGTTATAAATTAAGAACGCCTTAAAAACGTATTTATTATTTTTAAGCGGCGTAGATGGCAAAACGTTAAGTGGATAGATATGTACTTGAAGGAAGTCAAAAAAGTGATGGCTGAATTGTACAAAGTATCTCATGCATATAAACGGAGAGATATAGAATGGAAGAAAACAACATGTTGTACCGACCCCACTTAGAATGGAATAAAGGCAGGAGTATATTATTTTGAAAAACGAAATTTTAACAAAGCTGAGTAAAATAGCAGCCTTTTACAATCTCACTGCTGGGAATAGGCCTCCTCTCTCCGTTTCTGGAGAGAAGGGTTGGAGCTAAGACCTACCACGCTGCTCCAATGCGAATTGGTGGGTTACACATATCTCCAGAGTTCTCTAGAGATATACAGGTTCTCTCACGATGTTTTCCTTCACCGAAAAGCGTGTGATAAATTGCAATTATCAATTAGACACATGAGTTTTAATAGAAAGACTCATTGGTGCCTGCCCGGGTTTAAACTCGTGTTCCCCTCGTAAGAGTCGATCTCACCGCTGGGTATTTAATTTCAAATCAATAGATAAATTTATTCAAAATAAATACGCAATAGTAATAGTTCTTAGATAATCAAAGTGTTTGTGGACTTCCCTTTTATAAGATGGACAAGCAAGCTGCAAACGTTCTTAATCTGCTTGTAGCACCCATCACTTTCACATGCAAAATCCTTTTAAGGTAACTGACATCCAACAGTGAATATCCGGTGAATAAAAAGAATAAGCATCAAAATATAGTAGTTCAAAGCAAAGAAGCATCTTGGGAAAAGCGATCTTTTTCTTGAAGAAAACGATTAAAGCTTAGAATCACTGATAATTGCTTTATAAAAAACTGATTCAGAATTTCAACCTCCTCGTTAGGTTTTTTTTAAAAGTATGTTTGAACAGGTATAAAAATATTGTAAATAAAATACCTACATAATCCTTCACATATGCTCTAGGGACATTTGTTCCAGCAAAGGTTTATTTATACGTACCCGCTGGTTACATATATACAACTTTATAAGCCAGCAATTGCGACATGTTTGCGGTAAATTCATTATTTATAATTACTGAACCGTCAATATTACACGCTTAAGGAATTTAATTTTCCTTTACTCATATATTAGCAGTTCATTTCTGTTATGATAATTGCAGTGTTTAACAGTAAATAAACTAGTGTTTAAAAGACACGGCCTGTTACTATCCCATTGTTGGGCGTAGGGCATCTCTTCCTTTTCTGGAAAGAAGGGTTGAAGCTAAGATCTTCCACGCTGCTCCAATGCGGATTGGTAGGTTACATATATCTCCAGAATTCTCTAGAGATATACAGGTTTCCTCAAGATATTTTCCTACGACGCAAAAGCATGTGATAAATCTCAATTAATAATTGAACAAATAAGTTTTCTCAAAACTCATTGAAGCCTACCCGAGGTTTGAACTCGTGAGTCTCTCGAAAGAGTCGCACGATCTCACCGCTGGGCTATCACAGCTTACGAGTATAATTAGTGTTAATTTAATATATTATTTTTATAAAGTCCTCTTTACACAAAAAATCTTAGAAAAAACCTTTGTATATGAGTTAATAGATGTAGTTGCAAATAAAACTTAATAAAATAACTTGCTTAAATAAATTTAAGCCAGCCCATTGGTATATTAGTGAAGTGACAAAACCAGCAAATTCTAAGCTAGAGAATGATATATATATAAAAATGAAAGATGTAATCTAAAATCTACTTATTTCCCACGGCTGAGCTAAAATCTCTCTTCAGATAAAAAGATACTAGAACTGATAGTTACACGCCACTTTAGTCCTAATGGGCAAATATATTTAAATTACACACGTCCCAGTATTTCTCTACGTAAATACGCGTCCGATCACGATATTTTCCTAAAAAGAAAAGCGCAATGTTGATTAACTATGCTTTACAAATAACTTTGGAGCTGTGATAGCCCAGCGGTGAGACCGTGCGACTCTTTCGAGGGGAACACGAGTTCAAACCCGGGCAGGCACCAATGAGTTTTTCTATTAAAACTCATGTGTCTAATTGATAATTGCAATTTATCACACGCTTTTCGGTGAAGGAAAACATCGTGTTAAAATCTGCATATCTCTAGAGAATTCTGGAGATATGTGTAACCTGCCAATCCGCATTGGAGCAGCGTGGTAGGTTTTAGCTCCAACCGTTCTCTCCAGAAACGGAGAGAGGAGACCTATTCCCTACATTGGGATTGTAACAGGCCGCTACTTCACAAATAACTCATAAGAGCATACCAAGGATCTGAACTTACAATCCGATGTAAACCTAAGCCTTATCCATATGTCTTTATCAGCGAAAACAAATGGCCGAAATAATGCGATATAAATCTATGCTTTTATAGACAGTCTACTAAAGATTTATTTATTACTAAAAATAAAAATCCACTCTTACCCCAACTGAATCAGACCGAATTCAACTATCGGATAAAAGCTGCAATTGGTCAACGGAGAATTTCAAAACATCTGCGGTTGACATTGCAAGAACTTTAGCGAATTTTGAAATGGTTAAACTTTTATCTATTTGATGTTCACTTTAGAGCCTCTAACATTTGTTACTAATCCTTTTCAGATTTTTATTGCACTATAGAGATAGGAATTTCAAAATCTACATATACACATATTGTTAAAAAAATCCCCAAAAGCTGTCTGCCTGTATGTGAGTGATTTTCTCAAAATCTATTGAACGAAATTTGTACGGTACGGTTTTATTTATAGGCAGTGCAATTTTTCCGGAAGGTTTATGTTAATAGGACATTAGGGTATTATGTGTGTTATGTTGGAGAAATCGCGCAGTTGTAAAAGAAATCGCTTGCTGGGAGCTTTAGTCGCGAGCGCCGCTTAAACCAACAGAGATATAGTCAACACTAACACTATAGTTAACCAACACTATGGTAATGTGCTAGGGAATTTTAGATGTACAAAATTAGTGCAAAAATAAAGTAAAAATGAAAAATAATACAGAAGTACAGGTAATTTATACTAATCAAAATCGAAATTCACTTCATGGAACTTTTTAAAGGTTTTTTGAATCGTGGTCTATACTATATTTATTTTTATAACTCTAGGGATATATATGGTTTAATATATACTATTATATATAGTATAAACTTGAACATACAGCTACAAAAGTAGCGACAGCCCAACGGTGAACCGTGTGCGTCTCTCGAGGGGGGATAAGACAGTCACCAATTAGACTTCGTATTAAAACTTATGTGTCTAATTGATAATTGATGGCGTGTGGTATCCGGCTGATTAGAATACCATTTCTTACCGAGGGGTCCTATAATACGACTAAGGTAAGTCGACTCGCCGTGTGGTACCCGGGTGAATAGAATAGACCACTCTCTTTCTTATCCAGGGGTCTTATAATACGACTAAAGTAAGTCGTCCCGCCTATGGTGCCCAGGTGAGTAGAATAGACAACTCTCTTTCTTACCGAGGGGTCCTATAATACGACTAAGGTGAGTTGAAATGCCATCTTGTAAATATTTTGCCTTTTTTGAAATAATAAACTTAGCATAATAATTAAGGTAAGTTGACCCACCGTGTGGTATCCGGTTGAGTAGAATAGCCCTCCCTCTTTCTTACCGAGGGGTCGTAAAATACGAATAAAGTAAGTTGACGTCAGGCAGGCGGACGGTCGTAAAATACGTAGCAATATGTTTGGAACGTAATGCCTACCCCACTTAGAGTGGGATAAGGACAAAAGGATAATGATGTGCATAATTGATAATTGCAATTTATCACACGCTTTTCGGTAAAGTAAAACATCTTCACCTGCATATGATATGATAAATTAGACCTTTTCAAAAAACAATTATATAAAACTTTGCATAGAAAATAGACAGATTATCCCTAAGTTTGTTAAAATTCCTAATTTTATTTAAAATTTGCTTTCCCTTTTTATTTTTAATTTATTATTTTTTATTTTTAATTATAATAGTTATTGTGCGTTTATAACCTATTAAGCACGCTGTGACTGCCTCTAATTAGACTCATATGTTACTAACAACGCTGTAACATAGATCCTTATTACTTAAAATACATGTGTAAGTCTGTTGGTAGTTCTATGGAATAAATAAATAAATAAATATCTATGACAAATTATGGGATATATGCAACCTAGCAATCGGCATTGTAGCAACATGGTGGGTCTAAACTTCAATCCTTCTCACCAAAAAAGGAGATAGGAGCTCTTAGGATAGTAACAGGCCGTTACTATTATAAAATGGAAATAAATAACTAAAAATTCATCATCATCATTCTCCTGCCCTTATTCCACTCTAAGTGGGGTCGGCACAACTTGTTACAAACATGTTGTCACATGATTTGGCTACGTATTTTACGACCGGCCGCCTGCCTGACGTCAACTTACCTTAGTCGCCCTTTACACCTCGGTAAAAAGGAGGGTGGTCTATTCTATTCTGCCGGATACCACACGGAATAAATAACTGAAAATTGAACTGAACAAAACTGACTATATTATTTATGATATATTAAAATATATATATACATATATATTTTTTATTAGTTTGAATAGTAAATTATTGCTAATTTCCATATTAAAAAGTACTTTTGATTCCATCTCTCGTGGGAAAGCTGTGACCTGTGAAATCGCACAATAATCCGTTGGGGTTTTCAAATAACATTCATTTCCATTTAGCTCCCGTCCTCTTTGTTGCGTATAGCTTTTAACGTCAATATTATTTTTACTGTAGTTTATCCATTCATAAATCATTTGAAACGGGTGAACGTTGTACGGTATGACTGGCCCGTGGCCGCAGTGGGTAGTGATCCTACCTTCAGCCCCGCGGGTCGCGGGTTCGATTCCCGCCGAGGGCCAACATTTTCTATAAACAATTTGTCGGTTCTTCGATTCTGGGCGTGTATTTGTATTTAAGTATATATTTAAAATTATATATGTAGTATATCTGACAGTTGTCCGTCACCCATAACACAATTATTAAGTTACTTACTTTGGGGATGGATGACCGTGTGTGTAAGTGTCCCATATATTTATTATAATGGCGGTATAACCATTCATATTGCTGACCTAAATTCTACCACACTGACTGTAGGCAGCAGCACTGTCGGTTCAACAAGATCAGCACTGAGTTCACCAACCCGAATGTCAAACGTGGTGATTATTGGAAAAACCTTCATGGTCACACACAATAGTCAACTCTTAATGCCTGTTAATTAAAAAATAGAAAAACGAAATATATGTAAGACACTGCTGTGATAGCCTAGCGGTGAGACCGTGCGACTCTCAAGAGACGACATAGGTTCAAACCCCGGGCAGGCACCAATGAGTTTTTCTATTAAAACTTATGTGTCTAATTAATAATCGCAATTTATCAGGCGCTTTTCGGTGAAGGAAAACATCGTGAGGAAACCTGCATATCTCTAGAGAATTCTCTAGGGATACGTGTAACCTACCAATCCGCATTGGAGCAGCGTGGTAGGTCTTAGCATTCAATCCTTCTCTCCAAAAACGGAGAGAGGAGGCCTTAGCCCAGCAGTGGGTATAGTAACAGGCTGTTACTTTACTTTTTTTTATGTAAGACACAATAGCATACAAAACAAACAACTAAAATCCAGGAGAAAAAGCTAAAACAAAATATCAGCAAACCGGGACGAGTAAAGTTCATCGATATACTCTCATATCTTTGTTTCTGTACATCCATTTTGTTTTTCTCTTCCGCTAGCTCTTTCATTGCGATCTCTCGAGTGAATATTGCATTTTCAATACAGAAACTGCTAAAATTACTGCTACTTATGGCTATATTCTATTTGTACAAGTTCAATTGCATTTATATTTTCCACGATAAAACAGGTTTCCTGATCTTCAACACCGCCGTGTGGTATCCAGCTGAGTAGAATAGACCAGCCTCATTTCTTACCGAGGTGTCGTAAAAGGCGACTAAAGTAAGTTGACGAAAGGCGGCCGTTCGTAAAATACGTACCCAAATAATTTGACGACATGTCTGTAACATGTTGTACCAACCCCGCTTAGAGTGGGATAAGGGCAGGAGGATGATGAAGATGATGATGATCTTCAACAATGATAAACTGGATGATAAATATTATAAGATAAGATAAGATAAGATAAAACTTTATTGCACATAAAACACAAAGAAGGAAAAAAGAAAATACATGCGAACTTAAAGAAAAACATGTGTTACATATGTGGATAGGGCGGCCTTATCACTTAATAGTGATCTCTTCCAGGCAGCCCTTTTACAGGAATTATAACTATTAATTATTATTTTTCTTTTAACTTTAATACATCCTTATTAATATTTTAAATGCGAAAGTCTGTCTGTCACGCTTCACGGCTAATCCGCTATATAATCCGCTATACAGTAAATAGAAAATATATATAGTGCTAAAGTGGACTATCCGTTTTTTCATACCCGTTACATGCAGGATTCGTGAAAACACATGCACAAACCTCCACCACTGCCACCACAATACACAAGCACTATACAGTACACACGTTCACTTTCACAAACTCAACTATCGTTTCGCCCCGCAACCCAAGCATCATCAGGAGATAGACTCCACAACAAAATTGTAAAGCCTGTAGAATTAAGAGCTAAGACCTACCACGCGGATTGTTAGATTACACATATCCCTAGAATTCTCTAGAGATATGCAGGTATCCTCACGATGTTTCCCTTCACCGAAAAGCGTGTGATAAATTGTAATTATCAATTAGACACATTGTAATTTATCACACCCTTCTCGGTGAAGGAAAACATGGTGAAGACATTTGCATATCTTTAGAGCATTCTAAGGATTTGTGTTACCCACTGACCAACATTGGAGCATAGTGGTGGGTGTTAGCTGCAACTCTTCTGTCCAAAAATGGAGAGAGAAGTCTTTGCCCAGCGATGAGATAGTAACAGGTATCTCATTGCTCTTGTCTTTTTACTTTATACATGAGTTAAATATAAATTAATCACAATATAAACTGAGTGATGCAATAGAGCGGCTTTATCGCTTACGAGCGATTTTATGCAAGTATTTTATTAGAAAAACTCATTAGTGCCTGCCCGAGATTTGAACCCGTGACTTTCTCGAAAGAGTAGCACAGTGTCACCACGGAGCTATGACAGGTTTTATATTTAAAATTATTTATAAATATAAATGTGCTGCAGTGTATGATTATGAGATTGTTTTCCAGAGAATACAGAGCGTGTGGTACAAGTGATCATTACATTTTTTTTTTACTGAAGGACGAAATATCGCGAAGGAAGGTGAATGAAAATATCTTGAGGAAACCTGCATACCTCTAGAGAAACCTGGGGATACGTGTAACGCATTGGAGCAGCGTCCAACCCTTCTCTGCAAAAACGGAGAAAGGAGCCCTATGCCCAGCAGTGGGATAGTAACAGGCCGTTACTTACTTTTTTACTTTTTACTTTAGGAGAATAATATTTAGGACGGAACGTTATATATTAACTGTTCTTTATACAACTTTAATTCGACTGAACATTACTTTAACTTAAACTGAATAAATTTTTTTTTTACATAATTTTTTAAACACTCTCATATGAGACTCGGAATTCTACGTTACATACAGCAAATATTATTGGAAGCCAGAATAATCGTGGAAGTCAAATACTATTCAACACAGGCGTTTGTTTTTGCGAACTGCTCTCAAAACTGGGCGTTGTTTTTTTAAAAGCTTTTACTGCAAGCGCCTTCACTGTATTTTTTCTGTATATGCGATAATTTCAAAATTCAATTGGTTGTCATTTAGAGATAGATGTCCATATATGGTTAGACAATTTGGTCTTTATTTTATATAGTATAGAACTTTCTAGAGTTGTGATAGCGTAACGGTGAGCGACTTGCTCAAGCCCATCGTTTACTGCCTGACGGGGATCTTCGAGTGTTCCGAACGGGGTATATCGGACGCCTGGCTTACAAGTCCCCGAGGCAGTCGGTGCATCTAGTGCTCCGGGTGCACCGGTTAGCGGAGGGGGACTTCGCTTTCGAGGGGTCCCTACCCAGAGAAGGTGTTGGGATCAGAGCTGTCGGCGGGGATGGGGGCAATGTGTACAAATATACTGTGTCCTTGCCATCGGCAGCGTGGTGGAGCACACAGGTCGTTTTAGTCGGTGCGAGTCCGACATAACCGCCGCCTGTCCTCGTCGGGCGGCGGTACCCATAAGGGGTTTTGTCCTGTATAAAAAAAAGCGTAACGGTGAGACCGAGCGATTCTTTCGAAAGAATCACTGGTTCCAACCCCGGGAGCGAGTTAAATGACCAAAGAGTTTTCTTAAAGATAGCTCTCAGAGGCCATTTTTTTCGACTTTATTGACAAGTATCGTTATATTACATAAAATCATTGCCAATTGTAGCCTATATTTTATTCCAACGTATAAACTATATCAAAGTTTCATCCAAATCCGTCTAATAGTTTTTTTGTGAAACAGTAACAAACATCCATCCATACTCACAAACTTTCGCATTTATAATATTAGTAGGAAGATAGAGGATAGAGGAGAGAGATAGAGGATAGGATTAAAAGAACGGGATAGGATAATAACTCTATGTTTTTGTAATTTTTGAACATAAGAATATACGTATTTATAAACAGATTGGCGATGTACATAATAGACAAAGTAGGAACCGACATAAGCGGTAGATTGCGGTTCCTGCTTTGCGCCTTGCAAAAGTACATAAGTCGTTAGTGGGTTTAGGTATAAGATTCTATAATAAAATACCGCAATCTACTTTAATTTTACCATTACAGCAGTTTAAAAACACTAATAAAAAGGCTATTATAGAAAGAGTAACCGCCGAGTATCTTGCTGGTTCTTCTCGGTATGAACAGCGTTCCGAACCAGCAGTAGATGTTGACAGTTCAAAAGCACTTGTTTACAAGTTTACTTGACTATGGAATATTTTGTTTTTTTTTATTTTTAAGGTCTTAACTACCCGTACTAGAGCAAAAATATACCTTACATACTGTGTATATATGATCATGTGATATCTCTCCTGAATAATAAAGTCGACGTTAAATATTGTATCAGGAGACCCGTACACATTCTTTTGTCTTTCAGAGCAACAAAAGTATGTTGAAAATGCGACCCAAATCTAATGTACGAGATAACGACATTGTTCTACTCTTTTAGCGTATAATAAATGCCAATTTAAATTAAGCGCTATATACTTATAATTAAAGCTTAATAAGCTGTGATAGCCCAGCGGTGAGACCGTGTGACTCTCTAGAGATGATCATGGGTTCAAACCCCGGGCAGGCACCAATGAGTTTTGCGATTAAAACTTATGTGTCTAATTTATAATTGCAATTTATCACATGCTTTTCGGTGAAGGAAAACATCGTGACGAAACCTGCATATCTCTAAATAATTCTAGGGATATATTGTGTAACCTACCAATCCGCATTGGAGCAGCGTGGTAGGTCTTAGCTCCAACCCTTCTCTCCAAAAAACGGCCCAGCAGTGGGATAGTAAAAGGTCGTTACTTTACTTTTTTATACTTAAAACATTTAGTTTATACTAATAGATAATACTATTCTATTGAGGATTACTTATACGATAAGAATGCGTGGATATAACTACTCTACGACCCTGTATAAGACATTAATAACTATTTGTAACGAGTAATAAGAATTATTCTTTGAAAAGAGCAACCGCCGAGTTTCTTGCTGGCTCTTCTCGGTAGGAACAGCTTTCCGAACCAGCAGTAGATGTTGACGATTCAAAAGCACTTGTTTACAAGTTTACTTGAATAAAGAATATTTTGAATTTTGAATTTTTGAATTTTATATTTATTAACTGTTAAATGTTTTACGTGTTCTTGAATTTCGCAGTGGAGATAATTACACTAATAAGCGAATCTTATCTTCACTGCACCACTATCCTTGGGTAACGGAGGTATAGGGTGGTTACGGCCCCTGCTTATACTATTCTTAGTTGAGACTTCGGTAAGTTAGGTTTTTTAAATATGAGGCATCTATCTCACTGCGGCATCTATCCCAGTTTTAACCTATAGGCCTCCAAAAATCCTATCTGTCCCTTGCCCGCGTGGAAATCAGTGTTTTACAACGTTTTTCCTATTTCAATTTACATAAACTCGTAATATGCGTTTGAACTTAGCCTTCTGAAAGAATTTGACTATTTTTTAGTAAGAACCGTACAAAAATCCCTTGAGTAGATGTCGAGAAAATCGAACACATACAGATAGAAAAGTTTTAGGGACTTATGTTTTATTATAACTATAGATAAAAATGTGACTATACTGTACTATATGTTTAATGTACAACATACAGAAGTTCCCACACGTTTCACACCGCTAGCAACAACACACAAGCACTACACACATTCACTACGACAATATCTACTATCGTTTCGCCCCGTAACCGAAGCATCATCAGGAGGATACACTCCACGACAAAATTGTAATACACTTCCCAATCCTTCTCTAACAAAGAAGAGAGAAGAAGGCTTTTAGAAAGTATCATGTATACATGCTGCTACTTTTTTTCACACATTTGTAATTACTATTTCTATATTAACACTTCCGGTACTAAACAACGAAAAATACTTCAAATGTTATTCGACATAATCCGATCAGTTATACATTGTTATTTTATCATACAAGATTAAATTAAACCTAAACAATGAACGTGACCTAATAACTCGTATAAACTTTGAACCGCGAAACCGCGTGTAACATTTAATTCTGAACTCCAGTTTGAACTCCCATTGTAATAATTCCTCAGGCATATTGCGAGACGCTTTCAATGAAACAAATATATAGTTGCCTAAGAAAATCCCGTTTCATATCTGTAAATATCACTGCCGAGGATTGAAAGTCGTTTGCTAAATGTTTCTACATATGGATTTTGTTTCTGAATCGAGTTAGACTCAGACGTTTTGTGTATCATGTCATAACATAACACGCCGTTTGCTTGTTGTATAATCTTCTTATCTCGTAGACAGAAGACAGCTCGACTTGACATAAAGCGGATATCGTTTTTTTTAAATAATTGACTTTGTCCTTGCCATTTTTTAGTTAAGGTTTACTTTTGTCTTTTAATTTAACTTGTACTTTAAAATGAAACTTACTCTAATGCATTAATACAATAAAATATATACATTTTTGTTATAATTTTTTTCTAATTAAGTTATTATTATGATCTTTTATTACTCTTAACTTAACTTTTTACATTTTTAAATATTTTTAATGATAAAAAAAACTTAATAATTAAAAAAAACATTTAAAAATATAAAAAATCGTCGACCGCCGGAAGCGGGGCAATACCCAAGCTACCGGTGGCTAGGGCTCCAGAGCGAGGAACTTCCTCACAATGCGTGCCGTTTCGAGTAATACCGCCTTCTGTATCCGACTCTTGATCCAAATCATTAAGCGAAAGCCTCTGAAGATGTTGATCGAGACAAAATAAAATTATTATTATTATTATTTTTATTATTTTTTGCACAATACTTTTATTCTTACAAGTTATCTGCTATAACTAAGCTTTACAACTAAAGTACGTATAAAGACTTTAACTTTACATATGGGTGTCTTTTAATAACTTCTTTATTGTAATATTTTGGATAGTTTTTCGGCTACAACCCATACTCTTTCTTATCTTTAATTGTCATCTTGATGTTAAGCGGACATCGTTAGAGTGTGCTCATAGAGTTATTAGAGTAGGCATGCCTTAAATCTATACTTATAAAACAAAATCCCCAAAAGCTTTCTGTCTGTATTTGATCGGTTTTCTCAAATTCTATTGAACGGATTTATGTACAGTTTTTACTAAACGATAGTGTAATTTCCGTGAAGGTTCAAGTACATTTTAGTAGCATGAGGAACGTCATCTGTAGTTTTCCCAGTGAAACCCTTACTAATTTTGTCAATGTTGAGCCCATTATTATTCTGGCAAAAAGAACCACCGTGTGGTATCCGGCTGATTAGAATAGACTACCCTCATTTCGTACCGAAGTGTCGTTAAAGGTGACCAAGGTAAGTCGACGTTAGTCAGGCGGCTGGCCGTAAAAAACATAGCTAAATCATATAACAGCATGGCTAATACATGTCGTAAGAGAATGATTTTTGGAAAAGGAAAAATACAATATAATTTTACACTGAAGTAGACGCGAACAAAGTCGGGGGCAATACTAATATATTATACATTGATGATCGATTTTTATAGTGATTAATTATTCCATCAATTTTGCCAATGATTACTCCCCAAGTATTCTATAGAGTTGTATATAAAATACCAGTAAAACAAAACTTTTCGATACAAAGGTTGTTCGCAGCCTAATTTCCTCTCAAACATTATCCCGAATAAATTAAGGTCGAATGGAAAAGTTACTCGTAACGTGATTGGCATCTCAATGTAGAGTTATTTTATTCGCTGACACCTCAACCCTTTGTTATACTTTGTAGTTCATTATCATTATCAAGATTACCTTAAGTACCACTCTTATTAAAATATATTGATAATAATTATAGGTATTTGTTATGTATTTTGCTACTAAGCGAAAAGACCACTCTCGTTTAAGATGTAAGGGAAGATTACGTCAGGCAAGCGGAAGGTCCTAAAATAACTAGCCAAAACATATTTAAAAAATGTTGTGCCGACCCCACTTACAGTGGGATAAGGGCAGGCGAATGCTGAAGAGACATTATAAAAGCCCAACGGTGCGACCGTGCAACTCTTTCAAGGGGGTCACGGGTTCAAACCAAATGATTTTTCTTGAATTTTTCTTGTAATACTTGCAGCTAATAGATATTAGCAATTTATCACACGCTTTTCGGTGAAGGCAAAAATCGTTAGGAAATCTGGGATATGCGTAACCTACTAATTCACATTGGAGTAGCGTGGTAAGTCTTAACTCTAACCCTTGTCTCCAAAAATGGTGAGAGCCTTTTGTACTGCAGTGGAATAATCACATACCGTTACTTCAATAAGCGGGCATACTAGGCATTACTAAGCGTTTATACTAGACGTTACTAAGCGTTTATACTAGGCGTTACTAAGCGTTTATACGAGGCATTACTAAGCGTTTATATTAGGCGTCACTATGCGTTTATACTAGGCGTTACTAACCGTTTATACTAGGCGTTACTTAGCGTTTATACTAGGCGTTGCTGAGCGTTTATACTACGCGTTTCTAAGCGTTTAACTTTATATACTTATGATTAAGAACGGTTTTTATGTACACGTATTTATGTAAACAAAATCAGCACAACCGACCGACGGTGGAATTTCAAGAAATGAAGACTATACCGAGAGATAGTGTTAATGAAGCACCTAGACATGTAGTCAAGTCCTTATAAATGTCACAGATCAGCTTTTGGTATTGGCCCTTTAATTGACCCTGTATTGTTTAACGTTGGAAGTTTGGTTTCGAAAGTGTTTGTGAAAGCCAATTTAAATATTGAAATTACAAATTTGATTCAAAGTGCTTTTGACTAGATTTCAGGGTACATAAATGTTTATATTGTTCTTGCTAATTTGTTGTCTTTTAGCCTAAACTTTTAGTTAAAAAAATTTGAAATTATTTACAAAAGCCAAACATACCGCACTCATGTTTTTATTTTGTCAAATCTGTGTAATCACAAATATTATAGACACTAAATTAAATTCAAGGTAAATTAAGCTTTCTAGAAAACTCATGTTATAAGAGTAATTTTTCATACAATTTTTGTCAGTGTAGTGAACATCGCAGACAGTAGAAAACGGTCAAAAAGAAAAATTGTCGCAGTATAAAAAAAAACCAGTAAACTTGGAAACATTTAACTTCCAAGTTTCGTGCGGACTTTACAATTTTTCAAGTTTCCAACAACTAAAATGCAATCGAATTAAAAATTTTTTCGCTTACTATGAAAAGTTGGAAGAATTAACGACGTATGAAGGATTTTAAATTTTACTACAGTTATTAATTTAACACTCCGCTTCGGCATGGTTTTTTTTTAAATTAGTGCCTATGTGCTTATTGCTTTTATTACTTTTATTTAATTTTATGTATCACAAAAACGTTAGAAAAACATTATTTATTAAAAAAAGTGTACAATGGTCAAATTATCACTTTGACAGAGATCTCTGCCAGCTAATAGTTATTAGAGCTCTATTTAAATATCTATATAATAAATAATGTAGAACACCTAACTTTCTATTTAAATTGGTTTTCTTTAGTGTAACCCTTTCAGTGCCGATAGCCGATATATCGACTCTTAGTACACTGGCGAATAGTTTTAGAGCCGATATATCGGCCCGTGTGTTGTAACTTTCAAGCAGATAAATCACTAGCTCTATCTCTATTTAAATACCAAGCTAATAATTTAGTTGGCTTACACGTAACCTGATATACACATAATCGCAATTATCGCGCTGTCACAGTAGAAGACCCTTATCATGTATGTGGTTAAATTAATCACGGATTAACTCAATTTCCACCGGACAAATCTGCCTTTGTTATCTACCGAAATTGTTTTAATGTTTTATTTTTCTCACACAACGTTAATCGGGTATTAATTACATAAAAAAGGACGGCCTGTTACTATCCCGCTGGGCATAGGTCTCCTCTCTATGTTTTTGGAGAGAAGGGTTGGAGTTAAGAATTACCAAGATGCTCCAAATCGGATTACACAAACATCTCACAGATATCTCCAGAATTCTTTAGAAATATGCAGGTTTCCTCACGATTTTTTTCTTCACCGAAAACCGTATGACAAATTGGAATTATCAATAAGGCAAAAGTTTTACGAGAAAATCTCATTGGTGCCTGCTCGGGGCTTAAGAATTTACATCACCACCAAAAATCAGCGTCTACACACGCTATAAATATGATTAAGAAAAAAATTATGACAAACGAAATATAAGTTTAAGGAAACAGGTATTATAGTCCAAGATCCCAGAGCCGTAAGACACAACTTATTTTCTAAACAGATCTTTCGATTCTAAATAGTGTAAAATGGTGGGAAAATGTACAATGTCTCAATCGCTGAGAAACATAGATAGATAGATAGATAGATATTGCTTTCGCGCTCATACTTTTGTGGCTGAGTGATTTTTATGTTCAATATGACATTTCACTCCTTGACATATACAATAATAATTTCAATATGACATAATATTCACAAAAAATTAATAAATAAAGAACGGGTTTATTATAAATTAAATTAAATATTCTTAATATTCCCATAAATAAACGACATTAAATTGAAATTATTAATTATACCTGAAAAAACCGCTTAAACCTTTGTAAAATTGAATATTTTGACTTGTATATGTATAATAATAATTAATTGTCTGTATATATATATAATGTAAGACGTGTCCTGAATATTTGCAACGCCCTAACCCGGCAAATATGTAATGTATTTAAGCAAATTAATGATAATAAATAAATAAATAAATAAATATGTTTAAGGGATGTTTGGTCCGGTTTGGCAATTTGTCTGACTGATTTAATATAACTTTGTTATAGTTATCTGAATATCCGAATAACCGCCGTGTGGTATCCGGTTAAGTAGAATAGACCACCCTCTTTCTTATCGAGGTATCGTAAAAGGCGACTAAGGTAAGGAGACGTCAGGCAGGCAGCCGGTCGTAAAATACCTAGCCAAATCATGTGACAACATGTTTGTAACATGTTGTGTCGACCCCGCTTAGAGTGGGATAAGGGCAGGAGAATGATGATGAGTTATCTGAATAACATATATAAAAGTCAAACATTTAAAAATAAATGAAGTTAAATTTTTTTTCGTAGTGCTTTAAAGCGACTGACAAAAGTTCTGGCACATGGAAAGCGTTTGACTTCTCTGATATGTCATTAGAGTTATGTTCTACAAAATATATATAAAAGTCAGGCATAAAAATTTAAGTTAAGTAACTCTGATTTTTAATTATCTTTCTCACCTGTGCAGGTGTTACCGGGGAAGTTCCACAAACATGCAGGTATTTAAAGTATATGAAAGGCTACTTAGAATCGAAAGATTTGTGAAAGATGTGTGTAGAAAATAAGTTGTGTCTTATGGCTCTGGGTACTTACGCTATTATGGCATTGGCTTCACCTTATATTTTTAGAAATTGTATTTTAGAAATTGTATTATATAAAATATATATCGTCCTAAAAAAGTGGCGACGTATGTAATAGCCAAAGTAGGAACCAACATAAGCTCGCGATTCCTGCTTTACGCCTTGTAAAAGTTCGTAAATCGCGTGTGGCTTTACTTATAAAATGAACAAAGCTACTCTTCGACCCTGTATAAGACAGTATTGACTAAATGCAACTAGTTATAAGAATTATATTTATAAAAGAGCAACCGCCGAGTTGCTCGCTGGCTCTTCTCGGTAGGAACAGCTTTCCGAACCAGCAGTAGAGTTGACGATTCAAAAGCACTTGTTTACAAGTTTACTTTAATAAAGAATATTTTGAATGAATATTAAATAATAAACAATAAATATAAAAATTTAACTATTTCTCCATCTGAAAATACTTATAAAAGGTATTCTTTTACTATAGCAGAAAATTTTAGCTTGGCGTTATTCCAGATTATGAACTGGAGGTGCATTTTAAACTATAGTTTCAGTGCTTTATTTTTAGCTGCACTATTTTTCGCAAAATAATATACTTTTAAGACTGTAGTAAATAACTTTGTTGTTCTCCGTATCCTTTATACTCAAAGCTTATTTTAAGACGTCGATGCTAGAAAAAAAACTATTATAAAAGAAACACGATAGCTTAGTATGCTCGTCATCGATACTAAGATATCACTGATTCTAATGTTGGATGGATCCCTAAAAGCTTCTTAAATTGCATTGTATACATTAATTCTCATTAAACTGCCGTGTGGTATCCGGCTGAGTAGAATAGACCACCATCATTTCTTACCGAGGTGTAGTAAAAGGTGACTAAGGTAAGTCGACATGCCGTGTGGTATCCGCCTGAGTAGAATAGAGCACCCTCTTATCTTACTGAGGTGTCGTTAAAGGCGACTAAGGTAATTCGACCTGCCGTGTGGTATCCGCCTGAGTAGAATAGACCACCCTCATTTCTTACCGAGGTGTCGTAATAGGTGACTAAGGTAAGTTCACCCGCTGTGTGGTATCCGGCTAGGTAGAATAGACCACCCTCATTTCTTACCGAGGTGTCGTAAAATGCGACTAGGTAAGTTGACCCGCTGTGTGGTATCCGGCTGGGTAGAATAGATCACCCTCATTTCTTACCGCGACCTGGACACCTCGGTCCGTCAGTCGGTTTTAAAGGCGACTGAGGTACTTAGATGTCAGGCAAGCGTAAAATACCTAGCCAGATCATCTAACAACATGTTTAAAATATGTTGTGCCGACCCCACTTAGAATGGGATAAATGCTAGAGAATGATGATGAATGAGTTTCAGTAAACCACAACTTTGTTAAGACACCGGCATAACTCTTGAAAATACATGGAATATATGTAACCTACAAACTCACTGACCGTGATCATGCGACTCTTTCGAGGGAAACACGAGTTCAAACCCGGGCAGGCACCAATGAGTTTTTCTATTAAAACTCATGTGTCTAATTGATAATTGCAATTTGTCACACGCTTTTCGGTGAAGGAAAACATCGTGAAGAAACCTGCATACCTCTAGAGAATTCTGGAGATATGTGTAACCTACCAATCCGCATTGGAGCAGCGTGGTAGGTCTTAGGTCCAACCCTTCTCTCCAGAAACGGAGAGAGGAGTTCTATTCCCAACAGTGGAATTGTAACAGGCCGCTACTTTTATAGCTAGGTCTATACATTAACTAGACTTTAACCAATTTTAAGTGGCCTAGTGAAACGATGACATGAAAGGCAATTTATACATATTCATTCCATTTGTTCATCATCATTTTATGATATTCATCATATTATACTCTTACTGTGATGTAACAAAATAATCTAGTAGCAGATCAATGAGTAAATTTATTTACCAACAAGCACACTAAGCGTTTGCTTGTTGGTAAATTAATTTGTAATATTAGAAATGTTTATTTAAATGGAACAGTTGGTTGAGTGAAAAATATTGTTTTGGTCAAGTGGTCAGAGCGATAAGCAAAAATATATGACTGATAACAAATGTGTGTACCGAGACTAACATCGGAGTCATTACGTAATCTTAGCAAATATGTACATATGGAGTTAAGGAAATTAAGAAATATTTTTTTATGTTATTTTTGTGAGGAACATGGTGTAAATCATCCTCCTGCCCTTATCCCACTCTAAGTGGGGTCGGCACAACATGTTACAAACATGTTGTCACATGATTTGGCTTCGTATTTCACGACCGGTCGCTTGCCTGACGTCAACTTACCTTAGTCGTATTTTACGACTCCTCGGTAAGAAAGAGGGTGGTCTATTCTACTTAACCGGATACCACAAGGTGGGTCAATTAACCTTAGTCGCCTTTTACGACACCTCGGTAAGTAATGAGGTTGGTCTATTCTTCTCAGCCGGATACCACACGGCGGGTCGACTTACCTAAGTCGCCTCTTACGACACCTCGGTGAAAAATGAGGGTCTATTCTACTCAGCCGGATACCACACGGCTTCCGGAACATGATGTCAATGATTAACATTAATTCTATACTCATTGACGATATTTGTTTGAAAACATAATATTTTCAGTCTCATGTTACTTCTTAGACATGGCGTGCAAAAACCAGTAAAACCAATGTCATCATAAAAGCCAGTAAATAAATACTGTTGTAGATTAATCGATCCGGCCTCAGAGGAGGCACCCTTAGGACGACGTTCCCCGACGATAGTAGGGCTTCTGCGCTCTACTCTCTGCATTTCGCAACCTCGACGATGCTTCTGCGCTCGCCCGTCCCGCCCGGTGACGCTGTAAAAGCCATTAGGCTTACAGCATACAGTCAGTTCGAAAAAAAAGAAGATTAATCAATCAATTAATTAATTGAACATTATTTATTTATATATATACAATATTATTGCGTTACCCAATTTGCAAGCTAGTACTAGAAAAAAGTAAGAATTTGCCTTTGAAGTGGGAGAACCTAACCAATATACTTGTGTTTAGGATTATCATTAATTCAACAGACTTGTACTATTCTAGTAATATTAAAAAACATAATAAACCATAAGAAATATTTATAGAATTAGGTGTTACTTTGCGGAGATCCAAAATACAAAAGTAATAATCAAAATTATTTTGCTATAATCCACGATGCAGGAAATAGAAAATATATGTGTATAGTGCTAAATGTATAGTGGACTATCCGTTATTTCATACCCGTTACATGGAGGATTCGTAAAAATATATACACTACCCGCACAATACACAAGTACTACACACGTTCACTATCACAAACTCAACAATCGTTTCGCCCCGCAACCGAAGCATCATCAAGAGATAGATTTCACGACAAAATCGCTTGTGATTTTAGTTTTTTAGTTTTAAACGGTTTTAAAAGTCATTTTTTTGCTTTTATGCCAAACTAGTTTTGTTAGTGTAAGCGAATTTGTGGCCAAATTTATAGCAACTTTAAGGGTCTAATAAAAAATAATAAACACACTTACGTATACAAAAGAGTATTTATAATAACGTATTCGGAATAACTTTTTTTTTTCGATCTGACTGTATGCTGCTAGCCCTAAATGCTTTTACAGCGTCACCGGGCGGGACGGGCGAGCGCAGAAGCATCGTCGAGGTTGCGAAATGCAGAGAGTAAAGCGCAGAAGCTCTACTTAAGTCGGGGAGATTCGGAATAATAAGTTAAAGAGATTTGTTCCCCAACACTTTATTCATCACAACGATCTCGAGTGGAGGCCAGACTTAGATAAAATTTGACGTCAATCCCAGCCATTGTCAAATTTATAAATATTTCATAGCTGGGAATTTGAATTGCTAAACGTTTTGTCGACGTTAGTTTTCAAATTTGCTACTGCATATTATACTCGTAGCTATAAAATCTTCAATTTGTGATAAACTTGGAACAAAATCTATAGGCATTTTGAAAGTAAAGTACAGTACCGGCCCATTACTAATCCCACAGCTGGGCTTAATCACATTAAGCCCAGCCCACTCTTCTGCGGTTGGCAAAGTAAAACATATCCCAAGAAATATTTAAGAATTGTTTTGTTATTTACTTATTAAAATAATCAGCAAGCACGGCTGTGTGGTATCGGGCTGAATAGAATAGACAACCCTCATTTCTTACCGAGGTGTCGTAATAAGCGACTAAGGTAAGTTTACGTCATGCAGGCAGCTCGCATTCAAGTTGCCAAATACTAAGCCAAATCATGTAACAACATGTTTTAAACATGTTTTAAACATTTGTATTAATAAAATATAAGTTACAAATGAACTATAAATTAAAATTTTTGTAACCACAACATTCGTATATCACTTAATATTATATGCATAATAAAGAAACTCTAAATATAGAGTTTCTTTATCATCCGATCAAACCCTTTTTAATTTTCGATGTTATGATGATTTTTTGTCCAGGAGAATTTCGACTAGAATTTAATTCAAAAGCTTTTAACTTTGTTGTAATTGTAAAATGGTTTTTCGTATCAGTTAATCTTATTTGCCTGTAACAAAGCCTTGAGGGTCAAATGTGACCCTTTTACCATTTTTACTACAAGCATGAGTACCAAAAAGCAAATACAGGCTAATATCCGTTGTATAAACACGTATTAGGGAAGATAAATTTGAGTCAGTTTGATGCCATAGAGCTAAGAATATAAAGAAGTCCCCTTTAACTCTTAGATACAGGAAGTAATAGGATTAATTTGTCATTTATACTTATAACATATCATAAACATATTAATAATTATATGTTACAACCGCAATCGTAAAAATATTATAGCGTTATTTTTCAAATTCAAATTCAAATTCAAAATATTCTTTATTCAAGTAAACTTGTAAGCAAGTGATTTTGAATCGTCAACTTTACTGCTGGTTTGAAAAGCAGTTCCTTCCGAGAAGAACCAGCTAGAAACTTGGCGGTTGCTCTTATTAAATAATAAAACTTAAAACTAGTTACATTTAGTTATTACTATCTTGTACAGGGTAGAAGTGCACCTATATCCACACATCCTTATGATCTAAGTAATCTTCAACAGTATAGTAGGCTTTCTGTATCAGCCTCTTTTTAACAATGTTGTTAAACTGCTGTAACGGCATGGCCATAATTGATTAATGTTAATTCTACTCTACTATTATAGATACTATAAAAATTATCGTTTACCCTTTAATTTACCTTTTGAATAACAAATTGAGAGCGTGACGTCTTTCACATCAACTTAAGTGTGTCTTTTCCCATTTTTCCACACCCTATATATTAGTCCGGTATATAATTAATCAAATTTCATGAACGTTGAACCGGCTTATTAGTCGTCAAAGTGTAACAGACAGATAGACTTTCACATTTATAAAATTTGTGTGGATAAACCACTATAAAAATTCTTAAACCATTATTGACCTACAATGAATGACCATCGCGATGTTAATCGAAACAAATATTTTGTACAATTACTTGTGTAAGTCAAAGAAATATTATTAAAATCTTATGTGAACCATTAAATATTCTTATGTCTGTGGAATTTGAGGCGGAAATGACAAGCAAGGCAAAGGGTCACGGCGGCCATACATCACGCCTAGAAACTAACTTTCCCTAAATGTAGAGGATTTACGTTGTAATATATTAGAGTATTATGTACAAGTGCTTCCTACTTTTTTAATATTACAAAGGACTGAATTCGACTGCGATCTTAATGATTGGAGATAATGCGGACTAACTGCCTATTTATTTGTATTTCTCGCTAAATCCTCCAATTAACTATTATAAAGTACTAGCTGACCCGACAGACGTTGTCTTATTTAAAAGAAACTTTTCATAAATTTTCTATATGTTCCGCTAAACTAACTATTTTTTTAATTCAAAAGAACCTTCTCCGGACAATAAATAAATAAATATATGGGACACTTACACACACGGTCGTCCGACCCCAAAGTAAGTAACTTAATACTTGTTTTATGGGTGACGGACAACTGGTAGATATACTACATATATAATTTTAAATACATACTTAAATACAAATACACATCCAGGCTCGAAGAAATAACAAATTGTTTCTAGACAATGTTGGCTCTCGGCGGCAATCGAACCCGCGACCTGCGAGCTGATGGCAGGGTCACTACCCACCGCGCCAGTCAAAAAAATATATAAAACGATAAAAAAGAATACCATACCCATTCCAGTGATGCGATGACCAAGAAAAAAAACATTCACTGTTGTACTCGTATATTATATATAATAAACCGCTTTTGCCCGCGTGGAAATCAGTGTGTCACAAAATTCTGAATATAAAAGTATTTATTGTGAGTAAGAGATAGAGACATGCTGTCGGGGACTTTTTTGTAACATTTTAATACATCTACAGTTCTCCAGTACATTACTTTAATGTATCTCTGCTAGTTTACGTGGCGCACGCGAGTAAATCTCCTTCCAGGCGATTTTTTTACAACCACGCGACCTCTTTAACACAATAAGATAAAACGGTAATGTACTATAAACCTAAACCTTTCGAAAGAATTGCACTACTTTTGAGTAAAAACAGTACAAAAATCGCTTCAGTACATCTTGAGAAAATTTATTACATACAGACAGACCGCTTTGTGGACTTTGTTTTATAATAAGTATAAATACTAGCTGTTCGGCCACCCGTTGTTCTGGCTTAATCTGTTTTCAAATTGCCCACCGATCAGAACTTAACAGTAAAAAAATGCTCCTATCGCCAACAAACGTTATATGATCATCTGCTGGGTCATTCTAAAGATTATCTGAAAATTTCATTAAATCAAAATTCAAAATCCAAAATATTCTTTATTCAAGTAAACTTGTACAAGTGCTTTTGAATCGTCAACTTTACTGCTGGTTCGGAAAGCTGTTCCTACCGAGAAGAACCAGCAAGAAACTCGGTGGAGCTCTTTTAAAAAAGAAGATTCTTAATACTAATTACATTTTGTCATAGCTATCCTGCACAAGGTCAAAGAGCAGCTATATCCACGCATTCTTATCATCAATGTAAGCCTCCACGGTATAATAGGCTTTCTGTATCAGCCTCTTTTTAACAGTATTTTTAAATTGCTGTAATGGCAAAGTTAAAATTGATTGTGGGATTTTGTTATAGAATCTTATACCCAAATCCACAAACGATTTATGTACTTTTGTTAGGCGCAAAGCAGGAGTCGCAAGCTTATGTCGGTTCCTACTTTGTCTATTATATACTATCAGCTCCGCATTTTTGTTAGTACTATCAGTACCACTTTTGTAAAATCGGAACGGTGACGACCAGCAAACTGAAATCAGTGCGATATAGGAACTTAGAATGCCAAATGAAAATTGCTAAGTTATAAATCTGACAAAAGTAACGAACGAGGTAATTCAATTAAACTGAACTTTGTTTTTAAGAAGATGAAAAGGGGCAGCGAGATCTGTCTTAATGTTTATTAATATAATTTAATACGAATTTCATGGACACAAAACAGTACTTCTCAAACTTCTTCTCTCAGCGACGCACTTACCTACCCTTCACAAATTCACGATACCCTTACATGTTTCACACAAATTTTTCATAGTTGAAACGCACTTAGTTATGTGAACATTTATCAAATCATACGTTATTGATGTATTAGACGTATTTTTTTAACATAACGACATGCCTTTTGAAATAAACGCATATATCCCACAAATTCTATTTTTTGGGTCTTTCGAATTTCGTGACTCACTTCACAGTTATTTACCAAAGTAAAAATTTTGCACTTGCTATATGGTGATTGTGAACCGCTGCGTTAAGAGTTCATGCCTAAGCCTCCTTAGAAAGCGATCTCTAATCATTAATATGATAACAATCAATGAATAACATTTAGGTACTTGCTAATTTATTTTATACTAGTACAAATAAGATGTCTACTTCGCCGAGTGGTATCCGGCAGCCTTACTCCTTACCGAGGTGTCGTAAAAGGCGACAAAGGTAATTTGACGTCAGGCGGCCGGTCATAAAATACCTAGCCAAATCATTTTACAACATGCTTAAAACATGTTGAGCCGACCCCACTTAGGCTAGAATAAGGGCAGGAGAATGATGAAATAAGATGTCTACTGAAGCCGTTAATTTATTCTAAATAAATTTTACTTGCTTCTTATTTGGATAAAAGTCAAGTTCCCAGACAAAACAAACTATGTATCTAAAGGTAGTCAACTCACTAGTGAACCTAGTAATGTTATAAAATAGAAAAAAAAGAATATATTTGCATTTCAATCGTTATCACTTGTAGCATTTCAGCCACAAACCATACAGATAGCACACAATTTTCTCACGGAATATTGACCACGTTCTTCCGGTGGTCCTTGCACGCGTGACATATTTATTGTAAAGGCATTCGTGTGGACTCCGGTATATAAACTTTGGTCGTAACAGGATCGGTACAGTCAGTCGTGAGGCCCACGGCTAATTGGAAGTTATATACATACCTTCTTCCTTTGAAATCCCGGGTGAGTTTTATTTACAATATTACATAAAAGTAGTATTTATGAGTGATTAAATCAAAAATGTGGGCAACCATAAAGTACCGTTATAGATATAGCCAAATGGACCACGAAGCTTATGTGGCGATAGGTTGTACACGTAGTTTGGGAACAATAGTTTGAGGAAATAGGTATTCTTACATTTGCTTCACAGTATATTTTAAACAAATTAGTTTTTGTACATACAAGACAGTACATACAATACATATAAAGAATTATAAAACAATAGGTGATGTATATAATAGACAAACAAGGAACCGACATAAGCTTGCGGCTTCTGCTTTCCGCCTAGCAAAAGTACATTCATCGTTTGTGGGTTTGGGTATAAGATTCTATAATAAAATTCCGCAATCAATTTTAGCCTTGCCATTACAGTAGATTAAAAACACTGTTAAGAAGAGGCTGATACAGAAAGCCTATACTGTTGAGGAATTATATTTTTAAAAGAGTAACCGCCGAGTTTCCTGCTGGTTCTTCTCTGTAGGACAGTTTTCCGATCCAGCAGTAGATTTTAACGATTCAAAAGCACTTGTTTACTTGAATAAATAATATATTAAATATATATACACACACACATATATTTATTTTGCTCCGTCTCTTAAAAAGATTTATAAATAGATGTGGACTTCTATCGGTCAAAAAGAAGAAGAATTGTCCCAATGTATCTTACAACTGATCTCATTAATCTTTGTGTCTTAAACTGAAGAAACCCCGACTGTTAGAGGTATTAGTAGCAGCCCTTTTATGCATTATTTTCCATATAAGATACTATACTCCTACCACTTCTCTTAACCTTCGAGCATATGTGGTACTAAGTTTTGTGTGGTTAAGGCTACCATAATTCCTTCGGCTGAACTCCTACTAATTTTATGTACTCTTACTTTTTCAGACAACCACTTTTATAATGTCGGATCAAGCAAGAAAGAACCTCTTGTTATTTTTCGATCGCCCTACGGAGCCATGTTTCATGCCAAAAGGCGACTATACTGTCTTTGAACTGCCTACTAATTATTATCCCGAAAAATACAAGCCTGTAAGCGTCACCCTTGCCAGCCGTTTTGGTGAAGATGCACTGCGCTCAATTCCGGTGCGCAATATTGCCTTACCAGATCTTTCCTTGCCAATGGAACTGCCCTATAATGAACAATTTTCACTTTTTGTGCCTAAACATAGGGTAATGGCAGGTAAACTTATCGATATCTTCATGGGTATGCGTGACGTAGAGGATTTGCAGTCTATATGTTCATATTGTCAGGTGAGATTGAATCCATACATGTTTAACTATTGCCTCTCTGTAGCTATTCTACATAGAGAAGACACCAAAGGTTTAAACATTCCAACTTTTGCGGAGAGTTTCCCTGATAAGTTTATGGACCCTAAAGTGTTCCGCCGCGCTCGTGAAGTGAGCAAAATTCTTCCAACCGGCAACAGATTACCAGTCGTTATTCCACAAAATTACACAGCAGCAGAGTCAGAACCGGAGCAACGAGTAGCGTACTTCCGCGAAGATCTCGGCATCAATCTTCATCATTGGCACTGGCATCTCGTATACCCCTTTGACGCAGCCGATCGTGCCATTGTTAATAAAGACCGACGTGGCGAACTTTTCTATTATATGCATGAGCAAATCATTGCTAGATATAGCATGGAAAGAATGTGTAACGGCTTAAGACGCCCAAACCGGTACAATGATTTCCGAAGTCCTATCGAAGAAGGTTATTTCCCTAAACTTGATTCACAAGTAGCCAGTCGTGCTTGGCCGCCAAGGTTTGCTGGTTCTACAATTCGAGACTTAGACCGTCCTGTAGATCAAATAAGAAGTGATGTATCGGAGCTTGAAACATGGAGAGACCGATTTTTACAGGCGATCGAAAATAATTCGATTATTCTGCCAAATGGTCGTTCAATGCAGTTAGATGAAGAGACTGGTATTGATGTCCTCGGGAATCTGATGGAATCATCCATCATCAGTCGCAACCGCAACTATTATGGTGATTTGCACAATTTAGGTCACGTTTTTATCTCATACTCACACGATCCCGATCATAGAAATTTGGAACAATTTGGAGTCATGGGTGACTCGGCTACGGCCATGCGTGATCCAATATTCTATCGCTGGCATGCATATATTGATGACTTATTCGCATTATATAAGAGCAAACTTCCTCCTTATTCTGCAGAAAATTTGGACTTCCCGGGCATCAGAGTATCATCAATTGGTATTGAAGGACCTAGCGGTGCTAACCTATTCACCACGCAGTGGGAGCAAAGTACTATAGAGCTCGGCCGGGGGCTTGATTTTACTCCACGTGGTTCGGTGCTGGCACGTTTTACTCATCTTCAACACGACGAATTTAATTACGTTATTTTTGTAAATAACACATCTGGGTCGAATGTGATGGGCACAGTCAGAATCTTCATGGCACCAACACTTGATGAAGATGGTCGTCCACTTTCCTATGACGAACAACGTAGGCTTATGATTGAACTTGATAAATTTACAGAAGAACTTCCGGCCGGTGCCAAAACAATCCGACGCCGTAGCTTGAACTCCTCAGTCACAATTCCCTACGAGAGAACATTCCGAAACCAGAACAACAGACCCGGTGATCCAGGTTCTGCTGAATCTGCTGAATTCGACTTCTGCGGCTGTGGATGGCCTCATCACATGCTTATACCTAAAGGCACAGAAAACGGGTATCCTGTCGTACTCTTCTGTATGATTTCAAACTGGAATGATGACAGAGTCATTCAAGATCTGGTAGGCAGCTGCAATGACGCAGCATCTTACTGTGGCATTCGTGATCGCAAGTATCCCGATCGACGTCCCATGGGCTACCCCTTCGATCGTCCTGCTCAAGTATCTAGCTTGTCTGACTTCTTGATGCCAAATATGGCTATTCAAGAATGTGCTATTCGCTTTACTGACGCTACGAGACAGCGTGGACAACAGGGGTAAGGGCGTAATGGACAAAATAAAGTTGGAGACAGAGAAGTCACACTATAATTTTTCATCTTACTTATTTTTCTTTACGACATTCACAATAAAAGAGATATATATGTATCGTATTGATTTATTGACTGCATAATTAAATTACACTATCTGATATCACAAAAAATATTGTTAATTTAATTTACATATATCATTATTGCATTATATGTCTTGTACTATGAAATTTTATCAATTAACTAACATTTCAGCCCTGTCTCTAACGATTAAAACATAGCTGCAGTACCAGATAACTAACTAAAAACTAAAAAATATTAACTTTCAGTAGATCTTATGAAGGAAATGTATCAAGTTCCCGCAACAGGAGGTCTTGCGGATGTCTTAAGCACTATGGTCCAGAAGATATAGACGCGCTCATTAGAAAACCCTATTACTATACCAAGTGCACGCATAAGCATCACATATTTTAAAACTTTATTAAAATTTAACTCACATTACATGAGTGATATAAATTGAAACATCATGAATTTTTTAAATTTCCTCAATATGTATTCTTATTGACTAAATGTTTTGATAAAATGACTTGGCGATGAAACGGACTTCGAGTAGTTATTCTTTAAATATAAGTTTTGGGTCACTTATTATAGCTAGCTCTTTTAAGTTTTGTACATATGTAAATACTTCTTAATACATAAGATCGAATAAATTAGCCTTTCACCACTTTATATTTTTATTTTATGTACCCCTACATTTCCTTTATGTTTTACATAAAACTAAAGATATGAGTACCATTCTACTACAAAATTGTTTTTAATTGTTAATGGAAATTATTGCCATTGAATATTGATTATTTAGTGATTGCAAATCTTGACATGCTTGTGTGTCTAAAACCGGAGAGGAGAAATATTCTCAATATTGTGAAGTTATCAATAATTTAATAAATACTTATTATAAAACTGTATCTGTCTGTGTGTGATCGATTTTCTCAAAATCTACTGAACAGATTTTTGTACAGTTTTTACTAAACGGTAGAGCAATTCTTCCGTAAGGTTTAGGTTAATAGTACATTACCGGCTTTGACGAAACTTGCCTACTAGAAACTTTACTCGTCTGCACCGCATAAACCAGATCCACAAAAATACTACAAAAAGTCCGCGACAGCATGTCTCTATCTCTTATGGTTAACTCACAATAACCCACTTTTGTGTTACTATATAACCATTTTATTATTTATCCAAATAGAATAGTCATGAATATAGCAGCTAGTTGTATTATCTATACTAATATATAAAGCTGAAGAGTTTGTTTGTTTGTTTAATTGTTTGAACGCGCTAATCTCAGGCACTACTGGACCGATTTGAAAAATTGGAAGTGTACGCCATTTATTGAGGAAGGCAGGAATTATTTATATATAGACTATATAACATCACGCTAAGATGAATAGGAGGAGTAGCGATAAAAAATATTGAGAAAACGACATAATTTAAAGCTTGCGTACGATAATGTACTACAAAATTGTTCCCCTCATAAAGAGTTCTAAATAAAAGTCCGCGACAGCATATGACTAGCTTTTAAGGTAAACCGACTTTAACCATAATTAATATAAGTATTCCGGTTTACTCAAATAATAAGACTGCAGCCCAAGTTGCGTTTAAAAGCTAGTTGCATATAGTTGCACGTTAGATAATTTTAAGGATTTTAGAACAACATGTCTCTAATAATGTTATTGTCAGCCAATAGTTAAATCATACAATGAAATTTTGATTGGTTTGCTCTCATTAATTAATTTGTAAAAGTTCGATGAAAGTACTTTAGTATATTAATATTCTCTTCGTTCTCATTTAATACACTTAATGAAGTCCATTCAGTGATAATTTCAAAACTTTCCAGCTTCCTTCCCCGTTTTAATTAATTTGTTATGTCTTAGTAAAACTATATATTTTGTTTCATTAGTGAATGCTTGTAGTGACCCTACCTTCAGCTCCTCGGGTCACGGGTTTGATTCCCGCCGAGGGCCAACATTTTCTATAAACAATTTGTTGGTTTTTCGAGCCTGGGTGTGTATTTGTATTTAAATTTGTATTTAAAACTATATATGTAGTATATTTACCAGTTGTCCGTCACCCATAACACAAGTATTAAGTTTTTTTTTTTTCTTTATTGGGATAACAAACAATTACACACTAGGATTACATATTTAAACTTAAATAAAATATTTGTAATTATGTTGGTGTGTAACCCGCACCGTTACCCATGTATTAATTATTGTGTTAGAGAGTGTTTTCTTAGATAATGAGGTTATTATGTTTATAAGAGTTATGTTTTAGCTGTCTCATTTCATTGATTTAATAATTTCGATAACTCTGTTTCTATATTGAACAGACGATAAAATCAAAATCAAAATAATCTTTATTCAAATAAACCATTTCAGGCACTTTTGAATCGTCAAGCATCAATATGATTAATGAAGCTACAACTGGTTCGGAATGTTGCTCTTACCGAGAAGAACCAGCAAGAAACTCGGCGGTCAATCTTTTAAATATTTTCAATTATACATTATCAAACCGCTGTCTTGTATGAAGCTGAAAGGATCCTCAAATCCAGGCTTTCTTATCAACCAAATAATCTTCAATTTTGTAATATGCTTTACGTATAAGCATATTTTTTACACTTGATTGGAATCTTTCTGTACACTGGTCTAGAATGGATTGAGGAATTTTATTATAGAAGCGAATAGCGAGACCAACAAAAGAGTTGCTTACTCGGCTGAGTCGCGACGCAGGTATCGCAAGCTGTTTGTGACCTCTCGTATGTCTATGATATACATCAAATTTTGATTTATGCGTACTTATATTTTTCCGTACAAATAGAATATTACTATATATATATTGTGATGCTACAGTCAGTATGCCTATTTCTTGGAACTTTTCGCGAAGGGACTCATGTTGCTTCATATTATAGATAGCCCGTATGGCTCTTTTTTGGGCAACAAAAATCTTTTCTATATCGGCCGCTTTACCCCACAGCATTATTCCATATGACATAATGCTGTGGAAATAAGCAAAATAAACAAGTCGCGCTGTTTCAACATCGGTTAAATGTCTAATTTTTCTAACAGCGTAAGCGGCGGAACTAAGTCTTCCTGCGAGGACAGATATATGGGTGCCCCATTGGAGTTTATCATCCAAAGTGAGCCCCAAAAATTTTGTTGTATTTTCTATCTTTAGTATCTGCTTATTAATCTCTAACTTTATGTCTGACCTAATTACGTTTGGTAACACGAATTGCAGACATTTGGTTTTATTTGCATTTAAAAGTAAATTATTTACTGAAAACCAATTTGATATCTGAGATAGAGCACTGTTTACATCGTCAAAATTGTCTTTATCTCGATCTACTTTAAAAATAAAAGAGGTATCATCTGCAAACAACACAATATCACAAATATTTTGAACACAATATGCTAAATCATTTATGTATACTAAAAACAGAAAAGGACCAAGGATTGACCCCTGTGGGACACCCATAACATTAAACGATCCAGATGATCTAACATCATTAATGCATACCTTTTGTAATCTATCGCTAAGATAAGAGGAAATAAGACCAAGCGAGTTATCATTTACACCGTAATAACTTAATTTTAAAAGAAGGGTCTTATGTTCAACGCAATCAAAAGCCTTAGATAAATCACAAAAAATGCCAATAGCATTTTGTGAGTTCTGCCAAGCTTCAAATATGTGTCTTAAGAGTCTTGCACCTGCATCTGTAGTTGACCGACCCTTAGTAAAACCATATTGCTCTGAATGTAAGAAGTTGTTAAAATTAAAGTAACATACAAGTTGGTCGAGCATAATCTTTTCAAATATTTTACTAAGCGTTGGTAGAACAGAAATAGGTCTATAATTATTTGGATCACTCTTATCACCTGCTTTATAAAGAGGTACTAGCTTACTGTGTTTCATTAAGTTTGGAAAAACACCTGAATCTACTGAATCATTAAAAACTTTAGCTAGATATGGCGCAATTATTTCTATAATATTTTTTAATAATTTCACTGACATTCCCCAAAGATCTCCTGTTATCTTATTATTTAAGGTTTTAAAAGTTTTAATTATTTTATATGGGGTAATGTGCTTAAAGTTAAATGAGACGTCGCACTTAGCCACACTACCTCTTAGCAGACTATGAGCTTCTGTTGGCGATGAATTTAACGATTGAGTAGTTGCTATTGGAATGTTATTAAAGAAATTTTGAAAAATATTTGCCACTTCAATTTCAGAGCTAACAGTGCAATCATTAATTTTAAGATTTATCTGGTTTTGTCGCACTTTATGTCTGCCCGATTCCTTACATATAATATCCCAGGCTGTTTTAATTTTATTGTCAGAATTCCTTATTTTTTGTTTAATATGTAATGACTTGGCTTGAAAACAGACAATTTTAAACAGTTTGGAATATTTTTTGACATAATCAATAAAATCTGAGTTCTGATTAAACTGCTTTTCTGCGTATAAATCGTACAATTTATTTCGGCTTTTAAAAATACCAATAGTGGCCCAATCACTAAACTTTAAGTTTTTCATTAAGTCTTTTTCTTTGGTTTTAAAAATATTATTGAATTTTCTATCTATCAAGCAAAAAAGAGCATTAAATAGATCATCTGGATTGCCCTTTATTACATTAAGAGTAGGCATACTGACGAAAATTTCCTTTTCAAATTTTTTAATTTTCTGACTGGTTATCGGTCTGTATTTAATCATTTGTTTTTTATGATGTTTATTATTGGGAACACATATCATTTGTCCACTATGATCAGACTTTAATTTGCTAATGATTGATTTTTCTCAAAACATCACAATCACAAAATATATTATCAAGACCCGTAGCCGTAGTAGCTGTTATTCTCGTGGGGTCTGTAAATATATTAGTAAGTTAAAACATTTAAAAAGATTTAACAATTTTCCACGAATGGAGCTATCTACTAAGATATCCACATTAAAATCACCACAAACTAAAAGTTTTTTAGATGATGTACATAGACGCTTTAGAACATCCTCCATGGTGTTTTCGAATAGGTTGAAATCGCCGGAGGGTGGTCGGTACACGCTAACTATAATATATCGTTCCAGCTCCACACAAGACAATTCAACAGTACGTTCCAAGGAGAGACGAACTATATCTTTTCTTTCTTTACAGGTTATATTATTACTTGTAATTACTAATGATCCTCCGCGACAGGCTGTCTTCCTTAGGAATGCACTGGATACAGTATAATGACTTAAGTTTAATATGAACTCATGTTCCTTAAACCAATGTTCAGTTATACACAGAACATCTACATTAAACTTATTTAAAAAAAGTTCTATTTCTAACTCTTTGCCAAGTAGGCCCTGTATATTTTGATGTACAACAATAATTTTGCAGGGCTTGCTTGTTGTCTGTTGTATGTTGATAAAAAGAATATATCAAGATTTTCAAAATCATTGTTATATGACTGGCATATCAGTTGTAATGGAGCACGTTTATATGCGTTCGTTTTGCAAATTTTAACAGCAAATAACTGGCGTTTTTTACATATACGCTGTGGACGGTGTACTGTGCTAAGACGTATTTCATTTGTTAAAGTGATACAATCGAATTTATGGCGGCAGATGTTGTACAATACCATTAAGTCCAAAAAAATTCTCCTATCGTGAAGCGAGACTAAAGAAAACTTTTTTAATGACAAATTGTACGATGATCGAGCTCGAAAACACCTATAATTTACTACACGTAAGAATTTACGTTGTACTGTTTCTAACTGTTTAGAGTATTTAGCATAAAAAGGGTTCCATACTACCGAACCATGCTCGAGCTGTGATCTCAATAGTGACTTATAGAGTAGAAGATAGGTTGACGGACGTTTGAAGGTGGCAGATGTCCTGACAACGAAGCTTAGACGCTGCAAAGCTTTATTAACTATATAGTCAATATGTTTGTTAAAGTGAAGTTTAGAGTCCAGTAATACACCTAGATCTTTCACAACAAAAACTTTTTCAAGGGATTTATTACAAAGACGGTAATCAAAACTTATATTATTAATTTTTTTGCTAAAAGTTATATATTTACATTTATCAAGACTGAGAAATAGTTTATTATGTTTGCAGTATTCGGTAAAGCGATCTAAATCCTGCTGGAGTTCCAAGCTGTCACTTAGTGTGTTAATTGTTCGATATATTTTCAAATCATCAGCATATAATAAGTATTTGCAATGTAAAAAGCACTTGTGGATGTCATTTATAAATAAAACAAAAAGTAAAGGACCCAAAATTGATCCTTGAGCAACACCTGGTGTTACTTCGAGAAAGTCCGATGCAAAACCATTGATTACAACCCTTTGTGTTCTTCTTTCAACATATGATGAGAACCAGCGCAGCAGGTTACCTCTAATACCATTAAATGCTAATTTTTGCAAGAGTAATGCATGGTCCACCTTATCAAATGCTTTACGAAAGTCTGTATAGATTGCATCAATTTGAATTCTCGCATCCATTTTCTCAAAAATGATATTAGTGTAAATAATTAAGTTACTAATGGTCGAGCGTTTTTTAACAAACCCATGCTGTTCGGGTATAATAATGTTATGAAATAAAGGGTATAAGACATTATGTATTAACCTTTCCAAACACTTAGAGAGAGTAGACAACAATGAAATAGGACGATAATTTTCTACACCTTTCCGCAATTCCGATTTATGAATTGGAATTATGTTAGCTTTTGTCCAGATAAATGGCATAAATCCCTCCTGAATACTTCTATTAAATAGTATAAATAAGGGTTTACTTATTGTATCTGCAGTATGTTTAATAAAAAATGGGTAAAGACCATCAGGCCCAGGACCCTTAGTAACATTTAAAAGTTTCAGTTCTTTAATTATATCTTCCAAAGAAATAGATATATTCGTGATGAGGCTCCCCTCTGATTCATTAGTGATATTTTCAATATTAAAATTACAGAGATTACTTCTTTCATAAACTGAATTAAAGAATGTTGAGAACATCTCACAAATTTCTTGTGGATTGTCGGATTCAGTATCACTGTAAGACATAGTACTTGGCATACCAGTTTTAGATTTATAGTTCTTTTGAAAGAGCCAAAAAGATTTTATGTCACTACGTATTCCATCTTCAATAGATTCTATGTAGTTATTAAAACAGATTTTAGTCAGTGTTTTGAAACGGTGTCTATAAATAGAAAAGCTATTGTAATGTAATTGATTGCCATATACTTTCCATTTTATCCAAGCTGACTCTTTATTCTTGAAAATATGAATTAATGGTCTCGTAAACCATACGGGAAACTCGCGGGGTTTAAGTGGTCGCAAGGGGATGTGATCTTTAATAATATTGTTTATTTTTTCATAAAATATATCAACGGCTGTTTCCACAGAGCAATTTCTGAAAGCCAATTCCCAATCTTTCTATCAATACATTTGTTAATAGCTGAATAGTCACCTTCCGTGAAGCGGAGCCGCGGGCCTGAGTTATGTTTTAGAGAGACTATTACGTTAAGGGAGATGACTGTAGTAAATGGGGGATGATGAGTATCAATTTGCAGAAGAGGATTCGAAGACGCCTCAAGCTTGTTTATTTCTGTATTTGCAATTACAAGATCTAATAAGCGGTTATTTGTATTTTTAATACTATTATATTGTTTACCATGAATTGCTGAAACAAAATTCATAAAATATTTGTCTATTACACTATTAGAATTTAATAGCTGCGGTTTGAGGAACGATATACTTTTAGTGTCAATTAAACACCAATATATATTTGGTAAATTAAAATCCCCGATCAGTAAATATTTGTCTATAGCTATATTATTATTTAACTCACAATCAAAAAAGTCTAATATCGATTTGTAAGAATGAAATGATTCACTCGGAGGAATGTATATACCGCATAATAAATTATATTTATCTTTTTGTATTGAGCTTAGTTTCAGCGTGACAAAATCAATAGATGGCTGCAGTGGTACATAGTCGTTAGTCATAATATTTTGAGTGAAAAATGGTGTGTATGGAGACACTTGCAAACCCCGACGAACAGCTATCAGAACACCCCCACCGTCCAGCCTACCGGTCGCCTCTCGATTCCGATCACAACGGTACACTATATATCTGGAATCTATAAATTCACTATTGGAGATGCTTGGTATTAACCAGGTTTCGGTTAAAATAATTATATCATAGTTCTCACCTAAAATATTCATGTACAACGTATTTAGCTTGGTTCTTATTCCCCTACAGTTCTGATAAGTTACTTACTTTGGGGATGGATGACCATGTGTGTAAATGTCCCATATATTTATTATTTTTATTATTATTGCTTTACCATCCCTTACAGGCCTGCAAATGTTTCCACTACTCTTAGTATTAATAACTTTATGGTTCTTATCCAATTGCAAATGTGAATATAATGATGATGGTAATATCAGTGATGGTAAAAATAAAGAAATTGAAACGAAATTTTTGACAACTTTATAAGCTTCTAAGATATGAGGAATTATGAGTACCAAAATAAAGTCTTTATAATCTACCTATTATATATATATGAATATATATAATATATATGAAACATAATATATTTTACAAAATGAGATCAAAATTCACAAACCAAAAGGTAAAGCATAGCTCTTTTTTAAAGAAGAATGTAATATATTCAATCATTTACGAGTCTTCTGAAAGTGTTATCTCAGTGCTGGAAATTTTCTTTTCATTTTGAGTTTGGTAAGCGTCCTTGCAATTGGGGTGAAGGATTATTCTTATAAATTCAACGTGAAACTGTAACGTTGCATTGAGACGCAACGTTCATTGGTTGGCAGTATTATCCCACCCGAGTTAAATAGTAGGTATTATACGACCAAATACGATAACCGGCGCCCGCGCACGGCTTGTTGCGACCGCCATTACGCGGCGCGTTGCTGTAGACGAAACATTTATTACTAAATAGTTCGTGCTGCAAACCGAAGCCGTGACACATTTAAGAGTCACTTATTTGGCTAATCCATTAATCAAATATTAGATTAATCACCCCCCTTATATTGGGTAAGTGTTGAAACCGATTTCTACCATTTTCATCGTTGTATAAAGTTCACTGCCACCATCTGTCATATTTTGTGTTACGATGCCGCCTATGTTATATACCATAACTTTGCCTATATTTCTTAATAGGTATTGCTAATATTGTTTCTTAATGTAATTTTTTTTTGTATTTCTATTTTCTTTTCACTCCTTTCTGGTTGTCATCACGGCCACCTCAATTCTACTCTTTCGGCTTTTCCACGTGGCTTTGCTGGTGGTGTTACAATCAGGGAGGAATGAAATAAGAACAATTGTTCACCTACTGGACGTACATTCCAGGGTTTTAATACCGGGCTGAAGGTATCCTTGAGTTATACCCGTGACGTCACCGTGGTTGAGAACCTTCGGCTTGCCTGGACGTCGCCCCGTGACTGGCGACACATATGGGCTTCGCGGCTCGCTCCAGCCATCACCTTCAGGAGAGTACCGAAACTGCGCGAAGTAAAAATTAGGCGGGCCAATGACCCCAATTTATACTAATTAGTTAATAAACTTATTCTTTTGTGTTGACTAAGGAGCTTGTTTTTTTCTTACCAGCCCAAACGTCACAGTATCAAGACATTTATATACCTGTCACAAGGACATTACGATAAGTTGGATAAACAGAAATAGGCTCGGGTATCTGTAAAGTAGTAAAGTAGCGGCCTGTTACAATCCTCCTCCTCTCTCCGTTTCTGGAGAGAAGGATTGGAGCTAAGACCTACCACGCTGCTCCAATGCGGATTGGTAGGTTACATATATCTCAAGAATTCTCTAGAGATATGCAGGTTTCCTCACGATGTTTTCCTTTACCGAAGTGAGTGATCATGAGTTTTGATAGAAAAACTCATTGGTGCCTGCCCGGGTTTGAACTCGTGTTCCCCTCGAAAGAGTCGCACAGTCTCACCGCTGGGCTATCACAGCTGTCTAAAATAATGAATCCTATATACTAATTAGGTATCTGATTTTTCTATAATAACCTATATACCTAATTAGTATATAGGTTTCATCATTTTCATTTCGGTTGTGGAAAACGTAGTAAAGTAAGCTTCCTGGACAATTCCTGAGATACTAATAACCTATCAATCCATATTGGAGCAGCTTGGTAGATTTAAACTCCCATCCTTCTTTTGAAATGAGAGAAAATATTTTTTCCTGGTAGTGGAATAATAACGAGTCACTACCCTGTAAAGCTGTGAGATCATGCGAGTCTTTCGGGTAGCGAATTCGAATCCCGGGCTGACAACAATGAGTTCTGTAAAAACTTATGAATCTAGTTGATAATTGGAATTTATCATACTCTATAATAATTTAATATCTCTTGAGAATTCTTGCGATATATGTAACCTATCAAACATTGGAGCATCGCGATGTGTCTTAGATCCTACCCTTTTCTGCAAAAACAGAGAGATCCTTTGCCCAGCAGTGGAATACTAATAGACTGTTTTACTTTTACCTTGCGCTGTAGCAACTACATTATGTCATTAGCGAAATCAATATTTCTACTTAATTTTGTATTTTCAGTACAAATTGATTAGATAAAACCACACATCTCACAAAGTTTACTATGAATTCAGTTGAACTATGTTTGCTATGTTGAGCAGCAACGAACATATGACGCGACATAGTCATAACAACTCCCGCTATCTCGAATGCAAATAGCAAACAGTCTTCAAACTTGGGCGATTACTCCGCAGACGTATTACTATCGATGCGTTTCCATTGTACGCACACGTCTTACACGTTATTGATTAATTTTTAAAAGCTTTATTTTATTTGCCTGGTATATATGTATTGTGGTAATCTTGCAAGTTAAATTTGAAACACTTCCCGGTGTCCAATCGAGTTGAAATTTTACATACTGCTTAATTACCGAAGACAATGCTTGTTTGTGATAAGCATCATCTGATGCTGCCAGGATCGGCTCCAGATGAGTGGACTCTTTCCTTAACAATAGGGACATGATATTGCGTTACAAAGTTTTATTTATTATAAGTTATTGTTATGTACGCAGATTGATATTCTATACTAATACTATAGGTGAGACATTGGATTTGTTTTTTCTTCTTAATTTACGTCTAACCGGACTAAGAGAAATGATATTTGATACGGAGACAGAAGAAGAATTTAAAGAGTAGTACAAGTTTGCATCAAGGTCTGCCAAAATTAAATTCAAGAATTGCGTATTCGGAAACAGAACTAAAAACAGAAAGTTTTTAATTCCGCTTCCGAGTTAGTTTTTTTACTTTAAAGAATATAAGCCTAGATAAATATCTCATTCAACGTATATGAATTGTTATTGAATTAAAAAAAAACTGTGCAGTAACGTATAGAACTATAAAAATACCATCAATTATGTGCAAGTAAAGTAAAAAAATCCTAGGAAAAACAGGTATTTTTGTTTCAACTGTTACTTATTATTTATTTATTTATTTATTTTATTTATTTATTTTATTATGAATTATCAACAGTAGTTACAATGATAAATTAATTATATGCTACTTTAGATTTCTTGACTATTGTACTACTAATTACAGATAATTACGACCTGCCTATAAATTTCACATTGTAATCAATATCTAAATAATATTAAACTTAAATCTATAATAATTATGATTATACCTATGAAGATAATAATAAATAATAAAAAAAGTAAAACATGTTGATATGATAATAAAGCAGAAAAATATATACCTATATGAAAAAACTGAATTTGCCCAGAAAAATAAAGGCAGCGGAGTTTAATGACGTTGTAAAACAATTAATTTAACTATCTTAAGAAGGTATCGTGTCAATTAGTATTTATTTTATTATTACTATTACTTATTTTACGTATTTTTCAATTTTATTTTTTTATTATTTATTCTTTAGTATAATCATAAAACAATATTAAATACTATCTTTATATTTAAATGATATTTCTTTTCAAAATATTCTTAAAATTAATGGAATTACTATTGTGGAAAATATCTAGTTCTTTAATCCTTGACGCTAACTTATTGTATGTACGCGCTAATCTATTAAGTGGTAAGTTTTTTCCAAGGTTCGTTCGGTGCCGGGAAACATGAAATAATGGAACTTGTTTTCTGGGAACATTAAAGGGGACTCTTATTTTAATTAAGGAAAGTAGATGAGAGCAGTCAATTTTGTTATTAACAAGCTTGTGCAATAGTTTCATGTCCAATACTTTTCTTCGCGAATGCAGTAACTGTAGGCGGAAATATCTAAGTTTGTGCTGATAGCTCTCAAATTTTAAGGAATTGCCAAAACGATAGACTAAAAATTTTATGTTTTTTTTGCACCCTTTCGATTCTTTCTATATGAACATCATATTGTGGAGACCAGACTATAGAACAATATTCAAGCTTACTTCTTACCAAGCTATTGAATAGCGAAATTACTGTGGAGGCCCGATTAAATTGTTTGGAATTCCGTAGAATAAATCCCAGTGATTTTAGTGCTGATTTTAAGATATGCTCATAATGTGATGTGAAGTGTAATTTACTGTCTAAAATTACTCCCAAATCCCGTATTGTATTTACTTTCTTGATATAATCATTTGATATTTTATACTGGTTTTCCATACGGTTTTTTTTACGGGTAAATTGAATATGATAACATTTTTCTGTGTTTAGTGTCATTAAATTTGCACTGCACCATTTAATAAGTTCATTAATGTCATCTTGAAGATGGCGGGAGTCAGCCTTGGTAGCAATTTTATGTATCAATTTCAAATCATCAGCGTATAAGAAGGCTGTAGAGTAATTAAATATTGAGGTTATATTATTTATGAAAATGTTAAAAAACAAGGGTCCCAAATTAGATCCTTGGGGTACACCGGAATAAGCAATGAATGAGTCAGATTTGAAACCATCAATGACTACGGTAGATGACCTCGATGTGAGGTAAGATATGCACCAATTCAATAACGACCCAGTGATTCCAAATGATTTTAAGCGCTCAATGAGAATGGGATGACTAACTTTGTCAAACGCCTTTGAGAAGTCTGTGTAAATAGCATCCACTTGTTGTCCATCATCAACATGATTGATAAGTTCTGTAACGTATGAAACTAAATTAGTGTTTGTTGATCTACCTGAAATAAATCCATGTTGGTTAGTGTTGAGCTTGTTTTTAATATTACTGTATATGTGATCATAAATAAGGGTTTCGAATACTTTGGCCATGGTTGACAAAATGGATATAGGCCGGTAGTTATCCACCGACTCGGGATTACCTCCCTTAAAAATTGGCACGATTCAAGCCTCTTTCCACGAATTAGGAAACAGTCCTGTTTTCAATGATAAATTATAGATTAAGCTCAATGGAAACGATAGGAACGTTGCACACTGGGAGATAAACATTGGTGGGATATTATCTGGGCCAGCACCTTTGCGCTTATCTAGTCTTTTTAGTTTTTTCTCTACGTCACCTTTAGTCAAGAAGATATTTCCAATGTATGTGCTCGGTTCAGATATATAAGGTTTTCCTAAATCATGATTTTTCTCGTACGCTGAGGAAAAATGAACGGCAAATAGGTTGCATATTTCCTGCTTATTATTCTTCTCGCAGTTTCCCAGCCGCATAATGGGAGGATATGAACTAGTATTTTTACGTAAGTTTTTTATATGCGTCCAAAAGTATTTGGGGTCTTTAGCAATTGCATTTTCCAAGGATATAATGTAATTTTTATAACACTGTTTCATTAATTTTTCGCAATCCCTTCTCAAATACTGAAATTCAATTTTATCTAACGGATTGTTATATTTTTTTAGTCTAAGATGATATTTATATTTTTTGCGTAGAGCGTAAATCAGTTTATGTGAGAACCAAACGGGGTAGGATCGACATGACTTCGACTTTTTCGGAACATGTTCGTCAATTATTTTACTGACAATTCTATAAAATCTTTCCAGCATTTTATTCACATTATCCAGATGGTGTTTAAATTCATGAAGCCAGTTTATTGAATTAAGACGAGTCCTAATAGAACTGTAATCCGCCTTAAAATAATTATACTTATTATGACTGCTATTGCGAGATTCCTTAGTGCTAGTTATTTTTAAAGTTATTTCTAGAGGAGGATGAAGTGGATCGACATTCCGTATTGGCGTAGATGACTTGTCAATACGAACTATATCATTGTTACATAGCACTAAATCCAAAATTTTTCCTTTGTTATTGGTGACATAATTAAATTGGTTCAATAAGTTAAGATTCATGAAGTCGGCGAAAATTCCTTTTAAACTAAAATCACCTGAAACGGGGGAAATTGACATGCTGTTCATGTTATTGTCGTTTGCAGACCACGAAATACCGGGTAAATTACAATCACCTATAATTAGAACAGAGCTATTAGCGCAATGGTTTATGTTTGTAATAATGTCGCTGACCTTTTCGGTAAGCGATGTTAAGAGATTGCCATCAACTGGAGGGGGAAGATATACAGCACATATATGTGTGGTATATGAATGTCTTCCTGTATTCACTTCAACGGTAACCCATAAGTCCTCGCAATCTGATTCCCAATCAAAACGGCGGCGCGACTGTAAGGAAGCAGCAATTGCGATAAGAACACCTCCACCTGTTTTTTTGTGTGAAGATAATTTAGATGACTCCCGGTCACGTCTATAGATTATATATCTGTCGTCAAGGATTTCAGAATCATAGATATTGCTATTTAGCCAAGTTTCTGTCAATATTATAATGCTGTAGTTATTATTTAATACATTCATACGAACATCATACATAAATGTATTTAGTCCTCTAACATTTTGATAATAGCAAGACAAACGATTGGATTTAACAAACATAAGACTATGCATTGAAACAAAAAAAAGGAAAATTATTTTAATGTTTTGAGTGTGTCAGTGTTTTTTATGAAAATATACTCAGCATTATCAGTTTTGCGCATAAATACACGGCCATTTTTTACCCATACATAACGATACCCTATTTTCTTGGACAAAAGTCGTGCTTCCGCGTGCAATGCTTTTATAGCTGGAGCCAGATGTTCGTTGACGTAAATAGGCTGGCTATCGCCACCAATACCTATGTGACTCGAATTTAGTTTTTCTGTGGTTTTATTAGCCTTTTTATTAAACTTTATTACTGCTGCCAGAAAAGAATCACGTACCATAGAAGAGCTAAATTTTACCAAAATTGATCTGGGTCGTGGGCTCTCCTTATTCAGTTTCATTATTCTAGTACAATTATGTATGTCGTTATCAGCAATATTACATTTAACTGTTGAAGCAATTTGCTTGACTATGGTTGCTAGATTTTCGGTTTTAAATTCTGGAACACATTGAACTTCGATGTTACAAGCTCTCGAATGTTGCTCCATCAATGAAATTCTCGCCTGAAGATCGGCTACATTCGAGAGTATCATTTTGTTCTCCTGTTCTAAGTGATTAACTGTTTGCACATTGTGAGCCATATCTAGTTTAATATCTTCAAATTTCTGTTCAAAGAAGCTCAGAGACGCAGTAATATTATTCACATTATCGACAACTTCCTTTATTCTGGCATCAATTTGGTTTATTAAGTTAGTTTTAAAATTATTAAATAATGACTCCAATTCTTCTCTGATAACGTTTCGAACTTCGTTTATTGTTATATTAGGCAACGTTTCACTCGCTTTGGCGCTCTCTTTCTGCTTAGTCGAAACATTGTTGTTTTGCTGCATGTCTTTATTATTTATATTCGATGATGCACAGAGCAAATTTTTTACAGGTGTATTTGAATTGTCTGTGACTGGCCTAGCGCAAGCGGGGCATAGCCACTTATTTTTGTATTCGTCAGTGAGATCTTTGAACGATATGTTGCAAATATTTATACAGGAGTAATGAAATTTTTTCTTACAAGAATGACACTCAATAGCTTCGGCCGAACTACTTCGGCGCGTACAACATTCGAATTTGTTTTTTGAAGACATGATGAGAATAGAATGTCAGTATTTGCGTAGTTAAGAAAAAACACAAATTTTAAATTTTGAAAGAATTCAAAATTTACCTAGTGGGATTCGATCTCAGACCAAGCTATTTACAACTCGCCTGTGTATGCCACTAGACCACTCTCGATAGTAACAGTATAATGAAATTTTCAATTAGAATCAAACAATCAAAGACGTCACAATGTTCGATAACAGCCAGCAGCTGATTGGTTGCTGAGTTCCGTTTAAATATTTTTTATTTCAACGACACACTCACATTAATTGAAATTTTTAAGCGAATTTATTCATTTTAAGACTCGAGATTTTGTTCATTAAGTTTATGTTACACAAGAATATGTTGTACTATAAAGTTTATTTGAAATTATTTTGTTTTTACTGGAATTTTGTCCTCAATTACTTGCCATAGGTTTTATATGATTTGAGTTACTTGCGGCGTACATAAACTCCTAACAACACTATCACTTGATTATTTCACTATTCCACGCACGTATAAGTTGTTTTTTACGCAACTAAAGGATTATAAGAATATTTAAGTAAATATTATATTCGGACACAATGTTTACAGTGACAGTTGACAGTTGACATGTGTATGTATTGTTACGTATTAGCCTGGAAAGCCTCACAGAAATACAAATAGATAGACCTTCAGACTTTCCCATTTATAATATCGTATAATAAAGTAAATATCGGACAAAAGTATTTAAAAATAACGAACATAAACAATGTAAACAGTCTCTTATTTAGCCACCCGCTAGGCGAGCGCATTAAAGCATTACGGATCTAAAACTTGCTATAACTTCAGTATACCAAACACTTTATATGTGCAGTGAGATATTCATTACAAATCTCTTATGGCATTAGACATAGAGGTCACAATCGCATAACTTGATTAAAAATCCGCATCGCGTGGTTTGTGGTGCATATTGAGTGACATTTTAAATGCAAGCCACGCTCACTTTGTACAAACAAATATTTCGTATTGTATTGTAAAATGAAATTGTATAAATCAATTTCTCTGCTGAAATATTGAAGCTGCGATGGCTGAAAGGGGTTAAATTAACCAGATGATTACGGGTACAAACCACGGGCCACCCATGACTGTTCTGATAGTCTTATATAGTATAGTTATAATGTTTGTCTGTATGTCCTTTATAGACTCAGAATAAACTGGACCGATTTTAATTAAACTTTCAGATAATTTTTAGAGTGGTCCAGTGGACAAAAGAAATGGAATTGAAACTATTCAATTTGACTTTTAAAAATCATCAACTCTACTGGTGGTTCAGAAAATTGTTACTGCTGAGAAGAGGCAGAAAGAATCACGGCGCCTAGTATTTTCCCAATATATCTTGATACAAATTATTCAAATCTTACAAATGTCATAAATGTTATAATAGAAAAATATCAATAAAAATTATCGAGAGATAATAGAAACCGGCATAAGCTTGCGGCTTCTACTTTGCGCCTTGCAAAAGCACGTAAGTCATTTGTGTATAAGTTTCTATAATCACGTTCCGCAATCCGCAAAGCTTTGTCATTACAACAGTTAAAAAACACTGTTAAAAAGAGGCTGATACTATATATACTATACTACTATACTGTTGAGGATTACTTAGATGATAAGAATATATAGCTACGCTTCGACCCTGTACAAGACAGTAATGACTAAATGTAACTAGCAACCACCGAGTTTCTTGCTGGCTCTCTCGGTAGAACAGCTTCCCGTGCCAGCAGTAGAGTTGACGATTCAAAAGCATTTGTTTGCAAGTTTAATACATTTATAACTCAAATAAAGAATAGTTTACAGCAGTGTACGTCCAACGGTTGACGAAGAAGGAGATAAAAATAATAAAGGCGAAAGTATATGAGTGTGTTTTAACCGTTTTATCGCTCTAACTGATTAAAGAAATTCTGAAATGATCTAATCTACTAGGGCTATGCCTGGTCAAATAAATCTTATTTGTGTACACCAGAGAAAACCGACTATGCATCTGAAGGTAATTAGATTCTAATCGTTATCGCTTTCAGTGTTTAAACCACACTGATATCACACAATTTCTCACGATATTTTGACCAAGTTCTTCCGGTAGTTCTTGCACACGTTGCATGCTTTAAACAATTCATTTTACCATACGTATGGACTCCAGTATATAAATTTTGGTGGTAGGTTGAATGGTATAGTCAACCGTGAGTATCAAGGCTAATTGGAAGTTTCATACGTCCTTCTTCCTTTGAAATTTAAGGTGAGTTTTTTTATTCCAACATTATTATTTACATATTATTGTACGTAGTATTTTATAACTTTCACTGGTCCGTTTAGATCCGGAGGTCAAGGGTACGGTTACCACCGTACCCTTGCCCATGGGCCAACATTTTCTTAAAAAACAATTTGTTTGTTCTTCGTGTCGTAATATATTAGTTCTATTGTAATTTGAAAATGTATTTATTAAAATTACATTATATATACCAAATCATGTGACTAAACGAGTTAAGTATGAACGTTGATGGGTATGTGACTAGAGGGAGGCCGAAGAAAAGTAGATTGGATTTCGCGAAATATGTCATGCATAGAAAAGGAGTAGCACTAGAGTTGACGAATAAGACAGAATGGAAGAGAAAAACATGTTCTGCCAACCCCACTTAAAGTGGAATAAGGGCAGGAGAATGATAATGATGATATTTAGTAATTGTATGTCAGCTATAACACCAGTAATTAACTTAAGTTAATTACTTTGGGGATCGACGACCGTGTGTGTAATTGTTCCATATATGTTCGACTGGCCCGTTAGCGCAGTTATACAAATATACACCCAGACTCGAAGAACCAACAAATTGTTTTTAGAAAATTTTGGCCCTCGGCGGGAATCGAACCCGCTACCCGCAGAGCTGAAGGCAGGGTAACCCACAGCGCCAACGGGCCAGTCAACATTTTTGTTTATTTTCTTTTTATGTAGTGGCTGTAGTATATATGGAATAGCTTATCTAAATTTATAATAGTTAGAGTAGATATAGTAGATATTCTGTAATTAAATTAAATAATTTATATTATTTTTAAGTGATTATTTACTACAATATATTTAAAGTATACACTCTTTGCTGATTTATTTTAAAATATCTTCATCATTTTTCATCTTGATCATGTGATCACGACTTATTAAAATTCTATTATTTTGATGGCGTGAGGAACAGTTATGTGCAACTTCATAACTTGTTCTTGTGATTTAAAATTGATATTCAATTTAACGCACAAAATAATAAATATGTATAACGCACAAAATAAATATAAATTAAAACGAAATATTATAAATTCATTGTTTTAAGCGTTATTAAAAATTAAAAGACTAGTGCATAGTGCAATCCTATATTATGTCTTTGCTTTTTCAGTAAACCACTATTGCCATGTCGGATCAAGCAAGAAAAAACCTCTTGTTATTTTTCGATCGCCCTACGGAGCCATGTTTCATGCCAAAAGGCGACGATACTGTCTTTGAACTGCCTACTAATTATTATCCCGAAAAATACAAGCCCGTAAGCGGCATCCTTGCCAGCCGTTTTGGTGAAGATGCGCAGCGCACGATTCCGGTGCGCAATATTGCCTTACCTAATCTTTCCTTCCCAATGCAACTGCCTTACAACGAGAACTTTTCACTTTTTGTACCTAAACACAGAAAAATGGCAGGACGTCTTATTGATATCTTCATGGGCATGCGTGACGTAGAGGATTTGCAGTCCATTTGTTCATATTGTCAGGTGAGAATGAATCCATACATGTTTAACTATTGTCTCTCCGTAGCTATTCTACATAGAGAGGATACCAAAGGTTTGAACATTCCAACTTTTGCGGAGAGTTTCCCTGATAAGTTTATGGACCCTAAAGTGTTCCGTCGCGCTCGTGAAGTGAGCACAGTTGAAGGTAACAGATTACCAGTCGTTATTCCACATAATTACACGGCAGCAGCGTCAGAACCGGAACAACGAGTAGCGTACTTCCGCGAAGATATCGGCATTAATCTACATCATTGGCACTGGCATCTCGTATACCCCTCTGACTCAGGCGATCGTGCCATTGTTAATAAAGACAGACGTGGTGAACTTTTCTATTACATGCATTCGCAAATCGTCGCTAGATATAGCACGGAAAGAATGTGTAATGGTTTGAGACGTCCTAAACGGTACGATGATTTCCGAAGTCCTATCGAAGAAGGCTATTTCCCTAAGCTTGATTCTCAAGTAGCCAGTCGTTCTTGGCCGCCAAGGTTTGCTGGTTCTACAATTCGTAACGTAGATCGTCCTGTAGAGGAAATAAAAAGTGAAGTTGGGCATCTTGAAAGGTGGAGGGACCGATTTATACACGCCATTGAAAAAAATTCTATCATTCTCCCAAATGGTCGTTCAATGAAATTAGACGAACAGACTGGTATTGATGTGCTCGGTAATCTGATGGAATCATCCATCATCAGTCTCAACCGTACCTTTTATGGTGATCTGCATAATTTGGGTCACATTTTTATCTCTTACTTACACGATCCCGATCATAGAAATTTGGAACAATTCGGAGTCATGGGTGACTCGGCTACGGCTATGCGTGATCCAGTATTCTATCGCTGGCATGCATATATTGATGACTTATTCGCATTATATAAGAGCAAACTTCCTCCATATTCTGCTGGGAATTTGAACTTCCCGGGCATCAGAGTATCATCAATTGGTATTGAAGGAGCTAGTGGTGGTAACTTATTTACCACGCAGTGGGAGCAAAGTACTATAGAGCTCAGTCGTGGGCTTGATTTTACCCCACGTGGCTCAGTGCTTGCTAGTTTTACACATCTGCAACATGACGACTTTAATTATGTTATTGCTGTAAATAACACAACTCGGTTGAATGTGATGGGCACAGTCAGAATCTTCATGGCACCTACACTGGATGAAGATGGTCGTCCACTTTCCTATGACGAACAACGTAGGCTTATGATTGAACTTGATAAATTCACAGAAGAACTTCCGGCCGGTGCCAAAACAATCCGTCGCCGCAGCTTGAACTCTTCAGTCACAATCCCCTACGAGAGAACATTCCGAAACCAGAACAACAGACCCGGTGATCCAGGTTCTGCTGAAGCTGCTGCATTTGACTTCTGCGGCTGTGGATGGCCTCATCACATGCTCATACCTAAGGGCACGGAAAATGGGTATCCTGTCGTACTCTTCTGTATGATTTCAAACTGGAATGATGACAGAGTCATTCAAGATCTGGTAGGCAGCTGCAACGACGCAGCATCTTACTGCGGCATTCGTGATCGCAAGTATCCCGATCGACGTCCCATGGGCTACCCCTTCGATCGTCCTGCCCAAGTATCTAGCTTGTCTGACTTCTTGATGCCAAATATGGCTATTCAAGAATGTGCTATTCGCTTTACTGACGCTACGAGACAGCGTGGACAACAGGGGTAACGACGAGATATTTAAGCTGGAGGCAAAAAATAATATGATATCATTATATTTACATATTTTTAAATTACTCATTAATTTTTTCACGAGACCCATGAAAATTATATTAAAAAGAGACATAGACATCGAGAGATCAATATTAGATACGGTTATGAAGTTTGGAAACACAACGAGCAAACAATGTATAGTTATTTTCCCAGATCGATTCTTCCACTAGTTTGGAACCCTTTTATGCGCTGAGATGAACTGGCAAGAAATTCAGTGACTGCTCTTATCAAGAATAGTAATTTAATGAGTGTAGATCCTTTATGAGTTTAAATCCTAATAACATAGAATACTTCATTGTGCGTAAGCGCGGATTTATGCAATAATATGAAAACACCGCTATACCACTTATATGGTATGGTGGTAGTTTCTTATAACATATAACACTAAAAATATGTATACATAATATATAACTCCTTTAGTTTGTATTCTTATTGATTAAATGGTTTTGATAAAATGAAGGCGATGAAAATGGACTAAATATTTTATTATTCTTTAGAAATAAGTTTCGGGTCACTCATTATAAAGGTGGTTCATCAGTGTGCAGAACTGTGCAGCACAGTGTGCGGCACAAATGTTTACTCTGTTCGACGCACTCAAGCAAACATTAACAAATTGTGCGCGAATATTCTAGAAATCTTCGTTCACATTTATGCACATCTGTGCGCGTACGCTTGAAACAGTGTACTCGTTGTTCACAAACACAGTTTTGCTTCCTCTACCGGAACGGAAACATTTGTTTGTACGCGGACATTAATAAGAAGTGGACGAATGAAAAAAAAATTATTAACTTTATAGAAATGTCTAAAGATATATTGTAAATGTGTATATAATTTAAAAATAAGTGTAATAATAATAAAGATAATACAATGTTTCTAAATGAACATGTTCGCGCACATGTGTGCGTCACTGTGCGCTTGCACAAGTTACACATAACATTGCCGGTGGAGACAACGTGATATCAGCTTAGTACGTGCAGTGCGGAAACTTTGTACACAATCTTTGTTAACAAATGTGCTATTTTGGTTGAATCCTACCTTAAGACCTCTAAAGTTTTTGGACATATGTTCTTAATTTCTAAGATCGAATAAATTAGCCTTTTATTACAATATATTTTTATTTAGTTCATCCCTATGTTTCCTAATATTTTTTAAGTAAAAAACATATGACTATGATACAAATTCGCCACTCTACTACAAAATTTATTTAATTTTATTTTCAACACAACTTAGTCTGATGCATAAAACTGATTGATGGAACTAACATCACTACTTAAACTCCACTTAACTTCTTAACTACTCCTGCACTTTTTACTTTGAATATATTTTTTCACTTTCATTTGAATATATTTTATATCTTGAATGGATATCACTAATGCGTGGAAAGTTTTGCCATTATCAAACTTATATAGTAGTAGAAAATATACGTATGCTTCATAAATATTAACCGTTCGATTGCGGCGATGCGAGATCACGCTGCACTTGTTATATGCCAAAAATTCGGATAGCGCGATAGCACTTCTCCTGTTTTTCGCTAAGAATGAGGACTCTTCCTGCAATCGGTAGAAAAAATGAGCCAATGTAAAAAGATAAATCGAATGTCGACTATAATCATTTTAAAACATCGTCAGGTCTAAAACGGCAGTAGATAATTTACACAGAATTTTTGTTTCCAAAAAAATATTACTACGCATTTCGTTCCGCACTTTTGGCATATATATAATGTGCTTTAGATGGTAAAATTAAACACAACTGAGTTTCTATAACAATACAGAAACGACATTTAATGCTATTTATTGTCTAAATCACAATAACTATGTTATTTTTTAATATTTTACTATTACAATTTAAAAATGACGCGATACTTCTTTATTTATGTTTCCTTCTATAGACTCAACTGCGGCTCTATGACATGAGTTGCGCGGGAAATTTAAATATGAAAGAAAATATTTTTCTTTATATATATAAGAAAATTCTTCAGCACTCAAACGGTTAAGAAGAAATGTATTTCTTTAAATGAGTAAATAAATCTTTATTCTTCAACACGCCTAGACACAATAACAGTATAAATTTAAAAGAAAAAAATAATAACGTAAACGCACAAAGCAAGAAAAAAAGGAACCGCGACATTTCTCGTAAAGATACATATAAAGTGTATACACTAATTGATAATGAATTTGTACATACACATATGATTCTCAGTTATTAAAGCAATATCACTCAGACTAACAGGGCTGGCCATACATAGTTTCAACACAGACGGCACAGTTTAACAATTTAAACTCAAAAATTATAAGCAACTGGGTAAAGGTGGCATTTAAAAAATATAAAATAATAATCACTTAAATATTATTTTATCTCTAATCATATTCAATCCAATGCTTTAAATATTCTTATTAAATTCTATTCGCATCGTTCATCAATTAACACTGTTCACTGCTGATTAAGATTGATAAACAAGATAGCAAAGTTTCCTAAATAGCTCAATATTTTTCAATAATTTTTAAATAATTACGTTTTGCAGTAATTCAAAAAAATTGTGGAATAATCAATTATATACACCATTTTATTCGCGGCTCGAAATATAATACATTTCATTTTCAGTTTTTCATACTGCATCAATTAGCTTATCAATATATTTTTTATTATAAAAAGCGAGAAATTCAAAGAGTATATTCAATCAATTAGTTAATTGAGTAATCATTTTCCATATTTCTGATGTATCGATATTAAAGTCCCTCGTGTATGCATTGCAATTGATTATGCAAATTGGATTGGATATTATATAACAGTTATTATATTTTTATAATATTATTATCAACATTAAGTGTATATTGTTTAGATTTCATGTTGTTTTTTGGTTTCATGGTATATGTCGCAAACATAGTTTTGAGGGAAATTGCGTAGTGTAGCAGCTTTAAAACTCGTGCATATTAAAGACACCCATAACTTGGAAGACCAAGTAAAAACTAGGTTTTTTAATACTTAGTACCATGATCTCATAGTTGGCATTGAAATAATAATCACAATGTATCTAACTCAATTAGATTTCAGGAACAAGAGCAATACAGTAAGTACAGTAGTACCCAGTAGTAGTCTTTGCACATTTCACTGTACCTGAAATCTAACTTTCTCCATGTTCTTTTTTTTAGTTTTATTAGAGCAATACTTCTTCTTTTTTTATCGAAAATCACTTTTTGTGAATAACATCGTTTTACTGTTTAATTCATAAATCTTTATAGCGGGTCAGAATTGGGTTCAGAACAGCTTAAAAACATTTATTTGACAAAATTCCAATCGAATCTTTAATCCAAATCTGGACATGAGTTTTCAATAGCGCTCTCACTAACCTTTTAGTTAATCCCCTGACGGTCTATGGGACGTGCTATTACTGTTATTAGAAGCAAATTGCCTAAACCAATTTTAGTTGCACACTTTTTTTGTGCAACAAGTGACGAGTCTACAATCTATGTTGGACTTACCTTTACATGAGTTCAAAAAGCAATCGAAAATACACTTATTTATAAAGCTGTTGAAGACTATATTGATGATAAGAAAGCTTGGATTTAAGTTGCGACCAGTTACGCAGTAGAATATATTGTAATTTTTGTTATGTAAACAATTATATACCTATGAAGGTAATATTTATTTTTGACAAGCGTGAACACCGAGTTTCATGGTCCTGGTTCTTCTCGGTAAGAGCACCTTTACGATACAGTCGTAGCTTCATTGTAATTTGACGATTCAAAAGTGCTTGTATAGGCCAACTTGCATAAAGATTTATTTGAATATGAATTTGACTATGAAACCTGGTTATGCTTACATTTATCCGTTAGTTCTTATTTCGCGATTAATCCTGATATATCAATGCAATATTAATTAATTATATAAATATTGTTTCAAATAAATTTGTTTTAGATTCGCGTTATACCATCAGCTACAAACTGTCATTGGCCCGTTTAGGGGAGACCTATATATATAGCATTATACATTGTAAAGTAAGTTTTCAAAAAGTGAAAATTAGGTCCCGTTTCAAAGTACTTTGAATTACCGAATGCTTAATGTAGGGTGGGAAAGATCATAAAAATTAATATGTAGTATTACTACGTACTTTTTATAAATGCATGCATGAAATCTTTTATTTCACTATATGTTTCGTTAACGCCGTGTGGTATCCAGCTGAGTAGAAAAGACCAACCTCTTTCTTACCGAGGGGTCGTAAAATATGACTAAGGTAAGTTGACGTCTGCCTACCAGCCGGTCGTAAATGACAGCCAAATCATGTGACAACATGTTTTTAACATGTTGTGCCGACCCCACTTAGAGTGGGATAAGGGCAGGACGATGATGATATATGTATTGTAAATGTAAGTATAAAAGTCTCTCTTTAGATAAATTCAGAAGTGTCGATCCAAGATTTATATTCGCTAATCCTAAACGAATGAAATTAAATTATAAATTTAAATGTCGAGGTTACGGTTGAACAATCAATAACAAATACAAAGTATACAGAACCATTGCGACTAATAATATCGAAGAATATGAAGCTTATGATTACCCAGTATCAAAGATTCTTAAATTGCACCCAACGAGAGCAAAAGAATTCTTTTCAGTTCAGAAACTTGAGACTTTAATATCTTTGTTATTAGATACTGCTGCTCTCGACGAACAATTATTATTAACTACATTACTAGTCATCATCATTCTCCTGCCCTTATCCCACTCTAAGTGGGGTCGGGACAACATGTTACAAACATGTTGTCATATGATTCGGCTACGAATTTTACAACCGGCCGCCTGCCTGACGTCAACTTACCTCAGTCGCCTTTTACGACACCTCGGTAAGAAATGAGGGTGATCTATTCTATTGTGCCGGATACCACGCGGCTATTAACTGCATTACTAATGTCACAGTTTATGTATTTTCCTTACTGGAATAACAGATGGCGTCACTAGTACTTGCTTCGTGCTTAGTGCTTGCTTAGTGCTTTTGTAATTACATAATAAGTCCCTTTTACAAAATGTTCGTGGATCAACATCGCTTGCCTATTCCTTTGGTTCAAAGTGCATCCTGCTAGAACACTCAGCCCAAGCGATATTGTAAACGGTACATCTTCTAGTACATCCATTCTTGGAATGCTGTGAAGGGTTGCTTCGCGATGCTCTCCGTATTGATGGCATAATTTCACTATCGTGTCATTTGAACGTAATATTCTTTCCTCCGTCTGTCTGTATGGGTCATCGCGTTATAACTTTAATATTTCGAAGAAACTTAAAAAGAAACAGATACACGCACTTAGATACGAAAATTGGCAGTTTAAGTTTAAAATTGTGAACTAAACCAAGCACGATTTTCAAGTTTTTCATCCGCTGTTTATATATAAAGTTTATATATACCATAAGCCATTTTAAACTGCCAAGTTTTGTAAGAACTTTTTTAAGTTCTCTCGAAGTTTTGAGGGTGTATAGGTCAAAGTGACCTTTAATTCGGATTCGGTGAGTCGAAAAACGTACCCGGTGCCCGGGCACCGGATACGTTTTTCGACCACCACACGGTACCGGTACCGTGTGGTGGTGTTACTGTAAAAGTGAAGTAAAGTAACGGCCTGTTACTATACCACTGCTGGGAATAGGGCTCCTCTCTCCATTTTTGAAGAGAAGGATTGGAGCTAGGACCTACCACGCTGCTCCGAAGCGTATTATAGGTTACACATATGCCTAAAATTCTCTTGAGATATGCAGGTTTCCTCAAAATGTTTTTCTTTACTTCGAAATGCTTGTGATAAATTGCAATTATCAATTAGACACATAAGTTTTAATAGAAAAACTATATAATATAATATCATCATCATTCTCCTGCCCTAATCCCACTATAAGTGGGGTCGGCAAACATGTTACAAACATGTTGTCACATGATTTAGTTATGTATTTTACGACCGGCCGCCTGCCTGACGTCAACTTACCGTAGTCGCCTTTTACGACACCTCGGTAAGAAATGAGGGTGGTCTATTCTATGCAGCCGGATACCACACGGCATTTACCTTAGTCGCCTCTTACGACACCTCGGTAAGAAAGGAGAGTGGTCTATTCTATGCAGCCGGATACCACACGGCATTTACCTTCGTCGCCTCTTACGACACCTCGGTAAGAAATGAGGGTGGTCTATTCTATGCAGCCGGATACCACACGGCATTTACCTTAGTCGCCTCTTACGACACCTCGGTAAAAAAGGAGAGTGGTCTATTCTATGCAGCCGGATACCACACGGCATTTACCTTAGTCGCCTCTTACGACACCTCGGTAAGAAAGGAGGGTGGTCTATTCTATACTGCCGGATACCACACGGCATTTACCTTAGTCGCCTCTTACGACACCTCGGTAAGAAATGAGGGTGGTCTATTCTATTCTGCCGGATACCACATGGCATTTACCTTAGTCGCCTCTTACGACACCTCGGTAAGAAAGGAGGGTGGTCTATTCTATTCTGCCGGATACCACATGGCATTTACCTTAGTCGCCTCTTACGACACCTCGGTAAGAAAGGAGGGTGGTCTATTCTATACTGCCGGATACCACACGGCTAATATAATATATATATTCAAATTATCTTATTTCAAATTGTGCGCCAAAAAACATTACTTAAAATTGCCAAGCAATAGGGACAAATGAAAATTTATAAATTGTAATATGATAACCGTTTTAGGAAGGTCAAAGAGATCGTTCGCATGCATGATATAGTAGGTATTGACGTCTGTTCCTCGATAACATATACGACTGTTCTAAATTAATACATTTGGAAACATTTTAGCGCTGACACATTGTAAGATGGTAATTACTATGTAAGAAAATAAATCCCGTTAGTTGAGAACTTCACATGCATGGTGTTGTTTTTTTGTTATTCACTCATTTATTCATTCACAGATATAAATAAATACCTACATTCTTAAATCATCATCCTCCTCCCCACTGTAAGTGGGGTCGGCACAACATGTTATAAACATATCCCATGATTTGGCTACGTATTTTACGACCGGCCGCCTGCCTGACTTCAACTTACCTTAGTCGTATTTTACGACACCTCGGTAAAAAATGAGAGTGGTCTATTGTACTCAACCGGATACCACACGGTGAGTCGACTTACCTTAGTCACCTTTTACGACACCTCGGTAAGAAATGAGAGTGGTCTATTCTATTTAGCCGGATACCACACGGCGGGTCGACTTACCTTAGTAGCCTTTTACGACATCTCGGTAAAAAATGAGGGTGGCGTAATAAATACATTCTTAAATATTTTCAAAACACAATAAACATTTTTTTAAATCGGGATCGAGGAGCGGAGCAACGACCCCAAGGACCCTCTCGGTAATTAGGAATACAGAATAAGAAAACACCTCACAATACCTTCCTTCTTAGTTAGGTATATGTCGAATACTTAATGCGCATTATTTCATAAATTCATTAGAAAGATCAAAATGTAGTATACATGTTTTCTTTTTTTCTTCTTTATCAAGAGATAGACGTCAACTGCTTGAATTACTTCTTAACAGGATCTCCACGCCGCACGATCTTGTGTCACTTGGATCCAGAAAAGTTACCCACAACCTTTTTGAGATCATCAGTAGACTTCGTAGGGTCTCCAGCAGCGCTGCATTTTCCGGTGCAGGATCGTCATTCTAATACCTTAAGACCCACACGCCCAAGAATTCCTAGCACCTGAAAGAAATAAGCTCGAAGCTTTGCAAAAATTGACAACTATAACAGAACTACTGTGCTATAATCCGCGCGGGTTAAGCGAATGCATGCAAAGCTAATATGTATAAAGCAGGCAAAATTCACATACCTAACACATGCAAGACAAGTCGCCACATGCATCCCAAGACGTCTCCACCAGCAACAATGCACACAAGCAATATGCAACCACCACCAAAATCTCGACGATCGTTTTGTCGCAAAACCGAACATCATCAGGAGGATAGGTTTCACGACAAAATCGTAATGCATTGTTGCTGGTGGAGGCGTCTTGGGATGCATGTGGTCATGAATGTGTAAGGTACGTGAAATTTGCCTGCTTCATACACATTAACTTTTCATGCATTCGCTTAACCCGCGCGGATTATAGCAAAGTAGTTCTGTTATTGTTTATGTAATACGGAATTCCACAAAGTAATTCCTGTTTCTATAAAAGCCATACTTCCTTAACGCCGAGAATACTCAAAGTATTATTTATATATCTTAAAGATATATCATATTCCTCGATGTTAAAAAAAAATAAAGTAGTTACAATCCCACAGCTGGGATTGTAACAGGCCGCTCCCTCTCTCTCCGTTTCTGGAGAGAAGGGTTGGAGCTAAGACCTACCATGCTGCTCCAATGCGGATTGGTAGGTTACACATATCTCCAGAATTCTCTAAAGATATGCAGGTTTCCTCACGATGTTTTCCTTCACTGAAAAGCGTGTGATTAATTGCAATTACCAATTAGACACATGAGTTTTCACGGTCTCACCGCTGGGCTATCACAGGCTATTCGTGATGATTATAGAGATTATATTTTAGAAATAGCTTTCTCGTGACGGTATTTACTACGGTCATGTCATTTTGAATTGTTTCTTTATAAATAAATATTATACTAGAGTATAATGTTATTGATTGAATATTTGGTCATAGTGGTTTCCCCATAAAAGATAGATATATGCTGTCGCGGAGTTTAATTTAGAACTATTAAAGACAAACAATACTACGGTACATCATCTTTGTGTAACTCTAATGGTTTAGGCAGCGTACGCCGAGATAGCTCTCAGAGGTCAGATTTTTTCAGACTTTATTGGCATGTATCGTTATATTACATAAAATCATTACAAATTGTAGCCTATATTTTATTCCGATGTATAACCTATACAACTGTAAAGTTTCATCCAAATCCGTCCAATAGTTTTTTCGTGAAAGCGTAACAAACATCCATCCATACTCACAAACTTTCGCATTTATAATATTAGTAGTAGGATTAGTAGGATAGGACTACAGTAACTAAATAAGGTAGTTTGAACTCTTCCTCTGAATATATAAGTTAACGATATTAACATGTGAACAAAATATGTCCAGTCGGTCAATACGTATTCGAGTCCAAGTTTATCCAATCTTCACTCATGTTTATTGCAATGTTTTTGAACGAAATGCTAATTTCCGTCTTCGCATAAACCGCCACCACAGTGTTGATCGAAAGATTCTGAGAAAAAAATCGATACAATCAATATAATCTTTGAAATAACAATTTTTCTTCTAATAAAATTTTTCGTTCGTTAAAATTATAAAACAAAACTTTTCTTATTTTGTTACAATTCGCGACAAAAGGAACCACTTTAGAAAAACTATCGCACAAAAATTCATGTTGAAAAGGTCAAATATACAGTGATACAATTAAAGTATAGTCCACTACAGAGATTTGGTTATGTATTTTACGACCGGCCGCCTGCCTGACGTCAACTTACCGTAGTCGCCTTTTACGACACCTCGGTAAGAAATGAGGGTGGTCTATTCTATGCAGCCGGATACCACACGGCATATACCTTAGTTGCCTCTTACGACACCTCGGTAAGAAAGGAGGGTGGTCTATTCTATGCAGCCGGATACCACACGGCGTTCAATAGTACATAATATAGTTAAGGCTAAAGTCAAACTCGGATGGGCAAAGTTTAGAAAGCTACGCGAGATCTTTCGTCCAAAATACCTCACTGCCTGAAGACCAAAGTCTTTTAACAATGCGTGTTGCCAGTGTTGACTTACGGATCTGAAACGTGGTCGCTGACTATCGGCCTAATAAGAAAGCTCAGAGTCACTTAGCGGGCGTTGGAGCGGGCTATTCTTTGAGTATATGTGATCAAATCAGAAATGAGGAGATTCGTGGAAGAACCAAAGTCACTGACATCGCTCAGCGTGTCGTGAAGCTGATAATGGCGACCCCGCACTGGAAAACGCAGCGTCAATAGACGTCCTACAAGGTGGACTGATGACTCGTAGGGGAGCAGCTGGATCAAAGTGGTACAAGATCGTCTAGTGTTGAGATCCCGTGAAGAGATCTATCTTCAGCAGTGGGGGTCCATCAGTTGAAGGAGAAAAAGTTAAATAAGCATCATTGAGTAGCATATTTTTATAGAGTTGACAATTCATAAACATATACAAGAACGTAGGGAATCGCTAAACCTTGTCTTTCTGTTCAAATTAGTAAGAGAGGATAATCGGTTGCCCAGAGTTGCTACAAAACATAACTTAAAAACATCATCTAAACTACCAGGGTAATCAAAATGTTCACCATTTGCTACAAGCTCGGCAAAAAGTAACCTGGGCCACCATGCCACCCTGAACAGAATATAACGTCGCTACAACTATTTACTAAAAGAATTAGATGTAGACATATTTAGCGATAGCATACATATTTTTAAACATAATATAATTAAATTTAAAAGAAATAATTAAGTTGACAATATTGTTATAGTTTTTTATTTTTAAATATACATAGTAGATTTTGACGATTCAAAAGCACTTCAAGTTTACTTGAATAAAGAATATTTTGAATTTGAATTTGTAATATATTCAAATATTGTACGCGTTCCTATTACATGCAGTGGTAATCTATATTTAAGACAACATTTAATTAAGTAGCTTGTAGAGTATTTTATAGTATTAATAATATTATAGTATATGTAAGTCTTGTGGGTTATTCTTATAAATTAAAATAAAATACAGTTTATTGATATATATTTTTTTAATTTTAATCAAATCTAACCACTGCATGCTAGTAATCTGGCAATGTTTAAGCTCTGCTCTAAATACTGAGCCTGCAATATTTATAAGAACTATTTATTTTATACATATATTTGCTAATAGTGTTTACCTAGATAATAATAACTTTTTGAATCCCTATTTTAGTCAAGAAAAATATCCATGTTGTAAATATACATGATAGGACATTTAGGCACATGTAACACATTTTTAAATAATCTAATTATATTACTTATTTCATCTGCTGAAAGGATACCTCTCATTTGAACTAAAGTTCAAAAAATTCTTATTCGTACCATCTCGGGTAATTAATTGCCTCCTCACGTGACAAGAGTACTGGTTTCTTTTTCTCACATAATGAATATCATCAGCTTAACGATTCAACGCGGAAACGCTGCCTGTATTCTTGGGTCCATTTAACATGAACATGATTTGTATAATACTAGAGTGTTAGTAATTTAGGGTACATATAAATATAAATAAATATATGTGACACTTACACACACGGTCGTCCGTCCGCAAAATAAGTAACTTAATACTTGTGTTATGGGTGACGGATAACTGGAAGATATACTACATATATAATTTTAAATACATACTTAAAAACAAATATACACTCAGGCTAGAAAAACCAACAAATTTGTAATAGAAAATGTTAGCCCTCGGTGGGAATTGAACCCGCGACCAGCGGAGCTGATGTCAGGGTCACTACCCACTACGCCACCGGGCCAGTCCAGGCCAATCCAGTAAATAAATAATAATTTAGTTTTTTTTCATAATTTTATGTCAAGTCATAAACCTTATCTTGATTCTTACTATAGTATTAGAAACTATAAGTAATTAAGTTATTTTTTCAAGGTAATCAACTCTCTGACTTCATCTCATGGTCTCTTACGTTACAATATTCGCATTTCCGGCATTTTTTTTTGTTGTAATTGATATACTACTAGAGTTATTATAAGTGCAAAGTAACCGCTTTTATATATAGATATAAACTATATACAAATATATCTTTGTTTTTGAGTTGTAGATGTACCTTATTTTAATTAGTACCTTCCGCCTAGTTAAATAAAAAAACGGATTTATATAATGGAATGTTCAATGAGTTCTATTAATGCATTGTTATAACAAACCAAAGCTGTATAAAATATTATCGAATAATAATTATCGATAGTAATATCGATTTCATCATGTCATTTCGTGTGATAATTAGCAACTAACTCAGACGATTTAAGTGAAAACTTTTAATTATCGTTTAAAATAGTATTTCAATTAAATATCTGTAAATTCGTTTTAGTTTAACTTACATCCCATATACCTATCTAGAGTAGTAATCTAGAGTAGTAGTAGTACTAGTAATCTAGTTATTTAAACTAATTGATATTGCTATAACTTATATTCTATATTAAAATTAAAAAAAAAACAAAAAGTTTTATGCAGCAGAAGTACAAATAAAGGTGCAAGTTAAATCAGGGATTAAATGCAAATAACCATACTATATATGACTTCTTACTGATCCCCGATTGTTTAACGTGAAATTAACTGAGAACGTCCCAGGTATTGTTTTAGACAATTGATGAAAACAACAGATAACTTGCTGATTAATTATTCCACACCACGCTTATCCAGCAACGGAGTTTTAAAACTCCTTCGGTTCTTGTCTTTAACCAATGCTTGCCTAGTAATACGTAAATTAAATAACAAACAAAATTGTTATTACTACTTTATCTTACTTTCATTGACTTTCACATACGAAATATCGATAAAAGAATCGATATCATCTACATCACTAGATATGCTAAACTACTGCTGATGCACGATACGATACATGACCTTAAAATACGTCGTACTTGATAACGTTCAAGTGTTCAGTCCAATACAACTGTACACAGCGCGCAGACGCATTTTAAAATGGCGGAAAGCGAAGCTATTAGTTTTTGGGACGAATTGACTAGTCCCATTAATTTAGTATTGGTGTTTTTTATTCTATACCTAGTTTATAAGATCGTTAGGTCACATTTTGAAAGTGTAGAGCCCGCGGCGCCTCCCCCGCCGCCGATGCCGAAACTCAGGAAGGACATGACAGTAGCAGAATTGAAGAAATACGACGGCACTGATTCGGAAGGCAGGGTTCTTCTAGCTGTTAACGGTATAATATTCGACGTGACCAACGGGAAAAGATTCTATGGGCCTGGTAAGTTATTGTTTCTTTTCTTTTAAAATATATTTGTGGCATTTTTTCATATAATTATGGATGGATATATGTCTAAAAGAAAACCGAAACAAAGATGGATATTGTATCAGGCATGATATGCATATAAAAGGAGTAGCGCCAGAATGAAAGAAAATGGAAGGTGAAAATGAAATATCCCGACCTAGAGTGGGATTAGAGTAAGAGAATGATGCCTATCTGTAAGCCTTTATATTTTATGATGGTATTGTATGTTTGCTCATCCCTCTACTCTACTCTACTCTCTACTCTATTCTACTCTATTCTGGACATAAAACTCTTACTAGGACTTTACTCTATTATGCTAACACAGTCTTCAGCTGCTTTCAGTTTGAATTTTACCAGAACCTTAGAACGTTAATGGGTTTAACAGTTATAATGAAAACTCGCCGGTATCGATAGATTTATTTGGACTCAAAAATATTGTATGATATTACCGGCTTTTACTCGTGGCCCAACTCAGACTAGATTAGATAAAGAAGTAGGCTTATCACAAACTCCACTCTTACATAGAAATATTATCTACAGATATATTTTTTAGTACTGACCATAGGTGATGATGTTATCTTTTTTATTTTTAACCAGACTTTGAAGAGTGTTAAAAATGAATATGATATAAATTGACTAAGATATGCTTATAGCAGTAATCACTACCAGACAACCTTATATACTTACTAGCCGTGCCACCGGCTTCGCCCGCGGGGAAATAAGTGTGTCACAAAAGTTTTCAATTTTAATTTACATAAAACGTTATGTTCTATTAACCTAAACCTTCTTTAAGAATTGTACTATCATTTAGTAAAAACTCCGCTCAGTAGATTTTGAGAAAATCGATCACATACAAACTGTCAGTTTTTGGGACCTTTATTTTATAATATGCATAGATATAGAGATAATGAAACCTAAGAGAGGATTTCTACATTACATGGATACGTTTCTTGTATTTAAGGAAACCAACTCATAGTTCTCTAACAATCATAATTAACCGCTCCACCACGCAACACCATAATGTGAGTTTTTTTTTAATTATATATATTTATAAATAAACTACCGCCATTTTGATAAGTAAGAAGGCAGAAAATCTTGAGAAAACATGTAAATACACAGATAGTCAATCAAATATTTTAACCTGCGATTAAGCACCATGACGGGTATAAATTCTCTATTATTCAAGAAGACCTTTTTTCTCAATAAAATTTCCCAAAAAATCTGAAATAGAAACATACTGTTAATTTGCGTTTCATGTTTTATTGCATAGTATATAACGCCACAAATGATAATTAAAAATACAATTAGTATTTTTCTTACTAGCATTTATATATTACTCGGTTCCAAGTTGAACGTTTGAATAATTAATATATCGTATCGTAATCGTATTTATGTAATTAACATGAAGGTCATTTTAAACTAGTTTAGTCTGAAGACGTTAAACAAGATCGTCAGCCTTGGTTACTTTTATAACCGTTTTTATGGCTTATATAACGATTTTATACTCGTGTTTATATACAAACTTATATTTTAACTTTAATTTCTACCTTTTATCGTAAACTATATCGATATGATAATGACGTCGTCGCATCATGACGTAACAAAGTAAAATACATGTATGTCCTAAATGGTAATTAAAGATCTTAGTATTTCGGAAATATATAAATATTTGGAGACAAATAAGATGTATCCTTGATCTCTGCGATTGCTAGTTCATAGACCGAAACAACAAGTCAAAGATATTGGTTGCTAACTTTTTGTTTAAAAAACTAATGTACTTACACTGTATACTTTTCTTATAAATTTGTTGATAAGTTACTATTTTTTTAATGTATTATTGTGTGTGTAAGAGCGTTTATATTTTTTTTATTTAATATAGAAACGTTATAAAAACATTAATAATTTAAAAAAGTGTACAAAGGTCAACAATACCCCTTTGACAGAGATCTGCCAGCTAACCTAACAAGTGAGACAGTTTATAGTATTGTACTATATTACTTATAACAACATCTGTAAAGAAGCATTGAATAAAAGTAGGCGTTATTTCTCAAAATCTCTTTGCAGGTACAGAAGTGCTTGACATATCAAACATATAACTATTAGATAATACATAGACGTAGATGCTTATAAGCTGAGACGATATTGATAAAATTTATAACAACTGAAGATCGGATCGGGCGAGCATATAGGCAAAATAGTTATTCCTTGGGAAACAAGACAACACATGAATTAAATTCTTTAAACGTTTAAATTAACCTGTGGTACCATGGCGTTGAGGCCTTACGACTCTTTCAAAGGTTTTACGGGTTCAAACCCTTTCTTTATACACAAATAAACTTGTAAACAAGTGCTTTTACTACTGCTGGTACGAAAACCTGTCCTACCGAGAAGAACCAGTTAGAAACTCGGCAAAACTTTAAAAAAATGATTATTATAACTAGTTACATTACATACATAGGCTTGAAGGTTGAAGAGTAGCTATCCACGCATTCTTATCATCTACGTAATCTTCAACAGTATAGTAGGCTGTCTGTTAGCCTCCTTTTTTAAACTGTAATGATTGCATACTAATTGAATTTGAATTTGAATAGCACTCAACTTGACTCAACGATGAAGCCAAACGACGTATGGCAATGGCAAGGAGTGCTATTGACAAATTAAAAAATTCTCTTTAATATGTATATCTGAATATTATCTGAATATGGAGAGAGCCTCATAAATTAGACTGGTACGTTCACTCGTATTCCCAATCTTTTTATATGCTGCTGAGACGTGAACAGTGAAACAGATAAGAAGAAAATAGATGCTCTGGAAATGTGGTGCTGGCAAATAATGCTTCGAGTAACTTGGACTGTATTCAGGAGCAATATATTTATTTATCTATTTATTTATTTATGTACCAAAATTAAAACATAAGAAAATACAGGTAAAAGAAAACAAGTACAATCAAACAAGTATTGTAGGATTACTTATCTCTATAAGAAATCTTTGCCAGCAATCCTTGGTGGTTGGATAATTAGTGGAAACCTAGTATAGGTACATTAATAGTTAAAAGATACATTATTAAAAACAGTATAAAACAATTATAAATTAAATATGGATAAACTTACTACAAAAGTAATAATAAAATTATTTTGCTATAATCCGCTATACAGTAAATAGAAAAAATATATAGTGCTAAATGTATAGTAGACTATCCGTTTTTTCATACCCGTCACATGCAGGATTCGTAAAAACACATGCACAAACCTCCACATATCATTGTTGAGTTTGTGATAGTGAACGTGTGTAGTGCTTGTATACTGTGGTGGCGGTTTTTGCATGTGTTTTTACAAATCCTGCATGTATCGGGTAAGAAAAACGGATAGTGCACTATACATTTAGCACTTTCATTTAATTTTCTATTTGCTGTATCGTGGATTATAGCAAAATAATTTTATTATTACTTTTATAGTTAGAAACGTTTATAAAGTCAACGCTACTCAATAGGTACATACTAACAATGACTCGTCTATCCTTGAAGTCTATTACGCAATTGAACTTTGTATTGCCTAATTTGTTAGCCGTACGATTTTTACGCTACCAGTTATGTTTAATTCGTTTTTATTTGTGTTTTATCCATTAGCTTTTATTGTTTCTTATTATCATTTTAATATTTGTAATCGGTTTTTATTTTAACATATTTGTTTTTGAATTTAAATAATGTAGATAAATAATGTAGACAGTGACTACTAGGAACAGGTTTATAACAATCTAACAAGTTAAAAAAATTGAGTTAAAAACTTGTTGCCTGAGAACAGCATGCCGGGTTTCTCATATTCCATATGCTTTAACTAACGAAATTAGTAAGGGACTTCCCTTACTAAACATAGAATCGATATAGACATAGGATACTTTGGTATCTTACTCTTAGACGATACTGGGAATCAAATCTAGGACGTTGCAGATTAACCACTACGCTTCATCGATATCGCCCATTCATTTAACGATTTAAGTCACGTTTGGAACAGTTATACCAATATTCAACAGTGAATACTGGACGATCCAACTAAACTATAACGCCACGCTCAATCGAGGATTTTTGCAAGACTTATCCCACTTCTGATATATAAGACCCTTCAATTTCGTTATCAAAAATATATTCAGTCCCCATGTTAACCGTTTACTTCCACAACCAGAATATACCTAAAGGTGGTAAATATTTAGTAGATTTAGGTTCCTAAAACCCATCATTTATGTTTCTTAAGTAAACAATCGAATATTTTTACTTTATACTAGCTGTGCCAGCGGCGAAATCATCTTGTCACAATTTTGTTCTACAATTCAAATTTTAAATATAAAAGTAGTTATTGTGAGTTATCCATAAACGATAGAGACGTGCTATCGCGGACTTTTTAGTAGTATTTTATAGATCTACAATTCTCTAGTACATTACTTTAGCGTATCTCTGCTGGTTTACGCAGCACACGTGACTAAAGCTCCCAGCAAGCAAGTTTTTTAACAAGTGCGCGACCTCTTCAACACAATTTACATAATACCGATATGTACTATTTACTTAAACCATTCGGAAGTATTGCACTATATTTTGGTGAAAACCGGACAAACATCCGTTCAGTAGATTTTGAGAAAATCGATTACATACCGACAGACAGCCAGTTTGGGACTTTGTTTTATAATAAGTATAGTAGTTATTTATGTTACACAGGGGGGGATGCATAAGAAATTTAGAAAAGCTTATGTGGAGTATGGCACTAAAAGGTTGGCATACATTACACTAACATACAGTTTACATCTTAAAAAGATTTAAAATTGTTTAATGATTCAGTTTTATCTGCATATTTATTTGTCCAGTCATACACACTTAGCACAGTCCGAGTTATTGACTGATACGTGTATACATAATATATTTTTGGGTTGATGCGATTACAAACAAGTTTGATAACAAGGCTCGTTGAAAATCAACATTTGATAATAAAACAAACAATGAAGAGATTGCTTAAATAGAACAAATTATGCAATGTATCTATATTTATACATACTTTAATACTCAGCATGCAATACGGTCAGCATTAAAGTGACCTAATTAAAAATTAGGCTAAATTGAGTTAGATACATTGTAATGCTTATTGCAATGCTATCTATGGCATGCTACGAACAATTAAAAAAGGTAGTGTTTTGGGTCTCTTTTCACTCACGAGTTCCTTTTTTTTCGAACTGACTGTTGACCCTAACGGCTTAAAAGCGTCACCGGGCGGGACGCGCGAGCGCAGAAGCATCGTCGGGTTTGCGAAATGCAGAGAGTAGAGCGCAGAAGCTCTACTAGCGTCGGAGAACGTCGTCCTAAGGGTGCCTCCTGTGAGGCCGGACCATGGCTTAGGGCGACGTGTAGTGGAGGGTTGATGGTATGACTTAGATTAGTCATTGCGGCGTCGGAAGGGTGGCGAGAAGCCACGACCGACCGACGTCAGAAAACTGGGACCTCGTCTTCGCCGGTGAAGACGCTGTGAGACGAGTTCCGTAGTCGCTACGCTATTATTGCAATTTGCCACAAAACAACAGTTCTTAATTAGGCCACTATAATATTAAGATTACGATATGTTATTTACTTCCTAATTTTGTACAGTAATAGTTAGAATTTAATAAATACTTTATAGAAGGAGGCGTAACTTTACGGAGATCCATAATACAAAAGTGATAATAAAGTTACTTTGCTATGATTTAGTATAATCGGCGATAAAGCGAATAGAAAAAATAATAATGATAAATGTAATGCCGTGTGGTATCCGGCTGGGTAGAATAGACCACCCTCTTTCTTACTGAGCGGTCTTAAAACACGACTAAGGTAAGTTGACGTCAGGCAGGCGGCCAGTCGTAAAATACGTAACCGAATCATATGACTAAATGTTTGTAACATGTTGTACCGACCCCACTTAGAGTGGGATAAGGGCAGGAGAATGATGATATAATGCTAAATGTAGAGAATCCTATCCGATTTCATTCTATGCATGCAGGATTCGTCAAAACACATGCACTACAAACCTCCATCACCGCCACTACAATACAACAAAAATTGCACACATTCACTATTACAAACTCAATTATAGTTTCGCTCCACAACCAAAGCATCGTCAAGATAGAGTCTACGATAAAATCACAAGTCGCGTCAAAAATAAAATTTTATTATTACTTATGAACTAAGTAAATAAATTAATAAACTTTAGCATAGTCGTTTAATTATATTGTATTAAATGTTTAGATATTAAAACACAGCGGAAGTCTATTTGATTTAGAATACCTATGCAAACCACAAATTAACTTAACCGATAGTGATTTGAATCCATTGTACAATTGTGGTTATACTGCTGTAATATTTGCTTATTAACCAAACAACGTCTAATTAGACTTAAATCATTATTACGACATTATTACGAAGTGTATAGCCATTGTAGGTACGAGAATTTTTAATAAATCCTTCTATTATATTAAAAAGAAATAAGATCTTTATTATTTTATCTACTCTGATACTATAATACAAAGATTATAAAACTGAAAACAAAATTCTTATGACAAACATTACGTACAGAACAAAAATAATAAATTAAAAAGTTTCATTACGATACAGGTCTTGTATGGACACCTGTATCACAATGTAACTTTTTAATCATAACGATACACCTATACAACTTCCAGCTGGACCAAAGAGGTTGAACGTCTACCTTAAAAAAAAGGTTTCAATGAATGGGTCCGCGGCGACGCAACACGCATGCGCAATCGATGTTTGCGCCTTGGCGCCAATATATGACATTTAAAAAATATTTTCAATATTTAAACGAAGTTTAGTTTTGTTTGTAAAAAAATAAGTTTTTGTGTAAAAACTTGTCTGAGAGCGGGGATAGTGGTGATTGTACACCAACAGATATTCTAAAACCTGCGCCAAACATGACCGTGAACCTGTTGCCGACGAAATCTAGGAGCAACTATATTAAATGTTACCACGAGTTCATGGAATGGAAAATGAATATTCAGAACATCAATAATTATTACAAGTATAAATAAATTTGTTATTATATTCAGCGTTTTATTTGCAATATTGTTTTACGTATTATAGTATGAGCTACTCTCATAGAGATAAAGTAGTGCATGATACTGTACATAACTTGGTCTTATAACACTCGTGTGACACTATAAAAAAACTCGCCTGAGGCTCGTTTTTTTAAACCACGCTCGTGTTATAAGAACCCTTATTATGCAACAGTATCATAAACTACTATATTCACGTAGAGCGTTGTTTAATAAAACAGTAAAAAGCGGTATAAACTAAGTCATTACGTGATAATCTCAAATATTATATAATATAATATGATAATATAGTATAATATAATAGCTGAAGAGTTTGTTTGTTTGATTTATTGAACGCGCTTATCTCAGAAACTACTGGACCGATTTGAAAATTTATTTGAGTATAAGATAGTCCAGAAGATCGAGAAGGGCTATATATAGACTATATAACATCACGCTAAGATGAATAGGAGAAGAGCAGCTCTAAAAAATATTGCGAAAACGGCATAATTTAAAGCTTTTTTTGAGTGCGCTAAGTAAACGGTGAAATTTATTGAAAAATCATGTATTACAAAATTGTTCCCCTCTATAAAGTTTTAAGTAAAAGTCCGCGACAACATATGTCTAGCTTTTAAAGAAAACCAACCAACTTTGACCTTAATTAATATAAATATTATGGTTTACTCAAATAATAAGATTCCACGCGAACGAAATTGCGTTTAATAACTAATATTATATACGTCAAAGGAACATCTTCAAAATAATATTTTTGTATTACCTTGGTTTTTTTTACTATTTTGAGTCTTTGTTACGGCAAAATACGCCCAAGTTGTGGCCAATTTGTCGTCATCTATACCCGAGTCGAATTTCCGCTTTTGGATGCGTCAAACACCTACCATAATATTATGTCTTGTGTCAGGGTAAATAGGTCCATATCTAATTCTGATTTACCAGGATAGACGGCATCCATATAATAATTAAGCCTAAAACATCATCACATCTCATTTACAGGCGGGCCATACTCAGCTTTTGCGGGTAGAGATGCGACTCGTGGCCTGGCTACGGGACAAGTTGCAGCTTCAGATAAAGAATACGACGACACCAGTGATCTCAGCCCAGATGAAGTTGCTTCAGCCAAAGAATGGGAAGACCAATTCAAAGGTACATATTAAATAATTAAGACTTTAAATAATACGGGTTATGTTAACTCTTTTTTACATTTTGTAAATATCGTGAATTATATTATGGGTGGCGACTGTTGGGTACACAAAACTCACTATATCCAAATAAATGTCTTTATTATATATAATACAGTCTTTATTATACTATGTACTATCGTAAAATCTTAAATACTAATGGCGTCCGATCCCACCGAAGTTAGGTAGGGAAAGGCTAGGAGGCGCGAAATTTCTTTCCCAGGCGTGGAACATGACACCTCAGGTGTCGAGTAGAGTCTGGGAAAGCGGCAAAACGCTGACTAGACGTAACATGTGCAAGATTTCGCTCGCAGAGAACATCACATTTGTAGGGTTGGTAAACCTACCCTACAAGAAGGACTGACGACCTCAAAAAGGACGTAGGGAGTCGCTGGATTTTACACAGTACAGGACGTTTATCGGTTGACAAAGAAGAAGAACAATGGAGACTAAAAATATCTGTACGTTTAGTTAGATAATTGCTGAATTCAGTTTCGATATAACTATAGAGATATTTGATTTATATCAAATATCTCTATAGTTATATCAGATATTATTTAGCATATAAGATTAAGATGGAACCAATCTTAGAAAAAGTCGACTCGGTAAATGAGGAAATAATCAGAGGAGATAAAACGTTAAATGATCAAGCAAAATATTTAAATGTTTATGTTTTCTGTTTCTTTTTGTTATATACTAACAATGCCCCACGGTTTCACCCACGTAAATACCGAAAGTTTACTAAGTCAGACTATAGACTTATTTTTGTAAATTGAAAGTTAGGCACTGGGACTTTTTTGATGTTTATGAATTCTTTTAAAAGGTATAGGCATATCCTTGGATATGATTGGTATCCTTGGAATATGAGCTAACTCAACAGTTGCAGGCCAATAACAATACGCTACAATCGTTACGGCATTTAGATCGTCGATTGTTGCATTTAGATACGCAAAATTTTAAACATTTTTTCCTCTGTATATGTCGTCTAAAAAACTACCAAATGAATTTTTATAGACCTTAGTATGGTTGTGTTATTAAAAAACAAATAACTGGTAAATAAAGCGGATAATAACACCTCATCTATGCCATAATATGTCATGATTCCAAAGTATTGGTCTCGCTATTCGCTTCTATAATAAAATTCCTCAATCCATTCTAGACCCAGAAGTTGTTGTTGTTGAAGAATGTTTGTCATAGAGATTCCAATTAAGTGTAAAAAATATGCTTATACATAAAGCATATTACAAAATTGAACATTATTTGGATGATAAGAAAGCCTGGATTTGAAAATCCTTTTAGCTTTATACAAGATAGCGGTTGAATAATGTATAATTGAAAATATTTAAAAGATTGACCGCCGAGTTTCTTGCTGGTTCTTCTCAGTAAGAGCAACATTCCGAACCAGTTGTAGCTTCATTAATCATATTGATGCTTGACGATTCAAAAGTGCCAGAAATGGTTTATTTGAATAAAGATTATTTTGATTTGATTTGACTTGATTTGATTATTATGAAACATCAAGCTTGAGCATTCCGTATTTCGCTGTCAACAATTGCTGTTTAAATTTGTTACAAAATATTCTTAAAATGACAAGTACGTATCTAATTTGAAATGCATAAATGTTAATATTCTTATTAAATTATGACACATTACACGCCACGATAGCATTACGAATGTAATATTCCGCAACCTTGCAAAATTATACTTTTGTTGTTTTGACTAAAACGTACATTTAAGACATAAAACATTATTTTATCCATTGGAGTCCCGATGATGCCTGTATCAAATCTTAAAAGGCTTTATATCTTACTAGCTGTGCCAACGGCTTCGACCCTGCCTTAACGGTCTTGCCTTTAGTGAGTTAGCTCTTATTCCAAGAATACTAATGATACCCATTTTTCATAATTAGATAATCTACAAAAACATCTATAGTCCAACTTTTTACTACCACGAGATCGGTATGGACGCGGGTGAACCCGCGAAGCATTGCTAGTGACATATAAGTTTCTTAAAACTCATATTCAAGATACTGTTGATAATTATACTGCTATTCATACTTCGACATCACTCACAAATAAATCCACGAATCGCCTGTATTCAGCGATTTTCAAACAAAAGATGGTTGATTGATTAATCCGTGATCAACATAATAAGAGAATTCTCCGAATCGAATTTAAGAGAAAAGTTTTAATTTCCCTTCGATCAAATTCTCTGGGACTCATTGAATATTTATTCATCCGAAGAATAAATTAAAATACATTAACAATATTTTAGACAACATGTAACTGTTGCTTGTTTTGAATCAGGGAACAGTTCAGCATTATATACAGTTTTATATAAAAAGGTAGAATATATCGAAATTCTAGACCGTGATGATAAACAATGACACATGACATTATTAAAATCTTTTCTGTAGATATCTCCTAATCTTTTGTTGCGTCATTTACAAATACTAAATTCTTAGCAAAACTATCAACGATTTCATAAAAACTATCTGATTATGTATTAAATTTTAAAAACTACCTTAAAAATTCAATCGCGATAACTAAATTATTAATTATTATTATAAACTAATTATTCTCGATGATGACGAGTTAGATTATTATCATTATTGTATTTGAAGCACATGACACATCTGAGGCAGAAATTTGCTAATTTGGTTTCATCATACTGAAACGCTAAATCTTTGACCTTGCCTGCAAAGTGATGCATATTTGGCTTAACTCAGAATAAGATACGTCTTGAGTTATTGAAGTGCAAAATATCGTACCTTATGCTTTAATTACCTAGTAAAGAAGCGGCCTGTTATTATTCTACAACTGAGCATAGGCCTCCTCTCTCCGTTTTAGGAGAGAAGGATTGGAGCTGAGACATAACTCGCTGATTCAATGCGGATTGGTAGGTTACACATATCCCTAGAATTCTCTAGAGATATGCAGGTTTCCTCGCGATGTTTTTCTCGACCGAAAAGAGGATGATAAATTGCAATTATTAGTTAGAAAAGCTCATTGGCGCCTGCCCGGGGTTTGAACTCTTGATCATGCACAGTTTCACCGCTTTTGCTATTATTTAGAAAAGATTTCTGGTATTAATTCTCATAATGTAGGTAATTTTTCTTGGATACTCGCCGATTAACAGTTTCTATTTAGATTAACAATAGTTATTTTATTCTATTTGTGAAATCAATGGAAAATATGGTCTTCGCCCTTTGAAGTAAATCATCATCATCCTCCTGCCCTTCTCCCACTCTGAGTTAGGTCAGCACAGCAAGTTACAAAAATGTTGTCACGTGATTTGTCTACGTATTTTACCACCGGCCACCTGCCTGACGTCAACTAATCTTAGTTGCCTTTTACGACACCTTGGTAAGAAATGAGGGTTGTCTATTCTACTCAGCAGGATACCACACGGCGGTGCCCTTTGAAGTAAATAAGCGTAGTATTATCAGTGTATAACAGAATATTCACCTGATATAAATAAGATGTTTAACGCCAAATCAATCTTGTACTACTGACCCTGAAATCGTTACCTCCATCACCTCGGTTCACTCCTGGACCTTGGAATTACGCATTATAACAGATTTTTCTTTGTAACGTATTAAGTCAAGAATACACGTTCTTTTAAGAAATCTCCGAGGTTGGTTGGATATTAAGTGGGTTTCAAACAAGGTAACATGTTGCAACAATTGTTGATCATTACGTTGAAGATAAGAACCGTAACCACAGCAAATACGGATTTTAGTATTTAAGGACGAGTTTTGCAAAGTGAAGTACTGTCTTTTTAAGATGTAATTGACATTTCTATAAAAGTTTTTAATGTAAAAATTTCGAAATGGCCTAGGCCCATTTTGCCGACTCCGTGTTATCCGGATTTAATAAAGTTCTTTTTTTTATTCGACTCGTATTAATGAACTTGTATACTGCTACGTCTGGATATTTATTGAATCAGTAATAGAAAAACGGCGTTTTGCGAAACTGCACAAAAGAGCCTGCGTTCGAAAATATATTACATGTATCCAGTATATATTGTTGTTGTATAATAATATTGCGTACATCCAATAAATATATACCGTTAGTATAGTTAAATTTTCTAAAGTCTGAGTAGAATAAATCTGACATCTTAAATCTATACTTATTATAAAACGAAGTCCCAAAAAGCTGTCTGCCTGTATGTAATCGATTTTCTCAAAATCTACTCAACGGGTCTTTGTACGGTTTTGCACCAAAAGATTGTGCAATACTTCCGAATGGTTTAGATAAGTAGTACATATCGGTATTATGTAAACTGTGTTGAAGAGATCGCGCAGTTGTTAAAAACTTGCTTGCTGAGAGCTTTAGTCGCGTGCGCTTCGTGAATCAGCAGAGATATGCTAAAGTAATGTACTAGAGAATTGTAGATCTATAGAACTAAAACTAAAAGTCCGCGATAGCATGTCTCTATCTCTTATGGTTAACTCTCAATAACTACTTTTATGTTTAAAATTAGAATTCTAGAAAAAAATTTTGACACGCAGATTTCCACGCGGGCGAAGCCGCTGGCACAGCTAGTATTGTTTATTTATTGCTTTTATTGACGTATTAACATTGTTCAAGGAGACGAAGTTACGGGGATTATGCAGATTAGTTACAAACGTAAGCGTCCGAAGTCAAGGTAGCGTAAATTATTTGAAATACATAACTCCGAATACTCTTTACACCGTTTGAGCCGCTTGTGTGTTACCAAAGCCACAGTAGAATAAGTCATATGGGTGCAGTTTTGAACTGAATACGATGTTTTTTATTTATTTATTTAATATTTTAAACATATACATGTACAAATTATTGTGTCCCTGGCTCCCAAACTAGTTTAAAGTGTATTTTGGAAACCAGTGCCCACCTTCACTTGTTTCAATTTACATATCATTCATTTACTTACCTACAAATTACCTAAAAATTACAATAACAAAGTGAATAAAAAAAAGGATTTAAATTAAAGTAAAAAGAACAATATTTTTAGATTATTAAGGTAAAGTAAAAAAAACAGAAAAAAAGACAAACTAAAATTACAGTCGTGTGCATGTGCATGTGGATGTGTGTAGTGAGAATGTCTTAAAATAAGATGTTGTGTAACGTTTTCCTCCCATACCCTTAGTACATATCTATGTACTTCACCATATTTATAAATTAATATTATTTAAATGAGGTTAGAGCGCCCGGGCTCTACCACTGAAATACATTAAACAAGCGCATAAGCGCTAGCGCTTTTAAATTTATATATTTGGCACGTGATTCGTCTAGTTGGTTAGGACCCATTTAACGTTGTGATTGTAATAACTCAAATCCTTTTAGAGCGTCAGAGACCACAGATTCATCAGATTAGAGCAGTAAAATAAACATAAATTATTATTAGTTATTGCACAATAATCGCACGATCCATAAACAGGTTATATATGTTCAATACATGAACCGATTCCATATATTTATTACATGAACGCATCCTATATATTCATTACACGAACGCATCCCATATATTTAATACACGAACCGATCCCATATATTTATTACATGAACAGATCCCATATCTGTTAATACATGAATAGATTCTTTATGTTCGATACATATATATGTTTATTACACGAATCGAACCCATTATATATATTAAAAAAATGCTGAACATTCAGAAGGTTGAATGTTCTTTATTGTAATATTTCATAAATAGCCATCAGAGAGGATATATTAATTTAAATATTTTATATTTAATTATATATTTGTTTGCCATCAGTATGGGTCATAAAGTTATGTCAATAATAACTGAAATAATGTATTTTAAAGCCAACAGAAGGATCACTCGGGTAACATATTGTAACTCTCCTTAAACCATCCCGATGGGAAGTTCAAGATAATGGGAAGATGAAGATAATTTTTGAAGCCATCAGAAAGATCATTCACTCGATCTAACACCTAGCTCTTAAACAACTCCGTAGAGTAGTTTAACAATGTGGTATCCTTCTCCCGTATTTTATATTCTTCCGATATGGAAAAATATAAAGGAAGAAGAGATAGTCAGTAGCTCCTCACCCGCTACCAACGGTGAGCTCCGTCCATAGGATATGAGCCCCCCCCCGTAGGGTTAGGGTATGCAATTTATAGTGCGTCTGTGCCCTCGAGCACAGGTTATTTATAATATGTTTTATAAACACCCGTCATTGCTCTTAAAGAGAATGGGGTAAATAATAATAATAATAAATAAGGACCGTAGTCCAAAATAAGGCACGTGTGCCCGGGTTTAATACTAGGACCTAAGTCCAAATTTCATTTCAGCCGTAGCTGTTGAGTTGGCGTTAGCCATAATTGTTTTGATGAGGCTCAAAGCCATAATTGTTGATATAAATCAACCAATTCTTATAATAAGACAGTGCATCTTGCCAATAGCAAGCATTTCAAGCGGTACGTTCCGCGTTCGTTGTCACCACGTGTAGTGGAAAACATAATAGCACGAAGCTAAAACTGTACATGACTCCTCGGATATCACATAACAGTAAATTGTTGTAATCGTTGGCACCACGCGTAGTGGCACATATATTGAAGGTTTGCATATGACTCCGTAGAGATCACATAATAGCAGGTTTTGTATTCGTTGATACCACACGTAGTGGCATAAATTGTAGGTTTGCACATGACTCCTCAGAGATCACATAACAGCAAGTTTTGTTTCGTACCACACGTGGTGGCAAATAATATATTTTGTAATTCATTACTCCGTAGAGCGTTAGCGTTATATATTTATATTTCAATTATTTGCATTTATAGTGCTAGCACTATTGTGTTAAATAGTTATATTTATAATAAAATGTGTCGACGCACGCTTGCGTTGAATTCTTTTGGCTTAAGCACCATCGGCATACAAGAATTAGTTATTTATTTGTTACATGTAGCAAGCTACGTAAGATAGAGATATAGCACAGGCAACACTTTCTAAAGCTAGTCCGCAATCTTGTTAGTAAAGACCCGACCAGCGGCCCTATGACATGCTATAATGTCGTAAACATTCGTGGTATCACTGACACTAAGCTATAGGGAAGCCCTCAGAAGGACTATCACACGTCACATGTAGGTTTTACCCCGCACGCTCCATGCAAAACTATGAACAAAGTCCACAGTTCGGTTCCATCACTGCTATGACATCGCTTCGGCTAGTAAACTAGACTCCACAACATCTAGCAACATTCGGTCGTGATTTCGGCACTACTGAAAGACAACAGACATCGTTTCCAACGCCAAATCATCAATCAGTAACAGTTAAGAAACCACATTGTACCAGCACTACTTTTGGAGTCCTAGGCGTCCAAAGATCAAACAAGGCTTCACAGTAGAGATCGGGGATCAATACCGGCCTAAAATTCAATCCGTATCACCCAAAACTCACCAAAGTAACTCTAGCTGCTCTGTATCAAGACGGAAGACCATCATGATATTCACAGCCTGGAGCAGACCGAGGCGAGGCTCGCTACAACGACCGAAATCATTGCAGGCCTGAAACCATCAATCCGACACCAGTACTCACCAGAGTCTAATTCGGTACAGTGCCCAGCACCACTCAGCGAAGTCACCCTCACCAAGTTATTTTCAGGCACTATATAGCGTTCGAGAATAATAATAAACTTGTAGCATGTAATAAAATATTACATTAATTTTTTGTGAGATAAAAGACCGAAGTCTCTCACAACACCGTTTAGGCAAGCCGAAGCTTTAAATATATGCTAGGGATCATGGCGCTACCCTGTACCTGGTACGGGAAACGTTAGCCTTCGCCTTTCAGCCGCTCGGCCGCAGCGCTCCCGGCAACGTCCGCCAGACATCCACCCACGTCTATTTCCCGCGACTGTCGTGACGTTCGGTCGCAATGGAAAATTTTAGTATGGAAAATTGGAAATGTATGGGAAAATTTTGAAAAAAATATTTTCATGAAAAATTTACAGATATGTAACGGGTATCGAAAACCCATTCTGAAAACCCATATAACATGACAAACAAATATTTTATATATATATATATACATTCCTTAACATACTACTGCTTCAGTACATAACTCTGCCAAAATGTATGTAAGGTTGGAACCGTCACAGTTGTAGCTATCTAAAATCGGATGCTCATTGGTTGAAAAGTGAAGTAATATACTTATTTTAAAAAAGAAAGAAAAGTATTTTTATTTACTTACAATATTACAGTTAACAAAATTTTGTTCATATACTTGTCATCACATATTTTGATATTTTTACATTTTTAAATAAGCAAAGCACTTTTTCTCGTTCATGGAACGTGGACTTTGACCTGACGTTTGAAATTTTATACATAACTTGTATGGAAAAGTGTCGTGTAAATATTAAATGAAACTAACGTTATATCATTACGCCGTGTGGTATCCGGCAGGATAGAATAGACCACCCTACTTTCTTACCGAGGTGTCGTAAGTGGGCGACTAAGGTAAATGCCGTGTGGTATCCGATTGCATAGAATAGACCAGCCTTATTTCCTACCGAGGTGTCGTAAAAGGCGACTAAGGTAAGTTGACGTCAGGTAGGCGGCCGGTCGTAAAATACGTAGCCAAATCATGTGACAACATGTTTGTGTCATGTTGTGCCGACCCCACTTAGAGTAGGATAAGGGCAGGAAAATGATGACTAACATTACAGACAAATATATATTTAATTTCTAAATAAACCTCTCTTCCATAGAAAGATTGGCCAAACTTATGTTGGCAGGTAATGAAAAAGCCAGAATTCCTGTAGGAATTAGGGGAATAGTAGGGTAGGGAATATACAGTTATTATGTTGTTCATTTTGTTGTTTTAGTCACCATAAAATGCATGAAAAACCTTATCGTTATCAAGGGTCATATCTAAACAACCTGTAACCTGTAATATATAAAAACAAATACGCTTCACTGATATTTACAATATGCTCGCCGTGTGGTATCCGGCAGAATAGAATAGATCACCCTCCTTTCTTACCGAGGTGTCGCAAGAGGCGACTAAGGTAAGTTGACGTCAGGCAGGCGGCCGGTCGTAAAATACATACATACATAGCCAAATCATGTGACAACATGTTTGTAACATGTTGTGGCGACCCTACTTAGAGAGGGATAAGGACAGGAGAATGATGATGATATTTACAATATGCATCACGTGATTATCGATGAAGAAAAACGTCGTAAGGAAATTTGCATATCTCTAAAACAATCCCTGAATATAGAGAGGTACTACTCCGCATTAGAGTAACGTAGTTTAATACCTAATATTTTTCCCCAAAAAGACACGAGATATGTGCTTTGGGATGAAAACATACTGTTTTTAAGTACATTACTTTTATCACGGAGCAATTGTTTACCATCAGTAGCATCATAGCTTAAAGTAAAAGTAACGTAATGACCTGTTACTATCCCACCGCTGGACAAAGGCATCCTCTCTCCGTTTTTGGAGAGTTCACACTGTTCTAATGCGGATTGATAGGTTACACATATCCCTAGAATTATCCAGAGATATGCAGGTTTCCTAACGATATTTTCTTTCACTGAAAAGCGTGTGATATATTGCAATTATCATTAAGACACATAAGTTTTAACAGAAAACTTATTGGTGCCTGCCTGGGGTTTGAACCCATGATCGTCTCTAGAGAGTCGCAGGGTCTTACCGCTGAGCTGTCACAACTTATGAAAAGAAAATTTTAATATTAAAAAAAGTTTTTCAACTCTTAAATTTCTCAATTAGTTTAGTATATTAGAAATGAAAGTTGGCAACCCTACAATCACGTGCCCGATAGCAAGGGAGGGACTTGCCTTTGAAGGGAAAATTAGTTATAAAAGATGGTGTTCACCATATCGAAGTCAGTCTTGTAGTAATACTCGACTCTTACGGTTATTAGCTTACGCGGCTAGACCGTCTCTTGGAGTTTCGTTGTAAACAAGACTTGTACGATTATTAAACGCTTACGCGTTTAGATCGTGTTACAACCTGTCTTGGTTAAACAAGCAGGTGTAATATTACTGTGTCGTTTTAATGTTGGTTAGGTAGATCCGCGAGTACCTAAAATAAGTACTATTTGTTTTAAGAATCTACACTCATATTCGTGTGATTACTATAGTGGCGTTTAATGTTGTTCGGAGAGATCCGCACCTACCCGCATTACGTTCCGTGTATTAGAATCTAGCCGCGAATAGTTAATATTCGTGATAAGAGTAATCACTGAGTTTCTTGCCAGTTCTTCTCAGTGGATAGTGACGTTCCGAACTGGTGGTAGAATCTTCCTAGCATGATAATTCCAAATTATATGAAACTTAACCTATCAAATGTTGTACGTTAGTCTTTGTTGACTATGTGAGAAAGATGAAATATTTAAGTGAAATTCCTGCGATTTCTTATAATAGTATCTCTTTTTTTTAACAATTATTTTTTTTTTATTTCAGAGAAATACGATATCGTCGGACGTCTCTTGAAGCCTGGAGAGACACCAACCGTGTATACCGAAGAAGATAGTGAAGATAAAAAATCGCAATAGATAAAAAAGAATTCATACTTGTGATATTTTTAATAGAGTACGTTTGTTGGGTCATATTATAAATAGGTATAGAAATGTTTTACGATTGTAAGCTATTAAATATTTGTTTAATACATTTTCACTATTTTTTCATCATTCCCCTTGTTAGCACGAGATGATTTTTATCGCGCGTAAAAATAACGCCGAATTGAAACAAATGGGTATCCAGGTATCTGTTCACACGACAGCGTATTTAAATCGCGACGTATTTTATCGTGCAGTGTTCCATTTTAGTCGTTAGGGCGAGGGCGTTAAGCTGAATATACCATACGAAACTTCTTATAACGCCTATTGTGGAATTTTAACGCGACGTAATTTTTACGCCCGTGCGTTCGAGGGGTTAGGGTGTTCCTTTGAATCTTATTTAATCAATGAATTGATGAAGCTGTAACAGCCGAACTGTGAAACCGTGTGACAGAGGAACACAGGTTCGAGTCACGTGCGGATACCTTTGGATTTTTTCTATTAAAACTTACGTGTCCAATTAATATTACCAATTTATCACACGTTCTTCGGCGAAGGAAAACATTATAAGACAACCAGCGCCTCAAGAGAATTCGCGGGATATGTTTTACCTACTAATTCCACTTGGAGCAGCGTGGTCAATTCCCACCCTTCTCTCAAAAAGGGGAGAGGAGGCTATTGCCCAGCTGTGGGAAAGTAACGGGCTGCTGCTTTAATACTTGAATGAATTGGTGATCGCAGTGTTGACCATGTCGCAACGAAAGCGCTGCTGCCCACTGTTAATCGGTCGCCAGAGTCTCGTTGGTGAATCTCCAAGATGTACCATGAGCAGGTGAGGTTGACTGAACCAGGTTGGATAACGAAGGCATTTTATTTCATTATTTTTTTATTATTGAGATACACAAGTTACTTTGTTTCTCTTTTTATTTTATTAATTTTTTATTATTTTTGAAATATACAGGTTTCTTTCTCTTTACAGTAAAGCGTATATTTATCTCTCTATTGTTTTTTTAAATAGAACAAAAAAATAATATATTTTCGTATCTTATTTTCAAGAATCCCAAAACAAATAAATCCTCTCGAGACGTAAAATGAACCTTCACTGAAACATCGAGAATACTTCAAATAATAAATAAAGGTTCTTTGTGATCGTAATATAAGCCGTGAATATAATTATATAAATGAATAACCCTACAAAGCTAATTAAATATATATAGTAACGTTTAAGTAGATAAAAACTTAATAGAAAAAATGTAGGCAAAAGTTATGAAAATATTATTTGGCTATTATCCGCGATAGAAGAAAATATATGAAATGCTAAGTTTAGAGTATACTATACCTTCTAATACTAATGGTACATGCAGAATTCCCACGCACCGAACACATTCACTACCAAAATCTCAACAATGTTTCGCCCCGTTACCGACTCCAAGAAAAAATGGTAAAAATGTATTGGGTTAGGGAACAAAACAATTTAAAAGTTATCAATAAAAAAAAATACGAATACTTTACCAATGCCTTGGAGGTGTCTGATTCGATTCCTAAATACTTTTAATGATTTTAAATATTTCTTTTTTCTACTTTTGACTTAAATAATTTGGCGTGCCGAAGCTAGTTTTCTGAGAATTATATAAAAAATAACCTTTAAAAATAATTTCTGAAATCCTTTTAACTTATTAAGGCGCTGAACAGAGCCAAATAGGCTGACTTTAAACACGTTTTTAACAAAAGCTATAGGGATGACGATTAAAAGAAAAATATATGTTAATATACATTATATTTCAGAGAGAATGTAAGATTTCAAAACATGATTACGATACTTTTTTTCGATAAAAGAAATTGGTAAATAGACCTCTGATTTTTACTTTGATCGTAAATATCTCTAATATTTATCAACAAAAATTGGTAAAATTAATAAGACTAATAAATCATTATAATATAAAGAGAATGTAAGATTTAAATTTTGAATTAATTAAGATATTTCATTCAAATTAAATATTTTTTAGAAAATAGCAAAACTGAAACGAGTCATCGTCTCGCTTCTCTTTTACATCTACGAATATAGACAGTGATCGCTGAGGCGCGCTGCTATACGGACGTGTGTCGCTAGCTGCCGCCTTTTGTGACTATTCCTTGTTGATAATATGTCCTTTTTTAGGTGTTTAGTTATAGTTTCAGCATACTTAGTTTTATAAGATTAATTAGACATAAGTTTATTAGATAAATTGTACAAAAAAAGTTTGGATAACATAGTGTACACCTACAATGGGTGTTAAAAAATTAAGTTTGTCGCTACGCCGTCGCAGAAATTGTGGGCGTGGCTTATATGCCGAAATCTGAATTTACGCCAGCTCTGTTCAGCGCCTTAACTCAGTAACCATTGTTAACGCTAAGTTCACTTCTGCAAAAAAATAAACAGAAAACACGCAAGGTAACAATAAAAGTTGCGAAAACGTAATGTTGAGTTGTGAAATACTAGTAATTTGTAACCAGCGAAATGGCACCGCAAACTGCTTGATGTCAAACGAAAAGTTGCATTTACCAAGTTTTAATGGTAAAACCAACTCCGCAGCTAGTTTTGGAATACTTCACTGTGCTAAGAACTGAGGTAATGTATTAGTATAATATTAGGTCCTCTGATTTGGTAGCCGTCTGTTGTGCAGTGTGTGGTCTAGCGTTGTCCTGAAGCAGCAGTGGCCTAGAGCGATTGACCAGCCTCGGTTGTTTAGCAGCTAGCTTTTCGATCATGGTTTGCAGTTGCTGACAATAGATATCTGCCGTAATCGTCTGGCCAGATCTAAGAAAGCTGTAGTGAACGACACCGGCACTAGTCCACCAAACACTTACAAGCAACTTTTTTTAGTCAATTTTCGCTTAGGGCAGGATTTGGCTGGTTCGCCAGGGCTGAGCCATTGCGATGAGTGCTTCCGATTATCGTAGAGGATCCACTTTTCATCACAGGTAATGATTCGATTTAAAATTCCTTCATTATTGTGCCGGTTGAGTAACGTAACGCAGCGGTCGACGCGCGTTTGTTGGTTTGCTTCACTCAATTAATGAGGTACCCACCTTTCAAGCTTTTTCACCTTCCCAATTTGCTTCAAGTGGATTAGAATAGTTTTATCACTAACACCGGAGCCTGCAGCTTACTCGGACGTGGTTTGAGATGGATCCGCTTCCACAATAGCCTTCAATTCTTCATTATCAACTTTAGTCTCCGGCCGTCCACGAGGCTTGTTCTGCAGGTCGAAATTTCCAGAACGAAAACGTTGGAACTAAAAACGCACTGTGTTTTCTTTTGCGACACCGTCACCATACACATCATTAATCCTTCGAGCCGTTTCTGCAGCACTGGTGCCACGGTGGAACTCATACTCGTAAATTACGCGATATTTCATGTTTTCCATTTTGTAAACAGAGTGACACAAAGAAAAAAACAAAAGAAGAAAAAACAAATGAATTAGGGGGTTTGAAACACAAATGCATGAGTAAATAGCTGTATGAATTTGAATTTGGAATTCCTAACCATAAAGGTAATATTTGAGATCAAAGTGGCCAGTACTACAAAACGCCAATTTCATATGTAAGGACCTAATAAAAGAATATTCTCTACACATTCGTTATTGTACAATTTATTAAAGTTTAAAGTCCCCACCTTGTTTTTTGTGCCTAACCTGACCTCCATTTCTCTTTTGACCTAAACCAACATGATTAAGGGAATCAGTTCTGCGTAGGTACAGTTATTTGTCCCGGGTAGGGTGGCCACATATAAACCATTAGAACTAGGAAATATTAAAAAGCACCAACCACAAAATAAATTTGATTATATCATGAAATATAAATCAACCTTGTTCAATCTGAAAGAGGAATAATAAGTTTCGGTTAATTTCGGACTCCGAGTGACGCATTTTTTTTTAATAATTTTAAGTATAATATCACGTTAGCATATCATCTATTTTTGCAGCACCGGATATCGGAATAGGCCAAATTATTGCATAGAAGTAGCCATTAAATTAGAAGTATCCATCAAATTTCAATGCATAAAACTTTGGTGTGTATAAATGTAATTTAATATTAAATGTAATTTAATAGTAAATGTATTTAAATTAAAGTTATTAAGCTGCGATGAGTTTGACATAATCTCCTGAGTACTAGAAATCTTTAGGAAAGATATATAGTGTTAATTTTTTCACAGCAATATAAAATCGATTAAGCACAGCTTATGTCCAAAGTATGCATCTCTCGTCAAGTTATATATCTGTGCCGTTTGCAGTTGAGACCCTATGAAGTCAAAGTTCAAAAAAAAAATTATCCGTTTTAACACCTCGGTCAATGGCCTTTTCAGTATTCTTGGGACCAGCCCACGTGGGCATGATTTGTATAGTACTAGCGTGTAAGTACTTTAAGATAGACATAACTTGTACATTTTTGTTGTAAATAATAAAATAAAAAACTTATATACGTGATATTTCATATAGAACGTTGAACTTATGCATAATAAGCAAACATGGCTTAATAATATTTATCTATAACGTTATGGAAGACTAGTCCTTTGAGAAAAGGATATGTGGTATTCCTAAAACGTCCTTAACTTCGTTGGACCTTTTCCTATATTTTAGGGTTAAAGTTAAAAAAGGTTAAGCCGATGTGTTTGGACATCTCGTGGACAATGAAATATAATATTTGAATGAACCGGACCATTTTTTACTGAACCTTTGGGGCAAAACATTCTTAGTAGAAAATTTATAAAAGTAGCGGCCGTTATTTGTTTATTATTCTGCTTCTTCCGATCCGCCGTGTGGTATCCGGCTGAGTAGAATAGACCACCCTCATTTCCTACCGAGGTCTCGTAAAAGGCGACTAAGGTGAGTTGACCCACCGTGTGGTATCCGGTTGAGTAGAATAGACCACCCTCTTTCTTAACGAAGGGTCGTAAAATAAGACTAAGGTAAGTTGACGTCAGGCAGGCGGCCGGTCGTAAAATACGTAGCCAAATCATGTGACAACATGTTTGTAACATGTTGTGCCAACCCCATTTAGTGTGGGATGAGGGCAGGAGGATGATGATTCTGTTTTTCCGATGTCCTATGTTATCATTTAGCTCTCTCCTTTAAAAAGAAGAAGCTTTTCGTGAAAAGTCGCTGGATTTAAGCGGCATTAAATTGTTTGTTTTGGAGATTCCATGCAGATCCAACAGTCCAAATCCAAATTTCCAACAGTGACCCGTTCATCGGTTGACGAAGAAAAAGAAGAAGAAGAGATTCGAATTTACGACCCGTTCAAGGATCAGTCTCAACATTCGACTGTCGCAACTAAGTTGAATAGTACGCGATGATGGCGCTACAGGTGTCGAATATAAAATAGTAAAATTTAAGAAATGAAATGCGTGTTCTACACTAAGATACAAATAAACTTGTTGGTTCTTCGAGCGTGGGTATATATTTGTATTTAAGTATGTATTTAAAATTATATACGTAGTATTTACCAGTTGTCTTCCAATTATAACATAAGTATTAAGTTACTTACTTTAGGGACGGACCACCGCGTGTGTAATTGTCTCAAATATTTATTATTAACTAACAATGCCCCGCGGTTTCACCCGCGTACATACCGATCTCGTGGTAGTGGAAAGTCTAGTCGGACTTTTTTTTTGTACATTAAAAGTTGAGCCGTGGCACTTATTAATTGTTAAGACAAATTGAAGTTTATATCCGTGGGTATCACGGATTGCTATCCTTGGAATAAGAGCTAACTCATCAGTGGCAGGCCCTGTCATAATGGTCGCTACAATTAATTTGTTGGGGCATTATTTTCTTTAGATTTTAAATTTGTTACATTTTTTGATTGGAAAGTCCAATTTTAATAATTCAAAAAGTACTTTACAGGTACTGAAACTGTTTTTAATAAAATATCATTCAATGAGATAAGGATTAATACTGAGTTATGAATAAAATGGTTTGATTCACACAGTTTTCACAGCGCACGCGATTTAAGATTTTTTTGACTAATTTTTTCACACATATTTAGTAAGGATGTTTTTTTTTGAAAATGTAGTATAGCCTATGGTGCTCAGTGAAGAAGCAGTTTTTCAATGGTCAAAGAATTTTTGAAATCGGTCCAGTAGTTTTTACGTGAAAACATCACAAACTTACACACATATAAACAAATCTTTCCTCTTTATAATATTAGTATAAATTATTAAACTTCATACTTTTAGCGAAACTGTGAATACAAGTGTTATTTCCTAGTCATTTCCAACAGAGCAGGTCGCGCGATGAAATTACTAATCTTTCAAAGGAACTTTACGCTCCATTTCACCAAGTCGTTTTGTTGGTCTACCCTTTGTATGAAATACTTGTTGAGTTAACCTAAATCGATTTGATAGATATTTTTATTATTAAGGTCTTATTTAGGTTTCCATGATTATTTACTATACATTAAAAAAAAGTTAAAACGCGTCAATTTCTCACACGGGCATTCGACCCTAAAGTGAGTAATTTAATACTTGTGTCATGGGTGGCAGACAACTGATAAATCATTCTCCCTTATCCCACTCTACCACTTAGAGTGGTAGAGTGGGATAAGGGAGACCGACCCCACGGTCGGCACAACATGTTTTAAACATCATGTTACTTGATTTGGCTAGTTATTTTACGACTGCCCGTCTGCCTGATGTCAACTTACCTTAGTCGCGTTTTACGACATCTCGATAAGAAATGAGGGTGGTCTGTTCTACTCAGCCGGATACCACACGGCACACAACTGGTAAATATGTACATATATAATTTATTGAGCTAGAATAAAATCAAAAAACCCACAAATTGTATTAACAAAATATTTGCCTTCAGCGGGTATTGAACTCGCGACACGCGGAGCTGGAGTTAGGGTTACCGCCCTCTGCGCCCATGGGCAAGTCTAATTATGTCCTTTACTCATAAACATAATTTACCAGCCTCTTTTTTTAATTTAAACTATCGTGAGTAGTGCTCATAGTTGATGTATAGATACTAGCTATACTCACGTCTTATTATGTCGTCATATTATATAATGCGGCGCGGCGGGAGTTCACACTCAGTTTCCACTGCGGTAACTCAACGTTTATACACGTCGGCAAAACGATGTCATTCTTTAAATAACGTGCATAAACGGTTGAAGCTTGCACTAATTCCTTCAAGCTACGTCATTGCACCGTATTAGTTTAAATTTTTGGACTTATTGGCAATAACAGAACCGATTCAGCCACTCGTTGTTCGTGGTTCATGCGGAACGTTGACCTCCACAGAGACCTCGACCTCCCTACCATTACTCACCTATTTAAACGTTTTTCGAAATCTTACTTCGAGAAATCTGAGGTACACCCGAACCCTTATTTCAGTTGCTTCAAGCTACATCCCGGTTAGGTCTGACCACCGAATATATAGGCGTCGTATATGACCCTGACGATCATCACACACAGCGTCTTCGCTGACGAAGACGAGGTCCCAGTTTTCCAACGTCGGTCGGTCGTGGCTTCTCCCCACCCTTCCGACGTCGCAATGACTAATTAAAGTACATACATACATCAGCCCTCCACTACGCGTCGCCCTAAGCCTTGGTTCGGCCTCACAGGAGGCACCCTTAGGATGACGTTCCCCGACGCTAGTAGAGCTTCTGCGCTCTACTCTTTGCATTTCGCAACCTCGACAATGCTTCTGCGCTAGTCCGTCCCGCCCAGTGACGTTAGGGCTAACAGCATACCGTCAGTTCGAAAAAAGGACTAATCGGCGCCGCACGACTTAGTTATTTATTTTTTTATGAGAGAATGTTGCCGGACGACTTATATCTGTCTATATAAGCCCGTATGCACCAGCTATATAGTTAAGAATACTGACAATACACCTTTTACATAGAACTATGTCACGTATAAGAATTTACTATCTCCCGAATCGCAAATAGCCATATTTATCCTCTGACAATGTCCCTTGAGGCAATTTGTCTCTGAATCTTTACGTATATATCAGACAGAAAACATAACGTTGTTACTTTCGTTCTTGACGTTTTTCTAACCATGTTTTTGTAATCGTAGAACAAAAACTAATTCCCAATGAAATTGTAAGGTAAAAAGGATTATGATCCAAAATATAATGACAATATTGTTTTGCTTAAATGTAACTAATTAATATTAACATTTTTCTAAAATTGTTTTATATATAATAACAATTTTGGTGATAAATAAAAAGGCTTATTTACTTATTATTATGCTATGATCTGCGATAAAATAAATCATGGAATGCTAAATGTCTAGAGAGACATGGAAGATTCGTTATAACGCATGCATTATAGAACATTAGCATCGCACACATTCATTACCACAATGACGGCATTAGTTTTGGCTTGTAATCGAAGCATCATCAGTAGTTTCAAGGAACAGAAATTAAATGATTTATAGAAGCAGGCGTTACTTTGCGAAATTCCATATTACAAGCAATATAACAGAACTAACTACTTTGCTATAATCCGCACGGGTTAAGTGAATGCATGCAAAGTCAATGTGTATGAAGCAGGCAAAATCTTACAAAACGCAGTCAAAATCCTTATACATGCAGGACCAGCCACCACATGCACCCCAAGGCGCAATTCACCAGCAACAACGAACACAAAAGCAGCACACACACCCACCACCACAATCTTGACGATCGTTTCGCCCCGAAACCGAAGCATCAAAAATCGTACTGCCGGCAGTACGATTTTTGTCGTGAAGCCTATCCTCCTGATGATGCTTCGGTTTCGGGGCGAAACGATCGTCGAGATTGTGGTGGTGGGTGTGTGTGCTGCTTTTGTGTTCGTTGTTGCTGGTGAATTGCGCCTTGGGGTGCATGTGGTGGCTGGTCCTGCATGTATAAGGTGCGTAGATTTTGCCTGCTTCATACACATTGGCTTTGCATGCATTCACTTAACCCGTGCGGATTATAGCAAAGTAGTTAGTTCTGTTATATTGAACAGAAATTATTTGTCGTGGAGTCAAATTGACTCCATCACAAAAATCAGAAAGTATTACAATTTTACTTTCGTGTATATATCGAAGGATCCTAAAAAATAACACAACATTTTAAAGCAATAATGATTTAGTCTTATACAGAATGCTTTTTTTTGTCATATACAGCATGCTTTGTTTTGGTCGTGATCACCTTTATTTCGCCTTAAGAAAAAAAAATGCAAATACTTATTCAAAACTATTGCATTACGGTGAATATACATCACACGTATAAAGTTGGGGAAGTAATCTCAAAGTGCAATACATTCTGATAAGTGCGTTCGGTAATATCAGTAAGTCTTCATTGTTGACTCCCGCTTGAATCGCTGTCTCCAAGTGGTATTGGAAACACTACTCCAGACTTTCAAAGTTTTCGTATATATATGGGAAAAGTTATTTTGTTTTACGCGAGACTATTGGTGTTGGTTTTTGTTCATCCATAATACCCTTATGTCACGTCAAAAACTTTACAGAATAGCAATCCCACTTCTAGTTAAAATTTACTCAAATGTACAAAATAAATATTATATTGGACAAGTATCAATCAATATTGGAATGAAATTCCAATTTTTCATTCCAAATTAATAACGTATATCTATACACTTGTTATAAAATAAAATCCCTGTGTGTAATCGCTTTTCTCAAAATCTACTGAATCGATTTTTGTATGATTTTCACCAAAATATAGTGCAATACTTCCGGATGGTTTAAGTAAATAGTACATATCGGTATTATGTAAATTGTGTTGAACAGATCGCGCAGTTGTTAAGTATCTTGCTTGCTGGGAGCTTTAGTCGCGTGCGCTGCATAAGACAGCAGAGATACGCTAAAGTAATGTAGTAGAGAATTGTAGATCTATAAAAATACTACAAAAATGTCTGCGATAGCATGTCTCTATCTCTCACGGTTAATTCACAATAACTACTTTTATGTTAAAAATTTCGTAAAATTCGGGAAGAGATGTGCAGTAAAATTCACAACATAACCCGTAATCCTCTCAAAAAGTCACACGGTCTCAGAGCTAGGCTATCACAGCTTGATATTATTCTGTTCTAATTTAATTAAAGTATTAGAAACTCGATTACTGATGAATTCGAATTCTCTCAGCCATTCTATTCCAATACCTTAACTTACCTTAGTCGTAACATACGACTAAGTAAGGTTATAACTAAGACTGCTTTCTTTAATATTGAGCCAAGTTACCTTAGTAACCTTTTACGCGATTCTGTAATAATTCCAAGAACAATAATAGTTAATATATAGACACCGGCTATACTCACGTCTAATTTTATCGATTTAGCCCGACTAGTTTCGAGCCCATCCTGGGCACTTATTCATGAACAATTATAAGACGCGCGACCACCGCCGCAACCGTGTAAAGGGCTCATGAGCTCATTAATAAGTGCCCCGGATGGGCTCGAAACTAGCCGGGCTAACCCGATTAAATTAGACGTGAGTATAGCCGGTGTCTATATATTAAGTATGAATACTACTCACGATCACGTTTCAATTTAAAAAAGAACAATAATACTTAAAATTCATCTTCCGAACATAAATACTGCAGTACTGATTTATCTCACGAGCATTCGTAGTAAATTTAATTCAAGATTCAGCAAGACGTCTTCCTTTATGCATTGCATTAAGCAAACAATGGGACGGTAGGAACGCAAACAGCTCCTGGAATTGGATTTCAATGACGGACTTTGTCATTTAAGGTGTGTGTTACTCGTTTTGATTATAAATATTATTTCGAAGCTTTATAGATATTTAATAAGCCTTTGCACTAACTAGTAACGACCTATAGTAGACTGTTAGACCAAACGAACTATTGAAGGATTAAGCCATTATTTTCATTGTCACGCTGCAATGTAAATAAAGATTAAAGATTTTATGAGCTAATCCGTAGGTTTCATTTAAAAATATATATTATCCCAGTTACAAATGCAATGAATTAATTACGCTGTCTCTTGCTAAGGTTCTCAAGAAGTAATATTTCCCAAGAACAAATCCAGATATCACCACCTTTTTTATTGAAAGTTTGAAAGAAGAAAAGTTGAACGAGTTTTCATGTTTTATATCAGAAGGTAACTTGAATAATTGTGCTCCTACATAAGTGATATTCTTTGATAAATTTAGTAAAAATATTTGATAGAACAAGTAAACTTGCTCGACGAATGCTGCGTTTGGATATTTGAGATTTTTTGGTAAATTTTTATTTAGTGGATTTTTCAGAAGTATTGCACTATCTTTTGATGAAAATCGTACAAAAATCCGTCAAGTAGATTTTGAGAAAATCGATTACATACCGACAGATAACAGACAGACAGCTTTTGGGGGACATTGTTTTATGATAAGTATAGATTTTCTTAATTATATACATGTTTTATACAAAGTAACTTAATATTCATTTATTCAAGTCAAAGTAATAAATTTTATTGAATCCAAAGCTTAGAATAATCACGACTAACGTTGACCCAGACGTAGCCTCGCCGAGTCAGCGAGGCTCAAGGCTTTATCTGGAATATAAGCTATATATGGAGTCTGGCTCTTATCTCCCGATTAAACCCTACTGCTTAATGTATGAACCATGTTAACTTTGCTATAGCTATCTACCGACTTTCTCACTCATTTATCCACTCATTTTACATTCAGTGCAATAAAATTTCCATCATTAAATTCATATCGTGAAAAATTAATTTACAAACGAACACGATATATAGATAAACCATTTTAATCACAATAAAATTAGTTGCGAGCTATTTAAGTGAAAATCTTTCAAGAATAAATAGAAGATTACAGTAATACAAGTTTACTGGTCGGATGGCGCAGCTCGCAGTGACCATGCCTTCAGGTCCGCAGGTTCAACTACAATTGGACGTAAAAGACAAAGATCATCATGATCCGCCTGCCCTTATTCCACTCCAAGTGGAATCGGTACATGTTACAAAAATCTTGTCACATGATTTGGCTACGTATTTTAGGACCGGCCGCCTGAATGACGTCAAATTACCTCAGTCGTATTTTACGACCCCTCGTTAAGATAAAGGGTGGTCTATTCTACTCAACCGGATACCACACGGCGAATCGACTTACCTTAGACGCCTTTTACGACACCTCGGTAAGAAATGAGGGTCGTCTATTCTACTCAGCCGAATACCACACAGCATACGTGATAGACAAAGAAAACAACATAATTTAGCATTTAAAATATTAATATAGACTATGTACGATAGCATAAATTTGCATTTTTTTAACGCGGAATGGATACATTTTACAAAGAAAGCGAATAAACAAATATTTGGATCAAGCTCCATTAAACTACATTTATTTATTGCCTTAAGCTACGTCATAAAGCTTATTTTTTTACATAACACAAGCTGTAGCCGTGACTTCGTTTAAGTCAATCAATATTTAAATACCCTCAAATATGTACTGTGTTTTTTTCTGTTTAAAAAAACAAATTTAATTTTAAAATATTCTTTATTCCAGTAAACTTGTAAACAAGTGCTTTTGAATCGTCAACTCTTCTGCTGGTTCGGAAAACTGTTTCTACCGAGAAAAGCCAGCAAAAAACTCGGGGTTGCTCTTTTTAAAATATAATTCTTATAACTAGTTACATTTAGTCATTATTGTCTTGTACAAGGTAGAAGTGCAGCTATATCCACGCATTCTTATCGTCTAAGTAATCCTCAACATTATAGTAGGCTTTCTATATTAGCCTCCTTTTGATAGTTGTTTAAAACAACTGCTTTGATGGCAAAGCTAAAATTGAAATCAGAATTTTATTATAGAATCTTATAACCAAACCTGAATGAACTACTTATGTGCTTTGAAAGGCGCAAAGCAGATGTCACAAACTATGTTATTGAGATAGATTACACCAACCACGCACTGGAACTACGGACCCACAAAACCATAAACACAGCAATATCTGCTATAGATTCTTATATAATCTATAGCAGATATTGCTGTTATTAGTATTTAGAGGTCACAAAAATAAATTAGACGCCATGAGCGCATTCGCTAACATTTCTGTTTGAAAAATAAACGATACCACGACCTAGACGCAAGAGCATCTAATAGTTGATGGATTCTACGGTCATGAAAAATTTCTTTATTTAAACCTACCTTACCATAATGCATTGTAGATCTACACATTCAAACTCCAGCACCCACAAGTATTAATCGACGTTTTCCACTTTCGATAAATATATTTCAATGCATAAAACTAGCGTAAGCCCCAAACGGTATAGTTGGTACAAATATACCGGTGTACCACCAAAAAATTCTACTCTAAAATGCCGTGTATCTCCAAATAATTATACTCCAAAATGCCGAGTATCACAATGTGAACAGTATTTTTTCGCCTTCCATTTCAGTTACACACCGCAATTCCGCTGGTTCGAGTTAATTACATCGACTTCAGAGAGAATCAGAAATGCAATTAGCGTTTGCGTTGCGGACACGTCACTCTTCGGGAAGATTTGATTTTGCGGTCTCTTTTTACGACACATTTTTATGTTCTACCCCCTATTCTTTATTAGGTACTCATCTTAACTAGAAATGTTTATAGGTTAAATCTGATAACATGATTTTCTATAGTGATTTTCTGTAGTGATTCTGCGTGATCCAATCAGAAACGATATACATTAGAGAACCTAAACATCTTTAAACGAGTTTTGAAACTAAAGAGACAATGGACGTGTTACAAGATCCGTCGGATCCGTCTCAAAAGTGTTAAAGTGGCGCCTCCTAACTGGTAAAACTAAAATCAATAGACCCTCCGCTGGGTAGATACATTTGCATCCTCGACGATACTTCTGCGATTATTCATCCCGACCGAAAGAAAGCAGTAACCATACCACAACGCCCTCCAGAATGCAACAAAGTGTACATCTTTTTTCAGTGCAGAAATTCAAATAAGATTTGACGTGCTAATTTGCTGCTTATTTAAATTATTTTCCGTTTCTTACCTACCCACCTTCACAAAACATTCGAGCTGCATACTTGCCCCACTTTTGCCACATAGTTATATACTAGTGTAGGGATTCGTAGGCAGACCCGTACGTGAGAGTGTCATAACAAATAATCATAGGAACGATTAAACTCATATTGTTGTCTTTATCTAATCACTTATAAAAAAGAAAGACAGGTAATAAATCTTATTTAGGCATATTAGATTTATTATGTGTGTCTCTCACTTTACTGTTTTTCACTCACTTTATCGACGACGCATTTTAAAAGGGCGTTCCTCCTCTACGACGAGAAGATTTTTTTACCCAAGTGTGTAAAGAGTTCATTGAAAGCTATTTAGTATATATTATATGATGCTCGCAGAACGGCATTTGCTTATTTCTACTAAAATATGTACGATTACACATACGATTTACATAGAATACTAATGTATCTAGAGATGTGAATAGCTTTTATATCTCAGTCTACATCGCGGCGAGCACTAGTGGAAGTCAATTTCCTAGTGATTTCCCACAGAACGGGACGCGCGATAAAAGGACTAATCTTTGGATGGAACTTCATTTTACGGTTCATTTCACGACGATTTGTTCGCCAGTCGTTTACGTAGGCGCCTACTTGTTAGGTCGACCGGGTAATGTTCTAATTGAATAGTGATTGTGGTTTAATTATAAAACACAATTGGCTTTTATTTTAGACAACTTTATTGTTAAATCTTTATATGTTAATAGAAATACGTGCGGTTTCGCCCGCGTGTAATTCAGTGTTTAGCGTTATAGTCGCTCGAGTCTCAGCAGGAGACTGCCTTTTCTATACCTTACACCGCTTTTTATACCTATTCCCTCTAAACTAAAATCGACATCGGGTTGATACTACGCCCACTAAAAATTGTTGTAAAACGACCTCTTATAACCTTTAAACCTTCCGGAAGAATTGCACTACCTTCTAGTAAAAACCGTACTAAAATCTGTTCAGTATATTTTAAGAAAATCGATTACATACAGATAGACAGCTTTGGGGACTTTATTTTATAATAAGTATAGATTATACAAGGTCGTCCGCTGCGTATGTATGTCATTGAATACATAAATACTTTGATCTATTAAGACTAGTCGTATATAAAACGGATATACATACGAAAGGATTTACAAAAATAATGGCAAATCTTCTTTCTCCTAGTCTTATCCAACTCTAAGTGTGGTCGGTACAACATGTTTTTCTCTTCTATTCTCTCCTATCATTCGTCAGCTCTGACGATATTATTTTTATATGCATGTCATACATCACACAAATCCAACCATCTCTTTTTAGGCCTCCCTCTAGTTAAATATACATCCACATTCATACTCAACACTCGTTTGGTCACATGATTTTCATCCCACCTCATTAAATGTCAATACCATCCCAATCCTGCATCTCTCGTCTTTTCCATAATGGGCGCAACTTTCAGACTTCCCCTTATATACTCATTTCTTATTTAATCCAATCTTCTCACACCACAGATCCGCCTTAACATTCTCATCTCATTTGCATGCACTCTTCTTTCAACCATCTTTTTCATTGCCCAACATTCTGATCCATACATAACAACAGTTCTAATGATCCAAAAGTAACAATAAAAATTATTTTGCTATAAATAATCCGCGCTACAGTAAATAGAAAAAATATATAGTGCTAAACGTATAGTGGACTATCCGTTTTTTCATACCTGATACATACAGGACGTAAAAACACATGCAAAAACCTCCACCACTGCTACCACAATACACAAGCACTACACACGTTCACTATCACAAATTCAACAAGCGTTCCTCCGCGCAACCGAAGCATCATCAGAAGATAGACTCCACGACAAAATCGCAAAGCGAAGCGTTATCCAAACAAGCATTGTTATATAGTAATCGGTTCATCCCCACCATTTTTTTACCTCTGAACACGTGCAACACGCTTGAACTTTTATCAGATCATTAATGAGGGTTCCATTATTATGCTTAATGATTTCTAATTGTTCCAAAATATTTAATTTCAAGGTTTTTTAACAGTTGTATAGGTATGTGTGTGGTCTAATGATCGTTTTATAAATTTCCCCCTTAAGTTTAAGAGGCATTCGGGGGTCACATATTGCCAAATATGCCTTTTTATTATTTCCCCCCAACAAATTGTCACAGGGACAACGTATTAATCAGTCGGATTTTCTTAGGCCAGAACTCGGTCTCCATCTGTAATCCGTCTCTATCAAGATAGGGTTGGATACGTCGGGCCAAATTGGACTCGTTTTCTGGGACTCATGACTGACGTTCCAGTTTATGTTTTCGGATAATTCGCTTCCGTACGATAAAATGAGATTGCGACATTCGTTTCAACGGAATAGACATGGCTGAAGATTATCGGGGTCTCAGAGTTTCTATTTGTAAGTGGCAAATGAAAAGGACATCGCATTATTGTTCTTATGTTCACCACTTCTGGACTTCTGTTACTCGAATCATTTAAATTGATAAATATGAGATATTATGTTGACGTTTATTTAATTAAATAATTTTTTAAATGAATTTACGTTGAATGATTAAATGGGATGATTATATACGCATTCGTCTATCCCCAAGGTAAGTAACTTAACACTTGTGTTATGGGTGACAGACAATTGATAAATAATGCATATATTGTGTTAAATAATTAATATATAAATGCATTAATATAGTCAGCATTGAAGATAAATAATAACAAAATATATGAGACACTTACACACACGATCGTCCGTCCCCGAAGTAAGTATAGTAGTAAATAATGCACATCGATGTTTAGAACGAAACAACCGGCCAGTTCGGTTTCGTAGAGCGCTGTCACTGTCACTCAGTTAGTATGTGACGTTTCACACGGGTTCGTCAGTCTGTGCGACAGAGACAATGCTTTATGAAGCAGAATCTAGCCGATTTCTCTCACTTAGGGTCGATGTGCATTAATTATTGCCGCGTACTATAACTTATTCTTGTGTCATGAGTGACGTACAACTGGTAGGCATACTACATACATAATTTTAAATGCATACTTAAATACAAATATACACCCAGGCTCGAAGAACCAACAAATTGTTTTTAGAAAATGTTGGCCTTCGGCGGGAATCGAACCCGCGACCCGCGGAGCTGAAGGCAGGGTCACAACCCACTGCGTCATCGGGCCAGACAAATACAATACTTTTTTAATTAAATGATAAAATGTTAAATACACACGCGGTCGCCCATCCCCAAGGTAAATTACTTAACACTAATTACTTATATAGTTAGTGTTCAATAAATATATTAAAAAGAAATCGAAGGCGAAAGAGGCGAAGACCCAACATATGAACATGTTAGAAAGTGTCGATATTTGGCGGGAATCGAACCCGCAAATTCTAGTGCTGAAGGCAGGATTGCTGTCATCTTCGCCAACAGGCCAGGGACAAGGCATTGACTAATCATTCTTAGCCTATCGTTCATAGGAAAATATGTAGGAATCGTTCGACTTTATTTAAAAAATGTATAAAGCTCATTATACCTTACATTACGATGCACTAAAACGAGAGTTCCTAAAGTTCAATTAATAATTTTTTTTTATCTAGAGACTGCAAACAAGGCCCACTGCTACAAACCTTTCACGTCCCTTTTGAGCGCCATATTTTATCTATTCCCGTAAGAGAATTTGCTTGTACAGTACGCGAAGCGGTTAAATAAATTGCTTACATAACGCGTGCTCTCTAAATAGTCAATAAACAATGTCTCTTAAAACGTTTTTTCAGTCGGTTCGCCACGGCCAAGCGGGGCCACCGATTTATTACCTTGCGGTCCGACACCGCCTCTATATTCGAACTACCAACATGGCCCCCATATTTCCTGGTATTTGTCCGCTAAACAATCATTTGTATCAATTTAGAAAACTGATACGAAACCACTGAATTCTCTGTGGAAGTATAACAATTATTTATTTCCTCCGTGTGAAAATTGTGCCGTGTAATATCCGTTTAACAAAAACAATGTTCATTTCATTGAAATAAATAGAAACACTTTATTATATGTATACGGAATGGTCATTTTTCACTAAATAAATTTGTATATGAATTATTAACTTATTCAACATGTGCCGTCATGGAAATTAGTGATTGCATATGAGTGAGTACTTTCTGTAAATATTATAATTTATAGAAGTAAACGTTACTTTGCGAAATTCTATAGTACAAAGTTTATTTAAGAATTGTTTTGTTACAATCCGCGTTTGTTAAAAGAACCAATGTCAAGCTAAGTTTAGGAAGCAGAAATCATTTACCCGTCGAATTTATAATAAGAATAATAACGATCTATCTTTTAAAAATGATAATTTCTCTTATAACATCTCTACCCACCTTTCTCTTTTTTGACTACCTATTTCGACTGGGCCGTTGGCGCAGTGGGTAGTGACCTTCACTCAGCTCCGCGATTCGGTTCGATTCCCGCCGAGGGCCCACATTTTCTATAAACAATTTATTTATAGAATGGTGTGGGTTTATATTTTGTACTTAATTATGTATTTAAAATTATATATGTAGTATATCTACCAGTTGTCCGTCACCCATAACTCAAGTATTAACTTACTTACTTTGGGGATAGAGGACCGTGTGTGTAAGTGTCCCATATATCCCATATATATATTATTCATACTCTACCACATAAGCACGAGACTACACCTTTACCTTACTAATACTAATAACAATATGAACCCCGACCTAGACGCCGGAGGATCTAACAGTCACATCTGGTTCACGTTCCGAACAAAATTTACTTCCATGAAAACTTTTCCGTTACTTAAAATAACTATCCTGACCATTAACGAATCCCACTCTAGTGATAAGCTATTAAAAAACCATAAAGTAAAGTAAGGGCCTGTTAATATCCCACTGGCATTGGCCTTCTCTCTCCGTTTCTGGAAAGAAGGGTTGGATTTAAGATCTATCACGCTGCTCCAATGCGGATTCGTAGTTTAAAAAAATATCTCCAGATTTCTTTCGAGATATGCAGGTTTCCTCACGACGTTTTCCTTCATCGAATATTTGTGATAAATTACGTGATAAAAAAAAACAGAAAACTCATTTGTGCCTGCTACCCCCGTGATACTCTCGACACAGATCGATTTAAAATCTAGGAATTAAAGATAGTTTTGCTAGAAAATCATATTTTTTACGAGCAGTATACCATTGAAAATTCCATACTTTAGTAATATAATCTCTTACTGCTACCCTTATCCCACTCTAAATGTGGTAGATGTACATTTTTTTTTGCCTACTTATGTTCATCTCGTATATTTACAGTTATTGTAAAGTAAGTATGTAAATAAAGTATGTTCTTGTTGGTATATTTCTGTTTATTTATTAATTTATATAGAATATTATATTAGATAGATACAATATCAATATTAATAATTAAGATATTTATGTTTCTTTCTGTTTTTTTGTTTGTTTAACCGTGACGTTCCTGGCTACAGCTGAAAAACAATGTTGGGTGACATAACCTTGTCACTCAATTCATACTGAACTGTTTGCCATTTTCCCCTTTCTGTGCTATCCAGTATATATATGTATGTGTATGTATATATACTGCAATTAGATTTGTTAATTTTATTTAAGGTTTTTTAAGATTAATTGTATGCCTGTGTTAGCATACTGTTTATCACAGGAAGTAGAAATAAACGTTTTTCCTTTCTATTTGCCATATGAGTTTAGTTTAAAATCAAGAACTATCCAACATTTTTCGATTCTTTTGTCATACTGCAAAATATTTTTCGAACTCTACTAAGAGACTAAACATGCCACCGCTCATAACGCAAGTACTACATCAATCTGAAAACAAGCTTTGTCTTCCTTTATAAATCAAACAATGGAATAGTGCCAAGGCAAATTGCTCGTAGAATTGGATTTCAAAGTCGGACTTTGTAATCTAAGGTGCTTGTTAAAAGTGAGTTTGGATCTAGCCATTAATCTACGCTGGACTTGTTTTGGATTGGATTGTTATTTTGATAATAATAGATATGTTCATTGTTTGTGTGCGTTTACGATTTATGTTAAAGAAAACGAACTTGTGTAGATATTATTGTATAGATCACTATTTTAAAAAGGCTAATACAGAAAGCCTACTATTTTTTTTTCGAACTGACTGTATGCTGTTAGCCCTAATGGCTTTTACAGCGTCACCGGGCGGGATGGGCGAGCGCAGAAGCATCGAGGTTGCGAAATGCAGAGAGTAGAGCGCAGAAGCTCTACTTAAGTCGGGGAACGTCGTCCTAAATGTGCCTCCTGTGAGGCCGGACCACGGCTTAGGGCGACGTGTAGTGGAGGGTTCATGGTATGACTTAGATTAGTCATTGCGGCGTTGGAAGGGTGGCGAAAAGCCACGACCGACCAACGTCAGAAAACTGGGACCTCGTCTTCGCCGGCGAAGACGCTGTGTGTGTATTACGTGTATCTGTGTTGGCGATCGTTATTTGATCGTCGGGGTCATACGGGACGCTTTTTGGACGCCTATATTTTCGATGGTCGGACCTAACTGGGATGTAGGTAGAAGCAACTGAAATAAGGGGGTTCGGGTGTACCTCAGATTTCTCGAAGTAAGATTTCGAAAAACGTTTAAAGAGGTGAGTAATGGTAGGGAGATCGAGGTCTCTATGGAGGTCAACGTTCTGCATGAACCACGGACAACCAGTGACTGTCCGCATAAATCGGTAGTCTTTGGAGCCTGAGCAATCTGACCTTTGAAACGTGCGCGAACGCAACGCTCGCATAGGACATTATTGGTCTTATGCAAGTTTTGTAGAGTGTCACTTTGTTGCGGAGCGACATCTTACTTTTCTTGCATAACATCGGATAAAGTCGTCCCATGACATACGCAGCCTTATTGCAGACTATGTTTATGTGCTCGTGGAAGGTCATGGAAGGTTGAAAGGTGACACCTAGGTACTTGACTTTCTGTTGCCAGTGAATCGGTGTATTGTAAAGGGATAAGCCTACTATACTATTGAGGATTACTTAGACGATAAGAATGCGTGGATATAGCTACTCTTCGACCCTGTAAAAGACAATTTATAGAATTAGGCGTTACTTTGCGGAGATCCATAATACAAAAGTAATAATAAAATTATTTTGCTATAATCTGAATTTCACTATTACTCCTGTACAAGACGTCAATAAGTATATGTAACTAGTAATAAGAATTATTCTTTGAAAAGAGCAACCGACGAGTTTCGTGCTGGTTCTTCTCGGTAGAAACAGTTTTCCGAACCAGCAGTTTGACGATTCCAAAGCACTTATTTACAAGTTTACTTGAATAAAGAATATTATGAATTTGAATTTGAACTTGACTGGATTTGGTGAGGCTAATTTTCTTCTCCTTATACCGCCAAAAATATTTTTGTTTAATGACAATTTTATGAAGCCCGTTCTCAAAAAGAGTTGTTGTGAGTTAACTATAAGGAATAGAAATATACTGTCGTGGACTTTTGTGTAGAATTTTTGTAGACCTACAATTCTTTACAACATTATTTTAGTGTATCTCTGATGGTTTACGCAGAACATGCGACTAACGCTCCCGTATCATAATTATTATACAATTTTAGCAAAATCGGACCCTGGGAGGTGGGTCAATGTTAACTTACAAGATTCTACCTTCACATACATAGACGAAAAGTTAAATTAAAGCTTTTAACAATAAAAATACACATACTCATACATGTTGTTACCTAAAAGCTGTCTCGCGTAAACAATCCCCTAAAAGCAATTTTGACTAAGTTGTAAGGTCATGGAATCTGGCTTTAAGCCAACGTGAGAAATTTACTAGTTTATTTGACGATAAAAGAAAAAAAAATTGCAAAAAAGGAATAAAGCTAGAATTCTAATGAATTTTGATTTCGGATTTTGGCAGCTGACCTAACAGTTTGCGTTCCAGTATTATTTTCTTATAAAAGCTAGCTAATGGCTAGTACGATAGAAAGGGTTAAAAAGTTGTGAATTTATAGTTATTATACTGAGGTTCGCATAATATGCAGTCGCTACATACGTTCGAAGTAACACGTGCAAGCATTTCCAGCACTTTCACTAAGTAATCAAAAGCAAAACACAAAACACACCCTCAGCTATTCAAACAGTATTAAATGCACTAATTCCCTAAATTATTTTGTCAACCTACCGTTGTAATAGTTTCGACAAGACTCATAACAGGTTAAATGTAGGGCTATTGCGGGATCTCTATTCGAAAAATGCTTTCCCCAATTTCAATATTAAATATATTTAGGGTGATGTCAAATAAGTCCTGACCTGCGTCAAAATACAGAACCCTACGTCAAATGCAGAACGACGATATGGAATAAATTTTGTATAGCACCCATTCAGCAAATGCTAAGGAAATTTCAATGAGTCCGCTAAAGGCTATATCCGCTAAAAAATTTATACATATTATAAAATAAACTCCTGAAAAAGCTGTCTGTCCGTGTGCGATCGATGTTCTATGAATCTACTTAACGGATTTTTGTACAGTTTTTACTAAAAGATGTGTGATTATTGAGGATGGTGTAAGTTAATAGTTCGATTCAAAAACATTTTTTTATTCAAGTTTCATCATTGTTTCAAGTTTCATTTTAACTTGTAAACAAGTGCTTTTGGATCGTCAACTCTACTGCTGGTTCGGAAAGCTATTCCTACCGAGAAGAGCCAGCAAGAAACTCGGCGGTTGCTTTTTTCAAAGAATAATTCTTATTACTAGTTACATATTGTTGTTAATGTCTTGTACAGGGTCGAAGAGTATATATAAGAGTAGCTATATCCACGCATTCTTTTCGTCTAACTGATCCTCAAAAGTATAGTAGGCTTTCTGTATTAGAATTTTTTAAATATTGGTTTTAAGCTGCTGTAATGCTAAAGTTAAAGTCGATTACGGAGTTTTATTATAGAATCTTATACCAAACTCACAAACGACTTACGTACTTTTGCAAGGCGCAAAACAATAACCGCAAGTTTCCAACATCACCAACCTTTTCATAATTATAGTACATTACGGTTTATGTTAGTTGACTGAACACTGATTTACATGTGGGCACAACTAGTTATTTATAAATCTTCGATTTAAAAAAATATATAACTCATAAAATTTGAAAGCTATACAACGTGACGTGAAATGTTTAATGCTTTGATACTTATAATACCGCTCGTAAATAATAGGGGATCAAGTAGTGGTTTTAAACTTTGGCAATTACAAATTATGTTTAGTTACCACATAGAGTTGGCTATAAGCTTCGAAATCCAAGCTAATATAAACCATAAATACCTGAACAGACAAACTTAATAACTAATGGATTTATCAGATGTCAGTAATATAAATTACCTCGGGTGTGTTGTCGGTTCTGTTTTTAATACGTGCGGTAACTAACCCTGCATGTATAAGGTATGAGAACAGTATTTGCTTCCTATACTTAGCAGTACATAATTTTTTTTACAAACACAGATAGCATAATAATTCTTTAATTACTTTTGTTTCATATATTCATCTTTGCCCCGTCAGAAATGAAGCCGAGGATACAATAATCAAAGTAAAAAGTAGTAACTATGCCCACTGCTGGCCTAAGGAGTTTTTTTTTCTCTCCGTTTTTGTGGAGTTAAGATTGGAGCTAAAACCTACCACGCTGCTCCAATGCGGATCGGTAGGTTACACATATCCCTAGAATTCTCTAGAGATATGCAGGTTTCCTCACGATATTTTCCTTCACCGAAAAGCATGTGATAAATTGCAATTATCAATTAGACACATGAGTTTTAATAGAAAAACTCATTAGTGCCTGCCCGGGGTTTAAACCCATCTCGTCTCTAGAAAGTCGCACGGTCTTACCGCTAGGCTATCACAGCTTTTACAATAATCAATTTACAGTAATATACTATTTATGCGAAAGAATATTCACTTATATAATAAAAATAGTGATAGATATGACAGACCTAGAAACCGTCATAAACTAATGACGCCCAGGTTGCGCCTTCAAAGGTCCGAAAATCATTTGTCGGTCTCGGTACACGTATTTACAACAGAATTCCTCAACATTATCTAGACTTGCCTTTAACACAAGTTAGATATTATCTTAAAACGATGCTGCTACATAAAGCTATACTATACGATTGAAGTTGAGTGATAGTAGCATACTCGTATTTAACTGCGATCAGCTACGTACAACGATTGACTCGTAACCATCAATCAAATTGTAAAAAATAATATTTAAGAAGATCATCAGTCAGTGGTAGCTTCCTTAAAAACTTTTAACGATTCAAAAGTACTGAATAAAGAAAATATTGAATTTAAATTTGAATTTGAATAAACTACTGACAAATTATATTTAAACTAACATAAAATTGATCTATTAAACATAACAAAACAACTCAATAAGACCACAAAACCGTGGAACGCGTAAAATTGTAAAAGTTAGCCGCGAGCTCTTCAAAGAAGCTTAGCGAACATAAACATTTAGACATTTCCAAGTTTTTGATGAAACCCGCAGTGAACTTTTTCCGAATAGATGCGGTAAGTTAACAAATTAATGAATTAACTAATGTTAAATCATTATAATATTAAAATAGGATATTGAAATAGAGTTAATAAATATTTTAGTAAGCACCTGGCAGATTATCATTATTTGAATAATTTAATTAATTTTTAATTCAAAAGTAATAATAAAATTATTTTATTTAATTAAAGTAACGGCCTATTACTATCCCACTCCTGGGCATAGGTATCCTCTCTCCGTTTTTTGGAGAGAAGGGTTGGAGCTAAGACCTACCACGCTGCTCCAATGCGGGTCGGTAGGTTACACACATTCCCAGAATTCTTTAGAGATGCATATCTCTAGAGAATTCCTCACGATGTTTTCCTTCACCGTTTTCGGCACGTGATAAATTACAATTATCAATTAGACACAAGTTTTTAATAGAAAAACTCATTGGTGCCAGCTCGGTTTGAACCCATGTTCGTATCTAGAGAGTCACACAGTCTCACCGCTGGGCTATCACAGCTTCTTATTGTTTATTTAATTATTATTATATTATTTTAAGGATACACATACAGTGAGGAGGTTCCTCACCCTGTAATCCTAACCACCGGAAGCTTGGGCACTTTGTCCGCCATCCGTGGATGGTTTTTTTGTGTTTGTTTTAGAATATATTTGTAAATAAATAAATGAGTGAAATAAATTATTTTATTATTACTTTCATGTTATGGATCTCCGCAAATTAACGCCTAATTCTATAAAATATTTTTTCATTTTCTTTAATCTCTAAAATGATAACGGTTTCCCGTATATCTTCAATTTACAATTTTAAAACCAAAAATGTTTCAGTGCTTCTCTTTCATCTTTACAAACTTTAATAGTGTAGTTAATAAGTTTTTGCAAAATGTATACAGTACCAAAACCACACCCATTGAATTTAGACCATGTTGGTAGTGTAGTAGTTGGTAATGGCCCGTGAACCTTTATTATTCTATAAAAGCTGTAAATTTGTCAACGCATGCTCCCAATACAGATAAAAACGAAAAACCATTATGACATTTGGGTCATTGTGTCTTAGGCAACTTCAGTACTAGAAGTCTGTAAAATGCCGATCTAAATTCGAAAAATTATAAAGTGTAATTATTTTGTTAATTTTCTTTTTCGTCAATACGCTCTTGTCAGAGTGGTGGTAGCTGTTACGTAGTTGAAACGCATATCGTTCGCCTTACGATGTTTCGCCATTTTTATCTATTTAGCGTCTTTCTGGCGCATTCATGAAGAGGGCCACCAACAAGAAACTCCATTTGGTCGATGCACTGCATAGGAAATCCATCGCGAGATCTGGTATCTTCAACCTTGCCTTGAACTACTAGGCGTTCTACGGACTCTTCGTTTCCGCGTGTTACGTCTACTCAGCGTTTGCCGCTTTCCCAGACTCCACTCGACACTTAGGTGTAGTGTTCACGCCTGGGAAAGATACTTCGCACAACCTCGCCTTTTCCCTACCTAACATCGGTGCGATCGGACACCATTAGTATTTAAGATTTTAGCATAGTACATAGTATAAGAAAAATTATAATTAATTAACTATAAATAAATAAATTTAATTGGACAAAGTGAGTTTGTGTACCCAACAGTCGCCACCCATAATATATTTCGCGCGATACGTGGCCAATACCTTCGTGGATATTACCTTTAAATATCACGTCATTATTGCCAGACCAGCACAAGCACATGGAATACGCATGTAACTAGAGAATTGCAAAAGTAAGCTCCCAGCCCTTTTAAAAACTTAACAAAGATAAACTTTCGAAAGTTTTCAATGAACCCTGCAAAGTTTTATAAATTTAACGTAAGGTTCTATATTATTTCAATAAAATCTCGTCTAACTAAAGTTTGATTAGGCTTTAATGTTACTCATTACTTGTAAAGTACTTAGAATTTAATTCATATATATCAACTTGGGTAAATACTGGGTTTAACTTTGCCCCTCCCCTATATTAAACGAAAAAAAGCCAGCAAAAATACGGTGTATTTGTTTCTTGTATGAGTGATATAGTATAATTATTTCTTATTACATTATTACAGTAACATTTTTCCATAGCATACAATGTTAAAAATTCATTCATGTGTTTTTACGAATCCTGCATGTATCGGGTATGAAAAAACGGATAGTCCATTATACGTTTAGCACTATATATATTTTCTATTTACTGTAGCGCGGATTATAGCAAAATAATTTTATTATTACTTTTGTATTTTATCTCTTAAATTATATAAATATTCTTTAAATGTCCGTAAACATATACTATTAAACAACATGGCGTAAAAAATAGACGAAAAATACAAAAATGGACAAATATAATCTCCATATCAAACATCTCAGCATTATTTGCTTTAACCTATTTAAAATATTCTCAACTTGAAAATCCTCAGTTATTTTCCGACAACATAGAATAAGCAAAACAATTGCAAGGATAAGCCAATTTCATATTTGCAGCTTTAAAAATATTTCTTATAAAAGAAATCAGTTATGCCAAAGAATAAAATTAATTTATTATAGTCTATAATCTAGAATCGGCAGCAGCCTGTTTAAGATCCAGTGCTGGGCTGGGAATCTTCTTCAAATCACATCAATTCAAGCACTTTTAAATCATCAAGATTTAACATGACTAATGAAGCTAAAACTACTTCGGAATGTTGTTTTACCGAAAAGAACCAGCAAAAACTCGGCGTTTGCTTTTTACTATAATTCTGATAACTAGTTACATTTAGTCATTGTTATTTTGTACAGGGTCGTATAGTAGCTATATCTACGCATTCTTAGCATCTCTGTAATACTCAATAGTATAGTAGGCTTTCGGTATTAGCCTTCTTTTAATTTTCAGTTTTGGGAGGAACAACTTCATAGGATTTAACATAGGATTTAATATTATCCTATGTTAACTCGATATATAAGCTCAAAACGTAATAAATTTCATCAATATTGCTCTAGTGAATTAGCAGTAAAAGCGTAACAGACAGATAGACAGATCGCATTTATTATATTAGTATGGATATTTATGCTATCAACAGCAGCTTTCCGAACCAGCAGTAGAGTTTACGATTCGAAAGCACTTGTTTACAAGAAGTAAAAAAGTCATGTAACGGCCTGTTACGATTCCACTGCTGGGCATAGGTGTCCTCTCTCTATTTATGGAGAGAAGAATTAGAGCAAATCCCACCACGCTGCTCCAGTGCGGATTGGTAGGTTACACATATCCCTAGAATTCTCTAGAGATATGCATGTTCCTTCACGATGTTTTCCTTCACCGAAATAAATTGCAATTATCAATTCGACACATAAGTTTTAATAGTGAAACTCATTTTTGCCTGCCCGGGATTTGAAGAGTCGCACGGTCTCATCGCTGGGCTATCACAGCTCCATTTGTTTACATGCTCCACAAGGTTACTTAAATAAAAAATGATTTTATTTGAACGTTCCATTTGGTACTTTTAAACTAATGTCTACGCGGATGAAGTCGCCGGTAAATGTAGTTTTATAATATATCACATAATATAAAGCTTTTCAAAAATACTTAAACATATATGTGGAAAATTGCGGATCTCTTAACAAGATAGTCTATATTGGAAAGTGGATCGCGGTTCGAGAGGTAGGTAAATAGAGCATTCGCAAAGTTATTTTAAACTCACAGCACGCGCCGTCTGGAACGGATAGTATTTACATTCTATACATTCCTGGTACATAAATTAGGTATTTTTACAGATCCCATCGAAGCGCTGTTTGCGTTAAGAATCTGATTTGGTAATGGTCTTGGATCTTATTCAAAATGTTACGTCAAAAAATAGTCTCTTACTCACCTCTTACAAAAGATGCCTGCTGCTATTGGCGATTCATTGTGTGATTGACTATGATCGACAAGATATAAAGCAAGTGTCCACACGATCGTCCGTATTATCATAGTCCAAAACAGTGTCCGAAACACCGACAAATCTCGAGCTGAAGACGATCCCTTCTATTTTATCTTTGAGATCAGGGTCATTCTCTTGGGTTACTTTTGGGTTCGGACGACCGTGTAAGTGTCACATATATTTAAAAATTTATATTTTATTTATATAAAAAAATTTATAGGATTAGGCTTTACTTTGCGGAGATCCATAATACAAAAGTAATAATAAAAATTATTTTGCTATAATTCGCGATACAATAAAAGAAAATATATACTTTGCTTTGCGATTCTGTCGTGGCGTCCTCTTGTGATGCTTCGGTTGCGTGGCGAAACGATTGTTAAGTTTGTGATAGTGAACGTGTGTAGTGCTTGTGTATTGTGGTGGCAGTGGTAGAGGTTTGTGCATGTATTTTTACGGATCCTGCATGTATCGGGTATGAAAAAACGGATAGTTCACTATACGTTTAGCACTATATAAATATTTTCTATTTACTGTAGCGCGTATTATAGCAAAATATTTTTTATTATTACTTTTAAAGGTCCTTTAATTACGTTTTTCTTATACGACCAAATGAAAAACAAATTAATATTATTTGGAGAATAAATAAATACTGTCGCTGACTTTATGCTAGTGCTAGAGCTGTGATAGCCCAGCGGTGAGACCGTGCGACTCTTCGAGGGGAACACGAGTTCAAACCCGGGCGGGCACCTATGAGTTTTTCTATTAAAACTCATGTGTCTAATTGGTAATTGCAATTTATCAAACGCTTTTCGGTGAAGGAAAACATCGTGAGGAAACCTGCATATCTCTAGAGAATTCTGGAGATATGTTTAACCTACCAATCCGCATTGGAGCAGCGTGGTAGGTCTTAGCTCCAACCATTCTCTCCAGAAATGGAGAGAGGAGGCCTATTCCCAGCAGTGGAATTGCGACAGGCCGCTACTTTACTATGCTAGTGTAAACTTAAACTTGTAACTTAATATAAGTTAATGCCACGATGTCATAATAAGCAACAATAAAATTTGACGTATCCTCCCTCTAATTTAAAAAGCGAGTTACGATAAATGCAATAGATAAGCTCGTTTTCCCTTTCACTGCCGAAATTACTTCGCCTGACAGGGATTGATTGTGATTTATAGCCCGCATCATTTTCCCGGCCTAATTAACTTTTACCTGTAGTTAAAACAATACTTATCTTTTGGCGAACGAAAAATACAGGGGGAAAAGCGGCAAACGCTTAGACGTTGTTATGAATGAAATTGTTTTTTTTTCTTTTGTATTTAATTGACTGGCGCAGTCGGAAGTGACCATGCCTTCATCTCCGCGCGTCACGGGTTCGATTCCCACCGAGGGCCAACATTTTCTATAAAAAATTTGTTGGTTCTTCGAGCCAAGGTGTGTTATTTAGGTGGGTTATTAAGTTACTTACTTTGGAGAGGGACGACCGTGTGTGTAAGTGGCCCATATATTTCGTTATTATTTATTTATTAATTAACAGATTTTCACTGTCAGACATAGGTTATTTTTTGGGTTGCCCATAAAGTTATTAATACTAGAGAAGGAAAGGAATAGGCAGTCCTTTAAGTGAGAAAGTTTTCTGGGTTGCCCATAGAGTTATTAATACTAGAGAAGGAGAGGCATAGGCCTTTATCTGAGAAAGTCAATAGTGTGAGGAAAGATTTTTGTATTCAATTTTTCATATCTTTATTTTTCAAGACTTTTATGCCAATCAGTGGGTCCTTTAACTTAAATCTATACAATTTTTGTATTCCTTATAATCTATCTATATTTTAAATTATTTATGGGAATATATCATTTTAGCTCGATCAGAATTAGGGATCAGCTAAAATGTTATTTATAAAGCCAATATCCACTTTATTTACGGAAAGTTTATCAAAAATTTATATCCGCATCTGATCTGCAGATACTCCTAATCTTTTTAAACAAATGTGCTGCACAGTATTTTGGTCCACCAAAATACTGTGCAGCAATTCCAAGATAAGATTCCAATCTTACCTTAAAGCTTAAAATTTTAATTAATAATAAGAGATGGAATCCATTGTATATTGTATCTGCATATTTGAGCTCATTCAATTATTAAGTATAGTGTAAGTTAACGAAACTATGTATCCAATTTTCTTTTTTAATATGTCGTGTTCTTTTAGCCTTACTGGCTTTTACAGCGTCACCGGTGGGATGGGCGAGCGCAGAAGCTTCGCCGGGTAAAATTGGTAAGTAATCGAGTGTTTTTACGCACTCGCAACTTACTGGGAGCGTCGCCTTAAGGGTCTCCTGCAAGACCGAACCTCGGCTTACAGCGGCGCGTTTTGGAAGACTGTATCAAGTATCAAGCAAGCGGGGACCTCGTCTTCGCCAGCGAAGACGCTGTTTGTGTGGATGTTGTGTGTAAATCTCGTTGAATGCTGTAATAGCATCGTCGATGTCGTTAAGGATGCTCTTAGAGCGTCTATCTACTTGAAAAATTGAACACCCTATAGCCAGCTATAGGCTGGCTGAATGCTTATTTTATCCAATCCGATCTGTTTTATTTTATTGTTGTATTTTTTTGACTTTGTGGGGATCTACAAACGCTGCGTTATCTCCTGCAGAGTCGTCACTTCATACCGATATCGTTTCTTTAAGCCATGCATCTAGCCCATCGCTATTATTCTTTGTATCAATAAAAAAATAACAATAAATATCCGCCGCTCTATTTCATTAATCATATCAATTTCCTTTTATTTCCAAAAGCACTTAATACTGTGATTATCCTCCAGATAATGTCACGCCTTGAAATATTATTAATATGTTATAAAGATAACAAAAAAATCCCCTGCTAACGTTTTTTGCATATCGTAATTTATTTATTAAAAACAATTATTGCTGAATAAAGTCGTGTGATATTCTCATTTGTTACCGAGGTTTCGTAAAAGGCGACTAAGGTAAGTGCGGTGTGGCATCCGGTTGAGTTAGACCACTCTCATTTCTTACCGAGGTGTCGTAAAAGGCAACTAAGGTAAGTGCGGTGTGTTATCCGACTGAGTAGAATAGACCAGCCTCATTTCATACCTAGGTGTCGTAAAGGGGCGACTAAGGTAAATTGACTTCAGGTAGGCGGCCGGTCGTAAAAAAAGTGCCAAATCATGTAACAACATGTTTAAAAAATTTTGCGCCTACCACATTTAGTGGGATAATGGGATGGGCAGGAGATTGATGATTGCTAACGTGGTATAAACGAATAAAATTCTTCTCTTTATTTTCTGTTAAAATTAGTTTACTGCACACAAAAAATTACGAGGATAATTAATTACAGTATTAGACTTAAAAGTTTCCTTATTAAACTAGTTCATTATCGCTTCAAAAGAATCTGATCAAAAGAAGGAAGTTGTTTTCTCCTTATTTGAGAACAGAATTACAATTTAGACCTACCCCTTATCCCACTCCAAGTGGGGTCGGCACAACATGTTACAAACATGCTGTCATGATTTGGCTACGTATTATACGACAGGCCGCCTGTCTGACGTCAACTTTCCGTAGTCGTATTTGACGACCACTCGGTAAAAAATAAGGTGGTTCTACTTCACCGGATACCACACGGTGTGGCAACTCACCTTTTACGATACCTCGGTAAGAAATGAGGGTGGTCTATTCTACTCAGCCGGATGCCACACGGCGGGTCTAATTACCGTAGTCGGCTTTTGCGACACCTCGGTTGAAATGAGGGTTGTTTATTGTACTCAGCCGGATACCACACGGCATATACACCTTAAATCTTCTTCTTCGTCAGCCAATGGACGTCCACTGCTGGACATAGGCCTCTCCATGGGATCGCCACACCACACGATCTTGCGCCGCCTGGATCCAGTGGCTCCCTGTGACCTTTTTGAGGTCGTCTGTCCACCCCGTAGGGGTCTACCGACGCTGCGCGGAGCGGGGTCGCCATTCCAGCACCTTAAGACCCCAGCGCCCATCGCCACTTCAGCTTCACGACACGCTGATCTATGTCGGTGACTCTAGTTCTTCTATGGATCTCCTCATTCCTGATTTGATCTCGTAGAGATACTCCGAGCATAGCTCGCTCCATTGCCCGCTGAGCGACTCTGAGCTTTCTTATAAGGCCCATAGGCAGGCACCTTAAATACAGATAGGCAAATTGCAAGTTAAGTTGTTTTAAGAATATAAATTGTAATGATTGAACATAAGATTTTGTAGAGAACACGTAGACCTATATGAGTTGAAACAGCTAATGCTTCGTCACGTTCTCTTATCGTTCAAATATCACTCTTCCCTAATTTATCATGATGAACTAAATCAGAAATCATTTTAGTAAATGAAACTTTTATTAACAATATTGTTTATATTGATAATATATTTTATGATAATTTCTTTAACTATGATAACGATAACTTCCGAAAATTTTATAAGTATTTCGTTATCATAACTGATTATCAGTGCTAAATAATTCGGGACATCTTCAATAACAATAAAGATATACAATGACAGTTATTTTTATTAGAAACCAAATTATAGATTTGTGATATTTTTTATTAATTTACAATTTATATAACGCAAATGATTCAATACAATAATAATGATTTAATAATAGAGATAGCTTATAGAATTAGGCGTTACTTTGCGGAGATGCATAATACAAAAGTAAACCTTAAATTTTATTTTGCTATAATCCTCAATACAGTAAACAGATAATATAGTGCTAAATATATAGTGGACTATCTGATTTTTCATACCCGTTACATGCAGGATTCGTCCACCACTGCCACCACAATACACAAGCACTACACACGTTCACTATCACAAACTCAACAATCGTTTCACCCCGCAACCGAAGCATCATCAGGATATAGACTCCACGACTAGTTTGGCTTTGCGATTTTGTGTGTTTTCGTGTTTTTAGGAATCTTGCATGTAACGGGTATGAAAAAACGGATAGTCCACTATAATTTTAGCACATATTTTCTATTTACTTTATCGCGGATTATAGCAAAATGATTTTATTATTACTTTTGTAATAGAGATAGCGTAACAAGTAGATAATATGAGTTACTAATGTAAACCTTTCACACTGACTATCATATTTTGATATGTTAATAACTTTGCTTATTTCGTCTGAAAATGTTTCATTACGTGGGTAAAAAGGAACTGTTGTCTCTCCAAATCCTTTAAAAATCATATTTATCCATCCCTCCTCTTGAACATGGAACAAAAATGGACGTCTATGCCGTCATTTAGCTAACGGAGGCCACTTAAAATCAGCAATGGGTTTGCATTGCTAACCCTGTTAGTCTGAGTGGCTATCCCTTTCTTCGTCACACCGCTGCACATTTTTAATTTGCTATAGTCGTGTAAGACGTTATTTTATTGTATTTTATTTTCTATCTTTTATTTTTTGAATTTTTTTATTAATACTGTTGTTGTACTGAGGTGTGTTGAAGAATAAAGATTTATTCATTCATTCATTCATTCAAAACACACAAACAAACACTATTACAGTTGGACTATTATCCAGACCTGGAGCTGCGGCGGAAATGGCCGAATCCGGCAAGCGGCGAAAGTATGCATCTCTCGTTGAGAGTTATATATTTGTGCCGTTTGCAGTTTAGACACTAGGGCTATGGAGCCAAAGTGCAAAAATTTTTTTATCCGTTTTAACACCTCGGTTGATCGCCTCTTCGGGTGACAAGAGGGCTGGCTCCTTTTTCGCACAAAGAATCAGCTTAGCGATTCAACGCGGAAACGCTGCCAGCATTCTTGGGACCATTCCACGTGGGCATGATTTGTATAGTAGTAGCGTGTAAGTAATTTAAGATAGATATAACTTGTATATATTTGTTATAAATAAAATAAAAAATTACAGTTGTAATATTATTTGTTGATGTATTATTACGAAGAGCTATAAGACCGTACAATTCTTGCACGAAGGTCATAGGTTCAAACCCCGAGAAACCTCCAATGAGTTTTTCTATGTATCTGATTGATATTTACAATTTATAACACGATTTTCGATGAAGAAAATAACCATGAGGTAATTTGGATATCTCTAGAGTATTCCCGTATCCCCAGATATTCTCTAGACATTTCCAGTGTATCCTACCAATCCGCATTGGAGCAGCGTTTTGGTCTTAACTCTAACCATGTTTTTTTTAAAAACGGAGAGATTAGGCATGGGCCCAGCAGTGGGATATTTACATTCCGTTACTTTGCTTTATATAATTGTCGATCAAAAACGTTCGAGCACTTAAAAATGTCACAACTAATTATCCGATAAATATATATGTAATAATCATCACATAGTCCTGATGATCATGACGATATAATATGTATAACGTATTAACTTAAGCAACTGTTTCTAACTAAATTTAATAAAACTACACCGTCTTAATGAGATTTTCATCGGGTTTCCTTTCGTCTAAAAAGAGATGAAAAAATTTCTAATTTCTCAAGGGACGACCGAATCAAATTTCGTTCCGCACACAATAGAACATCGTGAATTGCTTATTCTTGAAGGATATGACAACATTATTATAGTAAAGTATTGGATGTTATAAAAGTCTCAAAAAGCTGTCTGTATGTAATTGATTTTCTCGAAATCTACTTAACGAATTTTTGTACGGTATTCACCAAATGGTAGTGCAATATTTCCGGATGGTTTAAATAGTACATATCGGTATTATGTAAATTGTGTTGAAGAGATCGAGCAGTTTTTAAAAAACTAGCTTGCTGGGAGCTTTAGTCACGTGCGCTGCGTAAACCAGCAGAGATACGCTAAAGTAATGTACTAGAGAATTGTAGATCTATAAAAATACTACACAAAAGTTTGCGATAGCATATCTCTATCTCTTATGGTTAACTCACAATAACTACTTTTATGTCTAAAATTTGAAATCTAAAAAAAATTGTGACACGCTGATTTCCACGCGGGCGAAGCCGCTGGCACAGCTAGTATAATATATGTAATTGAATTCAAATAGCAAAACGTATAATTTTATGTTTTCGTCAGGCAGGCGGCCGGTCGTTAAATACGTAGCCGAATCATGTGACAACATGTATGTAACATGTTGTGCCGACATTGTCGCTCCCTACCGCTAAGGGGATGTTTCAATAAAAGTCCTCAATCTATTTTGGACTTGCGCTTACACAAGTTCAAAAAAGCAATTAAAGAGACTTATTAATAAAGCTTACTATAATGTTAAAGACTATGTCAATGATAAGAAAGCTTGGAACTAAATTGCGACCGGCAACGCACTAGATGATATTGCAATCTATGTTTGTTAACAATAGTAAATACAAAATTGTAATATTTATTTTTAAAAAGAGTGACCGCCAAGTTACTTTCTGGTTCTTCTCGGTTAGAGCACCTTTCCGAACCAGTTGTAGCTTCAATTTAATTTTAATTTGACGATTCAAAAGTGCTTGTAATAGGCCAATTTGAATAAAGACTTATTTGAATATGAACCGCAGCCAACCATTGCTGGAGGTCTTCTGATACAGTAAACTTGTTAATCTGTTTGACTTTTATTACTTTACCTTCACACAATTTGTTTCGCATTTTCCGGACATAATATATATGCACTTCGATAGTAGTATTGTTCCAAAAGTAATTCGGTTTAATTTCCTAACTAGCCCTTACCAGTTATTTCAACTTCAACCAGCTGTATCAACTTTTGCCAAACTATTCTACTTTGAACTTGTTAACTTATCATAATTACTTAATTGGAGGAAATTCCAATAGTGCTATCTGGAAAATCCATAATGCATTTGATCTGAATTCACTAGAAAAATATGTATTATCTGTCATAATCCTTAAATATAATCACTATCAAGTTATTCTTTAATACTACCGGAAGATTATCAACGGGATTATTGTATTAGGTATTATATTACGCATTACATGATTTTGCAACTTTATGTAATCAATTATACTTTGTTTACTTGTTAATTCGCGTAAATTTCTAGACTTTTGTTTATTAGATTTTTTAAGCTATTACATAGTTTCTATCGCGGGCCTTGAGCGTGGAGACCGAATCCAGAAAATCCGTAACGAAAATACCCAACACCCCCACTCCGACCGGCACAGCGGTGATACTTTTTAGTAGCGATCCGTGCGCCCTGGGTCGTACACGCCAGTTGACGAGTTAATGTCTTTTTGAAATATCACGCTTGTCTCTTTAGTTCAGACATAATTTTACTAATAATATATAAATAATAAATATTTATAGATATAATAAAGATTTACATTAATTAAATAAAAATATTTTGAACAATATTAACACGCTCATTTATTTAATTAAAAAAAAAACAAAGAAAAAATAAAAAAGATACTGCATAAATAAAATAAATATGTAATTGTAATTGCATAAGTTGATAAAAAATGCTATTCAATAGCTTTACGGCGGCAGTCTCCGAGTGCCACACGTATTTTTATTACATAGATTTTTAGGGATTAATATGCCCAGAAACCTAAAGCCTGTGGTCATATACACGTACTGTTATACGAATAATAATAATAAATAATAAATATATGGGACGTTTACACACACGGTCCTCCGTCCCCAAATTAAGTAACTCAATACTTGTGTTATGGTTGACAGACTACTGGTTAATATACTACATATATAATTTTAAATAAATACTTAAATACAAATTTACACCCAGGTTCGAAGAACCAATAAATTGTTTATAGATAATGATTCCCTAGGCGGGAATCGAACCCGCAACCGTCGGAGCTAAAGGCAGGGTCACTACCCACTGCGCCAACGGGCCATACAAATAGTAAAATATGCCATTTTTTAAAAGGTTTTAATTATAATACAAAAATATAATAAGAAGTACAAAATACAAAAAATATCGGCAATTAATACAATTTAAGGGCAACCGTCCCGTTTCAATTCTTGAAGCAGAATTACTTCAGCTCGTAACTGGCTGACGGATCTGAATGTGCAATGCTTGCATCCCGTTATCACAAACCCGTGCTGTTTATGAATATAACAGTACGATGTCTAAATCGTGGATCCCAAAATTAACCAATGATCAAGATCTACGGCGAATTGGACACAAAAAAAAACTTTTCCTAATCATTGAATAAAGTAAAGTTGCATACCTGAGTCACGTACTCAGGCATATACAATACAGGCTATTACAACTGATAATGATCGGAAAAGTTGTTGGAACAAGGAGAACTGGTTTTAGAGGGAAATCTTAGTTACGGAATATCCGGGAATGGACGGCAATTAAAAGCGTCGAACTCTTCCATCTAGCCAAGTATAGGAAGACATATCCAGAGCAGAGCAGCAGTATTAAAGCCGACACATGTGGCATGTTATTCTTTATATCTGAAGTTGTGCCTTTTAGTATTCCGTGTATAAATAAATAAATATAAATATATATGAGACACTTACACACACGGTCGTCCGATCCCAAAGTAAGTAACTTAATATTTGTGTTATGGATGACGGACAACTGGTAGATATACTACATATATAAGTTTAAATACATACTTAAATACAAATACACACCCAGGCTCGAAGAAACAACATTTTGTTTAATGGAAATTTTGGCCCTCGGCGGGAATCGAACCCACGGCCCGCGGAGCTGAAGGCAGGGTCACTACTCACAGCGCCTAATAACGTATACTCTACACTTAAATATAAAATCTAACATAAAACTAAACGTCTAGAAATCTAACAGTTTTAGCCAAAAAACGATTTACATTAGCATCTAATATTTATATCAACATCCGCATTCACAACGAGATTTCTGTACAAATATTCCTGCCATTATAAATCTTATTAAAGACACATCTTTTATACATCGTCCATACGACATTAAATGAACCTACTGATCATTTGTACGTAATATATTACTTTGGCATATTTCAATCTAAACAAATATCGTCTAAAAAATTATTATCGAAGAAAACAAATATATCGCTTCCGTAGCGCCATCTTTAATCTTGTATAGAGCGGGATTTGACTATCAACTAATATCATTAATTACTGTGTCGTTTAAATGGTGATTAGGTAGATCCGCGTCTACCTATATTAAGTGTCCTTTATTAGAATCTACTCTCATACTCGGGTAGATCCTCGATTACTCACGCTCCGCGTTAAAATCTAACTTCAAATTTGTAATAAGAGCAACCGCTGAATTTCTTGCCAGATCTTCTCAGTGGATTACGTTATAATCATAAACTATGCTTCTATTCTGTCTCGTATGTCCCAGTTATTCTATTCCTCTATTTGCTTTTATAAATTAATTCAGATCTGACTTTAGCAGTATTGGTTGACTGACCTAACGGGGTTTGTTTAAAAAAACAGTAGAAAGCAATAATTTTTTTGTTTTCTCTCCCTCGCACCAGAACTATTAATTTTGGATCAAGGTTATTTTTCGTTTCGTTTGCCGTAATAGGGTAAGGTCGTAGTGTTTAATTTTGAAAACGTAAAATAATTCCTGTGGCTACAAAACTTTTCCAAATTATTAATTATTTTTTATGTAGGGTGCTGTATATTAACTGAAATTAAAATAAGTCGTATGGTCTAGCATGGTTTGGTAAATTACAGCAGTTTAAAAACACTATTAAAAAGAGGCTGATACAGGAAGAGCTGATACACTCTTAAGGATTACTTAGATGATATGATGTGTGGATATAGCTACACTTCTACCCTGTACAAGACAGTAATGACTAAAGTAAAGTAAAGTAGCGGCCTGTTACAATCCCACTGCTGGGAATAGGCCTCCTCTCTCCGTTTCTGGAGAGAAGGGTTGGAGCTAAGACCTATCACGCTGCTCCAATGCGGATTGGTAGGTTACACATATCTCCAGAATTCTCTAGAGATATGCAGGTTTCCTCACGATGTTTTCCTTCACCGAAAAGCGTGTGATAAATTGCAATTATCAAGACAATTAGACACATGAGTTTTAATAGAAAAACTCATTGGTGCCTACCCGGGTTTGAACTCGTATTCCCCTCGAAAGAGTCGCACGGTCTCACCGCTGGGCTATCACAGCTATCACAGTAATGACTAAATGTAACTATTTATAAGAATTATATTTTAAAAAGAGCAACCACGATTTTCTTGCTGGCTCTTTTCGGTAGGAACAGCTTTCCGAACCAGCAGTAAAGATGACGATTCAAAAGCACTTGTTTACAAGTTAACTTGAATAAATAAAATTTGAATTGAATAAGAACAACAAAAGTACCTCCAAATGTCAATTTACTTTGTACTTTATCCGACTACGTACTGAATTCGCTAATCAATTTACGACTAGTATTATCAGGTATTAATATGTATTATTAATCATGACGGAGTTGAGTAAGGTGTAAATAATGAGGATTTTTGCTGAATTCGTGGAATATTTAAGGAAATTTTTGATATAATTATTGACCTAATTAAATGTGATCAGTCATAAATACCAAATTGGTAGCATGATGATCGCGTGACAATTAAAATGACTTTAGGCTTGCTTTTAGATTAGGTATAATGATTGATTAATAAAAAAATAGACCGAGGTGTCGTAAGAGGCGACTAAGGTAAGTTGACGTCAGGCAGTCAATTTTGAGGTTACATTTATGTAAATTCGCTACTTGCATTCACCCTATTAGAGAAAATAAATTGAACGAAGACCTACCACGCTGCTGAAGTCATGACATATTACATATAACCAGGATTATGCCAGTATATGTAACCTACATAATATGCTGACTACCTATGAATGAATAAATACTTATATGAATAATAAAGTATAAAATATATAAACATAAATAAGAACAGAATTCTTGAACGCAAATTTAAAATGAATAGATGTAAATGAATATTGTGGTATCCAGCTGAGCAGAAAAGACCACCCTTATTTCTTACGGAGGTGTCGCAAAAGGCGACAACGGTAAGTCGACTTGCCGTGTGGTATCCGGTTGAGTAAAATAGACCACCCTTATTTCTTACGGGGGTGTCGTAAAAGGCGACTAAGGTAAGTTGATCCACCGTATGGTATCCAGTTGAGTAGAATAGAGCACCCTCATTTCTTACCGAGTTGTCGTAAAAGGCGACTAAGGTAAGTTGACCCGCCGTGTGGTATCCGGTTAAGTAGAATAGAGCACCCTCGTTTCTTACCGAGCTTCATAAAATACGACTAAGGCAAGTTGCCGGTCGTAAAATACGAATCACCAATACCAAATCATGTGACAAAATGTTTGTATTATGGTGTGCCGACCCCACTTAGAGTGGGATTAAGGCAGGAGGATGATGAGATGAAAATGAATGTAACGTGCAAAGGCACTTATTTAGTAAAAATTCTTGAACAAGAAGTTAAATTTCCATAAAAACATGTTAACTGTATAATTGTCATTAACTGAACTATGTTATTGTATTCAAATATATATACAAAAAACAAAGCATCTCAATTCGTCCAATAAATCAATCAAATCAGTAAATCCTGTCCATAAATAATAAAACATTTAATACACTAATCTCTATAATTTATGTCCTAGAACATTCACTATAAATACTCGCGGCCAAATATTAAAAGCACAGTTGAGAAGTCACTTCAGAACTAATCATGAACGGTAAACTGTTCGTTGTTATCGCCACACTCTTCGTAGTTCTGCTCGTTAAGCAGACTGCGTGTGCAGGAATTGGGGTGGCCGGTGGGTAAATTCAATTTTTCATAATATAAGTAGTAAAGTAAAGTAAAGTAACGGCCTGTTACTATGCCCACTGCTGAGCTAAGGCCTCTTCTCTCCGTTTTTGGAGAGAAGGATTGGAGCTACCACGCTGCTCCAATGCGGAGTGGTAAGTTACACATGTCCCTAGAATTCTCTAGAGATATGCAGGTTTCCTCACGATGTTTTCTTTCACCGAAAAGCTTATGATAAATTGCAATTATCAATTAGACACATGAGTTTTAATTGAAAAACTCGTTGGTTTGAACCCATGATCGTCTCTAGACAGTCGCACGGTGTTACGGCTAGACTATCACAGCTATAATATACAGAGTTTTAATTTAATTCTTTCCCAATAGATTGCAAAGGCGCCCTAAGAGCGTCCTTGACGACCCCGACGATGCTATAACATCGTCCAAATAAGATCAATGTTCAGATACAGTCCTATATGCGCCGCTTTAAACCGAGGTTCAGTCTCGCAGGAAACATTCTGAAGGCGAGATTTCCAAGATGCTGCGAGTGTATTTATGTGCTCATTCTTAACAATTTTTACCAGGCAAAGCTTCTGCGCTCGCCCGTCCTTGCGGTGCGCCGTCAAAGCCATTAGGTCTAACAGCATTAGTCAAATTGAAAAAAAAAATCTTCATTCACAATTTGATATATAATTCATTTTAATATATTGAAACTAGGCATTTACATAAAAAAAATAGCGTACATAATGCCCAATATCAGTTAAGTGGTATATATAATACAATTTATTCTACCTTTACAGATGACGTTTACCTAAGTGAGGGTCCAACACCCATCCGAGAGCTAGCGGTTGACCAACATAATGTAATCATATGTAATAACAACCAATGCTGGAATAACTGTTTTAATGCGGGATTCCGAAATGGACGTTGTGACTGGCAAGGCCGTTGCGTTTGTACATAAAATTCATCACAACATGAGTGTTCAAATATTGTCGTTTTCCAAAAAAGAAATACATTTTAGAGCTAATTGATTTTAAATACTCTTTATATTTTATTAAGATAATAAATAAACATTATTAGCATTAACATATTATCTCTTAATAAACGTCCTTGTCCTTATGCCACCTTATCACGCATAGAATCATCATCATCCTCCTGCCCTTATCCCACTCTAAGTGGAGTCGGCACAACATGTTACAAACATGTTGTCACATGATTTGGCTGCGTATCTTACGACCGGCCGCCTGCCTGACGTCAACTTACCTTAGTCGTATTTTACGGCCCCTCGGTAAGAAAGAGGGTCGTCTATTCTGCTTAACCGGATACCACACGGCGAGTCGACTTACCTTAGTCGCCTCTTACGACACCTCGGTAAGAAATAAGGGTAGTCTATTCTAATCAGCCGGATACCACACGGCATCTTATCACGCATAGAATATTGTTACATATTATAAAACAAGGTAAACAAAAGCTGTGTGTTTGCATGTGATCGAGTCTACTGAATCTACTGAATGGATTTGTACAGTTTTAACTTAAATTGTAATAATTGTGTGGATTGGTGGTAGGTTACACATATGCCCAGAATTCTCGATTTTTTCCTTCACCGAAAAGCGTGGGATAATTACATAAGTTTAAATAGGAAGACTCATTGGTGCCTGCCCGGGGTTTGAACTCGTAACCCCCTCGAAAGAGTCGCACGGTCTCACCGCTGGGCTATCACAGCTTTATTTTAGTAAATAGCGCGTATTTTGCGCGTAAATTGTAAGAGGTTAGTTAAATTATCCTGTAAACAAAAATCAAAATTTATAAAACTCTTCTTAGAATAACTCTTTTGTCGTAAGCTAAAAAACGTGATAAAGAACCTCCTTTTAATTACAGATTTGTCTCTTTGATACATATTGAATTAAAAAAGCTTTGATAGGTTGATAAAAGATGGCGTTTTAAAGTCATTTTATTCCAGTAGAATTAACAGGATATTGATAGCCTACTGTAGATAGATGTTACCTCGGTGTGTAAGGAATAATTGTCCCAAATTTCATAGATATTGGTTCAGCGGATTTGCTGTGAAAGTGTAACAAACATCCATCCATACTCACAAACATTCGCACTTATAATAAAGTAGTAAGTAGGATGTGAAACTCCATTGGGTCTCCTGAAGTAATAAAAAAAAATTACAAATAAAACAAATATATAAACATTTGTTTTAAAAATCCAAAACGTTCTTTTAATGTACTAACGGCCTGGAATCAAGTCCTTTTAGGCCAAGTCAAATCTGTAATTAAAAAGAGTTCCACATTGTTTGGCTAACGTCGATTTCTTGTAGAAAAGTTTTGATATTTTGGTTTCTGTTTACTGGATAAATTTAACTTAGATATTACAACGAATGTAAGTTCACGGCGAATCAGGTGAACCAATATCGATGAAATTTGATACGATAAATGCTTATACACCAGGGTAACATAAAGGCTGTAAAAATCCTGTTAATCCAACAGGAATAGGATGACATTACCATTACTTTACTTTCAGAAATAATACATCAATACATTTAAATATGTAGTGAATCATTATTGTAATTAATTTAATTGAATCTTAGTACTTTTTATACAATCTGAAGCTTGAATCTTGTATTTATAGACATAGCCTTTTAGATAAAAATATAAACGTGTGCTTATTTAACGTTAGCTAAAATTATCTGCTAAAGGCGAATGCCGTATGCGATTCACACATAACTGCCCCTCATTTTGATGTCCGCATATCGGTGTGATCATCACGGACTGACATGATACGGTCTTGCTTTGATACCGTTTTTGAAGTTTTAATCTTTGAACACAATAACTGAATAAACACATAAATAACATATTGAACACAATAACTTAATAAACAAATAAATAACATAATAACTTTGACAACAGTGATATGCAGTTAATTGCTCTTTATATTGAGTGAATATCTCCAAAGTTCGCATTTGAGTGTGGTGATCAGAGTCTGCTGTAATCTTCGGATGCATGCTGAGTTGAACTTTTGGAAGATCTAGACTCCAAATAGTGAAAGGGAGAAGTGAAACGCATATTCATATTAAGAGAATATTTTCCGGGTTTGCATTTCTGTATGACACTCACAATCGGCTGTAACATTTCGGGACAGAGTGATTTATCGTGTTTTCGAAAGCATAGTTTATTTATTTTATTAAATAGCGCGTATTACTTATATTTATAATACGTTGTAATAGCTATTTTATTTAAATTTATAAATAATTAAAGTTATCCAGTAAACAGAAATCAAATAATATAAAATTTTCACCTTTTTAAAGTACAGATTTGACTTAAAAGGCTAGATTCCAGGCCGTTAATATAGTAGTAAAGTAACGGCCTGTTAATATCCCACTGTTGGGAATAGCCCTCCTCTCTCCGTTTATTGGAGAGAAAGATTGAAGCTTAGACCTACCACGCTGCTCCAATGCGGATTAGTAGGTTACACATATCCCTAGAATTCTTTAGAGATATGCAGGTTTCGTTACAATATTTTCCTTCACTGAAAAGCATGTGATAAATTGTAAATATCAATTAGACACATACGTTTTAATAGAAAAACTCATTTATGTTCATAAATGTGACAAATTGTATATAAAAATAACTTATTATGTTTATTATAGATGGCATTTTTAAACGTCATTCTATTCCTGTTGAATTAAAAGGATTTCTATAGCCTATCTGTTACCCCGGTGTATAAGGAATAATTGTGCCAAATTTCATCGATATTGGTTCAGCGGATTGGCCGTGAAAACGACACAGACAGACAGACTTTCGCATTTACAATATTAGTAAGGAAGTAAGGATAAGGATAATAATTTCATAAGGTTTCATTTTATACCAAAAGTATTTGATAATTTTAATTAAACTTATATTTTCAACTTAAACAAATGCAGTTGCCAAAATCACAACGGCTATTCCAGAATCCCATTGCACGACAAAGAGCTCGGCAATGTGCTGTATTGCAGACTGATCTGTTAAGATCATCAACTGGCTCGGAGATAAACACGGTGCTGTCCTGTTCATCCATTTGAAGAGGCCTTGAATCCTGGCTCAGGATGTTAAGGTTTTCTATAAGCAAAAAATTGGATTAATGATAATTCTTTCATTGCACACCACAAAAATTAAACATAGCACTATATCTATATAAATAAATAATAAATTTATAAATATATGGGACACTTACACGGTCGTCCATCCCCGAAGTAACTTAATATAATGTTTTATTTATTTCTCCTAAAAAACTTTACATACAATACTACTTAATATTTGTGATATGGGCGACGGATAACTGGTAGATATATTACATATATAATTTTAGACAATGTATGCTCTCGCTGGGAATCGAAGCTGCGACCCGCGAAGCTGAAGGCAGGGTCACCACCCACTGCGCCAACGGGTCAGTCAATAAATAAGGTTGTATGTGGCGGTCATATCGCTCCATAGCGATATCTTCCAAACTTAGTAAGAGAACATAATACTATAGTACAAACTTTTAGCTAAATCCTACCACGCTGCTCCAATGCGGATTGGTTACACATATCCCGAGAATTCTCTAGAGATAGGGTTTCCTCATGATATTTTCCTTCACCGAAAAGCGAATGACAAATTGCAATTATTAATTACACACATAAGTTTTAACAGAAAAACTCATTGGTGTCAACCCAGGGTTTGAACCCCTGATGAGAACCCCTCGATAGAATCTCACGGTCTGACCGCTGGGCTATCATAGCTTTGATATTAATGATAGTATATGAATAGATACATACATTCTCCTGCCCTTATCCCACTATAAGAGGGGTCGGCACAACATGTTACAACATGTTATCACATGATTTGGGTACGTATTTTACGACCGGCCGCCTGCCTGACGTCAACTTACCTTAGTCGCCTTAAACGACACCTCGGTAAGAAAAGAGGGTGGTCTATTCAATGCCGCATACCACACGGCACATACCTTAGTCGCCTCTTACGACACCTCGGTAAAAAAGGAGGGTGGTCTATTCCATTCTGCCGGATACCACACGGCGTAGTATATGAAGTTATCATTTATTTAAATATATTTTGAATATGATAGAATAATAAGCAATAAAAGAAGTATATAAAACTTTAAATAAATTTCAGATTAAAGTGAAAATCAGGAGATATACTGCACTACTCACTCGGTACAATAATATTTGCACACGCAGTCTCCTTGACGAGCAGAACTGCGCAGAGTGTGGCGAATACAACAAATATTTTAGTGCTCATGATTAGTTCTGAAGAAAGTTCTCTACTGGGCTTCTAGGATTTGCTTCCGAGCATTTATAGCGAATATTTTTAGGCATAAATTACAGAGATTAGCGTATTTACTATCAAATTACTTAAGCAAAGGATTAACTGATATGACACGATACATCGCAACAGAATTTTCATTTTCCCTATTCATATTTTATTAACAGTAAAATTTAACTCCATACATTCCACTACTAGTATCTATACTTCTTCTTCAACCGCAAGAGATCCACCGTTGGACATAGGTCTCTTTAAGGGATCTCCATTTTCTCGAATCGTTTATTTTTTTAAGTGACAAAACTTAAATTAACAATCATATTTTCCGTAAAGTTTATGAACAAATGCAACGTCCTTGAAAACCAAAACGTCCATTTCCGATACTCAATGTAAATATCCAACAGCCATCGATTGTATCACATATAATGATTTTATGTAGAACTTTTTTGAATCCAGCTACACCTTAAGAGCGTTTTCAATTTAAAGTTCAAGTGAAAGATTCACCCTTGAAATACCTTCATATTCTCGGGACTGATAAAAGAGTCCCATGAGATCATGGGGACTATCTCAGTAAATAACTAGGTGGCGCTCCAATGGCAACATCCCTAAAACAAACAAACAATTTCTTCAGCTTTACAATACAAGTATAGATACAAGTATAGATTCTATGATGACTACATGAAGTTAATCAACCCCTGCTTCAGACTCGTTGCTATCCGTTGCCGGATTGGGATGTTAAGGTAATTTTTTCTGTCCAATTATTCTTTTCTTATTGGCTATATGCCGTTACCTCTGTGGCATTGACCATCGCCGGAAAGTACGGGCGAACGCAGAATCATCGTCAAAGTTGCGAAGTGCGAAAAATGCATAAACTCTAATAGCGTAAAGAAACGTCATCCTAATGGGTGCCTCTTGTGAGACTGGTACTTCAGTTTCAAACAAAAATTAATAACGTTGGCAATAAATTGAATGCCTTACTCAAAATATTGCTTTCACGATTCACTATTATGAATCGATACTAATAATAATAAGGTAGCACTAATCTGACACTATAAATCTTATCGTGTGATTTCCCTTCACGTCTCTATAATATATTTTATAAACAGCCAAATCTTTATCAATATATAATCGATAACTTCATAAATTAATATGGGATATTTTATTTTCAAATTCATTCATGCCACTATTTATTTGTAGTTACATTTTCATTATATACTAGAAGTACATAATAAAATGTACGTGTTGCTGTTGCTCCGTCTGGTTTCGGATTCCTCTCGAAACAGAACTTGACAGTTAAAAATAATGCTCCGATCGCAACCAAATTTTACAGGAACATTTGCTTGGTTATTCTAAATTCATTCATTTTTATACTATAGATTAGTGTAAAAGTAATAAAAATATTTATTATTTATAACATTTTTAGTAAATAGCCCATACTAATAAACCATACTATGCTTTTCTGTATGTTGCGCTTATACAGCTAATACGCTGGACCAATATTAATGAAATTTTGCACAATTAAAGCTTATACACAGATCTAACATAAACAATAAAAACATCTTTGAGAAATACGAAAAAAATGTATAATATACTATTGAGGGTACTTAAATGCTTATGTTGGTATGAACAAAGTCACCAGTACCACTAGCATATTATTTATATCGGAAAACAAAGTAGAAAACTAATTGCTTAAGAGTCAAAAATTTTTGATTGGTCTGTACAAAACCTTCTACACTTTTAGTGTAATACAAATTATCATGTTTTTATAAAAATAATTAAGATTTTGACTTTATTTTCATTTAATCAAATAACCTAAAATATAACAATTGTTTGTTGTAATATTATAGAGTCAAGTTATAGAAACCACTAAAGTTTTATACGGAAACTATAACAGAACTACTTTGCTATAATCCGCGCGGGTTAAGCGAATGCATGCAATCCTAATGTGTATGAAGCAGACAAAATTCACGTACCTTACACAAGCAGGACAAGTCACCACATGCATCCCAAAACGCCTCCACCAGCAACAACGATCACAAGCAATACACGCAACCACCACCAAAACCACGACGATCGTTTCGCTCCGAAACCGAAGCATCATCAGGAGGATAGGCTCCACGACAAAATCGTATAGTAGAGTTATTATACTAGAGGAGGGAAGCCAGACTAAAATGACAATATTGATATTACAATAAAAAGAAGACAAATGAGGGTGATCTATCTGTCTTTCTTTTTTATGTGTGATTAGACAAAGATGAAGCCGTGTGGTATCCGGCAGAATAGAATAGACCATCCTCCTTTTTTACCGAGGTGTCGTAAGAGGCGACTAAGGTAAACGCCGTGTGGTATCCGGCTGCATAAAATAGACCGGGTGGTCTATTCTATGCAGCCGATCGTAAAATACGTAGCCAAATCATATGACAGCCAGTTTGCAACATGTTGTGCCGACCCCACTTAGAGTGGGATAAGGGCAGGATGATGATAGACAAAGATGAAGTATACACTTTTTTCTTCCCTCTCATTATTTATTGTGAACTTTCACTTACAGGCCCGCCTATGGCTCTTCACTCTAGCATTATTAGCTCTATGGTAATAATTACTTGAATACCTATGAGTGGCTAAGTCATATTTAAAGACACAAATTTTCTTTTGAAATCTGATTAGAACACACATCAGACCTATGCTCTAGTGTAGGTAATTATTACACACTCGAGTCATCCGTTCGATAATTATGATAATATGATATTCTCGCGAACAGACAGACACGGCTAAGTAATTTATTTTATAATTTGTAAAGATAATGATCTATGAATTAAAGGTATTATTTAAAACCGCCTGACACAATTTTTCGCACTAACAATAACAAAAGGATTAAAATTATTTATCAGTTGAAAAACAACTGCAAAACAATTACGTGTCTCAAGTTCAAATTTGTACTAACCGCCCTTTTCTAGTTATCGGAGAACAAACTAAATAATTTCGTCGCATATTTTAATTTACTTACTCATTCATAATAACGTGTTCAGGGTGCTGATGGGGTTGCCCCGGTTTTGCAACGCATCAGGGATGTTCGCGGCGGTGCGAGTTGACTGCTTTTATGCTAAGGTACGCGAAATACGAATCCCTGATGCATAGTTTTTAAGCAGATCGAACAGCATTCTGAAATTAATAACTAGCAGGCTTGACTGCATATACGTGAGACATTTCTGCACTATTTCGAGTAAAATAACGCAGCAATGACTCGAATAACTAATTGACAGAGGTTAAATACTAACATAATTTTAAGTTTTTTGTATTACTAACCATAAATACTGAATCTATGTTACTCTTTCATAATGAATAAAAAAAATCCATTACCTGTTTTATTTTCACTATCCCTATTTTGACCAAATTGAACAGAGATTATCCGATACTTCTAGTTTTCCAAAATTTACTTAAGTTTGGGTGTTAATATCCCAATTCATAAACGCCTATTTGGCCTCGGAAATGAAAATAATTTTCAAGATAACAGTTGAAATTATCACCAGCAACAACAGAAGTAATCCACAATTTATTAAATCGCCAAGTAACTTATTCTAATAGGTTGAGGAGGCTAGGTAAAATGGAGTAGAGCGCTGTCTTACACGTGTAACCTAGTATTTAATGTACCAGAAATACGTCTGAAGACCTTTGTATTGACATAAGACGGGAATGACAGACTTAGGCCGTCTAAACGGACAATACTCTTAGGTTTCAATTCATAATCTCCCATTTGCTGACGCTTCGAAAGTGATAATTTTCTCAAGTTGCAGAATTGTCATCTATTATCAGCTGCAACTAATAACGCTCATTAAATTAATGCAGAATTAATTAATCGATAACTGACATTTTTAACACGTTGAGAAGGTGTGTTTGGGAGAAGCATGTATCAGAGATACGCCTAAGATTTTTGGAAAGGCATTTGGCATGAAAAAATCTGATACCAACAGTCTTTCATCATTTATACTTGAGATTTTATGGGAGAATGACTTAAAATCTTGAGCTACTTACACGTTTCTATACAATTACCTCGAAAAACAGCGTATAGGGTTCATTCTTAGTAGAGCTTTAAAAAATAACTTAAAAATTACAAGGTTATGAATCAAAACAGAACTATTCAAAGAAAAGTTCAAAAAAAACTTTAAAATCAAAATATAAAAATGATATAACCTAAAAATGTAATTTTATATTAGGTAGCGAAAATTTTGAACAAGTTAAAATTATAGTATAATTCAAAACCATATAAAACTTAAGAGTATTACTTACCTTTTAGTTTATAATATTATCTACGAATTTTACATTATTAATGTAGACTTATTATCTTTTATTATTTATTTATTGTGAGATGAAAATAGTTTTATTTGTATTTTATATTGTATTAGACATTTATTATTGTTTGTCCGTTAAATAAATAACAGTAAAGGTATATAGCGATTTGGTTAATTTATTTCTTAGTTACCAGTATCATTTCAAACCAGTATAATTCTTATAGTTTGCAGTAAAGTAGTGGCATTAAGTGAAATAGTAAATTTTTATTGTATTCATAAATATATTAAAACTAAAACACGAGTGTTTGATCTAATTATCATATCAGTAAATTGGAGGCTTAAAAAATCTAACATTTAATTCACTAATCTCTATAATCCATATCTACATTCACTATAAATACTCGCAACAATATCCTAGAAGCACAGTTGAGAAGTAACTTCAAAACTAAACATGAACGCTAAACTGTTCGTTGTATTCGTGACACTCTGTGCAGTTCTGCTCGTTAAACAGACTGCGTGTGCGGGAATTGGTGTAGCCGGTGAGTAGAAATGTATTTTTATATTGTTCTCACTTTTGATTTAATTAATTTCTTTTTTTATTGCATAGTAGGTGAGCGCTTGACTGCTTGCCTGATGGTAAGCAATGATACAGTCTAAGATGGAGCGCACTTGCGCAGAGACATCTTAAATGAACTGAAAAAAAATCCATTCCCTTGCTGTGCGCAATAAAAAAGAAGACGTGAAGCGCTTCGTGCGTTTTCGTGAGATGTTAATGATGTAAGGATGGAACTTCTCCCGATTAAAGAAAGGCGAGGGAGGAACAAGGTTATGGAGTACTCCAGCACACTTTCCGAAATATATCCTGTAGAAGACCGATAACCTTGAGTTGATGTTGAAGACTGCAATTTGGTATCACAATCAGGGTTTTATCGGAAATGAGGCTTCTGGCACGTCGATCCACTGAGTCCAAAGCATCCAACTGGTATATGGCCGATCCATCCCACAAATGACAGCATACTCCATACACGAACGTACCTGAGCTTAGTACAAAGTAGGAAGCTGGTTCGGTGTGAAGTACTGCTTTACTTTGTTAAGGATGCCAAATTTCTTAGCAGCCATTTTTGCTTTGGACTCGATGCACCAAAGTTGAGCTTGGAACTTATTTCAATAGCCAGAAGCTTAGTACTATCGGCAATCCGTACGGATATATTTCGTAGAGTAGGAGTTAAGGTGAAAGAACTCTATTTGGAGGTGAACAGACACGCTTGCGTTCTTCTACATTTTATTTTGTTAAACAAAATTAAATAATACAGTACAATTTATTTTACTTTTACAGATCTCGCTAGCCCAGGCGAGGAGCCAACACTCACCGATAAAGATATAGACATAGTGGTGGAGGGAAATCATGTCATCATATGTAATATCACCCGATGCAGGTCTGACTGCATGAGGTTAGGGTGGCGAAATGGAATTTGTGACTGGGCACACCGCTGCAATTGCGTTTAAACTAAATTAAAAAATTATAATCCAAAAATTCTCCTTTTACGAAAAAAATCATTTCAGAGCCTTTGTATTATTAATCGTTTTTGTTATTTGTGAAAACATAATTTGTTATCAAGTTTTCTCTTATAATAAACATGTATGTAATTGATTTGTATTTTGTTTTATATTTACTTTTGGCATGCATACTTGAGGGAAGTAGTCGTCTTCTTCTTCTTATTCAAATAATAGACGTCCAGTGCTGGGAGTGGGTCATTTAAAAATATCTCCACATTAAATTTTGCCGTAAATCCAAATTGGATCCAGCATACAATTTGGTTCACCTGGTAGTCATCTATGCAGCATAAAGCGTTTTATGATGCGATGACACCATTCTAACAGTCAGATCGATTCTTCGTATTATGCTTCTCAACACACTATTTCGGCAACTTCGGTTCTTTTATGGATCTCATTCCAGATTAAATATAAAAAAATATATTCTATTACTTGCTGTGCCTACGGTTTCGCCCGTCTGGAAATCAGTGTGTCACAAAGTTTTTTCTGCGTACATCCCAACCCTTCGACAATCCTAGGACAAAACGTAACCTATATGTTGCTCCTTAACCTCCTCTATCTCTCAGTGAAAGTCCCATCACAATCAATTTTTGTCTTTCCGTAGAATGTACTATTAAACTTAAAATTACCTTAACCTTCCCTAAGAATTTCACTCCTTCCAAAAGAATCATTTATCATTCAAATTCGTACAAAAATCCGTTAAATAGATTCTGAGAAAACCGATCACAGACAGACTTTTAGACTTTGTTTTATAATATTTTATAGATTATTATCAGGTTTTTATAAATTGGTAGCGCGTATTATTTTTTAAGACTGGTATTTTTTATATCGGTTTCAAAGCCAGTGGTATCACTTAATTGCGCGGATAAACTGTTTATGTGACCTAAAATTTCAAATGGATTACGATTTTGATCTTTTCAGAAATATTTAGATGGAATGTTGTTTATTTCGCAAGTTGATTAAGCTCCTTTATCATAATTTTCTTAATAACCGATAAAACCAACGAGTCTGCACTTAGCGATTATTATAAACTTCGTGGTTATATTTATTAAATGAAAGAATTATTGAAATTGTTTCATTTTATTATAATTTTACATGGGAATATTTAAATGATGAAATATGACAGTTGTCATAGATTGATAAACGCATAGATTAATTGTATATGTTTAATGAAAAGTGGATAATTACTTTAAAATTTATAAATAGTAAATACCTATTTTTGATACACGAATAAAACCAGTATTTCCAGTTTTGGGTGGGATCTTTTAAAACACGTCTTTACAATCAATTTTCATAGAAGGTCCCTGGAATATAAATTTGTAGAGAAATTAAATTATTCAGAGCATTAATTAATGTAGGTACATAGTTATCCTTCATTTTTCTTTTTATTTTCTTTCAATATTGCCCTTATTTCACTCCTTGTCTTTTCTTTCTGTTACTCAAAGGACTAGAAGAGATCTCTTTTAGGAATAAGTCCACATTTGTAATGCAATTTTTTTCTTCATTTTCCTTATAATATGTATGTACAATAAATAAATAAATAAATAATCTAAAAAGTCTCCTACTCTTCATAATAGGCGATCACAAACTATTAAGCGCGAGCACGATCGTGTAGAGGGCACACTCAGCTGTACTCGCTAATCATCGGTTATGCGCCTACGATCGCCTAAATCCCGGGATTTGTCGATTTTCAGGCACGCATCAAAAGGAAGCGCTACATGTTACGTATGATCGTCACACACACTACGCATTTCGCAACCTCGACGATGTTGCTGCAGTCAGCATATAGTCAGTTCGAAAAAAGATACGTATGACCGTATGCATCGTTTGACAATACGGATGATCATTTCGCCATTTGCACGATGATCGTGCCAATTAAGTATCACACGATCAACGATCATCCCCGGTAGTGAAGAGCATGGAGTGTGTTTTACGTCTGGCACTAATTTAAAAATAAGAGGAAGCGGGTATGGCTAACAAAAATGGTATATTTTGTCTCTGTTATACGTGCAAAAAACAGATAAATAATACAAATGCTTTCTAAACAAGCGTAATGTTTTATCTTTATGATACATTTTAAAAAGTTGCCCCTGAACAACGCGCTTTTAGTACGGAAAATATAAAATCTATCCTATTATTATATATGCGAAAGTTGGTCCAATATTATTAAAATTTAGTATTAATTATCAAGTGATTAAAATTCTAGGGATTTCTACTACACAAGATCTAGGCCGCTTGACTCGCTGTGACCTTTTTGAAGTCTTCTTTCCACCTAGAGGATTTCCAGAGCAGGATTATCACTAAAATATCCTAAGATTCTACAATCCATCGAGGTTCATCGTTCTTTTTATCTCACCTATTGCTTATTCGCCATGAGTTATATCAGTAATTTGTCCATCTAGAGACCTCCTCCTTTTTGATTTGATGACGCAGAGCTACTCCAAACAAAGCGCGCTTCATCACTCGTTGAATTTATTTATAAGATCCACGAGTAGTGACCATTTCGGATCTTTAAGTTTTCAATGGTACAATACACTTTGGTCCAACGTTAAACTTATTAAAACGTTACTAATTAAAAAAGCTGTGATAGCCCAACGGCGAGACCGTGCGTCTCTTTGAAGGGATCACGGGTTCAAACCCCAGCAGGCACCATTGAGTTTGCTGTTAAAACTTATTTGTCTAATTGGTAATTGCAATTTATCAGAAGCTTTTTGGTGAAGCAAAACATCGTGAGGAAACCTGAATATCTCTAAAGAATTCTAGGGATATGTGTAACCTACCAATCTGCATTCATCCAATCATTTTTTCCAAATAAACGGAGAGAGGAGACCTATGCCCTGTAGTGGGATAGTAACAGGCCGTTACTTTACTTTGCCACTTCAATTTAAAATACTTAAATATAACTTATTTAAATGCAAGTTTATCAGACATCTAAATTTGAATAAATGAAAACATTTCACAATATTCCATGTGGGAGAAGGGAGTATGTACACGTAAAATAAATATTAAAATATAAGTATAATATAAATTTTTATTTAATATTCTCCCAAAATATAAATATATTTCATGTTTTCGAAAACGAAAATATTTAAATAGTGATGCTTTGATGAATTATGAACAAACGCAACGGCCTTGCCAGTCACAACGTCCAAACCGGAATCTCGCATTTAAACAGTTATTCATGCATTGGTTGTTATTACAAATGATTACATTATGTTGGTCAACCGCTAGCTCTCGGATGGGTGTTGGACCCTCACTTAGGTTAAAGTCATCTGTAAAGGTAGAACAAAATTGTATAATTTCATCTTAAATTTTGAACTAAAGACAAGGTATTGTACATATTTTCTATAGTAATTTTATTGATCACTAAATTGATATCATTGAAATAAAGTCCTACACACAATATTTAAGTAAATGTCTGGGGTTATGTTTAACAAAAATAATTAAACGGAAGAAATAAACAATTTTATTTAAATTAAAAGTGAGAAATGTATGATCAAATGCATTGCAACTTACCGGCTACACCAATTCCTGCACAGGCAGTCTGCCTAACGAGCAGAATTACGCAGAGTGTGGCGAATACAACGAACAATTTAACATTCATGTTTAGTTTTGAAGTTTCTTCTCAACTGTGCTTCTAGGATGTTGTTTCGAGTATTTATAGTGAATATGAGCATGGATTATAAAGATTAATGAATTTAATATGAAGTTTTAGGCTCTGAATTTACTGATATGATAACTTAATGAACAAAACAGTAGCGTTGTCATTTTAAGATATTTTTGAATATAATAAAAAAATTAAAGAGTTATTTTACTAAGAGCTAGTGAAGCCCAAAATGTGATATATTACAATAAAGAGAAAGGAAAATGAGGGTGATCTATCTTTTTTTTTTTTTTTTTTATTATCAAAGGCTAGCGCCTGGCTACGATCTCGCCTGATGGAAAGCGAACGATGTAGTCTAAGGTGGACTGCGCTTGCCACTATAGTGCCTATTCACTCTTATTTTGAATTTCGACAGATCGTAAGAGTCCGGAAAGATAGATGCGGGAAGGGAGTTCCACAGTTTGGCCGCACGCATAAGAAACGACGAGCGAAAGCGTTTAGTGCGGATTTTTGGGATGTCCACTGTATATCGGTGGAGCCCTTCTCGGCGTCTGGTGGTACGATAGTAGAATGGCGAGGAAGGAATCAGATCAAACAGATCTGTGGCACACTCCCCGAAATATATCCTGTAAAAAACAGAAAGTGATGCGACTGCACGCCTGTGGTTTAGAGTCGCGAGCCTCCTTTGAGCCAGCTCACTGTCGCCTATAATTCTTCTGGCGCGACGATCTACGGAGTTAAGTGCCTCAAGTTGGTACTTAGCGGACCCATCCCAAAGGTGACTGCAGTACTCCATACAAGAACGGACTTGAGCCTGGTATAAAAGGTTAAGATTTGTTCTGGTGTGAAGTACTGCTTCACTTTGTTTAGGATACCGAGTTTTTTCGCGGCAGTCTTAGCTTTAATCTCAATAGATCGCCCAAAGTTCAAGGTGGCAGTGAACTTCATGCCTAGGAGCTCTAAGCTGTCGGTTAATTGCAGAGATATATTCCGGAAAGTAGGATGCAGATGGAAAACACTTCGTTTGGCAGTGAATAAACACGCCTGTGTCTTGCTGGGATTAAACTCAACTAGATTAGCATGGCCCCATTCAGATACAGCCAGTAGAGTTGAATTCAATCGTCCAACCATGGCCTCCCTCTGCTGGTTGATTTCAGCATTACTCGCTCTGGGATTGGGTATGTATCTCTCTACAACAGTGCTGTCATCGGCATAACTCAAGATACCTGGCCAATGTGTGTGATCAGACACAGATGAAAAATACAAGTTTCATCATTCAAGTGTCATTATTTTTTGTGTCATTGTCACTTACAGGCCTGCCTATAGCTCTACCCTACCCTATGTGTAATACGCTCTATGAAATATTCACTAATGACCAGCCATATTCACCTAATAAAAATTCTACTTTTCTACAATACTTAAGAATTATACTGGTTCGAAGTGTTACCGTTAACTAAGAAATGTATTAACTAAATCGCTATATACCTGTAATTCATTTAACGGACAACAAATAATAGATATATTATATAAAATATGAATTGCATTATTTTAATCTTATAATAAGTTAAAAAACACCATTAACAAAGGCTAATACAGAAAGGCTGCTATACTATTGAGGATTACTTAGACGATAAGAATACATGGATATAGCTACGCTTTGGGGTGCCAAAGTCGGTCGGCCTCCTCGTGGCGCACCCTGGGCAGGCCTTTGAAATACTCAAATATTTGAGTATTCCATGGGCTTGGCGAACAGACCACTGTGGGGTGGCCAATCCAGTTGTCCCTCTGATGAGCAGAGGACAAGCTGGATGGGCTGGGGACTCCGTGTGGGGTGGGTGGAGTCTCCAATGGACGGCGGGTTCAGTTGAGCTTGCTTTAAGCCTGGCTGGACATAGTTTTCGGCCACCGTCGGCAAAGCCCGGAAGCCCAGTGTTGATAATTTACGTGGTTTATATATTGATACAAACTGTTTTAGAACACTGCAAAAGATTATATTACATGGCGTAGTTTCTAGAGATTACAGAGATCAAAATGGAAGAAGGGTACATCCGTTACAGACTAATAAAGTAACAAAATGCAGAAACAAATATAGACTATACAATAGCATTATGACAGATAATGTTGCGTTCTTAATTACCAACACCCAGAAATAGGAACGGGGACCGGTTACGAGGAAGAAAACCTTTATAAAAAATTACCCGGTGGAGGCGGGAATTCCCACCACGGCGTAGGGGTCCCTAGCTGAGGCGCGGTCTCTCCTTGTCCACCGTAACATGAAACATCGGTGGGCAGGGAGCGATCGCGGGCACTATGGCCTCCTTCTGCCCTGCAGACGGCGGAGCGGTTTCGGGAACTTTTGTTCTGATCCAATCTGCTGCTGGCGAGTCCAGGTGGTAGCTATTTGCCCAAGCCCATCGTTTGCCGCCCCGACGGGGACCTTTGGGTTTTCCAAACGGGGTATATCGGACGCCTGGCTTACAGGTCCCCGAGGCGGTCGGTGCATCTGGTGCTCCCGATGCACCGGTTAGCGGAGGGGGACTTCTCTTTCGAGGGGTCGCTACCCAGAGGAGGTGTTCTCTGGGATCAGAGCTGTCGGCGTGGATGGGGGCAATGTGTATAACGATACCCTGTCCTTGCCATCGGCAGCGTGGTTGAGCACACAGGTCATTTTAGTCGGTGCGAGTCCGACATAACGGTACCATGGTATAAGGGGTTTTTTCCTATATAAAAAAAGCTACCCTTCAACTCTGTAAAAGGCATCAGTAACTATATATCACTAGTAACAAGAATTATTCTTCGAAAAGAGCAACCGCCGAGTTTCTTGCTGGCTTGTCTCAGTAGGAACAGCTTTCCGAACCAGCAGTATAAGTAGAGTTTAGAATTCAAAAACACTTATTTACAAGTTTACTTGAATAAAGAATATTTTGAATTTGAATAACTCTTATCCTATTATTATAAAAAATAGTCTTCAATAATAATTTTAAAATCTAAATTGTAAATTAAAAGGTAAGTACACTTAATGATTTTGAATTGCCTGTGTTGTTGGATTGTATAATAATTTACTCGTAAATTTTTCTTATTTAAAATTTTGCTAAACAAAAATGCATTTATATGTAACATAAAGAATGTTATATTTCAATTTTAAAGTTACTTATAGTAGTTCTGTTGTAATTCATTACCTTAGCATTTTAAAGTTATTTATGCCTGAACTGAGTATGAATACTATACGCTGTTTTTCGGGCATTTGCGTTATAAACTAACTTGTAATGTAACTGCAGAATGTACTCATATTATAAATGTGAAAGTTACTCCAATATTATTAAAATTAAGTATTAATTATTAAGTAATAAAATTCAAGGGATTTCTACTACACATGATCTTGGCCGCTTGACTCGCTGTGGCCTTTTTGAAGTCTTCTTTCCACCTAGAGGATTTCCTGAGCAGGGTTATCACTAAAATACCCTAATATTCTACCATCCATTGAGGTTCATCGTTCTATTTGTCTCGCCTATTGCCTATTCGCGATGAATTATATTAGTAATTTTTTTCTCATCTACAGACCTCCTTTTTGTTTTGATGACGCAGAGCTACTTCAAACAGCGCGGTTCATCACTTGTTGAATTTATTTATGAGATCCACGAGTAGTGACCATTTCGGATCTCTAAGTTTTCAATGGTACAATCCACTTTGGTCCAACGCTAAACTTATTAAAACATTACTAATTAAAAAAGCTGTGATAGCTCAACGGAAAGACCGTGCGTCTTTTTGAAGAGATCACAGGTTCAAACCCCAGCAGGCACCAATGATTAAAACTTATATGTCTAATTGATAATTGCAATTTATCAGAAGCTTTTTGGTGAAGGAAAACATCGTGAGGAAACCTGCATATCTCTAAAGAATTCTAGGGATATGTGTAATCTACCAATCTGCATTCATCCAATCATTTTTTCCAAATAAACGGAGAGAGGAGACCTATGCCCTGTAGTGGGATAATAACAGGCCGTTACTTTACTTTGCCACTTCAATTTAAAATACTTAAATATAACTAAGTATTTTTTAAATGCAAGTTTATCAGACATCTAAATTTGAATAAATGAAAACATTTAACAATTATCCATATGGGAGAAGGGAGTATGTACACGTAAAATAAATATTAAAAAATAAGTATAATATAAATTTTTATTTAATATTTTCCTAAAATATAAATATATTTCATGTTTTCGAATACGAAAATATTTAGATAGTGATGTGATTAATTATGAGCAAACGCAACGGCCTTGCCAGTCACAACGTCCTAAGAAGAATCCCGCATTAAAACAGTTATTCCGGCATTGGTTGTTATTACATATGATTACATTATGTTGGTCAACCGCTAGCTCTCGGATGGGTGTTGGACCCTCACTTAGGTTAACGTCATCTGTAAAGGTACAATATATTGTATAAGTTTATCTTACATTTTGAACTAAAGACAAGGTATCGTTCATATTTACTATAATTGATATTGATTTATCCCTTAATTGATATCATTTAAATAAAATTCTACACACGATATTTAAGTAAATGTCTGAGGTTTTGTTTAACAAAATAAATTAAGCGGAAGAAATAAACAATTTTATTTAAATTACAAGTAAGAAATGTATGATCAAATGCATTTCTACTCACCGGCTACACCAATTCCTGCACAGGCAGTCTGCCCAACGAGCAGAACTACGCAGAGTGTGGCGAATACAACGAACAATTTAGTGTTCATGTTTAGTTTTGAAGTTACTTCTCAACTGTGCTTCTAGGATGTTGTTTCGAGTATTTATAGTGATTTTAGGTATGGATTATACAGATTAGTGAACTAAATATTACATTTTTTAGGCTCAAAATCTACTGATATGATAAATTAGTGAACAAAAGACTTGTGCTGTCGTAATGATAAATTTTTGAATAAAATAAAAAAATTGTCGTTACCTGTTAACGAATGAAGCCAGCCTGAAATATGATATATTACAATAAAGAGAAATAAAGAGAAAGGATAATAAGGGTGATCTATCTGTATCACTTTTTATGTATGATTAGACAAAAATGAAGTATACGAGTTTCATCTTGTCCCTCATTTTTTATTGTGTCATTGTCAAATACTGGATACCCGTTTGTTTCATTTCGACTATTTTTAACGCACGTTAAGAAATCTATCGTGCAAACGAGGGGTTACAAGCCTGCCTATTGCTCTCCTACTCTAAGTATAATAACTCTATGAAAAATTTACTATTGACTAGACATATTTCAATAAATGACAATTTATTTTACTACAAACTCTAGCAATTATACTGGTCCGAAATTTTACTGGTAACTAAGAAATAAATTAACCAAAACGCTATCTAATCTCTACTGTTATTTTTTTGACGGACAACCAACAACAGATAAATTATATAGCACATAAATTAAATTACTTTAATCTTATAATAAATATGTACTATATGTAAAATATACTCTTATAATAAAAGATAGTCTTCAATAATAATGTAAAATGCTAAATAATAAATTACAAGGTAAGTATACATAACACTTTTAAATTACCTATGTTTTTGGATTGTACAATAATTACTCGTAAATTTTTACTTGTTCAAAATTTAGTTAATACAAAAATGCATTTGTATGTCACATTCTTTTTACATTTCGTTTTTAAAGGTACTTATAATAGTTCTGTTGTGATTCATTTCCTTATAACTTCAAAGTTATTACTCGTAGCCGTACACAGTATGAATACTATACGCTGTTTTTTCTGGACAATTGCAGTATAAACTAACTTTAAAAGTAATGTAACTGGAGAGCTTTAGTCTGACTTCCACCTTAAAATCTGTGTGCTTAGTGTGAGTTTTTTAACCGATACCAGCGACATCTAGTCACCGTTGTTCCAGCACCATACAAATTGGCGTTATGCTACCGCGATCGAGTAGGTTAAAAAAACTCGCACTAAGCACATTGAAGTATAGATGAAAGATTGCTGGTATCAGAATGTCTTATGCGTAATGCCTTTTCAAACATTTTCAGACGTATCTCAGATACATGCTTATCCTCATCTCACCTCCTCACCTTATTAAAAATGAGTCAGTTAGAGATTAATTAATTCTGCATTCATTTAAGGAGATTCCAATTAAGTGTATAAAATATGCTTATAAGTAAAGCATATTACAAATTGAAGATTATTTGGAAGATAAGAAAGCCTGGATTTGAAAATACTTTCAGCTTCATACAAGACAGTGGTTGAATAATGTATAATTGAAAATATTTAAAAGATTGACCGCCGAGTTTCTTGCTGATTCTTCTCGGTAAGAGCAACATTCCGAAACAGTTGTAGCTTCATTAATCATATTGATGCTTGACGATTCAAAAGTGCCTGAAATGGTTTATTTGAATAAAGATTATTTTGATTTAATTTGATTTGATTATTCGGAGTAGCTGATATTAACCGCAACTGTTGGTTTGATATACTTTTCAGTTGTGAAACGTAGGCAAATGGGTTGTAGGTGCATTGGAACCTAAAAGACTAGACAGCTCAAGACTGTCATTCGCGTCAAATATCTATACAGACGTCCTCAGACGTATTTCTAATACATGTTTATCATATTATTTTACAAGTGTAAAAAAGCGCTCTACTTTCTTTTACCTTACCCTCTCAACTTGTTAAGAATGAGTCAGTTACTAGGCTATTGAATTTATTCTGTTGTTACTGCTGATAATAATCGCAACCACTGGCTTGATGATCTCTTTATTTCCGAAGACAAATTAAGTTAAGAAATTGGATACTTAAATTACTGTCTGCAATATTTGAAAATCTCTGTCCAATTACGTCATACTAAAGCTAATGAAAATAAAACAGGTAATGAGTAAGTACGTATAAATATTCAGATCTGGCTGAGTAGAATAGACCTTCCTTATTTCTTACCGAGGTGTTGTATAAGGCGATCAAGGTACGTTGACGTCAGGCAGGCGGCGGTCGTTTTAGGCAAAATTAGGAGGCTAGATGTCGCCATAGTTATTCAAAACATAACACAATATGTTTAAAACATGTTGTGCCGACTCAACTTAGAATGTGATAAGGGCGAAGAATGAAATATATAAATAAATATTTCGTTTGCTTCCGTACGTACGTCTATACGTATTAATTATTTAGTTTGTTTCCCGATAACTAGAAAAAGTCGGTTAATACAAATTTTAACTAGAGACACGTAATTGTTTTGCAGTCGTTGTTTTTCTACTGATAAATAATTTTAATCCTTTTATTGTTGTTATTGCGAAAAATTGTGTCAAGCGATTTTAAATACGTAGATCACTATCATTAAAAATTATAAGACAAGTCCTCCTCCGAGTCTGTCTGCTTGTAATAATACAATAGTATGAATGTATTTTCATGCTGTTTTCGTCGAAAGACGTAGTTTTAATAATTTATAGAATCAGGCGTAACTTTGCGGGGTTTCATAATTCAGAAGCTATGATAGAATTATTTTATAATTTATTTATTTGAAGGGAAACAAACAATTATAATAAAACTCAAATATTAAACGTATGGGATAGACAGAAATCAGTTAGTTCTCAATCTAAGTTTCCACTGATACAAAAAAGTTATAACTATATCCAATAAGAAAAGAAAAAAATAGCAATAAGAATAGAAACACTCTTTATTGTACACCACAGAATTTACAATAAAACTGAAATACGGAAATAACAATATAAACTGCGTGATTTAAGTAAAAAAATAGTACAAAATAAATATCGCTAAAAATGGTTAATAAAAATAAATATCACTTATTGATTAATATCACAAAAATTAACAAATAGCAATTTTTTTTTTCAAGTATACATTTTATAAGCAATATAACAAAACTAACTACTTTGCTATAATCCGCACTAACTACGAAGCGATTGGTTAGTTTTAAAAGAGAGTTTAGTACCCGATTTTGATTTAAATATATTTGCCACTCGATCTGTTAATTTTCCAAAGTAAGTCATGATGTCTGATGATGCTTCGGTTTCGGGGCGAAACGATCGTCGAGATTGAGGTGGTGGGTGTGTGTGCTGCTTTTGTGTGCGTTGTTGCTGGTGAATTGCACCTTGGGGTGCATGTGGTGGCTTGTCCTGCATGTATAAGGTGCGTAGATTTTGCCTGCTTCATACACATTGGCTTTGCATGCATTCACTTAACCCGTGCGGATTATAGCAAAGTAGTTAGTTCTGTTATATTGCTTGTAATATGGAATTCCGCAAAGTAACGCCTGCTTCTATAAATTATACATTTTATCGTGCATAATATCTAAATTTTTACAGTTTCTATTACACATCCAGCATGTGTATAAACAAATGCACTATCAACATATTTGGATCATTTTGGATTATTTTGCTATAATTTGTGTTTAGTAAGGAAATCTATGTAATGCTGAGTGTAGGGCAGACAACGTTCACATACTTTTTACATGCAGGATCAGTTACCACACATATCACAAAACGCCTACAAATTTCTCCCGCTTCGCTCCTTACACCTAAGACTGCATAACTGTTTTCGATAGAGCGTGAGCGTAGATCAATTGTTTTACCAACTTCATTTCCGATATACGCTCGAAAGAATGGCTCACAACGATCGGCTATTTTTTTAAATCTAATCAATCACTAACACGGATATGCTTAAACTATTTAATAGATAATAGATAATAGACAACTGTCTTTCACCTATTAATCTAAAGATAAGAGTAATCCGATGTCATTTTATGAAATCATAGATTGTATATTATTATGGATAAGGGTATGTGTAAAATTTAAATATATTGACGTGTTTAGGGGAAGACCACACGATTAGATTTATAGTGCAGATTAGTGCTACCCAATCATTATTAGTATCTATACACTATTCATCGCTTTGATGACAATATTTTTATCTCTTAACTATACCTATTTAATATTATCAGTTGCGCATTTAATATTCTTCAACCTTGTTTATTGTTTTATAAAGTAAAAAATGAGCAAAATTAAATGATTTAATTTGTTTTATTTTGACGTACACACATTGCTTATTCTTCTTTCTCAACCAATCCATCGGTCCACGTCCACGTCCACTGCTGGACATAAGTCTCTTTATGGGATCTACACAACTCACGTTCTCGTGCCGCCTGAATCCAGCGGCTCCCCGTGACCTTTTTGAGGTCGTCAGTCCATCGCGTAGGAGGTCTACCAACACTGCACCTAGTATAAAATAATTGCTTCAATTTACAACTTTAGCTTACTGAAATACAATTAATATAAATGTATACGGTGCGGTAGCCTTGGTGTACGCGATATCACGATATATCATAAGATGCAGGAGAGTAGGCTGCGATGGTATGGTATGAGGAAGTCAACAGACAACGTTGGAATATTAGCACTACATTTATGCATCTCGCATCGACGACCAGTAGGGAGATCCAAGACAGGACGGAAAGAAGTGGTAACGGGCAGTGAGAGGGCATGCGAAATAACCGACAATGAAATACAAGATCGAGCGAAGTGGTAGCGACAAATTAGGCAAACTGACCCCACCACCATGTGGGATTAATAGCTAGGAAGAGAGAGAGATATATATATAAATATTTGATGAATATCATAGACATACAAGAGGTCACAATAAACTTGTGATTCCTGTGTCACGATTCAGCAGAGTTGGCAACTCCATCGTTGGTCTCGGTATTCGCTTTGACAATCAAATTCTGCAATCCATACTAGACCAGTCAACAGAAAGGTGTAAATTAAGTGTAAGAGACATGCTTATACGTGAAGCATATTACAAAATTAAAGACTATTTGGATGATAAAAATGCCTGGATTTGGAAATCCTTTCAGCTTCATACAAGACTGTGGTTCAAAAATGTAAATTTGAAAATGTTAAAAAGTTCGACCGCCGAGTTTCTTGCTGGTTCTTCTCGGTAAGAGCAACATTCCGAACCAGTGTAACTTCATTTATCATGACAATTCTTGACGATTCAAAAGCGCTCGAAAGAGTTTACTTGAATAAAGAATAATTTGATTTGATTTGAATGTATACAGGCACGAAGTAGAGTAATCAGTATGAAGCAAAAATTATACAAAATTATATAATTATTAACTTTAGTAACTTTCAAAACATTTTTATAAATTATACAACGATGAGAGCTCTAAAATTTATATCAGGATGATAGGTCTTACTCAGCACATGTAAATCTACCTCACTATAATCATATTGGATACTTACCTGTTAACTCTCTGAAACAGAGCTAAATATCGTGGTACGATTTTATCCGATGAAGAAAAAGAATTAGATGCCGCTTCACAATAAAGTGGCAAACTACATAACTAGCATAAGACTAATAATTTTGTACTCTCAATATCACATAAAATATATATATATTTTAATCTTGATGGTGGAATATTTTTACTCTGTCATGTTTATCCCAAAGTGGATCATTTTTTTTTAAGGTTTACTTACAACTACATACATTGAAACATTTACTTTTCTTATTAACTAGATTACTTTATAAATGTAGTAGTTATTTAAAATTAAAGACAACATTTATAATATAGAAGCTTACATATTAAGCGAAACAAACTAAAAAAAAATCGTTTTATATTAATTATACAGAAAAATACAAAAAAACTGTGGTACCTAAATTTACTGCGGTTTTCTCCCGTAAAATTTGAAAAATTATATGTTCACACTTACATACACCCATACTATAAATCATAAATAAATAGAGTACTAAAAAATTTAACTGAACTAACCTATTTTTAAACGCTTTTATATAACTTGCCGTGTATGTATGTGAAGGTGGAATCTTGCAAGTTAAATTTGACCAATTCCTGGTACAAAAGTAATAATAAAATTATTTTGCTAATTGATATTATGATGATTTACTAGCATAATGAGTTAAGGCGTCCATGCCGTGTGGTATCCGGCTGAGTAGAATAGACCACCCTCGTTTCTTACCGAGGTGTCGTAAAAGGCAACTAAGATAAGTACCACTTCCTGGTACAAAAGTAATAATAAAATTATTTTGCTAATTGATATTATGATGATTTACTAGCATCATGAGTTAAGGCGTCCATGCCGTGTGGTATCCGGCGTGGTATCACATGAGTAGAATAGACCACCCTCATTTCTTACCGAGGTGTCGTAAAAGGTAACTAAGATAAGTTGATCCACAGTGTGATATCCGGTTGAGTAGAATAGACCACCTTCATTTCTTACCGAGGGGTAGTAAAATACGACTAAGGTAAGTTGACGGTCGGTCGTAAAATATGCAGCCGAATCATGCAACAACATGTTTAACATGTTGTGCCAAACCCCATTTACAGTGGGATAAGGGTTGGAGGATGATGAATGAGTTAAGGTGTCTCTTCAGTTCCGACTTCAGCTACACTTGCATATGCAAAACATTCATGCAATATACGTCACCACTAGACATAATCATAACAAAGAATTTGTCATTTATTTGAAACATAATTTATTATACTATTTTGTATGCATCGAACTGATAACTTAGATAATTATCGAATTATGTGCTTCCCCGTAATCAACACCGGCTTAAGCCTGTTACTCATTGCTTTCGGCGTTTACGGGTAATTTACTAGATTGATCCAACTTCGTTGTGGCTCACTCTGATTTTAAGTGAAAATAATTGGAAAAGCTTAGATTACTCGGTTATAAAAGTTCGGGACTTATGTATATGTGGCCTTATGAACTTCTGTTTTTTTCAGTTAACGTGTCGTTACAACTTTCATTTATGCTCTATATTGTTCTTTCCTATTTCCGTAGGAAAAACATTTTTTTTCAACTATATGTTACTAGCTGTGCCAGCGACTATGCCGAAATCAGATTGTCACATAATTTTGAATATAAAAGTAGTTATCGTGAGTTAACCATAAGAGATAGAGACATGCTCTCGCAGTTTTTTTTAGTATTTTGTAGATCTACAATTCTCTAGTGCATTACATTAGAGTATATCTGCTTGATTATGCGGCACACGCGAGTTAAGCTCGAGTTCTTTTACAACATAATTTATATAAAACGGTAATGTATTATTATTAGGTAAACCTTCCGCAAGAGTTGCATTCCCTTTTAGTAAAAACCGTACAAAAATCTATTCAGTAGATTTTGATGAAAATCGAGCACATACATATTAACTAACATTTATTCTAACATTTGCTTTACAGTATATTTTAAATAACGTAATTTTTGAACATAAAAATATAAAGAATTATAAAACGATAGTATAATAGACAAAGTAGGAACCGACATAAGCTTGCGACTCCTGCTTTGCGCCTAGCAAAAGTACGTAAATCGTTTGTGGGTTTTGGTATAAGATTCTATAATAAAATTCCGAAATCATTTTTGGTCACGCCATTACAGCAGTTTAAAAACACTCTTAAAAAGGGGCTGATACAGAAAGCCTACTATACTGTTGAAGATTACTTAGATGATAAGGATGTATGGATATAGCTGCACTTCTACCCTGTATAAGACAGTAATAAATAAATGTAACTAGTTCTAAGATTTATATTTTAAAAAGAGCAACCGCCGAGTTTCTTGCTGGTTCTTCTCGGTAGGAACAGCTTTCCGAACCAGCAGTAAAGTTGACGATTCAAAAGCACTTGTTTACAATTTTACTTGAATAAAGAATATTTGAATTTGAATTATAGACAGACAGCTTTTGGGGACTTTGTTTTATAGAAGTATAGATATAGATTTTGGCATATAAGATTCAATCATACCAACTTTCATTAATATTTCTCTAGCAACTAATCTGTAACAGACAGAATAGCAGCGTAAGACCCTTGTATATACAAGGTTATTTATATAACTCTGCTAATACTACCCACCACTTTTTTAGCGACAATTCAATCGTTTAAGTAATCTCAGTAATGCAATATGTATTTTTTCGTTTTCCAAAAAGAAAAACGAGATTTTTTACCTTATATGTTACCCAGGTGTATAATTATTGATTTTGCCGAATTTATATTGTTCCAGTATGTTAGCCGTGAAAGACAGACAGAGTGACTGACTTTCTGTATTTTTGGGAGTGACCTTGGATTTAAAACTCCAATGGAGCACACACATAACAACTCTTGTAGGGAAACTTAGTTCAGCGGCCTACGTTGTTCGATAGATAAGACAATTTACGGACGTGAAAACAGTAAAACTTGTTTATTCTGCTTACTTCTATAGCATTATGTCTTACAGAATATTGCTATGGGATAAATGCCGGGATAATGAAAAAAAAATTGTATAATAAAAAGGAGCCATACGTGGCATTTACAACTTAAGTCCGCGTGATTCCCTGCGAGAGAAGTTTAAGGAAATAGGAATTCTTACATTTGCTTCACAGTATATTTTAAGCGATTTAATTTTTGTACATAAAAATATAAAGAATTATAAAACGATAGTTGATGTATATAATAGACAAAGTAGGAACCGACATAAGTTTGCGGCTCCTGCTTTGCGCCTAGCAAAAGCACGTAAATTGTTTGTGGGTTTGGGTATAAGTTTCTATAATAAAATTCCGCAATCAATTTTGGGCATGCCATTACAGCAGTTTAAAAACATTTTTAAAAAGGGGCTGATACAGAAAGTCTACTATACAGTTGAGGATTACTTAGACGATAAGAATTTGTGGATATAGCTGCACTTCTACCCTGTACAAGACAGTAATGACTAAATGTAACTAGTTATAAGATTCATATTTAAAAAAGAGCAACCGCCGAGTTTCTCGCCGGCTCTTCTCGGTGGGAACTGGAACACTTGTTTACAAGTTTACTTGAATAAAGAATATTCTTCATTTGAATTTCGCATTTATAATATAGATACTATTTTTTTTTTAATTAATTTATAGAAGTATAATTACTATGCGGAATTCCATAGCACAAAAGTTAGAAACGAATTATTAATTTTTGTATTATTTCATTATTGATGTAATATAAGTATTATAAATAAAAATACACAGAAATTCGAAAGCCATAGATGTTTACAATTTTGTATTATACAAACAATTTGTCCGATAACATTGAGTGTTATCACTTTATGAACTTATTTATTATGCATTTTTTAGAAACCAAATATCGTATCTCGAAATATACGCCAAAGCCAGATTAAATCTAATCAGGATATATCGTGTATAGATAAAAGTTTAAATCCTTTATTTTTCTTTACAACCCTTATCATAACTCGTTTGTATATAAATATTCGAACTTCAATGAAAAAAAGCACAGTTGAGAAGACACTTCGAAACAAACCATGAACAGCAAACTCTTCGTTGTTTTCGCTACACTCTTCGCAGTTCTGCTAGTTGAGCAGACTGCTTGTCAAGCAGTTATAAAACCTGGTAAGCAGTCAAAACAATCTATACTTTATGTATAAAAACTTCTTATTCTATCGGGTTAGCCCAACTAGATACGAGCCCATTCGAGGCACTTATTCAAGAACTCTTTACACCATGGAATAAGTATTTAAAATCATTATGTGGTTTTGTAGTAACTCTACATGGCTTTAAGCAATCAATTTGAATAGGAATATCTTTATTTATATATCTGCACTATTATTCTGTGCACTTATATCACATAACAAAAAGTTCAAATATACCTTAAATAGGAGTGCAATGCTATAAAATTCTACTCAGCAATAGTTGAGTTGGGAAGCCCGATACTGATTTTCAGTAACAGCCAAAAACTAATTCTAATACTAATATTAATAGTAATACTAATTTACTTTATCCTTATAGTGTTTATTCATGGTGTTCTGACTTTTTATAATATTAAAATTAATTGAAACAGTCTTTTACCGGCAATTTCTATCACTTTTTGTCCTTACAGATAAGCTGTACATCTTGAACCCTGGTTCACTATTCCCTGTCATAGTGACCGATCCCGACAGCCCCCTGCTCACCTCCCAGGAGACGACCGACCGTCAGGTCATCCGGATATGTATCGTCAGCACATGCCAAACCGTGTGCCGGTCTTGGGGATTCCGATTTGGACGTTGTAACATCCAGGCTATCTGCGTCTGCTCCAACTTTTAAAATAAATATAGATTAAATTTATTATATTAATTTGTTTCCTAATAAAAATTATCCAGTCCCATATCCACAGTATTTTATTTTTATAAGTTTCTTAATTTTCCTTTAGACTTAATATTTTTACAGTAAAATTAGATTAAACTTTGTATCTATGCTAATATTTTTTACTAAACAGTAATAGAACATAAAAAATCACACAAAAACTGATAAGGTTTTTAGAAATTGCAGAACATATTTAAAGAAGACTCTTTAAGCATTATTAGATAGAGAGTAAAAGTTCAAGAAAATAAATTCAATATAAAAAGCAACAAAAAAATCAATGTATTACAAAAGACGTACATGTTTGCATTTTAGCTTAGCGTACGCTTAATGACGTCACTCCTGTCGTTTAAGTGTTTGCAAAATTTACGCTCTTTTTAATTTTTCATACCTTGTACTGAGAATTCCCAATGTTTAGACTGCCTTACCTTACTTACTTACCTTTTCTTACAAATTTATACAAATGCCTGTGTATAGTGTATAATTTATCCAACAATAGGTATATTTACTCAAAAGAAGACTTCTAACGAACTACATAAAAAAACCCGAAATTTGAACCCGAAATGTAATATTTCATAGCAAAATAATTAATTAATAATTAAAGTTATTAATGTCATTCGAAACCAATGCTAGAAGTTCTGCAAATTATTATTACCATAGATAAATTATTACTGACACAAATAATGAGCTGATGATAAGTTTGTCGTGTCCCTTATATTCGAATTGTCTACTTTAAATAAAGGTAGGCATTCGAATAAATAGTTTATAGTATAGTATATATATATATTATTAGTAAATAGCAATTGTACCCTTTGCCAGCTACAGTCCCATAGAGAACTCACAGATAGAAATAGTTACAATGACAAATTACATCGCGCTCGGAAACGACAGTTGATGTGTCAAAAGCACATTAAATTTTCATCGATTGTACTTTCATTCGCACTGCGTGTTATTTATTTTTCATACAAATTATTTCGTTGTAATACCTAAGAATTGATACTAGAACTAGAACTCTAGAGATATGCAGGTTTCCTTGTTGTCCGTTATCCGTCACCGAAGAGCGTGTGTGTGATAAATTGCAATTATTAATTAGACACAAAAGTTTATATAGAAAAACTCGTTTGGGTTAGAGTAACGTTCAATATACCACGCTTTGTTTTAAACGTGATGTATCTTTGGAGAATCTCTATTATATTTTTTAGAGCAGAGTATCCGTAGTAAAGCAGTCTTAGCTCCATTTTTTCCCTCCAACAGAGAATATGGAACACCTTTGCAAAGAAGAGCGATAGTAACAAAATATCACTTTACTCTGTTCTCTTCAAATGAATCCGGTATAAAAATTATATTTTAGTTGCTTAAATACAGTTGCATCCTCGTCGTTAATGTGGTATTGTGAGTTATACAAGTAAAACTATTGTTAGAAATGGAGATAGTAAAATGTCTTTTCTTTAGGTTTTGTATTTTTTTTTCATGGTATAGGATGTATAGCATGCTGTTCACCTCATTTAATCATCGCGGCCCAGGGCCCTCGCAGAGCGAGTGTACTGTCATCCTCTAAAAAGATGGATTACGTGCTTTGATTTTTTTGGATTTTTGCTTTGCTTTATTTTACGTGGTACTTATGTCGTACTGATCCGGAAACGCTGCCAAGAGGAAATCGTTCCATAAAATGGTGGTCTGCGGAATGAAATTATTTGAAAACCGCACTGTAGTAGATCACCACGCATCCAGATGGTACCAGTATGAAATTTTAACACTGTGACGTACAGTGCGGTTATGGAATTTAGCAGCGAGAATCAACTCATGTAGTTAAATGAAAAACTCTACGTGAAAGATGCGGCTGAAAACGTTCAGTGATGATACGTTTTTACGCATCGCCAAAGATTCACGCTGTTTGCTAATCACCACGTCCCCAATAATTCGAGCTGCTCTGCGCTGTATGCGATCGAATGGCTTAAGTTGGTACTGGGGTGCACCAGCCCAGAGATGAGAACAGTACCGTACAGTAGTGAGGACTTGTGCTTTACACAGCGCTAGTCTATGGCCGGCTTGAATTACTGCCTCGCTCTATTGATAACTCCCAATTTTTTGGAGGCCAACTTACTTAGCCTTCCTTTCCAAGTGATCGCGATATTTGCAGCTATTGAAGATGTCGAGACCCTGTATTTCGATACTACTCGAATCTTTTAAGAGAGTATTTTCAAAAGACGGTGATGCGACAAATGGTGATGTTTGACCTTGCGTCTTCTGGGAGTTAAATTGTACTAAATTAATTACTTAATTTACCCCATTCAGAGATCTTCCATAAGGTGGCTTCAATAGAGGACACAAGATTTTTTCCGGCACTCATTGACCTTTTTCCAAAAAATACTTGCATGTAAATGGCATCCACTGTACTAGCATCTGCATAGCAGTGAATGTTAGGGTCATCTAAAATGTCATTGATACGCAGACGAAACAGTGCAACCTTGGGGAACACCAGCATTCACAGGCTTAAGATTCGGCCAGAATCCATCGGCAACGACACGTATGCTACGTCCAGTAAGAAAGCTCGAATTCCAAAAGCGCAGACTCTCTGGTAGCCCATCGTATATTGGGAACAATAATCACGCGACCTATAGCATGGTAGGGGCTTGTTTTTGAGTGATTATTTTCTATAAAGGGCGGGGCTCGCCATGCTGAAGTGAGTCTTGCTGTTTAATTTAACTAATACGGTTATTAGATTGTTACACTGCTGGATCATGTTATGGTTTCGTTTCGTTTATAGTTTCGTTTTAAATGAGACTTATAATTTTTTTATTTTATTTGTTACTTATACGATTATTAATCACCCACATGTTTAGACCGTGTTATAACTTGCCTTAGCCGAACACGCAGGTTTGATCTTGTTGGATCGTAATGATCCAACTAGTATCATAAGTTACTAAGTTGACTAGGTAGATACCGTGTTATTGGAATCTAAACTCAAGTAATTGCTATTCGTGATAAGAGTAACCACTGAGTTTCTTGCCAGTTCTTCTCAGTGGATGACAGTGTTCCGAACTGGTGGTAGAATCATCCTGGCACAATTATTATTAACTTTATCTGTCAGTATTTGTTTGGCCTGTTCCATGTATTATAGCTGTATCTTTTGTTCATATTATTTGGTAACATTTCCTACGTAAGAATGCTAAAATCATATGTGGAATTCCTGACATCGCTATCAATATATTATTGTGAGATCCATTCGATTTTTTTATTGAGAGATTTGAAATTATTGCCAAGAATATGACCGATTAAACCAATAGTGGCACATATGAGTTTTGAGAAAATCATTCAAAGGGGTCATGGAATTGAACGTTCGCCGCATAAAAAAAATATGGTTGGACGGGCGATACTGTTTTGTTGTATAGGCTTTGCATAATCCAGTGTCAGAGTTAAGAACAAAGTCTTATTCCGAAATATGAATATTACATATTCTCATTGCCATTAAAAAACGTAGATAAAAATTAAATTGCATAAATTAAATTGTTATATAAAAATTACATACTTTATCTATTGATCAAAGTCCTTTTTTGTATAACAAAGACAATGCAGGTCTACAAATTCTCGTAACTGGCCATTAATAGCTAGAATTCCTTATAATGCTTTGTTTGATAAGATGAAAATTGTAGATTATTTATTTTGCACGAGGTTATTTCGTTAAGCCGATAATAGATATTAAAAATTAAATTCTCAAAAATTGGGAAACTTGTTTCTGCGATCAGTTTGTGAAGGTTATTAATTCTGTAATAAATGTAACAAAGGGTGCCAAAAACAAGTCTGCAGAATAAATTATATCCTAAAAACAAGTATCTTAGTTAGGAGTCAGGTGTTCAGACATTTTTATAGCCAACTTATCACTTATTTTAGTACCCTGAATCCTGTAAAAGTTGGTTACATGATAATAATGAAAGTTAATAAATAAACACTACATGAATTTCTTTATTCTGTAATTTTTGAGAAACCATTAGATTATATCCATTCGTTGTGGACGAAGATGGTTTTGTTGTTGTTGTTGTTGTATATCGTGGATTATCTAGTATGTATATCCTAAAAAATGTCTAAGCTTTTGTAGCAGTTGTTGATTTTGTAGCAGTGAAGTTGATGGCCCAACGGTGGGACCTTGCGACCCTTTAGACACGAATATGGGTTCAAATCAGGCAGGCACAAATAAGTTTAAAAAAAAACTTATGTCTCATTGATAATTGCAATTTATCACACGCTTTTCGGTGAAGGAAAACATCGTGAGGAAACCTGCATATCTTTATAGAATTCTAGGGATATGTGTAACCTACCAATCCACATTGGAGCATCATGGTAGGTCTGAGCTCAAATTATTATCTCCAAAAACGAAGAGAGGAGGCCTATGCCCAGCAGTGGGATAGTAACAGAATGTTACTTTACTGTGCTTTTGAATACTAAGGTTTCACCATAATATTATCCATAAGATGAACGGAAGCAAGCAGCGTGATAAAGTTCGTACTTAATTGTGAATATCTTGAAGTCAATGAGTTTAGTGCTACTGTAGTTAGATCGTATGGTCGTTTATGGTACATGTGTTTTAATAATCTTACATGTATCTCCTATACAGCGGATAGTGCATTATAACTTTTACTGGCATTTTCTTTAGCGCCAGATATAGAAAATTATTTTAATATATTTTTAAACTCCTATGTTTTAAAAGAAGAATATCTTCAAGCGCTACAACACCCAAACACTTGTTGAAAATCCGGTTGTTTAAGCGCCACTGCTTTAATATGTCGTATGCGGTATATGAACTAATCTAGATCCAATTATTTTTTACATGAAATCAATAAATCTAATCAGAATATAACGCGAAAAGATAAATAAAACTTTTAAGTGAACTTTTACAGCCCTTATCATAACCTGTTTGTATATAAATCCAAACTTAAATGAGAAATGCACAGTCGAGAAGTAACTTCGAAACAAACCATGAACAGCAAACTCTTCGTTGTTTTCGCTACACTCTTTGCAGTTCTGCTAATTGAGCAGGCTGCTTGTGCAGCAGTCGAAAAGCCCAGTAAGTAATCAAAAATATTAACATACGCTATTAAATTTTGAAGATGGCATGTTCACAGTAATTTTCATTATATATCTGAATATTTTACAATTTATTTTTTATTATATTTTATTTTATTTACATTAAAAATTTACGAGTTATGTCTATTTTAAATTACACGTTATGGCCATACAAATATGTCTCAACGGTCCCAAGAATGCGTTTCCGCGTTGAATCGCTAAGTTGATTCTTTGTGCGAAAATGAAGCCAGCACTCTTATCACCTGAAGAGGTGATTGATCGAGGTGTTAATTTTAGGTTTCACAATTACATTCCGATTTGAAAATTTATTACTGTTTTACAGCGTATTTTTAACTAAAATAAATTACAAAAATAGAATAAATAAAAAATATTTTCTAATGCATAATAAATTACAACAGATTACAACGGAAAGAATGAAAAGATAAATTTACTTGATCTTTTCTAAGCAATATCTTACTTTCTGCTATTAATCAATGAAATGTTATCATAAAAAATAATACAAAAATGTTCATATTATTAATGGTCATTTTACTAAATCTGTATTTATATTTCCTTCACAGACGAGGTATATGTCTTGAACCCTGGTTCAGAATTTCCAGTTATAGTATCCGACCCAAACAGCCCCCTGCTCAACTCCCAGGACACAACCGACCGTCAGATTATCCGCATATGTATCTTCAGCCAATGCCAGTCCGTGTGCCGATCATGGGGATTCCGATTTGGACGTTGTAACGTTCAAGCTATCTGCGTTTGTTCAAATGTTTGAAACTAACAAGGAATGTATTTAATTGATTTTTTTTGTAATAAAACGATGTATATCATATTTACTGTATTTTCATTTCATTCAAATTCTGATAGATCTTATTTTAATCATATTTTTAAACCCAAGTTAACATTAACTTTGTAGTGTTGGAAACTATTGTAGGATCATTAATCCATAACAACCACGCTGTATCTACTTTTTAAAGTAATATAAGATAAGATGTAAACCTTCAGCAGGATATAAAATTATAATTTTTTACTTTTGAGAAAAACACTACTTATTTAATATCCAAAATATGTGGTACAATGTGTTATGTTGTCGTAGTCAAACAGTCAATATTGAAACATTAACTGTAATTAATCTCTTCCAACATAATCAACGATGATGAAGTTAATTCAGATTCATGAAAAAAATTATAGATTTTTTTATTTCATTCGATAAAGTCTTTAAAAAAATCGGTTGTCTGTAATGTCGGTTTACTGACGATAGTAGAACGTGACGTCTTAAGAAAATACTGATGGAATGGTAGCATTTTTCAAAAGAAAATTTTAATTTCATTTGTTTAATAGATTTGTATGTTATATACATAGGAATACATAGAGAAGGAGATAATTGGAAATCACAATGAAATTGATCAAGTTAGATTTATTTATACGCATAAATACAATTATGTCAATTTTTTTTACAATTTAATAGTTTTTACAAGTATAAATGTGCGTTGAGCAATTGTTTTACAACTTTTAAACATGTGTAATATTTAATTTGTGATTTTGATTGTGCCTATTTGTCGCTCGTTCCGCGCTCTCGCTTGCACTTCAAGCCTTACATGGAACGCCTCAGAGCGAGGTAACGCCGCATGAGTTATGTTTTTCGTGCGTGCAGCCGGCTCAATCGAATTATAAGACGATGTCACGTCAATATTTTATCTTGAATTAAATATAGAAATGTCGTTACTTTCTGGACTTCAATGGAAAGAAAGTCATGTAATCATTATTTTGCCGTAATCCGCGTTCTATTTTTTTTATCCCAATAGGAGCAAAGAAACGCCCTCTGCGTTCCAAAATAGACCTACCAAGCTGCCATTAGAAATGGTAACTTATAAATTATATTTTAATTCTTAAGAGATGTACGAGTTTCTTTTCGACACATGTATATTTATGGTTAATTTTTTAGTAATGATGTGATACTTCATAAGTTTATATATAAAAAAAACTCATAAGGATAACACTCTAACTATTCTCTCATTGCATACAAGAAGTTACATTCTATAATTGTTGTAGGGAATATATAGATTTTTCTGTAATGCATGAAAGATAAAATGCCTAAAGTTATATGAACTGTCTACTGTATGTAATTCAAGACCATAGACAACAAAACAAAAATATTTTTAATCAATTTAAATGTAGTGATATTATTGTTTTAAAAAATTAGACGTGCCCCGTGTATCGTATGGACATTACAATTTAAGGCGCTGAACAGAGCCAAATAGGCTGACTTTAAACACGTTTTTAACAAAAGCTATAGGAATGACGATTAAAAGTTAAATATATGTTAATATACATCATATCTCAGAGAGAATGTAAGATTTCAAAACATGATTACGATACTTTTTTTCGATAAAAAAAATTGCTAAATAGACCTCTGATTTTTACTTTTATCGTAAATATCTCTAATATTTATCAACAAAAATTGGTAAAATTAATAAGACTAATAAATCATTATAATATAAAGAGAATGTAAGATTTAAATTTTGAATTTATTAAGATATTTCATTCAAATTAAATATTTTTTAGAAAATAGCAAAACTGAAACGAGTCATCGTCTCGCTTCTCTTTTACATCTACGAATATAGACAGTGATCGCTGAGGCGCGCTGCTATACGGACGTGTGTCGCTAGCTGCCGCCTTTTGTGACTATTCCTTGTTGATAATATGTCTTTTTTTAGGTGTTTAGTTATAGTTTCAGCATACTTAGTTTTATAAGATTAATTAGACATAAGTTTTTTAAATAAATTGTACAAAAAAAGTTTGGATAAAATAGTGTACACCTACAATGGGTGTTAAAAAATTAAGTTTGTCGCTACGCCGTCGCACAAATTGTGGGCGTGGCTGATATGCCGAAATCTGAATTTACGCCAGCTCTGTTCAGCGCCTTAATTGCAAGATTACGTTACCCGTATGATGTGAATAGTAACTAAAAACCTGAAATCATAGTACACCCACAAGTAAAGTGATCCATATCCATACTAATATATAACTGCGAAAGTATATCTGTATATCTGTTAAGCTCACACAGCTAAACAACTGAAGCAGTATAAATAAAATGTTACTAATTGCAGATTACACATAAGGCATATATTATACATAGCAGAACAGAAAGAAAAAATGTAGAGTACATAAATTCTAGTTTTTTTTTCTTTCGAGAATAGAAAAAAACGTTAAAGATCATAATTTAAGGTATTTTGACACAAAATTAACTCGAACGAAGTCGCAAGTACTTTAAGTATATTTATAAAAACCGACATTGATTCTGAGATAGCCTATTTAACATTTATTTATTTTTTTATTTATTTCTTTTCAAAGTAGAGATCAACTAAACGTGTAAACTTTCAACCTTACAGTTTAAATATTATACCAAAGTGCCTTAAGTTCATTTCACTCAGCAATAACTCTAACTCTAATATTTTACTTTTATTTTATTTGTAAATCTATTAATGGATTTTTATATGAACTAACCATTTTAACTTAAAATGTAGTGCTGTTATTACATATAATAAACTTTTTTTTATATATAAATAACTAACTAAACTTCGTACTGCCTTACAAACGATTCTTTGATTTTTTTTTTACTTATTCTGGTATTCGGGACCCCGGGTCAGCTAGTTTAATAACCGACAGAAGTAAGAAAGTTGATAAATCAACAACTATAATTATGTCAAAAAATAAAAATTATAAAACACTTAAAATTCTTCTTAATTGTCAGAAATTTTATTGAATGAAAAAATTAAAATTTCAGATTTAGGATTTATACGATAACGTCACTCAATTGTCTTGCTTTCCCGGAATCTCTCCACTTACACAAACTCGGTATGATGTTAAAGTTCAAATTGAATTCTAAGTATTATTACGATTGTTTTGGATGGGAATATAGAAAAGAGTAGTTTTTAGACTTTTTCAGGCAAATTAAGTAAATTTTTGTTTACGTAAGAAGTACGAGGGGTACTTCAACAAATAAAAGAAAAAAAATAGCGCAATCGGTTTAGTTCTTCTCAAGCATTCAGCGATTAAATTTTATATTGTTTATTATTTCGCTAAAAAAATAACAAAATAATCTTTATTATTAAGCAACATAATATATTGTTATTATTTATTATGTTCACATTTATTTGTTACTGACTTACTAAGACTATACTAATATTATAAAGAGGAAAGATTTGTATGTTTGTTTGTAATGTTTTCACGCAAAAACTACTGGACCGATTTCAAAAATTATTTCACCATTGGAAAGCTGCTTCTTCACTTAACAACAGAGATATGTCATTTTCAAAAACAATAGGGATCTCATATAAAATTGTAATAAGTTGTGAAAAATTCAGTCGTAAACATCTTTCATCGCGTGCGCTACGGACACTATTGAGAATAGAACAAAAAATGTTCTATTATAGAACATATCCACAAAAAAGTCCGCGATACCATATGTCTGACTATTATAGTTACACCAATATAACTACTTTTTTACATTGAAAAAGTTGACAAAATTGCTGACAATAATCAAACTATTTCATTCATATCTTTGTATTAATCCTTATCCCATTAAATGATATTTTATTAAAAACTATTTCAATAACTATAAAATTCTTTTTAAATTATTAAAATCCGACATCCCAATCAAAAGATATGACGAATTTAAGAATGTAAATCGAAAGAATATGTTATTTACCTTTAAAAATATTGTTTGCGAAACGTATGATTCCTTACTCTTCTCACCAAACGAACCTTCTTTAAGCATTAAGCATTTAGAAATGATTTCCATCAAGCAAGAAATGGTGAGTTAAATTAGAAATTACATATATATGATTTTATCTACAGTTGAATTAACTTTATGCATTTATTAGAATAAATTGATTAATATTGTGATATGTTGATAAGATTTTAATGATATTGCAAGGCTAATAACTTCTAACTTATATTTTTTACAACACTTCTGACGATTCTTTTGAAAGCAAACGAAACAAACCAGAGTAAAAGTCGAACAAAAGCTTCAATAGTAACCATGAACAGCAAATTCTTCGTCGTATTCGCTACACTCTTTGCAGCTCTGCTAGTTCAGCAGACTGCTGGGGCAGAAGAAGCAAAACAGCCTGGTAAGTAGTTACGATCTTTTTATATCTTATATATAAAATTCTCAGTTAGCCGTGTGATACCCGGCTGAGTAGAATAGACCACCCTCATTTCTTATCGACGTGTCGTACAAGACGACTAAGGTAAGTCGACCCACTATGTGGTATTCGGTTGACTAGAATAGACCACCCTCTTTCTTACCGAGGGTTTGTAAAATACGAATAAGGTGAGTTCACGTCAGAGAGGCGGCCGGTCGTAAAATACGTAGCCGAATCATGTGACAACACGTTTTTTTGTTGTGCCGAGTGCGCCACTTAGAGTTAAATATTGATGCCCCAATGTTAGTCACCATTCTCCTCGTTTACATCGGTAAATATCGAATATCGATCGAATAAATATCGATTTATGAAATTTTATATGAATATTCAGTAGGTTTGAGAATCGGATACTATCTATTTTTCATACCCATAAGTGTAAAGGGTTGTCTACCCCTAACTTTTTTTTATTGTTTGGAAAAAATATATATATTTAATATATTTATAATCATTATTAATATTGCAACCATCTCACAAATCCGAAGCCACCAAAAGAATTATATACCCATAAAATAATAAAGATAAAATTAATAATGTTCTTACCTGTAAAAATTAATTTTATCATGATTGTATCTAATCATTGTATATAAATGTTCAAAATGAAATCGGAAATGCACAGTCGAGAAGTAACTTCGAAACAAACCATGAACAGCAAGCTCTTCGTTGTTTTCGCTACACTCTTCGCAGTTCTGCTAGTTGAGCAGACTGCTTGTGCAGCAGTTGAAAAACCTGGTAAGCAAAAAAATAATTCAGCTTTGTATTTCTAATCCGTATATCTTTTACCTTGAAGTTCTCTGTTTTGTTTCAATCGTCGTCCGTACAATCTTTTTTTGGATCTCTCCAAAAGCTATACGGTCATTTTATTTGTCCATGGGCAAGATTAAATCCAGAACATCCGGCTATCGAACCAAGCCATTGCATGTCACCGTCATAAATGTATATCAAATATTCAAGATCTATTTTGACTTTTAAGTTTTGTTAGCCCTATTGTTTCACACCGTCATAGGTGATATTAAGATTTCAGAAAGAAGAACTTCGTTGTTTTGTTGTATGTTTTATCAGAACTTGTTTTCTAATACTTTTTTAATTTTAACTTAGCTCGATTATTTTTTCATATGCCAGTAGTGACAATCAACTTCCGCTAATATTCTTTCAATTATAGCCATTTATGTATTATTCTGTACCTTATTTTTACAGACGAGCTCTACATCCTGAACCCTGGTTCAGCATTCCCGGTTATAGTGACCGACCCTAACAGCCCTCTGCTCACCTCCCAAGAAACAACCGACCGTCAAGTCATCCGCATATGTATCTTCAGCACATGCCAGTCCACGTGCCGGTCTTGGGGATTCCGATTTGGACGTTGCAACATCCAGGCCATCTGCGTTTGCTCAAATTCTTAAGGACCTACATTATCTAGATTTCATATCGTTTTAACATATATAAACAAACAAAAATAAAATTGGTTTTACATTCATATATTTTTTACATAAATAAAGGGCATTATTCTTACATTTTCCTTTTTTTTCAAATAATTTTTGCATCTGACCCCAATCGATATTTATGCATTTGTATAATAATTTAGTAAATTAGATATCGTTCATTTTGAAATAACTATTGAAACAAATCAATTAATCAAAACAAAAACTATCGCTCATCGTGTGAACCATGAAATGCATTTAAAAGTGCAACGATCACTCTTTATGTTAAAACATTCATAATTTGTGTATCAATGCAATATGTGCAACCTTGGCGTTCTGATAAAAGTAAATAAAAATCCATCTTATGATGATACAGTAGCGACTGTGACAACCAAAGAGAACACGCCCATGTCACAACAATTTTTAATGAATTAACAAAATATAACGACTCTCGAAACACTTATCAGCCCCCTGCTCACCTCCCCGGAGACGACCGATCGTCAGGTCATCCGCATATGTATCTTCAGCACATGCCAGTCCGTGTGCCGGTCTTGGGGATTCCGATTTGGACGTTGCAACGTCCAGGCCATCCGCGTTTGCTCAAATGTTTGAGAATTTAAAGCAAATATTCATTTCATATTGGTTGTGTATTTTCATGTTTATAATTAATGAGCATTATCTTAAATTATCCTGTTTTCTTGAATAACCTTAAATATAAGCTAATCCTTTCAAATATATATTTTTTAATGTTAAATTAGGGGTAGTCTTACATTAGAGCGTTAAAATACAATTTCTGTTCAGATACAATTTAGATATTATAAATACATTTTATATTACTTTTTTGTATTGGTACAAATTTGCTTTAAAAAATCAGCTTGCCTGGCATGCAAACGCTTGATCCTTTTTTGAGCTAAGAGCTTATCCACCAATAGAGCAGCGCTCCAATGCAGATTGGTAGGTTATGCATATCCCAGAATTCTTCAGAGATATGTAGGTGTACGCCATACACTATAATATGAGAGGTGTACGCGCTATAAGCCAGATTCACATTATATTTAAAAAAAAGAGTCATGTCAACCTGTCAACGTACACATGACGTTCACACTGTGTGTAAAAAAATCATCACGTTACTTTGGTCTATGTAATCTTTGTCTGTCAATCATTTATATCATTAAATACCCAAAGACTACAGTGTACATATTGAAATTAAATACCACAGCAATATGGTGAGGTTGCGACCCTTTCAACTAGAATACCACATAAGTTAAAAAATTTAAGTATAGTTGTTATATTATTTTATGTTTATTTGTCTTACCTGTCTTAGATTTACTTTTCGTTATTGTAAAATTATTATTTAAGTTGTTGTGGTTATTTTTAGTTGAATAAATACTTTTATTTTATATTCTCTCTCTCTCTTCCCAGCTATGCATCCCACATGGTGGTGGGGTCAACCTTCTTTACACTTCTCTTCCACTTCGCTCGGTCATGGACATCGTCGTCGGTAACTTTGCATGCACTCTTGTCCTTTAGCACTACTTCTTTCCATCTTGTTCTGGGTCTTCCTACCGGTCTTTGACCCGGGATGGAAAGCTGTAGTGCTAAATTTCCGACGTAGTCAGGTGGCTTTCTCTTGACGTGTCCATACCATCGCAGCCTACTCTCCTGAATCTTTTATTTTATATTATTATTTTTATTAAAAAGGAAAGTCTTCATAATTTTTGGTTTTTATTTAACTATTAACTAACTAAACTAACGCAAGATTATATCGAACAAGTAAATGTCCTCACGATATTTTCCTTCGGAAAATGTGTGATACGTAAGAAGTATAATTGTATCAATATAGAACCTATTTTATTAATTTACAGACTTGATTTTGACACATCCTGAATAAAAATCCTTGATATATTGATAATAGATGGCGCTTCTGAATCCCCAAATTTTTCCGTAGACAAAACAGATTTTTTAAGCCTATACCAAAGACTACAGTGTACATACTCACTATACGTTATCCCGGTATATAAGCATTAATTGTGTCAAATTTCATCTACTAGCTTGTTTCCCCGGCTTTGATCGCGCGGAATTTGGCCTGCCACATTAAGTTTCGTGACAGATTTAAATAATTTTTATTTACTTAATAATTAACAAAGATATATTTATTTAGTTAATCGTAAATCCAAAATTTCAGATATCTATCTTCAAAACTGACGGATTCCATACAATATATTAGGCGCTCTATGACGTTCCATTCAAGTTAATCATGTCGGTAACTTTTACACTTCGGCCAAATTACTTAGTGTGAAAGACAAAGTCTATCTACATAACATACTGAAAGCGACAGATTTATTGATTTTTACAAGTTTAATAAAAATACTAAAATATGCATTGTAAAATAGCATCTAATTTAAATAATTTATGCAATTAGGCGTTACTTTGCGGAGATCCATAATACAAAAGTAATAATAAAATTAATTATAGAATATTTTGCTATAATCCGCGATACAATAAATAAAAAATATATATAGTGCTAAATGTATATTAATTATTTGAAAAAAAAGGAAAATGTAAGAATAATGCCCTTTATTTATGTAAAAAATATATGAATGTAAAACCAATTTTAATTTTGTCTGTTTATATATGTTAAAACGATATGAAATCTAGGTAATTTAGGTCCTTAAATATTTGAGCAAACGCAGATGGCCTGGATGTTGCAACGTCCAAATCGGAATCCCCAAGACCGGCACGTGGACTGGCATGTGCTGAAGATACATATGCGGATGACTTGACGGTCGGTTGTTTCTTGGGAGGTGAGCAGAGGGCTGTTAGGGTCGGTCACTATAACCGGGAATGCTGAACCAGGGTTCAGGATGTAGAGCTCGTCTGTAAGGATGAAAAGTAAACATTACTTTATATCTCACTGTAAATTTCTTTTTTTACATTTTTCTATTTGTTATCATATTTGAAAATCACTGACAAATGGAGTTAAATTATAATACTCGTGTACATATGGTTTTTGTTAATATAAGGTCATAAATACTTACCAGGCTGTTTTGCTTCTTCTGCCCCAGCAGTCTGCTGAACTAGCAGAGCTGCAAAGACTGTGGCGAATACGACGAAGATTTTGCTGTTCATGATTACTATTGAAGCTTTTGTTCAACTGTTACTCTGGATTCCGTCTGCTTATATACAAAATAATTGAGATAAGGGCTGTTCAAAAGTATTATTGGATTTATTGATCTATTCCAGAAATATCATAAATGTATTTCCGAAACATCTTATCTATTATATCAGATGCAGTTTTATTGTAGCTTTAATTTTTCTGTCTTTGCTGTATTCCATTCTGAGAAATTTTGGGAGAAAATTTAAACTACATTAAAACAGTATTTAGTGTTAGAAATCTTCCTGTGTTTACATTTGAAAAGTAATGAAAAGTGTAGTACTTTTTACTTTAAGAGTATATGCAAAAATGACAACATCATTTCCTATTTCTCCTTTTAAATGTATTGTGGACATATTTATTGTGTACATTTCACAAAATCTGAATTGACGGTAGAGCAATGGGAAACCTATTGTTGGTAGACTCTCAACTTCTGTTGAATAGATAATTTCAAAAAGGTCACAGGAAGCGGCTCGACTGAAGCGAGATAACAAATACTTCTTTAATATCTTGTATCTTGAAAAGAAGAAGAATTGTATTAAACTGTCCATACAGTTTAATACAATTGTTCTTCTTTTGCAACTTTCAATTCAAGTCAATTGCAACTTTCTTTGACAAAACACTTCTATGCGGTGCCACATTACAAAGATAATAAATACAAAGCCAGTCTGACCTATTTTGGAACATTGTCAGAACGAATTTCAGCTATATTTAAAACAAAGTCAAATATAAAATTAGGTTTTAAAAGTAATAACTGCTTAAAAAAGATACTATGCAATAATAAAGACAAATTAGAAAGCCCGAAAAAGAGTGGTATTTACAAAATAAAATGTCCTGAATGCAATGATACATATGTGGGTCAGACTGGTCGTAATTTTGAAACCCGTTTTAAAGAACATATGGTCGCTTTCAGGAATAATGAGCCACAAAATTCACATTTCGCTAAACATTTGTTAGAAAGCGGTCATAAAGTTCCTAATGACCATTGTTTCGAAATACTGCACACCTGCGAAAAAAGCTTGAAATTAAATATTTTGAAACAATTAGAAATCATTAAGCATAACAATGGCACCCTCATTAACGAGCAGATAAATGTCTCTAGTTCAAGCTTGTTGCACGTGTTCCGAGGTAAATAAAGGGTGGGGATGAACCAAGTACTATTTAACAACGCTTGTTTGGATAACGCTTCACTTTGCGATTTTGTCGTGGAGTCTATCTCCTGATGATGCTTCGGTTGCGGGGCGAAACGATTGTTGAGTTTGTGATAGTGAAACTGTGTAGTGCTTGTGTATTGTGGTGGAAATGGTGGAGGTTTGTGCATGTGCTTTTACGAATCCTGCACGTATCGGGTATAAAAATACTGATAGTCCACTATACATTAAACACTATATATATTTTCTATTTACTGTATCGCGGATTATAGCAAAATAATTTTATTATTACTTTTGTACATGAACAAACCTCCACCACTGCCACCACATTAATGTAATTATACACAATAATATTATTAATTTAATTAAATTTATGATTTACAATTTTGGTCATAGTGGCTTCCACATAAAAGGTAAATATATGCTGTCGCGGACTTTTATTTAGGACTATTCAAGACAAACAATACTACCCTACACCATCTTTGTGTAACTCCAATGGTTTAGGCAGAGTACGCCAGGATAGCTCTCAGAAGCCAGATTTTTTCCGACTTTATGGACATGTATTGTTATATTACATAAAATCATTACAAATTGTAGCCTATATGTTATTCCAATGTATAACCTATATAACTGTAAAGTTTCATCTAAATCTATCCAATAGTTTTTTCGTGTAAGGCTCATTAGAGTTCAAAGTTTTCATCTTATATATAAAAATAAATATTGTCAATATGTCTTTTATAGACTCCGAAACGGCTGTACCGATATTAACTAAATTTTCAGATATCTTCAGAATAACCTAGCGGATGATCTTATAAAGTTTGTTGGCGATCGGAGAATTTTTTAACAATTGAGTTCTGTTTCGAGAGGAATTCTAAACCAGACTAAGACACATAAATAGCATTTAAAAATACGACAAAATTATGCCTAAGGGACAATATACACAATCGCCCGATCGGTAGGACTCCAAACTGAGGCACATGCTCATAATACGTACTGTCTCTTGCTGTCTTCTGAGTCCCTTGATCCAGCAATTAAGCGAAAGCCTCGTGAGATATTGGTCGAGGCTCTTCACGATTCACCGTTAACAAAAACAACAATAGAAACATGCTACGTGGCTGTTATCTCATGGGCAACGTCTAAAAATTCCTTTAAGTTTTCATTTTAGCTTTTATGAGATTATCTTCCTGTGGGACAGTTATATCTTTAATAATTGTGCGACGCGTTGGCCAGTCCACTAACGCTATATCGGCAATATACGTATCAGCGTAATACCGTGTGATATATTAGTGATTTCAAACCTCTAATTCAAGCTCGAATTAATTCGAATTCGAATTTCTGAATGATGCTGCCCATTGATGGTATGATAAAAGTTTGCTAATTTACATACATACAAAAAATTAAATTGATAGTGATCGCATTTGACATAGCTAGCTTAGAGCGCTTAGAGACCCCAATAAATATCACGCTATCTGACAATATTAACGATAGATAAGATTGATATAATTTTTTAAAATGTAATAAAAAGTCACGTAGATAAATGCAGGGAATTCTGTTATCAGGATATAGTCCCAATAAAAAGAAAATCTCAATAACAATTTCCGAGGAAGATTCAGATTACGGTATTTTTTTTCTTTTACGAATAAAAATCATATATCATAGTTGAATATCAATTGTTATAACGTTGTATATTAAAGATAAATAATAAATAATAAAGATAATTTTACTCTCTTAACAACGCGTATGTTAATATCAGGTCAGTCGTTTTTTTATAATCTTTATTTTAGGGGGTTTTTTTCAAACCGAAAATGCCACCCCCATCAGGTCAGTCGTTAATATGAGGTTTATCAACAAGGATGAACGAACCTATCCGTGGTTAGGAAATTTAGTCATGATCTTTTTTTACAGGTCAGTAAAATCAACATATGAGCACTTACATATGTAGAACACAATGGATATTAAAATATTATATTTATATGCTGCATCCATGGCAATTATCACTGATAATGGAAGGCTCACTAATTTCTAAGAAAAATTATGCTCTCGACTATGATGATTAAATGAATAAACAGTATGTGCTTGCTGTCTTTCTACAACCCTGGAAATATCTCTATTACAAAAATCAGATCGATCCAGTCCTTGAATTGCAATTCCTATTGCAATGATTCTGTTACTCGAAACGTCAACATCAGGTTTGGTTTTCTTCATATCATTACCGCTAATCAGGAAAAAAAATATTATATTATTCGCAATGAAAAAAACTATATCAAAACCAAAAAAAAAGACTTTTATTGTTATTTTTTACTTATCTTTGTTTGGTTTAAAAAAAGTAAACAAACACTATTAAAGCCAACAATCTGTTTCGAATTCGTTTCAGTTAAACAAGAAGTTTAGAATAAATAATACAAATAAATGTTCGCATAATTAGCAAATAAAATTGTAGTTTTGATTAGTAGAAAGAATACTCGTTCTTAGAGATTTATTTTAAAATACGAATTATCGAAAACTGTGCTTTTGTAGCATTACTAGTAAGACTAAATGTCTTGCTCTTATTTGCTTCCACCATCGATGATACATGGCTTCCACCAACTTATGTCTGTCGCTTACTGCACTAACAGCTTCAACAAAGTCTTATATAAAAGACGTCATCTACTAATACTAATCCGCTGATGCAATGCAGATGAGAACTCATAGCGCCAACATAAAGAATAACAGTTTTTATCTTCGAGTATAAGAACAAAAACGAAATATTGTATGTCCATAATTGAGGGTATTTTAAAACGAATATGAAATGGTATGATAGTTAGAATACCACTATTTAACAAATTTTTTGACAATAGAGAACAGACGCGGAAAGATTTTGGGCACATTTAGAGGTGAAAGGAAAGTACGGCTTTAACTCGAAGGTATTATTGTCCAAACAAATGGGACTTACACGATTTCTTCTAAAATATTAAATTAATAACAAATACAACGAAATAATTATCATTATCCCAGATAAACGGAAAACGATGAGTTTCAGGGAATGCAATTTATTTATTTTACAAGGAAACAATAAATATCTACAAGTCATAAATTTTAGTACATTGTATATGTGTGGATCAAAAAGTTATTAGAATACAATAAAGATAAACTATCTAATGAATGTTAAAGTATATCTGATTTTAAACCACTGCGTTTCAAAATAATCATAAATATTACCAAACTTTACATAAACATGAAATAACCTTATCCTTACTAATATAATAAATGCGTAAGTCTATCTGTCTGTCTGTTATGTATTCACGGCCAATACACTGAACCCATATCAATTAAATTTGGCTAATCATTCTTTATACGCCGGGGTAACATATAGGCTATAGAAATCCAATTAATGCAACCGGAATATTAAAATTAAAAGAATACCTCTGAACACGTGCAATAAACTTGAACTTGAAACATTTATCTGATCATTAATGAGGGTGCCATTGTTATGCTTAATTATTTCTAATTCTTCCAAAATTTTAATCTCAAGTTTTTTTCACAGGTGTGCAGGATTTCGAAACAATGGTCATTAGGAACTTTATGACCGCTTTCTAACAAATGTTTAGCGAAATGTGAATTTTGTGCCTTATTATTCCTGAAAGCGGCCATATGTTCTTTAGTCAGACCCACATATGTCAATGTGCAATGATACATAGAATTAGAAATAATTAAGCATAGCAATGGCACCCTCATTAACGATCGGATAAATGTTTCAAGTTCAAGCTTATTGCACGTGTTCAGAGGTAAAATAAACATTGGGGTTAAACCGATTACTATATAACCATGCTTGTTCGGATAATGCTTCGCTTTGCGATTTTGTCGTGGAGTCTATCTCCTGATGATGCTTCGGTTGCGGGGCGAAACGATTGCTGGGTTTGTGATGGTGAACGTGTGTAGTGCTTGTGTATTGTGGTGGCAGTGGTGGAGTTACGAATCCTGCATGTAACGGGTATGAAAAAACGGATAGTCCACTATACATTTAGCACTATATATATTTTCTGTTTACTGTATCGCGGATTATAGCAAAATATTTTTTATTATTACTCTTGTATTATGGATCTCCGCAAAGTAACGCCTAATTCTATAAATTATTTAAAAGTAATGATTATATCAAAAAGTTATGAAGTATGATTTTGAAATTATATTATATTTTAAATTATGTTTTTTATTTAATCAGGAGATCTAATGGTGTCTCACATTAACAGATACAATTAAAAAATAAATAAAATTGAAATGTTTTCAGAGAATGGAGAATTATATGTTTAACTATCCCATACAGTTTAATACAATTCTTCTTCTTTTCAAGATACAAGATATTAAAGAAGTATTTGTTATCTCCCTTCAGTCGAACCGCTTCCTGTGACCTTTTTGAAATTATCTATTCAACAGGAGTTGAGAGTCTACCAACAATAGGTTTCCCATTGCTCTACCGTCAATTCAGATTTTGTGAAATGTACACAATAAATATGTCCACAATACATTTAAAAGAAGAAATAGGAAATAATATTGACATTTTTGCATATACTCGTAGTACTTTTTATTACTTTTCAAATGTAAACCCAGGAAGATTTGTAATACTAAATACTATTTTAATGTAGTTTAGTTTTCTTCTCAAAATTTCTCAGAATGGAATACAGCAAAGACATCAAAATTAAAGCTACAATAAAACTGTATCTGATACAATAGATAAGATGTTTCGGAAATACATTTATGATATTTCTGGAAGTAATATCAACATATATTGCAAGGATAGAATAATAAATCCAATAATACCTTTCATAACAGCCCTTATCTCAACTATTTTGTATATAAACAGACAGAATCAAACCAGAGTATCAGTTGAACAAAAGCTTCAATAGTAACCATGAACAGCAAAATCTTCGTCGTGTTCGCTACACTCTTTGCAGCTCTGCTAGTTCAGCAGACTTCTGGGGCAGAAGAAGCAAAACAGCCTGGTAAGTAGTTATGACCTTATATTAACAAAAACCATATGTACACGAGTATTATAATTTAGCTCCATTTAACAGTGATTTTCAAATATGATAACAAATAGAAAATGAGTAAAAAATTACATTAACAGTGGAATATAAAGTAATGTATATTTTTCATCCTTACAGACCAGCTCTACATCCTAAACCCTGGTTCAGCATTCCCGGTTATAGTGACCGACCCTAACAGCCCTCTGCTCACCTCCCAAGAAACAACCGACCGTCAAGTCATCCGCATATGTATCTTCAGCACATGCCAGTCCACGTGCCGGTCTTGGGGATTCCGATTTGGGCGTTGCAACATCCAGGCCATCTGCGTTTGCTCAAATTTTTAAGGACCTACATTATCTAGATTTCATATCGTTTTAACATATATAAACAGACAAAAATAAAATTGGTTTTACATTCATATATTTTTTACATAAATAAAGGGCATTATTCTTACATTTTCCTTTTTTTTCAAATAATTTTTGCACCTAACCCCAATAGATATTTATGCATTTGTATAATAATTTAGTAGGTTAGATATTGCTCGATTTGAAATAACTATTGAAACGAACCATTCAATTATTCAAAACAAAAACAATCGATCATCGTGTCAACCATGAAAATGCATCTAAACGTACAACGATCACACTTCATGTTAAAACATTCATAATTTGTGTATCAATGCAATATGTGCAACCTCGGCGTTCTGATGAAAGTAAGTAAAAATTCATCTTATGATGATACAGTAGCGATTGTGACAACCAAAGAGAACACGCCCATGTCACAACAATTTTTAAGGAATTAACAAAATATAACGACTCTCGAAACACTTATCTCTTGCAAAAGTAATAGTAAAGTTGAACCGATTGGTACATAACTATGCTTGTTTGGGTAATGCTTCCCTTTGCGATTTTGTCTTGGAGTCTATCTCCTGATTATGCTTCGGTTGCGGGGCGAAACGAACGTTGAGTTTGTGATAGTGAAAGTGTCTAGGGCTTGTGTATTGTGGTGGCGGTGGTGGAGGTTTGTGCATGTGTTTTTATGAATGCAGTATCGGGTATGAAAAACGGAAAGTCCACTATACGTTTAGCACTATATATATTTCCTATTCTAATAATTATCTATCCATTGTTCAAATTTCAACGACTGTGAGCGTTCTCTAGGTCGTATGATGAAAAGCTATCATGTAAATTTCAATAGATGCATTAAAAACCATTGTCAATGCCGTGTGGTATCCGGCTGAGTAGAATAGACCACCCTCATTCCTTACCAAGTTGTCGTAAAAGGCGACTACGGTAAGTCCACCCGCCGTGTGGTATCCGGCTGAGTAGAATCGACCACCCTCTTTCTTACCGAGGGGACGTAAAATACGACTAAGGTAAGTTGACGTCACACAGGCGGCCGGTCATAAAATACGTAGCCGAATCATGTGACAACATGTTTGTAACATGTAGTGCCGACCCCACTTAGATAGATAAAGGCAGGAGAATGATGAATGATGATGTTTTTTTATTTACTGAATAAGTGTGAAGGAAAAATATCGTTGTTATAAATGTCTTTAAAAACATGTGGACTTACATTCCTTATATTTATTTCAGTAGAAGCATCAGGATTAACTCACAGTTACTTCAGCAAAATACGGAACAATCTATAGACTGGAATAGCAATAATTGTGACTTGAAGCGAAAACAAACTTATTCTCAATTCAGCTGCACGATCGCGTTAAAGAATTAGTGCAAGCCGGTCTCAAAGCCAGTACATGTCAAAGATATCGAAGAGATATAAACTGTTCACAGATCCTCTTATAATACTTGCCTTTAAAAGCAAGCTGTGAACAATAGTATTTGTACTGCTTTTAAAATTGTTGTTCACGGTATTGTTAGAAAATTCTTCGTATTAAAACACTCTTAAATTACTTATTATTTATTACACAGTATAGATAACTTTAAGCAATAACAATTGCTTAAAGTTATCTATATCATTTATTTCAATTACAACTACTAGTTCTAGCTCCTTTCACACTTGAAACTTTCTGAACTTTTTTTTAGCAATTGTTTTTTATCTTGGCATTGTTACCCTCTTTTGTTTTTTTTTCTTTCACTACCTAACTATTCAATACAACATTTTACAAAAAATATATAAATTATTGAAAGTCGAAATTAGTATTATATATTTTTTTAATCTTCATAAATATATCAGCAGTAATTTATATAAACTCTCATTAAATGTTAATTAAATTTATATCAAGACAGAAACCTTCATCATCTTCTTTTCTTAAATTCTTAATTCAAAATTTAGCAATTACAATAAATACTCTAACAGTACGGTATATTTTTGGAATAAATCATACGTTTAGTATTAAATTGACGGGATTCAAAATCAGGCTTAATTGAATTAGATACATGTAATCCTTATTTCAGAGCAATCTACAATATCATGCTAAGAACTATGAAAAAAAACTAGTGTTTTCTTGCTCTTCTTCTAAGTTAAGGGTCTCCCTAACAATCACGAGTTTGGTAGGTGCTACGTTACCCTTTATTGCAATTTGCCACAATTATTCAAACTAATTTAAAGCAGTAATTAAAAATGTGTTACTATTCACAATTCGAATCAAGAACAATATTTTTTGACAATGAGAAAATTTTACATTTAAGTCAAGTTAAAAGAACTTTTTAAAAAACAAAAATTTTACAAAATTTCATGTCCCTACTGCTAACCGTTGAGGAGTACCCTCATCTGGATCCAATTCTGGCATCAACAACAGGGAATGCTTATCATAAACGTGCATTGTTTTCGGGACCAGTATGTAAAATTTCTTTCTTTTTGTCTTTTTATTTTAAACTTGCAATTTAAATTACTAGAATTTTACTTGAAATTTAAATTCCAAGATTCAAACTTCACATACATACGCTGCAAGTTGGATAAAAGCTTTTAAAAAACATATAGGTGAGAATCGGAACGAATAGGTCGGAAAGTTGAACGACATATTATGTCGATACGTAGTAAGTAGTTTTTAAGCGGAAATGATTCGCAAATGCTTAATCTAACCTCTATGACTAGCCGAAATTTTCCTCAATATTTACCAGCTTTTACCGGCGTTTTCGTTCGCGAGTACTGTAGTCCTAGAATAACCAGTAGCTTCTGTCACTACCCAACCCTGCAAAAATCAGATCGATCGGTTAAATTGCAATTGCTATTCAGCGATTCAGCTACTCGAAACGTTAAGATTAATTTAGTTTCCTTCATGGCATGGAAATATATATCATTTGCACAGAACAAAAAATGCTAAAAAAACCATAACAAAAGACATAAAACCACTCTGAATGACCAACAGCATCTTTCTGTACATATGTTATTGAGACACCATTGGGTCTCCTGACTCAACAAATAACATGACCATATATAACTATTTGTTTAAAAATTCAATTCAAACTTTTTAGTATAATCATTATTACTTTTTTAAAAATTCTTCACCGCCTCTTCATTCTTCTTCTTCTTCACGTGCCTCTCCAACTAATGAAGGCTGGCAGTCGGCCCTGCATATCCTATTTGTAGCCAGACGGAAGAGTTCGGGAGTGCTCTTAATTCCCGTCCATTCCCGGATGTTAACCTCTCGCTTCTCTCTTTTCACTATAACCTCAAAAGTAAAACAGAGACAGAGAGATTTATCGTTTTCTCGAGAGCATGGTTTATTTAATTTATTGTAAGCTAAACAACGTGATAAAGGAACCCCTTTTAATTACAGATTTGACTCGACTTAGACACATCGTGAATTAAAAAAGTCCAATATTAGACTTCAATTTGAACTGCAAATTAAAATTCAGTGAGAAACCCTACCACTGTGCGTAAATCTATTGTTTATATGATTTTTGTCTGAATCATTGTAGGTAGCTTGAAGGTTAATCGGTTCATATCTAATAAATGCGCGATAAGTAAAATTAGGAATTCCCACCCATTATCAGTTTAATAATCGGAGAAATTACTCTGCATAATGTTCTACAGGCCTACCATGAACTCTTATTGCGACTCAACTGAAGACGTAAACGATGACCGCGAGCCGCTTTCTTTTCGTACCATGAAGTATGAATTGCATTGGGGTCGTAATGTTTAAAAAAGATAACGTTATATGAACTATAGTTAACTCTGTCTCTTTTACTCTCATGTTCTTAAGACGAATTCCGAAAGCTCATTCGGCAACGACTTAAAGTGTGCGTCTTTAAGACATCATGGTATGAAAAAGCAAAACAATTTCGTTTACGTCTTCAATTGAGTCGCAATAAGAGTTCATGGTAGGCCTGCTGGTTCAAAAGCTAAGATGCATGCCGAATTTCGCTGTCTGTCGGTAGGTCTAGTTCAGATTTTTTTTTTATATTTCAAACACGAGTTACTGAAAGAATCAAATTTAAAATCAATCTGGGTCCATGAGTATATCCACGCCTTCTTATCGTCTATATAATCCTCAACAGTGTAGGAGGCTTAATGTACCAGCCCCATTTTAAAAGAGATTTCAAACTGTTGTAATGACAAAGCTCGATAAAAATCAATTAAATAATATTCAGTTAAGTATTCTGTCATTAAAATTATATTTGGTGATATTTATTTTAGAGGAAGCGGTATAAAAGTTATAGGAAGTGATGTTGTCCAAATGAATAGTTCAAGTAATAATTTAAATTCTTACACTCTGCTCGGTAAACATATCAGATCTCAGTAAAAAAATCTTACATCATCTAAGCAAGACAATAAGATATATTTTGCGATTTATTGTCAAGTAGCAAATTGACACAAACCAAAGAGCTGTTAAATCAGCTACTTAAACGTCTAACAAAGTGTCAAAATCTTTTTTAAATATAATATAATACAAGTAATTTTTTTAAGCATACACTGATGACTAACTTTGCAGACTAAGTTATTATTTTTAGTGCGACATTTAGATCGCATCTAATCGAATATAACAATGATATTTACACTCAAACAACAGTCAGAAATTTCTAATTATATTTTTACATGGCACAAATAAATGTTATCGTAACATGTCGCGCATAAAGATAAACTAATCCATTCATTATTAGATATTGCTTATCGTAATTCGGTTTTATATAAGTATTCGAAATCATATCGAAGAATAACATTTGAGAAGACACTTCGGAACAAACCATGAACAACAAAAACTTCGTTGTTTTCGCTGCACTTTTTGCAGTTCTTTTAATTGAGCAGACCAATAGTGCAGCAGTTGGAAAATCTGGTAAGCAATATTCTGTTAAAAAGAACTTCAATCGATTACCTTTTCTATTCTAATATATTTTTCTAAGGTGTTAGAATGACCACATAAAAAAAGCTCAGTGTGGTGTACTACCTTATTAAAGGGTCGATGACCTCAATAAGGTCACAGAAGTTTCTGAATTTCATTGGGGATAGATAATGTACGTGAAATTTCCTTAAGATCCATTTTCTAGCAGTGAACGTCTAAATTCTAATTCAAAACATTATTTATTCGAGTTAACTTGTAAACAAGTGCTTTTGAATCGTCAAGTCCATTGCTGGTTTGAAGAGCTGTTTTTACTGAGAAGAAGCTCGCCCGTTGCTCTACAATACACCTGTAATTCTTATAACTTAAGATATCGTACAGCGTCGAAGAGTAGCTTATATCCACGTATTCTTATCATCTATATAATCCTCAACAGTATAGTAAGTAGGCTTTCTGTATCAGACTCCTTTTAATTGTTTAGTTAAAAATGTTTAATAAATATTTTTAATAAACAAACTACTTATAATCTATAAATGACGGCATAAAATATATTACCCGGCATTAAATAATGCACATCGATGTTTACAACGAAACAGCCAGCCAGTTCTTTGTCGTAGAGCGCTGTCACTGTCACACACGGGTTCATCAGTCTGTACGACAGAGACGATGCTCTATAAAGCAGAATCTCGATTTCTCTCTCTAAGTCTCGATGTGCATTATTTATTGCTGGGTACTATATATGAATACGCCTTGTTGTTAATGTTAGTTGTTTTTATACACTAATTGAAGCTTAGGCGAATTGGTGCGCATTATTATTTGTTCTGCTTTGTAAATATACAAACTTAGTGCAAATAATCTATAAATTAGTGCAATGTGACATAACTGATAACTTTACTGAATTTATGTCACCATGTCTATCAGTTACCCGAAAGTGTTAACAATGTTGCTATCGATGTATATGCCAATCCAAGGACTCGACTTTTCTCCAAGGACACTCCGCCGCCTCCTTCCGCGACTTAACGTCCTCGCAGAAGAACTCTTCTATTGTGATTTTATACTTATTATAAAACAAAATCTCAAAAAGCTGTCTGTCTGTATGTAATCGATTTTCTCAAAATCTACTTAACGGATTTTTGTAAAGTTTTCACCAAAAGATAGTGCAACACTTCCGAATGGTTTAAGTAAATAGTACATATCGGTATTATGTAAATTGTGTTGAAAAGATCGCGCAGTTGTTAAAAAACTTGCTTGCTGGGAGCTTTAGTCGCGTGCGCTGCGTAAACCACCAGAGATACGCTTAACTAATGTACTAAAGAATTGTAGATCTCTAAAAATACTACAAAAAAGTCCGCAATAGCATATCTCTATCTCTTATGGTTAACTCACAATAAATACTTTTTTTTTAAATGTGAATCCTAAAAAAAATTGTGACACGCTCATTTCCACGCGGGCGAAGCCGCTGGCAAGGCTAGTGATTTTATAAAATTACTTTTACAGACAACCTGTACATCTTGAATCCGGGTTCAGCATATCCTATTATATTGACTGACCCGGCCAGCCCGCTGCTTGCCTCCCAGGACACGAGTGATCGTCAGGTCGTCCTAGTATGTAATGCCAACACTTGCCGGAACGTGTGCCATGCATTGGGATTCCGTTTTGGACTATGTAATATTCGGGCTGTTTGTATTTGCACAAATCTAAATTCAAGGACATATTAAATTTTTTATAAAATGGTAATCGTTTTACATTATTTTTATTTGTGTAGATTTTCCTACTACTTCGCTAGTTATATACTTTGTTCATCATTATCCTCCTGCACTTACACCACTCCAAGTGGGGTTTGCACAAAATGACACAAACATGTTTTTCACATGATGTGGCTACGTATTTTACGACCGGCCGCCTGCCTGTCGTCAACTTACCTTAGTCGTATTTTACGACCCCTTGGTAAAAAAGAGTATGGTTTATTGTACTCAGCTGGATACCACACGGTGAGTCAACGTGCTTTAGTCGCTTCATACGACCACCTCGGTAAGAAATGAGAGTGGTCTATTCTAGAGGAAAGTTTCCGGCGGAAACCGACAGCTTTTCATTGTCTATCAATCGTGACGCAACACGTTAATCATTCGTTCACCCATGGAGATTTTACCATAGAGTTATTATACTTAAAGTAGGGCAGATATATACAGGTCTGTAAATGACAATTACACAATAAATAATGAGATGAAGAAGACCATCGTATAGTTCATCTTTGTCTACATATAAAGAAAGAGAGACAGATAGATCACCCTCATTTGTTTTCTCTTTATTGTTATATGGCACATTTGAAGCTGCCTTTCCAGTTCTATATATAATAGCTCTATGGATATTATACTAGAGTAGGGGAAGCACAGCATGCATACATAAATACGGCATAATTCCCTCGGCGTAACTGGACCATAGGACACCTTCGCCGTGTGGCAAATCATTGTAATCGGATATGTTGCCGCCGGCCCTTAGGAATAGTTATTTAATTTGAAGATATTCTTTCCTTAGCATCGAGCTAGGGGATAGACGCTCTTTAGTTTGTAATTTTTATATAGAAATAAATTAGTTTTAGTAATTTTGGGTTTTCTTGAGTCCTCCGACAGCTACTTTTGTAATTAACTCACTTCTGTAAGTAAAAATAAAACATACATTTTTATTACCTAAACAACCTAGTAATTTATAAAAAAAAGTATGGGACACGGTTGGTCAATCATTTAATTATGTACATACAATACTATCTTATAGTGGTAATGTACGATAAGTGAAATAAGATCACAACATATAAAGATAAATATAAGGAAAATCTGTTACGACGAAATGTCCAGTGTCATGTTAACATTATAAGGGGGATTCCTTTTCAGATTTGCTTTAAGCAAACCTATAAAAGCAAAACACTAGATAATAAGCACTATTGGGTTGGTTTAACAAAGGTTTTAACATGGAAAAAAATTGTCTTACTTTCATATTTCTCGTTGTTTTGTGTATAGTTGCTGCGAACTGCGCTGCACCAGGTACGTATTACTTAAACCTTATCTAATAAAAAGTAATGATAAAATTATTTTCGTATAATCCGCGATAAAGTAAGTAGTAATAAAAATATATATAGTGCTAAATGTATAGTGGACTTTCCGTTTTTCATACCCGATACATGCATTCGTAAAAACACATGCACAAACTTTCACCACCGCCACCACAATACACAAGCACTACACGCTTTCACTATCACAAACTCAACATTCGTTTCACTCCGCAACCGAAGCATAACCAGGAGATAGACTCCACAACAAAATCGCAGTATATATTTTCTATTTCCTTTATCGCGGATTATAGCAAAATAATTTTATTATTATTTTTGTATATGAATCTCCGCATAGTAACGCCTAATTCTATGAATTATTTATCTAATAACATAGTCATAACATAGTCCTGTATTTTGATGGGGTTTGCTTAAAAAAGTTAAATCAAAACTATTTTCTGCTAGGTTTTGATAGTTTTGGTTTTACTTAGATTGATAGATAGATAGGTTGTATAGGAATAGCTCACCGGGGGCACGGGAAGCGCCTTAAACACGCGTAACTAACCATAACGGGGAAACGTTGTACGCATTTCCGTTTCCTGATCTAATTAAATAAAATTCTCTATAATTCTCTAAAAATAATCTAATTAAAAATAAATAAATGTGCTTTAATTGAGGAAGTTACATGCAATATGTTGCTAGGACATGGGACTACTGAGCTTTAAACTATAATTAAATGTTCAGCTAGACTAGGTTAATATAAAACACATTCCCGTTCCTCCTTTGATATCACTATAAAACATTTAGTACATTACCAATAGTATTGATATATTTATAATTTAATTAAAAAAATACATTTCTTTTTTTTAACATTTTATACATTTCTTGTTTCAGAAATCTCAAATAATGAGCAATCACTTAACACAGATGTTTATCACACCGAAATAAATCACAGATTTAAAAGGGAGAATTTCTTTTGCAAAACTAATAAGGAATGCAACTCATTCTGTCGCGACCTTCTAAGCTATAAAAAGGGTACATGCCACCTTATTTGCTTTTGCTGGTAGATCAAAATAATCACAAAAAGACCTGATGAAGCAGGTGCCACAACAAAGATTCACGAAATAAATTTATATACACGGTTAGAGCAAGAGGAAACCTTAATTTTAGTGAGATACCAGCTTGTAACTATTTACCTTCATTGCATAGATCTTCTTTTTTTTTGGACGGAAAGTGTGATGATACACAATAACCACTGGTAATCCAAAACGTAAAAAGATTACATTTATGTCAAGTATTTTCGCAAGATATATACCATTACGATATTGTTAGGTAAGGTTTTTTATAAAAAAAAAACTATTGCTGCCTAGGGTTTAAATCGCTTCATCCCTCATGAACCCCTGTTTATGGTCTGATGGAAAGGATCTCTTAACAATTCTAGTTACTTTAGGTATTAGTTTGTTTAATTCAACACATCATGCTAAATCTATTTAATTTATGTATGTATTAATTTATGTTTTTAATATATACTAATAATATAAATAATTTTGTGTTTTGTCATTAGTTTTACGCGCAACGTTAGGAAACGGAGATTTATTGCATTTAAATACTAGCTTTTACCTGAAACTCCATTCGCGTGGACTATATAAATTTGTTACATGTTCCAAATGATCCTTGAAATAATTAATGTTTTCTTCTCGTGCTCTCCAACTAGCGAAAGTTAGCCGTCAGTGCTTAAAATGCTGTTCTGTCTCTCGCGAGGCTAAAAAACTGGGCAGCACTCGCAACTCTGGTCCATTCCCGTATATTGCTATGACTTTCTCTTGCAGCCTATGGGTCTTTTATCCACAACTATGCCCATCCTAATAAGTTGCAGGAGTCCATATTGTTCGTGTCTAAGCACATGCCCCAGGTATGCAACGTTTTTTATGTGGTCCAAAGTTCGCGCTTACATAGCATACGCCGCAAGACCTCCTCATTTTTTCTGTCCATTTTATTTTAAGCACGCGTCAGTTAATGTCAATAATGTAAAAAAAAATTGTCGCCATCAATATGTGATGAATTGTTGAAAAAGAATAAATGAGCTGATTTTCGAGAAAATTGCTTCTTATTTATTGAATAAGTGTAAATGCATTGCCGTCTGGTATCCGGCCGAGTAGAATAGACCACCCTCATTTCTTACCGAAGTGTCGTAAAATGCGACCAAGGTAAGTCGACCCACCGTGTGGTATTCGGCTGAATAGAATAGACCACCCTCATTTTCTTACCGAGGTGTCGTAAAAGGCAACTAAGATAAGTACCACTTCCTGGTACAAAAGTAATAATAAATTATTTTGCTAATTGATATTATGATGATTTACTAGCATAATGAGTTAAGGCGTCCATGCCGTGTGGTATCCGGCTGAGTAGAATAGACCACCCTCATTTCTTACCGAGGTGTCGTAAAAGGCAACTAAGGTAAGTACCATTTCCTGGTACAAAAGTAATAATAAAATTATTTTGCTAATTGATATTATGATGATTTACTAGCATAATAAGTTAAGGCTTCCATGCCGTGTGGTATCCGGCTGAGTAGAATAGACCACCCTCTTTTCTTACCGAGGTGTCGTAACAGGCAACTTAGATAAGTACCACTTCCTGGTACAAAAGTAATAATAACATTACTTTGCTAATTGATATTATGATGATTTACTAGCATAATGAGTTAAGGCGTCCATGCCGTGTGGTATCCGGCTGAATAGAATAGACCACCCTCATTTCTTACTGAGGTGTCGTAAAATGCGACTAAGATAAGTTGATCCGCCGTGTGGTATCCAGCTGAGTAGAATAGACCACCTTCATTTGTTACCGAGGTGTCGTAAAAGGCGACTAAGGTAAGTTGACCCGCCATGTGGTATCCGGCTGAGTAGAATAGACCACCTTCATTTCTTACCGAGGTGTCGTAAAAGGCGACTAAGGTAAGTTGAACCACCATTTAGTATCCGGTTCAGTAGAATTAGACCACCCTCATGCCTTACTGAGGTGTCGTAAAAGGCGACTAAGGTAAGTAGACGTGAGGTAGGCGGCCGCTCGTAATATACGCCAAATCATATGAGAACATGTTTGAACATGTTGTGCCGGCCCCACTTAGAGTGGGATAAGGGCAGGAGGATGATGATGTAAAGGAAAAATATCGTTGTTATATTGAGAAGTAAGATGGAGACCTTAAGCCACAAATAAACTGAGAGTTAAATCATTTGTTATATGACGTCATAAACATAACAACCAGTACATAAGTCCCTGTTTATTTTTATTATACGAAGACCTTTATCGTGACGTCATCCGCCCCCTCCATTGTGCCTCCACTCAGGTGCTCATTATTAATGCAAAAGCTGTTTACTCATTATCACCTAGCACCTGTTCTCGATAGCTTATGACATTTTTAATAACGTTACATCCGGCTTTGGTAGATATAATATCGTTAACATTGTACATGCATACTTATTATAGAAGATTATTTAGATGTTTTGAATTTTAATGATCGTGAGTGGTATTCATAATTAATGTGTAGTGTTGGTATTTTAGTCTATTATTTGCACAAAAAGTAATGCATTTATTTTTCTTATAATGGCCACATTAAAATTAAGCTTATAAAAGTACCGTGGGCAATTTTTAGTTCTCTTAATTCGCTCAGCGCTGTGCTAGGAGAGGAAAACGTAAGCGTCTAGATTTATTTTAGATATACTTTTGATTCGACTGTATATGTGTGTTTTATTTTATTGTGTTTTGCTCTGCAAAATGACAATTTCGTATATTTAGAGACCGGCTATACTCCTATTTTATCGGATGAGCCTGACTGGTTTCAAGACCATAAGAGGCTCTTGACGGGGCTTGAAACTAGTCAGGCTCATCCCATAAAATAAGAGTATAGCCGGTCTCCAAACATCAATTATTATTTGGATGATAAAAATGCATGGATTTAAAAATCTTTTCAGCTTCATACAAGGCTTACAGTTTAATAAATTATAATAAAGTATTTAAGAAATTGACCGCCGAGTTTCTTACTGGTTCTTCTCGGTAAAAGCAACCGAACCAGTTGTAACTGCATTAATCATATTGATTCTAGACGATTCAAAAGTGCATGAAAGAGCTTATTTGAAAAAAGATTGATTGATTTTGACTTTATTAATTAATTAATACATTTTGCGTACATTAACAGAAAAAAAATATATACATACATACATATATACAAGAAATTATTTGCAACAACTTGCAAATAATTTCGGGCGGTCTTATTGCCTATAGCGATCTCTAACAGCGAATCCGTAAATTACGGATCTTACATTATACGGACTATATAATATTAATGCTAATGCAGTTAATTTGCGAGATTGATATTGATAAAATTTGGCACAATTAAAGCTTATACACAGGGATAACATACAAAAAATGAATAATTGTCTGTATGACTTATTTGCTATAAACAATGAAACGCCTCGACCGATTTTAATGAAACAATCTTTAAAATAACCCAGCGGATGTTACTGTAAAGTTTTGGTGGCTATCAGAATATTTTTTAAACTTTTGAGTTCTGTTTCGAGGGGAATTCGAAACCAGACTGACCCACAACAAGGCGCGGTCGGACGGATAGTAGGTTATAGAAATAAAAATTTTCGTTTTTTCCCGTAAAATATAGTACACGATACCAAAACACGGTGATAGCCGCGGTAAGAACGTGTGACGTTTTCCAGAAGGTCACGGGTTCAACAATCGTGCAAGCGCCTATAGGTTTTTTAAACTAATGTTTATTTCATCTCTTTCGGTACAGGAAAACATCTTAAGGAAACCTACATATGTCTAGAGAATTTTAAGGATATGTGGTGGTTCTAAGCTCCAAACCTTCTTTCCAAAAAAGGAGATCTATGCCCAACAGTAACAAATTTAATATAAGTGCTATAATTTATAAGATTATAAGAAGTAAAAATGATGGCACGATCTAGCCGCGTAACCGTCTAATAACCTTACGAGTCGAGTTTCACAACAAATACTACCTTCGATATGGCGAGCTCCGTCTTTTATAAACAATTCTCTCTCCAAAAGCAAGCCCCTACATTGCTATCGGCGTGTTAGTGTTGTCAATTTTCATTCCTAACAATCTATACTTATTATAAAATAAAGTCCCAAAAAGCTGTCTGTCTGTATGTAATCGATTTTTGCAAAATCTACTGAACGGATTTTCGTACAGTTTTCACCACAAGATAGTGCAATACTTCCGGATGGTTTAGGTAAATAGTACATATCGGTGTTATGTAAATTGTGTTGAAAAGATCGCGTAATTGTTAAAAATAAATTTGCTAACTGGGAGCTATAGTCGCGTGCGTTGCGTAAAGCAGCAGAGATACGCTAAAATAATGTACTAGAGAATTGTAGATATATATAGTACTACAAAAAAGTCCGCGACAGCATGTCTCTATCTCTTATGGTTAACTCACAACACTAATTTTGACTGGCCCGTTGGCGCTGTGGGTAGTGACCCTGCCTTTAGCTCCGCGGGTCGCGGGCTCGATTCCCGCCGAGGGCTAACATTTTCTATAAACAATTTGTTGGTTCTTCGAGCCTGGGTGTGTATTTGTATTTAAGTATGTATTTAAACTTATATACTATGTAGTATATCTACCAGTTGTCCGTCACCCATAACACAAGTATTAAATTACTTACTTTGGGGACGGACGACCGTGTGTGTAAATATCCCATATATTTATTTATTTATTATTATTTATTAATTTAATGTTTTAAAGGTGGAACCTAGAAAAAAATTGTGACCCGCTGATTTCCACGTGGGCGAAGCCGCTGGCACAGCTAGTATATTATAATGTGAGATCGCGGTATTGGATAGGCGATCTGGAATGCAAGCAGAAAGATGTAGAAATATTTTATAGCCTCAAGATGTAACAAAAACTGATTGCCTATAGAATACGAGATAAGCAATAGCTATGTTCGCTATCACCCTTTATTTAATGTTACTGTTATGGATATGCCGATGTTAAAACCTTGATTTTCTTTGTTTTTACGATTATGTAGTGAGCACATTTTTTAACAACCGCTTTTACGGTCCCTTTAACATTTTTACTTTATTATTATGCAATTTTCATACTATTATTATAGAGACAGTTTTAGAATCAAGAAGTAAAATCATAATCATTTCAAATTGTAATTCAAATTCTAAATATTCTTTATTTAAGTTCACTTGCAAACCACTGCTTTTGTATCGTCAACTCTACTGTTGTTATGGAAAGCTGTTCCTACAGGGAAGAGTCAGCAAGAAACTCGGCGGTGACTCTTTCAAGAATATAATTCTTATAACTAGTTGCATTTAGTACCTACTATCTTGAACAGGGTCGAAGAGAAGTTATATCCACGAATTCTTATCATCTATATGTATAATCCTCAACATATAGGCTTTCTGTATCAGCCTCCATATTACAGTATTTTAAAGTTGCAATTGCTTGCAATTTATGGCAAAACTAAACTTTATTATAAATCTTATACCCAAACCCACAAACAATTAACGTACTTGCAAGGTGCAAAGCAAGAGCCGCAAGCCTTTTTCAGTTCCTACTTTATCGATTATAACATCGCCAATTTTTTTTATAAACACGATTGAAAATCATGGCATGGAAATATATTATTTTCCATATACTTTCCTTCAGCTTTTAAGTATTTGAGCCTATCATCACTATCATCATCCTTCTGTCCTTATCCTACTCAACTTGGATAAGGGCAGGACAAATCATGTGACTATCATGTTGTCACATGATTTGGCTACGTTTTTTCCGACCGCCCACCTGCCTGACGTCAACTTACTCTAGTTGTATTTTACAACCCCTCAGTAAGAAAGAGGGTGGTCTATTCTACTCAACCGAATACCACACGGTGGGTCAACTCACCTTAGTCGCCTTTTACGATATCTCGGTAACAAATGAGGGTTGTCTATTCTACTCAGCCGGATACCACACAGCGTTAAGTATGTAAGTCAAGTCATTATAAAATACAAATGAAGACATGTAAGAATCTGAAGACATTCCAGTTTTGTGCACATCGAATCATCACAGTCGAGTGCGCCGTACACTTCAGTGAGTTTGTTCTTCGATCTAGGATTTAGCAGACTGCATATTAATGAGGTCTTTAATTCATTCATTCGAGATGCAGGATATAATGAATGATCTTGCCATTACAGCAGTTGATAAACACCGTTAAAAAGAGGCTGATATGAAAGCCTACTTACTGTTGAGGACTACTTGGTAAGTACTGTATAAGGTGTGGATATAGCTGCACTTCTACCCTGTACAAGACTGTAATGATTAAATGTAACTGAGTTGAGTTATAAGATTTATATTTTAAAAAGAGCAACTGCCGAGTTTCCTGCTGGCTCTTCTCGGTAGGAACAGCTTTACGAACCAGCAGTAGAGTTGACGATTCAAAAGCACTTGTTGACAATTTTAATTGGATGAAGGATATTTTGAAATTGAATATTGAAATGTACTCTCTCTCTCTCTTAGGTATAGAAACGCGAGAATCTCAGTATACAGCAAAGAAGCTAAAAATATATTTACTCCCGCTTGCATATCGAATCATTTCGCGCGAGCGCTCCATACACTTCACTGGCTCGGCGGATAATAAACCGTTATAAATTTATCAAATCCACCAGGATGGAGTACTCTTTTGCGATGAGAAATTCCCGCTTGTTAGTCCGTAGCCATTTGTTTAGACACTAACGAGATAACTCGAGTAATGGCACGTCGAAGCTCGTCTCTTGCTTTTTATTCTATCGCGGTTCAAGTGATCCGCATTGGAATTAAAATGAAACAAAAAACGCTGGAGTTTTTTTACGTACTTTAGACGAGTAATAAAGCATATTTTACTTTTGTTAGAGACGTAAAGAGTAACAAAGATAATAAAATCTTTTTTATGTTGTAGAGATAATGCGTTTTAATATTTTTTATGTTTTAAGTATATGTATGTCAATATAACAAAGTCTTACTGTCATAGAGTTATTATGCTAAATTAGAGGCCAGTCTAAAATTTGCTATACTAACTGTGCCAGCGGCTTCGGCCGCGTGGAAATCAGACTGTCACAATTTTTTTCTATAATTCAAATTTTAAACATAAAAGTAGTTATTGTAAATTAACTATAAGAGATAGAGACATGCTATGGAAGACTTTTTTGTAGTAGTTTTATAGATCTACAATTCTCTACTACATTACTTTAGCGTATCCCTGCTAGTTTACGCAGCGCACGCGACTTAAGCTCCCAGCAAGCAAGTTTTTTAACAACTGTGCAATGTCTTCAACACAATTTACATGATACCGATACGTTCTATATATTTAAACCATCTGGAAGTATTGCACTATCTTTTGGTGAAAACCGTACAAAAATCTGTTCAGTTGATTTTGAGAAAATTGATTACATACAGACAGACAGCTTTTTGGGACATTGTTTTATAAAAAGTATAGATTAAGATAAGGAGAAGGCAAATGAAGGTGATCTATCTGTCTCTCTTTTTTATGTGTGATTAAACAAAGATGAAGTGTACGAGTCTCTTCTTCTCTCTTATTATTTATTGTTTCATTATCACTAACAGACCTGCATTTGTCTCCCCTTCTCTAGTATCAATAACTCTATGATTGTTATTGATTTAAAGCGTAGAGGAAAATTAATGGTTTCTTAGTAGCTTGTTAATAGGTTGTTGGTTATAGCCAAAATCACAAGCCGTCACTTGAAAAGATAACCAACCATTTGTAAGTATAGTATCCGGCATTAAATAATGCACATCGATGTTGAGAACGAATTCAATTCAATTCAATTTTCCATTAATGGCTTTTAGGAGTGCCATATTGGCACAGATACATTCGGCCAGTTCGTTTTCGTAGAGCGCTGTCACTGTCACACACGGGTTCGTCAGTCTGTGCGACAGAGACGATGCTCTATGAAGCAGAATCTAGCTGATTTCCCTCTCTAAGCCTCGATGTGCATTATTTATTGCCGGGTGCTATACTTGCTTTATATAAAATGTAGTAAACGTTCAGATAAAGAGAATAGATATATATAGAAACTATGGAGCAAATAGTAATGCGTAACGGCTTCGAAAATTCGACACACACCAAACTTAGTTTACAGGAAACTGTTCCTATAAACTAAGCGTACCATATCATTAGTGAATAAACATCGGACTGTTAGATCTATTTGACATCTATATAAACTTATAGTACTTATAAAGTATACTTATATATGATTACGAACGCGTACACTCACGCAAGCACACGTGCACACACACACAACATACACACACAACATTCATTCATACATGCCTTGCTCGATTGTTGGTCAAGACATCAATCTTTTCTTATAGCTTTGTCTGGGCATAAAATATTGACAAAACTATTTAACGCGTATAACTTTTTTCTTTTTCTTAATATAACTTCTTTAATATGGAATTTCGCAAAGTAAGGCCTTATTCTGTAATTAATTTTCAGTAAACTGGTTCATAATAATAAATATGAAAGAAAAAAATTCCCGTAAAAGGTATATGGGCGGATAAAGGTTAATCTAAAGTATAAATTACCACGCTTTCCATTTCCCCCACATGAGTATGGGCGTAGTACATGAGACATAATCGGGCGACAACAGGTGTTATGTGATAATGACTAAACAGCTTTTGCATTCGTAATAAGGCCCTGAGTGGAGGGACAATTTAGGCGTGATGTCACAGCCACAAAGGCCTTGGATTTATTAATTGCTAAAATTTTAATAAAGCTTGACCAATATGTTTTGTGCTCTTAGGTTTTATAATTGATATAAAAATTTTACAATTCAAGTTAAAAGCAGCATTTATAGATTTTAACAAAATTGCATGTACCTATTAACCATTGAGCTGTTCCCTTTTCTGGAACTAATCTTTACAGCAGCATCAGGTTATACTTATCATAAACATAACACATTGTCTACTCAATAAGTTAATATACATACCTTCATAACACGGTTGATGTCATCGGAAGAGACTAGCGTTCAAGATACAGGCTAGGCCTAGTTTGGTCACTAGAGAACACTTTTGCGGAACTTAGTGTTATATTAATCATGTCTTTAGATAAGAGGAGATGTATTAATTAACATTTTTGTGCTCAATAAAGAATTATTATTATTAAACATGCAATGGCACCGTCATGTTTCTAGTTCAAGCTTGTTGCACGTGTTCAGAGGTAAAATAAATGGTGGGGATGAACCAATTACTATATAACAATGATTCGCTTTGCGATTCCAGCTTTACATAAATACATTGCAAGTTGAATAAAGCTTCTAAAAAAAGATCTTGCCGATCTTGAATTATAATGAACAGTCGATTAAAGCATTATCATTGTATTAGTATGAAGGTAGGTAGTAATTTCAGATAAAGTCCATGATGAATAATTCCGTACTTTTCCATAGAAATTTTGAAAAAAAACCGTATATGATTGAAACAATTAAGTGTGCAATATTAAATTTTACATTTAAAAGTAGTAAAGAGACGGCTTGCTACTACCCCGCGGCTGGACATAAACTTCCTCTCTTCATTTTTGGTGAGAAGGGTTGAGGGTAAGACCTAACACACTGTTCTTTTTTTTTAATTTTTTAAGGAACATCAACAGCACACGTATAAAGAATTGGTTAGGCTGCATACAAAAACAAGAAAACATCTGATACATGCACTAATTATAGATGTACACAACATTGTTTCGACGGTTCACTGTCTAGTATTAATTAAAACAAATACAAAAAACTTAAAATTAAAAGTTAAAGTTAGGTAAGTTACAAATCCCCAGAATTCACTAGAGATATGTAGGTTTATATATTGGAAGCCCCAATTAAGGCTCTTTACCCTAAACAAATACATACAATTTATTTTATTTATATAAACATTACTAAAAGCTTTCGATATTCTTTGGTCAATGTAAAGACACGAGCAAAATAGGCGAACTACACTGTTATTGTATATTTAGAAGATAATCTTTATGTTTAACGCGGGTTACACACGCGACCAAATGGTGTTATTACACGTTACAACTTTTTCCATTTTCCTTAATCGTCCCGACGATGCCACCACCACTGCCCCACCCAGTGCAAATATTCCTCGCGGAATTGAATAAAAACGTTGCCCGTGGGGAGACAAAACTAAGATAACGACTGTAAGATTAGTGATAGAGCATATCGCACGTTTAAAATTAAAGTGACCGAATTCAAAATTAGTTATATTGAGCTAGATCATCATCATCCTCCTGTCCTTTATCCCACTCTAAGTGGTGTCGGTACAACATGTTACAAACATACAAAAGTAATAATAAAATTATTTTGCTATAATCCGCGATAAAGTAAATAGAAAAAATATATAGTGCTAAATGTATAGTGGAATATCCGTTGCGATTTTGTCGTGGAGTCTATCTCCTGATGTTCGGTTGCGAGGAGAAACGATTGTTGAGTTTGTGATAGTGAACGTGTGTTGTGCTTGTGTATTGTGGTGGCGGTGGTGGAGGTTTGTGCACCTGTTTTTACGAATTATGCATGTATTGTTATGAAAAAACGGATATTCCACTATACATTTAACACTATATATATTTTCTATGTACTTTATCGCGGATTATAGCAAAATATTTTTATTATTACTTTTGTATTATGGAACTCCGCAAAATAACGTCTAATTCTATAAATTGTTACGAACATGTACGAACGTTATTTGACTACGTATTTTACGACCCTTCGGTAAGAAAGAGGTTGGTCTATTCTAATCAACCGGATACCACACGGTTGGTCAACTCACCGAAGTCACCTTTTGAGTCACCACGGTAAGAAATGAGGGTGGTCTATTTCTTCTACTCAGCCAGATACCACACGGCGGGACGACTTACCTAAGTCGCTATTTACGACACCTCGGTAAGAAATGAGGGTGGTCTATTCTACTCAGCCGGATACCACACGGCATATATTGAGCTAAATACATTGTAATATTTATTTCAATGCCATCTATGAAATCACTACGAAGAGGCCTTTTCGTGGCTAAATACTAGTATTTACTTGCTCTTTCAAGATATGAATCTCTTAAATGCTAATGCTTTTTGTAGGCGCTACGGTACGCTATTTTGCTTGCAATTTGCCACAAAACAAGTTTTTTTAATTAGGTCACTTTAAGACTAAGCGTGCGATATGAACATGGAATAGCGAGTTCGAATCCCGGACGGGCATTTACTAATTCAGCTTTGTTTGAAGAAATTGATATCCAGTAAGATTTTAATAGAGTATAACTGTTTGCAATATCTATATATATAAAACAAACACGGGTTTGTTACAACACTTATAACTCAAGATCTGCTGGACAAATTTTCATGGTTTTTAATTCGTTGGATTTGTCTCCGCCCCGAATAGCAGAATACATATTAAAACAATGAAAAATAGACGAATATATAATTATGAAAATAAATAAATGTTGATCCGTTTCGTACCTGTCAAACATTTGTTGTCATCCCTTCAAATACTGTAAGTAATGATTGACATTTATGCATGCGTTCAAAAATTTTTTTTTGTGTTAATTTTTTAAAAAGGTCTACTATTACTGTATACTATTCTCTGTATTTTTTTTATCATTTAAAAAGGTTGAAAGTGCAATAAGCATAAAAGTTCCTAAATTATTTATGCGTGCGTACAGAAATAATGACAAATTATGAAAATTTACGCGTGCGTGCAAAAATTTATTTTGTGTCATTGTATTACGTTCATCAAAGCCTAAATTAGTTCAGCTAAAAGGTAACACACCATTCATTGACTAATAGGCGCGGTACGCAGTTCGCCGGGTCAGCTAATATCGATTAAAATAACATCATAAATTACTTTTGAACAGAAAAAACACACGAATACAACAGATTCTGTAGCTTTTACCCTTTCTATAATTTCCCTTAGGCAATGATGTGTTTATTCCATACGGCGAACGCAAGGAATTCAACTCAGTCGATTCTACAATCCGGCTTTGCTCTTTGAACCAATATGTCTTACGTCGCGAACAGCTTCTCAGATACGTGTGTTTCGTTTCAAAAAGTATTTATTGTGTGTGTTATTTTAAATAAACTACTCTTTCTATCTATAAATGATAGAAATAAAGCACTTAAGACCAAAATCCATTTATAACAATAAGCATAAATTAGTTAATGTTCCTTTAATTTAAAATGAGGTTTTTTAATAAATCTTGCGTGAACAAAGTCTAATACTAGATGACCCTAACGATCGAATGAAATCACGATCTGCAATACAAAAATTTACTAGTACTACTACTAGATAAAGCATACTGTAATAATATGTGTTACAACATGTTTCAAATACAACCTCCTTCAAATAATTAGGTCAATAATATAAAAAAACATTGTCGCCGTCAATATGACAACTTGTTGAAAAAGAATAATTGAGGTGAATTTTGAGAAAATTGATTTTTATTTATTTAGTGTAAAGAAAAAATATCGTTTTTATATATGCATGTCTTGAATATAAGAAGCTCGCCAAAGAGCGAACTTACTATCTATTTTTGCAACATATGAAGAATATGAAAAATTCCTCTACTATACACTGAGTTGTTGTACAAAATAACAACTAAAGTAAATGTAGTAAAGTTCTATTTACTATTTAAGACGTTCTTCAGAACTTCCTCCATTTCAGGGGCTTAAGCTGAATAACAAAGATATTTCCCAGCGTTAATCGCTCTTGAAGTAAATATAGCGAGTAAAAACTTCGCCAAATACTTTTAAATTCTCCACTGTTGGTGAAAATTTATTTTTCACTTACACAATAAAAAATCCAGACCCTCAAGCTTTGTAAACTAACAAAAATTATATAGGCTTTCTGAATTAGCCTTTTTTTAATAGTATTTTTAAACTGCTGGAATGGTAAAGTTAAAGTAGATTGTTATAACGACAACAATATTTTTCCATTAGACTTATTCAAAAAATAAGAAGTAATTTTCCAAAAGTCAACTCATTTAATTTTTTCCAACAACTAAAAACACATAATGACAGCGACAATGTTTTTTTTTATTACTGGCCAACTATATGAAGGAGGTTGTATTTAAAACACGTCGTAACATTGTGGAATTTTATTATAGAATCTTGTTCCCAAACCCACAAACGAATTACGTACTTTTGCAAGGCGCAAAGCAGGAACCGCAAGCTTATGTCGGTTCCTACTTTGTCTATTATATACATCACCAATCCTTTTATAATTATTTATATTTATATGTCGAAAAATTAAATTACTAAAAATATATTACTAAAAATATTTAACTTAACGTCTACTGTCTAACTTTAATGCAGATAAAAAATAAAGAAATTACACGCTTACTTAATTACACTCGACTTGTTTTCAAAAAACAATACTCACATTACGTGATACGTAACATACGTGAAATTACATCTTCCCTTAAATAAATTACTTTTAAAACACGAATACTACGAATTCTGTTGCCTTTACTTAAAAAAAAAGTACTTTGAATATTAATTTTTAAGGTTTTTTTTTAAATGATTAGATTACAGAGTACAAACCCATTTTTTGCCTACTCTCAATAAGTTTTTTTACAAATAATCCAATCACACGACTGATCAGATATTTTAATTTAATAAACGTACTTGGCCATAAAAAGTATCTATGAAGGGTTGTTACTTGTATATTACGAGTTACGGCCCTAGGGGCCTAGCCCCTAAGCCAACGACCACGAGACCAATGTCGAGATGATCGAGACCACGGTAATTATTACAAAACGAGCAATTGACAATATTCAAAACACATAATTCGACCTGTAAAGTAGCGGTCTCTTACAATCCCACTGCTGGGAATAGGCCTCCTCTCTCCGTTTCTGGAGAGAAGGGGTTGGAGCTAAGGCCTACCACACTGCTCCAATGCGGATTGGTAGGTTACACATATCTCCAGAATTCTCTAGAGATATGCACAGGTTTCCTCTCGAGGTTTGGCCTTCACCGAAAAGCGTGTGATTAATGCAATTATCAATTAGACACATGAGTTTTAAAACTCATATTCCTCTCGTAAGAGTCGCACGGTGTCACCGCTGGGCTATCGCAGCTTTATTCGACCTATGTGAAAATATGTATCTGCTAATTATACTTCTGCAAATGAACTTCTTCAGCGCTGCACAATTCGGTACAGCACCATCTAGTGCGGCATAGCAAAACGGCGCTGACAAGGGAATTACTATTATACGAAATTGATACGAAAGTGAGAAATTTGGATTCATATCTTTGATACGTAGAAGAACTGATAAAATTCAAAATACCCCTAGTATTTTGAATTTTGCCCAAATCATTCGATTGCATCCAACATGATACTCTATTGTTAACGCTTGGTCATAAAGGTATCAAATACTATGCACTTAATCACGAAGCATTTTATCTTACCAGCGTGCATTAATATCAACTCAGTGTGCATGAATAAACTAGTGATATGGGTGTGCGTCTAGGGTTAATCTTAGGTTTTTTTTTGAAATCATTTTCTAAAGGAAAATTTATATAATTTATATATTTATATAATTATATAAGAAAAAAATGTTGTTAGTCTTAATTTATTTTTACTTTAATTTGACTTACTTAATTGTGTCTTTCATTTTTTTATATTTGCGATATCGCTGTGTTTTCTGATGCTTCTCTGGTATCTTAAATAAATAGAAATGAGAATAATTCCGACGAAGTGAACAGTAGTCTTAGAGTAGCTCATTGGTCCATGTTAAGTAATCTAATATTGAATTCAAATAAAGTTATTTCATTTCTAATAATCGTAAAATAATTAATTCGTAAATGCGTAATTGTAAAAAAGAATATGGAGGGTTTTTATAAATAATTAATTAAAGTTAATAAAATGGAATATGCGTAAATTGGAATGACAATTGCTCTGACCTATCGGGTTTTATTTTTTAACTAAGGCCTCGATTTTTTTTATACACTCTGAAGGCGTATATATTAAATAACACATATCATATCGACTACAACCTACAATGTACAACTCAATTACTGTTGCGTATTCAAAAATGTGAAAGCATGCAATTCGTTATACACCGGAAACAAATATCTCCACTTCAACTTGTATTATGTCCTGATTTCGGAGCAATATGTCACAGGAAATTACCATGATGTTCCTAATACTACGGCAACTAGATTCTGTCTCAACCGAAGCAATCACTATTAGCCTATCGGAGCCGTCAATTACTCACGTCGGGACCAACCTCGGCCTGATTAGTTAGCTGCAGGAAATCGATTACACTGAAAGGGACATTGTATTCTTTGTTGACTAGTTGTTTAATTAAAAGTATCGTTCCAGTTTAGTAATAAAAATAGAGAATGTACGCCTAGAGAATATATTACTAGGCGAAAGCTTTTTTTAAAAGGGAAAACTCCTTATAGGTCTTTGCTGCCAAATAGATATAAGCGGCACGTATGTCGGACTCTCACCGACAAAAAACCTGAGTGCTACCAAAGCTTTTCTTTAGTCTTAGCTTTGTTTAGCTTTTGCCTTTTTCTAATATTATTGGATCTGCTTAGCTCTCAATGCCAATTGACAAATCTCACTAATATTAATGTTAATTCATTTATAAAAAAAAATATTAACACAGGTTATGATTTTTTTTTACTATTATAGTATAGTAACCGGCATTAAATAATGCACATCGATGTTAACAACGAAACGGGTTCGTCAGTCTGTGCGACAGAGACGATGCTCTTTGAAGCAGAATCCAGCCGATTTCTCTCTCTAAGCCTCGAAGTGCATTATTTATTGTCGGCTTACATAAGTACAGTGATAAAACATAATTTACGTATTCCTACATTTGGAATCCTATCCGTTCTTATATCTTTGTGCTACATAATAAGGGGGACACGAGTTCAAACACAGCACCAATGCGTTTTCTTCTATTTGTAGATTTTTTTTTGTTTATTTAAATTCTGTAAAAAATGTAAATACCAATACTTTTTCTAACACAAGTATCATACTTACCAGAAGATCTTGACCGCCTCTTTCAAAACCTAAAAAAATGTAATGGAAATAAACAATTTTTAATTTTTCTTTTATTTCTACAAACATTTAGGTCCCTAATTCATTTTCATATAATTTAATGGCACTCTTTTCGAATACGGAAAATTTTTGTAGGTATACCTAAATCTGGTTATATGTAACCCAGGAATATGTAATTCCTGGGTTACATATAACCAATCAATTCGCATTGGAGCAGAGTTGTAGTTCTAAGCTCAACCCTTCTGTTTAGAAGGAAATATGACGCCTTTGCCCAGCTGGGGCTGCTAATTTACTTACAGTAAATAATTTCCTCTTTGTTTTTTGTTAGCACGAGAATGCGTTCAAAATTAACTGACCTAAATTCTGTTTGTAACTTCCCAAACCTTAAGTTTTATTGGTGATAATCTGAGTTTTTAGTTTCTTTGGTTATTCGCCGCAGATCTCACCACAACTTCTTTGCAGACTCTGCTGCTAATAGATGTCGTTTGCTGAATCACCGACGCTAACCTCAATTATGTGAGTTTCTTTCAGGAAACTTGGCTCGTCCGGTGTCATTAAAGTTTTTACATAAGTGAAGGAAAGGAAAATTTTTACGACATTCAGTGAAAAGATAAGACAGGTACCGTATCTGCATATTTCATTATGGCTACAAACTGAAAATCTATGTAATGCTAAAAGTGCACCATTCGTGTGTTCATACCTTATGCATGCAAAATTCATAATTGCATGCACTATAAACCAGCACCGCCAGCACCGCACTTTACTACTAGGACTTCACTACTACAATCTCTACAAACGTTTCGCCCCTTAACCGATGCATTATCAGGAAGAAAACTCCAGGACAAAAACGCAAAGCGACGCATCAACCAACCAAGGAGAGTTATACACTAATTGGTTCAACCCCCACCATTAAATTTGAATTCGCACAAGTGTAAGGGTAGTAGTAGGGTTAAGGTAGGAAAATAATATCATCATTACTTCCTCCGCGTAATTCTATAAATTACTTAACATTAATAAAGTTTAATTATAAAATACGGTTACGAGAATGTCAACATTCAGCATGAGTTATATAAATTCATTCATTCTCTTACCCTTACCCCACTCTAAGTGAGGTCGGTACAACATGCTACAAACATGTTGTCACATGATTTGGCTACGTATTTTACGACCGGCCGCCTGCCTGACGTCAATTCTCTTTAGTCGCCTTAGGACACCTCGATAAGAAATGAGGGTGGTTTATTCTACTCAGCCGGATACCACACAGCGGTCAACATGAGTTATATAAATATGAAAGAATGACCTGTTAATTACTTCATGATGATTTTATTACATTAAAAAATCATCTAAAATCGTCTAAAAAAAATGACGTATAAATAACACACACTCTTATGGGAGGGAAGCAGTAGGAAAAAAAGAAAAAAATGACCATTTTATTCTCCTTCTTTTCCATTTGTCTGCTGGAAGCTAATACCTTTATAAACTAAGTCCGCCTAGTAAGAGGGTGTGGAAACGGGCAATTTTTGCAATTGATATATTTTACTGACTCGTTGGAGTAAGTGGCAGTGAGCCTGCCTTCAGCTCTGCGGGTCGTGGTTTCAATTTCCGCCAAGGTTGGTTCGTATTTAAGTATATATTTTTAATTGTAGATGTGCATATTTACCACTTGTTTGTCACTCATAACACGAGTATTAAGTTACTTAGGGCACGGATGACCATGTTTTCAATTGACCTATATAGTATATTTATTTATATTAATTTTCCAGGTCAGGGTTATCACGTCGTATCTCATCATTTTCATTAATAGTATAACTATATAAAATTGCACGCTTGCGATAGTGTGCATAAATTGTTGACTGATTAGTTATTGCAGAATGCATTGCATTAAGAATTTTTATCAATCTTAGATTTGCTAGCATCTTAATAAAAATCACTACTTTTTAGGAACGGCGCAACCATCGCGTCGCCCCCTACTTATCGGGGTTGCTCTCGTAAACATAAAATAAATTGCGGACATTGCTGGACCCGCACCTATCGCAAAAACCGGCCATCAATACTCTGTAAAATATACCAAGAGAAAACAAACGATCGCCGCATAAGTTATGGGGTAATCTGTTATATATAGCGGTTCAGTGCGAGGAAAATATCATATCTGTGTTTATAATAAATCTGAAACGAAACCTAATGCTGATAAAATTGTTTTATGCCCTGACGTCTACACAATATATTTTGCAAAATAGTAAATCTTCAATACTGTTGGGCAAAGGCCTGCTCTGTTCGTTTTTGGACACAAAGGTAAGAGCCAAGACCCCAAAGCTGCTTATGCCCAAGAGATATAAAGATTTCATCACGATGTTTTCCTTTACCGAAAAGTCTGTGTTAAAATATCAATTAGACACAAGTTTAAAAAAACTCATTGGTACCTTCCCAGGGTTTGAACGCGTCACCCTCTCGGAAGAATCACAGGGTCCCAACGCGGGGCTGTTGAGTTGGTTAATTCTAAAATAGAGCTAATAAAATACAGTTTGTTTTTTAAGTACATGGGCTGGAAGATAGTATTCTAGATGTATACTTTACAGGCAGTTCTTGCTCGTAAACTCCTTAAAGGAAGTTAACAATTAGCTGCTTGCGACAGGTGCCACGTCTGGCGAAAAACCACTTGCGCCGCTAACTTTGGTTTACGCAGTTAAAAAATCAAGCAACTCGTTTATTCGTCTCCAAAGTAAAATTTAAGAACCAAATAAAGTTATAAAACAGAATAAGTGAGCCCGCAAATTTTTCAGAACATTTTTTGGCAGATATGCATTAAAAACTCAACAAGCAAGCAACTCTTAAGTGTGGAAAAGCTCGTAGATAAATAAACTTAGAATATTTACAGTAAAATGAAAAATGCATCGGATTTTTGCTGTTGGGACTTGGGAAGGCTCAGATCAGGTCAGGGTCAGGAGGAGGGGTGGAATTTACATACACCATACCAGTTATACATCATCATCCTTCTGCCCTTAGCCCACTCTGAGTGGGGTCCGGACAATCGGAAATCTCCGGGTCGGAGATAGCAAGTGAATAAAATTTTCAAAGCGCCCCTTTTATGACTCAGCATTTATCTATGTTATTTTTATACTTTTGTTGTAAATAAAATTATTATTTCGTGAATTATATACCTGACATACGTTGCCCTATCTTAACTATTTGAGTCAGAGTGTTTTCTTTAATTTCCCCTTAACTTACGTTCTTTTTTCTTTCACAAGAACCTTTTATACATATTGCGTATCGTGATATAGAACCTACTTCTTTAATTTACAGACTACTGACATCTATCGAAAACTTATTGAACCTACAGCTTAAAAAACTTTAAATTCGCAAAAGTAAGATATAAATTATTCTATCCTCTAAGCTGGACCAAAATATGAATACCAGGAAAATTTCATCGATATCGGTTTAGTAGTTTTGAAGATTATCGTAAACGCACATTGCGATATGGGTTTTTTATATATTATATAAAGATTAAGATTTTATTGCTTAACGTCGAGTGCTTAACTCTAAAAATATTTTGCGAGTTCATACTCGGATCGGCTTATGAGCATTAAATTATATATTTAAATGACAAAGAAAAACATTACATCAAGTCAAATCAAAATGATTTTTATTGAAGGATAAATATTCACTTTGGAATCGTCAGGAGTAAATATGATAAACGAAGCGATCACTGGTTCGGCGAATGTTGCTCTTACCTCGAAGACCCACCAAGAAACTCGGGGGTTAATCTTTGCAAGATTTTTAATTTACATAATTAAGCTGAAATCTTGTACGAAGCTGAAAGTTTCAAGTGCGAGTATTTTAATAAATATATATAATCTTCAATTGTGTAAAGCATATTACTTACATTTTGATGTGGTGAAACCTCCATACCTCTGTAGATTTCTACACCTATGAGTTGTTTGCGATCCCTATTCTAAAAGCGATGGTGGGTTTAATCACTGAAAATTTTTTTTAAAGGACACGAGTGTCCCTTGCTCACCACAATATCAGTAAAAGACCGCTAGTTAAGTGTAAATATTCCAATGATCCGACAATAAAACCACGCGGTCACAATGTCACAATAAGTTTTTTTAACGTTATCTATACTTATTATAAGACAAAGTCCCAAAAAGCTGTCTTTTTTTGTACAATTTTCACCAAACGACAGTGCAACACGTCTGGATGGTTTCGGTAAATAGTACATATCGTATTATGCAAATTGTGTTGAAGAGATCGAGTAGTAGTTAAAAAACTTGCTTGCCGGGAGGTTTAGTCGCGTGCGCTGCGTAAACCAGCAGAGTTACGCTAAAGTAATGTAGAGAATTGTGGATCTATAAAAATACTACAAAAAAGTCCGCGATAGCATGTCTCTATCTCTTACGGTTAACTCACAATAACTACTTTTGTGTTTTTTGTGAACCACTGATTTCTATGCAAGAACAGCTAGTAAATTATATAAATTATTTCAGAAACATACAAAGGATATAGATATTAAACAAAATGTGTAATTCTAACCTTTTACAGTTTGTATTCAATGAATATATTATATTATACTAGGTGTCACGCGTATAGCTTACAAAATTGATTTGCAATATTCAGATATTAACAAGCTATCTCAGCCGTAACAGCCGTTATTAGAATAGTAGAGGCACTTCAATTAATCATGACAGAACCGACTGCATGCGCCTTACACAATCATATGCTTGGGTTAATTTATGAATTTCGCAAATTTCAAGCTAATGGTAGCCTATACCCAATTTGCTAAACATTTTAAAATCCAACAACCTTAAAAATTCAATATTTATATTTTATAAACATAATTATATTATCCTTCTTAAATCCTTTTTATTTACCTCATTTTTTCTAAAACTCCATCATCATCCTCCTGCCCTTATCCCACTCTAAGTGGGCTCGGCACAACATTCTACAAACATGCTGTCATATATGATTTGGCTACGTATTTTGCCACCGGCCGCCTGCCGGACGTCAACTTACCTTAATCGCCTTTTACGACACATCGGTAAGAAATGAGGGTGATCTATTCTATGCAGCCGGATACCACACGGCATTTACCTTAGTCGCCTCTTACGACACCTCGGTAAGAATGGAGGATGGTCTATTCTATTCTGCTGGATACCACACGGCTAAAACTCCATGCTACCCGAAATAATAAAAACATTTTACCAACATATAAACTATAAACTATTGCGCTTGAAGATATATTATTTGGAAAACAGAGGGAAATAAATAAAAATGTATGTACAAAATATGTCTAGCTCAACACCTATAGAAATCTATGCTTCTCTTGTCAATTATTATTTAGGTTCTTACATATGAAATTAGCGTTTTCTATGGGAGGAACATAAAGTCGTTTTTTTTTAATGAAATATATTTAATTAATCAAAGTATGTACCATTGCTATGTATGCACTTTTGCCATCTCATAGGTAGTTCATTGATCCCCTTACTAAAAAAACCATTCGGGTGGGAATCAATAAAATCTTTGAAGGCGGTTTGGACTGCCCCATCGGAGTTGAATTTTTTTCCTTGCAAGTAGTTATCCAAATTGCAAAAAAAAATGGTAAACTGTTGGAGCAAGGTCCGGAGAGTACGGTGGATGTCTAAGACATTCTAATTGAAGCTCCTCTGATTTGGTAGCCGTCTGCTGTGCAGTGTGTGGTCTAGCGTTGTCCTGAGGCAGCAGTGGCCTAGAGCGATTGACCAGCCTCGGTTGTTTAGCAGCTAGCTTTTCCATCATGGTTTGCAGTTGCTGACAATAGATATCTGCCGTAATCGTCTGGCCAGATTTAAGAAAGCTGTAGTGAACGACACCGGCACTAGTCCACCAAACACTTACAAGCAACTTTTTTTTAGTCAATTTTCGCTTAGGGCAGGATTTGGCTGGTTCGCCAGGGTTCAGCCATTGCGATGAGCGCTTCCGATTATTGTAGAGGATCCACTTTTCATCACAGGTAATGATTCGATTTAAGATTCCTTCATTATTGTGCCGGTTGAGTAACGTAACGCAGCAGTCGACGCGCGTTTGTCGGTTTGCTTCACTCAATTCATGAGGTACCCACCTTTCAAGCTTTTTCACCTTCCCAATTTGCTTCAAGTGGATTAGAATAGTTTTATCACTAACTCCGGAGCCTGCAGCTAACTCGGACGTGGTTTGCGATGGATCCGCTTCCACAATTCGCCTTCAATTCTTCATTATCAACTTTGGTCTCCGGCCGTCCACGAGGCTTGTTCTGCAGGTCGAAATTTCCAGAACGAAAACGTTGGAACCAAAAACGCACCGTGTTTTCTTTTGCGACACCGTCACCATACACATCATTAATCCTTCGAGCCGTTTCTGCAGCACTGGTGCCACGGTGGAACTCATACTCGTAAATAACGCGATATTTCATGTTTTCCATTTTGTAAACAGAGTGACACAAAGAAAAAAACAAAAGAAGAAACACAAATGCATGAGTAAATAGCTGTATGAATTTGAATTAAGAATTCCTAACCATAAAGGTAATATTTGAGATCAAAGTGGCCAGTACGACAAAACGCCAATTTCATATGTAAGGACCTAATATTTTTAAGTTCATTAGACGTGAATTTCGCTTCATATCTTTTAAAATATCTCCTGTGCATGTTTTAGTTAAGTAATAATGGTACATAAACTTATGTTTGGACCAAAGTGCCGGACATGGAACTGCACTTCAATTGATTTATTATGCGCAATCACTCTGCCAATTTATTCTATCAGAATTGATTCGGTCTATATTATAGAACCTTTAAAACTCGTATCTGAAAACTTTAACTGAAAACTTTACTATTTTACAATAGTGTTAGACCGCAATTTTTCTGAAAAAATACTTAACTTAAAATTCTCTGCCGTTTAAGGTAAGTTGAGGTGAGCTCAACTTACCTTAGTCGCCTTATACTATTATTATGGTTTATTCTACTCAGCCGGATACCGCACGGCGGTCTCTACGTTATAAATATAAACTAATTAAAACTAAATTAAAATAACACTTCCTTATCTTCCTCGTTTATGTATAGAAACCCGCTATACTCACCTTACCTTTCGGGTTAGGCCGACTAGTTTCGAGCCCGTCTGGACCACTTATTAGTGAGCTCTTTATAGAGCATTATTGCAGCGGCAAGCCATTAAAATTTATGTTTAAATTAAATTAAATATAATACTATTATATGTATAAGCATATATTAAATATTATGATATATAAGCTGTGATAGCCTTGTGGTGCGACCGTGCAATTCTTGAGGGGATCACTGGTTCAAACTCCGAGCAGGCACCAATGAGTTTTTCAGTTAAAACTTGTGTCTAATTAATGATTGCAATTTATCACACACTTTCCCGTGAAGAATGAAGCATCGCAAACCTCCATATCTCCAGACAATTCTGGGGATATGTAAAAAAAAGTAGCGGCCTGTTAATATCCCACTGCTGGGAATAGGCCTCCTCTCTCCGTTTCTGGAGAGAAGGGTTGGAGCTAAGACCTACCACGCTGCTCCAATGCGGATTGGTAGGTTACACATATCAACAGAATTCTCTAGTGATATGCAGGTTTCCTCACGATGTTTTCCTTCACCGAAAAGCGTGTGATAAATTGCAATTATGAATTAGACACATGAGTTTTAATAGAAAAACTCATTGGTGCCTGCCCGGGTTTGAACCTATGTTCGTCTCTAGAGAGTCGCACGGTCTCACCATTGGGCTATCACAGCTTATGGGGATATGTGTAACCTACCAATCCGCATTGGAGCAGCGTTGTAGATCTTAGCTCTGCATCTTCTCTCCAAAAACGGAGAGAGGAGGCCTATGCCCAGCAGTGGGATAAAAACCGGCTGTTACTTTAAATATAGTACGTTTATCCTAAACATCTGATTATTGATGTGTATTATTGTTTTTAGTAACGCTAACATTACTTTAGATGTGTGCGATGACCAAAGCGATATGCACGTCCATGTCGCTAAATCCATGCCTATCCCTGGAACAATTAGGGATTTGGATTGAAATAAAAGGGGGGAACACCATTTATTTTGTTTCTTAATTTTTTCATCGTTTTATTATGATTTATTTCGTATTAATTGATTTCAATAAATAGTATGCCTAGTTTAAATTCGTCTCGTAGTTTTGTAAGATACAGCATGTCATACTTTTAGAATTACAATTAATTAAAAATTCAAAAAATTATAAATACTGGTAATAATAATAAAAAATACTTTATTGCACAACCAAAAAAAAAACAAAAACAAATTTAAAGACTCTTATAACTTATAAATAGTGCATAGGCGGCCTTATCACTAATAGTAATCTCTTACAGGCAACCTGACTTAAGTGAAACTAAAACTAGGATTATATAGGACGGAACACAAAGTATTTATTAATAAACATAAATGCATAAGAATAATTACACACTAATATATATTATAATAATTATACATTAATACATATTTAAATATTTATACATGATAAAAGATACATACATATATACAGTACTTAAATTTATACACAGTATTTACTGTGTATAAATTTTATATGTGAGGTGCATTTTACATTACACATATTCATTATCATATTTTTAGTGCTTCAAGGTGAATGAATATGTGTTAATGAAGCCAATTAATATTAAATGAGTATTCAATAGATGACTCAAATAAAAATACTTCATTAAACATCAAAAGGGAAATTTACATCGAATGAAACAGTGGTTAATTCTGAACGATGAAACAATTAGGATAATTTTTCTTATTCTACTCGAGCAACATGAATTGTTAATTTATGGAGCCAAGGAAATTAATTGTCTTCAAAACGGAGCGGAAAAGTAATTATTTGGTCCGATGCTCTTGTTTTAATAGTTATATTTTTATTTGTATTTATGGAAGCTGCGATGCATATGCTCCATAGATCCTTAGAATTTTTGAAATGAATACTTCTTTACAGGAGTTGTGCACTTTTTGTGTTGGGTAAAAAATTATAATAATATAAATTTATTAATAATAAAATTTATTATAAATTTTTAATAATAAAAATTATATAAACTTTAGGCTCACCATCAACTTTTAGAAAAAGATTCAATTGCAATGCAATTCAAGTTGGTACCTAAACTGAATCGCTTTCTTTTCGTACTATGAAGTGTGTTTAACTGAGTTGCATTTAGACCGCACGCTTTCTATATAAATAAGAGTGAATGAAATACGTTTGAGATTTAGTTTGGCAATGGTAAGCCTGCTGATCAAAAATTCATAAGACGGAAGGAGAGTAGACCGCCGACGTGCCGTAGGAGAGGGAGTATCCCCCTCCCTTCTACCATGCGGCGAAAATGTATGCCTGCGCTTTTTGGTTTAGGTGGTGCAGGGTGCTTGCGCGAAATAAATTATCGTTTCTGTACGATAGTGCAATAAATGAATATTGTATTGCACCACATAAATTATTCCGTGACCATTCCAAAATATCAAAAATGCACAACGCTATTATTCAAGTTTTCATTTGTGCTGGCACTCCCGGAGTAAAACCCGTTGATTTTTTGTTCTTCTTCTTATCCATGGATAGTTTATTCTTAAATGCACAACCATGAGCTCTTTATACGGCGTTATTGTGGCGGGAACAGTTTACGCTTGGGCTTGAAACTAGTCAGGCTCACCCGATAAAATAAGACGTGAATACATAATACACATAATATACATAATCTACATGTTTCTATACATAAACTAAAAAATAAATTATAAAAAAAATGATCCACTCAAAACTAATCGCTTAATTAAAGTTAAACTAAAAAAGAGCAACGACTCAAATTAATATCAAGGGCACTCTGTCACTAGATAATAATTTCCTCCTGACATTAATTATATTTAGGTAAATAATCACCGGATCAGTGTGCACCATTTACCACGCATTGTTTCCGTTAACAAAGGCGGGGTGTCAACGGTAATTGATCACGTAGCTACTCGCCCCTAATGGCAAAAACCTCGAAACAACGTGGAGTGAGGATTAATCTTTTTTGTTATAGCCGTAGGTATCTTCGCCGAAACACCTTTGATGTCTTTTCAAACGAAAAGTCTTATTTGTTAGCATATCTGTAAAAAAAAGTAACGTCTTACTATCACTGCTAGGCATAGGCCTCCTCTCATCGTTGTTGAAAAGAATTTTTTTTTCGAACTGACTTTATGCTGTTAGCTTTAACGGCTTTTACAGCGTCACCGGCCGGGACGGGCTAGCGCAGAAGCATCGTCGAGGTCGCGAAATACAGAGAGTAGAGCGCAAAAGCTCTACCAACGTCGGGGAACGTCGTTCTAAAGGCCTCCTGTGGGCGGACCACGGCTTAGGGCGACGAGTAGTAGAGAGCTGATGGTATGACTATGATTAGTCATTACGACGCCGGAAGGGTGGCGAGAAACCATAACCGACCGACGTCAGAAAACTGGGACCTCGCCTTCGCCGGCGAAGATGCTGTGTGTGTGTATTACATGTTTCTGTGTTTGCGTTTGTTATTTGTTCGTCAGGGTCATATAGGACGCTTTTTGGACGCCTGTATTTTCAGTGGTCAGACCTAACTGGGATGTAGGTGGAAGCAACTGAAATAAGGGGGTTCGGGTGTACCTCAGATTAGTGGAAAGAAAGGTTGGAGCTAGGACCTACCACTATGGTCCACGGATTTGTAGGCTACAAATATGCCCGGAATTCTCTAGAGATATGTTTCCTTCGCCAAAAAGCATGTCATAAATTTAAATCTATACGTATCATAATACAAAGGTCCGTCTGTGTTACATTCTTTCAAAATCTTTGATTGATTTTTGTACAGTTTTTACTAACCTTCCTTTACTGTTGCACTATGCAACACTAAAGGAAGGTTTAAATTAATACTATATTACGGTTTTATGTAAATTGAAGTAGGTTAACTTTGTGACAGATTGATTTTTACGGGCAAAGTCGCTGGCATAGCTAGTTATCAATAAATAAAAATCTACATCCAGCAAAAAGTGGCATTTGAGTGGTCATAAATAAACTAAATTTACATCAATTAATATTCCGCGAATGTAAAAAGCTGTTTGGAGTTCACATTAAAAGTTTATATTAAATTTTAATATTAACATCCCTTTTCAGCTTATTTCAGTTATTTTCACTACGAAATCATTAGCATTTCAAAGGACAAGTTGTTTTTGAGAGTGATTTAGATGTCTTTTGAAACGAGATAATTTTGATGAATTCTGTAACGTAGTTGGCTGACAGGTGATTTTAATATTCAGTTTATTGGAAACATACGACGATTTCACAAACAATATTTCTATGGATCAAAACCAAGGTTAAAACTACCAACTATGATCACAAGACAATGCAATCGTGTAATATCTTTAGGAAAATATAACGTTGACGTTGTAATCAAAACTAATGTTACCTCAATGATAATAATGTTAACTCAAAAATTTTACTACAAACTCTGCACGTTCTGCCGCCGCACAAGATATATAATGGACCAGAAAAAGTATCGAAGGAAGCAAAACCTTATCTATTGATCTATATGGAAGCAAAAGCCTATCTATTCAGCTTATCGATACTATGAAATAGTCACAATCATCAACATCATCAACAAATTGTTTCTGTCCACTTGGAGTTGTTGGAAATAGGTCTCTCCAATAGCACGTCATTTAGACCGATCTTCAGCTCTTAATTTCCAACTGAAGCCAGCCATACTTCGGATATCATCACTCCATCTAGCCAGAGGATGTCACGCTCTCACTTCAAAAGTCGTCTAACCTAGCGGTTATCAGTTCTGCGACAAATATTTATTTTTTTTATTTTCTCTCTTTATTTTTAACACCACTTATTGCTAATACAAAAAAAATATAGACAAAAAAACAAATACAAAACATTAAAAAAAAACCATTAACATTCCAAGACATATATTAGTCAATAGATATATGTATAAATTATATATCTATGAACTAATAAAAATATGACGAGTTAACTGCCACTTAAGCTTATTAATCCTTTGGGCTACGTCGATTACTTTGGTCACTTCGTTTCGGACACGATTCTTCAGATAAGCTCCGAGCAAAACCCTCGCCATAGCTCGCTGAACAAACTTAAATTGGTGGACCAGTCACATCAGTCCCAGCCTTTGTGGTATCGGTAACGAAAAGACTCGATAAAGTTTCCTAATAATGAAGGTCACAAAGCTTTCCATAATTCCCATAACACAATACCCTGATATGAACATTATATTCCTAATGGACTACAGCTAAAAATTCATTTAAAATTCCATTTTACAGTTGAAATCCCTAACGAATATATGGTAACAATGGTTTTACTGTGTATGAGTATTTATGATTTATTATTGTGCGTAGCATTTGCAATATGTAGAATGGACGTTGTAAAAGTGACCATAAATTTTGTGCCACCAATAAATCAGTCTACGCTTTTCCGTGTAAAAAAAAACTTCAGCAACTTACGTGAAAATTTAATTTCTCATACTTTTATATATGAATGTTCGATTTTCATTTATTTTATAAATAATATATAATATATAAACTAAAAATTTTATCAGTTCTACACACTGCAAAACGTCAATGGATATCTAAGCTTGCGGCTTCTACTTCGCGCCTTGTTAATTTGTAGGTTTTGATATACTATTCTATAATAAAATTCCATAATCAATTTTAGCTTGCTATTGCATCAGTTTCAAATAATGTCATGTTAATAAAATGGTCACGTTTATGGCTGTATACTCAAAATTTAAATACAAAAAAAGGACTTTGTTCAACAACACAAACATATTTTTTTTAGATAACATTTATAAGAACGTATGCTGAGGAAAAGGTCGTTAGACTCAGCTAAAAAGCTGATTCAGTCCACGCCTAATGACTAAGACCGCTGATAACACAAATAGGTTAGATAGAAAAGTCGTTTTTTTCTATCTAACTTATAGATCTATTTTAATCTAAATTTATATCGTAAACAAATTATGATTTTTCAAAATACAAATAGTTATGATGATTGCTAACCTCCGATAGGAGATGGCACGAGAAAAGAAGAAACAAGAATGTATACGAATTATATACCTCGCCTCAAACTCAAGTATATTGTATTAGCTTTAACCTCAAACGACGAGCACGTACAAGGGCATTAAACAAGGAAAAAAACGATTTAACATGGGCAATTGTAGAAAGTAACTATAACAGAACTACTTTGCTATAATCCGCGCGGGTTAAGTGAATACATGCAATGCTAACGTATATGTAGCAGGCAAAATTCATGCACCTTACACATGCAGGACAAGACATATGCATCCCAAGACGCCTCCAGCAGCACCAATGCACACAAGCAAAAACACAACCACAACCAAAATCTCTACGGTCGTTTCGCCCCGAAACCGAAGCATCATCAAAAGGATAGGCTCCACGACAAAATCGTTATGCGTAAGGCAATTGTGTTTTTAAATATTACAATTAAATAGAGCTAGATTTAAAGAGCGGCTTCGGCTAATTACTGTAAAGGAATATAAATTAACGAAAACTTACAATAATCAATACTGGTCTTGTATAAAATAGACTCGAATAAATTTAAGCTTGCGTTGCGTGCCATCAGACGCGTTGTAATTACGGCGTCTGTTCTTGAAACTTCATGAAACGTGATCAATCGCTTTCGCAGTCAGTCTGCAATCCTTCACAAACACTTCACTCACGACTATGCACATTTACCCTCCGTTTATGCAGCAATTCAAACAAAGCCGTTAAAACTAAGCGCAAATCACTGCACCATTTTATACGTTCTAAGCGCACACTTGAAATTCTTTTTCGAATTAGAGGCGTGTATTTGTAAAATGAATTTTCTCTATATACGCATTGACTACCCAAGTAAACTGGATATTATATGTAAACAAAATAAGGAGAGATATATCTGCAAGTAGAGCTAGAATACAATTTTTACAACGAAAGGTAATTAAACGAATCTAACATCTAATAAAGAATATTAAAATTACGTATCGCTCAACAACACATCTGCAACAGTGGAGCAACTCAAAAAACCCATGTTTTGAATTAAGGATAATAAATGTTAAAATACACATTGTTTTTAGCAGCAATACCGGCAGAACTCATAATTAAATATTAGGCTGTTCGTATAATTAAACGATATACATTTTATATCAATTTTCCTTAACAATGAAAATTTTAAATACATTTATCTCAAAACATGATTTTTTGATTTGTTTTTTGATATTGCTGCCCATGAGTGAAATATATCGTCGGAGTCATCAATAGCCATGAAATGAGATTTACACATAATTAATAGTGAAAGCAAGATTTACAAGTCAGTAATATATGTCCGATGGTAGACGATAAAGGTGATGACAGTCTAGAAATCAGAATAGAACAAGCACGCAATGCTTTCCATAAAATCTAAAAGATTGTCTGTGACCGGAAGCAAAGTCTCAGCCTACGTATGCGTAGTATTCGATGTTACGTTTTCTCTATGTTATTATATGGAGCCGAAACTTGGACACTCACAGAAGAATTTAGTTAAAAGCTAGAAGCGTTTGAAATGTGGCTGTACCGAAGAATCTTGGAAGCAGAAGCTACGAAACATCGTCATACTTCAGAGGCTTGATAAAGGCACAGAGATCTTAAGAACAGTTAAAACTCGTATTCTCCAGTATCTTGGTACGATAGTGCGCAATAATAAGTATCAAATCCTATAACTCATTATCCAAGGATAGATCCCCGGGAGAAGAAAACCCGGCAGAAGAAGAATATACTAGCTTCAAAATTTGAGACAGTGGTACAACAAGAGTCGTAGAAGAGAGAGAGAAGAGATCGCTATTTCACGCAGCAGCTTCCAAAATACAAATAGCCGTGATGGTTGCCAACCTCTAATAGAAGATGGCAAGAGAAGAAGTCCTTTAAACAACGAAGCTTAGCACATTGAAAAATGTCTTTCTAAAAATTCTAAAATCTCATTACTACTAGTAGATTTTAAAGCATCTAAAAAGAAAAGTAAAGTAGCGGCCTGTTACAATCCCACTGCTGGGAATAGGCCTCCTCTCTCAGTTTCTGGAGAGAAGGGTTGGAGCGAAGGCCTACAACGCTGCTCCAATACGGGTTGGTAGATTATATCTCCAGAATTTTCTATAGATATGCAGGTTTCCTCACGATGTCTTCTTTCACCGAAAAGCGTGTGATAAATTGCAATTACCAATTAGACACATGAGTTTTAATAGAAAAACTCATCGGTGCCTGCCCGGGTTTGAACTCGTGTTCCCCTCTAAAGAGTCGCACGGTCTCACCGCTACGCTATCACAGCTCATTAATTGTCTTAAGTAAGTACAATTACATTGGGTCATTACTAAGCCGATGAAGTTTGTGTTGAGACATGTTCTGGCTTTAACTTAATAAGATAGATCTTCTCCTACCTGCATTAAGGATTCCGTGTTTATGGAATTAACGTACATTTTCTCAGCGTTATTAAAAGCGGCAATATCTACTTTTTACTTTGGTACTGAAGTCGAGCAGACGAAGTCGCTGGTACAAAGTAGTCAATCAAATATTTTGCGCTTTCCTACTAAACGTTTACCGCTATTCTAAAACTTTGACAAGGTTTATTTATGGTTTCGCGGATGGAAAACGAACATTTGATTAATCCACAGAAATAAGGGAAGGCTTTAGCGGAATTGATAAATAGCGATTTATTTGTCTGAATTCGTTTAATCCTCCGTGGACAAGCTTATAATTTTACTTGATTTATGTAAATTCGTTTACGTTTGAATTCACAGTTTTGTATTGTCATGGCTCATTTCGCAATTTTACTTTCGGAATTTTATAGGTTTCATGGAAAGATATATAGATAAACAAGAAACCTAAATTTTCTGGCGTGTTGCAGTTGGCAGTTACTCTGCCGTCAGCTCCGCGGACCGCGGTTTCGATTTTCGCCGATGACCGACTTTTTCTTTAAACAATTTTTTAATTCTTCGAGTCGAGTTCGAGTACATGTATTTTAAATTATATATGTACTTATTTACTAGATTTCTATCACCCATAACACAAGTACTAAGTTACTAACTTTGGGGACAGACGACAAAGTGTGTGGAAAAACAAAAAATATATAAATTGCCTGATAGTGAGAATGAGTAGTACTTAGCGAAGGCTCGCGAGTTCAAACTCTAAACAAACATCTAATACAAATAATAATTAAAATAGGTATTTTAAAGGCTTGACTAAAGTATTTTAAGTGGTATTTTACATGTAAAAGTAACTAAATAAAACTAAAAAAAAACAAAAATTATATATACATATTTACATCTATTTACACTAAATCAAAACTGACGATGCCACTGCAGTGGAGTTAGGTTCCTAAAATACTGGCAGCGTTACCCCTTTGAATGGGCAAACTTATTCGTTAATTAAATACATACAACATTCTAATTCCTTTTATTTGACAGTAGGAATTCATAAAAGGAGGCTGATTCGTAAAAACTACTATACTGTTGACTATATGTATACTTAGATAATAAGTTATAAGAATTATATCTTGAAAAGAGCAACCGCCGATTTTCTTGCTGGCTCTTCCCCGTAGGAACAGCTTACCGAATCAGCAGTACTCGTAGCCCTGTAACCCTGCTTTCAGCTCCGCGGGTCGCGGATTCGATTCCCGACGAGGGCCAACACTTTCTATAAACAATTTGTTGGTTCTTTGAGCCTGGGTGTTTATTTGTATTTAAGTATGTATTTAAAATTGTATATGTAATATATTTACCAGTTGTACGTCACCCATAACACAAGTATTAAGTTACTTACTTTAGGGATGAACGACCGTGTGTGTAAAAAAAAAAAGTAAAGTAACAGCCTGTTACTATGCCCACTGCAGGACTAAGGCCTCCTCTCTCCGTTTTTGGAAAGAAGGATTGGAGCTAAGACCACTCTGCCCCAATGCGGATTGGTAGGTTACACATAACCCTAGAATTCTCTAGAGATATGCAGGTTTCCTCACGATGTTTTCCTTCACCGAAAAGCGTGTGATAAATTGCAATTATCAATTAGACACATAAGTTTTTAATAGAAAAACTCATTGGTGCCTGCCCGGGGTTTGAACCTATGTCGTCTCTAGAGAGTCGCATGGTCTCACCGCTAGGCTATCACAGCTTATGTGTGTGTGTGTGTAAGTGTCCCATATATTTATTAGTTGACGTTTTAAAAGCACGCAACAAGTTTGCTTGATTAAAGAATATTTTGAATTTTGAATAAAAGATATGATGCTATCATTTTATTTTATGTAAAAAATTATATAAAGCTATTTACAAAAGACTCACCTTATATTACTGAATATATTTTGTAGCTTGTCATCGCGCTCTCTCCACAAATTACACTCAAAGCTTGACAAATTACACAGCATCGCAAAACGACTGTTAGTAGGTCAAAATCACTTTGAAATTTCTGATCCTAAGTTTTATTATAGATAAATATTATTATTCCTTTATTCTTATTAATATTTTAGCTCATGAAGGGTTGTTATATTTACTGCTTAAATTTTGATGGATAATATTTTTTTAAAGCAGAATTTTTAGAGATATTATAAAACATTTCGAAGGCGCCGGAATACTCGTAGAAGATAATGTGCATAAATATAAAAGTATAAAAAATATATATACAGTAAACATGAACTTTTTATTTTGACGTAATTTCAGACATTAAGTTTCGTGTAAAATTCTGTCCTCATCATTCTCTTGCCCTTATCCCACTGTAAGTGGGGTTGGCAGATCATGTTGTAACATGTTTTGGCTAGTTATTCTACGACCGGCCTGCCTGACGTCAACTTACCTTAGACACCTCGGTAAGAATTGAGGATGGTCTATTCTATTCAGCCGGATACCACACGGCGAAACGGAATATTATGTACTAGTAGATTTTAATTTTAAAATGAGAAGTACGTGATTAAATTGGTATGGTCATGTTATTAGAAAGGAAAATCATGTGATCAAAAGAGTTTTAAACTTAATGTGAATGGATATATGACTAGAGGAAGGCCGAAAAAAGATGATGTGAAAAATTATATACATACAAAAGTATCATCAAAATCGACGAATGATAGAGGAGAATGGAAGATAAAGACATATTGTGCCGACCCCTCTTAGATTGGGGTAAAGGTTAGAAAACGATAAGTAGATTTTAATTTTTGGCTATTATCTTTTAAATAAAAACAAAATTTTAATTCGGGTGAGCGTTTTGAACATAAACAAAGCCCGTAAATAATGTAACGTATTACAGGCACTATAACAGAACTACCTTGCTATAATCCGCACGGGTTAAGCGAATGCATGAAAAAGCTAATGTGTATGAAGGAGGCAAAATTTACGCATCTTACACATGCAGGGAAATCGCAATGCATTGCATTTGCATTGCGATTGTTGCTGGTGGAGGCGCCTTGGGGTGCGTGTGGCAACGTGTCCTGCATGTGTAAGGTGTGTAAATTTTGCCTACTTCATACACACTAGCTTTGCATGCATTCGCAGGCTTAATTTACAAGCTGCTCCAACTAAATATACCAGACCGACTTGTACTCATCTTACGAGAGTACCTGAGTAATCGCACCTTTCGCTATCGCATAGACGGTACTTTATCGCTCGCCGCACAATTCGTGCTGGTGTCCCTCAAGGATCTGTGCTGGCACCCTTATTGTACTCGCTCTACACGAGTGACATTCCACGGGCGCCTATCAAAGAGCGTACACATCTTGCCCTTTTCGCGGATGACACCGCTGTGTTTACCACATACCGCCGACCTCAAGTAATAACTAGACGTCTCCAGAAAGCGGTAGACAGCCTCGGACGCTGGTTCCGCCAATGGAGAATCGAAATAAACCCGGATAAAAGTGCAGCCATGCACTTTATCGGTAATCGCTGTCGATCTCACATAGACACACCTACGGAAATTTCCCTTTACAATACACCGATTCACTGGCAACAGAAAGTCAAGTACCTAGATGTCACCTTTCAACCTTCCATGACCTTCCACGAGCACATACACATAGTCTGCAATAAGGCTGCGTATGTCATGGGACGACTTTATCCGATATTATGCAAGAAAAGTAAGATGTCGCTCCGCAACAAAGTGACACTCTACAAAACTTGCATAAGTCCAATAATGTCCTATGCGAGCGTTGCGTTTGCGCACGTTTCAAAAGTCAGATTGCTCAGGCTCCAAAGACTACAGAACCGATTTATGCGGACAGCCACTGGTTGTCCGTGGTTCATGCGGAACGTTGACCTCCATAGAGACCTCGATCTCCCTACCATTACTCACCTCTTTAAACGTTTTTCGAAATCTTACTTCGAGAAATCTGAGTTACACCCGAACACCCTGATTTCAATTGCTTCTACCTACATCCCAGTTAGGTCCGACCATCGAAAATATAGGCGTCCAAAAAGCGTCCTGTATGACCCCGACGATCAAATAACGATCGCCAACACAGAAACACGTAATACACTCACACAGCGTCTTCGCCGGCGAAGACGAGGTCCCAGTTTTCTGACGTCGGTCGGTCGTGGCTTCTTGCCACACTTCCGACGCCGCAATGACTAATCTAAGTCATACCATGAACCCTCCACTACGCGTCGCCCTAAGCCGTAGTCCGGCCTCACAGGAGGCACCCTTAGGACGACGTTCCCCGACTTAAGTAGAGCTTCTGCGCTCTATTCCCTGCATTTCGTAACTCGACGATGCTTCTGCGCTTGCCCGTCCCGCCCGGTGACGCTGTAAAAGCCATTAGGGCTAACAGCATACAGTCAGTTCGAAAAAAAAAGCATGCATTCGCTTAACCCGTGCGGATTATAGCAAAGTAGTTCTGTTATAGTGCCTGTAGTATGGAATTCCGCGAAGTAACGCCTGCTTCTATAAAATGTAACGTATGTACAGTATACTACTGTACAAATTATGCATTCTAACGCAGACATACAACCTTGTATGGAATCGGTTTTGAATTAATTAACCTTTTTCTTTGAATAATTTTTTACTTAACTAGACACTTTATTAGTCATTCTTTCTTGTTATAAATAAAAATAAATGTTTGTCTTCTATAGACTCTGAAACGGCTTGATTGATTTTAATGAAATTTACAGACAATCTTTAGATTAACCCAGCGGATGTTCTTGTAAAGTTTGGTGACGACCGACACTTTTTTTTTACTGTTGTGTTAAGCCACAGTATCGCGGGGGCGGAAGATAGTCCTTTTATGTATAAAAATGAAAGTTTGTTTGTATGGCCATTATAGACTCCGAAACGGCTTGACCGATTTTGATGAAATTTTCAGACAATCATTAGAATAACCCAGTAGCGATCAAAGCATTTATATTTTATAACAGTTGAGTACTGTATCGAGGCGAAATCAAGACCATACTGAGCCACAACAACGCGCTGCCGTACAGTTGGTTTATTATAAATACAAATTGGTGTAAGAGGACGTTACTAAACTTTATTAAAAGAAAATATACTACATTCAAGTGGCGCCATTGCAAACTATTTAATAGTGTATTGAATGATTTGATATGAGTACACGCGGAAAGCAAAAAGAAATCGACATAGCGTCGTGTTCCAATGCAAATAAGAATATTGTGGTTTAGAATTTATTTTCCAAGACACTCTTCTGCCAGTGCTAAGTGCCCCTCGAAAGTACGACGCCCTATCCTTCCAACAATATTCCATTCCACGTTTTAGAAAACCTCATGAAAGCCTACTTGAATTCAATTTCCCCTTAAATTGTATAATGTATTTGCATGATTATATTTTGTTATGTAATCTTAGACAATTTTCATTTCATATTCCAAATATATTCAAACAAAATCAATTTGAATTTGATTGTGTTTTTATTTCAGGATTTGTATTTTTATAATTTTCCTACATATGTGTGATTGTAACATAAATAAATAATAATTTCAAGCATGAAATCAAGTTAAAATACTCTTAATATTCAGATGCTAGTATATTTTTACTCATAATACTATTGTTACTGTTGACTTAATGCCAACTTAGGAGTTTAAGTATCCTTAATAATGCAATATGTGTGTTTTCCTTTTACCGAAAGAAGATAGGTATTTTTTTAATATTATATTTTAACCTGTATAAGATTTCTAGACTTCTATGATAGATACACATCTAATTAGCCAAGAAAACGTTACAAACACACAACCTTTCGCATTATATTACGTATTGAGATCGAAGCTAAAGTTATTGTGAACGCAGGTTCAATATGAGTATAAGATGCCTTATTGTCGTGGTTGGCTTTGGTACTAATCTTGTTTAGACAATTAGATACAGTCGCTTCGTAATCGGGCTAGGTTATCACTCAAATGATTGTGTGAAAATCAACTTTAAGTTAACATTTTGTGAGATTTTCTGCTCACAAACGATTTTGCATTTGAATGTACTATGACTAATCAAGTTACGATCACAGCCGCATACGTGACAAAATGACTTCGCTGGGAAGTTCATTAACACGGAATGCAACTTAGCAATAATTATGAGGCAAAAAATATGCGATACAAAGTAGGGGATTTACTTTTTTGTATGTTAAAAAAAGACTAGTTTAGGTGTCTTTGACAACTAGTCTTTTTTAGCATACTATCTGGCATAAGCTAGACCTTTCAACCCATGATTTGATAATGCAATCAGTCTGCGAGATAGTGGTATCATCGGATTCCGACGTATAAATAAACAAAGTAAAATGCTTTAAGAATGATGATATTTTAATATGAAGACTTTAACTTACTTTTTACTTTACTTATCTATTTATTTTATTTATTAATTGTACACACATATTGTTAGAAAAGAGGGGAAATAAATAGTATTAGTATGCAATAAAGACTTAAGGATGAATTAATTTTGATCACGTTTACTTTAATTTTAATATATTAAATATTTTGCTAGAACTCCTAGTTTACCATTGATATCAGAGATTGATGCGTCCCAAAGTTTTTTCCGCTTAAAACCCGTTCCCGAGGGAATTCTTGGATAAGAAGTATCCTTTATGTCGCGCCACAACTCCCTCTGTCTTCCAGTGAAAGTCCCGTCAAAATCGGTTTAGCTGTTTTGGAAAATTATTAACCTAAGCCTTCCTCAAGAGTTGCATCTTATAGTAAAAATTGTACAGAAATCCGTTGAGCAGATTTTGAAACATCGATCGCATATAAACAGACTGCTTCTGGAGACTTTTTTATTATAATATAAAATAAATAAATAATTTAATATCTGTGCTAAAATACATGCAAAATCTACTTCAATGAGTAAACAAACAAAGGTAAACAGGAAAAGTCATATTAAATACACAATAATCTCTAGTATTGACACAGCATACTTGAGATTTCTTAAAACTAGATCATGAGTGTACAATAACACTTAATTAATCTTATCATTAAACAAAGCATAATAATAAAAGCAAAGCGCATACAAACGATTCGAAACTTTATATACAGAATAATATAAGCGCAATTTATAAAACGTGGTATGAATTTATCACTTGCAATTCTGTTCCAGGGAAATTGACTCCGGTTATTCCCTCTGGGTCCACACCGGTATTCTATTCACTTAACATTCAATATTTTCATATACAATTAATCCATTGCGACTCTGCTATGAGTAAAGACTAAAGTATTGCGCACAAATCAAGCAATGATGTATGAATATTGTGATATTCACGCATTGATGTTGTATCAAGACGTGTTAAAGTATAGGTGCAAAGACGATACAAACCAGTATGGAGGATGTATAAATAACATGCTTAGTTCTGCAATTTCACAGTTAAATCGTGCAATTCAATCATGAAGGCGTGTTTAGTTCTGGCTATCTGCTTAGTTGTGGCCTTTGTGGCTACGGCACAAGCTGAGAAGATTGACGAGAACTACAGTAAGTTTCTAATTGATTCACTTTTTTCACTTTGAGAAATATACAGGTAAAGTCAGTTACAGAATAGTTATAATACTTTACTCTGAGGGATCACGGGTTCAAACGGGCCAAGCAGTTTTATATAAATAACCAGCTCGCTTCACAGGGCTCAATTCAAATATATAAAGATATACCAAACTTTACAGTATTATCCGCTGGGTCGATTTAAACATTATCTAAAAATTTCATTAAAATTGGTCTAGCGTTTCGGAGTTTACAAGAAATATGAAGACAAACATCTTTTTTTATATAGACAAATAAATATATGGAACGATTACCCACACGATCATCCGTCCCCAAATTAACTTAATACTTGTGTTATGGGTGAAAGACAACTGTTAAATATATACATATATAATTTGGAATACATACTTTAATACATATATACACCAAGAATCAAAAACCAATAATAGTAATTAGAAAACGTTAGAAAATGTGAATTGAATCGGTGACCCGTGGAACTGAAGTCAGAGTCACTGCCACGTGCGCCAATGGACCAGTCATCTTATTTTATTCTCTTTAAGTAATATCAACGCCAAATGATCGGCTTGGGTTTAATGACTCCACGCAACCTTTTTGAGGTCATCGGACTACCGATGCTTTTTTTCAGGTCCTTTTAGCAGCTTTAGATCCCAAATCCCATCAGTTCTCAATATATTACTTCGTACACGAATTCATGTACATTTTTTATACTCTTCTATTAACCTGATTAGAAATAATGCCTGTTCAATTTCGTTATTGAATTAATCAATGTCAATGTCATGCATTATTTAAAACAAGTCAAATTAAAAAATATTAAAAAAAAACTTTAAACAAAATTCTCCTTACTATTAACCGTTGAGGAGTTCCCTCGTCTGGAGCAGTATCAAGTCATGCTCATCATAAACATGCATTGTCATCAGGACTGGAGCACTATGTAAAGTTTCAGCTCTATAGGACACCGAGAAGTGGGTCAAATTTAACTTGCAAGATTCCACCTTCACATGTACATTGCAAGTTAAACATAAGTTTTTTTAAAAATTTCATTTATTTTCATTTCATTCATTTCATTTCATTTCGTTAGCATTCTGGACCCCTTCTATATATAAACTATAACTGTGCAAAATCACATACTTCTCCACCTGCTTAATTTTTCGTAAAAAGCGGTACCATGTATAGATTCACGCATGAATGTATAGATGTGACGTCATACCAGATTAAATATGGCTTCATCTCAACCCAAATTGATTTAGTAATGCCCAATTTGCGACATTTTTTACTTAGATATTTTTTTTATTTACAGACCCCGCTCACATTATACACAAAAGGCAATGGATTACTCCGAAACCTAATATTCCTCGCTGCACGTCCTTGGATTGCAATTCTAGCTGTAGGAGAAATGGTCGACCTTTGGGTGGATACTGTACCCTAATTGGATGTAATTGCCTGTAATTCTTCATATTTCACCATCACTTTTACTTCACTTTTCACTTAAAATACATCGAAATCATCTATATTGTTTTTAAAAACACGACGCCTATCAAAAATAAATGTAAATACTATGTAATCTAAGCTCACTTTTGATAGCGACTGTACTTAACTATTATTCAAAAATTTTAACTATTGTTATGTTCACTTGGTATAAATTTTATTTCATCGTTCATAATTTAAACAATTGAAAACTTTTAGTGAAATTTTCTATACATATTTTTCTTATGAAAATTCTACTATTGTATTTATTATGAACAAAATGTTTGAGGGATATTATAATTATTTGGATTTCAAAATTTTTGTTTTATTACTTATAGACTTTTTCATATATAAGAACCTTTACAGGGTCGTGAATTTTATAACAAAAAAGGTTATGTGCCAAAATAATGTGTATAATTACCACGGGTTTTTCGGTGACGTTGTCACATCGGAAATCATCGTGAGGAAACCTTCATATCTCTGAAGAAGCATCCGTTGTGAATCCATCCATCTGAATGCCAATTCATGTAAACTATCGACCCACATTGAAGAAACTATGTGGATCTCAAATTTCTATCAAATAGTAGAATAGTTTTACCTATTTTTATTGTAACGTCGCAATTGTAACAGGTTGCTACTTTACTAAATATTTCTATCGTATAGAGAAATTTTAAAGATCTGAATATCCTGATATAAAGACGAAGAATTGCAAAATATATGAAGCTAACCTTACACAATATTAATGTCTAAGATATATAGATAAGATAGATCTAAGATAGATCTGGGTATAATATTCTATAATAAAATTCCACAATCTACATTAACTTTACAGCAGTTTAAAAATACTATTCAAAAAAGGTTAATTCAGAAAGCCTATTATACTATTGAAGATTACCTAGAAGATAAGAATTCGTGGATATAGCTTCTCTTCAACCCTGTACAAGACATTTATAACTTTATGTAACTAGTGATAAGAATTATTGTTGGAAAAGAGCAACCGCCGAGTTTCTTGCTGGTTCTTCTTGGTAGGAACAGCTTTCCGAACTAGCAGTAGATGTTGACGATTCAAAAGCACTTGTTTACAAGTTTACTTGAATAAAGAATATTTTGAATTTGAATTTGAATTTTGATAAGCATCATTACTTCGTAATATTCAGTCGTGATATTCGTAAAGTCTCAGATGCTTATTTACCACATTCTCGGCCATGATATAATGCGTACATTAACTATAGTAAGTAATATGAGATGAGCTTTATTTACTTCTGAAGCAGTAGGATAGAACTTTGTTAGTTTTTCAACTATATTGAAAATTTGTTACACTTTCATCACCTTACAGGTAGATACAAATGAAGCTACCGACAAGGGTTATTTCATGATATATCCCATTGGTTAAGGGTTATTTAACCAAAACTGTTTCACGTCGAGATAATAGATTAAGGTCAATGGTTCGTTATCAATTACATCTTGGATCCGTGCAAACATTGGACCCTGATTATTTGTTTTCCGTTCCAAATTAATGTACAGGCCCACGATTGATGAAGTGGATTTACTCGAAGTGATTTGCTTTGCGAAATTTGTAAAGGGTGTCTGTTAACGCCTTCAGTTTACTTAGATAATTGGACGGAAATATTATTTGATTTTGATTTACGCATTTCCAAACTTAATTAGACTTTAATGTTTAAATATAAATTTAATTACAAATCGTGAATGTTCGTAAGCAGTTCATGAAAGTTGTTTTTCCGATCCTTGTCCGGTATTTGGAACTTGTTGCGAATATTTGGTATAATGGGTATATTTGTTATATTGGGTATTATGACTGGCCCGTTGGCGCAGTGGTCAGTGACACTGCCTTCAGCTCCACGGGTCGCGGGTTCGATTTCCATTTTCTATAAAAAAATTGTTGGTTCTTCTAGCCTGGGCGTATTTAAGTATGTATTTAAAATTATATATGTAATATATTTACCAGTTGTCCATCACCCATAACACAAGTATTAAGTTACTTACTTTGGGGACGGATGACCGCGTATGTAAGTGTCTCATATTTATATTTATATTAATGGGTATAATTAAAAAGTAAAATAAAAATTCGACCTAACACTTGACCACATACTTTCTCTTAATCACGCACACACTCATACGTCAAAAGTATGTCACTACACATAGCTATGACTTTATTTAATGAAATACTAGAACACAGTCTTCGGCCACAAATATCCCCATAATTAAAAAAAGTTACAATCTTATCAACTAAATATAAATAAACTATTTTTATTTTTAGCGCCATCGTTTTAGCGTCAAATACACACAACGAAATTTCATTGAAATCGATTAAGCAATAAATGAGAAAAAGAAGTACTAACAAAAATGGAATATTTAATATCAACGATAACACCGATCATATAATGTACGAATTTTTTATTGACAACATTCAATAATTCATTGGTAATATGTTAAAAAATTATAACAAAGTAGACGATCAAATAATTTTTAGGTACAAAATCGCTACGATTTTTTGTGTCCACGAAGCAAAATCGTGAATTTGTAAGTCCTGTTAATTAATTTACTGAAAATCTCTCGGGAAATTCCAATGAAATTAACGCCTCATTTGCTTGGATTCATTACGAGAATTTCGTGAGACTGCGTTCGCGTTCAACTAAATTTAAATTAATGATATTCGATATGAATTCTAGATGAATTCTAGAATTAAGAAGAATTGTATCCGGCTGAGTGTATTCCACTCAACCTCAAGAAATGAGGGTGGTCTATTCGACTACCCTCATTTCTTACCGAGGTGTCGTAAAAGGCGACTAAGATAAGTTGACAGAAGCATGCGGCCGGTTGTAAAGTACCTAGCCAAATCATGTAACAACATATTTAAATCGTACTGCCCTATTTAGAGCAATATAAGGGCAGGAGAATAATGATTAAATGAAAATCGATCACATGCAAACAGACAGCTTTTGGGAAGTTTGTTTTAAAATATAATAAGAAGGATTTACCTCAGATTTTAAGGATTTTACTTTGACTTTATGAACGTCGGCCTTTAGAGGTATTAATTAATTTAGAGTACCTTTGAATTCGAGCTGCCAGTTTAAATTTCGTTTAATTAATATCGCCTACGTTCGTATGACGAGGTCTGTTAAAGACACGTTACCTAGTTTCCTAAATATACTTTCAACTTGATACACCTTTGTACGATTTTATACTTTAATATTTATAAAAGGGTAATAACGAACTAATTCATACAACTTTCTCGAGATTAGAAATAGTTCAACGTCATTTGGTGGTTTTCAAGTTATTTAATAGAGTAAATTGGCAACTTAGAAAATATGAAAAGTTATGCTGTAACATTAATAAAATATGCCTACTTTAAATAATAATATTATTTTGATTTAATCCGCGATAATAGAAAATTTATGTGATTAAATTACAGTGTACTATCCGTTTTCATAAATTACACATGCAAGATTTATAAATCGCATTCATTACCAAGTACCACCACAATACGCTAGCACTGCACACATACATTAACGAAATCTCAACATCGTTTAAGCGCTCAACCGAAGCATCACCAGGAGTTAGATTGGAACCATCTACATTTAGGTCTACATTATATTTTAATTTTTTTTTATTGTGGATTATAGCAAAATAATATTATAGTTACTTTTGTATTATGGATGTGATGAAAAATAACGCCTAATTCTATAAATTATTTAAAAAATACAATTAGCTAACTAGATTTAATGTTTCGGTGAGGTTAAAACTATCATATTCATAAACGGAATAACAGTCAACAAGCAAACAGCCTTCATCAATATTAATAAACCGCCATAGTTCATTAACCACTAAAGTTACCAGAGTTTGACGGTTCTATTTAATAACTATTGGAACATTTCCATCATATAGCACGTAAACCATGGATCCCTCTTATTACCACTAATATGATAATTACGAATAACGTATATCGTTAACTGTATATGTTACAAAACATACATTCTCCTGCCCTTATCCCACTCTAAGTGGGGTTTGCACAACATGTTACAACATGATGTCACATGATTTAGCTACGTATTTTACGACCGGCCGCCTGCCTGACGTCAACTTACCTTAGTTTTTACGACATCTCGGTAAGAAGTGAGGGTGGTCTATTCTATGCAGCCGGATACCACACGGCACATACCTTAGTCGCCTCTTACGACACCTCGGTAAGAAAGGAGGGTGGTCTATTCTATGCAGCCGGATACCACACGGCACATACCTTAGTCGCCTCTTACGACACCTCGGTAAGAAAGGAGGGTGGTCTATTCTATGCAGCCGGATACCACACGGCACATACCTTAGTCGCATCTTACGCCGCCTAGGTAAGAAAGGAGGGTGGTCTATTCTATGCAGCCGGATACCACACGGCACATACCTTAGTCGCATCTTACGCCGCCTAGGTAAGAAAGGAGGGTGGTCTATTCTATGCAGCCGGATACCACACGGCACATACCTTAGTCGCATCTTACGCCGCCTAGGTAAGAAAGGAGGGTGGTCTATTCTATGCAGCCGGATACCACACGGCACATACCTTAGTCGCATCTTACGCCGCCTAGGTAAGAAAGGAGGGTGGTCTATTCTATTCTGCCGGATACCACACGGTGTATATGTTACAAAAATAATAATAAAATTATTATGCTATAATCCGCGATAAAGCAAATAGAGAATATATTTAATTCTAAATGCAGAGGACTATCCGTTTTCATACTCGATACATGCAAGATTCGTAAAAACACATACACAAACCTCCACTACGCAAGCACTATACACGTTCACTATCACAAACTCGACAATCGTTTCGCCCCGCAACCGAAGCATCGTCAGGAGATAGACTCCAAGACCAAATCGCAAAGCCGTGTCATCACACATTCTTATTATCTATGTAATCCTCAATAAAGTAGGCTTTCTGTATCAGCCTCCTTTAAGCTGTAATGGCAAAGCAAAAATTGATTGAGGAATTTTATTGTACAATGTTAGAAGATTTTCGATGTATCCAATTTCCAAGAATTTCGATATATTGTATCTTTTATATTTATACTACGTAATTATATATATTTATATGTATTTTATATATATGTTTATGTTTTCTGTATGCACACTTTCCATGTTCTTTTGTATTATCCTACAACTAGGCTTGCTTGGAAGAGATCACTATTCAGTGATGAGGCCGCCCTTTGTGTATATACATAAGGTTGACTTTAAGTTTTCATGTATTATTGTATGTTTAATGTGTTTTTGTGCAATAAAGTTTTTATCTATCTGTCCAAATCCACAATTTTTAAATAATTCTATATATTTCTATGCACAAAAATAAGATTGCTAAAAATGTTACTTATTGCATACTAGCTGTGCCAGCGGCTTTGCACGCGTGGAAATCTGCATGTCACAATTTTTTTCTGGAATTCAAATTTTAAACAAAAGTAGTTATTGTGAGTTAACCATAAGAGATAGAGACATGCTATATGCTACTATTCTGTAGTAGTTTTATAGATCTAAAATTCTCTAGTACATTACTTTAGCGGAGCTCTGCTGGTTTATGCAGCGCACGCGACTAAAGCTCCCAGCAAGCAAGTATTTAACAACTGCGCGATCTCTTCAATACAATTTACATATTACCGATATGTACTATTTACCTAAACCATCCGCAAGTATTTTATACTATCTTTCGGTGAAAACCGTATAAAAATCCGTTCAGTAGATTTTGAGAAAAATCTCTTTTTGACTTTGGGACTTTGTTTTATAATAAGTATAGATTAAATTCTGCGCTTCATCTCAATAAATTAAAAAAAAAACTATGATTTTCTCTCACCCACACAACAACTTTTATTACAAATTAAACTCGCCTGAAACTTCTTATCTATCTTAGATACTTAACAATCACTAGAACGGTAATGAAGTCACGTTCCAGAATGAGGGTAGGTAAGTAATTAAGGACGCTATAATATGAACTAGTGAGCGAATACCGCGACGTCGGCATTCCAATATTTCCCATCCTATTCGCGATCGTTCAACTGATACGGAATATTTGACATAGCATTCGGCTCATTGCCTCTATGAATTCTCATTGAATTAATATTAGATTTAGACGCATTTGCTCGCTTCTGTTTACTCGCTATATAATATAATCCATATATGTAAAGTAGCGGCCTGTTACAATCCCACTGCTGGGAATAGGCCTCCTCTCTCCGTTTCTGGAGAGAAGAGTTGGAGCTGAGACCTACCACGCTGCTCCAATGCGTATTGGTAGGTTACACATATCAACAGAATTCTCGAGAGATATGAAGGTTTCCTCACGATGTATTCCTTCACCGAAAAGCGTGTGATAAATTGCAATTATCAATTAGACACATGAGTTTTAATAGAAAAATTCATTGGTGCCTGCCCGGGTTTGAATTCGTGTTCGCCTTGAAAGATTCGCACGGTCTCACCGCTGGGCTATCACTGCTCTCCCTATATATTAACACATAAATAAACTTTTTCAGCCTAATGCGGTCATTTTTGCGGACAAAAGTTTTGTAAGCCAATTACTATTTCATTACGATTTTGTTATGGAGCCTATCCTATCCTTCTCTTATCCTAAGATTTTGGTGGTGGTTGTGTGCATTTTGGCTAGTGGCGGCTTCTTGGGATACGTGTGGTGACTTGTCGTGCATGTGTAAGGTACGTGAATTTTGCCTGCTTCATACACTTACTCGACTCATACACTCACTCGACTGGCCCGTTGGCGCATTGAGTAGTGACCCTGCCTACCGCGGGTTCGATTCACGGTGAGGACCACCATTTTCTATAAAACAATTTGTTGGTTCTTCGAGCCTGGGTGTAGATTTGTATTTAAGTTAATTATGTATGTAGCATATCTACCAGTTGTCCGTCACTCATCATAACACAAGTATTAAGTTATTTACTTTGGAGTCGGACGACAGTGTGTGTAAATGTCCCATACATTTATATTTATTTACTTAGCATTACATACACACGCGGATTATAGCAAAGTAGTTCTGTTATAGTTTCTGTAATATGGAATGGATAGTATCCCCTTGAGGGATACTATCAGGTTTGTAAAAGCAACGGGTACGTTGGAGCAGGAGACACTGTCGGGACCGCAGTATAACCCTTGTCCCAATATAAGGAAATTGGTGGAATAATCAAAGCTAGTCACCACCCAATCTGTACCGACAGGCGTTCCCGAGAATGGATAGATAGATTATAAATAACACAATTGACAGTTACCCTTATTTTAAATCGGCGATGAAAACTCGTAACAAAAACATATGATGTTTTTTTTACTGCGTAATAGCTGAGCGCTTGACTGTAATCATGCCTGATGGTAAGCAATCACACAGTCTAAGATAGAGCGCGTTTGCCTAGAAGATGCTTATTCGCTCTTGCTTTGAAGATACCCATATTATATGACTCGGGAAAAATAGATGCCGGGAGAAAATTCCATTCCCTTGCCGTGCGCAGTAAAAAAGAAGACGCGAAGCGCTTCGTGCGCCTTCGTGGGATGTCGATAACATAAGGGTGGAACTTCTCCCGGTGCCTAGCGGTGCGTTGATAGAATGGAGATGGAGGGACAAGGTTATGGGGTACTTCAGCACTCTCCAAAATATATCCTGTAGAATACCGATAGACAGGCAACCCTGCGCCGATGTTGAAAACTGTGCAATTTGGTATCGGTCAGGGTTTTATCAGAAATGAGCCTTCTGGCACGTCGATCCACCGAGTCCAAAGCATCCAGCTGGTATTTGGCAGAGCCGTCCCACAAATGGCAGCAGTAAATGAATGTCTGAAAGTCATTCTGACAGAAGACGTGCGTGGCTTACATTAAGTAGTTAGGCAAGTTTAATTAGCCAACCGAATTCAAATCTTACTACAACTAAATTAATTGTCTAACTTAGCAGCAATCTGCTAACTTGAACAAAGTCGGAGCTCAGTTATGATGTAGAATTGTTTTGAATTTTGAACTTGAAGTTTAAACGTTGCTAGATTTTATTTACTTACCTACTAAAGTTGTTAAATAAACGTGAAAACAATACTGTACCCACACCTACCAAAAAGAAAATTCTGATAAAATGTAAATAAATAACGATTTCCCAGTTTAAGTTCGAATTCATTGATTACATTAATAATTTAAAGATAAAGAATTTGTATAATTTATAGAATTAGGCGTTACTTTGCGGAGATCCATAATACAAAAGTAATAATAAAATTATTTTGCTATAATCCGCGACAAAATCGCAAAGCGTGGAATCTATCGACTGATGATGCTTCGGTTGCGGGGCGAAACGATTGTTGAGTTTGTGATAGTGAACGTGTGTAGTGCTTGTGTATTGTGGTGGCAGTGGTGGAGGTTTGTGCATGTGTTTTACGAATCCTGCATGTAGCGGGTATGAAAAAACGGATAGTCTACTATACATTTAGCACTATATATATATATATATATTTTCTAATTACTGTATCGCGGATTATAGCAAAATAATTTTATTATTACTTTTGTTTAAAGAATTTGTGATTTCGTCAGAGTCTATCTCCTAATGATGCTTCGGTTACTGGGTGAAACGATTGTTGATATTTTGGTAATGAATTTCTGCAATATGTTGTGGTAGTCATGGCTGTTGTAAGTGCAGGCGTGTTAACATATTCTGCATGTATCAGGTATGAAAACGAATAAATAATACACAACATTCAACATTTATATTGTCTTGTGTGGTGAATTATAGCAAACCAATATTATTATCATTACTTTTGTATTATAACAAAGCTGTGATAGCGTAGCGTCAGTGACGCCGTGAGACTCTTTCGAGGGGTCAAATACCGGGCAGGCGTTGCCAACAACCAATGCGTTTACAACGTTCGAATGATGGAGTTTTTCATCCAAATTACAAAGCTTCAAAGAGTGTTGAAAATTACAAGAATTTGCTTAGTCAGCGACATAGTATGGATTTGTAGCATCAATGAGCTTTCTTCTTTGTTAGTAGTTCTTTCAATTCTTCAAAATAAAATAAATCCCAAAAAAAACAATATTACTGTATTTAATATTTTATTATGTCAAGATATGTCCAACGTATTATTAGAGACAATTTGAGATTAAATGTAATTTAACACATATACTTATTATTATATAAATAACACATCGCGACAAAATCGAGTTACCTTTTTATAAGGTTCCACGTTTCGGCAGAGTTGCGTCCACTATATCGCGATGTAACCCGTTTATTTATATAAAAATAGTATGAATGACTAAATATTAAATTCTAACATATATTTATCTTCTAATAAGGGAATGTTCAAATATTTAGTAACATTCGCATTTATATAACTGACAAAAACCACCTGAATAATGCATTTCTCGACACCTTATATTACACTTTCTTTCGTCGCAGACAGGTTCTTTCAAAATTTTCATCAGATTACCTGCGTCAGAAATATTTAATTAACTACTTTCTGGCTCTTAAAAATTATGAACGTTGAATATCTGATTATATACAGGTATTTCTCGAGATACACTGCACTTCAGTTGCACGATTTTCAAGTAACACGATTTTTTTCTTGTTTTACAAGATAATAAATTGCATTATTGAATGTAACCAATGTAGCCAAACTACACATTTTAATCTAATTTCCGTTTCAACCCGTTTCGGAGGAGGAGGTACCTAACATTGTGCCACGAGAATTTTATACATAAGATAAAGGAGTATTATTATTAACTAGAACATATCATCCTCCTGTCATTATCCCACTCTAAGTAGGGTCGGCAAAACACGTTATAAACATGTTGTCATATGATTTGACTGCGCATTTTACGACCGGCCGCCTGCCTGACGTCAACTTACCTTAGTCGTATTTTGTGACACCTCGGTAAGAAGGAGGGTGGTCTATTCTACTCAGCCGGATACCGCACAGCGGGTCGACTTCCCTTAGTCGCCTCTTACGACACCTCGGTAAGAAATAAGGGTGGTCTATTCTACTCAGCCGGATACCGCACGGCGGGTCGACTTACCTTAGTCGCCTCTTACGACACCTCGGCAAGAAATTACGTTGATCTATTCTACTCAGCCGGATACCACACGGCTTAACTAGAACTATTATTTTAAAGAAATAATTTTAAGCATGTGATCTTACTTGTTTGTGTTAGGAAATTAGAACATTCGCAACGATCGCCTGCGCACTTTCCTTGAAGAAATCCTAAACGGCGACAAATTTGGTTACAGATAGCATTTTCGCAAATTTTCACTGCTCCAATTGGATTATTCACGATCGGTTCTGTAAATAAAAACATATATTATTATGGAACATCCTAAAACAGATGTATACTATATCGCACGCTTAGTTTCAAAGGTACCTATTTAAAAAAAGTTGTTTTGTGGCAAATTGCAATAAAGCTTATCGTAGCGCCTACAAAACTCGTGAATATTAAAGAGACTTACTTGGAAGAACAAGAAAAAACGAATTATTTTATAGTTTGTAACGTGATGTCATCGATAGCATTAAGATAAGGACTACGATGTACCTAACTCAATTAAACCTAATTTTAAATTAAGCTACTTTAATACTGAACGTGTATCCTCGTTATTTTGACTTATATCATGATTATGTCTGTTATAATATAAACCTTATATTCGCGTGATTACTCTTGTAATAATGAAAATCTACAACGAATAATATAAAGGTCAAAGTTTATGAATGTTTGTTTACCTTTAAACCGTTTAACGGTCTAAAGGATTTGTATAAAATTTTAGTTGGTAGGTCTCGACTTGAAATAACATTTAGACTAGACTTTACAACTAGGGGAATATTTACCCTGATGAAAGAAGAAAACTTTTTAGTCTATCTTAAAACATTTCACACACACACTCACATGGTATTATTATAAAGGGCAGGCGATGGAGCGAGCTAATCTTGTAATATCAAGCCAAAAATTATGAGATCCGTATAAGTACCAAAGATACCCATAAAGCTCAGCGTGTTCAAAGCTGCAGTGGTGATGGGGGTCTTAAGGTGCTTGAATGGCGACCTCGGAAAACGCAGCGACGGTAGTCCCCCCAGGAGGTTGACAGACGACCTCAACAAGGTCGCGAGCCACTGGATCCAAGCGGTATAAAATCGTGTAGTGTGGAAATCCCGTGATGAGACATATGTACAGCAATGGATCTCTATCTATTGATCGAGAGAGAGAGAGAGATTACATTTCAAATAATTTTCGAATCGCCGATGAAACCACGGAGCGCAGTTAGTTTAAAGTATACATTGTCTTTTGTCTTTAGTGTCGAAAGGTGCACATAATTATTCAGCATGGAAAGCCATGAAAAAAGCTTACTTTCAATACGGACTGGACTGGACACGACACAGCTGAATTGATAATGAAGATGATTCGTTATCACGTGAAACTAGTTGCTACATACTCTTATCATCTTTACTCTCGTTATTTGTTGTGATACTCTCACATACAGGCCTCCTTATGGCACCACTTCTCTATTAAATTAACTGTAAGGATAAATTACCTAGGTCTTGTCGGAAGTTGTCACATTTACAACGTCCGTTAACACACGCCCCTCCGGGGAACTTCAAGCGACGGCATAATTGATCGCAGTCGGCAGGGTTGCAAACACTAAGCTCTTCTCCAATATCATTTTTATCAACAGCTCTAAAATAATTGTAAACAAATATTTCTGAAATAATATTCAAACTTTATGTAGGATTAAATATTGTTCTAACGTCGTAAAGTGTAAAGATAAGGGAACATGGTATTTGTATGATTTTAATGTTGTTGAACGCAAACGTGCGTGAGTAAGATACGCAATGTAGAGCGAGATGACAGATGAATATGATGATCATAGAATTATTATACTACAGTAGGGGACCCATAGTCAGACCTGTAAGTGACAATTACACAATAAATATTGAGAAGGTAGATTAAACTCATATACTTTATCTTTGTCTAATCACACATAAAAAAGAGTGAGAGATAGGTCGCCCTCATTTGCTTTCTCTTCATTGTACTGTGTCACATTTTAGCCTTGCTTCCCTACTCTGAGTATAACAACTCTATGCAAAAAAGTAGTTGTTAGGTGTGCTGCAGATTTACTAGCCTTAGTCTGTAATACTCATTATGCGTTTTGCTAAATATTTATTCAAAGTAGACGAAACAGTATCAGTCATTTGACATGCAAAATTATCGAAACAGTGTACGGAAAAATTACCTAACTCTCGTCGGAAGTTGTCACATTTACAACGTCCATTAACACACGCGCCGCCGGGAAACTTTAAACGGTGACATAATTGATCGCAGGCTACAGGATTGCAATCACTTAGCTCTTCTTCGATATAATTTTCAGCAGGTGCAATAAAGTAATTATTTGCATATAATTCTGAAAAAAATTGTAACACCTATAACTTCGATTTTCTGCTCATATCAGTAGCAATGCCAAATTTTATTCTTAGAACCCATAAAAATAACAAAATCAAAGAATAATCAAAATTAATATTATTAATTATTTGACCAGATATATGCCACATACCAATTAACTCATAATTTACGCTAATATAAATAAAATTATTTCAAAAATCTATCCTTTCCTACTGGGACATTAAGTCTATTATATACATACCTTTGTATGTATCTAGTAGTCAAGCTTATCACTCTTTACTTTATCATGACAGAACTAGAAGAAAAATGTTAGTTTATTCATATCTATCCTATAAAGAAGTGTTGAAAATTATGCTGGATGTAATTCCAGCATCTGTAACCCAATAATATTGCTTTTACAGAGTGTTAAGTCTTTCTAATTAAAATATCAATTGCTTAGAATATCGAAATAGATAGATTTGACATCGGACGACACGCAAGTGAAGTTTGAATGCTTCAACCTCGATTTATATGTCAAGGGCACAAGAAAAAGCCTAAATTCAAACGGCTGAATATGACGATTCCTTATCAAGGGAAAAGTAGTTATTGTGTGTGCTACAGATTAACTATCCTATATTTATAGCACTTATTATGCAGTTGTGAAATATTTATTAATTGTAGTCGATATATTATTTGGCATCTAATATATAAAATTGTTTAAATATCGTACGGAAAATTACCTAAGTCTGTCCGGAAGTTGTCGCATTTACAACGACCGTTAACACATGCGCCGCCAGGGAATTTCAAGCGACGGCACAGTTGATCACAGGCCACAGGATTACAATCACTAAGCTCTTCCTGAATCTCATTTCTATCACCAGCTTTAAAATTATAGTTCAGAAATATTTCTGAAAGAAAATTTTTGAACATCATATTACTTGTTACTTTCAGCTTAATGTAACTATCCAATTTCTTTTCTTAATTTCGAAACTGCTACACGAAGTACAGTATACGAACATATGATGCCTACAAGATCGCATTGGTCATATACCAATAATACAGGCTCTAGTCTCAAAGTATTGAATATTATTACTGTAAGATTTAAGAAAATACATTTAAACAAGTGGTACCCACAACTTCATTTGCGTGCGCTTTTTGGATAAAATTCCATTAATTATGTACTATCTTTTATGTTCTGTATATAAGCCTGGTTGGTATATTAGCTTTAATTGCAACAAATTACATTATTATTTCAAGAGTGCATCAGAAATTAAACCTTAGCAGAAATATAGGCGAAAGGACTTCATTATACTCGTATAGATATCGTTTAAAAAAAATACCTAGGACTTGTCGGAAGTTGTCACATTTACACCGTCCATTGACACAAGCGCCTCCGGGGAACTTTAGGCGGCGACATAATTGTTCGCAAGATGCAGGATTGCAATCACTTAGCCCTTCAATAGCATTATTATCTGCAGCTTTGAAATCATCATTTGCAAGTTCTGAAAAAGTTTATTACGGTCGGTCAAATATAAAATTAATCTAAACAAGAACCATGAAGGACTTACAAGTTTCATGATTCCCTAAACAACTAAAATAGTACGAAAATTAAATGAAAAAATTTTAGGTTACAGATACATAAAAAAGTTTACTGCAGTAAATATTTTCATTATACATTAAATAAATTATTATCTACCAGCTATCTACCAGCACATTCATTTTTATTTTATTAATATTTATTTTCTCTTTATTGTACATACAAAACGATAAAACGGTTATAAAATAAAAATAATATCATATGTACAAAGGCGTACTTATCCCTAAAAAGAATCCATTGACATGAAAGCGACGTAGCAAGTAGCTGAAGGAGTGGAGAAATGTCTTGTAGTTCATCTAACGTTAGTTGAGGGATTGTGCCTTTATGCGGCGCGTAGTATTATACCTCTGATTAAACTTAGATATTTGAGACAGAATGTTTCAAATTGTTCGGAATAATTAACTGTGAATTGTTGGAAATTATCACATATACTGACTGAGAGAAAGACAGATTTTGACGTCTATACTTATTATAAAACTGAGTCCCCAAAAGCTGTCTGTGATTGATTTTGTCAAAACCTACTAAACGCATTTTTGTACGGCTTTTACTAAAACATTACATAATAAATACTAAAACATTAAGTTTACAGTCCATTACCGTTTAATGTAAATTGTATTAAAGAGATCGCGCGGTGGTTAGAAACTCGAATGCTGGGAGCTTCAATTGCGTACGCCGTGTAAGAGATACACTAAAGTACTGTGCTAGAGAATTGTAGATCTACAAAAATACTACAAAAAAATGCACGACAGCATGCATATATATCTTATCATTAACTTATAATAAATACTTTTTGATCAAAATTTCAATTCAGGAAAATTTTTGTGAATTTCACGCGGGCAAAGCAGTTGCTACAGCTAGTTTAGTTTAGTAATATTAGCATAGATATCGCTTAGAAAAATACCTAAATACCTAGGTCTTGTCGGAAGTTGTCACATTTACAACGTCCGTTAACACAAACGCCGCCAGGGAACTTTAAGCGACGGCATAATTGGTCGCAGGCTGCAGGGTTGCAATCACTTAGCACTTCATTAGTCGCATTTTCATCATCAGCAGCAACATTGTCTTCAACGTCTTCAATAATATGAGTTTTTGTAATTCATTAAAAATTTATTTACATGCCACATTTTGATAAAAGTCTACTCATTTATTTCTTACTTAAAAGTCTACTTTTTTATTTTTCTTAATTGGTATCGCTCTATATTAGCAAAATTCCTCTTGGCGTTTTTATGAAGTATTGTAGGATACAACTACTAGGTTCATGAATAGAAAGGGGCCCTTAAACAAGTCCAGATGTATGATAATATGTAAAAGATAATCGTTCTATCTATCTAGAAAATCAACCAAGACGTTTCGGAGAAGAATTTTAGTCTAAAACAATTCAAATCTTCAATATATATCATTTATTTTAAAAGACAATATCAATCAAGTTATATTATCCATATGCTTGTTTTAGTTATAATTACAATTTAAATTTATTCTAAATAATTTACAAAATATAAGTATACTAGTCATATGAATCCCCGTGGAATTATACAAAAAATGCGGGCTTCATTTTCGCATTGATTCACTAAACCAAAAATGTGCCATTCTGATGCGTTGCCATGGAATTAAAACTTACACTTCAAATCATAGAGTTTGCTCTTTATTTCAGTTAAGTCTGAATGTGAATTATTTAACTTATCAGTAATGCGATAAAGAGTTATTATCAGCGATATTACCATTACTTTTGGTGAATTTATCGCATTCGCAAGTAAAACCAACACAGTTCCCTATGGCGAAACCCATTTGCCGACACTGCTGGTCGCAAATCTTGTTAACGCATTTCTCCACGTCACGTACGTCTGAAGAGACATCAATTTATATTAATTCTTTTAAACTACTTCAAAATTTATTACACTATAGTCAATGATGAAATGTAATTGATCAAATCATTGTTCTTAGTAAAACAAAACAATATTTTAACTTATTTTAAGTAAGCGTTGCTCGCGTATAAGGTTCTGAAGTCGCTACATTCACCAATATATTATATGATGAATAAATTCGAAATAAACAAAAAATATGCTTTCACTGAAAATCGCATCCCAACATTTTATATACAAAGTTGGACACGTATAAAGAATGTATAGAATACGTTGTGACCATCTAACACTTATATTTTATTATTTACCAGGTATGTTTTATCTAAGTAAACTTTTATATTTATAAAGTTAAATGGACATATAGAACAGTTAATAATTTAATTTGTCATTAGTCAGCATACTTAATTATTAACAACGTGTACTTATTTATTAGCCGACACATCCTTTCTTATCAGCTGTTATCATATCAAACCATATCACAGAAATAACTATTTTGATCAACAATACAAGCACATTGGTCAAGGTAGGTAAGGTCAAGGACCCTTAGTAGACAGACAAATTCAAAAACGACACAGGAAAGAACTAGATGCTATCGGCACAAGTTGGCTTAGACACGCCCAGCGATGACACTTTTAAAGAATCTCCCTACGTAAGAAAGGTTGGGCCATTAGTTAGACAACAAAACGATTTTTCACCAATTACTTACGTTTTTTATTTGAAATCCACTTTTTAAATTTAATTCGTATAAACAATACAAGTATAATTGAAATACACCTAGTTGTAAACTATATTTAGAGTATGTGTACAGAGGCAATATGCAATATGTAAGTTCAATAGAGATTTTTATTTAGTATTATTATTTAGTAGATTATTATTTATTATTTCAACTAAAATGATAAAAAGTTAAATAGAAACACCCAAATGAAAAGTTACTATGGGCAATGCCTTTACGGTATGTGATCAACGAAGAAATCATTATGAGCAGGCCTACCATGAACTCTTATTGCGACTCAATTGAAGACGTAAACGACGACCGCGAACCACTTTCTTTTCGTACCATGAAGTGTGAATTGCATTGGGGTCGTAATGTTTGAAAAGGATAACGTTATCTATAGATAACTCTGTCTCTTTTACTCACATGTTCTTAGGACGAATTCCGAACGCTCATTCGGCAACGACTTAAAGTGTGCTTCTTTAAGACGTCATGGTATGAAAAAGCAAAAAAAATTCATTTACGTCTTCAATTGAGTCGCGATTAGATCATGATAGGCCTGCAGAACAACCTCTACCAACAGTGCATGTTCAATAAATAAAATAATAATAATAGATTAAGCGTAGGATACATACGGCAGTATTGCTTGAGGTAGCACGTATTGTGAGGAGGTTCTTAACTCTGTATTCCTAACTACCGAGAGCTTTTAGTCGTTCCACGTGGATCCAGAATTATTTCTAAATGTTTTTTGTTTTTGAAAATATTTAAAAACATATGTCTGTTAATGAATAAATGAGTGTAGAGATTACGTTATTATCGCACTATACATTGTTTTTGGTTATAAAGTAAACATATAATAAAAAATACACTCACTATTTTCAGGAATGTTTACAGTAAACGCAGCGTTAACAATACATAATGCAGCAACAAAAAAAATCCCTTCTATGTGAAACATTATTACAAGTATGTCACAGAATGGGTTAGAGACTAAACAAGAAATAGTTCCTGTGTCGTTTATATATGTATGTCGATGAAATCAGGGACGTTATCGGAGGGGCAGAACCGGGCGCGGCTATGAGTGATCATGAATCACATGTAATTCTGAACTATTCTCTTGTCTGATTATTTAATACTAGTTGTATTCGCGACTTAGTTCGCGTCAACTGAAGTGTTAAAACTTTCTCAATTAGTACCGTGTTTATATTCTTTAAGTATTTTTTTCTCCTATGTGCCCGATATATAGCAGCTATCCTTCATCTATATTAGCCGTGAAAAGGTAATAGAGAGAATTTCGCATTCATAATATACTTGCTATGCCCGAGTAGAAATCGGTGTGTCTCAAAATTTGTCCCGCGTAAATCTCTACCTGCTGGGAATTCTAGGATAAAAAGTGCCCTAGATGTTGCTCCGCGACCTCCTCTATCTTCCAGTGCATCAAAAATTCGTTAAGTTGTTCCGGAGAATGTACTAAATTTAACTTTCCTAAATAAAATGACTGCAAAAAAATATGCCACCTGATTTGTTATTCCCAGAGTTTCATATACAGTGATAATCGCAATAATCAAAGTTACTGCAAAGCAAATTATTAAGCAACTTTGATCATCGCAATGTAATAATCTTATAAAGAAAAAAGTCCCGCTTTGTGTTAGTGGTTATTGCAATCGACATTAAAAGTAAACAATAAAATCATATAAAAAAACTTATTTCTACCAGTTTCTCGTATCATTTAATAAAGTGGTATTAAGTTACAGCGCATGTTACTATCGTTTACTGGAATTGTAAAACATACAAAATGAATTTTAATATTTTCAAAGTACTTATCTTGTTTGCGGCAGTCATGGTAGTGGGATTAAAAGGTATTTCAGCTGAAAGTATTGTGTTAATAGGTTGTGTCGTTGCATGTATTTTATTTCTCTGTAAATGTTTGTTTGTAATATCTTTATTGCACAAGTTGACTATTACCATTAAATATATGATAGATGAATCATCAATATCCTCCTGCCCTTATTCCACTCTAAGTGGGATCGGTATAACATGTTGTAACATGATTTGGCTTACTATTTTACGGCCGGCCGCCGCCTGATGTCAACCTTAGTCGCCTTATACGACGTCTCGGTAATAAATGAACGTGGTCTATTCTACTCAGCCGGATACCATACAGTGCGGCGAATAATATATATCATTAGCAATCAATTTAGTTTGGTAAGGTGATAGTTTAAGTTGGAGAGTGCACAGTTTTTATCTTGGACTGTATTATCTATACCTAATACTTAAGTCCGAAAGAGTAAATCGCAGAAGCAGATATTATAGGTAGAAATACTCGTATATTGGTGAGGAGAATTGGGCCTCATAATTTTTTCTTTCCAATATATTATTATTACTATTTCATAAGTTATTTTCAAATTTATTTTTTCTTCACAGGTGTTGAAGCACGAGCACACCGACATCGGTGTCATTTTGATTGCACTGAATATTGTCAATCAAAAGGCATGTTCGCTTTTGCACAGTGCCGTGGTGGGTACTGCTATTGCTGATTGAAACTGTATTATTCAAGAATTAGAAACTCAAAAGGAATTTAAAACATTCTGTACAAACATCTTTTCAATAAATAAATTTTCCATACAAAGTTTCGCGGTGTTTTTTTACCCTGCTAATTTTGTATACATATTTTATAATGGATTTGTTTTGCGCTATAATAAAAATAATATAATGTTTTTACCTGTCTAATAATTTATCCGCCGTGTGGTATCAGGTTGAGTAGAATAGACCGGGGTGTCTATTCTACTCTTTCTTTTCTTTCTTACAGAGGGGTCTTAAAATGCGACTAAGGGTAAGTTGACGTCAGGCAGGCGGTCGGTCGTAAAATCCGAAGCCAAATCATGTGACAACGTGTTTGTAACATGTTGTGCAGACCCCACTTAGAGTGAGATAAGGGCAGGAGGATGACCTGTCTTGTAATTTATATATTTATCAATAAATATATATATGGGATGATTATACACACGGTCATGCGTCCCCAAAGTAACATAAAACTTGTGTCAAATTTACATATGCAGTTTTAATCTCGGTTAATTGCTTCTTCAGGTGACAAGAGGGCCGGCTCCTTTTTCGCACAAAGAATCAGGGACATAGGGACCATTCCAAGTAGGCATGATTTGTAATGTACTAGCGTGTAAGTAATTTAAGAAAGATATAACAAAAATCTGTTATAAATAAAAATAAATAGTTTTTAAGTACATACTTAAATACGTAAATACACCCTGACTCGAAGTACCAACAAATCGTTTATAGATAATGTTCGCCCTCGTTTGGAATTGAACCCGCTACCCTGAAGCTGAGAGCAGGGTCACTGCCAATCAATGGGCCAATCAAGGGAGTATGTTATATTATTTCATTCCAAATAAATACTTTAGAAATTTTAATCTATATTTAACCTGTAAAAAGAAATTGAAATACGTCACATATTATCAAGATATGAAGCAGGTAAAATAAATAATTCTGAAGAATTTGCGATAAATAAACAATATAGAAGATACACTACATTCAGTTATCAAACTATTTACATGGCCATATTTGCTAGCACAACACAATTATGTCAAGTGAGACACTGTAACATTAAATCGAATGATTCAGTTGCCTTATCTTCAGGACATTCCCCGTACAATCTAGTTTCGCAGCCGTAACTTAGTTTACCTAATTATATTTCTTTATAAAGCAAGATTTAATTTTCATAATTTCATTTGTAAGGTAATCTTTGACATGGCTGAAAATATATTGCAGTTAATTTTACCATTAGCAGTGCTTTCGGGATGGACTGTTTGGTGTGAACCAAAGGTTGAGAATAGTAAGTATAAACCTTAATAATACAATAATATATCGTAGTTTAACCTAACATACGCCATTATTCCTCCTTTGTTTCTTCCAATGTGTGTTGTCTTAATCTTCTTTCTTATTTAGTTTATTGTTTTTAATATCAGTGCTGCATCCACACTTGCTTATACCCATCGTAACATCGTGTTGAGTCTAATTTTCCTAAGAAACAGGAGGTCTTAGTCCAAAAGTAGCTATTAATCAAGCAAGCCAACGCTTGGAGTAACGCCAGCTGCATACATAGGATTGTTAGCAGAATTAGGATTAGTACAAAATTGACAATGATCAAGAACTTAATGAATCTTAACCATCGTGATTGGTATTCATAGTTTATATTATCTCATATTAGATTTTTTATTTAGGAATAGTTGCAATTCATAATTATATTTTTGGTTTTATTTTTATTAGTAAGAGCTTTAGAGCCGCTGTTTTATATTATAAATTATTGCATGTAATTATTACTTATAATTATTACTTATAAAAGTGGTGCAATCGTAATAATCAAATGGAAATGTATGTAAGAAAGCATTATTGTAGCCGTTGTTGGTAGTATAATAAATAAATAAATAGTTAATGTATAGACATTGGCTATACTCACGTGTTATTTTATTGGGTTACCATGATTAGCTTCAAGCCCATACGGAGCCCTTATTCATGAGCTTTTTATAATGCGTTATCGCGGCGAGAACTGAAGAACTTGACTAATATTGTTATTATATTGGAGTGCACAGAAATCAAAAGCAATAAAAACTACTTTATATAATTAAAACCATACAAAATACATAATTCCTACGAAGATTGTTTAATTTGACGAAACTGGTATAAAAACTTAACTGTGTAATATTTTAAAAACAAGTTAATTGACAATTAAAATTAACGAATCTCGACGAAGCATCTTTTTTACAGGTTAATAAAATGCATTCATGATTTCAGACGAAAATATCGCTTGGTCGAACGAAACAAGCTTCAAGGCCTACATGAATGGCGTTGACCTGGGAATAATCAATATGGAGAAATATCCACTGGTAACGTTCCAGAAAGACGAACAAAACATCTTCAAAGACCTTTACAGAGAATACACCTCAATAAACGGAACCCTGCCTGTTAATTACGAGGAATGGCTCATTATGAACAACTTCGGCTTATTACCTGATACTCAAGAATCTTTGTTTCAAAGAAAAATTATTAAGCGAAGTGTAGCTGATAACAAAAGACGGTTTATTAATACCGTACGCAAGGGAGACATTCTTATAACTGGACGTGGTATAGGCGGGTTAGTCGGACATGCAGGGATAATGACAACAGATAATTGGGTACTTGAAATGAGGGGTGGAGCTGGGTGGCAGAATGGTATAAAAGATAATAACCGCCAAATTAAAAAGGACAAGTGGTTCAACGACCACAGTTCAGATTGGACAACTGTTTATCGTTGTAGGGATGGAAATGTTGCTAAACAGGCAGCGGTTTGGGCGGATCATACTTACTACAATCCAAATGGAGGTTCAAAGAAAACTAAGCACATTACATACCAAATAACCACAGACATATGGTCAACAAATCCTAGTTACTGTTCCAAACTAGTGATCCAGGCGTACTACTTTGGTACGGGAAAGAAGAAAGTCGTGAAGGATCTATCACTTATTGGTCGTATTATTGTACCCACAACTATACCCAATTATTTTCTAAGTCCATATACGTTGGTAAATAAAGGAAAATACTAATTTATGACAATATACTTTTAAAGCTGAAGCTAAAATGGAAAATGTGATAGCTGAAATGTAGTTCAATATAAGAATAATCTATATAATATTTATATGAAATTTTTCGTAATATAATATATTGAATTTATACTGAAGGCCGATTATTTGTTTTTCTTTTTTGTTTTTGTTTTTTTTATATTTTATCTTTTTTTATTCACATATCAATCAATTTCATTGATTTCATTAACGTGAATACAGCATAAATCTGCGACCTATTGAGGGATCGCCAGAACTAATTTGGATTTGTCGGTTTATGTGTTTAGGCTAATAACTCATCGCCCAGGTTTAGTTCCAGCTAATTTACATAACAGCGAAATGATCACCTGATTGCGGTAAACATTGACTTGTTTCCATATCGTATACACGGCCGATCGTAATTTAATTTTCAACGATCTGGTTTGCTGAAACATCTATTGAATGTTGGTTAATACTCTTATTCTTCCTGTTACTCAAAGGTTGATTGCAAAAGTGTAAATTATTCCAATAAGGCATTTATTGAAATAAGAATACGCACGATAAAGTATCATATTATAATAAAATATTAAGAATCTTTAGTTCTTTCTCAGATCCCTTTCTTGAAAAAAACTAATCGGTACTTCTGGAGATTAGAATCGACTGCAGTTATTTACCATCCTACCTGTCATCATTTTCCTGCCCTTATCCCACTCTAATTGGGGTCGGCACAATTTGTTACAAACATGTTGTCACATGATTTGGCTGCGTATATTACGACCGGCCGTCTGCCTGACGTCAACTTACATTAGTCGCCTTTTACGACACCTCGGTAAGAAATGAGGGTGGTCTATTCTATGCAGCCGGATACCACACGGCACATACCTTAGTCGCCTCTTACGACACCTCGGAAAGAACGGAGGGTGGTCTATTCTATTCTGCCGGATACCACACGGCGAATTTACCATCCTACCTGTATAAATAATGAATCAAATCCATGCATCCATGCATAAAGAATGCATACATGCATTAAAGAATGCAATGAGACTGGCCTGTTGATGCAATTGGCAATTACCCTTGCTTTGCCCGCAACGCGGGTTTGATTCCCGCTCAGGGCCAATATTTTCAAAAAAAATTGTTGGTTGCTTGAGTCGGGGTGTATTTAAGTATTTATTTAGAATTATATATGTAGATTGTCCACCTGATTGTCTGTCACTCATAACACAAGTATTGAGTTACTTAGTTTATCGGACGACCGTGTGTGTCCTATATATTGAATATTTATTTATTTATTATCTATACAGTCCCGGTAGCTTACTTCGAAGGTAAGATACTTCCAAGACATTCACATTCATACTAATATTATAAATGAGACAAGTCTGTCTGTCAGTCTGTTACTTTTCACGGCTTACCTGCTGGGTCAATATTAATGAAATTTGGCACAATGTAAGTTTATACGTGGTAACGTATAAACTAAAAAAATATTTTTCTTAAGAGAATACAAAGAAATAAAATTAACAAAAAAATAAATTATTTTATTGAAGTAATAAAGTGCTTAAGTGGGAGCGAACGAAATCGCGGGTATCAACAGCTAAATAATATTACTGGTCCAAAACCTATATTGGAATGATAATATAAGGTAATTAAAACATTGAAAAAAATATATCAATACGTTTATATCATAAAATTGCACTATCGTAAGCATTGACATCCATTGATAGTGCAGTATCCACCACCTTTATATCTCCGCTGTTTGCAACTCGCAATGCACTCGTAAAACACGCATCCAGGTGGAGGCTTCACCATAATAGTTTGCGATTTTATAATTTGCCGCCTTTGTAACTTATGAAAATCTGAAATAAGATTTAAACAATATGAATATTATACTAGTCAAGTTGAAAAAACTTTTTATCTACTCTGATACTATAATACAAAGATTATAAAACTGAAAACAATATTCTTATGACAAACATTACGTACAGAACAAAAATAAAACATTAAAAAGTTTTATTACGATACAGGTCTTGTATGGATACCTGTATCATAATATAACTTTTTAATCATAACGATACACCTATACAACTTTCAGCTGGACCAAGGAGGTTGAATCTCTACCTTAAAAAAAAGGTTTCAATGAATGGGTCCGCGGCGACGTAACACGCATGCGCAATCGATCTTTGCGCCTTGGTGCCAATATATGACATTTTAAAAAATCTTTTCAATATTTAAACGAAGTTTAGTTTTGTTTGTGAAAAAACCAATTTTTGTGTAAAACATGTCTGAGAGCGGGGATAGTGGTGATTGTACACCACCAAATATTCTGAAAGCTGCGTCAAACATGACCGTGAACCTGTTGCCGACGAAATCTAGGAGCAACTATATTAAATGTTACCACGAGTTCATGGAATGGAAAATGAATATTCAGAACATCAATAATTATTACAAGTAAAAATAAATTTGTTGTTATATTCAGCGTTTTATTTGCAATATTGTTTAACGTATTATAGTATGAGAGTAGATAAAGTAGTGTATGATACTGTACATAGCTTGGTCTTAAAACACTCGTGTGATACTATAAAATCTTATTATGCAACAGTATCATAATCTACTATAAGGAAATTTCATGTCACTACTGTTAACCGTTGACGAGTTTCCTCATCTGGAGCCAATCCTAGCAGGTCATGTTTATCATAAACATGAATTGTCATACGTCATATGAGACTGGACCAATATGTAAAATGTCAGCTCAATCGGACACCGGGAAGTGGGTCAAATATAACTTGTAAGATTCCTTACATACAAACACAACAAATACAAGTTATAATAAAATAGCTCTTTCAAAAACATCATCATTCTCATCATTCTCCTGCCCTTATCCCACTCTAAGTGGGGTCGGCACAACATGTTACAAACATGTTGTCACATGATTTGGCTACGTATTTTACGACCGGCCGCCTGTCTGACGTCAATTTACCTTAGTCGCCTTTTACGACACCTCGGTAAGGAATGAGGGTAGTCTATTCTATGCAGCCGGATACCACACGGCACAAACCTTAGTCGCCTCTTACGACGCCTCGGTAAGAAAGGAGGGTGGTCTCTTCTATTCTGCCGGATACAACACGGCGTAAGATCTTTTAAAAACAAAGACAGATAATACGTCATTACTATCTTTATTTATGGCCTGTATAGCGCAAATTAGGCGCAAATCAATGTGCTAGTATCACGTAAAATTATATATGTTCGTATTAACTTAAAATCCCATGCTTGTATTTCCAGTGTAAGGTTATGAACTACAAACTCTAAAACATTGAACCGATAAGGATAATGTTTCAATAAAAATTTAGGTAGTATCATCTGACATCTATAGTATCTTCTTTGACAGTCTCCTTACGATAATAAAATTAAAATCTATGTAAAATATTAATGAAAAACAAATAAAAACACAAGACATAATCAATCCAAATGATCGTCATCAAGATACGTCTTATTTGCTATCCCTTTTTTATTTTTTTCCCCCTTTATTGTAGATGGTAACATTTTAGGCTGGCCCCATTAGTCTAGTTTAATAACTCTATGCTTAGAGCAAGCACTCTATCGAATAAATAACGCTGTAACAGACAGAGTTATTATATTAGAGTAGGAAACTCATAGCTAGGCATTATTTGTCTAGAGTGTCGCAACAAATAATGAGAAGGAAGATGAAACTCGTATACTTATAGTAAACTAATCACACATAAAAAGAGAGACAAATCATCATCCCATCGTTACCCCTTACCCCACTCTAAGGTGAGGTCGGCACAACTTGTTACAAACATATTGTCACATGATTTGGCTATATCTTTTACGACCGACCGCCTACCTGACGTCAACTTACCTTAGTCGTATTTATGACCCCTCGGTAAGAAAGAGTCATTTCTACTCAACCGGATACCACATGGTGGGTCAACTTACCTTAGTTGCCTTATACGACGCCTCGGTAAGAAATGAGGATGGTCTTTTCTACTCAGCCGGATATAACCACCACACGGCATATAAAAAGAGAGACCGATAATAAGTCTAATTTGCTTTCCCTTTATTGTCAAATGACATATATGAGATCATGATCATGAGAGGGTTTTCGTAATTATTTTTATTCACATATATAGAATATATACGTATTGTAAGTTACATACTTACTTATGAGTATTTTTGTGAAAATGTAGATTAAAGTGTAAATATTTTTTGAATCAGGCGTTTCTTTTCAAAGTTGGATAATAAAAGTAAAATAAATTTAAAATGTTTGTGAATAAAAAATAAAATGCCCGCAATAAGTAACCAAATAAATAAAAAATTAAGGTAGCTAAATATTTTTTTATTGTTGCCTATAATGGAATGCACATTAAATATTTGGAGAACCTATAGCTGTTAGTTGCAAAAAAGATACTTACCAGTTAATTTCTTGCCCTCTGCAATAACCACAAATGCAATCAAAAGGATTGTCAGCAATAAGCACGACTTCATGATTAAAACACATAAATTCACTGCGAAACCTTAAAACTGGGATAATGTATTTATACTTAGGCCCTAGATGCATCATTTCACCTAAAGTGCGTATATACTTCAGAGAAAATTTAATTGTTGCAAATACATTACTACGTTCTTAAACGAACATAGAAAGTATGTAGAAATAAGAATGCAATGGTCACATAGAATGTCTAGTATTTTAATGCTATGAAAGAGGCAAAACACGTTCTCTCAGGGAATAAACCGAGGTTAAGTACCGTTGTACAAAATGGCAATAACTGGCCCACAAAAAGAAAACAACCAATTGTCAATCTAAATATAAAACAGGACAATCTTTTTGCGACAGAGGTTTTTAAGAACAAACGAGACTTAAGATATCTACATAACTGAATAACTATGTCCGCGTCTGTGTTAAACTTTAACTCATAAATAACTAATAATTCAAATTGTAAAAATAAAATAATTAAAAAAAATTAGCCGCCGAGTTTCTTGCTGGTTCTTCTCGGTAAGAGCAAACTTACAAATCAGTGGTAGCTTCTTGAAAAACATTTGACGATTCAGAAGTAATGAAAACAGTCTACTTGAATAAAGAATATTTTGAGTTTGAGTCTTCTTTCTTTCTCCTACCCTTATCCAACTCTAAGTGGGGTCGGTACAACATGTTTTTCTCTTCCATTCTCTTCTATCATTCGCCAACTCTGGCGCTACTCCTTTTATATGCATGTCATACTTCACACAGTCCAACCATCTCTTTTTAGGCCTTCCTCTAGTCACATATCCATCCACATTCATACTCAACACGTTTTTCAACACGTTTCATTTTGAGTTTGAGTATAGAGAATAAAAAAGATCATATCTACACTGTAATTATGTGTAAGGAATCCGTTAGTATGGAATTATTATTATTTATTTTATTAAATAACTTAACGGGATTTAAGCTTACATAGAGACAGTTATTACGATAGACATTCTTCTGCCCTTATCCCACTATAAGTGGGGTCGGCACAACATGCTACAACATGTTGTCACATGATTTGGCTGCGTATTTAACGACCGGCCGCCTGCCTGACGTCAACTTACCTTAGTCGCCTTTAAGACACCTCGGTAAGAAATCCGGGTGGTCTATTCTATGCAGCCGGATACCACACGGCACATACCTTAGTCGCATCTTACGACACCTCGGTAAGAAAGGAGGGTGGTCTATTCTATGCAGCCGGATACCACACGGCACATACCTTAGTCGCCTCTTACGACACCTCGGTAAGAAAGGAGGGTGGTCTATTCTATGCAGCCGGATACCACACGGCACATACCTTAGTCGCCTCTTACGACACCTCGGTAAGTTTTTTCTACTTGATATAATTATAACATGCACAAGAAAATAATACACCATTTTGTTTTTCAATAAGCTTGCACAATGAACTTGAAAATTGCAAACTAGTACTTAATTATAGACAAAATCGGCTGCATACATTGGCTTTAATGTTAAATTCATTTTGATTCTCATGCAAATAATGTTTCAATTCTTATGTAAAACAATTCTTATGTAATTAGCATTCAAATTTAGGGGCGATAATAGCATTAATATTATTAACCGACAAATTTATTTATATTTTTAAAACAAGGTTTTTAAACATTTACTTTCTTACAGTAGCCACTTAAATCCTCAATAAACATTTTACGTTAATGCAATACCGTCGAAATGTAAACAAATATTGCAAAGAGACTTTCTTTTATACAAAATTGCCTTCAGTCTCTCTATAACATTGAACTGAAGTTAAAAATGATATGCAAAGCCAGTTCTAAAGCTAAGCGCAAAGTGCTTGCGGCCGCTCGACGTATTTGCAATTCTAAAGCTCCCAGTTCCCACGTCAGCTGCGATCAAGGCATACAAAGCATTTTCTGTGCTCACCCCCAGTCTAACTTGTACGACTTTTATTCATTTACACAGTTATGTCATTTTGCATTTGAGTTATCTATTGAAACTCGAACCTCGGTTTTGTATTGTAAATATTCGTATCAAAAGCTAATACAATTACTTACAATACTTTCGGGGCGAAACGTTCGTCGAGATTGTGGTGGTGGGTGTGTGTGCTGCTTTTGTGTTCGTTGTTGCTGGTGAATTGCGCCTTGGGGTGCATGTGGTGGCTGGTCCTGCATGTATAAGGTGCGTAGATTTTGCCTACTTCATACACATTGGCTTTGCATGCATTCACTTAACCCGTGCGGATTATAGCAAAGTAGTTAGTTCTGTTATATTGTTTGTAATATGGAATTCCGCAAAGTAACGCCTGCTTCTATAAATCACGCCTGCTTCTATAAATTACTTACAATACTTTCTTTTTTTTAATATATATATATATATAAATATTTTGACTGTTGCTATTTATAATGCAATAACCTCAAATAATTATAAGTTAACAATTAATATATTTATAACTAGATGTGCCAGCGGCTTCGCCCGAGTAGAAATCGGCTTCGGCGAAATCGAAAGCGAAATCGGCTAATTCAAATATTAAACATAAAAGTAGTTATTGTGAGTTAACCATAAGAGATAGAGACATGCTATCGCGGACTTTTTTATAGTATTTTTATAGATCTACAATTCTCTAGTATATTACTTTAGCATATCTCTGCTGGTTTACGCAGCGCACGTGACTAAAGTTCCCAGCAAGCAGTTTTTTAACAACTGCGCGATCTCTTCAACACAATTTACATAATACCGATATGTACTATTTACCTAAACTATCCGGAAGTATTGCACTATCTTTTGGTGGAAACCGTACAAAAATCCGTTCGGTAAATTTTGAGAAAATCGATTACATACAGACAGCTTTTTGGGACTTTGCTTTATAATAAGTATAGATTATATCTATCTATGTATATGTACATTACAAACAAACTTAATCTTTATTTTTGTTGCTATGTGATATTAACTTGATTTACAATATTTACAAAGTCTATAAATTTCTTGAGGTATTCTCTATTACTAACAATATCTTTTAAAGTATCTTCGGTAACTGAGATTCTCAACGATGGTTCCAGTTCCCATCTTTGACGGCTAAACTTTGAGCCTTCAAATAGAACATGTAACACTGTTTCTGAGGTTTCTCCGTCACAGTCAAGTTAAAAAAGCTTTAACAAAATTTTATGTCCCCTCTGTTAACCATTGAGGAGTTCGCTCGTCTGGAGTCAATCCTGCCAGCAGCATCAGGTCATGCTTATCATAAACATGCATTATTATCGGGATTGCACCAATGAAAATTTCAGTTCAATCGGACACCGGGAAGTGGGTCAAATTTACCTTGCAAGATCCCACCTTTAGATACGTTCACGACAAGTTAAATTTAAAGACCCCCAATTATGTACTACTAGATGAGCCTACGACTTCGCTCGCGTGGAAATCAGTGTGGAAATATGTATTTCAGTCAGATTACTTAAAACCATAATAATCCCAAACCGTCCTCAAGAATTGCACTCTTTTAGTAAAAAACTTACAAAATCCATTCAGTAAGTAAATCGATCGGATACAGATAGACAGCTTTAGAGGCTTTATTTTGTAATATGTTACATGTAAGACTTTGGTCGTCTGTAGTGGAAAATATCTATAGCATAGGCATCAAAAAACGTGAAATATAAGACGCAATCACATTTAGTATGTGAAAGTTCATTGCTTCTTTTCGCAGTTACCGTATTCCCGATATTTGATCAAGGTCTAATTATTATTCGCGCAGCGAATGTCATTAACCCTCTGCGACGCATACGTTGTAAACCTGTTGCAGATAGGTACGAAAAGCGTTGTCACCTTATTTTTTTCTGCAAATAAAGTGCATTTATTATAACAGGTTATAGAAGAGTACATACCTTGCAACCCTTTGAGGCCATCAGTTCGTCGATTTAGGTCTACTAACGATAGGCCTTCTACTGCGGTATCGCGACTCTAACCAAACAACGCTTTAGTACACAATCCACCACTTATTCGTACTATGAGTCCCTCCTTTACCACATCACGATGAACTATATCAGTATTTTTTGTCCTCTACTCACTTTCCTTACGTTCCTTTCTGATTACACCTTGTGTAGATACTCCATAACTCGCTGCATCAAGCGTTATGAGACTGATCTTTGATCTATGGCTTCCTACTTTAGTGCCTTGAAAAGAACAACTTTAAGATTTACGTATTCGGCGTCGTTAATAATCTATTGTCCATCCTTTCTATTAAGTATGAATGAAACTTATTGCCGGTCGTTAAATTATGGAATTTTAATGTTAAAAACTAAAAACAACTTATTGTAATTTCCCAAATAGTTTTAAAATATCCTTTTATATTGTAAAATATTTGTGGAAAAATGTGAAATAAAAAAATAATTATTAATAAGGACTAGTTTTATTAAATTCATACTTCGCGATTATTATTGAAAACATAGCATTTCAATAGATCTTTCTTACATTCATACTGTATAGCCTGTGATAGCCCAGCGGTGAGACCGTGCGACTCTTTCGAGGGGAACACGGGTTCAAACCCGGGATAATTGTAATTTATCACACGCTTTTCGGTGAAGGAAAACATCGTGAGGAAACCTGCATATCTCTAGAGAATTCTAGAGATATGTGTAACCTACCAATCCGCATTGGAGCAGCGTCGTAGGTCTTAGCTCCAACCCTTCTCTCCAGAAACGGAGAGAGGAGGGCTATTCCCAGCAGTGGGATTGTAGCAGGCCGCTACTACATTCATACACTTTATAACATCTTACATATAATGTTACTGGCAAATTAATAGCTCACAAATAATATCCTGTTCATAAGAGTTTATAAGAAATTTAGTGCGTAAAATTGAAGACACATACATTATTAGGTGATATACAAAATATTTAAACATATAAGTCATCGTGGAGAAAAGGGGATTCCTAGGTGACAAATAAAGAATTGTTCAAACAGTTTGAAAATGAATGGCTGGACACCTAAACCATTCCTTTTTGAGCTCTTTGGACAACAGACACAAAGCATAGATTCATTTAGTAATCGATGAATATGAAGAATGATATTTGAATTTTGCATTATTAAAAAAAACAACTTATTGTGATAAGTTAACAGAACACAAATAATTCCAATTTTTTTTATAATTGCCTAATTTAAATTGAAAATAACGTATAATCATTTTTATACACTTAATATAAATAACAGCAGATACAAAACCGCTTGTCGAAAATATCGCATCCAAACCACAAATAAATTAAGCAATATCTCATAGTGGTTTCAGACTTTCATTTTACTTTTTAATATCTTAGTTCGTGACTTTATTTCGTGAACAACATTGCAGGTAAAAAATTTCAATTTTAAATATGGAAGTAATTCATTTGGTGTAAAACTTTAAGAATATGTATAGTTAAGCATAAAAACCCTGCCTTTTTGCTTCAACGTATCTTTTATGGTATAAAAATATAATATTACAGTACAGTACAGTACAGTACAGTACAGTACAGTAACAGCCTGTTACTATGCCCACTGCTGGGCTAAGGCCTCTTCTCTCCGTTTTTGGAGAGAAGGATTGGAGCTAAGACCTACCACGCTGCTCCAATGCGGATTGGTAGGTTACACATTTCCCTAGAGAATTCTCTAGAGATATGCAGGTTTCCTCACGATGTTTTCCTTCACCGAAAAGCGTGTGATAAATTGCAATTATTAATTAGACACATAAGTTTTAATAGAAAAACTCATTGGTGCCTGCCCGGGCTTTGAACCTATGTCGTCTCTAAAGAGTCGTACGGTCTCACCGCTAGGCTATCACAGCTTTATATAATATAATATTACACAAAAAGTCAAATACAGGTCTAAAATCTACCACATTGGGAAAATGGATTGATGTGAATTAAATAGGGATTTAACAATAAAATTATTTTATGATATAGATCTTTTATACAATTAAATTGAAATACGGGTTCTAATTTCACCACATTTATTTAATTGAATTGAATCGGAATGCAACAATAAGATTAATTTATAAATTAGTAACCATTTATCAAGTAATATATAGAAAACATTAATAGCACTATGTTAACGTTTAGTAAATAAAATTTAAATATAATTTAAAATCTATGGTTCTCTTGATATTGTACATTTACAGCTTCCGTGAAGACAGTATCCAGTGCTTTTACCCTGCGTTTGGCAGAAGCTTTCACAATCGTAGCGACACGGATGAGTCCTAATTTTTATAGATTCCACATCTGAAAGATTAATATATGTTAAATTGCAGATATTTTGCTCCGTCTAAGTATTCATTTATTATTCATTAAGTTATTATACTAGAGCAATAAAGCCATATTACGATAAATAGGAAGCAACTGAATGTGATCTAGACTAGACAAAGATGAAGCATATGAGTATCATCTGCCCTCTCAATATTTATTGTCACATGCCTATGGCTCCCCTACTCTAGTTTTAGTCTCATCGTCATCATCCTCTTAACCCACTCTAAGTCGTGTCGGCACAACATTTTGTAAACATGATTTGTCTACGTATTTTACGACCCCTGGGTAAGAAGAGGGTGGTCTATTTTACTCAACCGGATACCACACTATGGTTGAACTTGCCTTAGTCGAATTTTACAACACCTCAGTAAAGAAAAGGGTGTTCTATTCGACTCAACCGGATAGCACACGGTGCGTCAACTTACCTTAGTCGTATTTTATGACACCTCGTTAAGAAAAAGGGTGGTCTATTCTACTCAAGCGGAGCCCACACGGTGGGTCAACTTACCTTAGTCGTATTTTACGACACCTCGGTAAGAAAGAGGGTGGTCTATTCTACTCAACCGGATACCACAGTATGGGTCAACTTGCCTTAGTCGAATTTTACAACACCTCAGTAAAGAAAAGGGTGTTCTATTCGACTCAACCGTATAGCACACGGTGCGTCAACTTACCTTAGTCGTATTTTATGACACCTCGTTAAGAAAAAGGGTGGTCTATTCTACTCAAGCGGAGCCCACACGGTGGGTCAACTTACCTTAGTCGTATTTTACGACACCTCGGTAAGTAACAAAGGTGGTCTATTCTAGTTATCCGGCTACCACACAGCAGACTTTTCTAGACATAAACATCAATTTAATGGTTATAACAAATGTAATACTTTTATATATATTAATAATATTAATTTCACTTTAAACCCGATTAAAAACAACTAATTCATAATATTAGTATTTCTAATAGTATATTTGAACATAGCGAAATGCAAAATTAATTTCCTTTGTCAATAAAAATGCAAAAAGGCCTTGACGATTATAAATGCTGATAAGAATTTAGAATTTAGTAACTCGATTTAAAACATTTTTGGAGCACACTTTATTACATTATATACATAGAAATGAATCTATATATTCCCGGTTATTTAAACTCTCAACATGTACATATTAAATTTAATAAGCACAATATCACTGTAGTAAATTGATATTTTATCACAAGGTTTTATATACATATAAATTATTACCCAAACAAAAGAAAAATAAATACTTAGTATAAGTAATATTATTTTACTATAATCGCGATAAAAGAAAATATATGTGATGCTAAATGTAGAGTTTACTATCCGTTCTCATACTTGATACTCGCAGAATTCGTAAAAACTCATGCACTAACTACCACCCAAACAACAATACAGGAGCACTGCACACATTCACTACCACAATCTCAACAAATCTTAGACTCCCCGTATCCAAAGTATCGTCAGGAGATGGATGGATACTTTTGTAGCATGTACCTCCGCAAAGTAACGCCTAATTCTAAAAATTAACAAAACAAAAATTGTGCGCCAGTTAGTATGGTGATGAGTTTTTGGTTTACTAAAAGCAATATTCATAACTTTGGTTAACCCGGTCTGCACAAAATATGACGTCACTCACGATCATATCGCCTAAATCTTTTTTTTTTTGTTTATAATATAATATAATGAGCCAGGTACAATAAATACATCACATATACCTTTCAATCCAACTATTACGAGTGTTAAAACGATAGCCACATTTATTATGTTTAAATTCATTTTCTTTACGTTTTCCAATTGGATCCAACGTTATCACAAGCGCCTTCACATTATGTAGACACTCGACTGACTGATACGGAAATTGTTCACGCATAACAAAGAAATTAACCATATGTCCTTAATTAATAGCAAATTTATGCAATAAATGATGAAATCTACAATACGTTTTATATTTATAATAAAGTATTTTAAATTTATCGATATCAAGTTTGCGCCTGACTTCTAAAATTTACGAGTTACGCGTTGTTACAGCAAGTATGTCTAATTTTATTATCATAGATATACATATGTGTTAATGTTAATTTCTTACGTATAACTTTTCATTACTTTGTAAATAGCATAGGCTACTCGAGCCTTTTATAGGGAGATGCCTATCGTTACAAGAATTTTTAATGACGTAACAAAAAATAAAGGCGAACGGGTATTGCTTTTAATTTAAAGGATATAGGTATAACTACAAGTCTAAGTCCAGTCTTATGTCGAGATTCGACCTACTATAAGGTGCCTTGACCTATGCCAAACAAATACCATTATTACCATAAATTTTTCTATATATTCATATTAGTCATCTTACGAAAACTATAAGGAATCTTATAGACAAAAACTTACAGCTATTAAATAATTTATCTTATAACTGAGTTTACACCGGACTTACAAAATTAAAAAAGTTGAAACAACGCTCAAATTTACAATGGAGAAAATTAGACGAAAGAACCAAGATATCTAAGATAGCTTAATAAAGTGTATTCACCTTTACCATACTGATAAAGACGTAGAGAGAAGTAATAAATAATAAATATATGGGACATTTACAAACACGATCGTCCGTCCGCAAAGTAAGTAACTTAATACTTGAATTATGAGTGACAGACTACTGGTAGATTATTACATATATAGTTTTAAATACATACTTAAATACAAATATACACCCAGGCTTTAAGAACCAACAAATTGTTTACAAATGTTGGCCCTCGACGGTATTCGAAACCGCGGCGCTGAAGGGGACTACGTCACTAACCACTGCGCCAACGGACCAGTTAAATAATTTATAGAATTAGGCGTTACTTTGCGGAGATCCATAATACAAAAGTAATAATAAAATTATTTTGCTATAATCCGCGATACCGTATGTATGTATGTATCGCGGATTATAGCAAAATAATTTTATTATTACTTTTGGACCAGTTAAAGTAAAGTAACAGTAGCTCTATATAAGGCTACAATGTTAAGAACCGACATCTCTTAAGTTTTAGAATGGGAATCCAATTAGATTGAAAACAATAAGAGATGTTGATACATTGAAAAGGTTGCAGAAGGAGCAGAATAGAAAAAGCGCAGGTTCAAGTACTCTGGTATTGTGATTAAAAATACATTTGATATCTACAGTTTACCTAAAGTGCAGGTTTAAAAAGGAATAATAAATAATCGCTCTAAAAACCGAGAAATTCGTTTCAAAATTTTACGCCGTTTTATATCAAAAAAAGTTTAATAAAATTTAAAATATTAACCTTTTATAATGTGATACGATCTAGTTCAAAGTATTTTACACTACTACTCTAAAATGACGGGTATATGTTAATACAATTTAGCAGCAAGACAGTTGCATTATTCACTTCTAATCATTCTTATTTAAGAAACCTTTTTTAATATTAGCTTTAATCCATTGCTAAATTCTTCCTGGTCTTTCTACAGATACTAAACACAACTAATCACCATAGAAAACTCCATAATTTCCAATTATTAAAACTGTAACACAATACTTTGATTAATACCGGAAACTAATCATCCTTAATTTTGAAATAAAAGGAAAATACATAGGTACCATAATGTAATGTAAAGTAATAGTTGCGGTATTGAAGTTCACTAGATCAGAAACCTCCAAAATTTCGAATTATTTAATCAGTATCAATACCAGAAACTAACCATCCTAAATATTCAAATCAAAGGAAAATACATACACTAATCCTAGGTTAACATAAATTATTTTCTGTATTAAAGATCGCCAGATCGACGTAATATGAGTTTAAACGAATTGACAGTCTTATTTTATTCTAACAAGGATAAATCATACTGCAAAAGAATCGTGCAAATTTTATTTATAAGCTCCTATTACTAATTAAAATGTATTTAATAGGGATCTTCAAAAACATTATGATTCAAATTTCTTTGAACATGCGCCATTGTAATTGAGTAAATACATAGTTGGTTGCAATCTTGGGGTCATAACGTGTTAATTTATAAGGACAGTGTGTGTGTATCTAATTTTCCAACCATCAACACGAGCATTGACCAATACCACGCCGACAATCATCTTGGCAATAAGAAGGACAGTCGTAGCGACAAGAGTTGTACTTTTCACCCATAACCATATCTGTAAGATATAATATTGTTATAACGAGAGTGATAGCCGAGGTGGTAAAACTGTGTGACTTTTTCCAGGGATTCACGGGTTCAAAACTTAGGCAGGTATGAATGTTTCTGTTAACCTGTGTGTGTGTTTAGAGGAGTGATAGGCAGGCCTGTGATTGAGTGGCCAGCAAATAACAAGGAAGGGATGATGGACCCATACTTATCTTCGTCTAATCACATATAAAGAAGAGAGAGGTTAGGAAGAAGGAGATAGTTAGCCTCATTTGCTTTCAATTTTTTTCAATGGACACATTAAGCCTGGACCCCTACTCTAACACACTAACTCTATGATTATCGCACTTACTGGAACATATTGTATATCAAAATATAGTATGTGCTTGTAAAAAGTGAATTCGTCATCTTTAAAAAGAAATAGACTTTAAAATATCAAAGACAATAAACACATATACGAAGTACGTTATAGATCAATGTTAATTAATCTTAGATGTATTCTTTTGTGATTTTATTCCGCATTCTATAATAACAACGTAGTATTAATATAATTTTATAGTATTCAATATAAGGAAATCTATCGTGGTTTATTGTTTATTTGGAATATTTTTAATCATCCATGGACTTTATATCATCCGCCTCAAACAGGATCATAATTCGTTATTTACTGCATGAAACTAGTGGACAAAGCAAATCCCTAAATATGCTTTATGTTGACTCGTATTCCGTTTAATAGCATTCGAGCATACTCATAAAACCTCTTTGATAGCTAAAATGAATTTATGTTGTGTATTGTTTAATATGGAAAAGAAGAAAAAATTATGTCCACCATTGATATAGGTTTTTGAAAAATAGTAGATAGGTAATAAGAACATAAGGGGCGATATCAAAAGGCATACTTAAAATTTAGATTAACTTCTAGCGTCAACATTTTTACTAGTAATTTAGAGCTATTATTAGTGATAAGCTGTGATAGAGCAGTGAGACCATGTGGCTCTCAAGTGACGATCATGGGTTCAAATCCCGGGTGCCTCATTGGTGCCTGACCAATGACTTTTTCTATTAAAACTTATGTGTATAAATGATAATTGCAATTTACCACACGCTTTTTGGTGTAGGAAAACATCGTGAGGAAACCTGCATATCTCTAGAGAATTCTAGGGATGTGTGTAACCTACCAATCCGCATTGGAACGTGGTGGGTATTGGCTCCGAACCTTCTCTCCAAAAAACAGAAAGAGGAGGCCTATGCCCAGGAGTGGGATAATAACAGGCCGTTACCCTAATTGCTAGTGATGATGCAATCTGTCAACTTTAAAATACGGTAATTTCTTACAATATGCATATCCACGCTTATCTTATTGCGCTTTTCATAACTTTCTATCAATAATATTATATTAAGTCAGGCTAGTAAGTATTTATTTACAGGCACTTCAGTAAGCAATCGAATGTATGGTGTTACCACAAACAATGGCTTCCCCAGTTTTGGTTGACAAAATTTTAAAAATAGAATTGAGTGAGCTTATTTTTTGTTAGGCGGCATCGCAAGCCAACAACACGATTAAAAATTAAGGAACAGATGTAAAAAGGAATCGTGAACTTTGAGTAACGAGTAAATTAGGTTGTTTTCAAAACAAAACAGACCAATAGAGCCAGTCATACTTAAAAAAAGATTGTGAAAAAACCAAGGTGCTTATAAAATAAATAAACATTTAGGTTTAATAGACTTAAACATATCAGCGAAGGATTCTGTACAGACTTCACGCAACGTATAAGGATTACCAAAAATACAGTACACAATTGTTCAACAGTAAATATACAATAGTCAATAACAGGAAAATATCACGAAAAAATACCTTTGACTCCAAGCACCATAATGACGAACATGATAAACACGTTTACTAAATAGAAATTCATTTTTTCAGCGTTTGCTATCAAGAGCTCGATGATAAAACCTGACTGATCGATACAGAAAATGTATTACTGAATTACTGAATCGATAACCTTTTATGCATCACAAATTTAAACATAAAAAAAGAAATATCCTATAAATTGACCGTATTTATTAATTTCACGGGTAAAATTAATAATTATTTTACTCTATTTCTATTTAGGTACATTATTTATATAAAATATTGCGTTTCATTTTTTTTTCATGTCACAATCACTGATCAAGTTTTTAGGTGGTATTGTACATATTTGTTCAAATTAAAATATTCTTTTTTAACTTGTAAACAAGTGTTCTTCAGTCGTCAACTCTACTGCTGGTTCGGAAAGCTGTACCTATTTTTATTTTTCCCTTGTGTAATTTTTTTTATTTTCTCAACGTAGCGCCTAATTCCATTAATTATTTTAAGTATAGTAAATCGTAAAACTTCTTTGGAACTGAAGATGCGAAAGCTCAAATGTTTGTTTAGAATTTAGCTAACAATTTATGATTTATTTGATCATATTGTTTATTATTGTATACAATAAAAAGGGAGGACGTGCGTAGTACCTAATCGAACAAGCAGTCAATTAAAAGACGTGTGCACCGATGAGTGAATCCTGCCTTAACTAAAATACACCTCGTTTATTCTCGTTAACAAGCAGATGGCTAAAAAAGAAATAATCATGAGAATAAAATCACCAAAACAAAAAAAGAATAAGATACTAAGATAATTATTAAGATACAAAACATTATCTCTAATTCTTTGGAATATTATTAAAGCATAGGTGTATATGTTTATTTTTTCTTTCTTTCACGTCCGAAAAAATTTAACCTTGAATAATACATGAATAATCCATACTAATATTATAAATGCGAATGTCAATCTGTCTGACTGTTTGGTCTTTCTTACGACATAATGTCATGGGGAGCCGCTGGATCAAGGTGGCACAAGATCGCGTAGCGTGGCTCAAATAATTTTTGTGCATAAGAATATACATAATTATAAAAAGATTATACATAATTATAAAAGATAGAACATCATCATCATTCTCCTATCCCACTTATCCACTTATCCCATTCTAAGTGCGTTTGGCATAACATGTTTAACTCTAATCTGTATCTGATGGATCTATTTTATAAAATTAAATGTTTATGCTTTCACTAAATAGTAAAGGGATGGATGGGATTTTTGCTTAACAGTATATTTTAAGCAATTTAATTTTGTACATAAAAATATAAGGGATTATAAAACGATAGGTGATGTATATAATAGACAAAGTAGGAACCGACATAAGCTTGCGGCTCCTGCTTTGCGCCTTGCAAAATTACGTAAGTCGTTTGTGAGTTAAGGTATAAGATTGTATAATTCCACAATCTATTTTAGCTTTGCTGTTACAGCAGTTTAAAAACACTATTTTAAAAAGGCTAATACAGAAAGCCTACTATTAAGGATTAATTAGACGATAAGAATGACAGACAGAGTTACACTTCGGCCCTGAACAAGTAATGTAACTAGTAATAAGAATTAAACTTAGAAAAGAACAACCGCCAAGGTTTTTGCTGGCTCTTCTAGGTAGGAACAGTTTTTCGTACCAGCAGTAGAGTTGACGATTCAAAAGCACTTGGTTACAAGTTCACTTGAATAAAGAATATTTTTTGACTTTGAGTATGACTTGAAAGTAGCCGTGTATTCGTGGTCTCGAACAAGAATAATCGAGAATGAGAAAAAGATATTACATAGGCGGTGCATCTGTTGCCACAATCTCTAAAAGATGCACGCAGTAGAAAATTATTAGTTGTAAGACTCGGCCATTTTGCTTCGGCCGTGTCCCACATTGATCTTGAAAGTCATCTGTACTCTAGTCATCTGTATCTTATTATTAGGAGAAGATGGTAGTTGCATCACTGTGTTCAACGGTGGACGTCTATTAGTTGAAGAACCAGAGAGAGTTAGCTTAATTTATAAGAACTCGTAACATGTGTCGAAAGCTCAGAGATTAAAAGTGTAATTTCCGATGGCCGCGTCGGCACTTCCTTGAACCCTGTCGGCGTATGATTTATTATCATGAGGACGCTGTAACTAATTTTCTTGTTGTTTATTTTGTATATTTTTTATAGAATAAAATTATAAGGCACGATAAAGGTTACTTTAAATAGCGTGTGTACAGCGTTCTTCAGGTTTGCAATAAAATAAGTTTTTCTTTTTTCATATACGACAGGTCTTTCTGTCACATAAAAGACATGAATATGGAAATAAGGTCATTAATTTCGTTTGAGGTCGAGTCCAGTTAACAGTTGACAGAAATTCTCAAAAATGACATCTCAGAAATTCTCACGAGCTTTAATGATTTCCTCATAATATTTTTATAGCCAAGCGCATGATATAAATGTAAATTAGTAAGTAGTAATATACGGAATATCGCTCCGAATATGTAATCAAAAAACTTATAGAATAAGGCGTTACTTTGCGGAATTCTAAAAGTAATGACAGAACTATTTTTATTAAAAGCGTGTATTTAATTGCGAGTTAAATTTGTATGTGTGTGAAGGTGGAATCTTGCCAATTGAATTTTCACCCATCCCGGGGTCCGATTGCGCTTAAATTTTACATACTGGTGCAGTTCCGATGACAATCTTTATGATTAGCATGACCTGATGCTGCTGCTAGGGTTGTCTCCAGACGAGGGAACTCCTCGTTTATAGTAGGGAATTGAAATTTTGTTAAAAGAGTTTTTTATATTAACTTGTTTATAAATTAGCTAACCAGGGTTAAATATATGAATTATTGCCCGATGTTGAAAAGCATATATTTTAACAAGAAAAAGAAAAAGAGAAAATTGCAAACTACAGACATCTCAAGGGGGCGGTACTAATGTTCGATTCAAACATAAATAAAGAGGTGCAATTCGAACAAAGCTGCCATGTATTTTACGGCAGAGGCTCATAGTATTTGTGGGTAACGCGAAAATGCAAATACATGTATGTCCAAGTTGTCTTTGGAAATTCCAAAACTTTTAACTTAGATTAAATTATATTTCATCTTTTTATATTTATTTACAGTATATAAATAAACTATTTAAATATTCTCTAAATAATTTTCAAGGTATAAAAGTCATAAAGGGTTGGTTGGTGGTTGTCGTTTTCTTGATAAAACGCTACAACGATTCTATATAGGCAATGAATACTAAATCATATAATAAATCTTTACTTACAATAAAACAAAGTCCCCGAAAGCTGTGATCTCTATGTGATCGATTTTCACAAAATCTACCGAGCGGATTTTTATACGGTTTTTACTAAAAGACAGTGCAATTCTTCCGGAAGGTTTAGGTCAATAGTACATTACGGTGTGATGTAAACTTTATTATAAAAGTCGCGCACTTGTATTCCTATAAGTAATGTTAAACTTTCGGTTTCGGTTAATGTTGCGGATATGAATCTCGACATATCATATATTTCCTAAAAAAAAATATAAAACTCAATCTCATACTTGTGAAGAAATAATGTTACAGCGGCTATTATTAAAAATTTAAATTTGATTACAACCTGTAACAAGACAAAATATTCTTTGATGTCTGTTGTTATATTGGGAAACGATGTTATAATAAAAAACGACGCCCAGAATGAGGAAAACAGTCTTCATCGTGTATTAAAAGCGAACGTCCGGCGAAAATGACCCCGAGTCGGCCGAGAGAGTAATTTTCTATTTACGACCAATAAAAGCGTCCATTCCTGGCCGCTTGCTATTGAGAAAGCGATCCTACACTATCAGTTCGATGTAACCTATTGCTTTCCGAATCAACGCTTAATAAAATGCAATCTATCGTTTTTACGAACTCTATATATATATTTTCCAATAATTTAGTTTCCAGGTAACTTTATTTATTGATTTTGTTGTCATATTCAAAACTCGTTACAAAGTGATTCAAATGTACGTACATATATACATTTGTATTTAAGCATAATATCTATGTTGTTAGAATCTAAATTAGTTAATTTGAAACGTCATTATAGCATCATTTAGATATCTCCAAAATGCAGTTTCTAAAGGTTGATTGTACAGCCACTGACAATCTTTTCTCCTTAAAATAAGATAAATCTTATCATATTCAGTTTCTTTACATGCATTACTTCATCCGTAGCTAAATATTCAGTACACATAGATTTTTTTATGAAACCAATAGTTCTTCTAAGTTAAATTCTGTTAATCGTCAATACTCTTCGTCAATCAGAACATGTTCTCAGCTTAAACAATTTTTTTTAATTATGATCAAATAAGCTATAGAAGTAGGCGCTAGCGGAATTCCGTAGTATAACAGAGTTATGTTAGAATTATATTGCTATAATCCGCGATTGTTAAAAATATCTATGTGATGCTAGGTGAAGAAAGCAAAACGCGTTCTCATACTTTATACGAGCAGAATTAGGCAATTATCACAAACACTACCACCACCAACAAACAAAACTTTACACAGGCACTACACACATTCAACACAACAATCTCAACGACCGTTTCGCCCCGTAACCATCATCAGGAGATAGGCTCCACGGCAAAATCGCAATACTTGCGATTGCATTGCGCATTTTTTTATTTTGTTAAGAAAATTTAAGCAAATGCGGATTGTGGCAAAATAATTAATAATCGATATCATAATTTTTTGATCATTATAAAGTAATAATACTTGATTAAGATAACTTCTTCATCGTATACTCCTCTCTGTCTGTGAGAGATCGCTTTAGCGATAAAACTATTTTCTTTCTTTTTTATTTTCTTATGAACCAATGTTCCTTTGTATAAAGCAAAAAGATAAATTAATTAATCCTTTTTAGTTGTAATGTACACGTGATACGAAACTTGTAAGGTATATCTATGAAATACGAGCGCCTTTAACTTGAAATTTTCTCATAAACTATAATAACTTGCTCTGGTTTAACCCTAGGCAAGGTTAATTCTTCTAAGTTTAGTTTACAAACTTAGCAAGTTTGGATTTCAAATTGTAATTAAAACTTGGTAAAATTAATGCGTGTCTACCGTGGAACATGGTTATATACATAAAGGTATCAAGGTATCAGACGACTCTTCAATGTCAGCTGATATCAAAGGTATCTCTAGAGTATAGGCAAAAGTTTAACATATGGGACTACGCATACTGTTTTATTGTTATAACTTACTAGCAATGCCCCGCGGTTTCACCCGCGAGCATACCGAGCTTAGTTCACGACCTAGATATCAATCTAGGTCGTGAACTAAGCTCACGTGTCCTGTGCTGGGCCAAAGTTGTCGTGTGGTGGGCTAACGTGTGGTGTCCAAGAAATAGGCATACTGACTGTAGCATCACAATATATATATAGTAATATTCTATTTGTACGGAAAAATATAAGTACGTATAAAACAAAATTTGATGTATATCATAGATACCTGCGTCGCGACTCAGCAGAATAAGCAACTCATTTGTTGGTCTCGCTATTCGCTTCTATAATAAAATTCCTCAATCCATTCTAGACCAGTGTACAGAAAGATTCCAATTAAGTGTACAAAATACGCTTATACGTAAAGCATATTACAAAATTGAAGATTATTTGGATGATAAGAAAGCCTGAATTTGAAAATCCTTTCAGCTTCATACAAGACAGCGGTTTAATAATGTATAATTTAAAAGATTTAAAAGATTGACCGCCGAGTTTCTTGCTGGTTCTTCTCGGTAAGAGCAACATTCCGAACCAGTTGTAGCTTCATTAATCATACTTAGTTACATTATACTAGCCTGGTGTATAAAGACCGCTAGGACTGAAAGAAACATCCTTTAAAAAATAGCCTAATAATAATGGCGCCGTCTATAAAATGGTTTTCTATGACAAAAATAACTTAAGCAAATTTCTGACTTATGTTTACTGTGTTGGCCATCACTGGGTGTATATTAACAGGCTGTTCCTTTACTTTACTTTTACTTTTTATGTACGTCTGCGCTCGCATTTCTCTTAATGCCTCTCAGGGGGCCCACAATCCGGAATGCTTTATGTTTCACTGCTGCAAACAACTGCACGATCGTGATAAATGCGTTTTTGTGGCAACTGTAAAATGTATTACGTTTATTTTCTTCATTGGCGTCAAGTAATGATTAATTACTTTTGATTAACTGGCCCGCAGGCGCAGTGGGTAGTGACTGTGTCTTCTCCGCGCTCCGCGGGTCGCTGGTTCGTTTCGCGTCGAGAGCCAACATTTTCTATCAACACTTTGTTGGTTCTTCGAGCCTGGGGGTATATTTGTATTAAAGTATGTATTTAAACTTATATATGTAGTATATTTACCAGTTGTCTGTCACCCATAACACAAGTATTAAGTTACTTACTTTGGGGAGGGACGACCGTGTGTCCATCCCTATGTGTGCCATATATTTATTATTTATTATTATTATTAATTATAAAGCGTTTGGAATAGCTTGCAACATAATAAAATTATTTTGCTATTAAAACCGCGTTTTTTAAGAGAACTCCACGACAAAATCATAAGATGCTTTAAGATTTTTATGTGGAGCCTGTCCTCCTCATGATGCTTCGGTTTCGGGGTGAAACGATCGTAGAGATTGTGGTAGTGATTATGAATTGTTGCTGATGGTGGTATTTTGTAATACTGTAGTGATATGTCGTGCATGTGTAAGGTATGTGAATGTTGCCTGTTCAAACACTTAAAGTAGCAGCCTGTTACAATCCCACTGATGGGAATATCTCTCCGTTTATGGAGAGAAGGGTTGGAGCTAAGATCTACCACGCTGCTCCAATGTGGATTGGTAGGTTATTCATATCTCCAGAATTCTCTAGAGATGTGCAGGTTTCCTCACGATGTTTTCCTTCACCGAAAAGCGTGTGATAAATTGCAATTATCAAATAGACACATGAGTTTTAATAAAAAAATTCATTGGTGCCTGCCCGGGGTTTGAACCTATGTCGCTTCTAGAGAGTCGCACGGTCTCATCGCTAGGCTATCACAGCTTTTTAAGGAGGCTGATGATTACTGTTTTCAAACTACAAATTTTTGAGAAAATATGTTCGTTGATATTGATATACAAAAATTAAAGAAGAAAATTCAAAACGATAGTATAATTTTATTAATAAAAGTATCGAAGTATATTTGTGTGTATTATAATGCAGAAATAACAAAAGCAATTTAAGTACTGCACGTTGTAGTGTTAGGAGCGAGGAATTTTAAAATCGCTTTAAAATAGTACTTGGGAAAATAAGATACAATAGTTATAGTAAGTTAGATAGAGCACGTAGAACGTTCCAACAATACATCGTATCTCATTCGCCGGAATCGGAACAAGAAACTGTAGAGGAGCATTGACGGCGCTGGATTAATGAGGTTGTCACCTGCAGGCGTTCCGGAGGCGCGTTCGCGTGTCTTTATACTACATATACGTATTCGATATTAATAATACACTATATACGTATCTAATAAATGCAAAAGTTTGTCCGTCTATCACGCATTCACGGTAAATCCACCGCTTTTATACCAGACTAAAATATATGATAAATAAAATACCATTTCTGTATGAAAAGTGAAAAAACGTATATTGCACTATTGAGGGTGTTAAAGTAGGGTATACACGACAGCTATTTTGACGAGAAAACTATAGTATGTACGTGAATATTAACAGCAACTTAACATCGCTACAATTGTAGGGGCCTGATCGTCACAATACGATATCGCTGCTGTGTAGTATATACGTAATATATATGGCACACCGCTACTCAATTTCAATTTCCGAAAAGAAAAACACATTAAAATGGCAGACTTTCGTAATTATTCATGCGAGTTTGTAGTGTAATTTATTTACAGAAATTTACCGGCATTATGGATGACGAAAATTCACAGATGTCTCATCTACTATCAAACGGACAATGAACGATCGCTTTAATATGGACAGTGGACACAAAAGCTTAAAAGTCGCTAGCGAATCGATCGCGATCAAAGTCGCTGCGTGAGTACTCAGAATTATGGTTTAGTTGTCGCAAACGAAGTTGCGATTAGCAATAGTAGTAAACTGTGTGAACTGAGAAAACTGAAATGATTCCTTTCTTTGAACATTTGATTTTAATGAACATTATGTACCGTAGTAAAACGAATTGTGATGAATTAGACGAGTTTTAAATTCCTATCTTTACACACGTATGCACAAATAGTATGGGTGTGGCTCACCTCATTAGTTAGTCCCCGCTCGCTTTACGACTCCTTTATGTGCCAGGTATCCAAGGAGATAGTTAATTGCCACCTGAGAGCCCGTCATTATTAAGATGTGGTGAGATAGAAACATAATAGCACATTTTGTTGAATAAATAAGTTTTTATGTAGATAAAATTACTATACACTGTTTATTCTACCTCTTGTAGGTCATTGGCATTGACATCAAAGATTAACACTTGTATCTCTTGTGTATTGCTTAAAACTTTAAGCATGCATGGGTTTCTGTGTATCTCGTCACACACAGGTCAGAGGTGACGGCTTCCGCTTTTGACACGTCCGCAGCCGCCCCTCCAGTACTCGGGAAATGGTATTACTATTTAATGGGAAGGGAATTAGGAATAAAGGGATATATGGATAAAGGCAGTTAGCGATAAAGGGAGTCCTTAACCTAGATCTTACATTACTTTACCTAGTTCACAAATTAGAACTACCAATGACTTACACTTCCTATTTTATAGCCACGCCGTTATGAAACAAGTATATCGCGCCTTTTTCAAGGGAAAACGTGGCACCACTGTGCTGCTTTATTCTTTCGGTGGTGTCTTGCTAATTCTCAAAGTGTTTAGTTAATTTTAATACTCAGTGTTCGTTAGTAAAATTTTGATATTTCTGGTGTATTGATGAAGTAACCTACTGACAAATTGTTTATAAGATAATGCAATTGTAACATATGTATAAATATAAATAGCTAACTAGGCAAATGTTATTTTTGCATATAAATTATTTCTAGGGGATTTCTAGTGTACATTATAAAAATATTTAAAATTATGTTACCGGTGGACAACCCTTATTATTTAGGGGTATGAAAAATAGATAGTGACAGACTCTCAGACCTACTGAATATGCATATAAAACTTCATAAAAATAGGTCAAGCCGTTTCAGAAGACTATGGTAATAATACCTACTATGACACAACAATTTTATATTTAATAATATAATAACATGTTGTAGACCTTTTTATAAAATCTTATCTTTTATATCAATCTCTTAGTATCAATTTACTCAAAAACTGATACTTGAAGCTTTGCCTAAATCGAATTTCAATAATCTGAATGAGGACGTAATGAAGGCAGCCATTCTAAAGAACAACTTTCTTAATTAACGGATAAGTGTAATTAAGTCGCGAACAGTGTCGCCTCCCAGTTCCGACTAACTTCGGAATTTTCAATAGAATTAAATTTCAAATCAAAATTAATTATGACAGACAATGGTCTGCTATTGATTAATGCTGTGAATAATTTTATAAGACTACAAATAACTTGAATGTGGTTAATTTTAATATCAAATTATTTAGTTTTAAATTAGTTTTTATCGTAACAAATGCGCCTTAACGAATGAAATAGCTTCATAAACTCGCAAAACACAAAATAAACTCGAAATATTAATAACACGAAATTATACTAAAAATAAATTTAGAAAGTATAGCGCCAAAAAATTCTGGCTTAGTATTCATGACAAGGAATACCAACAACGCTGATATTTCCACGGATCAATCAATCAAGTTTATACGAAATATTTTTTGTTGATCTGTACTTTATAAATTAAAATTATGGAAGGTACAAGCAAAATTTGGCTTTGAGTTGAGAGCCGAGAGCATTGTTAGTTATAGTGCTTATCCTTTGACTGAAATTCGTTTACTATGGATTATAGGGTCTTAAGGTCTTCACGATACAGAATATTATGACCATTTAGTAGAGAATCGATCACGATTGTTCCCTTCAACATGATTATGTTTGCAAATGTTGTCGTCATGCGATTGCATGACGACATTCACATATCAAAAGTATTCAAAACGTTTTTAAATTTTATTGCAAAAACGCTTCTAACGCAAAATTGTTTTCGTAATAATGCTTTGCGATTTTGTCGTAGAGTCTATCTCCTTATGATGCTTTTGTTTCGGCGAAACGAGAGATTTTGTTGGTTATTGTGTGTATTGCTTGTGTGCATTGTTGCTGGTGGAGGCGTTTTGGGATACGTGTGGTGACTTATCCTGCATGTGTAAGGTACGTGACTTTGCCTGCTTCATACACTTAGCATTGCATACATTCGTTTAACCCACACGGATTATTGCAAAGTAGTTCTGTTATAGTTTCTGTAATATGAAATTCCGCTAAGTAACGCCTGCTTCAATAAATCCCCTACATATTAAATTAGATGAAAATCGTTAGGGCAGGTTCTGGAATTCTTGTACATTGTAATGGCAGGAAAAGTAGGAGAGCGGGAATTTTGTGGTGACGGGTGAAGGTTCGGTGCGATGCGGCACGGAGAGGAGAGATGCGAAGGAGAATGGTAGGACCATTTGACGTAGTCGTGATTTGTGCGCAGAGTTGATATCAGGTTGATAAAAAAGAATAAATTAATAAAATCGCTTCTTATTTGTGGAATAAATATAAAAAGAAAATATTGTTTTATCGTTAACGCCGTGTGGTATCCGGCAGAATAGAATAGACCACCTCCTTTCTTACCGGGGTGTCGTAAGAGGCGACTAAGGTATGACCCGTGTGGTACCCGGCTGCATAGAATAGACCACCCTCATTTCTTACCGAGGTGTCGTAAAAGGCGACTAAGGTAAGTTGACGTCAGACAGGCAGCCGGCCGTAAATTAAGTAGCCAATTAATGTGACAACATTTTGTAACATGTGCGCACACCCCACTTAGTGGGATATGGGCAGGAGAATGTATGTATCGTTTTATAATTAAAAGGTTCTACAATATATAAATAAAAAATAATACATAAGGCAATCAAATATTTAATAAGGTTTTTATAAATGAAATAAATATATTACAGATGGTATTATTGTTTTATTTTCTTTCGCGAAACACTAACAACTGGTTCTGTTTCATATTCGATCTCAACGCGTGGCTTCCTGCTGATCTTCGCTGATATGTCCTGTAAGACACATATTCCAGTGATTATAAAGAAAAGCATGCAAGATATATATATAAAACTAGTAGTAGAGGCGACTTCGCTCGCATCGATGTCAGTGTTAAAATACCCTCATTTATGTACTATATTGTTATTTCTTGTTCTCGAAGAAAAAAAAGTAGTTTTTGTCTTATGCATATAAGACAAAAACTACTTTTTTTTTCTTCTAGAATTAAATCTTACTCTATCTGGCTAGATAAGATTCAATTGTATCAAATTACATGTTCATTCCTCCAGCGGAAAAGACGTACAAGAGCAGACAGACAGACAGAAAGACTGTCCGATTTGTAATATTAGTATGGATGAAACATTTCTTGAATATGACTAGCTATGGCGTGGAAATAAATGTGTCACAAAATATTTCCCGAATTGAAATTTTGAACATAAAAGTATTATAGTTATTGTCAGTTAACCATAAGAGATAGAGACATGCTATCGCGGACTTTTTTGTAGTATTTTTGTAGATCTACATTTCTAAGGTACATTATTTTACTGTATATCTGCTGCTATCGCGGCGTGCTTTTTTTACAACCTCGCGACCTCTTCTACACAACTTAAGCCGTAATCTACTATTAACTTAAAGCTTCCAGAAGATTTGTTTTTTAATAAAAGCCGTATAATAATCCGTTCCATAGATTTTGAGAAAATCGATCACATACAAACAAACAGCTTTCGGGGCGTTTTTTATAATAAGTATAGATATGCACTTAAGCAACAGAAGCTCTGAAGGCCAGCGGTGATACCTCGCGACTCTAGAGACGATCATGGGTTCAAACCCCGGGCAGGCACCAATAAGTTTTTCTATTTAAACTTAAATGTCTAATTGATAATTGAAATTTTATCACACGCTTTTCGGTAAAGGAAAACATTGTGGGGAAACCTGCATATCTCTAGAGAATTCTGGAGATATGTGTAACCTACCAATCCGCATTGGAGCAGCGTGGCAGGTCGTAATCTAACACTTTCTCCAGAAACGGAGAGAGGAGGCCTATGCCCAGCAGTGGGATTGTAACAGATCGTTACATTACATATGCACTGAAGCGAGACCCATTTAACAATTACATACATCTAGCTTTATGCGTTGAGCCGCAAAGGTATGGTAAATAGAAAAAATGTAATATAAATCTCCTAATAAATGTCTTAATATAGTCTACCACACAAGCAGTATATACACTCCGCCGTGTGGTATTCGCCCGAATAGAATAGACCCTCACTTCTTACCGAGGTGTCTTAAAAGGCGACTAAGGTAAGTTGACGTCAGGCAAGTAGCCGGACTTAGAATACCTAGCCAAATCATGACACAACGTGTCACAAGCAATATAACAGAACTAACTACTTTGCTATAATCCGCACGGGTTAAGTGAATGCATGCAAAGCCATGTGTATGAAGCAGGCAAAATCTACGCACCTTATATATGCAGGACAAGCCACCACATGCACCCCAAGGCGCAATTCACCAGCAACAACGCACACAAAAGCAGCACACACACCCACCACCACAATCTCGACGATCGTTTCGCCCCGAAACCGAAGCATCATCAGGAGGATAGGCTCCACGACAAAAATCGTAATGCGCCGCGCTACCCATACAAGCCGTCTTAAATAGTTCAACCCCCACCAATACCCTCCCCTCCGAACACATGTAGCAAAACGGAATGAAATACATTTACTTGCTCGTTAATTAAGTGACCACGATTTTTGTCATGGAGCCTATCCTCCTGATGATGCTTCGGTTTCGGGGCGAAATGATCGTCGAGATTGTGGTGGTGGGTGTGTGTGCTGCTTTTGTGTACGTTGTTGCTGGTGAATTGCGCCTTGGGGTGCATGTGGTGGCTTGTCCTGCATGTATAAGGTGCGTAGATTTTGACTGTTTCATACACATTGGCTTTGCATGCATTCACTTAACCCGTGCGGATTATAGCAAAGTAGTTAGTTCTGTTATATTGCTTGTAATATGGAATTCCGCAAAGTAACGCCTGCTTCTATAAATCAACACAACGTGTCTATAACATGTTGTGCCGACCCCACGTAGAGTGAGATTAGGGCAGGAGAATGATGATGACAAGCAGTATACACACTAAGACAATGTCTACAATTGATTCACTCCATAACCAAAGCATCAACAGACAGATAAGTTCCACTACAAAACCGTAATGCATATTCGTAAGGCATCGTCGTTGCTTGATACGTGTGGTATCGTGTACTGATCCTGCATGTGTAAGGTATGTGAACTACACTTAGCATTTCTTTGAACAAAATATATGCTTGGCTACTATATAGCGCAATGATATCTAGTGAATAATACATGAACAACTTACCTCAATATCTGATGTCTCTGATTCGAAGTCACTATCAACTTCAGCACCTTCCTTCCGACCAGACTCACTGTCCTATAAAGCATACAAATATATACGGAAAAGTAATAATAAAATTACATATATAGTTAGACTCTACGTGGAGTCCATCTCCTGATGATGCTTCGGTTGCGGGGCAAAACGATTGTTGAGTTTGTAATAGTGAAAGTGTGTAGTGCTTGTATATTGTGGTGGAAGTGGTGGAGGTTTGTGCATGTGTTTTTACGAATCCTGCACGTATCGTGTATGAAAATACGGATAGTCCACTATACATATGTATTTTCTACTTCGTTTTTTTACTGCATCGCGGATTATAGCAAAATTATTTTATTATTACTTTTGTATTATGGATCTCCGCAAACTAACGCCTAATTCTATAAATTATTCAAATATATATGGTTTGGGTTAGTTCCAGAAAAAAAAATTCTCATTGAACATGTTTCATATGAATGTAAAGACTGTTTCAAGTTACATTAAATTGATATTATCAATTAATTACTATTTCACGACTGTTGTTTTGATTATAGTTATTTAATCAATATATAATTATAATAATTTAATTTTTTAATCAATTAGAAAAATGTTTCAAAATTTTAATTTGATAGTTATAATAGTTAATGTTGTTGTTTTTTTTCTATGTTCATTATTCTCTAGTGTTTATTTTTAGGTTTATAATTTGTGACTTTGTAATTTAGAATGATATGTTCTTCTATAATTAGTACTACATACTTAACTAAAAACTATATGGGATATATGTTGGATGATTTATCGTGTAATGCTGTTGAAGATCCGATTAAATAAATAAATAATCTATGGCTGGCCCATTGGCACAGTGAGTAGTGACCCTGTCTATCAGCTCCGCGGGTCGCGGGTTCGATTCCCGCCAAGGGCCAACATTTTCTATACACAATTTGTTGGTCCTGCGAGCCTGCGTGTATATTTGTATTTAAGTATGTATTTAAAATTATATATGTAGTATATCTACCAGTTGTCCGTCACCCATAACACTATTAAGTACATTACTAACAGTATAGTATTAAGTAATTTACAGACAGACGACTGTGTGTATAAGTTTCATATATTTATTAATTTATTGCTGACCTTGCCTGCAGCATTCAGCATTCGTTAAAACACATGCAAAATCTCCACCACAGCCACCACAATACACAAGCACTACACATGTTCCCTATCACAAACTCAATAATCGTTTCATCCTACAACCGAATCGTCATCTATTTATCATCGATTTTGCGATGAATGCTGCATGTTTCAGGTATGAAATAGATAAGTCCACTCTACATTTAGCATTTTATATATTTCCTATTTACTTTATCGCGGATTATAGCAAAATAATTTTACTATTACTTTTGAAGTTATTTTGTTTAAGTATAAATTAAATATGATCTCCAATATTAATTTGTAGAAACAAAAACCTAGTTTATTAGTAAAACTTACAACATCAGTGTCCATGTCACTGTCAGCTTCAACAAATTCATCGACTTCCTCAATATTCTTCTCCAACTCCCTTTCGAGTTCAGGTTCCATCTCTCTTTCTACATCTTCTTCATCTGACTTCTCACTCTCACTTTCGCCAGAAATTTCCTCGGCTTTAAGCGCTGAATCGAATGCCATTTGTGGGAAATTGTAAATGTCATTGTACTGAAAAATATTACATAAATTATTTTAAATTTTAAAGGGTTAAAATTTAAATTAAATAAAAATTAAAATCTATACGTTAAAACATAAAAAAAACTTCTAGGGAACTTGCTCAAATTCTTATATCGCAGTCTCCAATGATATATCACAAGCTAAAGATTAAAGTGACTGAATTCAAAATTATTCATAATAGGGTGAGATTCATTATAATCCTTATTATTGAAAATCTACTATTGAACTATTTAAAAAAATATATGTTTTTCCCTTCCAGTTAAGGACCCTTTAACACTCATGAGTTTTATACGCGCCACGCTACGCTTTATTGCAAATTGCCACAAAACAACTTTTTTGATTTGGGTCACTTTAATACTAAGTGTACGATATATATTATATTCTCTAAGGATACCAAGATTTCTTGACATTATTTTGCTGTACTACTCTTTGGTAAGGTTTCACAGTTTCATCATTTAGAATATTATTTCAATACTTACAGTTCCTTTCTTTAGCCTCTCTAATAATTGCTTTTCTATTGCGTTGTCTATTCTAGCTGCAACTAAAGCTTTTTCCTCCCTTCTTCGTTCACGTCTCTCGATCTTACGTTGTATTGGCACTAATTCTTTACTGTAAATGAATACAAAATGTGTTAAATAGTTATTATTTTAGAGGACACTACTGCTGGTGACACTGTAATGAGCAGTTAAGGTTCATTGACTTAGATACATTGTATTATTATTTCAATGCCATCTATGACATCACACTACGAACTATTTAAAAAACTAGTGTATATTTGCTCTTCCAAGTTATGACTCTTTAACGCTTTATTGGAATTTGCCACAATACAATTTTTTATTATATAAAAATTATTATATTTAATATTATGTGTGCGATATATTAATACTTCTTTTATTATTTTCCAATAATGTACATCTACAGAAGTAGACTTTATATAATTTATAAAGTGGGGCGTTAATGGGCACGACTGCTTTGCGATTTTTTCGTGGGGTGTAGGGTCCTGACGATGTTTCGGTTACGGGTCAAAACGAGGATTTAGTTTGTGGTGGTGAATGTGTGCAGTGCTTATGTATTGTTGTGTTATTGGTGGCGGGTATGAAAACGGATTGTACACTCCACATTTAATATAAAATATATTTTCTTTTATCGCTGATTATAACAAAATAACATTTTCATTTTAATATAAGTAGACTTTCTACAAAAAATTTCATTCCTGAACTACACATAAAAATAAAGTAAACCCCAAACAGCTGTAAATTCTACTTACACTCTCCTCAACTTAAGTTTTCTCATTCGTATTAAGTACTGTGTAATTTTCACAAATCTTTGTTTACATTTTGCTTTGATAAATCCAGGCCAGTATAATAAATTTTCATTTATTTGATATATTGCTTTTTCAAAATTTCTAGACAACTTCACCTTTTCCCATTGTTTTGCTGGAAACATTATTCTAAAAACATAACAGTTTTTACTGATATTATTAATTTTATTTTTACCAATATTACCATAAAATGGTAAATAAATGCACACAAATTTTTAATTAGTCATAAGGTGTAAATTAATCCCATACAGGAACCATCGACCACCACAAATTCAAATACAAATTCAAAATATTCTTTATTCAAGTAAACTTGTAAACAAGTCCTTTTGAATCGTCAACTTAACGGCTGGTTTGGAAAGCTGTTCCTACCGAGACGAACCAGCAAGAAACTCTGTGGTTGATCTTTTTAAAATATAAATCTTAAAACTAGTTACATTTAGTTATTACTGTCTTGTCTTAAAACCAAATTGGTCAAACAAACCGAAACAACTCATATATGAGTGACAACCAAAATATGATTGTTGACATACATGATTGTTCTAGTTATATAAAATCCTTTTAGTTCTTTTATTTTAATTTTATATAATGAATGTTTCATTATCTTATTCATAACAATTAGAAATATCAATATCTATGAGTCATGTTATCTTCATCATTCAGTAAAGTTCAATAATTTTAAAATCTTTTTAAGACAAATGTTTTTAATTTATATTGGTATTATTGTGTTAAATAATAAACTTCATAGAAATCATTTGATAACTACATATTGTGAACGGAAGGCTAGATTATAAAAAACACAGTACTATGTTGAGTGGAGGGCATTACGTTCTGTAAAAAGCTACTATGAAGAAGCTGTGATAAAAGCCCAGTAGTGACACCATATAACTCATTTGAGAAAGTCATAGGTTCATAGGTCAGGCAAGCACCAATGAGTTATTGTATTAAAAAAAATTCTAAGTGCCTAATTCATAGTTTAAATTTATCACATGCTTTTCGGTGAAGGAAAAAATTATGGGAAACCCTGCATTGTCTCTAATTCTTTTTCATTGTCTCGAATTCTAGGGATATGTGTAACCTACCAATCCGCATTGGAGCAGCGTGGTAGGTCTTAGCTCTAATCCTTCTCCCCAGAAATGGAGAGAGGAGGCCTATACCTAGCTAGTGGGAGAGTAACAGGCCATTGCTTTAGGTGGAAAAGCATAATTGATTTATGATTCCACTAGTTGTATACGTAACTTCATTCGCCCAATTATGATGGACATGTTTTTCCCAGTACCTAAGGAAAATATGGAAAATTTTCTATACTATATGTTAGCCCAGTATATAAGTTTCAATTATCCCGAATCGATTGGTGCCTGCCCGAGGTTTGAACCCGTGACTCCTCGAAAGAGTCGCGTGGTATCACGGCAACGCTTGTACATTTACGCTATTTGTGTAAAAAAAACACCTTGTATTATTTAGATAACTAGAACTAGTCTCAAATACTATTATACCTTTCAGCTGTCTTCATGTACAAATATATAATACCATTTTCCTCTCTAATAGTTGCATATTTACTGTTAGCAAGAGGACAGGAAGACCGACTACATAAGCCCGTTAGGTTATACTCATTTCGGCAAAAGTGCTGAGTTTTTGTTCTGTAAGAAAACATACATTTTAAAAGGTGACAGAGATTTATATACCACAAAACAATTATTACAACTTACGTTACTTTATGAGAGCAATGTCTTTTGTTGATAATGGCCCAAACAACCTAAAAAAAAAAATATTTTTCGTTGAATTACAATAGTAACATATCAAAAGTAAATTCGATAGCTTATAATAATAATTATATTACTTACATCGTCGTGCTGCATTTTAGCTCAATATGTGCTTATATACTAAAGAATGAAATTTGAAAACCTACGCATTCCAAGTTCACGCATGGAAATTTGTTTGAAAACTTTAACGAAATATTTGTCTTTATTCTGTGGGCAAATTCACCACAGACTAGTGTATCATCTATGCCACAGACGACTGATAAATACTTAAATCGGCAAGTGACTCACAACCAAGACAAATTTCATATCAAACGTTTTTTTGTTTGTATGGTATCGAGTTTTTAAAAGCTATTTCAACACTAATCAGATCCTGCATCATCATCATTATATTATTCTATGTACTAAGTACAATACCAACACAAGTCATAAAGTGAAAAAAAACTAAGGGTTAAATAAGCCGGCCATTGTTTTTCGGAATTTCCGACGCCTAAGAAACATTTATTTATAGACTAAACCCAATACATTAATTAAAACCGTCTTCCATCCTATGAATATTACAATATTGTCACTTTAAAGCAGAAACATCATAATCGAAATCAATGAATTTAATCAATCTATTCCTTTCTTTTCACATTCCATTCAGTTTGTATTAAAATCTTTTTTAAATATCGAAAATTATTCCATGAAAAATCATAATTTTTAATTTAAGATCCAAATAGATGCAATCAAGATAGAAAGGGAAATAAAATAAAGAATTCTATATATTTGCTTTGTTTTTTAAGATATTCGTTCATAAATATCATATTACTTGTCTTTGCCTCAAAGTAGTGTAAAAACAGACTACCTAAATTCGGCTTTATCGAACTAGATTCCATGCTGTTTAAAAAAATACATCATAGAGATAATTGTAATAAATTAGTTTCAAAGATTAGAGTTTTAGTTTTTCGTCTATGATAAAAAATTGAAATAGTCCGTTGGTCGACTCGTATTTTTGCTTTGTGATAAAAAAAAAATAAGTTTTAATAGTTGTAAAAATGTGTAATTTTGACTTATTCTTTTGAAAAGAAAGAAAACAATTTATTTTCTTATAGTTATAATTATTAAATTAAGTAGAATGAGTGATAACATAAAAGTAGTCGTAAAAGTCCGGCCTTTGATTCGCCGCGAAATCGAAGACAAGCTGTATCATCAATGGCGAGTAACCGACAACACTTTAATTCAAGTCGACCAAAATGGTAAAGATTGCGGAGGATGCTTTAAATTCGGTACGTACAATAAATTTGGCTGGCGTTTGAACATTGAGTGGTTGTCTATAATGTTTGTTTTGCAATGCCTTCCAAATGTGGGTCCACCTTACGTCATTAGCAAGGCCACACAATTTATGTTTACAGACAAAGTATATGATCAGGGAACTAAAACTAGTGATGTGTACACTGATGTAGCAAAACCAATTGTCGAAGCAGCTACTGCAGGCTTCAATGGCACCATCTTCGCCTATGGTCAAACTTCATCAGGCAAAACCTATACTATGACCGGGACTGAGGAATCACCCGGTATTATACCTCTAGCAGTACTAAATCTTTTTGATATTATCAAAAATGTCCCTGATAGGGATTTCCTAGTGAGGTAAATCATTTATATGTTTCTAAACTTAGGACTAAGTTCAGTAAAATATTTAGCTGTTATTAAAATGTAACAAATATTGTACATAAAAATCAGTTTCATCATAAGACATTAAAAAAATTTAAAATATGAATATTATAATTAGATCTATAAAAAAGTAAAAAGTAATTATTATAACATTGAAATATTTATTTAATTTAAATATATATTAACAATTTCTAATAAGATTAGGAACTCAATGCCTGAGTTTGTCATATTTGCATACCAATTCCTACACCAGAAACTTATAATGAAAAGATTAATCAGAGTGATACTTTTTGTGATATTGTAATTTGAACCATATATACTTACCTTTGTATTTCTTAGATAATGTAAGGTTCAACGTTTAGGCAGAGTTGCATGGACCCTGGTCACGAAGATTGGTCTGGTCAGTCGGTTACAAAGTTAACTTGATTTTTTCACCATGTGACCTGTATTTGTATATAATAATATTATATTTATACTTGGAAACTTTTGTTTCCAATCTTGCTTTTTTGTAAGTTTCTTATACAATAATAAATAAATTTTAATTGGAATCAATATATTAAAAATCAAAAATTCATAAGAAATCACAAAATCTCGTTTGTACCCTAATGAATTATATTGTAGTGGGTGTATTTTATTTTAACACAGTCTGTATATAATATTTTTGTTCTCTATAATAAGAAATTTAAAAAAATTACACAACTAAAGAGTAAATAGACTCAACATCAATTATGTTAAAGAAAAGTTAAAATTTGTTACTTTTGTTACAAATAAAGAAATGAATGTGAAATAAAGTGACATACTTAAGTGACCAAATTTCAGGGTGTCATATGTTGAGATATACAATGAATCATTAGTAGACCTGCTTGATGTGAAGAAACCCATCAAAATTCATGAGACATTCCAGGGTGTTAAAGTGGATGCCACTGAGAAATTAACCACATCCCCTGAAGAAGTTCTTCAAGTTATGAAAGAGGTAAATAATACATTAGTAGCAGCTATTTATTTATCATCTTGGACAAATAATGAATATCAGAATATACTGAAGCTGCTGTTTTATTAATTTGCATAGTATATAAAAATTTGGCAGTATAAGACTCAATAAAAAAGAAATCCATTTCTGCAAATAATTGTACCTGTCTGAAGCTGACATAAGCTACTATTTATATACTTATGTAATACCCAATACTGGGTGTATATCTGAGTATACTGGGAAACAGGATTCTTAATATATCAAAAGTGAAATAAGGGCTTCATGTGAGTTGTGATTGCCTTCAAGCAGTGGATCTTGCTAAAGTGAAGTGAATACGATTAGTAGATGTTTATGTATCTAGTTCATTCTAGTTCATGTATTGTGTGATAGCTTGTCTTGGCTAGATAATTAGGTTCAATCCAATTATTAGTTGCTTACCCAATTAGGATTGTTAGTTAGTGTGTGGTTTTCATGTTTTTCAAGTAAATTCACACCTATCTACATATATGCTATGGGTAATTAGAATCTACCCTCATGTAATTATTATTCATGATAAAAGCAGCTGAACTTATATTTATAACATAGAACAGTGCTATAACCATATGTCAGAGAAGCATGGATAATGGGTGTATATTGTTACTTATGTTTGTTTCTTTTTAAATTGTTTTAGAAGTAGAAGTGCTGTTTTTTTAATATTCAATAAAGAATATTTGTGTTGTATATTGTCTCTCAGTGTAACATCTCTTTTCTTATAACTTTCCTACACACCCATTGTATTTATACATAAATATTTTTAGGGTACAGCCAACAGACAGACAGGTGCCACAAATATGAATGAGGAAAGTAGCAGATCTCATTCAATATTTCAAATTGTAAGTATCTGAAATGTTAATGTTGTACACAACATTAATGACTATTCCCATATTCCATATTGTAATTATTTCACATTATATTCAAATACTTAAATGGTATTTTCCTATATAAATTAAAAATAAATGGTTATAAAACATCGAAGATATTAATTATTTTAGTAACAACAACATATTAAATTAAATATTGTAAATGCAAAAGTAACTGTTTGTTATTAGATAAGAACATACTAAAATTCTATGAAAATAAAATTTTTTGGAGTTCTGGATCTCACTTATGTTTTTATTTAGGCAGTCACTTCTTCAATTTATCGAATTAAATACCACAATTTTTATAATATTTACTGTTTCTGTTTAAATTTATTTGAAAAATGCCTTGTCCAGTATTATTAATATAAATGTAGACTTATTTTTAGTATGCTTCACATGATTTTGTGTGCTTACCTATTCAAGATCAAGATTATATATAAAAAGCTTTTCCTATAATAGATTGTATAAAATAACCTTGAGAAATCGCTTAGTTAAAAAAAGTTCTAAGTAAAGTTGCGTTGTTCTTCGATGTAATTGAGACTGTACAGGAAGTGAACTTTTTTGATATCTATTTTTTTAAATAATATTTAATATATTTGAGTCGTACAAGTCCTATAAACTTAATCACAATTTTTACGGTTGGTTAAATAGGCTATAAATTTTAAACACAATTATACTATGTTTAAATTTAACTACTTTGTAAACATTATATGTACGACACGTAGCATTTTGCAACCATGCAAGATGAATAATAGGAAATGGGAATGATGAATAACATTTAATTCTCAATCTTATATATAAAATTCTCTTGTTAGCTACCATCCTACGAAACGGCTTGACCGATTTTTATGATATTTTATTTGCAATATTATAGGTGTGAGAATCGGCAACTCTCTCTATTTTTCAATCCCTAAGTGATAAGGGTTGTCCACCCTTAATATATTTTTTTTGGACAATTTTTTTTATTTTTTTAGAAGATACAAATATATTTTTTTTTGCCCGGTAGTAATTTATATTATTTAAAAGCGAACCGTATATCTTAAAGATTATGAACCATTTTTGCATGTTCATAACAATATTTTACTGTAATACTATTTCTAAAATAAATAGCCTATATACTACAATACATTCATTCCCAGAAACTATAACAGAACTATAATACGCGGCAATAAATAATGCTCATCGAGGCTTAGAGAGAGAAATCGGCTAGATTCTGCTTCATATATTGTTTCTTTCGCACAGACTGACGAATGCGTGTGAAACGTCACATACTAACTGAGTGACAACGCTCTACGAAACCGAACTGGCCGGTTGTTGCGTTCTAAACATCGATGTGCATTATTTAATGCCGGGTACTATACTTTTCTATAATCCACGCGGGTTAAGCGAATGTATGCAATGCTGATGTGTATGAATGCATGCAATAACCCGCACGTATTATTACATGTATTAGCTTACCCCGCGCGAATTATAGCAATGTTATAGTATCTGTAATATGGAATTCCGCAAAGTAACGCCTGCTTCTATTAATCACATTCTTTCACAATAAAATGTGAAAAATAATGAAAATATCAATATTATTGTATAAAAACACCGTTTTTTTTTACTTAATTTATTAATATACACTTTTTAGTGCAATTGAGTGTTTTTTTTTTCAAGTTATTTATTTAGTTCATAGTATTTTCAGCGGTTCTTAATAAATGCTCTAATTTGGAATTAAATCTGTCCGTGTAACTCAAAAAAGTCTGTTACATACATAGATGTAAAACTTAAAGCATAGTGTTATAAAAAATAACTTGCAAAACGTGTAAAAAATAGCAATAGTATTTATAGATTCTCCTACCCTTATCCCACTCTAAGTGGGGTCGGCACAACATGTTTTTCTCTTCCATTCTCTCCTATCGTTCGTCAGCTCTGGCGCTACTCCTTTTATATGCATGACATACTTCACACAATCCAACCATCTCTTTTTAGGCCTCCCTCTAGTCATATATCCATCCATATTCATACTCAACACTCGTTTGGTCACATAATTTTCATCCCTCCACATGTCCATACCATCCCAATCTTGCATCTCTCGTCTTTTCTATAATGGGCGCAACTTTCAGACTTCTTATATACCCATTTCTTATTTTATCCCATCTTGTCACACCACGGATCCAACTTAACATTCTCATCTCATTTGCATGCACTCTTTCTCTAATTCATCGTACGTTCGGATATAGTCGCGGGTTCGATTCCCGCCGAGGGCCAACATTTTCTATAAACAAATCGTTGGTTCTTCAAGCCTGGGTGTGTATTTGTATTTAAGTATGTATTTAAACTTATATATGTAGTATATCTACCAGTTGTCCGTCACCCATAACACAAGTATTAAGTTACTTACTTTGGGGACTGACGACCGTGTGTGTAAATGTCCCATATATTTATTTATTTATTTCCAGACTATAGAATCTCGTGAACACATAGAAGGTGAGGAAGAAGTGGGTACAGTGAATGTATCTCAGTTGAATCTTGTGGACTTAGCCGGGTCGGAGAGGTCAGGACAGACCGGTGCAACTGGCAGGAGGTTTAAAGAAGGGACCCATATTAACAAATCATTGTCAGTATTGGCGCTGGTCATTAAACAGCTATCTGAAGATCCAAACAAGTAAGATTTTAGTTTATCAGATATTATTTAATTTTTAATATACGCTTAGTATGGAAATATAAAAATTTATTTATAACAAATATGTACAAGTTATATCTATCTTAAATTACTTACACGCTACTACTATACAAATCATGCCCACGTGGAATGGTCTTAAGAATGCTGGCAGCGTTTCCGCGTTGAATCGCTAAGCTGATTCTTTGTGCGTAAAAGGAGCCAGCCCTCTTGTCACCCGAAGAGGCGATCGACCGAGGTGTTAAAATGGATAAAATTTTTTTTGCCCTTTGGCTCCATGGCCCTAAGGTCTCAACTGCAAACGGCACAAATATATAACTCTCAAGTATTAAAGTGACTTAACTATTTAGTTATTTTGTGGCACTTTACAATAAGGCCTCGTTCGCAGTTAAAAATACCTGAAACCTCCACGCAGACATTTTATTAACAATTATGTGTAAGTACTTTACCTATTGAGATTGTTTTAGATTACTTAAAAAGGCGATGTTAAAGTAAATAACGTTCTGTTAATATCCCACTGCTGGGAATAGGCCTCCTCTCTCCGTTTTTTGGAGAGAAGGGTTGGAGCTAAGTCCTACCACGCTGCTCCAATGCGGATTGGTAGGTTACACATATCCCTAGAATTCTCTAGAGATATGCAGTTTCCTCACGATGTTTTCCTTCACCGAAAAGCGTGTGATAAATCGCAAATATCAATTAGACACATAAGTTTTAATAGAAAAACTCATTGGTTCCTGCCCGGGTTCGAACCCATGTTCTTTTTTTTACGTTTTTGTATATTATCTATATATATTTTTTGTAGCTATATAAAAGAGCAAATATTTGTTTCAGGCATGCCAACTACCGTGACAGCAAATTGACGCGAATTTTGCAAAATTCCCTTGGTGGCAATGCAAAAACTAGCATAATATGTGCAGTGACTCCCGCCGTTGTAGAGGAAACCATATCCACCTTGCAGTAAGTATATGTTTTTTAATTCTTTCTCATTCTCTTGCCCTTATCCCACTCTAAGTGGGGTCGGCACAACATGTTACAAACATGTCATACGATTTGGCTACATATTTTACGACCGGCTGCCTGCTTGACGTCATCTTACCTTAGTCGCCTTTTACGACACCTCGGTAAAAAATGAGGGTGGTCTATTCTATGCAGCCGGATACCACACGGCACATACCTTAGTCGCCTCTTACGACACCTCGGTAAGAAAGGAGGGTGGTCTATTCTATTCTGCCGGATACCACACGGCGGACTTCTGTAGATGTACACTGTGGGAAAATAAAGTGAAAATAATAAAAAAAAGTATTAATACATCGCAGACCTAATATTAAAGTGACCTAATTTGCTTTACTACTTCTAATACTAACAAATTTGGCACACGCGTATAAGAAAGGATTGTGCATCGTAAATTTAGCATTACATAGATTATCTTACATCTCACATTATAACGGAATAATTTCTGTTTTTTATTTCTTAAAACGAATTAATCACATTTTTAAACAAGTCAAATTACAAAAAAAATAAACTTTTGAGAACATAAAATATCGCCAACCGCCGGATTCGGGGCAATATCCCATGCTAATGATGGTTAGTGCTTCGGAACCGAGTTTCTTGCTGGTGCTTTTCAGTAAGAGCAACATTCCGAACCAGTGTAGCTTATTAAATCTAATTGATCCTTGACGATTCAAAAGTGCTTGTAAAAAGCCTACTTGAATAGAGATTGTTTTGATTTGATTACAATGTACAGTTTCAAAAACTAGCTTTTCCATCTTATACGATCCAAAAATAAAGCGAAACGCTGTAATATGTGTGAAGTGCTATCTTTCGAAATGTATTTCTGATACAAGCAATATAACAGAACTAACTACTTTGCTATAATCCGCAAGGGTTAAGCGAATGCATGCAAAGCCATTGTGTATGAAGCAGGCAAAATCTACGCACCTTATACATGCAGGACCAGCCACCACATGCACCCCAAGGCGCAATTCACCAGCAACAACGCACACAAAAGCAGCACACACACCCACCACCACAATCTCGACGATCGTTTCGCCCCGAAACCGAAGCATCATCAGGAGGATAGGCTCCACGACAAAAATCGTAATGCGATCATTATGTGATCATTATGCTTCATGCACATTGGCTTTGCATGCATTCGCTTAACCCTTGCGGATTATAGCAAAGTAGTTAGTTCTGTTATATTGCTTGTAATATGGAATTCCGCAAAGTAACGCCTGCTTCATACACATTCGTATTACATTATCATACATTTCGTCTTAATAACTTCGTCTATAATTGCACAGACAAAACCAAAGATATTTCTCCAAAGAAATTGACGATATGTAGGCGATCTGGTCTATGACCTTCCCCATTAGAGCCCAATGATAATGAAGAAAACAGCAAAAAAAAGAAAGATATACTCGGAGTAAAATAAAAGTGGTGCACCCCGTGCACGAGAAAAGAAGGGGGACTTTAAATGCAGTTTTGTCAATATTACATATTTTCGTTCCGAATTTTTTTGTCTTTAACATATAATTATCTCCGCCGTATGGTATCCGGCTGAGTAGAATAAAAAGTAAAGTAGCAGCCTGTTACAATCTCACTGCTGGGAATAGGCCTCTCTCCGTTTGTGGAGAGAAGGGTTGGAGCTCAGACCTACCACGCTGCTCCAATGCGGTTTGGTAGGTTACACATATCGCCAGAATTCTCTAGAGATATGCAGGTGTCCTCACTATATTTTCCTTCACCGAAAAGCGTGTGATAAATTGCAATTATCAATTAGACACATGAGTTTTAATAGAACAACTCATTGGTGCCTGCCCGGGTTTGAATTCGTGTTCCCCTCGTAAGAGTCGCACGGTCTCACCGCTGGGCTATCACAGCTTTGAGTAGAATAGACCACCCTCATTTCTTACCGAGGTGTTGTAAAGACGACTAAGGTAAGTCCACCCACTGTGTGGTGTCCGGCTGAGTAGAATAGATCACCCTCTTTCTTACCGAGGTGTCGTTAAAGGCGACTAAGATAAATTGACGTTAGGCAAGCGGTCGTAAAATACATAGCAGAATCATGTGACAACATGTTGTGCCAATCCCACTTAGAGTGGGATAAGGGTAGGAGGATGAGGATGATTAACAGATAATTATCTCATTTATTTTATATCTCATATTTACAGATTCGCTAACAGAGCCAAAGCAATTAAGAACACGCCGGCTGTTAATGCTGTTGCGACAGATGCTACGATGATCCAGACACTTACCAAGCAGTTATCAGCGCTCAAGACTCAATTGGAGAGCAAAAAGAATCTTGAGGTACGTCTTAAAATCTCTGATAACCATCCCGAACTAGCAGCCTTACTATCCCACTTATGGATAAAAGCCTCCACTCTACTGGGACGCGCTTTCAACCGCTTTTAAATCGTCAACGATCAATATGAGTAATGAAGCTACAACTGTTTTGGTATGTCACTCTTACCGAGAAGAACCAGCAAGAATCTCGACTCAATTGAATTGCGACTCAATTGAAGACGTAACCTTTACTATCCCACTTACTTTCAACCGCTTTTGAATCGTCAACGATCAATATGAGTAATGAAGCTACAACTGGTTTGGTATGTCACTCTTACCGAGAAGAACCAGCAAGAATCTCGACTCAATTGAATTGCGACTCAATTGAAGACGTAACCTTTACTATCCCACTTACTTTCAACCGCTTTTGAATCGTCAAGGATCAATATGAGTAATGAAGCTACAACTGGTTTGGTATGTCACTCTTACCGAGAAGAACCAGCAAGAATCTCGACTCAATTGAAGACGTAACCTTTACTATCCCACTTACTTTCAACCGCTTTTGAATCGTCAAGGATCAATATGAGTAGTAAAGCTACAAACGGTTTAGAATGTTATTCTTACCAAGAAGAACCAGCAAGAATCTCGACTCAATTGAAGACGTAAACGAAATTGTTTTGCTTTTTCAAACCATGACGTCTTAAAGACGCACAATTTAAGTCGTTGCCGTGATTCTTTAAGGGAGAAATTCAAAGAAATAGGCGTCATGACTGTAGCTTCTCAATATATTTATAGTAATATACTATTTGTAAGAAAAAATATTGACCTTTATAGTAAGAATAGTGATAGATACGACAGACACACTAGAAACCGAAATAAACAAATGACGCCAAGGTTGCGCCTCCAAAAGGTTCGAAAATCATTTGTCGGTCTCTGTACACGTTTTTATAATAAAATTCCCCAACATTATCTAGATAGCCTTTACACAAGTTTAGAAATTATCTTAAAACGATGCTACTACATAAAGCTTACTATACAATTGAAGATTATTTATGTGATAGTAGCATATCTTAACTGCAGTCAGCTACGCACCAAGCTGCAACGATTAATTTGTAACCATCAATCAAATTGTAAAAAAATATATATAAATTAAAAAAAAACAATGGCCGCCGAGTTTCTTGCTGGTTCTTCTCGGTAGGAGCAAACTTCCGAATCAGTGGTAACTTCTTGAAAACATTGACGATTCAAAAGTACTGTAAATATTCTACTTGAATAAAGAATATTTTGAGTTTGAGTTGCCAAATGAGCGTTCGGAATTCGTCCTAAGAACATGTGAGTAAAATAGACAGAGTTATCTATAGTTCATATAACGTTATCCTTTTGAAAAATTATGACCCCAATTCACACTTCATGGTATGAAAAGAAAGCGTTTCGCGGTCTTCGTTTACGTCTTAAATTGAGTCGCAATAAGAGTTCATGGTAGGCCTGCAGAATCCTACACCCAACAGTGGGATGACAGGCTTCATTATATGGGGACAATGCCTTAGCATTCACTTATTGTTACAGAAAGACAACTTCAATCTACAAAAGCAGATAGGAAACCTCCAAAGACTTATCCTCAACGGATTCAGTCATAGAAGCAACACAAACTTGTTAAGTGGTGCCCGGAGAAAACTCCACCATCCCAGACGAGTTACCATCTCAACACTTCATCCTATACAAGAAGATCCAGTTGCAATAGCAGATGGCCTTAAATACAAGTAAGTTTTTGAAAACCCTTTTTTAAGGTAAAGTCAGAATAGATGCCACCAAATAAAAATGATTGTTTTTTTAATAGTGACATTACTTTACTTTATTATTACATTACATTGACATTACATTACTTACCACAGACTATGTTATCTCTATACTCTATATATATCTCTACATTATAGTTATTCTTTAACTACATTCTATGTAAGTACAAAAATAAATACCTTAAATGTCGGATTAAATCCTCCTCCTTCGATAATGTCTGCCCCAAATGACGTCATTTGGAAACAACTATTGTATTTTCGAGTATTTGCAAGAAAGTGGCGTGATTCTTGTGTTTCGCCACAAAGCAATGAATACAATGGCTCATGTGGCGGAGTCAACACTGGCAATTTCAATTTACCATTAAGGCAGCATAATCCAGGCGTTTCTCCGGAAAAATTTAATGCACCACAATACTCGCAAACAACGTCCATTTGCCCAATGCAAACGCTAGGATGCAAGCTGTAATCATTGCTGCAATCGTATCGAAACGCTGCTCGATTCAAATCAGCTAAATATCTTGTTCTGCGTCGCAAATTATCTATTTGTTGCCTTCTGTTGTTCGCTCGACGATTCTGAATTGCCAACCGAGCTGTTTCACGGGCTGCTTCACTTTGCTCTCATGATTGAGAAGCACGAAGTCGAGCCATACTATCGCGGCGCTGTTCACGTGCAATTTCTTGTTCTTCTTCAGTCCTTTCATTTGCAGTATTTTGTATTCTTCTTGCATTACGGCTTTGTCGGGAAAGATTCGATCGTCTTGGTCGCGGCATTATTAATTAAACTTCACTTCACTTCAATCCACTTGTTAATTATTTATTTAATAGAAATAGTTTTAATATTGATTTCTTACAAATATCAAATTGTCATCCATACGTAGAGTTGAGTAGCTCGCGAGCTAAAGACAAGAAAGATATATATCTCTCCAGAAGATATAAACACTCTCTAGCTCGCATGTGTTTCAATTATATCTCTATATCTTTAATCTTAAGAGTCAATTTTCGTGACGAGTTACGGCTCGTTCAGAGTTAGAGTGAAAGAGATGAGCTTATATAACAATTTACATGTCAAAGAGAGATACGAATAACTCTATTGCATATTTGTATTAAAAAATGTAAACTACGGATTTTCGGAACGACAACACGCGCCGGCGTTCAGTTTTTTTGTGCTTTATGTCAAAGACATAAAATGCTTAATTGGATGCAAATGTACCAAAAAAAAAATCACTAATTCGCGAACGATTATTTATTTACATTCCATTCTTAGTGGGAAGAAGTCATCCTTACCTGTACATATCAGAAAAGTGTAAATAATAGTGTACATAATAAATAGAAAAAAATAAAAAATAAAGAAAATATGTAGCATAATTTATATAATAAATAAAAAAGTACAATACCGCCTTACTGAGTTCTAAGTCCGGGCTAAAAGAGCCGAAGATATATCGGATATATTTTTAGTCTTAGTCGCTTTATACTCTCAAGCCGTACTGAGCTAAAAGAGTTAAAGATATAAAAGAGTGATATATATCCCAAGAGCGAAAAGATATATATCACTCTTTTCTTGTCAGGGATACATTTCGCCCATGTCTATCCATACGTCAATACATAGTTGTCATTTTACGTCAATTACATAGCTGTCATTTGCGTTTTGTTATTCCGAGTCTGATTCTTTTTTGTTATACCACGTTTTATAGTGACTGACGTTTCATGTCAAGTCACACGGTAACGCTGTCGAACGGGATAAAAAGTCCTATGTCCATCTCCTGGCTCTAAGCTACCTCCCTACCAATTTTCAGCCGAATCTGTTCTGCCGTTCTTGAGTTATAAGTGGTGTAACTAACACGACTTTCTTTTATAAATATATAGATAATAGATTACATTGACATTACATTACTTACCACAGACTATGTTATCTCTATACTCTATATATATCTCTACTCTATATATACTCTATACTCTAATGCATCATTAATTTTTATTTTTTTTACTTAACTGCTGTGCTTTTATATGCATAGATGGTCAGCATAGTTGCCTTCCAAATAAAAATGTTTATGTTACGTTTATATTACCCTATTAGTAATTTTCCACGGATTTTCCAAAATTCACCACATTTGAATTCACCAAGTTTTCCACGGATTTCCTAAAAATGTTCATTTTTGGAAAAAATCTTGAAATTAAAAAAATATTTCAACTAACATTTTATATTATTTTATTTTTTATTTTATTGGTATTTGGGAAACGAACAGTACAAATTGAACATAAATATATAAGTTATAAAAAATTCATAGACCAAACTTTGTTTCCACTTATAACTAATACATTTTTAAGACAGCGAAGAAGTATAGTGAGTCTTCACTATCACAAATTCGACAATTGTTTCGCCCTGCAACCGAAGCATCATCAGGAGATAGACTCAACGACAAAATCGCAAAATTACATTTCACACCCACAAAAGATTCATTTGTACAAAAGTACTTTAGTATTATAGATCTCCGCAAAGTAACGCCTAATTCTATAAATGATTCATCTCCACTTATTCGTCTCGTGTCTGTTTATTGAAAAAAAATATATTCTCATCTTTTTATTTTAGTTGCAACGACATTGTTTGAGACTTAGTTGAGATAAAAACCTCTTATTTCTTTATTGCTGATAACGGAGTCGAAACTGATAATCAAGTGTTTTTAATTTGATAATTTTATAACTCTACCTATATAGAACTTCTTTGTTAAAAAACAAACCTATACCTACCTAATACCTTTTTTTAAAGAAAATGTTGTCAAAGAAGCTGTCATTGAATTTTGATTATCGAATTGACTTTTCCATTTCTTCTCGTAAACGCTGGGCGATTAATTTATTTAAAGTGAATATAATAAGTAAATTCCTTACCTATGCCTAAAAATTGACTCTAAAACTACTGAACGGACTTTTATGTGCTTTCCCTCAATAGACAAAGTGATGTATTAAGCAATTTAAGGTGTATAATTTGTTATGTGTAAATTTGGTTACTGTTAAAAATGTCGAATTCGCTAAAAAATCCGACTCGGATAAAATGTATGATTGCGACAATCGTATGAAAATTCGTTGATTCGTTTTGAGGATAACGCAAGTAGATAGGAGATTTTTTTTATAATTTCGTCTACGAATGCGTCATCTCTAGATGACGCATGTAAAGTAACAGCCTGTTAATAGTAACAGGCTGTTAACAGCCCAGCAGTGGGCATAGGCCCACTGCTGGGCTAAGGCCTCCTCTCTCCGTTATTGGAGAGAAGGATTGGAGCTAAGTCCTACCACGCTGCTCCAATGCGGATTGGTAGGTTACACATATCCCCAGAATTCTCTAGAGATATGAAGGTTTCCTCACGATGTTTTCCTTCACCGAAAAGCGTGTGATAAATTGCAATTATCAATTAGACACATAAGTTTTAATAGAAAAACTCATTGGTGCCTGCCCGGAGTTTGAACCTATGTCGTCTCTAGAGAGTCGCACGGTCGCTAGGCTATCACAGCTTTAACGCATGATCAATAACTTCGAATAACAGTAAAAAAAATTGTTTTAAAGTCTCAATAATTTAAAGCCCCACTATATAAACATTAATGCTGCCGTTTTCGTTATACTGGAAAATGGCTAACCTTAAATCCTTGAATTTCAGCCCCGTCTCTTTAAACACGTTGCCAGAGTTTTTACCAATCAAAAATTCCTCTAGTCTTAGCAACGTTGCGGAAGAGCCACGCCTTATTTCACCGCCCCCGTCTGACAGGAAAGTCTATTTCAGCGACGAAATAATTGAGATAGGTAAGTTCTTGAATGACATTGTCAAATTTTGTATATATATGATGTATATATGCTACACAATATATTTATTATTAACTGACCTAGCATATGCATTACAGTTTATACTATTGTAATACCAAAAGTAATAATTCAATTATATTATATATTACTAGCAAAGCCCCGCGGTTTCACCCGCGTTCATACAGATCTCGTGGTAGAAAAGTCTACGAAGTCGGACTATAGATTTATTTTGTAGATTAATTTATTATAAAAAAATGGTTATCATTAGTATTCTTGGAATAAGAGCTAACTCACCAAATGCAGGCCCTGCTATAACGGTCGCTACAATAAATTTGTTATGGCATTATTTGCTTTCGATATACATTCTTAAAATCGTAATATCTTTTGATTGGGATGGCGGATTTTAATAATTAAAATAGTATTTTACTGGTATTGAAACAGTTATTAATAAAATATCATTTAATGGGATAAGGATTAATACAGAGATATGAATAAAATGGTTTGATTATTGTCGGCACTTTTACCAACTTTTACAATGTAAAAAAGTAGTTATATTGGCATAACTATAATAGTTAGACATATGGTATCGCGGACTTTTTTATGGATATTGATACGTTCTATAATACTGTAGAACATTTTTTTGTTCTATCATCAATAGTTTCCGCAGCGCACGCGATGAAATTTTTCCCAACTTATTACAATTTTATTAGGGATCCCTATTATTTTTGAAAATGACATATAGCCTATGTTGCTCAGTGAAGAAGCAGCTTTCCAATGGTGAAAGAATTTTTGAAATTGGTCCAGTAGTTTTTGCGTGAAAACGTAACAAACATACATACAAACATACAAACAAACATACAAATCTTTCCTCTTTATAATATTAGTATAGATATAATAAGTTCGTAATTTTGTATTATGTTTCTACGAGAACTAACGCCTTATTCCATAAATTGTTTATTGCAATGCCATCAAAATTTTGAATATTTGTATGTACTCGAAATAAACAAACAAAATAAATTAAAAATATAGTTTCAAAAGTTTTATAAGTACCTACTTTCAAATGTTCTGAACAGTGTGTTAGATAAGAAACAGAATAATGATATAATGTGAAAGAGAACAGACTAGATTTTACCAGGATAAAACTATCATGACAGGTTGCAGGCTCTCTATACAATTTGGATGTTTAAAAATATTAAACGAAGTTGTTCCGTTTATTTATTTACAGTAATGGCTATGATAACAGTACTTTAATTCAGACCCAGAATCAAATATATCCAACTTAGATAATTTTTCGTTTTAAAGAATTCTTCACTTTAAAGTATTGTGCGATCCAATTCGATCCGATCCGATTAAGATCCAGTTTCCTTTTTGAGTTCTGCCCACCTAGTGGGGGTTTACGAACACTGCGATTTTAGGAGTCCCCACTCCAATTCCTTAGATCCCAATATCTGTTGAATCTTCGACTATATGCGTCGAGCATCACCTTTTATGCTTTGCGATCCGGAGTGAAATTTTAAATTTTTTTTTTCACTCTAGCAAGCATAAATAGCTTTATAAATTTATGTCATAATAGCTAAACAGTGAGACCGTATGACACCTAACCTCCTGAGATCATATATCCCCCTGGGTTTAGAACCTAATCTTGGTTGAATCCGAACCTCAGTCTGGCACTAATAAGTTTAAAAAAAGGTTATGCTTTATTGTTATATTTAGAATTTGATATATTTCTGTAAATGTTATGTGTTATGTGTATATCTCGCGTAGTAGAAGCTACAAGTCTTCTCTTCAAAATTTGAAAGGAGGCCTCTGTTCAGAAGTGGGATAGTAAACGGCTGAGTGTTTAAGAAAAAAATCTGGACATAATTCCAGAATACATGGAACATTAATTAAAATTACATATACGTACACAAATTGTGACAGAAACTATAACAGAACTACTTTGCTATAAACCGCATGTGTTAAGCGAATGTATGTAATGCTAAGTGTATGAAACAGGCAAAATTCACGTACCTTACACATGCAGGACAAGTCATCACACGTATCCCACGAAGCCGCCACCAGCAATTTACACAAGCAATACACACAACCACCACCAAAATCTCCACGATCGTTCACCCCGTAACCGAAGCATCTTTAGGAGGATAGACTCCAGAACAAAATCGTAATGCATTACGATTAGTCTGTTATATAATATGGAATTCTGCAAACTAACGCGTGCTTCTAAAAATCATACAAATTGAAGCATTTCCATGCATATCATACACATGCAAAATACCATACACACACACTTATACACACATAGACACACACACAGACTTCTCTAGCGTCCTGATTACAATATGAATACAAAAGTAATAATAAAATTATTTTGCTATAATCCGCGATACAGTAAATAGAAAATATATATAGTGTTTAATGTATAGTGGACTATCAGTATTTTCATAACCGATACGTGCAGTAATACACAAGCACTACACAGGTTCACTATCACAAACTCAACAATCGTTTCGCCCCGCAACCGAAGCATCATCAGGAGATAGACTCCACGACAAAATCGCAAAGCTTGCTTTGCGATTTTGTCGCAGTGCGATTTTTGTCGTGAAGCCTATCCTCCTGATGATGCTTCGGTTTCGGGGCGAAACGATCGTCGAGATTGTGGTGGTGGGTGTGTGTGCTGCTTTTGTGTTCGTTGTTGCTGGTGAATTGCGCCTTGGGGTGCATGTGGTGGCTGGTCCTGCATGTATAAGGTGCGTAGATTTTGCCTGCTTCATACACATTGGCTTTGCATGCATTCACTTAACCCGTGCGGATTATAGCAAAGTAGTTAGTTCTGTTATATTGCTTGTAATTTTATTATTACTTTTGTATTATGGATCTCCGCAAAGTAACGCCTAATTCTATAAGTTACAATATGAATACTGTTAACATAATTTAAATCCGTTTGTTTGTTTGTTTGTTTGTTTGTTTGTTTGTTTGTTTGTTTGTAATCTCTTTATTGCATGTTTTAATGCAATGGCGGGCTTATTCCGTAATCGGAATCTCTTCCAGCCAACCACTTAAATTTTGACAAAGGTTCTAATAAAAATTTAAAACTAACTATAAAAAATTAAAATTAAAATAAAACTTAAAATACAGAAAACTTAAATTAAGAAACAAAAATAGAATTAAAAGTAATACGAAATAATAAAATAATATTATAGTACATATAATATTGGCTATTATTGGGTTATTATTATCTATTATTATCCGTTATTGGCTGTATGTACAAATTCAACTAATATTTTGTAAATTAATAATTCAAGGTAGAATTTTGTAACAAATAAATATTTTACTATATTTAAGTAGGGTCTACTCATTCGAACCTTTTCCAAATTCTAGTAATTCAGATAAATTATATTTATTTATAGACAGTGACGATGACACGCCGATAAATGTGCAAACTTGTTCGCCGTACCACAGTTGCTACGGTAAGATATTTACTCGACTGAGTATTTTTTTATTCGTTACAAGTTTACGCTTTATTACTATAATTTGATTTTAAATTAAAGTAAGTCTTAAGTAAAATAAGTGAAAACCTACACTTCTTTTTATAGTTTCTACACAAAAAAAAAATAAGTTAAGGTAAAGCTGTGATAGCTGTGATAGACCGTGCGACTCTTTTGAGGGGGTCACGAGTTCAAGCCCCGGGTAGGCATCAATGAGTTTTTCTGTTAAAACTTACGTGTTAAATTGAGAATTGCAATTTAACACACGCTTTTCGGTGAAGGAAAATCGTGAGGAAACCTGCATATCTCTAGAGGATTCTGGGGATATGTCAAACCTACCAATCCGCATTGGAGCAGCGTGGTGGGTCTTAGCTCCAACCCTTGTCTCCAGAAACGGAGAGAGAAGGCCTATACCCAGCAGTGGGATTGTAACAGGTCGTTACTACTACTTTTTTTATTACTATTACTAATTAGCACAATTTACAGCAATAGGTACAGTTTAGCCGATGGGATTGAAAAAAAAACTTATTAATTCTTAAGTTTCCTATATAATTGAATAACTGAATAAGTACATATTATATAAATGTATTTTATAATGTGGGTTTATTATCCATCTATTATCTCTTTCTTCACTTGGTTATATAATAATAATAATCGTTTATTAGACACCTTAATTTAGCATTCATAGACAGATTTACACTATTTCCTGTACTAGGCAAAACCTGTTTTACAAAAGGTAGTTCTATATAATAAATTTCCGTAAGTGTTTGTTTGTGTGCAAGACAATGTGTAATGAGTGAAGTTGTTATAGTCACGGAAAGGAATTTCAAGGAATCTAGTATTCATTAATAGAGTTACATTTTTTTTTACCGCCGTGTGGTATCCGGCTGAGTAGAATAGACCATCCTCATTCCTTACCGAGGTGTCGTAAAAGGCGACTAAGGTAAATTGACCCACCGTGTGGTATCCGGTTGAGTAGAATAGACCACCCTCTTTCTTACCGAGGGGTCGTAAAGTACGACTAAGGTAAGTTGACGTCAGGCAGGCGGCCGGTCGTAAAATTCGTAGCCAAATCATGTGGCAACATGTTAACATGTTGTGCGGACTCCACTTAGAGTGGGATAAGGCCAGGATGATGAGAGTTAAATTTTTTTAAGATAGTTTATTTCTGTAATTATAATAACTAAATTTACTAATTAACTTTACTAGCTGACCCTGTAAACGTTGTTTTGCCATATAACTTATTTCTAGGGAATTTCTAGTGTATATTATATAAAAAAACTTTGGGATGGACAACCCTATCACTTAGGGTATGAAAAATAGATAGTAGCCGATTCTTAGACCTACTGAATATGCATATAACATCATCCTCCTGCCCTTATCCCACTCTGAGTGGGGTCGGCACAATATGTTATAAAACATGAAGTCACATGATTCGGCTATGTATTTTACGACCTGCCTGACGTCAACTTACCTTAGTCGTATTTACGACCCCTCGGTAAGGAAGAGGGTGGTCTATTCTACTCAACCGGATACCACACGGTGGGTCAACTTACCTTAGTCGCCTTTTACAACACCTCGGTAAGAAATGAGGGTGGTCTATTCTACTCAGCCGGCTACCATACGGCATTGAATATACATATACATTTTATAAAAATCAGTCAAGCCGTTTCGGAGGGGTATGGTAACTACTAACATTGTGACACGAGAATTTTTTAATTTATTTTATTATATACTTTACTTTATACAACAATATACATATAAACACTCAGATCAATCGAACTCCAACATTACTGAATATTAAATAAATGAAAAAAAGATTTGCTCAAAACAATATCTCACCGATCAGTCAAGCAGCGACTTACAAACAAACGGCTAGATCCCTCATATATGTTAACCAAAGTGTTAACTCCATTTCGGATTAAAAAAAAAGGAATAGTGCCGTTGCCCACCAGTGACATATCAACAGGCCGCTATTTTACCATGCGATGTTTTTTTTATTATTTCAGAGTCGTCTAAAACTCCTCCTTGTATATTAAGAAAGAATGCTAGACAAGCCGAGAAAAACTTTAAAGATATCGTAGAGTTAACGGAACGAGAAAAAATTTATACGCCTAATGTAGTAAGTTTGCCTTTTGTTGACCACACATAAGAATTTATGATCAAAATAAGTCTTAAGCTATTAGAACCAGCCTTTCTCCTAATATTTTGGCGCACGTTAGTTTTAATTTTCTAAACATAAAATAGTATAACTAATGTGTTAAATTTGCTACGTAAAAATGTAGCCATCATAATATTTATAAAACAAGTCAAGTTAATAAAAGTTTTAAGCAGCTTTTCATGTCCCTACTGTTCCACTGACAAGTACCCTCGCTTGGAGCTTATCTTGGCAACAGCATCAAATAATGCTTATCATAATGAGGCAAAACTCGCAAAGCGAGATCACGTGAGTACATGTGACCACGTGATATTAGAAAGTCAACGCTGATTGGCTACCAAATGACCGGGAGACGCTGTGATTGGCTAACAACAGAATGAGTAGATTGACGCACTCTCATGCTGTGCATCGTCACATGCCTAATAATGTAGAATTTCAGATTGCAAAAAAGAATTTGGAAGATACCTTCACATACTTACATTGCAAGTTAAATAAAAGCTTTTAAATACTGCATTGTTTATGAACATTATTTAAGTTAGTATGCCGATAATGCATAGGCCTTATAAGATAGACCTTATATGGCATATATGCCATCGCGGAATTTTTAATAGCCCAAACAAAATTCAACTATTCAGTGTTCTTATATCTCAAGGAGGCGGCGTTTTTTATGAAAGCTCTCAGGTGGCTTGACTCTTTCTGAAATTATTTTTATACCTCAACTAATTAACACAAAACACTAACAAATGACACGATAAAACTTAAATCGTAAATCAGTCTATTTTTTAGTTTATCAGACAGACAGACACGCCTGGAGCCATTGTTCTATTTAATATGGCGTTAAATTTAATGCGAAAGTCTCTCCGTACACTAGTGATGTGACTTGAGTGGTAAAAGTCGGTTAATAAATAATCGATTTTTTCCTTCCAAATAAATCGATGTATAAAAATCGATTTTCCGGAGACGAAAATTAAAATCGATATTGTATTAAAGTAATCGATTAATATACAAATCGATTATATTTTGATATCCCTACCGTACACTCGGGCTAAACTAAAATATTGAACTAACATTGATAAAGTTTTATACAGTTAAAGATTAAATACCGGCGTAATAAACCTATAACCATGGTTTTCATGTACAGAAATAAATTTATATTTCACTTGTTGTTTTAAGTATATTTTCCCAATATTTTAAGGTTGAACTCATGGAGAAGTTAGAAAACACAACAATAAAAATTGCTGAATTAGAAGAAAGTATAAATAAACTAAATGAAATTAGTAAGAGTAAAGATGACGAAATGGACATATTGAAAAGTAAAATAAATGAGGCCAGAGAAGAAATAAAAGACATGACCTCTACTAAAGTGAGTAAATTATTCTTATAGGTTTAGGTATTATTATTATTATATATATTACAGTAAACCACAGTCATCTGTAATGGAAACAAACCCAAAGTTGAGAACTATGGTAATAATGGTATGGTTTCCTGAAACATTCTATGGGAGTGTTTAATTAATTGTATTATTGAAACATTAAGGCTGTGGTTAAATTTTTATATTATTCCCTTTCAAAAGCACGCGAGTGAAGGCATGATTATGATATCAAAGTTAACACCAATTTTGTTCTAATTCATAATGATTATAGTTTGTGTGTTTCTAATATGCAAAGAAACCTAATATGCAAATCTTTTTGCCATTTTAGGCTAATTTAGAAACAGCTTGTAACGACTATAAAACAAAATTAACTGATTGGGAGGTCAGTTACGAAACCTTACAAAAGAAGTTCAAAATGAGAGAAGAAGAACTTCTATCTATCTTGCATGAACATAGAAAGGGAGATAACAAAATAGGTATGACTTAAGCAATATCCTTAATTAAGTACTTGTTGCTCTCTTTTTATTGCATATTTTTCTTCGTGATTCACTTAAGTACTTATCCAATTTTATTAATATATTTATACAAATAATATTAATGCTAATAATTTTCTACATTTAGGCGAAATATCTTCTAAGGCTGTAGGAAGGGAATCATCACTGCTTATAGATATCTCACGAGATATATCTTTAGTAAATAGTGATAATGAGAATAGTGATATTATCTGCGAAGCAGAAAAACAGTTACACCACCAGTTGTGTTCGAATAGTGAATTAGAAGCTCAAATAAATCTCAAAAATCAAAACATTTTACATTTAGACGCTAAATTACACGCACAAAAACTTAAAATAGATACTTTAGAAAATATTAATAAAGAATTTGGAGATATGATTTCTGATTTAAAAAATAAAATATTGTCGATTGAAAACGAAAACGGTATATATAAGTCTACGATTGATAATTTAAATGTCACTATAGAAAATCAAAAATCAACAATTCAGAAAGCAATGTCAGATATCAAATCTTTTAACGATATAATTAAAGATTTACAGATTAAATTAAATGAGAAAGAAAACATTTCAACAAATACCAATAACACTGACTTGGAAAGTGTACATGAAAGGAATGATAATCTTACCGTAGCTATCCAACGTGAAAATAGATTAAATATGATTGAGTCTTTGATAGACGATCTTGACAGAGCCATAGATGATTGTCTTAACAATTGTAAAAATATAAACCGTACTAATCTAAATAATTGCAGTACTGATAAAATTAACGTAAGTAATGTTCATCAAGACATAGAATATAAAATTGGCAATCTGACTGATAAAATCAGAACAACAGTGCAACATCTGACTAAGTGTTGCCAAGATAAAGATGTAAAATTAAACGAAATAACGCTGCTTTATGAAAATAAATTAAAATCTGAAAATATTTCGCACTTACAACAACTTCAAGAAATAACCGAAAAAAGAGACTCACTCTTAAAAAATATTTTAGAAAAAACTACTACCTTGACCTCAGAATTTGGTATCGAAAACGTTGTTTCTTCGATTGACGATTCTGAAAATACATATGAACAGACAATTTTAGCTTTAGAAAAAATAGCCAACCATATCTTGTTATTAAATTCTAAATATGTAGCAGAGTGCAACAATGTGGAAGGAATTTTATCAGAAGCAAAAACAGAAATTCATAAACTCTCACAAGAGAATCTTAAATTGGTACAGGATATTTCAAATTTAGAAAAAACAAATGTGAGTTTGGCTGAAGATTTAATAAATATTAAAAATGACAGTAAAAATTTAACAATTAAGTTACAGAAAAGCAATATGATTTTAAACGAATTAAAACTGGATGTTGTGGACAAGTCCAGTGAAATAGAACTAATACAGAGTAAAGCTAAAGAATGGAAAGACAAATTTAAGGACCTTGAAATTTTTATGAAAGAACAAATATATGTAAATTTATGTATGTTAGAAACAGAAAATATTGAACTTAAATCAAAATGTTCAGAGTGGGAATCACAATCTAGACAAAGTCTAAATAGTATTGATTTTAAAACCAAACTTGCAAGTGGTGACCAAAAATCTATTTCAATAAAATCCGAGGACTTAAGATCATTTAAATCTCCTCCTAGTCTTTTAACAATTTGTTGCAATAGGATAATTGAAACTATTCAGCCTAATGAAAGTGAATATTTAGAAAGTGAATCAACTATTACTTCAGAATCCAAATATTGTTGTCAATGTAAAGAACTAGCGGCGGACTTAAATACTTTGCAAGAAGAAAATAGTTCTCTAAAATTACGGGTCTCATCGCTAGAAAGGTTAAACGAGTGTTACGTTAATGAAAAAGAAGAAGTTCAAAAAGAGGTACTGTTACTTTTAGAAAATTCCTATGAATTACAAAAAAAAATAGTTAATCATCGCACTAATTTGTCAACTTTAACCGCGACGACTTACGCAGAAAATAGATCATTAAGTTCTCAAATGAAGTTCTTGCAACATAACCATAACCGATTTCAGAATGTTTGTCAAAAGGATATACCAGCCTTAAAAAGTCAGTTGCAGGAACTCATGATTTTATTAAAATCTGTAAATATAGACACAAAAAATGAATCCATCAAGCAACATTTCACGCCACACTTTTTAGATTCTTCATTATATTCAAAATTCAAAAACGAATCTACTTTTGACGGCGATCTTTTGATGTTAGACACTAATATTACACTTACTACTTGTGATAATACAGTACTTGGTCAGGATCAAAGAAGCTTAGATGTAACTCAGGTTTGTGCATATAGTGAAGTAGCTTGTCAAACTAGTGCAAATGACGTAACAAATTATAACTTATTAAATTCTCAGATGGAAATGCAATCTTTAGATGACATGAAAATACTAGAAGCGTTAAAATCTTTAACTACAGAAAATAAGAAGTTACGGGATCTCGTGAACGAATATAATAAAAATAAAAAAACAATTTTAACAGATAAAATAAACAATCCTGTTGAACCTCAAACTATGTTAAATGAAATAAGTTGTTTAGGTAGTAATGAAAGCGTAGATTTCTCTCAGACATGTAAATGTAAAGACGATATTCGAGTAATTAAAGAAACACATAAAATAGAAATGGATATAAAGGCAAATCAATTAATTGAGCTTCAATCTCAAAAACATAATATTGAAGAAAAATATCGTAATTTAACTTTAGAAGAACCATCAAGTGAGCTTCTAGTAAAAAAATTAAATGCTTTAGAAATTGAATGTGAAAGTAAACGAAGTGAAATAATTGAGATAACACAAATTTTAAATAAAAAAAATGAACAGTTAAAACATCTCCAAAACGAAAATGAAACTCTATCCAATCAAGTTATGGAAGGTATTTCTGAACTAGATGATCTTAAAAAGGAATACGACTTATTAAAAGAGATAAACTGCCAACTCAAGGAAAACCATTCATTATTAAGCAAAAAAATTGAAGGTTTAAAACATAATAAGAGTGATGTAAAAAATAAAGCATGTACAGAATGCACTTTGAAAAATGAAATTATAAATACATTAAAAAATAATCTTTCGAGTGACTCTCGCATGAAACTGGACCGAAGCTATAGCGATTCCGAAAGTTCATCACGATATAACAAAATTTGCACGTTGCAAAATGAATTGCACGCGGGTAAAGAAGATTGTATCGAATTAAAAGAAGAAGTTACAACCATCAAAAATCATTTAGAACGCAGCAACCTATCGATTAGCCAAGGTATGGATTTGGACGAAAGCCTTAGGAATTCTCACATATATTCATTTGATAAAGAATTTGGAAATATACATCCGCAAGAAAATAAATGTAAAATGGAAAATACAACAGAAAGATCCCTGGATGAATATTCTTTAGATAAAGAAGAATGCCTGGTATATTTTGCTGAAAAATGTGATGCAAATAGAGGAAATCTACCATTTGATATGAAACTAGTAGATATAATGAAAATGTTATATGATAATATGGTGATGAAGCATGGTAATGAAATTGAAAATTTAATTAATAAATTACGAGACTTCGAGGAATCTAAAAATGAATTTCAAAAACAGTTGAATAATGTACAAATAGAAAAAAATCGAGTCACAAAAGAGTTAGATGAAAAAAATAATTACTTTCAAACTATGGCAAGTGTTGTTTCTCATATAAGAAATAATATAGAAAATATTAGTGATGAAACAAATATATCTGATGTCGTCATTAATTTTAAGGACAGGGTTTTAAAAATAATAGACAAAGAATTTGGATTTGCTTGTACACAAGTTTTTGAAATTTTGATACAGCAGTTGCATCAGACATATGATAATAATACAATAAATACGGATATGTTGCAGAATGAGAATAAAAAATTGCAAAATGATATACGACAACTACAGGAAAAGCTCGAATTTGTAAATGATAGTTTATCTAAATTAACTTTGGAACATACTGAAAAAGAAAATGAATTTAATTTGTTAAAAAGACAGAAAGAAGCATTACATGAAATAAGTTCAGCTGTAACTCTAGATATCGTTAGAAGGGAACAAGACTTGAGACAGAAAATCATTACATTTTACGAATTTATAAGTAAAAACAATTCACAAACTGAAGTAGATGTATCGAGATCGTCGAACGAACTTATAGACTTGTTATTCGATCTTATACGCAAGAGAAACGGCAATATTATCATTGACTTAGAAAGTGAGAGGAATAAGATTGCGATAGAAGCTAATAATTTGAAAACACAACTTGAATTAAAAGAAAGCGAATTACAAAAGCTAATTAACGAATTTACAGAAATACAAGATGTAAATAAAAACGTAAAATCTGATCTATCAACAAAAGAACAGGAAATTAAAATACAGATTTCACAACACGAGGATTTAAATAAAATTTATTTAATGAAAGTCAAAGAAAACGATGTGAACATGAGAACGATAAGTCGTTTGACAGAAGAAGTAAATATATTAAAAGAAACTATAATAAATAAGGACACCTTAATTACTTCATTGGAAGCTAAATGGAGTGCCTCTAATGAGAATTATAAATTGAGTGAATCTAAAATCTCCACACTTATGGAATCATTAGCAAATTCACGGAAAGAGATGGACTTTTTAAAATCTATAAATGAAACTATCATCAAAGAAAAGGAAAATTATTCTACTGAACTTGATAGAGCGAATACAACTATAAAACAAAACAAAATCGAATTAGACAACATGGCAACACATGTTTTAGCTCTGAAAGAATCAGTTAAACAAACGTCCTCTGTTGTTGATAAACTGACACAGGAATTAAAGTCTACTATTGATATAAATAAACAACTACAGGTGAATTTAGATGAAAAATGCCAAGATTGTTCCCGGTTGGAGATGAATATTAAAACACACGAAAAAAGTGCTGAAATACAGAGTAGAATGATTATTAGGTAAGTTTAATGTAATTTTTAATATATTTGTTTAAATAACAGAGCAAAGTTTATTTAATATATAATTAAAATAACCTAATCGCTCAGGCGCTGCAATAGTGGCACAACTCAAAAAATCAGGTTTTGAGATAAATAGGTTTAAAGTTTTAATTGCTAGGTAAAATGCATATAAAATGCAAAAAAAATGCATATATATTATTAGTAAATATAATTTGGATTCTTAATCTATAAATATAAATATCTGGGACACGTACTTACACGGTCGTCCGTGCCCAAAGTAACTCAATACTTATGGGTGACAGGCAACTGGTAGATATACTACATATATAATTTTTAATCGATACTTAAATACAAATATACACCCAGGCTCGAAGAACCAACATATTTTTTATAGAACATCGGCAGGAAACGAACCCGCGACCCGCGAAGCTAAGGGTAGGGTCTCTACCCACTGCGCCAACGGGCCAGTCAAGATAAATTCAACTATAAATTGTCTCACTTCTTAAATTAGCTAGAAGAGATCTCTGTCAAAGGGCCTTTGACCTTCGTACACTGTTTATTTATTGACTAGTTTTTGCCCGCGGCTTCGCTCACGCTCAATTTGCTCTGCCCCAGTATCTAATTTAATTAAAATTTATGATTCACAATTTTGGTCATAGTGGCTTCCACATAAGAGATAGATATATGCTGTCGCGGACTTTTATTTAGAACTATTAAAGACAAACAAAACTACGGTACATCATCTTTGTATAACTCTAATGGTTTTGGCAGCGTACGCCGAGATAGCTCTCAGAGGCCAGATTTTTCCGAGTCTATTGACATGTATCGTTATATTACATAAAATCATTACAAATTGTAGCCTATATGTTATTCCGATGTATAACCTATATAACTGTAAAGTTTCATCCAAATCCGTTACATATCAATAGTTTTTTTGTGAAAGAGTAACAAACATCTATCCATACTCACAAACTTTCGCATTTATAATATTAGTAGGATTAGATAATGTTTTCTTACGTTTTTTTTATGTTATTTTTAACATAAACAAATAATTTGATTCCCGTCGAGGGCCAACATCTTCTATAAACAAATTGTTGGTTCTTCGAGCCTGGGTGTGTATTTGTATTTAAGTATGTATTTAAACTCATATATGTAGTATATTTACCAGTTGTCCGTCACCCATAACACAAGTATTAAGTTACTTACTTTGGGGATAGACGACCGTGTGTCGTGTAAATAAATATGATGTACCATATATTTATTTATTTATTAAATAAATGTTAAATTTTTTCGAATTTTTTATTTACTGTTGAATAACACTACCAAAGCGAATTACGAATAAGTTAAGCTTGTTAATAATGCAATCGGTTACCCAAAACAAGTGGGTTCGATTGTCGTGTTTTAATATATGTATATATTTTTTGTTTTTTATAGTTTTAATATATTTTATTATTTATGCCTCTAAAGTACAATTAGCATTGTTAGGCACTTAAGGTTCAAGGTGATTCAAGTCGAATATGTTGTTAATTTTTAAATTAATTTTAGACTTCAAAAACAAAAAGAAGAAGACGATAAGACGATGTGCGAAAAAGATTTAAAAATGGACGAATTAATTCAGAAGTGCACATCCTTACAGACAGAATGTGAACTATTAGGAAATGATTTAAAGACCTCCAGAGATGAGATCGATATAATGAAAAATAACAAAATGTTATTAGAGGTAAGAAGAGGTAGTCTTGTTTCTTTGCATTCATTCGAAAATTTTAACTTCTCTTTCTGATTCTTACGATATGTCAATTTCCTATTTTATGTCATTCAATTGAAATTCAAAATATTTTTCATTCAATTATTAATGATAAATTGTAAATTAACTTTAAGGTACCAACACCAACTATAGATTCCTTTCAAAACCATAAAAAAATATATTTTTGCAATAAAATATCTGTAATATCATCGAAGATACCGACCCTAACGAAAACCATAGAGTTTCTATAAGAATTATAAACGGTTGAAGACCCCTGCTGATATTGTCTACGACAGTGGACTTCGTATGAGCAAATATTGGTCCTATATAACTAACCTAACCAATCTGCTATAAACTCTGCACACATTCATTACCACAATATCAACAATCTTTTCGTGAATTGACCCGCCGTTTGGTATCCGACCGAGTAGAATAGACCACCCTCATATCTTGCCAAGGTGTCGTAAAAGGCGACTTAGGTAAGTTAAACCCGTCTTGTGGTATCCGGCTGAGTAGAATAGACCACCCTCATATCTTGCCAAGGTGTCGTAAAAGGCGACTAAGGTAAGTTAAACCCGTCTTGTGGTATCCGGCTGAGTAGAATAGACCACCCTCATATCTTGCCAAGGTGTCGTAAAAGGCGACTAAGGTAAGTTAAACCCGTCTTGTGGTATCCGGCTGAGTAGAATAGACCACCCTCATATCTTGCCAAGGTGTCGTAAAAGGCGACTAAGGTAAGTTAAACCCGTCTTGTGGTATCCGGCTGAGTAGAATAGACCACCCTCATATCTTGCCAAGGTGTCGTAAAAGGCGACTAAGGTAAGTTAAACCCGTCTTGTGGTATCCGGCTGAGTAGAATAGACCACCCTCATATCTTGCCAAGGTTTGTAAAAGGCGACTTAGGTAAGTTAAACCCGTCTTGTGGCATCCGGCTGAGTAGAATAGATCACCCACATATCTTGCAAAGGTGTCGTAAAGGACGACTAAGACAAATTGACGTCAGGCATCGTAAAATACCCAGCCAAATCATGTGACAACATGTTGTGCCGACCCAACTTAGAGTAGGATAAGGGCAGGAGAATGATGTTGTTCTATTTTTAGGCTCAAATATCAGCTTTAGAAAAGGAACTTGACGGCCAAAAACGTCGTCTCTCAATCGACGCTCTAAGTAACACGAATAGAAGACGCCGCCAAAGCATTCACGACTCTAAACGTATGTTTGCTGAGGATATGCAAGGTACGTGGTACGGAATAAATAGACTAGCGGCGAGACCGTGCGACTCTCTAGAGACGACATAGGTTCAAACCCCAAGCAGGCACCAATGAGTTTTTCTATTAAAACTTATGTGTCTAATTGATAATTGCAATTTATCACACGCTTTTCGGTGAAGGAAAACATCGTGAGGAAACCTGCATATCTCTAGAGAATTCTCTAGGGATATGTGTAACCTACCAATCCGCATTGGAGCAGCATGGTAGGTCTTAGCTCCAATCCTTCTCTCCAAGAACGGAGAGAGGAGGCCTTAGCCCAGCAGTGGGCATAATAACAGGCTGTTACTTTACTTTACTTTTATCGTTACAATTTTTACAATAAATATAGATACACAAAAATTAAAGCGAACTGTTCTGCAGCCAATAACGCCCGCCTCCAATATGGTAGATTAATTAGACTAGATTATTATATATATTTTATACGCATGTGTCTGTTAAAAATATGTTGGTGAATGTGATTGTAGTGACTAAATAATTTATAAATTTATAATTTTACAAAAACATTATAAATCATCGTATGAAAATAATTTAAGTGAAACAATTACAAGATTTTTACATTTTTAAATTGTAGCCGGATATAAGTTAATATGGTAGTTATTTCGTTATATTATTTAACACTAGCATGATATTGTTAATAATAATAGTAGCATAATAATATCCTCTCTAACCGATGGACGTCAACTGCTGGACATAGGTCTTTTCTCGGGATCTGCACAGCACACGATCTTGTTCCGCTTGGACCCAGCACCTCCCCGTGTACTTTTTGAGGTCGTCAGCCCACCTCGTAGGGGTCTACCGACGATGCGTTTTATTTATTTATTCGGATTTTCAACAGCTAAAAGAAAAAAAAAGTAGCGGCCTGTTACAATCACACTGTTGGGTATAGGCCTCCTCTCTCCGTTTCTGGAGAGAAGGGTTGGAGCTAAGACCTACGCTGCTCTAATGCGGATTGGTAGGTTACACATATCTCCTGAATTCTCTAGAGATATGCAGGTTTCCTCACGACGTTTTCCTTCACCGAAAAGCGTGTGATTAATTGCAATTGTCAATTAGACACATGAGTTTTAGTAGAAAAACTCATTGGTGCCTGCTCGAGTTTGAACTCGTGTTCCCCTCGAAAGAGTCGCACGGTCTTATAAATGTATATCCCATATAGTTTTAAATTAGATATGTAGTACCAATTATAGAAGATCACATCATTTTTAGTTACAATGTTACAATTTCCGATGCAAAGTCCATTCCAGCACCTTAGGACCCTGACGCCCATCGTTTTTACGTACAACGTGACCCGCCTATCGCCACTCCTGCTTTACGGGAAGATGACCTATTTTAACCATGATCTCGTCTTGTATATGATGGGTAAACTTTCAGACTTCAGACAGACAGTATAGATATTGATTTTATAATTATACTAGCTAACCCGGCAAACGGTGTTTTCCTATATAAATGATTTTTAGTCAATTACTAGTGTACATTATAAAAAAGTTGACCAAAAAAATGATTGTGGTGAAAAACCCTTATCACTTAGGGCTATAAACAATTGATAAACGATGCTCAGACCTATTGAATATGCATATAAAAATCGGTCAAACTGTTTAAGAGACATTGTGACACAAGAAATATATATAAGATTATTGATTTGTAGAACATAAAGATGCGGATGGAGCGTTTAAATCTCATTCAAAAGGGGATGATGTATTCATGGATGTTGACGGTGACAGCTCCAGTAGAAGCACTCCCGTGGTGATGAATAGAGGGTAAGCTATCATGTTATGATACAATCACAACCAATGAACCAATCACATAATTCGTCCCAACCTGTTTGTTGAGAACTCTGAACTCGAAATTATTTTAAACAAATACTACGCTGGCTTCTTATAATTATTATGTTTCTTCATCATTTGTCCTAATTTTATTTGGTTTATTTTATTTTATTCTCATGTGACTAGAGGGAGGACGAAAAGAAGATGGTCGGATTGTATGAACATATTGTTACCTACAGGGGATCGTGGATTTGGATCAAAATACCTGGTGACTGGTTAAAACACTTTATTCACATTTTTACTACAAACTTATTACTTACAGTCTCTATACAGTTCGTTGTCCAATAAGAATGCGGAGGTCACTGCAATTTTACTTTTATTTTCACTTATTTATTTGCTCTTGATCGCTATTCGCAAACTGCATATCAAGACTCAAGATACGTCGGCTTATATATCAAACGAACGAAACTTCGAGAACATTCGTGAGACCTTGGTAAAATCGTAAACATGTCTTTTGTAAACATGTTTATCGGTAAACACGTCGAATGTCTCAGAGAATTAGCGTTAAGCGAATTTGAACTCTATGCCATATAAGTTACGAACTCTTTTCACTTGTTCGTAACAATATGCATATAAAAGGAGTAGGGCCTGAGTTGAAGAAATATAGAAGACAATGCAATATAATAACATTTTACCTACCTGTGGTAAGGGTAGGAGATTCATGATGATCGCTGATGATAGCTCTTGTAGCTTCAATTTAATTTTTAATTTGACGATTCAAAAGTGCTTGTAATAGGCCAATTTGAATAAAGACTTATTTGAATTTGAATTTGAATAGTTTTTACTGTTTTCTATTGGTTTCTTAGAATTCTGTATTGTATTGGTAGAATCGAAGAACACATAAATGGATTGTTAATAGTAAAATATAATAATTTAAAAAAAGTACATTTTTTAAATATTTCCAATATATCATGATTTTAAAAGAAAGAAAGAAAGAAATAAAACTTTATTTGTAACCTAGCACTACTGTACAGAACATATTACAGTATTATTATCTACATTTTAAATTAACGGAACAGCAGTTATCGGTTAAGCATTCCTGGATTATGTACCAGTTTATAAAGGTAATCGTGTTGCTGAGATAAAATACATAATCCAAGAATAACTCAACCGAATAACAATAATTTCCTGCAGAGCAGTGCCATTTCACAAAGAGGGAAGTCACTCTTTTGTTGAGGCACAACATATCCGACACTATTTTCTGATAACTGTTATAAAAAAAAAATTAAAAGATTATGTATTTATTTATTTAAATATAGCAAGTTCTTGAAGTTATACAGCGCTTAAAAGACATATCTGTTTGCTTATTAGTATTCCATTCGATATTAAATCGACATGCCATGGGCAAATACATAGAAATTACATTCAATATAGTCGTACTCTATACTTATAACTTCCAAAAAAAATTCGTATGAAGTATATATATTAAATTAATTATTTTATTTTACAGTCGCGACAGTCTCTCGTCCAAGCATGATCAGGTAATTTTGTAATATATCATATAATTACTTATTTGCGATTATTTACATTATAAATACACTTAAGTCTAGTAAGTGCAACGATACGAACGCTTTTTTTACTTTTATGCAGGTTTGCTCACGATGTTTTGATGAAAAGCGTGTAATATAATACAATTATTAATTAGACGCATAAGTTTTAATAGAAAAACTCATTGGGCCGAGGGCTTGGACTTCTGATCGTCTCTAGAGAGTCGCACGGTTCCACCGCTGGGCTATCACATCTTCGATCACTGTATGTCATATATAAATTTACGCGCTAATCTCAGGAACTACTGGACCGAATTGAAAAATTCTTTGAATCTAAGATAGTCCATTTATCGAGGGAGGCTATAGGCAAAATACCATCACGCTGAGATGAATGGGAGAGAAGCAGCAATAAAAAATATTGCAAAAAAGGCAAAATTTAAAGCTTTCCTTGCGTGCGCTAAGTAAACGGTCGAACTTATTAAAAAATCATGTTTAACAAGATAGGTCCCCTCTAAAGTTCATAATAAAAGTCCGCGACAACATATGTCTACCTTTTAAGATTAACCCACTTTAAGCATAATTAATGTATGTTATGGTTTACTCAAATAATAAGACTGCAAGTCATCGCGAACGAAGTTGCGCTTAAAAGCTAGTGATATATAAGTATAAAATAATTATACAAATGAAAATTCAAATATTTAAAGATGTTTGAATCTGGAAAATACAGGCACTATAACAGAACTACCTTGCTTTAATCCGCACGGGTTAAATGAATGCGTGCAAAGCTAATGTGTATGAAGGCTCCACGACAAAATCGCAATTTTGCGATTGCAATTTTAGCATTGCGATTTTTCTCCTCCTGATCCTCCTGATAATGCTTCGGTTTCGGAGCGAAACTATCGTCGAGATTTTGGTGGTGGTTGAGTGTGCTGTTTGTATGTCTATATCTATCTATATCTTATAATATATTTGTTAACAATAGTTAATACAAAACTGTAATATTTATTTTTTAAAAGAGTCACCGCCGAGTTTCTTGCTGGTTCTTCTCGGTTAGAGCACCTTTCCGAACCAGTTGTAGCTTCAATTTAATTTTAATTTGACGGTTCAAAAGTGCTTGTAATAGGCCAATTTGAATAAAGACTTATTTGAATTTGAATTTGAATATGCATTGTTGCTGGTGGAGGCGCCTTAAGGTGCGTGTGGTGACTTGTCCTGCATGTGTAAGGTGCGTAAATTATGCCTGCATACACATTAGCTTGCATGCATTCACTTAACCCGTGCGGATTATAGCAAGGTAGTTCTGTTATAGTGCCTGTAATATGGAATTCCGCAAAGTAACGCCTGCTTCTGAGCTGTGATAGCCCAGCGGTGAGACCGTGCGACTCTTTCGAGGGGAACACGAGTTCAAACCCGGGCAGACACCATTGAGTTTTTCTATTAAAACTCATGTGTCTAATTGATAATTGGAATTTATCACACGCTTTTCGGTGAAGGAAAACATCGCGAGGAAACCTGCATATCTCTAGAGAATTTTAGGGATATGTGTAACCTACCGATCCGCATTGGAGCAGCGTGGTAGGTCTTAGCTCCAATCCTTCTCTCCAAAAACGGAGAGAGGAGGCCTTAGCCCAGCAGTGGGATTGTAACAGGCCGCTACTTTCCTTTTTTATAACTATATCTATGAAATATGAATACCTAGATATAAAATTACAATACATGACTTACAGGTAGAGAATGTTATGTGATAATAATTATTAATATTAAAGTATTTTTTAATAATGAAAACATAACAACGGGCTGTTACTTTACTTTTACTTTACGCCTGCTTCTATAAATCATCTGGAAAATACGTTTGGTGAAGGAGATTGTTTCATTTACAGAATGAAAATGATGAAAACCAGTCCAGATCGAGCAGCGTGCAAACGAGCCGACACCGCCGTCAGAGCGTGCACGACGCGCACCGCAGCGTGCGGCACACGCCCGAACCCCACGGTGAGATATTACCTATTTTTTTTAATTTATTTAAATAAAAGAAATAAAAGTGATTACAAAAATACATACCAAAAATCAACGAAATTTGTCTGGTGTGTACTACAGTTAGCGTCGATGCGAGATAGATAAGGAGCGAGCTCCCGACCTTGGCTTGCAGCTATGCTATTCACTTAACGAGCGACTTAACAAATTATATCAAATCAAATCAAATCAAAATATTATTTATTCAAGTAAACTTGTAAACAAGTGCTTTTGAATCGTCAACTTTACTGCTGGTTCGGAAAGCTGTTCCTGCCGAGAAGAGCCAGCAAGAAACTCGGCGGTTGCTCTTTTTAAAATATAAATCTTAGAACTAGTTACATTTATTTATTACTGTCTTGTACAGGGTAGAAGTGCACCTATATCCACACATCCTTATCATCTAAGTAATTTTCAACAGTATGGTAGGCTTTCTGTATCAGCCTCTTTTTAACAGTGTTTTTAAACTGCTGTAATGGCATGACCAAAATTGATTTCGGAATTTTATTATAGAATCTTATACCCAAACCCACAAACGATTTACCTACTTTTGCTAGGCGCAAAGCAGGAGTCGCAAGCTTATGTCGATTCCTACTTTGTCTATTATATACATCACCTATCGTTTTATAATTCTTTATATTATTATGTACAAAAATTACGTTATTTAAAATATACTGTGAAGCAAATGTTAGAATACCTGTTTCCTTAAACTTCTCTCGCAGGGAATCACGCGGACTTAAATTGTAGATGCCACGTATGGCTCTTTTTTTGTATTACGAAAATTTTTTCACTATCCGGCAGCTCTCACTTAGTTATAAAAAACAGCTCTCACTTAGTTAGTTATACACAGGTTGTTCAGAAAATATGTTTTCAATTTAGATTTTATATTACTTTTGTTTATACTATTTTTCTACGCAGGTGGTAGTAACCGTGCCTTCAGCTACGTAGGTCGTAGGTTCGATTCCGCGGGCCAACAACGGGATATTATTATGGGGTAACTGCGCGGACATAGAAAATTTTTTTGTATTACAAAAAGAGTAATACGTGGCATTTACAATTTGAATTCGCAAAACAAATACAATTTAAATTAAAATTAAATTACCCAACAAAAATCTATGAAAAAAAAACAAAATATAACAGAAATCTTATACATATATATTTATCATATACATATATAACTAGAGCTGTGATAGCCCAACGGTAAAATGCGACTCTTTCTAGGGGAACACGAGTTCAAACGCGGGCAGACACCAATGAGTTTTTCTATTAAAACTTATGTGTCTAATTGCTAATTGCAATTTATCACACGCTTTTCGGTGAAGGAAAACATCGTGAGGAAACCTGAATATTTCTAGAGAATTCTGGAGATATGTGTAACCTACTAATCCGCATTGGATCAGCGTGGTAGGCTTTAGCTCGAACCCTTCTCTCCAGAAACAGAGAGAGGAGGTCTATTCCCAGCAGTGGGATTGTAACATGCTGATACTTTACTTTTTTTATAACTATATCTATGAAATATGAATACTTAGACATCAGACAATTAATACATGACTTACAGGTAGAGAATGTTATGTGATAATAATTATTAATATTAAAGTCTTTTTTAATAAGGAAGACACAACTCTCGGTGTCGTTCTCTTTTATTTATTTTTTATTTTTTTTATTTAATTTTTTTTTTATTTTTTTTTTTATCTCAACCTCCAACATAATCGGAGCCTATGTTTACTGTTCACTTTCATACTAGTTCTCGCATTTACACTGTCGTTCTCCTATCGCAACTGCTTCGTCATCATAATTTTACTGTGGATTGTTCCAGAAATCTCGCGTGGATCTTCAAGTAATAACAGCATCGATAGGTCAGTATTTACGTTATTTGTGCGATCAAATATATATAATTTAATTGCTAGCTGTGATAGCCTAGCGGTAACGCCGTGTGACTCTCTAGAGACGATCATGGGTTCAAACCCAGGCAGGCACCAATGAGTTTTTCTATTAAAACTCATGTGTCTAATTGATAATTGCAATTTATCACACGCTTTTCGGTGAAGGAAAACATCGTGAGGAAACCTGCATATTTCTAAAGAATTCAAGGGATATGTGTAACCTACCAATCCGCATTGGAGCAGCGTCCTTAGCCCAGCAGTGGGTATAGTAACAGGCCGTTACTTTTACTTTTTTTACTAATTAACTAGCAAACGTTGTTTTGCCATATAAATTATTTCTAGGGAATTTTTAATATACATTATATAAAAAATAAAAACAATTGTCCAAAGAGTTTAAAAACAAATTAGGGGAGGACAATCCTTATCACTTTGGGATATAAAAATTCTCAGACCCTCTGAATATGCATATATAATTTCATAAGGAAGAATGTGGTAACTAGCATTGTGAGACGAGAATCTGTATATATAAAAGAAAGTCGTGTTAGTTACACCACTTATAACTCAAGAACGGCAGAACAGATTCGGCTGAAAATTGGTAGGGAGGTAGCTTAGAGCCAGGAGATGGACATAGGACTTTTTATCCCGTTCGACAGCGTTACCGTGTGACTTGACATGAAACGTCAGTCACTATAAAACGTGGTATAACAAAAAAGAATCAGACTCGGAATAACAAAACGCAAATGACAGCTATGTAATTGACGTAAAATGACAACTATGTATTGACGTATGGATGACAATTTGATATTTGTAAGAAATCAATATTTAAACTATTTCTATTAAATAAATAATTAACAAGTGGATTGAAGTGAAGTGAAGTTTAATTAATAATGCCGCGACCAAGACGATCGAATCTAGGAAAATTCAAAGGTGAGGAAGTTCTACTTCCGAGGAACCCGATGACCCCAACCGATATGCCGTTTGAATTTAAAAGACTAAATTTCCGATACGTCTTGCATTTGCCATGACCATCAACAAATCACAAGGCCAATCCTTAAAAGTTTGTGGTTTGAATCTAGAACATTCATGTTTTTCACATGGTCAATTATACGTGGCATGTTCACGGGTCGGAAGACCATCTGCGTTGTTTGTTTTTGCGCCTGACAATAAAACAAAAAATGTCGTGTATCACAAGGTATTTAAGTGAAGAGCAACCTATGTACTAAAATACAGAAATATTGATGAATGATTAATGTAGTTATTTAATTTTTTTTTGTATTTTTTCCAAAAAAAAAACACAATTGCTTATTTATTGCCATTAAGGCGGAACAAAGTTCGCCGGGTCAGCTAGTTCTCAATATATGTGGAATAAAAAGTAATGAACGAAAATTATTGTGAAAAAAGCGTGGGGCGCTTTATACAATCTTTTTCGTATATCTAGCGCCACACGCCTTTTTTGACAATAATTTCAATACTTTTGTTCATTATTCATGAATAAGATATGATGATATATATAGAAATTGGAAAACAGTAAAAAGATAATAGGATATGAGTCACTTGGATTGAAAACCCCGAGATATTCTAATTTTGGAACCTGTCAAATAACCAAATGAGCTATTATAACTTGGCAAATGACTGCGAAATTAACCTTCGTATACTAATTATATTGTAGCAGTTTTTTATTGCCTGAAGAATAAAAATCAAGCATAAAAAGGTATTTTCTAAAATTGAACCTAGCTAGATCGATTTAGCCCAATTTTTTATTTATCTCGAAACCAGGGGGTTACGCTAAATTTCATAAAAAAATTTAGTGCTTTTTCCGCAGTAAATTAAATTTATATATATGTATATATATACACAAGAATAGCTCGTTTAAAAGAATTTAGATTTGACATAAATTAATTATTTTTTCTTTTTAGTTAAATGTACTATGAAAGCATATTTTTAAGTTTATTAAATCTGTATGTATTTTATAATTCTATATAAAACTAAAATTAATGAATATAATCTAATCTGATAGGTATTTCCTCATTTCAGTGAAGTGACCCAACTACGTAAGCAGTTATTTTTCTGTCAGCAAGAACTGGAGGAGTTAAAAGAGAAATATAGAGAAGTGGATGAGGAGTGTGAGATTTGTGCGCAATACCTCCGCGAGAGGGATGAGCAGTGTTTGAGGCTGAAGAAAGAAAAACGCGCCTTGGAGGTTAGTTTGACGACATCTCTAAATAATTTATAGAATTAGACGTTACTTTGCGGAGATCCATAATACAAAAGTAATAATGAATTTATTTTGCTATAATCCGCGAAAAAATATATACAACTAGCTGTGCCTGCGTGGAATTTGAAATATAAAAAAAGTTTTTTGTTAATTAACCGTGAGAGATAGAGACATGCTGTCGCGGACTTTTTTGTAGTATTTTTGTAAATCTACAATTCTCTAGTACATTACTTTAGCGTATCTCTGCTGGTTTACGCAGCGCACGCGACTAAAGCTCCCACCAAGCAAGTTTTTAACAACTGGGTGATTTGTTCAACACAATCTACATAATACCCATGTGTACTATTTACCTGAACCATCCAGAAGTATTGCACTATCTTTTGGTGAAAACCGTACAAAAATCCGTTCAGTAGAGTCGATTATATACAGACAGACAGCTTTTTGGGACTTATAATAAGTATAGATGGAGAGTTGACTATCAGTTCTTATACCCGATACATACAGGATTAGTAAAAACACAAGGAGAAACCTCCATCACCGCCACCACACTACACACGTTCACTATCACAAACTCAACAATCGTTTCGCCCCAGACTCCGCGACAACGCGGCACTAAAGCAAGCATAGTTATACTTTGGAACTATTTCTAGAAGTCTTTAGAAATAAACGCGTTTATATTAAAATTTTGATTTCATGTAATGAACTAGATTCGATTTAAATGCGTAAAGTAACGGCCTAAAATTATCCTATTGCTGGACACAGGCCTGTGTTACAGAAAGAGGTTTAGAGCTAAGACCCATCACGCTGCTCTAGTGCTGATTGGTAGGTTACACATTTCCAGAATTCTCTATAGATATGCAGGCTTTCTCATGATGTTTTCCGTCATTGAAAGGTGTGTGATAAATTGCAATTATCAATTAGACACATTTAAATAGATAAACTCATTGGTACCTTCACGGGGTTTTAACTTGTGACCCCCTTGAAAGAGTCGCACGGTCTCACCGCTGGGCTACCAAAGCTTTTACAGATTTTAATGCATAAATAAAATAAAAGTTAAAAAAAGTACGTTGTAATCGACGTCCGTTAGTTTTTCAAGACTTCAATTAGTTTAAGAAAATGTTTAATTTTTTTACTTTAAGAGGTATATTAAGGATAAAGAAAGAAAAAAGTTATAATTTAGCCCTGGTTGGTTCTCACATTATAGGAATAATGCAAAGAGAAAAGAAACCAACACAGACAGTGTCAAAATGTTTTGATTTGTGCTTTCGTAGATACTTTCTGAAGTAACTGTTATTTGTTTATTTGTTTCATCAGAATGAGTAAAAGTGTGGTGAAAGCATGATCTTAGAAAGGCGTTTTTTCTAGGATGCTCTCGATGAATTAAAAGAGAAGTTCAAGAATACCAATCCTAACAATAGTCGAGGAGGTATCAAAGACAAGTTTGCTGACGCATCTGTTAATACTGACGAAGGTAAAAAATCTTATCCGTTCAAATATTAATAAAAAAAGCTAGAATAGAATTTTCCATTTTACATAACAGTAAATTTTTAAGATTTACAGAAACCAAAACTTAAGTTAAATAAATCGTTCCATCAAGCAAAGTATATACAAAATTATGTCAAATTCAAAATAGTATCTATTCACGTAGACTGTTTTCAGTACCTACGTAAAAGTAATGTAAATATCTCAAACCTCAAAGTGTTGAGTAAAGTAGAAAGGTCTTTCCTGAAGGAAAAGCCATTTTTTTGAACCTATATGTTACTCTGGTTTTTAGTACAAATTTCACTATAAACAGGATCACGACCGGTCTATAGTCATGTAAAGTAGCCGAGGTCACTATAGTATCAGTTATTTCGCTTCCGAATACTTTAGCTTTACTGAATAGATTACCAGAACGTTATAAAAAAAGATTGACTGTCTCTATTTAAAAGAAATATAAAGAGTTTCTGTTACAGAAGTGCTATTATAACGTTAATTATTATTTAAATGACAAATTATATTAGTTTTATTACTGACTAGCTGTGCCAACAACTTCGCCCGCGTGGAATTCAGTGATTTACGAAACTTTTCCCGAAATTTTGAACATAGAAGTAGTTATTGTGAGTTAACCGTGAGAGATAGAGACATCCTGTCGCTGACTTTTTTGTAGTATTTCTATAGATCTACACTTCTCTACTACATTACTTTAGCGTATCTCTGCTGGTTTACGCAGCGCACGCGGCTCAAGCTCCCACCAAGCAAGTTTTTTAACAACTGCGCGATCTTCTCGACACAATTTACATAATACCGATATGTATCTAATTATCTAAACCATACGGAAGTATTTCATTTTCTTTTGGTGAAAACCGTACAAAAATCCATTCAGTAGATTTCGCGAAAATTGATTACATACAGACAAACAGCTTTTTGGGACTTTGTTTTATAATAAGTATAGATTTATGATAAGTATAATTATAGCCACTATATGACATGTATTTTATATCATTGACATACATACATATTTTTTTAATTTAATTTTGACATAATATTCGAATTAGATAATTTTACTGTTAAGCTAATAAATAGAATAATTAATAATTTTTAATTTATCGAAAGTCTACTATATTTTTTATTTTTTTCTTTTTTAAAAAAAGAATGGTCGAAAGAAATTAAAACTTCAATTTGCAAACTGTATAGCAGTAGAATATGTTTTGTGCCTTATGAAATGTGAACATCTCTGTATATTACTCATATTCTGGCAAATAAATTATTATTATTATCGCCATTCGAAAACGAAATACTCGTAATAGCCGAGTCCTCTTATATAGTAAACTAAACGATACAAAAGATTCTATTTTTTTGTTAGATTAGTAACTATAATGTATGTAGGACTAGTTTTTGCCCTCGGCTTCGCTCGCTAGGAAGTTTGTTTGCCACAGTATCTAATTTAATTAAATTTATGATTCACAACTTTAGTCATAGTGGCTTCCACATAAAAGATAGATATATGCTGTCGCGGACTTTTATTTAGAACTATTAAAAACAAACAATACTACGGTACATCATCTTTGTGTAACTCTAATGGTTTAGGCAGAGTGCGCCGAGATAGCTCTCAGAGGCCAGATTTTTTCCGACTTTATTGACATGTATCGTTATATTACATAAAATCATTACAAATTGTAGCCTATATGTTATTCCAATGTATAACCTATATAACTAGAGCTTCATCCAAATCCGTTCAATAGTTTTTTCGTGAAAGAGTAACAAACATCCATCCATACTCACAAACTTTCGCATTTATAATATTCGTAGGATATGTGGAATACAATTTGTAAACAACCGAAAGTTCCAAAGTAATAACTTCAGCGTATTTGAACTCTATGTCTTAGGTAATATGAACCATTTTCGTTAACAATTAGTAGGGAATAATAATTTTTGATTTCTTTCAGACTGGACCAATCTACATTCAGTAGTGGTCGACAGGATGTCTTATGACGCCGAAGTGGAAAAGAACAAGAAGCTGATGAAACTCGTTGAAGATCTCCGCTTCAAGAAACAGGACCTGAACAATACTTTGACTAAAATGCACAAGGCATTGGAGAAGCATTTGTTTAAAGAGAAGTAAGTCTTCTTCTTTCTCCTACCCTTATCCCACTCTAAGTGGGGTCGGTACAACATGTTTTTCTCTTCCATTCTCTTCTATCATTCGCCAACTCTGGCGCTACTCCTTTTATATGCATGTCATACTTCACACAGTCCAACCATCTCTTTTTAGGCCTTCCTCTAGTCACATATCCATCCACATTCATACTAAAGTATCAAACTACTAAAACTACAAAAAAAACTACTAAAGTATTAAAGAGAAGTAAGTAATAATAAAAAGTACTCTGAGACCAATATGAATAAATTCAAATGATGGGTTTAATAGACTCATTAGAATAAGACTTTAAAACCAGAGAATTCAAGCATTCAATAAGACTAAATATTTTTGTGACTTTGACTATTAACAAATTGCAACAAATTCAAACCATCATCGATTTAAATAAATTGATTAAATTACTAAATTCCATTAATATTAGTCCATTGGAATAAATCATAAAAGCGTAAGAATATATTAAATTTCCATACAATCCCCACTTTCACAATGGGTATGTGACTAGACGAAGGTAAAAAGAAATGGATGGTGTGAAATATGACATGCATATGCATATAAAATAAAATAAAAATAAAATAAATGATAGGAGAGAATGGAAGATGAAAAAATACTATGCCAACCCCACTTAGAGCGGATGAGGATTGTTGTGTGTATGTATGAAATAACACTAGAATAATAGGAGAGAATAGAATAGATAATTTATAGAATTAGGCGTAACTTTGCGGAGATCCTTAATACAAAAGTAATAATAAGAATTATTTTGCTATAATCCGCGATACATGAAGGAATAGATGATAAAATAATGTGCCTACTTCATTTACCGTGGTAATCCTAAGTAGGATAAGATAATGTATGATAATGACACACTCTTACCAGAGAATTGGATATAAGTTTAGAAGGAGATGGGTGGATTATGTGAAGTATATTTATTTATTTATTTAATACATTTGCTTGGAACATGGTTATAAGGTTCACTAATCAAAAAAAAGTTCTCATACTCCGCCAATCTTTCGGCATGCAAAGTGTATCCTAAATTATACAAAAATTAATATTAATATTAATAAAAACTTAATAAATAGCGTAAATAATCATTCTTAATTAAGTTGATATTATGAAACAAATTTACAAATGTCAAAGATGAAAATAAATTACATTACAAACTCAACAATTTTCAATATTATAAATATTTAAATATGCTAAAAATTCTCTGATATCATAGAAATTGCATTTATTTAACCATATATAAAGATCAGTTTTAAATTTATTTAATGCAAGTTGTTTGATTTTTTCGGGAACATTATTGTATATTTTTACACACATTGCAACACATGCTTTAAGAAAAAGCATATAACATTCATTTAAAAGAGTAACATAAGTTAACGAATGATAAGATTGAATGGACGATGAAAACATATTGAGAGAGGGATAAAGGTAAGTAAAAACAAGAGTAAAGTAGTTAGTAACGGCCTCTTACTATGCCCACTGCTGGGCTAAGGTCTCCTCTCTCCATTTTTGAAGAGAAGGATGGGAGCTAAGACCCACCACGCTGCTCCGACTCGAATGGGTAGGTTACACATATCCCTGGAATTCTCTAGAGATATGCAGGTTTCCTCACGATGTTTTCCTTCACCGAAAATCGTGTGATAAATTGTAATTATCAATTAGACACATGAGTTATAATAGAAAAACTCATTGATGCCTGCCCGGGGTTTGAACCGATGTCTCACCGTTAGGCTATCACAGCTTGGATAAAGGTATTGAATAAATAATTGGATAAAAAATGGTAAATATTATTAGTAATAGGCAAACTAGGAACCGAAATAAATTAATAATACCAAGGCTAAGGCCTCAGAAAGTACGTAGATCGTTTGTGGGCTTCGGTATACTTTTTTATAATAAAATTCCTCAATCAATTTTGGACTTGCCTTTACACAAGTTCAAAAAAGCAATTAAAGAGACTCTCATTAATAAAGCTTACTATAATGTTGAAGACTATGTCAATGATAAGAAAGCTTGGAACTAAATTGCGACCAGCTATGCACTAGATGATATTATAATCTAAGTTTGTTAACAATAGTTAATACAAAACTGTAATATTTATTTTTTAAAAGAGTGACCGCCGAGTTTCTTGCTGGTTCTTCTCGGTTAGAGCAACATTCCGAACCAGTTGTAGCTTCGATTTAATTTTAATTTGACGATTCAAAAGTGCTTGTAATAGGCCAATTTGAATAAAGACTTATTTGAATTTGAATTTGAATTTAATGATGACGCACTATTACCAGAGAACTGGAGGCAACAAAAGTATCACTGGCAGCCTGTCAGCGAGAGTTGGCTGATGTTAGGGAGAGGTGCAGGGAGCTTGATGAGGAATGCGAGACTTGTGCGGCGTACCTGAGGGAGCGGGACGAGCAGTGCCGGAAATTGAAGGAGGCCAAAGTGGCTCTAGAGGTGAGCATTAACCACTATATTTTTAGCAATCTCTTCTTCTTCTTCCTAGCGTTTATCCCGGCCTATGCCAGGGTCCGCTTTCCTACTAAACTGCTTCCACTTTGCACGGTCTAATGCATCCCCTCTTTGTAGACCGTTGGAACGCATGGTTGACTCCGCAATATCAAGCCAACGTTTTTTCGGTCGGCCACGTGGTCTATGGCCGGAAACAGGCATGTTGAGGCATCTGTGACCCACATAGCTCTGGGGGCGTCGTAGCACATGACCAAACCAGCGAAGACGTGCTTCTACGACTTTGTCAGCAATATCTCTCACGCCAAGGCTTCCGCGAATGTACTGGTTACGTATTTTGTCCAAACGCGTAACGCCGCACATCCATCTCAACATCTTCATTTCATTGGCGTGGATATTTTTAGCAATCTATACTAATATTATAGAGAGGAAAGATTTGTATGTTTGTTTGTATGTATGTTTGTTACGTTTTCACGCAAAAACTACTGGACCGATTTCAAAAATTCTTTCACCATTGGAAAGCTGCTTTTTCACTGAGCAACATAGGCTATATGTCATTCTATAAAAAATAGGGATCCCTAATAAAATTGTAATAAGTTGGGAAAAATTTAGTCGTAAACATCTATCATCGCGTGCGCTGCGGAAACTATTGATGATAGAACAAAAAAAATGTTGTACAGTATTATAGAACGTATCAATATCCACAAAAAAGTCCGCGATACCATATGTCTATTATAGTTATGCCAATATAACTACTTTTTTACATTGTAAAAGTTGGTAAAAGTGCCGACAATAATCAAACCATTTTATTCATATCTCTGTATTAATCCTTATCCCATTAAATGATATTTTATGAATAACTGTTTCAATACCTGTAAAATACTTTTTAAATTATTAAAATCCGACATCCCAATCAAAAGATTTTACGAATTTAAGAATGTAAATCGAAATCAAATAATGCCATAACAAACCTAACCTACCGTTATAGCAGGGCCTGCACTTGGTGAGTTAAGTCTTATTCCAAGAATACTAATGATACCCATTTTTTATAATTAAATAATCTACAAAATAAATTTATAGTCCGACTTCGTAGACTTTCCACTACCACGAGATCTGTATGGACGCGGGTGAAACCGCGGGGTTTTGCTAGTTTAGTATATTTTTAGCAATTTGATTTTTGTGCATAAAATATACATAATTATAAAAAAGATTGGCGATGTATATAATAGACAAAGCAGGAACCGACATAAGCTTGCGGCTCCTGCTTTGCGCCTTGTAAGAGTACGTAAGTCGTTTGTGGGTTTGGGTATAAGATTTTATAACAAAGTTCCACAATCAATTTTAACTTTGTCATTACAGCAATTTAAAAATACCGTTAAAAAGAGGCTGATACAGAAAGCCTATTATAACGTGGAGGCTTACATTGATGATAAGAATGCGTGGATGTAGCTGCTTTTTGACCTTGTGCAGTATAGCTATGACAAAATGTAATTAGTATTAAGAATCTTCTTTTTTAAAAGAGCTCCACCGAGTTTCTTGCTGGCTCTTCTCGATAGGACGGCTTTCCGAAACAGCAATAGAGTCGACGATTCAAAAGCACTTGTTTACAAGTTTATTTGAATAAAGAATATTTTGAATTTGAATTTGAATTTAAACATCTCGAACGAAACCCTCTTGCGCGTTAAATGTGTTCCGGTTTGCGCTGTCCCAAGTACCTCTCGTCACTTATAAATTATTTCCATCGTTCATTCACTTATGAAGAAATTGAAAATCATCTGAAGGTGGTTTGATAAATTACTAATTGATATATTTTCTCTTTAAACTGTTTATTGCTTTCTCCCTCTCACACACACACACACACACACACTAACACAACACACACTCAGAAAACATACAAGCACCCGTATTCATAAACATTACTATGAGGACGCAGTTCTCAGGGACGCATAGGGTCATTCAAAACAAATCATAGACATTACTTGAGTGAAATGTTCTATAGATGATAAATAGAAGAACAATAGTTCTACCTGTTAGGAGTTGCAGTGCTTGCATTTAAATCCAAACGTCAAGTCATTATACTAAACTATATTTTATTTACACCGCACAATACACAAAATATCATTTAAAAAAATATTAACACGATCAACTGCAATACGGGAATACAAAATTGAGGTTATGTTTGTTTGTTAATAACATTGTAAAAGTAAAAGTAAAGTAACAGCCTGTTATGCCTACTGCTGGGCTAAGGCCTCCTCTCTCCGTTTTTGGAGAGAAGGATTGGAGCTAAGACCTACCACGCTGCTCCAATGCGGATTGGTAGGTTACACATATCCCTAGAATTCTCTAGAGATATGCAGATTTCCTCACGATATTTTCCTTCACCGAAAGGTGAGATAAATTGCAATTATCAATTAGACACATAAGTTTTAATAGAAAAACTCATTGGTGCCTGCCCGGGCTTTGAACCTATATCGTCTCTAGAGAGTCGCACGGTCTCACCACAAGGCTATCACAGCTTTAATAACATTGACATTTGTCAAAAACTAGATTGAACTACGCCACATCAAATGGACCAATCAGAGCGCGAAATTGAACGTATAGCGTTGTTTTAGTTGAGTGTTGCCTAAGTATTGTTTATGAAATGGAAGGCTTGACACGAGGAACGCACAATGAACTAGCCTCCTTTGCATAGTAAATTGTATTTACTTAGCTAGTTATGCTTCTTGAATACGGGTGAAATAGTACCCGGCAATAAATAATGCACATCGAGGCTTAGAGAGAGAAAACCAGCTAGATTCTGCTTCATAGACCATCGTCTCTGTCAGACTGACGAACCAATGTGAAACGTCACATACTAACTGAGTGACAGTGAAACCGAACTGGCCGGCTAAAGTAACAGCCTGTTACTATGCCCACTGCTGGGCTAAGGCCTCCTCTCTCCGTTATTGGAAAGAAGGATTGGAGCTAAGACCTACCACGCTGCTCCAATGCGGATTGGTAGGTTACTTATATCCCCAGAATTCTCTAGAGATATGCAGGTTTCCTCACGATGTTTTCCTTCACATATATATGAAATATGTATACATTTAGCATTATACATATTTCCTATTTACTTTATCGCGGTTTATAGCAAAATAATTTTATTATTACGTTTGTGTTATGGATCTCCGCAAAGTAACGTCTGATTCTATAAATGTTCACAATATAGTTAAAATGTTTATTCAAATTCAAAATATTCTTTATTCAAGTAAACTTGTAAACAAGTGCTTTTGAATCGTCAACATCTACTGCTGTTTCGGAAAGCTGTTCCTACCGAGAAGAACCAGCAAGAAACTCGGCGGTTGCTCTTTTCAAACAATAATTCTTATTACTAGTTATATATAGTCATTAATGTCTTGTACATGGTCGAAGAGTAGACGATAAGAAATCCACGAATTCTTATCGTCTAAGTAATCCTCAATAGTATAGTATACTTTCTGTATAAGCTTTTTTTAAACAGTGTTTTTAAACTGTTGTAATGGTAAAGTTAAAGTAGATTGCGGAATTTAATTGTAGAATCTTATACCCAAACCCACAAAGGACTTATGAACTTAAGTAAAGCGCAAAGCAGAAACCGCAAGCTTATGTCAGTTCCTACTTTGTCTATTATATACATCGCCAATCGTTTTATAATTATCTATATTCTTATATACAAAAATTAAATTAGGTTTATTGTTAGTGAGTTTTGCATCGTATTTCACTCAATTCGATTTTTTTCCTGTCGGTTTCTACTTTGTCTCTTATATACAACGCCAATCGTTTTGTAATTATGTATAATTCTTATATACAAAAATAAAATTAAGTTTGTTGTTAGTGAGTTTTGCATCGTATTTCACTCAATTCGATTTTATTCCTGTCGGTTCCTACTTTGTCTATTATATACAACGCCAATCGTTTTGTAATTATGTATAATTCTTATATACAAAAATGAAATTAAGTTTGTTGTTAGTGAGTTTGCATCGTATTTCACTCAATTCGATTTTATTCCTGTCGGTTCCTACTTTGTCTATTATATACAACGCCAATCGTTTTGTAATTATGTATAATTCTTATATACAAAAATGAAATTAAGTTTGTTGTTAGTGAATTTGCATCGTATTTCACTCAATTCGATTTTTTTCCTGTCGGTTCCTACTTTGTCTCTTATATACAACGCCAATCGTTTTGTATTGTGTATAATTCTTATATACAAAAATGAAATTAAGTTTGTTGTTAGTGAGTTTTGCATCGTATTTCACTCAATTCGATTTTATTCCTGTCGGTTCATACTTTGTCTATTATATACAACGCCAATCGTTTTGTAATTATGTATAATTCTTATATACAAAAATGAAATTAAGTTTGTTGTTAGTGAGTTTTGCATCGTATTTCACTCAATTCGATTTTATTCCTGTCGGTTCATACTTTGTCTATTATATACAACGCCAATCGTTTTGTAATTATGTATAATTCTTATATACAAAAATGAAATTAAGTTTGTTGTTAGTGAATTTGCATCGTATTTCACTCAATTCGATTTTTTTCCTGTCGGTTCCTACTTTGTCTCTTATATACAACGCCAATCGTTTCGTAATTGTGTATAATTCTTATATACAAAAATGAAATTAAGTTTGTTGTTAGTGAGTTTTGCATCGTATTTCACTCAATTCGATTTTATTCCTGTCGGTTCATACTTTGTCTATTATATACAACGCCAATCGTTTTGTAATTATGTATAATTCTTATATACAAAAATGAAATTAAGTTTGTTGTTAGTGAGTTTTGCATCGTATTTCACTCAATTCGATTTTATTCCTGTCGGTTCATACTTTGTCTATTATATACAACGCCAATCGTTTTGTAATTATGTGTAATTCTTATATACAAAAATGAAATTAAGTTTGTTGTTAGTGAGTTTTGCATCGTATTTCACTCAATTCGATTTTCTTCCTGTCGGTTCCTACTTTGTCTATTATATACAACGCCAATCGTTTTGTAATTATGTATAATTCTTATATACAAAAATGAAATTAAGTTTGTTGTTAGTGAATTTGCATCGTATTTCACTCAATTCGATTTTATTCCTGTCGGTTCCTACTTTGTCTATTATATACAACGCCAATCGTTTTGTAATTATGTATAATTCTTATATACAAAAATAAAATTAGGTTTGTTATTAGTGAGTTTTGCATCGTATTTCACTCAATTCGGTTTTATTTCATTCCAGGCGAAGCTGCTAGAGTATACAGATACCGCTATCGAGACTCGCTCGGTTCGCAAGAAACGCCAGACGGTCCACGACCAGCGGCGCGCCCCAGCATCCGCGCTCGCAGATGCCGCCACAGAGACTAGTGATGGTACAGAAAGATTTCAATCAAGTGTAAAAAATATGCTTATACGTAAAGCATATTACAAAATTGAAGATTATTTGGATGATAAGAGAGCCTGGATTTGAAAATCCTTTCAGCTTCATACAAGACAGCGGCAAAGGCAGTGTCGCCTTGTACGGATCGCCTAACGCCAAATAACTGCAAATAAAAATAACACGTTCTGTAAGACTGGTAGTACCCGTAACTTCGGTCTGTTAGATCGTCCTGGTTGGTTTATTTAAAAACAAACTGAACTCAATCACTATTAAAGTTTTTTAATAACTTGCATTGTATGTGAAGATGGAATCTTACAAATTAAATTTGACCCACTAAGGAGTCTGCAGAGTTAGCAACTTATTTGTTGGTCTCGCTATTCGCTTCTATAATATAATTCCTCAGTCCATTCTAGACCAGTGTACAGAAAGATTCCAACTAAGTGTAAAAAATATGCTTATACGTAAAGCATATTACAAAATTGAAGATTATTTGGATGATAAGAAAGCCTGGATTTGAAAATCCTTTCAGCTTCATACAAGACAGCGGTTTAATAATGTATAATTTAAAATATTTAAAAGATTGACCGCCGAGTTTCTTGCTGGTTCTTCTCGGTAAGAGTAACATTCCGAACCAGTTGTAGCTTCATTAATCATATTGATGATTGACGATTCAAAAGTGCCTGAAATGGTTTATTTGAATAAAGATTATTTTCATTTGATTTGATTTGTTAATTCTTGGACAAATTATTTATTAGTACCTGGATGACCGGGCTTTGCTCGGTATCTTATAAGGAGACTTAAAAAAATATTAAAGTAAAAAAAAAGATAATCAGGCTGACAGACGGGATCAGATCCAGGGTATTTTAAAGGAATAAATCATACGGGGATACGGAAAGTTTACTTACTATTCTGAAATCTGTAGCACATCTATACACTTCACACATGCACACAATGCATTTACACACCTACACACAATGCACTATAACATACCTATACACAACGCTTTCACACAACACACACAATACACTCTATGTTCTCGTATCTAGTGCTTGCACTCCTTATTTTGAGATTGTTACAGAAACGAAAAATTATATCTGCGCTACAAGAAAAGCGTAACTGACCGGATCTACCTAATAAAAATTTGATTATATTTTATATTATTTACCGTATTAACAATTACAAGTAAGCTGTTTACAAACTTCATACAATTTTTTAAATAATAACCAAAGCAAATGGGAGGTGGATTGGTGATCGCGGTTCTTATTCTATCGGTTATATAGCGCCGCTTCATTATCGATCAGAGAAGCTAGTATGAATTATTATGCCAATATATAAAATATAGATAATATAAGAGTGTATACCGTAAAAACCGTCAAAGATACTGTATACCGTAGGATCTAATTTCTATGATATAAAATTAAAAAACATTACTTTTTAATTTATTTTATAATGTAAGAAATACACAATACACAAATCCACACACACAAACACACACACTTACGCGTGTGTACGCATGAAGGCACGCACATTCCATGTACTTTATTAAACACATACTAAAAAGCCTTTTATACTATTGTTATATACTCATAACTGTCAATATCCACGGCTCGGGTTTTAACTTAGTGTGGATTAATAATAATGAAATCATTTTATGTTTGTGATTTATTTTTAGAATTAGGCGTTACTTTGCGGAGATCCATTATACAAAAGTAATAATATAATTATTTTGCTATAATCCGCGATACAGTAAATAGAAAATATATATAAAGTGTTAAATGTATAGTGGACTATCAGTATTTTCATACCCGATACGTGCAGTATTCGTAAAAACACATGCACAAACCTCATAAATCGCACAAAATCGCAAAGCCTGGCGCTTTGCGATACACAGGCATAGGCATTTATTAAATTATTAACAAAAAATTATACTTAGCTAACAACTAAAGTAGTCAGAGTATACAGAGTTACTTATAAAGAGACTTAGAAACTTTTGTATGGATATTGTAGAGGAATAGAAAAAGTAAGTTTTAATTTTAAGTAATAAGTTTGAGTTTTAGTTTTAATTTAAGTAATAAATTACAAACGTTCGTAACTTCTTTAATTTGACCATTGCCATTTCAGACTTCCTGAGTTATCAAGTAGAGAGAGACGATACGAAACTCGCAACTGATTCCAAACAGAATGTTGAATTAAAGAGACTTAAAACGGTAAGAAAGTTTTTATATATTCTAAGTCTATCTAACTATACCATTTTGAAATGCTGCACAGCAGTGAATGAAATAAATAATTAATAATAAATACAACGTATAACACGTTTCGTGCCACGGCAATTTTTGTAGATTTTTCATAGGCGTATACGACCCACACTTTAAAGATTGAAAAAAATATGCCCCCGCTACAGTAAACGCTGTATATATAAATAAATAATAAATAAATAAATATATGGGACACTTACACACACGGTCGTCCATCCCCAAAGTAAGTAACTTAATACTTGTGTTATGGGTGAGAGACAACTGGTGAATATATACATATATAGTTTTAAATACATAATTAAATACATATATACACCCAGACTCGAAGAACCAACAAATTCTAAATAGAAAATGTTGGTTCTCGGCGGGAATCGAACCCGCGACCCACGGAGCCGAAGACAGGGTCACTGCCAACTGCACCAACGGGCCAGCCAGTATGATGTGAAGTTGTCTATATTCGATCCAATTATTATTATTTTTTTAATCCTTTGTTTCTCAATGATAATTGTAAACGGCCTGAACGCCCTACACGGCATGGAATGTGTTAATATGATATTTTTAACAGAAATAAATAATAATAAATATATGGGACATTTACACACACGGTCGTCTGTCCCCAAAGTAAGTAACTTAATACTTGTGTTATGGGTGACGGACAACTGGTAGATATACTACATATATGAGTTTAAATACATACTTAAATACAAATACACACCCAGGCTCGAAGAACCAACAATTTGTTTATAGAAAATGTTGGCCCTCGGCGGGAATCGAACCCGCGACCAGCGGAGCTGAAGGCAGGGTCACTATCCACAGCGCCAACGGGCCAGTCAAATCAAATATAACACTAATAAAGAGATTTTGGCACTAAATAATTCGAAGTATGAACAATATTATACAATAAGTTAATCGCTTTCAATTTATAAATAAGTTCTTTTCAATAAAAAAAAACATCCCTTGCAATTAATTTTCAAATTAGTCGATTCATCCCTTAACATTTACTAAATATAAAGTTATAATATATGATACTAGCTACGGTTGCGGCATCGCCCGCATACAAATCATTGTCACAAAAAAATCCAAGGGAATTTAACCGTAATGTCCTATTAATCTAACCAAGAGCTATCTTTTTGTAAAAACCTTACAAACATCCGCTCAGTAGATTATGTCAAAATCAATTACATACAAACAGACAGCGTTTGGGGACCTTGTTTTATAATATGTATAGATTTTGATGATAAGAAAAATAATTCTTTACTACAGAAGAGTTATTACATACTGTTTTTTCTCCTTTTGGTATTTTTACAATTTTGGTATTTCGACTGGCCCGTTGGCGCTGTGGGTAGTGACCTTCAGCTCCGCGGGTCGCGGGTTCGATTCCCGTCGAGGGCCAACATTTTCTATAAACAAATTGTTGGTTCTTCGAGCCTGGGTGTGTATTTGTATTTAAGTATATATTTAAAACATATATGTAGTATATCTACCAGTTGACCGTCACCCATAACACAAGTATTAAGTTACTTTGGGGACGGACGACCGTTTGTGTAAATGTCCCATATATTTATTTAAAAAACTTCTTGTAAGCAATCAGTGAATATAAAAGTTAATTCAATGTAGGCACTGGAGAAATTATCCCAGCAGAAGAAAGATCTCGAACATAAGCTGTCAGCTGGTCCGCAGTACGTGGCGACGGGCAGTGCCATTGTGCAGGTAAAATGACACTGATATATTGACATTTCTGACATTGTTAAAACTTACCTAGAATCTTACACCCAAACCCAAAAACCACTTACGTACTTTTGCAAGACCCTAAGCAGTAACCGCAAGCTTATGTTGGTTCTTACTTTGTATATTATATACATCGCCAGTTTCATCTATCTTATATATAAATCACGTTAGTTACCATGATCCTCCGAAACGGCTTGACCCATTTTTATGAAATTTTATATGCAAATTCAGTAGATCTGAGAATCGGCTACTATTTATTATTCACACCCCTAAGTGATTAGGGTTGTCTCTTAATTTTTTTTTGTTTTTTTAATATACACTAGAAATTCACAATAAATTATTTATATTAGCTAGTTTGTTAAAACTTACCTAGAATCTTACACCCAAACCCAAAAACCACTTACGTACTTTTGCAAGACCCTAAGCAGTAACCGCAAGCTTTTGTTGGTTCTTACTTTGTATATTAAATACATCGCCAATTTTATTTACCAGTTACCATGATCCTCCCAATCGGCTTGACCCATTTTTATGAAATTTTATATGCAAATTCAGTAGATCTGAGAATCGGCTACTATTTATTATTCACACCCCTAAGTGATTAGGGTTGTCTCTTAATTTTTTTCTTGTTTTTTTAATATACACTAGAAATTCCCAATAAATTATTTATATTAGCTAGTTATAATATGAGAAAATATATTTAATATTAATGTACAGTGTTTGCGTTTTCATACCTGATACATGCACTAATCACCTACACTACTAGTATTAAGGAATACCACAATGTTTAATTATTTGTTTTAATATCAAGTGACTCTGTTTCAGGGTCAACAAATAACTGACGTTATGAAGGAGAATCAAAAATTGAAAAAAATGAACGCCAAATTGATTACTATTTGCAAGAAACGCGGCAAATCCTTAACTGACTCTAATAGGGAGAATGAAGATCCCTCGGAACAAATTGATTCGATAAATTGATTTTTTTTTCTTACAAATGTTTCCAAAGATTTGAAATCTGGACTTTTTCATGCCATATTATTTATCTAATCCCAGAATAATTATATTCTAATTGTTGCAGTTTTATTTTGACGATGCCATATTTTGCATTGAAATATTTGGGCATTCCAGAAGCATTTATTGTTTTAAAATTATCAGAAGTGATGACATTAATTTATTATTTATTTGATTTTTTTATTCCATTGAAGAATTAATGGAAAAGCGTGTTTGCCAATTGTAATATTGATTTCAGTATTCCTAGTAATATCTCTAAAATATCGATATAAAGGACTAATGCGAGATAATTAAAATTTTATTCCCAATTGAATTATATTCTTTTTTTTTAACCGACCTTGCATGTAAAATAATGATGTTATTATACTGTAATAGGGGAGCCAACCTGAAATCTATCCTATTACAATAAAGAGAAAGCAAATGAGATTATCTGTCTTTTTAGTGTAATTAGACTGAGATAAGTATACGTGTTTCATCTTCCCTCTCATTATTTATTGTTACACGTTTTACTTCAACCTTCTTCATAATATTAAAAAAAAACATTTATTTTACTATTATAAGGTACATAAAAATTGAAGTATATTGATGTCACAATCGAACCTTAAAGGCTAATAAGCAACTTAATTTTAACCTAAACTTATAAATTAACTTAAATCTATGTTAGTGCGCGGAAATAAGGAATAACACAAATACATTAGTTAAACTGTTTTATTAATTTATAACTCATTTATTTCACATGAACTGTGGGCTTAAAACAACAAATTCAAGGTAAGTACAGAACAACAATGTGGCATATTAACAATCTACAAATACATTATAAATAACTTAACTTACTCTACCTGACAACGCAGAGAGTTCAGGGCACTAGTTACCGTGTCCAAATCCGGACAACGAATGATCTGTCGACAATTGGCACAAAGCAGGTCCTCACGAGCGGATATGAACCTTTAGTCAAATACAGTACTTACGGAAACGGAAATAATCAAAACAGAAGCTATTGATACAAAACGAGTCAAATAACTTATCATCTCCGACATCTAAGAACAGGACCAATGACTTATCTTAGTCTTTCTTACTACAACAGACACTTCGTTCTTGTGTTCTTTTTCAGTAGCACTAACACTACATAACACTAACACTACACAACATGTTCCGCGCAAACGTGCGGACGGATGAAACAACCTCCGGGACCTGGGCCCGTCGTCCCGGCGTCTCAACCTACCTTATGCGCCCGTCAGCTGTATGTGGTCCGGCCTCATGAGTCACTGCGTGTATATGTGTACGTGTGTGTGTGTGTGCTTGTATGTACTTGGCCGATTCCCGAAACCGTTGGCTCGCCTCTGCACTCTTCCACGGACACGTAATGTCTGTTTCTCCCTGAGTATACACTTCACTATATCGGCTAAATAACACCCAGTGTGTACACAACCTTCGTAAGGTCACACGTTATTGAATCATCCCTATATCTGGGAATAGTAACCCAACGCGCACTAAAACCGTGGACGGTCGCGTCTTCTCAAACGCTTCACTGATTAAACGCGTCACTAAATCTGAGAATAACACCCGAAACGCAAAATTACACGTGCGTAAGAAAAAGGATGGCGCGTCCAAGCCGCGCGCGGCCTCTATCGTGTCCGACGGGTGACTGGCGGGGGGCCGCTCTGGTAGTGAACCAATGCATAAAACGTCCTAGCTTGCGTTCGCGTCGCGTCGCGCGCGTCATTTCATTCAAAACACAACACTAACACTATATTACACTAACTCAAAAGGCTTTGTCTTTATCAGTCTTCTGACTAATCGCTTAATATCGAGAAGCTCTATATTAAGCGACTCGATGATTACATGATGGTGAAACCTGTTGTGGGCTTCAGCATACTTTTTAATAACTTTATTTACAAACTCAACCTGGACATGTTGATGGGTGTCTTCATTTCTTATATACCAGGGAGCGTTAACTATAGTACCTTATTTTGGAAAAGTTGGATTATATCTCTGTTTGTTTAGTACAGCCACATAACTGAATACCATAAGTCCATACTGGCATAAGAACTTGTTTATATAAGAGAACCTTATTTTCTGTTGATACATACATTTTCTGTATATAGCTTGTCAATAATATAAAAAAAAACATTGTCGCCGTCATTGTCATCGAGTTGTTGAAAGAGATTAAATGGGTTGACTTTTGTGAAAATTGCTTCCACATGATTTAATTACTAATATTGAAAAGATATATTAGATAAAGGAAAAAACGGTTATTTTTGCAAGAATAATCTCCCTTTTTATTAATGCAACATATTTTAAGATTGTATAACGTTTCAAAATTCGTGTGATGTTACTGATAAGGCAAATATAGCGGATGTTCGGAATAAACTGTCCCTTATGCTGATTGCTTATACATGTATTGATAAACAAGGCGGTATTACTAATACGACATTTAGTTTAATTTTACCCACACACATTCCCAGCTTAAATTACAAAATTCAGTAACTTCAATAAAGCGCTTTACCCACATAACATTATTTTTCGTTTTTAAAATTAGCATCATGAAGTATTATGTATTATATATCGACGTTTTCGCCGAAATTCCATTGACCGAACTCAGCAGTACGTCGTCGAGAAATAAACCTTATATATATGTATTACGTTTCATAGTCCTACGTATTTTTAATAAATGCCAATCATAACTTTGACTTAGACTAAACGTAATTTTAAGTACAACAAAACTTTATATCACGAACTTTATGAGGTCATTGAACCATTAACACAGCGTGTTCCAGTGAATTTTCCCAATTTAAGGTTTTTCTGTAACATATTTTTTAATGCGATATTTAAATTGAATCATCGCTTAGTTATCTGATACTTTCAAGAGTCATTTAATGTCGTATCATTGATACTACTATATATATGTACTGTATTTAATGCATGTATTGAACTAAAAACATTTATTTCATAAAAGTATTGTTACATTCAGTCTTTGATTACTCTACTTCCGTGCTTTCATCTGATATTTGGATATTATCTTTTAGCAATTCAATTTTTTCGGGCAGTTGCTTCAATTCGACGTCTAATTCAGATGATTCGCCGACTATTAGTGATTTCTTCTCCTCGATGTGAGTGGCGAAGGTTGATTGACCTGCTACTTTAGCGAGCTCAGCGGCCAAGCCTAAGTACTCCTGGTTCTTCGAAACGACTAAAGGCAGTGTCGCCTTGTATGGATCGCCTAACGCCAAATAACTGCAAATAAAAATAACACGTTATGTAAGACTGGTAGTACCGATTTATAGAAGCAGGCGTTACTTTGCGGAATTCCATATTACAAGCAATATAACAGAACTAACTACTTTGCTATAATCCGCACGGGTTAAGTGAATGCATGCAAAGCCAATGTGTATGAAGCAGGCAAAATCTACGCACCTTATACATGCAGGACAAGCCACCACATGCACCCGAAGGCGCAATTCACCAGCAACAACGCACACAAAAGCAGCACACACACCCACCACCACAATCTCTACGATCGTTTCGCCCCGAAATCGAAGCATCATCAGGAGGATAGGCTTCACGACAAAAATCGTAATGAAATTCGTAATTCGAATTCGAAAATCGTAATGAATGCATTACGAGTTTTGTCGTGAAGCCTATCCTCCTGATGATGCTTCGATTTCGGGGCGAAACGATCGTAGAGATTGTGGTGGTGGGTGTGTGTGCTGCTTTTGTGTGCGTTGTTGCTGGTGAATTGCGCCTTGGGGTGCATGTGGTGGCTTGTCCTGCATGTATAAGGTGCGTAGATTTTGCCTGCTTCATACACATTGGCTTTGCATGCATTCACCTAACCCGTGCGGATTATAGCAAAGTAGTTAGTTCTGTTATATTACTGGTAATACCCGTAACTTCGGTCTGTTAGATTGTCCTGGTTGGTTTATTTAAAAACAAACTGAACTCAATCACTATTAAAGTTTTTTAATAACTTGCATTGTATGTGAAGATGGAAAATTGCAAATTAAATTTGACCCACTAAGGAGTCTGCAGAGTAAGCAACTTATTTGTTGGTCTCGCTATTCGCTTCTATAATATAATTCCTCAGTCCATTCTAGACCAGTCTACAGAAAGATTCCAACTGAGTGTAAAAAATATATAAATAAATAAATATAAATATATGGGACACTTACACACACGGTCGTCCGTCCCCAAAGTAAGTAACTTAATACTTGTGTTATGGGTGACGGTTAACTGGTAGATATACTACATATATAAGTTTAAATACATACTTAAATACAAATGCACCCAGGCTCGAAGAACCAACAATTTTTTTATAGAAAATGTTGGCCCTCGGCGGGAATCGAACCCGCGACCCGCGGAGCTGCAGGCAGGGTCACTACCCACAGCGCCAACGGGTCAGTAAATATGCTTATACGTAAAGCATATTACAAAATTGAAGAATATTTGGATGATAAGAAAGCCTGGATTTGAAAATCCTTTCAGCTTCATACAAGACAGCGGTTTAATAATGTATAATTGAAAATATTTAAAAGATTGACCGCCGAGTTTCTTGCTGGTTCATCTCGGTAAGAGCAACATTCCGAACCAGTTGTAGCTTCATTAATCATATTGATGATTGACGATTCAAAAGTGCCTGAAATGGTTTATTTGAATAAAGATTATTTTAATTTGGAGGATAAAACTTATCCTTAGGAAAACGATGATTTTTTTTCGAATAAACAGTTCGCCTATCCAAAGTCACATTTTCTATGCTTATATATAGGAGATGACTTTTTTCGATTTGGCGAATTTTTTTATTCATTATAATTACCTTTTAACGGAATGTGCTAGATTCCAGACAGGCAGAAACAGTTTTATGAGACTTATGAGTTTGAATAGACTTGATACTGGTATGTTTATCTGGACACTTTCCCGTCCTTCATCGAGAGAAAGTATATTTCTATGCAAACTCATAAATCTCATTTGATTTATTACTGTTATTATTTTTTAAGTTTGTAGTTTTTATCTAATTTGTTATTTTTAATTTGTTTTCTTAGGTTGAGTGTTGTATTTGCCAAAATGGGACTGGCATATATATGTTGTATAAAAGTACCTAAATAAAATAAAGAAAAAAAAAATTATAATTACCAGATGGACTCCATTTCCATACGACCCGTGCGGCGACATTTATCAGCCCACGCCACAAGGGTCTCCTGAGCTATACTGTCCATGTGCCTGCAAGTTAAAGTAAAAGTACAGTAACCACCTGTTACTAGACCACTGTTAGGCATACAGTGCGGTTACGGAATTTAGCGCAGCAATCAGGTCGTGTAGCTCACTGGAACAACCCCCATGAAAGATACTGTTACAACGTGTTTTAAATACAACCTCCTTCATATAGTTGGCCAGTAATAAAAAAAAAACATTGTCGCTGTCATTATGTGTTGAGTTGTTGGAAAAGATTAAATGAGTTGACTTTTGGAAAATTCCGTCTTATTTATTGAATAAGTGTAATGGAAAAATATTGTTGTTGTTATAATACGTGAAAAAACGTACAGTCTTGGTTATAGCAAATGAATTATCAACAAACTTAAGACTTAATGCCAATGACTTAAGGATTTTATGTTTCATCACACACCACTCACACATTCAACATTACATGTATACATATGACCACACTCATTCACAGATATGCACACTTTTTTTAAAGTAGCAGCCTGTTACAATCCCACTGCTGGGAATAGGCCTCCTTTCTCCGTTTCTGGAGGGAAGGGTTGGAGCTAAGACCTACCACGCTGCTCCAATGCGGATTGGTAGGTTACACATATCTCCAGAATTCTCTAGAGATATGCAGGTTTCCTTACGATGTTTTCCTTCACCGAAAAGCGTGTGATAAATTGCAATTATCAATTAGACACATGAGTTTTAATAGAAAAACTCATTGGTGCCTGCCCGGGTTTGAACTCGTGTTCCCCTCGTAAGAGTCTCACGGTCTCACCGCTGGGCTATCACAACACTTTGTTTATTGTATATTTTATTTTTGTTTTTATAATATGAATTTAATCATTTTTTACTGTGAGGATGGCATATGCAACACAGTTTTATACTATCGCAATGTCATCCTTGCATGTCCGGCATTGCAATGTCTTAGTTAATTTTAAAATGTCTTTAAAACACACACACACACACACACATATATATATATATATAAAGGTGTAGATACGTTTTTACGCATCATCAATCATGAAGATGTTCCCCGTAAAATCATGGTCAAAAGGGAGCACGGGAAAAAGAAGAGAAAACAAGACAGGTAAGAAACATAAGAAACTAAGTAATGCGAAAGCGGTAAGTGGTAAGAAAAAAATAACTTACCGAGCTCTTGCGAGTATATAAGCCTCTTTATAGAGGTTCGAGTCCCGCAATACCCCTACCGCGCCCTTAACATCGTGCACGCTCAACATGAGTGCTGCTCTCCGGTAGATGGGGCCACCGTACCATTTGTTTTCTACATGAAAAAATATCGACCAATCAATCATCTAAATATTAATTTAACAAGGGATATTGATAGCATTAAATAGTATATCTTTTCAAGTAAGACCTATACTACAAGTCATCTAATAGTCGTATCGAGTACGCGTTCAGGACAAGATGGAGTTAACATTTTCTCTCATTACTTTTGCAAATCTATAACGACTATATATTATTTATTTAAAAACATAATCTGTAAATAATAATACACTACGCTTACATTTTGAATAGCTATTAATTCAAATTTACCAAATTCAAATAGACTATTCCGGGGTTAAAATAATTATTTCTAACGAAACGAGCCTACGGGAAATTAGGTAACTAATCTTCAAAATACAATTAATTAACATGCCTTTACATTTCTTCAATTCAAATTCAAATTCAAAATATTCTTTATTCAAATAAACTTGTAAACAAGTGCTTTTGAATCGTCGACTCTATTGCTGGTTCGGAAAGCCGTCCTACCGAGAAGAGCCAGCAAGAAACTCGGTGGAGCTCTTTTAAAAAAGAAGATTCTTAATACTAATTACATTTTGTCATAGCTATCCTGCAAGGTCAAAGAGCAGCTATATCCACTAACTATATCAATCTAAGCCTCCACGGTATAATAGGCTTTCTGTATCAGCCTCTTTTTAACAGTATTTTTAAATTGCTGTAATGGCAAAGTTATGCAAAGATACCTTGACCTTATTTAATACTTCACAAAAGAGATCGACAGTACGTTTAACTAATTCTTTTAAATTTTTTCTCACAGAAAATGTATATGGTACTTTATTGGTAAGTAGTATAAAATATAATAGTTACATTAATAGCATCGTCTACGATTCCCTAAATTCATTAACATAATGGCAACGTATTTGGAATCCTCCAAAATGCTCGCGGCGTAGTCAAATAAAAATCTAACTTCAAGTTAGCGCGATATGAACTGACATTGAGTATATTATCGAAGGTATCTCAAAAGTTTACGATATATTTCAGTTTAGTTTAAAGAGTATATACACACTACAACAATGGCAGCTCAATTCTGAATTCGGCAGTCCAAAGCCAAGAAAGCTTTTGTTTGTTTTTTTTTTATTTATTTATATTTATTGTATAAACAAAATGCGGACTTATCCCTAAAAGGGATCTCTACCAGCCAACCTATGAGTAACAGAAAGAAAATGAAAAGAAAAAAAAATTGATGGAAAAAAAAGGGCGGAAGAAAAATAAAAATAACGAAACACTATACATAGATTAAAGTTGAAAAATAAATGAATAAAATAATAGATAATAGTGATTATTTGAATTGATTAAAATGTAATTTAATATTGATAATAAGCTAAATTTAATTTAAATGACTTGAGACAAATATTTGTATCGAGTCATTGTGCAAGTAATGTTTTTATAATTATTAATTTTATATTATTATTTATTTTATTCAACGTTTTCGTTTACAATAAATATAAATATATCGGACACACATATGGTTGTCCATCCCCGAAGTAAGCAATTTTATACTTGGTTTATGCGTGACAGACAACTGGTAAATATATAATTATATAATTTTAAATATATACTTTAATATATATACAGTCAGACTCGAACCAACAAATTGTTAGAAAAATAATTGACCCTCGGTGGGAATCGAACTCGCGACCCACGAAGCTGAAGCCAGGGTCATTACCTACTGCGATAACGGACAATGTAGGGATATCGGTTGCTGACACGTATTGTGAAATAAAAATAATTACACTTTAGATATTTACCGTTAAGTTTGTGACCTTCGCCTTTGGCTGCCATCCGACCGATTTGGGCCAAATAAAGTTGCGTTACGTCTTTCCAATATCTAGAATAAATAATAAAACTAAGTAAAAAGCTCATCCTATTTTGAAAGCTCGAACGCCAATTTGACATGGCTGTGGCGAATAATTAAATTAAATTAAATAATTTTTATTGAAAGGTATTAATAACCCAATGTACATAAATTAAAATTAAATATACAGACAAAAATTAAATACAATTTGTTACTATCTACTTAGAAAACTATTCAAATATAAACTGCTTGTATGGGTAGCGCGGCGCAGTACGATTTTTGTCGTGGAGCCTATCCTCCTGATGATGCTTCGGTTTCGGGGCGAAACGATCGTCGAGATTGTGGTGGTGGGTGTGTGTGCTGCTTTTGTGTGCGTTGTTGCTGGTGAATTGCGCCTTGGGGTGCATGTGGTGGCTTGTCCTGCATTGATTTTGCCTGCTTCATACACATTGGCTTTGCATGCATTCACTTAACCCGTGCGGATTATAGCAAAGTAGTTAGTTCTGTTATATTGCTTATAATATGGAATTCCGCAAAGTAACGCCTGCTTCTATAAATCAACTATTCAAATGTCATTCTGATGTCAAAAAAAAAAGGCCTTAATAATTATTTTCTGTTTTTATGAAGATGAACAGATAGCCAATAGTTTAGGGTAGTACTAGGCATCCTATCGCTTACACTTTGGAGGATAGAGTTCGAAGAAGTTCTGAGCCGATTCCAAAAAGATGCAATTCGAGCTAATTGCATAAAACTCAGGAACTCCCGATTCGGCAAACATGCCGGAAGCACTACAGTATCTCGGTAATCCCATCAATATCCGAAAAGCATTATTATACTGAACGCGTATTGCAGTATATGATTTTTTAAGAAAATTAGTCCAAAGTTGACAAGTATAGAAGCTCTGGCAATACGCGTTGAACAGGCATGAACAGTTAATGGCGGTACGTAACTTAATTTTTCAGCTAGTATGATCTTTACCAGGGGTTACGGGTTCTAAACTGATTTAGTGCGATTTACTATTATAGCACAATATACGAATAAATACCGTGTTATAATATAATATTCAATGTTGTCACAATGTTAGTTACCATACTCCTCCGGAGCTGTGCGGTGCTGTGTGTGCTCAGCGGTGAGACCGTGCGACTCTTTCAAGGGGAACACGAGTTCAAACCCGGGCGGACACCAATGAGTTTTTTTATTTTTTTTATTAAAATAAATAATAATATAAATAATAAATTTTTTATTAAATTTGAGTTTTAGTTTTTTTTATTAAAACTCATGTGTCTAATTGATAATTGCAATTTATCACACGCTTTTCGGAAAACATCGGAAGAAACCTGCATATTTCTAGAGAATTCTGGAGATATGTGTAACCTACCAATCCGCATTGGAGCAGCGTGGTAGGTCTTAGCTCCAACCCTTCTCTCCAGAAACGGAGAGAGGAGGCCTATTCCCAGCAGTGGGATTGTAACAGGCCGCTACTTTATACTCCTCCGAAACGGCATGACCGATTTTTATGAAATTCTATATGCATATTAAGTAGATCACAGAATCCGCTGCTATCTATTTTTCATACCCCAAGTTTTTTTTTATTTTTTTTTATTTATTGTTTAACTCAGGTTTACATTTTTGTTAACATTAATAATTACAATAAATTATAATATTTATAATTATAATTATTATTAATTATTATTAAATTATAATAATTATTAATTACAATAACAATAATAAGTGTAAAGGTTGTCCACCCCTGACATTAAAAAAAAATATATACAATGTACAGTAGAAATGACCTAGAAATAATTTATCGCAAAACAACATTTGCTCGGTCAGATAGTTACAATATACTGGAAAAGAATGATAAGAAAAACAAAAGTAATAATAAAATTATTTTGCTATAATCTGCTATACAGTAAATAGAAAAGATATATAGTGCTAAATGTAGAGTAAACTATCCGTTTTTCATACCCGTTACATGCTTATTTTTATTTTTATTATTACTAGACTTTTCGACATAGTTTTAGTTTTAACTTTTTGACAAATTTTTATTCAATTTAGACTTGATGCTTTTATTTGATGATGTACCTAATTGTAATATATTTTTAAGAGCTAACATTATAAGACAATGCTGAATACGCCTTTAATGGATAAATATAGTAGTATAAGTATTAATATAAGTATAATGGTTAATGCATTTATATTGTATCGTTGGTGTATCAAATAAATAAATAAATAAATAATGCTGGATTCGTAAAAATCCAGAAAATTCGTAAAAACTACGCAAAGCGATTTTGTCGTGGAGTCTATCTATGGAGATGCTTCGGTTACGGGACGAAACGATTGTTGAGTTTGTGATAGTGAACGTGTGTAGTGCTTGTGTATTGTGGTGGAAGTGGTGCAGATTTGTGCATGTGTTTTAACGAATCCTGCATGTAACGGGTATGAAAAAACGGATAGTCCACTATACATTTAGCACTATATATATTTTCTATTTACTGTATCGCGGATTATAGCAAAATAATTTTATTATTACTTTTGTATTATGGATCACCGCAAAGTAACGTCTAATTATATAAATTATTTAATGATAAGAAATTTTACTCACTTGTATGACACGCATGGAGTTAAGGAGACAAGGAACGGGCATAGTTCATCTCTCTGATGCGCCAACTTTATCATTGAGTCAATTTGACCACGGAATATCGACAGCATTATCCAAGGCTCGAACCTACTATAGCTGAGGTGACGTTGCACTGAAAATATTTAACGGACATTTGTTAACATTTACTAAATATAAAGTGATACTATATAATACTAGCTACGGTTGCGGCGTACAAATCAATGTCACAAAAAAATCCACGGAAATTTAACCGTAATGTCTTATTAATCTAATCTGAGAGCTATCTTTTTTGTAAAAACCTTACAAACATCCGCTCAGTAGATTATATCAAAATCAATTACATACAAACAGACAGCGGTTGGGGACCTTTTTATAATATGTATAGATTTTGATAAGAAAAATAATTCTTTACTACTGAAGTGTTATTACATACTGTTTTTGTCCTTTTGGTATTTTTACAATTTTGGTATTTCGACTGGCCCGTTGGCGCTGTGGGTAGTGACCTTCAGCTCCGCGGGTCGCGGGTTCGATTCCCGCCGAGAGCCAACATTTTCTATAAACAATTTGTTGGTTCTTCGAGCCTGGGTGTATATTTGTATTTAAGTATATATATAAAACTATACATGTATATATTAACCAGTTGTCCGTCACCCATAACACAAGTATTAAGTTACTTACTTTGGGGACGGACGACCGTGTGTGTGTCTGATATATCAACTGTGAACTGGCAAATTGTCCTATCTTATTTCTGACAACTTTTCAGGAAGGAGAAAAGATGTGATCATTAATACATTCGCAACAATTTTTATGTAATAGAAAAAAAAGTTGACTTTCATTACGTTTCTTTATTTACAAATTTTCGAGTAGATAATACATGTTGAGATGGTAAATGATGGGCAGTAATACCCAATGCCAGTAAAAAGTGATTTCGCTTAAAATGGAGATAGGACATATTGCCAGTTCACAGTCGATATTTATTATTTATATTTAACTCACTTTCATAATCTAGCACTTCATTGACTTCATTCGTTGTGCCGAACATCTTCCAATACTCGACAAAGGTGCGTGGAACTTCTTTATCGGATTCATCATCTGTCGGTTCATTCGTATCACTGTTATCATTGTCTTCATCTTTTATATCATCATCAATCTCATCAGATTCATCGTCATCGTTCGTTTTGATTTCCTTTGCCTTATATACAATGTTAGTTTTAATTTCACCCTTTTCAATACACTTTTCGGCCAACTTTCTTATCATGGGAGCCGTGAAAATCGCCATTTGCCTATGCATAGCTGGCAGTAAGAAAAGTTTAGGTGCTCTGACTTTTCTCTCAATATTCGCTGCCATTTGTCCGTCCGCGGGCAACGACGTGGCGACTTCTGCTACTTCCCCATGATCTTTATTGTTCCCGGTTCTTCCTCTCCTCTTTTTTTTTAATACTTGTTCATTATTACATGGTCCTGTACAAGACAATTTTTTTAAAAACAAAGTTCCCAAAAGCTGTCTGTCTGTATGTAACCGATTTTTTCAAATCTACTGAACGGATTTTTGTACGGCTTTCGCCAAAAGATAGTGCAATTGTTGATGGAGGTTTAGATTAGTAGCACATTTAATTTGCCGTTAAATGGCATTAAATGTAAACGAAAAAATGTAAAGAGATATACTAAAGTAATGTAAAAGAGAATTGTAGATCTACAAAATACTATCGAATCTGATATAATATGATATATTAATATATATTTATAATGTATAACAAATTAAATATAAAACAACAAATAAAATATAAAACAATAAATACCATAAATATTTAACAATAAACAATCAATTTTCCTCCCTACAAAATAAATAGATTTATAAAAAAAAAGATTATTTAAAAGCAAAGTTTTAAATACGATTATTTATTGATTTTTTTTTTAATTAATTTATTAGAATAAAGTGGAAAACTACGAATAAAAACAGATGCAGACAAAAATAAAAGATTATTAAAAATCGATTATAGCGATTATTTTTTGACATTTCTAGCTACAATGACCTATATGTGCTTCCAGCACTAAAAGGGTTAAGAAATTCAAGCTTTCGACATTGATAAGTAATGAACTTCATAAAAGTAGCGGCCTGTTACAATCCCACTGCTGGGAATAGGCCTCCTCTCTCCGTTTCTGGAGAGAAGGGTTGGAGCTAAAACCTACCACGCTGCTCCAATGCGGATTGGTAGGTTACACATATCTCCAGAGTTCTCTAGAGATATGCAGGTTTCCTCACGATGTTTTCCTTCACCGAAAAGCGTGTGATAAACTGCAATTATCAATTAAACACATGAGTTTTAATAGAAAAACTCATTGGTACCTGCCCGGGTTTGAACTCGTGTTCCCCTCGAAAGAGTCGCACGGTCTCACCGCTGGGCTATCACAGCTTGAACTTTAATGAACTTCGTACTTCACATTACTTTGTATTTTCCTTTGATCTCAATACTATATTTTTTACATCTCATCATTATTTAGACTTTTCGACATAGTTTTAGTTTTAACTTTTTGACAAATTTTTATTCAATTTAGACTTGATGCTTTTATTTGATGATGTACCTAATTGTAATATATTTTTAAGAGCTAACATTATAAGACAATGCTGAATACGCCTTTAATGGATAAATATAGTAGTATAAGTATTAATATAAGTATAATGGTTAATGCATTTATATTGTATCGTTGGTGTATCAAATAAATAAATTATTTAAAACTGTCCAAACATCTAGTTGGGACAGTTTGGGCAGCATGCTGCTTCTAGTGTCCAACCACAAAACTCTTTTTATCCAAGAATCACATTCCCTTAGACATCCAAAATTACAATTATTCCCCTTTTACGCCATATCGTGCCGTTATTTTCTTTCCTTTTCACTATATTTTGAAAAACTCCTACCAGTGCTTAACATATTAGTTTTCTTCCTTGTATATCAAACCTGGTATTATATTAGTGAAATTTTAACTAAATAAAATATATTTCATACCCAAGAATGCTTCTGAGGGATAGTCTTCCACTCTCCAAATATTCAAGCAGCAATCAGCACCACCAGATATTATAGTGGAAGGCAAATGAGGGTACGCACTCCACGCCGCCCCTACGGAAGACTGTATGTGACCTCCGTATATCCCTATACAGACACCTTCCGATACATCCCAAATCTATAGAACAAAATTATCATATTTAGTGTTATGTTATTATACGAACATGCAAAAATGATTCGTAATAGTTTATCATAAGGTTCAAATTAGCCTGAACTCTATATTATCCTATTTATAGCGTGGAGAAAATACGAACATGCAAAAATGATTTGTAATAGTTTAAAATAAGGTTCAAATTAGCCTGAACTCTATATTATCCTATTTATACTGTGAAGAAAATACGGACAAGCAAAAATGATTCGTAATAGTTTATCATAAGGTTTAATTCAAATTAGCTTGAACTCTATGTTGTTACTTATGGAACATTATAGAACTATTGTTTTGTTGCGTTTCTAATATTTAGGAATAGAAAATTTATATTAAATTTATATTATAAGTTATTGCTTGACTGCGCTCTTATATTATAATAATTGATAAGTATAAGGTTGTAACTACCGTTTATTGTAAATTTCTTGTAATATTCGTCACAGATTACAAATCACAGTTTTGTTTATTCAGTTGTAAGCATAAGTGCCTGCCCGGGTGTCGAATTCGCGACGCTCTAGGCAGTTTCAAGTTTCAACGTTGGCTTAACTATGGTTAAAACTCATTAACTCACTCTAATTGTGCTGTCATGTGACGTAGACAGCAACTGGCCATCTATGTGTGGATTCCATGCAAGCTGCAGCACGGTATTCTTATGTCCACTTAGGGTTTTCCATTTGTGTAATTTTGGACCGTCTAAAAACACATATGTTTATATTTAAGTTTATTTTTAGTGGTAACCCGCCACTTTGTTTCCGTCAACTTAAGCGTAAGTACTCTCAATAATTCAATATGTTTTTTCAACGTTCAATCAAGAGAAAAAACACAATTTTCATATCTATAACATATCGCTAAGGCATAGCTTATGAATGTATTAAAGTTTCCTCATTTAAACAATACTTCCTGATTTAATTAAAAAAAATAGGCAATAAGCGCCACATATATTTTTACTGCATTATTTTATTGTTTTATTATGTATGAATACACTATATACCATGCATAATACATTGGTTCCTGCTTTGTGGGTTTGTGTATAAGATTCTAAAATAAAATTCCGCAATCAATTTTAGCTTAACCATTGCAGCAGTTTAAAAACACTGTCAAAAAAGGCTGATACAGAATGCCTACAATACTGTTGAGGGTTACTTAGACGATAAGAATGCGTGAATATAGCTACTCTTGGCCCTGTACAAGACAATAATGACTAAATGTAACTAGTGATAAGAATTTATACATTGAAAGGAGCCACCGCCGAGTTTCTTGCCGGCTCTTCTTTGTAGGAACAGTTTTACGAACCAGCCTTAGATTTGACGATTCAAAAGCACTTGTTTACAAGTTTACTTGAATATAGAATAATTTGAATTTGATAATACAAATAATACCCTATATGGATATAGATAAGAAACTCCTTCATGTAAGTCGAGTAATGAAAGCAAACAATTCTACGTCCCATCGCAGAGATATCACTGCAACGTTACCGTAAAAATCCATTAGATGGCGCTGTACTGCATTCTTATAGTGACCCATTTAATAAAAACTACCTGGGTGAACGACTTTTGCTCGTTATTTTTTTTTAGAAAATATATAAAAGATGCATAATAAAAAAAAGATAATTTGGCCTACATATGGAATCGATCCGGTAAATCTGAACTTTGGGAATTAGCCGTAAAAGTGTAACAAACATAAAGACAGACGTACTTTCGCATTCATATTGAATATACAAACATCTTAGTTCATATAGCTACAAACTGGCCCGTTGGCGCTGTGGGTAGTGACCCTGCCTTCAGCTCCGCGGGTCGCGGGTTCGATTCCCGCCGAGGGCCGACATTTTCTATAAACAAATTGTTGGTTCTTCGAGCCTGGGTGTGTATTTGTATTTAAGTATGTATTTAAACTTATATATGTAGTATATCGACCAGTTGTCCGTCACCCATAACACAAGTATTAAGTTACTTACTTTGGGGACGGACGACCATGTGTGTAAATGTCCCATATATTTATTATTTATTATTATTATTTATTATTAAGTAAACTTACCCCCTTTATCGGTGTATTCTACGATAGCAATTTCGAAGGACTTGTCTAGAGAGGAGAAACCGATGAGATCCTTGAATGGGGACACTTCACTGGAACTAGATGTTTGTTGGGGATGCCACTCCATGCTGTGCATCATTTTTCTGGAATATAAAAAAAAACAACCCTGGGTATGACACTTTTATGAAAGCTAGTACTCGTTGACTGCCTCATATTTCAAATGATGTTATTTATTTATTTATTTAAGCATTTATTCAGACATTTGTTAGATACTGATTTAAAATAGAATGTTTTTTTTCCATCAATTATGTCTGTTTGTCTACAGACAAAGGCCTCCTCCAACTGTGACCAGATACTTCTATTTGCAGCAAGCCTAGTCCATTTTGGCCCTTCCACAGTCAAAATGTCATCCACCCATCTTAGGGGTGGTCTGCCTCTCTTTCTTTTCTGGTGTTTTGTATACCAGAACATTAATTTTTTCGACCACCTCTCATCTCCTCTTATTGTATGGCCAGCCCATTTCCATTTCAACTTCCTAATGGTGCTAATTACATCCTTAGTTTTAGTATATTTTTTTATAGTGGACGTTCTTACTTTATAAAATAGTTTTTTGCCTAGCATACTTCTATCCATGGCATTTTGACATACTATAAATTTCTTATCTTGCGCTTTTGTTGTAGCCCAGGTTTGGCTCCCATATGTGAGCACTGGTAGTATACATGTATCAAACAGTTTTCTTTTTATTGACATCTAACAAAGTAGTAACATCAAATGATGTTACTACTTTCAAACACAGTCTAAAAGGGAAGTAAATTATCATACATAAGTCGTAGGGAATTATCGCTTAATTTTACTTGCTATTAGATATATATAAGAAAGGTAATCATGTGATAGAGAGAGATTATAAGTGTGAAATTAAGTTAGTGTGATTTACTGGTTGTATGTCACCCATAACACAAGTATAAGTTACTTACCTTTGGGGACGCAAGATCTAATAATATCGTTCCATATACATATTTATAAAAACACAAAATTCATTGCGTTCACAAGTCTAAAAGAAAAATAAAAATAACAATGGTCACTTAATTAACGAGCAAGTAAATGTTTCTAATTCCGTTTTGCTTTATGTGTTCGGAGGGGAGGGTATTGGTGGGGGTTGAAGTATTTAAGACTGCTTGTATGGGTAGCGCGGCATTACGATTTTTGTCGTGGAGCCTATCCTCCTGATGATGCTTCGATTTCGGGGCGAAACGATCGTCGAGATTGTGGTGGTGGGTGTGTGTGCTGCTTTTGTGTGCGTTGTTGCTGGTGAATTGCGCCTTGGGGTGCATGTGGTGGCTTGTCCTGCATATGTGAGGTGCGTGGATTTTGCCTGCTTCATACACATTGGCTTTGCGTGCATTCGCTTAGCCCGTGCGGATTATAGCAAAGTAGTTAGTTCTGTTATATTGCTTGTAATATGGAATTCTGCAAAGTAACGCCTGCTTCTATAAATCATTTAAATCTATATTAATTAACCCACGAATTGCTGGACAAAATTACTTACGTAAATATAAAGGAGGCAGTAATGAACTCTCTGGTGTAAGGATCTAAGACAGCGACGCCGCCACTGTTACTGCCGCAAAGAAGTCCTGTAGGATACCACATCACGGACATCACGTCCCACTTCTTGCCTTCTAGTTCTACGGATATAGCCTCTGGAACTGTAAAAAAAAATTGACCAACAATTTTTAATTATATATAATAATAATAATAATATTTATTCAGACAAAAATACATACAGTCATAAATATACATATTCTAGTTACATAGACTTTATTACCACAATTTAACAATTTAAAGAACTATTAAAGTAAGTAGCTGAAAGGTCGTTGACCTCAGCATTAAGCTGCAGTGCCGACTACAGCGCTGATTTTCAGTCGAGACCCTTTGAGATGATATCACGGCCCAGTCTGGTATTATTGGTGCCTATTACTATTTTTTGATATACTCCAAATCAAATAAAAAATAAAAAGACAAGACATAAAAGCTACCTATACAACATACATCTATAACCTCCAAACTACGAATATTTATTAATACTTTTTACATGATACAGACCAAGAGCTGTGAACCCGCCATGTCGGCGTCAGGCAGGCGGCCGGTCGTAAAATACGTAGCCAAATCATTTGACAACATGTTTGCAACATGTTGTACCGACTCCGTTCAGAGTGGGATACCACACTCGTCGGATACCACACTGTGGGTCAACTCACCTTAGTCGCCTTTAACGACACCTCGGTAAGAAATGAGGGTGGTCTATTCTACTCAGCCGGATACCACAATAAAGATGACGCGGGTATTAGTATTTAATTTGTCTGTAGTGTATCGTAGTCAAATACCTTGATCTCGATTCCAGGCCGTTAAATAAACTAATAAAAAAAATAAAAAATACCTTGATCTATTTTTGAATTTAAACTATCGTGAGTGGTATTCATTATTGATGTTGAGAGACCGGCCATACTCACGCCGGTCTCTCAACATTAATAATACCTTGATCTAGTTTATTAGTCCGATACACGACGACGCGGCCGCTTCCAGAGACGTACAGGTCGTGTCCGTCGCCCCAGCACAGGGAGTATATGGCGCCTCGTATAGACGGTGGTAACGTTCTGGCCGGGCGTTCTGTTCTGCCACTTGCGTCTATTAAGCCGACCTGAAAAAGGAAACTTTTATTTATGTATTTACTAGCTGTAGTATCTTCAAAGTAGCAGAGTCCTGGAGCCAACTCAATACATAACTATAGGCGATAACAGGATCGAGGGGGAATGCATTCCGATACTTAGGGCCAAACCTGAATTCCCTGAATTTGATGGGTGAGGAAATCAAAGCTCGAATAACAGCCGGAAACAAGTGTTTTTACGCGTGTAATTTCTTGCTAAGCAATAAACTTCTATCCAACAGGTCAAAGCTCACTATCTACAGGACAATAATCCGGCCTATAGTGACATACGCCTGTGAAACCTGGACGCTGACGCAAAAAGACGAACTGAAACTGGCATTTATCGAAATGAATGTCTTACGAAAAATCTTCGGGCCAATGCGAGAAGACAACGGCATATTTCGTATTTCAAATTTTAAACATAAAAGTAGTTATTGTAAGTTAACCATAAGAGATAGAGACATGCTATTGCGGACTTTTTTATAGTAGTTTTATAGAGCTACAATTCTCTAGAACATTTCTTTAGCGTATCTCTGCTGGTATACGCATCGCGACTATAACTCCCAGAAATAAAGTTTTTTAACAACTGGGCAATCTCTTCAACACAATTTATATAATACCCATGTGTACTATTAGCCTAAATCATCCGGAAGTATTGCACTATCTTTTGGTGAAAACCGTATCAAAAATCCGTTCAATAGATTTTGAGAAAATCGATTACATACAGACAGATTTTTGGGACTTTGTTTTATAATAAGTATAGATTATTGGGAAACATACGGCTTAAGATATTACATGTTTTACATAAATCTTAAAGTTGAAATGTTGTGTAGGCCTGTAAGTAGTGTGTCATACTGTATTAGGAATAACACTAGTTGTACTTTGTAAGCTATAAATTTATGTACACGCTGTTGGCTTTACCTTATAAAATAAATAAATAAATAAATAAATTAAGTTTTTAATACAGATGCCAACAAAGTTTCCACTAAAAGCTAACAACGAAGGAAGTGAACAGTAGTAAATTTTATATTTTAAATTTTAATAAAAAAAACAAGAAATTTACAGTTAGACAATTTAGAGCATTATAAAATTTTAAATTTTCAACTTTTGAATTAATATAAAAATAAAATTGCAACAATCACTAAAATTTAAAACAAAAAAAAGTTACAAGTTTTTCGTAACCAGAGAAAAATATTTGTTAAACCAGTTACCAAAACAGTCAATATTGCTATATTTTATATTATATCTAGTACTAAAACAAACTGATACACTTTCATTTACAAATTCAAATTCAGGATATTCTTTATTCAAGTAAACTTGTAAACTAGTGCTTTTGAATCGTCAAGTATTACTGGTTCTGAAAGCTGTTGTGGACAACGCCACATTATTGGGTATAATATCTCTTAATATTCCTTCTCGTATGCCACGGTATACCATTGCACTCCTCTTCTTTCTCCTACCCTTATCCCACTCTAAGTGGGGTTGGTACAACATGTTTTCCTCTTCCATTCTCTTCTATCATTCGTCAACTCTGGCGCTACTCCTTTTATATGCATGTCATACTTCACACATTCCAACCATCTCTTTTTAGGCCTCCCTCTAGTCACATATCCATCCACATTCATATCCAACACTCGTTTAGTCACATGATTTTCATCCCTCCTCATTACATGTCCATACCATCCCAATCTTGCACCTCTCATCTTTTCTACAATGGGCACAACTTTCATACTTCCCCTTATATACTCATTTCTTATTTTATCCAATCTTGTCACACCACACATCCATCTTAACATTCTCATCTCATTTGCATGCACTCTTCTTTCATCCATCTTTTTCATTGCCCAACATTCTGATCCATACATTACGACGGTATACCATTGCACTGTTTAAAATTATAAATTTATTTTTATAGTTATTATTAAAATAAATTTAAATATGTATTTTAAATAGTATATTATTACTAATAATTATGACCACCTTCATTTCTTACCGAGGTGGCGTAAAAGTAAAGTCGACCCGCCGTGTGGTATCCGGCTGAGTAGAATAGACCACCGTCTTTCTTACCGAAGGATCATAAAATACGACTAAGGTAAGTTGACGTCAGGCAGGCGGCCGGAAGTCAAATACGTAGCCAAATCATGTGACAACATGTTTGTAACATGTTGTGCCGCCCCCACTTGCAGGAGGATGATGGTGAACATACTGTACGTGAGCTTAAATAATTGAAAATAATATAAAAATATATGGGACATTTACACACACGGTCGTCCGTCCCCAAAGTAAGTAACTTAATACTTGTGTTATGGGTGACGGACAACTGGTAGATATACTACATATATAAGTTTAAATACATACTTAAATACAAATACACACCCAGGCTCGAAGAACCAACAATTTATTTATAGAAAATGTTGACCCTCGGCGGGAAACGAACCCGCGACCCGTGGAGCTGAAGGCAGGGTCACTACCCACAGCGCCAACGGGCCAGTCAAGTTATAGTCAATTAAATAAATAAAATAAAATTAAGATAGTTTAGTATTTACATTACCCTAGATTCAGCAGTAGCAAACGCTAGCTTATTCTCCCTTGTCGGATGCCATGCCACAGTTAACACCTTCCCCTGCACATTCTGCCAATATGACGAAACATGTTTCACTAACAACTTCGACTCGTCCTCCTCTGATGTTTCTATTTCCAATATTCTAACTGCCCCGTCTCCCACACTCACTGCAATCCTGTCAAGTTTATCAATCAATAACCAGTCTATCTATACAATAGAAATAAAACTTAATTTTTTTTTGATAAGTACTTTTACAAAACCATATGACTCAGTAGTGACCAACATTTTATAACAATCATGCATTTGTCAAAATTATTTTAATAATTTAATATTCTTTTTAGAAATTTCATTATTAATTATTAATATCATTATTAATTCTTAATTATAATTTATGAAAAAAAAATTTGATAAATATCATATTAAAAAAAATTAAATATTTTAAATTTGAATTTGAATAAATTCAAATTTAAATGTCAGTTCCTAATTAGTCTTATTATATACATCACTTATGGTTTTAAACTATAAAATATTTATATTTTTATTACATATATTATTATATTTTTATGTTCAAAAATTAAATTGCTTAAAATATACTGTGAAGTAGAAATCCCATCCATCCCTTTAGTATTTCAAAAGAATTTAATTTTATAAAATAGATCCATCAGATACAGATTACAGTTAAACATGTTATGCCAAACGCACTTAGATTGGGATAAGTGGGATAGGAGAATGATGATGTTTAAGATGAATATAATAATGATAATGTACTCTTATAGGTGTTCCAATTAAGAAAAATAAAATAAATTCAAATTTACCTTTTAGCATCATAAGGACATGACTGTACAGTGTATAGAAAGCCTCCACAGGTGTTATACATGACAACCATATCACGTCTCATCATGTCATAACAAATGAGATTGCGATCCTGCGCAATGGTCCAGATCTTCCACTGGTCTGAACATGAGTTGTCAGACTGATTGGACGGTGAAGGACTTTCTTCATCTGGCATTTGCACACGTGGAGCATTCGATGCTATACAATACAATCCTCGCTTATGTAATGAGTGAACTACTTTCCATTCTAGTTTGTTTTTACTAAAAACAAGTTTTTGCTTTAAAAAAAGACAAAACAAAACAACAAAGAGTGATCTTTTCAGCATTTTATATTTAAAAGAAATAAAAATAATAATAATAAATATATGAGACATTTACACAAACAGTTGTCCGTCCCCAAAGTAACTTGTAGATACAATAAATCTATAATCTTAAATACATACTTATAGACAAATATACACCCAGGTTCGAAAATCAAACAACTTTTTTTTTCAGAATGTTGGCTCTCGGCGGGAATCGAACCCGCGACCCGCGGATCTAAAGGCAGGGTCACTACCCGCTGCGCCAACGGGCCCTATTGCCGGGGGCAGTGATCTTGCCTTCAGCTCCGCGGGTCGCGGATTCGATTCCCACCAAAACCCAACATTTTCTATTCACATTTGTTGGTTCTTCTATATATTTATAAATATGCATTTAAGTATATATTTACGAGTTGTATGTCACCCATAACACAAGTATTGAGTTACTTACGGGGTAGAAAACCGTCTGTGTAATTGTCCCATATATTTATTATTATTTATAACTATTAAATTTATCACATACTACAAATATATATATGGAATAACTTACCGGTCAATATTTAATGGATTGCATTCAAGCAACTGACTCTTTCCATCGGCTATTAGAAGTATATCCGGTTTGTACCATAATATTGTTGTTGAATTTGGCCCTTTGTTTCTTACATTTTTATTAATATTATTCGGAACAACGCAGGTACCAACTAGTTTGCCAGATTTCGACCACAAACGTATGCCACTGAAATTACAACATATAAATGATTTATAGACGAACAATATAACAGAACTAACTACTTTGCTATAATCCGCATGGGTTAAGTGAATGCATGCAAAGCCAATGTGTATGAAGCAGGCAAAATCTACGCACCTTATACATGCAGGACAAGCCACCACATGCACCCCAAGGCGCAATTCACCAGCAACAACGCACACAAAAGCAGCACACACACCCACCACCACAATCTCGACGATCGTTTCGCCCCGAAACCGAAGCATCATCAGGAGGATAGGCTTCACGACAAAAATCGTAATGCGCCGCGCTACCCATACAAGCAGACTTAAATAGTTCAACTCCCACCAATACCCTCCCCTCCGAACACATGTAGCAAAACGGAATTAGATACATTTACTTGCTCGTTAATTAAGTGACCATTGTTATTTTTTATTATCTCAAGTTGCTCTAACGTATTGAGTCGGAGTCCCTTATGACAAGTGTGAAGATTTATAAACGCATTGAAAATGATTTATAGACGCTTTATATTACGAATTTTTCGTGGAGAATTTTCCTACCCTCTTAATGATGCTTCTGTTGGGGGGCGAACCGATTGTTGAGTTTATGACATTGATTGTGTGTAATACTTCTGTATTGTGCTTGTGGTTTGTGCATGTTTTAACGAATCCTGTATGTATTGGGATTCAAAACGGATAGTCCACTCTACATTTAGCATTATATATATTTTCTATTTACTTAATCGCGAATTATAGTAAAATAATTGTATTATTATTATAAGCTGTGATAGCCCAGCGGTGAGACCATGCGACTCTTACGTGGGGAACATGAGTTCAAACCTGGGCAGGCACCAATGAGTCTTTCTATTAAAAATTCATGTGTCTTATTGATAATTGCAATTTATCACACGCCTGCATATCTCTAGAGAATTCTCGAGATATGTGAAACCTACCAATCCGCATTGGAGCAGCGTGGTAGGTCTTAGCTCCAACCCTTCTCTGCAGAAACAGAGAGATGAAGCCTATTCCCAGCAGTGGGATTATAACAGGCCGCTACTTACTTACTTACTGGTATTATTACTTTTGTATTATAGATCTCCGCAAAGTAGCGCGTATTTCGACAAATTATATAAAAATTTACTTTGCTACATAGTATAATCATTTGTAATGTAAAAATCAATCCCAGGAAATTCAAAAGATTCCATTGCAGACAGATGTTCGCTATTTTGACTTTTTGAGTAAAGTTAAAAAAGCTTTTAAGAAACTTTTGACAAAATTTCATGTCTGTACTTCAAACTGCAGGCCTACCATGAACTCTTATTGCGACTCAATTGAAGACGTTAACGACGACCGCGAACCGCTTTCTTTTCGTACCATGAAGTGTGAATTGCATTGGGGCCGTAATGTTTGAAAAGGATAACGTTATATGAACTATAGATAACTCTGTCTCTTTTACTCACATGTTTTAGGACGCATTCCGAACGAATCCGGTAAAGTATGAAAAAGCAAAACAATTTTGATTACTTCTTTAATTAGGTCGCAATAAAAGTTCATGGTAGGCCTGCTATTAGGAGTTCCATCGTCTGTTGTCAATCTTGGCAGTAGCATCAGGTCATGTTTTATCATAAACATGTATTGTTATTGGGACTGGAGCTGTATGTAAAATTTCAGCTCCATCAGACATAAGGATATGGCAAAAGTAATAATGAAATTATTTTGCTATAATCCGCGATACAGTAAATAGAAAATATATATAGTGTTAAATGTATAGTGGACTATCCGTATTCTCATACCTGATACATGCAGGATTCGTAAAAACGCATGCACAAACCTCCACCACTTCCACCACAATACACAGGCACTACACACATTCACTATTACAAACTCAACAAAGTCGCAAAGCTGCTTGCAATTCGCTGTGAAATCGTAATCGCTTTGCGATTTTGTCGTGGAGTCTATCTCCTGATGATGCTTCGGTTGCGGGGCGAAACGACTGTTGAGTTTGATAGTGTTGATAGTGAAAGTGTGTAGTGCTTGTGTATTGTGGTGGAAGTGGTGGAGGTTTGTGCATGCGTTTTTACGAATCCTGCATGTATCAGGTATGAGAATACGGATAGTCCACTATACATTTAACACTATATATGTTTTCTATTTACTGTATCGTGGATTATAGTTAAATAATTTTATTATTACTTTTGTATTATGGATCTCCGCAAAGTAACGCCTAATTCTATAAATTATAGGGATATGGGTAAAATTTAACTTGCAAGATACCACCTTCACATACATCCACAACTTAAATAAAAGCTTTTAAAAATTAAAGCTAACTGCCAACAATGTTGCATTCTACCCTCATATGCACATTGCATCTACTAAATTGAATAATGTAGTCTATAGCATGTAAAATTTTTAAATTGTCAGACTAACATACCCAAGTTTTCCAATTGAGGCTAGAAGATGTTTCTGTACGTGTGCACTTGATTCACCATTTGTATCTGGTAGTGTTCTGTTTTTACTGGACGATGATATATCATGTTGATCTTCAAAATCACTATCTACATGTGTTTTATCCAATTTCTCAACAAGATTTGCTATAGACGGTTCAGGATCATTTTTAATCCTTAAAATATCTTCTTTGAGTTTTAAGCACTCTGCCAGAAAATTATCTGGTTTCTTTTCTTCTTCTTTAACTTTAACTTCAATATCTTCTGGTTGAAATTTTTTATGTCCAAACTCATCAACCTCAGAATCCTTATAAATATCAAACGTATCATCCTCTTGAACAATGGATTCATCAAAACTGTCATTGGGCAAATTCTTTGCAGTACCAGATTCATCTAAATTTTCATTTGTATTAGATCTAATTTTTTCTAATCTTCGCATTGCACTTGATTTAGCTACAGATTCATTTAGAGATTTTCTTATAAGAACTTCATATTGGGGGCACCATGATACATTGACAATTTCATCATCTTGACCTCTTACTTTATACATAATCTTTCCTTCAGCTAAAATTCAATACATTAAAAATTTAAAATAGTTAATAACTCAAGAACTACTACAGCTTTAAATAACTGAATACTCATGCTAATTTTATAAGACTATATATTTAAACTTACATTACCATATTAATATAAATTTTAATTTATATATAATTAATTAATTATATATTATCTTTGGCAGATATGCCCTTTTTTTCTGCCCGTGTTATGCAGGTTTTGAAACAAATGTATCATCTAGTTTAACTCTTACAGTTGGTGGCTTCCACAGGCCAGATTTTTGGATTGTGACGATCTATCGAAGTGCCGGATTAGTGAGATTATACTGTATTGACTATTTGACTGAAAATCATCCTGTTATGTTTTATTTTTGATCTAATTTATTAAATGTACAATTTATGCCAGATACTTAAACACTTTGAAAAATCTTCTAACTCAGAACATTGACTGTGTTCAAAACTAGCAAACATCCTGATACTATAGAAGTATATCCATTTCTATCCCATTGAATATTGTTATAAATATTTAGTAAGATAATTACATCTCACAATCTCACAAGTCAACAAGTGCTGGCCCGCTATTGGTGTATTGAGCTACCAAAGTGTGTTTAAATAGTCTAGTTTGTTACCCTTAAGATAGACAAGCTTTTTTTTGCTATCAATTGTTGAACCAACAATATATAAGATAATAATATAACCAGTTTAATTGAAATTAAATTAAAAAATAAAACTCACATCAACACATTTTCAATACTCACCATTTAGGTTTAATACAAACACCACACCTTGTCTGGTTCCTACAGCAACAATTAAAGGTACATGATGTGAACACGCAAGACACGAAGGTTTAAACTTTCTTAGAAATTTGTATGACTTAGCCACATTTGAATGAAGGTCCCACTTGACAGTATTACCAAAGGAACCAACCGTAATTGCATAGGACTCAGTACTGTATCCTACACCAGCCACTTCCTTAAATTAAAAAGGGCATTGAATTTTATCATATAACAAATAGTAACAAAAAAATATTATTCAAGCAAATACTGAAAACATAAAGTATTTAATACATCAATGATATTTCTTAGCTTTAAATATTTATTAATAAAAAAAGATTTTCTTATCATAATACATTAAATAGCATGGCTGTAGTGAAGTATGGGCAAGGGGGGGCATTTAATATAACACAAGCATAAATATTTAATTTTATAAAATAGATTCAACATAGCCAGTTAAACCATTATAATATGCAATCCTGACAATATAAATTATATTTTTCATTTAGTTTTGGAACTAAACATATGGAGTATAGAAATATTATATTTTACCTCTTTATCAATTCGATGAGTGTCAAGAACATGAGTAGACTTAATTTTAACATCATTCCGAACTGTTTGTATACTCCACTGTTTCACAAAGCCATCGGCACTACCGGTCAAAACTAATTTCTTCTCCGGCCATTCCCGCGAAATATCAACGCTAGTAATCCTGAACAAAAAAAAATATTAGCATGATAAATCGAAGTTTTTACGTAAGTCAAAGTATGCTTACTTCTCCGAGTGTGCTCTATTCACGACGTGAGCTTTATAGCCATTGTTCTCTTCAAATGGACCAAAGTTATTTAAACTCAATGGCTCTAAAATGCAAAGACTCTTGCTAGGACCTCCGTATATTAACCAGTCATCACTAGATATAGCCAAATTAGATGCTTGAAACCAGTTAGGTGATGGAAATAATACAGTTTCGCTCATATTTATAAGTGTTAAAAAAAATTTAAAGGCTTATGGGAATTAAATTCCGTTAATTGAGCTGCTGCAAACTTTTCGCTCTAAAAGAAAAGTCAAGTAACACCTTTGACAGTCAGCTGTCGCTGCCTGTCTGTAGCATAGACTAGAGTCCTAGACTAACATAACAGTAGTTAGAAATCCTTTAAGCTTGTTTACACAAGTCAAACATAAGGTACACTTGTACATTTTTTGATTCTGGACCGTTAATAAAACCAATTAAAAATAGACTGTAAACAAAAAACATATTTCATACAAAGAAATTTGTGCTCGTTATTTTTGCAAAGTTAATCAATTAAAATACTCTATACTAAATAAAATACGCTATACTACTAATTTAGTAAATTCCTTTTCTTCATAATGAACTCGATTATTGCTCATTCAAAAATAGATGTATGAATTAAATTTTTTAATTATAAATTTTCACCATAAACAGGTAAGAGATTACGGAAAAGAGTTTACGGCAGATACAATACGAAAGCAAGCCGCCAAAACTGAAACTTTTTTGTACGGATAAATCTTATATAGGTACTACTGTAAATTAACTTGCTGTTTAGGATAAAAGAGAAATTGGGAAACTCTAAGATCTTATTTGCAACTTAGATTTAGCTTCTTCTTTTACCCTGTCTGCTTGCTACGGACTAGTGATATGCTCAGGTAGAGTGGGTACTGCTCACAGGAGCAATGGTTTCCGTTAACTTGTCTACCATAAATTATTATTTACGTTCTGTGCATGTTTTGTTTTTTTTTCTGTTAATTCTGTGAATGTTATGAACTGATTTCGATTTTCGATATTTAATTAGATAAAATATGCTATATGTCTTATCTAACTTCTGTTTGTACTGTTAAGTATTCAAAAGACTACTATATCTATTAAAATAGTGTTTTTACTTTAGCCTTATTTTAAATTAAAGAAAAACGACATGGCTCACTACAAAGGTGCAGCATCTGAAGCTGGTAGAGCTATGCATTTGATGAAGAAACGAGAAAAAGCTCAGCAAGAAATAGAACTTAGAAAGAAAAAAATTGAAGAAGACTTAAAGATAGATAACATTGAAAATAAGTTTGCTACACATTATGATGCAGTAGAACAACAACTCAAGAGCTCTACTATAGGTTTAGTCACCCTTGATGAGATGAAAGCAAAACAAGAACATATAGTGCGAGAAAGAGAGAAAAAACTAGCACAGAAGAAGGCTGAAAAAGAAAAGGAACGGCAGAAAGAAATTGAAGCTAAACAGGCACAAAAAAACAAACAAAAAAGACAGGTAGGATAAGTTATTCTTTAACTAGCTGACAGAGCCACAGGTTGGTGTGCCTATTTTCTGCCTCCAAACTGCTGTCTCTGACTGGCTTCGCAAGGGTAGTAGAACATGAATGTTGATGGAGTGTGGCTTTGTACATTAATTTTTGTGTACATTAATTTTCATAATTTTAAGCATGAAATGTACTAATACAGATATGATTCTATTCTATATTAAATCTAACTGTACCTTGACTATTCAAAAGTGCTTGTAAAAAGCTTACTTGAATAAAGATTATTTTGATTTGATTTGATTTATGCAACTTTAATGTGGTGTTAAATTATTAAGGATTAATACTGTGTCTGGTTTCAATCACTGTCTATTGCTATTATCCACATGAAAATTCATTTCACAGTATACATTAGTAAGTTTAGCATGAACTAATAGACAGGTAATCAAAGGAAGTTGTTTTATAATATCCAAGGATAATATTAAATAATTTTGTTTCTTTATTGTTTCAATCTCTTCTTCTATATAATTTTCAGATTCAGGCTCTTTCCTTTGACTTGAATGAGGATGAAGAAGACTGTGATGATGTTGAAGAAAAACCAGAGACTACATGGCGGGACCAGAGTGAAACAGTAAGTGATCTCAAATTAAATAAAATAATATTGTATATATTAAAACCCTGAATTTAATATGTATAGTTATGTTATGTCTTGTATCCTCATAATTAGGATGATAATAATACCAACTGAAAGGTGTGTAACCATTACCAGAGATCTGCAGGTTCAAACTTAAAGCAAAAATGTTTAGGATTAAAAAAAACTTGGTTATGTATGGTATAATATATAAATATACTACATGAATATCAATCCAAATAATCAAAACACTGAGGCTTATATGGAAGTAACTTAGAAATTCTGTTAGTTTACAAATCCAGAGATTTCTATGTACAATGTTTCTATGATTCAAATTGTATATGGTAGTAGTCATTTTTAGGTACCTAAAAAAATAAAAAAGAATCCAGATGTGGATACATCATTTCTACCAGACAGAGAGAGGGAAGAAGCAGATTTGAAACTACGAGAGGAACTCAGATTAGAATGGGTTATGACACAAGCTAGTCTCAAAGATGAGCCAATAACTGTGACATTCAGCTACTGGGATGGTTCTGGACACAGACGTAATGTTACATTGAAGAAAGGTCATTAATTATTAAAATTACCTTTTTATTACATGATTTATAGAAGCAGGCGTTACTTTGCGGAATTCCATATTACAATTACCTTTTTATTATTTAAATATTTTATGTTTGATTGTGATCGTTCGTTCGTATTACAAAGTCAACCAGTGCAGCTCTCTGTATGTCAGTTATCAGTAAAGTCAAATTACAGAAAGGATTATTACACTTTTTTACCATTAGAAAGATTCATAATGAAGTTTTAGGTTTATATAAGTTATACATATATGATAGAATTTTTTGCTATAATCCTACCAAATCAGTTGGCAGCAGTAATTTACTTTGCAATTTTGTTGTGGAGCCTTTCTCCTGAAGATGCTTCAGTTATGGGGCGAAATGATCATTGAGATTGTTGTAGTGTGTAGTTGGTGGTGGTGTCTTGTGATACATTAGGTAATCCTGCACATATAAGTTATCAGAAATCAGAACAGTTTTGCTTCCTACACTAAGCTTTGCTTAGATTTTTTTAACAAACAAGGATTATAGATAAATAATAGTATCATAACTTTTGTACTATAAAATTTTGCAAACTTCTACAAATTATATTAGGCTTATAATTTATATATCAAATAATTTTATCAAAATTGGTTGAGATAGACAATAATTGTTAAAATTTTTGTAAAAAGTCAAGCTTTCTGGAAGATTCTATTAAAAATATTGTTTAAATAGGTACATAAATTTCATTGAATATATCTTTTATAGGTTTACAGAAAAAATTGTGATATATCTGTTTTCTAAGAATAACTAACTATATCAATTGTAAGATCTTATTTAAAATTTAAATTGCAGGAAACTCTATTTACCAGTTTTTACAAAGATGTTTGGACACTCTGAGGCCAGAGTTTAGTGAACTAAAAACAGTATCAGCTGACCAACTGATGTATGTAAAGGAAGATTTAATATTGCCACACCATTACACATTTTATGATTTTATAGTTACTAAGGTATGGCTATTATATATATATTCTTCTCCTGATTTAGATTATATTATTTTTGCTAAATGCAGTTGATACTTAAACTCATAATGTGCAAAAATTTCATTGTCACAAAATTACAGTACAAATTTTTAATCCAGTTTTGCGTCACAGCAATGTAGAAAAACTGGATGTGACGAAGAACTCTGAAGAATCTCCTGTAGACCTCTAGGGGTCCACCTAAATCACTTTGGGAACTAAAGATATGAATTAAGATCTCATTATTTCCAGGCTAGGGGTAAAAGTGGTCCTCTATTCCAATTTGATGCATCTGATGATATAAGATTAGTGAATGATGCTACACAAGAGAAACAAGATTCTCATGCGGGGAAAGTGCTTCTTCGGTTTGTATACTTATACTCTTCATTAGGAGTCTTTACAGAATCTCATTTTTCATTATGTTAAAAAAGGAATATAGATAAACTAACAACCAATAATTAATTAAATTTACTCATCTAATTAAAATTATGATCCACAGCCCATAAAATAGTATTCATATAATTATTGACTATATTTACCTAATAGTTAACATTAACTGGATAAGAACTATCATACTACTATGATTAATTTCACTGTCCACACATTCTTTTAAACCAAAAATGTTTAAATTAAATACATGTCACATAAACCTTAAATTAACCTTTATTGCAAACCATCAAGATTTATTTTTATAATTTTAAAGTAAAAGATGTAAAATACATATATAATGGATTTCTTCTGCAAGTAAGAACACCATATTTCTTCAACTTGCATGTCTCTTCATTTTCTCATTTTAATTTCAGATCATGGTATGAAAGAAACAAACATATATTTCCAGCATCCAGATGGGAACCTTATGATCCAACCAAAACCTACTCTAAGTATACTGTGAAAGGAAAATAATTATAAAATAATAAAAACAATCTACATATAATGGGAAAGCAACCTGTATGATGTAAATAATGCAATAGTTTTTAAGTGTAATAACTTACAAATGTGATTTTCAATCTATAAATTTTTTTTTTAATAAAATCCCTTTCCCATGGTGTGTAAAGGATAGAATGAGAAAAATACAATTCTTTAACTTGTAGATGTTTAAAAAAGGAATTCGACCAATTGATCTATTATATATCCAGATCGATCAAAAATTTCAACCAAACATTAAAATACTTTGTGATAAAAACTAAAATAACCCATAATAGATGATGAGAAACTTTGCAATAATAGCTATAGATGTAGAAGTAATCTATTTTTTATCCTACCATTCCTCCTATTAATGACTGCTAGTTTTTGTAAATACTAAAATAAATTTATGCTCTGAGTGACATCAACCGAAATAGGTTAAATTGGTATTAATAGAACACACAACCTGATTTTTAAAAAGTTTTCAAATTATAGACCAACCCCCTTACTAAAAATAATTTCTGAGATAATGTGCAACATTAAAAACTTTACTGAGGTTTACATAGATATTGACTCAAGTTTATTTATTCATTATATATTTTATTATTTACTCTATTTGGTTTACTTAACAGATTTTTGGTTATTTCAGTATCATTTATGCTGGAATTTGTATCAAGTTTGGCTCTGGACATTGTTACATGTATACATTAAATAACAATACATATATATTATGAACATGCAGTAATTTTTTCTAAGTCTTGCCATCTTTTAGATTCTAAATTCTTCAGAAAATCTTCTTGAATTAATGTCTTTTCTTTTATTTGCAATGGTGTTGGTGCATGTCTTTGGAAATGTATAATAGCTGTTAAAAGGTTCCATATTGAAAACTCAGGCCATAAAACTTCTGTAAAATACAGTACTGTTCTGTTAACCTGTAAAATAATAACATAATTTTACACCATGCTGTAAATAAAAACTAGAAAATATTAATAATCTTTTTTTTGTAAATGTTAATTCCATGAAAACTGATTATATTTTGGCCTATCTCAACTTTATTTCCATTTAATTGCAACAACTTTAGGAAGTAGTCCTGATAAATTATCATTACACATTAACTATATTATAACTGTATAGTTATTTTGTACATTGCTTATGTATTAAATAGTTAAATTATGGTGTGATGGAAGCTTTATATTTATTATTAGGTTACTTAGTACGGAATAGGTTATGAAAGCAAACAACCATATGCCTTGAAGTCTTCTTTAAAACTTCACGACCCAAGCGCATCGGAAAATGCGTAACTAAAAATTACCGTTGAGTACCACGGACATTTTGCAATGTCGAGAAACCCCCGGTCCAATTTCTGTTTTTTTATAAAATAACTAGGGTATCAGTTTCTGTGGCAAGTACTTCAATTTGTTCTCGTTTAAACAAAGATACTAAGAAAAAATTTGGTTCGTTCGCTCCCGTAGAAAAAAAAAAAAAAAACGGCACTTCAGTACGCGCCTCAACTCGCTCACAGATGTACGCGTACGACATTGAGAAATTGTGTTTTTTTTTGGATATATTGAAACTTTAACCGGTAAGTCATATTTTATATCATTACTAGACAATATTTGTAACCAATATAAGTTACTAGAACAATGATTTGTCCTATTTCAATTGATAAAAAAATTAACTTCGATAGCCTATGGATGAACAAAGATTCTACTCGCGATTTGCAGTGAGAAAAAAGTATGTAATTCTTATACAAAACGCTGTTAGAAACACTAATTCTAATAGAAAATATCATATAAAATCCATATTCATCCGTATTTTTATAGCAAAGTGTATAGTATTTGTTATTTCTTTCGATAAACAACGTAAGGTGTCAAATTGCACTCACACACTCGCAAGGTATTTGTATGTGTGCGTGCATTCCAAAATGGCGGGCGAGCTGATTTCGATATAGTATGTTCTTTTTTTGTTTACTTGATTTTTTTTTTTACTTAGATGTTTTAATTTTTTGGTATATTTTTATTATTACTTTATGAATGTTCAGTGCTTATAATTATTTTTTGAGTTCGGAACTACAAAATAAAAAACGGAACGAACACACAATTGGTCTTATAGATCACTCTTGTGTCTGTCTGTGCGTCCGTCATAGCTAACTACTGGGTCAAATCAGATGAAATTTGATAGTGATATAAAAAATAAAAATTATTTTGTTATATATATATATATATATATATATATATATAACATATATGTAAATGTATAGTCGACTATTCGTTTTTTCGTACCCGTTACATGCAGGATTCATAAAAACACGTGCACGAACCTCCTTTTGTATTATGGATCTCCGCAAAGTAACGCCTAATTCTATAATTAAATAAAAATGGGGCAAAATGATTATTTTTATAATAATGTAATAATTTATTATAAAAACAATTTCATAATATAATCAGAATATATTTAACCGTGTAGGTTAAATTTCTAATGTAAGAATACCATGGATAACAACGCGGGGCCTAGCGGTGGTGTTGGTCATATCGTGCCGTGCTTCTCTTATGTGTTCTCGCCAGGAGGCACGTTGAGGGAGAGAGTAAAACTTTTGTATTATAATGTTCTTCAATGTTCCTTTTAGCCTTGGGAACCATCGAAGAGCCCAGAGCTGACTGTCTCTGACGTCGTCGCAGGGGCAGGGAGCTGCGCATCGCAGGAAGTGCCGTCGTTATCTCTATCTTCAGGATAAAGAAATTGTAGATTTATTGCAAGATTCGGGGAGCGATGAGTTCTTTTGAGAAATAAATTGTCTTTAACAGAATTCGAATCTAATTTATTTCTAATTTATCTAATTTATTAATTTCGCCCTCGCGAAAAAGATCATCCCGTATGACCTAGTGTACACACACAAAAGAATTCGAACCCGGCGATAGGCCGCAAGCAAAAAATGTTTATTTAGAAATTGTTTTGTCACAAGAGTTTGTTCGACAAGTGTACTTGTATTGTATGTTCATAAGTTAGAAATTTCATCTTCTTCTTGAGAAAAGAATTAGTTTAACGATAAATATCCAGTATGATACACAAATTTGATCGAAAATGAACCCTATGGATTTACATGTTATAATCTACTTTGTGAGATATTTACCCTTTTTTATAAATATTTTGTTTCTGGCTAGACATTTGTAATTATATAATTCTATTTATGAACAGTTTATCTTTATGTTATAAAAGGACTCGAGTCATTACGGTAGTAATTACGCCCACAAGAAGGTTTTGAAAATGACCTTGCAATGCGCGCGAGAACTGATTATCTTCTAATTTTTAACAAATGTTTGGGAGTGAAAAAATAAAATTATTATAATAATGACATACATATTTTTATTTTTTATTAGAAACCTCATTTCATGTACATTTTAGGGATATAAAATATAAAAGAATCATTCTAATATTTCTATTTAAAAATATTTATTTTTGGCAATAAAACCCCTTTTTTTCAAAAGCCGCTCGACACAAAGGCCTGTGCGTACTAAATATACATTTAATTATTATCGTTTTTGTTTCTTTTTATCGGCTATTCATCTGGCTTTCACAAATTGACGCTTGGATTCATAAAAACATAGCCAACACTGGCTTGAGTAAGAAAAAACCGAGAGTAATGACCACGTGCTCGCTGACGTCAACGGCCATCGGTATGTTAGGTGTTTTTTAATTTTACCTAAGGATTTAAAAACTGGGATTCTGACAGGTTAATACTCTGTTATAATAGGCTAAACGCTGAATCTTATACTAGTTTACACATAAGTAATCCCCCATCACACTACAAAATGTTTTTTAAACGTAGTTTTTACAATTGAGATAAAATATTTTATGCAGGATGTCTACCATACACCTTATAATTTAGCTGAAAAAATTATGGTGGTACTAACACAAATATAATAATACAATGTACACAATAATATACAACTATGTGCTCTAAAAATCGTTTCCATTAACAGTGAAACCAAAAATATCTTTAAAAAACATTCTATATTAGATATATCAAAATACATTCTCACCTGCCATAACATGAAATCTGAAAGCCTAACTTCACCAGATGTCCTGATTAATAATTCAGGTTCTCCAAGGTCCAAAGTATGTGAAATAAGCTCCTCATCAATATCTTCAGCTGTTATTTTATTATTTTTCACACTATCTACAATGTGTGATGCTGCCCTGCTTATTTCATCACGACCTACGTATAATAATAATTTTTTAATAAGATCTGATATAAGAGTAAGTATAACCGGTTTCTATACATTAACTATGTGTGCTATGGTAGGCTATATTCACGATAATCTATATTGAGACATAAATAAGTTGTTTTGGTGTTCTTAGTCTTCTAGTGGGAGTAGAGGCCATGCAGAGTGTGAGAGCCCAGTATCACTGACCATTGCTGATCAATTTTGAAAGCCACTGTTTATAGTTCGCTACCAATACAGGTATCCTCCGAAAATTCCAGGATCTTCTTGGCAGCGAGATCTTTCACCTCCTTTGGGCGTAAATAGTTTAACTCTAGGAGTGTCAAATGTCAATCAGCCCAGGATGGTCACATATGCATGGGTGTTTCCTCCTCCACTAGGCAGAGTCAGGTCTAGGCAAGCACAATCCAGTGTCTGATAGGGTCTTCATGTTTAACATGTATCTATTAAGTCTACAGTGCCCTGTAAGGGCCCTCACTAGTTAGCTTAGATTTACTAAGCATTAAACAAGCAGTGATGTTTGTTTAAATACAGATTTCTAGATTTCTCTCATATGTTTAAGTTCCAATCATTCTGTACAACAGATAAAAGACATTAATACAGAGACACAGGATAGTAACTGACTGCTACTTTATAGCACTCTCTCATAAGCTCATTCTCAAATTTGGCAGAGTCTGTTCTTCTTATTATGTCACAACATGATAATCTTATCATAGATTGCAGGGTTTGTTTGAAGATGACTTACTTAAGATGAATTAATATGGGACTATATATGATGTATTAATATATGTAGCTGTATTTAGCTCAACATATTACAATCACAATAATTGTTATTTTAAAAACATGTACTACCTGTATAAGAATAAGCTATGTTAAGTTTAAGCTTATTATTATGTCGAGTGGCCAACATCGCTTTAGATACCAGAGCTCTCAAATCATCAGGAAGGAGAGCCAACCTGCCAGCTACATGCAGTCTTACTCCCCATTCATTCATTTGATCACTGCAGGACAGAGATTAAAAATAAAAATTTAAGAATCTTTCTTTCTCAAATGTAATCACTGTAAAATAATCATCATGTATAATAATGAAGGTTTAGACAAAAGAAACATTTTAATTTAAATTGTTGATCAAAAGAGGATGGTCAAATGTAATATACAATAATTTGAAATGCAAAGTTGAATAGTTTTTAATAGAATACATACATTTCATCAAGGAGCCTTTCAAATTTATCACGCGCTAGGTCCATAAGAGCATCTACCTCTTCTTTACTCCTTTTAAAGTTTTCAATGCTGAATGCATATATAGTCACTTCTGGAATGCCAAGGTCTAAGCACCACTGTAAATGAGCTATAATTGTTACTCTGTTAAACAATATTATGAAAACAACTACAAAAGGAAATAATTACACTGAAAAGGTCATTGAAGTTTAACTACGATTAAGATAATTCACTTTAACAATCCCTAGGTCTATTGAATACAATAAATGTTTATTTAGATCTATCTGATAAGTAACATTTATAATACAACATTATTTATTAGTTTTCTCAAAGACATTAATTATATTTTAATATATTATTGGGCAAAGCTTTACTACATTTATAAGCATACAGTAACTAGATAATAACTGTATGTATAATTATACTATTCTAGTTTATGGACTCTGCAGTTTCACCTATCCTTCAAGATAATGTAAAAACTAAGGTGGTTAAGCTTTAAGGTTTAAGCACTACAATAAACCAGTTTTAAGCAGACAAATGCCATATTTTGCCCAAATATATAATTCACATGTTAAAGAAATATATTAAACCTTTCAATGATTGTAATAATTAAAATATTATGCATAAAGCATAAATTGTAAAATACAAATTTTAAACCAAATAAATGGAATTTATGATTTTTACTCCAACTGTATAAATTCCTAATATCTGAGAATAATAGTGAATATAAAGGAAAATATGAAAAAAGACTAATTAAGAAGTAGCAAACAGCAGTGTATAAATGCAGTGAAGTAAAAAGCATACTAAAATTTGCTGTACAGCAAATAAAGGTTACAATGATATTTAAGTCCATTGTAGTATACAGAAAGCTAAAATATCACTGTAACCTTTATTTAAATAAAACTTGTTTAGCCATGAAAAGGGCAAATTCACAAAAGTCATATACCCTGACACCTATCATTAAATGTAATAAGATTATGATTTTCCTTGTTTTGTTCCTTATAAAAAGTAAAAATCTAAAACTGTATTTTACACTATGCTAATATTATGTAATATTATAAACACTTTGTTGTATATAAGATACAATAATAATTAATTTTATTTATTTTTTAAAATCAGATTCAAGGTCCAAAATTAACATTTTGTATTAATTTGTAATTTATTAAATATATCATTTAAGATAGGGGATATGAAGTACATAGCACAAATTAATCCTTGAAGGTATAGACTTGAAAACAGAAGTTAGGTAAGGTGCTAATACCTGTCCGAAATATCATGAAAGAACGCGCTCATGCTATTATTTCGTTTAATATTGATGACCATTACATTAAAAAAGCTGCGTGGATGAAGAAATAAGGAGTCTTTCAATGTCAAAATGCGTCTTGCATTATAGACAAACAAAACTTACAATAAGAAATAATGATAAAATATTATACGACCGAACCTTCAACACTTCGGATAGTTTATTAAATCCTTTATGATGTCCTTCTGTAGTATCCACACTTAATTTTTTAGCAAAGCGACGATTCCCATCCATAATAAATGCTATATGTTGGGGTACTCGTCCAGTTTTCACTACTTTAATACAAAAAAGTTGAAAAAACGATACACAGTTCTCTTTTATCCACGACATTTCAGTGCTTTGAATTGTATAAGCAATAAAATATTAGTAAATTTGTTTATTTACTACAACCATTGACATTTGACACCGTACGTTGACACCACGTAGACTTCATGAATGTAATCTATGGACTTCATTATTTTAGTTATAATTTAAGTCTATGGATTTCTTAAATACCATAGACCACATAAATACATAAATACTACGCGTGTACATAGATTTGGTGAATGTACGAATGAAGTTTAAAAAAAAAATATTACCCAATTTACAAAATTATAACTATGCCCTTCTTACGCATTATAATAATTAGATATTATTATTATGAATATGAAAATTTGTCGATCTGTACGTCTGTAACGGTTTTACGGCTGAACTACTAGAAAAATATTGGCGCTAAAACACATATTTATTCAGAATTGAGTGTAGCTTTAAACTTGTTTAATGTTTATTTAACTCTCTTGTGGTATTTTTTACATTAAAACATTTTTGTATTTTCCTGTCTATCAACAATAAAAGTATTCTTGCTAAATTTTCTGTAAGTAATTTTATTAAATCTAATCAAACACAGACTACGTATAACCAGAATTACAGAATAGTAATGTAATAATTTGATTCTGATTAATGTGTATTAAATTATGTGCATAGATACCATAGACTAATGGATAATATATATAATAGACTAATAAACTGTTCTGACTCCTGAGTTGTGACTTCTGTGTAACTAATTAATAATCATAGACTAAATTAATGTTATTTGGGAGTTGGGACGCTAGTTTTAATATAAAGAATAGAAAAAAGCCAATACGAAATCGACTACAATGAGTAATATATTCAAGTTGAAATTAACAGCTCTTGGACACCCAAATCCAGAAGGATTCAATTGCGAAGGTAATTTTTATAAGTACTATCCTTAGTGAAATTAATTTCGAGATTATTTAATGTTATATATTTCAGATGAAAAAGAATACAGAAGTGTGGTACTTTGGTTAGAAGATCAAAAAATAAGGCATTATAAAATCGAAGAAAGGGAAGGTTTAAGAAATATTGAAAGTGATCAATGGACGAAAGCTTATGATACATATCAATCCGATTTAGTCAGCCCGGTGGTTCATGGATTGCCAAATGAGCAGTTAAATTGGCTTTTGTCGTACGCTGTTAGGTTAGAATACGCTGACAATGGTAAGTGTCATTTTCTCATTTTTATTGTCATTTATACCACGTATATGCACTTTGTTGCTACTCATGGAAGTTGATAAACTGTTATTTAATTTGATCTCGTAATGTTTGTGGCCAATATGCCGAGTGGCTCGTTAGCGCAGTTGGCAGTGACCCTGCCTTCAGCTCTACTGGTACAATTCGAACTAAGGGCCGAAATTTCTAACTCAAAGAACCAACATATTGTTTTGTTGATTCTTTGAGTCTGGTTGTATATATGTATTTTAAATTATATTTACTATCCGTCCGTAACCCATAAATACAAGTAATATGATACTTACTTTGCGGATGGATGGCCATGTATTTTTATGATTCCATATATTTATTTATTGGTTTTTATATATGTTTCATAGTACTTATTCTTACTGCCTTATGTTGTTAATTTGTGTTTTAAAAAGACTAGTGTATTGATAGCTAAAGTATTTATAAAATTACACAAGCTAACAGTAGCTTACAGAATGGTATAGACCTTTATTTACACTCTGTATTAAATATATAAGTTATATTAAATGTGGAATGTAACATTTAGTTTTCCTCTTACACAAAAACATTTAACACACAGCATGTTTCACTAGCCACCATAAACATTGCACTTGACTAACACCTGACATATTCACCTTTAGTATTTATATCAACTGGAAGCGTTGAAAATAACCTTATGCTTAAATTTCCAATCACTTAAGCTACAATATTTTCACATTATTAATTCAATCCTTTACTTATTATTCTGTTTGGCATACAGAAACACTGATTACATTCAGTAGAAAAGTCTTAGTACATTTCATTATATCCAGTTGTTTGAAGATATTCAGTTAGTGTATATTAGATGTGCAAAATTTAAATTGTTAACTGATTGAGTATTGAGTTTGATTGAGTATAAGTTGTTATCAGCATATAATAGTATATGAAATAAAAATAATTTACAATACTTTTAAATAAATTTATTATCAAACATTAAATAGAATATATTTATTATAGTAGCCATTTAGTATCTTAGAAAACATCTATGTGTGAATGTTTTATATTATGTTTAATTACTTTTATTTTTGCATTAGATTTTGTTGACTATTGTTCTGTCGTTTCAAATTGCTCATTATATGTGTATATATGTTTGTAGTGACCAAATATAAGGATATAAAAGTGGATAAACCTAAAGCAGCTGCTCCTAATGTTGTATCTTCAAATCCATTAGACAACCTTGATTGTAAGTATTGTTTACTGTATATATATATATATATATATATATATATATATATATATATATATATATATATATATACATCCCGCTTCACATCAGGCATCCTTTCATTTTGCATTATTGTAACGTCCATCACTTGTACTAGGTTTAGGCCAGTGCTTTCGGCGAATACTGGCTAATAAACGTTTAGGAATATTGGTAAGCAACTTATTTTCATGGAAAAGTTAACTGTTTTAATATACAAATATATGTATATCATCATGCAAATCGCTGTTGTTTAAGACTCCCCTTTAGACTCCTAAAAATCAGACTTCCTCTATATACAAACTAAATAACATTCAATTCTACGACTATTTTGCACCCAATAAAATGCGACGTTGCCAATTTGTGTATTGTGTACGTAAGTATGAGGTAACGAATATCGTTACACTAACATATAAAAAAAGCTGTTTCAGACTTGATTAGGCGAAGTTCAATGAATTTATTTTCGATTTTCCAAATGCTCTATGATAAAAAGCCCACTTTTGACTTCATAAAAGCAAATTAACAACCCCACATTCAAAAACTTGACTGCAATAGAAACAAAACGATAAAAATATACTAAAACCCAAATGCAAAACTGAAATATTATACTGCCCCTTTGGTACAGGTAGCAGTAGTACAGGTAGTCAGCAGAAGCTTGACGTCAGTTCTGCGGGTTGCGTGTTTGACCCTTGCCCAGAGCCAACATTTTTTAAACACAATTTGTTGGTTCTTCTAATATGAATATATATTTATTTAAAATTAAATGCTTAGTAGTTCAGTCCAGCCTTTTTCTCATGAAAAACGACGAAAAACGTAAAAAATGCAAATAGCGTTATCATAGTAAAAGACCTTCCAACTTAAAATTGACATATTTTTTATTTGCTGACCAATGGAACTAACAAAATGAGGCTTTCTCCATGTTAATGAAAACGGCGTCCAAAGCGGTTTAGCGGTTTCTCATATAAGTGTAAACAAACGCACAATGCCCTAAAAAACTGGAATTAAAAATTCTTCAAACAAATCAGCTTCAGACCGGCCTAGTTCTCATAAATCAAATCAAATCAAATCAAAATAATCTTTATTCAAATAAACCATTTCAGGCACTTTTGAATCGTCAAGCATTAATATGATTAATGAAGCCACAACTGGTTTGGAATGTTGCTCTTACCGAGAAGAACCAGCAAGAAACTCGGCGGTCAATCTTTTAAATATTTTCAATTATACATTATTAAAGCGCAGTCTTATATGAAGCTGAAAGGATTTTCAAATCCAGGCTTTCTTATCATCCAAATAAAAAGATGTATGCTTCTCTTAGACATGGTAACATATGTAATCCAGTAAGTAAGAATGCTCCAGGAACAGCGAAAAACGTTATAAATGCAAGTACCAGTATCATAGTACACGACCTTTCACCTTATAATTGACATCTCTTTTTTATTTGCGGACCGATTAAGATTAAACATACCCTATATGTTAAGTGAGATTTCTTACTATATATTAGTGAAAACCGCGACTAAATCGGATCAGCGGTTTCTGAGATTAGCGGGCACAAACGCACAGATAAACAGACAAAAATTTTAAAAACTATTGTTTCATGTTTTGGAGCGTGTTTAGAGACGACTACAGTTATTTTTTCTTGAAAATATTAAATGTACAAATTTGACATCTCAACGATTTTATTATATGCATTATATTATACATATATATGGGCGATAGGGTGCCTAATATTATATAGAATATGAATGTTTTTACTCATTCGACGTCTGTATAATACAATTTTTTAAATTAATTATATTTCCTTCAGTTTTGGGCCCAAAGACCCAGATAAAGTTACATAACTAATGTATGTAATCAAGTATATAATAAAATAGCATCTCGATTGATGCCTACCAACTACCTATATATGGACGTCGATTGTTGTGCAATATGAAATATTTATGGCCATTCTACATCCGTATAATGCAGTTCTATTAGTAAATAATAATATTTTGAATTAGAAAAACAGTTATTGGCATTAAATTGGTTATCGAGTTGAAATTAATTTGTACTCAATTTTAACGCTACCTATGCTAAATTTGTACAGAAGTGAAATGTTCATATATCATGCATGATTTATGCTTATCCGACATTCCTTTGTTATTTTTATAATAAACGAATTAATTAAACTATGGATTATTTGTAAAATCAGTTTAGGTACGAAATTTACATTACAATGAATTTGTACTCGTTACAGTAAGAAAATATTACAACATATAAGTCACTTATATTAAAAAAAAGTATTACTTAAATGTTAGCTTTTCAACAAGCATTTCTTGAAGGTACCCAAGTTGACATCGATTTAGAAAAGCAACTAAAGAAAGCTCGTTTCATATCCAGATAGGTAAGAAGAACGAATTGAAACTCGTCATTAAATTAGAGAAATCAACATTTTTCATTACGACGTAGGTTTTTATAGTTGTATTTATTCGGCATTTCATTAATTTTTTTGGACGTCAAAAAACAAACTGAATGTACGGACGCGTGTATAAATAATACTCGATGGGCGAAATGAAAAATAATAAAAAAATCAAAACATTTGAGATTACATTTGTATTTAATTAAGGGCACGATTTGGCAACGTCGCTTCGGTAAGCGGACGTAACATACTGCATGCTATGAAAACATCGGCAAACAGCAGTGGCGCTACTGTTTTTAGCGATGACAAATTGCTGAACTACGAAAATATTCAGTACGTTCAACATGGAACCCAAGTGACGCCCAAATTTTTTTTTTAATTTTTACATTTCTGTGCTCAGTATAGAAAAGTGTACGTGATCCTCGCAATCTCTCGTTCAACGTCCGTATATCGGACGCCGTAAGCAGGTGGACGTCACATTATATGCAAAAAGGCCCATGTAAGGCGCACAATAGGTTGCAGGATGTATATATATATATATATATATATATATATATATATATATATAGTCCTTTTCTGCTACTTGTTTGATCATGCGAATTTCCTAAATACTTGTTTGATCCCCTTAAATTAGCTGTTTTAATGGCTCCTGAGTTGTATTTACAATGACAAAAAGGATATATTTGGTTGGCATATCGTGTCACTGACTCATATTTTGTGATGTACTAGTAGACTCTGTATTTTTCTGTTAATATTTTTTATGTATTTTGTGGCTCCTGCTAACGGTTTTTGCTAAAGTCTTCGTTAAGCATTAGTTGATCTTAAAATCCAATACATTCTAGACACTTTTTGATCCATGTTTAATATATAGGAGCGAAATGACTCACCTGTCAACGTCGGCCCCAGAGGTCATTGCTACTATATAATTCTGTATCAATAGGCATAAGTTGATCTAATATAAATTGTTATTTTTAACATCGTCCGGAGCATTCTGACATATATTTGAAATTCGAAACTACTTATTAGTAAGAAATATTTCCGGACTGCTTTTTTTGCATGAAATGAAACGAAATATGGTTTCAAACGGCGTTAAATTTTAAAATAATACTGTATTACATACTTAGATATAGTTTGAATAATGAGAGACAACAAAATTATTTTTATTAATAATACTTAATAATTCATAATAATATAGACTGTCAAAATAAGTTACAAGTCACAATCATCTTCAACATCTTCTGAGCCATTCTAAGGCCCATATGTTTAGTTACTCTACTGAGGTCGTCGAGCATTATGTTAAGGTCCTTCAAGGTTAGGTCCTTCAGAGACTCTGCCATAACGACTATATCGTCGGCAAATCTAAGGTGAGTGATATACTCGCCGCTGATGTTGATGCCATATCCGTTCCAATCCAAAGCTTAAAGACATCATCCAATGCAACGGTAAACAGTTTCGGGAAGATGACATCTCTCTGTCTCATATCTCGCCGTCTTGGATACGGATAGACATTGTGGCGTTTTCGTACAAACACTTCAGCCCTTGGTCGTACCGATAGTCGATTCGGCATCTTTGGAGCCATCATCATAATACAGCCCATGTTTCTACCAAATCAAAGGCCTTCTCATAGTCCACAAACGCCAAGCAAAGTGGCTGGATATACTACTCGGTCTTCTGTATAACCTGCCACAGCGTGAATATGTGGCACTATAGTACTTTAGCCTTTTCGGAATCCGGCTTGTTCGGGAGGCTGGAAGTCGTCGCACCTACCCGCGAGACGATTCGTTTTGACTCTCGAGAACAACTTATAAACATGTTTCAGCAGCAAAATGGGTCTGTAATTCTTCAATAAGACGTCAGGAGAGAACCACTACGTTCCTGTATCATGCTTTCGGCATAATACCTTCATAAATAACGGAATTAAATCGCTGCAGGACAGGTAGTTCGGTTGTCATTTCGTCATCATCTGGAGCCTTGTTGTTCTTAAGTTGTTTGAGAGTAATACTAATCTCGTAAGGCTGACGTCCGGGATATCTTCGGTATTGTGTCAAGTCAAATTGGTTCTTGGATTTTTTGCCAAATTGACAACAGTATGAAATGTATAACTGCCCATAGAACCTCTCAACCTCTCTTAAAATCTCAGGTCGAGACAAAATGATAGCAATATCGGTATTTAATCACGTCAACTGCCTTTGCCTAACAGACAGATGTCTTGCGAAAACTTTTGAGCCCCTGTTACGCTCTATAGTACCTCGAATGTATTCGGTGTTGAACTGTCGCTGGTCGCACTTTTACGCCTTACAAATCTGTCTATGGATCAAACGGTAGCTCAGCACGTCTACTGAACACTAATCTCATTTCGTTCATCTCATTCATGGGCTTGAGAGTCTACGTCAAGAATTTATTGGTTCTCTTACGGCTTTTCTTATAAAGTTTTGATTGTATGGACAGTTTCCACCAGCCTGTTATTTAAATCGTCCACAGTCATAACGCAGTCAGTTTGGCAATCAAAATGGTTCATTAGATTGAGTTGGAACTTCATGGGGTTTTAGATATGAGCTCAAATGGGTCGGAGCGTAGACTTCACCAGTCTGGATCTTTCCAGTTGTACGCATATATTCAATGTGCCTCTAACTATACGGTGATGAAGAAGGGGAGTTTCTTTACGGTATTGATCGCAGATACATCATTAAATATATAACGCCTGGTCGACATGATGAATTCGATCTCGTTTCTTGTGGAACCATTGGGACTAATCCAAGTCCACTTTCGATGCAGCTGTTTCTTGAAAAAAGAATTCATCATGTAGAGGTCCTCTCTCTCCAAAAAAACGGCCAACATATGGCCTATCTGGTTCCGTAGCCCGTATCCAAATTGCCCTACTCTCACCTCTGTGCCGCTTCACTTGCCAAGCTTTGCGTTTAATTCCGCCATCGAAGAAGAGAGCTTCTTCGATGGGGGAATTTACCCAGTGTAGAAGGTTTTTGAGGCATGCATCAAATCATAATCATGATGCATAGTCATCGTCTTGATGTGCTGATGTCGGTGCGTAAACTTGTATGACATTCAGATAATATAAGGAACAGAGTATAAGGAATTCAGAGTATAAGGAACGCGACTTCAGATTATCCTATCACCACCGCAACTTGTTTACCTTTTTTTCCAGCTCAAGTATCTTTTCCATCTTCTATTCCCTCAAAATTTGTGTGTCTTACGGTGCAAGGTTTGGTTTTCGTGGTTGGCAGCGGATTTTTTGCCGGAAATTCATGAAACTCCCTGCTACGTCGTTATTTAATCCGCTGCCAGAGCTGAGAACTAGGGGCTGTGGTTTATTTTGTGATAACATCATGTGAAGGGTTTGAGAGTAATCACCACGCTCGGCATGCGGGTTGGCGATTGTAGTGCTGACAATGTCGCACCGACAGTGCTGCTGTTCACTGTCGGTCTGGTATTTGGGTTAGCTGGACCGAAATGGTTAATCATATAATCGTATGGTTAATCAGTCGCCAGATCCTCGTTGGTTTATCTGAAGGGTGCACCACGAGCAGGTGGCACTTGAAGAGACTGAGTGGGACGAGCCTCCCTCTTACACCCTCGCCTGGAGCCCCTTAAAACTAGTAACTTAAAAATTAAAACTAGAAGTAGGCGCTACTTTGCGGAATTCCATAATACAAAAGTAATAATATAAATTATTTTGGTATTATAACAAAATAATTTCTATGATTACTTTTTTTACATGTACTTATTATAAGATTTTCTTTTAGGCAGAAAGGAGAGATTTTTTAATATTAATTCAGCCTCTTATTCAAGGTCACTTATTCCCAAATGTTGTAATTTCAATTAGAACCATCAGATCCTTCAACTACATTTCTTTGAAATCTGCATGCTTAAGAATGTACTGCAAACTCAACCTTGAAAGAGCCTTGAATGCCGGGGTCAAAGTACGGAGTACGTTCGGTGACGATCTGCTCTGTGATTGGCGCGTTTGAATCGGATCAAATAACTACGGAGTGGATTTGTATAATTATTGAGTAATTACAGAGAAACAGTATTCATCATTTGTTGATCCGAAGCGGAGCCAACAAATGTGATGTAAAATTGTATTGGATCAACAAATCGGGCCTGGATCAACAAATCCGAACGGATCAACTTAAAACTGATTATACGTACCGCTTGATCAAACAACTGCTAGAAGGGATAACTATATATATATATATATATATATATATATAATTATCTAGATTAGATGATGGGAATAGACAAATTTTTTATAATTTTTTTGAGCTGTGTTGTACTTCATTCCTTATATCTAGATAATGTTAAACTTGGATTGTAAGTTTGTTAAAGTAAAATTCAGAACTAAAAATATGTAGTACATTTAATGTAGGATGATGTACTAAGAGCTAAAGAGAAGGCATACTCTAGCAAGACTAGAGTTATTACACTATCTGTAATCAACTTCATGAAAAATATTCTGCAGAGCATGCTCTAGCAGCCCAACTGAAATACCCACAAATGCAGGTGTAGTTTGATAACCACCATAAGTTTTAGCAATCAACCATCATCTCTGCTCTCAGAATGGGAGTGGTACTTGTTACAATATTTGATTACACTGTTTTATGCAAATATAATTCTTAAATTTTATTATCCACATTACAGTCAGCAGCCCAGCATTCAAGGCAGGAGTTGACAGAGTGTGTGCTCTAGCAGGTGTGGGACCACATCCCGACCCTAAATTTTGTCTGTCTGCTGTAGCTAAAATACTGAAAACTGCTCCTCACCCCGATCATCCAAAAAATGAAGTCAACATGGTCAATCAACCAGTTGATGTACTGAAGCTACTTTTTATCCAAGATCTTAGAGAGCTTCAAACAAAAATTAATGAAGCTTTGGTTGCAGTACAAACTGTCACTGCAGATCCAAGAACTGATACTACATTGGGCAGAGTTGGAAGATAAATTACTAAGATAAATTTCTGCTTCATATTGCCCATCTTTTATTTACTATTTAGAAACTGGAATTTTATTTGTTTATAGTTATGAAAATTTTAAGTAGATAAGAATTTGAGAATCTTGATCATGAAAACACTGTTTTAAAAATATATATATATACTGGTATTGTTTTAGTATTGTCAGATTATTTGATAATACATAGTGAATATGTATTTAATAGTGAAGTAATAAATTCCTTTTAAAAACAGCTGATCTATGTCCTAAGCTTTATGATTATTTACCAAACAATCTCTTCTTCATAAATAATTCATTACCCAGTCATCCTAAATGCTTTGTAAAAGTTTTATAGAATTTGACTGTGTTTATACAAAACTTACATACTCAATAATCGTCTAATTTGTTTAAAGTTTTTATTTTTGCAAGAAAAGAATAAAATATGAAACACTAATATGTCAAATAAAAATAATTTATGATCATATGAGTTTTATTTACTGACACTTTCAAACAACAAAAGTAATGATAAATAAAATTATATCATAACTTTTGCATTTTGGACCTCTGCAAAGAAACATGTAATTCTATAAACTACTTACTAAACTGATAAAATGCATCATTATCATAATCTTAAACATTTTACTCAACAGTGAACTTCTAGTATTTATTGCATAAAGATTCATGACATTAAAAAAATGATATGAATTATTTTGATTATTATTGTTATCATATAATATACCCCAAGATGATTACAGTTTCATGTATAGCTTTGTACACTGTATGTATCAGTGATTACAGTAAAATTACCTCATTACTTTTGGATTAATTTTATAATAACTAAATATAGTACACATTTTAAAACTATTCAAACAATTTGGAACTACTGTGGGTAGAATTATTCTGCTGCTAATATACATTTTTTAAAATATGTTTTTGATTTTTTTTATCCATTTGTTCACTTCTCGCTCAGCAGCAGTCAAATTAATTTATAAATCTATATAGTGTTTCACAATTAATATTTTCTAACTACATAAAATAAAATGATGTTATAGTTTCAATGCATGCCTCCTCCTTTTTCGAGCATCTGTGCAAATCTGTTTGTAATTAATAACGAGACATCAATAAATCGTTCCACACAGTTAGTGATGCATGTTTCTGTTCGAGAGTCCAGTTTAGAGCCAGGCTTATCAACACATTTGTCCCAACAAAAATCATTAAATTCATGGATCTGTAATAAATATTACATTTACTAAGAAGGCTTAAATTATAACTTACATTTAATCAATTCAATAGAATCAGTAAAGTACTTTTAAAAGGTTTTGTTTAGTTTAAAGCTATAAAAAAATGTTTTTACTTGGGCGTGAAATTGAGCTTTCTGCTTTTCTACCAATAGGAAATCTTGTAATTCAGAGTCCCCAGCTTTAGGACCAGAAAAATCAGGTAATTCGCTCATTTTTAATTTCGTTTGATTGTATTTCTGAAGTAATCTTGAAAAGAGGTTAGAATCAAAGACTAATTACTGAAACCATAGATTAACTGAAACTACCCACTAGCCAGATATCTCTGCCTGGGAAAGGTCAATTCGCTCTTATAATTATTACCATAGTCAATAATTACCAACATAGTTTACCTTACATATATTTATTTTTAAAACATTTATAAACATAGCTCTTTGAGTAAAATCAGTAGCTCTAAATATTAAATAAATACAAAAATTGAAAAAAAAAAACTATTACAAAAGTTATTACAGACAAACATCCTGAACGTAAACAGTATTTTAGTTATCTATAGTAATCAGAATTTTATGGCTAGGAACAAACATTTTTCTTAGTTAAAGTCATTTCACATAAATTACTCCAACAGTCAACTAGAATCATAGATAATATAGACATCATTATAAAAGTGTAAATTATTTATTTTAAGAATGAAACTAGAATTAATAAATTTTGTTTATGTATATTTTGCTTTATTGTATTATAATAATCCATGTTTGTTAATAAAATTTAATAATTTGTCACTGAGCACTTTTCTATTCTGTGTCCCAAATATATAATTGCAGGCATTAAGGCTTAACCTTGCAAGTTGTGAATGGTCGATTCCAAAGGTTTCAGCACATATTCGATACTCCTGTGAAAGGGATGTTGCAAAGACGCCTTTGTCATCAGTCTAAAAAAAAGTACATTCATTTATTATATTTTATTAAATGACCAATAGAGCATAGGTATAGATGAATATTGGTACGATAAAGATTTTAAGAAATTTACACTTGCATTAAGCTATAAATAAATCATTCATTATTTAAGTTATAATTAGCCTTAGCTAAGGCTAAGGCTAATTATAACTTAAATAATGAACCAGTTGTGTTTATGTTGTGTCCCTTGAGCTCCAATACGCTATGTACTTTTTGCATACTTTTGTTTAGCCCAACTATTCGCTCGTCTATTTTGTCTAAACTGATCAATTGGGTAATCAGGAAAGAGGTTGCAATTGGGTAATCAGGAAAGAGGTTGCAATTAAGTAAATGCAGGGACTCAATAGGACAAACGAGATTTTAATTTAATAAAGTATGAGGAAATCTGGTACTTATTACTTTTGGGTAAGTTAAACAACAATGGGAAATTTTATTGTTAGTTGTTACCTCGTGCTAGCGACTTAATTTCATATTAATGGCAACATTGCGGCCACATGTCTCTTACCCCTTTATATCTCCTGTGCTTATACACGATGTTTAAACGTGTGTAAACTATATAAATAAATTTATTCACGCAAATATAAAGTTATTCAGACATTATAAGTACTCTATTTTATGTAATATTTATATATAAATATTTTACATAGGTCATGATTATTCTTTATTCTAGTGTTAAGTTTATATTAGAATAGGGGTTGCTTATAATGTATAATGACACAGACATAAACATTAAGAATAAATACAATACTTACACATAAAATAATAGGAATATTTGCATCATAGAACTCCTTAAAGTGATGACAGTTGTAATCCAATACGGATTTTGTATTAACATTACTGGTCAAACATATTTCTGAAATAATTTAAACAAAAATTGAAACTTTCGAAATGCACTATTGTTATTTCACTTTATACATATGAGCTATATGAGTATTTAATAATTCTTATTATAATACCAAACTATCGTAGTATTAGTCTGTCTGCGATAAGCTAAAAACTAATGAACTGATTTTCATGGGGTATACACCAATAGACACAGTGATTCAAAAAGTAAGATCTACAATTATAGGTATGATTGGTAATATTTTCCGTAAATTCGTAAAGTGTGAATAAAGTTCCGCATTGAATCTTTCTTTGCAGATGTTGCTCAATACAGAGCAAGCTACAGACAGAAAATTATTTTTTTTATTTGAACTACCTATTAAACTTAACGATTTCAAAATGATTGTCATTTTGAAATCGTCAAGTTGTAATGAAACTACTACTGGTTCTGAATGCTCTTAAGGACTTTGCTAGCGTATGCGTTGTTGTTCACACGTGCTAGTGATATTTTGGTGTTTTTTTTTGTCTTTTTATTGGTTTTTAAAGAAAAAATAGTTGGTATTTCTTATATTTACTATACTAACACTATTTGTTTATTGGTAAGTGTCTTAGTTAATATTTTTTTGTGTTTTATACGGAATAATTAACCTTACATTTTAAAAAATGGATGGTGATCCACCTCCCAAACCCCCTGATGAAGGTGGTACATCTAATTTAAATAGAAAACGTCCAGGCGATCTAAATTGTATCAATACTGATCCTGCTATCTCTAAAAAAACAATAGTAGATCTTGATACAGCTAATCCATCTATACAAACTACATACATTAATCCATGTTTTTCCGAAACCCCGCTGAGCTACTTAAAGGACGACCAAGGTCCTTTCATTGTCCAAGTTTCGCGGGACATTCCAGACCCATCCTCGGGAAGTTCTCTAAGGGCTATAACATTCGGCCAGTTTTTACATAAACACAAAATAAGTTGCATAGTTAACGATGGAGTCAAAAGCGTCGGCCGTAATAAAGTTACGGTAGAATTTACCTCTGCAATATCTGCCAATGATTTCTTGTGTAATCCCTTGCTAACTTTAACTAAATATAAAGCAATAATCCCTACATACAACATAACGAGAATGGGTCTAGTAAAAGGAGTCCCAGTCGAATGGTCAATGGAGGAATTTGTTCACTCTTTGGAGCTCCCTTCAGGATGTGGCGAGGTGCTTAAGGCTAGGAGGTTAAATAGGAAGGTAACTAATGACGGTGTAACATCTTGGGTCCCGACCCAGTCAGTTGCTCTCACTTTCAGAGGTCAGATGCTTCCAACCAAAGTATACTCGTATCACACATCCCTGCCTGTAGAGACCTATAAGCTTCCCACGATTCAGTGCCAGAACTGCTGCCGATTTGGACATATAAAACTGAACTGCAGATCTAAACCAAGGTGTTACAGGTGTGCTCAACCCCACTCAGGAGAATCCTGTGATATCGTAAAAGAGTTAGCCACATGCCTATTCTGTTCTGGCAAACATTTTGCTAATGACAAAGATTGCCCAGAGTTTGCTCGTCAACAGTCTATAAAGACAGTTATGTCTCAAGAAAATATATCATACATGGAAGCATCATCTCAATTTCCTTCTGTCCGCCGTTCCTATGCAGAGATAGCTAAAGAGATGTTTTCACCTGTTGCATATCCTCCTCAGAGACCCACCAAAAACCAGCCCACTACCAATTCCTATAGAAAAACTACAATCCGATTCCCTCGCCCTCATGCTCCTTTGGGGAAAGGGTATGATAAAAGAGCTCATCAGGATATTGTTGGTGAATGCTCTTCATCTTTACCTGTTGGCTGTGCTCTCAATGGTAATAATACCAATGACTCCTCTCCCTCTCAAAATAAAATTCTAGAAATCCTATCTGAATTCCTTTTAAACATTGTAGCTCCATGCAGTGAAATACCCCTACCGTCCAACGTTGCCCAAAACCTTTCCCGACTATTTAAAATCCTACAAAATGGCCCCAACAACGTTTCTGCAATGGAACTGTAACAGTGTCAGTTCCAAGAAACATGAACTTATCTCTATTATTAACCTGCACAACCCTGTTATTGTTGCCATCTCGGAGACATGGTTGAGGCCTGGATCTCGTTTTCGAGTTTCTGGCTTCTCCTGTTTAAGGGATGACAGGAATGATGGGTATGCAGGCTGTGCCCTATTTATCCGGCACTCCTTACCCTTTTCTCCTATTCCCCTCCCTCCATTTAGTCAACAGCTACATGCTGTTGCTATTCGTTCCTTGAACATCTCTTTTATATCTCTGTATATTCCCCACCCTTCCACTGCAGTCCTTCTGGAACTGCAATCAATTCTCTCAGCTCTTCCTAGTCCAGTGATTGTAATGGGTGATTTTAACATACATCACACATTGTGGGGTTGTCATAACTGTGATGGGTTTTCTCAGCAATTGGTTGACATACTTGACGATATAGATCTCTGTATCCTCAATGATGGCTCACCAACTCGCAGAGTTCTCCCTAATCAAGACCCCAAATCTGCAGTAGACCTTACTGTATGCTCCCCAAACCTTGCCTCTCAATTATCTTGGAAGGTTCTTCCATCCACATATGGTAGTGATCACTTTCCCATCATTACTACTTTGAATTCCAGAATTTTACTTCCTTTAAACCCTAATCCTGTGGTAAAATATAAAGTCAAAAAAGCTAACTGGTCAGGTTACTCCCAGTCCGTTGACAGGATGCTGGACTCTCTGCCGAGTCTGACGAGTGGTGGTAATTTTTTGATTTACTACGACCTCTTTATAAATTGTATCACTTCCTCGGCCGACTCTCATATACCCAAAAAACTCCCAACCAAAAATCACATGCTTTCCCCTCCCTGGTGGGATGAGGAATGCAGTGATTTATTTAGTCAACGAAATTCCGCTGAAGAGTCATATACAGCCTGTATGTCTCAAGTAAACTTTTTAAAGTATCAGAGAATTAACGCGAAAATCAAAAAACTAGTTAAAAAAAAGAAAAAACTGAGTTGGATTAAGTTCTGTGAAGCCCTTAGTCCTCGATCCTCTTCCTCAATAGTCTGGACTAAAATAAAGAAATTTCGACGATCCCTAAATGTAACAGATCCTTGTTCAAGCAATCCTTCTGAATGGCTTAACAATTTTGCTGACAAGTTGGCCCCACCTTTTGTTCCAAATAAGGACCTATTTCTTATCTCCCCAACACCTCCTATGTCAAATGAAATGGATGCCCTCTTTTCAATGTCTGAGTTGCAAACTGCTTTACATGGTTTAAAAGATACTACTCCAGGGGAAGATGGTATTCCATATTCTCTATTGATAAATTTAAAAGACAAAGCAAAGCTTTGTTTGTTAAATATAATAAATAAATGCTTTGAATCAGGTATTATCCCAAGTACGTGGAAATCCCAAATCATCATTCCTATCCTGAAACCTGGCAAAAATCCATCAGATCCTAATTCCTATAGACCTATAGCACTATCGTCTACTTTGGCTAAGGTCACAGAGCTTCTAATTAAAAATCGTTTGGAATGGATAATGGAAAGCAGAAATATCCTCCCCTCATCTCAATTTGGCTTTCGTAAAGGTTTAAGTTCAACTGACAGTTTAAGTATTTTAACAACAGACATTCGACTAGCCTTTGCTAAAGGTGAGTACCTTGCGGGTGTTTTTCTTGACATTGCTTCTGCATATGATAATGTCCTTCTCCCGTTGCTCAGGCAAAAAATGCAACAGCTGAGTATACCTCCGAGAATAGTACATTACATATGTAATCTGCTGTATTGCAGGTCTATAACAGTGAAACATCAATCAACTGTTCTTCCCCCCAGACTTGTCTGGAAAGGTCTCCCTCAAGGCTCTGTCCTTAGTCCTCTGCTTTATAGCATTTATACCCAGGATCTCGAATTGTCTGTCAATAACTTTTGTAACATCCTACAATATGCTGACGATATTGTTCTCTATTATGGTTCTGACTGTGTAGAGGACATATCCAGCCGTATAAATTCTGCTTTGTTTTATCTAGGCCAGTGGCTCACTGAACATGGTTTGTCATTATCAGTAGCTAAATGTCAAGCAGTAGTGTTTACTAGAAAAAGGTCTATTCCCGATTTCCTGTTTTCATATGAAAACCAACGCATCAACCTGGTTGATAGCGCAAAATTTTTAGGCATTTACCTTGATTACAGACTGAACGGATTTTCCCATACTGCACACATAATCAAAAAATGTGAGCAAGGTATTAATGTTCTTCGAGCTGTTGCAGGCGTATGGTGGGGGGCCCACCCCTATGCCCTTAAGTTATTATATAATGCATTAGTTAGAAGTCATATGGATTATTGTCTGTTTGTCTTAGAACCATTAAACGTGGCGGCATCTGAAAAGTTAAATAAATTACAATATAAATGCCTACGTATTATTTTAGGTGCTATGAAGTCGTCTCCAACTAATGCCTTACAGGTTGAATGTGTTGATCCCCCTTTGTCCCTCCGGCGCCAATTCCTTTGTGATCGATTTGTCAGTAAGATGTTGCAGCTGTCATCTCATCCTCTTTGGCCTAAACTTAATCTCCTATCCAGATTTCCTATATCCCGTAATTCAAAATCGTGCTTATTGGACAGTTTTATTAAATATTCCACTCTCCCCCATCCTACATTATGCTATCAATCCAATCCCCTATATTTAGTTCCTTATCAGTCTCTCATATATAACCCTCCCATTATTACAGATCTTGGTTTAGTAAAAAATGCGTCTGATACTAGGCTCAATTTTCTAACATATGTTCATCATAATTGGCAGAAATATCTTCTGATATATACTGATGCATCGAAACTATCACGGGATAGTTGTGTTGGTGCAGCCGGCTGGATTCCAAAGTATAAAATTATGATGAAATTTAAATGTCCGCCCGAATCCTCGGTGTTTACAGGAGAGGCCATTGCTTTGTTAGAAGCAATCCTGTTTGCCCACTCCCATAACATAAAACAGACAGTCATTTGTACAGACTCCCTTAGCTGTTTACTCTCCATCAGAGAAAATCCATTCCGCAGTAAATCAAGATTTCCCATTATTTTGAAGATTAGGGAGATGTTGTTCTCATGCTATCAAAATGGATTATCCATCCTTCTCGTTTATATCCCAAGTCATTCTGGTATTCCGGGTAATGAGGTTGCTGACCAATGTGCGAAAGCAGCAGTAAAAGATGGAACGCTAGAGCACTTCCAGAATTCCGCGCAAGATCTCTGTTCTCTAGCAAAGGTTTTCCTCAATAAATCATGGGACTCCTTTTATAAAACTTCAAAGTCTAAGAAGGGATCGTACTATGCCTTTTTGCAACCAGATATCCCAAGACGACCATGGTTTTCTCTTCATAGATATGCTGATAGATGGATTTTGTCCACAATCTCTAGACTTCGTCTTGGGCATGCATGCACACCTGTTCATCTTGCTAAGATCCGGATCAGGGATCACTCGATCTGTGAGTGTGGTCTAGATGAAGGTTCTATTACTCATATCCTTCTCAACTGTCCTAAACTCCTTCATCCCCTTTATGATGTTCTCCCATCCAAATTCCCTCGTCCAGTAAATGTTGAATATTTGTTAGCGTCCGTGTTTAGCCCATACTGTAGATTTCTATGTAAATATATTAAATATAATAATCTGAAATTGTAATGTATAGTTGTAAATATTATTAATACTATTGTTTTTTGTGTTTGTGACTAATTGTTACAGGTGAAGGTGATTAACTCAGAAATTCCCACTATTTATAAAATAGTATTTAGTTCTGTTTTGTGAAAATTATACCGTTTTAATCATCAGTTAACCGAACAATTTCCTGTGTGTACTTCATCCTACGTGACATTGGCAAAGTAATTTGTGCCCAGTTGGCACGCCTGAACGCCAAAATTTTAAAGAAAGAAGAAGAATGCTCTTAAATACCAAGTATTTAAATAAGTTTTAATACGGTCTTAAATACGTTAGTTCCTTAATAATTGTATACTTATTTCTTTTCTAAGATTATGATCCTTATAATTTAAATGAATATAAAAAAATAAAATGAGCGTGTTTCTTACTAAACTCATATCACGTAAGGTCACACGAAGCAAGAGCGGCGTTTTGCTTGTAAATATAATAGCAATAGGTATTGTACTATACTTACCAACAGGCACTCGGGCTTTGCAAAGCAATTCCCATGTTTTATTGTTGCCACCATACGCTGGATGTATGCAGACACCATGGCCAATGCGATCTGGCTTAAAATTTAACATCTCAATGACTTCTTGTGGGTTACATATTTCTCCACAATGTAATGTGACCTGAAATATAAATTTAATCACCTTTAAGACATTGATATTGAGCTTATTTTTAATAATGATAATAATAATATCTCTTTATTGCACATCAAATTGCGGTCTTATCACTAGCAAAGGCTGTTTTATCACTAGCAAAGGTGGTCCGATCACTGACAAAGGCAGTCTTATCACTAGCAAAGGTGGTCGTATGACTAGCAAAGAATTAATTGTTATAGTAATAAAAAACTGCAAAACTTTTCAATACAGAATCGCTGTTCACACCTTTAGACTCATTGCCGATCAAATTTGCTATAATTCGCGAATAGAGATGATCTATGTAAAAGTACAGTGTATCTGTGTTCATAGCTTATGCATGCAAGATTTATAAATCACATGCACTATAAATCAGCAATCTAAAATCGCACTACACACCTTCAATTCAATTCAATTCTTATTCAATGGCTTTCAGGAGTGCATTATTTGCACAAATTACTTCGCCAATGTCACGTAAGGTGGAGAACACACAAAGGAGATTGTACGGTGAACTAGAGAATAAAACTTAAATTTTTAATATTTTACAAAAAGTGGAATCTTTTTGTTTAACCCGTCACCTGAAACAAATAGGACAACACAACGTGAATATACATATAATAAACATGTTATATATAAATACTTACAATCAATATTTTAACTTACAATTTTATTTTGTTACATTTAATATATTTACACAAATATTTACAATAGGGACTAAACACAGACATTAACAAACATTCAACATTTATGGGACGAGGGATTTTGGATGGGAGAATATCATATAGATGATGTAGGAGCTTAGGACAATTCAAAAGGATGTGGGATACAGTGCCTTCGTCTAAACCACACTCACAGATCGAGTTATCCCTAATCCGGAGCTTAGCTAGGTGTACAGGTGTGGATGGATGACCAAGACGTAAACGAGAGATTGTAGATGAGATCCATCTGTCTGCATATCTATGGAGAAAAAACCATGGTCGTCTTGGTATGTCTGGCTGAAGGGCAGCATAGTACTTACCCTTGTTAGTTTTTGAGATCTCGTAGAACGAATTCCAAGATTTGTCCAGGGAAGTCTTAGCTAACGAGCTAAGATCATTTGCAGTATTTTCAAAGTGCTCGAGCGTTCCATCTTCAACTGCATCTTTAGCACATGAATCAGCAATCTCATTCCCAGGAATACCAGAATGACTAGGAATCCAGACTAATAGGATGGATAATCCTTTTTGATAACAAGAGAACAAAATCTCCCTAATTTTCAAAACAATAGGAAATCTTGACTTACTACGGAATGGATTTTCTTTTATAGATAATAAACAACTAAGGGAGTCTGTCAAAATAACTGTCTGTTGTAGGTTATGGGAGTGTGCAAACAGGATTGCTTCTAACAAAGCAATGGCCTCTCCTGTGAACACAGAAGATTCGGGAGGACATTTGAACTTCAACACAATTTTATACTTGGGGATCCAGCAGGCTGCACCAACACAGCTATCCGGGGATAGCTTTGATGCATCTGTATATATCAGGAGATGATTTTGCCAATTGTTATGAATGTAAGTTTGAAAATTGTGTTGTGTATCAGGTGCATATTTGGTTAAGCCTAGATCTGTGATGATTACAGGATTATATACAAGAGAGTGAAAAGAAGTAGAAAAAAGAGGATTAGATAAATAGCGTAATAAAGGGTTGGGAAGCGAGGAGTATTTGAGGAAACTATCCAATATAACTGATCGAGAGTTCCTACAAACAGGTAATTGGGATAAAAGGGATAATTTGGACCAGAGAGGATGGGATGATAGCTGTAACGTCTTACTAACATATCGGTCACATAAATATTGGTGGCGGAGGGATAAAGGAGGGTCAACACATTCAACTTGTAAGGCATTAGTGGGCGAAGATTTCATTGCGCCCAGAATAATTCTGAGGCATTTATATTGGATTTTATTTAATTTTTCAAATGCTAACTTATTAAAAGGTTCTAAGACAAACAGACAATAATCCAAATGGCTTCGAACTAGAGCGTTGAAAAGCAATTTAAGGGAATAGGGATGAGCCCCCCACCATACTCCTGCTATAGCCCGAAGAACATTGATACCCTTTTCAGATTTTTTTATAATGTGATCAGTATGAGCTTTTCCGTTCAATCTGTTATCAAGATAGATTCCTAGAAATTTTGCCTTATCTACAAGATTGATGTGTTGGTCTTCATAAGAAAACTGGAAGCTGGGGATAAATCTTTTTCTAGTGAATACTACTGCCTGACATTTAGGAACGGACAGGGATAAACCATGGTCAGACAGCCACTGGCCTAGATAGTACAAGGCAGAGTTTATTCGCTGAGATATGTCATCTACACAGCAGGACCTGTAGTAGAGAACAATATCATCAGCATATTGCAGTATGTCACAGAAGTTATTAACAGACAATTCAAGATCTTGAGTGTAAATGCTATATAGCAGAGGACTTAGGACAGAGCCTTGAGGGAGACCTTTCCAGACAAGTCTGGGGGGGAGAGATGTAGAGTGATGTTTCACCACAATGGATCTGCAAAAAAGCAGATTACATATGAAATGCACAATCTTCGGCGGTATACTCAGCTTAAGCATTTTCTGCCTGAGCAACGGAAGAAGGACATTGTCGTATGCAGAAGCGATATCCAAGAAAACACCCACAAGGTACTCTCCTTTTGTAAAGGCTAATCGAATGTCTGTTGTAAATATGCTAAGACTGTCAGTTGTACTTAAGCCCTTCCGAAACCCAAATTGGGAGGAGGGAAGAATATTTCTACTTTCTACTATCCATTCCAGGCGATTTTTAAGGAGGTGTTCGGAAATTTTTGCCAAAGTTGATGATAATGCTATGGGTCTATAGGAATTGGGATCGGATGGATTTTTGCGAGGTTTTAAGATAGGGATGATTATTTGGGATTTCCAAGCATCTGGCACTATTCCAGACTCAAAAATTTTATTGATTAAATTTAAAAAGCAAAGTTTTGCTTTGTCTTTTAAATTTAACACAAATGAGTATGGAATGCCATCTTCCCCTGGGGTAGAGTCTTTTAATCCATCGAGTGCTACTTGTAACTCAGACATAGAGAAGGGGGCATCCATTACATCTGAACTTGAATCTGATGAAAGATTGAGGAACATGTCATTATTTGGAACCCAAGGTGGGGCCAATTTATTAGCAAAATCGTTAAGCCAGTCAGAGGAGTTGTTGGAAGAAGGATCAATGTGGTCAAGAGATCGGCGAAATCTTTTAACTTTATTCCAAACCACTGTGGATGAGGATCGAGGAAGTAAGGATTCACAGAAGCTAGTCCAACTTAGTTTTTTCTTTTTTTTAACAAGTTTTTTAACTTTAGCATCAATTCTTTGATAATTGATGAAATTTTGTTGAGACATACAAATGGAGTATGACTCTTCTGCTAAAGATCTGAGGCGAAATAAATTACTGCATTCCTCATCCCACCAAGGAGGGGAAAGCATATGATTTTTTGGAGGGTGTTTTTTAGGGATATGGGTATCGGCCGAAGATATAAGAGAATTAAAAAATTTATTATAGTAAATCAAAATATTACTATGTTCATCCAAACATGGTAGAGAGTCCATCTTGTTGTCAGCGGATAAAGAGTAACCTGCCCAATTTGCTTTTTTTGTATTATATTTTAGTATGGGGTTTGAATTAGGAAGAGGTAAGTTTCTACTATGGGAAATAATAATAGGGTAGTGATCACTACCATATGTGGATGGGAGGACTTTCCAGGATAATCGAGATGCAAGATTGGGAGAGCATAATGAAAGGTCTACAGCAGATTTAGGGTTCTGATTAGGATAAACTCTGCGTGTCGGAGAACCATCATTAATGATGCAGAGTTCTACATCATCAAGGATGTCCACAAGCACGGGAGCCAACCCATCACAGAGGTAGCACCCCCACATAGTATGGTGAATGTTAAAATCCCCCATAACTATGACAGGAGTTGGCAGGGATGAAAGAATGATTTGCAAGTCAGGCATGATTGAGGAGGAAGGATGGGGTATGTACACAGAAAGGAAAGAAATGTTCTGAGAACGGATAGCAACAGCATTAATCTGTTGACTGAAGGGGGGAAGGGGAATAGGGGAGAAAGGAAGGGAGTTCTGGATAAGAAGGGCACAACCTGCACGCCCATCACTCCTGTCATCCCGTAAACAGCAAAAGCCCGGAACCCGAAACCGGGAACCTGGCCTCAGCCATGTTTCTGAGATGGCAACAATGGCTGGCTTATGCAGATTAATGAGGAAATGTAGTTCATGTTTTTTGGAACTTAGACTTTTACAGTTCCATTGCAGAAATGTTGTTGGGGCCATTTTGAAGGATTTTGAAAAGTTGGGTAAGATTTTGGGCAACGTTGGACGGTAAAGGGATTTCACTGCATGGAGCAATAATACTAAGTAGAAATTCTGAAAGAATTTCTAAAATTTTTTTCTGTGAGGCAGGAGGATCAGTGGGATTGTTGTTGAAAGTACAGCCATTCGGAAGGGATGAGGAGCAATCACCAACAATGTCCTGGTGGGCTCTCTTATCATAACCTTTTCCCAGTGGAGCACGAGGACGAGGAGAGCGGAATACTGTTTGTCTATAGGATTTCGTTGTAGATTGACAACTCAATGGAGTTTTTGGAGAAAAGATAGGAGGTGTGAACATTTCTTTCGCCATCTCAGCATAGGACCGTCGGACAGGAGGAAATTGAGAAGATGCTTCCATGTACGATATACTTTCTTGTGACATAACCATCTTAATTGATTGTTGCCTTGAAAACTCTGGACACTCTTTATCAGTTGCAAAATGTTTCCCTGAGCAGTATAAACATGTTGACAACTCTTTGGTGACTTCACAGGAATCTCCTGTGTGGGGCTGAGCACATCTGTAGCACCTAGGTTTTGACCTACAATTAAGTTTGATGTGGCCAAAGCGACAGCAGTTCTGACACTGGATAGTAGGAAGTTTATATGATTCTACGGGTAAGGATGTATGGTATGAGTATACCTTAGCAGGGAGCAATTGGCCTCTAAATGTGAGAGCAACCGACTGAGTCGGTACCCAAGATGCAACACTGTCGCTAGTCACTTTTCTATTTAATCTCCTTGCCTTAAGTACAATACCACAGCCAGAAGGAAGTTCCAGAGATTCCACAAATTCCTCCATTGACCAATCTACCGGGACTCCTTTTACAAGACCCATTCTTGAGATATTATAAGTGGGAATAACTGCTTTAAATTTAGTCATATTTAATAATGGATTAACGATGAAGTCATTGGCAGATTCTGCAGATGAAAATTCAACAATAACTTTGTTACGGCCGGCGTTCTTGACTCCATCATTTACTATTGAACTAATCTTGTGTTTATGCAAAAATTGACCAAATGAAATAGCCCGTATAGTAGTTCCTGAGGCTGGGTCTGGGACGTCTCGGGAGATCTGGACGATGAAAGGACCTTTGTCGTCCTTCATGTAACTTAAGGGGCTTTCGGAAAATGACGGATGAACAAACATGGTTTGTATGGACGGGTTAGCTGACGAAGGATCGACTATCGTTTTTTTAACTGCAACCGAATCATTATTATTTTGTGGAACATCCACTTGTCTTTTGCGAATCAAAGGTAACGTACCACCCTTATCGGGAGGTTCGGGTGGAGGATCGCAATCCATATTTCAGATGCCTTTTTTTTTAATGTATAGTATTAATATCGAACAAAAACTTACCTATATACAGTTGTTAGTACTATAAATATATTAAATAATAATGTTAGTATAACAAACACCAACTATTTCCACTCTTAAAAACAGCAAAAAGACTTAAAATACACCGAAATCTCACTAACACGTGTGAACACCAACACATACGCTAGCAAAGTCCCTACACACCTTCAATACCACAATCTTACACAAGCAATGAAAATATTTAGTTACAATCCACAATAAAAGAAAATATATGTAATGCTAAATGTACAGTATACTTTCCGTTCTCATTACTGATACATGCAGAATTACTCAAAACTCATGTACTACGACGAAAAAATCAAAGCCAATATTTGCGATTTTCTCGTTAAGTCTATCTCCCGACTATGCTTCGGTTACGGGACGAAACGATTGTTGAGATTGTGTTAGTGAATGAGTGCAGTGTTTGTGTATTGTTGTGTTATAGGTGGCCGGTAGCATAAATTTTTACGAATTCTGTAGGTATCAGTACAGTATCGGACAGGATAGTGCACATTAAAAATTACATATATTTTCTTTTATAGCAGATTATAGCAAAATAATATTTTAATTACTTTTGTATTACTAATTATATAAACCAAAATCTTACCAATTAACTCACCCCATATCCGAATTTTCACCTTCAGGTTCAACTAAATTTATTAATAACAAAGTAAATACCTTTAAACCAGCATTTCTTGCTCTACTTAATGCAGGCATAAAATCTTGAAACTTGCCAATAGCAGGATTACCACTTAACTCTATGCCAACAACAATATCTGGAAATTTTTTGTGATATTCAATAGCATAATCTGCTATCACATTTGCATCCTTTTGAGTACTGCTTCTATTTATTGATATTATGAGACAAGGTATTATTGACAGGTGTGGAGTGGTTCTGGAAATTATAAATTTCATATTTTATTCACTTATCTTCTAAAGAATGATCTGTTATAGCCTAGTTTTTGTAACAACTTGGTTGAGACTAAAATCGTAAAATTTTTGAAATAATTCCCTTTACAAATCGAAAACTTACAAATTTTACTTTACTATATTTATTCTATATTTTGACTTGCCCGTTGGCACCCTGCCTTCATCTCCGCGGTCGCGGGTTCGATTCCCGCCGAGGACCAACATTTTCGACAAACAATTTGTTGGTTCTTCGAGCCTGTGTATTTGTACTTAAGTATGTATTTAAAATTATGTGTATATAAATGTAGTATATTTACTAGTTGTCCGTCACCCATAACACAAGTATTAAGTTACTTACTTTGTATAAGTTTCCAATATAATTATTGTTATTATTTATTTTATTTATTTATATTATATCAACAAATAAGTCTGACTCTTACTGCATGGTCAAAACAATTGTCTCAATATATTCTTGAATAGTCATATATGCTGTTTCTCTGGGAGTGCTTCGCAATTCAATATAACAGCAACCATCATCTTCAAACTCTTTTAGTGTTAATGCAGTTGCCATAGCAAGTGCCTCAGATGTACTTGTAAGAGCATGTGCAATACTGAAAACTTGGAAACAACTGCAAGAAAAATAAATTTAGAAAATTAGTAATAAATTATGTTTGAAATAAATTATTTCTGAAAAATAATTTTCAGAAATAATTTATTTCAAATTAAAGTTACAATTAAAACTAAGTCTACTTAAACTATCTTCTAAGTCAAAGCTAAGTGTAATAATTATCGATTATCTCCATTTAATCAATAAGGTTTCCTCGGCTGATGCAATGTCACATTAGCTTAACCCTACCTTCATTGAGAATTGTAGGCTGTGACATCAACTTCCGGAATTTATAAGAGAATTGTGGCATCCATATTTATTTATTTATTAATTCTTTTTGTATTAAGAAAAACAAAAAACACATATATATTATATATGCAAGAAATGATTTATAAAAACATGCAAGGGCTATCTTATCATCTACAGCAATCTCTTACAGACAAGTTACAGATCTGAGTGCAAGAGTAGGTTGGTGCAACACAAATAGCATGGAGAAGTTAATTTAGTATTATTCTATCTTATTTTAATCAAATCTTATATTGTTTGTGACCATGACATATATTTCATTGTGCCATTATGTAAATACCAATTTCATAAATACTAACAATTAAAAAACTTTTAAATGGGACAGTACCACATATAGGTATATAGGTAGGTTTTTTAACTGATCAGTGTAACAATATATTTAAATATGTGAAACTTGATAGAAGGGGCATATAGTAAAAAAAAGAAATAAATGTAATTACTAGTTACTATCCTGAGCAAAACTGCATGTACTGGAATATGGAACATTTGTAAAATAAAAATAATTGCAACAAAATAAAAAATTGGTAAAAGTTTTGTTTTATTCAATTTCTTTTATTACTTTTAACTTTTGTATTTAACTTATGATTTTTTTTTATCATCCCTATTAAATTAATACATGTAGGTATCATATATATTTGCACTTGCCATGGGGGCTGATGATCTTACAAATTAATTCTAAAGTGATATTTGGGTCAGCTCAACATTATAATTCTATTAGTTGCCAATATTACTAGAGTTGGTGATTAAACGTTCCGGAAAACTAGACTAGTCTTTCGTAAACCCCAAATTACTTCATCTTTTCTATAAAAAAGTAAATATGGTGTATATGTATGCGGTAAATAAATTGTACGGATATTTTCGCTACAATTACGTCTTCAAATTAGCGATGAATTAATTTTAAAATTTTTAACTTCATTAATATATAGGCTATATCATTACTTGATGTGTTTTCCAACCACTTTAAACCGATTTCGTTATTCGGAGTGAGTTTAGAAATAACTTACTCAGACAAATTTCTTGTATCCCCGGCACCGATTTGAAATTCGTCTAGAAAAGCATTAGATCTATCGGTCGTTCCTGCATCAGCGAGGTATCGTTGCAGTTGCAGCATTGTAGATCGACTCAGAGATCCATTTAAATGGGCATGTAGTTCCTACAACATGTACGGTAATAACTAATAACTCTTAATTAAAAAATAATTTAAAGAAGTTTTCAAATATAAGGATAGTTATTACCAATTTTGGTAGATCGCGGCAAAATGTGTAAAGATCCATTTGTATAGAGTTTCCTTGATATAATTATTATTATACACTGATATTTTTACTGAAAACTTTACTTATTTAGATTTTTTGTAACTTTAAAATTTACTTTGTTGAAATTTGAAATTGAAGTCTGATTCCAATCATATACCAATCAGTATTTTAGTTAGTAGTCTATGGCTATGCCAATCAGGTATTAATCACAGACAAATAATAAGCAGTAAGCACAGGCTTTATGGCATACGAATTTGATTTTCTGTTATTTTTCATTCATTCTCTAGTTCAATTCTATGTCCTCTTATATCAAAGCCATAGATTACTAACAATAATGGCTACTTGGTATCTACCATAGATTACTAACTACTACTTCAAACTTTTCTAACATACCTTTCTAATATGTTGTTCTCGTCGTATATTGGTCTAACAAATAATAACAATAATGATAATGTTTAAGTTAAATTTTATTTATAATGATATAGACTATAATTTGAATTCACATAAAGTCAAAATAAGATTTGGAACATTACATAGATTATAAGTTTACATCTTAAGTTTCAATACATTTTTTTTTTGTATAATTGTTTACTGTTCACTGTTCAATTGTTCACTGTTTTGTTATAGCACGTCGAATATTTAAGAATACGTACATAGGTTCTGTTACCTTCTAGCCTTATAATCTCTGTAGGATGATGCGAGAGCTTGTTAAAGACTTTTAGTTACTATTACCCCTCGTGGGCACGGGCGTAAAAATTACGTCGCATTAAAATAACACAATAGGCGTTATAAGAAGTTTCGTATGGTATATTCAGCTTAACGCCCTCGCCCTAACGACTAAAATGTAACACTGCACGATAAAATACGTCGCGATTTAAATACGCTGTCGTGTGAACAGATACCTGGATACCCATTTGTTTCAATTCGACGTAATTTTTACGCGCGATAAAAATCCTCTCGTGAGTACGAGGGGTTAAAGACGTTAAAGTCATAGATTACTTAAAAGTTGCTGTCTGCGGTAGTCTGTGTATTATAATGTATCATCTATGGTCATTGTTTGTTTTGGTACGGGAAAGGAAGTCGCGCAAACTTTTACCTATTAATTTAACTTTAGGACTAATTTTGCGTTTTAAAAAAAAATGTTAAAAGTATGTGTTCCTCTAATACTTATACTGGCGTTGTGTGTTAATGGCCAACGAAAAACTCCAATTGTTGTTACGACGTGGAATTTTGTGAATTCTACAATTGCCGGTAAGATCATCAATATTTTTTTAATTCCGCAACTTAAACTGTTTATGTAAATAGTAATTTTTCTTCTTGTAAAAGACAACTTGAATAATTTGAATTTAGAATTAAGATGATTTTATCTTCATATTCTAGCTTGGAATATTCTTAAAGAAGGGGGCTATTCTCTTGACGCAATAGAAAAAGGAACATCAATTTGTGAGGAACAACAATGTGACGGGACTGTGGGGTTTGGAGGAAGTCCTGATGAAGAAGGTGAAACAACACTGGATGCCTTAATAATGGATGGGTAATCTTGCACTTTTATGTTGCATTTTCTTGTATTTAAATACCACTATTGTACCTCATTTTTTACTCGGGTATAATCGCATTCGTAATATTAAAAGAGAATCTGCTTATTTTTATATCCCTTATGTGACACTTTATCTTGTCTTAAAACAAATTTTTATTCTGTCTCAGTTATGTAAGAATCACTTTAAAAATGACTTTATTTTGATTTTATCACTAAAAATTTCTTTATCATATTATGAAAAATATTTCATAATATTTCTGTGCTTTAAACATCCTATATTTGTTACAGAATTACCTGTCTTAAATAAACAATCATTTCATGTAGTCTTGTAGACATTTTTATTACATAGTTATGTGGTATATGCACAGATGTTTCTTATGTATTATATACATTTATTTTCGTTACTTTTCTGAAAAATGACAATTCATACAATATTTATGCAGAGTTTCACATTTAGTCCTGTTTTCAGGAGAACAATGAATGTAGGTGCTGTAGCAGGTCTTCGGCACGTTAAACATGCTGCATCAGTTGCAAGACATGTATTAGAGCATACAAAACACTCTATTCTTGTAGGAAACATGGCAACACAATTTGCTGTGCAAATGGGTTTTCAAGAGGAGTCATTGACTACACCAGATTCTAAGAGATTATGGCTCAAATGGTATTACAGAGACCATTGTCAACCCAATTTCTGGGTGGTAATACATTTATCTACCTATTATATAGCATTTAAAAATATTAATGTAAAGCAATGGTTTATTACTGTCCTACCAACAGCCAAATAATCTCTCTTGCTTGGAAGAAAGATTAGAGATGAGACTACTCACACTTCTCTAATAAAGATTGATATCTTAAGTTTCCACCAGGCTATGAAGGTTTTACAAAAATGTTTTCCTTTTATAATTATAATTTTACTCATACTCATAAATGCCTATGGTTTGAAGCCATCACCCATTTGTGTACGATAGACATGTTCTAAGAATTTGAGATCACTGCCTTTGTTTAAATAGTTTAAAGTTTATCAAGAATCATCATAACTATTGAATCATGAAAAGTAAAGTATGTACTATGTAAGCAGTACTAATTTTAAATAGAAAATATGTTTTTTTAGTTATTTGTATATGAAAAATATCTTTGAATTGTTACCATTATCTTAAGTACTCTAAAGACTAAATATCTAATATACTTCATAAATATCTTATCTTATCTCAGGGTGTCACTCCTGATCCGAGCAAGTTTTGTGGGCCATACAACAAGATTGATAACTTTAGGCACAAAAATTACAACTACTTACCCATACCAAAGGTAGATAGATTTAATCATGACACAATTGGCATGGTTGCAATTGATAAAAAGGGTGATATAGCTGCTGGAACTTCAACAAATGGAGCTAAATTTAAGATTCCTGGGTATGCACCTATTAAATTAAAAAATATAGAATAGAGTATAAGTAAAAAAATTTCAAAATATACCTATTAAAAAAGTAAAAAGATATATATTACTGCAATTATTGCTATTTTCAAAAGGCTGCTTTACTTGATGACATATACACTTCTAATTATTAATAAGTTTACATAATGTTTGACCTCTAATATTTAGGAATTTTGAAGATTTTGAAAAATTTCCCAGAAAAAGCTCTGATTTCTACTTACAAAAACAACAAAATATATATCTATAAATTTTCAGATATTTGTACCTAAAATTTAATAAATAAATTCATACTTTCTAAAATCATTCTATATTTATTTTAGGAGAGTTGGAGATTCTCCTATTCCAGGATCTGGTGCTTATGCAGACAATACTGTGGGTGGAGCCACTGCAACAGGAGATGGAGACATCATGCTTAGATTTCTACCCAGGTTAAGAATACATAGAAAACACTTTGCATTATTCCAATTACCATTTCCTGTATAAAAATAGTATAGCAGTTATGAAAGTATTCTTTCGACTCGTTCAAACACAGTAGTCAGTAGACATTGTATAACAATTTTTGCTAAACCGTAACTATCAATGATTGATTATGGATTTTTTTTATTACTTAAGAATTAGGTAATTCTGCAAAGTAAGCAAGCACATTTACAATTTATTTGACGGTATTAATGCATTGCGGTTTATTTTCCAGTTTCTTAGCTGTAGAGGAAATGCGTCGCGGTGCTACCCCCACAGAAGCCGCTAGAACTGCAATAAATAGAATAGCGACTAACTACCCTACCTTCATGGGAGCTGTAATTGCCTTGAGTATTGATGGAGTATATGGTGCAGCCTGCCATGGTTTGGGAGATGAACCATTCCCTTTTGTAGTTCAGGATGTCACCATGAATAAATATAAAATAGAAACGATCAATTGTTCATGGCCTTTACAGTAATTTATAAGAATATTTAGTATTCATGTGATAATTAAATTTTTTAATTTAGTTGTTTTTGGAAAAATTCTGTGATTTTAATCGAATTGCAAGCTGTGAAATGTCTTACTCTTTTTTCGTCAGCGTCTTCGCCAGCCCGGTTTTCAATTTTTAAATGTTATTTATTTTTACGTTTCTTTTTGTACATAGTTTTCGCTCTTAAAATTAAAATATTTAAACTATAACGTATTATAATTATTTTTATGTATACAAAAAATGGACTACACATATTTTACATGATCAATGTTTTGATGTTGGAAATAGAAGTGATGCAGATTTAAGAGATTTAGAGATTTTTCTAGATTTCTTCAAAGTTTTAAGTTTGGTTTAAAGTTTTAACCAATAGCAAAAGAAACTAGGGGACTAGGTACATAAAAGATTTTGCTAAATCTTGAAAAATTAAGTATAAATAAAGTACCTCGCTTCATAACCTGTTCCTTTAGTTTATTACAAGAAATCAGTGAAAAAAGTAAAATAGTAAGAAATATTTCTAAATTCTCCTTTCGACTTTACAAGTAGGTACCTAATGAATTTTAATAACAGTCGCTTTGTTGTTCTGGGCCTCATAAGAAAGTTGATTTTCAGCTGAAATATTTTGATGTGAACAAATCACAAATGAAGGCATCCGTTAAAGACGTCAATCTGGCCATCTTTGCAATGCTAATGAGCCGGGGAGCATCGTCGTGAGCATAAATGCTCCTTATAAATACTTTGCAAAAAAAACCTTTTCTAATATAGCACGATGCTAAATTAAATTTTTGTGATGTGCTGAAATTAGAGTATACATCCCTTCAATAAAACCCGCATATACATTTTTTTATGAAGGGTTCAAATGGTTGTATTTATAATAAAGAAACAATGATTTTAAAAATACATTAATAATATGTTTGTGTTTGTTTTAAATTCCTTTCATCTACCTTAGGACTAGGTACATGGTTAAGTTAATATTTATATCTCTATGGTATAATCAGCTTATCGTTCCATTCCATTCACTGATTTGATTCATTCACATTTATAATCTGAGCGTCGTTTTTGCATCGGCCATTTTGTAATCGACCGTCTCATAAACTAGCGGTTCAACGTAAGTGATATAATATGTTTTATTTCATTGATTAATATTTTAAGTATTTCAATAATTTAATCCTTTCTATTTATTGTGATAAAGCTGAGATTTTTATGAGCTATATATATATATGTTTGAGAGTTAGGAATGAAATAACCTAACCAACACGTGGTTCATAGTAATTATGTGATGAGACAATAATTATTTCATTCGTGGTATCTACCTAAGTGTTTACACGGTGAAGGCCTTTATGCGTCTGATTTTCGTCCAATTTATTTTCACTTACGTATGGATTGTGCAATTTTTATAGTGTTGGAATTATGTTTATAGAATGGCGGACGCAGCTCCTGCCGGTGGACGTGGCGGTTTTCGCGGTGGCTTTGGATCTCGTGGTGGTGATAGAGGACGTGGAGGCCCTCGTGGACGCGGCCGTGGTCGCGGTCGTGGGCGCGGGCGCGGAAAGGAAGACCAAAAGGAATGGGTGCCAGTAACCAAGCTTGGTCGTTTAGTGCGCGAAGGAAAAATTGACAAACTTGAGAGCATCTATTTATTCTCTCTACCTATAAAGGAGTTCGAAATAATAGACTTCTTCCTCGGCGCGTCTTTGAATGATGAAGTTTTGAAAATTATGCCAGTGCAGAAGCAAACTAGGGCTGGTCAGCGTACCCGTTTCAAAGCGTTCGTCGCTATAGGAGACAATAATGGACACATCGGTCTCGGCGTCAAGTGCAGTAAGGAAGTAGCAACTGCTATTCGAGGTGCAATCATATTGGCCAAACTATCTGTACTTCCAGTCCGGAGAGGTTATTGGGGCAACAAGATTGGCAAGCCACACACTGTACCATGCAAGGTATATATTGTCCAATATTTTGGTATATCAATTCTAATTTATGTTCTTTATGATGAGAATTAACAATCATTTCATTCGTGGTATCCTCTTGAGGCTTGTCCAGTGAAGCTTTTGTTGCGTCTGATATTGATCCATGTAATGACAACATACACTATGAGAATTTTTTTATATATACAATTTATATCTTTGTTTTCAGGTCACTGGGAAATGTGGTTCGGTTACTGTGCGTCTGATTCCGGCACCCCGTGGTACAGGCATTGTATCAGCTCCAGTTCCCAAAAAGTTACTCCAGATGGCTGGTGTTCAAGATTGTTATACATCTGCTCGTGGTTCTACTGGTACCCTTGGCAATTTTGCTAAGGCAACCTATGCTGCTATTGCAAAGACATATGCTTATCTTACTCCTGATTTATGGAGAGATATCCCACTAACAAAATCACCATACTCAGAGTTCAAAGTCTAAACAAATTTGGAATAAATTTCTTGAATTTATTTGAACTCTTGTTTTTTATTTATTGGATCTTGTTTATCACACCTTTTTTGATTTATAGAAAAATGTTAAATTTTTAAAACAATAATATAAATGTTTTAAAGATTAATGGTTACTTTTATTTTACTTGCATCTATTGTATGCTGTAACTATTACAAAGTGCTGGGCAAAGATATTTTGTGAGAGGATTATAGAGCCACTTCAAATGCTGGTTGGCAGTTTTCATGGTATCTAGTTCTCTAGATAAATGCATGTTCCTGTGAAATATTTTATGTTAGGTATTGAAATGCACATGGTATATTTAGTTTTTCTTAAATTTTGTTTTGTAAATTAAATTCAAGCATTTTTTTTAAAGAGAAACCAATAACTGTATTAACATACAGCAACCACAATCACAAAGCTGCTAAACTGCTAGGAAGCTACAATACTTTTAAAGGCATAAAACATGATACAACTATCATGTCGCAGGAAATTTATTGTACATTGTTATAAACACAAAAAATGTATAAATTTTTTGGCACTGGATTTGGAACACTAAAAAACTGGGTTTGGGTCAATGAAATGAAGAAAAAAAATTGATCTTCATATTTTATGTTTTATTAAATACTTTGACCTCTTTTTCAAACAAGTCTATTGTGTGATCGCATACTTTCTGTAAATCCTTAAGACCTCTTTTTAGTACATCAAGTGCTGGTGTTTCAAATGTTTGTATTCTAAAATGCATTTTGGCTTCAGCTGGGTGAGGAACTGTGTAACCACAAAATTGAACATCTTCACTGAAAGAAAAAGCAAGTATTAAAGAAGGCCAATAGGCAATCGGGTGTTAATGTTTTTGCAAGTTAAAAGATGTGCTGATTAAAAAAAAATGCTAGCAAATTTGCTCTATTTTAGACAGCACAATACTTTTTGAGCAAAAGTTATTACGCTATAATCTACAATTTATTATTAATATAAAATAATTTTATTATTACTTTTATATTATGGATGCCAGCAAAGTAGTTTATTCTTTAAACTTTTACAGCAGTATACAGAAGCCATAGAATATTACAATTTTTTTTAAATTCTTAATGATAAAAAACAAGTATATTTTTTATTATTGGATACTTACTACCTGTTTATTATACATTTTAATGCATTTCCTAGTGTGTGACTTTCATTTTGAAAGACATATGTCCGGCAGGTAACTCCTGAATCTTCATCACCTTGTAACTTAAATAGAACGGTAAGAGCAAATAGAATAATATATAGAGTCTTAAAATTTACGTTATCAAAAATTATTTAGATATACCTCAGAAATCTTCATTGCTTATATGAAAAAGTATAGTTGTCTAAGCTAACCTTCACAATATATTACCATTAATGAAACACTTCAAACCTCTAAAATTCTTGTATTTTTAATTTAAAAATTTATTTTTCCTGCGTGCTAACTAGACATATTAGTATTATAATTCTTAATAACAATTAAATTTGGTAATTTTGCATATTATTGTTTTAAAACCACTATCTTTAATTCTCATGACAGCTCGCCGCACAAGATTTTGTTTGGATTTTGAAAAATTGAAATATAATAACAAAGACTATAGATTAGTAACCAAAATAACAAAGAATAATTTTACCACGCACTACGCAGTGAGTGTTACCATTACTAAAATACACAAGTCAGACAAACAATGGAATATTATGTTATTGTGGTATAATTTATTGAAATGTAAAGCGCTAATAGTACTAGTTGTCAGGTATATAATAAAGAAGTATATTGACACAAATATTTCTCTCAATTTATAGTTTTATTATCCTTATAAAAAATCTTGGAAACATTCTAAATTTCAAAAAGGTGCTGTAGTTAAAAGTTTGTTTTTCTTGGTTTATTTAGTAAATATGTATAATGTAGCAATAATGTAAGCGGAAAAACGTATTTTAATTTGTAACTCCACCGAATAACTGGATATACCAATATATTACTATATATACATATATACACGGGTTACCATCATCTTCACGTTACCAATTGTGATAGATGGAGACGAGCAGTCGATAAATTAACAAAGATTCACGATCCTCATCAGTGTAGGCACGATTCTAAATGTTTTTTTTAGATCCATCAAGGTTCCATACCATAACGGTGTTCATAATTAATTAAACCGCTAATTTTATATCAATAGCTAAAATTAGACGTAACATTGCTAAAAAAATAAAATTATTAAAACTAAACAAATGGAACAAAAGTTATGTTATTATTATTTGCGATTAAACCGAATCGGACGTGAAATAATATTATCTTTTTCTGTATTATAAACTTCTGCAAAGTAAGGCCCATTTCCATGAATAAAAAGTATTAGGTTATAGACTTCATTTTACCAAAAGGTAGAAAATAACCAAGTGTGATCACAACGTTTGGTAAATGTCAACGTCAAGACTTATATAATATATTATTCAACTGCAGTTAGTAGTATATGATTTGTCATAGACTTCATAACATAAATGCTATAATTTCAATACTTTTCGGATCAAACTCAAACTCAAAATATTCTTTATTCAAGTAGACTGTTTACAGTACTTTTGAATCGTCAAATGTTTTCAAGAAGTTACCACTGATTCGGAAGTTTGAAGATCAATGAGAAATATTACAAATATAATATTAACAATGCTTTGGGAATCGAACCTGTTTTTTTTATAAGTATATACACATATGTTACTTTTTCTTCTGAAATAATATTTCATAAATTTAATAAGGTATATGATAAAGATTATGATATACCTTATTAAATGTGTCTGATTCAATAATGGTGATATTGTTTTTAAAAGCATTTAACATTCTTTTAAAAATCTTGTTTTCTAAAATGCGTAAATTATATTAGTAAATCATATTTGAAGCCTTTTAAGTGGTACAACAAAAACGTTTTAACGTCAGCCGCGTAACCGGTATTCGAAGCGATTAGGGCTGAAGAAACTTCAGTTTTTGACGTTGAAAACTTTTATCCTTTCCGCCACGGTTAATGTAGATGAAACTCACACCGTCGGTTTTCAATTTAGAAGCCTTTTGTTTTGAAATAACCTATATCTGCAAAATATACAGATTTAAATTTAGTTAGCCAAAATTTGGAATTAAATCAAGCAATATTATTTTTTCATTGAAATCAACTATTACCTGATAGAATGAAGAAAGAAGTGTAATTTAGAAATTTAATTATTTTTGAACATTTATTTTACTGAACATATTTTTATTGTGTTAAGTAATGGCCTGTTGCTATCCCACAGCTGGGTATAGGACTGCTTTCTCCGTTTTTGGATTTAACCCCTCGTACGCACGAGAGGTTTATTACCGTGCGTTAAATTTTTACGTCAAAATGAAACCAATAGGTATCCAGGTGTCTATTCACACGACTGCGCATTTAAAACGCGACGTATTTTTGTCGCGCATTGTATCATTTTAGGCGTTAGGGCGTTAAGTTGAATATATCATAAGAAACTTCTTATAGTACCTATTGCGTAATTTTAACGCGACGTTCTTTTTACGCTCGTGCGCACGAGGGGTAAGGGTTGGAACTAAGCCACGCTGTTCCTATGCGGATTGGTAGGTTATACATATCCTTAGAATTCTTTAGAGATATGCAAGTCTTCTGTCTATTTGTAAAGCGCAAATTTTCTTTTAATAAATATCATTTTCATTATAATCTTTTTCGCATTGCAAAAAATAAATTAGTGATTGAATAGAAACTGTCTTAGACTTCTACCTGGGTAAGACAACGTTCTTCTTCTTCTACTTTCGGGAGCAGTGGCTATGCAGGGCTTCGAGGCTCAGTATCACTTTGACCATTGCTGATCTATTATGATTGCCACTGCATACAGTTTGCTGCCAATGCCGGTAGCCTCTAAGAGTTCCAGGATCTTCCTGGTAGCAATATGTTAGCCTCCGTTGGGCATAAAATGTGCGACGATAGGAGAGAGTGTCGATGATGAATCAGCGCAGGGCAGTCACATAGGATATGCATGGGTATTCCCTCCGCCTCTAGGCAGAGTCTGCACGATCAAGTGTCTGACTGCTTCAGGTTTAACATTTATTATTCTATTTAGTCTATTTAGTCCACAGTGCCCTGTAAGATTGGTGCCCTAAGATTGGTGCCCTTGAAAATAAAAGCTGTAATATTCAATCATATGAAAGCAATCGAAATTGTAAAAGGCATACGATTATTGTAGTTTGACTGGCCCGTTGGCCAGTGGGTAGTGACCCTGCCTGCAGCTCCCAGGGTCGGGGGTACGATTCCCGCCGCGAGCCAATATTTTCTAAAAAAAATTTTGTTGGTTTTCGGGCCTGGGTCTGTATTTGTATTTAAATATGTATTTAAAAGTATATATGTAGTATATTTACCAGTTGTCCGTCACCCATAACCCAAGTATTAAGTTACTTACTTTGGGGATGGACGACAGTGTGTGTAAGTGTATTAATTTATTAGTTAAACAAGACAATTTGAAAAATATTTCCTATTATAACACCGGGATACACAGCCTCATAGTAGCACCTAATTGGGTTTACACGAACCATAATATTTAAGACAGAGCTTTATTTTAGCTCAACCGAGCGCTTCTACAAATTTATAGCTCGAAATAATTATACTCGGTTCAAAGTAAATTATACCAGAGGGAGAATTCTTCGCTTGGCATGATTGCTGTTGCTATAAATTAGACTGTGGTTTGGGTTGTTGTGAAGTAAATGTTAAGGGTTTTGAATAGAAATGAATGCAGAGTTCTATGTAAAGCTTTCTATGGTATAGAAGTATTTTAGACCTGGTGTATAAATAAATAATAAAAATATAAAATAAGGAAATAGTTCCTATTCTAAGTTAATATGTTACTTTACTATAAAAATTGTTTTTGGTGATAATGAGCAATCTACATAAATGAGCAATTGGATGTTCAATAGATTATCGTAATGTGATGTAAATTGTAAGAATATCTTATTGTAATAGTAACCTGCTCAAAACAACTACGTAGTTAATTTATATCTATGAATGTAAGCACCGCCCCTCTTCCTAAGTACGTTTAATCCGAAATTCGAAAAACACAGAACAAATGGTTTTTAATAGTTTAGTTTTGGCGCCTAAGTTTCTTTTTTTCCCCAGGGCTTTTCATTACGTAGCTATACAACTGAATGTAAGCAAAGGGTAAAAATACTTAAAGATTTTATAAACATTGTATTTTCTGTTAATGTAGACTGATTTCAATACCTGTATAGATTTTCAGTGAACTTGTTTAAAACGGTTCAATAAAAGAACATGTACCTAGTTGTTACTCTTGATACCGGCATTAAATCTGAAGTTTTCTTCCTCTCCTTTTTTAACTTTTTGACTGGCCCCTTGGCGCAGTTGGTAGTGACCCTGCTTTCAGCTCCGCGGGTCGCGGGTGCGATTCCCGCCGAGGGCCAACATTTTCTACAAACATTTAAGTTACTTACTTTGGGGACGGACGACCGTGTAAGTGTAAAAAAAAACTGTTTCCACATATGTTAAGAAGAAGAAGAAAAAGATAAAAAGAAAAACAATTTTTTTTGCAATATTTCCTTCGCAGGGCTAGGTGGTATGAATCTTCCTGATTATAATAAAAAGTTTGATGGTTAGCTGTGATAGCTCAGCGGTCTCACCGACCGCGCGACTCTCTTGAGACGAACATGGATTCAAACCCGGGCAGGCACCAATGAGTTTTTCTAATAAAAATTATGTATCGAATTGATATTTGCAATTTATCACACGCTTTTCGGTGTAAGAAAACATCGTGAGGAAACCTATAATACATAGGCATATCTCCAGAGAATTCTAGGGATATGTGCAACTTACCAATCCGCATTGGAGCAGCGTGCTAGATCTTAGCTCCAATCCTTCTATCCAAAAAATTCTTGCTAATTATTCGTAGCAGTGGGATATTAACAGGCCGTTACTATAATAAAAAGTTTATGCTTTGCACTCAGTATACAACAGATTTATATAAAATAACTGGTGTTGTTAACAGCGGCCATAAGCCCTTTATGCTGAGGCAACTTTGAGCGTAATATGGAAAGGGTTCCCTCAATTGGAGAAATGCCAGCGGCGATTAAACTTGACAAAACTCTACCTCGCGGCTTAATTTAAAAGCCTCTAGACTCCGCGCTTAACTTTCATTTGAATATTATTCAAAACGATAAGTACAAAAGAATTTTGTGTTTCTCGCAGTTGGAATTTGAAATGATCGTTGAATAATTTAGTTCAAACACTGGAAAAAGAAAATCCATGACATCATTCCCCTGTCCTTATTCCAATCTAAGTGGGGTCGGCACAACATTTTGGTTAATTATTTACGATCGGCTGCGTGACGTCACCTTACCTTAATCGCATTTTACGAAATGAGGGTGTCTATTCTATTCATCCGGATATCACAAGTCGGTGGAAAAAAAGAAAATCCATCTATACTTATAACATAAAAATAGAAAGTCTCTTGCTACCCAGAAGAATCAGTATGTTACTCAGGGGATAATCTTTAAAGAACCAATTATACAATTTGATTACATAACATATAAATCGTTTCAGCCTGGTGTTTAACTGAGTGCAGTAGGCTGCATATGGGCAAAAATGGGCAAGCATTATTTCAAAAAAAGTGAAAATGATCATTATTGAGTTCCCGTCGCGATAAAAGGCTCCCTATCGGCTTATAACTAATCGGACTTAGGTGTTAGTAATAAGTCGTGAGTATAGTTTTCTATACATTAACTAAGAATCATTATTACAATTACTTCAATATTCTGGTCCCAGATGTCACATTATGCAAATGCATTTAATGAAATAAATGAAACTTTGCTAAGTCATTTAAACTTAGACATCCTACGGCAGGTGTTGCGAAATTTGAAACCGGGTAAAAAGCTAAGTGTTGTAAAAAAAATGTTTTAAATGATCTCTGTTACAAAAGGTGTAAGTTTAAATTGCCGCCTTCAAATTGGTACGGTTTGAAAATTATGTTAATTTCTTTATATAATCCTATATTTTTAAAACTATGCATCTACATTTAGACGAAAGAAGACAACTTGATACTATAACAAAACTACTTTGCTATAATCCGCGCGGGTTAAGTGAATGCATGCAATGCTAATTTGTATGAAGTAGCCAAAATTGCAGGACAAATCACCACATGCATCCCAAGACCCTTCCACCAGCAACAATGCACACAAGCAATACACACAACCACCGCCAAAATCTCAAAATTAAATTATATTTATAATTATATAATAATATACTTATATATAATTAAAATAATTTTAAATTAAAAACAACCGAATTGAGAACTTAAAAAACAACCATACTGAGACTGTTATTATGCTAGATTAAAGTAGCCAACATAAAATGTGCCATATTAGAATGAAGGGAATGCAAATGAGTCTATCCGTCTTTCTTTTTATCCGAATTAGACGAAGATGAATTATACGAGTTTCATCTTTCCAACCATTATTTATTGTGTATTATCTATTACTTGCAGATCTGGCTATTACCCCTACTCTAGTATTGATAACTCTATGAATTGAGAATCTCTGTTTTGTTTTAAGCAGGCTTATAAGCGAATTACTCTAGATTTTGCCTCGAATATTTCGCTTTTCGAGATACAAAAAATCTCCCCAAGTATTTAAGGCTGATGAAGGAGTTATAATGAAAGCGTTAGTCTTAATTGTTTGTGCCGGGACTGTTTATCGTCAAACTAAGAACTGTATAATAGGTTACGCGCCTGGGCGCTTGTTAGATTTTTTAAGTATTTAACGAAAATTAATAGACCGATTTGAGAAAATTTATGCTAGGGTAAGTCTGAAAGGATAATTGTTGTATCAAGGGTAAGAAATTTGCGCGCAATGCGTACAGATAAAACTAATAAAAACAAGTCAAGTTAAAAAAGCTTTTAATTTTTTTATATCTAAATGTAATGTCCCTACTGTTAACCGTTGAAGAGTTCCCTCGTATGTAGCTAATCCTGGCAGCAACATCAAGTCATACTTATATGACTTGATGTTTCTGCCGATGATAATGCATGTTTATGATAACATAAACATGCATTATCATCGGGACTGAACCAGTATGTAAAATTTAAGTTCTATCGGACCCCGGGAAGTGGGTCAAATTTAACTTCACATACATACTCTAAAAGCTAAAATAAAAGTGAATAAAAGCTTTTAATTGATTGAAACTGTTCCTAATTCTTTTTTCTTTCTTTCTCCTACCTTTATATCGATTGTTCATAATTAAACAAAAAAATAATTCTAAATATATTCCTTGATATCCATATAAGCCGTTATATTTAGCGATATTTCATTACGATGCTATGCGGAAAAGTCAAGAAACATTGTTAGCATTGTTGCTAATATCTACATATACAATGATAAATATATTTTGCTATGTATATTACGTTTAACAGCATATTTCTGAGTTTAGGATACTATAATTTTCTGGGTGTTTCTGGGGTCTTAGGAACATAATATTTTCGCTCCCTTACTACGATCAGCAGGGTATCCGGCGATGATCACTTATATCGCTGGATGTTCTTTGTGTTATAGTATTCAAATTCAAATTCAAAATATTTTTTATTCAAGTAAACTTGTAAACAAGTACTTTTGAATCGTAGACATCTACTGCTGGTTCGCAAAGCTGTTCCTACCGATAAGAACCAGCAAAACTCGGCGGTTGTTCTTTTCAAAGAATAATTCTTATTACTAGTTACATATAGTTATTGATATCTATTATTTATTAAAAAATATTGCAAATGTATAATAATCACGTGTTTTCTTCTTCCTGAAAAGTTGACAAAAATAAGATAGGAAAATTTACCAGTTCTCAGTCGATATTCTTGAATGTTACGCTAAATATTGTTTCACTTATAGAAAACGCGGTCAATCTCGGTGTTATAGGGCAATGTGAACACAATATTGCCAAAGTATTTTCCCGAATAATAATTATAATTTAAATATTTATAAAAAATATATTTATGAAAATATTTAATACTTATGTAATTGGGGAATAACTCGACTTTACTATAGAGGTCTTAAATAAATAAATATTATATTAAATTAGGATGGATCGATGGATGAAACTCCCATATTGGTCAACGACATCCATAACAATCTAAAAGGGAATTACTATAAAGTTTTTAATGTGGTTATTTAACTTAGATGTCCAAGTTACCGTCGTGACTCCCGAAGGCAGGCGCGCGTGTCCCGGAGTCAAGATCCAATTAAAGTTAGTTCCAACATCGACAAAGCGTTATCGATAAGTTTCACAAGTGACTGCTCTTAATAAGTCTATTTATTTTCCGTTTATATAACGAAGACTTTTAAAGTATTTAACTGCAGATTGTCATGAGCTTCAGTTATAATGTTTTGATGTTAGTATTGGATAAAATTTATTAGGGCGGGCTGGATCCCTAAAAAACCAGACGGATTGACATAGCTAAAGAGCGAAGATAAGACGTCGATATGCAGAACACATAGCACTTCAGAAGTTCGAAACGTTTGTTTATTTTTAATCTCTCAATGCACAAATTGAAATTAATTTAAAAATGATAAAAAAAAAACACTATAATGTGCAATTATTCCGGAATCGGAATCTCTTCCAGCCAACCAGTCTTAAATTTAAAAAAGACTTAAAAATTAAGAAAAAATAATTAACTCCACCGTGTATTCGGATTAGTAGAATAGACCACCCTATTTCTTACTGTTTCGTAAAAGCCGAGTTGACCCACCGTATGGTATCCGGTTGAGTAGAATAGGCCACTTTCTTTCTTACGTACGGTCGTAAAATACGACTAAGGTAAGTAAAGGTCAGGCAGGCAGCCGGTCGTAAAATATGTAGCCAAATCTTGTGACAACATGTTTGGTATGCCGCAAAGTCCATAATACAAAAGTAATTTTTATTGCTTTTGAATTATGGACTTCCGCAAAATAACGCCTAATTCTATAAATTCTACATATCGGTCTTAATAACTTCACCCTCGTGAACAATTTTCATCTCTCCCTTATATGTATTCACGAAAAGCACTGCACAATAAATGATAAAAGATGTGAACCTAAATGAAATCTAATATCCAAAAAGATTAGGGCTTACTTTGAATGTGTAATATCCAAGTAAAATATCATTATTTCGTCGACACGTAATGTGCCCGGATAAAGAGGGCTTTGAATGGTTTTGTGGACGCTTAAATACCAATTAACATGTAAAATTCACAAGAAAGCTATTACTGAAATTGGTTTTGGTTTGTCGGTGGCGTTTATTTCACTTGTGGTGGTTGATGATTTCACATAATCAACAGCGATGACAGGATTATTTTAGTAAATATTTAGACGATATAACGAAGACAATTTGTTGTTATACCTTACAATACAAGCAGGATTCGCAACCACCCTCACTACATATCACCAAGATCAAGACAATGCTGCGAAGCTATGCGATTATTTTGTGGACCTACCCCCTTATGCTGCTTAATGCTCGCTGGGATTAAATTTATACATTAAAGTACCTTTAATACTTAAATCTTCAATAGAAAACGAGTTGTTCTTTAATACTTAAGGAATCCAAGCTGAGTTAATGAATTGAAGATTTCGTATAACTTTCAATTGCTACAGTTTTATTACAGTTGTTTTCTATTACTTACCTAATTCATCAATCTCGTATGAGTTATTGTTACAAACTCTGTACTATAGTGATATATAGTTGTATATTGCATTCACAATCATTTGAAAAAAAGGAAACATTGTCTTAAGTATAATTTAGCGTAGCTTCACATTAACTTTATTTCATTATTATTATACAAGCAAGGTTAGGAAATTTTTAGGGCATATAAAACTCTATGTAGTTGATGTTTATGCAAGAAATTATTAATGAGGTGTTCATCCGTTTAATAAAATCGAGTAAAAGGTCTGGAGGATGTGGTTTTTATTGTCTACTGCGGCCATAGATACTCTAGAGTTAAACTTGAAATTTTCAGCGAGGTTTAACGTTTTTAATAAATATTTTTGGAATAGCAGTTTTCGATATTTACAGATTTCCCAGTGCTAATTCAAGGATTATCTATTGTAATTAAATTTTAAAGCCTTAAACGTTGAAATATTTTTTTTCATCTAAAGTTTGCATAGATTTCTATGATTATAGAGTACTAATAGAGTAGGGAATACTAGAGTAGGGAAAGTAAAGAGTAGAGTGTCCAGTAAAGAGAAAGGAAATGAGGTTTATTATCACTCTCTTTTTTTATGTACGGTGAGACAAAGTATATGAGTTTCATATTCCATCTCTTATAATTTTTTGCGACTCTCTAACTTACCGGCCTGCCTACGACTCCTCTACTCTAGTATTATCTCTATGGTTATGATTCATAAACTTATTTTCATTTTAATTTATAGTTTGAATTTGTCTATGGGTAGAAAAAATACACTTGACAGACACAGATAGCAAATTTGATCAACTTGGTCGTTGCTCTTAATGGTAAACGTAGACCGTAGACGCATTCTAGTCTACGACGTACATGAACTTTAACCGGAGAAACAGCTACGGTCGGTAAAGTCTAATATATTTGCACTAATAGTAGTAATAGCAGTTCACTTCATTATCATTGCAATGCCAAACATATATTGAATGTCATGAATTTTAATATATTTTAATAATACACTGTAACTGCTCGCTACACCATATAATGTCAGACGTAGCTCGTGATATTTTCTCGTGTGGTTTTGGCGAAGGATTTAATTAAAAGGGTTATAGGGGTGAAGTCTGAACCTCAACAATTTTAATATGTAAGATGTTCTACGAGCGTGAGCGAGTAAAGTGCGATCTAATGAACGCGCCTTCGTTAGTGCGATATTAGATTTAATCATTGTTATTAATGATATATATATTATTAAATTCACAAGCCTAACTTGAACTTTTTTTCACTTCTCTCATTAACCGATAGACTTACACTGCTAAACAAAGGTCTCTTAACGAAATCTACATCACACGATTTTGTACAGCTTGTCTCCAGATGCTGCCCGTACTTTTTTGAGGTTTCACTTCAGCTCGTAGAGGTTCTAACGATGCCGCGATTTCTTGGATGGGGATGGATCAGACTGCAGATTCGCAATACGCTTAGCAATATCTGTAACTTTGTCCTAATACGGATCTCCTCATTTCTAACTTGCTCACGTAGAAATACTTCAAGCATTGTTCTTTGGTTGCTCATGATTTGGTTACGTTTTTTACGACCGGCCGTCTACCTGACGTCAAGTTACCTTAGTCGCCTTTGAGGGTGGTCTATTCTACATAGCCGGTTACCTCACGGCGGTGACTGAGTATTCCTATGAGACTCATAGTCAGCAACTACTTATAGCTTCAACTCCAACTTACTACTAAATCTTGGTATTTAATTAAAATCTAGGTGTATTTCTTTCTTACATTTATTCCCACAACAATTACCTAATAGAGAAAAGCAATATAAAAAACATCTCGATAGATATCAGAATAAAAGAGAGTATGAAAGAAATGTATGAATGAATTTATTATAATAGTTGGCATTTTAATTTCCTCCGTATAGCGATGCTCTTTATCGTCAGGAGCCAATCTGGTCTATGACAGGGGATATTGAATTTTCGCAAGCGTCGATGTTATATATGGAATTTTCATATAAAAATAGTGTTCCATTTGTAGGACATCGTAAATTAACGATATACTATCTTCGGAATTTTCGTGTTTAGGCACAGCATTATTGGAATAAGTACCAGAATGACCGAGCTTTGCTTGGTATTTTTAAAAGCTTATTTAACTGGAATTCTTTGTATGATTGTATGTGAAGGTGGAATCTTGCAAGTTAAATTTAACCCACTTCCCGGTGTCCGATTAAGCTGAAACTTTACATACTGGTCCAGTCTCGATGACAATGCATGTAATTTTTTTTTTCGAATCAAAATAATCTTTATTCAAATAAGATCTTTCAAGCAATTTTGAATCGTCAAGGATCAATAAGATCAATGAAGTTAGAAATGTTATGTTACATTGTTTATGAAGCATGACCTGATGCTGCTGACGTGATTGGCAATTGAAGATCAATTTTAATGAAAACTGAATGCTGAAAACACGGATAAATCATCGGTTATTGAAAATCGATTTCTCGCTTCTGAAAACCCGTACATTTCCTAAAAATCGTTAGAGACGGTTCTGATACAGATATTTATTTATTAAAAACTATAATATATAAACATATATCATAATTTCTAGCTTAAAAAAATTACATACTTGTTTACGTTATCATCGCAATCTTTCATTTATATTATTATTAGCTGCTATTTCTATTTCTTCTGATAAAGCAGTTAAATATAAAACCACTATAGGAATCCGTCGCGTTGTTGGTTCAACTTTATTGACGACTTTAGAGTGTTGAATTACGTTTAAAAATGTAAAATATTATCTTTATAAGCGGAATTTTGTTTATCCAATAACATATAGTATATGCTCGGAAAGTAAGCTGCAATTTAACCAAATTTCAGCAATATTGGTCTGGTTCACTAGCCGTGAAAGCACAACAGACATACAGACATACTTTCTCTATATATGGTCCTTCTTTGCGATATATCAAATAATTGATTCGTTGAAAAACTAAGGTGGCTTACTTACATAAGCCATATTCAAGTAATATATAGTGAGATGAAATATAAACATTTTGGTTTGCATGATACGGCCGGTAATAGGATTCCCACTGAAATTCTTCCAAGACAGCCCTCGGGCACGTATTGGTTAGAGCAAACTTTTATCACTGTATGCTAGCAACGATCGCGAAAAGCCATTGTTTCCATTGAAAATAATACGAAAAATATATGAAAAATATATTTCACTGCCGTTATAAGAATATTATTCTTTCAAACATATTAAATTAACACAAGTAAAAATGAACTTTTTTTGTCAAGTTCGATCTATTAAAATCATAATAAATACACATATAAAATTCTGAACATTGTACGTATCCTCATATCTGGTTTGAAGGACCAAAAAGGCTAATACAGAAAGCTTACTATATTATTTAGGATTACTTAGATGATAAGAATGCGTGGACATAGCTACTCTTTGATCCTGTACACTAATGAGTAAATGTAACTAGTAATCAGAATTATATTTTGAAAAGAGCCACCTTCGAGTTTCTTGCTGACTCTTCTCTCTAGGAACATCTTTCCGAACCAGCAGTAGAGTTGACGATTTAAAAGCATTTGTTTACAAGTTTACTTGAATAAACAATATTTGGAATTTGAATTTGAATGAGAGAATTCTGTGTATTTGTAATGGCGAGATCCGTACTCTACTGATGGTTGTGATAAGGGCATATAAATAAACCCAATAGAGTGGTGAAAGCGTCTGATAAATTACAAATATCAATTAGGTATATATCGTAAGTTTCGACAGAGAAACTCATTGTTGCCTGCCTTGGGTTTTGAACCCGTCACACCTCAGCGGAAGTCACACGGTCTCACCGTTTGGATATCACACATAAATTGATTTAAGATATTTCCTTAAACAATTCTTAAAAATTATGTCATTTTTCATTCACTTTTTGTGGATGGATAAACGTTCTGACGAAAGCTGCATATAACGAGAAAATTTCTGGGGCGTATGTAATCCGCTAATCTGGACTGGATCAGCTTGATGGATACACTTCGCATTCCTCTCTGCACGGGGAGAGTTGGCTATTACACAGCGGAATATATAATATAAAGAAGCTATTTATTTATTTGGGAATCGTTATAAAATTGTTACTACTAAATATTCAATAAAAATATTTAAAAATCATATTTAAAATACTCTTTATTTAATGGAACTTGAAACCAAGTCAACCTTTGAAATATTTGTTTGTTACTTCATTATTTACGTTATAAAAAAACAAGGATAAATACAATTTAATGTTACTTTGCGGAGATCCATAATACAAAAGTGATAATGAATTTTTTTTCTATAATCTGCGATTAAGTAAGTTGAAAATATATAAGTATTATGCTAAACGTAATGCTATCCGTTTTCATACCTGATGTATGCTGGATTCGTATAATTACATTCACAAATCTCCATCACCACAATACACAAGCATTTTTTTTTAAATTCAGCTTCCTCTAACATAAGGATCAGAGCCGTGTTTTATCATTTGGTCTTTTATGCTAACTAAACATTTTATACTTAACGATGTAAAATACACAAGCATTACCCACGTTCACTCTTACAAACTCAACAATAGTTTCGCCTCGCAATCGAAGCATCATCAGATGATAAACTCCACGACTAAATGTCTGATGAATATTGAATTCGTCAAAACAGCTTTTCAATTGCCGCATTGTACGCGACTACGAATATTTTCCGAATTAAAATAGATGTAATAAGCGATCTTTAAAATATGAACATAGATATTGAGTCTTTTGTGCAGACTCAATGTCTCAAAGGAATGTTTTTGAGTATATAATGACTGGTTACAGTTATATAAACTTGTAGCCCTACTCGGAGCTTAGAAGTTTTTCAAAAAGAAAAGTCAACACTATTGATATGCAAATCCGATTTAAATAAAAGTTTCCCCTGTTCTAAAATGTCAGCGTAATCTGAATTGTAAATATGCCAGAAACTAAGGAAATTTGCTGAATGCGAAAGCTTTGTTGAACACTGCCATTGACTTTATGATAATGTGCTATGAACAAATAATGCAGTTCATAAGTTCTTACCTTATCACCATCATTACAAAACAAAAGTAATTTCTTACTAAGATATTTTTTTATCAACAACATTATTTATTGAGTACTTATTAATAAGAATTGTATTAATAAATATATTTGACTATATTTTGAATTATAATAATAAACAGATTAATTGAATGAAAAAACACATTGAATGAAAAAAAAAACCACTTAATTGTATATATTTAAATTATTATAGCAGAAACATGGTTTATATTTCTTCATTTATGCATTTTAATGATATGCCGTGTGGTATCCGGGTGAATAGAATAGACCACCCTCATATCTTACCGAGGTGTCGTAAGAGGCGACTAAGGTAATTCGACCCGCCGTATGGTATTCGGCCGAGTAGAATAGACCACCCTCATTTCTTACCGAGGTGTCGTAAAAAACGACTAAGGTGAGTTGACCCACCGTGTGTTATCCGGTTGAATAGAATAGACCACCCTCTTTCTTACTGAGGGATCGTACAATACGACTAAGGTAAGTTGACGTCAGGCAGGCGGCCGGTCTTAAAATACGTAGCCAAATCATGTGACAACATGTTTTTAACATGTTGTGCCGACCCCACTTAGAGTGGGATAAGGGGAGGAGGATGATGTTATGCATTTTAATGACATTTATTTAATTTTAAATAATTTTTATTTAAAAATTAGTTTATAATAAAAAAATCACTCAAAGGTTTGTATTGAATTTTTAATGATAATTAAATTCGTATGCTATAGAAGAAATGCTATCATAAAGGAACGGGATAAAGATTTACGGAATACGGAAAACGGATCCCGGAATATTAATAAATTCGGAAGAAGATTCCGAAAGATGTCCGGACTAAATTAACTCTATCCGATTCCCAATATTGCGGGTGAGATAAATTTAAATTTATTAAGACGCGGGGGAAACCATGAATACAATTTAATGAAGACGATTCTGAGGAAGATATTTCACGGCACCATAATTCGACGACTTATTTCATAAATCGTATATATATCTCACGATTTTGTGTATAGTTTTTGCTTCGAAACTAAATTAAGACGTCTTCCTTTCTACTCGATTATCGTTGCTATTCGGCCAATCCAAATTGTAGATACACGACTTCTTCGCTAAGAGTCGCAAAATTTTATGGCCCCATAATTATTTTAAGACACCTATGTCTAAGATCTATTGATTTGAAAGAGAGAGAGAGAAAAAAAAAAAAGATATTTAGTGTCAGATAATAGGAATTAATTTTTTGATTTAGATTGGCGATGTATATAATAGACAAAGTAGGAACCGACATAAGCTTGCGGTTCCAGCTTTACATCTTGCAAAAGTAAATAAGTCATTTGTGGGTTTGGGTGTAAGATTCTATAATAAACCCCCACAATAGATTTTATCTTTGCCACTATAGTAGTTTAAAAACGCTTTTAAAGGAAGGCTGATACAAAAAGCCTACTATACTATTGAAGATTATATAGATAAAAATGCGTGGATTTAGCTACTCCTCCACCATGTACAAGATAGTAATAACCAAATGTAACTAGTTATACGAATTTCATTCGAAAATAGCAACCACCGAGTTTCTTGCTGGCTCTTCTCGGTAGGAACAGCTTTCCGAACAAGCATAGATTTTGACGATTCAAAAACACTTGTTTACAAGTTTACTTGAATATATATTTTTTTTAATTTTGAAATTATATGTGGGTAGGCAATCATTTTATAATTTTTTTACAATTTATAAACAATGGCTTTATTCAGATTCATATATATACACAAGGTTTGTGTTCTTGCGTCCGTTACCGATGTTGTTTATATAACAATTACGCTTGCATTTCTTGAACATTTTGGTGTAATCTTCTTCGCTGCCGCTTTGTTGGTAATCATAGTTTCCAAATCTGCAATAAAGTCAGTAATCTTAAGTCATCACCGCCATCATCATCATCATCATCCTTCTGCCATTATCCCACTCTAAGTGGGGTCGGCACAACATGTTACAAATATGGTTTCGCATGATTTGGCTACGTATTTTACGACCGGCCGCTTGCCTGACGTCAACTTATCTTAGTCGTATTTTACGATTCCTCGGTAAGAAAGAGGGTGGTCTATTCTATTCAACCGGATACCACACGGTGGGTCAACTCAACTTAGACGTTTTTTACGACACCTTGACAAGAAATGATGGTGGTCTATTTTACTCAGGCGGATACCACACGGTGGATACCACACCAATTTCAAGTATGAATATATTATTATACTTTAATGACAAAAATTTAAGTATTGAGAATTTATCCAAAAAAAAACCACTACATGCCAAAATCATGCTGGCCAATCTCGCGGTATAAATCTGTCATAGGTTTTGATACTTTGCCTTTTACGACACCTCGGTAAGAAATGATGTTAGTCTATTCTATAAGACGGATACCACATGGCGAAAATAAAATAAATAAATGAAACTTAAAATGTGTAATCTATAGTCTAATCATTTACCATATCAATTATTTATCTTTGATTTCTTCTCTTGTATTGGGAAGGATTTTTAAACAATACATAAAATGTATTTAAATTAACTAAGATATAATATTTGGTTTGCATTATCAAAATATCGAAATTTGAAATAGGTTCGAACTTTTGTATATTTTGTATTAAAAGTAAAAAAACTTGTAAAAAAATATATATAAATGTTAATGTAATACGTAAATGTTACTCTCCTTAGTTAGTCCTCCTTAGTTACTTACCTTAGTGGTTTTGCGTCGCTGATTGTAAATAGATAAAGGGCAAAGAGGAAAAAGAATAGCGATATTTTCATTTTAAAAACGAGCTGGTACTTTGTGGCAAAAGTATTTATTAACTTTGTCTTTTGTTATATTAAGTAAATGTTCTCAAATAAACACCAATAATACTTCTGTTTGCAATGTATCATAACGCTCTGATTGTTCGACGCAAGATCGCTTTTAAAGATCAAGAGGTCAGTTTGATAATGCGGTCTTAATGATATATAACCTTTTATCGTGCAAAATAAAGCTAACATTTGTAGAATATTTTTATCAAATGTAATAAATAATTTAATAATTATTATATATACTCGTATATTTTTATCATATAACAATCACCGGTTAAAGCCCGTGACTTAGTAAAATAAATTTATTTTTTCCTGATATTTCACTGATTTATAACAATAACGAAAAGTTTTTTGTAATTCAAAAAAGAGCCATACGTGGCATTTACAATTTAAGCCCACGTGATACCCTGCCAGAGAATAAAAAACGTATTCTTACATTTGCTTCACAGTATATTTTAAGCAATTTAATTTTTGTATATAAATTATTAATTATATTAAGACAAAATAGGTTATAAAACAAAAGGTGATATATATATTTTAGGCTTTGCCATTAAAGCCGTTTAAAAAATGTGTTAAAGGGAGATTGAACAGAAAGCCTAGTACATTGTTGGGAATTAGTTGGGTGATATAAATGCGTAGCTACTGTGCGACCCTGTCCAAGATATTAATGACTACATGTAACTAATTATAAGTCATCATCCTCCTGCCCTTATCCCACTCTAAGTGGGGTAACTAGTTATAAGTATTATTGTGAAAAAAAAAATTTTTTTCAAACTGACTATGCTGTTAGCCTTAACGGCTTTTACATCGTCACTGGGCGGGACAGGCGAGCGCAGAAGTACCGTCGAGGTTGCGAAATGCAGAGAGTAGAGCGCAGAAGCTCTATTAGCGTCGGGGAACGTTGTCCTAAGGGTGCCTCCTGTGAGGCCGGACCTCGGCTTAGGGCGACGCGTAGTGGAGGGCTGATGTATGACTTTGATTAGCCAGTGCGTCGTTGGAAGGGTGGGGAGAAGCCACGACCGACCGACGTCAGAAAACTGGGACCTCGTCTTCGCCGGCGAAGACGCTGTGTGTGTGTATTACGTGTTTTTGAGTTTGCGATCGTTATTTGATCGTCAGGGTTATATAGGACGCTTTTTGGACGCCTATATTTTCGGTGGTCAGACCTTACTGGGATGTAGGTGGAAGCAACTGAAATGAGGGGGTTCGGGTGTACCTCAGATTTCTCGAAGTAAGATTTCGAAAAATGTTTAAAGAGGTGAGTTATTTTGAAAAGAGCAACCACCGAGTTTCTTGCTGGCTCTTCTCGATAGAAACAGCTAGTACTAATATTATAAATTGATAAATTTTTTAATATTATAAATTTTCCATAAATAATATTTTGAATTTGAATTTGCATTTGAACTCTAAGAGATTGGACTACTCCAAGCAGCAAAGCAATCAATCAAGCAATCAAAAGAAAAAATAAGTAAATATTTCAGAATTGCAAAATATTTTTTGCTAATTAAAGCCATTCCTCTTAACGAAGGGAACAATAGGAGATTGTTAATGAAGTTCAATTTAACAACGCGGAATTGGATTTGACGTTATTTATTAGTTAACTAAGTTTTCCTCTTGACGTAATCGTGGGCGAGTCAGTGTCGAGGTATTCATTTATTAAAAAGAAAAGTATTCTTTTTGGTAACAGAAAGGGCTAACTACCGTTTTCGTTAATATTTTTTTCTTCTGAAATAACCTTGATTATGGTATTTAATCAGGAACCGTTCGTTTAGGGTGTATATTCACTTGTGTGAGATATTATATTTTTGGTATCTATATATTAATACGTGATGCCAAAACTTTGGACCCCTTTTTACGAAAATTGGGCGGACGCATGTGCATAAAATTTGGCACACTTATAGTTTATGTGCAGGAGAAGTACAGAACGTTAATATTTTTCAATAATAATGCTTATAAACATCAAATCAATAGATAAAACATTACCCACACTACCATGCATTTCACACACACATGTTTCTTTTGTTTTTCATTTTGATCATAGACATAGAAATGTTACACACTTTGCCATGAATTTCACACACACATGTTTCTTTTATATTCATTTTGTCCATAGACATAGAGCACTGACATTGACATATCAAAAATATAAAGAAATTGGCAAATAACAGTCTTGGTCAAATCTGTGATTATAGTAGTTTAGTTTTCGACAGTAGAACCTTAATAATGTTTGAATATTATATTTTATCTACTCTGATACTATAATACAAAGATTATAAAACTGAAAACAAAATTCTTATGACAAACATTACGTACAGAACAAAAATAAAAAATTAAAAAGTTTCATTACGATACAGGTCTTGTATGGACACCTGTATCATAATGTAACTTTTTAATCATAACGATACACCTATACAACTTCCAGCTGGACCAAGGAGGTTGAACCTCTACCTTAAAAAAAAGGTTTCAATGAATGGGTCCGCGGCGACGCAACACGCATGCGCAAGCGATGTTTGCGCCTTGGCGCCAATATATGACATTTAAAAATTTGTTTCAATATTTAAAAGAAGTTTAGTTTTGTTTGTAAAAAAATAAGTTTTTGTGTAAAAACTTGTTTGAGAGCGGGGATAGTGGTGATTGTGCACCACCAGATATTCTGAAAGCTGCGTCAAACATACGAACGATACGAACGAAACATACGATGAAATCTAGGAGCAACTATATTAAATGTTACCACGAGTTCATGGAATGGAAAATGAATATTCAGAACATCAATAATTATTACAAGTAAAAATAAATTTGTTGTTATATTCAGCGTTTTATTTGCACTATTGTTTTACGTATTATAGTATGAGAGTAGATAAAGTAGTGTATGATACTGTACATAACTTGGTCTTATAACACTCGTGTGACACTATAAAAAAACTCGCCTGCGGCTCGTTTTTTTAAACCACACTCGTGTTATAAGAACCCTTATTATGCAACAGTATCATAAACTACTATTAATAATGTATATTAAGTCACATACAATTTAAATTTATTATATGGTCGAATTTCGACCACTGGGCGAACACTAGTACATATAAAAAGGGATGTGTGAAACTTTGTGACGATTTCTAGTATATCGGTATGACCTACATTCAATACTGTTGAATTGAACTTTGTTAAAACACTCGTTTGTAGGACGTGGCGATGATGTTAAGTGATTTCTTTTTCAAGTAATAGGTTTGAAGTTTTGTAATATCGAGGGTCTAAATTTGCTTTAAGCTAAATTTGACCATTTTTCTTTCAGCTTAAGGATATTCATAAAAATTTAAACAGTTTCAGACATAATATCTTAAGCTTGGATTTTTGTTTGATATAGCATATGCTGCTGAATTTTATATACCCGCTTGTTTATTATAATATATAATATTGGATTTTTTAAGAAAATGGCAAGAGACCAGACGGTCTGACGCTGGTTCCTTGGGAACGGGGTCGGGCCCTAATGTGGGACGCAACATGCGTTGATACGTTAGTCTCGACCCATATCGGGAGACTGTGTCAAGACCTAGAGCTGTGGCGGAAATGGCCCAATCCGACAAGCGGTGAAAGTATTCATCTCTCGTTGAGAGTTATATATTTGTGCTGTTTGCAGTTGAGACCCTAGAGCCATGGAGTCAAAGTGAAAAAAATTTTTTATCCGTTTTAACAACTCGGTTGATCGCCTCTTCGGTAACAAGAGGGCTGGCTCTTTTTTCGCACAAAGAATCAGTTTAGCGATTCAACGCGGAAACGCTGCCAGCATTCTTGGGACCATTCCACGTGGGCATGATTTGTATAGTAGTAGCATGTAAGTAATTTAAGATAGATATAAGTTGTACATTTTTGTTATAAATAAAAAAAATTAGAAAATTCCCGTTGAGGAACTAATATTTAATTCACTTTCACCTAAGTAAGGTATACACTACATCGACTTTTATCGCTGGATACTCTCTGGCGACTGGTAAATTGGTGTGTCGACGTGAATATTACCAGCGACTTAACATCGCTACATTTGCGGATACCCGGTCGCCACAATTTTATAAAGTCGCTCGTTGCCAGTGATATCTCTGCTATGTGTATGTAGTAAATAAAATGGTGGACTTTCATAATTACTCATCTGAGTTTTAAGTAGAATTTATTGAACTTAAACTTCACAGGTATTTTGGATAATTAGAAGTTTCCTTTCTAAAGGAATTACAAATAACAAAGCACACTATAACAGGAAAATCTAATCGCAAATTCGCAGAGGTCCATTCGATTCTACTACAAAATGGACAATGAACAATCGCTTAAACGTGGACACAAAAGCTTAAAAGTCACTAGCGAGTTGACGGCGATCATAGTCGCTGCGTAGGTACCCAGCATTAATTAGACGTGAAAAATTAGAGGGTCAAATAAGTATGTTAAATAAAGAACATAAATAAAATTTGTGGCTACAATACGCTAGAATATTTTCTATATGTAGATATGATACATTATATTATATCCATATCTGTATCTCCATTCATTTTTAAATGATCATCAGAGGTATTTAACATAATCTCATTTTGTAAATTTACGTTTAGGTAATAAACTGAAGATATAACGATTGAAGCTCTCATGTAATTACTATGAAATTTATGAAGGACCGTTTCACAAAGTCGTTACAACAAAACTCTATTGTAATGGACCTTAAAATTTTAGGGATATGTTACAATGTAGAGAATTATAAAAAAGCTCCCCAAAGGCTTTGTTTTATAATTGCGACTAATATTAAAAATACTAAAGTCTATCAGTCTCTCTGTTACGTTTTCACACAACCAATTACAATGAAAATTGGCACAATTATTCCTTATACACCGGGATATTATAGGGTAATGAAATGCTGTTAATTCACAAGAATATGAAGACATTGAAAAATGCCATTTATACCAACCAAAGTTTCAACCAAATTTTTTTATTAACGATGTGTCAAGTAAAGTCAAATCTGTAATTTAAAAATGGTTCTGTTTCATATTGTTTGGCTTACGTCAAAAGAGTTATTTTAAGAAAGTATATATTTTGGTTTCTGTTTACTGGAAAAATTTAACTGAGTCATTACAATGTATAATTAATATAAGCAATACGGGTTATTCAGTAAAATAAATACTGCTATAGCTATTATAAATGGGAAAGTTTGTCTCTTACGTTTTCACAGCCAATCCGCTGAACCAATATAGATGAAATTAGGCACAATTAATGCTTATATACCGGGGTGAAATATAGGCTATAAAAATACTGTTTTTTCTACGGATAAAGCAGAAGATTGAAAGAGCCGTCTATTTATTAAATAAATATATATCAAGGTTTTTATTCACTATGCGTCAAAGTCAAGTCTGTAAATTAAAGAAATAGGTTATATATTATGCTATATGCCTTACGTTTAAAAAGTTATTTTAAGAAGGCTTTTATATATTTCGGTTTCTCTTTATTTGATAAATTTAACTGAGCAATTTTTATATATATTTTCTCATTTAGATGTATTTGTTATAAATGTGAAAGGGTTTGCAAATAAATCATTCAGAATAAAGTTCGATCAAACAAATCGTGCACGTAAAATAATACATATAAATTCTGTCTGTTTGAATAGCTCCTACATATTTTAGGATACGTAGAAATGATATACTGCGGGTCGAATCCAATTGTCCGGTCAATATCGACATTGACTTTAGATGTCAAGGGCGGGCGACCTTGCCTTTCCTATGTGAGTGGTACAAACACGCGATCCCATTAGTGACATTGAGAACACCTAAATCAGTCTTTTTCGATAGCAAAATCTATGGCAGTTTATTTTCACGATAATGATCAAGAGCATTTTTGTGAAATTAGACGTTACTTTGTCCATAATACGAAAGTAATGAAAACATTATTTCATGCCAAATCAAAATGCCAACCCTGAATTGGAAGACCCAAAAATTATTTTCGATAGTTCAAAGACCTTGAACAGGAACCCTTGAATTTAAGCTGCAAAATCTCATGGCATTAAATTTCTCTTTATGCGATCTACTCGTGTCCATTTTTAGAAACTTTCCTAAAAGTTGTTCAATACCTTTAGCTTTATTGATTCCGAGCGAGAATTTGTACTCTAATTGATTAAAATCGGTTGAGCTTATCCGTAGAACAAGTAAGTACTTTGGCCTCGGGATCACGTTTATTTTTAATGTTGCCATATGCTCTTGACCCTTGATGTTTTCTATTGATTAATCTATACTTATTTTAAATAAAACCCCCGAAAGCTATTTCTCTGTATGTAATCGATTTTCACAAAATCTACTGAACGGATTTTTGTGCACTTTAATAAATAAATAACAATAAAATAAAAACAAACATTTCAATAAATAACAGTTCTCGCTAAATATAGTGTAATTAATCCAAAAGGTTTAAATTAATAGTACTTAACATTCATCATCCTGCCCTTATCCTACTTTAAGTGGCACAACATGTTACAAAACATGTTGTCACATGATTTAGCTACGTATTTTACGACCGGCCGCTTGCCTGACGTCAACTTACCTTAGTCGTATTTTTCAAGCCCTCGGTAAGAAAGTGGGTGCTCTATTCTACTCAGCCGGATACGGATGCGACATGGTGGGTCGACTTAACTTACTCGCTTTTAACGACACCTCGTTAAGGAATGAGGATGGTCTATTCTACTCAGCCGGATACCACACAGCATTAATAGTACATCAAAAAGCGCGTTGTAAAAAAATCGCTTGCTGAGAGGTTTAGTCGCGTGCGTCGCGTAAACCAAAAGAGATACTTTAATGTAATGTAATATAGAATAGTAGGTCTACAAAAATACTACGAAAAACTCCTGGATACCATGTATCTATCTCTGGTGGTTAACACAATAACTTCTTTTATGTTCAAAATAACAATTCGGGAAAAAAATTGTGAAACACTGATTTTCACGCAGGCAAATCCTTTGGCAGAGCTAATGTAAGATAAATTTGAATCACTTAATTGAACTGGGACTCATTTTGTTAATTTATAAACCTAATAATTATTTGATGTCTGAAATAAATTTGTCAGGAACGTTTACAGTGATATTTAATTTTCCCTTTTCATTTTACCCTAGATATCCTTTATTCGCTTCGCGTAAGACTATTCTTAATTTATTTAGATTCTTGGTGAATAATTGAATAAAATTAATGTCAATTTTAAGAAGTCATCGTATATATTCTTTTTTTATTTTTTGTTGAACAATCATATACAAAAGGTATATTTTAATTATATAAACGAGAATATGATCATCGAAAGAATCATAGCATCGAAGTTGGAAAAAAATACATTCTAATAAAGAAATATTACACTTACACACACGGTTATACCTCCCTAAATTAAGTAACTTAATACTTGTGTAATGAGTGACAGACAACTTTTAAATATATACATACATATATCATTTTAAATACATATATACACCCAGGCTCGAAGAAAAAATTGTTCTATAAAAGATGTTGGTCCTCAGCATGAATCGAATCCGCGACCCGCGTATTTGAAAGCAGAAGCCTGCCAACGGTGCTAACGGCCAGTCTAATAATCAAAAGGTAAATAAATAAAAGTAATGGTCGTTCCTAAGTTACAAATAAAATGTTTTAAAGACTATAAGGGTTTCAAAATCCGCCGTGTGTTATCCGGCTTAGTAGAATAGACCACCCTCTTTCTTACCGACGTGTCGTAAAAGGCGACTAAAGATTTAAGATTTAAGATTAAAGACTAAAGATTAGTTGACGTCAGACAGGCGACCGGTCGTAAAATACCTAGCCAAATCATGTAACAACATGTTTAAACATGTTGTGCCGACCCCACTGAAAGTGAGATAAAGGCAGGAGAATAATAATTTTTCTACAATTCTACAATTTGGCTACAATGTTGACGACATGATGACATATTCTGATATAATGTCAAAATAAGCGGCAACAGCTGTGCTAATTTGTTTTTTGAAAAAAACATATCTTTGTAAATTTTTTGGTTTGATTAGGTTCGAAACAAAAATAGAAAGGTTTATATAACCGTCTAAATTAACCGTATTCAATATCCGTGGGTTGACGGAAAGGTAAATATCAATTTATTAAGACCTCGGCATCGCACAAAAGAAAGCCGCCTTTTAATATAACTCTCAATAGGTATTGCAAACTGATTTTTCCTCCACCGCTGAGCCCTTACGAGTATATCGACTGGGAAAAGACATATCATGTAATTTATATTTTATTCTTTACTCCTCCACTAATTTTATAAAAAAAATAACTACCTGATCATAGGGGAAATCAGTATATAGGTAAAAGAACTAAAGTATATCATTACAAAAGTTTTGAAGAAACAAATGGGGTGGTAGTTTCAACCTTTTTTTGTAGCAATTCATACAGGTTTTATGTGGATTTTTTATATAAGATAGGAGAAGAAGAGAAGATATGAAAGGAAAGAAAAGTAAATAAAAAATAAAGTTATTTATCGCACCGCTATGTATAGACCTCCTCTCTCCGTTTTTAGCGAGAAAAGTAAGAGTTCCACGCTGCTCCAATGTGGCTTGGTAGGTTACACATATCCCCAGAATTCTTCACAGATTTGCAGGTTTCTAAATGATGTTTTCTTTCAACTAAAGCGTGTGATAAATTGCAATTGACAATAAGACATATTTTTAATAGATAGCAATGCATGCCTGGGGTTTGAACCCGTGACCCTGTCGAGAGAGTTGCATAGTCGCACGGTTAAGCTATCACAGCACACACAGATAAGTTAGAGAAGATAAAATATACCTAATTATTTAAGTAGTTAAATTTTAATAAATTCGAATAATCACTATTATCTATATTACATAATTTTTCAATATTAATTTATTTATATAGTGTTTATTTTTCTTTTTCGTCCTTTCTTTTTTCATTATCCATATTTCACTTTTTGCCCTTTTCTTTCTGTCTCTCAAAGGATGAATGGAAGAGATCCCTTTTAGGGATAAGTCCTCCTTTGTGCATGTGCTATTTTTTTAGCTTTCTTTCTTTTTTATATTATTATGTATGTACAATAAATAAATAAGTCTTTACCGAAACTAGATACGGTTATTTGAGAGCAAATCGTTTTTAAATTTATAGGCACTGAGACTAAAGAAAGGTAAATAATCTGCTTGATCGAAATACAATAGGCTAAGTTGATCCTGGCTATTGTACCTTTTGTAGCCTTAAATCCGTAAATCATAGAAAGCTTTGAGAAAGTTCGTTCAAACTTCGTCATTTTTACAATATATACTATTCGTTCAATATAATCAAAAGCACGTCTTAATTAAGTGATATTAATATTTTAAGTAAGCTGTGATTGTCCAGTGGTGAGACCGTGCGACTATTTCGAGGGTCACAAGTCAAACCCTGGGCAGGCATCAATGACTTTTTCTTTTAAAACTTATGTGACTAATTGATAAACAATTTATCAAACGTTTCTTGGCGAAGGAAAACATCGTGCGGAAACCTGCCTACCTCTAGATAATTCTGGGGATATGTCTAACCTACCAATCCACATTGGAGCAGGTCTCTTCTCTCCAGAAACGAAGAGAGGAGACCTATGCCCAGCAGTAATCCTCAACAGTATAGTAGGCTTTGCCTCTTTTTTACAATGTTTTTAAACTGCTGTAATGGCAACGCTTAAATTGATTGCGGGATTTTTCTATAGAATCTTATACTCAAACCCAGAAAAGACATAATACGCGGCAATAAATAATGCACAACGAGGCTTAGAGAGAGAAATCGGCTAGATTCTGCTTCATAGAGCATTGTCTCTGTCGCACAGACTGACCAACCCGTGTAAAACGTCACATACTAACAGAGTGACAGTGCTCTACGAAACCGAACTGGCCGGCTTTTTCGTTCTAAACATTGATGTGCATTATTTATTGCCGCGTACTATACTTTTGCAAGGGGCAAAGAAGGAGCCGCAAGCTTTTGTCGATTCCTTATTTGTCTATTATATACATCGCCAATTCTATTATACTTACAAAAATTTCATTAAACTGCTATAAAAGACTTACCGACTTCACTGTAATATTCACCATAAATAATTTAGGTAATCCTAATGCCTATTTTAATTAAAATATATTCACGCCTGGTATATTCACTCAAGGTTATATACATAAAAGCCTCCAAGGAGTCCCCAAAAGCTGTCTGTCTGCATATGGACGATTTTCTCAAAATCTACTGAACGGATGTTTGTACAGTTTTTACTAAAATTTATTGCGATTCATCCGGAAGATTTAATTTTAATTTAACAGTCATTGATATACAATCTCTCCCTAGATTCACAAATACGCACAAAAAATGTCCGCGGTAAAACTCTGCACATCCCTTCAAATGCCAAAGTGTGCGTTAAAAAAATGTAAGAATGATTCGCGAAACGTTAAAAAAAGGATGGAATATCGTATTTAAGGTATGTAAAATTATTACAATATCAATATTTATACATATTTGTCTCTTTAAGGGGGTTTTTTAATTAATTTCAGCCTATAAACAGAAAATAACAGCACGACTTTGAAAGTGTTTTCATACACGCCTATCTCTTTTCCTCAGCCACCTAACGCTATAGAGTAGAAAGAGTAAGCGTAGAAATTAAGTAAGATGACTATCACGTTTTTATTTAAATTTTTAGTTAACTTCCAGTGTTGGTAAGCAGTATGTATGATAATTAAATAAAATCTTGTAAACTGAATAAAAACTTACCACTCTCTTATTCGAAATTCTAAATTTTTTTCTAGTTCAGACGAAATTACAAAGCTATTATGATTATGACACCTAGACCTCCTTGTGTATAGTAAAACTTATACTATAAATAATTTATAGAATTAGGCGTTACTTTGCGGAGATCCATAATACAAAAGTAATAATAAAATTATTTTGCTATAATCCGCGATACAGTAAATAGAAAATATATATAGTGTTTAATGTATAGTGGACTATCAGTATTTTCATACCCGATACGTGCAGGATTCGTAAAAACACATGCACAAACCTCCACCACTTCCACCACAATACACAAGCACTGCACAGGTTCACTATCACAAACTCAACAATCGTTTCGCCCCGCAACCGAAGCATCATCAGGAGATAGACTCCACGACAAAATCGCAAAGTTCACTTTGCGATTTTGTTGTTTGCGATTGTTGAGTTTGTGATAGTGAACCTGTGTAGTGCTTGTGTATTGTGGTGGAAGTGGTGGAGGTTTGTGCATGTGTTTTTACGAATATTGCACGTATCGGGTATGAAAATACTGATAGTCCACTATACATTAAACACTACATATATTTTCTATTTACTGTATCGCGGATTATAGCAAAATAATTTTATTATTACTTTTGTATTATACTATAAATGCTATGTTTATAAATTTTCAGCTTTCCACGGAACGCACACAGAATTTTATAAGCCATATAAAGGATCTGTTGTATGTTCGAAACACTTTCATCCATCGCATATTTATTGAACTACTAGAGGGTTTTAGAAGACAATAAAAATGCAATACGTACTTTAAATGTAATTTTAATATTTTCAAATGTATTTAGGAATACTTATTATCACGTATTAAAATAATAGTTTCATTTTGATTAATATTATTATTGTGTATATTAAAATTTAATTTTAATTTTGTAGATGAGTGATAATGACTGTTACGATAAAGGAATTTCATTTTAAGGCATAATTATAAACTTGTAAAAATTGGTATAATTAAAAGTTTGTTTAAAATTTTTAAGTCTAAATAATTACGTCTACATTTGTGTGACTAGTTTTAAGTTAACAATATAACGATACCTTTAGGTACGTATAGTAAGGCTCGGACGTTTTTTGGACAAAGTTTCTTCGTGATTGTGCATCTAGGGATTGTATATCAATGTTAACAGTACATAACAATTTTATCTGAATTATGCTAAAGAGGTCACGCGCTGTAAAAAAATTCGGCTGCTGAGAGCTTTAGTCAGGTGCGCCGTGTAAACAAATAGAGATACATTAAAGTAATTTACGAGTAGTAGAGAATTTTAGATCTAGAAAATACTATAAAAAAGTCCGCGACAGCATGTCTCTATTATGACTATTCACAATAACTACTATTACATTCAAAACTTCAATTAAATACATGATTTCGCGGCGGAACCGTAAGCACAGTTAGTATAATATATACGTTAATTAACAACTCCAAACAACAATTAATTGATAACAATGTTTGGGAGCTAAGTTAAAGATTTTAATATAAACTGAAATAGGCTTACTTTTGTTAGCTTTTGCTCGACCTAAGCTTCTTAAACATCCGGGTTTAATAGTCTCTCAAAGTTACTAAACATTAACATGGGTCAGAGGGTATAAGTATAAATTTATCGAGGATGCGGCCCAGTTATGACAGCGTATAATACAATGAAAACTTCTGAATCTATGTGGGATCGATCAATGGCTAGTCATTCTATTTTGTATGAGTTTTAACGAGCTTCGTTGATTTTTCCTAGATAGGTATGACAAGGAACACGGTAAAATGTATAATAAGTAATTGTTATGTACGCTTCCCTTTCTCAGGCTTTAATTCAAAAACCTAGTATAATTTATATATAGTGATACTAGTTGTGCTAAAAAATTGTTCCCGAATTCAAATTTTGAACATTAAATAAGTTATTATGTGTTAATTATCAGAGATAAATAAAGGCCGCTACTTTTATCAGAGATAGAGACATGCTATCCGGACTTTTTGTAGTATTTTTGTAGATCTACTATTCTATACTACATTACATTAATGTATTTCTTTTGGTTTATGCGACGCACGCGACTTAAACTCTCAGTAAGCGAATTTTTTTACAACGCGCGACCTTTTCAACGCTATTTACAAAAACGTAATGTAGTTACTATAAATGCCGTGTGGTATCCGGCTGAGTAGACCACCCTCATTCCTTATCCTGGACTTTTTGTAATGTTTTTGTAGATCTGCAATGCTCTACTACATTATTTTAATGTATCTCTGTTGGTTTACGCGACGCACGTGAATAAAAAGAGCTTTATTCACGCTGTTGTAAGAAAATGGTAGCTTGCTAAGAAGCAAGCTACCATTTTCTTACAACAGCGCGACCTCTTCAGCACAATTAAAAAAGGTAATGTATTATTAACATAAACCTTCTGGAAGAAATGCGCTACTTTTAGTAAAAACCGTACAAACATCCGTTCAGTAGATTTTAAGAAAATCGTTTACATACAGATGGACAGTATTTGGGGACTTTTTTTATAATAAGTATAGATTGTATAAGTATAAGTATAGTGTGCAAAACAAATTAGATTAATTTGAAAAACGCACTGATGTGTAAAATGTATTTATTATTTTTTTAAATTATTATTATCGCACTACTCTTAAGTCTTACTCTTAATTTATAGTTCACTTTTTATCTATTATATTTATATTTTTCTAGGTATTAAGCTAGGATAGTTGTCAATTGTATGATTCGAACAAATGTTGTACTCAAACTCAAACCCAAAATAATTGACGCAGAATGGCCATCATCAGATATAGCAGTTGTCTTCATACTCTGTGGGCTGTGTTTGTGGGTGGGAAATTCAAAAGAAGAGTTGACAGGATTTATAATTATATGTCTCTAAAAGATTCACACAGTAACTTGAACAGAATTAATTAAAACAGTTGCAATAACGATTATTCGCCTGGATTTCCCAATTGTATAGCGATTTGTCGAAGACGCGGTGCGCTGGCTTTTTTCGTGCCGATCCCTTGTTAAAAGATGACTGCCCCGTTGCCACAGTAAAGACACTTCGCCTGAGTGACATCCAACGTCACTCAATTCAACATTTTAAATTGTTTAAATTCAACATTTTAAACGCCGTCATATTCTTTGTTCAAGTAGACTGTTTCCAGTACATTTGTATCGTCAAATGTTTTCAAGAAGCTACCACTGATTCGGAAGTTTGCTCCTACTACTACAATTTGATTGATGGTACTAACTTTTACAGGTGTTATATACAGGTTTAGATTATCTATAATATCAAAATGAATCGCTGCTATCGTTATTTGATATTACTGGGTCTAATAAATAAATATAAATACATATTGTTTTTGTCATGTCCAACGTAAATTGCAAGACTAGAAAAGTTTAATGCTTGTAGGTTGCACTAGTCGCTTTAAGAGAGACTTACTGGCTTTGTTCTTAAAGAAAATACACTTTCCAATTCCGCGGCGTTTAGAAATATATTATAGGTTTCGAATTCTATATTCCTTGGTGTAAATTCAATCTGAAAGACTATTTTCTATTCCACAAATCCCTGGATGTATTGAGGATAACATAAGTAAATCCAAATTGCAAATTTATTTTTCCATCTAGAGATAAGATTTCGAACACTTTCGTGGAGTTCTTAATTTTATTTCGAGACGATTTATTTTTCATACAATAGACTATATCCTCCTGAGAACAGTAAGTGTTTTGAACCTTGGATTAAACAATTTATGTGAACATATTTTAAGAATATTTTTGGAGAAAGCTTTCTCGTCTTGTGATTCTAGCAGCTTCTAATTACAATTCAATTTTTAATCCTAGGATTCATAAGTGATTTTCTACTATTTATTATAATTTTAATAACTATAACAAAAGCTAAATGATTTTTTTTATTTCTGTATATATAAATATAAAAAGAAATGTTACCAAGTTTATAATGCCAAAAAACAACGGATGTACGATGCCTGCAATGCCATTTAAGAATCATTAATGAAAATTATTAAATTAAGCCAGTGCACTCCACATATAATATTACATATTTATCGCAGATGAAAGCTAATTAATATTATTATAATTTTTGGTTAGTCATTATTTATTAACTCAGACCATAATAATTGCTAATTTATAACATAAAGTAACACAGTTTACGAATGTATTTTCTTCGCTGAAATAACAGATGGCGCGACAAGTATTTTTACTCCGAGCGATAGTGTTGCTTTTGTAGTTATATAAGAAGTCCCCAACAAAATGTTCATCGTACGATATCGTATTTATATATATTTATTTTCTTAAGTTTTAAGTGTATCCTGCTGGAAAACTAAGCCTAAGTGAAACTGTAAACGGTGCATCTTCCGGTACATTATGGAATACTGAGATAAACAAATTAATATATTATGAATATAATTAATATTAATATAATAATTAAAAATTATACAGACGTTGTACGTATTTTTAGCCCTGTCCGTAAGTCGTGCCGGGGCAACCTGTTACACAGGTTAAAAAATATTGACATTCAAAAGGAATGATGGTATTATTTTGCTACAAGCCATGTTTATTAAGAATATCTATGTGCTGCTCATTCTCTCTCTCATACCTTATACATGCAAGATTAATTGCCGCACCTATCACAAGACACCACCACCAACAATTCGATATGTATTACGACTTTGTATCCGACGCTAGTAAAGCTTCAGCGCTCTACTCTCTGCATTTCGCAACTTCGGCAATGCTCTGCGCTCGCCCGTCCCCCCGGTGACGCTGTAAAAGCAGTTAGGGCTAACAGCATACAGTCAGTTCGAAAACAAAACGACGTTGTCGTGGAGTCTATTTTCTGATGATTCTTCAGCAAAATGATTCTATCCTTACTTTTTTACTATGATATTCCTCAAAATAGAGCCTACTTCGTGAGCACGCATTCTGAACATGTTAATAAACAAGCTATATAGGCCTTTGAAGAATTCCAAGCAATTTACGGTAATTATCTCATATAAGGATAATTGCTGTGAGTTGCTTTGATGTTATTATCTGGTCCCCTGGCACTACAAACCTTTGCAAGTCAATCGATCTCCCTATCAAAGTTTTATCTTTTAGCATTACATATTAGTTAGTAGGTTACAACTCCTAGTTTTTTAATGACTAGATATATTTTAATTAGCTTCGCCCGCTTGTAAAACTTGTGTACTTAATTGACGTTTTGAACATGAATTAGTGTTAGTTAATCATAAGAGATAGAGACATGCTGTTTCAGACTTGTTGTAGTATTTTTGTAGATGAAGAATTCCCTAGGACATTACTTTTTCTATCTCTGTAGGTTAAAGCGGCATACGAGACTAAAGCTACCAGCAAAGGAGTTAATTTTTTATAAGCTCGCGACGTCTTCTAGACGATTTACATAAAATCGTAATGTATTTATAACATCCCGGAAATCTGTTCACTAGATTTTGAGAAAATCAACTACATACTGACAGACAGCTTTTGGGGACTTTGTTTTATAAGAAGTATAGAAGTATAGACTAGTAATAAGTTACTGTTTTTTCTTTTCTACTTTGTAATTGTTGTTTGTAAAATTGTGTACAATAAAGTGATAAAACAATAGAAGGTTAATAAATCTAAGAGCAAATTGACAACTAAAGTTTTCAAATTAATAAAATCCGTATATTACTCTAGCTTATCCACGTGAAAAAGGACCAAGTTTCAATTACTTTTGAACTTTTACGTAATTTATTAAGTGTATTTACATAATTTGAGGTTGAATAGGACGCTGAAGGGAATTGGAAACTTCATGATATTCTTACGATTTCATTAAGAGTTTCGGTAGCGATTTAATTAAAATCTCCATTTTTGCGACATTGATTGATATAAAAAAGTTTAAGTTCGTATTAAATTTTAAAATCAATTCAATAAGGTCTTATTGAAGTAAATTCAGGTAAGAGAATACTGTCTTTAAGACAGTGATGTAAAGGTTAAAATCGATAGACAAGTGGTTCGGCGAATGTGGACTTCGTAGTTTTGCTCGTTTCCCCCGAGGGTGCTATCTGAATTGTAAATACGCGAGCACCGGAGGTAGCCACTGCTTGACAAACACGCTTTGTGCAACGACCATTAGCATTGAGATTAAGAAAGGTTGCAATCTCTTACATAAACATTTTCCTGCAATCTCTGTCTTGTTTTAAATTAATTCTGTATGTAGATAAAGAACACTACAAATTAAATATGCCCCTTTTATTGTAGTTTGTTACCGTAGAAAAGAAGTAGCAGCTTTTTATATCATTATTGGATAAAATCCTTTGTCCTTTGAATTCTTTTTGAAGTTTTATCCTTACGCTATTCCAATGCGCTTCGACATATCTCACAAATAGTATTAAAAAGTGCAGATCATGATCATTTAAGTATCTAAATATTTTTAGAAAACTCATAGCAAACCCTTAACTTAAAGGTTCTTGATAAATATCATTAATAAACAAGAGTCGCTCTTCAATAATTGTCAATACATATTTAAAGAAAAAATAATCCGCTTCGGCTGTCTGTCAGAGTCAAAACGTACTGATTTTCATGAAGATTTTTCTTCAATAGACCGAGTGGAGATTTGGTTTTTTAATTTGTTAACGATTTGTGTTAGTCGGTAGATTTCAGTTTTGAGTCAGTAACTCGATACAGTCGCGATGTGACGCGTATTTTTACATATTAAATTAAGTTAGTTGATTGATACATGGCGGTAATTTTTGTTATTATCGTTGAAATCAAGTATTTTAGACCTTTTATACTTCCACATTGCTAACTGTCAAAATCTTATTTATATATTCGAATATAGAGTAATTAAATTTTTCGGTTGTATCGACAAAGTCGCAGGCATTAACCGATCACCATTAATTATGTTATGAATTTCTCATCCAATTCGCAATTCAATCTATTTAAATGTGCCTTGAAACCGTTTACTAACGACTGGGGGAGGTTTAAATTAATTCTCTTAACCTTGCATAAATATTATCTATCGAAGCTAAAACCCGAAAGTAAATTAAAACATTACGTAAAACGTTTAATCCAATTTGTATAATAACAATTTTACTTTATTAGCATTTATTTTATGTATTTAAAATAGTTTGAAAAGGTTCATCATCCTCCTGCCCTTATAGCACTCTTAAGTGGGGTCGGCACAATATGTTACAAACATGCTGTCACATGATTCGGCTACGTATTTTACGACCGGCCGCCTGCCTAACGTCAATTTACCTTAGTCGTATTTTACGACCCCTCGGTAAGAAAGAGGGTTATCTATTCTACTCAACCGGATACCACACGGTGGATCGACTTAACTTAGTCTCCTTTTACGACGCCTTGATATAAGACATGAGGATGGTCTATTCTACTCAACCTGATACCACAATGTGGTCAACTTATCTTGGTCGCCATTTACGACATCTCGGTAAGAAATGAGGGTGGTCTATTTTATTCAGCCGCATACCACACGGCGGGAAGAAACTCTGGACACAGTTTTTATAATGACATACTTCTTAAAACTTAGCGAACTTAAAGAATAGATCCATGAAAGTAATATTTCGAGTATATATTCATATTACCACTTTCGGCGGAGCAACATGTAAAATTTGATTAACGCTAATTGACACGACGTTTGTACACGTTGGCAAAAAATATGTCTTTAAAGAACTTGCAAAAACGGCTGAAGCTTGTATGTATTCCTTCAAGCTTTATATTCAAATTCAAATTCAGAATATTCTATATTCTCGTAAACAAGTGCTTTTGAATCGTCAACTCTACTTCTGGTTTGGAAAGTTGTTCCTACCCAGCAAATCGGTGGTTGCTCTTTTCAAATAAAGTTATAATTAGTTACTGTTTAGTACAGGGTAGAGGAGTAGCTATATGCACTCATTTTTATCGTCTATATAATCCTCAATAGTATAGTAGGCTTTTCATATCAGCCTCCCTTTTACAGTGTTTTAAAGAAAAAGAGAAAACAGAGGCAAAGACAAAATCGATTGCGGAATTTTATTATAGAATCTATATAGACTGATAGAGTCGCTCCACGCTGGTTTTTTTTTTTAAATAAAGTAACGGCCTGTTACTACGCCCACTGCTGGGCTAAGGCCTCCTCTCTCCGTTTTTTGGAGAGAAGGATTAGAGCTAAGACCTACCATTCGGATTAGTAGGTACACATATCCCTAGAACTTTCTAAAGATATGCACATGCATAGGAAACATTTCCGAAGTGCGTGTGATAAATTTCAATCATCAATTAGACACATAAGTTTTTAATAGAAAAACTCATTGGTACCTGCCCGGGGTTTGAACCCACGATCGTCTCTAGAGAGTCGCACAGTGTTACCGCTAGGCTATTACGATTTTTTTTGTACACGTCTATGAAAAACAGAACGTTATTAGTAATTTCTTTTGCATGAGAAAAAGAAGTGCCATACACTAAACATGTGAAAATCCATATAAGCCGCACAAAGTGTATATCACATTTTGTAGATATTTCGCATAAATTAGTATAAATTAAAGCGTAAACGTTAAAGTGCGACCGCGTATGGTTCATCAAACTGAGTTTGGCATCCGACGTATTCCGGCGAAGTTAAATGCTAGGGCGGCGGCGAATCGACTTAATAAAACCCACCTACCTTCCATTACCGTGTTTATGTGTAAACCATTACTTTTACGTTTGCCCTTTCCTTAAATGACTCTCCGTAACAAATTTTTACGACACAATATTTCAAGTGTTAGTAAAGAGTAGTTGGCGCGAATTTGTCATGTACCAACTTTATTTACTAACATTCTCATGAGCTTTATTTCATATTTGTTAGTGTAGTGTTCACTTCATTGTATTAATAAAGTAGTCTTTATTGTATGAATATAGCACAGGCTCAAACACCCACTAACACTTGTTAGTGGGTGTATTTTTGTATATTTATATACAAGACATTGTATATAAATATACAAAGTAAGATACATATATCACAACCTGCTTAAACTAAAGTTAAGGAGGAACAATCGCGTTTTTTTAAGTACAAGCTGTACCGGCGATTTAGATCACGTCAAGAAATATCTTAAAATACCCTCAATGTACTATACTATGTATTCATTACCAGTTACCGAAGGAAAACAGGATTTTGTTTCATTCTGTGTGTTATCTCGATATGTGAGCTTTAGTTATACCAATCAATATCCCTTGGATAGCCGCGAAAGCGTAACAGACGGGACCTTCGCATTTATAATATTAGTCTTATTATCAGAGGTACACAAAAAAAAATTAACCATTGCACAGTCAGTTCAGCGTGTCATTTCAGAGATAATATTCAGAGGAATTATCATTCTCCTGCCCTTATCCCACTCCAAGTGGGGTCGGGACAACATGCTACAAACATGTTGTCATATGATTTGGCTACGTATTTTACGAGCGGCCGCCTGCCTGACGTCAAGTTACCTTAGTCGCCTTTTACGACACCTCGGTAAGAAATGAGGGTGGTTTATTCTATGCAGCCGGATACCACACGGCACATAATATTCAGAGGAATATTATTAAATATTACGAAATTTCAAATTTTCACGTAGGTACAGCACGTAAATCACCGTATTACTTTAATTAAAACTAAGCAGAAACGAAATACCTTCTACAAATGTCACTTTCATCTATTCGTTTGTAAATAGAGTTGATAAATTACTTTCTTATGGGGCATCTATTTCTCTGAATTTTCATTTTAGTTTTGCTAGTAAAGGCAAAGAAAAATTCATAATTTTGGAAAACAGACTATCCTCCTAATTATCCTACTAATCCTATTCTTCCTACTAATATTATAAATGCGATTATCCTACTAATTCTATCCTTCCTACTAATATTATAAATACGATTATCCAACTAATCCTATCCTACTATCCTACTAATATTATAAATGCGAAAGTTTGTGAGTATGGATGGATGTTTGTTACTCTTTCACGAAAATACTATTGGATGGATTTGGATGAAACTTTGCAGTTACATAGGTTATACATTGGAATAACATATAGGCTACAATTTTTAAGGATTTGATACTTTTAATGATATATGTCAATAAAGTCGGAATAAATCTGCCCTCTGAGAGCTATCTTGGCGCACGCTGCATAAACTATTGGACTTACACAAAGATGATGTACCGTATTGTTGGCTTGAATAGTTCTAAATAAAAGTCCGCGACAGCATATATCTACCTTTAATGTGGAAGCCACGCAAGCAAGCCCAAAATTGTGAATCATAACTTTAAATTAATCTGATACTATTTTACGATGCACATTTTAGTATACTTATAAAACTGTTATAAAAATCAATACATTTCGCTTTCAGTATTTCATGTAGATAAACTTTGTTTTTCACACTATAGTTATCACGATGTAATTTAATCGAAGGGAGCGCCATAGAGTGCTTAATATGCGCAGTATTTTAATGTGGCAAACCAAATTCAACGCGAGCGAAGCCGCGGGCAAAAGCTTGTTTATTAAGTAAGTCTAAAATTACCTGTCATTTCAATAGTTCCGATACAGCAAAGCTATTCATCAATACCATTTTTTCAACTCTTCCTAAAACTTTTTTAAACATACTTCTTATTGGCAAAAGACTCACTGGCTATAATGCCAACTACTAGTTATTTTTATACGCCTATTTTCGCTGAAAATAAACAATGTTACGCTTCCATATATAAAAGTTAACGTGAAGCTATATATTAACCGTAGATCCTAACTATTTGAGGGAGGTTAATATGACGACGGCAAGTCGACTTAATAAAACCCACCTCCATAACCGCTTTAATGTGTAAACCTTTACTTTTACGATTTCACTCTCGCACTTTACGACTCCGAGACTATCCTGTATCTTACCAAATAACTCCGTTCGTAACAACTGTTACAGATACTATATATCTTGGTTGTTACTGTTATATAATTATGTGTTATATTTTTATCTATTCTTGAATGTGAGTTATTAATTAAAAGTTGTATTCTTGAATAAGTGTTTATTTTTAGTTGCAAATATTTATTGTTATATTTAATATTGCACGCGTATGATTTAATGGGTTCACAAGATGTAGGAAGGACAAAGACAATAAAGTATTTAACATAGACAAGTAGTCATAGATACAACATTATGTTTATTTTTTCGTTAGATTGAAGCACCTTAATACAAATTAGACCAGACATATTAAGGTTGTAGCAATGTGTTGATCGATATTCGCGTCTTTAGAGTCTGCTTCCTACCTAAGATATGTTTTTCGACCAACTGTGTTTTGATTCAAAGATCTTTTTATTATACATATGCTATGTATGCTTTATAAAGAATATATATATAGAACATATATCGTCTGACATCCACAGCTTTTTAAGGTAGAGAAGAGTATTTTGTAAGTAATATAGTCGAAAGTTTATTCTTAAAGTATTTTTTTCACATGATTTGCACTTCAGCGGATATTTAAAATTACGTACACGAAAAATTACAATTTTACATTTATTATTGAAATTAAACAGCATTTTAGACAAAAATTGTATAAGAGTGTTTTTGGTATTGTACCCTCGTCACAACGACATTTCAAATTAGTTATATTTAGAAAAAGAATGAGATAGTAATAGTCTTGCAATATATTTCGGATTTAACTCACCAGCCGTTTATAAATTGAGGATGGATATGTGTCTAAGGTTAAATTTTATTAAAAGGTTTAGTTGACTGTCCTGTGTCAGTAAACAAAACGTCAGCAAAAGGTCGAAGAGAATGGTCATGTCAGTCAGTAGAGTAGAGGAGCCTGCCTTAAATGTGTCCATCAAAAATTAATAGAAATCAAATGAGACTTATAATCCCGGGGGAGCCTCACCCCTAGGGAACGCGTCCCCAGGTGGCGGATAGGGGGTGCTCATCCGATATCCAGAAAGGGTTCGGAAGGGCTGGAGGGAAATTAAATACCTCCCGCGGACCAACAGGCCGGAGAAGGACACTCCGATAATAAACCCCTGCGGCGAGCTTCCTAGACATATTCTGGGGCGAGGTCAAGAGCAGTGCTGTGCGTTTGGGCTGGAGCATACAGAAGAGATGGCGGCGGATGAGCCCCTCGGGGCCAACGGCGGCGCTCACGCCTCGAAGCAGGCGACAGTCTTGGCGTCAGGTGGCAACCGGCCGTAAAATCTATAGCCAACTACATCCTCCTTGTTAAACATGAAAAGTACATCCATAAAGAGAAAAAGTTCAACTGTTAGGGCGTACCCCGAAAGCGACGCTAACCTACATGATGCGACACATGCGAATTCAAAGGAAGATAATGTTAGGGCGTCCCCCCGAAGCGACGCACATTCTGACAAGAAAAAAAATATTCGCTTACATGTAAAAATATCAGACTTGCAACTTGGAACCTCGGTACCCTCACCGGCAGGAGCCAAGAACTGTCCAAAGTATTAGAAGTAAGAAATATAAATGCATGCTGTCTACAAGAAACGAAATGGAAAGGTTCAAAGTCTAAAGATATAGGACAAGGCTATCAACTCATATACCATGGTGCCAAGAGTGGAGAAAATGGAGTAGCCATAGTCCTTGACAATCAACTCAAGCAGCGGATCATAAACATCGAACGCAAAAGTGACCGTTTAATCGCCGTCAAACTGGCTATGGAACTTGAGCATCCTCTCAATATTATCTCGGCATACGCACCACAGATCGGATGCCATGAATCTGAAAAATCAAGATTCTGGGATGATTTTGATGACCTCATGAATATGATACCTCCCGAAGAAACAAAGTACATAGGCGGTGATCTTAACGGACACGTTGGCGCTACAAATCCATCTTATCAAAACGTCCATGGAGGAAATGGATATGGCACACCAAACAAACCTGGAGTGGAGATTTTGGACTTTGGTATTCGTCATAACCTATCAATAGTAAATACATATTTCCAGAAGAAACCAGAACACTTAATAACTTATAAAAGCGGAGGGAAAAGCACCCAGATAGACTACATTCTCACAGACAGGAGACTACTTAAATACTGCAAAGATTGTAAAGTTATACCAGGTGAGGCGTTGACAACACAACACCGAATACTAGTCTCAGTTTTTAACCTACCCAAACCTATCAAAACAGTAGTAGACAGGATACCAAAAATTAAATGGCGCGAATTGTACAGCGAAAAGGGCGAAGAACTTTCATGCCAAATTAAATCATACTTGAGTAAAGATATGACCAGAGTATATAACAACGACGCAAATTGTATGTGGTCAAACTTCGAGAAACACTGCACTGAATTAGCAGCAAATATCTTAGGGATGTCAAAAGGTGGGCTCAGTAACAATAAGGACCCCACATGGTGGACTGATGAAGTAAGAAAACATCTGAAAGAGAAGAGAGACCTATTTAAACTATGGCAGAAAACTCAGCTCGAGGAAGACCGTATACAATACAAACTTGCAAAGAAAGCAGCCAAGAGTAAAGTGGCACAATCATTGGCGGAATCCAATCAGAACCTTTATAGCAGACTGGAGCATGCACAAACAGACAGAGAAATCTTCAAGATTGCCAAACAACGCAACCGGTCAACGCTAGATATAAAGAGGAACAAATATATCTGGGATAAGGATGGCAAGCTTCTAACGTCAAATGTCAAGATCAACGCCAGATGGTGCCAATATTACCAGGAAATGCTAAATGAAGAATTCCCAAGCAAACCTTTACCACCCATCAGTGCAGTAGCGGGGCCAGTAGATGTTATTCATGTGAGCGAAGTCGAGCTCGCAGTTAGTAAAATGAAAAACAGTAAAGCAATGGGACCCGACGGAATACCTGCTGATATGTGGAAAAAACTAGGAGCAACAGGAGCTGAGTGGCTAACACTACTATTTAATACCATCCTCATTAGTAATAAAATTCCAGAAGCCTGGCGCTACAGTTATCTCCTCCCTTTCTACAAAAACAAGGGAGACGTCAGAGACTGCGGAAACTACAGAGGCATCAAGCTCACATCACATACTCTCAAAATATGGGAACGAATTCTTCACAACCGTTTGCTAAAACACGTGGCCATATCAGAAAACCAGTATGGATTTACAGCCTCACGATCAACTACAGATGCAATTCAAACTGTGCGAATACTCATGGAAAAAGGTCGTAGTAATCACGAAGATCTGCACCTTGTCTTCATAGACCTAGAGAAGGCTTTTGACAGGGTACCGCGAAAACTAGTCTGGCAAGCTCTGAGATCACAAAAAATACCTGAGTGCTACATATCGCTAGTACAGGATATGTATAACAATGTAAGCACACGAGTGAGAAGTTTCGCTGGTACTAGCGATCCCTTTGAGGTTAAAGTCGGCGTGCATCAAGGATCAGCTCTTAGCCCTTTGCTATTTAATATTGTTTTGGATTACCTAACCAAAGACATCCAAACCCCATTACCATGGTGCCTGTTGTATGCGGACGATGTTGTCCTCATTGACAAATGCTCGGAACAACTGCAAAACACCCTGGAATTGTGGAGGCACGCTCTGGAATCTAACGGCTTAAAAATTAGCAGAAGCAAAACGGAGTACCTGCCATGTCTCTATAGCCCCACAGAGCAAACAACACTAATGATCGATGGACATTTAATACCGAAAGTAAGCCAATTCAAATACCTAGGCTCAGTCCTCTCTGCGGACGCAAAAGTTGACATGGACGTGACACATAGGGTAAATGTAGGTTGGCAAAGGTGGAGGGCGCTCACGGGCGTGCTCTGCGACCGCCGTATGCCTATAAAGACTAAAGGCAAGATCTACAAAACAGCTGTCAGACCTGCTATGATATACGGTGCGGAATGCTGGACGTTCAAACAAGAGCATGAACAAAAACTCCATGTCAATGAAATGAAAATGTTGAGATGGGCGGCTGGTGTAACGAAACTCGATAAAGTGCGCAATGAACACATCAGAGGAAGCTACAAAGTCGCTCCTATCGCCGACAAGGTCAGGGAATCCCGCCTGAGATGGTATGGGCATCTTATGAGACGCGACGAAGACCATGTCGTGAAGAAAGCCCTCGCACTGCCAGATGAGAAGAGAGGCAAAGGGCGCCCTCTTGCCACTTGGTGGTCCTCGATATTAAAAGAATTGAAGCAAGCCCAGTTGAATGAGGAGACAACCCAGGATCGCCGGACCTGGCGCATGAAAACGAGGAGGGCCGACCCCAAATAATGGGAAAAGGCACGGAAAGAAGAAGAAAGAAATGAGACTTATAATCCGTTTTTCTTTTTTATGTGTGATTACACAAAGATTACGAAACTCATGTATTTACATGTCTTCACACTCTTATTCGGTACGTCACTCTCATTTACAGGCCTGCCTATGGCTCTACTCTAGTATAATAACTTCACTGTTATAATAGTTATCTCATTTAGATCTTTCTTGCAAACTATGATAGCACATCGGTGACACTATTCCTTTCTTTCGAGGAGGTTACGGGTTCAAACCCTGGGCAAGCACCAATGAGTTTTTATATTGATTGGCGCACTGGGTAGTGACCCTGCCTTCCGCCCCGCGGGTCGCGTGTTCGATGCCCGCCGGGGTCCAACTATTTCTATAAATAATTTGTTGGTTCTTCGGGCCTGGGTGTATATTTGCATTTAAGTATGTATTTAAAATTATATGTAGTATATTTACCAGTTGTCCGTCACCCATAACACAAGTATTAATTTACTTACCTTGGAGATGGATGACCGTGTGTGTAAGTGTCACATATATTTATTTATTTATATTAAAATTGCAATTTATCACACGCTTTTCGGTGAAGGAAAACATCGATAGGAAACCTGCATATATCTAGACAATTCTGGGGATATGTGTAACCTACCAATCTGCATTGGAGCAGCGTATTAGGACTTAGCTCCAACCCTTCTCTCCAAAACTGAGAGAGGAGAACTATGCCCAGCTGTGGGATAGTAACAGGACGTTACTTTACTTTTTTTATATCCTTTTATCTGATACAGCGAATATTACTACTGATCGGTTTATAAATAAAATGGGCCGAACTGGAAAACTTACTTAAAAATATTGATACGTAATTGATTGTTACTCCTTTCGACCACATCAATCGATATCGATATCGGAAAAAATAATGGAATTCCATTAACTTTATATAAGACAGAAGACCCAAAGGAAATTCGTGAAGGTGAGATAAAATGAAACCGCGTAACAACTTATTTCACGTGAAGAATAAAATATCCACGCACGTAGAAATATTTCGTTAAAATACAAAAAGGTTCTATTTTTGTTCTGTCCTTTCACTTTACGGGGAAACCGAATATAGCGATATCATTTGAACGTTTCCAATTTGAAAAGGCTGAAGCTTTTCCAACAAAACAGACGACGTCATGTACAATGTATTTACTTATTTACTTGTACGTATTAATGTATTTTTTAGTTGTTTCGGTAATTATTTATTGTAGTTTTGTCCTTAAAAAAATTCATGTACATATTTATCATCATCATCCTCCCGCCCTTATCCCACTCTAAGTGGGGTAGGCACAACTAGTTACAAACATGTTGTCACATTTTAGCAACGTATTTTACTACTGGCCGCCTGCCTGGCGACAACTTACCTTAGTCGCCTTTTACGACACGTCGGTAAGAAATGAGGGTGGCCTATTTTACTCAGCCGGATACCACACGGCATGTACGACGTATTTATGACATGAGTTAATATACTATAGTTGGGAAGGCAGCCTAAAGTGACATCTACGATAAGCAGAAAGCAAATGAGACTTATTATCATCTGTCTCTCTCTTCATCTACAAGACTAATAAGGACCAGGACCCAAATGCTGACAATGCAATTCAAAATATTCAAATTCAAATTCAAAATATTCTTTATTCAAGTAAACTTGTAAACAAGTGCTTTTGAATCGTCAACTTTACTGCTGGTTCGGAAAGCTGTTCCTACCGAGAAGAACCAGCAAGAAACTCGGCGGTTGAACTTGAAACTTGGCGGTTATTAAAAATCAAATTCAACATATTCTTTATTCAAGTAAACTTGTAAACAAGGACTTTTGAATCTTCATCTCTATTGCTGGTTCAGAAAGCTGTTCCTACCGATAAGAGCCAACAAGAAAATTGGCGGTTGCCCTTTTTAAAATGAAATTCTTATAACTAGTTACATTTGGTCATTACTGTCTTGTACAGGAGCTATGTCCACAAATTCATATTATCTAAGTAATCCTCAACAGTATAGTCAGGTTTCTGTATCAGCCTCTTTTTATAATTAATGTTGAGAGACCAGCTATACTCACGTCTTATATTATCGGATGAGTCCGACTAGTTTCAAGCCCATACGGGGCTCTTATTCATGAGCTCTTTACACGGCCTTATCGCGGCGGGAACTGCGTATAGCAAGCAGCTAGCCTCTTTTTAACAGTGTTTTTAAACTGCTGTAATAGCAAAGCTAAAATTGATTGCGGAATTTTATTATAGAATCTTATACCCAAACCCACAAAGAATTTACGTACTTTTGAAAGGCACAAAGCATGTGCCGCTAGCATAGGTCGGTTTCTACTATGTCACATACATCGTTTCATAATTCTTTATATTATTGTGTACAAAAATTAAATTACTTAAAATATACTGTGAAGCAAATGTAAGCTATTTCCTTAAACTTCGCTCGCAGTCATTTTATGAGTCCGCGTTCCGTACAAGACTGACTTCAATATGGCAACCCCCGCTATGCAAAAATACTCGTTATATAAAAGAACTTACTCAGATGCGAACCCTATTTCATATCATGCATAAAAATTATATAAAAAAATGATTTTTTAAAACAAAAGTAACGATAAAATTATTTTGCTATAATCTGCGATAGAGTAAATAGGAAATATATAATGCTAAATATAGAATGGACTATCCGTTTTCATACCCGATACATGTAGGATTCAGAAAAACACATGCACAAAACTCCACCACCGCCACCACAATATACACGCACCACAAACGTTCACTAGCACAAACTCAACAAACGTTTCACCTCAAAACGAAAGCATCATCAGGAGATAGATTCCACGATAAAATCGCATAGCGAATCGTTACCCCAATAAGCATAGTTATAGTACGCGGCAATAAATAATGTACATCGAGGCTTAGAGAGAGAAATCGGCTAGATTCTGTTTCATAGAGCATTGTCTCCGTCGCACAGACTGTGAACAGTAACAGCGCACTACGAAACCGACCTGGCCGGTTGTTTCGTTCTAAATATCGATGTGCATTATTTAATGCCGGGTACTATACATACAAATCGATTCAACCCCACCATTTATTTTATTTTCCCACTGAACATGTGTAACAAAACTTGAACTAGAAACATTTATCTGATCGTTAATGAGGGTGCCATTGTTATGTATAATTTATCTTATTATGTATAAATTATCTTAAGTTGTACTGGGTTTTTTTAAATCTTTCAATGTCATTAAAATATTCAAAGTCCCGACGTTTGACTCTGTCTTAGAGGTTATGAACAAGTTTTGAAACTACTCCATAAAGCTATCTCGAGGGAATAAGGGTACTAGTTAGAGTTTAGTATACTTAACACTTGGTGAGGGCAATTAACAAAGTTTCCGTAAAGTACTCTAAATTGCTTGTACTTGCAACTGTGCTTTATATTCTGATTCACTCATAATTTATACGGAGATACAGGGGACTGTAAAGACCAAGGGATGAATGAATAATGAACATGAATATTGAACACCAAATAAACAATAAACAAAAACAAGAGAAATAAGAATATACAGAAGTGTAGGGACGCCGTGTGGTATTCGACTGAGTAGAATAGACCGCCCTCATTTCTTACTGAGATGTGGTAAAAGGCGACTAAGGTAAGTCGACCCGCGGTGTGGTATCCCGCTGAGTAGAATAGATCAACCTCATTACTTACTGAGGTGTCGTAAAAGGCGACTAAGGTAAGTCGACCCGCCGTGTGGTGTCCGGCTGAATAGAATAGATCAACCTCATTACTTACTGAGGTGTCGTAAAAGGCGACTAAGGTAAGTCGACCCGCCGTGTGGTATCCGGCTGAGTAGAAAAGACCACCCTCTTTCTTACCGAGGGGTCGTAAAGTAATGTAAGGTAAGTTGACGTCAAGCAGGCGGCCGGTCCTAAAACACGTAGCCAAATCATGTGACAACATGTTTGAAATATGTTGTGCCGAACCTACTTAAAGTGGGATAAGGGTAGGAAGATGATGATGATGAGAAGTGTAAGGGCGGTCTTATCACTAAAAGTGATAAGACCCTAAGGTATTAAAGACAACCACTACGTTACAGTAACAAAGATAAGAGACAGGTTGAGATCGGTGCACAAGACAGACTAAACATAATAAAATTCATAAACTTACTTATTAATATTACATTCTACGTAATCCAAATAGATATAATTAAATATGTATGTTATACATAAGTACAAATAGGTATATATATGACAAATTAAAATTATGTATATGTATACACAGATATTACCCATGTATCGTATGTAAACGTATAATATTTATATTATAATAATTCTATATCAAGGATTAACGTTTTTAGACGATGTTTGAAAATTCCTAAAGATTTGGAATATCTTATATGCCGTGGATATTCCACAGTTGAAATATCATGAGACTGACGGAAGGCATGTTTGATAACAATTTTATTTTTTCCGAACCGTAAAGCGAACATAGGGTTATAGTAGGTATATAGTAGGTAGGTGATTAAAAAAGAAACACGCGTTTTGAGAGCTCTTACTTTTAAAATTAAATTTTATTAATTTTTACCTAAATACATATGTGCTAAGTGTTTTTGTACATACCAGCTGAATTTCCTATCACTAAATCCATAAATTGCTATACATAATTTAAAGCACTATCACTGGAAAGTTTTAAGTGGTTATAATATGGAGTCTATACAAAATTCAATCCAAGCTTTGACTGAGCACTTCAACTCTCAAATGGCAGAATTCCAGAAAAATTTACAAAACAATATTCCTGCTACAAGCCCCAATTCAAACATAGCAGCACAGTTTAGTGCTTTTAGAGTATTTGTCTTGTCTGCACTTGAAGGCTTGCAGCAGCAAGTAGCACTCCTTACAAAGCAAGTTGACGGGTTGGAGATGCATCGTAGGAACAAAATACTTCTAGTACATGGAATTCCAGAACAAACAAAGGAGAACACTGTTCAGGTCGCATGTACGTTGCTGTCCAATCATCTGAAGCTTCCTGATTTGAAAGTTGATTGTTTTAGCCGAAGCCATCGACTAGGTGTTAACAAAGGAGACAAGCCCCGTGCTATTTTGCTTAAATTTCATGATTTATCACTAAGAAACACAGTCTGGTTTGCCAAATCCTCTCTCAAAAATACTGGTGTAACGCTGTCCGAGTTTTTGACCAAGTCTAGGCATGAGGCTTTCATGGCTGCTAGGCAAAAGTTTGGAATTGGCAAATGCTGGACAAGAAATGGATCTGTAGTTGTAGTTGGGCCTGATGGTAAGCGTCATCATATATCCACTATCACAGAGGTTAATTCTTTACAGTCAGTACCTCAAATGCCTACTACTTCTGTTGTCTCCAGTGTAAATATGACTGTTCCTAAGGAAACCAAAGCAACACAGCCTTTCCGGCCAAAGAGAACAGTAAAGCGGTAAATATCGTTAGATCTCCAATTTCATCTATATATCCTCAATCGTTTTTATATTTATATTTTTATCATTATTTTCTTTTTATAAACATTATTTATTTATTACTTTCTTTCTGTTTAGGCAATCATTTTGAAGTTGTTTGTTTCTATTCTGGCTTATAAATAGCAGTTGTAGTGCATTTTCCGTTCATCGAATGTTAAATGTTTCGTTGGCGCTCATTCTATATTCGGTTTGCTGAAGATACTTGAAAGTTTTGTACAAGTGCATTTTACATATCTTAAATTGTTAGTAACACCTTAGTAAATTTTTACTTTCACAAATTGATGTTAAAAAGTCAATAAGCAAATTTGAGATTGACATTGAGTTCTGTCATCTAGATGTTACGGACAAATAAATCTGTAACGTTATATTACAATGTATGCTGTCTTTAAAGTCTCAAAGCCATACGTTTTGAGATTTAGTAATAATTTTTATCTCCTTTTTCGTTTTACAATGTTTATAAAATAAATTACTTTGTTTTATATAAAAAATTTTTTTTTTTTTAATCTTTACACATTGTCGTTATAGCTTTATTTATTTTTCTTACTCGTATGTAGCTATCATTTAATAGCTAGCGGCTGGCATGTGTACAATGGTATTTGATAAACCACTTAAGTAATTAAGAGTGGCTTTTATACGCATATATTTTATTATTACTTATATATATTATACGAATATAGTATTCTCATACTTATATATTTTAAATATATTAATATTATTTTAATTAATTTATTATTTTTAAACAACTGGTATCTATTTCTTTTTTTTTCTTGTGTAAACTATGCTTTCTAACACAAATTATCAGGACGACTTATTCCCATCTTGTACCTCTCCCTCTAATGGGTCGAGCAGTATCGATAGTATTCACAGCATTCCTACTCTTAGTGAAAATCTTAATTTTCATTTCTCAGATGTACTGAAAAACTTCAATATCATTCATATAAATGCGCAGAGTATTCCAGCACATTATCCTGATATGCTTTCATCTTTTGATAACAATAATATTCATGCGATTCTGGTGTCTGAATCATGGTTAAAACCTTCTTTACCTACTTCATCATATTCGCTCCCTGGATATAACTTGATACGAAATGATCGTGAAAATCGCACTGGTGGTGGTGTTGCCATTTACCTACGGTCTCATATTCCGTACTCTATAATAAGATTATCAGAACCTTACACTGGTACTGGCCCTGAGTTTCTATTTATAGAAATAATGTTTGGGCAAACGAAGGTTCTATTAGGAGTGTACTATAGTCCTAGCCTTACAGTTGACTATTTTACGTCATTTGAAATCCTACTAGAGCAACTGACACCGGAATATAAACACACTTTGATCATGGGAGACTTTAACACTTGTCTCCTTAAAGAGGACCATCGTTCAGCTCGTTTAAAATCTCTAGTTAATGGAGCAAATATGAACATTCTTCCTCTTGCTGCTACACATACTTTTCCTAATTCTTTGCCATCTCTTCTTGATATAATTCTTGTTTCTTCAGTTGACCATGTTGAAAAACATGGTCAATGCGTTGCTGCAAATTTCTCTTACCACGATCTCTTGTATCTCTCATATAAACTAAAGCCCCCAAAAGCTAAATCAAGGATCCTTCTCCAACGTAACTTTTGTGGAATGGATTTGACTCGACTACAAGAAGACGCCTCTAAAATAGATTGGTCCTCGGTCTCGAACGCTAAAACTGCTGATGAGCAGGTTACTGTTTTCAATAATTTGCTGATACAGCTTTATGATACTCATGCTCCAATTCGGCCAGTCCGAATTAAGCATCTTCCTGCGCCTTGGCTTACCGCGGATATCCGAAAACTTCAAGAATTAAAAAATGTTGCTAAAATTAAGTACCGACGTAATCCCAGTGAATTCAATAGAGAGAAGTATTTGAAAGCTCGTAATCGCTGTAATAGAGAATGTAGAGATAAACAACGACGCCATATTCATAAAGCGGTTGTCGAGGAAAATGATTCATCAAAAGTCTGGACGTTTCTCAAATCTATAGGAGTTGGAAAGGCGCGTGAAAACATTGCGTCAAACAATTTAAATTTAAATCGCCTTAATGAGCATTTCTCCTCTGTCTTTACTATTGATAATAATACTAAATTGAACACATTAAATCATCTTTCAGCCTTATCTACTCCTGATATCTCTCCTTTTTTCATTAATCAATTTACCTGTTGTGATGTTAAGAAAAACATTTTATCGGTCAATTCAAACGCAGTCGGCTCCGATAGCATTAGTCGTAAAATGATCATTCCTATCATCGATTTTATTGTACCTGTCATTACGTCCATTTTTAATTATTCCATCCATACCGATTCATTCCCATCATCTTGGAAAGAGGCTCAAATTGTTCCTATTCCTAAAAAATCCAATCCTTGTGCTTATGCTGACTACCGACCGATATCTATACTTCCTTTCCTTTCAAAGGTTTTTGAACGCCTCATTCATCATCAGCTAAGTCATTTCCTTTCGCAGCATAATCTTTTGAACCCATTACAATCCGGATTTCGTCCAGGTCATAGTACGACTACTGCATTGGTGAAGATTGCGGATGATATAAGATCGGGCATGGATAATCGAGAGCTTACAGTGTTGACATTACTGGATTTCAGTAATGCTTTCAACACTGTAGATTTCGACATCCTACTTGCCATTTTATGTTCACTTAACATATCTCCAAAGGTAATTGACTGGTTTCATAGTTACTTGCATGGACGTCGGCAGCAAATTCGTGTACAAGATTCCTACTCGAATTGGTCAGTTGTTGCTGCAGGCGTGCCGCAAGGTGGCGTGTTGTCTCCTCTCCTGTTTTCAATCTTCATTAATTCTATTTGTGATTCTATTACTTCTCTCTACCATCTCTATGCAGATGACTTACAAATATACTCTTTCTCTAAAATAATGGATTTGCCTTACACCATCGGAGTAGTAAACGATAATCTTCAGCGCATTTCACAGTGGAGTAAATCCTTTGGACTTGAAGTAAATCCTACGAAAACTAAGGTTATTATCATAGGTAGTCCAAAATTGATGTCACGTGTGGATTTATCACTCCTGCCTCCTGTAATGTTCAATGGGGTTCATTTGCCATTTTGCGATACTGTTAGAAATCTGGGTATTATTTTTGACCGTTTTTTATCATGGGTACCGCAATTGACCGAAGTGAGTCGGAAGATGTTCAGAGCAGTGAAATCTCTTCAAAGATGGCGCAATTTTCTTCCAATTCCTACCAAAGTTGCGCTGGCTCAATCTCTCCTTCTACCGATCCTTGATTATGCCGATGTATGTTACCTTGATATCACTAACGAGCAAATTAATAAACTTGAGCGCCTTCAAAATTTTTGCATTAGGTTCATATTTGGTTTACGCAAATATGACCACGTTTCCGAGTTTCGCAATAAGCTCAAGTGGCTGCCCATTCGCCTTCGCAGGAATACTCATATTCTTCAACTTCTTTACTGCGTACTGTTCAGTCCTATTACTCCTCCTTACCTTAAAGAACGTTTTGTATATTTGGGTGACACCCATAGCCGTTCTTTACGTTCAGACGAGAATCTCAGATTGAAATTTCCCTCTCACCACTCTTCTTTTTTGTCTAATTCTTTTACTGTCCAAGCCATAACATTATGGAATTCTCTTCCAGTACATATAAGAAAATCCAGATCACTTCCAATATTCAAAAGCAGATTAAAAGATCATTTCCTGAAACATTAGTCTGTCCTATATTTTTGTTGTTGATCCTGTCTATATTTATTTTATATATATATATATATATTATTTATTATATATATATTTATTATATGTATGTATATTTATATATTTATTTATTTATTATATATATGCATATATATTATATATAGTAATGGTAAAGTACACACTGCCTATATAGATTTTATGATTCCATTACAAGAAGGTTGCCTGGAAGAGATCGCTGCTTTAGCGATAAGGCCGCCAGTTGTACAACTAATTGTCATATAGGATCTTGATAATTGTTTTATTGTACTATTACATACTGTATTATTACTTTTTTAGTTGTACAATAAAGAATATTTGATTTGATTGATTTGATTTGGTTATTATACTTAGAGTAGGCAAGCGTGTGTCAGAATAAAAAAAATGAGTGGAAAGATGAATCATCTTCACATCTTTGTCTAATCACAATAAAAAAACAGACACAGATAGATTATCTTTCTCTTTACTTTTCTTTGTTATAATATGGTGCATTCTAGCTTGGTTAGCTCTAAGTATAATAAACTAAATAATCAATCGATAAATTGTAAATAACAGACACATAAGTTTTATTATACAAACTCACTGCCTGGCTTTGAATTCGTTATACTTTGGTAAGGACAATACATCGATCCCATATGCTATCACAGCTTCTAACTTAAGAATGTAGTAATCATTAAAATTCTTTTTCACTGCGAGACTAATCAGTAAACTGAAACTGATAAAAACTTTCGAATTAGTGTAATATAGTGATGGTATAGTGTAGTGCTACTGCTACTTAAAAGAACAGAATAAAGTGTCTCATATAGCAAGAAAGTCCAAGATAGGTCCTATCCTTAGATATAAGTTAATTTAGAAGTTTAAGTTAGCTTTAAGTTGCTTATTATGATTAGGTCGGAACTCCGTTAATGTATTAATTTTTTGGATGTACTTTATATGGTAAAACCAAAACTGAGTCAATAATAAGATAAAAATTGTAATAAGTGCGTCTAATTTATATGAGTATCTAGGAAATATTATAGATGCCTGCTTCGGGTTTGTATACGCTAAACCTTAAGACACATACTAATCATTGTTTCAATCTTTTTTAATGTTTATCGTGGCTTCAAGAATACATTATTACCAACTTGAAAAGAATACCGATAAGAAACTTGGTCACACTTCATACATCAAGCCCTTTGTGCGTAAACTACAATAGAAATGTGAAATATTATACCGTTAAATCGTGAGAAAAGGCACATGGCTGTAAAGTGGATTGGTATTGGTATTTTAATAAAACGAAAACCGTCGGGTCGGATTGTCGGGATACCGAAAAAAATTTAATTTCAATTATTTAGTTCAATTATTGAACTTAAAGTTGTTTTATCAGTGTGTTAACAAAAAAAAACCAATACTAAGAGAATACGTCTTGGTATAGTTTAATGGTGTTTTAGAAAAAAGTGGATCTAAGACGCTGTTCTGCTTTAGACGAAAGAATTTGTAGTATTTCACAATAATCGCACACGTGTCAAAAATTATCGCTCAGCTTGGGCGGAACAACATATTTTTAAATAATACTAATTTGAATTCTTCTTCTTCTTCTTCAGCCGATGGACGTCCACTGCTGGACATAGGCCTCTTCATGGGATCGCCACACCACACGATCTTGCGTCGCCTGGATCCAGTGGCTCCCTGCGACCTTTTAACCACTCCGAGCATAGCTCGCTCCATCGCCCGCTGAGCGACTCTGAGCTTTCTTATAAGGCCCATAGTGAGCGATCACGTTTCGAATCCAATTCCAATTGGAATTGGTCGAACAATTTTATAATAGATCTTTATATATAAAGATGACGTAAAGGATACAAAGGCCTGGTGTGGTCTAACTATAGAGTATATTGTACTAAAGTAGCGGGGCCAAAGGCCCGTAACCCCTCATTCGCACGGGTGTAGAAAATATGTCGCGTTAAAATTCCGCAATAGGCGTTATAATAAGTTTCGTATGGTATATTCGGCTTAATCCCCTACGTCCTAACGCTTAAAATGAAACAATGCGCGATAAAATTACGTCGCGTTTTAAATGCGCTGTCGTATGAACAGATACCTGCAGGCCTACCATGAACTCTTATTGTGACTCAATTGAAGACGTAAACGAAATTGTTTTGCTTTTTCATACCATTAAGTCTTAAAGACTTCAAGTCGTTACCGAAAGGGCGTTCGAAATTCGTCCTAAGAACATGTGAGTAAAAGAGTTAATCACTCATAAAAAGACAGACAGACAAACCCTCATTTGCTTTCTCTTAATCGTAATATAGTCATTTTAGGCTGACTTCCTATTTTAAGTATAATAATTCTAATACAAAAGTAATAGTAAAATTATTTTGGTTTATTCCGCGATAAAGTAAATAGAAAACATATATAATGTTGACTTGACATGCACAAACACAAACCGGAATTGAGTTTGTGATAGTGTAGACATGTGTAGTGCTTGTGTATTGTGGTGGCAGTGGTGGAGGTTTGTGCATGTGTTTTTACGAATCCTGCATTTATCGGGTATGAAAAATACGGATAGTCCACTGTACATTTAGCACTATATGTTTTTCTATTTACTGTATCGCGGATTATAGCAAAATAATTTTATTATTTTTTTTTTATTATGGATCTCCGCAAAGTAACGCCTAATTCTGTAAATTATATAATAACTCTCTAAATCTTGTTAGACTTACTGGTTGTTGTTACTGGTTTCAATATTTATTCCATAGTTTTAAACGTAAATAAGAGTATTGATTCACAAAATACATTGTATTGTTCAGATAATGGAAGCTTTTAACGTTAAATATGAATAATCGGACTGAACGTGTTATTAAGCTTAATGGTTCACATTAGCTTGCAAAATGAAAGCGAAGATCACATTTGAGTATATCGTGCCTTGAATAAAGAAAAAATATCAGTGAATATCGAAAATCAGCGTTAGGGTTTCGGTCCTAGCTTAATTCAATGGTCTATTTTAAGACTTTTTCTATTTTGACACCTTCTATGTAAGTTTCATTGACCTATTTCTTTTCATTTTATCTTTGTGAGTAAAAAGTCAACCTTCTCGTTTAAAATTGAGTTTTACCAAATTGCTTTTGTCATATATGAACTAATTTGAAAAACTATTTTTTAACATTTGTTAAACACGAGTGTTGAGTATGAATGTGGATGGATATGTGACTAGAGGGAGGCCTACAAAGAGATAGTTGGATTGTGTGAAGTATGACATGTATATGGAGTAGCGCCAGAGTTGATGAATGATAGGAGACAATGGAAGAGAAAAACATGTTGTGCCGACCCCATTTAGAAAGAGTAGGAGATAGAAGATTTGTTACACGTTACCTTAGCACAATAAAGGTTTATATAATATTAATTAAATGGCACAATATAATATTATTTTTACTTTGTAATGCATTCTTTACATTCATTGAAACTAAGTAATAGTTTCAATTTATGATTAATTTATAATTTCAAACACCTATTATTAAACATAAATATATATAGGTACCGTCACTAGATTTTTGAACATAGTTAACATATTAGGCTAAAATGTCTTTTTTTTCAATTCTTCATTTTTCGTTTAAGAATACAAAAACAAAACACATTGCATTATTAAGAGTTTAAGTTGCCGCGAATTAAGTTAGATACTAGTTTAAATATAAACTTAAAACAACTTGCATGTTCCGCAAGAAATTCCAAATTATTTGTACTGAGATATGCTGCTTGCAAATTTTTTTAGATATACGCCAATAGCATAACAATGGCACCCTCATTAACGATCAGATAAATGTTTCAAGTTCAAGCTTGTTGCACGTGTTCCAAGGTAAAATAAATAGTGGGGTTGAACCGATTACTATATAACAAGGCTTGTTTGGATAATGCTTTGCTTTACGATTTTGTTGTGGAGTCATTCTTCTGATGATGCTTCAGTTGCGGGGCGAAACGATTGTTTAGTTTGTGATAGTGAATGTGTGTAGTGGTTGTTTATTGTGGTGGCAGTGGTTGAGGTTTGTGCATGTGTTTTTACGAATCCTGCATGTATCGGGTATGAAAAAACGGATAGTCCATTATACATTTAGCACTATATATTTTTTCTGTACTGTATCGCGGATTATAGCAAAATATTTTTATTATAACTTTTCTATTATGGATCTCCGCAAAGTAGGTAATGCCTAATTCTATAAATTATACGCCAATAGGTTTTTATAATGACAAAAGCTGTCATATAAAGGTGTTAAGAGAAGCTCTTAATATTGAGTCGAGAGATCTCATTAACGCGGGCAAACGGATTTATAATCCTCCGTCTCACTTATTAAAGTGGCTAGGATCCCATGCACAACCACAGATCCCGCAATCTTAAGCTTAATATATCTCCATAACCTCACCCTCGTCTCATAACATTTTTTAATCTATACTTATTGTAAAACAAAGTCCCAAAAAGCTGTCTGTCTGTATCTAATCGATTTTCGTAAAATCTACTGAACAGATATATGTACGGTTTTCAGTAAAAGATAGTGCAATACTTCCAGATGGTTTAGGTAAATAGTGCATATCGGTATGATGTAAATTGTGTTGAAAAGATCGCGCAGTTGTTAAAAACTTGCTTGCTTGGAGTTTTATTGGCGTGCGTTGCGTAAACCAACAGAGATACGCTAAAGTAATGTACAAAGGAATTGTAGATCTTTACTACAAAAAAGTCCAGCATGTCTCTATCTCTCACGGTTAATTTAAAATAACTATTTAAAAAATATATAAAATTCCAAGCGGGCGATGACTTAGGCACACCTAGTATATAAAACAACCTCGCTAATGTTAAAGGTGTGTCAATATCCAACACAGTGTAAACCGGTACAGGTTGCCTTATAAGGCGCCGCGTTGATTTATCAGTACTCCCGGCGATGCTTCTGCGCTCGCCCCCTCTCCCGGTGACGCTGTTAGAGCCATTTCGGCTAACAGCATTAGTTAGGGTCCGAAAAAAAAAAAAATTATCAGTACACACCATGTGATCGTTCATTCGCTCACAATCGTCTCCGTTAGCTCATAGCACACGACCGTCAACGCTTCCGCGGTTCCGCGACCTTCTTTCTCAAGTAGATATGGATCGGCGATAGCCTGTTTGTGTTAACCGTTGGCGCAGTGGGTAGTGACTCTGCCTTCAGCTCCGTGGGTCACGAGTTCGATTCCCGCCGAGGGCCAACATTTTCTATTTTTGTTGGTTCTTCGAGCTTAGGCATGTATTTGTATTTAAGTATGTATTTAAAATTATATATGTAGTATATCTACCAGTTGTTCGTCAGCCGTAACACAAGTATTAAGTTACTTACTTTGGGGGATGGACGACAGTGTTTGTAAGTGTCCCATATATTTATTTAAAATTCCTTAGTTGATAAGATTGACAACGTGAGTACACTATCGCCAGTGACTTAACCTGCTTTGATCTTGGTTATTTTGGCAAAGCTTCTATTTTTAAACTTAGTACGATTTACTAAATAACATATTTTTATTATTATTATTATATTTATTATTATTATTATTTGTTAATTTTTCATCTTATTATTGAATATTACCGATACTGTAAAGTATAAATGAAATGAAAAATATTTATTCTGCTCCGAACAAAAAGGGCTCACAGCTCAGCATTACCGTTGAACAGCTGAACAAATTAAAATAGGTTCACACATTTCGTATTTTAGACAAGGTAAAGTTAAAAAATGTTTTAATAAATTGCATGTCCTTACTGTTTGTTGAGGAGTTACCTCGCCTGGAGCCAATCCGGGTTGCAGCATCAAGTCATGTTTATCACAAGCATTGTCACCGGGGTCATTTTACATAGTATGTGAAATTTCAGCTCTATCAAAGACCTTTAAAGATTCCACCTTCACATACTCGGCAAATTAAATAAAGGCTTTTTAAAACACAGCCGGATTTTAGCTATTGCCTAATTAAATAACAATTAAATTGACTGGCCCGTTGGCGTAGTGGATAGTGATCCTACCGCTCCGCGGATCGCAGGTTCGATTCCTGCCGAGGGCCAACATTTTCTATAAACAATTTTTTGATTCTTCGAGCCTGGGGTGTGTATTTGTATTTAAGTATGTATCTAAAACTATATATTTCTATATTTACCAGTTGTCCGTCACCCATAATACAAGCATTAAATTACTTACTTTGGGGATGTACGACCGTGTGTGTAAGTGTCCCTATAATAAGGCAATTAAATAACAATAAAACTGTTTTAGTTTTTAATATAAATAAAAAATAAACCAGACAGAACAAATGATTAATTTATGTCCTTAAATGTGAAGTTGAAAGGAGGAATTGAGCAGTTTATAGAAAATTGTTTCGTTTTAAGCGGTGGGCCGGACCATTCTACCTCGAAGTTTTCAATTGCCGCAGCGATAAACGTCTCCATCTCAAGGTCGGCGATGCGTTTTCCTGAAATAAACAATGTAATTGTGTAACAGGTACTGTGCTGTGTGATATCCGGCTGAATAGAATAGGCCACCGAGGTTACGTAAAATGCGACTAAGTTGAGTTGACCCGCCGTGTGGTATGCGACTGAGTAGAATAGACCACCCTCATTTCTTTGCGAAGTGTCGCAAAAGGCGACTGAGGTAAGTTGAACCACCTTGTGGTATCCGGTTGAGTAGAATAGACCACCCTCTTTCTTACCAAGGGGCCGTAAAATACGACAAGGTAAGTTGACGTTAGGCAGGCGGCCGGTCGTAAAATACGTAGCCAAACCATGTGACAACATGTTTTGTCGACCCAACTTAGAGTGGGATAAGGGCAGGAGGATGAGTCTAGATTTTTGAGACAATTTTGCCTATCGTTCTATCGTTAAGGATTTTTCCAAATAAGTAAACTGTCAATAAAAATTCATACCAATACACATCCGAACCCCAAAACCAAATGGACTATAAACCGCGTGGGGTGCGTTTCCATGATGTAACGGGTCAGCCTTGTCGACAATCCATCTCTCGGGGATGTACTCTTTTGGTCGAGGAAAGTGTTCTTCCAACGATGATAAATATTGGTGGCCAAAAATAATCATCGTCTGTAAGGTCATTTATGTAAAGATTACAATAAAATCCATGGTACAAAATAATAGACTCCTGGGAATTATGGTTATAAATAGACATAATCCAACATTAAAAAAAATATTTTAGACAGTGCAGCAGTGGAAAATGATTAACGTCGTATGGTGGACTAAGCAAATGAGTTTCAATTTTCATACAAAGAAAATGTGAAGATGCTTCTACGAACTATGTTATAACTTTGGTTTAATGAATATTAAGCCTCTAATGAGCCTCTAATGAGGCTTAATGTACAAATGTTCTTTAAACCTAATTATTTAAACAAACCAAAATATTCTTTAAGCCATAAGGCTTAATGTTGTTTTTTATGTTTTCATCGTTCTCTTCTTTTTATTTAAATTTTTCTTTATCCTTTTGTATTTATATTTTGGAAATCCTAATTAATTGTAATTACTTAATTAATTATCTAACTTGAATTATTAATTGTAATTGTAACAAGGTAACTAGGAATGATTTGATCTCCTACAATTGGTACGACATAATTAATTAAAAAATATGTGCGATATTTGTTGGATTTCGTAATAAATAAATAAGTACGTAAATACATAAATAAATAAATAAGTATATAAATAAATAAATAAGAATAGATTATTTTATTTCTTTCTTATAATAATATAAGTCTTTTACTGTGTGTATTGGACAATTACTTTCTTACTAGTAATAAAGATATATCACGCTTTGTAACAAGCAATAACGAAATGGAATGGCTTTCCCTGAATAAGGGATCATATGCATACGTAAAATGGCTTACATCTTTAGGTATCTTGTAACCTAGAATGTTATATTCTTTAGATGTTTGCCTCTTGTTTCCCGAAAGTATCGGCATCATTCTTAGTGCTTCTTTCAAGCAGGCTTTAAGGTAGGGCCTTTTATCTTTCTGTGTTGTGATTTCAGCCCGCAGTTTCCTTTGCTTGTCTTGGTTGGTAGCTAGCAAGTATAATGTATTGATAACTACATTAGAAGTCTGAAAAAAAAGAAATCAAAAGAAGAAATGATAAGAAAATAGAAAGCCAGTGAAAGATACCGATTATTTAGAAGCGGTATTGAAAAAATAAAAACTGAATTTGATTTGTAAAAATTGAATTACTTTCGCATGTGCCTTGCATTTAATTTTTATATTACCTACCGGTATTGTTTACGCATGTATGCGTATATATAAAATATTTAGCTATAATTGGCACTAGTAGTCCTTATCTTACCGTATCAACACCAGCAAATAACATATCGCTAGCCATGATCAATGCTACATTTTCGTCTATCGCGAGAAGCTTTTCGAGAACGCCTTTTTCTTCATCAGGCGTTTTAAGCTTAGCTTCAAACTGATCCATTGCTTTCTCGATGAAATATTTACTCAACCTAAAATTAAGTGAATTTATGAGTGCTAAAGTAACATTATTAATTCAATGTCAATGGATAACTCCGTAAGTACGATTTACTTGAGTATAGTCTGACTGACAAATACAATTTGACTAATAATCTTTTCTACATTCCTATAATATAATCTATAAATGTCTATAAACAACCTCCATGTGATGTCTGGCTGAGTAGAACTGACCACCCTCATTTCTTACCGAGATGTCGTAAAAGGTGACTAAGGTAAGTTGACGTCAGGCAGGCGGCCGGTGGTAAAATAACTACCCAAATTAGTTATAAAATGTATAAGAAACGTTATGCTGACCCCACTTAGAGTACTATAACGGCAGGAGAATGATGATGAAATACTTAAAAACCTCTAAAAAGTATGTAAGATTTGTAGACATTGTTCATTATACATTTTAGACATGAATACTTACACGTAGACTCTGCACCTGGAAGTATTCGGTACAGAATGAGAAGAAAAAAAATATTCTACATAGATACATAAATAACTTAAAAGTAACTTTAGAGCATAAGACAGACAAAAGAACACAAATATAGGACTAGGATATGGTAAAGTTTGTATAAATTTTACTCCTTTCAATATTTCAAAACCGGGCGCCTATAATGATAATCATTTATCAAGCAGAAATTTCAATAAACTCAAATTATATAAGATACATTAACCAACTCTTACAAAAGAAGCTTGGAAATTCAAAAATATTTATATTACAGGCACTATAACAGAATACCTTGCTATAATCCGCACGGGTTAAGTGAATGCATGCAAAGCTAATGTGTATGAAGCAGGCAAAAACGTGTGGTGACTTGTCCTGCACCTTACACATGCAGGACAAGTCACCACACGCACCCCAAGGCGCCTCCAGCAGCAACAATGCACACACAAGCAGCACACACAACCACCATCAAAATCTCAACGATCGTTTCGCTCCGAAACCGAAGCATCATCAGGAGAATAGGCTCCACGACAAAATCGCAATGCAATTTGCATTTCGAGTAAGGTAGTTCTGTTATAGTGCCACAAAGTAACGTCTGTTTCTATAAATCAATATTTATATTTGTACCGAGTCTTTCTAAAAACCAAAGCCTTGCATCTTATGTAAAATTTTAATAACTGTCTGTAGGTTCAATTTAATATATAAACAGAATTTACCTTACTTGATCTTCGTACAATTTCATTACCTTCTTGAAAGTTGGAGTAGATATATATCTCCAAATGCTTGGCTTTAAATCAAGCTCTGGGGTGACTTTAAAGATATCGTTAACTACCTCTATGAGTTTCCTAACAGGAGATTCTTTAGGTAGGTTCGGATCAAAGCAATTAAGGCGCCCGCCCAGCGCCACTACACCGATGGATTCTAGAGCCCAAAGATTCATTTCAAAGTTGAAGTTTTCCTTTATGGTATTTTTGTCGTCACGAAGGAGTTTTATCCTGAAATTATTGGTGAAAATTCAAAAATGAATCCTAATAATGTCTCGCTTTTTATTTTTCTCATACCAAAGCTTTCTGTAATAAATACCTTTTTATCATATCATGTGCTACTTCAGTTAGGCTCGTTTTGTATAATTGAATGGTTTTTGGTTGCAGCATGACAGGATTAACAGTAGAACGAAACTTTTTCCAACTCTCACCGTGACTAAAATGGTGTTATTTTGTTAATTTATTTAATGATGTTGAAACTATGAGTTGTAACTTAAACATATATATATATATATAATTATTATTACTCTGTCATCAAACCATATGGTATGTCCTGATTGTTATTTTTTGCATAAACCTTTTTGTAATAATCCAAAGATTCTAAGCCTTCACGGACCGGAAGCCAGTTTTCACTTCGGAGCACCTGGAATTTATATATTTAGCTAAATTTAATATGTATTTTATTATTTATGTTTAGACAATACGTAGAAACAATGAATGAATTTCAGTTGTAACAGATATCACAACATTTAAGTTTTAAGGTGAGAGATTAGCATAACTGCACTGAAATTTGTAGGGATTTTTTTCGATATAATAAAAAGGGTACTTACATAAGAACATGCTTCAGTGTCGAATAAAAAAATTAAAGGTTTTGATCCAAATATCCCTTCCAGTCGGACAATCGGGCCGTAATTGTTTGCTAATAAAGTTGATAATGGCTCATTTTTGTTATGTAGTTTTCCTGAAATAAAACAGCGATGAAAAATTTGGTAACGAAACACGTTAGCATAAAAATTTTCTTATATCAAATTTATAATATAATAGTACTGACAATCTCCAATACCCTTTATAAATTTAAAAGTGTTTGTTTGTTTGTCCTTGTGATTTTAAAGGCATGGAGATAAATTAAGTCCGCATAATTCCCTGCGAGAGAAGTTTAAGGAAATAGATATTCTTACATGTGCTTCGAAGTATATTTTAAGCATTTTAATTTTTGTATATAAAAATATACACAATTATTAAACTATAGGTGATGTATATAAAAGATAAATATATAGCTACTGTTCGACCGTTTACAAGGTAGTATTATAACAATTTATTAGTATTATTTTGAAAAGAGCAACCGCTGAGTTTCATGCTGACTCTTCCCGGTAGGAACAGCTTTCCGAACCAGCAGTAAAGTTGACGATTCAAAAGCACTTGCATTCATGTTAATTTATATAAAGAATATTTTCAATTTTGAATTGAAAGTAACACTAAATATATTCATCTCGGTACTAAATTCCACATAACACAATAGGGCTAAGATCACCTTACTGTAAGCTTACTCTTTTATCTATTACCTAATACGTTTTAGATCATTAATAGATCATAGTATCATCAGATTTTACCTCCAGGTAGAAAATGACGTAACTGTCCAATTAAGGGAAGCGATGAAGGCCCCGGTATCTCCTGCCATGATTTTAAGATATTCTTATTGGTTATTTCATTACTTATAGCCGCTAACCTGATGATAGAATAGATTAATAATTTGGCTACAGTATTTGCCTACCATCCCCTGAAAGTATACGTTTCAATGTATTTCATATTTGTCTTTTTAATTTATATGTCGTCAAAATTCACGATACATACCCAGTGTAAGGTTTGACATAAAAATAATATGTCAAGGCATTGACATAGGTTGTTAAAATTTGTAAGAAAAATGGAAAAACAAAGGACGATATAGCAAAAAATGGGGATAATTCCAATTTGGGACTACTAAGGTACTAAGTGAGATTTATGGAAAATAAAGGTTTTGTCGGTAGATAGAATATCAGCATCTAGTTTAAACAGATTTAAAATAATTTCCGTAGTTTTCAACAAAAAAAGTTTTTAAAAAAATTTCATGTCCCTACTTTTATGATGAAGTAGACGGTAGGTTTTGAGATGAAGAAAAAGATGCTGCAATACCGATTATAAATATATCTGAGCAGTTACAAAATCCTTGGACTTTGATTAATAGAAATATTATTCATTTGTATAAAAGTTGCTATAAAAGTTTAAAATATATCTTTAATTCCCAATATTTGTGCACCGTTAAATGAAATTTATCATATTCAGGAGGGGGGGGGGGATCTCAGTTTTTGGACCTAATATTTTTTAGGGAGAGGGGTTGGTGTAAAATAAATCTTATTTTTGCGTGCCGCTAACGATCTTTCGTTTATATTTTTATGAAATACCGTCACAATAAAAAATCAAGAAGAAATATTTCAAAATATAATTGTTATAATTGATTTTGGCCGTTGGCGCAGTTGGCAGTGATTTTGCCATCAGCTCTGCGGTTTGCTGGTTCCGTCGAAGGTCAACATTTTCTATTTTGTATTTAAGTATGTATTTTAAATTATATATATATATATATATATATATATATTTACAAGTTGTCTGTCACCCATAACACAAGTATGCAAAAACTTGATTTGGTGACGGACACCCGTGTGTGTTATTTATTAAAATAATTTTGTTAAGACTTACCTTGAACATTGCCTACTTTTATCCACTATTAAATTGAATGTGGATCTTTTCACACTCTTCATTTTTATTAATAACATTTAATCCTGTATAAGAATGTTATAAATGCATAGTTTGATAATCAAATAAGTTATTGAGATTATACTGTGTTTTAATATATTGGTTCCCGGTATGTTCTCTTATCGTCCTCTCAGTAAGTAATTGTATTTGAAGCTTGAGTAGATAGTTCAGTTATATGAAGTCATAAACCATGTTGCAGTTAATAAGAGCAAAATAGTAAGTATAAAAAATACTGTTATAATAATACCTCAATTAAATCGTACCAAATATTTTTAGCAAAATTCCATATCTCACTTATCTTACTTATTTTACAGAGCTGTGATAGCCCAGCGGTGAGACCGTGAGACTCTTTTGAGGGGAACACGAGTTCGAACCCGAGCAGGCATCAATGAGTTTTTCTATTAAAACTCATGTGTCTAATTGATAATTGAAATTTATCACACGCTTTTCGGTGAAGGAAAACGTCGTGAGGATACCTGCATATCTCTAGAGAATTCTGGAGATATGTGTAACCTACCAATCCGCATTGGAGCAGCGTGATAGGTCTTAGCTCCAACCCTTCTCTCCAGAAACGGATAGAGGAGGCCTATTCCCTATTTACTTTTTTACTTATCTTACGGCTTGTGCTATTTGAAAAAGTATGAAATGAACTGATGTAAGAAAAGCAAAACTGTTTCCGTAAGTACTATCTTATACATTACTAGCTTTTAAACGCAACTTCGTTCGCGTGGTCTGAAGTCTTATTATTTGAGTAAACCGTAATACTTATATTAATTATAGTTAAAGTGGGTTAACCTTAAAAGCTAGAGATATGCTGTTGCGGGTTTTTATTTAGAACCTCAGAGAGGAACAATTTTGTAGTACATGATTTTTGAATAACTTTTACCGTTTACTTAGCGCACACGCAGTAAAGCTTTAAATTTTGCCGTTAACGCAATATTTTTTATTGCTGCTCCTCTCCTATTCATTTAAGTGTGATGTTATATAATCTATAACCTTCCTCGATAGTTGGACTATCTTACAGTAAGGAATTTTTCAAATCTTTCTGTTCCTGAGATTAGCGCGTTCAAACAATCAATCAAACAAACAAACTAACTCTTCAGCTTTATATATTTAAAAGTATAGAAGTATAGATACAGATAGTCATAAGTTCATCAAAGCGTTATGGACCATGTATCGTCTAAATATATAAAAATGAATGTTTCAATGTATGACTCTTATAGAGATCGACACGGCGGGACCGATTTTAATTGAAATTTTTGACAATCTTTAGATTGATCCAGCGGATGATCCTGTAAATTTTGGTGGCGATCAGAGCATTTTTATTAGTATGTTTGGTTCTATTTTGAGGAGAATTCGAAACCAGACTGAGCCACAGCAAGGCTTGGTAGCTAGTATTTAATAAAATAAATATGTTTTAAATTTAGCTTCCCAATATATTCAATAATACACTTTATCTACATATAAATTAATTAAGAAATAATAGCAGAAAGAAGATCAGTTATAAAAGAGTCGACAGATGGATTTATAACTACGACATATTGTAAATATTATTGTTTTTATGACAGTCATCGTGATACGCAAATTTAAATAAAAAATAAAACATTGGGACTATCATCGTGTTTATGATTGCGAGATGTCATGTTTTTTTTAACCTAGAGCTCTCTACGTATTCTAGAAGTATTTTACTCGTTATTATTAATTAATTTTTAGGGGTATTTTTTTATAGAAGTTGTCTTCCTTACAGTCTACCCCCTAAAGAAAGTGCGGTACCTAGTTCCGCAAAGTGCGCGATGACTATAGAAACAGACATTAAACAAGCCAAACCGAACCCGCTACCTATAGGAAACTCAATCCTCCTCCATAGTACCCGGACTATCCAGATTGCCCATTGTTCAGTATCAGTATCAGAGGGACAACTTGATTTGTCCCCACAGGCATGTTTCGCAGAGGTCCGGTTGCCTAGATTAAGGAATGCTTATGTGGGCGTTCCAAAGGCCTTCCCGGGGTGCGCTACAAGGAGGCCGAAAAAATGCCTTTGATTGATTTGTTGGCAAGATAGATATTTCAATATAATATAATATATAGGATGCTCTAATAAAAATTAAAAAAAAAGGTTCGACGTTTCGGCAGAGTTGCATCCGCCGTGGTCACTTACTGACTGTCGAGTTTACCTTATAAAAAAAGGTAACTCGATTTTATCGCGATGTGACCCGTTTATATATATTATAATAAGTATGAATCGCGAAAACTTAAAATGTACCTAAAACAAAGATGTTATAAATACTCACCCGTGCAATTCCGTCAATTCTGACAAACAAATCATATTGTTAAAAAAACTTTAGATGGTGAATGAAGCTTTGGATGGTGGACGACTATTGGAAAACTTTTATTTTTAATAATATTACAGTAATGTTATTAGTATTGTTATGTTACAGGTAGTACACAATATTGATAACATGTTCCCGAAGGAAAACCGGGATTTTTATCATATACGCAGTCCGCGTTTTTCTTCGGGTATCTATACGATATTATACAAAATCAATTGTAGAGGACTCATATTCCTACCAAAAAACAATTATCGTTGTATATTTCCTATTACACATCTTTAAAAATAAAGTTGAAAGGTCCGATATTGTAGTTCAATGAGCTGGGCCGTGTCTTCAATGGCGGGCCAAACCATTCCACGTGGAAATTTTCTATGACTTTCGCTAGGAATGTCTCCATCTCTAATTCCGCTATCCGCCGTCCTGAGAAAAATTGCATACACAAATAATAGAAAATAAATCTATACATATTGTACAACAAAGTCCACAAAAAACTTATGTGTCTTATTGATAACTAGCTGTGCCAGCGGCTTCGCCCGCGTGGAAATCGATGTCAAATTTTTTTCTAAAATTCAAATTTTAAAAATAATAGTAATTATTGTGAGTTAACCGTAAGAGATAGAGACATGCTATTACGGGTTTTTTGTAGTAGTTTTTCTATCGTATATCTGTTGGTTGACGCAGCACACGCGATTAAAGCTCCCAGCAAGCAAGTTTTTTAACAACTGCGCGATCTCTTCAACACAATTTACATAATACCGATATGTACTATTTACCTAAGCCATCCGGAAGTATTGCACTATCTTTTGGTAAAAACCGTATAAAAATCCGTTCAGTAGATTTTGAGAAACTCGATTACATACAGACAGACAGCTTTTTGGGACTTTGTTTTATAATAAGTATAGATTGCAATATGTCACACGCTTTTCGGTGAAGAAAAACATGGTGAGGAAACCTACATATCTCTAGAGAATTCTGAGGATATGTGTAATTATGTAATTATAAATATGTATCATTGGAGCAACGTGGTAAGTCTTAGCTCGAACCCTTCTATCAACAAACAAAGAGAGGAGGCCTATGCTCAGCAGTAGGATAGTGATAGGCTATTATTTTAAATTAGCCTATCACTATCCTACTGCTGAGCATAGGCCTCCTCTCTTTGTTTGTTGATAGAATATTCTAGTCATTATCAGAAGCAAGAGCAGTTTTTTTTATAAATCTTCACTAATTTTATAAATGCGAAAGTCTGTCTGTCTGCCGGTTATGTTTTCATGGCCAATCCGCTGAACCCAATATCGATGAAATTTGGCACAGTTATTCCTTGTACAGTTTTTCCTTATACAAATTTTATCGATATTGATTCAAGAGAATAACATTTTATAAAAAGTAATGGTACACTAAAAATATATTCAACGAACGTTTTGTATTTTTAAACAAATGTTAATTTCATTAAATAAGGAGACCCAAAGGAGTCTCACATTAACAGATATACCAAAAGCTGCTGCTGCGCACTAAGAAAGGTTTTAAAATTTTTATATGGTTTTGTTAGAATTTTTTGCAGTGCAAATTATATATTTTTGCTTATTAGAAGTATGTCATGAAGGAAACCCAATTGACAATTGTTGACGTTTCGAGATGCTGTTTCATTACAATAATAATCGCAATCGCAAGAATTTTTGTGACGGAGTTATACTGTATACATGCCCACGCGGAGGAAGTCGCGGAAAAACTAGTTTACTATAAAACAAACGGTCTGAAGTGATAAAAAATAAGATTACCTATACACATGCGTACTCCAAATCCGAATGGGTTCCAAGCAAATGGATGTGCGTTACCATGGTATAAAGGATCGTTTTTGTCGACGATCCATCGCTCAGGTATATACTTTTCCGGCTGTGGGAAGTGTTCTTCCATCATAGATATAGCTTGGTGACAGAACGTAACATGTGTCTGAAATATTCAAAGATCTTACATATAAAAATGAATGTTTGTTTCTATGTCCTTCATAAACTTTAAAACGGCGGAACCGAGGGTAACGAAACTTTGAGATAATCTTTAGAATTAGCTAACAGACCCTGTAAAGTTTGGAGGCACTAGGAGCATTTTTAATTTATATCCTTGAATTAAGTTCTGCGAAGCGGGCTGGCTATATCAAATAAATATTTTCAGTTCATTTTTTTTATTCCGCTTTCGAAGGAAAAAGAATCATTTATCCCATATGTTGGCTCTATAAACAAGCTTCACTCTTACCAAATCGTTTGAAGCATAATATGCATTTAAAAGAAATAGCACCAGATTTGACGAATGATAAATTTGAAGAAGGGAAGATGAAGACATATTGTGCCGACCCCACTTAGAGTGGGAAAAAGGTAATACAATGAGTGAGTATTTAAAGTACAATGAGCATAAACGCCTAGAATTAACTGTTTTAAGACTATTTTTCTTTAATTGAAAAATTTGCCTATATAAGATACAGAACAAGAGATATTATGTTTTGTATATTGTAATATAATATACGAATGATTTATAGAAGCAGGCGTTACTTTGCGGAATTCCATATTACAAGCAATATAACAGAACCAACTACCTTGCTATAATCCGCACGGGTTAAGTGAATGCATGCAAAGCCAATGTGTATGAAGCAGGCAAAATCTACGCACCTTATACATGCAGGACCAGCCACCACATGCACCCCAAGGCGCAATTCACCAGCAACAACGAACACAAAAGCAGCACACACACCCACCACCACAATCTCGACGATCGTTTCGCCCCGAAACCGAAGCATCATCAGGAGGATAGGCTTCACGACAAAAATCGCACTGCCCAGTGCAATTTTGTGAATTTAATGTAAAGTCTAGCCTGAACGGTCAAGCTCACCGTTTTTAAATGATTTATAGAAGCAGGCGTTACTTTGCGGAATTCCATATTACAAGCAATATAACAGAACCAACTACCTTGCTATAATCCGCACGGGTTAAGTGAATGCATGCAAAGCCAATGTGTATGAAGCAGGCAAAATCTACGCACCTTATACATGCAGGACCAGCCACCACATGCACCCCAAGGCGCAATTCACCAGCAACAACGAACACAAAAGCAGCACACACACCCACCACCACAATCTCGACGATCGTTTCGCCCCGAAACCGAAGCATCATCAGGAGGATAGGCTTCACGATTTTTGTCGTGAAGCCTATCCTCCTGATGATGCTTCGGTTTCGGGGCGAAACGATCGTCGAGATTGTGGTGGTGGGTGTGTGTGCTGCTTTTGTGTTCGTTGTTGCTGGTGAATTGCGCCTTGGGGTGCATGTGGTGGCTGGTCCTGCATGTATAAGGTGCGTAGATTTTGCCTGCTTCATACACATTGGCTTTGCATGCATTCACTTAACCCGTGCGGATTATAGCAAGGTAGTTGGTTCTGTTATATTGCTTATAATATACGAAACAACCCAACCCAAGAAAATCCAAAAAGGAAACAAATAGTAAAACGTAAGACTTACGTCTTTAGGTATTCTATAGCCCAATATATTGTATTCTTTAGAAGTTAGTCTCATGTTTCCTGCTACAACTGGCAACATTCTCATCGACTCCTTTAGACATGCTTTGAGGTAGGCTCGTTTTTCTTTGTCCGATATAATTTCTTCACGAAGTTTATTTTGTTTGTCCGGATTTTTCGCCAACAAAAATAATGTCGATGTTATTGTATTAGCAGCCTATTGAAAGAAAATTGTGTCAGAACAGCAACGCAATTAGGCGAAAGTGTGACTTTTAGTAAGGAAAATATGAAGACGGATGATTAGGAATGACGTAAAAGAAGAATTTATTTGAGCAGATTTTTGTAAGACAACATACCGTATCGACACCCGCAAATAACATATCACTGGCCATTATGACTGCTACGTTCTCATCAATTTCAAGTAATTTTTCTAAAACACCTTTTTCTTCAGTGGATGTTACATTTTTAGTTTTAAGCTCCTTCATAGCTTGCGTAATAAAGTACTTGCTTACACTGGAATGTTGTGCATTTAGAAAAATTATTTAGTATAGTATAAATTATTTCGGATATATGAATCTTTTGAAATTTAAATAAACAAGCTAAACCCAATTTAATAACTTGTTGCGGTATAATTATTGTTTATACATACGCGGTTTTTGGAAAAAAAATATACACTTGGCTGTACTGATATTTGAAATAATCCAATAAATATTTTAATGAAACATATATACATATTTACTTAATTTGTTCTTCATAACACTTCATAGCTCTTTTGAAATTCGGCGTTGAAATATATCTCCACAGGCTTGGTCTGAAGTCCAATTTATCAGCAAGAATGAAAATATCGTGAACTAACTGTATCAACTTTCTCACAGGAGAACCTTTAGGTAGGTTAGGGTCTAGGCAATTCAAGCGGCCTCCTAATGCTACAACACCGATCGATTCTAGAGCCCATAAATTCATTTCGGTATCGAAGTTTCCCTCTAGCATATTTTTCTCATTACGTATTAATCTCATCCTGCAAATATTGTTAAATATATTTACTGTATGTATATATTCAATCGTAAAAATAAGTATATGAACTTTTGTACATTTGCTAATAATCTATTTCTTACATGTTTTTGCTTCATCCAAAATATATTAATTCCAATGACTTATGGTCAAATAAATATATAACGAGTGCTTTTTATAGCTGTGATAGCCCAGCAGTGAGACCGTGCGACTCTTTCGAGGGGAACACGATTTCAGACCCGGGCAGGGCACCAATGAGATTTTCTATTAAAACTCATGTGTCTAATTGATAATTGTAATTTATCACACGCTTTTCGGTGAAGGAAAACATCATGAGGAAACCAGCATATCTCTAGAGAATTTTGGAGATATGTGTAACCTACCAATCCGCATTGGAGCAGCGTGGTAGGTCTTAGCTCCAACCCTTCTCTCCAGAAACGGATAGAGGAGGCCTATTCCCAGCAGTGGGATTGTAACAGGCCGCTACTTTGAGTGCTTCTTGTCTAGAAATGAGTGTATAAATTGGTATAGAGATACTAGTAAACCGTTTTGATTCCATTTTCCGTGAATCCTTCATAGTAAGCCATAAGTCACCTGATAACCATGAATAAAAAAAAAGGGAAAAAAAATACCTTTTGACCATATCCTCTGCTACTTCATTAAGTGTACTGGCATACAATTTTATAGTTTTTGGTTGTAACAAAATGGGATTTACTGTAGATCTGAATTTCTTCCAAATATCACCATGGCTGAGACAAGTAAAGAAACATATTTAAATCTTTAATTTAGGCGTTACTTTGCGGCATTCCGAATGTACAAATGTATTTAAAAATATATTTTGCTATAATCTGATATGATGTTTTAAGACAATTTGTGTAATGCTAAGTGTAGGACAATGTGTTCTCATACCTTAAGGTGTTTTACCGTGTTCATGAAATGACGACGTCGTTATGGTAATCATAACTTGATTTTAATTTTTAAGTTATTATTTTTTCAATAATGTTATGTTTCTAGATCTTAATAACATCTATAAAACAATTCATCATACATACGAATAATCGTATATTTTGGTCTTCGCATAATTTAATTTTTACACTTTGAAGTCCCCTAAAAAGGTTTATGTTTTGATAATATATTATCAAAACATAAATAAATTCAATTTTAATTCTTGTCTCAATAAAATTTTGGTTACTTTTATATCACAGATTATGAACATTAAATTTTAAAATTGAACTACCCGGCATAGTACCCGGCATTAAATAATGCTCATCGATGTTTACAACGAAACAGCCGGCCAGTTCGGTTTCGTAGAGCGCTGTCGCTGTCACACACGGGTTCATCAGTCTGTGCGACAGAGACGATGCTCTATAAAGCAGAATCAAGCCGATTTCTCTCTCTAAGCCTCGATGTGCATTATTTATTGCCGGGTACTATATCTAATATAGTGATAGTGCTTAATACGTACTCTGTGATCAGACCGGTCGGCGAGTCGGGAGCAGCACCTTTGTTTCTGTAAAAATTCGTCCGGAAATATTCTAGCGTGTGAAAACCTGGACGAACTGGCATCCAATTCTCACTTCGAAGAACCTATAAAAATGAAATTATAGCTGACCAGGCAGGACCTTCGGACTTTATAGGTGAATGGCTGTGGCCACGACTACGTTGGCGTTAATTTTTGTAGAAGTCAGTTTTATTCAAAATCTGATTCAAATCCAAAAGTAGTAATAATATTATCTTACTATAATACAATGCTAAATGGATTGTGGACTATCCTTTTTTTCATACCCGATGCATGTAAGATTCGTAAAAACACATGCACAAACAAACCTCTACCACTGCCACCACGATACACAAATTATTGATTCAAATCATTCTTTAGTAGGTAAACTTATGAATAAATGCTTTTGAATTGTCAACTTCTGCTGATTCGGAAAATTGCTAATGAGAAGGGCAAGCCACAACCTCGGCGGTTGCTCTTTTCTTCGTGAAATAAAATTTGAAAAGTTAAGTTTTATTGTTTATAAAAAGCTATGAAACGGTGAATCAGTTCTCTAAATGGTATAGTTCAAATTCTCTTAAGTTAATTTAAATTGTATGATTTCGTATAGCAAATTATAGAATTAGCAGATAGATCCACTGGCTTTACATCAAACCACACAATTAAAATTTTATGGTAGTTTAAACATTGTGCTTCGAGGTTTAACTGCTAAACTGTTTCATCTATGTGTAAAGGTTTAGTTGACAAATTTTGCCAATGATGTATAATATCTTAACGATTAACCGCAAATCTTTGCGATTTTATCAATGGAGTGATAGTAGAGATTTGTGCTTGTGCATGTGTTTTTCCGAGTCCTGCATGTATCGGGTATAAAAATGGATAGTCCACTCTACATTTAGAATTATATATATTTTCTATGTATATTATCGCGGATTATAGCAATATAATTTTATTATTACGTTTGTATTATGGATCTCACAAAGTAACGCCTAATTCTATGAATTATTTAAATTTATGATTACAAATTATGCGTTATACTATTTAAAATTTATATAATTCATCTGTAGGTGAAAGCTACAGGACCTTAAGTCATATTTTATAAATTATTCAGAAGAGCTTTATTCAGTAGCTTTTACTCATTCACGCTTAGGGACTCAATGTCATTTATACTTTTACATCCTCGAAATTGGTGGCTGTTGGACTAAATTCTTCTTCTTTTTCTTCCTAAGGTGCCATCTTCTTTCGAAGTTCGGCGATCGATAAGGCAATTTGGACCATCGATGCTACTCTAAATAAGGAACGAGTGCTTTTGCTGAACCATTGGCGTAGATTTTTTAGCCAAGATGTTCTCCGTCGGCCCACACTTCGTTTAACTTAGATCTTGCCTTGTATGATAATGGACTAAATGTCTTTTACCATTTGATCAATACGAGTGTACTCTGAATAATAATCATTGAAAATACAAAAATGACAAAAATGGACTGGGAAGAAATGGGAAAGCTAAGGGACCTTTAGCTTTCACCTACGGATATCAATAAATCCCTTAAGAATGTATGATGATGTACGTACCTGTGCTGAAGCTTCCGCATCGTAGAGAATGATAATGGCAGGTGCGCCGAAGAAGCCATCAATTTTGATAATGGGTCCAAATGCTTCATATAAAACTTTATTTAATAGATCTTCGGTTTTGAAAAACGCACCTATTGAATTATTAAAGAATTACTAATCTAAGAGACCATTGTTAGTTATTTATAGGTTTATTATTGGTAAGACTATTTAAAAACACTCTTCTTCCCATGTAGGAACTCCCAGTGTTGAACAATGGGGTCAAGCTTAGATAAACGTTAGACCACCATGTCTCGGCTTTTTAATGCTTTAAAATAAATATATGGGAGAAACCCAAAGTAAGTTAATACTTGTGTTATGGGTGATGGATAACTGGTAAATATACTACATATATAATTTTAAATATATACTTAAATACAAATAATACACCCAGGCTCAAAGAACCAACAATTTTTTTATAGAAAATGTTGGCCCTCGGCGGGAATCGAACCCGCGACCCGCGGAGCTGAAGTCAGGGTCACTACCCACTGCGCCAACGGGCCAGTCAAAGTTTGCATTGGGTTGACGTTAATTGTCAGCATTGTCGAAGCTACATGCCATAAAAAATCGCATATCTTACCTCCAGGTAGAAAATGGTGTAACTGTCCAATTATGGGTAAAGAGGATGGTCCTGGAATTTCTTCCCACGATTTCAATGGGGCATTTTCCACACTTGGATTGATAGTTGCGCTGTTAACCGCGATTGATCTGTAAATAATAGCCACAATCGATCTGTAAATTATAGTCGCGGTTGATCTGCAAATAATAGCCGTGATTGATCTGTAAACAATAGTCGCAATTGATCTGGAAATACTAGCCGCGACTGATCTGTAAATAATAGCCGCAATTGATCTGTAAATAATAGGCGCAATTGATCTGTTAATGAAAGCCGCGATTGACCTGTAAATACTAGCCGCGACTGATCTGTAAATAATAGCCGCAATTGATCTGTAAATAATAGGCGCAATTGATCTGTTAATGAAAGCCGCGATTGACCTGTAAATACTAGCCGCGACTGATCTGTAAATAATAGCCGCAATTGATCTGTAAATAATAGGCGCAATTGATCTGTTAATGAAAGCCGCGATTGACCTGTAAATACTAGGCGCGACTGATCTGTAAATAATAGCCGCAATTGATCTGTAAATAATAGGCGCAATTGATCTGTTAATGAAAGCCGCGATTGACCTGTAAATACTAGCCGCGACTGATCTGTAAATAATAGCCGCAATTGATCTGTAAATAATAGGCGCAATTGATCTGTTAATGAAAGCCGCGATTGACCTGTAAATATTAGCCGCGACTGATCTGTAAATAATAGCCACGAATGAACTGTAAATAGTAGCCTCGACTTATTTGTAAAAAGTATTGAGAATATCGGAACAAATTCGTTTGATTCCATTCTTTGACCTTTTTTATTTGTCTATGGGTTTGAGTTTTTAACAATATTAGTAAATTAATATAATATCTTAATTCTTATTTATGTGTAAAAGATAAGTATAAAAATAAACACAAATTTATAGTAAATGTGTTTGTATGTTAATTAACCTTATCAAAGTTAGAGTCACCTTTAAAAGAATAATTCAAGCATTGATAATATGTTCACTTTATGATGATTTTAATAAAATTAAAGGTCTGACCTTGTGAATTGCTTACTAGCATTTTTGGCGATGTAATATGATCTCCTTATAATCTGCATTTTCTGATATCATAACACGAAATACGTCCTTTGGTTGTTCACTTACATAAACATTAAAGTGCATCTAAATCGAGTTGCTACTTGAATAACTCATAATAAGTACTTTAATAACAAATCTTATCAATGTTTTCAATCTATAGATACTTATAAATCCTGCGTAGTTTGTTGTGAATGATCGCCCGTGAAGTTATGATATCTGTTCGTAACTCGGCTCCAAATGTTCGTAACCTTCAAAAGTTCATACACGTATGGTATTAAATAAACATTGCCGTGACTAACGCTGTGATTGGACAAAAACTATGTAAATTATGTGTGAATACACATATTAATAGAATTAAAATTGCAGCAGTTTAGTTGTGGCGATTTATTGCTATAGAATTTTCACAGGACATCGTGCATACAAGAGTAGGGTATCCATAGGCCTGTAAGTAGGAGTTTCGCAACAAAGTAGTAATAAGAGAGGAAATGTCTCCTCTAGTGTAAGTATAACTCTATGGATGAAAAGCATAATGCATTAAATTCTTAAATTACAAAAAAAATAAAGGCTGTGTGTGAGGAGAATTTTATTTTTCTCTTAGTTAAAAATCTTAAAAGTAAAGTAAAGTAGCGACCTGTTACAATCCCATTGCTGGGAATAGGCGTCCTCTCTCCGTTTATGGAGAGAAGGGTTAGAGCTAAGACCCACCACGCTGCTCCAATGCGGATTGGTAGGTTTCACATATCTCCAGAATTCTCTAGAAATATGCAAGCTTCCTCACGATGTTTTCCTTCACCGAAAAGGGTGTGATTAATTGTAATTATCAATTAGACACATGAGTTTTAAAAGAAAAACTCATTGGTACCCGGGTAATATAAATATTCTTTTAAATTAAAGTATTTATCGAGCGTCATGAATATCAATTGCAGGGCTATTTATTACATAAGCCGTGTGGTATCCGGCTGAGTACAGTAGACCACACTCATTTCTTACCGCGGTGTCGTAAAAGGCGACTAAGGTAAGTTGACGCGCCGTGTGGTATCAGGTTGAGTAGAATAGACCACCCTCTTTCTAACCGAGGTGTCTTAAATACGACTAAGGTAAGTTGATGTCAGGCAGGCGGCCGGTCGTAAAATACATCATGTGACAACATGTTTATAACATGTTGTGCTGAAACTCACTTAGAGTGGTATAAGGGCAGGAGGATGATGAGAGATATTTATAACATATTTTTTTCTGGACAGTTCACGAAGTTCCCAAAGAATTTTCGTTATTATTAAGTTATTAAAAAGTTATTAGGCTGTAAGTAGTGGAAGCAATTTCAGGTGTTAACAGCTGTATTTGTCATGACTGTAATAGATATTTATGTTGGCGACATATTAACAGATAACATTCACGATTGTCATCGTGACAGCGAACAATTAATATTAACGCTTGATTACATTAAAAACTACTGATAAAATAAAAAACATTATACTGATATACAATGTAATATTTCTGAAAGAAAAAAGAGGAAATTTATTTGCCGCAATATGTGCCCCGCTAAACGCCAATTCAGCTGAGCTATACCGGTGACTTTGGCTGTTTTACGGATTTCTTCATTTTTGATTTGATCACGTAGAGATACTCCAAGCATGGCTCATAGTCAGCGACAACGTTTCGGATCTGTATGGCATCACTGGCAACATGCACTGTTCGGAAACTTTGGTCTTCAAGCGGAGGGCCGATTGGCGTTGGGGTATTTAGGTAGAGATCTTTCATTCTAAAAGCGCACGTCCCTCCACCAAATGACATTATTTTAATGTGTGAGATAAAATATTGACTGTACTATCTTATATGTGTGCGCGCAGCAAATTCAAAGTTGACTCGACTCATTCGCGCACTTAAAGGTCAACTAATTGCTCGACTCGTATAAGTCAAGCATTTATATGGCGTCTATTCTGTCACGCGTTCCTATCATTTCTGCACTGGCTGACCAACCAATCCGGTTACACGGGTTACAAGTAACGTTTGCATAAAAATAAAATTAATATATATAATATTTATAATCAAATTTATGTTGAAAATTCTTTAGAATGAAAAGTAAGTTTTTTAACGTTTCCCTGGAGTAATAGTAAGCGCTGTGGATTGTAAACGTGAAGTTCCGCATTCGAATCCTAGAAAAAACATATTAGTATATTTCTAAAATTTATCCCTGGTCTTGACTAGATAGATACTTCCGACGTACCCTTCGAACAAAGACGTACCACCAAGCGGTTTAGCATTCAGGTACGATGTCGTGTAAAAACCCTGAATGGTTACACGTTTAATCTCCAAACCCTTTCAAGAAACTTAAACTACATCGGCATCCATCAGGTGAATTCGCAATCAAGCTGCTAGCTTGTCAACTTTATTTAATAAGGATCATATCATATATTCATTATGCAACTATTGAATGATTAATAAAACGTAATGTACAGAAGTCTGTTCATTTATTTTATAAGTAAAAAAAGAAAAAAATTAAACCGCAATAAATATTTACTATTTTAACGCTATTCACTCACGTCGATATTTAGATTCAGACTCAACATTAATTATAAATTTAAATTTTTCATATATTCTATCTCAATATCATTCACATTTCGACACGTATTTTCCCAATATTTCTATCAATCATGTCAATTCGTTCCTTAATTAAAGCAATGACTTTAATGATGAAATAATGATAGATGTTAAGTTTTGTCCGTTTTTTTTCGCCACATGGTTTTATAAAATTCTCCATATTTTTCTATTAAAGAAAAAATTATCTAATTATTATTTAAAATAAAAAATATTTATCGTCTTTTTTTATGACATGCTAACTGTACTTTTGGCAATAATCGATGCGTACTTTCGTGTCTGTCCGGCAACTGAGTAACCAATTAGAATAACAAGTTTGCGTGTATTTCGTCTGTACATAAGTTTTTTGTGTGTGAGTAAAGACATTGGAGGGGCGTGCACTTTTAAAATGAAAGATCTCTAATCCCGCACCGGAAAACGCAGCGTCGGTAGACCCCCTACTAGCCCTTACTTACGACATCAAAAGGTAGCAGGGAGCCACTGGATTCAAGTGACGTTGTTAAGTCTTTAAAACGAGTCAGTGTAACGGGTTAGATTTGGCAGAAAAATTATATAGCAACCAGGATAAATACCAAAATTTAAATTGTAATAAAATTGATTATAACTCATTATTTTCTTAGTTTTCTCTATATGTTTTTCTATACAATATGGTTAATTGAAAAGAACATTAAATTGAATATAGCACGCACAGGCGTGGCGTTCATAATCTCAAAATACTAAAGGCTCTAAGGGCATTGTATGGGTATTATATTTTGTTATACGTCTTTAAAGATAAAGTTGAATGGTCCGATATTATAGTTCAATGAGCTGGTTATGGTTTTCAACGGCGGTCCGAACCATTCCACATGGAAGTTTTCTATCACTTTAGCAAGGAATGTCTCCATCTCTAATTCTGCTATCCTCCGCCCTGAGAATAGGAATATTGAAAAAATTACTTTACAAAATTACAGTACATAATGCAAAAAGGAAGGGAATTTCGATATAATCTTAATCTATTTTATCATAACTAGCTGTCCCAGTAGCTTTGCCAGCATGGAAGTCAGCGTGTCACAAATTATTTCTAGAATTCAAATTTTAAACATAAAAGTAGTTATTGTGAGTTAACCATAAGAGATAGAGATTTGCTACCCCGGACTTTTTTGTAGTATTTTCATATATTTACAATTCTCTAGTACATTACTTTACCGTAACTCTGCTGGTTTACGCAGCGCACGCGACTAAAAATCCCAGCAAGCAAGTTTTTTAACAACTGCGCGATCTCTTCAACACAATTTACATAATACCGATATGTACTATTTATCTAAACCATCCGGAAGCATTTAACTATCTTTTGTTGAAGAACGTACAAAAATCCGTTCGATTGATTTTGAGAAAATCGATTACATACAGACAGACAGCTTTTAGGGACTTTGTTTTATAATAAGTATAGATTATGATTATATTCGACATTCAGTAAGGCTATACAAATATCATAATATTAATCTCTTCTCAATTTAACCTTAAATAAATGAGTACAAATGTCAAAGAGATATTATATATAACAAGAGTGGGGGACTATAGACAGGACTGTAAGTGATAGCGACACATTTTGGTCTGTACATATAAATATATCTGCAGACCTTTTTTATATGAACTTTAATTATGCCAAATCTCAAACTCGTCGATCTGTTCTTTATTTTCTAAATTAGAAGTGAAATATCATCTGACTTATTATGAATAAATAACATACTTAAAAATCAACTGCCAAACAGACTTATTATTTTATAGTAGGAGTACCATATGCAGGTCTGTGAGAGTGTTACAATAAATTATGAGACGAAGGATGTCGTATGCTTCATTTTTGTATAATCACGCATAAAAAAGAGAGACAGATAGATCACTCTCATTTGCTTGCTCTTTATTGTAATATTGCACATTTTGCACATAAAGGCTGTGATAGCCTAGCGGTGAGACCGTGTGACTCTCTAGAGACGATGATAGGTTCAAATCTCGGGCAGGCACCAATGAGTTTTTCTATTAAAACTTATGTGTCTATTTGATAATTAAAATCTCTCACACGCTTTTCCGAGAAGGAAAACATCGTGAGGAAACCTGCATATCTCTAGAGAATTCTAGGGACGTGTGTAACCTACCAATCCGCATTGAAGCAGCGTGGTAGGTCTTAGCTCCAACCCCTTCTCTCCAAAAAACGGAGGAGGCCTATGCCCAGCAGTGGGATAGTAACAGGCCGTTACTTTAGTTACTTTTTTTACATTTTGGGCCGACTTCCTTACTCTAGTATAATAACTCTATGATAAATGTGTGAGCGTGTGTCAAAAGCATAGTAGTAGGTGTAACGATTTTTTATTGATTTAATGGACTTCATATCTTCTTCTTCTTCGTCAATCGATAGACGTCCACTACAGGACATAGGTATCTTCATGGGGTATCCACACCAGACGATCTTATGTCGCATGCCCTTTTTGAGGTTGTTAAACCATTTTGTGAGGGTCAACCGACACTGCGTAGTCCGGTACATTTTAAAAATAATATTAGCATTCTTCACTTCTCAGCCACGTAAACTATTATTGTGTTCAATTTGCTACTCCTTATATGGTTAAAAAAAGGGGATACCGGGGGGGATATAGAGATACCGGGGGGAGGGATATAGAATAAATATCCTACCTATACACATTCGTACTCCAAATCCGAAAGGGTTCCAAGCGAAGGGATGCGCGTTACCATGGTATAAGGGATCGGTTTTGTCGACAATCCATCGCTCAGGTATAAACTTCTCCGGCTGAGGGAAGTGTTCTTCCATCATGGATATGGCTTGATGACAGAATGATACATGTGTCTAGAATATTCAATAATATTCAGTTAAAAAATTATACACTGTGAAGACTCTAGAAATATCGACATTATTAATGTACGTAATGTTTCCAAACAAATTTTAAATTAATTAGGTTTTAAAATGAATGAATGAATGAATGAATGAATGAATGAATGAATGAATGATAATGCTTTTATTGCACACCACAAAAAATACATAAGCACTATAATTAAAACAAAATAAGGTTGCACAACCTGGCGGTCTTATCGCTACATAGCGATCTCTTCCAGACAACCAGTTAAGTAAGAGGACATACCTATGGATACAAGGTAGGTGTGGTGTAAGCTATTAAGAAATAATATATACATACACATACACATATAAAATATAACATATACATACATAAATAAATATATAAAATAAACATACATATATAATGCTTATAATCGTCATAATAGCAATAGAAGTTATTGTCACGGTGACAAAGCGATAGATAGGAAGTGATCCTTGACACGATTTTTGAATACTCCCAACGATGGCGATTTCCTAATATTCAAAGGTAATGAATTCCAGACCTTGATTGCCTGAACAGTAAACGATTTATTATAGAATATGCTATTGTGTCGAGGCATTTTCAAAAACAGCATATTTGAGGAGCGTGCAGGTCTGGAGTAATGAAACTCTAAGAAATTAAATTTATCTTTCAAGTAACTTGGAGCACTTTGGTTAAATAATACACAGTACAGAACAGAAAGAGTGTGCAAATTCCGGCGAAAACGGATTGGTAACCACTTGAGACGAGAACGAAATTCGGATACGTGATCATACTTGCGTAAGCCAAATATGAATCTAATAGAAATATTTTGAAGTCTCTCAAGTTTATTCAGTTGGTCTTGGGTTAAATTAAAATAACTTGAGTCAGCGTAATCTAGGATAGGAAGAAGAAGGGTTTGTGCAAGCATAATTTTGGTTGGAATTGGGAGAAGATAGCGTAATCGGCGTAAGGAACGCATCGCTGCAAAAGTTTTCCTGCTTACATCTTTTAACTGATTTGACCAGCATGTTATATATAAATGTTATATATAAATGACTTCTTATGTGAATATTCTTATTATCTATATCTCTCTATACTATAATGTAGTCGGGAACATTATATCTATAATAAAACTACCTATGTACTAAACAGTAGGTATACCTTAAGTATTTCCTTTAAGTATTTGCTATTGATTTCTAATATTTAAAACAACATTCCTTTACTAATTATTTAACTTTAGTTTCACATCTATTAAATCTACATTTTAAAATGTAAATTAAATTTTATCAAATTGAATGATCCAATCTACAGTCATACATAATCAACACACCACAAATCAAAAAAATATTAGGTCCTTACATATGAAATTGGCGTTTTGTCATACTGGCCACTTTGATCTCAAATATTACCTTTATGGTTAGGAATTCCAAATTCAAATTCATACAGCTATTTACTCATGCATTTGTGTTTCAAACCCCCTAATTCATTTGTTTTTTCTTCTTTTGGTTTTTTCTTTGTGTCACTGTGTTTACAAAATGGAAAACATGAAATATCGCGTTATTTACGAGTATGAGTTCCACCGTGCCACCAGTGCTGCAGAAACGGCTCGAAGGATTAATGATGTGTATGGTGACGGTGTCACAAAAGAAAACACAGTGCGTTTTTGGTTCCAACGTTTCCGTTCTGGAAATTTCGACCTGCAGAACAAGCCTCGTGGACGGCCGGAGACCAAAGTTGATAATGAAGAATTGACGGCTATTGTGGAAGCGGATCCATCGCAAACCACGTCCGAGTTAGCTGCAGGCTCCGGTGCTAGTGATAAAACTATTCTAATCCATTTGAAGCAAATTGGGAAGGTGAAAAAGCTTGAAAGGTGGGTACCTCATGAATTGAGTGAAGCAAATCGACAAACGCGTCGACTGCTGCGTTACGTTACTCAACCGGCACAATAATGAAGGAATTTTAAATCGAATCATTACCTGTGATGAAAAGTGGATCCTCTACGCTCATCGCGATGGCTGAACCCTGGCAAACCAGCCAAATCCTGCCCTAAGCGAAAATTGACTAAAAAAAAGTTGCTTGTAAGTGTTCGGTGGACTAGTGCTGGTGTCGTTCACTACAGCTTTCTTAAATCTGGCCAGACGATTACGGCAGATATCTATTGTCAGCAATTGCAAACCATGATGGAAAAGCTAGCTGCTAAACAACCGAGGATGGTCAATCGCTCTAGGCCACTGCTGCTTCAGGTCAACGCTAGACCACACACTGCACAACAGACGGCTACCAAATCAGAGGAGCTTCAATTAGAATGTCTTAGACATCCACCGTACTCTCCGGACCTTGCTCCAACAGATTACCATTTTTTTCGCAATTTGAATAACTACTTGCAAGGAAAAAAATTGAACTCCGATGGGGCAGTCCAAACCGCCTTCAAAGATTTTATTGATTCCCGCCCGAATGGTTTTTTTTAGTAAGGGGATCAATGAACTACCTATGAGATGGCAAAAGTGCATACATAGCAATGGTACAGACTTTGATTAATTAAATATATTTCATTAAAAAAAAACGACTTTATGTTCCTCCTATAGAAAACGCCAATTTCATATGTAAGGACCTAATATCTGCTACAATGTGTCCCAAAGATGGGCCCATGTCCCGCAGGGGGGCAATTTGGTTATTAATGGGGTGAGGGGAATTTGGAAAAGTTTCCACACGAGTTAAAATCTTTCGTTTCGGGCCATTTAAATGCAATGATAGATTTCGTTGCCAGATTCTTGGTTAAGAAAGGTTGGGGAAACACTAATCTAGAATATAATATTACTTACGTCTTTAGGTATTTTATAGCCCAAAATATTGTACTCCTTAGATGTCAGTCTTATGTTTCCTGCAACGACAGGCAATACTCGCATAGATTCCTTAAGACATGCTTTAAGGTATGGTCGTTTTTCTTTGTCAGACATAATCTCTTCTCGAAGTTTATTTTGTTTATCCGGATTTTGTGCCAGCAAAAATAATGTCGATGTTATAGTATTAGAAGCCTGTGTAAAAATTTAAATTATATAAAACTAGACATAAAACAAAGTAAGGATTGCAAGTTTTTAGACTAAAGTGTAATTCAAAACTAATAATAAAACTATTTTGCTACAATCCGCGATAAAGTAAATAGGAAATATATTATCGCCTTATCCCGCTCTGAGTGGGGTCGGTATAACATGTTACCAACATGTTGTCACATAATTTGGCTACGTATTTTACGACAGGCCGCCTGCCTGACGTCAACTTACCTTAGTCGCCTTTTACGACAGGTAAGAAATGAGGGTGGTCTATTCTACTCAGCCGGATACCACAAGGCGGAAGAAATATATTATATATAATGCTAAATGTAGAGTGGACTATTCGTTTTCACAAAACACAAACACAATAAAACACATGCACAAGCCGCCACCACCGCTTACACAATATACAAGCACTACACACGTTCACTATCACACTATAACACAACAGTCGTTTCGCCCCGCAACCGAAGCATCATCAAGAGATAGACTCCACGAAAAAATCGCAATCGCAATCGCAAAATCACAGTTATTTAATTAATTATTATTAGTTTAATACAATACCATACCGTATCGACACCAGCAAATAACATATCAGTCGCCATTATGACTGCTACATTCTCGTCAATTTCAAGTAATTTCTCTAAAACACCTTTTTCTTCAGTAGATGTTACGTTCTTCGTTTTGAACTCTTTCATAGCTTGTGCAATGAAGTACTTGCTTATACTGTAATATTGTAATTAAATAATATATAATATAGATTTCCAATAATCAATAATCATATAAAAAAAAAATTCTTCATATTTTTCAATTCGTATTTTATGGCAATAGATCTTTATTGCCATATATAACTTAATTAAGTTAAAAATTGTTTATTTATATGAATTTTTTCATTTCGTATATCTACGAAATTCATAAACTTTTACAATCTATACTTATTATAAAATAAAGTCCCCAAAGCTGTCTGTCTGTATGTAATCGATTTTCTCAAAATCTACTGAACGGATTTTAGTACGGTTTTTACTAAAAGGTAGTGCAATTCCCCGAAAGGTTTAGGTTAATAGAACATAACGGATTTATGTAAATTGAGTTGAGGAGGTCGTTTTACAACAATTTTTAGTGGGGGTAGTAACAAACCAGTGTCGATTGTAGTTTAGAGGGGGAATAGGTATAAAAAGCGGTGTAGGTTATCAGAGAGCTGGTCTCCTGCCGAAACTCGAGCGACTATAATATCCTAAACACTGAATTTCACGCGGGCGAAGCCGCAGGTATTTCTAGTTGAATCTAATTTACTTTGAATTAGTTATCGATAAGCTATTTATATTGTGACTCTATTATGATATTTTTGACCATACTCAAACAAAATATATATATATTATACATTTACTTTATTTGATCTTCGTAACACTTCATTGCTTCTTTGAAAGTTGGCGTTGAAATATATCTCCAGAGACTTGGTTTGAAGTCCAATTGATCAGCAAGAACAAAGATATCGTGAACCAATTGTATCAACTTTCTCACAGGAGAACCTTCAGGTAAGTTAGGGTCTAGGCAATTCAAGCGGCCTCCTAAAGCTACAACACCGATCGATTCTAGAGCCCATAAATTCATTTCCGTATCGAAGTTTCCCTCTAGCATATTTTTGTCGTTGCGTATCAATCTCATCCTGTCAAAATAACAAAATACATACATAAATATGGGAAACAGCTTGAAGCAGAAGCTTGGAGCTTATCAGTTATTTAATTCTGATAATGTTTTCATAATCAATCTCTTCTTCTCTTCTTTCTTAACCGATGGACGTCCACTGCTGAACATAAATCTATGGGATCTCTATGAGGTAACCAATACATCATTGTTCGGGCAATTTTTTCCGCCGAGGGTAATCGGGGCTTACTGCACCTGAGGCGGTGCGGGTAGGTGGCACAAAAATGTCACACAAGAGAACAAAGAGATCAGTCGGTGGCGCAACACGGTGAATTCGGTACTCGCGGTATAATTAGTGTTAATATCGGTGTTCGGTGGACATTTATCATTAATATATTCGGAATATTAAAGACAAATCGGTGTCTGTGGGAATAATAAAATAGAAGAAGAAAACAGTAGTGATTCCACGAATAAAAGTGGCTTTGTTATACTCCGGCCGGAGCGGCGTGGACACCATACCCTACAGAGGAGCTTCCCAGTGAAAGGTCAGTATCCTTTGATTATTCGGGGTGGAGAAATTGCTGGTTGTCTGCCTATCCTAATTACGCTCACCAACTGTAGCTATCGAAGGGCACGCAGTAGGCGCGAACAATCATAATCAATACATAAATATACAATAGTAAATATATTAATATAGGTTACTCTTAAGCTTAAAGCAGAAAAATATTTTGCGATAACTGCACACCGGTTTTGCAAAATATGCATCATTTAGATATGAATTTGATATTTCTGTAAAGTAGAAAAAAAAAGTAAAGAAGCGGCCTGTTACAATCCCACTGTTAGGAATAGGCCTCCTCTCTCCATTTCTGGGGAGAAGGGTTGGAGCTAAGACCAACCACGCTGCTGATTGGTAGGTTACACACATCTCCAGAATTCTCTAGAGATATGCAGGTTTCATCACGATTCCTTCACCGAAAAGCGTGTGATAAATTGCAATTATCAATTAGACACATGAGTTTTAATAGAAAAACTCATTGGTGCCTGCCCAGGGCTGAATTCGTGTTCCCCTCGAAAGAGTCGGACGGTCTCACCGCTGGGCTATTACAGTTTAATATCTATCACAGATATATCTGTATGGTCAAACAAAAAAGGTTGACTTTATTTTGATTATTTATTTGTAGAGCATTTTGTACCTTTGACTATATTTACTCGAGGATGAAATATAATCCCTTTGTCGGTATGTATCTATGAGTGGGTTTATGGAATGAGAAAGATTAAAAAGGAAGAATGAATAGATGAATTAATAAAATCTATCGCATATAGAATACGGACCTGTTGACCATGTCTTCTGCGACTTCGTTAAGTGTGCTGGTGTACAATTTTATTGTTTTCGGTTGTAACATAATGGGGTTTACTGTTGATCGAAATTTCTTCCAAACATCGCCATGACTGTAATAAAGAAACATATTCATTTCTTATAAGACATTATCTACACCCTTAATCTCTACAATTAATTGCGTCTTACTATCCCATAGCTAGGTATAGGCCTTCTTTATTTCTTTTTTGCGAAAAGGGTTAGAGCTTTGACAATTAACGCTACTCTAATGTGGATTGGTAAGCTACATATATCCCTATTCTATAGAGGTATGTAGGGTTTGTCAAGATGTTTTCCTTCACCGAAAAGTGTGAGATCAATTGCATATATTAATTAGGCACATTCCAATTTATCGCATTGTGTCCCCTAAATTATATACCACACTAAATAATCTAGGTTTCTCTATATATTACAGCAGTTTAAAAATACTGTTAAAAAGAAGCTGATACAGAAAGCCTACTTCATTCTGTTAAGGATTACTTAGATGATAAGAATGTGTGGATATAGTTGCGCTTCTACCCTGTACAGGACAGTAGTGACTAAATGTAACTAGTTATAAGATTTATACTTTTAAAAAGAGCAACCGTTGAGTTTCTTGCTGGCTCTTCTCGGTAGGAACAGCTTTCCGAACCAGCGGTAGATTTTGACGATATTAAAACTCTTGTTTACAAGTTTACTTGAATAAAGAATATTTTGATCTTGAATTTGAATTTGAATATTGATTTGACGTACACAGCTTATTAATTTTGGGATATCCAACCTCGGTTGATCGCCTCTTCGGGTGACAAGAGGGCTGGCTCCTTTTTCGCACAAAGAGTCAGCTTAGCGATTCAACGCGGAAACGCTGCCAGCATTCTTGGGACCATTCCGCGTGGGCATTATTTGTATAGTACTAGCGTGTAAGTAATTTAAGATGGATATAACTCGTACATTAAAAAAAATGGAAGCTTTCAATACTTACTCTGTGATCAGACCGGTCGGTGCGTCAGGCGCTGCACCTTTCTTTTTATAATAATTCTTTCGAAAATATTCAAGCGTTTGAAAACCTGGACGCATTGGCAACCAATTTTCACTTCTAAGAACCTGCAAAAATGTTTTATAAATCAATTAACTAATTCGAGAATATATGTGAATGTTATTTTGTGAAAATGACGAGACTGTGAATTTGTATACAAACCAAAAACTAACTGTGTGAGATTAATTTATTATAATAATCATCATTCTCCTTTCTCCCTTCTCCCCATTTCCATTCTCCCTTGTCCCACTCTAAGTGGGGTCGGCACAACATGTTTAAAACACATTGTTGCATGTTTTGGCTTTTTATTTTACGACCGGCCGCCTGACTTCAACTTACCTTAGTCGCCCTTTACGGCACCTCGGTGAGTAATGTGGGTGGCCTATTCTACTCAACCGGATATCACACTATAGCAATAAATTACGTATTTTTATTTATAATAAACCCGCGGTTTCAATCGGTTCGAATTATATATTAAAATAAATGGTAGATATATATTATTTATAGAATTAGGTGTTACTTTGTGGAGATCCATAATACAAAAGTAATAATAAAATTATTTTGCTATAATCCGCGATACAGTAAATAGAAAATATATATAGTGCTAAATGTATAGTGGACTATCCGTTTTGCTTTGCGATTTTGTCGTGGAGTCTATCTCCTGATGATGCTTCGGTTGCGGGGCGAAACAATTGTTGAATTTGTGATAGTGAACGTGTGTAGTGCTTGTGTATGGTGGTAGTAGTAACAGTGGTTTGTGCATGTGTTTCTACGAATCCTTCATATAAAGGGTATGAAAAAACGGATAGTCCACTATACATTTAGCACTATATATATTTACTATTTACTGTATCGCGGATTATAGCAAAATAATTTTATTATTAGTTTTGTATAAATGGTAGAATTAAAAAAAAATGGAATTTGTATATTGTATACAGACTTTAATTGCACCAAATTTCACTAATATTATTCCAGTGGATTAGGTGAGAAAGCGTAACAGAGAGACAGAAAGACTGACGGACCGATTCGACGATCATCATAATTTGGATACGGAGAGTAATATAATCGTGTTAAAAATAGAATGATGTAAATATTTCCATATCTAAAAGCCTTTAAAGCGCGGTATCTGCTTCTCAAAATTATGAAATCAAAGCTTATATACAAGGTTACAACATACATATAAAAAAAGGCCGTTTTTCTTTCGGGAACGGAAAAAAAACTATATTGCATTATTAGCGAATACCACAAATGTGTTAATACTTAACTCATCAGTCCCTGCCCTTATCCCACTCTAAGTGGGGTCGGCACAACATGTTACAAACATATTGTCATATGATTTGGCTACGTATTTAACGACCGGCCGCCTGCCTCACGTCAACTTACCTTAGTCGCCTTTTACGACATCTCGGTAAGAAATGAGGGTGGTCTATTTTATGCAGCCGGATACCACACGGCATTTACCTTAGTCGCCTCTTACGACAACTCGGTAAGCAAGGAGGGTGGTCTATTCTATTCTGCCGGATACCACACGGCAGTGTTTTAATACTTAACTATAAAAATTAATGACTACCAGAATGTATTTACCTGCGCGGAAGCTTCCGCATCATAGAGTATTATCAAGGCAGGAGCCCCAAAAAAGCCTTCAAATTTTATAATTGGTCCGTAATTGTCATATAAAATTTTATTGAATACTTCTTCGGCTTTGTAAAAAGAACCTACGCAAAAAAACCCTTGTTAGTGAATTATTTTTAAATATAGTCGAATATTACACATGAATTTTATAGCTAATGCGGTAGAGATTATGGTTTTCTCGCCTAGAAAACAACTACGAAACGGGCAAGCGGAAAGCTAATTTAGATTTACTTCACACATATACACGATGTATACCAAAAGTGTTGTTAATATGAGTGTGGATGGATATATGACTATAGGGAGATCAATACATATAGATGGCTTATGTGAAGTATGATATGCACTTTTAAGTGCATATTATCCTTTTAAGGAGTAGCGCCAGTGGTGATAAATGGCAAAAGAGAATGTCTCTAACCCCCCTTAGAGTGGCATCTATACTTATTATAAAACAAAGTCCCAAAAAGCTGTCTGTATGTAATCGATTTTCTCAAGATCTACTGAACGGATTTTTGTACGGTTTTCACCAAAAGATAGTGCAATACTATAAATACATATCGGTATTATGTAAATTGTGTTGAAGAGATCACGCAGTTGTCAAAAAACATGCTTGCTGGAAGCTTTAGTCGCGTACGCTGCGCAAAACACCAGAGATACGCTAAAATAATGTACTAGAGATTTGTAGATCTATAAAACTACTACAAAAAAGTCCGCGATAGCATGTCCCTATCTCATATGATTAACTCACAATAACTAATTTTATATGAATTCTATAAAAAAAATTTTGACACGCTGATTTCCACTCGGGTGAAGCGGCTGGCACGGCTAGTAAGAGTATAAAAATGATGATAATGATTTGAATGCTTTTTTTAAAATAAAATATTCATGCTTACAAAACGCCAAAATATCTAATCCGCTTTTTCAATCTTCTTTTCAATCCTTTAAAAAATGAAATATCTAACCTCCAGGTAGAAAATGATGTAACTGTCCGATTATTGGTAAAGAAGACGGACCTGGGATTTCGTCCCATGATTTCAACGGCACATTTTCCAAATTAGCATTGATTGTTGCGCTGTTAACGGCAATCGATCTATAAAAAACAGGTAAAGAAATAAATGAATTAAATTTTAGCGACCTTTACTTATTTTCCGCAACGCATTGATGCCTTTGACATGTGATGACGATGTTGTATGGACATAGCACGAGCTCAAACACGAATTACAGAAGTCGCCTTCGGAGGACTCAAGAAAACCCAAAATTACTAAAACTAATTTATTTCTATATAAAAATCACAAACTAACTACAAACTAAAAAGCATCTATCCTAGCTCGATGCTAAGGAAAGAAAAGTTCTATTTTCTATATAAAAATTACAAACTAATTACAAACTAAAAAGGGTCTTTCCTAGCTCGATGCTAAGGAAAGAATGTCTTCAAATTAAATAACTATTCCTAAGGGCCGGCGGCAACATATCCGATTACAATGATTTCCCACACGGCGAAGGTGTCCTATGGTCCAGTTACGCCGACGATGTAAATATCCGACGTGGACCCATTATTTATTATAACACCACTATAGACTATAGAGCAACATTGTTACTATTATAACGCACGCAATAACAAGTAATATAATATGTCAATACAAGTCCATCGTGTTACTGAGGTGGTGCATTCTGAGGCAGTGAAATGTTTCCTTTGTAGAGATCTTTTATTCTAAAAGTGCACGCCCCTCCACCAAATAACATTATTTTAATGTGTGAGAGAAAATATTGACTGTACTGTTTTATATGTGTGCGCAATTTCAAAGTTGCCTCGACTCATTAAAGGTCAACTAATTGCTCGACTGGTATAAGTCAAGCATTTATATGGCGGAGAATGCACGCTTTGTATGAGACAACACGTCTATTCTGTCACGCGTTCCTACTTCCTATCATTTGTGCACTGGTTGACTAACATTAAGTAACGTTTGCATAAAAATAAAATTAATTTCATATTTATAATCAAATTTATGTTGAAAATTCTTCAGAATAAAAAGTTTTTAATGTTTTCCCTTGAATAGTAAGCGCGGTGGATTGTAAACAGGAAGTTCCGTATTCGAATCCTAGAAAAAACATATTTGTATATTTCTAAAATTTATCCCTGGTCTTGACTAGATAGATACTTCCGACGTACCCTTCTAACAAAGACGTACCACCAAGCGGTTTAGCATTCAGGTACGATGTCGTGTAAAAACCCTGAATGGTTACACGTTTAATCTCCAAACCCTTTCAAGAAACTTAAACTACATCGGCATCCATCAGGTGAATACGCAATCAAGAGCTAGCTTGCCAACTTAATTTAATAAAGATCATATTATATATTAATTATGCAACTATTAGAATGATAAATAAAACGTAATGTACAGAAGTCTGTTCATTTATTTTATAAGTAAAAAAAGAAAAAAATTAAACCGCAATAAATATTTACTATTTTAACGCTATTCACTCACGTCGATATTCAGATTCAGACTCAACATTAATTATAAATTTAAATTTTTCATATATTCTATCTCAATATCATTCAAATTTCGACACGTATTTTCCCACATATTTCTATCAATCATGTCAATTCGTTCCTTAATTAAAGCAATGGCTTTAATGATGAAATAATTATATATTTTAAGTTTTGTCCGTTTTTTTTCGCCACATGGTTATATAAAATTCTCCATATTTTTCTATTAAAGAAAAAATTATCTAATTATTATTTAAAATAAAAAATATAAAATATTTATCCTCTTTTTTATGACATGCTAACTGTACTTTTGGCAATAATCGATGCGTGCTCCTACTTTCGTGTCTGTCCGGCAACTGAGTAACCAATTAGAATAACAAGTTTGCGTTTATTTCGCCTGAACATAAGTTTTTTGTGTGTGAGTAAAGACATTGGAGGGGCGTGCACTTTTAGAATGAAAGATCACATTAGCATTAGTGTGAGTTAGTGTGAGTATATTCATGTACGTATTACACGTATGTGGTGCTGGTGTGAAATGCTGGGCTTATCTTGGACTGAGCACTGGACCAATGCGTCGATAATAAAAGGTTTAGATATAGAATAGGTTCTTAACTAAGTGTCTCCGTAGAATTCTTGAGTTCTTCGGATATATTGCTAGCAAGACTAGGCTATCGTCCGTATCGTAGCTAGGTTATCGTCCGGGACATATTATGTATCATAAAAATCAAAAAAAAGAAACGATACGAGGTAAACATATATTATAGTAGCATATCTGTCCTGGTTTCACACGGATTGTGGAATATACTAACGAATGTACTATTGTAAACTAACGAAACTGCAAATAAATTTAGTACCGTTTTTACTATTTACTAGGCTAACATATATACCCTGTATACCCTTCGAGAACAATAAAAAGCAGTACAGACTGTTTTACGTTTAACTTTATTTTAACGTTTTAGTAAACACGCATGAAGGCACGACTATAACTATTCTAGATATATTAAAAACGTCTCTGCTGATTGTATGTTTTACTAAAAGATAGAACAATTCTTGAGGGAGGTTAATAATGAATTCTCGGAATAGCTAACCCGTTGTTATGGGACTTTCACTGGAAGATAGAGGAGACTGTAGAGCAACGTATAGGCTTCTATCCAAGATTTCCCACGTAGTCTCGATATAAGCGAGTAACAATTTGTGATACACTGATTTAGCTAGTATAACATAAATATATGATATTTATTACTTTTATTTTATTTTATCTTTATATGGGAAATGATTAATTTGGTATTCAAACATAAATAACGCTTACATGAGTTTCCTTAACTATTCAGTGTTTTAACATAGTATTTTTTTATTTTATTTTCAAAAGAAAGAGTACTAAAATAAACATTTAAAATTTTAGGCACAAGCTCTTATTATTGCATAGTATTATATTAATCTTTGTCCCAAATAATATAGTAACTTTGAACTCTTTTTTCAACGTTTTAAATATAGTACTGTTACCTTGTGAACTGTTTACTAGCAGTCGTCGCTATATAACATGATCTTCTTATAGCCTGCATGTTTTGTAAATCACGACACTGCACAAATAAATTTGTTGTTCACTTCACATCAATTCCATTTTGTACTATATAACTCTTCACAAGTACTATTATACGACGCTATCAAATCTTATCAATGTTTTTAATAATAAATAGATAAAGATTCGGCGCAGTTTGCGATGAATGGTCTGCGAACTCGAACGTTTCAACTTTCAATACCTATTCGTTCGTAACAATCATTCATGAGTAGGGACAAATTAACATAGCTGTCCCGAACGTTGTGATTGGACGAAAATAATGCTTGCTGTATTATCTAGAGCATTCAATTCGCAGCAAATTAGCAGAAACTTTTTATTGCTATTATATTCTAGTAGGACATATTTAATTCAAAAGTAATAAAATTATTTTGCTAATGTTTTGCTTTGCGATCTTGTCGTGGAGTCTATCCCCTGATAATAGTCAACGTGTATAGTGTTTGTGTACTGTGGTGGCGGAGGTGGAGATTTGTGCATGCGTTTTCCTAAGTAGGATCCTGCATTCATGAGGTATGAAAACTTATAGTCCTCTCTACATTTAGCAATAAATATATTTCTCCTTACTTTATCGCGGAATATAGCAAATTCATTTTATTGTTACTTTAGTATTCTGGATCTCCGCAAAGAAACGCCTAATTCTATATATTACCTATTTAATTTGTAGAACTAGATATTATTTTGCGGAGGTTCTTAATAGAAAATAAAAATAATGATTCTTTATAAAAGTAATGATATTATTTTGCTATAATCCGTGATTAAAAATGTAATATAATCGGCTACTGTATCCTTGTAAGCGTAAATCTCTAAAAGCTAAATTAATTAATTTTAATTCAACATTATTGCATTTTTATACGAGCGTTTTATTATTATTATATATTTTTTTTATTCCGAAGTTCTTACAGAAAAACGAATTCCAGAATACTCACAGCATACATAAGTTGTTTTAAAAAAATAAAATATTAGCTTTTTCTATGTCATAGTTAAAAAGCCATTTGCATCACTTTATTACTGCTGACTAAACCTAAATTTATTGTATTTTTCGGGTGTTCCTGGAAGTTGTCTAGGGTAATTGAAATAGGGTGCTCTGCATAGTACAAAAGATTTATAATATACTAGCTGTGCCAACAACGGCTTCGCCCGCCTGGAATTGTGATTTAAGAAACTTTTCCCGAATTTTCGAAATTTTGAACATAAAAGTAGTTATTGTGAGTTAACCGTGAGAGATAGAGACTTACTATTGCATACTTTTTTGTAGTATTTTTATAGATCTACAATTCTGTAGTACATTACTTTAGCGTATCTCTGCTGGTTTACGCAGCAAACGCGACTAAAGCGCCCAGCAAGCAAGTTTTTTAACAACTGCGCGATATCTTGAGCACAATTTACATAATACTTATATGTACTATTTACTTTAACCACCCGGAAGTATTGCACTATTTTTTGGTGAAAACCGTAGAAAAATCCGTTCAGTAGATTTTTAGAAAATCGATTACATACAGACAGACAGCTTTTTGGGACGTTGTTTTATAATAAGTATAGATAAGGAGCATAAAAGATCAAAACTTTTGTCATTGTTGCCCCATGGCAGCAAAATATCAAGGAAACTCTATCTCAAGTGAGCATCCGATACGTATCAAAGGTATTTGTTATTCTCCATAGCGTTATATCTTCTTTTAACCCCTAAGGGTTCAACGAGAAAACTGAAAAGGTCGCCATGTGTTAATATCGAATTTATACGGTCTATTCCCTTTTGACTGGAATTTATTTGAATAGAGCCTTTAATTTAATTTATTCAGAGATATTGGGATTATCCTTTCGCATTTTATCAGCTTGGGAGATCGGAGGGTCGAAATTGTTTACCCTTTATGGTTGAGTTAATTTGAAATAAATAGTTAAGATGTATCAAAACTATCATACCCATTTTAGCTGTACGTGCAAAATGGATATATATTAAAAGTAGTTTGTGCACGCGACTTCGTCCGCAATGACTTTACTACTGAGATACAATTTAACTACCCTGCTGCTATCTCCAATCATACAATCATCGATTCGTTGTTGTTAACGTACGTGAAATAAGAAATAATAAACAAATAAATACAATTTTGCATTCATATAAATCTGAAAATAATAGAAATCATTCATCATTATAATATACAATGCCGTGTGGTATTCGGCTGAGTAGAACCACCTTCATTTCTTACTGAGGTGTCGTAAAAGATGAAAGTTAAGTTGAACCACCGTGAGGTATCCGGTTGAGTAGAATAGACCCTTCTCTTTCCTTCCGAGGGGTAGTAAAATACGACTAAGGTAAGTTGATGTCAGGCAGGCGGCCGGTCGTAGCCAAATCATGTGTCAACATACTTAAGCATGTTGTGCCGACACTTAGAGTGGGATAAGGGCAGAATGATGATGAGGATGAAGATGATAAGTTATTAGTATGTTGAAAATAAGTTAATACCAGTCATCACACAAATCCATAAAATCAGATGATTCATAAAAAAGTGGTATAGCATATTGCCTATTTTACATACACGTTGTAGCCATCACAGTTATATTACTCCATTTTTTAAATAGTATTTTTTGCCTCTATGAATGGCAATGTGTACTTGAATTGAACATTGCTACGAGGTTCCGTACAGAAATGTCGCACTAAGATTGATTTGCTGCTTTTGCGGAACTTTTGCTTGGTTATTTTTCAGACGGGATTTATAGCTGAAAGATAAAAGGACGGCTTATACCGTAGCTGACTGTGATCGTTAGATATTCGTTTGGGTTTTGCATTTGTATTTCAGCTCGATATATTTTGTAAGGGTGTGTGTGAGCTATATATATATCTCAGATCCCACCTATCGTGATCTAGATAAGCTCACGAGTCTCTGGTAACATTAAGAATAGTAGTCTAATTGGATCAGCAATACACTAACCAGCTAGCCAAGAATGTTGATGTTTATGGATTTGACTATTAAACCTACATATAACCTGTTTAACTTATCATTTTATTAAATTCAGTTTTAATTAAATAACGACAATGGATCAAATTCGGCAAACTGCTTAATAAAAATATTTCTCATTTCATACTATACGATATGAAAATATCGTATAGTATGAAATGAGAAATATTTTGAGCACACCTACTTATATGAAAAAATTACTTCCATTGTTTACACGGTATATAAGCAAAATCTGATCAAATCAACATATAACAATTTTATAAACAGTATAAAAATTTGAAATCTGTTCAGTTGTACAAAAAATAAATGCATATAAAGTTACGCGTCGTCAGCGACAGCGGTAACAAGTAAAACGCGCGTGTAATATTCAGAATAGTTCTCCTATGGTTTAAATTGGTTAATGGAAGTGAACTTTTCTTAGTATATGCTTTTAGTAGTGTAAAGTATATGCAAAGTACTTTTTTTAATGTTGAGATGGCCTAATAACTCCCGTATGTCCAAATTAATACCAAGTATTTGAAACGATTAACGGCGAGCGAGTTAAAGTGATTGTTTGTTGTATATTACGCGTAAGTGACGTCGTATTCACGGCGCTCTAATCAAGTTAATTAATAAAAAATTAAAATGGCATAAAAAATGGAAAATATATGGCAGACAAAGTGTTTATGATAATTTTACCTTTATTCGTAGATTAACTAAAAATTTAGAGATGACGTGTTATAATTTGTATATGTATAGAACAGAGCTAAATATCTCCCATAATTCTAAGCACTTTTGGTCGTTTATAAAATCTAAGAAAAGTCATAATACTATACCTTACACAATGTATTTTAATACCCAGATCGAAAACGATGGACAAAAAATTGCCGACATGTTAAATGATTACTTCCAGTCAGTATTTGAAAAGGAAAATGACAGTAACATATTTAATCTAAGAAACAGTGCTTCTAACCTGGCTATTATAAACCCAATTTTTATAACTAAAGAAAAAGTTGAGCTTTATCTATCAAAATTAGATACCACAAAAGGTTGCGGTCCTGATGGGATACATCCTATTTTCTTAAAAAAATGTAAGAGAATATGTCTTCTCCTTTAGCTTTATTGTTTAAAAAATCTTTGGATACAGGTCATATACCTAAAGAATGGAAAAAATCATTAATTACTCCGATTTTCAAGAGCGGAGATAAAAGTGACATTAAAAATTATCGTGGTATATCCAAGCTGTCGGTTATTCCTAAACAATTTTGAAAAAATAGTTTATGATACTTTGCTCCCCTTATTAAAACCGGTACTTATTCCTAATCAACATGGATTTGTTAAGAAACGTTCTACCGAGTCTAATCTTAATGAATTTTTAGATATTGTTCTTAGGGCTATGGATGCAGGCAATCAGGTTGATGTTATATATACAGATTATTCGAAAGAATTTGATAAAATTTGTCATAAAATCCTATTACAAAAATTAGAATATATAGGTATACATGGTGATTTACTTAGATGGCTTTCATCGTATCTTCGTGAAAGATCTCAGGCTGTAGCCGTCAAAGGGTTTACATCAAGTTTTGTTCCCATTACCTCTGGCGTCCCACAGGGCTCTCATCTCGGACCTTTGCTTTTTAATATTTTTATCGACGATGTTATTAACTGCTTCAAAACTTCACACGTCTTACTATATGCAGATGACACAAAGGTTGTTAAAATTATAAAAAATGACCAAGACTGTCTTGATCTACAGAAAGATCTAACTAACTTAGAGCATTATTGCTTATCCAATAGTCTAAAACTTAATGTTGATAAATGCTGTGCAATAATTTTTTTCCAGGAAAAAGAAACTAAAAATTTTCAATTATTCTTTATTCAATAAAAATCTTAAGCGGGTAACAGAAGTTAAAGATCTTGTTGTCTTGCTAGATTCTCAACTTCTTTTTGATAGGCACATAGAAAGCATAATAAATAAATCACTTCGAATGCTAGGCTTCATTCTTAGACAAGGGGAAGACTTTAAAACTATTCAGACGTTTGTTTTTTTATATAATGCCTATGTTAGATCTTGTCTGGAGTATGCTTCAACAGTCTGGAATCCTCTGTATAAAAAGTATATTGATGCAATAGAAAGAATACAAATTAAGTTCATTAAAAGGTTATGCTTTAAATTTAAGAAATGTCCTAATTTCCTATCACTTGAGAAACGTAGGGAACATAGAGATCAGGCTTTTCTATATAAAATTATTAATGGTTTAATTGACTCCTCATATTTGCTAGGTAAAATTCATTTCAATTGTCCTCGTTTAAATTCTCGTACGCATTTAACGTTTTCAACTCCTCTCTGTAAAACTAAATATTGTAAAAACTGTTTTATTACTAGATCATGTATTATGTATAATAGAAAATATAACAATATAAAAACTTGTAACTTTTTTTGTATTAAATTTAGTGGTTCTTGCAATTCTACTTTTAAATTAAATTTGTAAATTATTATCAATAACTGATTATTATAGTTATAGTTATAGTTATAATAATTTTTAATAACTTTAAATTCATATGGTTTTTTTTGGATACTCCATGTTTTTGTTTTTAATTAAATTTAAAAGTTAAAATCAAAATTTAAAATTTAAATATAAAATTTACTGTTCACTTCCTTTGTTATTAGCTTTTAGTGGAAACTTTATTAGCATCTGTATAACTATTGTAGATTCATGTAAATATGTATTACCTTAAGCTGTATGTTTCCCAATAATAAATAAATAAATAAATAACTAAAACAGCAAAACTTCTATTCTTTATATTTTAATCATTTAAACATAACTTCTAACGTTCTAAGAACTGAATCCGTAAGTTAACAAAAGAAACGGAAAAGTAACGGAATTTTTGTCCTGAAAAAAGGCTTTTAGCCGTATAGTGGGCGAGAATTAAAATCGACTAATGGTTGGTATCATTCGAACTAGGTTACCCATTATAAGGGTCGTATGAGATGGGTTTCAATCTGTACGAAAATTGAAATGGATCTGGGGACGAAACCTTGTTAAGAGACCTTTACTTTAACAAATATCTGTACCCTCAAATTTTAGGGAAAAGCTTTGCACTTTGAGGACATTATAGAACTTTCAGAAACTTTCAATTCAATTCCATTTTCATTGAATGGCTTTTAAGAGCGCCAATGGATACTTACAATAAATAATTAAGAAAATTAGGCATTACTTTGCGGAGATCCATAATGCAAAAGTAATAAAGCAACTTTGCGATTTTGTCGTGGAGTCTATCTCCTGATGATGGTGAAACTAAATATTTAAAGTTTGTGATAATGAATGTGCCAATATTTCCTAGTTGATTTATCGTAGATTATAGCATAATAATATCATTATTATTTTTGTGGAAACTTACCTGTACTCGCGACTTCATTCGTGTCAACTTAGAATTTAAAATGGGTATCAAATATGTGTTTTTTTCTGTTCTTGAGGGGAAAGGGGCTTTTTAAAAATTATATTGTTAGATTGGTATATACGTATATACTTGAATCGTATATAAAATGTTAATATGAAATTTTTTTTTTATTATTATTGTGCCGGATGGAACCAGGGGAAGGCGATGGTGCGTGATTTCGTTCGATTTAGGTGAAAGAAAAAATACTCAGATAGATATCAACTCGATTGTGCGTCTACAAGGCGTAAAGTATGAAGACCGACTACAAACTTTGAAACTACAAAGAGCATTATGACAAATCGCGAGCGTTTATGATTAACGCTTATGATGAAAAAACATATTTAATCTGCCTTGTATCCGCATTATCTCCGTAATTCTTTAATATACTAACAGATGGCGTTACAAGTAAGTATTTAAGGTAAATAAAAATATTTATACTATTTTTACATTACATTTTTATTAATATGTTTATTATTTATTCACAGGTGCCGTGTCAGCAACAATTATTAATTACTGAATTCGCAAGCGAATTAGTCAGCTTAGATTTTAGTATCGAAATAAAAGTATGGAACAAGAACCAAAAACACACTGACCTGTTGCTCTGCTTTACCTTCACAACATTAGTGAGGAAAGAAGTTGTCAAGTGTCGTGCACGAAGCGAAACATGATTAATTCATTAGGGCTCAGGGGTAAAAAAATATCTTTAGAATACATGCCATTTCATACAATCTATACGAGAAATTTTACTTCGGACTTGTTGCACCTGAGGCGATGAGGCTAGGTGACTTATTGTTACACAAAAAAATAAAACCATATCGGAGGCTTTGTACATGAACGATATAGCAGAACAATGAAATTGGTGCTTCCACAAATATAAGTGGATTTGTTATATTCTGACCGGAGAGGCGTGGATACCATAACCTACGAAGAAGCCTCCGAGTCAAAAGGTATCCTTGGTTATTCGAGGTCGAGAAATTCCCGGTTGTCTGCATATCCTATATACATACGTTCTCCAAACGCAGCTATCGAAGGCCACGCAGTAGGCGCGAACACAATCAAGCAGTACTTCATGTACGCTTCTGTTTTTCTAACCTATTCGAACTCAAACTCAAAATATTATTTATTCAAGTAGAATGTTTACAGTACTTTTGAATCGTCAAATGTTTTCAAGAAGCTACCACTGATTCGAAAGTTTGCTCCTTGCGAGAAGAACCAGCAAGAAACTCGGCGGCCATTTATTATCTTTTTAATATGATTGATTAATCATTACAGCTTGGTGCGTAGCTGACTGCAGTTAAGATATGCTTCTATCACTCAAATAATCTTGAATTGTATAGTAAGCTTTATGTAGCAGCATCGTTTTAAGATAATTTCTAAACTTATGTAAAGACAATTCTAGATAATGTTGAGGAATTTCATTATAAAAACGTGTACCGAGATCGACAAATGATTTTCGGACCTTTTGGAGACGCAACCTTGGCGTCATTAGTTTATTTCGGTTTCTAGTGTTTCTGTCATATCTATCACTATTCTTACTATATAAGTGAATATTTTTTCTTACAAATAGTATATTACTGTAGATATATTGTGAAGCTACAGTCAGCCCATTTCCTTAAATTTATTATCTTGGACTATGATCTTTTGCCTTAAGGTACCTTTTGAGTTAACACTCCACATGGCCGTATTCTCTTTAGCAAGATATAGATCAATATTGTCTTAATTTTTGGTTCTTCTATGAGATTATCATGGTGAGAAACAGTACCACTATATAATACAAATAATTGCGCACGCTAGCCGCTCCACTAATACTAAATCAGGTTTATTGGTAGCAATAAATCTGCCAGTGATAATTGGGTGGTTCACATACGAAACGGTTGAACGGCTGAATAAGAACTGAGAGTATCATACCTTTACATATCTATAGAAGAACTTCACCATCATCCACTGTAGTCTTTGACCATCATTGATGATTTTCGTGAAGGTAAAAATGTATGTTATTGCTGGAAGATTCAAAATCAGAATCTAATGTAATGAAATATCTAGATGTCAATATAAAAATATTCTTATTATTTGTCTTGCCTTTGACCTTGCGGGGACTGTGGTTTGTTCTGTTGGGCTCTAGGCACGTAACCGTTTGCACTTATGGTAAAGACGGACCTAGCTGAAGGTCTAAAGCGTTATATAGGTTGCTTTTAATGTCTACACTGAACTGAATACAAAAAAAATTGTAGGTAGGTATAAATTAAAATAATCTTCCTGTGATTGATAAACTAGTCTGATATTTTTTATATTAATAGGACACTTACAAAGAGATAAAAAAAATATTATTTTGAAGAAACTTGGGTATTCAATTGGCTTTCTCGTATTGGATACAACCAATAAATCCATGGATGATTTATAGCTGTAACTTATTTGAAATAGCAGTTTGCCATAAATTATTTCGTGGCTTGTTTCTCAACTGAGTATGGATTTTTTACGACTTTTGTGGTTCAGTAGTAAAATTGGCATTGCATGTTTTTCTTTATTGAGACAAATATTTGTAGAACAAGCCTTACATAATTTCGCCTTGATGTTGGAGTAAAACGTATATGTGATTCGAATAAATTTTAAGAACTCCGGTAAACTTAAATCGAAATCAAATCCATTTGATTTGATTTGTAATAGATTAAATAACTTGTAAAAGATATAAGGTAATGTGTAATATACCTTATATTTAATTAGGTTTGTAACATGTATTTTAATACGATGTAAAATTGCGCTTAGTATTGTTTTGGTGCAAAATTATTATTCTTGAGAATTCCAGATAACTTCCAAGATTTGACTTTATAGTTTCTTTAAATGTTATTTCTGCATGTTTTTACCCTAAAATATCTTGCGCTTATAATTTATACATACAAATTTGTCATATGTAAACGAGAGGAGTGAAGCTTTTAAGTAAGGGATCAGAATTATGCCCCGTCACGTATGAGTTTGTTGAACTGTTATGATTGATTTGTTTTGTAATTATTTTACATATTGTGTATTAGGCTATTTGAAGAAAAACTTTGTGTAGCATCATATCAAGGAAAATTACGTAGAAAAAGAAAAAACATTTCTCGTCTTTTTTCTTTCTTTCTGTGCAAAAAGATAGGTTACGTGATACTTCAGATAGTTAAGGTTCACATAGTTAAAATTAGCGACCGCATTGCAAACAAAAAAAGAACTACAAGAAACTTAAATGCCTAATTAGAGCTTTGATTTATAATTTGGAATATAGTAAGTACATTATAATGTAAAAAATTGATAAAATTATACCCATAACAAATCATGATATAATGAGTGATTAACTAGGCATCATTTAAGGTTTAATTCTATTATAATAAAATACTAAGTTTAGGCACAGTACTTTAATCACGCGGAATTACAAAAGGTAAATCTGCTATAATATACGTTATTGCTGCCCAAAATGCTGCACAATTAACGAAATTAGTTTTATTTTGCGCTGTTAATGTATCAGCATGTGTGTGGCGGTACCATAAATACTGATCATTTTTATTTAGCAAAGAAGCTACTGGAATATCGTGTTCAACAAAAAGTGCAATATCAGATCCTGTAACGTTCACGTCCTTTAATTTGTCTATAGGTGCGAAGATTTTCAAAACATTTGCCATTAAACATTTAACATCTTGTGATCCAGCAACTTCCAATCCTAATGGCTCGAATGTTCCAGTATCAGATTCCATTATCAAATTAATATTTTGTAATTCATTTGCATGATCTTTAAGATATGAAGCTGCTCCGTTATAGCCCAGTTCATGGGATGTCCATAATATAGACCTTATTGTTCGTTTCGGCCTTAAACTCAGATAATTTAGTATAACAGGTACAAACCAGCTTATCATCATCCCACCTCCGTTATCTATAGCTCCTTTACCAACATCCCAACTATCAATATGACCTGACACTATAACCATTTGTTCTGGAGTTTCAAAACCTTTCAGGTCAATTATTGTGTTTCGTGATAATTTCATGTCTAAATGGTTAAGCAATTTCAAGGTGACTACTATCCTTTCATCTCTGTTATAAATTCTTTCTAAAAAATCAGCATCCTCTAGCGTAATAGTTCCTGCAGGGATTTTTCTTAATCCTTTCTTGTATTTTAAGAACTCAGCATGAGCTGTGTTTAGAGAAAAGGGTGTTATACTTCTTATTAGTACAGCGATTGCTCCCATTTTTGATGCTACAGCAACACAATACCAACGGTATATGTTTGTTTTCTCATAAGTGTAATAACGAATGTTAAATAACACTATTTTCCCTTGAATAAGATAAATATTTTCGTTAAGTTCTTTAAAATCTGTAATCACAACAACTTCTCCTGTTACACCAACTTCAGGTGTTGGCACGCTTAGTCCAAAACCTAATATTGTCATATTTTGTAGAATTGGAAGAATCATTGTTAGTGATTCGTATCCACGTTCCCAATGAGGGACCTGAAAATTAGATTATTTAAGTAAATCACATTTGAGAGGTTGTTTATTGATAATAATAAAATTTATAAAAAATATATATAACTATTCACAATTTTTGAATTTACATTAATTCTATTACGGGATATTGTGGTAAGTGGTCCGCAATCGTCGGACTCTGCTGAGTCGCAAAGCGTCGCGACTCAGCAGAGTTAGCAACTCATTTGTTGGTCTCGCTATTCGCATCTATAATAAAATTCCTCAATCCATTCTAGACCAGTGTACAGAAAGATTCCAATCAAGTGTAAAAAATATGCTTATACGTAAAGCATATTACAAAATTGAAGATTATTTGGTTGATAAGAAAGCCTGGATTTGAAAATCCTTTCAGCTTCATACAAGACAGCGGTTAAATAATGTATAATTGAAAATATTTAAAAGATTGACAACCGAGTTTCTTGCTGGTTCTTCTCGGTAAGAGCAACATTCCGAACCAGTTGTAGCTTCATTAATCATATTGATGCTTGACGATTCAAAAGTGCCTGAAATGGTTTATTTGAATAAAGATTATTTTGATTTGATTTGATTTGAATCATTCTGCTAATTTTAAAGTAGTGGGAGAAGTTAGTTACGGGAATTTCGTTTATTATTTTAAAAAAGCGTAAAAAAATTTAAAGGTTGACATTGTCGGTATACGCTTTAATATTGAATATTTATTTTTAAGATAATTGAAGATATTACCACACTTTATATTTTTTTGAAGTTCTTCTCTAAAAGAACCTTAAGTATGCAAAATCTTGTACTTATCCGTATGTGTAATTTGTTTAAAAAGGGATTTAAAGTTTAACTTTACGTATTTATATTTATAAAGCGGGGTTCTACTTGTTTTTTCTTTGTCATCAATTAATCAGCACAAGCTTTAACACAAAAGTGAATGGATTTTCTTGTTGTTTTAATATTCATAACCCAAAGACAGGATGATTTTAAGAGAAGAAAAATAAAGAAATCCCGCAAAAATGTAATATAGTGTAAATTCGATCGGTGAAAATACCTTCATTCATATAAAAAAAATAAAGTAATATTCTATTACCGTTACACTTTCTGCAATAACATCATTAAGGCCACTTTCCAAAGTAAGATTAATCATGTAATCAATGGCTTCTTCTAATTTATGACTTCCAGAGGGGCGAGGTCCAAATTTATCTACAAACTGCGAATACCTATTAAATTATTATCTGTAGATAATTATACTACTATGTAATAATCTATTTTTAAAGGCTTGTACAGAAAGTCTTAAAACAGAATTCTCGCTATTGGAAAATTTACTGAAATCAGGTATCGTTAAAAATACCTCAGTGCCAAAGTCTTCGAACATAGTGTGCTGCATCACAAGAAAGCTGAAAGTCACTCAGCTGGCGATGGAGCTAGTTATCCTTGGAGTATCTCTATGTGATCAAATCAGAAATGTGGAGATCTGTAGAACCCGATTTACCGACAGCGCGTCACAAAGCTGAAGTGGCGATGGGCGGAGCACGGCGAACCGATGGGCTTGGTTTCAAGGTGTAAGAATGGCGACCCCGCAACTACAAACCCAGCGTCATAAAGGTCGCGGGAAGCCGTTGGATCCAAGCAGTAAAAGATCGTTTGGTGTGGAGATCCCTTGATGAGATCATATCCAGCAGTGGACATCGATAAATATCGATAAATATCGTAACTTATTCCACGTAGATATAACCTTTATGTAGAATAGAAGGTAAATGTAAAATGTTATAATTCATTATTCTACTATACCTTACAAAAATCTAAATAAAGAATTAATAATTAATAATTGTTCTTAGTAATACATTTTCAAACATATAAGCACTACAAAGTGATTTTACTTACTAGACAAGTAACAACAAGTAGTGGGCGTTGTCGTGACTTTTCGGAATCAATTTTCAGATAGAAAACAAACTTATTGTCATTGAGAAAGGGTATTTCTTATTATTTTTCAGAGTTCTCCTGTTTCGGAACAGAGCTAAGAGTGTCGTAAAGATGTTACTTACTTGTCGTAAAAATCATCAGCTATGGGATTAGATTTGATAATGTTCATAATGTACTTTACAGTCGGTGTGTAAAGAATAATTTCCTTAGCTAAGTTTAACTGAAAATTGCACTCATTTTGTAGCGTATAAGATATCGCTTGTTTCGGGAATTCTATCTGCTTTGTATCTTTCGACAGAAAGAGAAACATTAAAATGGATTTCAAATACATTTTATGAATCATTAATATTTTAATACGTCTAACGTTTCAAGTAATAATAGTAACTTCGACACGGCATACTGTTACGAGAAAAAAAACAATTTGAAACAGTACAAATTAAATGCAATAGAAACCCATACTAAGGATGGTCTCAGAGTGGAAAAAATCAATTACTAAATAATCGATCTATCGAATACTAATAATTCATTTTTCTCTGAATATTTGAAAAGTTACTTTTCTTAATTAATTACAATAAAGCCTATTTAAAGTGAACTAGTATGTATAAAAAATAAGATACATGCAAAATTCGATTAAAATGCATAGTTTACACCGCATCTTAGAAACAAGAAAAAAGTAATAAAAAAAGAGTAAATAATATATTTAATCGATTTTTATTACTTTACTTTACTTTACTATCTTAACAAGCCGTAGCACTTTTATTTAATTTTTTCACAATTCATTTTAATTTATTATACTCTTATCGCCTAATATATTTTTATATAAAGACAGGCGTGAAACGTAATGCTATCGTTAATGTATTGTTATGATTTATGTTTAATATTTGTTACTAAAATAATAATAATAATGTACCTTAATTTTGAACATTGAATTATTATACTAGAGAAGGGCAGAAATAGGAAGCCCTTTAATTGAGAGTGTTGCGATAAATAGTAAGAGTGTAACTATCGTAAGTGGTATTCATAGTTAATTTATAGAAACCGGCTATACTAAAATAAATTTGGTTGGATATAAGTCGCCTTCGCCTTGAGAAGGGCTGGAGCTAAGATTCACCACGCTGCTCCAATGCGGATTGGTAGGTTACACATATCTCCAGAATTCTTTTGAAATATGCAGGTATTCTCACAATGTTCTCATTCACCGAAAAGCGTGTGATAAATTGCCGTCAATTAGGCACATAAGTTTAAATAGGAAAAGCTATTGGTGACTGCCCGGGGTTGCCCCTTGCCCCCCTAAAAAGAGTCACACGGTCTCACCGCTGGGCTATCGTAGCGGGTGATCCCGACTAGTTTCAGGCGTACAGAAGGACCTTATTCATGAGCTCTCTATACGGCGGTGCCGCGACGGGGACCCAGCATGATTCAAATTATTCTTTATTCAAGGAAACTTGTGTATGCTTTTGAATCGTCAACTCTACTGCTAGTACGGAAGCTGTTCCTACCGAGAAGAGCCAGCAAGATTCAAGATGAAAAAGCAATCTCGGCGATTGCTCTTTTCAGAATATTACTTATAATTAGTTACATTTAGTCATTAAGTGCTATCTTTTACAGGGTCAAACAGTAGCTATATCAACTCATTCTTATCATCTATCTAATCCTCAACAGTATAGACGTGATGACGTGTAAGAAGAAATGTCAAAAGACGTGAGTGAGGTTTCTTTACATTAACTCATCATTTTCCTTTCCTTATCCCACTCTAAGTGGGTCGGCACAACATGTTATAACATGTTGTCATATGATTTGGCTACGTATTTTACGACCGGCCGTCTGCCTGACGTCAACTAACCTTAGTCGCCTTTTACGACACCTCGGTAAGAAATGAGGGTGGTCTATTCTATGCAGCCGGATACCATACGGCATTTACCTCAGTCGTCTTTTACGACACCTCAGTAAGAAAGGAAGGTGGTCTATTCTATTCTGCCGGATACCACACGGCACAGGTTTCTTTACATTAACTACACCAAAATATTACAATAGTATTAAAACTCTCGTGTTCATAATTGCTAATTAATGTTATACCATGTCGCGTGTTTCTAACAAAGTTTTATAATTACTCGCGACGCCAGTCGGAAAGTTAACGTTTCATGGATCCTCAATGTCAAGCGTATGTACTTAAATATGTAAATAGGTGACGTGAGTGTATCATGAAATTTGGTTGGGTTGTATTAATAAAGCATTGTGGTTTCCGAATTATCTGCCGTGTGGTATCCGGCTGAGTAGAATATACCACCCTCATTTTCTAAGTAAGTGTCGTAAAATGCGACTAAAGAAAGTTGACCCGCCATGTGGTTTCCGGTTGAGTAGAATATACCATCCCATTTTCTACGGAGGTGTCGTAATATGCGACTAAAGAAAGTTGACCCGCTATGTGGTATCCAGCTGAGTAGAATATACCACTCTCATTTTCTACGGAGGTGTCATAATATGCGACTAAAGAAAGTTGACCCGCCATGTGGTATCCGGCTGAGTAGAATATACGAGCCTCGTATTTTACCGAGGTGTCGTAAAAAGCGATTAAAGTAAGAAAACGTCAAGCAGGCGGCCGGTCGTAACATAACTAGCAAAAACATGTTGTATGTTTAGAACATGTTGTGATGACCTCTCAGAGTCAGATAAGGCAGGAGAATAATTTTGTGGTTTCAGAATTATATGATACCACTCTCAAAAATAACAAATTTCAATTTAATTTTCCAAAAAAAGTGATGTTCTAGTCTAAGAGTTAAACCTAACTAAATAGACACTAAATAAAGATAAAATTTGTTCGCAGTGTTATTGTAGGAAGGTTTAAGTTAACATTGCAGTTAAATTACTGCAGGGTCGAAATATACTCGGGAAAACTTTGTGACACAGTGATTTTCTCATAAGCGAAGACGTAGACTCAGCTAAGTTTAGATAAAGCTATGTTTTTTAAATGATTTATAGAAGCAGGCGTTACTTTGCGGAATTCAATATTATAGAAACAATAACAAAACCACTTTGCTATAATCCGCGTGTGTTAAGCAAATGCATGCAATGCTAAGTATGTGAAGCAGGCAAAATTCACGTACCCTTACACATGCAGAACAAGTCACCACACGTATCCCATGACATCTCCACCAGCAACAATGCACACAAGCAATACACACAACCACCAAAATCTCTACGATCGTTTCGCCCCGAAACCGAAGCATCATCAGAAGGATAGGCTCCACGACAAAATAGTTATGCATTGCGGGGCGAAACAACCGTAGAGATTTTTGTGGTGGTTGTGTATATTGCTTGTGTGCATTGTTGCTGAAGGAGGCGTCTTGAGATACCTGTGGTGACTTGTTCTGCATGTGTAGGGGACGTGAATTTTGCTTGGGTCATATTTAATCAATTTTGCACTTAGCATTGCATGCATTCGCTTAACTTATGCGGATTATAGTTGTGTTATAGTTTCTGTAGTATATTTTTAGAATCTGATGTTACTTACACGCTAGTAATACGTGAGTATTGAGGTACTTTTTGTTCTTTATTTATGAGTGTTACTTTGCATGTATGTAAATATTTAAACATATAAAAGTTTATTTCAATATTGCAACACAAGTACCATTTTCCGTTTCGACTTATTCCGTACGTCTTTACTTTAAATGGATTACCCGCCACAAAGAAAGGCGCGTGAATTATTCATGCTTGCCTTCCGTCTTCCCACTCGTGATAAACAAAATCAGACTTGAAATATGTGTTTTGAATTATTTTGCGCCTAAAACTCATTCAAGAGTCACATCAAACTTTAATTATGTTAGTGTAAGAATTTGTCTAAAGTATTTCGCAGTAAATTTTAAAAATAGTATTTCATGTAGATGTTTTTTTGTTTTCGACCATTTTATATGTTGTGTTGTATACATTGCAAAGTTGTTGTGTTGTTGCAAAACCGATATGGTGATATGAGCGTAATTTTTCAAATCATGCCATTATCATTATATTCATTTATAAATCAAAAATTCGTCGGTAACTATGAGGGAGAAGCTGATATAGCCCAGCGGTGAGACCGTGCGACTCTTACGAGGGGAAAACGAGTTCGAACCCGGGCAGGCCAATGAGTTTTTCTATTAAAACTCATGTGCCTAATTGATAATTGCAATTTATCACACGCTTTTCGGTGAAGAAAACATCGTGAGGAAACCTGCATATCTCTAGAGAATTCTGGAGATATGTGTAACCTACCAATCAGCAGCGTGGTAGGTCTTAGCTCCAACCCTTCTTCTCTCCAGAAACAGAGAGAGGAGGCCTATTCCCAGCAGTGGGATTGTAACAGGCCGCTACTTTACTTTTATACGCTTTTCGGTGAAGAAAAACATTGTAAGAAAATCTGCATATTTCTAGACAATTCAAGGGATGTGTTTAACCTACTAATACGCATTGGAGCAGCGTGGTGGATCTTAGCTCCAACCCATATCTCCGGTAACGGAGAGAGCAGGCCTATGCCCAGCAGTGGGACTGTATAATAGACAGAGAATAAACATAGGCTTGCGGCTTCTGCTGTGCTCCTAATATAAGTACGTAAGTCGTTTCTAGGTTATATGTTAAGATTGTATAATAAAATTTAGCACCAGTTTAAAACACTATTAAAAAAAGGCTAATACAGAAAGCCTACTATACTATTGAGCATTACTTGGACGATAAGAATGCGTAGACAGAGCTACTTTTCGACACTGTCGACAAGACAGCAATGACTAAATGGAACTAGTTATAAGAATTATAATTTGGAAAAGAGCAATCGTTGTTTTTTTACTGGCTCTTCTTGGTAGAAACAGCTTTCCTAACCAGCAGTAGTTTATAGGAGTTAGTTGACGATTCAAAAGCACTTGTTTACAAGTTTACTTGAATAAGTACTATTTCGAATTTGAATGGAATATATGGTTTATTAATATAAAGAATAATAAGACAAAGACACTTAGTTTTATACTTTTAAATGATAAATTCTGATTTATAATTCTTTAAGTTTTTATTCAATTCCTATCGATAGTAACGATAACATTTACTTATTCTTATAGCAAAGACAAAATATTTACTTTCAATTGACTATTAACTTCAAGTACATGCATTTATGAGATCACGATCGCAAGTAAATAAGTTACATCCTAAAGCTATTCGAAATTGATTACACAACACAATTAAGACTACCCTACGGGGCTAATTATTATTGCATCTTGACATTTACAAAATCAATACCAGTATCGCTTCCCCTAACTTAACTAAGATTGCTTGCTTACTTGTAGCGACGTGGAATGAAAACTGATGTGAGCGAGTATGTTTCAGAATAGAACTGCTGAAAGAAATGACTGGCCTGATTGTTATAAAATATTTTGAAAAGTTCTTTACTGTTTTTTGTGGGTTCATTATAGAGAGGTTAATTTTGAAGTGTCTTCTGCCTTTCCTTTTAAGAGAAAATATAATATATCAAGAAATATTATAGAAACCCAGTCGCAAAATGTTCAACAGATAAAGAGAAGAGAAAGAGATAATGAATCAACAGATAGAGGCTATGGGCGGCCCAAGTAGTATAAAAAAGATGGGCTTTAGTCCTAAGCTGCTTGAGGTGTAAAGAGAAAAGAAGGCGTTGTAAGACACCTCTATGAAGCACACAGATGAACTAAAAACGATTTAGGATCCGAGCGGGATAAAATAAGGTAACGTTGAAATGAGTTGAAGAGACTTATATCTATATTTGCGATAATATTATTTAAAAACATGAGATTTGATTGTCATTTATTTTTAAAATAATGTTCAGTTTTTAAAAGTAATAAGACGGTAAGTAACTGTTCTAGGAATAGTAAAGTAATAAACTGAATGCAAGTTTTGGGAAAGATCGCATGCAGTAACGGCCATTATTATAATGTTTACCGATTCGCAGTATATTATAAACTTATTTTTAGATACATAATTTACTCGATAGTTCATTCGAGTTGTAACCTTGACATTTGTTAGACTTGCATGGGTACAATTATGAGAAATTGCCTGCATTTTACTTCAAGGCGAACCTATAAATATAGAACAGTTTCGTTATTAACTATACGAAATTTTATGAAACTTCAAATTTGGGAATTATGAGGAATGAAACTAGAGTAATTACTTTTTTATTATTTTTTTTTATACGAAATCTTATGTTGAGAAAAAGTAATAATAAAATTATTTTGCTATAATCCGCGATACAGTAAATAGAAAATATATATAGTGTTAAATGTATAGTAGATTATCCGTATTTTCATACCCGAAACGTGCAGGATTCGCAAAAACACATGCACAAACCTCCACCACTTCCACCACAATACACAAGCACTACACACGTTCACTATCACAAACTCAACAATCGTTCCGCCCCGCAACCGAAGCATCATCAGGAGATAGACTCCACGACAAAATCGCAAAGCTGTTTATGTTGAGATGCTGAATTGGTGACGGGCAAGGCACGTGGTACGAAAAACCGAAGGAATCTTGGTCCTTAAACTTCGGAGTGATGACATCCCAAAAGACATGGTGTGATAGACTCTAATTAGATGTCATCAAATAGTCACATCGATCTAAATCTTACGAAATCCTGGGACAGGAAATATCTTGATAATCTAAATCTACCAGTGAACATCTATCTTTGGAAAAAGAAGGATATCAAGGCTTTTAGTTTCTTTTGTTCAAGTCATTAAGTAAAAAATCTATTCCAACGCTTAATGTACAGAAAGACATCACTATTATTAATTTCGAGTAATATTCACTTACATGCTAAAAGCGAACATGCTAATAAGGCTATATAAAGTAACACTCTCGGCATAATTGAAAGTAAACAAAGTGGAACTAATATTCAGCGCTGCTTTTACCTTATACAGAGTTCCATTCACTCGTTAGAGGTTATCATTTATAGCTTTAAAATATACATCAGCCATTTTGACCATCTTATTCCAATATGATTCGTAGGTTATACATCCCAGACATTGTCTAGAGATATGCGTATCAACGAATATCCTCGAATTATTACTTAAGAACATGCATTTTAAAAAAATAAAGAGAAAAAAAATAAATTACAGAAGTCACTGTCGGAGGACTCAAGAAAACCTACAAATTATATATATAAAAATTACAAACTAATTACAAATTAAAAAGCGTCTATCCTAGCTCGATGCTAAGGAAAGAATGTCTTCAAATTAAATAAGTATTCCTAAGGGCCGGCGGCAACATATCCGGTTACAATGATTTGCCGCACGGCGACGGTGTCCTATGGTCCAGTTACGCCGACGATGTAAATATCCGACGTGGATCCATTATTTACTATACACCACTATAGAGCACCATTGTTACTATTATAACAAATATAATTATAATCGTCAAGTAAATAAAAAATATGAATTTGTTAATTCTTGGAAGAGTTATTTGCTTTCACCGATCAGCTATTATCTTTAGTTTAAATATGGCGTAGTTAAATTATTAACTTAAACAAAACACCGGTCCGTAAATATTATAAATGTATTTTTTATTAGTCTTTATTTCACATTCGAACAGAGCAATGAGCGTGTAATAACTATATTCGTAAGTTGACGATTATAGGGTTTTTTTTATGTCAGCAAAACCCCTTATGGGTCATCACCGCCCGACGGGGACGAGTGGTAGGTATGTCGGACTCGCACCGACTAAAAACCTGACAGTGCTCCTCCACGGTGCTAGTGGCGGGGATAGAGTACCGTTGGACACATTACCCCCATCCCCGCCAGCAACAGCTCTGTACCCCGGAGAGCGCCACCTCGGGGCCTCTCTAAGCAGTGTCCCCACCCTCCGCTAATCGATGCATCGGGAGCACCAGATGTATCGACCGCCCCGGACAATTAAAGGGATCGAGTGATAGTTCTGAACTCAGTCAAAGTCACGGGCAAAAGCTAGGTTAATCAAATACTGATTGAAATTTTACGAAATGAAATATGAAATTTAAAGAACTTAAAATTGTTTATCTAATTTAGCATCAGGTCTAGACAGCAAAAGGGCTTTGATCAAAGTATATTTTTAAATACTCGGTGAAGGACCCCCGAGCTGATATTTATATAGACATTGATTTGAGTGAAAAGGTAAACTTATTAACATTTCTTAAAGAAAGAGAGCACTGTAGAGTACAGAATATTATAAATGCAAGTCTACTGAAAATGCCAAGTGAACATCTATTTTTGTGCTTAATTTTTATTTACAATTTTATAAACTCTTTGTACAGAAAGTCTGTGGAAAAAAGGACAGAATAATTTGAGTTTTATTATTATTTTTATATCACGATCAAAGTTACTAAGAAAATTATTAATAAAAAAGTGTGCATAGTTAAACTTATTAACCTAGGAAGTTATACAATTTGTAGTAAAGCGTTATTGGTGAACAAAATAAAAAAAAACCAGTTTATACCTGCGATGTGCGCGGTGAATTTTAGCTCTAATCGTTATATCCAAGTAAAACAGGAGTCCAGGTGTGGGTTAATATTAATTATTATGATCATACGTTTATATAAAGCTATAAATAAATGGTGGATGAACGGATTTTTATCATTAGATTTAGCTTGAAATTTAATAAAAATTGTATTTTCATTGGTAACGCCGTGTGGTATCCTGCAGAATAGAATAGACCACCCTCCTTTCTTACCAAGGTGTCGTAAGAGGCGACCAGGGTATGCGCCGTGTGGTATCCGGCTGCATAGAATAGACCACCCTCATTTCTTACCGAAGTGTCGTAAGAGGCGACTAAGGTAAATGCCGTGTGGTATCCGGCTGCATAGAATAGACCACCCTCATTTCTTACCGAGGTGTCGTAAAAGGCGACTAAGGTAAGTTGACGTCAGGCAGGCGGCCGGTCGTAAGATACGTAGCCAAATCATGTGACAACACGTTTGTAACAGGTTGTGCCGACCCCACCTAGCGTGGGATAAGGGCAGGAGAATTTTTTTTATTATTTTCATTGGTACTATAATATGTAAATCATATCGTTTAACTAGCGAACGCATGCGGTGAAGCACATGAATTACAACTAAAATATTTATTCTTAAAAAAATATGGAAAAAGTGAAATTTAGACATGATATTGAAGTTATATATTTAGTGTTTATATATACTTTTATAAAATATTTACTGCTCAGTCAACAGTCCTTGTAATTTTTAAATAATTTTAAAAAATGTTTCCAAAAATTACATTTTCAAGTTAGCGAACAGCATAATCTCTCAGAATCTTTAATACTTAATGTTTTGTAAAGTTAACGAGAAAAGTTTAGGCGGTCAATCTTGCGTTTAATTAAACTAATGAACACTTAAGGGGTGAAAACTGCTTTTTACAAGAACCATTCGTTACAACGCCTAGAATGATTTAATCCAAATTTACTACATTCAAAATGGAACGAAAAGTTTCAAATATAAAACCGTTCATAGCGTGAATTTCTAATCTAACTTTTCTATTCGGGAGAAACTAAACTATTTTCGATACTATTTTGTATGATTTATGATATCATTTTACTATATAACGTTCTAGGACCATTAAGGAGCCTAGCAGTGCCTGCGACTTCTCCCGCGTGGAAACACTTGTCACAAATTTTCTCGCGTAAATTCCGATCCGGTTGAAATTATCCTTAATGCACCATTCACCTAAAGCTTCCTCAAGAATTCTGTGAATCTTTAAGTAAAACCTGTACAAAAATCCGTTAAGCAGATTTTGAGAAAATCGATCACGAACAGACTATTTTATAATATATATGTGGTATCCATCGCAACCATCATTGGAAATGGAAGACTCAGCGATAATACTTTGCGGACAGCACATGTGTGCTGAAGAAGAAGACGTGTCAAGGTGCAGTTGTGAATTTTTTAAAATGAATATAAATTGAAAAAGCGTATTACTTCCATTCATATGTACAATTCCCAAAATCAAGCCCACTAATATCTTTGAAAAATGATGCACATGACTCTGATAATTCTACATATAGATATCGTAATTCGTGCGATTATAAAATCAAAAGCCTGTCTGTTTTTAACTTGTGTTATTCTGAGCTTCGAATACTTAATAAATAACTCATTAGTTAAATAATTCTCCTTTACGTCGAAAAAATGCCTCAACCATATTATTAATAACCTAAATATTGCTAAGAAACTTTAAACCTTGCAAAAATACTTCATTTTCTTGGTAGCTACGCTCTTAGCAGAGCGGTCGTGTTTGTCAGTTGAGAGTTGGTGGCACGCTTTTTAAAGCGAATTTGCGTCGAATTGTGATTCGACGCCATTATTTTCACAAAAATACTAATTACAAACAAAGACAATATCAGAATACAAATACAAAGACTAAACTGTCTATGTAAAGCAAAAATAAACATTGTTTATGACACAATACAACGAATCCAGCCAGAGCATTTATTAGTCGTGTCGAGTCCACGTTCATAATAGCACGGACTTAAACGCAAACGTCACTAGTGAATCAACCAATGGCAAACAAATTTGGCGCAACCCTTCCGATATTAAACGAAGTAAAGCAGTTCTTCATGAACATGAAAGAGAAATGTTGATTTAATGTATTAAAAAGTTCCGCCGTCAATTTTCGTTGTTATTTTTATCTCTTCCCCGCAGCTATATTTGTTAAGGTGATGGATGGTTATGTGTCCGCTAACTTTATGAAGAAATTCAAATTTTTTGTGGGAGAAGGTTGTTTAAACGCAAATTGTTTATAAATTGTATTTTTTCATGAATACTCTATAACGCCAACGGGGCTACGAATTTATGAATATATTTCGTGTCAAACAAGACGAAAAAGAGATCATGTTTCAGAGATACGGGATAATAGACGGGATTTCTAATCTCGCACCAGTAAACAAGATCATTTAGGAAAAACGCTGATCAAAGATAAATCGTTTTGTGGACCCGAATGATCACGACAAAGGCGATAAAAGATCGTAAAATACCACTAGCCCTTTCCCTGGCTTTGAAAGCTTAAATTTGTTTGATCCTGAAAATTCTTTGCGATTTTAGTCAACGTATATTTATATATGGGACATTTACACACACGGTCGTCCGTCGCCAAAGTAAGTAACTTAATACTTGTGTTATGGGTGACGGACTACTGGTAGATATACTACATATATAATTTTAAATACATACTTAAATACAAATACACACCCAGGCTCGAAGAACCAACAATTTGTTTATAGAAAATGTTGGCCCTCGGTGGGAATCGAACCCGCGACCCGCGTAGCTGAAGGCAGGGTCACTACCCACCGCGCCAACGGGCCATTAAAGGCCAATTTTTGTTTTAGGCAAAATATAGTGTTAAATCTTATCGGTAGGAGCTTCGGTATGTTTTAATGGTATCACTTCAGTAGCATTAAAACAAATTGACGTCGTATACTGTACGTACCCGTATATCAAGCAATATCTAATTTTAATTTGTATCTTTTGCTATGCTAGTGATGTCCCTTATACCATAATATAAACTTGTATATTTTAATTCTTTTAAAGAACTACCTTTAAAAATGGTAAACTATTAATGTAAGTAATTTTGCTCGTAAGCTAGTTACAAGTTGCCGGCATCAAAATATATTTAGGCAATATTAAAGTAAACAGTAATAAGTTCATACTTTCTGGCGAAATAGTAAGTATCGTTATTCATAGCAAAGTTTTGTATTAAATAAATATATATACTAGTAGAACAATTAAGCCGTGTGGTATCCGACAAAATAGAATAGACCACCCTCATTTCTTACCGACGTGTCGTTGGAGGCTACTAAGGTAAGTGCCGTGTAGCATCCGGGTGCATAGAATAGACCACCCTCATTTCTTAACCGAGGTGTCGTAAAAGGCGACTAAACTAAGTTGACGTCAGGCAGGCGGCCGGTCGTAAAATACGCAGTCAAATCACGTGACAACATGTTTGTAACATTTTGTGCCGACCCCTTAGAGTGGGATAAGGGCAGGGGAATGATGATACTAGTAGGACAATTGGGTCTGTCCCCAAAGTAAGTAACTAAATACTTGAGTTATGGGTGATAGACAACTGGTTAATGTATACATACATACTTTTAAATTCATACCTAAATACATATATACCTAGACGCGAAGAACCAACAAATTGTTTTTTGGAAAATGTTGGCCCTCGGCGGGAATTGAACCTGCGATTTGAGGAGCTGAAGTCACTGCTACCTGCGCCAGCGGGCCAAACAAATTGAAGCAATTCTAGAACTACGTGAAGTGTGAAAATCTAGGTCACAATTTATTTTAACTATTCACTTTCCGTTTAATATCCGAACAAATGGCTGCTCATCGCATATCGACCAACACGAGCAATTGCTTATTAATATTTATTGCTTATTGTTGTTGTGAATTTAAATTGAATTTTATGGCTTATGAATATTCTCATTGAGAATGTTTGTTTTATACTATAAATGTAAGTATTTTTTATATTATTCAAATTCAAATTCAAAATATTCTTTATTCAAGTTAACTTATAAACAAGTGCTTTTGAATCGTCAACATCTACTGCTGGTTCGGAAAGCAGTTCCTACCGAGAAGAACCAGCAAGAAACTCGGCGGTTGCTCTTTTCAAACAATAATTCTTATCACTAGTTACATATAGTTATTAATGTCTTGTACAGGGTTGAAGAGAAGCTATATATTATATCTGATACATGGATTAATGAAGCAATTTTTCACTAGTATTATCAATATTTATAATTAGGATTTTTCAGTCATAGGTTGTCTTACCTAATCATCTAAGTAAAATCGGCACAAAATGTTTTTCGCATGCATTTTCTGCTATCACCTCTCAAGCTTGGCACCACTCTTTTTATATGTACGTCATACGCAGTCCAAATATCGCTTTTTCGGCTTCCTTCTATTTACATGTCGATCTATACATTCGTTTAGCTAAATATTTTAGATATTTTCATATCTCCACTTTAGTTTATCTCATCATTATTCTCCCCTTCTGCATCATTCTGCCCTTACCCACTGTGAGCGGTGTCACCACAACGTGTTTGGTGCTCTATTCTACTCATGTTCTCTACTTCTTCTATACTTCGCGTTTTATGACACCGCGGTAAGAAATGAGTATGGTCTATTCTACTCTGCCGAATTCCACACAGCGGCTCAACTTAGCTTGGTGGCCTTTTACGACACCGCAGTAAGAAATGAGGATCTATTCTACTCATCCGGATGCTACGCGGTGGATCGACTTACCTTAGTTGCCTTTTACGACATCTCGGTGAGAAATGAGGTTGGTCTATTCAACTCAGCCGGATACCACACGGCGGGCCAACTTATCTTAGTCGCGGTTTTACGACACCTCACTAAGAAAAGAGGGTGGTCTATTCTTTTCAGCCGGATGTTAGACTGCGATCTCAACATTATTTTATTGTATTGTTATTTTTAAAATAATTCTTTCAGGCTATATATGTACATATATATGTATGTGGTTTCTCCCGTAGTAGACACACGTTTTCTACGACGAAACCGTTATGAAGAAAAAAGAAACCTCAAAAGCTGAATGAAGAAAGCTTACATGTACTCCATTTTATTTCTGTTTATTATATATTTGTTGTTGTTAGATACAACGTGTTAGAAACATCCAAATACAGTCGTACATTAATCTCCCGTCTTATTTATATGAAGTATATAATATTGTCTTACTTAAATGGAGAACTTGAGGGTACCCGCAACTTTGTTCACGCTTAAGCGCTTAGTTCAAATCAAGTCGTATATTCTCGTATACTCCCGTTTTATTCGTATGTTTCGTAATACAAAATATTATCTTATTTATATGGAGAAAAATATTCTTGATAGTTGCCAGAAAACAGCTAAGGGACTGAACTGGGCTGTTAGTTTAATAAAAGGTAAGCCCGTACATCAAACCGACCTCATAAAGGGTTGATGCGTTAGTTACGATCGACGATAAAATTTTTTTTTGTACTAGTGTAGCTAAGGGAGTCAGAATTGTTGTTAAGAAAAATATGTGTTTTTTTTAAACGTACTATTTAAGTAGAGACAGTACGTATAATTTAATTCAAAGTGTCAAAAAAAATAATCTGTTTCAAAAAGAGATATGGGTACATTTATTAACGAGTTCTATAAATTATTTTCTATACTAAATTTCAATGTACTTTCGCAAATAATGTAGCGACATTTGAAATGAAAGAAAAAAAGAGATTTTTTTTTCTTTTTTTTATCTTGTTTCGTAAACAATCCTGCAGATAAACATCGATCTATTTCGTGATTGTAAATGTAAAGATTGTACAGATATCGCTCATAGGCTGCAATAGTGGCAAAACTCAAAAAATCGTGTTTTAAGTGGTTTAAAGTTTTATTGCTAAGGAAAAGTTATAAAGAATGCTTAAGTTCATAATTCAATATTACGCCGTTCCTTTAAGCTGAGTTCTGCGTTTATAGCTGTTGAAAAGAATGTGTATTTTAACATTAACTATTAACTATTCATAGTTAAAACATGTGCGTTTTTGAGTACTGCCAAGATTGCAAAACATGAGTGATATGGTTTTCTTTTGTGAATGCAAATTAATATCTTTTTCAAAATCTTTCACGAGAAATTTTGTATTCTTTTGTAAATGCAAGTAAAGTGCTGTTTTATGTATGACTATTTACACTGTTGGATTACTAAAAGTGATTACTGTGACATTTTATTTTAAAGCAAGTAAAAAGAATATTTAATAGACACTTAATGTTTAAACTTTCGAGTTACGTTTAGGCTTTGGTATTTCATCACGATGAAACAGCATCGTATTAAAGTGTACTTATATAAGATTGAAAGTTGGGTGCGGTTTTATGAGGGGCTTACACTTTATAACTTCATGAAATTAGTTATAAAGAACTCTTGGCCTGGTGACATTAACTTTTTAATGATGAAACAATGTTCGTTAGCCTACGTTAACTTGTGAGTAAATCATTATTAAGCCTGAGAGGGAAGTGCGAGTAGTACCTGTAGGAATTTTTTTTCAAACTGGCTATATGTTTTTGAATTTTAACTATCGTGAGTGGTATTCCTTATTAATGTCGAGAGACCGGCTATACTCACGTCTTATTTTATCGGATGAGCCCAACTAGTTTCAAGCCCATACGGGGCTCTTATTCATGAGCCCTATACGCGGCGTTATCGCGGCGGGAACTGCGTGTAGCAGTCGCTGGGCGCGACTCGTGAGCGGCTGTGGCGGGGGGAGATTTGTGCATGCGATGCTTACGGTGTCTGGTTCTAGCAGACTTTCAGTAGAACTGGTAGTGCCAAAAACAGGTTTCCAAGCTGGGGGCAGTGCCCATCCACAGTCCCTATTATAATTCGAGTCAGGCTAATTTCAACCGCCTCACATATTTGGCTATATGTTGTAAGTCCTAACGGCTTTTACAGTTTATCGGGTGGGAAAGGCGAGCGTTGGGGAATGTCGTCCTAAGGGTGCCTTCTGTGAGGTTGGCTTATGGCTTAGGGCGACGTGTACTGGAGTGCTTGTGATATGACTACAACTTGTCATTATTACGTCGGAGTATGGCGAGAAGCCACAGCCGATTGATGTCAGAAAACTGGGATCCCATCTTCGCCGGCGAAGACGCTGTGTGCGTGTATGTCTATGTTTGCGATTGTTATTTGGATTCATCAGGACCTTTTATTCGGATTCATCAGAACGCCTTTTCAACGCCTATGTTTGAGAATGAAACCTTCAGAGAGTTACAGCTAGCACACCTGAATATTTTTTTAGAATATTATATCAATTTCCCTATTCGAATATCTAATTATACACATTTTATTTCTAGACTATGTTCTACTTTCCCAGTGGTATTGGCTAATGTCCCCTACATTATGAGGATGAGGAGAGGGACGTCATAACTATTTAATTTTTAAGGAGTAGGCGCTTATATAAATTTACTTGACGTAGTTTAAGGAAGTAGTTTTCTATTGTTACCTAACCGGGAATTTAAATCACATCACCTTGTTGGTTAATAAAGTTTAGTGAAGAACATTAATAGTGAAGTTGATGTGAGTTGAAGTGAGTTTACGTAAATAAGCTCACAATTTAATTTTAATACTCTTTGGAAATCGTTGAAATATTTTTGTAGTCACAAATCCAGGTTTTACATACATTTGTTTTGGTACACTTGAAGAGTTATTAAAAAAATAAATAAAAACAAAAGAAAGGAAGGCTTTTTGGAGAGAATGATAGAACCCGTCAACTATCTGTTTTCAATAAAAGTTTGAAAAAATTTACATGTGTAACGACAACAATATTTTTCCATTACACATATTCAATAAATAAGAAACAAATTTTCCAAAAGTCAACTCATTTAATCTTTTTTCAACAACTCAACACATAATGACAGCGACAATGTTTTTTTTTTATTACTGGCCAACTATATGAAGGAGGTTGTATTTAAAACACGTCGTAACACATGATTAAAAGCTGTGATAGCCCAGTGGTGAGACCGTGCGACTCTTACGAGGGGAAAACGAGTTCAAACCCGGGCAGGTACCAATGAGTTTTTCTATTAAAACTCATGTGTCTAATTGATAATTGCAATTTATCACACGCTTTTCGGTAAAGGAAAACATCGTGAGGAAACCTGCATATCTCTAAAGAATTCTGGAGATATGTGTAACCTACCAATCCGCATTGGAGCAGCGTGGTAGGTCTTAGCCTCAACCCTTCTCTCCAGAAACGGAGATAGGAGGCCTATTCCCAGCAGTGAGATTGTTACAGGCCGCTACTTTACCTTTTTTTACATGATTAAAATTATGAAATAACGTCGTTATTACATAAACATAAACAAATCAAACAATTAACAGATTACTCTAAATATGTCGACAAAGTATAGAATTTAGGTAACAAGTAATAAATAAGTTTCGATATTTGGTATTCGTAACAAAGTTTGACGTTCTACAACAAACGAACACGGGACGACGTGTAGCGAGAGCAAATACAATTCCAATATTGGAATTCCAATGGACACGTAACCCGACTCGCCGGAATATATTATCCGTCTTTGATACATCTATTGCCAGCTGGTTTACTCAAGTATTACAAGATGCTTTACTCATGTATTGCCTAGCTTATAGTAACACGTCAAAAGAAATGTCATCATCATCATGCTTTCTCCTGCCCTTATCCCATTGTAAGTGGGGTCGGCACAACATGTTACAAACATATTGTCACATAATTCGGCTGCGTATTTTACGATCGGGCCGCCTGTCTGACGTCAATTTACCTTAGTCGTTTTGTATGATTCCTTTATAAGAAATGAGGATGGTCTATTCTACTCAACCGGATACCACACGGTGGGTCAACTTACCTTAGTCGCCTTTTACGACACCTCGGTAAGAAATGAGGGTGGTCTATTCTACTCAGCTGAATATCATACGGCGGGTCGATTTACCTTAGTCGCCTTTTACACCTCGGTAAGAAATGAGGCTGGTCTATTCTACTCAGCCGAATACCACACGGCGGGTCGATTTACCTCAGTCGCCTTTTACGACACCTCGGTAAGAAATGAGGCTGGTCTATTCTACTCAGCTGGATACCACACGGCATACGTCAAACGAAATCTATTTTTTGTTTTAAAATTATTGCCTTAGATTTCACTTTCGCGATTCATATTTATTATTATATAAACGACAAATCGAGTTATCTTTATATAAGGTTCGAAGTATCGGCTGAGTTACTTCCACCGTGTTCACCAACCGACTGAAGTGATGAAAACTGAGTTTATCTATGTGACCCGTATGTTTATATAATAATAGGTGTATATTAGAATAGACACTAATTTTCTTACCGAGGTGTCGTAAAAGGCGACTAAGGTAAGTCGAGCCGCCGTGTGGTATCCGGCTGAGTAGAATAGACCGCCCTCTTTCTTACCGAGGGGTCGTAAAAGGCGACTAAGGTAAGTTGACCCACCGTTTGATATCCGGTTGAGTAAAATATTAGGTCCTTACATATGAAATTGGCGTTTTGTCGTACTGGCCACTTTGATCTCAAATATTACCTTTATGGTTAGGAATTCCAAATTCAAATTCATACAGCTATTTACTCATGCATTTGTGTTTCAAACCCCCTAATTCATTTGTTTTTTCTTCTTTTGTTTTTTTCTTTGTGTCACTCTGTTTACAAAATGGAAAACATGAAATATCGCGTTATTTACGAGTATGAGTTCCACCGTGGCACCAGTGCTGCAGAAACGGCTCGAAGGATTAATGATGTGTATGGTGACGGTGTCGCAAAAGAAAACACAGTGCGTTTTTGGTTCCAACGTTTTCGTTCTGGAAATTTCGACCTGCAGAACAAGCCTCGTTGACGGCCGGAGACAAAAGTTGATAATGAAGAATTGAAGGCTATTGTGGAAGCGGATCCATCGCAAACCACGTCCGAGTTAGCTGCAGGCTCCGGTGTTAGTGATAAAACTATTCTAATCCACTTGAAGCAAATTGGGAAGGTGAAAAAGCTTGAAAGGTGGGTACCTCATGAATTGAGTGAAGCAAACCGACAAATGCGCGTCGACTGCTGCGTTACGTTACTCAACCGGCACAATAATGAAGGAATTTTAAATCGAATCATTACCTGTGATGAAAAGTGGATCCTCTACGATAATCGGAAGCGCTCATCGCAATGGCTGGACCCTGGCGAACCAGCCAAATTCTGCCCTAAGCGAAAATTGACTAAAAAAAAGTTGCTTGTAAGTGTTTGGTGGACTAGTGCCGGTGTCGTTCACTACAGCTTTCTTAAATCTGGCCAGACGATTACGGCAGATATCTATTGTCAGCAACTGCAAACCATAATTGAAAAGCTAGCTGCTAAACAACCGAGGCTGGTCAATCGCTCTAGGCCACTGCTGCTTCAGGACAACGCTAGACCACACACTGCACAACAGACGGCTACCAAATCAGAGGAGCTTCAATTAGAATGTCTTAGACATCCACCGTACTCTCCAGACCTTGCTCTAACAGATTACCATTTTTTTCCCAATTTGGATAACTACTTGCAAGGAAAAAAAATCAACTCCGATGGGGCAGTCCAAACCGCTTTCAAAGATTTTATTGATTCCCGCCCGAATGGTTTTTTTAGTAAGGGATCAATGAACTACCTATGAGATGGCAAAAGTGCATACATAGCAATGGTACATACTTTGATTAATTAAATATATTTCATTAAAAAAAAACGACTTTATGTTCCTCCCATAGAAAACGCCAATTTCATATGTAAGGACCTAATAGACCACCCTCTTTCTTACCTCTTTAATACGACTAAGGTAAGTTGACGTCAGGCAGGCGACCGGTCGTTAAATACGCAGCCAAATCATGTGACAACATGTTTTTAACGTGTTGTGCCGACCCCACTTAGAGTGGGATATGGGCAGGAGGATGAGGTGTATATCGTGCTATTGTGCCCCTGAGACATTAAGGAACTGTAAAATATAACACAAATGATAATTTCGATTGATTAACGAAAAAAATGTATTATATTCATGAAATATAAGACAAAGTTTTATATTTATAAAAATTACTCAATTTATATCGGTTACTTGCCCTCCAGTAGGCTCCAGGTGACGAAAGGGCTGGCTTCTTCGCATAAAGAATTCACGGCTAATCAGTTGGAGCATCATTAATTTGATATAATAATTAAATTAATTTACTGTTTTCGGAAAATGAGTAATAGTAACACATTAAAAATATCGTGTTAGTTTTTCCTCTTGGATTTAATGGTAAACAAAGTACGGAAATCCCTTGTGAGCCATGATTTCTAGTTGTAAACATTCCGATAAAACGAAAGTACAAAAAAGAAGCAAGTGTAAACTTTGTATGATGAATGTATGTTTTAAAAATAATGCCTTATGGTATCCTGCTGAGTAGAATAGACCACGGTCATTTCTTACCGAGGTGTCGTAAAAGGCGGCTAAGGTACGGTGACCCTCGGTGTGGTATCCGGTTGAGTAGAATAGACCACCCTCATTCTTACCGAAGGGTCATAAAATACGAGTAAGGCAAATTGACGCCAGGCAGGCGGCCGGTTGTAAAATACGTAGCCAAATCATGTGACAACATGTTTGTAACATGTTGTGCCGACCTCACTCAGAGTAGGATAAGGGCAGGAGGATGATGACTCAGGTTTTACAAATATGGTATAAATCTATCGCGTCTTCTCTTTTCGTCTTTTTTGTATTATTAACAAGTCATTAGACTTGTTAATAATACAAAATATTTTTAACAGGTGTCCGAATATTCCTTATATCAAAGATTCTTGTAATGTATCAGTGCTTCCTTCACCAAAATGTTTGTCAAAGGAAATTTTTGATAAGATATTTTCTTCTACGAAACTTAAAAGGATTTAGATCCGTTCACATGTCGTAACGGGTTAAACGAAGCGCTCTGATTCATGTCTTCAAGCATGCAAACTGTGATATTCAAAAATTTCAGGGGTGGAAATTTAAGAAAATTTATTTCGTCAACTTTCAAGAGAATTTGCTAATCATACGAGAATACATTTCGTAATTGGTGAAATTTTATGAGAAAACATTAGCTAATACTAACACGTTAATACCGATCAATAACCTGTGATAGTAAATGTAAACAAGAAGATGAAAATTATGTAAATCTAATTTGCCATTTATTCTAGTCCTGTAATACCGCTTTTAAGGACTAGAATAAATAGCAACTGGGCGCCGTGTGGTATCTGGCTATGTAGAAAAGACCACCCTCATTTCTTACCGAGATGTAAAAGGCGACTAAGGTAAGTTGACGTCAGGCAGGCGGCCGGTCGTAAAATACGTAGCCATGTGACAACATGTCTGTAACATGATGTGCAGCGATCTCTTCCAGCCAACCAGTTTGATGAAAGGACAGAGTTACAGATATATAGTAAGTAGGTGGTGTGTGTACATACAGCAAAGAATATTAACTAAAATATACATGCGTATATATATATACATATATATAAATATATAAGCAAATACATACATCATCATCATCATCATCATCATCAGCAACCCGTCTCTGTCCACTGTTGGACATAGGTCTCTCCTGTGGCACGCCACTGAGCTCGGTCTTCAGCTCTTCGTTTCCAACCGCTGCCAGCCACTCTGCGGATATCATCACTCCACCTAGTCGGAGGACGTCCTACACTACGTTTGCCGAGGCGCGGTCTCCACTCCAGAACACGTCTACCCCAACGGTTGTCGGTTCTGCGACAAATGTGGCCGGCCCACTGCCACTTCAGCTTGCTAATCCTTTGGGCTACGTCGGTTACTTTGGTTCTCTGTCGGATCACTTCGTTTCGGATACGATCCTTCAGAGAAACTCCGAGCATAGCCCTCTCCATAGCTCGCTGGGCTACCTTAAATTGGTGGACCAGTCGCATTGTCAGTGTCCACGTCTCGGCTCCGTATGTCATTACAGGTAGGACGCACTCATTAAAGACTTTAGTCTTGAGACATTGTGGTATCGGTGATGAAAAGACTCGATGAAGTTTCCTATATGCCGACCAGCCAAGCTGTATTCTCCTGCGGGCTTCCTTCTCAAAGTTGTTTCTACCTAGCTGTAGAACTTGTCCAAGGTAGACATATTCTTGAACAACATCGAGAGGAACTCCATGTACGGTAATCGGTTCCGGAATGACATGTTCATTGAACATTACTTTGGTTTTATCCAAGTTCATCCGGAGAACGATGCGAGCAGAAGACTCAGCCAGACTGGTCAGCATATATTGCAAATCCTGTACAGTTTCAGCCATGATGACGATATCATCTGCAAACCTAAGGTGTGACAGGTACTCGCCATTTACGTTTATGCCCAGTCCTTTCCTTTGTAATACATACATACATATGCATAAATATATAAACAAATACATACAATATACAAATAGATATATAAATATATTTCAATTAACATATATAAAAATCGTCACACTTCAAACGTCATGTAATACAGCAATTGATGATGAATTAATGAAGAATTAATGAAGAAGAAGAATGAAGAAGCCAACTGGGTTGATTTGCAGCTTAAAAATATTCATTCTAAAGAATGATTCTTATGATCGAGATTCTAAATCTTCTAATGATTAAGATGGAATTGAGTAATAATTAATAAAATATATATATATATATATATATATATATTAGTCAAGAGAGGGTGCTACAGATCAGTTGCAACAGCATTCTTGATAAGCTAGTCTTACTAGTAGTATGGTGGGTAGCCAATATTTGGTAATTGAAAAGTGTTATTGCAACTATTGAGGTAAGATATAATATTGTACTTTAACTGAAGTTAGGGCATAGTACGGTTGCAGCAGCAAATAACATTAATTTGGATCATTGAAATGTTTACAAATAAATAAAACAATTAGTAATACCAAAAAAACAAATCACAATTATCCGCCCGACGATATAAGGGAGTTGCTTCAATCGCGTCGATTATGTTATAACACAAAACTCAAAACTTATCTGTTTGGAATCAAAAATTTTGCTACCGCCGAAAGTGTTTTCAAAGTTAACCATGTGTTTTGACCCTAATCAAAGTCAGTAACTGTGTAACTCTGATCGAGATTAGGAAATTTGATTAAAAATCGTTGAACTATTGCCCTGTTATTGTTACTCAAAGCTCACATTGATAAGTTATATTCGAAAATAAAATTGATGGGCTGGATTGGCCCGTGACAGTGACACTTCCTTCAGCTCCGAATCGATTCCCTCAGGTTCGATTCCCGCCGAGGACAATCATTTAGTGAATATAATTTGATGGTTCTTCGAATCTGGGTGTGTTTATGTATTTACCTATTTATTAACAAGTTGTTTTCACCCATAACGCAAGTTATGTTACTTGCTTTGGAGACGGTCGACCATGTGCGTAATTGTCCCATATATTTATTTATTTTATATATATAATAATCACAGCGTATGACAGTGGTTCACCATAACTATGTGGAGATGAGCCGTGAGGCTGATTTAAATTCGTCTGCTGTGGAATACCAGAAAGAATGTAGGATTTTCGAATAAGATAAAATCAAAAGAAGAAATGTTTAACAATAAAGGTAAATTATTCTTTTATATTCCCACAAACTCGATATTGAATAGCGGGAAATATTCAACTAAAGCTTGTGATATTCGGGGAGCATTTAACAAAAGATACGATGTAAGGGGGAGGTGTGACAATGCTAAGAAATTTATGTGAACCCGCAAGCACCTGTTCTGAGTTTTTATCTTTATTGCATTTCGTAGAAGGTTAAATTGTTTTTGGTGTAATTTTACTGATTTTAATTGTTTTATTTTTTAACAAAGGCTTGATTTTCTATTTGGTTATAGAAAATTTACCAGTGAGGTTCCAATTCTGGTACAAATTATTTTTTTACAAAAAACCATTAATATATTTGTTATAATATATTATATAGTGGTTGGATTTTTAACTTAACTTACTTCGATTGCAAGCACTATAACAGGACTACCTTCGTATAATCCGCACGGGTTAAGTGAATGCATGCAAAGCTAATGCGTATGAAGCAGGCAAAATTTACGCACCTTACATATGCAGGACAAGTCACCACTAGCACCACAAGGCGCCTCCATAATGCACACAAGCATCACACACAACCACCACCACAATCTCGACTATGGTTTTTCTTCGAAACCGAAGCACCATCAGGAGGATAGGCTCCACGAAAAAATCTTAATGCATTACGATTTTGTCGTGGAGCCTATCCTCCTGATGGTTGAGGCGCCTTGGGGTGCGTGTGGTGACTTGACCTGCATATGTAACGTGTATAAATTTTGCCTGCTTCATACACATTAGCTTTACATGCATTCGCTTAACCCGTGCGGATTATAGCAAGGTAGTTCTGTTATAGTGCCTGTAATATGGAATTCCGCAAAGTAACGCCTGCTTCTATAAATTATTTACTTCGATTGGTAAGTTAAACAAATTTCAAGTATTCTCCAGAGATATGCAGGTTTTTACGGGATACGGCATGTTCTAATGTGAATAGACTAAACAAATTAATGTTAGAGAAACGACATAGATACCTAGTTTTTGAAGCCTTGATTCTTTAGTAAGAATCATATGCTCATACTTGTAGCGATCACATTCATGCAAATTAATGTATTAGAATGTTTCTATTTTACGTGTATTTCTTACAAACGCTAAAAACTTGTTTTATTTTTCAAGTTTCCCTAATCCTAAGGTCCTAATCCTAAACGCGAAAGTCTATCTGTTAGCCACGAATTTGTAGCTATTCTGCTAAAGCAACATTAATGAAATTAAGTACAATTAAGACTTTTATACCAGGCTAGCATAAGAGATACAAAACTCTCATGAAAAAAGCGATTTTAGCGTAAATAATATCGTTGTTACCACTAGTAAAGTATATAAATAATAACTAAATAACATTAGTCTTTTTTCGTCGATAAGACACGGTCAATTTTTCTATTCATATCTTATTATATACTATCTTTTCAAACAGTCAATATTGATCAAATTAATGTCATGTCTTTCTAGTAACGTGATATGAGAAAATATCTAACATATTTCTCTTATATTTTGTAACAGGCAGGTTATGTTTGATTCTATTATTTGATCGCTGATAAATAAATAATAAATAAACATGGGACACATGCACACACGGTCGTCCATCCCCAAAGTAAGTAACTTAATACTTGTGTTATGAGTGATGGACAACTGGTAGATATACTACATATATATTTTTAAAGACATACGTAAATACAAATGTACACCCAGGCTCGAAGAACCAACAAATTGTTTCTAGAAAATGTTGGCCTTCGGTCGGAATCGAACCCGTTACCCGTGGAGCTCAAGGCAGGGTCACTAGCCACTGCGCCAACGGGCCAGTCAAATGTCGGATTATGGCATTAAAGTAATGATTAAATTCCTATGCCACAATTGCAAATATGTATTTATCCTTATGTGCACTTTTCGATGAAATAAAAATATCGCCAGGAAGCTTTGTATTTGTTGAAAATTTGTGCGAAGTTTTGTTATTAGTTAAAAGATAAAAAATAAAGCTAAGGCTTCAAAAGTAATTTCTGTATGTTGCGGTATACAACACCTGGTATTTTTAATGAAAGAGGCTTTTACTAACAAGAGGACAGTGTCATATTACACAGATCTTAAGATACTCTTTGCTTTTGGCATCCGTCCAAGTTAACTGTGCGCGAGACGAGGAAGTTTTGAAACTTGCCAATGCAAAATTTTCAGCAACAATTTCGAGTTTGCGAGAGTAGCTTTGACTTTGTTACTATCCTCCGCTTATTTCGTAATTAGACGTATGTTTGCTGTATTGGATTTTGGAAGATTTTACAAAAATTTAGTTTTAAAATGCGAAAATGTTTATTTATTTGGTTAGACGGTGCTTAGCTATGTTGCCAGTTCAGATTTGTAAAAATACAGTGTTCGGAACATAAAAATGCAGGATTTTGTTATAAAATACAGTGACTAATTTTTATAGTATATAAATACACCATAATTTTCAATAATCGCATTATTTTATGAAAAGTAATTATTGTCTATAGCTTACCTCGGTTGATCGCCTCTTCGGGTGACAAGAGGGCTGGCTCCTTTTTCGTACAAAGAATCAGCTTAGCGATTCAACGCGGAAACGCTGCCAGTATTCTTAAGACCATTCCACGTGGGCATAATTTGTATAAGAGTAGCGTGTAAGTAATTTAAGATAGACATAACTTGTACATTTATATTGTAAAAAAATAAAAATTGTCTATCAGTACCTATTAATCAAAGTGTCGCTGGAAAAATTTTTCTTTTAATTTTTTTTTTAGCTGTAAAAATTCCTTTATATCACTTCTACGCGTATCCAACGAGTATTATCTATTTTCCATTGGAACACGGGATCCACTATTGTCCCATCTGTGACGCCTTATATACGCTTACTTCTTCTTCTTGCGTCGTTTTCCTCATTGCTGAGGGTCGAGACCTTTTCCACGGATCACTTTTTCATGGATAGTTGATTTCCAGATTTTGCGATCTCTTGCGGCTTCCAAGGCATCGTGAACTTGAATGGAGAGCGACTTGGTAATCTGGTCGGACCAGCGAGTTGGACTGCGGCCTCTTGCTCTTTTTCCTTCCACCGAACCAGTGATCATCAGTTTCTCCAGGTTGTCTCCAGTCTTCCTAGCTATATGTCCGAAGAATTCAAGGACTCTTCGGAGACACGTAGCTGAGAGTCTGGTGGTGGTACGCTTACTAGTAGATTTGAAAAATCTAAAAATTACGTAAAAATATATCCTTAAGTCCTCAGCGTCGATTTCATACTAACTGAGTATCTCCCATGTTACCAGTAAGTAAAGGAGCAATCAACTAAATAAAAAGGAATTAATTCTTACAAAAAATTGTGACAATTTAGTATGCAGAGTCTAATTGTGATGCCTTTTATTAATTCCCTATTTCATCTTTGCTGAAGGATTAGATGAATAACTTTGACTATCTCTGTTAAATTATTCTTGCTTATTAGAAGATTTACTTTATTTTAATAATAATCGTCTGTAATTCAATGTATTATAGCTTTGTCTGTCTCTTCTTATTGTATAGAAGACAATGGTGGCTCTCAGATTACTTGTCGATTTGTTAGTTTCTGCGTTACCAGCATGGTTTTGACACCCAATAACCCATGAAATGAAATGATTCCTCAAAAGTAAATTGTTTTAGAATGTGACATGACTATCGCTATATATGATAACCGTGTGGTCGAATGTTATGCATATATCTTTCATTTACGAAAAACATTCTATAGATATTATAAGTTTTCTAGTCCGTTCTTAATTTGGTTGGATGTACATTGTTCCAGCTTCCATACAATATCTTCAACATCTTCTATTACATTCACTCGGATGTAATAGAAGAACTTAGTCTTCTATTACATCCGAGTGAAGCATTTAATGATTTGATATTTGGATGATGATGATCGCAAAGCTTTGCGATTAGTTGTGGAGTCTATCTCCTGATGATGCTTCGGTTGCGGGGCGAAACGATTGTTGAGTTTGTGATAGTGAACGCGTGTAGTGCTTGTGTATGGCAGTGGTGGAGGTTTGTGCATGTGTTTTTACGAATCCTGCATGGAACGGGTATGAAAAAACGGATAGTCCACTATATATATTTTATATTTACTGTATAGCGGATTTTAGCAAAATAATTTTATTATCACGTTTGTATTATGGATCTGAACAAAGTAGCCTAATTCTATGATTTTTTTAATTATATAAATATATATATATATATATATATATATATATATATATATATATATATATATATGTATGTATATATAAATATATATAATACATTTTTTTTTCATTATCCTTTGCTTGCTATAAAGTTAAATTATGCATGACGAAGGCATTTAATTCGTCTGCTATTTATACCATGTTTGCGAGCTACTTGGAATATACGTAATCAGAAATCTTGCGTCTTGTGTACTTAACTGTTAATGCGCTAGTAAAGTTTTCTGTATTTGCGTAACTATCTTATCCCTACTAATATATATACGAAATCTGTCTATTATGGTTTTACAGCTAATCCCGTGTAGCAATAATGATGAAATTTGGTTCAATTAAACTTTATATCCCAGGCTAACATTTATACTTATTATTAAAGAAAGACCCAAAAAGCTGTCTGTCTGTATGTAATCGATTATCTCAAATCTACTGAACGGATTTTTGTACGGTTTTCGCCAAAAGATAATGCAATACTTCCGGATGGTTTAGGTAAATATAGAACATATCAGTATTATGTATTTGTTTGGAATAGATCGCGCAGTTGTTAAAACTTGCTTGCTGGAAGCTTTAGTGCATGCGCTGCGTAAACCAGAAGAGATACGCTAAAGTAGAGTAGAGAATTGTAGATCTACAAAAGTACTTTAAAAAAGTCCGTGATAGCATGTCTCTATCTCTCACGGTTAACTCACGATAACTACTTTTATGTTTAAAATTTGAATTATAGAAAAAATTGTGACACGCTGATTTCCACGCGGGCGTAGCGTAGCACAGCTAGTATAAAATCAAACAAATCCTATAAATTAGGAAATAAATAAATCCCAGAACAGTGTGCGGGAGATTTGTTGAGGCTATAAATCATACAAAGAAGGAGTTCAGATAAAAATCTATAAATAATTTATGTTACAAATACATTAATTTAAGGAAAATCAACATTCATTGTTTAAACTTCTACTGTCAACAACAGGCACATAATATTATGTGCCTGTTGTTTGTTTTGTACACATTCCCTTATGCATTGCTTGCATTTGAACAGCTGTCAGAACATTGTCGGGTTCTGGTTAAACAAAGTTTATATATAATTTTGCGCACTAACTCACTAAGTACTAGTTAAATCGGGTAAATAGTTATTTTAATAATTTAGAGAGATCATTTAAATTAATCTAATATTGTTTTTAATAATTTTTATCTAAGTCTCAATAGTAACTATTGACATTTAGAATGATTAAATGTTATATTGCCGCAAAATATATCACATAAAAATGTTGTAGTTACCTATCTACCTTTTTTACCTGAAGAAGCAGAAATAATATGTCAGCCCATTCAATACTGATGACATTTGTTTCATTAGTATGAAATTACATGTAACTAGATTTTGTCACGGAGACATAATATGATTATTATTTATAAAGTATTTAAAAGCCTATATGTGTTTCCACAATCTCCTCTATCCTCTCTATAAACTATAGAGTTTAGCCATTTCCGAAAATGTATATACTTAAACCTTCCTCAAGAATTGCATTATGTTTTATTACAAAATCGTAAAAATATCCGTTCAGTAGATTATGAGACAATTTATCATATCCAGACAGGCAGCTTGTGCTTTTAGTTTATAACTAGTTGAATATCAGTTGTCACAAATAAAATTCCAAATTGAAATTTTGAACATAAAAGTAGTTATTGTGGGTTAAACGTAAGAGATAGAAACATGCTATCCCGAACTTTTTTGTAGTTTTTTTATAGATCCACAATTTTCTAGTACATTACTTTAGCGTAACTCTACTGGTTAACGCAGTGCACGCGACTAAAGTTCTTAGCAAGCAAGTTTTTTAACAACTGCCCGATCTCTTCAACACAATTTACATAATACTGATATGTACTAGTTATCTAAACGAACCGGAAGCATTGCACTATCCTTTAGTGAAAACTGTATAAAAATCCGTTCAGTAGATTTTAAGAAAATCGATTACATACAAACATACAGCTTTTTAGTTTGGGACTTTGTATTATAAGTATAGATATTATATGTATAGATTTAAAACAGAACATTTCACTGTACATTGTAGAGGAGTAATTCAAGCAACAACTGTGATTTGGTCTTAGAACTAATTGGTTTTCCAGTCGAGCTAGAATGCAAATAAACTGCTAGTTGTGGCTAACTCTACTTGGCAAATTAATTAAGTTATAGAGTTAAAGCGAATCCTTTGTTTTCATGTAACGTATACAGGTTGTGTTTAGGGATGTAAAAATTAATTGATTTTATATTAATAATCAATTTTCTAGACATTATGAATCGATTTAAAAATTATTATATTAATAATACTCTTTCTTCATTATTAATCGGCTTTTTCTTGATTTTTAAGATAAGACATGGATTGTTAGACACCAAGTGGAAACCAATGTAACCAAACTACATATTTTAATCGAATTTCTCAACCAACACATCTGTTGAATATCGTAAAAAAAATGTTCGTAATAATCAATCAATCAATCAATTACAAAAAGAACCTTCTAAATAATCAGAAAAAATCGATTATTTATAGGATTATTAAAGATTTTTGATTCGACAATTTTTACAAATCGATTTATTTTGAAGGGAAAATAATCGATTATTTATGAATCGATTTTCTCCACTCCAAGTTACATCCCTAGTTGTGTGTAACAAACTACAATTTTGCGATTGACGTCATACGATTGTTAGAGCCTTCTATTAATTGGCACATCGATATGTTTGTGGTACGCGAGGGGTATCCAATAACAATTCTCTACCTAGTATTTTTTGGTGATCGCAGTTAAATAATGGATCTGACGTAAAATAACTTTCATTGTTGATTAAGTTATTTATTTGGGTCTATTATTGTTATTGTTATTTTTATGAATTCAGTCGGATAAAGTTAATGTATATTTTCGTTTGTAACACATTAAAAATGCATCAACACGTTAATTCGGATTCCAGGTTCATTTTCTCTTTTTTTAAAAGATATTTAAGAAACTTATATAACTTATATAAAACGGTTAGCTATTAAATGTTTCCGCTAGTTTTACAATTATGTAATATACATATTTTAAGGATAAATGAGAGCCATTTTAACATTCAATAGTATCATTTATTAGATTTAAAATATACATTTCTTTACTTTAATCTTCATCGAAAACATTCTAACAGATAATGCCATAGTATTTTACAAATTATACATTAAATATTTTATAATAATAAACACATCAGTTAACTAAGGCATATCTAGTAATTCATGTCCGATACATGATTTATCTAGATGCTAATCTTGATGCTCCTACAGCTACCTGATTTTCAGCTTCATCCGAACAAAATCAATCTTAATGAATGCGATCCTACTAGATGACCTGCTAATATGAAGGTATTATAATCATGAATACAACTTGACCGAAATAACTAGAAGATAAGAGAAAAGAACGAAAGAGAAGGTGAGATAAACAAAATATAATAATTTGTAGTATAAAATTGTTTTCGAATGTTCCATGACCAAGATCCGAATACATGACCACTGCCTTCAAAGCAACATAGTTATTTTACAACTCTAATTTATATACAGAGTATTTCTACGAAGCTAATATTTACATTTACTTAAACGCGAACAATCTATATAATAAACAAAGGTCAATCTGTCTCACCTTGATACCTTTGTTTCAAATCTTATTATATTTCTTTGGACGATACCTATCTATATCTTTATTTACGAAATAAAAAGAAAAAGGGAGATCTCGTTTCAGTATACTCTATTGACGATTCTACTTGCACGTGATGCTTATTTAGGAATTAGTTTATTAATTATTTAGGAATCATAATTTTAATTATTTAGGAATAGAAACGAGACATTGGTGATCAGCAGGCCTACCATGAACTCTTATTGCGACTCAATAAGAGACTTATTACTGGACGTTATAAGTATTGACATTACCAAAGCAAGAGTAAATAGGTTTCTTAGACAAGTGCGTTTAACCTTAGACTATATTGCTTACCATCAGGCATGATTGAAGTCAAGCGATCGCCTATTAAAGAAAGAAAAAATATGCACAAAGATACAGCTTTGAAAGTTCGCAGACCAAAAACGCCACGTACGTGGTTGTTTACGTTGCCTTAGAACTGGAGATTACGGGTTCGATTCCTGATTTGAACTGCAATGTGTATTTTTCAATTCGTCGTCCTTAATCTGGTCTGTTAAGAGTTCGCTTTATCTGTATCTATTAACCAACCTACCTAACAGCGCCCCATTAAACATTCTGAATTAAACGAGTGTTCTTGTACTATGCCCTTATCCCACTCTAAGCGGAGTCGGCACAACATGTTACAAACATGTTGTCAAATGATTTAGCAACGTATTTTGCGACCGGCCGCCTGCCTGACGTCAACTTACCTTAGTCGCCTTTTACGACACCTCAGTAAGAAACGAGGTAAGAACTTTAAAAGTATATATTAAACATAATTATTTCGCATCTATCAGTTTAGTTAAATACATCATTCCAGTTACAAATCCATTGGATGATCGAAGCGATTATTGCAATAATCCTTATAAAAAATAAGCTTGTATATAATGGCCGTTAAGTGGTTAAAAAAATGTTCATAAAATATAACATATACAAACAATTTTTTACAATCTATTACTTTTTCTACTTTATAGAGAAAGTAATAGATTTAGATAGTAGTGTATTCAATATATGTCACGTATAAAGCTCTCTACACAATAGAAGTCGACCGCTTTCGCGGTTAGCCGCACAAGATTTATATCCGAGTAGAACAGCGTTCGTGTTTCGTTAAGGTGCTGGTAAGATTCTACGGCATTATATAAGACTAGTTTAATTTTTGCTGTTTATTCCACCATTAGAGTTATTAATGATGTAAGTTGTTTTGATTCTGATCCTATCTTGTTAGATAAATTTACGTAAATAAAATTTTACGTAGAAAAAATTTATTCGGCACTCATTTCAATTCGGAGAATTTTATGTATGGAAGATTATTAAAACTTCCTATACACAGTATATTGATTTTATTTAAAAGAAGCTAAATCTCTTAAGTTTTTCTCTTTAAAACTTTAGTTGGAAATAATGTTCAGCGGCTACGATTATTCATTTTTCTTCATGAAGAAAATTGATTGTTTTTTCGCTGTGTGGTATCCGGTTGAGTAGAATAGACCACCCTCATTTCTTACCGAGGTGTCGTATAAGGCGACTAAGGTAAGTTGACGTCAGGCAGGCGGCCGGTCGTAAAATACCTAGCCAAAACATGTTACAACATGTTTAATACATGTTGTGCCGACCCCACTTAGAGTGGGATAAAGGCACGAAAATGACGATGATGATGAAGAAAATTGATTTTTTTATTCAAAGTCTAGACTGATGATAAAATAAAAATAATAGAAGACAATATTTACGAGATTTTTTTAGTAATCAGGATTAAGAAACTTCTATTTAAACCTATATAAGTACTAAATTGTTTCTACAACTTTGTCTGTGCAACCGATATAAAAACCTTTATCTTACTCCATTCTTAAAATGCTTTAATAAATAAAAAAATAAAATTTAAATTGTGAGTTATAACTACTTGAATTTTTTATATCTATATATAAAAACTATGATAAATTTAACTATTATAGTAATATACTAAGCATTAAGGCATGAAGGAATAATGATGATAAATAAATAAAAATAGCGCTAAATTAAAATTATTATCAATACATTTGCATAGAAGAAAAAGCTAACATTTATCACATTTTTGTCTTTATACTATACGAAATATTATACAAAACTATTTATAATTTTTTTATATAAACAGATTTTCGTCAGAGCGGTGTATACTAATGATAATCGGAAGATTTGTCATAGTGAGTGTAGACTGGCGTCTGTATCACTTTCAGCTCCACCTAGCAGCAGGCTTGTTTCACAAGGCGGCGGGCGGGTCGGCGAGTCGGATCGCAAGTCTGGACGCGGCATTAGTCACAGTTCAATGGCCGCGGAGCCTTTCCACGTGACACCGGCTCTCAGGAGATGGTAAAGCCTTAGGACGCACCATATGCATAAACACTGAAAAAAGGCAATACCTCAATATTTGTTGAGAAAATATTAAAGAATTTTCTTAATTTAATTTTCAAAATAATTAAAAAGTAAAGTTATAAAACATGCGTGGCGTATAAATTACAAAAGATATTATAAAAAGTTTCCAATAATTGTGCACCCGAAACAAAAAAACTTTAAATCTTTACAAAAGGTTGCAGGATTTTTTCTATATACTTAATTATTCTTACTATTCGTATTAATTTTTCCGAAATTTCAAAGATAGGAAATTCTAAAAGTAATTGAGAAAACAGGGTGGTACTGATCATTGATTTAAAAAAAAACTAATTTTATTCTAATAGTTTAAATTTTACTTTTATATTTTTCAAGTGTATATTTTTGTTTTTCATTTTTATATCAAAATTTGCATCAATTATTGTTTGAAGTGTTGTGTAAATGTTGTGCGTACCTGTAATTTGGAAACATATAGAAAAGATGATATATTGAATGTTTATATTAGTTTATTAATTTAATTAATTAATTAATGTATATGATTTCTAGTTGGTAAGTCTTAACAATAAATAAACAAAAAAAAATTGAAAAATCAGTTAATTCAGGCAATTATTATAGACATAGGAATTATTTTACGTTTTTTGAAAATAAACACTATTTATAGAGATCAGACGACCGTAACCTATTATTATATACGAAACAAAAAATAACATTGACCCAAAAACTAAAGATGTAAACGTGAAATTCGAAGTCGATTTCAAGTCAAAAGTTACTACATTTGGTTTCCAGTTCTAAATAGCAATACTATCTCATAGTATGTCACTTCTATAGATACTTACACAGCGGTATTTAAAAAATTTTTTTTTATTTTTTTGTATTTAAATTCTATATTAAGATACTTACACAGCAGTATTTAAAAAAAAAATTCTATATTATTATGCTTTTGTTTTGTAAATTAAAAAACATCTGAAGGTTTACATAAAAAATTAAGTGTAAAAATAGAAAAGTTCAGCAAAAATGGAACAGATTTAAGAATTATCGTACACTTTGAGCAGAGCCTAATGGCGTACTTACATTTAAAAGTACTCTCGGTATTAAAAATAATACCTCCGCTTTGCATATCGCGTCGAATTGCTGAAACAAGAAATGAAATTTTACTCGTGTTCTATTTTTTAGAATTCTCTTAGACCTTCTTGTTATTTATTTATGTTTTTTTCATTCAATGTTAACAAGAGCAGTTTCGATCGGGAATTTATAGAACACAAGCTTACGTTTGCGTTGATTGATAATAGATGGCGCTTTTCAATGTTATCCTAGGTAACGGCCTGTTAATATCCCACGGCTGGGAATAGGCCTCCAGTCTCAGTTTTTTGGAGAGAAGTATTGGAGCTAAGACCTACCACGCTGCTCCAATGCGGATTGGTAGGTTTCACATATCTCCAGAATTCTCTAGAGATATGCAGGCTTCCTCACGATGTTTTCCTTCACCTCTCTGAAAAACTCATTGGTGCCTACCCGGGTCTGAACCCATGTACGTCTCTAGAGAGTCGCGCGGTCTCACCACTGGGCTATCACAGCTTTTTGTTACTGCAATGTTATTTTATTATTGTAGAATTAACTGGATTTCTATAGCCTATATAAAAGCCTGGTGTAAAAGGAATAATTGTGTGGTTTAGCGAATTTGCCGTATGGAATATACATCTATACTCACAACTTTCACATTTATAATATTACTAGCTGTGCTTGCGGCTTCGCCCGCGTAGAAATCAGTGTGTCACAAAAAGAATAGTAATTATTGTGAATTAACCATAAGAGATAGAGACATGCCGTCGTGGACTTTTTGTGGTATTTTTGTAGATTTACAATTCTCTAGTACATTACTTCAGTGTATATTTGCTGGTTTATGCAGCGGACGCGACTTAATCTCCTAGCAAGCTTTTTTACAACCACGCGATCTGCACAGCACAATTTACGTAAAACCGTGATGTACTTTTAACTTAAACCTTCCGGAAGAAGTGCACTATCTTTTAGTAAAAACTGTACATAACTTCAGGCACTATAACAAAAACTACTTCGCTATAATCCGCACGGGTTAAGCGAATGCATGCAAGGCTAATGTGTATGAAGCAGGCAAAATCTACGAACCTTATACATGCAGGACAAGCCACCACACGCACCCCAAGGCTCCGCCACCAGCAACAAAGCACACAAACAGCACACACACCCACCACCACAACAATCTCGACGATCGTTTCGCTCCGAAACCGAAGCATCATCAGGAGGATAGGCTCCACGACAAAATCGTAATGCATTACGATTTTGTGGAGGAGCCTTGAGGTGCGTGTGGTGGCTTGTCCTGCATGTATAAGGTTCGTAGATTTTGCCTGCTTCATACACATTAGCCTTGCATGCATTCGCTTAACCCGTGCGGATTATAGCGAAGTAGTTTTGTTATAGTGCCTGTAATATGGAGTTCCGCAAAGTAACGCCTGCTTCTATAAATCATGTACATAACTTCGTTCTGTAGATTTTGAGAACATCGATTATATACAGACAGACAACTTTTAGGCACTTTGTTTTATAATAAGTATAGATTAGGACTTTGCGGAATTCCATTGTACAGAAGTTATTATCCATTTTTTTTGTTTTTATTAAGAGGATCTTTGTAATGCCTTATACATGCAGGATTAGTTATCACAGAACATTGCTACAAGTATCATCATCATCATCATCGTGAAGCATATGTCCTGATAATACTAAGTTTACGGGGCGAATCAATAGTTCCGATTGTCGTAGCGAGTGTATGTAGTGCTTGTATGGTGTGTTGATGGTGGTGGCGTTTTGTGATACGAGTGGTGACTAGTCCTGCATGTATAAGATACGTGAACGTTGTCTACTTCTTACTCTTAGCAGTACATAGATTCTAGATCAATAAAGTTTTGAGATTTTGTTGTGGAGCCTTTCGCCTGATGATGCTTCGGTCACGGGGCGAAACGGTCGTAGAGATTGTTGTAGTGGGAGTGTGTAGTGCCTGTTTGGTGTGCTTGTGGCAGCAATACGTGCCGTAACTAATTCTGCATGTATACGGTATGAGATCGGTTGTTAATTCCTACACTTAGTGTGAAATAGATTTTCTAACTAACCCGGATTATAGCACAATATGTCTATATATTGTAACTTTTGTTCTTTTATAAATTATAAACCGAACTAGATGAAAATCAAAATAAATTTTACTTATTTTAATATAATAATTTATTATATGCTACTAAGAATATTCAGAAATTAATTTTCAATTGTTTGCCTTCATTATAAGATAAGACGCGTCGAAAATTCAGTGAACAGCAAAAATGAAGATAGGTCGCTATCTACTACCTATTTTACTTCCAAATCATATCAGCATAAATAACATCATAGCTGTTTTACGGCACTCCTATTATTTACGCTTTATTGAGTAACTATTGAAGAGCGAGCTTATATTTAAGTAAAGGTAACTCTTCTGTAACACGGTATTTAGGTTGCTAGAAAAAACCGTGTTATGGGAAACCGAGTTGTATAAGAGACCCAGAGTTAGTAAAAAAGTTTTGAGAATAAATATTTTACTATTCAATTCAATTAAAACAATTTAATTTTTAGACAAATTATACTTTTAATATTGCAAACAAAATAAGAACATACGCCGAGTGGTATCCGGCAGAATAGAATAGACCACCCTCCTTTCTTACCGAGGTGTCGTAAGAGGCGACTAAGGTATGTGCCGTGTGGTATCCGGCTGCATAGAATAGACCACCCTCATTTCTTACCGACGTGTCGCAAAAGGCGACTAAGGTAAGTTGACGTCAGGCAGGCGGCCGGTCGTAAAATACATAGCCAAATCATGTGACAACATGTTGTAACATGTTGGGCCGACCCCACTTAGAGTGGGATAAGGGCAGGAGTATGATGAAACAAAATAAGAACATAGGTATATACACACATTTATATTTTAATTTAACGCAACTCTATATTTACGCGATCGCTAAGGACATACAGTGTTGTATCTACAAAAGATTTGCAGTTTTCTTGTATATATTATAGCGAAATCGTGTTATAGGAATTTGTGTTATAGAGGGGTTTGAACCAATTTACAAATCGTGTTATAGCGAAACTGTCTTAGAAGACAACGTGTTGTAGGAGGGTTACATGTATTAACAAACAATATAAACGACGTATGAAAAAGAAATTAAAAAAGTAGAAGAAAGACACAAAATATTGTTATCTTCCTCGTTAGTTTCTTTTCTTCTTTAGAATCATTAAATACAGTTTAATTTGGAAAAGAAATGAATTTTGATTATTTTAGGCGACTTTTATATCTTAATGGCAGGATAAGTCGGTTTGATAGCAAGCACGTTTGGATTTCATTGAAAGGCAAAATATTCTCAAACATCCAGAATCTGGTTCGTGCGAGAAATTTCAGCTTTGGTTCGTAAAGCACTTAATAGTTTACGAACTATAAAAGCCCAATTAAATTGAAAAGCGAAATCACTAGACTCTATAGCAGAGAGTTGTGTACCGATGTAGATAGAAGATTGTTGATGTATGATAATAAATATATTTGATATTGAAATATTGCTCTTTCTATTTTGAGCAGAGCTTTTAAAATTACTTATTTAGCATTAGTTTTGGCCCGTGGCTTCGCTCGCGAGGAATTAGGTCTGCCAATATCTTATTTATTTAATTTTAGATTCACAATTTTGGTCATAGTGGCTTCCACATAAAAGATAGATATATGCTGTCGCGGACTTTTATTAAGAACTATTAAAGACAAACAATACTACAGTATATCATCTTTGTGTTACTCTAATGGTTTAGGTAACGTACGCCGAGATAGCTCTCAGAGGCCAGATTTTTTCAACTTTATTAACATGTATCGTTGTATTACATAAGATCATTACAAATTGTAGCCTATATGTTCTTCCAATAACCTTTATAACTGTAAAGTTTCATCTAAATCCGTCCAATAGTTTTTTCGTGTAAGAGTAACAAACATCCATCCATACTCACAAACTTTCGCATTTATAATATTAGTAAGAAGATTAGTAGGAAGTAGGATTAGTAGGATAGGACTAGTCACGGAATGGTTATTTGTGACCGCACGATAACAATGCGAATATTTCGTGTAAATGAGATATTTAGCGAAGGGAATGTCTGTAACGATTGTAAAAGGTACGCTTGAGACAAGTTAACGATAATCGGCTGTTGTAATTGCTTGTGCTTTTGAAAAATATTATTAACATTTTATACATTATAAACTTTAACGGTAGCGTGAATTTAGAAATGTATATTGTATTTATTAATGGATATTTGAACTTTTTCTTTCTTCTCAGGTATTATTAATATGCTTTTGGCTCTAGCGGCTTTCGCTGCGAATTTGAAAACAGAATTATTATTGACGAATGAATAGAAAAGAGCGTCATAGCTTTAATAGCCCTGAGGGGACACATCCTAATAGTAGGTTTCGTAAAGCGTGTATTGTGATTTAGAGCGTGTAGTGAATTTGAGCTGTGATAGCCCAGTGGTGAGACCTTGTGACTCTTTAGAGACGCTCATGGGTTGAAACCCCGGGCAGGCAGCAATGAGTTTCCTTTTAAATTTATCACACGTTTTCCAGTGAAGGAAAACATCGCGAGGAAAACTGTAATATATCTCTAGAAAATTATATCTAGAGAATACGTGTAAAACCTACCAATCTGCATTCGAGCACCGTGTAAGGTCTTAGCTCCGACCCTTCTGTCCAAAAAACGGCGAGAGGAGGCCTATGCCCAGCAGTGGGAAAATAACAAGCCGTTACTTAACTTTTTTTTAACTTGTAGTGAATTTCTAGAGCACATCTATGATCAATCATTAAGACACAGTAAGCGTGGTCACTAAAACTGAAAACGAAAGCTCGGATGATACTCTTGCAGGTGTCACTTTTGCGCGATCCATTTTTCCGCGATTAGATATACTATTCTTACTTTATAAAATTTTATACATATATCGATTGCAATATGTCGTATCTCAGTTTTAAGCCAAATCACTTTTTAACGGCATAAGGTACTTCTGCCCATCGTTTACCGTACCAACATTATATACTAGAAAATTTGTAGAAATATATTCAAAGTCAACTGTTTTTTTAATACATAAAAATTATCGCGAAATTAATAATCACGTTTTTTCTTCTTCCTGAAAAATTGACAAAAATAAGATAGGACAATTTGCCGGTTCACAGTCGATATGCTTTGCCGTGTGGTATTTGGCTGATTAGAATAGACCACCCTCATTTCTTACCGAGATATCGTAAAAGGCGACTAAGATAAGTTTACCCACCGTATGGTATCCGGTTAAGCAGAATAGACCACCCTCTTTCTTACCGAGGGGTCGTAAAATACGACTTACGTGAGTTGACGTCAGGCAGGCGGCCGGTCGTAAAATACGCAGCCAAATCATGTGACAACACTTAGAGTGGGATAAGGGCAGGAGGATGATGACAAACGATATGCTTATTTACACTTTACGCTTTACGCATACATACACTTTACATATCTCTAGCTAGTACATACGATTCCTTAGTATTACTAAGTCTGCTTATATACCCGTAATTTCACAAAAACAAAGCCATGAAACATAACAGTTATTGAGCTCTTAAGTTAATTAATGCCAAAGCAACATGGGGCGTGACCCACGTGCTTGGACCGTTACTAAAAGTTTGTTGGTCATTCCATTATGGAAGATTGGTGTTACAGGGCATTAAACTCGGTATTCGTATTAAATATGCACAATGTATACGTTTTCAAGGTCGGGTGGGCCTTTGATCAATAGAATAATCAAGAGCCAAGCCCCGTAAATGTGTATAAATTTCATTCATCATTCTCTGACCCTTATCCTTACTTAACTCTAAGTGGGGTCAGTACAACATGTTAAATGTTGTCACATGATGTGGCTACGTATTTTACGACCAGCCGCCTGTCTGACGTTAAGTTACCTTAGTCGCCTATCACGACACCTCGGTAAGAAAGGAGGTCGGTCTATTCTATTCTGCCGAATACCACATCGCGTAAATGTGTATAAATTTCATTGAAATATAAAATTGATTTTTCGTTCATGCGATAAACTTGGGGAATTAAACGAACGTTTTAGCTTAACGTTAAATAAATTTCATGTTATAATAAAAATCATGTTAACTAACAACAGCAGGTTAATTTTTCACACTGAGTCTATTAAACTGCTCTTGTTTGAAAAAGTAACATAGTAATATTATATCATCATTATTAATGTTGAGAGATCGGCTATACTCACATCTTATTTTATCGGATGAGCCCGACTAATTAAAGCACATACGGGGCTCTTATTCATGAGCTCTTTACGCGGCGGGAACAGTTACCGTTCTTTACGGTGCTCTTACTCTTTACTTAGAGGTAAATTATTAGTGAAAATATCTGTATGTATGAATAATGTTAGGATTATTATATCATTTCATATGGATTCGTACTATTATGCAGATAGTGTTATTGCATAAAACTTGTCATGATACCTAGTACTTGTATTGATACTATTTGTCATAATACCGCGAAGGGTCGTTGTTGCTCCCTTCCATTCTTGTTTACTTGGGGGGAATCAGTTCTCTGAGCAGGCAGTCAGGTTTTGTAACGTGGTAGCTAGAACACCTATCATAAGGTTGTGAAAGTGAAGTCGTGTTTGTTTAATTTAATCTTGGCCGTCCCGACAATAAATATTTGTAAGAAAAATATTCACTTATATAGTAAAAATAGCGATAGATACGAAAGACACACTAGAAACCGAAATAAACTGATGATGCCAAGGTTGCGCCTCCAAAAGGTCCGAAAATCATTTGTCAGTCTCGGTACACGTTTTTATAATAAAATTCTTCAACATTATCTAGACTTGCCTTTTGCATAAGTTTAGAAGTTAAAAGTTAATTTTAAAACGATGCTGCTACATAAATTACAACTGAAGATTATTTGATTGATAGTAGCATATCTTAACTGCAGTCAGCTACGCACCAAACTGCAACGATTAATTTGTAACCATCAATCAAATTGTAAAAAAAATATTAAAAAAAAATGGCCGCCGAGTTTCTTGCTGGTTCTTCTCAGTAGGAGCAAACTTCTAGATCAGTGGTAGCTTCTTGAAAACATTTGACAATTCAAAAGTATACAGTACTTTTGAATCGAACAGTCTACTTGAATAAAGAATATTTTGAGTTTGAATATACAGTCAAAAAATATATATTATTACTTTATTGACGTGATCCCTGAGTATATTGGAGTAGACCATGGCCATTGCTTCTAAGGCCATGAAAGTCATGCAACCTACAACCCAAGGCACCAGGAACGCGATGTTTTCCTGTAAAAAAAGTTATTGTTAATATTCTTATTAAATATTTGTAACTTATCTATTTTACCATGTGATCTCATTATCATTGTCATAGGATTATTATACTAGAGTAGAGACGTTGACTAAAATGTGCCATATTACAGAAAGAGAAATAAGTGCAAAGCAAAAGAGAATGTATCTATCTTTAACCTATTAACTATCTAAACAATTTGGTGGTTCTTCGAGCCTGGGTGTATATTTGTATTTTAGTATGTATTAAAAATAATATATGTAGTATATTACCAGTTGTCTGTCACCCATAACACAAGTATTAAGTTACTTAATTTGGGGATGGACGACCGTGTATGTAAAAAAAACTTGTAAATAAGTGCTTTTGAATCGTCAACTTTACTGCTGGTTCGGTAAGCTGTTCATACCGAGAAGAACCAGCAAGAAACTCGGCGGTTGCTCTTTTTAAAATATAAATCTTAAAACTAGTTACATTTAGTTATTACTGTCTTGTACAGGGTAGAAGTGCAGCTATATCCACACATCCTTATCATCTAAGTAATCTTCAACAGTATAGTAGGCTTTCTGTATCAGCCTCTTTTTAACAGTGTTTTTAGTTAGAGTTATCATTATTTAGGGTTCAAAATATTATAATTCTAGACAACGCCATAGAAAACAATTTGATTATATATCGTACTTGATTTGGCTATGATAAATTGTACATTATAGTAATAAAAATAATATTATGCCGTAAATATTTTATAGATTTCTCCAGATTTTAGCGTTACTAAAAACGCTTACAAAGGCAGTTAAGATAAACCGCCATAATATTGCGATAAAGTTCTAAAATAAAGTGGAAGGATCTCATAAAACCTACTCGACACTTAATCTTATATCGGAACATATTCTTCACCCTGCCAAAGATACTACAGACTAGATATTACACCCGAAACAAGTAATGTGATTGCGGTTAAAACTTCATGCCATATTTTTCACTATGAAAATCCATTTGACTGTGTATGTAGCAAAGCTCGAAAAATATGAAATTCCCTTAGGAACAAAGACTGAAATCCAAATGAAAACTGAATAACTAACTAACTGAATATTACATAATACCTAAAATAATCTATATATAAAAATTAAAAGTTTGTTTTTTTTCTTCTTGGGAAGGAAAAATCCCTAAAGGGACGCCTACCAGCCCGAGTTGATAAAGAGCTCGCCTAGGCCAACATGGAACCGTTTCAGCATTACTTCATGCTAGCCCATGCTTGATAGACTCCGAAACGGCTCGACCGATTTCAATGAAATTTTCAGACAATCTTTATAATGACCCAGGGTTGTTGGGCGGCGATCGGAGCTTTTTTTAAAATGTTGAGTTCTGTTTCGTGGGGAATTCGAAACCATAATGAGCTACAGCAACGCGTTTCCTGAATTCTAGTTTATATTACAATTTAAGATATATAGAGACTAAAACATAAAATTGTATATATAAACTTGAATTTTAAGAGAAAATTCAACGAATTCAAAATTCATTATATAGAACAGATAATAAAATAACATTTGGTATTTTTGTTTTTTTCTGTCTTATAAATTGTGATGGAATAATTAAATTATAATAAAATCCATGTACTAAAAAAGCTTAAGCACAACTTTAACTAAATTTAAACACTGTAATAAAAAAATCCATAAAAAAAGAAGGATTACTGATTTCTATAGTTTGAATGAGTCGCTAGGTTGAAGGTCTTTGCATTTATAAATTAAAAAAGAAAGTTAGTGGTATCTTTAAAAAAAATGATACAATATATATCATGTGAAGTTTGATTGGTTAATACTATGAAAAATTCGTTATATCTCCGAGGATAAATGCGTGAAACTTTATTTCATTGGTGGATTTTTTTTACTATTATATCACCTTTGAAGATAATATACTACTATAACCAATTAAAGAGGCATGAAAAACAATATAAAGAAAATGCGTAATGTATTTAGCAATAATAAATTTGAATAACTAAATAGATTTTAATTACTTACTTTATAAATTCCGTAAAATAGAAATATGCTGAGCACGATCATGAACATTTGGGTACCGATGATTGCGAAATATGCTATCTGTACACCTGAAACAATAAATCCTCATTACGGTATGTAAGAAACTTAACTATTACACTCCAAATTCTAGCTAGTTAATATATATTACAGCATGATAGCTGTGATAGCCTAGCGGTGAGACCGTGCGACTCTTTAGAGACGACATAGGTTCAAACCCCGGGCAGGTACCAATGAGTTTTTCTATTAAAACTTATGTGTCTAATTGATAATTGCAATTTATCACACGCTTTTCGGTGAAGGAAAACATCGTGAGGAAACCTGCATATCTCTAGAGAATTCTAGGGATATGTGTAACCTACCAATCCGCATTGGAGCAGCGTGGTAGGTCTTAGCTCCAATCCTTCTCTCCAAAAACGGAGAGAAGAGGCCTTAGCCCAGCAGTGGGCATAGTAACAGGCTGTTACTTTACTTTTATTTACTTTTACAGCATGATATATGAGTAAAATGACCACATTTTCGTTGTGACAAAGCGGGACAAATGGGTTGAAATGACAATTACAATTTAGCTTATTATATTGCATTTATATACTTGCACAAAGTTTTAATAATTGGCAAATATATTTTTTTTCATCATTCTCCTGCCCTTATTCCACTCTAATTGGGATCGGCACAACATGTTACTAACATGTTGTCATATGATTTGGCTACGTATTTTACGACCGGCCAACTGCCTGACGTCAACTTACCTTAGTCGCCTTTTACGACACCTCGGTAAGAAAGGAGGGTGATCTATTCTATGCAGCCGGATACCACACGGCTAATTGGCAAATATTTTTTTTTTGTTGTAAAAAATAATAATTTGAATATGATTTTTAATAAAATGTTTTTTTTTGTTTCATAACAATTATGTTGTTATGTTATTTAGTTTGTTTATTATCTTCTTGCATTTAAAATAAGAAATGAAGATATTTTTAAAAATCGGGGAGTAAAGGGACAGTATACTAAAAGTGGAACGTTACTTTACAATTTGGGGGAAAATTCAAAATCTTATACAATTTAGAAGCCTAAAACGCACACACACACTTCAGGATATAAAATAAGTTCTCGATCCTTAGAAATAGATTTTTAAAGACACCAACGACATTATTATAATTGCTTAAGCATATTTACATTCTTTCTTTTGGATCAACAAGTCGCTTAAAAGTCATGCACAGGATTCACGCTATTAGGCTAACATAATAATTTCTATAACATATAGACAGTCTAAAACCTTCTTAACAAACAATTTACAATGCAAACAGGGATTTTACTTCAAACCCGTTACTACGAGCACGTAATCGATTCTGAAGTGTACCAACAAATCGAGCAGAATCGATCACATCGATTACCCAGAGGTATTTACTTTGCTCGGCTTGATAAAATATATGGCGGAATTACGTTCAAGATCCTCAGTAAATAGAATTACATTAGAATTTTCTTCTCCCAGATTGAATTAGAAGGATTATTGAGTAAATCGAATTCCAAATATTTGTACAGGTGAGTTGAGAAACTTCAAATAAAAACTTTCAAAGTAATATTTACAAAAAGGAAATCATTACTTTCCTCACGTTGATTACCTTATAAAGTACCTTATATTTAAAAGGAAGAAAATAATAAGAATTAAAATTTATCACATTTAACTGTAGTCTATCGATTGATGAAAAATTGATGTAGGTAATCCAAAAAATTTTGACTAAAAGTAAACTGAAATATCATAACTTTCATTTTGCGCTTTGCTTGCTTCGCGTCTTGCAATGGTAGCTTTGCCATTACTGCAATTTAAAAATAACTGCTAAAAAGAGGCTGATTCAGAAAGCCTATTATACTTTTGAGGATTATTTAGATGATAAAAACGCGTGATTATGACTACTCTTTGACTCTATACAAAACATTAATGACTAAATGTAACTGGTAATATGAATTATATTTTGAAAAGAGCAACCGCCGAGTTTCTTGCTGGCACTTCTCGGTAGGAACAGCTTCCCGAACAAGAAGTAGAGTTGACGATTCAAAAGCACTATATAAATTTATTTGAATAAAGAATATTTTGAATTTTAAATTTTACCTTAAGTTCTATTAAGTAAACTTAGTCATTTATTATTTGATATATAGATATATAGATAGATAAAAACTTTATTGTACACAAAATTAAACATTACAAAATACAAACATTCACAAAGTAATCGGTGATACAACAGACTCAGATAATGCCTACAAGGGCAGCAGCCTAAATACCAGTTAGTACTAGTAGTAGTCATAGCGGCCTGTTACAATCCCACTGCTGGGAAAAGGCCTCCTCTCTCCGTTTCTGGAGAGAAGGGTTGGAGCTAAGACCTACCACGCTGCTCCAATGCGGATTGGTAGGTTACATATATCTCCAGAGTTCATATATCTCTAGAGATATGTAGGTTTCCTCACGATGTTTTCCTTCACCGAAAAGCGTGTGATAAATTGCAATTATCAATTAGACACATGAGTTTTAATAGAAAAACTCATTGGTGCCTGCCCGGGTTTGAACTCGTGTTCCCCTCGAAAGAGTCGCACGGTCTCACCGCTGGGCTTTCACAGCCCTATCACTGTTTTGAAGTACTAGTAGTAGTAGTTTGAAATCACTAGATTTACTGTACTCTACTCCTTATAAAAAATATCTTACATACATACTCCTAAAAAACTATTTAATTTTTGCCTGCCTCTAAACAATAAATCAACATCGTTCCTTATTTGTCTTGGATAATTTAAAGCAGTGTAACGTGACGCGATAAACTTAAGTCAGGCTTAAACAAAGATGCCGGCTGAATGCTTAAGGCGGTTAATGATTTCCAATCAGTTTAATAGCTCTCTGTACCATAAACTTCGTCTTCAGCCCTTGTATTAAATTTCGTATTTGTCACTTCAATCAAGAAATATCGACGCTGACGCACAACAAAGACGCGTTATGCTTCGGTTAATTACTTTTCATACAATTTTGTTATTGAACGGGAATATACCGTAAAATTTGTCCTTATATATGTAACTCTCTATATATGTAAAAATGGATTATCTGAACATCCCTTATACGAGTAGATGCTGAAACGGCTTTACCGATTTTATTGGAATTTTCATTCTTTAGAATGACTTAGCGGATGATCCTGTAAATTTTTGTGGCGCTAAGAGTATTTTTTTAAGTTGCGCTCTGATCCGATATAAATGTCAGTTTTGCGCGCGTAAAAACTATTTTTTATTTAGTATCCACACGAATATAAATGAGACAGTTTGTTTGCTTTCCTTTTCTCTATTTGTATGTTATTACGCTTTCAGGGCTAATCCGGTAGATCAATATAGCTTAAATTTGATAGAATTAAAAGTTATATATAGGGCCAAAATATAGTATAAAAAACTCCCGTTTTTACTTCGGGTATATGAAGAAAAAAATATAGTACATAATTGAGGGGTATTTTAACACTAAAGTCGATGCGAACGAAATTGCGGGTACTACTAGTTTTATATATACTTATGTCTTAGAGTCATGAGTATAAATTTATTTACGTAATCTTAAGTGCCAAGCATGCAGGTAGTTCGATCTATAGTTAGTTGAGACATTCAGAGGCTTATACAGAGGCTCATAAGGCCGTAAGTCTCTGTTCATGGATGAATTTACTTGTATTTGTGCATTTAATTATTATTGATATTATTAAATTAAGTATCTTATTTATTATAGAAGGCAACAACGTGCGCAAATTGACATCATCTATCAAGAACTACATTAATATGAAAAATGAACATAGACAACAAACAATAAATTTCAGGAAAAAAATGACAAAACAAGAAGTATAAGTAAAATTTAGCGATTACAAGTATAAGAAATATGACTATAATTATAATTTCAAAACAGTAATCACCCAGAGCAACTTCCGCATTCCTCATGTAGGATACTTGCTTGGAACGGAAGAAATGTTAAATTTATTAGATATTCATAAAGCTTATATACAATTCGATAAATGGAAAGCTTATATTTATAAAACAAAGTAATAAAATAAAATGAAAAAGATTATTCCGAATAATTAGTATTCGAGGTTTTTTCCAAACAGTACTCCATTAGTCCATTCATAAATAGTTGAAATTGGCTCTTGTGACGGTCTGGATTAATACTTTACTCTTCTTAATCACAATACAATTGAAGCAATGAGTGGAACGAAATAAACCGTTTATAAATTCCAGCTTTATGTATCAGCGTAGAGATTAATTGTGTATGTCTTGAAAATAAATTTATTTTGGTCGAAGTACGATGAAGTTTCAGTTAATTGTGTCTATTTTTAGCAATTTGATTTTGTAAATAAGAATATACATAATTATAAAAAGATTGGCGATGTATATAATAGACAAAGTAGGAACCGACATAAGCTTGCGGTTCCTTCTTTTATGGGTTTTGGTATAAGATTATATAATAAAATTCCGCAATCTACTTTAACTTTACCATTACAACAGTTTAAAATACTATTTAAAAAAGGCTAATACAGAATTACTAAGACGATAAGAATGCGTGGATATAGCTACTCTTCGACCCTGTACAAGACAGTAATAAATAAATGTAACTAGTTCTAAGATTTATATTTTAAAAAGAGCAACCGCCGAGTTTTTTGCTGGTTCTTCTCGATAGGAACAGCTTTCCGAACCATCAGTAAAGTTGACGATTCAAAAGCACTTGTTTATAAGTTTACTGGAATTGAGAATATTTTGAATTTGAATTTGAGGGAACAGAGGAACCAAAGGTTTGCGAGCGAGAACACCGGACAGACATAAATCTAGAGATTTTTTGGGAAAAAATGGTTTCAAATGATTTATAGAAGCAGGCGTTACTTTGCGGAATTCATTATTACCGAAACAATAAGAGAACTATTTTGCTATATTCCGCGTGTGTTAAGCGAATGTATGTAATGCTAAGTATATAAAGCAGGCAAAATTCACGTACAAGTATCTTACGCATTCCATACTTATCCCAAGACGCCTCCACTAGAAACACAGGCAATTCACACAACCACCATCAAAATCTCTACGATCGTTTCGCCCTGAAACCGAAGCATCATCTGGAAGAAAAGTTTCCATGACAAAATCGTAAATTCAAATTCAAATTCAAAATATTCTTTATTCAAGTAAACTTGTAAACAAGTGCTTTTGAATCGTCAACTTTACTGCTGGTTCGGAAAGCTGTTTCTACCGAGAAGAACCAGCAAGAAACTCGGCGGTTGCTCTTTTTAAAATATAAATCTTAGAACTAGTTACATTTATTTATTACTGTCTTGTACAGAGTAGAAGTGCACCTTTATCCACACATCCTTATTATCTGAGTAATCTTCAACAGTATAGTAGGCTTTCTGTATCAGCCTCTTTTTAACAGTGGTTTTAAACTGCTGTAATGGCATGGCCAAAATTGATTTCGGAATTTTATAATAAAATGTTATACCCATACCCACACCCCAGGAAATGAATTACGATACGTGTGGTGACTTGTACTGCAATTTTGCCTGCTTCATACAGTTAGCATTACATACATTCGCTCGACACACACGAATTATAGCAAAGTAGTTCTGTTATAGTTTCTGTAAAAAAGGTTTCCTTGTCAATCCGGATTGGATCCGGATTGGAAGTGGTGGGGTTCGTTCTATATCTAGAAAGGAGCCGTTTGCAATATTTGTCAATGGTACAGTATAGCATAGAAGTTTAATTTATTTTGGTAAATAAGTACAAGTTCTACTTGGTTATGGTAGGTCATAAAGGATGTTTTATAGCCTTGAGGCATCTTATTCCCGAACAATAAATTGACTTAGAAGATCGTTTCTTTAGTAATTGGTAATAAAAATAACGGTTGATCAACCGCACGGTATGTGGTGAATTAGCTATATATATTTACTTTGACAGTGTTAATTTTATAAGGAATCAATAGAAAATATAAAAATAATAAATTATGATTGTTTTACATAAACTTTTTTTACGGGAAATTAAAAATATGATTAGGTCAGAAGGATTAAGATTCGAAATTTTTTATAATATTCTTATTAATAATAACTGAAAAAAGTAATTAAATTTTAATTAGATAATATTCTTGTTATTTATAATATAATTAATTAAAAATAATAATGATTGTGGTAATTATTACTTTATGACTTGACATTAAGACATTGACATTGTATATATTGACATTACATGACATTATTACATTTTACTGTAGCTTTAATATAACGAATGACGAGATAACCTTGAATTAATAGAACATTTATAAACGAATTCAGAACATGTAATTTTAAGAAAACGTTTGAAATGTGACTATTATTGGTTGTCCATTGAAAAAAAAAAATGAACATTTCAAACATGAAACGATGGGTATATTAGAAAAAAATATATAGACACGAAGTGAAAAATCACGTGGATGGGAAATAAAAATTCTGAAAAAATCTAATTATGAATATGAAATTAATTTATTGTAGAAAAAATTTCAAAGTTTTTGTTTAAGCTAAATCTATTTAGAAATAATTAGAGACTTTTTCACGTAGTGAGAGTTCTTTATTATTTACTACCTCTCACTTCTCTAAGTTAGTAAGTTAGTTATTTAAATTTAAAGTTGGTAACCCAAATAGAGAGAAAAAAATTAAGATAGATTGTGATTATGCAATGCACTGGTCTAAATCAGATTTATACTAGTATTACATCGAGATCTCATAAAACTCAAACTCTCCTCGCTTCAATGAACGACATAATTATGTAACGGAGAACTCATCTCTGTTATACGGCTCACTCGTCTTGAGTAACTGTGGAGAAATCTACAAAAGGTTCTCTTGAGTTATTGACGGATCGCTGAACAGAGATTGTTATGGCAAATATTTTAATAAGATTTTCGTTTGTGGTTTTTGTGTATTTTGTGTACTTGGAAATCTTTTTTAGTTAAAGTTGAGTGTTATGTTATGATTTTTTTATGTTTTTGGTTCATTCATCAGTTCGGCCACATTAAAATATGTCTTTTATGATGTGTGTGTGTTTTGTTAATTTACTTTTAAATAGTTGATCTTAACAGTGAAGTTGATCTTAAAAGTAAATAAAAGTAAGAGCGCTTCACTGCGAAAAGAAAACACTGCGAAAAGAGAATCTCGAATCTGATTCGAAATGCATGTGTGTTCACCTCTAGCACACACACTAACACACACACGGTCGTCTGTCCCCAAAATAAGTAACTTAATACTTGTGTTAAAGGTGACTGACAACTGGAAAAATATACAAATACAGTTTTATACATCTTCCTAAATACATATATACACCTAGACGCGATATTCTCGCAGATTGTTTAGGAAAATTTTGGGCCTAGGCAGGAATCGAACTCGCAACCGACAGAACTGAAGGCAAGGTCAATACTAGTACGCCATAAGTACGTATTCAAATTGCATGTAGAGTAGGCGAATTATACAATTTTTGTGGTACCCCCAACTTTATTCTACGACTCACTCACTACGCCTTTAGTTTTCAATATCTTCAATTATGAACTATATTGTTTTATTCCTGTTCTCGAAGTAAAACGGGAATTTTTTATCCTATGATTTAGTCTGGTATATATACTTCAATCGTACTAAACTCCAAAATTCAAATTCAAAGAATTCTTTGTTTAAGTTAGCTTTTACAAGCACATTTGAATCGTCAAATTAAAATGAAGCTACAACTGGTTCGAAAAGGTTTTTACCGAGAAGAACTAGCAAGAAACTCGGCGGTCACACTTATAACGGCTATTTCTTTGACATATAATGGTTTAACAAACCAAAAATTACAATATAATCTAGTCCGTAGCTGGTTGCAACTTAAATTCAAGCTTTCTTATCATCAAGATAATCTACAATATTATAAAAAGCTTTATGAATAAGAGTCTTTTAAATTGATTTTATGGACTTGTGTAAAGGCAAGCCCAAAGTACATTGTGGAATTTTATTATAAAAATGTATCCCGTAACCCATAAACGATCTACGAACTTCCCGAAGCCTTGTTAATATTCAAATTCAAATTCAAAAAACTTTATTTGTGACCTTATACAGAAAAAAGAACAATACAAAGAAATATAAGAAATTTTAAAAAAACAACAAGAAAACAAAAACAGGATATTAGAAGTAAGAAACATTATACTAAATACAATTAAAAAAAAAACAATAGGTCACAAAATGGTAAACCACTCAGCTTTAAGGTAGGGCTGGGACCCTAACACTGATTTTCAGTGGCTACCATAATGCGAAAACGAAAAGAAAGTGACATTATAGAACAGAACAGAAGTAGAAAAAAAATTTATTATGACATATATAAACAGACATATAACATAAAACAATAGTGGGGAAAGAACATATTAATAATTAAGAAAATTCGTACTTATATTACAAACAATAGCAACAATTATTAACAACAATTTATCAGGCGCCGCATTTCAAGGCAAACTAAAAATGATTTATAGAAGCAGGCGTTACTTTGTGGATTTCCATATTACAAGCAATATAACAGAACTAACTACTTTGCTATAATCCGCACGGGTTAAGTGAATGCATGCAAAGCCAATGTGTATGAAGCAGGCAAAATCTACGCACCTTATACATGCAGGACCAGCCACCACATGCACCCCAAGGCGCAATTCACCAGCAACAACGAACACAAAAGCAGCACACACACCCACCACCACAATCTCGACGATCGTTTCGCCCCGAAACCGAAGCATCATCAGGAGGTGTGTGTGCTGCTTTTGTGTTCGTTGTTGCTGGTGAATTGCGCCTTGGGGTGCATGTGGTGGCTGGTCCTGCATGTATAAGGTGCGTAGATTTTGCCTGCTTCATACACATTGGCTTTGCATGCATTCACTTAACCCGTGCGGATTATAGCAAAGTAGTTAGTTCTGTTATATTGCTTGCAAACTAAAAAAAAAAATTTATTTACTCCTGGTTTGCATATTACTAATAACGTTTTTATAAACAAAGATGATAAATAAATATTGATTCAGCGGATAAGACCTGAAAGCGTTAAAGACCGACAAAAAGACATTCACATGAATAATATTAGTATGGAAGTATGCATGCTAACCTTGTCGAGTGCTCCCATTTTCCCTCAATTAAATTCTTTCGTCAAGGATTGTTTGGGGGTGATTACTTCGAATGATAAGACTGTTTGTGCGTTCTATTTACGTTCGTAGTTGATATTGGGTTAACCCCGTATTAAACCAACTGTTGCTTTCTTTTTGGTATTTACCGGCGACTTTATTTAAAAGTAGCCTATATTATTCTCCAGCCCTTCACTTCTCTATAGGAAAAATTAATTCGATTCTTTGCTGTTTTTAGATATGTTACTAATATAAATAACGAATAATATAATACTAATTTGCTGGATCAAGGGTGTTCACTCATCGTTAATTCGTATTTCGCGCGCTTGGTCTGGCCGATGACAACGCTCTGTTGAGCATACCGCAGTAACGCATCGCCATTGGTCCCCGACCGAGTAAGTTGGCGCTGGGAGCTGCAACGCGAAAGAACTCGACGTGTGCTCGAAGCTTACACTCGTGGTGTGAACATCAAAATACGTTTTTAAAGCGCTTATATATTCCTTTCTCTTTAACAAACTACAAACTTTATTATTATCGTTATTTAAGAACATTGTGGCTATACATAGTGTCAGTGAGTGCAGTGTATAGACTTTTCAACCAGCCAGCAGGCGGTACCGCCACGTGCCACCTCTTCATCGGAAAATCACCATCTTCCTCCACCAGAGGCTACCAGGTGCTCGGTCTGGATAGCCACGTTACTGCGGTAAGTGTAATTGTAGTTGTCCAGGCCAAAGCGATAGGGAACACAACGTTCATCGGCGGAACAATCTTCTACCATCGGTGTTCCGACCCAGTGTGTCGTTACTGGGCCCCCCACGGCAGGGCCTTTTCGCCACATTTTTTGGTGCCGAAACCCGGGAATGCCTAGTAATCTCACTGTGGAGTGGTATTTTCAAAATTCGTATTAATATTGCTGGTATTTTTCGTTGAGTAAAATAGTACTATTTCCCATTAAAATCATATTATTTACGTATTTAGTGCATATAATCAACTAATCCTAATTAAAACTAATCTAAAAATCATAATTTCCTACCAATTCGAATCATATATCGTTTGTAATCATACATTTTTTCTTAAATACGTAAAAATAAAGCGGCCATTTTGTGCATAATTACTTTGTGCAATAACTCGTAACTTACTATCTATGCATTCGTTCACTATGCTATTAAAGATTTAAGAGTTAGTTCTTTACGTTGCATTTTGTTGTTTGTTACTTATCTGTGCACTAGTAGCTACATTCGTTCTATAAATCTATTCGTAATACGCGAAGAGCGGCGAACGTTTGACAGATTGTGTTTACGTTCATCGAAATCTATAAGCAGCTTTAATTTCGAGCCAATTCGTATCCGTGGAATAGTTAAATTGTTGCAGATCACATATAAACAATCTTATTTTTCTAATTATCGGTGTTTATGTGTATTTATCGGCTGTGACAGTTTTATGTTCTATACATCGAATTCGGATTACTTACTACACATACGAACAGGTACGTAAACAATCATAAATTTTATATTCCTATTCGGTGTATATGTACCTATTTAGTGACTGTAGTGATTTTCATACGTTCATTATTACAGATCTTATATGAAACAAACTATTTTTGTTTCGCGGTGTTTCATATTACATTAATAATCGGCTGTAATAATAAATTAACCGGTCTTATACAAATATAAGAATCGAAACAACTATTTCATATCGAGATAGTTTGTTACTCAAGTTCACACGCACATCTTTCTTATTAAACTTTATTTAGTTTATACGGAGTTCAGTTTCTTACATATCGCAGTTAAATATAATAAATATTACGTTTTCAAGCGGTCGGCTGCCACTCGCTTGCGCCGGCTAGTCTAATTATTCGTAAATACGTAATAACATATTTAATTTTTGCGATTTTTTAATCGAAATATCAAAATGGCATTTAATCCAAAGCGTACTCTCCGTAAACTTAGTTCTGCGAGTAAATCTAAAGTAAAATATGCGGCAACAGATAGTTATACAATTCAAGATTTACCTTCGTTACGCAGAAAACGTACTATTGCGTTGAACCGTATGTCTAAAGCATTAGAGGTCGGATTACAAGCAAAAATCGATGTTAGTCAATGCGATTTGTTTTTGTCATACTGCGATCAAGTAAAAAAATTTACATCTGAGTTTGAGCAGGCGCACTTTTCAATTCTTGAACTTGTGGGTTCATGCGAGGAGGTCGACGATGATGATGATGATATTCGTACTCGTTTTGATGACATTCATTTTCAAGTTATGTCAATACGGCGTAGTTTAACGAGCAACGTTTTAAATACATCCAACTTGTCAAATATACAATCTGATAACAAATCATTATCAAACATTAGACTACCGAAAATTCAGTTACCTACTTTTTCTGGTGATTTGAAAAAGTGGCCCGAGTTTTTTGACACTTACAACGCGCTCATTCACGACTGCTCTTCTCTTACCGATGTGGAGAAATTCCACTACTTAAAATCTTCTTTAAGCGACGATCCGTTAGCACTTATTCGCGCATTCCCTGTGACGAGTGATTATTACTATGATGCGTACGCGGCTTTGGTTGCGCGATATCAAGATAAGCGTGAGTTAGCGTTCACTTGCTGGAGGGATATTTTAAACGTTAATTTCAACCTTCAAAACACAAATGCGTTTCGTCGATCGTTGGATTGCATTGATGAAAATTTGAACATTTTAAGAAAATTAAAACTCCCAGTCGAGCAGTGGGATTTCGTTATCGTCTATCACGTTCTATCAAAATTAGATGCAAGATTGCGCCGTGATTTTGAGGAGAAGTGCTGTAAGTCTGAATTTCCTAACTATTCACAGTTAAAGGAATTTTTACATTCAAAGTGTGAAGCACTTGTGCGGGATAGTCATTTCTGCGACACTTCTAAGACAAAAAATACGTCGAAGGAATCGCCTAAACCTTCATTCAATTATAATAATCGTTTAAAAGTGAATCATACGTTAGTCGCAGATAATTCTAATAAATCAAATCAAATCGTAAAAGACGATAGTAATAACAAACCGGTCGCGAAATGTTCCTTTTGTAACGACTTCCATCCGATCTCCCAATGTAAATCTTTTCATTCTAAATCCGTTGACGAGCGGATGTCTATCGCGAATGATAAACGGTGGTGCTTTAACTGTCTTAAACAGTCGCATCAATTAAAAGATTGTAAATCGATTTTCCGATGTTTGCGGTGTAAACACAAACATCACACGTTGCTTCATAAGGATCGTATTAACAATTCGACGGATACTGATTCAAACGCGATAGCCTCTCGGTCTGTGTCTCTAGTTGCTAAGGGCGCAGGTTCTAGATTTAGTAACAAGGTTTCGAATACAACGGTCCTTCTTGCTACGGCTATAGTTCAAATACAAGATGCGAGCGGTCAGTATCATTCTTTTCGCGCGCTGTTTGATACCGGAAGTCAAAATAATTTTATAACGTGCCAGGCAGTTCAATGCTTGAATCTGAACCCGGTCTCAAGCGCAGTGAACATCAACGGTATAGGAGGGATGGCTGCAGATATATCTGGTGTAGTTCGTTCTACAATTGCATCAAACAACACGTCTTTATTCGAAATTGATCTGCACGTCATCTCAACTATTTGTGGTGATCAACCCGTAGCTAAACTTAATACAAAAGGTTGGTCACACTTACAATCCTTACCATTAGCGGATCCAGGTTTCGATATTCCTGGACCGATTGATATTCTTTTCGGAGCAGACGTTTTCGCCGAATCGCTTCTCAGCGATTGTATTAAAGGTGATGGTCATCGACCACTTGCGATAAATTCGGTATTCGGTTGGCTTTTATTGGGTAGAACGCCTCTCGTATCTTCATATTCGTTACAAGTTTCATCAAAATCGGACGAGCTGGCTTCAATCGTTCAACGTTTTTGGGAGATTGACAACGTACCCCAGGCGTCATCTCTGACACCCGAGGAGCTTGCATGTGAACAAGCCTTTATCGCTGAACATTATCGTGATTGCTCTGGCAGATATGGAGTTCGACTTCCATTCAAGGACAACGTAGAACCGATATTTGACTGTTCTCGCGATACCGCATTGAGGAGGTTTCACGCAATCGAACGGCGTCTCTTACGCGATCCTCTCTTACATAAAGAATATTCGGACTTTATGGAAGATTATCGTCAATCCGGACACATGTCATTGGTCGAGGCCAAGGACCTGAACAATGGAAAATACTATATACCGCATCATTGTGTTCTTAAACCCGATAGCGCGACAACTAAGTTACGCGTTGTTTTCGATGCCTCGGCTAAGGATGCTAAAGGAGTTTCCTTAAATGATACGCTTTTAACAGGACCTAAACTTCAATCCAACATCGTTGAGGTTCTTCTTCGTTTTCGTTTACACGCGGTTGTGTTTATGGCTGATATACGTCAAATGTATAGGCAAATTTTGATCGCTGATGATCATAAGGATTATCAAAGGATTTTCTGGAGACCAGGTCCCGATCAGGTCTTACAAGAATTTCGATTAAATACCGTTACCTATGGTGTTTCATCTGCACCCTATTTGGCATGCAGAACTCTTAAGCAATTGGCAGAAGACGAAGGCTCTCGATTTCCTCTTGCTGAGCAAATACTATCTACTGAGATATACGTAGACGATGTTGTTACCGGTTGTGCTGATCTAGACGCTGCTATGAAAGCTAAATCGCAACTTATAGAACTTTTCTCGTTGGGTCACTTCCAGTTAAGGAAATGGGCTAGTAACGAATCTAAATTCCTTTCTGATCTTCCGCAGGAAGAATGTTTGCGTGATTCTAAACTATTTTCGGATGGTCAACCTTTAACACTAAAGGTACTTGGTCTTAAATGGGATCCATCTACTGACGCGTTTTTATTCGATGTCAAATCGTCAAACCGTTCTTGTACCAAGCGCAATATTCTTAGTGAGATTGCAAAGATTTTTGATCCGCTGGGATTCCTCTCACCTCTGACCATTAAAGCGAAGTGCTTAATGCAGAGACTTTGGATTCTTGGAATTGGGTGGGATCAAGAACCACCCAAGGAAATAACACACGCGTGGAAAACCCTGTGTGATCAGCTATCGATACTCAAAGACCTGCAACTCTCTCGTCGTCTTACTGTTGATGGTGCAACTCGGTATGAAATTCACGGATTCTGCGATAGTTCTGAATTAGCTTACGGGGCAGTGCTATACCTGCGTGCTTTATGTGATGATGGATCTATTAAAATTCGGCTATTATGCGCAAAAGCTCGTGTGGCACCCATTAAGAAAATTTCGTTACCTCGGTTAGAGCTGTGCGCAGCGGTTCTGCTTACAGATCTTACAAAATTTGTTCTGGATACGTATCTTGATAAATTAGTCATACATGCGTTATACTTGTGGTCAGATTCGACCGTCGTTCTGTCTTGGCTCCGTTCTCATTCGTCTCGCTGGACCACATTCGTAGCTAATAGGGTAAGTCATATCCAAGATTTATTCCCTGCAGAGACGTGGTACCATATCGCCTCGCCTGACAATCCTGCGGATGTGTCTTCCCGTGGACAATATCCTCTCGAACTTTTTCACAACTCTTTATGGTGGTCAGGACCATCGTGGTTATCAGAGCCTCATGACCGTTGGCCCAAGTCATCCAAATTTCCAATCCCTTCTAGCGATGAAGAGGATTTTGTGCGTACCGAAGAGCGTCGATCGGTAGCGTTGATCGCCAATAATACTAATAATTCAAATTCACCCATCGATTATTTACTAGAACGATTTTCTTCACTCGAGGAAATAATACGTATCGTTTCATATATCAGACGGTTTATGTTTAACATAAAAACCTCAGCCAAGCGTGAATATGGTTCACTTTTGACTGAAACTGAAAACAATAATTCACTTTTATTTATCGTAAGATTCGTTCAGAATTCCACATTTGCGAATGAAATTCAACAGTTAAAATCGAATAAACTCTTAGCGAAACCCTTGCGAAAACTCAATCCTTTCTTGGATGAGGAGGGGATTCTCAGGGTGGGCGGTCGAATTTCTCGTGCTGGCTTAGCATTCGAACAAAGACATCCCGCTCTCATACCTAGCGATCATCTATTCACGATTAAGCTCATTGAATATATTCATCGTAAACATTGTCATACAGGACAAAACACTACTCATTATCTTATTTTGCAACGCTTTTGGGTACTGTCCGCGAAACGAGCTATTCGACGATGTCTTTCAAAATGTATTCGATGTTTTAGGACTCGGCCTAAAACATTACAACCATATATGAGCGATCTTCCATCGTTTCGTGTCAACCAAGTCAAACCCTTTTCTGTAGTCGGGGTTGACTTCGGTGGACCTTTTCGAATCAAAATCGGGACACACCGTGGCGCTAAAATAGACAAGGCTTATCTTTGTTTATTTGTCTGCTTGGCTGTCAAGGCAGTCCATCTTGAAGTTGTGTCTTCTCTTTCTACCGACGGTTTTTTAGCCGCATTACGCCGTTTTGTGGCACGTCGTGGACGTTGTAGTGTGATCCATGCGGATTGTGGAACAAACTTTATCGGTGCTAGCAATTATTTATCGTTATTACAGAAGGCTTCGCAGACTGAACATATCAAATTCGATTTCAATCCTCCATCGGGAGCGCATTTCGGTGGGGTTTGGGAAATTCAAATCAAAGCTGCAAAGTCACATCTTTATCGAATTGTTGGCAATCAAGTGTTAACTTTCGAGGAACTTACCACTTTGTTTGTCCAGATGGAAGCGGTTTTAAATTCGAGACCTCTTTATCCGTTAAGTTCTGACCCAAATGATCTAAACGTCTTAACTCCGGGTCACTTTTTAACACTAGAGCCGCTTACATCCGTTCCCGACGAAAATGTAGCTAATAGTAAACTTTACCGATTGAACCGTTGGCAACTAATTCAATCTTTCCTGCAGAACTTTTGGGTTCGTTGGAAGAATGAATATCTAAATTCTATAACACAACGTGCAAAGTGGACGAATGAATCTGAAACGTTAAAATTAAATTCAATAGTAATCATCAAAGACGAAAATCGTACGCCGTTGCAATGGTCATTAGGAAGAGTGACAAAACTACATCCGGGCCCTGACGGAGTCGTCCGTGTGGCAACTATTCAGACTAAAAATAGTCTTATCATACGACCTCTAGTTAAACTTTGCCCTCTTCCTATTGAATCGTAATAAGCTATACTAGTTAACCTTTTAATAATAAGTGTAGTCTTAGTTCCCATAGTTTTTTAATCAATATCTCTTTTATCTAACTTATCCGGAAAATACCAGCTGTATTTTGGTGGGCGGTATGTTCACTCATCGTTAATTCGTATTTCGCGCGCTTGGTCTGGCCGATGACAACGCTCTGTTGAGCATACCGCAGTAACGCATCGCCATTGGTCCCCGACCGAGTAAGTTGGCGCTGGGAGCTGCAACGCGAAAGAACTCGACGTGTGCTCGAAGCTTACACTCGTGGTGTGAACATCAAAATACGTTTTTAAAGCGCTTATATATTCCTTTCTCTTTAACAAACTACAAACTTTATTATTATCGTTATTTAAGAACATTGTGGCTATACATAGTGTCAGTGAGTGCAGTGTATAGACTTTTCAACCAGCCAGCAGGCGGTACCGCCACGTGCCACCTCTTCATCGGAAAATCACCATCTTCCTCCACCAGAGGCTACCAGGTGCTCGGTCTGGATAGCCACGTTACTGCGGTAAGTGTAATTGTAGTTGTCCAGGCCAAAGCGATAGGGAACACAACGTTCATCGGCGGAACAATCTTCTACCATCGGTGTTCCGACCCAGTGTGTCGTTACTGGGCCCCCCACGGCAGGGCCTTTTCGCCACAAAGGGTATGATATATAAAGCAGTATTGCTCGAGACAGTACGTACATATATTAAGAGGGTTCCTTACTCTGTCATTCTAATAACTGGGATCTTGGGCTCTCTCCGCTCCTCAGGGAGTACAATCATTTTTTATATTTTTATTTTTATTTAATAATTTAATGAAATTGTAAATAATGAATAATTGTAATAAACGGTATATAATTTATAAAATAAGGCGTTACTTTGCGGAGGTCCATAATACAAAAAGGAATGAAAATATTTTTCCGCGATAATATTTTTTTGCATAATTTGTCAAAATAACTAGTATACAACAAGTATTCTCTGAGTGGTATGATAATTTTAATAACTGGTATATAATTTAATGAATAAGACGTAATAAAAATAATACAAAAAGTAATGAAACTAGTAGAAACGAGTATAGAATAAATATATACAAGCAGTATGGAGCTATAAATTAGTATTAGGAATAGACTCTCTGATGCTCTCTAAGACTTCTACTAACTCCTATTCAAAATCACATTGCCCAAGAAAGACACAGCACTTTTGCACTGAATTATATTAGAATGGATATAAATTTCTATAGAAGACACTTACCATAGTAAACGTCATCCAGCTCTTTATATCTCTTCGCATTAACTCCTATTCTCCAGCTATATAAAAGCACCACCAGTATAGATATATTCTGTAACAAAACAAAGAGAATTAGATGTTTCTAACGTAAAACTTATTTTATATCACTTAAATCAAACTCAAATTTGTAATTAAAGAAATTGGTTCCATATAACGCTGATGCCTTATGTCCATATAGTTTTTTAAGAAAGTTTCTAGATATTTCGGTTTTTCTTAATTGGATAAATTTAAGTTATTTTAATATATATTTCATGTAAGGGTTATTTACTAAAATCGGATCGATCTGATTTTTGTGATAGAGATATTTAAAGGGTTGGAGAATGACAGAAGCTCCTATTTATTTCAAAACTATAGCTCACGCGAAAGTTGTAGGTAAAGTTGCGGGTAAAAGCTAGTATAATATATCTTATCTAAGTTACTTAAATGTAATATTTTATTAGAGTACAGAAGAGGAAACATAAATTAGGTTCAAATCATGTTGGATCGAGGTCATTCAACTAAGCCGTCTAGACATGTTAGTATATTCACGTTAGTATATAGCATTTAATTAATGCCAGCTGACTCGACAGAAAATATCCTGTCAATGTTATAGACAAAAAGTACTTTACTTTCCGAACTTCGCTATTTTGTGGGTAAGTCCTAGAATTCTACTAACACTAAGTTTTATTGAGATTGTCCTAGATTTTAAAAAGGAATACTAACGAGAAATCATTTTTTGAAGTACGACATGTTTACAAAATGTCACGTTTTCGAATATCAAACGTTGTTCACCTACGTTCGATATTCGATATATTTCAATTTTATAGTCAAGCAATTTTATAGACGTGTCGTAAAAGGTGGCTAAGGTAAGTCGTCCCACCGTATGGAATTCGGTTGAGTAGAAGAGACCACCCTCTTGCTTACCGAGGGTTCGTAAAAGACGACTAAGGTAAGCTGAAGTCACGCAGGCTGCCCGTTGTTAAATACGTAGCCAAATCATTGACAACATGTTTGTAGCATGTTGTGTCGACCCCACTCAGAGTGGGATAAGGGCGAAGGATGATGAGTCGAGCACTATCGATCAGTGTTGTCTTTGGACAAGGAATATTAATAGGTTTTATCCCAAGGGTGCTATATTCTATATAATATATATTTCATGCCTACTGTATACTAGTAGATTAGAGTAGTAATAAACTTAATATAAACTGCATAAAATTTACAAATTTTTGTATGTACACAATATATTATAGATCTCATAGACATTTTGAGCATTCGGTAATTTATTATTGTATATAGCGCTATCCTAATCAATTTCTATACACAAATTTCTAAATACAATTAGTTCAATGTTAATAAATGAAAAGGGGTCAGTCAGCGGCGAAGATAAACGCAGGTCAGATAGTGAAAAAGGTATATATTAGCAAAAGTAATAATAAAATTACTTTGCTATAATCCGCGATGCAGTAAATAAAAAATATATATAGTGTTAAATGTATAGTGGGCTATCCATATTTTCATACCCGATACGTGCAGGATTCAGAAAAACACATACACAAACCTCCACCACTTCCACCACAATACACAAGCACTACACACGTTCACTATCACAAACTCAACAATCGATTTGCCCCGCAACCGAAGCATCATCAGGAGATAGACTCCACGACAAAATTGCATAAGCTTTTCTATTTACTGTATCGCGGATACTTTTATTATTACTTTTGTATTATGGATCTCCGCAAATTAACGCCTAATTCTATAAATTATATATTAGCAAATAACATAGATACAACGTATTTGTGTTGTTCAACGATAAAATTATTACTAAATATTGGATTCGTTGGAGTCACTTTTGTATAATAACATTTGTTTATTCATTGATTGCTATGTGGAATAGCACAATAACTTGAATTTTTAATATAATTTTTTTTTGAATTTTTATTAAAAACTAGTGATGGAAAGCTTTAATAATTAATATCAGCCGGAGCAACACAGATTCAAGCGTGATTTGATTCAAGTAGTATTTGTTCGGATATAGAAACTCACGCTATATGGGAGCTGCAGAATAAAACCGGACACGTCCACGTTTCCGGATGTTTGCGAAATAGAAATTTAAAAGGATGACAAAAAACAAATATAGGATTTTGTTCGAAAACACATCCATTCCATTTTTTTCGTTATAAGTCCCGGTTTTGATCAAGATTAGATTCAACATAATGAAAATAATTATTAATTTTATTGGTCTCATGGTATACGTGCCGTGTGGTATCCGACTAAGTAGAATAGACTACCCTCATTTCTTACCGAGGTGTCGTAAAAGGCGACTAAGGTAAGTCGACGAGCCGTATGGTATCCGGCTGAGTAGAATAGACACCCTCATTTCTTACCGAGGTGTCGTAAAAGGCGACTAAGGTAAGTTGATGTCAGGCAGGCGGCCGGTCGTAAAATACGCAGCCAAATCGTTTGTAACATGTTGTGCCGACTCCACTTAGAATGGGATAAGAGCAGGAGGATGATCTTATGGTAAACATACATTTAATGACGAACAAGAAAAAAAATATCCAATAGAAAACTAATATTAAAGAATTTCTTTGACGAGGATGACGAGAAACAATACTTAGAAGTTTTAGAAACTTTTTGATACGAAACAAATTGAAAACGAAATCGTATCGCTCCTCTCTAAGCTACAATCTCTGCAATCATGACTCAATTGGTTCAATTTAGGATAAAGCCGCTTTCGGAATCGCATTTTGCATGCGTAACGAATCACATGTCTTTGGTATATAAATATATAGGGAATGTTTTATGACACATTTTTGGGTATAAATTTTTATTTATAACAAGTAAAGTTAAATGTAAAAAATAAGATATCTTTATCTTTCTTTTCATCTTTAAAGGAGTTATTCTTGTATTAACATAATCTGAATTTTATGATGTTCATGAAACAGAGGCTATTACAGAACTACTTTCCGCGTGGGTTAAGCGAATACTGTGATAGCCTAGCGGTGAGACCGTGCGACCTAGAGACGACATAGGTTCAAACCCCGGGCAGGCACCAATGAGTTTTCTATTAAAAACTTATGTGTCTAATTGATAATTGCAATTTATCACACGCTTTTCGGTGGAGGAAAACATCGTGAGGAAACCTGCATATCTCTAGAGAATTCTAGGGATATGTGTAACCCACCAATCCGCATTGGAGCAGCGTGGTAGGTCTTAGCTCCAATCCTTCTCTCCAAAAACGGAGTGACGAGGCCTTAGCCCAGCAGTGGGCATAGTAACAGGCTGTTACTTTACTACTTACTTACTAAGCGAATGCATACAAAGCTAATGTAGATGAAGCAGGCAAAATTCACGTTACTTACACATGCAGGACAAGTCACCACTTGCATCCCAAGACACCTCCACCAGCAACAGTGCACACAAGCAATACACACAACCACCACCAAAATCTCTACGATCGTTTCGCCCCAAAACCTAATCATCATCAGTAGTATAGCCTCCACGACAAAATCGTAATGCTTGTGTGCATTGTTGCTTGTGGAGGCGTCTCGGGATACGTGTGGTGACTTGTCCTGCACGTATAAGGTACGTGAATTTAGCCTGCTTCATACACTTTACATACATTCGCTTAACACACGCGGTCTATAGCAAAGTACTGTTATAGTTTCTGTAATTTGGAATTCCGCAAAGTAACGTCTGCTCCTATAAATCCTATTCATGAAACTTGGTATGTAAGGGGTTAAGATGATAGATCGATCTAGCTAGGTTTTATTTCGTTTGACGTTTTATCCCTGTTTTCAGGCATTGAAATACAAATCGAACTGCTAAAATAAATATAAATTGAATACAAAGGTTAATTTTACTGCCATTTGTAAAGTTCTAATAGCTTAGTGGAGAACGAGCGGGCTAAAAAATTGTAATTACCCCGTTTCGAAATGCAGATATCTCCTGCCCTTTCTTTATTTTATTTTATCTTTAAACAGCCTCGATCTTCCAGATACTCTATATTTAACTTCAAATTTATTTCAAATTTGTACTCAAATTCTGTCACTTTTGCCGAATAAAACAATTATTCTGGTCTCTTCCCTCTAATTAATTTTAATTGACATTGAAGCAAACATTTGACAAAAAAGTCTCTCCGACCGACTTATGTATGTACTATATAAAACAGCTATGTCTATAACATAAGATTAGATTGATACTGTAAGTGTTTAAAGGGGATCCGTGTAAACAAACGTACTGGCATAAATGAGATGAGCATACGTATTTACATATAAGATCGAGAGTGATAAATTATGCGGGTCACTAATGCTAATATAGAGCGTTGGAACTGTGGCCGCGCCTTATAAATTTTAATATATATTAGTACGTACAAATGTGATTGCGAAGTCAGGAAATAAGTTATAACAAGGGTCCATATTCATTAAATTTTGCAGGTTTGTGCGTGATTTGGGAGATCATAGTGCTTTTCCTTAAAAAGACACATATGTGTCAATTGTGCTATGAATTTACGTGCGATTAGAATTTGTATGACAAAAAGAATATCATTTTACTCTGTATTACATACATTATAGATATTAGCATGGGTTATTAACCTGTATAACTAAAAAACAGTATCGCGGATTATAGCAAAATAATTATATTATTACTTTTGTAAAAAACAGTTTCAATCCGAGTGATTCGTTACGCGATTGCTACGATGCTATGATGAGATATTATTGTCGTCTCGTGGAGATTATCTGACAATATATCAGCGGACTTGTTAGGATACAATCACTCGTGGAGATTACCCAAGGATATTACAATGCACTCGTTGATATACCAGCACTCGTGGAGGTTACCCGACGATATTAAGGCGAACTCGTTGATGTAAATATCATCATTCGTGGATATCACCCGACGATTGTGCAGCGGACTCTTTGAGATAGCATGCCTCATGGAGATGTAAATTAACTACAAGTGTAAGATATTTTTGGTAATTTATTTTTATCGTTGTCAAGAACGGAAATAGTACAATACGAGTATCATCTCTTTAGTTTTAATACCGAATGTACTGACAACGTGATAATCACCGGTAGAAAGGGGGGCATTGTTTGAGACTGCTATAAATGACTGAGCTCAACAACAAGTCAACTCTCAACAAGTCCGATACAGTTCACCACAGCGCGTCGCTTTAAGCCGAGGTCCGGCCTCACAGGAGGCACCCTTAAGGCGACGCTCCCATGATGTTGCGAGCCTCGCTCGAGACTCGCTCTCCCACCTCATACCCCCGGCGATGCTTCCGCGCTCGCCCACTCTCTCGGTGACGCTATAAGAGCCATTAGGGCTAACAGCATTAGTTAGTGTCGGAAAAAAAATAGCCAGTTTTGTTGTAACACTCGACTCATACGGTTATTAGACACCTATGACGTTATTCGGTAACGTTTTCTATGAGAGAGCGTTGGAATCGTAAGCGAAATTCAATGACATCGCTATTACAAGCAGGATTCATTTTTTGCAATATTATGTACCTTTATTAAAGAATAGAATCACAATAATCAATAGACCTTTAATACCAGAATAGGCTCGGTCAACGATTTAATGGGCATCATAATATGAAACACAACCTTGGTTTCCTAAACGATTACGCGACAAAATATGTAAAACGAAACGTTTAATTAATTAACGCTCGTGTTACGTTGTGAGTGTAATAAACCAAACCCTTTTCATATTCAGAAGCCATAAATTTACCGGGTTAGAGGAGTCAAACAAAACCGAGCATAATTAGGTATTCTTTATTCTCCTGTTATAATTTTATTTAAATTTATTTTTAAATTTAAATTATCGTAAATGGTATTCATGGTTAAAGTATAGAAACCGTCGCTCTTCATGTTTTATTTTATTATATTTTTATATTATCTATTATATCATTAATGCCGTGTGGTATCCGGCTGAGTAGAATATATCATCCTCATTTTCTTACAGTCGTATTTTAAAAGACCACTAAGGTAAGTCAACCCGCCGTGTGGTGTCCGGCTGAGTAGAATAGACCACCCTCATTTCTTACCGAGGTGTCGTAAAAGGCGACTAAGTTTAGTCGACCCGCCGTGTAGCGTTCGGCTGAGTAGAATAGACAACCCTCATTTACTACCGAGGCGTCGTAAAATACTACACGGTGGGTCAACTTACCTTAGTCGCCTAAGGTAAGTTGACCCACCGTCAACTTACCTTAGGCGATACTACTATCCGGTTGAGTAGAAGAGGCCACCCTCTTTCTTACCGAGGGGTCGTAAACTACGACTAAAGTAATTTGACGTCGGGCAGGCTGCCGGTCGTAAAATACGTAGCCAAATCATGTGACAATATGTTGTACCGACCCTACTTAGAGTGGGATAAGGGCAGGAGAATGATGATGATCTATTATATTATTTTACTATTGTTATACTACAAAATTATCTATTATACATAGGACTCGTATAGGCTTGAAACTATTCGGGCTCACCCGATAAAATAAAAGGTGAGTCTAGCCGGTGTCAGTATATTAAATTGTTTTTAATGCTTCCTATATAACTGTTTAAAATATATAAAATTAGGCGTTGTAATGCGGAATTCTACGAACATTTGATCGCAAAATAATTCACTTATTTTGTATGATTAATATTAAAACTAATACAGGCTAAATATCCTATATTTCAATAGCATTTATTCTAGATAACATTTTATAATAAAATCATTGAAAATTTTTCGTCGTTGCGTAATTTTAATGAACCTGAAGTTAAACTCGGAACCATTTTATTTTATTACGGTATCCAGTGAGTAAGCACGAATTGGCAACAAAAGGAGTAAATCAAGTATTATAATTTAATTAGAAATATTTGAAGCATACTGCCCAAATTTTTTATTCCATTGTGTTTTGAATTTATAACACCGAAATTATTTTGTTTATTTATTTATTTTAAAAAGCCTTCAACAATATACACACCATACAGAGCTACAGGATATAATATTTTTAGACTATATATGTATATATTTTTAGACTATATAAACTAGAAAACTATTTTAAGACTAAGTGCTTTATTAATTACTAGCAATGCCCCGCGGTTTCACCCGCGTCCATATCGATCTCTCGTGGTAGTGGAAAGTCTACGAAGTCGGACTAAAGATTTATTTGTAGATTATTTAATTATAAGAAATGGATATCATTTGTATTCTTCGAATAAGAGCTAACTCACCAAATGCAGGCCCTGCTATAATGGTCGCTACACCGCATTTGTTGTGGCATTATTTTCTTTCGATTTACATTCTTAAATTCGTAAGATCTTTTAATTGGGATGTCGGTATTTAATAATTTAAAAAGTATTTTACAGGTATTGAAACAGTTATTAATAAAATATCATTTAATGGGATAAGGTTTAATACAGAGATATGAATAAAATTTATGTCGTATTTTTCTATCTCTGTTGTATTATAAATGCTGCCTATCCGCGGACCAAGTCGCGGACTTCACTGATATTACTATATACCGTCAGATCGTGTAAATTATAAACATTTCTGAACTGTTAATCACCATAAATACAAACCTTTTGTTTGCGACACTGAGAAATGTATGTTTTTATAAAGTTGTAACGTAAGCTCGAGCTGAAAACTTTGGACACGGATTCGGTGTCACATGTGTCACTATTAGTTACAAACTTTGGAGACCTCGGTGAAAGAGTAATTTTGAAATTTCGAGCCAGAATAAAATTTTTACATTAATATTTGTATTCAAACTTTTATAGGCTTAATAAGAAAGATCAGAGTCATTCAGCGGTCGGTAGAGCGAGTTATGCTCGGCGTATCTCTGCCTGATAAAATCAGAAATGAAAAGATCCGTAGAAGAACCAGAGTCACCGACATAGGTCAGCGTGAAGCTGAAGTGGCGATGAGCGGGGCACGTAGTCCGGAAAACCGATGGGCGTTGGAGTCTTAAGGTGTCCGAATAGCGACCCCGCACCGCAAAAGCGCAGCGTCGGTAGACCCTCTACGACGTAGACTGACGACCTCAATACGGATGCGGGGCGCCGCTCGATTCAAGTGATCACGTGAAGAGACCTATATCAAGTATTCTCCATCGGTTGATGAAGAAGAAGAAGAGGAAGAAGAATTGTTCAAAACATATAACTAATTTCTCGTAGAAAGGTCTTGCCAGTACTTCATTCTGCAGAAGATATTTGTAGCAAAATAGTTAGACAATAACTATAAAAAATGAATTTGAGCTAAATTTGATTTGATTTGTTTTTTTTTGTTGTAAAAGACGACCAAAATAAGTTGACCCAACATGTGTTATCAGGCTGAGTAGAATAAAACACCCTAATTTCTTACCTATGTGTCATAAAAGGTGAACGTCAACTTACCTTAAGGTGATGTTAGGCAGATGGCGGGTAATAAAATAATTAGCCAAAGCTTGTTGTGCCTACCCACTTAGAGTGGAATAAGGGCCTTCATCAAGAAAAATTTTGAAAAAAAATTTTTACTAGGCCTCTTTGTGTGATATGTACAAAACTATGAACTATATTTTTAGGCAATTTTGTAAATATTGCACAGCCGCGTCTACTAGCTATTACAATACCGGCCTTTCGCAGTACAAAATTTTTGTAATCTTAAGGTTCAATGAGGTGAAAAACAAAATCTACCGGAGGCAAAATAAACTTCAAAGTTTGGAAGCGTCGTCGCCGTAAATTTTCCAGTAAATTAGATTGTAGCATGAATAGAGGATTTATAAATCTGGAACGTAAATTAAGATGAATGCAGGGACATTTCTTACATCTACGTATTAAATTCATAAGTTTTTAAATAATGAAGTGACAAAAAAATAGAAATTTGTTACTTTTTTTTGTTATGAATACAATTAGTTGAGAAATGCAATTGTAAGACCTTATAATTACAAGTGAAAATAATGTAAATCACCAATCTACTACACTTATCCCACTCCTAGTAGTAGTAAGTAGTAAGTTTGACTAGGTATTTTACGACCGGCCGCCTGCCTGACGTCAACTTACCTTAGTCACCCTTTACGACACCTCGATAAGAAATGAGGATGGTCTATTCTACTCACCTAGATACACAAATACATTCATATAGTCAAAAACATAGTTAAACCCTAAATAAATAACTATAGAGTTACAAAATTATACGTAACTCAACAAAGACGTTCATCTGAGACGCAAAAAAAAAATCAATATTTTTAATAGGGCCTCTTTTAGTTTTATATTAGACATAGAGATTTAATAAGATATTCGTCTTACTAAAACTTCGATCGTTACCTATAAAAAAGTTTGATAGCGAAATTGATTTATCCGCTCGTAAGTTCAACAAAGAAAACTTTAATTTGAAGTATGTCACGCGATATTCCACTCATTATGTTATCTGGTTGACTTGACGATTATGTAACCTATTAGAAGTATTTATTTATGTGCTTGGGCTAGTCAATTAAAAAAAAAACTTAAAGTAAAGTAGTCGCTTTTTTATTTTTCACGCTGGTTAAGGCTTTATATTTTAAGAGAAAAGTTTAGAGCTTAGTTAATCTCACCAATGTGTAGAGAGCACTCGCATATGCAGCGTGCTTTACGTGTAGAGTTCTACAGCAGGACAGAGTTGTGTCCTGTTCGTGGGCAGTCCAGGCTTTCATCTGAAACAAACGCGTAAGTGTATGTAGCTGAGCTGGTAACAACTTTACAGATATGAAGGTTTACATCACCTATTTCCCCTACGTCCCCCGTAGGATAAATTTATGTAAAACGTAATGTGTTTGTTGCCTTAAACCTTAGAACATTACTTTAAGTTCGAGTAATATACATTCTGATAATGAACGAGAATGAATACATAATGTAACAGCCTCTTATGCTGGGCAGAGGCTTCTTCCTCCGTTTTTGTAGAGATGTGTTGGATCTTAGACCCACCACTCTGCTCCAATGCGGATTGGTAGGTTACACGTATCCCTAAAAATCCCTAGAGATATGCGGATTTGCTCGCTATTTTTTCCTTCATTGAAAAGCGTGTAACAAATTACGAACATCAATTAGATACATAAGTTAATACAATTAACTAAGTAAATTATCAAGATAATTGTTGTGTATTTATTTTATATCATTTATCAGTTTATAGATTTAATATTTATCATTTTTATATATTTTTATGATGTGGAGATCTCGTCTATGTATTGGTTTGTATTATAAGTATGTATTTACCCATAAAATAGTGCACCACCCGCACACATTTCAGTTCTTCTTAACCCTAAGGTAGTCTGGAAGAAATCGCTACTAAGCGATAAGACCGCCTTTTGTACGTTACAGTTTGTTTTCTTTTATTGCTGTTTTTTTCTTTCCTTTTCTGTATGTTTTCTCTGTGGTGTATAAATAAATAATAAAAATAAATAAATAAATAATAAACAACTCATAGGTCCTGCCCGGTGTTTAAATTGGTCACCCTGTTGAAGGAGTCGCATTGTGTCACAGCTAGACTATCACAGACCGCTGTGCTATCACAGATTACTATGGATAATGGTGGTTAAGACTTTGTTAAAATTATATGGGCGGTCGATATGTCTAAAATCTTAATTATATAGTGTACTTTTGTTCTATCTGTACTACGGAAACTGTCGGTTACATCTTTACAGTGTTAGGTCAAGGCCATGTCTCTCCTTCTTTAGAGAATGTAGACGACGATTTCTCCGTTTTGTATTTAATACTGACTATTTCTCCATTTTCTACTTAATAATAAAGATTAATTGATAAGATAGGTTGTAGAATAGAGTATTTTAGAATAAACACTTATAGTAATGGTCTTTTATTCGTAAATGGTTAAGTTAGTTAATAAGACATACGTAATAGTTATAAGGCGTATACGTAAGTTGCTAGACTAAGAACCTTTGTAAATAGTTATTGTTAAATAAAGATAGTGCGAGTGCAAGCGCTACGCGTGTATAAAAGCGCCCCACCCGAGCCGTAACGGTCACTTCGCTCGCCGGCACGATAGCGCGCGCACGCCGCCACACTCAAGAATCCACACGTGTTTTATTACTCGCTGTACAAATTATATCCGCTACAGTGTTTGGTCCTTCGAGCCGGATTACAAGAATTTGGCGTTCAAGATTAAGGAAGCTATCGAAGAAATAAAGAAGAGGAATCTCACAAGTGCAACGGGAAGCCCTGAGAAGCATTGTTCGACGAATCGTTCACGCGGCAGGCCACCGACGAATCGGACCGTGAAAGCACTACCGAAGATCGCTTCAAGAACTCGTCGGCAAGTACGAAGTCATCCCGTGCCCGAAGGCACACAAAGCGGTTCGCCGCGGCTCACTTGCCCACCACCTAACGGTGTCAAACGGTGGACAGTGAGTGAAACGCCCTCTTGAGGCGGAAGTGGTGTAACGGACGACACCGCCAGCTAGCCTTTTTCGAGGCTGTTAGTCTGTACCAGTCCGGTCGCGCCGATAAGGCTCGTGTGATTTAGTGGCCTCCTGGTGGGCACGCCGAAGGTGTTGAGCGTTCCTCTCGATACCCGAGCACTCTAACTTCACACGGTGCCCTCTGGCGGGCGACTCCTACCTTTCCTATCCTAAATCTCCATCCTCAGGAGAGCGTGTCCCTCGGGGCCCTCGAACGAGATTGTTAGGGCCGCTAGGGAAAGATAGGGAAATAAGAAGGAAAAGAACTCAAGATGAGTACCATAAGAACGCGAAGCAAGAAGTCGCTGAATGAAGAGAGCGTCGGTACAAGCACCGAAAATAACACATGCCCGGACAACACCACGCTCCCAGAAAACACCACGTGCTCAGAAAACACAACATGCCCGGAAAGCATCACGGGTCCAGGAAACACCACGTGCACCGAACCGACTGCACCGGCGGCGACAGGAAAGAGGACAACGGGGTCACGCAGTTCAATTAGCTGGCGCGCAGAATTACAGGCGCGTTTGGAGCTAGAACGAGCCGAGGCCGCAGCAGCTCTAGCGCGAACAAAACTGGAATTATTACGCCTAGACGCCGATCATTCGGACCTGAGTGACGAAGATAACGAACCGGTATCCGAATGGATCGAAACATCGCCGCCGCCACAGCAAAGTACAAAAGGCACCGGGCCGGGTGAGAACAATGGGCTATGCGAACTTACGTCCGCCCTAATAGCCGCCATAAATGGCTCCAAAGAAAACACAATGAAAGCTCCGCCGAGGTACATTAGTGAATTACCGTATTTTGACGGCAACCCGAGAGATTGGATTGCGTTTACCGCAACGTACAAAGACACGAAGTCGTATTTTAGTGAAATCGAGAATATAGCTCGCCTGAGAAGATCCCTACAGGGACAGGCGAGAGAAGCCGTAAGATCTCTATTATACACAAATACAAATACTGTAGAGATACTAGAAACATTGGCAAGAAGATTTGGAAGACCCACTCACTTAGTTAAAAGCGAGGTGGCTTTACTAGAAAGAATACCACCTATGTCACACGATATAAAGGGCATAGGTGTATTCGCTACGAGTGTAAGCAACAGCGTAAACGCAATACGGCAAATGAATAGAGTAGATTACTTGTACTCGAACGACATAGCCGAAAAGATCATCGATAAAATGAACATGCTAGTTAAATTTAGATGGTATGAATACCGATCCACTAGAGAAGAGGAACCGGTGTTGGTCGCACTGTCAAAATTCTTGAATACGATCGCGGACCAGTTTGGGACATACGACACTCAACCCTCACCACGCGTAAAATCGGAACCGTTCAGAAGATCATTTCAAAACGCAAAAGTACACGCTGCTAAACACAATAAATGTAGCAGCGCGGAATCGGGATCAGATGATAGTGATAACGACGAATTTGAAACTGAAAAGAATATCGTATTAAGTGTCATACGAAAAGAAAAGAAAAAGTGTTTATTGTGCAAAAGTGAACATGAACTGGATGGTTGCGCACAGTTCACCAAGGAATCCGTGGAGCAGAGGTGGGTGATAGTGAAAAACTTAAAAGTGTGTTTCAAGTGCCTTAAAACAAATCACCGCCACCAAGCATGCAGATCTAAACGTTGTGGCAAAGACGGCTGCTCTAGAAACCATCATGCTATGCTCCATGCAACCACCGCAGAAAATATTGAGCAGAACAAAATCGTTTCCGTGAACCATGTGGGCACGTCGAGATCCTACCTAAAGATCGTGCCGGTCGAATTAAGCGGACCGAGCGGCACAGCAACCGTCTCGGCCTTGTTAGACGAGGGCTCGACCGTCACGCTACTACTAGAAGAAGTGGCCGATCAACTAGGCGCCACGGGATCGCGACACGATCTCTCGATAGAGGGCGTTAGCGGTCACAAGATAGAGACGGGACAATCGAGATGTTTGAAGCTGCAAATTAGAGGTATGTTTGGAAGAGAGTACGCACATATGAAAGCGTACACCATACAACAATTAAATTTGGCATCACAATCGATCAAGATGGAAGACATCGAGAACTGCCCTCATCTAGTCGACATCGAAGATCAGTTATTATACGAAGAAACACGACCTTCTCTCCTAATAGGCCAAGACAATTGGCATCTGATTGTTTCGAGAAAATTGAAAACCGGTGAACCGAACCGACCAGTGGCTTCATTCACACAGCTTGGCTGGATATTGCACGGTTGCAAGACTGACACGACGAAACCCATGTTGCTTATAAACCACATACGACAAAGCAATGAAAGTGAAATAGAAAACCTGATCAAACCACACTTCGAATTAGAATCGTTGGGAATAGCACCCAAAAAGCCGATGAATGACCCCGAACAAAGAGCGTTGATGTTATTGGAGAATACCACGAGACGACTCCCCGAAGGGAAATTCGAATGCGGCTTATTATGGCGAAGCGACAATGAAACTTTACCATCAAACAGAAACAGCGTAGTTCGCCGCCTAGCTGCTATTATGAAAAAATTAACCAAGGACGAAAGATTTAAAGCGAAATACACTGAGCAAATAGAAAATTTATTAAAGAGTGGCTACGCTGAATTGGCGAACGGTCATCCCACCTCTACTAGAACATGGTACCTGCCACATTTTGCCGTCGTACACCCTCAAAAACAAAAAATGAGATTAGTGTTCGACGCAGCCGAGCGCGCCAATGGTAAAAGCCTGAACGACGCCTTGCTGCCTGGGCCCGATCTGCTGCAATCGCTTTTCGGCGTATTGATAAGATTCCGGCAAGGTCCCATAGCTATAGCGGCAGATATTAAGGAAATGTTCCTACGCGTTCAGATACGTGATGAAGATAGAGACAGTCTTCGTTTTTTATGGAAAAATGACTCCGACACAGAACCGCGGGAATATAGGATGAAGACCTTAATATTTGGGGCAACTTCATCTCCATGTTCAGCGATTTACATAAAAAACAGAGCCGTACACCTCGAAATGGCCACGTCGCTATCAGCCGATAGCATGTTGCTCACGTTAAAACGCATGATAGCCCGCAGAGGCACTCCCAAAACCATATACAGCGATAACGGCACCAACTTCGTAGGCACCAATAAAGAACTTAGAAAAGAATTGGAAAAAATGACCGAGAAAGCAACGCAACGAGGCATAAAATGGAAATTCATCCCTCCTGGAACACCACACATGGGAGGAGCATGGGAACGGTTGGTGCGGTCTGTCAAAATCGCGCTCTCCGCCACCCTCGCGACGAGACACCCTCGCGAAGAAATACTTCTCACCTTGTTGTTAGAAGCGGAACATCCAATTAATTCTCGTCCACTCACCGACGTTTCAATGGAACTAGAAGATGAAGAAAGCCCCACGCCGAACCATTTCTTAATCGGACGATCGAGCGGTACGCAACGATTTGGCGAATTCAACGATCATGAATTGATCGGATCTACCACCTGGAAGCGCCGTACAGCGCCTGACCGATCATTTTTGGAAAAGATGGCTAAGAGAGTACCTTTCTACCATCGCCCCAAGATACGGCACCGGACAACACCACTATGCAAATCCTCCGCTGCCGGAATCCTCAAGAGGTCTACTCCGAAGCTGGTAGTGATATCCAAATCGCCGTCAGCAGCATCGAGTTAGTGCTCGAAGCACTCTCGCACGGAGGGGGGAATGTAGACGACGATTTCTCCGTTTTGTATTTAATACTGACTATTTCTCCATTTTGTACTTAATAATAAAGATTAATTGATAAGATAGGTTGTAGAATAGAGTATTTTAGAATAAACACTTATAGTAATGGTCTTTTATTCGTAAATGGTTAAGTTAGATAATAAGACATACGTAATAGTTATAAGGCGTATACGTAAGTTGCTAGACTAAGAACCTTTGTAAATAGTTATTGTTAAATAAAGATAGTGCGAGTGCAAGCGCTACGCGTGTATAAAAGCGCCCCACCCGAGCCGTAACGGTCACTTCGCTCGCCGGCACGATAGCGCGCGCACGCCGCCACACTCAAGAATCCACACGTGTTTTATTACTCGCTGTACAAATTATATCCGCTACAGAGAACGATCTGAGTTTAGACCCACTATGATGCTGTTATGTAGATCGAGAGGTGTTGGAAAGTAGTAAACACAACGATAATATTATTTGTGGCGCTAATTACTGTCAATATATTGCTCTGTACTCAACTTCCTATTTCCTTTTTACCATGTTGCAATATACGCTGTTACATATTTTCGGTGCATCTTTAACTTCCCACAAGAGGCTATACATATTCCAGGAACTTTATGGAAAATTGTATGGAAATTCCTGATTTGTTCTTTTACCGATATTAAAATATGTTGTTAATTATTAGCTATGCCATTACATCATTTGAAAAACTATTAAAATCAAAATTAAAAAATATTTATTTCCTTCGCAAATTTTTATTAAAATTATAGAGTTTCAATAAGACAACATAAGAATGAAGTTTTAGACATAATGTCGTAAACTTTGCAGTCAAAACTCAAATTGGAATTCAACGTAAATAAACTTAGATCTACGTGTTTAATATTACATATGTACCCAACTCGAAATAAATGTCGAGGAAAATATTAGAGAAGCACGTAAATATGTCAACCTTTTTGTCGTCAAGATACATAACAGGTTTTATGTAATGTTTACATTTGTCTAACAGAAAAAATGAAACGAACTGAGGTGAAAATATAAGTTCCTGAAAAAAGTTATGAAAAGATTATTTAGCTGTAATCCGCGATCTGTAATAAATCTATGTAATGCTACCAGTAGATTGCAACACCTGTGTTCGTACCTTATGCATGTAGAATTTATAAACTAGCACCACTAACATCGATGATGGTTGGACTACGGGGCGAAACGATTGTTGAGATTGTAGTAATGAATGTGTGCAGTGTAATGCCGTGTTACCGGTGCTAGTTTATAGTAGTTTATAGTACTTGCGGTTTATGACGCAGCATACATAAGGTATGAACAACGGAATACCACACGGTGGGTCAACTTACCTTAGTCGCCTTTTACGACACCTCGGTAAGAAATCATGGCACTCTATTCCACTCAGCCGAATACCACACTGCGGGTCAACTTACCTTAGTCGCCTTTTACAACATCGCGCTAAAAAAATGAAGGTGGTCTATTTTACCACGCCGGATACAACAGGGCATTGCACTATACTTTAAGCATTATATAAATTTTCTGTTATCGCGGATTATAGCAAAATTATATTATCATTACTTTCGTATTATGTTTTATAAAATATTTGTTGTTGTCTTGTATGTGTGTGCGTATTCTATTATTCAGAAAGCTTTTAACTAAGTCGGAAATAAAATACAGAATTTCTTTTGCAAATCTTATTTATTATGGATTCGCTCTTCTCCGGCTTGTTTGTAAACGATTTTCGTAGCACTTGTATAAGATTGTGATGGAATTTATAATAATGATGATTTTTTAATGAATGTATTTAAAAAGCACCTTAGAGCTCTAACCTGATGACTTGTACTTGTATACTGAACCTTGTCCCTAACGTCTTATCTAACTGATCATTGGATTATGTACAGATCTATGTAGATATGCTATGTTTTATCTGGATTTCATTATACTTTACAAGTATGTCCAGTCCGTTTTGCACGACTTAATACGGAGACATGTATTCTAGTTATAAAAAAATACGCTTTGATGTCTACTAACTGTACAGGATCAACCGCAGGGCCAATGTTAAGCTTTTTAAGAATCTGAAAATTTCATGAAAATCGGTTTAGCTGTTTCAGAGTTTTTAAGGGACATACAGACGATAGCAAGGTTGGATCAAGTAACAAGTAATCAAAATCATATTTTTTAAGCGTCATCCGAGTTTCTTGTATGATAAATTTTGCGATTTTGCACTTGGCAAAGCAAGTAATAATAAATAAGCAAGTAGGTAATAAGAGTAATAATAAAAATTATTTTGCTATAATCCGCGATACAGTAAATAGAAAATATATATAGTGCTAAATGTATAGTGGACTATCCGTTTTTTCCTATACGATACATGCAGGATGCAAGAAATCGCAAAGCACTGCTTGCTTTGCGATTTTGTCGAGGAGTCTAGTCTCCTGATGATGCTTAGGTTGCGGGGCGAAACAATTGACGAGTTTGTAATAGTGTACATGTGTAGTGCTTGTGTATTGTGGTGGCAGTGGTGGAGGTTTGTGCATGTGTTTTTACGAATCCTGCATGTATCGGGTATGAAAACGAATAGTTCACTATACACTTAGCATTATATATATTTTCTATTTACTGTATCACGGATTATAGAACAACAATTTTTATTATTACTTTTGTAAAATGGATCTCCACAAAGTAACACAAAGTAATTTAAGTAATTCTATAAATTACTTAAATTATATTTTAAATATGAGTTTGAATTTGTCCCTCTCTACTTAATAGATACACATATTGTTTGATTTTTATGTCAGAATAACCGAATATGGATCGTCTCCGCCGAATAGGGAAGACTCTTATCGACTAAACATCCTGTCAGTTTTTTACTAGGCTACTGGTGCCGAGGATAGGACAACGTTGTACACATTGCTCCTATCTCCGCCATAAGGCGAAAATAACACCTCTAGGTCGGGGTCCCTGTAAACAGTTGGAACTCCCTCCGCTGGTCGATGCATCGGGAGCACAAGATGCATCAACCGCCTCGAGGAACTACTCCAACTGCGCTTTCGATTCCCCATATCCCTTGATGCTTAGATAAATTATGTTTTACTAATACAAATGTATGCACGATTATTAAAAATGTCTGTTATTATATTTAGTTGTATTATTGACATATTCCAACTACAAGCCGTGTGGTATCCGGCAGAATAGATTAGACCACCCTCCTTTCTTACCGAGGTGTCGTAAGAGGCGACTAAGGTATGTACCGTATTGTATCCGGCTGCATAGAATAGACCACCCTCATTTCTTACCGAGGTGTCGTTAAAGGCGACTAAGGTAAGTTGACGTCAGGCAGGTGGCCCGTCGTAAAATACGTAGCCAAATCATATGACAACATGTTTGTAACATGTTGTGCCGACCCCATTCAGAGTGGGATAAGGGCAGGACAATGATGATTATTAACATATTTTAACTACCTACCCAAAATGTATTATTTGCGTAATAATACCTGTTTGATAAGAAACGGTTTGATTGTTTGTGAAAATATATAAGGAAAATCCAAACAATGTCTTCGTCAAAATTGTCATGTAATCCATATATCCATCCATAGTATACACCCAATATACTCGTAAATGCGAAAGTGTATTTTTCTCCTAAAAGCCTGAACGTAGCTACGGATCGAATTGATTTTTGTTAGAGATAATTGCTGTTTGGAGAAAGACTTGGTACTTCGATTCGTAATTCCTCCCGTAATTCTGTAAAAAATCTATATTCACTTTAATAAGAAAATTCTGCAAAACATATTAGACTTGCGTACACAAAGATGAAAATTTAGTTTCAAATTCAAAATAAATCTTTATTCGATTTGGTTTGTACAAGCTATTTCGAATGTCGAATTTTAATGACACTACCACTGTTTTGGGAAGGTGTTCTTATCGAGAAGAACTAACAAGAAACTCTGCGGAAACTTGCCTACACAAAGGCTTAAATTAAGTAAAAGGAAAATGCCTATCAATAAAGTATATTACATAATTAAAGATTATTCGTACAAAACTGCACATTAATCATGTAAATTAAAAATGTTTCAAACATTGACCGCCGGAAAGTTTCATGATGAAGTCTATGTAGAGAAAGTAAAGCTCAATGTCATATAAACATGTATATTTAATCAATATTCATCAGGTTTTATGTAGAATTCTGAGGTTCATTAGAACTAGTTGGTTTGAGATCTAAACTACAAATTTCAAACTTGTCATAAACAAAGTTGTGCACAACACGATACTTGAAAGTGGCATCACTATCAATTTATTTAGTGTAATAACTTGAAACATATCCATTGCTTGTTACAAAGTTGAAATTTGATTCACTAAAATCTAAGCTGGATAAATACAAATAAAAAATAGAAAAATTTGAGGAATATTTAATAAAGTAATAGACTATCACCGTTTCACTGCTCAGTAAAACTTACCTTTCTCTTTAGAAGACATAAATTAATTTTTGCTAACAATAACAAACCATCATTCTCCTGCCCTTATGGACTTCGGTATATGTCTTAAACATGTTGTTATATATGTTGGCTAGTTTTTTACGACCAGTCGCCTGCCAGGCGTCAACTTACCTTAGCCGCCTTTACGACGATTACGTAAGAAATGTCGTCTATTCTACTCAGCCAGATATCACATGGCGGTGTTGACAAAAAAAAACCAAATGTTAAATCAATACTTAAATAGACACTACAAACAAAGTTTGTGCATATTTAAATTCTGATTATTATTTATTCAAGTAAACTTGTAAACAAGTGTTTATGTATCGTCGCTACGGGTTCGGAAAGCTGATCCTACTGAGAAAAGTCAGCAAAAAACTCTGCGGTTGCTCTTTTCAAATATAATTCTTATAACTAGTTACATTTAGACATTACTAACTTCAACACACATTCTTATCATCTAAGTGATCCTCAACAGTATAGTAGTATTTCCGTACCAGCCTCTTTTTTGCTGTAATGGCAAAGATAAAATTTATTGCGGAATTTTATTATAGAATCTTATACCCAAACCCACAAATTACTTACGTACTTAGTTTCTCTAATATATACATCGCCATAAACATTTGACTTTTTGCATTGTTAAAATAAAAGGGACAAGAAGGAAAAACAAAGAAAACTGTAAGAGAATTGAATATAATATTATACGTTCCAGCGCATTCATCATTCTCCTGCCCTTATCCGACTCTTAGTGGGGTCGGCACAACATGTTATGAACATGTTGTCACATGATTTTGCTACGTATTTTACGACCGGCCGCCTACCTGACGTCAACTTTCCTTAGTCGCCTTTTACGACACCTCGGTAAGAAAGGAGGTTGGTCTTTTCTATTCTGCCGGATACCACACGGCGGATTATACGTTCCAGCGCATTGATGGAGAAAAAAATATGGATTTTATGGACGCACCATTCTGATCTAATTGAGTATCAGCATAACAAATGGTTTAAAAATTATCTAGGGACGTGCAGGTTTAATCAATTATTGTTATACACAAGTTTTCATAAAAAACTAATACAAGCTTTCGTGCACGATTAATCGAGCTTTTTAAATATTTATTGAAAAATTAGGATTTTTCGTTTAAATTATGAGATTTTTATTAGAATTGAGAATTTTTGTTGTACCTGGTTAACAAATAAAGTTTTGATATTTAAAATTATTCGCGAAACTTGTTAATGTGTAAATATTGGTTAATTTACTACATTACGAAACGCTAACGATTTCAAAGATTTAACTATGTATATAAACTTATTTTAGTTTCTTATTAAAAATTTCTTTTCCATTTCCTTTTATCCTTTTTCCAATTAATAAGTCAATTATTTGTACGTAGATTGCGTATAGTTCATAAGTAATTACAAACTTATATTATATAAAAACATATTCATGTATAAATAGGTTTTAAAAAAATTAGATTGATATTCGACTCACTGAATGTTAACAAGAAACTAAAGCATTCAAAACTACTCACAAATGTACTCCAAAACGCTGAAATTTTAATGTAATACGAAATAAGCAATTTCGTTAACCTCGAACTTTTCAAGGGAAGGTCATTTACATGTTTTGATATCATCCTTTTTGTGACTTAACGAAACTAAGCGTACATTTGAAAAAGTGAAAAAAATATTTTAGTTATTTTTAAATTCAATACTAAACTTGTGTTTCTTTATTGGTGTGCCTTAAAATTCTGCAATTAAATACTCACCTTTGAGTTATTGTCAACGTAGAAAACAACACCAAACTAAACAGCATAATATTCGAAAATTTTTTATCGTTCACAGTTCATATTTATCGTATTTATTCCCGAGAAATTTGACGACGATGAAGCGTGCTTTCACTATCGTGGTCGCGATGTGACTGAAAATTTGAAAACCTTTCAGAGGCAGCGTCCTGCTGTTATATATGTAGTATTATGTGACCACGTAAGCTGTGATAGCCCAGCGGTGAGACCGTGCGACTCTTTCGAGGGGAACACGAGTTCAAATCCGGGCAGACACCAATGAGTTTTTCTGTTAAAACTTATGTGTCTAATTGATAATTGCAATTTATCACACGCTTTTCGGTGAAGGAAAACATCGTGAGGAAACCTGCATATCTCTAGAGAGTTCTGGAGATTTGTGTAACCTACCAATCCGCATTGGAGCAGCGTGGTAGGTCTTAGCTCCAACCCTTCTCTCCAGAAACGGAGAGAGGAGGCCTATTCCCAGCAGTGGGATTGTAACAGGCCGCTACTTTACTTACTTTTTTTTATGTGACCACGTTGACTGAACGTGACGCCACCATGTTAGTAAAGGGGGGTTCAGATATCGCACTTCGGAGAATGTTCACTCGTAAAAAATTTTATTGCCTGTACATTACGGGTTCGCTATACGTCTCACTGATAACACATTATGTGAAAGTAATGATACCTATTATATGATAGTAATTAATGGTGACCTCTTCAAAGTGACGCCTATTTTTTTTTAATAACACGTTATATACAGAAACTATAATATAACTACATTGCTATAATCCGCGTGGTTTAAGTGAATGCATGCATAGCTAATGTGTATGAAGCAGGCAAAATTCACATAGCTTGCACATCCGGGACAGGTCACTACATGCATCCCAAGACACTTCCACCAGCATTACGATTTTGTTATGGAGCCTATCCTTCTGATGATGCTTCGGTTTCGGTGCGTAACGATCGTAGAGATTTTGGTGGTGGTTGTTTGTATTGCTTGTGTGCATTGTTGCTGCAATAATCGCGATAAATTTATCGCGGATTAAAGCAAAATAATTTTATTATTACTATTGAATTAAAAAGTCACATCGCGCCATTAGCTGTACATATATGATTATATCGACGAAACCACTTCAAGTAACCTATGTCCAGTAAGCTGACAGAAGTTACGTCAGTTAAAACAAGTTAAAAAAGTTTTTAACAAAATTTCATGTCCCTTCTGTTACCCGTTGAAGAGTTCCTTTGTCTGGAGTCAATCTTGGCAGTAGCATCAGGTCACGCTTATCATAAACATGCATTGTCATCAGGACTAGAGCAGTATGTAAAATTTCTGCTCAGTTGGACATCGGGAAGTGAGTCAAATTTAACTTGCAAGTTTTCACCTTCTATGGATACATATATTGCAAGTTGGATTAAAGCTTTTAAAAATATGTGCTTAATATATAAATGTGGCAAGACTCGAGTTTGAAATAGTATTCTAGGTAAATGTAAATTTATGTATTTTTATTTATTATATAGCCCAACATTTTCTATAAACAATTTGTTGGTTCTTCGAGCCTGGGTGTATATTGGTATTGAAGTAAGTATTTAAAATTATGTAGTACATATATATGTAGTACATCTACCTGTTGTCTGTCCACCCATAACACAAGTATTAAGTTACTTACTTTAGGCACGGATGACCGTAAGTGTCCCATTTATTTATTTATTTATTTATTTATTTATATGCAAAGTGTATGCAAATCCTAATAATGTAAATCTATTATTATTTAACGGTTAGGTTTTACGTTATATACGTTGCAAAAGATAAATTGCCTAAAGCATTGTCCCGTAAAATAAGCTTTCAAGTGAGGATAGAAAAATAACGAGTGACGTACTTGTGATAGATAATAGTTGACAAATAAAGGAGAATTAGGCACAAGATAAAATAATGCCTGATACATGTTATAAAACCTCCGCGGAGTCTTTCTGTCTATTAGGTACAGATAAATTAAAAAACTACTAAACAGATTTTTATGCAGTTTTTAAAGCAAAAACTTCTTAAGCGGCGTTCTTCACTTATTTGTGATGTATTCTAAAAGTATTCTCGGTCAAAATTGACACCAAATTGCTTAGTCATTTTGTCCGAAGCATTATTAGGCACTAGTTAAGTAAGTATTAACTAATTATCAGTTATATTTTAGTTGTATTTACTAACACTTACGCTTGAGGTGCTTTAGTAACAACCGGACTGTCTGTGAAGTCTTAAAAAAGATCATTTTATATCACCATCCTCCTGCTCTTATCCTATTCTAAGTGGGGTTAAAAATATGTTGTCACATGATTCGGCTATGTATTTTACGACCGGCCGCCTGACTGACGTAAACTTACCGTAGTCGTATTTTACAAACCCTCGGTAAGAAAGAGGGTGGTCTATTCTACTGTACCGGATACCACACGGTGGGTCAACCTACCTTAGTCCCCTTATACGACACTTCGGTAAGAAATGAGAGTGGTCAATTCTTCTCAGCCGGATACACCACGGCGGGGTGACTTCCCTTAGTCGCCTTTTACGACACCTCGGTAAGAAATGAGGATGGTCAATTCTACTTAGCCGGATACCATACGGCGGGTCGACTTACCTTAGTCCCCTTTTACGACACTTCGATAAGAAATGAGAGTGGTCAATTCTACTCAGCCGGATACAACACGGCGGGGTGACTTACTTTAGTCGCCTTTTATTTACCTCGGTAAGAAATGAGGATAGCACGCGGTTTCATTTAGCAATATTTGTTTTGTACATGGCATTTTTTATATATCATACCATAAAAAAAGAAAGTGGTATGAACGTGGCATAATATTTTGTCCTTACGTGAAAATTAGAAGTCCTACCGCAAGCAGTGTTAAGGAGCTTTCTTCTAAAATGTATCCAAGGTCATATATCCGAGTCCTGCCATCACCAACAGTGCCGAGCCCGAGATAAAAATAATATTTACCCATCCACTTAGAGACGGCAAACTTTGGCGCGGCTCAGGACAATCTTGTTAAGGTAAATGTAAATACAAGTTCATGAATAAGGAGAATTTTATCAGACATTTATTTTTCACCTTTCGATTTTTCCGCCTCTCAGCCTGTAACGAATATTGAGTTAGAGGAAATACGTATTAGAGTAACTTCGTTCGATTTCAATTTGCTTGAGATCTCTTCTGCTGTACGCCGTGTGGTATCCGGCTGAGTAGGATAGACCACCCTCGTTTCTTACCAAAAAAAAACAAATAATATAAGCATTTAAGTACGCTCATAATGCTGTATTTATTTTTTTCCTGTACCCGTTAGAAAAATGGGTAATTTTTTGTCCTCGTAGAATAGGATTGTAGGAAATTTCTGTTGCCGTATCTGATTTAAATGTATATAAAAATTGTACTTAAAATATGGTCCACTGTGTGGTATCAGGCTGAGTAGAATACCATCCTCATTTCTTACCGAGGTGTCGTAAAAGGTGACTAAGGTTAGTTGACGTCAGGCTGGTGGCTGTTCGTAGGAGTGCCAATGTTGGTCGGGCTCCTTGTGACTCATTCTGGGCAGGTCCTTGGAATGGAGCGGATTACATTTCTTGGGCTTGGCGAACGGACTGGCGAAGCCCGGCAACTAGAGCGGTGGCCTTAGGGCTGCGAGGAAGACAACCTCTATAAAAATTACCCAGTGGGTTGGGGGCCTTAACTTCCTAATCCCTAACCTAACACGGCCCGTGTTAGGCGGAAGTTACATTAATTAATTTGAATTTAATAATCTTTCTTTTGTACTCCGCAGGGTGGAATCCGACTGAGTAGAATAGACCACCCTCATTTCTTACCGAGGGGTCGTAAAAGGCGACTAAGTTGACGTCAGACAGGCGGCCGGTCGTAAAATACATAGCCAAATCATGTGACAACATGTTTGTAACATATTGTGCCGACCCCACTTAAAACGGGATAAGGTCAGGCCCATCAACATCATCATGATGATGATGATGATGAATGTCGTAAAGTATGTAATGCATAGGCAAAATCTACACTTATTTCTATGTATGAGATTGAGCTACGCCTTTGTCTTTAGAATCTAAATTAATTTGTTTGTTAAACTTTCATCTGCAAATATGTATGATATAACAAAATATTCCATCCATAGAAAAAGGTCCGTTTCAATGTTTTATATATTTATGACAGAAATGAGCTTACAAAATTTTTGTATTAGAACTTATAATACTTTCTACTAAAACTTTGGAAGCCCTTTTTCTGGTCCAAAGTTGTTGAAGCCAATTATCAAATTATTCCATTACACATGATGTCTAAGGGTTTGAATTTATAAAAGATTTTTTTTGAAAGATAATGGCTATAGAAGTTAACAAGTTTTGTAACACTGATTTTGTTCTTTATTAGTAAATAATATAAAAGTAACATTTCGTTGAAAAGTCGATTGTTAAAAATATTGTGACTGTACTAACTATATCGCACGCTTAGTATTAAAGTGACCTAATTCAAAATTATGCTTAATTGAATTTGATAAGTTGTTATCGTTATTTCAATGCCATATATGACAGGGCGCAACATACTATTAAAATAAACTAGTGTTTGCTTGCTCCTTCAAGTTGCTTTTTAGCGCTCACGAGTTTTATTGGCGCTGTTTATTACAATTTGCAACATAACATTTTTTTTACTTAGGTCACTTTTACTTTTACAGTTTGTGATATATACACATTATTACTATTTAACATAAGGTCATACCTGGGTTTTGATTCCACTAGGGACGCCAAGATGAGTACACAGAGGATAAAAAACAAAGCTTTTTGGGGATTTTTGGGATTTCGGAATCCCAATAGCGAATAAAATAGGCACCCACCTCTAACAAAGCACATATAATTAACGACTTGGATTTAAAAGATGTTTTGCTTATTTTATACTTCAACTGTGGTGGCAGTACTCGGATCAATGTCATAAGAAAAAGTCGTATTTGAGCGTAAACAATACTTTTGGGGTCGCAGTAAATTTGTATTCTAATATAAAAACAGTAACTTTTAAAAGAGCAATATTATACCAAACTAGCTGTGCCAACAACGGCTTCGCCCGCGTGGAATTCAGTGATTTACGGAACTTTTCCCGTATTTTCGAAAAAAATGAACAATAATTATTATGAGACCGTGAAAGATAGAGATATGCTATCGCTGACTTTTTGTAGTATTTTACAGATCTACAATTCTCTACTACATTACTTTAGCGTATCTCTGCTGGTTTACGCAGCGCATGCGACTAAAGCTTCCAGCAAGCAAGTTTTTTAACAACTGCGCGATCTCAGCAACACAATTTACATACTACCGATATTTACTATTTACCTAAACCATCTGGAAGTAGTGGACTATCTTTTGGTGAAAATTACAAAAATCCGTTCAGTAGATTTTGAGAAAATCAATTACATACAGACAAACAGTTTTTTGGGTCTTTATTTTGTAATAAGTTTTTTTTTTACTTTTATAGATTCTATATGTAATATTATAGTGGTACCTCGATATGCGAGGTATTAAGGTAAGTTGACCCACCGTGTGGTATCCGGTTGAGTAGAATAGAACACTTTCTTTCTTACCGAGGGGTCGTAAAATACGACTAAGTTAAGTTGACGTAAGGCAGGCGGTCGGTCGTAAAATACGTAGCCAAATCATGTGACTACATGTTGTGCCGACCCCACTTAGAGTGGGATAAGGGAAGGAGGATGGTGATTACCACTTCGTTTGTATTGTGATAATAAGAATAATTGGTAAAACAAATATACTGAAATAAAGTGTGAGTGGTCAGAAATGTAAAGAACAGAAATATTAACAAATGTTAATGATAATTGGAGTAGAATGAGGAATAGAATGAATGCAGGATGGATGAAGTGGCGACAGGTCTCAGGGACAGTATGTGACCCCCGAATGCCCCTTAAACTTAAAGGGAAAATTTACACATCGGTCATAAGACCTGTCGTAATGTATGGATCAGAATGTTGGGCAATGAAAAAGATGGATGAAAGAAGAGTACATGCAAATGAGATGAGGATGTTAAGGTGGATGTGTGGTGTGACAAGACTTGATAAAATAAGAAATATGTATATAAGGGGAAGTCTGAAAGTTGCGCCCATTGTAGAAAAGATGAGAGGTGCAAGATTGGGATGGTATGGACATGTAATGAGGAGGGATGAAAATCATGTGATCAAACGAGTGTTGAGTATGAATGTGGATGGGTATGTGACTAGAGGAAGGCCTAAAAAGAGATGGTTGGACTGTGTGAAGTATGACATGCATATAAAAGGAGTAGCGCCAGAGTTGACGAATGATAGAAGAGAATGGAAGAGAAAAACATGTTGCACCGACCCCACTTAGAGTGGGATAAGGGTAGGAGAAAGAAGTTAATGATAATTGGAGTATCAAATGTATAGCTTTGTTATTTTATTATTTTAATGAATCATTATTATTGTAATTTGCACTAGGAAAGAATATAATAAATTAAAAGAAGAATGCACTGAAAAACAACACGTTAAGGTTCAAATTAAAATATGTATCCGACGTCATTTTTTCAATTTAACTCTTTTAAGTGGTTCTGAGAAAAGAAAAATATAATGAAGGAAAATACGAAATCAATGATAAAAGGAATTTTAGAAAAAAATAAGTCCATTACGTGTTGTAGTCAAATAAGATAATTAACATTTTTTGCGATCAACAATACATAAGTTTTATTTATTGCGTTGTAGGAAAGTATTTTTTTGCAGTGCAATTGTTCCGGAATGTTTAAGTTAATAGTACTTTATCGTTTCTTTATCGGCAGAGATTCACTAAAGTAATGTACTAGATAATTGAAGATCTACAAAAATACTATATAAAAGTTCACATCTCTATCTGTTTTGATTAATTCAAATATACTTTTATGTTCGAAATTTCAATTTACAGTGCGACACACTGATATTGACTTCGAAGAAGCTGCTAGCACAGCTAGTTATATTATAAAATAGAATTTACAATATTTTAGTTATTTCTGTAAGAATTAACAAAGAAAAACATTAGCTTAAAAACATTAACTGTAATTATTATATTGCCTTCGTATTGTAAATCTTAATATTCTATCGTATCGTGAGATATTCTCTTTTATTTGAACCCTGTGTCTTAAAGAAATAAACTGTATTGTTATTTTTGTAGCCATTTCCAATGTTATTTATTGTACAGTCCTTTGTACATGGACCGTTTTCTTCAGAGCTCTCTGCATTTTCGATACTTTCCTCGTTCCAGTTAACAGGGAATCTATAGCGTCCCATTCTTCCGCTTCTGTATCTGTAAAAACAAATGCAATTAATAATATTTATCTGTTTTAAGATTGATAACATTAAGTTGTTACATTGGTAGGATTACAATTTATTCATCAAGTTGGTTTTCAGATTGTGATTCTGTATTTTTAGAACATCTATACAAGGCGTTGCTATATTTATTATTTTTATTTTTTTTTATTTTACCTTACCTATGATAAACAATTTTTTTGTCGTCAGTATGCTCTCATTACTTAAACTATTTAAAAGAAAAATTACTTTCACCCCTGGCACCTGCCCAGCCCTACGATAAAAATCTTGGAATAGAATTTACATCAACACACTTGTTGGAACTTGCTGGAAATCAACTTTTTCGACTTAGGTTACTTTAACTAAGTGTGCCATATACACGCACATTATTACTATTTGTCATTAAGCCATACCTGGGTTTTGACTTTTGATTCCACTACGGACGCCAAGGGGAGTACACCCTCTGTGAGTTTTATAGGCGCGGCGCAACGCCTTATTGCAATTCGCTACATTTTTTTTTTTACTTAGGTCACTTTAACTAAGTGAGCGATATACACGCACATTATTACTATTTGTCATAAGTCATACCTGGGTTTTGATTCCACTAGGCACGCCAAGACGAGTACACAGAGGATAAATATCAAAGCTTTATTCATTTTTGTAATATCGGAAAGAGGAATCCCAATAGCTGATATAATAAAATAGGCACCCACTTGAAACAAAGCACATATATTTAATGACTGGGATTTACAAGATGTGTTGCTTATTTTATACGTCCACTGTGGTAACAATACTCGGGTCAGTGTGATAAGAAAAATTCATCTGAGCGTTCACAATACTGTTGCGGTCGGAGTAAATTTATCTATCAAAACTTTTAACAAAATGTCTGCCATGTTTATTTTTAGATTTATTATAAACAATTTGTTGGTTCTACAAGCCTGGGTGTATATTTAAGTATGTATTTAAAATTATATATGTAATATATTTACCAGTTGGCCGTCTCCCATAACACAAGTATTAAGTTAATTACTTTGGGGACGGACGACTGTGTGTGTTAGTGTCCCATATATTTATATACATTCATATTTATAATCGCTGCTGTGTGGTATCCGGCTGAGTAGAATAGACCACCCTCAGTTCTTACCGAGGTGTTGTAAAAGGCGACTAAGGTAAGTTGACCCACCGTGTGGTATCTGGTTGAGTAGAATGGACCACCCTCTTTCTTACCGAGGGGTTGTAAAGTACGACTAAGGTAAGTTGACGTCAGGCAGGCGGCCGGTCGTAAAATACGTAGCCAAATCATATGACAACATGTTCGTAACATGTTGTGCCGATCCCACTTAGAGTGGGAAAAGGGCAGGAGGATAATGTTATTCATATTTATAATCGATAAATAGTTATTAATAGTATTGGCTACCTAAAACTGCATACAAATTGTGATAGCCCCACGATTTTCTAGACATATGCTCACAATCCTTCACCGAAAAGCGTGTTATAAATTATAATTATCAAATAGACACATGAGTTTTTAACAGAAAAACTAAAATGCTAAGTATACTCCTTAATAAATAGAGCATATAAAATTTTGATGAAAAGATGATAGTGATTTTTGTATAGGTATATATATACGTTTTTTCTTTTCTATGAAGATTTATGCATTTCTTATTTATAGAATTTTTAATGAAAATAGATAAACCAATATCATGGTTTCATTCTCTATCTCTCTATAAAATATTTACATTTAGTTGCCTTAAGCTTGTAATAAATACGACGTGACATATTTTATAGTGCAATGATTTTCCGTTGTGGTTTTGAAAACCCAAATGTTTTATTGTAAATATGATACGTTTGTTTTACATAAAGTTCTAACAATAAACGTAAACAACAAGCTGCAAATGATCGTGCAAACCGTATTGTGAAGATTTCATATAACCTGATTTTTCTGATTATTTAATATTTTTAATAATTATTTGTGTGTGATCAAGTACATCCCGTATTTTGTATTTCTTGATTTTTAATTGTTTACAATGGGCCTTATAAGAAAACTCAGAGTCAATCAGCGGGCGATGGGTCGAGCTTGGAGTATCCCTACGCGATGAAATCAGGAATGAGGAGATTCGTATAAGAACCCAAGTCACATAGTTCATATTCATAGTTCATAGTGCAGTCATAGTTTAGCGTGTTGAAAAGCTGAAATTGAGATGGACGGGGAACATAATGTGGAGAACCGATGGGCGTTGGGTTCTTTAGATGTTGGAATGGTGACCCTGCACCCGAAAACGCAGCGTCAGCAGACCCCTACAAGGTGGACTGACAATCTGAAAAAGGTCGTGTGTAGCCGCTGAATCCAAGCAAAATCGTCTGGTTTAGAGATCCTGTGAAGGGTCTATGTCCAGCAGTGATCGTCCATCGAAGAAGGCAAAGGTGATGATGACTTTTCATAATTAAAAGTATAAGTCTAAAACTTAGAATTTTGTCGTATTGACCAGCGAAGCAAATTTTTTCAAACTTATGAATCTAAAGTATCGTAGACCAAGCAGTTTCAGCTCAGTTCTGATTCAGTTCAGATCTTTATATCTGATCGTGATGTTACATTTGAAGAAATAATAATATAGACTATATAACGTGACGAAAAGCAAGACAGCGCCCGATTATGATTCTATTTCACTATCACTTATGATCGTTGATCGTGTGATCGTATGATATAATGAGCACGATCATCGTGCAAGTGTCCATACGTAATATACGTATCGCCCAGCAAGCGTCTATGATGGGTGTGCGTAAAACTGACAATGCTCAGGTCGGCGATCGTAGGCTATCATAGACGATGATTAGCGAGTATAGTTGAGTGCCCTCTACGCGATCGTGCTCGCACTTAATCGTTTGTAATCACCGATTATAAAGAGAAGCCTTCTTCTGGTTAAGTTGGTCGGTAAGGTTAACAGCCAACCTAGTTTATTGTAGTAGATACGTACCGACAAACGATTTTGTATAATTTACAAATGCTCTGTAAACACCGTAAAGGTGTGACATCTATGAATTCGATTACAAGGTCACATAATGATGTAGGAACCTCCAACCTATAACAGAAAATACACCTGATAAATTTCTATTGTCAATAAAAAAAATTAGGTCAAAGATATCAATGCCCCTCGCATCTACATTGATAATATTACAAATCGTAATAACGATCGCAATACTATTTTGTCGTGGAGCCTGATGGTACTTTGGTAACAGGGCGAAATTATCGTAGAGATCGTGGTATTGAATATGTGTAGTGAATTACAGAAGTCGCTATCGGAGGACTCAAGAAAACCCAAAATTACTAAAACTAATTTATTTCTATATAAAAATTACAACCTAATTATAAATTAAAAAGCGTCTATCGGCTATCCTAGCTCGATGCTAAGGAAAGAATATGTTCAAAGTTCAAACTTCAAATTAAATAAGTATTCCTAAGGGCCGGCGGCAACATATCCGATTACAATGATTTGCCGCACGGCGACGGTGTCCTATGGTCCAGTTACGCCGACGATGTAAATATCCGACGTGGATCCATTATTTATTATACACCACTATAGAGCACCATTGTTACTATTATAACAATTAACAAGTGCTTGTACGATTTGTTATTGGTGGTGACGTTTTGTGATATGTTCGGTTACTAATCTTGCATGTATAAGATATGTGAACGTCGTCTGCTTCCTACACATAGCATTACATAGATTTTAACAAACAAGGATTAAAGCACAATAATTCTATCATTAAACTGTACTATGGAATTTCGCAAAATAGCGGCTACTTCTATAAATTATTTAAATTACTTACAAATAAATTTGCAATTAACTTTTTGTATATTAAGATAAAAAGAGATACCTTATCGAGTATTCTTGTATTTAAGCGAGATGATTCAGATAAGAATATAAAAAAACCCACGTTAAAATGATAATAGCATATTAAAACTACGCTTTACTGTAAATCACTACTGCTAAACTACCTATACTGTAACTAACAGATGTATACTGAAACCCGCCACGCGTGGCTTCAATGATTTTTCAATTTCCGCTCTTTTTATATTTTGGCCTGCTTAGTTTTTTATTCTTGGCAACTCTTTCGAGGAGTCACGGGTTTGAACCCACTGACTTTTCTCCCGGGCAGGGAGTGGTGACTTTTCATTATAATAAGACGTGAGTATAGGAGGTCAATACATACGACTATGAATCAAAAGTTATTTAATATAAGAATCCATTCACTTCACATTAGTAATTCGAAGAGATGAAACTATAATATATAAGGAAAATAGATACCAAATATTATTTATTGTTGAGCGTTTAATAATTGGTGAGTCAGTGACGAATACGTATTTTATCATGTTTATATTACTAACCCTAACCCCACGATATCATCATATGTTATGTATAAAATAGAAGTTTTTAAGAGAAACTATATCATTCGGTAAATGCTTAGTTACGTGAACCGACACACCATGCAAATATCTTTACTTCTGTTTATTTGCGTTATTGCTACGTTTGCAATAATCGAAGCAACACCTTGGTGAGTTCTGGGAGTAATAAGTTATTATTACTAAAGATCATTTTCATACGTTTTTAACTGCTTTGCACAAAGTAATTGTAGTTTAAACATCAAAAATAGCCATATAGTCAAGAAATAAAATTGGAATTCAATTTTATCAGTTATGTATATAAATTTATTTCATCTCAAATCTTTAATCATATTATAAATGCGAATGTATATTTGTCTGTCTGCCTGATACTTTTCATGTTGGTATTACTGTCTGCCTGTTACTTTTCACGGCTGATTCGTTGGGCGTTGATATTAATCACAATTAAAGCTTTTGCACCCGGGCATATAAATATAAGATAAAAAAACCGTTTTTCTTTCGGGAATAGGGAACAATACATTGAATTATTAAGGGCATATTAACGCTCAAGTTGGCGAGTACGAAGTCATGGGTACCGAAAGTATAATATAAGTTTACATTTTTAACTATCATCCGATTTCGATACGGTTTTTGTAATCATCACAGACATATGATTTCGATAGTGTTGTGTTAATTTTTTCTTTTCCACAGGTATAGACTGGCTTAACCGCAACAATATGAGGAAATAGATCTTCGAAGGTAGAAAACGAAAGATATTTATCCGATTCACTTGATCCACGACTATTTTAGTTAGTGTTTAGTAATAATTCAAATTCAAATTCAAAATATTCTTTATTCAAGTAAACTTGTAAACAAGTGCTTTTGAATCGTCAACTTTACTGCTGGTTCGGAAAGCTGTTTTTTCCTGCAATTTGTTTTTTAAATAACTATAAACCTAATCATTAGATATGTTTCACTACAGTTGAAACTCATGTTATTTGAGGTTAGACCGAATTAGATGAAACAATCGTTAATAATGGTAGGTGATCGAAATACGATTTCGATGCTTGTTATAATGGACTTATTTGTAAGTTCTAAATTTTATTCAGTGGATAGAAGCCACCTATGAAGTTACTGTTAAATAGTCTGTCCAGTAATTTAGCGCTGCAGTAAAAATAATTAAACCTTCGGCAAGATGATGTTTTCTTCTACATAGTTCGAATAACCGATGGATTTAAAAAAAGTCGCGGGGAGCCTCTGGATTCAGGCGACCCAAAATAGTATGTCATGGAGGATCTTAAAAGAGACCTATGTCGACGAGTGGATGTTTATTGGTAGAAGAAAGAGAGATAGAGAGATTCATTTTTGCTTTGATCACAGCCAAATATATAATGACAGAAAATCCAAGTTAGTTCCCGAAACTAAGACATATTTGAATATATTTCCGTAACTGAATTGGGTTATAGGTAGGAACCTATCTTAGAATAGTATATTTTAGTTTCGTGTGAGCTATAGACTTGATGTTACTACAAGTTACATTACGTCAAAACATGATTAAACTTTCATAGATTTTAGGGCTTTCTAAGAGTATGATAGCCCAAAGATATAATGCAATAGAGTAAAATTTTGTCATATCGTAGGTACTTATATAATAGTATAATTTTCGTTGTTCATTGTATAGCACTAGTAACACAAACCGTGGTGGATATAATAATGACGCTGTATCTCAAAACCGCAGAAGTTACACTGATAATGAATACCAAGGTGGTGAACAAGAACAAGACGTTGCTGAAGACTTCGATGAAATTAGATATAAAGGTCGCAGAGAATATCAAACTGGATATGGAGAACATAATGATCGCAGAATGAAAAGTGGACATAGCAGTGAAGATGATAGCAGTGAAAGGTAATATTAATAAAGATTATTTTTAGTATCAAAATCAAAAATTTCATTTATTTTGTATATATTATTTTAGAAAGAGTGCCAAGCAGTTCTTCGTCTGTCCCATATATTTATTTATACTTTCTTCTTGACATTGTGTGGATTTTAGTCGCAAGATAAAATAGCCTTTATCACTATCTAATTCTTTTAATCAAGAAATATAACCCCTAAACATTAGGCACTTGCATTTACAATATTAGTGTAACGTATTTCGTACAAAATAAATTAAAAAGACAAATTAAAATATTGTTTTTTTTTTCACAGATACCGGGGTAGTAACGAGGAAATGACTGATACGGAGTGAGTAAGAAGTTATTTAATAAATGTAATGAGAAAACTACAAATAAAAACTTAATTGCGCAATTATCTTACGTTAAGAGGAAGACTAGCTACTGAGGACATTAAACTAAGGAGATAAAAATATTTTATGTTACTATGTATTTGCTTTCTATCGAAATCATTATTAATATATTTATTGTTTAACGATCGTCAAAAGAATCATCAGCTACAAAAAGTAAAAATGCATGTTTTAAAATTATCAGTACAATATTCAAACCTATTTATACCATACCACCACAGCTTGCATACAAGATTCAAATAGGATTAAAACTAATAAATAATTGTTGATTAGCAAAAATAAAAATATAACAATGCTAGCTTTTACCCGCGACTTCGTCCGCGTTGACCGTAGTCCTGTACTCAGTAGCTTCTCTCGCTACCATGCAAATATCTCCATCACAAAAATCAGATCGATCCGGGGGGTTAAATAGCAGTTCCTATTGCATGTATTACGCTACTCGAAAGCCCATATTAAATTGGATTTCCTTCATGCCTTTACTATTATTTAGCAAAGATATTAATTTACACTGGAAAGATTCGAACAAAACCATAAAAAACTTGTAAAACCTCTCTGAGTGGGCAACAGCATCTTTCAGTTTATCTGTTACTGTGAGACTCTTCTTCTAATGAAATTAAAAACATGAGATAAATTTTTTCACAAAAAATCTAAACATGCGTTTAATAACTTTTCAGCATAATCTTAACTTTTTATATAAAACTCTTGAACCAATATCAATGAAATTTGGCACAATTAATGCTTATACTCGTCATCAGGGTAACTTATAGCCTGTGATATAGGTTCTAGAAATCCTGTTAATTTAACAGGAATAGCACGAAATTAGGAAACGCCATCTATTATCAACCTATCAAAGTTTAGTCATATTTAGTCATATTTAGTCATATAATTTGAAGAAGGTTATATATAGCACGTTGTTTGACTTACATTGAAAGAGTTATTTAAATTTTTTTTAATATATTATGGTATTCTATTTACTGGATAAATTTAACTGAGCTATTAAAATGTAAAATTAATGTAATAAGTTATACAAAAAATTAAATGCGAAAATCCGTCTGTCTGTTGCGTTTTCACGCCAAATCAGCTGAACCAATATCGATAAAATTTGGCACGATTAACTTTTTAACATCAGAGTAACATAGAGGCGATAGAAATCCTGCGAATTCAACAGGAATACGATGACATTACCATTACTTTACTTTCACAAATAATACGATATGTCGTCAATCATTTTCGGAATGGCACTCCCTATGAGAGTACAATTAAGTTACTTGAATCTTTGTAATTTTTGAGTCTGTCTTTGTGTCTTTGTAGACAGACCTTTTTAAATAAAAAAACACGTGTGCTAATTTAATGTTAGCTAAACTTGCCTTCAAAAGGCGAATGGCGAAGCGATTTGCACTTAACTGCCACTCATTTTACGCGAACATTTCCGAAGCCCGCATATCGGTGTGATGATCACGGACTAATATGAGTCTTGTTTTGATACCGTTTTTGAAACTTTTATCTTTGAATGACAACGGTGATATGCATTTGATTACTCTTTATATTAAGTGAATGTCTACGAAGTTCGCAGTTGAGTGTGTTGATCACAATCTGCTGTAGTCTTCGGATGCAGGTTGAGCTAATCTTTTGGAATATCAAGACTCCAAATAATGACAGCGATCTGCAATGAATCGCTATTCATATTGAGAGAATGTTTTCGAAGTTTGCATTTTTGTATGATACTCACAATCGGTTGTAACATTTCGGGAAGACTAAGAAATTTATAGTTTTTTCTAAAGCATAGTTTATTTATTTTAGTAAATAGCGCGTATTACTTACAATTAAAGATTATTTTGATTTGATTTGTTATACATTCTAAGAGATAAGTTAAAATTATCGTGTAAACAAAAACCAAAAATTATTAAAACTCTTCTTAAAATAACTTTTTCGACGTAAGCTAAATAACGTGGTAAAGAACCTCCTTTTATTTACTCCTTCCTATTACAGATTTGACTCGAATTTGTTGCATACTGAATTAAAAAACTTTGGTAGGTTTATAATAGATGGCGTTTTAAATGTCATACTATTGCTGTAGAACAGGATTTCTATAGCCTATATGTTACCCCGGTGTATAAGGAACAATTGTGCCAAATTTCATCGATATTTTTTCAGCAGATTGGCCGTAAAAACGACACAGACAGACAGACAGACAGACAGACTTTCGCATTTATAATATTAGTAAGGAGTAAGGAAGTAAGGATAAGGAATTAGAAATTAGATAAAACATTGAGTACTATGTGTTAAATGAGCAAATCGTATTTGTACAGCGATTTTAGATGTTATAGAAATGTAGACAAATACTAAAGTAATAAAATTTAAGGTTACTGTTTAACTTAGTTATATGGTATTCAGTTACAGATACAGTCTTTAGGTTTCTGGATTCAGATTTCGGCATGTAAAATTTTGTCATATGGTAGGTACTTATATAATAGTATAATTTTCGTTGTTCATTGTATAGCACTAGTAACACAAACCGTGGTGGAGGATATAATAATGGCGCTGTATCTCAAAACCGCAGAAGTTACCTTGACAATGAATACCAAGGTGGTGAACAAGAACAAGACGTTGCTGAAGACTTCGATGAAATTAGATATAAGGGTCGCAGAGATTATCAAACTGGATATGGAGAACATAATGATCGCAGAATGAAAAGTGGACATAGCAGTGAAGATGATAGCAGTGAAAGGTAATATTAATAAAGATTATTTATAAAAATCAAAATCAAAAATCTCATTTATTTTGTATATATTATTTTAGAAAGAGTGCCAAGCAGTTCTTCGTCTGTTAAATGAAATTATTGGTCATTGTGAAACTGAATTGTAACAAACTAGTTTTTGGCTTCCAAAGTTAACTCTTCAGCTACTATCAGCAATAATACAGATAGTGTTCCTTGACTCTCTTATTAATAAATTTAATTTAAAATGTATTTAACATATATATATAGATATATGTTAAGTACATTTTAAAATTAACTGAGACATTGCATTGCCAGACATGCAGGGATGGCATTGCGATAGTATAAAACTGTGTTACATATGCCATCCTTACAGTCAAAAATAATTAAATTAATATTATAAAAAATAAAAATAAAATATTACAGTAAAGAGAGTGTCCATGTGTGTGAGTGAGTGTGGTCATGTATACATGTAATGTTGAATGTGTGAGTGTGGTGTGTGATGAAACAGAAAGTCTTTAAGTCATTGGCATTAAGTCTTCAGTCTGTTGATAATTAATTTGCTGTAACCAAGATAAAATTTTAGCTTTGGGTGTACGTTTGATTAATGGATAGATGTTCAAATGTTTATTTATCTTATTATATACAAAGGATGCTAAAAATGGATGTTGATGTTCAAAGAAGGATGTTTGATGTCTTATGGATGGAAAAACAATAATTCTACGATTATAATTTTGAAGTGAGGAATTAAATCCAACTGATGTGTGTGCCCTAAGAGTAATGGTTAAAAAGAACAATTGACGCACCGTTAGTACCCTGGTAGTAGAGAAAAGCTTCTTAAACACCCATGTGAGTTTTCTAACACGCCCCGTTAAATGTTTAATTTGTGGAATCCAGGACAGATGTTCATCCAATACTATGCCTAAATATCGAATATGTTGAACTCGTTCAATCAGTTGACTAAATAATGTTTTGATTTCATTATAAATCTATATGTTGACGTAAAAAAATTGTTTTCTGAATTGAAATTTTTACCAAAATCATTATTTAGTTATATCTTTAAAAAAATATTGATTGGATACATTATACGTATAAGTTTCTTTGAATCGTTATAATATTCCTGATCTTTAGTTTTTATGTGTGTGGTTTAGTCTTATCGAGATCTGAAACTCGATGCACTTTAAAAAAAAATCCGTTTAAGATATATACGAAACTACACATCGTATATATATCTATTATTAAATCTTTTGTGTATCTTATTCAAGTTTCTCTTAAAACGATGTTACTACATAAAGCTTACTATAACATTGAAGATTGTTTGAGTAATAAGTACATATTTAACTGCAATAAGCTGCATTGATCAATATGTAATCAATCAATCAAATTGTATCTACTTTTTTAAACACTATAAGCAAAGTGTCTTGCAGGTTCCTCTTGGTGGGAGCATACTTCTGAATCAGTAGTTACTTCTTTTAAAACATTTGATGCTATAAAAGTATTGAAAACAGTCTACTTGAATAAAAAATAATTTGAATTTGTTACTTTTTCAGCGACAGCAGTGAAGATGTTGATGAAATTAATAGAAGGTCAAAAAAAGGTTGCAGAGGTTGTTATAACAATATAGGAAATGGCCGCAGAAATTTTAACAGAGTCTACATGTATGATTAAGTTGTTTTAATATGCTTCTTTATAAATTTGTTCAAAAATACAACAAATAATATTTAATATATCGACTGTGAACCGGCAATATGTCCTATCTATTGAGATTAATAAGTGGTCCGGCTTTAAATTGTTTGAGCCGAACCACTTTTTAACGCCATTGGGTACTGCTGCTCATTATTTACCGTACCGAGTTTAATTCGTTCCGTAACCTTGCTCGTATCTCAAGGCAATTTTTGAAATTAATTGAAATGCAATGAATCCGTTCTAGCTCCCAAAACACCATCTCCGTCTTCAGAAAATCGCCGTAAATTGCTCGTGCTTTCACACATGTGATGCTTTGTACAAAGGTTTCTCCTTGAAGCTGCTTGTGCGACACCCAGATCTTTTCATGGAGAGATGTCCGGTACTTAGAAATTATTGTACCGTCTTTAGCTACCGTTATGCCCTTTATAAATTGCTCCGGATTATCATTGATACATATCATTGATGTGATACGCCCGAACATCCTCGCCAGGTTAATTACGAGAACTCGAACGCTTTGCTCATGTTACTCTTAGTTTTAGTCATTTTAAATCAGGAAACTTCAATACTGTTTAAAACAGAAGCCTGTCTGCTTTTATTTTGTAACATAAAAACTATTATTAATCTTAAATATTTGATTAATAATACATTTGTCTTAATAAGAACAAAATATTGAATAATTATATTTTTATAAAACAAAACATTGTCTATACAATCGTTTTTGCCCATATTCATATCGACTTTAACCTTTCTTATCATTCGCACCAGATTTGCCAATATATCGTTACAGTAAAAGTAGCATTGTGATTTAAGATAGTTATTTTTTAAAGGATAGACAAAAGGATCATCAGCTACAAAAAGTAAAAATGCATGTTTTAAAATTATCAGTACAATATTCAAACCTATTTATACCATACCACCACAGCTTGCATACAAGATTCAAATAGAATTAAAACTAATAAATGATTGTTGATTAGCAAAAATAAAAATATAACAATATAAGGAATTAGAAATTTGATAAAACATTAAGTACTATGTGTTAAATGAGCAAATCGTATTTGTACAGCGATTTTAGATGTTATAGAAATGTAGACAAATACTAAAGTAATAAAATTTAAGGTCACTGTTTAACTTGGTTATATGGTATTCAGGTAACAGTCTTTAAGTTTCTGGATTCAGACTTCGGCATGTAAGTTATGGGAGATCATGTCGTGTAAAAAACCTCAGTACATAGAGACCAAAGTCCCTGCCCAATGCCTATTGCAAGCGGTGACTTATAGATTCGCAATTTAATCGCTGAGTATTCCTATGTGCGTTTTGATTTCAAGGATTTGGAAGGGTAAAGTCTTATAGGTGTTGCAAACTTCACAAGGAGTATGAACGATCACAAAAAAGATGTTGTAACTGAGATAAAGCGGCTTGAGATTGTTTAACACGAACTTAAAGCGTTTCGGAAGCGGTGTATTAAAAAACAAGAAAATTTAACAAGAATTTAAAGAATTTAAAAATAAGAAATATTAAAAAACAAGAAAAAACATACACGTCATAACAGCGCTTGTTTTGTTTCAGTAGTCTGCAGGCAAACATGGACAGACAAATAAGGGGTAGAGTTGATGGATACCAAACAAATGGTGGATACAGAACATTAGATGGATACCAAGCATATCGTGGATATCAAAATGGAGTTGAACAACAAGAATATCAAGGAGGGGACGATTATCAAGACAGTCACGAGTATGAAAACCGTAGAGGACATGGGACCCGCGGTAGACACAGCAGCCGTGTAGTATATCCATTTCGAGGTACAGGTGCTGGCAGGTAAATATCTTCATTAGACAAAAGATTTATGCTTCATCGTAATGACAATTTAGAATAACACAGTAAGATAGTTGAACATGATGGTCGAGGAAATTCTATTTGCTTTTTATGCGACACGAACTCCTTGTTCAAACATTTCATAAATTCTTGTTCATAAACACCTTTGTTCATAAATTGTTAAGAATTTAAAATATGACAAGTTTTTTTATCAAAAAAAGGAAAGCAACATTTCGACAGAAATATATCGCATATCTCAAATATTACGCGAAATTTCAACTCCCCATAGAAACAATTATAAGGGTAAGTGTTAAAATATGAATTTATTTTAACGCTTATTTTTAAAGTGACCTAATTCAAAATAAGGCAAACTAAGATTCGTTGTAATCTTTATTTCAATGACGTCTAATATATCATACTAAGAACTTTTAAAACTATAAAAAGCTAGTGTTTTCTTGCTCTTCTACGTTATGGGCCCATTTAAGACACATGAGTTTTGTATGCGCTACGCTACTTTATGGTAATTTTCCACAAAACAACATTTTAAAATTAGATCAATTTAATCCTAAGCCTGCGAAATATACTATATCACCTAAATTAGAAGTCTTACCCAGTTTTAATATTATTAATTTTCTAGCGACATTGAATTATTGTGGATACGCCGTGTGGTATCCGGCAGAATACAATAGACCACCCTCCTTTCTTACCGAGGTGTTATAAGAGGCGACTAAGGTATGTGCCGTGTTGCATCCGGCTGCATAGAATAGACCACCCTCATTTCTTAGCGAGTTGATCGAGTAAGTTGACGTCAGGCAGGCGGCCGGTCGTAAAATACGTAGCCGAATCATGTGGCAACATGTTTGTAACATGTTGTGCCGACCCCACTTAGAGTGGGATAAGTGCAGGAGAATGTATGTATTGAATTATTGTGGATCGCGGTATCAGCTTGTATATAATAAATAAATAAATATTAAATACTATAATAATAATTGATTACAAATCGTTTTAGGTCCCAGCAGGATGATGATAGCGGAGAAATGGGATCTGAAGAGATTCAGTATGCACCCAGATCTTGCAGGGGATGTACTGGTAGAATTAATAATATTGGGAATGGATATTATAACCGCAATAGAGTTTACATGTACGATTAAATATAAACCATGAAGTATACGTTAGTTTTATTTATTTTTTAAAATTATTGGTTTAAAATTATTGGTTATTCAAAATTAATAACTATATTAACTAAATTAATTATTAATTTTAAAGCATCCTGAAAAATACTTAAGGTTTAGAAATTTTATTGTCACGATAAATCTGCTTTCGGTTATTATATAATAACTCAGTAATAACGAGAACAACTCTGATTGTTGATGATTTTGGTAAACATTGCTTACACTGTTAAGCGATCGTTATTTCGATTTATTAAACATAATTTTGTAACTCTCATATCTCAATGTTGGGAAAAGGTCTAAACTTACCTTCAAGAGAAAGGTTAGATCTACTTCGCTGAACCTGACAGGCAGGAAGGCATCTCTAGGAATATGAAGATTTCGTCATGAAGTTTTCCTTAGAGCACATGATTTTGTATTTCATTTAGTTAATTAATTAAATAAATATAGGTAATAAGTTCTTTAAAAAAAACAATCGAAAAGATTGAAGTGATCCATTGATTTTTTGATTGTTTCCGTTTCTATTATATAGCACAAGCAATTATAAAATGTTATCAATATTAATAAAACGATATCTAGTGTGAGATTTTTTTAAATTTAAGATACCTATTGCTGTAGCTTCAACTCATTGAACCAGCTAAGGCAATAAAATTCTAACTAGTAACATTCGTATGATAAATAAACATTTATATAAAATTATTTAGAAAAAAAATTGTCTTTGTAAAATGTTTTCGAATTAGGCTATCATAACATTCAACATTTTAACAGTTTAATGAGATCTAGTAGATATTTTGAGTTAAGCGTATTGTTATAGATATACTCGTATGCTCAGTGCGATTATAAATTTTGCAAAGGGTATTATGTATAGCCAAATCTATATCTATACTTCTATATTTAATATATAAAGCTGAAGAGTTTGTTTGATTGTTCGAACGCGCTAATCTCAGGAACTACTGGACTGATTTGAAAAATTCTTTGATTCTAAGATAGTCCATTTATCGAGGAAGGCTATAGGCTATATAATATTACGCTAAGATTGAAAGGAGAGGAGCAGCAACAAAAAATGTTCTGAAAACGGCAAAATTTAAAGCTTTCCTTGCGTGCGCTACGTAAACGGTGAAAATTATTGACAAATCATGCACTACAAAATTGTTTCTCTCTAAAAGTTCTAAATAAAAGTCCGCGACAACATATGTCTAGATTTTGAGGTTAACCCATTTTAACCATAATTAATATAAGTATTACGGTATTACTCAAATAATAATACTGCAGTCCACGCGAACGAAGTTGCGCTTAAAAGCTAGCGTTAATATAAAAATAAGATAACATTAATAATTTTTGACATGATCGGAACTTACCCATCTCATATTTATGTTATGTTATGATTTCTAATACTTGTACGTTCTTGAAATTATAAAAACTTAGAAAAGGATTTGGTAATAGAACTCTCCTTATTGAATTGATTGATTGTAGTTTAGTGCGTTTTAAGAATTGAAAGCTCGTATGTTAATAGCTATAACAAAATGAATAAATTGCTTTTCGGATACAACCAGTTTTTTATAAGACATTTAAAGTAATTTAACTATACGATATTACGAGGATTACTTTGTTTGTGATTACTTACTTTGCTCTTGTTTTAGTAATAAATATCTGTGCCAGAAGAATAAAACCGAAGTCGAATTGATAAACAGTGTGCTTAGTGCTAATTTTTGAAACTTACTCGATCACGTTAGGGTAACGCTAATTTGTATGCTAATTTATTTTTATATTTTCTTCTTGGTGCCGTATGACAACCGGCTGAGTAGACTGCCCTCATTTCTTACTTAGGTGTCGTAAAAGGTGAAAAGGTAAGTTGACGTCAGGCAGGCGGCCGGTCGTAAAATACTTAGTCAAATCATTTAACAACATATTTAAAACATGTTATATTGACTTAGAGCGAGATAAGGGCAGGAGAAAGATGAATAATGTTTTTCTTAAATACTGATTAAACGAATTTTATTAAATAAAAGCCATTACGTGTTGTAGTTAAATTAGATAATTAGTATTTTTTGCGATCAATACATAGGTTTTCGTTCAATGCGTTGTAAGAAAGTATTTTTTGTAATTCTTCAGCATCATGTAATTTTGCGGAGCATCTCTTATTTACAATAAATAATTATAAGTTTTCTTTTAAATCAATATATAAATAGGTCAGAAAGCAGCAAAAGACAAAATAAACGTATTTTTTATAAAGACAGCGTTTATGTAATACATGAAGGTGTTATGCCTATGATTTAAAAATATAATGTTTTTTTTTAATTGCCATCTTTAAAATAATGCAATACGTTTTCATATAATAATTATTTTTATTGAAATATTCATGTAATCTACTCCATCTTTGTTATATATATAACTATTCGTTTATCTATCGATCGTTTACTAATCGATTGTTGTAATCGATAACTTATTTTATTTGTGCCAAACATATTTTTACAGATTTTTCAATTTGCAAATTGTAAATTGTGCTATTTTTTACATTTTGAAACACAAAAATATATAACAACTTATTACAATTGGGTCCAAAAGTCCCGTTACGTTTATTCATGAAATTAGTTACTCATACTTAGTTAAGCATACTTTAAGGGTTGCGGTTAGATTAGATGTTAATTTATATACTATATTTATTTTAATATTATAAATTGTTCAATTGTAACCTGTTGTGTTTGACTTATAAATAAATAAATAAACACAACTTAGGATTTGAAAAAAAAATATTTATTATTTATTTATTTATAGATATCCGGAATCCTGATAGATATCAGGAACGTGTAAATAAGGTAACGGTGGTCTGACCGTCAATATCAACGGTTCCAAGGCGCCGGCTAACAGCGAACTCCTCGTAAAATGGGAACCTCGTCTATCTATACTAGCTACTGCAATGTCATATCTAATCTAACTAGGGATAATCCTCAATTGATGTACCAAGTTCATTATATTAAATAATAAAATGCATAATATTTAAGTCATTTATGAAAGAATCAACAGAGAAAAGCAGTAGTTTTAACTATAATGATTAATTAATGATTGCCTTCAAATAGAATTGATCTTTGAATCTTAAGATTCATTTCATACGTCTTTTATTTTCTTATACCCATTAACTTAAAAAAATAAACTGTGCTGGTATTTTTATGGCCATTTCCAATGTTATTTGTTGTACAGTCACTTTTACATGGACCGTTTTCTTCAGAGCTCTCTTTACTTTCGATACTTTCCTCGTTCCAGTTAACAGGGAATTTATAGCGTCCCATTCTTCCGCTTCTGTAGCTGAAAAACACATGCAATTTATAATGTATTTATCTGTTTAAACATCGATAACACTAAGTTATTAAATTGGTAGGATTAAAATTTTTTTATCAAGTTGGTTTTTCAGATTGTGATTCTGTGATTTTAGTACAGCGTTAGAAGGCATTGCTATATTTATTATTTCAATTTTTTATATAAACTTACTTATAAGTAAACAATTTTTTTGCCTACAGATTGTTCTCTGCCAAACTGCTAAGCTTGTTTGTCGGCAGTATTTTCTGTATTGATACGTTTAAATCCTTATTTCAATACCATCTATGACATCACGCAACGAACTATTAAAAAAAACTAGTGTTTTCTTGCTCCTTCAAGTTATGAGACTTTTTAACGCTCACGAGTTTTGTAGGCGCTATGCTTTATTGCAATTTGCTAGAAAACGATTTTTTTTGACTTAGGTCACTTTAACTAAGTGTGCGATATACACGCACATCCTACTAATCCTACTTCCTACTAATATTATAAATGCGAAAATTTGTGAGTATGGATGGATGTTTGTTACTCTTTCACGAAAAAACTACTGGACATTTGGATAAAACTTTACAGTTATATAGGATATACATCAGAATAACATATAGGCTACATTTTGTCATGATTTTATGTAATATAGCGATTCATGTCACTAAAGTCGGAAAAAATCCGGCCTTTGAGAGCTACCTTGGCGAACGCTGCCTAAACCATTCAAGTTACACAAAGATGATGTAACGCAGTATTGTTTGTCTAAATAAATATATATTTTTTAATATTAAACTAAAAAAATATTTAAATCTAAAATGATCTGTTACGAAACTGACCTCTCGTTCGCACGAGAGGATTACGTGCGTAAAAATTACGCCGAATTGAAACAAATAGGTATCCAGGTATCTGTTCACCCGACAGCGTATTTAAATCGCGATGTATTTTATCGTGCAGTGTTCCATTTTACTCGTTATAGCGAGGGTGTTAAGCTGAATATACCATACGAAACTTCTTATAACGCCTATTGTGGAATTTTAACGCGACGTTATTTTTACGCCCGTGCGCACGAGGGGTTAATGTTGCAGACCAAATGCCACGCGAGCGAAGCCGCGGGCAAAACCTAGTTGTTAATATTTGACATACCTGGGTTTTGATTCGATTAGGGACGCCAAGACGAGTACACAGAGGATAAAGATCAAAGCTTTATTCATTTTTGGGATTTCGGAAAGAGGTATCGCAGTACATTAACATAGGCACACACTTCAAACATATATAATTAATGACTGGGATTTACAAGATGTGTTGCTTATTTTATACGTCAATTGTGGTAACAATACTCGGGTCAATGTGATAAGAAAAAATTATTTGTGCGTACACATTACTGTTGCGGTCGGAGTAAATATATATATCAAAACTTTAACGGCAATATTATATATCAAAACTTTTAACGTAATATCTACCATGTTTACCTTTAGATTTATTTATAATCGATAAATAGTGATAAATTGTATTAGCTATATAAAACTGCGTTTAAGTTGCGATAGGCCAGTGGTAAGACCGTGTGACTCTTTCGAAGGGGTTACATGTATAAGACCCAAATGGTTTTTTGCTAAGACATGTATCTAATTGATATACTTATCACACGCTTTTCGGTAAAGGAAAATATCATGAGGGAATCTCCATATCTATAGAGAATTCTGGGGTTAGCTCACTTCTTTCCAAAAACGAAGAGCGGCCTAGCAGTGGGATAGTAACAGACCGCTACTTTTACTACTTTTACGATATAATTTACTTCCTGCTTATCTTCCGATGGTATTTGAATGATCAAATCTGACGCGACTGAATTCTTTGGATTACAAAACCTAAAAAAAAATTTTTGATATCCACTTACCAAAACTGCTTATCTGCAAATTCAAAAATGCAAATCTAAGTAGATAAATTGATCTTTCATTAATAATGATTTTCTTACGTTTTTTTATAGTACATAAATAAATAAATAAAATATTTTTTTAAAGCGGCAAAAATTTTGTACTATAATCTTAATCTTGAATCTTATTATTATTTAAAAATCTAACAAACTAATAAATCTCAAACAAAGATTTGTATTAATTAGTATCGAATCTGCCGGAAGCCGATATATCGGCTTTTGCTGCACTTGAGAAGTGCCAGAGACTTTACATATATCCGCGCAATGTACAATTATACATTGTACAAACAATTTGCGTTGCGGGATGTTTCTGAAAATATTTACATTTAATTGCCATAAGCTTATTGTAAATACGACATGTTAGATTTTATAAAACAATGATTTTCCGTTGTTGTTTTATTGTAAATATGATACGTTCGCTTTACATTAAGTTCTAATAATACACAGTCGAAGGGACGAATGAGTTTTTCCGTTATAATAGGACGTGAGTGTAGGTTTCTGTACATTAACTATCAATCTAAAGTTATTTAGTGTAAGGATGCTTTTACTTCAAATTAGTAATTCAAAGACATAAAACTTAAATATATAAGGAAAATAGATACCAATTAAATTATTATTTTATTGTTCAGCGTTTAACAATTGGTGAGTCAGTGACGAATTACGTATTTTATTATGTTGTTTATATTAAGCTAACCCCACGATATCATCATATGTTATGTATAAAATGGGATTTGTTATTAGGAACTATGGCATTCGGCAAATGTTAAGTCACGGAATAGACACACCATGCAAATATCTTTACTTCTGTTTATTTGCGTTATTGCTACGTTTGCAATAATCGAAGCAACCCCATGGTGAGTTCTATGAGTAATAATTTATTATTAATGCATATATATTATTTTCATACGTTTTTAACTTTTTTTGCACAAAAAAACTGTAGTTCAAACATCAAAATTAGCCAAATAGTCAAAGAAAAAAATTTGAATTCAATTTCCTCAATTATAGTTACATTATAGTTGGGTCTCCTATTTTTTTTTTTAAATCTCATAAAGCCTATGTTGCTCAGTGAAGATGCAACTTTCCAATGATGGAAGAGTGTTTGCAGTAGTTTTGGCGTAAGGACATTACAATCATACATATATATACAAATTTTTCATCTATTCAAATTCTGTTTTTGTAATCATCACAGACATATGATTTCGATAACTGTTGTACTAAGTAAATTTCCTCTTTTTCTCAGGTATAAACAGGCTAAGCCACAACGATATGAGGAAACATATTTTCACGGGTAAGAAATGAAAGATATTATACATACGTATTTACAATAAAAGATTTGATAATCCTATCATATTTACAGAAAAAGCAATGGCTTGAAGAGTGAGCAGTATACAGGTAACGTGATGGACCCGGATGCTGAATTGATCTCAAGGTACTATATACCCAACCATAAACCTAATTATTGGATATGTTTTACTACAGTGTAAACTTATGTTGAATAGATATTTGAGGCTAGATACTTAATTTGTAAGTTCTAATTTTTGATCAGTGGATGTGGAAACTTATGATTTCACAGTAACAATAACCTGGCGAGTAATTTAGCGTTATAGTAACAATAGTTAAGACTTCAGCAAGATCTGATAATCTTTTCTTACAAATTGCCTCAATGCTTGAAGACCAAAGTCTTCCAACAGTGCGAGTTTTCCGTAATGATATATGAATCTGAGACTTGGTCATTAACTATGAGCCTCATAATAAAACTCAGAGTCGCTCAGCGGGCGATGGAAAGAGCAATGATTGGAGTATCACTGCGTGATCCAATTACAATTGAGGAAATCCGTAGTATGACCATAGTTATCGACATAGCTCAACGGGTTGCAAAGCTGAAGTGGCAATGAGTGGGGTAAATAGTTTGAAAAACCGATGGACGTCGGGGTCTTAAGGTGCTAGAGTGGCGATGCCACATCGAAAAACGCAGTGTACGTAGACCTCCCACTAGGTAAAAAGACGACCTTAAAAAAGTCGCGGGGAGCCTCTGGATTCAGGCGACACAAAATAATGTGTTATGGAGGACCTTTAAAGAGCCCTATGTCCAGGAGTGTACGTCTATTGTTAAAAGAAAGAGAGATTAATGTTTTGATTTGATCACTTAGCCAAATATAGAGTGACACAAAATTCAACCTAGTTCCCGAAACTAAGACAAATTTGAATTTATTTCCGTAATTGAATTGGGTTATAGGTACCTGGGATGTTAGAATAGTATATTTTAGTTTCGGGTGAGCTATGATGGCTTGATGTTACTACAAATCACATTACTTCAAAACATGATTTTACGTTAATGGATTAGGTCTTTCTAGAGTATGATAGCCCAAAGATATAATGCTTATATAGTGATATAATTTTCGTAGTTCATTGTATGGCACTAGCAGCACAAAACGTGATATACTAATGGGGAACAAACGTGGATATAATAATGGCGCTGTATCTCAAAACGGTAGAAGTTACCCTGGTAATGAATACCAAGGTGGTGAACACGAACAAGGCTTTGCTGAAGACTTTGATGAAATTGGATATAAGGGTCGCAGAGAATATCAAGCCGGATATGGGAAACATTATGATCGCAGAATGAAAAGTGGATATAGCGGTGAAGAAGATAGCAGTGATAGGTAATATTAATAAAGATTATTTATTGTATCAAAAGCAAAAAAAAAGTTATTTTGTATTTTAGAAAGAGTGCCAAGTAGCTCTTTGTCTGTTAATAGCGACGACTACCAAAGTGGTAAAGGACATGGGGGTCGCGGTAGATACGGCAGTCGTGTAAAGAAGCAAGGTCGAGGTAGAGGTGCTGGCAGGTAAATAAATTTCTTCATTGGACAAAAGACTTATGCTTGACCGCTATGACAATTGATAGTAGGACAATAAATATTAGTTGAGCACGATAGTCGAGGAAATTCTATTTGCTTGCATTTCTATAGCACTTCATTTATATATTGTACTAGTTTTTAAGCGCAACTCCGTTCGCGTGGACTGCAGTCTTAAGTGCAGAGTAAACCATAAATATGGTTAAAGTGGGTTATCTTAAAAGCTAGACATAAGCTGTCGCGGACTTTTATTAAGAATTTTTAGAGGGGAACAATTTTATAATACATGATTTTTTATTAATTTTCACCGTTTACTTAGCGCACGCAAGGAAACCTTAAAATTTTGCCGTTTTTGCAATATTTTTTATTGCAAAAACGGCAAAATTTAAAGGTTTCCTTGCCGTTTTTGAAATATTTTTATTTCTGTATTTAAAAAAAAATCCTATTATTTTAGCGTGATGGTATTATAGCCTTCCTCGATAAATGGACTATCTTAAATTTCAAGAATTTTTCAAATCGGCCCAGTAGTTCCTAAGATTAGCGCGTTCAAACAATCAAACAAACAAACAAACTCTTCAGCTTTATATATGAGTATATACTATTTTACGCGATACAAACTCTTTGAAAAAACATATATTTATAAGTTTAATTTAAAATATTGCAATTCTTGTATCAAATAAAGGAAAGCAATATTTCAACAGTTTGTATCATAAACGAGTATCCTAAATATTTCGCTAACTTACTCCCCTATATTATTACTTCCATACAAACAAAAAAATTGCTAGATGTAAAAGGAAGAATTTATTTTCTTTTATTTCTTGAGAGCATAAAGCTAGTACAAATACCATGCTTCGTAATAAAGTGACCTAATTCAAAATTAGATTCGTTATATTCGTTGTAATTAATCGTTATTACAATTTTGTCTATGAGATCACGCTACAAATTTTGAAATAAGCTAGTGTTTTTTTGCTCCTCCAAGTTCCTCCTCCTCGGCTCTTTTAACAGACACGAGAATTATGTTATGGGTGGCGACTGTTTGGTACACAAAACTCACTATCCAAATAAATCTATTTATTTACAGTTAATTAATTATAATGATTCTTATACTATGTACTATGCTAAAACCTTAGATACTAATGGCGTCCGATCCCACCCAAGTTAGGTAGGGAAAGGCGAGGTGGCGCGAAGTTTCTTTCCCAGGCGTGGAAGATGACACCTCAGGTATTGAGTAGAGTCTAGGAAAGTGGCAAACGCTGAGCAGACGTAACACGAGTTGTGTAAGCACTATTGCGTTATCGTAATTTTCAACAAAACATCTTTTTTTAATTAGTTCACTATAATACAGTCCTGCAAAATGTACTACGTCACTTGAAATAGAAGTCTTACCCAGTGGTAATGTAAAATTTCTAGGAACTTTGAATTATTGCAGATCGCGGTATCAGCTTGTATATAATAAATAAAGATATATTAATATTATAATAACATTTAATTACCTTTCGTTTTTAGATCCCAGCAGGATGATGATAGCGGAGATATGGGATCTGAAGAGTTTCAGTATGAACCCAGTAGAATTAATAATATTGGAAACGGTTATCAAAACCACAACAGAGTTTACAAGTACGATTAAATACGTTAGTTTTATTTATCATATATGGTGATTTTTTTTTCTAAATTTAATATTGTTACAGCGTTCATTATTTAACAGTTTACAACATTTTATTATTTTTATGTTATACTTAACAATATTTGAGATATAGATATTTTATTGTCACGATAAATCGACTTTTATTTATTAAGATAAAGCTTCGTACAGCGATCCCTACATCTACTTTAATAATTCATTCATTAATTAAATAAAGCGATAAATGTTAATATTAAACAATAAAATCCAATTAGAAAATAACTTACTCAATAATAATGAGAACAACGCTTGATCGCTGATGATTTTTGTATGTATTTTGTATTTTGTATACAAAGTTTACATTATTAAGAGATCGTTATTTCTATTTATTAAATATAATTATGTGGCTATGATATCTCATCATCATCATCCTCCTGCCCTTTCCCCCTCTAAGTGGGGTCGGCACAACATGTTACAAACAAACATGCTGCACATGATTTGGCTACGTATTTTACGACCGGCCGCCTACCTGACGTCAACTTACCATAGTCGTATTTTACGACCCATCGGTAAGAAAGAGGGTGGTCTATTCTACTCAGCCGGATACGACAGCGCGTCGACTTACCTCAGTCGCCTTTTACGACACCTCGGTAAGAAATGAGGGTGGTATATTCTACTCTGCCGGATACCACACGGCAAAGCTATGATATCTCAATATTGGACAAAGGTCTAGACTTACCTTTAAGAGAAAGGTTAGATCTACTTTATTGAACCTGATAGGCAGGTAACAAAAGAGTAATTTCCAGAAACTCTCTCGGAATGTGTAGATTTCGTCATGTAGTTATCTGTAGAGCGCATGATTTTGTATTTCATTTTGTTTATAAAACTTTATAAGTGCTATATGATAAGAATTGCGTGCTCCAACCGTATTAATGATATCACACGTTTTTAAGTTAAGGAAAACCTTTATATCTCTAGAGAATTCTGGGGATATGTATAACCTATCAATCCGCCTTGGAACAGCGCGGTACGTCTTAACTCCAACCCTTCTCTCACGAAAGGGAGAGAGGAGGCCTATGCCCAGCAGTGGGATAGTAACGGGCCGTTACTTCACTTTACTACTTTGTTCTTCTTTGACTACTAAATATCTGTACTTTAGAAGCGTTCAAAGTTGAATTTATGAACTTTGTAGGTGAGATACAGAATTTCTCAATCCAAAATTTAGAGTACTTCTATGACAATCTTCTGAAAGTAATTAAAAGGGGATTTTAAGAGAATGCATGTTTGTCGTATTTCTCATAAACATACAATATATTCATAAGGTTCTAGGGTTAAGGATATTAATTAACCGATATTCCGACCGATAACCGATTCTTATGAATAAAAAGTCAGAATTCTGGACGAATTTATTGTCATAGTTCTGGCACCACACGAATAGGCAAATTATATATAAGTAACATTTTCAGTTTCGTTCACCATCACCTCATTTTCCGTTCACCTCATTATATTATTTTAATATGATGTACTGTAGTGGAACTGAAACCTAACTTTTAAACATTAAAGGGAAAAAATCTATATTGTATAGTCTCAAGACACAATAATCTAGAATTCGAATACATTATGTTACACACTACTTTACTGTAAAGTAACATACAAATAAGAACAGTAAAAATTTGGTTAGTGCTATAAAGAAGTACTGTCAAGTGTATTGCAATCTGTACTTTGCTTTGAAACTAACAACAGCTCTATTATTATTATAATTAATTAATATAGTAAAGAATATTATTGAAAAAACATCTTCAAAGTTAATCGTAATTTTTGGATATATTTCTATAAAGTTTGTCATCAATACAAATTTTAGATCAATACATATTTTTGTTTGGAAATCTATTGTCATAAGCTTACGTGATTCCATATTAGATATACATTATATGTTAAAAGTATTGGCTACAATAGTCTTCATTGTGACAATCCACTACCTTGTTACATTTTTATTATTATTACTAAAATTGTTGATAAGCGAATTAAAATATTAAAAAATTGCCGCAATATATTTTAATATATTAATGTATACAGTGTTAGTGTTCTTGCTGCCGTTGCCAATATTGATGACCGTACATCCTTTGCAGTTTGAACGTCTATCTACGTCGTAATTATGCGTGTCTTCATCACTAACGCCGTAGTCACCACCACCAGAGTTATCATCATTCGAACGGAAGTCATCGTAACTATAATAATCGTACAACCAGGACCAGCCACTAAAAATAATAATATAAGCAAAATTTGTGCGTTATTATAACATTATGAATGCTTACCTACACTATAATCGGATTATAAATTAGTGAACCGAGTCACAAAATATAAACAAATAATGCAAATATATTCTGAAAATATAAATCAATAATAATCATACTATCATTAATTAACAGATCTTCAACTGTTTTTTAAATTTTCTACTTACTGTGATGCTTTTAATAAAGACTTTAGTGTGATTTATCAAAGAAATATTATTTATTAATATCAATTATTGACTTTGTAATTTTTTGTCACCAAGAGTAGTTAACTATACAAATACAATCTTAATGTAATGTACAAAATTTAATCGGCATCTTTCTAATTGCAACGAACATATTTTAATATAAGCCTAAAAAATGTTTAAAATATTTCACTCACCATGGCTTTGCTTTTACCAAAGCAAATATTGCGACTAAGCACAAGGTTGTTAAAAAAACCTTATGCATTTTGGCTGCTTAATGAGTAAGTAATATGAATACGATAGTTAATCAAGTGTAACAATTTAGTACTCAATACTAAACTATTTAAATTCAGCGACCAATTTTATACTCAGATTGTCCGAAATAAAGTCATATTATAATATTTATGTTGCAGTCAGCATCTTGAATGCGAGCTCTTACATATATTTCCACCGTTTTTTAGGGAACGTATTCTCATTCAAAAGTAATAAAAATAATATTTTGCTATAATCGATAAGAGCGATTTCGATCTATTCGATACTGAAAGTTTTAAGTTACGCGATATTTAGCTCACACACATATTAAATAACTTTCATATATTAAAAAAAAACTTCTACACTCAACCCTTACGGGAATTGAAGTTTAAGTTCGGTAAATCAAATCAAATGAAAATATACTTTAATAAAGCTTTTTAATGCTTTTGTTTCGCCAAGGATCAATATGATTAATGACGCTACCACTCGATTCAATTATATAATATGTTTAACGTATAAGCATATTATATAGCATATACTGTATTAGAGATGTGACAACCCAGCGGTGAGACCGTGCGACTCTTTCGAGGGGAACACGAGTTCAAACCCCGGGCAGGCACCAATGAGTTTTTTTATTAAAAGTGTATGTCTAATCGATAATTACATCAATCACACGCTTTTCGGTGAAGGAAATCATCGTGAGGAAAGCTGCATATCTGTAGAGAATTCTGGAGATATATGTAACCTACCAATCCTTCACTTTTTTTTTTTTTTTTCGAACTGACTGTATGCTGTTAGCCCTAATGGCTTTTACAGCGTCACCGGGCGGGACGGGCGAGCGCAGAAGCATCGTCGAGGTTGCGAAATGCAGGGAGTAGAGCGCAGAAGCTCTACTTAAGTCGGGGAACGTCGTCCTAAGGGTGCCTCCTGTGAGGCCGGACCACGGCTTAGGGCGACGTGTAGTGGAGGGCTCATGGTGTGACTTAGATTAGTCATTGCGGCGTCGGAAGAGTGGCGAGAAGCCACGACCGACCGACGTCAGAAAACTGGGACCTCGTCTTCGCCGGCGAAGACGCTGTGTGTGTGTATTACGTGTATCTGTGTTGGCGATCGTTATTTGATCGTCGGGGTCATACAAGACGCTTTTTGGACGCCTATATTTTCGATGGTCGGACCTAACTGGGATGTAGGTAGAAGCAACTGAAATAAGGGGGTTCGAGTGTACCTCAGATTTCTCGAAGTAAGATTTCGAAAAACGTTTAAAGAGGTGAGTAATGGTAGGGAGATCGAGGTCTCTATGGAGGTCAACGTTCCGCATGAACCACGGACACCCAGTGGCTGTCCGCATAAATCGGTTCTGAAGTCTTTGGAGCCTGAGCAATCTGATCTTTGAAACGTGCGCGAACGCAACGCTCGCATAGGACATTATTGGTCTTATGCAAGTTTTGTAGAGTGTCACTTTGTTGCGGAGCGACATCTTACTTTTCTTGCATAACATCGGATAAAGTCGTCCCATGACATACGCAGCCTTATTGCAGACTATGTGTATGTGTTCGTGGAAGGTCATGGAAGGTTGAAAGGTGACACCTAGGTACTTGACTTTCTGTTGCCAGTGAATCGGTGTATTGTAAAGGGATATTTCCGTAGGTGTGTCTATGTGAGATCGAAAGCGATTTCCGATAAAGTGCATGGCTGCTCTTTTATCCGGGTTTATTTCGATTCTCCAATGGCGGAACCAGCGTCCGAGGCTGTCTACCGCTTTCTGGAGACGTCTAGTTATTACTTGAGGTCGGCGGGATGTGGTAAATACAGCGGTGTCATCCGCGAAAAGGGCAAGATGTGTACGCTCTTTGATAGGCGCCCGTGGAATGTCACTCGTGTAGAGCGAGACAATAAAGGTGCCAGCACAGATCCTTGAGGTACACCAGCACGAATTGTGCGGCGAGACGATAAAGTACCGTCTATGCGATAGCGAAAGGTGCGATTAGTCAGGTACTCTCGTAAGATGAGTACAAGTCTGTCTGGTATATTTAGTTGGAGCAGCTTGTAAATTAAGCCTGCGTGCCAGACCTTATCGAAGGCTTAATCCTTCCCTACGCTCCAACCCTTCTCTACATAACAGGAGAGAGGAGGCCGCTACTTTACTTTTTTATAAGCATATTTCTTACACTTAATTTAATTTTTTCTGTAGGTTAGGTTTGTACCGGTAATTTTTTATAATAATTAAAATAGGTTTAAAAAACAAAAGGAAAAACATTGCAAGCAATATTCTCTATACGAATAAATAATATTAATTGTTTCGACCTGATATAAATACTGACCGCAACATTAAAAAAGGCATTGACACTTCTGACATGGGAAAACCCACTTGATAACATATTTTTACGAAATATATGTAAGCTTTATGTTGTCGTTGACATAGACAAGTGTCATTTGATAGTTTGTGTTGTTAAACCTATTTCTCTAAACTACAAACTTCACTTTGAGACATTGTGAATAAAAAAACTTTGATATCCTTACTAATATTATAAATGCGAAAGTCTGTCTGTCTGTCTGTGTCGTTTTCACGGCCAATCCGCTGAACCAATATCGATAAAATTTGGCACAATTATTCCTTATACACCGGGGTAACATATAGGCTATAGAAATCCTGTTAATTCAACAGGAATAAAATGACGTTAAAAAACACCAGTTATGTGCGAATCGCATACGCCATTCGCCTTTTGCGGGAAATTTTAGCTAACGTTAAATTAGCGAACGTGTATATTTTTATCTAAAAGATTGGGTCTACAAATACAAGATTCAAGCTTCAAAATCGTACAAAAAGTATAAAGATTTCAGTAACTTAATTTTTACTCTCTTAGGGATTGCAATTTATAAAAGGATTAATTAGATATTGTATTATTTCTCAAAGTAAAGGAATTGTTATGTCAGCACATTCAATTTGATACGAATCGATACGATCGAAAGTAAATACGTCACTTCAATCACGTGATATATATATAAATACTTCTTCAAATTACAGACATGACTACGTTATATAGGTTGATAATAGATGGCGTTTCCTAATGTCATGCTATTCCTGTTAGATTAACAGGATTTCTAGAACCTACGAGTATATCATAGCCTATAAGTTACCCTGATGTATAAGCATTCATTGTTCCAAATTTCATCGCTATTGGTTAAAGAGAAGTGTTTTATATAGAAAGTATAGATTATACTATAAAGTTATTAAACGAATGATTAGAATTTTTGTAGAAATTTTTAATATTATTTTTTTTAATTGAATCAGAAGGCCCAATGGTGTCTCAAATTAACAAATAAACTGAAAGATGCTGCTGTACACTATGAGAGGTTTACAATTTTTCTTGGTTTTGTTCGAATTTTTCGAGTGCAAATTAATATCTTTGTTAAGTAGCGTAACGTCATGAACGAAATCAAATTTAATATGGACTTTAGAGTAGGGTAGTAAATGCAATAATAGGAACTGCTTTTTAAACCCCCCGGATCGATCTGATTTTTGTGATGGACATATTTGCAGGGTTGGATAGCGATAGAAGCTACTGAGTATTACAGGACTACGGTCCGCGCGGACGAAGTCGCGGGTAAAAGCTAGTAATGATAATATATGGCGTTTTTTATGTCATCATATTCTTCTTTAATTTGCAGGATTTCTATAGCCCATATGTTACCCCTAGGTAGTAATAGTGCCAAATTTCATCGATATTGGCTCAGCGGATTAGCCGTGACAACGTAACAGACAGACAGACCGACTTTCGCATTTATAATATTAGTAAGAATTAGTGAGGATATGGTCATAATTATACATGACATAATTTATAATAGGCATTTTTTTGTGAAATTCCATAGTACAATGATATGACAGAATTATTCAATTAAATATACCATATTTGTGCCTAAAAAAACTGGAAAAAAAACGTTTGAGTATTTAAAAAAAAAAAATCGGATTCAACCCTGGTTGCATAAAAGCTTGTCATAGATATCGTAAGACATACTTGCTGTATGTCTGACGATATCTATGAGAAGCTTATATATCTACGTACCTCGAAATCCTCCTGGCATTCCGTGTCTGTTCTTTTAGACCAAGTTTTCTACAAAGAAACTGGGGCAGAATACCCCAATATCACGTATCTCGCGCTTATACAATATCTGCACAAAGGACACACTATCGCCGGATATTGGCTGCGATGGGCTTTCATCCTTCATGAAAAAATGTTCCAAAATTATAATTTTATAGTTATAATAGTTGTTGTTTTCTCCTATTTTTCCATGTTCATTATTCTCTAGGGTTTATTTTTAGGTTTATAATTTGTGACTTTGTAACTAAGAATGATATGTTCATCTATAATTGGTTTAAATTAAGTATGTAGTATACTTAATTTAAAACTATATGGGATATATGTTGGATGATTTATCGTGTAAGGCTGTTGAAGATCCGAATAAATAAATAAATAAGTAAAGCCAAGTTGCGCTAGCAGACAGTGAGACCGTGTATAAATAGAGTCATCAAATTAACCTTTGAACCTGCATTTGTGATAAACCTCAGAGACAGTATAAAATGAGTAGTAGTCAACACTCAACACTCTCAACACTCTCTTAACAGTCTCTTAATCTAAACTACGAAGCATCACTAATTATTGAGCATGAACAAATCCTTTTTATTTGTTCTATGCGTTATTGCTATGTTTGCAATAGTGGAATCGGCACCAACGTAAGTATTGGTCAGTGTACCTTTCTCGGAAACCAGTGATTACATTTAATAGAAATTTAAAGGTTTGCGTTGGACACACACAATTTAAACTTAGTAAGTACGTTATTTGCTACTGTTATGGGCTCATTAAATAAATAATGATTGGTTAACAACGAATCCAAGGTCTAATAATGAAAAAGTCCGGTATTAAATAATACATCAGGGTTTATAATCGTCAACACAAACGTCTAATTTGTATACACAACACACAGCATTACTAGTAGCTTCTCGCCTTCTCCCAATTGTGTATTCACTCTGGGTCATTCCACCTGTTCTGTAGAACACGTCGCGCTAATTAGATATTTTATGAGGGCGATCGCGAGTGGATTTTAAGGAGACTTGTCACAAAGTTCCATTGTCATTTTCCATTAAAGATATTATAAAAGAACATCTTTCTCCTCTATTTCGACTTATTTGTTTATTTATAACAACATAAAAATACATATATGCATTACTTAGATCTAAGAATACACCAGTCAGGAAAAACAATGTTCCGTAAGGCTAAGTATATTTCGACTGGTGTATGTTATTCGTTTTTTTAAAATATATAACGTTTTATTTTCTTACAGTTGGTGTCTCTGGTGCCCCCCTCCCCCACCACTCATACTTCCACCACCAATCATACTTCCCCCACCACCATTTCCAGTATTTATACCTGTAGCAAAACAGGTTGCACCAGCAAATAATATCATTGGAAATGGTAAAGGAAATACTAACATTATTCATATTCATCAATAATTATGTGTTGCTTTTTTGTAATATTACATTACATTAATTTTAAAAACAAATAATCTAGTTGTCGACGTCATCTCCGTCAAAACTATTTGAAACCACAGGAATTTCTTACATGTATTGTAATATAATATAAATACGCAGATCTATTTTGATTAAGCGTAAATAAATATGAATTATATGTTTTCATTGTTTTATTTGTGCAATTCATCTTAAACAGCCGCGAGTCTATTTGATCCAAGATCAATTATGCACTCTCAGCCGTTAACGCATTCAATGTACACGGTGTTAAACCCTTTATAGTTTAGTGGGTAGAGACAATTAGTTCATTGACTAATAATCGAGAAAAATAAATCAATACTTTGCATAATTTATAGAAGTAGGCGTTATTTTGCGGAATTCCATAGCACAATGTCTCCAATCCTGATTTTTGCAGTCCCAATGATATATCTTTGCAAATAAACAGTGATGACATGAAGGAAACCAAATTTAACGTTGAAGTTTCGAGAAGCTGAATCATTGCAATAGAAATTGCAATTTATTTATTTATTTATTTACTTTAACAAAATCCACAGCTCTTACATATATTAATTTACAAATATTACTTAGTTTAACTTACAGCCAATTACGGATTTTAGTTTTGCTAACATTATTATCAATATAATAAGGGTGCCAGAGAAGTATGTGTGTGTGTGTGTGTGTGTGTTTGTGTGTGGTTGTTGTGTAAATGTGTTGCATGTGTGTAAATGTGTTGTATGTGTGGAGAAATGTGTGCGCATGGTTGAGTGCATGTTTATGCTATGCATGACAATGCTTCAATTTGTGCATATATTTTTTTACATAGTTACATACATTAAATAGTTTTACATATTCTGAATAGTATCCAGAATTTTTTTCTTAATACATTCCTTTGAATTACTAAATATATCAACCTGGGTATAATTGAGATTATAGTTTCTTAGCAGTCGACATACTATCGAGTTTCCTGCATACATTGATTTAGTGGAAGGGACACAGAAAAGAGGTGTTTTGCGAGTTATGTGTTTAGGAGTGCGCAAGCGCACTATGTTGTTTACGAGATCAACGCAATCGAAATGGCCGTTGCATATCCGGTGGAGGAAAAGCATATCTAACAGGGATCTTCTATTCTCAAGAGACATGAGTTTATAAGTCGTACATAACTGTTTATAACTATTATTCCTATTACTAGAGTGTGTTCGGTAACTAAGGTGTTTAAAAAATTTAGATTGCACTCTTTCAATGTCATGTTTTTGATTAACTCCGGATGGATCAGATTTTCGTGATGGAGATATTTGTACGTTTGGAGAGTGACAGGAGCTTCTGTTTATTCCAGGACTATTGTCCACACGGACAAAGTCGCGGATAAAAGCTGGTATATATTTGGGTTGGGTTAGGTTGCCTGGAAGAGATTCCTAACTAACTAGTAATAAGGCCGCCCTATGTACGTATCATTTAATTATTTTGTATCACCAATTGCTCTATGAATGTTTGTATTTTATAATCTTTAATTTTGTGTACAATAAAGTTTTTATCTATCTATATATAGTAAAAATTTACAGAAATTAAATTCGATATCGTTCGTTACAAGCGAACTCAATATCAGTAAAGCTACATGATCTAATTCAAGTTCAAAATATTCTTTATTCAAGTAAACTTGTAAGCGAGTGCTTTTGAATCGTCAACGGTTCAAAAGCACTCGCTCGTTCAACGTCAACGTTAGTGGTTCGAAAAGCCGTTCCTACCGAGAAAAGGCAGCAAAAAACTCGGCGGCTGCTAGAAAATAATTCTTGTAACTAGTTACATTTAGCCATTTTGTACAGGGTCTTATCGTCAATGCAAACCTCAACAGTATAATCAGCTTTCTGTATCAACCTCCCTTTATCAGTTTTTTTAAACTTCTATAATAAATAACAAAGCTAAAATTGATTGTGGAATTTTATTATACAATCGTATACCCCAACCTACAAACGACTTACGTACTTTTTCAAGACGCAAGGCAGGGGCCGCAAGCTTGTCAGTTCCTACTTTATTTATTATAATTCTATATATTTTATGTACAAAAATTTAATGAAAGAATACATATTTCCTTAAACTTCTCTGGCAGGGAAACGCGCATTAAATTGTAAATGCCACGCATAGCCCTTTTTTAATTTCTTTTATGTAATTAATCATTTGAATAATAATTTAAAACAGCGCTGTATGGAAGTGAGACACGGAAGTGTAACACAATAAGTTTATTCACCAAACTGTTAATTTATTGCGTTATCCTATAGTATATATTTATGACAACGCATTTATTGATAAATAGTAACATCATTTTCATTCTCTTTACCATTCCCGATATTATTGATTCTCCTGCCTCCACATTCATTTCCACCGCAGCCACCGTCACCATCGTAGTCAATCCAACTGTTGTCAGCCCACCGATTGTTTCCACATCCAGAGACTCCATTGCTACACATTAATAAAACTTAATCAACCATTTAACAATAAACAGAAAAGCGAGTTATATTTTGTCGATATTCTATGAAAACGTATTTCTTTATTGTAATTCTATTAACAGAAACTACTTGAAAGAATGATTATTTAGTCGTCCACTTCAAGCGTTTAAAAGCTGTGCCCATATACAATATAGTGTACAAGCTTTTACACGCAATCTTGTTTGCGTGGACTAGATAGTAGTCTTGGATTAAAAAGAAGCGTCTGTCACTCTCCAACCCTGCAAATATCTCCAACACAAAAATCAGATCGATCTGGGATGACGCGAGAGAGAATTTTCGTTATCTGAGAGCATAGTTGAATTATTTTAGTCAATAACCCGTTTGACTTACATGAAATATATATTAAAATAGCTAATTTAACCAATAAACAAAAACCTAAATATATAAAAACTTTTTTTTTTTTTTTCGACCCAAGGCAAACAAACAGCTTCATATAGAACCTGTTTCTTTAATTCACAGACGACTTTCATACACAGTGAATAAAAAACGTTCGTATCAATGATAATAGATTACGTTTCATAATCCGTTGCTTTTCCCGTTGAAAGAACAGTATTTTTATAGCATATATGTTACCCCGGTATATGAGCATTAATTGTGCCAAATTTCATCAATATTGGTTCCGCGTATTCACCGTGTAAATGTGACAGACAGACAGACTTTCGCATTTATAATATTAGTAAGGAATATCTATGTATGTGCCGGTATTATTTTTTATGTATAAGGAAATAGTTTTGTGGAGAACTTACAGATTCTTTTTTTTTATAAACATGAATAGTTTATATATAATCATAGAGTATTATAATGACAAATTTATATAGTTATCTTATAGTTTAGTAGTCGTTTACTGAATTTCATTCCCGATGATATATTTGGCTGTTAGTTATTAAATTTATTATTATACTAGAAATGCCCTGCTGTTCACCCGTAAATACCGATTTTGTAGTAGTGGAAAGTCTTATGTTTAAATTCGTTATATCCTTCAACTGAAACTTTCGATTTAAATAATTTTAAAAGCATTTCATAGATATTGAAACGGTTTCTAATAAAGGAATAAAATTACATGGGATAATAATAATGGGATTATACAGAAGTATGGATAATTTTTTTGATTTGATTATTGACGGGACTTTATCAACTTTTAAAATTTTAAGTGAACGTATTATAGATTTTTTTGTACACATAAGTTGTATAATTATGTAGAACATTTTTTTTTCTAATGTCAATAGTTTCCGCAGCGCACTCGATGCCTTTGTTATGAGATTTTTTTATGGTTTTATTTAGGGATTCATATTTTTGTTATTTAATATAGAAAATGCAGCTGTCTAATGGTGAAAGAATTTTAAAAATCGGTCAAGTTGTTTTTGTTTGAAAATATTACAAACGAACAGTTTTTTTCCTTTCTATAATATTAGTACAGATTTAATAAGTTTTATAATATGTAAAAATATTGTTATCAAATAAACAACCGTAATTACTCACCATGGCGATGGTGTCGCCTGGGCTACAGCTAACATAGCGATGATGCACATAACGAATAATAGTGACTTCTGCATGTCGGGTATTAATTGAAACTTATTATAATGTTTTACAAATATGTAAATCGATGAACGAAGTACTGAATACTGACTTACATATCTAAAATTGCTCTTTTATACGCTCTTTGATATTTAATGATTTTGTGATAACGAACAAAATACCCCATTAAGTTTACCCAAAAGAGTTCACACAATAATGAAGGCATAAAATGAATACTACACAATATTTTCATCTTTATGGTTGTTTTTTTATTATGTCAGGAAAACCCGTTATGGGTCATCACCGCCCGACGGGGACGAGCGGTGGGTATGTCGGACTCTCACCGACTAAAAACCTGACAGTGCTTCTCCACGCTCCTGGTTTGGGGGACAGGGTTCCGTTGTGCACATTGCCCCCCACCCCCGCCAGCAGCAGCTCTGTACCCCGGAGAGCGCCACCTCCAGGTACCGGGGCCTCTCTTAGCATCGGATCGGATCCAAAGACTCGATATCCCGGATCCACCCCGCCGCCTCCTTCCGCGAGATAACGTCCCCGCAGAAGGAGGCCATCGCTGCTCACGATCCCTCCCTGTCCACCATGGCAGGAACACCGGTGGGCAGGGAGAGATCGTGCCCCTTCATCTTTATGGGTAAGCGAATCAAATATTTTGTAGTTTTATCTATTATTTTGTAACTCTCCAATCTGTACTAAAGGTTTTTTTTAAGTGACGTTGCCCTTGAAAATTGGAGAGGAAGTTTTCGTGCTTGATTACAGATTATTTCCTATAGGGTAGTACGATTTCTGTGGTAACATGTTGTTTACTTGATATGAAGCTATCTAAGGCGATGCGACGAGCTGTTACTGGTTGTTTAGATTCCTATAAGTCGTTTCTAGTCGTTCTAGTATCTTTATTATTTTTCCTTTTTATGTCTTCATATTTGGGATAAAATGACAACAAACTGTGACTGGCCAGTTGGCGCAGTTGGCAGTGACCGTGCCTTCAGCTCCGCCGGTTGCGGGTTCGATTCCCGTCCAGGGCCAACATTTTCTAAAAATAATTTGTTGGTTTGTTTGAGTCTGGGTGTGTTAAGTATGTATTTAAAATGATATATACTAGTTGTTAGTCACCCATTACGCAAGTATTAATTACTTTGGTCACCAAAAAAAACTTTGTATAAGTTAATAAATAAAATATCATTGATTTATTTATTTATCATCACAAATATATCCCATACAGTTTTAAATTAATTATGTAGTAGCAATTATAGAAGATCATATCATTTTTAGTTACAATGTAACTTACACTTATAAACCTAAAAATAAACACAAGGGAATAATGAAAACATAAAAAAACAACATTAAGGGTCAACTATTACAACTTTGAAATTAAAATTTTAGTACATTTTTTCATAAAAGATTATATTATGTTATATTAAGTATTTGTCAGTTTTCAAGTACTTACACTATTTAATTGTTTTTCGTAGTATTTTTACGTAATGTCACATTGTATTCAATTCTTCTTTCCTTTAAATATTTACATTATAAATTCATTTAGATTTGTTGTTTATGTCAGGTGTGGCAGAAAAGCTTACAAAAAAACATGATTTCGCAATACAAATAAGTAGGTACATATATCATCATTATCATTCTGGGAAAATTTATTATATTCCACAAATTTATAACATTTTTTATTATGTTGAACTTTAGCCGTAGAAAACACAGTTCTGATAATTCTTATTTCATATGTATCATATATAAATATAGCTGGTGGAATAGCACGCAGTATTCTAAGCTCCTTCGTGACCACATTAAAACGTCTTATAGCAACAAAGTATACAAAATGAACAAGTCCGTATTATTGATCCTTTGCCTAGTTGTTATATTAACGATAGTTCAAGCTGATCCTAAACATTTAAATAAGTGAGTATCAGACATTATCAGTTCCTAAATGATTTTATAATTAAGGTATGGAAAAGGTATTTTTTGCCTGACCTGTTGGCGCAGGTATTACTTCAGCTCCTTCGCCGTTTTCCGCCGAGAGCCAACATTTTCTAAAAACAATTTATTAGTTCTTTGCGTATGGGTGCATTTATGTATTTATTTAAAATTATATATAATACTAGCTGTGCCAGCGGCTACGCCCGCGTGGAAATCAGCGTCAACCAATTTTTTTCTATAACTCAAATTTTAAACAAAAAGTAGTTATTGTGAGTTTTTATAGATCTACAATTCTTAAGTTCATTACTTTAAGGTATCTCTGCTGGTTTACGCAGCACACGCGACTAAAGCTCCCAGCAAGCAAGTTTTTTAACAACTGCTCGATCTCTTCAACACAATTTACATAATACCGATATGTTTTATTTACCTAAGCCATTCGGAGGTATTTTGGTGAAAACCGCACAAAAATCCGTTAAGTAAATTTTGAGAAAATCGATTACATACAGACATACAGCTTTTGGGACTTTGTTTCATAATAAGTATTTGTGGTTTTCTGTCACCTTAAAGGTGACACAAGCATATTTATGACCCATGTCACAAGTATTTAGTCACTTTTTGCAGCAGTGTGTGTATAATCCCATTTTTTTTCTTACAGTTACTTTGACCTATGGTGTACGTAAAAACGATGTGAAATCTTATAGTAAACTCATAGAAGTAAAACAAAGATTAATAAAAGATAAATAATTCTTTGATATTCCGTTCACCACTGGTAAAAGATTGCTTACAGCAATAAGACCGCCTTTGTACAGTGTAAATTTACCTTTAACCAGTTCATCATATGCACAAAATATAATAAGTACAAAAGGCATTTAATAAATAAATAAAGGTGAATTTAAACTATCGTGAGTGGTACGCATAATTAATGTTGAGAGACCGGCTATACTCACGTCTTATTTCGTCGGACGAGCCCGACTAGTTTCTGACTGACAGTCTGGATAGTTCCCGCCGCGATAACGCCGCGTAAAGAGCTCATGAATAAGAGCTTGAAACTAATCGGGTTTATCCGATAATAAAGAGACGTGAGTATAGCCGGTCTCTCAACATTAATGATAAATAAAGGTGACTATGTTGTTAGCATATTATTTTATTACAGCGAAGGAAACACATTGTGTGCCAAAATTTGTGACCAAATGTGCAAAGAGAGACCTTGGCTTGGCGATTTTCTTCATAGTATCAATAATGGTTGTCCTTGCAAACCTTGCGGATTAAGAAGTACGGGGGAAAATCAATTCAACTATCTCGTGAATAATGATTAAAATTGAAAGGATGTTGAAATACGCTACTAATTATAATTAAATGGTACAAAATATGAGAATATCTTAAAATGTGTTTAAGAATTTTGGGTTTTATTAAAACCTTTATTTTTTATTTATATAATATATATTTTTAAATATAAAGAAATCACCTGATATGTAGTATTCAGCGTGAAAATAATGACAATAATAATAAAATAACCTATTTTATGTAACAATAATAATTAGGCTAATAATAATAAAATTCAAAACAATTGTTTTGAATATAAAATAAAATAAATTATACACTTAAATAAAATAAAGTAATAAAATAAAATTAATAAAGGGCAGGATCTCTATATATTATTCGACTGAATTGCTATTGTGTTATTGGCAAGAGTATCAAAACCTTATTAATATTTATTTCCTTTAAAATTTATGTAACTAGTTGTGTTTAATACCCTGAATTAGTTATTAGTAGCTATAATAGCTGAGCGGTGAGACCTTGGGACCCTCTTGATAGGGGTCAGGTTTAAACCCCGGGAAGGCACCAATGAGTTTTTCTTTTAAAACTTATGTGTCTAATTATAATTGCAATTTATCACACACATTTCGGTGCAGGAAAACGTCTCTAGGGAACTCTGGGGATATGTGTAACCTACCAATCCGCAATTGAGCAGTTTGGTGGGTCTTAAGTCCAACCCTTTATTTCAAAAACGGAAAGAGGGAACGGAGAGAGCATCTATACCCAGCCTTGGCATAGTATTGCCGTTTGCTTACTTTTTTAACCTCAATTATGTAACAGTAAATTTTGGAAATAGCAAAAACATTAATACTATACTTATAGTAAAAAGTTTTTTCGGTTACCGAAGATAAAGCAGTACTTGTTAGAACTCAGTTAGATTTCATACAAATAGAGAATGTTTCTTTTAATAAAACAAAGCGTAATTATGTTAAAGTAAGTTATACAAGTAGGCGTTTCTTTGTACAATTCCATAGTACGAAAGTTATGATGGTCCATTTGGTAGGTTACACATATCCCTAGAATTCTCTAGAGATAAGCAGGATTCCTCACGATGTTCTCCACCGAAAGCGTGTGATAAATTGCAATTATCAATTAGAGATATAACTTTTTTTTTATTAAAAAACTCATTGGTGCCTGCCCGGGGTTTGAACTCAAGATCGTCTCTAGAGAATCACACGGTGTTACCGCTAGGCTGGCTATCACAGCTAGGTTCGTTAATGCTATTTATCAGTGTAGTGAATTTTATAAGGAAAGGTCAAAGCTATACGGGAGGAATTTGAAAAATTAATAAAAAAAACAGGTAACAAGGCTAACTAACTAACTTAGGCTAGGCTAGACTAGATTAGGCTAACTAGCTAGGCTTCCTTACTAAACTAAGATAACTTATATTATAAAAAGTGTAAAACATATTCTCAGTACATATTAAATTAAAATACATGTACTGTCTGTACATGTACAGAGTAGGAAATAGTCAAATGATATATATAGAAGCAGTTATCGGATTTGCAACCGAGTATACCTACAGGAAACGGGGTTCTCAAGTGATTAAATGCGAAAGTAAGGGCTTTTAGGTAAGTGGTCTTTTCCTTTTAATATAATAGTTTAAATACTACAGTGCCAAAAACTCATGTATGTTCATACTGAGCACAGTTTAAGAAGAACACAAACTGTTGTCTTAGAAAATATTTTATGCTTATCCACACAGTTAGCCCAAAAGAATCCGCAGATCTTGGCCGATGAAAGACAGTAAATGAATACTATCTATATCTATACTTACTATAAAAAAAGTCCCCAAAAGCTGTCTGTCGGTATGTAATCATTTTTCGATAATCTACTGAGACGATTTTTGACTGAACTAAAAGGTAGGACGATTTTTCCGAAAGGTTTTGGTTAACAATACATTACGGAATTATGTAAATTGTGTTGAAGAGTTCGGAAAGTTGGAAAAAAACTCGCCCGCTGAGAGCTTTAGTCGCGTCCGCCGCGTAAACTAACAGACATACACTAAAGTAATGTACTGAATAATTGTAGATCTACATAAATACAACAAAAAAGTAAGCGACAGTATGTCTCTACGCTTACTCACAATAACTACTTTTACATTGAAAATTTCAATTACTGATTAATTGTGATTTCCACGCGGGTAAAGCCGCAAGCACAGCTAAGTAGACTACAAAAAGCTGTATTTTTATTAAACTCCATAATTTTGATATGCCATTTTTGCACATATATAGTCTTATATGTTAGGCAAAACCATAAACAGTAGAAATTTTTTTCAATCAGACATCAATAAATACTAAAATAAAATCCCTTTCAAAAATATTAAAGTATAGTGTAAGAATAAAATACTGTAAGCTATGGACTCTAAATCTCAATCACAGTATGTAAAACATAAATTAACATTGAATTGTAAATCTAATCCCATAAGAGAATAAGTTAAAAATCTAATATTTAACCATGTAATATGTAAATCGATCGTAAATATAGTGACTTGTAAGTTAAATAGTAATCAATGGGAACAAGTACAATAAGTAAACGTAGGATTAATTATATGATAGCATGTGTGGATATAGCTGCAATTCTACCCTGTAAAGTATCAGCCTGTTACAATCCCACTGGTGGGAATAGGCCTCCTCTCTCCGTTTCTGGAGAGAAGGGTTGGAGCTAAGACCTACCACGCTTCTCCAATGCGGATTGGTAGGTTAAACATATCTCCAGAATTCTCTAGAGATATGCAGGTTTCCTCACGATGTTTTCCTTCACCGAAAAGCGTGTGATAAATTGCAATTATCAATTAGACACATGAGTTTAAATAGAGAAACTCATTGGTGCCTGCCCGGGTTTGACTCGTGTTCAGGGGAACACGAGTGAAGGGTGAAGAGTTGTACGGTCTCAGCGCTGGGCTATCACAGCTCTACCCTGTGCTATACAGTAAGACTAACCGCCGACTTTCTTGCTGGCTCATTTTGGTAGGAACAGCTTTCCAAACCAGCAGTAGAGTTGGCGATTCAAAAGCACTTGTTTACAAGTTAATTTGAATAAAGAATATTTTGAATTTGAATTGCAGACATCATTGTGAAAATCATAAAAAAAGGAGAACAAAGTTTCTGACTCTCTTATCTGAGGAAAAAAAATATGCCATGTATTCCATTCATAATCAATAATTGCTGTGAGAATATTTTCTTTCGAAGATTTAGGAACAGAGGAGGTGCACTAATTGAAGAGAGAAAATGGATATGCAAGCTATGATAGCCCAGCGGTTAGACCGTGCGACTCTTACGAGGGGAACACGAGCTCAAACCCGGGCAGGCACCAATGAGTTTTTCTATTAAAACTCATGTGTCTAATTGATAATTGCAATTAATCATACGCTTTTCGGTGAAGGAAAACATCGTGAGGAAACCTTCATATCTCTAGAGAATTCTTGAGATGTGTGTAACCTACCAATCCGCATTGGAGCAGTGTGATAGGTCTTAGCTCCAACCCTTCTCTCCAGAAATGGAGAAACAAGGCCTATTCCCAGCAGTGGGGTTGTTACAGGCTGTTAAAATGCACATCGGCTATATTAGCCGAGATTAGCAATGGAATCATTTACGAGGATTTTTCTTTGCTCTGCCATAACCGTTAGAGCTATCAAGCTGCATAATAAGAAATTCGAACCTTCGATTTCTTTTTTTTTAAATACTGGACGACGCAATTTTGTGTGACGCATTAATTTAATGTAACTTAATTTAATGTAACTTGATAAATACATAAGAGACTATTTATTCTTACAAGGTACCTCACCCCAGAGATACAAAAAAATATGAGTTTTTCATTTTGAACTAGATATCTCTTGATATGAAGTATAAAAACGCTTTGTGAAAACATTTGATTCCCAGAAGAAATCGCAGGAAGCAGGTAGTTTTTGAAAAGGTTTTATCTCATATTTGGAAATTCCTTATTGTTATTCCTAGTGTATTGGAAATATTAATTGGGATAAAAATACAATCACCACATTAACCTTTGTATCTGCATTCGTAATATATCTGATAGACAATATAAAAAGTAGTAGTCAATGTAATGTAACTTACTCGGATCCTTATTCGAAGGCACCGTTGTCAGATGTCATAATCTAAATTACGAAGTATCACTAATTATTCAGTATGAAGAAATCTTTCTATTCATTCTATTCTTTATTACTATGTTGTCAATAGTGGAATCGGCACCATCACCGTTTTAAGTATTGTTCGGTTTAAGTTTCCCCAAAAACCATTGTTGTGACTTCGTCGCATTTAGTAACAGTAAATTTTCCATTTTATTATAACTCTATCTCTGTGTCTAATTGATAATTGCAATTTATCACATGCTTTTCGGTGAAGGAAAACATCGTGAGGAAACCTGAATATTTCTAAAGAGTTCTGGGGATATGTGTAACTTAGGTCCAATTCTTCTCTCCGAAGACGGAGAGAAGAGGCCAATGCCCAGTGTGTTTTTGTTTTCTGAAAATCTATTTTTTGATTACTGTTTTTAAACATATAACGTTTTATTTCTTTACAGTTTTGGCTGGTTGTTGGCACATAAACTTATGAATAAAAATGGTGGTGGAATTTACCGTGGTGATGGAATTAACCGTGGTGGTAGGAATAGGGGTTGCGGTAGACCAAGGTGCGGAGGAAGTGTAATTAATAATATTGGAAATGGTTCCAACAATCGAAATATTGTTATTATGACTCACTAGTTATGTTTTGTTTTTAATCAATTTATGTATGTCTATATATATAAAACAAAGTTGGGTTTGTTACAACACTTATAACTCGAGATCTGCGGGGCCAATTTTCATGGTTTTTGATTCGTTGGATTTGTTTTCGCCCCGAATAGCAGAATACATCTTAAAAACAATGAAAAATCGACGAATACATAATTATGAAAATAAATGTTCATTCGTTTCGTACCTGCCAAATATTTGTTGTCATCCTGTCGAATACTGTAACTAATGATTGACATTTATTCATGCGTTCATAAATGTATTTTGTGTACAGTTTTTAAAAAGGGTGAATAAACAATCGTCTGTATTTTTTTTTGAAATCAATTAAAAAGGTTGATAAGTGCATTAAGCAGATATAGAAGTTCCTCAAATATTTATGCGTGCGTACAGAATTAATGACAAATGATTAACATTTATGCGATCGTTTAGAAATTTATTTTGTGTCATTGTATTACGTTCATCAAAGCCTAAATTAGTTCAGCTAAAAGGTAACGCACCATCCATTGACTGGTAGGCGGTACGAAGTTCGCCGGGTCAGCTAGTTATTTAATAAATTTTAAAAACATGTAATCTAGTTGTCGATGTGGTCCCCATTTAAATCATTTAATAAACAACATGAATATAAGTTACAATATGTATAATGTAAATACACAGAAAATAAATTAAATATAAAAAATATGTTTGTACGCTCTTATATCTTCATATTAAACAGGCGCGGGCTATCCCGATTCGTTGTAAGTTTTATCGTCATTAACTTTGAGTTTAACGCATTCAATCTGTTTAGGAATTTAAATGAATCCCAATAAGTCAAATAATTTATAGTGTTAGGCGATACTTCGCTGCGATCCATAATGCAAAAGTAATAAAGTAATAATAAAATTATTTTGCTACAATCCATTTACTGTTTACTGTTCAATCCTGCCACTCCCGTTTATTTGAAAGAAAGATTTAAATTTTTATCCGATTCCAATCATTTTCTTCTCCTTTCGCTAGGCTGCAAGTGTCACGGTTGTTTTGAAAAACCCAAAAAGTCATTGGCAGGTTGGAATAAATACATCAAAGACGCTTACTTGAATGCTAGGCTGAAATACAATGCTTGGTTGCAATAAATAAAATTAAGGGAGGTAAGTCCCCAGGTCGTGACGGACTCAGCATCGAACACTTGAAGCATGCAGGAAATCATCTTCCACGTGTACTGGCGCTACTATTTAATATGTGCTTGAGCCACTCATACCTGCCTCTTCAATTGATGAGAACTGTGGTGGTGCCTGTTGTTAAGAGTTAAACGGGGGATGTTTCTGATAAATGGAACTACCGACCTATTTCGTTAGCTACGATTATAGCGAAAGTGCTTGACGGTGTGCTCAGCCAATACCTAAATAAACATATTAGGCTAAATGACGCTCAAATTGGATTCCGACCTGAATTGTCTACGGAGGCTGCGATTCTTAGTTTAAAGCACACTGTTAAATATCCACTGTGTGGTATCCGGCTGCATAGAATAGACCACTCTCATTTCTCACGGAGGTGTTTAGACACCTTGCTTTTGAATCGTCGAAATTTCAAAAGCACTCGCTCGTTCAACGTCAACGTTAGTGGTCCGGAAAGCTGTTCCTACCGAGAAAAGGCAGCAAGAAATTCGGCGGCAGCTAGAAAATAATTCTTGTAACTAGTTACATTTAGCCATTTTGTACAGGGTCTTATCATCTTTGCAATCCTCAACAGTATAATCAGCTTTCTATATCAGCCTCTACTTATCAGTTTTTTTTAAACTGCTGTAATAAATATCAAAGCTAAAATTTATTGTTGAATTTTTATTATAGAATTTTATACCCCAACCTACAAATGATTTACGTAAATTTTCAAGGCGTAAGGCAGGAGCCGCAAGCTTATGTCAGTTTCTACTTTGTTTATTATGTACTTCGCCAATCTTATTATAGTTCTCTATATTTTTATGTACAAAAATTTAATGTAAGAATACCTATTTCCTTAAACTTCTCTGGCAGGGAAACTAGCAGCATAAATTGTAAATGCCACGCATAGCTCTTTTTTTAATTTCTTTTTTGTTATAAATCATTTGAATAATAATTTAAAAAAAAGCGCAGTATGGAAGTGAGACACTGAAGTGTAAGATAATAAGTTTATTCAACACACTGTTAATTTATTGCGTTACCCTATAGTATCTATCTATGACGAAGCATTTATTGATAAATAGTAACATCATTTTCATTCTCTTTACCATTCCCGATATTATTGATTCTCCTGCCTCCACATTCATTTCCACCGCAGCCACCGTCACCATCGTAGTCAATCCAACTGTTGTCAGCCCACCGATTGTTTCCGCATCCCGAGACTCCGTTGCTACACATTAATACAACTTTTTATCAACCATTTAACAATAAACAGAAAGGCGAGTTATATTTTGTGGATATTCTATGAAAACTTATTTCTTTATTGTAATTCCATTAACAGAAACTACTTGAAAGAATGATTATTTAGTCGTCCACTTCAAGCGTTTAAAAGCTGTGCCCATATACAATATAGTGTACAAGCTTTTACACGCAATCTTGTTCGCGTGGACTAGATAGTAGTCTTGGATTAAACAGTAGCGTCTGTCACTCTCCAATCCTGCAAATATCTCCAACACTAAAAACAGATCGATCCGGGATGACCGAGAGAGATTTTTCGTTATCTGAGAGAGCATAGTTGAATTATTTTAGTCAATAACAACCCTAAAAATAATTTGACTTACATGAAATATATATTAAAATCGCTAATTTAACCAATAAACAAAAACATAGGTTTTTGTTTAAAAACTTTTTTAAAATTACTTTTTCACGTAAGGCAAACAAACAGCTTCGTGAAGTATCTATTTCTTTATTTCACAGACAAGTTACATACAAGGTTAAAAAAACCTTCATATATTGGTAATAGATTGCGTTTCATAATCCGTTGCTTTTCCCGTTGAAAGAACAGTATTTTTATAGCATATACATATATGCTATAAAAATACTGTTCTTAATATATGTATGTTACCCCAGTATTTGAGCATTAATTGTGCCAAATTTCATCGATATTGGTTCCGAGTATTCACCGTGTAAACGTAACAGACAGACAATCGCATTTATAATATTAGTAAGGAATATCTATATATGTGCCGGTATTATTTTTTATGTATAAGGAAATAGTTTTGTGGAGAACTTTGGGATTTTTTTTTTAAACATGAATAGTTTATATTATAATCATAGAGTATTATAATGACAAATTTATATACCTAAGTTATCTCATAGTTTAGTAGTCGTTTACTGAATTTCATTACCGATGATATATTTGGCTGTAAGTTGTTAAATTTATTATTATACTCGAAATGCCCTGCGGTTTCACCCGTAAATACCGATTTTGTAGTAGTGGAAAGTCTTAAGTTTAAATTCGTTATATTTTTCAACTGGAAAGTCCAATTTCAATAATTTTATAAGTATATCATAGATATTGAAACAGTTTCTAATAAAGGAATAAAATTAAATGGGATAATAATAATGGTATTATACAGAAGTATGGATAATTTTGGTTTGATTATTGACGGCGCTTTTATCAACTTTTAAAATTTTAAAAAGCAATGTGACATAACTACAATAGTTGTCCATACATAAGTCAAAGTATTGTATATTAGTAGACATTCATAAGTTCTATAATTTTGTAGAACATTTTTTTGTTCTATCGTCTATAGTTTCCGCAGCGCACTCGATGACTCTTTTTTACTTAATATTTTTGTAATTTAATATAGTCTATGTTATCTGACAAAAAAGCAGCTATCTAATGGTGAAACGATTTTTAAAATCAGTCAAGTTGTTTTTGTGTGAAAATATTACAAACAGTTTTTTCCTCTCTATAATATTAGTAAAGTAAGTAAAAGTAAAGTAACGGCCCGTTACAATCCCACTGCTGGGTATAGGGCCTCCTCTCTCCGTTTTTGGAGAGAAGGGTTGGAGCTAATACCTACCACGCTGCTCCAATGCGGATTGGTAGGATACACATATCCCCAGAATTCTCTAGAGATATGCAGGTTTCCTCACGATGTTTTCCTTCACCGAAAAGCGTGTGATAAATTGCAATTATCAATCAGACACATAAGTTTTTAATAGAAAAACTAATTGGTGCCTGCCCGGGGTTTGAACTTGTGACCCTCTCGAAAGAGTCTCACGGTCTCACCACTGGGCTATCACAGCTCTATTAGTACAGATTTATTAATTTTTACAATATGTTGAAATATTGTTATCAAATAAACAACCGTAATTACTCACCATGGCGATGGTGTCGCCTGGGCTACAGCTAACATAGCGATGATGCACATAACGAATAATAGTGACTTCTGCATGTCGGGTATTAATTGAAACTTATTAAAATGTTTTACAAATATGTAAATCGATGAACGAAGTACTGAATACTGAGTTACATATCTAAAATTTCTCTTTTATACGTTCTTTGATATTTAATGGTTTTGTGATAACGAACAAAATATCCCATTAAGTTTTCCCAATATAAGAGTTCAGACAATAATGAAGGCATAAAATGAATACTACACAATTTTTTTGTAAACGAATCAAATATTTTATAGTTTTATCTATTATTCGTATAGGATGTTTTGTAGCTTTCCAATCTGTACTAATGGCTTTTTTTAAAGTGACGTTGCCCTTGAAAATTGGAGAGGAAGTTTTCGTGCTGCTTTGGGATGATAAACTTTTTAGTTTTTTACATTGAGTATCTTGATTACAGATTATTTCCTGTAGGGCAGTACGGTTTCTGTGGTAACATGTTGTTTGCTTGATATGAAGCTATCTAAGGCGATGCGACGAGTTGTTACTAGTTGTTTAGATCCCTATAAGTAGTTTGTAGTCGTTCTAGTATCTCTATTCTCTATCCTTTTTATGTCTTCATATTTGGGATAAAATGACAACAAACTGTGACTGTCTCGTTGATGCAGTTGGCAGTGACTCTGCCTTCAACTCCGCTGGTAGCGGGTTCGATTCCCGTCGAGGGCCAACATTTTCTAAATATAATTTGTTGGTTCTTTGAGCCTGGGTGTGTTAAGCATGTTTTTAAAATTATATATACCAGTAGTTAGTCACCCATGACGCAAGTATTAAGTTACTTTGGTCACTTGGGTACTAAAGTCAACAAAAAAAACTTTGTACAAGTTGTAAATAAAATATAATTTATTTATTCGGATCTTCAACAATGCTGTTGCATTACACGATATATCATCTCACATATAGCCCATATAGTTTTTAATTAATTATGGAGTAGCAATTATAGAAGATCATATCACTTTTAGTTACAATGTTACACTCATAAACCTAAAAATAAACACAAGGGAATAATGAAAATATTAAAAAAAACAACATTATGGGTCAACTATTACAACTTTGAAATTAAAATTTTAGTACATTTTTTTCATATACGATTATATTATAATATATTCAGCGGATTGGCCGTGAAAACGACATAGACAGACAGACAGAAAGATTTTCCCATTTGTAATATTAGTAAGGATAAGGTATTTGTCGGTTTTCAAGTATTTACACTATTTTAATTGTTTTTCGTAGTATTTTTGCGTAATGTAAAGTAATATCACATTCTATTTAATTATTCTTTCCTTTAAATATTTTCATTATGAAATCATTTAGATCTGTTGTTTTTCTCAGGTGTTGCAGAAGAGCTAACAAAAAAAAACATGATTTCGCAATACAAATAAGTAGGTATCGAAGCATATCATTATCATTCTGGGAAAATTTATTATATTCAAAAAATTTATAACAATTTATAGTATTTTGAACTTTAGCCGTAGAAAACACAGTTCTGACAATTCTTATCTCATATGTATCATATATAAATATAGCTGGTGGAATAGCACGCAGTATTCTAAGCTCCTTCGTGACCACATTAAAACGTCTTATAGCAACAAAGTATACAAAATGAACAAGTCCGTATTATTGATCCTGTGCCTAGTTGTTATATTGAAGATAGTTCAAGCTAATCGTAATTATTTAATTAAGTGAGTATCAGACATCATCAGTTTCTAAATGACTTTAAAATTAAAGTATGGAAAATGTATTTTTTGCCTGACCTGTTGGCGCAGGTATTACTTCAGCTCCTTCGTCGATTTCCGCCGAGAGCCAACATTTTCTAAAAACAATTTATTAGTTCTTTGCGTATGGGTGCATTAATGTATTTATTTAAAATTATATATAACACTAGCTGTGCCAGCGGCTACGCCCACGTGGAAATCAACGTCAACCAATTTTTTTCTATAATCCAAATTTTAAACAAAAAGTAGTTATTGTGAGTTTTTATAGATCTACAATTCTTTAGTTCATTACTTTAACGTATCTCTGCTGGTTTACGCAGCACACGCGACTAAAGCTCCCAGCAAGCAAGTTTTTTTAACAACTGCTCGATCTCTTCAACACAATTTACATAATACCGATATGTTTTATTTACCTAAGCCATTCGGAGGTATTGTTATAGCTTTTAGTGAAAACCGCCAAAAATCCGTTAAGTAAATTTTGAGAAAATCGATTACATACAGACAGACAGCTTTTTGGGACTTTGTTTCATAATAAGTATAGATTTATCGGTTTTCTGTCACCTTAAGGGTGACACAAGCATATTTACGACCCATGTCACAAGTATTAAGTCACTTTTTGCAGCAGTGTGTGTGTATAGTCCCATTTTTTTTTCTTACAGTTACTTTGACCTATGGTGTACGTAAAAACGATGTGAAGTCTTATAGTAAACTCATAGAAGTAAAACAAAGATTAATAAAAGATAAATAATTCTTTGATATTCCGTTCACCACTGGTAAAAGATTGCTTACAGCAATAAGACCGCCTTTGTACAGTGTAAATTTACCTTTAACCAGTTAATCATATGCACAAAATATAATACGTACAAAAGGAATTTAATAAATAAATAAAGGTGAATTTAAACTATTGTGAGTGGTACTCATAATTAATGTTGAGAGACCGGCTATACTCACGTCTTATTTCATCGGACGAGCCCGACTAGTTTCTGACTGACAGTCTGGATAGTTCCAGCCGCGATAACGCCGCGTAAAGAGCTCATGAATAAGATAACCCCGTATGGGCTTGAAACTAATCGGGTTTATCCGATAATAACGAGACGTAAGTATAGCCGGTCTCTCAACATTAATGATAAATAAAGGTGACTATGTTGTTAGCATATTATTTTATTACAGCGATGGAAACACATTGTGTGCCAAAATTTGTGACCAAATGTGCAAAGAAAGACCTTGGCTTGGCGATGTTTCTAATAGTATCAATGGTTGTACTTGCAAACCTTGCGGATTAAGAAGTACGGGGAAAAATCAATTCAACTATCTTGTGAATAATGATTACAATTGAAAGGATGTTGAAATACGCTACTAATTATAATTAATTGGTACAAAATATGAGAATATATTAAAAGAACAAATAAAATGTGTTTAAAAATTTTGGGTCTTATTAAAACCTTTATTTTTTATTTATATAATATATATTTTTAAATATAAAGATACCACCTGATACGTAGTATTCAGCGTGAAAATAATGACAATAATAATAAAATAACCTATTTTATGTAACAATAATAATTAAGCTAATAATAAAATAATATAAATAAAATAAATTATACACTAAAATAAAATACAGTAATAAAATTAAATTAATAAAGGGCAGGATCTCTATGTATTATTCGACTAAATTGCTATTGTATTATTGGCAAGAGTATCAAAACCTTATTAATATTTATTTCCTTTAAAATTTATGTAACTAGTTGTGTTTAATACCCTGAATTAGTTATTAGTAGCTATAATAGCTGAGCGGTGAGACCTTGGGACCCTCTCGAGAGGGTTACAGGTTTAAACTCCGGGAAAGGAAAGGCACCAATGAGTTTTTCTTTTAAAACTTATGTGTCTAATTTATAATTGCAATTTATCACACGCTTTTCGGCGAAGAAATATCGTGAGAAAACTTGGATTTCTCTAGAGAACTCTGGGAAATGTGTAACCGTCTTAACTCCAATCCTTCTCTCCACAAACGGTGTTTTCCATAGTACGAAAGGTATGATAGAATTATTTTGCTATAATCTGCGTTTGTTAAGAAAATCTATGTAATGGAAGCAAAACCGTATGCTGGATAAGTTACCCCACGTATCATAAAACATCACCATCAACAACACACTACACAACCACTACACACATTCACTACGACAATCTCAATAATAAATTCACCCTATTAATTTGGAGATAGACTCCACGAAAAAATCGCAAAGCATTGTTTCATGTTAAAATCGGTGAATAATAAATAGAACTAAACGTATTGAAATAAGTGATGTAATTAGAGAGGAGTGGAATGTACCTCTGGAGGTGCCTACCGGTTCTATATAAGGCCTTCTAGGTTCCTTAATGCTATTTAACAGTGTAGTGAATTTAATACGGAAAGGTCAAAGCTATACGGGAGGAATTTGAATAATTAATAAAAAAAACAGGTAACTAGGCTAATTTACTGACTTAGGCTAGGCTAGACTAGATTAGGCTAACTAGCTAGGCTTCCTTAGTAAACTAAGATAACTTATGTTATAAAAAGTGTAAAACATATTCTCAGTACATATTAAATTAAAAGACATGTACTGTCTGTACATGTACAGAGTAGGAAATAGTCAAATGATATATAGAAGCAGTTATCAGATTTGCAACCGAGTATACCTACAGGAAACGGGGTTCTCAAGTGATTAAATGTGAAAGTAAGGGCTTTTATGTAAGTGGTCTTTTCCTTTTAATATAATAGTTTAAATACTACAATGCCAAAAACTCATGTATGTTCATACTGAGCACAGTTTAAGAAGAACACAAACTGTTGTCTTAGAAAATATTTTATGCTTATCCACACGGTTAGCCCAAATGAATCCGCAGATCTTGGCCGATGTAAGACAGTAAATGAATACTATCTATATCTATACTTACTATAAAAAAAGTCCCCAAAAGCTGTCTGTCGGTATCTGATCATTTCTCGATTATCTACTAAGACGATTTTTGACTAAACTAAAAGGTAGGGCGATTTTTCCGAAAGGTTTAGGTTAACAATATATTACGGAATTATGTAAATTGTGTTGAAGAGTTCGGAAAGTTGTAAAAAAACTCGCCCGCTGGGAGCTTTAGTCGCGTCCGTCGAGTAAACTAACAGACATACACAAAAGTAATGTACTAAATAATTGTAGATCTACATAAATACACCAAAAAATTAAGCGACAGCACGTCTCTATCGCTTATGATTAACTCACAATAACTACTTTTACGTTGAAAATTTCAATTACTGATTAATTGTGATTTCCACGCGGGTAAAGCCGCAAGCACAGCTAAGTAGACTACAAAAAGCTGTATTTTTATTAAACTCCATAATTTTAATATGCCATTTTTGCACATATATAGTCCTATATGTTAGGCAAAACCATAAACAGTAGAAATTTTTTTCAATCAGACATCAATAAATACTAAAATAAAATCCCTTTCAAAAATATTAAAATATAGTGTAAGAATAAAATATTGTAAACTATGGAAGCCAGTATGTAAAACATAAATTAACATTGAATTGTAAATCGAATCCCGTTAGAAAATAATTTAAAAATGTAATGTTTAACCAATGTAAATCGATCGTAAATATAGTGACTTGTAAGTTTAATGGTAATCAATGGGAACAAGTACAATAAGTAAACGTAGGATTAATTAGATGATAGCATGTGTGGATATAGCTGCACTTCTATCCTGTAAAGTATCAGCCTGTTACAATCCCACTGGTGGGAATAGGCCTCCTCTCTCAGTTTCTGGAGAGAAGGGTTGGAGCTAAGACCTACCACGCTTCTCCAATGCGGATTGGTAGGTTACACATATCTCCAGAATTCTCAAGAGATATGCAGCTTTCCTCACGATGTTTTCCTTCACCGAAAAGCGTGTGATAAATAGCAATTATCAATTAGACACATGAGTTTAAATAGAGAAACTCATTGGTGCCTGCCCGGGTTTGAACTCGTGTTCCCCTCGAAGAGGCGTACGGTCTCACCGCTGGGCTATCACAGCTCTCAGTCGTACGGTCTCACCGCTGGGCTATCACAGCTCTCAGTCGTACGGTCTCACCGCTGGGCTATCACAGCTCTCAGTCGTACGGTCTCATCGCTGGGCTATCACAGCTCTCAGTCGTACAGTCTCACCGCTGGGCTATCACAGCTCTACCCTGTCAGTAAACCGGCATATTTCTAGAGAATTCTGGGGATATGTGTAACCTACTTATCCGGATTGGAGCAACGAGGTAGGACTTAGGTCCAATTCTTCTCTCCGAAGACGGAGAGAGGAGGCCCAGCTTCTTTTTTGTTTTTTGAAAATCGATTTTTTGATTACTGTTCTTTAACATATTATATAACGTTTTATTTCTTTACAGTTTTGGGTAGTTGTTGGCACATAAACTTATGAATAAGAATGGTGGAATTTACCGTGGTGGTGGAATTAACCGTGGTGGTAGGAATAGGGGTTGCGGTAGACCAAGGTGCGGAGGAAGTGTAATTAATAATATTGGAAATGGTTCCAACAATCGAAATATTGTTATTATGACTCATTAGTTATGTTTTGTTTTTAATCAATTTATGTATGTCTATATATATATATATATATATATATATATATATATATATATATATAAAACAAAGTTGGGTTTGTTACAACACTTATAACTCGAGATCTGCGGGGCCAATTTTCATGGTTTTTGATTCGTTGGATTTGTCTTCGCCCCGAATAGCAGAATACATCTTAAAAACAATGAAAAATCGACGAATACATAATTATGAAAATAAATGGTCATTCGTTTCGTACCTGTTATTTGTTGTCATCCTGTCGAATACTGTAACTAATGATTGACATTTATTCATGCGTTCATAAATGTATTTTGTGTACAGTTTTTAAAAAGGGTGAATAAACTATCGTCTGTATTTTTTTTTTAATCAATTAAAAAGGTTGATAAGTGCATTAAGCAGATATAGAAGTTCCTCAAATATTTATGCGTGCGTACAGAATTAATGACAAATGATTAACATTTATGCGACCGTTATGAAATTTATTTTGTGTCATTGTATTACGTTCATCAAAGCCTAAATTAGTTCAGCTAAAAGGTAACACACCATCCATTGACTGGTAGGCGGTACGAAGTTCACCGGGTCAGCTAGTTATTTAATAAATTTTAAAAACATGTTATCTAGTTGACGATGTGGTCTGCGGTCAAAATAATAAAATTATTTTGCTATAATCCGTTTACTGTTTACTGTTCAATCCCGCCACTCCCATTTATTTGAAAGAAAGATTTAAATTTTTATCCGATTCCAATCCTTTTCTTCTCCTTTCGCTAGGCTGCAAGTGTCACGGTTGTTTTGAAAAACCCAAAAAGTCATTGGCAGGTTGGAATAAATACATCAAAGACGCTTACTTTAATGCTAGGCTGAAATACAATGCTTGGTTGCAATAAATAAAATTAAGGGAGGCAAGTCCCCAGGTCGTGACGGACTCAGCATCGAACACTTGAAGCATGCAGGAAATCATCTTCCACGTGTACTGGCGCTACTATTTAATATGTGCTTGAGCCACTCATACCTGCCTCTTCAATTGATGAGAACTGTGGTGGTGCCTGTTGTTAAGAGTTAAACGGGGGATGTTTCTGATAAATGGAACTACCGACCTATTTCGTTAGCTACGATTATAGCGAAAGTGCTTGACGGTGTGCTCAGCCAATACCTAAATAAACATATTAGGCTAAATGACGCTCAAATTGGATTCCGACCTGAATTGTCTACGGAGGCTGCGATTCTTAGTTTAAAGCACACTGTTAAATATCCACTGTGTGGTATCCGGCTGCATAGAATAGACCACTCTCATTTCTCACGGAGGTGTTTAGACACCTTGCTTTTGAATCGTCGAAATTTCAAAAGCACTCGCTCGTTCAACGTTAACGTTAGTGGTCCGGAAAGCTGTTCCTACCGAGAAAAGGCAGCACGAAATTCGGCGGCAGCTAGAAAATAATTCTTGTAACTAGTTACATTTAGCCATTTTGTACAGGGTCTTATCGTCTTTGCAATCCTCAACAGTAAAATCAGCTTTCTATATCAGCCTCTACTTATCAGTTTTTTTTAACTGCTGTAATAAATATCAAAGCTAAAAATTGATTGTTGAATTTTTATGATAGAATTTTATACCCCAACCTACAAATGATTTAAGTACATTTTCAAGGCGCAAGGCAGGAGCTGCAAGCTTATGTCAGTTTCTACATTGTTTATTATGTACATCGCCAATCGTATTATAATTCTGTATATTTTTATGTACAAAAATTTAATGTAAGAATACCTATTTCCTTAAACTTCTCTGGCAGGGAATCTAGCAGCATAAATTGTAAATGCCACGCATAGCTCTTTTTTTAATTTCTTTTTTGTAATAAATCATTTGAATAATAATTAAAAAAAAGCGCAGTATGGAAGTGAGACACGGAAGTGTAAGATAATAAGTTTATTCAACACACTGTTAATTTATTGCGTTATTCTATAGTATCTATCTATGACAATGCATTTATTGATAAATAGTAACATCATTTTCATTCTCTTTACCATTCCCGATATTATTAATTCTCCTGCCTCCACATCCGTTTCCACCGCAGCCACCGTCACCATCGTAGTCAATCCAACTGTTGTCAGCCCACCGGTCGCTTCCACATCCTGAGACTCCGTTACTACACATTAATACAACTTTTAATCAACCATTTAACAATAAACAGAAAAGCGAGTTATATTTAGTCGATATTCTATGAAAACGTATTTCTTTATTGTAATTCTATTAACAGAAACTACTTGAAAAAAGAATTATTTAGTCGTCCACTTCAAGCGTTTAAAAGCTGTGCCCATATACAATATAGTGTACAAGCTTTTACACGCAATCTTGTTCGCGTGGACTAGATAGTAGTCTTGGATTAAACAGTAGCGTCTGTCACTCTCCAATCCTGCAAATATCTCCAACACTAAAAACAGATCGATCCGGGATGACCGAGAGAGATTTTTCGTTATCTGAGAGAGCATAGTTGAATTATTTTAGTCAATAACAACCCTAAAAATAATTTGACTTACATGAAATATATATTAAAATCGCTAATTTAACCAATAAACAAAAACATAGGTTTTTGTTTAAAAACTTTTTTAAAATTACTTTTTCACGTAAGGCAAACAAACAGCTTCGTGAAGTATCTATTTCTTTATTTCACAGACAAGTTACATACAAGGTTAAAAAAACCTTCATATATTGGTAATAGATTGCGTTTCATAATCCGTTGCTTTTCCCGTTGAAAGAACAGTATTTTTATAGCATATACATATATGCTATAAAACTACTGCTCTTAACATATGTATGTTACCCCAGTATTTGAGCATTAATTGTGCCAAATTTCATCGATATTGGTTCCGCGTATTCACCGTGTAAACCTAACAGACAGACAGACAATCGCATTTATAATATTAGTAAGGAATATCTATATATGTGCCGGTATTATTTTTTATGTATAAGGAAATAGTTTTGTGGAGAACTTTGGGATTTTTTTTTTAAACATGAATAGTTTATTTTATAATCATTGAGTATTATAATGACAAATTTATATACCTAAGTTATCTCATAGTTTAGTAGTCGTTTACTGGATTTCATTACCGATGATATATTTGGCTGTAAGTTGTTAAATTTATTATTATACTCGAAATGCCCTGCGGTTTCACCCGTAAATACCGATTTTGTAGGAGTGGAAAGTCTTAAGTTTAAATTCGTTATATTTTTCAACTGGAAAGTCCAATTTCAATAATTTTATAAGTATATCATAGATATTGAAACAGTTTCTAATAAAGAAATAAAATTAAATGGGATAATAATAATGGTATTATACAGAAGTATGGATAATTTTGGTTTGATTATTGACGGCGCTTTTATCAACTTTTAAAATTTTAAAAAGCAATGTGACATAACTACAATAGTTGTCCATACATAAGTCAAAGTATTGTATATTAGTAGACATTCATAAGTTCTATAATTTTGTAGAACATTTTTTTGTTCTATCGTCTATAGTTTCCGCAGCGCACTCGATGACTCTTTTTTACTTAATATTTTTGTAATTTAATATAGTCTATGTTATCTGACAAAAAAGCAGCTATCTAATGGTGAAACGATTTTTAAAATCAGTCAAGTTGTTTTTGTGTGAAAATATTACAAACAGTTTTTTCCTCTCTATAATATTAGTAAAGTAAGTAAAAGTAAAGTAACGGCCCGTTACAATCCCACTGCTGGGTATAGGGCCTCCTCTCTCCGTTTTTGGAGAGAAGGGTTGGAGCTAATACCTACCACGCTGCTCCAATGCGGATTGGTAGGATACACATATCCCCAGAATTCTCTAGAGATATGCAGGTTTCCTCACGATGTTTTCCTTCACCGAAAAGCGTGTGATAAATTGCAATTATCAATCAGACACATAAGTTTTTAATAGAAAAACTAATTGGTGCCTGCCCGGGGTTTGAACTCGTGACCCTCTCGAAAGAGTCTCACGGTCTCACCACTGGGCTATCACAGCTCTATAAGTACAGATTTATTAATTTTTACAATATGTTGAAATATTGTTATCAAATAAACAACCGTAATTACTCACCATGGCGATGGTGTCGCCTGGGCTACAGCTAACATAGCGATGATGCACATAACGAATAATAGTGACTTCTGCATGTCGGGTATTAATTGAAACTTATTAAAATGTTTTACAAATATGTAAATCGATGAACGAAGTACTGAATACTGAGTTACATATCTAAAATTTCTCTTTTATACGTTCTTTGATATTTAATGGTTTTGTGATAACGAACAAAATATCCCATTAAGTTTTCCCAATATAAGAGTTCAGACAATAATGAAGGCATAAAATGAGTACTACACAATATTTTTTGTTTCATCTTTATGGGTAAACGAATCAAATATTTTATAGTTTTATCTATTATTCGTATAGGTTGTTTTGTAACTTTCCAATCTGTACTAATGGCTTTTTTTAAAGTGACGTTGCCCTCGAAAATTGGAGAGGAAGTTTTCGTGCTGCTTTGGGATGATAAACTTTTTAATTTTTTACATTGAGTATCTTGATTACAGATTATTTCCTGTAGGGCAGTACGGTTTCTGTGGTAGCATGTTGTTTGCTTGATATGAAGCTATCTAAGGCGATGCGACGAGTTGTTACTAGTTGTTTAGATTCCTATAAGTAGTTTGTAGTCGTTCTAGTATCTTTATTCTCTATCATTTTTATGTCTTCATATTTGGGATAAAATGACAACAAACTGTGACTGTCCCGTTGATGCAGTTGGCAGTGACTCTGCCTTCAACTCCGCTGGTAGCGGGTTCGATTCCCGTCGAGGGCCAACATTTTCTAAATATAATTTGTTGGTTCTTTGAGCCTGGGTGTGTTAAGCATGTTTTTAAAATTATATATACCAGTAGTTAGTCACCCATAACGCAAGTATTAAGTTACTTTGGTCACTTGGGTACTAAAGTCAACAAAAAAAACTTTGTCCAAGTTGTAAATAAAATATAATTTATTTATTCGGATCTTCAACAATGCTGTTGCATTACACGATATATCATCTCACATATAGCCCATATAGTTTTTAATTAATTATGGAGTAGCAATTATAGAAGATCATATCACTTTTAGTTACAATGTTACACTCATAAACCTAAAAATAAACACAAGGGAATAATGAAAATATTAAAAAAAACAACATTATGGGTCAACTATTACAACTTTGAAATTAAAATTTTAGTACATTTTTTTCATATACGATTATATTATAATATATTCAGCGGATTGGCCGTGAAAACGACATAGACAGACAGACAGAAAGATTTTCCCATTTGTAATATTAGTAAGGATAAGGTATTTGTCGGTTTTCAAGTATTTACACTATTTTAATTGTTTTTCGTAGTATTTTTGCGTAATGTAAAGTAATATCACATTCTATTTAATTATTCTTTCCTTTAAATATTTTCATTATGAAATCATTTAGATCTGTTGTTTTTCTCAGGTGTTGCAGAAGAGCTAACAAAAAAAAAACATGATTTCGCAATACAAATAAGTAGGTATCGAAGCATATCATTATCATTCTGGGAAAATTTATTATATTCAAAAAATTTATAACAATTTTTAGTATTTTGAACTTTAGCCGTAGAAAACACAGTTCTGACAATTCTTATCTCATATGTATCACATATAAATATAGCCGGTGGAATAGCACGCAGTATTCTAAGCTCCTTCGTGACCACATTAAAACGTCTTATAGCAACAAAGTATACAAAATGAACAAGTCCGTATTATTGATCCTGTGCCTAGTTGTTATATTGAAGATAGTTCAAGCTAATCGTAATTATTTAATTAAGTGAGTATCAGACATCATCAGTTTCTAAATGACTTTAAAATTAAAGTATGGAAAATGTATTTTTTGCCTGACCTGTTGGCGCAGGTATAACTTCAGCTCCTTCGTCGATTTCCGCCGAGAGCCAACATTTTCTAAAAACAATTTATTAGTTCTTTGCGTATGGGTGCATTAATGTATTTATTTAAAATTATATATAACACTAGCTGTGCCAGCGGCTACGCCCACGTGGAAATCAACGTCAACCAATTTTTTTCTATAATCCAAATTTTAAACAAAAAGTAGTTATTGTGAGTTTTTATAGATCTACAATTCTTTAGTTCATTACTTTAACGTATCTCTGCTGGTTTACGCAGCACACGCGACTAAAGCTCCCAGCAAGCAAGTTTTTTTAACAACTGCTCGATCTCTTCAACACAATTTACATAATACCGATATGTTTTATTTACCTAAGCCATTCGGAGGTATTGTTATAGCTTTTAGTGAAAACCGCACAAAAATCTGTTAAGTAAATTTTGAGAAAATCGATTACATACAGACAGACAGCTTTTTGGGACTTTATCTCATCATAAGTATAGATTTATCGGTTTTCTGTCACCTTAAGGGTGACACAAGCATATTTACGACCCATGTCACAAGTATTAAGTCACTTTTTGCAGCAGTGTGTGTGTATAGTCCCATTTTTTTTTCTTACAGTTACTTTGACCTATGGTGTACGTAAAAATAAGACCACCTTTGTACAGTGTAAATTTACCTTTAACCAGTTAATCATATGCACAAAATATAATACGTACAAAAGGCATTAAATAAATAAATTAAGGTAAATTTAAACTGTCGTGAGTGGTATTCATAATCAATGTTGAGGCTATACTCACGTCTTATTTTATCGGACGAGCCCGACTAGTTTCTGGCTGACAGTCTGGATAGTTCTTTGGTTGGTTGGTTTAGCCTTCCCGCCGCGATAACGCCGCGTAAAGAGCTCATGAATAAGAGCCCCGTATGGGCTTGAAACTAGTCGGGTTTATCCAATAATAAAGAGACGTGAGTATAGCCGGTCTCTCAACATTAATGATAAATAAAGGTGACTATGTTGTTAGCATATTATTTTATTACAGCGATGGAAACACATTGTGTGCCAAAATGTGTAACGAATTGTGCAACGAAAGACCTTGGCATGGTGGTGTTCCTCATAGTATCAATGGTTGTACTTGCAAACGTTGCGGATTAAAAAGTACGGGGAAAAATCAATTCAACTATCTTGTGAATAATGATTACAATTGAAAGGATGTTGAAATACGCTACTAATTATAATTAAATGGTACAAAATATGAGAATATCTTAAAAGAACAAATAAAATGTGTTTAAAAATTTTGGGTTTTATTAAAACCTTTATTTTTTATTTATATAATATATATTTTTAAATATAAAGAAACCACCTGATATGTAGTATTCAGCGTGAAAATAATGACAATAATAATAAAATAACCTATTTTATGTAACAATAATAATTAAGCTAATAATAAAATAATATAAATAAAATAAATTATACACTAAAATAAAATACAGTAATAAAATTAAATTAATAAAGGGCAGGATCTCTATGTATTATTCGACTAAATTGCTATTGCGTTATTGGCAAAAGTATCAAAACCTTATTAATATTTATTTCCTTTTAAATTTATGTCACTCGTTATGCTAAATACCCTGAATTAGTTATTAGTAGCTATAATAGCTGAGCGGTGAGACCTTGGGACCCTCTCGAGAGGGTTACAGGTTTAAACTCCGGGAAAGGAAAGGCACCAATGAGTTTTTCTTTTAAAACTTATGTGTCTAATTTATAATTGCAATTTATCACACGATTTTCGGCGAAGAAATATCGTGAGAAAACTTGGATTTCTCTAGAGAACTCTGGGAAATGTGTAACCGTCTTAACTCCAATCCTTCTCTCCACAAACGGAGTTTTCCATAGTACGAAAGGTATGATAGAATTATTTTGCTATAATCTGCGTTTGTTAAGAAAATCTATGTAATGGAAGCAAAACCGTATGCTGGATAAGTTACCCCACGTATCATAAAACATCACCATCAACAACACACTACACAACCACTACACACATTCACTACGACAATCTCAATAATAAATTCACCCTATTAATTTGGAGATAGACTCCACGAAAAAATCGCAAAGCATTGTTTCATGTTAAAATCGGTGAATAATAAATAGAACTAAACGTATTGAAATAAGTGATGTAATTAGAGAGGAGTGGAATGTACCTCTGGAGGTGCCTACCGGTTCTATATAAGGCCTTCTAGGTTCCTTAATGCTATTTAACAGTGTAGTGAATTTAATACGGAAAGGTCAAAGCTATACGGGAGGAATTTGAATAATTAATAAAAAAAACAGGTAACTAGGCTAATTTACTGACTTAGGCTAGGCTAGACTAGATTAGGCTAACTAGCTAGGCTTCCTTAGTAAACTAAGATAACTTATGTTATAAAAAGTGTAAAACATATTCTCAGTACATATTAAATTAAAAGATATGTACTGTCTGTACATGTACAGAGTAGGAAATAGTCAAATGATATATAGAAGCAGTTATCGGATTTGCAACCGAGTATACCTACAGGAAACGGGGTTCTCAAGTGATTAAATGTGAAAGTAAGGGCTTTTATGTAAGTGGTCTTTTCCTTTTAATATAATAGTTTAAATACTACAATGCCAAAAACTCATGTATGTTCATACTGAGCACAGTTTAAGAAGAACACAAACTGTTGTCTTAGAAAATATTTTATGCTTATCCACACGGTTAGCCCAAATGAATCCGCAGATCTTGGCCGATGTAAGACAGTAAATGAATATTATCTATATCTATACTTACTATAAAAAAAGTCCCCAAAAGCTGTCTGTCGGTATCTGATCATTTCTCGATTATCTACTAAGACGATTTTTGACTAAACTAAAAGGTAGGGCGATTTTTCCGAAAGGTTTAGGTTAACAATACATTACGGAATTATGTAAATTGTGTTGAAGAGTTCGGAAAGTTGTAAAAAAACTCGCCCGCTGGGAGCTTTAGTCGCGTCCGTCGAGTAAACTAACAGACATACACAAAAGTAATGTACTAAATAATTGTAGATCTACATAAATACACCAAAAATGATTATATTAACTCACAATAACTACTTTTACGTTGAAAATTTCAATTACTGATTAATTGTGATTTCCACGCGGGTAAAGCCGCAAGCACAGCTATGGATAAAGTAGACTACCAAAAGCTGTATTTTTATTAAACTCCATAATTTTAATTTGCCATTTTTGCACATATATAGTCCTATATGTTAGGCAAAACCATAAACAGTACTAATTTTTTTCAATTCGACATCAATAAATAATAAAATAAAATCCCTTTCAAAAATATTAAAGTATAGTGTAAGAATAAAATATTGTAAACTATGGAAGCCAGTATATAAAACATAAATTAACATTGAATTGTAAATCGAATCCCGTTAGAGAATAAATTAAAAATGTAATGTTTAACCAATGTAAATCGATCGTAAATATAATAACTTGACTTGTAAGTGTAAAAGTAATCAATGGGAACAAGTAGAATAAGTAAACGTAGGATTAATTAGATGATAGCATGTGTGGATATAGCTGCACTTCTAGCTTGTACCAGACAGTAATGACTACATGCAACTAGTTATAAGATTTATATTTTTAAAAGAGCAACCGCCAAGTTTCTTTCTGGCTCTTCTCGGTAGGAACAGCTTTCCGAACCTGCAGTAGAGTTGACGATTCAAAAGCACTTGTTTACAAGTTAATTTGAATAAAGAATATTTGAATTTGAATTTGAATTGCAGACATCATTGTGAAAATCATAAAACAAGGAGAACAAAGTCTCTGACTCTCTTATCTGAGGAAAAAAGTATGTCATGTATTCCATTCATAATCAATAATTGCTGTGAGAATATTTTCTTTCGAAAATTTAGGAACAGAAGAGGTGCACTAATAGAAGGGAGAAAGTGGATATGCAAGCTGCGATAGCCCAGCGGTTAGACCGTGCGACTCTTACGAGGGGAACACGAGTTCAAATCCGGGCAGGCACCAATGAGTTTTTCTATTAAAACTTATGTGTCTAATTGATAATTGCAATTAATCACACGCTTTTCGGTGAAGGAAAACATCGTGAGGAAACCTTCATATCTCTAGAGAATTCTGGAGATATGTGTAACCTACCAATCCGCATTGGAGCAGCGTGGTAGGTCTTAGCTCCACCCTTCTCTTCAAAAACGGAGAGAGGAGGCCTATTCCCAGTAGTGGGATCGTTACAGGCTGTATTAATAAGACAATCATATATTTGGTATTTAAAATGCACATCGGCTATATTAGCAGAGATTAGCAATGGAATCATTTACGAGGATTTTTCTTTGCTCTGCCATAACCATTAGAGCCATCAAGGTGCATAAAAAGAAATACGAACCTTCGATTTCCTTTTTTTAAAAAAATACTGGGCGACGCAATTGCGTGTGACGTAATACATTAATATTTAATTTAACTAGATTTCTCTTGATATAAAATATACAAACGCTTTGTGAAAACATTTGATTCCCAAAAGAAATCGCAGAAAGCAGGTAGTTTTTGAAAAGGTTCTATCTCACATTTGGAAATTCCTATTATTGTTATTCCTAGTGTGTAATATTGGGAATATTAATTGGGATCAAAATACAATCACCACATTAACCTTTGTATCTGCATTCGTTATATATCTGATAAACAGTATAAAAACTAGTAGTCAATGTAATGTAACTTACTCGGATCCTTACTCGAAGGCACCGTTGTCAGATGTCATAATCATAATTACGAAGAAATCACTTATTATTCAGTATGAAGAAATCTTTTCTATTCATTCTATTCGTTATTACTATGATTGCAATAGTGGAATCGGAGCCATCACCGTTGTAAGTATTGTTCGATTTAAGTTTCCCCAAATTGTTGAGACTTTGTCGCATTTAGTAACAGTAAATTTTCCATTTTATTGATATAAAATGTAGCTAACTAAATTCACTTGTTTACAAGTTAATTTGAATAAAGAATATTTTGAATTTGAATTTGAATTGCAGACATCATTGTGAAAATCATAAAACAAGGAGAACAAAGTCTATGACTCTCTTATCAGAGGAAAAAAATGCCATGTATTCCATTCATAATCAATAATTGCTGTGAGAATATTTTCTTCCGAAGATTTAGGAACAGAGGAGGTGCACTGATTGAAGAGAGAAAGTGGATATGCAAGCTGTGATAGCCCAGCCGTGAAACCGTGCAACTCTCTGATATCTAACTACTCTATATAACTCTTTCTGTATCTAATTGATAATTGCAATTTATCACACGCTTTTCGGTGAAGGAAAACATCTTGAGGAAATCTGCATTTCTCTATAAAATTCTAGGGATACGTGTAACCTACTAATCCGCATTGGAGCAACGTTGTAGGACTTAGCTCCGGAAACGGAGAGAGGAGGCCTATGCCATGCTTGTTTTTTGTTTTTTGAAAATCGATTTTTGATTACTGTTTTTTAACATATAACGTTTTATTTTTTACAGTTTTGGCTGGTTGTTAGCACATAAACTTATGAATAAAAATGGTGGAATTTACCGTGGTGGTAGTAATAGGGGTTGCGGTAGACCAAGGTGCGGAGGAAGTGTAGTTAATAATATTGGAAACGGTTCCAACAATCGTAATATTGTTATTATGACTCAGTAGTTATGATTTGTTGTTTATCAATTTATGTATGTTATTTAATAAATTTTAAAAACATGTTATCTAGTTGGTCGATGGTGTCCCCTTCTAAATCATTTAATAAACAACAGGAATATTAGTTATAATATAATTAATGTAAATACACAGAATATAAATTAAATATAAAAAAAATGTTTTGTACGCTTTTATATCCTCATATTAAACAGGCGCGGGTTATCCTGATTTGTTTTAAATCTAATCGTGCATTAACTCTGAGTTTAACGCATTTAATGTATTAAGGAATAATTTATAGAATTAGGTGTTACTTTGCGGAGATCTATAATACAAAAGTAACATTAAAATTATTTTGCTATAATCCGCGATACAGTAAATAGAAAGTATATATAGTGCTAAATGTATAGTGGACTATCCGTTTAATCATATCCGTTACATGCAGGATTCGTAAAAACACATGCAACCTCCACCACTGCAACCACAATACGCAAGCACTACACACGTTCACTATCACAAACTCAATCGCTTTGCCCCGCAACCGAAGCATCATCAGGAGATAGACTCAACGACAAAATCGCAAAGCTTTGTGATTATTTAGGAATTTAAATGGACCCCAATAAATCAAATAATTTATAGAATTAGGCGATACTTCGCAGAGACCCATACTGCAAAAGTAATAATAAAATTATTTTGCTATAATCCGTTTACTGTTTACTGTTACATAGAGCTGTTATAGCCCAGCGATGAGACCGTGCGACTCTTTCGAGGGGAATACGAGTTCAAACCCGGGCAAGCAACAATGAGTTTTTCTATTAAAACTCATGTGTCTAATTGATAATTGCAAATTATCACACGCTTTTCGGTGAAGGGAAACATCGTGAGGAAACCTGCACATTTCTAGAGAATTCTGGAGATATGTGTATATATATAGTTAGTTAATATAGATACCGGCTATACTCATGTCTAATTTTATCGGATTAGCCCGACTAGGAACTGAGAACGTTATCGCGGCGGGAACTGAGTTCCCACCGCGTTAACGTCGTGTAAAGAGCTCATGAATAAGTGCCCCGGACGGGTTCGAAACTAGTCGGGCTAATCCGATAAAATTACACGTGAGTATAGCCGGTATCTATATTAACTATGAATACTACTCACGATAATTTAAATTTAAAAATATATATAGTTGATTGATAATATATCAATATTGTATTTAAATCAATAGCCTGCAATTACCGCATCGTACGTGACCATTTAAGATTATTCTGGATTGGTAGCGGCTCATAATCAAAAATATTGAATTCCAGTAAGCCCCTTTTCAAGTACTTTTTAATTGAAAATATTCTTTATTCAAGTAAACTTGCAAACAAGTGCTTTTGAATCGTGATCCTAGAATTACCAGTGATCAATATGATTAATAAAGCTACAGGTTCGGAATGTTACTCTTTCCAACAAGAACCAGCAAAAAAGTCGATGATCTCTTAAACGTTTTTAATTTACACAATCTGCCAAAAAAACAAATTTTGCCCTATCATCATGGCTTCATATCTTACATATACTTAACGCATATCACAAATATCAATAGAGTTATTTCAGTCTAACCAGTTATTTATAAAAGTTATTTATATTTAATTTATTTATTTTTATATCTCAGTCTCAGTCATAACTGGAACTAATTAAAAATTATTAGCAAACTAGATTATCTTGGCCCAAAATGATAAGGTTGCGTCTAAACTCCAGATATCAGTTTCTGAAGTTCTTCTCACTTGTTCATTTATCTGTTTAGTTACTTACAAATCAAAATATTCATACAGCATATTATTTGCCGTCTCTGCGTATGCATATTGGGGTTACAGGGGGTTACAAGAGCTACTAATAGGGGTCTAAACTACAGAAATCAGTTTCTGAAGTTCTTCTCACTTGTTCATTTATCTGTTTACTTACAAATCAAAACATTCATACAGCATATGATATGACGTCTCAGCGTTTACATATTGGGGTAACAGGAGTTACAAGAGCTACTAATAGCGTTAATCTGTAAATCTAAGCGCAGCAGTTAAACAAAGATTCATCCAGTAAAATACGACGTTCGATAGGTTTGCTCCGGTAAATATTGCACTATTATCCACCCTGTATTACAGGTTGCCGTCGATGACGTCTAATACGACTTGGTTGAATATAGAAAACATCTTTAAGAGGAGTCTCCGAGGCTAGTAGAGCCTGTGCGCCTTAGTGTATGCATATTTATGATTTATGACGCTTTTGCTCTCGCCCGTTTCTCTTGATAACTCTGTAGGACGCAATGGTTGTCGAAGCGAATGTAATAAATATATGGAACCGTCCGTCCCCAAACTAAATTAATACTTGTGTTATGGGTAACGGACAACTGGTAGATATACTGCATATTTATTTTAAATACATACCTAAATACAAATATACACCCAGGCTCGAAGAACCAACAATTTGTTTATAGAAACTGTTGGCCCTCGGCGGGAATTGAACTTGCGACCCGCGGAGCTGAAGGCAGGGTCACTACCTACTGCGCCAACGGGCCAGTTTAAGTCTAAAGTAAGTCTAATATACTCAGTTAGTTAATACGTGTGTTAACAGAATAACAATTGTTGAACGGTAAGCAGTGAGATTATTTTCCCTATGCTGTCAACTTTCAAATTCAAAAAAATTCTTTGAACAAGTGCTTTTGAATCGTCAACTCTAATGCGTTCCCACCGAGAAGAGCCAGCAAGATACTCGGCGGTTGCTCTTTTTAATATAAATCTCATAACTAGTTACATTAAGTGATTACTGTTTTGTACAGGGTAGAAGCGCAGCTATATCCACACATTCTTATCATCTAAGTAATCCTCAACAGTATAGTAGGCTTTCTGTATCAGCCTCTATTTAACAGTGCTTTTAAACTGCTGTAATGGCAAGGCCAACCCGTGGTACATGTATGACACGATTATGTGTTTTATGTGGGCATGTCTTCACTAACGACTGCGGGAGTAGTGCACGCCGTGTGGTACCCGGCGGAATAGAATAGACCACCCTCCGTTCTTACCGAGGCGTCGTAAAAGGCGACTAAGGTAAGTTGACGTCAGGAAGGCGGCTGGTCGTAAAATATGTAGCCAAATCATGTGACAACATGTTTGTAACATGTTGTGCCGACCCCACTTAGAGTGGGATAAGGGCAGGAGAATGAATGATGACTGGGGGAGTAGTGCGGCCTATGTGGTACCATATTTTACGCTTGGCGCTTTTTTTATTAATAAACACTTAGGACACTATTAAATCGATATATTTTTCTAAACTATTATTCACTTATGAATTTAGATTGTTTTAGTGATACACAAAGTATAATAAACTGGATAGAATACTATTTAAAAGAATTAATTTGAGGAGAATAAAGTTAAGTTGTCACTTGTCGTAAGTCCCGACGCGGAGCCAGTTACCAGTTGAATACTTGCGATTTGTTGTCTGGTTTCAAGTATCTTTACCTATTTATGTATTTTTATTTATAATAAAGCGACACTAAATTATCTTTAGAAACTAAATTGAAATATGTTAATGACATACAATTTTTTGTGTTCGGGTATATTACATTATTTTTATTGTTTATGCTATATAATATCCGGCTGGGTATAATAGATGACCATCATTTCTTACCGAGGTGTCGAAAAGGCGACTAAGTTACGCACTGTGTGTTATCCGGTTGAGTAGAATAGACCACCCTATTTCTTACCGAGGGGTCGTAAAATACTACTAAGGTAATTTGACGTCAGGCAGGCGTTCGTAAAATAATAATAATAATAATAGTAATCAGTTATTCGGATATGGTGTTACAAACAGATACTTAAACTAATATGACATACCTGTCTGTAACACCATATCGAATAGGTCACAGCTCAGCGTATGTCCTACCTAGGCGCTGATTTTCAGCAGTAACCCGAAATGGCAATGTATGGCATTAGTGTAACGGTAATATGTGTATATTATATAAAATAATAAACAAATAACAGTGTACAATTTATATGATATAAAAGCTTTAAAAAGATGTAATATATATATTATAAAATAATACGTGAATAATAATAATTGTGAATAAGAGAATGTAATATGCCGCTTTATAGAATAGATGTCTCCACCGTGAAGTTTTGACATTCAATTTGTTTATTAATCATAAATATTTTTAATTTATTCTCTAAATGCAATTTTTGAACAAATAAGTGGCCAAATCATGTGACAACATGTCATAACATGTTGTGCCATACCCACTTGGTGTCGGATAAGGGCAGGATGATGATAATAATGATGAAATTATTTCTATTGTTTATTCGTATTATTATTTAACTTTTGTTGGCCTTACGGTGTGTGTAAGAAATAAAAAGTAGTTTACAGCGTATCCTAGTAGTTGAACTGTTCTCATATTTGATATTATATACATATATAGATCCGTTGTTCCGCCCAGATCTAGCAGAAGAACAAATAAAACTTTCACATTTAAAGTATTCGTACATAGCTATCATATAGAAACGTATCTTACGATATCATCACATACATGTATACATTCTCCTGCCCTTATCCCACTCTAAGTGGGGTCGGGCATGTTACAACATGTCACATGACATGGCTACGTATTTTACGACCGGCCGCCTGCCTGACGTCAACTCACCTTAGTCGCCTTTTATGACACCTCGGTAAGAAAGGAGGGTGGTCTATTCTATTCTGCCGGATACCACACGGCGTCTTACGATATCATCATATTGGAAAAATTTATTGTCTGGTAAATTTAAGCGAGACATTAATATTTTTATTGAATTGAACTTTAGCCGTGTCAAGTGCAGCGGAGATAAGCTTTGTAAGTCATATATAAAGACTAGCTGATGAATTAACAGGGAGTATATAAAGCTTCTTTGTGAACATATCTGATATTAAAAAATAGTGATATTTCAATTAAGTATTCACAATGAACAAGTCTGTATTACTTATTCTGTGCCTAGTCGTTATATTGACCATAGTTCAAGCCAATCCTACACCTTATCGTTGGTAAGTAGCAGTCATCATTGCTTTCCAAGTCACGTTAGCTAATGTATACTTTTTAAAACTTTGATAGGTTGATAATGTCATGTCAATTTGAAATGTCATCCTATTTTTGTTGAATTAATAGGATTTCTATATGTTATATGTTACCCCGGTGTATAAGGAATAATTGTGCAAAATTTCGTCGATATTAGTTCAGCGGACTCGCCGTGAAAGAGTAACAAACATCCATCCATACTCACAAACTTTCGCATTTATAATATTACATTAGTAAGATTAGTAGGACTAGTAGGACTAGTAGGATTGGATTTATTAGTTACTTACGAAATATCTTAATCAACACATATTTTTTTATAACGTAGTTCTGAAATTATTATTATTTTTTATTTATTTATTTAGGTCTAGTTGTTTTGCTCTATCGTATACGTTACATATATTTTGATGATATGTAGGGCGATCGCATTCCTTCACGATTTGATACGATTGGAATGCGGTCCCCAGTTTTGAAATTATATGAGTAAAGTGAAATCTTGTTTATCAGTATTTTCTTTTAATACAGCGGTGGAAGTGGACCATGTGGCAAACCAAATTGGGATGGCGGCAATCATGGCTGTGGAAACAATGGTTGTAGTAAACAACCTTGCACAAATTGCGGATCAGGGACAATTAATGTTGGGAATGGTGAAAGAAATAGAAATAAAGTTACAATACACTAAAATGAAAGACGTGGGAGTACCACTAATGGTTGTTAATTATATGATGCAAATTGTGAGAATATCATAAAAGCACAAATAAATATGTTAAAGTAATGTTGTATGTTTTATTAAGACAATTTACCTTTAAAGGAGACTTGGACTTTTAGGTTAAGCTATAGCTTGAAAAAGCGATATATTTTTATGCTACAAAACATTAAAAATTTGTAATCTAGAAACTACGAAATCTTTAAAAATATCTTTAGAACAATCAATTACAAAAATCGATTAAAATTAACGAATAGTTCAAAATAAATAAAAAATATGGCGTTGATGATATGACAGTTTCAATAAAAATAAATATTAGATCGTAATAATCATCATCTTCGTGCCCTTATCCCACTCTAAGTGGGGTCGGCACAACATGTTACAAACATGTTATCACGTGATTTGGCTACGTATTTTACGACCGGCCGCCTGCCTGACGTCAACTTACCATAGTCGTATTTTACGACCCCCCGGTAAGAAAAAGGGTGGTCTATTCTACTGAACCGAATACCACACGGTGGGGCAACTTACCTTAGTCGCCTTTTACGACACCTCGGTAAGAAATGAGGGTGGTCTATTCTACTCAGCCGGAAACCACACGGCGGATTAGATCGTAATAATATAAGATGACTTTCAGCAGTTTGAATTTTTGACTGTTTAATGTAATTTATTTATATCTTTATTGTACAAATATAAAAATATAAAAAAGGAACAAAAAAAATATCACATGTACAAAGGTGGACTTCTCCCTAAAAGGGATCTCTACCAGCCAACCTTTGAGTAACAGAAAGAAAATAACAAGAAGTGAAATATGGATAATGAAAAAAGGAAGGAAGAAAAAGAAAAATAACGAAACATTATACATAGATTAATGTTGAAAATGATGCAATATAGATGATAGTGATTATATAAATTTATTAAAATGTAACTATTTAATTATTAGATACATCATCTACTAATTTAATTTAATACTAATAATGTTAAATATTTAAAATTAAAAAGAAGTTTAAGTTCAAATAGATTCTCGTTCGGAAATCGATTAATTGTTCGTTATCACTATTGTGTTAACGCTTATCTTATCTATGCTTAAAAATATATACTTCAAAAATTTGCTGTTTAACATAATATAATAAATTCATAACCTCGCTTTTATTAAATCTTTTATAACCATGAGACTTAACTATAACTATTAGTAAATTTATAGAATTAGGCGTTACTTTGCGGAGATCCATAATACAAAAGTAATAATACAATTATTTTGCTATAATCCGCGAAACAGTAAATAGAATATATATATAGTGTTAAATGTATAGTGCATAAAACCATAAAAAATCGTGACGATCAAAGACTTTTATGAGCCATGCTTTACGCTGTGACGTTGTTTCTGAGGCTCTAAAGTCCAAATGACAACAGCGACCTGCTTTTTTTTATTTAGTGGACGTCTTCAAAGTTTGGAATTGAGTGTCATTATCACGATCAGCTATTTAGCTGGTAGCTGTAAGCTATGGCTGCATGCTGAGTTGAAGTTTCCGAAACTAGATTCCAAATGACGACAGCGATCTTATGTAATCTGCTGTTCATATTGAGAGAAAGTTACCGAAGTTTGCATTTTCGTGTCATGTTTATACAACTGTGAGAAAGATCGTTTTTTTTGAGAGCATAGTTTATTTATTTAAGTATATAAACCTTAATATTTACATAAATTATATATTAAATAGTAATATTTCAGTCAAATTTATTCAATAAACTGATAGCAAAATATACAAAAATATTTAAAATAACTCTTTCGACGTAAAGCCGTTGATATAGTGATTTATACCATATCGTCGGAACTTATTAAGTTTTAATACATATATGGACATATTTGGACAAAAATATATAAACATATATAGACATCTATGAACATATATGGACATTTTTTTTTATTAAATCAGGAGACCCAATGGAATCTTATATTATCAGATACTAACTATGCCCCGCGGTTTTACCTGCGTAAATACTGCTCTCGTGGTAGTGGAATGTTTACTAAGTCACTATAAATTTAATTTTTGGAAATTGAATGTTTGGTCCTGGGACTTATTAATAGTTAAGCCAAAGGAAATTTTTAATGTATTCATACACACAAATACAATACGCTACAATTATTATGGCATTATTTTCTCTATATTGTCATTTTTAAATTCGTTACATCTTTTGATTGGAATGTCTGATTTTAATAATTTAAAAAGTATTTTACAGGTATTGTAACAATTTTTAATAAAATATCATTTAGATATAAATATGATTTGGTTATTGTCGCCACTTTTATCAACATTTACAATGTAGAAAAGTAGTTATATTGGCAAAACTATAATAGTTAGATATATCCCGGACTTTTTTGTAGATATTGAAACGTTTGATAATAATGTAGAACATTTTTTTGTTCCATTATCAATAGTTTCCGCAGCGCACGCGATGAAAGATTTTTATGACAAAATTTTTCACACCTTATTACTATTTTATTAGGGATCCCTATTTTTATGAATAAATGTAATATAGCCTATGTTGCTCAGTAAAGAGCTAAGCAGCTTTCCAATGGTGAAAAAACTTTTTGAAATCGGTCCAGTAGTTTTTGCTTGAAAACATTACAAACATACAAATCTTTCGTCTTTATAAAATTGGTATAGATAGAGAAGGATGATGTTGGCCACTAAGAGAGGTTTAACATTTTTTTTGCAATTGTTATATCTTTGCGTATTAGCAATAATGCCATGCAGGAAATCGAATTTAATATTGACGTTTCGAGTAGCGGAATCATTGCAATATTAATCGCAATGAAGACATTTGCAAGGTCTTCATAGTGACATAGAGAGTGACAGAAGCCACCGTTTATTCCAAGGGTAAGGCCCGCGTGCACGAAGTCGCGGGTAAAAGCTTGTTGATTTACAAGGAAGGCTTAAAGGTACTCTAGTGTTCACTTTGTTGTATTAATATAAACTTATGTTGTATGAATATAGCACAGGCTCAAACACGCACTACAAATAACAGCATGCCACTACACGCCCATTCTCACAAAAGGCTCTCGTGTATTAAAGTGTGGGCGTTTGAGACAGTTGAATGTTTCTTTGTACATAAGTATTGGAGTGAGTCAGTATGAGGATATTCATGTATGTGTCTTGTATGTTTATTTATTTATTTATTTATTTGGATATCCAGTAGTTGTTACATATAAAACTTACATAAAAAAATAATAGAAACAAAAATATTATAAAATGTACAACTTATGAAGGTGTCACAGCATGCACCAAAAAATTACTAAACAATATAAACGTAAAAAAAAATACATAAAAAATTTAAACTATATACATTATACTATATACTATATACATTATATTATATACATTGTAATATACAAGGTAAGATACACATATGTCAATCCACATACACTACAGGTATCATTGTTAAAATTTAGTGTGGATTGATTTAAATATGACAATAATAGTTGTTGCTTTTGTAACAATGAGTTTTTCATGTAAGACATATTCTGACTGATATTTGTAATTTATCACACACTTTGCGGCGAAGGGAAACATCGTGAAGAAACCTGCATATCTTTAGATATTTCCTGGGATATGTGTAACTAACCAATCCACATTGGAACAGTGTGGTAGGTATAAATTCCAACTCTTCTGTCTAAATAAGGAAATGGGAGGCCTCGCAGTGGGACAATATAGGACTTCATTTTGCTTTATACGTTGTTTATTATTAACATTACATAGTTATTCTTAAAAGTACGAATGTTATCGCTTAATATGACTATATTTATATATATTTTTGGGAAGTATTTGTAGCGAAGTTTTATTCTGTTCAAGGTGGCATGGTGGTCCATGTTGCCACAGTTAAGCAGTTTTTTAGTTATATTTAAGTTACTTTGTATAATAACTCTGGACTATTATTCTGGACAGTCGTTCTAGCAACCATAAATCACTTAAAACTTAAATAAAAAATGACTATATGATCTGTAAGGACTATAAGTTGAAATCTGTCTTTCTTTTTTTTTGTCACACGGCAGACATTTAGTTAGGTTGTGTTGAAAAATAGTCTATATTCTATTTCAATACGTTTAATATACAGTGACTCACATAAATATTCGGACACTAAGTTGATTCGAATAAATCGCTCAGTACAACAAACACCTATGGAGGGATCGGGTTGGTTTTTTTTCTCGTAATAAGACATTTATCCAAGTCAATAATAATATATATATTTAAAAATAAATCCATATCTATTCGTTGTAAAAAATCATAAAGGACTGATAGGAAGGGTATTTTTATCTACGATAGTGTCATACAAAAGTAAATTGCTAACATCTGTGGTGGAAATGCAGCTCCAAACCATCACACTGCTCCGCTGTGTTTTACTGTTCCTCTCGTATTTTATAAGAATATTCTTCGTTGAGTATTGGCCTAAAAATTACTTTTTCATCCATACCTATATAATTTTTTTTCAATGAACAGATATAAATTTATTTTGGAATATATATATTATTATTGACTTGGATATATGTCTTAATACTAGAAAAAAAAAACCGACCCGATCCCTCCATAGGTGTCCGCTGTACTGAGCGATTTATTTTAAAATACCACAAGTGTCCGAATATTTTTGCGAGTCACTGTATATGTATGTATAAATTTAATTCTTCACAGCATGTCATAGTTATACTCGTGATGTACACAATATAATAGAAGAATATATAATTTAAATAAATGTTCATTCTTTACCTGCGTTTACATTTTTTTTTATATGATGGTATACAATATATCATCCTTCTGCCCTTATCCCACTCTGAGTGGGATCGACACAACATGTTATTAAATTATGTTAATATTCGGCTAAGTATTTTACGACTGGTCGCCGGCCGGACGTCAATTTACCTTATACGACACTTCCATAAGAAATGAGGGTGGTCTATTCTGCTCAGCCAAATATCACACGGCGCTATGTAATTTAAATAAATTCCATTAGCAAAATGAACACTAACTTTAGCGGAATTAGGTCAAAAGCGGATACACTCTGGGCATAATATGAACGAAGATCAAGCAGGTCGGCTAGTCAGTAATATTTATATGATAATTATTGGAGTAAAAAAAGTAAAGTAGCGGCCTGTTACAATCCCACTGCTGGGAATAGGCCTCCTCTCCGTTTCTGGGGAGAAGGGTTGGAGCTGAGACCTATCACGCTGCTCCAATGCGGATTGGTAGGTTACACATATCTCCAGAATTCTCTAGAGATATGCAGGTTTTCTGACGATGTTTTCCTTCACCGAAAAGCATGTGATAAATTGCAGTAATCAATTAGACACATGAGTTTTAATACAAAAACTCATTGATGCCTGCTCGGGTTTGAACTCGTATTCCCCTCAAAAGAGTCGCACGGTCTCACCGCTGGGCTATCACGGCTCTATTATTTTACATTATTGGAGTACGTTATCATTATTCTGGAAAAAAATATGATATATATGGAAAATTTTAATTGCAAATTTTATTGTGCTTTGAATTGAACTTTAGCCGTGTAAAGTACAACTGCGATAGGATTTGTAAGTCATATATAAAGAGTAGCTGGTGGAATGAAAGGCATTATTCTTAAGTTCCTTCGTGAATACATTTGATACCGTATCTATTGTGATATTTTCATTGAGTATACAAAATGAACAAGTCTGTATTATTTATTCTGTGCTTAGTCGTTATATTGACGATAGTTCAAGCAAATCCTACGCCTTTTCGTTGGTGAGTAGCAGAGATTTGAAGTACCTACGAGTACCAAACCCAAATTATCGTTCATATGTATATTTAGCCCACAGTTACAATCTTAATTGACCACTTAAATTGCCATGGAGTTTTGGAAAATTATAAATATTAGGTTGTTGCAAATATTTTCTTATTTATCAAATTATTGTATGGTGATTAGTTATTTAATATTTTATAGTGCTGATGTTCAAATGAAATTGAATGACTGATTTCAAATCGTATATTCTATAGGGGACCTCAATAAATCTAAGTATGTTTTGGAGCTTTGATAGCTCAGCGTTGAGACCGTGCGTCGCTTTCGAGGTGGTCACGGGCTCAAACCCCGGGCAGGCACCGATGAGTTTTTCTATTAAAACTTATGTGTCTAGTTGATAATTGCAATTTATCACTCGCTTTTCGGTGAAGGGAAACGTCGTGATCAAACCTTTATATTTCTAGAAATATGTGTCACCTACTAATCCTCGTTGGAGCAGCGTGGTAGGTCTTCAGCTCTAAGCCTTCACTCCAGAAATAGAGAGAGGAGGCTATATGCCCAGCAACGGGATTGTAACGGCGCGTCAATTTACTTTATATACTTTACTATGTTTTAGTAAATAAACATTATGTTTTATTACAGTGGTGGAGCCAAGTTATGTGGAAGACCGATTTTAGGTGGGAAAAGACCAGGTAATGGCGGTTGTGGAACCAGTGGATGTCGCAAGCGTCCCTGCCTAACATGTGGAGGAAGTACGACGAATAATATTGGAAATGGTTCGCACAATAGAAATACTGTTCATATGCGTCGCTGAAGAAAATTATGCAGGAGTAACTGTATAAGAATATTACAAAATCACAAATAAAATGTGTTTAAATATTATTTTATGGTTTTTTTAGACTTTTTATCAATTTCCCTTTACACATAAATAAATAAATAAATATATGGGCCACTTACATACACACAGTTGTCCCTAAAAGTAAGTAACTTAATTTGGTACGCGGTAATAAATAATGCACATCGAGGCTTAGAGAGAGAAATCGAATAGATTCTGCTTCATAGAGCTTTGTCTCTGTCGCATAGACGGACGAACCCGTGTGAAACGTCACTCACTCAGTGACAGTAACATCGCTCTACGAAACCGAACTGGCCGGCTGTTTCGTTCTAAACATCGATGTGCATTATTTAATGCTGGGACTATACTTGTGTTATGGCTGACGGACAACCGGTAAATATACTACACATATAATTTTAAATACATACTTAAATACATATATACACTCAGGCTCGAAGAACCAAAAAATTGTTTATAGAAAATGTTGACCCTCGGTGGGAATAGAACCCGCGACCCACGAAGCTGAAGTCAGGGTCACTACCCACTGCGCCAACGGGCCAGTCAATACCATTGAGTATTATAGAGATGATAAAAATGCGTGGGTATAGCTACTCTTCTACCTTGTACAAGATAGAAATGACTACTACTACTACTTTTTTTATTTATTTTAAGTATTTTGGTGGACTCAGTCGTCCGTGTTGTCACCTAGGCTGCAGCTGAAAATCGGTCCCGAGTGTCACTCCATATGTCACTCGGTTCATGCGTAGCTGTATGGCTTTTTTCAAGATTGCATAAAATTTAGATGCAAAATTTGTAATGATGCATTCTATCCTACTAAAGTGTTGCACTGTATTTGTCTATGTTTTATGCAATGTTTAAATAGATATTTTTCTTTCTTTCTTTTAAATGTAACTAGTTATAAGCTTTATGTTTGAAAAGACCAACTACCGAGTTTCTTGCTGGTTCTTCTCGGTAGGAACAGCTTTCCGAACCAGCAGTAGAGTTGACGATGCAAAAGCACATGTTTAAAAGTTTACTTGAATGAAGAATATTTTGAATTTGAATATACTGTATATAAAAATACTAAATTAGTTTTTGTTATAATTATATTTTGTTATAAAGTATTTTATGTACTAGAAAGTAGTTTTTAGTTCAAGTAGTAGTTCTTATTATAGTAGCAAAATCCAATCAATCTGTTTAGTATCTTTGATTGGTTTCTAATTGTTTTTTTTTCCGTATATTTTTTCTTGAATTATTTAATGTTTCGCAGAAACATCAGATATAGAGTAAAGTGCCCAATTATTGTCACTTTTAGAACGATCGTACAAAAAGAAAAGATATCAGCGTTCCACAGTGTTTCCAAATAATGATATATTTAGGTATAGAGCGACAACTATTGTAAGATGTTGCCAGTAAAATTCTAATTAGGATATTATTTGTTATTGAATTTATGATATTTATGACACTGCAATGGTTTATCCAAATATTGACACAGAATTCCCTATTATCGTCACTTGAAATACCAGTTTATTGACACCCTTCAGTTTGATCAGTATTCAAATGTACTGATCAAAACTATAAATAAAGCACCTAGATAGGTTTGGTACATATGGTTAGGTTAGTTATTTATGTTGTAATGTTATATAAGAAACGGAAATCCAATAGATAATCTTTATTTTGAAACCTACTTATGAATAATTATCTTTTTTCTTATTCTCTATTCTTCTATCGTTAAAAAACTATATCTTCTGTAGTGTAATTTTTATTATCAGTATTATTTGTGACATATTCATATTCTAGACTATTCTGACTATTTTATTTTCTTTTCTAAGATAGGTATAAATCTATGGGGTGTGTCTACATTATAAAAACTTTCAGTAAATAATAATTTTCTTACTTCGTTGTCTTCACTTAAGTTTCACTGTTATGTTTGAGCTTATATTCTTTTTTCTGGGTCTTATTTACTTTTTCTTGCTCTTTCTTTTACTCTCTCTTCTTTTCTTGGCATGAAGAAATCTTCAGTTTTCTTCACCTTCACCAATAATACGTAAACCCTACGTAATCGTAGCGTTACGTGATTTACCCATAGCATTTGCTACGAACCCTAGTGATTTTATTAATGACAGTATTAAAGCATGTAAATGATTTTTAAAAGTAGACGCTACTTTGCGGAATTCAATAGTAAAAAAAATGTTGACGCAATTTTTTAGAAAATTAATCAAATGTGAAGATAAGAAAGCACAATCCTTTCATATATACGTGCAGGATTAGTAGCCGCACGTACCATAAATTACCACCAAAACACTACTAGACCAGTCTACAGAAAGGTTTAAATTAAGTGTAAGAGATATGCTTATACGTAAAGCATATTACAAAATTGAAAATTAGTTGGGTGATAAAAATGCCTGGATTTGAAAATCCTTTCAGCTTCATTCAAGACTGCGGTTTAAAGTAGCGGCCTGTTACAATCCCACTGCTGGGAATAGGCCTCCTCTCTCCGTTTCTGGAGAGAAGGGTTGGAGCTAAGACCTACCACTTTGCTCCAATGCGGATTGGTAGGTTACACATATCTCCAGAATTCTTTAGACATATTTCCTCACGATGTTTTCCTTCACCGAAAAGCGTGTGATAAATTGCAATTATCAATTAGATACATGAGTTTTAATAGAAAAACTCATTGGTGCCTGCCCGGGTTTGAACTCGTGTTCCCCTTGAAAGACCCGCACGGCCTCACTGCTGGGCTATCACAGCTCGACTGCGGTTTAATAATGTAAAATTGAAAATGTTTGAAAGATTGACCGCCGAGTTTCTTGCTGGTTCTTCTCGGTAAGAGCAACATTCCTAAACAGTTGTAGCTTCAAAAGTGTAGTATTCAAAAGTTCTCGAAAGAGACTTACTTGAATAAAGATTATTTTGATTTGATTTGATTTGACTTCACAAGGAACCCAGGAATAACCTTAAACCAGGAACCGAAATAAATTAATAATACCAAGGCTACGGTTTCAGAAAGTTCGTAGATCGTTTGTGGGCTTCTTTATACATTTGATAATAAATTTCTACTCTTTTATTTTTGGACACGCACTGGATGTGCATACGCACACCCCTAACGAAAATATCGAACAAATAAAACAAAGACTTATCCAATTTGGTGCAATCATTTAGAAGTTATGCGCATATAAATATTTTGGTGATTCATTTTTATTATATTCTACCTGTCGGCCACGTGTTGTTGTCGCTAAATCTGGTTTCAAAGTCCTCTCGACACAGAACGCTACAAAAAATGCTTTGATCGCTATCAAACTTTACAATATTATCCGCTGGGTCATTCTAAAGATTCCCTGAAATTTTTATCAAAATAGATTCTCCTGGTTCTGACTCTATAAATGACATACAGACAAACGCTCATTTTGTTATATATCTATACTAATATATAAAGCTGAAGAGTTTGTTTGATTGTTTGAACGCGCTAATCTCAGAAACTACTGGATTGATTTTAAAAAATTTTTGGGTCCATTTATCGAGGAAGTCTATAGAGTATGGACTATATAACATCACACTAAGATGCATAGGATAGGAGCAGCAATAAAAAATATTGCGGAAATGGCAAAATTGAAAGCTTTCCTTGCATGCGCTAAGTAAACGGTGAAAGTTATTCAAACGCCATGTATTACAAATTTGTTTCGCTCTAAAGTTCTAGATAAAAGTACGCGACAGCATATGTCTATCTTTTAAGGTTAACCAACTTTAACCCCAATAATATAAGTATTGGGGTCTACTCAAATAATAAGAATGTAGTCCACGCGAACGAAGTTGCGTTTAAAAGCTATTTCTGTCCAAATATTGTGTTTTTAAAAGTAGCTAAAGTCACCTTATAGCCCTTCAATGTTCATAATAAAAATCATATCGTTCCGTTGTTCTATTAAGTGACAGAAGTATAAACAAAAAAACAAGGAGATATCGAGCTTATCATAATTTAGGAAAAATTTATTGCATTTGGAAAATTTTAATGGCAAAGTAATTTATTTTATTGAATTGAACTTTACCCGTGTAAAGTACAGTTGAGATAAGCTTTGTAAGTCATATATAAGGACTGATTAGTGGAACAACAGGCAGTATTCAAAAGCTTCTCCGTGAACACATCTGATACCGTATCGATCGTGATATTTCGTTTAAGTTTTCACTATGAACAAGTCTGTATTATTTATTCTGTGCTTGGTCGTTATATTGACGATAGTTCAAGCAAATCCTACTCCTTTTCGTTGGTGAGTAGTAGACTGCATCGGTTTCAAAGTCACGTTATAATTGCAGTTAGCTAATGTATACTTTTTAATTGACTTATATTATCATGGTATATTGAAAAACTATAGGTTGTATGATTGGATCATACATTACTTGTTTGCTAATAATTTTTTTAAGGTTAATATGGAAATATTTTAATGATTTTTTTTTATTACAGCGGTGGAAAGGGACCATGTAACAGACCAAATTGGGGTGGCGGCGATAATGGCTGTGGAGATAATGGTTGTAGTGAAATTCGACCAAAACCTTGCAGCACTTGCGGAGGAAATAAAGTAACTAATGTTGGGAATGGTGAGAGAAATACAAACGATGTCGTTATATATAGTTGATAACAAATATCAAGGGGTACAACTAATAGCTCATATTTGTATTATATCATGGTACACAATATAAAATTGTTATTAGAGCAATAAAATTTGTCAAAGTATAGTTGTTTGTATTATTCCTCCCGTTCAATGATTACTATCTATATATTAATGATTCGTGAAGCTAGCACTTTTGGCTTGCAGCGCTTGAGATCCAGCGATGAAGTACATTGCTCGTAAAAATGAAAACAGTGAAGCCAAGTGTTATTGTTAGAGTTGTTTGGTGATAACGTTAGATGGCAGCACTAATCTTTTGTTTCGCACTATTGTTTGTCATTTGCATTTTCCATACCCGGATGGATATGGAAAATATACAATACGCCGAGGCGAATGAATCTCCATAGAGATCTCAATCTTCCCACGATAGCCAATCTTTTTAAACGTTCTCGAAGACTTACTTCGAGAAAGCGTCCATTCATCCGAACCCCCTTATAGCGGCCGCGTCCAACTATAAGGTGTTTAACTTCCCCAACAAGTTTCACAGGCGCCCTAAGAGCGTCCTTAATGACCCCGACGATGCTATTACAGCATCGAACAAGATATACACACAAAACACACACAAACAGCGTCTTCGCTGGCGAGGACGAGGTACCCGCTTGCTGTGTCAAGCGGCCGCAGCCCTCTGCCGCGGCCGCCGTGATGCAGACTTCTTCAAAGTCAATGTGTTAGATACAGTCCTCCAAAACGCGCCGCTTTAAGCCGAGGTTCGGTCTCGTAGGAGACACCCTTAAGGCGACGCTCCCAATAAGTTGCGAGTGCCTAAAAACACTCGTTTACTTATCAATTTTATCCGGCGAAGCTTCTGCGCTCGCCCATCCCACCGGTGACGCTGTAAAAGCCATTAGGGCTAACAGCATTAGACACATTCGAAAACGCCGAGGTGTGATGGTTGTAGGTTGGTGAGATCGTTCTTTAGGATTTTAGGACTTGCTTTAGGTAGTGTAATAATAATAAGTTGAGTGTTTAATCGATTTAGTGGTAAAATGCAAATTGCAATTTGGTTTGAAACTAAGAAATTAGAAGTTATCGAAGGATTGTTCAAAACAGTTATATTTTTTTATCCTCTTCCACACATTTGTATTTTGTACATGCTGTTAGAGATTTTTCTGTAGATAATTAAAAGAGATATATAATCAGTATATATATATTCTGGTACATCTCAAAGGGATTAGACAGCGGTTTCAATGAACACTCATAGGTTTTCCAAGTTCTCGAACTTTTCCGTAATATTCAACAATTTTTATATATCCAGTAATAAGGAATTTATTTTAACAAATTTTGAATTCAAACTTTCGTCCTTAATCAGAATGATTAAGGACGAAACCCATTGATATAATCGTATGAAAATAAGTTTGGCAATTTTTGAATTCACAATGAAAAGACGGACGCGGTGGGTCACTTTGATTTATAATATTAAAGAATATGTATGAATTTCATAACTTTGCTATTTATTTTATTTTCTATATAAGTAAAATCGTTATTATTGAAGTTTAATATGATTTACCCATAACACTTGCTACAGCATTAGCTACATATTCTTCTGATTTTATTAATGTTAGTTTAACAGCATGTAAAGATTTTATGAAGTAGGCGTTACTTTGTGGAATTAAATGTTAGAAAATCTGTTAAATATCAAGTGTAGGAAGCATTATCCGTTTATATCTTATACATGCAAAATTAGTAACCGCAGGTACCATAAATCACTACACAAGAATTGCACACATTCACTAAGACTTTCCACGATCGGTTTACCCCGTAAGCGAAACATTTTATTTTTGATGTTTGTATTACTGATATTGATATGTTGGAGATAATCAAATATACCCAATGCATCTCTAAAAACAAACGAGAGTACACAATGCTAAAGTCGCTTTTGCGGCTGAAATCTAGTAGTATAATAATAATTCTACCATTATATAATTTCTATAATTATACCAGCGCATGTAGGCATAACTTGAAATGAAAATGCCTATGACTTGTGACGATGGTATCCTAGTAGTTCTACGGCCTTTTGATTCTGACTAAAAAGGTAACAGTGTTATTAAAGCTTTGTCATAAATTATGGAATGAGTACTTTGATAAGAGATCCAAAGAATTTGTTATCTAGTATAGGACGATCCAATCACAACCTCCTAGAATACCCATGGTTTGATGACCCATTGTGTCAAACAGACATAATTCTTATGCTCCACCTTTGCTCTCGACACATTTCATTGAAGAAGTTCGTATTTATATTGAAATGTGTAAAATCGCCAAACTGTAGTTTCTATATAAACTAGAAGATTTTTACCATATTCTATCTATCTATCATGGAATGTGACCAGAACCAAAATATCAGATCAAAATATCTAGTCATAATCTGTTAATTGGTTACTGTATATTATTTTGGCATTTCCGTTATCTAGAACAACTAAAGATTTGCTATATTTAACCAAAATGGGCTTAGAAAATAGATACATTTCGTTATATTAAGTTAGCATTTACAAATTAAGTTCTTTCACAGAGTGGCACACTTACTTATGCGAATTAACTGTAAAAATAAAAATAAAGAGGCTGAAAGACAATCGCGAATTTGGTGAAACGATTGTCAGAACTATCGTGCTTCCTACATGTAATATTTTAGCTTAAGAAACTATATTATGGCAAAATAATTCGGTCACTACTCTCGTAACACTTTGGTAATCTTAGGATTTTGATACTTAAGTAATTTAATTCAGCTTCAGTCCACTTAAGCATTCCAAAAGTGTAAATAAATAAATAAATATAAATATATGGGACACTTACACACACGGTATATATAAGCTGTGATAGCCCAGCGGTGAGATCGTGTGACTCTCTAGTGACGATCATGGGTTTAAACCCCAGGCAGGCACCAATGAGTTTTTGTATTAAAAATGTATGTGTCTAATTGATATTTGCAATTTATCACACGCTTTGCGGTGAAGGAAAACATCGTGAGGAAACCTGCATATCTCTAGAGAATTCTGGGGATATGTGTAACCTACCAATCCGCATTGGAGCAGCGTGGTAGGTCTTAGCTCCAACCCTGTCTCCAAATATGGAGAAAGGAGGCCTATGCCCAGCAGTGGGATAGTAACAGGCCGTTACTTTACTTTACTTTTACTTACACACACGGTCGTCTATCCCCAAAGTAATAAACTTAATACTTGTGGTAGGGGTGACGGACAACAGGTAAATATACTACATAATAAATAAATACATATTTAAACACAAATATACACCCGGGCTCGAAGAACCAACAAATTCTTTATAGAAAATGTTGGCCCTCGGCGGGCTTCCTACTGCGTCAACGGGCCAGTCAAGAAACGAATGCATCAAGCATGGGACTTGAAGAGATGCTTTGCCATGCCAAAAGCTCTGAATTTCTTACGATTTAGCCTGATCAATTATCTCCATTAGTATCTACGGAACAGAGATTTATTTTGACGTTAATATATAGGTCGTAAGGAACCTGATTGAAGCGATTTTTGTACTATATTGTTAAAAAACTAACTCTCGACATGCCTTCATGATGTCATAGAAGTGATTTAATGCGAATCATAAATAGAGTTATTATCCTACAGTAAGGGAGCAAGCCTCAGAAAAAAAAGAAAAAACAAATATATTTATCTGTCTGTTTTTCTTGCGCATTATCTGAAAAATGGGCTTAGTTAGTTGGATCAGTTTGGATGTTGGAATATTTTAAACTATTTTTTCCGCATAATGGCTGCGATGGGCTGTTTATGAAAAAATGTACTAAAATGTTATTTTCAGAGTTGTATTAGTTGAGCCTTAATATTCTTTTTTTGTATGTTTTCATTAATCTCTAGTGTTTATTTTTAGATTTATAATTGTAACATTGTAACGAATGATGTGATCTTCTATAATTAGTACTACATATTGATTTAAAACTATACGGGACATATGTTGGATGATTTATCGTGTAATGCTGTTGAAGATCCGAATAAATAAATAAATAATTTTCCTTTTGCAAAAAAAGCAAATTTTGAAAATGTGCTAAAAATGTACAAAGCATTTAAGGCGCTGAACAGAGCCAAATAGGCTGACTTTAAACACGTTTTTAACAAAAGCTATAGGGATGACGATTAAAAGAAAAATATATGTTAATATACATCATATCTCAGAGAGAATGTAAGATTTCAAAACATGATTACGATACTTTTTTTCGATAAAAAAAATTGGTAAATAGACCTCTGATTTTTACTTTGATCGTAAATATCTCTAATATTTATCAACAAAAATTGGTAAAATTAATAAGACTAATAAATCATTATAATATAAAGAGAATGTAAGATTTAAATTTTGAATTAATTAAGATATTTCATTCAAATTAAATATTTTTTAGAAAATAGCAAAACTGAAACGAGTCATCGTCTCGCTTCTCTTTTACATCTACGAAGATAGACAGTGATCGCTGAGGCGCGCTGCTATACGGACGTGTGTCGCTAGCTGCCGCCTTTTGTGACTATTCCTTGTTGATAATATGTCTTTTTTTAGGTGTTTAGTTATAGTTTCAGCATACTTAGTTTTATAAGATTAATTAGACATAAGTTTTTAAATAAATTGTACAAAAAAAGTTTGGATAAAATAGTGTACACCTACAATAGGTGTTAAAAAATTAAGTTTGTCGCTACGCCGTCGCAGAAATCGTGGGCGTGGCTTATATGCCGAAATCTGAATTTACGCCAGCTCTGTTCAGCGCCTTAAGTTGTTAAATGTATTTAGTAAATTTAAAGTAAAAACCTGCCATGCATATTTCGCTACGCATTGTAACAGTCTCAGCCCTACATTCTTGTCAAAATTAATATTTTTTTAAAATTTCGATATTTCAGCAAATAAGCGTTTGTTTGTCACGCAATTACATTTTTTCGCATCTATAATTGATGCTTTAACCATAAAAAATAAAAATTGGAAAATTCAAATTTTCATCATTTTGGCCGAACGTCGCGACAGCCGCCGTTCTATAGTAAAGAGAGGTGGTGGAACACGGAGTGCATAAGTGACCTATACGGACACTTATAAAGTATTGAACTAATGTTATTGTAGATGTGTACTTGGGGCGATACTTTTTTGGACGCCCCTTAGCTTAGTTAGTGATACCACGAATGACCATTATAGCATGGCCATTATATTATTAGAGCCGCTGGTCGGATCTTTATTAACAAGGCTGCGGACCAGCTTTAGACAGTGTGGCCTGCACAACTCATACTTTACGTGGCTTGCCACGTAACATTTTTTACATTACTTGTTCTTGTATTGGTGGTGCGCTGAGCTTGCGCATCTCGTAATCGAGTGCCTCTGTGTGTGAATCCACTATATGGTTTTGGGTATTTATAAGTTTTATAGCATTCATGTAATGCTTCACACACGACATTATTATTGAATATTATTCCACTGCGGTGGAACACAATTACTATATTATATCTAAATGCCGAACACACCGCTACAAGTTGCCTTGCAACATGTGCTATTTAGTTTTAAGATGATTTCCATTATGTGGAATTTATACGTTTTATACGTATTATACTGTATGTGGTATTTACCATGGAACGCACCGTTGCAATGTGTGCTGGCGACATACTCCCTACTGTATATGAGAATTGGTAATTTATTATCAATATTACCAGGCTTTGTGCCTTTGGCTTATGCCTTATTTTATAGCTCCGGCTATTTATTATTTGGGCCTCGATTATACACCAGGCACTCGTGCCTATTATGTCAACGGTGGTTTTGTTGACACTCCGACAATAATGGGTTTATTGTCGGAGTTGCAGGCGCACTATAAACAGGGACCCCACCTATGGGGGGGGGGAGCTCATATGTATGGGCGGAGCTCACCGTTGGTAGCGGGTGAGGAGCTACTGACCACCTACCCCTTTTAACGTTTTTCTTAACGAGAAACTTAAATATCGGGAATGGTGCCATTATTTCAAGTTATTCTTCGGAAAGGCTTAATATTTCATGGGGTTTATATTATCACAATCTTCAGTCCCTTCTGATGGCTAAACAATCCAATATTCAAATTAATATTACATATTAATTTGAATATTAAATATTAAACTGATTATTTCACACTGATGACAAACAATCGTTTTATGCTATTAAAATGATATTCAAAACTTAAAGCTCTCTGTCGAGCAAGTTGATATAAACTAAGAATGTAGAGTCTGACGGCTTGTTATAAATTAAAGATATATTTAAATATTATTATTATTATTATAAAAGTATAATGTGATATTAATCACATTATTTTATTTTATCTAAGGTTTTATTTTGACTCCTTTAGTTGATGGACACTCGGCCTCTGACGCTCTAAAAGAATTTGAGTTATTACAATACACAACGTAGTATGGGTCCTAGCCACTTAGACGAATCACAAGCCAATATATGTTTAAGGTGCTAGCGCCTTCGGGCGTGTTTTACGCATTTCGACGCTTGAGCGCGAGTGCTCTAGCGACGATTTAAATATCTTAAATATTTTTAAGACGAATGGAGGGGGAGATAGTTACAGCATGTGTCATTAGACAAAGATAAGTATGGATATCTCATCTTCCGTCTTTTAGTATTTGGACACACGCACTGCCTATGCTTCTACTCTATGTATAATAACTCCATAACTCTAGGGTATCGCAAGTGCAGACACTAAAGTTCCAATAATTAAATATAAAATTACTTGCAGAAGGTTAAACGAGGTCACATTGTTTGTAGGTTTCCATTGTTTATTTAAAACTAGCTCGAACTAGGCGAATTCGTACCACCATATTTTTTATAATTTTTTCAATATCAACCTCCGGACAATGACGAACACATAAACGAAAGATTTATCCAATTTGGTGCAGGCGTTTGGAAGTTATGCGTGTGCAAATATTTCAGCAATTCATTTTTATAATATACTAGTTGTCCGACCACGCGTTGCTGCGGCTCAGTCTGGTCTCGAATTCCCATCAAAACAGAACTGAAAAAAAAATGTTTCGATTGCCACAAATCTTTATGAGATCATCCGCTGGGTCATTTTAAAGATTGTCTGAAAATTTAGTCAGAATAGGTCCAGCCGTATCGCTATCTATAAAGGACAAACAGAAAAACATTCATTCTTATATATAAGAATAGACATTAGTAAGCTGTTTCTGGCCAAACGGTGAGTTTGGGTGACAAAACTAAGCTAGCTAAAATCTCCTTACAGCTCTCCAATCTTCATATTAAAAATCGTATCGATTACTCTAATCAGAAAAAACAGAACAACAAACGAAAAAACACAGAGTTATTGACCTTATCATTAGTTTGGAAAAATTTATTGTATTTGGAAAATGTTAATGACAAATTGAACTACATTATTGCATTGAACTTTAGCTGTGTAAAGTACAATTGAGATAAGCTTTGTAAGTCATATATAAAGACTGGATGGTGGAATAACAGGCAGTATTCTAAAGATCCTCCTTGAACACATCTGTTACCATATCGATTGTGATATTTTGATTAAGTTTTCACAATGAACAAGTCTGTATTATTAATTCTGTGCCTGGTCGTTATATTGACCATAGCTCAAGCAAATCCTACACCTTATCACTGGTGAGTAGCAGATTTCATCAGTTCCCCAGTCACGTTATAATTACAGTTAGCTAATGTATACTTTTTAATTGACTTTTATTATCATGGTGTATTGAAAACCTATAGGTTGTATAACTGAGTGATCGTTACTTGATTGCTTATAAATTTTTTAAGTTAATATGGAAATATTTTAATGATTTTCTTTTATTACAGCGGTGGAAGGGGACCATGTAACAGACCGAGTCGGGGTGGCAGCGATAATGGCTGTGGAAACAATGGTTGTAGTGAAATTCGACAGAAACCTTGCAGCACTTGCGGAGGAAGTAAAATAACTAATGTTGGGAATGGTGAGCGCAATACAAACGATGTCGTTATATATAGTTGAGAACAAATATCAAGGGGTACCACTAATAGCTGATATTTATATTATAATATGGTACACAATATGTAATTGTTGTTAGAGCAATAAAATTCGTCTAAGTATAGTTGTTTATATTATTGATCCCGTTCAACGATTATATCTATAATATACTAGTTCGTGAAGCCAGAACTTTGGCTTGCAGCGCTTTGGTACCAGGAATGAAGTGCATTGCTCGTGAAAATGAAAACAGTGAAGACAAGTGTAATTATTTTTATTCGATCCACTTCCGCACATTTATTTTGTACATGCTATTAGAGATATTTCTGTAGATAGTTAAAAAAGAAATATACTCAGTATATAACAGTATATATATTGGGTGGTTAAGTTTTAAGGGCCGATGTTGATTTTGAATAAAATACAAATTGTTTAGGAGATTATAGTCATTTCTTTCTATTATGATAATATGCTATGGTTCAATTATGTATGAAACAAAATATCGGCCAAATGGCCGCCGCGGCCTCGGCGGCACACCTCCATCCGATGGTCCAAATTTTTGATGACGCTGAGGCATAATTGAGGTGATATGCCGTTAATGTACCGAATTATACAGTACGAGCTGTACGAGGATGCACTGGTGTTTTCACATCTCCTACAGACCCAGTTTGCTCAAATTTTTGCACAATTTTTCCGATTGCACACACATTTGGACGATTAAATTGAACGAAAAAATCACGAAGTGCACGATGTGCATTTTGACTTGAACGCCCATTTTCATAATAAGCCTGAATGAACTTTTGTGTATCTTTCAATGGTTTAAATTGAGTTAGTTTGAAATTAGGAAATGTCAAATGAAATGCAAAAAAAAAAAACTTGACGTTTGGGTATGGTTCACATTTTCCGCAATTTTAATAAATAACAATGAATTCAAACATTCATCCTTCATATGGTAATCATCATCATCAGCCATTCTTATAATTGTTGTAAAAGTTTGGCAATTTTTGAGTTCACGACGAAAAGACGGACGCGGACGAAGTGACCCACCATTTTGTTTTATAGTATTAAAGAATATGTATGAATTTCATAACTTTGCTATATATTTTTTTTCTATATGAGTAAAATCGTTATTACTGAAGTTCAATATGATTTACCTATAACATTTGCTACAAATCCTTCTCATTTTAATAAGGTTAGTTTTGAAGCATGTAAATAATTATGAGAAGTAGGCGTTACTTTGCGGAATTCAATGGTAGAAAATGAAAATCTGTTTTGATATTTAGTCAAGTGTAGGAAGCACAATCCGTTAATATCCTATACATGTAAGATTAGTAACCGCAGGTACCATAAACCACTACACAAGAATACACACATTGACTAAGACGATTTCCACGATCGTTTCACCCCGTAAGCGAAACATTTTATTTTTGATGTAAAGATTACTGATCTTGATATGTCGGAGATAATCAAATATACCCAATGCATGTCTAAAAACCAACGTAATTACATAAATTTACCATTAAAATTACAAAAAAGTATTCATTATTCCTCAGGAAATATGATTCTACAAAATTTTCACAGACGGATCGTAAGGAAATAATAGTTTAGGAGCTGCTTTTTTCGACGAACGTTTTGATTTTAGAGTTAAATTAAAAATTAAATGTAATATACCTGTAATGTCCTTAAAATTTTAAGCTATCGTGGAAGCTTTTTCATATACTGAAACAATTCTTGACGATAGAATTGCTATTTTTGCAGACTCTAAATGTGCCTTTCAACACTTGGCCCAGGCATATAATATTAAAGTCGCTTTTGTGGCATAAATTTAGTGGTAAAAAAATATTCTACAATAGATACCAGCGCATGTAGGCACAGCTGGAAATGAAAATGCCGATCGCTTAGCTAAACAAGTTTGTGACGATGGTATCCTAGTAGTAGCTTTGTCATAAATTATGGAATGGTACTTTAATAAGAGATCCAAAGATTAGGATATCTGGTAAAGGACGATCCAGTCACAACCTCCTAGAGTACCATGGTTTGATGATACCACATTGTGTCGAGCAGACATAAATCTTATGCTCCACTTTCGCTCTGGACACAATCCATTTAATAAGTTAGCATTTTTATTGAAATGTGTAAAATCGCTCAACTGTAGTTTCTGTAACAAATTAGACGATTTTTACGATATTATAATGGAATGGAAAGAACCAAAATATCAGAAAAATAAAACCCAGGCATAAACTGTTAATTAGTTACTGTATAGTATTTTGGCAATCCCGTTATCCAGAACAGCTAAAGATTTGCTATATTTAACTATAATCGGCTTATAAAATAGATAAGTTTCTTTATGTATTAGAATTCACAATTGATGTTCATTCACGGAGTGGCATTCTTGCTTAAGCGAATTAACTGTAAAAATAAAAATAAAGAAAAGATAGGCTAAACGAAAAAAGCGCGAAGTCGGTGAAACGATTGTGATAACTAGCGCGCTTCCTACATGTAATATTAGGGCAAAATAATTCGATCATAACTCTCGTAACACTTTTATTAGGATTTTGATACTTAAGTTATTTAGTTCAGCTTCAGTCTACATAAGCATTACAAAAGTGTCAATAAATAAAAAAATATAAATATACGGGACACTTACAGACACGGTCGTCCATCCACAAAGTAAGTAACTTAATACTTGTGGTATGAGTGACGGACAACAGGTAAATATACTACATATATAATAAATAAATATATATTTAAACACAAATATACACCCAGGCTCGAAGATCCAACGTCAACGGGCCAGTCAAGAAAGGAATGCATCAAGCATGGGACTTGAAGAGACGCGTTGCCAAAAGTTCTGAATTTCTTTCGAGTTCAACATGATTGTTAACACACCAAGATCATTACCATTTCGTCTCCATTAGTATCTACGGAATATAGATTTATTTTGACGTTAATATATAAGTCGTAAGGAACCTGTTTGAAGCGATTTTTATACTATACTGTTAAAAAACTAACTCTCGACATGCCTTCATGATGTCGTAGAATTTAATGATTTAATGAATGATGAGACTGAGAAAAATTTAATGCGAATCATAAATAGACTTATTATGCTAGAGTAGGGGAGCAAGCCTAAGAAAAAAAAGAAAAAACAAATATCTGAAAAATGGGCTTAGTTAGTTGGATCAGTTTGGATGTTGGAATATTTTAAACTATTTTATTCAGGATATTGGCTGCGGTGGGCTTTCATTGTTTATAAAAAAAATGTACTAAAATGTTATTTTCTAAGTTTTATTAGTTGAGCCTTAATGTTGTTTTTTCATGTTTTCATTAATCTCTAGTGTTTATTTTTATGTTTATAATTATAACATTGTAACGAATGATGTGATCTTCTATGATGGGTACTACATATTGAATTTAAAACTATACGGGACATATGTTGGATGATTTATCGTGTAATGCTGTTGAAGATCCGCGTGTGTCATTAGACAAAGATAAGCATAGGTATCTCATCTTCCGTCTTTTAATATTTGGACACACGAACTGCCTATGCTTCCCTACTCTATGTATAACTCCATAACTCTATCGAAAGTGCAACTTTCCAAAAATTGATCTACAATCACGTATGCGACACTGAAATTACTTGCAGAACGTTAAACGAGTTCATATTGTTTGTAGGTTTTGATTGTTTGTTTAAAACTAGCTCTAACCAGGCGAATTTGTACCGCCATATTTTTTTATAATTTTTTCAATATCAACCTCCGGACAATAAAGAACACATAAACGAAAGATTTATCCAATTTGGTGCAGGCGTTTGGAAGTTATGCGCGTGCAATCATTTCGGCGATTAATTTTTATAATATACTAGTTGTCCGGCCACGTGTTGCTGCGGCTCAGTCTGGTTTCGAATTCCCATCAAAACAGAACTGAACAAAAAATGCTTCGATCGCCACAAATCTTTATGGGATCATCCGCTGAGTCATTTTAAAGATTGTCTGAAAATTTAATTAGAATAGGTCCAGCCGTTTCGTTATCTATAAAGGACAAACAGAGAGACATTCATTCTTATATATAAGAATTGACATTAGTAAGCTGTTTCTGGCCAAACGGTGAGTTTGCGTGACAAAACTAAGCTAGCTAAAATCTCCTTACAGCTCTCCAATCTTCATATTAAAAATCGTATCGATTGCTCTAATCAGAAAAAACAGAACAACAAACGAAAAAACACAGAGTTATTGACCTTATCATTAGTTTGGAAAAATTTATTGTATTTGGAAAATGTTAATGACAAATTGAGCTACATTATTGCATTGAACTTTAGTTGTGTAAAGTACAATTGAGATAAGCTTTGTAAGTCATATATAAAGACTGGATGGTGGAATAACAGGCAGTATTCTAAAGATCCTCCGTGAACATATCTGTTACCATATCGATTGTGATATTTTGATTAAGTTTTCACAATGAACAAGTCTGTATTGTTAATTCTGTGCCTGGTCGTTATATTGACCATAGCTCAAGCAAATCCTACACCTTATCACTGGTGAGTAGCAGATTTCATCAGTTCCCCAGTCACGTTATAATTACAGTTAGCTAATGTATACTTTTTAATTGACTTTTATTATCATGGTGTATTGAAAACCTATAGGTTGTATAACTGAGTGATCGTTACTTGATTGCTTATAAATTTTTTAAGTTAATATGGAAATATTTTAATGATTTTCTTTTATTACAGCGGTGGAAGGGGACCATGTAACAGACCGAGTCGGGGTGGCAGCGATAATGGCTGTGGAAACAATGGTTGTAGTGAAATTCGACAGAAACCTTGCAGCACTTGCGGAGGAAGTAAAATAACTAATGTTGGGAATGGTGAGCGCAATACAAACGATGTCGTTATATATAGTTGAGAACAAATATCAAGGGGTACCACTAATAGCTGATATTTATATTATAATATGGTACACAATATGTAATTGTTGTTACAGCAATAAAATTCGTCTAAGTATAGTTGTTTATATTATTGATCCCGTTCAACGATTATATCTATAATATACTAGTTCGTGAAGCCAGAACTTTGGCTTGCAGCGCTTTAGTACCAGGAATGAAGTGCATTGCTCGTGAAAATGAAAACAGTGAAGACAAGTGTAATTATTTTTATTCGATCCACTTCCGCACATTTATTTTGTACATGCTATTAGAGATATTTCTGTAGATAGTTAAAAAAGAAATATACTCAGTATATAACAGTATATATATTGGGTGGTTAAGTTTTAAGGGCCGATGTTGATTTTGAATAAAATACAAATTGTTTAGGAAATTATAGTTTTATATATAGGAAATTATATTTCTTTTTATTATGATAATATGCTATGGTTCAATTATGTATGAAACAAAATATCGGCCAAATGGCCGCCGCGGCCTCGTCGGCACACCAATGATCCAAATTTTTGATGACGCTGAGGCATAATTGAGGTGCTATGCCGTTAATGTACCGAATTATGCAGTACGAGCTGTACGAGGATGCACTGGTGTTTTCACATCTCCTACAGACCCAGTTTGCTCAAATTTTTGCACAATTTTTCCGATTGCACACACATTTGGACGATTAAATTGAACGAAAAAATCACGAAGTGCACGATGTGCATTTTGACTTGAACGCCCATTTTCATAATAAGCCTGAATGAAATTATGTGTATCATTTCATGGTTTAAATTGAGTTAGTTTGAAATTAGGAAATGTCAAATGAAATGCAAAAAAAACTTGACGTTTAGGTATGGTTCACATTTTCCGCAATATTTAATAATTAACAAATTCAAATTCAAATTCAAAATATTCTTTATTCAAGTAAACTTGTAAACAAGTGCTTTTGAATCGTCAACTTTACTGCTGGTTCGGAAAGCTGTTCCTACCGAGAAGAGCCAGCAAGAAACTCGGCGGTTGCTCTTTTTAAAATATAAATCTTAGAACTAGTTACATTTATTTATTACTGTCTTGTACAGGGTAGAAGTGCACCTATATCCACACATCCTTATTATCAATGTAAGCCTCCACGGTATAATAGGCTTTCTGTATCAGCCTCTTTTTAACAGTATTTTTAAATTGCTGTAATGGCAAAGTTAAAATTGATTGTGGAATTTTGTTATAGAATCTTATACCCAAACCCACAAACGACTTACGTACTCTTACAAGGCGCAAAGCAGGAGCCGCAAGCTTATGTCGGTTCCTACTTTGTCTATTATATACATCGCCAATCTTTTTATAATTATGTATATTTTTATGCACAAAAATCAAATTGCTAAAAATATACTGTGAAGCTAACGTAAGAATACCTGTTTCCTTAAACTTCTCTCGCAGGGAATCACGCGAATTCAAATTATAAATGCCACGTATGGCTCTTTTTTGCAATACAAAAATTTTCTCAATATCAGCGCATTTACCCCATAACATTATTCCATAAGACATAATGCTATGTGCTATAACAATGAATTCAAACATTCATCCTTCATCTGGTAATCATCATCATCAGCCATTCTTATAAAATTCTGTCATTTGATAAAATCGCATGAATATAAGTTTGGCAATTTTTGAGTTCACGACGAAAAGACGGACGCGGACAAAGTGACCCACCACTTTGTTTTATAGTATTAAAGAATATGTATGAATTTCATAACTTTGCTATATATTTTATTTTCTATATGAGTAAAATCGTTATTATTGAAGTTCAATATGATTTACCCATAGCATTTGCTACAAATCCTTCTCATTTTAATAAGGTTAGTTTTGAAGCATGTAAATAATTATGAGAAGTAGGCGTTACTTTGCGGAATTCAATGGTAGAAAATGAAAATCTGTTCTTGATATTTAGTCAAGTGTAGGAAGCACAATCCGTTAATATCCTATACATGTAAGATTAGTAACCGCAGGTACCATAAACCACTACACAAGAATACACACATTGACTAAGACGATTTCCACGATCGTTTCACCCCGTAAGCGAAACATTTTATTTTTGATGTAAAGATTACTGATCTTGATATGTCGGAGATAATCAAATATACCCAATACATCTCTAAAAACCAACGTAAGTACATAAATTTACCTTTAAAATTATAAAAAAGTATTCATTATTCCTCAGGAAATATGATTCTACAAAATTTTCACAGACGGATCGTAAGGAAAAAATAGTTTAGAGTTAAACTAAAAATTACATGTAATATACCTGTAATATCCTTAAAATTTTAAGCTATCGCGGAAGCTTTTTCATATGCTGAAACAATTCTTGACGATAGAATTGCTATTTTTGCAGACTCTAAATGTGCCTTTCAACAATTGGCCCAGGCATATAATATTAAAGTCGCTTTTGCGGCATAAATTTAGTGGTAAAAAATATTCTACAATAGATACCAGCGCATGTAGGCACAGCTGGAAATGAAAATGCCGATCGCTTAGCTAAACAAGTTTGTGACGATGCTATCCTAGTAGTAGCTTTGTCATAAATTATGGAATGGTACTTTAATAAGAGATCCAAAGATTAGGATATCTGGTAAAGGACGATCCAGTCACAACCTCCTAGAGTACCATGGTTTGATGATACCACATTGTGTCGAGCAGACATAAATCTTATGCTCCACTTTCGCTCTGGACACAATCCATTTAATAAGTTCGCATTTTTATTGAAATGTGTAAAATCGCTCAACTGTAGTTTCTGTAACAAATTAGACGATTTTTACGATATTATAATGGAATGGAAAGAACCAAAATATCAGAAAAATAAAACCCAGGCATAAACTGTTAATTAGTTACTGTATAGTATTTTGGCAATCCCGTTATCCAGAACAGCTAAAGATTTGCTATATTTAACTATAATCGGCTTATAAAATAGATAAGTTTCTTTATGTATTAGAATTCACAATTGATGTTCATTCACGGAGTGGCATTCTTGCTTAAGCGAATTAACTGTAAAAATAAAAATAAAGAAAAGATAGGCTAAACGAAAAAAGCGCGAAGTCGGTGAAACGATTGTGATAACTAGCGCGCTTCCTACATGTAATATTAGGGCAAAATAATTCGATCATAACTCTCGTAACACTTTTGTTAGGATTTTGATACTTAAGTTATTTAGTTCAGCTTCAGTCTACATAAGCATTCCAAAAGTGTCAATAAATAAAAAAATATAAATATATGGGACACTTACACACACGGTCGTCCATCCACAAAGTAAGTAACTTAATACTTGTGGTATGAGTGACGGACAACAGGTAAATATACTACATATATAATAAATAAATACATATTTAAACACAAATATACACCCAGGCTCGAAGATCCAACGTCAACGGGCCAGTCAAGAAAGGAATGCATCAAGCATGGGACTTGAAGAGACGCGTTGCCAAAAGTTCTGAATTTCTTTCGAGTTCAACATAATTGTTAACACACCAAGATCATTACCATTTCGTCTCCATTAGTATCTACGGAATATAGATTTATTTTGACGTTATATATAAAACGTAAGGAACCTGTTTGAAGCGATTTTTATACTATACTGTTAAAAAACTAACTCTCGACATGCCTTCATGATGTCGTAGAATTTAATGATTTAATGAATGATGAGAATGAGAAAGATTTAATGCGAATCATAAATAGAGTTATTATGCTAGAGTAAGGGAGCAAGCCTAAGAAAACAAAGAAAAACAAAATATCTGAAAAATGGGCTTAGTTAGTTGGATCAGTTTGGATGTTGGAATATTTTAAACTATTTTATTCAGGATATTGGCTGCGGTGGGCTTTCATTGTTTATAAAAAAAATGTACTAAAATGTTATTTTCTAAGTTTTATTAGTTGAGCCTTAATGTTGTTTTTTCATGTTTTCATTAATCTCTAGTGTTTATTTTTATGTTTATAATTGTAACATTGTAACGAATGATGTGATCTTCTATGATTGGCACTACATATTGAATTTAAAACTATACGGGACATATGTTGGATGATTTATCGTGTAATGCTGTTGAAGATCCGCGTGTGTCATTAGACAAAGATAAGCATAGGTATCTCATTTTCCGTCTTTTAATATTTGGACACACGAACTGCCTATGCTTCCCTACTCTATGTATAACTCCATAACCCTATCGCAAGTGCAACTTTCCAAAAATTGATCTACAATCACGTATGCGACACTGAAATTACTTGCAGAACGTTAAACGAGTTCATATTGTTTGTAGGTTTTGATTGGTTGTTTAAAACTAGCTCTAACCAGGCGAATTTGTACCGCCATATTTTTTTATAATTTTTTCAATATCAACCTCCAGACAATGAAGAACACATAAACGAAAGATTTATCCAATTTGGTGCAGGCGTTTGGAAGTTATGCGCGTGCAAACATTTCGGCGATTAATTTTTATAATATACTAGTTGTCCGGCCACGTGTTGCTGCGGCTCAGTCTGGTCTCGAATTCCCATCAAAACAGAACTGAACAAAAAATTCGATTTCGATTGCCACAAATCTTTATGAGATCATCCGCTGGGTCATTTTAAAGATTGTCTGAAAATTTAGTTAGAATAGGTCCAGCCGTATCGCTATCTATAAAGGACATACAGAGAAACATTCATTCTTATATATAAGAATAGTAAGCTGTTTCTGGCCAAACGGTGAGTTTGCGTGACAAAACTAAGCTAGCTAAAATCTCCTTACAGCTCTCCAATCTTCATATTAAAAATCGTATCGATTGCTCTAATCAGAAAAAACAGTTATTACTTAGAGTTATTGACCTTATCATTAGTTTGGAAAAATTTATTGTATTTGGAAAATGTTAATGACAAATTGAACTACATTATTGCATTGAACTTTAGCTGTGTAAAGTACAATTGAGATAAGCTTTGTAAGTCATATATAAAGACTGGATGGTGGAATAACAGGCAGTATTCTAAAGATCCTCCGTGAACATATCTGTTACCATATCGATTGTGATATTTTGATTAAGTTTTCACAATGAACAAGTCTGTATTGTTAATTCTGTGCCTGGTCGTTATATTGACCATAGCTCAAGCAAATCCTACACCTTATCACTGGTGAGTAGAAGATTTTATCAGTTTCCAAGTCACGTTATAATTACAGTTAACTAATGTATACTTTTTAATTGACTTTTATTATCATGGTGTATTGAAAACCTATAGGTTGTATAATTGAGTGATACGTTACTTGATTGCTTATAAATTTTTTAAGTTAATATGGAAATATTTTAATGATTTTCTTTTATTACAGCGGTGGAAGGGGACCATGTAACAGACCGAGTCGGGGTGGCGGCAATAATGGCTGTGGAAACAATGGTTGTAGTGAAATTCGACAGAAACCTTGCAGCACTTGCGGAGGAAGTAAAATAACTAATGTTGGGAATGGTGAGAGCAATACAAACGATGTCGTTATATATAGTTGAGAACAAATATCAAGGGGTACCACTAATAGCTGATATTTATATTATAATATGGTACACAATATGTAATTGTTGTTACAGCAATAAAATTCGTCTAAGTATAGTTGTTTATATTATTGATCCCGTTCAACGATTATATCTATAATATACTAGTTCGTGAAGCCAAACTTTGGCTTGCAGCGCTTTAGTACCAGGAATGAAGTGCATTGCTCGTGAAAATGAAAACAGTGAAGACAAGTGTAATTATTTTTATTCGATCCACTTCCGCACATTTATTTTGTACATGCTATTAGAGATATTTCTGTAGATAGTTAAAAAAGAAATATCCTCAGTATATAACAGTATATATATTGGGTGGTTAAATTTTAAGGGCCGATGTTGATTTTGAATAAAATACAAATTGTTTAGGAAATTATAGTTTTATATATAGGAAATTATATTTCTTTTTATTATGATAATATGCTATGGTTCAATTATGTATGAAACAAAATATCGGCCAAATGGCCGCCGCGGCCTCGTCGGCACACCAATGATCCAAATTTTTGATGACGCTGAGGCATAATTGAGGTGCTATGCCGTTAATGTACCGAATTATCCAGTACGAGCTGTACGAGGATGCACTGGTGTTTTCACATCTCCTACAGACCCAGTTTGCTCAAATTTTTGCACAATTTTTCCGATTGCACACACATTTGGGTGATTAAATTGAACGAAAAAATCACGAAGTGCACGATGTGCATTTTGACTTGAGCGCCCATTTTCATAATAAGCCTGAATGAACTTTTCTGTATCTTTCAATGGTTTAAATTGAGTTATTTTGAAATTAGGAAATGTCAAATGAAATGCAAAAAAAAAACTTGACGTTTAGGTATGGTTCACATTTTCCGCAATATTTAATAATTAACAATGAATTCAAACATTCATCCTTCATATGGTAATCATCATCATCAGCCATTCTTATAATTGTTGTAAAAGTTTGGCAATTTTTGAGTTCACGACGAAAAGACGGACGCGGACAAAGTGACCCACCACTTTGTTTTATAGTATTAAAGAATATGTATGAATTTCATAACTTTGCTATATATTTTATTTTCTATATGAGTAAAATCGTTATTATTGAAGTTCAATATGATTTACCCATAGCATTTGCTACAAATCCTTCTCATTTTAATAAGGTCAGTTTTGAAGCATGTAAATAATTATGAGAAGTAGGCGTTACTTTGCGGAATTCAATGGTAGAAAATGAAAATCTGTTCTTGATATTTAATCAAGTGTAGGAAGCACAATCCGTTAATATCCTATACATGTAAGATTAGTAACCGCAGGTACCATAAACCACTACACAAGAATACACACATTGACTAAGACGATTTCCACGATCGTTTCACCCAGTAAGCGAAACATTTTATTTTTGATGTAAAGATTACATCAAAAATAAGATCTTGATATGTCGGAGATAATCAAATATACCCAATGCATCTCTAAAAACATATATTTATCTATACATAAATTTACCATTAAAATTACAAAAAAGTATTCATTATTCCTCAGGAAATATGATTCTACAAAATTTTCACAGACGGATCGTAAGGAAATAATAGTTTAGGAGCTGCTTTTTTCGACGAACGTTTTGATTTTAGAGTTAAATTAAAAATTAAATGTAATATACCTGTAATGTCCTTAAAATTTTAAGCTATCGTGGAAGCTTTTTCATATACTGAAACAATTCTTGACGATAGAATTGCTATTTTTGCAGACTCTAAATGTGCCTTTCAACACTTGGCCCAGGCATATAATATTAAAGTCGCTTTTGTGGCATAAATTTAGTGGTAAAAAAATATTCTACAATAGATACCAGCGCATGTAGGCACAGCTGGAAATGAAAATGCCGATCGCTTAGCTAAACAAGTTTGTGACGATGGTATCCTAGTAGTAGCTTTGTCATAAATTATGGAATGGTACTTTAATAAGAGATCCAAAGATTAGGATATCTGGTAAAGGACGATCCAGTCACAACCTCCTAGAGTACCATGGTTTGATGATACCACATTGTGTCGAGCAGACATAAATCTTATGCTCCACTTTCGCTCTGGACACAATCCATTTAATAAGTTCGCATTTTTATTGAAGTGTGTGAAATCGCTCAACTGTAGTTTCTGTAACAAATTGGACGATTTTTACGATATTATAATAGAATGGAAAGAACCAAAATATCAGAAAAATAAAACCCAGTCATAAACTGTTAATTGGTTACTGTATAGTATTTTGGCCATCCCGTTATCCAGAACAGCTAAAGATTTGCTATATTTAACGAAAATCGGCTTATAAAATAGATAAGTTTCTTTATGTATTAGAATTTACAATTGATGTTCATTCACGGAGTGGTATATTTGCTTAAGCGAATTAACTGTAAAAATAAAAATAAAGAAAAGATAGGCTAAACGAAAAAAGAGCGAAGTCGGTGAAACGATTGTGAGAACTATCGTGCTTCTTACATGTAACATTTTTAGCTTCAATAACATAATATTAGGGCAAAATAATTCGATCATTACTCTCGTAACACTTTTGTTAATGTTAGGGTTTTGATAGTTAAGGTATTTAATTCAGCTTCAGTCTACCTAAGCATTCCAAAAATGTAAATAAATAAATAAATATAAATATATGGGTAACACTTACACGTGTGTGTAAGTCGTCCACCCACAAAGTAAGTAACTTAATACTTGTGGTATGAGTGACGGGCAACAGGTAAATATACTACATATATAATAAATAAATACATATTTAAAAACAAATATACACCCAGGCTTGAAGAACCAACGTCAACGGGCCAGTCAACAAAGGAATGCATCAAGCCCCATACTTGAAGAGACGCTTTGCCAAAAGCTCTGAATTTCTTACGATTTAGCCTGATCAACACAATTGTTAACACACCACAATTATTACCATTTCGTCTCCATTAATATCTACGGAACATAGATTTATTTTGACCTTAATATATAGGTCGTAAGAAACCTGGTTGAAACAATTTTTATACTATACTGTTAAAAAACTAACTCTCGACATGCCTTCATGATGTCGTAGAAGTGATTTAATGCGAATCAAAAAAAAGTTATTATCCTACAGTAAGGGAGCAAGCCTAAGAAAAAAAAAAGAAAAAACAAATATATTTATCTGTCTGTTTTTCTTGCGGATTATCTGAAAAATGGGCTTAGTTAGTTGGATCAGTTTGGATGTTGGAATATTTTAAACTATTTTTTCCGCATATTGGCTGCGATGGACTTTCATTGTTTATGAAAAAGAAATACTAAAATCCTATTTTTAGAGTTGTTTTTTTATTTTTTCATTAATCACTAGTGTTTATTTTAATGTTTATAATTGTAACATTGTAACGAATGATGTGATCTTCTATAATTAGTACTACATATTGAATTTTAAACTTTATGGAATATATGTTGGATGATTTATCGTGTAATGCTGTTGAAGATTCGCGTGTGTCATTAGACAAAGATAAGTATGGGTATCTCATCTTCCGTCTTTTAATATTCGGACACACGAACTGCCTATGCTTCCCTACTCTATGTATAACTCCATAACACTAGGGTATCGCAAGTGCAACTTTCCAAAAATTTATCTTACAATCACGTATGCGACACTAAAATTACTTGCAGATCGTTGAACGAGGTCATATTGTTTGTAGGTTTCCATTGTTTATTTAAAACTAGCTCAGACTAGGCGAATTCGTACCGCCATATTTTTTTATAATTTTTTCAATATCAACCTCCGGACAATAAGGAACACGTAAACGAAAGATTTATCGAATTTGGTGCAGGCGTTTGGAAGTTATGCGCGTACAAACATTTCGGCGGATAATTTTTATAATATACTATCTGTCCGGCCACGTGTTGCTGCGGCTCAGTCTAGTTTCGAATTCCCATCAAAACAGAACTGAACAAAAAATGCTTTGATTGCCACAAATCTTTATGGGATCATCCGCTGGGCCATTTTAAAGATTGTCTGAAAATTTAATTAAAATAGGTCCAGCCGTTTCCCTATCTATAAAGGACATATAGAGAAACATTCATTCTTATATATAAGAATAGACGCCGTTTCCGGTGAGTTTTCGTGACACAATAGCTAGCTAATGTCTCCTTATTAGCTGTTCAATCTTCATATTAAAAATCGTATCGATCCGTTGCTCTATTCAGAAAAGACAGAACAACAAACGAAAAAACACAGAGTTATTGACCTTATCATTAGTTGGGAAAAATTTATTGTATTTGGAAAATGTTAATGACAAATTGAATTACATTATTGCATTGAACTTTAGCTGTGTAAAGTACAATTGAGATAAGAACGAATATACGAACGAACGAAGGAATATAAAGACTGGGTGGTGGAATAACAGGCATTATTCTGAAGATCCTTCGTGAACACATTTGATACCGTATCGACTGTGATATTTTGATCAAGTTTTCACAATGAACAAGTCTGTATTATTAATTCTGTGCCTGGTCGTTATGTTGACGATAGTTCAAGCAAATCCTACACCTTATCATTGGTGAGTAGAAGATTTTATCAGTTTCCAAGTCACGTTATAATTACAGTTAACTAATGTATACTTTTTAATTGACTTTTATTATCATGGTGTATTGAAAACCTATAGGTTGTATGATTGAGTGATACGTTACTTGATTGCTTATAAATTTTTTAAGTTAATATAGATATATTTTAATGATTTTCTTTTATTACAGCGGTGGAAGGGGACCATGTAACAGACCGAGTCGGGGTGGCGGCAATAATGGCTGTGGAAACAATGGTTGTAGTGAAATTCGACAGAAACCTTGCAGCACTTGCGGAGGAAGTAAAATAACTAATGTTGGGAATGGTGAGAAGAATATAAACGATGTTGTAATTTACAGTTGAAAACAAATATCTAGGGGTACCACTTATAATTGATATTTGTATATGTTTATATCATGGTACACAATATAAAATCGTTATGAGAGCAATAAAATTTGTCAAAACATAGTTGTTTGTATTATTGATCCCGTTTAATGAGTACATCTATTCTATATAATTATGATACGTGAATCGAGAACTTTTGGCTTGCAGAGCTTTAGATCCAGCAATGAAGTGCATTGCTCGTAAAAATGAAAACAGTTAAGACAGGTGCTATTATTTTTATTCGATCTCCTTCCACACATCTGTTTTATGCAAGCCGGTTAACCTTTTCACACTTATTATCAATAATGAATTATGTTTAATTTATTCTTTAAATCATTTATCGAGGTATATCAGCAGAAATATCAGCTATGATGTAGGCCACGGCTGTCCAAAAAGCAGCACACAAATCAAGATCATCAGGATTTTCTACATTCATTGTATCTCCTTCAGTGTGATGAAACCAAAAATATCGTTCATTCGCATTATGTAAACTAGCACCTGGCACACCCTTGTTAATGATCACACTAATGTCAGATCCAGGATTATCGTCTTCTACTAATGTTGAGGCATTCACGGAGTCGAAAAGTTTCAAAATTTCTGCTATGATACACCGAGCTTTTGGGGTCCCTGCTACAGCCAAGCCCAACGGAGCAAAAGTACCTTCATCCGATTCCATTATAAAATTAATATCTTTATGTTCTTTTCTATGTTTTTCTTCATACGCATAAGCACCAACAAGCCCTAATTCTTCCGCTGTCCAGAAAATAGATCTTAGAGTCCTTTTTGGCCTTAAGTTGAGACGTTTTAAAATAACTGGTGCTGCCCAACTTATAAATAAACCACCGCCATCATCCATAGCACCCTGTCCAACATCCCAGCTATCTATATGTCCTGAAACAATCACTAGTTTTTCAGGATAGTTTGTTCCTTTTAGGTCGATAAGAGTATTTCTCGAAACTTTTGTTTCTAATTCGGACGTCATTGTTATATTTAAAATAACTTTCTCTTTTCTGTCATAAAATCTCCTGATTAAATCTGCATCCTCTATACTTATTGCAGCGGTAGGTATCTTTTTTACATTATCTTCATAGTTCTGCGAGCCCGTGTGTGGAGTATTGATTGAAAAGGGAGCAATAGATCTAACTAACGAAGCAACAGCACCTTTTGCTGCCGCTTTTGAGGCACCTTGAGATCGGTATATGACAGTTTCTCCGTAGCTAGTAAACACTGGATCATACAAAACTATTTTGTTTTCCACTTCTTTATCTGGTAATTTATTTAGTTCATCAAAATTACGTACAACTATAACTTCGGCTGTAATACCCTTTGGTGGAGTGACAACACTTTTTCCTAGACCCAATAAGGCAATATCCTTAACTCTTGGTTGAATCATTGAAATTTTTTCATCGCCCCTAATCCAGTAAGGTACCTGAAAAAATATTTTTTTAGATAAATAAAAAATAATGTAAGGCAAAAGTAAGTTTAAACTTAAAATTTAATGTAAATATCGTAAAATAAAAGAAGAGCCATGACAAAAAATATATTTATTACCTCTAGTTCTTCTGTGACTATATCATTTATTTTCTCTTCTTGAGTAAGCCGAATCATATAATCAATAGAATCTTCAAGGACTTTTGATCCTGACGGACGAGCACCGAAGGTGTCTACAAATTTGGCTAGTCTGAAAAAAATATTAATGATTTATTTACATCCGTAGTTAAATAAGTGGTCCTCCATGAATCATACAAATATTTAAAGAAATATATCTTGCGTCGTATTATTTTAAGGAAAATATTCCAGATAAACTTTTTATATCTATGTTAGTCCGTCTTCGTATATCAATATAACAATGCCATGCTTTTGCTAAAATGTTAATATATAAATAAATAACTATAGTCTCCGTCCCCGTAATTGTCCCCGTGTTAAGGGTGACAGAAAACTGGTAAATATACGCATATATAATTTTAAATACATAATTAAATATAAATGTACACCCAGACTTGAGGAATCAACAAATTGTTTATAGAAAATATTTGCCTAAAGGTAGGGTCACTGCCAACTGCGCCAACGAGCCAGTCAATGTACAATTTTTAGTATATTGTACAATACAAAAAACTTAATCTACAGACTATACTTAAAGTCCCATTTACGTGTATACTATTTTGCTAACCGGCCAATTTTTTAAACTTATCTTTAAATTTTTTATTTTAACTCACTCATCAAAAGTTCTTCCCTTAAATTCACCTTCTAACACATATTTGAATATTTCGTCTTTCACTGGTCTGTACGATCCAATTTCCTTAATTAAATCTTCACCTAGCAAGTTTTTGCAGGCAGGACTATATTCTGGCGCAGCTTTTGTCTTACACAGAAAAATCATAAAAAAAGATAACAATATTCGGTTGGAGAAACACATTTTGCTGTCCACGTCTTGAAAATATTGCGATGTTGTGATAAGCTCAGCTCTTTTGTTGAGCGGATATCTTATCGTGAGAAAAATCGTTAGCTGTCAAAAATGTCTATTATTATGTACTCGAGCGAGCCGATAGGCACTTATTGCTCATAGAAGAGACAATTCAGGACAAGGCTTTTAATATATCTGTTTGACTTATCAGTTTTCATTGAAACTAGCAACTGCCTGCAACTTCGTTGGTGAACTAAATACAGCTTTTAGATAAATTTTAACAAAAGATATAGTATTTACTATAATAATAATTTATACTAAGTGTAATAATACAAAATATCCATTTTAACAAGAACGGCGTAGACAATACCGAACAGCCAGACCAATCATATTTAATAGTATGAGTATAAAAAAATAGAAGAGAATAAAGTTAGGTACCGAAAGTAAATAAGTTTTATCATATAAATTTTAACATAATTAAAATTTTCATTGCGTTTCATTAGTTATATTTACCACCGGGCATTTACCAAGCGTTCAATCTAATTTAGATATTACATATTAAGTGATACAAACTGAATACGAGTGGTAAATTCTAATCAATATTAAACGATTCATATGTATGTGTATGCACATAAATACTTTTGCAGAATGATTAGAATGTTATAAAAGTTATAATTACTAAAACATTTTAACTAGATTCGCGGCAGATATTACAAGGATTTTTGTTGCCCAGTAGAGAGCCATACGTGCTTTCTATAATATGAGGCAATGTGAGTCTCTTCGCGAAAAGTTCAAAGAAATAGACATACTTACAGTAGCATCACAATATATATATAGTAATAATATTTTCGTACCAAAAAATATTCGTATGTATCAAACCAAATTCGATGTGTGTCACAGGTAGATATACACGAAAAGCTTGTAATCCCTGCGTCGCAACTCAGCAGAATTAGCAACTCATTCATTGGTCTCGGTACTCGCTTTTACAATAAAATTCCGCAATCTATATAAGACTTATCTACAGAAAAGTTTAAATTAAGTGTACGAACTATGCTTATACGTAAGGCATATTACACAATTGACGATTATTTGAGTGAGAAAAATTTGAAAAAGAATTTTCAAATCCAAAAGCTCCAAACAAGACTGCAATTAAATAATGTAAATTTAAATGTTGAAAAGATTGACCGCCGAGTTTTTTGCTGGGTTTTCCCGGTAAGAGCAACATTCCGAACCAATGTAGCTTATTAAATCTAATTGATCCTTGACGATTCAAAAGTGCTTATAAGAAGCTTACTTCAATAAAGATTATTTTGATTTGATTTGATCTAATTATTCTGCAACGTAAAACTGTGATCTAGAATTATTTATCAGAAAAACTATATTTCCAATTAGGGGAACAGACCTTTATTATTAAATCTTTATTCTAACAAAACTATCACAAAATTTTTGGCACGGTAACTTACAGATAAACTATTTTCAAATAATTAATTATATCTTTACGGGACAACGCGTGAAGATTAACATCATCCTTCTGCCCTTATCCCACTCTAAGTGGGGTCGGCACAACATGTTACAAACATGTTGTCACATGATTTGTCTACGTTTTTTACGATCGGCCGCCTGCCTGACGTCAACTTACCTTAGTCGCCTCTTTACGACACCTCGGTAAGAAATGAGGGTGGTCTATTCTATTCTGCCGGATACCACACGGCTTAACGCATGAAGATTAGCCTTTATGATAATTATTAATAGCATTCATATATTTCAAACTTCAAAGTATTTTTTATCCAAGTTAGCTGTAAAGGACACTTTTAAATCGTCAAATTTTAGTGAAGTTACTACTGGTTCGGAAAGATGCTCTTACTGAGAAGATGGAACAACAAACCTGGTCACTTTTTTTTTAAAATAAATAGTATACAGAAACAATTATGACTGATATCTATCATGAGCTCACATGCCATTTATTTTCCTCAATGGTTAGTCGTATCGTAGGCATTAAGGAAACACAATTACTTACTCATCATAAGTCTTCCCTTTGAACGGACCGCGGACGACGTAATCTATTATATCTTTGACAACCGTATCATAAGAAGCTATTTCATCTGCCAATATACCGATATCACAAAACTTAAGCTCATAGTATGATTTCATTTTATTAGGACCGCACTGCACTGTAGAAATTATCAGAAAAAAGAATACGTTTGAAACCAATAGAACCATCTTATGTATTTCTATGATTCTAGTACGTCTGAACTTTGTGGTTGACTCTGATTTAATGTTTGATTGTACGTACGGTCCATTGACCATAATATGAAGATAATAGTTTCCTTTTTGTCGTTCTCATTGGTTCAATGATTTTTATCTTAGTTGTAGCAAAGATTTTTTTTTTAAATGCTGATAAATTGTTTAAACTGTATCCTATAGTATCTGGGTATTCTAAAAAATAAGTTTTTTTGTTTATTTAAGAGTTCTAAATTTTAGTAATATATATAATAGTATACAAGTGGTACAGAATAGTCGACGTTAAATGAATCTACTGATCATTTGAACGTACTAGATAACTTTGGCATAAATCAATCTTCTTAAATATAGTTATCTGACTTTGTCACTAATGGTTAAGTTGGAAAAACAGAAAAAACAATAACATTCTTGTTTTCTCTCCCTCTCAACAATAGTAATAGTTTTTGGGTCAAGGTTATTTTTCGTTAACTGTGTCGTAATAGGGTTAGGTGTTGATTACTATAAATCGTGTATTTTAAAAAAAACGTTAAATAATTCCTGTGGCTGAAGTATTCGCTGAATTAAATTTTTATATATAGGGTGCTGAAGTGTGTAGGTAACTGAAATTAAAATTAATGTTGTAATACCTCTACATGAAAATTAATTGATTTGCATTTATCGAATTCACAGCCAATAATTTTTATTTTATTGTTTAAAAAAGAAATATGTATTATTTAAAGTACGTAAAATTTTACACAATAACTAACACACATTGTTAGAATTTATATTCATTCTTTTGTTTCAGTTTGTCGCATGAGTGTATTTGAATGTATGCACTTGTATTCCTAACAATAGGGTTATAAAAAGTTGAAAATTAGAAATTCTAGTTTAAGATGACAGTTATGGAAAATAGGATTAAAGGTTAGGAAATATGGCTTTTGCGGACCTTTACGATTACGCACCGACATTTTGCTTATTATTTAAAAATCTTTGCGTACTTTACATTAGTTAAGTTGATAAACGTGCGAATACCTTCATATCTCACATGAACCAAACTGCAATGATTAATATGTACTCCATCAAATTGTAATATTTTTGTTTAAGATTATATATCGGGTTTCTTACTGGTTCTTCTCGGCTTATTTAAAAACATTTGACGATTCAAAGTATTTTACACCATTTATTGCCGGTATCTTAGCTAAGATGATATCTTTAAAGGTATTCATTTTTTAGTGGTAACAGGTCAGAGTTGGATTGTTTTCTTAAATCTTTGTTTAGAATCTCGAACTGACAACGATTTGATCTTAAGCCATTTATAATATTATTATGTAAATTTTTACAATAACAAAATATGTTATGGAGGCAAGTAGCTGCATTTGCATTTTTTCTGGTAGGTTCATTAAAAACATTTGAGAGATTTAAACATTTAAATAGGTAAAGTAATTTACCTCTTTTTGGAGTGCTCACTAAAATGTCTACTAAATTACTTAAACAGTTTACATGAATAAAGAATATTTTGAATTTGAATTTAACCTGCACTAGGGAAAACTATTTAGCATTTAACTATGATACGGTCTCGAAACTTTGATCTATAACTTTAATATAAACGTCGAGAATCTTAGACTATACTGTCTCTTACACAAAAATTTGAAAAAATGCCCACTTTAGTGTTGTGTTATCGTATAATTAAAACTACTATTTAATGTTATTATTAATTTAAAAAATAGTTCTTTAATTATATCCTGTAAAATTTAAATACTTAAAACATTAGTAACCAATATAAATATATTACCAGGCGCAAATATTATATAATTTATGTTTATTCTTTGGTATTTTTTAATTTTTATGAAATATATAACATTAAACTGGTAAAATATTTTTATTATTTTATCAGTTAGTACATTAGATATGTCTTATTTGTATATCTAAGACTGCAATAATTATACAAGGTACTCATTGCAATTCTGCCGCAATTCTGGTGAAATCCATGGTCCGCGTATTTGTGTTTATTTAATTAAAAATAATTTATTTCAAAGAACGGTGTCTTGATATTCACCACAAGATGATTATTGATATAAGCCACTATTGCTGTGAGGAATCCAAAGGCGGGAAAAAACCAAGTTCAACATTGTTAACAACCATAACAATGTTCTCTTAAATAGTAAACAGAAGTACTAGTATACAGTTTATCGTATAATACATATCTAATCTTGACTCAAGGACATATAAGTAATCATATCGCCAGGGCTGCCTCTCATTGATTTCAGTAACATTCTTATTGGTCCCAAAAAATAAAAATAAAACATTACGTCTTAAATCCCTAAGAGCCTGAACAAAAACGTCTTCAAACACGCTTAAGTTCATTGACATTGATGACATTGCCACTCCTTTTGATTGTTAAGTATAATGATAATATATTACAAAAGTATTAAAGTAAATCGCAAAGCGATTTTGTCGTGGAGTCTATCTCGTGATGATGCTTCGGTTGCAGGGCGAAACGATTGTTGAGTTTGTGATAGTGAACGTGTGTAGTGCTTGTGTATTGTGGTGGCAGTGGTGGAGGTTTGTGCATGTGTTTTTACGAATCCTGCATGTCACGGGTATGAAAAAACGGATAGTCCACTATACATTGAGCACTTTATATTTTTTCTATTTACTGTATCGCGGATTATAGCAAAATAATTTTATTATTACTTTTGTTTTATGGATCTCCGCAAAGTAACGCCTAATTCTATAAATTATTTGATAATATATTTTTACGTTTGGTTTAATCATCTGTTATACCATTGAGGACTATACCCATGATAAAAATACGTGGATATAGCTACTCTTTGATTCTGTACAATATAGTACTAATTAAATGTAACTAGTTAAAAGAATTATATTTTGTAAAGAGCAACCGCCTAGTTCCTTGCTGGCCTCCAGCAGTAGAGTTAAAGATTTAAAAGCACCGTATACAAGTTTCCTTTAATAAACAATGATTTGAATTTTTATAGAATAGAAGTTTGTAGTTTTATATTTGGCACAGCCTTGTTTCACGTATACAAACATATAAACGCTCTACACACACATGTTGAGCGACCGACAGCGATACTCTATAGCGCAAACAAATTATTTAGTTGGTTTATAATAACTTATCTTGATTATATTTTCGATACTTTTGAAATAAAAGATGAAGGTAATTTAGTATTGAAATGACATCTACATCTACATCTACATTTACAGAAGTATTACGATGGATAGTGTTGTGTTGTTTGTGAAATAACTAAATTGAGTTAAAGTCAATAACATGCGTCATTTCAAGAGAACAGTATGCAATTTGGAGGTTATAAATAGGCAGTTATTTAATTTGAGGTATGATTCAATTTGTCAAAGTTTTTCTGAGATAAATATTAAAATACATACACTAAATAAAAAAAAATACTATTTGTAATTATATATAGCTAGTGCGTCGCCATCTATCCGTGAGTATTAAAACTTAAAAGTACATATTGATCGTGAATTATGTATAAATGTTAATATATTCAATTCAAGTTAATTATAAATAGTAATATGTCTAAAGTGAACACTTTGTAGAATTTTTTATGTATATTGTACTCTTGAGTCTTGAGGATAATGACTTGTCATTATCCTCAAGAGTGGCATCTACATTTTAAGTCCGCGTGATTCCCTGCGAGAGAAGTTTAAGGACATAGGTATTCTCACATTTGCTTCACGGTATATTTTAAACAATGTAATTTTTGTACATAAAAATATAAAGAATTATGAAACGATAGGTGATGTATATAATAGACAAAGAAGGAACCGACATAATCTTACGACTCCTGCTTAGCAAAAGTATGTAAATCGTTTGTGGATTTGGGTATAAGATTCTATAATAACATTCCGAAATCAATTTTGGCCATGCCATTACAGCAGTTTAAAAACACTGTTAAAAAGGGGCTAATACAAAAGCCTACTTACTATACTGTTGAAGATCACTTAGATGATAAGGATGTGTGGATATAGGTACACTTCTACCCTTTACAAGACAGTAATAAATAAATGTAACTAGTTTTAAGATTTATATTTTTAAAAGAGCAACCGCCGAGTTTCTTGCTGGTTCTTCTCGGTAGGAACAGCTTTCCGAACCAGCATTAGAGTTGACGATTCAAAAGCACTTTTTTACAAGTTTACTTGAATAAAGAATATTTAGAAAAAAAAACTTGATCGTGGGAAAACATCGTCGAGTGTGTGAACTGAGAAAAGTAGAGTGTAAAAACTCTACTATTGTTGGGAATGTCGTTCCAAGGTCATTGCTGTGGGGCCATGGCCGTGAACCATAAGTTAACCGTGTAGTGCAAATGGCAGGCGGTAGCGCGAATGCTTTGTGTATGTGTGCGACCTATCGTGGTTTAAATCCTGTCGAGCTATATTTTCGATGGGTCATTGCAGGAAATGTAAAAGAAAACTTGATACAAGTTCGATCGACTTTTTCAATTTCTAGACGCTCTAGAGATGACATTTACTTTTTTTATTATAAGTAATTGGTCCGATGGCAAAACCCAAATCAGATATTCATACATGAAAGAATAATTTCGTTGTGTAGGGTCGTTAAGCCATAAAAAAAAGTATGTAAAACTAATGTAAAACATCCATTGGAGTTGACGCCTTTGGTGGAGGTCGAGTGGTCAAAATTTCATATCACGAGTGTCATTAACCTTTTGAGATATCTTATTTTAAAACTGTTTATCTATTAGATATACCTAAAAGAAGTCCGATAATATTACGTCAATGTTGTTTTCATTTAACACATCTTGATAAAAATAAGATAAGATATTTAATGTGTATATACCAGCTATACTCACGTTTAATTTTATCGGGTTAGCCCGACAAGTTTCAAGCCCATCATGGGCACTTATTTACGAGCTCTTTACACGACGTTGACGCGGTGGAAACTGCGTTAGCAGCTCGCTGGACGCGACTCGTGGCTGACTTGCGAGACGGTAGCCGCTACCGTCAGGCTGACCCGATAAAATTAGTCGTGAATACAGCCAGTGTCTACAAATTTACTATGAATACTACTGACGAAAGTTTAAATTTCAAAATAAGAAGGGCAACATTTCCGAACCAATTTTACCTTCATTAATCATATTGATCCTTGATAATTTAAAAGCTTGAAAAGGCTTATATTTAGAATAAAGATCATTTTGATTTGATTTGACAGATTGGCATCGTTAAATAGTAAGGCTTCGATCAAAAATGAAGACAGCCAATTAAAGCCGTGGCAGGATATACCGGGACCGCCAGCTTTACCGTTTTTTGGACAGCTGTTTAATTTTCTACCAGGAGGTCGAAACTTTTAACTAACCTTTTTTAAGCTTCATAATTACATTAGAACCTTGATAACTTAAAATCCAAGGGAAGCTCAAAATATTTTATGTTATAGAGTTTTAACTTATCAAGGGTTTATGTTACAGTTAATTTTAGCCCTGAGTTTATATTGAGTTATTAGCTATTTCTACCTGAATGCGCTCGGAATTGTCAATAATACATCCACATGTTATGTAAAAATGATAATTTATTTAAAGTTTATTCTTCCGGGAGAAGTCTGTCATGTTCTATTGTTTTAAAAAGTGTAAAAGTGTAAAAAGTGTAAAAGTGTTTCTTAATCTATTCGATTTTCAATGATAAATTGGTGAAAAAATGTTACTATACAAGAATGCCATTCTAACCGCCGCCTCAAGTACACTATGATGACTTTATAAGGGATCTCTAAGAAACAATAGATATAAAAATAGAGATTGTTGTATTTGCACATTCCATTCGAGATCAGTGGATTTGACAGATAATTTAAGTAACAGACCACGTCAAAACATTTCTTTAAGTTACTGTGGGAAATAATTAAAATTAATAATTTAAGTTATTATTTAGTTGCATATTGCAAGTTACAAAAGTTTTGAAGTGGAGAAGTACATTTTTTTTATGTTACAGAGATTTTTTACTTATCAAGGTTTGAGGTTCTACTGTATATACATCTCTAATAACAAAATATAACATTGCTATGAAGCAATGTTACATTTTGATTAACTTAATTAAATTTGATTTAAATTTGACTTTTGGGCTAATCAGCTATTATTAAAAAAGTCATGCCCTAGTGATCGTATCTAATATTATCTAATAACGCAATTATTTAAGATATGTTCTGTTGAAAAAATGCCGTGTGGTATCCGGCATAGAATAGACCACCCTCCTTTCTTACCGAGGTGTCGTAAGAGGCGACTAAGGTATGTGCCGTGTGGTATCCGGCTGCATAGAATAGACCACCCTCATTTCTTACCGAGGTGTCGTAAAAGGCGACTAAGGTAAGTTGACGTCAGGCAGGCGGCCGGTCGGAAAATACGTAGCCAAATCATGTAACAACATGTTTCAACATGTTCTGCCAACCCCACTTAGAGTGGGATAAGAACAGGAGAATGATGATGATGAATGATGATGTTCTGTTGAGAAATTTTTTCAAAAATATTTTTTTATAAAGACATATAAGGCTTCTGTTTCAACGCATATTGTATATCACATGGTTTAGACTTTTTTCAACATGATTACTAAATAACAAATAATCAAAAGTAATAATAAAATTATTTTGCTATAATCCGCGATACATCGTGGATATCGCAAAATAATTTTATTATTACTTTTGTATTATGGATCTCCCCAAAGTAACGCCTATTCTATAAAACAAATAATCATTTAGTCACATAGGTCCTCTTAATTGCTTAACTCTGTTTCAAACTCCTGCACATTTTATGTCTGAAACAATAATTTTTAGTTACGTTTTAGGTATATTCTATAAAAAGAAGGAAGAATGGCCAGAGATAATGTACAAAAATTATGGACCAATCGTTAAATTTGAAGGTACTTTTGGCTCGCCTCCAATGATATTTTTGTATGAACCTGAAGCTGCCTTTAACGTAAGATATTTTATTTTTATTTTAACAACCCGCTGGTTATCGCATCTTGTATTGTAGAGCGGGGGTGAGCAACCTTTTCAATCGAAATGTTATATTCTCAAAACTCATCTCTGCTATAGAGACTTCTTGTTTTATTTGACTACTTTGTGAAACTCTGTGCATAACGCATTTACCTTTAAATCATATATTGCAGAATTTAGTAACTTTTTGTATTTTTAATACTTTTAAAGGTGATAATGAAACTATCTACTTCTGTGACGTTATATTTAGTTTGAAGTTAAGTTATTAATAATATGCTCTGTACAAATATATAAATATATATACATCTGTAAAAATATATTGTTTTTTAATCTGACATCTAACGAAACATCAAACGAAAAAATTGCAATGCAATTAGTATATTAGTCGATTTCAGACATTTATCATTAGATAATTACTCTAAGTCTTCACTAACTTTTAAGTCATTAAAAGATTTATTTAAACAGAAACCTAAAAATTTTGAATGAACTAAAAGGGTATATATAAAGCTATCGCACCAATTTAGAATCTAGGTGATTTGTCAAAGAACATATCACCATGATATACATGCACCTAACACAATAATTATACATTATTTCGAATAATAACACAATATACTATATATAGATATTTCGAAACGAAAACTGGACACCTGTACGGCCCGGATTTCAGTCACTGGAGTATTTTAGAAAGCAATTCAACAGAAAAAAAGACGACGATCCAAACGAATCAACAGGACTAATGACTGAGTAAGTACACATTGATGAAGCAAAATTAGACTTACAACCTAATATTATCTTTATTGAACGCTGTTATCGATAATATTCTTATAAAATCACACTTTATTGCATATAAAAAAGCTATACACGCATAATACATATGTAAAGTGCAAAAATCGATTTCTCACGGTTTATACTTTGGTTAGCGTTCAAAACAATAAACGAACATATTTCAAACTATATATATAAAAGATATTGTGGTGTATGAGTTTACTTGTATTGTATAGTATATAAGTTTAGCAAAGGCCCAAACACACAATAATAGTATGACACTACACGTCTACTCTCGCCGACGGCTCTTGGGTGCTACTGCCGTGGTGCGCATTAGACTAAGGTTACGGTAAGTACTAAGGTTTCCTCTGTACACCAGTATTAATTTGTCTATATTTTTATTTTATTTATATATTCATTTATTTGTATATTCATGTATGTTTTATATGTGTGTGTCCTGTATGTAAATGTAGAAGTGAAGAATCACATTCTCAACCCACATATACTACAGATATAACATTATATATTGCTGTGTATCATCATTATCTTCTTCTTTTTCAAACGATGGAGCTCCAAAGCTGGTTCACTAAAGCCTGGGATCTAGCGGCTCACCGCGACCTTTTTAAGTCCATTTGATAATTGATATCAACGCTGTATTTTCCAATACGAGGTCACCATTCCGACACCTTAGAACCCCAGCACCAGATCAATCATCTAAAAATCATTAGTTCACGTATATTTGTGCTAAAATACCCTCAATTATGAACTAAGTATAGGTTTTTTCCAATCCCTGGAATAAAACTTTCCTGGGAATTTTGCCTATCCTATAATTTACCCCGGTTTAGCTTCAATTCTAAATTTTAAAATTTACTTTTAATTGTTTCGGTTTTGAGGTCTAACTTAATGTTTCAGACATGGTGAAGCTTGGAGAAAGTTTAGAACCACCGTCAATCATGTACTGTTGCAACCAAAAACTATTAAACTGTATTCAAACACTTTGACTGACGTAGCGGAAGACATGGTTCAAAGGTAACGTTTTTAATACTATTCAAATACATATATATAAAATATATTGAGTACATAAATAACTTAGCAAGAGACTCAAAAACTATATCAAAAATCTGACCGTCGAGTTTATTGATGGTTCATCAAAAGCAACATTCAGAACCGGTAGTAGCTTCATTGAATCTAATTGATCCTTAACGATTCAAAAGCACTTTTGAATCAATTCATCAATGAATGAATCCTTCATTCATTGATTCTTAAGATTGAAGAAGAAGTTTAATGAATCAAGATTATTTTGATTTGATTTGGTCATTTATTTGATTTTTTCTTCTTTCTTTTACGCATTTAATTTTTTTTATTTACAACAAAAATGTACAAGTTATGTCTATCTTAAACTATTTACACACTAGTAGTATACAAATCATGCCCACGTGGAATGGTCCCAAGAATGCTGTCAGCGTTTCCGCGTTGAATCGCCAAGCTGATTCTTTGTACGAAAAAGGAGCTAGACCACCTGAAGATGCAATAAACTGAGGTGTTAAAACGGATATTTTTTTTCTTTTGACTCCATGGCCCTAGAAAATTAAAATAATTCTGACATAAAAAGTGAACAGCGATCGTTATGCTCTAAAATCAGTTAATTAAACCACCTGGCGTTATAATATAATATTAAAAATATATATATATATATATATATATAATATATATAGTTTATATATATATTGACTTGCTTCAAGTTAGTTACCATTAGGTACATAATATAATAAAACAGGAATACCTTCAAAACTATCTTATTTCAGGATGAAATCGAAACGCAATGAAAAGAATATTTTGGATGGTAAATTTGACGCAGAAATAAATTTGTGGGCGTTAGAAGCGATTGGCGTTGTCGCATTGGGCGGTCGCCTCAATTGCTTTGACCCTAATCTTCCGGCAGATTCTCCCGAAAGGAAACTAATAGAAACAGTTCGTAATGTTTTGACGGTGTCTGAACAGCTTGATTTCCAGCCGAGCCTTTGGAGATATATTGCGACACCGACTTTTAATAAAGCAATGAAATATTACGGCGATCAAATGAAGTAAGGAATTAAAGTCCAGGATATTTCATTTATAATTAAATTTCCATTTCATCCATTACATCTTATTTCTTTTAAGTGGTTTTTTCTCTTAGTGTGGTATAAATATCTTAGTACATAATTTTAATGAAAGGGAGACAATTTCATGGAGAAAATTTGAAAAATATGTAGTTTCCCATGTTTTTTAACAACTAAACATATTTTTAGGGTTAATGAATTTTTTATCAAGAAAGCGATAGAAAAATTAAATACCAAGGATGAGACACAAAATGATGAAAAGGGAGTTTTAGAAAAACTACTCGATATTGATCACAAAGTGGCAGTAATTATGGCAAGCGAAATGTTATTCGCGGGCGTCGATACGGTAAAACGGTTTTCACAACAGTTCAATAAAATTCAAACAGAATTGAAAATAATATGTAACGAGATGTTTAATTCAAAATAAATCTTTTCCCTCTCTATCTTATTTATAAGAGATAATATTTCTTTCAATACCCATTCATTTATCTAAAAACAGTTTATTTACTTCTATTTTGTATTTTTTTCTTTGTTTTCGCAACATGAATTTTAAGACATTATGTTTTCGAATACCTTTTATAATTTTATGTAAAAAGAATATTTTAACCTTTAAAATACGTGGGAATACGTGTACTGTTTAGTATGTATTTTAATTTACTTAACATAAATTAACGAACAAACAACATAATAATAGAAATACCGTTACTAAAGAAAAAGTAAAGAAATGGCCTGTTATTATCCCACTGCTGGGCATCGGCCTCCTCTCTCCGCTTTTTTGGAGAGAAGATTTGGAGTTAAGACCTTCCACGCTGCTCCAATGCGAATTGATAGGCTATACATATATATCCCTAAAATTCTCTAGAGATATGCAGGTTTCCTCACATGCTTTCCTTCACCGAAAAGCGTGTGATAAATTGCAATTATCAATTAGACACATAAGTTTTAATAGAAAAACTCATCGGTGCCTGCCTGGGGTTTGAACCCATGATCGTCTCTAGAGAGTCATACGGTCTCAACGCTAGGCTATCATAGCTTTACCTTTACTTAATCATTTGATATTATTATTTTATTTGGATTTTGCTGTTATGGTGTACTAAAGTGATGGACATTATATTTACTTTAATGTGTTGTATAGGAATATATGGTAAACTTCAGGGTTAGTTTACACATATTTTTTTAACTATAACTTAAACTAATGCTTACTAGTATGAATAATTTTCAGACTGCCAATACTATTATTGGGGCACTATATCTTCTTGCAAAAAATTCAGAAAAGCAGAATAAATTAAGAGAAGAAATCATTTCCAAACAAGAAAAACAGCCATACCTCAAAGCTTGCATCAAGGAAACTATGAGATTACTACCCGTAGTGGGAGGCAATTTTAGACAAACGACAAAAGAATATAATGTCATGGGTTACAAAATACCGAAAGATGTAAGGATTTTTTAATATCAAATAAAAAAGAATGCATTCGTGTCAAACGAGTGAAGCATTTTTGAGTAATTATTTTTAAATGATTTTTTTTTCGAATTGACTGTATGTTGTTAGCCCTAACGGCTTTTTCAGCGTCACCGGGTGGGACGGGCGAGCGCGGAAGCATCGTCGAGCTTTTAAAAGTGTCTGTGCGTTACATAGTGAAATCTTCTTCTTACTACATAAAAATGAATGTTTGTCTGTTTTTCTTATAGAATACGAAATGGCTGCACCGATTTTAAGAAATTGTCTGAAACAATCTTTAGAATGACCCAGCATGATCCTCTATAGTTTCGAAACCAGACTGAGCCACTGCAACGCGTGGCCAGACAGCTAGTTCTTAATAAATTGATAAAATTAATATACAAAACTCCTCAGTAGTAATTTCATTCGATAATTTTTTTGTTGTGTTGCAATACTTTTGTCAATAACACAATAGCAATTTGGTTGAATAATACATAGTGCTCCTGCTTTTTATTAGTTTAATTTTATTACCTTATTTTAATGTAAATAAATTTATTTCTTTCACTTTAATTTTTTTAAAATTTATTATAATTAGCTTAATTATTGTAACATAAATTAAGTTAGTTATTTTATTATTATCGTTATTGTTCTTAATGACCCTGAATAATACATATCAGGGGCTTTCTTTATATAAATAAATGTTACAACGTGTAATTTTTGCATTCATAGCGAGAAAACGGACTTAGTGTTAACAAATAAAATGCTTCATTTATCAGATCTGTCCGTTCCGTCTTCCTGTTTCTTTATCTGAGTTCTAAGTTGACGATTTAAAATTGCGTGAAAAGCTTATGGATAAATGTTATTCTGGTTTGATTTGCTATGTTTTAAATTGCAGATGTTTGTAATAGTTGCCAATCAGTATATGTGTTCAATGGAAGAAAACTTCCCGCGGCCAACCGAGTTTATCCCGGAAAGATGGATCGTCGATAAAAGTGATCCCTTGTACTATGGAAATACCCATCCGTTTGTTTACAGTCCTTTTGGTTTTGGAGTGAGAAGTTGTATAGGTTAGTGTTTTAATTTATTTCATTAAATCATCTTTAACGAATATAAAAATGCAAACTGTACTTTACAAAAGTAAAAGTTGAATTATTTGGCTATAATCCACAATAAAGTAAATAGGAAATATACATAATGCTAAATGTAGATTGAACTATACGTTTTCATACCTGTAACATGCAGCATTCGTTAATAACAAACCTCCACTACCGCCACCACAATACACAAGCACTACACACGTTCATTATCACAAACTCATAATCGTTTCGACCCGCAACCGAAGCATCATCAGGAGATAGACCTCCTGATCGCTATCCTGTATCAGGATCTCCTGATCCTGATTTGCTATAGCGGATTATAGCAAAATAGTTTTACTATTACTTTTGTATTATGGATTTTCGCAAAGTAACGCCTATGTCTATAAATTACTTTGCTGATGTTTTGAGATGATGATGAGGTTTGAAAAGTTTGAGCATTTGTGTACATTTTGATCCTATGTAATTATTATTAAGGTGTTTATATGCTTTATAGAAGCAGGCGTTACTTTGCGGAATTCCTTATTACAAGCAATATAACAGAACTAAGTACTTTGCTATAATCCGCACGGGTTAAGCGAATGCATGCAAAGCTAATGTGTATGAAGCAGGCAAAATCTACGCACCTTACACATGCAGGACAAGCCACCACATGCACCCCAAGGCGCCTCCACCAGCAACAACGCACACAAGCAGCACACACACCCACAACCACAATCTCGACGATCGTTTCGCCCCGAAACCGAAGCATCATCAAGAGGATAGGCTCCACGACAAAAATCGTAATGCATTTCGATTTTTGTTGCTGGTGGAGGCGCCTTGGGGTGCATGTGGTGGCTTATCCTGTATGTATAAGGTGCGTAGATTTTGCCTGCTTCATACACATTAGCTTTGCATGCATTCGCCTAACCCGTGCGGATTATAGCAAAGTACTTAGTTCTGTTATATTGCTTGTTTATATGCATAAATTGAAAGTCTAGATTTCTGCCACCTCATCATTGCTTGAATATTATGAGTATAACTTTCATCATCATTTGCATCATTCCTGCTCTTCCAACTCTGAGTGGGGTCGGAACATCATATTTTAAACAGGTTGTTACATGTTTTTGCTAGGTATTTTTCGACCGGCCGCCTGGCTGACGTCAACTTGCCTTAGTCGCCTTTTAGGAGACCGCGGTAAGAAATGAGGGTGGACTATTCTACTCAGCCGGATACCACACAGTGAACCGTATTTTTAGAATAACTTACATAAACAATTAAAATCAGATATGACAGCAGAAAGTTGGTTTCAGTAATCTTCTACGATCCTATCCTACGAGAACAAAAAAAAACCATTTATCTATCGGGAACAGGGAAATAATAAATGCTGCATTTTGAGCGTACTTAAACGTTTAAAATGGCGGGAATGAAGTTACCGCTACCGCAAATATTATATTATTTCAAAAGTGATAATAAAATTATTTTGCTATAAGCCGCGATACAGTAAATAGAAAATATATATAGTGTTTAATGTATAGTGGACTATCCGTATTTTCATACCCGATACGTGCAGGATTCGTAAAAACACATGCACAAACCTCCACCACTGCTACCACAATACTCAAGCACTACACACGCTTACTTAAAGCTTTTCGCAAAGCTTTGCGATTTTGTCGTGGAGTCTATCTCCTGATGATGCTTCGGTTGCGGGGCGAAACGATTGTTGAGTCTGTGATAGTAAACTTGTGTAGTGCTTGTGTATTGTGGTGCAAGTGGTGGAGGTTTGTGCATGTGTTTTTACGAATCCTGCACGTATCGGGTATGAAAATACGGATAGTCCACTATACACTTAACACTATATATATTTTCTATTTACTGTATCGCAGATTATAGCAAAATAATTTTATTTTTACTTTTGTATTATGGTTCTCTGCATAGTAACGCCTAATTCTATAAATTATTATATTATTTGTTTCTTTCAACAGGCCGTCGGATTGCTGAACTCGAGATGGAGACGTTACTCGCTAAAGTTATAGAGAACTTTGAGGTGGAATGGTTTGGATCGACGTTGCAGACTCGTGCGACGTCTATTAACTACTTAATTGGACCTTTTAACTATATTTTCAATGATGTAAAAAAAATATAATTTAAATAAGTCTAATAAAAATAATGAACTCAAAATTTTTTTTTAATTAAACTCTCGTTAGTAGTATTTAATATATAGACACCGGCTATACTCACGTCTAATTTTATCGGGTTAGCAGCGGTTAATTAGGTTGATTTGTGTATGCGAAGCTTACGGCGTTGGTTTCAAAACGGTCTTTATATGAACCGGTAGTGTCAAAAATCGGTTTCCACGTCAGAGGTAGTGTCCGACTATCATCTCTGTTAAAATTCGGGTAGCGGCTTATTTCAATGGCTTCACGTAGTAAGTACAAGCTGTATTTACTTATTTTGCATAAAATGCTACATCAAATATAATTATTGAATTAAAATACTGTAGCTCTGCTGTAACCCTAAATATTTTTTTAAGCTTTTATATAATTGCAAGTTATATAAAAGTATTTAAAAATATTTAGTATTTATGTAAAGGTGGAATTTCGCAATTTAAATTTGAACCACTCCCGATGTGATTGAGCTAAAATTTTACATACTGCACCAGTCTCGACATTGCATGTTTATGATAAGCGTGACTTGATGCTGCTGTCAGGATTGGCTCCATACGAGGGAACTCCTCAACGGTTAACATTAGGGACTTGAAACTTTGTTAAAACTTTTGTAAAAGTTTTTAACAAAGCTATTTGCTATCGCTATACTATTTATATAAAACATTTATATATTATTATAGCTATTTTAACTATCGCGATACTACTAGTATCGCGGATTATAACAAAATATTTTTTATTATTACTTTTGTATTATGGATCTCCGCAAAGTAACGCCTAATACTTAAGGCTTTAATTTCAGTTATCGTACTTTGATTTCCGAACTTCGGTATGAATGGTTATAAATATCATACTCGATATAAAAGATTCATTTGAGTCTTTAATGATGTTGATATTAATTATGATTATTGATAGGATTAAGGTAGTGCACTTTTTCAGAAAGGTTTAACTTCATAGTACATCGATGTTTGGAACGAAACAGCCGGCCAGTTCGGTTTCGTAGAGCGCTATCACTGTCACTCAGTTGGTATGTAACATTCACACTGGTTCGTCAGTCTGTGCGACAGAGACAATGCTCTATGAAGCAGAATCTAGCCGATTTCTCTCTCTAAGCCTCGATATGCATTATTTATTGCCGCGTTCTATATGTAAATTGTGTTAAAGATGTCCCGCAGTCGTAAATAAACTCGCTTGTTGGGAGCTTTAGTTACGCGCGCTGCTTAAACCAATATAGATACACTATAGTAGTGTAGTAGAGAATGTTAGATCTACAAAAATAAACTGAAACAGCATGTCTCTATCTTTTATTTTTAAGTCACAATAATTACTTTTATGTTCAATATTTTTTATAAATTTTTTATATAGACCGATTTCCACACGGGCAAAGTCGCAATCACAGCTAGTAAATACATATATAATATTTAAAAACAACATTGGTAGAATAGTCTATATTGTGATCGCGATAACGACTGTGAACTCGAAAATTGTCCTATCTTATTTTTGACACCTTTTCAGGAAGAAGACGAAACGTTAATATTAATACATTCGCAATAATTTTTATGAAATAGAAAAACAGTTGACTTCAAATATTTTTATTTATTTACAAATTTTCTAGTAGATAATACATGATGATACGGTAAATGATGGGCAGTAGTACCCAATGCCGTAAACAAAGTGATTTGGCTTAAATTAGAGATGGGACATATTGCCGGTTCACAGTCGATATAATCACCGTAAGATTGACAGACATCCGTTATCTAAATAATAATTAATCAAAATGACTTGTAAATTTCTGGTTATCAATAACATAGTTATGTAATCATTGCGTGTTTTGTTTTTATTTTTGCAATATCTGCAGCGAAAAACTTATCAATGTTTTAGTAAAATACGGCCGTTCTGTGTTATCACAAGTGTTCTTTGCATAACGAAATGTACAAATTAGCAAGGAATGTTTCAAGCAGAAAGCTATGTCATGAGCACCAAATAACAAGGCAATTTTTTAGAATAAACTTAATACATTACAACTTCAACACGGAAACGCTGCCAGCATTCTTGGGACCATTCCACGTGGGCATGATTTGTATAGTATTAGCGAGTAAGTAATTTAAGATAGATAACTTGTACATTTTTGTTGTAAATTAAAAAAAAACAACAATATCAAACTTACTAATAATTTAACATACAATTTAATACTGATATTTCATATTACATTTATATTATTAACTAGCGTATTAATTGCCTGCGGCTTAAAAAATACCTATTTAAAAACCTAGGCAAAAAAGAATGCATACAACTTTGACCGTGCAGCAAGTCGATATGCATAATATGTCTCACTAGCAAAGTAAGATTGCAGCGGAATGTTTATCGGTAACGTATAATTTTTATCAATAATACCGTATCTTATAAAGTATTAATTTGATTCCTTTGATGTGAAGGACAATTTTGATCTATACTAAATGACAAAGCTAACGAATGCATTTATGTAGATACTGAACAGAAGAAAGTCTCGAAAATAATGTTATATCCGGCTTATTGTTTTTATCCATGAAGGGTATTGCCAATAATCACCACGCTTGGCATGCGGGTTGTTGATCGCAGTGCTGACCGTTTTGCACCGACAGTGTTGCTGCCCACTGTCGGTCTGGTATTTAGGTCAGCAAAATGGAATGGTTATACCGCCATTTATCGGTCGCCAGAGCCTCGTCGGTTGATCTGCAGGGTGCACCGCGTGCAGGTGAGGTTGACAATTACACCCCACTGGATCCAGGCAGCGCAAGATCGTGTGGTGTGGCGATCCCATGAAGAGGCCTATGTCCAGCAGTGGACTTCCATCGGCTGAAGAAGAAGAAGAAGATATATCCGGCTGGCCCGTTGGCGCAGTGGGTAGTGACCCTGCCTTCAGCTCCATGGGTAGGGTTTGATTCCCACGGAGGGCCAACATTTTTTATAAACAATTTGTTGGTTCTTCGAGCCTGGGTGTATATTTGCATTTAAGTATGTATTGAAAATTATATATTTCAAATTCAAATTCAAAAATATTCTTTATTCAAGTAAACTTGTAAACAAGTGCTTTTGAATCGTCAACTTTACTGCTGGTTCGGAAAGCCGTCCTACCGAGAAGAGCCAGCAAGAAACTCGGTGGAGCTCTTTTAAAAAAGAAGATTCTTAATACTAATTACATTTTGTCATAGCTATCCTGCATAAGGTCAAAGAGCAGCTATATCCACGCATTCTTATCATCAATGTAAGCCTCCACGGTATAATAGGCTTTCTGTATCAGCCTCTTTTTAACAGTATTTTTAAATTGCTGTAATGGCAAAGTCAAAATTGATTGTGGAATTTTGTTATAGAATCTTATACCCAAACCCACAAACGACTTACATACTCTTACAAGGCGCAAAGCAGGAGCCGCAAGCTTATGTCGGTTCCTACTTTGTCTATTATATACATCGCCAATCTTTTTATAATTATGTATATTTTTATGCACAAAAATCAAATTTAGTATATTTACCAGTTGTCTATCCCCCATTCCACAAGTATTAAGTAACTTACTTTGGGGATGGACGACCATGTGTGTTAGTGTCCCATATATTTATTATTTGTATATTAACATTTTTACTTAATTAATTGACATTGGGATCATAAAAGTAATGATTGAGAGTTAACCATTAGAGATAGAGACCTGATATTTTGTAAACTTAAAAATCTCTAGCACATTTTTTTAGTGTATCTCTGTTGGTTTATGGGGAGCACGCGACTAAAACTACCAACAAGCGTGATTTTATAGAACTACGCGACGTCTTCAATACAATTTGCATAAAACCGTTATGTACTATTACGTTAAACCTTTCAGAAGATCTGCACTACTTATTACTAAAATCCGTTTTTATGTGAAAGAAAATCGAGCACATACAGAGAAACTTTTTGGGGATTATAATCAGCATATATAACTGTACTGGATAATTTAAATCCATTAGAATAAGGTCGTTCTCTAATAGTCTTTTTGTTGCTATCTCGACAATTAGGTGCCTAGCTTACCTATGTATTGAATCCCTAGGTTTCTATCCTATACTTAGAATCATCATCCTTCTGCCCTTATCCCACTCTAAGTGTGGTCATATAACATGTTACAAACATGTTGTCATATACTTTAGCTACGTATTTTACGACCGGCCACCTGCTTGGCGTCAACTTACCTTAGTCGTATTTTGCGATACTTCGGCAAGAAAGAGGGTGGTCTATTCTACTCAACTGGATTCCACATGGTGGGTCAACTTACCTTAGTCGCCTTTTACGAAATTTCAGTAAGAAATGAGGGTGGCCTATCCTACTCAGCCGGATACCACACGGCATGGTTTTTATAGTATAGATAGATACCATGTTTAAAGTTTATGAGAACGCGAAAGACTCGATTTCTGGTTAGAGCTCGCCCTAACACTAACTAAGCTAGACAAATATAACATTCTTATGATGTTGGAGTTTTAAAATGCTTTATTTTCGGTATATATCGGTTCTTCTACTAAAAATACTTTGGAATAGTTGAAAAACAGTCATACATTCAGTTTGTTATCATTCATATAATTTTTATAGAGCATATGCCATAAGCACCAGTGGTTTAAGCAATAGTGGTTTAAGCAATTGTGAGGACTTAGTGAAGCCTTGGAATGAAATTCCTGGGCCCTTATCTTTGCCTATAATCGGACAACTGTTACATTTTCTTCCTGGAGGTAAGATGGCATCTTGATCATGGCCAACAAGCCAATTCGCTGAACAAATATAGATGAAATTTGGGACAATTAATGCTTTTATATCGGGGTAACATATAGGCTCTAAGAATCCTCTATTTTATGGGAAAAGCAACAGATTAAGAAACTCAATCTATTATCAATATATGAAGGTTTTTATTCACAATGTAGGGAAGTCAAGTCTGTAAGTTAAAGAAATAAGTTCTAGATCGCGTTGTTTGCCTTACGTCAAAAAAGTTATTTTTAAGAAAGTTTTTATATAGGTACTTATAGGTATTTTGGTTTCTATTTATTTGATAATTTTAACTTAGCTCTTTTAACATAATAAAGTCATTAGAGTTATTTACGAAAATAAAAAAAAACTATGGAGTCGAGATAAAACGATAAATCTCTCTGTCTTCTCGAAATTTTAAAGCCGATTGTGAGTTCCGTACAGAAAAAGAAACATCGGTAAGTTATATATATGCCTAGAATTCTCTAGAGGTATTCAGGTTTCCTCAAGATGTTTTCCTTCACAAAAAAGACTATAATAAATTGCAATTATCAATAAGACATAAGTTTTATCAGAAAAACTCAGTTGTGCATATTTATTATAATATCTTTATTTATCTACGGCTACGACTGGGTTTTAAATATAAGGAACAAAACATCTACCATTTAGCTATTAACAGTCAGAAACCTTCTTCAGTCTTGTCAGAAACCGGGAGTGTATAAGAATTACTTAGAATGCATGAATTTAGAAATATATAGCCTATTTTTTTTTTACAGGATGGCTTTACAAACGTAATATAGAATTGCAAGAACTGCTGTATAAAAATTATGGACCCATTGTCAGACTTGATGGTAATTATGGATTACATGCGATAACATTCATTTTTGATCCGGAAGCTGCATTTAATGTACGTATAGGTGTAATTATATAAACATACGGGTGATATAGAGCTGTGATAGCCCAGTGGTGAGACCGTGCGACTCTTTCGAGTTAAACACGAGTTCAAACCCGGGCGGGCACCAATGAGTTTTTCTATTAAAACTCGTGTCTAATTGATAATTGCAATTTATCACACGATTTTCGATGAAGGAAAACATCGCGAGGAAACCTGCATATCTCTAGAGAATTCTGGAGTTATGTGTTACCTACCAATTCGCATTGGAGCAGCGTGGTAGGTCTTAGCTCCAACCCTTCTCTCCAGAAATGGAGAGAGGAGGCCTATTCTCAGCAGTGGGATTGTAACAGGCCGCTACTTTACTTACTTCTACGGGTTACATCGCAACAACATCGAGTTACCTTTCCATAAGGTTCGACCTTGCGGCTATGTTGCATCCACCGTGGTCACGAACAGTCAGTTATTGACCACGGTACTCGATTCTGTCGCGATGTGATCCGTATGTTTATATAATAATAAGTATGAATCGCGAAAGTTTTGAATCGACCGTTTAGGTGTGTTTAAAAATCAAATCAAAAATATGAGCTCCTGTTTTTCTTTTCAATTTATATTATTTTAGGCAATCGTTTATGATTAAAGAGTTATTAAGGAACAAAATATTACTATTGTTGTAAAAATTGAGTTCACTAATAAAATACGAATACGAATCGTCTCGCTCGTAGGTTTGACGACTTCCAACCTCCCGAATAAGCCGGTTTCCGTAAAGGGTATGGTACCATAGACCACATATTCACGCTGCGGCAGGCTATACAGAAAACCAGGGAGTATAACCAGCCACTTTGCTTGGCGTTTGTGGACTATGAGAAGGCCTTTGATTCGGTGGACACATGGGCTGTGTTAAGATCGCTCCAGAGATGCCGAATCGACTATCGGTGCGTCCAAGTGTTGAAGTGTTTGTATGAAAACGCCACAATGTATGTCCGTATCCAAGACAAAACTACGAGACCAATCCAAATGCGGCGATGTGTGCGACAGGGAGATGTTATCTCCCCGAAGCTGTTTACCGCTGTATTGGAATGTCTTTAAGCTTTTGGATTGGAACGGATACGGCATCAACATCAACGGCGAGTACATCACTCACCTTAGATTTGCCGACGACATAGTCGTTATGGCAGGCTGTCTGGAGGACCTTAACACAATGCTCGACGACCTCAGCTGAGTATCTCAGCAGGTGGGTCTTAGAATGAACATGAGCAAGACAAAAATCATGTAATACTCACATGTTTTGCTCCACCCGGTCATGGTTTAGAACTCTGCACTCGAAATTGTAGACGAGTACATATACCTGGGACAAACGGTCCAGCTGGGTAGGTCCAATTTCGAGAAAGAGGTTAGTCACCGAATCCAACTCGGATGGGCAGCGTTCGGGAAGCTACGCGAGATCTTTTTGTCCGAAATACCTCAGTGTCTGAAGACCAGGGTCTTCGAACAGTGCGTGTTGCCAGTGATGACCTACGGATCCGAAACGTGGTCGCTGACTATGGGCCTTATAAGAAAGCTCAGAGTCACTCAGCGGGCGATGGAGCGAGCTATGCTCGGAGTGGCTCTACGAGATCAAATCAGGAATGAGGAGATCCGTAGAAGAACTAGAGTCACCGACATAGCTCAGCGTGTCGCGAAGCTGAAGTGGCGCTGGGCGGGGCACATAGTGCGGAGGACCGATGGGCGCTAGGGTCTTGAGGTGCTGGAATGGCGACCCCGCACCGGAAAGCGCAGCGTCGGTAGACCCCCTACGAGGTGGACAGACGACCTCAAAAAGGTCGCAGGGAGCCACTGGATCCAGGCGGCACAAGATCGTGTGGTGTGGCGATCCCATGAAGAGGCCTATGTCCAGCAGTGGACGTCCATCGGCTGACGAAGAAGAAGAAGAAGAAGAATATAATACATACTAAGCATTGTATAATTAATATATAGAATATTATATGTAGTAATAGTAAAATACACTTTGTTAAAATACAACCTGCTTTAAACAATTAGGCTAAAGAATGCACGGTTGCTTCAACTAACCTTTTATTCACTTATCCTATACGTTTTTTAGTAGGTTGTTACAGAGTCACTCTGTTGCCGAGACTCGAGCGACTGTTAGATGCTGATATCTAGGTCGTAAGCTAAACTAACTTGTCTTGTGCTGGGCTAATGTGTGCTGTGCAAGACTTGTGTCTTGCGGGGCTAAAATAGATTGCGTCGTGTTTTGTATTAAATGATCCGTGTAGGATTTGTATAAGGCAAATTAAAAAATTAAAAATTCAAGATTGATATTGGCATTGTTATTATTGATTTATTTTATTCTCAGTTTATTATTCTCCCTATAGGACCACCATGAAGGTTCCACTGGATCCAGGCGGCGCAAGATCGTGTGGTGTGGCGATCCCATGAAGAGGCCTATGTCCAGCAGTGGACGTCCATCGGCTGACGAAGAAGAAGAAGAAGAAGGACCACCATTTGGACATTTCTGTACCTATAATCTATATTGTCCCATCCGAAGAATATGGTAACATTTCCTATGTATTGACATAGGAAATGTAACTTTATTCTGCACATGAATAAAGTTACATTTCCTATGTCAATACGTAGGACAAGTAACTTCTTCGGATGGAGTGATATGTTCTTTTGTTCTTTTATTTGTAGAATAAAGTTATTTTTCTTCTATCATAGATTATAAATAATCTTTGACAATCAATAAACATATTTTAAAAGTTTGTTAAAACGAATGTTTATTTATTTTAGCTATTTCGCAAAAAAGAGGCGTTGCCGTTGCGATCTGCTTTTGATTCTCTAATTTATTATAAAAAAAATATCTATAATAAAAACATTGACGACCCCATTGGGTTGATTCTCGAGTAAGTGAAATTTTTTAGTCTTCATAGATATGTCGCAAATAGGTATAACTTAAAAAAAGTTTAAAGACTATATTTTAGCATAAGACAATATTTGTTTTCAAAATGCGTACATATTTCCTGTTCCTCATCTACATAATTCCTGTTTTCTGTAAAAGTTTCGATGTCTTTTATGTTTACCAAAATTTCAACGCTGTTAGCAATCATCTGATTGGTAATACGATTTAAAAAGTGGTGCACATTTTCCTGTTTCTATAACATACAATCTATCTTTCAGCCAGGGGCAAATTTGGAAAACACTCCGGTCTACCGTTAACCCCATAATGCTACAACCTAATACAGTCAAACTATACACCAATGCTATGGCAGAAGTAGCTGAGGATATGATTAAGAGGTTAATGTATTATTTCAGATATAAGTATGAATAAACAATTTTTTTGACAAGTAAACGCCGTGTGGTATCTGGCTGACCAGAATAGATCACACTCATTGGTTTCTGAGGTATCGCAAAAGGCGACTAAGGTAAGTGACGAGTATCCGGCCGAGTGCAATAAACCACCCTCATTTCTTACCGAGGTGTTGTACAAGGCATCAGGCAGGCTGCCTGTCTTAAAAAGTAAAGTAGCAGCCTGTTACAATCCCACTGCTGGAAATAGGTCTCCTCTATCCGTTTCTGGAGAGAAGGGTTGGAGCTAAGACCTACCACGCTGCTCCAATGCGGATCGATAGGTTGCACATATCTCCAGAATTCTCTAGAGACATGCAGGTTTCCTCACGATGTTTTCCTTCACCGAAAAGCGTGCGATAAATTGCAAATATCAATTAGACACATGAGTTTTAATAGAAAAACTCATTGGTGCCTGCCCGGGTTTGAACCCGTGTTTCCCTCGTAAGAGTCGCACGGTCTCGCCGCTGGGCTGTCACAGCTGTCCTGTCTTAAAACAACAAGTCAAATCATGTAAAAATATGTTTAAACATGTTATAACATGTAAGAGTCGCACGGTCTCGCCGCTGGGCTGTCACAGCTGTCCTGTCTTAAAACAAGTCAAATCATGTAACAATATGTTTAAAACATGTTATAATATAATTAACATCTAAATGTTTACACAATCTAAGTAAAAAATGAATTAATAAAAAATTAAATAATGTGTTACAACCCTGCTTATAGCGGGATAAGGGTAGGGAGAAAGAATGCTGATAACTTTCACTCCATAATTTTTTGTCATTTGATTGTCTTCCATATAATATTATATTCCATTTTTAGAATGAGGTATCTCAGAAATAAAGAAAATATGATGGAAAATAACATATTTATGGAATTAAACTTATGGTCTTTGGAATCAATTGGAGTAGTAGCACTTGGAAATCGCCTCAACTGTTTTGATCCCAATCTGCCAGATGACTCACCTTCTAGGAAACTGGTACAAATAGTTCATGGACTTTTGGGTTCATTAGAAAAATTAGATTTTCAACCAAGTCTTTGGAAATACTTTGAGACGCCTGATTTTATTAAAGGCATGAAAATCTATGAAGAAAATATGAAGTAAGTTTTTCCTTTTTGTACTGGTTCACTTTTTTACAAAGATAACTAAATATAAAAAAAAATAATAACTCAATCTTTGGTAAAGGGAACTATGCCCCCGTATGTTTTTTTCAGGATAAATGAATATTTTATAAATAAAGCTGAGGAGCAATTACAGGTTAAAGAAAAAACAAATGATGAAGATAGAAGTATTCTTGAAAAATTACTTCAAATCGATCGTAAAATTGCATATGTTATAGCAAACGATATGCTTATTGCTGGAATTGATACGGTAGGATAAATATGTTTTGTATAAAAGATAAGCTTATATTTTCCAGATAATAATCTAAAAAATGATAATAAATAGTAAATGGTCCAACAATCAGTTGCATTTTATCATTTGTTTCTTAATTTAGGTTGCTAGCACTGTTTTGGGATTTCTTTATTTAATGGCTGTAAATCCAGAAAAACAAAAGATATTAAGAAACGAGATTTTATTGAAGGAAGATAAGCACCCATATCTGAAAGCTTGTATCAAAGAGACGTTAAGAATATTTCCTGTCGTTAGTGGGAACTTTAGAACGACTACTAAAGAACATGACGTTCTTGGATATAAAATACCGAAAGACGTAAGGCAAATTTAAAAATCTCTCTTTACTGTCTCATAAATTACTTTATCCAAGAATCTTATATTTTTAAAATTATTCTAGATGACCGTTATAGCAGGAAATCAAACTTTCTGTGCTATGGAGGAACAATTTGTAAGACCAACAGAGTTTATACCAGAAAGATGGATTGTTGACAAAAGCGATCCACTGTACTACGGGAACGCCCATCCATTTGCCTACGCTCCTTTTGGATTTGGAGTGCGAAGTTGCATTGGTGAGTGTTAATTTTTAATATTAATAACTAGCTATGCCTTTTTTTTATACAGGATAAAACCCCTTATGGGGCCACTCGCCAGCAGCAGATTGGATCCAGAACAAAAGTCAAGAATTAAGATTTTATTGTGAGATAACTACAAGAGATAGAGACATGTTATAGCGAATGTTTTAGTACTATTTTTGTAGATTTACAAAAACTGTACTACATTATTTTAGTGTATCTCTATTAGGTTACACAGTGCACGTAACTAAAGATCTCAGAAGGTGATTTTTTTTTACAAACGCGTACCTCTTTAACACAATTCACATAAAATGGTGATGTATTATTAACTTAAATCGTTCGCAAAAATTGCACTACCTTTTAGTAAAAACAATATAAAACCACTTTTTGTGAAAGAAAAACGATGACATACAGAAAGACAACTTTTGGGATCTTTTTTTATAATCGCATATATAACTGTACTGAATAATTAAAATCCATTAGAATAAGAACGTTCTCTAATAGTCTTTTTGTTGTTATCTCGACAATTGGGTGCTTAGCTTACCTATGTATTTAATCCCTAGGTTTCTATCATATGCTTAGCATTATCCTCCTGCCTTTATCCCACTCTAAGTGGGGTTGGCACAACATGTTAGAAGCATGTTGTTACTTTATTTGGCTACGTGTTTTACGACCGGCCGCCTGCCTGACGTCAACTTACCTTAGCCGTATTTTACGACCCCTCGGTAAGGAAGAGGATGGTCTATTCTATTCAACCGGATACCACACAGCGGGTCGACTTACTTAGGTCGCCTTTAACGACACCTCGATAAGAAATGTGGGTGGTCTATTCTACTCAGCCGAATACCACATGGCGGTCTGTCCTATACTTAGCATTACATATATTTTCTTAACAAACGCACAATATTTCTATTATAACTGTTGTAATCATTATTGTAATAGGAACATTTTCTTTAACAGGTCGACGTATAGCTGAACTAGAAATGGAAACGTTTATTACTAAGGTTATAGAAAATTTCCAGGTAGAATGGTATGGACCACCACCGAAACGAGATCGGCACGCTACTATTAACTATTTCAAAGAGCCATATTATTTTATTTTTAGGGATATTTAAAATGCCAACTATTCTTTTATTCACTGGCGCGTTGACGCAGTTGGGTAGTGACCCTGCCTTCAGCTACGTGGGTCACGGGTTCGATTCAAGCCGAGGGCCAAATTTTTTTTAATTGTTGGTTCTTCGAGCCTTGGTGTATATTTGTATTTAAGTGTGTATTTAAAATTATATATGTATATATTTACCAGCTGTCCGTCATCCATAACACAAGTATTAAGATACATACTTTGGGGACAGACGACCGTGTGTGTAAGTGTCCCATATATCAAATCAAAATCAAAAAATCAAAATACTTCATTTCTTTTAAAAATACAGATACATAGCATTTGCAAGGGCCCCTGTACTAGGCGCGAGCCCGTATTACTGGGTGCCCCGCTCAACCACCAAGACTTATAATTTATTTATATAGAAATAAAGTGTGTGTGTGTGGGCGAGTAAGTGAGTGAGTGTATGTGTGTGAATGTATATGAGAGAGAGTGTGTGTGCGGGGGTTTGTGTTAATATATAATTTAATAATTTTGTGTTAATGTATAATTTAATAATGTATAATTAATAGGTGTGACTTGGCTGCCCCGCCCCAGACTGGGATGCAGTAGCCCAAAACAGATTGAGCTAAAGCCTTATAGGTAGATATAAGAATTTTTTCGTCTGCTACATGTCTCAATTTTCTAAATACCCACATAAGTTTTCTTATTTTTTCAGCCGTATTATGTATGTGTGTATTCCAAATAAGGTGTTGGTCAAAGATAATACCGAGATATCTATAGGATGTTGTGCTAGAGATCGTGTCACAACCACAACTATTTGAAAGAGAATTGGAACAGGCATGCACTTTCAAAGTAAAGCTGGTGTTGGGTAGATTTGTTTTGCGGATTGTGAAAGGCATGTATTTAGTTTTTTTAATATTTAGGGTTAGTAGGTTAGAACTCAACCAGTTTGATACTTGCTCGATACCCGCCTCACTAATACACTTTAAAGCTTCCCAGGATGTTGCGTTAAAAATGAGAGCAGTATCATCCGCGTAGGTATATATCTGGCAGTTTGGGATATTGAGATTGCAAAGGTCGTTCAAATAAATAAGGAATAGGGTAGGTCCCAAGACACTGCCTTGTGGAACACCATACGAAACAATGGACGATTGACTTATAAATTGACCTAGTTTTAGTTGTTGACAACGATCAGTAAGATAGTCAGTGAATAACTTATGTGGGTTACCCCTGATACCGATATTATACAACCTGTTCAGAAGGATGGGAACAGAAACAGAATCAAATGCCTTTGCCAAATCCAAAAATACTCCAACGCATTTGTTACCCAAGTCCAAGTGCTTACTTACAGTGTCGCTCAAAGCCAGTACGGCGTCATCAGTGGAGATACCGTGTCGGAAGCCGCATTAGTTCTTGGATAACAAATCGTTATCTACAAGAAAATTCTTTAATCGAGTATTGATCAGCTTTTCTAGTATTTTGCAAAAGACAGAAAGAACTGATATAGGGCGATAGTTGGCAGTACTGTCTCTGCTCCCACTCCCACATATATTTATTATTTATTATTATACCAACGTCTTTAAGGAAGGACAGCCAAGTGTGTATTTGTCAAATATATTTATTTATTATCAATAGTCGAACTATACACTTAAGTTTCATGTACAACTTATAAAACTTTTTCATGATATTTCTGAGGTCAAAAATGGGAGATTTTTTATTTATACTTTTTTTGGAAGCTGTGATATCACAGCGGTGAGAACGTGTGACTCTCTAGAAATGATAATGGGTTAAAACCCCGGGCAGGCACCAATGGGTTTTTCTATTAAAATTTTGTGTGTCCAATTAATATTTGCAATTTATCACACGCATTTCGGTGAAGCAAAACATCTTGAGAAAACCTGCATATTTCTAAAGAATTATAGGGATACGTGGAACCTATTATTCTATATTGGAGCAGCGTGGTAGGTCTTAGCTATGCCCTATGCCCAGTTGTGAGATCTTTTGTGACTAGTTCCCTTTAAAAGTTAATTTGTTGTTGTAACTTTTATCCTTTCCGAAATTTAAAACAACGTAGTTCCGCCCAAACTATTCTATTTTACAACAACGCAAGCGAAACGAGCACTGACAATTGTCTGTCAGAATATGTTGTAGAATGCAATGCGCTAACAAGGCTAGCAAGGCGCTATCTCAGAGTCCCAGGGAGTAATTAAAATAATTAGATATAATTATAATAAGTTGAATAAATTAATTATTATTCATTTTACTTTTATTAAAAACCCTACTGATATAAAAAAGTTCAAAGTTTAAAATGTTTGGTGACTTTATCGCTTACAAAGAGATCTCTTCTTGGCATAATATGACAATCAAATATTTAAATATCTTTTAGTCAAACGTGGAGCTAAAATCAAAATTTTATTTTGCTTACATCAAATGAATTATCAACAAACTGAAAACTTAATGTCAAATATATTATATGACCTCACATCCGCGTAGGTAAACATACATACAGACCAAACTCACTATAGCATACGCTTACACACCCATAATATCACTTTAATTAAATTGTTTTTAATGACCTTGGGGATGGCATATACAGAACAATATATGCATACTTTATACTATTTCAATGTCAGATGCCTCGTAAAATTGTGTCATGTTTAAATTTGAATTATAAACTTCAGATATATCCATATCTATACTTATTATACAACAAAGTCCCCAAAATCTGTCTGCTTGTGTGTGATCGATATTATCAAAATATATTGAACCGATTTTTTTTACCTCCTAATTGCGTCGTTTTCCTCAGAGTTGAGGGTCTTGACCTTTTCCACTGATCATTTTTTGTGGATAGCGGATTTCCAGGTTTTGCGATCTCTTGCGGCTTGCAAGGCATCGTGAACTTGGATGAAGAGCAACTTAGTGATCTGGTCGGACCAACAAGTTGGACTGCATCTTGCTCTTTTCCCTTCCACGGACAGTATTCATCAGCTTCTCCAGGTTGTCTCCAGTCTTCCTAGTTATATGTCCGAAGAACTCAAGGACTCTTCGGAGATACTTAGTTGTATAGTTTTTCTTTAAAGTTAAAGCAATTATTCCGGAAGGTTTAACTTAATAGTACACTACGGGTTTATGTAAATTGTGTTGAAGAAAAAGTAATAATAAAATTATTTTGCTATAATCCGCGATACAGTAAATAGAAAATATATATCGTGCTAAATGTATAGTGGATTATCCGTTTTTTTATACCCGTTTCATACAGGATTCTTAAAAACACATGCACAAACCTCCACCACTGCCACCACAATACACAAGCACTACACACGTTCACTATCACAAATTCAACAATAGTTTCGCACCGCAACCGAAGCATCATCAGGAGATAGACTCCACGACAAAATCGCAAAGCTTTGCGATTTTGTCGTGCGATAGATATATTTTCTATTTACTGTATAGCGGATTATAGCAAAATAATTTGATTATTACTTTTGTATTAGGCCTCCTCTCTCCTTTTTTTACTTTTTTTTGTATTATGGATCTCTGCAAAGTAACGCCAAATTCTATAAATTATGTGTTGAAGAAATCGAGCAGTTATTAAAAAAAACTCGCCTGCTTTAGTCGCGTGCGCCGCATAAACCAAAAGAGACATCCTAAAATAGTGTACTAGAAAATGATAGATCTACAAAAATACTACAAAAAGTCCGGAACTCTATCCCTTCTTTCAGTCACAACAACTACTTTTTCTTTAGAAATTTCAATTATATACGCTGATTTCTACGCGGGCGAAGCCGCAAGCAAAGCTGGCAAATATATAAAGAAAAACCTTCATTCAAAGGACCTTTATCACCTTCATGACTAATCACTGAATTTGGCAGACATCCGGTACCTACATAATAATTAATTATAATGACTTGTAAATTTATCATTTTCGATATAATTATGTAATGTTTGCATGTTTTTTTTGCAATATCTGAGGCGATATCTTATCAATGTTTTAGTAAAATACGGACGTTCTTTGAAATCACTAGTGTTATGTGAATATTGAAATGTACAAATTAGCAAGAAACATTTCAAGCAGAAAGTTCTTTAATGTGCATCAAATATCAAGGTATTTTTAAGAATAAACTTAATACAACACGACTTTATACATATCTCAATAGTAATTTGACATAAATAATAAATTTGGATATTTCTTATTACATTTATATTATTGCTAGCTTTTAAACGCAACCTTGTTAGCGCGGACTGCAGTCTTATTATTTGAGTAAACCGTAATACAGCAAAGCTAGACAAATGCTGTCCAGGACTTTTATTTAGGACTTTTAGAGGGGAACAATTTTGTAATACATGATTTTTGAATAGCTTTCACCGTTTACTTAGCGCACGCAAGGAAAGCTTGAAATTTTACCAGTTTCGCAATATTTTTATTGCTGTTCTCCTATTAATCTTAGCGTAATATTATATAGTCTACAGCCTTTCTCGATAAATGGACTATCTTGCACTCAAAGAGTTTTGCAAATCATTCCAGTAGTTCCTAAGATCAGCGCGTTCAAACAAACAAACTCTTCAGCTTTATATATTAGTATAGACTAGCTTCGCGTATGTAGTAATCAGTATATCGCAAACATTTTCCGCTTCTCTTCCCTTAATTTTATACTGAGTTAAAAGCATGCATTACGTAATGCGATGTACGTAATATGTCTACGTTACGTCATGTTTATTGGTAGCGTATAATTTGAATATCTTCTAAAATATTTATTTAATTCCTATGGTGTCAAGGACAATTCTGATTTATATTAAATGTCAAACTTAACGAACGCATTCATTTAGATTAGTATTGATATTGAGCGTAACAAAAACAGTCTCGAAAATAACGTAATATGTTTAATTCCAATTGTTATCATAAAAGTAGGTATTGTGAGATATAGACATGATATCCGGGATTTTTTTCCAGTATTTTTGTAGATCTACACTTTTTTAAAACGGTACTTTAGTGTATCTTTATTCGTTTACTCGAAGCACGCAGTTGTATAAAAATTGGCCGACCACTTCGACACAATTTTTAGATACAGTCGACCAAAACGTTAGATACAGTCCTCCAAAACGTTAGATACAGTCCTACAAAACATTAGATACAGTCCTCCAAAACGTTAGATACAGTCCTCCAAAACGTTAGATACAGTCCTCCAAAACATTAGATACAGTCCTCCAAAACGTTAGATACAGTCCTTCAAAACGTTAGATACAGTCCACCAAAACGTTAGATACAGTCCTCCAAAACGTTAGATTAAGTCCTACAAAACATTAGATACAGTCCTCCAAAACGTTCGATACAGTCCTCCAAAACGTTAGATACAGTCCACCAAAACGTTAGATACAGTCCTCAAAAACGTTAGATACAGTCCTACAAAACATTAGATACTGTCCACCAAAACGTTAGATACAGTCCTCCAAAACGTTAGATACAGTCCTACAAAACATTATATACAGTCCTCCAAAACGTTAGATACAGTCCTCCAAAACGTTAGATACAGTCCTCCAAAACGTTAGATACAGTCCTCCAAAACGTTAGATACAGTCCTCCAAAACGTTAGATACAGTCCTCCAAAACATTAGATACAGTCCTCCAAAACGTTAGATACAGTCCTCCAAAACGTTAGATACAGTCCTCCAAAACGTTAGATACAGTCCTCCAAAACGTTAGATACAGTCCTCCAAAACGTTAGATACAGTCCTCCAAAACGTTAGATACAGTCCTCCAAAACGTTAGATACAGTCCTCCAAAACGTTAGATACAGTCCTCCAAAACGTTAGATACAGTCCTCCAAAACGTTAGATACAGTCCTCCAAAACGTTAGATACAGTCCTCCAAAACGTTAGATACAGTCCTCCAAAACGTTAGATACAGTCCTCCAAAACGTTAGATACAGTCCTCCAGAAGAATTTTTTTTAAATAAAAACCGTACAATCGAGAAATTGATTGAAGAATTTGAGATAGATTGTACATTTTGAGAAAATGAACCATATAAATCGACAGACTTCCGCGTGCCGCAATTTTTTTCTAGGATTCAAATTTTAAACATAAATGTAGTTATTGTGAGTTAACCATAAGAGATAGAGACATGCTATCGCGAACTTTTTTGTAGTAGTTTTATAAATCTACATTCTCTACTAAATTACTTAAGCTTATCTCTGCTGGTTTTACGCAGCGCACGCGACTAAAGTTCCCAGCAAGCAAGTTTTTTTACGACTGCGCGATCTCTTAAACACTATTTACATAATACCGATATGTACTATTTACTTAAACCATCCGGAAGTGTTGCTATGTTTTGGTGAAAAGCGTACAAAAATCCGTTCAGTAGATTTTGAGAAAATCGATTACATACAGACAGACAGCTTTTTGGGGTTTTGTTTTATAATAAGTATAGATATAGATAGATGATCGAGTTTCAAAATATTGAGAACAACATATTGTGTGTCTGTGTGTGTAAAGTTTTCGGTATATTTTTTTTTTATTACAACTTGTTTGAAATTTCTTTATTTAAACAGTCAAACTTTCAGTTTTTTATAATAACAATTGTATCATTTTTATAGAACATATTCCATAAGCGCCAGTGGCGTAACCAATAATGGTTTAAGCGATAGTGAGGCGTTAGTGAAGCCTTGGAATGAAATGCCTGGGCCCTTATCTTTGCCTGTAATTGGACAACTGTTACATTTTCTTCCTGGAGGTAAGATGGTAAATGTGTATTATAAAGCTGAATATAATACTTATAGCAGTAAAATTACATTAATTTCTTTCAGATAATTTACTCACTTTAAACAGCTCAGTACAAATATAACTGCATTCGATAACTACAACGGTGACCTGAAATATCATAAATGTGAAAGTCTATCTGTCTGTTACGCTTTTCCGGTTAAACTGTTTTAGTAATAACAATAAAATTTGTTTTAATAATCGCTGGGTTAATATAAGATCAAAAAATTTCAGTTTTTCCTACGGGCACAAGAAAAAACACAAAGTATTAGAGATTATTTTGTTATTTATAGTATTTGAGAGTAATTTAACGATTAACTTGATGCAAAGTCTTGAGTCGAACTAGTTACAAATATATAATTATAATATATTTTAATTTCAGAGTTATAGTCGTCGAGCCTTTGTGTTGTTGTTTTCCCTTTATTTATGGTTTTTATTATTCTCTAGTATTTATTTTTAGGTTAATAATTGTGACTTTGTAACTAAGAATGATGTCTTCTAGAATTGGTACTACATATTTAATTTAAAACTATATGCGATATATGTTGGGTGATTTATCGTGTAATGCTGTTGAAGACCCGAATAAATAAATATTGCGATTATAGTATAGGAGTAAGCCATGTTAAAAATATCGAACCTAACTTATATATACTACGTTAGGGTTAAGTAAGAGTAGTCGTGTCTTAATTGAATCCTAAAATAAATAAATATAAGGGAATTACACACACGGCCATCGGTCCCAAAAAGTAAATAGCTTAATATTTGTATTATGGCTAATAGACAACTGATAAATATATAATTAAAAAAAACAAATACACCCAGACTTGAAGAACCGACAATCAGATATCTATCTTTTTTATTTTATTTTATATTATGTAAACAAACAGTACTATAACAATAATTAGCATCGTAAACAAATAAGCCAAACACAAATCAAAAACAGTTTCCAAATAATAAATCGAACATATAATTTAACATTCAAAAGGGAAGAATTTAATAAAAAAAAATAATAATAATAACAATAAGATCCTTAAAATAATATAGTTAAATATTAATAGGGTTTATTTCATTCCTTATCTTATTATATCTTATCAGAGTCTATATCAATATTTGTACTATCAGTTTTAATCCGTACTTTTTTTGGTTTTGTCCTAAATTTTACAATCTTTATTTTCTTATTCATTAGAGTAGAACCTATTAAACCCAAATTATGAAATGTGAAAACTTCTACTTCAACCCTTTTAATAAAATAAAATCATTGTTAAACGCCAGGCAATAGGTATTAAGCTTCTACCCGTAAATATTATCTTATACCCGTAATATTATGTTTACATTAATAATATAAAATTATAGTTTTACACGGAAAAATTAATTTTGTTGTGTCACCGTATTTCAATAATAGAATACCTTGCTATCTTCCATAATGGCGTGGCCATATAATTTTTTTTACCGTTGATCTTTAAAACATAAACAGTAGTTAGACTCCAAGACTATTATTTTCAATCAAATCAAATACACAAAATAAGCTATAACTCTTTCATTTTTTTGTGCATGATTTCTTGAATTGTTAATATATATTTGTTATTTATTGATTGATTGGTTATAGAGATATTTATAATCAACTGTTATCTATAATCAAATATGGTGGCATACTGTTGTATGCCACCATATTTGGTATTGATTAATAGTCAGTTCATATCGTTATTAATGTTTACATTCTTTACATATATGTCTTTCTTACTGGTCCGCTAGCGCAATGGGTAGTGACCCTACCTACAGCTCCGCGGGTCGCAAGATAGATTCCCGCCAAGGGTCAACATTTTTATATAAAAAAAATTTTTGGTTCTTCGAGCCTGAGTGTATATTTGTATTTAATTATGTATTTAAAATAATATATGTAATATATCTACCAGGTTTTCGTCACCCATAACACAAGTATTAAGTTACTTACCTTGGGGATGGACAACCGTGTGTAAGTGTCCTGTATATTTATATTTATGTCTGAAGAGGAAAATAAGTGGGTTTATAAATTATCAGATAAATTATTGTTTTTTATCGAGTTACGCCATCACAAGGCTATCTTCTTTTTACCAAGGCAATATTTATCTTTACGTGTTAGGTATAATATCCGAAATATTATTTACTATCGATATTTGTCCATTGACATTAAAATGTGGTGTTCTGTTAGAATTATATTATTACTAGCTTTTAAGCGCAACTTCTTTCGCGTGGAGTGCAGTCTTATTATTTGAGTAAACCATTATTTTCATTATTTATGGTTAAAGTGGGTTATCTTAAAATCTAGTCATATGCTGTCGCGGACTTTTGGAGGGGAACAATTTTTTAAAATACGATTTTTAAAATTACTTTCACCGTTTACTTAGCGCACGCAAGGAAAGCTTGAAATTTGCTGTTTCCACAATATTTTTTATTGCTGCTCCTATTCATCTTAGCATGATGCACGATAAATGGATGCCACGATAATCATACACTAAAAGTATTTTTCAAATCGGTCCAGTGGTTACTGAGATTAAAGCGTTCAAACAATCAAACAATCAAACAAACTCTACAGCTTTACATATTAGTATAGATGGTGCTTAAATAACATTTTTGTAATATAAAATTTTACATAACGCCTAATGAAAACTATGAAAGCGACTTTGGCTCATAGTAAAGTAAATTCACAACTGGGCATAATCGTTCTCTCTCAGTTTATGAGAGAATTTTTTTTATCTCAGGACTCTGCTGAAATTTAAATATAAGGAACAAAACAACCACTGTAACATAACGTACTAGTAACACGGTTTACGTAATTTAATAACAGATGGCGCATACTAACTGTATAAGTATATAAAGTACTTTCCTGTCACTTGTACTTATTCTTTCCCCGTCAGTACGTCCGTCCAGTTTGACATGTTACACCACCTTTTTGCCATTAACAGTAATCAGGACGTCTTGTCAGAAAGCGAGGGGATATAAGAATTACTTAGGATATAAGAACTTATATGTAGACCTATTTTAAATAAACTATATTACAATTTTATTTATTCAAAGGATGGCTTTACAATCGCACCATAGAATTGCAAGACCTGTTGTATAAAAATTACGGCCCTATTGTCAGACTTGACGGCAATTATGGATTACCTGCGATTACATTCATTTTTAATCCAGAGGCTGCATTCAATGTACGTATAATGACTTTAGAAATAAATAAACAGTTGTTTTTCAAATAATCTATAGAATAAGGCGTTACTTAGCGAAGATCCATAATACAAAAGTAATGATAAAATTATTTTGCTATAATCCGCGATACAGTAAATAGAAAATATATATAGTGTTAAATGTATAGTGGACTATCCGTATTTTCATACGCGATACGTCCGGGATTCGTAAAAAAAAAACACATGCACAAACCTCCACCACTTCCACCACAGTACAAATCTTTTCGATTTTGCGATTTCGTCGTGGAGTCTATATCCTTATGATGCTTCGTTTGCGGGGCGAAACGATTGTTGAGTTTGTGATAGTGAACGTGTGTAGTGCTTGTGTATTGTGGTGGAAGTGGTGGAGGTTTGTGCATGCGTTTTTACGAATCCTGCACGTATCGGGTATGAAAATACGGATAGTCCACTCTACATTTAATACTATATATATTTTCTATTTACTGTATCGCGGATTATAGCAAAATAATAAAAATATTACGATTTTCACTTGTTTTTCGATAGAAAATATATTACTTTACTTGAAAATGTATTAGTCCATCGCTTAACATCTTTAGTTCTTAAGGAACAAAAGATTATTATTGCTTTGAAAATTGAGTTTAGTAATCTTCGTATTATTGTGGGCCTCATAAGAAAAGCTTGGAGACACTCAGAGGGCGATGGAGCGAGCTATGCACCGAGTGTCTCTACGTGACCAAATCAGAAATGAGGAGATCCGTAGAAGAACCAAAGTCACCGATATATCTCAGTGAGAAACTGAAGTGGCGACTCAAAAAGATCGCGGGAAGCCGCTGAATCCAAGCGGCATAAAATCGTGTAGTATTAAATAAAATTTCATTGGAGATCCCGTGAAGGGACCTATGTCTAGCAGTGGACGTTTATCAGTTGACGAAGAAGAAGAGACGAATATTTTTTATATAATTAATATATATTGGGTGGTTAAATTTTAAGGGCCGATGTTGATTTTGAATAAAATACAATTTATTTAGGAAATTACTGTTATTTCTTTTTATTATGATAATATGCTATGGTTCATAATATGTATGAAACAAAATATCGGCCAAACAGCCGCCGCGGCCTCGGCGGCACGCCTCCATCCGATGGTCCAAATTTTTGATGACGCTGAAGCATAATTGAGGCGCTATGCCGTTAATGTACCGAATTATGCAGTGCGAGCTGTACGAGGATGCACTGGTGTTTTCACATCTCCTACAGACCCAGTTTGCTCAAATTTTTGCACAATTTTTCCGATTGTACGCACATTTGGACGATTAAATTGAACGAAAAAATCACGAAGTGCACGATGTGCATTTTGATTTGAACACCCATTTTCATAATAAGCCTGAATGAACTTTTGTGTATCTTTTCATGATTTAAATTGAGTTAGTTTGAAATTAGGAAATGTCAAATGAAATGCAAAAAAAAACTTGACGTTTAGGTGTGGTTCACATTCAACGTCGACCTTTATAATTTAACCACCCGTTAGATGCATTATAAGTATTATAATCTATGTAGTATATTATATTATATTGAATGATCCGTGTTAAGGATTTTTATGGCGTCATAGCCAAGATTCACATTAGCATTGTTAATATTTATTTATTTTATTCTTAGTTTATTATTCTCCCCTGGTTTTGTCCACATGCCAAGTATAATTTTAGAAGAAATCTTCTTTTTCAATTGGTTGTTTGTAAGAGATTGTTACTGTGTGATAATGCCATTTGCAGATATTTTTTTGTATTATATTTGTGTAATAAATTTATTCTTGTTCTTAATTCATAATTATCTACTATCGTTCAAGTATTCGTTAGTAGCTATCATAACTTCCTAAGAATATAAAAAAGCTTTTTTTGGTTTACTACAAAGATTATAAATAATCTGTCCATCTATAAACAGATTTTAAAACTTAACTAAAACCAACCTCAATTTATTAGCCTAATTTACAGAAAGATTAAATTAGCTGTAAGAGATATGCGTATATGCATATTGCACAATTGAAGATTATTTGCATATGAAATATGCTTGGATTTGAAAATCTTTTCAGCTTCAGAATGTTTAAAATATTTAAAAACAAATTCAAAATGTTTGATAGATTGATCGCCGAGTTTTTTGCTGATTCTTCTCGGTAAAAGCAACATTTCAAATCAGTTGTAGCTTCTTCTTTTTTATGTGCCCTTGTCCCACTCTAAGTGGGGTCGGCATATCATGTTTTTTCTTCCATCTTCTCCTATCATTCGTCAACTCTGGCATTACTTCTTTCAGAACATTTTTAACCAGCTGTAGCTTCATTAAAACTATTTGATCCTTGACGATTCAAAAGTGCTTGTTTGTAAAAGCTTACTTTGACTTTGAATAAAAATTATTTTGACTTGATTTGATTTTAGCTATTTCGTAAAGAAGATGTGTTGCCGCTTCGACCTGGATTGGAATCTCTAATTTATTATAAAAAAAATATTTATAATGAGAATATTGACGACTCTATTGGATTGATTCTCGAGTAAGTGAAGTTTAATTTATCTCAGAATTATTTGTCAAAAATATAGCTTTTAAAGTTGCAAAAATATATTGTAGCATGAGTTAACATTTGTTCTCATAATTTTCATTATCAATATATATATTCATAACTCTCGTAATTTTCATTTAATATTACACACATCTACATATTTCCTGTTTATTGCTGACAGAAGCATAATTGCTGATAGAAATGATCCGATTGATCTCTTTATTTACAAATTTGTAGACATTTTCTTGTTTCTTTAACACAAAATCTATTTTTAGCGAGGGGCAAAATTGGAAAACACTCCGGTCTACCGTTAACCCCATAATGTTACAACCTAAAACAGTCAAATTATACACCAATGCTATGACCGAAGTAGCTGAAGATATGATTAAGAGGTTAAAGGTTTTTTTGAGATTTAAGTATATTCAAATTCAAATTTATTTAAGTAAACTTGTAAACAAGTGCTTTTGAATCGTCAACTCCGCTGCTCTTTCGAAAAGCTGTTCCTGCTGAGAAAAGCCAGCAAGTAACTCGGTAGGTTCTCTTTTCAAAATAATATATTTTATAACTGCTTATATTTAGTCATTACAATCTTGTACAGGGTCGAAGAGTAGCTATATCATTCTTAGCTATAGAATTCATATCATTTAAGTAAAAATATAATATAAACTAGCAATGCCCCGCGGTTTCACCCACGTCCATACCGATCTCATGGTAGTGGAAAGTCTACGAAGTCGAACTATAGATTTATTTTATAGATTATTTAATTATAAAAATGGATATCATTAGTATTATTGGAAAAGAGCTAACTCACCAAATGCAGATCCTGCTATAACGCCGCTACAATTAATTTGTTTATGGTATTATTTGCTTTCGATTAACATTCTTAAATTCGTAATATCTTTTGATTGGGACGTCGGATTTTAATAATTTAAAAAGTATTTTACAGGTATTGAAACAGTTTTTAATAAAATATCATTTAATGGGATAAGGATTAATACAGAGATTTGAATAAAATGGTTTGAATAAAGTCAGCACTTTTAGAAACTTTTACAATGTAAAAAAGTAGTTATATTGGCGTAACTATAATAGTTACACATATGGTATCGCGGACTTTTTTGTGGATATTTAATACTGTAAAACATTTTTTTGTTCTATAATCAATAGTTTCCGCAGCGCACGCGATGCAAGATTTTTAGAACTTAATTTTTCACACCTTATTACAATTTTGTTACGGATCCCTATTTTTTTTGAAAATGTAATATGGCCTATGTTGCTCAGTGAAGAAGCAGCTTTCCAGTGGTAAAAGAATTTTTGAAATCAGTCAAGTAGTTTTTGCGTGAAAACGTTACAAACATACATACATACAAACAAACAAACATACAAATCTTTCCTCTTTATAATATTAGTAAAACAATATTGTACGCAAAAATCTAATTTTTTACCACTTTTTACTCTTTTAATTCTTGTCATTTGATTGTCTTCGATTTAATATTAACATATTAACTTTTTGTAGAATGAGGTTTATGAGAAATAAAGAAAATTTGATCGAAAACAACATATATACGGAATTAAACTTATGGGCTCTGGAATCAGTAGGAGTTATAGCACTTGGATGTCGCCTCAACTGTTTTGACCCGAATCTGCCGGATGACTCGCCTTCTAGAAAGTTGGTACAAGTAGTTCATGAACTCTTCGATGCAGTAGAAAAATTAGATTTTCAACCAAGTCTTTGGAAGTACTTTAAGACGCCTGATTTTGTCAAAGGCATGAAAGTCTATGAAGAAAATATAAAGTAAGTTTATAACGTACTACTATTTATAAAGTACTAGCAATACGTGAGACTTCGCCCGCGTGAAATTCAGTTTAGCATGTAATGTCGCTCGAATTTCGGCAAAAGACTGGCTCTCTGATACCCTACACCGCTTTTTATATTTATATTTGTATTTTTTTTATATTTGTTACTACCCCCACTACAAACTGTAGTCAAACGACCTCTTCAACTCAATTTACATAAAACCATTATGTATTTTTAACCTAAACCTTTCGGAGGAATCGTACTACTATCTTTTGGAGAAAACCGTTCAGTAGATTTTGAGAAAATCGATTACATACAGAAAGACAGCTTTGGGGACGTTATTTTATAATAAGAATAGATAGATAGATTAGTTTACCTTTTTGCCAAGGGAGCTTAAAATTTTATATGTCAATCTGTGATAGAGGGAACTTTCCTATCGTTTTTTTTTCAGGATCAATGAGTTTTTTATAAATAAAGCTGAAGAGCAATTGCAGGTTAAAGAAAAAACAGATGATAAAGATAGAAGTATTCTCGAAAAATTACTTCAAATCGATCGCAAAATTGCATATGTTATAGCAAATGATATGCTTCTTGCTGGAATTGATACGGTAGGGTAAATGTCTCAGATCGTCACCATCTGTAATATCTGACTATACTAACTGAAAACCGTTTTATATTCATATTTTTTTGATATAATGCATGATGTATTGTCTTTGATTGTCTGACTAAAATATAAAAAGAAATACAAAAGTAATAGTAAAAATATTTTGCTTTAATCTGGGATAAATAAATTTGTATTATCGATGTCAGCAAAGTAACACCTAATTCTATGATTTATATAATATTATTCTAATTCCATTATTTATATACTTTAGTCAAAGTCAAAATTTATCACAAAAAAAACTTAACATTTCGTTTAGATATAAAAGATGAGCTTACATTTGCTGTATAAATATAAATTCAATTTCGTGCGAATGTTTAGACGAAATCAGCTTTATTTTATGATTTGTTTCTTCATTTAGGTTGCTAGCACTGTTTTGGGATTACTTTATTTAATGGCTGTAAATCCAGAAAAACAAAAGAAATTAAGGAATGAGATTTTATCGAAGCAAGAGAAGCGCCCATATCTGAAAGCTTGTATCAAAGAGACATTAAGAATATTTCCTGTCGTCAATGGGAACTTTAGAAAGACTACTAAAGAACATGACGTTCTTGGATATAAAATACCGAAAGACGTAAGTTAACATAAACATTTAAAACTCCTGTTTACTATTTTATAAATAGCTTTTTGCAAGAGTCCGTGTATTTCATCTATCATTTTAGATTGTGGTTATAGCAGGAAACCAAACTTTCTGTGCTATGGAGGAACAATTTGTAAGACCAACAGAGTTTATACCAGAAAGATGGATCGTTGACAAAAGCGATCCACTGTACTACGGGAACGCCCATCCATTTGCCTACGCTCCTTTTGGATTTGGTGTGCGAAGTTGCATTGGTGAGTGGAAATTTAATTATTCACACAACCATTTTCTTGCCAACAAAAACAATTTATTTTGACTGGCGCGTTGGCGCAGTGGGTAGTGGCCCTGCCTTCAGCTCCGCGGGTCTCGGCTTCGATTCCCACGAGGGCCAACATTTTCTATTTACAATTTGTTGGTTCTTCGAGCTTAGGTGTATATTTGTACAGATTGAACGACAAGGGACGACGTGGCAATGGATTTTTGTTTTCAATATTAACTGGTGGCTGATAATCTTCAATTAAGTAAGCTTTTATAGGCACTTTTGAATTGTCAAGGATCAATAATTTTAATGAGGTTAGAACTGTTACTTGTCTATATAATAACTAAGTTACAACTGGTTTGAAATGTTGCTCGGAGTAGTGCCAGAGCTGACGAATGATAGGAAAGAATGGAAGAAAAAACATGTTGTGCCAACCCCACTTAAAGTGGGTTAAGGGTAGGAGAAAGAAATGTTGCTCTTACCGAGATGAACCAGCAAGAAACTTGGCAATCAATCTTTCAAACATTTTCAATTTGTTTTTAAATATTTTTAACATTTTAAACTGAAAGGATTTTCAAGTCCAAGCATTTTTAGTAATCAAATAAATAAATAAAAAAATAGTTAAATAAGCTTTTACAAGCAATTTTGAATTGTCAAGGATCAATTATATTTAATGAAGCCACTACTGCTTCAGAATGTCGCTCTCATTTGGGAATTATTGTTTTAATTAGAAAATTTTCATTAACAGGTCGACGTATAGCTGAACTAGAAATGGAATCCTTTATTGCTAAGGTTGTAGAGAATTTCCAGGTAGAATGGTACGGACCACCACCGAAAAGAGTTCGCCGAGCTAGTATTAACTATTTCAACGAGCCATATTATTTTATTTTCAAAGACATTTAAAATATCATCTAGTTTTTTATATTATATTGACGTCTTTGAGGACGGCAAGCTATATTTTTTTGTGTATTGTTTTTATACTTTTTTGGAAGCTGTGATAGCACAGCGGTAAGACTGTGTGTCTCTCTAGAGATAATGGGTTCAAACCCGGGCAGGCACCAATGAGTTTTTCTATTAAAACTTATGTGTCTTATTGATATTTGCAATTTATCACACGCTTTCGGTGAAGGAAAACATCGTGAGGAAACCTGCATATCTCTAAAATATTCTAGGGATATGTGTAACCTACCAATCCGCATTGGAGCAGCGTAGTAGGTCTTAGCTCCAATCCTTCTCTCCAAAAACGGAGAGAGGAGGCCTATTCTCAGCAGTGGGATATTAACCGGCCGTTACTTTACTTTTTTTACTTTAAATAAATATATATATGGGACACTTACACACACGTTCTGTTATAACCCTATTCAACATGGGCATATATTGCTGACTTATTGTTTCCGAATTGAGGTCGATATAAAGTGTCAATCAGCAATATAGGCCTATAAAACTCATACATTCTTCCAAATTCAGGCAGTTCTTGTGATCTAGTCGACTTGCTGCCCAGCTACGGACCCGGCTCCTGCCTGCCGGCTGACTTCAGCAATAGACTAGTGATCATATACTCCGGCTCCAACCCGCTACAAGGGTTTCGCGCAATAGTAGTCCAAGTACCAGTTGTGTTTAGATTACATTAAAGTTAATAAGTTCAGTTTGTGTTTTTCTTAATATATAAACCAAACTGGACGATCTAACAGTTCGTCCGTCCCCAATGTAAGTAACCTAATACTTGTGTTATGGGTGACGGACACCTTGTAGATATACTACAAATATTATTTTAAATACATACTTAAATACAAATATACACCCAGGCTCGAAAATCAATAATTTTTTATAGAAAATGTTGGCCCTCGGCGGGATCGAACCCGCAACCCGCGGAGCTGAAAGTAGGGTCACTACCTACTACTGTAAGTGTTTTGGTATTAGTTGTATAAATATTGTTATTAAATGATTGTACGAATATTTTTGTATTTTTAATTGCCGATTATTTAAAAATACTTTATTAGGTAATTTTAATTATTTTTAGTATATACACATATCATAATATGCTATTGCACGGCACGGCTAAAATATAAATTGTTACTATAGTGGCCTGCCAAAAATTTTTGTATCGTCTGTTTGGACCAACCGTTTAAAAGGTTAAGCACCCTTGGTTTACACAATAACGCAGGAATCTTTCGCATTTTTAATGGCCGGTCAACCAGTTTCCTTATACTTACATCTGGCTTGCACTTGCATAGGCATTATTATATTATATTTATACAGTATTGCATCGCTTGTGTACTAAAGTTGTAAGTCTTCAATACACGTCTTTACATATCTGAGGATATATAACGAAATCACTATCTTATAATTAACTAAAGTTTAAAGATATTGTTAGTTTAATCGTGAAATGTACAAATGTTCAAGATTTGTTGTAAGAAGAGAGTTAAAAAGAAGCCAAGTAATAAGGTAAATATTTTATTAAACATTCCCTTGCCCTGCGCTAGAACAAAATATACTAGCGGTATCTTTCTGTGACGAGCTTGCAATAATTTCAATATTCAATAAATCATTATTCAATAAATTCAAGATATTTAATAATTTCGATTTGCTTTTGGGCTCTGTTGATAACTTTAAAAAAAACAATTACTAGACTGTTTAAATGAGTCGAATAAATCTTAAAATTTGTTTGAATGTGCTATGTAAAAGATTTTATCTCACTATACTTACTGTACTTTTTCACTGTCTATGTTAATTATTAGTAATACGTGGAAACTAATTTTAGTATGTGAATTAGTAATAATTTACTATTAGGTCCTTACATATGAAATTGGCGTTTTGTCGTACTGGCCACTTTGATCTCAAATATTACCTTTATGGTTAGGAATTCCAAATTCAAATTCATACAGCTATTTACTCATGCATTTGTGTTTCAAACCCCCTAATTCATTTGTTTTTCTTCTTTTGTTTTTTTCTTTGTGTCACTCTGTTTACAAAATGGAAAACATGAAATATCTCGTTATTTACGAGTATGATTCCACCGTGGCACCAGTGCTGCAGAAACGGCTCGAAGGATTAATGATGTGTATGGTGACGGTGTCGCAAAAGAAAACACAGTGTGTTTTTGGTTCCAACGCTTTCGTTCTGGAAATTTCGACCTGCAGAACAAGCCTCGTGGACGGCCGGAGACCAAAGTTGATAATGAAGAATTGAAGGCTATTGTGGAAGCGGATCCATCGCAAACCACGTCCGAGTTAGCCGCAGGCTCCGGTGTTAGTGATAAAACTATTCTAATCCACTTGAAGCAAATTGGGAAGGTGAAAAAGCTTGAAAGGTGGGTACCTCATGAATTGAGTGAAGCAAACCGACAAACGCGCGTCGACTGCTGCGTTACGTTACTCAACCGGCACAATAATGAAGGAATTTTAAATCGAATCATTACCTGTGATGAAAAGTGCATCCTCTACGATAATCGGAAGCGCTCATCGCAATGGCTGGACCCTGGCGAACCAGCCAAATCCTGCCCTAAACGAAAATTGACTAAAAAAAAGTTGCTTGTAAGTGTTTCGTGGACTAGTGCCGGTGTCGTTTACTACAGCTTTCTTAAATCTGGCCAGACGATTACGGCTGATATCTTTTGTCAGCAACTGCAAACCATGATGGAAAAGCTAGCTGCTAAACAACCGAGGCTGGTCAATCGCTCTAGGCCACTGCTGCTTCAGGACAACTCTAGACCACACACTGCACAACAGACGGCTACCAAATCAGAGGAGCTTCAATTAGAATGTCTTAGACATCCACCGTACTCTCCGGACCTTGCTCCAACAGATTACCATTTTTTTCGCAATTTGGATAACTACTTGCAAGGAAAAAAATTCAACTCCGATGGGGCAGTCCAAACCGCCTTCATAGATTTTATTGATTCCCGCCCGAATGGTTTTTTTAGTAAGGGGATCAATGAACCTATGAGGTGGCAAAAGTGCATACATAGCAATGGTACATACTTTGATTAATTAAATATATTTCATTAAAAAAAAAACGACTTTATGTTCCTCCCATAGAAAACGCCAATTTCATATGTAAGGACCTAATATATTTATGACTAAGGTATATGCCGTGTGGTATCCGGCTGCATAGAATAGACCACCCTCATTTCTTACCGAGGTGTCGTAAGAGGCGACTAAGATAAGGTAAGTCAGACAGGCGGCCGGTCGTAAAATACGTAGCGAAATCATGTGACAACATGTTTGTGACATGTTGTGCCGACCCCACTTAGCGTGGCATAAGGGCAGGAGAATGATGAATGATGATTTATGTTCAATTTGTAATAATAATAAATAATTAGTGACATTTCAAATTCAAATTCAAAATATTCTTTATTCAAGTAAACTTGTAAACAAATGCTTTTGACTCGTCTATTCTTCTGTCGATTTGACAAGCTATCCCCACTGGAAAAAAATCCAGCACGAAACTGAGCGGTTGATTTCTTCAAAAGCATTATTTATATTACTAGATACATTTAGTCATTACTGCCTCATACAGAGCCTAAAAGTAGTTATGTCCTCGCATTGTTATCATATCGTAATCCTCAGTAGTTTATAGTTGGCTATATTAGCCTTCTTTCATAGTGTTACATTACATTTGAATTTACCAGAATATTAACCATATTAGCGATCTTAGAGAATTAATAGGATGGATTCAAATCAATCAACAGAACTAACTGCTTCTTATCTTAAAAGTTTTGATTTTTTTTAAAGATAAACGACACGAAGTTTATGGAAATTGTTTAAGAAATGTAGGTTTCTTTGAAACTCGTTGGTGTTGTTTTTTCTAGAAATTATATTAAAAAAATAGATAAATTATTTTGATTTACACAACGTCAAATGTTTAATCGCATTCAAGTAGGTCCGTAGAATTATCTTAATATATAAAGAGTGGGGGAGAAAAAGGCAGAACGGATAGCGAGTTTTCAACAAATACCAGGAGAAGGAGATAAGAAATCCATACTACTCCTACTATCCTACTTCCTACTTCCTACTAATATTATAAATGTGAAAGTTTGTGAGTATGGATGGATGTTTGTTACTCTTTCACGTAAAAACTGGGACGGATTTGGATGAAATTTTACAGTTATATAGGTTGTACATCAGAATAATATATAGGCTACAATTTGTAAAGATTTTATGTAATATAACGATATTTGTCAATAAAGTCGGGAAAAATCTGGCCTCCGAGAGCTATCTTGGCGTACGCTGCCTAAACCATTGCAGTTACACAAACATGATATAGCGTAGTATTGTTTGTCTTAGAAAGTTCTAAATAAATGTCCGCCGCAGCATATATCCACCTTTTATGTAGAAGTCACTATGACCAAAATCGTGAATCATAAGTTCAATTAAATTATATGCTATTTTACAATGCACATTTCAGTGTATTTATCAAACTCTCATCAAAAATCAATACATTTGTCACTTTCAGTATTTCATGTAGATAAACTTTGTCTTTAACACTAAGTAATTTGGCTGAATAGTTTAATAGTTATCACGATATGATCGATTTGAATGGAGCGCCATAGAGTGCCTAATATGCGTGGTGCGCGAAGACTGTTTGGAATCCGCCAGTTTGAAGTAAGATATTTGAAATTTTGGATATACAAGTAACTAAATAAAACTATTTTTTAATATTAAGTAAAAAAAAAAAATATCTAAAATGATCTGTCGTGAAACTAAGTGTGGCAGACCAAATTCCACGTGAGCGAAGCCGCGGGCAAAAGCTAGTAATCACATAAAGGGATACACATAGATAGCCTTATTTGCTTTCTAATGTTTTCACTTTAGGCTGGCTTCAACACTGTACTATATTAATCTATGGGTATGTGTGTATGCATAACATCTGTCGACAATGTAGATCTTGAATTTATAATATATTTTTATCTGTGAACGAAAAACGCCTTTTATTGATGACAAGGAATCACCGCTTAAGCTAAATTATGTCTCAACACAGTTACGAAATGGTCTGAAAAACAAGTTTAATTTATTTACAAATAGCTAAAGCAAAAAGAAAACTAATATCTATAAAGTTCTAATATTAAGAATAGTTTGCCTGCTTGGGGGCATATCTAAGATATTAAAATGATCCCTGTTTTTATTTATTTACAATATGTTGTTCGAAAGATCCGTTAATCTCATTTAATTATTATTTTCATTATTAGGCTGTTTGAGGTTAATATTATATACTAATTAAATTACAAATAAATTGGATTGAGCGTGTTATAAACCCTAATATATACTTTAAGCATGCTTATATTTTAAGTATGACATATTTTAGCATAGATAAAGCGGCACGGTTAAGCGTAAACACAATAAAAAAATAAATAAAAATAAATATATGGGACATTTACACACACGGTCGTCCGTCCCCAAAGTAAAACTCAATACTTGTGTTATGAATGACGGACAACTGGTAGATATACTACATATATAAGTTTAAATACATACTTAAATACAAATACACACCCAGGCTCGAAGAACCAACAATTTGTTTATGGAAAATGTTGGCCCTCGGCGGGAATCGAACCCGCGCCCGCGGAGCTGTAGGCAGGGTCACTACCCACAGCGCCAACGGGCCAGTCAATAGTGATAAACAATCGATTTTAAGAATCGACTTTAACTTTAATTTCTTTTTCATTTAAAATATTTAACAAGAAAACATTTCAACTTTTAGAGCTTACTTTATATTATTTTTATTGAAATAGTCATGTAATCAACGATATCTTTGTTAAATTTTTAACTATTCCGTTACTTTAATCGATTATTGTAATCGATAACTTATTTTGTGTGAGCCAAACACATTTTTAAGGATTTTTCATTTTCCAGATTGCAAATTGCGCTAATTTTTTTAAACATTTTAAATCACCAAAGTATACCCCTTTTTTTAAAAATATATATTACAATTGGGCCCAAAAGTATCCCTTTCCTTTAAACGCCAACAGCAAGTATATGGAACACATGCTATTGGCCAAAAATTCTATATAAAAATTAACAGCGTTACTTTAGAAACTCATCATCATTATCCTGCCCTTATCCCGCTCTAAATGGGGTCGGCACAACATGTTACAAACATGTTGTCATATGATTTGGCTATGTATTCTACGACTTGCCACCTGCGTGACGTCAACTTACCTTAGTCGCCTATTAAGACACCTCGGTGAGAAATGAGGGTGGTCCATTCTATGCAGCCGGATGTCACACGGCATTTACCTTAGTCGCCTCTTACGACACCTTGGTAAGAAAGGAGGGTGGTCTATTCTATTCTAACGGATACCACACGACGGCTTTACTTTAAAAACTATTCTTTAATTTTAACGATATTTCCAGAACGTGTGTGGTAACCACCACAAGAATGAATAACATCCAAATTCCAATAAAACCTTGGAACAAAATTCCAGGACCCTTTTCCTTGCCGATAATTGGACAAATTCTTAACTTTCTTCCAGGAGGTAAGACAGCTATGTATGCACTATCATAAATAAAGTACTTTTAAGTATATGGCTGCCTAAAATAACATTCCGAACCACTGTCAATACCTCAGGTTCATTAAATAAAAGTTATGGTTATGATTGTAATTGATAATTGAAACTTATGACACACTATTAGGTAAAGAAAAACATCGTGGAAACCTGCATATCTCCAGAGTAATTTGAGGATATGTGTAACCTACCAATCTGCATTGGAGCAGCGTGGTAGGTCCTATCTACAACTCTTCTTTCCAAAAACGCAGAGAGGAGACCTTGGCCCAGCAGTGAGACAGTAATAGGCAGTTGTTTTTATACAAATGTTATTTGCTATATATTTATAGGGCATCATTATTAAACTTTAAAATTAAAATATTTTTCAGAAATTCTTGTAACACGTAAATGTTTCTCCTACTGTATCTAAATGAGCTTTTGTTTCGACGTCATTTTTACAGGATATTTTGTATTGGCCAATGGCCATGGTCTATAAATTAACAAATTAACATGCCGTGTGGTATCCGGCTGAGTAGAATAGACCACCCTTATTTCTTACCAAGGTGTCGTAAAAGGCGACCAAGGTAAGTTGGCCCACCGTGTGGTATCCGGTTGAGTAGAATAGACACGGTCCTGTGCCGCTGGATGCAAGCGGCACAGGACCGTTTGGTGTAGAGATCCCTTAAGGAGACCTTAAGGAGTTCAGCAGTGGACGTCGATCGGTTGAACAAGAAGAAGAAGTAGAAGAATAGACAACTCTCATTCTTTGTCGTAAAATACGGTTAATTAAGGTAAGTTGAAGACTGGCAGGCCGGTCGTAAAATACGTAGTCGAATCACGCGACAGCATGTTTGTAACATGTTTTACAAACCCCACTTAGAGTGTGATAAGGGCAAGAGGAAGATGATGGTATATAAATTAACAAGAAAATATTTTATTAATGTTATGTGGCGTAATTTTTTTTTAATTCAAGGATGGTTATACAAACGTACTACAGAGGTGCAAAAGTTGTTGTATGAAAACTATGGCCCTATCGTCAGGCTGGATGGAAATAAGGGGTTTCCTGCAATAACATTCATCTATGATATGGAAGCTGCATTAAATGTATGTCTGATACATATTTGCAATAAACTTAAACTTCTATACTTCCGTTTCTCTCGAAACTCCTTGAACGCTTTATTCATATTAGACTTGCTAACCACCTTTGTTGCCATAATCTTCTTAGCCCTTTTCAGTCGGGGTTTCGATCGGGCCACAGCACTACTACCGCACTCGTGAAAATCACTGATGATATCCGCTGGAATATTAATAGTAAAAAACTAACTGTACTGGTTCTCTTAGATTTTAGCAGTGCTTTTAACACTGTTGATCATGATATTTTAATTGGACTCCTAAGACAGTTTAACCTATCTCCCAGATCAATTGAATGGTTTACGTCTTACCTTTCAAATCGTCAACAGTTAGTCATTATTGATGAACACCGCTCAGAATTGTGTAATATCAACGCTGGAGTCCCACAGGGTGGAATTCTGTCTCCTTTGTTATTTTCTATATTTGTGAACAGTGTTACTCAGCTTTTAAAATCATCCTTTCATCTTTATGCAGATGACCTGCAAATTTATACGGCTGCCTCTTTATCTGATTTAGACGAAGCCATATCAAAAGTTAATAGAAATCTAGAGGTCCTTAATAACTGGACTAAAAATTTTGGTTTACTAGTTAATCCACAAAAGTCTCAGGCTATTATTATAGGTAGTTCCTATAACATTTCTAAACTTAAGAATACTGTTGTGCAGCACATTAGTTTTAATGGAGCCATCATACCTTACTCTAATTCAGTAAAAAATTTAGGTATTATTTTTGATGAAACACTTAGCTGGGCACCTCATATCACTAATTTGAGCCATAGATTCTTTGCATCACTTCACTCTCTTAAGCGCTTACAGAAATTCCTTCCCCTTGAAACTAAAATTATGCTTGCTAGATTTTTATTGCTACCTATATTGGATTATGGAGATGCTGTTTTTTTGGATCTTTCAGAAAAGCTATTGGCTAAGCTCGAATGGCTTCAGAATGTAGCTATTAGATATATTTATGGACTGCGTAAGTTAGACCACATCACTGAGTTCCGTCATAAGTTAAATTGGCTTCCTATACGATCCAGAAGAAATTTACATATTCTATCACTTCTTTATAAAGTACTCTTTAATCCTTTAATTCCAATATATCTTAAAGAACGTTTCAACTTCTTGTCGGATGTTGGATGTGGCCGGCTAAGATCTTTAAATACATTAGATCTTGCCTTCCCTAAATGCTCCTCACTGACTTATTTGAGATCATTTAGCTTTCAAGGTGTAAAGCTGTGGAAAGATTCCCTATCAGCATTTAAGTCACAGACTAAAAAATATTTGTCTCAAGTCAGTTAAATTAAATTTAGCTTATTATCAATATTAAATTACATTTTAATCAATTCAAATAATCACTATTATCTATTATTTGATTCATTTATTTTTCAACTTTAATCTATGTATAGTGTTTCGTTATTTTTCTTCCTTCCTTTTTTTTTCCATCATCAATTTTTTTTTTCTTTTCATTTTCTTTCTGTTACTCATAGGTTGGCTGGTAGAGATCCCTTTTAGGGATAAGTCCGCCTTTTGTTTATACAATAAAGATAAATAAATAAAATAAATAAAATAAACTTCTACTTATGTCTTCACACAACATTTTTATACCATTAATATCTTTAATGAACTAACTACATTTGGTGAAATAGTCTCTTTGCATTTTAAAGTAAAAATTGAATGTATTTCGTCATTTGCGTTTATTTATATTGAATTAAAATTTCAGAATCAGTGAATGTTACACCATAATAAACTGCGGACATTTAAATTTCTTGATACAAAACTTTGAATACATATTATATATTACATACAATATGTAATTGCCAATACCATAAACATATTATTGTAGCGTGACATTTTTTAATGAAACTTTAGCTGTATGGCTGCTTTGTTGAATAGCAAAAAATAAAAAAACAGAACTATAGTATTGGTATTAAATAATGCACATCGACGTTTAGAACGAAACAGCTGCTTAGTTCTGTTTCGTAGAGCGCTGTCACTGTCACTCAGTTAGTTGACGTTTCGCACGGGTTCGTCAGTCTGTGCGACAGAGACAATGCTCTATGAAGCAGAATGTAGCCGATTTCTTTCTCTAAGCCTCGATGTGCATTATTAATTGCCGCGTACTATACTACACCTGGAGTAGAGGGGCCATAGGCAAGCCTGTAAGTAATAGTGGCACAATAAATAATGAATGAATGAAGGAAGTTGACATCGTTGTCTAATGACATATAAAAAAAGAGAGATAGATAGACACACACTCATGTGCTTTCGATTTAAGGCTGGCTTTTATTATAGATAGATAATAGATGGCTTATATTATAATATAGAGATATTATAATATAGAAGGGACTCTACTATAACAGCTCTATGAGTCCAAGTTCATCCATTTATTTTTTATATGTCATCTTTTTAATAGTATTCAAAAACAAGCTAGAAATAGACTGTGCAGTCAAAGAGATTTATTACTTTAAAAAATGTTTCCTCAACCTTGTATTTCATTTTTTTTATATCTACCAATTTGAGTATTATATTTGTTGAGGTTTGAGAGATGTTATTAATATTTTTTTTGCTTAATTTAAGTTGTTTCGTAAAGAAGATGTGTTGCCGCATCGTCCTGGATTTTATTCTTTAAATTACCATCGAAAAAAATTCTATAATAATGACATCCACGATCCATCTGGGTTAATTTTGGAGTAAGTAACTTTTTAGCCTACAATATTAAATATCCTAGACACATATACACATTACGTCGAAAATGAACACAAAAACAAAGTCTCTTACATCATAAGAAAGACTTAAATAGGCCACTGGATCCGTTCTTAGATATAAGTTTAGGTTTCCACTTTAGGCAGTCAAATGTGATAAATGCTAATTGACACAACGGATACACACGTCACAAAAAAAATATTTCTTTCTTTAAACAACGTGAAATTATTTTGCAAAATAATTTCATTAATAATTTTCCTTATTAAATTCAATTTAATAAAGTGCTTCCGAAGTGGATGTACTTTATGACAGTAAAAATAAAATATTACATTCAATTTTCTATATTGAAAGATATGATTGCGTACGTTGTATATACGATTGATGTTTAAATCACCTACTCACTTTTACTAATTGGACTTTATTGCAAAGATTTCTGTATCGAACTGATAATTGAACCGTAGTAAAAGAATTCATTATGTGTTCAATTCGCAGTTATGACCACAATGATCTGGTTGGTATAGCATTATATTCTTTTTTTTATAGAAATGGTGAATCTTGGAGAAAACTTAGATCTTCAGTGAATCCTGTGATGTTACACTTGAAAACAATCAAACAATATTCCAATATAATGACAGAAATAGCTGATGACATGATAAAGAGGTAAGTTTTTCTTTTTGAATTTGAACTTTCCGTTAAAAATTTTGGTTCATGAATTTTTAGTACAGCATTCTTGCTTGTCGTGATAGAGGAAAAGCAAGAATGCTATTACAAATTCCAACATCCATCATATTGAGTTTAAATTTAGTGATAAATTCAGACCTTTCAGCTTCATTCCGGACACACTCCAACAATATATGACAAATATCTTCAGCCTTACCACATTCTAAGCAGCAAGGCGTTGACGTTTTCTTCATTAAAAAGCCGAAACTGTTTAGCGGTAAATGTCCGGAAAGTAGCCTTAAAGCCGTAACAATGTCCCTCCTGCTCATATCAGCATCTGCCATCCATGAAATGCGTCCTATAGTTGGTTGCATAGTTCTAAACCAAATAAATTCCTTTGCTTAATGATATTTCATCAAAATATTCTCTCCAAATTTGGCGACATTTTTCTTTAACCAAACATAAAGCTTCTGACCAATGCGGTAGATAATTAACTGAAATTCCTTCCACTATCGCTTCCTTAGCTAACCTATCTACAATTTCATTTTCGCTCAAGCCGATATGCGCAGGTATCCACTAAAAAATTATATTCTTATTTTGATTTTTAAGATTATATAAACATTTTACAATACTGAAAGCAACTGATACACCTCTATTATAAACAAAGCATCTTTTTAAGTGCTGAAGGGCACACTTACAGTCTGTAAAGATAGTATAATTACCTGGCCCCAGAGATTCTATATAAGAGAGGGCTTCAGCTATAGCAAAGAGCTCAACAGACATTATACTTTTTAATTTAGAGTTTATAGAAAACTTTAATGAAACCTCTTTTTGTGGATCATAAAAGGCTGCTCTGGCACCGAACTTATCCTTGGAACCATCAGTGAATATTTTATAGAATATACGATAGTTTTTATTTAAAACTTGATTGTAAATTTGTACCAAGGTTGGTCTATTATAGGATTTTTTAGATTTATTTATATCTCCTAAGTTATTGGATAAATATTTGCAGGCTGAGACTAATAAGAAACAAACAAAATATGCTGGAAAGTAACGTATATATGGAAATTAATTTATGGGCTCTGGAATCAGTTGGCGTAGTAGCCCTTGGAGATCGTCTTAATTGTTTCGATCCAAATTTGCCAGAGGATTCCCCAACAAAAAAGTTGATAAAAAAAATTCATCATGTAATTTTATCGCTGGAAAAACTAGATTATCAACCCAGTCTGTGGAGATATTTTGCGACTCCAGATTTTGTTAAGGGAATGAAAGTATACAACGATTACATGAAGTAAGTTTTATTACATTAATGACATTTATTTATTATAACAGAAATTGTAATATTATCTATTTTCTTTTTAAGTATACATGATTTTTTTATTGACAAAGCCGAACAGAAACTGAGAACTGAAGAAAAAACAAATAACAAAGATAATAGTGTTCTTGAAAAACTTCTTCAAATCGATCGCAAAGTTGCGGCTGTTGTGGCTAATGATATGTTTCTAGGAGGCATTGATACGGTAAGATTTAGTGAATTTAAGGTAAACTAGAACAGGTTTTAAAATAAAAGTTGCTTTTAAAGTTAAGTTTAAGACAACCAAAAATAAATGCACTAACTTAAGTAAATAGTTAATACTTTGGGTGGAGCAACGTTATGAACACACTAAATTTGATAAAGGCTAATTTATACAAGATTGGCGTAAAATATGTCTTTCTTAAAAGTCACAAAAGCTTCTGATACCTGTGTTGCGACTCAGTATAGTAAGCAACTCATTTGTTGGTCTCGCTATTCGCTTCTATAAAAAAATTCCTCAATCCATTCTGGACCAGTCTACAGAAAAATTTAAACTAAGTATAAAAAATATGCTTATACTTAAAGCATATTACAAAATAAAGATTATTTGGACGATCCTTCCAGCCTCATACAAGACAGCGGTTTAATAAGGTATAATTAAAAATATTTCAAAGATTGACCGCCGAGTCTCTTGCTGGTTCTTCTCGGTTAGAGCAACATTCCGAACCAGTTGTAGCTTCATTATTATTGATGATTGACGATTCAAAAGTGCCTGAAATAGTTTATTTGAATACTGACTATTTTGATTTGATTTAAACAGCGTGCGTGCTAAAGATAGATGCATAACGTCGCTCCACGTTAGTTTTTTGTACACGTGTATCAAAAGTAGAACGTCACTTATCGTAATTTCCTTTGTATGAGAAAATGTAATGTCGTATAAGCAACATTGCAAAAACATATGAGCCGCTCAAAGTGTTAAATAAGTACCTATTTTAATGTTTTCAAATGCTTATTTTACGTTATAATTGAAAAGCTTTTTTTAAAAGTTTATTTGAATAAAAAATATTTGAATTTAATTGAATTGATTTTTGTCTTTCAGACATCCAGCACTGTTATGGGCCTACTTTATTTATTGGCTGTAAATCCAGAAAAGCAAATGAAATTAAGAAACGAAATCATGTTGAAACAAGACAAGCAACCATATTTAAAAGCTTGTATCAAAGAAACGATGAGATTGTTACCTTCTGTTAATGGAAATTTTAGACGGACTACAAAAGAGCATGACATTCTTGGATATAAAATACCCAAAGGCGTAAGACAGTATTGAGACCCCGTTAAAGTTTTAAGTAATAAAGCTAATTTGTGTTGTTTTATTCATTTTTGAATACATTTTTAGATGATTGTTATATCAGGTAACCAAACAGTCTGTTTAATGGAAGAACAATTTAAAAGGGCAACAGAATTTATTCCAGAAAGATGGATAGTAAACAAAAGTGACCCACTCTATTACGGGAATGCCCATCCCTTCGCTTACTCTCCCTTCGGGTTTGGATCTCGAAGCTGCATAGGTGAGTGGTGTTATAGTTTTGTAATTTAGGGTAAAATAAAAAGAGAAGTATGTAAGTCTAAATGAATCTAGAACGCAGGTTGTAAATACGAACTATAATAGTTTTGTCGAAGCAATTGTTTTAAGTATATAAAATTCATAGGAATCATTGAATTATATAAAATTAATATAAAACTACATTTCCACTTTGTGACCTACTTCTTTCTCTACTTCAGCATCTTGTCGTGTGTGTTAAAGATCTTTTTCATCTAAAAAAATGACCGTTTCTATTTTAACTGAAACATATGAATAGCGTAAGTTGGACGGTTTTATAAGGCTTTTATTTATTTGACTATTTTTCTTTTTATATATATTAGGTTATTGGAATTAAATATTCTGGTTACTACAAATTACGACTTAATTAAAGAATTGATGTAAGAACTATTATGGCATTTAAGCAACGCCTAGGTGTCGTGGGTTCGAATCTTGATCAGGCACACTTGTGTTTTCCAAAGACTTACAAGTTTAATTCATATTTACTATTCATCATGGCACTTTAAGGCGAAAAAAAAACATCGTGACAATACTTGCATATAATAAATGGTATTTGTATAAACCATTTCGATTTGTTGGATTTCATTTTTTAAATTCAAATTCACAACATTCATTATTTAAGTAAACTTGTAAACAACTGTTTTTTAATCGTCAACTCTACTTTTGGTTCAAAAAACTATTCATACCGAGAAGAGCCAGCAAGACACTCGGCGGTTAAAGTAAAAGCGGCGGTTGCTCTTTTCATAATAACTCTTACCCATTTTGACAAACTTTTTCATTAAATGCATTCAGAATATTATGAGCTACTAAATAAATTGTTTGATTTAACAGGTCGACGTATTGCTGACTTGGAAATGGAAACGTTTGTTGCTAAGTTCGTTGAAAATTTTCAAATCGAATGGTCTGGACCTTCGCCGAAGAGGATTCGGCGAGCAGTCGTTAATTTCTTTGACGAACCATACAATTTTATTTTTAAAGACATTTAAAATTCGTGTACTTTTTATTATATCGTTAGTCTTAGTAAGAGATGAATAAGAGTTTAGTTTTACATAGTCTTGCACAAATAGTAAGCCCTATATATAGTCAAACATTTTCAACCTATTCATATCTAAGCGATATCATTGCCTTGGACCTGATTAACAGGAATACTATTGTGTATTTTGATGCAAAAACGGCTTAACAGATAAATTTGTCATAATTTTGTGTAGACTATATTCTATAAGTATATTTAGATTTAATAAAGAATTTTTCGAATTTGAATTTGATTTTAATTTTTAGATAGGTCTATATTTTAAAAAATTACAAACAACATGATCAAAAATGCGTTGGTTAAGTGTCGTAAAAATATGAAAAGATAAACCTAACAGATGAAAACGCAGATGAGAAAAAAAACTGACTCTGTCTCTAGACAGCAGTGATGTGGCTTGGAGTGGAAACAATCAATATTAATCAATTATAATAATACATCTTCTCCCTTCTAAATAAATCGATTTGTCAAAAATCGATTAAGTCGAATCGATTATTAATATTTATTTTTTTCTATTTCAACAGTTGTCTTTATTAATGTGTAGTAAGTACGTATAAAAAAAATAGATTTGCTGTTTGCGAAATACGATTAAAATGTGTAGGATGGCTACATTGGTTTCATCTAACAACGCATATCTAATCTTAAGAACAAGAAAAAAAGAGAGTAAAAGAAAGAAGAAAAAGAAGATAATTAATATAATCGACTATTTAAATCGATTTGAAATGTTAAAAAAGATTATTAAAAATCGTTTACAACATTTAAGAAAGCGATTAATATAAAAATGATTTTTTTACATCCCTACATCGAAAATAAGCAAGATACTTATTTTCTTCTCGCATTAGATCAATGGCAATTTTTTTACGTTCATTTTATTTTCCTCTAATGCAAATCGTATGGCAAATGATGCAAATCAACAAATAAAGCATATTAAACATTAAAATAACAATTACTTAAAAATATCTTCGCACTTAAAATAGTTATTAAATCAACGTTTGTAACTAAAAACATCTTTATTAACTTGTCAAATATGGTTCAAGAATAATTTCAATTTTTACAGTGCATCTTATTAACTTATCTAATACACAACTTATTACCGTTTTCCGTCTCGTTCTCACAATTTTTATACAATATGGTATATAAATTCATTCATCAGTACTGCTTCAATTTACGCGAGTCTTATAAAGCTTAGGAGCTCGTGTTTATAAGAATTTGTTTTGTCCGATATTATATTTATATGCAAGTTAAATTTAACAACTCTGTACTCAGTTTATAGTTTAATAAATTTAGATCCAATAGGTAATTTGTGTTGCTCGGAAAATATTATCTTCTGTTTAACAAAATATTATTCATGAACCTATTTAATAGATTAGTGTTAAATCAGCTATTTATAACAAGAAATATTTTAAGGTAAGTCAGTCATACTTCAATTTGAAACTTCAATTTCAAAACATTTAAAATATGATTTGAGTGTATGTAAGATGATTGCACGGGTTAAGTGACAGTGACCCAAGTTTGAATTTGGGTGGGTCTAAAATTGAATTAATACATAATTTAACTAAATAATGGTATATATTTATAGAGTAAAAATATAATAGTATACACTGTAAAAATAATGCCGATTTCTTTTTTTTTTTATAAAAATAAACGTTTGCGTTAACGACCTGTTGCTATCCTGCTGCTGGACAAAGGTCTCCCCTCTCTCTGTCTTTAGAGAGAAGGGTATTGGAGCTAAGAACCCACCAGGCTGCTCCAATATGGATTGCTAGGTTTCACATTTCGCCAGAATTCTCTAGAGACATGCAGATTCCCTCGCGATGTTTTCCTTCACCGAAAAGTGTTAAATTACACTCATTGGTCTCTGCGTGGGGCCCCGTGACCCCCTCCAATGAGTCGCATGCTCTCACCGCTGGACTATCACAACTTTTGATGTACTCGTGCGCTTTTTGGAGAAAAATCTCTTGAAAAATCCATAATCCCAGAGGTGACATGTCAATCCTTGCTGAACTATTTTAGTGGGGGTGGTGGTACTACGTTATTATACAGATCTAATGCTTCTAAGCTCCAAAACTTCTTAAAAAAGGAGAGAGGAGACTCTTACCTGGGTAAGAGGATTAGGATTAATAAACCCCAGGTTTAACTAAGTTTTTACTATTGCTTTGTTTTTCCACTTCTAATCATATATTTTATATTCATATTGTCGTTAAGATCCATCAGTATAAACAGTGAAGTTTCATGTGCAAACAACGATCAAGACTTGAAGACATGGAGAGATATACCTGGACCTACTTCGCTTCCAGTAATAGGACAACTTCTGCATTTTGTTCTGCCTGGAGGTACAAATTAATTAATTAAATAAAATGTTTAATTGGTTTTAACGTGTTTTTTATGGTATTTTTTTCTCGTTTTGATATTCGTTTTAATTTAGAGAGAATAATAATAGAATAACAATAATAAAAATAATAGAAATTTCAATAATATCATTACAATTTTTTTATGATTAGGGTTACCATACTTTGAAATAATCCTCAGAACGACGCACGACGGCTCGGGTGTTTTTGAAAATTCAATTTTGATTTCTTAATTTAAAGTGCAATCGCTTTGTATATTAACTTACATTATTAAGGTTTTGCTTATGATTTGTGTCCTTGGCGACCCTAAGAAATTTTACGTAACATTTCATAGTGTCAATAATTATATTCCGGTCTCTAGACGGGGCGTCGGGATAGAGAGTTAAAAAACGGAGGTATTCTGATATATGAGTATATCAGAATATATATGATATACATGGTTATGCCATGGGCATGCCAGTTATAAATTTAGAAATGAATAACGTCCTAAACGTAAGACCAGCTTAATTTAAATAATATTGACACTTTTATGGGTCTTATTTAAATTCCAAATATTATGTGAATAGATCATTACTAACACTTTGAATCGGCAATTTATTATGAAATTACTAATTACCCTCACAGCAATATATAATGACGTGTCCGATTTATTATTTGAAGGTTTTTTATACAATCGAAAAGTAGAACTGCCTGAGATATTATATAAAAATTATGGGCCCATCGTTAGACTCGAAGGAGGTCTTGGCATGTCACCAATTATCTTTTTATTTGATCCCGACGTTGCATTACATGTGAGTGCACATTATTTATTTTTCGTAGAAAAACCATATTGCATAAAAAGAAAGTCTCAATAAATGGAGGTATAGTAAAGTAAAGTAAAGTAGCGACGTGTTACAATCCCACTGCTGGGTAAAGGCCTCCTCTCTCCATTTCTGGAGAGAAGGGTTGGAGCTAAGACCTACCACGTTGCTCCAATGCGGATTGGTAGGTTACACATACCAACAGAATTCTCTAGAGATATGCAGGTTTCCTCGCGATGTTTTTCTTCACCGAAAAGCGAGTGATAAATTGCAATTATCAATTAGACACATGAGTTTTAATAGAAAAACTCATTGGTACCTGCCCGGGTTTGAACTAGTGTTCTCCTCGAAAGTGTCGCACGGTCTCACCGCTGGGCTATCATAACTCTAATGGAGGTATAATTGATCGCCAATTACTCATTGTTTTACTAAAAATCTTGGTCACTCTATCGTTTCTTTCGCCAATTATCTATACATTTGGTCGATATTAATTACAAATTGTAAAGAAAAATTGTTTTGTTATGATTGTGTTTGTGTTATGATAGTGAAATAATTCTCGATTTCCATTTACTACGTAATGTTATTAGAATACGTATTCCTCAATGGGCCTCGATAACAAGATTGTTACTTTTTGATTAAAAAGTAAAAACAGCCTTCAAAAAGCCATTCTTCTTAAAGAAAAGGATATGGCGTCATTGCCGTGTAACTGTCTAAGCCAGTGTTTCTCAACATTGAGCCGACGTTCCACAGTGGTGCAATCGGAAAATGGAATCGATACGAGTTTACCAAGTTCGCTCCGGACCGTTTAAATGCAATGCTAGTTTCCGGAGTCTAATTTAAACAAAAGCAATTTTTCCTGCTGCTATGATTTAAGTTTCTTAAGTGAACAATTAACTTTTTTAATAGATTTTTTTTTGTTACGTAGAGGAGCAAAAGAATATTAAAAGAGGGGGCATTGCTCAAAAATGGTCGTTCGTTGCTCAGAAACGTTGGTCTACGCTGTTCCAATCAGGAGCATTTTTTTTTCGGACTGACTGTATGCTGTTAGCTCTAAGTGAGATTGACACGGTTTTGCCGTTTCGAAAACCTGACGATTAGTAATTAATGTAACAACTACTAAATGAAATTAAATAAATTTTAGGTGTTTCGGAATGAAAACGAAATGCCGGTCCGACCGGGCTTCGATGTACTAGAATATTTCAGAAAACATTATTATAAGAGAACAGATAATCCGTGGGAAGAGACAACTGGCCTCATAACTGAGTATGTCATTTTTCTCATATATCAATTTAGTTAAGACTAACCTCCTGGCTGGAACAATTTTCTCACTTTACTTTTTCTAAGTTCTATTATCTGATTACTAGTTGTTATTTCCAGTATTTTTGTCTTACTTTATGCGTATGTGTTAATATATCTTATAAACGCCGTAGATTGTTTGGTTGATCAATGCTTCTAAAGTATAAAAAGTGTTTATTTTGATGACCGTTAATGTAAATATGATTTTTTTTGTTGGTTTTTAATTTGTTGTTTATGTTTTGTTTTTACTCTTGAGCGAAGTATTATAACACAACTCTTCCGGAATCGCGGACGTTTCAGTTACATCATGGAATGTCCAAATAGCATTGACGTCAAGATTGACGTCAATGAGCAGCTAGCTTAAATCTTCCATTTGGACATTGGACCTACACTCCGGAAATATCATTAATTGTTTCAACAATTTATATGTAGATTTTTTGTTTGGAATATGGCTTTGTCAAGGAATTGTGCCGATAAGCGATATAATATTTACTATAAATATATATGAAGACCGCGATGGAAATGTGCAAGTTACGCACATAAAGCAGACTTGTATATTATATAATTTGATAAAAAATTTCAGACATGGTGTACCTTGGAAAAAGTTTCGTTCTACGGTCAATCCAGTTTTGTTGAATCCAAAAAATATAAAATTATACACGGATGCTCTTAATGAAGTGGCTGAAGATATGGTTAACAGGTTTTGTTACATTTATTTTATTAATGGTATAATAAAATTTAACGCTTATGTTTTTCGTAAAAATAAACTCTTGTAGAGACCCTCTGAACTCTGGCTGTTGAAAAGTTAAGTAGAGCTAAAACTACGCAGAATCCAATCAAATTGTGTACTGACACCAATCTTACAAATGCTAATCTAGATTTATTAAATTCACGCAGCGACAGCGACATCAATGGTCTATTGGTGTAGAAATATGATTCAAAATTAGCAATTCTTTTCGTCTCAGTCAGAAGTATAGTATGTGAAAATAAATATCAATTTGAAATAAATATCACTTAACACATTGTATACGGGACACGTACTATTACGTTTTCTAACGACACTTGAGCGTGGGTCACGCACCTACTAGTACGTCTTCTGACCATTGATACTTCAGCACGAGACACGTACCTACTAGTGCATTTTCCAACGATTGATACTTGAGCGCGGTACACATACAAGTACGTTTTCTGACGAGATACATTAGCGCGGGACACGTGATAGTACGTTTTCTGACAATTAATACTTGAGCGCGCGGGTTACGTACTAGTACGGGTTAGTGTAACAACATGATTTGTGTGTTGGTACAAAAATAATTAATAATGTCAGTAATCAAATTTAAACGCAAAAAGCCCGCTCCGCTGCAAAATGTAAATGCAAACTAAAAATAATGGGTTGATATTTAGTCAACATGTCAAATTTGTAACCAGTAATATACCTATTTACTCGTTTCTATATTGGAAAGTTATTCTTGTATTGTTAAATTTTAGTATGGAAAAATACAGATATTGGTTGATAGCAATATAAAGATAACTGCAGTACTATGCATTTATCACGATGATGTCAAGTGATTATAAGGCCCGCTCTACACTTAAAGTGATTTATATTATCGCTACTCATATCGACGATCCATATCAGGTGATTTTGATTATACTATATGTCGACACCAAGATCGCGTCCAGGATATAAAAAAAATATATTGAAATTGTTCGACCAATTTGCGATGCTCTTATTAATGTCTACTAGCTGTGACAGCGGCTTCGCCTGCGTGGAAACGAGCGTGTCACATTTTTTTTCTAAAATTCAAATTTTCGAATTCAAATTAAATTCAAAAGTATTTATTCCGAGTTTACCATAAAAGATAGAGACGTGCTTTCCCAGACTTTTTTGTAGTATTTTCATAGATCTACAATTCACTACTAAATTACTTTTGGGTATCTCTGCTGGTTTACGCAGCGCACACGACTAAAGCTCCCAGCACGCAAGTTTTTTAACAACTGCGCGATCTCTTCAACACAATTTACGTAATACTGCTGTGTAATATTTATTTACCTTAACCATCCGGAAGTATTGCACTATCTTTTGGCGAAAACCGTACAAAAATTTGGTTCAGTAGATTTTGAGAAAATCGATTACATACAGACAGACAGCTTTTTTGGACTTTGTTTTATAATAAGTATAGATAGACATTAAGACGTTTTTGTATTTTTTTCTGTAGTGATGTCAGGGTTACACATTAAATAATCATTGAAAGTTAAATAAAATATGCATATTACTCATGAGATTATGATAACTTTTTAGAAGTTATATCTAACTTTTGTTTTATTATCTTACATTTAATCAATTCAAATATATTGCGGGTAGCACTTTATTGAAATACCGTTTTCGTTACTCAACTTGAAATAAAGATCAAAAACAGCTTTGGTTTGATTTAATAAAAATATTTATCAAAGTAGTATTATTTTTTTCTGTTATTTTTATTGTCTTATTAATATTAATACATCAAGGTCATTAAAACCGATTTACAAATAAATAATTCGATAAACTTAACATTTTAAGTTTGTCTGTCTGGTGAAAAGTCTTTAGATGTTTTAAAATATTCTACTCTTCTTGAACCTAACAGCGTCATATCGTCTATATTTATATCTACTTCTTATATATTCAACTACAGAGTCATATATAAATCATTAGTTCTATATCTCAGCTTCCTTAGATGGTATAAACTTTGAATAAGTGCCTTTTACGTATCGCAATTTTTTCTTGTGATCGCATAAATACTGTACCGTAGATCGTCTTAAGGGATAATTTTCGTCATATATACAACAGTGTAATTTTCGATATCTAAGCGATTTTTAAAATGAACTAATCTTTTTTCTTTTTCAATTACTTTATACTGCTACTATCGGTACCTGCAACTTTTTTCACGCATACTTAAGCATTAGCCGTGTGGTATCCGGCAGAGTAGAATAGACCACCGTCCTTTCTTACCGAGGTATCGTAAGAGGCGACTAAGGTAAATGCCGTGTGGTATGCGGTTGCATAGAATAGACAACCCTCATTTCTTACCAAGGTGTCGTAAAAGGTGACTAAGGTAAGTTGATGTCAGGTAGGCGGCCAGTCGTAAAATACGTAGCCAAATCATGTGACAGCATGTTTGCAACATGTTGTGCCGACCCCACTTAGAGTGGGTTAAGGGCAGAAGGATGATGATTAAGCATTTGAGTACGCTTAAAAATGCAATATGTAGCGTAACGCCTACAAAACTGGTGAGTGTTAAAGTGAGTGTTTGATTGGCCTTCTGTCGCAGTGGGTAATGACTCTGCCTTCAGCTCCGCGGGTCGTGGGTTCGATTCCCACCGAGGGCTTACATTTTCTATAAACAATTTGCTGGTTCTTCGAGCTTGGGTGTATATTTGTATGTAAAATTATATATGTAGTATATCTACCAGTTGTCCGTCACCCATAACACAAGTATTAAGTTACTTACTTTGGGGTCGGACGACCGTGTGTGTGTAACTGTCTCATATATATAAACCCATCACTTGAAAGAGCAAGAAGACACAAACTTTTTTTAATAGTGCGTAGTTCGATATCAATTATTTAAACTTGAAATAAAGATTGCAATGTATCTAACTCATTTACCTTTCATTTTGAATTCAGTCTCTATAATGCTAAGCGCACGATATGGATTTCTAAATATTTTATGACGTATGCAATGTAAGAATACCATTTATTTGTGTGTTGTAAGAATTTTAAAATAAGTTTTGAATTTTTTCAGAATAAGATGTAAACGTAATGAAAAGAACATGTTAAATGGAAAATTCAATACAGAAATAACATTATGGGCATTAGAAGCTATAGGTGTTGTTGCACTAGGGTCGCGACTTAACTGTTTTGACCCGAACCTGTCAAAAGATGATCCTGTAAAGAGACTGATTAACGTTGTCCATTACGTATTCTTGCTAGTTGAGAAGTTAAATTTTGAACCAAGCCTTTGGAAGTATTTTTCGACGCCTACATTCAGAGCTGCTATGAAGTGTTTTGATGAGCATACAAAGTAAGAACACTTTATACTTACCAGTACATCTTCTATCCTCTATGTATATAAAACAAAAAGTATGTACGTTTGTTCCTTATTGACAACGAAACGGTTAGACCGTTTTTAATGAAATTTTCAGACAATTATTATATTGACTTAGAGGACAATTCTGATAAGTTTGGTGGCAATCAAAGATTTTATTTAACTATTTATAATAATTTTGTTGGGAAGGAACTCGAAACTTCATACTCTGTACTTTGAATGATATAATATTTTTTCATGTAAAAGCCATAAAAGCCAAACGCACTTCTAAGTACTAAGAGTTCAGTTTTCTATTAAAACTTAAGCGTGTAATTGACATCTATAATGTTTATGAGTTTAACTGAAACAATAGATTAGAAATTTGATATAATAGATAGAACGAAATTAGAGACTTTATATTTAAAAAAACATAGTAAGAAAACCTATATGAACCTTAAAAATTCTTGCAATATATGTAACTTGTAAATCGGCATGGAAAAGACATAGCAATTTTTACTTCTGATTATTTCAATTTGCATGCATTTCTTTTAAGATTAAATGAGTATTTTGTAAAGAAGGCGATAGACCAATTAAACAATAATAGCAACCAACATAACAAAGAAAAAGGACTGCTAGTAAAATTACTTGAAATCGACAGTAAAGTAGCAGTTATTATGGCAAGTGATATGTTATTTGCCGCTGTCGACACAGTAAGTAGACTAAAGGTTACTTATTTTATTTTTTTAATTTGGCAAGTAGATAATATTGCAAAATAAGGGGAAAGTGTATTTTCCATATACTTCTTTTTCTCATGTTATTAATAGTCATGATGAATATGTATAAAATATGGTTTTCAGACTGCGAATACCGTCATAGCATCGCTATTACATTTAGCCCAAAACCAAGAAAAACAAAACATATTGAGAGAAGAGATTAAAAGTAATGATGACCAAAAGAAGTATCTAAAAGCATGCATCAAAGAATCATTGAGATTGTTACCCGTAGTAGGAGGAAACTTTAGAAGAACTACCAAAGAGTATAACGTCTTGAACTACAAAATACCGAAAGATGTGAGTTACTAATTGTTGTTTAAATAAATCCTGCTAGAATTATATTGAAAGTTTATACACAAAATTATGTAAATAGCTGTGGTTTAAGGACACTACAGGTTTCATTGAATATTTTTTGTAACAACGATTTGCTGTCAGCTCAAATGCCTGGGCGAATGCAGAAATTTCGCCGACGGTGCGCAGAGATTAGAGTGCAGAAGCTAACGTCGGGGATGATCATCCTAACAGTAGCTCTTATGAGGCCGGACCACGACTAAGGGCAACGTGTAAATATCGTCCCAAGTTTGCCTCCTGAACGCTGGCTTAGGCAGATCAGTGGTGTTAGCATAGAAAGCTGGTAATATGACTGTCACTAGTCATTACGCAGTTGGAAAAGTAATGGCTACGACTGGATGACGTCTGGACTGTAGAACTGGGATTAAAAACTTAGTTGACAATAATATTTGTATTGGTGATGGTGATATAATCGTCATGTAGGATAATTTGAATGCCAATATCCCAGCGGTATATAAAAGTGATGTGTAATATAATACGAATACGATTATGTATACTTTTGATTGAATGAAATATCATTACTAACATTGATTTTATTGTAGATGTTTGTGATATTTGCAAATCAATATTTGTGCTCCTGGGATCAGCAATTTCCGCGAGCAAAGGAGTTCATACCTGAACGATGGATCGTAAGCAAAAACCATCCATTATATTATGGACAAGCTCATCCTTTTGTTTACAGTCCCTTCGGATTTGGGTCAAGAAGTTGTATAGGTTAGATCTCTTTTATTCATAGAAATGTTTTTTTTATAAATGATAGGAGAAAGATGCGGCCTAAGGTGAACCGCGCTTGTTAATATAGTGCCTATTTCCTCTTCTTTGGAAGTTTCTGTCTGTCTTTTACAACTAATATTCGAGCTATAATAATAAAATTTGTTACAGTAAAAGTTTATCGACCGATTTAACATGTAAGATAAAAACATTCCTCCTTTACCTTTGGAATAGGATAAAAATCCGAAGTACATGATTGAGATTAAAACTTAAGTTGACTTAAATGAAGTCGCAAGTACAGCTTGCATCAATAAAGTTAGAAAATAAAATCCAAAATAGTTGACATTCATTTAGGCATCAATCGCTTAATATAACTTCCGTATATTAGAAAATTTCGTGGAAGGGTGTGCCACCGATTCAAATTAAAATTATTATTTATTCAAGTTGGCTTTTACAAGATCTTTCGAATCGTCAAATCTTAATGAAGCTACCACTGGTTCGGAAAGGTGCTCTTACCGAAAAGAATAAGCCAGAAACTCGGCAGTCACTTTCTTCAAAAAATAATTACTTAAATTATATATAATTATTATAAGTATATTGTATTGTAGGAGAGGTTTGCCCTTTGATATAATGATACATTAGAGAGTCGCCTCTACGTCTTTATAAAGTTACATCTGTCTTAGTATCAGATAAATTTATTATTAGTGTACCCGAAAGCTATATAATATTTTTGCTAAAGGCCCAAATAATGGCTAAAAGACCTTAGAATTTCTTTAATCTTACTTTGCCCTTTTACAAATATACTTATGATATCCCTCAGATAAGTTGTTTTCTTTCTAGGTAAACGCATAGCAGAACTAGAAATGGAGACTATTATATGTAAAATAATAGAGAACTTTCGAGTAGAATGGGTTGGACCACCACCAGTACCAACTAGAACTAGTATTGTTAATCATTTAATCAAACCCTATAACTTTATTTTTAAGGATATATAATATTTTCAACGATACTTGATGATGTGGTTAATGTCGAATACATGGGGATCTCTGTTAAAAGGAATAATACTGACTTTAATTAATGTCCAAGAGTCTTAATCATAATTTACTGTTACAACAAATTAAATTTATTATAATAATAAATATATGGCATACTTACACACACGGTCGTCCGTCCCCAAGTAAAGTAGCGGCCTGTTAATATCCCACTGCTGGGAATAGGCCTCCTCTCTCCGTTTCTGGAGAGAAGGGTTGGAGCTAAGACCTACCACGCTGCTCCAATGCGGATTGGTAGGTTACACATATCAACAGAATTCTCTAGTGATATGCAGGTTTCCTCACGATGTTTTCCTTCACCGAAAAGCGTGTGATAAATTGCAATTATGAATTAGACACATGAGTTTTAATAGAAAAACTCATTGGTGCCTGCCCGGGTTTGAACCTATGTTCGTCTCTAGAGAGTCGCACGGTCTCACCATTGGGCTATCACAGCTTCCGTCCCCAAGGTAAGTAACAATACTTGTATTAAGGGTGACGGACAACTGGTAGATATACTGCATAAATTATTTTAAATACGTACTTGAATAAAAATATACACCCAGGCTCGAAGAACCAACAATTTATTTATAGAAAATGTTGGCCCTCGGCGGGAATCGAATCCGCGACCCGTGGAACTGAAGGCAGGGTCACTACCCACTTCGTCAACGGGCCAGTTATTTATTATAAATAAAATTAAGATGAGTCGTTTGAATGTGATACAAATCTTTGCTACTTTGGATAAAAAATCCGTAGTACGTTTTAAAAACAAAGTACAGGAATAAACACGAAGTTTAGATAAGACATAGGCAAATCGTTTTACTCGATACATAATTATTTTGATGGATTGTAAATAACACCCAATTTACGATAGATATTCGCTTATATGTTACATAATAAGAAATGTCAGTATTCTAAACACCTTAAAGATTTATATATGACATGATCGCTTATCTTGTTAATGGTAATATCTGCCCTACTCCACGTACCAGCATAGTTTGATTCTGCTGTATACTCCAGCGGCCGTCGTCATCACGCAATCTACAATATCTCATGCAAACTTTACTCTAAGCCTTTAGAGAGTTGCATATAACTACTAGATTTATTTATTAGAATCTTACTATTCGAATATCCGATGATAAAAATCTTATTTGGAGACTATGTCCTGCCTTACCAATTATATGAGACAACGTAGAGTATTTCTTTTCTACATCGTATAAAATTTAAAATTATTTCGGTCATGTAATTTAATGATCAAGAGATTTTTATTAATATAATCAATGGCTTTTTTATATTTACAACATCAATAAAGAAGTTATATCTATCGTAAGCCAAAGGTCATAGCCGCATGAATTGATGTTTACGTTTCCTATTTTCGCTTTTCTATTAACGTAAAGATTTTGATGTACGTAGTTTTTTTTAAATTATTTATTCATGTATTACAAAATGATAATAATTATTTCTTAGTTTTATACAAGAATAAAGAATATGTGACACATTTCTCGAATATTTAGTTTCTTAGTATTGAAGTGTAAATAAGGCTATTAAAAAATAGCCAAATAGACTTTTAAAAGTTCTTAATGTGAATGCACTGTTTCATACGTAAATTTGCATTAGCACTTCCACTTAGCATTGCTTATTTTTGTTTTTTAGTCATTGAATTATTCATTAAAGTGTAAATATTTTGTTATATAAATTGTCAGTTATCAACGGAAAAGTTGATGGAAAATTTTAAATTTGTATTGTAGTCATAATGTTTGAATGTTTTATCCATAGAATTATTATAGTAATAGTAGGGAAGCCTAAAATGTGCCATATTACAATAAAGAGAAAGCAGATGATGGTGATCTATCTGTCTCTCTTTTTTTATGTGTGATTAGACAAAGATGATGTATACGATTCTCATTTTCTTTCTCAATATATATTGTCACTATCACAGGCCTTCCTATGGTTCTCCTACTCTAGTATTAATAACTCTATGGATTTTATCACGAGCACTATTTGTTTTAGTTGAACATAATGACATTTTCGAATTTAATAAAAACAAAAGATTAAAACAGTACAATATATATGTGGTAATCGGCACAATGTTTATTTATGTAAAATACCAGGTCAGATATGCATAACAATCATTTGCATAGCCCTCTGTGTTTGGTATCCGTATTTGCATAAGTTGATTGGTATAACAGCTTTGAAAACTGAATTAATTACATTTAGCAATATTCCAAAATTTACTTTTATTAAAAGAAGTTGTCTATAGTTTCCTATTTTATAAAATTACTCTAATTTCATAAGCATGTAAATACGAAGCAAATGCCTTCTTCTTCCTAATCTTTTGTTTATGGCCGAATTCTAAGAGCGGGGTACACAAATATATTTATATTATTTCGAAATTTTATATGACGTTTATTGATATGGATTCTTCCAAGCATAACGTTCACAAGAGGTGACGAGTCTTCCACATCTAAAGAGAATTTCCGGGTAAGTGTTACCCAATCTTTATTCGACTGGGCCCGTTTAAATTTTAATAAGGTTGCATTATTTTAACTATGTCGAATTACGGGTTAAGTCTTGGCAATACAATGGGTTTTTTTTTACTTTGCATAAAAGTCTTCTTACAAAGATTACACGTCGTATCGCGCAAATGAATTCTTACAGCGTATGAGAGGTTTGAGAGGGTAATTTTATTTAAATGATGGTACTTATAGGAATAATAAATAACAGAACACGGTAAAAGCCCAAAAATGTTTCTTATATTTATAAATGTTCAATTTCCAACTTAGTACTCTTAGTAGAATCATTTATAAACTGCCTTTAGTTTATCGTAAACTTATTAGAAAATGAGATGAAAAAATATATAAAATAGTAGTAAAAAATTATCATAATACTGTTAATAGCATAATAGCATTTTAGAAATCGAATGAGTTGACGAGTGACAGGATATTACTCGTAGTGAGGTACGCGCTTGGATTACGGTCATTTAGTTTATTAAGGCGGACATTTAATCTAAATAAATTTCTTAGGATAATTACATTTCTAGTTCATTTACGTTACAAATAAAATCGTGAAACATTTGTTACGTAAAGGTAAAAATACTTAAATGATGGGATAAGTACTCTTCGTCAGTCGATGGACGTCCACTGCTGGACATAGGCCTCTTCATGGGATCGCCACACCACATGATCTTGCGCCACCTGGATCCAGTGGCTCCCTGCGACCTTTTTGAGGTCGTCTGTCCACCTCGTAGGGGGTCTACCGACGCTGAGCTTTCCGGTGCGCGGTCGCCATTCCAGCACCTTAAGACCCCAGCGCCCATCGGTTCTCCGCACTATGTGCCCCGCCCATCGCTACTTCAGCTTCGCGACACGCTGAGCTATATCGGTGACTTTAGTTCTTCTACGGATCTCCTCATTCCTGATTTGATCTCGTAGAGACACTCCGAGCATAGCTTGCTCCATCGCCCGCTGAGCGACTCTGAGCTTTCTTATAAGGCCCATAGTGAGCGACCACGTTTCGGATCCGTAGGTCATCACTGGCAACACGCACTATTCGAAGACCCTGGTCTTCAGACACTGAGGTATTTCGGACGAAAAGATCTCGCGTAGCTTCCCGAACGATAAGTACTCAATCAACTTAAAGTAGCGGCCTGTTACAATCCCACAGCTGGCCTCCTCTCTCCGTTTCTGGAGAGAAGGGTTGGAGCTAAGACCTACCACGCTGCTCCAATGCGGATTGGTAGGTTACACATATCTCCAGAATTCTCTAGAGATATGCAGGTTTCCTCGCGATGTTTTCCTTCACCAAAAAGCGTGTGATAAATTGCAATTATCAATTAGACACATGAGTTTTAATAGAAAAACTCATTGGTGCCTGCCCGGGTTTGAACTCGTATTCCCCTCGAAAGAGTCGCACGATCTCACCGCTGGGCTATCACAGCTTTCAATCAACTTAGCCAAACTTAATAAGCTTGAATCATTTATCTATGGATAGAAAAGAACCTTTGCCTAGACTAGCAACTGCTCGTCACATTACTCTTACTTTCTCACTTATCATTCTCCTGCCCTTATCCCACTCTAAGTGGGGTCGTCACATCATAATTTAAGCGTTAGGCGTTGGACGTTAAGCGGAATACACGATACGAAACTTCTTATTACGCCTACGCGGAGTTTTAACGCGACGTATTTTTTATGCCCGTGCGTATGAGACGTAACCAATCCGAAACCAAAACAATTTGTATACTTTTAAAGTAAGTCTAGGGACATGCCTATTTACTTTTCTTTATAAGATAATCTGTCATATAGCATATAAAAACCGACTTTTACCAGCTATATTATTGAAAATCAAAGGTGAACCGATATACAGTATATACGGTACATGATTTGCCTAGTTATATTACGACCAGCCTCCTGTCTGACGTCAACTTACCTTAGGCCTTGCCTTGACCTTGCATATTACAAGACCTCGGTCAGAAATGAGGGTGGTCTAATATACTCAGCCGGATACCACACGGCGGGACGACTTACCTTAATCGCCTTTTACGACCTCTCGATAAGAAATGAGGGTGGTCTATTCTACTCAGCCGTATACTACACGGCGGTTCAACTTACCTTAGTCGCCTTTTACGACACCTCGGTAAGAAATGAGGGTGATCTATGTTACTCAGCCCGATACCACACGGCGGACTTGTTCACTAATTATCGAAAACAAAGTCCCATACCATGTCCGTTTATATAAATATCAATTTTTTCTGTTCGCGATATACTCAAAAACCACTTTGCTTACTTTCTCAAATTTTCTTGAAATTTAATCGCGGATTATAGAAAAATAATTTTATTATTACTTTTCTATTATGGATTTCCGCAAAGACACGTCGTATTCTATAAATATATTTTTTCTTAATTTTCCTTAATAAACAAAGTTATACCTAAAAAGATTTTGGTGTATAAAAATCATTTTATTTTATTCTCCGACCCTACTACAAAACGTTTACGCAATGCAGTTATACTATGTATAACATTGTAAAACGGTTGCGGTTTTGAGTTAATTTGCACAGCAGAAGTTTTGTCTGGACACAAAACGTTTAGGGCAGTAAATAGCGGCGAGTGTGGTTTTGTTGAGAAACAAGTAGGGTACTGTTGTATTTCTCTATTTGTCTTTAAATAAGGATAGAGGATTTAACTTTTGTAATGTAAATAACTAAATTTCTTTTGCATGTATAAGAAACAGTAAATATGTGTCTCATTGATAATTACGAGTACAGTTTATCAAAGCTTTTCGGTGAAGGAAAAAATTGGAACTAAATATGACTATCACTAGAGATTTCTGAGGGTATGTGTAACATATCAATCCGCATCAGCGCAGCGTTCTTGGACTCCACGAACAGGACCCCATGACTCATTGGAACAGGTTGCAGCACTCGACGACAGTCTATCTCCTGATGATGCTTCGGTTGCGGGGCGAAACGATTGTTGAGTTTGTGATAGTGAACGTGTGTCGTGCTTGTGTAGTGTGGTGGCAGTGGTGGAGGTTTGTGCATGTGTTCTTGCGAATCCTGCATGTAACGGGTATGAAAAAACGGATAGTCCACTATACATTTAGCACTATATATATTTTCTATTTACTGTATCGCGGATTATAGCAAAATAATTTTATTATTACTTTTGAATAATCTATTATTAAACACTTAAATATCTGTATAATTTATGATGCCTTATAACAGAATAAGTTTAAAGATACTTCATTAAAGGGTTAACAACATTTATAAATTGTCGAGCTTATACACTGAGTGTTATTAAACTTATGAAAGCAGTAACGTTTTTAAAATGAATATTTCTGGATCCATCTCCAAATCCAATTAATGTGAAAATCAGATCATTATAGAAAATTCAACGCTCTAAAGTGCTGGAGTGTGCAGAATTAAAGTGTACTTGGCAATTGGCGAGTGTTCGTGACTCGGATAAACCTGAAGATTATCTTCTAAGGCTACGGCTATAGTAGGCATCGCTTTGAAACATCTGTGAGAGTAAAATGAAATAAAAATTATATAGCTACGCTATGAATGACAATACGATAAAAATTGGCAATGAAAGGCTACAATTTACACATTCTTCACAATTACTTAAATGGAAAAATAAGATGGAATGAATATAATGGGGAGGGATGAAAATCATATAAATAAACGAGTGTTAAATATAAATGTGGATGGATATGTGACCAGGGGGAAGCTCTGATAAGAGATGATGATTGTGTGAAGTATAACATACATATAAAAGGAGTAGCGCCAGAGTTGTCGAATGATAGGAACCCGACCCTACTTAGACTGAGATAAGGGTAGAATGATCACTTATTACACCTATATTGTACACACATATTTACAAGACTTTTTTAGAACCAGTCGTGCAAACTCAACTTTATACTATAATATTCGCTTCAAATTCGCTGATAAGTTGTCGAAACCAATATTAGCATGGCACTAATATTGTTTCCTTTGAATAAACAATTCAAAGAGGGTATTTTTCTTAAATTACTTCACATAACGCCCATAAAATCGGTATTAACGAAATATTTGTTCGAATCATTGAAGTATGGCGGGCTGCGTTTGTTTTAACAAATTACCTTTTATGTTATTTGCCATACGTTGCTTTTACAGCATCACCAGGCAAGACGGACTCGTGTAGAAGCATCGTCGAGGTTGCGGAATGCAGAGATTAGAACATAGAAGCTGTATTAGCGTCCGCTATCGTCCTCCTAAGAGTGTCGCTTGTGAGCCACGGAATACTTCGCTTACTAATAAAGTCGTACCTCAATATTATTCCAATGTGTAAAAGATTAAATTAATTATTATATAGCCGTATACTTTTCAATTCTAACATTGCTATGTTATAGAAGTGAGTATTTAAAACTTTATGTATTCTTTCTTAATGTTTACAGTTTTGATTGATAACATGGCATAAGTTGGTTAAACAGAGTAGTTGTTACTCTACGAATGGATAGATACATTCTCCCTTTAGAAAGAAAAATTGAAGCTTAGACCCAAGCGGCGGAAATGTATTCACATATTTGTATATGTTTATAAAAAGAGCAACCGCCGAGTTTCTCTTCTCGATAGAAACAGCTTTCTAATCGGCTGTAGAGTTGACGTTTCAATAGCACTTGTTTACAAGTTCACTTGAACTATATTTTCAAAAATGAATATTTTAGATAACATTTTAGGTCATTAACTACAGTGTCAGCTGCTGATATCGATTAGAACTACTAAGCCCAGCATGGCAACTATTTGCTGTATCTATTTGGGAAGTATTTGTTGATATCAAACAATTCGGTCCAATGATCACTTTAATTATATGAAGTTTAAGATTGTAACAGTTGTCGCTCTTAATTGATAATTGAATAGTGTAAATTTTGAAGTATTTTACGTTTTTTTTAAATAAGACAGTTTCTAGGGATCACTGACCGTACCCTAACACGACAAATAATCTTGACCTAAAAATAATCAATATTCAGGTATGAGTGAGACAGAACAATACTGTTATTGTTTCCGTCTGTTGTGCGCTACTCCAGGTCAGTGAACCATTACAAATAAAGCCTATAAGCTGTATTTATTTAAGAAGATTGAATTATGGCTTAAAATATATATATTAGTGGATTCATTGAATGTCGTATTTTCGGTACAACTCTGTATATGTTATATATTATTCAAGATACATTACTCAAGATTCTATAATAAAATCACGCAAACAATTTTATCTTTGCCACTACAGCTGTTTAAAAACGCTGTAAGAAGGGGACTGATACAGAAAGCCTACTATACTATTGAGGATTATATAGATGATAAAAATAAGTGGATATAGCTACGTCTCTACGCTGTACAAGATAGTAATAACCAAATGTAACTTGTTATAAGAATTTTATTTAAAAAGAGCAACCACCGAGTTTCTTGCTGGCTCTACTCGTTAGGAACAGCTTCCCGAACCAGCAGTAGGTTTTGACGATTCAAAAGCACTTTAATATTTTGAATTTGAATTTTATTATTATACAGTTGAAATATTAATGCATGAAGTTTTTTTATCGCTAATTTCCACAGTAGTTTATACCTACAGCATTGGGAACAAATCTCGTTTAGGAACAATTAGAGAGCCTTTAATCCAAGCCGTGAGTTTGTTTTCGCTAAAGGCATTGACGCGTGACTTGATAACAAATGGGGTCCCTCCCAGAGACTATAGTCGAACTTGCTTCAAATTTATAAATACTCAATGAACTGTGAAATGGTTTAGTTAAGGTAATTTTTTTTCCAATTATTATCATATAAAATATGCGCTAATCCCACTCTCAGTGGGGTTAGCACAACATGTTGTCGCATGATTTGGCTATGTATATACCGGCCGCCTGCCTGACGTCAACTTACCTTTGTCATATTTTACGACCCCTCGGCAAGAAAGAGAGTGGTCTATTGTACTCAACCGGATACCACACGGTGGGTCAACTTACCTTAGTCGCCTTTTACGACACCAAGGTAAGAAATGATGGTTATATTCTACCCAGCCGGATACCACACAGCGCGGCGGGTTGACTTACCGTAGTCGCCTTTTACGACATCTCGGTAACAAATGAGGGTGGTCTATTCTAGTTAGCCGGGCACTACACGGCATGTATTTTTCAGGAAATTTAAGAATTTTATTAGTGGTCAGTTACCAAGCATTATTTAACCATCTTTTATATTCAACGTTGTAATACCTAAATTAAATGGGTCAAGCCGATATAAAATTAACGTTAGCATAATATATCAACGTTGTGAGTAAATTTGACACGTACGTATTCATAATCCCACAAAAAAAACAAAAATCCGGTATTAAGCGAATCACGTTACAACCATTACGGGGCTTCATAATGACATTCAAAAGATAAATCTCGGGCTTATATTCTAAAAGCTGCAGCCTCCGACGGGCGGACTAATTATTGCCGTCCTTATTCCCGACACAATCTTCGGGCTCATTAGGGAAAGAGGATTATCAGTCATATTTTAAAACGTATATTTAAATAACTTATACAATTAGGTATTACTTTGCGTAGATTCATAATCCATAAATAGTAGGCCACTTCGACCGCGTTGATCTTGCAAATAACATAGTGCGCTTGCGCACTCCTAAACACATAACTCGCAAAAAAACCTCTTTTCTGTGTCCCTGTCACTAAATCTATGTATGCAGGTAACTCGATAGTATGTCAACTGCTTAGAAACTATAATCTCAATTACACCCAGGTATGATATATTTAAAAATCAAAGTAGTGTGTGTAAAAATAAATCAGGATATAATTCAGAATACATAGAACATTAATTAAAATTGCATATATATGCACAATTAGAAGCATTTTCAGGCGTATCATACACATGCACACAACCATACACGCATACATACTCTTCCTTATTATGATAAGAATAATGTATGTACAAAATTAACTAATATTTTGTATTATTAATGTTGAGAGACCGGCTATACTCACGTCTTATTTTATCGGATGAGCCCGACTAGTTTCAAGCCCATACGGGGCTCTTATTCATGAACTCTTTACGCGGCGATATTACAAATAACTGTATATAAAGTTTTTGAAACCTATAAAACTAAGAAGTAAATACATACTTCTATGTGTGTGTCTTCTATTTTATTCACGTGTATATGGTCTAAATTTCATACAAAACACGAATACGAAATGAGTACACTTCTGAAGTGGTTTAGAGTGATGTAGGTCGAGATGAATAGTACCTATGTGGTTGTTTTAATGATCTCAGTTTTGTTCTTGTATTTTCTTATAAAAACGAGTGCAATTTGTTTATTAATTAAATACAAGTTTCACTTGTCTACAGTCTATCTGATGATGATTGTGTAGCAAAAGAAAAGGGAGCAAAAAATATTAATTTTGAATCGCAATATGTTGAACTATTCATGATTTTTTCGAATATATTAAAAAATAAAGATAAGTATACTTTTGCTAGTTGATTCCGCTCTTCCATTACACTAAAGACACTAATTAGAAGTGGAAATTAGTGTTTCACGCGTAAATCCTGATCCCGAAAGAACTTAAATATAATGTTCTAATAATCGAAACCTTCCTCAAGAATTGGGGAATCTTTTGATAAAACCGCACAAAATCTGTTCAGCAGATTTTTAAAAAATCGATCAAACAAACAGACAACTTTTAGGGACTTTGTTTTATAATATGTATAGAAGTGCTCATATACCCTTGCAACTTCGTTCGCGTCAACTTTTAAAAAATACCCTCAAGTAGGAAATATGGATTTATTACTATTCCTAAAGGAAGAATGATTTTTTCAAAATTTTATTTCTCAATCTGATATATCAACTTCAATTCTACCAAATTCAAACAATATTGCTTTAACGAATGAGCCCTGAAAGCGTAACATACAGACTTTCGCATTTATTATTAGATAAGTTACTATAAATAGGTTTATTTTTACACGTCTGAATAAAAAATATTACAAAATATTTTATGAGAATTATTTATGATGCCAGAATTTGGTAGATTTCTTCGGGAAAATACTACCTATGTAAGTAAACGAGTTGTATCTTTTGATTTTATTGAGGTTCTCGCGAAATGTGATATTTTTTATTAACTTCATTTCAAATAAAACACGTGCCAATCGAGTTTACTGTAGTCTTACAAAGATTGGTATAAAATATTGTTCCTAGTAAGTATACCACGTAACCTTGGGTAAATTTTGATGACCAGATCAACTTTTTATGGTAGCGTTTCTTCACAACATTCTGTGACACAAGGGCTGGGAGCAAAAGATTTTCCCTAATATCGGTTATATTCGCTGATATTAAGGAAAATCGTTTAACATCCACTTTTGGACTTAGGTATCTTTAAGACATTTTTATACTACATGGATGATCTTTTAGAGGTTTATGATAAAGAAAAAAAATGAAATAACGAGGATGATAAAGCTGACTAAAGTATATAAAAATGGCATATTAACTTAATTAAGTTCTAGTTCATCTATACTTATTATAAAACAAAGTTCCAAAAAGCTGTCTGTCTGTATGTAATCGATTTTCTCAAAATCTACTGAACGGATTTTTGTACGGTTTTCACCAAAAAATAGTGCAATATTTCCAGATGGTTTAATTGAATAGTACATATCGGTATTATGTAAATTGGGTTGAAGAGATCGCGCAGTTGTTGAAAAACTTACTTGCTGGGCGCTTTAGTCGCGTGCGCTGCGTAAACCAGCAGAGATACGCTAAAGTGTAGTAGGGAATTGTAGATCTATAAAACTGCTACAAAAAAGTCCGCGATAGCATGTCTCTATCAGTGTTAACTCACAATAACTACTTTTATGTTTAAAATTTGAATTCTATAAAAAAATTGTGACACACTGATTTCCACTTTTAGTTTATAATGTTTTATCGAGAAATTCTGCGCCATACGCAACGTCAATATAAACATTCATTGTCATCTGAGCAGGAGCAGTATATAAAATTTCAGCTCAATCGGACACCTGGAAGTATGTAAAATTTAACTTGCAAGATTCCACTTCAGGCGGAAAGTTAAATTAAAGCTTTTAAGAATCTTGTATTAAATAAAATATTTATGTAGCGTAAGAAATTATATAAAAAAGAAAATATTTTATCGATACCTGCTTTTTTCATACCTGTCTATCACCGAGAGTAACGAAAGTACTAGATAGTAGAAAGGAGAAAGTAGTTAGATAATTATAAAATTGAAAAAACTACACGCGTTAGTTTTTTATCCCTCACAATCTGTATTACGAAGAGAATGTTTGTGACTCATTATCATCCTCCTGCCCTTATCCCACTCTGAGCGGGGTCGGCACAACATGTTACAAATATATGTGGGTGGTTCTTGAATGTGCAAGTCGTGTTTGTTTACCTCAGTAAAATTTTAATATATAACGTGTAAAAATGGACAAATTGGTTCCTGCGGACGTTCTCAAGGTATTCCAAACAGTTGTGTTGCCCTTAGAATTGAAGATTAATTCGCTATTGGAAGTAGTTCGTAATTTAGAGGCCAAATTAGATAATCTAATTACGATTCAATCTTCGACACATGAGGGTAAGCGAAAGGAATCGCGCAGCGATGAAGTTTCTGTAGGACAGAGACAACAAGCTACCGCATCAAACGAGTCAGGTAACTCTCAGTCTCGCGGGCCGAATGCGCAGCGAGTCGAACCGAAGTCTGGTACACGGGTCGAGACGAGGCGACAGCGAGCGGCGGCAGCGACATCTATACGGGAGTACGTACAACTGCAACGGAAGCCAATTACGCCCCAAATGGCGCCATCTATCGGCAATGTTACTAATGTTAGAATAGACACAATCGATTCCGATCCCGTGGTTGCCGAAGCGACTACCCTTCAGACGTTAGACAGCGGTACGTCTGATGCTCACCAATGGAGTGTCGTTCGACGTAGGCAACGGAGACCGGTTACTAGAGGAGCGGGTGAGGCCGATGTAGATTTAGTTACAGTAGAGAAAGTCAAGCAAATTCATTTGTGGTCATTTAAACCTACTGTAACTTCTGAACAAGTCCAGACTTACATGAAAAAAAAATGGGGAAAAAAAAATTCTACTGGGGCACCGTATGTAGTAGAGAAATTAAATTTAAAACATAATTATTATGCCTCATTTGTGGTGACGGTTCAGGAAAGTTTGTTTGAATTTTTTATGACACCGAAACATTGGCCACCGAATGTTGAGTTTAATGAGTGGTTTCGTAGACGTCCAGGTAAAAACGCCAATACCGGGGGAGATTTTTCACAAGAAAATTGATAAACATCGCCAATTAGTCATATGTTATCAAAACGTAAGAGGTCTTCGTACGAAATTACAGTTATTTTCATCGGCAATTACTGCTTCGCCTGCAGATATACATCTCATTAGTGAAACATGGTTAAGTGAAAGTATAAGTGATGCGGAAGTAATTCCCAATGGCTTTTATATGCTTAGGTGTGACAGGCGAAATAATCGTCGCGGGGGAGGGGTAGCCATTGTTGCCCGTCAAAAATACAAACTGCAATCTTTATGTGTACCGTTGAATGAGACTTTGAACTGTGAGTTGGTTTGTGGCGGATTATACCGCGGCAATAATTTATTGTGTGTATTGGTATGCACTTATATACCGCCTAATTCTACTGACGAAAATTATTTAATGGTTTATGAGTGTATTGAATATATTTATAATTGTTACAGCCAGCATAAAATTGTGATTTGTGGCGATTTCAATTTTAATTCTGCTAATTTAGGTGTAAAGTCGGATTTTCAATTTTTATTATCTTTTTGTGAACTGAAACAAATTAATGAAATATACAACGAAAGCGGCCATCTATTAGACCTCGTTCTCGTTACCGAATCGATGAGTCAAGTCACTGTGTGCAGATCCGAGGAATCGCTTGTTCCTCCTGATTCTTATCACCCTCCAATCGAGATATGTTTTGAGTGTTCATTTACTGATCAAAAAACATTGTTTTCGCATTCTAGCACAGAATTAGAATGGAATTTCAAAAAAGCGAATTTTTCGTTGTTATATAATAAGTTATTTGAAGTCGATTGGTCTCCTTTATATGAAATTTTAGATCCTAATAGAGCCATAGAACTTTTTTATTCAATTCTCGAATCATGTTTAGTTGATTGTGTTCCACGCAAGGCAAAACACATGACACGGGAATCAAGGTATATATATCCTGTTTGGTACTCCGGTCTTACTAAGCAACATATATTTTTAAAAGCGCGATATCATAAATTGTATAAATCTACGAAAGATAAAAAATATTTAAAGTTATTCTCTGATTATAGATCCATGGTTAAATTAAGTATCAACTCTGATTTTGAAATATATAAAACTAAAATGGAGAGCAATATACAACGAGAACCAAGTTTATTTTGGAATTATATAGCTACAAAAAGAAGTATTATTAAGAAAAAAATTACAAAAAATGGTGTACTAGTGCCACAAGATCAGTGCGCAAATGCATTCGCAAAGTATTTTAGCTCGGTGTATGCGCAGGTACCACCGCGGTTATGTGTTGAGGAAGCTTTAGAAACTAGTAACGGGGGTAGTGAGCGTATACATATAGACTTAATATCGACAGTAGACATAAAAAGAGCTCTAAACAGGCTTAAGCCGAAACGTTCGTCTGGCCCAGATGGTATTCCGGCATATGTAGTAAAGGACTGTAGTAGCGTATTTTTGTTACCTTTGAATCATATTTTCAATTTATGTTATATTAATTCGTTCTATCCAGATACTTGGAAAATCTCTCGAGTAGTTCCTGTACCAAAAAAGAGCTCTAGTTCTGATATAAGTGATTTTAGGCCTATTGCTGTATTGTCTACCTTTGGCAAACTGTTTGAATCTATCTTAGAGTATCGAATAAGAAAACAGTTTGAGCACCAACTTTCTGAATCTCAGCACGGATTTAGGGGAGGTCGCTCGACCAGTACTAATTTGCTTTCATTCTGGATGTATGTTACGGGAGCTGTAGATTCTGGTTCGCAGGTTGATGCTGCATATTTTGATTTCCAAAAGGCCTTTGACACCGTCGATAACGACGTGCTTCTGAGTAAATTTGCTTCTGTGGGATTTACTCCTTTATTACTTAAGTTTTTCGCCTCATATCTTCGAGATCGAAGACAGTATGTGCAGCATGAGGGATACCGATCGGATCCCTACTTTACTTATTCTGGAATAAGTCAGGGAAGCAATTTAGGTCCACTGGAATTCTTAATAATGATCAATGATTTGCCAAAGGTAGTCACCCAGGCGAGTTGTCTCCTGTTTGCGGATGATTTAAAGCTTTTCTTTGCCATTCAAAGTTTTTCCGAAGCCTGTATTTTTCAGAGTGATATTGATAATGTTTTGCAATGGTGTGGCCAAAATAAGTTGTTTTTCAATGATCAGAAATGCTCAGTCATAACATATACTCGTAAAAAAACACCTATCATAATGAATTATCAAATTAATGGAGTAGCGTTATCACGTGTAGCAGCAATTAAAGATTTGGGAACAGAAATGTCTGAAGATGTGACATTCCGTACACACATAAAAAATATTTGTGTTAAAGCATATAAAACCCTAGGTTTCGTATTGCGACAAGCGCAAACTTTTAATTCGGTAATAGCTATAAAGTTACTCTACAACGCTTTTGTGCGAAGTAAATTGGAAAACAATGCACTCATCTGGAACCCATATGAATCAAAATATATAGACATGGTTGAAAAAATTCAAAAGAAATTTTTACGATGGCTGTATAGAAAGCAGTATGGATATTGTGTCGGATATCCTACAATATATCCCAGTCAATTCTTGCTGGGTATGACAGGATATGACACGCTTGAATTTAGGCGTGCTATAACATTGCTGTTATACGTGATAAACGTCATTCAAGGCAGAAGGTGTAATTCAGTAGTATTGGCATCAATAAATCTGCACGTGCCGGACGGGTATGTAGCTGCACGTCGCCGCACTCTGTTCGCGTTACCGCAATGCAGGACAGAGCTGGGCAAACAAGCTCCGCTTGTTCGTGCGCTGCGCTTGCTTAACGATTTGGTTAAGGAGAACTCGGTCTTGGATGTATTTCACACTCCACCGCTTCAACTTATAAAATTAGTTAAATTTAGTGTACAGAGTGAGGAAACCTAATACATTTATTAGTATTAGTTTTTTCTTTTGTTTATTTTATGTATCGCTTATTAGATATGGTATTGCATGTTTACTTTTCTTATTATTATTATTATTATTATTTTTTGGTTTGTTTTGATGAGTTTTTTGTAAAATGTATATTTTTGTTCCCACAAGATGAATTGGGTCACTGTAAGGTCTTGTGGGTGGTGTTTTTTGATAAATAAATAAATAAATAAATAAATAAATACAAAGGTAATAATGAAATTATTTTGCTATAATCCGCGATACAATGCGCGCGGTACAATTTTATCGCAAATTATTTATTATAGCAAAATAATTTCATTATAACCTCTGTATTATGGATCTCCGCAAAGTAACTCCTAATTTTATAAATTATGTTACAAATACACTGTCACATGATTTGGCTATGTATTTTACGACCGGCCGCCTGTCTGACGTCGACTTACCTTAGTTCCCTCTTACAACACCTCGGTAAGAAATAAGGGTGGTCTATTCTACTTAGCCGGATACCACACGGCGCAATGTTTGAACGTATATTTGTAATTAACTTGAACAAAATTTTGCATACAGTAAGATCTAGACCACTATATTAGTTTTGCTTTTATGAAAAAACTACGATTTAGTGAAAACGAACGAAATCAATAATTTTTCTTAGATTTTATTTACACTTACACACACGGTAGTCCATCCCCAAAGTAAGTAACTTAATACTTGTGTTATGGGGACGGACAACTGGTAAATATACTACAAATATAATTTGAAATACATACTTAAATACAAATAAACGCCCAGACTCGAAGAACCTACAGATTGTGTATAGAAAATGTTGCCCTTCGGCGGGAATCGAACCCGCGACCCTTGGACTTGAAGGCAGGGTCACTTCCCACTGCGATGACGGGCCAAAGACTTATGGAAATAAGGTGATTTATAGACTTTGCGTCCCCCATTCACAGTGGACACTTTTGGTTAATTCAGTCACGTAACAAACATGCGCTTCGATCGTTTAGAGCTGAGCACTTCAGTTTTTGTTAGATCCGAAAGTAATGCTTGAAATTTCTATAATCATTCAAATCAGAAATGTTTAATCCATAGATGATCCCTTCCCATTAACTTACAATAAATGTAAAAGCTGTTTAATAGCATGGCTCATACTTTTTCATATGAGGAAACCGAGGAACTCTTAGGAGTCCCTCGGTTTTTGCCGTATAAAATACTTACATGCATCTTAAATATAAACAGGCACACATACATATACTCGCGACCACATTCACACTTACCCACTCGCTCATATAAACACACACACACACTCTACGCACGCACATAGACACCAGCACGCATTTACAACTACACACATATACACACACACCCATGCATGCACGCACGCACGCACGCACGTTAATACAATCTAAGTTAAAGTACATTTTCTTTTTTCAACTTTTCAATTTCAGTTTTCATCATCCTTTTATTTCATAATATAATTATAATTAACTATAAGGAACATTATATTTTTGTAAAGGAGGAGGGCGTTGATCACTGCAACACAGTTTATGCTTCTGCAGGATCATCGTTTTTCATTGTTATGTATTGTTTTTCTGTATTGTTCCTAATAAAGTTATTAAAAAAAAACTACAATTAGATAACCCATATTTTATATGCACCTAGCTGACCCGGCGACATTTGTACCACCTAACAGTTGAAATTTGCACTTAGCAACACATTCTGCGATTCATTTTTATGTAAACGATATATTGAAATAAACAACGCGCAACCAATGGTTTATTATCACAAACTAAAAAACGCTTAAATATTTTGCAATTATATAATTTTATACAATTCTTACACCACACTTGTATATAATTATATGTATTTATAAAAGTAAATTATTTTGCTGCCTTTTTTTTAAATTGTGTAATGCTAAGTATAGGAAGCACACCGTTATATAGAAACCGTTCAGATACCTTATATTTGTACCTTTATAACTATAGATAGCAAAGCTTTCCAATGTCAAAGCATACTAAGAAAAGATTCTTGGAGATATAAGATGCAAAATTGTAAAAGCAACAGGGTTCTGATCCTTTGACTTTTGACCTTGAACGCCACTCGACCCTTTTTTGCGTCGATTGTAGATAATGAAATGAAGAACCAACCAGACCGCCATTTGAATTGTAAATGTTATTATTTCCGAACTCTCGCCGAAAACGCTTGCCTATCCTGTCTTGTAAAGTAAAACGTTGAGGGCCGGTAAATTATTCGTAAGATGTTCTCGACTACCTCGCTGACGTAGTGCTGTAATTAATCATACTGAAACACGAATTCTCTGGTTTCTATTTCTGGTTTGGTCGATTCTGAAAACGAAGTCCTATAAATTTGGCTTAAACTAAAGGAATGGAGCAGTAAATTTTATACTAAAACAGGGAAGACAAAATACTTATCTAATAGTATTCAGTAAAATAAGCTACAAGAAGTCATGGTAAAAAAGCTTATAAAAGAGCTTTTCAACTAATTCAAATTCAAATTCAAAATATTCTTTATTCAAGTAAACTTGTAAACAAGTGCTTTTGAATCGTCAACTTTACTGCTGGTTCGGAAAGCTGTTCCTACCGAGAAGAACCAGCAAGAAACTCGGCGGTTGCTCTTTTTAAAACTAGTTACATTTATTTATTTCTATATTGTACAGGGTAGAAGTGCACCTATATCCGCACATCCTTGTCATCTAAATAATCTTCAACAGTATAGTAGGCTTTCTGTATCAGCCGCTTTTTGACAGTGTTTTTAAACTGCTGTAGGGGCTTGGCCAAAATTGATTTCGGAATTAAACTAACAAAACAAACTTTAATTTAGTAGTTAATTATACGTCGATGTAACGACCTTTTATCATCCTTATGTTGGGCGTATGCCGTTTTTGGCAAGCAGGGTTGGAGCCCAACCCATCTCGTTGCTCCAATGCCTATTGATAGGTTACACATATCCTCAGAATTCTCTAGAGATATGCTGAACTTTGCTAACGATGTATTTCATTTACCAAAAGGTTTGTGCAAATATCAATTAGGTACAAGTTTTAACAAGAACACTAAATGATGCCTGTACGGGATTAAAACCCGTCGGCCAAAAGAGTCGCACGGTCTCTACACTGGACTATCACAGATTTAAAAAAAAAAACTAGATTGCGGGTATTTTAACATTTAAGTTTAAGAGAACGAAGTCACGCGTAAAGCTGTATAAATATAAAAACGCTTTATTAGAACTGTTAAAGTACGTATTAAGTATTAGAACTGTTCAGTCTTACGTGTAACGCAACTAAGCAGTAAGTATTAGACCAAGTTACTTGAGCCACTAATCTACGAAGTTTGATAACAACGCTCGTTAACTATGTGTACAGGTGTTGCTCGAGATTAGCTGGGCAACTAATGGCTTCATGTGGGGAAAACATCCAACTTTGGTAAACATTAACATCGCTATTCGTAAACATTGCTACGGAATTACCGAAGTTAGAATTGAGAATTGATTTTTGTTTTCTAACGTTTACTGTTTGCACTAATGCTACATTCAAACTTTATTTTGTCTAAAATGATTTTGTAACAAATCTTTGCTAAATATGAATTTATTTATTTATTTTTAAGGGAAACAAACAGTACATGAAAAACTTAATAGCTAGGAAAAAATATATATATAAATCACATAACCAATAAAGTTTCCACTAGTTTATAAATACATATAAAAGCTAACAGTATAAGGAGAAATATTGAATGATAAATAAACATACAACACACACACACACACACATACCCACATACTCTTTTAAATTTAATTTTTATTTTTTATTTTTCTTTTTCTTATTCATCAACGATGGACGTCTAATGCCTCATACTCGTAGGTCTCTTCACGGGATCTCCACACAAATTATGCACAATACATGTATTGTACTATGCAAATGTGGGTATTTGCAGAAAACTACTTTAAGCCCAGTGAATTTACTTTTAAGTTATTATCTCTTATAAGTGAATAATATTATTCTTAATGAGAAAAAAAGATATCTCAATAATCTACCCTTTTACAACAAAGATAATTGATAAATATTTTTTTCAAACGAGAAGAAGCTAAGATAACTACGATCTCACCTAATGGAAGCAAACGAAGCAGTATTAGGTGAACTAGGCTTGCCCATAAATGCCTTCTAACTTTTTTATGGTTTCTCAATTAGAAATGTCTGGAGATATTAATTCGAAATTTTCAAAAAACCTGTAAAACGATATTATCTATCTAATAACAATTAAGATCATTATTATTAAGATAATTGTTGTGTATTTATTTCATATCATTTATTAGTTTATAGTTTAAAAATGATAAATTTTTATATATTTACAGTTTGTTTTCTTTTATTGCTGTTTTTTTTTCTTTCCTGTATGTTACTCTGTGGTGTACAATAAAGTGTAAAATTAAATAAATAAATTTAATATAAAATTTGAAATAAAATTTATGTAAAAATAAATAAATAAAAATAAATGCAGGGAGAGAATTTTATACTGATCCATATGGTGAATCGATGTTACTATCAACATCGATTATACGATGTTGATAGCAAGATCGTATAATCGATCGATAGTTATCGATCGATTTTCATAGTTAATTTACGTAGTCACAAAACCGGTATTTTTTTACGTTAAGTAGACAAAGCGCATTCCGTAATCCACTAGACATCAAAACACTAGCTAAAATTTTCTCCCGAGCTCAATTACTGTCATATCACATTATCGCTCATCAACTGTCAGCTTAAATTTCTATCCAAAGTAAGGAGAATAAATTATCAAATTACCCTCAAAGTCATCTCGGTCGATGAACTGTTTTATAAACGTCTCAAATCGATAAAAAAACACCGTACCGTCACATTGAGTCGCAAGTTATAAATGATGCCATTGGAAAATTGCTTTCTACTTACATACTCATACATAGTTATATAGTGTTATACAATTATATATAAAATATAATATCCAAATCCGCATTTAATTTATTGATTCAAGCTATAAAAATCTACCTAACGTCGCTTTATGTCTTGGAAATATATGGGATACACACACACGAAAACAAATATTGTTATTCTAAAACAACACTCTCCAATGTAGCCTAAATATTAATGTTAAACAATAGTTCTGAACATTTAATTAGCTATTATATACAATATTAAAAGTATATTGTACTCAAAATCGAAGCTTTGTAATACAAGCCATACAAAAGACCAATTGACTGTATTCTGGTTTTATTTTTGTTTAATTAAGGTTTTCGTTGAGCAAATAACAGCTGTTTTTTTCATTATATAAAAAATTCGAGATATAAGCATACAAATACTCAATTCTATAACTGCAAAACAAATGTCAGTACCCTCTTTGTTTACAGCTAATAAAGGATTTTGGTAATCGAAATCTCAATCAATTCGATTTCCTGTTATTGCTAACATTTCAATATTTTACAATGAAAATCAATTTACATTAATATTGTTTTTTGTTTATCATATCCATTAATATCATATCATTAACTGGCCCGTTGTGGCAGCGACCCTGCTTTTAACTCTGAAAGTTGCGGGTTCGATTTCTGCCGAACTGCCAATGAACTTTCAATTCGTAGGTATGCTTTTTAGACGCCTATATTTTCAGTAGTTGGACCGAACTGAGATTTAAGTGGAAGCAACAAGAGGGTTCGGGTGTATCTCAGATATCCCGAAGTAAGACATCAAAAAACCTTTAAAGAAGTGAGCAATCGTGGCGATATCGAGGTCTCTATGGAGGTCAACGTTCCGCATTAACCACGGACAACCAGTGGCTGTCCGCATGAATCAATTCTATGGAAATCTTCCAAGTGGTAACAATCTGCTACAGTACAAATATCTTTTAAACAAAAAGATCAGTTCTAAACAGATCTTACGCAAATACTATTATGAGGTAATTTTAATTTAATGATACCATCAATATTTCGGAAGCATGAACGTGAAAGCTTTCAGCGGAGTTCCTTTTGACATTGATGTAATATATTTATTCGGCTGAATTTCGACATCGCTTGCTTATAAGTCATAAACTATTGATGTATAAATACATATATTTCTCTTTAGCTTTTTTATAGTTAACTTCGGTTATCTTCGTACTTTCTTAAGAAAATTCTACAACATTTCGAATAAACTCCTTACTGAAACTATACCCGAGGTCGTCGAAATATATTCCACTTTATAGCACTATATTTACGGTAGTAAAAGGCGTCGGTGAGAACCAAATTTAACGCCGTATAAAGTTTTACCTCCAGGTAAAATCGTACTTTAATTTTAAAAGTCATCCTTAAAGTAGAATTTATTGAGAAGCGATAAAATAAAACCTTATTTTTAACAGTTTCGGAAGTTTCAATTCCTTTCAAATTAATTCTGTAATTTTGTTCATACTGTGTATTATAGTATAATAAAAAGTGAAATACTGATTTGAATAACTTTGAATGATGAAAATAACTTCATTTTTATATATTTATGAATTCACAACATATAAAGTATGTATAAAGGATGCAGATTTACAGTTTAAAGTTTTGCCTAGGCTTAGTGTTCCAGCGGCCCTTAAAACCAAAGGAATTAATAGTAGATGTCGATCAATTAATATTTTGTACGGGGATTTCAAATGCAATAGTTATAAAAGCACCACTTTAGCGGCCCGACGCGGACGACGATGACGACGACGAGGACGACGCGACGGGCGAGAGGGCGAAAACACCGGAATTGACATCACCACCGATTATGACACCAACAACGTCGTGGTGGAGACACCACCCGGTATTAACACCCCTCCCCCCTTCCACTGAACACTGACATCCTATCGGGCTACAGCCCGAACACTGTCCAGGCCTATATCCTGGCCCGGGTAAAGACGTTCGACTCAGGCCCGTACCCCGCCTACCCTCTACGATATATGAGAGGACCCCTGCCAGTTAAGTTATGTTACAAATGTAATTAATAAATTGAGTTTAAATTAAATTATCTCGGATTCATTTTTTATATTACTTGCAGACTCAACTACGGCATAATCTTATACTAAAGATTATGTATGGTAAGCGACATTCAAATACTCCAATAACCGTTGTTGTTTTGCTCAAAATATCTCGTAATGCAAAATCCGATTTAACGTCGTTGCAATTGCATCTATTATGCATCGTCCGCTTGCAGGGTTTAATATAAAGATGAAAAATTGCGTCATTTGCAATAGCGATTCCTTTTGTACTGAACGTTTCTTTTTTATTTCCATTTTTATATTGCACAGCGTTATTTGAACCTTTTCTTAAAATTTCTTCGTCTTTCATCTTGTTAGTTTTATTTTCCATTAGATGCATTAACTTTTCTTTATAATGACGCAAATGCCATCATGGCAACAAAGATCTAATTATGCTCACTGCACATTTGTGTTCAAAAACAAATTTTAAAATATAAATTTGCCCTTGGATTAAAGTGGTTGCTCACACCGGAACTAGAGAATTCTTAAATAGGTAGTGGGTTACACATCGAAAAATTGTGACAAAATATAAATAAGATAAATTTATAAATTAATGTGCTTGTCATGCATTCAAATCGTACCGATGTCTTTGTTAAAAGTAATTTTGTTTGTGTTTCTACATTTTCTGTTTTATTTATTTCAAAAGAGATGCTTACAGTCGAAACGAGTAAAGAAAACTTTTGCTTACAGTTTGTTTGACAAGCAACGCGGCGTTGAAATTCAAAGGAACGGACGCGTACTGCATACCAAAAATAACTTTAGGGGATATAAATAAGGGTTTTGTGAAGCAGTAGTTACATAATAGTTAGAATTTTGCGATTGGCTTTGATTCCCAGTTGGCCGAATAAAAAACATATCTTTCATCAAAGACACATGTAACAAGTCAAGTTAAAACAACTTTTAACAAAATTTCTTGTCCCTACTGTTAACCGGTCAGGAGTATTGCTTATAATATATTGCTTGATAATCCTCGCAGGAATATCAAGCAATATCAGGTCCTGCTTTTTATAAACATCTATTGTCATCGGGACTGGACCAGTGTGTAAAATTCCAGCTCAATCAGACACCGGGAAGTGGGTCAAATTAGACTTGCAAGATTCCACCTTCACGTAAACCTTCAATAAAAGCTTTTAAAAATAGACAACATTCTGAGTAAGGGGATAAAGTCAAACATATGTTTTAGATTCAACTCATGGGCTATTTCTTTCTAAACTACCACTCTAAGGTAATATTTTTTAAATTACACCTACAATAAAACACTGGCGGCTGATAAATGATACAATTCCGAGTGTAAGTGTCGGTTTATACAGGATTTCTTTTGTATCACTGAATTATAAGATAAAGGGAGTGTAAAAGTGTCGTGACTTGAAGTCTTGATATAATATGATAGTACTAAAGTAAATAAACGTTATGTTACTACCCCGCTCTAAAAGGCTTCCTAAAAGGCTTCCTTTTTAAAGATTATTGTCATACAAGCCACGCTGTTTCACTTCGGACAGACAAGTCAAGCATATTTTAGAAATTATCCATAGTTAAAGGTTTCAGATCTATTTTTTGCTATATTTGTTCATTAATATGTATTTCTTTACTCTGAGTGAAGGTCAAAAATCAATTAATCATCATTCTCTTCCCCTTATCCCACCCTAAATTTTGTCAGCACAACGTCTTCTACCATTCTTTTCTATCGTTCATCAACTTTGGCGCTACTCCTTTTATATGCATGTCATACTTTACACAATCCAACCATTTCTTTTTAGGCCTCTATTTACATACCCTTCCACATTTATATTTAACATTCGATGATCACATGATTTTCATTCCTCTTCATTCTTTGTCCATACCATCTTAGTCTTGCAATTCTAATATTTTTTTATAATATGCGCAACTTGTAGACTTCCCCTTATATACTCTTATTTTACTTTACTTTACTTTATTATATACTCCTTTGGTATTTTATCCAGTTTTGTCACGCCGTACTATTCTCATCTCATTTGCATACATTCTTCTTTCAACTATCTGTTTCATTGCCCAACATTCTGAGTCATACAACACGATCGGTCATATAACTGTTGTTGTATCGGTTAATTGTAAACATAAATAAGTTTCGAAAACGAAATGTCAGCACAAATTAAATTTTACTCATTCAGATATTATTATAATGACTTAGGACATCGGTGCTTGAGTCACGATTTGACTACGAACGATTATTGCGAATGACTCGGCGTTTTGCAGTCGAATAGAATTTTCATTAAGTCAGAACCCCCGGAGCTTAATTGTACTAAAATAATTAGAGACACTGACGACAGTTAAGAATGTACCGCAAAATTAGGTCAGCCAAACCTAACTGCCTATGAAATTTGCTTTGCTACCAAATGTACGTAATAAGGCGTTGAACTGTAATACTTTCTTATATATTTTTTTTGTAAAAATTTATTACTAGGTGTCAGGTTATATATTCCTTTTGCCGAGTATGGTTTCGAATTCTCCTCGCAACAAAACTCAACAGTTAAAAAAATGCTTCGATCACCACCAATCTTTACAGGGTCATCCGCTGGGCCATTGTAAAGATTGTCTGAAAATTTCATTAAAATCAGTCCAGCTGTTTCGGAGTTTAAGACATACAGACAAAAATTCATTTTTATATATTATAGAATATATAGAAAACATTCATTTTTACTTTGTATGAAGCTTTGATGGCTGTGATGTGATAACGATGAATCGAGGTCGCAGGTTCCGAACCCTCATCATATTTTGCAATACAAAAAATCACGAAAACCTTCATAATTCATTTTTTTTCCTGGAATTTGTGTAATTTTCCAATCCACGCTTGTGTGAGGTTATGGATCTAAGGTCTGATTCTGCTCTCTAAAAAATAAATGTGGCATTTGCCTAGCTCGGAGATAGTAAAGTGTTGCTATCGGTACTACCGCTTCTCTATTATATATTTTTTAACAATGTTTTATTATCTCTTGGGTGAGGCAAAGGTGAATTTAAATGTGGTTGTTAAGGGATATACTATTTATCTATTCAATACTGTTAAATAACTAGTTTTAGAAAGTCTTTGCCTTGGTTTTGCATAAAATTCTCTCAGTGCAAAGGTTTCCAAGGCACCTACTTTTATAGATGTTGCTATAGTGTTATGCAACATATTCAAAAGTTGTATGATTTCAAAAATACTAACGAAATGAGAAAATAATACAATAGTAAATCTTAAAACTCTTAACCAAAAACATGAGAAATAAATATGTCCTTATAAATACATCACGTACATAAATAAAAGGCTCTCTCTTGACATTTAATTGAATGCGTCGTCTCACGTTATTGGGGCTATTCACGCCATGATATGGGACTACGTGTCGGCACGAATATGCAGTAAAAATTTAGGGTTTTATCCCAAATTACGAGGACATTCACCCATATATCCATCCCATAAGAAAAGTGCCTTGTGGATTTCTAACACGATCCCCTGTGGTCACGTTTTAATATTAAAAATAATAAGTACAATTGGAATTATTTATTATAATAAATGATACTATATGTATATACATATAATATGATACTATTGTTAAATCGCTTTGATATTACGAAGATTTATCAAATTTTTTATTCATTTGTAACTTCACAATTATTGCAGTATGCAAACGTAGTAAAACTTAAAAAGAAGAAAGAATATATAAATAATACTTATTGTTATCATAATGAGAGTATAAAGTTATGCAACAAATCTTGGCTTATTCCGCGTGCAAAATAATGATAATGTATTTTGTTTAAAAATAAAGATAAAGAGATGCAATAAGAAAAGTATGTATAAAATCATTGAATAATAATTTATTTTTTACTATTATTACTTCATTTTATTGAAAAAAATTTGAAAGTTTGAAATGCATATATGTTATAGAATCACACTCAAACCAACGATCTAGGATTTGAACAAATAAAATTTTAATAAATATTTGATATGACAGCAAAAATTGCAGTTTTAATAGAAATTGGAGAAAAATAATATATTTTTTTTAGAATCCCTTTCCTTCCGTTCATCATCATTTAGTATCCGTCCCTTTAGTTTTTTACGAGATGCAATAAAAGTTTCTCTAACGACAAGGTAAAGCCCCTTCAGCTTTTAGCTCCGTAAAAAGGTAAAGTATTAGGGTTCGCCTGAGCTATATATTATAGGATTTTTTTACAGATAAGGTTTTAATAATAAAAAAGTATTCATAATTTTTGAACAGTAAAAAAAATCCACATAATAAAAACTTTTAGTGAAATAAATATTTTATTTTTATTTTGTATCAGCGAGGAAGATAAGCGTGAACACTTACCATAAATATGTTGGACTAATTCTCGAGATCAATAAATGAAAATATAGAGAGGAAACCCGCATAATCTGAAACAATTCTTGTAATGTAGGTAATTTGCCAATCCGCATTTGCAAAGTAGACAAGAAGCCTTGGCTTTACATAAGCTTGCGGTGCCTGCTTGGCTCCTAGCAAAAGTAAATAAGTCGTTTGTGGGTTTGGGTATAAGATTCTATAATAAAATTCCGCAATAGATTTTGTCTTTGCCAGTACAGCAGTTTAAAAACACTGTTAAAAGGAGGCTGATACAAAAAGCCTCCTATACAATTGAGGATTATATAGTTGATAAAAATGCGTGGATATAGCTACTCCTCTACCCTGTACCAGATAGTAATGACCAAATGTAACTAGTTATAAGAAATATATTTGAAAAAAAGCAACCACCGAGTTTCTTGCCGGCTCTTCTCGATAGGAACAGTTTTCCGAACCAGCAGTAGAATTGACGATACAAAAGCACTAGTTTACAAGTTTACTTCAATAAATAATATTTCGAATTTGAATTTGAATTTGAATTTGAATTTGAATTATGGTAACAGGCAGCTAACATCCTACTATTTACAGGTGATTTATCGACGTAATGTCGGATATGAGACGCCCATTTAAAATAATAGATGGCAAAAATTCATCAATTCAAATCATTACACAAGATGGAAGTGCGATCTAGTATAACATAAAGACGCAGTTATTTTAGAAAAGCAAAACAGGAAACGTTTTGTGAAAATATTAGATTTACTTCCAAAAGTATATGGATAAAAGATAGAAATCCAAACTGTCGGTACAATGTTTGTTCAAGAAAGATAAATAAAAAATATAAAAATAAGCACAACTTTGATGTGTCCTTAACGTTCACTGCGGTCATGAAATGAAACCCCTGCAGGCGCTTATGATTTGCTTTAAAAAATAAACTGCTTTATTGATATATAATTTATCATGAGTTGTATGGTGACTATGGGCCTCATAACAAAGCTGAAACTCAGCGAGCGATGCTCGGAGTATTTCTACGTGATCAAATCAAAAACTAGGAGATTCGCTCAAGAACTAAAGTCACCGACATAGCTCAGCATGTCGCAAAGTGGCAATGGGCGGAGCACATAGTGCGGAGTACCGATGAGTGTTGGGATCTTAAGGTGTTGGAATGGCGAACCCGCACTGGAAAACGTAGCATCGGTAGACCCCCAACGAGATGGACTGATGACCTCAGAAAGGTCGCGGGAAGCTGCTGAATCCAAGCGTCACATGGTTTTTGGAGATCATGTGAAGAGAACAATGTTAATGTAATGCAGTGGATATCTATAGGTTTAGGGGAAGTATGGTGTCAATCGATCACCGTAGGACACCCTGCATATTCCCAAAATAATTCTTAATCTTAAATAAATATGTAGCTGGCAATCTAACTCTTAACCAGTGGGAAAATGACAGGCTCGCTACTTCACTACTTCGAACTGTATTGTTTCCTCAAATTATTTTTATAGAGAAATATCCTTCGATAATAAGAAATGAAGGGGGTACTTTAGGTGTTAATTTGCGCTTGGAGTAGACAGACCCTAACTCTCCATTGTCAAATCAATTATTTAGAATGGACGGTTACATTACCACCTAAACAACTGCCTACAATACATAAGAAACATGAGGCGATTATGGGCTTTTGGAAAAGTGTTTCTATTCTGTTAGCAATTGCTTTAATCAACCCAAAATATAAAACTATTTCACGATTGGAAATTATTATGATTTATTACATTAATTAATTTAAAATTATTTATCATTGATTTTAAAGACTTAGTTATTTGTATTTAAGAAGTTAAACATTTTAAAATTTGCATGCTATTTAATGGTTTGAACGCTGAATTTATAACGTCTTTATCCGGCTGAGAAGATTAGACCATCCTCTTTCTTACCGAGGTGTCTTAAATGTCGACTAAGGCAAGTCGACCCGCTGATTATTACCCGGCTGAGTAGAATAGTCCACAGTCATTTCTTACCGAGGTGTCATAAAAGGCGACTAAGGTAAGTTGACGTCAAGCAGACAGCCGGTCGTAAAATACGTAGCGAAATCATTGGCTACATGTTTGTAACATGTTGTGCCGACCCCACTTAGAGTGGGATAAGAGCAGGAAGATGAGGATGATGACGAAGGTAATATTAATATTTTTTTTACAAGTTCAACATATTTATAATATACAAAAAAGTTAGGTACTAACTCATATAGCGTATTGCATTGCTCGTATAAAGTCCATTATACAGTTCTTTGTCCGTAGTCGAGAAACATTAATTAAAACTAGCTGTATGTTATAAATACTCAAGCTCCATGTTATGAAAAGATTTTCCTTTTATTCTTACATAGCACTCTCATTTAATAAAATATTACTTAGTTATTTTAATGCCTCGAAGCTTTTAAGATGCTGCGTTTTGTTTGTACAGAAAATAGGATAATTCAAAAGATTTCCACGCCATAGTTCTGTGACGTTTAAAAATGTAGTAAGTAACGGACTGTTGTTGTCCCACTGCTGGGCATAGGCCTCCTCTCTCCGTTTTTGGAGGTAAGACCAACCACGTTGCTCCAATGCGGATTGTTAGGTTACACATATGGATATGTGAACTCCCTCGAGATATGAAGGTTTCCTCACAATATTTTACTTCACTTTAATCGTGTAATAAATTTCAGTCATTAATTAGACACCTGTTTGAACTGAAAAACTCTTTGTTGAACTGTAATCATCATCATCATCCTCCTGCCCTTATACCACTATAAGTAGGGTCGGTACAACTGGTTACAAACATTATGTCACATGGTTTGGTTACGTATTTTACGACCGGCCGCCTGCCTGACGTCAACTTACCTTAGTCGTATTTTACGACCCCTCGGTAAGAAAGAGGGTGGTCTATTCTAAAACCTGGATATCCCACGGCGGGTCGCCTTACCTTAGTAGCCTTTTACGACACCTCGGTAAGAAATGAGGGTGGTCTATTCTACTCAGCCGGATACCACACGGCGGGTCGACTTACTTTAGTCGCCTTTTACGACACCTCAGTAAGAAATGAGGGTAGTCTATTCTACTAAGCCGGATACCACACGGCGGGTCGCCTTACCTTAGTCGCCTTTTACAATACCTCGGTAAGAAATGAGGGTGGTCTATTCTACTAAGCCGGATGCCACACGGCGGGTTAAGTTACATTACGTATAATAAATTATAATGTATGTATGATAAATTGTATTGAAGAGGTTGATCAAATGTAAAAACGATTGCTGGGAGTCTTACTCGAATGCGCCACGTAAACCAGCAGAGATACACTAATGTAGCAATTGAAGATCTCGATCTTGAAGAAGACAGCAAAAATATGTAATCATAATTATTCTGTCTGTCGGTCCAGCCATCTACACCAGCGATTAAACTATACATGTAGAAAAAATACATAGAATTTCATATAAGGGATATAACAGCGATCTCACGTGGCAGTTTCCTGAATTTTCCGGGTGTGCTATTGACAGCCGTCAGTTATTGTTTCTTGTCTTTGCGCACTGATATTGATACCCGACCGATAGAAATAACTACAATAACTTCACTTGAATTTCAGAGTCCCGAGATGAAGTAGATGAGAGAGGAAGTGGAGGACAAATAAAATAATTTACGTGTATTACACTTTACCTATAATAATTTACACATACTTACACCCGGCTGAGCAGAATAGACCACCCTCATTTCTTACTGAGGTAAGGCGTCCCGCCGTGTGGTATCTGGCTTAGTAGAATAGACCACCCTCATTTCTTACCGAGGTGTCGTAAAATACGACTAAGGTAAGTTGATGTCAGGCAGGCGGCTAGTCGTAAAATACGTAGCCAAATCATGTGACAACATGTTTGTAATATGTTGTGCCGACCCCACTTAGAGTGGGCTAAGGGCAGGAGGATGATAAAGACTATTTAAGTGAAAGTTTAATTGAAGATAAACTGTCTTATTTATGATGAATTAATACAATTACTACTCACTGTTTAAAACAAAAAACAGTTCTGAGAAGCCTCTTGAGACCCAAAATGGCTTCGCTTCGTTCAATTAGAGCTGTCAATCTTTTGGTCCGAGTGCTCTTGTCTACGGATGAAGATAGATGACTAACGATAGAAATATTGCGTAGTTTTTTCTTTATATGCTCCTTGTGAAGAATCAATTAATCTGGGTGTTAATTGTTGTAACTATTCAGTTTTGAAGTTCATGACTGATCACATAAGTTCTAAAAAAACATTCAAAATATAACATAACATGACGTAAAACGTCTTTATTTTTGTATATAATTTATCTGTACACGAAATATTTCGAAATATTGCAGGAAATTTTTATATACTGCCCAATAGGTATTGTTAAAGAATGTTCAGAAGTTAGTATTAATGAATTCTCAATCTATAATTCAACTTGTACTTCCTTATTCGCATTATTATTATTTTTCTTTATGGCCTGTACAGCGCAAATAAGGCGCAAATCACTCTGCCAATGTCACGTAAAGTGGAAAACACACGAGAAATGAAATTTAGAATTTGTCCCGATGACAACGCACCAAATTAGCAAACTACCTAAAATAATACAAAAAACATATGATTATGAAATGAAACTAAGAATATACAAACAAAATTAATTACACTTTTAACTTATTATCAACAATAAATTGACACAACTTTTTAAGAAATGGTAAACCTTATTGGCAATTAATACAATAATCCAAAACACGCGTCATATCACACAAGATGGCTGCTTGTTATTCTGTATCCATGGCAACCACTAGTCTGAACGTTGCGCCGAGAACATCTGCGGCTATGTTCGTTATTCATCGGCTGCACTCGGTATACGCATGATAGCAGCGACCTCTTGTAATTACCCCTTACAGTATGTATATATTGTTAAAAGTTACACAATAGTTAATAGGAATAGGTATACACAAATATTAAAACCGCAGCAATTTGTAACAGTGACCTTAACTGGTTACAAATTACCCAATTAAATCGTACCTACTATAAATAAATAAATTACATTTACTTCTCCAATGTTAATAAATTATAACTAGACCCAGAACACTTAATAATCGTCAGAACTCCACGTTCGGACTCTGTTTCAACTATTGATTACTTGCAAATATTACTTTCAGCTAAATCGCACCTATTTGCTCAGTAAGACCTCCAACCTGACCTAGACGAATGAGAACCTAATAATTGTTATGAGTCTACGTTTCGAACGAGATAGAATTCAATATAGGTTGCACTTCAACTATTGCAAACATCAGTTTTATTACATGTAACTTCAAAAAAAAACTTAATTTTCTGAGTCTGTTTCATATATAACAATTCTTAGAAACTATGCCACTTCATTCCTTATAATAATTAATCATAAATAAGACTCCAAAAGAATTAGTAAACTTACTACTTAACAAGAATGGTATTCGTTTCGTTTAATTCAGGCTGTCAATCTTGCTGTCTGAGCGCTTTTCTCTACTGATGAAGATAGATGTCCTCCAACAAAAACATTACGAAGTTTTTCTTTCCAAGTTCGTTCACTGGTGAAATCATTTGGCGCCTGAATTACAAGTAGTTTTTGTGGTAGCCTGAATACTAACTAATGGATGTACCACAAAATTTACATTAAATTCAAATGAAAAATAATGGATACAAATATTTAAAACTATAGCAATTACCATGAAAAATATGGCGCTGAGTATTAAAAATTACAGATATTAAATTAGCTAAGAGGGAAATAAAAATCATCATCCTCGTGCCCTTATCCCACTCTAAGTGGGGTCGGCATGACATATAACTAACATGTTGTCACATGATTTGGTTGCGTATTTTACGACCGGCCGCCTGCTTGACGTCAACATACCTTTGACGTATTTTACGACCCCTCGGTAAAAAAGAGGGTTTGTTTATTCTACTCAGCTGGATACCACAGGACAGGTCGACTTAACTTAGTCGCCTTTTACAACACCTCGGTAAGAAATGAGGGTGGTTTATTCTACTCAGGATACCACACGGCATAAGAGGGGAATAAAAATATAGTGCATTTTATATTGTTTAAGGTACTCTAGAATTCGTACCCCATAAGAAAATAAAACACGTACTTGACATTGTTATTACTGTATAAAGCACCGTCAGTAGACCCCTATGAGGCGAACTCATCAGAGTCATACCATCAGCCCTTCACTACGCGTCGCCCTAAGCCGTGGGCCGGCCTCACAGAATGCACCCTTAGAACGATGTTCCCGACGATAGTAGAGCTTCGGCGCTCTACTTTCCGCATGTCGCAACCTCAACGATGATTCTACGCTTGCCCGGTCTTTTTTTTAATCTAATTACCTTCCTTAACTCAAATTTTAATTATCCCCCTTTTTGTGATATCGTTCTTTATTTTCCTTTTTTTAACAGAAACAATTTACCTTCTTCTTTCTTATATCAAACCTTACAATTTTTTTATTTCATGAAACAATAATTATTGAGATGGTTTGAAGATTCCAAGATGGCCGCTCACGTTGCTGATACAGATCTAAACATCGCGATAATGACATACGTGATGAGAATGTCATATGTCGGGTACGTTTGTTTTGGGTTTGTAATAACGCCTTCCATTGTTGTTCTCTGTATAATAAAAATACATTACTGAATAAATTAAGTATCTGAATAAAGTAAGCATCCTATAAGACTTCCAGCTACGTATCAGTTTATATAAACATTCCATAATGTATTAAAGTTATAATTGATAGAATTAGGTGCTACTTAGTGGAGATGCATAATACAAAAGTAATAAAAATATTATTTTGCCATAATCCGCGATAAAAGAAAATACATGTAATGCTAAATGTGAGTTCTTAGATCGATGCTTTGGTTACAGGGCGAAAATATTTTTGAGACCGTGGTGTTGAATGTGTGCAGTGCTTGTGTATTGTTGTTTCGTTTCGTTTGAGGTTCGTTTTTCATTCATTCAAAATCTATATATATTAGATAAGGGTAGAAAATCCGGGGTTTATAAAATAGATTGTCCTGAGTGCAACGGTACATATGTAGGTCAGACTGGCCGAAATTTTGCAATTCGATTCCGGGAACATATGGCTGCATTTAGAAATAATAAACCGCAAAATTCTAATTTTGTAAAACATTTGCTTGAGAGTGGTCATAAAGTACCTAATGACCGTTCATTTCATATTCTTCACAATTGTGATAAGGGACTCCGATTCAATGTGTTAGAGCAACTTGAAATAATTAAAAATAACAATGGCCACTTAATTAACGAGCAAGTAAACGTCTCTAATTCCGTTTTGCTACATGTGTTCGGAGGGGAGGGTAGTGGGGGTTGAACTATTTAAGACTGCTTGTTTGGGTGGCGCGGCGCATTACGATTTTGTCGAGGAGCCTATCCTCCTGATGATGCTTCGGTTTCGGAGCGAAACGGTCGTCGAGATTGTCGTGGCGTGTCGATGTCAAGACTAATCCCATGAAGCAATATTGATGAAATTTATTTTATTTTTGTTCTCTTTGCAAAGGTTCTTTACAAAGATACATTGGTCGTTAGAGAATAAATTATGACAAGAGTTCAAAGGCGCCCTATTCGCTAAAGCGATCTTTCACAGACAAATTTTGGTGAGAGGAGAATACTGTGAGTTTAAAATTAGTAGTATTGAAGCTTACATAACAAATTAAAACATAAAATATCCCGTCTTTTTTCTTTGAAAACGTTTCTTTATGTCTTTAAGGTTTCTAGTGTATATAAAATTATACTATCTCGTATACATTAGGTATGTGACAAGTTTTTGCGGTATAAGACACGTATATAAAAGTGACAGGTCTAAAACAAAGGACCCGATGATGATGAATGACCTCTTCTGGACCTGAAGCTCTCCTCTTAATTAGCGGTGTATGAAAAAGATATTCCGTTAATATCTTTATTTGTAGATTTTATGCCGTGTGGTACCCGGTATATAATAGACCACCCTCCTTTCTTACCGAGGTATCGTAAGAGGCGACTAAGGTATGTGCCGTGTGGTATCCGGCTGCATGGAATAGATGACCCCATTTCTTACCGAGGTGTCGTAAAAGGCGACTAAGGTAAGTTGACGTGAGGCGGTCGTAAAACACGCAGCCAAATCATGTGACAACATGTTTCTAATATATTGTGCCAACCCCACTTAGAGTGCGATAAGGGCAGGAGAATGATGATCTTTATTGGTAGATTTTAAAATTTCGCACTTAATACTTATTATTATAAAAACATACGGGTCACATCGGAGAAAATCGAGTTATGACTAAGTCAGATCGTGATAACCATAGACTACGGTTGATGCAACTCTGCCGAAACGTCGAAACTTATTTACTTTATTTATTTATTGATAACTACCAACAGACTTACACATGCAATTTAAGTAGTACGGATCTATGTTATAGCGTTGTTAGTAACATATAAGTCTAATTAGATTAATTATTTATTCAATCTCAATTTTAAATTCTAAAACTTTCGACATTAAAATATTCTCAGACCATCACGATTCTTTAACACAATATTGAAAATATAAGATTCGTTTCTCTTTTACTTTATCGTCTGAGCCCATTTATAACAAATCTTCATAAATGTCTTATCAATGCCCTCGAATCTCGAAATTTAAATAATGTAGATAAAAAAGATTTCAGAGTTACGATTTTTATGAAACGCATGTTGGACGTTACAAAAGTAATGAAAGTATTAAATGATTTATAGAAGCAGGCGTTACTTTGCGGAATTCCATATTACAGGCACTATAACAAAACTACTTCGCTATAATCCGCACGGGTTAAGCGAATGCATGCAAATGCAATGCGATCGTCGAGATTGTCGTGGTGGTGGGTGTGTGTGCTGCTTGTGTGCTTTGTTGCTGGTGGAGGAGCCTTGGGGTGCGTGTGGTAGCTTGTCCTGCATGTATAAGGTTCGTAGATTTTGCCTGCTTCATACACATAAGCTTTGCATGCATTTTCTTAACCCGTGCGGATTATAGCGAAGTAGTTTTGTTATAGTGCCTGTAATGAAAGTATAATTTTTCTATAATTCGCGATAAAAGAAACTATATGTAAATCTAGAAAGTACTACGCGTTCCCATAATTAATACATGCGGAATTCGTAAAAACATGCGTCCATCCATACCCATCACCAATAACACAATAATACACTGCACACGTTCATTACCACAATCTCAACAATCATTTCGCCCGCAACCGACATCATCCAGAGATAAACTTCATGACAAATAGTAAAGCTTTTGCGATAATATTTTCATTATTTTTGTATCATGGATCTCCGCAAAGTAACGCCTAGTACTAAAAATTGTTTGTTGTGTTACTTTACTACGGCTGCCTGGAGGATGCAAGAAGGTAGTAGTAGTATATAGTAGTAGTAGTACCTCTAACTTCCTCGCTTCCATGTTCTATGCAATTCCACATCAAGGAGCTTTCTTTGACCTGTTATACTATTTATAGTGAGATATATTGAGATTTCGAAAACCATTCGAAATAATTAACAGAAAAAAACTTAATTTGATTACATATCAAAAAGTAGCGGCCTGTGGGTTGCTTGGTAGCGGCAAGGGTTGGAGCTAAGACGTAACACGCTGCTCCAATGCGAATTAATGGATAACACATATTTCCAGAATTATCTAGAGATATGCAGGTTTCTTTACTATGTTTTCTTTCACCGAAAAACATGTGATAAATTGTAATTATCAATTAGCCATATAAATAGAAAAACTAATTGGTGCCTGCCCGTGGTTTGAACTCGGGACCTCCCTCGAAAGAGTCGCACGGTCTCACCGCTGGGCTTTCACAGCTTGATTAGATATAGTTACTAAATATCAAGTAGACAAAAACATACAGTACTAGAGTCGATAATTTACAATTCCCATAATTTTATCTGATGTCACACAGGACCCTTAAACCGCAATATTAAATCTTCGCAAGGGATTTTAGTGTCGTCGGAAAATTTGGGGAACATTTAACAAAGGGCTAGTACGGTATCTGAGTAAGGGTGTGTCAATATTGGGAATATATGGGGACTTTGTGACAATATCTGCCATGGAGCGGTACCAAAAATTTTTTGGTTAATTAAATTAATAACATTAGAACTGTATAGTTATGAGGTTAAACTCTCTTGTCTCTATCCCTTATATTTATCTCACTATAACTACTTTAAAGTTCAAATCAAAGGAAATCAAAATCTTTATTCAAATAAGCTCTTTCAAGCAGTTTTGAATCGTCATGGATCAATATTATTATTGAAACTACAACTGGTTCGGAATGTTGCTCTTACTGAGAAGAACCAGCAAGAAACTCGGCGGTCACATTTTTAAACATTTGAATTTTACATTATTAAACCGTAGTCTTGTATGGAGCTGAAAGAATTTCAAATCCAGGCATTTTTATCATTCAAATAATCTTTAATTTTGTAATATGCTTTACGTATAATCATATCTCTTACACTTAATTTAAACCTTTCTGTATGTAGACTGGACTAGTAGAAATTGCGGAATTTTATTGTAGCGAATACCGTGACCAACGAATGAGTTGCTAACTCTGCTGGATCGCAACACAGATTTCAAAGTTTCAATCCTTATCAAAATAAATGAGTTTGTTAGCTTCCCCATTTAATACAGATCAAATTTAAGTGGGAAAAAATTCGTGACACACTGATAATCCCGCGGGCGAAGCTGTAGGTACACCTAGTATAGTAAGGAATAAATTTATATACAAATTTTTGCACATAATTTTAGATAGATAGTTAGATAAAAATCTTTATTGCACAAGATTACACTATATATAAGAAAAGGAAAAAACAATATACATAAAACTTAAATCTAATAATAATGTAAAGCAAGCAAAGGGCGGTCTTATTACAGCAGTGATCTCTTTCAGACAACCCTTTTAAGCGAAGGAATCATACACATAACATAGTAAAGTGGGTTAGTGTACGAAAAAAGAGAAACAAAAAACAAAAAGAAAAATTAAATTACACACAAAAAAAATGAATACAAAGAAATTAAAGGAAGCACAGTGAAAATGAGTGCGAATCATACTAGCGTGACATTTCACTGCATCAGGTAAAATTCCTTGACAAAGCGTTTAGGTTAAACTGTTACTTATGAGTCAAGCTGAAACTAAATTTGTACCAGTAAATAAGTTATCAATTAATAAGTGATGAAAGGGATTTCCTAGTTTATTTTTCTATTCATGATCAAATATCGCCACAATAGAAACAGTTTATGTATGTGGTCCGTGTTTATTCGCAATATGTTTTGTAGATTATTTGTGTATTCTTCATATAAATTAATCAATTCATCTTCTTAATAGAAGCAATTCAAGAAAGCAGGTGATTGATAATATTTAATATTCTTAAGATATGATTGCATTTTTGCGGGAATTTTAATGTTAGAATCATTTAGTGTGTATACCATGATTAATAAATTTGTGTGGGGCAGATATTCCATAAAAAATGCTTTGCCGAAATCCGCGATTAATCACGAAATATTGAAAAATATTAAAAATATATATATATAATAATTTCATTATTACTTTTGTAGTCGAATGCTAGTCTGTGCCTTAACATTTCTGAGAAGATTGGTCTGAAAAATAATAGGGAAGGGCTTAAGCATTAAGCAATAATCAAGCAATTAAGCGTAAGGACCTAACCACGTTGCTCTTGTACGGGTTGACTGAGTACACAAAAACTATGTTTTCTCTAGTGATACGGAGTTTTCACTATAATGTCATTGTCTAGCGAATCTTGTAACGAATTATAAATATCCAGTAACCACATAAGTTTTGATAGTAGTAGGTAGTAAGTAGCACGTAAATTGAACTGTGATAGCCCAGCGGTGAGACCGTGCCGTCAACCATAACACAAGTATTAAGTTACTTACTTTGGGGATTGACAACCGTGTGAATATGGGACACCTACACACACGGTTGTCCATATTTATTTTTATTAATTTATTTAACTTACCTAAGTCGTATTTTACCACCTCTCGGTAAGAAAAAGGACGGTCAATTCTACTCAGCCGGATGCCACCCGGCGGGTCGACTTACCTTAGTCGCCTTTTACGACACCTCCTTAAGAAATGAGGGTGGTCCATTCTACTTGAGCTGTGATAGCCTAGCGGTGAGACCGTGCGACTTTTTCGAGGCGTCACAGGTTCAAACCCCGGGTAGGCACCAAGGAGTTTTTCTGTAAAAACGTATGTGTCAATCGATAATTGCAATTTATCACACGCTTTTCGGTGAAGGAAAATATCGTGAGGAATCCTGCAAATCTCTAGAGAATTCTGGCGATATATGTAACCTACCAATTGAAGCAGCGTGGTAGGTCTTAGCTCCAATTCTTCTATCCATGAACGGTGAGAGAAGGCCTGTGCCCAGCAGTAAGATAGTAATAGGTTACTTTACTTTTTTTACACATGTTTTAAAAACACACATGAACTCATATGAGTTTGAACCCACGAGTCCTTGGTAAAATTTATGAAATTAATAATTTAAAAGTATTAAAGTAAGTAAATTGAAACAGTTTTTAATAAAATATCATTTAGTAGGATAAGGATTAATACGGAGATGTTGATATAACATTTTTTTGTACTACATCAATAGTTTCCGCAGCGCACGCGACTGAATTTTTTACACCTTATTACAATTTTGCTAGGGATCCTTATTTTTTTGAAAATGTAACATAGCCTATATTGGTCAGTAAAGTAGCAGCTTTCCAATGGTGACAGAATTTTTTAAATCGGTTTAGTAGTTTTTGCTTGAAAACATTACAAACAAACATACATACATACACACAAACATACAAATCTTTCCTCTTTATAAAATTGCTATAGATTAAATCAAGCATAAATTACAATCATGAAATTTAGCAAATATAAATAGACTATATGTGAAGAAAATATTTAAAAACTTGTTTTAAAATGATATTCATGTAATATTTAGTGAAACTAACACTAAATCTAATCATATTTGCTCTAATAATTCCACAACACACCTGCCTCCCCATTTATCAATGTCGCCAAGCTAACTTTCCATGTAAATAGATGATATATTTTGCAAATGCATTTTGATATTTTGTTCAATATATTGTTTGCTATATTGTGACAGAATATCAGTGGCTAGAGTAGAATCAAAATTTTGTGATGGACATCAATCCTTTCAAATTGCTTTATTTTCATCACAAAAATTGATACCTACATAATTCACAATCAGTCTCAATCAAAATTTTATATGCATATTCAATGCCGTGTGGTATCCGGCTGAGTAGAATAGACCACCCTCATTTCTTACCGAGGTGTCGTAAAAGGCGACTATTGTTAGATATTGTGTTAAATACGCTTATAAATACTCATAAATTCATATAATGATTATGTGTTTGTGTAATAGGAAATATAATAAAAAGGATTAATTTAATAATTTGATGGAGGCGGAAGTAGTCAAATATAATTCATTAGTTGTTTCATAAAACGGAAACGGAAATGCAAACAACAGAGGTTATTTGAGCCTAATCTAGTCATTCTGCTGTTAGCGTTTAATGTGACTACAACAGTGAAGTGTAATATTAAGGTAAGGTGACGTCAGGCAGGTGGCCGGTCGTAAAATACGTACCCAAATACATGTTTGTAACATGTTGTGCCGACCCCCCTTAGAGTGAGATTAGTATGTGACGTTTCACACGGGTTCGTGGGACAGAAACAATGCTCTATGAAGCAGAATCTAGCCGATTTCTCTCTCTAAGCTTCGATGTGCATTATTTATTGCCGGGTACTGTACCTTAGTCGTATTTTACGACCCTTCGGTAAGAAAGAGGGTGGTCTGTTCTACTCAACCGGATACCACACGGTGGATCAACTTACCTTAGTCGCCTTTTACGACAACGCGGTAAGAAATGAGGGTGTTTCTTCTACTTAGCCGGATACCACACGGTGGGTCAACTCACCTTAGTTACCTTTTACGACACCTTGGTAAGAAATGAGGATGGTCTACTCTACTCAGCTGGATACCTCAAGCCTTCTATAATAATGACATATATTGTACTAACATTGGGATGAAACAGATAAATGTTATTTGTTGACTTATAAGTACACTACTTAAGTTACTTAATATTCCTACCCTTACTACTACTATAAAAAAAATAAGCGTAAATATCAGGCCGCTTACTTTACCTAGGCATAATCTTTATACTTCATACTTCATATCTTTATTCTTTATACTTTATACTTCATACTATTTGATATAAAGTAAAACGAGACTACGAAAATTAATAAAAAACAACTTGTGAAGATTGCGAAAAATAACAAAGTTGCAAACGGTGAAAAGAAACTTTAGTAAATACTTCTTAAGCAGAAGTTGTAACTAAGTACCGAAGTGCCGGGAAAACTGCAGCCACTAATCTTGGAAGTTCGATAACTCATTACACCACGGATACAGGTGTTCTGGATAAATAGGCCAATAAATTGTAATACTTGGAGCAACACCACAAAGTTACTTTTACTTAAAACTTTTCCTTTATTGTTCCAACCTTTTCTAGATAAACTTTTAACAGGAATAGAAACTATATAAACCAGTTCAAACCCCGGGCAGGCACCAATGAGTTTTTCTATTAAAACTTAGTGTCTAATTGATAATTGCAACTTATCACACGCTTTTCAGTGAAGGAAAACATCGTGAGGAAACCTGCATATCTCTGGAGAATTGTGGAGATATGTGTAACCTACCAATCCGCCTTGGAGCAGCGTGGTAGGTCTTAGCTCCAATCCTTCTGTCCAGAAACGGAGAGTGGGAGATTCCCAGCTGTGGGATTACTGTAACACGTCGCTACTTTACTTTTCTTTTATATAATAACTATAATACATCATTTATCATTCCAGGTCCATTAATTATTCGAGCCGAAACAAGTCTACATACACCCTTTAATATATATTTTTAATTATATCCAAAACACGCAAATATAGAAAGTTTTTGCTTTGTTTTGCACGCGGACTGACTTGACATCTGTCGCATTCCGATAGTATATGTATAAGAAACTAAATATTTATTACGTTTTTGATATCTAGTGATTAATATAATATATTGGTCTCAAGTGATATTTCGAGCTTAATGAATCGATGTAACAGTCCTCACTCACCACATAAAGTTCGATAATAATACATTTAGAAATGCCATGTGGTATCCGGCTGAGTAGAATAGACCACCCTCATTTTTTACCGAGGTGTCGTAAAAGGCGACTAAGGTTAGTTGACCCACCGTGTGGTATCCGGTTGAGTAGAATAAACCACCCTCTTTCTTATCGAGGTTTCGTAAAGTACGTCTAAGGTACGTTAACGTCAGGCAGGCGGCTGTTCGTTAAATACGTAGCCGAATCATGTGATAACTTGTTTATAACAAGTTATACCGACCCCACTTAGAGTAGGATAAGGGCAGAAAGATGAATAATACATTTAGAGAGCTTCTAAATATGTAGCACTCGCTGAACATAAATTCTTGAATAGTGCGTATTGCGGGGACTAAGGGTTAAAAAGTTTAAAGTTACTTTGTCAGCGATACAAAAAACTGTTCAGAGAATAACTCATCGCGTGGTGTTGCTAAAATTAAGAAAGGCATGTATATTGTATGAAGAAACAATAGACGTTACGATCGCAAGTTATGTTTGTTGAAGTATGGAAGTTCGAATGGCAATTCCGCACCCAGAGATGCAGTCTTTGGAACGCGGCCTGGTGATTCATTTACGTTACCAGCTGAATGATTGATAAAATATCGGCGAAGTACGATTTTGTCGTGGCGCTTATCCTCCTGATGATGCTTCGATTTTGGGGCGAAACGACGGTAGAGATTTTGGTGGTGGTTGTGTGTATTGTTGCTGGTTGTGTGTATTGTTGCTTGGGATACGTTTGGTGACTTTTCCTGCATGTGTAAGATACGTGAATTTTGCCTGCTTCATACACTTAGCATTACATACATTCGTTTCACACACGCAGATTATAGCAGAGTAGTTCTGTTAGTTTCTGTAAAATATTAGCAATGAAATTATCTCTTATAAAATACAGTATTCTTCCTCCTAACGTTCAATAGTAGTATTATAATTATAAAATTAATTTAAAACGCCAAAATCTTTGACTTTATTTCTGTTATTTTCATTTATATCAAATTAATTACATTAATATCAAGTTTGAAACAAAAGCTTTGACTTCGAATATTTTTAAGTGTTTATGACAAGTTTGCTAATCTAATGAAATTATTCGTTTGTCTTGTCTTAAATTTTATTGTTTTTAATTTAAAGTTTTCCATAATTCCTTTTTATACGTATAGTGCCAATAAAAACAAATATATATCCTTGAATCCTTTAGATGGTGTTAAAGTAAAATATTTTATTTGATGTGCATTGAATTTTGTATTTGCTTTCATTTGATTTCGTATTAAGTAATTATGCGAAGAAGTGCGAGTGAAGAAAATAAATATATTCGGACTGTTTCAGGGATTCAGGGATTATATAAAAAATAAGCTTAAAAAATCCTTAACAAAGTCAAGCAGTACTTCACACCGAAACAGCTTCTTGCATTGTACCAGGCTCAGGTACGATCGTGTATGGAGTACTGCTGCCATTTGTGGGAAGGATCAGCCAAATACCAATTGGATGCTTTGGACTCGGTGGATCGACGTGCCAGGAGACTCATAGGTGATGAGACCCTGACAAACGCCAAATTGCAGAGTCTGCAACACCGGCGCAGGGTTGCCTGTCTATCGGTTTTCTACAAGATATATTTCGGAGAGTGTGCCCAGGTACTTCATGAACTTGTTCCACCTTCGCCTTTCTATCACCGCACCGCTAGGCACCGGGAGAAGTTCCACCCTTATGTTATCGACATTCCACGAAGACGCACACAGCGCTTCGCTTCGTCTTTTTTGTTGCACACAGCAAGGGAATGGAATTCTCTCCCGGCATCTATCTTTCCCAATACTTACAATATGGGTACCTTCAAGGCAAGAGTGAATAGGCATCTTCTGGGTAAGCGCGCTCCATCATAGACTGTATCATTGCCTACCATCAGGCATGATTACAGTCAAGCGCTCGCCTATTTAACAATAAAAAAAAAAATTCAAAATAATTCGTAAAAGAACTAATAAAATAGACTTATCTCAACAAATTGTCAGTTAAGATAAGTTTCTCAAAATGTTGAAATGATGATGAAAGGTCACATACCTTTCAAAGAACTCAAAGAACCGATGGAAGTTAAATTTTGAATATGGAAAAGCGAAACGCACTGGAAGACGCTTTGTTATATGATTCCTACATGGTTCCCTGCAAGGTACCATTAGCCCACCACTACGTGTACACCACTGGTGCGGCCTCACATAAAGCACTATTAAATCGACGTTCCCGACGCTAGTAGAGCTCCTGCGCTCTACACTCCACATTTCACAACCTCGACGATGGTTTCGAGCACGCCAGTCTAAACCGGTGAGGCTATAAAGACCATAGGGCTACCAAAAGAATCCCTGAAAGATCTCATAGTTTCATAAATGTTACAATTTTCACCGCTTTATTGACGGTCCAAAAAAAGTATAGTATAAATAGTGAAATTCTTTAAAGATACAATTTTTCAAAAGTGTATGCCTGTTGTATGAAGAAAGAAGAAACAAAAAGTCGTATAACGATTAGTCATTGTCAAACAACAACAAAGGGCTACAGCGAGAAAAGGATAAGCCATGGATTAGTCTCGTGCCTATTAGCACAGGCTTATATGAATAGATATATTTATTCTATGGACAACGCCCATTATCCTCATGATGATGAGTGCTTAATCCTGCAATGCACGCTTGAATTAATTAGTTTTTATTTTATAAAATTATTTTATTAAACTATAAGCAATATAACAGAACTAACTACTTTGCTACAATCCGCACGGGTTAAGTGAATGCATGCAAAGCCAATGTGTAAGGTGCGTAGATTTTGCCTGCTTCATACACATTGGCTTTGCATGCATTCACTTAACCCGTGCGGATTGTAGCAAAGTAGTTAGTTCTGTTATATTGCTTGTAATATGGAATTCCGCAAAGTAACGCCTGCTTCTATAAATCATTATTAAACTATAATGATGCCTTGTGGTATCCGGCTAAGTAGAATAAAAAAAGTAGCGACCTGTTACAATCCCAATGCTGGGAATAGGCCTCCTCTCTCCGTTTCTGGAGAGAAGGGTTGGAGCTAAAACCTACCACGTTGCTCCAATGCGGATTGGTAGATTACACATATCTCCAGAATTCTCTACAGATATGCAGGTTTCCTCACGATGTTTTCCTTCACCGAAAAGCGTGTCGCACTCGAAAGAGTCGCACGGTCTCACCGCTACGCTATCACAGGTCAAGTAGAATAGACCACCCTCATTTCTTACCGAGGTGTCGTAAAAGGCGACTAAGGTAAGAGACCCGCCGGGTGGTATCCGGCTGAGTAGAATTGGCCGTCCGCTTTCTTACCGAGAGGTCATAAAATACGACTAAGATAAGTTAAATAAATAAATAAATAAATATAAATATATGGGACACTTACACACACGGTTGTCATCATCGAACCCTTGACCCGCGGAACTGTAGGCAGGGTCACTACCCATTGCGCCAACGGGCCGTCAAAGTTAGTTGACGTCAGGCAGGCGGCCGTTCGTAGAATACGTAGCCAAATCATGTGACATGTTTGTAACATACTGTGCCGACCCCACTTAGAGTAGGTTAAGGCCAGGAGGATGATGATGATTTATTAAACTATTCAATATCAGTTCAAGATACATGCTCGGCCTAGTTTAAGGGCTAGTTAAGCGTAAGCTAGTGTTATGTTAAGCATGTCTTTGGGTAATCCTGGAATTCCTAGAGGATACCGGTATTGGCAGCGACCTATAAGCAGTGGCGATCACAATAGATCAGTTATGGTCAAAGTGACACTGGGCCTCGTGGACCTGCACAGCCGCTACTACCGAAAGAAGAAGAAGATGTCTTTGGGTAAAAGAAGATGGTTAACCTTTGTGTTCAATAAAAAATATATTTTATTAATAACGCATCAATCTTGGAATCATAAGATTGTAAACACTGAGATTAAACAGAAAGTCCCAATGTTCTAGCTTTGCTCAGCCAATCAGAACGCGATACGTAGCTCCCACAGAGTACGCGTTTTCCAGTAAATCCTGCTCGTCCATGTAAAACTCGGAAATTGTCAAACACCAACATTAAACCTGAAAAGAATACAAAAGTTTTACAAATATGTTTCGCTCGCGTGGAATTTGGTCTGCCACATTAAAATACAGGTTACACATTAAAATACAAAAAATAAAATAAAATAAAATATTAAGCACTCTATGGCAATCCATTCAATTCAATCATATCGTGATAAGTTTTAAACTATTCGTCCAAATTACTTAGTATGAAGGACAAACTTTATCTACATAAAATACTGAAAGTGACAAATATATTAATTTTTATAACAGTTTTATAAGTATACTAAAATGTGTATTGTAAAATAGTATCAAATTTAATTAAAGTTATGATTCACAATTTTGGTCATAGTCGCTTTCACATAAAAGGTAGATATGCATATGACAGCATTGTCAAGAACTGTTCAAGACAAACAATACTGTGGTACATCATCTTTGTGTAGGTCCATTGGTTTATGCAGCGTACGCCAAAATAGCTCTCAGCGGACAGATTTTTTCCGACTTTAGTAACATGTATCGTTATAATACATTACATTATTACAAATTGTAGCCTATATGTTATTCCGATGTAAAACCTATGTAACTCTAAAGTTTCATTCAAATCCGTCCAATAGTTTTTTCGTGAAAGAGTAACAAACTTCCATCCATACTCACTAAATAATATTATTATAAATTATTGAATAATAATCATCATTATTTTCCTGCCCTTATCCCACTCTAAGTGGGGTAAGGACAACATGTATTAAACTAGATTTGGCTAGGCAACTTACCTTATTCGCCTTTTACGACACCTCTGTAAGATATGAGGGTGGTCTATTCTACTCAGCCGGATACCACACGGCGGTACACTTATTGAATAAATAAGAAGTAATTTTCTCAAAAGTCAATCCATTTAATCTCTTTCAACAACTCAATGACATCGAGGGCAACTATTTTTTTTTATTATTGACCAACTATATAAAGCAGGTTGTATTTGAAACATGTTTTAACATATGTTTTACCGTTTATTAGTTGCAAGGACAATTCTTCATGAGCTGTTAAGTATAAGATTATGGAGGTATGCTCAATAATTATTTAACACTATTTTATTTTATTAATACTTTTTGCGCATAACGCTTAAAAATATCTGATTTCTGCGGAATATTTACACTGTACAAAGGCGGTCTTATTTAGCAAATTTTTACAGATACCTTTGGTGAACGGAATTATAGCAAAAAATTATGTAATGATATGATATATGGGTAAGATAAGTTATTCTAATAATAATCTAATAAATAAAAGTTATAAAAATGCAAATTATAATATATTACTATATATATAAATGTATATGCATATAAATTAACATAGAAATACGAAGAAGAAAGAATTAGTGACTACAAACCTAAATAAAAATTATTTACACGACTTTTAAAAATTGCTAGTAATTACAATGTCGGCCATAACGAGGTAGACTAATTTCAATATTTATATTTTAATATAATGTTTATTAATTTATAATTTCGTTTATTTGAATTTTATACAACAATTCAACCTTAGACAGGACACTGTCATTTTGCGATGGTGGCATTACAATAGTATAAATAAAGCATGAGACATCATCATCATGATAAGGGCAGGAGGATTCCTGCCCTTATCCCACTCTAAGCGGGGTCGGCATAACATGTTACAAAAATGTTGTCAAATGATTTGGCGACAAATTTTACGACCTGCCTCCTGCCTGACGTCAACTTACCTTAGTAGCCTTTTACGACACCTCGTCAAGAAATGAGGGTGGTCTATTCTACTCAGCCGGATACCACACGGTGGAAATAAAGCATAAGAAATCCTCACTAATTAATTACAGGATAATTAAGACAATAGCAAGATTTCCTTAGAGCATGTCTATCCAATTATCCACTATGTAATGGAGGATCACTGTTAGCCGGCTCATTTGGTATAGTCTACAGCTTGCGTGGCTATCATTTTTATTTCTTCATAGTATTACGCATCAATATTTTTGTATTGTGAAAATAAGTTATTAAACTGTACAGATTTTCTCTAATAATATCGTCGTTCACAAAATCATTTGCTATTACGTTACCTGGAATAAGTTTAAGTTTCCACTGGCATTCCGTATTTTGATAGTATTTTGACAAATTCCTTAAAGAGCGATAGTACGCCCGGCATTCCTCCCGTTTGGAGAATGCCATCGCTGAACGATCGTAGACGTTAAATCTAAGAAAATTAATACCAATACATTTCAGGCAGTTGCGGAATTTTCTCAATTATTTCTACGGCGGTTGTAAATAAAGCTTCAATATTTTAATATCAGATTGCCGTGACTACTTAAAATGAACGCATAGCTTAATTTTGATCTGAGTTAAGGATTTTTCTCTTAATTTCACCTTTAATATTTTTCATTATTTATTTTCAGAGAGAGAGGCCCTATCTGCCGGATAACCCTGCGGCCATTCATTCCCTCGGTGGGGCCCCCCAAACCTAGGATTGGGGTAATTTTTTACAGAGGTTGTCTTCCTCGCAGCCCCACCCTCAAAAAAAGGAGCAGCGGCCCCCGGTTCCACATAACTTGCGGATTACGGTTCACTCCACTCCAAAGTCAATAGTCTACCGGCCAGAATGGCTCGCCGCACGGAAGGACGTTTCCGTCCCCACTGGGTGATTTTTTATAGAGGTTTTCCTCGCAACCCGAAGGTCCCCATTGCTGGGCTTATGGGCTTGGCTGACGGTGGTCGAAACCATATCCAAACATAATTCTCCTGCTCTTATCTAACTTTAAGTGAGGTCGGCACAATATACATTCTCTTCCATTCCATCCTATCATACGTCAACACTTAAGCTACCTTTTATATGCATGTCATGACCACATAATCGAAGCAATAAAACAAACCAAATAAAGCATATGTAGGATAAGTAAATTAGAAAATTCACCTTATTTGCTTTACATTATCCAGCTTATCCACTTGTATGACCGGCGCTGAGTATCTGAAATGATAATTATCTTCGAGATATTCCGCTTCAACGTCGAAATTGCATAAGAATTCATAATCCTCAGGAAAGTCTGTCTTTAACTGAGAAGCTCCATGAAATCCGTCGACTAGTATTGTTTCTCCGCCAGTTCCATTTGAGTGTTCCAGACAATGAAAAATTTGTAGCCTAAAATAATAGATGAAACGCATAAATAAAGTGTTCTATATACATATCTTAAAAACAGAACTCCCATGTTGTTTATTAAATGAGAAGCGAGAATTATATCACTATATATCGGCGCGAACGTGGTGTTGCAACCCCACTATTGATGCAATCGCGTTGTCAACCCCACCTTGTCGTAGATTATAAATAACGGAGCATTGTCGTTGGAGGGGTTATTCGTTAGTGAATATTTGTAGTGTAAAGACGGTTTCTTGTTATCATAAGTTAGTTTATAAGTTAGTGATTGTTTACCATTGAATAAACTAAGTAATTACATAATAAAATGGATAATGAAGATAATGTGGATTATGACTGCCCGGGCTCTCCGATTCTTACATATATACAATTAAATTTTTATTGCTAAAAATATTCCTTCCAAATTTTTCTTTCTGAATATATCCTATATTAAAATGTAAATGTTATGAAAGAAGTACCGATGAATATTGGTATCCTTAGATTCTAATTTACGCAGTGTCAAATTTTGCCCTCCATTTGGAGAACACTAATCTTCAAAAAGTCTCAAGGAGTCGTGAATATTTGTGGAAATCCCTTGATGTGTTAAGGTGTAAAAACTCATTCCTACGTAGAAACATCAGCCCTTTAGGTATATTTACTTTTATGTACATATTTATCTTAAGTACAAGATTTAGAATACAAAAATGAAGGTATTATTAGATGAAACCACTTAAATCTTTGAAATATCAATCGTTTGAAATATTTTTGTGATGAAATCAAAATTTTACCACCGTAAAATTTCTCCTTCCATCTCTCGATTGCTTAATTAAGTGTAACATTTTAACAACCCACATTTTCATTTACAATGAAATGTCTATCGTTAAATCAATTTCCCTTAATTAATGATTGAAGCCAAATATTTGTTTGAAGATGAGGCCAAAAGAGCGTAAGGAAAAAGGGTGTCCAAGTCTGCCTGCTCATTTGCGAATGTCACCTATATACCGTACACTATGAATTGCTGTTCACTAGCTTTGACAAAACTATTTGTCTTTGTTAAGTTAAAATATACAGATTGAATGATGACGGACTTTGGTTTTGTTTGGTAACGCCTTCTCTGGATTAAAAAATAAACAGGAGACCCAGCTGTGTAGTCGTTTGTGTAGAAAGAGTAGATAAGTCTATAAGTATAGTCCGATTTGTGTTTTAAAGGGTATAGACGAAAATGTTAAAATATATACAGTACCTATGTTATAAAATTAAAAAAACAAACGTGAAAGATACTTTCCTACACAAGAAAAGGTGAAAAAAAATTGATTGATATACTTTCACCTTCAGTAATTCTTAATGATGGAACCTATATCGCTCCCTACGTATTAAAGTGACCTAATTAAAAAAAGTTGTTTTGTAGCAAAATTCAATAAAGCGTGGCGAAGCCCCTACAAAACTTGTGAGTAACAAAAAGACTCATAACTTGGAAGAGCATCAAAACACTAGATTTTTATGGTTCGTAGCACGATGTTATAGATGGCATTGAAGTATCCTTACTTCAATGTATCTAACTCATCTTTATGATAGTGAACGTGTGTAGTTTATTGTGGTGGTGGTGGTGGAGGTTTTTGCATGTATTTTTACGAATCCTGCATGTATCGGGTATGAGACAAAATGGATAGTCCATTATAAATTTAGCATTTTATTTTCGTTTACATTTTCTATTTAATTTATCGCAGATTATTGCATGCACGTATCAGGTATGAGGCAAAATGGATAGTCCATTATACATTAAGCATTTTATTTTCATTTACATTTACTATTTAATTTATCGCAGATTATAGCATGCATGTATCGGGTATGAGACAAAATGGATAGTCCATTATACATTTAGCATTTTATTTTCACTTACATTTTCTATTTAATTTATCGCGGATTATAGCAAAATAATTTTATTATTACCTTTGTATCTAACTCAATTAAGCCTTATTTTGAGGTCAGTTTAATAATAAGCTGCGATATATTACTAAAGTGTGTCTGGGACATTAATTGCAAAAAAGAGCAGTGAGTATAGTCTCCATTATGCTCTCTTCAGGAAGAACAGTTCTTTAAATAAGAGTATTGCTTTTAGAATTAAAAAAAATTGCATACTATAAGCATTATTCGTTATTTACCCAGCAGCTTCTGTAAAGTAGGTGTTATCGTTATGTACTGCTAGCGGTAGACTCGTGTAAGCGGTGTCGGCATGATCTTTTCCAATGGCGACCGACCACATGCCTCCAAAAAGCGTGTGTTGAATACCACCTAAGCTTTTGCATACTTTTTCTGTAGCCTCCATTGAAACATCTACCTAGATATGAAAATTAAAATCGCCGTTAGTTGCATGAAAATCGTCTATAGCAATTTTTAAATGTAAACTATCGTAGTATTCATAGTATATGTATAGAAACCAGCTATACTCACGTCTTATTTTATTGGCTTAGCTCAACTAGTCAACTAGTAACATCCAACGAGTAAGTTGAGCTGCTGTACACAGATCCTGTCGCGATAACGCCGTGATAAGAGTTGAATGAATAAGTGCCCCGGATGGGCTCGAAAGTAGTCTGGCTAACCCGATAAAATGAGGCATGAGTATAGCCGGTTTTTATACATAAACTAGTCTATAGGAAATTGAAACTAACTCTAATTGCTAATAAAAAGTAAGACAAGCTACCTAATTATAGAGGACAATCGAGTATTTTTTGTTTTTTTTTTTGGTGACTATGTATTTTCCGAAATAATAAGTAACTTGATTGTTATTTAAAATTTTAACATCAAGGTAGGTTTCAACATACTATTATGTAAAAATTTATAGAAAAAAGTAACGATCTGGTACTATTCCACCGCTGGACATAGGCTTCCTCTCTTTATTTAGAGAGAAGGGTTTGAGCTTAGAGCCACCACGCTGCTCCAAAGTGGATTGGTAGGTTACACATATTCCCAAAATGCGAAAAGCGTGTGCTAAAGTGCAATTATCCATTACGACAGATAAGTTTTAACAGAAAAACTCATTGATGACTGCCCTGGGTTTGAACCCATGACCCTCTCTAGTGAAACACATGGTCTCACCGATCGGCTATTACAGCTATCGGCAGTTTATTACAGCTATTCGTCAGTACATTAAAAATATTACCCCTTCAATAAGCGCAACTCCATAATCCAGGAGGCTTTTGAAAACTGCTTCAGCACCTTCCACAGAGTTAAGAAAGTTATAGACATTAACTTTCGCAACTTTTTGTGCAACTTCTTCTCCCTTCCAAAGTAACGGCATCGCTCTTCTTTTGCTTGCCCAAGTTTTGTAGTCAAAATTCGCTAAAAATTCAGCTTTATAAACTGACTCATGATTATCATTCCCTAGAAAATAAAACGAAAACTTATAAAGCTAAGTATTCTACGAAAAAAAAATGTTTTATTATATCCACGATCCGTAGATCATTGAACTTTGATAATGTAGCCGGCTACATTATCAAAGTCCGACATTAACTAATAACCTTGGTATAGTTTCTTACATCATCGTGTAGTAGATTCATTACTAATGGATTGCAAACAGCCTATAATTGGATTTATATAAATAATTAAATTGATAAACAAGAATAAAAAAGATCCAGAACGAAAATAGTTTATTGCTTATGTTCTTCTCCGTTGCAAAAAAGAGCCATACGTGGCATTTATAATTTGAGTCTGCGTGAGTCACTGCGAGAGAAGTTTAAGGAAACAGGTATTCTTACGTTAGCTTCACAGTATATTTTTAGCAATTTGATTTTTGTGCATAGAAATATACATAATTATAAAAAGATTGGCGATGTATATAATAGACAAAGTAAGAACCGACATAAGCTTGCGGCTCCTGCTTTGCGCCTTGTAAGAGTACGTAAGTCGTTTGTGGGTTTGGGTATAAGATTCTATAACAAAATTCCACAATCAATTTTAACCTTGCCATTACAGCAATTTAAAAATACAGTTAAAAAGAGGCTGATACAGAAAGCCTATTATACCATGGACGTTAACATTGATGATAAGAATGCGTGGATATAGCTGCTCTATGACCTTGTGCAGGCCAGGTATGACAAAATGTGATTAGTATTAAGAATCTTCTTTTTTAAAAGAGCTCCACCGAGTTTCTTGCTGGCTCTTCTCGGTAGGACGGCTTTCCGAACCAGCAATAGAGTTGACGATTTAAAAGCACTTGTTTACAAGTTTATTTGAATAAAGAATATTTTGAATTTGAATTTGAATTTGAGTTAACTAAGGTACGGTTATTTGAAGAAATAAGTAATTCCTTTATATTAAATAAATTTGCAAAAATCAAAAATCTTTTAATCTCTGTATTTTTTATGATGTTTTAAAAAAATAGCAGTATATATATATTTTTGTTTTTTGAATTTTTTTTTGAGAGAAGGATTGGAGCTAAGACCTACCACAATGCTCCAATTCGGATTGGTGAGTTACACATATCCCTAAAATTCTCTAGAGATGTGCAGGTTTCCTCATGATATTTTATTTCACCGAAAAGCGTATGATCGCAAACACCAATCAGACACATAAGTTATTGGTGCTTACTTGGGTTCGAACCCGTGACCCCTTAAAAGAATCGCACGGTCTCACCACTACGCTATCATAGCTTTTACTTTCTTAGTTTAAGGTATAATTAAATTTTCCAATACGGAATTATCTTACATGTGATTATCATTTCACTTTTATCATACTGGACGCTATCAATCGTCACATCTGGAATATCTAATAAATGATTAGCTCTCTGGGATGTATCTATGTGGTAGCATTTTGAACACCTGCGAATAAAGCAATAAATATGATTAAAATTTACTACAAGTTTCCTTACTGAAAATTAGGTTTTTGTAGTCTATCTATTAGCCCAGTAAATACGCTTTTATTATTTCAAACTTTCATATAATATTGGTATATGGTATATAGTAATATAATATTAATCCAGCTTTGAAAGGAAAACAGACAGATAAATAGATTTAACATTTATATAGTTCTACCCACGACTTCATCCTCAAAATACACTCAATTCTATTTTTTACCGCTTTTACAATAGAGTAGTGTGATGTCTTCAAACAACGCTATTAATTTAGAAGTTTTAAGATTTAGATTTACCTGCAATGATCTCTTAGCCAGTAGTCTTCGAATATTATCGAAGTCGCATCATCAAAAACTATATTTAGAGCTCTGTTATTAATGTCTACTGATTGAATAGCTGAAATAATATAGTTAAGTTTAATATCAGTTAAGTTTTAAAATAATTCATAGATAACTTTGCTCCACTGTCCAAATAAATAATAAAAGGGGCCTTGCCGGGCGATGAATGATACTACGAAACTCCATGTTTTTACGTAATTCAAATTTTTATATATTCCTGAATAGCGAAGCTTTTATTGAACAACATATTTTCGACGTGAAAGACGATTTTACTAGAGTGAAACATTTTTATGGGAATAATTTTAACACTCTCAGTAACAGGTTTCATTGTCTATCCATAGTATATAAAACAAAGTCTCCAAAAGCTGTCTTCGTGATCGTTTTTCTCAATATCTACTAAATAGATTTTTGTACGGTTTTTACTAAAGGGTAGAAAGATTTTTCCGGAATACAAAACTAATATACGAGTATTTTCATGTTAATTATCTCGAAGAGGTCCCGCAGTTGTTAAAAACTCGCCTGCTGGGAGCTTATATAACAGTAGATAAAGTATAGTTCAAATATATCGTTACACCATATAAATCTAATAAATATTTTATACAATGAATTATAAGCTACCAAAAAAATTATTAACTCTGCGAGCCAGCGCTCTTTCTATGCCGCCGTAGTCCGACTTTCGTAGCAAATGTACTTAATAGGCAAGTTGACTTGTTGAACGCTTAATGTTGTATACATTCTTTTTTGTCGAGGTAGAGTAGTAAAGTAAAGTGTAAAGTGTGCAGTAAAGCGGCCTGTTATAATTTCACTGCTGGGAATAGGCCTCCTCTCTCCGTTTCTGGAGAGAAGGGTTGGAGCTAAGACCTACCAGAGTTCTCCAGAATTCTCTAGAGATATGCAGGTTTCTTTCACCGAACAGCGTGTGATAAATTGTAATTATCAATTAGACACATAAGTCATAATAGAAAAACTAATTAGTGCTTGCCCGGGTTTGAACGCGTGTTCCCCTCGAAAGAGTCGCACGGTCTCATCGCTAGGCTATCACAGCTTTGTCTAGGTATTTTTAGGTATTTTTCTACAACTTTCTTTCTGTAACTTACAGTTAAACCATAATGAAATTAAACTTAACTTGAAATTTAACTTGTTAACTCAGAATAAAGTGGATATACGCAGGGAAAACTCTACGTTACACGGATTTTCACGCGGGCGATGCCGTAGGCACAGCAAGTATATTATAATTTTTATAGTAGTAGTAGTAGTAGCAGCCTGTTACAATCCCACTACTGGGCATAGGCCTCCTCTCTCCGTTTCTGGAGAGAAGGGTTGGAGCTAAGACCTACCACGCTGCTCCAATGCGGATTGGTAGGTTTCACATATCTCCAGAATTCTCTAGAAATATGCAGGTTTCCTCACGATGTTTTCCTTCACCGAAAAGCGTGTGATAAATTGCAATTATCAATTAGACACGTGAGTTTTTAATAGAAAAACTCATTGGTGCCTGCCCGGGTTTGAACTCGTGCTCCCCTCGAAAGAGTCGCACGGTCTCACCGCTGGGCTATCACAGCTCCTATAATTTTTATATGCAGATGATATAGTTTTCCAACAATTTACACCACATTTTCTGCAGAGCATCCTGTCTTACCAATTTGCATACCCATTACGTACACTCAAAGACTTACTATGCATCGTTGAAATTACTTAAAATACTACTTTAAGTTAGCTAGAGCGTAACTCTATTAAATTTTTCTTAATACCGAATAAAAACAGGTCACGTACATTGTCTGCGAAAATATCTTTTTCATTAGATAAAAAGGAAATTGGAAGATTACTTAGCTCTAAATTTCTTTTAGACAATTAACAAGAACGCTAATGAAAGATATAATTACAAGCATATTAGTATAGGCGTATAAATCTTCCTAATATTATAAATGCGAAAGTTTGTGAGTATGGATGTATCCTCTTTTATTAAAAAACTATTAAACGGATTTGGATGAAAATATACAGCTATATTAAAAGTAATACATCGGAATAACATATAGGCTACAATTTGTAATGACTTTATGTAATATAACGATACATGTCAATAAAGTCGGAAAATATCTGGCCTCTGAGAACTATCTCTGCGTACGCTGCCTAAACCATTGCAGTTACGCAACGATGATGTACCGTAGTATTGTTTGTCTTGAATAGTTTTAAATAAAAGTCCGCGACAGCATAGATCTACCTTTTATGTGCAAGCTACTATGACCAAAATTGTGAATCATAAATTTAATTTAATTAGTTACTGTGGCAAAACAAAATCCATGCGAGCGAAGCCGCGGGCAAAAACTAGCACTTTTATAAAGCTTAACATTAGATTTAAAAAGTACGTTTTCTGCCGACACATTATAAAATATTGCTATTACCAATAATTGTTTTATTTAAAAAAAATCTCTTACTAGTCATTTTTGCGAATGGAGCACACAGCTATCACAGTTATACCTTTGAAATAACTGAACTTATTACTTAGCACGAAATGATAAAACGTTATTACAAGCTGCCTTATCGTAGGGGTCAATTAATTTATACACCACGTAGATATATTCTTATCTCTAATGGACAAAGTGTACGAAATGTTAATGTAGCTAACCTAAATCATTATATTACCGAATAATGAGTGCCGGAGCCGTTTGCTATACCGCACTAGACTGTACTGAGTTGTACCGCGCTAAAGAAGTTCTTTTGCAGAAGTGTAAGTAACCGGTACATATTTTGAATTTTCATTGAGTCCGATACAGTTCACCACAGCGCGTCGCTTTAAGCCGAGGTCCGGCCTCACAGGAGGCACCCTTAAGGCGACGCTCCCAGGATGCTGCGAGCCTCGTTCCGAGACTCGCTCTCCCAGCTCACACCCCCGACGATGCTTCCGCGCTCGCCCCCTCTCTCGGTGACGCTGTAAGAGCCATTTGGGCTAACAGCATTAGTTAGAGTCCGAAAAAAAAAATTGAATTTTCATTTAGCAGTCCGATTTGATCCTCCCACGACACGTCGCTTTAAGTCAAGGTTCAGGTTAAAGCGATGTTTCCAATGATATTACGAGTCTCTCCTAAGGCTCGCCCCGCCCGGTGATGCTTCTGCGCTCGCCTCATTTCTCCCGGTGTCGCTGTAAAAGCCACTTCGGCTAACAGCATGTTGTCATTTTCCGAAAAATTGAATTTTCATATGGATCGAATTTAGTGGTCGAATATCATCAATTGATCGTTGTGTGATAATTATCGTAGTGTTACATTGTTCTCGTTTTTGTTGGCATAACTTGTAATATACACTGAGTATATATCATCATCATTCTCCTGTCCTTATCATACTCTAAGTGGGGTCGGCACAACATGTTACAAACATGTTGTCACATGATTTGGTTACGTATCATCGACCAGCCGCCGGTCTGATGTCAACTTACCTTAGTCGCCTTTTACGACACCTCGGTAAGAAATAAGGGTGGTCTATTCTATGCAGCCGGATACCACACGGCATTTACCTTAGTCGCCTCTTACGACACCTCGGTAAGAAATGAGGGTGGTCTATTCTATTCTGCCGGATACCACACGGCGATGAGATTAGAGATATAATTAGTCATATTCTTAAAGATTATCTCTACTATGTTATATAACACTAACGTTAACGATATTTTCCTCAATGGATTGTTAATGTGTAAGTAATAAGTATGCTACTAGTCAAGGTCCGATTTTACAACCATACCATACATAAATACCAATAGATATTATAAAGAGGTCTCTTAACTTAATTATTTACGTAGAAACGTGCATTTTATATGTTGTGTGTGTCTATGAATCTAGAGAATTTTGGGAATATGTGTATCCTACCAATCCGCATTGGAGCGGCGTGGTAGGTCTTATCTCCAACCCTTTTCTCCACATACGGAGAAAGGAAAACAATGTCCAGCAGTGGGATAGTAACGGGCCGTTACTTTATGTAGTTCCTAAAGCTAACGCAAAAGACTTAGATTTCTTACGGGTGCTCATAAATTTCAAAGATACGTCTATTATAAATCAAGTCTTAGGGTATGATAAAAATATGAATTTATCATAAAACTTTTATAAAATATTTTGTAGGTATGCTACGGTAAGATAAACTTTTCCACTAAATTTTTTCTAGAAGCAAATAAAAAACCTGCGACTAACTTCTTTTACTTTTTTATACGTTAGTTTTATAACACTTATTTATAATTCCACTGCAAGAAAATCATTTTTGTCTACATTTTGCATCCATGTGTTTAGATAGAATATTTATTTAAACACTATAAAAATAACTTTATCATAAAAGTTTTTATTCAAGATTTATTAACGGAAAATAAAGATATTAATTTGTTAGTATGATTTTGCTTTAGTTTATTAAAAAAAACTACATTTTAATCATATCATAAAATTATACTTCTTTAACATGTTTTTATATAGTAACGTTTTTTAAGAAAGCCTCTTTTGGTGAATATTACGTTGTTTTGAAACTGTGACAGCCCAGCGGTTAGACCGTGCGACTTTCTAAAGACGATCAGGGGTTCAAACTCCTGGCAGGCACCAATAAGTTTCTCTGTTAAAACTTATGTGTCTAATTAATAATTGCAATTTATCACACGCTATTCGGAGAACAGAAACATCGTAAGAAAAACCTGCATATCTCTAGAGAATTCTAAGGATATGTGTAACCTACCAATCCGCATTGGAGCAGCGTGGTAGGTCTTAGCTCCAACCCGTCTCTCCAAATACGGAGAGAGAAAGCCTTTACCAGCAGTTGGATAGTAACAGGTCGTTACTTTACTACTTTGTATTTTTATTACCCCTTAAGGCCGGACGAAAATACTAAAATACACACACGGAGCTTGTAAAAAGAAGTTTGAAAAGGTAATGTTAAATATAGCTGTCCCATTACGTCAATAAAAAAAAATTAATTCAATAAACTTCTTGATTCTATTAAAAAATCTTATTCTATTTGAAAACACGTCATTGGTAATGTGTAACAAATAATAATGTTATTTTAAATCGCTTTGTATAATAAATTTTTATACCTTTTTTTCTGTTATTATATATATCCTTTTTTTCGTTTATCTTATGCATTAATTGGTAAATTTCACATTTTACATTTCAACTATCTCTTTACCACCCCACATAGACATATAGGTATTATTTTAATTTTGTTTTTATCCATTTATTTATTAATTATTTGCTTAGATACGTCCCTAATATTTCGTCGTGAATATTTTTGCCCATCATAACTTTTCTTTTTCTGTTTGTTTGCTTACAGAAACGCAAACGTTGTCTTGTTGAATTTCTAGTGTACATTATAAAAAAAAATTGGTCCAAAAAATATAAAAAATGTTAAGGGCGGACAGCCCTTATCAATTAGGGCTATGAAAAATAGTAGCCGATTCTCAGACCTACTGAATATGTATATAAAATTTCATAAAAATCGCTCAAGCCGTTTCGAAGGAGTATGCTAACTAAAATTGCGATATAATTTTTTTTTATATAAATTTAGAAGACTAACTTAAAATTTTCGGGATGTAAGCAGAAATTATTTAGTAAAATAGAAAACTAACAGCTTCATATAAAAGTAGCGGACTGTTACAATCCCACTGCTGGGAATACGCCTCCTCTCTCCGTTTTTGGAAAGGAAGCTTGGAGCTTTTACCCACCACGCTGCTCCAATGCGGACTGGTAGGTTACACATATCTCCAGAATTCTCTAGAGGTATGCAGGTTGCCTCACAATGTTTTCCTTCACCGAAAAGCGTGTGATAAATTCTAATTATCAATTAGACACATGAGTTAATTAGAAAAAGTTATTGGTGCCTGCCCGGGTTTGAACACGTATTCCCTCGACAGAGTCGCACAGTCTCACCGCTGGGCTATCACAGCTTCATATACTATGAAATAATTATTCTACTCACATGTTTTAGTTTGGAATTTCGCCAAATTCTACCTTGTTAGTTGGATAGTTGAGCCTCTAGCCATTATAATTTAATCACTAGCTTATGTTAAGGTTTCGTAAACATTATACATGATTAAAGGGGACTTAAAGTGACTTAATTTACAGCTTCACGACTACATTTAATGCGTGACAACTATATAAATAAATAAATAAATATATGGGACATTTACACACACGGTCGTCCGTCCCCAAAGTAAGTAACTTAATACTTGTGTTATGGGTGATGGACAACTGGTAGATGTACTACATATATAAGTTTAAATACATACTTAAATACAAATACACACCCAGGCTCGAAGAACCAACAATTTCTTTATAGAAAATGTTGGCCCTCGGCGGGAATCGAACCCGCGACCCGCGTAGCTGAAGGCAGGGTCACTACCCACAGCGCCAACGGGCCAGTCAGTAAGTAAAGTAAGAATACCTTTTACAAGTTGCCAGTATATGGCAACTTGTATAAGGTATTCTTACATCAACTTGCAAATATGTTTTAAGCAATTTATAGAATTAGGCGTTACTTTGCGAAGATCCATAATACTAAAGTAATAATAAAATTATTTTGCTATAATTCGCGATACAGTAAATAGAAAAGATATATAGTGTTAAATGTATAATGGACTATCCGTATTTTCATACCCGATACGTGCAGGATTCTTACGAATCCTGCACGTATAGGATTCTTACGAATCCTGCACGTATCGGGTATGAAAATACGGTTTTTACAAACACATGCACAAACCTCCACCACTTTCACCACAATACACAAGCACTACACACGTTCACTATCACAAACTCAACAATCGTTTCGCCCCGCAACCAAAGCATCATCAGGAGATAGACTCCACGACTTTTTACGAATCCTGCACGTATCGGGTATGAAAATACGGATAGTCCACTATACGTTTAACACTATATATATTTTCTATTTACTGTATCGCGGATTACAGCAAAATGATTTTATTATTACTTTTGTATGTTTTAAACATTTTAATTTTTGTACATAAAAATATCATGAATTATAAAACAATAAGTAATGTATATAATAGACAAGATAGGAACCGACTTAAGCCCACGGCTCTTGCTTTGCGCCTTACAAGAATACATAAGTCGTTTGTGGGTTTGGGTATAAGATTCTATAATAAAATCCCGCGATCAATTTTAGTTTTGCGATTACGGCAGTTTAACAACACTTTTAAAAAGAGGCTGATACAGAATGCCTACTATTCTGAATCAATCAATTCAAGTCGATCCGAAATAGATATATTAGGTCCTTACATATGAAATTGGCGTTTTCTATGGGAGGAACATAAAGTCGTTTTATTTTTAATGAAATATATTTAATTAATCAAAGTATGTACCATTGCTATGTTTGCACTTTTGCCATCTCATAGGCAGTTCATTGATCCCCTTACTAAAAAAACTATTCGGGCGGGAATCAATAAAATCTTTGAAGGCGGTTTGGACTGCCCCATCGGAGTTGAATTTTTTTCCTTGCAAGTAGTTATCCAAATTGCGAAAAAAATGGTAATCTGTTGGAGCAAGGTCCGGAGAGTACGGTGGATGGCTAAGACATTCTAATTGAAGCTCCTCTGATTTGGTAGCCGTCTGTTGTGCAGTGTGTGGTCTAGAGTTGTCCTGAAGCAGCAGTGGCCTAGAGCAATTGACCAGCCTCGGTTGTTTAGCAGCTAGCTTTTCCATCATGGTTTGCAGTTGCTGACAATAGATATCTGCCGTAATCGTCTGGCCAGATTTAAGAAAGCTGTAGTGAACGACACCGGCACTAGTCAAACACTTACCAGCAACTTTTTTTAGTCAATTTTCGCTTAGGGCAGGATTTGGCTGGTTCGCCAGGGTTCAGCCATTGCGATGAGCGCTTCCGATTATCGTAGAGGATCCACTTTTCATCACAGGTAATGATTCGATTTAATATTCCTTCATTATTGTGCCGGTTGACTAACGTAACGCAGCAGTCGACGCGCGTTTGTCGGTTTGCTTCACTCAATTCATGAGGTACCCACCTTTTAAGCTTTTTCACCTTCCCAATTTGCTTCAAGTGGATTAGAATAGTTTTATCACTAACACCGGAGCCTGCAGCTAACTCGGACGTGGTTTGCGATGGATCCGCTTCCACAATAGCCTTCAATGCTTCATTATCAACATTCATTGGTCTCCGGCCGTCCACGAGGCTTGTTCTGCAGGTCGAAATTTCGCGACACCGTCACCATACACATCATTAATCCTTCGAGCCGTTTCTGCAGCACTGGTGCCACGGTGGAACTCATACTCGTAAATAACGCGATATTTCATGTTTTCCATTTTGTAAACAGAGTGACACAAAGAAAAAAACAAAAGAAGAAAAAACAAATGAATTAGGGGATTTGAAACACAAATGCATGAGTAAATAGCTGTATGAATTTGAATTTGGAATTCCTAACCATAAAGGTAATATTTGAGATCAAAGTGTGGCCACTTTACGACACTGTACGACAAAACGCCAATTTCATATTACATATGAAACCTATATGACCTAATCAATTAAGCCTAATCAATTCAATCATTGCCATTTTAAATTATTAACCTTGTTAATGTTTGTTTATTTAACTTATCATCTGGTAAATTTACAACTTTCGCGATTCATACTTATTATTATATAAATAAACGGGTCACATCGCGGCAAAATCGAGTCACCTTTTTACAAGGTTCCACATTTCGGCAGAGTTGCATCCGCCATGGTCACGAACTGACTGGAGCGCCGCGGCGTCTTCGTTCCCGAGTACTACAGTCATTATTTTGTTCATCTACCCTCACGCGATATAGTTTGCAAATAATATCAGCAAATAATATCGCGGAAGAAATCGTTGCAAGCGTGCAGATAATATCAGTGTGGTGTGCAAGAGACCTTACGCGGATTGTGCGGTTCAAGTATTCGTGACCATGGCAGATGCAACTCTGCCGAAACGTCGAACCTTGTAAAATGGTAACTCGATTTTGCCGCGATGTGACCCGTTTATTTATATAATAATAACTTTTCATATGTCAACTCTTCAGAGAAGGAAATTCTACAAATTGAAATTACATCAATGTATATACGTACTACGTAGGTCATAAGGTATAAATTATTTTGCTATAAACCGCGTTTGTTAAGAAAGTCTGTGTTTCTTAAGAAAATGTTCAATGTATAATGCTGACAACGTACACATATCACAAAACTCCGCCACCATCAACAATCACACAGGCATTACACACACTCGCTGCGACAATCTCTACGATTGTTACGCCCCGCAACCGAAGCATCATCAGGAGGATAGGTTAGTAGTGGAGCCTATCCTGTTACACTATGGAGTCTCACATAGTAATCCCCGCTTCTATTAATGTCTACGTAAGTAGTTTTAATCACAAAATATTGCAAGTGTTCAAACTATTTAACTTTCCCGTATGGGCTATAAGTTAAAGTTTGCTTCTACGTTAATGCTTGTGGCAATCTTGAATGCAATTTGAAGTGTATACAATTCGAACTACGACAGTAATCTCAAGTTCGAAGTTAGTTTCAGCTATTAAAGTTCGAGATGCGAAAGCTTCAGTACAGTGCGATATGACCGTGTTCTAAATAAGTTACAGATGATATTCTATTCTATTTGTAATTAAAATCGAACTTTTTTGGGTATAGAAATATCCTATATATTTATAAATTATATGTTTTATTATATTAGCCGTGTGGTATCCGGCAGAATAGAATTGAGCACCATCCTTTCGTACCGAGGTGTCGTAAGAGGCGACTAAGGTATGTGCCGTGTGGTATCCGGCTGCATAGAATAGACCACCCTCATTTCTTACCGAGGTGTCGTAAAAAGCGACTAAGGTAAGTTGACGTCAGGCAGGCGGCCGGTCGTAAAATACGTAGCCAAATCATGTGACAACATGTTTGTTACATGTTGTGCCGACCCCACTTACAGTGGGATAAGGGCAGGAGAATGATGATATATGTTTTATTATATATATATACTTAACTGCTAATTTGCAGTTTTGAACTATTTTATTGCTGATTTGCTATATGAATTTCAGTAGTTGGAACTCGATATAACAGAACCATTGTTGAAGATGTTAAACGCGAAGAGCAAAGTGCAGTAACTCTACAAGAGTAGGGGATCGTATCATGATTTTGTCGTGGTGTCTATCCTCCTGAAGATGCTTCGGTTTCGGGGCGGAATGATCGTAGAGATTTTGGTGGTGTTTGCGTGTATGGCTTTTGTGCATTGTTGCTGGTGGAGGCGTTTTGGGATATGTGTGGTGACATGTCTTGCATGTTGTAAGGTACGTGAATTTTGCCTGCTTCATACACTTTACATACATTTGCTTAACACACGCGGATTATAGCAAAGTAGTTCTGTTATAGTTTCTGGGATCGTCATCTTTAGGAATCTCCTGAGACCAGATATTTGCTGAAGCCGTCACGTATTGGAAGGTTAATGTTATGACAGTCTAGTGCTTCCGTGCTTCAGGTTTTAAGTAAGGAACCAAGAGTGAAAGACGTCCATCAGTATGTCCAATAGAAAGCACAAAAAAAGACAAGCTCTCAACTTCTTAAATTAAGGGAAATTTCTGCACTGCTTTGATTCGTGATTGATTCTTCACATCCAATGATAATTTATCATTTACCTAGTTTATACTATAGAAACTGTATAGGTATATTCGTCTGTATTGATTGGCCCGTTGGCGCATTAGGTAGTGACTCTGCCTTGAAATCCACGGGGCTTGGGTTCAATTCCCGCCGAGGGCCAACATTTTCTAAATACATTTTGTTGGTTCTTCGATCCTGGATGTATATTTGTATTTAAATATGTATTTGAAATTTTATATGTAGTATATTTACCAGTTGTCTGTCACCCATAACACAAATTTTAATTTACTTTGGGGATGGACGACCGTGTGTGTAAGTGCCCGATATATTTATTTATTTTTATGTGACATCAGTATTTCACAAATTTAAACGATTATGAGACCCATATTTCCAGCCATAAAATAATTTTGCCTCATACGTCTACGAATATTCGACGATAACATAAAAAATAAGTAATTCCTTCGTAAAAAATAAGGATTTTGAAACCAAATAAGTCTTCACGTTCAAGAAAATATGACGCATTTTCACAACAAAATACATTTCTTTTACCCTAAATTGAAATTTTGCGTCATTTATGTTTACGTAAAACGAGCGTTCTTTTATAGATACGATAGGTTAATGTCGCGTTAAACAAAATGTGTTAGAATTTAAATTTAAGATAAACAGATCTTGTTACAAAAGTAAGGAACCCTTTTATTTACACTTCATAAAGAATTGAAGGATAGAGTCGCTCTTTAACGGATCTCCTCATGATTACGTAGAGATACTCCGAGCATAGCTCTTTCTTTCGCCCGAGTGACTCTTAAGTTTTGTTATGAGGCCCATACTTAGTGACTACGTCTTAAATGCTTAAATTCAAATCGTTCTTTATTCAATTAAACTTGAAAATAATTGTTTTTAAATAGTCAACTCTACTCGTGGAGCGGAAACCTCCTACCGAGAAAAGACAGCAAGAAATTATATCTTCAAAATTGCTCTTTTCAAAATATAATTCTTATAACTAGTTACATTAGTCATTACTGTCTTGATGTAGAGTAGCTATATTCACGGATTCTTATCATTTCTTTTACCCTAAATAGCATAGTAGGCTTTCTGTATCAGCCTTCTGTTAATAGTTTTCTTTAGCTGCTGTAATGGCAAGGCTAAAATTGATTGCAGAATTTGATTATAGAATCTAGAATATAAGACTGAAATAGAAATATAAGACTGGCCCGTTGGCGCAGTGGGTAGTGACACTGCCCTGTCAGCTCCACGGGTTGAGGGTTCGATTCCCGTCGAGGGCCAACATTTTTGAAAAACAATTTGTTTATTCGAACCTGGGTGTATATTTGTATTTAAGTAAGTAGTTAAAAATATATAGCTGTGATAGCCCAGTGGTGAGACCGTGCGACTCTCTAGACACGAACATGGGTCCAAACCCGGGCAGCAATGAGTTTTTCTAACAAAAGTAATAATAAAATTATTTTGCTATAATCCGCGATACAGTAAATAGAAAATATATATAGTGTTTAATGTATAGTGGATTATCAGTATTTTCATACCCGATACGTGCAGGATTCGTAAAAGCACATGCACAAACCTCCACCACTTCCACCAAAATACACAAGCACTACACAGTTTCACTATCACAAACTCAACAATCGTTTCGCCCCGCAACCGAGGCATCATCAGGAGATAGACTCCACGACAAAATCGCAAAGCGAAGCGTTATGCAAACAAGCATTGTTATATAGTAATCGGTTCATCCCCACCTTTACCTCTGAACACGTGCAACAAGCTTGAACTTGAAACATTTATCTGCTCGTTAATGAGGGTGCCATTGTTATGCTTAATGATTTCTAATTGTTCCAAAATATTCAATTTTAAGCTTTTTTCGCAGGTGTGCAGTATTTCGAAACAATGGTCATTAGGAACTTTATGACCGCTTTCTAACAAATGTTTCGCGAAATGTGAATTTTGTGGCTTATTATTCCTGAAAGCGACCATATGTTCTTTAAAACGGGTTTCAAAATTACGACCAGTCTGACCCACATATGTATCATTGCATTCAGGACATTTTATTTTGTAAATACCACTCTTTTTCGGGCTTTCTAATTTGTCTTTATTAAATAATTATTTGTCTTTATTAAATAATTAAATTTTTTATTTGTTTGTCTTTATTAAATAATTAAAGCCCGAAAAAGAGTGGTATTTACAAAATAAAATGTCCTGAATGCAATGATACATATGTGGGTCAGACTGGTCGTAATTTTGAAACCCGTTTTAAAGAACATATGGTCGCTTTCAGGAATAATAAGCCACAAAATTCACATTTCGCGAAACATTTGTTAGAAAGCGGTCATAAAGTTCCTAATGACCATTGTTTCGAAATACTGCACACCTGCGAAAAAAGCTTAAAATTGAATATTTTGGAACAATTAGAAATCATTAAGCATAACAATGGCACCCTCATTAACGAGCAGATAAATGTTTCAAGTTCAAGCTTGTTGCACGTGTTCAGAGGTAAAGGTGGGGATGAACCGATTACTATATAACAATGCTTGTTTGCATAACGCTTCGCTTTGCGATTTTGTCGTGGAGTCTATCTCCTGATGATGCCTCGGTTGCGGGGCGAAACGATTGTTGAGTTTGTGATAGTGAAACTGTGTAGTGCTTGTGTATTTTGGTGGAAGTGGTGGAGGTTTGTGCATGTGCTTTTACGAATCCTGCACGTATCGGGTATGAAAATACTGATAATCCACTATACATTAAACACTATATATATTTTCTATTTACTGTATCGCGGATTATAGCAAAATAATTTTATTATTACTTTTGTATTATGGATCTCCGCAAAGTAACGCCTAATTCTATAAATTATATAAATGAGTTTTTCTATTAAAATTTATGTGTCTAATTGATATTTACAATTTATCACACGCTCATCGGTTAAGAAAAACATCGTGAGGAAACCTGCAATCACTAGAGAATTCTAGGGATATGTCTAACCTACCAATCCGCATTTTAGAAGCGTGGTAGGTCTTAGCTCCAATCCTTGAAACGGAAAAAAACGGAAAGAGGAGGCCTATTCCCAGCAGTGGGATATTAGCAGGCCGTTACTTTACTTTTTTTATTTATTTAAAATTATATATGTAGTATATTACATTTATAGTTGTCCGTCAGCCATAACACATGTATTAAGTTACTTTGAGGACCGTGTGTGTAATTGTCCCATATATATTTATATTTCAACTACATGATATGTTATCCGGAGCACTCGCTAAAAAGTTTAATCAAATACTGAAATATGTAGGGACAAAGCTTTCAACATTTCACGTGTTACAACCAGCACACATCTGTTGCAGAAACTTTTCCAGGGATGTACGTGCAAAATTAACAATTCGTTATACATATAAATCATCTACAAGCATTTAGCAATGACTACGTAACATAAAACATTTAAAAACAATAAAACAGACTTGTGCGCCTCCAAAAATGCACCTTAACTCTATTCTATTATTGATATACCTGAAACGTTTCAATGGTTCTCAGCGTAATGTAATAAGAAGTAAAAAAGGATATTAAATGAAAGAATACAAATACAATAAATATAAAAAAACAACAGTACAATAGTAACGATGATATTACTATGTTGTAGCTATCCCACTGCTGAGCATAGGTCTTCTCTCTTCGTTTTTTGGAGTGTGGTGTGTGGAGCAAAGACCCACCACGCTGCACCATCGCGAGTTAGCTTGTTAGGTTTCACATTATCCAGATTTTTCTATAGATTTTCTAGGTGTAGAGGTTAGAGATTTCCTCACGATTTTTTCCTTCACCGAAAAGCATGTGATACATTGTAATTACCAATTAGACACATAAGTTTTTTTAACAGAAAACTTATCGGTACCTGCCCATGGTTTGAACTCGTGAACCTCTCGAAAGAGTGGCACGGTCACACCTTTTGGCTATCACAGTGTTTTTATTTCATTTTATTATAGTCCGCGATAATTACAGAAAATTAATGAAAGCTCCGAAAAGTAATGCTTAATTCTATAAATTACATAGAACAATGTTACTCTCAGAGACCTAAGATACAAAGATCCAGTAGAAATTCCACTCCTAATGTTGTTATGTAGATAAGGCACTTAGCCAACGTCTCGTATTTATCTAATTTTCTTATTATCTTATATATAACAGCGGCTATTATTAAATATCAAATGTGTGTTTGTTAATTTTAGTAGAATTAAGTAAACGATTTTTACGATATAGTTACCAATCTTAGGACCATTGTGAGCCTACTTCTTGTAAAGTAGCGGCCCGTTACTATCCAAAAAATGGGCAAAGGTTTTTTTGGAGAGAAGGATCGAACGGATTAGTTAGTTACACACATCCCAGTAATTCTCAGTTAAAGACTTTCTCTCGCTGTTTTCATTAACTTAAAGTACGTGATATATTGTAGATAAATAAATGTATGGAATATTTACACACACGGTGTTCCGTTCCTAAAGTAAGTAAGTAATACTTGTGGATGATAAACCAGTGGTAAATATATACATTTTTCATATCAAATACATACTTACGAGTAAATATGAATATACTCTTGTTCGAAGAACCAAAAAATGGTTTATAGAAAATGTTGGTTTTCAACGGGAATCGAACCCGCGACCCTCGGAGCTGAAAGATCCTTGCCAACGGCCAGTCATCCATAAATATCACCGAGTGACATGTATATTGTTAACTACAGTACGTATAATAGTAAAATTTTGCTATATCTAATCGGCGATAAAGAAAATAGAAAAATATTTATAATGCTAAATGTGTAGGGGACTATATAGCTTTGCGATTGTCGTGGAGTCTATCTCCTGATGATGCTTCGGTTGCGGGGTGTGTAGTGCTTGTGTATTGTGGTGGCGGTGGTGGATGTTTGTGCATGTGTTTCGACGAATCCTGTATGTAAAGGGTATGAAAAAAAAAACGGATAGTCCACTATACATTTAGCATTATATATATTTTCTATTTATTTTATCATGGATTATAGCAAAATAATTTTATTATTACTTTTGTATTATGGATATCCGCAAAGTAACGCCCAATTCTATAAATTACAAAACGTATAAATTGTACGTTTCGTTTTATAAATCAGTAATTAACAAAGAAAATTATAATCAAATTGTTTGTTACTTTAGTTCTGTGTCATAAAAAAATATTTGTCGTCATCCCCCTGCCCTTATCCCACTTAAATTGGGGTCGGCACAACTTGTTACAAACATGTTATCACATGATTTGGCTACGTATTTTACGACCGGCCGCCTGCCTGACTTCAACTTACCTTAGTCGTATTTTACGACCCCTCGGTAAGAAAGAGGGTGGTCTATTCTACTAAACCGGATACCACACGGTGGGTCATCCTACCTTAGTCGCCTTTTACGGCGACTCGGTAAGAAATTAGGGTGGTCCATTCTACCCAGCCGCATACCACACGGAGGCGTCGTCTTACCTTAGTCAACTTTTACGACACCTTGGTAAGAAATGAGGGTGGTCTATTCTACTCAGCCGGATACCACACGGCTATTTATATATAGACTATCGTTAAACATTTGTATGGTAAACATATAAATTGCGATGCCTAAATAATAAAATCTAAAAGAAACATACGAACCCTTTGTTTATGTCATATAAGTATTGGATGTCAAAGAGTCGTATTGCCTCAGAATAATAGAAAAACATAAAAGAACCGTATCCGAAACCCAATATCGTGTTGAAGACCGCATCATTATTGTGGGACTTTTAATATCCTATATCGAAAGCTCGACAGACCGTGATATTGCTGTTCAATATAATACGTTAAGATTTATTCGACTTTAGTTATATTTATGACGTTCTCTGTTTGTTTGTAATATAATATCAAACTAAAGTGCCTAAGTCGTATAATGCAGTATTCGCTGCTACAATCTATCCATACTAGACCAATCTACAGAAAGTTTTAATTTAAGTGTAAGAGATATGCTTATACGTAAAGTAGAACAAACGTACGTATTAAGTTATGTGAATCATTGCTGTTATCCAAGTTTAACTACGCAGATGCTGTCTTGGGTTCTAGACTACTCGCGCGCTCTAAAAAGATTAAACAGCGAGTTCAAAACGCTTGTGCGCGCTTTTGCTTTCACATTCCTCCTCGCCATCATGTAACTCCTTACCTTAACAATGCTCAAATACTAAAGATGAACAATCGCGGGCAACTACATTTCGCTGTTCTGTTATTCCGGATTATTCAAAATCAAACACCAGGATATCTTTATAAGAAGTTACGATGGGCAAGGGATTACCAATCCAAACACGTAACAAGATACCATCGCATCAATCTGCAGCCTTTCGTGGTAGTTTTCGATATGCTGCGACGAAGTGCTGGAATAATCTTCCACCACCACTACGAAGCCTTAAAACTGTAAACGGTTTCAGACTGAAATATAGAACATTTTTATTTACCCAGCGACTTCATAGTTGAAAACGTATTTATTTATTTCTTTATTGCACAAACAAAAGGTGGACTTATCCCTAAAAGGGATGGACGTATTGACCTGTTTTCTGCTTGTTTTTTATTTATTTATTTTATTTTTTTATTCTTAAATTCGTGTAGTGTGTTTTGTATAAAGTGTTTTAGAGTAGATCAACAAGCGAACACAGACTCTGCCTATCACATACAGAAAAAAAATTACATAAAATATATAGTATAATTATTTATATAGTATTTATGTATAGCTTATTTATGTATCTATATAGTTTAGTGTATGTATATATATTTAGGGCTGACATACTGCGTCAGCAGATGTCAGTACTAAACTGAGTGTCATACCTATTTGGGATATTGCACCACTGACAGGTACTTAACAAGTGGAGCATAAGGGGTATATGCTCGTATAAACCATAACTAGTTAGTAGTATTTATTTATAATTAGTTAAAAATAATAGTTAGTTAGTTATTAGTTAAGCCATTGTTGTTATAGTTATTGAGTGTGTTAGCCTGTAAGTGATACAATATTTCAAATAAATATCATTCTTTCTTTCTTTCTTAAAGCATATTACAAAATTGAAGATTATTTGGATGATAAAAAATGCCTGGATTTGAAAATCCTCTCAGCTTTATACAAGACTGTGATTTAATTATGTAAAATTCAAAATTTTTAAAGGATTGACCACCGGGTTTTTTGCTGGTTCTTCTCCGAACCAGTTGTAGCTTCATTAAAAGTAATTGATCCTTGATGATTCAAAAGTGCTTGTAAAAAGGTTACTTGAATAAATAATATTTTAATTTGAATTGATGCTTTGATACGTGAAAGCGTTACCTTCAGAGTATATTGATTGTTAGAAAATCATCATTCTCCTGTCCTTATCCCTCTCTATGTGGGGTCGGCACAACATGTTACAAACATGTTGTTACATGGCTACGCAATTTACGACCGGCCGCCTGCCAGACGTCAACTTACCTTAGTCGCCTTTTAGAACGCCCCGGTAAGAAATTAGGGTGGTCTATTCTATGTAGCCGGATACCACACGGCACATACCTTGGTCGCCTCTTACGACACCTCGGTAAGAAAGGAGGGTGGTCTATTCTATTCTGCTGGATACCACACGGCGGTATATTGATTGATAGAAAATATAAACTAATATACTTTTACGTTGTACTTATCTAACAGTTTGTTGTTAGAAAAAGGTCAGTGGCTTAGAAATATCCGTGAAAAGAATAATAACAAGCTAAACTTTCTTTTCGCGTCGGTCTGAAATATGTTATGATATACGACACTTTTTGACAGTAACTTTGTCATCAATCCCTTTTACCCGAGGGAATGTAGAATCTACGTCATAACTTTTATTTCATGCCGCATAATAGTTCACATTATCGATGTGTTTTTTTTTATCTTTTTCAACGAAGTAGTTTGTTCTCGTATTTGTAATAGTACAGTTTATTACATCAAAAACACCATTATTATGTTATTTTTAATGTATTTATCAATATATTATATATATTTCACTGTTTTGTGCTATATTATGTTACTAGCTGTGCATGCGGTTTCGACCGCGCGGAAATCAGTGCATTGAATTGAAATTTTGAACATAAAAGTGGTTATTGTGAGTTCACCCTAAGAGGTAGAGACATGGTGTCCCAGACTTTTTTGTAGTATTTATGTAGATTTACAATTCTCTAGTACATTACTTTAGTGTATCTCTGTTGGTTTATGCGGTTTACGCGACTAAAACTCCCATCATTTTTTTTTACAATTGCCCGACCTCTTCAACACAATTTCAAATTCAAATCAACTAAATTTCGGGAGAATTGCACTGCTTTTTAGTAAAAACAGTACAAAAATGAGTTCAGTAGATTTCAAGAAAATTGTTCATAGATAGCTTTTGGGGACTTTGTTTTATAATAAGTATAGATATATATGATATAATTTTTGCAAAATAGATTTCAACCACTGAATCAGGTATATTTATGTCTTCGGATATTGATTTTGTAAAGATACATGTTAGCCAATATAGTCAATATTGATTAGTTAAATTAAATATATTACTCCTTAACTAATCCATTACGGCGAGTTTCTACAGAAGTAATAAATGTGCCTTTCAATCACAGTGGCGTCTATCTGTTTTTATGTTTAGAACGTCATCATCATCATTCTTATCATCGTTCTCCTGCCCTTATCCCACTCTAAGTGGGGTCGGCACAGCATGTTACAAACATGTTGTTACATGATTTGGCTGCGTATTTTACGACCGGCCACCCGCCTGACGTCAACTTACCTTAGTCGCCTTTTACGACACCTCGGTAAGAAATGAGGGTGGTCTATTCTATGCAGCCGGATACCACACGGCACATACCTTAGTCGCCTCGTACGACACATCGGTAAGAAAGGAGGGTGGTCTATTCTATTCTGCCGGATACCACACGGTGTTATGTTAAGAAAGTCATCATTATCAAATAACACTGTGTTGAAACATTCAACTTAGTTGGAAATAATATAAACTAAACTGCAATTTTTTGTATCAGAATAGCCATAACAATCTGAATTGTACAAAATTGTCTCCGCAAAACGTAATGAAAGAAATTTCTTATCTAGTAAAACAACAATGAAAAACCGTTTCATAAAAGAAAGTAGCTGAGAATAAGTTTCATGATATTTGAAGAAAATTATTTTGCTGACGACGCTATAGTAAAATTTTGTAACGCTTATCTCTGAGTAACTCGGGCTGATCGTAATAGCGCTCATCACAAAACATGAAAGTTTTGATATTATTCCTACCTGTTACGTAACTATATAAATAGCATTGAGGATACTTGACTAAGCTAAGTGCCGTGTGGACTAATCTAAGTGCCGTGTGGTAACCGGCTGCGTAGAATAGACCACCCTCATTTCTTACCGAGGTGTCGATTACGGTAAGTTGAGGTCAGGCAGGCGGCCGGTCGTAAAACACGCAGCCAAATTATGTGACAACATGTTTGTAACATGCTGCGCCGACCCCACTAAGAGTGGGATAAGGGCAAGAGAATGATGATGAGAATACTTGATAAGGTAATGACAAAGTATAGAGTTAATTGTAAAGCTCTATTTTTTTTATTTACTACCTGAACGGGCAAACGTTTTTTTGTCATATAAATCATTTCTAAAGTCCAAAAATAAAAAAAATGCAATGGGTGGGGCAACCCCTATCAATTAGGGGTACGAAAAACAGATAGTAACTAATTCTCAGAGGTACTAATATGCACCTAATAGTTCATATCAATCGGTGAAGCCCTTTCGGAGGAGTATGTAACTAACATTGTGAAACGAGAATTTTATATATAAGATTCTTGTACACATCACAACACAATACCTCTATACGTATATATTACAAGAGGTAGAAATCTACATTTGACTAGCGTCTTAGCAGCAGGGGAATCTTAGCTGTTATTTTGCGTAGCCATGAGGGCAGGTGCTGTTTTCATCGCCATGGAGGAGTGGAGATCGTGGGTAGTAGTTGTAATCCCCGCTTCGCGACTCAGTAGAGTTAGCAACTCATTCGTTGGTCTCGGTACTCGCTTTTACAATAAAATTCCGCAATCCTTATTAGAATTATCTACAGAAAAGTTTAAATTAAGTGTAAAAACTATGCTTATACGTAAGGCATATTACACAATTGAAGATTATTTGAATGATAAAAATGCTTGGATTTGAAAATCCTTTCAGCTCCAAACAAGACTGCAAATAAATAATGTAAATTTAAATGTTTAAAAGATTGACCGCCGAGTTTCTTGCTGGTTCTCTCGTAAGAGCAACATTCCGAACCAGTGTAGCTAATTATAGATCCTTGACGATTCAAAAGTGCTTGGAAAAACCATACTTGAATAAAGATTATTTTGATTTTGTTTTTTTTGATTTTGATTTTGGCCTCCTACTAAAATTATCTCGCGGGTAGCGGCGGAGGTGATCCGGGAAGTTGAGTCCTTGGATCCCATTTATCGCAGACGAGTGGGGCGCAGGCGAATTGCTGAAGTTTATCGCATACCGCCCTAATGGAGACTTTAGGGCGTTACAAACGAAGGATCAGGAACCAAACAGTAAGTCCCCGATGCATCTGGTGTTCGCAATGCTTCGATTAGCAGAAAGAGCGGCCACTAAAGACCCTGACACGAAGGAGGAGGCACTCTCTGTGATACATAGCTGCTGCTAGGATGATGGCAATCAGCACAACGTTACCATGTCCCCGTAACTAGCAATATGGTCCAGTACTTTAAGGTTTTTAGTCAGTTGGAGCCCGACATACCATACCGCCTCTGTCAGACGATGGTACTCTTAAGGGATTTTCCTGATTAAAAAGAAACCCATTGATTATCTGTGTATATATTTTTTCTAAGAAGTTATATGGAAATCACTAATATAAGAGATGTTTAAACTATCGTGAGTAGTATTCATTATTACTAAAGATACCGGCTATACTCAGGAACTGTGTTCCCGCCGCGATAACGTCGTGTTAAGAGCTCATGAGTAAGTACCCCGGATGGGTTCGAAACTAGTCGGGCTAATCCGATAAAATAGATGTGAATATAGCCGGTATTAACTATAAGAGATATTATTCAATTAATTGTTTTCAAATTTATATTGTACGAAATATACTTATGAATTTTAAATAGAAATTCGAGTATTATTTAAAAGTAATCAAGAGAGATTAGCTAATTAGAATTCCCTTTCGACAAACATAGTTTAAATCCCGAGGGCATATAATTTAATCAGACATTTTAATTAATGTTAGTTCTGAAGAACTATTTAAATTTGATCAAATGATTTAAATAAATAAATTGACTTCGATCAAATTGTATGAGGATTCATCTCAGCTGCCATTAGTTTTTCGTTAAATGTTGTAGTACTTAATGCGATAACATTTTAGTCCTAAATAATTTTTAGGTAAAATGCGGTAAATAATTAACGACGTAATATCTCATAACTTGATAACAACCTCATTGGGGTGCAGTATTATATGACGTCATGCAGTTAGTGAGCTGTGATAGCCCAGCGGTGAGACCGTGTGACTCTCTAGAGACGATAATGGGCTTAAACTCCGGGCAGTGAGTTTTTCTATTATTTATCACATGCTTTTCGGTGAAGGAAAACATCGTGAGAAAATCTGTATATCTCTAGAGAATTCTAGGATATGTGTTTCCTACCAATCCGCGGAGCAGCGTGGTAGGTTTTAGCTCCAACCCTTTTCTTCAATAAACGGAGAGAGGAGGCCTATGCCCAGCAGTGGGATAGTAACAGGCCGTTACTCTCTACTCTACGCGTTCATACCCAGGCAGACACCAATAAGTTTTTATGTTAAAACTTACGTGTCTAATTGATATCTGCAATTTATCGCACGCTTTTTGGCGAAGGAAAACAGATCCCTAGATAATTCTGATATTTGTAACCTACCAATCCGCATAGGATCAGCGTGGTAGGTCTTAGCACCAACCCTTTTCTCCTAAAAACGAAAAGAGGCCTATGCATTGAAATAGTACCAGACCGTTACTATGCAGGTTTTTCCAAGCGTTTCCTTTAACTGTATAGTGTAAGATTCATTGTACATTTGATAGCACATGACAGAAACCCATAGATATTTTACTGGGGTTGAAACTAGAGTTAGGGGCAAACTCTCTCAAATCCAAATTCAAAATGTTCTTTATTCACTTAAACTTGTAAACAAGTGCTTTTGAATCGTCAACATCTACTGCTGGTTCGGAAAGATCTTCTTACCGAGAAGAACCAGCAAGAAACTTACCACTTGTTACATTTAGTTATTAATGTCTCACCATTCGGACATAACAGCTTTTCCAATGCCAGAGCTATTATGTATAGATAACTAAGCTTGAATGATATATTTTTTTAAATTAAATTAAATATATATTAAATAGTTAGTGAATTATGGACTAGCGTAAATCTTTAGCGATTTTGCTATATGGAAATAAGAAAGATTTTGTACTGTACCTTATATTGAATTATACAGCGAGCTTCAGAGTATACAAGAGCGCTCTTGTTTAACCACTCATGCATCTTCTCTCAGCACATCTACGTTCACAAGTCATTAGGCACCGCTGACATTCACATTAAATCGCTTATGAATGCACCCTAAATGTCAGGGGCGAATGAAAATATCACGTGTATTTTCTCTGTTGCTATTTGTCTGGTTAAATAATCGTGTTCCTTCTTTAGTTTATCCTGTTTTCACGCACTAAATGACAGAATAAAACATAATAAAATGCCGTGAATTAATATTTTAAACCATTTAGGTGCATGAAAATGTTATTATTTACTATTTTGTTTAATTATTTAACGGTGTTTTTTTTATTATTTAGTAAATTTTGAGGAGCGAAATTGCAAAACAGCTGACTGTATCGTTAAGTATTTTATTATTATCTATACTCTAATATAAAAGCAGTGATAGCCCAGCGGTGAGACCATGCGTGTCTTTTGAGGAGGTCACGGGTCAATTTCCCGGGCTTGCAATTTTTTCCACGTTTTTCCGTGAAGGAAACATTGTGACGTAACCTGCATATCTGTACAGATTTTTGGGAATATGTGTAACATACCAAACCGCATTGGAGAGTGGTGAGTCTTAGCTCCAACCCTTCTCTTCAAAAACAGGGACAGGAAGCCGGTGACCAGCAGTGGGATAATAAGAGGCGTTACTTCATACACTGTTATTCTTTGATTATTTTTCTACTTTACAGAAAAATAATCTATATTACTTATTATAAAATAAAGTCCCCAAAGCTGTCTGTCTGTATGTAATCTATTTTCTCAAAATATACTGCACTGATTTTTGTACGGTTTTTACTAAAAGGTAGTGAAATTCCTCCGAAAAGTTTAGGTTAATAGTACATAACCGTTTCATGTGAATTGAGTTGAAGAAGTCGTTTTACAACAATTTTTAGTGGGGGTAGTAACGAACCGGTGTCGATTGTATTTTAGAGGTGGGAATAGGTATAAAAAGCGGTGTAGGGTAGAGTCAGTCTCATCCCGTGACCCGAGCGACTATAACGTACTAAATACTGAATTTCTCTAGGGCGAAGCCACACGTGCTTCTAGTTATTAATAAAAAAAAGTTATTGTTAAAAATGATTATACATATATTAGTATCACCGGTTGTGTGTATAGAGTTTCGAATATTATATTATAATATAGGCACCGTGCTACTAAGGTCTCCAGGACCGACTTATTACGGCTTCGTGCTAAACAAAATCTAGCTGGAGAGTGGTACCGGTAGTTTACTGTTAGGCTGTCCATCTCGCAGTCTAGATAAAGTATTGAAAAATAATATTAACGATTCCTTTATCCTTATCTCTTCATTTTGAGCCGAGTATATGCGTTTTCAACTGTTTGTTGACAATAAATTTTCTCATTACTAAATTACGATTAATGACCTGTGAATGTACCTAATACTCCCTCAATGACGTAGCTTTAAGGAATTTGTGCAAGCTATTTACGGTGTTTAAATAAAGACATATTTTTTCCAACGTGATTAATAATTGGACTGGCCCGTTAGCGCAGTGGGTAGTGACCCTGCCTTCAACTCCGCAGGTCGCGAGTTCGATACCCGCCGAGGGCCAACAATTTCTTTATATAATTTGTTGGTTCTTTGAGCCTGGGTGTATATTTGTAAGTATGTATGTATTGAAATGATATATAACACAAGTATTAAGTTACTTACTTTAGAGACGGACGACCGTGTGTGTAAGTGTCCCATATATTTATTTACTATTATTATTTAATAATTGTGTCAATTAGTGTTTACCAAAACGTCGAATGCGCTGTGCCGCTCAAAGTGTTACTATAATTTCCTAAAAAAACACATCAAGAACAAACAGCAAATACAAGATCTATGAAATAAAAAAAGATTTTCCATACACTACTAGGTTTTTACGAGCAGAACGGGTAAAACATAGTAAAACTTTCACTATTGTACGATGCTAAATGAATTACCCGCCATCAGTCGGGGACGCGTCATGAATAATTCATCGCACATTTTGTGGCCTTTCGTTTATTTTGCTCTCTTGAAACACGTTCGATGCCATTTCGATTTTATTCATATGTTCACATTTTGCTCTCCCCATGACATCGCTGCAAAATATAATTCTTATCTCCTTGGAGAGATGGACATGCAGTAGATATTTTCGTAAAGATTCGTTACATATCCAAGAAATGACGTCGTCCTGATGATCTAGGAAACGCGTAGTAACTCGTAATCACTAAGTAAATACATTTTTTACGGATAATATAGAATTATGAAAAATCTAAAATTACAATATAGTCTAGTTAGTACCGGTAACAAGCTTTAGGTTGCGATTTAAATCTAATTATAAATGCCTACCCGAAGATTAAGGCCGCGAAATGATTTTCGTATTATTATTTATGTTTGTAATGTAAGCACTACTTTTTCTAAAAGTAATTTATTTTTTATAAATATTTAAACAAATATGGCGGCAAAGTAAGGCATTTAATTGCCAGTTGGTTATTGTTGCATATGATTTTGAGGGATTTATCAAATTGAGATCTTGTACTGTTTTATACTTTATGACCATATGAATATGTCCAAACTGGTGAAAAGAATTACCACCCATTACGCTGATTCGTCTATGAAAGTACTTAAATATCATAAATTTAAGAGTATAATGAGAAATATGAAAGAATGAATCATGAATATTGTAAAATAAAATAAAAATAAATGCATAGCTATAGTCTATGATAACAATCTGCGATTATAGGCTACTGGTCATTACTAGAAATACAACTGACAGCTACTGATTTATTTATTTATTATATATATTTTCACGAGAACATCAAAGGCTCAACACTACCAAAGGAATAAGTCTTGTCCCATTATTACGGTGGATTTTGTAGGTCCTTTGTCGTTGTCACCAATTTGTCCCTTATTTCCTCCACCTTTATGTTCTTATTTATATATGTGTTCATATAGTTCTGATTTTGTTTGTAGTGAAAAGGTATTGTTATTTTTATAATGTTTTATAGATATAAAATCTAAACGTATGCTCCTTTTGGTTAAATTTATGTATTTACTATTTCTCCTCTTAAAATATTTCGATATCAGTCTTATTTTGAATGTATGTTATAATAAGCTTACCTTATTAGAAATACAATGAACATAATATAATTAGTTCCTTGCGAGAATTGATGCTCATTAAAGTTTTAAATGGAAGGTAATTTTAAAAAATCATTTGTATCTACTGTTAATTATTTCGAAAAATCCTTTTTGTTTCCCTTAAAACAGTAGGCAGAATGAATTCCAGACATTTTGCTTCATTTGAGTTCAATATTCGATTATTTATGTTAAGGCTCGTTTCTATTTATTTCAAATATCAAGAAGGTATTATCAGCAACATTATGAATATCATGTAAAATCCATTTATATAAACTAAAAACAAAAGGGAACTAGGATTAATCTTATTTTTATCTTATATTAACTTGGATTAATACAGTGTTCGAATCCGTGAAACATGGTGTTACTGAATATAAAATAATATTTCATATATGTTAATTGTTATTCACAGGTAACATATTCGCATGACCTATCGTCTAAATCAGGGCTTCTTAAACTTTTGTCATTCACGACCCCATTTATGATTGCGAGTTTCTTGACGAGCCCATACAAATATAAAAGAAAAATAAACTAATATTTTTTGATGATTTATTTATTAGGTAACAATTTACATTTACATATACTTTTGAAAATATATAGTCTTAGAATTCGTTTTGAAACATACAAAATACTATCCGTCGGTGGAGATAGCTCAAAACCTTCAACAAATGCGCGTGCCTAGACGCTTGTAACGTTTTCCCCCCCATACCCTTTGTACATATCTATATACTTCACCATATTTGTAAATTAATAATATTTAAATGAGGTTAGAGCGCTCGCGCTCTACCACTGAAATACATAAAACAAGCGCATAAGCGCTAGCGCTTTTAAATTTATATATTTGGCACGTGATTCGTCTAGTTGGTTAGGACCCATTTAACGTTGTGATTGTAATAACTCAAATCCTTTTAGAGCGTCAGAGACCACAGATTCATCAGATTAGAGCAGTAAAATAAACATAAATTAATATTAGTTATTGCATAATATTCGCACGACCCATAAACAGGTTATATATGTTCAATACATGAACAGATCCCATATATTTATTACACGAACGCATCCTATATATTCATTACACGAACGCATCCCATATATTTAATACACGAACAGATCCCATATATTTATTACATGAACAGATTCTTTATGTTCGATACATATGTTTATTACACGAATCGAACCCTTGACATATAATAAAAAAAATACTGAACATTCAGAAGATTGAATGTTCTTTATTGTAATATTACAATAAATAGCCATCAGAGAAGATATATTCGTTTTGATATTTTATATTTAATTATATATTTGTTTGTCATCAGTATGGGTCATAAAGTTATGTCAATAATAACTGAAATAATGTATTTTAAAGCCAACAGAAGGATCACTCGAGTAACATACTGCAAGTCTACTTAAACCATCCCGATGGGAAGTTCAAGATAATGGGTAGATTAAGATAATTTTTTGAAGCCATCAGAAAGATCATTCACTCGATCTAATACCTAACCCTTAAACAACTCCGTAGAGCAGTTTAAGTAATGTGGTATCCTTCTCCCGTCTTTTATATTCTTCCGATATGGAAAAATATAAAGAGAGAAGAGATAGTCAGTAGCTCCTCACCCGCTACCAACGGTGAGCTCCGTCCATAGGATATGAGCCCCCCCCCCCCGTAGGGTTAGGGTATGCAATTTATAGTGCGCCTGTGCCCTTGAGCACAGGTTATTTATAATATGTTTTATAAACACCCGTCATTGCTCTTAAAGAGAATGGGGCAAATAATAAATGAGGACCGTAGTCCAAGATAAGGCACGTGTGCCCGGGTTTAATACTAGGACCTAAGTCCAAATTTCATTTCAGCCGTAGCTGTTGAGTTGGCGTTAGCCATAATTGTTTTGATGAGGCTTAAAGCCTTTAATTGTTGATATAAATCAACCAATTCTTATAATAAGACAGTGCATCTTGCCAATAGCAAGCATTTCAAGCGGTACGTTCCGCGTTCGTTGTCACCACGTGTAGTGGAAAACATAATAGCACGAAGCTAAAACTGTACATGACTCCTCGGATATCACATAACAGTAAATTGTTGTAATCGTTGGCACCACGCGTAGTGGTACATATATTGTAGGTTTGCATATGACTCCGTAGAGATCACATAATAGCAGGTTTTGTATTCGTTGATACCACACGTAATGGCATAAATTGTAGGTTTGCACATGACTCCTCAGAGATCACATAACAGCAAGTTTTATGTTTCGTACCACACGTGGTGGCAAATAATATATTTTGTAATTCATTACTCCGTAGAGCGTTAGCGTTATATTTTTATATTTCAATCATTTGCATTTATAGTGCAAGCACTATTGTGTTAAATAGTTATATTTATAATAAAATGTGTCGACGCACGCTTGCGTTGAATTCTTTTGGCTTAAGCACCATCGGCATACAAGAATTAGTTATTTATTTGTTACACGTAGCAAGCTACGTAAGATAGAGATATAGCACAGGCAACACTTTCTAAAGCTAGTCCGCAATCTTGTTAGTAAAGACCCGACCAGCGGCCCTATGACATGCTATAATGTCGTAAACATTCGTGGTATCACTGACACTAAGCTATGGGGAAGCCCTCAGAAGGACTATCACACGTCACATGTAGGTTTTACCCCGCACGCTCCATGCAAAACTATGAACAAAGTCCACAGTTCGGTTCCATCACTGCTATGACATCGCTTCGGCTAGTAAACTAGACTCCACAACATCTAGCAACATTCGGTCGTGATTTCGGCACTACTGAAAGACAACAGACATCGTTTCCAACGCCAAATCATCAATCAGTAACATTTAAGAAACCACATTGTACCAGCACTACTTTTGGAGTCCTAGGCGTCCAAAGATCAAACAAGGCTTCACAGTAGAGATCGGAGATCAATACCGGCCTAAAATTCAATCCGTATCACCCAAAACTCACCAAAATAACTCTAGCTGCTCTGTATCAAGACGGAAGACCATCATGATATTCACAGCCTGGAGCAGACCGAGGCGAGGCTCGCTACAACGACCGAAATCATTGCAGGCCTGAAACCATCAATCCGACTCCAGTACTCACCAGAGTCTAATTCGGTACAGTGCCCAGCACCACTCAGCGAAGTCACCCTCACCAAGTTATTTTCAGGCACTATAAAGCGTTCGAGAATAATAATAAACTTGTAACATGTAATAAAATATTACATTAACTATTTGTGAGATAAAAGACCGAAGTCTCTCACAACACCGTTCAGGCAAGCCGAAGCTTTAAATATATGCTAGGGATCATGGCGCTACCCTGTACCTGGTACGGGAAACGTTAGCCTTCGCCTTTCAGCCGCTCGGCCGCAGCGCTCCCGGCAACGTCCGCCAGACATCCACCCACATCTATTTCCCGCGACTGTCGTGACGTTCGGTCGCAATGGAAAATTTTAGTATGGAAAATTGGAAATGTATGGGGAAAATTTTGAAAAAAAATATTTTCATGAAAAATTTACAGATATGTAACGGGTATCGAAAACCCATTCTGAAAACCCATATAACATGACAAACAAATATTTTATATATATATACATTCGTTAACATACTATCGCTTCAGTACATAACTCTGCCAAAATGTATGTAAGGTTGGAACCGTCACATTCAACCCCCTAAATTCTATGAAGTTCCATCGGAATAGAATTTACAATAGGAAAAGGTTCATAGCTAGTTAAATGTTTTGAAATTGAATTTTGGAAATAATCTGTCAATAACTTATATATTAATGTAAACCTTATTTAATCTTTCCAACAATGAGTTTTGAGCTTGAACATGAAAAATAAATCTATCACATATCAACCCCCTGATTTTACAATTTCCACATATTTAATCTTTGAAACATTCAATATTAACAACCTTCAGATTACTTTAATCTTAGATCAACACTGTCTCTGACTGTAATTATATTTGCACATATTTCGATTCACTCCAATAAATAAAGAAAAATGTCCTTTTGGATAATCATCAAAGTTACCATCGAGGCTCACAGTCTAATCAATTTCTAATTTCACTGATAAAACACTCATAAATTAACTTATATACCACATTTGTTTTCATGCTTTTTTGAAACATTTAAGTTTATAACCGATTCGGAACTATTTGGATGTGGCTGCATTATCTCAATTCTAAATTATTATTTTTATATCCTTCTAGCCTCTATGATTCCATCTTTACTTTGAAAACTTTTATTATATTGCATGTCTGAGGATTGATTATCTTTCTTTTTAATCGTACTTAGTAACACAATACTTTAAGAATAACATGATTTTGTCATTTATACTATTATTTTGACTGTCAAACACTAGTGTTTTAAATATTAATTTATTTAACACTCAATTTTAAAACTGATTCATATTTATTTTTCTCATATATTTCTCATTTAATTACTCTTTATCATTACTTGTTCATCGGTAGCGAATATAAATATGCTCAACCCCCGAACTACTCAACCCCCAGATCTCAAGAATTTACCAATTTTAATGAACCTGTAGGCCTCGTCAGGCTCTTTCCATTTCACAGACAGCAAATTGTAGGCTTTCGCCTACTTAATAAATTTATTTAAGCCGTTTTGACCATCCTGGTCACGGCACCAAATTGTAACGTTTTCCCCCCCATACCCTTTGTACATATCTATATACTTCACCATATTTGTAAATTAATAATATTTAAATGAGGTTAGAGCGCTCGCGCTCTACCACTGAAATACATAAAACAAGCGCATAAGCGCTAGCGCTTTTAAATTTATATATTTGGCACGTGATTCGTCTAGTTGGTTAGGACCCATTTAACGTTGTGATTGTAATAACTCAAATCCTTTTAGAGCGTCAGAGACCACAGATTCATCAGATTAGAGCAGTAAAATAAACATAAATTAATATTAGTTATTGCATAATATTCGCACGACCCATAAACAGGTTATATATGTTCAATACATGAACAGATCCCATATATTTATTACACGAACGCATCCTATATATTCATTACACGAACGCATCCCATATATTTAATACACGAACAGATCCCATATATTTATTACATGAACAGATTCTTTATGTTCGATACATATGTTTATTACACGAATCGAACCCTTGACATATAATAAAAAAATACTGAACATTCAGAAGATTGAATGTTCTTTATTGTAATATTACAATAAATAGCCATCAGAGAAGATATATTCGTTTTGATATTTTATATTTAATTATATATTTGTTTGTCATCAGTATGGGTCATAAAGTTATGTCAATAATAACTGAAATAATGTATTTTAAAGCCAACAGAAGGATCACTCGAGTAACATACTGCAAGTCTACTTAAACCATCCCGATGGGAAGTTCAAGATAATGGGTAGATTAAGATAATTTTTTGAAGCCATCAGAAAGATCATTCACTCGATCTAATACCTAACCCTTAAACAACTCCGTAGAGCAGTTTAAGTAATGTGGTATCCTTCTCCCGTCTTTTATATTCTTCCGATATGGAAAAATATAAAGAGAGAAGAGATAGTCAGTAGCTCCTCACCCGCTACCAACGGTGAGCTCCGTCCATAGGATATGAGCCCCCCCCCCCGTAGGGTTAGGGTATGCAATTTATAGTGCGCCTGTGCCCTTGAGCACAGGTTATTTATAATATGTTTTATAAACACCCGTCATTGCTCTTAAAGAGAATGGGGCAAATAATAAATGAGGACCGTAGTCCAAGATAAGGCACGTGTGCCCGGGTTTAATACTAGGACCTAAGTCCAAATTTCATTTCAGCCGTAGCTGTTGAGTTGGCGTTAGCCATAATTGTTTTGATGAGGCTTAAAGCCTTTAATTGTTGATATAAATCAACCAATTCTTATAATAAGACAGTGCATCTTGCCAATAGCAAGCATTTCAAGCGGTACGTTCCGCGTTCGTTGTCACCACGTGTAGTGGAAAACATAATAGCACGAAGCTAAAACTGTACATGACTCCTCGGATATCACATAACAGTAAATTGTTGTAATCGTTGGCACCACGCGTAGTGGTACATATATTGTAGGTTTGCATATGACTCCGTAGAGATCACATAATAGCAGGTTTTGTATTCGTTGATACCACACGTAATGGCATAAATTGTAGGTTTGCACATGACTCCTCAGAGATCACATAACAGCAAGTTTTATGTTTCGTACCACACGTGGTGGCAAATAATATATTTTGTAATTCATTACTCCGTAGAGCGTTAGCGTTATATTTTTATATTTCAATCATTTGCATTTATAGTGCAAGCACTATTGTGTTAAATAGTTATATTTATAATAAAATGTGTCGACGCACGCTTGCGTTGAATTCTTTTGGCTTAAGCACCATCGGCATACAAGAATTAGTTATTTATTTGTTACACGTAGCAAGCTACGTAAGATAGAGATATAGCACAGGCAACACTTTCTAAAGCTAGTCCGCAATCTTGTTAGTAAAGACCCGACCAGCGGCCCTATGACATGCTATAATGTCGTAAACATTCGTGGTATCACTGACACTAAGCTATGGGGAAGCCCTCAGAAGGACTATCACACGTCACATGTAGGTTTTACCCCGCACGCTCCATGCAAAACTATGAACAAAGTCCACAGTTCGGTTCCATCACTGCTATGACATCGCTTCGGCTAGTAAACTAGACTCCACAACATCTAGCAACATTCGGTCGTGATTTCGGCACTACTGAAAGACAACAGACATCGTTTCCAACGCCAAATCATCAATCAGTAACATTTAAGAAACCACATTGTACCAGCACTACTTTTGGAGTCCTAGGCGTCCAAAGATCAAACAAGGCTTCACAGTAGAGATCGGAGATCAATACCGGCCTAAAATTCAATCCGTATCACCCAAAACTCACCAAAATAACTCTAGCTGCTCTGTATCAAGACGGAAGACCATCATGATATTCACAGCCTGGAGCAGACCGAGGCGAGGCTCGCTACAACGACCGAAATCATTGCAGGCCTGAAACCATCAATCCGACTCCAGTACTCACCAGAGTCTAATTCGGTACAGTGCCCAGCACCACTCAGCGAAGTCACCCTCACCAAGTTATTTTCAGGCACTATAAAGCGTTCGAGAATAATAATAAACTTGTAACATGTAATAAAATATTACATTAACTATTTGTGAGATAAAAGACCGAAGTCTCTCACAACACCGTTCAGGCAAGCCGAAGCTTTAAATATATGCTAGGGATCATGGCGCTACCCTGTACCTGGTACGGGAAACGTTAGCCTTCGCCTTTCAGCCGCTCGGCCGCAGCGCTCCCGGCAACGTCCGCCAGACATCCACCCACATCTATTTCCCGCGACTGTCGTGACGTTCGGTCGCAATGGAAAATTTTAGTATGGAAAATTGGAAATGTATGGGGAAAATTTTGAAAAAAAATATTTTCATGAAAAATTTACAGATATGTAACGGGTATCGAAAACCCATTCTGAAAACCCATATAACATGACAAACAAATATTTTATATATATATACATTCGTTAACATACTATCGCTTCAGTACATAACTCTGCCAAAATGTATGTAAGGTTGGAACCGTCACACGCTGCAAGTCCACTGTAATCCGCCAACTCTAGTGATGTTATAAAATGGTAATAAATATTTGACATTAAAATCTCTGGACCCCAGAATTTTGCTAAGCGACCACAAAAAGGGTCGCGACCCATAGTTTAAGAAGCCCCGGTCTAAATAAATAAATAAAATAAATATATGGGACACTTACACGCACAGTCGTCCATACCCAAAGTAACTTAATACTTGTGTTATGGGTGACGGACTACTGGTAGATATACTACATATATATGTTTAAATACATACTTAAATACAAAATCACCCAGGCTCGAAGAACCAACAATTTACGCGACCCGCGGAGCTGAAGGCAGGGTCGAAAGGTTGTGGGGGTGAAAAGGATATCATTATCGCGGACAATATTATGGATTTGTAACAAAAGTAATTGTGTCTAAATATAAATAAATCTAAGAAATTTTGTAACAGAGAGCGACAATTTGTAGCTTTTTAATGTTAAAGAGTTGGAACGCAAAAAATAATTTGTTCAATTTTTTGTTGAATTGTTCGAAAAAGCAATTGCTTGTATATATATATAAATATGATTCTAGTGATTAATATCTCAAACCTGTGAATTTTATGAATGTGCCAGTATGTTACTATAATTTTTCTAAAAAATATTATTTATTAAATTAAAAAAAACTGAATAATATATCCGAATAATAGGACAATTTTCTTGTACTAATGAAGTAGGTGCGGGCGGAAGCTAGTATAATATTTCGCTTTCATACCTTCCTATATAATGACGTAATAAGATTTAGAAACTTATTCATCACTTACTTTTGGCACTTCACAGAAATCGAATATTCAAAAAGCACTATTTTGTGAATTAAATTTAATGTGTTGGTATTTTGAATTCAATCTTGGCGCATCTCTTTTATGTTATACTATTTAAATTTATTAGTTTATTAGTGTTTTTCTCAAAAGTGAACCATAACTTTAGTTATATAAAAATATAGTTAAATTTACTAATGCAGATACGAAATTCCTTGAATGATTTAACTAAAAACTTAAGAGAAAGAAAGAACAAAGAATCTCTAATGAACTCTCTCTTTTACTTCATAATAAATAATAAGTTACACATTCGTTCGGATTTTCATAGAAACATTCAAGCCGAAAATTTTAACACCTAATATCATACTTTGTCAAAATTATTTTTGGCCGGTATATAAGGCAATATAGGCATATTGAATAAGCTCCGTTAAAGTTAATAAAGTTGATGAGAGCGGTTTGCCGGAGCTCATTCCCTGAAAATTTACAACAAAGAGACGGAAATTGATACGGTTTCTTATCCCTCGGGGCTGTATGAAGTTATTTAGGCTATTTTTTTGGATCACAGTCTTGTTTATTATTTAAAAAATTTAGTACTAATTGTGTTGTGTCCTCCACCTCCTTATATAACGTTAGATGAACTATAGATAACTCTGTCTCTTTTACTCGCATGTTCTTAGGAAAAAGCAAAAGAATTTATTTTAGATCTTCAATTGAATCGCAATAAGAGTTCATGGTAGGCCTGCAGTTCTATTGTGGATTAATTGCCACCACTTTTCCCGATCAACAGCGATCAACTTTTTATCTCACGCGTAGTCTGTTTAGATGTTCAGACACTTGATCCGTCCAACTTTTATCGTCCTATCTCTTCCATGACCATGATTTTCTAAAGTTTATTACTGTGTTTTCTAGCAATAAAAAAAACTCTGCTCAATAAAGTAGTCTTGAACGAGTAGTAGCTTAAACTCATAAAATATTCAGGAATTCCTTCAACGAAAGTAAAAATAAGAATTATTTTGCTATTATCTACGATACAGTAAATAGATAATATATATAGTTGTAAATGTATAGTGTAATTAGTATCGTTTCGCCTCGCAACCGAAGCATCTTCAGGAGATAGATTGTGATGATTTTGTCGTGGAGAGAATTTGTATTATTACTTTTTTAGTATGGATCTTCGCAAAGTAACGCCTAATTCTATAAATTCTTTCAAGTTGAATTGAATGTTTAAATACCCTCAATTATGCAGTGTACTTTTTTCATGTTCCCCAAGGATAAATGGCGATCTTTATCGTATATTTTAACTCGATCCCGTGATGCATTGTCATGTGAATTAGCATTGAAAGTTTGACAGTTTGTAAAGACTTTCGCATTGACAATATTAGTAATGCAATGACATGACACAATTATTTTACAGAGCTGCTGTTGGCGGGGATAAGGGTAATGTGTACAACGGTACACTATCCCCGCCACTAGCACCGTGGAGGAGCACTGTCAGGTTTTTAGTCAGTGCGAATCCGACATACCCTTTTTTTTTTTTTTTTTTTTCGAACTGACTGTATGCTGTTAGCCCTAATGGCTTTTACAGCGTCACCGGGCGGGACGGGCGAGCGCAGAAGCATCGCCGAAGTTGCGAAATGCAGGAAGTAGAGCGCAGAAGCCCTACTTAAGTCGGGGAACGTCGTCCTAAGGGTGCCTCCTGTGAGGCCGGACCACGGCTTAGGGTGACGCGTAGTGGAGGGTTCATGGTATGACTTAGATTAGTCATTGCGGCGTCGGAAGTGTGGCGAGAAGCCACGACCGACCGACGTCAGAAAACTGGGACCTCGTCTTCGCCGGCGAAGACGCTGTGTGAGTGTATTACGTGTTTCTGTGTTGGCGATCGTTATTTGATCGTCGGGGTCATACAGGACGCTTTTTGGACGCCTATATTTTCGATGGTCGGACCTAACTGGGATGTAGGTAGAAGCAACTGAAATCAGGGGGTTCGGGTGTACCTCAGATTTCTCGAAGTAAGATTTCGAAAAACGTTTAAAGAGGTGAGTAATGGTAGGGAGATCGAGGTCTCTATGGAGGTCAACGTTCCGCATGAACCACGGACAACCAGTGGCTGTCCGCATAAATCGGTTCTGTAGTCTTTGGAGCCTGAGCAATCTGACTTTTGAAACGTGTGCAAACGCAACGCTCGCATAGGACATTATTGGTCTTATGCAAGTTTTGTAGAGTGTCACTTTGTTGCGGAGCGACATCTTACTTTTCTTGCATAACATCGGATAAAGTCGTCCCATGACATATTCAAATTCAAATTCAAATTCAAAATATTCTTTATTCAAGTAAACTTGTAAACAAGTGCTTTTGAATCGTCAACTTTACTGCTGGTTCGGAAAGCCGTCCTACCGAGAAGAGCCAGCAAGAAACTCGGTGGAGCTCTTTTAAAAAAGAAGATTCTTAATACTAATTACATTTTGTCATAGCTATCCTGCACAAGGTCGAAGAGCAGCTATATCCATGCATTCTTATCATCAATGTAAGCCTCCACGGTATAATAGGCTTTCTGTATCAGCCTCTTTTTAACAGTATTTTTAAATTGCTGTAATGGCAAAGTTAAAATTGATTGTGGAATTTTATTATAGAATCTTATACCCAAACCCACAAACGACTTACGTACTCTTACAAGGCGCAAAGCAGGAGCCGCAAGCTTATGTCGGTTCCTACTTTGTCTATTATATACATCGCCAATCTTTTTATAATTATGTATATTTTTATGCACAAAAATCAAATTGCTAAAAATATACTGTGAAGCTAACGTAAGAATACCTGTTTCCTTAAACTTCTCTCGCAGGGACTCACGCGAATTCAAATTATAAATGCCACGTATGGCTCTTTTTTGCAATACAAAAATTTTCTCAATATCAGCACATTTACCCCATAACATTATTCCATAAGACATAATGCTATGGAAGTAAGCAAAATAAACTAGTTTTGCTGTTTCGACGTCTGTAAACTGTCTTATCTTTCGAATAGCATAGGCTGCTGAACTGAGTTTCCCTGCGAGAGCTGTTATGTGTGTGCTCCATTGGAGTTTTGTATCCAACGTCATTCCCAAAAATACAGTTGTATTTTCTGTTTTTAGTGGTACATTGTCTATTAAGAGCTCATTTGCTTTTTTAGCTGTATTAGGTAATGCAAATTCTAAACATTTCGTTTTATTTGAGTTTAGTACCAAATTATTTAGTCTGAACCATTGAGCTACCTGCGACAATCCACTGTTTACTTCGTCAATATTATTAGCGTTATTCCTATTTACTTTAAATATTAAAGATGTGTCATCAGCAAACAGTACAATGTCGCAAATATTATGAATGAAATATGGTAGATCATTTATATATACTAAAAACAGAAAGGGACCAAGGATTGATCCTTGTGGCACACCCATAACTAAGGCCGATCCGGATGACTGCACACCATTAATGCACACTCTTTGAATTCGGCTATCGAGATAAGATGCAACGAGACGAAGTGCATGATCCTTAATACCATAATGACCAAGCTTTAGTAATAAAGTTTCGTGTTGAACGCAATCAAATGCCTTGGACAAATCACAAAATACCCCTATGGCATTTTGTGAGTTCTCCCACGCATCAAAGATATGCTTCAACAATCTTACGCCCGCATCCGATGTAGACCGACCCTTGGTAAACCCATACTGCTCAGGGTGAAGTAAATTATTAAAATTAAAATGCTTGAGCAGTTGATTTAGAATAACTTTCTCAAAGACCTTGCTAAGAGTTGGCAAGATCGAGATGGGTCTATAGTTGTTAGGGTCGCTCTTATCACCAGATTTGAAGACAGGGATCAATTTACTGTACTTCATTAAATTTGGAAATGTCCCTGTGTCTACAGACTTGTTAAAGATCTTGGCCATAATAGGTGCAATAATTTCAATAACATTATTTATTAACTTTACAGACATTCCCCATAAATCAGTTGTTTTTTTAATATTTAAACTTTTAAAAGTTTTAACAATATCGTGCGGAGAAATGTGTCTAAATTTAAAATTTACATTGCACTTCATGACGCTGGCCTTTAAAACATTAAGAGCTTCAATTGGGGATGAGTTTATTGAGCTAGTGGTAGAAATGGGTATATTCTGAAAAAAATGTTCAAATACACTCGCCACTTCTGCGTCGGAATTAGTAAACTCATTCCCAATTTTCAGCTCTATGGCAGAATTACGCATTTTATGTCTGCCTACTTCATCTCCTATAACATCCCAAGTTGTTTTTATTTTATTTTCAGAGTTCATTATTTTACATTTAATGTGAAGTGATTTGGCCTGTGCGCAGACATTTCTAAACATTTTCGAATATTTTTTTACATATTCTAAGAATGTGGGGGACTGATTATATTGCTTTTCTGCATACAGATCAAATAACTTGTTTCTACTCTTATAAATGCCATTAGTAGCCCAATCGCTAAACCTGAGATGTTTGGAGACTTCTTTTTCTATAATATTGAATGTCTTATCGAATTCACTACCAATAATTCCAAAGAGAGCATTAAAAAGATCATCTGGACTACCGCAACTTTTGTCAATATGCGGTAATTTTGATAATATTTTTACTTGAAATCGCTTTATTTTATGAGACGTGATAGGCCTGAATTTAATAAATTGCTTTCTGTTATTTATAATGTTGGGAACAGATATAATTTGTCCACTATGATCAGACCTTAAGCGACTTATTATAGATTTTTCTAAGATATTACAGCTGTAATTAGTAAAAATATTATCAATACCGGTAGCCGAGTCTGCAGTTATCCTAGTAGGTTCGTTAAATACATTAATCATATCAAAACATTGAAATAAATTAAGCAACCTACAACGAGTACTGGTATCCACTAGTATGTCAACATTAAAGTCTCCACAGATTAAAACTTTTTTTGAAGATTTACATGTCTTCTTTAAAACTTCCTCCATAACACTCTCAAATAGCATATAATCACTGGAGGGTGGGCGGTACACAGAAACTATAATATAGCGCTCCAACTCTACACAAGACAGCTCAATGGTACGTTCCACAGAAAGACCGACAATATCATTCCGTTCTTTACAATTTAATTTACAGTGAGCTAGTATTAAAGATCCCCCACGAATGACGGTCTTCCTCAAGAACGCACTGGACACATTATAACCTTTTATATTTAACAGGAAGTTGGAACTGTTTAACCAATGCTCGGTTATACATAAAATATCTACATTAAATTTATTCATAAACAGTTCAACTTCAAATTCCTTGCCAGATAGACCTTGCAGGTTCTGGTGAACAATATTCAATTTACAAGGTCTATCTGTTGTCTTAATACCTAGTTTAAAGTAATATTTTCCGTACATAAAATATTACTTGATATACTATTAGTACTACTACTAGTACATGTGTCAATATATGAAAAATTTGTACTTATTGTACAATCTGTATAGGAGTCAATAGACTTAGCTACAACAGATGTAACTGTATCACTTAAATTATAGGCTAGCAGTGAAGCTAGATTCCTGTAACATTTTTTAGACAGATACATAGTATCTCTAGTTAACTTAAACGAGGAAATAAATTTATTAATGTCAAAGTAAAATATAGCGTCACTATGACGGCATGTCAAATTATACAAATGTATATTTAGATTATATATGTGCTCATTTTGTTTATTGTTCAACATATTAGAGTAGGGAAAGGCACATATAAAAAATTTACATTTAAATTTTTCATTTAAAAGTAATAATTTTTCAATACATTTTGTTATCTGTGGCCTTTTAATATTTAGGCTGTCACCAAGCATCAATATAACTGTAGTGTTATAATCAAGATCATTACAATTTAAGTTATTCAATATATAATCAATAGTTGCTCCTGGAGAACAATAGTTAATTACTGATTGTGTAAGGTAAGGACTTATAACTGCTCCAAAACCTTTGCCCAATTTATCTGAGATAATTATGGTTTTTTTCTCAGATTTTACATCATTTTTATTAGATTTACTTGAACTATTTACAGGATTCATAGCACTTATATATGACGATGAATTATTTTCACCTTGCCTCTTCAAAGAGCATTGACATTTATTATCTTCAGACTCTTTGTACTTGTTTGACAACGATACAAAACGTTCCATGTTGTCATTGCATATTTCTAATAAACCATCAAAGGATTTTATATGTTCATTTATTAGAATTTGAGCCTTCGAGTATAACTCTGTTATATTTTTTAGTGATATCTCTAATTTTTCTATTTTTCTTTGAAGTTGCAAGATCTCACTATCATATATATGTCTTCGATACTGTAATTTATCATTTATGGATTTTATTTTATTGATTAAGTGTATCCGTTCTTTTTTACTTTTTCCTAACTGTTGAATGCAGTTCTTGGTTTTTATAATTTTATTGGTTTTTTTAATAAATTTATTAATTTTAATATATTTTTTTAGTTTTTTATGACTACTGAAGTGTACGTTCTTCAGTGAGTCATTCTCAGAATTGAGATCGATAATTTGTGGGTGTCTTTCCATCCCATAATCCGAACCACACTCAACCAGTTCATTAAAAAGGCTTTGTGTCGCATTAACCTCCTGAGACTTATTTAACTGTAATATTGTTTGTTGACTCTCATGCAGACTGGTTTCTAACTCATTAATGCGACTCAACGCCCTTTCATGTATATGACTACACTGATCAAAGGAGTCAACAGTCTCCTTAAGCTGGTTCCTTTCACCTAAAGTGTCCATATACTTGATGTGCAGGTCCGCCAGTTGTTTTTTATATTGTGAGGATTGTTCAACAATTTTACTTATTTCCACCTCACTTTCCTCTCTTTCTTGTAAGAGTTGTGTATTGAGCTGTTTAACTGATCTGAGTTCATTAAGGGCCAGCTTAAGTTTTGATTCCATCTCTTTATATGATGTATTACGGGTCATCATTGTTGTATAAAAAGAAATTGTTTTCTGTAATTATAAAAATAAATATGTTAGATCAGTTAAGTTAAAAGGCAACTAGTCTGTCAGACAGACAGAAATATTTATACAATAAAAATATTGACCCGGTAAAATTATTAGCTATATAAAAAAAATTACAGTTATTATTTCCTTAAATGTGTTTCAATAATCCAATTGGTGGCTAAACTATATTGTACTGCAAAGGTTTATGGATAAGTTAATTATAAATATTAATGTTAACGCAGGTTAAGTAAGCATCCAGCTGCTAAATAAGTCCGGTTATATTGACTAATTAAAGATAATACTATATGATAATATATAATGAAAAAAAAAAAAAAAATTTTTTTTTTAATAGTATAATATAATAATAAGTAATGAAGTGTGTTTACTATTTGTATGTTTGAAGTATTAATGTATATGTGTTTATATTGTTATGTATGTATGGCAGTAGTGCCTTCTTCAACTTTGCTTCCACAGTTTGTCAAGCAAAGAGAGAAAAAGCAATGCCTATGTATGAGGAATGATGATTCTCATAAATGAGAAGGAAAAATGTGAAGTATGAGTTTTCAACACACTTTAATAATGAAAATAAATGCACTTAATAAGTAATTTTAACCAAAATCAAGTTTATCGTACTTAATAATATATTTGCCCAATTCATTCGATTTTTTTTAATTTTATTTAATTATAGTAAAAACTATACAATACAAATATTTAATTTTGTTTAAGTATATATAAATAACTTAGCAAAATAAAAAGAAAAGAAAATACTCCCCGGGTTTTGTCCGTTGAGATATGTATTTCAACCGTCGACTCCTGTCAACTGTTCAACTTTATTTGCTTACTTAACCGAAGTAGTGTTAGCTAATAATAGAAAATTTATATAAAAATACAATCGGTAACTAACTATTTACTTAATTAAGTATTAATTTAAAATTAAAACTAAATTTATATTTAAGCAGGAGCAACTATAACATGTCGCTTTGACAGCAGACCACAGACATACGCAGCCTTATTGCAGACTATGTGTATGTGCTCGTGGAAGGTCATGGAAGGTTGAAAGGTGACACCTAGGTACTTGACTTTCTGTTGCCAGTGAATCGGTGTATTGTAAAGGGAAATTTCCGTAGGTGTGTCTATGTGAGATCGAAAGCGATTACCGATAAAGTGCATGGCTGCACTTTTATCCGGGTTTATTTCGATTCTCCATTGGCGGAACCAGCGTCCGAGGCTGTCTACCGCTTTCTGGAGACGTCTAGTTATTACATGAGGCCGGCGGGATGTGGTAAATACAGCGGTGTCATCCGCGAAAAGGGCAAGATGTGTACGCTCTTTGATAGGCGCCCGTGGAATGTCACTCGTGTAGAGCGAGTACAATAAGGGTGCCAGGACAGATCCTTGAGGGACACCAGCACGAATTGTGCGGCGAGACGATAAAGTGCCGTCTATGCGATACCGAAAGGTGCGATTACTCAGGTACTCTCGTAAGATGAGTACGAGTCGATCTGGTATATTTAGTTGGAGCAGTTTGTAAATTAAGCCTGCGTGCCAGACCTTATCAAAGGCTTTGGCGACATCGAAGAATATGACACCTGTAAACTGCTTGGTTTGTAAACCTTGCAAAATGTGCTCCGTGAGGCGGTGCACTTGTTGAACACAGGTGTGTTTTGGACGAAATCCGAACTGTTCGTTCGGAATAAGATTTTGGCTATCAACTACGGATTTTAATCTGGCGAGGATAATTCGTTCGTATATTTTCCCTAAACTGTTTAGTAGACTAATGGGACGATAGCTAGTCGGGACGTTTCGGGGCTTTCCCGGTTTAGGGATACCTATCACTGTAGCTTCTTTCCAATCATCAGGAAAGGAGCATCCGACAAGGAGGGCATTGAAAATCAGTACCAGTAAGTGGATGATTTGGTTAGGAAGGCATTTTAGTGCTCTGTTGGAGATGGAATCAGGTCCTGGGGCTTTTTTGGAGTGTAGGTTTTTAATAATGGTGCGGACTTCTTCTCCGGTAGTGGGAAGCAACGGCTCGCTTTCGGGAGTCGTCACAGATAGATCATCTACTACCTTTACCACTCTGGAGTGGAATTGAGTGAGTTCGGGTCTACTGGGGTTGGGGGAACATTGCTCTTCCAAGCTGTCCGCCAAGCATTCTGCCTTTTCAGCGTCGTCAAACGCAGGGGGAAGATTCGGACGAAGTAGAGGTGGGGTGGCTGCGTACCCATCCGCTTTTAGAGATTTCGCCAGGCGCCAGTAAGCCTGGTGTCCCGGCTTAATCTCCGAGAGCTTTCTATCCCAGGAAGTATTGTGAAATGAAGCTAGTTTTTGTTTAACCTCTTTCTGCAATCTATTAAGCGTATTACGATTCTCTCGAGTCGGATATCTATCGCGTGCCCTAGTGGCAGCACGTTTTTTAGTTATTAATTCTCGCAGATCATCTGGTAGTTCTCGACAGCGGAAGTTGTCGGGAATTTCCCTAGAGCAGTCCTTGAGAGTATTACATAAGTGGGCTGTGAGATGAGCGGTCGCTGCTTTCGCAGTTTCCACTGAATCTATACGGTCAGGAATTTGTTTGAGGTGATCTGAATCAACAAAGTGGAGACGCTCACTAAGTTTTTTCCAATCAATAATAGTTTTACTTTGAACCGACGCGGTTAGAGGGGGTCCTAGCTGTAGTAAGACCGGGCGGTGGTCCGAATCTAGGTCGTGAATAACTTGTATCCTATGAAGTTGCAGGGTAATGTTTTTTATTAGTGCCATGTCAATTGTACTGGCAGTCTGAATGGGGTGGGTAGGGCGAGAGTACCGTGTGGGCTCGTCTGGAGCTAGAATCTCAAAGTTAAGGAACGGGGAATTGTTTAATCTATGTAATAGATTGCCATTGGCATTTGGAGACGATCGGTTCCATTGACTATGCTTTGAATTGAAGTCACCGCCTAGTAAGACGGCATCTCCAAGTTCTAAAAGCGTCCTAATATCGCTCTCCAGGAGAGATTTAGATGGTCTGAGATAGATTGACGCCAATATAATCGGCTGATGGCCGGTCATACCTAGCTGACATACTGAGGCCTCTATGTTAGTAAGTCGAGGGGGATCTAGAGGGGTGCAGTGAAGAGACTTCCTGTAGTAAATTGCTGTGCCTCCAAGAGGGCCTGTAAGTCGGTCGTTTCTGATTAAGACGAAGTTTGCTATTTTAGGATCGCGATTGCAAGGCTTCAGGAATGTCTCTTGCACTAAAAGGATGTCGATAGGGTGCGCAGCCAAAAATTCGCGTACTTCGTGAATCTGTTCCCAAAGGCCGTCTGCGTTGAACAGACCTATAGAAAGTTGAGTCGGTTTGAGTCTGCCTTTTAGTGTACTATCCATATTAAGCGTTAATGTTTTTTACTGCCTCAATTAGGCTGGCATGCTCCAATAGTGCGGAGAGACGGTTTTGAGGATTATTCCTCAGTTTATTAGCCAATATAGATAGCTCATTAACGTCGATAAGCGCAACAATGGAACTAATTAACTTCATATCTTCTGCGAAGTTATTTGTCGCATTGTTTGCCGACCTGGCGACCACCTGTGTGGGATTAGGTTTACTCGCCACTACCTGAGGGGGGTGGGGTGTAGCGATGGGGGTAGCAACAGCTGCGGTTTGTCTGTTTTTATGCCACGGATTAGTGGCGGGCAAAGGAGCCGGTATGTACTTATCTACAACGGGCTTAGCTACAACTTTATGACATGCCCGTGTGTTGTTCTTTCGGGCTGCCGATTTACCGACGTGTTTTGTCTTTCGCGGGGCTTTTGGACAACCGCGATAGTTCGCGGGGTGTCCTTTGGTCCTGCAAAGTACGCAACTCGGAGGTTCTTCGGTCGGAACCGTGCGAGAACAATCGGACGTGCCATGGTCTCCGAGGCATTTCACACATCGGGGGCGCGCGTGGCAATTACGGGCTGAGTGTCCATATAGCTGGCAGCGATGGCATTGGCCGATCGCTCCACGGTGACGCGGGACTTCGATACGAAGCCCGGAAAGTCGGCATATAGATGTCACGTTGAAGACTTTTTTGCCTTCTGGTGACAAGTCTAATACGACGAGGCAAAGCTCATAGGGAGCTTTGGTCCTTGATTGGTACATACGATGTACCTCTCTAACCGGTAGGTCTTGGGACTTAAGGTCCTCTTTGATCGACTCAGTGTCAATCTCAACGGGGAGTCCGCGGATAACGACGCGAAGTTCGCGTTCGTCTTCTAGCGCGTACGTGTGGTATTGGACCTTGTCGTCTCTCAGCAGCGCTGTAAGACGACGGTGGTCATTTGAGGTGGGTGGAGATACCCTTATGCCCACGTTTGTGGAACGTGCGCTACCAAACGTTATGGATTGGGCATCAAGTTTAGGCAGTAGTCGCTGCCAGGCATCTTTCTCCCTGATGTAGAGTGGTGGGACTTTCTCTCGGCGTTCAGCCATCGGGGAGTCTTGCGACTCTTCGGTGACTTCGCTTTGAGTATATTGCAGTCGGTGAACGGGCTTGGCCGCGGAGGTAACATGTCTCTTAGGAGGGACTGTCTTAGGAGCCTTTAGCTTTCGCTTCTGGCTCTTACTAATAACGGTCTCGAAACCGTTATCAGCGTCTAAGGTTTCGGAAGGAGTTTCCGCGACCTGGGGTTGTTCGAGCTCCATGTCAGTCGACACAGGACGAACAGTATTGTTAGCAGGAGGGCTATCTTTCATGACAGGTGTCATTCGAAGGTATCCCTTCAGAACATCTTTATGGGCGGCCGGGTGGCGTGTCTGGAGGTACTCTAGGAGTCCCCCCATCTGCGGGTCGCCTACGTAGGTTGGGTCCATGGTGGACCCGGAGGAAAGTAGGTCCTCCCTGCCTGCGAAGACAGGGAGGTGTGTACCTATGGTGTGCCCCTAATGAGTCCTTGCCCCTTCGGGAGACAGAGGTGTGTACCTACTTTACAGACTAGTGTACTCACGGACCGGATCAACAGGCACTGTACACAAAAGCACTGCACCAAACTAATCGAGCGACGATGATAACACTAGCCGCGTTGCACCGCGAGCAACACGCTATAAAAACACGACACAACAAGGGCGGCACTTTAGCGCGAAACTTTACGAAAGGATTATTTATAAAATTAAAGATCGGATCGGAAACGATCGTAACAAATAGAGCGCAACCACTGGTTGGGTGGTCGAATCGAAAATCGCTTGTCGAGACATCCGTACGCGACGGAGGTCGAAAGCGAAGTGACCGACATACCCACCGCTCGTCCCCGTCGGGCGGTGATGACCCATAACGAGTTTTCCTGAAAAAAAAACCAATTCTTTTATTTGACATTAATATTTGCGGAACGTACATTTTACACAGAATCCTGTGCTAACAATTTAAGTAAATTAAAACAAACATTATGAGACGATTAATCTTAACACCGTTTGTAATGGGAGCTTTTGTTTTATTATCTGGATAAAGACACTTCTGTTTAGCCTGGGATAAACGTTTGTATAAATTTCCCATTTAGGTGGCTTATATCCGAATAACAAAGGTGCTGTATCTCAATAATTAAAACTATAAATTTAACTTTAAACACCTAATGTAAATAGTATATTATACAAATAATTAATAATTATAAGTAATAAACTAAAAGAGTTTTATTATAGACTTGTTCTAAGTAACTTACATTTTATCAGAAGTTGTCATGAACATGTTCTTCGTCTTTTTTAGTCGATTTCGATCTCTAACATCAACAGATGTCAAGATACGTGATATTTATCATTTTAGTATTCCTGATACCATTCTATATGTTGTGAAAGCTTATCGACTTCTCTGTAAAATTTAACTTAAGTCCATTAAGAAAATTGAGTATTAGAGTAAATAGTATTCAACTACTTAAGACTAAATCCTAATTATATTAAATAAATAATAATAAATAAATATATGGGACATTTACACACACAGTCGTCCATCCCCAAAGTAAGTAACTTAATACTTGTGTTATGGGTGACATATATAGTTTTAAATACATGCTTAAATACAAATAAATACCCAGGCTCGAAGAACCAACAATTCTTTTTATAGAAAATGTTGGCCCTCGGCGGGAATCGAACCCGCGACCCGCGGAGCTGAAGGAAGGGTCACTACCCACTGCGCCAACGGGAAAATATAAAGAAATATATATATAATATAAAGAAATATATATATAAGATAATTATTGATATCGTTATTAGCCATAAATTAATAATATTTAATCAAATTGATTTATGGTGAGTTTTTATTAGAATATTTTTCAAATAAAGCAATAATATCTAAATTTGAAAATATGCGATTATAAATTAGAATGGAATTCATACATACAAGAGTTCGTAATCCGCCAGATTTGGTGACATTATCATTAATAATGTATGAGCACCGACAAAGCGAATCATTTGACACGGCGGTCTGTCGCTCATACTAAATTAACCCCTAATCTACTTCCCAAATTTACAGTTCGTAAATCGTAGTTTGGTACTTCTGCCTTTATGCCTATTTCATCCTGAAAATTACTATTCGTAATTTAACTGAAAAGTACACGTCTAGATTCGAAATTAACAATAGTACCTAATGCGAATAATTTTTTTTTACAACAATTAGGGTATTTATTGAAAATTATCAATCATAATTGATTAAGGCCCGTTTTTATCAAAACAAAGGGTATATTTAATAGTTAGATGGAATAAAATGATCATATCTTTTCGTATAATATTCGTATAGTATAATATCTATACTTATTATAAAACAAAGTCCTAAAAAGCTGTCTGTCTGTATGTGATTTTCTCAAAACCTACTGAACGGAATTTTGTACGGTTTTAACCAAAAGATAGTGAAATACTTCCGTATGGTTAAGATGAATAGTATACATCGGTATTATGTAAATTGCGTTGAAGAGATCGCGCAGTTGCTAAAAAACTCGCTTGCTGGGGGCTTTATGGAACATTCCCAACGAGTTGTAGCTTCAATAATCATATTGATGCTTGACGATTCAAAAGTGCCTGAAATGGTTTATTTGAATAAAGATTAATTTGATTTGATTTGATTTAGTCGCACGCGCTGCGTGAGTCAGTAGATTCGCTAAACTAATGTAGTAGATAAATGATCTATAAAAATACTACAAAAAAGTCCGCGATAGCATGTCTCTATCTCTCACGATTAACTCACAATAACTGCTTTTATGTTAAAAATTTCGAAAATTCGGGAAAAGTTTCGTAAATTCCACGCGGGCTAAGCCGTTGTTGGCACGGCTAGTTCTTAATATAACTAGCATAAAGCAGTGCTTTACGGAGGTAATGTTTTTTTGTAAACTTCTCTACTTTCAAAGCCAATTTATCTTAAGGTGTATGTATCTTAGCTTCATTATTTAGACAAAGACACTTAGAACTAACAATGCAACTTTTGTTTTTTTTGAAAAAATAATAAAACTCATAAATCAACTTTCAATATTTACAGGAGCTGTAAGAAGCTTAAAAGTCATGGAGCTTGTTAAAAGTTGTAACAACCAAGCGTCGCAAAAGTTTTTGTCCACTTTATTTTTCATTAAAGGCGTTTCGTGTCACATACTGGTATTGTACGATTTCTTTTTCTTATATCTTTTTAATTTGCAATATATTTTTTTATGTAAAGATTATGGCTTATAACATTTTATTGAATAAATTGAAATAACTACTGCAATATATAAATGTACAACTTTTAAAATATTCAGAAAACCTTGATTGTTATTTTATGTTCATCTATAAAGTCCTAGATGAATAAAAAAATTACATGGCCAAATGTAACACAAAAATTTGGTTAACAATCGATTTGAATCGTCAACATCTACTGCTGTTTCCGAAAGCTGTTCCTACCGAGAAGAACCAGCAAGAAACTCGGCAGTTGCTCTTTTCAAAGAATAATTCGTATTACTAGTTACATATAGTTATTGATGTCTTGTACAAGGTCAAAGAGTAGCTATATCCACTCATTCTTATCGTCTAATTAATCCTCAATAGTATTCTTTCTGCTAGTAGGCTTTCTGTATTAGCCTTTTTTAACAGTGTTTTTAAACTGCTGTAATGGTAAAGTTAAGATCAGTGTGAATATTTAAGCATACCCTGTCACATTTCATCTATACTACAGAGTCAAATTATGTACAAGTAATAATCTCTTTGAAACTTATGTACATTCGTCAGCCATTTATTAGATTAGTTTGAAGTAAACATTTGCTTAAAAGACATGTTTTCCCACTTTAATATTTTTGTATAGAATTTTCAATATCCATCCTCAAATCTTTCCTATCTACAGTGGATGGTGACGTTTGGATATAATAAAGGGCAAACGGATTATATCTATATAGACGATAGATAGTACGAATTATTTCTTGTATGGGTTAAAGATCACCTTTAACCCAAACAAGAAAGACAACGGTTGCAGCAAGTGTTCGGAAATAATAACATTTACAATTCAAATGGATTGGTCTGGTTTGACCGCCATTTTATTATCCTCGGTGGCGTATGGCGTGAAAAAGGGTCTAGCGAAGTCAAGGTTGAAATAGAGACCTTGTTAAACTATCCTTGTTTTTATTAGCGTCTTAGGAAAAGAAGTATTTTTTTATTCTGAACGCTTAATCGCTTAAAAAAATAATTTAATGAAATAAAAAGTTGATTTTGTGATAAGATAAATTTAAATTGGATTTCTGTAAAAAATAACGCATCAAAAACATAATGATAGTGGAATGAAAATGTTAAGAAGTTAATTTCAAACTGAGAAATAATTTTAGCGTGTGTTTAACACCTTTTCGCAAAGTTGCGCTTTAAGCATAATGAAGTCAGCTCGATCATTAAGTAGGAAGTCAGCCCATTGCTTTGGAAAATATTAGATACCTATTACTAAATTTATAATTATTAGCGTTATATCATTTTTTAAAATAATATAAAGCCATCTTGTATCTAATTCATGTTTGCAATTTATCGCACGCTTTACGGTGAAGGAAAACATTGTGAGGAAACCTGCATATCTCTAGATAATCCTGGGGATATGTGTAACCTACCAATCCGCAATGGAGAAGCGTGGTAGGTCTCTATATAGCTCCAACCCTTCTCTGTTAAAACGGAGAGAAGAGTCCTATGCCCAGCAGTGGGATAGTAACTAACTAAGTAAACTGATTAGGAGTTGGACAGGCCGTTACTGTACTTGACTGTATAATAGTCTCATTAGTAACTCAGCTCAAATAAGGTCTTTTTTAAAATACAATTTACTTTGGCAAAAATCCAACTTTAACAAATGATGTATTATAACCATCATTTCACACATGTAAACCCTTGATACAAGGAACTATCGTACATTTAATATTATCAAAAGGTCTGAGAACAAAAGAGCGATAACGTCACTTTCAGCCGACGCGATGTTTAAATTGCCTCATTATGTCAAAGAGAAAAGTGCAATTAACAACTTTTGATAGCGAGTAACGGCGGCATGAACATTTGTTATAACTTTGTACGAACAAAAAATATATCTACCCGCCTCGCGAATAAATTATCGACTCACATTAATCTACTGACATATTTTGTTAAATTCGCGAAACATTGAAACGGTAAAGTTAGATAAAAACATAGTAAAGTCAGTTCTTCTTCTTCTTTTTCAACCGACAGACATCTACTACTGGACATCGGTCTCTTTAAAGGATCTCCACACCACAGGATGTTGTGCCGCTTGAATCCAGCTCCCCGCAACCTTTTTTAGGTCGTCAATCCACTAGGTTAGGGGTCTACAGACGCTACGTTTTCCGGTGTGAGGTCGCCATTCCAGCACCATAGGACCCCAACACCCATTGCCAATTCAGCTTCGCGACATGATGAGTTATGTCGATTACTCTTGTTCTTCTACGGATCTCCTCATTCCTGATTTGATCGCGTAGAGATACACCAAACATAGCTCGCTCCATGGCCCGCTGAGCAAGTCTGAGCTTTTTTATGAGGCCCATAGTCACCACGTTTCATAATGACGTTACGAATAATAGTTTTTAAGATTTCTGTGTAAATTCCAATTATAATTTCATTCGTTTTCGACGCTTTTAGAGATCTCATGGTAAATGAGGATTAAAAACTGGCGATTACATGATAATAAAGCCTAGTTCAGCAACTGTTCGACCTTTAACGAGATGGCAATAACAGAATGTAACTAATTCTAATTACTGTGGTACCCTACAATAGCGCTTCAATTTTTAATATTATGGTGTTATAGAATATGTATCTGTTATTCATAAATCTTATCTAAAAACAAATAAGGTGGTGTCTTGAGCAGCTGGAATTGGTTTATGGTATCTTTTTTTAACATTTTAATTAATTTGAATGGGAAATTTTTAGATAAACTTTGAGATACGAGCAATTTAACATATGATCAATGAGGTACTGTTGTATATGTTTTAAATGATCAACCGCTAAGTTCTATTTCTGACTCTTCTCGATAAGAGCATTTTCCAAACTAGCAGTAGAGTTAACGATTCAAGAACACGTGCATACAAGTTCACTTGAATAAAGTATAATTTGAATTCAAAATATGGATGGATATATGGATGGAACAAAAAACGTACAAGTTATGTCTATCTTAAATTACTTACATGCTACTCGTAGTACTATACAAATGACGCCCATATAGAATCGTCCCAAGAATGCTGGCAGCGATTCCGCGTTGAATCGCTAAGCTGATTCTTTGTGCGAAAAAGGAGCCAGCCCTCTTGTCATTTATATTTGAACTTGAAAATGAATTGCAAGCAATAAATCAACGTCAGTTGCTTTTGGACAAAAAGAAAAGTGAGTAACGAATTTTAATTGCCAATGGGAGAACAATATCGCATTTCCAGTAATCAAAATCCACTACAAGGCTGCCTAATTGACTGACGAAGTTATCTCAATGAACAGCTGAAAGCTGAAATTTAATATGTCTCTTACCAGACGGGGGTTGGTGTAGGCTCCCGAGTTTCATGATAGTCACGTACTAAGCTTAGTTAGTTTGATTAATTCAAGCATTTACAAACAACCTCAACAGGATGTAAACCTAGCTAAAAGCTTATGGTTTAAGTTAAAAGTTTTATCATGTGTAACATTACGTCTAGCAAAAGTTATGAATGCCTAACTGTGTAAAGTAAACTTGTAAACAGGTGCTTTTGTTTCATCAACTCTAGAGCTGGTTTAGAAAGGTGTTCCAAATATATTATATTTTCTTATATTTATATTTTCACATAAGAAAATATAAATATAAGTTAAACTAACAATGCCCAGCGGTTTCACCCGCGTACATACCGATCTCGCGCTAGTGGAAAGTCTAATAAGTCGGACTATAGATTTATTTTTGTAAATTAAAAATTGCCCCTGAGATTTATTAATGCCGAGAAACTCGGTGATTGCAGTCTTCAAAATAATTCTTATTACTAGTTCATTTTGTCATTACTAACTTGTTCAGGGTCGAACAGTAGCTATGTCCGCGCATTCCTATCACCTGTGTAATTCTCAAAAGTATAGTAGGCTTTCTGTATCAGCCTCCCTTTAGTTGTTTTTTTTAAACAGCTGTAATGGCAAAGCTAAAATTGATTGCGGAACTTTATCGTAGAATCCTATACCTAAACCCACAAACGATTTAAGTACTTTAGCGCCTCAAGAGAAAATTTATTAACAAAAATATATTGCAATAGTTAAGTATGCCACATTTTATTAATGTCATCTCGAATAAGACTGGATAAAACTTTAATTAATGTGTCATCGATTTATTATTTTACCAATAAAAATATATCTATTAGGTGATTTCAACTATTGGCCTATCTTTAAATTCCAAACATTATTAAAATATAACAGCAAATATTTACACGTCTCTTTTGTTAATATTATTTTAGTTAAAAAGAGTAAATTAATATTATTATTTGAATTACAGTGTAGAACGAAAACTAGGGTTAAAATCAATATACGTTAAAATCAATTAAAAACATCGCAACCGGAAACCAAGAAAAGTAATTGTTTAATAAAATTAGTAAATTTCCACCCTTGCTATATTTGGAACGGGCTGTGACTAAATATAGCTCGGAACCAATGTACACCCCTGTCAATTCCAACTCCATTATTTCTGTTTACGTAATAAACTTTGAATAAAGGAAATATTTTTATACACATTTCAGTCAAGGACAGTAATATTTTGATGTATTTTTATAAAAGCAGGCGTTATTTTAAAGAATTCCATATTACAGAAACTAGAACAGAACTACTGTATATTTTTAAAATAATTTAACAATTTTTCTACAGTAAATAATGTAACGGAAAATATAATTTAATATCGTTGTATAAATTCGGCGATTGGTTTGAAAAAAATAAATGACGGGCTGAGGCATTAACCAGATACGTATTTTTGAAAATACTTGTGCCTTCCGCAAGAAATATTTCCAGAGGTAGGTAACTTTACTTTACTTACGTAGATTTATTAATTTGCAGAAATAGCCGTTACTTGCTGAGATCCATAATACAAAGTAACAATGGAATTATTTTGCTATAATCCGCGATTAAATAAATAAAAAAAATATATAATGCTAAATGTAGAGTAAACTAGCCGTCATTAACGATCAGATAAATGTTTCTAGTTCAATCTTGTTAGACGTGTTCGGAGGAAAAATATATAATAGGGTTTGAACCAATTGGTATATAACTGTGCTTGCTTCGGTGATGCGTCGTTTTGCGGTTTTGTTTTGGAGTCTATGTCTTGATGATGCTTCGGATGCGGGGTGAGACGATTCTTAAGTTTGTGATAATGAACGTGTGTAGCGCTTGTGTATTGTGGTGGCGTTGGTGGAAGTTTGTGCATGTGTTTTTACGAATCATGCATGTATTGTGTCTGAGAACGGATAGTCGTCTCTACATTTAGCATTATATATATTTTCTATGTCCTTATTCACGGATTATAGCAAAATAATTTATTATTATTTTTGTATTACGTAAATTACTTTATGCCGTGTGATATCCGGCTGCGTAGAATAAACCACCCTCACATTTTATCGAGGTGTCGTAAAAGGCGACTAAGGTAAGTTGACCCAACGTGTGGTATTTGGCTGGGTAATATAGACTACCCTCCCTTCTTACCGAGGTGTCGTAAAAGGTGACTAAGGTAAGTTGACCCACCGTGTGGTATCTGGTTGAGTAACCACCCTCTTTCTTACCGAAGGGTCGTAAATGCGCTTAAGGTAAGTTGACGTCAGGCGAGAGGCCGTAAAATACGTGGCCTAATCATGTGACAACATGTTTGTAACATGTTGTGCCGACCCCATTGAGAGTGGGATAAGGGCAGGAGGATGATGATGTATAACCTATATAACTTTACTTTATTTAGAAGTATTATCTAAATTTGCAGTTCTCGATATATACAAGACCAGCACTATAAATTATCGATAATTATCACCAATTATCGACACAAGTACGGCACAGTAATTCTAATATCCGGGTCACGAACAGGGTTGAATCGTGACTCGTGATGTAAATGCTGACAGCTGGGTTTTATTGCGTTGGCCATTTTAGTTAAAAGCCAAAGTTTACTATATTTTTTCTATAACAAGTTAAAATAACAATCTATACTTATCATAAAACAGAGTCTCCAAAATTCTGAATGTGATCGATTTTCTTCAAATGTATTATGTGGATTTTTTGACGGTTTTTAAATAAAGGTAGTGAATTCTTCCGGAAGATTAAGTTAAGGTTTTTTATCAATTGTATTGGTCCCACAGTTGTAAAAAAATCTTGTCTTTTGGAACCTTTAGTAAACCAACAGAATAACACTGAAGTAATGTATTAGAATATATTTACAAAAAATATATAAAATTGTCGGTTATAACATCTATTTTCGCCGTGTGGTATCCGGTTGAGTAGAATAGACCACCTTCATTTCTTACCGAGATGTCATAAAGGCGACTAAGGTAAGTTGACCCACCGTGTGGTATCCGGTTGAGAAGAATAGACCACCCTCTTTCTTACCGAAGGGTCGTAAAATACGACTGAGTTGACGTCAGGCAGGTGGCCGGTCGTAAAATTCGTAGACAAATCATGTGGCAACATGTTTTTACCATGTTGTGCCGATCCCACTTAGAGTGGGATAAGGGCAGGAGGATAATGATTGAGTATAATATACAAAATACAACTACACAATATACAACTATCTTAATGTTCAAAATTTCAATTAAAAGACACTTCAAGATTTCAACGCGGAATTTCAGAATTTTAACTTTGCTTATTTTAGTGTTTTTTAAATATGGTTTTGCACAAAACGCATAATACTGTTTGACAAATTGTAAAATCAGACTAACTAGTTTTCTTTATTTTTCTTGAAGAAAATAAAGTGAATTTAAAATTTAACCGACTTGAATATGTGGATAGTTTAAACGCCAAATATTGCAATCTCAATATCGGAAAATACCTCATCGAAGTTGCTTCGAATAGCAGCCGTCAGTTCGCGCAGAAACGAAACTTGGAAATTGGTACTACAGACAACATTAAACATTGTCTGGCATACGATTTACTAAGCAATCTTTCAAGTTATTTAAATTTTGTTTATCTGCTGAATTTTTGATACATTTCGATCTTTGTCTTTCGATCTATCTAAGCTATAAGATCTAATTCATAAAGGTTACGTATTAATTATATGAAAAGTCGCTTCCACGAGAGCAAATTATTCGTGTATCTTTAGCAGAAAACTATCATATACATAGTATAAATATTCATCATCATCATTCTCCTGCCCTTATCCCACTCTAAGTGGGGTCGGCACAACATGTTACAAACATGTCGTCACATGATTTGGCTACGAATTTTACGACCGGCCGCCTGCCTGACGTCAACTTACCTTAGTCACCTTTTACGACATCTCGGTAAGAAATGAGGGTGGTCTATTCTATGCAGACGGATACCACACGGCACTTACCGTAGTCGCCTCTTACGACACCTCGGTAAGAAAGGAGGGTGGTCTATTCTATTCTGCCGGATATCACACGGCGTACATAGTATAAATATTATAAAGGCTTATATATGCCTGTCTGTATAATTATTTTGCTGGAGCAATATCGATGAAATTTGCGACAATAACAAATAGGGATAAAAGAATTCCCGTCTTCAGCTTTCCAAACCAGCAGTAGAGTTAACAATTCAAAAGCACTTGTTTACTAGTTTACTTGAATAAATAATATTTTAAATTTGAATTTGAAATGACTTAGTTGGTCGAGATTTGTTTCGGGCCAGACCTACGAACAATTAATACTGGCTTTATTAATTGTTCGTAGATACAGACTAGGATAAACTTTCCGCTTACATCCCTTGATTATTCACTTAATTGCTTTTATACGATGAATACAAATATTTTCATTATTGATAATGTCGTTGCTATCTCGAGACTCGAAATCCATTTGCTTGAAAGCTTCCTCATATTATTTAAAGCTGGTTTCACGTTTCCCTTGGGAAATATCCAAATATTCAGTTTCAATATAAAATAAATGTTTACATTCCGAAACTCCGTCGTTTTGCATTTAAAGATTCTACAAGCACAATTGAAATTTGTATTTTTCGTCTTCAATATTAAAGTAGTTTCATTTTAAATAATGTATAAACTCGCTCAGCTCTGAATTAAAGAAATAGATGCAAAATCAAAATGTAACCATATAATATTAAGTCCTTACATATGAAATTGGCGTTTTCTATGGGAGGAACATAGTCGTTTTTTTTAATGAAATATATTTAATTAATCAAAGTATGTACCATTGCAATGTATGCACTTTTGCTATCTCATAGGTAGTTCATTGATCCCCTTACTATAAAAACCATTCGGGCAGGAATCAATAAAATCTTTGAAGGCGGTTCGGACTGCCCCATCGGAGTTGAATTTTTTTCCTTACAAGTAGTTATCCAAATTGCGAAAAAAATGGTAATTTGTTGGAGCAAGGTCCGGAGAGTACGGTGGATGTCTAAGACATTCTAATTGAAGCTCCTCTGATTTGGTAGCCGTCTGTTGTGCAGTGTGTGGTCTAGCGTTGTCCTGAAGCAACAGTGGCCTAGAGCGATTGACCAGCCTCGGTTGTTTAGCAGCTAGCTTTTCCATCATGGTTTGCAGTTGCTGACAATAGATATCTGCCGTAATCGCCTGGCCAGATTTAAGAAAGTTGTAGTTCGCCAGGGTTCAGCTATTGCGATGAGCGCTTCCGATTATCGTAGAGGATCCATTTTTTATCACAGGTAATGATTCGATTTAAAATTCCTTCATTATTGTGCCGGTTGAGTAACGTAACGCAGCAGTCGACGCGCGTTTGTCGGTTTGCTTCACTCAATTCATGAGATACCCACCTTTCAAGCTTTTTCACCTTCCCAATTTGCTTCAAGTGGATTAAATTAGTTTTATCACTAACACCGGAGCCTGCAGCTAACTCGGACGTGGTTTGCGATGGATCCGCTTCCACAATAGCCTTCAATTCTTCATTATCAACTTTGGTCTCCGGCCGTCCACGAGGCTTGTTCTGCAGGTCGAAATTTCCAGAACGAAAACGTTGGAACCAAAAACGCACTGTGTTTTCTTTTGCCACACCGTCACCATACACATCATTAATCCTTCGAGCCGTTTCTGCAGCACTGGTGCCACGGTGGAACTCATACTCGTAAATAACGCGATATTTCATGTTTTCCATTTTGTAAACAGAGTGACACAAAGAAAAAAACAAAAGAAGAAAAAACAAATGAATTAGGGGGTTTGAAACACAAATGCATGAGTAAATAGCTGCATGAATTTGAATTTGGAATTCCTAACCATAAAGGTAATATTTGAGATCAAAGTGGCCAGTACGACAAAACGCCAATTTCATATGTAAGGACCTAATATTTGCAAATAATGATTTATTTGAATAGTGGTTCATATCATTAATTATGGAAATGCTGCTTTTTCTGTTGCATTACGCCCTTTTTTAATTTAAAGCTTTAATTTAGCTTTCCAGTTATGTATGTGTAGGTGGAACCTTTCGAATTAAATTTTAATCCACCTCGCGGTGTCCAATTGAATTGAAATTCTAATTACTTGTCCAATGCCGGTGACAATGCGTGTTTATAATAAACATGACGTGATGCTGCTGGCAGGATTAGCCCTAGAGAACAAAAAGTCCTCAACGGTCAACAATAGGGTCATGGAATTTTGTCAAAACTTTTTTTAAATTTTACTTGCTACACTCATCACCGCCGTGTGGTATCTGGATGATACGTGTGGTATCTGGCTGAGTAGAACAGACGTTCTTCTGAACGTCTGTTCTACTCAGCCGGAGGGTGGTCTCACCCTCCTTTCTTACCGAGGTGTCGTAAAAGGCGATTAAGGTTAGTAGACCCATAGTGTGGTATCCGGCTGAGTAGAATAGACCCCCCCTCTTTCTTATCGAGGTGTCGAAAATACGACTCAGGTAAGTTGACGTCAGGTAGGCCGGTCGTAAAATACGTAGCCAAATGTAACAACATGTTTGTAACATATTATGCCGACCCAATTCAGAGTAGGATAAGGGCCGATCCCACTTAGAGTAGGATAAGAGCAGGAGGATGGTGATGATGACTCGCTGTACTCATTAAAATAAACTTCATAAATGTTAAGAAGAGTCGTAAATGGACAGATTAACCGTTAGGGTTACAATCTTTTTGTTACTGTAACGATTGTCTAATGTTTAATGTACTTTGCTGGGGAATATATTGTTAATTCCGTTTTTCTATTAATTTGTTTCTGGCTTCATCAATGTTGCTAGTAACAGTAACAGAGTGGGATAAAAGCAGGCTGATGATGATGATGCTAAATGTATAGTGGTTTATCCGTTTTCGAACCTGATACATGCAGGATTCGTAAAAACACATGCACAAACCTTCACCACCGCGAAGGGTTTACTATGCTCAGCAGTGTTTAATCAAGAAGTAAGTACTTATCTGAAATTCATACTTCATACTTTATAATGATTGTGCCCATGAAAACTAAAAGTGTATTTCTATACAAATATTTGACAAATTATGTTATTCTATTTAAATATGCTTTATATAACTTGTATACTAATTTAAGCAGAACGTACTAATGGAAAGGTTTATTTTATTACCTCGTACACGTAACAAATTAAATTTGCTTGGTAAAGTAAACATAGACTTTACACTACATTATAACTTAGTGCTTAATTATTAGATTTATTTTAACTAATTCTCATCTAACCCGAATATGTTTAAAAGTGTTGAATAACTATATCAATAATATAAATATAAAAGTAATAATAGAATTATTTTGCTTTAATCCGTGTTTGTTAAGAAAATCCATGTAGTGCTTAAAGGAAGCAAAATCCGTTCTCATACCTCATACAAGCATGATTTGTTACTGTACGTATGAGAAAACACCAGCATCACTACACACTTTCAGTACAACAATCTCAAAAATCTCCACGACCAATTCGCAAAAAGATGCATCACCCAAGCAAGCAGTATTATATACTAATAGTTCAACTCCCACCATTGATTTTGCCTTCAAACACGTGATACGGGTGACAGACGACTAGTAAACAAATAAATATATTATTTTCAATCAATACATAAATAGACCTTTACTCGAAGAACCAACAATATTTTTTCAGAAAATTTTGGCCCTGAGCTAAAATTGAACTCGCCGCATATTTGAAGGCAGATTCAGTGTTACCTGTCAATTAATCCAGTCTATTAGCCTTCGGGTATATGAGTTTTGGAATATACTAGAAACTAGCTATGCTAACAACGGCTTCGCTCGCGTCGAATTCAGTCATTTACGAAACTCTTCACGAATTTTCAAAATTTTAAACATAAAAGTAGTTATTGTGAGTTAACCGTCAGAGATAAAGACATGCTATCCCGGACTTTTTCGTAATATTTTTATATATCTACAATTTTCCACTACTTTATTATAGCGTATCTCTGCTGGTTTACGCAGCGCACACGACTCAAGCCCCCAGCAAGAATTTTTTTTAAACTGCGCGTTCTCTTCGACACAATTTACATGATACCAATTTGTTCTATATACCTAAACCATCTTTATCACCTATCTTTTGGTAAAAACCGTACAAAAATCCGTTCAGTAGATTTTGAGAAAATCGATTACATACAAACAGACAGCTTTTTGGGACTTTGTTTTATAATAAGTATAGATGTTCCCATACACAATGCCCAATCGATACACAATATAGCTACGTGACTTGCGTTGCAATACTTCTTATCGTTTGGATTTCCAATGGCGGAGCATTTGCGATAACAATATCGCAAATGCCCTGCCGGGCTTACAACTCCCCATCGGGAATTTGAAAAGGTTCACTTTGTAACTTCCACGTTCTTAGAGAAACCTTTTTCTAAATAGGACTCTATTACAGTTCGGATCAACAGATTCGGAAACGTTGTTCGAATTTTTTTTTTGATAGCGATTTATTTCGTAAGTATTGTGTAACTTATATCAGAAACCCCTACTTTCATATTTTGGCCACATAATGGAAAGAGGAGATGGCCCGCCGTGTAGTATCCGGCTGAGTAGAATAGACCAGGGTGGTCTGTTCTATCAGTTGGAAACGCTGTCATCCACGAAGCGTCTATCAGTTAAAATCTTAACGATGTTATTTTTGCATTAGCTTTTTTGACATAATGCCGTGTGGTGTTCGGCTGAGTAGAATAGACCACTCTCATTTCTTACCGAGGTGTCGTAAAAGGTGACTAAGGTACTCGCAAGTCGACCCGCCGTGTGGTTTCCGGCAGAATAGAATAGGCCACCCTCATTTCTTACCGAGGTGTCGTAAAAGGCCACCAAAGCAAGTCGACCCGCTGTGTGGTATCCGGTTGAGTAGAATAAACCACCCTCGAGGGGTCCTAAAATACGATTAAGGTAAGTTGACGTCAGGCAGTTGGCCGGTCGTAAAATACGTAGCCAAATCATGTGACAACATGTTTGTAACATGTTGTGCCGACACCACTTAGAGTAGGATAAGAGCAAGAGGTTGATGATGATTGGAAAGAGGAGATAGCAACCTTTAAAAGTTGGTCATTGTTGGCAATACAGATGGCAAGAGACCACGGGGCCAGTCACCATTACGATGGTCTAACCAAGTGACAGAAGCCACCTACTCATCCAAATGCTATCAGACAGTGAATGTTACTTTAGACCAGAATAGATGGAGACACATCGTATAAAAGAAGGGTTCAGATGACCACGACCTTCAGTAATGAAGGACCGATTGAAGAAGAACATATCAGAGAACCGTTTTTATAATCTTGGACATAGAACAGCTTTAAAAACTACGCTAATTGCATAAAGAATATAAGGAATTACTTTATTTTACTCTGGAGACGTATTAGAGGAAATAACAGCATGCATGCAGGAACATCGCATACAAGTGCATTCTTTGGTAAAAGTGTAATCATTATGGCATGGCAGATCAACAATAAGTTACTACCCTCATTGGCTGACCGGAACTTAGATGTATATAAAAATTAAAACTAAAATTAAAGAATTTTTGTTACTAAAAAGATATTATTCACTTAATGTAAACTTGTCAGATGTATAATAAGATTTATTTATTTATTTACTAGCTGTGCCAGCGGCTTCGCCCGCGTGGAAATCAGCGTGTCACAATTTATCTCTAGAATTCAAATTTTAAACATAAAAGTAATTAATGTGAGTTAACCATAAGAAATAGAGACACGCTGTTGCGGACTTTTTGTAGTTTTTTTATATATCTACAATTCCCTAGTACGCGTATCTCTGCTGGCTAACGCAGCGCACGCAACTAAAGCTCCCATCAAGCAAGATTTTTAACAACTGCTCGATCTCTTCAACACAATTTACATAATATCGATATGTTTTATTTACCTAAACCATCCGGAAGTATTGCACTATCTTTTGTAGAAAACCGTACAAAATCCGTTCAGCAGATTTTGAGAAAATCGATTACATACAGACAGACAGCTTTTCGGGACTTTGTTTTATAATAAGTATAGATTAGTTAAAAGTATTATTTCATTGAAAATAATTTAACATTTAATTAAACGATTTGTCTTTGTATTACGTATTCAACTTTGTAATCGTAATAATTATTATTATTAGAGACTAGATAATAATTAGTAAGTTGCATGTCTTTATTAGGCAGATTGATGATACTGTATTATATATTTAACATCTAAATGTTTACACAATCTAGGCGACAAATAAATAAATAACATTTTAGAAAATGACATGCCTTCTCAAGGTCCACCTTTATTTTTAACTATTTGATGAAATATTCCAAAAGCACAAAACTGGTTATTGATAAACCGATAAACGCAAGCTTTATTTTCCTTCAATTCAATGTATTGTGACAGACAGACAATAAATCGATGAGAAAGCGGAACCGTCTTTTGTACTCAGAACAAATTCAATTCTGTCGGTATGTTCACACACGAGTAATTTTATCATAGACGAGAAACCTTGTTGCTATAAGTGTTGAAAGCTTTAGAAGTAAGGTAAGAGGGAGAATTTCTATCTACGTGTTAAAGGTTTTTTCATTGACATAGATCGATTCGATAGGTATTGAGTTCTGCAAGATGGATGCAACGTAGTTTTTTTTTAATAATTTATAGAATTAGGCGTTATTTTGCGGAGATCCTTAATACAAAAGTAATAATAAAATTATTTTGCTATAATCCGCGATACGGTAAATAGAAAATATATATAGTGTTAAATGTATAGTGGACTATCCGTATTTTCGTTTTACGTGCAGGATTCGTAAAAACACATGCACAAACCTCCACTACTTCCACCACAATACACAAGCACTAGACACATTCACTATCACAAACTCAACAATCGTTTCGCCCCGCAACCGAAGTAGTAGTAGATGTTGACGATTTAAAGCACTTGTTTACAAGTTTACTTGAATAAAGAATATTTTGAATTTGAATCATCAGGAGATAGACTCCACGACAAAATCGCAAAGCTTTGCGGATTATAGCAAAATAATTTTATTATTACTTTTGTAGTTTTTTTTCTTAAAAATTATTTTATGATATTCATCTAATGGCTTTACCAAAAATATTGCCTTTTCAATAAAAATTGTTTGTCTTAAGCTACCAAAGCTTACATTCAAAGAGAAAAGGTGACGAGAAAAATGAAGGAAACCCCCAGCCAAATTAGAAATCATCAATTCACGCTATAGATACAAGCGTAAAGATTGAAAAGCGCGAAAAACCATAAAAATAACTTTTATTTTTCATTGAATAATTAATTTATAGAATTACGCATTGCTTTACGGAGATGAAATGAAATGAAATGAAACTATTAAACAATCAATCAATGAGATCAATGATAAAATAGTAATAATAAAATTACTTTGAAGAAGAAAGATATGATATACTTAGAAGAAAAGTATGTCGGTACACAAGCTTGCGGTTCCTGCTTTGCGTCTTGCAAAAGTAAGTAAGTCATTTGTGGGTTTGGGTATAAGACTCTATAATAAAATCCGCAATCGATTTCATCTTTACCACTACAGCAGTTTAAAAACGCTGTAGTGGCTGATACAAAAAGCCTACTATACTATTAAGGATCATCTATATAAGGTGATGAAAATACGTGGATTTAGCTACTCCTCTACCCTGTACAAGATAGTAATAACCAAATGTAACTAGTTATAAGAATTTTATTTGAAAAGAGCAACCACTGAATTTCTTGCTGGCTCTTCTCGGTAGGAATAGTTTTCCAAACCAGCAGTAGATTTTGATGATTCAAAAGCACTTGTTTACAAGTTTACTTTAATAAAGAATATTTTAAATTTTGAATTGAATTAAAAAAACAGTGAATGTTACGCTTATTTCCTAATTGAAAAAAGGGTCATTAATTCTCTAATTTTATATATCTGATCACTTTCTTGTTATACAAAAAAAACTATTTAATCGTGCCTTAAACTATTGAATTGTGTCTTTTTTTTTTTCTTCATACTCAACCTTGCTTATTGTAAGTCTTTGTCTGTAAATATAAAAAGATTGACTTCGAGTAATCTTAAGTTTAATTCAAAAAGAAATGTTGAAATGATATATAAAATAGATAGCTGTAAACGAAACAACGTTTTTCAATTATCCGCCTAAACAGTTTTATTTGCTAAATTAAATAAAACATCGACTGAGTAAATTTTTCGCGGTATAAATTTTATACGATGCTTTCTTTTTTCAATGGAGCTTCAAGCTTCATTTGAATAAATTGATTTTTTTGCAAAAGGATTTTTTATTTTATTTATAAACTTTATTGAGCAACTACAATATATGCATATGCAAATAATTGCACAAAAGGTGAGCTTAATGCTTTAAGCATTATCTCCCAGCAAAACTTCAGAAGTGAATAAAAAACGTATGTAGGCCTGCTATAATATGACAATGAAATAGTAATCATAATTAGGACACAATTATATATTTATCCTGCAAGTAATTTGGCGTCTTATTAACACGTAATTGCATTTAATCTGGCGTCCCCGTTCTTTTGACGTCCGAATATCGGACGCCACTTTTTTCAACGTGTGCACTAGCATCCTATAAGTTCTACTAAACTATAGAACAAATATCGGTAGAAGCCAAAAAGTTGGCTTAGTGGTTGAAATTGTATAATTAATAATTCCGGATGAATTCGTAGCAGAGGTGCGGCGCTGTTGTAGCGTGTATATTTACTGTCGTATACCACTGTCATGTTTTGACTAAGAAACCGCTTATTTCGCGTCCGCGAATCGCGACGATGCCGGATATTTATATATTGTGTCATCATTATACATAATAAAATAAATTAAATAATAACAATTACTACACCGCATTTTTTAATAATGGCGTGGATATTCTTAGTAGAGTTCAGAAACATTGTCTTATATCAGTTAAAACTGTCCATTGACAAGGTTAGAGAAAACTATTAATGAAGACTTGATAAAATTCCATATTTTATAAAACAGTATGTATAAGTATTTTAAACCGTGTGATATCCGGCAGAATAGAATAGACCACCCTCGTACCTTACCGAAGTGTCGTAAGAGGCGACTTAGGTAAATGCCATGTGGTATCCGGCTGAATAGAATAGACCACCCTCATTTCTTACCGAGGTGTCGTAAAAGGCGACTAAGCTAAATTGACGTCAGGCAGGCGGATGGTCGTAAAATACGTTGCCAAATCATATGACAATATGTTTGTAACATGTTGTGCCGACCCCACTTAGAGTGGGGTAAGGGCAGGAAAATGATGGTATAAGTATTTCAGTTATTAAAAATACAATAGTAACATTACAAAAACACAGCAAAACTAATATTGTATATTATAGAGTGGAATGCGTAACTGTCCTTATTTCTGTTATCAGACAGTCCGTTTTTAGCACTCACCACTTTAAATGATGTCTTGATATTATCCTCATATTAATTTCGCTATATTTTGCATTGGTCCACTCCTAAATATATTCGAAACGATATTTATAGGCACACACATGTATATTTAGGTAACACACTCTATCTTTATTTAACGTGAACTCTACATTCTTTTTGCTTCTTGCCTTCTCTTATAAGTAGATGATAACATTCCGGTACTTTAATAAGGCATTCTATAATTATTATAAGACAAAGTCCACGAAATTATTTACACGAATTATGTGATCGATTCTCTTAAAATCTACTGAACAGATTTTTGTATTAGCTTTTACTAAAGTTTTAACTGAAATTTTTCTAGAAGTTAAGGTTAACTTACATTACGTATCATCATCATTCTCCTGCCCTTATCCCACTCTAAGTGGGGTCGGCACAACATGTTAACATGTTGTCACATGATTTGGCTATGTATTTTACGACCGGCCGCCTGCCTGACGTCAACTTACCTTAGTCGTACTTTACGACCCCTCGGTAAGAAAGAGGGTGGTCTATTCTACTCTACCGGATACCACACGGTGGGTCAACTTACCTTAGTCGCCTTTAATGACACCTCGGTAAGGAATGAGGATGGTCTATTCTACTCAGCCGGATACCACACGGCGGGTCGACTTACCTTAGTCGCGTTTTACGACACCTCGGTAAGAAATGAGGGTGGTTCATTCTACTTAGCCGGATACCACACGGCGGGTTAAGTTACATTACGTATGATAAATTATAATGTATGTATGATAAATTGTATTGAAGAGATTGATCAAATGTAAAAAACGATTGCTGGGAGTCTTACTCAAATGCGCCACGTAAACCAGCAGCGATACACTAATGTAGCAATTGAAGATCTACAAAATACAAAAAAAAAGTGCGGGATAGCTTGTCTTTATCTGTTATGGTTATCTTACAATAACTACTTCAATATTCAAAATTTCTATATTACGTTATCAATCTTTATCTAAATAAATGTGTTCGGTAGCTTCATTTCGTTCACTTTAGTTTATTAGCATTTAATATAGATAAATTGTCTTTAACAATATATGAATTTTTTGTGACACATTGATTTCAACGCAGGCGAAACCGCAAACACAATTAGTTATATTCTACAAGTAAATCAATCATTCTTGAAAACTTTTTAATCCCTTGACAATTGGATTCAGTATCAACTGAAAGCTCAACTATTGTGGGTGTTGACATGTTGATGTACCCTCTCTATATTTTCAAGTCGTTTACCTCAGAAAAACATGGTTATGTAATTAAAGGTAAGGCAATTTTTCACATGTCAGCACAACCATTGTTCCAATTTTGAGACATTAACTAACTGTAAGAATTACTTGTATAGTACTATACAATACAATTCAAGTAATGAAATAAAAGAAGACATCTTACGTAATGTACTGTAGGAACATGCTTTTAATGTAAGGGGCGCGGATCGCAAACAGCGTTATGACTTTGACCTTTTGCCCAAGCTACCTTTGTGTAACAATCGGTCGTTTAATCGAGTATTTATTAACCATTTAAGAATTCTATTGAACCTTTTATCGTCTAGATAATACAAAAGTTTTCATTTCACGGCTGAAACTAAGTGTTAATATTTTCGTGGACAATGTATATAATAAAATATAATATATTAAATGAAGATATTACTGTGTGGTTTCCGGCAGAATAGAATAGGCCACCCTCCTTTCTTACCGAGATGTCGTAAGAGGCGACTAAGGTAAATGCCCTGTGGTATCCGGCTGCATAGAATAGACCACCCTCATTTCTTACCGAGGTGTCGTAAAAGGCGACTAAGGTGAGTTGACGTCAGGCAGGCGGCCGGTCGTGAAATACGTAGCCAAATCATATGACAACATGTTTTTAACATGTTGTGCCGACCCCACATAGAGTGGGATAAGGGCTGGAGAATATATATAACAGATTAACAAGGTAAGCAATTACACAATAATTAGGTAAGATAAGAAATCAAAAAACATCTTTTTAAACCCATAAATATTAGGTCCTTACATATGAAATTGGCGTTTTGTCGTACTGGCCACTTTGATCTCAAATATTACCTTTATGGTTAGGAATTCTTAATTCAAATTCATACAGCTATTTACTCATGCATTTGTGTTTCAAACCCCCTAATTCATTTGTTTTTTCTTCTTTTGTTTTTTTCTTTGTGTCACTCTGTTTACAAAATGGAAAACATGAAATATCGCGTTATATCCGAGTATGAGTTCCACCGTGGCACCAGTGCTGCAGAAACGGCTCGAAGGATTAATGATGTGTATGGTGACGGTGTCGCAAAAGAAAACACAGTGCGTTTTTGGTTCCAACGTTTTCGTTCTGGAAATTTCGACCTGCAGAACAAGCCTCGTGGACGGCCGGAGACCAAAGTTGATAATGAAGAATTGAAGGCTATTGTGGAAGCGGATCCATCGCAAACCACGTCCGAGTTAGCTGCAGGCTCCGGTGTTAGTGATAAAACTATTCTAATCCACTTGAAGCAAATTGGGAAGGTGAAAAAGCTTGAAAGGTGGGTACCTCATGAATTGAGTGAAGCAAACCGACAAACGCGCGTCGACTGCTGCGTTACGTTACTCAACCGGCACAATAATGAGGGAATTTTAAATCGAATCATTACCTGTGATGAAAAGTGGATCCTCTACGATAATCGGAAGTGCTCATCGCAATGGCTGAACCCTGGCGAACCAGCCAAATCCTGCCCTAAGCGAAAATTGACTAAAAAAAAGTTGCTTGTAAGTGTTTGGTGGACTAGTGCCGGTGTCGTTTACTACAGCTTTCTTAAATCTGCCCAGACGATTACGGCAGATATCTATTGTCAGCAACTGCAAACCCTGATGGAAAAGCTAGCTGCTAAACAACCGAGGCTGGTCAATCGCTCTAGGCCACTGCTACTTCAGGACAACGCTAGACCACACGCTGCACAACAGACGGCTACCAAATCAGAGGAGCTTCAAATAGAATGTCTTAGACATCCACCGTACTCTCCGGATCTTGCTCCAACAGATTACCATTTTTTTCGCAATTTGGATAACTACTTGCAAGGAAAAAATATCAACTCCGATGGGGCAGTCCAAACCGCCTTCAAAGATTTTATTGATACCCGCCCGAATGGTTTTTTTAGTAAGGGGATCAATGAACTACCTATGAGATGGCAAAAGTGCATACATAGCAATGGTACATACTTTGATTAATTAAATATATTTCATTAAAAAAAACGACTTTATGTTCCTCTCATAGAAAACGCCAATTTCATATGTAAGGACCTAATATATAAATTATTCACTCAAGTAAGAGCCCAGTGTTTAACTTTCGTGTTCGATATTTTACCATGAGTATAATTTGCAACAATCATTCAAGAATACACTGATATTTAGAATAAAATATATGAATTTATTTGGCATAGAAATCATTACAAGAATTCACGAAAATGCTTTGGATACACGTTTAAGATTCAGAGTTCAGAGTTTAGGTTGGTAATGCAGCAACTACTTGTATTAAAGATACCTTCGTAGCCCCTTCTCTAAAAAAGAGTTGAAAATCTGCAATACACAAATTAGAGGAAGATTTAATATTATGATATAAAAGATAATCCAATATTTAAGTGAATTAATGAAATTGTTAACTGCAATGTTAATAATGCGCGGCTGAGCACGCGCGTACATTTAATTTCAGTACATGAATAATTGCAAATATTGTTTTATTAAATTCAGTTACTCATAATATACCTTATACAATATATATTTATATACTATATTAAATCGTTTTAGATATTTGTGAATCCGCTGTGTGGTATCGTGTTGAGTAGAATAGTTCACCCTCAATTTTTTCCAAGGTGTCGTAAAAGACGACTAAGGTAAGTTGACGTCAGGCAGGCGGCCGGTCGTAAAATAACTTGGTAGCCAAAATATGTAACAACTTGTTTAAAATATGCTGTGCTGACACCACCTAGAATGGGATAAAGGGAGGAGAATGTTTGCTCATATATGTAAGAGATTGCTCATAGCAATAAGGCCGCCTTGGCAGGCCTCAAATGTGAGATATCTCCAATGTGTTTCTCTCATCTGCTTTATATATTTTATTGTTGGAATGTACAATAAAGTTTTTTTATAAATAAATGATTATTAGATATATGTGAATCGGTTAGCTTTTTCATAAGTGTGTTTATTGGTATAGAATAGGCTGCGTAAAAATTAAATGTTTTGTTGTATTATGATGAAAAAATATTCCATATAATATTATATAAATGATACTCAACTGTAAAGTAGATTTAGTATTAATGTACCTCGAAAACCTCGTCGCTCCTGTCCGTTCTTTGAGACCAAGTTTGCTAGAACGAAACTGGGGCAGAATACCCAAATATTACGTATCTATCTCGCGCTTATATAATATTATATTATATTTGCACAAAGGAGACATTATCGCCGGATATTGGCTACGATGGACTTTCATCATTTATGTAAAAATGTTCTAAAATTTTAATTTCAGCGATATAGTTATACTTGCTCGTTGGCGCAGTGGGGACCCTGCCTTCAGCTCCGCGGGTCGCGGGTTGATTCCCGCCGAGGGCCAACATTTTCTACAAACAATTTGTTGGTTCTTCGAGCCTGAATGTGTATTTGTATTTAAGTATGTATTTAAAATTATGTATGTAGTATATTTACCAGTTGTCCCTCACCCATAACACAAGTATTAAGTTACTTACTTTGGGGATGGACGACCGTGTGTGTAAGTGTCCCACATATTTATTTATTTTATTTATAGGACTTGAGCCTTAATGTTGTCGTTTTCTCTTTTTCTGTGTTTTCGTTATTCTCTAGTGTTTATTTTTAGATTTACAATTGTGACTTTGTAACTAAGAATGATATGTTCGTCTATAATTGGTGCTACATATTTAATTTAAAACTATATTGGATATATGTTGGAGGATTTATTGTGTAATGCTGTTGAAGATCCGAATAAATAAAAAATTAAAGAATTTCATGTTTATTATTTTAGAAAATCGTATAAATGCTTTTCCAAATGTTCATAAACTGTTGAATTTGTGTACACTTTTGTATTTGGAAATAATATGGATTGCAAAGATTTCAAGTGTGAGAAGTAAGATAATACAATGACAATAATACGAACGATGATGTAAAAGATGATTTTACAAAGGATATGGTGTTGGGCTAGTTACACTAATTCCCTTGTCCCTATATCCTTTCTCTCTCATCCCTGGCCAACCCTTCACCAAAAGGAAAAGAGCGCGCAATAGGCTGCGGTCATCTGCAAGCTGCCAATAAGATAAACGCTGTTAGGAGCATCATCACACGCGCCTTAATTATAACATTTTCGCATACACATACGCTATACGCTTAACTATCTATACTTATTATAAAACAAAGTACCTAAAAGCTGTATGTCTGTATGTAATCGATTATCTCGAAATCTACTGAACGGATTTTTGTACGATTTGTACTAAAAGGTAGTGCGATTCTTCCGAAAGGTTTAGATTAATAGTACATTACGGTTTTATGTAAATTGTGTTGAAGAGGTCATGCAGTTGTAAAAAAACTCGCGTGCGCCGCGTAAACCAACAGAGATACATTAAAGTATTATAGAAAAGAATTGTAGATCCACAAAAGTATCACGTAAAAGTCCGCGACAGCATATCTCTATCTCTTATGGTTAACTCACAATATTTACTTTTATGTTCACAATTTCAATTAAAAACATAGCTACCTTTTATGGTAGAATAACAGCGAACTATATGTGCATTGTTCCTTGCGGGCCCGACCACCGAAAGTGTGTGTGGAAGTGAGTAAGTGAGTGAGTCCTTTACGAACATCCTAAGGATACGCTGTGAAACCTGAAGCCTGTTAGCATGTTTTCCAGGTAGGATACCTCCCTCATTCTCTATATATCCCGATCTTTTACTGAACCCCTTTACCCTAGAATCGTCATCGAATTAAAACTCAAAAATTAAATTTTATTAAGTATATTTTCTTTTATGATACTTGGGTCTCAGTATTTAATTTGAAAGCAGATTTTCTTGGAGGAATTTCTCGAATGCATGGTAAAGATGTTTCGTCACACTATCAAGGTTGTGATTTTGGTCTGTATAACTCTGGAAAGAAAAATATGTTACTGCAAAAAATATATTTTTTAAATTGTTTAATAAACTATGCTCTTTCAAAATAATAAGTTTCATCAAAATTAAATCATTATTTTAACATGCGTTTTTAATAGGTTCGACAATATAAAGGAGTAAAAATAATTGATGCACAAGAAAATATTTGTCTGTTTTTTCTGGTTTTCAATATTTATCTGCAAATTTTACTTATGAAACTAAACATAAGTAAAAGAAGAATAAGTATTAAGAAAGTATGGTATAATTAGTAGACACTATAGAGTACTCATACTAAGGTATATTATATAATTAATATTAATATAGCCTATTATCAGTATTAAATTAGTAGATTATGTATCAACTAATTAAATTGTTACATTTTAATTCTTCTTCTTCTTCTTCTTCGTCAGCCGATGGACGTCCACTGCTGGACATAGGCCTCTTCATGGGATCGCCACACCACACGATCCTGCGCCGCCTGGATCCAGTGGCTCCCTGCGACCTTTTTGAGGTCGTCTGTCCACCTCGTAGGGGGTCTACCGACGCTGCGCTTTCCGGTGCGGGGTCGCCATTCCAGCACCTTAAGACCCCAGCGCCCATCGGTCCTCCGCACTATGTGCCCCGCCCAGCGCCACTTCAGCTTCGCGACACGCTGAGCTATGTCGGTGACTTTAGTTCTTCTACGGATCTCCTCATTTCTGATTTGATCTCGTAGAGACACTCCGAGCATAGCTCGCTCCATCGCCCGCTGAGTGACTCTGAGCTTTCTTATAAGGCCCATAGTGAGCGACCACGTTTCGGATCCGTAGGTCATCACTGGCAACACGCACTGTTCGAAGACCCTGGTCTTCAGACACTGAGGTATTTTGGACGAAAAGATCTCGTGTAGCTTCCCGAACGCTGCCCATCCGAGTTGGATTCGGCGACTAACCTCTTTCTCGAAATTGGACCTACCCAGCTGGACCGTATGTCCCAGGTATATGTACTCGTCTACAATTTCGAGTGCAGAGTTCTCAACGATGACCGGGTGGAGCGGAACATGTGAGTTGGACATGATTTTTGTCTTACTCATGTTCATTTTAAGGCCCACCTGCTGAGATACTCTACTGAGGTCGTCGAGCATTGTGTTAAGGTCCTCCAGACAACCTGCCATAACGACTATGTCGTCGGCAAATCTAAGGTGAGTGATGTACTCGCCGTTGATGTTGATGCCGTATCCGTTCCAATCCAAAAGCTTAAAGACATCTTCCAATGCAGCGGTAAACAGCTTCGGGGAGATAACATCTCCCTGTCGCACACCTCGCCGCATTTGGATTGGTCTCGTAGTTTTGTCTTGGATACGGACAGACATTGTGGCGTTTTCATACAAACACTTCAACACTTGGACGTACCGATAGTCGATTCGGCATCTCTGGAGCGACCTTAACACAGCCCATGTTTCCACCGAATCAAAGGCCTTCTCATAGTCCACAAACGCCAAGCAAAGTGGCTGGTTATACTCCTCGGTTTTCTGTATAACCTGCCGCAGCGTGAATATGTGGTCTATGGTACTATACCCTTTTCGGAAACCGGCTTGTTCGGGAGGCTGGAAGTCGTCAAACCTACGAGCGAGACGATTCGTTATGACTCTCGAGAACAGCTTATAAACATGATTCAGCAGCGTGATGGGTCTATAATTCTTCAATAAGGTGTTATCACCTTTCTTGAAGAAGAGAACCACCACGCCCCTGTACCATGCTTCCGGCATAGAGCCTTCGTGAATGACGGAATTGAACAATCGCTGAAGGACTTTAAGTATCGGTTTACCACCCGCCTTCAGGAGTTCGGTAGTGATTCCGTCATCACCTGGAGCCTTGTTGTCCTTAAGTTGTTTGAGAGCCATACTAATCTCGTATAAGCTGACGTCCGGGATATCTTCGGTATAGTGTCGGGTCAACTTGGCTCTTGGGTCTTTTGCCAAATTGACAACAGGCTGTTGTGTTGAGGTGTATAACTGCCCATAGAACCTCTCAACCTCTCTCAAAATCTCAGGACGAGATGAAATGATACTACCAGTATCGGTCTTCAATCGCGTTAACTGCCTCTGCCCAATAGACAGATCTCTTGCGAACACTTTTGAGCCCCTGTTACGCTCAATAGTATCTCGAATGTGTTCGGTGTTGAAGCGTCGCAGGTCGCATTTCTGCGCCTTAGAAATCTGTCTATTGATCAGACGGTAGCGTGCCGCGTCTACAGAAGACTGTAGCCTCATTTCGTTCCTCTCATCCATGAGCTTGAGAGTCTGGGTCGAGAATTTACTAGTTCTCTTACGGTGTGTCTTATAAAATTTGGACCCCACCGTATGGACAGTTTCCACCAGCCTGTTGTTTACGTCATCCACAGAAGCGCAGTCAGCTAGGCAATCAAAACGATTCATCAGCTCGAGATGGAACTTCTCGGGGTTTTGGATATGAGCTCGAGTTGGTCGGAGCGTAGACTTCACCAGGCCGGATCTTTCCAGCTGTACGCATATATTCAATGTGCCTCTAACCAGACGGTGATCGCTACCGGTTTTCACAGTATTGATCACAGAGACATCATTGAATATATGACGCCTGGTCGACATAATGAAGTCAATCTCGTTTCTCGTGGAACCGTCGGGACTTATCCATGTCCATTTTCGATGCGGCCGTTTCTTGAAGAAAGAATTCATCATGTAGAGGTCCTCTCTCTCCAAGAAATCGGCCAGCATCTGGCCCCTGTGGTTCCGTTGCCCGTATCCAAATTGCCCTACTCTCACCTCTGTACCGCTTCGCTCGCCCAGCTTTGCGTTGAAATCCCCCATCACAACAGTGTAGAAGGTTTTGGAGGCATGCATGGCTCTAGATAAATCCTCATACATGGCCTCTACCTCTTCGTCTGGATGTGCCGATGTCGGTGCGTAAACCTGTATGACCTTCAGCGAATACCGTTCGGTAATTCTGAGTATAAGGAACGCGACCCTGCTCGACACACTCTCGACTTGAACAATGTTGTTGACAAGGGACTTGTGGACGAGAAACCCGATACCACCCTGGGACTGTTGGTCGCCCTCCCGGTAGTAAAACAAGTTGCCGGATTTTAGAATCATCGTGTCCTCCCCCTCTCTTCGGACTTCGGATAATCCTATGACATCCCACCGCAACTTGCTTACTGTTTCTTCCAGCTCGAGTATCTTTTCATCTTCCCTCAAAGTGCGTGCGTTGTACGTTGCCAGGTCCAGTCGTCGGGGTTGGCAGCGGAATCTCTTCCGGAGATTCTTGACACCCCCTGCCCCGCCGTTACCCAAACCGCTGCCAGAGCTGGGAATAGCGGAGCTGCCGGGAACTAGGGGCTGTGGTTTAATTTGTGATGCCATGAAGGTTTTGCCGGTAATCACCACGCTTGGCATGCGGGTTGGTGATCGCAGTGCTGACCGTTTTGCACCGACAGTGCTGCTGCCCACTGTCGGTCTGGTATTTAGGTCAGCAAAAAAAAAAAATGAAATGGTTATACCGCCATTTATCGGTCGTCAGAGCCTCGTCGGTTGATATGCAGGGTGCACCGCGTGCAGGTGAGGTTGACAATTGAGGAGACTGATTGGGACGAGCCTCCCCCTTACACCCCAATTTTACATTTTAATTAGTGGATACATAATCTCTATCTATCTCTATCTATTCTATCATTCTATCATTTTTCATTCATTTTTCAACATTAATCTATGTATATAGTGTTTCGTTATTTTTCTTTTTCTTCCTTCCTTTTTTTTCATCGTCCATATTTCATTTCCTTTCATTTTCTTTCTGTTACTCATAGGTTGGCTGGTAGAGATCCCTTTTGGGGATAAGTCCGCCTTTGTACATGTGTTTTTGTTCTTTCTTTTTTTCATATTTTTATGTTTGTACAATAAAGAAAGAAAGAAATAAATAAATAAATAAGGTAACAGTTACTTGTAGATACTGTTTTAAAATTATGAGCAGACATCACAAAATACTTGGCATAACTTTTTTTTAGTTTAATATATAAAGTGGCTTCGACTGCTCAGATTATTATGTGGCTAAAACCCTCCTTCTCAGTCAAAGAGAAAGATTCTATATTCGACCACGCTTATACGGATTGGTAGGTTACGAAAGTACCAGAAACTCCCCAGGGCTGTACCAGACCTCACTATGATATTTTTCTTTACCGAATGGTGCGTGATAAGATGTATTTATAAATGAAGCGCAAATTTTTATACAAAAGTCATAGATGTCCCGGTATTTGGATCCACGACTTGTTCGTAAAACGCGTGTGCTCTGAAGGCTCTGTTAACACAATTTGCAGGTTTTACTAATTAACATAATGTATACGGGACATGACGATTGATACTTGAGCGCGGGATACGTACCAGTACGTTTTCTGACGATCGATACTTAAGCGCGGAACGCGTAGTAGTACGGGTTGGTGTAACAACATTGTCTGTTTGAGGGTACAAAATATCAAATAATGTGGGTAACTAAATTTACGCGCAAAACGTTCGCTCTCCTGCAAAATACCCTCATATAATGTGTTAATAGTGAATTCGTATTTTTTTTTCAGATAGTATTCGTTTTTATAAAGTTATAAACACCTGCGTAACAACAACCGCTTATACTTATCTCAGATTAGTAGTATTATACGCAAATTTACTTACAATTTGTTGGAAGGGGATATCTTTTCGCTCTAACATTCTATAGAGCATCAATGAATTCTGAAAATGAACGTTATCGTCCTCCGTACCGTGAGCTAACAAGAAACTTTTGTTTCTGAATGCCTCCACCTTTAATAAATAAATATAGTTTTATTTATCGATGCAATTATCTGTTATGTTTCGTTAAACAATATTCATCATAGCAAATATTGATATATTTTAAACAACATTGGAGATGAAACTTTATACAGTGTCGATGCTTAATTTGTAATGTATATTTCACGAATACCAGTAAATAGGTTAAAAAATGTATTATGTACTGGATAATGTACCTTATTAGGGCGGAATTTGATTTATTCATAGCGCATATAATAAAACCTAAACGGTCTGAAAAATTAGATTAAGTCTGTTGATGCCGATTTAGTGTATTAAATTAGTCTAAAGTTTACTTAGTTTTAGAGTCTAAAGTTCACTTCTTCAATTCCTAAATTAAATATCTATCTCGCTAAATGCCTATACTACTTCACTCAATACCCAAATAAATAATAATAACGCCATCTAGGGAAATAACGACAAACGTTGTTCTTACCAATGTATCGGTCAAGAGCGTTGCGCTATTATAACCTGCCACATTATTTTTGGGAGTGTCCATGTACCTCTCCGTGTAGATGGTGTCTGAAAATATGGTAATTATTAAACATCAAAACATATATCTCAAATACTTAATAATTCAGTCAAAAAATATATATCTACATCATAGATATATGAGATGTTAAAATAAGCTTGTAGTTCCTTTACTGAGACTTAGTAGAGTAAGCGAATCATTTATGGGCTTCGTTTCTATAATAATATTCCACATATGAGGCTTGACTACACAAAGGTTTTAAATAAGTGTAAGGATGCACGCTATAACACGGTAGAAGACGGTAGAAGATTATGCAAAATGTGTAAAATGTGTACTTTTCGATAAAAGCAACATTCAGAACCAGTGGTCGTTTTGTTAAAGTGGTCGTTTTGTAAAATCTTTGTACAAACAAAATTTGTACAAAGATTATTCTAATTTGATTAAGTATATTTTAAACTTTCGCGATTCATACTAATTATTATATAAATAAACGGGTCACATCGCGACAAAATCCAATTACCTTTATACAAGGTTCGACGTTTCGGCAGAGTTGCATTCACCGTGGTCATTATTTTCGCCAACTAACCTCACTTGAAACTTGAACAATCCACATAAGGTCGCTTGCACACCACACTTGCCGTTTATTTATATAATAATTTGATTCAACAATAAATTTTTTCGACTGTCTCCATGATCCTATGAAAGCTAAACCATTATCCTAACTTTAAAACGTGTTGCCTTTAAATTGTAAAGGATTATAATTTTAAGCATGATATGCTTAAGGTATAGATCTTTGATTCTAAAAGTGCACGCCCCTCCAATGTCTTTACTCACACACATAAAACTTATGTACAGACGATATACACGCAAACTTTTAATTCTAATTGGTTATTCAGTTGCCGAACAGACACGAACGTAGGAGTACGTGTCGATTATTTCCAAAAGTACAGTCAGCATGTTACAAAAAAAAACAAAAACGGGGTCAGATAAATATTTTTTCTTTAACAGAGAAATATGGAAAATATTAAAAAAAAATGTGACGAAAAAAACGGACCAAACTTAACATCTATCATTATTTCATTAGAATAGAATAGAATATACTTTATTGTACACCATAATCCTAATATACAATTAAATGAGATATTGAACATAAAAACATTTTTTTTTATATATAAGTACATGATTACGAAGCACAATGGGCGACCTTATTGCTAAGTAGCAATCTCTTCCAGGCAACCCAAGCTTAAAGAACAATGAATAGTAATCTAAAAAAGGGGTGTACGTAACATATATATTTCAAAAATATTTAAAAAAATTATATATATATATTAAAAAAAAAAACAATAAATAAATAAAAGTAAGTACATATATCCATATATATTTTCAGTATAAAAAATATCCATTACAATATGATAGCTGCTAAGCCATTAAATAATATTTTTTCAAATTTTCCTTAAAGACATAAAGAGACTGTGCGTACCTTACCGAGAGTGGCAGTGAATTCCATAGCAGAACAGCTTTGACAGAAAAGGAATTACCATAGAAACACGAGGAATGAGAAGGGATTTTAAGGGTAAGCCGTTCACTTGATCGAAGTGAGCGGTGAGAAGATTCAAAACGAAATTGAAAACGGTCTTTAAGGTAAGAAGGTGAAGCTGTATTAAAAAGAATGCCATAAAGGAGAGAGAGAATATGGGTATTCCTGCGAAGTCGGATTGGGAGCCACTTGATTTTATTGCGAAATTCAGAAATGTGGTCATATTTGCGGAGCCCAAATATGAACCGAATACAAAAATTTTGAAGACGCTCAAGTGTATTCAATTGCTCCTCAGTAATATCGAGATAACAAATGTCAGCGTAATCAAGAATCGGTAAGAGGAGTGTCTGTGCTAACGCAATTTTAGTAGTCACGGGAAGGAAATTACGTAACCTACGGAGAGAACCAGCAGCTGCAAAAATTTTCCTGCTCACCTCACAGATTTGTGGTCCCCATGACAAATGTTGATCCATAATAATACCTAAGTTTTTAACTTTATTTTTATAGGGAATGACAATACCATTAAGAGACACGGGAGGTAGATCCGATAAGTTAACTTTGGAAATTTGTTTCGAACTTCCAATAATTATGACTTGGGATTTGTCGGGATTAATAAGTAAACCAACAGATCTACACCAACTCATGATATTTGAAAGATCTCGATTTAATATGGTAATAGTTTTAGAGAGATCAACTATGGATGAGTGTAAGTAGATTTGGAGATCATCAGCATACAGGTGGTAGAAAGAAGAGATGTGATGACTGATAGAATTAATAAAAATTGAAAATAAGAGAGGAGATAACACGCCACCTTGCGGTACACCGGCTTTAATAAGAGACCAATCAGAATAAGTGTCCTGAATTCGTACTCTTTGCCGACGCCCATGCAAGTATGAATGAAACCAATCAATCACCTCAGGAGATATGTTAAGAGAAGTCAAAAAACTTAGTAAAATATCAAAGTCAACAGAACTGAAAGCATTGCTGAAATCTAACAACATCAGCACTGTTACTTGTTGGTTATTCATAGCGAATCGGATATCGTCAGTTACCTTCACCAAAGCGGTAGTCGTACTATGGCCGTTTCGAAAACCAGATTGTAAAGAATTGAAGAGATTATTATTTGTAAGAAAAAGACTTAACTGTTGTTGCACCAGACGCTCTAACACTTTGGATAAAAAAGGCAGTATCGAAATAGGGCGATAGTCTAAGTAACAAGAGGGATGAAGTTTTTTAGGTAAAGGGATCACAACAGCGTCCTTCCAGGAATTAGGAAAAGTAGCGGAGCGGATAGAGTTGTTCAGGATAGCAGTAATAAAAGGAAGTACTAAATCTAAAATAGGAACAACCATTTTGCGACTAATAGAGTCAGTACCGACGGCATCAGAATTAACAGCAAGAACACTTCTCTCAACATCACTTACAGTGAATTGATTAAAATTAAAAATAGGGATGTCAGGAGTAGGTAAAGCAGAAAGTTGATCTAGTGTATTTACTTTAATAGCCCCGTTTATGGTAACAGATGAGGAGAAATGCTGATTCAGCAGATTTAAATCTAAATTTTTAGAGTCTATGTCATGATTTGCTTTTCCAACCCCAAGTGACTTGAGGAATTTCCAAACTCGACCAGAGTCTTTTTCCTCGACAACAGATTTATAGATATGGCGTCTTTGTTGATCTCTACACATCCTGTTGCAACGATTCCGTATAGTTTTATATTTCTCTCGATTATCATCAGAAGGATTACGTCTATATTTTGATTTAGCATTATTTTTTTTTTCTTGTAAAGCTCGTAATTGTGATGTGAGCCATGGGGCAGGTAAATGTTTCAGCCTGACAGGTCTAATAGGCGCATGTTTATCATAAAGTTGAGTCAAAATTGTATTAAAAGCAGCTACTTGTTCATTAACAGAAGTGACATCAAGACACGCAGTCCAGTCTGAGTTTGCTGCATCTTGCCGCAATCTATCTATGTCCAAATTACTAAAATTGCGTTGCAGAAGAATTCTTGATTTAGCTTTAGGGGGTTTAATTTTGTAAGACAAAAAGAGAAGGTCATGATAAGAAAAGGCAGTGGCAGTACATTGACCATATTTTTCAACATGGTTCGTAGAAGAAACTATAATGATATCTAGAAGTGATGGAATACAATTGGGAAAAGTGTGAGTAGCCTTTAATGGAAGGATATGCAAATTAGCAGCAGAAATCACATTGTTAAGACGGGATGATCGGTGGTCATGCTTAAGGAGGCAGGTATTGAAGTCCCCCATGATTACAGTATGACTATAAGATGGCGAATATTTATGTAAAAGATTTTCAAAAAAGGAAAAATAATCTACTGTAAGGCTCGGGCTATAAAACACACCAAGGAGCAGTTTTATGTTTGATATACATACCTCCAAAAACAAGTGCTCTGCACCACAACCTCCTTGGGCTTGTGATATATCTAAAACTGTGCTAGGTATATGGGAGCGAAGATAAATAGCAACCCCTCCACCCGTCCTCCCAATGCGATCATTGCGAATTAATTGATATCCCGGAAGAGAATAACAAACCGATGGCAAGCAAGGCTTCAACCACGACTCAGAGATTAATATAGCGTGGATGTTTTTATTTTCAAAGGTAGATAGAAAATCAGGAAAATGTGCAGGAATACTCTGTGCATTTATGTGAACAACATTGAAATTCTCTAAAACATTTGGGAAATGTGAACTTAGATTGTCACTCAAGGTAATGCTATGGAAACTATCATCACTGCCTATTTCAGCAGATGAGGAAAGAAGTGAAGAAAAACATTCTTCTTCTAGGCTATCATTTGAAGACATTGTAATGCTGACAGCTCAGTTGAGATAATATAATTAATAAAAGGGGTAAATATATATATATGTATGTCAATAAGTATATAGTAAATAATATGTACAATAAGTTAGTATATAGTATTATAATAAATATATATTGAATATTATTATTTTAAATATATATTTTGTGTGTACCTCCCAGCTTTGTGTATAAAGAATAAAAATAAAATAAATTATGTAACCAAATTACTTTGTAACAAAATGAAATATTATGATGCAAATCCTACAAGTACAATAAAAGAAAAAATACGTTATTTTAAAAGTATTACATTTCATACATTAAATACAATAACATGACAAAGCAGATTTATATTAAACATATCAAAAGACAAAAGACAAAGACAAAGGACAGAAGTAATAGTAAAACTATTTTGCTATAATCCGCGATAGTATCGCGGGAACAATTCGTTATTTTAAAAGTATTACATTATATACATTACATACAATAAACATATGACAAAGCAGATTTATATTAATCATATCGAAAGATAAATTTTTATTATTACTTTAAAAACAAAATAAATTTATTACTACTTTTGTATTATGGATCTCCGCAAAGTAACACCTAATTCTATAAATTATATCGAAAGACAACAATAACACAAATTGTGACAAATAAAATAGAAAAATTCTTTAGATGGACCTTATTATAAATCATTAGGAGAGACCTAAATAATATTTCTTTCAATATTAGAGACCCACTATTCTTTTAGCAAGACCGAATGTGATATTAATTAAGTGGGTATAAGAATTGTAGTTACTGCTATGTAAATAAACAAAGGTAAGTAAATTTGTTTAATAAGCGATTAAGAATGTGGGTAATCTAATAGTTAGTGCTAAGTAATAAACAAACGTAAATAATTGTTTTACTTGGAGTCTTGTAAAACTATTTGTTTTTCATTAGTCTTTTTGTACGAAATGTGGTAACTTTGGAGACTGCCTGCTTAGTCGACCCCGCAGTAGTTTTAACACTGGTTTCGGCTGGTGATTTCGTTGCCGCTGGAGGACAGGGGAAGTTATCAAGATCACAATAATTATCCACTCGGTGTCGAGCTCCATTGGAGTCTATTACATAAATGTTCCCGTCCCGAGTCCAGCATTTACTAATGCCAAACCGTTTTCTTGCTGCAAGAAACATGTCATGACGTACTTTCGTTAAAAATTCGGATTGAGTATAGCCGGTGCCTTTGAGTTTTGATTTAGCCAACCAGACTCTATCTCGGATAGCAACTTCACTAAATTTCACAGCAATGGGTCTGGTTTTAGACACAGACGGACGACCTAGTCTATAAGATGACTTGATGCTCGCTGGAGAAAAGTGAGATAGTTCCAAATGCTCAGTAACGATGCTCGTAACCAAAGAAGTCATGTTTTCTGACTCTGTTTCGGGGACTCCATGCAGTAAAAGTATTTTTCGTCTTCTGCGCATTTCCTGGCGGTCAATTTCTCGACCCAGGAATTCGACTTGACGTTGTAATGTGTTGAGTGCTGACAAGATGAAAGTTTTGAAGACAGAAAACTCCGCCGCCAAAGAAGAGGGAGACGGTTGACTTACCGCAGATGATGCTTTTTTTTGCAATTCTTGCTCGAATTCATTCATCTTGTTATTAAATAATTCTGCCATGGACGTTAAAGAATCTTTCAGTGAATCCATAGTGTGTACCAGTGAATATCACAATGTATAGGAAAAAGCGATTTTACATAAAATAAGTTTAAAGGACACTTGTAGCTGGTAGGTAGCGTATATTACATATCACAACTCATAGAAAAAGATATATGCATGTAATATTAACAATATTTCAATAAATTGAACACTAAAATTTACAAGAGTAAAATCTAACGTTGTTTCTTATTTCACGCCTACCCCGCAATTTTTCCCTACCCCGCAATTTTTCATTATTAAAGCCATTGCTATAATTAAGGAACGAATTGACATGATTGATAGAAATATGTGGGAAAATACGTGTCGAAATGTGAATGATATTGAGATAGAATATATGATAAATTCTGACATGGATTTTGAATTTATAATTAATGTTGAGTCCGAATCTAAAGAAAGCGACGTGAGTGAATAGCGTTAAAATTGTAAATATTTTTTGCTGTTTAGTTTTTTTCTTTTTTTGCTAATAAAATTAATGAAAAGACTATTGTACATTACGTTTTATTTATCATTCTAATAGTTGCATTATGAATATATGATATGATCTTTATTAAATTAAGTTGACAAGCTAGCTCTTGATTGCGAATTCACCTGATGGATTCTGTTGTAGTTTAAGATGGAAGTGGGCTAACTTGAAAGGCTTTGGAGATTAAACGTAACCATTCAGGGTAACCATATGATAACCATTCAGGGTTTTTACACGACATCATACCTGAACGCTAAAACGCTTGGTGGTACGTCTTTGTTAGAAGGGTACGTCGGAAGTATCTATCTAGTCAAGACCAGGGATAAATTTTAGAAATATACTGATATGTTTTTTCTAGGATTCGAATGCGGAACTTCTCGTTTACAATCCACCGCGCTTACTATTACTCAAGGCAAAACATTAAAAACTTACTTTTTATTCTGAAGAATTTTCAACATAAAATTGATTATAAATATGAAATTAATTTTATTTTTATGCAAACGTTACTCGTAACCCGTGTAACCGGATTGGTTGGTCAACCAGTGCACAAATGATAGGAACGCGTGACAGAATAGACGCCATATAAATGCTTGACTTATACGAGTCGAGCAATTAGTTGACCTTTAAGTGCGCGAATGAGTCGAGTCAACTTTGAAATTGCTGCGCGCACACATATAAAATAGTACAGTCAATATTTTCTCTCACACATTAAAATAATGTAATTTGGTGGAGGGGCGTTCACTTTTAGAATGAAAGATCTCTTATGAGTTTAGATTGATAAGTATTAATACAGCATCTATCTAAAGAGCTTTTCAATTAATGGATTAGACTTTACCATTTTTCAGAAGTTAGAATGGGTATCAATGTCAGCTGGAAAATACCAACTATTCTGTAGCGTTTTTTACATCTTAAATGGATAAGGCTACTCCCGGACGCCTTGAATTTCGATTTTTTTTTAATAATTCAACAAATAACACGCTTGAACCTTTCTTACGAGTTACAGTGTTTCGGAGAAAACTGGATGAAAATCCGTTTAGTAGTTTTTGAGCTTATTGTGAACAGACAGACAGCTGCGGTGTGTCACTTAGTTACTCACATAGTGATACTCATATGGTTCAAAACAAGTTATACATTTAACCATCTTAAAAATCATTTCGATAAAAGAAAATATCACGGTACGAATACCTTCTATTGCGTAATTCTGAATCATAAAATTCTAGTGTGAGTTTAGTTTTATAAAACTCTAAAAAGAGTATCTCTCTTTTTAGTACATTAACTGTTTACCGTAATACTTCCAGTCTACAACAGGGGCAACAGAAATTGCGCATTTGAAGACATCTCCACCGCGTGCTAACGCCATAGCGGCAGCATAACCGCCATACGACCAACCCCAGATGCAGGTGCGGTTGCTGTCCAACCACGTTAAGTTCTTCTGGAGATATCTGTTTTAAATAAATTATACGTGTATGCTGAATACATATGATATAACAGCGAAAATTTGAACTTTTAGTTATTGAATTTATCATCATACTACTTACTGCCCTTATACTCTAAGTGGGTTGTTATAAACATGTGGACACATGATTCGGCCGCGTATTTTGCAACCAGCCACCTGCCTGACATCAACTTACCTTAGTCGTATTTTAAGACACGTCGGTAAAAAAGAGGGTGGTCTATTATTCTCAGCTGGATACCACATTTCGAATCGACTTACCTTAGTCGCCTCTTACGACACCTCGGTTAGAAATGAGAATAGAGAACACGGCATGAACTTATTATATTTTTCAGTAATTTAATTAAGTTACCTAATTCATAATATCGACAACAGAAAACTTTGTATTTAATTTAAAACGATTGAGAATAGATTACGCGCTAAGATGTCCAAAATATTTAGCTCTCTAGCTTAGGTTCCAAGAGACTTAATTACAATACATAATTAAAACTGTATTAGTACATCGAATACCAATGACTTATAATTGTGTGTTTTAAAACTTCTATGCTCTTAATTTGAGATTAAATTTGCGCTTAAATTCACAGATATCTGAAGACCAAAATACCTGGTAACATCGATCTGGTCGTCAACGTCTACGGTTCCAAAACGCCGGTTAACAGCGAATAAATTGTCGACATCTCGCAAGCTCGAACCTCGACCATCAATACTAGCTACCGCAACACCATAATGACTAGCCATGGATGAACCCCAATCCATAAACCACTGTTTCGTGACAAGCGCTGTTTCGGGACCTCCATAACTGAAATTAAATAATAATATAAAACATATATGAGTATTATGTATGAGTATGAGGGCTTCAATGCACTATGTACATTTGGATGATCAATAAATATTATTATTATTGTTATTATTATCTACTAAAAAAATTGATGCTCCAATCTTAAGGAAATATGACAGATTTGTTTGAGGCAAAAGTGAATCGTATTACGGACTTTATCTTGTGAGTTGGTTGATATTTTAGCAAATTATTTCTTTTATATAAATGTTATCAGAGTCCAGGTTTTGTAGTTCGTGACAAAGTTTCGATTATAACTTGAATTATCTTTCTCTCACAGTTTCAGGTCTCTAAGTACGTATTCGTACTTCGTGATTATCATATATTTAATGTAATATGTAATTCGACTATACTGTAAAATCGAAAAATTTGCAGTCTTAATTATGGTTAGTTTAGCATAAATTATATGATTAAAATAATAAAAGAAGTTACTTAAAACTTACTACCATGAGGCAGTGAAACAATAGAAAACATTATAATATATTAAGCAAATGCATGATTATTTATTATAAATGAAACCGTCATCATGTATTTATTATTGGACCACCAATAATGGTATGTAATAAAAATGACCATAAAAACTCAAATGTAGAATTAAAAATGGAAGTTGAAGGTAAACTTTTGTGTGAATAAACAATTTTGGGAATAAATATTCCATCGATAAATCTTCAGCGTTACTTACACATAAACTAAAAGCGGTATATTCGAGCGGGAGGTATAGTCCGAAGGTACTTGAAGAAGGGCGTCTGCGTCAGATCGTCCATCGCCCATTGGTATTGTCATCCGTAAGACAACTGGGACATTTTTGGACGATATCAATTCCACAAATTGTGTTCTATCATCCCATAGAGATATTAAAGTACCGTTCTGAAATTAAAAAAATTATATTGATTAAATCCATGACATGAGTTTTATTTGGGAATGTTATAGTCATTTGGTCTTTATAATCATTGTTATTTGTTTGGGAATTTGGGGCATTCAGAATAATTGTGATTTAAGTACATTTTTGAATTATAGCTATTCAGAAGTCTAATCGCCGTTTGGATATTTTTCATTGATTTGGAAAATTTACCGTCTTGTAAGTCATGCAATTGTAGTAAGAATTAAAATTAAAACAACGGTTTTAATCCATTTACGAAAATTCCAATATACAATAGTTTCGCAAATGGTCTAATTTTATAGCAAAATTGAAATTCAATAAGAATCGTTTTTTAAGAATATTGTTACGAACATCCGAAACGAGTTCGTAATGCATTTGTCACAGAATTCGAATTGGACGGTCGCAGTGTTACGAACATGCGAAAAGAGTTTGTAATGCATATGTCATATAGTTCGAATTGGACGGGGCAATTTATGAACATGCAAAAAGGGTTCGTAAATTAACCGTCATAGAGTTCAAATTCACTTAACGCTACATTTGGCGTGTATCAAAACACGTTTACAAAAGAATTGTTTACGATCTTTCCAAGGTCTCGCAAATGTTCTCGAAATCGGTTCGTTCGATATATAAGCTGAGGTATCATGCGCCTCGATATTCAGTTTGCGAATAACGACCAAGAGTGAATAAACAAGCGAAAATAAAAGTGACCTCGCCATTCTTATTGGACAACGGACTGTGTAAAGACTGTAAGTAGTAAGTCTGTACTAAAAAGTTGAATAACGTGTTTCTAACGAGTCACCAGGTATTTTTATCCAAATCTACGAACCCCTGTACGTAACAATATTATCGTCTTTTTTATATTACTTTGTCATTTAGTAATCGTTCAATCATCTTTTTCTCTTTAAACTTATAGGTATCTACGACTGTTAATGTTCTGTTCAAGGATTTTCTACACTAGACTATCTTAGCTGAATCCAAATGGATCTCTGTTATTATATTTAAAGTCTTCTGTCTATTCATCATTTATGCCACTCCAAGTGGATCGATACATACTTTTCGCTTCCATTCTCTTCTATCATTTGTCAACTCTAGCGCTACTCCTTTCATATGGATGTCATACTTCACCAATCCAACTATTTTTTTTTCGGCCTCCCTCTAGTCACATATCTATTATATTTACATTGATAATCAACACTAGTTTAGTCACATTATTTTTATCTCGCTTCATTATATGTCCATACACTTTTAATCTTGAGGTCTTTTTCCATCTTGACATTATAATGTCTGTCAAAAATCTCAATTTTTCCATAATTTAAAGTTGGCATCCTATTTACATTTTTCTTCTTCGACATCAAAGTGGCAGGCCAAAAGATAGAGAGAGTGATTGACTTCTGCAACTCATCTTAATGGGAAAGGTTTTCGGAAAACGAGGTGTGGGTTGCAGAATGAAATCTTGGCTTCGCAACGTAAGGGAGTGTACGGGAATTGCGAGCGCAACTGAACTGTTCCGGCTAGCGAGGGATAAGAATGAATTTATGACGCTGACTGCCAACCTTCGCTAGTCGGAGAGGCTTGAAGAAGAAGAATCCTGTTTACAACTTACCAAATCGTATATAAACGTTTGTGGTATTTCAGGTCCGTCACAGTTGATCACGACTCGCGATCCGGGGCCGAAGACTGCAGTATTGTATGAAGACTTGCCGCCGTCAGTGCGCTCTATATTGCACGTGAAGCAGGAAACATTACCATACGAGTCCACCGAGTATATATGCTGTTCGGTCGTATCCGATATGCCGGGCGCTCTATACCAGCTGGAATTTTAAATTGACTTAAAAATAATATCACCTTCGATTACACAACCTTTTTTTGTTAAATAGTTTTTGTAAATAAAACATAGTTATAATATACTATAGTTCTCATAATAATTTTTGATTGAGTTACTACTCAATTTATTTACTAATTTACTAAATTAATTTATTTACTAATAAATACAAACATTTGCACACTATCTATCTATACTTATTATAAAACAAAGTTAAGAAAAGCTGTTTGTCCTTAAGCGATAGATTTTCTCAAAATCTACTGAACGGATTTTTGAACGGTTTTTATAAAATATAGTGTTGTTCTTTCGGAAGGTTTAAAATAATAGAATTAATAGTGGTAACGGTTGAAGAGGTCGTTGTGAAAAGAAACTCGCCTACTGGTAGCTTTAGTCAAGTGGGTCGCGTAAATCAGATATTACTAAACTAATGTACTAGAGAATTGTAGATCTACAGAAATACAACATAAAGTCTGCAATAGCATGTCTCTATCACTTATGGTTAACACACTATAACTACTTTTCTCACTCATTTCCTCATGGGCGAAGCTAATCAACATAAAAATAAATAAAAAACAACAGAGAGATAGGTGCCAAACGGCTTTACTTTTATATTTTTTTTCCTGTTGTTTATAAATGATCATTTGAATCTATAAAATGTTACTAAGCTCGAAGACGAGGTACTCGATCAAGTATCAATACTTTATTGCCGTTTATATGGCATTATGGTGTTGTGATTAGTATTTATTTAGTTATGTACCATACAAAACGCTAGGAAAACATTAATAATCAAAAAAAAGTGTAGAAAGGTCGACTTATTCCCTTGACAGAGATCTCTCCCAGCTAGCCTAAGATGTTAGTCAATTCATAGTAAAGTAGTTTTAGTATAAATTTAAATTACTAATAATACACTAACTTATTATATAATCTTTCATATAAAATACTGACATGCATCTTAAATATACACAGGCACACATGCATACATACACACTCGACCATACTCACACTAACACACTCGCGCGCATATATAAACACGCACGCAACACACTTGTCCGCACAGAGACACACACCCACACGCATTCACAACTACACACACAGACACACACGCATGCATGCACGCACACATGCTCATTAATACAAACTAAGTTAAATTACATTCAACTTTTCTATATTTTCACCATCATTTTATTTCAGTTTATAATTATAATTAACTATAATGTACTATCATTACTATAGTTATTATATCTATATTACTTACATCACATCACCGTCAGTCCAACGCAAAATTTCAGCTACACTATGAGTAGTGTTGGTTCTGCTCTTTGAGGTCCATAAATCAGTGGTTCCTTCACTTACTTGCACGATTTGCTTGTAACGAACTCCACCCACCGTCTGGATCATAAAGAAAAGGTAATCGAAACATAGCCCAAAGACTGTTTGAGTGTGCAGAATTTGCAGGGTCAAGAAGTGCAGTCTCTAGGGAACGAGGGCCCTAAGCGCGAAATTTGGTAACACGCATGCTCGCAAATGAGGAGTGGAATAGGCATAAGAAGGTTCTTTAGAAAATTATGTTTAAAAGGGAGCAAAAGGAAAAAGAAGAAAAACAGACAGAGGAGAACATTAAGGAAACGGACATCATGAAGAAATGCATATGCGGTCCCATGCTGATTGGAAGTGAAAGAGGAGGTCGTTTAGTCCGTGCGAGTCGGACACTCCTTACTAGTACGGGCTAGTAGGCGTCCGGCAGGGATTTTTCCGCCTCGCGAAAAAAAAAAGTCCAAAGGCTTTGCAAGCTGAAGTGGTAGTGGGCTGGTCACATATGCCGCAGAATCGACAACCGCTGGGGTAGACGTATTCTGGAGTGGAAACCGCGCCTTGGCAAACGCAGTGGACTAGTGGCTGGCATAGGTTGGGAACGATGAGCTGAAGACCGAGCTCAATGGCGTGCAATGGGAGAGACCTACATCCACAGTGTCCACAGTGGACAAGTACAGGTTGAGATGATTGAACACGCAATCCTCAGAGCGAAAAGTATCGTCAAAGTCACTTAATCAACGGGCCCGTTCAAACAAACAAAAAGATCAGTCTCTTATTAAAACATAATATTTCTTTCTATAAGTGTGATTTCTACAAGTTTTGACATGTTGCATATCAACACTCAATCAACAATCTATGTATTGATAATCACAATAAACAAAACATTTGATGCCTTGTTTTCAGAATAAACTGCCCCCTTGGTGAGAACAACTTAGTCTAGTCAAATATCTTTGATTAAACGGGTTGTTCGTTACCAGAAATATGCCTTAACGATAGCTCATTTTTTCATCCGGCGTCGTTAACAAAATATATATTTTATATTGTTTACTCACTTGTGGCAAGATGGCGATAAAAGAGTTCCCTTGGGGATTAAAAATCAAAGTAAGAGCGCTATCAATCCAGCCGTTGCTTTCAGTATAATTATAGATCTGAAAAAATGATATTTAATGAACTTGGTTTGCAAAAAAATGCTATGTTGAGTACAAAGCATTTTTTTTACTAATATATCATTTAATTAAATATGGCTAAGTTACGTTTTGAACATAGTTACTACCTAATTCACAAAAGTACTTATTACATAATCACTATACTAGCGTAGTAATTATAAAAAAAGATAAAAATAAAAATAAAATAAAAAATTAAAATAGCTCTAGTCGACGTGTTAAATATTTCGCTTTCTAAGACATCAAAAATACTTTTTAAGTTCTACAACTTTAAGTGATGTTGATATTTTTTCTTGATCGTTTTAATTAAAAGTAAAAAGTAAATTAACTATCAATATCATCGTCGTCACTTAACCTTTAAGAAAATTCGTATTTTTCATAAATTATTAGTTATAGTTATCAGATTATATGAATAGATCTTACTGGAGAGCATGCAGCAGCAACTGTGCCATTCGCTTCAGAGCATAAATCAATTCTAAGCGATGTTTGTACTCGATTATTCCACATGATAGCTATTGTGTCATTACCAACAAAATTGACTGTTCTCAAAACTGGACTGAAATTTGAAAAGTAGTATAATTGAAAAGTAATATCAATTAAATGATAAATATGACATTATCACCATTCGAGTTCAAGTCAACTCGTCAAACTAGTTTAGTATCAAAACAATCATCCTGCCCTTGTCCCACGTTAAGTGGGCCGGCACAACATGTTACAAACATAGTTAATATATAGACACCGGCTATACTCACGTCTAATTTTATCGGGTTAGCTCGATGTATTAACTATGAATACTACTCACGATAGTTTCAATTTAAAAAATGTTACAAACATGTTATCACATGATTTGGCTACGTATTTTACGACTGGCTGCCTACCTGACGTCAACTTACCTTAGTAGTATTTTACAAGTCGGTCGGTGAGAAATAAGGGTGGTCTATTCTACTCAGCCGGATACCACACGGCGGGTCCACTTACCGTAGTCGCCTTTTACGACACCTCGGCAAGAAATGAGAGTGGTCTATTCTACTCAGCCGAATACCACACGGCATTAGTGTCAAAAAGTTAATGCAAAAAAACATCATTAATATCTTAATTGATAGACGCTTCGTGGATGACAGCAATCCCAACTGATAGTAGAATCGTTCTGGTACTACAACTCCAAATAATTAATTGAAACGTATCAAGACTTGCTCAGCAGACCTACCATGAACTCTTATTGCGACTCAATTAAAAACGTGAACTAAATTGTTTTGATTTTTCATACCATGACGTCTTAAGTTGTTTCCGAATGACCTTCGGAATTCGTCCTAAAAACATTTGAGTAAAAGAGACAGAGTTATCTATAGTTTATATAGCGTTTTTCTTTTCAAACACTACGACCCCAATGCAATCCACACTTCATGGTAGGAAAAGAAAGCGGTTACGTTTAGGTACTGACTTCGAATTGAATCGTTTTCTGAAAGTTCATGATAGGCCTACAGTTTGTTCTATATGTTATAACCGCATGTCAGAAATACAATTTCCGTACATACGTTTAAGTTCAAAATTGAAAATGTGTATACATTCCAAAACACACATTCTTTTACACACACAATTCCGGACTTTAACCCCAATGTGTAAATCGATATTTTAAATGGACTTAAGACACCTGGCGTATATTACCTGGCGTATAGGGATTTTTTACTACTGGTAAAAAATCCGTATAATGCGCACGGTGATAAGTTACAATTAAATGAAGTCATTAATGCTTTTGTGAGCTTTTCTTTCTTAATGTCCTCCGTAAAACTATTAAGAGTTTAATCGCCAAGGTCTTCCGGGAATTATAACTTTACTTGACGAACAAAATAGTCTGAATGTAACTTACTCTGCAATATCCGTAGGAGCAGTGAATACCGTGTCTGTGTTAGTCTTTAAATTTCTCAAAGTTATCGTCACCGTTGGATTTCTTGTTCCAGACTGGAGAAAAATGTAAAACTCTAATTTATATTTCGAACAAATTTATAGTCATAAAAGTAAAGTAACGGCCTGTCACTTTCCTACTACTGGGCATAGGCCTCCTCTCTTTGTTTTTGAAGAGAAGGATTGGATTATCAGACCTACCATTCTCCAATGTGGATTGGTAGGTTACACGTAGTCCAAGAATTCTCTAGAGACATGCAGGTTTCCTCATGATGTTTTCCTTAGCAAAAAAGCGTGCGATACATTGCAATAATCAATTAGCCACATAGGTTTTAGCAGAAGAACTCAACGACGGGGTTACAACCTGTGACCCCCTCGAAAGAGTCGCACGGTTTCACCGGTAGGCTATCACAGCTTATTTTTAATACCATTTATTACACATGACATACATGTTTACACATGTACAAAAAAGCAATTCAAAATACGCTTATCTCATTATATCTTATATCTTATATCATTGATGACTCTCTAAATGATAAGAAAACTAGGATTTCTGTTGTAGCTAAACACTAGATGAAAGTTTATGCTATTCGGTTTGTTGAATAATATTATATTATATTACTCCAATTATCATTTTTGCTGATTCTAATCAACAAAAGTCAACTTCAATAAAGAATAATTTGAATTCGAAAAAAGCATTTTAATATCATTATTTTATTTCAATGAAGTTAGACCGCTTCGTGTTAAGAATCATTCACACTACGACTGGAAGAAAAACTCTTTAGTGAATTTAATTTACATAATAATATCCTTTGGGCATATTTTGTACCCTTATTTGTATTGCAAACTTTTATTACATGAATAAGAACTGAACAAATATTATAACAAAAATACAGTTATCTTTAAATTAAGGGCATGATTATTGAACTTATGATATTTTTGATACAATTTGACTTACGGCGAGGGTGAAACTTCTTAAGAAGGACTTTTTAGATCGCCACGAGCTCTATCTCTTGGTAGGTAGAAAAACAAAGTGGAGCTCAAAAGTTGTCGCGATGTCTATATAATAATAGCATTAGAAAATAGAGGTCAATTACGCTGTCATTTGTAAAATCATTACAGCTCAGTTAAGAAAGGGCGGGCTCGAAAATAAGATCGATCGACCCGGATCGATTCCATATATCATCAGCTCAGTCCGTTTAACTTCCTTTACTTTTTTTCAAATTAAATTCTTTTTATGTTTTCTAAAACAAAATACCGAGCAAAGTTCGGTCAACCGGTACTTTTCTGTTAAATGGTCATGTAAGTCTATAAGTATGCAGTACAGCGCCATCTATTGGATTATTACCATAATGCAAAACACCTCTGGGACGGGATGAAAAACAGTCTCCTCTCATTACTCCAAAAAAATGAAGGAGTTTCTCATCTTTATCCTATATAGTGTATTAGCTATGTTAATATATGAAGAATTAAAAAGGGTGTTATTGGCCTAGAGATTATTATTACAATCAAAACAAGAAATTCACGTCTAAACAGCTTGAACCCTATAACCGAGCTGTGAGAAAAGACGATGGTAAAAATACCAGCGAATTCAAATTCAAACTCAAATTCAAAATTTAAAATATTCTTTATTCAAGTAAACTTGTAAACAAGTGCTTTTGAATCGTCAACTTACTGCTGGTTCGGAAAGCTGTTCCTGCCAGCAAACCAGCAAGAAACTCGGCGGTTGCTCTTTTTAAAATATAAAATCTTAAAACTAGTTACATTTAGTTATTACTGTCTTGTACAGGGTAGAAGTGCACCTATATCCACAAATCCTTATCATCTAAGTAATCTTCAACAGTATAGTAGGCTTTCTGTATCAGCCTCTTTTAACATTGTTTTAGACTGCTGTAATGGCCTGGCCTAAATTGATTTCGGCGCAAAGCAGGAGTCGCAAGCTTATGTCGGTTCCTACTTTGTCTATTATATATATCACTTATCGTTTTATAATTTTTTATATTTTTATAAACAAAAATTAAATTGCTTTAAATATACTGTGTAGCAAATGTATAAATACCTAAATAAAGCAACAGTTAAGGGTTAGCATATCAAAAACAATCATACCTTTGGATAACGAATATCCCTATATTTGATGTATGAATTATCCTCTGATCCAGATACCGCATAGTGGGGTATCTTCATGATGCGGACGCCAGTATCGTTAAATGTCGCGTATGCCATTTTCCCTCCATCTTGCGAGAACCAAATAGCATTTTTGGAATAAAACACCTCCTCTAAAATAAAATTGATATTTTTGTATAACATAACAGATCACAAAGAATGATTGCCCAGATTGATGTTACATAAGGGCGAAATCAAATAATTATACACGGACTATAAATATTTATCTTTTAAAGCTAGCAACTTAATAATTAACTTAACAAGATTACAAAAAAATTAAGTATTAATTTAGTAATGAACATGACAAATCTATCGATCATTTATACGATGCATTACTACGTCTCTATTTTAGGCCATTCAAACAATGAGATAAATTTAAATAATAATTATCGATGTATGACTTATACTGTGTATACTTTAATTCTTAAGAACTTTGTACATACTCATATTCCGCAAATAAAGAAATAAATAAATAATGACATCTAACTATTATTAACAACAAATTTTTACCCTGAAATTTTGGAATTCTCGTAATCGCAGAGACATTCTACTTCCTTCCTACTAATATTATAAATGCGAAAGTTTGTGAGTATGGATGGATGTTTGTTACTCTTTCACAAAAAAACTATTGGACGGATTTGGGTGAAACTTTACAGTTATATAGGTTATATACATCGGAATAACATATAGGCTACAATTTGTAATGATTTTATAACGATTTATAACGATTCATGTCAATAAAGTCGGAAAAGATCTGGCCTCTGAGAGCTATCTCGGCGTACGCTGCCTAAACCATTACATAGAGTTACATAAAGATTGTACGTAGTATTGTTTGTTTTTAATAATTCTAAATAAAAGTCCGCGACAGCATATATCTACCTTTTATGTGGTAGCCACTATGACCAAAATTGTGAATCATAAATTTAATTAAAATAGATACTGTGGCAGAATAAATTCCTCGCGAGCGAAGCCGCGCGAAAAAACTAGTAGGGACATATGCTAGAGTCACCGGTTTGAAATTTTATGGCATCGTAAAGTAAAAAAAAGTTTGCTTTAATTCGTCTTGATATCTTATAGTAACTTTTTGAAGATGTTAGTTTAAATCGCCATGACTCCTTTTTCTATGATTTATAGAAGCAGGTCTTACTTTGCGGAATTCCTTAGTACAGAAGCTATTCTTTTTACTCCTTTTTTCGACAGCTTAAAACCATTCCAGCGAAGAGACTTTACCAATATCGACAATTAGAAAGCAGTATTGCTTAAGACGGCACGTATTGTGAGGAAATTTCACACTCTGGAGTCCTAACCAATTGTCGATTGGAATATTGCCGGGCATTGACAGTATTGGTTGAATTTTTCAATTTTTCAATTTTTCAATTCAATTTTTACATTTTTAAATGTTTTTAATATTTTTTGGTAACACTAAGTGGACTGCTAAGACGGACATTGAACCGCTATTTCGACAACGTTATAGGACCATTAGCATTCCATAAGTTATTTATAGAAGCAAGAGTTACTGAGCGGAATTCCATAGTACAGAAGCTAGAACAGAACTACATAGCTATAATCCGCGTTTTTTAAGCATAATAATATACTAAGTGTATGAAGCAGGCAAAATTCACATATCTTATACATGCAGGGCATCTTTTATAACAATCGTAGAGATTGTGGTGGTGGTTGTGTTTACTGCTTATGTGCATTGTTGCTGATAGAGGCATGTTGAGATACGTGTGGTGACTTCTCCTGCATGTGTAAGGTATGTGAAATTTGTCTGCTTCATACAATTAGCATTACATAACAAACGCGGATTATAGCAAAGTAGTTCTGTTATAGCTTCTATGCATTAGTACACAAAGTATCAGACAATTAATTTAGGGGAAGAATCACAAACACATGTACACCGAAATTGTATATGCAAAGATAAGCCATAAAAAAATTACACACCCTCATACACCCAGTCTGGCGCCCCGTTGAAAATCACATTCTGCCGTCCAGTGGTCGTTAGCTGTTGCGGCGTTGCTGTTAAATTTGATTGGTAATAGACATTATTGGCGTAAACGAAGGCAAAACCTCCACTCGGCGCCCACACGTGGTTCTGTAAAGTCGCATTGACAGCTGCTACGCCAGCAGGGGCGATATAAGTAGTCTGGTTGGTTGATAAGTCCATGATGACGTAACGGGCGTTGAAACTGTATCTGTAGACCTGTAATAAAAGAAGCGGCCTGTTACAACCCCACTGCTGGGAATAGGCCTCCGCTCTCCGTTCCTGGAGAGAAGGGTTGGAGCTAAGACCTACCACGCTGTTCCAATGCGGATTGGTAGGTTACACATATCTCCAGAATTCTCTAGAGATGTGCAGGTTTCCTCACGATCTTTTCCTTCACCGAAAAGCGTGTGATAAATCGCAATTATAAATTAGACACATAAGTTTTAATAGAAAAACTCATTGGTGCCTGCCCGGGGTTTGAACCCATGTCGTCTCTAGAGAGTCGCACCGTCTCACCGCTAGGCTATCACAGCTTCTTAAACCCTGCATATGTCTAGAGAATTCTAGGGACGTGTGTAACCTACCAATCCGCATTGGAGCAGCGTGGTAGGTCTTAGCTTCAGTACCTTCTCTCTAAAAAAACGGAGAGAGGAGGCATATGCCCAGCAGTGGGATAGTAACTTATGCAATGGATTATGCAAAAGATTCCTTACATTAAGATCTTTTTCACCCCATATCATAGCACATAGTGTTTTGATTTATAGTGGTTATCGAGAGACTACTTTACTATTTTTATTAGTACTAATTATAATTCTTATAAATTTAATAAATGACTGAAATATTTATCGGGAAATACTGATATCCATATTGGCTATTAAATTAAAAGAGAAGTTTAAATTATAAGAGAAGCTTAATTAATAGACATTACAAAAGTAATAATAAAATTATTTTGCTGTAATTGTTGATAAAGTAAATAGAAAATATTTATAATGCTAAATGTATAGTGGACTATCCGTTTTTTCATAACTAATACATGTATCATTCGTAAAAAAACATGCACAAACCTCCATCACCGCCACCACAATACACAAGCACTACACACGTTCATATAATTATGTGTTACTTTGCGGAGTTCCATAATACAAAAGCATTTTAAAGTAAACTAATTTATTTTTTAAGTAAGTAAAGTAAAGTTATTTTTTAAGTAATTTTTGTATTATGGATCTCCGCAAAGTAACGCCTGATTCTATAAATTATTTTAGAGACATTACTTATACTTTCAACTCCTATTCCATTAGAACAATTAGTATCTTAATAAAATATTATATTTACGCATAGAATAATTTTCGAATACAAAGCTATTTATCATATTTGCTTTTTTATATATTCTAGAATAAATCGACACAGCTGTCGTTGATGAAAAATTTGTTTGCTCCTTAAAATATTCTCTTAATTAACTTATTCATGAAATAATATTATATTCGTAGACTTGTGTTAACATCAAAGGCTAATACAGTTGTGTCAATAATATGTTGTGTGATATATAGATTCATGCATAAGAAATAAGCAAAAAGAAGAAAAGAATATTTTAAGTTATATTGAAATGCAAATATATTTAAATCCTTATATCTGTTTTTTAATAATTTCAAGGACAATATTAAGAAGTAGTATACTGTGATAGCTCAGCGGTGAGACCGTGTGACTCTCTAGAGACGACCAAGCGTTCAAACCCCGGGCAGGCACTTTATAAGAACTTATGTATCTATTCGATATTTGACATTTATCAAACGCTTTTCGATGGAGCAAAAAATTGTGAGGAAACCCGTATATCTCTAGAGAATTCTAGGGATATGTGTAACCCACCAATTCGCATTGGAGCAGCGTGGTAGGTCTTAGCGCCAATGCTCTCCATCAAAATCAAACGGAGAGAGGCGGCCTATGCTCAGCATTGGGATAAAATAACGTCCTGTTACATAGTAACTTTACTTTTTTTTACTTTTTATTAAGAAGTAATAGCTTACGAAATAATGTTTTTTTTTTGTCATAATCCGTTGCACAAAGTGAGAGGTTTAAAAACGCTGTGCTATTGCGAAATAAAATTAAATTAATGCCTTAAGAGTGGTGGCTTAAAAAACTCGTTTTTAAACTTAATTTCATACATACATTAAATAGTTTATTTGGCGTTCATCTTACTGTAAGCTTATCAAAATTGCAACTTAAATAATAATCTTACCCATACTTCGTTGAAAGTAAAGCACAAATATTTATTATCAGGTGACATCGTTGACACACTGTACCGCAGAATCTAAAATATTAAAAGTATTTCTTTATTATATTACTACTGGTACCTGCGACTACGATCGCATCATCTTGTATTATTGTGTTTTCAATTATAAAATTATTTTATTATGGTTCCCGTAAATTAAGTTTTTGTAATTTTATGTTAGCTTAGTATATACACGTTAATTGTACCAAGTTTCATCAATATTAGTCTAAAGAATAAGTCATCATCTTCCTGCCCTTATCCCTCTCAAAGCGGGGTCAAAATGACAGACTTCATAATAAATAAGACTTGCTTGAGACGGCACGTATTGGATCTTCAATGTGGACTCCTATCTAGCGGGAGCTTTGACTTTTTCTCCGCTTCCTATATATAACATTATTTTACATTTATAACTAGCTGTGGCAACAACGGCTTCGCCCGCGTGGAATTAAGTGCGTTACGAAACTGTTCCCGAATTTTCGAAATTTTTAACATAAAAGTAGTCATTGTGAGTTCACCGTAAGAGATAGAGACATGCTATCGCAGACTTTTTTGTAGTATTTTTATGGGTCCATAATTCTTTACTAAATTACTTTAGCTTACACTGGTTTACGCGGCGCACGCGACTAAAGCTCCTAGTAAGCAAGTTTTTTAACAACTGCGCGATTTCTTCAAGACAATTTAAATAATAAACCATCCAGAATTTTATTCGGGTATTTCAATATCTTTTGGTGAAAACCGTACAAAAATCCGTTCAGTAAATTTTGAGAAAATCGATAACATACAGGCTGACAGCTTTTTGAGACTTTGTTTTATAATAGGTATAGATAGATATAGATAAAAGTTTTTGTTGAAATTAGTTGAACCTTACAAATTTTTAAATAAAAAAATAGTGTATTGTAGTGTGTTAATAAATGTAGTGTAGTGTATAAATGCTGTAATATATTAAAACACAATTTCTGATACCTCAGATGTGTTGGCGATAAGAACCGCAGGGGTTCCAGTATCCACATTGTACAACACTAAGTCACCATTTGCATTCTTCAATAGAATTTCATTTTCTGTAATTGTGAAATAACTAAGTCATAATTATTGATTTATAATATCAAGGGTCATGAGTTCAAACACAGGGCTGGCACCAATGAGTTTTTCTTATTAAAACTTATCTGCTTAATTGATTTTTGCACTTTATTACCTACTTTTTAATTTTTTTTATTTATACTTTCAACTCTTATTCCATTAGGACAATTAGTATATTAATAAAATATTATTTTTACGCATACAATCATTTCGAATACCTATCTATCATATTTGCTTTCTTTTATATATTCTAGAATAAATAGACACAGCTGTTGTCGATGAAAATTTTGTTTGCTACCTAGAATATTCTCTTAATTAACTTATTTACTAAATAATATTATATCCAAACACTTGTGTTAACATCAAAAGGCTAATACAGTTGTGTCAATAATATGTTGTGTGATATATAGATTCATGCATACGAAATAAGCAAAAAGAAGAAAAGAATATTTTAAATTATATTGAAATGCAAAATAAATTTAAATCCTTATATTTGTTTTTTCATCAATTCAATTCAATACAATATTAAGAAGTAGTATACTGTGATAGCCCAGCGGTGAGACCGTGTGACTCTCTAGACACGATCAAGCGTTCAAACCCTGGGCAGCCACTAATGAGTTTTTTTATTTAAAAACTTATTTGTCTATTTGATAACTGCAATTTTTTCGACGCTTTTCGATGAAGGATAACATCGTAAAATCCGCATATCTCTAGAGCATTCCGGAAATATATACGTCACCTACTAAATCGGATTGTTGCATCGTGATCGGTCTACGCTCCAGATCTTCTTTTCAAGAAATGAGAGAAGAGGCTTATATATGGTAATCTTTTTCAGATGAGCTTTATCAAGCACTTTTGAATCTTCAAGGATCAATTTAATTAATGGAGCTACCATTCGTTCAAAATGTTGCTTTTACCGACAAGAACCAGCAAAAAACTCAATCTCCTAAAAATCTTTAATTTACGCAATAAGTGCAGCCTACACAAAATCAAGTTCAAAATAATTTTTATTAAAATAAGTCATTTAAGGCCCTTTTGAATGACGATTCAAACCATCAATACGATTAATGAAGCTACAACTGGTTCGGAATGTTGCTCTTACCGAGAAGAACCAGCAAGAAACTCGGCGGTCAATCTTTTAAATATTTTCAATTATACATTATTAAACCGCTATCTTGTATGAAGCTGGAAGGATTTTCAAGTCAAAGCATTTATAATAATTTATATAGTATTCAATTGTATGATTCGTATTATATGCTTTGCGTATACTTGAATTTCTTACAATTAATTATACCCCTGTAGGCAAGTCATATTTTGAGGAATTTAATTATATAACCAAATACCCTGGTCCACGAATGTTTTTAAAACTCTACTGAGTCGCGACACAGGAATTAAAAGCTTATTTTCGACTCTCTAGAGCTGTGATAGCCCAGCGGCGATAACGTGCAACTCTTTCGAGGCGTATTGAAACCCGGGCAGGCACCAATGAGTTTTTCTATTAAAACTCATGTGTCTAATTGATAATAGCAATTTATGACACGCTTTTCGTTGAAGGAAAACATCTTGAGGAAACCTGCATATCTCTAGAGAATTCTGGAGATATGAGTAACCTACCAATCCGCATTGGAGCAGCGTGGTAGGTCTTAGCTCCAACCCTTCTCTCCAGAAACGTAGAGAGGAGGCCTATTCTCAGCAGTGGGATTGTATCAGGCCGCTACTTTTTGGACTCTCGTATGTCGGCGATGTATACAGTTTTTTGATACATAAGAACATTTTTCGTATAAAAACAATATTATTTAAGATATTGCGACGCTATAGTAAGTATACCTATTTCTTACTTATTTATTTAGTATTTCTCTTTTGAGAAAGTAGAAATAGAAGCAACAATGAATTAAAATTTAAATTACAACAAACCTGAAACCCAAGTTCCATTAAATGGAAACGAGTTGTAAACTCCGTTGATCAGATCTTCCAATGTGACGTCAGAAGTTGATGCTGACGTTATCGTTGCATTTAATATTGTTGTGTTTGTTGTTTCAGGTGCCACTGTTGTTGTGGTTGAATCTGTTGCAGCGACCCCATTGCCAAAAAAAACCACTAGCGTAAAAATAAACCCTAAAGTTGCCGACATCGTTACCAAATAGTCAGCGTATGTAACCCTTTGTCCCCTGAACCTGTTAAAGGCAACATAAAATTTCTTTAACGTAATTAATAATATCAAATGATTTAAAAGATTCACCGTTTCGTTTGTCTACCCGCCATAATGTTATTGAATGAATATTTCTAAGCAATCCTATTCATATGGTTATCAATATTAAAAATTTTAACTTAAAAATAGAATAAAGTTAAATATTACTCTAAATTTTTCACCAGTACTGTAAGTATAAATGGAATATGGGTAGATTTAATGTAATATATCATTCATACTTGCCACCGTGTGATATCCGGTTAAATAGAATAGACGACCCCCTTTCTTACCGACATGTCGTAAAAGGCGACTAAGGTAAGTTGACCCACCGTGTGGTATCCGGTTGAATAGAATAGACCACCCTCTTTCTTATCGAGGGGCCGTAAAATACGGCTAAGGTAAGTTGACGTCAGGAAGGCGGCCGGTCGTAAATACGTAGCCAAATCATATGGCAACATGTTTGTGACATATTGTCCCGACCCCACTTAGAGTGGGATAAGTACAGGAGGATGATGATGACTTACCGACCAGTATCTCAAGATTAAGATTTTTGCCTACCCACATTTCATCAACAATTTATAGCACTTTTAAATTTTTTAATTTAGTTCACTGTGAACGAGGATGGCTGACCTACTGTAATATAGTTGTTTCTAGTACAGAGGTCAGCGTGTTTCTACGTAAGATATCGAATAAAAATGTACACTAAATTCCCTCATACTTTTGAATTATATAGATATCTTTTAGTCTTTAGACAAAAAAAGGATGTTATAAAAGTCATAAAATGACAATTTTACTAATAAATATATGGAACACTTACACACACGGTCGCCCGATCCCAAAGTAAGTAACGTAATACTTGTGTTATGGGCGACGGACAACTGGTAGATATGCTACATATAATTTTAAATACATACTTAAATACAAATATACAGCCAACAAGTTGAAGCAACAAGTTGTTTATAGAAAATGTTGGCCCTCGGCGGGAATCGAACCCGCGACCCGCGGAGCTGAACGCATGGTCACTGCCCACTGCGCCAAGTCATACTAACAATAATAATAAGAATCTGAACCAACAGATGGTCTGGATCTCCAAGCAGTATTACTTGTAACTGCACGTATTGTGAGGAAGTTCCTCACTCCGGAGCGCCAACGATCGGTAGCTTGGAATATTGCCTCCCTTCCGGCGGACGACGATTATATTTTTTAAATATTTTGTTTTTCGTAATTAGAAATATTTAAAAATGTAAAAGTTAAGACTGCAAAATTAAATTGGAAAAAATGCTGAAGGAAGTAACTTACGTGTAATTTTTCTTTGTCTACCACGAGTGTGGTACGACTAGCGAATGGGACGGTTCAACACGTACGTGTTCTTTTTATTAAGGCTTTGAATATTTTAACGCCTCACCTTATGCTGCGCAAGCCTAACCAGAGCCAAGCCTGTTTGCAGTCGAGCTCTATCTGTCAGCCAAAGCCATGACGCCCCATTCATGCTTCATAACCGCCAAATAAATAATTTTTTAATTATTATTTATGTTAAATATAACTTCCTTTATTATTTTTTAATGGACAGTGGAAGTTAGAATAGATTATGCTTAACTAAATGTTAGCTAAATGTCTTCAATATTAAAATTGTAAATCGTATACGGGTTCCCACGACACAGGCTTCCTAGAGTGGGTACTTCACGGATAACTACTCATAATTTGTAAATCTTTTTGGATTGATTAAAATATATATGTATATTTTTTAATATCAATTTATTAATGAATAGATGTTACGTATGCCGTGTGGTATCCGGCCGAGTAGAATAGACCCTCATTTCTTACCGAGGTGTCGTAAAAAGCGACTAAGGTAAGACGACCCACCGTGTGGTATCCGGTTGAGTAGAATAGACCACCCTCTTTCTTACCGAGGGGTCGTAAAATACGACCAAGGTAAGGAAGAGGATGATGATGAATGACGATGTGCAAACACTAATAATATGAAATAAAACTCGATATTAACAAACAAGTAATATATTATTCATTTTTGATACTTTAACTTTAAATATTTACAAGTTTGTAGGTTTTGACTGTTAGTACTTGACATCTCAGAATAACTATGTATTATATTTTAATTTTAAGTCATTAGTTACTTATGGCAACTACAAGAACAATACCTGAGCATACAGTAAAACATTGTCAACATGATTTAATACAAAAAATGTTAACAAAAAGCAAGAAATAATAAATTATACCGACTGCTGTTTATGAATACGATACGGATACGATATATACTTTAACGTTCTTCTATATACGAGTATAATAAAGAATGACTTAAATACTTTACGATTTTGTCGTGGAGTCTATCTCCTGATGATGCTTTGGTTGCAGAGCGAAATAACTATTGAGTTTATGATAGTGAGTATCGGGTATGAAAAAACAGATAGTCCACTATACATGTAGCATTATATATATTTTTTATTAAATTTATCGCGGATTATAACAAAATAATTTTATTATTACTTTTGTATTGTGGATCTCCGCAGAGTAACGTCTAATTCTATAAATTATTTCATTACTCTATTCAAATATAATTCTATCTTTTGGAAATCATTTATATTATAACAGCATTAAGCCATCTGAAACATTATGAAAATTTATGTAGGTATGTTATATAATTACATTTTACACGACGTTTCTTACCATAGTACCATGGTTTCAATCTTCAAAATATACTTAATCATTATGACTGTTATGTCTTGTAATCATCAATCATAAATATCTTATGACTAATAAGTTCAAAATAGCAAACATTATCACATCGTATTTTAATTATATACTTAAGTGAACAACAGCAATAACATATTAGGCAACAATTGATTTACTTTATTTTATATTTACAGTATTCTTAACAAGACGTTTTTAAAATCATCTAATTATTGAGCAATGTACTACGCTAGAGAGTAAAAGTAAATGTTAGGATCTTATTGTCAAACATTTTCAACATCTGTTCGTAAGCAATGCTGAAAATGAATTGATTGAAAAAATCGCACAGATTAGAATTTTGCGCTTATTTATTGAGGACCCTTTTGAGCGACTGACTGTGTCTTGTATATTATAAATCAATGTATAGTACCCGGCAATAAATAATGCACATCGAGGTTTAGAACGAAACAGCCGGCCGGTTTGGTAGAGCGCTGTCACTGTCACTCAGTTAGTAAGTGACGTTTCGCATGGGTTCGTCAGTCTGTTCGTCAGAGACAATGCTCTATGAAGTAGAATCTAGCCCATCTCTTTCTCTTAGCCTCGATGTGCATTACTTATTGCCGTTTACTATATTTAGTACCTAAAGAAGGCACGTAAACATAAATGGTATCTACAGTACAGAACAATAACTATAAGTACGTATTTAAGTCCCATATACAAATCAAAACAAAGATATGGTTTGAACTATGTCAACATTGAAAACTTGTTGATGTTTGATCTACTATACTGAAAAAATTTTATACTCGATTTAAAACTTTTCTTATCCATTCCTTAACAATCTATACTAATTTTTAAACAAATTCCCAAAAAGCTGTCTGTCTGTATGTAATCGATTTTCTCAAAATCTACTAAAATCTTTTTTTTTTTTTACCTCCGGATGGTTTAGGTAAATAGTACATATGGTATTATATAAATTGTGTTGAAGAGATCGAACAGTTGTTAAAAAACTCGCTTGCTGGGTTCTTTAGTCGCGTGCGCTGCGTAAACCAGCAGAGATACGCTAAAGTAATGTACTAGAGAATTATAGATCTATAAAAATACTACAAAAAAGTCCACGATAGCATTTCTCTATCTCTTACGGTTAACTCGCAATAACTACTTTTATGTTGAAAATTTGAATTATAAAAAAAAATTGTGACACGCTGATTTCCACGCGGGCGTAACCGTTGGCACAGCTAGTATTGAATAAATTGCACCAACCATATGATCATAATGGTGATTTTTGGTTTAATACCAATAAATGACACTGAGTATTAGAATTTTTAAATAATAATTATTATTATTTTATTATTGTAATTTTTTATAGCGTTTATGTATCTCGATTAAAGCAAAACAATTCTATAATTACTTTAGTACTATGGAATTTCGCAAAATAACTTTTTATAAATTACCTTGACATGACTTATACGCTTTATTGGAAAGACAATATTCATTCACAACAAAGTAAGATTTAAACGTAAAATTAAAGAAAGTTGCAAGTCCGAACACACTATTAGGCCCTTGTACCTAATTTAATCTAATTAATCAATTTTTCGTAATATGCGTCAAACTAATAATCAGTGTTAATATTATAAATGCAAAAGTCTGTCTTTCTGTCTGTAGTTTGTAACGCTTTCACGGCTAATTCGCTGAACCAATACTGATGATATTTAACACAATTAAGTTAACACATCTGGGTAACATATAGGATAAGATAAACCCGTTTTTCGTTCACGAACGGAAAAATATATTGCATTATTTAGGTTATTTAAAAGTTGGATTGTAAGGTATTTTATTTTATTAAGATTTCTTAGTATTCTGATCACATTATATGATAAGTATACTTTACTGGAATTACTTCAATGTTTTCGTTTAAATATTATTAAGTCTATATTTAGTTTCAAAGCATATTTTCTTGTAGGAACTTCTCGAGAGCGTGGTAAAGGTGGGGTCTGACTCCACCAAGACCGTGATCTTCATCAGTATAACTCTGAAAAGGAAATAATATTCTTAGTAATGTTCTTATAAATTTATTGATACATTAAAAGCAATTTTCAATTAAAATTTACAATGCCATGGGAATCAGTTTTTTTCACCTTCATTCAAATGTACAATATGATTTCAAAAGCAGGTATAAATCCCTATTGATACTTCAAACTGACTTTAATTGAAATAAAACCAGCGAATGATTTTATTTTAGCAGATTGTACGTCGTGCAAATTTAAAAACTGTCTAGAAAATCTATGAGATTAAGAGTTATTACAAAACCGCTTATGAGAATGACGTATACGTCAAAATTTGAAAATACGTTCGTATCGAATCGACACACTTCGCAAGTTGCTTTTCTCAATTTTTATTTAAAATATAAATTTTTTTTTTTTTTATTAATTAATATTCATTTATTATTGCGTCGCTAAGAATACTTATAAACGCGAAAATTTGTCTGTGTATTTGTTACACTGTCACAGTCAATCCACTGGAGAAATAAATGTGAAATTTAGTAAAATAGAAGCTTCCTGTATCTATAATACCGGACTAATATATACTAAAATCCATTTTTCTTCGGGAATAAGAAAAATCCATAAATCATAATCGAGGGTTTGACCATTTGACTCGGAGGTTGCGGGTAGAGCTTGTTATGAAAACGTTAAAAGCAATTAATAAAAGGCTTCGAACCTCCGAGTCAACTTAAATTGACTCAAACAAAATAGCGGGTAGAGCTAAAAAATACAGATGTCAATGCGACGTGAAATTTAATGGACTGTATGGTTAAATAGACTGAAAAAAAATTGATCAATTAAATACTACAGTATCCGGTCTTATGCTGAGATACTCAGACAATATTATAAAATTGTATGCACTACTTTCACAATAGCCAACACACTAACCATTTGATGGAAGTAGACATCTCTTCTTTGTAGCAGTCTGGAGAGCAACATGGCGTGCTGATAATGTACATTGTCATCTTCAGTTCCGTGCACCAGGAAGTACCTTTTGTTTCTGTATGCCTCCACCTTTATTAGTAAAGATTCGTTATATATCATATCCTTTAAGCCGATATTCAAACTCCTCTAAGTTTCAAAAAGTATTCAATTTTTTACGATGGAGAAAGTCAGGGAATGTCATAGATTACTTTAATAATAAAGGCATTTACTTACTTACTTTAGAAAGATTTGTTAGAATTAACATTATTTCCTCAGAGAGTTATTATACATATAGTAAGGTTGTCACTAGCAGACGTGTTAAGCGAATGTCCTCTAAATAAACTAGAGAGGGAAAAATGTGTGACCCATACTTATTTTTGTCTACATCAAATCACATGCGTAGAGATTTCCCTGTGCATGTGATTCATGGCGCATTCATGGCGCGTTTTGAATTTAAATACGTCAACATTCTTAAGGACACTTTCAAAGTGTTTCTATTTTTTTTTGTATGGAAAAGGAAAATATTTTGAAATATTCGAACATTCCATTTGATCCAATCAACTAAACCCAATCTACAGGTAATGAGTAAAAAATAAAAAGCATTTTCCGGTGGACACATTTTAGGATGGCTGTCTAGTCTAGTATTATAATTAACTCTATGACAATTACACACGATCTTCAATATTAACTCAAAATGTATGAAAGCGCCATCTAGCAGCACTACAGTTTACTTGGTACATACCACTTCATCGGTCAACAGTGAAGAGTTTGCATAACCCGGAATGTTGTTTTGGGGAGTATCCATATACCGCTCTGTGTAGATGGTGTCTGTCAACAATTTTATTAAAGGTTTTTATAAAACAATTTTATCATCACAATATGAACATTAATTGATTTAAGTTAGTCAGACACACTAGTTTAATTATATAGAAGATAACTAAAATGTAACGGCTAATACGACTAATAACTAACTAGTATGTATAATTATAAACTTCCATACTTAGACACAGTATAATTTCAATTATTCTATTGAACACAATAATATAATATAAATTAAATTAAATATTTTTTATCATACATCATCATCGCATAAGTTTATGTATGTAATGATTGTCAATAAAAGTGGAAATGCCTATTAGAAAGTCTGGCATATAAAAATATCGTCATATATCACATTAGGCGATATTAACTCGAATCTCTTTGACATAAGCTTTAGTATTTTCGGGCGCCGTACTAATTGCACTGATGGAATATTATAAGGGTCCATAAATAAACCACCATATTGTGGATTACTACTGAATAAGGTTATGGAAGTATATATGTTATAACACCAAACACTATTAACTTATATAAAAGCCAATAGCACATCAATCGCTATTGACAAAGTTTGAGTAACAAAACAGCGCCATCTTGCAAAAGTAATAATAAAATTATTTTGCTATAATCCGCGATACAGTAAATAGAAAATATATATAGTGCTAAATGTATAGTGGACTATACGTTTTTTCATACCCGTTACATGCAGGATTCGTAAAAAACATATGCACAAACCTCCACCACTTCCACCACAATACACAAGCACTACACAGGTTCACTATCACAAACTCAACAATCGTTTCGCCCCGCAACCGAAGCATCATCAGGAGATAGACTCTACGACAAAATAGCAAAGCTTGGCTTTGCGATTTTGTCGTGGACAAAATCCACGACAGCTTTGCGATTTTGTCGTATTGTGGTGGAAGTGGTGGAGGTTTGTGCATATGTTTTTTACGAATCCTGCATGTAACGGGTATGAAAAAACGTATAGTCCACTATACATTTAGCACTATATATATTTTCTATTTACTGTATCGCGGATTATAGCAAAATAATTTTATTATTACTTTTGTATTATGGATCCCCGCAAAGTAACGCCTAATTCTATAAATTAGCGCCATCTTGTTTGATTTTACGAAATATTATATTAAGATAAAAATAAATACATTATTGAACAGTAAGGTTGTTTAACGTCCATAGGATTAGATGATATGTTGATGATTCAAAAGTGCTTTTAAAAAGATTATACTTGAATAACCTACTTGAATAAAGATTATTTTGATTTGATTTGTTACCGTAATAGCGCCAGTCTACGACAGGAGCAACAGCAATGGCGCATCTGAAGACATCACCACCGCGAGCTAACGCCAGCGAAGAAGCGTAACCACCATACGACCAACCCCAGATGCAGGTGCGATTGCTGTCCACCCACTGCAAGTTCTCTTGGAGATATCTGTTTAAAATAATTTTTACAGCTAACTGAAATCGGCAAAGTCAATAGTTGCTTCAACTTCAGTTTCGCAAAATCATTAGTTTATTCAGACATTTTTTTTTTGTTAATTTTAACTTATAATTCAGGGTTGGATTATGCTAAAATATCGAGAAACAAAACCGAAATGTAGGTTAAATCGTGTGCTAAATATTTTGTGAAAATTAATTAGAATTCATGACAACGTGTGTGCTCAGATGAAGGGGGTCTAAACAACAAGGACCATACATGAACATAAGCATGTGCTAATGTATTAGTATAGTGACAAATCAGAATAAGGAGTACACAAGATGTTAGAGAATACATAAAAATCCAGATCCCAGTGCAGTTTCTAACACGTAAAACAAGTCCCAAATACCTAGTAACAGTTATCTGGTCCTCAATTTCAGCCGTGCCAAGTCTTCGGTTAACAGCGAACATGTTTTCAACTCCTCGTAAGCCGGAACCTCTTCCATCGATACGAGCTACCGCGATCCCGTAGCGGCTAACTAGAGATGAACCCCAGTCAAGAGTCCATTGTCTTGTGACGAGTGCTGTATCTGGACCTCCATAACTGAGAATTAATGAAATAAAAGATATAGCATGTCATACGACTATGAAAATAAATTAAATTTTTAATTTGTAGCTATAAATCAGCCATGCTTTTATTCTTTTATCAAAAGTCAGAGCATAAATATAATACCAGTCAATGGTCCCTAATGCTTATTCGGACTTTTGAAGATAATTAATAATTCTAATCTAGAAGACGTCAGTATTAAAGATGTTGTCATGATTTTTACCATACGTATTAATTTTGATACTTTACACTTTCAGGAATAAATCTTCTGAAAAGATATCTAGTCTATAGGCTAACCGTTTAACTCAGACTTCGCCTGCAGGGTTTAAGATCGCGGAGGTAGTAAGAGAACGGTGACTAAATTAGGTAGGTGCGAGCGGCGAGCGCCCGTTGCGATGGTAGTATTTGAAGGGAGAAGCCCGCTCGCACCCACCTACGTCCCCGTTCTTGTCGAACCTTGGCGCCATTGTACCCTGCAGGCGAGTTCTGAGTTAAACGGCTAGCCTATAGATTTGAAAATATTATAGTAATTAATGGAAAATAAAATACATCTAATAACTACTCACACATAAACTAAAAGCGGTATATTCGAACGTGACAAATAGTCCGCAGGTACTTGGAGAAGTACGTCTGCATCAGACTGTCCACCACCCATAGGTACTGTCCTCTGAATCGTCAATGGGACATTTTGTGCTGATAACAAATCTGATACCCTCGTGTTGCTATCCCATACCGTTATTAAAGTACCGTTCTGAAATATACAAAAATAATATTAATAAAGTTTTAATATTTCAAAATCAACATTTTACAATTCAGAAATATTCTCGTAAAACTTATACGACTCAAAGGAGCCACTGAAAATTTGCCACAGGTTTGGAGGCAATCTCCCCCCCAAAATAACCTGAGTAGTGATCCTTTTTGCGTCACATTCATCATATTTTAATGTTTCTTGTCATTCCAGTTTCATTTTGATTGGCAAATTTGATCATTATTTTGCTATTCAATAATCATTAAAAGTTGAAAATATCGTTACTCACTCATAAAATAATTATTTATTAGTGATATTGTCGTTTGTACAGCTATAACTGAATTTTGTCATTCTTTGAAAATTTTATTTATGTTTAAGAATAAGAATAAGCAGATTACACATATCCCAGAACTGCTCTAAGCAAATGCACGTTTCATTATGATGCTTGTGGGGTACAACCACAAATAATTCATAAGCAAAACCATATCGCACATGTATAGTTTTAAATACGTGTACGTGTACCTGAGCTATGGATGAATATAAAAAAACGTTATGCGAAATAGGTATATAAGAAATATAATGTACATGACAATATAATTCCTGTACTTCGCTCCCCCCGCAGATATCCATAGTATATAAGCTAAGGTATTTTTTCTTTATATTATTAACTTATTATTAGCATATCATTCCTTATTATAACTATTATCTACTTAGCATGTAGTCAATTAGATATACTTTTTTTATTCATCGCGTCATATCATTGAACACCTTCGGTTCCATTGCGTACCACATAGCGCAATAATGCTAGATTCTTGATGATTTCTTCATCGATCATAAATATGAAAGAATCCCAATACATAACTTATCAGAGAAAGCTCGTATAAGCCTATCCGGAGATTTAGACTGCAAAACTGAATGATCACAAGTTCTCACCACTCTCTCATCAATCAATAGACGTCCCCTTTATGATATAGGTCACTTCCAAAGACTTCTACGCTACACGACCTTTTTGACCGTCTGTCCAGTCCAGTGTAGGCAGACCTCTCACTAGGTGGACAGACGACCTCTCACCGCTATGTTTCTTAACTTATAAATAAAACTTACCACGTCATATATTAGGATTTGTGGTATATCAGGACCACCGCAGTTCACAGTGATGCGAGCACCAGGACTTACGACTGCATCATTGTACAAACACGCGCCACCTTCGGGTCGAACAATATTGCACGTGAAGCAATTTACACTTCGAGCAGCGTTCACCGTGTATATATGCTGTTCTGCCCTATCAGTTACGCCGCTTGCTTTGTACCAACTGAAATTATAAAGCTGTTTAAGTTACATTCTGATCTCTAATCGTTTTACTTGACAATTTGCAGAATTGTGTATAAAAAGTAATGATTTCTAATCGTATATAATTCTTAAAAGTAGGATAACTCCGGTTACTCCACAAATAAGCAAAACTCTAGTCCTTTGAAAGAATGGAATGGAGCTTAGACATTCCACTATTTGTTCTCTTTTTTTATCAGGAAAAAACCCCTTGCTTGCTGGACTTACGCTACCTGATAAAAATCACTAGTGAGCGTGAATATAATAACAAACGCATCCTAAAATATTCACCCTGAACATCGTGACAACCCTTCATTCCTAGCCAATGTTACACATTCTCGATATATTATTATATCATCAACTGACATTGTATCACAAAGAAAGCTTTAGCCGACAAAAACGATAAATTTGGGAAAAAGAATACATTATTATATAGATTAGAAAGTACTGTTTATTGAATAAAGATTCTACAGGATAATAATGATTGAATAAGTCTCAATTTGCAATATAGTTACTTACATAATATCATCATCAGTCCAAAGCAAAATTTCAGCCACAGTATGTGCAGTGTTGGTTCTACTCTCGGACGTCCATAAAGAAGTCGACCCTTGCCGTACTTGCACGATTTGCTTATAACGAACGCCAGCCACCGTCTGAATAAGAAAATAGCAGTTGTTAGAATTGATGACTAATCCTTTCTATTCACACCACCCTGTCATTTTAATCAATCGTACACCACATAGAAATGTTGATGTTTAACTTTATCTTGTCGTCAATTATTTTACCATAAAACTTTAGTGACATTGTTACTCAGAATATTATACATACATTTTATGATTTTACCAAGGCGCTAAAGCAGTATTCATTGTTGCTGATATATAATACAATCAAATACCCTATTTACGTCCCGTTTTCTATCTAAAGGGACTTCAAATTATCATCAATCATTGCGACTCCGATCTTACAGTATTTCTATTTCATATAGATATTATACTAGGAATGAGTTAAACAAACTAATCAATGCAATGTTTGCCAGTCAAAATGCAAAGAACTATTTATATTTTTATTAACACTCACTTCTGGTAAAATGGTGATAAACGAGTTTCCTTGGCTATTGAAGATCAAAGGAATGTTGTCAATCCAGCCATTGCTTTCAGTATATCTGTATATCTGGAACAAATATGCATTTTTGTTACATTGAAATTATATAATTTTAAAAATTAACTGTTATTATAACTTATCCGACCGCCGTTGTAACATCAAATCACAAAATTCAAAAGTACAAAAAACTTGATATATTTGATCTGGGAATAATAATCATTTTAGCAACTTACCAATTTTGCGAGTAACAAATATTAAGAGATATAAAAATAATTAAGCTTACGTGCTAAAAGTAGATTTAATAAAATTCCCATTTACATCAAGGCAAATCATCAAATCATGGATAAAAAAAATTGTAATTTATATTATAAAATTTGCCAACAATTTTATTTATGTTATATATTCAATTCAATAAGTAGCCTTATTTGCTTGCTTATGTGGTTTATATAATTTAATCAGTCTTACCGCAGTGCATGTGGCAGCAGCTGTCTGAGTGGCTTCAGAGCATATATCAACTCTTAGTGATGTCTGAACACGATTAGTCCACATAATAGCAACCCTATCATTTCCTACGAATGTGACGGTTCTCAAAATTGGCCTGAAATTAAAAATAAACACTATGAAAAAGGAAAGCGCTGTTACCATCCCACTTCTGGGTGTAGGTCTCTTGTCCGGTGGTTTAAAGAGATGGGTTGGAGCTTAGAACCAACACGCTGGTCTAATGCGGATTGGCTGTACAAATATCCCAGGAATTCTCCAGAGATGTGCAAATTTCCTCGCGATGTTTTCCTACACCGAAAAGCGTATGATAAATTATAAATATGAATAAGGCACATAAGTGTTAATATAAAAACTGATTGGTGCCTGCCTGGAGTTTGAACCCATGATCCCTCGAGCTATTATTGGAGTTAAATATACTAATATGAGATTTAAGAGAAATACCGATCTGTGTACAAAGAAACCGCTAGAAAGCATAAAATAAATAATTGTATGCATTCCAGACTGGTAGATCTAGGTCGGTGATATTTAATTAAAGTAAAGATTGAATAAGGTACATATTGAAGCTGGCACTGTAGCAAATGATATTCTACCGTAGTTAGTTGTGGCAAGTACAGTCCTTACGCAGGGGTGAAAGGTCTATTTTCTGATCCAAGCATTTTTATCTTCAACTTCGATTTATATTTGACTGTAATCTAATATGCTTTGTCTATTCCTAACACTAGATTGACAAATTTTATAACAGTATTCTAAACTAAAATTTCGAATAGAAGCGTATTTAGTAGACTTTAAATCAAGAAGGAAGAAATGCCCCGAAACACTAGTTGGTTTGCCTTGATATATATACAAATATGACATGAAGCATGTATTAGATCCATTACAGAAAAGTAGTAAGCTTTAATAACTTACTCTTCAAGATCCAAAGGCGCATTAAATGTTGTATCTATGTTAGTCGCCAAATCTCTCAAAGTGACTGTCACTGTTGGATTCCGGGTACCAGACTAAAAGGAAAACGTAAAACTATTATTTATCTGAAAAATTGTAATCAAACTCATTACCGAGTAACAAGAAATTACTCCAACGTGGAAGGTTACATATATCCTAAGAATTCTCAGGAGTGTATTTATATCCTTACTCCGTTTTCTTTTACCATAATATCATCTATATCATGGTATGACTTATAACATTTAAGCAATATTGTACCTAAAAATTGGTCATTAGCTGGTGACTGATATAAAACAATTGAAAAGCGCGTATAAAGTCAACGAGAGCAATGAATATTTGCTTTGTCTTTTCAAAATTTTGAACTTATTGTAAGTTCAGTGTCAGAAATCTTAATGTCTGATCGTTTACGATCCAAATATGCATATAATTAGAGCAATTGTTATTTTCCAAAATACCCTCCAATCCATAAAAAAAAAACTGGTGGAAATGTCTAGAATTCGTAAAGGCGGTTATGGTTAAAAGCATTTAATCGATAAAAAATAGTTTGTCAACCATGTTATTACAAATATATACCTTTGGATAACGAATCTCCCTATGTCTGGTGTACTGATAATCAGCAGATCCAGGAACCCCAAAGTGCGGTATCTTCATGACACGGACGTAAGTGTCATCGAAAGTCGCATACGCCATCTTAGCTCCATTATTTGAAAACCAAATAGCGTTGTTGGAACTGAAAATCTCTTCTGAAAACGTTATAATAAAAAATAGTATAATTATTTTCATACATAAATGAACAAAAATTTTACATTCATCTCCAAATTAAATCTAAGTAAGAGTATCCTGTAGTATTTTTGATTGGAACTATGATAGCCAGGAAAGTTATGACAGTCATTAAAATTCAAAGTTATGACACGTAAATTCATCAGTTATGCTTTCCTTTTTATGTTTAATATTAGTCTTATTTAACAATAGTTTGGTCACATGATTTTCATCCCTCCTCATTATATGTCCTCAGTCTTCTCATCTTTCCTATAATGGGCGCAACTTTCAGACTACCCGTTATTTTTTTTTTCAGACATTGCATGCATAGTGTTAGTTACAAAAACTTATCCTATGTTAGTACTTAAAATATATATTTGCAGGCTTTATTACAATGGATTTCATTAAATGTCCTCCAAAGAGGGCCATTCCATTTGCACGAAATGTGCTGAGGGAGTTGGTGCTACTCACGAGTCTATGCATCATAGAAGCAGCACGTTTGCGGATGATAGCATAGAAAGCGATATATACACTTTTCATATTTTATCCAGTCTTGTCACACCACACATATAAGTATGAATAGTTCAGTAAAATATAATATACGAGTAAGTAAGGATAGTTCGGTAAACTATACAACATACCTTCGTATACCCAATCAGGAACTCCGTTGTAAATTACATTCTGTTCTCCAGTTACAGTTAGCTGTTGCGCGGGATCAGACAGATTTGTTTGGTAGTATATATTATTTTCGTAAACGAAGGCAAAGCCCGCGCCTGCCGGCGACCACACAAAGTTCTGTATAGTGGCTTCAGCAACCGGCACGTTAACAGGAGCGATATTGGTAACTTGACCATTTGATATGTCTATGACCGCGTAACGGGCGTCGAAACTATGTCTGAAAACCTGTAATATATTGAAATTACTTGCAAATATACTCAATATTCATCAATCTCCTACTCTTATCCCACTCCAAGTGGCGTCGACACAACATGTTTTAAACATGTTTTGCTATTTATTTTACGACCGCCCGCCTGACGTCAACCTACGTCAGTCGCCTTTTACGACATCTCAAGAAATGAGGATGGTCTATTCTATTCAGCCGGATGCCACACGGCGGGTCAACTTACCTTAGTCGTCCTTTTACGACACCTCGGTACGAGATGAGGGTGGTCTATCCTACTCAGCCCGATACCACACGGCGAGTCAACTTACGTTAGTCGCTTTTACGACACCTGGGTAAGAAATAAAGGTGGTCTCTTCTACTCAGCCGGATACCACTCGGGCTCGCTATTATAGTCGTATTTGTTATTTCAGAAATGTATTATCTTTACTCAAGCATACTTCAAATGTTGTTTGCACATCCTAGCACTTGTGTCAACAAAAAATACATTTTTTCAATGTAACGATATGGATAAATTGTTAAATGGGTACTTCAATCTGATATGAAGGTGAAAATTTGTTTCATTCTGTCAAAATTATGATTGTAAATATACATTTGTATACGAAAAAACATGAAAAATTTGTCACCAGTATAATAGTAAGTACACCAGTAATAGTAGTAATAAATAATTTTATACATGTTGATATAATTTACAGCTATACACCTCTTTGTATCGCTAAACTTAAATTAATAAATACATAAATCTTCTGGACGGTTGTTAAATCATTAAAAAGTCTTAGTCCTTGTAAAAATGTTGTTAGAAACTTCGTTATTTTTGTGGGATATAAAAAAAAGGATTGTAACTATCCCACTGCTGGGATAGTTAAAGTGGAATAGTTACAGACGAGGTATATACCTCCTCTCTATGTTTTTGGAGAGAAGGGTGGAAGCTAAGACCTACCGCGCTGCTCCAATGCGGATTGGTAGGTTACACATATCCCTGGAATTCTCTAAAGATTCAGGTTTCCTCGCGATGTTTTCCTTCACTGAAAAGCATGTGATAAATTACAATTATCAATTAGATAATAAGTTTTAATAGAAAAACTCATTGGTGCCTGCCTGGGATTTTAACCCATGATCGTCTCTAGTGACTCACACGGTCTCACCCCTTGGCTATCACAGCTTTTGCGGGATGTGCAATACGGATCATGTATTTAGTTTAAAGTATTTTCAACCTATCCACAATATGCCGAAACCAATAGGAATTATTAGCCAGATGGCTTTAGTTATCAGTACAGTAAATAGTTCCATAATAATTTCACAACCGACAATTCGAAAACTCAATTATTTAGTGTTTCCCTTAAGCATTTCAGCGGCGAACGTGACTTTAAATAAGGTACGGAGAGACGATCGTTTGTTAACCTAATGGATTACTTGCTTTACATTTTGATGATATTTATAATGAACCTTAATCAAGCAACGAGCTGGTAGAATAAATTTTAATAAATTTGACGGTTGTTTATATAGAAGGCGCATGGTTCGGCGAACGGTTCGCCTTTTATTAATTCCGAATTATCAATTATCTATTGATGGAATTCTAAAAGTAAAAAAAAAGTAAAGTAGCGGCCTGTTACAATCCCACTGCTGGGAATAGGCCTCCTCTCTCCGTTTCTGGAGAGAAGGGTTGGAGCTAAGACCTACCACGCTGCTCCAATGCGAATTGGTAGGTAACACATATCTCCAGAATACTTTAGAGATATGCAGGTTTCCTCACGGTGTTTTCCTTCACCGAAACGCGTGTGATATATCGCAATTATCAATTAGACACATGAGTTTTAATAGAAAAACTCAGTGGTGCCTGCCCAGGTTTGAACTTGTGTTCCTCTCGAAAGAGTCGCACGGTCTCCAATGAGTTTTCTATTAACTCATGTGTCTAATTGATAATTGCAACTTATCACACGCTTTTCGGTGAAGGAAAACATCGTGAAAAAACCTGTATATCTCTAGACAATTCTGGAGATATGTGTAACCTACCAATCCGCAATGGAGCAGCGTGGTAGGTAGGTCTTAGCTCCAACCCTTCTCTCCAGAAACGGAGAGGAGGCCTATTCCCAGTTGTGGGATTGTAACAGGCCGCTTTACTTTTATATCAGCTATGACTAAAATGTTATTAAGCTCAAAATTATTATGTTTTGAACATGGTGTTGAATAAAAGTGTTTATTAATTCATGTTAGTAATTAATAATATATCAGCTATGACTGAAATGTGCTCGTTTATATTCATCTTACCGTCACTTCATCGAAAGAAAGCACAAGAAACATGTTGTCAGGCGAAAGTGACGTCACTCGCATCGATTGCTGCAGAATCTAAAACAATGAACAAAAGTATTTACAAAACTTATCAATAGTATTATGTCAATAATCGACATTGAATCCATAGTTTGAATGAACATTTTGTATAAAAATTTTACGTCTAGTTTTTCAATCAACTTTTAATTAACTTCTTTTTTTACATAAATAAATTTAATAAATAAATAAATATATGGGACAATTAATATATGGGTCCGTCCCCAAAGTAAAAACTAAAATACTTGTGTTATGGGTGACAGACAACTGGTAATTTATATTATTATAAAATACTACATATTTATTTTCACATACATACTTAAATACAAATATACACCCAGGCTCGAAGAACTAACAAATTGTTTATAGAAAATGTTGGCCCTCGGCGGGAATCGAACCCGCGACTCGTGAAACTGAAGGCAGGGTCACTACCCACTGCGCCAACGGGCCAGTCATCTTGGTAAATATTGATAACAGAGCGTAATGTGAAAAATTCTAAGGTGTCAAAGAATTACATCTCTAAATTCGGAAAATGACATAATTTTTGTACCAGGAAAAAAATACTTTACCTGAGATGTATTGGATACAAGAACTACAGGACTATCTGTGTCCATATCATAAAGTACTAAGTCACCATTGGCATTCCTGAATAGTATGTCATTGCCTGTAAAAATGAAAAAGTCATACATTGTTGGTTAAATTTTAGTGTTTATTTCTATTTATTTGTAGGATCTTAAATAATTCTTTACTAACATAGCCATAAGTCTAGTACTAAAATTATGAGCCTTTGTCAAATAAAATCATTTGAATTTGAATAAATCCATTATTGGACGTTATTGCAATACAAAGCCCAAACACACTTGATACATCATCACATCGCGATACGTTGTGACGTCGAGGCCAGATGCATTATCTAGTTGTGGAAATCTACGACTTGTGTATAACCTAAAATATACATCAATCTACGCTACAGCTTTATGTTTATATTTTTATTCAATTTATTTTAAACGCCCATATTAAAATACATGCGTACCCTTTAAGTACTCAACATAGTCACGAATTTTATTAATCTTTTTAAAACCTTTAAACATGACTTAGACGTAGTTTTAATTTGGTAAATATAACAATTTTTTAAAATTTAAACGTCGAGTTTCTTCTGGTTCTAATCGATTCTTTTGACTTTGCTCTTTACGAGGGACATAAAGGTTTCAACCAAACAAACATAAACCTAAAGCTAAAACAACACATACAGCACACTTTCTCCATGAAAACAAAAGAAACAAAAACGAAAGATAATTCTTTTCCAATCGAGATATGAAAAAGAACCAAGAACTAGAATTCTTGCAACACAAGACAGAGCGGTTTTTCCGTTCTGGCCAGCGATCATGAACACTTAAAACGCTGCAATCATCTGTTTGCGCCTTCTAGTGTCGGTTATATCAAGTGAGCTAACAATCTTAGAATATTCCATAGAATCTTTGCGAACGCAGAAGGAACAACGAAGGATTGTTCTACGTCTGTTTACAATAACCGAATTTCAATGAGTGGGGATATAATCAGCATTCGCTCGGCTGATTTAAATGGGCCCTAACGTTTTAAGATTTGACATATGTATGTTGCTCGGTCCTTAGTATACTAAATAAACAGTCGAAACTTCGGGGTATAGGCCTCCTCTCCCCGTTTTTAGACAGAAGGTTTGGTATCTACCACGCTGTTCCTATGCAGATTGGTAGGTTACACATATTAGCAGACGTCTCTAGCGATATGCAGATTTCATCACAATGTTTTCCTTCACCGAAAAGCGTGTGACAAATTGCAATTGTCAATTAGACATAGAAATCTCATTTGTGCCCGTGGTTTAACCCCGTGATTCCCTCAAAAGCGTCACGCGGTCGCACTGCTGGGATATAACAGCTTACAGTCGAATATGCGGTTAATAATAGAACTCCAGCAAAATGAACAACAGTAATTTCTTAATATTGTGCGGGATTGGTGAATATGATACTTAAAGAATATGAGAGTCCATAAGCCGATTGTTTGACCTGGCTGATAATCCTGATATTTAAATTTAATGCAGTACATAGGTAGAGAAACTACAGATTGCAGAATTGGCTATAGATGTTGGCGTAATAATGATCATATCGCTGACGAAGAGAGGAAACACGAAATAATAGCGAGTCTTAGGGATCCAGTATAATCAAAATCTGAATTAGCAATATCTTTCATTCATCAAATTATTTTCTTACATCACTTACCTTTCAATATTTGCGAATTCGTATAAATCGACTGCAATATATAATCAGCCAGATATTGAATCATCACTCATTCATTACTTTATCTCTATATTATAACTAGAAAAATGATTAATGATGACCTTTGACTGTGACATAAAAGATACTAATAGAGCGTTTAATGTAATACATATTTGGGATACTTTTTTTTGAATTCTATTGTGTTTTAAGCCTATAATATAATTTTTTTTAAATCAGAGCCGTCTGGTATCCGGCTGTGTAGAATAGACCACCCTCCTTTCTTACCGAGGTGTCGTAAAAGGCGACTAAAGTAAGTTAACGTCAGGCAGGCGGCCGGTCGTAAAAAACGTAGCCAAATCATACGACAATTTTTTTTGTTTGTAACATGTTGTGCCGACCCCGCTTAGAGTGGGATAAAGGCAGGAGGATAATGATGAAAATAAAATTCGAAATCAATTACCTGAAGTCCAGGATCCATTGAATGAAGGTGAAGAGTATTCTCCACTGATAATATCGTCCAAATCAATGTCGCCAGGTGTTGGAAGTGTAGTCGGTGCTTCTGTTCCCGGCGTTTCTGTTCCAGGTGCTTCTGTTCCTGGCGCTTCTGTTCCCGGTGCTTCTGTTGTTGTTGTGGTGGTTGTTGTTGTTGTCGTTGTCGTAGTCGGAACAGTAGGGCCTTCTGTTGTTATAATTGGATCTGTTGTATCACCACCATTTCCAGTGAGAACCACCACCAGGGCAATAATAACACCGATTGCAGCTAACATTGCTACTAAACCTATAGCGTATGTGACTTTCTTTGACTTTTTCGTTGTTACCAGGACCTGAGAAGATAGAAACACCGTTGCCCAATAAACAATATTACAAATGAAAACACTTCTCACGGTTAATCTACAGCAACTGAGATAAATGATAGCATCATATTATCATGTCTTAAAATTGTTATGTGTAAATACTCGAAACGATTTTACACACTAAACATTATAGTTAGGTTTGTTTCTTTTACTTACACTTAAAAATTATATTTCAGCTTTGGTAAAAGTTTTAAATAGATATGTTAATAAACGAACGTGTCAGTTGTTATGAGGTTTGATTAAATGCGCAAAACCCTATTATTATATATCATTAGTCACAGCCCTAAATGAGATCTTTGAATTTTAACTAACTTTGAGCCACTAAGCAGTTTTTTCTAATACAAATAAACTTTTAAAAAATTACAGACAGAAAATTCAAACAATTGTGTGTTATAGCTTGTGCTTTTTTTTCTCTGAATTTATTTACTTCATTATAAATTAAACATTTCACTTTGTTACACGTTTAACACGAATCAACGTTTAATACTGAATGACTATTAGTTTAACATGAACTTTGTTTTCAATAAACTCGTACATAACGTTATCAGTTAAGTTGTCCACTTCAATTATAAACATAGTAAGTGTATGGTCAATAAAAAAATTAATCGCTGTTCATCGTCATATTCACTCATTAATGGGAATATAAATAATCTTATAAATAGCGCTTAACTATTCAATTTGTATGACTCCAGTGACAAGTTATTACATTACTCTCTTTCATTACGATAAAATAGGTTATTACGTGACAAAATCAAACTTTAAGTCTAAATTTAATTTTCCATTATTATCATTTGTAATGTTAAAAATTATGGCTAGTACATATACGGTAAAGTGTATTGTATCAAAATATTTTATGTATCATAATATATCTTATAACACCCTTATCTTCATCTAATCCCCTTAATTAATGTTTGTTTGGCAAATAATCAAAATGATATAACTTCAGAATTTTGGATGATAAAAAATATTTTTAGATTGAAATTTTTCAAATACAATAACGATGTCGGCAATTTCCTTATTCCCACTGAAGATAAATTACAAAGTATAAACATATGTCATCATTTCATACATAAATTAAAAGGAGGGATTTCCCTAACATTGTTTATCTTTGTTTCTAACATTAACGTTTTAAATACGACCTATAACAACTAAACGAAATATGTATTTAAAATTTAAAAATTGTAGACTTTAACTTGGCATGTATTTTATAAATATATATTAGTAATTATAAGATATTTAAAAGTCGATTAAGATGGTGTCAAAATCATCAGGACGAAATAAAAATGGATATAATTGCGACACACAGATCAGCGAAAATTTTTTCTAAGTTTTGGAAATCGACTGACAAGCTAAACGTTCGGCCGAGTTTACCGACTAGTGTTGCAAGCTACAATACAGAAGAGGAGATTGCTAATTTGTTCAAAGACAAATTTAGAGTGGCGTCACCTCTGGGCCTGTCGAAGAGTGTGGTCGATGCTGGGATGAGTCTCGAAAAAGAACTGTTGTGTTTCTCGGCCAAAGAGGTTGAACGCACAATACAGAGAATGAAAGGAGGGAAATCACCGGGTCATGACCACCTCAGTATCGAACATTTAAAAAACGCGGGCATTGAATTATATAGAGTGCTAGCGATGTTTTACTCTCTCTGTATTAGTCACTCGTATCTGCCTGATGACATGATGAGAACTATAGTGGTTCCCATTGTTAAAAACAAAACGGGAGATATCACCGACGAGTCCAATTATAGACCAATATCGCTTGCTACCATTATCGCAAAGGTGTTCGATAGCATGCTAGACAGGAAGCTAGGTGAAATTCTCAAATTTCATGACGCACAATTCGGTTTCCAGCCGGGGCTTTCCACTGAGAGTGCAATATTAAGCCTAAAGCAGACTGTCCAGTATTACACGAGTAGGTCAACATCGGTCTACGCCTGCTTTCTTGATCTTTCTAAGGCTTTTGACCTGGTAGCATATGATGTGCTATGGGAAAAGATGAAGAAAGCGGGCGTTCAGCCGGATTTGCTTGGTATTTTCAGATACTGGTACGCGAACCAGCAAAATAATGTGAGATGGGGAAAAGCTCTCTCAGAGTCATACAGGTTGGAGTGCAGAGTGAGGCAGGGGGGGTTAACCTCACCGAAGCTCTTCAACCTGTATGTGAATGAGCTAATCGTCGAGCTCAGTAGCAAGCCTATCGGCTGTTGGATAGATGGTACATGTATTAACAACATAAGTTACGCCGACGATATGGTCTTGATAGGACCCACGGCTAGTTCTATTAGGCAGATGCTCGAAATCTGCCTTAATTATGTGGATAGACATGGCTTGAAATACAATGTGACGAAGAGTGAGTACTTGATCTTTAAGAGCCCCGGTAAACAAGTACGATATGAACCGGAAATTGCACTACGCGGAATACCGATAAAACGCGTAACGCAATTTAAATACCTTGGACATTACCTTACAGAGGATCTTAATGATCAAGTAGACATCGAGCGTGAAAGACGGGCATTGGCAGCTAGAAGCAACATGTTAGCTCACAGATTCGCTCGCTGCAGTGTGGAAGCTAAGCTTACACTCTTTAAAGCGTACTGCCAAACCTTCTACACAGCTAATCTGTGATTCAAATACTCCAAAGCCGCCATAGATACACTAAGAGTGCAATACAATAACGGATTTAGGATACTGTTGGGATTGCCGAGGTTTTGCTCAGCCTCTAGTATGTTTGTTGAAGCGCGAACATACGATTTTCACACAATAATAAGGAAAAAGACCGGTTCCTTGCTAGACAGACTTCGCTCGAGCTCTAACAGTATCCTAAGTACGTTAGTGCGTAAAATGGAGTCGCCTATATATGCACGATTTATGGACATATTAGTGCGACCGTAAAATGTCGGATTTGTGTTTTAATTTGTGTTTTAATTGTGTCTATATGTATTTGTTTGTATGCTTGTATTGTATTTGTCTATGTATATTTGTTACTAACATAGTTATAAGTCTGGTACTAACATAATGAGCCTATGTTGCTTCCAAATAAAAACATTATTATTATTATTATTATTATTATAAAATAATAATCATCATCATTCTCCTGCCCTTATCCCACTCTAAGTGGGGTCGGCACAACATGTTACAAATGTTGTCATATGATTTGTCTGCGTATTTTACGTCCGGCCGCCTGCCTGACGTCAACTTACCTTAGTCGCCTTTTACGACACCTCGGTAAAATATGAGGGTGGTATATTCTATGCAGCCGGATACCACACGGGATTTACCTTAGTCGCCTCTTACGACGCCTCTGTAAGAAAGGAGGGTGGTCTATTCTATGCCGCCGGATACCACACGGCACTGATTATAAAATAATAATATAGTTGAACATACTTTAATCAAAGATAATAATACTAAAACGTAAAGTAATTAATTCGTGGTCGTCATTTCAAGCCATAAAAGTCAATTGCTAGACACAAAAGATTTTTTTAAGGACGTGTTTTGGATCTTATCCAACGTTTGCTGGGTGCCTGAAGCCTTGACACAAAAATGATCATCCGTTTGGTGACAATATCGTATTAATTACAATTTTGCCTGATATTAATTATATGCTTAGGTCAAAAGTATTAGCTTTAATGAATCTAATATTATCACTATGAATCCTTGTCAAAGTCTCATAATTTTGCTAACAAAGGTTGCATATCGCAATTGGGAGCAGGGTTGACAATCGTACTTTGTAATAAATTATTATACGTTATTTCAGGTAGACACACTATGCATTATGACGACAATAAAGTACAATAAAAATACTAATTCGCAAGGTTTGATTTCTTTGTGATTATAAAAAGTTAAGTGATATTTTTCGTTCAACAAATTTTTCGATTGGAGCTGATTTTATTGGCGATTATTTGCCACTGCGGATCCAAGATATTTTATTAATATAATAATATAGAAAAATAAATTGCACTATTTTTCTTAGTAACTTGTATAATATCTAATGTACTTTATTTTCTTTTGAAGTTGTTAACCCTACTGAGGAAAGTTGAACTAAATTTTCTAAAACATAGCTGTATCGTGCTGTTACCATAATTTATTCCATGCTAAATTTTTATCCATTACAGATTGCAGTGGTTAATCCATTGCTAACAAAATAATCTATTTAGAGTGTCTGGTAGTTGTAAATATAACATAAGTAGAATTAAAATACCTGGTCGCTGGTTCCCATTTCCGCGTTGCTGTTAGTCTGGGCCATGTTGGGGTGGTGTTAACTTCACCTGTAAACAAACAAAAGGTAAAATTAAAAATTTAGTTTATGATATTTTTTTTCTAGTTATACACTTTATCGTACACCACAACGAGAAAAAGAAAACACACAAATACAAAAGCAAAAAGATTTACACGTCATTAAAATATTTAAAGAGAATATATATGAGATTTATAAACTAATAAATATTATATAATAAATACATAACAATTAATTTAAATAAATAAAAATAATATATCTTAATTGTTATAAGATAATAATATTGCTTAACAGACTATAATACCTATAGAAGACTATAATATAATTAAATAATCACATAAATTCATGTTACACGATTATTATAAAAGTAAGTAAAGTAACAGCCCCTTATTATGCCCACTGCTGGGCTAAGGCCTCCTCTCTCCGTTTTGGATATAGGGATTGGAGCTAAGACCTACCACGCTGCTCCAATGCGGATTGGTAGGTTACACATATCCCTAGAATTCTCTAGAGATATGCAGGTTTCCTCACGATGTTTTTCTTCACCGAAAAGCGTGTGATAAATTGCAATTATCAATTAGACACATGAGTTTTAATAGAAAATCTCATTGGCCCGGGTTTGAACTCGTGTTCCCCTCAAAAGAGTCGCACGGTCTCACCGCTAGGCTATCACAGCTCACACGATTATTATGCAATACTGAAAATTAAGGTCATCATCCACTTGCCCTTATCCCACTCTAAGTGGGCTCGGCCCAACATGTTGTCACTAGTTGTATTTTACGACCCCTCGGTAAGAAATAGGGGTGGTCTATTTTACTCAGCCAAATACCACACGGCGGGTCGACTTACCTTAGTCGCCTTGTACGACACCTCGGCAAGAAATGAGGTTGGTCTATTTTACTCGGCCAAATACCACACGGCGGGTCGACTAACCTTAGTCGCCTTTTACGACACCTCAGTAAGAAATAAGGGTGGTCTATTCTACTCAGCCGGATACCATATGGCGGGTCGACTTACCTTAGTCGTCTTTTACGACACCTCGGTAAGAAAGAGGGTGGTCTATTCTACTCAAACGGATACCACACGGCGGGTCGATTTACCTTAGTCTCCTTTTACGACACTCGGTAAGAAATAAGGGTGGTCTATTCTACTCGGCCGGATACCACACGGCATAATACTGAAAATTAAGGTATACTCCTATAAATCACAAATATAAATTGACGTAATCACAACACAAATTAACTAGTTAACTCGATTACTTCCGAACCCGCCCGGGGTCCTAAATCATAAGCTCATTACGCAGGGACGCCGCTACTAATGAGCTAATGTATTTGGGCTAACTTGATTTTCCAAAACATGTTTACAGCTGATAATGTATTATACGCAGCTTTATATGGTAATCTACATAACTAAGTTCATAAGAGTAATTTATTGCGAGAGAAGGGTATAAGTTTATTATCGAAATTAGAATTTTTAACTATCACCATTTGCGGTATCCGCCGTGTGGTATCCGGCTGAGTAGAATAGACCACCCTCATTTCTTACCGAGGTGTCGTAAGAGGCGACTAAGGTAAATCGACCCGCCGTGTGGTATCCAGCTGAGTAGAATAGACCACCCTCATTTCTTACCGAGGCGTCGTAAAAGGCGACTAAGGTTACTTTTGGCACGTGACAAAAACAGAATTTTGAGAGAATCACTAATTTTTAATTTAAATTTAAATGTAATTAATGTTGGTTTTTTTAATACTATCTTAGCATTTCCTTTGAGCAATTCAGCTGTAAAAGTTTATGAATTTATTAGTGCTTCTCTCAAAAATGACCATAAAGTTAAGATTTAATTATAAAATTAGATTTAAGTGTTATTAGGTTACGATGGGGCTGACATGTATCTGTAGATATTTCAGTCCCTTAAAAATAAAGATTATAAATAAAAATAAAAATAAACTATCATCATACAAACTAAAAAAAGTTAAGCTGTGATATTCAGCTCTGAGTCAATGAGCATTTCTCGAGAGGATCAATGTATCAAACCTCAAGTACTCGTTACACTTTTTTATTAACACTATGTGGCTAATTTTGCTTAAATTCAAATTCAAATGATTCTTTATTCAAATTTAAATTAATAAGCATTTTAATCGTCAAATTAAAATTAAAATGAAGCTACGACTGGTTTGGAAAAGAGCTCTAACTGAGACGAACCAGCAAGAAACTCGTCGGTCACTCTTTTCAAACATAAATATTTCAATATTCTATTTGTAATTGTTAACAAACATAGATTACAATATAATCTAGTTCATGGTATGTCGTGATTTAATTCCAAGCTTTCTTATCATTAACATAGTCCTCAACAGTATAATAAGGTTTATTAAGGAGAGTCTCTTTATTTCCTTTTAACTATTAATCACACGCTTTACGCTTTACGTAAAACAAAAATTGTGAGGAAACCTGCATATCTCGAGAGATATGCAGGTTTCCTCACAATTTCTCGAGAGATATGCAGCACAAAAACAGTCCTGTTTTTGGGCTATTAATATATCTATATTAATAAAATATTATTTTATGTAATGCATTGTAATCTATCTAGATTACAGTGCATTACATAAAATTATATTTATATTTATTTGTTTCATAGTTTTAAAAATTATTTATAGTAATCATGCCATAATAAAATGGCGCAAATACTTCATTCGTCGCAACGCATCGATAATTTTAAATGCTTTGAAAAAAATAAATAAGAAGACATATTTCTACAAACAATATTAAAATTTACTTAACAAGTGATATAGCAAGCATATACTAGTCATGATAAGTTAAAATTGTCGTTTAGTTGTTAATATATTGAGGGTTATTGATATATTTAATCCATTGCGTTATTGTATGCTAGTATTTGTTTTATCTCTATCTATCGAGCTGTCATAAACAGTAATAAAATCATATCATTATCTTTAAAGAAATCGACCGCGTTAGTTGAAAAAAAATGTAGAGGCAGTAGATGCAGACTTCATAATTTTATGAAGTGAAAAACCGTAACCTGTCCTTGTTTGCTTCTGCTAGTATTCTATTATTGTAGTATGAGAAGAAAAAAACTAGATAAACTGAGTTTGTAAACGCACTAATACTTGTCCGACACTGTCTGTATAGTCTTATAAATAAAGCAGAACGATGCAGTTTATTTGAATGATAAAATGCATAGATTTGAAAATCCTTTCAGTTTCAAACAAACTGCTGTTAAATAATCTAAATTGAAAATGTTTAAAAGATTGACAGCCGAGTTTCTTGCTGGTTCTTCTCGGTAAGAGCAACATTCCGAACCCGTAGTAGCTTCATTAATCCTATTGATGCTTGACGAGTAAAAAGTGCTTATAAAGAGCTTACTCGAATAACGATTATATTAATTTGATCTGATGAAAATTAGAGGGCATTCATCATTAGGTAGCTTATTTTTATCTGCAAATATTCAAAGATGCCAATGAAGTTTATTTTTAAAAATACGTTTATCTGGACGAGCCAACTGAGACATTTTCCTGTATCTACCTAATATAGCAGGCACAATAAATCGCTTAAAATTACGACGATATCAAAAAGATAACATTTACCATCTAACTCTAGCTTATGTAGCATCAGTAAATAAAAAAAAACGTAGGTAAGCAATATCGTCAATATAGTAACGGCCTGTTACTTTCCCATAACTGGGCATATGCTTCCTCTCTCCGTTTTTGGAGAGACGAGTTGGAGCTAAGACCTACCACGCTGGTCCAATGCGGATTGGTCGGTTACACATATCCCCAGAATTCTCTAGAAATATGCAGGTTTCCTCGCGGTGTTTTCCTTGACCGAAAACCGTGTGATAAATTGCAATTATCAGATAGACGCATAAGTTTTAACAGAAAAACTCATTGGTGCCTGCCCGGACTTTGAAGTCGTGACTCCCACGAAAGAGTCGCACGGTCTTACCGCTGGGCTACCACTGTTTATATTTTATTTTAGATTATATAATATTGTCAAGACTTCACATTAAATACTGTACCTAAAATCTAAAGATTGCCTTTAGTAATATAAGGGGCTTCAAAGAATTTTTTCCGATATATCTATTGGGCACACTATATCATTTGCCGATTTTATCACATTATAAATTATCTGATAATCATTTTACAATAGATATCAATTATATGAAAAATATGCACGCAAATTTATGAAATAATGATTTAAGGTTAGTAGATTTTCGCCACGTTGTAATCCTATTTAAGTTTTATTATAATCTGTCAAAACAATGTTGTAAAGAACCCAATATTAATTAAGATTTTTCATTGATTAATACTCATTGTTAAAAAGTTGGCACAAACATTCTTTTCGATTAAAGATTCCTCAAAAACAAAAATATGTAATAAATAATAAAAAATTAAAGTGATATTGTTATTCAAGAAAGACTATAACAAATATGAATTAAAAAACAACAAAAATTGTATGGCGTCATATAACTTTCAACACAAATCCAAGTTTCGAACGACTTTCAGATGTCACTAAAAGTTAACTTTGGCGTTGATTTAATAACTAAAATGTATAATTTAATGAATTCTATAATACAATAATGATATGTACAATCAATTAATTAAAGGAAACAATTTTACACCTAAACTTATGTAATTTATAGCTGCACTTTATTTCCCTAGCTTCTAAATAATAAACATTGTATATTATTTTAAACTTGAGGAAATAAAACAGAAATTATTAACATAGTCTTCAATTTTATTAATAATATTTACATATTTTTTTTATAAATTTACATTCGTCAAGTGTAGTTCTGCTAGTCTCTTCACGTTTATAGATGCAAATAAATTTTAACTTTATGTACATAAAATATTCGTAAATGATTTCAAGAATTGAACTAAATGGAAGTGCAATTAAAGAAATAAATTTAATTAATGTCATTATTTATTTTTAATCATTTGATAGTTCATTCCAAATTTTAATGAAATATTTAATGTTATAGTCAAAACAAAGAGCCTGCGATCTATATTTTAAAAGGAAATAATACAATGCATTTAATCTGTCATATAGTAGTATAGTTCTACGCAATAGCATAGTACGGCCGCAAACTTATGATATGCTGATTTTTATTACTTAGGATTATTTCACAATTAATCTATCATAGTTGCAAAATGGCGTTTGAACACGAACAAAACTCTTAAACAGATTATTTGGAAATTATCTCTCAATTAATTAAAATTTTAGACAATATTTACGATTTCCTATTTCGTGTTAGTATCTACATAAAAAGCCCAGAAGAAGCTAATTGGAGAGCACGATCATTCCTTAAAAGTATTGTTATTTAGGGAACAAATATAAGCAAGCAGTGTAGTTTTCTCAACATGATAACCTTAGAAATTAATCGCGTGTACCCGTTAAAAACCTTAGGTATTTGAATTATATTTGAAAGCCAATTCACTATTTGAAAATCGAGCGGAACGGGTTTAATTTTGACTACGTTAATTCAGGATAACCCTGGGAAGAACACATATCTATACATGTTATAAATCCAAAGGGTCTAAAAACTCTCTATCTGTAATTTATAGAATTAGGCGTTACTTTCCGGAGATCAATAATACCAAAGTAATAATAAAAATATTTTGCTATAATCCGCGATACATGTATCGCGATGTATCGCGGATTGTAACAAAATAATTTTATTATTACTTTTGTTTTCTCTATCTGTATGTGAGATCGATTTTCTTAAAATCTACTGAATGGATTTTTGTTTTGGTTTTACTTAAAGATACTCAAAGAAAGAGAAAAAAAGAAATGCAATTTTTGAAGAAGGTTTAGGTCTATAGTACATTCCCCAGAACGCCTAAAGTTTTTTTGATAGGACTATATAGGGTTAAGATTCACGCGGAAAACTTCTTATAAATTTGGTACTTTTAGACCAAAAGTATGAAATCTAAGTTCAGAATTAGTTACTTTCCATCATAAAATAATGACGTTTTTTATAATTATTTGTGCAATGTTAGTGTTTTGTATATAGTAATATAGTAAGTAGTACAGCAGTTTAAAAACACTTTTAAAAAGAGGTTGATACCGAAAGCCTACTAAACTGTTGAAGATTATTTAGATGATAAGAATGCGTGGACAGTCCTCTTCGACCCTGTACAAGACAGTAAGTAGGAAATGTAACTAGTAGTAAGAATTATAATTTGAAAAGAGCAACCGCCGAGTTACTTGCTGGCTCTTCTCGGTAGGCACAGCTTTCCAAACCAGCACTAGAGTTGACGATTCAAAAGGACTTGTTTACAAGTTTACTTGAATAAATAATATTTTGAATTTGAATATGCACTAAACCCACTACGAGTAGTTTGCTCTGAACGCCAAAGGTAGTCTGTGAGAGATCGCTATGGCGTCTACTCATAGTCCGATAAAACCACCCCTGCACGCTTTTCATGCTATTATGTATTATGTTTTTAGTACAATTAGAATAAATAATTAGTGTTGAGAGACCGGCTATACTCACGTCTTTTATTATCGGGGCTCTTGTTCATGAGCTCTTTACGCGGCGTTATCGCAACGGTAACTCAGTTCCCGTATGGGCTTGAAACTAGTCGGGCTCATCCGATAACATAAGACATGAGTATAGCCGGTCTCTCAACATTAATAATGAATACCATTCACGAAAGTTTAAATTCTAAAAAAGAATAAATAAATGAATTTTAATACTCAATATTAATAAAAATATTAGGTCCTTACATATGAAATTGGCGTTTTGTCGTACTGGCCACTTTGATCTCAAAAATACCTTTATGGTTAGGAATTCCAAATTCAAATTCATACAGCTATTTACTCATGCATTTGTGTTTCAAACCCCCTATCTCATTTGTTTTTTCTTCTTTTGTTTTTTTCTTTGTGTCACTCTGTTTACAAAATGGAAAACATGAAATATCGCGTTATTTACGAGTATGAGTTCCACCGTGGCACCAGTGCTGCAGAAACGGCTCGAAGGATTAATGATGTGTATGGTGACGGTGTCGCAAAAGAAAACACAGTGCGTTTTTGGTTCCAACGTTTTCGTTCTGGAAATTTCGACCTGCAGAACAAGCCTCGTGGACGGCCGGAGACCAAAGTTGATAATGAAGAATTGAAGGCTATTGTGGAAGCGGATCCATTGCAAACCACGTCCGAGTTAGCTGCAGGCTCCGGTGTTAGTGATAAAACTATTCTAATCCACTTGAAGCAAATTGGGAAGGTGAAAAAGCTTGAAAGGTGGGTACCTCATGAATTGAGTGAAGCAAACCAACAAACGCGCGTCGACTGCTGCGTTACGTTACTCAACCGGCACAATAATGAAGGAATTTTAAATCGAATCATTACCTGTGATGAAAAGTGGATCCTCTACGATAATCGGAAGTGCTCATCGCAATGGCTGAATCCTGGCGAACCAGCCAAATCCTGCCCTAAGCGAAAATTGACAAAAAAAAAGTTGCTTGTAAGTGTTTGGTGGACTAGTGCCGGTGTCGTTCACTACAGCTTTCTTAAATCTGGCCAGACGATTACGGCAGATATCTATTGTCAGCAACTGCAAACCATGATGGAAAAGCTAGCTGCTAAACAACCGAGGCGGGTCAATCGCTCTAGGCCACTGCTGCTTCAGGACAACGCTAGACCACACACTGCACAACAGACGGCTACCAAATCAGAAGGCTTCAATTAGAATGTCTTAGACATCCACCGTACTCTCCGGACCTTGCTCCAACAGATTACCATTTTTTTCGCAATTTGGATAACTACTTGCAAGGAAAAAAATTTAACTCCGATGGGGCAGTCCAAACTGCCTTCAAAGATTTTATTGATTCCCGCCCGAATGGTTTTTTTAGTAAGGGGATCAATGAACTACCTATGAGATGGCAAAAGTGCATACATAGCAATGGTACATACTTTGATTAATTAAATATATTTCATTAAAAAAAACGACTTTATGTTCCTCCCATAGAAAACGCCAATTTCATATGTAAGGACCTAATAGGACCCACATACACACAGGTTTATAAGCAGTAAATAATTATGGAACACTGATATCAACATTTCTAAATAACTATGAAAACTTACCACAATATAATAAAAAATTAGAACACCAACCAGTGGGCTCATTCCCACCTCACTAAATATTGATATTATTTTAATGGGGCTAAACGAGATTAAGATATACGTATCATTTGTAAAGATAACAATGAAATTAAATAATCACTATTAAGATACTATAGAAGGCGAATGATAACGTGTAAATACGTCGTTGGTATGTCGCTAAAAAATTTGATCACGTAGATAGGAAATTGATGTCCTATAAATTTCTTATTCAGATAGAAAATATATAGGTTGTATTTTCTTTTTTATATCTTATACAAACTCTGGTGATTTCAGTCGCGTCATTATAAGTGTTTTTTCTCCGTTATGTCTTATTTTGAATAAACACTTCGTATAAAATCAAAACTTCGTCTTTTTATTTTAAAATAAGAAAGGTATTTTTATTCTCATATTCTATATAAGGTTCAATTGTACCAATTTTCTTTATCCAGTGGATTAACTTTCAAAGACATGTTTTTCAAAAAAACAGAGTTGCATTTATAATATTAGCACGATACATAACCGTTGCTAATTGCAACTTCTTATATTATATACAAATGAATGTTTGTCTTTGTACACTCTGAAACGGACCAATTTTAATTAATGAAATTTTCAGACAATCTTTAGAATGACACAGTGGATGATCCTGTAAAGTTTGGTCACCGAACCAAAATCAACAACCGAGCAACAACGCGTGGCTGCACAGCTTGTTTTATATATAAAAATGTATGTTTGTTTTTACGTCCTTTATAGACTACCTAATTTTTTTTCTTCTTTAATCTTTAGAGTCACCCAGCGGATGATTCTTTAAAGTTTCCAGTTCGAGGGGAATTCGAAAGCAGGCTGAGCCTCAACAAATAGATAAAAAAGGTATGTTTTTGTACCGGGAAATATATTATATTTTGGTCCTAGTTACTGTTGTTCGTATTAAAGTAGTAGGAAATGAATACACTCAAATTTATTTTTATAATACCATACTACGTAATCCGATATTACGTAACATAAATATATATAAATAAATAAATATGTTCATGTTTGATACCTAAAATACAGAAATTTAAAATTATTAGGTGTGGGTAAGAATAGGAAGATATATTAAATTGTACTTCAATGTTTTTACGTGAGAAATTAAAATGTAATATATTTTTATTAATAGTATATTCAAAGTGTCTCGTTACTTTCACGGTTGTTTGATGTGCTTTGGTGTAATTTGAATCTGGACACACTAACATAAAATATTTCGATACATAACATAATGTTAAAGAAAACAACATAAAATTTAAGTAATCTCTTTGACATCTATTTTCTTATTTCCCGTTTGGAACTTACGAAGCGGTCACATATATTTCGCCGATTCATTTCCTCCCTATACCATATTTTTAAATAAACGACGATTTATTTTTCTTTAAGCATGTTCTGAGAAGCTTTTATGTGTCCCAAAGGCGATTGAGAAACTTTTTGAATGGCTTTCGTTTAAAAGAAAATTACTTTTTTTCAGTATTTGGCGTAGCGAACTTGTATTGAAAATTATTGGACGATTCAAGAAGCTTAATTGTTAATTTTATTTTGTAAAGATTAGTTTAACCAGCCAAAATATTAAATTTTGGAACAAATATCCAGACTATTATAGACTTAAGAACATTTTAAGATATTTTCTTCTTTGAAAACAAGGCATTTATGAATAACTAGTTCTCTAAAAAATTTTTTAATTCGTTTAAAACATTTGAACATTAGACCTTATGGCGCCTTATTTAGAAAACAAAAGTTTATTCTTTTTCTTTAATTATAGAAAAGTTTTGTAATGAAATTCCTTACGAATTATGTTTCGTCGGTAACCTACATAGCAATAGGTTTTATCTTAATTCGTTGATAAAAAGTCGATTATTTTTATGTATTACATTTTCATTGCTCATTTACCGAATAGATTACATTGATATCTTAATATAAAAGAAAGCCTAGTCGATTGGTTTATTGATATATACCGCTAGTTTTAAGAAACAAAAAATCTTTTAATATTCTTTTTTTTTACTTTACAGGTTTGGACTTTATTCTTATCTAACCTGATGGTGAGTAAAAATACAGTGTTATACATTAAGGCGCTGAACAGAGCCAAATAGGCTGACTTTAAACACGTTTTTAACAAAAGCTATAGGGATGACGATTAAAAGAAAAATATATGTTAATATACATCATATCTCAGAGAGAATGTAAGATTTCAAAACATGATTACGATACTTTTTTTCGATAAAAAAAATTGGTAAATAGACCTCTGATTTTTACTTTGATCGTAAATATCTCTAATATTTATCAATAAAAATTGGTAAAATTAATAAGAATAATAAATCATTATAATATAAAGAGAATGTAAGATTTACATTTTGAATTAATTAAGATATTTCATTCAAATTAAATATTTTTTAGAAAATAGCAAAACTGAAACGAGTCATCGTCTCGCTTCTCTTTTACATCTATGAATATAGACAGTGATCGCTGAGGCGCGCTGCTATACGGACGTGTGTCGCTAGCTGCCGCCTTTTGTGACTATTCCTTGTTGATAATATGTCTTTTTTTAGGTGTTTAGTTATAGTTTCAGCATACTTAGTTTTATAAGATTAATTAGACATAAGTTTTTTAAATAAATTGTACAAAAAAAGTTTGGATAAAATAGTGTACACCTACAATGGGTGTTAGAAATTAATTTTGTCGCTACGCCGTCGCAGAAATTGTGGGCGTGGCTTATATGCCGAAATCTGAATTTGCGCCAGCTCTGTTCAGCGCCTTAACACAAAAGTACATAAAAGCAATTGACATAAATATCCAAACTTTATTTTACTTTTTTTCTCAAGTCACGTCCGTTTTCATAGTAGCAATTTGTAGGGATGTGACTTGGAGGGTATATCGGTTACTAAATAATCGATTTTCCCCCGTGAAAATATCAAAATAGAAATTCAACCCGAATCAACAAAATCGATTAATAAACACCGATTTTTTGCTTTTCTAATATTAATAATTAATTAAAATAAAGAATAATTAAAGAAAAACTAAAGTAATATTTAACAATAAAATTGATGCGCTGTTTTTAAAATTCATTTGAATGTGTAGTTTAGCTACATTGGTTTCATCTAACAATCTTATCTTAAAGTCTTATAAAACAAGAAAAAAAAGCATAACAAGGACGAACGAGGGTAAAATCTAGTAAATTGATTTATAATATTTTGGTAACCGATTATCAAAAATCGGTTATAATAAATTAATCGATTGATATAAAAATCGATTATTTCTTTCACATCCACAGCAATTTGTCGTTCTCTCACGCTTTGTTCCCTCACGAGCCTTAAAAGAGTGACCTGAATAAGTAATTACAACACGTAATTTAACACAACAACAAACAAGTGATACTTACGAAAGGTGTTTCAAATGATTGACTAACTTATTTCATTCCTATTACGATAACCTTTACAGCCAAACGATTAGGAAAACATCTGTGTTATATAAAAGGTTTTTATAAATACGCCGCCTAATGGACGGTTCCACTGAGGAACAATCGAAGATAAATGTCTTGAAAAAGTCTTGAACACCACTACGATAGCTGTTTGAAATCTGTTTAATATTATCTGTCTATGTAGCTCATGGGTTGCAAAGTAGCGCAACTCGAAAAACACGTGTTTTGGATCAGAAATAGGTCCAAGTGAATGTTAAAATACACATTCTTCCCAGCAGCAATACTGGTATAACTCTTACTATATATTAGGACTTTTGTTGCAAATAAAAACATTTTTAATGCAATTCCTTAGCAATGAAAATTTATCTCAAAACATGATTTTTTTGAGTTTTGCCGCTATTGCATCTCATGAGCGAAGCTATGTCTGTACTAAATTATTTGGGTTTGGTCCCCACCTAAAACCAATTTCACTTTAAGACTTATTGCGGTAAAATAATCATCATTCTCTGACCCTTATCCCACTCTAAGTGGGGTCAACACACTATGTCTTCGTCAACTAATTTCCAATCTAAGTAATCTAGTGTACAAATAATTTAACACAGCATCACAAATACTTTTGCGTAAATTAATGAAATATTTTCAAAGAAAATTAATTTATAAACAAAAGGTTATGAATAAAAAAAATATTGATAAATAACAAGAAATTCATGTAACTACTGTTTTTTAATAACTTTTCTTTCATTTTGACTTCAATACTTTGGGCACTTTACTCTTGTAGCTTGTCATATTCTCACAGCAAAAGCTAATACGTCTTAAATGCCTACAAATAAAACTTCGTGAAAAACATTTGTCGTAAATACACTGTCACAACAACATATTAAACCGACCTTGAAAATTTCTAGTCATTCGTAAATGTCTAATGCAGACATACTCAACGTTGATGGCAAGCTGCTGCCAAATAATACTTTGCTCATACATTAGTTGTTCGCAAAAGTCCCTCTTGTACGGAACGGAAACTAAGCACTTACACGAGCGTAGATAGGGCTGCCTAAAATTCCGTTTAGCAAATTAAAATTAAAGTTTGTCTTTTATTTATCTTCTGCCTGCCCTTATCTCTAAGCAGGATCAGCATAACATGCTTTAAAAATGTTGTTCCATATTTTGACTAGTTATTTTACCAACCAACTGCCTGACGTCAACTTACCTTAGTCGCCTTTTACGACAAATCGGTAAGAATTAAGGGTGGCCTATTCTACTCGGATACCTAACGGTAATATTTATTCTATCCATACTAATTTATAAATGCGGAAGTGTAATGTTTATTTATTTAATTTAATATTTTTTATACAAAAAAACATAAATGCGCTGTTTAAGGACTAGGTACTAAGGCGGTCTTATTGCAGTAAGCAATCTCTTGCAGATAACCTTTGGTGAAGGGACTAAGTATAGCACAAGAATGAAGAATGGGAAGGTGCGAATAACATAAAATTAGTAAAGATATATAAATATATGTAAAATAAGTAATTATAATAATATATAAAATAAGTTATAATATTGCAAGTTATACTGAACGGAGCAAATGATAGATGAGATTTTAATCATAAAATAGTTGAAGATCTGTGTAGTGACAAAGGCAAAATTGCGCTCTGAAGCTAGTATTACTTTAAAATGATCCTGTCTTTGGATTAGATTTCCATTCGATTAAAGTAGCGGCCTGTTACAATCCCAATGCTGGGAATAGGCCTCCCTCTACGTTTCTGGAGAGAAGGGTTGGAGCTATGACCTACCACCCTGCTCCAATGCGGATTAGTAGGTTAATACACATCAACAGAATACTCTAGAGATATGCACGTTTCCTTTACGATGTTTCCCTTCACCGAAAAGCGTGAATTATATTATGGGTGGCGACTGTTGGGTACACAAACTCACTATCTATATAAATCTATTTATTTACAGTTAATTATAATGTTTCTTATACTATGTACTATGCTAAAATCTTAAATACTAACGGCGTCCGATCCCACCGAAGTTAGGTAGGGAAAGGCGAGGTTGACCGAAGTGTCTTTCCCAGGCGTGGAACACTACACCTCCGGTGTCGAGTGGAGTCTGGGAAAGCGGCAATCGCTGAGTGGACGTAACACGTTTGATAAATTGCAATTATCAATTAGACACATGAGTTTTAATAGAAAAACTCAGTGGTGCCTGCCCGGGTTTGAACTCGTGTTCCCCTCGAAAGAGTCGCACGGTCTCACCGCTGGGCTATCACAGCTCTTCAGAGCCAATGAGCCATTCGATTAAATCCAATCAAATACTCGTAATTATTTTTATTTATTAATGTTTTTTATTTCTTCACATTTTCGGATTCTTAATTTTTTTATTTAATAATATTTTATGACCTATAATAATAGCATTTCGGCGAGATAAGAGATATTTTCAAGGTGGCAAGATGTTAAATAAACTAAAATATGACGCGAAAACTTCCCGTTCGATAAAAAGTTATGTAAGAATTACGGTTCTGTCTTCTGTAGGCGAGTTGAACTTTCAAATATTAGTTGACTCATGTCTAGTTTACTGATATAATTTACGGGTTCATTTATAGTGTTACATGTTTTAATATGTAAACATGCAAAAACCATTATAAGATATGATTTTCATATCTCTTCTATGTGAGTGCGTCAAAATTACTTACGACCTATTAAAACTAGCGCATAAAGTTACAATTATCATATGACGCATATACTCTACAATCCACATACATAAAGATTAAAAGTCATAAGTAAGATGGATTTAATATAATAGATTGACCTTACTTTCGTTTCATTTCGCAGCACTTTACAATTCATATGCTTAAGTAAGATATAGAAAAAAATCCAAATTAATAATTAAATACTCTTATCTAAGCCACCAGTTATTATATTTAATATTTAACTTGGTTATTAGTACATCATTTTGGTTATTATTTATGTCAATAATAATTTATAATATAAGAAATTATTCACAATTCTTGATTCATTGATAAAAAAAACTGTATAACGAAATAATGATTATATAATAAGAAATTGAAACATATAATAAGTATCATATTCATAATTCATTTAAAAATATGCCATATTAATTATAAAAATAAAAAAATTATGACTTGCTTTAAACTCTTATAAAAAGAACTTTCCAACAAGTTTTATATTATAACGTATAGTACAAGGAAGCTTCTGTTTACATAGAACTATATCAGGATCAATTTGTTTATTTGACTGGCTCGTTGGCGCAGTGGGTAGTAACTGCCTTCATCTCTGCGGGTCGCGGGTTCGATTCCCGCCGAGGGCCAACATTTTCTACAAATAATTTGTTGGTTCTTCGAGCCTGGGTGTATATTTGTATTAAAGTATGTATTTAAAATTATATATGTAGTATATCACAGCTCTACTACACACAGGCTATCACAGCTCATATATTACATATATGAGCTGTGATAGCCCAGCGGTGAGACCGTGCGACTCTTTCGAGGGGAACACGAGTTCAAACCCGGGCAGGCACCAATGAGTTTTTCTATTAAAAAACTTATGTGTCTAATTGGTAATTGCAATTTATCACACGCTTTTCGGTGAAGGAAAACATCGTGAGAAAACCTGCATATCTCTAGAGAATTCTGGAGAAATATGTAACCTATCAATCCGCATTGGAGCAGCGTGGTAGGTCTTAGCTCCAACCCTTCTCTCCAGAAACGGAGAGAGGAGGCCTATTCCCAGCAGTGGGGTTGTAACAGGCCGCTACTTTACTACTTTTATGTAGTATATCTACCAAATGTCTGACACCCATAACACAAGTATTAAGTTACTTTGGGCGGACGACCATGTGTGTAAGTGGGACACTTATTACTTATTATTATTAAATATATATATTTATTTATTTAATAAGTACACTAACATTATACATATTATTACATTAACCACTATATTCACATTCATACTTTAAACATACTGATATGCATATCTTTAATAAGTGCACATAACATTTACCAATCAACATCATGTAAACCAATATTATATATAATATTTATCATTTATTATTTATTTATAATTATACCATCAATAATATGAAACTATGATTGTCAACAACCCTGGGCTTAATGGAACCTGACTATTCCCAAGTGGTAGAAACCGGAATTACGAATGAGCTATTTACTCTACATAACCGAATTATCGTCATAATATTATCTTTATTTCGCATCTCCTATAAAAGGTTAATTTTATCTCGCGTAAGATAAAAATTAACTGCTTATTTTAGCTATAACAAACCATAGCAGATGCATGAAACCTAAAGAGATGGCATATAATTATGCATAAATTGATTGTTCGAAAGTTCTATCGTTGATAAATTATGTTTCACTGTTGATAGAGAAAAAAGACCAAAATTCTTTATGCTGTTATATTTAGAGTAGTTAGAGTTTTAATTTAGTAAAGAGTTGACAATCGCTAAGATTAATATCCGATTATTGAGAAAAAACCTCACAGATGTAATCTGAACTGTCGTACGCCGCACAATAGAGAGCAATACAAAATCTCATTTGTGGTTTCAACGAAGCTGTGATACAAACAATGTGAGAGACGAAAGTTAATCCTCTAACAAGTACGACGGAAATTTCATCTTCTATACTTATTAAAAAGTCCCCAAAGCTGTCTGTCTGTATATTTTTTTCATTTATTTAACAATTTAAACAATTAATTAATAAACGTTATAATAAAATTATTTTGCTATAATCCGCGATACAGTAAACAGAAAATATATATAGGAGATAGACTCCACGACAAAATCGCAAAATCTCCTGATGATGCTTCGGTTGCGGGGCGAAACGATTGTTGAGTTTGTGATAGTGAACGTGTGTAGTGCTTGTGTATTGTGGTGGAAGTGGTGGAGGTTTGTGCATGTGTATTTACGAATTCTGCACGTATCGGGTATGAAAATACGGATAGTCCACTATACATTTAACACTATATATATATAACCCGGGCGGGCACCAATGAGTTTTTCTATTAAAACTTATGTTATAAATTTATTAAATTCTGTATAAAAAAAAACTGTTTCTTAAGTTATTCTTAAGTATTGTAAACAACGAATAGATTCTTACTTTGCCCTCTGAACCGATTGACTTCTGCAGCTAAACAATTTGATCCTATATGGCTATATCCCCATCAAATCCGTCTATCTACCTAGTGGGTCTACATTGGGTATTCTAATACGAAATCGACATTTCAATTCAATTCAAAATATTCTTTATTCAAGTAAACTTGCAAACAAGTGCTTTTGAATCGTCAACTTTACTGCTGGTTCGGAAAGCTGTTCCTACCGAGAAGAGCCAGCAAGAAACTCGGCGGTTGCTCTTTTTAAAATATAAATCTTAGAACTAGTTACATTTATTTATTACTGTCTTGTACAGGGTAAAAGTGCACCTATATCCACACATCCTTAACAGCTTTCAACAGCTTAGTATTCATCTGTCTATCGGTTCTATGAAATATGTCCCTCGCACATCAACACTTGCGCCTAACGACACGATTAGCCACGAGTGTGTTGGTAATTTTAGTTCTTCTACGAATCTCATTTCTGATATTATCCCATAGAGACACCAAGCATACTCGTACCAACGTTTTCAAGCATAAATACGAAGTTTTCCTATTATGTCAACACACAACTCATTTTAAAACTTTCCGGACAGAACTATCACGACTCCAAATCTTTTTTACTGGCCCGTTAGTGCAGGTGGCAGGGACCCTGCCTATAGCTCTGCAGGTCGCAGGCTCGATTTCCGCTGTGTGCCAACATTTCGAAAACAAAATTTGTTGGTTTCTTGATGTATGGTGTATTTATGTATTGTATATTTAAATACGTATTTAAAGTCGTATATTTACCAGTTGTCTGGCACCAATAACACAAGTATTAATTTATTTACCAGGATGGCGATGTATGCAATTTATCATCCTCCTGCCCTTATCCCACTGTAAATGGGGTCGGCACAACATGTTATAAACATGTCACATGATTTGGCTGCATATTTTACGACCGGCCGCCTGCCTGACGTCAACTTACCTTAGTCGCCTTTTACGACACCTCGGTAAGAACTAAGGGCGGTCTATTCTATGCAGCCGGATACCACAAGGGACGACGATGTCAATTGTCTCATATACTTATATTTACGAATCAATTTTATTCATTTATTATTCAAAAAAAAATTAATCTAATGATTGAGCTATAATAAATTTATCGCTATTAAGGAAAGCAATAAAACATTTAAACATGTCTACATCCCGTCATTTATTACGAAACTCGCTATAGCTAAGTTATATAAAGAAGTTAAAATCTTTTACCGGTACGAGAACCAGTTTCAGCCACAATTGCAGCCTCATTACTGAGAGGCATATTATAAAAACACGCAAGCAAACACAACAAACAATTTGAAAAGAGAAAAAATAATAAAATTGGTTATTTTATCCCAGATCATTATTCAAAATGGGATAGCTTATGCTTTCCTCCCAAAATAGATTTATTTACTTAGAATCGTTTCCTGACCAAAGCGGATGATCAATTGTATATACAAACTTTGTTGTATAACGACGTAAAATAGATCGATCCGTCAATGCACACCAGATAGATAAATATTTGTTTTATATGGTAACGTTTGTTCGGGTCTACATTTGAAGATTTGAGAACATGAAAGCAAAATCTATCTTACTATATTTTTTCTACTGCATTATCCATAACTATATATATCCTTAGACGCTTTCTTCCAATTTTGAAAAATTGAAGATTATGTTTCGGAATATTATCGGATATAAAGTAGCGGCCTGTTACAGTCCCACTGCTGGAAATAGGCCTCCTCTCTCCGTTTCTGGAGAGAAGGGTTGGAGCTAAGACCTACCACGCTGCTCCATTGCGGATTGGTAGGTTACACATATCTCCAGAATTTTCTAGAGTTATGCAGGTTTCCTCACGATGTTTTCCTTCACCGAAAAGCGTGTGATAAATTGCAATTACCAATTAAACACACGAGTTTTAATAGAAAAACTCATTGGTGCCTGCCCGGATTTGAACTCGTGTTCCCCTCGAAGTCGCACGGTCTCACCGCTAGGCTATCACAGCTTATCGGATATATTAGGATTATATTAGGTTTTTCTTCTGGAATAGGAAAAAACATTTGAGGGTGTAACAACACTAAAGACGTCAGGAACGAAGTCGTAGACCAGAAATATTTTTTTTGTCACTATTAGCTGCTATAGCCCTGTTAGATTTTAAAGCGTAACCGTTAGGATGGGCAAGCGTAGAAGCATCGTCGCAAGTGAGAAGTGGAGAGCGAATCTCGAGCTTGACTCACAAAATCCTAAGGGAACTTGCTGTAAATCTTTAAGAGCACTCGCTGTGATGCCAAAGATCTCATATCTGACGTGATCACGTATATGTACACATTCCAAGCATCCTTTTTCCCATTTCTTGCTGTGATACTGACTTATGATACTCATAGTTAAGACCAGTTTTAAGATCTATAAGTCACTACTGGCAACAGAATTTATTTAAAGACTGATATTCTGATACTAAATAATTTTGTGAGAAAACCAAGACAAACTCTTCCCGATAATGCTATTGATAAGATTTAAAAATTTCCCAGAAAAGTCGATAAGATCGATATCGTCTTCTACACAGTTCGTATCCGTTTCTTAGAGATTTCGTTATTAACAATATTGGTTCATAGATATACTACATTATATTTTAACTGCTAATATAATCTAACTTCACGTTTCGTACCGCTAAGGGGGTTCGGTATGTAATTGAAGTAGAATTCGTTATTACTTCGCTCATCAGTGAAGCTTAATTACTTTAGAAATCTCTTTGAATCAACTTAAGTGAAGCTACTTAACTAATTCAAACGACCTTGTTAACTTTATTTGGCTGGCTTCAAGATTTATCTCGGGAAATTCTTTGAGGTTTTTATTTTATTAAGTTCTGAAGTGCACTTTATGATGTAGAAAGATTCGCTTTGGAAAATTATTCGAGAAAGAACGAAAATGGAGGAGAGACATAACTTAGTAAGATTTATGTATTTAAACCGTTTTGCTGGGAATTTTTGCCAAGAAACGTGAAATAGGAAAGAAGTTAAGGTAGTAAAAGATTTAGTTACAAATGTTTAAGTTGTACGCATGGACGCCAACGGGATTATTTACAGGAGGGTGATACAAACATATATGCATACATGTATGTATATAAAAGCCGTGATAGCCCAGTGGTGAGAACGTGGGACTCTTTCGAGTGGATCACGGCCAAAAACCCGCATGGACACCAATGAAATTTTCTGTTAAAACTTGTAAACTATGAAAACATCGTAAGTAAATCTTTAAAGAATTCTAGAGATATGCGTAACCTATCAATCGGCATTGGAGCAACGTGGTGGCTCTTAACTCCAACCCCTGTGTCCAAAAAAAACGCAGAGTTGAGGCCTATGTCGACCAATAGGATATTAACAGACCGTTTCTTTATATAAACATAACCATACATTCAAAAAGCTTTACCCTCCCGCTAGTTAGTCGTCGAGTAAAAATACACTTTCTTTTATATACTTTCTTTCCGAATAGGTGCAGTGCGAACGCTATTGCACCCTACTTCCGATGCCTATAATTTACGACGATTTAAATGATTGTAAGATGGATTTTCAATCATAATACACGTAAGATACATTTGATATCAAAAATGAATAGGCTCAAACCGGACGAATAAATATCATCATCATCCTCCTGCCCTTATCCCACTCTAAGTGGGGTCGACACAACATTTTACAAACATGTTGTCACATGATGTGGCTGCGTATTTTACGACTGGCTGCCTGCCTGACGTCCTGCCTTAGTCGTATTTTACGACCCCTCGGTAAGAAAGAGGGTCGTCTATTCTACTCAACCGGACACCACACGGTGGGTCAACTTACCTTAGTCGCCTTTTACAACACCTCGGTAAGAATTCAGGGTAGTCTATTCTACTTAGCCGGATACCACACGGCGGGAATAAATATATATATCAATAGTTAAATATAGTCAGTTTCTAATTAATAACTAATTCAATATATACTCGTTACTTCTTCACTATAAAAAGACAGTTAAAAAGTAATTATTATTTATCGATAAAGTTAAATTAACCGTCTAGTTTAAGTGAACAACTATGTTATTACTTGCGCTAAGCCAAGGCTATACGACATTTTAAACTTCAATTTAGTTGCAAAGTAATTAGTAAGCATTTTCTAAAGAGTTGAATGAAATTTTATAGTAACTGTACAAACTAAAGGCGAAAACTTGAGCAGGAGGTTCAAAGATAAATTAAAAGTAAATAATCAAATTTTTTTACAAAAAATAATAACCTGCAAATAGGAAAAAAAAATCGATTCGTTTGTCCATCATCAAATTTGTCCATCGCCTGTTTGCGTAATTAATGTTAGTTATTTGGAGGTAAACCTTACGCGCTACGTCAAATACTAAAAAAATTAAATCTAAAATACAAGCATTCTTTACATAAATGTAAAATAAAATGTTTTAATACAATCTATGGATAAATCACTATTCATGCTTCGACGTTTTAGTAATTTACGAAAAACTTAGCATAGTTTATGAATAATACTTACTGTAATCAATTAATAGCAAATTTTCCTCCGTCTCCACTTCATATTATAAATAACGAACTCAATGCACAATAATTATTAACTATAAAAGCTTAACTTTTAACTATAACCTTATAAAATCTTCATTTATGCCCAAAACATTTATTATAAAAACCTTTATAGTATAAATTAAATTCCTAAGAGTAAATTACGTTTAATAAACACTGCATGATATTTGTAAACATTGCGATAGCAGTAACGTGTGCCTCAAGTTGGGTACTTCACAGTTCGAGAGTCAATCAAAGACTGCCGTCGTACTACGGTAAACGTAAATACTATTAATTCCTCGTTAAATTCATTTGACGTAATTTAACCGCTTCTTAACATGTCACAGATTCATTGACATCTCGATAATAGAAATGACTCATATTGCACGAAAACATTCATGAGTTATGTCTAAGAAGTTGCATTATAAAATCATACTATCGTTCGCAACCATTTACAATTGCTATTAAATGTATGATACTTAAAATTGCACGTAACTAAACATTGAAAGTATAAGAAAATTAAATACCATCCTGAAGATTAGGGCAAAATCTGTTTCGAAAGTATGACAACTTTCTTTAAAGTATTGAAATTCAAATTCCGGAGAAGTCTTATGATTGACCTCTCTATTATTTTTAATTCTATTATTTTAAATTCGTACATCATAGGTGAATTTCTGGGATATGCATAACCTATCAATACATATTACAGCAGCGTGGCAGGTCTAAGATCTAATTCTCTTCTACAAAGTAGACAAAAACCATTCCCCAGTGGTTATAATAAGTGACTAAACTTACTACTTATATTATATACTTATTAACATCTTAGGAGTAAATAACATTTAAAAATTAGTCGAACATATTTTATAAAAAAATATAAACTAGTAATTTCATATCAATGTCAAACGGAAACTAATTTAAGAAGATGCGTCACAATGTTGGGACTTTTAGATGGGGATTTTGTTTGTATATCAAACTGGGGGAAGAACAGTTTAACTCAGCGAGCAAAGTAAATTTTAATTTTCTTAATCAAGGTTAAGCAAATACATGGATTTGTAGTCCAGGCTTAAGCTGTGAAAGGAATATTCTCGAGTTTTAGATATTTTAAGTGTATATACATATGCAGGTAACAGCAACTCAACCCATATCGTCCAAGCCATTCTGATTGAAACTACTTACTTCCATAACTAATTTATAGACTTGGCGTTACTTTGCGGAAATCCATAATACAGAAGTAACAATAAAATTAATGTGCCATAATCCGCGATAAAGTAAATAGAAAATGTATATTAATGCTTAATGTATAGTGGACTATCCGTTTTTTCATACCCGATACATGCAGGATTTAAAAACACATGCACAAACCTTCACCACGGCCACCACAATACACAAGCACTACAGACGTAAAAAATCGCAAAAAAGAAAAGGCTTTGCGATTTTGTCGTGGAGTCTATCTCTTGATGATCCTTTGATTGCGAGGCGAAAAGATTGTTGAGTTTGTGATAGTGAACGTATGTGCATGTGTATCGTGGTGGCGGTGGTGGAGGTTTGTGCATGTATTTTTAAGAATCGTGCATGTATCGGTTATGAAAAAACGGATAGTCCACTATATATTTAGCATTATATATATTTTGTACTTGCTTTATCATAGATTATAGCAAACTAATTTTATTGTTTTTTTATTTTATTGCGAGAATTTCTAAATCTGGAAATAAAGACACTATAAAATTTAACTTTATCTCAATCTTATTTAATTCGCCAAGATTAACAATATATATAGACTAGTTTGCGATTTTATAAAAGTGGACATACAATGAAACACAATTTCGCCTTTATGGATTAAGATGAATGGTGGGATTAGCATGGATACGAAATGCAAAACATGATATTGTTTACCCAATTACCCACTGTTTCTTGTTCCGAAGATTTTTTACCTTTCAAATATATATGCAATTATCTTGATAGCCTAGCGGTGAGACCGTTGCGACTCTCTAGAGACGACATGGGTTCAAACCCCGGGCAGGCACCAATGAGTTTTTCTGTTAAAACTCATGTGTCTAATTGATAATTGCAATTTATCACACGCTTTTCAGTGAAGAAAAACATCGTGAGGAAACCTGCATATCTCTAGAGAATTCTAGGGATATTTGTAACCTACCAATCCGGATTGGAGCAGCGTGGTAAGTCTTAGCTCCAATCCTTCACTCCAAAAACGGAGAGAGGAGGTCTAAGCCCAGCAGTGGGCATAGTAACAGCCCGTTACTTTACTTTTCTTTTTTATGCAATCATCAAGTAAAATGCATGTTTGTTTTTATATACTTTTCCTTGTAAATACAGTTATTTAACTTGCCAGCAATTATTATTAAACGACGTTTTTGTCTGCTTCATCTTGCGTAATTATTTTATGAATTCTGGGAATAACCTACCAATCTTCATTGAAGCGGCTTGGTAGGTCTTCAAATTTCCTTTCCAGAAACGGAGAGTCATTGCCCAGCAGTGGAATTGTACCAGGCCGTTACTTTATTTAAATATTGAGTTCTTGGTACCAATATTGTATTGATATAGAAGAACTAGTACTAATTTCTTTTGGTAATAGAATAAATTAAAACTAAGGTTACTTTGTTATAACAAGTACTCGAGAAATACGAACGAGGTTAGCGGTGAGCTAGCGACTTATACGTTAACAAGCTATGAATATTCTATGCGGCCTGCCCCATTCAGTCGGTTGACAAGTTTATTGTAAGAGTACCTTGCAGCTTCAATAGGTAACAGATAACATACAATGGTATATAACAATCTTTTATTTTAAATATCCATTTATTTAGCCGGCTGAGTAGAATAGACCACCCTCATTTTTTACCGAGGTGTCGTAAAAGGCGACTCTATAATAAAATTCTATAATAAAATTCCGAAATCAATTTTGGTCATGCCATTACAGCAGTTTAAAAACACTGTTAAAAAGAGGCTGATACAGAAAACCTACTATACTGTTGAAGATTACTTAGATAATTTATAGAATTAGGCGTTACTTTGCGGAGATCCATAATACAAAAGTAATAATAAAATTATTTTGCTATAATCCGCGATACAGTAAATAGAAAATATATATAGTGCTAAATGTATAGTGGACTATACGTTTTTTCATACCCGTTACATGCAGGATTCGTAAAAAACATATGCACAAGCCTCCACCACTTCCACCACAATACACAAGCACTACACAAGTTCACTATCACAAACTCAACAATCGTTTCGCCCCGCAACCGAGGCATCATCAGGAGATAGACTCCACGACAAAATCGCAAAGCGAAGCGTTATGCAAACAAGCATTGTTATATAGTAGTCGGTTCATCCCCACCTTTACCTCTGAACACGTGCAACAAGCTTGAACTTGAAACATTTATCTGATCGTTAATGAGGGTGCCATTGTTATGCTTAATGATTTCTAATTGTTCCAAAATATTCAATTTTAAGCTTTTTTCACAGGTGTGCAGTATTATAGCAAAATAATTTTATTATTACTTTTGGATTACTTAGATGATAAGGATGTGTGGATATAGGTGCACTTCTACCCTGTACAAGACAGTAATAACTAAATGTAACTAGTTTTAAGATTTATATTTTAAAAAGAGCAACCGCCGAGTTTCAAAAGCACTTGTTTAGAAGTTCACTTGAATAAAGAATATTTTTAATTTGAATTTGAATTTACTGCAATATTCTTGATTAATTAAAAGGTCTTCTTCTTCTAGATGTCCACGTCTGGGCAGAACTCTAAGATTTTAACCAAGCAACCTTTTAAAGGCCGTCCGTCTACCTAATGGAGGGCCTACCAACGCTGTGTCCGCCAGTATATAATTTCCGTTCCAATAGGTACGTCATAAATCCAAAATCCTTTAGTTTACCTAATACAAGTATTTAGTCCAATTAATAGTAACAATTTTTGTTATTCAATACCTACTATACTACACAATTTACTATTCTATAATAGATAATTTCTCTTCTACAGCTACCATTTAATTTCCGTCTAAGACTTTAAAGTCACTTTTACCTTCTTATCACATATCCACATTTAACACTCGTTTAATCACAGGATATCCATCCTTCCTTCATTATACGCCCATCTCATCATCTTAACCTTGCACTTCTCATCTTTTCTATAATGGGTGGACTAATTTTTTTTTTAAATATATGGGACATTTACACACACGGTAGTCCATCCCCAAAGTAAGTAACTTAATACTTGTGTTCTGGGTGACGGACAACTGGTAGATATACTACATATATAAGTTTAAATATATATTTAAATACAAATATACACCCAGGCTAAAAGAACATGTTTTGTTTATAGAAAATGTTGGCCCTCGGCGGGAATCGAACCCGCGACCCGCGGATCTGAAGCCTGGGTCACTACCCACAGCGCCAACGGGCCGGTCTATTAGATCCATTTGTATTTTTTAAAAAATTCAAACTGTACGTGAATGTGTCATTTATAGATGTCATGATAAACTTGTGTAATAAACATTGTTTAGATCGATGATAAACTAAAATAAACTTCACTTAGTAACGTCATACGAAATGTTTATAGTTGATAAATGATGAGTACATAGAGATGTATACTGTAATCTTTGGTACATGGGTAATTGATAATAGTAAATATATAAAACAAAAGGATATTGCTGTCAGTTCTGTTTGGACACATTTCAGTTCAGGTAAATCAATAAAACCAATGGCATGAATTCATTATTGACTTTTGGATTATAACCAGTGGAAATTATTCTATACATAATAAGTGGAAATTAATCTATACACAATAATCTATTGTTATCTTGTTATAAATAATTAATAAAAATAAAAGGAATATAACATAATAATAATTTCTTAAAATTGTGCTGTATATTAGAAAATTTAAGTTGGCGACATTGATTATTACAGATATATCAGTTAGTAGTCTATGATTATACGTATATAAGTGAATATGATGAAGTTAACACTAGAAGAGTATACTAAAGAAGAAAATAACTCGTTTTATTATTACGAAAGACATAATTATTGGATATGACTACAAAGATGTATATACGTGAATAAGAAGAGATTAAAATAGAAGAAGAATGTACTGAAGGAGAAAAAACTCTTTTCATTATTGTAAACGATTGACAAGGCGGTATGGTCAAAGACCTTAGCCTGCTCGTTTAAACACGGGCGAACGGAAGGAAAAAAAAAAAAAAGTCTATGATTATTGATTACAGACAAGTTCCTATAAATTTATATGTTTACTTTATTTTTGTAGTTGTTTTTTGATTTGTGATATGTTAACTGGAACAAAAATATTTTCCGTATTTCGATTTAGCCAAAAGCATCTTTAAACTATAAACCTATAGTGAAACCAATTTAAAGATGCCAACAGCTGTAGAAAATAAGCCTCGAGATTGCACGGCTTGCAGAATTGTCGGCTCAATTGGTTTGGTAAGCATTGGCGCCTACCTTGCTAATGCTGCTTGGAAGAATAAGACATTACCTGGACGAATTGTTATATCTACAATCTCTTTTGGTAATTAAGGCACTAAGTGAATTTCAATTAAAAAGTATTATTAACTAACTAATAACCTATAATAATGTATTACTTCCAATTTTATATGCATAATTTTTATAAGGTTTTTATGATGTTCCTTAAACAAAAACGAAATGTTCAATTAGAAATATGTTAAATATTTTTCATAATTTCATTATCTTGTTTCTAATCTTCATAATATTAATGAGCTAAGTTACATAACAAAAAATACAGCTTCTATTCACCAAATATTGAAAATACCCTGATTTTCTACATTTTAATACTAAATAGCACCGTACCTGACCTTTAACTCCTAAAATTACATTATAAACTTTAACTAACTGTGAACAAATCTATTCCTATTCTCTGAATTTGAAGAACACAATAGAGTGTTGAGATCCTCTTAGATCTGGCCCTTTCTTCAACTTGGGCTACCTCAACAAGGGTTTAACATGGTTTTTCAAAGTTATCAATGTTAGACAAGATAAGATGAATAAACTTACTGAACTTCATCAATTTATATAAATATATTGCCTTCCCTTTTTTATTCATGTAAGTGTTTTCATATATTTATTGATATATTTTTATTTTTTCAGCATTTGTCACATTGGGTGTACAACGATACAAAAACCAATATCCCTTTAACAAAAATGTTGAGAAAACGTGATGTTAACAATAGGCTGAAATGTTAGACAGTTGTACATTTTATATTTATTTTAGTTTAAGAATATAGCGATATTTATAATACAAAAATGTATTTTTATTTTATAAATCTTAATTACAGAAATATTTGTAGTTCTAGAGAAACTAAGTTTTGATTCAGTCATGATCTTTCTACTATAATAAAAATGATTAAGTGCTAAATTAAATGATTTTTACTTTCTACAGACTATACTAACTATACATTACAGTAGGTACTTAAAAATCATGTTCATTCAATCATAAATGATTCTGAAATATGTTATAAACGCCATCTTTAAGATTGTCAAATAACTGTATTGTATGTAATATTACTAAGCACGATCCTCATAACTCTTGTACAAGTACCATAGTTATGAAACAGATGGCGCGGTCATTAATTTTACATTTATACCTTAAACTTATCGCCTAACTACAAGTTTTCCAGACAAAAGATAAAAGTTATACTTATATACTTACGAGAATTGGCTCCTACTTTAATAAACAATACCTATTGGCTGATTTAACTGAATAAAGGATAACTTAGCAGTAATAATAAACAAACGTACCTACTACAAAAAGTTTAGCAAAAACCTTATCTTTTAGTAATTGTATCATATTCAATATCACGTTCAAAATGATGATTTGATGACAAAAATAGTGATCTGCTTCAGTTTATTTCGTAATAGCTTATATACTTACAGTCATCATCATCCTCGTGTCCTTATCCCACCCACTCTAAGGCAGAACATATTAGAAAGGTGTTGTCCTATAATTTGACTACGTATTTTACGACCGGCCACCTGCCTGACGTCAACTTACTTTAGTCGCATTTTACGACCCCTCGGTAAGACAGAGGGTGGTATATTCTACTCAAACGGATATCACACGGTGGTCAACTTAACTTAGTCGCCTTTTACGACACCTTGGTAAGAAAAGTGGGTGGTCTATTTTACTCAAACGGATATCACACGATGGGTCAACTTACCTTAGTCGCCTTTTACGCCACCTTGGTAAGAAACGAGGGTGGTCTATTTTACTCAGCCGGATACCACACGGCAAAGCTTTTATACTTACAGTATACCTACGTAATCGTGAAGGCTTTAGAGCGCAATCATTTATTGACTCGAAGGATCAACATTTCACTTGCATCATCTTTTATACTAATGAATAGTTTTAGCTTCATATCCTCATTTTACTCATGTACAGGTATCACCCATAATCCACCTAAAACAGTTCAATTGAAAAAATTAACTTAATAATTCCAATTTGTAAATGGCACTCAATAATCTGTTGACACCTGAACTCAATCAACCCCTTTTCCATTAAAAGCTGTCCGTATAAGGGTGCGCCGATGTAAATCAAATCCCACGATTGAGGCTTCGTTATTCAGAAGGGTTTCGATTGCAGTTCTCCTGGATCAGAAATGACAAACAAATTGGTACTTACAAGGCAACGTTTGGCATCTTTTTTTCAAAAAGAAGCCTTTCTTATGTCCTATACATAACTTTTAATATTAAACAATAGGATTTTTCAGTTAAGAAACTTAAATGATAGGTTTAAGAATTTGCTTGTTTTCGTTGAATTTGGCACCGAAATCTAACTTTGCATTTAAATGTCCCAGAGCGAAAGGGTTGAAACCGTGTCAAGTCCTTTTTCGAATTTCAAACAATCAAATAGTTTCCCTGTTTGGGTATGAGGCCCACGTTGGGAAACACTGGTTTAAGGCGTTCGAATAATGTTTTGCAAGATGTGTACAAAAAACAACAACAATGCGCACGGTGGAATTTAATTACTATAATTATAAACAATATCCGGTTGACCGAGGTTTGCTCGGTATGTTTTAAAAGATATACCTACTTATATATGAATTAGTTTAATTAATAGTCACACGCAAATACATACAAATACACGCACTCTCACACGCACACCGTAATTTAAATAAGGTGTTTAATAAACATTAAAATGTTCCTTAATTAACATAATTTAGTTTAGGTATATTTTGTTTGGAACACAGTTTGTTATTTTATTTTATGGAGGCGGGCGTTGACATCTGCAGCGCAGTTTTTACTTTTTCAGTGTCTTCGTTGCCATTGTATAAATGCATTTGTATAGTTCCTTTAATAAGAAAATTCCATTTCATTTCAACTACATTCTTTATTAAAGGCTCCCAATAATCATTTTTTGTACAAAAAGAGGATTAAAAGAAAGAGAAAAATACATCGGATTTTAGAAACCTGTACTCGGACCTGGTATTCTCATTTTGAGATCATATTACCCGACTGAGCTGTTTAATTTTTTTCCAAATGACAGCGAAATTAACCTTCTCATTCTAATTATATACTAGAAGTTTTACATTGCCCGAAAACAGATATAAAATTTAATAATATCCAATAAATCTTTTTGGTCATAAAAATGAAACTTCACTTTGGATAAGAAACAAGACATGCGTCTTAACATCTTACGCTATAAATAATATTGTTTCGATATATCCAAAAAGTGTTATGGACATCAATCTTCAAAGTATGTGGACAGTGTCTGCACGAGCGGTCGATTTTACAAATTGGTTACTGAACCAAATATTTGCGCCCCAAATACATCTTTACTAAACCTGGCCGATATACTTGATAAATATAATCCGTTACGTGGAAGGTTTTATTTTTAACATAGAGTAAATGGGTGAGAAATGGGCACGTACAACAAATAATAATAGAGGGAAAATGAGCGACCTATTCTTATCTTTGCCTGATTAACACATTGACATAGAAATATTAATGGTGCGTTTTTTTTAATGTATATATTTTGAACTAATTAGATAAAGTCCCCAACTATTTACATAAGGGGAACTTTTAGAGTGAGACCCATTGCGGAAAAGCTGACAGAATCACGACTGCGATGGTACGGCCACGTTATGAGGAGACCAGTGGACCATATGACCAAAAAAATTTTGGAACTCAGAGCCGCGTCAAAGAGACCTGGAAGACCCCGAATCACATGGGTAAAAACCATAGCCGACGACCTCAAAAGGGAGAACATAGATCCACGGTCGATCGAGAACCGCCATCTCTGGAAAACCTTAGTTAGGAGAGCCGACCCCAATTAAAAATGGGATGAAGGCCGGATCATGATGATGATGATATTTTTTGAACATTTTTGATAGCGCCGTAGTGTATCCGGCTGAGTAGAATAGATCATCTTCATTTCTTGCCGAGGTGTCGTAAAAGGCGACTAAGGTAAGTCGACCCGCCGTGTGATATACGGTTGAATATAATAAACCACCCTAATTTCTTACCGAGGTTTTGTAAAAGGCGACTAAGGTAAATCGACCCGCCGTGTGATATCCGGTTGAGTAGAATAGACCACCCTCTGGGGTCGTAAAATACGACAAAGGTAAGTTTACTTCAGGCAGGCGGCTATTCGTAAAATACGTAGCCAAATCATGTGACAACATGTTTGGAATATGCTGTGCTGATCCCACTTAGAGTGGGATAAGGGCAGGAGGATGATGATGATGATTTTGAACATTTTAGACACACCTTCTAAATGTTTATTGATTTTTTTTGCGAAACTGCAATGCAAAGTAAATTATTTTGAAATTTTCCAACATCCAAAGTTAACTAATGTGCAAAAATATGTGACTCACTCGCTTTCTCTTTGTTTCAATGGACACACAGTAAGCGGGCTCTCTGTACTAGTATATTTTTTTAATTTACTTACGTTGTACGTTGTACAGAAAACGAAGTATTGTACGCTTTATTGTAATAGAGCACATTTTAGTTCGGCTCCCCTACTCTAGTATAATAACGTTATGTTTAGTCTTTATTGCTATGTGAGACACTTTGTTCTTGTGTCCTTTTAAGCAAAGTAGCTTAAGGAGCAAAGTATTCTAGTATAATAACTATATGATTTTCAAAACTATTTGCCTAGTTAATGTATTATTTTTTTTTAATTGCACCCTGCTACCGCATCGACGAGACTCTGGCAACCGCTGGCGTCAGACTGTTCCAATACTGGCTTACTCTAATACTCGTCTTTTTTGAAAGCCTCTCATTGATTGATGATTAGCGGATATTGGCATTCAGTTTCGAACATTCGTCCCTATTTTCATCATGCCGATAACGCGGTGACTGCCTATCGGTCAATGATATTTAAGTTCGTTAGCAACAATGTATATAACACTATTACTCTCGATCTCTGTGGCCACATCATTTCGACGGCTAATACGAATTGAGATGCGACTTATTTACGCCGTAATCCTTAAAATTATGTACTGCAAAATTATTGATAACTGAATCACAACAATTCAAAACCTTCCGTAGTTATTTAAATTATGAATATTGAACCTACAACTATTCGTTACCATAATGTATGAGCTACGATATCGCAATTAGCCAAAATCCACGCACGTTTACGTTAATGATATGAAATAAAAATTACTTAAACGAGTTTATGAAACAAAAGATTTACGCTGAAAGCTTTGTAATCAAACGTTTCGCATACGTTCGCATAACGGTAATGAAAATCGTTGATTAGTCCATTCAAATGACTGTTAGCTTTTATTGCCACTTTACTAGAGTCTTCCAGCATAAACAAGTGAATGGTGTTACACGATTACGTCGCAATAAAGTCAACATCAGGATACAGATCACGATTTGGAGTAAACAAGTCAAATGATAAGGCAGACGCCGCGCCGAGCAGTCGTGCGCGCCCGCCCGCCCAACTCGCGTGCCTCCCATACATTCCGCGACATCATTCTAAACCAACAGACAGCGCAACAGCAAGACGTCACTACTAATGGGTACGTAATATTTTTCAGAGCGTAACAGTCAGTGAATCTTTTCCCACCATATGGCGCAGTTTTTCGTATTAAATAACTATGTAGTAACATACGTTATACTTAGTTTTGTTAGAGAATACGATTAAGCCTTAATAATATTTTCGCTACTTTGTATTGCCAATTAACATTTGGAAAACTATAATAGCAGTCTGTCGGAAATTTTTGTGGCCTGAATGTCTTTATCTGTGCAAATTATATATATATATAATAAAACTGAACATAAAAAATGACAAACTAAAGCGTAGTCTGCGACACTCGATCGATGTTACATTATTATGTGTAACTAATTTCGTTATCAGCAGATAAGCTGTGGGCTGCACGGAGTCAAGCGAGTGAAGTACCCTGGGACAGTCGCGAATACGGAGTTATGGAGGATTATTGGAAAAATTGGAACGCTGAGCTACCTTCAAAGAGTGTTAATGAAGATTTAGTTGGTACACAGAGGCAAGTTTTGCTTCCTCAAGCACGCACCGGAGTAAATCATGCTTGGACGGAGAATAACAGCGCCTGGAGCGTTGCTTTAGGGGCCATGGGTGGTGCTGGGACAGTTTTGATTGTGGCAGCCCTGCTGTTTTTGTTCAGGAGACCGAAGAAGCAAGAGCTTCCGGTTCTGGCGCCTATGGATGTTGGGCAGAACGTATGTTTTTTTTTATATTTCTCATCTATATATGTACTTTGCATATTCATGAGATGAAAATTGTTTACTTCGATTTTAAAAGACAAGATAAATCTTTTACGTTCTTTAGAGATAGCCAATTAAATATTGATTTAATTTTAATAATTAAATTTTATGGTTTATAATTTCCTTTACACCATAATTACAATTTTCATGATTTATCCAATCGTGAACAAATTTTTAATAATATAAATGATACCTTAATAGCCTTTTAAAAGTTATAGCACCGTAACGGCTTTGGATTAGTGATCAGAATACTGAATCTCTATTAAGTATTTTTCGGGTTCAATCTCACAGTTTTTAAAACAAATTCAATTGCTTTTAAAAAAAGAACTTTATTATAGTAAACGAAAACGTTTGCATATCCGTTTACTTCTGTATAATTAACAGTAATCTTTATCTGGCATTTAAATGCGTTTGAAAACGCTATTATTATAAAAATTGTAAAATTACATTTAAAAGACAATATCTTGTATGAAAATATCTTGTAAAAGTTATATTTACTTCTAATATAAAGTGGATATTACTTTATAAGTTATAATGTTTGAAATGTTTTCCATGTACGTTTATTCTATTTGCACGGAAACATATGACGTGAAATATCTTGGTGGACCTTTTTCCCTGTTGAAATAGTAATACATCGTCGCTTGCTATTACTGTATAAATTTTATCATGCCAAGTTCAAGTTTATTTCCAGTAAAAGATAAGCTAGCGGTCATAAAACTGTATTCTATATGTGTGAGTTTTTGGAGTGAAAACTTCTTTAAAGAATTCATTAATACAGATTCTTCGTACTCCAGATTCGCGCATCATACAGAGACTATTTGGGAGTTTCCCTGTATTTTTAAGAGCTTTTATTTTACTTCACTTGTATGTATGTTTTATTTGAAGGAGGAATCTTGCAAGTTAGATTTAACCCATTTCCTCCAGGCCTACTATGAACTCTTATTGCGACTCAATTGAAGACGCAAACGAACACCTCGAACCGCTGTCTTTTCGTACCATGAAGTGTGAATTACATTAGGGTCGTAATGTTTGAAAAGGATAACGTTATATGAACTATAGATAACTCTGTCTCTTTTACTCACATGTTCTTAGGACGAATTCCGAACACTCATTCGGGAACGAATTAAAGTGTGCGTCTTTAAGACGTCATGGTATGAAAAAGCAAAACAATTTCGTTTACGTCTTCAATTGAGCCGCAATAAGAGTTCATGGTAGGCGTGCTGGTGTCCAATTGAGCTAAAATTTTACATACTGGTGCCCGATGCCATACCCGATGACAATGCACGTTTATAATAAGCATAACTTGATGCTGCTGCCAGATTGAATTCAAACGAGGGAACTTCTCAACGGTTAACAGTAGGGAAACGAAATTTCGTTAAAAGCTTTTCTTTCTAGTAAGTTGCTGTCATTAAAGTTGCGTACTTAGAATCTAGTTTATTTTATTTATATTCCGAATGTGGGAGAGATTTTCACTAGTTCGGTTTATTGTTTGTAAGTCAGAGTCCGAGCTCCCACCTGGGGTTAGGAGCCTGAGCAGCTGCCCCGTCCAGCCCTTCGATAACTACGCCATTGCGTATTTACCAGTTTGCAAAGCCATATTGACAACTCATGACGTTAAAGAATTAAATCTTAACTAAGAGATATTGGACGACAAAGATCTCGCGGTGTGTTTAGATAGGAAAATAGTATATGCAAAAGTAATAATAAAAATCTTTTGCTATAATCCGCGATACAGTAAATAGAAAATATATATAGTGCTAAATGTATAGTGGACTATCCGTTTTTTCATACCCGATACATGCAGGATTCGTAAAAACACATGCACAAACCTCCACCACTGCCACCACAATACACAAGCACTACACACGTTCACCATCACAAACTCAACAATCGTTGATAGTTAATCAAATAGTATATGATTAATTTTATATATAAAATTCTCGTATCACCATGATAGTAATCATACTCCTCCGAAACGACTAGACCGATTTTTATGAAATTTATATGCATATTCAGTAGGTCTGAGAAGCTACTATCTATTTTCAAAGCACCTCTAACATTTTTTTATTTTTTTAGACAATTTTTTAAAAATACACCTGTACTAGAGTTCCCTAGAAATAATTTATATAGCAAAATAAAGTTTTGTCGGTCAGCTAGTTATATCTGAAACTAAGTTTTCCATCAAAACTAATAGTATTTTGGGATTAGAAACTTATATCGCAAACTTAGTTTGCCAACTAAATAAATTGTAACGACAAATTTTCTGCTACTTACTAACTTATTCGATAGGTCCAGGGTACAGTTGGATGTCTCGGAGGATTAGAGAGGTCGCGTAAGTACAAAAGTTGATAAATGTTTAAGGTAAGAAATAATGTCCATCTAGAGAGTACTTCAAAAGCTTCGTATGAATGTAACCTTTTAGTGGATTACTTGTGGGATGTATCTGATGTATACGAAATCGCATCTCACGAGATCACTTAAACTTATATAGAAGTTCGGTAGTCGGACCTTCCTTTTGTTTCCATTACACATCATCATTCATCATCCACCTGCCCTTATCCCACTCTAAGTGGGGTCGGCTCAACATGTTACAAACATGTTGTCACATGATTTGGCTACGTATTTTACGACCGGCCGCCTGCCTGACCTTACCTTAGTCGCCTTTTACGAAACCTCGGTAAGAAATGAGGGTGGTTTATTATATGCAGCCCGGATACCACACGGCACATACCTTGGTCGCCTTTTACGACACGTCGGTAAGAAAGGGTGGTGGTCTATTCTATTCTGCCGGATACCACACACTTTTGATTCCATTACACCTAATCGAAAATTCTTTCACATAATCGAAAATTCATCATAGGGCTTTTCACGAGATCTTCACATCACAGGATATGTGACATTTGGATTCACCGACTCCCCGCGACCTTTTTGAGATCATCAGTGCACCTAATAGAGGCCTTCACTGCGTTTTCGGGTCTGGGGTCGCCATTTTTTTTAAATATATGTATGGGACATATACACACACGGTCGTCCATCCCCAAAGTAAGTAACTTAATACTTGTGTTATGGGTGTCAGACATTTGGTAGATATTATATATATATATATAGTTTTAAATACATACATATATACATCCAGACTCGAAGAACCAACAAATGCTAAATAGAAAATGTTGGTTCTCGGCGAGAATCGAACCCGCGACCCGCGTAGCTGAAAACAGGGTCAACTGCGCCAAGGGCCAGTCAAACTCATCACCTTAAGACCCCCCAACTCCCATCGATTCTTTACACTATGTGTCCCGCTCATCGCAACTTCAACTTCGCGATACGATGAGCTATATCGGTGACTTCGGTTCTTCTACTGATCTCATTTCTGATTTGATCACGTAGAAACACTTCGAGCATAACTCGCTCTATCAACCTCTAATTGACTTTCAGCTTTAGTATGAGGCCCCTAAATTCAAAATTCGTTAAAACTATGTTACCTATGAATTGAAAAAAAATCATTTTTCAATTCAGGTACCATAGTCTTCTTAATGAAGGCCAGAGGAGATTCATTCGCTTCGTTGCGTTTATTACCTTAACCTTTATACTGACTTATAAATAAGTTGATAAAAATAGGAGTAAACTGATCATCTTTCTTAGGCGTAAAATACATCGTCAACTTCTTAAATGTAATAAAAAGATAAAAATAATAGTTTTTTTTACGTTCCGTTAACAAGGGTAGTCAAAAAAAAGAATTCTTCGTGAAAGGTCACGCCACGGCACTTAACCTAAAAATCTAGCTTAAAAGTTTTATCTCGCTACAACAAGCTGTGCCGGTGATTTTCAAGTTAGTTATAGTGTTAAAATACAGTTATGTATTTTTGTCGTATTCCCAAAAGGATAACTAGAGTTTTTTATTCTTTATGTAACTTCAGTACATAATTTCTATTTATACTCAATTTTATAAATTTAACTCCGCCAGATAAGCCGTGAAAGCGTAAAATATTTAAAAGTGAAAAAAGTTACATCCTGTTATGCCATTGCTGCGAATAGGCGTCCTCTGTCCGTTTTTGGAAAGGAGGATTGGAGCTAAAACCACCACGCTCCTCCAATGCGGATTGGTAGGTTATATATATCCCAAGAATTCTTAAGAGATATGCAGGTTTCCTCACGATGTTTTCCTTCACCAATAAACGTGTTATAAATTGCAATTATCAATTATTGGTCCTGTTTGGGGTTTGAACCCACGATCGTCTCTAGAGAGTCGCACGGTCTCACCTCTGGGCTATGACAGCTTTTAAAATATATATTTCTAAAATATATCATGTGCAAATATAAAACATATACTCACATAAAATATAGACTTATAGACATAATTTAGCATAAATTGCACAAATATGGATATCAAAAATGTCCTCAAAACTTGGTATAACAAAATGTGTTTCCTTATTTATTTTCTAATCAAGCACTATATTAGTTTACTGCGTCTCGCCTGAGGGCTAATTGCGTTAAAAGTGGCTTTTTATTATAAGGCAAACGTCTGCCTATGATGACTAATAGAAAACATTTTTGTACTTACCTTAGTCGCCTTTTACGACACCTCGGTAAGAAATGAGGGTGGTATATACTAATCAGCCGGATACCACACGGGGGGTCGACTTACCTTAGTCGTCTTTTACAACACCTAGGTAAGAAATGAGGGTGGTCTATTCTACTCAGACGGATACCACACGGCGGGTCGACTTACCTTAGTCGCCCTTTACGACACCTCGGTAAGAAATGAGGGTGGTCTATTCTACTCAGCCGGATACCACACGGCGGGTCGACTTACCTTAGTCGCCTTGTACGACACCTAGGTAAGAAATGAGGGTGGTCTATACTATTCAGCCGGATACCACACGGCGGGTGGACTTACCTTAGTCGCCTTTTACGACACCTAAGTAAGAAATAAGGGGGGTTTATTCTACTCAGCCGGATACCACGGCGGAAGTTTTCTATATAAGTATACAATACAAATTGATATTTACAATTAATGATACATTGGATGGCACTTTCAAAACAAAAACTATTAATAAACCTGTACTTTTATTAATCCCAAATGCATCGAAATAGATAAAAGAAAAGTTTTGCAAATAACATCTTATGAAAAAGTATTCACTCGATTATATTCCTTAAAAATCCTGAGATAAAGACTTTATTTCTTAACCACTATATGATATTATTGATATGGTTGCTCGACTGGAGTATACGTTCAAAACAAACATGTAGTCAATTTCATTACGCACTTGTACGTCTGTATAGACCATTGATTAGATGCATGCTTTATTGTGTACCTACTTCGTATCAGCCAGTTATTTAAACGACGTGTGAAGTATTGCTTAGTTTTTTTTTAATTTAGTAAAGTTGAGAAAGAACGTGTTACTATCCCACTTCTGGACTTAGTTTCCGACCCACCATGTTGCTACAATACATATTATCAGATATCCCACGAAATGTCAAGTGACAACTTCTACTTCTCCAATAAGTAGACATTTACATACTATGTATAAATATGTTCATTTAAAGATAGTAACACCAAACAAGAACAGTAAATTCAAGTAACAAATAACCTAAATATAATTGTAGTAAATATAGATTATCTTATTTCAAAGGAAAAAGTCAGGGAATTGTTGTAGAATAGTATATTATGTCTTAGAAAGTTTGAGGCGATCCTCAGAACGTGAGTTACATTCAAGATATTCGTCTAATCTACATCAAAATAAATATTATTATTTAAGATATGAAACATATATATAATGGAGAAAAAAATCTATACTAAAGGTTTTTTACTTACTCATATTATACGTTAGTATATTTTCCAAACCAAATATAGTTAGAATTAAAGAAAAAGCACTTAGAAACGAAGAATAACTTAGAAATAAAAAGAAAGCACATGAGGATCTATCTATCTCTCTTTTTTGTGTGTGATTAGACGAAAAATATACGAGCTTTATCTTCCTCTTAAAGTGCGGTGAAAGATATTTCAAATTTGAATGTATGTAAGTATACAGAACAGAGTTGCGATTTTGTCGTGGAGTCTATCTCCTGATGATGCTTCGGTTGCGGGGCGAAACGATTTTTGAGCTTGTGATAGTGAACCTGTGTAGTGCTTGTGTATTGTGGTGGACGTGGTGGAGGTTTGTGCATGTGTTTTTACGAATCCTGCACGTATCGGGTATGAAAATACGGATAGTCCACTATACATTAAACACTATATATATTTTCGATTTACTGTATCGCGGATTATAGAAAAATAATTTTATTATTACTTTTGTATACAGAACAGAGTTGTTGTTCCTTTATCAAAGACAATGTTGTGGAGTATTTTCTGGTTTTAGTTGATGCGAGATATACATTCCTCGTTCGTCTGTAGTAGCTGTTGCGGTTTTAATCTTTTCTAACGGCTTTTAATCAATATTTATTTTCTCATGCAAACCTTTCCGTGTTTATTTTAAACGAAACGATGAGCAACTAAAACTAGCTCCACCTTCAGGATGTGGTAAGAACTACAAACATATCAGAGCAAACCGTATCGTTCATCTAAGACAAGCCTGAAAACCTTTTTTTTAATGCTACTAGATGGCGTCTTTTGTTTAGTCTACGTCAGTGTTACGAAGCTTTTACAAGATTGTAGAGGGTCTCTACGTAACGTAGAACTAATTTTACTATCGTTATAGGCTACAAAGTCAACTAACCTTCGGCGGACATTGTTATAACAGATTAGGAAACGAGATATCATGATCTTTATATTGATTAAAATAATTCAAAATCTTTATTTATATTGTTCATACTTATTAAATTCTGTCTTATGATATAAGTATGTCTGTACGGAAAATCCGCTAGACCATTATTGAAAAAATTAGGAATTAGGAAAAAATTATTAATGATTATATTCGGCGATAATATAGGATAAATATTTACGTTTTCACTTAAGTGACACGAACGAATCTATCGGCGAATACTTATCTAATCTTAGGATTCTAACTTATTAAGTATTATTAAGCTGTGATAGCCCAGCGGTAAGACCGTGTGAATCTTTCGAGGGGAACACGAGTTCAAACCCTGGCAGGCACCAATGAGTTTTTCTATTAAAACTCATGTGTCTAATTGGTAATTGCAATTTATCACACGCTTTTCGTTGAAGGAAAACATCGTGAGGAAACCTGCATATCACTAGACAATTCTGGAGATATGTGTAACCTACCAATCCGCATTGGAGCAGCGTGGTAGTTCTTAGCTCCAACCCTTCTCTCCAGAAACGGAGAGAGGAGGCCTATTCCCAGCAGTGCGATTGTAACAGGCCGTTACTTTACTTTAAGTATTATTATGGATATAACTTGGAAGATATGAAAAACAACTTTTAAAACGCAGTATTATTATCTTTACCAGATATTCTAAATACCACAGAAGGCCAATAATGCTATAGTGCCATCGCAATCACCAACACACTTGCATAAAAGTTGATGAAAGACTTTCAGTCTAATCACACAGGCTATGAAAATTTGTGCATTCTAAGTCATAGAGCATAGGCATTATTCTTTTCAAGTGACAATAAACTGAAATATTTAACTGTACAAAGAATAAAAAGTATAATAAAACGAACGCCATACTCCAAACATTTGCCGAACGCTGCGATGGCTCTATTGTTCATATAAATACCTAACGACGTCAGTCAATACGCATTATAATTATATGTACTGGTTAGCCGTACATAGAAAATATTTCATTCAAATATGGCTCTTATTACTTTATTGATAAGAGACAAAAACAATTATTGGTTCAATACAGCAAATACGTTGGTATTTAAATCCAACCGCGGGTCCTTTCTCCTTGACCTATAAATCGCTGTTCCGTTTGAGGGTGCTAAATTAAGTTATATATTTAAAATGAACGTATACAATTTGCAGAATTGTATTTATGATTGTATTTATGATTGAAAGCTGTGATAGCCTAGCGGTGAGACCGTGCGACTCTCTAGAGACGACATAGGTTCAAACCCGGGCAGGCACCAATGAGTTTTCTATTAAAACTTATGTGTCTAATTGATAATTGCAATTTATCACACGCTTTTCGGTGAAGGAAAACATCGTGAGGAAACCTGCATATCTCTAGAAAATTCTAGGGATATGTGTAACCTACCAATCCGCATTGGAGCAGCGTGGTAGGTCTTAGCTCCAATCCTTCTCTCCAATAGCGGAGAGAGGAGGCCTTAGCCCAGCAGTGGGCATAGTAACAGGCTGTTACTTTACTTTACTTTACTTTATGATTCATGGGTTCAAGTAGTAGAATGACGTTGTATCTTTTCAACTTGAATTATTACCGGATAGTTTTCTTAGAAGATATCCAGGTCGTAAATACTGTTTTGGTTGTAACAGTCAGCTTTCTGCGATCCGTATTACTTTGGCTGTGCCTATCGCTATTTGGCTGGCCGCAAAACTACGTCTTCGGGCATTATTGGCGGTTTTTTTAAGCATAGAGTTATTATATAGATTAGGGAATGTATTACAATGAAGAGAAAGCAAATGAGGTGAACATCTATATAATTTATAGATTTTGTCGTGGAGTCTATCTCCTGAGGATGCTTCGGTTGCGGGGCGAAACGATTGTTGAGTTTGTGATAGTGAAAGTGTGTACTGGAAAGTGTGTTGTGGTGGAAGTGGTGGATGTTTGTGCATGTGTTTTTACGAATCCTGCATGTATTGGCTATGAAAAAACTGATAATCCACTATACATTTAGCACTATATATATTTTCTATTTACTGTATCGCAGATTATAGCAAAATAATTTTTATTATTACTTTTAACATCGATATCCTTTCTGGGCGTCTAAAAGTCTAGGTTTGTTTGAACTGTTTGAAAATAAAAACAAATTATTATTTTTTTATTATTATTTATCTTTATTCTTTAATGTTAACTGTGACGTGCCTGTTGTTTTAGCATACAACTGAGTTTGTCCTTTCTCAACTTGAATTTTTCAATTGCTCGGTACAAAGAATTTCTACAATTTTACGCCCTTTTATCCAGTTTTCTGGAACCAACACTGTATCTGTCTGAGTTGGTTTAATAATCATTATTTGCTATCGACGACAATCACGACCTAGAAGTGTCAGATGCAAGCGAAATAAATAAGATCTAGGGTCCGGCAACCGCTTCATGACCTTTCGGTCTTGCTTGACGCTTTCACTAATCTGCCTGAGCAATATTGATGAAGTTTAGAACAGCTTACATCTATAAAACAAAGATACATATTATTAAAACAAACAAAGGCTGTCTGTATGTAATCGATTTTCTCATATTCTACTGGATGGATTTTTGTACAGTTTCTACTTACTAAAAGATAGAATGATTCTTGAGGAAGGTAAAAATTTTTGAATTTAAACTATCGTTAGTATATATATTTATGCGGCCTTAAGATTTTAAACTATTGTGAGTGGTATTGATAATTAACTGCTGATCAGTTCCCATCGCGATAACACATAAAGAGCTCATGAATAAGGCCCCCTATGGGCTTGAAACTAGTCGGTCGGTCTCATCCCATAAAATAAGATGTGAGTATAGCTGATCTGAGTGAAGCTGTGATAGCCCAATGGTGAGACCGTGCGACTCTCTAGAGACGAACATAGGTTCAAACCCGGGCAGGCACCAATGAGTTTTTCTATTAAAACTCATGTGTCTAATTCATAATTGCAATTTATCACACGCTTTTCGGTGAAGGAAAACATCGTGAGGAAACCTGCATATCACTAGAGAATTCTGGAGATATGTGTAACCTACCAATCCGCATTGGAGCAGCGTGGTAGGTCTTAGCTCCAACCCTTCTCTCCAGAAACGGAGAGAGGAGGCCTATTCCCAGCAGTGGGATATTAACAGGCCGCTACTTTACTTTTTTACTTTTATAGCTGATCTCTAAACATTAGTTATGGTTAACATTAAACAAATATATATTCGTGATACACTGATTTCCACGCGTTCGAAACCACGGGCACAGCTATGTATATAAGATATATATATAAGATAAAAACCGTACAACTTTTCCTACTAAGAAAAAACAATATAATAGTACGTGGTTGAGGGTAACTTAGCACTTATATTAATGTGAGCGAAGACCGAAGACTATTACACTATTTGCCGATGCAAAATTGCCTATTGTAAGTCTACTTGAATAAAGTTCCTGTCGAGATAACAATTCATCAGTCATAGATGTTATAATGTAGAGACTGATTACTTCTAATGCTTTTGTGATAAAGTAGAACTTTAGATCATTGATAATACACGCAGGCGAAACAATTGACTGGACCTTTGAGGTGCATCGCAACGTGCTACTAATGGCTACCTTAAAATACGGTTATGCAAATAAATGCTTTGTACCATAATAATATTGTTAAGGTAACTGTATGAGAACTAGATTTTAAATATTTTGTTTATGTTTATCCGAACTACTTAATGAGGAAAAATCATCTCTTATAATGGATGAAAAAAAAGATAAGTTCGCTGCGAGTAGAACCGCAGGGCGCAACTAGTCATGGATATAAATGTAAAAAAAATAGTATTCATGCATACTTTGATGAATGTTTATAATAAATATGTTTGTTCTATACAAGTTGTACCTGCGACTTTCTACGTATCAACTTTAGTTTAAAACACTCACAATTGTGTGCTATGTATATTTTTCCTGTCCCGGAAGAAAAACCTGCTTTCTTTAGCTTACCTATTTTTCCTCGATGCAACAGTATACTTACCCAAAGGCTACTTGGAAGGCATAGATAATGCTTTTAGCAAGTTTTTTTTACTTACTTTCTTCTATCTATATTATTTACATTTATTCTATTACCGCCCCAAGAAAGTGTCGGAATATAAAGACATAAACAGATTAGTTAACTTTTATAATTAAGTAATTACTTCACGAGCTGTGATAGCCCAGCGGTGAGACCGTGCGACTCTTTCGAGGGGGAACACGAGTTCAAACCCGGGCAGGCACCAATGAGTTTTTCTATTAAAACTCGTGTGTTTAATTGGTAATTGCAATTTATCACACGCTTTTCGGTGAAGGAAAACATCGTGAGGAAACCTGCATATCTCTAGAGAATTCTGATAGATATCTGTTAGATACGTGTAACCTACCAATCCGCATTGGAGCAGCGTGGTAGGTCTTAGCTCCAACCCTTCTCTCCAGAAACGGAGAGAGGAGGCCTATTCCCAGAAGTGGGATTGTAACAGGCCGCTACTTTACTTTACTTTAATTACTTCATCTTTTTTCTATTCTTACTTACTCTTTTCATCTATTAGCGCGAAAAATGGCTTGTTTTAAGGTTTTAAAACCGCTTTAGTTCTCGCCTGTACGCCGCGTCTCTAAAGGGTTGTTGACTTTAAGCTTTGATTACGGTCGCCAGAGCGTACTCCATTATTTTGTTTCAGTGCTATTGTGACTCAAGATTTATTCAGCGTGTTGTTTGTATTTAATTTGTATAACATTGTGTTTAATGCGCCTTAATCCAGTACTTCACTTAAAATACTTTCACATGTTGCGATTTTGTCGTTGGTATCTCCTGACGATTTACGGTTAAGGGGCGAAGCGATTATTGAGATTGTGACAAGTGAATGTGTGCAGTGCTTGGTTATTTCTGAACTGCGTGTATAAGGGATAGTACATTCTATATTCATTTAGCATAACATATATTTTCTTTTATACCGGATTATAGTAAAATAAAATTTTCATGACTTTTGTATAATTGACGTCCGCAAAATAGCGCCTTATTCTGCAAATTGTCACACATAAAAATAATGTAACATCTATGGAATAATATAATATATTGGTGAATAAATTTAAACAGTGCCTAGCTGTTCTCAATTTTTCTCTTCCTCGAAATAAAAATAGCAAAAAAATAATTCTTTCAGATTTAATACTTCTGATATTCAAATTCAAATACAAAATATTCTTTATTCAAGTAAACTTGAAAACAAGTGCTTATGAATCGTCAACATCTACTGCTGGTTCGGAAAGCTGTTCCTACTGAGAAGAACCAGCAAGAAACTCGGCGGTTGCTCTTTTCAAACAATAATTCTTATCACTAGTTATATATAGTTATTAATGTCTTGTACAGGGTTGAAGAGAAGCTATATCCATATATATAACTTTACAAGCAATATACGGTAGAGTAGGAAACTGTGAAACTAGTTACCATAGACCGAAAAGGGATCCAAAATGCTGCTATGCTGAACTCGCACCACCTTAAACCTAATTGTGCTACTTCTCTGGATCCTTTCTTATTCCACAACTCTACAAACAGTAGCTCTATAGTCCGGATAACTCCTTTTTCTGGACGAGGCTCTTCGAAAAGAATGCTCCTTCTATCATAAGTTACATTGAGATCACCAGATTTATCGATCATAATTTTTATTTACGTTGTATATGGTTGGTCAAACTTCCACTGAACATTTGGTCCATTTCGTGTTGACACGAAATTTTAAAATTCATAACATTACTTCAGTTTTGATAATTATATAGTATAGAATATTCATTATTCAATTCCCCTAATGTAATAAAATTAGAAAATTAGAGAACTTAACAACAATTTTTCATGCATTTCGCACAATTAGTATTGTGACTTAATTCAAAAAAGTTATTTTATGGTAAATTAATAAAGAATAACGTAGCGCCTACAAAAGTAGCGAACGTTAAAGAGACCCATAACTTGAAAGAGCAATCTTTTTTTTTAATAGTTCGTGGCTTGATATCATAGATGTCATTGAAATAAGTAACAATGTAACTAACTCAACTAGCTTAATTTTGAATTAGGTCACTTTGATAATAAGCGTTTCATTTGTCATTAATATTCAGTATTTCATCACCATCCTCTTGCCCTTATGCCACTCTAAGTGGGATTGGCACAACATGTTATAAACATGTTGTTATATGATTCGGCTACGTATTTTACGACCGGCCGCCTGCCTAGCGTCAACTTACCTTAGTCGTATTTTATGACACCACGGTAAGAAATGAGGTTGGTCTATTCAACTCCGCCGGATACCACACGGCGGTTCATATTCAATAATCTGCGGATAAATGTCCTCCATTTTATATTCAAGGTAACCTGTTTTAAAACAGCGAATTCGATTAGATCACTTCTGCTACTAACGCAAAACCGTCTCGTTTCTCGATTTACTCCGGTATCGTAAAAACTGCGGCTATAAAACTTCAGTCATTTTAAGAAAGGCACTGAATTTAAAAGTTGCTTAAAGCTAGAGTTTATCGTAATAAGCCTTGGAGAGTTAAAGTGACTCAAACTTTTCAACGACATAAACTGTGTTGATAAGTTTAGTACCAGCACTTTTTCTTCTCCTCTAGTCGAGCATTGTCATAATTATTTATTGTGGAATAATGTTAAATCACATTTATGATTACTTGATTTACAGTAACTATGACTGAAATACTTTGCTATAATCCGCATGTGTTAAGCGAATGTATGTAATGCTAAGTGTATGAAGTAGGCAAAATTCACGTACCTTACGACATGCAGGACAAGTCAACACACATATTGAAAGACGCAACAATTCACACAAGCAATACACACAACCACCACTAAAATCTCTACGATCGTTTCGCTCCGAAGCCGAAGCATCTTCAGGAGGATAGGCTCCATGACAAAATCGTAATGCATTGTCCTGCGTGTCGTGAGGTACGTGAATTTTGCCTGCTTCATACACTTAGCATGCATTACATACATTCGCTTAGCACACGCGGATTCTAGCAAAGTTCTGTTATAGAATAGAATAGAATTGGTGCAAGCTGCAAACGTTTATCGTGTTGTTTAAAGATAGATATTTTTTGCCAATGAGTATAAAAGTTTTGTTAATTGGCGTTTATTAATTTTGAAATGTTATAACGTTGCTCCGCACAGTGTTAAGTAGCGGAAGTTAATATATAGAATTTGGTCCAGTTCGGAATATAAGTTCGATATGATTATTATATTATTATTATATAAAGTAAAGTAAAGTAGCGGCCTTGTACAATCCCACTGCTGGGAATAGGCTTCCTCTCTCGGTTTCTGGGTTAGAGCTAAGACCTAACACGCTGCTCCTTTGCAGATTGATAGGTTACAGATATCTCCAGAATTCTCAAGAGATATGCAGGTTTCCTCACAATGTTTTCCTTCACCGAAAAGCGTGTGATAAATTGCAATTATCAATTAGACACATGAGTTTTAATAGAAAAACTCATTGGTGCCTGGCCGAGTTTGAACTCGTGTTCCCCTCGAAAGAGTCGCACGGTCTCACAGCTGGGCTATCATAGTTGATTTTTATATGATTTGTGGTATTTGGAGGTTTGTGTCGGATTGATAATTGTCTTGTATAGGCTACCTGCCTGGTATAGATAAAACGGATTATCTAGCCCTCCAGTAGTCACTGGCAAAACACAGCGTTTTTATCGTACATCGATAGTACTGCGTAAAAATCTTTCAGTCAGTTCTAATAACGCCATAGCAAAGAGTTTATATAGAACTATTTATTTATAAATATTTAGAACTTATATTTTTTAAGACAAATCTATACTTATCATAAAACAAAGTCCCCAAAGCTGTCTGTCTGTATGTAATCGATTTTCTCAAAATGTACTGAATGAATTTTAGTACGGTTTTTACTAAAAGGTATTGCAATTCCTCCGAAAGGCTTAAGTTAATAGCATATTAATGTAAATTGAGTTGAAGAGGTCGTTTTAACACAAGTTTTTAGTGGGGGTAGTAACAAACCGGTGTCGATTGCAGTTTAGAGGGAGGAATAGGTATAAAAAGCGGTGTAGGGTATCAGAGAGTCAGTCTCGTGCCGAGACTCGAGCGACTTTAATATACTAAGTAAGCACTGAATTTCACGCGGGCGAAGCCGCACGTATTTCTAGTTAAATACAAAAAGAAGCTTTAACAAATTCCCTACTGTTAACCGTTAAGGAGTTCCCTCGTTTGGAGTCAATCCTGGCAGCAACATCAGGTTATGCTTACCATAAACATGAATTGTCATCACGACTGATACAATATGCAAAATTTCAGCTAAATTGGACACCGGGAAGTAGGTCAAATTTAAATTGCAAGAATCCACCTTCATGTACATACAATGCAGGTTAAATAAGAGCTTTTAATAATGATAATAGACAACCCTCATTTCTTACCGAGGTGTCGTAAGAGGCGACTAAGGTAAGTGCCGTATGGTATCCGGCTGCATAGAATAGACCACCCTCATTTCTTACCGAGGTGTCGTAAAAGGCGACTAAGGTAAGTTGACGTCAGGCAGCCGGCCGGTCGTAAAATACGTAGCCAAATCGTGTGACAACATGTTTGTAACATGTTGTGCCCACCCCACTTAGAGTGGGATAAGTGCAGGAGAATGATGAGAGTTATTATTGTTTTATTTATAAAATCACAACCTTAACCGACATTATAATAAACGAATGCCTAGAAATACCTAATCAGACTGCATAACATACGTCGCACGTAAAATATATTATAACATTGTCCCAAGGAAATATCTTTATAATACTCTTGGCGAGCAAAAAATAAACAAATTACAGTGTCTGACGGAATGTGACTGTCAAGAGAATACATCCAGTAGCTGGCAGCTTTTTATTACATGTTAACACTTTATGACCTCTTTTCATCACAGAAAATTATGAGAGAGCGAGTTACTCATATACTTATCTTCGTCTTATTACAGATAAAAAAATTGAGATAGATAATGTCTCATTTGTTTTCCTTTATTGTCAATGATCATATTTTAGGCTGGCTTTCCTGGCTCCCTGGCTGGCTAGTATAATAACTCTACGGTACAGACACAATCACATAGCGATCATAGAGTTATCATACTTAGAGTAGGGAAGTCAGGCCTATAGCTCCCTTTCTCTATTATATTAACTCTATGGTAACAATATGCCAGCCACTATAGATTAGTAAAGGTGGAATTCCACCATTGTGCAGCACTGTGAATACACAGTGTGCGGCACAAATGTTTATTCTGGTTGACTCACTCAAGCAAACATTAACAAATTGTACGCGAATATTCTGGAAATGTTCGCGCACATCTATGGACATTTGTGCGCGTACCTGAAGCAGTGGACTCGCGTTGACGCGAACGCACTCGTTGTTCACGAACTCAGTTTTGCTTCCGCTCCTGGAAGATGGAATTCCACCAGTGTTCAGAACTGTGCGACACTGTGAATGCACAGTGTGGTGCACAAATGTTTACACTGGTCGACTCAGTCAAACAAACATTAACAAATTGTGCGCGAATAACCTAGAAATGTTCAGTGCGAGAACTTTGTACACAATCTTTATAAAAAAATGTGCTGCACACTATTTTGGTGGAATCGTACCTTTAGGACCTCGCTTACGAACGCGCGCCTCCAAATAAATATCATTGCAAATGTCTTGATTTATTTATTGGCAAGTAACAATCATCGTGAATTCATTAGAACAATTATGGCCTGTAGTTTCGTAGCATACTATTGATTGGTCAGCGAGAAAGCCACGTGGGGTCCGCTGTGCACACTTCTCCTTAATGGAATTTCCACATCGCCGCCCTTTAATTACATAAGTTATATGATATGAATTTATTCAATTACACGATCCTTGGGGATGTATTATTTACTCAGACTCCGTAAGAGACCTGACATAAAAATCAGTACTTGTTACCGACATCTGCAATAGTCTATTATTAAGTTTAACTTTCCTGTTTTACGGCTCAGCAAAGTTAGCTAATCAATCGTTGGTCTGGTTATTCGCTTTTATAACAGAATTTCGCAATACACTTGCCTACAGAAAGGTTAAAATTAAGTGTAAGAAATATAGTCATACGTGAAGCACAAACACAATTGAATTGAATATGTAAAACACCATTGAAGATTATATGAATGAAAATGGAAAATTTAAAATCCTTTCAGCTTTCATACAGGACTGCGGTTATATATACATCAGAACCTATACTTGTATATCCCTATAGAGCTCTTTTTTTATTTTTTATTTTAGGGGGTTTGAATTAATTGAATACGTAAAACACAATTAAAGATTAGATGAATGAAAATGAAAAATTAAGATCCTTACAGCTTTCATACAGGACTGCGGATATATATACATCAGAACCTATACTTGTATATCCCTATAGAACTCTTTTTTTTATTCTAGGGGGTTTAAATGAATTGAATACGTAAAACACAATTGAAGATTAGGTGAACAAAAAATAAAAATTTTAAAATCCCTTCAGCTTTCATACAGGACTGCGGTTATACTCATATTTGTATATCCCTAACTCATATCTCATAACTCATACTTGTATATCCCTATAGAACTATTTTTTTTTGGTATAGTAACTACAAAATAACCTTACTTCCTACGACTTATGCGTACTTTAAGCAAATTGTAAAGCTTGATCTGGATTCTGGAGAAGCCAAAATGAAAGAACAAGTGGAAAAATCAAAGATTTATCCTAATTTTAACCTAAAATCAGTCCTAAGGTCCTCGTTCCGCACGCATTCCATCAAAATATGATATACGTCTTCGCCTATAGAAATCGTATGACAAAATAATGAGATAAGATTCCCATATATATTTTATTACACAATTAAATGATTAATAGCAGATGTGGTCTGCATTTTATTTTGCAGCTTACGTTTTATAGTCGTTGGGTGAAAGCGTAAATAATTTTATATGCTTTCTATTTTTATGTATTTCTTATGGATCATAAAGATAAAACACTTTGCATAATCTTCTTTTGTCATAATAAGGGCACTCTAGGTCATAGTTAGTTGAAAGCTAACAAGGTAAGAATGCAACCCAGCTTAAGTAGAAAAACCGCGTTGGTTAAGCCATTTTGATCTACAACTGAAAGAGTAACTGTAATTTACCAAAAAAAATTATCGCCTTTTTTCGTGGCATTTGTTTTTATAGTTAATATATCGGTGTTGAATATATCGGCAGAAAAGGTCCCTTAAAAAGACCAAATACAAAACATAAAGCGGTTAAAATTATCAAAAATATTATCAAAAATTTTAGTTATTCGAACAAATCAGATTTTTTTCCGTACATACCACAAACTCTGTACATACTATGTACTTATATATACAATATGTTATATAGTATTTCATCCACAGTCGACACTCAAGCATGACCTAATTTGGTCACAGCTTGACTGATCAACCTATCAATATTCGAACATTCCAGCAAAACGAAACCAATGCGTAAATACAATTTGCCTACAGTTTAAAAAATGGAATTTGAACATTATCTTCTAAGTGACACTTTAAAGATTTAAAAGTGTGAAATATACTTTCAATATGCCAGTTGTCTTAAATTTTATCTCGACTATATTTCCAAGTGTGTCAATATATACCTATGAATATATTTTAAAAATTGTAACATAGTTTGTAGTGATTTGCGTATTAATTAAGTAATTTTGAAATTCAAACTTTAAGAAATTTCCTCATTTAATCTAATTTAGCTATGGTTTCGAAATACTATATTTCCTACAAATTTTGGAGCCCATACTTGAGAAACAATGTTACTGCATTGTTTCTCAAGTATGGGCTATGGGGTATTAAAAAAGTTATTCTTCTCGCAATCGGTAAAGAGGACGAAGAAAACGGAGAAGTGGTGTCCCTTTGCAAGGAAATAGGCTTGCTTACTGTAGCATCACAACACACAGACACATATGTATATATAGTAATAATCTACTCGTACGGAAAAATATCCATATGTATTAGACGATATTTGATGTATATCATAGACATACAAGAGGTCACAATAAGCTTGTGATTCCTGTGTCGCGACTCATCAGAGTTAACAAGTAATTCGTTTGTCTTGGTATTCTCTTTTACAATAAAATTCCGCAATCCAGTCTACAGAAAGGTTTTAATTAAGAGATATGCTTATACGTACTGTATATTACAAATTGAAGATTATTTATAATTTTATTTTATAATTTTATAATTACAATTGAAGATTATTTGGATGTTAAAAATGCCTGGATTTTAAAATCTTCTCTTGTATGAAGCTACAACACTCCGGTTTAATTATGTAAAATTGAAAATTTCTAAAAGATTGACCGCCGAGTTGCTTGCTGGTTCTTCTCGATAAGAGTTATATTCCGAACCAGTTGTACCTTTGTTAATCATACTAACATCCTTGATGATTCAAAAGTGACTTACTTACTTGAGTAAAGGTTATTTTGATTTGATTTGTGATAATATATTTAAGGGGAAACTCAGGTCACTTTATCATCCTCCTGCCCTAATCCCGCTCTAAGTGGGGTCGGCATAACATGCTACAAACTGTTGTCACATGCTTTGGCTACTTATTTTACGACCGGCTACCTGCCTGGCGTCAGCTTACCTTAGTCGTATTTTTCGACCCCTCGGTAAAAAAGTTACCACACGGTGGGTTAACTTACCTTAGTCGCCTTTTACGACATCTCCACAGCCAATGGATTATAACTATTATACTATAATTTTGAAATATAGCTACCAACTAACCGGACTTGTTATAAAAAGACAACAAAAACATCCTCATTTCCTTTGAACAAAACGTGTAGGAATTGTTTTAACGAGATACGTACTTTGTTGTTTGTCAGATCCGTCAATGTTTGGGAAATATACACATGGTCGAACACTAGTATTGTGTAACACAAGAACGTTTGGCAAACAAAGACTCGTTTGGAATACATATCTTTTTTCTTTTTAATATTGACTGGCGCAGGATCAACTTTTTGTGGTCATCGGTGCAGATATTGCATCTAATTTACATAAAACCTTAAAAAATAATATACAAACTATTGGCTCTTGGTGAAAGCCTATATGGTCGTTTATATGGATGAGGGATTCACTATCACATTACAAAGGCCCGGCATTTTGACTGGCCCGTTGGCGCAGTGAGTAGTGATCCTGCCTTCATCTCCGCGAGTCGCGGTTTTGATTACCACCGAGAGCCAACATTTTCTATAAACAATTTGTTGGTTCTTCGAGCCTGGGTGTATATTTGTATTTAAGTATGTATTTAAAATTTTAAATTTACTTACTTTATGGATGGGTGACCGTGTGTATAAGTCGTATTTACTAAAGCATGCTCGGTAAAGGATCGTTTTGAAATGACAGTGCAGCAGGCTTACCATGAACTCTTATTGCGACTCAATTGACTGAATTGTTTTGATTTTATACCATGACGTGTTAAAGATGCACAGTTTAAGTCGTTGCCAAAAATCCTAAGCTGAATCCCAAACGAATTTCATTCACTCTTATTTATATAGTAAGGTGTGCGATTCACATGCAGCTCAGTTAAAAACACTTCATAGTACGAAAAGTAAGCAATTCAGTTTAGGTGCCGACTTTAAATTGCATTGCATTGAATCGTTTTCTAAAAGTTGATGGTAGCCCTACAGGTGTAACAGTTATCCGCAATGTGAATATAATTATTGTAAGAAATAAAACTATGATATAAATAATAAGGATAAATATAATAAAAATACCAAACCTCTCCTGTAGAGTTCTTGAAAATATTTATAGTTATTTCGTTAGTAACGATTTAAGGTTCTCATAAATAAACGTAGGGCTTATCAAAAAAGGTCGACCACAAAGAGATCTTACAAATAAGGCCATGAGTACTTTCCGTTTCATTTCTTAATAGAACATTTACTTAATTCTACTCACTAATACGTTTAATAACTTAAGAGCCTCTAAAAATAAAAACTGAATATAATACTATTTATCTATACTTGTTATAAAACAAAATCCCCAAAAGCTGTCTGTAGGTGATCGATTTTCTCATAATCTATTGAACCGTTTCTTGTAAGGTTTTTACTAAAAGGTAGTGCAATTCTTTAATTAAAGAGGACGCGCAATTTTAAAAAACTCGCCTGCTGGTTGAATTATTCGCGTGTGCTGCGTAAAAGAATGAAGATACACTAAAGTAAGTACCAGAAAATTGTAAATCTACAAAAATACTATTGAAAAGTCCGCGACAGCATGTCTCTATCTCTTATGGTTTACTCACAATAACTACTTTTATGATCAAAACTTCAATTAAGGCATTTGTCTAGGTAGGTATTTTTCTTCTTTTATTCCATTTTAGTTTAATTAATAAAAGGTTTTAAGGGAGAAAATTTTTGTTACACTGGATTACAAGCGGGCGAAACAGCGCGTACAGCCAGTCTTTAATAATTTCAAATAAATTGTTTAGAACTACATTGTTTAGGAATAAGGTTAGTCGAGCCGCCGTGTGGTATCCGGCTGAGTAGAACAGACCACCCTTATTTCTTACCGAGGTGTTGTAAAATACGACTAAGGTAAGTTGACGACAGGCAGGCGGCCGGTCTTAAAATACGTACGATACGTCCAAATCATGTGACAACATGTTTGTAACATGTTCCGACCCCACTTAGAGTGGGATAAGGGCAGGAGGAAATTATTTAGAACTATGTAATAAGTACATCCGTATTAACACGGATTGAAATTATTTAAGTAACAAATGCATGTTATTACGTTGAAACAACATTACTAACAATATAAGCTTCCATGGAATGAACTGTAGTTAACTTAAATATGCATTAGCACAGATTTCCAACATATCGGTCAACCACAGAATACATTCCGGATAAAGCTTAGTTATTCTCGCCGGGCGAGCCAATATGGGTTTACCATCCACAAATCAGTAAAGCAAACAGAGCGTTCCGCTGCTTCGTTTTTCATAGGAATTACTGAAATATAAGTATATGGTAATCGACCTTTTTTTTAAGTCAAACGATTTTTGGCTAACTTAAATCCGTCGGTTCTAAGTGCGTATTCAACATTCTACACAGATGGGGTAGAAAATTCTAGACTATATTGCTCAAATCATCATCCTCCTGCCCTAATCCTACTTTAAGTGGGGTCGGCACAACATGCAGCAAACATGCTGTCACATGATTTGGCTACATAATTTAGGACCTGCCTGATGTCAACTTACCTTAGTCGTATTTTACGACACCTCTGTAAGAAATGAGTGTGGTCTATTCTACTCAGCCAGATACCACACGGCGGGTCGACTTACCTTAGTCGCCTGTTACGACACCTCAGTAAGAGGTAGGTTTTTTTTATATATGAATATCTCACATAATATTGGCCGTGAGGTAAATTACAGCTCCAATATAATATCTAATATACCGATAGACATTACCGAGGAGATATCTAAGTAAAGACTTCACACCAAAAAAGGCAGCCTGAGTAGATCCTAGAAAATGGCAGACGAGCTCAGTGTACAAAGAGCTTAACTCTTATTTAAAATCTCTCTTTAAAATCTTGTCATGATGTCCCTTAAAGGGATTATCTAATCTATATGCACTGATGGCCGCCAGTATGCAACAGTAGTTTAAAACAAAGAAGAAGAAGGCAAGCGAGCTAATATTTACCACCTGGTTAGCATAAATTACAAGATTATTATGTACGCCGTGTGGTATCCGGCAGAATAGAATAGACTACCCTCCGTTCTTACCGAGATGTCGTAAGGGGCGACTAAGGTATGTCCCGTGTGGTGTCCGGCTGCATAGAATAGGCAACCCTCATTTCTTACCGAGGTGTCGTAAAAGGCGACTAGAGTAAGTTGAAGTCAGGCAGGCGGCCGGTCGTAAAAAACGCAGCCAAATCATGTGACACCATGTTTGTTACATGTTGTGCCGACCCCACTTAGAGTGGGATAAGGGCAGGAGAATGATGATGACGAAAAAAATGCATATGTATTATATAATAGAGAAAGTAAAATCTGATCTGAAGAAAATCGTTTCTGAATTTTGCGCATGCTATATTAAAATTCAATTTTAATTTTTCCTTTCAGCGTAGCTTTTAACAATTCAAGCAAGGTTTGACGAATGATATACATGCGTAGATTTAATTAATTATTCTCCGACCTTGCATTATAAGTATGACGAAATTACATTTTTTCGAAAAGAACAACCACCCAGTTCTTGCTGGAACTTCTCGGTAAGAGATATTCCGAACCAGCGGTAAAGTTGACGATTCAAAACCACTTGTGTAGAACTTTATTTGAATAAAAAATATATTGAATTTGAATGTAATAGTGAATATTTATATTAACGGTCGGTTTATGATTGTTTGTTTTCGATATTTTTTTTCGTATACTTTTTCAACTTATAATATTTGAAAGCCTTTCAATAATTTCAATAATGTTGATTGTATATTACCATGAGAATTGTCCTAAGACGCCCTCCATGACCTTCCGTACCTGTTGCTTGCCCAGAGAAAGTGACGCGGCCAAATTGCGCCGCCGCCCTTGGGGATACCCGCTGTATACAATTTACCTTTCTAATTGGGAAAAGAGGATTTTTTTTTATTTAAAATGGCCTAAAGCAATATTCCGGTCGTAAAATACGTAGCCAAATCACGTGACAACAAGTCTGCAACATATTGTGGCGACACCAATTAGAGTGGGATAAGGGCCAGAGGATGATGAATTTAAAATGAATTAAAGCATTATTCAGGGTTTTCTTTTTTTTAATTAAATGCCGTGTAATTTATTAAAACGAAAACAGTATTGTCAAATTACCACTATGTGCAGTTACAAAAGGGCTTAGACTACCACCGCATCGTAACCATGGCATAAATTAAAGTTTATATTTAATTATTGTATACTCTAATCTTCTACTCCAATACAATTATTATGTACTCAAAAAAATGCAATGTTAATAAATAAAAATGATCACTTAAAAATTATATACAGCTATATTATTAAGCCTTAGGGCTTAATAATATAGCTGTCAATATGGTGGCGTCATTTTGATGACTTCACCATATTTCCAGCGTAATGAAATGTTCTATGAAGTTATCGGAAACAGCATACTGCTAAATACTTTATCAATGCACATTTAGATTAAATAAATAAAAAAAATCTTTTAATTTAATTTCTCGGTTGCACAAAAAAGACACAGATGAGACATAGAAATATATAAATTAAAAAGATTATTCTACAAAAGTGGACTTATACTAATAATGTATCTCTAGCAAACCCTTTGCGCTCTGAAAGGACAAAATAACATGATTTAAAAGAAGCGGGTAATGCTGCAAATACAAAATCGATACTTATTATAAAAAACAAAGTCCCCACAAAACTGTCCGTTTGTATGTGATTGATCTTCTCCAAATCTACTGAACCGATATTTGTATGATTTTTACTAAAAGGTAGTGTAATTCTTCCAGATTAATAGTACGATTTTATGTACTTGTAAATTGTGTTGATGAGGTCGCGCAGTTTATTAAAAAAAACTCACCAGCTGAGAGCTTTAGTCGCGTGCGCCTCGTAAACCAATAGAGATAAACTAAAGTAATATACTAGAGAATTGTAAATCTACAAAAACACTACAAAAAGTCCTGGACAGCATGTCTCTATCTCTTATGGTTAACTCCTAAGTTATGGTTAAATAACTACTTTTATGTTCATTTCAATTAAATGCAATGATTTCCACGCGGGCACAGCTGCAAGCACAGCTAGTGAAATGTAAATAGTACTTTAGACATACATTCGATAATACTCAATTTTCAATTTTAAAGTAATTTTACAATTTCTTTAAAGATATTTCTTACTTTCTTACAAATATGGTGGTAATGTTGTTTGTTGCAAGGCAACTCTATCCCGGGCGGCGGCAGTTTGCGCGAGACGCGGTACTGGCCGCGCGCCGGCTTTCCCCTACCTACATAAACGTGTGTATAAATCTAGTATACCCCATATATATTTATTTCCAAACAGTTCTTAGTATATTAAGGAGAGTGCTAATAAGAATTTAACAAGCACATTGTAGATTTTTTTATATAAATATTACGTATTGTTTAACGTGTCATCGCTTTTTAATTTCTTTAGCATATTCGACATACTATAAATCAAATTTATACGCGTACGTGGTTCAGGATTTATTATCAAATATTATACATTACGTCTATTATACTCAGTGAATAATAGGATTACTTATTTTCTACAATATTGCTAATGATCTTCTTGTTTCGCGTAATAATAGACACGAATTTGCGTGTGTGATAAGTATGGCTTAATTAAACCAAGTACGCAATACGTATTAAAGGCGTAATTAACGATTCACGCTCACAATTTCTATGTTCTTTATGTTCTATATTCTACTACTATTATATAGTACAGAGAATAATATAGGTATCCTGTGTGTACAAATTTCATAAAGCCTTCGGCAAATTAAGCGTGGAAAGGAAATTGGGACTAAGTTGGTATAATTTAATATAATAAATTGAATCAAAGATCTGCCGACTTGGGAAGTGTTAATTTAAATAAATCCGCAATCTAGCGGAATGATGATACTCTGATAACTGAAGGCGCAACAGTTAGGTAATTTCTTGCCTCGTTTTAGTCGATCACATGGCGGATACTGTATGATATATTTTTCCTTTTGAGGGAGAAATGTTGAGATCTTTTTGTTTATGTCGATTGTAGGAAAAGACAAGCCAGAGATATTCAAAGTTTTCTACAAATTATTGAACTGCAGTAACTGTTAAATTTACCAATTTTGAAGGCATTCTAAAACTATTGTTTTTTAACCATATTTATTATAAAAAAAAATAATAGCTGTTTAACGTCCATGTATTTTATTGTAAATTTACTTATTATTAAACACACAAGAATTACAATGTATACTTTTTTTTATTATTAATATTTTTCAATGGAGATATAGGATTCTTAGTTTTACATAAAGTAGAATTTATAATTCATATTTTATATAAAATCGTCTTCCACAGCAATTGAAGGAAATATCTGACACTACAATTAGGACTATTCTTGTTTTATAATATTAAATGGCAAAGAAGGTAAGTTTCAAAATTATACGAAATTTTAAGATTCCCATCCCAAGTTAAAATTGATTGAAATAATGGTTTAAGAAGTGTTAAACAGTTCTAACAATCAATAAATAAATAGAAATTGATATATAACAAGAAAAAATGGAATAACATTTTCTTATGGCGCTTGCGCCAAAAGTATAACAAATAAACATAAAATTTAGCTAGAAATTTTAACCATTTGTCTCATAGAGAACTCTTCCTCAACTGCCGCCGATAGTATGTGTCTAGGAATGCCTGTGAATAGAAATAAATATGGAACACTTACACACACGGTCGTCTATCCCCAAAGTAAGTAAATTAATACTTGTATTATGGGTGACGGACAACTCGTAGATATACTACATATACAATTTTAAATACAAACAATCACGAAGAACCAACAAATTGTTTATAGAAAATGTTGGCCCTCGCCGGGAATCGAACCCGTGACCTGTTTACCTACAGGCAGGATTACTACCCACTGCGCCAACGGGCCAGTCAAAATAAAAAAGTTAAATTTCATTTCATTCGATATTTCCTTATTTGACCAAACATACAATCCACATCAATAACTACTAATATTCTGTTTCTGAAACTACCCGCGGAATGACCAAGCTGTTTACAATTATATAATATCAGATACGACATTTAACGTGTAATTCGACGCTACTATACAAAATAAACAAACGCCTACGACTCGCGTACGCTCCGTAGTACGGTGGCGCCCACGCATCGTCTACGACCTCGGGGAATGTCTGTGAGAACTTTTATATTTGATTTAAATAAACTTATACCGTCTGGAAGGAGTTTACGGAAAGTTCGACGTAGTTTTAATAATTTTCAATTAAGTAATTAAAGATTATACTTAATTGAAAATAAATCTAGCTGTGATAGCCCAGCGGTGAGACCGTGCGACTCTTTTGATAGGAACACGCGATCAAACCGGGCAGGCACCAATGAGTTTTTCTATTAAAACTTATGTGTCTAATTGGTAATTGTAATTTATCACACGCTGTTCGGTGAAGGAAAACATTGTGAGGAAACCTGCATATCTCTACTTTACTTTTTTTTTACTTTAATTGAAAATTATTAATGCTTTTGATTTTGTGATTAATTATTTGCTTTTATCACACGCTATTCGGTAAAGGGAAAACGTCATAAAGAGACTTGTATCTCTCTAGAGAAATCTTGGGATATGTTAGCTTACGAATCTACGAATGTTTTTGTCTAGTTCGATAGCTTTAGGCTTATTTAAATAATCAGAAACCTTAGATACATAGATAAGATACATTAACTTACTATACATAGATATCTAAGATTGTAAAATAAAAATAATTTTATACATCTGAAAAACAGATTTCAGACTATGATTCATCATCATGCTCCTGCCCTTATCCCACTCTAAGCGGGGTCGGCACAACATATTACAAACATGTTGTCACATGATTTGGCTACGCATTCTACGACCGGCCGCCTACCTGACGTCAACTTACCTTAGTAGCCTTTTACGACACCTCGGTAAGAAATGAGGGTGGTCTATTGTATTCTGCCGGATACCACACGGCACAGACCTATAGACTATGATTGATACCCTTTAATCTATTATATATATTTTAATTTCCGGTGCTAAATCTATTATGAAATTAATCATCAGCGGAATTTCTCAAACACTTTCTGCGTATTGGGCATTGATTTTGTTCTCGGTGTATCTATTTAATTCGTTATAAACTATATATTTTATACCACAATTTTTTATCTCCAACTCGTCTACGTTACCAAAGCAAAGAATTTTTAACAGTTTACAATTTTCAGCTTACGTTCCGTCTTTTATACTAAAGGATAAGGTTGCAAGCAATATATTTTACCCAGCGGAAACTTGACTCTATCTCAAACGCCAAGTTGGGTCTGTAATACAATTTATTATCCTGAAACTTTTCAAATTTAAGTCAGTTATAAATGTTATTGAAGATATAGAATATTTTTATATAACTAGTGGTCGCTAGTGGACGAATTTTGAACATAAAAGTAGCAGCCTGTTACAATCCCACTGCTGGGAATAGGCCTCTTCTCTCCGTTTCTGGAGAGAAGGGTTAGAGCTAAGACCTACCACGCTGCTCCAATGCGGATTGGTAGGTTACACATATCTCCAGAATTCTCTAGAGATATGCAGGTTTCCTCACGATGTTTTCCTTCACCGAAAAGCGTGTGATAAATTGCAATTATCAATTAGACACATGAGTTTTACTAGAAAAACTCATTGGTGCCTGCCCGGGTTTGAACTCGTGCTCCCCTTGAAAGAGTCGCACGGTCTCACCGCTGGGCTATCACAGCTTAATTTTTGAACATAATGCATGCTGAAATAAAGATTTATGTTTCAAATTCAGGTAAATTCGTAAAAGGTAAATTGACCCACCGTGTGGTATCCGGTTAAGTAGAATAGACCACCCTCTGTATTACCGAGGTGTCGTCAAATACGACTAAGGGAAGTTGACGTCAGGCAGGCGGCCGGTCGTAAAATACGTAGCCAAATCATATGACAACATGTTTGTAACATGTTGTGCTGACCCCACTTAGAGTGGGATAAGGGCAGGAGGATAAATGAATAAGTTGTTCCTCCATTTCCCAACGCTTTCACTTTACATATTGCATTGCGTAAGAAATTCATTCATTTTGCATACAAAACAACAAACATCTACAGGCACTATTACAGAACTACCTCGCTATAATCCGCACGGGTTAAGCGAATGCATGCAAAGCTAATGTGTATGAAGCAGGCAAAATTTACGCACATTATACATGCAGGACAAGTCACCACACGCACCCCAAGGCGCCTCCACCAGCAACAAAGCACACAAGCAGCACACACAACCACCACCACAATCTCGACGATCGTTTCGACAAACGACAAAATTGTAATGCATTTTGTCGTGGAGCCTATCCTCCTGATGATGCTTCGGTTTTGTTGGTGCGTGTGGTGACTTATCCTGCATGTGAAAGGTGCGTAAATTTTGCCTGCTTCATACACATTAGCTTCGCATGCATTCGTTAAACCCGTGCGGATTATAGCGAGGAAGTTCTGTTATAGAGCCTGTAATATGGAATTCCGCAAAGTAACGCCTGCTTCTATAAATCAACAAACATCTACTCGTAACACTCTTATACGTGCTTATTATTCCAAAATACCACTGATAATTGCTCTCAATATAACCTATTTTGAAATTTTCTGTTTCTATCAAATAATAGTGAAAAATGTATACGCTATTCCGTTCACATTATTAAAAATCGTGTACGGAAAGCTCTTGGTATTTAATAACAAGCTTCGAATGCCTTAAAATAGATTTTTCGTAGAAAATGACTGGAAGATATAAGAAATGTGATACACAAAGTAAATTCTTAGGTACATACTCTTCTAGTATACATTTTATCTTGTACCGTCAAGGACTAAATAGCGATTCACTCCGTCTTGTAGTCTTAGCTTTATAAACTATTCAGCCAGAAAATGAATACAAAACATTTTGTACAAGATGACAAAAGTTTAAATAGAATTTCTAAAACAGCATGAAATGGGAAAATGCTTTGCAGTAACCGGAGCGTCCATTTCGTTTTAGAGACAGCATATTCCTTCTATTTACGTATTAATACAAGCGTGCATTTCGTTTTAGATAAGCTTTTTCACATTAGTCAGGCTCCTATACCCCTAAGTGATATGACTTTTTTACATCAGGAAACCCATTATTGGTCATCGCCGCCCGCCGGGGCGGATGGTGGGTTTGTCGGAATCTCATGATCTGGTACCAGCTTAGTGGAGTGTTTTTGGAAGCGAGGACAGCGTATCGTTTCACACATTGACCCTATCCCCGCCAGCAGCTGCTCTGTACCCCGGGATGCACTTTTCATTTATATTTACATATATACTTCTCTTTATTTATATACTCTCCCACAACTACTGACCTATATAATGGCGGCCTGTTACAATCCCACTGCTGGAGAGAAGGGTTGGAGCTAAGACCTACCACGCTGCTCCAATGCGGATTGGTACGTTACACATATCTTCAGAATTCTCTAGAGATATGCAGGTTTCCTCACGATGTTTTCCTTCACCAAAAAGCGTTTGATAATTTGCAATTACCAATTAGACACATAAGTTTTAATAGAAAAACTCTTTAGTGCCTGCCCGGGGTTCGAACCCGTGACCGCCTCAAAACATTCACACGGTCTCACCACTCGGCTATCACAGCTCTTTTTCAAAATTATGTATAGTTATAATTCAGTTCAGACACATGAGTTTAATAGAAAAACTGCCCGGGTTTGAACTCGTGTTCCCCTGGAAAGAGTCGCACGGCCTCACCGCTGGGCTATCACAGCTTACTGAGCTATCGCAGCTCATTGAGCTGACCGACTGACCTATATTTATAGTAATATCAAAATTAATTAACACACGATTCAATTAAGGTTTTTTGCACAGTTAATAATATCCCAGCCAGTCAATTCACTTTGAATAAATATTCCGGTACATAATTGTATTTCGAAATGACGACAACGAATCCGGTCGGTTGATTTGATTGTTTTTAATCGATTCCATTTAAAAATAGCGTCAGTAGTGACGAAAGTCGTATAATATTGTAACACATAATATTCTATTCGAATAATTTTCTATTTAGTATTATAGAATTCATGTACACACAGAAAGATTTCAAGAATGTTGACTGTATCGAACCGGTAAATTGAGTTTATTAGAACATAAAATGAGCCAGCACTCTGCATGAATAAATCCTTACTAATATAGTAAGGATATATATACGTAGTGTCCTTCCTTATAGTGTCTGACTGTTACGCTATTACGGCTAATGTGTTATACCAATATTGATGAAATTCCGTATAATTAAAGTTTATACATCGGTATAACATAACGGGTGCAAATATTACTGATTTTCGAGAACAGGCAAAAACACATTACATTATTGAGGGTACTTGAACGCTTAAGTTTGCGCGAACGAAGTTGGGTATCATTAGAAATAAAATAACAATACTTGTTGAGTATTTTTAATTAAAAAAAAACTGTGATGACATCCCATTTTACATTCCAAAAGAACACAAAAAATAAAGAAATACACTTTTTTCGTTATATAATTACTGGAAATTTTTAAGTAATTAATAATATTTTTCCACTCCATACCGTAAATAATATTCATGGTGAAAACTAGCTATATAGCATTATACAGTATTCCTGATTAGATTTTTATTATACATTTGTTAATTCAACTTTACCCATAAAATCTCTGATGTTCGGATTTTAGTAAAATTAAAGCGGGTTGTTGAATGCCAGACGCGCTAAATTATACATAGTTTCTTGACCCCTTCAATACAAAATTTGATTGACCTGGGATCTAAATAACATACAACTGTAGCATATGTTTAACATTTAAAAAGTTATCGTTTAAATAAGTATCGGCCTCTTATAATCTTCCTGATGGGCATAAGGTTGAAGTAATGACCCACCACGCTGATCTTACTGCGGATAGGTATGTTACATATATCTCCAGAGTTCTCCAGAGATATAGATTTTCTCACGATATTTTCTTCACCGAAAAGCGTGTGATAAATTGCTGATGTCAACAAGGCGTTTAAAAACAAGTTTAAATAGAAAAATTCATTGGAGCCTACGCGGGGTTTGATCTCGTGATCCCCTGAAAAGAGTTACACGGTCAGCGTTGAAAAGAGTTACACGGTCAGAGTTACAGCTTTTTGTTGCAAAAAATAATGTCATGACATGCAATGGAATATAATAGGTTCTTGTCTTAATTAGTCGACATCTAATATTGCACCAACAGAAATCAACACAACGAAAATCGACCTAAGAAGTAACTGATAGTGATCGGCCTAATTATTGGAGAAGTAGATATATTTACACAGTGAAGTGAATAATTAATGTGTTCTTTACAAACAATTTGAATAAAATTTGTGGACTTTATGGGAATGAAAGGAGTTTAAAATGAGTGGGTTAGGCCCTCCCGGTGTGTGGGCTGCTCAGAAAAGGCTCGAGTCTTGGGCTAGAGCTGCCAGAGAAAGGACTTCCAGTGCCAGCAGTGGCCAAAGTCACAACTCCACTGACAGCTACGGCGAGGATAAGTCACATGGAAGTCCCAGTGTAAGTATATAATATAGTAGTTCCTTTTTGGTATATGTAATTCATTAACGAGAAAATAATAACTACTACCCTTACCGCACTGTAAGTGAGGTCGGCATAACATGTTGCAAACATGTTGTCACATGATTTGGCTACGTATTTTGCATTCGGCCGCCTGCCTGACGTCAACTTACCTTAATCGTATTTTATGACCCTTCGGTAAGAAAGAGGGTCGTCTATTTGAAGTAGCATTGGCAGAGTATATTTATTAACAAACTAGCTGTGCTTGCAGCATCGCCCGCGTAGAAAACTGTGTAGTTTATTAAAATTTTGAAAATAGAAGTAGTTATCGTGAGTTAACCATAAAAAATAGAGACACGCCGTCGCAGACTTTTTTGTAGTATTTTTGTAGATCTACAATTCTCTAGCACATTACTTTAGTGCATCTCTGTCGGTTTATCCGGCACTCGCGACTCTCATTAGCAAGCGAATTTTTACAACTGCACCACCTCTTTAACACAATTTACGTAAAACCTTAATCTACTATTCACTTAAATCTTCTGGAAGAATTTCACTACCTTTTAGTAAAATCCGTATTAAAATCGGTACAGCAGATTTTGAGAAAATCGATTACATACAGACAAATAGCTTTTGGAGACTGTTTTATAATAAGTATAGATATATGTTATGCGCTTCATAATCTTTCTTTCATTACACTCAATTGCACCCATAAAAAATGTTGTTTCATTACGACACTTTTCACTATCCCACTTTTATTATTCTTGCTTTCATATTTGCATAGGCTTTTTAATTAATTACCTGTGGTGTTTTGGTACAAAGAATGTAAAACGCTTTGTGGCGACGACCTTTTAGTGTTTGGTATATGATACGAAATGCAGAAGTCTTTTATTTTACTAAGCTGATATTTATTGTATTAAGTTTATTTGGAAGTTATCGTCATCCTCCTGCCCTTATCCTACTCTGAGTGGTGTTGGCACAACATGTTACAAACATGATGTCACATGATTCGGCTACATATTTTACGACCGGCTACCTGCCTGACCTCAACTTACCTTAGTCGTATTTACGACTCCTTGGTAAGAAAGAGAGTGGTCTATACTATTCAACTGAATACCACACGATGGGTTACCTTAGTCGCCTTTTACGACACCTCGGAAAGAAATGAGGATGATCTATTGTACTCAGTTGGATACCACACGGCGGGTCGACTTACGTTAGTCGCCTTTTACGACACCTCGGTAAGAAATGAGGGTGGTCTATTCTATTCAGTCGGATACCACACGGCGGATTACTAAGATGATATTTATTGTATGAAGTTTATTGGCACGCTAAAACACTTGACAAATATATCGTGCAAGAAATGGATACTTTAAAATAACACATGCTTTTATCGAGCTTTTATATCCGTAAAGGAAGTCTGTTTTATTGGAAGCTCGTGCCTTTCCCGATGATTTGATTTGGCGCACGAGAAACGCTTTAAAGGCGTACTTTAGATATATACGAAGTTGGAAACCGAGATGACATTTATATGGTTCATTGAGGCACACGTACGATATACTAGAACTACATATCTTCCCTTTGTATTTAACATTGTTTAAATACCGACATTCTTTTTTGGCACAGAAACGTGTGTCTCTGAATTAGTAATTGCTTACCCTATTAATCAAAGAGTTATTTACTCATTGATTTTCAGTATTCATGTTATAAAATATCATTCCGCCGTGTGGTATCCGGCTGAGCAAAATAGACCACCCTCTTTCTTACCGAGGTGTCGTAAAAAACGACTAAGTTAAGTTGACGTCAGGCGTAAAATACGTAGCTAAATCATGTAACAACATGTTTGTAATATGTTATGCCGACCCTCTGAGAGTGGGATAAGGGCAAGAGGATGATGATGTTATAAAATATCATTCAGTATATTCATTTCAGTATTTATATTAATAACTGAAGGTAAAAGTTAAAAAGTAGGCCGTCTTTCTTCTTTTGCAGGGAGAAAACAGTTAAACTAGAACTAGCTTGGTGGTCTAATACAGCTCAAATACGGCGTGTGAATCCACAGATAAGCGAGTTTACTAACGATGTTTTCCTTCTCCAAAAAGCTCCTGATAAATTATACTAACCTTGTATCTTCTATAAGTTTAATAACGCCTAGGCCTCTACGCACACGCCTCTGGAGATTGTACCTGCAATATTTGATGTTACTTTCAGCTATAGCAGGATGCATCACTAACGATAAACTAGGAAACTTTAATTTGTCACATGTTTGCGTTTAAACACAGAGTCAAAATAAAATTAAAATAATTCTCACGTCAATATAGTTACCTAAGGTATTAACGACAAATCAAACATAACTATTATAGCAAGTACGTGATATAAACTAATAATGGTAACATTAATCATTCCATACCATATACAGTTTTGGAATATATAATAGCTTTTCTCCTTAGGGGATTAATTGCTCCTAAATCAACCAAACCATGGATTTCTTAGGGACTTGTAACTTAAGTGAATTTTTTGGCACTAATAAAGACACAAAACCATTACAAAAATTATCTATAGATACATATGATGCCTTTCGCCTATATAATATACAAGCTTTTAAACGCAACTTCGTTCGCGTGGACTGCTGTATTATTATTTTGATTTTGACCTTTTGACTTACATTAATTATGGTTTAAGTGGGTTAACCTTAAAAGCTAGACATATGGTGTAGCGGACTTTTATTTAGAACTTTTAGAGGGGAACAATTTTGTAGTACATGATTTTTTGATAACTATTATCGTTTACCGTTTGCTGTTTCCGCAATATTTATTCCTGCTCCTCTTTTCATCTTATTTATTAACTCCTTCCTTCTTCCACATCGTGGAATAAAGGAGATATATACACAATAAGATGAATATCGATTCATATTATTGTTACGTAAAGGGGTTCGTGGATTTGTATGAAAATACTTGGTGAGTCGTTAAAAACACTTTATTCAACTTTTTACTACAAACATAGTACTTACAGTCTCTATACAGTCCGTTGTCAAATAAGAATGCCGAGGTTATTCGCTCTTGATCGCTATTCGCAAACTGAATCTCAAGGCGCACGATACGCCTGCTTATATATCGAACGAACCGATGTTCGAGAACGTTCGCCAGACCTTGGGGGGATTGTAAACAAACTTTGTAAACAACATTATCGGTAAAAACCCCGAATGTTCCAGAAAATTAGCGTCAAGCGAATTTGAACCCTATGATATATAGTTTTTGAACCCTTTTTACAAGTTAGTAAACTATCTCCGTCCAATTTGAACTTTATGACAAGTGCATTACGAAATCTTTTCCTATGTTCGTAACATTATAATGACCTCTATATTATAACAAACAAATTATAGGTCTTTATGAAAACTTATTTAGTTTCATAATATAAAAGTATACGGAATTGCGTTTTAATTCTCTTCTCGTATATTAGCTGAATATACTTATCTACGAGGCAACGGGATTTCTTTAATTGTTCCTTACGGAAGGTAAGGTTTAGAAAATCCTCGTATATGAAAGTTTTGTACTTTTCAGTACTTATGAGGTCAGTGAAGATGTTTACTATATCATATATTATTTATTTATTTATTTTATTAGGTAATTCTACAGCGTAACAAAGTTCCTATTTAATACTTATGAAATAATACCTTAAACTAAGGCCATATGAGAATTACACAAATAGGGGTTTTTTAAAAGTCACATTATAAGAGTACTAAATAATTTTATGACGTGGCTTATTAATATTTTGAATACGACAAAAAATCCGAAATTCGTAACACAAGACCAACACCAAGGTTTATAGCCAACAACGCGTATTTCTCTTTTGCAATGTAACATCAAAGAATAGTAAAATATCACCGAGTGTACCGTGTCTCATAACATTAATGAGTTATGGGCAAAACTACAAGTGGCGTGAAACATGGAAGCTTGACGGGAGGCCACCATAATGTATGTGCCTTATTTATGGGCTTCGTGTGTTCTGGGTGTTTCTTGTGTTTTTATAAGCAAATAGTAAAGAGAGGCTCCATATCGTTCAACTAGATTATGCAGCATAGCAATTCAATAATGTCCTATAGAGAGTTTATTTCAGCTTTTATTATTAAACGAATATGAGTATTGTACATTAGATCTACATATAGAATGTACGTAATTTAGGACTACTAAATTAAGTACAATAAAGGTAAGTAAGACCCTATATGTCGGGTGATTGGACACCCTGCGCCTAACTATGGGTCGAGACTTGGTGCATCTAGAATCCTGGGTGCATTCTAGTGGTGTTTAAAGACGCGTAGCTTTCCCTGATCAGAGGAGGGCTGCTACGGCGATAACGCTCCGGGGTTGCGGATAATATGAACAATGGTACTGTAAACCCCGCATAAATCTCGTGATTGGACACTAGTTAGTTTTAGTTTTAGTGGGTGCGAACCCCGCATTACCATGTTGCTGCCTCCCTTGGTAGGCTGTGCCATCAGGTGAAAAAAAGTCTTGTCGAGGTATTGTAGAGTACCTTACTCTAGCATTCCAACCCGGTAAGGAATAGAATGTCACACTTTACATAATTGTATGTATTTCTCTTTAATTTCAATATCCTTTTTGACATCTCATCTTTATTTAAAATCCTCCCAAACTAGATGCTGCTGGTAAAGTAGAAACTCTACTGACCTGCAAAATTCTTTTTTCCCAAAACTCTCTTCTTTTCATCATTCCAATTTTTTAATTATACCCTTTTTCGCAATATCGTACCTTGTTTTTAATTTTTCCCTACCATTTTTTCCTAAGGAAAAAGTAAAGTAAAGGTACGGCCTGTTATTATCCCACTGCTGGGCATAGGCCTTCTCTCTCCGTTTTTTGGAGAGAACGGTTGGAGCTAAAATCTACCACGCTGCTCCAATGCGGATTGGTAGGTTATATATGAATATCCCCAGAATTCTCTAGAGATATGCAGGTTTCCTCACGATGTTTCCTTCACCGAAAAGCGTGTGATAAATTACAATTATGAATTAGACACATAAGTTTTAATAGAAAAACTCATTGGTGCCTGCCCGGGGTTTGAACCCATGATCATCTCTAGAGAGTCACACGATCTTACCGCTGGGCTATCACAGCATCCTAAGTGAATTTACTATAAAAGAGTTCAAACGGACATTCTTAATGGCTTACTTGATGAAGAAAGTGTTTTTGTAATTTCCGAATTGTAAGGAATGCGGTGTCGTCGAAGATGTATATCATATTTTGATGAACCTTAGAAGTTAGTGTAGGTTAAAATTTGGATTAATACTTGATTTTGCGACTTGTAGCATTTTAGCTTCTCCAGATTCAGTATAAGCGAAATTGCTTTACAAAGTGGTTAAAGTAGGCATTAGTCTTAGAAAGTAAGGTTAGTTTGCTGTTATAGGTTAGCTCGAAGGGGGTGGCATTTTCCCGAAAATTAAGATTAAAAAAAAGAAAGATGTATCAAGATTTAGTTTTTTTAACACTGTCAAATATTATAAATTATCTCATAAGTAACTACAGTAAATTAATGTTTCTTTGCTTCCCCAGATGCTTCAATCCACATTTATAATATAGTACTAGTATTATAAGAATTATGCTTTGAAAAGAGCAACCGCCGAGTTCTTGCTGGTTCTTCTCGATAGGACTTTACAATTTTACTTGAATAAATAATATTTTGTAATATATAATAATTTGTAAAATAATAATTGAATATTATTGTATGGATTGTTACAGGAAATGTTAATAAGTAAGGAGCAATGTCGAGTTCAACCACTTAGCGAGACCCGCACCGTCACCTCTCTGCCGCACGCAAGACTCGCAAGAACACCTTCTATATCCTCGCAGAGTAGTCTGGACAGCGGTACTTCCAGAGCCACAGCAAGTATCCTTGGTGTTGCTATATACTGATTTATAAGGTCAAGGCATGCAGTTCAGAGTTGAAGCGATTCGACGCGTCATACAGAATATTTAATACGTCATGCGTTTTAAATCACCCCATTTCAGTAAGAAGTTAATAATAATAACACTTTATTTATTTACAACGAAATTATACAAGTTATGTCTATCTTACATTAATTACACGCTAGTACTAAACAAATGATGGAATGGACTGACGTGAATGGACCCAAGAATGCTGGCAGCGTTTCCGCGTTGAATCCCTATGCTGATCCTATATGTGATGAAAAAATAGTAATAATTCATCGTCCTCCTGCCCTTATTCCACTCTAAGTGGGGTCGGCACAAACATGTGGTCACATGATTTGGCTACATATTTTACGACCGGCCGCCTGCCTGACGTCAACTTACCTTAGTCGTATTTTACGACCCCTCGGTATAAAGAGGGCGGTCTGTTCTACTCAACCGGATACCACACGGTGGGTCAACTCACCATAGTCGCCTTTTACGACACCTCGGTAAAAAATGAGGGTGGTCTATTCTACTCAGCCGGATACCAGAAGTAATAAAATAATTATTTAAGGTTAATCAAATGGACGAATGATGTTAACGTCGCGTGCAACCAAAACAACTTTTAACCTAATGCCGAAAGAGGTGAAAAATACGTTAACAATGAAAATTTAATCAAACCTTCCTAAAAAGCGAAGCATCAGTTTTTTCTAAAAATAAACTCTCGTCGCAACTAACCTGGGCACATAGAGGAACCATGCTATGAATAGTTCGAAACTTTTTCCTGAGAATGAAAGTTGAAAGCATGACATTAGTTAGGTACAAAGTTTCTTTCAATTAAAATTTGAGTAAATCGACATAATATACTTGCCTCAAAAGTGATATCGCCTATATTATATTTATTTATTTGGACATCCAGGTACATATACATATAACAACAATTGAAATATAAACTTAAGAAAACTAATTTAAAATGATAAATAGCAACTTATAAAGGTGGTACAGCATGTACTTAATATTAAAGACTATAAATAAGAAATCTAAACATAAGAAGTTAATAAATAAAAAAAACTTTAAAATATTGACGGCAAAAAAGACAAATAAAAGTATTAAATCAAATTCCACGACAGTCGATCGCATCTCCTTGATCTCCTCTTAATAATCATACTGTCTTTTCTGATGTCAAAACTTCTTCACCGGCGTTGTGCACTTTTTGTGACGGGTAAAAGATGTTAAACTCGCGCAGGTCACGTGACCAGATCGAAAATTTGTAACATGGAAGGAGAGTAGACCGCGGTGTAGGACAGTGATCTACACAACCTGATTCCTGCCGCTAAATTTCATAAGCGCACTGTACGTCACAGGTTAAAATGTCATCCTTAGCATCTGGATGCATGGCGATCCACTACAGTGCGGTTTACAAATAATTTTATTCCGCGCACCACCATTTTATGGAATAATCTCCCTCTAGCAGCGTTTCCAGATCGGTACGATATAAGTACCTTCAAAAAGCGTATTTTCCATCTTTTTAAAGGTCGGCAGCACACTCGCTCTGCGAGAGGTCGTTGGCGGCGGTGATAACGTTGAACTGCATGCTCGTCTGCCTTCCTATTTTATAAAAAAAAATTGTCATGTTTGTGTACGATAGCGCAATAAATGAACAATATATATAATGATAATACTTTTATACTGATAATGTAAAATTATCCCCTAAACAAAATATCAAAATTGCACAACGTTAATATTCAAGTTTTCACTTCTACCGTCAATCTCGGAGTCGACCGTTGATATTTTTTATCTTTTGTAATTAGTCATCAAAATCCACTTCTCCACAGATCGAATTAAATAATTAGTGCGCTTTATTCATTAACATGGGCGAAAATTGTTATAAATTTAGCAATACGTTATGATTACACCATTTTAGTAATACCGCTATGTTTAGACTCTTATATCAATCTTCTCATTTTTTCATTGTTTAAAAACTTGTAAGACATATACATAGTTGTAATAAATCACACATATACATAGTTATCAGTTACATAATAAATCTCATGCGAGAATGAAATGAAATCTCATACATGCAAATGTATGGATGCAAATGGATATACATTGGGGCTTAATACATTAGGTATTCGTAATTTAATGTGTTACCACATACGTCATTAAAACAAGCTGCCTAATATGGCACATATCACATTCGCTAATCTCACAGTATTAAATTTTTTCTGTTTGGACTTTGACTTTAACAGTTACAATACTGTTAAAGTCAAAACCATTAAATTTACAGCAGACTTTACATAAGAACTTTATTAGTAATTAAGTGTTACTGACGCTGACGACTGCAATATTAATCAACTGTTTGTCGAATATCAAAGATACACTAATTTATCGCTGAAACTGAGTGACCGAACTCGCTTTTTGTTAAAATAAAATAACTAAATTAATAAAACCATTTTTATTTATTTTATTGAAAGTTACTCATTTTCCAATAATCTCCTCCTGAGTTGCCATCCAAGTTTATATATTAATTTTTAATATTCAGCTTCTGTATGTCAACAAAACTCATAGAAGAACTTGTCTGCCAACTTATTAATTAGTTTTAATTTTCTTACGGAAACGTAGTGAGTGGGAATTCGTTAAATAATACCAGAGTGCGGCACAATTCATAATAGTCAAGATTTAGTGAGCTTCATTTGCTAATGTAAAAGCAGTCTAAAGTAGAAATAAATTTTGTTCCGGACAAACCAACGGTATAATTCAAACAGATAATAAATGAACCTTAATCTACGTGCCAGCTGCTATCGTCTTAATAATAATATCAAATATATACAAACCAAGAATTAAATCAAGATTTATATTTAGAGGTTTAAGAATGACTTACTTCTGAAATTTAGGCATAAATCGACATTGAAAAATACAAAACTACACTAACTACAGAACATACATAACAATCGAGTGAAACTGAACTACTAACGTAACTTTATTGGACTTAACAATACTTTGAACAGAAGGCAAAAAGAAGATAAAATCGATGTCTCGCCCGAAATTAAGAAAATTGTGTGCCAAAAACTATTTTTTGACCCTAGATTAAATTAAAAACACATTTATCGGTAAAACTACACGGTAAAATTAAATATTTACAGTTTTAAAGATAAATAATTAACTCCAGTTAGTGATGAAATAGAATGAAAACAGCATAATCATTGAGAAAACAATCCTAAATCTTGCACTTATATTTATACAATAACAGCCTGTTACAATCCAATTCCTGGGAATAGGCCTCCTCTCTCCGTTTCTGGAGAGAAAGGGTTGGAGCTAAGACCTACCACGCTGCTCCAATGCGGATTGATAGGTTACACATACCTCCAGAATTCTCTTGATATATGCAGGTTTCCTCACGATGTTTTCCTTCACCGAAAAGCGTGTCATAAATTGCAATTATGAATTAGACACATGAGTTTTAATAGAAAAACTCATTGATGCCTGCCCGGTTTGAACTCGTGTTCCAATCGTAAGAGTCGCACGGTCTCACTGCTGGGCTATCACAGCTTACTTATATTTATATAACAAACCAATTACAGAGCCACCGTGGTTCATCGCCTGCAATACGAACATTTGCTCCTGACGGGCGGACGCTAGAGGCTGGTATTACCGGTATGCCAAGGTCACCTTCACCTCTACGAGCAGCCTCCTTGGATGTGCGAGCTGCATCGATTGCTCATGGGTCCCTTGCTTCACTGGCTGACTCTCCTGCACCGCCTAGTCCGAGGCATGTACCGCCTCGATGCCTCTCCCCACTACTAATGCCGCCAAGGTATGTTTAAAATAACACTACCCATCAATCAACTCCAATCTACAAGCTAACCATAAATCCTTACGTATTTTCCCCTTGAGTATATTCTTGATATGCTATCCAATATGAAGATACTTTCTTGACGTAAAAAAATAATTTGCGCTGTTAGCTGGTACGAGTATTTAATTTCGAAATACTAAATCGATTATGTTGTGTTTTATTTATAAGAGAAACCGCAAAGAGCGATATAATTGATTGAATTGATATGATATAAATAATAAACCGTGATAAAGTGAGACAATGGAAAGCCGGAATATTCTGCTAGAATGCTTTGAACAATACTAATATAATCAAAGTGCAACTATCTCCTTATTTCTATGAAATATCAACATACTTATTAAATTAATGAATCAGTAGTAGTATCTATAAAAAATGAAATTAAATTGACGGTTCAGTTGTACGGAATCGCAAAGGTGCTTTGGAAACAACAAAGTCAGCCATTGGGGTAAACTAAAGCTGTTCTATAACATTTATAAATCTAGAAACCGTTCATGGTCGTTAATTTGTGACCTAACAAAGTAAAATCCGGCCTGTTGGCAGATTTTTAGCTCACCACTGATTTAATTTCAGATAAGCACCATTTACAAGTCTCGGTTAAGATGAATATAAGTATATGAGTTCTCCTTTCCCTCATTTTTTAAAATGACATCAACAAAAGACTTTCTCGTAGTCATATTACGTATAGCTTCAAATTTCGACATTGAATATCCGATACGCAAAATGTTTTGCAATTCAGGGTTATCACTTAGCAAATGACACGTACGAAAATAAAATTTTGTACAGTATGTTTAGACCAGACTGAAATAACCTTGAAGCTCTTGCGTGAAATATTTAGTCAACTGCCAAATAATAAAGACGAGTAAAGCCTTCCACTAGGAATATACTTAACGGCGCCACAAAAATCAATGGTTAACACAAATTAAAACAGCTTTCATTTGCAGAACCAGCCACGAACCTTTCGGGTTCTTGGTTTCGTGCATGTATTATTCCAGTGTTTGTTTAGGCCCTAATAATGGGTCAAGGACTGGGCAGTGTTACGGCTTGAGACGCTTAATTAAAATCTTTTTAAGGATCAACGAGATCGGCGAACATGGTTTTATAGATCGTTAATAACAGATTGTTTCGATGTTAAGGTCGATCGAGATATATTCAGAACAAAAATCTGGTCACCAGTGTCTTTTGGTCAAGTCAGGACCGAAATAGCGGTCTTTTGTTTAAGAAGGTTGATATAATAAACGTGCACACAGATTCCTGCTATCGAATAGCACAAAAAATAATTGTCAGACCTGCTCCTCTAAGGTCTTCAGTGTTTAGTGTAGTAGATCAGTACAGACGAATACAATAGAACATCTCTATACTTTGCTAACATAGTTACTTCCAGTCTAATTACAGCATTTGAAAATAGAAAGAGGTTGATTCAGGAAGCCTACTGTACTGTTTAGGATTGCTTAGATGATAAGAATGTGTGGATACACTTCGAACCTGTTCAAGACAATAATGATTTAATATTAGTATAGGTTAGTTGTATATGTATAATGCCCGAATAATGGCTATGTTATAAGAATTATATTTTAAACAGAGCAATCGTCGAGATTCTTGTTGGCTCTTCTTGGTAGGTTTTTCGAACAGATTTTCGAACCCGCAGTAGAGTTGACGATTCAACAAACTAAAAAAAAACGAAAAAGTTTTGTTTCCAAGTTTATTTGAATTAAGAATATATTGAATTTGAATTTGAAATAATTCAAATCGATTTCGTAAGGAAGGTAAAGCCTCCTGCAGGCCTATGAAGTCTTATTGCGACTCAATTGAAGACGTAAACGACGACCGCGAACCGCTTTCTTTTCGTACCATGAAGTATGAATTGCATTGGAGTCGTAATGTTTGAAAAGGATAACGATATATGAATTATAGATAACTCTGTCTCTTTTACTCTCATGTTCTTAGGACGAATTCCGAAAGCTCATTCGGCAACGACTTAAAGTGTGCGTCTTTAAGGCGTCATGGTATGAAAAAACAAAACAATTTTGTTTACGTCTTCAATTGAGTCGCAATAAAAGTTTATGGTAGGCCTGCTGCATAGCTGTTGTAAGCATGCTATACAAGTATGTTTATCAATTTCCATGTAACGCACTCCAAGTAATCATAATTTGACAAATGAAGTATCGTTAAAACCGTTTAGAGTCTAATCGGTTTTCATGATACTCTAAACTTTAGATCATCCACTAATCTTAGACTATGTGACGTGTTAACGACAATATGGAGCCCACTTTAAAGAAAATTTGTATTTTATTTTTCAGCGCAAATTTAATTGCGCTCGTAATTTGTTTTATGCCTTCTCTTCATTATCGTTGATGATCATTATTAGTATATGGAAAAAAAATGAATTAATTCTTTACAGATCGTTTACATGTAAAGGCGCTTCAAGTCACATCCCTAGAGTCACATCCTTAAGTTGATTAAGTATCGATGACATAAGTTAAAAATTGAATCTCTTCTTTTTGGAAAAAATTGGATCTCTTTTCACTATCAGCTATGATCTTTGATCGCATGATCGTCTATAATCGGCACGATCATCGTGCATGCGTCCACACGATCGTCTGTATTATCGTATCATATGATACATATGTATCACCCAGCGATTCCCATGATGCTTGTCCCATTAATCAGGTTGTAGGCGATTGTGGGGGATCATAGACAGTGATTGGGGAATACATAAGTATGCCCTCTATGTGATCGTGCACGGGCTTAATCGTTTGTAATCGCCGATTATGAAGAGGAGAAATTAATTTCTAATGCTATAATATAAGCTGATAATGCAAGTGTATTCAATATAATCTGACATGAAGATTGCAAGACAAGATATTGCACCTAGAAGAGTCTCTACGTAGATAACGTATATTTTTATAAAATTAAGTATAGCTCTTTTAAGGAATCGAGTAAGCTATAAAGATCATCAAATTAATAGACATATATCTACGCTTACTATTAAAGTGACTTAATTCAAAATTAGGCTCAATTGAGTTAGACACATCTTAATCCTTATTTCAATGCCATCACGCTACGAATTATTTATAAAACCAGTCTTTTCTTGTTCTTATGGATCACTTTAACAATCACAATTTTGTAGTTATTACACTACGCTTTTATTTTTTATTTTAATATTTTGCCACAAAAAAAAATTTAACTTAGGTCACTCTAATACTAAGCGTGCGATATTCTAATTCAAAATGTTCTTTATCCAAGTATCCTGCTGGTTCGGAAAGCTGTTCCTACCGAGAAGAGCCGGCAAGATACTCGGTAGTTGCTCTTTTCAAATAAAATTCTTATAACTAGTTACATTTGTTTATTACTATCTTGTACAGGGTAGGAGTAGCTAAATACACGCATTTTTATCATGTACATAATCCTCAATAGTATAGTAGGCTTTTTGTATCAGCCTCCCTTTAACAGCATTTTTAAACTGCTGTAGTGGCAAAGATAAAATCGATTGCGGGATTTTATTATAGAATCTTATACCCAAACACACAAATGACGATGAATACGATATGATATAGTTTCATTCTAAAAGATATGGTAACCCTTGTTGCGCGAAAATCAATCTGAGGCGGGTATGTCTCCCGCTTCACAAATTGACATAAACTCAATTTGCGCACCCGGGCCTTCGAACACCCTAACTCATTACCTTGTACTCTTTACATCAATAGCGGATCTATCTCCAACGAAATTCATACATGTTATCGCATAAATTAATTATTTGCGAAATATACACTCAATCTAAGGGTGCCTGTCTACCGGAGCGGAGCGGAGGAAAGAGGTAATGCGGAGCGGAGTTGAGTAGTGTGTCTGTCCACCGGAACGGAGCGGGGAGGCGGAGCGGAGAGAGATAGTAATGCGGAGCGAAGTGGCAGACTATGTTTTATGATATGCGGAGCTAGAGTCTTATTGAGGTCACAGTGGCAGGCGATTGCTTTAGCTTGGCATCCCCGCTCCGTTTCCCCTCTCCGTTCTGGTGGACAGACACACTACTCAACTCCGCTCCGCATTACCTCTTTCCTCCGCTCCGCTCCGGTGGACAGGCACCCTTAGGATTGAGTGTATATTTCGCAAATAATTAATTTAAAGTCACTGAGTGTTCGACATATAGATTATCCATAGAACATTGCGATATAAAAGAATGCAACAGATAAAAAATGAATAAAACATTCGCATGCTTTAAATATAAACTCATTTCTAGCAAGCACTCAAATATCTGTTAAAATTAGGTCCACATCGAAAAGGGTCTCTCGACATTGGGCCATCATTTCAAGTGCTTCTGAAATATTAAAGTATGGTACGGAGTGCTTACATAATTAAACGCGCGAAATTTCTCGTTTATTTCCGTCACATGGCCCGCTTTAATATTTATGGTCATATTATTTTGCTTTATGACAAACTCACTAGTACTGACGTTTAATTTCATTTAATTATTTCTTCTGTGTGTATATGACTGTTTTTTTTCTAAAAGGCTGAACTGATTTTAATGAGTCTGTGTTATTTATAATTATTAGTATTAGGATTTACCTTGCGAAATGCCATTAATAATGAGGAGCTATTTCGCTGTAATGTAATGCTAGGAGTAGTGTACTATTCGTTTTCATACCTTATGCATGAAGTATTCTTTAAACACATGCAATATAAACCATCACCACAATACACTAAGCACTAAACACATTCACTACCACGATCTCAAGAATCGTTTCGCCCCGCAACCGAAGCTTCATAAGAAGATAGGTTTTATTAAGTCGGAATCGCAAAGCGATTGCGATCCTTTCTACATTACATAGATATTCTCTGATCGCGGATTTTTTCAGTGACGAGTCAGAAGAATTTTAATGTCTTTAAATAATTTTGTAGTTTGGCCTCTGACGTGTAATTGGTTATATTCAATTTGATATTTGGCTTCTACTTCGTCTCTTCTTCCTCAACCGATTGACTTGCTCTGTTGAACATAGATCTTTGTACGACATCTTTTGCCTATCTTTTATCTTTTGATCTTTTAATCTTTTGCCACTTTGCCACCTTTTTGAGATCGTCAGTCTACCTCGTATGGGGTCTATCGTCGCTGCGTTATCCGTTGCCAGGTCGCCATTCCAAAACTTAAGACCCCTTGGCACTATATTTGGTTTGTTTCAGTTCAGTGTACCGTTAACCCCGGTTCCTAACCACCTACTAATAGAGATAAATGAAACCAGGGTTTCGTGCAGCAAAAAAGTTATTATTATAATATAAATAATACGCTCGGCCCATAAATTTATTAAAGGACGTGGTATTATGGCCTATCTGCTTTGAGCCTAGCGAGTCTGTCCGTGGTAATGGCTCAGAGATCCGGCCCCAGTCAGGACAAGACTGGTTGTGACGTCTAATATTGTCCTGGGTATGGCCTTGAGTATAACCTCAAGTATAAGCTCGAGTGTATTGTCGGTTATAAACTCCCTATGTTGGAACATAACACTCACTATATTATAGTTACTCACTATATATAATATTTATTTGTTTAAAATTTTAATGTGCCAACGTACAAATTAGTACGTTTTTAAATCCAAATAAAACCAAACCAACTTTGATAAATTTATTCTGCTCTGTTTTCAGACGAATAGACCGAAGTAACTCCTTAGTAGAGAGCAGCAGTGGAGTACCCTTAAGTCCAGGTGCCGGCGCCGGTGCAGCTATCAGCGCTTTGGGAGCTCTTCAACCAGACCTCTACACCAAACGGGAAGCACCACTCGTCATTGAACTAGAAGGCGCTGGTCCGTCATTGGGCAGGATCCATTTGCGTCTCAAATACGACTTCGATAGGTCCGACCTTGAAGTTCATTTGATTGAAGGTATTTAATTTGTACAGTTATGTTATACGCATATCAAATTGAGCGATTGACCGATTTTATATGCATACTAGCTGTGCCAGCTTCGCCCGTGTGGAGATCAGCGTATCACAATTTTTTTCTACAATTCTAATTTTAAACATAAAAGTAGTTATTGTGAGTTAACCATAACAGAGAGAGACATGATATTACAGACTTTTTTGTAGTATTTTTATAGATCTACAATTCTCTAATACATTACTTTAGCATATCTCTGCTGGTTTACGCAGCACCAAAGCTCCCACCAAGCAAGTTTTTTAACAACTGCGCGATCTCTTCAACACAATTTACATCATACCGATATGTACTATATACTTTAACCATTCGGAAGTATTGCACTATCTTTTGGTGAAAACCGTACAAATCCGTTTAGTAGATTTTGAGAAAATCGATTACATACAGGCACTCAGCTTTTTGGGACTTTGTATTATAATAAGTATAGATTCAGTAGATCTGAGAATCGGCTAGTATCTATTTTTCATACTCCTAAGTGATAAGGGCTGTCAACATCCTAACATCTTTTTTTTGGTAATTTTATTATATAAGAATAAGAAATAATTTATGTAGCAAAACAACGTTTGCCCTGTCAGCTAGTATGATAAAATACATTAAACGTAATGATATCGATAATCTTATAATTCAATACTTTATCTGCCCTCGTAATATAAAATTGTCTTTAATGCATTTGTATTTTTAATGTATTGTCTGTATTTCAGCCAGGAAATAATCATGAAGTTCACTCAGAAATAAAAAAATAATTTATTAATAAAACGATTTATATTTATACGTTATTATATAATCTGTTACTGAAATAACTAGTAATATGTTAAAAACATAATTAATAATAAAAAAAACTACAATAAAAGCAATATAATAATAATAAAGCAAACTAATTGCACTAATTTGCAAAGCCTATAAAGAATAAACCAAATTGTAAATTTGTTTAGGCGTTATTTACGGAAAAACTTTACTGAACAAATATTATGACCCATGTGCGGTAGGATGCGAAAATATTTAAACTTCTAGATAACAACTAAGTTTTTGTTTTAAATATAGCTTTACTCAATAAAGAGATATAACAAATGTTTTAGTCCATAATTTAGCTCAGTAACAAAAGGATTTTGCTGATATCTTGCTTTTAAGAATAAAGATTTGTTATTCTAATATCTTAGATTATTATTTCACTCAGAAGTTTCGTAGATTAAACAGAAACACAATTTGCAATTAAAGTAAGTAGACATGTATTGATCCTACTATGGAACGGACGACCGAGCTAAGCTTTAATTAGTTAATCTATGAAGAAACTTCTAGACATTAGTGATTTAATATATTTGAGATGTACTAAATTTGAACATAGAGGAAAAGCAAGATTAATTAAGTATTCTCTACAACATACGTGACGAGAGCGATATCGCGAAAGGTCTGAATAAGAAAGATGAAGGTTATTTACCTGAATTGTACATCTTGCTACACAAATTAGGAAAAAGAAACGACTTTAGCATGTCTAAGCTAAAGTTGTTTCTTATAAATTCCCGTTTTTATTTATGCCTTTGCTTGCTCTAGTTTCATACCCTTCGTACCTACTTTTCCCTACTCTAGACTACATTTTTTTATCCGTACTTGTTAATTGGTCTTTATCCTATTTAATTATTGATATTGAAAAAGGCAACTATAAAAATAATTATTATAATAGATTTTTTCGATTTGAGATTTTCACCAATCGATTCATTGTTAAGCGAGAAAAATCGATTATTTATTAATTGTTTTTTTTTTCACTCCAAGTCACATCTCTATTCTTAACTTCTTTCAAAAAACTTTCCGAAGATTCAAAAACATCTACCACCTGAAAACCACCCATTATTAATCAAAAATGGCCTTACATCAAACGGCACATACACTTTGTAAATGTATGAAAAGTTCAACGAAACCGATTTTCGTTTAACTATAGAGCGACACAGTTACCAATACATATAAAAATATTACCCTTCTGCTTTTTCAATGGCTTATTGTGTGTACACACTAAGTATACGGAAATCAATAAAAAAAATTACTTTTGTGGTAATGTGGTAAATTTGTGGTATGGAATTACCCTTAATAATGACTTCTATCAAACATTGTAAATATTTTGCAGCACACGACCTAGCCGGATACGAAGCGGGGGGTTTTAACGACCCCTACGTAAGAGTAACACTGTTGCCTGAAGTGGACACGCGCGTTAGGCAAACCCCAGTGCATAGAAATGAGGCGAATCCCTTCTTCGACCAGCATTTCAAGTTTCCTGTATCACACGACGAACTCAGTGACAAGACGTTATTACTTCAAGTGTTTGATTATGACAGGTAATATCAATAATCTATTAAAACTCTCAAAAAGATTCAATAGGGACTCACATCGGAGGTGTTGTTTATAACGGGGATGTTGCAAGCATGTTTTTTTACGAAATAATACTTTTCTATTAGTTTGTAGGGTTAGTTACTTAAGTATTGTACTTATATACTTTCTTTATATACTTCGATCGTACTTACTTCGTAGATACTTCGTCTAAATAGCATAAGTTTGGTATGAATAATATTTTGCATTTACTTACGTCTCAATTTATTTACTTTGACACTACATTCATTCTCCTGGCCTTATTCTACTTTAAGTGACGTCGGCACAACATTTTAAACCTTTTGTGATAGGATTTGACTAGTTTTGTACGACCGGCCGCCTGCCTGACGTCAACATACCTTAGTCGCGTTTTACGGTCGGTAAGAAATGAGAGTGGTATATTTTACTCAGACGGATAACACACGGCGTATCTACTTATAGTACCCCGCATTAAATAATGCACATCGATGTGTAGAACGAAACAGCCGGCCAATTCGGTTTCGTAAAACGCTGTCACTGTCACACACGGGTTCGTCAGTCTGTGCGACAGAGAGGTCTATGAAGCAGAATCTAGCCGATTTCCTCTTTCTAAGCCTCGATGTGCATTATTTATTGCCGGGTACTATACATTGGTCCCCTTATAAGACGCCTCGATAAGAAATGTGGGTGGCCTATTCTACTCAGCCGGATATCACCCGGCGAAATTTATTTACTTGGACATTTAACAATATCTGTTTTATTTTTTAAGATTTTCTCGGAATGAAGTTATGGGTTCGGCTAAAGTACCGCTGTCCCGTGTCGAAGTGGCCGGCGGCGCTGAAGTCTGGGCAGAACTATCTAGAGAGCGGCGGCCTCCAGAAGAATTACAAGAACTGTTGCTTTCCCTCTCCTATTTGCCTTCTGCTGAGCGGCTCACTGTTGTGGTCCTGAAAGCAAGGAACTTATTGCCGCCTCAAGACGGAAAAGATGCTTTGGGTAAGGGTTACTTAATTTTGCTATTTAGAAGTAGAACAGCGGTTCCTGTTTGCGAGATAAGAATTTTTCACTCCTTGCAGGAAATAAAACTTTGACTTACTTGCTTAACTTGCAGTTTATAAATATTTCTGGAATTTGCAAATTTTGTCGCGATCTTTTTCTATGATCTGCTTGCTCATGGTGAAATGTAAGTATCAACTAAACACATAGGGGTTTTTATTCTAAAAAGTCATTTCATATCCACTGAACCCTTTGTAAAAGTTACTCAGAGTTAACAATTATTAAATAAAGTCCATTGACACGTCTAATTTAAAGAGAACTTAAGTGAATTTGTACGAACGAAAATAAAAGAGTAGAGGCCTCACATCTATAACGAGGACTATTTGGTTTGCTTTGATGTGACCACCCCTTTCCTTAATTTACTTTGCATTAAGGCTTCTTTTTCTATATCAAAGTTGCGCCACATTAAAACATCATTCTTGTAAAAGCAATGTACATTTTAAATTAAGGAGACCAATGAAAGATAATAATTATACGTGCATTAAGTATCGGAAAACCCCTGTGACGCAATCTTTATCAATCATCAATTTGACTGACCCGTTGGCGCATTTGCCAGTGACCCCGCGGGTCCTGAGTTCGATCCCGCCAAGAGCCAACATTATCAACAATTTGTTGGTTCTACGAGTCTGGGTTGTATATGTATATGTATTTAACTGCCGTGTACGTAGTGGAGTTGGAATATTGCAAGTTTAATTGGACCCACTTCCCAGGGTTCCATTGAGATGAAATTTTACATAGTGGTCCAGTCTCGATGACAATCTATGTTTATGATAAGCACAACCTGATGCTGCTGCCAGGATTGGCTCCAGACGATGGAACTCTTTTTCTTTTTGAGCTGGGGAACACGAGTCGAAACCCATGCAGGCAACAATGAGTTTTTCTATTAAAACTCATGTGTCTAATTGATAATTGCAATTTATCACACGCTTTTCGGTGAAGGAAAACATCGTGAGGAAACCTGCATATCTCTAGAGAATTCTGGAGATATGTGTAACCTACCAATCCGCATTGGAGCAGCGTGGTAGGTCTTAGCTCCAACCCTTCTCTCCGGAATCGGAGAGAGGAGGCCTATTCCCAGCAGTGGGATTGTACAAGGCCGCTACTTTACTTTGATGGAACTCTTTAACGGTTAACAGTAAGGACATGATATTTCGTTAAAAGCTCTTTTAAATGTAATTATTTTATCTGGTTCCAGATGTTTACGTGAAAGTGTATTTGCTAGTAAACGGGAAACGTGTTAAAAAGAAGAAGACTAACAGGAAAGAGATCAATAGCCCTGTGTGGAATGAAGCGCTTTCGTTCAGCCTGAACTCGTCTAACTTACACGAGGCTTCCATCGAGGTGAGTGGAGTTTCTTTTCCCCTTCCGCTGTTCTTTATTATCTTATTAATAAATTATAAATATATGTCTATAATTTTATTATGCCGTGTGGTATCCAGCTGAGTAGAATAGACCACCCTCATTTCTTACCGAGATGTCGTAAAAAGCGACTAAGGTGAGTTGACCCACCGTAAGGTATCCGGTTGAGTAGAATAATTAGAAATAAACATATCTCAAACTTCTTATCGGGTTCTCGAGATAATCCGCACCAGATAACAGATACAGGTATGTTATAGGTTCGCAGTTGGATTTGGCTACTCAAGAACGCGTGCTATGAAAATGTCTTGAATATGTCATACACTGGATGTATATAAAATGAGAAGGGAGAAAAGGGAGAACGAATTTAATAAAGCCATACCGTAAAGTATCTTAAATTTTTACAATAATTCAAATATTTCCGTCTTTGCTAGGTATGTGTGGTGACCGGCGGTGGTAGCGGACTGGTCGTGGGGTGGTGCTGCGTGGGTGCCACGGAACCTGCCGCCGAAGGCCGGCACTGGGCTCAGATGGCCCAAGAAACCCGCAAAGCCGTGGCAATGTGGCACACCCTCAGATAGATTTCACCTGGAATATGATCTTTTTACACTTACATTATCTTTTTCGGATATATTGTGATTACTACATCAGACATATAATTATTTTATAAAGTTTACGCACAAACCCCTTTGTCTCATCTTATCTTATGGGTGCAACTATAGTGTTAAATTCCGTTACTATATTGTTACGTACAAGGGTTCGTGGATTTAGATGAATATACCTGGTTACTCTTTAAAAATACTTTATTTAGCTTTTTACTACAAAATTGATTCTTACAGTCTCTATGCAGTCCGTTATCCAATAACAAAGCCGAGATCACTATTATTTTCGCTTCTTAATTCGCTCTTTGCAAATTAGCGACTATTCGAGGCGGGCGATACGACCGCTTATATATCGAACGAACCGATTTCGAGAATGTTCGCAACTGTTCCCAAGTCGTAGCGGGGATACGTAACACGATTCGTAAAAAACGTGAATGTTCCAAAGAATTAGCGTCAAGCGAATTTGAACTCCAAGACATATGGTTTACGAACTCTTTTTGCATGTTCGCAAACTACCTCGTTCCAAATTCAACTCGATGTCATATGTATAACGAACTCTTTTCGCATGTTCATGACAATATCTAGTTTTCCGGGATCCTACGAATTGCCAAATTTCATGTAAAGAATGAATAGACACTACATTGGCAAGCGCCGTCCACCTTAGGCTGCGCCATTCGCATTCCATCAGGCGTAAGCGTTATCGTAATTTTTGAAAAAGTTTTTAAATATAGTGTAAGTACTATTCGCCAAATTTCGATGTTTTCAAATTGAATCAACATAAAACATACAAGCAGTGGCGTAACCAGGAGATGAAAGGGGCAAAAAAGAATATAGGACTTATATAGACTACTTAAAATTATTTGTTTCGTCTTGATTCGAAGTATTCTAACGTGGGGAAGTGGGAGAGGGTGTAGCTCCGATAACGACAGCATAGAAGACAGTAATAAATTTTGGGATTATATTGGCATCGCATTCAATCTTAACAACGCATCTTATCTATACACCACCACGAAACATCATTAACTCTTAGTTATGCATCCATAATGGCACGTTACTGTTCGAAATTAGACAATGCAATCCTTATAGAGGAAGAAATCCGATCCTATTGGAACAAATTTTCCTAATTAAATCAATTAATTATAAAGCACGTTTAGTTTTAAACGCACAAAATTTAAATACTATTTATACATTATACTAAAACCCTTCATTTTTAATGTGAAGGACATGTCTAAAGACTAAAGCATAATACGTGTTATTTTCATAGTATTTAAACACAAATGCTTCCCGCATAACATATCTTGATAGCCCCTTCACAATAGTTTTTTTTTACCATAAATTAATAATAATCATAATATTTATTAACGTTAAGAAAGATAATAGACAGAGGCCTCGCTTAATACCTTTTTTTATTAATAGAAATAAAAAAGTGTATGACGCTGAGGTTAATTTAAATATTTTAATGTTTAAGGCACGAATATTAGGAATAACGTGTAAACTATCATTTCTGAACGTGAAACTAACATCTCTAAACTATTAGTGCTAATCTAGTCTCTATTAATGTATTAATCTTATTGAATAGGAAACATCGCTATCACAATATTTCTAAGTCTTACATTTAATCGAGATTCAATTCGTTATTATTCAATATTGTGCAAATTATATTACGATATGAATGACTTTTTCATTACCTTCATTACACCTTGACTAGTCACTTCAAATGTATACCGTTCCCTATTACAAATACTATTTTACAGTTCGATATACAGGAAATACACAAAATATATTTAAATAAGTGAAGCCTATATAATCTATTAAACATAATAAGTCTTATCATACGTTATGAATCAATATTAAACTTTTATCATAAGGCAAAAAATAAGTTGCTTTGTTCGGGTAAAATTTGCAGTGTGTTATTATACTAGAGTCGGGAAGCCGGCTTTTAAAAGTGCCCTATTACAGTAAAGAGAAAGCAAATGAGAGTGTATCTACAAAAGTAATAACAAAATTATTTTGCTATAATCCGCGATACAGTAAATAGAAAATATATATAGTGTTTAATGTATAGTGGACTATCAGTATTTTCATACCCGATACGTGCAGGATTCGTAAAAACACATGCACAAACCTCCACTACTTCCACCACAATACACAAGCACTACACAGGTTCACTATCACAAACTCAACTATCGTTTCGCCCGCAACCGAAGCATCATCAGGAGATAGACTCCACGACAAAATCGCAAAGTGATTTGAAACTTTGCGATTTTGTAGAGTTGAGTTTGTGATAGTGAACCTGTGTAGTGCTTGTGTATTGTGGTGGAAGTGGTGGAGGTTTGTGCATGTGTTTTTACAAATCCTGCACGTATCGGGTATGAAAATACTGATAGTCCACTATACATTAAACACTATATATATTTTCTATTTACTATATCGCGGATTATAGCAAAATAATTTTATTATTACTTTTGTATTATGGATCTCCGCAAAGTAACGCCTAATTCTATAAATTATTTAAAGATGGAGATCTATCTTTTTCTATTTTTTATGTGTTATTAGATAAAGATATGTATACAAGTTACATCTTCCCTCACATTCACACACTATCACATACAGACCTGAATCTGGTGCCTCTACTCTAGCATAATAACTATGAAAATTTTGGCACAATCATTCGCATAATGTTATTTCATATTATTATGAAATAACATTATGCGAATTATATTTATATATATAGCTAGCAATTGTTTGATTCTTGGTACTCTTACAACAGCAACCAAAAATATAATAATATAAAAATAATAATACTTTAACTATTTAAAGGAATTACAAAAATAACTGCTGTTTTATCTAATCCAGCAATATTTCTGTGCAACACACACTTAGAATGTAAATGTAATAATGTGTAATTCCATACCTACTCTATATCGTCACTATTAACTGGTAGATAGTAAAATACCTTGTAACGTGTTAATAAGATCATATTTATGGTGTTACGTTCTATCGCTATCCTTTTTGGGCAACTTTTCTATTGCCTTTAGGTAAGAAATGTTTCAAATCAAGTTACAATAGTCTATCACTATACCTATCTAAGATTTATGATGACTTTAACTGTGGGCTCTTTTGTACGTTTTCCAAATGTTTTTCTATATATTTTATAAGTACCAGTTTATACTACATAAGTGTATTACCCATGTTTCAATTTTAAACCAGACCTTTCAGGCAGTTTCTGAAAATGTGACGTGTGTGATGGATAGCGTCTTACAGATAGGAGATTCGGATAGAATTCAGTGATTTACTTTCCCGAATTTTTGAAATTTTGAGCAAAAAGTGGTTATTGAGTTAAGCGTGAGATAGAGACATGCTATCGCTGACTTTTTTGTAGTATTTTTATAGATCTACAATTCTCTAATTCATAACTTTAGCGTATATCTGCTGGTTTATGCAGCGCACGTGACTAACGCTCCCAGCGAGCAAGTAGTTTAACAACTGCGCGATCTCTTCTACATAATTTACATAATACCGATATGTACTATTCACCTAAACCATCCGGAAGTATTGCATTATCTTTTGGTGAAAACCATACAAAAATTTGTTCAGTAGATTTTGAGAAAATCGATTACATACAGACAGACAGCTTTTTGGGACTTTTTTTATAATAAGTATAGTTTACATTACTTGGATATAATTCGACATTAGAACTGTGATATATCGGTTTATCGTTTTACAAAACTTCACTTACAAACTTAAGCAAAAACATTGAAACCAAGCTTATGGTCGTGAATTTATCGCGGATTATAGCAATACAATTTTATTATTACTTTTGTATTATGAATCTCCGCAAAGTAACGCCTAAATCTATAAATTACTTATGATCGCATCAATCTACAATGAACATTTTCCAAAAGGAATATTCAAATTCCCTTTTTCCTCTTTCTTTTAACAGTTTAAAGTATCTTTATTCTCAGATTCATAATATTCTTTGTTCAATTAAATTTGAAAAAAGTAAAATTAAAAAAGCAAGACAAAAGAAGCAGAATCTAGCCGATTTCTCCCTCTAAGCCTCGATGTGCATTATTTATTGCCGCGTGCTATAAATGCTATTAATGATTACTTTTGAACCGTCAATTCTATCGTTACTTTGGAAAACTGCTTCTCGGTAGATCTCGATTTGTTGTCCGTGTTGTTGTTTGTTATTTGTTTACGAGTTTTTATAGGATTTGACCAATGAACCACCACAAACGTCACCATAATTTTATCAATCACAGAACAAATATTTATTAATTCATATTCAGCCTTATTGAATTACCTTCTTACATAGTAATTAATTGAGCTTTGAAAACACCAATGAAATCTTATGAATTTATAGATTTTATATGAGATAGATATAATTTTTTAAAGAAAAAATTTTAATAATCCATAAATAGTTATATCCCAATAGGTTATTTTCGTCTTCGCTGCCCACAGTTATTCTATAATACGAAGTAACTACATATGAATACTTATCTAGTCATTTCATTGAGATTCTTATTTAACATATAAGGTTTATAGTTATATTGTATTTGATTCCAGAATACACGTATTTTTGTCTATATAAATGTATCAGTGTGATGGAGAAGTATTATAACTGGTATTTTATTTTACAATGTCCAAATAAATCGTCTCTTTATAAATTTAAGGTTTTTATTTAACTCCTAAATCCAGTCAAAATTAACCCGGTGACTAGGCACACCTTATTACAATTTTATTGGAGTCCTTTTTTTTTTGAAAATGTAATATAGCCTATGTTGCTCAGTAAAGAAGCAGCTTTCAAAAGAATTTTTGAAATCGGATCCGTTGTTTTTGCGTGAAAACATTACAAACATACAAATCTTTCCTCTTTATAATATTAGTATAGATAATTCGCGATTAAGTAAATAAAAAAAATATATAATACATGCAGGATTCGTAAAGATGTGATTCAAAAGAAGTTATGATAAAATTATTTTGCTAGAATCGCGTTTAAGAGAGAGTTTTAAGAGAATCTATGTAATATGTGTAGGAATCATACACCGTTCACGTACCTTATACATGCAGGACCAGTCTCCACACGTCTCCACTCCAACCGCCGCTAATAAAACCACACAAGCACTAAACACACAATCCTACGATCGTTTCGCCCCGTAACCGAAACAATCAGAATAACCTAATCGCATTTCGATTTTATCGTGGAGACGTTTTGTACTATGGAATTCCTCAAAATAACGCCTACTTCTAATTTAATGCATTATTCGAGTTTGGTTCTAATGATGTTAAAAGTAGATTTGACTGAATATGGATTATTACATAGAATTTTTTTTAATCTGTCTACGCTTTTTGTAGCTCTGCATAGGTGCAACGGTCCAAAAATTGCACCGACAGTTAAATAGCGAGATAAACTCGAATATTGTGTAACGAAACCTTGATTTTAATTAAGAAAAAAAGGAACGGCCATAGGCCCCTCTCTCCGATATTGGAGAGCAGGATTGGAGCTAAGATCTACCACGCTGTTCCAATGCGGATTGGTATGTTACACATATCCCTAGAATTCTCTAGAGATATGCAATATTTCCTCATGATGTTAGCATTTACCTTCAGCGTGTGATAAAATACAATTATCCATTGGAGACACAAGTTAATAGTTGGTGCCTCGCCGGAGTTTGAACTCGTGACCGCACGTTGTCACCGCTGCGCTATCACAGCTTGTGATGTGTTCAAATTTTATATATAAAGATTGATAGGTACGTACAATAAAAGACAAATTTACAATATTTTTAAATATATTTTATTATGTAACTCTTTTATTTTAGTCTATTTACATTATTATACGATTAAAATAAAATAGAGATATGAATTGAATAGTCCACAGTTAGTTTTACCATTAAAGCTGCTATGCGCCGACGACACCTGTTCAATAATTCTCACTCGATAACCACTACTATAGATCACTATTTTAAAGTTTCGACACTTACCACTCCTATTGTTGCGTGGTCCCCGCTGTCAGCAACAACTAGAATGGCATATATTTTATTAAATAACATATTAATAAAAAACATATATCAAGTAATAACAAATTGATTTATTAAATAATCTCTGTTAGTCCGCGATAACATAACTTTGATAGACTTGGCTTGTTCTCTTTGACTAAATATCAAGAATTATTTTTGCTTCAAGCCTTTACTGATAGAGTTTTTATACTAGAGTAGCGGAGTAAATGAAAATGGCACAATAAATAAGCATGGGCGTAGCGAGGTACGGGCAAGGGGGGGCAGCCGCCGCCCCTTTCACTGAAAACTGTAACATTGGGAAACTGCCCACTCACTATATAGTGACAATTTATAAGGCTTGCATAAGACCTAAAATATATCTAACTTCGTTAACTAATGTGAGCTACTTAAAAATTTAAAGTTAAATTTAATAATAAGTAAATATTAAGTGCAATAAATTGACGAATTGAAATTCAACGAATTATGCCGAATTAAATTGTAGATGCTACGTATGACTCTTTTTTGTGATACAATTTTTTTTTCAATATCAAAAATAATAAAGCTATTCTGGTATGTTTTTTTACCTTTTAATTTCTACCTCTCTTCTACTATGAATAAGATATACTCATAAGTTACAAACTCCTGATTAAAACTATAAAATCTACTAAAACAATAGTATAGGATTTTCTCGGGAACCGCCCCCCCCCCCCCTTATATAAAATTCTGGCAACGCGCTTGTAAATATGGAGGGGAAGAATAGGAGAGAAATTTAAATAATGTACAAGTCAAGTTAAAATGTTTCTAACAATATTTCATGTCCCTACTGTTAACCGTTTAGGAGTTCCCTCGTCTGGAGTTAATCCTGGCTGCAATATCAGGTCATGATTATCATAAACATGCATTGTTATCGGGACTGGACCAGTATGTAAAGTGTCAGCTCAATCTGACACAGGGAAGTGGGTCAAATTTAACTTGCAAGATTCCACCTTCAAATGATTTATAGAAGCAGGCGTTACTTTGCGGAATTCAACATTATAGAAACTATAACCGAACTTCTTTACAAAAGTAATAATAAAATTATTTTGCTATAATCCGCTATAAAAGTATAGCGAAATACTTTTATTATTACTTTTGTATTATGGATCACCGCAAAGTAACGCCTAATTCTATAACCGAACTTCTTTACAAAAGTAATAATAAAATTACTTTGCTATAATCCGCTATAAATGTATAACAAAATACTTTTATTATTACTTTTGTATTACGGATCTCCGCAAAGTAACGCCTAATTCTATAACCGAACTTCTTTACAAAAGTAATAATAAAATTACTTTGCTATAATCCGCTATAAATGTATAACAAAATACTTTTATTATTACTTTTGTATTATGGATCTCCGCAAAGTAACGCCTAATTCTATAACCGAACTTCTTTACAAAAGTATAATAATAAAATTACTTTGCTATAATCCGCTATAAATGTATAGAAAAATACTTTTATTATTACTTTTGTATTATGGATCTCCGCAAAGTAACGCCTAATTCTATAAACGAACTTCTTTACAAAAGTAATAATAAAATTACTTTGCTATAATCCGCTATAAATGTATAGCAAAATACTTTTATTATTACTTTTGTATTGTGGATCTCCGCAAAGTAACGCCTAATTCTATAACCGAACTTCTTTACTATAATCCGCGTTTGTTAATAGAATGTAGGTAATGCTAAGTGTATGAGTGTAAGATAGGTTCCACAACAAAATCGTACTACGATCGACGATCGATTATAGCAAAGTAGTTATAGCTTCATTCCACCTTTCTCACTCAATAAAAGCTTTCAAAAAAGAGACTGATAGATACAATCTCATGTGCTTTTTGTTTATTGTAATACAAGCTTTTGCCCGCGGCTTCGCTCGCGTGGAATTTGGTCTGCCACATTAAATTTCGTGACAGATCATTTTAGATTATTAACCTGTATCGTTTTATTACGTCAAATCATTACAAATCGTAGCCTATATGTTAATCCGATGTATAATCTATATAAATGTAAAGTTTTATCCAAATCCGTCCAATTACGTGAAAGAGTAACAAACATCCATCCATGCTCACAAATTTTCGCATTTATAATATTAAGTGGGATGGAACATTTTAGGCTGGCTTATGACTCTAGTATAATAACTATGGTTTCACTAAAGCGATGTTCAATGTTCAATGAAACAATGTTCAATGATAATTAATTAAAATAATTTCATCAAAGTTATGTCAAATTTCGCTCTTTCAATCACTAATAATATAAATAGAAGCATCTACAAACTACTTTTTGTTATAAAAAAGATATCACTAGTAAAAAATTATATTAAAAATTTTAATATGGGTGTTACATAAATGATTATTGTATAATGATTTTATACAATAAAATCATTTAAAATATTCACAACTGAATGACTGAACTGAACACTAATTATAATAAAAATCCATGAAGCAATAGCAATGATTGATAAATAAATAAAAAATGTAATGATAAAGAACATCATGCAGGTTAAAATGAAAAAATATATATAATATTTTGAAAAAAAAATTACGTAAATACATTACACATAATGGCAGTAATCCGTTGGAGATATGCAGAAAGAAACGGAAAGTATGCAGAAGAAAGGGAGATGTGTGTACGAGTGTTTAGTATTTTGCTATGAATGGAAGTGTCTGCATACGTGTGAATATTTTGTGTAGTGTCATTCGCTTTTAGGAATTTTTGGGTGTAGGAATTTGCAGTCGGTGTCCCTGCAACTGCCGCCAACTTCGAAAGGGCACAGGACACCGTTCGGATCTTCTTCCCAGCTGAAAAGTTTTGATTTTTGCAAAATTATTGCCGAGCTGACAACACCCGTGGACAGTTTTGATGCATACTTACATCGCAACGCAGGACGGCGATGTTCGTACGCATAATGGCCATCCACATTCAGTCGCGGTTATGATATTTCGAACGTCTACATATTGTTTTACTATACCTAATGAAGAACATTTACAAGTAAACAGTGATGCGTTAATAAATTCAACATCTATATCTGTCATTATTTCATAATTACTATATATTAAAAAATGTATCCCGCCGCGTATCTTTCTGTATTTCAAAAACAACTAAACGCATTTTCATGCAATATCCTCTAATAGAGTGATTCTTAGAAAGGTTCGTTTTTTTTTTCGAACTGACTGACAGATAGCTCACTTCATTCCTACTTTTAAATATGTCATGGTCATGTTTAATGCAGTAATTTGAAAGCTATTTTACGGGAAGCAATATTAATCTGATGAATTTTATGAGTAACACTATGATCCATTACACTATGAAATGTACTGAATATCTTAGATGAGAATGTCACTCATGTTTTACTATTAATGCTAAACCGCGGCGGGTCTACTAGTAATTTCATAACTAACAAAATAAAAATATCTACAGTTTATTTTTGATTCTGTAATGTCTACTATTCTCTATTAATTTTGATCACTTACTTCTTGCACTGTAAAGAATCCAATGGTGATTTATAATCATTTACATCTGCTTGAGCTATGTCGAATAATTGAGTTTCATCCTTGCTTTTTCTTCTTGTTGTTTCTTTTTCTATTATATGTGCAGTTACAATTCTTTCTTTTCCTAGATCTTCGTTATAAACTTTTTGAGGACTATGCCTTTTAATATCCACTAACCGGCCTCTTACTGGACTCTTTGGCAACTTAACAACTTTCTTATTGCTACTTATATCTACTTCGACAGATAGTCTTGTTGGGTGAACGGGATTGATATCATTATTTAAATTATTTGCAACGCTAACTTTAACTGATTTTAAAATGTTAGGATTTTTGTATTCTTCCTTGAATGGGTCATTTTCTTTTTGCAATTTTTCTGGAGCTGTAATTTTGTCAGGCCGTCTACTTATTTGTATGTTTTGACTGGAATGTTTACTTGGTGAACTGAAAATTTTATTTTTAAGTCTATAAGCAAATTAAAAGGAAAGTTTCTTAAGTTTACTGCAAGAACTTACCCTTTTAACAACATTTGATGCTGGTGCCTTATTTTGGATAAACTATTTTGAACTATTCTTTGTTGTTTTTTATTTATGGTAACAGCAGTTGCAATGTTTTTCAGTTCCGTGGCAACTATTTTATAGCGCTGTGATAATTTCTTTGCCTCTTCCTTTAACTTGAGCATTTTTTCAGATTCTGTTGCAATTTTTTTTCTGTGAAATAAAATTAAACATATAATATTTTTGGTAACGAAAAATAGTGTGTTAGAATGAATACTTCATACCTTGAAAGTGCTATTCTCTCCTCAATTCTTTTAGCAGCGGCTATTTTATATGATTCTATTGATACATTTCTAGGCTTAAGGGTGTCCTTAACTAGAGGTGTTTTAATATTTATATTATTTTGCCTAGCTTGTTTTAGTTTTTCCAACTCAGCCATTCTCTTAACCAGATTATTGTACTCTATTTGCTCTGATTTGGGTAAATGTTTCATAGCCTAAAAAGGATAAACTAAGAGGATATACTGCATTTAAATATGGTTTACATTTATTAGATTTAGTTCTGACCTTGGCAACAAATTTTTCGGTGGGTTTTAGTACTGGTTGCTGAACCACATCTGGCAATTTACTCTTTTCAACTTCCATTCGAGTTGATTTTAGGAATTGATCTAATTTTTGCTGGAACTCCTGTTGCTCTGATAATTTTAAATGCATTTTCGTCAAATTTTTCGTTGCTTCATTTTCACCTTCAGAATCAGATTCACCAAGTTCAATTATAAATTTCTTTTCCTCTTGGACATTCGCTTGAGTTTTTGGTATATTTTCTGTTTTAATCTCAACAGGAGTAGAATCTAAATTATTAAATCTAATGAGATTTGGAAGATTCTTACTCAAAGATGTTAGTAATTTTGCCCGTAATAAATCTTCATCATCTTCTAATTCATCTTTGAATAAATTGTCTTTACAAATTTTATTAGTTTCCTCAATGTTTGATATGATTTCATTTTTAAGTATACAATCACTTAAAATTTTCCCTTTGTCTTCACCATCCGAACCAATTTCCATGTCAACAGACTCTATATCAGTGTTATTATCTACTTGTATATCATTATCAACTTTTCGTGTATCACAATCTTCTGGCACAAGAGATGTCTGTGAGAGTCTCTTTTGTAATTTTTGTTTTTGTTTTATTTCAATCGCTTTTTTCAAGAAAGCTGACTTCAAACAAATCATTCTTAGTTCTGTGGTGTCACTGTCTTCTTCTTCTGATATTACAATTGGTTTATTTTCTGACGACATTATCCTTTCTTTTAGATCTAATTTATATTTTACAGATTTTGTTTTCAGTGCCAGTTGACGAAGCATATCTAAGTCTTCATCAGAGTTTCCTTCAACATTTAACTTTTCCCTATGATCAATAACTGTTGTATTGACCATTTCATCAGAAATTTGACTTTGAGATTTTTTTAAAGCTTTACTAGTACAGATATTAAAAGACTCTATAAGATTTGACTTCGTCACTGATTTTTCATGTGAACCTAAAGAAGTTTGCTCTACATTACTTGAAATATCAGATAACCCATCTGTAGATATTTCTATAGGGTCTGGTATTTTACTGGGGACATCAACATGTGGAGTTTCTGGTTTAGAAACATAGAGCATTTTTGTCAGACGGTCTTTTAAAGTGGAAGAGTCATTCTTTGTCTTATTTAAAAACACTGCATCTTCCAATTTTCGCCTTTTATTTCTGTATTCATCATCTGAACCCTCACTTGTTTCACTTTCACTTATAATTGCCATTTTCTTTTTATTACGATAATTTCTTTTGTGTTCTTTGATTTTTAAGGATGCCTTATCATTTTGTTTATTTTTTTTTTGTTTATGCACTCTAACAGGTTTTTGGTCTTTTGTTATCCTTAAAGTCAATTTTGAATATCCATTATCTGCATCTGCACCAGAAATATCAGAGAGGTCACACAATGCTTCTACTCTTCTGTGCTGTTTACCTAAAATCCATTATATGCCGTAGTCTTTGAACTAAGACACACTGCATTTTAAGTTTTTATAAAAAATATAATTTTACAACTAACCATTGATGATAACAAACTCAGACCACTTAGAGTCCAGTTATAGACAAGTCTTTTTTATCGTTCATTATAACAGTTCAGTTAGCTTATTAATATTGGAAGAGATAAATATTACATTACAAGCTACATTTATGATTTAGTTATAAGTAGACCTTGTTTGTTTTATATTCAAATGTATATTAAAAACATCACAAAATAGTCGATACTTATCAAAGTATTTAAAAGAACCTATTGCACAAATACCTGACCCAATTGATGATCTTTTTGCTTCCTTTCGTTCTAAAACGTTATTATAGTTTTCTAATACTTGAAGCCGTTGCCTTAATAAAAACTCTTCTTCCGAAGATATATCCGAAAGTTCGTCTGCTTCATCAATTATTTCTCCTTCTTCCATTTCAGATTCAGCATTTATTGAAGGTGTTTCAACGCAAGCCATCACGAAACTTGTGACACAAAAAGTTGTTTTTATGAAAATATAATTTAATCAGTGTAATTGATTTTGCTCTACTTACTTACGCAATAAATATAATAGCTTGATGATAATTCCTACACAAAACGCAAAAAATATAAAATTACCATTAATTACTACAATTCTACGGCCGACCTTTCTTTTTGACAACACAGAGTATAAATTAGAATTACCATAGGCATAATATGCGATATGCATATTTAGATAACAAAGACAATTTTTCCCACAATTTTAAATAATTCTATCGACTATCCCACATTTTAAAATAATTGTGTCTGAATATGATAGAATTTATATTATACTTAGATATCTCCTAAAATTATAAACATAAATATTAACCTTTGTACATTGAACTAATATAATAGTTTATAATATCAGTTCCGGAACTTGTTTAATTAAGGGTGAAACAATGTAATTTTTGTACACAAAAATATAAAGAGTTATAAAACGATAGGTGATGTAGATTTTGGTGGTGCTGCTTGTGTGCAATGTTGCTGGTGGAGGCGCCATTAGCAGATGGTGCTATATGATAAGTGCTTTATTTCATGATAGAGGTGGGCGTTGAACGGACGAACCGTTTATGAAAACTGTTTTTTATCCATTGACTACTAAACTAGTTTACGTTCCTCTGAGAAACACGTTTATGCAAGAACGACATTTGTTTCATGATTCGTCGTCCCGTCAACGAGCCGACGATGAACGAAGTCGCTTTATCGGGCGCCCTCGTGCGCTTGCTGATATTGCTATCCCTTTTAATGTTTTGTTCAACAGATGATGGTTGTCAAATAAAAAAGGACATTATTGCAATGAGCATAGGAATCTGCAATTTATTAATGAGTATAAGAGTAAAAATAGACATTATTACAATAGGCATACGAACCTGTAACTTTAATGAATATTAGATGTTTTAGTTACATATGTTACATCTTATATATTATATATCTTACATAGTTACATCTTAGTTCTGATTAAATTGCAATTTGCAATATGTGTTGCAAATATGGCGATTTATCCGCAACTACTAATACTTTTACCTATACCTTTTATCCATACCTTTCTCTGTTTTTGAATTTTTATATTGCATATGATATATAGTTAGTTAATTTTGTGTAAAATAATAAGTCTAAATACATAACTCGTTAGTGTAAGTTATTAAGAAATAGTTGTGTAAATTTATATTTTCGTGTTAAATATAAATATTTTTTCCTTAGCGTAAATTATTAAACAATAATTGTGTACATTTATATTTTTGTGTTAAGTATAAATATTCATTTCTTTAGTATAAATTATTAAATAATAATTGCGTACATATCTACAAACATTGTTACATTGAAAGTCAAAAAAATATTAAGAAGTTCGTTAATTAGTAAACACGTTCACGACAAAATCAATGCAAACGTTCATACTTCAAAGCAGTTCGTTTAATAATAAGTTCATAAACACGTTGACGCTATCGACTACTTCAAATCCCGTTTCGTTGACGAACGAACGACATACGCGAACGCTGTAAAGTAGTCGAAAAAAGGACTGCTTTGTCAACTAGTTTATTACGTTCGACAAACGGTCTCGTTTCGTTTACGGCAAAGACGTCGACGACCCACCTCTATTTCATGATGACTAGGTGATTGGTGATTCTATCAGAGCTGGGAGATTTTTCCCGAAACCCTTATAAAAAACACTTTCTTACTGCGTAACGCACAAACGGTTTTTGTCTACAGCAAAAACCGTTTCTATAAAACTGGTTGCGATCGTTTCGATGGGCCGTCATGTATCGACACAACGATAAATGTGTGAGCAAATTTCGCCCTATCTCGCTCTCACCTTCCATAAATACGGTTATAATAAGCGAGACGGAGCGATCACTCTTGCTAAACTTCTTAAATATACCATGGACATATGAAAAAAAGCTGATTTTCTTTGACATATATACGTAACTTCATAAACCAGTTTCTTTAGTTTAGCAGTTCTTCATCGGATCTATGAAACCGGTTAGTGTCATATGTCATTGAAATCGAAGAAAAAATAATGATTATTGTTTTGGTCGCTGTTAATAAATTCGTGCCATTTTAAGCGTATTTTTAGAATATAGTGCAAAATGAGTGTTTTTTGAGAAGATATTAATTGTAAATAAAGGGTATTCGATATTAAACTTGTATAGTATGTTAAAGCGTTTTAAAATAACTGTTTTTTGAAACCGTTTCTTTTCGTTTAATAAGTGTTTCGTTTCGTTTTCCACAAAAGTAGTTTTTGCCCAGTTCTAGATTCTATCCATGCCTACTAAATACCATAGAGATTAACATATAAATGTTTATTGCATGATAGATTTTTATATAGTGTATCATCTATGGATTGTAATTGTATACACAAAATAGACTGTATAGTATAGTACAATAATATTATTTTAACTAAATATGGTATACCCTATTAGAAATTAATATATATTGAGACAATAACATTTTATATTACAGCTATTACCGTTTTAGTATAACAAGCTATCCTTATGTGTTAAAGCGCTACTTCAGCTTAAGAGTAAAAAAAATGCAATTTCCGCCCCGTTCAAACCAAATAATGAGCTGTTCAGACTGAGAAATCAACTTGTTGGCCGAACCCTTTAATTTTGTTATAACGTAACCTTACAGTGTATTTAACAGACAGATTTAATTACATTTTGTTCATTAGTTACGAAACAATGAGTGAAGAAGAAAATTATAAGTTTGCAGCATGCACTTTCTTCGCGAAAAATCACCCAGGAGAGACTTGCGGAAGTAATGGATTGCCTTTAACGCCAAGCTCTGTAACTATACTAGGAAAGTCCCAGAAATTGTTGTCAATAGAACATACTAATTTGTGTACATATCTTGATATTATCAGAGGTAAACATGGTGAGTCAAAACAAGAGATTTTTTTATTTAATAGCTGACTAGATTTATTGTTTGAATTAACAGTAAAAAATTAGACAAATAGAGATATAATTAGTTAATTAGAGTGTTATGAAACTTAATTAGCATAATTCAAACATAAAATATAAACTGGACAAAAACATAGTATTGATAAACTTTTCATTCGGTAAACATATAAGTTTATTATTGTTTTGAGAATTGTATCTAGGCGACTCAAAATAGTGTAGTGTATGAAACCTAGTAAAAGTAGCAAGTAGTACCTTGAAGGGCACATTGAATGTATACTAAATGCAATAGAATATCGCTATTTGTAACCTGATAGGAGTAGTTTATTAAGCGATTATTTAAATTTGTTTTCAGAAAGAATCATAGTGGTTGCAGAGGTTATAGGAAAGTCACTATCAGAATATACATCAAAGTTTTCTTATGAAGAAATAAACAACTTGTCTCTACAATTAGTTAATGCAATGAAGTTCTTACATCAAAATGACATAACACATAGAACACTATCAGATGATAATATACTGTTGGACTCTTGTGGCAGAGTTAAACTGTTTAACTTTGGAATGTATTATATGACAAATGGAGGGCATGAAGTACCATTTCCTATAGGGTGAGCGGTTAGACATTCATACATGTTCCATAACTCCTTTTTTGTTATAAATAGAATGCTAAAAACTAAGTGCTATTGTTATATCAAGCAATATACCAATCAATACTGGCTGTATAGCCAAGTATAGAAAGATTTTTCCAGTCATTTTTGCTAAACGAAAACCTTATTTATCAAAGTACATTCAACTAATAACATTTTCACAAATATGTGTGAATTTTTTTGTGGAACTGATGTACCACAAAAACTCAAACTTTTAAATCCTGAACATTTTGAATCCTTATGAAGTTAGAGAACATTTTTGGATTTTTTTCCTTGACTTATTAATTTTATTTATTTTTATTTATGTGCCATAAAAAATGATATTTTCCAGCATTTTCTATGGCACACATTGTTAACAAAAAATAGTTAATCCTAGAATTATCTAACCATTATTGCACTACAGAATTCAATATAGCTTACAGAATCATTTATGTAACTATCAACAGCAGGCAAATTCTTATTGTGACGCAATTGAAGATGTAAACTAAATTGTTTTACTTTTCATAAGACACACACTTTAAGTTGTTGCCGCATGGCCGTTCGAAATGTATCCTAAAAACATTTGAGTAACAGAAACAGAGTTATCTAAAGTTCATTAACATTTTCCTTTTCAAATCAATGTAATCCACACTTCATGGTACAAAAAGAAAGCATTGGAGTTTAGGTACTTTGAATTGAATAGTTTTTTTTAAAGTTCATGGTAGGCCTACCAATTGATAATATTAGACCATATCATTTTTATTTAGTGATATTTGAGTATACACATAATCATTTGGTAATTCTTACGTACATAACAGATGTACAAAATAAAAATAATTGTGTTAGAAATTAATGAAATTTCAGCCTACCTAGATATTTAAGTCCTGAAACAATACTCAATGGTGGTGGTCCAGCAGCTGATGTATGGGCATTCGGTATCATTCTTCTAGAATTATGCATTGGTAAATTATGGACCAATTTAAAACCTGGCCCAATATTAAGAAGAATACTGACTCTAGTGCATGCTAGCAATCCAGCTGAAAGGATATCTAGAGAACATGACAGTTATGAAGCCTATAAGGTTTTTGTAAAATTATAGAATAATTTATAGAATTAGGTGGTACTTTAAATACGAATTATTATGCTATATAGTGTAAAGCTTTGTGATGTTGTTATGGAATCTATCTTCTGATGATGCTTCGGTTATGAGGGGAAACAATTATTGATATTGTGATAGTGAATATGTGCAGTGCTATTTTAGTGTAATTGTGGTTTGTGGTGCCTTGAACGAATCCTGTATGCATAAGTTATGTAAATTATTTAATTTTTAAGTTATGAAATTTATTGTACATTGTCCCATATTTTAATCCGCTGAGTATAACAAACCACCGTCATTTCTTGCCTAGGTGTCGTAAAAGGCGACTAAGGTAAGTAGACCCACTATATGGTATCGCTTCAGTAGAATAGACCACCCTCTTTCTTACCTAGGCGTCGTAAAATACGACTAAGGTAAGTTGACGTCGGGCAGGCGGCCGGTCGTAAAATACGCAGCTAAATCATGTGACAACATGATCATAACATGTTGTGCCAATCCCACTTAGAGTGGCATAAGGGTAGGAGGATGATGATGTCCCATATTTTAATATATATATAAAAATACCTTTTGTATTTGATAGTCTGTAATCGCGGAATAAAGCGAAATAATTCATTACTTTACGTTTTATTAGCAACGCAAGTTTTAAAATTTTAATCAATATTGGGAAATATACAACTATTATCAAGTACAGGACTTAAAGCCGAAGTAAAGTAGGAGGTAGTAACTTCGTAAATTCTGAAGTATCCGAAACGCTATTGAGTATATATAGCATCTCCACAACTTACCCGTATTGTCATTATTTCCAGAAAGTACCTGAGAATATAAGAAATATAATAGAAAAATGCCTTAAAATATATCCAAGCGAAAGAACTACTTTCACTGAACTATATGATGAGTTGTCACAAATTAATAGTCAAAAACCTGTAAATATAGAGAAGCCCAGAGGTTTGATGGGATGTAAACTACAATACCTCTACTATTGGTGGCAGTTAACAGGCGGGGATATACAGGCTGAGTTGAAAAAAAACGGGCTTATTAAGAATAGTCCGCCCATATTGTCTATGCCAATGTAAGTATATTATTAGACTTACAGCAACAGCATATACTGAATACTATAAGACTTGAAAACTGACTCGCAACTATGACACTATTAAAGACTTGCATAAGACCTATAATATGTCTCACCTTCATTTAGACATGGGCGAAATGTATCCCTGACAAGAAAAGAGTGACATATATCTTTTCGCTCTTGGCATATATATCACTCTTTTATATCTTTAACTCTTTTAGCTCAGTACGGCTTGAGAGTATAAAGCAACTAAGACTAAAAATATATCCGATATATCTTCGGCTCTTTTAGCCCGGACTTAGAACTCAGTAAGGCGCTATTGTACTTTTTTATTTATTATATAAATTATGCTACATATTTTCTTTATTTTTTATTTTTTTCTATTTATTATGTACACTATTATTTACACTTTTCTGATATGTACAGGTAAGGATGACTTCTTCCCACTAAGAATGGAATGTTAATAAATAATCGTTCGCGAATTAGTGATTTTTTTTTTTGGTATATTTGCATCCAATTAAGCATTTTATGTCTTTGACATAAAGCACAAAAAAGCTGAACGCCGGCGCGTGTTGTCGTTCCGAAAATCCGTAGTTTACATTTTTAATACAAATATGCAATAGAGTTATTCGTCTCTCTTTCTGACATGTAAATTGTTATATAAGCTCATCTCTTTCACTCTAACTCTAAACGAGCCGTAACTCATCACGAAAATTGACTCTTAAGATTAAAGATATAGAGATATAATTGTAACACATGGGAGCTAGAGATTGATTATATCTTCTGGAGAGATATATATCTTTCTTGTCTTTAGCTCGCGAGCTACTCAACTCTACCTTCATTACAAATGTGAGCTTCTAATATTTTAAATACCATGAGTACGAAAAAAAATCTAGATTTTCTGCTTTTGAATCGTCGACTCTATTGCTGGTTCGGAAAGCCGTCCTACCGAGAAGAGCCAGCAAGAAACTTGGTGGAGCTCTTTTAAAAAAGAAGATTCTTAATACTAATTACATTTTGTCATAGCTATCCTGCACAAGGTCAAAGAGCAGCTATATCCACGCATTCTTATCATCAATGTAAGCCTCCACGGTATAATAGGCTTTCTGTATCAGCCTCTTTTTAACAGTATTTTTAAATTGCTGTAATGGCAAAGTTAAAATTGAGTGTGGAATTTTGTTATAGAATCTTATACCCAAACCCACAAACGACTTACGTACTCTTACAAGGCGCAAAGCAGGAGCCGCAAGCTTATGTCGGTTCCTACTTTGTCTATTATATACATCGCCAATCTTTTTATAATTATGTATATTTTTATGCACAAAAATCAAATTGCTAAAAATATACTGTGATTCCTTACAGAGCAATACTTTTAGACGGGTGTACTATAGGTGGCAAGACTGGGGCGTTGTTCGACCGTCGGATAGCTAAATACAGTATGGATATATTAAAGAATCGCTTGAACCACATTCCGCCACAAGATTTCTACCCGCTGATGCACGAGAGAAAGAAAGATTACGACGCTATCGCTTTACCCAAAATTATAAGAGAAAGAGACACCGAATATCAGTTCTATAGATTGCTCTGGTTTCAGAGGCTATTGCATGTAAGTGAAAAATGTAGCGTATATTTATATGCTGTTAAACATATTTATATTAAACATATTTGACTGGCCCGTTGGCGCTGTGGGTAGTAACCCTGGCTTCAGCTCCGCGGGTCGCGGGTTCGATTCCCGCCGAGGGCCAACATTTTCTATAAACAAATTGCTGGTTCTTCGAGCCTGGGTGTGTATTTGTATTTAAGTATGTATTTAAACTTATATATGTAGTATATCTACCAGTTGTCCGTCACCCATAACACAAGTATTAAGTTACTTACTTTGGGGACGGACGACCGTGTGTGTAAGTGTCTCATATATTTATATTTATTTATTTGTATGATGATTATATTTTATATGTTGCTATAAAAATTTGTACCTTGAAATTTCTACAGAATTTTATTCTCAAGTATGCAGTTTATTTTCATAAATTATAAATAAATTCCATTATTAACGGTTAAGCTGTGATAGCCTAGCGGTGAGACCGTGCGACTCTTTAGAGACGACATAGGTTCAAACCCCGGGCAGGCACCAATGAGTTTTTCTATTAAAACTTATGTGTCTAATTGATAATTGCAATTTATCACACGCTTTTCGGTGAAGGAAAACATCGTGAGGAAACCTGCATATCTCTAGAGAATTCTAGGGATATGTGTAACCTGCCAATCCGCATTGGAGCAGCGTGGTAGGTCTTAGCTCCAATCCTTCTCTCCAAAAACGGAGAGAAGAGGCCTTAGCCCAGCAGTGGGCATAGTAACAGGCTGTTACTTTATTAACGGTTTTGCTTTAATATAAAGAGAATTATGCGTTACTTTGCGGTGATCCATAATACAAAAGTAATTTTTTTGTATTAAAGTCATAATGTGAAAATTACTTGCCGGAGTTATGATTAATGAGTTTCTCGCAAAATTTTCCTAATTATAAAAATTCAACTTCTGTTTCTGGAAAACCTAGAGACCCTAAAATAGTAGATGGATTGACTTTAACTTTATAAACAATGTTGAATTTCTGCAAATTTTATTATTTATATATTTATATTACCCAGAGAACTTGAAGTTTTAACCCAATATCAATACGTAATATTAGTCCAATATTCTAGATCAGTCTCACCCAAACTTTTTTGAGCGTTGCCTCACCTGAGTCACTTCACTTAAGAAACTTAAGTGATAGGTTTTAGGAATAAAAATTTCATTTTTTTGCATTTGTCACCGGAATCTAGCATTGTGTTTAAATGGGATCAAAAGGGTTAAACTCGTGTCGAGTCCATTTTCGAATTGACCCCCTGTGGAGTGTGGGATTGGCAAACACTGTACTAGTAAAGTATATATTGACGTTATATAACTAACGGTCTATTACTATCCCAGTACTGGGCATAGGCCTCTGTTATTGGAGCTAAGACCTACAACGCTGCTACAATGTGGATTAGTAGGTTACACATGTCCCTAGATTTCTCTAGCGATATGCAGGTTTCCTTAAGAGGTTTTCTTTCACCGACAAGCGTGTGATAAATTGCAATTCTCAAGTAAAAGTAAAAGTAAAGTAACAGCCTATTACTATGCCCACTGCTGGGCTAAGGCCTCCTCTCTCCGTTTTTGGAGAGAAGGATTGGAGCTAAGACCTACCACGCTGCTCCAATGCGGATCGGTAGGTTGCACATATCCCTAGAACTCTCTAGAGATATGCAGGTTTCCTCTCGATGTTTTCCTTCACCGAAAAGCGTGTGATAAATTGCAATTATCAATTAGACACATAAGTTTTAATAGAAAAACCCATTGGTGTCTGCCCGGGTTTGAACCTATGTCGTCTCTAGAGAGTCGCACGGTCTCACCGCTAGGCTATCACAGCTTCTTTCTCAAGTGTCTTCAATTCTCAAGTAGACACATAAGTTTTTAAAATAAAAACCCATCGGCGCTTGCCCGGGGCTTGAACTCGCGACCCCTCGAAAGAATCGCACGGTCTCACCGCTGGGCTATCACAGCTTTCAATCAACTTAGCCAAACTTAATAAGCTTGAATCATTTATCTATTAAAAGAATCTTTGCCTAGACTAGCAACTGCTCGTCACCTTACTCTTACTTACTCACTTATCATTCTCCTGCCCTTATCCCACTCTAAGTGGGGTCGTCACATCATAATTTAACCTAACCTAACCGTTTTAGAATGTAAATAATAATTAATATTTATTCAGGGCTACCCATACACGGCACAGTACATTAGGGCAGAAGCAGAAATTGATATTCCGCCATTAGTCAGGGGAAATGTATGGGCTGCTCTGTTAGGGGTTGTGGGGGATATAGAAGAGCAGTACGAGAGAATTGATAAAGAAACGCCCACGCCTACGGATAGACAGGTAATTATTGATAAGAAATGTACTTTGATTTATGACTTAGCAGTCTTAAAATCAAAAAGTTGCGTGTGCGTGCGCGTCCGTGCGTTCTTGTGTGTATGTGCGTGCGGTCTTGCGGGTGTGTACGTGCGTGCGTTGTTTTTTTTTTTTTTCTTTATTGGGATAACAAACAATTACACACTAGGATTACATATTTAAACTTAAATGAAATATTTATAATTATGTTGGTGTGTAACCCGCACCGTTAACCACGTATTAATTATTGTGTTAGAGAGTGTTTTCTTAGATAATGAGGTTATTATGTTTATAAGAGTTATGTTTTAACTGTCTCATTTAATTGATTTAATAATTTCGAGAACTCTGTTTCTATATTGAACAGACGATAAAAAGAATATATCAAGATTTTCAAAATCATTGTTATATGACTGGCATATCCGTTGTAATTGAACACGTTGTTCTGTGACAAAGGGATGGATTTTCAACACGCGTCCCGAGGTTGCAGATGCAAATGCCCCGGTGGTTATACTCAAACTCTCTTTCGGATTGTATTTGGGGGCTTTATATAGATCGACGTTAAGCGTCAATAGGACGTCATGACATCCCTTGTCCGCATTATTTGCCTTGGGACTTAGGACATAACAGTACGCACGTATGTGTGTCAGCGTGTGACGCGTTAGGTCTTGTTGAATATTTTTAAACAATCACAAAGTCTACAGTATGCGTTGCGATAAAGAGAGTTACCCATATGTTCTTTGTACTTTTACGAAACACAAATAAACTGCTCACTTGCTTCGCGCGAAAGAAACTAATGCCACAAGATAGTCGGCAGCGCCATGTTTACCATCCGCTCGAGTTAAAACAACTACAACATAAATTTTAAATACTAACGGTCTTATTCATAAAAAGTTATGACACGCTTATAGGCTCGCTATAGTATGTTTTACAAAAAGTGTTATTCATAAACGCATTTTAGCACTAAACCATTCTACAAGTCTTCTATAACTTTATAGAGTCCAAAACCCTACTATATCAGTGCTATAAGATAAAAGATGGCCGAATTTCCTACAGCTGATTTTTATGAAAACGACATTTGACGTATATACGGATTGAAATTCAAGTGGGTCAACTGTTGTCTGTTCTATCTATCGGTCTCGTGTTAGTGTTAATTAAAAAAACAGTTTAAAGAATAATAAAATAACGTGTACTGATTACTGACGATACTGTGTGAAAGGCGACTCCGTGTCGTAGACAACAAAATATTTTTAGTCCATAATAATGTCTATGGTTACACTTTATCGGTGTGTTGACACATATTATCTGTGGGGAACTGGGTATGATCGGGCACTTGGTCGCCTGATTTCCTTAATGGCAACATTCGGATATATAATCGCATTTTAATTATAGTTCAGTTATAAAAGGTTTATGAATAAACAATTTTATCAAACGTTTTATTACCTTATTTAGAGCATTTTAACTAAAGAGTGTCTAAAACCTTTTATAAGCTATTTTTATGAATAAGACCGTTGTACGATTTTATGCGTAAAAATTAAAAACAATATGTTTCATGACATGCGGTTTATTGCGAACAAGGCTTCTTACAATTATAGTCGCTCGCGCATTGTGTTCCGCGATATCACGTCATCAACAGCCAATGGGAGTGGACCTCGATGACGTGATACTAGGTTCGCGTATTTGCTAACGAGTAGCTTCAGGCGTTAACATGATTCCCGGCCTTGGAAGCAGGGGATGGTTCCAACGAAGTCGCGACGAAAGCTTCATATTAGTTAAGTTCGGGTAATGGGCAAATCTTCGTGAAGGCGCGCCGTACAATGCCATCAGCCTTTCGGATGTCAGCGACTCTAGACACACCATCTTTCCCGGGATAAGTTCTGACGACGCGGCCCAAACTCCACTTTAATGGTGGCAAATGCTCCTCTTTAATTAGCACTAGCATGTTCTCTCGCAATCCCTCTCCCTTTTGATGATGCCACTTGCTTCTGGTTTGTAACTCCGACACGTATTCTTTAGACCAACGAACCCAAAAATGCTGCCGGATCTGCTCCAGACGCTGGTATCGGTTGAGGCGAGACGTTGGAATGTCGCATAGCTCAGCGGTTACAGGTGCAGTCAGCGGACGACCAACCAAGAAGTGTGCAGGACTGAGTGGGAGAAAATCGTCTGGATCTGCGGACAGAGGAGTTAAAGGGCGGGAATTCAGGACAGCCTCAATCTGCGTTAATACTGTGCTGAATTCCTCGAATGTGAGATGAGCATTACCCACGACGCGTCTCAAATGGTGCTTGCAACTTTTCACGCCCGATTCCCAAAAACCACCCATATGGCTTGCGTACGAAGGTATCATTTTAAAATTAATGTTCTGAGCGCTCGCATATTCTATTATTTCCTTAGAACAAGATGATAAAAATTTTTTGAACTCATTCATCAAGCCTATAAAGTTTTTTCCATTATCGGAATAAATGTCGCTTGGTTTTCCACGCCGCGAAATAAAACGTTTCAAAGCAAGAAGATATGAGTCCGTCGTTAAGTCGCTTACAAGCTCTAGATGTATTGCGCGCGTAACGAAACATATGAATAAACATATGTACGATTTTTCTAATTTCGCTCCCCTGCCTTTACGATTCAACGTGAACACTGGGCCCGCGTAATCGACGCCGCAACGTAAAAATGGAAACCCCGGATCGAGGCGCTCCTGAGGTAGGTTTCCCATTATAGGAGCGATCGTGTTCGGCCGCAGTCGCGCACACCGCATGCATGCGTGCACGACCTTCCGGGCGAGGTTCCGACCGCCGATCGGCCACCACCTTTCCCTCGCCGTAAATAAAAGAAGCTGCGGCCCAGCGTGAAGCAGCCGGAGGTGTTCGAACCGAAAAAGTAAAACAGAGAAGTGATGTTTGGCGGAAATTAAAATTGGAAATTTTTTATTATATTCAAAATTAGGAGAATCTTGAATACGCCCACCTACGCGAATTATGTCATGATTATCAACAAATAAATTTAATTTTGAAAGTTGCTTAAAATATTTTAAGTTTTTCTTATTTTTAAGAGTCCGTAATAAATTAGGAAAAGACTCCTGCTGACTGAATTTTGCCAAAATTAATTCAGCTGCTGTTAATTCACTAACAGATAGTGAACCCATTCGTCTATTTAGTTTTAGGTTTCGCGTGTTATAAACAAACCGTAGCATAAACGCAGCAGCTCGTTTAATTCTTTTATATTGCGAATATCTATTAAAAGGAAATAAGGTATTTTCAGCTGTCTGTTCGGCCGCGTAACAACAAATATTTGTTGATTTTATTTCCGGTAAATTTTCTGAACCTAAACTATTATTACCTATGCCAGGAATTTTAAAATTTATATCGCGCAAAAATGAGGGGCCCTCCCACCATAAAGATGACGAGCTAAGGGACGCCAGACCTTGACCTCGGGAGACCAGATCGGCTGGATTGTCCTTTCCGGCCACGTGACGCCACGGATGTTCCAAGGATAATTCGTGGATCTCTGCCGTCCTGTTTTGAACATAAGGTTTTAATAAATTAGTAGGCATACCTATCCATCCTAATACGATGGTAGAATCCGTCCAAAACACAACTTTATCAAAATCTGAACGTAGACATCCATGTAGTTTTTTATACAATCGCGCCCCTAATAATGCACCGCACAACTCTAAACGCGGTATAGTTGTGGGTTTAGTAGGCGCGACCTTGCCCTTGGAACATAGCAAGCGAACGGTAACATCCCCTGACGCACCGACCGACCGTATAAAGGCGCATGCACCGTACGCTATTTGCGACGCATCTGTAAAAATATGCAATTCAATAAGAATAGGATCAACGCACATTACATAACGTGGTATTCGTAAACTAACTAATGAATTTAATTCGTCGACAAATCTATACCACATCTGCGCAATATCACTAGAAACCGGTTCGTCCCATTCTAACTTTAATAACCAACACTTCTGTAATAACGATTTAGCGACAGTAATTATCGGACTTAACAATCCTAAAGGATCATAAATTTGGGCTGCACAAGAGAGAATAGCGCGCTTTGTTAATACTTCATTACCCTGTTGAATTTGCGTATAGTAATTAATTTCATCGGACACATTATTCCAACCGATCCCTAATGTTTTATTACTGAAACCGGTTTTGTCGAAGAGAGATAAGCGCTCGGCGCGCGATTCTACGTTTGTTAAACCAGGGTTCGCGCGGTCGTAATTAAAAACCCACTTTCGTAATTGAATACAAGCTGTATTTAAAACCTCACTAGTACCCTGGCAAATATTTTCTAGCTCTAATATGCTGTTTGAAGTAACAATTAAATCGTCAACATAAAAACAATTATTTATTGTGTCAGCTACGTACGGAATCTCGCATTTTTGAGCTAATTCTTTTAAACATCTACAGCTAAGGAAGGGAGCAGATGCAGTACCGTACGTTACGGTATTCAGCTGGAACACCTGGAGGGGATCGGAGGGTTCATCCCGCCATAAAATCAACTGCAGGTCCCGCTGATCCTTCGCTATATCTATTTGACGATAAAACTTTTCGATATCAGCGCAAGCTACATATCTTTTTTCGCGAAAACGTAACAATATCGAAATTAAGTCACCTTGTATTGCGGAACCGATCATTTGCAAATCGTTTAATGATTGACCTGAGCTCGAGGCCATACCTGCATCGAACACTACGCGTAATTTCGTTGTTACGGCATGCTCCCGGAACACGCCATGATGCGGCAAAAAATAATGTGGAGTACTATAGGTACTAACTAAGCTCATATGACCTAAATTAAGATATTCATGAATGAAATCAGAATACATTTTTTTATATTTAGGGTTTCCTTGTAATCGTTTCTCTAATGCGTAAAACCGGCGTTCAGCTTGTGCGCGCGTTTCACCAAGCGTTTCCGGTGAATTTTTTAACGGAAATCGTACACAAAATCGACCATCTGAAAGTCGTTCCGTGGTTCTAAGAAAATGTTCTTCACAGGCAGTTTCCTCACTTGTGCAAATTTTATCCGAAGAAACCGGTAATTCTTCTAACTCCCAGAAACGTTTGACCAATTGGTCTAGCGAAACCATATCTGAGGATTGTGTCAAAAAATTACAGTGAACCGGTTTTTGTTGCGTATATGGAATAGAATGAATAATACCGGAAACGATCCACCCTAATTTCGTATTTTGAAGGAATGACCCATTTTTTAAGCGCATTTTTCCTTCTATAATTAATTCCCAAAACACGTCAGCACCTAAAAGTAAATCAATACTTTGACTTTCGTAAAAATTAGGGTCTGCTAGCGGCAAATTATGAGGAATCATAAAGTTATTTAAATTGACATTAGTAGTAGGTAATTTAGACGTTATTTTTGACAAAACCAAACATTGAACCCGGGCAGTGAAACTCCCGTCGCGCGATTTTAGTTCAACGTTACACGATTGCGAACATTGCGTTACTAAATTACCTACACCGTAAATATGCTGAGTGGACTGTAAAACGCGTAATTGTAATTTTTTACAAAACGATTCCGTGATAAATGATCGCTCGCTGCCACTATCTAAGATAACGCGCGCCGTATAATAATCACCCGCTGCACTGCGTACGTCAACGACCGCCGTGGACAAAAGAATCACCTGACCTTTACTAACATCACTGCTATGTAAATTATGGATGCTTGGCGAATGCAATTTATCTACTTCTAATGAATGACTGAGCGTGTGTGCGTTATCAGTTGCGGACGGTGAAGCGAGCGCTTGTTCGTAGGTTGCTAACGTAACAACTGGATTATTTTCTGATTTTATCGCGTCACAAATCAAACTATTATGCTTCTGATCGCACTTTCGGCATGGACCGAAAATACAAGTCGTCACGGAATGCCCTGCACGCATGCAATTTATACACAAATTATTATCTTTTACAAATTTTAATTTATTATGCGCATCTAAATCTATAAATTTTTGACACGAGTACATTGGATGCTGATCGTTACAGAACAAACATAGCTTCTTAAAGTTTTGTGACCTTTTATTTTTATATTGAGAATTTTTATAACTGTTGCTATCGGAAACTATGTTACAATGAATTTTAGAAGAATGATTATTATTTTGATATGTAGGTTTTTTGTTTGTTTCGCTATAAGTCCCTGTTTTACTGTGATTAACAATAAGTGTAGTCAATAAGTCAGCCTTTTCTTTGAGGAATTGTAATAAGTCATCTAATTTTATCCTTTTGTCGCGATTTATTTTGTAAAAGGTGTTTTTAAACTGTTCCCATTCGCGTTCTGAAGATATATCTAATTTGGAAACGATAATATAAATAATTAAAGTGTCCCAATGTTCTGTTGGTTCGCCTAACATTTTCAAAATGCGTAAATTTTTTAATATGGTATCAATTAATTTGTTAAGTTGGCTTGGTGACTCTTTAGTTATTGCCGGAATAGAAAAAATGGCTTTGATATGGCTTTGAATAATTAATCTGGTGTTATTGAACCTATGCAGCATTAGATCCCAGGCTACCTGGTAATTATCTGAAGAAAATTCAACGTTTTCTATAACAAACCTGGCGTCACCTTTTAAACTAGCTTTTAAGTAATGAAATTTTTGAATAGCCGGAATAGTTCTAGCGTTATGAATAAGAGATAAAAATGTATCGCGAAAATCTACCCAGTGCTCAAGGGAACCGTCGAAGTTGGGGACGGAAATAGTAGGCAATTTAACCGATTCATTACTATTATTAACCTGACAAGTTGATTCGTGTGTTAAAGAACAATTAAGAGACTTATTAACGGACTGTTCATCTGATTTTTCGGGGTTAACAATACAATCTAACATAGCCAACACGACATAATATTCTTTCTCAAATTCAACTCTTGATGCAATAGATTTTTCAACATCAGACTCCGAATATAGGTCTTCGATTTGACCTTGTACTTGGTCAAAATCATCCAACAACCGTTGAGCCCCTACTATGCGCAATTTTAGCTCTGCCCGTTGACTGGCTGATAGATCGACATTCTCAAAGGACGCCACGTATTTTTTAAAATTAGTTAGTCTTCCCCTTATAAACCCCCGTTTTTTCCTTAGCTCCTTTATCATCGAGTCTACCCCTTTTTCTGACACAGCCATATTTCACGGAAGTAAAAAGTTGCAAGTACTTACGGTACACTGATACACTGGCCGCAACCAGAAACTCATATGAACACTTAAGCAGCCTATTCAATCTAAAACACTAAAATTGAAAATAGCACAATATTACGTAAATGAAGCAAAGAAGGTTTTGGGAATGTTGGTTGGCACGTCTCACCACTATTGCACTATTTCTTCGTATTCTTCTTCTATAAATTGCGTTTTTAATTTAAATTCCAGATTGCGTATATTGTATATTGCGTATCTTAATTCCAAATTCAATTATAATCCAGCATCGAAGGATCACATGTACGATTTTATGCGTAAAAATTAAAAACAATATGTTTCATGACATGCGGTTTATTGCGAACAAGGCTTCTTACAATTATAGTCGCTCGCGCATTGTGTTCCGCGATATCACGTCATCAACAGCCAATGGGAGTGGACCTCGATGACGTGATACTAGGTTCGCGTATTTGCTAACGAGTAGCTTCAGGCGTTAACAACCGTAATACTTAAACGATAACCCAAACCTTAATTGCTTCCACCCAGAAGACAATGTGGCCAGGCAGAATAAGGATGATTTGTTTCAGGCAACTTCTGTCCAATTTCAATATCTGTCTATAGACGCTGTAAATGGCTTAAAAAATTATAATATTTTTATGAATACAAATGTACTCAGATCGTTAACTTTTTTTATAGATTGATGTAGACATACCAAGATGTCACCAATACTGCTGGCTGCTCTGCGGAGCAGCCGGTCACAAAACATTGAAGAGATTACTTAAAGCATGGTTATTGACTAACCCTCAGTATGTCTATTGGCAAGGATTGGATTCTTTGACAGCCCCATTCCTGTATCTCAATTTTTGTAATGAAGGTGAGATATTTCATAGTCGAATATGTAGTATGTAATGTATATGTAAGTAGACATGTGCTTAGGTTAGTCTATACATATTTTATGTAAATATCTAAAATCCAGAATACTTTTGAACAATTAATGATTTTTACCCTATTGCCTAAATATTATCCTATATTTCATCGGTGTTTCAAATTCAAATTCAAATTCAAAATATTCTTTATTCAAATAAACTTGTAAACAAGTGCTTTTGAATCGTCGACTCTATTGCTGGTTCGGAAAGCCGTCCTACCGAGAAGAGCCAGCAAGAAACTCGGTGGAGCTCTTTTAAAAAAGAAGATTCTTAATACTATTTACATTTTGTCATAGCTATCCTGCACAAGGTCAAAGAGCAGCTATATCCACGCATTCTTATCATCAATGTAAGCCTCCACGGTATAATAGGCTTTCTGTATCAGCCTCTTTTTAACAGTATTTTAAAATTGCTGTAATGGCAAAGTTAAAATTGATTGTGGAATTTTGTTATAGAATCTTATACCCAAACCCACATACGACTTACGTACTCTTACAAGGCGCAAAGCAGGAGCCGCAAGCTTATGTCGGTTCCTACTTTGTCTATTATATACATCGCCAATCTTTTTATAATTATGTATATTTTTATGCACAAAAATCAAATTGCTAAAAATATACTGTGAAGCTAACGTAAGAATACCTGTTTCCTTAAACTTCTCTCGCAGGGACTCACGCGGACTCAAATTATAAATGCCACGTATGGCTCTTTTTTGCAATACAAAAATTTTCTCAATATCAGCGCATTTACCCCATAACATTATTCCATAAGACATAATGCTATGGAAGTAAGTAGTTTAGGTTTTTAATGTGCCAAAAACGTGTTTTTCATTTGGGAAAAGGAGTAAAAACATAATTGAGCATTATCGAAGTCCTTAAACGTTTAAATTAACGCGAATAGAATCGCGGATATAACTGCTCCGTATATACTATGAGTGTAATACGTCCTAAGTCGTAAGGTATCAGATTTATGTCATATACACTACATATGGTATTTTTTGAAGTTATTAAATACCTTGACGGTTTTTTTAACTCTTTTTAATGTCGAGTCTTCACGATAGTAAAGTTAAAGTTAAAGCGGGTTAGCTGCCCGCAGTGCTATAAATAACTAGGGACAGACGAGTGTGGTGCGTCACTTATCGATGACTGCTATCGTTTCTTAGAAGTTTAAAAAGATCCAAAAAAATTGTAGCCTATTAAATTTAACTCATGAACTTACTGTCAAGATTTGTGGAAGAAATGGTGTGCTTAGAGTTCACTAATGGGGGCCTAACTTGCCCACTTTAAAACATTTGCCAACAGCGTCCTGTGTGAGATATAGTTGACTTCGACAAAAGTGTAACTAAGCGAATAGGTTTATCATTTTATTCTTATGACGAGTACTAATAATGGTCTTACATCATCATCCTGACCTTATCCCACTATAAGTGGGATCGGCACAACATGTTACAAACATGTTGTCACATGATTTGGCTATGTATTTTACGATCGGCTGCCTGCCTGACGTCAACTTACCTTCGCCCCCTTTATGACCCCTCGGTAAGAAATGAGGGTGGTATATTCTTCTCAGCCGGATACCACACAGCGGAATAAAATGGTCTTACAAAAAGCTAAATAATGAATCGAAGTCATAGGCCCATGCGGAATATATTGATCGTTTTCTTCATATTTTGCGTTGTGTTTTCATAACATAAACATCGACACGTCAGTAGTGCGTCACTTCTGTCCGTAGGCGCGACAGAGATCGCAACAGAGGGCGTCCTACATTACAAGCAATATAACAGAACTAACTACTTTGCTATAATCCGCACGGGTTAAGTGAATGCATGCAAAGCCAATGTGTATGAAGTAGGCAAAATCTACGCACCTTATACATGCAGGACAAGCCACCACATGCACCCCAAGGCGCCTCCACCAGCAACAACGCACACAAGCAGCACACACACCCACCACCACAATCTCGACGATCGTTTCGCCCCGAAACCGAAGCATCATCAGGAGGATAGGCTCCACGACAAAATCGTCATTACGTTTTTGTCGTGGAGCCTATCATCCTGACGACACGACAAAATCGTCATTACGATTTTGTCGTGGAGCCTATCCTCCTGATGATGCTTCGGTTTCGGGACGAAACGATCGTCGAGATTGTGGTGGTGTGTGCTGCTTTTGTGTGCGTTGTTGCTGGTGAATTGCGCCTTGGGGTGCATGTGGTGGCTTGTCCTGCATGTATAAGGTGCGTAAATTTTGCTTGCTTCATACACATTGGCTTTGCATGCATTCACTTAACCCGTGCGGATTATAGCAAAGTAGTTAGTTCTGTTATATTGCTTGTAATATGGAATTCCGCAAAGTAACGCCTGCTTCTATAAATCATATAAATAAAGGCGTCCTACATTTTATTATCCTTCAGGCAGCGAGTCTTTGACACTAGCATTTGGTAGGTAATACTATGTGAAACGCATAGTTACATTTGTAATCGTATAATCTCCCACAGCACGCGCATTCGCCTGCTTATCGGCGTTCGTTCCCAAATTCCTTCACAAGTTCTTTTTGAAAGACAACAGTGCTGTGATAAAAGAGTACTTAGCCAAGTTCTGGCAGATGACTGCGTTCCACGAACCGAAATTGGCTACACATTTGCACGATATCAACTTCGTACCAGAACTTTTCGCAATCCCTTGGTTCTTGACGATGTTTTCACGTAAGTATATGTATTATTAAATTTTGACTCTTATTTTGATTTCTCTTATTAAGTGAAAACAGATTTCTTTCACTGGTCGGTTAGCGCAGATGGCAGTGATCCTTACTTTAGGTCCGGAGGTAGCGGGTATCGGTTTACGCCGAGACACAAATTACAATTCAATTTACAAATCAATTTGTTGGTTTTTTTAGTCTATATTTAAAAATATCTATATATTTATATAACAAGTTACATAATAAACACTTAGATGATCCAAAAGTAATAATAAAATTATTTTGCTATAATCCGCGATAAGTACCAGCTTTTTACAATCCCACTGCTGGGAATAGGCCTCCTCTCTCCGTTTCTGGAGAGAAGGGTTGGAGCTAAGACCTACCACGCTGCTCCAATGCGGATTGGTAGGTTACACATATCTCCAGAATTCTCTAGAGATATGCAGGTTTCCTCACGATGTTTTCCTTCACCGAAAAGCGTGTGATAAATTGCAATTATCAATTAGACACATGAATTTTAATAGAAAAACTCGTTGGTGCCTGCCCGGGTTTGAACTCGTGTTCCCCTCGAAAGAGTCGCACGGTCTCACCGCTGGGCTATCACAGCTATAAAGTAAATAGAAAAAATATATAATGCTAAATGTATAGTGGACTGTCCTTTTTGTCATACCCGATACACGCAGGATTCGAAAAAACACAAGTAAAAACCTCCACCACCGCCATCACAATACACAAGCACTACACACGTTCACTATCACAAACTCAACAATCGTTTCGCCCCGCAACTGAAACATCATCTGGAGTCTATCTCCTGTGTTTTTACGAATCCTGCGTGTATCCTGTATGAATAAACAGATAGTCCACTATACATTTAGCATTATATATATATTTTCTATTTACATTATAGCAAAATAATTTTATTACTACTTTTGTATTATGGATCTCCGCAAAGTAACGCCTAATTCTATAAATTACTTAGATGATCATTATGTAACTTTCTATTACATATAATTGTACATAATTTTATTTTGATTAATTTAGGAATATTAGGATCTAGAAATTTTTTATGTTGTTACAGATGTGTTTCCATTACACAAGATCGTCCATTTATGGGACGCACTTCTTGTAGAAGGTCCGTCATTACCTCTCTTCATGGGGGTTGGAATACTTCGGCAATTAAGGGCAACTCTTTTGGAATCTGGTTTCAATGAGTGTATTTTACTGTTCTCCGATTTACCCGAAATTGATATCGGCGAATGCGTTAAGGTAAGTTAAAGGAATCCTTAGATATGTTGATATCTATTAATCGATGTCATAAAATCGATATTAGATACAAAGCTCCAGTGGAGCACACACATAACTCTTGCAAGGACTTAGTTTAACTTAGTAAAACTTGTATATTTTGCTTACTTCCATAGCATTATGTCTTATGGAATATTGTTATGGGGTAAATGCGCGGATATTGATAGAATTTTTGTAATACAAAAAAGAGCAATACGTGGCATTTACAATTTAAGTCCGCGTGATTCCCTGCGAGAGAAGTTTAAGGAAATAGGTATTCTTCCTTTGGCTTCACAGTATATTTTTAGCAATCTAATGTTTGTGCATAAGAATATAAATAATTGTAAAAGGATTGACGATGTATATAATAGATAAAGTAGGAACCGACATAAGTTTGCGGTTCTTGCTTTGCGCCTTGCAAAAGTAAATAAGTCATTTGTGGTTTTGGGTATAAAGATTTATAAATAAATCCCCCAATCGATTTCGGCTGTTACAAAAGCCTTTACTATTGAGGATTATATAGTTGATAAAAATGCGTGGATGTAGCTACTCCTCTACCCTGTACAAGATAGTAATAACCAAATTTAACTAGTAGTTATAAGAGATTTATTTAAAAAGAGCAACCACTGAGTTTCTTGCTGGCTCTTCTCGGTAGGAACAGCTCTCCTTACTAGCAGTAGATTTTGACGATTCAAAAGCACTTGTTTACGAGTTTACTTCAATAAATAATATTTTCAATTTGATATCGCACGCTTAGTATTAAAGTGATCTAAATTTAAAAAAGTTGTTTTGTGGCAAAATAATAAAATAAATATTAAAAAAAAGCATAAAGCAAATTAAAAAAAAGCATAAACACCTACAAAACTGTGATTGTTAAAGTTATCCATAACTTGGAAGAAGAAGAAAACACTGTTTTTTTTAATAATTCGTAGCGTGATGGCATTGAAATAAGGATTACGATGTATCTAACTCAATTAAGCCTAATTATCACTTTCTACTAAAGGTCACTTCAATAGTAAGCGTAGATATATATCTATTAATCTCATGGCCTTTATAGCTTACTCGATTCTAAAAATGAGCTATACTTAATTTTATATATAATATATATTATATTTTATAATCTTCTCGAACAGCTTTCCGAACCAGCGGTAGATTTTGACGATTCAAAAGCACTTGTTTACAATTTTACTTGAATTCTACTAAAAGTCACTTCAATAGTAAGCGTGTAAATATATGTCTATTAATCTGATGGCCTTTATAGCTTACTCGATTCTAAAAATGAGCTATACTTAATTTTATATATAATATATATTACATTTTATAATCTTCTCGAACAGCTTTCCGAACCAGCGGTAGATTTTGACGATTCAAAAGCACTTGTTTACAATTTTACTTGAATTCTACTAAAGGTCACTTCAATAGTAAGCGTGTAAATATATGTCTATTAATCTGATGGCCTTTATAGCTTTATATCCTCGATTCTAAAAATGAGCTAAAAATAACGTATGTTTGGGCATAGGCCTTATCTCTCCTTTTGAAAGGAAAGATAGTCATTTAAACCCACCATGCTTCTTCAATGGGGATTGTTTACACGTCTTCGGTTATGCAGTTTTTCCATGGTAGATTGTTAATATCAATTAGACACATTAATATTTTTTTGGTGCCTGCCCAGGGTTTGAACCCCTAATCATCTGGAAGGAGAAGGAGGATTCAATCTTTTTATAGTACCCTCCATTAAATAATGCACATCGATGTTTACAACGAAACAGCCGGCCAGTTCGTTTTCGTATAGCGCCGTCACACACACGGGTTCATCAGTCTGTGCGACAGAGACAATGCTTTATGAAGCAGAATCTAGCTATCTAATTTCTCTCTCTAAGCCTCGATGTGCATTATTTATTGCCGGGTACTATAAATATAGGTTTAAAAAAATGTATTTTCTTAAATATAATTTAATTGGGTGGTGGCTTTGTTTATAATGGTTCAATGACCTAAACAATAATATTCTTATTTTCACTCGCACTTGTCTATTTAGTTTTTAGGTCAAGGTTATGTGTCGTATTATTTCGAATTTCGTGCGAGGGTACGAAATTCGAGGTCATTGATCTCTATAATTAAATTAACTGATTTTTTTGTATGTAGCATGCTGCAGACCTCGTGTAGATACCGTAAATTAAAATTATTGGCGTATAGTCGGTTCCAATCTGTATAAACAACATTTTGAAGTCACAATTTTGTAGGTCAATAAACTTTCTGTCGGATATTCATAAACTATGTTACTATTTCGCGGCATATCTCGTAAAATTGTATTACCGTGCTAATATTAGAAGCGCCTTGTTTGAAATTTGCAATTATAAACCCGTGGTTAACGAACATATAAAAACAAATGCGCAATAATTCCATACAAGTTCGACAAACCGTAAGACCGCGTATTCTTATAAAAACTCATTAACATTATTGAATAATGTTTGAGTTCAAAACAGTATTATAAAAGTAGTTAAGTAGGTTCAAAGGCGCTTTCGAATCGTCAAGAATAAATTTATATACTTATAGAGTTATTACTTCGTGGAATTCCATAGCGACGAAGTAATCTATACTTCTATACTAATATTATAAAGAGGAAAGATTCGTATGTTTTTTTTTATGTGTGTGTGTATGTTTGTAAAGTTTTCACGCGAAAACTACTGGACTGATTTCAACTTTTTAAAATTTTCACTTCTTCACTGAGCAACATAGGCTATATTAAATTTTCAAAAACAATAGGGATCCGTAACAAAATTGTATTAAGGTGTGAAAAATTAAGTCGTAAAAATCTTTCTTCGCGTGCGCTGCGGAAATTATTGATGATAGTCTAAGTAATCCTCAATACACCTATCCCCCGATTTACACGGTACTTGTTTTACACGTTTTCGCTTTTACACGGTTTTCCAAATAAGTTTTTTTTTTGTTTTTATCGCACTCTACTAAATGCTACTGTGTTTGAACACGTGCTAAAGTCATCCGCGAAGGACTCGCATTGGGTCCTTCGCATTGGTTAATCATTTTATATAAAATGACACAAACGTTGAAAGGGCTTTACGATTCCAACGTGACATAAACCGCTGCTTGGCTAAATATGAAGAAGTTTACAAAGATCTTCCAAAAAATTCGAAGCAATTGTTAATAACCGATTTTATTACCACCTCTCAGAATGTAAATATTTCTGCTTCAAACATCGAATCGGCACAAATAACTTCGAGTGATGAAAGTGAATTCCAACCTTCGGTTCCGAAAAAAAGAATGAGAGTAATTTCTGATAGTGATGAAGGATAATAAAACACCTTTGGTTTTATTTTTTGTTCTTCTGTTTAATGTATTGTAATTAAATAAAAAAACAGTGTTTCCGTAATATATTACATATTTTAACTTGTCAATGTATTTTATTTTTATTTCTGTGTACACCTAAACATATTGAAAAAAAACTGTTAAATAGCAAAATGCATTTTCTGCAAGCTTTTCGATTTACACGGTTTTGACTTGAAAATTTTTAATTTTCGATTTACACGTTTTTCTCAGGAACGTATCTACCGTGTAAATCGGGGGATAGGTGTACTATAGTAGGCTATCTTATCTGTATTTGCCTATTTTAATAGGGTTTTTAACTCATGTAATGAAAAAGCTAAAATCGATTGCGGACTTTGATTATGGATTCTCATACTCAAACCCACAAACGACTTACGTACTTTTGCACAGTGCAAAGCAGGCACCGCAAGCTTATGTCGTTCTACTTTGTCTATTATATACATCGCCATCATTCGTACTTACGTACGAATACGTACGTAAGTACGAATAGCCGGTTGTAAAATACGGCTACGTATTTTACTACCGGCCGCCTGCCTGACGTCAAATTACCTTAGTCGCCTTTTACAACACCTCGGTAAGAAATGAGGGTGGTCTATTCTAGGCAGCCGGATACCACACGGCACATACCTTAGTCGCCTCTTACGACACCTCGGTAAGAAATGTGGGTGGTCTATTCTAGGCAGCCGGATACCACACGGCACATACCTTAGTCGCCTCTTACGACACCTCGGTAAGAAATGTGGGTGGTCTATTCTAGGCAGCCGGATACCACACGGCACATACCTTAGTCGCCTCTTACGACACCTCGGTAAGAAATGTGGGTGGTCTATTCTAGGCAGCCGGATACCACACGGCACATACCTTAGTCGCCTCTTACGACACCTCGGTAAGAAATGAGGGTGGTCTATTCTAGGCAGCCGGATACCACACGGCACATACCTTAGTCGCCTCTTACGACACCTCGGTAAGAAATGAGGGTGGTCTATTCTAGGCAACCGGATACCACACGGCACATACCTTAGTCGCCTCTTACGACACCTCGGTAAGAAATGAGGGTGGTCTATTCTAGGCAGCCGGATACCACACGGCACATACCTTAGTCGCCTCTTACGACACCTCGGTAAGAAATGTGGGTGGTCTATTCTAGGCAGCCGGATACCACACGGCACATACCTTAGTCGCCTCTTACGACACCTCGGTAAGAAATGTGGGTGGTCTATTCTAGGCAGCCGGATACCACACGGCACATACCTTAGTCACCTCTTACGACACCTCGGTAAGAAATGTGGGTGGTCTATTCTAGGCAGCCGGATATCACACGGCACATACCTTAGTCGCCTCTTACGACACCTCGGTAAGAAATGTGGGTGGTCTATTCTATACAGCCGGATATCACACGGCACATACCTTAGTCGCCTCTTACGACACCTCGGTAAGAAATGAGGATGGTCTATTCTATGCAGCCGGATACCACACGGCACATACCTTAGTCGCCTCTTACGACACCTCGGTAAGAAATGTCGGTGGTCTATTCTATACAGCCGGATATCACACGGGACATACCTTAGTCGCCTCTTACGACACCTCGGTATTATATACATCGCCAATCTTTTAATAATTATGTATATTCTTATGCATATTAACCTTTAACATGATCTACGATTGAATTTTCGTTTTATTGACTGTCACGTTAAATAAATATGTCTGTATCTAGGAATCGATAGGAATGTGCAGAAGTTCACCGCGAAGTATAAGCTACAGAAGATTCACAAATGAACCAGAAATAAAAGACCCAATGGTATGTTTTTTAAATTGTTTTGTTTCTGTAATTAAAGAGCTTTTACGCTACATGTATATGCCAGCCCTAGCCTTTCATATCTAGTTGACTTCATAGTTTAAAGAATTGAAGGTAGTTGGATCCCTACTAACTATAGCAATCTTTGAATTGGAAATTGTAGTGTTGTTGGACTACCGGTCATAATAACAATACTATTTACGTCACAGAAGCTGTGATAGCCTAGCGGTGAGACCGTGCGACTCTAGAGACGACATAGGTTCAAACCCCGGGCAGGCACCAATGAGTTTTCTATTAAAACTTATGTGTCTAATTGATAATTGCAATTTATCACATGCTTTTCGGTGAAGGAAAACATCGTGAGGAAACCTGCATATCTCTAGAGAATTCTAGGGATATGTGTAACCTACCAATCCGCATTGGAGCAGCGTGGTAGGTCTTAGCTCCAATCCTTCTCTCCAATAACGGAGAGAGGAGACCTTAGCCCAGCAGTGGGCATAGTAACAGGCTGTTACTTTACGTCACAGTATCTAAACAAAAACAGAATCTTTTGAGAAGACCCTACATTCGTGCGAACGCCCGTTCGTGAGATTTCGATGTGGAATCGAGACTCATATATCTGACTTATAAAATCTATATCTATACTTATAAAAAAACGTCCCCAAAAGCTGTCTGACTGTATGTGATCGATTTTCTCAAAATGTACTGAACGGATTTTTGTACGGTTTTTGCTAAAATACAGTATTAATCTTCCGGAAGGTTTAGGTTACTTTAAACATTACCGTATTTATGTAAATTGTGTTAATTAGGTCGCCTAGTTGTGGAAAAATTCGCTTGCCAGGTTCCACTCGCAACACATAAACCAGCAGAGATACATTCAAGTAATGTACTAGAGAATTTTAGATCTACAAAAATGCTACTAAAAAGTCCGAGACAGCATGTTCCTATCTCTTAGGTTTAACTCACAATCACTATTTTCGTGATTAAAAATTCAATTCGGGAGAAATTTTGTTACACACAGATTTCGACCGAGTGAAGCTGATGGTACAGCTAGTAAAATTAATAATCTTACTGCGTACATTATCACTATAATATTTAATTCTCGGCTATAAAGATAAACTTGATTATCGAAAGCCTTGAAAGCGTATTCAACGTATGCGTGCACGTACGAATACGTGTATAATTTCATTTTAATCCTATCGAATGATAGCACAGCGAGCCAATCAAAAGGTAATGACTACAGTTAATCGATGTCAATCATATACCTTTAAGTATTCTTGTGTATATATAATCGGAATTTCGGAAACGGAACCTATTTTGATGAAATTTAACATCTTGAAATTGTCTCGGGGGCGATAAATTAGGTAAACTAGGTTTTAATGTTTACAAAATCCCATTTTTTCAGGCAATGAAAACTGCCACAATATAATTAGAATACGAAAGCTAATTTTTCTGTCATCCGCAAAGTTATTATAGCTTAATTAGGTAAACGGGCGGAACGGAGTTTAGAATACCCTGGTTCGAGTCCGCTGTTTGATATATAAATGATATATCTCTTATAAATGATATATCTTTTTAGAATACTGTCTTGAATGTAATATTCTATATATCTGGTTATTTTTTTCTCTTTCTCTTTCCTTTTTTTATGAGATAATTTCTTATTGTTAGCCCTTTATTAACGCATCTAATTCATATATAAGTAATTCTTCTAAAAAAATATACCGAGCAAGGTTAGGTCATCCCGTTATTACTTAAGTTTATAGGTAACTTAAGTAATAACGGGATGTAAGTTCGAGCTCATTTCGCTGTGCTATTCTAAGTGTCATGTCATCTAAGTTCATGAGCTGTGATAGCCCCGCGGTGAGACCGTGCGACTCTTTCGAGAGGAACACGAGTTCAAACCCGGACAGGCACCAATGAGTTTTTCTATTAAAACTCATGTGTCTAATTGATAATTGCAATCTATCACACGCTTTTCGGTGAAGGAAAACATCGTGAGGAAACCTGCATATCTCTAGAGCAATCTGGAGATATGTGTCACCAATCCGCATTGGAGCAGCGTGGTAGGTCTTAGCTCCAACCCTTCTCTCCAAAAACGGAGAGAAGAGGCCTATTCCCAGCAGTGGGATTGTAACAGGCCGCTACAATATTCTAAGTGTTAGTCACGTTCAGTAACTCAGCTTACCAACCAACCAAAGAACCTGTACAAGGTCTGCAGGCCTACCATGAACTTTTATTGCCACTCAATTGAAGACGTGAACGGTGACCGCGAACCGCTTTCTTTTCGTACCATGAAGTGTGAATTGCATTGGGGTCGTAATGTTTGAAAAGAATAACGTTATATAAACTATAGATAACTCTGTCTCTTTTACTCACATGTTCTTAGGACGAATTCCGAACGCTCATTCGGTAACGATTTAAAGTGTGCGTCTTTAAGACGTCATGGTATGAAAAAGCAAAACAATTTCGTTCACGTCTTCAATTGAGTCGCAATAAGAGTTCATGGTAGGCGTGCTGTACTCACGACGGCATCATAATCAGTGCAATATGGACTGTTAAATAATAGTTATAATTAATAGACTTCTTAAACTTAAGTTTTACTACCTGGCGTTGGAGACATCGTAATCAAGTAGGCGTTTCCTTCGAAGCGAAAAACTTATATTGCACTACGGAAGGGTTAAACTCTGCAATTATCCTTACACCTTTAAGTTAAGCTCCTGCGACCTATCTAGCTACTTGATGTATTCAAGGTTTAATCCTTCTTTTTAATGAGGATATCTCTCTCTGACGCTCTCTAGCTACATGTCCTGGCCTTGCAAATAATCTGGCATCATTGTATCAAGCCTTTAGTATTCTGAAGCTTCAGTAATTTGCTCGCTCAATTTACCAAATCATCGTTCATCGACAATAATTTTAATAAGATGTTAAAATTCATGATGTCACTGTGAAATAACATTTGAACCGTAAATAGCATAATAGGGCCATTACTGCTAATAGTCCGCCAATTAAACCTGTCCATTGTCCAATCATCGTTAAATAACAAGTACTTAACGTATTCGTAGTATTGTATCCGAGTTATGACACAAGCATTAACTTATCGAGAGTAATAAGTAGGAGAACTTATCGGTGTAATATCATAAAATAGTTACAAGGAAACCGCACGTATTATTATAAGAATCTGCTAAATTAATCTTCTGTAAGACTTTATTAATAATTTGCTTATTTGCTAGAAAATGCTATAATATAAATACGTTTAAAAATCTTTAATTATTTAAAAATATAATTTTGAGTTAATTTAACAAGTATCATAAATAAGTAGGTATTATTTAACTTTTTACATTTTTAAATATTATTAATGATAAAAAAAACGTTTAAAAATACATTTAAAAATATAAAAAATCGTTGTTATAATAATAATAATCATTATATTATATTATATTATTTTTCTTTTGTGAACAATCGACGAAGGTTTCTACATAGGACCTACATCCGACAGATCGAATGCAGCTGGAATTCAATTAAACACATTTTTTCTTCGGTCCCTCTATCGCTAAAGCCACTAAATTTAACTGTAACAATGTTGTTTTCCTTCTGACTTTTGTTTCCTACCTTCATTAGTGAGTTTTGATGTATGAAGTTACTTAAGGGTCAGGGTGATATTTTTTAAAGATCAAATCGAAAACAACAGATACGATAAAGAAATCATAGTCGAGCGGAGCTTCACAACTTTTGAAGCTAAAGTTGTGGCTGATCATATCGTTGGTAGAACATATAAACGTTGTGATTATGAGCATCTAGATTGCATAAAACAATATTTGGACGTGATAATTAAAGGGTTATAGGGTAAAGCTGTGATAGCCTGATAGCTGAGACCGTGCGACTCTCTAGAGACGACATAGGTGCAAACCCCGGGCAGGCACCAATGAGTTTTTCTATTAAAACTTATGTGTCTAATTGATAATTGCAATTTATCACACGCTTTTCGGCGAAGGAAAACATCGTAAGGAAACCTGCATAATCTATAGAGAATTCTAGGGAGATATTATATAATTACATTAACACAAACCCGCGCACACACACTCTCTCTCATACACATTCACACACACACTCACTCACTTGCACACACACACACACACGCACGCACACACACACAAACACACTTTATTTCTATATACATAAATTATGTCTTGGTGGTTGAGCGGGGCACCCAGTAATACGGGCTCTCGCCTAGTACAGGGGCCCTTGCAAATGCTTTGTACCTGTATTTTTAAAAGAAATAAAGTATTTTGATTTTGATTTTGATTTTGATATGTAACCTACCAACCCGCACTGGAGCAGCGTGGTAGGTCTTAGCTCCAATCCTTCTCTCCAAAAACGGAGAGAGGAGGCCTTAGCCCAGCAGTGGGCATAGTAACAGGCCGTTACTTTATAGGATAAAGCTTGCACTAAACGGAAATATGAAATGTTGAAATGTTAGAAGATATCTTTGACTTTAGACAGTCTATCAAAGTAAAAGTATATTAGGTGAAATAACTCCATTAAATTGTTAAAATTATTGTTATTAACATTCTTCAAGTTGTTGATGAAATTAGTAAAGCAGAGATTATTACTGTAGGATATCGTCGAAGTACCGTTGGATGTCTTGCTCTCTGAGATCTGCCCTCACATCAGTCTCTCAGATTTCTTCTCGTTGGTGTGTCAAGATAAATGCTGCATTGTTGATATCAGATCAAATTTATTGTAAGTATATTTTATTAGTCTCAGGGATCTTTAGATGTGTTAATTTAACTCTCGTATATTCGTGTCCGCCAATCTCAGAACTAATCTATTTATTTATTTGGAATTTTAAAACAATTCTATAAAAAAAACTTTTATGTCGTTTCCTAAAATTACTTGATAAATCAGACCGAACTACAGAAAGAAGTTCACATACAGCTATAAACTCTTAGAATGATCTAAAACGCCCTAGTAATAAGATTTGACCAAAAATCATGGGTTATATCAAATTTCACGTGATATTACAGTAAAGCCCAGTTAATTTGATTAAAAACTGTATAAATATTAAATTGGATTCTATAAAGAAAACTTTTATATCGTTTCCTAAAACTACTTGATAAATCAGACCGAACTACAGAAAGAAGTTCACATACAGCTATAAACTCTTAGAATGATCTAAAACGCCCTAGTAATAAGATTTGACCAAAAATCATGGGTTATATCAAATTTCACGTGATATTACAGTAAAGCCCTGTTAATTTTATTAAAAAGTGTACAAATATTAGATCTTCCAGGATTTTGCGTCCTCGACAATTCCACACAACTAATTAGGTATATTTAAAAGGCGTTAACTTTACCGGCGTTTTTAAATACGAAATATCATGGAATGGACCTTGGATTGAATAACTTCCATCTATATTTAGTTAAGTTTTGTGTCCAACAAAGATATCCAAATATACAGATTTAAGCCTTTTTTTATGAAATTTTATTTATAGTTCTTGGTTGTAAGCGGATTTAAGCCCTTTTTCTCTTATTTTTTTAAATTTTAAGTTGTTTAATCGTTTTGTGATAATACAGATACGAGAAAAATTGCATAGACGGCAGTGTAAATGTACCCTACAGCGGAGTACATCTCGGGCAGCATGAGTTGAGGGCGTTGGGCCTACAACCTTACAGGACTTTGACTGAAGCTATCAAGTTGAAGAAAGTTATAGTTATTGCGTCTGCGGAGGAAGAAACTGCGCAATTAGTGAGTATTTATTGATTCTAGTTCTTGTACTATTACTTTTATGATTGTAAAAATTCAAAAAGCTTTTTCTGTTCAGGTTATATTTCAAATTCTTACTTACTAATTGTTGCACTAAGTTTTAAATGTGTGGACTTTAAGCATTAAACGTTAAGTAACTTCCCTTCGATGTCGATTAGTAAATGTCAGACATACTTACATTACTTTACTTATTTACGTTCTTCTTTTTCACTTTTCTTTGTCAACCGATGGACGTCCACTTCTGCAGGCGTACTATGATCTCTTATTGCGACCCAATTGAAGACGTAAACAAAATTGTTTTGCTTTTTCATACCACGACGTCTTAAAGACGCACAATTTAAGTCGTTGCCGAATGAGCGTTCGGAATTCGTCCTAAGAACATATGAGTAAAAGAGACAGAGTTATCTATAGTTCATATAACGTTATCCTTTTCAAACATTACGACCCCAATGAAATTCACACTTCATGGTACGAAAAGAAAGCGGTTCGCGGTCGTTGTTTACGCCTTCAATTGAGTCGCAATAAGAGTTCATGGTAGGCCTGTTGGACGTAGGACTCTTCCGTGATCTCAATACCGCACGATTTTTAATTAATGTCTGTACTTACTTACTTACTTTGTGTTACTTTGGTATCATTGTTCTCTTTTAATGCTGTGTGGTATCCGGCTGAGTAGAATATACCACCCTCTTTCTTACTGAGGTATCGTAAAATACGACTAAGGTTGGTTGACCCGCCGTGTGGTATCCGGTTGAGTAGAACAGACCGCCCTCTTTCTTACAGAGGTGTCGTGAAATACGACTAAGGTAAGTTGACGTCAGGCAGACGGTCGGTCGTAAATTACGTAGCCAAATCATTTAACGATATAATTTATTTATTTTATTTGTAACATATTATGCTGACCTCACTTAGAATGGGATAAGGCAAGAGGATCATGATGATCAATTTTCTCTTTAACAACTCATCCATATTTAAAATATATGCGAATTAGATGCTGCTACTATTCTATCCACACACAAAATTCTCTTTACCTAAAGATCACATTCCCATCGTCGTCCCAAATTCCAATTGTTCCCCTTGTTTCCGATATTGTACTTTGTTCTTCTACTCTTTACCTATTTACAAAACCTATGTCAATACAAGATATTCCCCTTTTTTATATCAAACCTTACACAAATATTCAAAGATCAAAGTTTAAAAAAATCGACTTATTTGCAAGTAAGTGTCACTAACCTTGATTATACATTTTATGACTATTAGTTAAACATGAATCAGCATTTGGTTTTTCTTCAAAAAGGGCGGAAGGACTAAAATTTATTAATCTTTTTATTGGGACATCGTTATTTATACATGATGAATCATCAATCATCAAATCGTAATGCATTACGATTTTTGTCGTGGAGCCTATCCTCCTGATGATGCTTCGGTTTCGGGGCGAAACGATCGAAATGCATTACGATTTTTGTAGTGGAGCCTATCCTCCTGATGATGCTTCGGTTTCGGGGCGAAACGATCGTCGAGATTGTGGTGGTGGGTGTGTGTGCTGCTTTTGTGTGCGTTGTTGCTGGTGAATTGCGCCTTGGGGTGCATGTGGTGGCTTGTCCTGCATGTATAAGGTGCGTAGATTTTGCCTGCTTCATACACATTGGCTTTGCATGCATTCACTTAACCCATGCGGATTATAGCAAAGTAGTTAGTTCTGTTATATTGCTTGTTATAATTTGGGTGCTGTGAACCTGCTTTTTTGTAATTAATTTAAAGTTTGAAACATATTTTCCAACTTTATAAGTAAGGTCATTAATATAATCATTCCTTTCAAACAGTTCAGCGATTACCTCGTGAAATGCGGCGCGCCTCGCGTCTGCGTCCTTCACGGGGGGGTTTCCGCACTACTTTCGCACGTACCCTCGCTTTTCACTGTGCCGACTAAAAAAAATGGTCAAAAATAACATTCCCTGTAAACATTTGTTATAGTTCGTCAACATCATCGATACTTATTATCTTATAAATTAAATTCTGGTGTCTCTCTGGAACGGCTTAACTTTTTTGAAATTTTATATACATATTCAGTAGGTCCGACAATCGGCTACCATCTATTTTTCATACCCCTATAGAAGTGGTTCACATTTTTTTTTTATAATGTGCACTAGAAATTCCCTAGAAATATTTATATGGCAAAACAATGTTTGCCCCGTCAGGTAATAAATATATGTATTTTCTCTTTATTTATCGGGTCCTTTTAGCGCTTGAAGTTTATCTTAGATCCATAGTAGCCTAATTATATCTACTTTTACACGAGTATTTTACTTCTATACAAAGTTTTGCTTGCTCAAAAATCGGTGCTGCAAGAATAATTTGTATAGTTCGCAAATTATAAATGCGAGAGTCTGTCAGTGAAAGCCTCACAGACAAACGTGTATTAGGATTTCACGATTTTCGCTAGAGTTCATATTGATGAAATTTAGTAATATTGAAGCTTATATACGGCTAACATAAGGGATAAAACTATACCCATTTTTATTTCCGAAACAGTAAAGATACCTGACATAGCTGAGGTAATCTAATACTAATTCGGATTCGAGCTAAGTCGCGGGAACAAATAGTATACTCTTTACGGTGTAACGCCTCGTACGCACCGGCGTAAAAAAAACGTCGCGTTAGAATTCCGCAATAGGCGTTAGAATTTTCTTATGGTATATTCGGCTAAACGCCCTACGTCCTGCTGCTGTAAGTGGTGGAGGTTTGTCCATGTGTTTTAACGAATCCTGCGTGTAACGGGTATGAAAAAACGGATAGTCCACTATATATTTTCTATTTACTGTGTCGCGGATTACAGCAAAATAATTTTTATTTTTACGTTTGTATAATGGATCTCCACAAAGTAACGCCTAATTCTATAAATTATATACTCATTCGTTAAAAACTCCTAATTAAAACAATATATTGTATAAAATCTACTAAATCAATATAGGCCTAGGATTTTCTGCCCCCCCTTGTATAAAATTCTGGCTACGCCCTTGCGTATATATATCTTCACATATCTTATTTTAAAAAATAATGTTAAAACATTAATTTTAAAGTTTTTCAAATTCAAAATAAAATATAGCGATAGATGTTGTCGGACTGTACGAGGCTATTAAAATATAATTTATAATAATGTAAATGTCAGGAATAACGTTTAGTGTATATTAGATACTATTTTGTAATGTTATTTATTGTGACACCATCTCAAGAATGTCTAATTATTAAATGATAAGCCTGAGGCAAGTAATGAAATAAGTGATGTGCAATTTAATCATTTTTTTAATTAATAAAATTAATATGAAATTTAACTTGAGATCTTTCATTTGTAATTCACAAATACGGTACAAAAAATGTTAACTAGAACTTAGATTTTCAAAAGCAAAATTATATATTTTATTGATGTACACACCCGCCGTGTGGTATCCGGCTAAGTAGAATAGACCACCCTCATTTCTTACCGAGGTGTCGTAAAAGGCGATTAAGGTAAGTTGATGTCAGGCAGGCAATTTTGAGACACTATATAAGAGAACAAGAAGTGATAAGACATGAACACTTAACATTCAACATAGTTTGTTTTAAGATGGAATATAATAAAAATCGTTGTCCATTTGTATTAGACGTGTAGAAAACGTGTAGAAACACCTTCGCTGACCTTTTATAGTACATTTATTATAGAGAACTGTACAACAATAAAATTTATTTAAAACTAAACTAAAGCGTTTAACCTTTTATAATGCAGTATGCGTTTTTCCATGTTCCCTTAAGAAAAAGGTTTATTTTTTAATTTATGATGTGTTATCCCGATATTAGCCTTAAATGAGCTTAATTTTATCAATATTGCTCCAGTGGTTTGGCTGTGAAAGCGTAATTAGACGGACGGACAAAAGAACAAACAAACGGACAGAAATAAAAATAATAGAAATATGTCTTGCCGCCTTATAAGGCTTTATCAGTAAATCTTCTTTACTGCATTTAAGCTGCAGTAGTGTAAGAAATTGTAAAAGATCTATTTCAAATGCACATTTAACTGTATTAATAATCTAATCTGTGTCTAATTGATAATTGCAATTTATCACACGCTTTTCGGTGAAGGAAAACATCGTGAGGAAACCTGCATATCTCTAGAGAATTCTGGAGATATGTGTAACCTACCAATCCGCATTGGAGCAGCGTGGTAGGTCTTAGCTCCAACCCTTCTCTTCAGAAACGGAGAGAAGAGGCCTATTCCCAACAGTGGGATTGTAACAGGCTGGTACTTTACTTTTTTTTAATAATCTAAGTCTCTTTATTTTGTAAAATTTTTGACTAAACTTTACTTTGGCTAAAATAGGTATTGATTAAAATGTATAATTAATCTAATAGAGACAAATCATAGTCTCAAAACAATATTTTGTCAAGTAGTCAACGTACACCCCCAAACTCCCATGGTAATGTTTTTACCCCCTATCACGTTATGAATGGAGACTGGTGGGACGGAGGGGGGAGCGGTCAACGCCGCTTCCCATTCGCCGGCCGTACTCCGCCGCGAGCGTGTGTCCTAGAGTGATAATACGCTCACCAAACATTCCTCGCGTGCAGTGAATTTTCACGATAGTAATTCGCGTTAAAAACAAATGGGCATCGATAGTGAAACCTAAACTTGTGATACGCAGTGCTTCATAGAATTTATATATTTATTTTTATGGACTCAAAGTTGTAGTGCAAGTTTACATTCCTTCCGAGTTTCGCACCGCTCGAGAAAGGACCGTAGAAGCGTGACAGTTTGCTGTGTATTGTGCGTTCGAGGGAGTTTCCTCTAAGTGCTAGTCGGAGGCCGTTGTGGAACCCGGCCCCGACATGGAGAGTTACTTCGACATCTCCAACGATCTGAAGGATGTCTGGGACGCGGACATCGACCCGGTGAGTTGACCTTAATGTTATCTCGTTGAGGCGAAGCTAATTTATTATATCGCGCCGAATTTCGCGAATGTACGGTTTAAAATGTCATGAGATCATATTGGAATTTGATAAAGTTGATAACAAATAAACGATTGCACCTCCGACCGACCTTGTTTTGTAATCAAGTCACTCACCGGCATTGCTAAAGAGTGCTAAAGGTGTAAGAATCACGACTGCAGTATCGCTGAACTTAATTGCATTCTTGTTTAGGACGTATCCTACGACGAATTGAGGGAATTCGAATAATTTATCTTTCCGGCTTTGATCACAGATATAGATATAGATTCTACTCTGAAACGATATCGAAAGATAAAAAAAAACTTAAAAGGTTTATTATTTATTGCCTTGCTATCTATATCGGTATAATGTTATTTTAATTGAATATTAGTTTGCCAAATTATATATATTAATTGATTAAATCTTCGTAAGTATGTTTGATTATAATACATTATAGTTATACCTTCTTTTTGATAACGGTGTAGAAGTTCAAACCAGAAGAATGTTGGTTGGTTGGTTGTTGTTATATGTGTTTCTACTAAGATAATTTTTTGGCATTAAACTGCAATAATTATGACTCACTTATAACCATTAACATTGTTGAAACTTACAAAAATATTATTATATAATAGAATTTTACCCCACTGCACAACTTCAAGGTTCTGCTGTTTTCGGAAAGATGTTTCAAAAGACTATCCTGCATTATTTCATAATTCGCGCTTTCTAATCAGACACGCCTATTTATTATCAGCCTATATGCCTTTTTATAGATAAAATATGTTGAGTTTAATTATTCATGTATTCCTAATCAAAAACTGATATTTAAAAGATAGAAGCGGCTTACATTAATGAATATGATATGGACTAAATTGTTAAATCTGTCAGTCTGGATAATATACCAATAATTTTCCTATATATCTATGTACTATTTATGTACTTCTGTAAATTATATAGGTACCCGTTACTACCATACTTGTAGCAGTACTGAGCCGTAACGGCGGAACGGTAAAAGGGCATGACTGTTATCAAGGTGTGGCGGGTTCAAATCCGGGTGCTTGTTTTGTCAATAATTTACTTGCTTAATTGATAACAATTCGTCAAAGTTTTTGCAGTGAAGGTTATATTTGTAATTTATCTATACACATAGGAAGAATGATGTGTCTAAGGTTCAATTCTGTGTAATAAAACCTTTCGACAAGAAATGCCATAGTAGCAAGCCGATACCTAGCCATCATTATTTAAAAATATATAAGAATACCTATTATTTAGCATACCTTGTATTGACCCCATTAATGTAGTTGGTAATTTCTTAGTAATACAATTGTTATTTTAATTATCCGCTAAGTGTTTATTAAGACAATACTTAATGAATTTCCACATTCATTAGAAACAAGTACCTAAATTAATTAGCTTAAGTGTTGATACTTATACAATGTTGGTTAGTGATCAACTTTCTTGGCTTTGAGCGATTTTTATAGTACACTATTTTTTTTAATATTAAAAATGGATTTTAAATTAATCGATTGTATACATTTTATTAGGTAAGATATGCGTTTTTCGATCAAATAATTTAGCAAACTAGACATTTTAATCGAATTTTGCAAACAACGCATCAGTGTTATTGCTTTTACCACAGCACTTTAATTCTAATTAATTATAATAACGACTTGGCTATTTTATTCTACATGCAAATAAGATGTTTTCAAAAAATAAAATTGATTACTTTTAAGTTAATCGATTGTTTACAAATCGATTTAATTTAAAGGCACTCCAAGTCACGTTCCCTAGCGTTGAGAAAGCGATGACATACGTTGGCAATTGAATGCCTGCTCTTCATTATGGGTGATGATCAGTGATCGTGTGATCGTCTATAATAGGCACAATCCCCGTGAAAGTGTCCATACGATCTGCGCATTATCATACGATAATGATTATTTTTATCACCCACCGATGCCTTTTGACGCGAGTGTGAAAAACCGACAAATCTCGGTTTGTAAGCGATTGTAGACGATGAGTTTTTTAAATATATGGGAACTTACACACACGGTTGTCCGCCCCCAAAGTAAGTAACTTAATATTTGTGTTATGGGTGACAGACAACTGGTAATATACTGTATATATAATTTTAAATACATACAAATATAAATACAAATATACACCCAGGCTCTAAGAACCAACAAATTGTTTATAGAAAATGTTGGCCCTCGGCGGGAATCGAACCCGCGACCTGCGGAGCTGAATTGTCTGTAATCGTCAATTATGAAGAGGAGCAGGTCATAGGATTATGTCAAATCAAATCAGATCAAAATAATCTTTATTCAAATAAGCCATTTTGGGCACTTTTGAATCGTCAACCATCAATATGAGTAATGAAGCTACAACTGATTCTCTTACCGAGAAGAACCAGCAAGAAACTCGGCGGTCAATCTTTTAAACATTTTTAATTATTAAACTGCTGCCTTTTATGAATCTGACAGGATTTTTAAATCCAGGCTATGGATCAGGTGAATCTTCTTATATATGTCCAAACTGTTTCATGAATTTTTTTTCGTGGTATCCTATTCTATTGTTCTAATGTATTAAAGTTAAACTTAGGAAATATAGTATTTTTACACAATAGTTTAATTTAGATAAAATATTATAAATAATTCTAAACTTTGTCTTTTGTTTTGTTTATCGTACGTTGTTATCTATAATAGCATGCTGTATAGGTGAAATTATATGTAATTAGCAAATAAGACCAACTATTTATGGATTAACATACATGTGACTTTATTGGTACGCGATCATTAAATAAATTAAAACAGTTCAGTTCAGTTTACGCCTCGTTAAAGTCGTGTAAAGAGCTCATGAATAAATATTCTGGATGGGCTCGAAACTTCGGGCTAACTCGATAAAATTAGACGTGAGTATTGCCTGTGTCTACACATTAACCATGAATATTAGTCACGATAGATTATTGTTATCCAGTTAAATACATAATTTGTTACATAATTTTTATTTTAAGTGGAGTTTGTGCTTATAAATCGTAGGCAATAATAGAAAAATTACTTTACATTTTAAGTAACTCCGAGTCCATTCACTTTCGAATGGTATAAATATCCAATAAAACACTGAATGTATCAATAATATTATACGAAATTTCGCACACGTGGGACTGCATGCTAATCTGCCACCTGTTCATGTCGCTCCCATGACGTCAGGTTCCAGTGATAATGGACAGTAATCCGGCTAAATTTGAAAGTGGTGCCATTCACAACGTTTTGTTCGGAGTTGAGCGACCACCGCATATGTATGGGTTGCCCCGGCAGTTATTTCTTATGGTAACATTACGGTACACCGTGGTGCGACGACCTGGCGCGTTGAACTAAGAGGCCCGACGTTTCTATTAAATATACATATAGAATCGAAGCCTGAACATTTTGAACATATACTAATAGTACAAATAAGGTGACATCCACTTAAAGTTCGCTAAACTACACGCCAAAGATCGTCGGATCTCCGGTCTTTATTTTTCTTTCATTGCGAACAACCGTTATTGTATATTACTGTATATTATGTGTTAGTTAATGTAATGTATTATAGTTTAGTTAATACTATGTATAGATGAGTGAGCATTCTTTTAAAATTTGGCTTCATAAATAGGGCACAGATTGCGAATAAATAATACCGTACAGAAATATACATGGAAAATTTAAGCTTAAAAAAATACTGTATTACTTTAAATAATACAAAATAAAAAAAAGAGCTGTAACGGTTGGTTTATCTAGTTTAGCTTCTATTTTGGCTATTCTAGTTTAGCTTCTATTTATCTAGTTTCGCTTCATGTAAATTATTTATCGTATACATTTATTAGGAAGAGGAATTCACCCGCGTAATTATACATCTAATATGCACAATATTACTGCGTTTAGCGTTTCATATTTTATAGTAAACAATTTCATAATCTCTACATAGCCACAACGTACGTGTTAGAACCATTCACAAACGGATAAAAGCATTTCCTGTATCCTTGTTTTTTATCAAATAAGATTAAATCACAATGGCTAATTAAGATTCTCTTTTTTTACGCGAAACTTGAATGCCGAAACTCTTGTAAACATATGCTACGAGAAGAAACGATGGATTTCATTTACTATAATCCTATACTTAATTTGGTTTGCTCTTCATTATTTCACATGCATTTGTCAGGGGTACAGTGACATAGATTTTATGAGTCTTAAGCCGAACGTCCACCGCCAGCTGAAATAATAAGGAACTAAGCTATAGTACGCGACATTAAGTAATGCACATCGAGGCTCAGAGAGAGAAATCGGCTAGATTCTGCTTCATAGAGCATTGTCTCTGTCGCACAGACTGACGAACCCGCATGTGACAGTGACAGCGCTCTACGAAACCGAATTGGCCGGCTGTTTCGTTCTAAGTTCTCGATGTGCATTATTTATTGCCGGGTACTATAAGTGAATTAAAAATAAAAAAAGGTTATTTATAGAATTAGGTTTACTGACGTCCATAATACAAAAGTAATGAAAATATTATTTTGCTATATCCGCGATAAAAGAAAATATAGGTATATAATGCAAAATGTAGCGTGTACTAACCGTTCTTATACCTGATACATTCAGAAATCGTAAAAGCTCATGCACTGCCCACAACCATTACCATACAACACAATATTTATATTCAATATTATATCGATCAAATAATAAACATTCTGGATAAACAATTTTTATAGCTATTTTAGTCGTTAATTGTGAGAATATTTGTACTATAAAATTAGTATTTTTTGGAGGTCTGGTAATAGATAATTTTCATTCTTTTTATAAGCTTTTATTAAGCTTGTAATGTACTATACATTACCCGGCATTAACTAATGCACATCGATGTTTAGAACGAAACAGCCGGCCAGTTCGGTTTCGTAGAACGCTGTCAATGTCACTCAGTATGTGACGTTTCACGCGGATTCGTCAGTTTGTGCGACAGAGACAATGCTCTATGAAGCAGAATCCGATAGCCGATTTTCTCTCTCTGAGCCTCGATGTGCATTATTTATTGCCGGGTACTATATGTATATGAAGGTGGAATCTTGCAAGTTAAATTTGACCCACTACCCGGTGTCCGATTGAGCTGAAATTTTATATACTGGCGCAGTCCCGATGACAGTGTTTAAACCTGATGCTGCTGCCTAGATTAAAGATGAGGGAACTCTTGCACGGTTAACAGTGTACATATTTTTTTTATAAAAGCTCTTTTTAATAGCTCTTTTAACTTGACTTGTTCAAACTCAAAAGGGCCGTGAACGAATAACATTTTTAATTTTTAACATCATAGATATAATAATAAAAAAAGTGTAACTTTAATAATTTATTTACTTTTTAGAAAAAAACAATGCACAGCGGTGACGTTCCAAATGGGAAAGTCCGTACAGAGAGAAATACTTATCTGTTAATGATAGATATCCGGCTTTAGGTGTTATCTATTTACTTAATTAGATAAGATAATTCCAAAATTATCTGTCAATAATGAATCTTTTTAAACAATAAAAATGCGTTTGGAAATGGCATGAGTTGTTTTGATAATGTTAAAACGTTTTCTATGGTGATTTACGGGTTATTATGAAAATTAAACTATATATAAATATATAGAATTTTTAAAAGGAGATTAGATTATATAAATAAATTATAAAATAAATAGATTACGATTTAAAAATGATTATCGATGGAATAAGATTTAAATTCATTAAATTATACAAAACTTTTCTCGTTTGCTGTGATATTTTTAAAATTTCTGGTTATACATGACATATTTATAAAGACCTTTAATAAAGAAGTGTTATTGCTGTCGACTATATATCTTTCTGTCTTTATTTATCTTTTTATTTTATTGTATACTTTGGTTATTTTAAGGAATATTATACAATCAAGACTGTAAATATTTTGGTACTGTAATCATAAATTCGATCGCTTAAAATATTTATAATGACAAATATTGAATGTTCTACATGCCTTTAAGTGACGTTTTCACCCAGAACAAAAATTTAGACACTAAATATGTAATTATACATATAATTGTAGCTGTGTTCATGTCGTTGGTGTGTCTTATATAAATAAATAAATAATAAATAAATCTTACTTGAAATCTTTATTTTAAATAATAAATATAAATATATGGGACAATTACTCACACGATTGTCCGTCCTCAAATAAATAACTTAATTCTGTTATGGATGACATATTATTGGTAAATATACACAAATATAATTTCAAAAACATACTTAACGACATATATATACATAGATTCCAAGAACCATCAAATTGTTTCAAAATTGTTGGCCCTCGGCAGAAATCAAACCCGCGACTCACGGACCTGAAGGCAGCCACTGCCAACTGCGCCAACCGGCCAGTCGTATATAGTTTATATTGTTGGTCAAGGTTTCTATATCGTATAAGGAATTATATACTCAAATAGTCATTCGGTTAACATTTATTGATAAGCAATATCACAATGACTGGAGATATCTTGAGATGTTGTTATCAAGTTTAGGCAAAAGGAAAAGGTTTACTTATACAACGGGTTTACTGAAGGTTAAAATATTTCAATGCAAAGCTATTATAAAAACTCGAATACCGCGAAGGTAGACAGAATAATTACTTACAATAAATTCTAGGTATTTCGATGTGGTACAAAATATGTTTTTGGAAAATTTACATGTAAAATAAATAATAATTGTATTTATAAATAAGTGGCTCTGTAGGCGGATCCGCCTGCGTGGTAATCAGAGTATCATAAAGTTTCCACTTTACATAAAACCGTAATCCACTATTATCCTAAACCTTCCTCAAGTATTGCACTATCTTTTAGTAAAAACCGTACTAAAATCCGTTCAGTAGATTTTGAGAAAATTGATCACATACAGACAGATTTTGGGAATTTTGTTTATATTAAGTTCAGATATACATATAATATGGTAGTATAATAGAACCTAACATATATTTATGAAGTTCATTATCCCTAACAGTACTATGTATAAACCATAGAGTTATAATACTAGAATAGGGGATCTAGCGTAAAATGTGTCCATTGACAAAAAAATGAGAACTATTATCTGCCTTTTTTATATGTGATTAGACAAAGATTCATCTTCCCTCTCTTATTTATTTGTTTCTACACTCAATTACAAGCCTCCGTATGGCTCCTACTCTAGTATAATAACTCTATGGTATGCAAACATTAAAAAATAAGTGAATTAAGTTAGTTAATCTTAATTTCTATACTGAACTTAATTGTCCGCAAAAGACCACATTTCTGTTATATTAGTTTTATTGGATATATCGATTTTGCCTTTAAAGGTTTCTTGCTGACTAAAACCTCAGTGCCCTCTTCTTATATTTAGACGGGACTAAGTTTTTTAAGGTTATAAAAAAAGCGTTTCAGATTAGCGTAAAAATGTACACAATTTATATTTCTAAGCGATCACCGTCTGGGATTTAAATGAGCGGTTTCAATAAATGCCTTTGTGCGTCAAATAAAAGGGTTTTATCCGGACCTTTGCTCGCGAGGCAGAAAAAATTATGTAACAAAAAATAATCCGTGCTTGAACCTGACGATAATATTGGGCCTTTTTTATACTTTTCATTACTAACCTTTTATTCCAATTAGTGTATATTTGACCTCAGTATTTGAATATATAATGTACAAGTAATAGGAGACTATCCAATATAAAGAAATGTTAAGGTTTCAAAGAATATACAACGAAAATGGAGATAATATATATATAATAATAAAATTTGTAGAAAACAACATTTTTAACATATAAAATGATTTTGATCTAATATATTGCTTATTAATAATGAAAATATTCTTTCAACACTAACTTCACCTGTAAAATTGTTTTTAGTCATAAATTTTGATTCTTATTGTGATCTTATAATACAACTAGCTGTCCGGCCAAGTGTTGCTGTGGCTCAATCTGCTTTCGAATTCCCGTCGAAACAGAATTGAAGAGTTTCAAAAATACTCCGATCACCACCAAAGATTAAAAGATCATCCGATGGGTCTTTCTAAAGATTGTTGGAAAATTTCTTTTAAATCGGTCAAGCCGTTTCGGAGGCTATAGGGGACATACAGATACAGACAAACATTCATAATTATATTAGATTAGCTACATGATTAAAATTAACCTAAACTAGCTAAGTAAGCTCATATCCTTTCTTGGTTAACATCTCCAACACTTTTAATGATTAATCGGTCAGCAGGAAATCGTTCAAAAATTCAGTGCAGTATTAACTAAACAGTGAGAATCTAAATAAAGCTGTTTAAAAAATGGAGTAACTACAGATATATTGGAAAATGATGCCGTAGAATGTAGAATAACTTGCCCTACTTGATAATCTAATCTCAAAAAAATTAATCACCGTCGCTTGGATCATCTAGATAGAGATGGATCTTAATATTATAGACATTCGTGATATTGGAGAAAATTAAACAATGGCAAAGCTATTGTATATATACAATATATAGGTTTTGGCGAGGAGTGTTGCGTCACTCACGATGTACCTAGAAACGAAAACATACTGTTGATACAAGTGCACCGAACACTATTGTTGTTCTCACATAATGAACAACCTCTACAGTACGATAGTGACATGACGTCGGTATATCTACACCATATTCAATGTATAAAGTTATTTCAAAATTAATATCACAGTGTTAAATTGCCACATTGTTAAATCATATGACTAAAATGACTCGGTGGATCGACGTGCCAGGAGACTCATTGGTGATGAAACCCTGAGAAATGCCAAATTGCAGAGTCTGCAACACCGGCGCAGGGTTGCCTGTCTATCGGTTTTCTACAAGATATATTTCGGAGAGTGTGCCCAGGTACTTCATGAACTTATTCCACCCTTGCCGTTTTATCATCGCACTGCTAGGCACCGGGGTAGAAGCTCCACCCTTTTGTCATCGACATCCCGCGAAGACGCACGCAGCGCTTCGCTTCATCATTTCTGTTGCACACAGCAAGGGAATGGAGTTCTCTCCCGGCATATATCTTTCCCAATACCTTCGATATGGGTACCTTCAAGGCTAGAGTGAATAGGCACCTTCTAGGTAAGCGCGCTCCATCTTAGACTGTATCATCGCTTACCATCAAAATCATACCATCAGGCATGATTACATTCAAGCGCTCCTCTTTGAAACAATAAAAAAAACAAAAGTATTTTAAATATGCATAACTAGATCCCTCTAGTCATGCATATTTAAGCTCTAGTCTCCCGGTCGAAAAAAAGATTGATGGATTTTTTGGAAGAATCATATGCATATAAAAGGAGTGGCACCACAGCAGTTAGATAATATAGGAGAATGGAGGATAACGGTATATGAGCCGATTCTCTTAGAATGGGATAAGGGTAAGAGAATAATGATGATCACAGTGCTGATCTGGAGCACCTAGGAACAATGCAAAAAAGTGACTTAAAATTTTGGGAAATTGCACGTTTTCTTTAGACGATCAGGTTTATTTTTGTCATTTATAAAACCGGGGAGGTTCACTGAAAAAACTATAGACCTACAAACCCTGCTGAACCCCTTGAAGAGACTAGATTGTACTAGATGGGCTATATTTGAAGAGGTTTCCAATACTATCGATTGTTAACAGTGTAAGGAACTTTAGCCTTCGCATTTGACTTCGAAAACTAATTGAAATTCATACTATATTATTGTATTATTGTTTGTTTCCTTCGATATCAATATTCTCTTTTACATTTTATCCCTATTAAAAATTCGACTGAACTAGAAGCTTTAGATTTTGCTTATTTTCACAGCATCATGTCATATGGCATAATACTGTGGGGTAAAGTGACAGATATTAAAGATTTTTGTTGCCCAAAAGAGAGCCATACGTGCTATCTATAATATGAGGCAATATGAAAATAGAAGTCTCTTCGCGAAAAGTTCAAGAAAATAGACATACAGTAGCGTCACAATATATTATATATAGTAATATTATTTCGTACGAAAAATATTCATATGTATCAAACCAAATTCGATGTGTATCATAGATATACACGAAAAGCTTGTAATCCCTGCGTCGCGCCTCAGCAGAGTTAGCAATTCATTCGTTGGTCTCGGTACTCGCTTTTACAACAAAATTCTGCAATCTATATTAGACTTATCTACAGAAAAGTTTAAATTAAGTGTACGAATTATGCTTATACGTAATGCATATTACACAATTGAAGATTATTTGAATGATAAAAATGCTTGGATTTGAAAATCCTTTCAGCTCCAATCAAGACTGCAAATAAATAATGTAAATTTAAATGTTTAAAAGATTGACCACAAAGTTTTTTGCTGGTTCTTCTCGGTAACATTCCGAACCAGAGTAGCTTATTAAATTTAATTGATCCTTGATTAAAAGTGCTTCAAAAGTGCTTGTATTAAGCCTACTTGAATAAAGATTATTTTGATTTTACTCTCTCTACCCAAAAACTCGCTTTACCAACACGAATTCCTTTCGACATAACAAATTCCAATTCTCCCTCTCTTACATGACCTCGTCCCTTGCTTTTTCTATACTTTTCATTATATTTAAAAACCCATGTCAATACTTGATATATTTTTTCTTATTTTTATATCATCACTTACAATAGTATAAGTATATAAGTATCGGTACATAAAGTTTATATTAACTAATTCATATATCAGTGATGGAACAATTAATTTAAAAAAATCATAACGACGTCATTATAAATGGATTAATATCGCTTAACTAATCGTGTGTTAATTAAAGGCACGTATATGAATATAGGTATTAAATTAAGATGTATTTAGACCAAATGTTCACATTCACATAACATATTATCAGGGTTGTCTATAAAGAACTGGTTCATAACGGCCGGCCTTATTTTTTTCATTATTTGTTTCTGTTGGGTAGCTATGTTGCAACACATGCACCGACCTTTAACAACCTTTTTATCGATAACAATTTAAGTCAAATAAAACACTGGGATAGCTTTGTTTGGATATCTATACATATATATACATATTATAAAAAAAATCCCCAAAAGCTGTCCGTCTGTCTGTGATCGTATTTCCTTAAATCTACTGAATGGATTTATATATGGTTTTTACTTAAAGGTAGAGCAATTCTTCCGGAAGGTTTAGGTTAATAGTACATTACGCTTTTATGAAAATTGTGTTAAAAAGCTTACGCAGTTGTTTAAAAGCTGGCCTTCTGGGAGATTAAATCGCGTGCGAACCGTAAACCAGCAGAACACCATTACACTAAAGTAATGTACTTAAGAATACAAACTACAAATATTCTACACAAAAGTCCGCGACAGCATGTCTCAATCTCTTATAGTTAAGTCACAATAACTACTTTTTTGTTCAAAACTTTAATTGAATACATAGATTTCCACGAGGGCGCAGACACATAGCTAGTAATGTATAATAAATAAATATATGGGACACACGGTCGTCCATCCCCACATTAAATAACCTAATACTTGTGTTATGGGTGACGGCTAACTGGTAAATATACCACATATATAATTTTAAATACATACTTAAATACAAATAAAATACACCCAGGCTCGAAGAACCAGCAATATGTTTATAGAAAATGTTGGCCCTCGGCGGGAATCGAACCCGCGACCCGCGGAGCTGAAGGCAGGGTCACTACCCAAAGCACCAACGGGCCATTAATAAGTCCCAGGGCCAAATTTTTATTTTCAAAAATAAACCTTTAGTCCGACGAGTAGCCTTTCTACGAGATCGGTATGTACGCGAGTGAAACCGCGGGGTTTGCTAGTTTAAATATAAAATTTAATATTATAGAAGTGCATTTAATATAAAATATTATAAAATCCTTTCTCCGTGCCGTTGTTTCGTCAAGTGTGTGAAAACCGGATTTCGTACGGCTGCTCCCATTCCGTCTCATTTAATCCCGATTACGGAAGAAACAAAAAGTAGAAAAGTATCATTATTTTTTTTCTTATTTTTTTTTATCGCAATGCAAAGATTTTATAGTGGAGTATATTGTACGAGGCTTCGGTTAGGGGGGGAAACGATCGTCAAATTGTCTTAGTTAACGTGTGCAGTGCTTCTGTAGTGTGCAGGTGGTGTTATTTAGTAGTTTACCAACCCTACTATCGACAATTTCTATTAATTAAAGTTTTTTATTCATAAGAATATATTTGGGATTACGCCGTGTGGTATCCGGCAGAACAGAATAGACCACCCTCCTTTCTTACCGAGGTGTCGGAAGAGGCGACTAAGGTAAGTTGACGTCAGGCGGGCGGCCGGTCGTAAAATACGTAGCCGAACCATGTGACAACATGTTTGTAACATGTTGTGCCGACCCCACTTAGAGTGGGATAAGGGCAGAAGTATGATGAAATATATTTAATAAATATATTTTCTATTTACCGTATCGCGGGTTATAGCAAAATATTTTTTATTATTACTTTTGTTTTATGGATCTCCGCAAAGTAACGCCTAATTCTATAAATTATTACTAATAAAATAAAATAATATAAGCCTATATTGCTGTTTTTTTTCCATATACAAGTTTTTTTTTAATACGTATATTGTTATTATTTAATGTTTTTTTTAAACAGCTCGTCCGTCGACGAAGGCCTCCTCTAAAGATTTCCATTTCTCCCTGTCTCTTGCTAATCTAATCCATTCTGGACCAGCAACTTTGAAAAGGTCATCTTCCCACCGTTTTGTTTGTCGCCCTTTATTTCTTTTGCCATCTCTAGGATACCATTCGGAAATTAATCTGGTCCATTTTAAATTGTTTTCTCTTAACATGTGTCCCGTCCCGCCCACTGCCTCCCACTCTTAATATTTTTTTTATTATTTTTTAATTTTATTCTATCTCTCCTTCTGAGTGCAACTACACTTCTTTCTATCCCATTTTGACATATATTTATTTTATTCATAAGTTGCTCTGTTAATGCCCATGTTTGACAACCATACGTTAAGCATGGCAAAATGCATATGTTGTAAACTTTTCGTTTTTCCTTGATTGGCATGTCTTCATTTTTCATTATTTCACTCAGGGACCAAAATCTTTGCCAAGTATGGTTTATTCTTCTATCGATTTCTTTATGCATTGTATCTTTTGCTGCTATTAACTTTCCTAAATATATATATTCTTCTACATACTTTATTTTTACATTAAATTATTACTAACCCTGGGCATATATTGTTTCTAAAAAAAGATGAGAATCCCTTGCTAATTGAAATTCAAATTTAAAGTAGCCTCGGCAATGCTTCTGACTCTTCGTTGCCCAGTTAAAGTTGTAATGGAAAAAGCTCTTTAAAGCGGTAATTCTTTATATTGGTGTACAGCAATTGTATGGACTGCTTGCCGTTAAAGCCGTTCAAATTGTCCGTTGATATGTTTTACCTAGGGATGTGACTTGAAGTGCGATATTAATTTGAGAATTAAAGAGAGAATATAAACTTGTTTAAGTGGACTAGTACGAATGAAAAATAACATAGTTGCGCTTTTTGCGAAATTCGATAAAACTGTGTATTTGCTGCCATGGTTGCGTCGAACATCACATTAACTTATCTTAAAAGGTGAAAAAGAAGAAAAAAGGGTAATTAATATAATCGATTGTTTAAAAATTAAGTATGCCGTGTAGTATCCGGGTGAGTAGAATAGACCACCCTCATTTTCTTACCAAGCAGTTGTAAAAGGCGACTAAGATAAATGGACCCGCCGTGTGGTATCCGGCTGAGTAGGTTGACGTTAGGCCGGCTGCCGGTTGTAAAATACGTAGCCTAATCATGTTTCAACATGTTTTTAACATGTGGCGACCCCACTTAGAGTGGCGTAAGGGTTGGAGGATGATGTTTAAAACTCATTTATAAGAATAAAATAATCGATTAATTTAAAAATCGATAATTTTTTAACCTCCTTAGTTTTACCGTACGTATAGATACAAGCGGTAACAGTGCGTGCAACCCTGCCTGGTTTCGTGTCGTGTGAAAGGCGGATCGTTTGCATTCCTCTCACCGTGCCGCAAACTTACCGTGAACCTCGCGTAATTCTAAACCCATCGCTCTTATTGCTATCGACATAAAGGTGAAAATTTTAAAAGAATCCGTGTCTGGGAGCGCTCGAACATATCACGAATTTAGAGAGTCGGTTGAACAATTGTCATTCTTTATTAGCATCGTCTAGCGGCACATTTTTCTCGATGTGGTTAATGACACCTGGTTCGGCGTTTTGAACTCCATATTCAAGTATTGAATAACCTCTATGACGTCAGTATCTGAACTGACTGTATGCTGTTAGCACTAACGGCTTTTACAGCGTCACTTGGTGGCACGGGCGACCGCATAAGCATCGTCGAGGTTTCGAAATGCAGATAGTAGAGCCCAAAAGCTCTACTAGTCTATTTAGTTAAGCAAATTTAGCACTACCTTCCTCTTCTCATTACGCAAGTTCGGCGATTTTTCCCCGATGTTCCGGTGGTGCTGTTAAAGCCGTAAGGATTATCAGTATATTCAATTAGAAAACAAAGTGTTTAATGGCTCTTAATTAGGTTAAGGTTGAAGCTGTAATAGCCCGGCGGTGAGACCGCGTGACTCGTAAGGGGATCACAAGTTCAAAGTCCGGGCGTTCTTCAATGAATTTATCTATTAACAATTGTGTCTAATTGATAATTGCAATTTATTACACGCTTTTAGGTGAAGGAAAATATCGTGGAAACCTGCATATATCCAGAGAATTCTGGGGATATGTGTAAATGCCATTCCGCTTTGGAACAGTGAGATGGGTCATAGTTTCAACTCTTCTCTTCAAAATCGGAAAGAGGAGGCCTAGCTCAGCATTGAGATAATAACAAGCCATTGTTTTACTTTAGGTTAAGGTTTTGTTTTGGTGAGAACTTGATCTTGTATAGTCACCATAGTATCAAGACTGTCATACACATAGAAGCCGACAGATTACCTCCACATGATTACTATCTTATCTGATAAATATGAAAAAGAAATCAAGGTCATCGACAACCACCTCGATCTTTGGCTTTTCTTACATTATTTATTTGTATACAAGGACAGTAAACTCACGCACATGCGCACACACTTTTTTATAAGTGATCGCAGATTAAAATAATCGATAGAGCAAATAAATTCCTCTAAGTTTAGGCCTCTTTTGCTCTGTGAGGGCTAAGAGTAATTTTGTTTTTATGGGTAACTTTTAATTTTCATTTCTTTCGATTTATGGAAACAAGTCTAAATTTATGCCAACTTGTGAGTGTATTTAAGTAAAACAAAATAAAAAACACAAAACCAAACTTACTTGAAATCAAAAAATGTAACAATCTGATTGTTCATTAGCATATAATATATTATATTAGATACTTATCTAGCGTAATCGTATTTGAGAATAATACGTGTGTTCATTAAAATTCCTGATTCATAATAATTGTTTGAAGCATCAAGAGAATTATTTTCAGAAAATGCAATTTCGTCATAAACGTTTCAATTTGCAGAGCAAAGTTGTAATACCACTTTTGCGGTTAGACGCCAACGGTTCAAACGAACAATTTTTCAATTATTTAAAATTGAGTGTTGGTTCAATTATTAGATGAAATAATAATGAGCTGCCTAATTGAAAATATATTACTGTTAATGCCTCTCCTTATTAGTAAGCACTAACGATTTGTTTGCGTGTATCACATAACATTCGAGTTAGACATACTATGATAGAACTATTAAGGCTAGTTAGTTACTTATGCATAATATTTTACGTAATTTTTTATTTTATTCACTCTTGCGATTTTGTCGTGGAGTCTATCTCCTGATGATGCTTCGGTTGCGGGGCGAAACGATTGTTGAGTTTGTGATAGTGAACGTGTGTAGTGCTTGTTTATTGTGGTGGCAGTGGTGGAGGTTTGCGCATGTGTTTTTACGAATCTGCATGTATCGGGTATGAAAAAACGGATAGTCCACCATACATTTAGCCCCATATATTTTTTCTATTTAATGTATCGCGGATTATAACTAATTAATTTTATTATTACTTTTGTGTTATCTCTAAAACAAATAGGATAAAAATATCAGTTTTTCCTTCTGGAACGGTTAATACAACAAAGTGTTTAATTCAGGATATTTATCGATTCAGCTGACGGGAATGATATTGCGGGTATAGTTTATTCAATTTTTATAAAATAATTTATCTATTCTGTATATTTTTTTGTTAGATTTTTTAATATAGAAATCTATACTTTGACAGTAATTATTATAATTGTTATATGAAAATTCCGGTTCCTCTTCATAATAGACGATTACGAACTATTATACGCGATCATGGTCGTGTAGAGGGCATACTCAGTTGTACTCGCCAATCATGGAACGTCTATGATCTATGATGCCTATAATCCGCCGATAGTCGGTTTTTCGGACGCGCATCAAAGGTGGCTGTGTGATAATAATCGTATATATTGTATGATAATAATAACTATATAAGGATCGTGTGAACGCTTTGCACGATGATCGTGCCGATTATAGATTACACTATCAACGATCATCGCCGATATTGAATTGTAGTTATTACATTCTAATACAAAAAAGTCTGCCAGCACCTTTATTGCGCGTATAAATTATTTCATATCAAATGAATTCTGACTGCAAGTGCGTTAAACAAATTACCAATTGATCTTATACTTGTTACATTTTCATTGGGGTGATGCATTTCGAATCTGTGAAACTCAAATTGTGATGTTGTTACGGTAAAATTAACCTTTGCGTTGTATAAAAACTCTTAATTCGTTACCGACATGAAGCCGAAGGTCACAGCAAAGTACGTACGTAATTTTGTTTATATTTGGACAGATGCTTATGTCCTAACTATTGTATGGCATTGAAAATACATTAAACATTTTATAGAACACAAATGAGTATTTTAGTTTACGAAATTCTCATGTCATGGGATGTCGAGAACATTCTATAATAAAATTTCACATTAATTTTACCTTTGCCATGCCTTGTGGTATCCGGCTGAGTAGAATAGACCACCCTCATTTCTTACCGAGGTGTCGTAAAAGGCGACTAAGGTAAGTTGACCCGCCGTGTGGTATCCGGTTGAGTAGAATAGACCACCCTCTTTTTTACCGAGGGGTCGTAAAATACGACTAAGGTAAGTTTACGTCAGGCAGGTGGATGGTCGTAAAATACGTAGCCGAATCATGTGATAACTTTTTTTTAAAGTTGTGCTGACCCGAATAAGGGCAGGAGGATGATGATGATTAATTTTACCTTTGCTATTGCAGCAGTTTAAAAAAACTATAAAAAGGAGGCTGATATAGGAAGCCTACTGTTGTACTAACTGTTGAAGATTACATGAAAAAAGTAAAGTAATGGCTTGTTACTATCCCACTGCTGGGCATAGGCCATCTTTCTCCTTTATTTTTGGAAAGATGGATAGGAGCTAAGACCCACCACGTTGCTTCAATGCGAATTGGTAGGTTACACATATCCCTAGAATTCTCTACATAGATGCAGGTTTCCTCACGACGTTTTTCCTACATCGAAAAGCATATGATGAATTGCAAGTATCAAGTAGACATAAGTTTTAATAGAAAAACTCACTGGTGCCTTACCGGGGTTTGAACCCATGATCATCTCTAGAGAGTCGCACGGTATCACCGTTGGGCTACCACAGCTTCATATTACATACATGATAAAAATGCGTAGATACATAGCTAATCTTGTACGAGATAGCAATGACGAAATATAACTATCATAGTTATAAGAACTTTTTTTAAAGAGCTCCGCCTAGTTTCTTGCTTGCTCTTCTCGTTAGGACAGCTCTAATAGCTGTCCTAACTGACAGTACTAATGTACTCAGTAGAGTTAAGGATTTAAAAGCACTTATTTACAAGTTTACTTGAAAAAAGAATATTTTGATTTTGTATCGGAAGTATTTGGAATTATTTTTGCATGACTATTGATATTCTATTGTAAACTATTTTGAAAACTGTCTATACTACTGTATTATAAATGTATGTGATTTAACGTATACAAGCACAATATTTTCGTTCGCAGAGTAAAAAAATGTAATATATTGCGTTATCAATCCGGAATAAGTGGATTATTGGGACGTGGGCGAATAAAATTTATCGCATGATAACGTTAAACTGAGCATTTTTCTATAAACATACATATTTTATATAATATAAGACCGTTGGCTTTTTTATAATTCCGACTTTAAGTCCTTGTACTATTTTGTTTTGGACTATTTATCCTACTTCGAGAAATCTGAGGTACACCCGAACCCCCTTATTTCAGTTGCTTCCACCTACATCCCAGTTAGGTCTGACCACCGAAAATATAGGCGTACAAAAAACGTCCTATATGACCCTGACGATCAAATAACGATCGCAAACACAGAAACACGTAATACACACACACAGCGTCTTCGCCGGCGAAGACGAGGTCCCAGTTTTCTGACGTCGGTCGGTCGTGGCTTCTCGCCATTCTTCCGACAGCGCAATGACTAATCAAAGTCATACCATCAACCCTCCACTACGCGTCGCCCAAGCCGTGGTCCGGCCTCACAGGAGGCACCCTGGGATGACGTTCCCCGACGTTAGAGCTCCTGCGCTCTACTCTCTGCATTTCGCAACCTCGGCGATGCTTCTGCGCTCGCCCGTCCCGCCCGGTGACGCTGTAAAAGTCGTTAGGGCTAACAGCATACAGTCAGTTCGAAAAAAAAGGACTCATTATTTCTCAATCACAATTAATCTTATCGAATTATCTTATTATTATCAAAGAACCTGACAATTAAAGTAAAAAAGTAAAGTAGCGGCCTGTTACAATCCCACTGCTGGGAATAGGCCTCCTCTCTCCGTTTCTGGAGAGAAGGCTTCGAGCTAAAACTTACCACGCTGCTCCGATGCGGATTGGTAGGTTACACATATCTCCAGAATTCTCTAGAGATATGCAGGTTTCCTCATGATGTTTTCCTTCACCGAAAAACGTGTGATAAATTGCAATTATCAATCAGACACATGAGTTTTAATAGAAAAACTCATTGGTGCCTGCCCGGATTTGAACTCGTATTCCCCTTGAAAGAGTCGCACGGTCTCACCGCTGGGCTATCACAACTCTTTAACAATTGCACCTGTCATACTGCCCGCTCTTTAATAGATGCTTTATCAATGTCCTTCTTATATAAATGAAATGATAGTCTGCCGATGTATGAACATCACGGAAAAACTAGTACGTATAAGGATAGATTTTTATGAATTTTTCTTAGTTTTATTCCTTTAACTGCTGGCCCAATCAACAAAACGTAATTTTATGTGAGTAATATTCATAGTTTTTGTATTAAAACCGGCTTTACTTACGTCTTATTCTATGGGTTAGCCTGAGTTCGAAAATGGTCGGGCTAACCCGATAAAATAACGTGAGTATAGCTGATTTTTATACATAAATATTAAAGTACCGTTATCAAATTTATATTTGAAAAAATAACGACTTATTAAAAAGCACTGTTGTGATGTGTTTTTTGACTATGAAGTGAGGCAAACGGTGTAGCGAGAGAAAGATAGTTGGAAAGGGCTAGTAAATAAAAAATCGCACAGTACAGCGATTTTATCGCAAAATCTAGCGCCAGAGAAAACAGAGATACTTCGTTACTATTCTATTGAAATTCTAATGACTATTTCTAGTTTATATAAGTTATGTTAAATATTATTTACTAATCATGCATGTATAGAAGTAAAAAGTAAGTAAATAGTGATATCCTGTTTGCTTAGCCTGATATAAATTTTCACTAATCGCGGATTATTATATAATAATTTTATCATTACTTATTTGCATGGCTACTAATGCATATTATCATAACAAACTTAAAACCTTATAATCCAAGTTTATATAGGCATAATCTGTTTAATCAGTAAAATAATTAAAAACATATCGTTTTAAGGAAGTAAATAAGAGATAAGAAATAAATTCGTGTTATCTTTCTTACAAAATGTTTTCTTACCTGTCTAATGCACTACAGCTTTTTTTACCGAACAATAATCTAGAATACACACTGTTGCACATCTTTATGATGTTTACAATAAATATCAATAGTTAACTTAATATATTCTTAATTTATCATAACAGGAAAATAGTTACAGATTATCCTCTTCGAGCATGCAGAGTATAATCATTTTTGTTAAGAAATACTTGTTTACTTATATGAAGACATATTGTTGGTTTGCTACAAATAACATATTATAATATATATAAAAAGTTTCTATATTTGTGGCTACAAAACTTGAGAAGTATGTAGGTATCTATTGACATATAAATTTATAAAGAACGTTAAGTTTTAGAAAATTATTCCTTTATAGTCACGTTTGAAGGGAAAATGCCATGGTTATAATCTTTCCAATGATTTATTTAACTTTTTACAGTTTAAGTTATATCTAAATTCCATGTCTGACTCGATTTCTAAAAACATACTATTTTATTTACATAGAAGTTTCAATCGATTTACCATACTGATATCACCTTTTACTCAACGTTTCGTATTGTTTTATCGAAATAAACAGGCTTTTAAATGACTATATTGTGGTTATTATAGTAGTTTATGATACTGTTGCAATAAGGGTTGTAATAAGGGTTATGTACAGTATCATACACTACTTTATCTACTCTCATACTATAATACGTAAAACGTACGTTTCCATTCCATGAACTCGTGGTAAGATTTAACATAGTTGCTCCTAGATTTCGTCGGCAACAGGTTCACGGTCATGTTTGACGCAACTTTCAGAATATCTGGTGGTGTACAATTACCACTATCCCCGCTCTCAGACATGTTTTTACACAAAAACTTATTTTTATACAAACAAAACTAAACTTCGTTTAAATATTGAATAGATTTTTTAAATGTCATATATTGGCGTCAAGGCGCAAACGTCGATTGCGCATGCGTGTTGCGTCGCCGCGGACCCATTCATTGAAACCTTTTTTTTAAGGTGTATCGTTATGATTAAAAAGTTACATTATGATACAGGTGTCCATACAAGACCTGTATCGTAATGAAACTTTTTAATTTTTTATTTTTGTTCTGTACGTAATGTTTGTCATAAGAATTTTGTTTTCAGTTTTATAATCTTTGTATTATAGTATCAGAGTAGATAAAAGTAAATACGTACTTCCATTTAACGCATTAATTAACAAAACATAACAGTGAAACAATGAAAAAAATATTTATTATTTATCAATAACATCCTCATAAGTCATAGACAATAATCCTTCGCCAAGAAAGAAAAACAAAGCGGCATTTTTGTGCCAATCACAACGGAATAGTGGTTAAATTTGTATTTCTGTAAAAAATTAACTCTGGCTCAATTATTATAGGTGATAATTAATATATCACGTAACTATTTAAAAAAAGAAAGTGCCCATAGAGCATTTCATTCTTTTACTGTGATTTTTACTTTAATAATTACGTAACTTCATAGACGTGTATATGTTATAACTTAAATAAATGGTTGGAAATAATTGTAATTAGATGGTTTGAGCTAGTATTTTGTAATTGTTCACCGTCTGACTAAATTTACTCTAGGTACATGACTTATGTTTCATGTGTATGATTTAATTTTAATTTATGTGTATTTGACTTATAAACGACGTCATTTAATTGTTGCATTACCAAAATTATAGGTATTTGTCCGTTCGAAAACATGGCGTCAGCGACGAAAAAATAAGACGTAAATTGTAACAATGTAATAAAGATATATTCAAAGTTACATTAAAAATATCTATCTGGTAGCGGTCTAATAGTTTAATAATAATTTAATCTTAATTCGTATCTAATTGAAAACTAAATTCGCATTTTTGCTCAGCCTTACGTAACTATCGGCAAATCGAAATTAGTTGCATGGTGGTTAAGAGCACGTGTCCCTTATCAGCACAGCGTTTGATTCGCCATGTTTCCATAAAAAATCTCACATAATTCTGCTACGCTGAAACAATCATTTGAAGGTGATTTAAATAAAATACAATATATATTTAGAAACTTTTTTTTGTTGTAGGTTATATTTAATGACAATTATAGAATCTATCGGAATCATAGTGAAATAAAACTTTTGACGCAATAAGTGGGAATCCGTGAAATAGTTCCGTTTACCGTATTGAAGACAATTTCGATCTAAACGACTATCGACCGACTGCGAGATGTCCTATCGCCTAAGTCGTAATTCTTGTTAATATTGTATAAGTTCAACATCATATATATCATAGCGAATCTTTACTCACCTACTAATAAGTAAGTAACGGCCTGTTACTATCCCACTGCTGGGCATAGGCCTCGTCTCTTCGTTTTTGGAGAGAAGGGCTGGAGCTAAGACCTACAACGCTCCAATGTGGATTGGTAGGTTACACATATCCCTTGAATGCTCTAGAGATATGCAGGTTTCGTTACGATTATTTTCTTCACCGAAAAGCGCGTGATAAATTGCAATTATCAATTAGACACATAAGTCTTAATAGACAAACTCATTGGTTCCTGCCCGGGGTTTGAACCTATGTCGTCTCTAGAGAGTCGCACGGTCTCACCGCTAGGCTATCACAGCTTTATCCCTATAACCCTTTAATTATCACGTCCAAATATTGTTTTATGCAATCTAGATGCTCATAATCACAACATTTATATGTTCTACAAACGATATGATCAGCCACAACTTTAGCTTCATAACTTGTGAAGCTCCGCTCGACTCTGATTTCTTTATATCTCCTCATTGGTGCCGGTTCGGGCTTTCACAGCTTCAAATACTCATTAAGTTCAGATTTTTTCTTGTATCTATACATCAATCAGTTCTGGTTGAAGATCTTAAGGGACATAAGTGTAATTTTATACTAGTACTGAAATCCAAACAGATGAATTCGCAAAGAGAAGCTAGTTAAAATTAAGATATTAAAATGATAGGATAGCACATTTCTTGTGTGTAACATTGCAGACTTCTAAAACATGATTTGCTTAAGGTATGCCTTAAATATACTCAATAGACGCAATAAACAATTTAAAGATAAACGTAAATATCTTAAAAGCATATTTTTTTCTTTCAACGTAGTATTTCTATAAACAGTGTGAAAATTTATAGTGAGTTAAATTTGATTTTCTATAACATAACTCTCGATTTCTGTATATTTAATATGTATGTTAAATGTATGATTGACTTTGATTGCACGTTTTATTTTATTACCTCAAAGCGCCGAAGTCTTGGTAATACTATCGTAATATATGCCCACGACATTTAAATATTTCCTGAGATTGTTTCCATATTCACGACATCCAAATACATCTTGAGAATGTTTTAATGCTCACGACATTTAGGTCCTGACAAAATTGTAACCACGACTTATAAGCAGCCTATGATGTTTACACAAATTAAAACATAATCATGAGAATCTTGTTGTACGAAAGAGCATTGCAGCGAGATCTTATCGGGCTTCGGAAGCCTAATGCATTGTAGAACTGTTGTTAATACACAATCATGTTTATGGTCAGCTAACACTATTAGAACTATGGATTGATTCATAACATTACTGTAAAGTAAGTAAGTATTTATAAGAATACTTTATAAGAGCAACTTAATAAGAAGACTTTAAAAGTCACGGTCTAATACTTTTTCTATTGCTGGTAAAATGCCTTATCTCTCCTTTGGAGCGAAAGGTTCTAGATAGCCATCTGCATTGGAGAACCTTTCGAGAATCCTTGGGGTCCCTTGGGGTCTCCCAAGGATTTAGCAGATTTAAAAGTTTCCCTAATGATGCTTTTCTCCATTCTAAGGCTTTATGAATTGTCAGTAATGTAACAAACTCATAGGTGTCTAAAAGCGATTTGAAACCATGATTTAATGAAGCTCATTTATGCTGACGAGTTTAAGTTATCAGCTTAATAGGAAATATATAAATAATGTTCCTGTTTCGAAAAGATAAAAACCATACGAACCTTGACGGTCCTGATTTTTTTTGATTTCTTATATATTCCATTCTATTTATTCAAAATCTAAATTCATTTCAGTAAAGAAATTCATCATTACTATATAATGGTTGGGACCTTCTAGTAAGTCAAGTATACTCATGTAATATGGTTCCGTTCACCAATTGAATTTATTAATTAATATATTAATTTTGAATTTTGAAAACTTTAGTCCGTCTGAGCTTCTCTGTTCAGCTATTAAAGCTTCTCCGTTAGGCTTCTTCTTCTTTTTCCTAACCTTATTCCACTGTAAGTGGGGTCGGCACAACATTTTTTTCTCTTCCATTCTCTCCTATCATTCGTCAACTTTGGCGCTACTCCTTTTAGATGCTTGACATACTTCGCAGGCTGTCGCAGCTAAAAAAAGAAGAATTAAACATTGAAAATTAGTACATTTTCCGGTTGAAATGTAATATTAAGAGATTTAAGTTTACCGTGGGCCGACTTGTTTGTCAGATGCCACCGGTGTAAACACGGCTCGGGTGAATTATGTATTGTGCCGCTCATCGTTTGTTTCCGGTGTGACGGATCTTCGAGCGGATGTGAGGATAATTGCAGTGGTATCGAAGCTGTTCACGATTTGGGTTTACCACCGTTACGATTTTTATTTCATGTTATCGTATCATCTTATGCACGTAATGGATCCTCTTGATGGTGCTGAAAAATTTAGTCATAAAAATCTTTCATCGCGTGCACTGCGGAAACTATTGATGATAAAACAAAAAAAATATTCTACATTATTATAAAACGTATCAATATCTACAAAAAAGTCCGCGATACCATGTATCTAACTGTTATAGTTTTGAAAATATAACTGCTTTTCTGCATTGTAAAAGTTGATAAATGTGGCGAAAATAATGAAACCATGATATTCACATCTCCTTATTAATCCTTATCCCACTAAATGATATTTTATTAAAAACTGTAAAATACTTTTGATCTTCGAGTTGATGTGAGGACAATTGAAGTGGTATCGAAGTTGTTCATGATTTGTGCTGTACCACCGTTACGATTTTTATTTGATGTTATCGTATTACGTAATGCACATTATGTAACGCATCTTATGTACGTAATGGAACCTATCCTCTTAATGATGCTTCGCTTTCGGGGCGAAACGATCCTAGGGATTAGGTTAGTGAGTGTGTGTAGTGCTTCTGTGGAGTATTGCTGGTGGTAACTTGTCCTGCATGTATAAGGTATGTGAACGTTGCTTGCTTCATACGCTTAACATTAGATAGATTCTCTTAACAAAAGCGGATTATAGCAGAATAATTCTATTGTAACTTCTGACCAGAATAAATACTGAAAACTGAATGTGAGGGTGCAACTTGGTTGTAATTGTAGCTTCATTAAATCTAATTGACTTTGACGATTCAAAAGTGCTTGAATAAAGATTGTTTTGATTTGATTTAATTGGATTTGTTTGTGACAGCGTGCGACTCCATTGCGAGGCTCTCGGGTTCAAACCCCGGGCAGGCACCAATGAGTTTATATAGTAAAACTTATATTTCTAATTGATAATTGCAATTTATTACACTCTTTTCTGTGAAGGAAAACATCGTGGAGAAACCTGCAAATCTCTATAGAATTTTAGGGATACGTGTAACCTACAAATCCACATTAGAGCAGCGTGGTAGGTCTTAGCTCTAATCCTTCTCTCCAATAAAGGAGAGAAGAGACCTATGCCCAATGTGATAGTAACAGGCCCTTACTTTACTTTTTGAATACAAGGATCGCTATATTATCTTTACAACCTAAACTCTAATGTGAAGATACCCTTATACTATGTCGCTGATTTCCTTAAAATTGGGATACAACGATATTTTTTTTACCTATATTTTAAGTATATATACAAAGTTCAATTACAAAAAAAACAGTAATATTTCTCCAGCCGATTAGTCACGTCAGCTTAACAAATAGACAAACAGATTTTCGCATTTGTAATATTAGTATGGATAAGTTGGCCGATGTTTCGTTTCCCCACGCAATAGAAATCAGCAGAAACTGTTCGTTCCATTCCAGTGGTGTTGGCACGATTGACTATTGAATCAAAAACCAATATCCGACTACAAACATTTTAACGGATTACAGCAAAATCATTTTAATAAAGTTCATTATAAGATCTCACAAAGTAATGTCGATTGCAGTTTCAATAGATTACTAAATAAATGCGATTTATAGAAGCAGGCGTTACTTTGCGTAATTCCATATTACAAGCACTATAACAGAACTAACTACCTTGCTATAATCCGCACGGGTTAAGCGAATGCATGCAAAGCTAATGTGTATGAAGCAGGCAAAATTTACGCACCTTATACATGCAGGACAAGCCACCACACGCACTCCACTGTATCCAATCGTAATACGTAATCGTAATCGCATTACGACTTTTGTCATGGAGCCTATCCTCCTGATGATGCTTCGGTTTCGGAGCGAAACGATCGTCGAGATTGTGGTGGTGGTTGTATGTGCTGCTTGTGTACATTGTTGCTGGTGGAGGCGCCTTGGGGTGCGTAATTGATATTCTTGATTTATGTAAATTTGTAAACAGTGCTTTCGAATCGTCAACTCTACTGCCGATTCGAAAAGCTGTTCCTACCGAGAAGAGCTAGCAAGAAACTCTGTTTGTTGCTCTTTTTAAAAATTAATTCTTATTACTACTTGTCATTACTTTTTGTACATGGAAGAGGATTAGCTATATCCACGCATTATTATTTATCATTTATCATCTAAATATTACCTTAAAACGGACCAAAACCATCATCAACCAAAACCACCCTGTCAAGGGTGAACGACAGGAATCCTCATTCTTTATACAGCATTTGATATCATGCGTATGTGCGTGAAATCTTATTATACACGTGTAATAAGATCAGGGCCTATACAAATGACTTTTGCTTCGCTCAATAAAAAAATCTCTAAGCAGAGAGGAAATATAAAAATTGTAAGGCATTGATTCCGGAAGTAAAGTGTATTATATGTCAATGATATAAGGGCATATCATAGATAAAAATAAAGGGCATCAAGTATACGACCTTTACGTGCTAATCAAATAATTACGTAACCCTATTTTGAGTAATAAAATTTATACAAATAAAAGGAACAAGTTCGAAAACAACTTAGTTTATAAATGACAAGCTGTTTCCGCGGTACTTCGTTTCGCGTCAATTTAAATGTTAAATACCATAAATTAATTATTATAATTGATTAATTCCTGGTTCCGAAGGCAAACTATTATTATGGTGAAGCATTATTGATATTTGCCTACGAATACTGGCTTAATATAAATTTGACAGAGAAATAAAATAAGGGATAAGTTGAACTTTGCACACTTTTTTTTAAATAATGTTTTTCTTAACCTTTTTTTTTATCCTGGTATATAAATAATAAAAAAAATAAAAATAAAAAGGGAATTTTTTAGTCTACATATTATCGTATTAGTTATCATATAGTCGTATTTTACGACCCTCGGTGAGAAGAGGTGATCTATTCTACTCAGCCGGATACTACACGGCGGGTCAACTAACCGTAGTCGCCTTATACGAGACCTAGGTAAGAAAGTGGTCGGTCTATTCTACTTAGCCGGATACCATACGGCAGGTCAACTTAGTTGCCTCTTACGACACCTCGGTAAGTAAGACGGTGGTCTATTCTACTCAGCACGGTCAGAACGATCTCCTGCCCTTATACCATTACCTATCTTTTTAGAAGAAATCAGTCTGTTACATGTGGTTGCAGAGCTAATTTTGTTAGTGGAAGGGAATGACAGTGTTTTCCTGTCAAATTTTCTTGTGCCCTATTCATATAAAAAATGTTTACTAATGTACTAAGCATGAGAGATCAATTAAAGGCAAACAACTGGAAGCAATATCCCGCATACATTGGACATAGGCGGTGTAGGCGCGGTAAACTCGCAGAGCTGGCTTACTATGGAAAGTTATTTGAAAGCAGTGTCAAAGAATAGAATACTAGCGGAACTCGCAACTTCGTTTGAATGGGCTTTGGTGTTTAAATCATAAAAATACTTAGCAATGAATTTAGCACAGAACCCTACATGTTTCATAAAACAGACTGCCTACTTTACCATCCTTCATGTTGATTTTCAACATTACTGTTTTTATTTTTGATTATTTCCTCCACATTTTATTTGTAAAAGTAGAATAGTTTTTTTCATGGTAATAACTCTTTTTTTCTATTACTCTTATTATTGTTGTTTTCTTTTTTATATAGTGAGCACAACGTTATTTAGCTTATTTTATTATACATGCTGAGTTAGCCTTTAAGTGGGATATATAATAGAAAACTGTAATTTACAAATTTATATTTGTAGATTAAACCAAATTGTGTATCACGTTGGCTTCCTAAATAAATAAATAAATAAATAAATAAATAATGTAATATATTGTTTTCTTTTCAATTTTCGAACTAAAAATGAGAATTTATTTATACTGTACTAGCAGTGTTCGCAGCTTTACCCGCGTGGAAATCAGTATGTCAAAAAGTTGTTCCAGCGTAAATCGTTAGCCTCTATTCACAACTCTATCTTACTGTGAAAATCCCATCAAAATAGGTTTAGCCGATCCAGAAAATCTACTATTAACCGAAACCTTCCTCAAGAATCACTGTACTCAATCAATAATCTAACTACAATAATCAGTTCAATTGTTTTTGAGAAAGTGGGTCGTATAAAGTCAGATTTGGGAATTTTTGCCTTGTGGTATCCCGCAGAGTAGAATAGACAACCCGCATTATTTAACGAGTTGTCGTAAAAGGTGACTAAGGTAAGTAGAACCGCCGTGTGGTATCCGGCAGAGTCGAATAGACAACCCTCATTTCTTGCCAAGGTGTCGTAAAAGGCGACTAAGGTAAGTTGCACTACCGCGTGGTTTCCGGTTGAGTAGAATAGACTACCCTCTTTCTTACCGAGGGGTTGTAAAATTTGAATAAGGTAAGTTGACGTCAGGCAGGCAGCCTTAAAATACGTAGCCAAATCATGTGACAACATGTTTTTAACATGTTGTGCCGACCCCACTTTGAGTGGGATAAGGGCAGTAGAATGATGAATATGCAGAGATGTTACCTTGTAATATAGGCCTCAATTGTACTAAATTTTAACAATATTTTTAGGCCTATAAATATATCTTTATAATCATCTATTAATGTAAATATCAATAAAGCATATACATGTTTTGTAGGATAGTCGGTTGCTGTCTAGTGTTTAAACCAGTAAACTTGGTAAGGGTCATACAATCTCATCTTCTTCATCTTCAACCATTACTGGTTCATTTCAATAGAAACTACGTCATCTTAGATAACATACCCAGTTAGGTCCGACCATCGAAAATATAGACGTCCAAAAAGCGTCCTGTATGACCCCGACGATCAAATAACGATTGCGAACACAGAAACACGTAATACACACACACAGCGTCTTCGCCGGCGAAGACGAGGTCCCAGTTATCTGACGTCGATCGGTCGTGGCTTCTCGCCACCCTTCAGACGCCGCAATGACTAATCTAAGTCAAACCATCAACCCTCCACTACGCGTCGCCCTAAGCCGTGGTCCGGCCTCACAGGAGGCACCCTTAGGACGACGTTCCCCGACTTAAGTAGAGCTTCTGCGCTCTACTCTCCGCATTTTGCAACCTCAACGATGCTTCTGCGCTCGCCCGTCCCGACCGGTGACGCTGTAAAAGCCATTAGGGCTAACAGCATACAGTCAGTGCGAAAAAAAAAATAGATAACATTGCATGGGCACAACCTAGGTCCGTTGTAAGAGAAGTAAGTAGAAAAGCGCCAGTGCGTTACAGATATCAGACTGGCGTCATTGGTATTTACAAAAGGATAACATAATATTTCGATGGACATTAATTTAACTGGGGAAACCCTCCCACGTGTTATTGTAATTTTGTGTGGCCTTTATGATTCCCGCTTATATAAATTAAATAATACAGCAGAGTTTTCCCCCGCGTAACAATATTTTATATATATATATACGACAATAATACACATAGTCGTCCGTCCCACATATATACGTATATATTTTTAAATAAATAAATGACAAAAACTATAACAGAACTACTTTGCTATAATCAGCGCCGGTTAAGCGAATGCATCCATCCATCAGCCTATAGCAGTCCACTGCTGGACATAGGCCTCCCCATGTTTGCGCCAGACATTCCGCTTCTCCGCAATGCGCATCCAGCTGGCCCCAACAACCTTTTTGATGTCGTCGGTCCAGCGGGACGGAGGACGCCCTACACTGCGTTTGCCAAGACGCGGTCTCCACTCCAGAACTCTTTTGCTACAACGGCCATCAGTCCTGCGACAAACGTGACCAGCCCACTGCCACTTCAGCTTGCTTATTCTGCTAGCTACGTCGGTTACTTTGGTTCTCTCGCGGATAATCTCATTTCTGATTTTATCTTTGAGAGATACTCCGAGCATAGCTCGCTCCATAGCACGCTGAGCAAGTCCTCCGGCGTCTCTGCAAAGATGACGATATCATCCGCGAAACGAAGGTGTGAGATGTATTTTCCATAAATATTAACGCCTCGTTCAGTCCAGTCCAGGGTTTTGAAGACGTCCTCCAACACGTTGGTGAACAGTTTCGGGGATATTACGTCCCCCTGTCTCACCCCGCGCTGAAAGTGAATAGGTCTTGTTCGCTAGTCCTTGATTTGAACGGTCATTGTTGCCGTGTTATAGATGCATCTCAACACCTCGATATATCGCCAATCGATGTGACATCGCTGCAGAGATTCCAGAACAGCCCAGGTTTCAATGGTGTCGAAGGCTTTCTCGTAGTCCACAAATGCCATACACAGCGGCTGATTATACTCTTCCGTCGTCTGTATAATCTGCCGAACAGTATGGATGTGGTCTACAGTTCTATAGACTTTTCGAAACCCAGCCTGCTCCGGTGGCTGGAATTCGTCAAGTCTGGCGGCAAGACGATTGGTTATGACTCTCGAGAACAATTTGTAGACGTGGCTCAGGAGCGATATTGGTCTGTAGTTTTTCAAAAGAGTTTTATCACCTCTTTTGAAAAATAATATAACCACACTCCTAGACCACGCTTCCGGTGTAGTGCCTGTATGAATAACGGTATTAAAGAGCTCTGCTAAGGCTTTACAGATAGGACGTCCAGAAGCCTTTAGCAGCTCCGCCGTAATCCCGTCATCACCTGGGGCTCTTCCGTTTTTAAGTTGCTCGACTGCCATACTAATCTCGCCACTCTCAACGTCCGGGATGTCTACTGTATAATGGCGCGACAGTGGTACTCGTGGATCCTTGGTATCCCGGGTACTAGGCTTATGTGCACTCGACGAGTAAAGCAATCCGTAATATTTCTCGACCTCCTTCTGGATCTCAGAGCGACAGACAACTGTCCTGCCGTCCGCTGCTTCGCGAGATGGCTTCTTCCTAAGGGTTTTTGAAAAACTTTCGACCCCCTATTCTGCTCAATAAGGGCTTCGATAGCTCTTGTATTTGAGCAGCGGAGGTCTCTGCGTACAAGTTTTCGTATCCTCTTAGAAAGAGCCCTATGTTCTGGCGAAGCGACTTGAGCGGACGGCATTTCACGTCTTTGTCTCATCAGATCCAGAGTTTCGGGAGAAAGTTTGGACTGCTTGCTTCGACTCGTCGGCGGAAAGTGCTTTCGACCCAGTGTACATACCGTCTGGTGAAGACGTTGTCGGTTATCTCGTTCACATTACTAGTGGTTTCCAGACAGTCGAATCGATTTTGGAGTTCCAATTGAAACTGCTCGGATGTACAGTGTATTTGGGGCAGCGTAGGTCGGAGAGTAGGCTTCATCATACGGGATCTTTCGGCCTTAAAACACATGTTCAAAGTGCCTCTTACAAGTCGGTGATCACTACCCGTATTAAACCTGTTGATCACTGTGACATCTCTAAATACGTGCTTCTTATCCGCCATGATATAGTCTATCTCGTTCCTTGTCAAAGTATCGGGGCTTTGCCAAGTCCAACGTCTCTTAGGCTTTTTCTTGAAGAAAGAGTTCATCAAGAAGAGCCCTTGCATTCCGAGGAAATTGACTAGCATTTACCCCCTTTGGTTCCTGTGCCCCAATCCATGCGTTCCGATTTTCGATTCGCCGCATCTTTGTACTCCCACTTTAGCGTTAAAGTCTCCCATAACAACATTGTAGAAGGCCGAAGTAGTGCCATGCAGAGCTTGACATTTGTCCTCATACATGGCTTCGACCTCCTCGTCAGTGTGCCGAGCTCGGCGCATATACCTGTATCACTTTCAGGGAGTACCTGTCGGTGAGTTTAAGGATAAGGTACGCTACCCGGGTCGACACGCTACTGAGTTCCACAACATTGTTAATGAGAGTCTTGTGAACCAGAAAACCGACACCACCTTGGGAAACCTCATCACCTTCACGGAAGTAGAGTAAGTGACCGGAATCTAGGGTAACCGTATCCTCGCCCTTTCTTCGGACTTCAGATAACCCTAGAATACTCCAGTTTATACGACTTAACTCTACCTCTAGTTCAGTGAGGTGATGGTCCAGCCGTAACGTTCGTCCATTATACGTTGCCAAGTAGATCGTTGGTTGGCAGCCTACCGTAACCCGGTGATTCTTCGCACCCTCCGCCCCACCGTTACCGCGACCGCTGCCGTAGTCGGGAATAGTGGGGCTGCCGGGAACTGAGGGCCGGAACTTTCTGGGCACTTCCATATGGGGGTTGTTGCCCATAGTCACCACGCTGGGCAAACGGGTTGGTGACCGCAGAGCTGACTGATTCGACAATAGAGGCGCTGCTGCCCACCTCTGGTCTGGGCTTTTAAGTCAGCTTAATTGGATGGTTATACCGCCATCAATCGGTCGCCATAGCCTCTTCTGTTATCGGCAGGGGGCACCACGTGCAGGTGAGGTTGACATTTGGGAGCACTGGTTGATATGCGTACTCTCCTTACCCCCCTTAAGCGAATGCATGCAAAGCTTCTATAAATCAAATAAATAAATAAATATATTCAGACTTGAACAACCAATTCAGTGTGTTAAAAAAATGTTGCCCCTCGGCGAGAATCGAACTCGTGAACCTCGGAACTGAAGGCGGGTTCTCTGCCATATGTGCCCAACGGGCCTATATCTATTGTTTTTGTTTTCAAATTTATTATATTTCAATTTAAAACAATGTACAACATCAATATTTATTATTGTTGAATAAACTAGATATCGCTCGAATTTAAAAATGATTTGTAGAATATTTATAGGTTTTCGCCAATAAAAATGCCAATTAAACCATTTTCCTTTGTTCAAATGCAAATTCAAAATATTCTAAATTAAATTAGACTGTTTTCTGTACTTTTGAATCGTCAAATGTTTAAAGAAGTTTGCACCTACCGAGAGAAACATGTAACAAACATTTTGTCACGTGATTTGGCTACGTATTTTACAACCGGCCACCTACCTGACGTCAAATTACCTTAGTCGCCTTTTACGACACCTCGGTAAGAAATGAGGGTGGTCTACTCTACTCAGCCGGATACACACGGCGGGCCGACTTACTTTAGTCGCCTTTATGACCCCTCGCTAAGAAATGAGGGTGGTCTATTCTATTTAGCCGGATCTAACAAGACATTCACAGCTGTCTACAGTACGAAACAATTTTTTTTTACCATATACACTAAATAAAGTACAAAAACAGATATATCCAATTATTATATATACAATTGAACTTGCGACTTAGTGTCTGGTAATTTTATCCCAGCGGTTGTCGGATGACTCCCACGCATCCGGCCTACACAGTGCAATGAAAAACAAGGTAAATAGGGCACGCGACGTAGTGTGCCTAATGCGTCCCGACATTGTGTCCCTAACACACTTACATGTAAGGCTGATCGACTACCGAGCGGTTACGGATTGAAAACAAGGAAACTTTACTTTGTTTGACTTAGAAATAAAAAGATGTAGTGCACGGAACTAAACAATTGAATTTCGTTATTATTTCAGATTAGTATTTGACATACAAACCGGTTTTCTGTCTTCTTCTTCTTCTTGTTCAACCGATCGACGTCCACTGCTGGACATAGGTCTCCTTAAGGGATCTCCACACCACACGGTCCTGTGCCGCTTGGATCCAGCGGCTCCCCGCGACCTTTTTGAGGTCGTCTGTCCACCTCGTGGGGGGTCTTCCAATGCTGCGTTTACCGGTGCGGGGTCGCCATTCCAGCACCTTAGGACCCCAACGCCCATCGGTTCTACGTACTATGTGCCCCGCCCATTGCCACTTCAGCTTCGCGACACGATGAGCTATGTCGGTAACTCTGGTTCTTCTACGGATCTCCTCATTCCTGATTTGATCACGTAGAGATACACCAAGCATAGCTCGCTACATAGCTCGCTGAGTGACTCTGAGCTTTCTTATGAGGCCCATAGTCAGCGACCACGTTTCTGCTCCGTAAGTCATAACTGGCAACACGCACTGTTCGAAGACCTTGGTCTTCAGGCACTGAGGTATTTCGGACGAAAAGATCTCGCGCAGCTTACCAAACGCTGCCCATCCGAGTTGGATTCGGCGACTGACCTCTTTCTCAAAATTGGACCTACCTAACCGGACCGTGTGTCCCAGGTATATATACTCGTCTACAATTTCAAGTACAGAGTTCTCAACGATGACCGGGTGGAGCGGAACAAGTGAGTTTGACATAATTTTCGTCTTGCTCATGTTCATTTTAAGGCCCACCTGTTGAGACACTCTGCTGAGGTCGTCGAGCATTGTGTTAAGGTCCTCCAGAGACTCTGCCATAACGACTATGTCGTCGGCAAATCTAAGGTGAGTGATGTACTCGCCGTTAATGTTGATGCCGTATCCGTTCCAATCCAAAAGCTTAAAGACGTCCTCCAATGCAGCGGTAAATAGCTTCGGGGAGATGACATCTCCCTGTCGCACACCTCGCCGCGTTTGGATTGGTCTCGTAGTTCCGTCTTGGACACGGACAGACATTGTGGCGTTTTCGTACAAACACTTCAACACTTGGACGTACCGATAGTCGATACGGCATCTCTGGAGTGATCTTAACACAGCCCATGTTTCCACCGAATCAAAGGCTTTCTCATAGTCCACAAACGCCAAGCAAAGTGGCCGGTTATACTCCTCGGTCTTCTGTATAACCTGCCGCAGCGTAAATATGTGGTCTATGGTGCTGTAGCCTTTCCGGAATCCGGCTTGTTCGGGAGGCTGGAAGTCGTCAAACCTACGAGCGAGACGATTCGTAATGACTCTTGAAAACAACTTATAAACCTGATTCAGCAGCGCGATGGGTCTGTAATTCTTCAATGAGGTGTTATCACCCTTCTTGAAGAAAAGAACCACCACGCTCCTGTGCCACGCTTTTGGCGTAGTACCTTCGTGAATAACGGAATTGAACAATCGCTGAAGGACTTTGAGTACTGGTTTTCCACCCGCCTTCAGGAGTTCGGTTGTGATTCCGTCATCACCTGGTGCCTTGTTGTTCTTAAGTTGTTTCAAAGCCATACTAATCTCGTATAGGCTGACGTCCGGGATGTCTTCAGTATAGTGTCGGGTTAGCTTGGCTCTTGGGTCTTTTGCCAAGGTGACAGCAGGCTGTTGTGTTGAGGTGTATAACTGCCCATAGAATCTCTCAACCTCTCTCAAAATCTCAGGTCGAGATGAAATGATACTACCAGTATCGGTCTTCAATCGCGTCAGCTGCCTCTGCCCGATAGACAGATCTTTTGCGAACACTTTTGAGCCCCTGTTACGCTCAATAGTATCTCGAATATATTCGGTATTAAAGTGTCGCAAGTCGCATTTCTGCGCTTTTGAAATCTGTCTATTGATCAGACGGTAGCGTGACGCGTCTACTGAAGACTGTAGTCTCATTTCGTTCCTCTCATCCATGAGCTTGAGAGTCTGGGTCGAGAACTTATTGGTTCTTTTACGGTGTGTCTTATAAAATTTGGACCCCACCGTATGGACAGTTTCCACCAGCCTGTTGTTCAAATCGTCCACAGAAGCGCAGTCCGCTAGGCAATCGAAGCGATTCATCAGCTCGAGTTGGAAGTTTTCGGGGTTTTGGATATGAGTTCGAGTTGGTCGGAGTGTGGACTTCACCAGTCTAGATCTTTCCAGTTGTACGCATATATTCAATGTGCCTCTTACCATACGATGATCACTACCCGTCTTTACGGTGTTAATGACAGAGACATCATTGAATATATGACGCCTGGTCGACATGATGAAGTCGATCTCATTTCTCGTGGAACCGTCGGGACTTATCCAGGTCCATTTACGATGTGGCCGTTTCTTGAAGAAAGAATTCATCATGTAGAGGTCCTCTCTCTCCAAGAAATCGGCTAACATCTGGCCCCTGTGATTCCGTTGCCCATATCCAAATGGCCCTACTCTTACCTCTGTACCACTTCGATTGCCTAGTTTTGCGTTGAAATCCCCCATCACAACAGTGTAGAAGGTTTTAGAGGCATGTATGGCTCTAGACAAATCCTCATACATGGCCTCTACCTCCTCGTCTGGATGTGCCGATGTCGGTGCGTAAACCTGTATGACCTTCAGCGAATACCGTTTGGTAATTCTGAGTATAAGGAACGCGACCCTGCTCGACACACTCTCGACTTGGACAATGCTGTTGACAAGGGACTTGTGGACGAGAAACCCGACACCACCCTGAGACTGTTGGTCACCCTCCCGGTAGTAAAGCAAATGGCCGGATTTAAGAATCATCGTGTCCTCCCCCTCTCTTCGGACTTCAGATAATCCTATCACATCCCACCGCAACTTGCTTAACGTTTCTTCCAGCTCGATGATCTTTCCGTCTTTCCTCAAAGTGCGTGCGTTGTATGTTGCCAGGTCAAGTCGTCGGGGTTGGCAGCGGAATCTCTGCCGGAGATTCTTAACACCCCCTGCCCCGCCGTTACCTAAACCGCTGCCAGAGCCAGGAATAGCGGGGCTGCCGGGAACTAGGGGCTGTGGCTTTTTACGTGTATCCATTAAGGGTATTGCCAATAATCACCACGCTTGGCATGCGGGTTGGTGATCGCAGTGCTGACCATGTCGCACCGACAACGCTGCTGCCCGCTGTCGGTCTGTTGTATTTAAGTCAGCTAAAGCTAAAGGTTTTCTGTATGCGGATATAAATGACTCAGATGTTCGCAATCAGAAATGAGTATTGGGAAGTATTTTTCGACTTTATTCTACATACAATTTTTATTTACAAATGCTTTATTAATCGTTCGACATAAAAAGAGTGTCCAGTTGCGACACTCTTTTGATTTATTTTTCACTTCTTGTCTGTTTCATTCTGTTACTCTGAGGTTGACTGAAAGAGATCCCTTTTAGGGATAAGTCCGCCATATACATATATGCAGGTACATACATATGTACCTGCCTGACACAGCTACTAAAAAGAAGCGGCCTGTTAATATCCCACTGCTAGGAATATACCTCCTGTCTCCGTTTCTGGAGAGAAGGGTTGGAGCTAAGAACTGATTGGAGCAGCGTGGTAGGTCGTTGCGGATCAAAAGAATCGCACGGTCTCACCGCTGGGCTATAACATCTCAGCTCAGCTACTAATACCTTACCTTATTACCCATTACCTTATTACCAGTTACCATCAGAGAAATAAAACAACACCATGACTATAGTCCAAACAAACATGTCCTATTTTTTTCTTGACCTTTTGTAACTATACGTATGTATGTACAATAAAGATATAAATAAATAGATGCTTTGAAAAGTACTTCTAATACACTATGTATTAGAAGTACTTTTCAAAGCATCTATTTATTTATATCTTATCTAATAACCACATTATGATGTTTGTTTTATATATTATTTTGTTTATTTTTATCCAGATAATCTGATTTATTTATGCTTAGTATTTATAATATTTTTTACCAGTTTATGATATAACTTCATTCCTGATCAGTAGTAAATTGATACACTACAGGCAAGCTGTAACAGAATATGGTAAATATGCTGTATAGCGTTTTATGCTTAATGTTTTTCGATATCGTGTCGCATCAAACTGAATGCAACAAGCATTAAGGCTGCTTGAGAACCCAGCGTTATTGTCGGTCAAGGCTGGAAACAGCTAATTGTAATTAACTGAATTGTTTACTACTGCAAATGGTAGTATAAAAGGATTAACTGATGTTTTGACTTGATAATACAAATTTATTGATCTTCGTACCTACATTATTTTTTTTATTTTTTCTTTCTTTCCTCCTTTCCATATTTCCCGTATTTCGCTTCTTGTTTTATTCCTTCTGTTACTCAAAGGTTGCCTGGAAGAGATCCCTTTCAGAGATAAGTCCGCCTTTGTACATGTGCTGCTTTTTTTTCTTTCTTTTCTTTCTAATTACTAAATAATTGTATGTACAATAAAGAAATAAGTAAATAAATTTATTTATGAATAAATTACAGAATTGTATAGTTATAACAAATGAACTAAAAAATATATATTTTAAAGTAATATAATCGCATTTGTAAAGTTACTAGGAATTTTTCCAGTTTATGTACAAGATACAACATGTCCACTGCTGGACATAGGCCTCTTCATGTGATCGCCACACCACACCACACCATCACGATCGATACAAGTTAGTGTTGAGTAATCTTTTCAATTACAACTAAGTCGTCGAATTCACGGACATTGAATTTTCTAGTTATCCATTAAATTAAGGCCACTGTAATACAACATTCTGACATAAAATAATGTCGAAGAGTAGCCAATGCTAGTGGAACCACTTTTGTCACACCACAAATTTATCTCGATTCATTACAATAAACAGATAAAAAATAGCTTTTAAAGGTTTTTTAATTTATTTTGCATTTGAATAGAAATACTCCAAATTCACGTGAACTAGTACTCTAGTGTTATACGATAACGAAAAATACCATAGATGAAGAGCTCATAAGGGCCTTGTTTGGACTCCAAAGTTGGGCTGACCCGATATAATAAGGACGTAAATAAGGTCGGTTTCTACGAATAATACTTACGATAGTTTAAATTCAAAAAGAATAACACTATTACATTTATCTGATAAGCGGCGAAAGTATGCATCTCTCATCGAAATTATATATTATCGTTATATACTGATGCTATTTGCACTTAAGATTCTAGGGTCATATGAAAATCAAGTGAAAGTCCAAAAAATCAGATCACACCTTGGTTAATTGCTTTTTAAGGTAACAAGAGGATTGACTTCATTTTATCACAAAGACTCAGCTTAGCGATTCAATGCGGAAAAGCTGCTAGTGTTCTTTGGAATATTCCTGATTTGGCTGACAGTATTAGCATGTATTATATAAGATAGATATAACTTCAATATTCTCGTTATAAATAAACAATAACAGTAAAATAAAAAAACAGCCTGTTACTTTCCTACTGCTGAGCATAGGCCTCCTCTCTCCTTTTTAGACAGAAAGTTTGAAGCTAAGACCCACCACGCTCCTCCAATGTGGATTGATAGCTTAACACATATCCTCTGAATTCTCTACAAATATGTATTTCCTCTCGATGTTTTTCTTAACCGAAAAGGGTGTGATAAATTATAAATATCAATTAGGCACATAAGTTTAACAGAAATAGTCATAAGTGCCTGCCCAGAGTTTGAACCCGTGACACTCTCGAAAGAGCTGCAGTCTCACCGCTGGGCTATCACATCTCAACAAACAGTATGATCAGTTAATACAATCTCTACGCAATAAAACAAGGTAAATTGCTACGCAGCGTATTGTGCTTAATACGTCTCGATATCGTGTCTACATCAACGTGAATTAAGGCTGCTTGAGAACCGAGCGTCATTCTGGGTCAAGGTGTTCATTAACTTAGGTAAATAAAATAACAATCGCACATTCAGACGAACCACAACCAAATTTAATAAATTCATCCTGAAAACTACATCGAAGTTATTTACACTATCATTATCAACATAGTGATGTTTAATTGTTGCGGAACGACACCAAATAACAATTAATGGAGAATTAGGTACAACCTCTTATCATTAATTATATAAATAACAACAATGTATCAGATTGATTAGAGTCAATATCGGAAAATTCAGTGTTCTATTTTTGCAGAAACTTCTCTTTATAACAATTAAAGATGCACATATGAGACATTGTCAGAGCATAAATTTAAAATTAACAGTTCTAATAAAATACGTCTTTAAATTATTTTTAGGATAGGCTCCACGACAAAAATCGTAATGAACGCATTACGATCGGAGCGAAACGATCGTCGAGGTTGTGGCGGTGGTTGTGTGTGCTGCTTGTGTGCATTGTTGCTTGTGGAGGCGCCTTGGGATGCGTGTGGTGGCTTGTCCTGCATGTATAATGTGCGTAAATTTTGCCTGCTTCATACACATTAGCTTTGCATGCATTCGTTTAACCCGTGCGGATTATAGCAAGGTATTTAGTTCTGTTATAATATGGAATTCCGCAAAGTAACGCCTGCTTCTATAAATCATCTAACATGTAATAGATTTAAGTTAGAATTCGAAAGCTTCATTTTGAATGCTCTTTATCAAAAAGGTGCGTCTACCGTCACATATTTATTTATATTCCGCCATTTGGCTAGTTTAAAGGAGATGCCTGAACACTCAGCATTCGTTAAAGTTAAATAATGTAAAACAAAATTCCCCCAAAGTTTTATAACAGAACTCAGCCATCGTATTTTCCCAAATCCTACAAAATATAGGTTAAAATGTACTTTAATACATAGTACAATTATCCTAACCTATCCGTTTAAAAACGCGTTTTTTATCTTCGGAGAAGGAATTTCGAGCATAGACAGAATCTTTTCAAGTGGAGCAGATTATGTATAGCTTTACATAATTTGAAAGCTGTGGTAGCCCAGCGATGAGGCCGTGCGACTCTCACGAAGATGCCACGGGTTCAAACCCCGGGCAGGCATTAATTAGTTATTCTTTTACAATGTATGTGTCTAATTGATATTCGCAATTTATCCCACGCTTTTCGATGATTTAAAACATCGTGAGGACACCTGCATTTCTCTAAAGAGTTCAAGGGTTATGTGTTAAGCTATCGTAAGCAGCGTGGTGGATCTTAGGTCACTCACTCCAAAAAAATAGGGATAGGAGGCCTTTACTCCAGCAGTGGGATAGTAAAAGGCCGTTACAAGCAATATAACAGCACTAACTACTTTGCTATAATCCGCACGGGTTAAGCGAATGAATGCAAACCCAATGTGTATGAAGCAGGCAAAATCTACGCACCTTATACATGCAGGACAAGCCACCACATGCACCCCAAGGCGCAATTCACCAGCATCAACGCACACAAAAGCAGCACACACACCCACCACCACAATCTCGACGATCGTTTCGCCCCGAAACCGAAGCATCATCAGGTGGATAGGCTGGTGGTGGCATCAGGTGGACGTGAAGGCCGTTACTTTACTTTTACACAATTTCGTTCCCTAACTGCAGTTATTTTTCAATTTCATAATACTGAATGTTAAACGATAGAAAATCTATAATTTGTCGTACATAAATGTGTTTGCGTGCGATTGTAACAGATACCGATACTGCATGCACTATCGAGTCATACAAGGCTCAAGTATGCGAAATTACTGTAATAACTGGCACAGTGATTTCACTCACAAACACTTCATGAGATTCCAATATACAATCGAATCACAACAGAGCGTGATAAACAGTGTAATGTGTAATGTTTCTACTATTACGCAAATAAAAATATTAATTAAATTAAATTATAGGCAATATAATACTATAAATGATTGCAATATAATAATTAAGAGGGGCCCGGCAATTTTTTAACCATGACCTGCAGGCCTGCCATGAACTCTTATTGCGACTCAATTGAAGACGTAAACGAAATTGATTTTTTTTTCATACCATGACGTCTTCAAGACGCACACTTTAAGTCGTTGCCGAATGAGTGTTCGGAATTCGTCCTAAGAACATGTGAGTAGAAGAGACAGAGTTATCTTTAGTTCATATAACGTTATCCCTTTCAAACATTATGACCCCACTGCAATTAACAATCCATGGTGCGAAAAGAAAGCGGTTCGCGGTCGTCGTTTACGTCTTCAATTGGCTTTGCGATTTTGTCGTGTAGTCTATCTCCTGATGATGCTTCGGTTGTGGGGCGAAACGATTTTTGATTTTGTGATAGTGAACGTGTGTAGTGCTTGTGTATTGTTGTGGCAGTGGTGGAGGTTTGTGAATGTGCTTTTAAAGAATCCTGCATGTATCGGATATGAAAAAACGGATAGTCCACTATACATTTAACACTATATGTTTTCTATTTACTGTATCGCTGATTATAGCAAAATAATTTTATTATTACTTTTGTATTATGGATCTCCGCATAGTAACGCCTAATTCTGTAAATTAGTCTTCAATTAAGTCGCAATAAGAGTTCATGGTAGGCCTGCTGTTGTCATAGTTATCATAAACATGCATTGTCTTCAGACTGGACCATGCTTGATAATTTCATGTCCCTACTGTTAACCGTTGAGCAGTTCTCTCGTCTGGAGCCAATCCTGGCAGTAGCATACTTATCATAAACATACATTTGCGTTTGGAATGGCCCAGTTTATAAAATTTTTGCTCTATTGGACCACCCATGTATACACAGGAAGTTGAATAAAAACTTTGAAAAATAACTTTGTGTAAAGGTCTGAGAATTCTTATTTGCGAATATTAATGAAACACAATATAATGTAGAATAGACTTGTGCCCCGCTGTGGAATGTGTAAGGTCGTTACTTCGCTTTCTTTCAAATGGCTTAAGCTCAAAGTCTGCCGTGTATTTAAAAATGTTTAATCTTGCATAAGCGTTTCATAATCAAATATTTATAGGGGATAGACCGGTTACAAGCTCCTAGTGATATAATTCTGATAAACGCCGTATAAATGATCAGTTACAGAACTGGAGTATATGTAACAAGCCGGTCTTGTTTCTTGCCTTTACTGACGTAGGTTTATGATCGACCAGTATTTGAATAGATTATAGGTTATGAAGCATATAAGTATGGAGAAGATAGCTGATACCTATCCATCTTAAGTATGTAGAAAGCAATCTTTAGTATTCAATTAACTTAGAGGGTGAATCTGATGATTACCTGGTGGTAATCATCAGATACTCTAATGTGTATTATTTATTCAAGCCTATTCTTATTTCAAGCCAAACGCACATACTTATAAAGACACTTTATCATAAGGCAAGTTCAAAGTTTCGTTCAAAACTTTTTAAGATGAGTACCGCGTTATCATAAAGAGTCAGGGTACAAATATGTTATGTATATAATGTTAATAAAAAGAAGAAAATTATACTAGTGCTAAAAGGAAATATTTAAATAAAAACTATACTATTAAAATTTCTACTGCATATGAACAATCAAAATTAAATCAGGCGAGCAAGTTCATTTTTGTATCTCTATAAAGGGTCATGGAAGATGACTATAACATGGGAATTAAGCCGTTTAAATGATTGTATTTTTACCAAAATTAGTTCTTGATATTGAAGTACTAAAAGGTTTAATGTTTTTCTTAATTAAAATGTTTTAAAGTGTGTCAGTAGGAGATATGCACGTCAGGAATTCTCTAGCGTTATGCAGGCCTCATCACGTTTTCATCCTTCACCGTAAAGCGCATGTTATATCATAAATATCATCATAGAAGTTTTAATGTCTTGTTGTCACGGCTTCTAAGCTACAAATTGGAAATATTCCTAAGTTATATAATTTAATTATACTTGAACAACTTGAAATCATAGTCATGCTTAACATCCCTTATTGCGTGTCCTTACTTTATCTTCTGCCATAAATACCAACCGATAACGCATTACAGAAATTCCAGCAATCGAACTATGTAGCGATAATGGCGGCTCTATGCATACCATACTTCTTTGACGTCATTTTTTAAATGCAACAATTGGTTATGTTTTTCATCATGTCGTGTGACGTTTTTCCAGGTCAGACGTCGACCATCACCTATTTCCATGGAGATAATCGACTATAACTACAGCTTCCATGACGTCATTTGTTTTTATGGTTATTATTAATGGCTTAAGATTTTTTATTTTTTTCTTCTAAATGTTAATAACGTAAACCCGCACAATTTTACCTTAATCAATACCTTAAATAAACTTTATTACAGTAAAAACGTTCAAATCTAATTCAGTTGTACCAAAAGCTTCAAACTTTTCCAAACTAACTCCTATAAAATTAAAAAAAATTATGTATTTTTTTCTTCTCTTATACAAAGTATTGAACATTAATGTGGTGTAAAATTTAAAGTTCTTTTCCACAAAAACTCATTAGTATTCATTAAATTAGTATTAGTAATTAGTATTTATAAATGATAGTGTTCGAGTGTTCTTAGCGAGCAACACCGATTTAGCAGACTGGCAAACCTTATTAAATAAATAGGTAAACTAGTTTTATCTGTTTTTTAATTAATGAATAAAACAAATAAATTGTGTAATAAATAAAAAACATAAACAAACTTATTCAACTCTCCTTTTTACTCTGGATTACCTCACTTGATATTAGCATAATTTTTGGCAAAAGTTGTAATGAACTTATTTCGGTATTTTCATTTTAACATTTTAGGTCGTAAAGCTCCAAAAACCAACATATGTTTGCAAACGCTATAACAACTTATCGTCGGGTTACTTCAGTATTTTGATTTTCGTTGTGGTGGGCCCTAGAGCTGATATCTAGAAATTCGAATCATTTTCACTAAGCTTTAAATATTCTTCCACTCATATCTGTCTCTTCTCTTCTTCTTCTTCGTTGATACGCTCTTATTAGAACTTTCGTGGCCGTCACGTAGTTGAGCATGCATATCGCTGGCCTAAGGATGTTTCGCCATTTATCTCTGTTTGTCGTCTTCCTGACGCATTCTTGAAGAGGGCCACTAACAACAGATTTAATTTGATCGGTCCACCGCATCGGCGATCGACCGCGAGTTCTGGTACCCTCGACCCTGCCTTGGGCGTTCTATGGACTCTTCGTTTCTGCCTCTCCTTTTACTTCTGAATTATCTGATATTAATTGCGATAATATAGGTGATATGGCGTCCAACCACTCTGAGTTTCGTCCTCTGAGGAAGGGTGTCTAAATATGTTTAGTGTAATTTATGTCTATTATTTATAAATGGCCAACACCCACCCTTAATTCAGAACCCTGATTCAGTGTAGTTTAAAACCTGCTTATCTACCATTTTCTCAAGTTGTTATATAGCGTCACGCTTTGTGACCATCAGTAACCGGTATATTGCCCGTTAGCCCACTCGAAAGTTGCGTTATTATGTTTTTAGTTTATAGATAGGGCCGTCCCGCTTGCCGCAACTTTCATACTTTTGTTTATCTTCGCTTATTTCATGCAATGCGCCGTTTTTGTTCCGAAGTTTAAGAAACGTGACTTGCAATGGATGGTCAAACATTATGTTTGCTGCAATGTATTATACAAAATTTGTTCTAAATTTAACAAAATGATTGTAACAAAATGACTCGTGGAATAGATATGTAAGATACAATATTGGACTTTTTAGAATTGGTTCAATTTTACTGATTCTTTTAAATTTATTAGGATCATAAAAATATTTCGTGATTTTAAACTTTTTTGTTCTTGACTATTAAGTAAGATAATAGTAAAGTATAGTAAAAGTATGGTATAGTAATATTTATATATAAAAAAAATATAGCTGTCCATTGATTTTGTTTACATAAATTAACGGCCGCATTTTACTTTTGACTTTGCTATAATCAATATTATCGTGTTTCCTTCCCATTGTTCCGTACTTATATGGAATGACTGTTGTTTGCAATAGACCCATCAAATACGAAGAGTTCGGAAATGAAGAAAAAAAATTAACCCTGTCAAGGAAACTTGTTCTCCTTCAATTTTTTGAACCAATGGAATTGAGTTATCGATGTAAGTATAACAAAATACGTCTAGTAACGCGACTTTCCACATCACACATTTTTTCGCTACTGTCTTTAAGTTTAGGGACTTAGTAAGGTAATGTGTACAGGATAAGTAAGTTGTAAAGGTTTCTTGACACTGCATTATGTACAATATTATTTTACATTTGATGTTTATTGTGTTTTAAGTGTTTCTAAACTCTAATTTTTTGTATGATTTATTGTAAAAATTAAAAAAAAATATTCTTCTACGTCCGTATCTAGTCGCTGTTGGTCCAACTGAATATTTTTGTATACGTTATTCCATTACACTCAACATAGATAACAGTACTCAATGATGAGCAAAAAGTGGACATATTCTCCGATTGATCCCGCCACCTGTGTAAAGGTCAATGACACTCTATTAAATTAAAATAGCTTTTTGTTGAATCTACTTTTCCCGTTTCGATCTCCAACATTTTTGTATTGTGGTGATAGAAAGTCTAGAATCGCTACGTTCTTAGAAATGAATCAATCGTTTCAGATATTTGCTTCAAATGTCATTGACTTTTCGTATTTAAAATAAAGTTCGTAAAATATTTATATCATTCCGATTGTAATAATTCCTTCAATGATTATTTAATAATTTATATATTTAAACGTTACTTCGCGGCGATCCATTATACAAAAGGAATAGTAAACTATTTTGATATAATCCGCGGTAATGCAAATAGCAAATATATATATATATATATATATATATATATATATATATATGTATATATTGAATGCTTCATAAGGCGCCGTTACTTAGAGAAAACCCAACCCTGAGATGGCGATCTCAGGGTTAAAGGGTTGCTACTCTGCAGCTACTGGGGATATCGGCAATGTGCTACCAGTAGCCTGGTGGAGTTCTAAAAGGTTTTTAGGCAATGCGAGTCCGCCATATACTTTACTTTTAGGGCTTTAAAAAGGCGTTACTCGATAGGAAAACGAATGCAAACTTACTTAGCCTACCTACGTCAAGCGATTATATATCATTTTGTACTATCGAGAAATAGTTCTACAGTACCTATTTGCTATAGAAAGAATCAACAATAGATAAGTTACAGTTGAATTGAGTGTACTTTTAAATTACTCTAAAACTACTACTTACTTATATAATTACTCTAAAAGTCCTAAATTTTGAACAATACGAAATTACACAAACATAAAGTGTTGTTTACCAGTTCAGGGCTCATTTTCCATGTACAATATTACAAAATAGCGTAAAATTTTACAATATAAAAGAAGCTTAATTATTTATAAGTTTGATTGTTTATTATATAACAGCTACGTAGTGAATAGTCAAGATTGCCGCCACAAATTACGGGATGCCCGAATTAGGGCCGGAACGGACGTCCGTGTTCGCGTTATCGATGTCGCCGCCAATACTGTTTTAGTCCTCGGTAAGTGATTAGTCATGACTAACAGTTACGAGCTACGGATTCGGTATACGACAGTCATTAATTACCTGTTAAATTATTGAAGCATGGGTTCACTACGTGCGTGCGTGTGAGTTAGTGAGTGCGTGCGTGTTATTTTGCGTACATGCGTAAGTGCGTGTATACTAGAGACTACTACTGCACGCACGCATGTACGTAACAAGATACACATATCTTGTTACGTACATGCGTGCGTGCATCAAGGATGCATGTATTCTTGCTAACAGGTGTGTGTGCGTGTATGATAGCGTGTATTTTCTTGAATGCATGCTACCATGCACACAACACACAGTAATTGCTTAGAGTCGCATGACATTCTAATGCCTAGAAACCTTTCTAATGTCTAGGAACCGATGACTCAAAATTTTGGTTACTACGCTTTTTGTTTCTACTACTCAGTTACCCATTTAGGAGTTCACACACATAAAGAGAGTTTCGTTTAATAAAGCCACCGGTCATTGTATGAGTTAATGCAAAACTTTAGTACATGTGTAAAAATTATTTATGTTACAAAAATTAATCTATTCCTCGTAGTACCACATATAATTTGAAATGTCACAAAATGCCAATGCCGCTTCTCGCAATTCTTGTTATGTAAATGTATGTTAATGTGGACGAGGGCTTAATATTAATAGCATGTCTTGTCATGATTATTCTGGCGAATCTAGCGCTCCATCATTCCTTACCATTTTTTTCTCGTAATATGCCGTTAGCTTAATAATATGCGTTTGCTTTGATATATAGCTATGCACCAATTGTAATCGTGTTAGTTACTAGCCATTGCTAAAATTAACAATTTTTAACTCAGATGCGTCTGAAATTAAAACATTTCATTAAATCTATGGAATTTAATACCGAACGAATTAGATTAGTAGGTGATTGTATGAAGAAATTTATTGATATAGGTCTATGATTCTATGAATAATTTTCTAATAAGAAATCTCGTTGCTAAGAACGTTTTTTCGATAACAGACCAATTTTTGGATGTCAATTTTGGACTACCGATGCAGGTGGACCTTTGCGATTTTCAGTTAGAATTTTTGGGTTACAACCGGTAAGAGTTATTGCGGTAACGTTACTAAATTATCGTGTTGCTGTCTTAAATTAGTGTTCAAATAGAAATCGACCGCCAGGCAACCTCTTCATCTAATTAGGTCCTTCTGGATTAGCCTTATGACTATTAAGGTCTTTATTTCGCCCTGAATATATGTTATTAGCCCTAACGGTTCTACACTGTCAACGTATGGGACAGGCGGGAGCAGAAACATCGTCGAGGTTGCGAAATTCGGAGAGTAGAGCGCAGAAGCTCTACAGCGTCGGGGACCGTCGTGCTAAGGGTTCTTCCTATGAGGATGGACCAGACTACTATTAAGGCCGCGAAGGATTAGTCAAATCAGAATAATCTTAATTTTGATTTGACAAATCTCTCGCGGCGAATTTGAAGCTTTTCGTTTTAATCGACTTTCTTAACAGAGCAGACGCCGTGTCTAACAAAAGTAGATTAAATCCATATCATCTAAGCTATGGAAGCCGTACATAACAGAAAAAAATATGTAGGTTAATTATAAAAACTTATGTTTACGTGTAATATTTGTAATTGGATCATTGACAACGCAACCTGTTATCTAATCAACGTTCATTGCAATTTAATGCCTGTATTTTAAAGATACATCCGCTGGTCAAAGTAAAGTTTAGATAATGACTAATATATTATCTATTTATCAAAATGTGTAAGGTCAGCAAAAATTGGTCGCAGTAGTTGTGTACGTGTTGACACTCACCTGAAAAGATCCCTGAGGAAGTAAATACATCTGATGCTCCCGATGCATCGATTAGCGGAGGAAGGGGCCACTTTTAAAGAGGCCCCGAGCTAGAGGTGGCACACTCTGGGGTTCAGAGCTGCTGCTGGTGGGGATAGGGGCAATGTTTACAACGGTACCTTTCCCTAACATACATTTTTCCCCAACATTCACTATCTATACATATTATAAAACCTGCATATCTCTAGAGAAATCTAGGAATATGTGTAACCTACCAATCCGCATTGGAGCATCCTTCCTCTAAAAACGGAGAGAGGAGGCTTTAGCCCAGCAGTGGGCATAGTAACAGGCCGTTACTTTACTTTACTTTTTTTACATATTATTTAATAAGGTCCACCGTGTGGACTTTATTATCTATACTTACTATAAAACAAAGTCCCAAAAAATCTGTCTGTATGTAATCGATTCACCAAAAGATAGTGCAATACTTCCGGATGGTTTAGGTAAACAGTACATATCGGTATTATGTAAATAGTGTTGAAGAGATCAAGCAATTGTTAAAAAACTTACTTGCTGGGAGCTTTAGGTGCGTGCGCTGCGTAAACCAGCAGATATACGCTAAAGTAATGTACTAGAGAATTGTAGATCTTTGAAACTACTACAAAAAGCGATAGCATGCTTCTTTCTCTTATGGTTAACTCACAATAACTATTTTTATGTTTAAAATTTGAATTCTAGAAAAAAATTGTGACAACCTGATTTCATGATTTCACGATGTGAAACATTTATTATTTTATATAAATAATAAATGTTTCACAGTTTAATTGATAGTTTGAATATTATCGTGCAATTAATTTCTTCTCATGTTTTCAAGAATAATACTAGATGTTTCGAAAATAAAACACAACCACAACCTAGAGAGATTTTAGTGGATTAGAAATTTCTTATTGCAGACTTTTTAGTAGATAGCTTGTAACAGTAAATAACATAGGCATGAGATAACAATTAGTGCTGACTGGTATAAGAACGTGACAACGTTGAGGTATTTCACTGACGTGACCTAACCGTTTCATTATTTTTAAATTTGAACACGTAAAGGCTTAATTTACAGGTATTAGTCACGTCGGTACTTTCTTCCGCGTACATTCTCGAGCTACATACTAAAGTGGAAGATTTTGATTGAAACATGGCTTGCGGCACGACAACTGAATGAACTTTTTCAAAATGGCTTTCGATTTTTGAATAGTAAATGTACGCATATTAAAACATTAATGCACAGCACTCTTCTGTAAGATCAAAATGGAGTAAAGTTGATGTACAAAGAGCTTTATCGCCGAATAGCGATCTCTTTTAGGCTTAAACGATAACAGATAGAAATCACAAGGAGGCGTGTTCCTTTCATTGTTACCTTTTGGTTGTTTAAAAGCGCACATTTATATAATTAATAGAATTAGGCGTTACTTTGCGGAGATCCATAATACAAAAGTAATAATAAAATTATTTTGCTATGATCAGCGATACAGTAAATATCAAAAATATATAGTGTTAAAGGTATAGTGGACTATCCGTTTTTTCATACCCCATACATGCAGGATTCGTAAAAACACATGCACAACCCTCTACCACTGCCATCACAATACACAAGCAAAGTTTTGCGATTTTATCGTGGAGTCTATCTCCTAATGATACTTCGGTTGCGGGGCGAAACGATTGTTGAGTTTGTGATAGTGAACGTGTGTAGGCTTGTGTATTGTGGTGGCAGTGGTGGAGGTTTGTGCATGTGTTTTTACGAATCGGGTATGAAAAAACGGATAGTCCACTATACATTTAAAACTATATATATTTTCTATTTACTGTATCGCGGATTATAGCAAAATAATTTTGTTATTACTTTCGCACACTTATAATCATTGTTTCGTATGTTTGGTTTTGGAAAAGATTTACTCAATAAGATTTTAGGTTACTGAGTAAATCCTGCTTAGCTGGAATTATTCGCGTATTTACAATCTTCTGGTTCTTTGTACTTATTGTTTTTCTTTTGTTGTGTTTTACTAATGTTTCTATCGATTGATTATTACATGTGGCTTCAAGATTCTTGGATCCAGCGGCTCCCACACCTAATGCTGATCTACCAACGCTCCGTTTTTCAGTAACTCTTCCACCACTTTTATTCCAATACCTGAAGGGCTAGCCTATCGTTTCTTCGCAATATTTGCTCCGTCCAACGCTACTTAACTAAAACAATTGTCTTTTTATATAAAGGAAAGATATTAGAGGTTTGTTCCAGTATTAAAAGTTAGAATATGCGGGCTTTATCGGGCTTTTATCGGCTAAAAGAATTTACAGCTCAACTGACTTGACCTTATCTATACTCGCAGCTATTCTTAGGCACCACTCTACACTAATTAGAATATATCCATAATAATATAAATAGGAAAGCCTATCGGACAGTCTGTTATGCTTTTAAACTAAAGTAAACTAGAACTAGCCTAATATTGATAAAAATTGTCACAATTAAAGCTTACCGGTCTGACATGTAGAATGAAAATGTCTCGATTTTTTTTCGGAAATAGGATAAAACACATTGCATTATTAAGAATAATTAAACGCTTAAGTTAACGCGAACTGATTCGCAGGCACCACTAATAATTAAATTAAATTAAAACCTAGGTAATTAGGTGTCTTTTCGCAATCTAGGTCCTAGGATCCCTTAATTCGACATCGAAATGTGCTCGTGATGGTTTAAGCTTAAACTTATGTGTAATATCTATCTATACTTATTATAAAACAAAGTCCCAAAAAGATGTCTGTATGTATTCGATTTTCTCAAAACCTACTGAACTGATTTTTGTACGGTTTATTGCTATACCAAAAGCTAGAGCAATACCTCCGGATGGTTTGAGAAAATAGTACATATCGGTATTATGTAAATTGTGTTGGAGAGATCGCGCAGTTGTTAAAAAACTTGCTTGCTGGAAGCTTAAGTCGCGTGCGCTGCGTAAACCAGCAGAGATACGCTTAAGTAATGTACTAGAGAATTGTACATCTATAAAACTACTACAAAAAGTCAACGACAGCATGTCTCTATCTTATATGGTTAACTCACAATAACTACTTTTATGTTTAAAATTTGAATTTAAGACAAAAATTGTGACACTGATTTCCACGCGGGTGAAGCCGCTGGTACAGTTAGTTTATAGTATTAAAAAAATGAAAAAAATGAAGCTGTGATAGCCTAGTGGTGAGATCGTGCGACTCTCTAGAGACGACATAGGTTCAAACCCCGGGCAGGCACCAATGAGTTTTTCTATTAAAAACTTATGTGTCTAATTGATAATTGCAATTTATCACACGCTTTTCGGTGAAGGAAAACATCGTGAGGAAACCTGCATATCTCTAGAGAATTCTAGGGATATGTGTAACCTACCAATCCGCATTGGAGCAGCGTGGTAGGTCTTAGCTCCAATCCTTCTCTCCAAAAACGGAGAGAGGAGGCCTTAGCCCAGCAGTGGGCATAGTAACAGGCTGTTACTTTACTTTACTTTACTTTATTAAAAAAATGCTTTAAATGTATAAATTTTTGATGCCTGTATTTACTAAACACAAAGACACGGATCGGCGATTCATATTTCCACACTCTTCGTGACTTGTACATCACGTTAAGCAGCGATTTCCGGATGGTATCTCAAACCTTTAATCTTATGACGCCACTTGCGCGCATTAACATCAAGCTGTTGAACAAAAATTATCTATTTTTCTCTCCATTGCTGGGGAATGCCGATAGGTATTGAAAATATGGCAATGTTTGTATAAAAAAAGATGCTTTTCAATAATTTTTCATAAATTTGATGAATAATTTAATAAATTTTTCAATAAATTCAAAGATTGAAGTTCACTGATGAGTAATTCCTCTGCGATGTAGCATATTCTTTGTATTTAATTTAGATAAATCTCATTATTATTCACCTGCCCTTATCCCACTCTAAGTGGGGTCGGTGCAACATGTTTAAAACATGTTATATGATTGGGCCAGGTATTTTACCACCGTCAGCCTGCCTGACATCAGCTTACTGTAGTAGCCTTTTATGACACCTCAGTAAGAAATGAGGGTGGTCTATTCTACTCGGCCGCATACGGCGTTTATTTAGATAAACCTATTTTTTTTCGAACTGACTATATGCTGTTAGCCCTAATGGCTTTTACAGGGTGATAAACCTATTAAGTATATTTAATGCACATGCATAAACATACACAGGAGCATGTTTACATTGAATATACACGTACATTGACGAATAGAAGATACAGTGTAGTAGCATTTATGTTTGCGTGCCAATATTATAAATTGTCTCACTTCGTAGGTTAGCTGGCAGAGATCTTTGTCAAATGTATAGGTTAGTCTTTGTATACTTTTTTTTCCACACACATCAGTTCCCAGGTCCCAGATCTCTTACTAGCAATGCGTAATTAAATTGTTAAAATTAAAATTATTTTTAAACAGCTTTTGGGGATTTGTTTTATAATACGAGTATGCAGGTTACACAGGTATATCTTTAATGATGCAAAATTTCATTAAAATTGGTCCAATGAACTAGCTATAACAGTGTCATAGAGAGACAGACATATTCGCTTATATATCATTACTATAGATGTTTGATAAAATTAACGCACAATGACATTACGATTTACAATACGATACATGTGTACACGCCTTTTAGGGATCAATTTTTTTTAAACAGTATGTTTTATAGAAGCAGGCGTTACTTTGCAGAATTCCATATTACAGGCACTATAACAAAACTACCTTGCTATAATCCGCACGGGTTAAGCGAATGCATGCAAAGCTAATGTGTATGAAGCAGGCAAAATTTACAATTGCATTGCGATTTTATCGTGGAGCCTATCCTCCTGATGATGCTTCGGTTTCGGAGCGAAACGATCGTCGAGATTGTTGCGGTGGTGGGTGTGTATGCTGCTTGTGTGCTTTGTTGCTGGAGGAGGAGCCTTGGGGTGCGTGTGGTGGCTTGTCCTGCATGTGTAAGGTTCGTAAATTTTGCCTGCTTCATACACATTAGCTTTGCATGCATTCGCTGAACCCGTCCGGATTATAGCGAGGTAGTTTTGTTATAGTGCCTGTAAACAGTATGTGTTCAATTGATAAAAATCATGTTTAATAAGAGTGAAGTAATCTTGATATGCCTAGATAATTAATGGTATCTTAATCCTTGTACAAACTCCTCTAGCTGATGATTAAGGGTCGTAATTGCCTTAAACAGTCCAATGTCACGTCGATGATAGTAAAATATCGATTTTTAGGCCTTGAATGAGCAAATTATTATCAATAATCGATGTCACGATCAGAAAGCTTCGTCACGTATTATCTTATCACTGATAGGACTAACTCGACGATAAATATCTCGATTGTAAATATTAAGAAGGTAACGAGAATACCGATAGCATTATTCGAATATTGTTCAGAATTTTACTTTTTACGATGTGCCATTACGATTTATTCCATAATTTATTATTGTTTTTTGTATCATATGTAACCAAATAATAGTAAAGTATCGGCCTGTGACAATCCCACTGCTGGGATTAGGCCTCTTCTCTCCGTTTCTGGAGAGAAGGGTTGGAGCTAAGACCTACCGCTGCTCCAACGCGGATTGGTTTCCTCACGATGTTTTCCTTCACCGAAAAGCGCGTGATAAATTGCAATTATCAATTAGACACATGAGTTTTGATAGAAAAACTCATTGGTGCCTGCCCGGGTTTGAACTCGTAATCCCCTCGAAAGAGTTGCACGGTCTCGCCTCTAGGCTATCACAGCTCCAAACCAAATCGTAGTACACTACAATAAATAAGTAAATATAGTAAAAAAATCTAAAATTACGTTTTATAGCATATGGAACTAAAAAGTAAAAAATAATTCTTAAATAAGTAGAATAAAAAGGAGGAATTAAAAATATTAATATTGTTTTTGTAAAAAGGTGATATCTTTTTCTTATATATATATATATCGAGTTGTTGATTATAAAGAAAATATTTTCAGTGAATGTGCGGAGCAAGTTTTGTGAAATTAGGAGAGATTAGACCTCCGACGTCTAACTCATCTATCTGCTTTTAGTCCAAGTCCCATTACCACGGGCTAAGCCCGTGTTTTCCTACCTTTTCGTGCAATGCCTTACCTTTAAATTCTAGTGTCCCCTTATGTATTGTAACATATATTATAAAAGCTTTTAAGAAATAAAAGTTTTAACAAAATTTCATGTGCCTATTGTTTGGAAACAATCTTGCCAGCAGAATCAGTTTGTGGTTATCATAAATATGTATTCAAATTCAAATTCAGAATATTATTTATTCAAGTAAACTTGTAAACAAGTGCTTTTGAATCGTCAACATCTACTGTTGATTCGGAAAGCTGTTCCTACAGAGAAGAAACAACAAAAAACTCGGCGGTTGCTCTTTTCAAAGAATAATTCTTATTTATAGTTACATACAGTTGATAATGTCTTGTACAGGGTCGAAGAGTAGCTATATCCACGCATTCTTATCGTCTAAGTAATCCTCAATAGTTTAGTAGGCTTTCTGTATTAGCCTTTCTTAATAGTGTTTTTAAAATGCTGCAATGGTAAAGTTAAAGAAGATTGCGGAATTTTATTATAGAATCTTTACCCAATATTGTTATCGGAACTGGAGTTGAAAGTGTAAAATTTCAGCTCAATTGGATACCGGGAAGTGGGTTAAATTTAACTTGCAAGAATCCACCTTCACATAGCTTTTAAAAATTGAATCGTTCACTAAAGAAACTTAAATGATAGGTTTTAGGAAGAAGAAACGGCTCTTTTTTGTTAAAATTGCCATTGAAACCAATAATAAAATTCTCACACCCTGTAAGGCACGAGCTTCACGTTGGGAAACACCGGGCTAAGCTATTCCCAAAATTACGTGCAGAAAATGGAAAGAAAGAACTTTTCAAAACGGATTTTCGGGTACTCGTTTCGTATTCATAATTGTATTTGCTCTAGGATCAAATTACAGACAGACCAACTACTATTAGTTATTATCATGATATCTTTGTATCGTTGTAATTAACGTACATGAAAGTACCTCCAATTGCTAGCAATCGTAAATTTACGTAATTTGTGATTGTGTATTTTTTTAAAATAGCTTCATAAGAGATGGTTCATTCATGTCGTTTACTTAAGCGATTAATTAATTAAGCGATGAAGCAGGCGTTAATTTGCGGAATTCTATATTACAGAAACTATACCAGAACGACTTTGCTATAATCCGCGCGGGTTAAGCGAATGCCTACTAAGCTAATGTGTATGAATCAGGCAAAATTCACATGATTGTCATTACGATGTTGATTACGAGTATGAGTGGCATTACGATTTTGTCGTGGAGCCTATCCTCCTGATGATGCTTCGGTTTCGGGGCGAGACGATCGTCGAGTTTTTGGTGGTGGCTGTGTGTATTGCTTGTGTGCATTGTTGCCGTTAGAGGCGTCTTAGGATGCACGTGGTGACTTGTCCTGCATGTGTAAGGTACGTAAATTTCGCTTGCTTCATACACATTAACTTTGCATGCATTCGCTGAACCCCCGCAGATTATAGCAAAGTATTTCTGTCATAGTCTCTTTTTACTTACGAATCGCCAAAATAGTCGACAGTTAGTCTGAATGGGATAGGTTGTAATCACCTGTTGAAGCAGCATTCCATGTGTACCGTTATCCACTCACATTCACGGTGCACACTCTATATCTATCTTTATTTATAGCGTATTGTGAATGCAAAATGTTTTGTTTTATTTTTTTATTTTAAACGTAACGTTTACGTACTCCTTTTTTTAATACTCGCTTTGAAAAAGTAAAGTCCAAATAAAAATATTAGAAAATTATTACCAGGAAGAAAATTCGATATATTCGCTGTACTCTTGAGAAATTATTAATATTGCTTAGTTATGTTCTCATACATACATTCTCCTGCCCTTATCCCACTCAAAGTGGGACCCCACTTTGAGTGGGATATGTTGTGCCGACCGGCACAACATGTTACAAACATGTTGTCACATGATTTGGCTACGTATTTTACGACCGGCCGCCTGCCTGACGTCAACTTACCGTAGTCGCCTTTTACGACACCTCGGTAAGAAATGAGGGTGGTCTATTCTATGCAGCCAGATACCACACGGTTAGTTATGTTCTCATGAGTATTAACATATTTGTAGCTTACCCTACTGTACTATGAGTTTTTTCTAGATGAAGAATTAAAGGTATACTTAATTTTATCAAAATATAGATTGTAATATCATTAGCATTTCTTTAGAAGAATTTTGTTTTTATTTGCTTGTAAAGATTAATTTAAATCCGTTAGTTTACAAACACACGCTTACGCAGAACTTACTTTATCTTAATGTTGTAATCTCTTTTACTTTATTTTATATCATTTCGCCAAAACAATGCTCCAAAGATCCAACTTTATATCCAAATCGTCTTTCCGAAGCACTATCTCAAATTTTATTTTCGCTTCCTCAGGGTCCGCATGATTTTGTTTTTTTTTATATTTCCGTCATATACATGATAGAGAATGATTTATAGCACAATTAGAAGGAATTAGAACAATAAGAGGAGAATTGAAGACATAAACATATTGTGCCGACCCCACTTAGAGTGGGATAAGGGTAAGAGAATGATGATTTCCGCCTTACACATATCACAACAACAAAATATAAAATACTCTTAAAATTATTTTATTTATCTTTTTTTCTAAAATCCAAACTAATGATTATGAATTTAAGAATGCTTTAAAAATTTACGCTAACTGCTTAGTACAAGTTAAATTATTAATCTAAACATACTAGTACTGTCTGTATGTGATGTAATTTCTCAAAATCTACTGAACGAATTTTCTTACGGTTTTTACTAAAACATAGTGCAATTCTTGAAGAAAGTTTGGTTAGTTTTTTACATTAGAATTCTCGTGAAATCGGGATTTACACTGAAAAAATTTTATGATACACCGATTTCCACGCAGGCGAAGCTCCGGGCACTGCTAGTATTACATAAAAGTTTGAATTTATTTATTTATTTTTAAGGGAAACAAATAGTACATGAAAAAACTTAATAGCTAGGAAAAAATATGTAACATAACCAAAGAAGTTTCCACTAGTTTATAACTACATATAAAAGCTAACAGTATAAGGAGAAATATTTAATACTAAATAAACATTACATAGCAAGAGAAAAAAAACCTGATGATCATTTCATCCAAACCAACTGAAAAACATATCGCACATTCTCACGATCACCTTCACATTATCGTAGAAGCTGAACTGTCCTTAGATCTGACATCATGCCGTGAAAACATGTTTAAGGTACATACCGTAAAACAAACGAAATCTGCTAATTCAAGCGTGTAAAAGCGCTAACAGCTCTAAGTACAAATAACACCGGTATAATCAATTGTAAATGTTGTTTGATAACATAATGGACTGGCTTCTACTCGCGACTTTGACGACCACCGCATTAATGGTTATTAATACAGTTTCCGGGTTCACTTCTCGATATATAATTAAATTTAATTTCGTCTAAAGTCAAACTGGGCATCCTTAATCCAGACACGATTTAGCTTTTACGTTAAACTTACGTCAATTTCTGGAAATGTGCTCTACAAGATATGGAGGAAAAATAGAGGGAAAGACCAATAGAAGTTTATAATTCAGACGCTAAAATCTCGAAACGCGAAACGCAATTTTCACATTTCTTGTCCGCTTAGTTTAAATGACAATATCTGATTGGTAATCAAATCGCATGTCTTCTGCTCTCTACTTTAGTAGATATGAGGCTTTACTCGGAACTAAAGCAAAATAATTGTAACGTTCCTTTTGTTGTTTACAAATAATGCGTACAATCCACTGTCATGTTGCCGAGACGTGATAGTCACATTTCAATCGAGAGCGTTACTACTTTAGAGAGGCGACTGCTTTCTCTAATAATGTTAGCGGCAACATGTGAATAAATGGCATTCATTACAGCGAAGATCTCCCACATTGACGCGGATGCAAATAATTTGTTCTAAGAAATCAACCATCATAACAAATTACGCTTTTCGCACGACAGTAATAACAATTTACTGTATATTGATGCGTGTTTGTTTTTAGCAAACTTTACCGCAAAATGTTTGAACTAAAATTTTCATGTTGGGTGATATCTACGGAAATCTACATTTTACATCTACACTTAGCATCATACAAACATAGATGAGAGGTTCTTCGTATTCCTTGATGTAGAAAAAAAAAATTCGTTGATCTATATCAATACTATAAATAAATAATGGTAATTCGAAATACTAATATTATAAATGCAAAAGTCAGAATACAAAAACATATTTGAGACACATTGATGTCCACGTGGTCGAAGCCGCAAGCACAGCTAGTCTATTCATATTATAATACAAAGTCACCGAAAGGTGTCTTCTATATGTGATCGATTTTCTTAAAATCTACTGAACAGTTTTCTATACGGTTTTTACTTAAAGATAGTGCAATTTTTGAGAAAGCCTTAAGTTAATAGTACATTCGTCAGAACGGTGAAACCGATTTTGATGGCACTTTTACTTGAAGATAGACGAGGTGGAGAATATTGGCTGTTTATTCTGGAATTCCCGCTGGTCGGAGCTTACACGGGATTCCCTTCAAGTATATTCTGACATGAAAATGTTTTCAATCTTGTTATCTTAATTTATCGCTTGCACTACGAGTTTTATCTGTAATGTGGTCTTCCCCGAGTCTTGTGGGTACGAAGACGTATTTTCCTCGTAGCTAGAAAATAACTGACTGAACTCGTCTCATGATGTCATGTTTTTTATGTAACGAGTTTTAAGAATTAGAATATAAAAAGTATTTATTTAAAAGTACATATAATTTGCGTAATAAAACGTTGTCCTCTGAAGACCAGCGGTGCGGGTTGCCATTCAGACCCCAACGGTTCTCCCCACTATGTGCCCCTCCCACCCTGACTTTAGTTTCGCAACACCCTGAGCCATAACGGTGACTTTAGTTCTCCTACGGATCTCCGAGCATAGCTGCATTGCCCGTTGAGTGTTCACATAGTCAGTAATCACGTTTCGGATCCACATATCATCACATCATAAACACAAGCAATAATAATATATTTGAAGCATAATTACTAAGTTTAAATAGGAGCATGTAAATAAATAGGTCAACAAATAAGCTTACAATATGATTACATTAACATTGTACTATCCAAGCAAAGGTCATCTCCAATAATCTATGAATCGACGTTATAAATTAATACGCTCCAGGCGATTAGAACATGATCTGTGAAGTCAACAACCTAATAATAGACTTGACAACCCGTGTACGTTTGTAAATGTATTGACAATTCTTAAACATTATGTGAAACTTAAAAATATTATCGACTATCGGTGGCCGCGGCTGCGATCACTGCGGAAAGTCTAGTCTATATTGCACAAGTTCCTCTATCTTCCACTGAAAGTTCTTCTATGTCTTAACAATTTAAAATTAACTGACAAGTTATTTAGTCTTACTCAATATTGACCCTATTTCTACTGCTTTCAAAGAACTACTATTACTATTAACAAAGAAGTTTTGGATAATAAGGTTCATACCGACACTTCATTAAATTTAAACCATGTATGTCACGACTTATTCAAATTCAAATTCAAAATATTCTTTATTCAAGTAAACTTGTACAAGTGCTTTTGAATCGTCAAGTCTACTGCTGGTTCGGAATGCTGTTCCTACCAAGAAGAACCAGCAAGAAACTCGGCGGTTGCTCTTTTCAAACAATAATTCTTATCACTAGTTACATATAGTTATTAATGTCTTGTAGAGGGTTGAAGAGAAGCTATATCCACTTATTCTTATCGTCTAGGTAATCTTCAATAGCATAGGCTTTCTGAATTAGCCTTTTTTTAATAGTATTTTTAGACTGCTGTAATGGTAAAGTTAAAGTAGATTGTGGAATTTTATTATAGAATCTTAATAATCAATACTATCTGTATGGTACATTCTTATTAATGCTTATTAATCACATTTAGGATTCCAATTGGTAAAGCCGTTCTGGAGAAAGTACTATTAACTTAAACCTTCCTCAAAAATTGCACTATCTTTAAGCTTATTACCATACAAAAATCCCTACCGTAGATTGTGAGAAGATTGATAACATACAAAAAGCTTTTGGAAACTTTGTTTTATAATATGTTTATATTATATTATATTATGTTTATAATATATATGTTTTATAATATATTTGAAAGATATCTATACAGATGAGTTTCAAATATATGGGTTTATCCATCTTACATTAAAACAGTACACAGTAGTCATTAGTTTGTCTAATTTATATGGTGAATTCCGTTTTGCTTCTGTTGAAGAATTGTTTCGTTTTGCGAAGGACAAAGTGGCTTACAGTCTGCTGACGGCCAACCTTCAGTACTGAAGAAGCACGAGAAGAAGAAGAAAGATATGGTGAATATTTAAGTGAAGTCGATAACTCTTTTATATCGCACATACAAACTTTTGAATATTTAAATAACTTTCTTTTTGGACATCTTAAGTTATTCACGCCAAGAATTTTATGTTTACAACATTTGAATGATGATATCAATATTATTAAATGGCGGAACCCATGCAGTTTACATATTTATAACCATTTATGTAAGGACAGTAAAATTGGATGAGAATCATTGATTATTGCGAATTGGCAATAATTCATTAAATAAAAAAACATAATTCATTGTAAAGATAATTAATATTTTCATATCTAATTATTTTTACAACTTTCAAGAAGAGACAGATACCTGATAAACATAAATAATTTAAAGAATACGATTTGAATAAAAGGAATCTATCATAAAAATACAAGATAAGATAAGAGCCGAGTTCCGAACATTAATATGTACATTAAAGGTTATCAGCTATTAGAAACATAATAGTGATTGCACGCGCGTGCAGAATTTATTTCACGATTTTCATATAAAAGTTTATGAGGACACTTACCCCTATAAATGATGATCGTCGACTTATCTACCTTTGTGTCACAGGCACTATAACAAAACTACTTCGCTATAATCCGCACGGGTTAAGCGAATGCATGCAAAGCTAATGTGTATGAAGCAGGCAAAATCTTATACATGCAGGACACGCCACCACATGCACCCCAAGGCTCCTCCTACAGCAACAACGCACGCAAGCAGCACACACACCCACCACCACAACAATCTCGACGATCGTTTCGCTCCGAAACCGAAGCATCATCAGGAGATAGGCTCCACGACAAAAATCGCAATGCGCCGCGCCACTCATACAAGCAGTCTTAAATAGCCCCCACCACTACCCTCCTCAGAACACATGTAGCAAAACAGAATTGGAGACATTTACTTGCTCGTTAATAAAGTGGCCATTGTTATTTTTTAAAATTAATTAATTAATTAAAATAATAAATTTAAAATTAAAAAATATATATTCTTAATTTTGAAATAGATGTTTCTAAGCATTAAGTCGTCAAGTAAGCCCTTGCAAGGAAATCTATTGTTTCGACCTTATATCTAATACATATATATACATACTAGCAAAGCCCCGCGGTTTCACCCGAGTCCATACAGATCTAGTGGAAGTGGAAAGTCTACGAAGTAGACTTATTTTGTAGATTAATTTATTATAAAAAATGGGTATCATTAGTATTCTTGGAATAAGATCTAACTCACCAAATGCAGGCCCTGCTATAACGGACGGTACAATGAATTTGTTATGGCATTATTTGCTTTCGATATACATTCTTAAATTCGTAATATCTTTTGATAGGGATGGCAGATTTTAATAATTTCAATAGTATTTTACTGGTATTGAAACAGTTATTAATAAAATATCATTTAATGGGATAAGGATTAATACAGAGATATGAATAAAATGGTTTGATTATTGTCGGCACTTTTACCAACTTTTACAATGTAAAAAAGTAGTTATATTGGCATAACTATAATAGTTAGACATATGGTATCGCGGACTTTTTTATGGATATTGATACGTTCTATAATACTGTAGAACATTTTTTTGTTCTATCATCAATAGTTTCCGCAGCGCACGCGATGAAAGATGTTTACGACTAAATTTTTCTTAACTTATTACAATTTTATTAGGGATCCCTATTATTTTTGAAAATGACATATAGCCTATGTTGCTCAGTGAAGAAGCAGCTTTCCAATGGTGAAAGAATTTTTGAAATCGGTCCAGTAGTTTTTGCGTGAAAACGTAACAAACATACATACAAACAAACAAACAAACATACAAATCTTTCCTCTTTATAATATTAGTATAGACTAGCTGTGCCAGCGGCTACGCCCGCGTGGAAATCAGCGTGTCACAATTTTTTTCTATAATTCAAATTTTAAACATAAAATTAGTTATTGTGAGTTAAACATAAAAGATAGAGACATGCTACCGCGGACTTTAGTAGTAGTATTTTTATAGTACTACAATTCTCTAGTATATTACTTTAACGTATCTCTGCTGGTTAACGCAGCGCTCGCGACTAAAGCTCCCTAAAGCAAGATTTTTAACAACTACTTGATCTTTTCAACACAATTTACATAATACCGATATGTAATATTGACCTAAACCATCCGGAGGTATATCACCATATTTTGGTGAAAACCGTACAAAAATCCGTACAGTAGATTTTAGAAAATCGATTACATACAGACAGACAGCTTTTTGGGACTTTGTTTTAAAATAAGTATAGATAGTAGAATAGACCACCCTAATGTTTTATCGAGGTGTCATGAAAGGAGACTAAGGTAAGCTGACCCGCCGTGTCAGTGGTAAAATAACTAGTCAAATCATCTATAACAACATGTATAGAACATGTGTGCCGACCCCACTTACACTGGGATAAGAGCAGAAAAATCTATGTCTAATATTATTATAAACTAGCTAATATTATAATTTAACTGGTAACGCCCGCATGGAAATCTGCGTGTCACAATTTTTTCCTAGAATTCAAGTTTTAAACATAAAAGTAGTTATTGTGAGATAACCATAACAGATAGACACATGCTATCGCGGACTTTTTTGTAGTAGTTTTATAGTGTACAATTCTCTAGTACATTACTTTAGTGTATCTCTGCTGATTTACGCAGCGCACGCGACTCCCAACGCAAGCTCCCAGCAAGCAAGTTTATTAACATCTGCGCGATCTCTTCAAAGCAATTTACATAATAACGATATGTACTATTTATCTAAACCATCCGGAAGTATGGCACAATCTTTTGGTTAAAACTGTACAAAGATCCGTTCAGTAGATTTTGAGAAAATCGATTACATACAGACAGACAGCTTTTTGGGACTTTGTTTTATAATATATATAGATGCTAAAGTCTGTCTGCCTCTCTATCTTTTCGTCGATCTATTTGTTACATTTTAACAGCAAATCCGCTTGAGTAATAAGGAATAAATTTGGTCCAATCAAATATAGGAATAAAAAATCCTGTTTATTTTTCGGGAACAAAAAAACAGGGTATTTAACATTTAAGTAGAAGAGAACGAAATCATAGGTATCATTAGATTAGATTAGATAGGTATCATTATGTGATATCGATATATTCTAAGTTAATGTTTAATATTGTAGAGTTTCGACAGAACACTGCAATGACGCGGCGCAACAGAAATGCGACGTCGTAAATTGGTTCAAACTGAAATTACGATTACGACATCCCGAGGTCGTCGACTCCTTTACGTATAAATGCATGTTTGCGGATTACGTATCGCAAGGTTGCTAATTCCGAAATTTAGTATCTACTTACCTCGAATGACAAATACTGGTAAATCTTTTTCCGGATAAATCTATACTTATAAAACAAAGTCCCCAAAAGCTGTTTGTAATCGATTTTCTCAAAATATCTACTGAACGGATTTTTATACGGTTTTTACTAGTAGTAATTAAATATATTACGGTTTTATGTAAATTGTGCTGAAAACACGCACGCGGTTGTAAAAAAATTCACGTGCTGGGAGTTTTTATGGTGGGTACCGCGTAAATGAGCAGAGATACCCTAAAGTAATGTAGTAGAGAATTGTAGATCTACAAAAATACTACAAAATATTTCGAGACAGCTTATCTATCTCTTATCGTTAAAATACAACAACTACTTTTATGTTCAAAATTTAAAATAAAAATATTAGGTCCTTACATATGAAATTGGCGTTTTCTATGGGAGGCACATAAAGTCGTTTTTTTTAATGAAATATATTTAATTAATCAATGTATGTACCATTGCTATGTATGTAATTTTGCCATCTCATAGGAAGTTCATAGGCGGTTTGGACTGCCCCATCGGAGTTGAATTTTTTTCCTTGCAAGTAGTTATCCGAATTGCGAAAAAAATGGTGATCTGTTGGAGCAAGGTCCGGAGAGTACGGTGGATGACTAAGACATTCTAATTGAAGCTCCTCTGATTTGGTAGCCGTCTGTTGTGCAGTGTGTGGTCTAGCGTTGTCCTGAAGCAGCAGTGGCCTAGAGCGATTGACCAGCCTCGGTTGTTTAGCAGCTAGCTTTTCCATCATGGTTTGCAGTTGCTGACAATAGATATCTGCCGTAATCGTCTGGCCAGATTTAAGAAAGCTGTAGTGAACGACACCGGCACTAGTCCACCAAACACTTACAAACAACTTTTTTTTAGTAAATTTTCGCTTAGGGCAGGATTTGGCTGGTTCGCCAGGGGTCAGCCATTGCGATGAGCGCTTCCGATTATCGTAGAAGATCTACTTTTCATCACAGGTTCGATTCGATTTAAAATTCCTTCATTATTGTGCCGGTTGAGTAACGTAACGCAGCAGTCGACGCGCGTTTGTCGGTTTGCTTCACTCAATTCATGAGGTACCCACCTTTCAAGCTTTCTCACCTTCCCAATTTGCTTCAAGTGGATTAGAATAGTTTTATCACTAACACGGGAGCCTGCAGCTAACTCGGACGTGGTTTGCGATGGATCCGCTTCCACAGTAGCCTTCAATTCTTCATTATCAACTTTGGTCTCCGGCCGTCCACGAGGCTTGTTCTGCAGGTCGAAATTTCCAGAACGAAAACGTTGGAACCAAAAACGCACTGTGTTTTCTTTTGCGACACCGTCACCATACACATCATTAATCCTTCGAGCCGTTTCTGCAGCACTGGTGCCACGGTGGAACTCATACTCGTAAATAACGCGATATTTCATGTTTTCCATTTTGTAAACAGAGTGACACAAAGAAAAAAACAAAAGAAGAAAAAACAAATGAATTAGGGGGTTTGAAACACAAATGCATGAGTAAATAGCTGTATGAATTTGAATTAAGAATTCCTAACCATAAAGGTAATATTTGAGATCAAAGTGGCCAGTACGACAAAACGCCAATTTCATATGTAAGGACCTAATATTACGTTAGTTTCATATGTTCAGTATCAATCCTTATCTAAATAAATGCGTTCGTTTATCAAAATCAAAATTAGGTATTTTTCTAACTTTTATTACATCTAATGAATAAATCTAACTCAGAATATAATAAAGGGAATTTCGCGGAAAAAGAAAACTTTGTAACACGCTGATTTCCACAAAGTCGCGCGCTAAAGTTAGTATTATATTATATAGCAATAGCTGTGCCAGTGGCTTCGCCCGCGTGGAAATCAGCGCATACATTTTTTCTAGAAATCATTTTAAACATAAAACTAGTTATTGTGAGTAAACCATAAGAGATAGAGACATGCTATCGCTGACTTTTTTGTAGTAGTTTTATAGATCTACAATTCTCTAGTACATTACTTTAGCGTATTTCTGTTGGTTTACGCCGAGCTCGCGACTAAAGCTCCCAGTAAGCAAGTTTTTTAACAACTGCGCGATTTCGTAAACACAATTTACATAATAACGATATGTACTATTTACTTAAACCATCTGGAAGTATTTCGCTATATTTTGGTGAAAACCGTACAAAAATCTGTTCAATAAATTTATAGAAAATCGATTACATACAGACACATAGTTTTTTTAGTACTTCGTTTTATAATAAGTATAGATTGTCGTCATAAACAATTCAAAGGGGCCATTGAAAACCAGCATTTGGAGCAACCCCAAATTGCTTACCTTTTACATAACACCCTTAATATTGCAATTTTTTGTACATTTAATCTTTTGATGTTTGTTAATTTTTTTGTTTTAATTTTTCTTTCTACTTTTGTAAATGTATGAAAACAATTTTTTTTTTCTTATTCTTCACAAATTTATTTATTTATTTATTTTCTTATTAGGGATACTCCTTAGGTTCCCTATTTAAAAAATTTGCATATAATATATGTGTATTGTATATTACAGGTAATGATAATTTCTCCAATGCGACACGATCACATGGTCTTATACTATTCATAATGTGAACTCGATAGCGCGGGCTAATATAGAAAAGCGTCATCTATGAGCTATGAGTGAGACGGTTTCGGTTACGGTATTCTTTATTCTACGAAAAAAAACACATGCAAGACATAAGATAATAAGATTATAAATATAAATATATGGGACAATAACACACACGGTTGTCCGTTTTCAAAGTAAGTTTATACATGTGTTATGGGTGTATAAAACTGGTAAATACATACATATATAATTTTAAATACATACTTAAATATTGAAAAACTCTAGAATCAGACTTGAAGAACCGAATCGAACTTGCGACTCCCGGAGCTGAAGGCACGTTTACTTAAAACTGCGCCAACGGGCATGTCAATTATTGTAAAATGGCGAACATACAAGGGATCTCTTCAACCTGCGATCACCGTCTCCGCGGCCCGATGCGGATGACGACGGCGACGAAGAGGACGACGCGACGGGCGAAAGGGCGAATACACCGGACATGACACACCTACCTGATCGAGACACCACCGGACGAGACACCACCGAAATTGACCCCGAGGTCTGGGAGCTACCATTCCCAGACCTCCCCACCGAACAAGACATCCATTAGGTCACCTAGGTGACCTGGGCTTACGGCCCAAATACCGACACCTTTGGGTCACCTAGGTGACCTCGGCCTACGGCCGGAACACATACCGGGCTTAAGTGCCCGCGAGGAGATGCCCGGGTAGAGAGGAATTCCTCGAGGCCCGCACCCCGTTTACCCCCACCCGGGGAGTAAACGAGAAGACCCTGCTGCTGATCTCTTCAAGTCAACATTTTAGCTCTGAGAGAACAAAACAAAATTATCTATAAGGCGGGTAACGGTTTCGAGGGGTTTTTCTCATATGACATAGAGCTACTAAAATGGGATCCACTGACTATTAGCGAACTTTTAGACATTGTCTGTCCATCTAGGGGTGTTTATTTGTACGCGCTAACTACAACTGACGCGTGCGTTATGTCACAGCTCAATATCCCCTTCGTTTGAAAGTGCTACGTGCGACTTTCTATATTATATTTAATATTAAACGTTCAAGTTTATTACATTACTTTTTTTTATAAACCAAAAGTATAATTTAGTGTAAAATTAAATGAATAAATCGCACTTTTAATCAAGAGAGAAAGACCTTCATTGGTAGATCATGCTAAACAGCAATATTAGAAGTGTATAAATTATCAAAATTCCATATCAATATGCATATTATAACCTAAATACATTGAATTATGTAGTATTACATTCGCTACGATAGAACTAGGTAATTTATATCTCCAGTCTAATAATTAAATGAGTGATAGATTAAGAACGTAGTTTTAATAAGATTAGAACACCTTATTTGAATTATATTTGAACGTATAACGTGATAAGTGAGCTGTTATTTCCGACGGTTACGGTCACACCTGTTGCAAAATTTCTATTAACAGACCTAAGATTTACAGGAGTAAGTTTGATCATTGTCACCTAGTTTTCACCCGTTAGTAAAGTAACGGCCTGTTAATATCCCACCGCTGGGCATAGGCCTCCTCTCCCCGTTTATTTGAAGAGAATGATTGGAGCTAAGACCTACCACGCTGCTCCAATGCGGATTGGTAGACTACTCATAACCCTAAAATTCTCTAAAGATCGCAGGTTTCCTCAGGATGTTTTCCTTTGAAAAGTGTGTGATAAATTGTAATTATCAATTAGACACATACATTTTAATAGAAAAACTCATTGGTTTGAACTCATGACCCTTCGAAAGACTCGTGCGGTCTCACTGCTGGGCTATCACAGCTTACTTTATAATAAAGTACGTTATTTCAGGTAATTGTAAATTAAACTTTATGAGAACAATAAAACACACAAAACAAATACTTTATTGTATATGATTAGATTTATTTATGACTAGCAATGCCCCGCGGTTTCCCCGCGTACGTACCGATCACGTGGTAGTGGAAAGTTTACTAAGTCAGACCATAGACTTATTTTTGTAAATTGAAAATTTGGTCCTTTTGTCCTGATCAATAGTTAAGGCAAAATAAATTTTTAACGGAAGGTATTCATAGGTACACAAATACAATAAATACGCTACAATTGTTTCGGCACTTCTTTATATTGATATTTTTAATTGATATTAATAATTCGGTAAATCTTTTAATTGGATCATTTTACAGGTATTGAAACAGTTTTTCAAAAGTAATAATAAAATTATTTTGATATAATCCTTGATACAGTAAATAGAAAATATATATAGTGTTAAATGTATAGTGGACTATCCGTATTTTCATACCCCATACGTGCAGGATTCGTAAAAACCCATCCACAAACCTCCACCACTTCCACCACAATACCCAAGCACTACACACCTTCACTATCACTAACTCAACAATCGTTTCGCCCCGCAACCGAAGCATCATCAGGAGATAGACTCCACGACAAAATCGCAAAGCGGTGGAGGTTTGCGCATGTGTTTTTACGAATCCTGCATGTATCGGGTATGAAAATACGTATAGTCCACTATGCATTTAACACTATATATTTTTTCTATTTTCTGTATCGCGGATTATAGCAAAATAATTTTATTATTACTTTTGTATTCTGGATCTCCGCAAAGTAACTATAAAATATTGAAACAGTTTTTAATAAAATATCATTTAGTGGGATAAGGATTAATACGGAGATGTAAATATTACGGTTTGATTATTATCGCCACTTTTGTCAACTTTTACATTGTAAAAAAGTAGTTATATTGGCAAAAGATGTCATAGCCCGATTATCATCTGGCAGTTTAAACACTGAGATTTGAGTCAACAAAAGTCCTTCACTATCTCTGTTGACCTGTCTATTATGACTATTATTAGCAGTGTTAGATATCGTAGTGGTTTCAAATTTGTGTCCATTTTAGAATACATCTTCACTTACCATCACGTGTGATTTAAGCGGAAAACCTGTGACCAGAAAAAAAGCTTTTACGAATTTCCTCACTACGAATAAAAAGGATGAGTGAGGATGATATAGCATTTATTTTAATCTTAAATCGATTCCAATTGCTCCGCTTTCAAAGCAAATTAGAAATTTAATTATCTATTAAAGATGTTTTGTTCGTGTAATTGGATAATCACAAGTGCGTGCTTGTGATGAGAATGATTTAGTGTGGTATACAAATTCACGTTATATGCTTGATTCTTAGGGGCTTGTAATATTTGCTTGGAATGTATAGAGTAAGTAAAAATTAAAAGCATAACTTGTTAATTCTGCTTAGTTCCATAGCATAATGCCTTATAGAATATTGCTAAGGGGTAAATGCGCAGATATTTAAAAAATGTATTACAAAAGGAGCAATTCGTAGCATTTACAATTTAAGTCCGCGTGATTACCTGCGAGTGAAGTTTAAGGAAATAGGTATTCTTAAATTTGCTTCGCAGTATAATGTTAGCATTTTAATGTTTGAACATATAATTGTGGGTTTGAGTATAAGATTCTATAATAAAATCCCGCAATTAATTTTAGCTATGCCATTACATCGGTGTAAAAATACTTAAATGGAGACTGATACAGAAAGCCTACTATACTGTTGAGGATTACATAGACGATAAGTATGCGTGGATATAGCTACTCTTCGAACCGACACAAGATAGTAATGAATAAATTGAACTAGTCAGAACTATAATTTGAAAAGAGCAACCGCCGATTTTCTTGCTGGCTCTTTTCGGTGCGAACAACTTACAGAAACAGCAATAGAGCTGACGATTCAAAATCATTTGTTAAATAAATAAATATAGTCATTTCGAAAGTGTATAACATTATTAAGTGTTTTTGAGCACTTAGGTTTATGCGAACGAAGATGCAATATAATAATAACAATGTTACTATAAAATATAAACAAACTGTATTTAACAGTTATTTCATTTCTAAAACAAACACTAATAAATTTCGCAGTGAGTAACTTAATCTCATTCATACTTCGAACTTTAAGAAGGGGACACAAATGTGAAAGTAGATCCAGAGTAAAAACAAAAAAAGAATAAAAATCAAATAAGCATACTAAAAAATCTATATCTCAAACTATTGTTTGTACCTTATGTACAGATCATGTGCACTTATATAGATAGTGTACCGATCAATCGTAAAACGTTGCAATTGCAATAATATTTTTATTGATAGCCAATCACATTCACTGGAATCATACTTTGTAAGTAGCAAAATACAAACGTGATAAAAATGTCATTAAAATGATAATAATGCCAAAATTACCTCAACTATACAAATTATCAAATTATATAATTTTTAATTATTTTGGATATCAGCCACACGATAATTTATCATTTCAGAAGAAACGTATAATGCAACTCCTCTGTTGTGAAATCAATTATAACCGAACGGATGTATGCTACGGGACTTTTTGGCGTTCCTCACTATAATTTTTTATAATATTATTTTATATAATTATAAGATAAATAAGCGGCTTTAGTAATAACGTGACATTAACATATTGAAGCATGTTTTAGCCCGTTTGAGATTTTTAATGAAATCACTCATTTTACTCATTTGAGGTTAAATATTAATATCAATAAATCACTTTTCAGACACCCGCACGAATTCACAAGTACACACAGAGACACACACGCATGCATGCATGCACGCACAGACGCACATTAATACAATCTAAGTAAAAGTACATTTTTTTTCAACTTTTCAATATTTTCATCGTCCTTTTAATTCATATTATCCTACTAATATTATAAATGCGAAAGTTTGTGAGTATGGATGGATGTTTGTTACTCTTTCACGAAAAAACTATTGGACGGATTTGGATGAAACTTTACAGCTATATAGGTTGTACGTCGGAATAACATATAAGCTACAATTTGTAATGATTTTATGTAATATAACGATACATGTCAATAAAGTCGGAAAAAACTGGCCTCTGAGAGCTATCTCGGCGTACGCTGCCTAAACCATTAGAATTACACAAAGATGATGTACCGTAGTTTTGTTTGTCTTTAATACTTTTAAATAAAAGTCCGAGATAGCATATATCTATATTTTATGTAGAAGCCACTATGACCAAAATTTTGAATCATAAATTTAATTAAATAAGATACTGTGGCAGACCAAATTCCTTGCGAGCGAAGCCGTGGGTAAAAACTAGTAATTATAATAAACTATAAGGAATACTCTAGGTTTGTAAAGGAGGAGGGCGTTGATCAATGCAACACAGTTTATACTTCTGCAGGATCATATTTTTTCATTGTTATGTTTTTTTTCTGTATTGTTCCTAATAAAGTTATTATATTATTATTAAAGTTACTAAGTTAGTAAGTTAGTAAAGTTATTATTACTTTATCATATTTAGTTATTTATTTATTGCTTTATTGTACATACAGTAAGAAAAGAGAAAGAAAAAAAATAGCACATGTACAAATGCGGACTTATACCTAAAAGGGATCTCTTTCAGTCAACCTTTGAGTAACAGAAGGAAAAGGACAAGAAGTGAAATACGGGTACTACAGAAATAAAGAAAAGAAAAAAATTACGTTAAACTATGTCATCAGATGAATATTTGCACTCGAGATAACACAAAAAAAATGCAATATAGGTAACAGTAAATTAAACTATTTAATTTATAAATTATTTTTTGTTAAAAAGTAGAAGAAATGAAAAGCTACTAATACATAATTATTTGAAACAAATATTTTCTAGTGTGACTTAAATGCCGATAGGGAAAGTGATTTGCGGATTTATACTGGTAAATCATTTCACAGGTTAACACCTTGAACACTGCATATAGAAAATCATTAGAGCATTTATTGTTCTTATCCAAAACTACTTTTTCAAGGAGGTAAGAAGCCCAGCTGTGGGATAGTAAAAGTACATTACTTTTCTATATACGTATTTAGAATTATATTTTTTGAATATATGTTTGATTTGAACTGTTTAGTAAACTAAAAATTTCTACGGAACTAACCCTATACCAATATTTCGTTCATGACAAATTAAGCTATGAATGAAATGACACAGACACGACATGTGCGTCGAGAGGTAATCTTTCCGAAAGGTCACACTTGATTTAATTCTATGTTTAGGTATGCTCCGTAAGATCTGATCCGTAAGTCGTATACTATAATAAAATTTTCTTTTGACCATACAATTTATGTTTGTGTAATTTATTCATAAAATATGTCTGTATAATATTTATTTATACGTCTTGTTAAAATCTTCTTAAAAGGAAATATATATTATGATGTATGTGGGAGGAGTCTATCTTATATACGACAAATAAAAAAATTAAGGTAATAGTCTGTTATTATCCCACGGCTGGGTATAGGCCTCCTCTCTCCGTTTTTGGACAGAAGGGTTCGAGCTAAGACCTACCACACTTCGCCAATGCGTTGGTAGGTTACTTTTTTTTTTTTTTTTATGCAGGTTTCCTCACGATTTTTTCCTTCACCGAAAAGTGTGCGATAAATTGCAAATATCAATAAGGCGCATAAGTTTTAACTGAGTTAAATTACATTAGCTACATCATACATATCAATTTATAATCACTCACACAAAACACCTTTCCCACTATCACATATTAAAAATAAACTCGTATATCAATGAGTGTTTAATAAAAAAGTGCCAAAATGACAAACTATAACATCGTTAAATTGATTAACTTTTCATCTTTACGCCATATTCGCTCTTGCTATAAAGGTGTATAGCTTACTATGGTCTGCCACTTTGTCATGAGAAGCTACTAATTACCAGTCATTGTTCGCTTACACGTACAACAACCGAATAATTTACAATGACAAACAAATGTACAGGCGAAAGAATGTTTAATGTTTGAGCCATTATGTTAGTGTATTGCTTAGCACAGTTTGCTACTCTACGAGCCATCAAATTGATAACTGTATATCGTTATGTTTTCGTTCACTCGATACGAGTAAAGTTTACCCTGAATGGCGGAAATTCGCTGATAACAGTTTTCAATTTTCTTGTTTGAATTGTTTGCGATGTTCTCTTTTTAAATTGTTTTTTTTTTAATTTCAGGTAAGTGGTATGATTCCTGCATTTATATGGATATATTAAGGAGAAGTTACATATGTAAGTATCTGTAAATATTGTGTTACTGTACGTGTTGTTCTAAATATAATTTACCAATACCGAACAAGTCAGCTCGGCGTCACAAAGCAGATCGAATCACAAATGAAGAAAAACTAGTCAAAGCTGAAGTGATTAAGGGAAAACGCATATTTTATCCAACCATATTATAAACCAGCCTTTTAAGATAATATAATGTTGACACCGCACCTGAATAACGAAAAAACGGTTGTGTTCTGGCTTTACCACGCTGTTAAGCGTAAAAATATGTCGAAAAAATATATTTATCTAGTCCAGTATTGACGAAAGCTTCAGCGCTCTTTTCGCCGGCGTAACAACCTTGTCTATTCTTTAACGATTATTCTTAAAAATGGATCCCGTTCGAAGGACCAAAATGTAAGGAGAAGAATTGTTTCCTACTCCAAACTTATTATATTACTAATGATAATTTAATACTATGATGCTATAAACTAATGCCACTAAAACTAAAGCCGGGGCGCGCGCCTTGCTCGCGGTTCTCGTAGACTGTTGTAAACTGAATGCGGCGTGTCCGTATTTAAGGTAATATTTGTAAAGTAATAAAACACCGAACGTTTATGAATTCCAAATTTCATACCGGCATTTCCAGGATAAAAAAGGAGTATTTAGTTTTTGCTTCGCGTATTAATATATAGATTACTAGATGACCCAGCAATCGTTGTTTTGCCATATAAATTGTTTCAAGTGAATTTCTAGTGTACATAATAAAAAATTTAAAAAAATCTCCAGAAAATTATAATATTAGGAGTAGACAACCCTTATCACTTGGGGTATGAAAAATAGTAGCCGATTCTCAGACCTAAAGAATATGAATATAAAATTTCATTAAAATCGGTCAAACCGCACCGGATGAGTATGGTAACTAACATTTCGATTTGGATGATACAGCAGCTTCATACAAGACTGTGGTTGAATATTGTAAAATTGAAAATGTTTAAAAGATTGGCCGGCGCGTTTCTTGCTGGTTCTTCTCGGTAAGAGCAACATTCCGAACCAGTTGTAGCTTTGTTAACCTTGAGGATCCAAAAGTGCTCGAACTTACTTGAATAAAGATTATTTTGATTTGATTGTGATATGAGAATTATATATATAAGAGCTGTGCGAGCGACCCGCGTGGAAATCAGCGTGTCACAATTTTTTTCTTAAATTCAAATTTTAAACAAAAATAGTTATTGTGAGTTAGCCATAAGAGATAGAGACATGCTATCGCGGACTTTTTTTTAGTAGTTTTATAGATCTACAATTCTTTAGTACATTACTTTAGCGTAACTCTGCTGGTTTACGCAGCGCACGCGACTAAAGCTCGCAGCAAGCAACAACTGCTCGATCTCTTCAACCCAATTTACATAATACCCATATGTACAATTTACCTAAACCATCCGGAAGTATTGCACTATCTTTTGGTGATAACCGTACAAAAATCCGTTCAGTAGATTTTGGGACACAGACGAGACAGTTTTTTGGGACTTTGTTTTATAATAAGTATATCAGATAACTGCGAAGGATACTAACAGATATACTAATAGATATGTTAACAGTCTAGGTGTTAACTTGCGTGCAATGTCAATGTTACGCCGGTAGTTGGCGCGTCACGTTGCGGGGCAACGAACTCGAAATTTCGACGGACGTGTAACGCATTTTTAATTGCGAAGTACTACAGGTTTGCATATCCAATTAGGTGTTTCATTTGGGATAATAATTAATTGCCTGTCGTTAAACTCTTTTTCGAATCCCCAAAATCGTTTTAGTATCGCTAATTATATTTTGATTGGCATGGATAATTGATTGCAAAAGTTTCCATTTTGATTCCGGTGGTGCATATTTTAAGCAATATGCAGTATAGTAAACTTATGGATAATAACTAAACAGAGCTCGTGATAAAAAATCCCGAGTTTAATGTGCCAACAATATTATTTTCAACTAATAAGACAAGAGTAAGATGGGCATGTAGATTATATTTTTTTAATTTTCTAATATTCCGCCAAACTCACAACTTTTTTTTCATAAGAACCAACACAATAAAAATGAATTATCAAAATTGTTTCACCCCTTCACGCGTGAAGATGACGGATAGAGATAGGGTAATTTTTATATGTAAATACATTTCTCCAACATTAGCTGTTAGTCCTGTCCTGTTCAATCAGATTTAGGCTAAGTATCAGTTTACCCTCGGAGATAGTGCTAGTTTTGCCTTTTTCCGAACTCGCAATATGCTGTTAACAAGGTTTTAAGAGAGTAAACAACACAAGTTTTTGCGTTTCCATTTTAAATTGCATTTCTATCTATTGACACGTCTAGAGCGTATAAATCTTATAAATGTTATAAGAAATGTATCTATTTTACACATACAAAAAAAAACAGTTTACGCTCGCAGAATACATTTTATTATACATCATACACATACATAGGTCCTTTTATGTTACAGCAACTTTAAAATCCATTAAAAATAAGATTTGATAGTTTATTTTATCGTAAATGTCCTTACGAGTATTATGTACAATAAGGAACTTGATATTAATTAAGTCAAATATATTGTATAAAGAATATTCTGAGATTTCGATAAAATCATCAATTTAATAATAGAGGAGTATGAACATAAAAACACTTGTTACACAAACTTAACTTATTTTAAACCAATAACCAACCAAAACAATTAATTTTCATTAAATACGTGTGATACAAAAAAAACGGTGACTATTTTTAAAGCGGGCAACGTTTATTCTGTACAAGGGAAAAACAAACTTTGATTTATTTAATCTACTGCCAAAACTTAAAATATTCCAAAGGCAACATTACTATCAATTTTATATTGAATTAAATCCGTCGTGGCTCATGCTTTTTTACGTATTTATTAAAAACAAATAAAAATAAAATGTGATAATCAAATAAATGAAAATATCCCAACAATAATATAACGATTAAAACATAATTTGTAATTGAAAATATAAAGCTATAAGCAGGTCGTGATGTTATCGGGTATTCCCGACTATTTTCGAATCGGGGTTCTTATATATGAGCTCATTCTTATTAACACGTAATGAATTCACGAATAAGAAGTCAATACTAGTCTTAGAACTTGACTATGTCTGATGGTTCTTTTTCATAATCGGCGATTACAGATTAGGACCGAGCACGATCTTAGGCCCACTCGGCTGTACTAAGTCAATCGTGGTTTATTATACCGCCTACAAAAACGGCAACATTCGGTATGTCAGAATACACGCATCAAAGGAAATTGCTGGGTGATACGTAAGGTATCAGGTGATACGTAAGCTGTGATAGCCTAGCGGTGAGACCGTGCGACTCTCTAGAGGCGACATAGGTTCGAACCCCGGGCAGGCACCAATGAGTTTTTCTATTAAAAACTTATGTGTCTAATTGATAATTGCAATTTATCACACGCTATTCGGTGAAGGAAAACATCGTGAGGAAACCTGCATATCTCTAGAGAATTCTAGGGATATGTGTAACCTACCAATCCGCATTGGAGCAGCGTGGTAGGTCTTAGCTCCGATCCTTCTCTCCAAAAACGGAGAGAGGAGGCCTTAGCCCAGCAGTGGGCATAGTAACAGGCTGTTACTTTACTTTTTTTACTTTTACGTAAGGTATCATATGATAGTACGGACTATCGTGTGGAGACACGATGATCGTGCCGATTGCAGACGATCACACGAGTAACGATCATCGCCAATAGTGAAGAGCAGGCATCATATATATATATTTTAAATATGAACGTAGCGCATCATGACCGTGATACAGCAGGCCTACCAAGAACTCTTATTGCGACTGAAATGAAGACGTAAACGAAATTGTTTTGCTTTTTCATACCATGACGTCTTAAAGAGGCACACTTTAAGTCGTTGCCGAATGAGCGTTCGGAATACGTCCTTAAAACATGTGAGTAAAACAGACAGAGTTATATATAGTTCATATAACGTTATCCTTTTCAAACATTATGCAATTCATACTTCATGGTACGAAAGGAAAGCGGTTCGCGACTCTCGTTTGCGTCTTCAACTGAGTCACAATAAGAGTTCATGGTAGGCCTGCAGGCCTCATATTTAAATTAAATATGAAAGCGTAATAAACAGACTGTTAACTTGGATGTTTTTCTTTTCTGTTCCTATGTTGACTGGCCCGTAGACTTTCAGCTCCGCAGGTCGTGGGTTCGATTCCCGCTGACCAACATTTTCTAAATACAATTTGTTGGTTAATCGATTCTGGGTGTATATAAATAATAAATAAATAAATATATGGGACACTTATACACACGGTCGTCCGTCCCCAAAGTAAGTAACTTAATACTTGTGTTATGGGTGACGAACAACTGGTAGATATACTACATATATAATTTTAAATACATACTTAAATACAAATACACACCCAGGCTCGAAGAATCAACAATTTTTTTAAAGAAAATGTTGGCCCTCGGCGGGAATCGAACCCGTGACCCGCGGAGCTGAAGGCAGGGTCACTACCTACTGCGCCAACGGGCAAGTCAAAGTATGTATTCAAGTATTTTAAATTATATATGTATGTATATATTTACTAGTTGTCTGTCGCCCATAACACAAGTACATATTAATTTACTTAATTTGGGAACGGACGACCTTGTGTGTAATTGTCACATATAAGAATTATTTATTTATTTTATTTTATTTTTATCCCTTTGTGAAAAAAACAACGGTTCTATTATAATATAAATATTTAAACATAAATGTAGCATATATCAACCAATTTTCCACTAAAAAAAAATTATTCCACTAAACAAGTAAATTAATAAAGTAAATTAAATTTGCTAGAAAGCGGTCATAAAGTGCCTAATGACCATTCATTTCATATTCTCCACACTTGTGATAAGGGACTCCGACTCAATACGTTAGAGCACCTTGAGATAATAAAAAATAACAATGGTCACTTAATTAACGAGCAAGTAAATGTATCTAATTCCGTTTTGCTGCATGTGTTCGGAGGGGAGGGTATTGGTGGGAGTTGAACTATTTAAGACTGCTTGTATGGGTAGCGCGGCGCAGTACGATTTTTGTCGTGAAGCCTATCCTCCTGATGATGCTTCGGTTTCGGGGCGAAACGATCGTCGAGATTGTGGTGGTGGGTGTGTGTGCTGCTTTTGTGTTCGTTGTTGCTGGTGAATTGCGCCTTGGGGTGCATGTGGTGGCTGGTCCTGCATGTATAAGGTGCGTAGATTTTGCCTGCTTCATACACATTGACTTTGCATGCATTCACTTAACCCGTGCGGATTATAGCAAAGTAGTTAGTTCTGTTATATTGCTTGTAAATTAATAAAATTATTAATTTTATTTATTTATTGATTTTAGTTTAGTAAAGAACATTCCATTTTATAATTAAACCAAATATTGCTTAATCTCTTCCTCAACATAAATATTACAAAAATTGAAATAAAAAATAACAATAAATACACGATCGCAATAGTTGCCCGAGCACAATAACACTTGCAACAAGCATTAAAATATTATTTACAGCGTTGGTAAAGCAAAGCACACAATAACATAATATCGGTCATTACGCGCGTATCGCACATGCGGGCGTGACTCGTGTCATCTCATTATCATTTTTATCGCCCCCAGTTCACAGTAACTCAGAACGATCCGCGATGATTGTGAAATCACGGCGATTCGATCATTGGGAAAGTCCGTAGTAAACTGCTTAAGTTATTTCTTTGTACAAAGTATTTCCATTAACTGTTTATCTATAAATGATTTATAGAAGCAGGCGTTACTTTGCGGAGTTCCATATTACAAGCAATATAACAGAACTAACTACTTTGCTATAATCCGCACGGGTTAGGTGAATGCATGCAAAGCCAATGTGTATGAAGCAGGCAAAATCTACGTACCTTATACATGCAGGACAAGCCACCACATGCAACCCAAGGCGCAATTCACCAGCAACAACGCACACAAAAGCAGCACACACACCCACCACCACAATCTCAAAGATGTGAATTGCGCCTTGGGGTGCATGTGGTGGCTTGTCCTGCATGTATAAGGTACGTAGATTTTGCCTGCTTCATACACATTGGCTTTGCATGCATTCACTTAACCCGTGCGGATTATAGCAAAGTAGTTAGTTCTGTTATATTGCTTGTTTATCTATATTTATTATTATTTTTAAATCTTAATTTAAGGGGAATTTTTCCGCAGAGAAAATTTCACACCAATAGCAGTAACTACAAGGTAACCTTACTTTCTACGGCTTATACCTACATTAACCACACTGTAAAGCAATTTCGCTTATATAATATGTTATTAATATGCAATATACAAGTGGTATAATCAAAAATTTGTCCTAATTTTAAACTAAATTCCCTCCTCAGGGCCTCGTTCCGCACACATTAATATTGTTATCTCTTCATTTGTAATATCGTATTTATTTTTCAAATTTATAGTTATTTTATTATATTATTACAATATTCAAACATAACAAATTATTTAAAATTCGAATTCGTCGAAATAACTGTAACTTAAATTATAATTATTAAGTTATTTAGATTTGTATCAATTTATTATTCTAACAAGCAATATAACAGAACTAACTACTTTGCTATAATCCGCACGGGTTAAGTGAATGCATGCAAAGCCAATGTGTATGAAGCAGGCAAAATCTACGCACCTTATACATGCAGGACCAACCACCACATGCACCCCAAGGCGCAATTCACCAGCAACAACGAACACAAAAGCAGCACACACACCCACCACCACAATCTCGACGATCGTTCCGCCCCGAAACCGAAGCATCATCAGGAGGATAGGCTTCACGACAAAAATCTAACTATATTACCGAGTTTTATTTAATTTAATTTATTGAACCACATATATAACGTATTATTTTATTATAATCGAATGTCCTTAAACACAAATATTCTGACCGGAAACGTTGACGTTGAAATATAATTATAATATACATACAAATAAATGATTTATTGATTCTGTGGGTAGTGGTGAATATCAGTATCTAAATGATACTTATAGTTTTTCTCAGTCTTGTGTACCCGTTATTATTGATGCTAATAAAAATACCTTTAAAAACCGTGATGGCTTTATGATAACAGCGTGATTCTGATAAAGATTTAACGTTCTAAAACCTGAGTAAGCATTAATGCGTTTTCTAAAAAAAACCCGTCATTTTATATATTTTCATTAAATTACAGTGCAGGAAATCGTTATGAAATTTGTATATGATTTAAATTTTGGAAGTTGGAAGTTATGCAATGGAGCAGCATGGTGGGTGTAAGCTTCATATACTTCTGCCTTATCAGAACGAAGAAGTGGTAATAAAGTACCATTAAATTAAAACATTAACCAAAGCTGTTCTATATATAAAACAGTTCTATATTGAACATGATTGTTGATAATAATGTACTGTTTTTGCTTTCCACAACCAGTTTATTGGCGACGAGATGTACTAAGCGGTTACAAAGCAAATTTGAAATCCCTTCTAATGATCAAGTGCCAGCAAAGAAGAAAGTTCATAAGTCAATTAGAGGTTTTAACTAGTTTATTTTAGCCTTAACTAAAAGTTAGACTTAATTAAAATCAATCATTAATATTCACACAACCTTAAAAATATGTTGAATTGTTTTGACCTTTCAATGATGTAGCCGATCATAGAATTCGACATTTTAAATATTTATGATATCGCTAGTAAGAAATATCGTTTATTTTATATTATGAAATGAAACTACAGACGATTATCAGTTTAAATAAAAAGATTGTATTCGAAATAGAAATAATAATGGTAAAACATTACAGATAATAAGAAAAGTAAATAAAACACGTTAGGTAACTCTAGTACTTATCTATATTTTAAAAATGATATGTTGTTTCGGTGTTGTACTTAGCGCCACTAATAATTTCCTTCCAAAGTGTTTTAAATTCCATATGAAGCCAAATAGATACCTAATCGAGAGTTTTTACCTATATATTTCAATGTCGTTAAAATTATTTTTCCTTATATTTTTTCCTGTTTGAAATCTTGGTTTAACATTTTATCATCGCGGTCGATATAACGTACTTTGACTTTTGTTATATAATCTTATTACGAACGAGTACTTTAAATTCATTTTACATATTGTGCTCATGCATTACGCAGTATCTTTGCTGCAATGTATATTACATTTTCCGTAACTAATAATAAATACCGACAATATTGAGAACAATATTTGTTTATTATTTCGTTTACTGTTCTCAAAACTAACTTTTTTCAATTTTAAATATTTCAAATTACAAAAAACAAAATAATTAAAAAAACATTTAAAAATATAAAAAAACGTCGTCTGCCGGAAGTTGGGCAATATCCCAAGCTACCATAGGGCTCCAGAGTGAGGAACTTCCTCACAATACGTGCCGTTTGAAGTAATACTGCCCTCTGTATCCGACTCTTGAACCAACTATTAAGCGAAAGCCTCTGAAGATGTTGTTCGAGGCTCTTCGTAATTAGACGTCAACCGAAACAACAATAGGAACAATTATTGTTGAGCCAACATTCCACATCACAGATATCTCATGAGAAAGGTATAAACATTTAGTCAATTTTTCTTTTTCCGCTTTTATGGGATTATTGTCATGTGGAATGGTGACATCAACAATAATAATTGTTATTATTATCTTTCTTTACAGCTTGTACAGCGCAAATTAGGCCCAAATCGCTCTGTCAGTGTCACGTAAATGAATATTTAAAGTAAATAAAATTTCGAGTTAATGAATATGTCTTTTCTCAACATTTAATCCTTTTTCAACATTTATTCTTATTCATTATTTTGTTACGATTCTATTTTTGTTTTATAAATGAATGCTTTTCTGTCTCAATATCTCGATAATAAATGATTATTGCAACTTGACATTTGACCTGTTTATTTATTAATTCAAGCCGTATTAATTTTTTTCTAAGATTCCACCATTCTGAATTCTAAATTTAATAAAATAACTTTCTTCGTTTATTTCGCACAATCATCGATTTTGAACATAAACGTAAACATCATCCTCCTGCCCTTATCCCAATCTAAATAGGGTCGGTAAAACATGTTATAAAACATGTTGTCTCATGATTCGGCTACGTATTTTACGACCTGCCTGACGTCAACTTATCTTAGTTGTATTTTACGACCCCTCGGTAAGAAAGAGGGTGGTGGAGGTCTATTCTACTCAACCGGATTACACACGGTGGGTCGTCATCAACAATCATCGATTTTAAACATAAACGTCAACGTTGACTTAAATCATAGCTATAAAATAATAACTAATATTGGTGAAGAGTTTTTAAATTCGCATTTAAAATTCTTAATAACATTAAATTCTACTGCAATGATATAAAGTTAAAGCTACGAAGATGGTTGTTAATTGGTGTGCTGTAAAAAGTACACCAATATGTATTTATAATGACCTTCTTTTATATAAATAATTTTTCTCATTCTTTTTATTTTAAACTTAGTCTAACTTCGAATTGCCCTCGAAACAGAACTCAAAAAGTTAAAAGTTAAAAAAAATGCTCCAATCGCCACAAAACTGTATCATCATTTTATCGGATAAATGAATATTAACTGTATTTCTGGGTGTGACCTTGGATTTAAAACTCCAATTGAGCACACACTTAACTACTCTCGCTGGGAAACTCAGTTCAGCGGCTTATGCTGTCCAAAAGATAAGCGGCTTACAGACCTTGAAACAGCAAAACTTGTATATTTTGCTTACTTCCATAACATTATGTCTTACGGATTATTGTTATGAGGTAAGTGCGCGGACATAAAAGAGCCGTGGCATACGTGGCATTTAAAATTTGAATTCGTGCGATTCCCTGCGAGAGAAGTTCAAGGAAACTGGTATTCTTACATTGGCTTCACAGTATATTACTAGCAATTTAATTTTTGTACATAAGAATATATATAATTATAAAAAGATGTATATAATAGACAAAGTAGGAACCAACATAAGCTTGTGGTTCCTAGTTTGCGCCTTGCAAAAATACCTAAGTCGTTTGTGGGTTTGGATATAAGATTCTATAATAAAATTCCGCAATCTACTTTAACTTTACCATTACAGCAGTTTAAAAATACTATTAAAAAAGGCTAATACAGAAAGCCTACTATACTATCGAGGATTACTTAGACGATAAGAACGCGTGGATATAGCTACTCTTCGACCCTGTACAAGACATCAATTACTATATGTACTATTAATAAAAATTATTCTTTGAAGTTTGAGTTTCTTGCTGGGTCTTCTCGGTAGGAACAGCTTTCCGAACCAGCTATCTACCTTTGACAATTCAAAAGCACTTGTTTACTACTAAGTTTACTTGAATAAAGAGTATTTTGGATTGAATTTGAATTATTCAGATAAAAAAATAAATAAATTACTGGCTTATCATGAGGAACTCAATATTCGTTCTGTAGCGGTAATAAAATCGCAGTAACTTCCTAGTAAAGGAAACAAAGCCAATAATTGTTTAATATATGTTAAAGCCGGTTACCACACGTACATCACAATAATATGGTAATGACATTATCAGCGATATACCAAACAGGTTCCGTAAAAAAGGGTTGTTCACCTCTCGTTGCTTGAACCTTTGTTTTTAACAATCTAACGAAAAACTTGTTTGTTTTATATTTTTGTCAACTACCGTAGGAAGAAAAACCCAAAAGAGCTACATTGAAATATTTGGATCTCTATTCAAAAAAGTGATATCGAAAGAAAACTAATCATTATGGCGCAACGATTCTCACGAGCATGGGATTCGATTGCCATTATTTGCTAATTATATCTTTTTAGTGTACTTTTTTCCTAAGTTCTGTAATTTGAGTATTTAATACGATAATTTATTTGTACGCTCTTTGATTTGAGTACTCCTCTTCTTTTATACTTATAATAATAATAAAAATCTTTATTGATGCATATAAACAATGTTGACATGATATATTGGAACCCTGGCCCCTAAACTAGAATTAAATAAAGAGAGAGATATTTGATATTTATATAATACAAAGTATTATATAATGTCTTTCTTAATTTTCCAATTTTTTTCTTAACTATCTTTGTCACACAAATATATCAGCTTAGCCAGCTTAGCTGCAATTTATATTTTCTAGATAAACGACATTACTCTGATCTAGTGGGAGGTCGCTTCGTCTGTGACAAGTCACCATGCTATAGGTAAACAATTTAGTATTCCGGTACCATAGTGCCTTGTAAAAACCGCAAAGGGATCTAATACTTTACATTTGAGCGCTTCTAATTTGAATTGGTCCTCTATTTACTATTTCTTGAGTTAACTTCTTCTTATACTTCCTGTGGAATAGACTTCATGGTTCGTATGGTAGATGGGTTTTACGAGATTTCGTCTCAATCTGTCTATTAATTACAATGCATATAAAATGAGTGCGAGAACACCTTCTTGATTATATGATATATTTACAAATAGTTTTCTGTAATAGTTTGTTTTTATATTTTCTTTAGCTAGAGCATTTAGATAAGGTGTTCAAACAGCGCATGTTTTTAATTTAGTCTGGAAACGCATTTGGTTGGCCTCCACGATACAGGCTAGACCAAGTGTGGAGACCACAATTATTGTTTACTAATTACATATAGTAAATTTACGCATTGTAACTTAATTAAGCTGAAAATGATTTTTAGTAAATAAACATTTCTTTCTTTCTTCTTTCTGATTAATAAGGACATTTCCGCCTTGCAATTAATTCCTTGTATCAATTACAAGAACTTTGCGGAGAACAGTGCAAATAATATGCCCAAACATTTGATGTATTTGCATTTGCACTATTTAAGAAAGTCCTTGTGTGATGCGAAGTTCTTTACGCTCGAATGCGGCTGCGTGGTAGTAGTCCATTATGTCTTTAACAAGCATATGTAGCTCCATATCACCATGTGATATATTTACATAAGATACGTCGGTATCTTTAAAAGAAGAGTATAGGCCACTTCTGGGCAAGTGCACTGTACCTTAGGCTGTATCATCGATTTGTATCAGGCATTATATCAGTCAATCACTCGCCTATTACAAAAAAAAATAAGTATATTCAAGCAAACAAATAAAAAAAGGAATCCGAGGTAATAGTCTTTTTCCTTTCATTTTTGTCAAAGTATTTATTTCTTCGCGGAACTCTCTGGTAAATTGAACGCTTATCTGTCATTTATGTTCAAGGACGGCACACCGTACCAACAATTGCGTATTGTTACCGTACTTTATAGTTAGTTTTTTTTTATATTATGAAGAACTTATGCTTCGAATAATACATATTGGACGTGGTCAAGTATTATGACGTTTTTAATGTGACGTCACTCGTCAATCATCTTGAATGTGATAAAACTATCTTGCGTATTTTTTTGTCTGTTAATCCACATTGCAAAAGCGTAGTAGGTTTACAACTACCATATTCTTCTGTCAGGAATGGAGGCTTATTTCCAGCAATAATAAAATTTTATACTTGAGACATATTTTAAATATATAAACACTTTTCTACTTTTTCTTACAATACAAGTTCTCATCAAGACGATCTCACTGGCTGATTCTAATCTTTAGGCACACAACTTTAGAGTACACTGAAATAGTTTCCTTGTTTGTTTGTGTTTTCGAAAATATTGAATGAATATATGAGTCATAATATTTTTTTTATAAATAATATTAAAAAGTTTAAATATACGAGAAAGTTCAAGCGTAGTGTTGACGTAAATCAATATAATCAAAAATTCGGCACGGTAAAAGTAATCTTTTAATAGTAAACACGCTTAGATCGTTAGACTTTCTGTCTCACTGCACTACGTTTTTTCCTCCGCTGTCTGCGTTTTGTGTTAATATTATATGACGTAATTAGTAAACGAATGTTTAGTTTGAATTTTTGTTAATAAAATTTAATGTAAATTTGTTCACTTTTGCACCTGTAGTGTATGCGGATCGAGGTGTGTATCTTATATATATCTTACCTTGTATATTTAATTTAATACATTTAATTTTATAAATTCAATAAAACTTTTAAAAAAACACTTAGCAATGAATTTAGCATAGGCCCTACATATTTCGTAAGACGCAAAAGCGTTAAAAAGACGCATAATTTACCATCTTTCATATTGATTTTTAATATTTTTATTTTTGATTATTTCCTCCACATTTTATTTGTAAAAGTTTATTTCTATTTCTTTTATTATTGTTTTTTAATTTTGATGTAGTGAGCACGTTAACGCACACGTTATTTAGCTTATTTTATAATACATGCTGAGTTAGCATTTCGGTGGGATATTTAATATAAAACTGTAATTTACAAATGTAAATTAGTATAAATAAAAACACATTGTATATCACGTTGGCTTCCTAATAAATAAATAAATATTCATATACAAGACACATACATACATTCATGAATACTCACACTAAAGCTAATGTACAAAGGAAACACTGTCTCAGAATGCAGCACGTCAGTAACACGAGAGAACTTGGTGAGAGTCGACGTGTAGTAACATATTATGTAAATTGTTAGTACGTGTTTCAGCCTGTGCTATAATCATACAACATTAGTCTATATTAATACAATAGAAGTTAACACATACACTACAGGGCTTAACTTTTAAAAAAAATTATACATACTTAACCCATATTCATTTCTTTCATATTGTAATGTGCTTTAGCGGCAATTTTGCGTATATTCTTCAGTATTATATAAGTCTATTATACTACTATATGGTATCGACAATATACTGAATCCTATAAAAGAATACTATAAAGCCACTTTTACCATTTGTGCGGAATAATAAACTTGTGGCGACTATACATCGAGTTTCAAATGTGCTTGGTCGCGTTGCCGGGTCATTGATCTCCAAACATGCGGGTTATTTATTTGCTATAACTGACTATGGCTTTATTGACACCTTAATATAATTTATATTTCGGCTATCATCTTAAAGTGGTCACAGTAAGCCGGATCCAAGTGTAATCAATTGGAGAATAAGAAGAGAAAATTCCTTTGGTCGATCGTAACACAGTGTAGAACACTCCAGTTCCGTAATCAATCATATATATTGTCTACCTGTTCACCGCTCACTTTCACAACCAAAATATCCAGGAGGCTCCTACCTTACCGACGGTTATTTCTATAGAATCACCACCCCGCAAAGCGCCATATTCCTACCCCGCCTTCATAATACAGGTATACATATTTTGTGTGTTGGCAAATCATAAAATATATATAATACCTTACAACAGCAAAGAGCTTACTTTTTCCGATTTCCAAATGTACACAGTGTAGAACACTCCAGTTCCGTAATCCATCATATATATTGTCTACCTGTTCACCGCTCACTTTCACAACCAAAATACCCAGGAGGCTCCTATCTTACCGACGATTATTTCTTTAGGATCACCACCCCGCAAAGCGCCATATTCCTACCCAACTTTCATAATAGAGGTATATATATTTTGTGTGTTGGCAAAACATAAAATATATATTATACCTTACAACAGCAAAGAGCTTACTTTTTCCGATTTCCGAATGTTAAAATTACCCCAATAATGTTCAATGAATTTTCCTGTTCTCAAATAATTAATAGAATTAGGCGTTACTTTGCGGAGATCCATAATACAAAAGTAATAATAAAATTATTTTGCTATAATCGGCGATACAGTATCGCGGATTATAGCAAAATAATTTTATTATTACTTTTGTTTCCTGTTCTCGCTGAAAAGACGATTTTCTGTTCTATATGTTAGCCCGATAAATAGGAATCAACTGCAAGCAATTTATTATGTTATAGATATGTGATGTGTGTAAGTTTAAAATTACGTGAACATTCCTAAAAATGATTTATAGAAGCAGGCGTTACTTTGCGGAATTCCATATTACAAGCAATATAACAGAACTAACTACTTTGCTATTATAATCCGCACGGGTTAAGTGAATGCATGCAAAGCCAATGTGTATGAAGCAGGCAAAATCTACGCACCTTATACATGCAGTACAAGCCACCACATGCACCCCAAGGCGCAATTCACCAGCAACAACGCACACAAAAGCAGCACACACACCCACCACCACAATCTCGACGATCGTTTCGCCCCGAAACCGAAGCATCATCAGGAGGATAGGCTCCACGACAAAAATCGTAATGCGTAATCGTAATCGTAATTTCTAAAAATAGAATTTTTAATGGTTTGTTTATAAACACTTTTCCACTTTCCAAACAGCGGTTGCAACAATTCCCACGATCAGTCTGCTACGGCGATCTTATCAGAAAACTCATCTGATAGTGATCTGTTCACTCGTCCATGCCGCTACATCCGCGCCGCGTATGTGAATCATATTGTGGAAACACTGATATTTTGTACACTTTATTATGGTTAGAGATCACTGGACTTTTTATTATATTTGAAACGTAATATGGTTATGTATTCAGAGCGTGCTTAAAACGTAACGTACGCGCAATAACTATTATAATTAAAATTTTAAAAAATATATACGATAAAAAAAATATTGTTACTACTACTGATTCTACTATTAATTTACTATTACTACTATTGATTATACATAGTCTCGTCGTAAACGGATTATAGCCCTTAGACCCACACCGTAGTTCTTTCGACGAGACGGTGTATGAACAATAGTAAAATCGAAAAGTAGTAAAAACTAAAATCACTTTATTGTTGATACAGTTTGCGCTATAGTGGTTATATTTTCTATAGCTATTTGTGCTACTAAAAACTATAATTGTTTATTTAAAATCCTAGTTCAATATATATTTAAAGAATTTCAAATATAAATATATTTTTTAATTTCTGATGCGCTGTCTGAATTCATACCCATTCGAACAGCGGAATCTACATTTAGCTTCACGTTTTCCTTTTTGCACTAAGCAACGCTATGGACTCTTTATTCTGCGAATCTTGGCAAACTCGGAACCTTGGCGTTAGCATTTATTTGATCTGACGTTACTCTAATCCATATATTTCGTAAACACTGTCCTGTTTGATCAAATCGCCGTGTTAATATTGGCAGACAATGATATCGAGAGGTGTTGTGCAAACCTTCAGTACCCACTCACGACCGTTTGATTGTGAGCGTGGATTTTGCAATTATGAATAACTATAGCACACGTGTTTGGCAATGCACGCTCTCCATTTTTATATATGCCAAACGGTATATGGTATTTATAATGAGTGATTCAGAAACGTCATATGGTATTTGTAATTCAGCAGTCAACATCCATTTTGAATCCACTACTCTGCTTCTCCAATGCTGATTGATAATTTACACATATTCCAAGAAATTTCTTAAGATGTGCAAGTTTCCTCACGAAGTTTTTCGAAAAGCGCTTAATAAATAGTAAATATCAATTAAGCACATAAGTTTTAATAGAACTCGTTGGTACCTGCCCGGGGTTTGAACTCGTCGACGACCTAGTAAAATTTGTAAGTCACCCCATTATTGGCTATCTAGCCGATCAATTATGTTTCTTATCTTTAACCTCAACTTAGCAGGTGTACTATTGTACTGCTTTTACACTAACAATTATATCGGATATTTTCGGCATCTTATGTGTAAGAAGGGTTTTTAGTTGTCCTTACTAATATTATAAATGCGAAAGTCTGTCTGTCTTTTACGTTTTCACGGCCAATCCGCTGAACTAATATCGATGAAATTTGGGACAATTATTCCTTATACACCGGTGTAACATATAGGCTATAGAAATCCTGTTAATTCAACAGGAATAGGATAACGGTAAGAAACGCCACCTAAATAATAGAAATAATAAGTTTTATTTATTTTTGACACAATGTGTCAAAATTTATTAATATAATAACGGCTTCCAATCGAGACCTTTAAGTCAAATCTGTAATTTAAAAGAGGTTCCATTTCGAAGGTTCGCGTTCGAAAGTGTTATTATTAGGAAAGTTTTTATACATTCTGTATACTGGAAAAATTTAACTTAGCTATTAAAATGTATAATAAGTGTAAATAATACGCGATATTTACAATAAATATTATAATATTATATTATATTAAAATAAATAAACTATCCTTTCAAAAACACGATAAATCTCTCTGTCTTCCCGAAATGTTACAGCCGATTGTGAGTATCATACAGAAATACAAACCTCGAAAATATTATCTTAATATGAATAGCGTTTCACAACGAAATCGTGGGTAAAAGCTAGTATGGAATAAATTCGATGTTGTTTGTCAATAAGAAACTATTTATTTTTTATAGGATAATGCATTGCAACTAAAACTGCGGGACGCGGCTAACCTATTATATAGACTTAATTACTGCCAGGGGTGCTAGTTATTTATTTAAAGCTTACATAGTTTGCCGAATGGGAGTAGGTATACTGCTGACAAGCTGCTTAGCAGTTCGGCAGGACAAATATCTAAGTAAAACAATGTTTAATTATAAGAAAGATAGATAAATAAATAAATAAAATAAATACTATTATCCTATTACATTCTAAATGACTCACGATGCAAAGTTTAGCTAAAAAGTTGAAACAAAAATAACGGATAGGATACGGGCGAACTAGATAGAAACTTAGATAGATAGAAAAGGTAAATACATAAATTTCATTACAAAGTTTTATATAATAACTTGCGGTAGTTAATATAAAGATACCAGTTATACTTTATCGCGGCATGATCAGTTCACGCCGTGTGTAAAGAGCTCATGAATAAGTGCCCCGGGTGTGCTCGAAACTAGTCGGGCTAACCCGATAAAATTAGACGTGAGTAAAGCCGGTATCTATATATTAACTATGAATACTACTCACGACATTTTAATTTTTTTTTTAAACTTGTAGAACCGATACCGGAATCACTTATAGCGGCGGAGGTTTGAAAAACAATGCACTACCTATTGAAATATAATAACGTAAATTGTATTGAATTTATGATTATGTTAATATATAAAGAGCTTAGCGATCATTTGTATGCAGATTGATCGGTTATATATTGACATCAAGTAGAAGCTTATAAATAAACGAGTAGTTTACCAACAATGTAACATGGTAACCAGATATTTGCAATTAATTGACTGGGTTAATATACCTATTTCATAAATTCACTTGCCTTCTCTTAATGTAATGAATAATAATGAACAATGCTAAAATATTTATTACCAATAATACAATTTTAATAGATTTTGTTTTATAATATGAATAGTAAAGACCGGCTACCGCTCAGCCAGTTGGTATCAGTGTAATGACAAATGAAGAAGAAGGAAAATGAAGAAAAATTCATCGTCCCGAAAAAAATCCTTCCTCCGAAAAATAGCCTACCTAATTTAATTAAACAATGGCCACCTAATTAATTTACTATTTAACGTTTCTAACTCCAGTTTGCTACACTGTTTGCTGTTTGTTATGCTGGGGGTTGAACTATTAGTATATAATATATTGTGCTCTGGATGATGTGTCGCTTTGTGATTTTGTCGTGGATCTCCTGATGAAGCTCCACTTACGGGGCGAAACCTTAGATATTGTCATAGTGAAGCGTGTAGTGCTTGTGTAATGTGTTTTTGGTAGCGATGTTCTATGATACGTTGCGTAACTAATCCTGCAGGTATGGTAAATTATGAGAACGGTCTCTGCTTCCTACACATAGCATTACGTAGTTTGTCCTAAAAAAGCCCGGATTACAGCAAAATAATTGTCTCATAAATTTTTGGATATAATAAAACCTCCTACATACAAAAGGCAATTCTAATCCTCATAAAAGAAAAGAGATGGCTTTGTTGTTTTTCCACCTTAAAACAACATAGTAGTCACAATTGACAGAGTTTTATTTAAGTGTAACATTGCAAATTTAAGAGCTAACATTATAAGACAATGCTGAATACGCCATTAATGGATAAATATAGTAGTATAAGAATTAATATAAGTATAATGGTTAATGCATTTATATTGTATCGATGGTGTATCGAATAAATAAGTGTAAATTTTAATATATGGTTTACCACGCACATGAAATTACAATAATTAAATAATTTTTACGTGAATATTGCGAAATATATTATGTGAATTATAATTTTAAAAATCATTCAACCTTTTTTTAAGGTAAAAAATGTATTTCATGAATTAAAATCGAGACGCTCTTAATTTGTCAATTTGAGCAAATTGAAATTGAGCTGGGTACATTGCAAATGATGACATTACTGGACACTAATATATATAATCAACGTTGTTATTCATTTTGAAGTTTGAATATTTGGTCATGAACGTGATGGCAAATTGTAGTCAGAAACGATGATATTTATCTTAGTGGGCGTAACTGGACAAAACTGTTAAAGCATGTATGATGTGCTCAGTTAAAAAATAGCTTGCTTAGAACCCACAAAGGGGGTAACTTTATTTTTATTGGCAAAACTACTACAAATATCCTTTTAATTTAATAGGGTTGCTGTTGGTTGGGATATTTCAATTTTTTTATAAATATAAAAAAAAAATGTTACAAACTAAACTGTTGTCTAATGCTCAAAATACATTATGAGGCAAATATATCGTTGCAAAAGTGAACAGCTGGGCATAATAGGCCTACTCCCTCCGTTATTAGAGAGCTGGAAGCTAAGACCTACCTCGATGCTCCAATTCGGATTGATAGGTTACACATATCCCACATATTGACTGGCCCGTTGGCGCAGTGGGTGACACTGCCTTCAGCTCCGCGGGTCGCGGGTTCGGTTCCCGCCGAGGGCCAACATTTTCTATAAAAAAATTGTTGGTTCTTCGAGCCTGGATGTGTATTTGTATTTAAGTATGTGTTTAAAATTATATATGTAGTATATGACCAGTTGCCTGATACCCATAACACAAGTATTAAGCTACTTTGGGGACGGACGAACGTTTGTGTAAGTGTGAATTTTGGGGATAAATAATATTTATCCCCAAAGTTCTCTAGGGATATGCAGGTTTCTTCACGATGTCTTCCTTCACAGGAAAGCGTGTGATAAATTGCAATTATCAATTAGACACATAAGTTTTAATAGAAAAAGAAAAGTCCCCAAAGTAAACAACTTAATACTTGTGTTATGGATGACAGATATAAATAGTTATTTATACATATATACACCCAGACTCAAGGAACTAACAATTCGTTTTTAGAAATTTTGGCGTTCCCCGTAATCGAAACTTCGGCCCTGAAGGCAGGGCTTCTACTACCTGCGCCAACCGGCCAGTAAATAAATTATTTCGTGAAATATTTCTCCGTTAGTAAATCTTTGCCGAAAAGACGATGGTTTCGATACTTTTTTTACCTGCAGAATGATAATACAACCGTCTTGGCATATAATAGCACAATCTGCCAACGATCACGACCCTGATGCATCTTGGTGCATAATTTCTTCACTCTTGGCGCTCGAGAATTCCTCATACATAGTAATAGGTGATTTGTTGTGTACTTTATCACCTACTTTCTACATGACGCAACCGACCCAGAATGTTTTAATTGTATGCCATCTATTACTCATTCGCTAGGCAATTGAATGGGGATTGAGATCGATTGTATTGTTCTTATTTTTTTTGGGTGGTAGATACACACAACCATATCGTAACGTGTGAAGTTAACATATTTTATGGCAGTTATCTGCCTATTAAAATTTTAATTAATATTCAATGCATATAAAATTTAGGTCGTGTGGTATTCGGCCGAGTAGAATAGCCCACCCTCATTTCTTACCGAGGTGTCGTAAAAGGCGACTAAGGTAAGTTGACGCCAGGCAGGCGGCCGGTCGTAAAACACCTAGCCAAACCATATCACAACATGGTTAAAACATGTTGTGCCGACCCCATTTAGATTGGGAGACAAGAAAATGATGATTCAAAGCATATAAAATTTACACTAGCTTTAAAAAATCAGATACAGGAGTCTTCCTAATAGACATTATTAAATATATTGTCAATATATTTAATTGTATCATATATGTTATATATATCATATATATTATATCATATACATGTGTATATGATACAATTAAATATATTGTTCTTTTTGTTTTGTACCGCCGTCTCGATATTATTAACTATAATAAAGTACGGTATAGCGATATAAATATGGGACAATTACACACACGGTCATTCGTTCCCAAATTAAACTTATTACTTCAGACCTAATTTAAAAAAATGTTTTGTGGCAAATTGAAATAAAGCGTAGCGTAGGGCCTACGAAATTCGAGAATGTAACAGAAACCCATATCTTGGAAGAGCAAGAAAACTAGTTTTAATAGTTTCAGTTTATAATAGTTTACAGCGTTATGTCATGGATGGACTGAAATAAAGATTACAATGTATCTAACTCAATTAAGCCTAATTTAGAATTCGTTCTACTATACATCTAATATACATAACACGCGAGCGATTTATATTAGAACTAGCTGTGCAATTCAAATTTTAAACATAACGAAGTTATTGTAAGTTAATCGAAGATAGAGACATGCTATCGCTGATTTTTTGTAGTAGTTTTTTAGATCTACATTTCTCTAGTACATTATTTTGGCGTATCTCTGCTGGTTTACTAGCTTTTTTAATAGACGGCATTGAAATAGGGAATACAATGTATCTAACACAATTAAGCTTAATTTTGCATTAGGTCACCTCAATACTAAACGTGCGATATATATTTATATATATATAGATCCCCAAGAATCAAGAACAACCAAATTGTATTTACAAAATGTTGACCCCTGGCCGGAGTCGAACCCGCGGCCAGCGGAGCTCAAGGACCAGGTCACTGCCACCTGCGCCAACGGGCCAGTCAGAATAAACCGTCTTAATAAATTAAAAATTGCAATTTAAAAGAATTGTAAATGAAAGTAACCTAAGTCTAATCTTATTATTATTTAATTATAAAAATGTACTTGACACAATCAGTTGCACAGGTTCACAGATTAAGTTGGTTATTTTACTTATATTTAATATTTCCTGTAATATTAATTTTATAAAAAAAATATAAACACATTGTTTGATCGTTGAGTAATCAAAGCAATTAAAATAAATTAATTAATAAAAAATATATCAAGTAACAAATGATATCAAACTATCGTTAGTATGCTAATTTAATATTAGACTTGTTACTTAATGAAAAAATATTTTACAGTGAAAGTGAAATGAAAAGTTTTATATAATAAGGTAACCGGGAGATAACTCTTCAGCCATTTATATTAATTAATATTTATTCAGATCATTATCATTGATAAGGCTATGTATTCAGTCTTTAAATATGCTATATAAAATATGTGATCGTTATTGTATATACTTTGATTATTTTGATATGTAAATTAACCTTATTAAAAAAATTACCACCGTTACTTAATGTGAATATATCCTAGTATTCAAGTGTCAGAAATCAAAATTAGACTTAATTGAGTTAGATGAGTTGTAATCCTTAACTCCAAGTCATCTATTACACTACGGTACTATTTAAAAAAGTAGTGTTTTTGCTCCAAGTTATAGGTCTATTTAAAACTCACGAGTTTTTTTTGCGCTGCGCTTCGCAAAAATTAATGAATTAATTAATAAAAACAACATTTTGAATTAGGTCAGGTTAATATTTATGTAGTACAAGCAATATAACAGAACTAACTACTTTGCTATAATCCGCACGGGTTAAGTGAATGCATGCAAAGCCAATGTGTATGAAGTAGGCAAAATCTACGCACCTTATACATGCAGGACCAGTCACTACATGCACCCCAAGGCGCAATTCACCAGCAACAACGAACACAAAAGCAGCACACACACCCACCACCACAATCTCGACGATCGTTTCGCCCCGAAACCGAAGCATCATCAGGAGGATAGGCTTCACGACAAAAATCGTACTGCGCCGCGCTACCCATACAAGCAGTCTTAAATAGTTCAACTCCCACCAATACCCTCCCCTCCGAACACATGCAGCAAAACGGAATTAGATACATTTACTTGCTCGTTAATTAAGTGACCATTGTTATTTTTTATTATCTCAAGTTGCTCTAACGTATTGAGACGGAGTCCCTTATCACAAGTGTGGAGAATATGAAATGAATGGTCATTAGGCACTTTATGACCGCTTTCTAGCAAACGCCTGCTTCTATAAATCATTTATGTAGTATTTATGTATTGCTTAATTAATTATCTATATAGATATATCTAGGGTGTCACTGAAAATCAGGGCTGACATGCGTCAGCAGATGTCAGTACTAAACTGAGTGTCATACCTATTTGGGATATTGCACCACTGACAGGTTCTTAACAAGAGTGGGGCATATATGCCGTATATACTTATGTATATACGGCATATATCCCTATAAGTAGTTAGTATTTATTTATAATTAGTTAAAAATAATAGTTAATTAGTTATTAGTTAAGCCATTGTTATTATAGTTATTGAGTGTGTTAGCCTGTAAATGTTGCAATATTTCTAATAAATATCTTTCTTTCTTTCAATACTAAGCGTGTGATATATGTGTGTCAAACGAAAAACAACGTTTCTTTTGTAACGTTTGTATTACCTCTCTTTTTTTTATTACACACTTTATATTAATTTTACCTGTATGTATATAACCGGCTCGTTTGGACTCAATTTTGACCTTCTTTAGGACCTATTTAATTCGAACGTTGTAATATTTATCAACATCCGGTGGCAATACAATAAAATAAGTAAATAACAAAAAAATTAACAATAAATTGCAGAAAATAATAAACGCGCTTTTTAGTTCGAAAGCGTATTTTTTTAAAGTCCATTTCTTTTTAAATGTGTAATACAAATAAAACATAACACTTTTCAGTAAAGGTTTCTAATAATTTCACTCCATAAAATTAGTTTCACGAAATTTGCATATTAGGATGAAATCTCAATCCTTAAGGGGTGATAAAAAAAACATTCAAATATCATTTAAACTGCTCGTAACCGTTAAAGTTGCACGTTTCCGTAGCGTGACTGAAATATTGGTGGCATTATTATACGTGAAAGTGAATTTCTTTTTAAGATATTGCATTTGAAATGCTCCGGTTTAAAGTAGAAAAAGTGAAATCTATACATATTATAAGTTGCGTTTCTACACCAAAAGAATAATCTCTGCGATTAAACTTATACAACAACCTTATCTTAACTTAACTTACCTTAACTTTACCTTACCTTACCTTACCTTACCTTAACCTTATTTGTAACGTAATGTTGTTATAGCCCTGAGTATGCTGAAATAATAAAATGATTTGATTTCATTTACCTTATTAAATCTGGGTTCATTATTCTAACCCATATGTTACACACGTACAAAGGTACACGAGTTGACTGTCGTTAGTTCTTTGTAACCCTTAGGGGATAAATCAGCTACGTAAACAGAATAAATCATGGCTTCGATTAATATCTGATGTTAGTAACTGTTATACTCTAAGCTCGATGTCGTTAAGCTCGTCTTAAAATATTCTTCGCAGCTTCCTAAAGGTGCTAATTGATGATCGAATAGGATAATCAAATATCGATCACCAATCCAATTATAAATTTCGTGACTGCTGCAACGATGCATCTAATAAATATGCGCCTTATAACACAAGTACAACAAGGACAAGTATGACTCGCTGCCCGCGGGATTACACCTGGTAACAGCAGGCCTACCATGAACTCTTATTGTGACTCAATTGGAGACGTAAACGACGACTGCGAAACGCTTTCTTTTCATACCATGAAGTGTGGATTGCATTGGGATGAAAAGGATAACGTTATATGAACTATAGATAACTCTGTCTCTTGTTTTCGTGCTGTTGTCACATGTTGTTAGGACGCATTCCGAACGCTCATTCGGCAACGATTTAAAGTGTGGATCTTTAAGACGTCATGGTATGAAAAAGCAAAACAATTTCGTTTACGTCTTCAATTGAGTCGCAATAAGAGTTCATGGTAGGCCTGCAGGACGACCTCTGTTCCGCTCTCTGTCGCGCTGACAGGCCTTATGGCAGGCATAGTGAGGCACCACTGACGTGTCCATGTTTATATCAATTACAGTCAAGTCAAAGTCAGTTATAAATGACGCACAACACGTGTCTGTCCCTAGTGCAACGATCATTTTTGGCACCACGGGCAGCGAATGTTTAACAGTAGCATAATAACTAAATCATGGTACCATCAACAATATGTCATATTGTTTGTTTACGTATTACTATATATTAGCAATTACATACTTTTATAAAAGAAACTATATTATTATATTTTGTAGCCTTCAAAATTCGAATTATTATTTTTGTACTAATTTTTTGCATAATAGTGTTTGTTGAATTAAACAGCACTTTTATAAATAACAATGAATCACGATCGTGCATCTTTAAAACGAAAGCTTGAAATTAAAGCATTTATCAGTTTGCATCACAGATGATATCGCGATTGTTTTTAAAATTTACAAACTTTTGGCAAAGTTTCCATCGTTTGTTTTTATTATGAAATAGGATTTCCATCACTTTCACTGGAAAAAGCTAAAAGTATGTTTCATATTTTTAAGTCTTATTGAAGAAACGCTTGGGTTATTTCTGGTCGGTGAAGTACTAACTAAACCAGATATCTTAGAGAAGTAAATATCTATGGTGCTTTTGTATCGTGTTCTTTCAATCAGTAGTTTCGGCATGTTCTTAACGATTCCAATCCGGGTCTTCTCGGTACCCTGTGAGGGTGCCGGGGTACGGGCCTCGAGGCGAACCTCTTTGCCCGGGCTGCTCCTCGCAGGCCTGTGGGCCTGGTCTGTATTCGGGCCGGTTGGCCCAGGGAGGCCAACGTGGCCTGAGGGATGTCATTTTCGGTGGGATGTCTAGGAATAATAACTCCCAGACCGCTGAGTCAAATCCTGGTGGTGTCGTATCCGGGTGGATACGACATGGTGGATTCTTTAGAGTTCGTAAGGTTGGGTCCCGTGTAAAAAATGGCAATACCATGATGTTGCATGGAAAAATAATCACTATGTGGTGCTTTACTTGATAACGGTACAATTACCAGAGGTACAGCAGATGTACGTTAGTCAAGTTCTTTTTGTTAGACCAGCTAGATGTTTAATTTCGAAAAATGTTTTATTTATTTATTCAAGCTCTTTAGTGTTAAAATCATTCAGACAATTATTTGGCGTTAACATTTCTGTATTTAAATAAATATGCTGTGACTTATTGTGTAATAATTTCTAATACAGATTTCTCCGTTGAACACTTGACTTTAATACACATTCCCTGAACGTGTTCTTGGCTTGATCATCACTTTCCATCAGTGATCGAGGTCAAACGTGCAACTTTGCAATGTTCAAAAGTATTTGTTGCTTAATGCAACAATTCATTTAGAAATAATCCGTTGTTCAGATTTATATAAGTATAGATAATCGTCTCCCTAGATCAATGTAATAGCGATTTACTTACTTTCAGATGGTCTTTCGCATCTTTAACAAAAGTGTGAGCAAATGCATTTGCTCAAATTCAAATAACGTTCTTCTAATTTCACGGTGGTCTAATGTACTAAGGCATTTCTATAGATTGACTTCACTCTAGCTGTCTCCTATGACCTTTTAAGATTGTCTGTCCATCTAGTGAGAGATAAGTTTGAGCCATATCTCCGCCCATTTAAACTTTCGTTTTACTATTCGTTGAGTTCTACAGGTGTATATGTTTAACAGATGTTATTTCTCTTTTTTTTTTATATAGATACTTAGAAATTTGGAATATCCAAATGAATTCCTGAAATTATACTCTTTTTTTACATAAGCTATCTTTATACTACCGATAACCGCAAGTTAATAATGTTACTATAAAATTCTTAAAAAAAAGTAACAGCTAGAGAGAAAAAGCTAGAGTGAGTGTAGTTAACTGTCATTTAACGATAAATAATCCCACCATACATTGTTTTTTTAAATCGCAAAAGGGATTAACTAGACATCATTTTAGAAGCTCGCGGGCTGCCTCATCATATTTGTACCTATAAACTTTCCTCTTATCCACTGTCTACTGATACTCATATTTTCTCATCAGATAAATTTAAAAGTTGTAGAGTTGAAAAAAAAGAAACGGCCGATTTATTGATGAGAAAGCATATTTTATGGGTCAATTACTTGCAAGTAAATGTACAAGAGTATTTTGTTATGCGTAAAATATTTCCAAGTTGCTGAGTATTTTATTTAAATTTTGTACATTAGAGCAAATCGATTGATGTTTTTGTGTCAGTTAACCCACTTTGTATTGTGAAATCGCTTGTATTTGCTACATCAGCACCGTGAGAAATGTGCTTCTGCTGCCAATTAAGTGTTCTGTTGTTTTTAAAGCCGTTATCTCAATTAGCCGTTAATTTGATGTAAGATCTTTTTCATTTAAGTTATGAAGCATGAAATTTAATTCTTTCACAAGTACATTTTTCCTTTCTGTCCACTTGTTACTAAATTTATCTATAACTATGTGGCGAAAAGGCCCTGCCGTGGGGGGCCCAGTATCGACACACTGGGTCGGAACACCGATGGTAGAAGATTGTTCCGCCGATGAACGTTGTGTTCCCTATCGCTTTGGCCTGGACAACTACAATTACACTTACCGCAGTAACGTGGCTATCCAGACCGAGCACCTGGTAGCCTCTGGTGGAGGAAGATGGTGATTTTCCGATGAAGAGGTGGCACGTGGCGGTACCGCCTGCTGGCTGGTGGAAAGTCTATACACTGCACTAACTAACACTATGTATAGCCACAATGTTCTTAAATAACGATAATAATAATGTTTGTAGTTTGTTAAAGAGAAAGGAATATATAAGCGCTTTTAAAACGTATTTTGATGTTCACACCACGAGTGTAAGCTTCGAGCACCTCGAGTTCTTCGCGTTGCAGCTCCCAGCGCCAACTCACTCGGTCGGGGACCAATGGCGATGCGTTACTGCGGTATGCTCAACAGAGCGTTGTTGCTCAAACCTTCCAGTAGAATTGCACAACCTTTTAGTAAAAATTGTACACAAATCCGTTCAGTAGATTTTGAGAAAATCGATCACATACCTATAGACAGCTATTTATTTTAGCGTGTCTCCCCTCTAGTATAATAACTCTATAGGTTTAACACACGCATACAGAGATAATCTTTTTTAATGTCAATAATTATGACATATTTTTTAGTTTTTTTAATGAATGGAGTGGGTAATATTTGTGGAAATAAGCGACACCATCAAAAATTTCATGAATTACATGTAACATTTAACGTTTTGGGCATTCGTGTTATTTTTATGGAAACGTAACTATAGGTTTGTAGGTATTTCAGACCTTTTATAGCGCTAAGGCCACAGAACAGATTAAATATAATTTTAACGCAATTTATATTATATTACGAAAACTGTATAATTTTATTTATATTGAGCAAATTACTGAGTGTGTATAAAATTTTTGAGCGTTAAATACATGTAAAAAGTACCTTTATGTTATAAATTATATATTCTTGAATATTTTTACTTTAAAAATTGCTCACACAAGGGTCGTCCCGATAGAGTCGCAACCAGCAGGCCTACCATGAACTCTTATCGCGACTCAATTGAAGACGTAAACAAAATTGTTTTGGTTTTTCATACGATGACGTCTTAAAGACGCACACTTTAAGTCGTTGCTGAATGAGCGTTCGGAATACGTCCTAAAACATTTGAGTAAAAGAGACAGAGTTATCTATAGTTCATATAGCGTTATCCTTTTCAAACATTACGAGAGACAGATATTCGCATTTGTAATATAATATGGACTTTATATATCTTTTTACATATTACACTGAATAAAACCAGTGTAATATGTAAAAAGATATATACATAGTACAAAACAAAAAAAAGAAAAAAAGATAGTAAAGATAACATACGACAAATTGAATTAGACAAATTATGTATAAAATTACTATTAAAGTGACCTAATTTAAAAAAAATGTTTTGTTGCAAATCTCGATAAAGCATAGCGTAACACCTACAAAACTCGTGAGAGACCGATAACTTGGAAGGGCAATATTTAATAGTTATTAGCTGGATGTAATATGGATGGCATAGAAATAAAGATTACAATGTATCTAACTCAATTAAGCCTAACTTTGAATTAGGTCACTTTAATACTGACTGTACTGTTCGTACTTCCACCCGACAGCGTTATATCGGCTCTCTGCTTCACACACCGCACGCGCGTCCGTCCTCAGCCGTGGTCGTAGTGAAAGTGAGTAATTCTCTTCCCTCGCCCCACTACTATAACGCGCGGTGTGCAGGCATGAGACGACAGAATCTCCTTTATTATAAATCTACCTTCCATCAAAACTTCTATTCTTATTCACATACACTACATCTCTCCTTTATTTTAATTAAAATAAGTTTATTTTCAGTAGATCAGTGGTTATCATTTAAAACATTTTATTACATCATTGATCAATCACCATAACACATCTTCGTTTCTGAAGTCTAAAAATCACGAATCCTATAACTATGTAGTTCACTCATTTTCCAAACTTCCTTCGCTTCTCACTAACTAAATATATTCCTTTCACTTATACTTCTTTTAGCTAAGTATTATATTTATCTGGACCTCATTTTCTAATTGCTTCTTTCACATCTATTTTAATATTAGATATCACTAAATGCCTCACTCATCTGTATTCTCCTTTTTCCCACACTTCGGTTGCCTCATACATCTTCCGGCACTCCTGCATTCCATTCGTCCTTCATTCCTCCTTATTGTTCCTTGTTGTCGTTGCCTGCATCTCTTGGCTATTTATTACCTTCCATTCTTCCTCTTCCTTTTTTCGTGTAAAATATTTCGTCTCAACTATTGTCCAGTTTCGTCACTTTCAATCTTTATGTCACCTCCCAATCGTAGTTTAGCTGTCTATTCGATGTATTCAAAGATTGCACCTAGTTTATTTTCCTTATTTGTATCCCAAATAAACACTTATCTCTTGATCCTAAATTTCTATTATTCGCTTTTTTTCCCGTTTGCGTACTGTTTCCTTTTTCTTTTAGTTCCCTGTTATCACGAATACCCATGTCATCAGTTTTATGGGTAACATCCTCGAGCCGCCAAACTTTTCATTCATGGCCACAATACCGGGATGGCCCTCATGTGCTGTCAATAATTCTCTGTCTCACAATCCCTTAGATATAACTATTTTAGTCTTTCTTAAAAAGTTTCCTTCATAATAGCAAGTTCATTTGTAATTTATAAAATTAAGTCTAAATAATCTTTATTCAAGTAGGCTTTTTTACAAGCACTTTTGAATCGTCAAGGATCAATTAGATTTATTAAGCTACACTTGTTCGAAATGTTGCTCTTACCGAGAAAAACCAGCACGAAACACGGCAGTCAATCTTTTAAACATTTAAATTTACTTTTATTATTTTCAGTCTTGTTTGAAGCTGAAAGGATTTTTATCATTCAAATAATCTTCAATTGTGTAATATGCTTTACGTGTAAACATATACAATTAATTTAAACTTTTCTGTAGATAAGTCTAATATAGATTGCGGAATTGTATTGTAAAATCTACTATCGCTCTACCGCTAAAAACTTTGATTTCTAAGTCCAATTTTCTGACAGATCACATCTTTTAAGGGATCTGTTTTCATGGCTAAGTCAGGAATTCATTTACCCACTTAATTTATTAATCCCAGGAAGGTTAATAATTCTGTGATGCTTATCGAGGCTTTCAGCTTTTGAATAGATATTCAGTATTCAGATATTTTCTAATGATTTTATTTTCTGTTTTGCAAGTTTGTGGTCTAGGAACCTTCAGATACATTTTCCTTTTCTCAACACAACCTTAATTACCTGTAAAACTTCAATGACCTTTTTCAGTTTAGCGTCATGTTCTATTTGGTCTTTTCTGAACATAAGAATGTCTTCAATAAATTGTCGTCTTCACTTTCTCAAATTCAGAGGATTCTACCAGACAACATTCGTTTTTATTGATAAAGTCCTGTGGTGGATTTAAAGGTCGTTACGGATCTCGAATTTTAGCAACCTTTCTAATCTTAGTCTAATTCTTCTATCGTAGGCAGAGTGATTTTCGTTTCGAATTGTTGAATTTGCCCATCTCATATTAACACAAAATCGGATACAACAGTTCTCTTTTAAGATAGGCACTGTAAGTGAGATCCAGTCTAAAAGGCCATCTACTTTTACATTGTTATCTTTCTGAAGGACTTAATTGATTATAGTATTCATCTTTTCCTATAAGGGAATTGGAATGAGTCTTCTGTGCTTGCACCGTGTCATCATCATTTTCTATAGGCGATTATACTGCAGTTTAAAGTGTCTGAATTTCTTCATTTCGCATAGATTTTGTCATGGTCATTTCTCATCAAATGTTAAGTTTTTTGCAACTAGCACAATTGAAATGTCTTTTTATTAATTTCTGATTTACATTTCCGGTTGTCTCTTCTTCTTCTGAGCAGAGGCTCATATCCTGGTTATTTTATCTTTAAAACCAAAATTATTTGTTTATAACCTCCAATGAATAAGCTTCGGCCATTAATGAGGTCTTCAATCGTCGGTATCTCATTTGATTTTAATTTATTATTTTTTCTACTGTCTGAGCTACATTTTCAGCAATTTGGTCTAGAAGTTAAATATTTAACAACTTATTGTCATGACCGAACAATGAATTTCATAAATTTCTGCTTTTCTTCCTGTTTCTCTTGTCGAAATGCGTGTCTTTCAATTATTTTACTATTTCATTCAAATATACTGGTTCATTAAGTATTCATCTTATTTCTTAGTCATCAACACATCATTCCCAATGCAAAATATGCACTCTCTTTTGAGCAGGTGTGGTGGCAGCTTCTAAGTAAATATCCCCACTCCTTTTCCATATTCAATGTCATACATAACAAATTTAAATTTCCTTCGTATCCGACTTTTTCCACTGTAAGATTTGCCAAATTTACCAGGGACAGCAAACTATGTTATTTCAAGAAACGATCGTTATTTTTCTTGACATGCTTCCTCAATCACCATTCAACTTCCATCAAGAGACGGTCGTCATTCGTCCTTGACATGCTTCCTACATCATCAAACTTCCATCCAACTTTCCATCAAGAAACGTTCGTGAACCGTCCTTTAACAACTTCTTCACATAAATCTACCTAATTCTAAATCTACCGTCACATAAATTAACATTATTAATAATTATCCGTTTATTATCTGTTATTAAACAGCTTATTTAATCATCAAACTTCACATAAATTAAGAGCATTACGACCTTACGTCAAGTAACGGCATCATCCGTTCTTGAACAACTTCTTCAGTCATCAAACTTAATATCAAGTAACGGCATCACCCGTTCTTGACTTACTTCCTCAATCACCAAACTTTACATCAAGTAACGGTATTATCCGTTCTTGAACAACTTCTTCAGTCATCAAACTTAATATCAAGTAACGGCATCACCCGTTCTTGACTTACTTCCTCAATCATCAAACTTTACATCAAGTAACGGCATCATCCGTTCTTGAACAACTTGTTCAATCATCAAACTTAATATCAAGTAACGGCATCATCCGTTCCTGACCAACTTCCCCGAATTTATCAAACTACTCAATCATCAAACTTTACATCAAGTAACGGCATCATCCGTTCTTGAACAACTTTTCAATCATTTAACTTTAATCAAGTAACGGCATCATCCGTTCCTGACCAACTTCCCCGAATTTATCAAACAATTCATCTAGAGATAAGCATCATTCATCTCAAGATTTTCTATTAATCTATCATCCACTATTTCTACAATTATTTATTAATCATATATAATTATCGTATCGACACATTAATTATGTATTTATATATTTATATACGTGCATATTTATTTATACACGACTGATATATCACTGAATATAATTAAAGTGACATTTTCGTATATATAAAAACCGATTTTCATGAAACTTAATTTGCACTCTCAGTAATCAAATCTCACTCTTAGTATATATATAATGTACACTAGAAATCTCCCAGAAACAACTCACACGGCAAAACAACTCTTGCCTAGTCAGCTAGTAATATTATAAAAAGTATATGCACTTATTTATAGTTTATGAAACTAATTTAACAATTTTATTATTTTTATGAGCATATCTTATAGAACACTCCGCACACAAACACTACAATAAAAAATGTCCCAGCGATTGTCGTGTTACCGCGTTCAAATAACAATAACAAAATTGACCCCTACGACATTAACATAACAAATTCAACACGTTCAACCTGCTCTGAATATATATAAAATATTTCAAATTTTTCTACACCGTTATGTAAGTTACTTATTATTTAATTTCCAAGTATAATATTTCCATTTTACTGTTACCGTCATCCTCTTTTTTTTTTCGCGTTTAGCTACTACTAAACGTGACAGTTTTTCCATAGTATCACAATTGAAATAAATTTACAACAGTACTCACAGACTCGTCGCCAATGTACTGTTCGTACTTCCACCCGACAGCGTTATATCGGCTCTCTGCTTCACACACCGCACGCGCGTCCGTCCTCAGCCGTGGTCGTAGTGAAAGTGAGTAATTCTCTTCCCTCGCCCCACTACTATAACGCGCGGTGTGCAGGCATGAGACGACAGAATCTCCTTTATTATAAATCTACCTTCCATCAAAACTTCTATTCTTATTCACATACACTACACTGACTTAAGGATATTTTAATAGACTGGCTCGTTGGCGCAGTGGGTAGTTACCGCACTTTTACCTCCGTGGGTCGCGGGATCGATTCACGCCGAAGGCCAACATTTTCTATAAACAATTTGTTGGTTCTTCAAGCCTGGGTGTATATTTGTATTTAAGTATGAATTTAAGAATTATATATGTAGTATAACTACCGGTTGTACGTCACCCATAACACAAGTATTAAGTTACTTACTATGTGATCGGACGACCGTGTAAGTATCCCATATAAAAAAATACTAAGCGTGCGATATATGTATAAAAAATAGTGATATATAAATGAGGGAGTATAATGGAGGAATGTCGTCGAGGCGTGGTATATAGTGTGAAGGTCGACCGCCTGTAGGACGTCCAGTCTCTGGCCATACCTAAACTTTCTACGACCACTTTATTAAACGCAACTTTTTATATCGATTAATATATCAATGCATATTAAATATAACAGCATGTTAAAGTGTTTTAGGGTACCCGAGTAGAATGGCTATAATAGTCGAGCCATGAGACCGTACGGCTCTAAGCATATGATCACGGGTTAAAACCCCATCTCTATACTTATTATAAAACAAAGTCCCCAAAGCTGTTTGTGTATCCGTGATCGATTTTCTATAAATCGACTGGACGGATTTTTGTACGGTTTTAACTAAAAGGTAGTGCAACTCCTCAGAAAGGTTTAGGTTAATAGTACATAACGACTTTATGTAAATTGATTTGAAGAGGTCGTTTTACAACAGTTTTTAGTGTGGGTAGGGTTTAGCAAATCGGTGTCGATCGTAATTTCGAGGGGGGGGGGGATATAAAAGAGCTAGTTACGCGGGCGAATCCTACCTAGTAGCATAGGATTAAATAATATCCCATTTTTCCTTGCAGAAAATAAAAAATACAATTCAATCCATACTGGACCAGTCTCCAGAAAGGTTTAAATCAAATGTAAGAGATATGCTTATACGTAAAGCATATTACAAAATTGGATGGATTGGATATTTGGATGATAAGAAGGCCTAGATTTGAAAATCCTTTCAGCTTCATACAAGATTGCGGTTTAATAATGTATAATTGAAAAATGTTTTAAAGATTGACCGCCGAGTTTCTTGCTGGTTCTTCTCTGTATGAGCAACATTCCGAACCAGTTGTAGCTTCATTTATCATATTGATCCTTGATGATTCGAAAGTGCTCGAAAGAGATTAATTGAATAAAGAATATTTTGATTCGATTTGATTTGACAAAACATAGTACATATTTGACAGTATTTTATTACTGCGACGCTTATCGAGTCAAGACATCAAAAGTAAAGTAGCAGCCTGTTGCTACGAGTATTCCAGTGCTAAGTATAAAACTTTTTCCTCAGTTTTTGGAGAGGAAGGTAAGAACTAAGTCCTACCACGCTGCTCTAATGAGGAGGTAGATTACATATATCTCGAGAATCCTGTAGAGATATGCAAGTTTCTTCACGATGTTTTCCTTCACCGAAAAGCGTTTGATAAATTTAAAATCATTGAGACACCAGCTAGACTGAGTGTAATACATACGATCAAAAAAGTTAGTCGTTATACGCTATTAATTTGAGTTTAGTGACCGCAGGTAAAAATATACAACTTTTTAAGTATAATTAAGTGCTCAATCTACCAGATCGCCGTTTTATGTGTATTCTATTCCTGATTTTACGACCAACAATACGATACAATATGATGTGATTTCTGTATATCGTTAAATATGTCTTTGTTATAGTTAACAGTTTAATGATAATAATAGATATATGAAACAATACACACGGCTGTCCATTCGAAAATAAGTAACTTTATGTTTATGTTATGGGTAACAGACAACTGGTGAATTTATACATATATAATTTTGTGGGAATCGAACCTGCGATGCGTGGAGCTGAAGACACGGCCACTACCAACTGCGCCAACGAGCCAGTTAATAATAAGATAGACGTTCTAATTATTTTTACTCTGCTTGTAAATGTTAACTAAGATCATTATATTTATTAGCAAGTAGCGTTCTAGCTACGCGTTGCTGTAGCTCAGTCTGGGTTCGATTTTCTTTCGTAACAAAACTGGTAGCAATAGTTTAAAAAAATGCCCCAATCGCCACTAAACTTACAAGATTATCGCTGGGTCAATCTAAAGATTTTTTTGAACATTTCATTAAAACGCTACAGCCGTTGCGTCTATAAGGAAATGTATGTAAACATACTTTCTCTTTTATATATATAAAAATTCCCTAATTAATCTTATTAGTTATACGTTAGTTATAATGCTGTTGCGGCTTGAACTGTTTGGTACAAATCATCATAACCAGTTGCGACTAAAGCATCAATCCATCAAAAGCATTAGCCTAAATTAGAGATTTTTTTATTTCAAACAGTGCCCTCATTTATCATTACAATTAATGAAAAATTATTCGACTTTACACTTAAACTTGCTCTTCATATACCTTCATAAGCACTCGCGTGTAAAATTTCTCGAAGGAATCAGATAATGGCTCTATAACAGTGATAATTTTGAACATAGGTGTCTCCAAAGAAGTTTAACGCTACATGATCTTATGCCACTTGATTGAGGGTGTTTCTGCGACATTTTTAAACTTCTGTCCATCAAAACCTCCAACTGACTCAAAGAGTCTGTAATAATTCTTCTAGATACTTTTTATAATTATTCCGTACCTAGTTGTGTCAGGGACTTCGCAAGCGTGTATCGGTGTATCACAAAGTTTTCCTCCGTAAATCTCTTAATTTTATTCTCAAAGTTAAGTTAACTTAAGAGTTGAAAATATAAATTAAACGAAATGGAATAAAAAACAATATTTTTAATTTAGAATAAAAAAGTAGTTATTGTGTGTTAACCATAAGAGAAGGAGACATGCTGTGGCGGACTTTTTTGTAGTATTTTAGTAGATATATAATTATCTAGTACATTACTTTATTGTATCCCTACTGGCTTACGCGACGCACGCGTCTAAAGCTCCCATCAGGAGTTTTTTGGAAGAACTGCGTGACCTCTTTAACATACTTTACATAAAATCGCTATGTCCTATTAACCTAAACCTTCCGGAAAACTTGTACTAGTTTTTAGTAAAAACCGTACAAATATCTTCAAAAATGTTCAGTCATTTTTGAGACAATCATTCCCATACAGACAGAAAGCTTTTGGGGACTGCGTTTTATAATAAATATAGATAAAGATTAAAGGACTTTTACATGTCTATGCCAGCCCTATTATATACCTTAACTTAACTAATCTAAAAATTAATCTATAGTGCTCATCAAAAAGAGTATGAACAAATTGCATGCTTCCTCCGAATCAGGTTTTGAAAGGAACTTGCAATTTGTTCAAACTGACTAATCTTAACGTACTACTCGTAATACTCTCAGCCAAGTCAAAACAGGAACATTCCATCAACCAATGATGTATATCATCGAATAGATTACATACATCGCACAGGGGGAGTCTGCTTTACCCATTACTTCCCATTGATTATTTCTAACAAAATAATTTCTATTGACCAAACGGGCTTTCGAAGTAAGCTTAAGTAAGTATTCTACATTCATCTATTGTTGAGCATCCCTGTCAACGATACTTAGTCAACACAATTATATGTGGTAATCTCTTCTAATTCTATGACTAAACATTATTGTATGCATATGGTCTTTCTGCAATAGGTTACGCAGTCTGATGATTCATGACATTCAATATCTGAGCTTACGAAACTAGATTAGCGATCCTATTCATAAATTTAAACACTGCTAATCGGCCATAGTAATGCATTCTTACAAATAAATTATTGACTACCGTAGCGTTCTACATGAGCGACTCAACGCAAACGCGATTGCGAAACAATCCGATGCGAATTCAATGCGATGTGGTATGACACGACAGCTATGTCGTACGTGCGCGCGAATCGTCCTAAACCATTCGCCCTGAACCCTCCGTTGTTTAGTTATCATTAAATTATTAATTCTTCTTCCTCTTCTTTCGAGTTTGAATTAACTAAAATCTCTAGTTCCAAAACTTGTGATATGACCAAAAAAAGTTTGTTGGCTCAGCGATTAAAGTTTGGCATTGATTCCATAAAAACCGCTTAAATTTTTACATATGGTTATCGTTGAAGTAAGTTAAAGTAAGAAACAGTTTTTATGGTATTTTATTATCATATATTTTTTCTAAAATTGTTGAGTTCTTAACAAGCGTTGTCCAGAAATCTTAAACCATAAGAACTATAACTATGGGCCTTATAAGAAAGCTCAGAGTCGCTCAGCGGGCGATGGAGCGAGCCATGCTCGGAGTGTCTCTACGAAATCAAATCAGGGATGAGGAGATCCGTAGAAAAACTAAAGTCACCGACATAGCTGTCACGTCGCGAAGCTGAAGGGGCGATGGGTGGGGCACATAGTGCGGAGAACCGATGGGCGCTGGGGTCTTAAGGTGCTGGAATGGCGACCCCGCATCGAAATGCTCAGCGTCGGTAGACCCCCTACGAGGTGGACAGACGACCTCAAAAAGGTCGCAGGGAGCCACTAGATCCAAGCGGCGCAAGATCGTGTGGTGTGGCGATCCCATGAAGAGGCCTATATCCAGCAGTGGACGTCCATCGGCTGACGAAGAAGAAGAAGAACTATAATCTAATTTTGCAAATATCTGTGATAGTCATAATTAACTTTCCTAAATCCGAATATAAACTGAGCAAATTACTTTTACACCCAGATTATGTTAAATTAAACCTCCCATTGTATAACAAACTATTTTGGCTTATTCCGGTATCCGAGATAGAATATTATTAAAATATTCAATTTGATAAAGGTGCGTCAAACGAGTTATTCAAATCAAATCAATTCATTAGAAGACCTTATTTATGATGACGATTAATTTTGCTATATACGACAATTTATATAGTATTATAATTTATATATGAAAAGTTGTTTCAATTGATATATCAAGCAAAACAAATAGGTAAATTTTTTTTTTTTTTAAACGTTTGTAAACTGTCGTAGTTACTTTAAGACAGATACTGGCATCTACTTCATCATGCATGCACTATCATTTATTTATTTATTTATTTCAATTACCAACAATGGTTACAATATTAAAAATCTTAAATTATATTTTCATTACATTAGTGCAATTGCACCACTAATTACGGGTAATTATGAAATTTATTATTGATAATATAAAACAGCAGAGTCGCTGTAACACAAAAAAAAACAAATACAAAAAATAAAAATTTTAATATGAACTACAATAATTCACACGAGATGAGATTATAATATTATTAAGAATAAGACAAAATAAAAACTAACAAGTTGAAAAAAAATTGAACTACAACCATGTAAAACTTGAGAAAAAAAATCAACGTCAATACAAAGTTATAAAATTAATATTAAAATATAATGTCAACGTGCATCTTCATGTCGACCGCGATTTTAATATTTAAGTCATAATAGGGTTTTTATAGAAATTGAGTTGGTTACGTTAAATAGGTTGATGTTTCAAAGAATTTCTTGCCTCGCCAAGTATAATCATTATATATCTATTTTAAATATCCTGTTATTTAACTACATAGTATTATTCTTCCTGGTACGTGTGTATGTTTAAATTTATTTGTTTTTCTTGGATTATGTTTTGTTTCTTTAAGTTATTTTTTGTATAACTGTATATCTTCAAATAAATAAATACTTTCATTAAAACCCTAAGCACGCCACTATTTTATCTTAAAACAATCAATTGGTACACTCGAAAGGGCCTCGGTGTGTGAAAGTGGAAAACAATTGTCCTTTGACAATAGATTACCGCAACTAGATCAGTGAAAGCACCCATTGGCGCAATTGGCTTTGTATAAATAATTGACTATTTTACCTCATTCAGCATGCGTAGATTAGGGATGTGTAATATATCGATTACAAATTTTTTTTCCACCTTTAAAATAAATCGACTTGTATACAATCGAATATCTAAAAAATAATCGATTTTTATATTCTTGCAATATCAGTTTTTGCGGCTTCGCCCGCGTGGAAATTAGTGTGTCGCAAAAGTTTTCCCGCGTAAATAAAGTAATATTTTTCTTTAAATTATTACTTATAATAACAAAATATTTAAATTTTGAACGTAAAAGTAGTTATTGTGAGTTAACTATAAGAGATAGAGACATGCTATCAAGGACTTTTTTGTAGTATTATATTTGTAGATCCACAATTCTTTAGTTGTTGTTGATGTCTTAAACAGTTTAAATTAATCTGTTGGTTTACGTGGGGCACGCGACTAAAGATCCTAACAGATGGGTTTTTTTAACAACTGCGTGACCTCTTCCATTTACATAACATCGTTATGTGCTATTAACTTAAACCTTCTGGAAGAAATGCATTACTTTTTAGTAAAAACCGCACAAAAATCCGATCTGTAGATTTTGAGGAAACCGATCTAATACAGACAGCTTTTGGGACTTTGTTTTATAATAAGTATAGATGTTATTACTCAATAAGAAGGATTAACGTGCGCTGGTAAGAATGAAAAATAAATACCCTGTCAAGAAGAATAAAATTATCGATTAATAAAAAATCGATTATTTTTCACACCCCTAGCGGAGATCCACTGGCAAGATTTGATCTAACACCTGAATAGCATTCAAAGTAGAATCGATCCATTTATTTTTATTACGACAACAAATTATCTGTCGCTCCGTATTTACATAGTTTACGGGAAAATATTTTTAAATTCAAAGCGATTCGTACAAGCCGCTAACAAACATTTGTTTGCGTGCCTTATTGTATAAGCGTTTATATTTATAAAGCCGCGTACGGACATCGCAATAATTTTTCGAAAGCTACCACGAACGGTTATATCGTTAGTCCTTTTGCCTTATAGATATACCACACTAAATTCAGGAAGTCTCTAATATACCAAGTATGTAGGAAAATTCTATTATTTTAGGTATACGCCCATACCTCGCTTTGCGTCGGGGTTACGTTCCAAAAAGACACGACGCAAATTGAAACGACGCAAAGTGAAAATAGATTTTCTATAGCAAACCATTTAATGATCGAAGATAGATTCCAAGCATACGAAAATAATACCTTTTAAAAATAAAATTGAACAAAGTAAAATTTTTTCAAACAAAAATAATTATACAAAAAACGTATTTAATTAAACTAAATAAACTACATATTCATTTAATTTATGTAAATTTAATTAATATTAATCACTGTCCGATGAGTACATTACTGTCTGATAGTGACTGCAGCCAAATCTCCACAGCCTTTTCTCCCTTATCAAATCGTCGCAGAATATCTAATTTTGTCTCCAAGCTGATAGTTTTTTCAGTATTTTTGGCAATTCTACCAGCAGCACCCTTTTCCCTCATATTTGGGTAAAAAATTACAAATTTATGTAAAAAATAACTCTGCCAATAAATAAATTGAGGAAATATTTATCTTTTTTGTAACCAAAATATATTATTATCTTTTTAAAAAAGCACAACACACCACATAATTAAACTGAACTCTAAAATAAGCAAAACAAAGTGAAAATAAAATTGTATTAAATTTGCGTTGATTTTTAGTTAGAAAGGGAATCCCCAAATTTTATGGCACATCGCAGTTAAAAACAAAGGTGTTGCCTTATTTTAGGAAAAAAAAAAAAAATTAAAGTACTCGAATCCAAAACAACGCAACTTCGAAAAAACAGCAAAACGAGACGACGCAAAGCGAGGTATTGGTGTATATACGAATTTTGTTTCTTATTTGTATTATATTTCTTTCAAATCGAGTCTGATCAAATCCATAGTGACTCGTAACATATATTATTAAAATTAATTATGTAACGATAATATTATAATATAATATTATCGTTATTTTTTCACTAGATCCTATTTGCATAAGCTCATAGAACCACATTGTTATCTATTATCTCATATAAATAGTTCTAGTTAGTGATTGTCTGTTTTTTTTGCAGGTAAGTCATCGTTAGTGGCGTGACTCACAGTATCACGGGTCGTTGGTCGCTGTACAAACAAATATCATCGTAAGTAAATTATAGAATTAGGCGTTACTTTGTAGAGATTCATACAGCTTTTAAAAAAGGTTTACACAAAATTTCATGTCCCTTCTGTTAACCGTTGAGGAGTTCCCTCGCCTGGAGCCAATCCTGGCAGCAGCATGAAGTAATGCTTATTATAAACATGCGTTTTTATCGGAACTGTACGCGTATGTAAAATTTCATCTTAATCCAACACCGGGAAGAGGGTCAATAACTTCCACGTTCACATACATTCACGGCAAGTTAAATATGAAAAAAAAAAATATTTTTGCTTTTAAAAATATTTTACACTAGCAATGCCCCGCGGTATCACCCGCGTCCATACCGATCTCGTGGTAGTGGAATGTCTACGAAGTCAGACTATAGATTTATTTTGTAGATTATTTAATTATAAAAAAATGGGTATCATTATTCTTGGAATATGACCTAACTCACGAAAGACTGGCCCTGCTATAACGGTCGTTACAATGAATTGGTTATGGCATTATTTTCTTTCGATTTATATTCTTAAATTCGTAATATATTTTGTCGGATGTCGGATTTTAATAATTAAAAAAGTATTTTACAGTTATTGAAATAGTTTTTAATAGAATATCATTTAATGGGATAAGTTAATACAGCGATATGAATAAAATGGTTTGATTACTGTCGGCACTTTTATCAAATTTTGCAATGTAAAAAAGTAGTTATATTGGTATAACTATAATATTTAGACATATCGACTTTTTTGTGGTTATTGATTATTGATATGTATTATTGATATGTACTGTAGAACATTTTTTTGTTCGATCCTCAATAGTTTCCGCAGCGCACGCGATGAAAGATGTTTACGACTGAATTTTTCACAATTTGTCACAATTTTATTAGGAATCCCTATTTTTTTTGAAAATAACATATAGCCTATGTTGCTCAGTGAAGAAGCAGCTTCCAATGGTGTAAGAATTTTTGAAATCGGTCCAGTAGTTTTTGCGTAAAAACATTACAAACATACACACATACAAACAAACATACAAATCTTTCCTCTTTATAATATTAGTATAGATATAGATTTCGTGCATATATAATTACTGTGACAATTTTTACATTTCTGATATCGTATCTAATAACCAAAAATTGTCATCTGAATTATTCATTTATTATATTAGGGCCATTTTTATGTTCTTACCTTTTACGCCAAATTGTGTATCCCATTATCGCGTAGACTTTTTCATAAGTAAATGCATTTATTGCTGGATATTTTTTATGCACAAGGTAAGTTTTAATTTCTTGGTACATAATATATATTGAAAATATATTACTAACATGTTAAAAACATATTTAATTAATCAAATCAAATCAAATCAAAATAATCTTTATTCAAATAAACCATATCAGGCACTTTTGAATCGTCAAGCATCAATATGATTAATGAAGCTACAACTGGTTCGGAATGTTGCTCTTACCGAGAAGAACCAGCAAGAAACTCGGCGGTCAATCTTTTAAATATTTTCAATTTACATTATTAAACCGCTGTCTTGTATAAAGCTGAAAGGATTTTCAAATCCAGGCTTTCTTATCATCCAAATAATCTTCAATTTTGTAATATGCTTTATGTATAAGCATATTTTTTACACTTAACTGGAATCTTTCTGTACACTTGTCAATCGTTCGCCTATATAATTACTCGATAATACATAATTCGATGTTAACTAGACAGCTCTTTACTAATTCTTTGGCCCGCATGGGGACTCCTATTTACGGGTTGGATTCTATGGCGTTTATTCCGGAGTACCGTTACACACTCAATAAGCGATTTACTGTTAAATACTATCACGATTTAAAACCGGCAGAACGCTTTTTATTGAGAGTTGTTTTATACCTTCATATAATGTTTAACTAGGGAAAATAAAACGATACTGATAATATTTTCATCGAATGATATAAAATCAAATTAAAATAGTCTTTATTCAAATACTAGTTAGCACGTGGCTTCAGCCGCATTGAAATCAGCGTGCTGCAAAGATATTCCATCGTGAATTCCGACCTTGTGAAAATTCTTGTGTACCTAATGTGTGGCCTTAACGTTCCTCAAGAATTGCACTATCGTTTAGTAAAAATGTCATCTGGAGAAATTGTAAGCGTTTTTTCGTGGAGCCTATTCAAGACTAGTGAGTGAAAAATGGGAAGGGAATGAAAAAATACTTGAACATTGAAATGTCACCTATGTGCCTGATTTTTTAATTTTTTTCATACTTAAACCTTATATGCTAGTCCAGTACATAAGTTTCAATTTTACTAAATTTCAACAATATTGCTACAGTAGATTAGCGATGAAAGCACTTATATTTATTTGGGGATTTTTCTTTACTCTGTAAAACGCCTTTTTCTGGTGGTTCGTGAGGATTTAGACTCGATTTCTTTTCTTTGTGACTTATATGAAATTTAATGCAGGTGTTCTAGGACAAAAAGTATCCTATATGTTTCCCCGCAACCTCGTCTGTCGTCCAGGAAAAGTCCCATCAAAATCAGTTTAGCCGTTCCTAATCTTTTAGAAAAAAAACCTTACAATAGTCCATTCAGTTAATTTACAGCAAATCGATCACGTCCAGACAGAAATCTTTTAGGGACTTTGTTTTATAATTAGTATAGATTCAAAAGAAATGTAAAAATAATATCATGGATCCCGTTATTCATGCAATAGATTTACCAAGATAAAGATACAATGTATGAGATTATTTTCTTGGGAGGCTCTGAGAACCTCGCTTTCACACACTTGCACAAAAAGTGGAATCGCCCGCTATAGTCTCAGAAGGCGAAGGCCGTGTCTAAATATAATTACTGTGCCATGTGGTTACATCTACGGCAGTTTATTGTGAATACGTACCAGTTATATTATTTCATATACGATACGTTTGAATTAAAAACAGACACTCGTATAAGCCTTGTGTTCGTACATACACCACTATATTTTCGCGGCCTAAGACGATTATGCAAAATAAAAATGATTTACTCCTTGTTAGTTAAATCAATAAATAACCTTAGATACGATTATTCATTTCTACGACCTTTTATCTTTGGAAAATTTATCTTATTTAAATTAAGCACCCTGTTCGGGCTTGTTTTATTAAGTTCGGAAGAAATGTCAAGCGTCTAAAAATAATGTTCGACGAGTATGTTAATGGCCATTAACTTCAATTTGTCTTCTCAGAATACATAATTACCCCATCTAGACAAGGCTGACGTCAATTCTGTTGTACAAAAACCTATACGGACAAAATTAAATGCAAAAAGTAGTTATTTTCTGAACAAACGAATGTGAAAAAGATGTCAATGTCTTGAATGCATTTTAGTATTATCTAAGTTTTTCTTATTAGTCCGTTTTTAATTTGAAGAAATCTATACTTATTATAAAAACAAAGCCCTAAAAAGCTGTCTGTCTGTATGTAATCGATTTTCTCAGAATCTCCTGAACGGATTTTTGTACAGTTTACACCAAAAGATAGTGCAATACTTCCGGATGGTTTAAGTAAATATTATATATCGGTATTATGTAAATTGTGTTGAAGTGTAAATTGTGTTGATCGCGCAGTTGTTAAAAACTTGCTTGCTCGGAATTTTAGTCGCGTGCGCTGCGTAAACCAGCAGAGATACGCTAAAGTAATGTAGTAGAGAATTGTAGATATATAAAAATACTACAAAAAAACCTGGATAGCATGTCTCTATCTCTCACGGTTAACTCACATAACTACTTATATGTTAAAAATTTCGGAAATTCGGGAAAAGTTTCGTAAGTCACTGAATTCCACGCGGGCGAAGCCGTTGTTTGCACAGCTAGTTAGTATATAAGTGGAAGTCTGAAAGTTGCGTTTATTATGTAAAAGACGACAAATGCAAGATTAAGGTAGAGGCATATAATGAGGCGAGATGAAAATCATGTAAACAAACGAATGTTAAATATGAATGTGGATGGATATGTGACTAGAGGGCGACCTCAAAGTTATGGTTGGATTGTGTGAGGTATGACATGCATATAATAGGGGTAGCGCCAGAGTTGACGAATGATAGAAGAGAATGGAATAGAAAAGCATTTTGTGTTGATTGGGATAACGGAAGGACAATGATGAGTCCGATTTGTACTTTTGAGGCAGTCGGATATAATTTATAGAATTAGGCGTTACTTTGCGGAGATCCATAATACAAAAGTAATAATAAAAATTATTTTGCTATATTCCGTGATACAGTAAATAAAAATTATATATAGTGCTTAATGTATAGTGGTCTATCCGTTTTTTCATACACGATACATGCAGTAAAATATTTTTTATTATTACTTTTCCAGTTAGATATATGATAGTTGTGAAATTTTGAAGATATTTAAAATTTTGTATAATATTACGATATCTTGAAACGAATAATCAGATTTTCTAATTATTTTCTTTGTACATAACTTAACCTTTTAGAACAAAAAACTTGTATTGTTTACTTTTTACTATCCATGAGTGTACTATGTCATAAACAGGGCTGTCAACAATCAATGTATGTAAAATAAGTTTTTTTATCATAAATATGTTATTTTAAATGTTTCAATAATTCCTCTAATTCAGTTATAATATATTTCATATCCATCTCTTCATACATGCGTATTACAGTTATATAGGTTTATAGAACGAGAAATCGTACGATCTATAATATTTCTTTTTATAATAATAGATTTTATTAAGTGAGTAAGTTGAAATGAAAGTTATGACAATATTATTTTGTTATGCAATGCTTAGATTATTCGTCCCATTCGTAAAATTAGGACACATGTTCCATGTATATACATATAACTTTATTCTTCGGATGAAGCATACTGATCGCGAAAACCTAATATAAGGTAATTGTAGTTTCTGTAACGCGTAATACCTAATAATTATCAGTTTGTCCATTTCAGTCTAAATATCGAACGATCACAATTTTTGTGCGAAATATCGTGGTTTAAATAATATTTTATAAATATCAGTGACACCCCTGACTGAGGAAAGGCTTGCCTTGAGCGAGAACAGAATCTTGAGAGACGGTCAGTGATGGGCCCTGACATCCCGTTGCATATAAATACCATGCTAGAAAGAAATGGCATACATACAACCACCTGTTGAATGCGGTGTCTGACAGAGGCGACATGAGTACGCTCGAATCTAACAGGTTTTTCGCTATACCAGTTAAACAGGTGATGCGCTATGAATGATTTAGTCTAAGAAAATAAGATGCTATTAATGTAGGAACCTGTTTGAGAATTTAGATAATTATTTATGTAGATTTCTATAATCAATTTGATGTTAATATATAAAGGAACATATCTACATACTAGCTGTGGAGATCAGTGTAAATTTAAATTTTGAACATAAAAGTAGTTATTGTGAGTTAACCATAAGAGATGGAGACATGCTGTGACGGACTTTTTTTAGTATTTTTGTGGATCTACAATTCTAGTACATTACTTTAGTGTTACCTGTTGGTTTATTCAACTTCAACACAATTTACGTAAACCGTAATGTAATATTTATTAACGTTAACCTTATGGAGGAATTTCACTACCTTTTGGTGAAATCCGTACAAAAATTTGTTCAGTAGATTTTGAGGAAATCGATCACAAACAGACAGACAGCTTTTGGGGACTTTGTTTTATACTAAGTATAGATACAATATTCTAAAGAGAAGAGTATAGGGGGCAGATGAACATGAGATAACAGATGAACGGGCTAGACACTTAAATGTTTTTTTATTATTAAAACTTTGTGCTTGATTAATATTTACATTCCATAATATTTCCATTTATAATCTCTTTCTAAGTCCTTTGACTTAGAAAGAATAACGGGTACCACTAGAGTAAATTTTTATAATCGTCATTTTAAATTGGTAATGCTTGAGTTCGAATCGATGTCTGCCAAGGACTCAGTTATAAATTATATTTACATTAATTATGGCGACAAATCCTCTTCTTATATAAAAAAATGAATGTTCGTCTGTATGTCTTTTATAGACTCCGAAACGGGTGGACTAATTTTAATGAAATTCTCAAACAATCTTTGGTTGTCTTAATTTAATGGATTTCGGAGCATTTTTTTTACTGTTGAGTTCTGTTTCGAGGGGAGTTCGAAATCAAACTGAGACACAGCAACCGGACCACTATTAAGTAATAAAAAATAAGATACATATATAAAATGTGGAGCTACGGTTTGTTCTTCAGTCCGAAGACACTGCATGATGGAATGCGTGATTAGGCTCACACGGCCCTTGTATTTTAGGACAAACAAACACGTGGAATGCATAAAAATACGGTAGTAAGTGGATCCATAGGATACATAATAAATGTATTCCATTTTTCTTTAAATGATTTATAGAAACATTATAGATTCATAGAAACAGAACTACCTTGCTATAATCCGCCCGAGTTAAGAGAATGCATGCAAAGCTAATGTGTATGAAGCAGGCAAAATTTACGCACCTTACACATGCAGGACAAGTCACCACACGCACCCCAAGGCGCCTCCACCAGCAACACACAAGCAGCACACACAACCACTACCAAAATCGCGATTTTGTCGTGGAGCCTATCCTCCCGATAATGCTTCCTTGGTATGTCAAACTTGAAGACATTCATCGAAATCTTCAAGTGGATTCTGTAAATAAAGGTCATTCAAAAGTACGCTGAAGCCCACGAGCAGAGCTTATCAGAAATACGCGAATAGTTAGAATACTAAAAAGGACTAAACCTTTTGAGTTAGTGATAAGTGATAGTGTACTGCTGTGCTAGTGCTAGTTCTAGTGCTACGTATAAAGAAAACAAGAACAATGTCTAAGAATATGAAAGAATAAGATATGTCACTGGACCTTTTCTTAGATATAGTTACTTATAAGTTTAGGTTAGTGTTAAGTTGCTTATTAGCGCTATAGCTAGCTTGTAAATTCAATAAAATACCTTCATTCCGATTGTACTTTATAATAGTAAAAAAAAATATTTAGCTTTATCTTTATTTTATTATATTTTCTTTATTTTTATTCATTTTTCTTGCTGAGACTTTCAAAGCTCAAACATCATCATTATTCTCCTGCCCTTATCCCACGCTAAATGTTAAATGATTTGATAGGTATTTTAAGGCCGGCCGCCTACCTGACGTCAACTTACCTTAGTCGCCTTTAGGACCCCTCGGTAAGAGACAAAGGTGGTCAATTCTGCTCAGCCGGATAGCACTCGGAATATTGGCGAATATCAAAGCAAATATGTAGTTTTTTAAATATTGAATTCGTACTCATATTATTAATGCAAATGTAACTTTACACATCTTAGTTTTACAGTTTTACGACATTGATAAATTGTGGCTATTCGCTATGCTCCCAAAGGGAGCATCTTTAGGTAAGTGTTGGTAGGTCACAGTCGCAGCCTTCGTAAGCCGTTTTTTTATTATTTTATAAATCCTAGTTCCTCTGATATTGAGCTCACAAATCTCCACCACCGCCACCACCAATACGAGTGAAACGATTGTTCAGTTTGTGATAGTGAACGTGTGTAGTGCTTGTGTATTGTGGGGGTGCATAAGTTTTAACGAATGCTGCATATTTATTATAGCAAAATAATTTTACTATTACTTTTTTATTATGGATATCCGCAAAGTAACGCCTAATACTATAAATTATTTACAAAACACTTGCGATCTCGATATAGTTATTATATTAATTTATAGCAGTAAACACACTTATAGCAATGGCCGTTATCACAATAGTAAACAGCAAGTGCAACTGGCGCAATGTCACCGACAGTCTATCTGGGCCACGCGGTACATATCATACCAACCACGCATGTATGCCCCACAAGCCATTCAAACAATTTTAAACCCTATAAATAGCGAAATAGTGATCAAAATAAAGTATACCATGCATAAGGGCAGTTGTGCACTATATATTATCTATTCACACTCGAAACCGTGCCGCTATGATTGAGCAATTACATTTCTTGCAACATTATTTTCACTCTGGTTTTAATGTAAACAGGTACATTGGTTTTTATTGCTTTACGTTATCCTTATTAATTACGTAATCTAATTGTACAGTTTCGTATGAAAGCGTTATTTATTTTCATGTTTATTCATTTGATACGATATAAGAACTTCGGCATTCCGATAAAATTAACATTGCATAGCTTTATCTTATCTATAACTAAGCTGTGCATGCAACTTCGCCTGCGTAGAAATCAATCAACAAAAGACACAAAAATAGTTATTGTGATTTAACCATAACAGTTAGAGAAATGCTGTCGCGGACTTTTTGTGGTATTTTTCTATTAGACCAAAGCTCCCAGCAAGCAAGTTTTTTAACAACTGCGCGATCTCTTCAACACAATTTACATAATACCGATATGAACTATATACCTAAACCATCCGGAAGTATTGCAGTATCTTTTGGTGAAAACCGTACAAAAATCCGTTCAGTAGATTTTGAGAAAATCAATTACATACAGACAGACAGCTTTTTGGGACTTTGTTTTATAATAAGTATAGATTGTATAATGACTGTGAACTGGCAAATTGTTCGCAATAATTTTCATGACTTTAAATATGTAGATAATACATGTTGATACGGTAAATGATGGGCAGTAGTACCCAACGCCGTTAAAAAGTGATTTGGCTTAAAATTAGAGATAAAATTAGACTTATTGCCGCTTCGCAGTCGATATGTTAGTTGTACCGAAAATGAAACGTCATTTTTTAATACTTAGCATTGATATTAAAGTTACCAAAATTACACACGTGCAAAGGCAACATAATATATCAATGTCGACATCTTTTAATTTTACTTTCATATTATTAGAGGTCGTTGACTTGCCAATTAATTTATCTTATAATAGATCGTAATCATTTCATCATTGGCGCTTGAGTTTATATCAGTTAATTCTCGAATCTTCGCATCGGGAAATAATTTTGGTGTCGTCTAAAATCAAATGAAAATAATCTTTGTTCAAGTAAGCTTTTAAGCACTTTTGAATCGTCAAGGATCATTTAGATTTAATGAAGCCACAAATGGTTCGGAATGTTGCTCTTACCGAGAAGAACCAGCAAGAAACTCGGGGGTCAATCTTTTAAACATTTAAAATTTTGCATTATTAGACCGCAGTCTTGTTTGAAGCTGAAAGGATTTTCATCATTCAAATAATATTCAATTTTGTAATATACTTTAGTATAAACATATTTTTTACACTTAGTTTGAATCTTTCTGTAGACTGGTCTAGAATAGATTGAAGAATTATATTATAGAAGTGAATAGCAAGACCAACAAATGAGTTTCTAACTCTGCTGAGTCGCGACATAGGAATCACAAGCTTATTGTGACTTCTTATACATCAAATTTCGTCTTATACATATGGATATTTTTCCGTACGATTAATATATACATATATATATATATATATATTGTGACGCTACAGTAAGGATGCCTATTTCCTTGAACTTTTCGCGAAGGGACTCAAGAAATTTAAAGAAACCCGATATTTAGTGTGGTTACTATACTGTGTGTACTGCGCGCGTGTGTGTGAATTTAGTTTGGTTTCCAAAACGTTGTAAGATATTTATATTATTATATAAAAAGATAATAAATAAAAAAAACCATACTGTTTAAAGGAGGACATTTGTATAATAATTTGCCAAATAATTTAAAAGAAACATTACTTTGTCCAATAAATGCAGTTTCTATGTACTGGGAAAAAGTTATCTAAAATTCCTTATTGGCCCTCGTCTGTATTTATATATTAAAGTTATTCTTAGTACCTATTTTGTATTAATTTAACTAAATTCTGTCAATATGAGTAAATTATTTTAAATTTTACGGTTTTAAAAATCGTTTAGTGGTGCACGCGTTCAAACAAATGAAATATTTAATTTTAATTCTCATGTAAACGAACAGTGTAAGTTCCTATGAGAAATAGATTTTCTTATAATAGTTATAAATATTAATACTAATAAAATATAGGACTGTACTTAACTATTCATTCTCTGCATGGGACTGTATTTTCTGTATATTAGTGTATAATTTCTACATGACAAAAGGTTGCAATGTTTATATAATTTTGTGCTACACTACGTAAATCACGTTTTCTAGTTTGTATGTTATTATAATATTGCATCTGCGAAGTAAACTAAAACAGCTGACACGTGACCTAAATATTCCTTGCTGCATGTGCGCTTACTCGTGCAGATATTTAGTTAACAAGCAAATATAATAAGCCGTCAACGACGAATGGTAAGACCGTGTTATCGATACTTGGTCACGGTTTCATACCCCTAGTTTGAATAAGTTTTTAATAACAACTTAAGCGGTTAATTATTATTTACATTTCATCCTGCGTTTTACGTTTAAGGAAAACATCTTCAACCTTTTGTAGAGAATTTTTGGCATAAATTTATTTAGTTATAATATGAACATTAAATGTTTTGTGTCAAAGTATCAGTAATGGAATATTTATTAACACGCAGAGGCATAAGAACCTTCTAATCATGTTTTAATTATTTATTGGCGGAAGTGTAAATGTGGGGATCAGTAGAAAGGCTGTTACTAGTAGCGAAAGTTAATCCCGATATTAAAATGGACTCAACACCAATATGACATGCTCTATCGTATAGATCGTAAAGTTACGTGTTTGATACATGTCTTGCTTAAGCGAATAAATGCAGTTTTATCGAATTTCCAACAAAACATTGAGATATTGTGATTAGTGATCACATTTAGTTATTACTGTCAGGGAACCTAATTTACTTGCGATCTATATTCCCGATAAGAGCGACCATTGAGTTTCTTGATAGTTGATAGCTTCTTAGTCGATAACAGCATTTCGAATTGTGGGTAGAATCGCTCTGTCAAATTCATTCCAAAATAAAAACTCAAAGAATTTATGAGATGTCAAAGTCTCCTTTTTTAGTACAGGGAAGAAGCGCAACGAATAGAATCATAATGAAGAAGAAGGCCTTTGTAACGCTGAACCACACGTAATGTGGAGAGTAGTATTAATGGTATTACGGCTTTTTAAACTGAAGGCTAAATTATAACATATAGTGTACAGTACCAATACGCAATTGCCTATTTAACCGAAATTTTGTTTCAGTTATCAGTACTTAGTGTAGCAAATGATCGAAACGCAATATGCGGCTCACGTAAACAATGTCGCGGCGTATAAGTTCAGTCATTCGTCAGTTAGGTATGTGGGCACCGTTAGTTTAATAGGCGGACAAGTATTGTAAGTTAGGATACGGGACATTTTAAATAATAAATAAATACATGGGACACTTACACACACGGTCGTCCATCCCCAAAATAAGTTACCTAATACTTGTGTTATGGGTGACGGACAACTTGTCAATATACTACTTATATAATTTTAAAAACATATTTAAATACAAATATAGACCCAGGCTCGAAGAACCGACAAATTGTTTTTAGCAAATATTGGCCCTCGGTGGGAATCAAACCCGCGACCCACGGAGCTGAAGGCAGCGTCACTACCCACTGCGCCAACGGGCCAGTCATTTTGTACATGAAATATATTTTTCAGTTTTGTTCTTGGAATGATAAAGTCGTCTTACTCTATAGCTAATTTAAGCATGCTTCATTCAACTACAATAACGTTCTGACTGGCCCAAATAATTTGGCTGCGTATTTTACGACCGGCCACCTGCCTGACGTCAACTTGCCTCAGTCGTATTTTACGACCCCTCGGTAAGAAAAAGGGTGGTCTATTCTACTCAATCGGATAACACACGGTTGGTTGACTTACCTTAGTCGCCTTTTACGACACCTCGGTAAGAAATGAGGATGGTGTATTCTACTCAGCCGGATACCACACGGCATTTTAGATATGAGTTATATAATATTTTATAAAATAAGCTTGCTAAAAATAAGTTTTAATCGTGAACGTACTGCAAATAAAAGTTGTCAAAAGTCTATGAAGTCTATACCAATGAATTTGTCTGTTAAAACTTCTTCTCTAATTGATAATTGCAATTTATCACACGCCTTTCAGTGAAGGAAATCATCGTGAGGAAACCTCAATATCACTAGAGAATTATGGGATACGTGTTACGTACCAATCGGCACCCTTACCACCAAAAACAAAGAGATGTAACTTATGCCCAGTAGTCGGCATGTGACAAAATATAGTTTGACTTTACAAATAGATATTAAAAACTATAATAATAATGATTATTAATAATGTGGTTTTTATAATATTGAAATTTCATTTTAATTTCAATTATTTCTGCATAATTATGTTTCAGTGATCTTCGGGATTTACTAAATAGCCCAGTTTTATGAGTTTAAATTCCAATTCCCTAACAAAAATAAATTTCACCTCCCCTGAAGCTACTTTCCATTAATTTTACTTATATCATTAAGATTTATTACGAAAATTATTATTATTACAAGGAATAATACACAAAATGTAAATACCAGGTTTACATTTTCCGTTTTAGCTGACCCTGCAAACTTTGTTTTGCTATATAAATTATTACGAGGTAATTTCTAGAGTACCTTATATAAAATATAAAATTTTGACAAAAAATGTTACAAGTCGATCTCCCTTATCACGGGTATGGAAAATAGATACTCGCTGGTTATTAGACCTACTGAATATGCGTGTAAAGTTTCATAAAAATCGTTCAAGCCGTTTCGGAGGAGTAAGGTAACTTGTGACACGAGAATTTTATACATAAGATTACGTGTTTATAATTTTATATATCTAATAATACTTGTATTACAATTAAATCACTTAAATTTCATAATTTAAAAAACTTGTATTGATAATAAAAACACAGTGTTCTATGTTATCTGTACATGAATTTGGTGTTGCAAACGCTAATATTAGTTTGCGTTTAAAGTTGTAAAGTGTTGTTGCGTGTAAAGTGATCTTACCATAGTGTTTAAAGCCATTAATATTAGAGTATAAGAGCCAGAGGCAGGCCTGTATGTGATAATGTCACAATAAATAATGAGAGGAAAGATGAAACTCGTATACTTATCTTTATCTAATCACACATAAAAAGAGAGACAGATATATACAGTCTCATTTTCTTTCTTTTTATTGTAATAGGGCACATTTTAGGTTTCCCTACTCTAGAATTATAGCTATATGATATAGATCGATGTCAATATTCATACCTATATGTCTATATAGTGTATGTATGTATGTATATGTCAATTATAGTGTGAAGCCTTCATCCGTCCTCGTCAGTCCATTAACAGAATGCTCATCATTCTCCTGCCCTTATCCCACCCTAAGTGGTGTCGGCACAACATGTTTTAAGCATGTTGTAAAATGATTTGGCTAGATATTTAACGACCGGTCGCCTGCCTGACGTCAACTTACCTTGGTCGCCTTTTACGACACCTCGGTAAGAAATGAAGGTAGTCTTCTACTGAGCCGGATACCACACGGCGAAATTAACAGAATACTATATGGACAGTAAGATTTGACATCGCGGAGACGAAATTAGATTTGCTTTCTCTTTGTTGTAGCAGGGCACATTTTGAAATCTACTCTATGGGTCTTACAGTATTTTCATCGCTTTTTTTTGTCAATTGGTTTTTGGTGTCAACGAAAGTAAAATGGCAAACATTGTATATTAAATAAATAAATTAACATATAGGACACTTGGTCAAAAATAATTGTATTTGCTTTAGTGCGGATTATAGAAAAATAATGACCGGCCGCCAGTCTAACGTCAACTTACCTTAGTCGTATTTTACGACCTCTCGGTAAAAAAGAGGATGGTCTATTCAACTCAACCGGATACCACTCGGTGGGTCAACTTACCTTAGTCACCTTTTACGACTCAAATCCCAAATATAATGTAACATCTTAAAATTTATTTACTCCCTCATATAAATATAAGGATACGGATTTTATTGATTTTCATCAGGCAGCTACGAAAGGGTGCGGGCGTAATTGGCTGCAAAGGATCTATTTGTGGTTCAATTACGCCTGGTGTTACTTAAAGCGTAATAAAGGCGAAATCTCCCTTTATTTCATAGCGTTATAAAGGATTATTCTTATATAATATTTTCATTCTGGGCTTATATACATGTTGTTTTTTTTTTGGACATTTACACACACGGTCGTCCATCCCCAAAGTAAGTAACTTAACACTTGTGTTATGGGTGAGAGACAACTGGTATATATATATATATATATATATATATATATATATATATATATATATATATATATACATATATAGTTTTAAATACATACTTAAATACATATATACACCCAGACCCGAAGAACCAACAAATTCTAAATAGAAAATGTTGGTTCTCGGCGGGAATCGAACCCGCGACCCACGGAGCCGAAGACAGGGTCACTGCCAACTGTGCCAACGGGCCAGTCAAAATGTATAAACATGTGGCGACACCTATTAAATAAATAAGGAACTCTCAATACATTCATAAGCTATGTTATAATGTCATTTTACACTAGTTCAATAGTTTACTCGACTTTTAAGGTTTCATTGCTCACCGTTATCAAAACTTGACTATTGTCAACAGATATTTCAGACAGTTAATTTATTAAAACTCAATTTTTTAGAATGATATTGTATTATGATAATGAATAATAAATAAACATATCTAACCTTTAAACACAAATTATATTATGGGTGGCGACTGTTGGGTACACAAAACTCACTATCCAAATAAATCTATTTATTTACAAGTAATTAATTATAATGTTTCTTATCCTATGTACTATGCTAAAATCTTAAATACTAACGGCGTCCGATCCCACCGAAGTTAGGTAGGGAAAGGCGAGGTTGAGCGAAGTGTCTTTCCCAGGCGTGGAACATTACACCTCCGGTGTCGAGTGGAGTCTGGGAAAGCGGCAATCGCTGACTGGACGTAACACCTCCCCTTCCAGAAAAGCAACTATTTGGTGGCAGTAATGTTAACACCAAATGTTGCGGTATGGTGTTCTTCTTCACTGATGGCAGCTTCTGTCGCATTGTGGTGTTTTCACGAGATAGCTGCCCTGCAGCATTTGATATTAAGATAATGGCACTTTAGTTGGAGTTAGAGTTCGGGTTGGAAATGCAATAATATAGCTTTGGCTAGACGAGAATGTGCAATAATGATTGATCTTCTGTATATATTTTAATTTGTTCATACAGTCAAATTTTGTTCGAGTATAATGCGTCAGCTTGTTTTCGAAAATATAATATGTCGAACTAAACTTCGAGCATTCAGCTTCCATGTACACATACTCTTTCAAGTTAGTAACTATATAGGAAGGAGGTAATATTATCCTATGATCTTTATTGGGAACAGGACAAAGTCGGAAAAGGTAAAAGGTATTTAAATGAAATTTAATAATTATGAAAATTTTGGGGTAAATTTAAAAATAAGTAAATAGTAAAAATAAGTACTAAAATAGGCCTATATAACAATTCAATATTTTTTTTATTTATAGAATAATTTAACTCTGAAGGTCTTGTGCATTTTTAGGTCAATATAACGAAAATTTCCAAGCAGAGCGAAGTATTTTAATCGCTCTTTATCTTATGAAGTCGTATTTACGACCAAAGTAAGAGCTCTATTTAATTTTTGTTGATTTATGAAAATAAAAAACATATATAACTAAAAGGAAATTTAAGTATTTGAAACAATTTTATTATTATTTTTTGACCGTTTCAAACGAGATTTTGCAACAGGTCCTCGATGTTTAGATTTGTAAATATGAATTAGTTGGTTACTAATTAATTACTTTAACCTGAGTGAACTGAGGTGCAAGTTTTTGTCTTTGCAAGCGGAATGCGTATGTACACGTCTTTATTCGGCTCATATTGCATCTCGGACTCTCTGTTTACGTTGCGGCTCGAGATATGAGAATTTTTATTAGATACTAATGAATCATGATTCGAATAATTTTATAAATCGTTTGCATGCGATGTAAATTTTGGTAGTTAAGTCTATTTGTTCAATATTTAAAGTGGGCTGAGAAGGAGCGGTCATATTTAATTCTATACTATCTATATGTAAACTAGAATTTCGATTCGCATCAATTTGCGCAATGCAAGTTTGCGATCACTTATATTGCTATTCCTTATTCTAATTAAATGAGAAATTTAGTTTGCTTTTCTAAAATTATTTTTATTTTTTTTTTATATATATTTAATTAGGATAGGATTCATAGGAATAGTGACTAAACTATCAGAGTAGTGTACTTACAAAAACATCACGATCGGCGTATTCATCGATTTTTGGAAGAACGAGATCCGTACGTGGGTTTCTCCAACAGTCAGCCTCCGTAAGTAGGTTCTTATTTCGGCACCAAACACGAAGCGACGTATTTTTTCCACAAATACTGTTCGATGTTAAGTACCGCACCCAGACTGCGCCAATTATATTATGGGTGGCGACTGTTGGGTACACAAAACTCACTATCCAAATAAATCTATTTATTTACAAGTAATTAATTATAATGTTTCTTATCCTATGTACTATGCTAAAATCTTAAATACTAACGGCGTCCGATCCCACCGAAGTTAGGTAGGGAAAGGCGAGGTTGAGCGAAGTGTCTTTCTCAGGCGTGGAACACTACACCTCCGGTGTCGAGTGGAGTCTGGGAAAGCGGCAATCGCTGACTGGACGTAACACACACAATCGTAAGCCCCTAAAGAAAGTTACATAATACTTATATGACACACAACTGGTAATATATACAAATTACTATTAATATACAAAAAATGTATACAAATTGTTGTCAAAAAATGTTGGTCCTCGGCGGGAATTGAACCCGCAACCCAGGGAGCTGAAGGCAGGCTCACTACTAAGTGCGCCAACAGGCCAGTTATTATCACCAAAATCAGAATATACAGCAAATCTCCGACTAAATAAAGCAATAATAAAAAAATGAGTGTTGTATTACATAAGTCGGTCAAATCTTGTAGACGGTTTTCGTTAGGAATCCAATTATAAGCATTTGTAGTAAGCTGTTACTTGCAGACATTGTCAATAACTAGACAAAGGTCTTCATTTCATACGAAACACTGTTTCTTTACATCCTGAAGGCTGACAATAATAATAGAAAATAAAGATATATAAACGTAAATACCACTGTAGGCGACGGAATTAAAAAGCATAGTAACTTTATTTGCTATAAATAATATCGTACTGATTTTGTAAATTAATAACATTTCAATAAAGAATGATATAAGAAAAGGACGTGCCCGCCGTGTGGTATCCGGCAGAGTAGAATAGACTACCCTCATTTCTTACCGAGGTGTCGTAAAAGGCGACTAAGGTAAGTTGACCCACCGTGTGGTATCCGGTTGAGTATGCGACAGCCGCCGTTCTATAGTAAAGAGAGCGGGCGGAACACGGAGCGCACAAATGACCTATACGGACACTTATAAAGTATTGAACTAATGTTATTGTAGATGTGTACTGGGGCGATACACAATATTAGTTGAGGTTTTACCTCGACTATTTCAAATATAAAAATTAATAACGAATACACATCTAAATGCCCGCTCTCATTAATGGTTCAAGATGCAAGATCGTGCCGATCTTTGGAGAGGCTGTGAATGTGACTTGGCCATTAGAGTGTAAGAGATTATTATATCGCTTACCTCACCTCGAACGATTATAGTGTCTGAATGTTACTCGGCGGAGGAAACTTTGTTGAGTAGTGATTGGCACTGTACCGAATCATGCTCTGGCGGGTACTGGTGGAAGATTTGAGGTTTAGGCCGGCAGTGATTTCGGTCATTGCTGTGTGCCTGGCCCAAAAGTCTACGCCAGGCTGCATCTTATTGAGGCTGGGTCTAGGCCCGTGGTTGACTCCGGTTGCTGCGGTGTGCCTTTATTCGGCTTTGATTTGACACAGCCAGAGTTACGTAGGGCGTGTGCCTTTGTGATACGGGTTGAGTTAGGCCGGTGGTGATTTCGGTCGTTACCGTGTGTCTTTCTCGACTTCTGGACGCTTAGGCCGCTTGAAGTAGTGCCGGTACAATGTGGAAGCTGAAATGTTACTGTTTGATGAATGAACATCGGAAACGTTGTTCTTAGTCTCTCAGTAGTGACGGAACCACGACCGAATGTTGCTGGGCGTTGCGGAAGCTAGCCTTTACGTCTGAAATGGCGACAATAGGTAACCTAGCTAGTCAACATATTGTGCTACGATGCTGAAGTGATACGCCGCGGCAGTGATGGATCGGTATGGACTTTGTTCATAGTAGCGCATGGAACGTGTGATGTATCCATGGCTGCACACTCACATGTGAAATGTTGCTTGTTGCCAAACGACTCGTCCTTTTTGGGACGCCTCCTTAGCTTAGTTAATGATACCACGAATGACCATTATAGCATGGCCATTATTTTTAGAGCCGCTGGTCGGGTCTTTATTAACAAGGCTGCAGACTAGCTTTAGACAGTGTGGCCTGCATATGTTATACATTTTTTTACATTGCTTGTTCTTGTATTGGTGGTATATGTTGTGCTGACCCTACTTAGAGTGGCATAAGGACAGGAGGATGATGATAAGAAAAAGACGTGCGTCGTGATACTATTCACATTTGACAACGTCAATCTCTCGTACACGCACTTAAATTTACAAAAGCACAGTTAGTCTTGTATTTGTCAATCCACGCCTTTTTGCAAACCCTCATTTGCTTTATTTGGGTTAAAGTCCGTATACACATATACCATCCCAAAAATAACGAAATCTTTTGCCAATGGCTAAAAGTATAGGTAACAAGTTTCCTATAGCACGGTTTCGCTTTAACACTTTTTGTCGATTGCAGTAAAATCTCCCGCAAAACCATTTCCTATAACACGGTTTCGCTTTAACATGAACGAAATCTGCTAATACTTAGTACATTTAACACTATGTATTTCTATACACGCGGCAACGCACGCAGTTTTTGTCGAATTAATATCATCATACAACATGGCTTTTTCTAGGAACTTAAATACTTTGTTATAGAAGGGTTCCTTGTAATATCTATTTTAATTAATAAAAAATTTTACTCTTGTGGTAAATAACTATAGTCAAATGTATGTATAAATATATATCAGTTTTGAACAGCGATATTATTTTGACTATTTTGCGTTAATTTTCGTCGTCCAACTTGTTATTACCAAAGTTTCTGTTTTGAGTTTAAATACAAGATATACTTTTTCCGTCTTTCCAATATTTGCATATGTAAATATATAATACATTAAAATTATACGCCTAATTTAATTCGTTTACCCAACTTAAAATTATGTATTGCACAAAAACGTCATATAAAGAATATGACGTACAAAAAAATTGTTGCTATAAATTATTTCAGTCTTTTTTGCAAAGTAAACATTACAGCCGCACTTGTTATAATATGGCCTAATTTAGAACAAGTAAGCATATTTAGAACATGTAAGCATATTTCATTTTTCATATACGGCGTAAAATTTGTTACCAATTAGGTATACTAATGAATTTTAATACAATATTACGTTTACATATTAAAAATGGTAGTTTACGAGTAAGTGTTGAATAATACATGCCTAACAAGCCTATCCGGCTTAAATAGTTTCTATTAAGAAGCTTTCGTAACGACGTTGGTATATTCAATAATTATTTATAAGTTTCGATATTTAGTTGGAGAAGTTTGAACTACGATTTAAAAAACGGTTCACATCGGATTTAATATAGAAACTATCGATGTTTTTATTTACTAGAGGGAACCTCTACGCGAACTCGCTATAATAGTGTCTGAAATAAATTTAAAACAAAAAATGTTTTTTTTCCTGAATGTTAGTTATCCTTATTGCCGTGTGTTATCCGGCTGAATAGAATAGACCACCCTCACTTCTTACCGAGGTGTCGTAAAAGGCGACTAAGGTACGACTAGGTTGACCCATCGTGTGGTATCCGGCTGAGTAAAATAGAGCACCCTTATTTCTTACCGAGGTGTTGTAAAAGGCGACTAAGATAACTGACATCAGGCAGGTGGCTAGTCATAAAATAAGCCAAAATATGTGAGAACATGCTTAAATGATGATTATGAATATAATAATAAGGATATATGTTGAGCGTTTTAAAACAAATGTAAGTTATCTAAATTGATCACCGCAAATTCAAAGATTATGGATAACAACATACAATAAAACATTTCAGCCACAAGTAAAAGTGTTATAACGGCGATAGATAGGTCTTTTATGTGACAAGGTGGAATTAGATCCAGTAACAGAATGGAGGCAATCGTTCGCGGTAGTTATCGCCTGTCGCAGGCGGCGGTACGGGCGCGGAAAATTGGAAACTGAAGCCTCCCTCCGCCATGACGACACTGGCGCCCCGTGACGTAACGGCGCGCCCTCATGCCGACACTAATGTACACTCACAAGAAAAGTATCGTTATTTATACTAATACTATTTTATTTATTTGAGTCGTGTGGTTTAACCCGGCAGAATAGAACAGACCACCCTCCTTTCTTACCGAGGTGTCGTAAGAGGCGACTAAATTAAATGCCGTGTGGTATCCGGTGGCATAGAATAGACAACTCTCATTTCTTACCGAGGTGTCGTAGAAGGTGACTAAGGTAAGTTGACGTCAGGTAGGCGGCCGGTCGTAAAATACGTAGCCAAATCATATGACAGCAAGTTTGTAACATGTTGTGCCGACCCCACTTAGAGCAGGAGGATGATGACTATTTTATTTATTTATCTTACATATAAAATTTTAGTGTCACAATGTTAGTTACAATACTCCTTCGAAACGGCTTGACCGATTTTTACAAAATTGTATATGCATATTCGGTAGGTCTGAGAATCGGCTATCTATTTTTCATACCCCTAAGTGATAAGGGTTGTCCACCCCTAATTTTTTTTTGGACAATTTTTTTATATTGTACACTAGAAATTGTCTAGAAATATTTAAATGACAAAACCACATTTGCCCGGTTAGTTAGTTTTATAACGGTATATTAAAATATTTATAATTATAGAAGTTTTGATAGAATTGTTTTTCTGTAATTCGCGTTTGTTAAGATAATTTATGTTCTGCTAAGTGCAGGAAGCAGCCAACGTTCACATACTTTTGATATGCAGGATTAGTTACCGCGCGTATCACAAAACGCCGCCGCCAACAACACACCACAAGCACTACAAACATTCACAAAGACAATCTCTACGATCGTTTCGCCCCGTAATCGTGGAATAAATAATAAATAAAAATATATGGGACAATTACACATAGGGTCGTCCAACCCCAAAGTAACTTACTTGTGTTATAGGTGACGGACAACTGGTCACTCTACTACATATATAATTTTAAATACATACTTAATACAAATACACACCCAGGCTCGAAGAACCAACAAATTGTTTTTAGAAAATGTTGGCACTCGGCGCCTATCTTCCTATCTTCTGATGATGCTGCGGTTACGTGTGATAACTAATCCTGCATGTATAAGATATGCGAACGGTTTTTGCTTAGCATTACATAGATTTGCTTAATATCACGAGGATTATAGCAAAATTATTCTATTATAACTTATGTACTATAGAATTCCGCAAAGTAACGCTTACTTCTATAAATAATTCGTAATAATTTTAGTTCAGGCTTTATGGAATAGTGAGGTCCTCTGCAACAAAAAGGTTTTACCAAACTTAAAATAAGCACTCCATAGTATATGATGTAAGATGTTAAAATTGTCGATAAATTTTACTTTATTTATTATTTGCCGAGTAGGCAGGCATTCATCGGAATAGCTTGTTAAGATTTTTATTTAAAATTTTAAGATACCATTTATTTATCATTATCAAACGGCAAGTGAAGTTGTTTTGACATAAAACCACAAAACTTTCAATCGAGAACGGATGCAAACTTTCGCGGACGTGGTTGTTTTAAAATACTCCTATCACGACGAATCACCTAACATATCACTTCGTGATAGGCAATTGACACATTTTAAGTTATATAACATTAAAAATAAAAATTAAGTAGTTCTGACAATTTGTTAATTGTTCATAAAAGGAACTTTAATTTTGATACGTTCGAACTGGAAAAATTTGTGATTTGTGATGCTAAGAACTAATGTTTATTAGCGGAAGTGTGTGTACGTTATGTAACAGAAAAAATATTATTATTAAATTATGTCTTAGTATCTTCAAGATTCTTAATGCTTTCAACGAAAAATATGTAAATAATTTTAAATTAACAATTTTTTATTTCCGACCCCCGTATGAAAACAATATATATGGGACACTTACAAACACGGTCGTCCATCCCCAAAGTAAGTAACTTAATATTTGAGTTATGGGTGACCGACAACTGGTCCATTCACTGCATATATAATTTTAAATACATATTTAAATACAAATAAACACCCAGGCTCAAAGAACTAACAAATTCTTTTTTTTTAGAAAATATTGGCCCTCGGCGGGAATCGAACCCGCGACCCGCGGAGCTGAAGGTAGGGTCACTACCCACTGCGCCAACGAGCCAGTCGTTATGAGATATAGGATTGTATTTCCCTATTTTACTTTATATTATTATATAAATTATATATTATTATATGAATATTATTAGATAAATACACAATACCATTAATATTAATTAAGATTAAACTTTAAATTTGAACACTTTACTTACTAATTCCCCTATACAAAAGTTATACATAAGCAATGCCACGTTGCAGTTATATTTTGAGCATAGTAAATCTGCGTAACGCTTTACGTAGTTGTTCATTAAAATATTTAACCTACTTTATAAGACACTGTTCATAATCATTTGTCTTTATAATGATATTAGCAATAAAGATACGTAATTTCTTTATAATCAATTGGTACCGGATAAATAAATTTAAGTAAATATAAAGTACTTCAAACACTCATGCCTTATGTAATCAATAAATACAACTAAAATAAACTAATAAACTTGATTCAAACCTACAATATGAATATATATTAGGTTTCTAAATGAATAATGGTGATAAAATGAATACAATTCGAATAATTTCTTGTATGCCTGATTACTACTCTAGTTTAACTCCTCCAAAAACTCCGCTACAAGAACTTCATCATCCTTAAGAGTCTGAATGTGAAATATTAAAAAAAGTCTAATTTCCTGATAAAACTGTTCTAGAGCTCCTCAGGTTCCCCGGGTTATACTCTTCTTTAAAAATTTGGTGGAAATTTTAAATATAAAAGAGGAAGTATGTACTAGTATGTTCCTTATAAACTCCGAAACAGCTGGACCGGTTTATATGGAATTTACAGAAAATCATTAGATTGACCCAGCGGATAGTCTTGTAAAGTTTGGTAGCGATCGGAGTCTTTTGTTTAATTGTCACTGACAGTTTTTTTCTTCAGATACATTTAAAATAAGCTTTTGCAATTTGGGTATGTTAGCATTATTTAACAATTTTAAGTACATTTATAAACTTTCAATTGTAGAATTACATGTACATTATTTCAAGCTCTAAATACTCGTATGTAATATAAAAAGCTGTGATAGCATAATGATCAGACGGTACGATTCTCTTGATATGATCATGGGTTCAAACCCCGGGCAGGTACCAATGAGTTTTTCTATTAAGTTTTTTTATATGCGACTGTACTAGTGACATTTAAAAATAGGTTCGCTACGACACTTGAAAGGCGCTGCGTAGGTGTATCTTATATTGCATTGAGAAAACCGTACGCCTGGAAAATTCAATGGAAAAGGTTAAATTTTTCAATGAATCGTACTAATGTGAATATAATTTTTTGAATTTCCTTAAACGCTTGAGAGTAAAATATATGTATAAACTAGCTGTGCCAGCGGCTTTGCCCGCGTGGAAATCAGTGTGTCACAATTTTTTTCTAGAATTCAAATTTTAAACATAAAAGTAGTTATTGTGAGCTAACCATAACAGATAGAGACATGCTATCGCGGACTTTTTTGTAGTGTTTGTATAGATCTACAATTCTCTAATACATTACTTTAGCATATCTCTGCTGGTTTACGCAGCGCACGCGATCAAAACTCCCAGCAAGCAAGTTTTATAACTGCGCGATCTCTTGAACACAATTTACATAATACCGATATGTACTATATACCTTAACCATCCGGAAGTATCGCACTATCCTTTGATAGAAACTGTACAAAAATGTGTTTAGTAGATTTTGAGAAAATCGATTACATACAGACAGACAGCTTTTTGGGACTTTGTTTTATAAGTATACATATACATACTAATATTGTGCGTGCGAAAGTCTGGCCGTCTCTTTTCTATCGGTTACACTTGCACGACCAAACCACTGTAGCGACATTCATTAAATTCGATATAATGGAATATTATATACCATCTTAGATATAGAATAAAAAAATCCGGTTTCTTTCTTGGGATATCCGGAAATAACAGTTTGCACATAGAAAGTATTTCAGAACTATAGTGATATGGAACGAAGTCGCGGGTACTACTGTTTATATAAAAAAATTGGAAATTTCTTGACAATTTTCAATTTTTATGTGTATATTTATCAATATAGTATTACTATTAATTTTGTCTTATAAATTCACTTGACTGTACCAACGACATTTAAAAATAATTTTACGCTACAAGAGTTATCTAGACTTGTTAGTCTGACGTAAAGGACGTAACGGGGGTGGAAGCGTGGGCGTTATATTGTCTGGGTAAAAGATAACTGGATAGCCGGAAAATTGAATGGAAAAGAGACAAGATTTATCAAACATGGTTGAACATTTGTTCCCACTCACATATATTCTAAAAGTAATCTGTGCATGAAAGATATTTATCGACTGTATTATTTGGTTAAGCAAGAGTAGTACATCGCACGCTTTGTATTAAAGTGACCTAATTCAAAATTTTGCTTAATTAAGTATTGTAATTAATATTTCAATGTCGTCTATGCCTCATGGTACGAAAAGCTATGTTTTCTTGCTATACACCAAGACAAATACACCGCAATAATATATGATAATGAATTATGCTCCTTATGTACAGCAAGGAATATAAATGTTTCCACCCTAATGAAAGTCTTTTTTTTAAATTAGCTTTTACATCAACAATAGATTCCAGGCAAACGTAAAAGCGTCAGTGGGTAATATGAAAATACGTATCCACTGGCAACTTATTTTTTATAAAAGAATTTCTATAGCGATATAGTACTGAATAGTGAAAACGACGTCGACAATCTTTAACTGCCTTTAACTTTCTTTCGTTTATTAAATCCATAGAGTTATTGTAATATAGTAGGGGACATATATGATGCGTCCATCGAAAAAAAAAGTAAGTGCCTTTCTGTCTCTCTTTTTTATGTGTGATTAGACAAATATAAGTATGGGTCTCTTAGCTTCCCTCTGTCATTATTTTTTGTTTGACACTCGCACTGACAAGCCCTATGGTTCCCCTACTCTATGTATAATACCAATGAAGTTATCGCGAAAATTTGATAAAGTGACATCTTAAGTCAGCAGCTTTTTTAAATAATATTTTTGGTTTTTTTATTTAAACACCTGTATCTGGTTGAATGTTTCCGAACGTTGATATTTAAGTTTTATAACACTTCCTAGAAAATCAAAAATATATTTGCGCTCGAGAATTATGCTGACTGACGACCTAATCAAGTTTTACAAGAATCTTGAAGGTGTACCGCATTCATTAAAATATTTGTTAAGTAATCTAGTAACCTATTAGTATTTATACGATGTAACTGTAGTAGATATTTAAAGTTGCTTTGTGATAATGACATCTACCGACTTTCAATGTACAAATATCGCTGTTTCAAATGTCTTTACATCTATATAAATAAAACTTAATGTTTGTCTGTATGTGCCTTATAGACTTCGAAACGGCTGGACTGATTTTAATTAAATGATTTTAATCTTTTCATATAATCTTTGGATTGACCCAGTGGATGTTCCTGTAAAGTTTTGTGGCGTTCGGAGCCTTTTTTATAACTGTGAATCATATATCTTTGAATTTAGCCTTGCGAAGCGGGCATACTAATTTTTAATCAAATTTACTATATGCGACGTAAGGCGCATGTTGTAACGGTGATTTATTCGTTGAAATTTCCTATTTTAGACTTTTATTTTATAATAAAAAAATACTTAAAGTGTTAAGACCGTTTAATACTTACGCCATTCTTTAAGTAATACTCCAAAAGTAATTTTCTTTAATATTTCTTTATGTTCTATTCTTCTCTTTCCTTTTATATAACGGTCCTTTTTAGGGCACTATTTAGAGGCTTTGTGAGATGAATATATGGAATATCCATTTGCATACCAACAATACTTTTAAGAATTTCTTAAATTCTACCTATTAAACCCAAAAAGTCATATTAAATATAAAATTTGGCAACAAACTCCTAAGCTCTTCCATCTCTCACAATAACCTTAACATGTCAAAAAGTCGAAATGAATCTGTAAGCAGAATAAGAATTACACGTATTACAGTGAATGCTCTCGTTACAATTTATTCAAACTAGTAGAGTTCAAACCATCAATGGACATGAATTAACAGCGAGCATTCTTTTGACAGGTTTGTTAAGCCGGTCATGAGTTCATAAGAATAGTAATAGAATTTGCGTTGTGTTTGAAGCAATTATTTCTCTCATCTATTGTCTAGACAGCTTCTACTTCGATATTGTATCTAAATTATTGTTGTCTGTAGCCATTAATTAAGTAATATAACATGACAGACAATTTCTTATCGACATAGCGATGAAATTTAAAAGTTTAGTTGTATTGTCAACTTCATTTATTAGCATTTATTTATATTTATTTTTAGTATATTTTCTGTGTAACCGATAGACTATCACATTAGTCTCTTGAAAGCACTCTACCGTCTGGATCCAGCAGCTTCCCGCGAGTTTTTTGAGGTCATTTTTCCAGCAGGGTGCAGTAGTATATTGCATTTTCCGGTTCTGTGTCGTCATTTCAGCACCATAAGGCACAACAATATTAAAGAAAGACAACACCTTTCTCGTGTTGTCTTTCTTTAATATTTCCCTTTAATTACATTTTTATCTTTATTATGTATAGTTTTGTAAGTGTATTTAATATTTTTATTGCGGCTATTACAATAGGAAAGTGATTTTTCAAAGTGGCACGCAAGTCTTAAATTTAAAAGCGCTTGAATTACATGCAGTGCGAAATCTAATTCGATTTCGCTTACGATTCGTCAAATATCAAATTAAAATAAATTAATTAATTAATTATCTCAATTAATTAAGAAGTTTTATTTATTTATTTATTTATTCAGGGACTCCAACAGAGGTACACAAAATAAAGTAACAATATTATTTGACACATGAGCTAAGTGTACGACCAATTATAGGAGAACACAACATGCTCCATATACAGTGTTACAAATAAAAAGGATAATCAAAATACATACAAATTTAAACTTAAAAGTCTAGGGAAAGGTAAAAGAAAAATACAAAACTTAAACTAAAACTAAGATAAAATATTAGATGACACGGAGGATAGTAAAAATAACAAGAATATTAAAATTATTAAAGTAATTAAAAATGTAAGAAATATATAAATTGAAATAAATTAAAAAAAAAATAGTTACTATTAAGTAATATATTCCTTACTGGAGTACTAAGTCCTGCATTTATTTTTAGGAACATTTACATATGTAATGGTCATATACCGTACGGTATATGACCATCGGCTAAGAAGATAAATAGCGTGATAAATATCTTTAATAAAGCACTCTCTACCTTAGACAGCCTCCATCAGGTAAATAATTATAGTCGACTGATGATGGTCTATTAAAAAAATATTATGAAGTCAATCAATCCCACGTTCCTAAATTGTATCCCGCTAAGAAATAACGGACACTGTTATGCTTTTAAAGAACCGTGCAAAACACAGTCAAAATGAATTGCTTGCTATTCAGTGCAGAAATATATCTTATAGCACGTGAAATTAGTGTTAAAATCGCGTATGTACTATTAAAGACATTTCGTTTGTGCACTGAGAATTTCTCAAGCCATTCTATTATTCGGCGACCTATTTCGTGTGCAAGACATGGCCCACATATTGTGTATTGCAACACGTGATAGCATATGCACTATGCATGCAACAAAACGACGATTTAATAAGCATAATGGTTATCTCGTTTGGAATCTTTAGGCGAATAGCGTTCACAGATGCGCGCATCGGAGCTATTTTGTAACTGGCACACTAAGTATGGTACTTAGTTTAATTTTATATGAGCAGATTAAATCTACTGATTTATATGCGTCAATGGTAATGAGCTGCCATGACTTGAGATTATGGCAAATACTTTTAAGCTCTTTTCGTCATACTGACAACCGTGACATTTGTTAAAAAATTGTCGTGGTTTGTGCGAGATGTTTAATTTATTTGCAAACCAACAATTTTTCAGTTCAGTATGGTGTTTAATTTCATATAAGCAGATAAAATCAGATTTGTTTTCTTTTTAATTAATGAGCAGTAATGACATGCGCGTTGTATTATAGAAGAACGGTGGGGCCGTGACATCCTTAACTGGGAGTCTCAAGTTTCTCGGGCAGGCACCAATGAGTTATCTATAATAAAAATTATGTTATTATTAATGCCTATTGTAGTGTTCACTTTGATGTATTAATATACTAAAGTTGTATGAATAAAGCACAGGCTCAAACACGCACTACAAGTAATAACATGTCACTACACGTCCACTCTCACCAACAGACTCTCGTGTACTAAACGTGTGTGCGCTTGAGACAGTGTATTGTTTCTTTGTACATTAGTGTTAATGTGAGGATATTCATCAATGTGTCTTGTATATAAATATACAAGGTAAGGATACACACATGTCAACCCACATTCACTACACCTATAAAAATATAATTGCATTAATAAGTGTCAGCTATCAATGCGCCTTGGAGCAGCATAGGGTTAAATTCACACCCTTATTTCTAAAGTTAGAAGTTAAAAGTTCTAAGAAGAGATACAAACATAAAAACATTTCGCTACTTTACTTCAATGACTTAAGGTTTACGCAGGACTTGCATGGATGACTTCGTATACACTCCTCGTAAATTTTGTCAGTATAAACAAATTAGTATCTTTAAGATACAATTTTGATAGTTAATCTTGGTAATAAAATTTTAACCGTTTATTTTCTGACTGACTTATTATAAGAGTGGAAAAGAAAGCACTTTCACACAGTAAATCATATTCATGATGCATAACGAAACGGTTTGTACATTTACTTATATTTTATCAAAACTATTTTTCTTTCGTGATTACTATACAGCTTAGCTTCTAGGTGCCATTTCATCATGCACTTTAGTACTAGGATTTAAGTTATGAAATATTTCGAACAGATTATACATAAATTGCCAGTGTATGACAAATTATATATAAATTACTTTAGCTATTTTCATTTCATTGTGTTATAAACACATAAATAAGATATGCAGATAACACAAAAAAAAGTGGAAAGTATGCCTGTCGTGCCATTACCCTTTAATGGCGAACTACTGTACAATATTGATTGAATTCGTTACTTTTAAAAAATAACATAAAGGCAAAAACCGGATTTGTTTCAGGAGCTTGAAAAAATATATTTCATAATTAAGGGTAATTTTTACGTACCCAGCAGTTCTGGTTATGTTTTTTGTAAACGAATAATAATGAACGCGATATATGGGATAGAGCAGATGTAGATTTTGTTTCTGTTATGTCCTACTCCTAGGCAAAAGCCTTCTCTATCCTTTTGGTTAAGGACCCCGCCGTGTGGTATCCAGCTGAGTGGAATACACCACCCTCATTTCTTACCGAGGTGTCGTAAAAGGCGACTAAGGTAAGTCGACCCGCCGTGTGGTATCCGGCTGCGTAGAATAGACGATTAGAGTTTATAACCAACACGCTTTTTCAATACGCCTCAGTAGTTTACACATATACCGAGTATACTCCAAAGATATTCAGGTTTCCCCAAGACTTTCCTTCGCCGAACAACGACTGCTCTATTTCCGTTAACCTCTCATTAACTTGCATACGTTCTTTAATTGCTTGATATCTGCTTCTTATTTTTCAACTAATGAACCTTTACTTCTGAACAAAGGTCTCTTGAAGAGATATTAACATCAAGCCATCTTATGCCGCTTTAGCGCAGCGGCATACAGTCCAGTACAGTTACTTTTGAGATTCGTTCATCTCGTATTGGGGGTCTGATACCGCTGTGTTCATCGTTTAATGTTCTTACTTAACTCGCATCTTCACTATCAAAATTTGAAGAGATCCAATATATGATCGAGATAATAGCCAATACAAACGGTACATGAACCGGATGCGAATCCACTATCGGCCGGTGAAAGTAGATCTCACAAAAAATGCTCCCATTCCTTGCGCCCGCGCCGGTTGATATTTCATGAGACATTCACTTCAGAGCAGCAAGAAATAGACGTCTAAAAAGGGTTTTGAATGTAATACACGCCTTTCTTATGATTTTCCAAGAAATATAATTTGGAGCGTCGATTAGCATCTACTTGAATAGTAAATAGTCGAAAGTACCATCGCCTCATTATTCTTTAAAATAAAATTCGGCAAGTGTATACTTTCACCACTTTATCGCCGCCTATTGCTTCATAAAATTTAAGTGTTTGATTTATATTTTTATTAACTTATACCCCTGCTTCATAACCGAGATAAATTCATAGCCTGTGTCGCTTCTATGCCTTTAGTTTTATCGATATTAAATATATCACTAATCTGTTATATTATACTGGGCTTCTATTATACTAATTAATTGCACAAATAATAACATTAAATTTTGAAATTAAAAAAAATTACAGTACAATTCGTTACCAACAACGAGATTGGACTTGCAAAACAACAAAAGCATTCATGAAATTCACAATAATATAACGAACAAAAATATAATACTCGTATGTGTATCAAGTCTTAGGACTGACTAGTTCTCACCTTTTTAATATAATTCTATTTTAAGATGACATAGCTTAAGATAGTAAAAAAACCTTCGCGTCTTCGGAATAGCTTGAATTCTGTGCAATTTAAATGCGGCTACTTTGAAATTATACTATTTCAAAACGTGACTATCTATACCTATTTTTTACGCTTTTAAGCTAAACTTTCACTCTTTAAAATTTATATATACAACGAGCTTTATATGAAAATTATTTCTTAATGGGGATAATCACTAACAAATCACTCCTTACTATTAACATTTTTTACTTTCAAATTCACATTAACACTTTAAAATTAAAATATATATATACTATATATATTTACTAATTAACTTTATTATTTGCTATATAATATATATAATACTAAATCGATATTGCGTATTATAAAACAGTCAAAATACAATGTTAAGGAAATTTATATGTTATAGAATACTGGTAAAATTACAGATTCAAAATATGAAGATTGTTAAATTTTAATATAAGAAAACCATCAGAAATTCACAACCAACCCAGTTCCATAATTTCCTATAACTTCTTATCATTTATTTAAGCAAAAATGCGTTATATATATTTTTTTTAAACCTATCTTTGGAAACCTGCGCCCATTACTGTCGGTTAGGAAATTGAAATGCAAAATGTTGTTCTGCTGATATTATTATTGATATACGGAGAACTCAAGTATGTCTTTATAAAATTTGTATTTGAGGTAATTTTGATATAACTCCAGTAGTTATGAAAGTTGATGCTGTTCGGAGATCCGTGTTCGCTATACTCGAGCCCAACAGATATCTTCATATTGTCAAGTTTCTTAAACTTACTGGACTTTTATCCTCAGAAGAAGACAGCTGCTGTCCAAATTCACTTACTCTCTATTGGCGATTACATCTCAAACTACAATAATGTTTAAAGACGTCATACCGTATGTATGGTATGATATAAAAAGAAGAAAAACAATAAGTTAAGAGTTGACGTGGCTTTTTAAAAAAGGAAGAATAAGGCACAGCGTCGCAAAAAAGGGGGATGTTTTTGGAACGAGAAAGGGAATGTGAATTGAGAAAAAAAGGTTGATAAGGTTGATAGAGCAGATGCAGTATCTAGTTCGGACAGATTCTAAATAAGGTGATGTAGAAGAGAATATTAATTAAATTTAATTAAAGTCACAGTTTACATCCAATAACGTAAAATGTTAGTTTCATTCTAATATCGGGTCGAATGTACAGTTTCTTACATGCACTATCGCCCAAACAGGACAAATTTCAACCTTCACTCATAATCTACCCCAATTTGGTTAACAAACATATTAACCTTCCATTTCTCGTTATTCAGTCGAACGCGGTGAAAAATATTGTTGTACTTGATAACCTCCAAGTAATTGCTAAAGATATAAATAAGTCAAATTGAACATAACTGAAAGAGGAAGGTATTGAAATCATCGCGCACGATTTACTGTAACAATATTTCAAGAGAGATGACGAAATTAATTTGTATTTATTGCTGTCGCTTTAAGGGAACAAAACGATGAATGAAGCGGCAAACATTGCGTTCAAATTAAATAACGTTGCCTAATTTGGAATAAAGCTAAATTAGGTATTTATGATTTTGTAACTGAATTAAATATTTCACTGTTCTTTGCAGAATTTGTAATTTCCGTAGTCATAATTGTTTGCTGTAAATAATAGACCAATAATTCAATGCAACGCTGAACTGATAGAAATTGCATCGTACAAACGTTAAGCGCCATGGAATTTCTTAATTCTCTGTCATACTTTTGTATCTATCAAAATCTGTCACAATTTCAGATCAGATGTTATGGAGGTTTAAAAACCTGAAACTAAACAACGGCCAGCTTTAAACGCTGAAAATAGCAATTTCAAATTAAATGACGGCTCGGTTTTTTATTTGTTGCAATACTGAATGAATTGATGAAATCGGGTTTCTGTTTCTCGAAATAAATACAATTTATATTAAAATTATAAAGTAATTTTAAGTTTAGCTGAAACAACAAGAATTTTCGCCAACAAGATTCGCGGGTTTCATATCGATGAAGCAAATCCCGAAAAACGATCAGGATGGATATGTTACCTTACCTTGATGGATCTGTTTACTTATCATCATCTGCTATACAGAGATGGAAAATTCTAATAAGACTTGCATATGTCTAAAGAATTTCTGGGATATATGCATATGCCAATCCACACATAAGCAGCGTGTGTGTTGACCTTCTCTCCAGAGATGGTTGAGGCTCTTCTCTGTTTACCTAGCTATGTGGTGCCGTCACTATCCTTCTTTTTCTTCGTCAACTGATGGACTTCCACTGCTGGATATAGATCTCTTCACGGGATTTCCACATTAACGTTACTCTACTTTACTATTCAGTTCATTCTGAAATAGGCGTTCTAATGCTAGAAATCGCTACTTTGGAATCTTATATTTTTGATTTAGTTCTTTTGGACCAATACGATTTAATATTGCCTTGAGTCTACAACAGATAGGCATTGTCTGATAATGTTGCTGTTACGGACCTCATCGGCCAGACAAATACTGTCCCGTTATTACTAACCAAGCCATCTAATCAAAATATTTCATCGATAGTTCGTTCAACAGATACCAAGATTACAATAGAAAGATTCGCGAACATTCTAACAATAACTGAACCGATCGTAAATATTAATCTAACGAAATGTAAACCTTTGTTACTTATCTTACGTAAAAGACGGAAAGGTGTTAAGTAAAACTATTATTTTTATTTAAACTTGACTGTTTTTATTGCCAATTTTTGCATCATGTATTAAAATTTAATAGTCTTTGATTTTGACTTTACGTTTTAATACAAAAATTAAGTAAAACGAGAACAAAATCATCGCTTTTATGCTGATTTATAATTTTTATATCGCCTGCATAAGCCTGGAAGTTTGATAATGTAGCTGACGTAACCGTTTTACAAAATTACCTTAATCTCAAAACATACGAATTAATATTACAATCGAATTCGCAACGATTTAGGAATCCTGATCATTGTAGTCCAGAGATCGCCAGCCGGCATTCGGTTCGAGAACCACACGCGGCTTTCAATGTAACGTTGCGTTGACTAGTACCAAATAATAATAACACAAATTTAACAACAATGTTCTGATTGACATAAAAATCTAAGAATTCGATTTGAGATAAAAATATATATCTTATTTTTATAGGACTAAATATTATTTCTTTCATTTATTCTAAATCAGATATCAAATATATAATATAACTACTTAAAAAACATTGGCGCTCTAAAATTTAGATTGTTTTTAAATTGTCACTTATCTTTACTCTTAGAAGGTTGCTGAAACCTGCTGTAGTCACATAACGCGCGATTTTGATTTCGTGACGCAATATAATCGTAAAATCGCTCAGTTTTGATTGCCACATAGCCAAAACCCGCATTTTGGCACAAGTGCCATAAAACGCTATATGCATTGCAACATCAATATAATAGGAAAAAAGATCGCTTTACATAATCAACGTTGTTTTTATGACATTGACATTAAAAAAACGCGTGAATATCGTACCTCTAGTGAAACAGAACTCCTGCCGAGATAACGCCGCCTAAAGAGCTCATGAATAAGGCCCCTGTATGGGCCTGAAACTATACATTAACATCATCTCATGCATCATCATGGCTCTACAAAATCGTATGCTCTGTGACAGAAAAAAATTCCAAGACACCTGTTAATATTATCTCTGGCTAATTCCTGAGCTATGAGTAACCTGCCTATTTGCATTTAAACAGTGTTTTGGGTCTTAACTACCCTAGACTCCAAAGAAAGAAGACTTCTGCTAGTGACAGGCTATATTACTAAAACTCTACTCAAAGTCTTATGCAAATATAAGATGACATCATTCTTAGAAATTAGTTAAAATAATAGGTACATCGTGTATGGAATATTTATTGATAAGTTAATAAACCATACAAGCTAATTGCAAAATCTAAATCTTTATTGAAGTGATATTTACAGAACGTATATCATTTAATATTTACTACTATATTTATGGCGTTCATAACCATAAAGTTGCTACTCTATTCTTGTAACACAGGAAATACTGTGAAATTACTGTTTTCATGAGTTTGTTAGAAATAATATTCGCGTAAACCCATTTTGAAAATTCATAAATATAAAATTCTTTTGTTATGATATTTTTTAGATAATCTTTAGATTGATCCAGCTGATGTTGCTGTAAAGTTTGCGATCGGAGCTTTTTTTAAACTGTTGAACTCTGTCTGAAGCTTGTCTTTTTGCTTCATGTATTAATATCTAGATATCCCCCGTAGATACCACTATCTAACTGAATAGAATAGACCACCCTCATTTCTTACCGAGGTGTCGTTAAAGGCGATCACGGTAAGTTGACGTAGGGTAGGCGGCCGATCGTAAAATAACTAGCCAAAGCATGTAACAACATGTAAACATGTTATGCCGACCCCACTTAGATTGGGATAAGGGGAGGAGATGATGATTTATTAATATAGAGGTATATTTTTTTTATTTGCGTTAATAATAATAGTATGAATTGCTAGGCCGCGAGACACGCAGGAATTAGGTTGTAGTGACATTATCCACTCGATGTTATTATGCAAGGTCCCGCAAAACTAGTTTACAAGCTTATATAAGTTGCGACAACCGTACATACACGCAGGGGTGTTCGATAGGCTACGCCTTACGATATTGCAATGCATCAAAGTTGTGTTGCCAGTTTAAAGTTTGCTTACCGGCAACAACGGTGACCATATTAAGTAGACGTCCTTTATTACCATGTATGTCACAAAATACCTTAATTATAGCTGAGAATGTCCTTTTAAAATCAACCTTTAAATAAATAAACACGTAAATATCAAAACTTTTAAAATAGCAACACGAAATACCTTTTTATATTTAAACATTATTCACTACCTCTGCAACAAAAAAAACTGTAACTAAGGAAATAAGTTGGAAAATATGTAAATATTAAAAACTTTGAAAAATCGACACACACAGACCTTTTTCTATTTAAGCTTTAACTTTAACTACGTCTCTATAAAGTGACATCAAAACTTTAGTAACTTTAGCGTTTACTATAAACTAATGATTCCAAAATCAAAACGATATTAATGGCACGACACGAGTCGCGGTTGCATTAATATTCAGCCATATTTAATTTTTATACCTGTTACATCTTCAAACATTTTCATTTAAAGTATAAACGGCGATTATTATAGTACAAATCAAAACATCCGGTATTACGTGACTCAGTAATTCCTTTTGAGTTTGGAATTTTTTTCTTTGTACACCCATGTTGTCATTTTTAGAATAGTTTTCCAATCAATCAATGTTATGATTAGTCAATTATATTTATACTTAAATCTTGATTTAGAACTTTCTTTTGCAACTTTAGCTTTATCCGAACAGTATGAATTGTTTGGAGGCCATGACAAAAGGCAGACACCTTGATTGAAAATCAATCAGAAAATAAATTACTAATTGGAAATACAACAAAAACTGTAATTATGATTTGAACTTAGAAAGGCGTATTGAAATCGTACGAACCAAAAGAAAAAAAACAAATATTTGTCACGGATATTATAATTTGCATCATTGCCGCGCTAAAGTCTGCGTCAATCAAAGCGAATTGCATTTACAATCAGAATGAGTAAGTCAGCGTACAAAATACCATTCACGAAAAGGTCACTTGAAACTATTAAAAATGAATGACGCCAATTGGCTTTTATATCTAATGTAATATAAATTATAAGCAAGAAGAACAGAGTCTGCCTCGTTAATCTTTTAACTGTGAATTATTTGATTTAATGACCGCACAAGTGTACTGTTACGATCACCTTAAAAGCCCACAAGTAATATAACAGAACTAACTACCTTGCTATAATCCTCACGGGTTAAGCGTATGCATGCAAAACTAATGTGTATGAAGCAGGCAAAATTTACGCACCTTATAGCCCACAAGTAGATGTAATACTTCATCATCCTCCTGCCCTTTTCCCACTTTAAGTGGGGTCGGCACAACATATTACAAACATTTTGCCACATGATTTGGCTACGTATTTCACGACCCCTCAGTAAGAAAGTGGGTTGTCTATTCTAGTCAGCCGGATACCACACGGCGGGAGTAGATGTAGGAATAAATGTCATAGAGTTATATATTTGTACTAGAGCAAGGAAGCCAGCCTCTAATGTCTCCATCGAAAAGAAGAAAACGCAAATGCGGCTATATATCTGTCTCTCTTTTTTATATGTGAAAGATAAGTATTTGTTCACCTTCCCTCTCTTGTTATTTGTTGGACACTCGAACTCACAGACCTGCATCGAGGTCCCCTACTCTATGACAAATGTACGTATTTTTTGTAGGCACTCTAATCAAATTAAGTACTGTGTTCTATGCGCTTTGAACATAGAGGGACATCAAATCGTCAGACAGTGTGAGTGTGCAGACAGGGAAAGTCACCGCCGAGAACTTTTTTTTAAATGATAATAAAATCTATACTTGTATCTATACTTGTATCTATATATACCTGACTGGCCCGTTGGCGCAGTGGGTAGTGGTCTTCAGCTCCACGGGTCGCGGGTTCGATTCCCGCCGAGGGCCATCATTTTCTATAAACAATTTGTTAATTCTTCAAGCCTGGGTGTATATTTGTATTTAAGTATGCATTTAAAATTATACATGTAGTATATCTACCGGTTTGCCGTCACCCATAACACAAGTATTAAGTTACTTACTTTGGAGACGGACGACCGCGTGTGTAAGTGTCCCATATATTTATTATTTTATTATTATTTATTTATACTTATATATAAAGCTGAAGAGTTTGTTTGATTGTTTCAACGCTCAGGAACTACTAGACCGATTTGAAAAATTCTTTGAGGAATGTGATGTGATGTGATAAATTGTGAGGAATGAATTCGTGTATCGAGGAAGGCTATAGACTATATAACATCACGCTAAGAAGAATAGGAGAGGAGCAGCAATAAAAAATATTGCGAAAACGGCAAAATTTAAAGCTTTCCTTGCGTACGCTAAGTAAACGTGAAAGTTATTCCAAAATCATGTACTACAAAATAGTTCCCCTCTAAAAGTTCTAAATAAAACCGCAACCGCATATGTCTAGCTTTTAAGGTTACCCCACTTAAACCACAATTAATATAAGTACGGTTTACTCTAATAATGAGACTGAAGTCCACGCAAACAAAGTTGCGTTTATAAGCTATTAGAAATATAAAATCATGACGGCCACTACACGCTCACAATGCTTTTGAAGTTTTGTTACATACTTTGAGCCTTTACTTTTAATAAAAATATATAAAGTAAATAAATAAAATAGTTAAAGTTAATTAAATAAATCTTGTTTAATGAGCAACTTGGTGGTTCTCTGTTTATTTTTGTTGTCCAGTGCGATAATCAAAAGCTTTAATACGCTGGGAAACTCAGTTCAGCGGCTTACGCTGTCCGAAAGATAAGGCGGCTTACAGACGTTGTAACAGCAAAACTTGTTTATTTTGCTTACTTCCATAACATTATGTCTTACGGAATATTGTTATGGGGCTAAATGCGCGGACATTGAAAAAATTTTTTTATTACAAAAAAGAGCCATACGTGGCGTTTACAATTTAAATTCGCGCGATTCCCTGTGAGACAAGTACAAAGAAACAGGTATTCTTACATTGGCTTCACAGTATATTTTTAGTAATTTAATTTTTGTACAATTGAATATAAATAATTATAAAAGGATAAATAATTATAAAAGGAAGACAAAATAGGAACCGAAATAAGTTTGCGGTTCCTGCTTTGCGCCTGCAAAAGTTCGTAATTCGTTTGTGGGTTTGGGTTTTAGATTCTATAATATAATTCCACAATCTACATTAACTTTACCTTTACAGTAGTTTAAAAATACTATTAAAAAAAGTCTAATTCAGAAAGCCTATTATACTATTGAAGATTATCTAGAAGATAAGAATGCGTGAATATAGTTTCTTTTTAACCCTGTACAAGACATTAATAACTATATGTAACTAGTGATAAGAATTATTGTTTCAAAAGAGCAACCGCCGAGTTTCTTGCTGGTTCTTCTCCGTAGGAACAGCTTTCCGTACCAGCAGTAAATGTTGACTATTCAAAAGCACTTGTTTACAAGTTTACTTGAATAAATAATATTTTGAATTTGAATAAGTGTTATAATATTAATAGTGGTATTAGTAATATTATTAATAATAGTAGTATTGAAATATTATTTTCACTAGTTTATTAATTCATTAATAATAACGTAGTGAAGATTAAAATAAAACAAAAAGCTTAATACAGTTTTTTTTTCGTCTATTGGTAATGTCAACTACTCGCGGTTTACTTTGCAAACCAATTGTATAAGGTAAAACACTGAAAATGTATTACAGCTATCTATGCTTAATCTGTTAAAACTGGTTAAACAAGATGCTGGTTAGTTTACATAACTGACTTAATCATTAAACTAATTAGACAACTTTCTTTGTACATTTCTGCAGAATTTCAATGTATGCATTTTATACTTAATAAAGTTGTTTAAAAAATAAGTTCATTTTTCCAATATCAATTTTCATAAATAAATAATATATCTTGATTGTTTTCAATTATTAAAAAATATTTTGTTTATGTAAATTACTAGCTGTCCAGCCAGGTTCAGTCTGGTTTCGAATTCCCGTCGTAAAGAGAACTCAACAATTAAAAAAAAATCCGATCTATACTAAACTTTTTAGTATCATCTAATGCATCATTGTAAAGATTTTTGGAAAATTTCATTAAAATCAGTTCAGCCGTTTAGGAGTCTATAAAGCACATACAGATAATACGATCATTTTTATACATAACATAAGTATATATACTAGAAAACTTTTTACTATAGAATCTTAGATGATTGTATGTGCGCGCATCGTAAAAATTCACTCATTTTCCGGAATCACTTTTCCGAAACGCGTGGAACGAAATGAAACTTCAAAAGGGAGTAATAGTACTTTAGATATAGTTCCCAGAATTATAAATACATATTTGTTGTTGCTCTACAGGGGTAGAGCAACAAGGGTATTGGTAGATTGTGTAATTTTTTTTTATATTTTTTTTTTATTGTCAGGAAAACCCATTATGGGTCGTCACCGCCCGACGGGGACGAGCAGTGGGTAAATACGATGACTTGTTTTAAGAAACATTTACGTTTTAACTGAAATATATCTTTTAAAACTGGTCACAAATTCTTCGATGGAAAGGAAAATAACATACATGTTTTATTGTTATAAATTACATACATGTTTTATTAATATATTGTGTTATTGACTTGCAAAATGTTACTTTCCAAACAGGTACGTATGAATTGCGTACAAATTCGGTGAATCATAATATTTAAGAGTCTACTTCCGCATTACAAAGATAACTACGGAAGAAATCCTAAAATTTTGGTAGTACAATTTTGCCTCAGATTTAGGTTCAACAATTTTTATCATTGGCGTAGATGACAGTGACTCTTCAGCTCCGTAGGTCGCGGGTTCAAATGACCGGAATAAATCAAAGAAAATGTTGGCCATTTTCTTTAATAAAAACTACCATATTTACACACTTATATCTGCGAATGCCGTGTTACCCGGCTGAGTAGAATAGATCACCCTCATTTCTTACCAAGGTGTCGTAAAAGGCGACTAAGGTAAACTAACCCACCGTGTGGTATCCGGCTGAGTAGAATTTACCAGACTCTTTCTTATCGAGGTGTCGTAAAATACGACTAAGTTAAGTTGACGTCAGGCAGGCGGTCGGTCGTAAAATATGAAGCCAAATCATGTGACAACATGTTGTGCTGACCCCACGTAGAGTGGGATAAGGGCAGGAGGATGATGATATCTGAGAATGTTTCTTTACATACTAGTCAGTGACATAAAAGTTAAGAGTATACCTGTAACAAACAAAAAAAGTTTATTTGTCCTTCGTAATAAAAGTACGGAGTTCGGACGTATTACGGAGATATGAAGGGTCAGAAAGCGGCCTGTTTAGAAAGCTGACGATCCTGTTTATCTCGGTACTAAAGATCATGTAAATACACCCACGAGGAGAAGCTAGTTCACTTTAGAATTTCGTGAACGAAAAGAATTGTATCAATGTCAACATCGTGTTTATTAATAGCGAATAGAAAGTGAAGCTGTCAAGAAGAGAAACGTTACGTCAGCCGTGATGAAGCTCGATGCACGCTTCGCCGAGCAAACGCGAAATAAATGCGAACAGCGAATTTTTTGAATTACCTAATTTCTGTTTCATTAAGCGGTTCGATAACCGGTTTCAGGTTTGTAACAATGTTTAGGAACTTACACGCTAAATTGTTTTTTTAACACTACATTACATTTTTGTAAAGGGAATAAAAAGGATATTGCAAAAATATTGTATTACATATACGTGATATTTATAATTTAAGTCGTGATTATCTGCGAGAGAAGTTTTAGGATTTAGGTATTCCTACTTTTGCTTCACAGTATATTTTTAGTAATTTAACTGTTGTGCATAAAATTATAAATAATTTAAACGAAATTGTCGATGTATATAATAGACAAAGTATGAACATAAGCTTGCGGCTCCTGCTTTGCGTCTTGCAAAAGTACGTATGTCCTTTGCGAGTTTGGGTATTAGATTCTATAATGAAATTCCTCAATCAATTTTAGCTTTGCCATTTCAGTAGTTAAAACATAGTTAAAAAGAAGTTGATATAGAAAGTCTACTATACTGTTGAGGATTATTTGGATGTTAAGAAAGCGTGGATGTACCTAAATGTAACTAGTAATAACAATTATATTTTGAAAAGAGCAAGTTTCTTGCTGGATCTTCTCGGCACGAACAACTTTCCGAACCAGCAGTAGCAATTGATGATTCAAAAGCACTTGTTTACAAGTTTACTTAAATAAAGAATTTTATCTTCGTTAAATAATAAACGTACATACATAAAATAATTTTTACGGGCCTTTTAGAGATGTTTGAATAATGAATGTTTTTTTCTGTATATTGATTTTTGATTTTATATTCATATAAATATTACCGAATATCATATTCTTTAATTAATAAAACTAACAAATACGTTTCCATCAACTTCATTGTTCAAACAATCTCACTTTTGTGATTTTTATTCCCGAAGAAAAAAAAAATTCCTATCCTGCATTTTAGTCCAGCAAGTCAAGCTTATATAAACTTCAATTCTACTAAATTTATTGCAAAATTGATTTTGCGGATTAACCGTGAGAACTATATGGACCGACTTTTGTATTTATTTTTTACTTATTATGGATTTTTCCATATGGTTGTAGTCAAGTATATTTAAATATTTTATTTTATATAAATAACGAATCTTTGAATTCCTTTAGTATAGTCATACATCGAATATGCCCCATACAGATTACAATTCAAATTTCGCTCACGTTCCTCACAGTTTACATGCTGGTGTTTCCCACAAACGGCAGCCAAAGAACGATGAGGCGTGGACTAAAAGTACAATACCCCCAATTCCCCCTGTCAAGCGATACGCCGAATTTAATATTAACTCTCCAAAGAATGTTCGAACATTTCTACAGTACTTGCACGTTACACTGTTTTCGATACCATAGTTCAATGGATCTTAATTTACCGTTGCAGACTTACATCATGTTTCCGACTAGTAAAGCTGTCTCTGTAATAAAATATATTATGGTTCAAACGTAAACACAATATACACCAAATATTTCGTCAATTTTGGCAGGGAATCTCAGTTGTAATTTCATTTAGGAATTACCCATGTTATACGGATTTCCACTTATCCTTTTTAAGAAAAGTTTAGTTTAATCTATAACTATGTCCATATTTTAAGGTAATACGAACACTTAATTTTCAATTTAAACCTGTTTACCCAAATCAAAATAGACATATATTTATCATATACATATCATCTAACATCTTTGTATCAATACATGCAACGCAAGCCTAACTATAAAACATTAGTTTCAAATTTTGTAAAAATCCTGCGTTGTAAGTATTTGAAATAACAAGAACTAATAAAGAAACTACCTCATGACTGCCCTTTGATGCAGTGGCATCGGGTTTTGCGGTGGCAACATTTTCTAAAAAAAAAATTGTTAGTTCTTTGAATCTGAGTGTATTCAAGAATTTATTTAAATTCACAATATGTAATGTATTCACAAATGTATGTAAAGACAACTGGTAATGTCTTTCACCGTTAACAGAATTATTGAGAGACGTAATTAAAATTAAAAAATATCTATATTTCAATTAATATTGGTAATGCGCCTTTAAACTACTATCTTAATTTTGAATATCCACATGTGAATATTTAAATTACATTCGAAGTTCCGGTTCAAACTGCCATCTATGTGATTATTTACTAGTTAAATGTTTTGATTCAATTCAAAAAAGTTTTGATTTCTTGTTTTTTCGTGAACCTTAAAAGTGACAGTCAAGATAAGTACGTTACGTGTCCTTTGGATGCCATTAACATATAAGGCATTATGTAGCTAGAAGCTAGAAGACAGTATTTTTCCATTTGATTCCTCGGGTGTTTTGTGTTGTTACGCAAGATCAAAAAGTTTTCCCATTTTGTAATTGAAAATGGGAAAACTAGCTAACAAAAATTCTTGCCAAAATAAAAAACATTCATTGTGTCATATAATCATAATCAGGGTTAATAATATAAAGTAGAATAATCAAAGAATTATTTATTATTATATCTAATTATCTTATTACATTATTATAATTATTACAGTAGGGCAATCGTCACAATAAATAATGACAGGGGGGATTATATTCGTTTATTTACTATTACATTAGATAAATTAATGGCGCGTTATTAATTTAAAAATACTTAGAAAAATTTTAAGTACACCTTCAAAATTACGTTTGTTCACTACACACACGAAAAAAAGAGATAAATGATAAACCTCATTTGGTTTCTCTTTATTGTATTATGGCCATTTTGAGCTGGCTTCACTATCCTAATATAACTCTATGAGAGTATACGCCCGAAAGCTAATTCACTTACACTGGCGTATGGCTTAGTTTTTAGTTCCATCACCTTTATTTTCTTTTGTTTTGATCTGAGTTGCTAAAACATTCTAAAATGGTGATACAAATATGGCAGTGATCGTCCACGTTAGGCGTGATCAAGCGGTTTTAGCTCATCAGGCAATCTACGGGCGTAGCCATGGGTCGGCGACCGTGTTTGGAGGGCGTTTACTCAACTCGCCTCCAACGTTTGAGCGACTCTATTTACACGCGGCCAAGGTGAGGGCCGAGCGAATCGGAGTTAGAGACGCGCGAATTACTAGCCAGTGCTATTGACCTCGTATGTTTTGAAGCGTACTTCAGATGCTTTTAACCGTACGCTACCCGATCGCAATAAATATTCTACTCTATACAGAAAAAATATTTTTAATAATGGCTCTCAAATTTTTAGCTGTTATCTCTGAAAAGCTTTAAAGAACATTTAAATCATGATAATCAAAATACTAGTAAAATATTAGTACTACTGGTATAATACTATTATACCTATACTATTATTTTGAATGGAAAGATTTCTCTGTCATGCTTCGGCAAATTTGCTGGAGAAGTTTGATGAAATTTGGCACAATTGAAGATTATATATGTCAGAAAGTAATGAAAATATCGCTGTTTCAGAAGAACAATAACACAATTCCTAAAACTATAATTTTATACGAGACCCAAAAAAAGAAAAAAATATTCGCATTGTTAATATAAAAGAATGCAATTAGAGAAAACTTATGTAATGCTAAAAGTAGCGTGGACCACCCGTGTTCATATCTTATGCGTGCGTTCACTGCATGCATTCATTACCGCAATCACATTAAACATTTCGCACCGTAACCGAAGCATCAACTAACGTCGTCTATTCATACGCCGGCTGCCGAATTTCTTACTGGTTTTTCTCGGTTACAGCCACATCCCGAACCAGTTTTAGCTTCACTACAATTTGACCATTCGAAAACTCGATTTGATTTTGCATTTTCTTGAATTAGAATTTAAGAGCTTAGTCGTGCTCGACTATATTACTCTGTATAGAACACTTATAAATAATTTTATTTAGTACTTATTCTATTACTTAATGTGTTATTATATAATTTAACTAAAACGATACTGAATCAGCTAATGTAACATACACACCACCAGTTCAAAGTAACATTTTATGACTACTTAATAGTGTACGTCGCATTGCTCAGTTTCGGTCACATTCCATTATAATATAGATAACGTCCTCAACAACATTACAGATGCTACAATATTGTGTCGGTACTTTACCCATTAATTAAGCAAACTCATTTAATCGAACGTGACCGTCCCTCAATCGTAAGAAAACCCATATGCTTTACCTATCCATTATATTTGTTTTAAACTAGAACAAACGCTTGAACAGTCTATACCGAATATCTTTTTCGGATCTTCTGTCAAAGAAATAATTTCATGAGTAGTCATCATTCCCCTGTCCTTATCCCACTCTAGGTGAGTCGGCACAACATGTTTTTCTCTTCCATTCTGTCGTATCATTCGTCAACTCTGGCGCTACTCCTTTACCATAAATGTCATATTTCACCCAAGTAGTAACAAATTGAACTATTTTGTTCGCAGGAAATGAAAGATGTTCTAGACGAGGACTCCGAAATGAGCGACTGGCTTATCGAGCGTGATTCCAAGCTGGGTGTGATCCTGCACGACCGACTGATGACTGATGCAGCCCTCGGCGCGGCCCCAATCAAAACAGAACACTCTTACAGTCTACACTCCGATGTTGAATCAGCACCAGCCTCACCACACCACACCAAAGTAGATGGTGAGCGAATATTCATTCATAATCTAAAATAAACTTTTCTTAGGCTCAGCGCAAACGGGCGACCGACCATAGCCTCATGGCTATCATGCGCTACCGCCACATTGGTAACATTTGTGTCAGAAGCGAGCGACAGATAGACAGTGTTCGGTGTAGGCCAATTTTTTTTTATATAGTGGGAGGTGTATGGATTTAGAATGTAAATGCATCAATATACATCGGAGACGTCGTGCTCCATGGTGACTCGTAGTATATAGTACTCGATGTGTGGTAGATGTGCGCGGGGGTATTTAATTATTTATTTATTTATTTATTTATTTATTTATAGATCATCAACGTAATACACACTTATTATTAACACTGTACATGGAACAACTAAAAATAAGTAGTATTTCAATTAGAGGTGATAACAACTTTCAAATTAAGTTACGACAACGGACAGATATTGTTAAACTAATATTTTCGTTAAATTAAGACAAAAATGAATTATAAAACAATAAAGTAAACGATTAAGAATATTTCCACACTTAAATCAACGCGAACTACATTTTCCAGGCATAAAATAAAAAGTATATTCTTCGAACTAGTAAATTCTCGGTATTGGCCCTGCTTAATATTCTAAGCCTATGTGACAACAATTAGTTTATACACGAAGCGCCTACTGCAGCTCGTTAGGAATTAGCAAGAAGCTTGTCAATGTAATAAATTCCATAGATGAAGTATTAATATTTATTACAGGACTTTACTACCTCCGCACTAATAGATATAAAAATAAACTTTAAATTTGAGTAAATGTAGCAGATTTACAAAAAAAAATTGTTATCAATTAACAATAATATTAATATGTGACTAGAGGTCCTAAAAAAGAGATGGTGTGTGAAGTATAACGTACATATAAAAGGAGTAGCGACAGAATTGACGAATGACACAAGAGAAAGGAAGAGTGTGAAAAAGGACCCTGAATCGTATTAACGGAGAATAAAACCAATTATAAAAGTAGGTGAAATCCATTTAACTACGATCTACAAAGGCGTAAAATGACATTCTAGCGTGGAAATATCTTAGTGCCTACCTAGGCCAGCTTGAGTAACGCCGCTCACATGCGGCCAGTTCTCCGCCGCGATCAACGAGATTCACCATTTCGTAGGAAATAGATCAGTGTCCCACGCACTTGTTGCATCAGCATATAGCTGATGATAGCATAATAATTTTATTATTACTTTTGTATTTCTATGTATAGTTTATCAAACTTTATGCCTGTGTAAAATGTACGGTCCCACGGCTAGGGGGGAAAATCCTCTTAGCTGAAACTTATGCCCTCCATATGGCTTAAGAGCAACGAATTTTATCACAATGTTTTTAAAGGTAATAATAAAATTATTTTGCTATAATCCGCGATACAGTAAATAGAAAACATATATAGTGTTTAATGTATAGTGGACTATCAGTATTTTCATACCCGATACGTGCAGGATTCGTAAAAACACATGCACAAACCTCCATCACTTCCACCACAATACACAAGCACTACACAGGTTCACTATCACAAACTCAACAATCGTTTCGCCCCGCAACCGAAGCATCATCAGGAGATAGACTCCACGACAAAATCGCAAAGCTTGTGTAGTGCTTGTGTATCGTGGTGGAAGTGGTGGAGGTTTGTGCATGTGTTTTTACGAATCCTGCACGTATCGGGTATGAAAATACTGATAGTCCACTATACATTAAACACTATATATATTTTCTATTTACTGTATTTTGGATTATAGCAAAATAATTTTATTATTACTTTTGTATTATGGATCTCCGCAAAGTAACGCCTAATTCTATAAATTACACAACGTTTTCCTTAACTGAAATATGTAAGATTACTGTTGGGCCTTTATAGCTCATATATTACTACTCAATGTATGCAATACCATTGTATTTACTTCAATGTAGTTATTACTATGATTCTTTATGTGAGACCTCGATCAGTAATATCGGTTCCGGGTCCTCTACATTAAGTTGTCGCCACCAAAATGGCGAAAATCAATTAGAACCTTAAGTATAGTCGGTGGGCCATTACCAAAAGGTCAGTAGGTCGTCATTTTGGTTATTCCATATCCACAGGGTAAACCAGAAATTGTAAGCAAAATGCACTTATTTCTTTTATATTTGCGAAGTTACATTAATGACGGAATTTGCTTTATACATAACCAGTAGCAGTTCGTACACACGTTGCATTGACAGTTCAAAATAATGTTCCGATAGCCGCTAAATTTTATATAACTTAACATAAAAGTAATTATTGTGAGTTAACCATAAGAGATAGAGACTATCGCGGACTTTTTTGTAGCATTTTGTAAATTTACATTACATCAGTGTATCACCGTTGGCTTACGGGGCGCACGCGACTTAGACCTCCAGCAGGCAAGTTTTTATACAATCGCGCGCCCTTAAAAACACAATTTACATCAAAACAGTTATACCATTAACCTTCCGGATGAATATATCTATCTTTTAGTAAACAGCCTACAAAAATCTGTTCAGTAGTTTTAGAGAAAATCGATCACATGCAGCTTTTCGAGATTTTGTTTTATTAAAAGTATAGATATAAGTGAAGTTATCTTTTTTATTAATAAGAACATGTCCCCTAATATACGTAATGTACGAGCAAAATGTTTAGATCAATATCTCTTTTGTGGCATTAGATAATAAGTCATTACAAAATCACATCACTGCTTCCCAAACATTTTAAATCAGGATTCATCTTTTTTGACAATAAATAATTATTTTCCAAAACATGACCAGTATGTAATAAAAAAAAGGTATTTAAATGAGATGAGTTTTAGTCTTGTAGAGTAGGCAAACTCTAGTATAACTCTATGAATTTAACTCTATTGGTTTCATTATTGTGTTAACTTCTCCTTTATTCCACTAGTTTCACAAATATTAACAATAATCTCTTTAAACTTTAACACAAAAAGACTCAAGCACTTGTTGACGATCTTTACAGATATTCCGAGAGAGAGACGACCAGTAAGCCTACCGTGAACTTTTAGATAACGATTTAATTCAAAGTTAGTACCAAAACCGAACCGCTTTCTTTTCGTACCATGAAGTGTGAATTGCATTAGGGTCGTAATGTTTGAAAAGGATAACGTTATATGAACTATAGATATCGCTCTCTTTTACTCACATGTTTTTAGGACGCATTCCGAACGCTCATTCGGCAACGACTTGAAGTGTGCGTCTTGAAGACGTCATGGTATGAAAACGCAAAACAATTTAGTTTACGTCTTCAATTCGTCTTCTATTAGTCGCAATAAGAGTTTATGGTAGGCCTGACAGGATATATAACCAAAGGGGAGCCCCCTTTGGTTATATATCCTGTCCTCGTTTCCCTTCTTTCACGCTATTTAGTGTTGTCATTGTAAAATATCATCATCATTCTCCTGTCCTTATCCCACTCTAAGCGGCACAACATGTTACAAACATGTTATCACATGATTTGGCTACGTATTTTACGGCCGGTCGCCTGCCTGACGTCAACTTACCGTAGACGTCTTTTACGACACCTCGGTAAGAAATGAAGGTGGTCTATTCTATGCAGCCGGATACCACACGGCACATACCTTAGTCGCCTCTTACGACACCTCGGTAAGAACGGAGGGTGGTCTATTGCCGGATACCACACGGCGTTGTCATTGTAAAATATAAGAATTTGAAAATTCATTATAGTAGCAACGCTAACAATTGTCATGTTTCATATTATATACACTTTTGTAAAATATATATCCCGTGCTTCTTCACATTCGTGCACCATAATAACCGTTACACAATGAAAATAATGACGCCGTGTTTATCTAGTATCAGTTTCGTGAATGCAATGCAAAGTCGTTCGTGTTGCATGCTGGGTGTGTTCACACTGCGCTGCGGGGACTCCACACAACGATAACATTGTTTAGAAATGTTTGTCAAAAGAATACATTACCACCAAAGTTACTCTTGTTGATCAGTAGGGGCGTTAGATAACAAGAATGCGTCGCATAGCTTTTAAAGTTTAAGATAAGTTTTGAACTTATATGGAGATATTACCGTTTAAGTATGTATTAGGATACTTAAAACATTGCTTATTAGTATACTAATAAGTACTGGAATTAGCATTCATGGATTATTTTGGAAACTTATGAGGAATATTTTTGAATGACGTTTATATTTCAAACATTGGCAATTTTATTTTATGCAAGTATAACGCATTAACTAAGCAACAGATACGCCTAGACGTTACGAATAGGTACTATTGTACCATCTATCTAATATATTATGTATATTTATCATAAGCTATATAATTCAGTTATTAAGCTACATAATGCATATATTTTCGTCCTCCGGCTTATCCCACTCTAAGTGGGGCGGCACAACATGTCTCAAAATGCTTTCACATGATTTGGCTACGTATTTTACGCCCGGCCGCCTGCCTGACGTTAACTTACCTTAGTCGTCTTTTACGACCCCTCGGTAAGAAAGAGGGTTGTCTATTACTCAGCCGGATACCACACGGCGGGTCGACTTACCTAAGTCGGTACAGTAAGAAATTAAGGTGGTCTATTCTACTCAGCCGGATACCACACGGCATAGCCACACAGTCGACTGTGGCACTATTTCTTTGATATGCATATCCACGTATCCATCCATCTTTTTTCTGATTCTCTCTAGTCATATATCCATCCACATTCATATTCATATTTAAGTTTCATATGTTCTACAAAATCACGTTGAAGGAACTGTAAACTATAAAGTAACAACTCTATATATCTACATATATACTACAGTACAGCTATATAATTATTATATACCAGTTTTCAATTCCAATCTTGTATTATCTTTCATTGTTTGTACTTGTTGGATTAAGACAGCGAATTATATTTAATCATCGATCCGATGATAGTGATATCGCTTTATCGTGCACTGTTCAAACAATGGTACCGACAAAACATTACGTAACTTATCATAACAAGTCTCGAAGTCGTTATCTTACCAATAGTACAGGGAATTTAATTTCTAAACAAAAGTACATTGTGTTTAACATACTGAGTCAAAGATATCGTTGAAAACTTCAAGTTGCGAGAACGTTTTTAAATATCCATTACTGTATGTACTGAGGTACTTATAGTAACACAATTTGTCACTAAGTGTTTCGTGCCCTTGAGCCAAGGAAATTACCGTTAATACCTTGCATGTCTGGAAGGAATTAGAGGAAAGAGTACCTTTAAGGTTTAATTACAACAAATGAAACTAAAGTGTATTTCACAAAGAGACTTTGCAAAATGCAAGTTCGCTTACATATTTTGAACGAAATTTGTTTAGTAAACAGAGACTAGAGTATACTCACAGTTCATTATATAGTATACTAGTGATATTCGCGATTTCGCCCTAAGTATCCGGCTGAGTAGAGTTCATTTTCTTACCGAGGTGTCGTAAAAGGCGACTAAGGTAAGTTGACTCACCGTGTGGTATCCGGTTGAGTAGAATAGACCACCCTCTTTATTACCGAGGTGTCCTAAAATACGACTAAGGTAAGTTGACGTCAGGCAGGCGGGCGGTCATAAAATACGTACCCGAATCATGTGACAACATGTTGTGCCAACCCCACTTAGAGTAGGATAAGGATGATGAAAACATACAACATTAACTCATTTAAAGATCAAAGATAAATACATATACAAGGTGGATATCCTGTATATGAATGGAAAACCTTGTAACACCTCAAAGTAAGAATGTCAAAGAACAATCTTTTTAAAAATATTAATCGATTATTTTATGATAATAATCAATTAATTAATTGACGTCAGTAAAATACGTATCCAAATCATGTGACAAAACGTTTGTAACATGTGCCGTTCTCACTTAGAGTGGGATGGGGGCAGGAGGATGATAATATCCCTCAACAATGCAATATGTGTTTCCCCCTATTCCAAATACATAAACATAACTTTTTTATGAGACCTTTATGTGACACAGGTATATAAGTTTTATTTATGCTAAATTCAATAAAGATAGCCTAGCGGATTAACCGTGACAGTTTAAAAGACATACAGATGATTGATATTTAAACAACACATAATCTCCACCACATAATAAATGATATGGACGCGCGAATTATTTTTCTAAAATTTGCATTGTTGAAAATAGTTGGATAATAAAATAGCATAAGGGTGAGAACAATAGCAACATTCAAAACTGAAAATATCCTTTATTCAAGTAAACTTGTTAAGAAGTGTATTATGCGTATATTTGTAAAAAAGTACTTAATTAATTCTGCAATTATCCTGTTTGGGTATTGTGACGCAAATTTAGTCATATTTGTAAGAGACTACATCTTATTTATGCGTATATTTTGCAAATTTTTGGTATCTACAGGTCGGAGTTTGACCTTTTATAATTCCATATATATCATTTATAAAATTAGGCGTTATTTTCCGGATATCCATAATACAAAAGTAATAGGAAATTTATTTTTCTATATTCCGCGATAAAGTGAATAGGAAATTTATATAAAGCTAAATGTAGAAAGGACAATATCGCTAACCGCTTTGCGATTTTGTCGTGGAGTCTATCTCCTGATGATGCTTCGGTTGCGGGGCGAAACGATTGTTGACTTTGTGATTGTGCACGTGTGTAGTGCTTGTGTATTGTAGTGGAGGTTTGTGCGTGTGTTTTTAACGAATGTTGCATGTTCCAGGTATGAAAACGTATTGTCCACTTTACATTTAGCATTACAAATTTACTATTTACTTTATCGCGGAGTATAGCAAAATAATTTTACTATTACTTTCCATATAAATCGGTAATTAGACCCTGTTAGCAATTCTGCGAGCGTCTAATGTCTCAATTAGGATTTAAATTAAAATTCTATGCGCTTCGTGCACTGCGGTCGCGTTCCAAGCAATGAGTCAGCTACGCGGATTTTGTACCGGTTTATTGCATTGTTTATAGGGAATTCCTTAGTTTCGAACTAAATGTCAAATGTGTCATAGAAAACAAACGTTAAATAACATTTGGTATTGTTACTTTAAATAAAGAGATATAATAATGATTATCAAAATGATTTATAGAAGCAGGCGTTACTTTGCGGAACCCCATATTACATACAGGCACTATAACAAAACTACTTCGCTATAATCCGCACGGGTTAAGCCAATGCATGCAAAGCTAATGTGTACGAAGCAAATTTTACTGTTTTCAGTTACACTTAAAACAGTAACATTTTTAATTATATTTAAAAATGTATGACCTGAGTCTCGTTCTGTCAAACATTGGTTTCAATTCACTCTGTCACTCATAAAAGTGAGTATTTTGCTGGTGTAGTAAGGCCACATAACGTGAGATTTGCAAGACGTTGACCCAGTTGAGTGACCGCATATTACAACCAATAAATATATCGTGAACGTGTCACGATCTTAACGAATCTTAATATATATTTAGTACCAACGCTAAGCAAGATGAATGGGCGTTAGTTGTCTATTAACTATTATTTTGACACATTATCCGTGTATGAATGATTGGACTAATGAAATAAAATGATATTTTATTTACTCACGACTTCAGACTTGTTTGCGTGACAACGTGTTACCTTAATAATTCTGCGTCTGATCATTGAACCAAAAAAAAATCAAAATTTCGTCAGCGTATCAGTAAAACAACACTTCGCTTGGCCTTATACTAAGATTGGGTTATACCACTCCTAATTTTAAATAATAGAATACATTAATATTTAATAACGTTTCTTAAAGCCAGTCAAGTATAGCGAACCAATACACTGCCCCCTTAAACAATTTCGCTATTTCTGTTAAAACTCCGCAGCTCTAGGGCGAATGTTGGAATCATCGCTCCCAGTGTGTCTAATTCAGCTAAAGTTCGCACATTGCAGAGACTTTATAGGTTAGATAAATATTAAGATCATCAAGTTAAACATTTACGTTCCTCAAAATCCTGCAAACTTCTTTAATTTCATTAAATACATAATTCAAGACTAAACTAAAAGTTACAAGTAGCTTTTAAATGTGCGTGAGGTGAGTCCACTTGTTCAGGTAAAATGGATTGTAGTGCGAGTCTCTTAGATCCTATCTACAATTTAAGTTCGCTTGATTCCCTGCGAGAGAAGTTTAAGGAAATAGGTATTCTTACATTTGCTTCGCTATATTTTAAGCAATTTAATTTATGTACATAAAAATATAAAGAATTATAAAACGATAGGTGATGTAAATACAACATTCCTGCTTTGAGCCTAGCAAAAGTACGTAAATCGTTTGTGAGTTTGGGTATAAGATTCTATAATAAAATTCCGCAATAGATTTTGGCCTTGCCATTACAGCAGTTTAAAAACACTGTTAAAAAGAGGCTGATACAGAAAGCCTACTATACTGTTGAAGATCACTTAGATGATAAGAATGTGTGAATATAGCTGCACTTCTACCCTATACAGGACTATAATGAGTCAATGTATCTAGTTATAAGATTTATGTTTTAAAACGAGCAACCACCGAGTTTCCTCCTTGCTCTTCTCGGTAGGAACAGCTTTTCGAACCAGCAGTAGAGTTGACGATTCAAAAGCACTTGTTAACAAATTTACTTGAATGAAGAATATTTTGAATTTGAATATCCTGTTTTTGTGTATAATATCACTCACTGTCAATTTTTTTTATTTAGTCAATGCACTTTTTGCTTGGTTTTGTAATCTTATATTAGTCACGGTGATAGTGACTTTGATGATAACACGATCTTTTTCGTCACACCTGATAATGGATGTCTCGTGTCCTTCTTTCACTCAAACAGCATACATAACAAATATTACGCATTTCAATATTTGCATTGACATTATCATAAGCAATAACACTCTCGGTCTCTATAAATAAAACTAAGGTGACTCATATGCATACAATTTGTGTTTCAATATTATAATTAAGCCGTGATCTAAATTCTGGTCGTAAATTTAACGGCGTAATTTCATTTTAAATTTTTTCTACATTATTGTCTTACAATTAAAACCTTTCTCAGATATAAAACTTTCCCGTTACATAATCAGGATATGATTATAATCCATTTGTGACTTTATCGTTTTTAAAAGAAAACATTCAAAGAAGTAAGGGATTATTTAAAATAATAAGGAAATGCCCATATTTCAAACAAGATCATACATAAATGTACCTTTTCCAGTAATTAACTCCATGAATTTCACTTAAGGTGATATCGTAAGATATTTTAGGTAAATAACCTTCCATATTACATACTGCGTTTTCTATAATTATATTCTTGTTAATGTCCCTTTATAGGGTCAAAACTTATTCCTATTAGGAAGCAACTGTGTTATGTACTAACTATACTCAAGTAGACTGGTAAACTATAGAGATGAGAAACAAGGTCTGATGATATACTTTACTATGATCAAAATTCAAATTCAAAATATTCTTCATTCAAGTAAACTTGTAAACAAGTACTTTTGAATCGTCAACTGTACTGCTGGTTCGGAAAGCTGTTCCTACCGAGAAGAGCCAGCACGAAATTCGGCGGTTGCTCCTTTTAAAATACAATTCTTATAGCTAGTTACATTTAGTCATTACTGTGTTGTACAGGGTTGAAGTGTAGCTATATCACACATTCTTATTATCTTACATAGATGAATCCTGAAGTTTTCTGTATCAGCTTCTTTGTAAAAGTGTTTTTAAACTGCTTTAATGGCAAAGCCAAAATCGATTAATTGATTAAAAATTGGTTGATATATCATCAAAATAACCTCCAGCTATTCTTCTTTTGTCTATATTTACTTTTTTGTACATTAATGTATATTATATTTCTATTTATCTTTTCACTCTCTACAATAATTTCCATCGTCAATTGTCTGTGCGTCTTGCTGACAAACCTATGAGTTTATGACGGCAGACTGATTTCGGTGTAACTATGTGATGATCTCAGATATTCTTAGTGAACTTTTATCAAGTAGTGCTTGGCATATTATATGTCAATCTGCCAATGAATATTAGTCTTAATCAATAATAATATTCCACAAAATAGACCTATGCCACTACACGGAACCTAGATTACTTGAGGAACGAATAAAAAAAACTTTATCCGTTTCTAATAAACAATTATAGTACGCGAAGTGGACGTTTGATGAGTTAATCACACGTTCCTGTTTTGCTAGTAAATGATGCAACGTAATGTCTGCAGGAACGTTTCTATCTATAATTGGATATAACAAGTCGTTATCAAACACTTGCATTTGTCGTTAAACACCATTACGTCACTGTTGAGTTAATTATACAGTATGTAGTTTCAGTTTCAACCAAATATACTTTATTAGTGCAATTCTTAACACATTTCATGCCATGTGAGGCGTATACGATCCTCGCTACACTTTCTGTTCAGGCCATTAGCAATTCTCGTTGAGAAACCAAATATTCATAAAAAAAAAAAATTTGCGTCGAATATAGACAACTTCACATCATGTAAACCCCCTCGCGGCGTTTGAGTTAATTTTTCGGCTGTCTTATAACGCTGCCAAATGTCTCTATGTCAGCTCAGCCAAGCGTTGTAAATATATATTATAAGCGTTGTAAATATATAAATAAATATATTATATTATCTATCATATATATATAATCGAAATATCTATCATAGTGAAAACAATTATAACATTGATTGATCAAAAATAATAAATCTAACGCAATTTAATATTTTTATCTGGTCAAGTTGATTGAATACAAATAATAACCAAAATATGGCAATCTTTGACGCTAATGAAAAAGGAACCTAGTATACCCTCGTGTCATACTAAGATCCTGGTTTATAATTTAAGAATAAAATATTATTTGTATTCCCTTTTTCCATTACAGATTACAATAATAGAAAGGCAACGCTTGCATTGACTGACATGAAATTACGGTATCTGTGACATTTCACAGATTATATTAAAGATATTAAGATATTTTTTGAATTGAGTTCATTGAATTAAATAATTCCAGAAACTCATTTATGCCAATACGTATTAAACGATTTTTTTAATTTTCAAAGTGTGGGTCGTATACGCCCCGCGCGGCCGAATGGAAAATCATCAAAAATTGCCGCGGCACGAAACGTGTTAATGTAAGAAGACTGTGTATTTAGTATCCCCAGAGAATTGTAAATTACACGTTTAGTCAAAATGTCGTTGATTTTTTTTACGTATGCACATGTTTTGTATTTTGAAAAATGCAAATAGAGAATTCTTCAAATATTCAAAATAGAATTGTTGTAGTTAAAAAGTATATAATTAAATAATAGCCCATATGGGCTTGAAATTAATTTGGCTCACGCTATAGAATATAACGATAGTAGCTAACGTTTTATTTGTTGTATTTGCATCAACCAAGAATACGACTCACGATTAATTATAGTCTAAATTAAAAAACTTTTTATCTTATTCATAAAACATTAGTACACTTAGCGAAAATGCTCAGAAGAAATCGGCCGTTCGAGTATCCTATTCATGTAACATGCACAAAAAGTATTATTTAGCATGCAATTGAACGGCGTTTCAACACGATTTCCACGTGATTGCGCAGGCGCATAGCTCGGAAAATTAAACCGAATCAAGAGGAAGTAACTTACACGAAACTTCAACACTTGAAGTAAGCGGTACATTTCATAAGTGATCGAATTTTTATACGTAATGCTTATGACCTAGTTATGTAGTGGTTCGATTGAACGTCGAAAGTCAATCTACTGTATTGAGTTCACGAAACCTGATTATAAAACAAACATTTAAGTTGATGTGTGCAATTAAATACGATAATGTTAGATACATTTAAGCTCTACGCAAACCATAATGTGATTACTTTACGAAAATCTATCACGGTGAAAACAATCATTAAGTTGATTCTTATTTTATCAAAAATAATGAATCTAACTCAATCAAATATTTTTATCTGGTCAAGTTGATAACGACGAATAAAAATCAAAATATGGCAATCATTGAAGCTAATAAAAAAGGAACCTGGTATACCCTCATCTCTTACTAAGATCCTGGTTTATAATTTAAGAATAAAATAATTTAATATTCTCTTTTTCCATTTAAAATAAACAGGTACAGATTACAAAAATAGAAAGGCATCGCTTGCACGAACTGACATGGCATTACGGTTACTATGACATTTCACAGATTATATTCAAGATATTAAGATTTTTTTTAATTTAGTTCATTGAATTAAATAATTCCAGAAACTTATTTATGCGTTCATTGTTGTCTTATCTGTATCATTGTTATTTTCAGACATGGAAGACGAATGCTACCCAGCGATACCAGCAAGCGCGTGGCGGAGCAGACGACGGTCGAGTGACTCCCCGCCCCCAGAAGTGAAGGCAGAACCCAAGTCTGAACCAGACTCGCCAGCCTCCTCTTGTCCGCCTTCACCTACCCCCGGTACTCCTGTCACACATGTCGATTACGTCATTGATCACACGGTGAGTTGCACTTAATATATAAAAGGACTTTGCCATAATTGTCGGTAATATTTGGCAGGAAACGTTAAAAAAAGGGATAAAATATATTACAAATATTATAAAATTTTAGTTTACTGAAAATTTGCATACCAAGGTTGGGTTATAATATATGTTGTGTTTCAAATTTATTAAATACTAAAGGTACTCAATTAATTACTATGTTGTTTTCTTCCTGCTTCCAAAGAGAAACCTGGGTTTTTTTATTTTATATAATTAACCCGATATAGTCTTCAATTGCACCAGATTATCATCATTAATCCCCCCAGTGCATTAGGTGTGATAGCGTTACAGACAGAAAAGATACATCATGAATCGTATACATGAATGTTTTAATTAGGGTAAAGTTAACTAAAATTGTGATAAAGTCCAATTGCAATGTCATGAGAATTACTTCTGTTCGCAAAATGAAAAAAAAAAAGTTTTGTTAAATGAAGAGCAAAAAAGAGTACTGAACGTATAGTCAATCACGGTCAATCTTCAGGACCCTCGACACTTACCAGTGCATTACGTAATTGACCGCATCGAATAAATAGACTCTAATAGGAGCTACGTTAGAGGCGTTGACGGACCTATTCGCTGTTAACACAAGCTACTTATGACAGTTTGAATAACTTCATTGAATCTTGTTCGTAATTCCATTCTTTACTTCAACCATTTGGTATAAGATATAGTAAAAAACGAATTGAATTATTCCGAAGATGACTTCACATGTATTTGACATGTGAAACTTAATCGTGAGTTTAAGTCTCCGTCGAGCCCAGTGACTCGGCGGAATAAGAAAGGTTACTTCAGTTCAAATAGCGAACCACTTCGCGACTTTCTCTATAATCCGACCTTAAAAAGTGCACGATTTTTGGAACCTGTTAAGTCAGTTGTAATTACATGTCACTTGTTTGACTTTACTTCAAATTTTAGCCAATTATTGGCAAAAATGACTAACATGATCCGAAAGTGTTTCGACCGTTTTTTTTCGTTCTACTACTTTTTTTGTTCACTAAGGATTTATCAATCCAACGCTTCTGTTTTCGAAGAAGATTGTGGATTTGAGAATGCGATTTATTCCTAATCTAATGGCATGTGCTTTGTTTATGCTATTCTCTTTATATGAAGTCAAAATTGTGATTTTCAGCATTCCCTTTCATACTAACCTTACATATTGTTACATACATATGATTCGAAAATGTTCGTACGCTCAACAACAAGACTAATGCATAATTGTACATATAATATACAGGTCACATCGCAATAAAGTACCCAGTTTCCTATACATTAGGTTCAAGCTTACGGCCGCATTGCATGCGTTGGCACAAATTCAAGAGACACTGAAAAAGAAAGGGTTTTTTAAAAGAAAACGTGAAGCTGACATTTCTAAAGTCGTCGTGCTTCGTCGTTTTTGACGAAAGCTCCTATACGGGTTGACTTTTTGCGACATTTTCAAGAAATATCATAATATTTCAACCAACACAAGAAAATTAACATAGTCTACAATTAAACTTTCCTTATAAAACATCTGCAACTGCACGAAAATTCATTCAGTTGTTTTGAGTATACCGCGAACAGACTTGACTTATAATATTTAGTGATATAAAAAATTACCAGATACAATAAAGGGTACTTTAAAATAAGTTTCCATTTAATTTCCAGACCGGTACAATCCACATGCCACAAGCAGTGTTGCAAAAAGTGGGGGCAGCAGGGGTGCCGCAGTTGCTCCTGAGTGCGGCGCCGCGTATCGCGAACTCCTTAAACAACAACAAACTCTCAATCAAAGTCACATCTTCAGGCACATCAGGTATAGATCATTATTATTCATGATTTACATTTTATATTCCACGGCATCTACTACTAGATGCTTCCTGCTGACAGCTACTTGCCCCCCTTTTAAAAATTAGAGAGCTCAATTTAAACTCAAATTATACTTTTTTCTAGTGAATCTATACCAGGAATAACAATGGGTAATCCACTTGTTTTTATAAACAGACATTGTCATTCAATAATCTTTTAGGCGACAGAGCATCTACTAACAGCATTAAATCCACGTTAAATGGGACTGCCTTCGATACATCATCTAAGCTATTTAAAATAACTGTCCCGACTGCCTAACAAGGACATTTCATTATTAATACTGCCGCGACCAAAAATATCTGTTTCCGGTAAGGTCTTTTAGTTATTCTTTGATTATTACTGTAAACCTCTCCGCACCCTCTCGCTGTCCTCAGATTAATATAACACAATCCGTTTGCAGCTCTAAAAAAATTAAATTAATTGATTAATGGATTTGATTGCAGAAATTACAATACGCTTTGCAATCATACTGTGATTTAAAAAAACAGTTTAATTGATTATATATTTTATCTTTGTATTGCTGCATTCGAACTCTGTCGTGTGGTATCCAGCTGAGTAGAATAGACCACCCTCATTTCCAACCGAGGTGTCGTAACAGGCGACTAAGGCCAGTTGACCCGCCGTGTGGTATCCGGTTGAGTAGAATAGACCACCCTCTTTCTTACCGAGGGGTCGTAAAATACAACTAAGGTAAGTTGACGTCAAGCAGGCGGCCGGTCATAAAATACGTAGCCGAATCATATGACAAAATGTTATTACCATGTTGTGCCGACCCCACTTAGAGTGGGATAAGGGCAGGAGGATGATGATTCCGGCATTCGAACTATATTAATGTTCTTTTGACAATTCCATCATTTGTATTAATATGGAAACTTATCGCTAGCTGTGGTGACCTATAATAGATTGTCCTTTTATGGAACGGGGTTACAGCCCCTAGGTCTTTGAATATCAATCAGTTGTATATAAGGTCACGTCGTTAATGCACTTCAGGTACAAGACTTTTTAATCAAAGCAACTTATCGAGAACGACATTGTAGAATGCAATTTTAATTTAGTCTTTTAAACTAGGTTTTAGAAGTTTGCAAGGCGAGCTAGTTCCTATATCTATATTATTAAAATTATAAGACTGGCCCGTTTGCGCTGTGGGTAGTGACCCTGCCTGCACCTCCGCGGGTCGCGGGTTCGATTCCCGCCGTGGGCCAACATTTTCTACATACAAATTGTTGGTTCTTAGAGCCTGGGTGTGTATTTGTATTTAAGTATGTATTTAAACTTATATATGTAGTATATCTACCAGATGTCCGTCACCCATAACACAAGTATTAAGCTACTTACTTGGGGGACGGACGACCGTGTGTGTAAATGTCCCATATATTTATTTTATTTATATGGGTCTTGTTGTGTGCATGTGTTAAAGTACTCGATAGATTTCAATGAATTTCTATTTGTCAAAATGGGATGTTATATGAATATATAACATCCCATTTTGCCTAGAAAGGGAGGGATAGATAATTATAGGGAGAATATATGAATATTCTAAACTCATAAAAAAAACGATTTTAACACGCGCAAAGCTTTCAGCTTTAAGCTTTTACATCGTATACACGAAGGTAACATATAGGAAAAAAATTGTGTTTATACAATTGTAAACAAACACAGAAACGATGAGGTCAGTCTCGTTATTCATGGTTGGAAAAACAAAGTAAAGATGACCCCGCGTACTTGAAGGAGCATGCGGAACGGATTTTACTAGACATAACAATTATAGTTTAATTACTTACAACAAATAAAGTTTTAAATACCACCGCAAATGTCACGGCTATTTATTCTTGAACTTATATAGACATGCGCCTGGGAATTGGCATTGAGTTCGCCAATTATTGGACTACAAGGCAAGTTAAATAGCGACGTTACACTTTACGCCGTCACGACTGAAAGAGAAGCGTCTTCACCGATAATATTCGTTATCTACTATCATCACTACTTTATGTACAAGTCATAATTTAAATTTGTTATGATTCGGCTACGTATTTTACGACCGACCTACCTGTCGTCAAATTACTTTAGTCGTATTTTACGGCAAACTTACCTTAGTACCTTTTACGATACCTCGGTAAAAAATGAGGGTGGTCTATTATACTCAGGCGGATACCAGACGGCGGGTCGACTTACTCTAGTCGCCGTTTACGATACCTCGGTAAAAAATGAGGGTGGTCTATACTCCTTAAACGGATACCACTCGGCTAAATGCTTCACCTTTCTATGTGCTTAATTAATATTTACAATTCATCATGCAGTTCATAATGTAGGAAACATCGTGATTAAATGTCCATATCTCCAAATTTACAGCTAGCTAAATAGCAAAAGTGCGAGACTCTTATAAAAGGATGGCGGTTTCGAACTCGAATTCAAATTATTCTTTATTCAAAAGCACTTTGGAATTGATATTATCATATAATGTAGTCACCACTGTTTCGGAACTTCCTCTTTTCCCAGAAGAAGCATGAAATTCCGCGGTCATTCCTTCAAAAATACTTCTATAATAAAAATTTAACAATTCCTAATAAAAATACTAATATGGCAACGAATCCCATACAGCTAATCATGAATTTAATATAAAACATATGTGCTTAATTGGCACATTTTAAGTAGAAAGAACGTGCATATCTCTGGATAACATCTGGAAACTGCCAACGTCTTTAAAAACAGGGTAATGGAGGACGTAGGTAATGGAGGTAAAAGGAGGTAGCACTTGAGGATTAATTTATTTATTTAGAAATATGTTGACCGCCTTGTGGTATCCGGCTGAGTAGAACAGACCCTCTCATTTCTTACCAATGTGTCCTAAAAGGCGACTAAGGTGAGTTAACCCACCGTGTGGTATCCGGTTGCGTAGAATAGACCGCCTTCTGTCTTACCGAGGGGGTTGTAAAATACGACTAAGGTAAGTTGACGACAGGCAGGCGCCGGTCGTAAAATACGTAGCCAAATCATATGACAACATGTTAACATGTTGTGCCGGCTCAACATAGATTGGGATAAGGGCAGGAGGGTGATGATTTAGAAATATGTTGAAACGAACATTTTTAAAATTTTTAGACAGATCTTTGAAGACTACGCAGTATGTTATTTATAAATTCTGACTTGCATAATTAGATCTGTCCTTACCATATCGCCAGACAGGATTATAATATGTCATGTTATTAGTGTAGAAAATGCGCTTATAAAATGTGTAAATAAATTGCCAGCAGGTTTCAATCTGCCGCCCACGCCGCCCTCGTCCCTGTCATCTTCAGATAGTGAGGGCGCCCTGTCCCCGGCGCACGAGGCGTCCGCCCCGCCAGCCGCGCCCGCAGCGCCCACGCGACGCAACCACCTCTACGTGTCCCACCACTCGCGGCAGCCCATCAACACCCCGCTCATTAGCAGCCAACCGGTAAGGTGGAATTATTTTTATTGTAAGAGGATGGAATTATTTATATTGTGAAAAGGTGAACAATGAGATGTACAAAAATAATATTTCGTTGTTCACTGTAAAGTTGTTGCTAGCTTTGGTGACGGTATAGATTAGTTAAGGGGTATGTCGCCACTGAAAACCAGTGTTGAGAGCTATTTCAACGTATAGTGAGTGGTGTTCCTTTTGCAACGTCTCATTCCTCTGCAAAGGTATAATTTTAATTTCGTATTGTCTTTATTCTAAAAGTGTGACAGTTGTGAATAAAAGGTTCTGATTTACCTTAGTTGCCTTTTATATTTTTAATTTGAGCTGTAATAACCCAGCGGTGAAACCGTGCATCCCTTTCGATGTGATCACGATTTAAAACCCCGGGCAGGAACCAATGAGTTTTCTATTAAAACATATGTGTCTAATTAACAATTGCAATTTATCATCAGAGAACCAAAGAAAACATCGTGTGGAAACCTATAAACGTGCATATCCCTAGAGATTTCTAGGGACATGTGTAATCCGCATTGGTTGTAGGTCTTAGCTCCAACCCTCTCTCCAGAAACGGAGAGAGGAGGCCTATGTCCATCGTTAGGATAGTAACAGGCCGTTACTTTACTTCTTTTTTTATATATATTATTATATACCCCAGTGCCTGAAGACTAAGGTCTTTGAACAGCCCGTTTTATGGATCAGAAACTTGGTTGCTGACTATGTGCCTCATAAGAAAGCTCAGGGCCAGCGGCCGATGGAGTGAGCTATGCTTGAGTATCTCTACGCAATCAAATCACGAATGAAGAGATCTGTAGAAGGACCAAAGTGATTTATAGCTTAGCCTCTCGCGAAGCTGAATTGGCACTGGGCAGGCACATAGTACGCAGGGCTGATGGGTGTTTGGGTCATGAGGATCCCGTATCGGAAAACAGCGACGATTGGCGACCTAAGAGATGGGCTGACGATCTCTAAAATGTTGCGGCTCCAAACGGCACAAGATCGTATGCTGTTAGGATTCCTTAAAGAGACCTATGACCAGCAGTGGTCGTCCATCGGTTGAAGGACAAGATATTATTATATCTTCTGAAACTAACAGACAGATTTTTGTATTTACAGTGTTGATTTTTATTATATCATTTACATTGCAGAAAGGATCAACAGGCACGCTCGTCTTAACGGAGGAAGAAAAACGCACATTACTGGCTGAAGGCTACCCCGTGCCGACTCGCCTACCTCTCACCAAGGCCGAGGAGAAATCTCTAAAGAAGATCAGGAGGAAAATCAAAAATAAGGTTATTGTTGTCTACTCACGAAGTTAATATACTTCTGCTTAAAACATTACAGTTCATAAATTTATATTTAAACTCTATTAGCTCTTTTGAATCTGGATATTTTATACACTTTCTTTCTTTACAAATTATAAATAAATAAATATAGATAAATGTATGGGAAAATTACAAATTATTTTTGATTGTAATTTTAACTTGGTTCCGATCTATATGTACGATAGTAATTCCATAAAATACACCATGTAAATGTGTTTCTTGTCGAAATAAAAATAAACGGCCCTTTTTATAACATTGTAGTCATATCGGACTTTATATATCACAGATATCTGCACAAGAAAGCAGACGCAAGAAGAAGGAATATATGGACCAATTAGAGAGGAAAGTAGAAATATTAGTATCAGAGAATTCAGACTACAGGAAAAGGGTGGAAACTTTGGAACAAACGAATGCTAATCTTCTGAGCCAACTAGCGGCTTTGCAGGCCCTCGTGACCAGGGGTGCCAGGAAGTGACGTCATCAACTGAAGAAATTAGCTTGACGTCACACTTCGCTCTCACTTGCACAGGGACTTAAATCTGCAGGATACATCCCAACGGGCAGACATTTTGACGTCACTCGGCCTTGCTCTGCTACCGATGATCACAATTGACGAGAAACCTACTTAATATAGCTTACATTGGAACCGGCATCTTTAAGATACTTTCATTTATAACGTTAAATAAGATCGATTGAAAATTTAGTGTAATACTCCACTGTTCCATATTCATGAAACAAACCCGCAAATACTGTGAGGTGTCCAGGAACTGCTTAATTTATAACTGCTAAATAATATATAAATAAGCTTTATACAAACATAATAACTGAAATATGTTTCAGTTCGGATTTTTAACGGCTTTAAGCGGTCAACAAATTTTGTAAATCTTATTTTGAATCAATTATAACATCTAGATGTTACATAAAAGTTCCATATTTTTAGATGTTCGATCACTAAATTTGAACTGTTAGTAACCAAGGATCACTTACGATTACGAACTGTTTAATATTTGAAGCATTGATTACCTAATCCAAACCAATGGATTACTTTTTACGTTTTCTTCAAAAACTTATAGGCTTAAAATTATTTACAATTCATTTATCACACCTTTGACTGTTAAGGAAAATCGTAAGGACATTCTTTTGAACTTACACTCGAAATAGGAAAATTACTAGCTATAGTTAAGTAGCGGCCTGTTACAATCCCACTGCTGATACTGGGAATAGGCCTCTTCTTTCCGTTTCTGGAGAGAAGGGTTGGAGCTAAGACCTACCACGCTGCACCAATGCGGATTGGTAGGTTACACATATCTCCAGAATTCTCGAGAGATATGCAGGTCTCCTCACGATGTTTTCCTTCACCGAAAAGCGTGTGATAAATTGCAATTTTAGACACATGAGTGATAATTGAAAAACTCATTGGGCCTGCCCGGGTTTGAACACGGGTTCGCACGGTATCACCGCTGGGCTATCACAGCTAGCAATAGTGAGATCTGACAATCCATCCTGGAGGCGGTGTGGTAGATCTAAGCATCATATTGTTTTAAAAGAGGGTTTATTTGCCAAGCTATTTGTTACTTGAATTTTAGAACTATAACTCATGTCAGTATTACAGTCGGTTCTGGTGGTCATACAACTGCAGAAAATAAACTTAAACGGCTGTGAGAACTGGTAGAAGCGAACTCTCACAGTTCCTAGTATTTATATACGGATGAACAGCGACAACGAGTATGTCTCTACAATGAAATGTATATTTTGTCTATGTATATTTTGGATGTAATTTACATTTTATCACGAACCGTTGTGTAAGTATCCAAACGACTGTTAGTTTGAATGGTTGCTCATTGTATTGTTAGTAAATCGTTAATCTGTGGTGCTGGATACGATATACCTGCATTTGGTTTAAGGTATAGCAACATTCGAGTGCCACATTAGATATTTATTTTTACAACTCAGCACGTATTCGACGATCGCGAACAGATGACCTGATGACAGGGAATAGTACTGGGTCTTTAGACAAATGTCACTAGTTATTTACGCGTGTTGTTTGAAATCTCGTAATATATATTTAATGATGCCGAGTGGCATGTTATTTAAGTTTAATTTGCGCGTGTTTTTATTAAAATATGCAATTAGATTAAGGAATTACATTTGTTACCTAACGCCTTGCGTCCATATAGAATTAGAGCGGAGCGAGCCGAGTCATAATCTATTTTTAAGAGGCCTTTTACTACATACAAACTACTGACTAATGATATTACCAATCGATAATTTTTATCCATCGCAAAATTTAACAATAGAGAAATCTTAGATAACTTATTGAATTTATTGCAAATTACTAATTTTATTTTAATTATGTTGTTGCTTTCCGTATTCTGTTGTGGTGTTCCGCACTCCGCTCGTATTGGACGCAGGCTCTAAGCGTACGCGCATCGCTGCTATCGAAGCGAATCGTTTCGCTTTCTTCATAATAATTATCTTGAGCTCTATTGATCACACAACTGTTATTGGTCTATAATTATATCGATTGTTGTGATTTAAAACAGTGGTTAATAGGCGTGCAGCGGAACTGTTGAGTTTCCTTTATAGTGACCGATGTCCTATACTATTTATATGCCGTATCGCTAACGTTACGGCGTGGTGTTGTCGGGGATCTTCGTAGCATAATAATTATTGTTTAAGGCGAACGCGCGCCGTTAGCCTTATCTGTTAATATTGAATTCCATGAATTTGCATTTATAGCGAAATGTGTATCGTCCTAGAGATTTTATCATGTATTTAAGATAACGTTTAGTTATATGCATCTATTAACGGACCTAATGAAACCGATTTGTGTGAAAAAATTTATTCGGTAATGTCTAGTCTCTCGTAGAAACAGTTGAGGCCTTTTTGTGGAGGACCTCCCAATGAAAAGATTAGCTGTATCCACTTTACTGCGCTCTATAGATATACAAGTACAAATAAGGGCATGCCTTCGATGGAAATAACGTAACAAACGCTGTGTAACTAACTATAAGACAAAATATCATTTTGTGAACCAAGCGCCTAACTGTTACACACATTATAGTTGCCCCGTTATTCGTAAATGTTTCTAATATATCGTTTTAAGTAACAATGAGATCTTTACCAAATTTTTATGAATGTGGGGATTTATTTTTAATGACTTGGAAAACAGTTTTTGTACCGCTTAGTGTCTTGCCAGCAAATTATAAATAGCATATTTTACATTGTTCGTGAATTGACATTCTAATTTACTAAACATTCCACTTTCCTTTTAGCGATGAGTGACTTAAAGTGAGCTCGAGTACTTATCCTGATATTTAACTTATCTTATTAACTGTACAAACCCGCTAGTATATCATATGTCTCATAATAAGAGTATATCGTAAAGCATAATCATTAAAGCCGTTGAGATGTGAAATCTCCGCTGAAATTTTTCGAAGTCATATCATATCTTTGTCCTTTTATAAAATTGAATTTTTCAATCAGGCTTCATTTGCTTTTTCTGTATTTCTACTTAAGATATTTCTTTAACATAATAATGGGTTTACTTCGATGAAATTTCAGCGCATTTTTTAATGTTCAAATATTTTTCTAACAATCTTATCGGCTTATATTCGTGTTAGTATTTATATTGTGTGTGCAATTAATATGTTCTCTTAAATTCTTTAGAAGTTCTTCCTATATAGATTTAAGAAAATAAAAAATATATTTATATATCTCGCTAAACAAAATATATCGTTCCCGGCATGATGGGGATCATTTTTAAAAGAATTTATTGAGATATATTTTAAGAGATTTTTTCTAATAAAATTTTAGATATATATGTAAACACTGTTTTATGTGTCTGTCGCTATACGAGTTAGGTATGTAAGTTAACGTTAAAATAGGCGTATCTGTATGAATCATGGAAACAGCAAAGCATGCCTGCCTATCACTTATTTACCATATAATAATATCGATTTATCGAAAATGGAGTGATATATGGTGATTTTAGTGAATGATGTACTGTATAAAACTATATATCGAAGAAAGTATTTAAATTTTATATTAATGTATTTAATTCCTAAAATGGCATTTACCGTCTACAAAAGAGTGATTTAATTGAAAACGACTTATATAAATTTACTAAAGTTAGTTGATATTTTTAACTTATCGATTTTTGTTATCGGTTCACGTTCTTGTGAATCGATATAAGACATTTATTGTAAATGAAATGCCAAACAGTTAGTATGAGAGAACCGCACATTGGGTGACAAAAGTGTAATATCCATTCGAGATTTAACTGATACTAGCATCTGTTATAAATATTTTTGTACCTTCAATTGCAACAAATATTATTATATTTCTCAGCTTGTTGCCTTGTTAACATTTTTTAGGAATGTTCAGGTATTGAATAAGTAAAAGCGAATATCTTTTTAAATAAAAAAAAGCCAACAGTCAGCCTTTAAATCTTCGTCCATAAAGATAACGTAAACTCAGTTATGATGTGCTAAACTAAATGATTGAAATCCTATAAAATTCCTTTATTATTTGTATTTCTAAATAATTATCATTATGCTCACTCGATACTTGAATTAACTTTTGTTGTTAAAAAAATAAAAAAATCACAAATTAAAAAAAACAAATATTTATAAAAATTAAGTAAAATATTTTAATAAAATAAAGTTAGTTATCTGTTGCGGTAATAAAGTACCGAACGATCAATATTCTATACACCTGCGATAAAAGCCTTCTACTTATTATTTTAGAGCAACTAAAGATATTTAAATTTAATGGTCACCTCATTAAAGAGACACGTAAATGTTTCCAACTCCAGTTAGCTACGCTGTTTGCTGTTTGTTTTGAATCAAAATTCATGCTGGGGGTAGAATTATTTGTATATAATGCATTTTTATTGGATGATGCGTCGCTTTGTGATTTTGTCGTGGAGCTTATCTCCTGATGAGATTGATTGGTGGTTTTTGTGATACGTGTGTTAAGCAAACCTGACAACGGATTTTCCGTTTTTTCGACCTGCACTTAACATTACATAGATTTTCTTAACAAATGCGGGTTACAGCAAATGATTCTATCAGAACTTTTATATTCTCTCATATTGCGCCCCAAGTTGCTACGTTTTAGTATCAATTACTTTTAAATAATACAATAATGTTATTATTTAGGTTTTAGAATTTAGGTTGCCGACAGGTTTCTCATATAAGACATATGCTAAGCTCTTAGTCTCGAATGGATGGTACAATAATAGTATTGGTGGAGTCTCTCTCCGACACTGTGAGACCGTGTCGTTTTGTTAATATTGAGGTGTAATTTTATTGATAGTTTTATTTGTTAAAACTATTCACTGTTACCTTGAGTCATGATTTGTTGAATCGTTTGTTTTATTTTTATTTTTCAAGGACATTTCGCATAACTGTCATCCTTGAGCTAATAAATTGTCAGATATTGTAAATCGATTGTTTTATTTATGCGCAATGCTTTGTCGTGTTTTTTGCGATTTGCGATTTTGTGGTGGAGTCTATCTCCTGATGATGCTTCGTTTGCGGGGTGAAACGATTGTTGAGTTTGTGATAGTGAACGTGTGTAGTGCTTGTGTATTATGGTGGCAGTGGTGGAGGTTTGTGCATGTGTTTTTACGAATCCTGCATGTAACGGGTATGAAAAAACGGATAGTCCGCTATACATTTAGCACTATATACATATATATTTTCTATTTACAGTATCGCGGATTATAGCAAAATAATTTTATTATTACTTTTGTATTATCGATCTCTGCAAAGTATACGCCTAATTCTATAAATTATGTTAAGGGGCAACTCGAAAATTGACTCGACAAGAATTTAACCATTTTGTTCTGGGGCGTATTAATACAATGCTAGATTTTGGTACCAAATTTAATGACAAAAGCAAATTCTGCTTCCTAAATCCTATCGTTTTAGTTAACTAAGTAAGCAATTCAGTTTTTCCATATTAAAAGTTATGTACCTTACATAGTTAGGTATAAGAATTTTAGAAAGGTTAAGTTGGGCTATAACACGAAAAAAGTTGGAAGACACTGATCTACGGTCAAATCTCTCTCGCAAAATAAGGAGAACGGAGTATAATTTTTTATGATTATTCTACTTATTTTTCTATATTGTGCATAAAGTGCTAATAGTTTTTCCTCAATAAGCAGATGAAATGGCGAAACATGGCATTTGAAGACTTATTTGAAATTAGGACTCATTTAGCCCAATCCTGTGCGGGTCATTTCGTTGTCAGTTCAGACATTGAATCCAGATAAAAACAGATAAACTTTCTCACTTTAATTACTTTATACATTCACAGTTCTAATGTACATATAATCGAAGTATATAAAACAATTTAGACTAGATTTGTTTTATACATATAGTCAAATAGAACATTTGAATAAAAATATATATACTTAAATCGCAGTAACATGTTTATTGCATTACATTTTGCATCAAGATTTGCACACAATAATATCTATAAAAAGATGTTATATTTTTATTAAATCAGTCTTTTTGTGTGTAAAGTTTATATACACAGAATGCCATATCATACGCTTAATATTAGAGTGACCTATATCGAAAATGTTGTTTTGCAGCTAAACTGCAATAAAGCGTAGCGTTACGCATATAAAACCCGTTAGTGTTAAAGAAATATATAACTTGCAAGAGCCAGAACACACTATTTTTTTATCTTATTTCGAATTAGGTTACTTTAATACTAAAGGTGCGATATACAGTAAAATTTATACAAAAAGTGCTGCCTTAATATTAAGTTGATTGATTGATAATAAACAGATTATTAGATTTCTACATAACTATTGATAGCTTGTCTTGCAACAAATTAAAACAATGCTCCAATATACATTACATCTAGACGTCATACAAATATTTATTTAGGTTTCAACCTTGTAATCCTACGGCAAATTAAAGTAAGGCTTAACATACACGGCAAATGGTCGATTGCAAACACGTTCAGCAGGCCTACCATGAACTTTTTCATACAATGACGTCTTAAAGACGTACACTTTAAGTCGTTGACGAATAACCGTTCGCATTGTGTCCTAAAAATATTTGAGTAAAAAAGACAGAGTTATCTATAGTTCATTATATATAGGAAAACGTTATGCTTTCCTTTTCAAACATTACGACCCCAATGCAATCCACACTTCATGGTACGCAAAGAAAGCGGTTGAGTTTAGGTACTGACTTTGAATTGAATCGTTTTCTAAAAGTTCATGGTAGTAGATCCTATGAAGTAAGGTCTTTAAAAGTTCATGGTAGGCCTACTGGTCTCTGCGATGCAATATCTCACCGTCTACATAGTATTATATTAATAGACAAGAAGCTAGTGAGAGATAAATTATTTGCACCCTCTGATAAATTACGTACAGCGGCGTTGTAAGTGTGAAAGGCTTCACAGTATTGTTTGATTTTAATTTTAATTGTAAACCCGCTGAATACAGACTCATAGGTATGAATATCCAAACAATTATTTTAAATAATTTTACTTAAATTTTCCGTCGGAAACACATTCTATATTTTTGTGATATCTGTCTAGACAAAAATTATTGATGTTAATTATATTTCACAATTAAATTCCATATCGTATAAAATTATTTTACAAAAATATTTATTTTCACTATTCATTAGATACTTCTAAATTACGTTTATTAGGTTTATCATCGTACAAAGGCACCAAAATTGTAGCACCGAATAGCTTATTTATTATAAAGAATTACAAATAAGCGCTAGTAAAGAACGTAAATGGTTAGATAAATTAAGAATTAATTACTTATTATAACACAACTGAAAAAAATGGCGAAATTAATTTACTTATTCAATCATATACAAATTCGGAATTCAAGAATATTCTTATAACCAATTTCGCAATAGTATTTACATTAAAAATACATTTAAAGCATTCAGGCATCATAATGGCGGGAAAGAATAGATGTCTAATATGTACGTATATTAATTATATACATATGTGTAATGTATTTAAGTATTTTTAGGATCCCACTGTCGGATTAGCTTAGGTACATGTCATTGCGACCCTGAAATTTTGCACCAATGGAAACAAATTTACACATAGAAATTTTCCGTTCATTTTATTATTTATTGAAATGAATTATTTAATGAAATGAATTTGTATAGTTCCTTTAATAAAAATTTTATTTCATTTCATTAGATTTCATTTCATTTATCTGGTACAATTATTTATAGCTTAGCATTTCCTTATTTATCTGTACTTTGTATTTGTTCGGACATCGAAGCAACCAATATATTAATATTGGTTTATTTGAATAAGTCATATTTATTCAAATAGACCAATATTAAAGATATATTGGTTAAGCCAATTAATGTATGGCTTATTATAAAAAGCCATACCATTAATTGGTATCATTTTTTATATTATACCAATTAATGGTATAATATAAAAATATAAAAAAACCCAATAGTAAAGCTAGCCAAATATTTGAAAAATTTAGAATGTCTTTTTTGGTGGACGTCGTACTAGAGAAACTAACTTGTTCCGCTTACCTAGAAAGTTATGGGACGTTTAAGTGTATGTATGAACTTGACTTGAAATCTGAAACTCATAGCGTTATAAAGACCTTTTTCTTAGCCATCATATGAGCGATGATTACCCACAAAGCTGCGCCCCATGTCGCCTCGATCAAACGTATACCATGCGTTCTCATCCCTGGTATTCTCCAATGGAATGGGAATATATGACCACATATTGAGTGCCCTACGTAAAGTGCGATGGCATTAAGCCCAGGTGCCCTAAAAGGTCCTCCGCCCCATAATCGCCAGGCGTCCGTGAATGTGTAACAAATACTGAGTAATGCTAGCGAAACTGCCGTTGTTACGAGAACGAAAGACATTGACCTGAAAATAAAATTATCATATATCATATAGGGACAATTTTCTTCTAGTAAAGTCTCTTCTAGTAATGGATTGTTACTATCCCACTGCCAGACATATGCCAGCTCTTCGATTTTGGAGAAACGGATTGGGGCTAAGACTTACACATATCCCTAGAATTCTCTACAGATATGCAGGTTTTCTCACGATGTTTTCCTTCCCCGAAAAGCGTGCGATAAATTGCAATTATCAATCAAACATATAAGTTTGTATCAGAAAAACTCATTAGTGCCTACCCGGGATTTGAACCCGTGTCCCCCTCGAAAGAGTCGCACGTTTTCACCGCTGGGCTATCACAGCTTTTACTTTTAACTTTTTAAATGATTAAAAAATATTGTTGCTCCAACACTCGGGAATATTATATGCCTGCTCCAGGACTTCAAAGTATACGTCGATGTACTTAGTTTCCGACTGACGGACGTTAGTTCGTAAAGTTTTAGCATGTAAAAATGTTTGTGGATCCTTTAGCAGATCGACAGAGGACTACAAGATGACATAAGGCCGCTAGATGCAAAGAAGTCTTTTTATTGTGGCTAGAGATGCTCAGATTTATTTAAATGATAAGAATGCTCGATTTGCAAGTGTATTTGCAAATATACACTAGAATAGTTTATAAACTTATTTGATTATTATTATTTAAATGATTATTTTTGAAAACAGTGACCGCTGAATTTCTTGCTGGTTTTTAAACAGCACATTTCCGAACCAGTGGTAGTTTCATTATAATTTGACGATTCAAAAGTGTTAAGCCAACTTGAATAAAGAATAATTTGAATTTGAATTCGACTGATATTTACCAAAGGCTCTTGTTAATGGGCACAACGCCATGTTCCCTTGAGAAGCCGGCAAGCAAGGCCCCGGCCAGCGCGAAGATCAAAGCCCAGGCCAGCCACCGAGATACGCGCGCTTTATGGGAACGCTGGAGTAACACGGTCGCTCCTGCTTGGACTCCGAAAAGGACCTGAACTGCTGATGTAAGGCATCCTGGGGAAAAAAATAGAGTGTTCTCATAACTCTTAAAAGGATGATAGAGAAAACAAATTATATTCAAGATTAGCCCCCGAGTATCTTGCTGGTTCTTCTCGGTAAGAGCAACATTCCGAACTAGTTGTAGCTTCATTAACCATTTTTATAGTTGAAGTTTCAAAAGTGCCCGAAATTGGTTATTTGAATAAAGATTATTTTGATTTGATTAGATTTTATATATTCAAAGTATCTGCAGCATATAGCTGTATAGAAGTCTCTTGTGATCTTAATGCCTTAAAAATCGAACAAAATTGGTCAGATACTCAAATCCCTTAAATTAAATTACTATGTATTTATTTTATATTTTATGTTCCCGGAAGCGGAATTCTGCACTGCTACTCTGTATAAATTATAACTTTGGCTTTCATACGTAATTTTCATAAAAAGGGATAGGTACATAGATTAATACATATAATAATATCACGTATTAATACATAGATATGCGACCTAATAATCCCTCAGGATCTGTGGGTGGGCCTCCATAAACAGCTCGAGCGTCGCTGTGCTGATAGAGGTGATTCTCTCCTAGCAGCAACCTGTCGATGTATCCTGCTGCACCTCCGCTGCATTCAGGCGCTACCCACTCATCATGCTTCCCTCCAGGACCGAGATAACCGCTGGAGGAAAATAAATGGAAAAACAATTTAGCTCCACGAATCGCTTTTTTAAAGCTTTAATTTCAACTTGCGATATAATATATGTGAAGAAGGAATCTTGCAAGTTTCATTTGACCCACTTCCTAGTGTCCGATTCAGCAGATATTTTACATATTGGTCCATGCCCGATGACAATGCAAGTTTATGATAAGCATGACCTGATGCTGCAACCAGAATTTGCTCCAGACGAGGGAATTCCTCAATTTTAACTTAACTTTCCCTAATTAGTACAGCAACTCTGTACCTGAGTTCTACATTTAACGTAAGGTTTATGATTAAATATCGTTTACTATTTGAAAGATTATATTTTCCATCAGATCAGTCATTTAATTCATATCGTCATGCTCCTACCATTACCTAACTCTAAGTGGGGTCGGCACAATTGTTTTCGTCTACGATTCGTCAATTCTAGCGCTTCTTTTGTGTACCTATCGTACTTCAAAAAATCCAGTCATCTTCTTTTTTTTTATATCCATCCACATTCATAATTAAAACAATTTTGGTCACATTAATTTTATTTAAACTCTTACAGTTTAAAGCCTAAATCATGTAAATGTATAAGAATCACTTACGCTGGACAATTAGGTTCGTGCAGAATGAAAGTGATAGCGCTATGTGAAGCTATCAGAACACCAGCCAGCACCCAGCACCATAAACACGACAAAACGTCCTTGAGCGCTTGTCCACATGCGCCCTAGAAATTATTTTAGATATGTCATAAGAAAATAGTACTTTATCATATACCTATCGCTTATTCTGTTAATGTAACATATCACTAAAGAAATTAATACTTATTTAATATTGAGGTTCTAGAGGTTAGCTGTCAAGATGAGGTCGTAGGGTTGATATAGATGTGTGAAAAAAATTCGTAGCAGTTAAATACGGGCTATTTGACCTTTGCAAAATTCAATTAATTTGCTAACTGAGAGTATGTACTCTAAATTTTGAGATAGGGTGAAGTTGAATTTGCTATTTTTCTACTTTGAAAGAATAAAGTGATTTTTGTGCCTAAAATAAGAGGAATATATTATATCCCCCATTATCCCAGTCAGTTTCATATATATGATACTTTATTTCGATAAAAATTCGGTCAAAAAATTTTCAATTATTAATTAATATGAACAGAGAATGAATTAAATGTAACAAAAATCATAGATAGTTATGATTTTCCACAAAATTTTCCTTTTAGACAGAAAAAAGGAATATTGATCTAAAACTACATTATAATATTAGTGCATAGCCGCAAACGAATCTTCATAAAAATATGCTGTATAATAAAAAATATATTACTCCGTATATTATTTGACGATAATGTAGGTTTTTAAAATATTTACAAATAAATATACCCTCGGTGGTGTATAATATTTTGGTGCCGTCAGCGCGTAAAAGCCAGCAGATATGAGATATCCCGCTGCAAGCCGCTGCAAGACGCCAAATATCCGTATTTCACCCAACATATTAGTGCCATAGATTGTATTCATAGATACGCCCAGTAGAAACATTATACACGAACGCTGGAATGAAAGCAATTCATATCATTAGTATATTCCCTACAGAGTAAAGTATTAGGAAACAAAAGCCTGTTCCATTGCTGAGCAAAGGCGTCTTCTCAACATGAAGCTATCACCAGGATTTGAGCGTTAATGCTACTTAGAACACGTAGAAAATTTCCTACGTGTTAAGTTTTTCTCACGACATTTTATTTACAATTGATGTATTCTAAATTTCAATGAAGTATTTATTTTTTTTATAAACGAGTTAATTAAAAAAAATATTTTAACAAAATCTTTTAATATAATTTCATGTCCCTTCTGCTGAGGAGTTACCTCGTCTGGAGCCAATCCTGGCAGCAGCATCAGGTCATATTTATCATAAACATGCATTGTCCTCAGGACAGGAGCAGTATGTAATATTTCAGCTCAATCGGACACCGGGAAGTGGGTCAAATTTAACTTGCAAGATTCCACCTTCATATACATACAAATAAGGAGATTGGTCATTTGGTATGAATGAATAAAAATGAATGATTGAATAAATCCTTATTCTTCAACACACCTCAGTACAACAACAGCATAAATAAAAAAAATAAAAAATAGAAAATAAAATAAAATAACGTCTTATATATATACGACTATAGCAAAGTAAAAATGTGCAGCGGTGTGACGAAGAAAGGGATAGCCACTCAGACTAACAGGGTTGGCAACGCAAACCCATTGCCGATTTTCAGTGGCCTCCGTTCGCTAAATGACGGCATAGACGGCACTGTTCAATAACGCAAATTAAAAATTATAAACTTATTAAATTACCTTATGTATTTAAAAACCATTTTTAGTGGTATTTAAAAAATATAAAATATGTATAAGTATGAGTTAAGCGCTTTTACAGTTCGGCCATCAAGGTGGGTTATTATTTACAAAGACTTATAAAATAACCAGATATTAACATTGCACTAACAATTACTTATATGTCTTATAGTACTTATAAGGACTATTACAACAAAAAAATTACCCGTTTTTAATTTGAAGTAAATTAGTTAGTCATCAAGCACATTTCGTAAAAAATGTTAATTGCAAGAAACATTATCTATGACATGGAATCGCATAAGTGAGTTTAGAGAAAAATTAAATAGGTTAATTTTTTTATTATTTTATTTTTTAATTTAAAAACAATTTTGGATGTGTGAAAATGGGAATACTTTAAGTTACACTTCTCTATGTAAATTGTATAAATTAAATTGCGTTGAATGAAAGAATTAAAAATAGTCAATATAGTAATGGAGTTAGGAAATCTCTATTAGCAAAACCAAACCAGGGCATGACCACTCATGTATCTATCTAGTTAGGCTTAGTATCGATCTGTTACCATTTTTATACTTCGTCACTATATTAGTATACATTGAAGAAAGTAATCGCATGCTAAGTTCTTACAAAAGAACAAATAAGGTAATAGACGATAAACAACACGAAGTAGTCGACATGTAACCAGCAAAGGTGAGAGCGAACGCAAGCGTAGAATTTCCAATGAAACATGATGTAAAAGCTTAAAATGGTGTATTTGGTATTAAAGACACGTATATAGGAGATATTGGTTCGTAAATAACTTCGAAATGGGCGAACGAAATTATGTAATGACTGCAACATATCATGCGCAGACTAACAAGTTTTAGAAATAAGTATGGAAAAGGCGGATCGTAGAAAATTTCTTTTTTTCGGTACAAATAACGTAAGCTTTAGTTTTTTGTATTAGTATTTTGTCGCTTATTCATATTGATACAAATACATTTTTATACAAGATTAGTTGACGTCAGGCAGGCGGCCGGTCGTAAAATACGTAGCCAAATCATATGACAACATGTTTGTAACATGTTGTGCCGACCCCACTTAGAGTGGTAATAAGGGGAAGGAGAAGAAATAAATAAATAATAATAATAATTTGTATAGTCCTAGATAGAGTACTCGTATATGTCAACATCACTGCAATTGTCGTAGTACCTTACTTGCATTTGCATAAACTTGTGAACCTTGATCTCAATGTCTGAAGAAGGTAACTAATAATTGGACGAATTTTTTAATAACAGAGGATATAACAATATAGCATTATAAGCAATATAGTATTGCTATACATATGTATTGCATTATATGATTTGAAGAGAAATAAATCTAAAAATAATTAATTAATTCCAGTTAATCGATGGGTATATGAGAGAAATCCCATATCTGTAAATCTTTGCTTAAATTTTTACTGTTTAATAGTTTACCTATAGCTAATAGTCGCTCACAGCTTTATAAAGCTGCTCTAGTGAAATCGTTGGGCGTCTTAAATTATTGTCACGCGTTAAAAGCTCCTATTTGTAAACGGGATGTCAGCAAGTAGGAAATAATAATGAGACATTGTGAATCAAGTCGTCGTATGATGCGGATGCACGCTCTGGAGTCTTAATACAGGAGATATTGACGTTTCATATTGATACTAGTTCATGATATTGGTAAATATCAGAATTTTTTGGGCTTAATCTTCTAGTCATTTCTTTTACTAATGTTAAGAATTATAATATTAGTGTAGTTAAGTAAACTAATAAAAAGGGTTCATAAGAAAATTTTGCGATATCAGCAAAATTACATGTCAGTTACCTACTAAATATTTAGAGCGCGTTATATTAAAAGTTATATACAACTAGCGATCGGGCCATGCGTTGCTGTGGCTTAATCGGGTTTTGACGTCACTCGAAACAAAACTGTCATTAACAGTTTAAATTTTGCTCCTATCGTCTTCAAACTTTACAGGATTATCTGCTAGGTCAATCCCAAGATTGTGTAAAAATTTCTACAAGGGATATACAATAAATATAAAATACAATAGATATTGTGTATTTTAATGAGTTCATGAAAATGCTGATAGGAAAATGGTTGATTAAAAAATTAATCCAACAGACCAGACATGTGATAACGAAGCCGACAATTTTTCGTAACCTCCATAATTACAAACAGCTTTTTTAGTTTATCTTTCACCCGTGCAAGAGACCATTTCCTTCAAAACGTAATGCATCGCGCGCCGTGATTATATAATACTGGTTCTTAAAGGTTGACCGACTCGTTCACCCTTATTGTAAACAAAACAAGCAGTTGGACCAGTCTGCGAACCTCGTTCCGTTCGCGTTTATGTAATCTTAGCGGTGATGTCTGCGGTGGATTCTGACAATGATTTATCTCGAAGCTTTCTCCCGATATAAGTTTGAAAGTACTTTGAACAAATATTTAACTCAATTTATGTATATATTATAGCCCTATCTAGCTTTATAATGAACTAGCTGTCCGGCCACACGTTGATGTGGCTCAGTCTGGTTTCGAGTTCCCCTCAAAACAGAACTCAACATTTAAATAAATGCTTCAAACGCCACCAAACTTTACAGGATCATCCTCTGAATCATACTAAATATTGTCTAAAAATTTAATTAAAATCGGTCTAGCTGTTTCAGAGTCTATAAATACATACAGACAATTATTCATTTTTATATCTTAGTTATATACATTGTAGGCTGTCGCCTACAATGTACTACAATATACTCTTTTATATAACTTGTCACGTACCAGATAAATGTAATCAATGCATATAATATAAAAATTAATCAAAGCGAACTCGAAGCGAAGCGAATCATCAAAATCAAAACGAACAATATACAGGATGTTTAAAAAATTCAAAGACCAGAAGATGAATCTGCGTGTGACAGACTTTTACAGTTATAGAACAATTTTGAAATTATTTGAAAATCTGCACCAGAAAATCACAATTTTTTAAAATATATTTTTTATATTAATCACCTCAGTAGCATTAAAAAAAAGCAATACATATTATTTTCTTTTCGGTCGATCTTTTGTGGACGTTTCTCTTACAATTTTGAGTCACCTGTATAATGATTACTTCATACAATACTATTCAAACTCATAATAATCTCTGTGTAATATCGTACATTTCGTCAAAAGGTGGCGTACGTCGTCAATAGCTCCACATACAACTTACCCGAATAATATTTAAAAGTATCTTCCATCTTGGGACACCTTTAGCGAAGGCGCTTTTCATAGAAAGCGGGATGCAAACGCCCATGATCCATAAGAAAGCTGGGAAGACCAGGTCACCAGCAGTCAGTCCGTTCCAAGTACCATGCTCTAACCACCAATACCCACCAGCTCCGTCATTCACAAATATCATGAATACTATGGCCATCCTGTTTTATAAATAAACACAAAATCCATATAAACATGTACTCAATAAAGGGTGATCATGATTTAAAGATTTTGTTTAAACATCGATACTAACTAGTTTATTTCACTTGAATATTTTTTTAATACGCCTACATGGTCTCTCTCACATTTTATTAAAAAAGAAATTAATATATGTAAATATTTTTTTCAATAAAATAATTTAGTTAATCAATATTTAAAGTCCGGTTCAAGATAAAATAAATTTTAATAACTGTCTAATGAACACATTCTAAGTATAATTGTGATTCGCAAAACCTGTGTGGATAAATAAACAAGTACCTAATTAGTCGTGCTCAAAACTTGTTACTCAGATCTTAGATCGTTACACGTAACAGGTAATAAGAAACTGTAAAGATCTAAAGAAATGGACGTGCTTAGTTAAAGCCATACTTTCTTGTGTACAATAAATACCCAGTTACAAAATCTCTTTTATATTATTGCAATACAAATATGTGATATTCTCATATTGTATAAATGATTCGAAAACAATATTAATAAATAAATCAAGTCAATCCAATTTATATTGTGAATGTTGAAATATTTCACGGCTGAAATTCCCTCAATATTTAAGTCTTTGTGAAAACTATTCCCCATAAGTATGTAAGAAAGTAGTTAACCAATTTGGTCAATCTTAAGAAATGTTTTTATTGCAAGGGACTGGATATGCTTTTGTATTATGGTAAATGTGGAGAATAGCAACTAACCCTCTGAAAGTGTCCAAAGCCCTCAATCTCTGTTGTATGGCGAGCTCCTTATCTCCATACCGAAGCTTGGCTGATCGTCTCACCCTTGACATGATGAGCTTCAGCAGCCCGTAAAGTACCCATGCCCCAATCAGCACTCCCAGAAGGAGGAGGAGAGCTACAAGAAAGATATCAGTAAAGATTTAAATCATCATCATCATCATCATCCTCCTGCCCTTATCCCACTCCACGTGGGGTCGGCGCAACATGTAACAAACAATGTCACATGATTTTGCCACGTATTTTTCGACTGGCCGCCTGCCTGAAGTCCACTTACCTTAGTCGTATTTTACGATCACTCGGTAAAAAAGAGGGTGGTTTATTCAACCGGATACAACACGGCGGGTCGAATTACCTTAGTCGCCTTTTAGGCCACCTTGGTAAGAAATGAGGGTGGTTTATTCTACTCAGCCGGATACCAAATGGCTTAGAAAAACAAAATTTCAATTTCAATCAGACTTGCCTTGAGATCTGATGATGTAATGTCTCAATCAATTACTGGAAGAAATATTCTAACATAGCTACAATATTAGCGTTTTTACTAGTGTTTTTGCCTGCGTCAATAACTTTATTAATGTGCTTAAAAACCGATAGTAAATAGAAGGAATATTACAGGATTTAAGCTATTTCAAATTGTTTCGATCCTAGTCTACTGAGGATGTGGTCACTTCATTCGTAAGATCTGTCAACACCTATTCCGATCCAAAGTAGCCCTCACCGTCCGATAGAATTTGATAGAGATCGTAATAAGACGCTGATTTGTAATTAAATTTGTACTACTCTACATCAGTTAGTATATTCGTCAGAACGATACAATATATATACCTTTTTTCTTATGGGAACTTTGGAAACTGTGAAATGGATCATTGAGGTTATTATCATGTTTCAGTTGCCGCAAACAAAGTCGCGTATTTCCAGTATGTATGGTCGCGTAGAGTTATTATAGTAGAACACCATAGAGTTATTATAGTAGAACAGAGAAACCAGCCCAAAATGTGTCATATTACAATAAAGATTAAGCAAATGAGGTTTAGCATCTAGCTCTTTTTTGCGCGTGCGTAGTGAGCAAACGTTATTTTTGAAGGTGTACTAAAAGTATTTTTTTTTATTTAAACCCGCCATTTCTCTGCGCATGTGTGATTAGACAAAGATAAGTATACGAATCTAATCTTCCCTCTCAATATTTATTGTGTCACTCTCACTTACAGCAGGTCTTATTACGACTCAATTGAAGACGTAAAACGACGACCGCGAACCACGTACCATGAAGTGTGAATTCCATTGGGGTCGTAATGTTTGAAAAGGATAACGTTATATGAACTATACATAACTCTGTCTCATTTTACTCACATGTTCTTAGGACGAATTCCGAACGCTCATTCGGCAACGACTTAAAGCGTGCGTCTTTAGGACGCCATGGTACGAAAAAGCAAAACAATTTCGTTTACGTCTTCAATTGAGTCGCAATAAGAGTTCATGGTAGGCCTGCAAGTCTGCCTACTATTCCCTTACTATAGTATAGTAATAACTCTATGTGTATAGACTAGATAAGCAATAAATATATACCAAATTGCCAGTGACGTACTACGTCACCGCCTGAGAATTATTTTATTGACATTCACGTTTTTCTACACGACACTTGTCACTGATCTAAGATAACAAACAGTAGAGGTGATGTCTGTTTGGAAAGCATCGCATCTTGATACAAATTTTAATCACAATGTTGTAGAGGATGTTATTTCAATCGTATGTGATCGAAACTGGGCAATTAGAAATATACTATTTAGTAGACACAAAATATAATTCTCAACTGCTGGATTAAATATCACTATCAGCCACTTTAAATAATTAATTAAGAGAATAATGAAGTAAAGAAGCTGATATAATTATTTATAAGTTGTTCGTACTCTATACGCCATAGTCGGATACGTCTGAAGCTCTTTAAATAACGAAAAAATTACATTCGAAAAATAAACGATACCGTTTGATTATTTTCTATTGACAAATTTTCAGGACATTATTAAATTTTTCTACGGCTCGAGATCAGGAAAATATATCATCACTGTAGGAATTTGTTTCTTAAACAACTATCAATCAAATCAAAACAATCTTTATTCAAATCAGCCCTTTCAAGCAGTTTTGAATCGTCAAGGATCAATATGAATGATGATATATATATGAGGGACTTCATAAATTTAACAAAACTGGTTTTTTCCCACCGAATAAGTGATTTTTCCTTGTTGAACACAACGTCGGATTGAAAAATAAATTTATTCGAGCCAAAAACTTGAAACAATCATTACTTAGCAAAGTAAGATGCATAGGCGAAATAATTTTGTAGAGGTCTTATAAAAATGGAGATATTTATTAAATAGTATTAGTGAGTTAGTAATAGATCCCGAAATCTATCAATTCACTATCAAACATGATTTTGTCTTGAATAAGTATTCAAGGCAAAATCATTAATTCAAAAAGAAGTATATAATAATTTTTATTTATATAAAATAATACTCAACTATTTTGTTACTTTTGCACAGACATTGTAATAATCCACGCACAATATCAATCTGTTCATATAAACACTTATTTACATTTTTTTCAAATATATTCATAACAGAAATAATAAAAATTGATAAAATAGAAACTTAGTTTATGCAATTTTCGATAAGATAAATAAAGTTATCACGACGTGCATGTCATGTCGATGCCCTTGTAATCATCAAAAGGGTACTTACATCAATTCTTTTGATAAGAGAGATGAAAACTGGTCTTATGATAGATCATCTGAGTATTTATGACATAGTTCTACGTCGTGCGCGCATTTCGGAAGTTGTCTACGAATGTAGCACTTGCCCTGTTTTGTAATCTCATTTATGGCTTATTAAAAATGATAGAGTTTTTATTTTTTATATTTACTGTAGTGATTAATGTTAGTTGCATTCAACATAGAGTAGATCCACTCGTTATTACAACACAAGGACTGGTGAGAGGTATAAAATCAGATGATGGAAGTTACTCCTCATTTTTAGGAGTACCGTACGCTCAAGTGGATTCTAATGACCCGTTTGGTGTAAGATATTAATTTTATCAAATTCATTTTATTTATACTTATTGGCTGATCGTATTTACTGTATATTAATATTATTTTATTTCGTTTATAGCCTGCCCAAAGTCACCCAGGATTCGGTATAAACGTATTTAATGCTTATTACGGTCTGGTGAAATGTCCCCAGTCAACGTTATCAGATCCCAGTGTCTCATCAGTTGGAATGGAAGTTTTAGATTGTCTTCGACTCAATATATACTCACCAACCAAAGCAAGCTCACGTAATCCACTCCCAGTTTTAGTATGGATTCACGGAGGTGAATTTGGCGTTGGCTATGGTGGTGAGTATGGGCCAGAAAACTTTATACAGCAAGACATTGTAGTAGTCACTATGAATTATCGTTTAGGACCTTACGGATTTATGTGTCTCGATATTCCTGCTGTACCCGGTAATCAAGGATTAAAGGACCAATATGAAGCATTACAATGGCTCAGAAAAAATATAGGAGCATTTGGTGGTAATCCTTATAACATAACGTTAGCTGGCCAAGGATCTGGTTCAACAGCAGTTTTGCTACATTTATATTCGGACAAACAAAAATTATATAACAAAATTATTGCACAAAGTGGTACGCCTCAAAATATTGGTCAGTTTGTGGATGCCGACGTACATGCTGCAATTAAAATTGCCATGCATCTAGGATTTAATGCATCGAGCAACGAAGAAGCACTGAGTTTCCTTACAGAAGCATCACATGAGTTAGTTACCGCAGCGTCGGTGGAACTAAAATTACAATTGAAACCTTGTAGGGAAAAATCTTTTAGTGGTATTACCAACTTCGTAGAGAACGATCCATACTCGTTATCAAATGTGATCAAAGTACAAAACACACCCATTTTGATTGGTCATACCAGTAACGAAAACAAAAAATTGACAAGTATTTATGGTGATGATTATTTTAACACCGATCCATTTTATGAAATAATTAAAAGTAATTTTAATTTAGACGAAAGTTTATTGGAAGAAGCTGTTGAATATGTTAGACGATTCTATATAGGCGACGAACTTATTTCTAAACTCGTTGAATCGAAATTAGAAGATTTTCATTCTGATATAGTATACAATCATCCTATACAGAGAACAATTACAAAATTAATGAAAGAAAATGCAAATCCAGTATACACGTACGAATTTGGTTTTGTTGAAAGTAACCCAGAAAGCGGTGCTGCAAATTCTGAAGAGTTGCAATACTTGTTCAAAATGTCGAATTCTGTTGAAACGAATGAAAATAACCAATTGTTAAGCAGCCGTATAACAACACTATGGGCAAACTTTATCAAATTTGGGTAATGCAAAAGGAAATTTTTAATGAATCTAAACTATTTAGCTAAGATTCTAACTTCTATAACTTTTTTTATTTTTCTAGAAATCCTACACCACGGACAACTGAATTATTGCCAGAGACATGGAGGCCGGCTACTGCTGACACTAGGCCTTACATTGCGATTGGTTCCGATATCCATCTAAAAAGTAGAGTTAACCACAAGAGAATGGCATTTTGGGATCTTTTTTATACAGTTTACGGAAAATATAACAAACAACTAAGAGAATGTAAATTAATTAATTCGCCAATTATTTATTGTCTCTCATCCTAATTTAAAAACAAAAGTGAAATAATAAACAGACTGATTCTTGTTTGCCGTTTTATTAAGCAAATTAATTACAGGTAAAAATATACCTATCTCGCAGTACCATTTAGGTCGCAAAATTTGCAGAAAACACCCGAGACAAACAATAAGTGCCAATAACCGCTTTATTATGCTATTATTTATGCTTTACATTCTGGGTCACATCTAACGGATGAGGTTCATCAAATAAATCCAAGTCGCCGGAACAAAAGATTTAGCACAACAAGAGCAAATCAAATCAAATAAGATCCTCCCAATAACTGTTTGCAAATTTATGTTAATACAGTGCCATGGTGATATCGTTACAGAGTACAATGAATCGTACTGACATCGTTATTGTGTAAATTTTATTGGATTCTTTTGGGGAGGTGTACAATTGAATTGAATGACTAGCAATATGGCACCAAGCAAGCTAAGGGTACAAAGTCAATTCAGAAACAAACTTAAAAATTTTTTAGATGTATTTTGTCCGTCTATAGTTGAAGGTAAAAATTATCTATTATTAGAATTATTGACATCTTTTCTTGTATTAATGTATGTATTAATTTTCATTGTGATTGTTTAAATTAAGTAAGTAATACACCTGCTTACCTAAAATATAAAATATAAAATATAAAATGTATATGTCACTCACAGAATATCTGCTGAACCATTTAAATGACATTTACACGTAGCATACCTGCAGTTTATGATAAGTATTAAAGTAATAAGACATTTTATAAAACAAAAGTAGTAAGACATTTTATTCCGATATTATTCCACCATGACGCAGGTTGAAGCCAGAAGTACGAGTATATATAATGAATTCATATTATGACAAGGAGAGTTCTTTTTAATGCCATCCCTTGCCTTAGAAAACTTGAAAAATTTATTTAAAAAATTTAAGATAAGTGTATAAGTGGATAAGTAAATTTGAGTTTTAGAGCCAAATTAAAGATTTCACTTGATCTAACGTTAGATGATAGTTCCGCTAGATTTTCACAATTTTCGCCGACCCTTAGCGCGTGACTTCAGACTGTTAACGTTCAATCACATCGTACAAAACACGCCTATCGTTTTGCGAACGCATCGAAAATTTTCGCCCCATGAGTCAGTTCACTACATTGTTCAAAGAGCTTATTAAAATACATGACTGAGATATTTTTGAGAAATACAAAATTGTGCAGTGTATTTTTAAATTTCTTAGATGTATCAAGAGGCTGCAATATCAAAGTTACGGAGCCTAAACTGATTGTATCGACTAGTGAAGCAATGCCTTCTAGTAACCCCCTTTTGAATAGCAGCAACCTTAAGACATCAAAAGCACTATCATGAGGGCTTGACTGTTTAAAAACACTTATATCAGATAGACACACCTGACAGCAAGTATAAAATAAACTAAAAGTCAGGCTGTATTATGTGGATCTATTATATAATAGATACACATAATACAGCCTGACTTTAAAGTAAAACAAATTCCTAGAATATTCTAGGAATTTGTTTTACCTAACAATCCGCAATGGAGCAGCATGTTGGGTCTTAGCTCCAAACCCTTCTCTCCATAAACGGAGAGAGAAGGCCTATGCTCAGCAGTGGAATAAGTGCTTTTAAAATGTAACTTTTGGCAGTTAAAATATATCATGTAAATGGCTGAATATATGAATGTAATTTAGGTCTCTTTGTTAATAGAGTTAGTTCATAAATACATTATTGTTATAATAAATACACGTGTAAGAATACCAAAACATTTCAAGAACATTTCGAACGATAGGGATAAGTATTTATGTTCTACTGAGTAGCTCATAATGCTGAAGGTCAATATAAAGCAGACCTATATTTACGAATGCCTTGGCCGGATTAATTTGCATACAGATATAACTTTACTATATGAGTGTGGCGAAATGGATGGACGACACTTATATTACTGAATAACCTTCAAAAGAAATAAATTTACGTAACTTTATTGGAATTGATGCTTATTAATGCAAATTTCCTCATATCACGATAGTCTGAATTATATTACCCGATTTAAATACACGTTAAACTATTTTTATAATCTTTATAATATATTAACTAGCTGACCCGGCAAACGTTGTTTAGCCATATAAATTATTATTTTCCTTACTTTTAAGCCTTAATTTTTAGTTTACATAATGTAAACTAGAAACTAGAAAAAACAAATTAAAAAAATTGGACAAAAAATATGTCGGTCTACCATAATCACTCAGGAGTATTAAAAGTATAGATAGTAGCCGATTCTCAGACCTATTGAATATGCATATAAAATTACATAAAAATCGGTCAAGCCGTTTCGGAGGAATATAGTAACTATGGCAACTATGGACTATGGCAACTTAAGTCTATAAATTATTGGTATATGCATTTTTTATATTTTGCATGTTTACTTCTGGTTACTCGTGTTTTTATACTTACCTTTAACATAACATATTTTATCTGGTGTTTTACACTCTAATAGAGAAACTATTTGAGAAACCGTAATAGTTTAATGAATTATAACTACGTTGTAATTGCGCATAAAATTTAATTAACTAGGACGTTTCCAATTCTGATTATTGTTTCCCAACTAAGTGATTTAATTTAATTATAGATTTTAGAGATATCGACGTTTTATACGATAAGTCGTATAAAACGACGTTTTATATGATATGTCACGAATCACGAATTGAAATTTTGAACTTAAAAGTAATTATTGTGAGTTACCCATAAGACATAGAGACATGCTCTTGCGGACTTTTTTGTAGTATTTTGGTAGATCTACAGTCCACTAGTGCTTGACTTTAGTGTATCTCCGCTGATTTACACGGAGCGCGCGAATATATCTCTAAGCGGGCGAGTTTTTTTTTAGAATCGTGCCACCTCTCCAACACAATTTAATAAAAAATATGTGAATGTACTATTAACCTAAACCTTCCGAAAGAGATTCACTATCTTTAAGTAAAAACAGTATAAAGATCCGATTAGAAGCCTTCGAGAAAATCGATCACATACAGAGCTTTTGGGGAGTCTGTTTAATAATAAGTATATTATTTTAAAATACAATTTCTAGTCTATAGTTTGTACAGTATCAAAGGTATTCCTATGTACCCTAATCAATCTTTAATAAAATAAAATAAAAATCCAAATTCAAAATATTCTTTATTCAAGTAAACTTGTAAACAAGTGCTTTTGGATCGTCAACTTTACTGCTGGTTCGGAAAGCTGTTCCTACCGAGAAGAACCTGCAAGAAACTCGGCGGTTGCTCTTTTTAAAATATAAATCTGAAACTAGTTACATTAATTTATTACTGTCTTGTACAGGGTAGAAGTGCACCTATATCCACACATCCTTAGCATCTAAGTAATCTTCAACAGTATTCTGTATCAGCCTCTTTTTAACAGTATTTTTAAACTGCTGTAATGGCATGGCCAAAATTGAGTTCGGAGTATAAGTATGTATGTTTAATACGCTGTTATGATAAATAATAAGTTATTGATATACCTTATCACATAACAAAAAAATGATTGAACTGCTGAGTAAAGAAATACCTGAATATCGTGTTAAGTCGGGCTTACCCAATTGTTACCAAACGCCGTGTAAAGAGTTCATAAATTAGAGCCCCGAAACTAGTCAGTATCACCAGATAAAATAAGACGTGAGTATAGCCGGTTCTATACTTTAACTATGAATACTACTCACGATAGTTTAAGTTATTTTAATCTTACCGCAAAATTTTTCTATATCATAAAGCAAGTCTATACTGCATGTATAGAGTTATATGCAAGATCTGCGTTTGAAACCGCAAATGCACAAAGAATCACTTTTAACTCACGCTTAACCGAAATATTTGATTTGATATAAATTGTCACATAGATAAATAATTAATCGTCAAACCGTCAAGCATAACGTACAAGCTTGTATAATTTATTTCGCCTTATAATCAAATATTTTAAGTTCATCAAAGTCATCAAAATGAATTATCTGCGCATCAGAAAGCCGTTTGTCCAGTTTAGAGATTTATGTTGTTGTTGATATAAACCGATGCACGCTAGCTTCGGTGAAATCAATCGGCATCTACTTAAAGAAGACCGAGATACAAAGTAAGATAATAACAGGTGTTTTATCGATGTTGATGAAACAAGGACGTAGATTATTGTTTGTGTGTCATGGTTGCAAGACGCGAATGAGAGCTGGAAAACAAATTTTACTGTTAAGGACATAAAAAACTTATGTTTGTAAATGGGGTCAGATATTTAAAGATAATCTTGAGATGATGACCTCTCTTATGATGTATATTGTGAAACGATATTCTTGTTTTGCATTTGAAGATATTTGATTTAAAAATATGTAAAAACTTTGGATTATTGTTGAGATATAAAACACACTTTAACAATAAAGCAATAATTTTGTCAAGAATAATTTTATTTAGAAATGTTAGTCCAAATGTTTTTTTTATATATTCTTAAAGAGATAGTTGTATAGTTTCTTGACAAATAGTAAACATCAATAGATCATCATGATTTTCCTGTCCTTATCCTAAGTGAGGTCGGCACAACTTGTATTTCTCTTCAATTCTCTTCTATCATTCGTTAACTCTTCGTTACATAGATAAATATGGTAATAATTTATTAAAGACTTACGCATATAAATATCGACAGGTTCCTTGGAGGTTTTTATTTCGCATCCATCGCCGGTCGCGTTCAGTGTGTACACGCCGAATTCGCCCAAGTTTGGTCGCAGTTGACACAGCAAGCCACTGCAAGTAGTAATTAGAATAAGAAAAATAATATCAAACGAAATAGACATGGTATTAATTTTTTTTTAATTTCAATTTATTTATTAAATTAATCAATTCAAATTCAAAATATTCTTAATTAAAGTAAATTTGTATACAAGTGCATTTGAATCGTTAACTGTACGTTGTTACGGAAAATTTGCTCTACTGAGAATTGCCTCTACATTTTGTCACCTCGCATAAGTTTGGAGTAGCTATATCCACACATTCTTACCAATAATCGATGCCTCTTAAGAATATACGCAATTATTGTATTAGTTGGTGGGTGCTTTATTGAGATTTATAATACGTTTTGCGATTAAGGAAAATATCGTCACGAATATACCCGAGAATTCCGCGACTTGGGTCCAACTTTTTTCTTAAAGTTGGGCGGAATATAACTGGTAGTTACTTAATTAAAGTAGTTACGCTACTTAACTAAAAATATTTTAGCTTGACACTTAAAATTATTTAGTACCGCAAGAGATGTCGCGAGAGAAGAACTTCAAAAGAAATTCGTTGTAATAATATGTATAACAAGCACAAGGTATAATCACTTTTCTACTATGGAATTTCCTAAAACCCTTCTTCTATAAATTATTTACATGGCGTATTGTTTAACAATCCTGATTAAAATAATCAAGTTATTAAAAAAGGAAGGCTATGGTATTTTCACACGAGATTTCTAAACACTAGTAATCATAGATACAGCTTTTTGTAGCGGCATCAGTTTTTTACCGAAACTAATACCAGTTAAACAAGCTTAAGCCTTGCTACATTTCAGTCTAGAGTTTCTCGATCCCATGAGAAAAAGAAAAAAATAATAACATTCTGTAATACAAATGCCGCATTGTATAAGATTTCAAATTCATCTACAAATTACTGTTTTGCGGCAGCCAACTTATCCATGCTATATTATAAATGCGATAGTTGGTCTGCTTTTTGTTACTGTTTCCCAATTATCCGCTGTACCAATATTGATGATATTTGACACAATTAAACCTTAGACATCGCAGTAGCATATAAGATGAATAAAATTCCATTTTCTTTTAGGAAGTATAAAAAAGCACATATTGAGATTACCTGAGTTGATGCAAACATAGTTTTGAGTAACACTACTATAAATATAATGTTTGAATAACATACAAAAAAAATACTGGTTAGTACTTTTAATTAGTTTATAGTCATTTCTAATTACAATAGTGAATAATGAATACGAAGTTACAGTAGTGACCGCAATCAGTAAATGGAAGGGCTATCGATGTTTGGAGATTCTATTTCATAATGGTCATTTACCTTTCTTTAATAAGCAATCAGTTCCGTTTTAGCACTTACATTATAAAAACTTTTCTTTCGGCTATATTCTATAAGGCATTATAGGCTTTTGTTGCTATAAAAGTGATACTGAATAGTACAGCCTTTTTTTCCAAACTGTTTGCTGTTAACCCTAACGACTCTTACAGCGTCATCGGACGAGACTGGTGAGTAAAGTAGCATTGTCGAGGTTACGAAATGCGGAGAGTAGAGCGCAGAAACTCGTAAGCGTCGAAGTACAGCCGAGTGGTAAAACATCCTTCAGGACGTGTACACTATCAGAACAATAAGCACACCTTTAGATATTGGGAATAAGGAAGGTTCAAGAGACATTTTGTAATTTATGCAATACGTAAACTGTAATTACACACCCATCGTTAAATCTAAGAAAAGGAAGTTTAATACATAAGACATACAATCTAGTAGAATCTTTCATCTAGGAAGATATCACTTGACCAAAGACCTTAGAGAGCTGAGAAAAAATATTCCGCTAACGACGAGTTATTGTCTTCGAAGACAATGACTGCGGGTGATTCATTTACATTAAAATTCTTATTCATATTAGTATTGTTATAAAAATGATGTTAAAAAGAATCGTATTATATTTATGCGATGATTTTAAAGATAATCCTGTGATACTTTGGCCACATTGCTCGTAGGTGTAGCGACAATTTGGAGCGACTGATGGTCACCGGGAAGGTGGAGGGGAAAGAGACCCAGAGGTCGAAGTCCATAATGATGGTCCAAATATCTGAACAAATGGATATAACCATCAGCATCGCACTGCACTGATAAGGACAGTTCACAAAGAGTTACGATCCTCAGCGATGAGGCAACGATTCGGAAGAAAGAACTTTTCAAATAATGAATCTAGTCGTTTACATCCATTGATATAAGATTGAAATATAAGATGACAATCTTAAATATTTTTCTCGTTTTTATGCTTATCTTAAATGTCTTGGCATCCAAAAAGTATACAGTTTCTTCAAATAGGTTTATTTTTCCGATTATAAAATCCTTTCTTCTAAAAAAAGTTTGTTTACCGCAAAAAAAATTAAAGTTTACCCTTTAAATATACTGGGTCGTTTTAAATAACTTAATTCGTGATTAGTATAAAATGAAATTATGTGGCCTTTCGCAGCGCCGTCTTATATTTATTTATATGATCTGCCAAAAGAAACACCCGTGAAAATGCCTTTGAGAGGTTGACACCTAAATTCAAATAATGCGCAGGCACAGCAGGAACCTTATAAAACAGCGAAAAAAATTAGTGCTTCGACCTAGTGCTTTAAACTTCGAGTGCGTGAAGAGCTTTGTGAAGTGCTTTAATTTTTTTAATGATTTTTTCATGTTAAATATTTTATATTTTAAATATTAACACACTTTTAAAAACACTTTTTTTATAGTCATTAAAGAATTGCGTGGTTGTGATCCTAGCATTTTGCGCTAAAACTGTTAGTTAAAATTTTAACAAGTTAAAAAGAGGGATGTGACAATATACTTAATAGCTTTTACAGCGTCACCGATAAATTTAGACGAGCGCAGAAGCATAGCCGGGATACGGATTAGTCATCACCTTCATCTTTTGTAAGATGTATTTTTTTTATTCTTACGTACCCGTAGAAAAAAAACTATCGAATTTTCTAAGTCAAAGATTCTACCTATATTTTGCACATACACAGTGGTTATTCTTGCTACTAGAAAGTTATCTAATGCACGTTGCATTTGCATATTTAGATCGCGGCTTTAATATTCTGATGGCATTTTGATAATTTAATCGCTAGTTTCTATTATGTTTTTCTACAACCCAATAAACACGCGAAAACTATCAAAAGACTATGAAGCGGAATGCTCTTAAAAAACATTCTATATTAGTTTTACATACTGGCTGACTACAGTCGTACAATAAAGTTCAGGTTGAATACCACGAAAAATAAGAGTATCTTTCTTATTTTCCTTAAAATTTTCCCAGTTTTATGTCTTTGTGCAAAATTTCATCAATATTGGTCCAGCAGATTAGCCGTTAAAATGAATTAGACTTACGCACTTATAATAATAATGTGGATACCAGAGATAATTTAGGGAAACGATGACTTTATAGGGGAAAAACAGAATGTCTAAATATTGACGACTTGGGCTGCTAATGCAACAACATAGTAATCTTAATATTTGTAATCAAACGGTCGGTAATATCCTACAATAAGCAATACGAGACAAATTTTAAATATTGTTACGACGTGTTTTAAATACAACCTCATTCATATATTTGGTCAGTAATAAAAAAAAACCATTGTCGCTGCCATTATGTTTTGAGTTTTTGAAAAAAGATTAAATGAGTTGACTTTTGGAAAATTGCTTCTTATTAATTAATAAGTCTAAAGGAACTATTATAATATTTTTGTCGTTATACTATATTGATCTCTCACAAGCATCTTCCTATTCATGACATTTGTGGTAGAGCGGTCCGGTCGCAATGTTGGTATATGAAAGTTGATGTCACTCGCCTCACATATTTCTGTTCGTTGCTATTTGAAAGAAAGCCTTGTCCAGCCTTGTGAACCATAGATGATACACTATTGTGAACTACAAACAATGAATTCGCGTATTTAAATGCTCTGCCAGATATAAACGAACTAAATTGCGAGAATATACAAATAACGTATAATATTTTTCTATAATCTAACTTTATATTCTATATGCATTTTAGCTAAACAATATTACCATTATTTTGGAAATATAGATCTTCTCAAAGTAATAATCATAAGTTCGCCTAATTCTATAAATTAGAAAATATAGTTTTAAAAACTAAAAAAAACGTTTTTATATCACATCAAAGTAAAAAGTGTTTTTTTTAATATAGAGTAAAAAAAAATTCTTAAATTATTATATTATCGTCGGTTCTTGATTCATGAAATCTGATATAAACAATGCCCGTACAAAATAGTTAAAAATTGAGTTCTAAGGAGTCGATTCCATATCGGATTACAAACAAGCCTACCTATATACAAAGAAACTGATATAAAGCGTTTAATATGAAGTGTTTTAAAACAGAAATAATAAAATGTAATTGTTATTATTACTATTCACTTCTATGTGGAAGTAAAATTTTAATATAAATTTTTATATTTTCCTAAAATAGCGAAGTAGTTGTAGTGTAGTAGTGGTAACCCTACAACTCTATGACGCAACTATCAAAAAAAGTAGTAAAGTAGCGGCCTGTTACAATCCCACTGCTAGGAATAGGCCTCCTCTCTCCGTTTCTGGAGAGAAGGGTTGGAACTAATACCTACCACGCTGCTCCAATGCGGATTGGTAGGTTACACATATCTCTAGAATTCTCTAGAGATATGCATGTTTCCTCACGATGTTTTCCTTCGCCGAAAAGCGTGTGATAAATTGCAATTATCAATTACACAAATGAGTTTAAATAGAAAAACTCATTGGTGCCTGCCCGGGTTTGAACTCGTGTTCCCCTCGAACGAGTCGCACGGTCTCACTGCTGGGCTATCACAGCTATCACAGCTTTTTTAGCAACTATCAAATATCACCTAAATTCATAAGCATACCATAGAAAACTTACGAAGTGTTTCTCGCAGCGATGTATTCTTCTGTAACATCGGCATATACCCTCCACGTGGCCCGCCTTTTCGTGCTCACAACCCACCAGCGCTCCGAATCCGGTGATAAACTTTTTTGCTGTTCGAATGGACACTGCAATCAAAATTTCCTTGTTATCCTCTTACATTCTTACAAAATGCTAAAAAAATAACTGACAGACGTTATTACCAAATAAAATGAGATAGCTTCTACTGTTCCTTCGTAGTCGTCTGAAATTGTTTATTTTATTTATCTTTAAATTATAGACTTTACTTTATCTACAGTTTTATTATAAGTAACTAATACAATATGGTTTATTATACAGTTTTATTTTAAGTAAGTTATCGAAGTGATATGTAGAACCTTCAATTAACAATTGATGTTCGATTAGATTTATTAATAAACTAGCTGTGCCAACGGCTTTGCCCGGGTGGAAATCAGTGTCACAAAATTGTCCCGATTTGCAATTTTAATCATAAAAGTAATTATTGTAAGTTAAACATAAGAGATAGAGACATGATCGACATGTCGCGAGAGACATGTCGCGGACTTTTTTAGTATTTTTGTAGATCTACAATTTTCGGTACATCACTTTAGTGTATCTCGCTTACGCGGCGCACGTGAGTAAAGCTCCCAACATGCGACGGTTCTTTTACAACCGCGCGACCTCTTCAATAAAGTTTCAATAAACCGGTAAAGTACTATTAACCTAAACCTTTTAGTAGAATTGCACTATCTTTAAGTAAAAACTGTAAAAAAAATAGTTCAGTAGATTTTGAGAAAATCGATCACATACAGACAGTATTACCCATAAATTGTTTAACATGGTGTCTTACATAGATCCGGAGGGCATGATCACTGATCTATGTATATGATTGTACAAACCCCGTCATTAGGGCAACTTTGTGCTGGCAAAGAAATGGTCAACTCGATTATTGAAGTATATCTTTAGTGTTACCAATTTACTTATTTCCAATTTATTCATGTTATTTCGTGTACCGAAAATATATATATTGTATAGTATGCGTGTCTATTGAGTTTATCGTAACAGTAACACGTTCATTTCATCACCTACACAGATCTCGACAGTGCACTGTAATTTCTCCTGCTCAGAACGATCGCGTGCTACCAATACGGCATACATACAAAAAAGTAAACTAATTTGTGATCTAAATAGCATTGGAAGTAGTGAATGTGGTATTTCTTTCGATTGGCTTATTAACTTCGTCTACATCCTATAAAACGATGTATAGTTATTCATTAGCAGGCAATTAATACTTATTTGTGACCTTTTGTGTTATTACGATATAAAGTTGCAATTAAATTCATATTACTTTTATGACCAGCTAAAATAATAAAAGCATACCCTAAAATTATCGTGATTTTCAAATAATACAAATGGTAAAGTTAAAATAGAAATTTCAATAAGTCTACAATTAGAATTAGATATATTAGGTAACTGGAGTAATTTCCTAAATTATTTTTTATTCAATGTTACAGATCAAAGATAATTCCTACATCTAAAAAAAAAATATTTCAAAAACTTATACATACTACATACCTATTACTACAGTTTTAGGGGAAATGACTACTTAAGCCATAAATGTTCCTGTTTTCAAAAGATATATTAAATTTGTTATAATTTTACGAATTCGTAAAACACAATAAAGGTCTCTAGGCTTCTATTAGGCAATTATAGTGCATATATAGGTGCATGTTCCCTTGGAAATCCCATGACACGTCAATTACAAGCAATAGTAAGGGGAAATGCCCTATAATAGACAAAGAACAACTGCAGTCATTAGCTTTACAATAGACAAAGTTTGGATTAAAGAACTTACGCTGAGATTTTGGAATTTTATTGGTCTGAGCATTGGTTCTTCATTTGAATTTTATGTTCTTAGTAGCCAATTACCCTCTTTTAATTACAAAATCATAATTAATAAAGAGAATTTCATCATACGAATGAGACGTGTGGCATTTATAACAGAGAATAGTTCTCGAAAAATGAAAAGTTCATTTTTCGAGAAGTGTAGCTACTCCGCGAATAAAACAACCAGAATATATTAGTATAAAGAAAATCATTGTTCTTGAAAATACTAATGCATTTTTATTATGAACTAAGGATCTCTAAAGTTGTTCATTTGCTAGAAGGTTAAATTTAAAATGGTTGAGAAATACATAATAGTTTTATAATCAATTTCTCTGTGAAGAATTTCAAATGAATTCGATAAAATCTGGTTCAGTTAATACCACAACATATCAAATGAATCAATAAAGCGAATGTAATATTTTCTTGGATTCATTAAGTACGTATTTCGTGTTTATGTTTGCCTAAAATAAAAACATGAAGTAACTTTCAGAATCACACATGCGTGATGAAGGACTAAGAAATCGTTGTTTACGTATGATTAATTGGTAATCGATTACGCTACTTTAAAGAATAGCATGATGAATTAAATTTACTGAAACTCGTCTTCATATTATACTCCACAGTGCAGTCTGTAAATAATCAGACGGTTTGACCTTTATTAAAAGAGTTTTCATACGTTTTTCATATTTTTATAATATACTAGCAATGCCCCGCGGTTTCACCGCGTACGTACCGATCTCGTGATAGTGTATGGTGTATGGAAGGTATTAAATAGGTACACAAGTACATTGCGCTACAATTGTTATGGCATTATTTTCTTTATATGACATTTTAAAATTCGTTACATCTTTTGATTGGAATGTCCGATTTTAATATTTTAAGAAGTATTCTACAGGTATTGAAACAGTTTTAACAGAACAGATTAATACGGAGATATGAATAAAATGGTTTGATTATTGTCGGCACTTTTATTAACGTTTACAATGTAAAAAAGTTGTTATATTGGAATAACTATAATAGTCAGACATATGGTATCGCGGATTTTTTTGTGGTGATATCGATACGTTCTATAATACTGTAGATCATTTTTTTGCTCTATCATAAATAGTTTCCGCAGCGCACGCGTTGAAAATTTTTATGATTAAATTTTTCACACCTTATTACAATTTTATTAGGGATCCCTAGTCTTTTTGAAAACGTTATATAGCCTATGTTCCTCAGTAAAAAAGCATCTTTCTAATGGTGAAAGAATCTTTGCGTGAAAACATTACGAACATACAAATCTTTGCTCTTTATAATATTAGTATAGATATCACTATATAGTATAGATATTATACATACACAATCTTTAAAAAATCCACGTGCATCCGAGGAAACTGCAAAAACCCACGGAAAATGGGGCTAGAAATGATTTTAGAAGTATAGCCGAGGAAGCAGTTAAACAGTAATGCTGCCAATAACCCATAACCCGTTTTAAAGTAACAAAAAATATAGTGATTGAATAGATAGAACCATAGGCTAGTTTGCGGGCATAGAATATTAAATAGTTTCATTTTGCGTATCTTTAAAATAAAGATACTTGAGTACGTCAATCTTTTGATACAAATAAACACATTACTGAAGTGGTGAATTGATAGATATGCGTCGAAGGTTACAGGTTCGAAGACCTAGATAAAGATAAATAGGTAATTCCCTTCTTTCGTTAAGTAATGGGTGTCGCAGTTACGCCGAAACGAAAGCTGTGACATAGTCTTAAGCATACATGCTTCGTTCATGCTTTAATCATACCCATAATATATGTACCGAAAATAAAATCTTATTATTTCACACTTTGGCTGTGAGGGATAAATATTTAGAAACAAAGCATTAAAAGTTCATGGGACGTTTATACAGTTATAAGATAGAAATGCTATTGGCGCTTAGCCATAATGCAGGAACAAGAAGTATCGGAATACACTTTTTAAATAAAGTTAATACTAAATAATGAGAATCGGTAACAGATAATACGGCAGCAGTATCGAATAAAAGAATACAGCCTCTCATTTTCAATCATTAACAATGTCGTTAATAGGCCTTCTGAAATAGGAGACTATAGAGGAAATAAAGGTTTTCCTTAGAGAGTTCTTGAGATGGGATGGTTCTTCAAAATGCTAATCCGCTTTAAGCTGGCGTGATAGGATAAAGCTTCCTTCTAAGGAAGTCATGTTTTCTGCTGTTTTTTCTGGCAATAGGACAACAAAAGGCCGCCAATAAATGAAATATTAATTTTAAAGAAACATTCTTATAAATATATTAACTATTACAAACATTTGGTTTCAGAAATTTTGTTTGGTTTTATACTTTTAATCTTTTGTTTCGTACAATGACGTACTTTCCTATATATCTTAGCCCTATATACAAAAGGAATGTCTGTTAGTAGTTATGAACCATATAACCTTGCACTTGTATCGAACGCATTATTCGCAAGCTTTCAATGTTGAACATTTCATTCGAGTCTACATTTTAATAATATTTAGTCGTTTGTAAGTTGCTTTAAACTCTACATGTTCGTACGGACAAAGTTTAAAACATTTAACCTTCAAAATTTACTTTAATGTTTTGTTTACTCAGCAAAGTCGAATTTGGTCATTTGGCAGAAACAAACTGCGGATCATATAGCAATATAATGGTATATTAAATTCAAAGTTCACTTTTAAAGATTAGTTTCTAACATACCTTAATCGTATGCTTCTAAATGTATATATAATTGTTATTTCCTATTAGTCAGAAATATTTTATACGTCGCGAGTGACATTGTGGTTAATAAATAGTTATTTTAAGTTATTTAGGTTTCTTAAATACTCACTCTGAAACAGTCGTCTGAAACCGCGTAAACGGTTACATCTCTATCAGCGACTCCAACCATATACGCTTCGTCCATGTTCAACGAGCTCATGTTTAGACCTAGATGCTCCTCTGCACCGGAATCTTCGAGCCATGAGCCCACCATATCGCGGACCCACGTCCAAGTGTCAATACCAATTGTATCATTCATCGTTAAAAAAGTTTATACAAACTTTTAAAAGGAATTATGTCACAGTAAACACGCAACACTTTCAATTTCGCCAAATATATCTGCGACCATCATTTGGACGTGCAAAGTATAATTTCTGCGTCGTAGTGACGGGAGGTTCGGACTAATACTGCCAGGCCGGTAAAACCGGTGCCCCGCGTCTCGCGCTGCACTTTACTAAATAATTGGCTTTCTACCACACGCTGGGAAAAAATCTCCGCACATTGTGATGAGACACACGCGTAATGCGTTTCCCGAGCGCTGGAAATCAATCTAGTTTTGCACTAGCCATTAGTATACACGATTGATAAAAAACATATGAATGACATAAAATGTCAGAACAAAGTTTCCCGATACGGGAATGTTATTCTCGGTGCGATTTAACTTTTATAAAACCAACTTGTTACCGAGTATACAATTTACTCAATTCAATTTTATATATGAAGGCCGATGCCATTTTGTAGAATCCATTATAACGAATCGTTAACACTTTCATGAACAATTCTAATAATGACGCTAACGTCTTGATTAGTGTAGAGGTCTTAATCTTAGATCTATGTAATTTTATTTCAGCTTAAAAATACAATTTTAGAATTTAAAATTAGATAAAGTATGATTTGTTGTTAAATAAATAACAATGCATTAAATATATAAATTGTTGCTTTCAAACGACATTGAACTGTAGACTCTGTTATTCTGTTATTCTAAAAAGTTTTTTTTGCGTAAGATTTAAAAGTAAAATAAAATTATAAGTTCCAAATGTTTTATTTATTTATTACATTTTTTAGTCACTAATCGTATCTAAAAACTCGAGCTAGTATAACATGCCTGCAGATAGTTAGAGTATAGAGCAATCATAATTTACACGTTAAATGTCAAATTGTGTCATACCCCAAAAAAATTACTCAAGTACTATAGACAATTGTTCCTCATTTTAGTATTATTAGATTTTTATCCCCTCTCCATCTTGATTGGTCTTAGATTTTTGTAACGGATCTCTATTGAATTAGAGAAATGTATAGAGAAAAGCTTAAAGTTAGTATTTTCACCATCCAACAATGTCATTGATGATGCCAAGTTGATGGCTAGTAAAATAAATAAAAAAACTTCCTAACACTAAAAAGTAACAGCCTGTGACTCTCCCTCTGCTGAGCATAGATATAAATGGAGAGAAGGATTGGAGCTAAGACTTGCCACGGTGCTCCACTGCAGATTGGAATCCATATATCCCTAGAATTCTCTGCAGGTTTCCTCACGATGTTTTCCTTCACCGAAAAGCGTGTGATAAATTCGCACGGTCTCACAGCTGGGCACAACACATCACAACTGCCTCTTAACCTTGTTTTGTTTGCTAATTGTTAATAATAAAAAAATACAGATATCCATGTACCGTATTCTCGTATGTAAACGTCAGAGTCAGTACTAAAACGTCATTAATGACGAATTCATTTCGTAACTGCGGAGTTTTTCACCGTGCTTCTCAATTAAGAGCTTAAACGGAATTTATATCACAGTAAACAGCACTCAATACTTTCAATTTTGCCAAATTTTATATATCTGCAACCATCTGGACCTGCAAATTATAATCTATATTTATATTTATACATATTATAAAACATAGTCTCCAGAATCTATACATATGTGATCGATTTTCTCAAAATGTACTGAACGGATTTTTGTACAGATTTTACTAAAAGGTAGTGCAATTCCAGAAGGTTTAGGTTATTAGTAAATCACCCTTTTTATGTAAATTGTATTAAAGAGGTCCCTCAGTTGTAAAAAACTCGCCTGCTGGGAGCATAACTCGCGTGCGTGCAGTAAACCAAAAGATTATACCAAAGCAATGTACTAGAGAATTATAGATCTATAAAAATACTATAAAAAATCCGCAATAGCATGGTCTATCACTTATGGTTAACTCCGTTACTACCTTTATGTTCAAAATTTCAATTCAGGAAAATTTTGTGACACATTTATTTCCACGCGGACGAAACGTAGTTAATAGAAGCTAGTATAATATATGTACAACACCAGTGTAAGAAATTTATAGAATTAGGCGTTACTTTAGGCGGAGATCCATAATACAAAAGTAATAATAAAATTATTTTGCTATAATCCGCGAAACAGTAAATAGAAAATATATATAGTGTTTAATGTATAGTGGACTATCAGTATTTTCATACCCGATACGTGCAGGATTCGTAAAAACACATGCACAAACCTTCACCACTTACACCACAATACACAAGCACTATACAGGTTCACTATCACAAACTCAACAATCGTTTCGCTCCGCAACCGAAGCATCATCAGGAGATACGACTCTGGAGTCTATCTCCTATCGCGGATTATAGCAAAATAATTTTATTATTACTTTTGTACCAGTGTAAGACTTATATATATTTTGAGTTTGATAAACTATTCCTCTCTTCGATGTCCTCGGACAGCGTGTGTGTTAATTACACGAACGGTAGAAGTTCGCCTTACAAACATTATTCATGACCTTCTCAGTTTAAGAAACTTTATCATCGAGTCAGTTTTACGTACAATGTGTTTAAGATCGCGCGACTTGAACTGTTTTTGTTTTTTCACGCTCGATATGAAATTGTTTCTTGTTTTTTTTTCGTTGTGCGAACTCATTTTCGCCTTGAAAGACACCGGAACGCCGTATGGATATATCGCAAATTGTATGTAATGTTTTACACATAATTTGTAATGTTTGATTATATTATTTATGTATTTATTTTTACCAAATCCATAATTCTTTAACTATTAAATTAGAAAATATTAGTTTAGTTTTTACATACAGCCAATAACGGATTTTAAGTATATTAACAGTGATCATTTCTTTGTAGTAAGAACGCCAGAGATGTGCGTATGTGTGGAGAAGCGTGTGTGTACATCATACATATCAGGCTTCCTTATGTTAAAATATATGAAAAAAAGTGTGTGGGTGTTTGGTTGTATGTGCATGATATATGTATAATTGTAGTTTTAATTAATGTATTTTGAATTATATCCGGTTTTTTTTTAAAACAAACCTTTGAGTTATTAAATATATCAATCTAGGTGAAATTGAGATTATAGCTAAGCAATCGACATAGTCTTCGAACAGTGCGTGTTGCCAGTGATGACCTACGGATCCGAAACGTGGTCGCTCACTATGGGCCTTATAAGAAAGCTCAGAGTCGCTCAGCGGGTGATGGAGCGAGCTATGCTCGCAGTGTCTCTATGACATCAAATCGGGAATGAGGAGATCCGTAGAAGAACTAGAGTCACCGACATAGCACAGCGTGTCACGAAGCTGAAGTAGCGATGGGCGGGGCACATAGTGCGGAGAACCGATGGGCGCTGGGGTCTTAAGGTGCTGGAATGGCGACCCCGAACCGGAAAGCGCAGCGTCGGTAGACCCCCTACGAGGTGGACAGACGACCTCAAAAAGGTCGCAGGGAGCCACTAGATCCAGGCGGCTTAGGAACGTGTGGTGTGGCGATCTCATGAAGAGGCCTATATCCAGCAGTGGACGTCCATCGGCTGACGAAGAAGAAGAAGAAGAATCGGCATATCGGGTTCCCTTCATACATAAATTTAGTGATTGAAATATTATATTATTTAAATTTATACGATCATATGCAAAAAGGCACAATTACACTAAGGTTAAAGTCTTTATTACTAAATTTGTTATGACATGTAGCACTGTAATATTAACCGTTTATTAGCGATTTTTAATAATTTAAGTATTTGTATTTTTAATTAACGATTGTCCTGTTGGCGCAGGTGACCTACCTTAGCTGTGTAAGTCGCGGGTTCGAGTCCCGCCGAGGGCCAACATTTTCTAAAAACAATTTCTTGGTTTGTCGAGTTTAGGTGTATTTATGTATTTATGTATTTGAAAATGATATATGTATATATTTACCAGTAACCGTCACCCATAACATAAATATGTATTAAGTTACTTCGGTGACAGACGACCGAATGTGTCACATATATTTATTTACTAAAATTAATTTTAATTTGTATAAATTTGTAGAACTTTAGTCCAGCGTAAGTGTAATTTTGTTACGTATGAACTACATAACACAACTATCACATTACACTAGCACGGCACATATCCGCTTAGACAATATCAATCATTTCACCCCAACCAATTGCAGCATCATCAGAAGATCGGTTCCTCGTCGACATGACAAATACTTTGCGATTTGCGATTTTACGTAATGATAATTGTTTATAGTGCATGCGTTTTATGTATCCTGCAATCATAAGGTATGAAAACGAATATTACACTTTACATTTATCGGGGATTATAGCAAAATAATATGACCACCCTACCGTAACCCGGCAGCCTACCGTAACCCGGTGATTCTTCGCACCCTCCGCCCCACCGTTACCGAGACCCCTGCCGTAGTCGGGAATAGTGGGGCTGCCGGGAACTGAGGGCCGGAACTTTCTGGACACTTCCATATGGGGGTTGTTGCCCATAGTCACCACGCTGGGCAAACGGGTTGGTGACCGCAGAGCTGACTGATTTGACACTAGAGGCGCTGCTGCCCGCCACTGGCCTGGATTTTAAGTCAGCTTAATTGGATGGTTATACCGCCATCAGTCGGTCGCCATAGCCTCGTCTGTTATCGGCAGGGGGCACCGCGTGCAGGTGAGGTTGACATTTGGGAGCACTGGTTGATATGCGTACTCCCCTTACCCCCCAAATGTTGAATGTATGAAACGACAAAAAATTGGGCTAATTATAACTTTTGTATTATTTAGTTAATTAGTAAATACGGTTTGTTTCTAGTTTGCATCTTATTAGCACATATTTTGTGAACTCGTTTTTAATTATATGAAGCAATAATCGCCGTGGGATTCCATTACACTGAATATGTTGCAGGTTGCTTTTCAACATTGACCTTATAGAATACAACTTTCGAGAATTCAAAATAACTATGTATTCATGAAATTCTTGCTAGCATATTTGATTTGTTTAAACTAAAAAATAACCTAAGACACATTTTGTTCGTTTAAACAAATAATCACATTATAATAACATTATAAAGGTTTACTTTACTATACTACTTTTAAATAACTCGACTGGCCTGATGGCGCAGTTGGTAGTGACCCTGCCTTCAGCCTTCGGTGGGTCGTGGGTTCTTATCCCGCCGAGGGTCAACGTGCGTATAAGTGTCACATATATTAAAAATATATATATATGTATATATTTACCAGCTGCTCGTCACCTATAATACAAGTATTAAGTTACTTCTGGGACCGTCGATCGTGTCGAAGTGTCCCATATATTTATTTATTTATAATAAGAAATGCATAAGCTACGATCTTTCAATATAGCTACTCTTCTACCTAGACCAACATAACAACGACGACTGGATTAAGAATATTTGAATTTAAATTTTAAATATACAACGTTCCAGAAATAAAAATATCCGTTTATATTTTTTTTTGCCATCGATCATGTGATTTTTAATTATGAAAGTTTATCAATAACCTAAGACACATTCCATTCGTTTTAACAAATGAACGTATTACAATAACTATAAAAGTAAAATAAAGTAGCGGCCTGTTACAATCCCACTGCTGGCAATAGGCCTCCTTTCTCCGTTTCTGGAGAGAAGGGTCGGAGCTAAGACCTACCACGCTGCTCCAATGCGGATTGGTAGGTTACACATACCTCCAGAATTCTCTAGAGATATGCAGGTTTCCTCACGACGTTTTCCTTCACCGAAAAGCATGTGATAAATTGCAATTATCAATTAGACACATGAGTTTTAATAGAAAAACTCATTGGTGCCTGCCCGGGTTTGAACTCGTGTTCCCCTCGAAAGAGTCGCACGGTTTCACCGCTGGGCTATCACAGCTCTCTAAAATAACTATACAAAAGTTCAAATCTAATCTATAAGATTGACAATATTTATAATTCATACTTAACATACCATCAATAATAATCAATGTATATTCAATAAATTAATTAATATACTAATATACAATTCATATATATTGTAATTACCACTAACCATCCTCCATTTGCGTTTAATCAAAATATCGCAAAATCAAGACATTGCAATATAATAAAAAATATATATATTTATTTACAACAAAAATGTACAAGTTATATCTATCTGAAATAACTTACACGCTAGTACTGTACAAAAAATAAATACTATATAATAAATATTGTAAATATAAATTAAAAACCTAAATTTTAAAATAAAATATAGAAGACATAGAAATAAAAAAAAAACAAAGTGCCGGTAAATCCTTAGGAAATAGTTAAAAATCTGAAAAACTCATGGGACAAGTGACTTATATTCCAAGAATATGATATTACTATCATATCGTTGTTACAGGGCACTACATACCTAAATTACATAGTGTTTAAAGTAAAAAAGTAAAGTAACAGCCTGTTACTATGCCCACTGCTGGGCTAAGGCCTCCTCTCTCCGTTTTTGGAGAGAAGGATTGGAGCTAAGACCTACCACGCTGCTCCAATGCGGATTGGTAGGTTACACATATCCCTAGAATTCTCTAGAGATATGCAGGTTTCCTCACGATGTTTTCCTTCACCGAAAAGCGTGTGATAAATTGCAATTATCAATTAGACACATGAGTTTTAATAGAAAAACCCATTGGTGCCTGCCCGGGTTTGAACCTATGTCGTCTCTAGAGAGTCGCACGGTCTCACCGCTAGGGTATCACAGCTTCACATAGTGTTTAGTATTTAATTAAAGAGTAAATAATATCGAAATTTTTAAACTTAAGAAAAGATCTCATTATCTCTACGATAAAGTATTATAAAATAAATAAAAATATCTATACAAATTCATTATGTATAACGCAACCATTAATGAATAAACTTGAGCACTTATGAATTAAAACAAAATATTTTTGTAACCTTTACCACTGTTTTATTTTTATTTATTTACAAAAATTACAATATTTTATACATAGTTGTGGTTGACCTTTACCTCGTTTCTATTCTGCGACATCTTGTGCACATGCATCGATATCATATATATATGACATATCGTTGTATACTCTGTAGGTTTAGGTATTTAATCAAATGTAAAAAAAGTTCTTTTTAGTACGCAGATTACAACACATTATATTACCCTTAATATTATTCACATTAATTTTTTCAAAGCATTTTAAATTATCGATTGTATTTGCGCCATTTTAATATGGCATGATTGCTTTCAATAATTATAAAAACTTTGAAAGAAACAAATATAATTATTATTTAATGTAATCTATTGTAATCTGTCTATTTTAAGAACCTTTTTTTGACAAGTGACATGACACATGTATTTTAAACCTTTTCTAGAAATCGATGATGATTAGCAGAGTTAGCAACTCATTTGTTGGTCTCGCTATTCGCATCTATAATAAAATTCCTCAATCCATTCTAGACCAGTGTACAGAAAGATTCCAATCAAGTGTAAAAAATATGCTTATACGTAAAGCATATTACAAAATTGAAGATTATTTGGATGATAAGAAAGCCTGGATTTGAAAATCCTTTCAGCTTCATACAAGACAGCGGTTTAATAATGTATAATTGAAAATATTTAAAAGATTGACCGCCGAGTTTCTTGCTGGTTCTTCTCGGTAAGAGCAACATTCCGAACCAGTTGTTGCTTCATTAATCATATTGATGCTTGACGATTCAAAAGTGCCTGAAATGGTTTATTTGAATAAAGATTATTTTGATTTGATTTGATTTGATGGAAAATATTAAACATTATGGTATGGTATGTATACGACATTATCACAAAGTGACTTAATAAAATACTGATATTGTGTTACATCAGTAATTACTGTTACTGTCGCCAGAAATTTCATTTAAGAAGTTTAATCTGTTTCTGCATCTGGTGAATATATTTTATAAAGTTAAATGTTTATGCTTTTACTATAAAAAGTATAAACATTTAATATATTAAATTAAATAAATATTAAATTCTATAAAAGAACTATTTCATTAAAGGAGTTATTTTCACGTATTCAGTTTTACGTCAATTTCTTTATTTGTAGATCATATTTTTGCAATAAAATGTTCGGCACACCTGAGTCATATGATTTGTTTGTGTACTTTTTGTTAACGATTTAAACCTATGAAATATATGTAATCATATGCGATAGAGACGATTGGCGAGTACTACTTGACCGTGGTCGCGCTTTATCTTTTGTAATCCTTGATTATGAAGGAGTAATAATATTATTGAATTCATATGAAAATTAAACAACAATTTTTTTTCGCTTCTCAAATGCCGTAATACTTACTAATTATGTTATCTTGTATATAAATTCTCGTGTCACAATATTAGTTCCCATACTTCTCCTAACCGCTTTGACCGATTTTTATGAAATTTTATTAGCATATTCAGTAGGTCTTAGATTCGGCTACTATCTATTTCTCATACCCCTAAGTTATAAGGGCTATCCACCCCTAACATAAGCTGTGATAGCCGTGATAGCGGTGAGACCGTGCGACCCTTACGAGGGGAACAAGAGTTCAAACCTGGGCAGGCACCAATGAGTTTTTCTATTAAAATCTCATATGTCTAATTGATGATTGCAATTTATCACACGCTTTTTGGTGAATGAAAACATCGTGATGAAAACATATCTATAGAGAATTCTGGAGATATGTGTTACCTGCCAATCCGCATTGGAGCAGCGTGGTAGGTCTTAGCTCTAACCTTCTCTCCAGTAACGGAAAGAGGAGGCCTATTTTCAGCAGTGAGATTGTAACAGGTCGCTACTTACTTGCTTGCCTTTACCCCTAGCATATATTTTTTGTTTTTTTGGGACAATATTTTTTGTTTTTTACAATGTAACTTGAAATTCCCTAAAAATAATTTATATGACAAAATTACTAGTGAGCTAGTTTCTTATATTTTTATAATCGTGTCATATAGAAGTATGATGTTTGTACATATAAAATTTTTCAGGTCCAGGGATGACAAAAAACACAACTTTATCAGAGGAAACGAGAAGATCGTTAACCGTTATTGCTTTATGGCCTAGCAGCGATTGGCCCGGCAGCGAAGAGGAAACTTGTTACCTTAGTCTCCAGGGAGCAGCCTGCGTAGCGAGATATCTCGATTTTCAAAAAAGGAAAACCTTGGTACATTTAATTTTAACCTCTTAAGTAGTTTATTTCGTTAAACGAGATGCGCTTCTAGTGGCGAGTTTTGTTATCCGCAGGCTTATATATACGTGTTGGGCATAGTGTTATAAAAAATAAAATAGTATATTTTTGGATCATAATTATCAAGATAAAAGAAAAGGCGCTGTTAATATATATATTTATTTGAGTTAACTTAATAAAAAAAACTTCACAAGTTTCACTTTTTTATAAGTATTATTTTGTAATATAATATTTTAGTTTAATATGATATGTATAATAAAATATGTATATGTACCCTTTAAGCATGCTAGGGTCACTTCAAGAAGACGTCAACAATTGTAAGCGACAACTTATGTTGAATTTTGGATATCTTCAACTGTGTCAGTTTTGAGAACTAAAAAAACATAAAAATAGTTTAAAAGAAGATACTATTTTAACAAAAGTAATATTTATGATATTTTTTATATTCGTCTTAAGCATTATGAAATACATATGTTGATGACGTATATATCCGTCACAGCCACTTAAGAGGTTAACCATCCTCACTTATGTATATGCAATTATTACATATAAATAATTTATTTAGTACAAAAACTGACAGTTGTTTTTCAGTGCTGAATTAATATTATACTTAACTGATTTTCAGCGCATGAAACTCCTTTATTAAATCATCAATAACACCATCATTATTCACATAAAGCTCAAAACAAATCAAAAAGCTGTCATAGTCCAGCGCTGAGACCGTGCGAGTCTTTCGAGGGGAACACGAGTTCAAACTCGGGCAAGCACCAATGAGTTTTTCTATTAAAACTCATGTGTCTGATTGATAATTGTAATTTATCACACGCTTTTCGGTGAAGGAAAACATCGTGAGGAAACCTGCATATCTCTAGAGAATTCTGGAGATATGTGTAACCTACCAATCCGCATTGAGCAGCGTGGTAGTTCTTAGCTCCAACCCTTCTCTCCAGAAACGGAGAGAGGAGGCCTATTCCCAGCAGGACAGTAACAGGCCGCTACTTTACTTTACTTTATTCATATAATATCATCATTGATATTTGATCAGGTTTAATTGTTTGCCAGTTGAAATCGATATGAACAACTATATTGTGAAATAAATATTCAAAAAGTATAGCTGCTATATAAAGTTTTTAGCACACTCTTGATATTGGTAGAATCAAGAATTTGGTATATCATTTCTGATTTAATACAGCGGTTGCGCGATTCTGTCTTTACTAGATGACCTTTGAAATCATTCTCCAATCCGCAATTGTTTATATATTTTACTTCAGACAAGGTCCCTTTTTAAATTTAAAAAAATTGAATGTTATTGTGATATTTGTTAATAAAATAATAATTTAAAATGTTCAAGGATTTCTGTGCTAATATTCCGAGTTAATACTTAGTGGTAGCGCCTGAAAAATTGTGTACAAAAATCTGAATAAGAATAAATTGCTATTATTATTTCAGGTGATAATAAGCGGCTACTTAGACGCTTCATTCTCACCAGTCGTGCGATCATTGACAAAGCCGTATATTCAACGAGGTTACAACGTCGTCATCATGGAAATCTTTCCCGTACTTATCCGTAGTTATCCAATGTACATATATTTTTTATTTAAATAAGTGTTACCCAATCGCAATATTTTTATCGAATACATAAATCCCTTATTTAAAGAGTGGTGGTGAAAACAGCGACGCGATTCTGTACTTTCCTGCGTAGTTCATGCATATTTTAATTTTAATATTTAATATGTTTCTACTGAAGCCGACACGAAGTGCATGTGTGTTCTCCTTGGGTTTAGCGCAGCGATGAAAACGACGGAGATTATGATAATGCGTTTTATTTGGCGAATAACAAAGTATGAAAGTTATAAGAAAAAATATATGAGTTGCCGTTCATAAGTTTGAATTTGTAGCGTCTGACGTTTGACAGCTGATTGTCAATCAGCTTACTCTGGATGGCCAATCACATTCGCTGTCAGCTGGCGTTCCGTTTTGGCCTCGACAGTTCCTAAATAGAAATTCGCATTTCTATATACTAGGCATTTTTAGATTTTATGTGTTAAGAGCTGTCCGGTCACACGTTGCTGTGGCTTTGTCTGGTTTCGAATTCCTCTCGAAATTCATTTTTTATCAACATGCGGTTTTCAGTGCGGAGCGCTTACAGTAAAAAATGCTCCTATAGCCACCAAACTGAACATGAACATCCGCTGGATCATTCTTAACATTTTCTGAAAATGTCATTAATCGGTCTAGCCGTTTCGGAGTCTATAAAGGACATATAGACAAATATTAATTTTATATATATGAAAAAGAAGTTTTAGTTATATATTCTATCTCTAATGTCAAAATTAAGAGAGGTTTACGTTAATAAGATAGCATACTTATATTAGAAAGTTACTAAATTTTTACTTTCAGTATTTGTAAAATACACTTGAATTATTTTTCCGACAGAGCAGCCCGCATCACCAAGCCATTAGGACACATCTTGGGGGAGTTTCTAGCAGAGCTCTCTCGAAGGGGACTATCTCATACTGAGCTAGAACTGCTCGGTGGAAGCCTTGGTGCTCATATAGCAGCATATGCTGCCAATCGTTACCATGAACTGACGAATTTCAAACCTGCTAGGCTAACAGGTAAGTTGCCTTATTCAAAATCTTTATGTGTAAAAACTCTCTCGACACCGTGTGCGTTTACGCTAATCTTCAAAACTACTGAACCGATTCCAACAATATTTTCTAGGTAGTTTTATTTTGATCCAACTTAAAGGAAACGATAGTTTTATCTTTTATCTCAAGGGCTCTAATTTACTTGTAAGTTCTAAGTTTGCGATAGATGTCAGTGTAATATTAAGGTTTTTTATTCACGTGTCAAAATCATCCCTCGTTATCAAAGACTACAGAGTACATACTAAAATAAGTTATAAAGTAAGTTCTATATCACGATACGCGATATATATAGAAGCTTCTTAAAGTAGCGGCTTGTTACGATCCCACTGCTGGGAATAGGCCTCCTCTCTCCGTTTCTGGAGAGAAGGGTTGGAGCTAAGACCTACCACGCTGCTCCAATGCGGATTGGTAGGTTTCACATATCTCCAGAATTCTCTAGAGATATGCAGGTTTTTTCACGATGTTTTCCTTCCCCGAAAAGCGTGTGATAAATTGCAATTATCAATTAAACACATGAGTTTTAATAGAAAAACTCCTTGGTGCCTGCCTGGGTTTGAACTCGTGTTCCTCTCGAAAGATACGCACGGTCTCACTGCTGGGCTATCACAGCTCTTAGAAGCTTCTTATGAAAAAAAAAAACATTGTAAATTTAGCGGAAATTTAAGAAAACTATGTTATTGAAATAGTTAAGACAGGTCCTCTAGTTCTATTTTTTTATTATTTCGGATTAAACATATTCAGGCATAGATCTTATTGCTCTATGCTTGCTAGTACATTTAGTACTTTAAAATAAATATAAAAATAATTTAAAGTACATAAATATTATTATGTACTTTAAAACATCATGTAAATTAAGAAACATGCGAAGAATAAATATATTGCAACGTTAGATTGTAGCTTGTAGCTTCATACGTATGTGTATGTAACTGCCATTGTGAAGTTGTACAAGTATAACATCATTTTAATTTTAACATTGGCTCCATACATTTCGTACCCCGATGTAGTGACTAGCGGTAGGAGGACTTAGGAGCCACCTTCAGCAGAAATGCTAAAAATACTCATTGAGTTGCTGTGTAGTTGCTATACAACGAGTATCGAGGTGGAGTAATATTTAGCAGATAGTTAAGTTCTTTCTCGTAGAATTAGCATAGAAACATATAGCGTATTGAATATGGACGAAAACTACGCAGTCACTGATAAGATATTTGCAATTAGCTAAATTGCTGAATTAGTAAACCCGTTACACGAGCAATAATTATTTTCCTTTACCTATCAGTTTTATTATACTGGTGCATATATTTACTTTAGCATATATATCATCATTATTAAAAATTAACAGCTATAAACTTTCGATATACTTATAAGTTAATAGAGTTTTTATTATTCAGGATAGGTCGTTTTAATATGCGGCATTTCTTTAAAAACTTAAAAGTGTGAAAAGACTTCAAAAAATGTATCTTAAACCACTTCTGAACTTGGGTGTTTACTGATGATTTTAGTTGGTGTCGATTATTGTACATAATTAAATTGACCCTAGCTCTCAATTGGCCCTAACATATCGTGATGTAAGTAAATCTCTACAAATATAACCAAGATTGGTTATAAACCTTAGGCAAACAAAATCAAATATCAAAAACAGATAATTTATAGAATTAGGCGTTACTTTGCGGAGATCCATAATACAAAAGTAATAATAAAATTATTTTGCTATAATCCGCGATACAGTAAATAGAAAATATATATAGTGTTTAATGTATAGTGGACTATCAGTATTTTCATACCCGATACGTGCAGGATTCGTAAAAACACATGCACAAACCTCCACCACTTCCACCACAATACACAAGCACTACACAGGTTCACTATCACAAACTCAACAATCGTTTCGCCCCGCAACCGGAGCATCATCAGGAGATAGACTCCACGACAAAATCGCAAAGTCACTTTGCGATTTTGTCGTGGAGTGTATCTCCTATATAATCGCAAAGTCACTTTGCGATTTTGTCGTGGAGTGTATCTCCTGTGTGCAAAATAATTTTATTATTACTTTTGTTCAAAAACAGATCTATTTTTGACCGTCCCAATTTACAATCCCATCTATTTCTATAGATTACTATTGTGCTACTTCTATACCTCTATACATTACTATTGTATTTCTCTCGTCTCTATGCAGCTCTGGATCCTGCCGGACCGTGTTTCCGTAACCTGCCACCTTCAGAGCGCGTCAACCCTAATCTAGCTCATCACGTCGACGCGTTACATACCAATATTGATGGTTTCGGACTAGCTGATGCCGTTGGTCATGTAGATTTCTATGTAAATGGAGGTAATCAAAGAAGTTATTTGAAGCTACAATTAATCCACCATAACAAATTCATACTTTCTCAGAAAACAAGACGTTTACGATGTTTACAAGACGTAAGGACGGCTCCAGTGGAATTTTAAGATAGAATGGTACATCAGCACCTTTTAAATATTGACGTACTTTTGTAAAGCATAAGGCAGGACCCGCAAGCTCCTTTCTACTTTGTCTATTATATCGCCAATTTTTTGATTTATTATATTTATATTGTTATTTTTTGTATCCTTGCTATAACTCTCGATAATCTATCCAGCTGGTAAACGCTCAAAGCCTTTTTATATTTAATGCTTTTTAGTTTATATATAAAATATTTTACATACAAAACATCATAAATTGAAGTCTATTATTTTAAATAATACCTTGAAAGTATTATATTTTTAAAATTATATAGACTTGAAGGCAATCTTTGCTTTCGAAATATTGTTATAATTATGGATACATTACATTACATTACATTATAATTATGAATATTGAATACATTGTTACATTGAATATGAAAAAAATATTATCGCCTTGATCAAAGGACATCTAGCTTTAGAGGAATCTAGGATTAAAATTATCTACCTTCTTTCGTAAGGAAAACCTTTTGCCTATTAAATGACTATTTTATTATGTATTGTCTAGATATGGTAAAATTTAAAATTTAGGGTTTTTATTTAAAAATTTGTAAATTTGACAACGTTTCTGTCAAAAAAATTAAAATACTTCTCATACTATTAAGTTAGCTTAATGTCAGGAAACTAAAAATTTTCTCACCATCTTGTTTTACCACTTTACAGCACATAGCATTACAGCATATTCTTCTTGTCTTTATTAAACATACTACATACCGTTTGATTACAATATAAATAAAGTTTATTTTTACAATAATAAAATATTATCAGGGAAACCTAGTTCGGTTACAGGGGTCTTAAATATTAGGTCCTTACATATGAAATTGGCGTTTTGTCGTACTGGCCACTTTGATCTCAAATAATTACCTTTATGGTTAGGAATTCCAAATTCAAATTCATACAGCTATTTACTCATGCATTTGTGTTTCAAACCCCCTAATTCATTTGTTTTTTCTTCTTTTGTTTCTTTCTTTGTGTCACTCTGTTTACAAAATGGAAAACATGAAATATCGCGTTATTTACGAGTATGAGTTCCACCGTGGCACCAGTGCTGCAGAAACGGCTCGAAGGATTGATGATGTGTATGGTGACGGTGTCGCAAAAGAAAACACAGTGCGTTTTTGGTTCCAACGTTTTCGTTCTGGAAATTTCGACCTGCAGAACAAGCCTCGTGGACGGCCGGAGACCAAAGTTGATAATGAAGAATTGAAGGCTATTGTGGAAGCGGATCCATCGCAAACCACGTCCGAGTTAGCTGCAGGCTCCGGTGTTAGTGATAAAACTATTATAATTCACTTGAAGCAAATTGGGAAGGTGAAAAAGCTTGAAAGGTGGGTACCTCATGAATTGAGTGAAGCAAACCGACAAACGCGCGTCGACTGCTGCGTTACGTTACTGAACCGGCACAATAATGAAGGAATTTTAAATCGAATCATTACCTGTGATGAAAAGTGGATCCTCTACGATAATCGGAAGCGCTCATCGCAATGGCTGAGCCCTGGCGAACCAGCCAAATCCTGGCCTAAGCGAAAATTGACTAAAAAAAAGTTGCTTGTAAGTAAGTGTTTGGTGGACTAGTGCCGGTGTCGTTCACTACAGCTTTCTTAAATCTGGCCAGACGATTACGGCAGATATCTATTGTCAGCAACTGCAAACCATGATGGAAAAGCTAGCTGCTAAACAACCGAGGCTGGTCAATCGCTCTAGGCCACTGCTGCTTCAGGACAACGCTAGACCACACACTGCACAACCGACGGCTACCAAATCAGAGGAGCTTCAATTAGAATGTCTTAGACATCCACCGTACTCTCCGGACCTTGCTCCAAGATTACCATTTTTTTCGCAATTTGGATAACTACTTGCAAGGAAAAAAATTCAACTCCGATGGGGCAGTCCAAACCGCCTTCAAAGATTTTATTGATTCCCGCCCGAATGGTTTTTTTAGTAAGGGGATCAATGAACTACCTATGAGATGGCAAAAGTGCATACATAGCAATCGTACATACTTTGATTAATTAAATATATTTCATTAAAAAAAAAACGACTTTATGTTCCACCCATAGAAAACGCCAATTTCATATGTAAGGACCTAATATTAATATTAGATTTTTTTAAAGATAATTATATTTGTGTTCTTTTATATTTATGCAGCAATGTTTTTTGGTATCATAAAAATAAAGATAATGATTTACTGTGTTTTATCATTACAGGTGAATTCCAGTCGTCAATTGTGAAGAATTTTCTACTACCATGCCTCCATTTGTGTAGTCACGTGCGAGCTGCTGTATACTGGGTGATAGCGAGCATCAAACCTGATAAGTTTTTAGCTGTTAATTGCTCCTCTATACCAGATGCAAGATATGGAAACTGTTATCAGAGTCAAACACTGACGAACGTGTTGGGACCAAACACAAACTTTAGCCGACCAGGAATTTATTATCTACCTACAACTTCCAGCTATCCGTTTTATCTCGGCCAAAAAGGTGTAGAAGAAAGAAAGTTTGGTAACACTAATTATTTACTAAGTTTAACGCCCGATGAAGATATTGTTGTTTGAGTATTCTGTTTGTTTATAAATCAAGGTGAAAGTTAATATATTGTAATTGACTGGCCCGTTGGCGCTGTGGGTAGTGACAGGGTTACTTCCTTCAGCTCCGCGGGTCGCGGGTTCGATTCCCGCCGAGGGCCAACATTTTCTATAAACCATTTGTTGGTTCTTCGAGCCTGGGTGTATATATTTATTTAAGTATGTATTTAAAATTATAATTGTAGTATATTTACCATTTGTTTGTCACCCATAACACAAGTATTAAGTTACTTTGGGGACGGACGACCGTGTGTGTAAATGTCCCATATATTTATTTATTTATTTTAATTCCGACAATGTACAAAATAATTTATTAAGCGATACCTGAAATAATAATATTACCTTATATACCTTAAATAATAATATCTATTTCCTTTTGAGAAAACTCGTAGATACCTGTTGGATCACCGAATTTGGTTGGGTGCAGGCTTCTAAAAAATCGGTCGTCAGGGCTAGGGCTATGCATGTAAAATTTCCTAAGTTAACATTTTTATGACTTACATTTTATTAGGCTTTTTTTCTGTGAGAGTCTAAAAATATGGAATGGTTAAATTAGACATATTTAATTATCGTCAATTTGTTAATACCCCATTGATTAAAACGGGCTATTGACCGTCACAATAGATTACTTTAACCAGAGGATTCCTTTTGATGCCCCGCCCGGAGAAGAAGCCATGGAGAACTCTTTTCAAAGAGAAAGAGTAACAAATACCACGATGCATGTATTACTAAGATTGTAAATATAAAAAGCGTAGGATTAAAATTATTATAAAAGTCATATTTGTTTATTTCTATCATATATATTGTTGAATAATCAATCAATCGTTTTAAATTTGTTGTAGAGTTACCTTTGAACATTCATTTCATATAACATAATATATGTTGAAATTATCTGAAGTCGAAAAAACCACACATTAAAACATTTATCGAAATCTTTCTACAAAAATCAATCCAAATATTACAAAGTAGATACCTTATAGTTATTATACTTGAGTAGGGAAGTCATAGGTGAGCCTGTGAGTGTCGCAGCAAATGAGACGGAAGACGAAAGTACGTACGTACTTCTTTTTGTCTAATTACACAGAAAAAAGAGACAGATAATGATTTTTTGCTTTCTATTACTGTCGACGCACACATTGTAGGCTGGCTACTCTAGTATAACCCTTATAAGTGGTAACCTTGATTTCACTCGCGTCGATTTAATTATGTAAAGTAAAGCAGCGGCCTGTTACAATCCCACAGCTGGGAATAGGTCTCCTCTCTCTGTTTCTGAAGAGAAGGGTTGGAGCTAAGACCTACCACGCTGCTCCAATGCGGATTGGTAGGTTACACATATCTCCAGAATACTCAAGAAATATGCAGGTTTCCTCACGATGTTTTCCATCACCGAAAAGCGTGTGATAAATTGCAATTATCAATTAGACACACGAGTTTAATAGAAAAACTCATTAGTGCCTGCCCGGGTTTGAACTTGTTTTCCCCTCGAAAGAGTCGCACGGTCACACCACTGGGCTATCACAGCTCACTTAACTATGTACTATTTTGTTTTTCCTGTTCCCGAAGGAAAAAGGGCTTTTTAATCCTTATATCAATTAGGCCGGTATAATTGTACTAATTGTTAATAAATAGAATTTTAGCCGATTAGCCGTAAAAGTTTAAGAGACAGACAGACAGAAAACAGACTTTCGCATTTATATTTGTATGAATATGTTAGAAAACCGATGTGTGGTATCCAGCTGAATAGAATAGAAAACCCTCATTTCTTACCGAAGTGTCGTAAAAGGCGACTAAGACTAGTTGACCCGCCGTGTGGTATTTGGGTGAGTAGAATAGACCACCCTTTCTTCCTTTCTTTCTTTCTTATCATCGTCGTCTGGACGTCAGGCAGGCGGCCGGTCGTTAAATACCCAGCCAAATCATGTGACATGTTTCTAACATGTTGTGCCGACCCCACTTAGAGTGGAATAAGGGCAGGAGGATGATGAATGATAATGGATATGGCAGAAAGAAACATTACATCGTACAATTTTATTAAACATACAAATAATATACAACACATCGTTTATTATGTTTCAGTTAGGAGAGAATTCATGATATTCCGTATAAAAACTATCTAAAAAGCTATTTATATACATGTGTTACTAACATTCAGTCTACCGTTAACTAAATATGCTCAGTGAATAAATTTGAGCAAATACTGGAAGCCTTAAGATCATCTGTGTGGTGAAAACATTATATTCCATAAGTTATACTTCTATATAACATGATTCTTCTATTTTAAATACAACTTTAGCTATGGTATTATCTATAGATGACGTCATGTTAATTTCACAAAAGATAATGATGACATCGCGTTTTTTCTTACATTTTTACTATTACTATTTCTCACTCTATCTCATCAACCAATAGACGTCCGCTGTTGGACGTAGGTCTCTTCCAAGGACTTCAATGCTACACGATCTGTAGGCGGCACACGACTGTATTCAGCGGCTCCCCGTGACCTTTTTGAGGTCCTTTGGCCACCTATAGGCGTGCCTACATTTTGTATTCCGGTGCGGGGTTGCTACTCCAGCACTTTGATACACGAACGTCTATCGAACTTAAATCCCCTCCCTTTCGCTGCAGAAGTGACATTATTAGAACATATTTGTTAAAAATTCGAAGAAAAACAGTAATTGGGGTTCGAAGGTGGTAGTAAAGCGCTCCACACTGAAAACCGCATGTTGGTAAAATTTATCAATCTCCTAACTTTATCCCACTCTAAATGTGGTCGGCACAATTTCATCTTCCATTCTCTCCTATCATTCGTCAACTCTGGCGCTACGCCTTTAATATGCATAACATACACGTGATACGCATCTTACCTCCACAAAATTTAATCTCAAACTTGTCATCTTTTCCATAATAGATGCAACTTTCGGACTTCTCCTAACAAGCACATTACGTATTCTATCAAGTCTTATCACACCCCACAACCACCTCACTAACATTATCAACTAATTTGAATACACCATTCTTAAAATCGTACACTAGCGGCAAGAATCGTGCAGCGTGGATCCATTAAAAATTACGTACAACGACGTATGACATCAACTGATGGGATAGATATAATATAATGAGTCACAGAAGGCCCGCAGGAGAATACAGCTTGGCTGGTCGGCATATAGGAAACTTCAGTGAGTCTTTTCATCACCGACACCGCTCTCAACACTAAAGTTTTTAATGAGTGCGTCCTACCCGTAATGACATACGAAGCCGAGAGGTGAACATTGACAATGCGACTGGTGCACCAATTTAAGGTCGCCCAGTGAGCTATGAAGAAGGCTATGCTCAGAGTTTCTCTGAAAGATCGTATCCGGAACGAAGTGATCCAACAGAGAACCACAGTAACCGATGTAGCCCAAAGGATTAGCAAGCTGAAGTGGCAGTGGGCCGGTCATATTTGGCATCATATTTCGTCACATTATGGCGTGCCATAGGAGAGACCAATGTCCAACAGTGGACAGAGAGGGGTTGCTGATGATGATAAGCTCAAAAGAAGCTTTAGATCACTGAACAAACACAGAATCAACACAAAACTGCAACTCCGTCATTGTAATTTGTAATTTACAAAATGCTTCCATAAATAATCAAATAATTAAAGTGTATATTTGACGAGCTTAATCATGGCGAGCGTAGTTAATATGACGTCATCAAAGTAACAAGCGCAAACATAATATGCTAATATAAAAAAAGCATTCACTAACGCTTGTATGTGAAAAGCGTCATTATCACTATAATATATGTATAAATGTAATAGGTATGTAAAATTGAATAAATATTGCATATAAAAATATTTAGTTCCGTAAGATAATATTGAACAAAATAACACAGCATACACGAAACAGCTAAATATAGCTATAACTCAGAAATCGACTTTCAAAATTGCATTCCATTCAGATCTCAAATAAGTAATACACACGTACGTATTGATAACACCATAATACTTTACTAAAGTTATTATAACATAATCGGATCATGCCGCGGTAACAAACTCATTCAACTATAATGTTTCGGTGAAATGGCATCTGTATTGATATTAAACTTAAGTCATAACCTTTAAGAATCTTTAAGAAGACACCTTGATGGAATATCGCAACGATTATTCCATCAAGGTATCTTCGCAACAGCGTAACGGAAAGCCGCATGATCGAAAACATCCATTGTGGTTAGTGAGGGATGCCCACAAACTTATGCGAGCAATGTATAAAATACACCCAAAAAGACACCGGCAGGCGTGTCCATCGCGTAAAACGGTTTTGCTCATAAATGATATTCGTCATATTGCCCCATTATAACTATGTGAAGACACGTGCATAGATTATCTATAGTAAATACTCGACATGACGATAACATAGTTCTATATCTCACAGAGGTGATACCTAAGAAATAATACCAAGTACAACGCTACTTAGAGTGAAATATTCTACAGGACAGGGCCTTGTGACCTGGAATTCAGCAACCGTCGACCTAGCATATTTACGTACTCTATAGTATTCTAACTTATATGAGCAACTACCTAGTTAGACCTCTGATACCCGTCAGGAATGAAAAGCGGATCGAACTTTACTTTAACAACATCTTACAAACATGTTGTCACATGATTTGGCTACGTATTTTACGATCGACCGCCTGCCTGACATCAGCTTACCTTAGTCACCTTTTACGACACCTTGGTAAGAAATGAGGATGGTCTATTCTATGCAGCCAAAAACCACAAGGCACATACCTTAGTCGCCTCTTACGACACCTCGGTAAGAAAGGAGTTTGGTCTATTTTATTCTGCCGGATACCACACGGTTTAGTTTAACGTCAAATTTACTTTTTTTTATAATTGATAAAATAAACCGGGACTGAGAGCTGAATGTGCTCTGTGATGCCAGGGGTGAAAGTTACAGGTCATGTTGCAGCTACTGCTCCCGTGTCAATAATGTAATTTGCTGTTGCTTGGGAATATCACGTTTAGAGCTAAAATTCCGAAATAAATACTGTGTGTATCCGCGAATTAAAACATCAATACTAACCATATCGCTCGCTCATGTCAGTCAGTAATGTCAGTGGAACTTGAATTATGCTGACCGAATAAGGTTACAGAAGAGACCTTTCTGTGGTCTGAAATATAATTTGGTAAAAATCTGGGCTGCTCTGACTAGAATTAGACGTCATTGGTAACAGCAGCAGGGTTACACTGAACGGGTACTCCGAACCCTTCCTCTTAACCCCTGACGAAATTTTAACAGTACCAGAGCAATGCAGTACCCAAAACAAATGTAGTTTTGTCGAAACATTGAAATAAAAATAATTGCTTCTATTTACATGGCGAAATGATCCGAATATGATACAATAAGATGTATCACGAAAGTTCATTATATTTTACAAAGTAATCCACAGCTCGGAGGTAATTAGCTATAAGCACCAGACAGTTTATAATAATATGATATAGTATATTAAAAAAGTATAGTATTTGATTTAGATAATAGTATTTGTAAGAGACATAAAAATCAAGATAATAAAATTAGCAATAACACATTTTTAGCAATAATACACTTTATGTCTAAGATATTTAGCGAAGTGTATTCATTTCATTGTATATTATGATACGTACCTCGACGAATATGAATCGAGTTTGCACTGCTGCAAATATGTTATTACAGCAGTTTAATATCAAAAGGAATTATTCTATCAAAAGGAGACTGATACAGAAAGCCAGAAATACTTTTCAGGATTATATTGATGATATAGTTACGCTTCGACCCTGTACAAGATATTAATGACTAAATATAACTAATAGTAAGAATTATATTTTGAAAAGAGCAACCGCCGAGTTTCATGCTGGCTCTTCTCTGTAGGAACAGCTTTCCGAACCAGCAGTAGAGTTGACTGTTCAAAAGTATTTTTTCGAAAATTTACTTGAATAAAGAATATTTTGAATTTGAATTTGTCCTATAAATGTATTGTGATTATTTTCTCATGTAAAGAACTTTAATTTTAATAATAATTTTCCATGTTATCGTGCAAAATTGATCAAAATTATTAATTATTCTTATTATGTAGAGCTACATGTATACACACAATTACATTTAAACATAATCAATTATACTAAAGACAATAATTTATGTGTTATCTATGGCTACATGTAATACACCATATAAAAGTTTTAGTTAGTGACTGGAGGTATACAATTTAGCAATAAATACAGTTCAAGCTAGTTATATATCGTAGTTCAGTCCATAAATAGTTTTTATTGTGGGTTGTTAAAGGAATATATATTGTTAATGTAAGACATTGCGCCTGACTAATATGAAATTCGTTAAACACATTGCCAACCAATTTGATTGAGCTGTGAACCAATATATAGGCAATATCTCCGTACGAGACGTGAATAAATTAACAAGTCTGAATAAAACCAAGTATGTTTACGATTAGTACATCTTTGAGAGAGTTATTTAAATATTCATAAATTTGCGCTATATAAAACTTATCCACTTCACTGAAATATTCCCCATATGACTAAGCAATCCTAGTGTTTATTATGACTAAACATATAAAAGTATATAAGTCGACTTATCAATATATTCACATCGGGTACGGATATGATCTGTTCGTCTTTCACAATCACACGATAAGATCAGATACACGAAAGCTTTATTTAAGTTTCACGCACAGATAGAATCTTAGTTTAAACTTGAAAATTTCAATCACCATATTATAATGTAAGATGTAATATGATTTGGAATGTTAATCAAATAAGACCATAATATATATGTATAGTAGATACTTACTTTCCTAGTTTATATATTTGAAACGAATAATATTCTATCAAAATTTTATAGGTCTAATATTTTTTTGGGCCCAATACAAGAAACTATACAATAAATGTTAATTTTTCAGTCCATAGCATGATATGATACTATAGTATGGCAAAATTAGATTAAATATATCATACACTGCCATAAGTAGAAAGTAGTACTATACCGTTGAGTGTTCCCTAATATTTTTAGTTGCGTTTAGTTTCGTTATAGGAGAGGATATGCACTGAATAAAGTAGTTAGTGTAGAAATAATTAGATCCCAAACAGATATATTAACGTATGTTATTTATTTTTCAGACAAAAGAGATATATGAAATTTTCTTGTAACTGATTTGGTTATAACACAATTACAAAATTCAATTGTTATTATTATACCTGTATCTGTCTGTCTGATCGATTTTGTCAAAATCTACTGAACGTATTTTTGTACAGTTTTTACTAAAAGGTAGTGCAATTCTTCGGAACGTTTAAATTGGTGCATTACGGTTTTATGTTAATTGTACTAAAGAGATCGCGCAGTTGTAAAAAAAACTCCCCTGATGCTTTAGTCGCGTGTTCCGCCTAAACCAACAAAGATACACTAAAGTTATGTATTACATAATTGTAAATCTATACAGATACTACAAAAAAGTCCGCAGTAGCATGTTTCTATCTCTTATGGTTAACTCACAATAACTAATTTTATGATCAAAACTTCAATTAAATACACTGATTAGCACGCGGGTGAAGCAAAAAGCTAGTTATATAGGATGGTACCGACCATAAGTCATTAATTTTAAATAATTTATAGAATTAGGCGTTACTTTGCGGAGATCCATAATACAAAATTAATAGTAAAATTATTTTGCTATAATCCGCGCATTTTGTCGTAGAGTCTATCTCCTGTGCGGTGGTGGTTTGTGCATGTGTTTTTACGAATCCTATAATAATTAAATAAATATAAATATATGGGACATTTACACACACGGTCGTCCCCAAGGTAAGTAACTTAATACTTGTGTTATGGGTGACGGACAACTGGTAGATATACTACATATATAAGTTTAAATACATACTTAAATACAAATACACACCCAGGCTCGAAGAACCAACAATTTGTTTATAGAAAATGTTGGCCCTCGGCGGGAATCGAACCCGCGACGCGCGGAGCTGAAGGAAGGGTCACTACCCACAGCGCCAACGGGCCAGTCAAAAAATGTATCGGGTATGAAAATACGGAGAGCACACTATTTACATTTTATGTACATTTAGCATTATGTATATTTTCTATTTACTTTATGGCGGTATATAGCAAAATAATTTTACAATTACTTTTACGTTAATTTTAATTCAACACACCTTAGCAGTCTACATAAAGAATTTCAGTTAATTTAGTGAAGTAATTTAGTCACAGGAATTATTTTACGTATTGAATAAAAGATACATGATATAGAAGGGTGAATGATTGATTCTATTTTATTTCATATGTGTTCATGCATTTCGGACGGCTTTCCGAACCAGCAATAGAGTCGACGATTCAAAAGCACTTGTTTACAAGTTTATTTGAATAAAGAATATTTTGAATTTGAATTTACCTTGACCAAGAGTGCGAAGGAGACAGTACAATAATGTTATTGTTTTCTCCTGTTTTTTCAACAAGCACGCCGCGCCAGGTCATTCAACCATTACTTGTTAGGATGATCCCAATTCAATCACAATTATTTTTTTCGAAAAACAAAATTTAAGATTTTCGATTTCCGACGTGTGGTATCCGACTGATTAGAATAGACCACCCTCATTTCTTACCGAGGTGTCGTAAAAGTAAATAAAGTTTACTAGATGACCTTTGAAATCATTCTCCAATTCGCAATTGTTTATATATTTTACTTCAGACAAGGTCCCTTTATGTACATACGCAAATAAACCGCTTTTTAAAATAAAATAAAAATGGAATTAATTGGTGTGGTAACCGGTTAAGTAGAATAGACCACCCTCATTTCTTACCGAGGGGTCGTAAAAGGCGACTAAGATAAGTTGACCCGCCGTGTGGTATCCGATTGAGTACAATAGACCACCCTCTTTCTTACAGTAGGGTCGTAAAATACGACTAAGGTAAGTTGACGTCAGGCTGACGGCCGGGCTTGAAATACGTAGTCAAATCATGTGACAACATGTTTGTAACATGTGCCGACCACTTAGAGTGGGATAAGGGCAGGAGGATGATTATGATTTGAGAGGGTTGAATTATGCCAAAGTTATACGTATAAGTGATTAGATTCATTTAATGTCATATCATCGGTACCACTACGTATATAATTGACTGGCCCGTTGGCGCTGTGGGTAGTGACCGTGTCTCCAGCTCCGCGGGTCGCGGGTTCGATTCCCGCTGAGGCCAACATTTTCTATAAACAAATTGTTGGTTCATCGAGCCTGGGTGTGTATTTGTATTTAAGTATGTATTTAAACTTATATATATAGTATATCTACCAGTTGTCCGTCACCCACAACACAAGTATTAAGTTACTTACTTTGAGGACGGACGACCGTGTGTGTAAATGTCCCATATATTAAAAAAAAAAAATTATTAAATCAGTTAGTGAAATGCACATGTTCTAAGTCCCAGGTTGATTTCTACCGAATCGGGAAATCAGTGCTCCATATAGCGGAGCGGGCAAGCACTAGCTACCGGGGTATGTATTCTAGCGGGTACCACGCCACCGTCTCCTCCCTCAAATTCAAGGAGTTGAGCGGTATCACCACCCCACCTAGGAACTGGTTCTCCTGGAGAGAGTCGTAGTTCCACACCGTGGCCTGGAGACTCCGGTTCTTGATGACTTCGAGAGGAAGACGGTATTCGAGCATCTCCATGAAAGATGGGTGTGAGTTTCGTTTGAGGACGCGCGTTTTTCGCTTCGTCTCTTTGTTCGGATCCGGGACTAGGTAAACCTGGGAGAAGATTTAACAATTATTAACTGCTGGGAAAGAGTGTGATAGCCCAGCGGTGAGACCGTGCGACTCTTTCGAGGGGAACACGAGTTCGAACCCGGACAGGCACCAATGAGTTTTTCTTTTAAAACTCATGTGTCTAATTGATAATTGTAATTCATCACACGCTTTTCGGTGAAGGAAAACATCGTGAGCAAACCTGCATATCTCTAGAGAATTCTGGAGATATGTGTAACCTACCAATTCGCATTGGAGCAGCGTGGTAGGTCTTAGCTCCAATCCTTCTCTCCAAAAACGGAGAGAAGAGGCCTATTCCCAGGAGTGGGATTGTAACAGGCATTATTAACTAATTAACAATTATTAAATAATTCAATAACAAAATATTAATATAAAGGAGACTACCGGAATTTCATACATCTTTGAACCCAGACGTTACCGTAATAATTTTAGTGTTGTAATATAAAAAAATATTTTGTATTGTAGGATCAATTTTATTTTATTTAATTTCTATAGGGAAAATATAAAAAAAGAATTATAGTTTGAGGTTATGTACAAGTACAAGCATATGCTAAATACCAACATATTAAAAATGATAGTATTTGTAATAAAAATATAACAATAAGCTATCATCATTGAAGTAAAAGTTAATAAATTGTTTTTGTCGTCAGAAAAGTGACGTTTCGAAAAAACTAATTCATAAGTGCAAAAAGTATCTTAGTCAGAAGTAATAAAGAGACTAGTATTTTCTTCCAAGTTATGGGTGTCTTTAACAGTCACGAGTTTTGTAGGCGCAACGGTAAACTTCTTGTAGCTGTTGTAGTACAGCTTGTAGTACAATAATTTCAAAACTATCAATATTTACCTTCACATATGGATTTGGGGGTAGGCCTTGAGGCGTGGCCGCTAACGACTGAGCGTGCAATATCAGAACCGAGAGTATACCGCCAGAGTACTGCACTGATAGCTTCAGCGAACCAGATCCGCTGTTCTCAGCCTCTACAGACTCTCCTGTAATGTCATCATAATAATAAACATCGCCAACATCATAGACATAGCCATTCCTAATAGTCATAATATACAGTCAACAATATCTGAAAAACTTTCTAAATACCAAGATCTGGCCATTGAAGTTAAAACTCAATGGAGAGTTCACACAGTACATATAGTTCCAATCGTTTTATCATCGACTGGTATAATACCCAAAACTTTGTCTCAAAACCTCGAACTTTTAAATATGCCCAAACACTCGTATTATTTATTACAACTACTACTAGGTACTACTAGGTGTGTATTGCTAGTGTGTATTGTTGCTGGGGAAGGCATCTTAGGATACGTGTGGTGATTTCCAGAATGTGTAAGGTATGAGAATTTTGCCTGCTTCATACACTTAAACGTGGATTTATTTTGAAATATACTATATATTATTATTGATATGGATATATGTCTTATTACTAGAAAAAAAATCAACACGATCCCATCATAGGTGATCGATCTGAGCGATTTATTTGATAATACCTCGAGTGTCCAAATATTTTCATGAGTCACTGTATAAGTATCACTTACCCTTTTTCAATCTTTGTGGCTCAACGTCTTGTTGGTCCCTTAGCAGCGGATGGAAAAACGTATATACGAGATCTGAATGAGCGATTTCATCTGCTAGACTGAACAATGACGTCAGGAATGCTTGCACGTCGGCGAACCTCTTCTCGGCGACTTGCCGGACGTTGGATCGACCCACGTGTAGACCGGAAGGCAAGCTAAAATGTAAGAAATAGTGACATCCTTGTAATGTAGCAATTTTTATGTGCATTTTAATTTGTTTTATATTTATACTAGCAAAGCCCCGCGGTTTCACCCGCGTCCATACAGATCTCGTGGTAGTGGAAAGTCTACGAAATCGGACTATAGATTTATTTTGTAGATTATTTAATTATAAAAAATGGGTATCATTAGTATTCTTGGAACGAAGACTTAACTCACCAAGTGCAGGCCCTGCTATAACGGTAGGTTAGGTTTGTTATGGCATTATTTGATTTCGATTTACATTCTTAAATTCGTAATATCTTTTGATTGGGATGTCGGATTTTAATAATTTAAAAAGTATTTTACAGGTATTGAAACAGTTATTCATAAAATATCATTTAATGGGATAAGGATTAATACAGAGATATTAATAACATGGTTTGATTATTGTCGGCACTTTTACCAACTTTTACAATGTAAAAAAGTAGTTATATTGGGATAACTATAATAGTTAGACATATGGTATCGCGGATATTTTTGTGGATATTGATACGTTATATAATACTGTAGAACAATTTTTTGTTCTATCATCAATAGTTTCCGCAGCGCACGCGAAGATAGATGTTTACGACTAAATTTTTACCAAGTTATTACAATTTTATTAGGGATCCCTATTTTTTTTGAAAATGACATATAGCCTATGTTGCTCAGTGAAAAAGCAGCTTTCCAGCAGTAGTTTTTGCGTGAAAACGTAACAAACATACATACAAACAACAAACAAACATACAAACAAACATACAAATCTTTCCTCTTTATAATATTAAGTATTACACACTAGCTGATCGGACAAACTTTGTGTTTTCATAAGAAATATTTTTAAGGAGTTTCTATTGAACATTATAAAAAAAATACAAAAACAAAATAAAAATGTTAGGGGTGGACAACCCATATCACTTACAGGTATGAAAATAGATGGTAGCCAATCCTCAGACGTACTGAATATGCTTATACAATTTTGTAAAAATCGGGGAAGCCGTTTCGGAGGAATATAGTAACTAACATTGTGACACGAAAACTTTATAGATAAGATTAATATTCTTATTAACGTTCTTAATATAAGCATCTATTTCTATCATACACCTAGATACCATAACTTGCCTTATAACTTTCATACAGCTCATACTGTGTACCTTTTTTCCAGAAAATATGTATCAAGTCATCCTTATCTAAATAAAATATATGGGACACTTACACACACGGTCGTCGGTCCCCAAAGTAACTTAATACTTGTGTTATGGGTGACGGACAACTGGTAGATATACTACATATATAATTTTAAATAAATACTTAAATACAAATATACACCCAGGCTCGAAGAACCAACAAATTGTATATGGAAAATGTTGGCCCTCGGCGGGAATTAAGCCCGAGATCCGCGGAACTGAAGTCAGGGTCGCTACCCGCTGCGACAACGGGCCAGTCGATTGTAAATTTCAATTAAAGATTTAAATTTTACAAATTGAAAAACACGTGTATTACGGTTTATCAATGCAGCCACGAAAGGTAATGAAATGAACTGCAATAAAATACAATTTTTATTTGTTATTTTCTTGATATTCGAGGGTAGCTGTCGAAGTAACTATAGATAAATCTGTTTCATTACTGATATCGCTCTGTTGGATCACTTAAATACAAATACACACCCAGGCTCGAAGAACCAACAAATTGTTTATGGAAAATGTTGGCCTTCGGCGGGAATCGAACCCGCGACCCGTGGAGCTAAAGGCAGGGTCACTACACACTGCGCCAAAGGGCCGGTCGATCTAAATCATTACTGCATATAATTGCATTAATAGCATTTCGATTTTGTCGTGGAGCTTAACCTCCTGAAGACGCTTCAGTTTCGGAGCGAAACGATCGTAGAGATTTTGGTGGTGGTTGCTTGTTTGCTTGTTCATACACTTAGCATTTATGTAATTTTTGTAATGCTCTCGAATTTATGTAATGCTAATGAATTTAGCATTACATAAATTCGCTTAACACACTCGGATTATAGCAAAGTAGTTCTGTTATAGTGTCTGTAATATGAAATTCCGCAAAGTAACGCCTGCTTCTATAAATCATTTAAATCATTACCACATTATTCATATATTATAAATAATATAGTTCCTAGTACATCGATATTTCTGACATTCAAAGTATTATCAGTGAAATACAAATCCTTTTAATATCTGAGCCGATATATTACTAATCAGACATGAAGCGAAATCAAACGAGTGAGTCATGATAACTGAATTCATAGACAAAGACAACTTGTATGGATGTTTATTGTCTATGATGCGGAGTAGTGACTTTAATGTTGACTATTAATATAGTTATATATTGGCTCATAACGTTGTTTTGCCAGTCTGCTCCGACTTCTGGTACCTTGGCTCGCTTCCACAGGAAAACGGTGAAATTGATCGCGATGTGAGGAATAGAATGAATGCAGGATGGATGAAGTGGCGACAGGTCTCAGGGACAGTATGTGACCCCCGAATGGCCCTTAAACTTAAAGGGAAAATTTATAAATCGGTCATAAGACCTGTCGTAATGTATGGATCAGAATGTTGGGCAATGAAAAAGATGGATGAAAGAAGAGTGCATGCAAATGAGATGAGAATGTTAAGATGGATGTGTGGTGTGACAAGATTGGATAAAATAAGAAATGAGTATATAAGGGAAGTATGAAAGTTGCGCCCATTGTAGAAAACATGAGAGGTGCAAGATTGGGATGGTATGGACATGTAATGAGGAGGGATGAAAATCATGTGACTAAACGAGTGTTGGATATGAATGTGGATGGATATGTGACTAGAGGGAGGCCTAAAAAGAGATGGTTGGAATGTGTGAAGTATGACATGCATATAAAAGGAGTAGCGCCAGAGTTGACGAATGATAGAAGAGAATGGAAGAGGAAAACATGTTGCACCGACCCCACTTAGAGTGGGATAAGGGTAGGAGAAAGAAAGAAGAAAGATATTGGCTCATAACGATTATAATCTCTTTGGCAGTAGCCTAAGCCACAATAGTTTTTCAACAGGCTGAATATATGCGATTTTTATTACAAAAATAATATTTGAAATAAAATTACTAATTCTTTGAAATCATTTGAATATAAAAATAAAGAAAACATTACGCGAATATATAGCAAATCGTTGAAATTTTCAATGCGATAACAGCATTCACCACTCCCACTATCGAGAGTTTATCTTATCTTTTGAAACAAGTATCGATTATATTCTGGTACGTCGAATACAAAACAAAACTTATAAAACATAGCGATAATAAGACATTAGACAATAGTGTATATGTTTGCTTTAGTTCAGTTCTAATCAAATATAATGTTTTCAATGTAATCATTTAACACGCTTGATTTGAGATTCAACTAGATAAAATGGAGTATACATAATTCTTCAATCAACTATGATGAGTCAGAAGAAATGCGATAACGTCATTATTCGACTTGTGTAAAGTATAGTGGCATTGAATTTTATATTTGTGAATTATTAATTTTGAAATCTGTGTTGTTTATATGAGCGTGCATTTTACGTCCTAGATGAGAAAGCAGTGAATATTGGGGCTATTAATTTTTATGTACTATAATGTTCTGGTTAAAAGGTTTTAAGGCTTCACTAAATTTAGGTTCGGGCAAGTCACATGGAATAGAACACTATGACAAATCGCCTGGTGTTACACTCATTGGTGCTTACAGAATGAACAAGGACGAACAATTCGGTATGTTAACGACATATTTACTAATTTATAGAAAAAAATATTTTGCTATAATCCACAATACAGTAAATAGAAAATATATATAGTGGTTAATGTATAGTGGACTATCCGTTTTTTCATACCCGTTACTTATTATATACTTAATCCTGATGATGCTTCGGTTGCGGGGCGAAACGATTGTTGAGTTTGTGATAGTGAACGTGTGTAGTGCTTGTGTATTGTGGTGGCAGTGGTGGAGGTTTGTGCATGTGTTTTTACGAATCCTGCATGTAACGGGTATGAAAGAAAGGATAGTCCACTATACATTTAGCACTACATATATTTTCTATTTACTGTATCGCAGATTAGAGCAAAATAATTTTCATTATTACTTTTGACATATTTATTGTAAAAATCGAATTTTAAACTAATAAATTTTCTTTGAAATGTTACTATATAATAATTAAAGATAGATAGATAATTAAAATTACAATAACGTAACAAACAAAAAATGAGAATTTTTAAAGATCCTTAATTGAAAATATGGGAATTTTTTAGTATTATTGCTCTTTATGTTCTTGTTTTGATATATCTGATAAATAACATATTAATAATGTTTATTTCAAAATACCCAAGACTCGTAACAATTAACATTATAACATGAATTCACAAGTAAACAAAGTTCTTAAAAAGTTTAATAAATGTAAACTAAAGTTTATCTATTGCAGGCTACATTCGCACTACCGAACAGCCAAAGAAGATAACATCTTCAAGGGTAAGAACACCAGCAAGAGGTAACGGACCTAACTCAAACCACTCAAAAAGCACTGGCAATTTGACGAAACCATCAAATGAAGAAAATAATTTCAGAAAAAGCTCACCAAATATAACACAGGGATCTTCTAGTCAAGCGTCAAAAATCGACACGAAAAAACAAAAAGAATTAGAAAAAAAACGCATAGCGGACCAAATTAAGCAGGAGAAATTAGCAGCTAAAGAGAGGTTACAAGAAGAGAAGATGCGGAAAGAAAGAGAAAAAAACATTCAGCAAACTAAAATCGCAGAAGATAGAAGTAGCCAAAAGAAGTCGAAGAAACGAGCCGCCCCTCAACCTCAGCAAATAGCGCAAGAGACGAACATAACATCAAGGTCCCAACCACAACATTCAACAAATACTCTAGAAAGTTCGATAAGCAAGAGTAGCGGACCACCGCCTTACTCATCTCACGAAATAACACCAAATCAAAATGACAATACCGGTAACACAAGCTTTGTGAAACCAGTGGATGATACGAGTAGCTGGGATATTATATCACAACATAGAGTTCAAATGAATAAGCAACGTGGTGTTTCCAAAGATATTCCAAAACAAACTCACTTAGATTTAAATTATAATGCTGGCAGTTCGAAGAGCAATGGAAATGTAAATAGCAAACCTTAGATTCAGTAATATGTACAAATTATACAAATATTTATGATATATAAGAATTTAAAAAATTCTTCTTTATAAGGTTAACTTCTGTATTCAAAAAAGATCAAGATGATGAAGACAGGTTAATACAGAATAAAATATGTTGTTTATAAATAAAACTGTCTTAAAATACATTATAGATGAACGATAGCTTTAGAGGAAGAAAGTATACTATGTAAATAAATAAATAAAAATGTCATTCAATAATATTCATCAAATCAATGTCATGTCTCACCATGCATGGAATGACTATTTAACCAAAATTTAAATGTTGTATAAATTTTAGTGATATATTTATTTTGGACATTAAAATAGAAAAGATAATGAATTATTTTGCTTTTATTCACGATAAGTTAATCTCTAATCATGGGTAATATGGCATAAATGCATGGCAAATGCATTTTTTACTTTTTTGTTAAGGAACTCCGCAAATAACGCCTAATAATATAAATTAAAAAACAAATATGCAGCTAAATCATAGAGTTACTATACTAGACATAGACAGACCTGTATGTGATAGTCATAATAATGAGCTGAAAGATCTAAATCTATACTAAATATATCTATAATAATATATCTTTGTCTAACCACACATAAAAAAGAGAGACAGATAGATACACTCTCATTTGCTTTTTCTTTATTGTAATTGGGCACATTTTAGGTTGGTTTCTTTACTCTAGTAATAATAACTTTATGAGCTAAATAATGGACACATATATTTTACATATATCTTAAATATTTAATTCCACGTCTTACAACCAAAATTGAATAAAAGAATTAGGTTAATATACCTCGTCTTTTCCTTTTACCGCTAATTATATGAAGTCTATAAATACTTAGATAACACAATTAATCCGATATTATTTATCGGTTTTGTGTTATCGATTTACTAGTAATATGGCTGTTCACACAATGATTAAAATCTGAAGAATATATCAGAAAAATCTAAGATGGCATTGAAAAAGCAAGTAGCTCCAAATGATAATATTTAGATTTCCTGATTTACTATTTATGTAATAATCGACAACTAATATTAACCGTGACTGTATCTACAAGCAATTCAATGAATATGTTTTTGTTCATATCTCATATATTACCATATAAATATAACTGGATGTGCCTCCGGCTTGCCCGCGTAGAAATGAGTGTATGTTTTGGAATTTTGAATATTAATAAATAAATATTATTACAAATTACACTTACACAAACTGTCTTCTATCCCCAAAGTAAGTAACTTAATACTTGTGTTATGGGTGACGGACAACTGGTTAATATACTACATATAAATTTTAAATACACACTTAAACCAAATATACACCCGGGCTCGAAGAACCAACAAAATGTTTTTAGAAAATGTTGGCCCTCGGCGGGAATCGAACCCGCGACCATGTGTATGATCATGATCAAAAAATCTTTGGGATTGTAACTTTTAGTGACATAGGCTAAGGACGCAATGTCTGAAATGAATAATAATAATAGTTTACTTTCCTCATCATCATTACCTGTGAACCTTGGCCAAGGGGAAGTGCAGGCAGATCTTCTGGTAGAGCTCAGTGAAGTGCTTGTAGGAGCGGTACAGCACGGAGGGCGTGGCCTGCCCCTGACGGTACACCCTCAGCGCGTACACGTAGTGCTTTTCCGGGTCGTAGCGCTTCTCGTAGCTCAAACATTCGACCCTCACTAGCCGACCTTCCTGAGCCATTCTGTGCGAAAAAATTTTTGTTTTGTACAAATTGAAACGCGCGACGCGGCGCGACCGGCCGGATCAACGACCTTTCTGCATTCTATTGTCGACGCGAGCGCCGATAGTTAGTAATGTTTCGAATACTATAAAGACAGTACGCGTACGCCTGTATACAACTTTATTATATAACGCACACGCGTAATTATGCGTTTTGGGTGTGGTTCTAAGATTTATTGACGCGTTCAATCAGTGAAGCGTTTTGAGAAGACGCGACCGTCCGCGGTTTTAGTGCGCGTTCGGGTTACTGTTCCCCGATATAGGGACGCTTCATTAACGTGTGACCTTACGAAGGTTGTGTGCACACCGCGTGTTATTTGTGTTATTTAACCGATATAGTGAAGTGTATACTCCGGGAGAAATAGACATTACGTGGAAGACTGCAAAGGCGAGCCAACGGTTTCGGGAATCGGCCGAGTACATACAAGCACACACACACACGCATACACATATACACGCAGTGATTGATGAGGCCGGACCGCATACAGCTGACGGCCGCATAAGGTAGGTTGAGACGCCGAGACGACGGGCCCAGGACTCGGAGGTTGTTTCATCCGCCCGCACGTTTGTGCGGAACAATTTTTTTTTTAATTTTCATAAATTTTCGTAAATAAACCTATGCAAATTCTTTGGATCGCCTATGTAATACAACGTTATAGTCTTTCCAATCATTTATTTAACTTTTGACAGCTAAAGTAGTGATGTACAAATTTATAGAATTAGGCGTTACTTTGCGGAGATCCATAATACACAGTAATAATAAAATTATTTTGCTATAATCCGCGATACAGTAAATAGAAAATATATATAGTGCTAAATGTATAGTGGACTATCCGTTTTTTCATACCCGATACATGCATGATTCGTAAAAACACATGCACAAACCTCCACCACAGCCAGCACAATACACAAAATTGCATGTCTGACTCGATTTCTAAAAGCAATCGATTTTATTTACATATATATTTTTTGGATAGAAACCAATATGTACATACATTTATCGCCTTACTTAAAAAAACGTGAGAACAATGAAACAATGAAAAAAAGTATTTATTAGTTGTCAATAAGATCCTTAGCCTTAACGTTTAAAATAAAACGTTAAAACATTTAAAAGTACAAAGTGTCCATAATACATTGCATTTGTTTGTTGTTGCTTTAATGTAATAATTACGGAACTTCATAGACGTGTATATATCAAACGTTAAATAAATGGTTGAAAATACTATAGCAGCTGTTATTTTCTTATTTACGGTTTTTATTCCACTATAATATTTTGGTATATTAACTACAGCTACACCATATTACATCGATATAGCTAATACTGTGAAGGCGTAAAATATAGACAGACAGGCGGAAAGAAAGACAAACAATGGGTTTTATATTAGTATGAATTAGTCAACGAGAAGAGATTTGCTCTCTTCCCATTTAATTCAATAAATATACGACATCACGAAGTCGATCTTATCAAATTCAATTTATAATTCTATGTATAGTACACGGCAATAAATAATGCACATCGAGACTAATAGAGAGGAAATCGGCTAGATCCTGCTTCATAGAGCATTGTCTCTGTCGCACACACTGACGAACCCGAGTGTGACAGTGACAGCGCTCTACGAAACCGAATTGACTGTTCCGTTCTACACATCGATGTGCATTATTTTCCAAGTTTCGCAATAAGCTCAAGTGGCTCCCAATTCACCTTCGCAGGAATACTCACATTCTTCATCTTCTTTACCGTGTACTGTTCAACCCTAAAACCCCTCCCTATCTGAAAGAGCGTTTTGTCTTCATTCGTGACACTCATAGTCGTTCCCGTCGCTCGGACGTGAATTTACGTATAAAAATTCCTTCGCACTCCTCTTCCTTTTTTTCCAAATCTTTCACCATCCAGGCTATTATTTTATGGAATTCCCTTCCCCTTAGCACAAAAAAGTCTAAGTCACTTGCAATATTTAAAAACCAAATAAAAGATCATTTTAAAAAAATGATTGTATGACTTATTAGCTTGTCCCTTGTTTGTCATATATATATATATATATATATGTATATATTTATATATGTTATAGTATAATATATTATTTAGTATATAATCTTATAAATCTCATGATAATTATTTCAATTGCCTTGCCTATTATGTTTTATTTTTATTCTTGGTTTTATAATTAAGGCTGCCTGGAAGAGATCGCTGGCTTAGCGATAAGGCCGCCATTTTCACCATTAAATTGACTTTTGGTTCAATGTGCTTATCTTTTTATATATAGACTAAATTTTAATTTTATGTGTCTTTTGTTTGTTCTCTATTATGTTTATGTGTGCAATAAAGAATATTCTATTCTATTCTATTATTTAATGCCGGGTACTTTACTGTATTTCGGTATAACACTTTATAGTATAAATATAACAAAAAAGATATAACAGAACAAATAAGGCTTACGTGTAAGTCCGTGGCATGAATGATAGTAACTCGGACGTGTTGCTGCTTTGATCACCACTCGCCCTCAACTGCGCCAGATTATGTAGGAAGAAGTTTATGGGAGTGAATCTGTTGAATAGTATTTAAATGAATAAACATTTTATAAAAGTTCTTTTTTATAAATTACTAACAGTTTTTTATACTCTTAGTAATGGAAATTATTATATAAACATACGGGTCGCATCGCGATAAAATCGAATTACCTTTATATAAGGTAAAGAGTTAAATTGTTTTTTTTTCTTTCCTATCTTTGTTGCGTTTACCGGAAATATTATTGTTTTTTTTTACCTATTAACTTCTTATGTTTAAATTTTCTATGTAATTTTGTTTTATGTCTATATTGTTTAATAATTTTTTGGTACATGCAGTGATACCTTCATAAGTTGTACATTTTAAACTAATTTTTTGTTTCTATTATTGTTTTATATGTAAGTTTTATATGTTACAACTACTGGATGTCCAAATAAATAAATAAAGAATTGCAGCCAGCCATGGTCATGAACTGACTGCATTAGTAATGCACTCTTAGTAATAGATTTACAGATTTCTGTAAGGTATAATTCTATCATCTAATACATATTATATAACAAGCTGTCTGTCTGTATATGATCGACTTTCTCAAAATCTACTGAACGGATTTTTGTACCGTTTTTACTAAAAGATAATGCAATTCTTGAGGAAGGTTTAGGGAAAAAATATATTTTCTTTAATGGGTCTATCATTACAGAATTCTCGCGGAAAAAACTTTGTGACACGCTGATTTCCACGAGAGTACCGCTAGTTCATATATCTACATTCAGATAGTTTATATATATATATACATTATTACTTAATATCGTTCAGCGGTCGTAAAACACGGCAAATATGAAAAGGCCCTACTTTTAAATTTCCTCATTTGACATAATACGTTCTTCTCTTTAAGACAATTTGATTATGCAACCTATATTTTAGGTCATAACCGGTGAAGGTAAGAAACAATTTTTGTTATTGAAATTTTTTGGGTTTGGTGTTTTCTTTGTATATTATATATTTCGCCAAATTAAAAATCGCCCCATGCGAAAAATAAAGTTACATGTCCTAAGGACACAATAGGACACTTTATTATAACTTTATTCTCCAGATGAGGGAAATGTCTCCTATATCCTAAAACCTACTACATCATATGGTCTCTTCTGGTAGCATGCATTTATTATGTCCTCCATTAGGACTGAACTTAATCAACTGTCATACATATTAAATTAATAAATATATAGGGCCACTTACACACACGGTCGTCCGTCATCAAAGTAAGTAACTTAATACTTGTGTTATGGGTGACGGAGAGCTGTTAGATATACTACATACATAATTTTAAATACCTACTTAAATACAAATACACACCCAGGCTTGATGAACCAACAAATTGTTTATAGAAAATGTTGGTCCTCGGTGGGAATCAAAACCGCGACCCGCGGAACTGAAGGCAGGGTCACTACCCACTTCGCCAACGGGCCATATTACATATTACTAGCATTCAGACTGTTCAGGTTTGTGTAAATTAAACCAGGTTTTAATAAATTTAGTCTTCCAATGAATGAAAGCGATACACTCATCATCATCATCCTCCTGCCCTTATCCCACTCTAAGTGTGGTCGGAACAACATGTTAAAAACATGTTGTCACATGATTTGGCTACGTATTTTACGACCAGCCGCCTGCCTGACGTCAACTTACCTTAGTCGTATTTTACGACCCCTCGGTAAGAAAGAGGGTGGCCAATTCTACTCAACCGGATACCACACGGTGGGTTAACTTACCTTAGTCGCCTTTTACGACACTTCGGTAAGAAATAAGGGTGGTCTATTTTACTCAGCCGGATACCACACGGCATTGCATTATGCATGGAATAATGTTATGGGGTAAATGCGCTGATATTGAGAAAATTTTTGTATTGCAAAAAAGAGCCATACGTGGCATTTATAATTTGAGTCCGCGTGAGTCCCTGCGAGAGAAGTTTAAGGAAACAGGTATTCTTACGTTAGCTTCACAGTATATTTTTAGCAATTCGATTTTTGTGCATAAAAATATACATAATTATAAAAAGATTGGCGATGTATATAATAGACAAAGTAGGAACCGACATAAGCTTGCGGCTCCTGCTTTGCGCCTTGTAAGAGTACGTAAGTCGTTTGTGGGTTTGGGTATAAGATTCTATAACAAAATTCCACAATCAATTTTAACTTTGCCATTAAAGCAATTTAAAAATACTGTTAAAAAGAGGCTGATACAGAAAGCCTATTATACCGTGGAGGCTTACATTGATGATAAGAATGCGTGGATATAGCTGCTCTTTGACCTTGTGCAGGATAGCTATGACAAAATGTAATTAGTAATAAGAATCTTCTTTTTTAAAAGAGCTCCACCGAGTTTCTTGATGGCTCTTCTCGGTAGGACGGCTTTCCGAACCAGCAATAGAGTCGACGATTCAAAAGCACTTGTTTACAAGTTTATTTGAATAAAGAATATTTTGAATTTGAATAAAAAAATCTCTCACTTGCTCTTGAGTGAAGAATTGATGAGTTGTGCGAAAGCAGCCGCTGCTTCGGCGTTGGAAGCGGCGGGCAGCAGAGCGCCGCGCACGTAGCCCACGGCCGCACTCGACACACCTGACACTCCCGACATCGCCATCTGTAATGAACATTTTTTTTTCATTTAAATATATTAAATTTGATCAATAAAAAAAAACTAATTTTATTACAAGCAATATAACAGAACTAACTACTTTGCTATAATCCGCACGGGTTAAGTGAATGCATGCAAAGCCAATGTGTATGAAGCAGGCAAAATCTACGCACCTTATACATGCAGGACAAGCCACCACATGCACCCCAAGGCGCAATTCACCAGCAACAACGCACAGAAAAGGAGCACACACACTCACCACCACAATAATCTCGACGATCGTTTCGCCCCGAAACCGAAGCATCATCAGGAGGATAGGCTCCACGACAAAAATCGTAATGCGCCGCGCTACCCATACAAGCAGTCTTAAATAGTTCAACTCCCACCAATACCCTCCCCTCCGAACACATGTAGCAAAACGGAATTAGATACATTTACTTCCTCGTTAATTAAGTGACCATTGTTATTTTTTATCTCAAGTTGCTCTAATGTATTGAGTCGGAGTCCCTTATCACAAGTGTGGAGAATATGAAATGAATGGTCATTAGGCTTTTGTGTGCGTTGTTGCTGGTGAATTGCGCCTTGGGGTGCATGTGGTGGCTTGTCCTGCATGTATAAGGTGCGTAGATTTTGCCTGCTTCATACACATTGGCTTTGCATGCATTCGCTTAACCCGTGCGGATTATAGCAAAGTAGTTAGTTCTGTTATATTACTTGTAATATGGAATTTCGCAAAGTAACGCCTGCTTCTATAAATCACTAATTTTATTCACAAGTTTTATCGATCATAAATATGTACATACTCGAAGTAGTTGAATCATATATGCTCACGAGTTTTTCTATGTAAAAATCGAATTTCATTACCAGCATCTGATTAGTTTTTGCCATATTTCGGTAATTAACGATAAAAAATTAAAATTATTTCAAAATGAAAACGTTATGGCCGCGGTAGGCGTACGTGACTTTTTGAAATCCGGCTCGAAGGACCAAATTTGGGCAGAAAAGGGTCAACCACTTACCTTTACAGGATCGGGAACCAATTCTGGACACTCTTGGAGACTTTATAAAAAGTTTTGGTCACAAACACAGGTTTTTTTTGTATAATTGCTTTTCTGCGCGTACGTTGCGTTTCGCGAGTTTGAAGCGGTGTGAAGGGGTAGGAGGGGGTAGAGGGGATAATGGCGGGTGGTTGCAATTAACCAATCAAATTCGATCCTCAAACATCCGAGATCGGATACATTGACTAAACACTTATTATAAAATAAAGTCCCCCACTTGTATGACCGCGGAATTTGCAAAATTCATAATTCAATTCAAAATATTATTTATTCAAGTAAACTTGTAAACAAGTGCTTTTGAATCGTCAACTTTACTGCTGGTTCGGAAAGCTGTTCCTACCGAGAAGAGCCAGCAAGAAACTCGGCGGTTGCTCTTTTTAAAATATAAATCTTAGAACTAGTTACATTTATTTATTACTGTCTTGTACAGGGTAAAAGTGCACCTATATCCACACATCCTTATCATCTAAGTAATCTTCAACAGTATAGTAGGCTTTCTGTATCAGCCTCTTTTTAACAGTGGTTTTAAACTGCTGTAATGGCATGGCCAAAATCGATTTCGGAATTTTATTATAGAATCTTATACCCATACCCACAAACGATTTACGTACTTTTGCTAGGCGCAAAGCAGGATTCGCAAGCTTATGTCGGTTCCTACTTTGTCTATTATATACATCACCTATCGTTTTATAATTCTTTATGTTTTTATGTACAAAAATTACATTGTTTAAAATATAACTAGAAGCAAACGTAAGAATACCTATTTCCTTAAACTTCTCTCGCAGGGAATCACGCGGACTTAAATTGTAGATGTAATACGAAAATTTTTTCACTATCCGCGCATTTACCCCACAGCAATATTCCATAAGACATAATGCTATGGAAGTAAGCAAAAACAAACACTTGCAGTGTTTCATATTAATATGTATATAATACCAAAGCGAACAGGTCCAATATATGGTCGTGGTGCGCCCTCACGATGTTGAAGGCCATGCAGCACAGCTCCACAAAGTGCTGGAAGCGCTGGGTCGGTCTTTCTCCACCGTTGATTACATACACCATATCGTTGGTCAGCACGAACGGCGCGCGATCTCTAGGGACAGATTACTATTTTAATAAGCAACCGAAAACTATTAAAATGTGATAATATTTAAATTAAAAGAAATGTTTAAAGCGCTATAAATAAAAATCATTCATTCTTCTGCCCTTATCCCACTCTCAGTGGGGTCGGCACTACATGCTACAAACATGTTGTCACATGATTTGGCTATTTTACGTCCGGCCGCCTGACGTCAACTTACCGTAGTCGCCTTTTACGACACCTCGGTAAGAAATGAGGGTGGTCTATTTTATGCAGCCGGATACCACACGGCATGATCTATAAATAAAAATATTCGAGTAAAAATAAGTGCTTTAGCTCAAATGTGATAGCCCATCGGTGAGACCGTGTGACTGTTCGAGGTGGTCACGAGTTCAAACCCCGGGCAGTGAGTTTGTCTATTAAAACTTATTTATCTAATTGATAATTGCAATTTATCACACGTTTTTCGGTGAAGGACAACATCCTAAGGCAACATGCATATCTCTGGAGAATTCGTGGGATACGTGCAATCTACCAATCCGGATTGGAGCAGCGTGGTAGGTCTGAGCTCCAAAACCTTCTCTCCAGAAACGAAGACAGAGAGGCCCTATGCCCAGCAGTGGGATTGTAACGGGGTGTTACTTTTTAGCTCAATAGTATACGAATATGACTTTATACATTGCAGTGTCATGATCTTAGGCGATGGACATCTACTGATAAAAATAGGTTCTATCTTCTAAGGTTGTGTTTGTTAATAAATAAATGTTGATTATCCATATATGATATAAATTATCATTTATAACCTTCGCGATAGTAATTGAATATGTCGCATTAGAAACCCTGTTACACATAATCAGTCAGTAAAAATTGTCTATAATGGGACAAACAGATACACGACTCTGTTAGTTACCAGAGTCTAGTCAATATGCCAGCAAAGTGTGACATGAATTGAATAAAACGAAGCATTGCCTTTGTTATCATTACCAAACTAATCTATGAAGATTAGCTTGTCAAAGATAATTAGATTCTAGTATCTTGTTTCTTGCATGTTGTTTCACTGTTTCGTATCTGAACAGTGTTACATATTAAATATTAAAGTTTTATATATAATACTCTTTATTAATTTATTATTTAATATGCTTACTGCTTTAACTTTAAATTACAATTACTTAGCAAATAGAAATTCCTATTATATACTAAAACTGTCATTGTGGACTAATGATATTTAACGGTGATTTTATAAGACTAACCTCTTAAAATTTCCAAACATCTGCGCATCGCCTAGGAACTTGCCGAAATCAATGTGAAAGAGATGTCCAGAAGTTTTCAGCATAATGTTATCGTTGTGCCGATCGCAAATTCCTAGCAGATAAGTCGCCACGCTGTAACCGGCGCACGATGCTAAAAAAATTCAAAAATTTAGAAGTTAAGTAAGTTTTATCAAGTTTTCGTCAAGCTGTGTGGTATCCGGCAGAATAGAATAGACCACCCTCCTTTCTTACCGAGGTGTCGTAAGAGACGACTAAGGTAAATGCCGTGTGGTATCCGGCTGCATAGAATAGATCACCCTCATTTCTTACCGAGGTGTCGTAAGAGGCGACTAAGGTAAATGCCGTGTGGTATCCGGCTGCATAGAATAGACCACCCTCCTTTCTTACCGAGGTGTCGTAAGAGGCGACTAAGGTAAATGCCGTTATCGTAAATACCGTTAAATACCGTCGTAAATATTGTACCGTTGCCGTAAATCAAGGTTTTGCATTCATTACATCTGAATATTAGGAAATCGCAATCGTTGGGATTGTTCAAAAATCGTGTCAAAGATCATTTCCTATCTATCGCTTCGTTAACATCGTGACAATGACTTCTATTGCTATTAAGACGATTATAAGGATTATATATCTATGTTTATAAATTTATTTATGTATGTATATGTTATATTTCATATGTATATGTGTAAGTATTATATTAATAAATAATAATAATAAATATATGGGACATTTACACACACGGTCGTCCATCCTCAAAGTAACTTAATACTTGTGTTATGGGTGACGGACAACTGGTAAATATATACATATATTGTTTTAAATACATACTTAAATACTTATATACACCCAGACTCGAAGAACCAATAAATTCTAAATAGAAAATGTTGGTTCTCGGCGGGAATCGAACCCGCGACCCACGGAGCCGAAGACAGGGTCACTGCCAACTGCGCCAACGGGCCAGTAAATTGTTTATTCATATCATACACCACACCTACCTTGTATCCATAGGTATATCCTCTTACCTAGGTTGTCTGGAAGAGACCGTTATGTAGCGATAAGACCGCCAGATAGTGCAACCTCATTTTTATTTAATTATAGTGCTATGTGCGCTGGAAAGCCCATGTCAAGATAAAATGGGAAGAACTAGACATAAGATTAAAAAAAATGTACTGGCTTATTGGCAGACATTCTACGTTATCAACGGAAAATAAGATCCTCTTATACAAACAAGTCCTCATGCCGATATGGACCTATGGTGTTCAATTATGGGGCTGTACTAAGCAATCAAATATAAACATAATCCAAAGATTCCAAAATAAAGTACTGAGGGCTATTGTTAACGCACCCTGGTATGTTAAGAATGAACATATCCATCAACATCTTCAGGTTGAGTTTGTTAATAGTTATAAAAAAGTACGCTGAAGCCCATGAGAAAAGGCTACTTCATAACGTGAACATCGAGGCCATCCAGCTCCTCGATAACACGGGACTAGTAAGAAGACTGAAAAGGACAAAACCTTTTGAGTTAGTGTAATGTTGTGATAGTGTAGTGTAGTGACAGTGCTACTTAAAAGAACACAAGAACAAACTGTCTCATATAGCAAGAAGACTAAGATAAGTCATTGGACCTATTCTTAGTGAATTGTTCCGCACAAACGTGCGGGCGGATGAAACAACCTCCGAAACCTGGGCCCGCCATTTCGGCGTCTCAACCTACCTTATGCGGCCGTCAGCTATATGCGGTCCGGCCTCATGAATCACTGCGTGTATATGTGTACGTGTGTGTGTGCGCTTGTATGTACTTGGCCGATTCCCGAACCCGTTGGCTCGCCTCTGCAGTCTTCCACGAACACGTACTGTCTATTTCTCCCGGAGTATACACTTCACTAACGCGGTTAAATAACACAAATAACACCCGGTGTGCACACAACCTTCGTAAGGTCACACGTTATTGAATCGTCCCATATCGGCGAACATTAATCCCAACGCGTACTCGAACCGCGTCGCGGTCGCGTCTTATCTTTATAGTATTCGAAACGCTTCACTAATTGACCGCGTCACTAAATACTTATATCCATATCAAAAGTCAATACAGTCGTGGTACTATCTTTACTATCGCATAAGTATTATCTAAAACCACACCCTTCACTGGTTAAAACGCGTCATTACGCGCGTGCGTTCTTCAATAAGATCGTATACAGGGCGCATATCGTACATGCGCGCGGGCGTCCTGTCTTATCGAAATACAAAACGTTACTAAAAATACTACGTAATAAACGCTAGCGGCGAGCGTACGTGACCCCGCACTCAAAATGCCCGTCAAGTGAGCCTCGACGCGAGTCTACCGATAAGCTCGCTGGCTAGGCGCGCCAATTTATACAAAACACTTAGATATAAGTTATTTATAAGTTTAGGTCATCTTTAAGTTGCTTATTAGCCTTTTGGCTAGATCGCAGCATCAGTAAAGTACTTCCTTTGTGGTTGTTCTTTATAATAGAAAAAAAAAATAGTGCTATGTATTTCATTTGCGGTGTTCAATAAAAGTAATATCATTCATTCATCCTCCTAAATATACTGTAGACTAAATAACGGTACAATATTGGCTTATTTTGTAAATAATATCGCTATATACCTGTGAAATTGTCTCTTGCCCGTTGGTACTCTAATTCCGAGGGGTTGTGCTTGGCAAGCCACTCCGCTATCGGCTTGTCTTTGAAGGACCCAGTCAAACCCCACTCTGTCTGAATGGCGCGTAGAGTTTCTGCCTCGGGAACTATTTCTATCATGCCTGTTGGTATGTATTGAAATAAGTTGAAACGTAGATCTTATTCATATGTACACACTCATTTAATAATCATCTTCCTGCTCTTATCTCACTCAAACTGGGGTCGGCACAACATGTCAAATCAAATCAAATCAAAATAATCTTTATTCAAATAAACCATTTCAGGCACTTTTGAATCGTCAAGCATCAATATGATTAATGAAGCTACAACTGGTTCGGAATTTTGCTCTTACCGAGAAGAACCAGCAAGAAACTCGGCGGTCAATCTTTTAAATATTTCCAATTATACATTATTAAACCGCTGCCTTGTATGCAGCTGAAAGGATTTTCAAATCCAGGCTTTGTTATCAACCAAATAATCTTCAATTTTGTAATATGCTTTACGTATAAGCATATTTTTTACACTTGATTGAAATCTTTCTGTACACTGGTCTAGAATGTTAACATGTTGTCATATGATTTGGCTAGTTATTTTACGACCGGCCGCCTGCCTGACGTCAAATTATCTTAGTCGTATTTTACGACCCCTCGGTAAGAAAGAGAGTTCTACTCAACCGGATACCATACGGCGGGTCAACTTACCTTAGTCGCCTTTTACGACACCTCGGTAAGAAATGAGGGTGATTTATTCTGCTCAGCCGGATACCACACGGCGGTATAATATATTCATATGTACACATTCACACTCTCACGCACGTTTAAGTTTATAACTTTTAATAATATTTTCATTTAATTGTTTTAGCCGTGTGGTATCCTGCAGAATAGAATAGAAAACTCTCCTTCTTTACTAAGGTGTCGTAAGAGGCGACTAAGATAAATGCCGTGTGGTATCCGGCTACACAGAATAGACCACCCTCATTTCTTACCGAGGTGTCGTAAAAGGCGACTAAGGTAAGTTGACGTCAGGCAGGCGACCGGTCGTAAAACACGTTGCCAAATTATATGATAACATGTTTGTAACATGTTGTGCAGACCCCACTTAGAGTGGGATAAGGGCAGGAGAATGATGATGATGATTTTCATTAAATTGTTTTTTTTTCTATGAATTTGGGAATAACATATAAAGTATTATACTATTGCAATCTTGGTTTCCCTAAATGTCTTGATTAAGTTTGGATTATTGTATAAATTTGAAATAAAAATAATAAATAAATATTTATCGTTCAAACATCTAATATGAGACATATCTATAGATTATTTCAAAGATTCTCACAACATAGTTTCGTGGAGCGTGGAGTGGAGTTTGTGTATAATGTATGACTTGAAATTTAATGTATAATGTATTTATTTTATTTTATTTTCTCTCTTTATTTTCAACACCACTTATTGCTAATACAAAAAATAGTATAGAAAAAAAACAAATACAAAACATTAAAAAAAACCATTAACATAAAATATATTAGTCAATAGATATACAAATGTATACATTATATATCTATTAACGAATAAAACTAACTACATAAAATATAACTAAGTAAAAAAAGTATGACTCATAAAAAGTATTTTTATGTATATTTATTAATCCCAACCGATGGACAAAATAAAAAAAATCCTTAGGAAAATAGTAGATAATTAAAGTTTAAAGTCACAACTCGAACTAAAACTTAAGGTAAGGTAAGGTAGCCACGGCTAAAAACTTCTTAAAATTAGTTTTGAATTTAGATAAAATTACCTCGTTTCCGACTGGTTGGCAAAGCTTGGAACGTGACCATTCGCAGATCCAAGCCGGCCTTCAACCATAAGGTATCCATCACTTTGATTACCTGAAGCACTAGAGAATCTTGTCTCAAGTCATCGCCAACCTATGGAAGAAACAAACATTATTAAACCTTAGTTTTAACCAATTCTATTTCTGCCCAAATACATAATTAAACTTTTTTGAACCATAATACCAAAGTTAAAATATTTCACTGTCAAATATGGGCGAATAAATGGTTATTCGCCCATATTTGACAGTAAATATTTTTAACTTTGAATTTTGTTGATTTGAACATATTTGACAGTAAATATTTTTAACTTTGAATTTTGTTGATTTGAACATATTTGACAGTAAATATTTTTAACTTTGAATTTTGTTGATTTGAACATATTTGACAGTAAATATTTTTAATTTTGAATTTTGTTGATTTGAACATATTTGACAGTGCTTTTGCAACCCATAATTGCAAAAGCGATACAAAATCAGGTGATGTTATCATAGTATAGGCCAGATATGACTTATATTAACTCAACCCTTGTTTTTGTCAACATTTGCAACCTTTTGGGAAGATTTAACATATGAAATTGCTGAATTTAAGGCTGTTAAAATATTCTTACCTTAAACATGGCGGGTATAACAGCGTTGTCCACCCCGATGAAGTTGATTTTTAGAGGAAGCGTATTTGAAGAGAAATACGAGCACGACCTAAAATACAATAACTTTAGTAGAGTAGGCTATAAAATAGATTCCGCTGCTGAGCGAAGACCTCGAAAAGAGAAAATGCAAGAGATGAGCTTCAGTGTGGTGGATCTAAACAGTTACAGCTTAAACTTTAGCTTAAACACCACGCTTATTCTGTGAGGATTAGCGATTGAACGCACTCAAGTAGAGTTGAATATATCCCGAAAATTTCTAGTAAATATGCAGATCTCCTATAGACGATAGACAGTATTGACTGGCCCGTTGGCGCAGTGGGTAATGACCCTGCCTTCAGCTCCGCGGGTCGTGGATTCGATCTTCGCCGAGGGCCGAGGTTGGTTTTTCGAGCCTGGGTGTATATTTTTATTTAAAGTATGTATTTCAAATTATATATGTAGTATATTTACCAGTTGTCCGTCACCCATAACACAAGTAATAAGTTACTTACTTTGGGGACAGACGACCGTGTGTGTAAATGTCCCATATATTTATTATTTATTTATTTATAGACATGTTCCTTGACGCCAAAATGCATTATCAATTTTAAATATCAAATAGACATAGAAGCTTTCATAGAATTGTCTATAACAGTTATAACCTGAAGAAATCACGTGGTTTCAACCCATCTAGACTTTGAACCTAGGGATACGGTAAATTGACTTCTAAAGAGATAATGGGAACAGAGTCTCTGCTGGAAGCAAATAATAGGTCACTAAGCAATATAACAGAACTAACTACTTTGCTATAATCCGCACGGGTGAAGCGAATGCATGCAAAGCCAATGTGTATGAAGCAGGCAAAATCTACGCACCTTATACATGCAGGACAAGCCACCACATGCACCCCAAGGCGCAATTCACCAGCAACAACGCACACAAAAGCAGCACACACACCCACCATCACAATCTCAACGATCGTTTCGCCCCGAAACCGAAGCATCATCAGGAGGATAGGCTCCACGACGAAAATCGTAATGCGCCGCGCTACCCATACAAGCAGTCTTAAATAGTTCAACTCCCACCAATACCCTCCCCTCCGAACACATGTAGCAAAACGGAATTAGATACATTTACTTTGCATGCATTCGCTTGACCCGTGCGGATTATAGCAAAGTAGTTAGTTCTGTTATATTGCTTGTAATATGGAATTCCGCAAAGTAACGCCTGCTTCTATAAATCATTTAATAGGTCACTAACTTGATATCGATGTCGTGCACGTATCGATGCAACGCGAATGGCAACGCTGCGGGCTCCTGCCTCAACAGCCCAGCCAGCTTCTCCCCGCCCACGTACAGCGCGCGTTGTCGTAACGCCTCCTTTGCACATTTCACTGACATCGCTACGTCAGCTACCGTCTGAAAGTAATTTTCAATGATAATCATAAAACAGCTGTTCCGCACAAACGTGCGGGCGGATGAAACAACCTCCGAGACCTGGGCCCGTCGTCTCGGCGTCTCAACCTACCTTATGCGGCCGTCAGCTGTATGCGGTCCGGCCTCATGAATCACTGCGTGTATATGTGTACCTGTGTGTGTGCTTGTATGTACTCGGCCGATTCCCGAAACCGTTGGCTCGCCTCTGCAGTCCTTCCACGGACACGTAATGTCTGTTTTTCCCGGAGTATACACTTCACTATATCGGTTAAATAACACAAATAACACCCGGTGTGCACACAACCTTCGTAAGGTCACACGTTATTGAATCGTCCCTATATCGGGGAACAGTAACCCGAACGCGCACTAAAACCGCGGACGGTCGCGTCTTCTCAAACGCTTCACTAATTAAACGCGTCACTAAATCTAAGAACCACACCCAAAACGCATAATTACACGTGTGCGTTATACAATAAAGTCGTATACAGGCGTACGCGTCCTGTCTTTATAGTATTCGAAACATTACTAACTATCGGCGCTCGCGTCGACAATAGAATGCAGAAAGGTCGTTGGTCCGACCGGTCGCGCCGCGATGCGCGCGTCAATTTGTACAAAACAATAGCCATACTTACTTTAGTGACTCACGAAAATATTCGAACACTTGAGGTATCTTCAAATAAATCGCTCGGTACAGCGAACACCTATGGAGGAATCGGGTTGGTTTTTTTCTAGTAATAAGTCATTTATCACGGTCAATGATAATAATATATATATTTCAAAATAAATACGGATCTGTTCATTGTAAAAAATTATAAAGGAATGGATGGAAGAGTATTTTTATCCATGATAGTATCATAAAAACTAAATTGCCAACACCTGTGGAACTGCAGTCCAAAACCATCACACTGACTCCGCTCTGTTTTACTGTTCCCGATCCCTCCATAGTTGTTCGTTGTACTAAGCGATTTATTCGAACATACCTTAGTGTCGGAATATTTTTGTGAGTCTGTAAATCGAATTTAAAGTGTGAACGCTACTACTACTGCCAGCAAGAAACTCGGCGGTTGCTCTTTTCAAATCATAATTCTTATTACTAGTTACATTTAGTCCAATCCCGACGATCGTGGTGGTGGGTGTGTGTGCTGCTTGTGTGCATTGTTGCCGGTGGAGGCGCCTTGGGGGTGCATGTGGTGGCTGGTCCTGCATGTATAAGGTGCGTAGATTTTGCCTGCTTCATACACATTGGCTTTGCATGCATTCACTTAACCCGTGCGGATTATAGCAAAGTAGTTAGTTCTGTTATATTGCTTGTAATATGGAATTCCGCAAAGTAACGCCTGCTTCTATAAATCAAATTGTCACTAATTTTCTACGCATGAATACAACGTACCTTAACAAGGAGCTGTTGTCTAAGCAAGGTCTTGGTTAGATTTTCTCCACATATTGCCAAAAGTGCTCGCAGAAGCAGACGATATCGCCACGAGGCCGTCATACAAGCGTCCATCTCCTGACTGTCACCTGCATTCTCTTCTAGACTGATACCGAGAAATTCTTGATTTGGTGCCTATATGGTGGAAATACAATTGCCCGTTACGACATCGTGGGGTTGTTAATTATTTAATTTATTAAATTAAATTAAATAATTTATTAAGCTAATTATTAATGTAATAATAAGAACCCTTCACCGATGCATATATTATACGATTTCATTAATCGTACCAAATTTTTATATAATTATTTAAATTCAGACATCTTGACCGTTACTTAAAAGTTCTCGAATTTGATCTCTAGACCACGTATAAAAATATAAAATATACAAAAACTTATGTGCTTACTTATAGTGAGGAAATCTTCATATTCCTATCATTTTTTGTAGCATTGAAGCACTGAATCGGGTTGAAGTTCGGAAATAGAAACAAATTGAAAACTGTTATTTGCAATTTGTTTGCCACAAAGTTAAGTTTGCTTATCAATGATTTTGACTGACCCGTTGGCGCTGTGGGTAGTGACCCTGCCTTCAGCTCCGCGGGTCGCGGGTTCGATTCCCGCCGAGGGCCAACATTTTCTATAAACAAATTGTTGGTTCTTCGAGCCTGGGTGTGTATTTGTATTTGTATTTAAGTATGTATTTAAACTTATATATGTAGTTTATCTACCAGTTGTCCGTCACCCATAACACAAGTATTAAGTTACTTACTTTGGGGACGGACGACCGTGTGTGTAAATGTCCCATATATTTATTATTATTATTATTATTATTATTGAAGTTTTTCAAAAGTATAACTCACCTGTGGTACGTTTGGCAGGGAGTGGACTAGAAGCCAAAATAATTTGTGTGCCACGGCGGGAGCTGATAGCGCTCGAGACAATAATACCTCTGAAAACAATGATATAACATTTTTCCGTGAAAAAACATATCAACAGTGTCGAAATAATGCCGTATGGTATCCGGCTGCATAGAATAGACACCCTCATTTCTTACCGAGGCGTCGTAAAAGGCGACTAAGGTAAGTAGATCCACCGTGTGGTATTCGGCTGAGTAAATAGACCACCCTCTTTCTTACCGAGGTGTAGTAAAAGGCGACTAAGGTAAGTAGATCCTCCGTGTGGTATCCAGTCCAATAGAATAGACCACCATCATTTCTTACCGAGGTGTCGTAAAAGGTGACTAAGGTAAGTAGATCCACCATGTAGTATTCGGTTGAATAAATAGACCACCCTCATTTCTTACCGTGGCGTCGTAAAAGGCGACTAAGGTAAGTAGATCCACCATGTAGTATTCGGCTGAATAAATAGACCACCCTCATTTCTTACCGAGGCGTCTTAAAAGGCGACTAAGGTAAGTAGAACCGCCGTGTGGTATCCGGCTGAGTAGAATAGACCACCATCATTTCTTACCGAGGCGTCGTAAAAGGCGACTAAGGTAAGTCGATCCACCGTGTGGTATTCGGCTGAGTAGAATAGACCACCCTCATTTCCTACCGAGGCGTCGTAAAAGGCGACTAACGTAAGTAGATCCACCGTGTGGTATTCGGCTGAGTAAATAGACCACCCTCATTTCTTACCGAGGCGTCGTAAAAGGCTACTAAGGTAAGTAGATCCATCGTGTGGTATTCGGCTGAGTAGAATAGACCACCTTCATTTCCTACCGAGGCGTCGTAAAAGGCGACTAAGGTAAGTAGATCCACCGTGTGGTATTCGGCTGAGTAAATAGACCACCCTCATTTCCTACCGAGGCGTCGTAAAAGGCGACTAAGGTAAGTAGATCCACCGTGTGGTATTCGGCTGAGTAAATAGACCACCCTCATTTCTTACCGAGGCGTCGTAAAAGGCTACTAAGGTAAGTAGATCCACCGTGTGGTATTCGGCTGAGTAGAATAGACCACCCTCATTTCTTACCGAGGCGTCGTAAAAGGCGACTAAGGTAAGTAGATCCGCCGTGTGGTATCCGGCTGAGTAGAATAGACCACCCTCATTTCTTACCGAGGCGTCGTACAAGGCGACTAAGGTAAGTAGATCCACCGTGTGGTATTCGGCTGAGTAGAACAGACCACCCTCATTTCTTACCGAGGCGTCGTACAAGGCGACTAAGGTAAGTAGATCCACCGTGTGGTATTCTGCTGAGTAGAATAGACCACCCTCATTTCTTACCGAGGCGTCGTAAAAGGCGACTAAGGTAAGTAGATCCACCGTGTGGTATTCGGCTGAGCAGAATAGACCACCCTCATTTCTTACCGAGGCGTCGTAAAAGGCGACTAAGGTAAGTAGATCCACCGTTTGGTATTCGGCTGAGCAAAATAGACCACCCTCATTTCTTACCGAGGCGTCGTAAAAGGCGACTAAGGTAAGTAGATCCACCGTTTGGTATTCGGCTGAGCAGAATAGACCACCCTCATTTCTTACCGAGGCGTCGTAAAAGGCGACTAAGGTAAGTAGATCCACCATGTGGTATTCGGCTGAGCAGAATAGACCACCCTCATTTCTTACCGAGGCGTCGTAAAAGGCGACTAAGGTAAGTTGACGTCAGGCAGGCGGCCGGTCGTAAAATACGTAGCCGAATCATGTGACATGTTTTTAACATGTTGTGCCGACCCCACTTAGAGCGGGATAAGGGCAGGAGGATGATGACGTATTCGACAGTCGGAAGTTTTATTTTAAATAAAAAATAGGTATCTTACCTGCGAGGGGACTTGCTTCATATGTTTCGTACCGCAGAGCTTGAGCAAGTTGCGGCAGCACTCGAATAAGTTCATCATCAGACATCCTATCTACCAGACTTGCTGCTATTTTGCGAATCGCTGCATCTGGGAAACTAATAAAAAGTATCATAACTTTTATTTAAATCACTAAAACGAACGATACTAGACCAGTCTACAGAAAGATATAAACTTAGTTTAAGAAATATGCTTATATGTTAGGCATACTACAAAAATTACAAAAAAACAACAACTAAAAATTACAACTACATAAAAAGCTGTGATAGCCTAGCGGTGAGACCGTGCGACTCTCTAGAGACGACATAGGTTCAAACCCCGGGCAGGCACCAATGAGTTGTTCTATTAAAACTCGTGTGTCTAATTGATAATTGCAATTTATCACACGCTTTTCGGTGAAGGAAAACATCGTGAGGAAACCAGCATATCTCTTGAGAATTCTAGCGATATGTGTAACCTACCAATCCGCATTGGAGCAGCGTGGTAGGTCTTAGCTCCAATCCTTCTCTCCAATAACGGAGAGAGGAGGCCTTAGCCCAGCAGTGGGCATAGTAACAGGCTGTTACTTTATTCTTTTTTTTACTACAAAAATTAAGATTATTTGGATGATTAAATGCCTGGATTTGAAAATCCTTTCAGCTTCATACAAGACAGCGTAAGAAATTTAATAATGTATAATTGAATTTCTTGCTGGTTCTTCTCGGTAAGAGCAACATTCCGAATCAGTTGTAGCTTCATTAATCATATTGATGTTTGGCGATTTAAAAGTCCCTTAAATGTCTTATTTGAATAAAGATTATTTTGATTTGATTTGATCAGTTTATTTAGCCTTGTATGATATTTTTTTAATGATTTTCTGACTTAAGCTATCTAATTAATATTACCACCTTAGTAGGAACATAATTTTTTTGGGATATGCAACCCCTCTAATTTACACAAATACAATGGGTTAGGTATAAGCTTAGTATCCTCTTCCGAGTGACATAGCACTTACGACCAGCTATGTTATAAACATTAAATAAGACAATAAAACTTGTTGGTTGGCTATTGTAATTGTACAGTGTAATGTATCACGTAGCATATATATTAATTGGTAAGACGAAATAAAACAGTATCATCTAAGCTTTCGAGATGGTTTGATTTACTCGCTCCAAGCCGCAATATTATATAATTCTTGAAGAGGGGAAAAGAAGCCTTCTCGCTTTGTACCGAGAGTTTGGATCCTTCTTTCGGTTCCCGGATTTTTTTATATTTGTTTATTTTTTTTTTGTTTTTTTTGTTTAGAAAATATTTAAAAATGTAGTAAAAATCTGTCAATAAATAAATGAGTGCATATAACAATAAAGCCATTTATTCCATATTTCTAAATTACATCTCAAATTTTGATAGCAATTCGTAAGTTTTCTTATATTATGTTAGCATGATGAGTCTTCTTTGTTTGAAATATGGCCACATTTAGGGCAAAGTCCTAATTCAGTTCCCTTAATTTGTCCCTATTCCCTATATATTTACCATGGCAACAGCAAATGCATGGAGTTGAGCGGCGAAGGTCTCTCCCACAGTTGTATCAGCGATACTAGTTGCGCGCGCTGCTCGCCGCACCAGTTAGTAGCCGCAAGCAGTACCAACGGTAAAGCTCCTGGCAATTCCACTAAATACTGCCGCTTCTCCCACAGAACCTGACGAACAGTATTAAAAAGTTTGGTTAATTCTTTTTCAGGGCTTATTAGAGGCCTATTTACTGCGATATTTAGTAACGCAGTAATAATTCCATAGACCAGGGATCGGCAACCTGTGGCTCTCGAGCCACACGCTCTATAAATTTAGAGTTGCGGCTCTCAAGGCATATAATAATAATAAAAATGTTCCGCACAAACGTGCGGGCGAATGAAACAACCTCAAAGACCTGGGCCCGTCGTCTCGGCGTCTCAACCTACCTTATGCGGCCGTCAGCTTTATGTGGTCCGGCCTCATGAATCACTGCGTGTATATGTGTACGTGTGTGTGTGCTTGTATGTACTTGGCCGATTCCCGAAACCGTTGGCTCGCCTCTGCAATCTTCCACGGACACGTAATGTCTGTTTCTCCCGGAGTATACACTTCACTATATCGGTTAAATAACACCCGGTGTGCACACAACCTTCTTAAGGTCACACGTTATTGAATCGTCCCTATATCGGGGAATAGTAACCCAACGCGCACTAAAACCGCGGACGGTCGCGTCTTCTCAAACGCTTCACTGATTAAACGCGTCACTAAATCTGAGAACCACACCCGAGACGCAAAATTACACGTGTGCGTTATACAATAAAGCCGTATACAGACGCACGCGGCCTGTCCTTATCGTATTCGAAACATCACTAACTGTCGGCCGCTCGCGTCGGCAATCGAATGCATAAAGGTCGTTGATCCGGCCGGTCGCGTCGCGTCGAGCGCGTCAATTTATTCAAAACAAAAAATATATTATAAAAACTCTTTCTTTTAAACATAAGCCAATGGTCCTATTAATGTAATAATGCTATAATATATTTTGATATAAAATATTTCTATACATTTATACGAATGATTAATAATTATTTATATTCATTTATTCTAAATCTTTATTATTCTTGATTTATATTATTTTTATTGGATCTTTAAAATCTGTTTTTTTTTTCAATTTGCGCTTATGGCTCTTTAGGTTTAGAAAATTGCCGACCCCTGCCATAGACCGAATATATAGCTTATACCTACGTTTTGAAGACATTAAAATGCTACTAATAGTTCAGGTTTACGTTGATTCCCCTGATTTAATCTATTTCTAGATAAAGTAACGGCCTGTTACCATCCCACTGCTGGGCATAGGACTCCTCTCTTTGTTTATGGAGAGAAGGGTTACACGTATCACTAGAATTCCCTAGAGATATGCAGGTTTCCTTACGATGTTTTGCTTCACCGAAAAGCCTACAAATATCAATTGGTCAGAAGATTTAACAGAAAAACTTCTAGATAGTGTCATTCTAATAGGTACATTAAAGCAAGATTAACTGTAAACAAACAAATCATAAATAAATACATCGAGACTCGAAGAACCAGCAAATTGTTTATAGAAATGTCGGCCCTCGGAGGGAATCGATACCCAAGGTCTCCGGATCTGAAGGCAGGGACACTGGCACCATTGGGTTATCATCATATATTCTACATACAGTTTTCGCTGAAACCGTAAGGCGCAGCTATTTTATATCTCCGTGCGTCATCTCACCTCTCTACCTTCAGTGGGCATCCTCTGGTATGCTCCCTGCTCGATCAGATGCAGCAATTGAGATTGGGTGTGACCATCCAGTGAGTCAAACGTGGGCAAGTCTTCAACCGATAAAGATTTTTCATTATCTTCCTCATCATCTGTCCATTTGACTCCAGTTCTCGTGTATATGGGAATTTCTGACAATAAAAATTGAGTTAAATTATTAGATCGTCATGTCAAGTTATTAGTCTTTTCCACGTACAAAAGTAATAATAAAATTATTTTGCTATAGCCCGCGATACACTAAATAGAAAATATGTATAGTGCTAAATATATAGTGGACTATCCATTTTTTCACACCCGTTACATGCAGGATTCGTAAAAACACATGCACAAACCTCCACCACTGCCACCACAATACACAAGCACCACACACGTTCACTATCACAAACTCAACTATCGTTTCGCTCCGCAACCGAATCATCATCAAGAGATAGACTCCACGACAAAATCGCAAAGCCTTGCGATTTTATGTAGCAAAATAATTTTATTATTGCTTTTGTATTATGGATTTCCGCAAAGTAACGCCTAATTCTCTAAATTCTTTTACACGTTATAACATCAGATACTGCGTAAATCCAAAAACTCTCTGAGACTTATTCAATGTCAGCTGTTATGGATCCATGGTAATATGATGAATTATGAAAACAAACTTAGGCATTAATAAGCTTAATTAACATCATTAAAAACATAATTAAAAAACAATAAAAAGAACCCTTGGATCCCCAAGTTGAACCCCCCTTGCACACTCTAAGGATATGTGTGAGAAAAACACTATTTCTTTAAACACTGATAAAAAATTGCAAGAGATTATAAGTAAAAAATCACTATCTAATATCCAACCTAACCTAATTAGCATTTTGGGTAAATATAACAACGATAGATCTCTCCTTTTTGAAGAGAAGGGTTAGAGACCAAAGCCATCACGCGGCCCCAACACCATTTGGTGTATTACGCATATCCCTAGAATTTTTTAGTTATATGCAAGTTTCCTCGCCATAAACCATACAACATTTTAAATATCAATTAGGCAACATAAGTTTTAACAGAAAACTATTTGGTGCCTACCCGGGGTTTAAAACCATGGATTCCACGAAAGAGTCACACGGTCTTATCGTTTTTTTTTTTTTTTAATAGTGACATTACTTACCACAGACTTTATGTGAGTGCCCTTTTTTAGTTAGTTCATTTGTATTCTTTTTTTATGTTATTGTACTTAAAACGAACTTACTCTAATGCATCATTAATTAATTTTTTTTTACTAGATTACAACTACAACTAATCTGTATACTTAGTTTTTATGTGCTTTTATATGCATAAATATGTTTTTGTTATTATTTTAATATTTTCAATAGTTTTTCGGCCACCTCCATACGGTCTTATCGTTCGACTATTACAGCTCCTACGATTTATATTACTGGGTAGCTTTAACAATGTATGTACGATTTACTTACCAATATTGACAAGGGGGTACGGCGGTGGTGGGGTGTGTAACGGATGGGGCGCCGGCCCGATGCGTCGGTCGCAGCACGCGGGCCACAGCGGCAGAACATAATGACCCGAAGCTAACATTCTTTAATGGGAAAAAAGCTTATTTCTAATACAAAACGTAACAGTCTAAGAGTCCGTGAACCTTCGTTATTTTATGAAAGATGACAGTTTGTCAGCGCATGCTCTGAACACAGAAAAGAACGATGGACCTTTATGTTTTGAATAATAGGACGCACGCGACGCGACGCGAACGCAAGCTAGGACTTTTTATGCATTCGTTCACTTCAAATTCAAATTCAAAATATTCTTTATTCAAGTAAACTTGTAAACAAGTGCTTTTGAATCGTCAACTTTACTGCTGGTTCGGAAAGCTGTTCCTACCGAGAAGAGCCAGCAAGAAACTCGGCGGTTGCTCTTTTTAAAATATAAATCTTAGAACTAATTACATTTATTTATTACTGTCTTGTACAGGGTAGAGGTGCACCTATATCCACACATCCTTATCATCTAAGTAATCTTCAACAGTATAGTAGGCTTTCTGTATCAGCCTCTTTTTAACAGTGGTTTTAAACTGCTGTAATGGCATGACCAAAATTGATTTCGGAATTTTATTATAGAATCTTATACCCATACCCACAAACGATTTACGTACTTTTGCAAGGCGCAAAGCAGGAGTCGCAAGCTTATGTCGGTTCCTACTTTGTCTATAATATACATACATCACCTATCGTTTTATAATTCTTTATATTTTTATGTACAAAAATTACATTGTTTAAAATATATTGTGAAGCAAATGTAAGAATACCTATTTCCTTAAACTTCTCTCGCACTACGAGAGCGGCCCCCCGCAGTCACCCGGCAGACACGACAGAGGGAGGCCGCGCGCGGCTTGGACGCGGCATTCTTTTCTTACGCACGTGTGTAATTTTGCGTTTCGGGTGTTGTTCTCAGATTTAGTGACGCGTTTAATCAGTGAAGCGTTTGAGAAGACGCGACCGTCCACGGTTTTAGTGCGCGTTGGGTTACTATTCCCCGATATAGGGACGATTCAATAACGTGTGACCTTAAGAAGGTTGTGTGCACACCGGGTGTTATTTAACCGATATAGTGAAGTGTATACTCCGGGAGAAACAGACATTACGTGTCCGTGGAAGATTGCAGAGGCGAGCCAACGGTTTCGGGAATCGGCCAAGTACATACAAGCACACACACACACGTACACATATACACGCAGTGACTCATGAGGTCGGACCACATACAACTGACGGCCTCATAAGGTAGGTTGAGACGCCGAGACGACGGGCCCAGGTCCCGGAAGTTGTTTCATCCGTCCGCACGTTTGCGCGGAACATTTATGAAACTTTTCTTTTGCAGGTAAACGGTCTTAAAGGTGAATACCGATTTAAATTCATCTAATAATTGAATATACTTTACAGTCTGTATATAAATGATCGTGATGTTCTCTAACAATGAATATTAAACTAAAAATACTTGAAGATAATTTTAAAATTATTTATTTAGCTGAATGTGTGCTAACAACACATTTAACTAACATACCAACATGCACAATAAAAATAATAGCTACGCAGCTAGGGATCGCGATAGACCTAACTCGCTATCTCGCTCGCACCTACTCAAATTTATATTGCTTTCCATTCGCTCCTACATGCACCTTACATGTCTGGCAAGAGGTTGGAACTATCAAAAATGTTTGGCGAATGACAAACCATCATCTTATTAATTCAAGTATATAAAAATCAATATTTATAAATTAACGTAATAAGAATCATAATTTCATGAACATTACGGGTATCTGGCAAGGGGTGGCAACGTTAATTGTCTGGCAATTAATAAAGATGAATAATATGATGAAGTTAGTAAAAGTAAAAAAGTAAAGTAGCGGCCTGTTACAATCGCACTGCTGGGAGTAAGCCTCCCTCTCCGTTTCTGGAGAGAAGGGTTGGAGCTAAGACCTACCACGCTGCTCCAATGCGGATTGGTAGGTTACACATATCTCCAGAATTCTCTAGAGATATGCAGGTTTCCTCACGATGTTTTCCTTCACCGAAAAACCTGTGATAAATTGCAATTATCAATTAGACACACGAGTTTTAATAGAAAAACTCATTGGTGCCTGCTCGGGTTTGAACTCGTGTTCCCCTCGAAAGAGTCTCACGATCTCACCGTTGGGCTATTACAGCTCATTGAAGTTTATACCAAAATGTTATTTCATTAAATGATTTATAGAAGCAGGCGTTACTTTGCGGAATTCCATATTACAATAGTAGCAATGTAGCCGTTTTGCTACATGTGTTTGGAGGGGAGGGTATTGGTGGGAGTTGTACTATTTAAGACTGCTTGTATGGGTAGTGCGGCGCAGTACGATTTTTGTCGTGGAGCCTATCCTCCTGATGATGCTTCGGTTTCGGGGCGAAACGATCGTCGAGATTGTGGTGGTGGGTGTGTGTGCTGCTTTTGTGTGCGTTGTTGCTGGTGAATTGCGCCTTGGGGTGCATGTGGTGGCTTGTCCTGCATGTATAAGGTGCGTAGATTTTGCCTGCTCCATACACACTGGCTTTGCATGCATTCACTTAACCCGTGCGGATTATAGCAAAATAGTTAGTTCTGTTATATTGCTTGTTATTTCATTACCCAGATAATACTCTGAAATAACTAAGGTTCTTTATTATATTATATATCCTAAGGATATTCGATATGCACAATCTGTTAGCATTTTTAAAAATCATGTTAAGAACCATTATTTATCACTATAATTATATTTGGTAAATATTAATTTGACAAGTATATTTGTATGTATATTATTATTTATATATATTTTTTGTAGGTAGATGACATATGTATGTATATATAGATATATATTAGTTCTTTTGCTATTATTATGTTATGTATTAGTATGTAGTTATTAGAATATACTGATTTATCTAAATTAATACTTTGTGCACCTTAGTTTAATTTATATTTCTATTGTTTAGTTTTACTTTAGGTAGCCTGTAAGAGATCACTATTAGTGATAAGGCCGCCTTTGCACTTCTTCTTTTTTTTTAATTTTAAGTTTCGTGAATAAGTTTGTTTTAATGTGCAATAAAGAATTTTTATTATTATTTTTTTTTATTATTCCTTACTTGTCATAATCAAACAGCTGTAGGGCAGTCCATCCGAGCTCCACCTGTTCGAACTGCACATCTCCATTCTCCTGACCCTCCTGGTTATTCTGTTGGGTCTCGTTCTGGTGTTGTTCTTCCGTCCTCTGCGTGCGTCCGAATAGAGTCAGCACGAGCCGACATTCACGCGGTAGTGTATTTATCGGTACGTCCTCTAGATTTAACCTGAATTAGACATATCAACTGTACACAACTCAAACTGTGACAAATCAAAATATATAGAAGAAGAAGAAGAAACACTCTTTATTGTACACCACAGAGTTTACAATAAAACTGAAATACAGAAATAACAATATAAACTGCGTGATACAGTGAGGCGGCCTTATCGCTAAATAGCGATCTCTTCCAGGCAACCTTTGGGCTAGGGAACTTATCAACTAAAGGAAAGAAGGTAGGTGATGCAAGATACACATACTAATATTACATACTTAAACATAAATAGATTATATACACAAATACTACATATATAAAAATATGAATTTACACATATAGTCATGAATAAAGTATACATATACATATAAATGCATCAGGATTGAGCAGTCGTCCTAAGCAGATAGTGAGAGATAGTAATTTTTAAGCATTCTTTTAAAACTGCATAAAGATTTATACTGTGTGTTATTCCACCCAACGACGCCCTCTTACTTGAAAATGAAATTTCATTTCGTAAGGTCGTAATAATTTAATAAAACCCTCACGACGATTGAACCTTGAGATGCCCTCACATAAGTCGTCGTTTTTCGGAAGTTCGTTTAATGTGAAAGCGGTTAAATTATGGAACACCCAGTAAGGGAAGCTAAATCGATAAATTGTTTTAAATATAAACTGAAACATTATATCCTCTCACTATCTGGTTAAAGTAGCGGCCTGTTACAATCCCACTGCTGGGAATAGGCCTCCTCTCTCCGTTTCTGCAGAGAAGGGTTGGAGCTAAGACCTACCACGCTGCTCCAATGCGGATTGGTAGGTTACACTTATCCAGAATTATCTAGAGATATGCAGGTTTCCTCACGATGTTTTTCTTCACCGAAAAGCGCGTGATAAATTGCAATTATCAATTAGACACATGAGTTTTAATAGAAAAACTCATTGGTGCCTGCCCGGGTTTGAACTCGTGTTCCCCTCGAAGGAGACGCACGGTCTCACCGCTGGGCTATCACAGCTCTATCTACTATATATTATTTATCCTGTTTTTCCCGGTATTAATAGATTCTCTAGCCCAAAGGTTGCCTGGTAGAAATCGCTAATAAGCGATAAGGCCGCCTTATTGTAGCACTTAGTTTAAGCTGTTTTGTTATTTATTTAATTTTTGTTAAATTTTTATGTGTTTTTATGTGTTTTTATAAAGTATATTGTATTGTATTGTATTGTATCAAAAAATATATTTGAAATGATTTATAGAAGCAGGCGTTAGTATGCGAAATTCTATCCTACTGATGATGCGATTTGGGTCGAAACGATCGTAGAGATTTTGGTGGTGGTTGTGTGTATTTCTTGTGTGCATGGTTGCTGGTGACTTCTCCTGCATGTGTAAGATATGTGAATTTTGCCTGCTTCATACCCATTAGCATTGCATACATTCGTTTAATAATTATCATCATCATCATCATTCTCCTGCCCCTATAACATGCTGTCACATGATTTGGCGACGCATTTTACGACCGGCCGCCTGCCTGACGTCAACTTACCTTAGTCGCCTTTTACGACACCTCGGTAAGAAATGAGGGTGTCTATTCTATGCAGCCGGATACCACACGGCATTTACCTTAGTCGCCTCTTACGACACCTCGGTAAGAAATGAGGGTGTCTATTCTATGCAGCCGGATACCACACGGCATTTACCTTAGTCGCCTCTTACGACACCTCGGTAAGAAATGAGGGTGTCTATTCTATGCAGCCGGATACCACACGGCATTTACCTTAGTCGCCTCTTACGACACCTCGGTAAGAAATGAGGGTGTCTATTCTATGCAGCCGGATACCACACGACATTTATCTTAGTCGCCTCTTACGACACCTCGGTAAGAGAGGAGGGTGGTCTATTCTATTCCGCCAGAATAGAATTATAGCAAAGCAGTTTTGTTATAGTTTCTGTAATATTAACAATTAATTTAGTAAATGATTAATTTTGAAAACTTTCACCATCATTCATTCCTGCCCTTATTCTACTTAAGTGGGGTCAGCACAACATGTTTTTCACTTTCATATCATGTCAATTCTGTCGCTACCCGTTTTATATATCCCTTTCGTATTTCAAACAATCCATCCAACTCTGCCTGTAGTCATATATCAACTTACATTCATATTTGTATTATATCGCTTGTGTGCATTATTGCTAGTAGAAGCATCTCGGTATACGAGTGGTGACTTGTGTGTAAGGTATGTGAATTTTGTCTGCTTCATACACTTAGCATTACATACATTCCCTTAACAATCGCGAATTATAACTCAAACTCAATCTCCTCCTCTATAAATCATTTACTTTTCCGCTTTTATACTAAAACTAGTAATGCCCCGCGGTTTCACCCGCGTGCATACCGATCTAGTGGTAGTGGACGAAGTCAGACTATAGATTTATTTGTAGATTATTTAACTATAAAAAATGGGTATCATTAGTTTTCTTGGAATAAGACCTAACTCCCCAAATGCAGGCCCTGCTATAACGGTCGCTACAGTGAATTTGTTATGGTATTATTTTCTTTCGATTTATATTCTTAAATTCGTAATATCTTTTGATTGGGATGTCGGATTTTAATAATTTAAAAAGTATTTTACAGGTATTGAAATAGTTTTAAATAAAATATCATTAAATGGAATAAGGAATTATACAGAGATATGAATGAAATGGTTTGATTATTGTCGCCAATTTTATCAACTTTTACAATGTAAAAAAAGTAGTTATATTGGTGTAACTATAATAGTTAGACATATAGTATCGCGGACTTTTTTGTGGATATTGATATGTTCTATAATAATGTAGAACATTTTTTTGTTGTATTCTCAATTGTTTCCGCAGCGCACGCGATGAAAGATGTTTACGACAGAAATTTTCACAACTTATTACAATTTTATTAGGGATCCCTATTTTTTATTAAATGACATATAGCCTATGTTGCTCAGTGAAAAGGCGGCTTTCCAACGGTGAAAGAATTTTTGAAATCGGTCCAGTAGTTTTTGCGTGAAAACGTAACAAACATACATACATACATACAAACAAACATACAAATCTTTCCTCTTTATAATATTAGTATAGATAAGTCAACTAACCACGTATCAAATATTATCCTGGGATAGAATCCGCCGCATTCTATCTTCGATATGTGGGTCACATGCAAGGTCTTCAACGGCCGTGTGCCGTAATATATCTGAGAGTGGAACAGGTACTCGTCGTGGGTCCAGCAGTGGGGCAAGCAGTGGACGGCTTCGATACAGAAAAGCATGGTCTCTGATATCGTGTGGGCCGACACCGCTTCTGGCAATCATATATTGGATTAAATGTGAAATAAAATAATTAGGGTATACATTAGGGATGGTGAACCATGCAGTGAAAAATATTTTATATTTTTGAAAAAGATTAAAAAATATATATATAAGTTCATTTAATCTGCGACAGCAGAAGTCGCACTAATTTTACAATATGAAACTAGACAAACGAATAAAATAAAATAATTAGGGTAAACATTAGGGATGGTGAACCATGCTGTGAAACATATTTTATATTTTTGAAAAATATAAAAAAAAACTATACAAGTTTGAAAAACTATACAACTATACAAATTGAGTAAGATCCATTTAATAGTATATTTACTGTTCGGATCTGAAGCAACAGTGGGTCCATCCGACATTTGGAAGTCCAACAGCCTCGATCGCGTATACAGAGCGATCAGCGCCCGCACGGCGTCGCTTACGTTTAATTTAACAAGATTTCGACTTAAAAGCTGCCTTAAATTGAGTAAGATCCATTTAATACTATATTTACTGTTCGGATCTGAAGCAACAGTGGGTCCATCCGACATTTGGAAGTCCAACAGCCTAGCTCGCGTATACAGAGCGATCAGCGCACGCACGGCGTCGCGTACGTTTAATTTAACAAGATTTCGACTTAAAAGCTGCCTTAAATTGAGTAAGATCCATTTAATAGTATATTTACTGTTCGGATCTGAAGCAACAGTGGGTCCATCCGACATTTGGAAGTCCAACAGCCTCGCTCGCGTATACAGAGCGATCAGCGCCCGCACGGCGTCGCGTACGCGCGAGCATTGCTGCGCGAGCGACTCGCGTGCGTTCGCCGCACGCACCGACACCGAGCAATACGGACCGCTCTCTGATTGTATCTCTGGTCGTACTGCGCCGGTTATCTGCGTCACACATTTAGAGGGATTCATTCATACAGTTATTATACATAGAATGGGTTCAAACCCCGCGCAGGCACCAATGAGTTTTTCTATTTAAACTTATGTGTCTAATTCAGAATTGCAATTTATCACACGCTTTTCGGTGAAGGAAAACGTCGTGAGGAAACCTGCATATCTCTAGAGAATTCTAGGGATATGTGTGGATACCAATCCGCATTGGAGCAGCGTGGTAGGTCTTAGCTCCAATCCTTCTCTTCAAAAACGGAGAGAGGAGGCCTTAGCCCAGCAGTGCGCTAAGGCCATAGTTACAGGCCGTTACTTTTACTTTTACATAGAATAGAAGAGCCATAAGCCTATGAGAGCTAATTTCCATAAAATAATAAAAGAGGGAGGATGAGACACTCTACCCAAGAGATAAATAGGTTTGCTCTTTTTTTAATGGACTCATATTGGTCTGGCTTCCCTTATCTAATATATGGGTTGTCCATACTTTACTCAATACATAGAGTTTGTCACATGTTACTTTTGCATTGCAAAAAAAATAACGAAATAACATTCCATTTTTTTTATATGCACACTCAAGGATTACTAGTGATAATTTTATAATCCCGAAACCGTAATGGCGAATCAAATCCGAGTCTTTAAATAGTGTATAGTTTTAAAAGTTAAGAATTCTACATAATGACTTGTTATTTTTCAATAGCTATTGAACATTTGACATTAAAAATAACTTTCAAGGTTCATATAAAACTGTAATAAAAGGACAAAAAGGGCAAAAAAAAAAATAATTTATGTTCGACTAGCTATGCCAGCGGCATTGCCAGCGTGGTAATCTGATTGGCACAATTTTTTTCTAGAATTCAAATTTTAAACATAAAAGCAATTATTGTGAGTTAACCATAAGAAATAGAGACATGCTATCGCGGACTTTTTTGTAGTATTTTAATAGATCTACAATACTCTACTACATTACTTTAGTGTATCTGTTGGTTTACGCAGCGCACGCGACTAAAGCTTTGGGAGCTTTAGTCGAGCAAGTTTTTTAACAACTGCGCGATCTCTTCAGCACAATTTACACAATACCAATATGTACTATTTACCTAAACCATCCGGAAGTATTGCACTATCTTTTGGTGAAAATCGTACAAGATCCGTTCTGTAGATTTTGAGAAAATCGATTACATACAGACAGACAGCTTTTTGGGATATTGTTTTATAATAAGTATAGATATGTAGAAAAGCATTCATAAAAGTTATTTGATATAAAAAAAATTACTTACCTGTGCAGTGCACGCTTGTGAGAAAGCATTGAGTGTATGAGTAACGTGCAGTGTTTCGACTCCTCCTGCTAACGCACATATGGCTTTAACAGCCTGGAACACTGCGTTGGGCGAACAAATGCCTTCCGCGCCTAAAACACCTACCGCGCGGGACAATTCGCCTTCTAACGTTTCTATTAAAAAAAAGAAAAACCAATTTTTAAACATATCACGATTAGTCATTAACCAACTTGTAAGACTTCACAAAAATAAATCCCTTAATTAAGTGACTCGCAACTTGCTTACAATCACTGCTGAGAATCGCCAATGCGGCCAAACTCAGTACACGTTAGTACGGTAGCTTCCGCTATTGGATACGTGTAACACTACCCCGAATTGTGGGATTAATTGACACTGAATGGCTTCAATGACATATTATATGCATATCGACTGTGAACCGGCAATATGTCCTATCTGTAATTTAGGCCAAATCACTTTTGTACGGCATTCGGCACTACTGCCCGTCATTTACCGTATCGACATGTATTATCTACTAAAAAATTTGTAAATAAACAAACATATTTAAAGTCAAGTGTATTTTTATTTCATAACAATTATTGCGAATATATTATTAATCACGTTTTTTCGTGTTCTTGAAAAGTTGTAAAAAATCAGATAGGACAATTTGCCAGTTTACAGTCGATATTAGACCTAATAATATTATATTACAAATAATGGGTGTGCCCCAAGGATCAATCCTTGGTCCCTTTCTGTTTTTAGTATATGTAAATGATCTACCATATTCTATTAATAATATCTGCGATATAACTCTGTTTGCTGATGACACATTTTTGATATTTAAAGTTAATAAAAATGACGAAAATATTGACGAAGTAAACAGTGGTTTGTCGCAAGTAGCTCGTTGGTTCAGGCTAAATAATTTGGTACTGAACTCAATCAAAACAAAATATATAGAATTTGCATTGCCTAATACTGCTAAAATAGCAAATAAGCTCTTTATTAATAATATACCACTAAAAACAGAAGAAACAACTGTATTTCTGGGAGTGACCTTGGATTCTAAACTCCAATGGAGCACACACATAACAACTCTCGCTGGGAAACTCAGTTCAGCGGCTTACGCTGTCCGAAAGATAAGGCGGCTTACAGACGTTGAAACAGCAAAACTTGTTTATTTTGCTTACTTCCATAATATTATGTCTTACGGAATATTGTTATGGGGTAAATGCGCGGACATTGAAAAATTTTTTGTGTTACAAAAAAGAGCCATACGTGGCATTTACAATTTAAATTCGCGCGATTCCCTGCGAGAGAAGTTCAAGGAAACAGATATTCTTACACTAGCTTCACAGTATATTTTTAGTAATTTAATTTTTGTACATATGAATATAAATAATTATAAAAGGATTGGCGACGTATATAATAGACAAAGTAGGAACCGACATAAGCTTGCGGTTTCTGCTTTGCGCCGGGCAAAAGTTCGTAATTCGTTTGTGGGTTTGGGTATAAGATTCTATAATAAAATTCCACAATCTACATTAACTTTACCTTTACAGCAGTTTAAAAATACTATTAAAAAAAGGCTAATTCAGAAAGCCTATTATACTATTGAAGATTACCTGGAAGATAAGAATGCGTGGATATAGCTTCTCTTCAACCCTGTACAAGACATTTATTACTATATGTAACTAGTGATAAGAATTATTGTTGGAAAAGAGCAACCGCCGAGTTTCTTGCTGGTTCTTCTCGGTAGGGACAGCTTTCCGAACCAGCAGTAGATGTTGACGATTCAAAAGCACTTGTTTACAAGTTTACTTGAATAAAGAATATTTTGATTTTTTTTTTGAATTTTTTTAATACATTAAAACTATAATGATCGATGACAGTGAAATATTTATGATCAGTTTAAAATTTGGTGTAATATTTTACAGATTCCCAATTTATGAAACGGTCATAAGACTTGTCTTAATGAAATAAAAATATAGGCAAATGAATTGAATGAAATGAATGTTAAGGATATATGGTTTGACAAGATTTGATAGGATACGAAATGAGTATATTATGGGACATCTGAAAGTTGCGTACGATATGGAACAGATGAGATAAGAGAGATTATAATGGGTATGGACGACTCAATGACGCGGGATGAAAATCATGTGGACAATAGAATTTTTAAATAAGAATTTGGATAGATATATGACAACGCCTTGTGGTATCCGTCAGAATAGAAGAGACCACCCTCCGTTATTACCGAGGTATCGTAAAAGGCGACTAAGGTAAGTCGACGTCAGGCAGGCGGCCGGTCGTAAAATTCGTAGCCAAATCATGTGACAACATGTTTGTAACATGTTGTGCCGACCCTACTTATAGTGGGATAAGGGCAGGAGAATGGGATGGGATAGATATATGGCAAGAGGGAGATAAAAATAAGTCGATGGATGGCGTGACGAATGATACGCATATAAAAGGAGTAGCATCAGAGTTGAAGATTGATAAAAGTGAATGGGAGATGAAGACTTAATTCAAATTCAAAATATTCTTTATTCAAATAAACTTGTAAACAAGTGCTTTTGAATCGTCGACTCTATTGCTGGTTCGGAAAGCCGTCCTACCGAGAAGAGCCAGCAAGAAACTCGGTGGAGCTCCTTTAAAAAAGAAGATTCTTAATACTAATTAAATTTCGTCATAGCTATCCGGCACAAGGTCAAAGAGCAGCTATATCCGCGCATTCTTATCATCAATGTAACCCTCCACGGTATAATAGGCTTTCTGTATCAGCCTCTTTTTAACAGTATTTTTAAATTGCTGTAATGGCAAAGTTAAAATTGATTGTGGAATTTTGTTATAGAATCTTATACCCAAACCCACAAACGACTTACGTACTCTTACAAGGCGCAAAGCAGGAGCCGCAAGCTTATGTCGGTTCCTACTTTGTCTATTATATACATCGCCAATCTTTTTATAATTATGTATATTTTTATGCACAAAAATCAAATTGCTAAAAATATACTGTGAAGCTAACGTAAGAATACCTGTTTCCTTAAACTTCTCTCGCAGGGACTCACGCGGACTCAAATTATAAATGCCACGTATGGCTCTTTTTTGCAATACAAAAATTTTCTCAATATCAACGCATTTACCCCATAACATTATTCCATCAGACATAATGCTATGGAAGTAAGCAAAATAAACTAGTTATAATATAAGAGAGAGACAATATAAACTGTCTTATCTTTCGAATAGCATAGGCTGCTGAACTGAGTTTCCCTGCGAGAGCTGTTATGTGTGTGCTCCATTGGAGTTTTGTATCCAACGTCCCAAACGTCAAATAATGTCCCACTTAGATGGGGATTAGTGTGTTTAAGGGATATATTATTAATTTCACTTACCCAACAATATCGATAGATTATCAAAGGACAACATCGGCATGGCACCTTGCGTTGATATCAAATCGTCTAAAGTGAGATGTGAGTCTCTTGCGTCGTCTCTCTCTGTCCTTGCTAAAGATGTCTCTTTGCCTTCTGTCAGACACAGACGGACATCTTTCTCTAGGCGCACGCACTCGCGAATATAGTCGTATTCGCTGAGCGAACTACCTGGGGTTAAATACTCTTTGGCTCCCCATACCTGAAAAATTTAGTAGATTCCAATATAATTATACATAGCAAATTGTATATGTACTTAAAATAGGCCAATGCGCTCTTACGATTTAACATACTTTGTAAATTATATTCAAATTCATAATACTTAAATTTACGGTATTTATAACAGCGTAGCCGCATTATTTTTTACGAATTAATTTAATTAATTCATAGAATCAGGCATTAAATCACAGAAATCCATACTACAAATGATAACATTATTTTGTTAAATTTTGCTATTAAAGAACATATCGGACGCTTAGTATTGAAGTGACTTAATAAAAAAAATAGGCTTAATTGAGTTAGATACTACAAGCAATATAACAGAACTAACTACTTTGCTACAATCCGCACGGGTTAAGTGAATGCATGCAAAGCCAATGTGTATGAAGCAGGCAAAATCACCAGCAACAACGCACACAAAAGCAGCACACACACCCACCACCACAATCTCGACGATCGTTTCGCCCCGAAACCGAAGCATCATCAGGAGGATAGGCTCCACGACAAAAAACGTAATTCGAATCGTAAATCGGCATTACGATCTTTGTCGTGGAGCCTATCCTCCTGATGATGCTTCGGTTTCGGGGCGAAACGATAGTCGAGATTGTGGTGGTGGGTGTGTGTGCTGCTTTTGTGTGCGTTGTTGCTGGTGAATTGCGCCTTGGGGTGCATGTGGTGGCTTGTCCTGCATGCATAAGGTGCGTAGATTTTGCCTGCTTCATACACATTGGCTTTGCATGCATTTACTTAACCCGTGTGGATTGTAGCAAAGTAGTTAGTTCTGTTATATTGCTTGTAGTATGGAATTCCGCAAAGTAACGCCTGCTTCTATAAATCATTTGAGTTAGATACATTATAATCCTTATTTGAATGCCATCTATTGTTTTCTGGCTTTTCTCGGTTATGGGTTATCTCTTTAACACTAGAATTTTGTAAACGTACGCCTTATTATAATTATAATTTGCCTTTAATACAACGCGTCCGATATACTCTTTAGCAGCAAAATTTAACAAATTAATATTATCATTTGTAGTATGGATTTCTGTGACTTAATGCTTAATTCTATAAATTGATTAAATCAATTCGTAAAAAATAACACAGTTACGTTTTTATAAATTCTGTAAACGTACAGATTCAATATTTTGTAACTATTATGTATTACAAGCAAGACCTATATGTGAAAATACTCATTAATAATTAATAAATGTTAATTCCAGATATAGCTTAACATATCTTACCCTTAACATAAAGCCAGACATGTCGTCTCTTATGTCTTCATCCAGAGAACAAACAACAGTCAATATAACATGTTCCACTGTGGATTCAACTGAAAAAATTGAACAATTTTCGGACTAAATTATTATTTTGCTATAATCCGCGATAAAAAAATCGCAGATTACAGCAAAGTAATATTTTTATTACTTTTGTATTGTTGACCTCCACAAAGTAACGCCTAATTCTATAAACAATTCTTGGACTATCGACAATATATATTTTCCTATTATTTCTTAACTACTTGTTCCCTCGACGCCGTTCGCGCCAACTTAAGCATTTAGGTATCCTAAATACTTCAATATGTATTTTTTCAATAAGTGTTGTTCCGGAAATAAAAACGATGTATTTACTCAGGTATAAAAGTAAAGTAAAGTAGCGGCCTGTTACAATCCCACTGCTGGGAATAGGCCTCCTCTCTCCGTTTCTGGAGAGAAGGGTTGGGGCTAAGACCTACCACGCTGCTCCAATGCCAATTGGTAGGTTACACATATCTCCAGAATTCTCTAGAGATATGCAGGTTTCCTCACGATGTTTTCCTTAACCGAAAAACCTGTGATAGATTGCAATTATTAATTAGAAACATAAGTTTTAATAGAAAAACTCATTGGTGCCTGCCCGGCTTTGAACTCGTGTTCCCCTCGAAAGAGTCGCACGGTATCACCGCTAGGCTATCACAGCTTGTGTACGTCATCAATGTTTGTGTACGTTATGATAATTATGATCTTCAAACAACAACTACAAATATACAACTTAAATTGAAAAAGCTTTTAACAAAATTTCACGTTCCTAGTGCTAACTGTTGACGAGTTTCCTTGTCTGGAGCCAAACTTGATAGCATCAGGCCATGCTTATCTTATGCATTTTCGTCGCCACTGGACTAGTATGTAAAATTTCAGCTCAATCGGACACCGGAATTTAATTTGCAGGATTCCACCTTCACGTATATATAAGAGAAGTTAAGAAAGCTTTTAACAAATTTCATGTCGCTACTGCTAACCGTTGAGGAGTTCCGTCGTCTGGAGCCAATCCTGGCAGCAGCATCAGGTCATGCTTATCATAAATTCAGCTCAATCGTATCCCGGTTAAATTTAACTAGCAAGATTCCACCTTCACATATATACACGGCAACTTCAATAAAAACTTTTAATAAACACAGTCTTACCATCGGAGGTGAAGGTGATTGGCTCGTCGGTATGTGCGTTGTAGACTAGAATCTTAATACTAGTGTTAGGTGGGTACTTGCCGCCCGAACGCGCCGCTATCACGTGTCCGGGGTTGGTTCTATCATCCGTATGACTGAACTTTTCTAAAAAAAATATTAGGTTATAGCTTGTAAACTGAAAAGAATCTGATTTATAGAAGCAGGCGTTACTTTGCGGAATTCCATATTACGTATAACGTAATCGTAACGTCACGCATTACGATTTTTGTCGTGGAGCCTATCCTCCTGATGATGCTTCGGTTTCGGGGCGAAACGATCGTCGAGATTGTGGTGGTGGGTGTGTGTGCTGCTTTTGTGTGCGTTGTTGCTGGTGAATTGCGCCTTGGGGTGCATGTGGTGGCTTGTCCTGCATGTATAAGGTGCGTAGATTTTGCCTGCTTCATACACATTGGCTTTGCATGCATTCACTTAACCCGTGCGGATTATAGCAAAGTACTTAGTTCTGTTATATTGCTTGAAAAGACTCTGGCAACTCACTTATCTATACTAACATTACAAAGAGGAAAGATTTGTATGTTTGTTTGTATGTGTGTATGTTTGTAATGTTTTCACAGAAAAACTAATGGACCAATTTCAAAAATTCTCCATTGGAAAGCTGCTTCTTCACTTAGCAACATAGGCTATATTACATTTTTTTAAAAATAGGGATCCCTAATAAAATTGTAATAAGTTGTGAAAAATTCAGTCGTAAACATCTTTCTTCGGGTGCGCTGCGGAAACTATTGACGATAAAACAAAAAATGTTCTACAGTATTATAGAACATATCAATATCCACAAAAAAGTCTGCAATACCGTATGTCTAACTATTATAGTTATAACAATATAACTACTTTTTTACATTGTGAAAGTTGGTAAAAGTGCCGACAATAATCAAACCATTTTATTCATATCTCTGTTTTAATTCTTATCACATTAAATGATATTTTATTAAAAACTGTTTCAATACCTGTAAAATACTTTTTAAATTATTAAAATCCTATCATATCATATAAAAATCATTCCTATGTAATAATTGTATTATGGATCTCCGCAAAGTAACGCCTAATTCTATAAATTACCTATCAAAAGATATTACGAATTTAAGAATATAAATCGAAAGAAGAAAAGAATAAATCGAAAGAATATAATGCCATAACAAATTCACTGTAGCGACCGTTATAGCAGGGCCTGTATTTGGGGAGTTAGGTCTTATTCCAAGAATACTAATGATACCCATTTTTTTATAATCTACAAAATAAATCTATAGTCCGACTTCATAGATTTTCCACTGCCACGAGATCGGCATGACGCGGGTGAAACCGCGGGGCATTGCTAGTCCATAACATAAAAATGAATCGCTGAATGTGTTGCTAAGAGCAAATCTCGAGAGCAACTGAACCGATTACAATAATTCTTTTTTTATAATATTTCTTGAAGTACGAGGGTGGTTATCGCGGAGAGAATCTTTAAATAATACATGAAAAACTCTAAAAACTTTTCTATATTCACATACAAAAGATTCGTAATTATACTTAAAACTCAATTTGAACTTTAATATCATACTATAAAGTTTAAGTATGAAAGTGAGTGATGTTAGTATTTTATAAATATTAAATCTGAAATTTTAATTGTCATTGCGATTTTTTTGTGACTATTAAAAAGGTATTTTTAAGTGTTTTATTATTTTTAAGTCTTGACACAATGTAATTGTAACTGAACCGGTGTCCTGATTAGCAGAATAAGTATTAGAAAAAAAAATCACAAATTTCACAAATAAAAGATGCCTAATACTTACTTCTGACATCGATGACCATTTTCAAAAATGCTTTATGCTCGCTATCGTAATATTTTGCTCGCGACCTTACTATACAATCGTAAAGTTTATTCTGCAAATAAATAAATATGTGCCGTCAATGATTTGATAAATGGGATAGGTCGAATATGGAATATAGTTTATAAAATAAATATAAATAAACGCCTATTAATTATTATTAATACGCAAGGCGAAAGTGAGGACCCACTCATATATGCATATGAGGGGGGGTAGAGGAAAATAGTACTTTTTTTTTATTTATTTATTTATGGACAACCAACAATATTCACATTTGAGACATTTTCTTAAAATTACATATTCTAAATTCGTTTACAAATGTTATATTACTTAAAGGTTATCTCGTCATGCGTACTTAAAGCTACAGTAAAATGTAATAATGTCAATATATAAAGTGTCAATGTCTTAATGTCAGGTCATAAAGTAATAATTAACACAATCATTAATTATATTAAAAATAACAAGAATATTATCTAGTTTAGATTAAATTACTTTTTTCAATTATTATTATTATTTTGTATAATTTTTTATTTTTTATTTTATTTTATTTACTTAGATAAGTCACGTGACTCGAGTATAGATATCTCAGAATGGATGACATATATTATTCTATAAAAAAAAATTCGCAATTAATTTTTACTTTGCCACTACCGTAGTTTTAAAAAAAACTATTAGAAAGAGGCATACACAGAAAGCCTACTATACTGTTGAGAATGACATAGAAAAAAAAATAATGCGACGATATAGCTACTTTTCGAACCTGTATCAGACAGTAGACAAAATTTAACTAGTTATAAGAATTATATTTTGAAAAGAGCAACTGCCGAGTTTCCTGCTGGCTCTATCGGTAGGAAAAGTTTAGTAGAGTTGACGATTGAAAAACACTTTTAAAAGTTTACTTGAATAAAGAATATTTTGAATTTATATTTAAGAAACTCACGGTTTGCACGAAACAAAGACCCGGACGTTTTAATTAGGATCATGTCAGCAAAAACTAATAAATTTTTTTGGCACAGTCTCCGATTATAGATACCAAAACGGTTCATTATTTTGGAAATTTAAAAAGTAAAGTAATGATATAAATTTGCATTAAAGATGGTTTTTCATACCGTCTATATAATAAAAAAAAATTCAGCACTAAAAAATTTATAGCCCAGTTGCGAATAGTACTCATACTTACTAGCAACAATAGTGCTGGCGACTTATTCATTATTTATTTATTTAATAAATAATAATATTTATATGGGACATTTACACACATGGTCGTCCGTCCCCAAAGTAAGTAACTTAATACTTGTGTTATGGGTAACGGACAACTGGTAGATATACTACATATATAAGTTTAAATACATACTTAAATACAAATACACACCCACGCTCGAAGAACCAACAATTTTTTTATAGAAAATGTTGGCCCTCGGCGGGAATCGAACCCGCGACCCGCGGAGCTGAAGGCAGGGCCACTACCCACAGCGCCAACGGGCCAGTCACTTTCATCACATTTCGCAACTTATATTCAACACTACTACTACTTAATCACAAACAATTTCAATACTAAATTGAAAAAAAAATTGTGACACCAGAGATAAAACAAATCTATGCAAAACTAATCTATACTAATAAATAAAGCTGATGAATTTTTTTGTTTGTTTGAACGCGCTAATCTCAGGAACTACTAGACCGATTTGAAAAATTCTTTGAGTTCAAGATAGTCCATTTATCGAGGAAGGCTATAGACTATATACCATCACGCTAAGATAAATAGGAGAGGAGCAGCATTAAAAAATATTGCGAAAACGGCAAAATTTCAAGTTTTCCTTGCGTGCTCTAAGTGAGGAAAGTTATTCAAAAATCATGTAATACAAAATATAATATAAAAATAAATGTTTTTCTGTATGTCCTTTATAGACTCCGAATGGCTGGATCGATTTTCATGAAATTTTCAATCAATCTTTAGAATGACTCCGAGCACGATTCTGTAAAGTTTTGTGGCAATTAGAGCATTTTTTTTAAACTGTTGAGTTTTCGAGGGGAATTCGAAAACAGACTAAGCAACAGCAACGCGTGGCCGGATTGCTAGTATTAAAATAAACAAGACACCCACCGTACTAGGTCTCTTAGCCACTGCTGGGACGCTGGGTATCTTCTTCGGCGGTGGTGATGGTACCATTCCACTTTCCCTCTTACTGATGGTGGCGTACACGGGCGCGTCCCGTAGCTCAGTTTCACCGTACAAAAAGTCCAACGGATCATATTCTTCGTACACACTCGAACACTCACTTCGTGAAGCGTAATCTGGTTCATAGAATAGAAATATAAATAGATTCTGAATAGGAATGTAAACATACAGACAAACCAAAAGAATATAGCTGTCTGGAAAATTTTGTAAAAAGTACAACCTTTGAAATACATAAGTCAAAATCATCAAAATCATCTTTGTGTTTGAATCGTCACTATTTTTTAAAACAGGTTGTTTTTCTATTGTTGGCAATAAAAAAAAATTACACACCTAAATTACACACAAAAAGTACACCTAAGAAACACAGTCAAATTTTCTTAAAACATAGAAATAAAGAATTCATTGAACAAACCCTTCGTAGTACACCCTGTGGTGTGTACAAACAGCTATCATATATTATAATTTTATATCAATAGTTCTTTACATTGAATATGTCACATTCAATTACTTTTTTTTAACATTTTAAATTAATTTGTATAAACTTTCAAATTATCAAGTAAAGAATATATCATATGAGAATATTATCATAGAAGAAAAAACCATTATGTGAGAAACAAAGTATTTTTCTTATTTACATTATCAAACCTTATTTCTATCAATCGTGAAAATGCTTATGTAAAATAAAACTACAAATGTATAGATCTCTTATTCTAAGAAGCACCAAATTGTTAATAAATCAGACAATACAAAAGCCAGGACACCTTGGTATTTTTATGAATGTTTAACATCACAAAACTACTGATTCAAGATATTAACAGATGTGTGGTTAACCCATGTAACAAAAAGAAACGGATAACACAACTATCAGCACGTAAACAAACAATTATTGAACATCACTAGTCGTGAATGAAAGTTACTACCTTATAATGATTAGAAAATAGTCCAAGAGACAATCGTCATGAAAAATTGAATAAATATATTAGTAAGAACAAATCATATACTGATTTTTTATTAAGATTGGATATTTCAAAGCCGAATGAATTTTTGATTTTTTTACTTTTCTTGAAAATGAGATAAAGCTACTGTCAATGGAATAGTACAGAAATAAACATTTGTCAGCTTTTCATATACGAAATTTTCGCACAAGTGTTAAAATTCGCAATAAAACACTTTATTTTTTGTTATTAATTTTAAGAAGAGGCATATTTTTTAAACAAATTTGACTAATTGAATATAAAAACACTAACCAATAACCAACTAAGACAACAAGTTTTTGTATATGGGAGGTTAACAAAATTACTAATTACATACAATCGTAATCTGAATTGTTAACCAAATCATATAGCATTTAAAATATTTTTTTATTCAAATTGAAAAAATATATATTACATGGATTTTCGAAGAGTCTAAGAAAGGGTCACTCATATGTAATGTCGGATTACAAAATAATTATTATGTATTGGGAACATCCGATACATAATTTTTATCACTATCGTCTCTGAGACTACATTTAATGGTAATGAGATATGATGGCAAATATAATTATTACATAATTCACTTTTAAATTGGGTCACCTCCGCTGCATCACGACAATTCTATAATCAGAAATTTTTACAAACAAAAATAATAAAATATTTTATATTTTTGAATTTAAACTATCGTGAGTGGTATTCATTATTAATGTTGAGAAACCGGCTATACTCACGTCTTATTTTATCGGATGAGCCCGACTAGTTTCAAGCCCATACGGGGCTCTTATTCATGAGCTCTTTACGCGGTGTTATCGCGGTGTTGTCGCGATAAAATAAGACGTGAGTATAGCCGGTTTCTCAACATTAATAATATTTTATATTATTTATTTAATCAAATCATCTGCCATCAAGCTCGTGTAACGATGTAATGAGACACAAACCACTCACCAGAATGATTCTGTTCAGTTAGTAGCGGATCAAACGCCTCTAACACACTGACTCTTACGCTACCTTGTCCAGAGCTGGACTTGCGGCCGCCGAAGTCGATCAGGTTCACGGACTTCGGTAAATTACGTACTTCATCGTTGGACTCGTTCGCCTTGAATAAATAAATAAATATATGGGACATTTACACACACGGTCGTCCATCCCCAAAGTAAGTAATTTAATACTTGTGTTATGGGTGACGGACAACTGGTAAATATACTACATTACGTTTTAAATACATACTTGAATACATATATACACCCAGACTCGAAGAACCAACAAATCCTAAATATAAAATGTTTGTTCTCGGCGGGAATCGAACCCGCGACCCACGGAGCCGAAGACAGGGTCACTGCCAACTGCGCCAACGGGCCAGTCAGTGAATAGGAGAGGGATACTAATATTATAAATGTATATCATAGATATACAAGAGATCACAATAAATAATTTATGGAATTAGGCGTTACTTTGCGGAGATCCATAATACAAAAGTAATAATAAAATTATTTTGCTATAATCCGCGATACAGTAAATAGAAAATATATATAGTGCTAAATGTATAATGGACTAACCGTTTTTTCATACCCGATACATTTAGGATTCGTAAAAACACATGCAACCTTCATCACCGCCACCACAATACACAAGCACTACACACGGTCACTATCACAAACTCAACAAGCGTTTCGCCCCGGAACCGAAGCATCATCAGCAGATAGACTCCACGACAAAATCGCCAAGTCTTGCGATATTATCGTCTCCTGTAAACGGAACGTTACAGAGCACTACACACGTTCCGTTTGAAAAAACGGATAGTCCACTATACATTTAACACTATATATATTTTCTATTTACTGTATCGCGGATTATAGAAAAATTATTTTATTATTACTTTTAGATCAAAATAAGCTTGTGATTCCTGTGTCGCGACTCAGCAGAGTAAGCAACTCATCCATTGGTCTCGGTATTCGCTTTTACAATAAAATTCCGCAATCCATACTAGACCGGTCTAAAGAAAGGTTTAAATTAAGTGTAAGAAGTGCTTATACGTAAACTATATTACAAAGTTGAAGATTATTTGGATGATAAAAATATCTGGATATGAAAATCCTTTCAGTTTAATACGAAACTGCGGTTTAATTATGCAAAATTGAAAATGTTTAATGATTGAATAATTGAGCTGTGATAGCCCAGCGGCGAGACCGTACGACTCTTTCGAGGGGAACACGAGTTCAAACCCGGGCAGGCACCAATGAGTTTTTCTATTAAAACTCATGTGTCTAATTGATAATTGCAATTTATCACACGCTTTTCGGTGAAGGAAAACATCGTGAGGAAACCTGCATATCTCTAGAGAATTCTGGAGATATGTGTAACCTACCAATCCGCATTGGAGCAGCGTGGTAGGTCTTAGCTCCAACCCTTCTCTCTAGAAACGGAGAGAGGAGGCCTATTCCCAGCAATGGGATTAACAGGCCGCTACTAATGATTGACCGCCGAGTTTATTGCTGGTTCTTCTCGGTAGGAGCAAAATTCCGAACCAGTTGTAGCTTCATTAATCATATTGATCCTTGACGATTCAAAAGTGCTCGAAACAGCTTACTTGAATAAAGATTATTTTCATTTGATTTTATTTGATAAAACAAAAGTCTCTTTGCCTGTATGTCTGTTTAATGATTTATCAGATTGAAGTTAAACGTACTCACAACTTTATTCGAATGTTAAATTACCCTCAAATATCTACTATATTGTTTTTTTGAAATTCTAAAGAAAAACCAGAATTTTTATCAAATTCAAATTATTCTTTATTCAAGTAAACTTGTAAACAAGTGCTTTTGAATCGTCAACATCTACTGCTGGTTCGGAAAGCTGTTCCTACCGAGAAGAACCAGCAAGAAACTCGGCGATTGCTCTTTTCCAACAATAATTCTTATCACGAGTTACATATAGTTATAAATGTCTTGTACAGGGTTGAAGAGAAGCTATATCCACGCATTCTTATCTTCCAGGTAATCTTCAATAGTATAATAGGCTTTCCGAATTAGCCTTTTTTTAATAGTATTTTTAAACTGCTGTAAAGGTAAAGTTAATGTAGATTGTGGAATTTTATTATAGAATCTTATACCCAAACCCACAAACTAATTACGAACTTTTGCAAGGCGCAAAGCAGGAACCGCAAGCTTATGTCGGTTCCTACTTTGTCTATTATATACATCGCCAATCCTTTTATAATTATTTATATTCATATGTACAAAAATTAAATTACTAAAAATATACTGTGACGCTAGTGTAAGAATACCTGTTTCCTTGAACTTCTCTCGCAGGGAATCGCGCGAATTTAAATTGTAAATGCCACGTATGGCTCTTTTTTGTAACACGAACATTTTTTCAATGTCCGCGCATTTACCCCATAACAATATTCCGTAAAACATAATATTATGGAAGTAAGCAAAATAAACAAGTTTTGCTAAATATACATGCAAAATAAACAAGTTATCCTATATGTTAGCCCGATAAATATTCTTCGATTGTATTGCTATGGGTTATCGAATAGTGTGTAAAATGCATTGTAAAAGGTAAACTAAGATAAGAACGAAGATGACGGTGGTAATAATTTAGTAATCCAAGCTAATATTATAACGGTCTTATTCATAAAAAGTTATGACACGCTTATAGGCTCGCTATAGTACGTTTTACAAAAAGTGTTATTCATAAACGCATTTTAGCGCTCAACCATTCTATAAGTCTACTATAACTTTATAGAGCCCATAACCCTACTATAGCAGTGCTATAAGGTAAAAGATGGCCGACTTTCCTACAGCTGATTATTATGAAAATGACATTTGATGACTTGACGTATGTATGCACGTTTTGAAATTGAAGTGGGTCAACTGTCGTCTGTTATATCTATCGGTCTCGTGTAGTGTCAATTAAAAAAAGCCAAAATTGCTTATTGCAGTATTTTATTGTAATTCCGTATTTACTATACTTTTGTAAATATCACAATGCAAGCTTTACAAAGTCTGGATGTTATCGAAGTTATGGAACGACTTCAAAACCGTCCGCTTCGAAGAAAGGTGTACAGAACTAGGAGCGATCCATTTTCTTTGGATGATGAAGATTTTCGGAAGCGCTATCGCTTTAGTAAATCTACAGCGACTTTCGTAATTAATCTTGTACGCGACGATCTTAAATTAGATCGTAGAGGTTTTGGTACCTTACCTGAAATCCAGGTTTTAACTGCCATAAGATGTTGGGGTCGCCGAGAGGCAAGTATTAATAATCATAAATATATCTTGCTTAAAGAAATATTTTCTATTATACTTTAAATCGTTTCTAAATCATGTCTTAATTACAGGTTCAAGAAGATGCTGGAGATCACCATGGGTTATCTCAAGCGACCATCAGTCGGATTTGTGCCAGAGTCGCACGTGCACTTGCTAGACACTCGGCATCTTTTATTAAAATGCCTAATACCGTTGCTGAAGAACAGCTCATGATGAGGGAATTTCACACAATCCGAAATTTCCCAACTGTTATTGGTTGCATTGACTGCACTCACATAAAAATCTGCAAATGTGGTGGAGATGCTGCCCAATATTATATAAATAGAAAGGGATTCTACTTGCTGAATGTTCAGGTATTTTTTATGTCCTTCTATTATCTATATACAACAGAACCCTTTGGATATTGACTGTCATGGTTGTGTAGTGGTTAGAGGAACTAATTATTAGTCCAGAGGTTGTGAGATCTATCCTTGCACAAGACAAATATGTGTGTGATGAATATTGAAGTTTGTTCTGTATAGGGGTGTTAATTATCTTAACAAATATGCATTTTTAAATATGTGTTTGTATGGTTACCATAACATAGTCTTTGCTTAGTTTAGTATCAGACAAGATGTGTGTGAGTAATGCCTTAATGGTATATCATATTTTAATTCCTAATATGTTTTTTATGTTAATCACAGGTAGTTTGTGATGCACATCTCCGCATCAAAGATATTGTTGCTAGATGGAGAGGGAGCAATCATGATGCTAGAATCTTCAATGAGTCATTGCTCAAAGAGCGCTTTGAAACAGGATCATTTAGAGGGAGACTTCTAGGTGACTCTGGATATAAATTAGAACGGTATCTCTTTACTCCTCTTTCAAGACCTCAAAACCGAAGTGAGGAAAAATATAATGAAGCACATATTGCTACAATACCATTGAACGCTGCTTTGGAGTTTGGAAGCAACGCTTTCAATGCCTTTTACATGGCATGACTTGCAACCTCCAACATGCCAAAACTACAATAGTTGCTCTAGCAGTGCTTCACAACATTGCAGTTGACCATGAAGATATGCAGATAGATGGTACGAGTAGCTGTGACAATAGTACAGATGAAGTAGCCCAAGAAGCTACAAGGGGAAATGCAAATGCTGTTTTACAAACATTTATTAGGAGACACTTTAGTTAGTAGTACATTAATAAAAAATCTTGTTAATGAATTAATATTTGTTTATTTTAATTTATCCTTATAATATTGCAATTTATATTTCAAAACTTCTTCTTTTAAAAGTAAATTTTTAAGCTTTTGTTTTTCATTGGCCATCTGCGCCTCATGAAGCTCTTTTCTGCAAGCTGTTTCATTCTTTGCTATTTGGAGTATTGCACTCTCCTTAGCAGTATTACTTATCTGAAATACAAAACTCTATTATTATTTCTATTATTTTTTAATAACTCTTGTTGAGTGTCTAGGGTAGGTTAGTATTAATATTGTTTATCATAGAGTAACTAAGATTAACAAATATTGATAGTATGTTTTTATTTATTATATAAAAAAAATTCCTATGCTCCACAATAATTAGTCACAAGGCAAGAATAATTAATTAAGAATTGATTACTTAATTCAAGAATATAAAGAAGAATAATACCTTTTTACAATTAAGTTTATTTTTAGGAATTTTTGGTGTTGCTGAACTTGGCTCCAATATCTAAAATATAATAAATAAATTAGATTGTCTCATTGATTTAGTGATTATTTGTTACTAATGGCAAACTTGCAATGAAATGCAAAAATTAAAAATGCCTGCTTTATTGCATTGCATGCATTACAACAACAATCCAATCAATTAAAAAATGGTGCTGCTTCTTAATTATTAGGTAATTAACAATTAATATAATATACACCTTTTCTGTTATTTTATGTTCTGAATTATCATGAGGGGGCGAACTAGGACCTGGTTTTGGCTGTGGAATCTGGTCTGGTTTTTCACTGTTAGTTTCTGAAAAAGTCTGAAACAAAATAAATAGAATATTAATTACTCAGGATTTAGGAATTATGAACATACATGTTTGAGTACTTTTTTATATGTACCCGGTTATCAGAATCAAACTCATTGGAGTCTACTGTGAACTCCTTAGGAAGCCATACCGCAATGTCCTCACTACTTGGTGGTTCTGAAGGAGGTGGTGGTCCACCACCTGTTTTGCACCTCTCCGCTCGAGAAACTTCCTTTTTTTTGCAGACATTTTTATAATGCCCCAATTGAGCTTTTATTTGCTGCAAAGTTCTTGGCGCCGCAGCCATATTATTGAAACTGAAAAATGAAATGCTATTAAAATCATGAGAAATATTAAGTGTTGCTGTTGTATTATTTAATATATAAATTGATTTGGTAAGTACCTTATTCGTAAATCATGCCAGGCCGCCACCTTTTTCGCGTTTGTATTTGCGTCAGTATTCTTGTTTTCTAGAATAGAGACTCTTTCCTTCACCAATTCTTTCAAAATGATCTAAAGAATACAAACAAAAGCAAGCATAAGTTAAAGATGAATAATTACAAAAGTAAACTTACTTGGATCCCATTTTAGGTTCATTTGTACAAACCTTATCTTCCTCTAACCAGTTTTCACTTCTTTGCCGTTTAACTCGTTTTTGTTCAAATTCCATTGTAAGGAAAAAAATTATTTGAGTGATGGATACTTATTAAAACTTTTTTAAGAATCACGAAAATGGCGCGTACTTACTGACGATACTGTGCGAAAGGCGACCCCGTGTCGTAGACAATAAAAATAATTTTTAGTACATAATAATGTCTATGGTTACAGTTTATCGGTATGTTGATACATATTATCTGTGGGGAATTGGGTATGATCGGGCACTTGGTCGCCAGATTTCCTCATAATGGCAACATTCGGATTTATAAACGCATTTTAGTTATAGATCGGTTATAGTAGGTTTATGAATAAACAATTTTATAGAACGTTTTATAAGCTTATAGAGCATTTTAGCTAAAGAGTGTCTAAAACCTTCTATAAGCTATTTTTATGAATAAGACCGTAAGTCTGTTATTCTTTGGACCAATATTGGTGAAATTCGGCACAATTAAAGTTTATACACCGTAACACATAGGATGAAAAAATTCCCGTTTCTCTTTCAAGAACCGGTAAAAATGTATATCACATTTTTGAATTTAGACTATCCTGAGTTATTCATAGTAAATGTATAGAAATCAGCTATACCTACGTCTTATTATATCGGGTCAGCCCGACTAGTTTCCCACCGCAGTAACGCCCTATAAGGGCTTCCTATGGGCTTGCTAGTCGGGCACAACCGATAGAATAAGACGTGAATATAGCCGGTTTCTATACATTATCATATTTTACTAGTGGGAGTACTTATGGAGCACTATGGGGTATAGAATAATGTTTAAGAGCGATTACTACTATTGACTCACCTCGTCAGACTTTTTAGACTCCATGCTGTCCCTGGATGGCTCGTTCTTTACCACGGGCACTTTAACACTATTGTTATTATTAACACTGTTTGTTTGTGCGTTGTTCGCTGGATAAACATATCTGGGCATTTGGTTTAATTGGGGATATATTGAAACAGGTCTAGTAGGTCTGGATATTAGGTTCGTTGTATTATAGTTGTAAGGCCCGGGGGGTTGGTGCGCTTGGGGTTGATATGGGACGTAGGGAGGTGAAGCCATCCTTGTTTGCGTGTATGGGACACTTGGCGCATACATTGGCGTATTTGGTATTACGTATGTAGATTGGTCTTGGTTTATAGGTTGGTAGTAACCATAGTTGGGTATGGGGCCCATAGGTGCTGGCATTCCATAAGGTGATGAGGTGGGATATGGTGCCATGGGGGTGTAGGGTGGGTGGTAGCCGTAGTTGTACTGGTACGGGTAGCCCGGCCTTTGATTGTATTGGTTGTTCATATTGGGCGGTTCGGGGGTGTTCAACGTGATTTCTTCGGTCTGCTGACCCAATCTGAAATGCAAGAAATTTTAATGTAATTTTAAATCAAAGTGAAGTTATTTTAAACGCCCACTGATACGATAATGCAAAAGGGTTTAGTAGTGTATGTAGCATCATCGGTTTTTATATAAATTAAAAAACCTTTAATTTAAATAAAGTTTTCTCACTTTATAACGGACTTTTTTTAATTGAAATAATAATTCTACTGATAGGTTATCATAAGTCTTTTGTAAGCTGTGATAACTCAGCGGTGAGGTTGTGCGATTCTTTCTAGGGAGCCAGAGTTCGAACCACGGGAAGACACCGATTAGTTTTATTTATTATTAATAGTAATAGTATATTAATAACTTTTTACGCCGGCAAGAAATGAGGGTAATCTATTCTACTCAGAAGGATACCACACGGCAGGTCAACTTACCATGGTAACCTTTTACGACACCTCGCTAAGAAAAGAGGGTCGTCTATTCTAATCAGAAGGATAGCACACGACGGGTCAACTTACTTTAGTCACCTTTTACGACACCTCGCTAAGAAAAGAGGGTCGTCTATTCTAATCAGAAGGATAGCACACGACGGGTCAACTTACCATAGTCACCTTTTACGACACCTCGCTAAGAAAAGAGGGTCGTCTATTCTAATCAGAAGGATAGCACACGACGGGTTAACTTACCTTAGTCACTTTTTACGACACCTCGCTAAGAAAAGAGGATCGTCTATTCTAATCAGAAGGATAGCACACGACGGGTTAACTTACCTTAGTCACCTTTTACGACATCTCGCTAAGAAATGAGAGTGGTCTATTCTTCTCAGAAAGATACCACACGGCGATAAACCCCTAACTTATATTATTAATATTTTTAATTAACGCCAAAGTAATAAGCGTTTGTCGTACTTGCTAATTTGATCGATGTACTCCTTAAGTGAGGCATGGGAGTCCTTCGGCGCTGTGGTACTTGTGGGACTTGCGAATGATATCAGGTCACTGCTTGTGTTTCTCGTTGGGCTAGTTCCTGTAGACCTAAAAGTAATAAAATAATAATCGATTAACATATCGACGACAGGACCTTAGTGAATCGATATTAGTATGATAAATAATAATAATAAATAAATATATGGGACACACACACACGGTCGTCCGTCCCCAAAGTAAGTAACTTAATACTTGTGTTATTCGTGACGGAAAACTGGTAGATATACTACATATATAAGTTTAAATACATACTTATATACAAATACACACCCAGGCTCGAAGAACCAAATATTTGTTTATAGACAATGTTGGCCCACGGCGGGAATCGAACTCGCGACCCGCGGAGCTGAAGGCAGGGTCACTACCCACAGCGCTAACGGGCCAGTCAAATAATTGTGTCACCATTTACATGGGTTGAACGAATAAGCCGTGAAATCATAACAGACAGACATACGGACAAACAGTCTTTCACATTTCTATTTTTTTTCCTAGTATGGATTGAGACCTTCATGTATTTATCCCAGACAATACAAAAGTATACAATTTAAAGAAAGTTACATGTATACATCTAAATGGATAAATTCGGAATGTGCATACGGCTTAGATAAAAGATAATTCAATTATTTATTTCATTTCATTTAATTAATCTCAAATATCACAATAAATTACATATGAATATATGAAAGTTACGTGGTTTTAAAAATCGATTAACAATATATGAACAGAACATCATTTTACACATTGGCATTTTGCCTATCAAAACAAGCAAGATTTAGATTTTTTGAAATTTAAATTATCAAAACGATGTAAAGTAAAAAAAAAAAATTCCACAGATACCACAAGTGCCTTGATAAAGGAACCAATATAAATAAGCGAATGCGCAATTAATAGATTTTATCTATAGATTAAAAGTATCACAAATATTTCAAAAAATATATACGAACGAAATTCCAACGTAATGAAATAAAACGACTCAAAATAATACAAAGTAAAAAAAACTTTAGAGGTAGGTATTATCCCAATCAGGTAGGTATAGCATAGGCGAACATTTTTGTTATATGGGACTGAGTATGTTCATGAAAACGTATTAAGTAATCGTCATTTGTATATGTCTCTTTTAAGTGTAGTTAGACAAAGATGAAGTATACAAGTGCTTCTTCCCTCTTCTTCCCTCTCATTATTTACTCTTTCACTATCACTTACAGGCCTATCAATGGCACCCATTCCTGAGTGTAATAACTGTATGCATGAAACCCTGTGATTACTATATCAAGCATTTATATAAATAAAAATATAATTTACAAAAGTTATAATAAAATGATTTTGCTATATTAAATAGAAAATATATATAAAGCTAAATGTTGATTGGACTTTCCGTTTTCATACAAGATGCATGCAGGATTCTTAAAACACATGCACAAACCTCCACAACCGCCACCACAATACCACCCAAACAAGCATGGTTATATAGTAATCGGTTCAACCCCACCATTTATTTTATTTTGGCTCCGAACACGTGTAGCTTGAACTTGAAATACTGACTTGTCGTGGAGTCTATCTCCTTATGATGCTTCGGTTGCGGGTCGAAACGATTGTTGAGTTTGTAATAGTGAACGAGTGTAGTGGTTGTGTATTGTGGTGGCGGTGGTGGAGATTTGTGCATGTGTTTTTACGAATCCTGCATGTATCGAGTATGAAAACGTATAGTCCACTCTACATTCAGCATTATATATATTTTCTATTTAGTTTATCGCGGATTATAGGAAAAAAATTATTACTTTTGTATTATGGATCCCCGCGAAATAACGTCTAATTCTATAAATTATGAAATGTCATTTAGTGAGTTGATAGTGAGTTGTCCAGTATCTTTTGTCTATGGTATATCATTGCGTAATTTTTTTATATGTGTATAGTTTTAAGAGCTTCACTAAAATGCAAAAAAGGTTAATACCAATTTTACCTGGAACTTTCTGAACTAGAAGTACGCCGTGGTGGTCTTCTGGGTGGCGGCGGTAACGCAGGAGGCGGACCGCTACTGTCTTCTCTCCTACGAACACTGGCACTGACTGTATCTTGGCCATTATCTAAAAGATTACAATATTTCGATAAAACCCCCATATCTCTAGTATCACAATATACAAAATAAAAGTGGCCTAATTTGGATTTTTATAATTCCACCTATAAAACTGTTTCGGTTCATTTACAAAAACGAAAACATTACTTATACAGATATACAAAAATTTCAAGTAATTTTCTAATGTAAATAAATACTTTATGATAGCAGTCTACAAGGATGTTGCTTCAGTTATATGGCAAAACTATTGTTCAGATTGTGGTAGTGAATGTGTGCAGTCCTTGTAGTGTAAAGGAATGATGATGATGTTAATTTACAATGAAGCATAGCATTACATAGATTTTCTTTAATTTTTGATTATACAAAAATAATATTGGAGCACTTCAGTGTTATTTCGTAGAGGTCTTTGTCCATTTAACTAATATAAAAACCCATAGATTTTGGGTTTTTATATTTTTACATTATTTTTTGTTACAAAATTATTGATTTCCTGAATAGGTCACTTCATTCTGATAAGAACTATTTTGTAACAGATAAAAGGAAATGAAATCATATAACTTACAGTTTTTATCATTTTGTACTATATAACAATAAATACTATAAAACATAGTTTATAATTCCAATATATTGATGATAATTTGTATTACCAATTTATTAATACTATCATGTACAGTATTTAAGATAGATAAAATTTATATTTTCATTGTAAATAAATGAGTATAATTTTATTAATATTAATAAATATAATTTTTGAAAAAATTTATTTAAATTTTTTATTATTAAATACATATCCATAAAAAAAACACTTATATTATATTATTTTCTATACATATGGAATTAAATTAAAAGTTTCAATCTACAAATCAATACTACAAATAATACTTCTAAACAGTAAATTATAACAGAAGTGATAGCTGTATGGGCTGTACTTTGTTTCTAATAACTATATCAACTTATAATAATTATATTGTAATAAAAAATAAATACAATAAACCAGCAATAATAGTAACTGTCCCTAAAACTATCTATATAACATAGCACATAATTCTATTTTGGGAAAGGGTGGTTATTACTGACTTATAATAAATACTATTATGAATAATAATAACTAGAGAAGTTTAAATTGTTATTCATCATGTTGAGAATTTTTACTGGAATTATAAATCGTAATAAAAAAAAGGAAAATTAGATCAAGTAAAGTTTATTTTCAGTGGAAGCAACCAACTAGCATTATCTTATAGCTCAAAGTTTGCATCATTATGCATAAAAGTTAAGGTTAAATCTTGCATTTAAATATTTACACTATCTAGTAATTATATAATTTACATGATTTTATACTGTATTCTATATTCTTTTTAAATTTAGATAAATTCATATTGTAGTATTGTAAATGTATATAGTATCAACATTTTTTCTTCATTTATGCATAATTGTAGCACCAAAATAACAAAGAAGTGTATAGCAATTATATTGTATACCAATATATATTATTATACTTCAATATATATAACAAGGTAAGTAAGTTGAAAATGACAAATTCAATAAAATAATCACTATAAAAAAGTCAAATCAATGTTTTTTACTCTGTTACTTACTTACTTATATATAATTTGTTTCAAACTCGAATTGAAGATACAAAATAAAAAGATATAATTAAGATTATTAAAAGTCAGTCAGAACAAACAACATACAGAAATTGAATCTAAATGTAACCGAATTCTTCTGGATAAAATTCACATACAAGAGTAATGAACTTTACTTCCTTTGAGATTGATAGCCTTGATATCAATTATAGTGCCCCAATTGGACTTTATTCCATTCATCTTTTTTCAATTTATGAAGCACTGTGTCAAACAAATAAACACATTTTTTTATATTGACACATAACAGTCTTAATAAAAACCTTATAAAAATAATAAAAATTTAAACAATATCAATATGTACATAAATATCTCAAAAGAATTGGGCCTAGAACTAAACAAATTATTACTGTATATAAATCTCTTATTATTAGTAAAACTCATTTATATGTGAATATCCATATTTTAACTTATTCTCACAGAAACTTTAATGAACTTCTTAAATACCTGCTGTAGCCATCCCTATATACTATATATATTGAATAAATATTGTAAATTTATGTCAACTATATTTAGTAATGTTTAATTTACATAAATAAAGGTAACTTTATTTATTTAAGGCTATAATAATACAAATTTTGTAAACTTAAAAACAAAATCTATAATAAAAGCTTATAATGGTGTTATTATTAAATGTCACAGATAACTCGTTATTTAAACGAAGCAAATAAGTAAAACAAATTGTTTGCAATGGAGAAAAAATATTCGGACACAAAGACAAGTCTACTCAAATATACATGTAAACAAAAATTACTCTGGAATAAAAATCATCTTATCTGAAGGAGTAAACAATATTACGTCAGTTACCTGAACTAGATAGCTGCTTCTGCCGTCGAAATTGCTCCAATGCCAAACTTTCTAAACTCAAAGCCTGAGCTTTTTCTAAATCCGCTTGGAATTGCAGATCGTACTCCGACATTATCAGTTGCCCCCTTTTAAGGAATCTATAACGTTAATCCAGAGAAAGTTTAAGAATAACGTTATTAATTCACTGTTTGGTTTCACATCATCACTACGACACAAGCACTTCGGCGTTTGTAAAGTGAACTAACAGTATTCCTCATATATGAAAATTTTACCCATTCTCTGACCATAAGTAACGTCCAATATTGCTTTATTTATGTTATTTTTAACGTCATTATACAATAAATTTATATTACGATGTTAAACTTAATTCTCATTTCCTTCACAGACAATTCTGTTCACAGACCATTAACCGCTGAACGACGTCGCTGACCACGAACAAAAAACATAATAAAACTGACAGCGGTATTCAGATTAAAAATTAATAAACGCTAAAGCTATGTAATCATAGTCAGTACACTAGAGTAGGTAAGCTTTAGGCAGACCTGTAAGTGAGAGTGTCGCAACAAATAATGAGAGGGAAGTACTCATATACTAATCTTTGTCCAACACATAAAAGAGACAGACAGACGAAATAAGTATCATTTGCTTTCTCTTTATCGTTGATGGACACATATTAGGCCCCTACTTAAGTATAACAACTCTATCAATACAATGGCGTTTAGTGTAACTAGTCCAACCAGTGAGTTTCATCTTTCCTCTCAGAGGGGTGAAACTCTCTAAGAAGTACTTTTTAGGTTGCCACGTGCTCTATGTCACGGTCAGTAGAAAAGCATAATGAGTTTTATCCAAATGCTCAATAAATGTTGCAATGTCTACAATATTATCAGAAAACAAAGGTTTATTACGCTGACATTTATAAAGTCACTATAGCCAAGCTGGGAACGGGCGGGACCAAAGTCCAGAATTCCCAAATCGAGTCCATATATCATCAAACCTGGCCAATTCTTTTACTTTTTTTCAAATTGCATCTTTTTTAATTTTTCTAAAACAAAAGCTGCGCAAAACTCGGTCACCCAGGTACTTTTTATTAAATATCTAACTAATAATTTTTATATTTAAACCAAATAGGTACACATTTGCATTCACATCAGATCCATATAAATTTTTCACCCAAAGCCCATAGGTTCATTTACACACTAGCTATGCCAGCGTCTTCGCCCGCGTGGAAATCAATGTGCCACAATAATTTTTCCTTATTGAAATTCCGAACATAAAACTAGTCTTTTTAAACCGTAAACCGTATTGTGAGTTAACCATAAGAGATAGAGACATGCTATTGCGGAATTTTTTTAGTGCTTTTGTGGATCTACAATTCTCTATTCCATTACTTTAGTGTATCTCTGCTGGTTTACGCGGTGCATACGACTAAAGCTCCAGGAGACGAGTTTTTTTTCAACCGCGTGATCTACAATTTACAAAAAATCCATCATGTACTATTAACTTAAAATTTCCGGAAGCACTGCACAACCATTTAGTAAAAACTGTACACAAATCCGTTCGATAGATTTTGAGAAAATCGATCACATACAAACATAGAGCTTTTGGGGACTTTTGTTTTATAATAAGTATAGATAGTACGGGAGCCATAGGCATCGGTATATTATTTACAGTAAACTGAATCGATATGCACCAACAAGCAATACTTTTGTAGGCCACGATTTCAAATAAAAAGTTGAAATGAATTTTTAAAATATAAATTAAAAGAAATATATATTTAAGTTGCATTTATTTGTTTGAAACTATATATACATTTGCGTTTCTTTTATATCTCATGAAAGTATATTAAATGAGAAATTTTTCAAGGAACTGTATGAAATAAAATTTTATAAATGTTTACATATTATCGACGATTGTCAAAAATTGTTTTAATTATATTGTAGTATTTTGAATTAATGGAATTATGAAGGATATAAACTTAATCATTATTTTTTTGTAGTTATTAAAATTATGATTGATCTTTAATAAATTATATTAAAAGAAATAGTTAACATAATTTGTTGGCATGTCTAAAACTTTTTGTATTGCCGGACGTTTATAGGTTACGTTTCGAGATTGATTTTTAAGACCTGTAAATATAAATATTCTTAAAATGATCTCTGTATAATCCTGGAATAAGTACTCGTACAATTAATTTCAGGGATCATCATATATACCTGGAGGCGTTTCTAAATCCGAAGGCTTATTTTTTTTGCTTCGTTTCTTTTTCACAACCTTACGACGTGTTATACTAGAACATGCCAATATATTATTTTTCGTTGACATTCTTGAACTGTGTTTAATTCTTAAAACTTTGGGTGTCGCAAATGCGATAGAAGTTCTTTTAACCTTTATAGGTGAGGTGTATCTTGAGATCGTTTTCTTTGATCCCGATTGTTTCCATTCCGATGTAGTTCCTCTAGAAGCCGTTACATCACTAGTCGGTGCTAACATGCTTTTGGTTTTTCTCATCTTCTTCTTGACCTTTAATGGTTTCTTTTTCTTAATTTGTGGATCAATTATGTGACTTGGTGGTTCGGTGCCTTGGGCCGTCATCTGTTGTAAAATAATTTAGAAAATAATAATGATCCATCCTAATATTATTTATGCGAAAGTCTGTCTGTTTGTTACGCTTTCACGGCTTTTTTACCGATGCGATTGAAGCTTATATACTGGACTAAGATATACTCGTAGTATTATATGTTGCACACAAGTATTTTTAAAAACACAATAAGTCACCTCATGCACTATAACAGAACTAACTACATTGCTATAATCCGCACGGGAATCCGCGTGCTATAATCCCGTGCGGATTATAGCAAGGTAGTTAGTTCTGTTATAGTGCTTGTAATATGGAATTACGCAAAGTAACTCCTGCTTCTATAAATCAAGTCACCTCATCTTAGAGAAAATATTTTATACAATTTAGACCCGAAAATACAACGTGACGGTACAGGATGGTGACTTTTTCCATGGATATTTGTTAGATCATTATTCCGATAAACAGTTTCATTCTATTGCAATCCATTGAACAAGACAATATGAAATCTAAAGTAGTGTCAATTAAAGTAAAAACGCTAGCTTGTTTCGAATACCGAATTAATGCTGTGAAAGGAATTGCTTACAAATATCATATTTTTTTATTTTATTATAAATAGTTTGAAATGATTAAATTTGAAATTAATTTAGTTAAGATTAATAAAGTTTTCTGCCTACTTCCTCTTTTATAATTAACTAGCGGTCCAGCCACGAGTTGCCGTGGCTCAGTCTAATTTCGATCTCCCCTCTAAACGAAACTGCCGTTGACAGTTTTAGAAAAATACTCCGATAGCCACCAAACTACAGCTTTTACTCTTCTTTAAGATTATTTTAAAATCTCATCAAAATCGGTCCAGCCTTATAATGAGATTTATAGTCGGTTATCTATAAAGGACATACAGAAAAACATTCATTCACAAACATATATATATTATTGACGTCTCTCTAAGGGATATGCAAATCCAAGACACTTTTGCATTCGTAATATAATTAGGATTCTTACTATTTTCTTTTATATAAAATACATTTGAATAAAAGTAATTAGTAAGTACCTGTTCATAAAATAAGTCATCTGCGTCTTGGCGGTCACAGAAATCTAATAATTTATTGCAGACCGCTCGGAGGTTCCTCATTTTTTGCTTTTTTTTCTTTTTCGCTACACACTGGTCCATTTCACTTAATCTTAAAGTTCTGAAATAACCTTTATGTTACTGTTAATATGAAAACTCCAAAAACTTTATTTCATAAGTGATTTATTCATATAAGTAAACAATTAGCTCTAGAGACAGCTGAGAAAAAGAGAGCTGAGCTGAGAGCTCGCTTGCCTATAAAGAGAAAAGAAAGTTTGGACTCATAAGTGTGTAAAAACTTAATAAGCGTCATCCATTGTTCGTTAGGCTATGCTCTTAAACGATTACCAGTTTAACAATAAAATCTCTGTTTTTTAAAGTTCATTTACAACTGGTCAGTATACATTTGCTTACGCCGTGTGGTATCCGGCAGAATAGAATTGATCACCCTCCTTTCTTACCGAGGTGTCGTAAGAAGCGACTAATGTATGTGCCGTGTGGTATCCGGCTGCATAGAATAGATCACCCTCATTTCTTACCGAGGTGTCGTAAAAGGCGACTAGGGTAAGTTGACGTCGGACAGGCGGCCGGTCGTGGAATGCGTAGCCAAATCATGTGACGACATGTTGTAACATGTTGTGCTGACCCCACTTAGAGTGGGATAAGGGCAGGAGAATGTAGTATACATTTGCTTGCAAAACGATATTGCATAACTACAATAAATAAATATACAAGTTCGTTCGAGCCCGAAGGAAATACTTAATACTTGTGTCATGGGTGACAGATATCTACCATATATACATATTTAAAAAGTAAAATAACCGTTATTATCCCACTGTTGCGCACAGGCGTTCTCTCTCCATTATTGGAGAGACGGGTTGGACCACGACGCTCCTCCAATGCGGATTGATAGGTTACACAGAAGTCTCTAGAGATATGCAGGTTTCCTCTTGATGTTTTCCTTCAACGTAAAGCGTGTGATTACCTGCTATTATCAATTAGACACAAGTTTTTAATAGAAAACTCATTAGTACATACTCATTGCAACGAAAGAAAAGCACGGTACTCACCGCTTGGCTATCGGTACATCTATAATTTTATCTATCTAATACCCAAATACGCCCAGGCTAGAAGAATGAAAAAAAAGTTTTAAAAAAATGTCCAACCACGAAGCTGAAGGCAGGGCTACTACCACCGGCGACAACAGGCCAACCTATGGATACAATATGGATCTACATTTGTAGTTAAATTTTCAACACAATTTTTAGTCCTACTGATAAGTATAACGAGACCTACAATTTTTACAATTTTAACAGCACACAGCACCTATAACTGTAATCTTATGTTTGTTTTATTATAATGTCATACACAAAAACCTACTTTATAACTTTGGGCTTATTCATGATATCATCTTTTTCATCGACGTGCATTGAGGTCTCCCAGATGTCCTTAAAAAGCTTTCTGCGTTCAGCGTAGCTTTCTTCTTTTGTCATAAGATTATCCATTATTCAATTCCTTAAAGCCCCATTCTAACCTGAAGTACTCAATTTAAGTGAAACATTCTTATTGTTGTTAAATACTCAGCATTTATCTATTTTTATTATATTTTCATAGCTATATACATGATTTGATACATTGTTAATTTTGTTGATGGAGTGATATAATTAATCATACCAGTGACAGTTAGTTTATTATTTTATTTTAACCTCGGTTAGTATTGTTCTAATGAGGTTTAAATAATATTTGTTTTTATGACACCCTTCATTGTCCCTCGTCACTACTGAAGATTGGCCGTTATGGTTTGCAAGACGAAATAATTCTTCTACTGGAAGTAATTTCGGTCCATCCTCTTATGTTCGTTTGACATGATATATCTAAATTTATAAGGTGTATTTGTCAACTGTACTGCATTATTCTATGACTATCTATATTTATTATAAAATAAAGTCCCGAAAAGCTGTCTGTCTGTACGTAATCGATCTTCTCAAATCTACTGAACGGATTTTTGTAAGATTTTCACCAAAAGACAGTGCAATACTTCCGGATGGTTTAAGTAAACAGTACATATCGGTATTACGTAAATTGTGTTGAAGAGATCGCGCAGTTGTTAAAAGACCTGCTTGTAAATTATAAAATATAGTATAGTACGGGCCTATAATATCCCACTGGACTTAAATTCGTTTCGTGGGCGTGGAGTATATTTCGCGTATGTAAATAAGTGGCACCCGCAAACTTGATCAAGCCAACTTAGGCGAAGTACCTTAACAAATGCAATATGTTTTCCGGGAGACAAGCGAAAAAATGGGATATTTTTATCTTATATTATCTGTCCAGCCACACGTTGCTCACTCTGGTTTCGTATTCTTCTTGAAACAGAACTCAAAAGTTAGAAATAATGCTCCGATGACTACCTTTACATGAACATCTGCTGGGATTCTAAAGATTGTCTGAAAATTGCATTACAATCGGTCCTACCGATTTAAAACCTACCAGGGATATACGGACAAACATTCATTCTTATATATAAAACACTCGTGCATTTTCCTCTTATATTACACGACCACGCGTTGCTGTGGCTCGGTCTGGTTTCGTGTTCTTGTCGTAACAAAACTGCCGTTGACAGTTCAAAAATGCCCCGATCGCCACTAAACTTTATTACGGCATTATCCGCTCGGCAATCCAAAAACTGTTTTTCAAAATTTGAAACGACATATATACTTTTTCTTTTATACATATATGTTATCCCGGTGTAGCTGTAACTGTCCTAAATTTCATCAATATTGGTCCAGCAGATAAGCCGTGAAAGCGCAAAAAACAAACATACAGACTTTCGCATTTGTATTATTAGTACTGATATATATTATGTGGGTACGTAAATGTAATGTTTTTTCTAAGTCTCATTTTATTTTTTCATAAATTTTCACCGAAGTGCTCAACTCGTGGTTTTACAGCAAATGTTACAAGGTGCGTCTTTTAAATACCATAATTTTTCAATTATGATCTCAATATGGAAGGAAGTTACGAGTATTTTGGTAATGGAGAACAATTTTGACTTAATTTATATAAATCTTACCACATTAATATGAGTCTGAAAGTTATTTTTCCTACGTAGCTTTTTTATATTTGTAATCTATTCGGACGCAACAGGTAGTAAACATAATATGGCGAAGCTCAAACAGCTTTCCTTTTCAGTCTTGAGTCAGCTATCAGAGAACGCGCCATACTTTGAGCGTAGGAGTGAAGGGATACGGAAATGGCTCGAAATAAAACATGCCATTTAAAAAAGAAAATAAAAAAATACATTATTAAATTATCGTATAAATAAATAACACATATTTATTTGAAAATAACAGCTAAATAAAATGTATACAAAAAATACAAAATTCATAGAAAGTTTAATATTTAAATAGTTTGAGACTTTCTTTTAATCCGAATAGATCTTGATCGTGATAAAGTGCTGGACAACTGTAAAAAGGAGTGTATTTTATGTAATGGTATGACTATCCTGAAATAAATATACATACGAGTGATTTATAGAAGCAGGCGTTACTTTGCGGAATTCCATATTACAAGCAATATAACAGAACTAACTACTTTGCTATAATCCGCACGGGTTAAGTGAATGCATGCAAAGCCAATGTGTATGAAGCAGGCAAAATCTACGTACCTTATACATGCAGGACCAGCCACCACATGCACCCCACATGAGATTGTGGTGGTGGGTGTGTGTGCTGCTTTTGTGTTCGTTGTTGCTGGTGAATTGCGCCTTGGGGTGCATGTGGTGGCTGGTCCTGCATGTATAAGGTAAGTAGATTTTGCCTGCTTCATACACATTGGCTTTGCATGCATTCACTTCACCCGTGCGGATTATAGCAAAGTAGTTAGTTCTGTTATATTGCTTATACATACGAGTGTGTCGTGTTTAAATAATTATGTAAGATATAACAGAACTCATATTGCAAATTATCTTATATAAATTGTTTCAATAACACATTAATTTAAGTAAAGAAAAAATAACAAATAGCATGCACAAAAAATGAATCGATCCGAAACTGTTGGTATAATGTTTTCGTTACAGAAATGTGTAAAATGTCTTAAACTTTTTTTTTATATAAATAGACTTTGAATATGTGATAAAATGCCGGAAAGTTATGATCCAAGTGCATTATGGGTCGCTCTCAGTGAGTGCAGTGATGGTAATTTGTTTAACGTATACCCGAAGTTGCTAGCTGAATTGCTTTTACAAGAAGATGCGGCGAGGCTAGAAGGTGATACTAGTGAAGCAGAAAAACTGGTGTTACCCAGTGACAGAGAATGGAGGCTCACACAATACTTCAACCTGGTGGGAATGCAGAGGACTTTGGATGTTGAGCTGCAAGTATAAAAGAGGCGAACTATAGGCAAACCGTTTAACTCAGACTTCGCCTGCGGGGCAGTGACTATTCGTAGCATGATATAATACAAGAGGTCTACCTCAAGCCCTGTTCTCGTTCTACATCCGAGTCCTTGTACAACGCAGGTGAAGTCTGAGTTAACCGGTTGGCCTATATATATTACACTCAAACAAATGAAAATACAGTATAAAATAAAAAATCTTTACTTACCAATAACACACTTAAAATTTGTCTTCAATGCCTTTTAAGAATTTTACTTTATGCTATTTCAAATTCCGCTCTGTATGTTAGATATCTATTTTATTATTAAGCTTAAAACCAAATTATATTAGGTGCGATAAAAAAAAAATCACTTGAGTCGTACTTTATAAAGATCAGCTAAGTATTTTTTGTCGTTACTTAATGTTGTAAAAACCCGGTATATTACAGCATATACGGTAACAGCATATTGTCGGTATAAAAAATGCAATTAATAAATAAATCATACGGTATCGATTCTTTCATTTACCTATATTCAGTACTCTATTGTGTGCAGTTATTAACTTCGATTCTACGATAATCGACAATAAACTGTGCAATAGTGGCAATAAACTTATTGCAATAGATATAATCATTTAAGATTGCCATATAGCACCGTTATTAGATGCAATATTCATATATTCTACAATAAAATACTACAGGAAGTAGTTTGAGTATGTTTATTTTTAAATCATGTTCCCTAAGTTTTTTAGTGTGCAACTACGCTACTTAGTAGTAGAAGCCCTTTCCAGCGTTGACCAAGTTTGCGACACTTCCGACGGCGTAATGCTAATCACAGTCTTACTATTAGCTCTCCACTACACGTCACTACACACCCTCAGGACGATGTTCCCGTTTCAAAACCCTTAGGACGAAGTTCCCCGACGATAGTAGAGCTACTCTCCGCATTTCGATACCTCGACAATGCTTCTGCGCTTGCCGGTCCCGCCCGATCACGCCGTCAAAAGCCCTTAGGGCTACCAGCATACAGTCAGTTCGAAAAAAATTCGTTAAACAAAAACGAGAAATACACAAATACTGGTAACAAAAATCCTCAGCTAATATCCTAAACAATGGAAACCCTATTGACCGTTAAAGGTTACTGTAATAAATAGCATCCCTACATATATGTTAATATACTCCTATGTATGTACCTAATGGTTTCTAATTTACCTTAACGTAACTTATAAGGTTTTATTCTAACTATGGTATAATGTTTATAATTATTATCATATTGTTTGTTTACTTTACTAAATCGCTGCACTTTTATTTCGATAATTTACTCGTATCTATCAATCTTGATAGATATAATTTGATGATCTTCAATTGGGTGCAAAAAAATATATATCTTGGAAAGTTTATAATATCTGTAAGAAAATGTAGAAAGTATTTCAACATTGGAATTATCTATGCATTAATCCAAGACTGGAGCGCCATTTCGTATCATCAGATAAAATATTGGTCAAGTGCAACCCGTTAAAAAATAAATCCAATAGAACAAATATCTCTGAGGGTAGATGCGTCTACATTTATTTATTTATAACCATAACCCTAATACAAATCATTGTTAAGGTCATATTTTCATTAAAAAGCTTTTTTGTAGAAAACAATATACTCTATCATTATAAATACTAGTGTTGACTTAATTGGTGTTTTGAGGACGTATAAGAAACCCTGTAATCTTTGAAGAATCCATAAAACTAACTATATAAAAACCTTATTATAGTACATTCTTGTGTAATATATAAATTCCTATGATAAATTTGTAAAGTATCATTAAAAACCATTGAACAAATTTAACGTCAGTTTTTGACATGTCATTTTCACAGAAAACTTAATAAATATTGTGTATTTTTTGTTAATTAAATGAATAATAAAATTATTATTTATAAATTTTTATATTGAACTTACAATTCTTTAGCTAAACTCGAAGAACAGAAATAAATAATTGTGTTGGAATAAAAAATGGCTCATATTCTATTTTACATTGGAATTTGTAAACCATTTTAGCTTTATATAAAAATGGCTGATAACATTTCGAGAAATGATTAATGGGCCTAATAATACGTTAATATTGGTTTATTTTACTTAAAATTCGCGATTTTCTTGGTCATGTCCTTATGTGATAATAATTTATAGAATTAGGCGTTACTTTGCGGAAAATACAAAAGTAATAGTAAAATTATTTTGCTAAAATCCGCGAAAGTAATTGCGACTATAGCCTTTTGTCGTGGAGTCTATCTCCTGATGATGCTCCGTTTGCGGGGCGAAACGATTGTTGAGTTTGTGTATAGTGCTTGTGTATTGTGGTGGCGGTGGTGGAGGTTTGTGCATGTGTTTTTACGAATCCTGCATGTATCGGGTATGAGAACGAATAGTCCACTATACATTTAGCATTATATACATATATATTTTCTATTGAGTTTATTGCGGATTATAGCGAAATAATTTTATTATCACATTTATGTGATAAGTTGATTAGAACGCAAAGGATAATCAAGTGAATTGATTACAGGCATGAAATCATACACAATGAAAACAAAACAATGGAGGAGGTGCCTGAGGAGTGGGCACCGTGGAGTCTGGTTGTTGTTACCAAGAACCCAAACGCTCCGCCCCCGGTCACTATAAGTACTGCACCTGGGCCCGCTTGGGATATCGGACAGGTTTGAAATTTGTATTTTACTAGTATCCAAAATAAATGCGACAGTATGTCCATCTCTGGCCGGTTGGCGTTGTGGGTAGTGACCCTGCCTTCAGCTCCGCGGGTCGCGGGTTCGATTCCCGCCGAGGGCCAACATTTTCTATAAACAAATTGTTGGTTTTATAAATTTCAAAGCGGTATTTTTGAAACCAGTTGCTGTGGTAGCAAACAACCGTATCGCGGATTATAGCAAAATAATATTTACAATATTTTTGTTCCATAGACCTCCGCAAAGTAACACCTAATTCTATAAATTATTTCTTGATTTTATTATATTTGCTAAGGTACTGAAAGCGGCACGCCTTCTCTGTAAGCCCCCTATGGACGCATACTTCGCGGACGAGCAAGAGATGCGTTGCGTTTACTCGCTAATCTATGACGTATTTCGATGTAAGTCTCTAATACAGCTTTCAAAAATTACATTGCAAATGTAGAATTAATAGATATATATTGGGCTTATTACAGCGATGCCTTAAATTGTGATGCTACTGAGCTAAAATATGCTATTTGACTATGTGTTTCCTTGAAACCTTTTTCCTTACTTCAATGAAAATGATATTTCTATTATAGACTTCCTATGGAAAAAAATTTTCGTAATGAGATTCCGATATTATCAATACATATTATAAACAAAGCGTCCCCTTTGACGCATGTCTGTCTGTTTGGTCGCAATAAACTTATAAACTACTAGAAGGATTTTCAATTAGTTATTTCCGACAAAGGTACTAAAAGCTTCGTATAATTTGTTAATTTTTTTTAGTATATTAGTTGAAATGACGATACTTGTTAACTGTAGTGTATGTGAATAAGAATAGAAGTTTTGATGGAAGGTAGATTTATAATAAAGGAGGTTCTGTTGTCTCATGCCTGCACACCGCGCGTCATAGTAGTGGGGCGAGGGAAGAGAATTACTCACTTTCACTACGAACACGGGTGAGGACGGACGCGCGTGCGGTGTGTGAAGCAGAGAGCCGATATAACGCTGTGGGGTGGAAGTACGAACAGTACATTAACAATTTCGAAAAAGTCTACCCGCCTCGGAGCTTTTATCAGTAGTAAATTATAAAATTAAACATTTAAAGAAATGATATAAAGTAACGGCCTGTTAATATCCCACTGCTGTGAATAGGCCTCTTCTCTCCGTTTATTGGAGAGAAGGATTGGAGCTAAGACCTACCACGCTGCTCCAATGCGGATTGGTAGGTTGCACATATCCCTAGAATTCTCTATAGATATGCAAGTTTCCTCACGATGTTTTCCTTCACCGAAAAACGTTTGATAAATTGCAAATATCTATTAGACAGATAAGTTTTTAATAGAACAACTCATTGGTGCCTGCCCGGGTTCGAACACATGTTCGTCTCTAGAGAGTCGCACGGTCTCACCACTGGGCTATCACAACTTCGGAGCAAAAAAAATGATATGCGTGTAATGAATTACAAATATTTCATAAAACAATAATAAACGGTGAATTTTTTTAGTACCACGCTATTCTTTCGTGACTTTTCTATCGTAAATAACTAAACACGATGATCGTAAAACCCTGTATGCCCTTATCCATATAAAACCCTTAAAATATGTTGCTATGGTATCACCAGGTAATATTCCTCATAAGTGAGTGCTATGATGGTAAAGTTGGCGCGTGAATGGATAATACTGGAGGTAATAGCCTCACGCGAACTTCAGAACTAGTTTACGGGGCTTTGTGAACGTTATTTAAGTTTAATCACAAAATACCTACCCGATTATGTTGCGATAAACACTTGCGTGTAATTTGACTGTCTCGTTTTAAGGTAGCGGGTATTTTGCTTATTTAAGTTGTTAGTACATTATTCTCTAACAAAATTATCATCATATATTAATGACGTTTTGAAATAAAATTGTGTGTAAGCTTCTAGATATTTCTTATTGAAATACGTTTTTCGGGTCTAGTTTAATTTTAAATTGGTAAATAGAGTTTATCTATGGCTTTTTATTTTGAAGTCATGTCTTTGGATGCTGCTTACTTAATTTTATTTTATTTTGTTTTCAGACAAAACAATACTCGATCAAGCAATAGAAGATATTGATTTTTTTGGTGATTATCCTCAGGTATAACTAATAAATTCATCTATAACTTAACATTATATAATTAAATTAAATGTAAACAAAACTGACCTACATACAAGTATAACCAGTAATAAAATGGCATTAATTTCAAACAAAAGTTATACTAAAATTTACTTGGCAGTAAAAGTAATAATAAAAATGACATTATACATAATTTAATATCACTTTTGTATTATGGATCTCCGCAGAGTAACGCCTAATTCTATAAATTATTTAGCATTAATTTATTATACTAACTAACTTTCCTAAATATTTTATATCAATTAAAATCAACATACTTTAATCTTTGCGCTTATGAAACAACATCATTTTACAATGATTTCGATAGTTCATATTTCATATTTTAAATTTTAAGATATTGTTTACATATTCTATTTAATAAACAATGATATTCTAAAGTTATATTATCCAATTCAACGTTAAAATTTCTCGTATAAATCATAATACATAAGTCGCGGTCAATTGAGGTGGTCAGATAATCAAAACACAAAAGCTAATAATAACAAGTTAATATAAAATAAATATAACATAGTGAGTTGCGGTAAGATTGCGTTTTGTTTCAAAAGTAGGTCAATTGTATCCAACTGCATACCTGAAGTCCATGCATATCAAAGAGGTAAGGAACTTATTTCTTAGAAGCGGATGTATTGTTAGGTGTATATGACAAGTGATTCAGTATAATATGTAGGTTTAGCTACGTTTTCAAAAATTATTTACGATGTTAGATTTAGAATTTTTTCGATTCATACTTATTATATAAACATACGGGTCGTGATAAAACTGTGTTACCTTTATAATATAAGGGTTGACGTTACGTCATCAGTGACCACGGCGGATGCAACTCTGCCGTGGTCTCTGTGACGTGAAAGCAGAAGATAATCAATATATCAGTTTCAAGTTGTGGCTCTTAAGATGTAATAATAAAACACAAAACTAATGGAAACTAAAAGAGACTAATGTGATCAATTTAGTTTATTCCTCAAGAATTTCTAGGACGTATTGCCCGCTAAGATCAGGGCGCCAGTATCTCATAATATGGTTTATGGATATATGAAAAGTAGAACACCCTATCAATCCCTGCTAAAATATAAACGAAAACGAAAACTTTTACAAACAATAAATTATGATTAATTCGAAAACTTAACGCCGCTCTTCAACTTCTTTAAACATTCCCGAAGGTCACACAAAAAGCCCAAATACTATCAAGGTTAAAAGAAATGTCATTACCGAGCAATAAATTCGATAAAAGCACATTTGACAACATGTAACAGCAAAAAACATGGCCCATCTAACTCACATTATGCCAGTCTCGTGACCGAAGCCATTTCTTTTTCTTTGAGGACGTTCACGAAAACGAGCTTTGTATTTATGAGGGTTTATTTTTGCAAAAACCGACATTGATGGCTTCCAATCTGATAAAGTGGATTCGATTAGTAATAACACGGTAGAATGCGTCAAAAGTTAAACAATTTTGAATGAGATCGTTCGGATAAGGCACCCTGACTGCTAGGGTAATTATTAACCAATGGTGAACTGTTGTATAGCATTAAATATACAATACATTTGAAAATTATATCTTACATTTAGAGCAATGACAAAAATGTGTTGATTAATATACATGCAGATAAGCGAGATTGCATACAATTTGAGACTAACGGGTTTTAGATTACATTCATCCAAAGGTGGAATCGAGAGTTGGAAAAAGAGTACCTAAGTTAAAGTGAATTTAAAGAAAATTTACAAAATGTCCTAGTACTAGATAATATAGTCACAAACTGGGGAGATACTCAATTTGCTTTTATCGAAAATTCTGTCCGCCGCAAGCTCATTTAATAGGAGTATCGGGTCCATGTTCAGTAATGGACTTCGAACAAAAAACAACTCAAAGCTTAATGCAATTATCTCACCCAGTCGCCAATGACATTTTTACACTTCTACTGGGATTTTATATAAATGTTTCAATAATAACAAATACAGGTTCGATGTTAGTTCTCGACTCAAACTAGACACGTATACAATTTTATATGCACTTGACTTGTGTAAATAAATTATTCGTTATTATGAATTGAGAGTAGGAAAATATGACTATAGTTCTCGTTAGCGGTAATACTTGTCAGTTCGTGACTACAGCAAATTCAACTTTACCGACGCTCATCCGATCTAATACTGGTATTTCCCTTTAAATGGCGTTTAGATTCGTGAAGTATATTTCACGAAAGTTTATTTATTACAGCTCTTAGGCCATCGACATTCGACATGGTTATTTTTGATGGAACTGGCGAGACGCCGTTGGGTATCAAGACCCCGAGATGAAGCCCAAAGAGCTACACAACTGTTGGAAGAAGCTGGATATCCCTTTAAGAATGTCGAAACGGCTATATGGGATCAAAGAGTTCACTTCGCCGCTGCCATCGCTCGAATTCGTATAAAAAATAGAGCATTCTCGTAATTACCTTTTCATATCTTTGATCATAACTGTTACTATTATAAAGTAGCAGTATTTTCTTTGAAAGCTTTTTGAATACATGATTTAAATAGAATAGTCACTACTTTACTTTAATTGTCATAAATCAAATGCAGAATAGTTAATACTAGAAGAATAAAATAAGGTTTTTCTAATTTACCGTGTATATAGAATAGCTGTTATTAAGATTTTTGTGAAAATGAACAAAGTTTAAGTCGAAAAATTATGACCAAATGTTTAGAGTGTCTATATCTCCTATATCTGCACTTGTAAGATTCCGGGTTCAATCATCGCTGATTTCTCTTTAAAAACTTGTGTGTCTAATTAATAATGGCAAGTGATCTAAACTAATTAGCGTCATCACAGCAAAATCTCTATATACACGAGATAATGTGTGACCTAGCAGGTCCGTATTTATGAAGCGTTTTGGGTTCGCATTTTACATTCCTCTCTCTGCAGGTTGAACTCTTTCCTCCTTTGAATTTGAACTTTTTCCTATTGTATGAGCAGGCTATTTCGTACTTTGCTTTTATGTTTTTTGTTTGCAAGAAAGAAGAGTTCTTTTAAGATATATTAAGATTATGATAATTCAAAGTATTTTACCAATACTCAGCATTGATACTATCCAAATGTTAATATTAAATTGTCACTGTCTCCTTACTAGCGGAATGTCCTTGTCATGGTGAGTTTTTAATAAGTTATCGTTTGTGTAGACAGGTACATTTATCGTTTTCAGGTTATCAGATCTGTTGCCGCCACACTTGCGTGAGGAGCGAATATCGGCGTGTGTCAATAAGGACACGGTTACTGGTTGGGTAAACACTTTCAAAGCGAAGTGAGTATCACACATAAATGAATATTAAAGTTACTAACTAAGCTCTCCTCCTTAAGTTAGGCTAAGGAGAAAAAGGACTGGATTAATCAGGCTATGTTTAGTGTAATTTATACATCACAGCTAGCTAGTTGTGATAGCCCAGCGGTGAGACCGTGCGACTCTTTCGAGGAGAACACGAGTTCAAATCCGGGCAGGCACCAATCAGTTTTTCTATTAAAACTCATGTGTTTAATTGATAATTGCAATTTATCATACGCTTTTCGGTGAAGGAAAACATCCTGAGGAAACCTGCATATCTCTAGAGAATTCTAGGGATATGTGTAACCAATCCGCATTGGAGCAGCGTGGTATAGGTCTTAGCTCCAATCCTTCTCTCCAAAACAGAGAGAGGAGTCCTTAGCCCAGCAGTGGGCATAATAACGCGCTGTTACTTTATTTTTTTTAACAGTAGCATTAACTTCGCGCCGTAGAGCGTAGAACCAACGTAGCAGATTCTTACTGGTTTGTCTCGGCAGGAGAAATTTCAGTATCTGTGGTACTACTTGTATAAATATTTTGAGTTTGAACGTAAACCGGCATCAGGGAATGTGATAAGGTTTTAGGCTTGCGCGCTCGACCACGGCTTATTGTAGAGGAAACTTGTGATAGGTTAAATTATAAAGTAGAGCTTATATATCGCCTCTATAATCGCAAAGCGAAGCTTTGAGATATTTTCGTGGAGTCTATCTCCTGATTATGATTCGGTTGCGGGGCGAAATGCTTGTTGAGTTTGTGATAGTGAACGTGTGTAGTGCTTGTGTATTGTGGTGGCGGTGATGAAGGTTGTTGCATGTGTTTTTACGAATCCTAAATGTATCGGGTATGAAAATACGGATAGTCCACTATACATTTAGCACTATATATATTTTCTATTTACTTTATCACGGATTATAGCAAAATAATTTTATTATTACTTTTGTATTATAGATATCCGCAAAGTAACGCCTAATTCTAAAAATTATTTAAAGTAGAGCCTTTAAATTTTATTCATTCATCCAATTCAAATCTGGATCAACTATCTCTAATATTGATCATCTAGTGTACGCGGTGGCACTACAAAAATTCTCTTCAAATGAGTCCTCTCATTATAGAGTTACCACATTCAACTGTTTTCTTTTACTTATTTTGATGTTCTATTCCAGAAAAATTGCACTGCTTGTGAAGAAGCTTCACGAATTAGGGTATTCGTACAGTCATTCCCGTCAACTATGTGCTGGAGAATATAGATTTGATCGGGTTTGTCCAAGGTTGGTTACAATTACACACTTCAATTGATCTAATATTAAATTAATGCTTGTTGATTATATAATCATTATAGTAGCACCTTGTCCAATGGTCCTTCCTGTGAAGAAACGGTTGCAGTTTCTAATGCGGATTGCCCCATTAGACATATCTCAGGAATTATCAAGGGATATTTAGGTTTCCGCACGATATTTTTTCTTGACAATATACAAGATGAATTGTAAATTTCAATTAAACATTTAAATTTCATAAATTGAAAAACACCTGTATTACGCTTTATCAATGTAGTCACCATTATAGTAGGTATTGAAATGAACAGCAATAAAACAAAATGGTTTTTTTGTTGTTGTTGTTTTCTTGATCTTCGAGGGTAGCTATAGATAAATCTGTTTCATTACTTCAGAGTTAATTTCTGGCCCCAAATGAAAATGGTATATGAAATCCAATCATTAAGAGGATTATGATGCTATAAGACCATCTTGTTGTCATATAGATATTTTTTTTATATTGTGTCTTTGCAGATTTATAACCTTACGTCCGCCAAGCAACATTAGCGTTGGCCAAATAGACTTAGTGAAGGATGGAGTCATAGTCCTACAGGTATTTTATCAATTCAAAATATAAAATAAAATAAATTCTGCCGTTACGTCTATCTTTTTCATCCATGGTCTGAGTGAGATGCATAATATATTAAAGTTTTGTGTAAATTAATTTTTAACATTACAATAATTAATACAATTGACAGAATTATGTACTGTTAACATTTAAATAGTACTAAATGTTATATAAAACTTTCAGCTTATTCATAAGTACTTAAGCGAGAGAAAATTATTCAAAATCTTTCATAAACAATCTAAAACCAATTCATATAAAACAACTAATCCTAACGGAATGAAGTGACTGAGTTTAAGTTTAGTTTTGAGGCAAGTTTATTGCTGTACTAAGGTCTAAAGTGTAAGGTTTTGGATTTTCTCATGAGTTTAGTAACACGTCATATAAGAGTAACATGGTGAAATCGGTCTACATTTTTACTAATTTCATTAGCATTTACTCATTTTTCATCACCGGGGCTTCGCGCCTTTTGACATGCCCGAATGACCTACAGTGCGGGGTCTCCGAAGTGTACTTTACACTACTGATGATCGATCGTCAACATAAACATTAAAAAGAAAGAAGCTCATGCCCAAAAAGATTGTATAAAATCGTTACTGTACTTTTCCTTTTTTTTATTTAACAGGAACGCGAGTTCTGCGAAGGTGCCTCGACCCTTTGCCGGGCTCTTCGCGCGAATGCACTTAGGGGTGTGGTCGCTCAAACCCACGCTTCTTCGCCGCGTTGTTCCGCATACCTTGCAGCGCAGTTGAAAGAGCTAGCTGCCATATTGAAAGCCGAAACACCAGCTGCTCCCGTTACTCCCGAGCTCGGGAAGCTAGTCGTGTTTGGTGCTGGAGATAAGTATGTTATCGTCTATACTTATTATAAAACAAAGGCCCAAAAAGCTTTCAGTCTGTATGTAATCGATTTTCTCAAAATCTACTGAACGGATTTTTGTACGGTTTTCACCAAAAGCTTTTCAAAAAAGAGCAATACCTCCGGATGGTTTAGGTAAATAGTACATATCGGTATTATGTTAATTGTGTTGAAGAGATCGAGCAGTTGTTAAAAAACTCCCTTGCTGTTGAGCTTTAGTCGCGTGCGCTGCGTAAACCAGCAGAGATACGATAAAGTAATGTACTAGAGAATTTTAGATCTATAAAACTACTACAAAAAGTCTATCTCTTATGGTTAACTCTCAATAACTAATTTTATGTTTAAAATTTGAATTAGAGAATAAAAATTGTGACGCTGATTTCCACGCGGACGTAGCCGCTGGCACAGCTAGTTAAATATATAATGCTGGCATCCGTTGCCAATTTTTTTCCATTAACTCACTGGATACCTTTATCGAGAATAATTGCGAGTATAATGAGCTACGATAAGCTCATTAGACATATCTATCATTTCACACTTTATAGCTATTTTACTACCTACTACAACACTTCACATTCCACCAAACACGGTGATTTGTTCTATAACAAGAAAGACGAAGGCTCAATTCGAAACTACACCTATTTAACTTACTTATACAAATATCTAGATCGTTAAAAACGTAGTCGCCAAATCATTTAATATTATACCTAGTAGTGTGTATATCGCATTTGTTAAGATGCGGACTTCAGTGCATAACTTGTGCTGCCCGACAAAGACCTTAAAGCACCGAGAAATGTAATTGAATGTCATATGTAATAAGTCTAATAATAGTATAAGTGGTTTTTTTCCCTTCTCCCAAAAGAGAAACGGCATTTTTTAGTAGGGCACAACTCAAAATATCGTGTTTTGAGATTAATGGGTTTTAATTTTAAAATGCAAGGTAAAAAGCATAAAAATGCTTTAGTTTGAATAATTTATAGAATTAGGCGTTACGTTGCGGAGATCCATAATACAAAAGTAAAAATAAAATTATTTTGCTATAATCCGTGATACAGTAAATAGAAAATATATATAGTGCCAAATGTATAGTGGACTATACGACTCCACGACAAAGCTTTGCGATTTTGTCGTGGAGTCTATCTCCTTATGATGCTTCGGTTGCGGGGCGATACGATTGTTGAGTTTGTTATAGTGAACGTTTGTAGTGCTTGTGTATTGTGGTGGCAGTGGTGGAGGTTTGTGCATGTGTTTTTTACGAATCGTGCATGTAACGGGTATTAATAGTAATGATAGTCCACTATACAATTAGCACTATATATATTTTATATTTACTGTATACCGGATTATAGCAAAAAAAAATTTTATTACTTTAGCTTTAGTTTGCTTAAACGAACGGCCTAATATTGAATCATGAGTTCTACTGTTATCCCTGCTGAAAAGAATGTGTATTTTAACATTTAAACCTATTAATAATCCAAAACACTAGTTTTTGAGTTGTGGACTATTACAACCCACGAGCGTTATATGTATGTTATGCTGTGTACAAGCTTTAATTGTGCCAAATTTAATTAATATGATTCATTGGTAGAGTCGAAAGTTATGTGTGCGCGTTACGCGAGCTCGGCATAGAAGCGTCAGAACTGCCGCAGTCCAGTGCTTCAGTTTGTGTCCTGAGTGATCCCGTGCACGGGGACACGGCTACAGTAGCCACAGCCTTGGACGGAGTGGTAGCAGCGCTCGCCACGCCACCCAACTCCTACTCGGCCGTTACTGACCCCATCGACTTAGTATGCGGAAGAGGAGGCGATCTAGCTATGCTCGAGGTAATACATACTCTGGCACTACTCCTTTTATATGCATGCCATCATCATCATCATTCTCCTGCCCTTATCCCACTCTGAGTGGGGATTTTAAACATGTTGTAACATGATTTGGCTAGTTGTTTTGCGACCGGTCGCCTACCTGACGTCAACTTACCTTAGTGGCCTTTTACGACACCTCGGTAAAATGAGAGTGGTCTATTCTACTCAGCCGGATATCACACGGCAAATGTCGAATATTTTATATGCATGTCATACTTCACATAATTCAACCATCCCTTTTGCGGCCTCCCTTAAGTAACACATGCATCTACACTAAATTTAACACTCGTTTTGGACACAATTTTCAGCTCTACTCGTTACATGTCCATACCATCTTATCTTGCATTACTCTTCTTTTCTAAAATGGGCGTTACTTTCAGAATTCCCAGAATATAGTCATATCATATGTTATACCGTCTTCTCACAACACACAACCACAGTAACATCCTCATGTTATCATGCTGTCTTCTATTATCTTTTTTTACATTGCCCAACATTCTCGGGTTTATGATATCGTAAATGGTTTCAATTATCCATATTAAATTGCATATAACAAACGACAATTAATACTGAAACGAAGATACAACCAAACCTAACGCTTTAAGGATACAATAATTTGATTGCTGAAATTTAAATTTAAATTGACATAATTATTGTAGAACGTGATCAAGGATGAATGCAAACTTTTCAGGTACTTACGGAATCCGAAATAGATTCAAAAGGAAAAGCCCGTGTGCAATCAATACTGGAAGAACAAAAGAAAACATTGAAAACTCTGCTGTCAAAACCGCAGGTAGAAAGTTTTCTTAAATATCTAAGTTGGGAGATTTATTGGGATGTTTTATTCATGTAATCATTTTATATCTGTAACTTGATTATTGAATTATATTTTTATTTGGGTCACTTATTAATTTACTTGATATTATTAGGCTTAATGTTCATTATTTATCAACATAGTAATCTTCTTCTTTAACGCGAAGCTATATTAGCGATAAAGATCGGACTATATATAGAGAAATAGAGGTGTAGGTCGGGCTTCGGTGATTTGGGTGGCGAATTTGCACATATCAATGTTAGTTATAATTAATAGAATAGAAGATAATTGAAACCCCTTGTCAACAGTGCCAAATAGACTAAAAACCTGGTTATTAGTATTACGTCTATAAACGTTACAGATCCAGTTGGTACTATACGAAACGCATTCAGCCCTTGAAGCGGAGAATGAGGCGCAAGTGACACGGGCCGTGGCAGAAGCTAATCGTCTTGCGCGAGAGCGACACGCGTTGTTAAAGAAAAAGAATAAGGATCATAACGTTAGTTGAAGTCTAGATTATCGAAATTATGCCAATAACTTTCTTTTACGACATTAAAGTATCACTAATTATCTATTCCTATTTATTTGGATGTTAAACGAATTACCTATTTCACGCAAAACTACAAGTACCTAAAAGATGCTTAAAAGTATTAGAGAAAGGCAACAGAATATTTAAAAATTAAGAAAAAAAAAACCATCGAACTTTTATGACGAATGGTAAAAATTACGTTCTTACAGTTCGGCCATCACGACGTTGGATCTAGATATAGGAAGATAAAACAAAAAAATCAGTAACGGTAAATTAAATTTTAAAATATGTCACTTTACAGACGCCAAAACATAGAGAAGTTGCGGAAACAGCGATCACTGAATCCTGTACCTCATTAGACCAAACAGGCTCGCGTTCTGACTTGGACAAGGATGAACAGGAAGAGGAATGGAACAATGATCGCTCGCAGAAGAGACCGATGTCTTCACCACCGACGACAGCAAGAAATATGTCCGAAAGCGAAGAGACTTTGCTGAAGAAGAGGGCAGAGAGTGCCAATGTGGGTTGGCGGCCTGGTCATGCTAAAGCGAGACCAATACCTGAAATGAAAGTCCTCCAGAGCGATCCGTTTCCCAGAGACCCAGATAAAGACAGCCCCGATGTTTATGTAAGTTAGAATATATAATAAGTATTTTCAGGGCACATAATTATCGTTGGATCATAGTAGAATAGAAGTAGAAAAGAATACGAAGGCGATAAAGCAAAACGACGAGCGTTGGAGTACAAAAGTGATCAAATTGCGACTGCGCACCACATTTCGTGGTGTTGGTATAACAATGTTGGTTGGTGTGTGAATCCCTTTAAGAGAGGGCAGTCAAAAGATTGCCATCCATAACTTCAATAACTTTTCAAAAGTAAGAAGTGATTGATTCAGTTATTTTGTTTCTTCAGGTACCGGAGTGTGATCTCTTTGAAATTCAGACATTACCAAATTTAGGCAACGGACTAGACATAAATTATATCTTGGATCGTGACGGCTGTTACTTGGGGCTGATTCAACGGAAGGTTAGTTTTATAAGCATCATATTCTTAAATAAAATTTAACCAATGTAACTAAAGGCTCTCGGGCAAAAAATAAACTTAGGCTCCGACTAAATTACCGCATACCCCATAGTGCTCAAATGAATTATAGTTTACTAGCTGTGCCAGCGGCTTCGCCCGCGTGGAAATCTGCGTGTAATTTTTTCTAGAATTCAAATTTTAAACATAAAAGTAGTTATTGTGAGTTAACCATACGAGATAGAGACATGCTATCGGACTTTTTTGTACTAGTTTTATAGATCTTCAATTCTCTAGAACATTACTTTAGCGTTTCTCTGCTGGTTTACGCAGCGCACGCGACTAATGCTCCCAGCAAACAAGTTTTTCAACAACTGCGCGATCTATTCAACATAATACCACCTAAACCATCCGGAAGTATTGCACAATCTTTTGGTGGAAACCGTACAAAGATCTGTTCAGTAGATTTTGAGAAAATCGATTACTTATAGACAGACAGCTTTTTGGGACTTTGTTTTATAATAAGTATGGATATAAATACCGAATATGGAAGAAATTTACACTAATTCAATTTGTAGAATATAAGTTAAGGGGCCCCTGATGTTGGGGGGCTTTATAATTCTAGTCAATTAATGACATTAGACTTAGTTTCGCTATGAATGATTACGCGAGTAGGCGTCACGCAGGAGATAACGCGGCTCGACGCCAAGTACATGATCCGTGTGGCGGAGGAGCGCGGACTGTTCGGGCAGGCGCCGCCCGCGCAACGCCGCAAGCGCCCCGAGCAGCCGGCGACAGCGCCGCGCCGGCGCAGACGGAAGGCTATGACTTTCGAGGTTGTATAGAAAAATGTTAAAGTAAGATGTCACTCCGCAACAAAGTGACACTTCACAAAACTTGCATAAGACCAATAATGTCCTATGCGAGCGTTGCGTTCGCGCACGTTTCAAAGGTCAGACTGCTCAGGCTCCAAAGATTACAGAACCGATTTATGCGTACAGCCACTGGTTGTCCGTGGTTCATGCGGAACGTTGACCTCCATAGAGACTTCGATCTCCCTACCATTACTCACCTCTTTAAACGTTTTTCGAAATCTTACTTCGAGAAATCTGTATGCTTAGTGCGAGTTTTTCTAACATACTCGATTGCGTAAACGTAACGCCAATTTGTATGGCACTGGAACAGCGACATCTAGTGACAATTCTATGAAATACGAATCGTGAGTGTGAGATTGTTTACATACGTTCGTGACAGCGTTAGACTCCGACTTAATCGAAGTGAACAAAAAAACGAGCGTAAACGGGGTTCCCGCGAGTGCGAGTCGCAAATTTGTGACGCTTCACAGTGAAAAGGGATAACTTTCTCATTTACGTGTGCGTAAAATAATCACGGAGATTGTTATAGTGAGAGGAATACGTGAACGACGTTTATTTCATTACGTGTTGTTTTATAAATTACAAAAAATGGCAGCACGCTATTATTTCGCTTGGAGGATGTTAAAAACTGCTAAGGAACTAGAAGAGCTTAATAAGATGTCCAGCATAAGTGCCAGAAACCGCAATTCTAACAACCCTCTGTTCGATCTCACTGATACAGAATTTATAAGACAATATCGCTTACCAAAGGCTGCATTTAAATTCTTGTGCAAAGAACTTAGGAGACTAACCGATTTAAGACCTTCTCAACGTGTTACATTGGAGAGAAAGGTAGGTGCAACTAAACAATTTGTGTTGAGTTAATTTTGAAGTTTCATTTGAGATATTTATACATCATGTTTCTGTATATTTTAAAGGTGCTTACTGCATTATTTTTCTATGCATCTGGATCATACCAGCGACCAGTGGGAGTTGCAAAAAATATATCACAGAAAATGTGCAGTGTTTACATTGAAGAGGTAACAAACGCTCTTATTCACAAAAATGTAATTAATAAATATATTCGATTCCCTTGCACACCAACTGCCAGACAAATGATAAGTCAAAGGTGGGTTTTTTGAAAGTCATAATCTAATACTTAATAGCAAAGGAATGTTTGTAATAAATTAGATTTTTTTTTAAAGATTCACTGCTAAATATGGAATCCCAGGGGTTATTGGCTGTATTGATTGCAGCCATTTCAAAATATTTGGACCACCTAAGGAAGAGGAACATAGGTACTATTGTCGCAAACACTTTCATTCACTAAATGTTCAAATGGTAATGAAATAATAAATCTTTTTAGAAAAACAATAATTTTTCTATTAAATATATATGACAACACCATTATATCTTTACAGGTATGTGATGATGGATATCGAATACTCAATGTAAATGCAAAATTTGGAGGTGCAAATCATGACTCTTTTATATGGGAAAATAGTGATCTCAACCAATATATGCAGTCTTTGCACCAAAATGGAGAAACAGTATGGCTTTTGGGTAACTATCTACAGACATCAGATTTTTTTTCTAAATAATAATTTACATGTAGTTCTTATAATCATTATAAATTAATTGAGATAGTAAGTAATATATGATTATTTTTAGGTGACTCTGGCTATCCATTGCGCCCATGGCTGATGACTCCAATTTTAGATGCAGCTCCAAATTCCCCTGAAGCTAATTACAATAACAGCCATATGAAAGCTAGAGTTGTCATTGAAAATACTTTTGGAAGACTCAAAAATCGATGGCGTTGTTTAAATAAGGATAGGGTTCTCCATTACAAGCCCTTGAAGTGTGCAAAAATAATACAGGCTTGTTGTGTTTTATATAACATCGGTATTGATTATGGATTTGCACAAGAAGAAGATTTGGGTATGTATGCATAATGAAAAAAATATATATTTCACAACTCATTTCTTTTTTGTTATTTTAATATTAAATGCCTATTTATAGGAATAGAATATGATGCTGTAGAGAATCTTGAGAGTACCACGCGAGCTGAAGAAAGTTCCACAAGTGACTTATTAAGAGGAAGGGTACTAAGAAACCAGTTGGTTAGAAGACTCCAGCAGTAGAAATTTTAAGATATTCCTCAAAATATATATATAAATTACAGGTATGTAATAATAAGAACTCCGAATAACCATCTCAATGTGAATGCAAAATTTGGAAGTGCAATCATAACTCATTTGTATGGGAAAATAGTGATCTCAACCAATACATGCAGTCTTTGCACCAAAATGGAGACATATAGCTTTAGGAAAAAAAGCACAGTACCAACATTAATTATTTTTCTAAATTATAATTTACAATACTACAAAATACTATAGTACTACAAAACATATTGAAATAGTACTATAAGATTATAATTTTAGGTGACTGGCTATCCACTGTGCCCATGATGAATAACTCCAATTTTGGATGTGGATCCAAATTCCCCTGAAGCTAATTACCATAATAGCCATATGGCACCATGACATTGAATATATCTTTGGGGTTGTCCATTACAAGCTTTTGAAGTGTGCAAGAATAATACTTCCTTGTTTTATATAAGAAAGACATTGATTATGAAATACAAAGAATATTTGTATACATTTCAAACTTTTACTTTTAATATGAATTGCTTATTTCTAGGAATAGAACATGATGCTGTCGAACCTTGAGAGTACCACTAGAGGTGATGAAAGTTTTTATGATCTTATTGGAGGAAGGGCACTAAGAGACCAACTGGTTAGAAGATTCCTCCTCCTAGAAATATTTGAAGTTATTCTTGAAAATAAAAAGTTTTTTTTTTTTTATTATTGTTATAAGTTAAATTTTGTTATGAATGATGCTGTCCAAAACCACCGAAGGAGACTAAAATGCCTCTGGTAAATTTGATAAGAAAAGGAAGGGTATAATGTTTATTTTGTTAATTGTAAATAAAAGTAAAAAACGTTAAATTTTTACCATAGTTTTATTTTTTTAATTTAAATCTAAATATGTATCAAAACATATGGTTTTTCATGCTGATTCATTTATTTGCATAGAACATGGGTCAAATATAATTTAAAAAAATGATTCCTATTTACTTTGCCACTTCTCTTATAAATCTGGGAAAATAATTACAGTACGTATAAAATATGTGTATGTATAAAAAGCAGAATCAGTGATGAACAGAATGTGGGGAAGCTCCAATGGTATTCTGAAAATACTCAGTGATAAATATGATAAATAATATAATCCATTTATGGAGCAATGGATTGGTATGTATATGCAGTCAAAGTGGTTCATAAATGGATGGTATGGAGTAATTTAAATTTAATAATTGAATATAATTTATAATACTAAAATAGTCCCAAGATTTTTTACTAACAAAATAGATTTTAAATCTGTAATCAAAAATAAAATATAATAATAAATGAAAAGAAAAAGAAATTACAACTAATACTATATATTACAAAATATTACAACTAATACAATTAAATCTAGTTTTTCAAAAGGTTTATAAACCTAACCTAACCTAACTAAAAATTTAATCTTTACAAAACTTATTGACTACTTTATCAACTAAATCTATCGTTCTTTCAGCTAACGAGTGCCACTCCCTCTGCATTTGTAGTTCTAACTCCCTTATTCTAGTCTTCTCCCTTTTCATTTCCATATAATCTTTATGCTGCTGCATCCTGAATGCTCTCCATTCATCATCTGACCTTTGGAATTGTTCAGCAGCCTGATCGATATTTCTTTTTCTTCCTACTCGCCTACGTGGTGATGGTTGGACTTGTGAAGCCATCTCACTGTGGCGAGGAGTAGTTTGTCCATATAGAGCAGGCTGCACTCGAGCTGGAGGAGCAGCAACATTTGATTCTTGCAATGTGGGAGTGTGGCAGTCTCTAATATCTGAAAAATTAAGGATACAGTTTTACACACAAATATTGCATTTAAAATTCAAAACTTTAATTTTATTTACATAACTAAAATATCGATTATTATACACTATCATCTCAATATTATAGCTATACATCTCACTATTATTTTCATAATATCTAATTTGTAAGTAGTAAGTAATATAATCTTACTTTGTAGTCTTTCTTCTTGAAGATTCACAATATTTGGTGAATCAAGAGGTATACAAGTAGAAGGCCCGGGCTCCAAAAAGGGGAGGCCTGGCTCCACTTGAGTTTGGCAAGATGGGCCGGGCACATTAGATAAATGAAGACCTAAAATATAAAAAGATTATTAACATAACTTAATCCTTAATTAAGAACACTACATTAAGCAGAAAGTTTGCATTTCAGAAAACTTACGTTCACTAAATTGGCTACTCTGGGGTTCTTGGTTAGCCGTTTCAATAATCTCAACTGTTACTATGTCCTAAAAATAATGAAATATTAGAACACATCATTAAAATATGATCCAATCAAACTATATCACAAAATATACAAAGTTGTTAATAACAACCTGTGTTAGCCCTGCCTCTGTTATTGCCAAGCCCGTTGCTGTCTGTAAACCAATCAGCCTTAGAACTCTTCGTTCCAAGTCTGATAGTTTTTCAAACACTGCAGGCCCACCACCAGTTCCCGTAGCAGCTCTATGCAACCGAGCAGCCTTCTTCTTTAAATTATTTTTAAAATCACTCCACACCTTCAACAAAAATTAATATGCATAAACTATAGCGTCACCACATCATTTAACTAATATTCAACCATGAGTTAAATGTATGCCATACCTTTTTCCACTTCTCAGTAGTTTTTGTGTCTCCACTGCCATCACTGTTTAATAGGGAAGTTAGGTTATCCCAGTGATCCATGGCCAATCTTCTTCCTTTCGCACTGGCCATAGGTTTACTGAGATCTCCTTGTCTATCGATAAGCATAAATTGATTACAATATGTCACAAGTTTACTTAAAGATGTTGAACAAGTGATAAAGTATAATATCTTAATTACTTACTCTTCCATAAATGTGATTAACAAGTCGAATTGGTGCTGGCTAGTTTTCATGATGTTAGGTTAGGTTAGGTTAGTTTTATACAGCTACGTAAAGTTTTAAGTGGATACTTCGTTTACACTGGTTTACATAAAAGCACCATAAAAGTGAACAAATTTAGTCAAGCCACGTGTTATATACTCCGACTAGATTTAAAATACGGCATCTCTATTCAAATAAGGGAAGAAAATATTATTCTCAATTTTGTTGGGTTATCGGAGCGACGGTAAGTGTTGCCAAATTAAAAAAAAAAACGAACGCTCTTTACCGTGAGTAAACGTCTTACGAATCGAACTAATTATTTGTTACTCACACTCGCACTTATTCATTTTACGGCGTAACAACGTATGCTCGATTACCGCTTTCGTAAAGTTATTCGAATTGTTTCACGGAACTCGCACTAAGCATACTGAGGTACACCCGAACCCCCTTATTTCAGTTTCTTCCACCTACATTCCAGTTAGGTCCGACCACCGAAAATATAGGCGTCCAAAAAGCGTCCTGTATGACCCCGACGATCAAATAACGATCGCCCACACAGATACACGTAATACGAGGCGAAGACGAGGTCCCAGTTTTCTGACGTCGGTCGGTCGTGGCTTCTCGTCACCCTTCCGACGCCGCAATTACTAATCTAAGTCATACCAACCCTCCACTACACGTCGCCCTAAGCCGTGGTCCGGCCTCACAGGAGGCACCCTTAGGACGACGTTCCCCGATTTAAGTATAGTTTCTGCGCTCTACTCTCTGCATTTCGCAACCTCGGCGATGCTTCTGAGCTCGCCCGTCCCGCCCGGTGACGCTGTAAAAGCCATTAGGGCTAACAGCATACAGTCAGTTCGAAAAAAAAAAATAGAAAAATGTTTATTTCATCTTTATAAGTCTTTACAAAAAAGAAATTAAGGCCGTCTAGTATGCACTATAAATATCTGTGTTATAACATCTCGCTCTTCTATAGCAAAAGGTAAGTTTTTTTTATTAAGGTAAAGTGAAATATCGACTGTGAACCGGCAATATGTCCTATCTCAATTTTAAGCCAAATCACTTACTAACGGCATTGGGTACTACTGCCCATCATTTACCATATCAACATGTATTATCTACTTGAAAATTTATCAATAAATAAACATATTTAAACTCAACTGTTTCTTTATTACATAAAAATTATTGCTATGTATTAAAAATAACTTTTTTCTTCTTCCTGAAAAGTTGTCGAAAATAAGATAGGACAATTTGCCAGTTCACAGTCGATATAGTATTTTACACTACAATGCCTAGCACTAAGAACGAATTGTGTTCGTTACCAATATTATAAATTAGTGTTAAGTTAATTATTAGGCAACTTTAACTTTTTTAATTGTAAAAATTATTGTAATAATGTATTTAACCTCTTCCTGGAAGACAAGCGGAACAAACAGATAGAGAGACTTTGTAATATTAGTAGACATAGCGGGTACCACCAGTAATATAATAAATTAAATTAAAATAAATGTTCCGTCTTACTTTTCAATACTCAATGGTTGCAAGCAGCCATATTTGAAGCAGAATGATTATAGTACGTATTCATTCTATAGTGTAGGGGAGCCATAGGCAGGCCCTTAAGTGAGAGTTTTACATCAAATCAAATCAAAATATTCTTTATTCAAGTAAACTTGTAAACAAGTGCTTTTGAATCGTCAACTTTACTGCTGGTTCGGAAAGCTGTTCCTGCCGAGAAGAGCCAGCAAGAAACTCGGCGGTTGCTCTTTTTAAAATATAAATCTTAGAACTAGTTACATTTATTTATTACTGTCTTGTACAGGGTAGACGTGCACCTATATCCACACATCCTTATCATCTAAGTAATCTTCAACAGTATAGTAGGCTTTCTGTATCAGCCTCTTTTAACAGTGTTTTTAAACTGGTGTAATGGCATGACCAAAATTGATTTCGGAATTTTATTATAGAATCTTATACCCAAACCCACAAACGATTTACGTACTTTTGCTAGGCACAAAGCAGAAGTCACAAGCTTATGTCGGTTCCTACTTTGTCTATTATATACATCACCTATCGTTTTATAATTCTTTATATTACAAAAATTACGTTATTTAAAATATACTGTGAAGCAAATGTTAGAATACCAATCTAACAATGTCTAACAATGATATGGTATTAAACACTTATCACACATAAAAAAGAGAGACAGATAGATACATTTGCCTTCTGTTTTTTGTAATAGGGCACAATAGGGCTGGCTTCTTTACTCCAGTATAATTATTCTATCCATTCAGATTGAACGAGTGGCGGCGCCGACTTACGCGTCGTTATCGCGCTCGTCTCGTCGCGACTCTGCGCCGGCGTGCTTGCCGGAGGCAGGCGAGTGCCTAGAGCCGCATAGAGTGTGCTCGCGGCACTTGCGAAGGCAAGCGGCCGCATCGGCGTTGACTTCTGCGGCCTGCTCTTGTGACGCCAAGCACAGGTATACATTTAAAGTTATTCTCTGTAACAACTAGCCATATACTACGCCGACCAAACTATAGCCATAGCCGAGCCACGGCAGTTGAGCGCGATAACTATCAGCAAACATCAAGCGGCCACACTAACGTCTCCGTACCGCCGAAGCTATGTATAGAAACCTGCTATGACTATAGAAATTCTAGATCCTACAAAAATACGTGAGTGAAACTTGAAACAAAAGTAATAATAAAATTATTTTGCTATAATCCGCGATACAGTAAATAGAAAATATATATAGTGTTTAATGTATAGTGGACTATCAGTATTTTCATACCCGATACGTATGAACGATCGTAAAAACACATGCACAAACCTCCACCACTTCCACCACAATACACGAGCACTACACAGGTTCACTATCACAAACTCAACAATCGTTTCGCCCCGCAACCGAAGCATCATCGTGGAGTCTATCTCCTGATTTTACGAATCCTGCACGTATCGGGTATGAAAATACTGATAGTCCAAAATACATTAAACACTATACATATTATCTATTTACTGTATCGCGGATTATACCAAAATAATTTTATTATTACTTTTGTATTATGGATCTCCGCAAAGTAACGCCTAATTCTATAAATTAATTGAAACTTGAAAGTTTTTATCACCTTTCAATTAAAATACTGATTATTTTTAGTTGTTCAATGTATAATGGTGATTTTAAGTGTGTATTTTGTTAGTGATCTATTATTAATTTAATTAGCTGTCACCCAAATTTTCACAGTAACAGCGTATGTATACTATTTTTTGACATTTGACAGTTTATATGAAGATAAAATTGAAGTAAACACCGTAAGAATCGACATCGACGAATTTCTCCTCTGCATTCTATGGTGAATCCGCTCCCGAGTCATCTCTTGCGAGCAGTTCCTGCTAACATAACGCTGCGTAAAGAACTCATGACTTAGGACCATGGATGGTTGTGAAACTAGTCGGGATAACCCGATATTAACGACGTGATTATAGCAGATTTCTGTACATAAAATATGAGTACCACTAACGATAGTCTAAATTCACATTGAATTTTTTGTTTACACTCATTATATTTGTTTTAGACACCGTCAAAAGGCAAGACGCGCCTCTGCGGACTTGACGTTAGTCCCTCACCACTCTTCTCCGCCCGCCCCGCCTTGCCGCAGACCTTTCCCTCTCGTAGTACACGAGTTGCGCCTCAAGAACAGTTTGCCGCAGAAAATTATAGTCTAATTTATACTATAGATTAGAATTTATATTATTATTTCCATAAAACAATAATAAAAAATAGAAAAAATCACGTAAATACGATTGTTTTGCGTAAATACTTTTTTTATGTTAAGTAGGTAATCATTAAATATGATTTGGGTCAAACAGCATATATCATAGTTATGACAGAATTTTAGGTGAATATATTTTTTCAATTTTTCTATACATTTCCTCTTTTTTTCAACTCCTGCATTAATATGCCTCTTGTCCATTGTCGCTTCGATTGTTATTAGATAATGATACGGAGTTACGAATACGGAGTTATTCTAAATCGTTCATTAATCGGAATATTATATATTCGAACGTCTGTATTGAAAAGCCTGGTTAACACTTTCCTGATTCATATAAACAATCGAAACTCAATCGAAGTATATTAAAAATTCGATTCGAGAAAACATCATGATGATTATCATCTAAAAGACATCATGCTTATTGTTTCCGAGATATGTCAATTATCTACGCCAATTATCTAAACCTATCTACGTCAAATACTAACCTCTTAAATTCCATTGCTTAATGTTAGAAACAACGATCATTGTCTTACTATTTACTTCGTGATGTATCAAGTTTTTACTCATAAATTTAACGAATAAATTCGACGGATACTATTAACATGTTGTCTTTATTTAGATCGTGATTTGATACCTTATCTAACTTTAGTTATTTAATAAATTTATAAAATTAGATTTATAATATATTTATAGATTTAATAGCTCTCAATTTTTTTGTTGTATATTTAAAATCAGATTGGAAATAGAGGCACAGTTAATATTTGAATTACATTGTAAACAAGTTGTCAGGTTGTAACAAAAAAATTTAAATAGGTGTTATAAAAAACATCGTAAATTGTTTTATTTGCAAATCAAACAACAATATCTGTATAAATAAAACAAACTTTAATTATTAATTATCAATGTCACAAATTCGCCGATATGGCATTACAACAATAGGCACTTGCCATTGATATCAAATATACAAAATTAAAAAAACAGTAATTATTGTTGATGAAGTTTCTCTATTTCTATTATTTATGCTATTATTAATTTCTTAAATATTTGTCTATATAACAGATAATAAACCACTTGGTTCACATTGAATTCAAACGAAAACAAAACGAAGAACATTATATATATTATAGGATGTAGAACTAATTTTAATGAGCATTCCAGAGTTTTTAATACTTCTATTAGTTTCCAATTAATGTATGTAGTTCTTCACGATAAGCAAGTAATTAACAATTTCAAAAAGTTTAAATATTCGCGGTTTGAAAACAGTTCTATGATTAATTTAGGGAATATGTCAACACCGGTACAAATGGTCAGACCGCATAAACCATAACAAAATCTGGAATTATTTCTAGTACAATTCGATAACATTCGTGTGTCACAATGTTAGTTACCATACTCCTCTGAAACGGCTTTACCGATTTTTATGAAATTTTATAAGCATATTCAGTAAGTCTGAGAATCGCCCAATATCTATTTTATCCTAACAGAGAGAGGAAGCGTTTGCCAGAAGTGGTTCAAACAGGTTGGGTAAACTGATACAGACATATATATCTACTACGTGACCACAAATATTTAAATATGCATGGATATATGACTAGAGGAAGGCAGAAACAAGATGATAGGATTATGTGAAGTATATCATATGCACATTAATGGAATAACGCCAAAATTGACCAATCATAGAGGAACATGGAAAATGAAAACGATAAGGAGAATGTCGTCAATTTCAATTAATGAATATGAGAATGTAGATCAATTTTTTATATATTGATCGTAGTAACGCCATGACTAGCTAAATATTGATGAATAAAACAGCTGACCGAAATCGGAATAAAAAAACGTAATATTTATTATGGTTTATTATACTGTTTACAAACCATGAATATTTAGGGTTTCAAATAACCAGATTCAAGTCACAACCCAATCAAATTTACTCTGACTATTTACTTGAATCAATCAAAATATTTTTTGTATTGCTTAAAACTCAGTCGATTTCAGCCGATTATGGTCCGAACGAATTAATATTAATCAACTTTAGATCAACTTTAACAGTTTTTATTGAATTTGTAAAATCTTTTCTAATCGATTTAGCAAGTCCCTTGTACGTTTCAATGATTTCATACAAATGTAAATTCGGTTCTCTTAATAATATATTGCTTTTCAATTAACCAACCTAACACAGGTTACTTCCTAATGTCACGTAGATTGTAGATAACACGATGGTATATAGCCCGGTATAATGAAACCAATATTTAAATAACGTTTCAAATATATAAAAACAGTAGCCTGTTACTATCCCAATAGCCCAATTTCATTACTGGATAAAATTCTCCTGTCCCCTTGGAGAAAAAAGGTATGTGTTGGCAGATTACATAGATATGCCGTATAATTCCTTAGCCATTTCATAACGATTATTTTCCTTGACCGATTGCTTGACGTATTGTTAATATCAATTAAGTGCACAATTTTTTTCACAAAAATATCTATATCTCATAAGAGTCAAGTGCTTTTTCTGTGTCTGTAGCCAATTTGTATGCTCTTTGTGAAATAGCTTACTTTAGCTTGAGTGTACAACCATCTTACCACTTTTAGGTGACTTCAAATAACGTGACATCCATATCCATTTCACCCATAAAACCATAAGAGGGAATATTTATGAAAATAAAAAAAAATGACTATAAATATTAATATATATAACTGTAATAATATCGAATCCATTACTTGTATTTGTGATGTTAAATTTTGTACTATCAGACAATTTTATATTCTCAAAGCTCATTTTAATATCGGGTGATCTTAACACTTTGGGGAGAGCACCGTTATCACACGTCCAATTAGATAAACTTTAACTGACACAACGTTCATACACGCCGGCATAACATATCGCACGCTTAATACCAAAGTGATCTAATTGAAAATTAGGCTTAATTGGGTTTAGATACATTGTAATCCTTTATCAACGCCATCTATGACATCACGCTAGGAAATAATAAAAAAAACTAGTGTTTTCCTGCTCTTTGATGTAATGATTCTCTTTAACGCTCACGAGTTTTGTAATTAAGCAATTAACTTTCACACAAAAAGAGTAATTTAATAAAAATATAACATCTTTTTATAGAAATTATTGTGTGCAACTCTTGATGCACAAAGTACTGCAATAAGATTGTTACTGCGATTTAAGTACTGTAACTGGTAATTACAAGAGATCGCTGCTACCGTGCGTATTACGAGTGCAGCCGATGAATAACGAACACAGCCGATGAATAACGAACACAGCCGATGAATAACGAACACAGCCGATGAAAAACGAACACAGCCGATGGCGTCGACGCAACGCCTAACAACAAATAGTGGTTGCCATGGAGACAGAATAACAAGGAGCCACCTTGTGTGATGTGACGCGTGTTTTGTATTATTGTATTAATTGCGAGCAAGGAAGTATAAAAAAGTAATAATAAAGTTATTTTGCTATAATCCGCGATACAGTAAATAGACAATATATATAGTGTTAAATGTATAGTGGACTATCCGTATTTTCATACCCGATACGTGCAGGAATCGTAAAAATACATGCACAAGTGCATGTGTAAACACATGCGTTTTTACGAATCCTGCACGTATCGGGTATGAAAATACGGATAGTCCACTATACATTTAACACTATATATATTTTCTATTTACTGTATCGCGGATTATAGCAAAATAATTTTATTATTACTTTATTATGGATCTCCGCAAAGTAACGCCTAATTCTATAAATTATTTAAAGGAAGTATAAGTTGAATTATAGATTGAGGATTCATTAATACTTACTGAACATTCTTTAACAGTATATATATTTTTATTCAAATGTTCTATTTCACTACATGTATAAAACAAATCTAATCTAAATTGTTTTATATACTTCGATTATATGTACATTAGAACTGTGAATGTAAAAAGTAATTAAAGTCGGAAATTTTTATCTTGATTCAACTTTAATACTAAACATGCGATATCTTGGTTTTAACAACGTGCATTAACGACTAAAGCTTGTATCGATTCCTTCAAGCTTCTTTGACTAATAGCGCCGCTCTACGTTTTTTAGCGTTTTTTGTAAACATGTATCAAAGGCAGAACGTCATTAATCGTAATTTGTTTTGTATGCGTAAATTTGAAACCCATATGTGTTTCAAATTTACTCAAAGTGTTAATCAAGAAAGCGGTTGTGTTCTCAGTTAGGACCCCATTGTATATTTTATATCAACAACATTTTGTTTCAAGCAATATAACAGAACTAACTACTTTGCTATAATCCGCACGGGTTAAGCGAATGCATGCAAAGCCAATGTGTATGAAGCAGGCAAAATCTACGCACCTTATACATGCAGGACAAGCCACCACATGCACCCCAAGACGCAATTCACCAGCAATTCCACCAAAATCCACCACCATTCATTTCACCACCGCAATCTTGAGATTGTGGTGGTGGGTGTGTGTGCTGCTTTTGTGTGCGTTGTTGCTGGTGAATTGCGCCTTGGGGTGCATGTGGTGGCTTGTCCTGCATGTATAAGGTGCGTAGATTTTGCCTGCTTCATACACATTGGCTTTGCATGCATTCACTTAACCCGTGCGGATTATAGCAAAGTAGTTAGTTCTGTTATATTGCTTGTAATATGGAATTCCGCAAAGTAACGCCTGCTTCTATAAATCATAATTTTGTTTGTTCGTGAGGAGTATAAGTCGTTAAAGCATTCCGAAGCCTTTAGAGTAGCTAATGGCCTTCATAAGTCTGTCTTCCAGTTTGTCTTTTGTCTCGTATTCAGGGAGAAGCAACACGTTGAAACATGTATGCGCTGTAGGCAGCCGGTCGCAGTCGGGTCCGTTCCTGGCTATAACTAGTTTCAAATGGCTCAAACCTCCGACAGGCACGCGGTCAGAACCTGTGGTGAACTGCAGAAGCTTCCGTTTATCCTCCAACGATAAGCTGTGGACGATGCTCCAGAAGTCTTTAATGGTCCTGGAGTCCGAGGTGTACCCGCCGTCGTAGATCGTCGATTTTTCTAGCTCGTTGAAGTCGAAATTCTGTTATTGAGAATTACCTAAATTAATAACCTTTTCTGCGTTTCGAGAGGACGTGGTTAGGAGCTTAGGACCCACTGTACTGATCCAAAGCGGACTGACATGATAAACAAAGGAATTGGTTAGAAATTGTATCATAAAATTAATTATTTTGCTGTAAAATTCAAAATTCAAAATACATATTCAAGTAAACTTGTAAAGAAGTGCTCTTGAATCATCAAATCTACATCTACCTTTGGAGAGGACGCGGTTAGGAGCTTAGGACCCACTATACTGATCCAAAGCGGATTGATATGATAAACAAAGGAATTGGTTAGAAATTGTATCATAAAATTAATTATTTTGCTGTAAAATCCAAAATTCAAAATACATATTCAAGTAAACTTGTAAAGAAGTGCTCTTGAATCATCAAATCTACATCTACCTTTGGAGAGGACGCGGTTAGGAGCTTAGGACCCACTACACTGCTCCAAAGCAGATTGACAAGATAATCAAAGGAATTGGTTAGAAATTGTATCATAAAATTAATTATTTTGCTGTAAAATCCAAAATTCAAAATACATATTCAAGTAAACTTGTAAAGAAGTGCTCTTGAATCATCAAATTTACTGTTGATTCGGAAAGCTGTTCCTACTGAAAAGAGCACGCAAGAAACTCGGTGGTTGATCTTTTTAAATATAATTCTTTATAACTAGTTACATTTGGTCATTACTATCTTGTACAGGGTAGACGAGTAGTTATATCCACGCATTCTTATCATCAATATAATCCTCAATAGTGTAGTAGGTTTTTTGTATCAGCGTCCCTTTAACAGTGTTTTTAAACTGCTGTAGTGGAAAAGATAAAATCGATTGCGGGATTTTATTATAGAATCGTACTCAAACCCACAAACGACTTATTTACTTTTGCAAGGCGCAAAACAGGAACCGCAAGCTCACGTCGATATAGTCCGCGATAAAGTAAATAACGCAAGAAAATACAATCAATATAATAGACAAACAATTGTCTCGTCCGGCAACAGAAGCATCATCAGGAGATGAGGAGAACTCCAGTACAAAATGGTAAAGCGAAAAGATTGTTAAGTTTGCGGTGGTGGATGTTTGTCTGTGTTTTTACGAATTCTACATGTATCGCGAATGGAAACGACTCGATATAGCATTATATATACATACTTTATTATTACTTTTGTATTATAGATGCAAAGTAACACCTAATTCTACAATTATTTGAAACTCTAGATTATATAAAATTGTAACCTAAGGTTTTTTCAGCACTTTGCTATACCAACATTTTTTTAATATAATACTTATAATTTCTAGCCCAAGGTTGAATTTTGCGAATCTTCTAAATAGCAGCTCATAAACAAAGAAGCTTTAATATTTACTCCTAACTTACAAGCTTTTGATATTAATTAGTTAGCTGTATGGAAATATTAGCTTAGCCGCAAATTTTGCGTTAACTTTAGCGATCCAATACCCTTATTTACGAGCTACAAGAATTTCCCTGTAGTAGCCTGGTATATATGCATAAATAGTTGCAAATTTAACAAAAATCAATGTCAATGGACACACTTTACGATTTCGTTGTGATATGTTGTTGAAAATCGTTCTTTAAAACTATGACTGGCCCGTTGGCGTAGTGGGTAGTGATCCTGCCTTCAGCTTCCCGGGTCGCTGGTTCTATTAGGGTTAACATTTTCTATATACAATTTATTGGTTCTTCGAGCCTGAGTGTTTATTTGTATTTAAGTATGCATTACCATTTACCAGTTGTCCGTCACCCATAACACAAGTATTAAGTTACTAACTTTAAGGACGGACGACCCTGTGTGTAAGTGTCCCATATATTTATTATTATGTCTAAATCTTTATACAATTATAATACAAAGCCATACGAACCTTACTGCCACAAACGAGCGTTTCGACTTCCTCGGGCCTAAACAGCATTCCCAATTGGCTCTCTTCTGTGACCATCACGAAACCGCGTCTAAACGCTTTAAACTGGGTCTCTACTGACTTGTTCAAAAGGAAATCTGCATACATATCCACAAATTCCTTTAAAAATAGACATAAAAACACGCTTTAAGCATAAACATAATGTTGATTGTTTTCCTTCTAGCTGTGCCAACAACGGCTTCGCCCACATGGAATTCAGTGATTTGCGAAACTATTCCCGAATTTTTGAAATTTTGAACATTAAACTCGTTATTGTGAGTTAACCGTGAGAGATAGAGATAGATAGACATGCTATCGCTGACTTTTTTGGGATATTGTTATAGATATATTACTACATATATATATTACTACATTACTTTAGCGTATCTCTGCTGGTTTACGCAGCGTACACGACTAAAGCTTCCAGCAAGCAAGTTTTTTAACAACTGCGCGATCTCTTCAACACAATTTACATAAACCGATATGTACTATTTACCTTAACACTACGGAAGTATTGTACTATCTTTTGGTGGAAACCGTATAAACATCCGTTCCGTAGATTTTGAGTAAATCCATTACGTACAGACAGACAGATTTATGAGACTTTGTTTTATAATAATTATTTTCCTATAATCGGAATTTTTCATTTTTTTTAAATAATAAAATATCTAGAATAGGGCAAATTCAATTAGAGGCGATTCATGGGATCAAACCCCGGGCAGGCACCAATGAGTTTTTCTATAAAACTTATGTATCTAATTGATAATTGCAATTTATCACACGCTTTTCGGTGAAGGAAAACATCGTGAGGAAACTTGCATATCTCTAGAGAATTCTAGGGATATGTGTATCCAACCAATTCTGAGCTCCAATCCTTCTCTCAAATAACGGAGAGAGGAGATCTTAGCCTAGCAGTGGGATAGTAACAGGCTGTTACTTTACTTTACTTTTATTCTTATATATTTATACTATAATAGGAAATCATTTATGTACTATATTAGGAAAGTACATTCCAGTCTTCCAAAGTAGTCTTTCAAACTAAAATTGACTAATTGTAATCGAGATAAAATGCTATATTACTTTGTTATAAATATTTTAAAATGTATATAGAGTTTAGGGAATTAAAAAAAATGTTTAGACGTAAGTAAAAGGGTACTATAGGACTGACATGTACTGTTAGTATTAAAGTCCTAATAAATAAAGATAAAAAAAAACTAAAATTGAATATCTATACATGAAAGTTATGATTATATGAATAGCAATATAGATTTACAGATAGTAAAACCCCCACCTTTTTATTTTCTTGTGTAACAAATATGCTGTCTCCATTTTCTTTGAGATTGTGGAATATATTATTGCCAAAAACATCTGTATAACATATCCTAAAGGTTTGATAATAGACTTCTTCGAGATCGCTTCCCGTGTAATCCAGCATGTCTTTTAAACCGTTATATAGCGTCTGAAACAAAATACACTCTGAGCTAGTTCAGGCAGTTTTTATTTGATATATTTTATTAATATAATAAAAGTATTTGATAGGTAAATTTTATTAGTATATAGATCGGATGAGCCCGACTAGTTTCCGATCAAATAAGACGTGAGTATAGCCGGTCTCTCGACATTAATAATGAATACCACTCACGATAGTTTAAATTCAAAAGACTTCAATTTAACCACTATTTCGTTGCGATTGACTTAAAATACTCATTGCTTTGTAAAGATAGTCTATGCCTATAAGGTATAAATTAAAAAAAAAAAATTATTCATTGTTTCATTTTGGTCATGACTTAAAATAAGGTGATAAATGTAACTACATACTTATTTTAATACCCAAAATATACAAATTTTAATGCCTGTTTATTTCTTTGAGTAAAAAGCTAATATCAATATGATAAATCGATTAAAACTTCTAGGTAAATAAAATCCAACGATTTAGAAATCGAGTCAGACATGCAATTTGGATATCACTTCTTTAGCTCTCAAAATTAAAATGAATGATTGGAAAGATTATAATAGAGATACCTAAAGGAAGAAAGAGATCGAGTGGTATCTAAAGAGAGAAAGATGCAATATTTTCCAGCAATTTGTTAGCCATTATTTATTTGCAATAAATGTAGCAAGCAAATATAAGGTAGGCGCATGGAATTTAATATAAGAATACCAAACACGACTTTGATATCTGACGAAAACGTTTTTACTTGCAAGTAATTATTAGTACTTGCAAGTAAAAATCTTCTAATGGGATTAGTTGAAGAAAAATATAGTATATTGAAATAAGTCTTTATTAACATTGAACTTTAAGTTGATTGTAAAAAGTTCGAATTTTCGAAAGGCCGTTTAAATATTATTTCAGATTTCATTAATAATTTGATTTATGATTTATTTACATAAATATTTTAGCGAATTATATATTTATTTATTTTTCTATTTATATATTCTTTATTAGAATTTATATATTTTTTATATATTTATATATTTTTTATGAGAATTTATATATTTTTCAAGACTCGAGGCTGAGGTCACAAGACGCCACGTACAAAACTGGACCGAAAATAGCTGAAGATGATCCTATATTTTTATATTAATGTCAGAAACTTGATGAGTAAGTATAATTTAATGATTTGATTAAACAACTTTACTATGTACTGTATTAATCATCATCATTCTCCTGCCCTTGTCCCACTCTAAGTGGGGTCGGCACAACATGTTACAAACATGTTGTCATATGATTTGGCTACGTATTTTATGACCGGCCGCCTGCCTGACGTCAACCTATTTTAGTCGCCTTTTACGACACCTCGGTAAGAAAGGAGCGTGGTCTATTCTATGCAGCCGGATACCACACGGCACTTACCTTAGTCGACTCTTACGACACCTCGGTAAGAAATGAGGGTGGTCTATTCTATGCAGCCGGATACCACACGGCACTTACCTTAGTCGCCTCTTACGACACCTCGGTAAGAAGTGAGGGTGGTCTATTCTATGCAGCCGGATGCCACACGACATTATGTACTGTATCAATAACTACAATGAAATGGTTTAGTTATATAAGCGGAGGTCTTACCGCGTTCCAATCTGCTAAGTCTTCAAAGGACCCTTTCTTGCCCATAAGTTTCCTATAAACGACCATGGGGAAATTAACCGCCAATATTATGTTATTATATATAGCAAGACCTAGCACGATTCCGATCAATGTGAACTGGGCATCTGTCTCGAAAGATGTGGGGTTGAACCTGGAATTAAATCATGAAAATGTTCAAAGTGTACACATAATCCTTTTTCAAAATCTTTATTTAGATGCACTTTTGGCCGTTCGAACATTACTATCGAATAATCTTAAATCATAGCTATAAAACAATACAAAATGTTGAGTAAAAAGGGAATACCAATGTGTTAAATCGATTAAAACTTCTATGTAAATGAAATCGATTGAAGTGATTTTAAGATCACTTCTGGTGTTGCGTTTTGTTCCTGTAAAATTCAGAAGTATTTAAGTCGTTTAGTGCTTTTTGTATACGATTCTATACTAAAATTTCAAGAATCAATTTTAGCTTTCTCATCACAGGAATTTTGATGCTGTTACAGAAATCTTAATATACTATTAAGAATTGAATGACCTTTCACAATAGACCCATGAAAAAAATGTAAATAGACAAAAGAATTGTATTTTGACAAGAGCAATCGCCGAGTTACTTGGATCTTCTCGGTAGAAGCGATTTCCGGAAACGGCAAAAGAGTTGACGATTCAAAACCTTACAAGTTTACTTGAATAAATAATATTTTTAATTTGAATGAACTGCAAGTTTTCTTACCACACATTGCATTCATCTTGGCGCTGAGTAAACATGCCGTAATCGGGATTGAAGATCTGTTCTACTACGAGCTGAAAGAACTCCTTACTGACGCCGCCCTCATCAACTCCCTGCTCTCCCTCGAACTCCACTACAAGTTGCTTCTTGAGATCCAAAGCGCGTTCCAAGGCTATTATCTCCAACTGAGTAAAGGAAGAACCTATGAGTCATGAGCAATGAAAGGCCTTGATCTGCAGAATATGTATGCGCAGGAATATGTTTTAAACAATGTAATTTTTGTACAAAAAAATATAATTAATTATAAAACGATAGGTGATGTATATAATAGACAAAGTAGGAACCGACATAAGCTTGCCACTTCTGCTTTGCGCCTAGCAAAAGAACGTAAATCGTTTGCGGGTTTGGGTATAAGATTCTCAATTCCGAAATTCCGAAATCAATTTTGGCCATGCCATTACAGCAGTTTAAAAACACTGTTAAAAAGAAGCTGATACAGAAAGCCTACTATAGATGATAAGGATGTGTGGATATAGGTGCACTTTTACCCTGTACAAGACAGTAATAACTAAATGTAACTAGCTTTAAGATTTATATTGTAAAAAGAGCAACCGCAGAGTTTCTTGCTGGTTCTTCTCGGTAGGAACAGCTTTCCGAACCAGCAGTAAAGTTGACGATTCAAAAGCACTTGTTTACAAGTTTACTTGAATAAAGAAATTTTGAATTTGAATTTGAATTTTGAATATGATCAACATTCTCCTGCCCTCTCTCAGTAGGGTCAGCTCATTTTTCTCTTCCATACTCTACTATCATTATTCCATCTCACAATCCATTCCTCTCTTTCTCGACCTCCTTCTGGTCACATTGCGCAGGACCATATATCACTAGTATTTAGTAGTACTTTTTTATACTTGGTTTATAATAATAGTTAGTATTATAATTACTATAATTATTAGTTAAATCATGTTCATTATAGTTTATTTTGTTAAGTTTGTTAGTCGGCTATATAACCTATATATAGATATAGTATATCGTATATGCTTATAGGACAAGCATATAGGATATATATATAGATATATATCCTATATGCTTATTATAAAAAGTCTGTCTTCGATTTCCTCAAAATCTACTGAACGGATTTTTTTACAGTACTGTAATACAGAATTGTAGATCTACAAAACTACTACAATTTTTTTATAACATAACATATATAACATGCCTCTAACTCTTATTATAACATGCCTCTATCTCATACATATAACATGCCTCTATCTCATACATATAACATGCCTCTATCCCTTATTATAACATGCCTCTATCCCTTATTATAACATGCCTCTATCTCATACATATAACATGCCTCTATCTCTTATTATAACATGCCTCTATCTCATACATATAACATGCCTCTATCTCTTATTATAACATGCCTCTATCTCATACATATAACATGCCTCTATCTTTTATTATAACATGCCTCTATCTCATACATATAACATGCCTCTATCTCTTATTATAACATGCCTCTATCTCATACATATAACATGCCTCTATCTCATACATATAACATGCCTCTATCCCTTATTATAACATGAGATAGAGGCATGTTATATGTATGAGATAGAGGATCTCATACATATAACATGCCTCTATCTCATACATATAACATGCCTCTATCTCTTATTATAACATGCCTCTATCTCATACATATAACATGCCTCAATCCCTTATGATAATCATAAGGGATAGAGGCATGTTATACTTACAATAACTACTTATATGTTCTTTTAATTGGGGAATAATTTTACGACACACTGATTTACACTCGGGTGGCACAGCTAGTGTTAAATAAATATCTTCTTTGATTTATAGAAGCAGGCGTTACTTTGCGGAATTCCATATTACAAGCAATATAACAGAACTAACTACTTTGCTAGTCGGAGTCCCTTATCATAAGGTATGATAAGGTATGATAAGGGACTCCGACTCAATACGTTAGAGCAACTTGAGATAATAAAAAATAACAATGGTCACTTAATTAACGAGCAAGTAAATGTATCAAATTCCGTTTTGCTACATGTGTTCGGAGGGGAGGGTATTGGTGGGGGTTGAACTATTTAAGACTGCTTGTATGGGTAGCGCGGCGCATTACGATTTTTGTCGTGGAGCCTATCATCCTGATGATGCTTTGGTTTCGGGGCGAAACGATCGTCGAGATTGTGGTGGTGGGTGTGTGTGCTGCTTTTGTGTGCGTTATTGCTGGTGAATTGCGCCTTGGGGTGCATGTGGTGGCTTGTCCTGCATGTATAAGGTACGTAGATTTTGCCTGCTTCATACACATTGGCTTTGCATGCATTCACTTAACCCGTGCGGATTATAGCAAAGTAGTTAGTTCTGTTATATTGCTTGAAATATCTTCTTTCTTTCAATATACTCACTTCAACCAGTGCATCGTCGATGATATGCGTCCTTCTCACTTTCAACCTCAAGAAGGGCATGGGCGTGGCCGCGCCTACCACCGCGTGCAGCAACGACACGCGCCTCTCAGAGTACATGCGGATACGATTCTCGTAATACAGACCGAGAGATTTCGTCGCGGCCGTCAGTATGAACGGGTATTTGAGAAACGAGAACTTTTTACCTGTCAATCGGGTTATAAATAAAATAAATAAATAAAAAAAAGTAAAAGTAACAGCCTGTTAATATCCCAGTTCTGGGAATAGGCCTCCTCTCTCCGTTTTTTGGAGAGAAGGATTGGAGCTAAGACCTACCACGCTGCTCCAATGCGAATTGGTAGGTTACACGTGTCCCTAGAATTCTCCAGAGATATGCAGGTTTCCTCACGATGGTTTCCTTCACCGAAAAACACATCACATAAGTTTTAATAGAAAAACTCATTGGTGCCTGCCCGGGTTTGAACCCATGTTCGTCTCTAAAGAGTCGCACGGTCGCACCACTGGGCTATCACAGCTTCAAATAATATAAATAAAATAAATATACAAAAGTAATAGTAAAATAATCTTGCTATAATCCGCGATAAAGTAAATGGGAAATATATATAATGCTATATGGAGAGTGGACTATACGTTTTCATACCTGGAACATGCAGTATTCGTTAGAAACACATGCACAAACCTCCACCACCGCCACCACAATACACAAGCACTACACACGTTCACGGATTATAGCAAAATAATTTTACTACTAATTTTATATTATGGACGCCTAATTCTATAAATTAAAATAAATATAAATATATGGGACACTTACACACACGGTCGTCCGTCACCAAAGTAAGTAACTTAATACTTGTGTTATAGATGACGGACCACTGGTAGAAGATATACTACACGTATAATTATAAATACATACTTAAATACAAAAACACACAAGAAACAACAAATTATTTATAGAAAATGTTGGCCTTAGGCGGAAATCGAACCCGCGATCCGCGTAGCTGAATGTAAGGTCACTAACCACTGCGCCAACGGACCAGTCGGTTTTATTTAATTAAATTATTTTAAAAAATACAGTAAATATCAAGACAGAATACACAGACGATATTTCAACACAAATCGCCATATCCGAAGAACAAAGTCACATTTCCTACGCTTATATTATATGGGATATGTGACTATGTTTTTCGGATAGGGAAAAATAATTCTTTTTTCGATATTTCCATGTATGATACCAAAAAAATCAAAATACTTGAGCATTTCCTTTAATGTACAATCTCAAAACAAATAAAACATTGTTGAAATTATTATTATTATTTCGCTACATTTTTTTTGTGTAGTCGGTTTCAAACCGCTAGTCCAGATTTTGGTATTTAATATTTCGTCCATAAGCCTTTGGCAATCATAAATTATTCATTATTATTCATTCTTTCTTTTTTTTTTAACTTTACGATTATATAAAATTACTATAGTTAAATTATATCTCTCAGTTGTAACTTACTTTGAAAGTTGTTATTACCTTTAATTAAAATACTACTTATTTTAAGTTGTTCAATGTATTAGAGTAATGTGAAGTGTGTATTTTGTTGGTGATCTATAAATAAATAAATAAATAAATTCGAAAGTAAGATGAAACAAATAAAGTAAACACTCACCTATTTCAGTTTTACAATTCGCTAAATCTATATCCATTTCTATAGTATCACTAAGAGGTTCATTATAGAACTCTTCAAATGGCAAATAAGGTTTCCTAGCGTCTAATACATTTATGTCTAATTCAATTGCTGAAAAGAAACACATTGTTATTATTTAAAGTAAAGACAATCTCTCAAAGCACGCCCTCAAAGGACAGATCGAGGCCATAGACATAAAAGAAGAAAATTTAAACATACTGGAATTGACACCAAACATCTTATTCAGTCAAGTTCAAAATAAACAGAGCGATCCAAAATCAGCGCCATCTAGTTTGGTTTACGAACTATTAATATTAAATTTACATAGTAGTGACCCTGCCTTTAGCTCCGCGGGTCGCGGGTTCGATTCCCGCCGAGGGCCAACATTTTCTTTAAACAAATTGTTGGTTCTTCGAGCCTGGGTATGTATTAGTATTTAAGTATGTATTTAAACTTATATATGTAGTATATTTACCAGTTGTCCGTCACCCATAACACAAGTATTAAGTTACTTACTTTGGGGACGGACGACCATGTGTGTCCCATATATTTATTTATTTATTATTTTATTATTGAACCGATTAATGAATGAATCTGTGTATACATACGTCCACTATTTCCCACTTACTTTATTGCCCCGCTCTCCTCACGTCAATTCTAAACAATATCACTTCTATACAATATCTTTACATATTATAAAACAAAGTCCCAAAAAGCTGTCTGTCTGTATGTAATCGATTTTCTCAAAATCCACTGAACTGATTTTTGTACGGTTTTCACCAAAAGATAGTGCAATACTTCCGGATGGTTTTGGTAAATAGTACAATGTCGGTGTTATGTAGATTATGTTAAAGAGATCGCGCCGTTGTTAAAAAACTTGCTTGCTGGCGTCGCGTCGCGTTTAGTCGCGTGCGCTGCTTAAACCAGCAGAGATACAATAAAGTTATGTACTAGAGAATTGTAGATCTATAAAAATACTATGAAAAAGTCCGGGATAGCATGTCTCTATCTCTTATGGTTGACTCACAATAACTACTTTTGCTTTAAATATGAATACTAGAAAGAATTAATACACGCTGATTTCCACGAAGCCGCTGGCACAGCTAGTCATGTATAAATATTGTATTAAAATCACAAGGCAGTCAAGCCTGCGAGGACTATCTATTGATCTACTTCGAGGACGCCTATCTGTGCAGGACAGGTAGTCAGCTCCTGTTTCGGACTATTCCACCCATTTCCCCATGTTGGGACATGGGTATCACTGCTATCCCGACAGTGTCACCTGCTTTAACCTACCCGTTATAGCAGGACTAATCTGGGCAAAGAGTTTTGCCTCGAAGTCCGTACCCCAGTTGCTTCCAGGCAACCGAGATGACCTTAAACTAAAATCACTCCTCACCTAAAGGATCTTCCTGCTGAGCTTGCTTGGAGTTTTTAATAGATGACAACGGATAGAAGTGGTCTAAAGCATCGCCCAGAGGATCCAACTGGGTGGCTATGACCACCGGCTCCTCTCTTAAAGTATTTGACTCCATCACACCCGCTAACATATTGGCGTAGTACACTATCTGGAACAGTTATATAGTTAATAGAGGACATGAGAATAATTTCGTTAGAGACAGTGAATAAATATTTTATATAATTATGAAATCAACACAATAAACATAATCGGAAAATATTTTTAATATACATATATATTATACTAACTGTGCCTTAAACTTTGTCTGAGTGAAAATCAGTGTATTTGAAATTATGAAGCTAAAAGTAGTTATTGTTAGTTAACCATAAGAGCTAGAGACATGCTACCGCGGACTTTTTTGTAGCATTTTTGTAGATCTAAAATTCTTTAGCACATTCTTAAATTCTTTAGTATCTTACGCGGCACACGCTACTAAAGCATTAGCAGGCGAGTTTTTTTACAGTTGCGCGGCCTCTTCAACACAATTTACATACAACCGTAATGTACTATTAATCTCACAATTGCACTACCTTTTTTAGTAAAAACTGTACAAAAATGTGTTTAGTGTCGTGTAGTGTAGTATTTTTGAGGAAATCGATCAGACAGATTTTAAGCAGAGCTTTTAAGGACTTCATTTTAATATATATAATCAATAGTACGTGACGGTTTATGTAAATTGTGTTGAAGAGGTCGCGCGGTTGTAAAAAAACTCACTTGGAACCCTACAAAGATACACTTAAGTAATGTACTAGAGAAATATAGATCTACAAAAAATACTCGAAAAAAGTCTGGGACAGAATGTCTCTATCTCTTATGGTTAACTCGCAATAACTACTTTTGTATTCAAAGCTTCGTTTTAGGTAAACTTGGAGGACCACATGTTGCAAACTATAATAGAAATAAGCGATACCTTCATAAGTTTCGTTGCCATGGTAACACTCTCGTCATCTTGTACTTGGAAGTGCCTTGAATAATTAGTGGATATAACTCTGAGTGTGATTAGTTGTTGAAGGGTCTCCAGAATGTGACGCAGACTATCTTTGCAATGCTGTGCCCATACTCGAGCTAGTTTTGCTTGAGCTGAAAAAAATTAAATTTTTTTTCTTATATGTAAATTCAAATTCAAAATATTATTTATTGAAGTAAACTTGTAAACATGTGCTTTTAGATCGTCAAGTTTACTGCTGGTTCGGAAAGCTATACTACTGCCAAAAGTCAGCAAAAAAACTCAGCGGAGCTCTTTTCAAAACAAAATGATTCTTAAAACTAGTTACATTTTGTCATTGCTATTTCGTATAAGGTTGAAGAGTAGCTATATGTACGCATTCTTTACTATTATTGTTGTGCATCAGCTTCCTTTTGATAGTTTTTTTAAACTGTTGTGTGCAAATATAAAATTGATTGTAGAATTATTATAGGATCTTAATGATACTGGTAAAGAGCGTTAAAAAACTAGGTCACATGAAATATAGTAAACTATTTGAATGAATAAAACCTAGTTCCGCTAAGCAGAACTAACGTATTAACTCGTCTTGGCAAACCCATACTAGGTCTGCAAAAGATACAGGTGTGAAAATCTTGAAACTTATCTTAGATTCGTTAATCAAACTTACAAGATGATATCCTGATATTTTATGACTTGTCCAAGGCATTTAATAATGTCGAATATAAAAGAAAACGTTTAAATAATAAACAAGAATAATTTATGGATAAGAAACATTACTAAAAATATTAGTTTAAGTTTATACCGGATGGTACCAATCATACGACATTAATTTTAATTTAAGTTACCTACACACCTAAGCATCCTAAATAAAAATCAGTTTATTCAGCGAAGTATTTTTACGTTTTTTAAAAAATAAACACGATTTATAGAGGTCAACTACCGTACCCTATTACGATACACGAAACGAACACTAACCTTGAGCCAAAAACTAAATAGTACTGTTGAGAGGAAGATAAAACAACAATGTTATTGTTTTCTCCTGTTTTTTGAACCATCGAACAGCGCCAGGTCGGTCAACCATTACTAGTAAAGCCGGATTTCAATAAAATGATATTTATCTATTATGTACAAATGATAAGTGGATTCATTTTATGTCGTATAGGTACCGCCGTGTATATGTTATTTTCCTTTTTTTTACAATTACCTTTTACAGATAAATGTTCAGCAGCATGGCACAAAGCAGGCAGAGCTATTTCCAAGTAATCACTGCACCCAAGATCTGGCACTTCAAATGCTACAACGAAGCAGTTGACTGCATCCTCCATACTCATCTTTTTTGTTATCCTCAGATCGATCTCCAAGTTTTCGGCAAGTGTTGTGAGCGCGGTCACTAACGCTGAACTATAAAATTCTGATGGCACCTAGTACATACAAAAAAAGCGAAGTAACAGCCTATGTTATCCTGCTAATGGGCATAGTCCTCCTCTCTTGTTTAGATAGAGAGATTTGGAGCTTACACCCACCACTCTGCAGATCACATATCCCCAGAATTTTCTATAGAAATGCAGGTTGCCACAACACAGTATGATAAATTGCAAGTTTTTCGCAAGTTTGATAAATTGCAATCTAAGTAAGGTTCGCACATAGATTTCTTTATCTGTCATTCGCAACTTTGGTGCTTCACACAATCCATCCATCTTTTGTCTGTCTTCTTGTAGTCATTGATATATCGATCCACATTCATATCGTTTGATAAATTGCAAATATCATTATAATTTTTAGTACATAAACTCATTGTTGCATGCCCTAAGTTTAAACGCGTGCGACTCCTTCGAAAGAGTCAAACGTTGCAATTTATCAACCTTCAATGTCGAATCGATGTAAAAATTAATCATTTTTCAAAATATATCCAGTCTGAAGGACCATATTTATATACATACTTTAGCCAGGTACTCAAAAGCTCTTCGACACGACGCCACATCTAGTCCCGGGCCCGTCACACTGTCTACATCCTTATCTGGATCACTTGAGCACATTGCCTTTGATTCTTTATCTGAAATATTTTATTATTTATGCTCATTTGGTACATTCATGTTAATAATATAATAAAAAAAAGTTTGGGCTTTGATAAAATCATATAAAGTGTCCCAATATGAGTCCCTTCGCGAAAAGTTCCAAGAAATAGGCATACTTGCTGTAGCGTCACAATATATATAGTAATATTTTATTCGTACGAAAGAATATCCATATCGACTGTGAACTGGCAAATTGTCCTATCTTATTTTTGTCAACTTATCAGTACGAAGAAAAAACGTGATTATTAATACATTCGAAATAATTTTAAAGAAATAAAAAAAACAGTTGGCTTTAAATATGTTTATTTATTTACAAAATTTCTAGTAGATAATACATGTTGATACGGTAAATGATGGGCAGTAGTACCCAATGCCGTTAAAAAGTGTTTTGGCTTATAATTGAGATAGGACATATTGCTGGATCACAGTCGATATGTATAAGACGAAATTTGATGTATATCATACACACACAAGAGGTCACAAAAAACTTGTGATTCCTGTGTCGCTATTCAGGAGAGTTAGCAAATCATTTGGTCTCGGTATTCGCTTTTACAATAAAATTCCGCAATCTATACTAGACCAGTCTACAGTAAGGTTTAAATCAAATGTTTAAATGTTTTTAAACAGATGTGCTTATACGTGAAGCATATTATAAAATTGAGGATTATTTGGATCACGAACATGCTTGGATTTAAAAATCCTTTCAGCTTTATACAAGACTGCGCTTTAATAATGTAAAATTGAAAATGTATAAAAGAATTAAATAAATTTAATCATATTGGCTCCTTGACGATTCAAAAGTGCTCGAAAGAGCTTACTTGAATAAAGGATATTTTGATTTGATTTAATTTGTTAAACAATCTGATTGTAATTCTTTACAAACTATTTTATTAACCTACAATTAAGACAAGTTTTTTCCAGTTTTTTGTGTTTCACGGCTATTTTTAAGTGAACACTGCGGAAAACGCTAACAGTGCGGCCAAACTCAGATCAGGTCGGGATGGCGGCTACGCTATTGAATACGTCCACCACCAACCCGCCTGTATTGTTATATACACTGAAGTGCTTAACTAAGAAAGGGATCGCGGTCGAGGAATTCTTTAGGGTGATCTACCAGGAATGCCGCACCAACAGGGCTGATGGCTTCGCTAATTAAGACATTATTATACATACCTGGTTTTTTACCTTCAGTTGCATTTTCATCTTCAACTAATTTCGTTTGAAAACATCTAGCTAATATAGCAGGGTTAGTAAATGCTTCCCCTAGTGCTCTGATAAGAATTTGTGGCTTTTTGGTTTGAAGACACTCATCACATAACTTGTATATACGTTCTTCTGTTAACGGGGCACCATCTAACATTAACGATAAAAGTAAATCATCTAATACTTGAAGTAAACATTTTGTTTTGATCTCATATTCCAACGCTATGTTCTTAGATATATTCATGGTTGCAGAGTGAAGAGATAAATGATATTGTTGTGTTAAGGACAGCTTAAGGACATGTTTAAATATCATTAGCTAATAGATAATGACTAGTTGGTAATGATTTCAAATTAAAGTTATTGTACAAGTATAATATGGTGATTAATTGTGATCGTTTTTACTAATATACTAGCAATGCCCCGCGGTTTCACCCGCGTACATACCGATTTCGTGGTAGTGGAAAGTCTACTAAGTCGGACTATAGATTTATTTTTGTAATTTAGAAGTTTGGCCCTGAGATTTATTAATAGTTAAGGCAAATAAAGTGTAAACTGAAAAGAAAGAGGTATAGAGGTATCCACGGGTATCATTGGTATCCTTTGAATATAACTCATAATAACTTATCAGTTGCAGGCGCTGTAGCATTTTCCTTGTCATTTTTTAATTTCTTATATCTTTTGATGGGAATTTCAGATTTTAATAATTTAAAAAATATTTTACAGCTATTGAAACAGTTTTTAATAAAATATCATTTACTGGGATAAGGATTAATATGGAGATATGAATAAAATGGTTTGATTATTTTCGGCACTTTTATTAACGTTTACAATGTAAAAAAGTAGTTATATTGGCATAACTATAATAGTTGGACATATGGTATTATGGACTTTTTTGTGCATATTGATATGTTCTATAATACTTGTTGTTCCACCCATTTCGCCTTGTCCCAACAAGGGCAAATGGGTGGAATAGTCCAGTATTGGAGCTGACCACCCGTCCTGTACCGGCAGGCGTCCCCAAAATTAGATAACATAAGATAAGATGATGTACTGTAGATAGAGATTTGCACACTAACAGTTAAATACAAGAAGAGCTGTAGTTCGTTGCAAAGGTGTTTGTTCAATGTTAAATTATTTAATTATTATTTTAATCCACACTAAGGTGTGCCATGGATATTGACAGTTACAAGTATATAAAAATAGTATAAAAAGCTTTTTACTAATTATGTGTTTAATAACATAACATTGTGTGTGTGTGTTGTGTGAAAGCATTGTTTCATATATTGTGTAGTGCTAAAATGCTAGAAGATTCTTCAAGGGACAGTTATTGTAATTGCTATTATGTTTAATCTCTTGCTCCTTTTCTATAAAAAGGAGATAAGTGTTAATTTCTATTTCAAAGTATATTCATAAACACTTACTATTATGACTAAGATTTTTGTAATCCTCTTGCAGACCTACATTATGACTAGAGTCCGAATTTACGTCCTGTGTTTTACAGACATTTGGTGATGTACTACATGAGGCAGATCCACTGTTATTTTCTTTTTCACTACATTTTTCTTTTACATTTGTAGTTGTACATGTTGTGCTGAAAACACAAAAATAATTAATCCAAATATAGTTATGTGTATGTCAACATTAGTTTGCTATATTATACTGTGATGAAACATAGATAAAGCTGTAGATAAGTGCTTAGGATTATCTAGTTACTATTAGATTATTAATTAAGGATAATTATCAGTGCAGTGTGCATAAGTCAAAAAGCAAAGGAGATTTACATGTTTACAATAAAACCGATAATTTGCATAATCTGATAACATCATGTTGATATTAAACTTGAATCTTTAAAATATAGATAATTCCCCTGATGAACAAAAGGCCACCCAATCACTTTCACTTATCTTCGTTCATTCTCCCTTTCACATCAATTGCTAAAACTTTATGACTCTATATTTTGCAGATCCTAATTAAAGTCTTAGTTATTTCAATAGTTATTTCTCACATTAGTAACTGAAAATATTGTCATGTTTATTGAATTAATTTGCACAATCTCTTGAAATAAGATGGCCTGTGTTCAGCTGGTCCAAAGTTAACACATAGATAGAATATTTTAAGACCTGGTAAGAAGCTTCTTTTCCTTCTATTGAAAAGTTCAAAGCTTACTCTATATGGGAGATTGTTTATAGTAAAATCATATCTACCTAGTTAACACTAAATATGCAAATTATAATAATATAGTGCATAATACTTACCTAGCACTAGAATCACAAGTGCTAGCCTCAGTTCTGGGAACTTTGTTGGGTAAAGTATCACAGAGACGTGCCTCCTTATAGAATAATTTTATTGCTTCTGCTGCAGCTTCATTTGGAGTTAAATTTCTGGCCTAAATATGTACAAAATCATATAAATTTACCTAAAATACAAGATTATAATATTTTTCTTACATTGTTTTTGTTAAATTAGGTCGTTTTCTGATTTTTGTAATTACTTCATTATATGATGCTATTCAATATCAAGAATAAATAATTATTTTGTGAAGCTTTAAATTTTTCTCTTTCAGAAATGCATTTTTCATGAAATTTACTTACTCAGAGGAAAGAATTATTTTTGTTAGGTGCTATTAATTTGAATCAATTTAATTTTAAAAATAAAATAAAATGAAGTTCGCTACAAATATTAATTGGTAAATTTTATATATGAATATGAGGGACATAGAGGAAGATAATAAGAATTATTTTGGTTTTCTTATAAAATTAACTACTCTGTGTAAAATAAAAAGCAAATAATCGTAACATTTATAATTTGGATCTCTTATATACAGTGGGTACATATAATTTAATTATATAAAAAATTAATACACTACCTCACCACTAGAAGCACAGTATTGATTGTCGCAATTAGGATTACCACAGCCATCTAATAATTGATAAAAATATCGTTCAATTAATTGTCTTGCCGCAGCTCGCTTCATAATGTCTTGCGTATTGCTTGTGCTCGTATTCGCGCATAAACCTGCTTCAGATTGACTCTTTGAATTACTTGGGGTTGAGTTGCTATTTGACGATGATGCTTCGCTCCCCCTGAAAGGTGTAATAACTTAATGTTCATTGTCATTTTGTCAACAAAAATTGAAAATGGCAAGTAATGCATAACCTCCAACAAATACTTGCCTTGATTACGTTTTTAATACATCACAATAAAACTTTTTAATTTTAACATTAAAATTTGTCAACGTTGATCCATTATAAGGTTGCTACAAGGGCGAAAATAAAAATATTAAATTAAATTACGACGAATTTACCTTGAAGCTTCGTCAGTTTCGCTTTTTGAGTTCATAGAAATTAATGATAATCAATTCTTAAAAGCTTCTAATCATCTAATAGTATTTACTTATAAGCACCAGTTGAATCTTCGTTACTTGCTCAATTTCTAAGGCAATGTTTTTACAAAACAAATTAAACAGGTACACAAAAAAATACCACCAATTGTTCTCATTTTATGATCTGTCAACCATTTTGAACTTGTCAGATTCGTTATACGCTTCAAGTAAAGAAATTAGAAACGAAAGATGTTAGTCAAAAGAATGGAAATATTTTTTTGAAGCGAGTTTGTTTTATAATCTTATGTTATTGTAGATACCTTTATGATAAATTGGAGTCAATGGAATAATGTTTACTTGAGTACCTAGCTATAGTTAAACTTTTACCTAGGTTTATAATTGTCACGTTGACATACAGGCAATATTTATTTTATCTATTTCTGTAGCTATGAAAATATGACAGGTTTTTGTTTGTACTTTTTGTAATTTTTGGCACTATTGTGTAATTTTCTGAAAATTTGTGTTAAACAAGTTAAGATTTGCATTTTGAAAATTATTGCTCATTAATGTCATAAATACGTATTGAAGTATTCTATATATTTTTTTATATATTGCACAATTTTTTTGCTTTTCGTTTTAAAAGTATTTATTCTAATTCATAGTAAGAAGCAGACTGGCGTTTATTGACTCAATACTTTAAATATATAATGACGGATCTTTTACCAGTGGATGTTTCTGAAGAAGATCGTATCAAGTCCATTCTTAATGGTTTTCAAATGTATCCTTTTCTAGTATTACATTTATAAATCATTCAATCCATATGGTCTCATTGAACATTCACAATATAATAGACATTTAATACATATATATTTTTTTACAATTGTATTATTAAAAAAGTAATAATAAAATTATTTGTATTATGGATCTCCGCAGTAAAATAAAAGTAAAGTAACAGCCTGTTATTATGCCCACTGCTGGGCTAAGGCCTCCTCTCTCCGTTTTTGGAGAGAAGGATTGGAGCTAATACCTACCACGCTGCTCCAATGCGGATTGGTAGGTTGTAGGTAGGTAGATCTCCGCAAAGTAACACCTAATTCTATAAATTCTATTCTATTATTGTGTATATGCACATATTATATATTAAATATTCTGAATATTAACATGGCTCTGTGAGAATTTAGTAATATTTTTAAGTCACACCTGCTAAACTGAGAAAACTTTGATGCAACACTTATTGATACTGAAAGAAAATATTGTGAGGAGTCTTATTTTACTTGAGTTAACTTTTCTGTTATGTGTAGCCCTGTCAACCTGTTATAGTAAAGTACTTGGTGGTACTTTACTATAATAAATGACTGAGCTGTTGAACAATTGAAAAAAAATGTTGCTTCTTTGACATATTTTGTCTTTGTAAATCTGATTGGTGATAGATAGATAATTCTTATCTCTTAGGATATAATATTAAAATTAAATATATGAGTTTGGTCATTAAAATTGGCTCTACAGTTATCATTTAACAATCAGTGATGAAACTCCTTATAATATATTAACCAGTAATCATATGAATCTACGAGATGTGGACACAGGTAAATATTAAACTATTTCCAGTCACAAAATTCAATTAATTTTTACATTACTTTGATAGTTTAACATGTTTGTATCAATGAACATGACCTTCTTTGCTTTGTTAAAATTGCAATATATTAATTGCTTTATCAACATTTTTGTTTTCCCATTAATTAAACTCATTTTTGCATGTGATATGCAGATGTATAGAGTAACTGTTAAACAATTAATAGTGGTATAAAAGATCGATAGTGAGATTGGTAAATTTTGTTAAGGTGTAATTTATTTAAAACAACATTTTTAACACCTTTCTGTAATTACCAATGAACATTAAATCTTTCAGACAGTATACTAGACCTATCTAGTATATTTTCGGTTTTTCAATCAGGATCTGCTTTTTATTTAAATATGTAAATAAAGAAATAGATAATAGATCTGCTTCTGTGTTATTTCTAAGGTACAAACCAATTACTTTACAGGAGATAAGTTGTACCCACAAGTTCATTTCGATTAACTTAGGTGATAAATTACCCTCAATTATGAACTTTGTATTCTTACCTGTTGTAATCTGATAACAAAAACTTTAGAATGTTCGTAACACTGCCATCGTCCAATTCGAATTCTATGAAATACGCATTACGAGCGCTTTTCGCATGTTTGTAACAATAATAAAAATTTGAAGGTAACTTTGTCTGCATTATTTTCAGTCTTATGTTCACTGTTTAACTGTTTCAGTATTTTTAATTTGAATATACTTTTATTTAAATATTTGAAATTTTTACAGGTAAGGTGCTTTGGCAACACAATGAAGATATGTCAAATCCAGATGTGGAGCATGAGGCAAGAGTCCCAAAGCGTATTCTCAAATGCCGTGTAGTTTCCCGTGAGATGAATTTCAGCTCAGTTGAATCGATGGACAAATTTCGTTTAGAACAGGTAAGTTTATTGTTTCACTTTTACTAAAAACATTACATTAACTTCGATAAAACAACAGAACTTCTACCTTACTTTAAAAGAAAATGATACCACAAATAGAAATATGCTGTGAGCTAATATTTTATACACTGGTCTAGTCTTGATGAAAATGCTTATGATAACCATGACCTGATGGTTCCTTCGTCTGGCGATATCCTGACAGCAGCCAGTATTGGCTTCTCCTTAACCTAACTTAAACTCCTTAACTCCTCAGTGGTTAACAGTAGGAACATGAAATTTTGTTAAAGGTTTTTTTAAATTGACTTGTTATATGTTGATGATTTATTTACAATTAAGAGTGTACAATATTTTATATTCTAGAAAGTGCTATTCAAGGGAAGATGTCTTGAAGAGTGGTTCTTTGAGTTTGGCTATGTCATACCAAATTCAACCAATACATGGCAGTCTATTATAGAGTCCGCACCTGAATCTCAGATGATGCCTGCCAATGTTCTGAAGTAAGTGATGATAAAGATAGAAACCTCATGACATAAAAGTGATGTTAGATGTAAGGAAGCTATGTCACTATCGATTTTTGTAAACATGTATGTGTGGGTTGAAATAAGACGACCAGAAGAAGAGTATGTTCAACTCCAAGTGTTTACTGCTGGTCTTAGGTCACTAGTCCTATAGTATATATTGTCAAAATTATCCTTAAATGCAGATTAGCTTAGTACTTAGTAGCTATGGCGCTACACTACCCCGACTTAAGTAGAGCTTCTGCGCTCTACTCCCTGCATTTCGTAACTTCGGCGATGCTTCTGCGCTCGCCCGTCCCGCCCGGTGACGCTGTAAAAGCCATTAGGGCTAACAGCATACAGTCAGATCGAAAAAAAAAAAAAGGCGCTACATTTGCTCCATTTCTGGCCCGTTGGCGCAGTGGGTAGTGACTCTGCCTTCAGCTCCGCGGGTCGCGGGTGCGAATCCCGCCGAAGGCCAACATTTTCTATAAATAATTTGTTGGTTCTTCGAGCCTGGGTGTTTATTTGTATTTAAGTATGTATTTAAACATATATGTAGTATATTTACCAGTGGTCCGTCATCCATAACACAAGTATTAAGTTACTTACTTTGGGGATGGACGACCGTGTGTGTGTAAGTGTCCCATATATTTATTTATTTCGCACCTTCTTTCTTCCTCCCGTCCTTCTTGCATATCGTCAGTTTTCGACGATGATTCTGCGCTCGCTCGTTCCGTTTCGTAATGGGTTTATTAACAGGTTGTTACTATTTTATTATAACGCTTTGTTTTAACATTTTACATATTAAATACAATTTTCTTCTATTTACAGCGGGAATGTCGTGATCGAAACGAAATTCTTCGACGGTGATCTGCTGATAACAACATCGCGTGTCAGATTATTTTACGTTTAATTAACTTTTAAGGTCACCTTGTGTGCGAAGAGGCATTTATTTATTGAATGTTTTCAATTACGCATTTAAATCACCGTTTTAATTCATAGTAATACTGGATTAAATCACTGGAAGGATGTTCTAGTCAATTTATTACAAATGTCAATGTGCACTACACTTAAATATTTGGGTGCAAAAGTGGTTCAGATTTGGTTCAATTTATCATCATATATATAGGCCAAGCGCTTAACCTAGTCCTCGCGCGCGTGGTACAAGAGTGCAGAGATAGAACCAGAACGGGGACAGAAGTAGGTGCGGACGATCACCCCATGTATATCACGATCCGAGCGCTCGCATTACATTCCCGTCCTACCCCGCGCCGTTGTAACCCGCGCGCGAGGACTCAGTTAAAGGGTTTGCCTATATAACGGCTAGAGCCGTTGCAAACCAGCCAGAAAATTCTATCAAGTTTGCCTTGATTTGTTTTGTCAAGTTAATAAATTTAAATAGAAAATTGATTTATACTGCCTGTTATTTGTTAGTAGTATATATATATTAGTTGGTTAATGCGTAATGATTAAGTATCCAGAATTTTATGCCGATCTCACAGTGCGGGCGTGCTTCATTCTCCTGCCCTTAACCATTCTAAGTGGGGTCGGTACAACATTTTTTTTGCTTCCATACTCTTTTATCATTCGTCAACTCCGCGCTACGCCTTTTATATGCATGTCATGCTTGCCACGATCCAATCATTTCATCTTCAGCCTTCCTCTAATCACATACCTCTTCTTCTTCTTCTTTCCGTGCCTTTTCCCATTATTTCTCTAATTACATACCTCGAAATCTATTATTAAGGAAGTCCACCAAACTAAATTAATTGACTCCAAACTAAATCCTAAGCTATTCGAGGCATTAAAGCATGATCCTTATATACACTGAATCCTTATATACAATGAAACGAATCAATATAAAAACAAGTCCTAAAATCCTTATTTTTAGGTGGCCCAATTACGACATTATAAATAAATCAATTCTGAAAATTATCGATACGTACTCTTCGCCGATTTATGAAAGTTATTGCCATATGAACCACTTTTCCACCAATTAATATTATATAAGGTAAATTTTTTATTTAAATTTTAATAAAAATTGCATTCCTAAAACTTTTATCATTGTTTCACCATCATCAGCTGACACTACGAGGCTAGGATTACAGAATTCCCTGTTCAATTGAACTACCTTTTATGAAATGCAGGTATGCTGTCCATTCCGATATATCGGGATAGTGAACGTCACGGAAATAAAAATGTTTGGATTGGCATTGCTCGATAGAAGTATTAATATTTAAGTTTTTGCGGGTTGTAAATATTGCAGAATCGGGAAGAGCGAAAGATGAATGTTGACTGAACAGATAAGTGTAGCGAATGGGGGATAGCAAAGTAAATTTTTATTCTACCTGAAAAACAAAGATGATAAAATCATCTAAATAACGGGATGGTATCTATATTGAACAAAAACACGAATTTAAGTCATTAATTACTTTTGAGACCGTAACTAAGTATTGGAACCTTAATAGTGATCTGTGCTTTGGCTACACGTACAACTTGTACATATAAGTTGAATTTATATTTTAGTAAATGAGTTTAAATCCTAATCTGCAGCTTTGGTTATGAAATTGCTAGACCAACGTATTCGTATCGGCATAACCAATATAGTAAACATCACACTAACCTCAAATTTTAAAGACCTAATTGTTAAGTTAGTTAAGTAAACTATCTACAATATAAATTAGGTTAAAAATGGCGGAAATACTTTTAAATATCTTATTATTCAGTAAGTATAACATATATTTGTCTATGATCTAAACTCTAGTCATAGAAAAGGTTTGCCTTTACATGGTATTAAGGGATTTGGTTATTATAATTTGAAATTGTGACAAATTATAGATACCAACACAAATACAATTTCACGTAAAAGAGATTGTTATAATTAACTCCCGTACCTAGAAAACACGTTAATAGATTTTTTTATTAAAGGTTTACAATTTGGTAAAAACCAATATCTAAATAATTTATAATCATACATCTTTTCTGCCACAATCATTTATTAACATTTTAGTATAGTTCGATTTTTTAAAACCTATCTAGAATATTATTATAACTCCTGCTTGAAAAGTAGAGCAATGTTATAGATGTTCAAAATTTATGGATTATTTTTGCAGGTGTTAATTCGTTTTTCACAGACTGCAAATTACAAGGCTGAAGCAACTCACACAAATACCGTGTGGTATCAGGCTGAGTAGAATAGACCACCCTCAGTTTTTTACTGACGTGTCGTAAAAGGTGACTAAGGGAAGTCGACCCGCCGTGTAGTATCCGACTGAGTAGAATAGACCAACCACCCTCATTTCTTACCGAGGTGTCGTAAAAGGGGACTAAGGTAAGTTGACCCACCATGTGGTATCCAGTTGAGTAGAATAGACAACCCTCTTTCTTATCGAGGGTGTCGGGAAATACCGCTAAGGTAAGTTGACTTCAGGCAGGCGGCGGGTCGTAAAATACGAAACCGGATCATATGACAACGTGTTGTTCCGACCCCACTTAGAGTGGGATAAGGGCAGGGGATGATGAAGCAACTCACAAAAACATAACTTACTAACCTAGTAATGTCTAAAAATAGAAATCACTTGTAGTAATAAATGTAGAATACTCGTATCTTATATAACAATAAAAAATAACCTAAAAGAATAACAAAAATAAAGTGAAATAAAAAATGAAATTAAATGCGAAAGACTATAATAGAATTATTAAATATATGTGTATATCAATAATATGAGTAATTCCGTCTATTAATAACATTTTTATATCGCTGAACCAAATTTAATAAATTTTTGCATTGTTCTCAGTAACGAATATTCATATGTGCTTAACTGATATTTTTCAATTCATCATGCTCTTTACGTCAAGGGAAAATGAAACTAACTAAGACTAAGACCGTCTTCACGCCTTTACATAAAGTAGCTAGGCTCCTACGTACATCGAGAGATGTCATCCCCTACCCCAGGGGTATATAAAATCAACTGCAGTTGTGGTAGCGCATACATTGGTCAAACAAAACGTACCAATGCTGAGCGGGTGAAAGAGCACATAGCTGCAGTTAATAACAACCAGTCAACGAAGTTAGCGAGCGCATACCATCTGCTTAATTCGGGAAGTATTTAATCACTGGATTGAGCTTCATGATCCCAAAGACCTGTCAACTGATGCCCACACTTATGCGAAAATGGCGCGTGAAGCCATTGAAATTTGTAAGCATAATACGTTCAATAGAGAAGAGGACCTCAGATTGTCAACGACTTGGGATCCAGTGATTAATAAATACTGCAGAAGAAGTCTTTGCAAGCTATGTCGCGTGCGAATAATATCAGTGTGGTGTGCAAGAGACCTTATGTGGATTGTGGGCTTCAAGTGAGGGTAGTTGGTGAAAATAATGACTGTAGTACTCGGGAACGAAGACGACGCGGCGCTCCAGTCAGTTTGTGACCAAATCAGCCATTGCGATGAGCGCTTCCAATTATCGTAGAGGATCCACTTTTCATCACAGGTAATGATTCGATTTAAAATTCCTTCATTATTGTGCCGGTTGAGTAACGTAACGCAGCAGTCGACGCGCGTTTGTCGGTTTGCTTCACTCAATTCATGAGGTACTCACCTTTCAAGCTTTCTCACCTTCCCAATTTGCTTCAAGTGGATTAGAATAGTTTTATCACTAACACCGGAGCCTGCAGCTAACTCGGACGTGGTTTGCGATGGATCCGCTTCCACAATAGCCTTCAATTCTTCATTATCAACTTTGGTCTCCGGCCGTCCACGAGGCTTGTTCTGCAGGTCGAAATTTCCAGAACGAAAACGTTGGAACCAAAAACGCACTGTGTTTTCTTTTGCGACACCATACACATCATTAATCCTTCGAGCCGTTTCTGCAGCACTGGTGCCACGGTGGAACTCATACTCGTAAATAACGCGATATTTCATGTTTTCCATTTTGTAAACAGAGTGACACAAAGAAAAAAACAAAAGAAGAAAAAACAAATGAATTAGGGGGTTTGAAACACAAATGCATGAGTAAATAGCTGTATGAATTTGAATTTGTAATTCCTAACCATAAAGGTAATATTTGAGATCAAAGTGGCCAGTACGACAAAACGCCAATTTCATATGTAAGGACCTAATATTAATAAATATGAATCGCGAAAGTTTAGAATCTACTTTGTTTTTAAATTATTAGTTTACACTACTAAGATCTTATCTAAATTTATAAATCTTTAGTATATAGTATATTAATAGTTTGGTAATCGAAATTATAATCATCAAAGGTTTTTTAAAACCAACTTAATTTTTACTTATATATGTACTTTACTTACTTACTTAACAGTAAAACAATATTTTAGGCAAGCATGCTCTTCTGAGAAAGTTTCACTCCAAATGTCTTAATCTTATTTAGAAGCCTAAAAATCCTAAGCGTAACCGTAAGGACCTTTTCGCTTTCAAGAGCTTAGGCGAAGCTAAAAATGGTCCATTTCAGAAATGAATTGTTTTAGTAGGCTCATTTAAGGAGTGAAAATATAATTGTGCTATGATGCGATAATATTATAAGTTATAGCAAAATATTTTCATTACTTTTGTATTATGGACCTCCGCAAAGTACTTTCTGATTCAATGAATTACTCCTTTATGTTTAACCTATGAGGCCTAGCATCGGTGGAAGAACTGCATCAAGGAGACGGAAATATGGGAGGAAATACAATGTTGTACCCACGTCACCTGCAGGAAAAGCGACGGACAGTCACGACAGGAACTTTTTGTGAATTAAATAATTGCTGGCGGTCCGTACATCCTCTCTAGCGGGAACTGCTCGTCAGATTTCTTCGTAGAGTGCCGTCGAAGGAAGCCGTGTCGTTTCAATGCGCGGCACACGCACCGCCTCCGCATATAAATAATAGAAATTATATAATTATGTGCCGGCGTCGAGCGCTTGTCGGGAATCGTAATATCGGCACTGACCGGCCAGTAAATAATAATTGTTACGATGACATTCCGATAAATGTTGGACGCTTTTTTTGATAGGAAGGTCGATGTTATCGGTTACTAACTATTACACAATAGTAATAGAACGATAAGCCGTCTAATTGTGTGTGTTTACTTCAACGTGCACGATTTGAGCCGACACTTACCGACGCTTTATAATCATTTATAGAAGTAGTTACTTTGCGGAATTCCAAAGTACAAAATTCGTGATGAAATTATTTTACTATAAATCGAGTTTAAAAAAAACACGGCATTTAGTAAAGTATATCTAATATTCTGGAAGGATCATGATATATTGAATAAAATAGAGCACAATTAAAGAATTATATTACAGTCATAACATATGGAGAAAATATACAAAATCTCTTCTAAAACTATCTTTGAAAGAAATTGAAACAATGTGATTCTCTTGTTTCAGGGATAAATTTCGTCTTGTGTTAAAAACTTTTCTACTCGGGTGGTACTGCTTATCACTATTAGTTCATTTACGAAGTCGCCTAGTAGGCAAATAATTAATAAAGTTGTACAGATAAAATTATAGAACCTAAAGCGTAAGATTACAGTATTCGATTATGTTCTATTAAAATACTATTCTATTGAAACCAAGTAATTAAACTTACTTCGTGTTGGTAATCTTAACGCGACAAAAACTTAACCGTTTAACTTTAAAAGTACTTGGCGCAGTCACAAATTTCATTTATATAAATCGAAATACTGTGCTTCCACGTATATTTTATTATATATTGCTTTAGAATATCCTCCTGGATGTACTTCCCCATTCTTCACTGTACCTATATATACTACATACTACTATATACGTATATACATTCTATATACACATATACATACTAATTGATACTTTGTTGTTCAAAAGATGTGTAAATAGACATTCTTCCAGCACGCTTGATCGATATTGACGTATATATCTTATATTGACATATAAGATATATACGTCAATATCGAATATTATTATTAACGGCATTATGCCGTGTGGTATCCGGCATAGACCACCCTCTTTCTCATCGAGGTGTCGTAAAATAGGACTAAGGTAAGTTGACATCAGGCAGGAGGCCGGTCGTAAGATACGTATCATGTGATAACATGTGCCGACCCCACAACATGGTTATAACATATTGTGCCGACCCCACTTAGAGCGGGATAAGGGCAGGATGATGATGATGATGATGTTGTGATATCTCAGAATTAGGTGATTTCTCTAAAGTACGATCGCAGTTAAATAATTTAAAGAATTTCGGCTGAGATTTAATAGTCGGAAAACAATTGATTTTTTTACTAATGTAACCGGCAATAAATAAAGGCGTTTTTTAAGTAAAAAGATCCTAAGAAATTAAGTAGCTCTTTATTATAGGCTATATATACACTTAGGCGATAGATTTCTGAACTAAGTGTAGGCGTAGAACATAATTATCCCTATATCTCCCATTACTGACATCCGGTGAGATTGTGATTTAACGTTCACTTAATATTATCAATTCCTATAAAGCAGTGGGTAGCTATTTAGAAGCGTAGTTGAAATTTAGCCCTGAAGTGAAGCCCGGGCGTATCGTTCGCCGGATGAACACCAAATGTGTGATATTTTTAGCTATGTTGATGGCCCTCTTCCTGTTTCCGGCAAAAGTTGCTCTGATCTGAGCCGCTGTAAGCAGCTAATTAGTGATGAATTATTCATATCGATGTTACGTTGACATATAAATGGTTTTGATTGAATTTGAGACCATAAACCAAAGAGATTTTTTATTTCTTTTGCGATTATAGCTGTCGGTATTTTTGTCTGCTGAAATTGAACTTTATTAGTCTAACATCGCTTATTACTTACCAGGACAGATAATTGAAATTGTGTTTGTACACTTTTTAAATATATACACATTTTTATTTCATTTTTGTTAATTTATTAAAGCTTATTTGTTAAGTGATTTAATAGTACAGTGTTATTTATTAATAATTAATAATTGTCATGTTATATATTCATGTATATATTTATGTATTTATTCATATTTATTGTGTAGTGGTGCATTTATTATATAAGAATATGTATGTATATTTATTTTATATGTATCTATATTTATGGCTATTATATTTGTTCTTGTTGATGCACCTGGCTCATTTTATGTTACAATTTTTTCTTTCTCCAAAGGTTGTCTGGTAGAGATTGCCATTAGCAATGAGACCGCCTTTGCACGCCGTATTTTGCTGTAGTTAAGTATCTTTCTTTATATTATATCTATCTATTTATCTCTCTTTATCTATCTATCTATCTTGTCCTAATCCTTAAAAAAGCGGTATAAATAGTGAAGGATAGCGAGTGCGGTGATCTGGCGTTGACGGGTCAGCGTCCTATCCCCTTCCCCGTCACGTCACGATTGTTACGTCACAGTACATCTCGAACACTAAGAATTTTCACAAAATAAAATCATCTTGGTATAACCCGCGATAAAGTAAATAGAAAATATATATAATGCTAAATGTAGATTGGACTATACGTTTTCATATCCGATACATGCAGGATTCGTAAAAACACATGCACAAACCTCCACTACCGCAACTACAATACACAACCACTACACACGTTGACTATCACAAACTGAGCAATCGTTTCGCCCCCAACCGAAGCATCATAAGGAGATAGACTCCACGACAAAATCGCAAAGCCCAGGCGCGAGCATCTCTATCTCCTGAAGATACTTCGGTTGCGACGAGAAACGATTGTTTAGTGAACGTGTTATAATGTTAAAGATGATGAGTTTTATGAATTTGTTTGAGCATTATATATATTTCTAGTAGTACCCACGTCTTCGTTCGCGCAAACTTAAGGGTAAGTACCCTCAATAATACAATTTGGAGTTTTTCCTTTTCCCAAAAGACAAAACAGGAATTTTTGTAAATTCTTTATGTTACCCCGGTGTAGAAGCTTTAATTGTGCCAAATATCATGAATTAGCCGTGAAATCTTAGCAGACAGACAGATGAGCATTTATAATATTACTATGGATTGCAAATATTTAAATACAAAGTCTAATCGTAAACAAACATAAAATTTCATAGCGGTTTAGCAAATACGCAGACAAACAGTAATCGACAGGCTTTATTTATAATACTTACATATATAAGTATCGATAAAGATTTTTTGGCTAATAATTTAAGCAAGGTGCTCTTCCATTAAGATTCGTTGTAGAAAAATTGGTCTTAGCAATAACCGTTGTGCACTTGAGTTCAGTAAAAAATTATAGTTTTTATACTTTTAGTTGTTAAATGTATTAAAAGATGCAATAAATATAAATCCACGCGAATTGCTTTAAATGTTCATTTAATATCATCACTTTGAATATTTTTAAAAGCTCGGTTGGCATCCGGTAAGCGGAGTAAACCTTAAACTTGATTGCTTAACAGCCTTTACATAATATAGCAGTTAATGCTAATTACGTAAAGTTTTTAAACTACGAAACGTAAATTATGTCACGTCTTGTTTACACGGTTTCCTACTTCGCTACATTAAATTATATGGCTTAATTTAACTGCACTAAAACTTGAAGTTGGTTATAATTAACTATGGAATTTTTGTGAAACTATATCTTTTAGTAAAGATTTATTTTCAAAAAATTAAATTAAATAGATATCACAGTTAATGAAAAATTAACACAAATACCTAGAAAATTCTAATGAATAAACATGTAAAACACGAAAGTATTGCAAGTAACATTTCATTCATTGAAAATCAGTGATTTCATTGAAATTTTTAATATAAAAGTAGTTATTGTGAGTTAACTATAAGATATATAGACATGATGTCCTGGACTTTTTTGTAGTATTTTTGTAGATCTAAAGTCCTCTAGTACATCACTCTAGTGTATCTCTGTAGGTTAACGTAGCGCACGCAACTAAAGCTCCTAGCAGGTTAGTTTTTTTAACATGCGCGACCTCCTTAAGACAATTTACATAAAACCGTAACGTACTATTAACCTTCCGGAAGAATAAAACTATCTTTTTGTAAAAAATGTACAAAAATCTATTCAGTAGATTTTCAGAAAATTGATAACATACAGCCAGAGATCTTTTGGTGACTTTGTTTTATGCTCGTGATTTGTTCGAATTCAATTTACTGTACGAAGATAAAATATTGATTCCTTTTATTGTAAATAAAAACTAAGAAAATGCTAGAAAAAAAAATATTGCGCATGTACAAAGGTGTACTTATATAAAAGGGACCTCTTCCAGTCAACAACATACCTCAAGGCTCAGATGTTATAAAATAAATAATTATTGTAAAATATTTCAATATACTAGCGCCCCGCAGTACTAGGTCCTCTTATTGTATTGTCATTAAGAGTAAAATGGCTAGTAGATTTACAGACAAAATTAGGTTTAAAAAATTTCTAATATTACACTAAACATACAATATTATTCTGTTAGATAGACATATAATATATGAATGAATTAAAAAAAAGTTTTCACAGAAAAATATTTACGAATAGTAAATTGTTCAAAACTTTCAGTATATCTCACCTTACACGTGATTTAAACTTCCGTGGAACGTTAACCGTTCACGTTATTAAACATTATAGTGAGCAGAAAATTTTATCATTGAATATTATGTAAAATTCATATGATAACAATGAACAATATATTATTTTTTTAATATTTTACAGTAGACGCGAAGATGCTATTTACCTGACAAAATATTATTGTCAATTAATGGTTTAAATATTATATTAGATGATACACTATCAGCGACTATAAATATGTCAGTTAAATTGTACAATAATTGCAGAATAAATTATATGGGACTCTATACGCTGATGCGTCCCCAAAGTAACTAAATACTTGTGTTATTGGTAACAGACAACTGGTAAACAACGATATTTACCAGTTGTCTGTTTTAGGGCAGGAGGAAGATAACATCCTCCTGCCTTTATCCCACTCTAAGTGGATTCAGCACAACATGTTACAAACATGTTGTCATATGATTTGGCTACATATTTTACGACCGGCTGCCTGCTTGACGTCAACTTACCTTAACGACCCTTCGGTAAGAAAGAGGGTGGTCTATTCTACTCAGCCGGATACCACACGATGGGTCGACTTACCTTAGTCGCCCTTTACGACACCTCGGTAAGAAATGTGGGTGGTCTATTCTACTCAGCTAGAAACCACATGGCATAAAACTGGTCAATATATATAATTTGAAATACTTAAATACACCCAGAATCGGAGAATTAACAAATTATATTTAGAAAATGTTGGCTCTTGGCGGGAAATCAAACCCGTGACCTACGTAGCTGAAGGCAGGGTGAACTGCACTGAATGAATGTAAACTGCACTATTAAGTTAAAGAATAGCAAGCTGATAAATTTATTTATAAGTTGTTTATACAAAACGACATAGTCGAATAAGACTGCTCTTTAAATAAAGATTTTTTTTTAATAAATGCAAAAAAAGTCGGGAGTATCGCCTAGTAGTTTATACGGATATACGGAATTCTCTAATAGATAATAGTAGAAATAAATGTCAGTGCATTGGCGCGGAACACTCGGTTACAAGCAAAAACTCGTTACAAAAAGCGAACGATTATGACCGTTGTCGAAGGCAGAGGTAGTCGTGACAGGCTTTGCGACTGACTTGGTCGCTGCTGGGGTAGCTGTAAAAACTGGACGCGCTTCGGTACCCCCGATTACCTCCGATGTTTTAAGCTTAACAAGAAATATAAAGTTTTGTACAGTCGGAAATGAAAACAATGTTTTTCAATAATACCATTAACCGTGTCTGAATCATTTATAAAATAATAAACTAGGTTTTTAAACGCAACTTCGTTCGCGTGGACTGCAGTCTTATTATTTCAGTAAACCATAATTCTTATATTAATTATTGTTAAACTGGGTTAACCTTAAAAGCTAAGCATATGCTATTGCGGACTTTTATTTAGAACTTTCGGAGGGGAACAAATTTGTAGTACATGATTTTTGAATAACTTTCACCGTGTACTTAGCGCACGCAAGGAAAGCTTTTAATTTTGCCGTTTTCGACATATTTTTATTGCTGCTTTTTTTCTATTCATCTTAGCGTGATTTTATATAACTTATAGCCTTCCTCGATAAATGGACTATCTTACACTCAAATAATTTTTTAGATCGGCCATGTAGTTCTTGAGATTAGTGCGTTTAAACAAACAAACAAACAAACTCTTCAACTATATTAGTATAGATGTGTTTGTCTGTTACGCTTTTACGGCTAACCCCCTCGAACAATATTGATGAAATTCATGTTAAGCTTTACATCGTGGTAGTATATAGTATAAAAAAATGCTGTCATTCTTACGAAAAATCAGAAAAAAACATGTACCGCTAGCATAAAATTTATATATTACGGAACCTAACCGTAACATCTTTGAAGAAAAGAGGTAAGGAAAAATATACCCCTTTTTAAGCACATTGCGCGAAAGGAGGATTGTTAGATCTGGTGTAATTATAATTATAATTAATTCATAAGTATAAGTAAAATTAATTCATGTAATGGAGTGCAATATAACTTATGTATTGTTACAGGTACCTTAAATGGCATACGTTTTACGTTTTGACTTCAATGTTTTTTGTTTTAAAGCAGAAGACAGAATATGTTTTTGCTGCTATATACTAAATGCAAATTAAAATATTGTAAAAATTAAAAAAAATATATAAAATTATTAAAATAGATAAAGATATTCCAACTTTAAGAAATCCTGAAATAATCTATGAAATGCGTGGTAGATATCCTCAACAGAAGAAGGTATAACATCCTCGCTTTGCTGTTTCCGGTGTCAGGCTGATAGCTATTCAAAATTCTTGGTAACTCGTTCTAAAAATGCAAATGTTCGACCACATGCCTCATTCAGTTGCGATTAAAAACAATAATGATTACCGGCGATTCAGAGAATCGAGACAATCAAACATAAAAAGCAGCCTACACGTGCAAACGCTCATTCGACCTCCCTACAAAGCGGACCTTAATAATGATGCAAGATAAGTTTCGATGAACCCTTTTGGTCACTCAAGGATAGTTACCGCGCATTCAGAAGGCTACAGTCCCTGTATGGGATGGGTTACATCACATCTTGTTTATAAGGCTTGATGGATTTGAAATATGAAATCGGTCTTTAATTATTGATTCATTGTAAGTCCGCCGCCATGTTGGATGTAAGTGCGCGGCCATGTTCCCGCGACGGCTTCCGGCGCGCGCGTGCCGCAGCATGCTAATGGCTGCTCGCGCCGTGTCCTGGATCAATCCTCGGGTTTCACTTGCTGCTAGACGTCAACAGCATCCTTACTTGGCAATTGCATTAACGTATGCACCACTTTTTTGATGACATCACACCTATCTACGTATACGTCTGAAACAATTTTTTTAATGTTCTTTTTTTATGTTTGTTGAAAGTAAATTATAGATTTATAGACGGAGGCGTTACTTTGCGGAATTCCATATTACAAGCAATATAACAGAACTAACTACTTTGCTATAATCCGCACGGGTTAAGTGAATGCATGCAAAGCCAATGTGTATGAAGCAGGCAAATTCTACGCACCTTATACATGCAGGACAAGTACGATTTTTGTCGTGGAGCCTATCCTCCTGATGATGCTTCGGTTTCGGGGCGAAACGATCGTCGAGATTGTGGTGGTGGGTGTGTGTGCTGCTTTTATGTGCGTTGTTGCTGGTGAATTGCGCCTTGGGGTGCATGTGGTGGCTTGTCTTGCATGTATAAGGTGCGTAGATTTTGCCTGCTTCATACACATTGGCTTTGAATGCATTCACTTAACCCGTGCGGATTATAGCAAAGTAGTTAGTTATGTTATATTGCTAGTAAATTATAGATTATTTTTTTTATTTTTTTATATCTGGTCATGGTTCTTGTGACCAAGGTGTAGAAACTAATAAGTAATATGCGTATTAATATAAAAGATATGCATACTAATTTAAAAAATGCTCTAACTGTGTTCCAATCTGTTACGCTTTCACAGTCAATCCACTGGGCCGATATTGGTGAAACTTTGCACGATTAAAGCTTATTCGCCGGGGCAACATATCGACTGTGACATTTAATAGTCGATATGTTGCCCTGGCAAATTGTCCAGGAAGGAATTTTTCAGGAAGAAGAAAAAACGTGAATATTAATACATTCGCAATGATTTTTATGAAATATAAAACCAGTTGACTTTAGATATGTTTATTTATTTACAAATTTTCTAGTAAGTAATACATTTTGATTCGGTAAATGATGGACAGTAGTACCAATGCTGGTAAAAAGTGATTTGGCTTAAAATTAGAGATAAGACATATTGCCGGTTCACAGTCGATACAGGACAAAAAAAACTCCAGTAACAGTTTTTTCGGTAACAAGGTGAAAATACATATCGCTTTCTATAGGGTATTTACTTCTTAAAGCGCGATCGAAGCCGTAAGTTTATATCTATAATAGTAAAACTTTTAAGAAGTCTAGTATGACATAAAAGCGTTACCAGTATCTCAGATATAAATGTCAAAGTCAAATATTAATCTAGGTACATAGTTTTTCGTTATTTTTCTTTTTTTTTCTTTCTATATTACCCGTAATTCACTCTAGCCGTTTGGTATCCGGCAGAATAAAATAGACGACCCTCTTTTCTTACCGAGGTGTCGTAAGAGACGACTAAGGTAAGTGCTGTGTGGTATCCGGCTGCATAGAATAGACCACTCTCATTTCTTACCGAGGTGTCGTAAAAGGCGACTAAGGTAAGTTGACGTCAGGCAGGCGGCCGGTCATAAAATACCTAGTCAAATCATGTGACAACTTGTTTGTAACATGTTGTGCCGACCCCACTTACAGTGGGATGTGGGCAAGACAATGATGATTACCCGTAATTCACTTCTTGTCTTTTTCCTTCCTTTACTCAATGATTGACTGGAAGAACCCTTTTAAGGATCCGCTTTTGTACATGTGTTATTTTTTTTCTCATCTCTAACAATATGTTAAAAAATGACCTAACATCGTAATGAACAAATGTACAAACATGTAAAAAGCGTAATTCCCAACTTATTGCATAACACGAAACTAATAAATGATAACTAGAAAAAGGCCAGAGTACGACTATGGAGCTAAACAGTGGGACGGTTAAAGGCAATACGACTTTTTAGAGGCAACTTGTTCTGAATTCACTATCAAGCTACACACCATATCGGCAACGATAGCAGTTTATTCCTGTCACGAGCGTGGTACTAGATAGACAGCACGGCTTCTCGACTCTTATAAACTCATAATTTAACTTACCTATAATGCTCATTCACCGACGCTATTGTTTCGCAAATTACATAAACCAATATAAACCGCGTGGATAGCACCGTTTCTGTTATTGTTTTATGTAAGGCTCGTATCACACTAACGTGATTTTGATTTCCTATCTTAACAGTCCTCTTCTTCAAGCGATGAACATCCATTGCTGGACTTTAGAGACAACACACGATCTTGTGAAGCTCGGATCCAGTGGCTTGACCTTTATTTAAATCGTCAGTCCACGTCATAGGGAGTGTTTACCAACGCTGTGTTTTCCAATACAGTCTAACTATTCCAACACTTTAAGACCCCAACGCTCATCGGTTCTACGTACTATGTGACCCGCTCTTTGCCTTTCCAGCTTTGCGATGCGCTAAACTATATCATTCATTTTGGTTTTGTTACAGAATTCCTCATTCCTAATTTGATCTCATACAGATAGCAAGCATGGCTTCTAGCTTCTAGTTTTATCGCCCGCTGAGTGACTTTGAGCCTTCTAAGGACCATAGCGCGTCTTTACATTAATTTTTTTTTGGACACTTACACACACGGTCGTGCTTCCCCAAAGTAAGTAACTTAATACTTGTGTTATGGGTGACGGACAACTGGTAATATATAATTTTAAATACATACATAAGCACTTATAGAGTAGAGGTAGCCCCCATTTAGTGTAGTAACTAATTAGTTTACGATTTATTCTATTAACTCTACCCAATGTGAGAATGGAGAGAGATTCATTTCTATAAGACAATTAATTATGTCGGACTCAGTATTGCCCAGTGCATAATAAGCCTACTTTCATTGTGTTGGGGCATTCGATTATGTCAGTCATGCCAGCATTCCTTGAATACCGATATCATGCTTTGACTTGTTGTGATTACTTAATATATTGTGCTTCTAATTGCTTATTGTGTTTCATTGAATTTATTGTATTTCTAAGTAACAAAGTAACGTCGGTCTTTTCACAATCGTTTCCTAATGATGCGTTTACAGATAATAAATAGTGTTTAATTATTTAGATTTTTTGAAAATTGTAAACACACTTTGTTTTCTTTGAACATGCATTACTTGAATTTACAAATAAATTTATTTATATATTCTATGTTGATTTAAAATGCGTACCGTAAAGTTAACGAACAGTTAAAGTTCAGTTTAAAATGAACTGATCATTGAATAAATTGCAAATGCGCCCCAATCATAATAGAATAAGAGATAATAAATTAATTTATAGAATTAGGCGTTACTTTGCGGAGATCCATAAAATTATTACTTTTGTTAGATAATAAATTATAAGAATTAGGCCTTTCACATACGTTTTTTTGCCGTGAAATATAGTGCTGAATTGGATAGGGATATAAATATAATAAAATTAACATGTTAATTTTATGGTTGAGTCTCTGGAAGACAAAACAATGTTCAATACTCTTAGCAGTTTATCCTATGAGACGAATTTTAAAATGAACATGAGGCGGACAAAAACCATCCAAGTTTTCAGTTCAGAGGAGTGTTTCCCAACGTGAGATCCACGACCCACAGAAGGACAATCTGATTTTATAGGTGGGCAATTCAAAAATGCATTCGATACGACTTTAACCCTTTTCTTCCGGGCCGTTTAAATGCAATGTTAGATTTTGGTGTCAAATTCAACGAAAAAAGAAAATTCTGCCTTCTAAAACCCATCATATAAGTTTTTTTTATGTATTTTATACAGGGGGATAGTTTTGAAAGGCTTCGAATAGAGCATGGCACAAAAGTTGAATTAACGCTTAGGAAAACTCAAGTAATGCAATAAAATAGAGGTACCCCATTTCACTAGTACATTCTGCAATGATGGGTCACCACGGCTTAAACGTGCAATCTTCTCTACTTTGTCAATGACTAGGTAACTGAAACTCGAGTTATATTGAGTTTTGCGGTATAGTCTTTTATTAGGCTAACGAAGTAATTGCAGCTGCCAGTGGCAAGAGCAAGTGCATAGTATTAAAACAAATCAACCAACACAGATGTCCTGGCGCGATGTATTGTATACAAATGGAACAGGACAAAGCAAGGTGCGGGTGTATTTTTTGCGATTCACCCCTTCACGTACAGCGTATAATATGTATTGGAGTATTGAAATGGCCCAAGTCGCCCCTACCCCGCATATGGCTCGAAAGGAAATGACATGTGGTTCCCGAAATCTGCCTCCGATGGAATAGTAAGGATATGCCATTTTAGAATAATTTATCTTGATATAGTTATTTATTTATTTGTACGCAGAAGTACAAAATTATACAGTTACAAGTACACAAAAATAGTTTTTTACTAAGTACGTGTATAATAACGGACATGCAAGTAAGAACAAAATGTGCGTACATGCATGCTTATGCACGCGCACGTGTATGTATGTATTGTATGTGTGGTTGGGGAAGGGTATGTTTATTGGGTGTGTAAATGTGTATGTTGTGTATAGGTATGAGTGAGTGCATATATTCTATACTCATTCAGCATTCACCCGCCCCTATACCACATCTAAATTGGGTCGGCAAAACTTGTTTTAAACATGTTGTTATGTGATTTGGCTAGGTATATCACGACCCCTCGGTAAGAAAGAGGGTGGTCTATTCTACTCAGTCGGATACCACATGGCGGGTCGACTTATCTTAGTCGCCTTTTACGACACCTCGGTAAGAAATGAGGGTGAACTATTCTACTCAGCCGAATACCATAGTACATAAATAAAATGTTTGAAGAGAATTGTACTGTATTTGGCAGAAGGTCCATAAGTTTCGAGCGTAGAGTTGGGACACACCTGCCGACACATTCCGTCCTTCGCAGGGCTTCGGTCGCACACACCGCAGCACCAAATTTTATAGCCAGCGTTTGTATGTACTGCTATATTTGGAACTATTTTATAGTACATTCGGAAACCCTGAAAATATTTACCGCAACTTTGCGTTCATAATTATTGTATCTTGACAAACTATTCAGTTGGTATGAAAATATAAAATTGGACCCAAAAAACAATGCTTATAGATGTGCTCAGTGTTTCGTTAATATGTGTTTTAGCTAACTTACAGAACCTGTAATATACCATTGACCCAAACTTTCCAGAAGAATAGCACTACCACTTAGTAAAAACCGTTCAAAAAACCCATTCAGTAGATTTTAAGAAAATTGGTCACATACAGACTGAAAGCTTTTGGGGACTTTGTTTTATAAAATAGCTTTTAATTTCAATCCTACTAATTCCTACTAATATTATAAATGCGAAAGTTTGTGAGTATGGATGGATGTTTGTTACTCTTTCACGAAAAAACTTTTGGACGGATTTGGATGAAACTTTACAGTTATATAGGTTATACATCAGAATAACATATAGTCTACAATTTGTAATGATTTTATGTAATTATAACGATATATGTCAATAAAGTCGGAAAAAATCTGGCCTCTGAGAGTTATCTTGGCGTACGCTGCTTAAACTAATGGGTTACAGAAAGATGATGTAGTATAGTATTATTTGTCTTGAATAGTTCTAAATAAAAGTCCGCGACAACATATATCTACCTTTTATATGGAAGCCACTATGAACAAAATTGTGAATGATAAGTTTTAATTAAATAAGATACTATTTTACATTGCATATTTTAGTAAATTAATCAAACCCTTATCAAAATCAATACATTTGTTGCTTTCAGTATTTCATGTAAACTTTGTCTTTCAAACAAAGTAATTTGGTCGGATAGTTAAAAAGTTATCACGATATGATTGACTTGAATGGAGCGTCATAGAGCGCCTAATAAGCGCGACGTGCGAAGATTGTATGGAATCCGAAAATTTTAAAGTTAGACATCTGAAATTTTGAATTTACGAGTAACTAAACAAATATATATTTATTTGATGAATATATATTTATTTGATGAAATGACTCTTCACGAAACATAATGTAACAGACCAAATTCCACGCGAGCGAAGCCGCGGGCATAAACTAGTTTAATATAATTTTTCAACAAATACCTACGCCTCAGTAATGTTTTGGCGAATGACTTCTTTGTGTATATTTCTTTTTTAATTTAAAAAAGAATCGGTGTTCGTTAATTTATTATTAACCATTTGAAAAAACTTAACCACTTTTTAAATATGGGTTTACAGTTTTTAAGGAGTAAAAACCGAAAGGTCAATGGGAAAATATAAAAGTTTTAAGACGTCCCAAGGAAAGCGCCTGCTTCCATGGGACTTTTGAAACGTAAACTGGTCATTGTTAGATGAGACAGTTAGTTAACAAATATTATAGATCTTTAAATAAGATTAGTATTAAGAATTTTACTTTTAAAAGAGCATTTGTCGAGTTTCTTGCTGGCTCTTCTCGGCAGGAACAGCTTTCCGAAACAGCAGTAAAGTTGACGATTCAAAAGCACTTGTTTAGAAGTTTACTTGAATAAAGAATATTAAAAAAAATAATAATAATTTATAGAATTAGACCTTACTTTGCGGACGTCCAAAATAGAAAAATATTATTTTTATTTAACATTTTTTAAATTAAAAAACAGCTATTTGTTTTAGTAAAAAAAAATTTTTTTACGTGTCTTGTTTAGTTTTAGGTTTTTTTTATGAATACGGATTAATAGTAATATTAACTAGAATCTAAGTCGGAAATGAGTTATTATTAATACGGATAGAAGGCGAAAGTTAAGTAAGATCCATTACATATTAGAGATGTCTTATCATGTCCGTGCTTCAGGTATAGGAAGTTTATGGTCAACGGATATCGTATATTACCAAGTACAATTATTCACATGTGTTGATGTTTACCTTAACTATCCTACCTAACTACTTAAAGCTTGAAGAGGAGTTCTCACGGTACTCTCCCTTCCCGATTTCCGTTCGTGATGCACACATCCCGTCTTGTTTCAAGTACGTGTCTTTTCACTTCAAATTTAGCTTACATAAAGGTTTTTTTTATTCATTAGTGACTTATCGCATGTTCTATACGTAAGTAAGTAACGGTCTCTTATCATCCCATAGCTGAAGGCGTATGCCCAACGCCCGGCTTTCCGTTTTATTAGAGAGAAGGAATTGAGCTATAATCCACCTCGCTTTTCCAAAGCGTTCCAAAAATAAATAGGTAATATAAATATAATATAATGTAATAAAAAATAAAAATGAATAAAAAGAAGAGTCATAAAAAAAACGTTGCGAACAACTTGTAGCTTAAGTTGTTCGCAAAGTTTTTTTTCGAACTGACTGTATGCTACTACCCCTTACGGCTTTTACAGCGTCACCGAGCTGGGCGAGCACAGAAGCATCGTCGAGGTTGCGAAGAGCGAGTAGAACGCAGAAGCTCTACTGACGTCGGGAAACGTCGTCTTAAGGGTTTCGTTGCTCTTACCGTAGAAGAACCAGCAAGAAACTCGGCGGTCAATCTTTCAAACATTTTGAATTTATATTATCTGAAAGAATATTCAAATCCAAGCATTTTAGCAGCTTCAAAACCGATCCATAAAATTGCTTCTGTAGAAAGGAGCGACCGTAAAATTTGATGCTTTTTTTTTAAATATATAATTGTTATTAAACTTTATTCCTCTTTATTCCTCTTATTCCTTTATTCCTCTAAAATCGATTGCCAAAGTAAGCAAGGTACGGTGAAATTGAATCTTGTGTATATAACTTTTAAAACTCCATAGAAACTATTATTGTCAACCTTTTAAAAGTATCCGCTCATTTGTGCGCAGATGTCACACATATAAACCAATCTTGCGAACCGAAAAAAACCGGAAGCGGGAAACGAGAATCGGATTTCGGATACACAGTGCGTTGAAACGTAATATGCAAAAAATATCTTCCTTCCGGAGTTTTATCAATTGATGCATTGTAAAGTAACAATAGGCGGTTGTGAGCGGATATAGTGTGCCTAATATCAATAGCAGATGTTCGTTAACAGACAGTGATTTTGCTACAATACAAGGGATACTATGAATAATTTATAAAAATAAAAATTATTATATCTAAGAAATTAAAATCTATGTATGGACATATGTATATACAAGGAGCGATGATTATATGATCAAGTGCATGTTGAATATGAATGTAGACTATAAATAAACAAATATAAATATATGGGACACTTACACACACGGTTGTCCGTCCCCGAAGTAAGTAACCTAATACTTGTGTTATGGGTGACGGACAACTGGTAAATATAATACATATATAATTTAAATACATATTTTAAAAAACAGGCTCGAGGAACCAACAAATTGTTTCAAGAAAATGTTGGCCCTCGGCGGGAATCGAACCCGTGTCCCGCGGAGCAGAAGGCAGTGTCACTACCCAATGCGCCACCTGACTAGGCAACTATAGAGAACATAACTAGAGAGAGGCAGATAAAAAGATGGTTGGATTGTGTGAAGTATGATATGCATATAAAAGGAGTAGCGCCAGAGTTGACGAATGATAGAAGAGAATATAAGAGAAAAACATTTTGTGCCGAACCCACTTAGAGTGAATGATTATTATAAATAATTTATAGAATTAGGCGTTATTTTAGTACTATAATCCGTTTTTTTCTGAAAAATCAATTTCCTTAATTATTTAAAATTTTATTAAATTTTCTTGGAAAACGCTAATTCTAGCATAATATTATTGTCATTACTATATAATGTAAATATATTTTTATTGAGATATTTAAGCTACTTGCGTTGTTTTACGAGATGAAGGTAAATTACAAAATTTTGGGATTTTCATAGGAAAGTATCAACTTTTTGTGGTAACTGGTTGGCAGAAAATTATATTCATTACAGTTCTATACATGTTGTCTAGAACTGGCTTGTATTATCTTGAAACAATAATTTTTTAATTCTTGCTATACTTTCGAGGATTATTTAAATTAAACATTGACACGCAAGAAAGCAACGTCGACATGTAAGAAGCGATAAGAATGATATTTTTCACAAAACAACCGCCGAGTTCTTACTGGCTCTATTTAGTAGGAGATATATTGCGGAAACAACAGCAAAGTTCACGATTCGGAAGCACTTGTTGTTTATAAGTTTATTTGAATTAAGAATACATTGATATTGAATTTGAATTTGGCTGACGAGACAAATAATAAAAATAAATAAATAAATATATAGGACACTCACACTGGGTTGTCCGTCCCTAAAATAACTTAATACTTGTGTTATGGGTGGAGATAATAATATATAAGAAGGTAGATATACTACATATATAATTCTCGAAGAACCAACAAATTGTTTACAGAAAATGATAGCCCTCGGCGGGAATCGCACCCACGACCAACTGAAGGTGGGTCCCTGCGAACTGTGCCAACGAGGCAGTCTAATCATATCCGAGATCATCCCAAACGATCCCCGAAGGCTGTCAACAGTTTTCCATTTTGCCAAGATACGTGCCTCAAGTTTAGTTTCGCTGCTAAGTGTGATTAGTTTCGTAGGAAGCGTGCGTGAGCGACGAAACGAGGCTCGGCTTAGCAGTGGAGAGGGAGGGACGGCATCCGGCCGCGCGGGCGCAGCGTGGGAACGAACCCACAACACAGATTAAAATGACGACTAATTAATTTGAGTTTACGTCACGTAAAAGTATAGTTACCGGCTTACCGGCGCTCCTAGGTGCTGGATGTGGTATTTGATGGTTATGACGTGAGAGTAGCCGCGATAAGTGCGGACGGCACGCTGGAAGATATGAACCGAGTTATTAGATACTTTCTTTTAAGTATGCTCTCGTGTACATTAAATTGTATGATATGATCTTAGTCGTTACGGGCAGATTGGATTAAATGACTATTTAAAAAAGGATCGATGTACGCACTCTTTATTTAAAAAGAGAAATTGACTACCCATTCAGTATTCTTTTTCAGTTCTAATTGACGCGCCGAGCGAAGCCTAACAAATATGCACCGGAAGATCTTGTAATATTAATAGTACAGTTCTTCGTGAGCAACTAAATTTTTTTATGCGGTTTTCACTAATAGATTTATGATTCAAAATGAATGTTTTTGTGTAAATTGGTTGAAATATGACCATAATTTGCACGCGACGGAAAAAAAGCCACCTGGAAGCTTTTATCAAAAGCTTATATAATCCTTGAGATATAACAAAAAAAGTATGGTGCAATATTCTTCTATCTACAGCAAAGTCCACAAAGGTGGCAAAATATATATTTTTAAAGGATAACTTATTATATTACTTCTAACTTCAAGAAAATAGGTCACGTACAATGCATTAATGTGTTCATAGATATACTATTTATCTTTATAAATTTTTAATACGTAAGTTACCTTAAGAATGCCATGCATGATGCATAATCCTTTATATAATCATCCTTTCCACTGTATAATTTAAATAAATATTTTATGATTTATAGAAGCAGGCGTTACTTTGCGGAATTCCATATTACAAGCAATATAACAGAACTAACTACTTTGCTATAATCCGCACGGGTTAGGTGAATGCATGCAAAGCTAATGTATATGAAGCAGGCAAAATCTACGTACCTTATACATGCAGGACAAGCCACCACATGCACCCCAAGGCGCAATTCACCAGCAACAGCGCACACAAAAGCAGCACACACACCCAACACCACAATGTCGACGATCGTTTCGCCCCGAAACCGAAGCATCATCAGGAGGATAGGCTCCACGACAAAAATCGTACTTGCAGTACAAATTTTGTCGTGGAGCAAAGATTTCGATTATAGCAAAGTAGTTAGTTCTGTTATATTGCTTGAAATATCTTATGAGTTATCCCAAAATTAAAACTAACCGACGCTGAAATTAAATCAAGCGTGCGTCATGGCATAAAATGCTTTATACCTGTGCGAAACCAGGACAGGTTAAAATAAATTAAACTAATTAGAATATAAGCAGGACGACGCGGCAGTTTTGAAAAACAATATCTTGAGGAAATCGAAAAATTTAATCACAGCGGCACACTTTTGTGGAATTATCGAAGTGACACCTTTGCTAAAAAAGCAAATTAAAGTTTATATACCTGTGTCTCTCTTTTTTGTGTGATTAAACAAAAATTTGAGTATTAAATTAAATTTAAACTATAAAAATATGTAAAAGACATATGCTGAGGTTTATATCATTTAATAATTATATCTATTTTGTACTATAGTATTTTATTCTTTTGTATTTCAGGTAGTTAGCTAATTTGATGCATTATCTTTGAGACAAATTCTAAATTCCATTACTCGTGTGTTTTCTATTTTACGTGACACAGGACGCAGGCAGAGTGATCTGCGCCTAATTTGATCCGTACAGACAATAAAGAAAGACAATAATAATATTAAACCCTTTAGGTACATATTGTCTGTTTCATTTTCATTTTTAATATGTAGAATTAAATTGAAATATAAAAAAGAAATAGATTGCAGGTATCTGTCGCTCATGGAGTAGCTCAGGCTCAATTGGGGCATCAGTTTTAGATTTTATCAGCTTCGCAGTTTCGCTCGAGTGTACTTTGTGCGCCGGTCGAGGCGAGCGGCACACCTGGCGGGGCAGATGGTTCATTCAAATCCACTATTAAGTTTTATCAATTGCGAACGTGTTCTATTCATCGTGTTTTTGTAGTCCTTGTTTAAGCGTTTGTGCGAATTAAGCCTCTATAGACCTGTGTTTAATCTATTATTTTTTTAATTTAATTAAAATTAGGTACTATGTCGTCGTTGTTGTTGTAAATCTCTTTATTGCACATAAAACAGAATTACAAATTACAAACTAATATAACACCATAATATACAATGGCGGGCTTTCCCATAATAGGAATCTAGACCAGCCAACCGGAAATACGAAGGAAATAACAAAACAATTACGATATAGAAAAATAGTAGAAAATAATCGATGTTTCGTGTACACGCTCAATTAACAAAGTAAATATTAAACTCATACACAAAACAAAAATCTAAAACATTATACATATATTATATATATGTGATAGCAAAAAAAAAGAAACAAAATATATCTATAAATATGAATACTTAGAAATAGGATTACTATACATTACTTACAGGCAGTGAATAACTTCCGTTAATTTAATGACGATAGTTATTAATAGTAAAGTGTTTTTTAATATAGCGCTTAAAGGATGATAGTATGGAAGATTTACTTATAGATATTGACAGTTTATTTCAAAGTGTGACAGCGTGCGAAGTGAAGGACTTGAAATATGTAAGAGATAACCATGATGGGACGGCATGCGAATGATTGTTCGTGGGCCTTAGACGTTGACCAACTAACTCATAGAAAATGAAAGCGTTCTCGAAGATATATCGGAGCGTGTATGATATAGGTATGTGACCAGAACATATCAGTCAGTAGTTATAACAACGAAAGAAACCTCCGAAGTATCAAAGTGCCTTATTAAAGATACAATCCAACTAAAAATGATCATGTTCTGCTCTACTGGGACCAATCTAATGTCACTGACAACACTGACGTCAATTATCCTGATATAGTTTTGGTAGATCGTTCAGAGGGTCGGGCAAACACTTTTGATATGACTGTACTACATGATAGCCCAGCGGTGAGACCGTGTGACTCTCTAGAGACGATCATGGATTCAAACCCTGGGCAGGCACCAATGAGTTTATGTATTTAAGCTTATGTGTCTAATTGATAATTGTAATTTATCACACGCTTTTCGGTGAAGGAAAACATCGTGAGGAAACCTGCATATCTCTAGAGAATTCTGGGGACATGTGTAACCTACCAATCCGCATTGGAGCAGCGTGGTAGGTCTTAGCTCCAATCCTTCTCTCCAAAAACGAAGAGAGGAGGCCTTAGCCCAGCAGTGGGCATAGTAGCAGGCTGTTACTTTACTACTTTACTTTTTTACATGACGATAATCTCATAAAAGCTAAAAAAGAAAAATTAACTAAATATTTAAATCTAACTTATAAAATACGCCTACGAGCCAATATAACAAAAATAATTGCTCTTTTTGTTATGTTGGTGATCGGTCTACTAGAGTAGAGTCTCTATCAACATGTCAAAAGGCTCTAGTTTAGTTGTTGGATCAAGAGCAGGATATAGAAGGCAGTGTTGCTTAAAACGGCACGTATTTTGAGGTTCCTCACTTTATCCAGGGTCCTTTCTTTTTATTTATTTTTTAATATTTAAATTTATTGAAATCTGTCAATAAATAAGTCACTGTGTATAAAGAAATACATGTACAAAAAATTAAATAAAACTTAACATGACTTTATAATATGAATAAAAAAAAGTATAACCTTACAAACAAACGTTTCAAATTCAAAATATTCTTTATTTAAGTAAACTTGTAAACAAGTGCTTTTGAATCGTCAACTCTACTGCCATATTTGCTAATTTTATTATTATAGACTAGAAATACGTTCGGCTTCGCCAGTGTAAAATTCGGTGTTTAGCAAGTTATAGTCGCCCGAGTCTCGGCATGAGACTGGCTCTCTGATAGCCTACACCGCATTTTATACCTTTTCCCCCTCTAAACTACGATCGACACCGGTTTGTTACTACCCCCACTAAAAATTGTTGTAAAACGACCTCTTCAACTCAATTTACATGAAACCGTTATGTGCTATTAACCTAAACCTTTCGGAGGAATTGCACTACCTTTTAGTAAAAACCGTACAACAATCCGTTCAATATAATTTGAGAAAATCGATTACATACAGACAGCTTTGGGGACTTTATTTTATAACACGTATAGATTCTTATACTCAAACCCACAAACCATTTAAGTACAGTACCCGGCATTAAATAATGCACATCGATATTTAGAACGAAACAGCTGGCCAGTTTGGTTTCCTAGAGCGCTGTCACTGTCACTCAGTTAGTATGTGACGTTTCACAAGGGTTCGTCAGTCTGAGCGACAGAGACAATCCACTATGAAGCTAAACTAGCCGATTTTTTCTAAGCCTAGATGTGCATTATTTATTGCCGGGTACTATACTTTTGCTAGGCGCAAAGCAGGAGCCACAAGCTTATGTCGTTTCCTACTTTGCCTATTATATACATCACCTATCGTTTTATCATTCTTTATATTTTTAAGTGCAAAAAATAAATTGTTTAAAATATACTGTGGACCCGTTGTGTGAACTTTCAATTATGTGATCGAAAATATTTGCGTCAGCCGCATCTATATTTGGCATAAGAGCGATATATCGATGTTACGAGAACATCTGACATTTGACATCATAACGGGCTTCCTATTTATTGCTCGACTTAGTCAATTCCAATACGTATACAATCTCGTTATCTGAACCAGCTTCATTCATAATTTTCTTGATAAGAAGACGATATGTCGTTAGTGATATTAAATAAAGATTATTAGTAGACTTGAAAATAACTATAGACACTGCAGTGCATCTATACATATAATAGCACACAGTCCCTGAAAACTTTCGGTCTGTATGTGATCGATTTTCTCAAAATCTACTGAACGAATTTTTATACGGTTTTTACTAAAAGATTCAGAAAACTTCATATTCTTATATGAAGCGAACACACGTCCCGATTTCGGCGGCACAGTACCTGTTTTTAGTAGACTGTCCCATGTCCCGCTCTAATTGAAAATGTGGTCACTTTTTCCTAGTCCTAAAAAAGTAGATATGTAAATGTTTAACCACCCAAATTTCCTGCCAAGGATAGAGATAAACCTTTGTCGAGAAATGAAATGGTTACATGCCCCTTTGTATAAAGCAAATTACACGTAATTTGTCTTGAAGAAAGCAATCATAATGATAAGTAGCTTATCTGATCCAGACGACCTTCAGCTTAGTTATACCTTTATAGAAAACCAGTAGGCGGCATTTTTGTAATAGATACGGCCTATTTACAAATATTAACAATACACATCATTAGCCTTACAAGAGATGTTTTTGATTTGATCACGTTACCGACGAAAATGGGTAAACAAGATAAATATGTTGGATTTTATGAAGTACTGGCTAACCCCACGGTTTTACCTATGGCACAAAGTTTATATGAAAAGTAAGTAGTCTATAACGAAGTAGTTTTAGTCAAAAGTGAACTAATAAATAAAGCCTACTATACTATTGAGGATTACTTAGACGATAAGAATACGTGGATATAGCTACTCTTCGACCCTGTACAAGACATCAATAACTATATGTAACTAGTAATAAGAATTATTCTTTGAAAAGAGCAATCGCAGATTTTCTTGCTACGCTTTTTGCTTACTTGTCCGAACAGCTTTCCGAACCAGCAGTAGATATTGACGATTCAAATTTTCACTTTCACTTGTTTACAAGTTAACTTGAATAAAGAATATTGATTTATTGATTGATTGAATTTGAATAAATAATAATCATAAATATATGGGACAATTTACACACACGGCTGTCCGTCCCCAAAATAATTAACTTAATACTTCTGCTACAGGCTACACAACTGATATACTTAATTATTGCTAAAAATCTGCACGATTGAAAAGATTACCCAATATCCTTGCTGAGAGAATCTGAGCTAGCATATGAGGCCCATCTATCTATCTAATTCGGGGACGCCTGCAGTGCGGGTGGTCAGCTCCTATATCGGACTATTACACCCATTTCCCCATGTTGGGACATGGGTATCACTGATGTCCCGGCAGTGTCACCTGCTTTAATCTACGTATGTGAGGCCCATAGTCAGCGATAAAGTTTTGGATCAATAAATCATCTCTGGCAAAACAAAATGCCTGCCTATACATAATGTTTTTACAGTCTTGCCTGAGTCTCATATGAGTTTGGGAATAATAATTAGTGTAATACGTGAATGAGTGATCGCCTGAGTGCTTATGATATTGGATCTGAGCCAACACGCGCCACTCCGCGTATAACATTGATTTAAGAGCATTCTATATTTTGGTTACGAAAAAAAAATCATAAAGCGAAAACTAATAATAAATATTCGTGCAACAAACATAACTCAATGTTTTCTTTAAAATCGACCTCCTCTAAGGCTATTTAGATAATCCGGCAATAAAAATAGTTATATGAAAGCATGCCCGCTGCACCGGTGTAAAAATACACTCCCCTATTCCATTCATATCCTGAACGATGCGATGAACCGACCGCGCGGTGGTATATATAAAACAGTACATTATATTAAAAGATTGGGGGACTTTTAAAAATGGTATCTTTATTTTCATTCATGAATTAGCTGTTACGGGTGGTTTGGTTGGAGATTCTCCCACGGTGTTGTGAATGGGATTGAAGTGCGGCGGTGCGCGGGGCGCGGGGCGGCCGGCGTCGGCGCGGGCGCATAATCAAGAGCGCAGGAAAGAAAGGGACCATTTCCCTTGCAGAGGCGTATGGCGTTACTTCCGCTCGCCGCCGGATACATACGTTCCCTGTTCGCGTCAATTATTATTTCCTACTTAGTGTTTCCTTTAGGGGCGGGTGTAATTAAACTCGTGTAAGATTAGTTACTATCGATACGCCCATATTTCTTTCTTGCGTTGTATTTTCTACCGAATAATTAGGGCATAAAAATGTATCTCATGAAGTTGGTAGTTGCGATCTATGAATCGATAATCTGGTCGCTAATAATGTCCTGGAAATATATTTAGGAAAACGAATATTCTCGACGTCTCTATCCGACTAACAAAAATATAATTTGTAAAAGAACCAGTATTACCGATATATTATTATAATGAATCGAGAAGCTCAGATATCTATGAGGATATAGTTCGAAGACAAGGAGATTGTCTTAAAATGACGAAACGAAAACATTTTTTAGTAAAACCCAATTAGGTAGTAATTAATAATAAATACGATATCAGTTTCATTAAGTAAAGGGGTACAAAAATAATGCCTAGATCATTATCCTGACACGCGATTATAATTATCAACTTGTTTATTTTGCTTACTTCCATAGCATTATGTCTTATGGAATATTGCTGTGGGGTAAATGCGCGGATAGTGAACAAATTTTCGTATTACAAAAAAGAGCCATACGTGGCACGCGGACTTAAATTGTAGACAATTTAAGTCCGCGTGATTCCCTGCGAGAGAAGTTTAAGGAAACAGGTATTCTAACATTTGCTTCACTGTATATTTAAAATAACGTAATTTTTGTACATAAAAATATAAAGAATTATAAAACGATTCTATAATAAAATTCCGAAATCAATTTTGGCCATGCCATTACAGCAGTTTAAAAACACTGTTAAAAAGAGGCTGATACAGAAAGCCTATTATACTGTTGAAGATTACTTAGATGATAAGGATGTGTGGATATAGGTGCACTTCTACCCTGTACAAGACAGTAATAAATAAATGTAACTAGTTCTAAGATTTATATTTTAAAAAGAGCAACCGCCGAGTTTCTTGCTGGCTCTTCTCGGCAGGAACAGCTTTCCGAACCAGCAGTAAAGTTGACGATTCAAAAGCACTTGTTTACAAGTTTACTTGAATAAAGAATATTTTGATTTGATTTGATTTGATTTAAGACAGAACAGCTAAATTAGGTCGTACATATCCAATTACTCGGTCGCCTATTTATTAAGCAACGCAAATATTTCATATCACGTTATCACCGCTATGTCATTCATAAAACAGAATTCGTAACATAAATCCATAAATAGTTTTAAAATAAATGAGTGAGAACAATCAATTTTTGTAATTCAAATTTCAAACTTTAGCATTTGAAAATTACTCAAACGATCGATAAGCAAATTTGCTGTTTCTCGCCACAGTTTTAAAAACAGCCATTTACACAGCATGCTAAAATCAGTTTACTACTGATACAAAATAAAAACTACCACATTCAAGCGAGCTCATACCGAAAACAGTTGAATCTAATTCACCACTTTCACAATCAATGAAATTGTATTTATTCGCGACGTGAGCAACTAAAATACATCTGTCTCATTACACTGTATTATAAAAGGCGCGCGAGACAAAGATAGATAGCGGAAGTCGGATAAGAATGGCGCGGGGCTTGTTCATTGATGTTTCCGTTGACGCCAGTGTATTTCTTTAAGTAGTAACCTATTATACAAAACAGTTTTTACAATGGTAATTTAAAAGTATAATTAGTTTAAATTATTAAGAATTTATGATTGTAACGATGTATAAATATTGGTATGAGTATGAGGTTTAATAGAAATTCATAAATTCCAATTTTTTCGAGGTACGCAGATTAATTTACGGTACCAAAACCACACCCAAATCTTGCCGTAGTTTAAATGAAAAACTGTGAATATTAAGACTAAAGCAAGAAAAGTCCTCCAAACTACTAAAAATATTTCATTTTTGTTTAATACATGTAGTATTTATTTAAATACAATGACATAGTGAAGCCGACGAACATAACGACGGAAGCGCGAAAATTACACGCATATTTACCAAGATGATGTAGTTCAAATCTATGTGAGTTTAATGCATAAAAAAAATGTTTTTAATTATATTTTCAATTTATCATTCGCTTTACGTTGAAGAAAAATGACGCGATTAACTTGTATAGGTCCATAATATCTCATAAGTATAACCCGCCAATTTACACAGCTACATGAATCAAATCAAATCAAGGTAAAAAAAAATATTTTTTCAAATAAGCTCCTTTAAACACTTTTCAAGGATCAATATGATTAATGAAACTACAAATGATTAGGAATGTTGGTCTTACCGAGAAGAACCGGCAAGTAACTCAGCGGCCAATCTTTTAAATATTTTCAATCTTACATTATTAGAACTAGATCTGTCATCCAAATAATCTTCAATTTTATAATATGCTTAACATATTAGCATATCTCTTACACTTAAACCTTTCTGTAGACTGGTCTCTGGTTTGTTGCTGAAGCGAATACCGACACCAACGAATGAGTTGCTATCTCAGCTGAGTCGCCACAAAGGAATCACAACTTTTTTGTGCTCTCTTTTATGTTTATGATATACATACATAGTCTCCGGGTCATTTTTAAGCCTTTTCTCTATATAGTAGGCATCTGCCAATCTGGCAATGCTATCTGTTTTCAGTGTAATGTGTCAATTAATTATCTTAGAACCCAATTGACCATTAGTGCCTTGGTATGACTTGATGATGATCCATATCTGTAGTTTTTTTTGTATTCCACATTTCTGATTTGATCAAATCCCTATCTATCTCCGACTACAGGCATAGTTCGTTCTATCACTGTATGAAAGACCTTGAACTTTGCTGTAAGCCATAATCACCATTGCAACACCTTGAGTCGTGTGCTTACTACTGAGCATCGTGACGGTCCCGATCCCTTCTGCTGTGTATTAAGTATCGCCGACTTTCCCAGTCAACAGTGTTATGTATGGCCTCACTCAGTCTCAGACATTATTCATTGCAGATATTGTTCCGAAATATTTGGTCTTCATAAATGATTTGCTTTTCGTTATTCCCGCTAAAACTCAAGAACGGCTGGACTGATTTGGCTTATTTTGGTCTTCAATTACTTGTACAAGGTAGTAGGGAAGGTTTAAAAGGCGCTCGAATGTGATAAAAATGCTAGAATTTCATAAAAACAACAAATTTGTTGTACTTTAGAAACAGGTATGGTCCATTGTAGTTGATTTTCTATGATCATCGATAGACATTAAACATCGATGTTTTAAAATTGATTTTGCATAACTTCAAACATCTTTACATCTTATTAACATTATAAATGAGAAAGTCTGTCTGTCTGTTGCGTTTTCACGGCTAATCCGCAGAACCATTGTCGATGAAATTTGGCGCAATACATGCTTATACACCGGGGTAACTTATAGGCTACAAAAATCCGGAGATATTTGGCTGGTTGGAATATGAAAGAAGGTAATATATATTTCAGAACTAAAGGTATACAAAAACAAAGTCGGTGGTAAAATCCAGTCACAAATAAAAAGAGTTTATTCAGTTCGAATTTGGCTTAAAATAAAAATTCATCAATTGTATGAATATATCAGAGTTCATCTATCTGGGGATGTTCTGGAAGGGAGTCGTGTGACGTCATTGCGTGGGTGAATGTTCTGACGGGGTGGGTGGGGGCAAAACGGTGAAGAGCGTTATATCACAACGAATTTAATTTGCTTCATTATTGATTTGTGTTATTTTAAAACATCTCAAAAATAGGTGTATCTGTCATTGTACGTTGATATGGAATTCAGTTCCAAACTATCAATGCGGATTGGTAGGCTACATCTATATCTTTTACATTTACATCTTAGTTATATTTATATCTTAGGGAGCATTTTACTTACAATGTTTTCCTTTACCGTATATACTAACCTAAGGTCTCTTCAAGAGACTTCAAAGACACCATCTTCTGAGCGAACGTAGTGTTCTGTTTGTAAATAATAAATTTAGTAGGACAAACTTTGAAAAAAAATCATCTATATATACATATGTATATATATGTATTTAAAAAAATCCCTTCCCTTGTTCATCGCATAAGAGTGAAGGGATGTAAAATTTGTAACATTTGTAACATTGTAACATTTGTTTTTTGTTAAATACTATATATTAATTATAATTATTTTGTTTTGTTAATTATTACCATGAGATGGTTCTTATGAGAGAAAAAAATTTTAGGTTTAGCGGAACATTCGAAAAAAACTCGGCGATCGGAGTATTCAAAAAAAGTTTAGGTTCGTGGGAAAAATCAGGCTGACCCACAGCAACGAATGGACCTAGGACCTAGTATTTAATAAAGTCTTATTTTTTTATTTTCAGCTAGTTCACAAAACTGTCATACAATTGAGGATGTCAAAATTCAACAGCGACCGCTTACAATATTTGATGTGAACCCAGCATGCTTAAAAGGTACCATACACATTATATTAAACTAGATTTATTTTCAATTAATTTAACTTAAATAATTCTTGCAGTTAAGAAAGATCTACTGAAATAATTGCTCAACATTAAGTTCAAAGGTGATCAAATGGATGTGAGGTATCTTTTAAAAATATTGTTGCTGTTACTGACTGGCCCGTTGGCGCAGTGGGTAGTGACCCTGCCTTCCACGGATCGCGGGTTCGATTCCCGCCGAAGGCCAACATTTTCTACAAACAATTTGTTGGTTCTTCGAGCCTGGGTGTATATTGTATTTAAGTATATATGTATTTAAAATTATATATGTAGTATATCTACCAGTTGTCCATCACCCAACAGGACAACCGTGTGTGTAAGTTTCCCATATATTAATTTATTGTTTTCTTTACTTTAAACAATGAACATAAATTATATCGTGCAAGCTCAGAGCAAAGCAAAGCAAAAGAGACACAAACAATCTCGTGTTACTCGTATCCGGTAGGTGAAGCCCATACTATGATATTATTACTTCAATGGCACAAAATACGACGAGTGAGCTATTTTATAGGGCTGGCACAAACTGTCAAAACCTACAATCGAATTTGTAACTAATTATATTATGTAAGCCATTTATGGCTTAAATATGGCTCAAATAAAATAATAAAATTTAGCTATATTAAATTGTTGTACTTTTTAGTAACTTCATACAGTTACGTTAACAGTTGTCTTAGAACTTCTTGTCTTGTAGCGGGTTTCCCTAGCACTAGTAATATCCATTGCTTAAAAGGAGGTCCCCGGCAGTAATTATGTAACTTAGAATTAAGTGAAAGCAATAAACTCACTAATAAACATTTACAATTATTTTAAATGTTTAATAGTGAGGGCGCTTCACGCTTCACATTTTCTGCGGTTGGCGGGTTCAATGTCAATTGAGGAATCTCTAAGCTTTCTATACAAAACCTATGTGAATTTATGTTATTGATTTTTGTATGCTGTACTGTACTAGCTGATCCGGAAAACCTTGTTTTGCGATATAAATTATTGCTAGAAAAATTATAGTGTACATCATAAAAAATTGACAAAAAATTAAAAAAAAAATAATGGCTGATCACTTAGAGGTATGAACAATATATAGTTGCCAATTCTCAGACCTTTTATAAACAAAAGATAGTAGCCGATTCTAAGACCTACTGAATATATAATTTCATAAAAATCGGTCAAGCCCTTTCGGAGGAGTAAAGTAACTGCCATTATGACCGGAGAATTTTATATATAATTCATTGATTACACAACACTTGAATATTTGACAATTCTCTACATATGAATGAAGCTTTCGCACTATCATATTTTTTAAATAGACATATAAGTAAGTATAGCTGTGATACTTAAGCAATTGCTTAACTTCTTGCAACTTCGTCAACGGATTATGACCTTTTACTCTACTACAAAACGTAAATATGATATAATGATGTCTTTGATGATGTTTTTAAACTCTTCTGTGTAAAAAGGGTAGTCGAAAAATAAGCATGAGACAGCCCTGTCATCAAATGAAACAGTGCGTCCGGCAGCGAGCGGCAGCGAATGGGAGCGGAAACCCGCGGTTAGTCCACTTCCTGTTTCCTGCGGGGCGTCGCACGCGCAGCCGAGCGCGCCCGACCGTGCCCGAGCGAGCCCGACGTTGCTCCACTGCACACGACAGTGCAGTACGAGCTTAGGTCGAGAATAATGCAAGCGACTAAACGACAACTTTCTAGCTTCGAGCTAGCGCACACTAGCGGAGAGAATTAATTTAAGAATATATAGTATACTTATGGATAATTGAATGTATATATAGTATACTATTGGAGATCCGAAAAAAAACTAAATTAGCACCATCATCTTCCTGTCCTTATCTCACTCTTAGTGGGTCGGCACAACATGTTACAGATTTGGCTACGTATTTTACGACCTACCGCATGCCTGACGTTAACTTACCTTAGTCGTATTTTACGACGCCTCGACAAGAAAGAGGGTGGTCTATTCTACTCAACCGAATGTCTTTGATGCCCAGTGTTTGCAAAACATTGATAATGATCTAGTGATTTAAAGCCTGAACTATTGTAAAAATAATTAGAAGATTGGTTTTTAAATAGCGATTACTTAAATGCTCTTCATCATCCTGTCCTTATTCCACAATGAGTGGGGTCGGCACAACATGTTATATAAATGTTATCACATGATTTGGCTGCGAGTTTTACGACTGACCGCCTGCCTGACATCAATTTACGCTAGTCTTATTTTACAAACCTTCGGTAAGAAATGAGTGTGGTCTATTCTACTCAGCCGGATGCCACACGGTGGGTCGACTTACCTTAGTCGCCTTTTACGACACCTCGGTAAGAAATGAGGGTGGTCTGTTCAGCCGGATACCACATGGCATTATATTAAAATCTGAATCTAACTAGTAATTTAAAATAGCGAACTTTTGATATTTCGCCACGTGTGCCAACAACTTATATAACATAATATAGCTGCCGATTCGCCTACGCTTCGCCCCCGCGCCGCCCACCACTGTACCGAGACGCTCGTCGCCCTCCCGGCCCTAATAGTAGGCTCCGGGTTTGATGATTATCTCATTCCACAAAGATAACATTCGATATTTACGTAAGTCGTATGCGGATTTTGGTATAAGATTCTGTATTGCGCGGACATTGAAAAAGTTTTTTTATTACTAAACAGAGCCATACGTGGCATTCGTTATTTAAGTCCGCGTGATTCCCTCCGAGAGAAGTTTAAGGAAACAAGTATTCTTACATTGGCTTTATAGTATATTTTAGCAATTAAATTTTTGGTTCTAAAAATATATAAAATTATAAACAAATTGGCGATGTATATAATAGACAAAGTAGGAACCGACATAAGCTTGTGGCTTCTGCTTTGCGCTTTGCACAAGTACGTAAGTCGTTTGTGGGTTTGGGTATAAGAAAATATAATAAATAATAAATATAATATATCTATAATAAAATTCTCCAATCAATTTTATCTTTACTATTACAGCAACTTACTAAACTGTCAAATATAGATACAGAAAGCCTACTTTACTGTTAGGGATTACATAGATGATAAGAATGCGTGGATATACCATTACCATACCATTCAACCTTATGCGAGAAAGTAATGACTAGCTAACTAGTAATAAGAATTATATATTGAATAGAGCAAGAGCCGAGTTTCTTGCTGGCTCCTCTCGGTAAGAACAGCTTTACGAAGCAGCAGTAGAATTGAGTAAAATAACCGCTTGTTTACAAGCTTCAAATTCAAATTCAATAAAGATTATTTCGACTTTGAATTTGACTATGTTTCATTAATATTATAAATGTAAAAATCTATTTGTCTGTCTGCCCGTTACGCTTTTACAGCATATCGTCTGGATCAATATTAATGAAACTGACCTAGAATATCAATATATAAAAATGATACAATACATATACACAATAACATACAATATATATACAAAAAAATTAGTGTTTGTCTATGTCCCTTATAGATTCGGACACGGCTAGACCGATTTTAATTAATTTTTCAGATAATTTAAAACGACTTTGGTGGCGATCGGAGTATTTTTTAAATTGCCAATGACAGTTTAAAAAATATTTCGAGGAGAGGTTGAAAACAGACTGAGTCACAGGAACGTTGTCCGGACTGCTAGTATGATATATTTCCTGTTTTTCCTCCTGGAACGGAAATGAATACACAATACACAAATAACGCTATTCGAAACTAAAATTGACGTGAGCAAAATCGATTGTACCAATAGTTAAAAATAAAGTACTTTATAGTTGTTAAAGGTGGCGCTATGAACACCTACTCGACTAACATATGTTTCGTCACACTAAAAGTGTGAATTTTTATATCATCGCCTCACACCCAAGTTGTAGGGGAAGGCAGGGGCACCCACACCACTATTCCATTCATGAGATCAGAGCTACTTGCTACGGACCGAGAATTTGCATAATGATATTCAAGAGCCTCTACAAATTAAGTTAGAAATAGACGCAGTCTATTTATAGTAAACTAGCTTTTACCCGCATCTTCGTTCGCGTGAACTGTAGTCTTGGAATAAAGATTAGCTTCTGTCACTCACCAACCTCGCAAATATCTCCATCACAAAAATCTGATCGCTCTGGAAAGACTGAGATAGATTTATCGTTTTCTCGAGACCATATTTTAATAGTTTAAATAACCCGTATTACTTATATAAAATATATATTAAAATAACTTAAAATAACTCTATCGGCGTAAGCCAAGCGACTTGATATAGAACTTCCTTTAAACTACAGATTTGACTTGACTTTGGTACATCGTGAATAAAAAAAACTTTGATAGGTTGATAATACATGGCGATTCTCAATGTCATCTTATTCCTGTAGAATTTATAGGATTTCTATAGCCTATATGTTACCACGAAGTATCAGGAACAATTGTGCCAAATTTCATCGATATTGGTTCAGCAGATTCGTCGTGAAAGAGTAACAAACATACATTCATACTCACAAACTTATAATATTAGTAAGATAAGATAATATAAGATACGATTAGTACGATATCTTATATGGGGATAAAGTAACGTTCCAATTTTTGAGTATTGGCCTTTTGATAAACAAAAGGCTAGCGCCTGGCTACAATCTCCCTTGATCAAAAGTGAATTATGCAGCCTGTGAACTGCGCTTGCCACAATAGTGCCAATTAATTTTTTTTTGTTATATTTAGCAAATTGTAGGAGTCCGGAACGATAGATGCAGGAATGGGAATTCCACATTTAGGCCATGAGATAGTGATGGCTTATTTCGAGTTCGAAATAATAATATATCGGGAGTTTTTTTGGATATCGGCACCGGAGACTTTATTTTTACACGTTTTTTATTCGTTTCACCTGTATATATGTCACCTACTCCTTTGAACTATATATATATATATATATATATATATATATATATATATATATATATATATAGTTATCCCTTCTAATATAATATTATTTAAAAATATAATATTATTTAAATAATAATATTTTCATTACTTTTGTGTTATGGGCCTCCGCATAGAAGCGCCTAATTCTATAAATTTTCTGTAAAACTATCGGGGCCATGTCTTTATAGAGGTCAGGGCTAAGGATATTCGACAGTATCTTAACTCAACATAAAATTACGACATATCAATGTATTGCAGTAAAATTATTGATACCTTGATGGTTTGACAAACATTTATATTATATTATACTAGCTGTGTCAGCAGCTCCGCTCGCGTGGAAATCTGCGTGTCACAAATTTTTTTCTGGAAATCAAATTTTAAACATAATAGTAGTTATTGTGAGTTAAGCATAAGAGATAGAGACATGTTATCGCTGACTTTTTTCTAGTGGTTTTAAAATCTAGAATTCTCTAGTACATTACTTTAACGCTATAGCCAGCAGAGATACGTATCTCTGCTGGTTTATGCAGCGCACGCGACGCGCAAGCTCCCAGCAAGCAAGTTTTTTAACAACTGCTCGATCTCTTCAACACAATTTACATAATACCGATATGTTCTATTTATCTTAACCAACCGGAAGTGTTGTACTATCTTTTGGTGAAAACCGTAAAAAAATCCGTTCAGTAGATTTCGAGAAAGTCGATTACATACAGACAGACAGCTTTTTGGGACTTTGTCTTATAATCAGTGAAGATTATGAACATTTCTAGAAACGGTTACCCCCTCATTAATCATCAATCAATCAACATATTATCGATGCATTTTTAAGTAACATCTAAAATTGTATTTAAGTATGTATTTAAACTTGTATTTGTAGTATATCTACCAGTTTTCCGTCACCCATAACACAAGTATTAAGTTACTTACTTTGGGGACGGACGACCATGTGTGTAAATGTCCCATATATTTATATTTATTTATTTATTTTAAAACAATATATAACTAACGATTCGATGTGACGTAAGGCATCACTAAAACGGGTGATAGTTTTCCAATGTCGTGACGTAATACTGTCTAGTATATGAACGGTTTAGTTTCTGTGACGTCAACGTATTTATACTCTTACATTGGTTGCTATGTTACCAGACTGCTTGATATTTGAAATTTCTATCTGGATTTGCGTAGGTTGGACAAAAATGTGTTATTTTTGTAACAAGTTAATAGAAATCCCCAAAATTAATATATTTTAACGACTTTATATGTTGCTTACTTAATGTCATTTCTTAATGATGTGATTTAAAATAACGTATTAAAGATTTGACAAAATTCCCGTTTACCGTTTGTGCTTGAATTTCATATACCTACCTACATTTTTAATTCTGATGACAAGGCAATATAGTATGATAATATTCTTGCAAAATGGTAACCATTTAAGTCATGGTAAGAGACCAGACGGTTCAACGCTGGTTCCTTGGGAACGGGGACGGACCCTAATGTGGGTGCCTAAATAAACTGCCCCTCGATAGTAGGCAATCTTAATCAGACTCGATATCCCTCTGCATATCCCTATAGTATTTGGATTACGATTTTCACATAAATTTTCGTTTAAAAATTGTATATATAATATAATATAGAACAGAATAAAATACGTAAAAAGTAACATTTTTTTTGTATTTCTGTATGCAAAAAAAATTCTTATCATTAACACACTTACAAGCATTTTTGAAATCATAGTATTCTATAAGAATTTTTCTTTATTTAATGAATTAATATACAGTAGTACAGTTGTTGGAAGATCTTTACAATTTAAACGTTTAAATTAAAACAAATACAATAAACAAGTAATTACCAAAGCGAGATATAATTAGATTGAATAAGTTGCTTACGTATTAATTTTGCTACCCATTTCATTCCTCGAGACTAGTACGACACTATTTATTTTTAGATAAAAGCAACATTTATAACATTTATTTTATTTAGACTTTGTCATTCATAGCTGTGTCTACATCGTAGGATCGCCATCAAGATATCACAAACTTCAGGACAAGTCTATAGATTATATTTATGTAGATTATTAAAGATTGAGGCCATTTTAATAAAATTAAATGGACTTTGAAATAATTTGATAGAAGTAACATCCATGAGTTTTGTAATAAACACTTGTTCGCTTAACTATTTGTCTTGCGTACTTCACCCTTTCTTCAAGAACAGAAGAGGGTTTTCCCCATTAAGGCACTAAATTCATACATACTTCAATATTCACTCCTCCGTTCCATATAGCAGTAACCCACAAATTAATGACTCTCTTTGCTTGCCTAAACTCTATTAAAATCTGTCCTTATGTCTCTTTTTGCGATACTTAATTTCATTGTTTGTACTTTATTCAAGTAGAGACGAGAGATCTCGTATTATCCCCTCTGGGCACAAGCTTTCTCTCTCCATTTTTGGAGAGAAGGGTTAGAGGTAAGACCCACTTATCTAATCTAACTAAAAATTATTAGATTAAAAGACCCACTACATTGCTCCAATACGGGTTGGTAGGTTATACATATTGCCAGAATTCTTTCGAGATAAGCAGGTTTCTGCACGAATTTTCCTCCACCGAAAAGAGTGATAAATTGTAAATATCAAATACACACAAGTTACACATACGACGCTTTTATATTTACTAGAGGTCGGTCGGTATAGAGTCGGTCGGTGGTCAAAATTCGACCATAATAAATTTAAATTGTAAGTTATTTAACATAAGTTATTAAAACATAATTTTCAAACATTATTAAGGTTATACTGTCAAAGAATAAACTAATATAACCACAGATTTCGCCACGGCTGTTATAAAGCAGTACTATATGTCTATAAACAAAATGATAGATAAAAGAAACAATTTGATATAGTATGTATGCGTGTAACATATACTTGTGTTTGTGTGTTTCAAATGCATGGTAATCGATGTAGTGCTCTATTTATTGGTTTTATTTACTTTATAAGCATTATTATTGAAAACTATTAGCGTTCTACACTTTTCCTACATATAAACTATAAGTGTGCCAAATTTCATACTCCTCCGTCCACGCAATTTTCGTCAAAAGGGGTCCAAAGTTTTTGCTTCACGTATTAATATGTAGATTAGAATCTATAGTAGCTGAATCAGGACATGTCCTATAAGTGCGGTACCACTGGTGACTATGTGTAATCATTCAGCTTAACCTTAGAGCGTAATTGGGTGGTGGGAAGGCGGGGTGGTGGTGTTAGAGAGGGGGGAAGGTGGCGTACCGCGTGGGCTGTCTGTATGAATGAACTGCTGCCAACGTTGCCAAAGAACGCATCGATGTTAATTTCAACACGATTTCGATCACAGAAAGTGCAACGTGGGTGAATTGGTTGGCAACTTATTGGTTACGTTGTCACTAAAGGCGGTCTAATTATGTATTGCGTTTGGCTTGGCTTGATAAGCAAATTGAGTAACGATTTCCTTTATATTCGCCATAATTTAGATAAACGCAGTAAATGTTTTACTTAAACTTAACATTTTTTTTAACATAATTCTTCTGTACCGTAGCAGTAATCAGCATTTACAATTGCACCAATTGTGAGACCGTGCGACTCTTTCGAGAGGATCACGAGTTCAAACCACGGGCAGGCACCAATGAGTTTTGTATTAAAACCAATGTGTCTCATTGTTAATTGCGATTTATCACACCCTTTTCGATGAAGGAAACATCGTGAGGAAACCTGCCTATCTCTATAGAATTCTGGGGATGTGTAACCTATCAATCCGCATTGGAGCACCGTGGTAGATCTTAGCTCTAACCCTTCTAAGAAAAGAGAGAGGAGGCCTACTCCCAGCAGTTGAATAGTAACAGGCCGTTTCTTTTTTTTTACTCTAGCTGTAATGTATTACAAGCAAAGCAGCAATTTTATCAAGGAGGTCACAAATTTAAACCCCGGCTTGAAAATCAACAAGTTTTCCTGATGAGACTTATGTGTCTAATTCATAAGTGCAATTGTCACACGCTTTTCGTCTTATGGAGGTACCTTCCTCTCCAAAAATGGATTGAGGAGGCCTATATCCCAACAGTGGTATAGAAACATGCCGTTACTTAATTTTTTTTACCTCTGTATCTAAACAGAGCGTATTATTCTCTCATGTCATATAAACTAGAAGTTGCTCTGTTAAAAAGTTAACAATAAAACAGCTTTTCAATTAAAATCGTAATATACGAGTATATCTTCCGGTTAATATTTTTTTACATTCACCTCACATTAAACTCTAAACGATTTCCTGAATCAGTTAATTTTTATGAGCTCTTCCTTATATTTATTTGTTTAAAATAGATATCATGTCAGAGATTTTTTAAATTATATTTCAAAATGTCATTGACCGTTTGCTTGTGGGCTTAAGACATTTTCATCAATATCTGCTATTAAAATTTATCTACGTTTTTTATTTTCCTTAGAACCGTATGGTGTAAATATATTCGTTAGCACCTATACATCCATGAATTTTATAATTGAATAGAATTGATTTAATGCTCTATAATGTATAGCTAAGCTGTATAGCAGAGCGGTGAGACCGAAGAGACGATCATGGGTTCAAACCCCGGGCAGGCACCAATGAGTTTTTCTGTTACAACTTAAGTATGTGTCTTCAATTTATCGCACGCTTTTCGTGAAGGAAAACATCGTGAGGAAACCTGCATATCTCTAGAGAAATCTGCATATCACTAGCTGTGTAGGCACCAATCAGTTTTTCTATTAAAACTTATGTGTCTAATTGATAGTTGCAATTTATCACACGCTTTTTTTCACAAGGAAAACATCGTGAGGAAACTTGCATATCTCTAGAGAATTCTGGGGATAAGTGTAACCTACCAATCCGCATTGCAGCAGAGTAGTAGTAGGTCTTAGCTCCAACCCTTCTCTCCAGAAATGGAGAGAGAAGGCCCTATGCCCAGCAGTGGGATTGTAACGGGCCGTTGCTTTACTTTACTTTTTATGAATGTATACTGCATTTATAGAATTTATAATGAACTTTTTAATGTACCAAACATTTTATTGATATATTGATAGTGTGTCACAATGTCTTTCTCGCAAAAATTCTTGCATAAAAACTGGCCTATATGTTGTACATACTCCTCTATTTTCCCCTCAAAGCTCCATCAAAATCAGTTTAACCGTTCCGGAAAACGTACTATTATCATAAACCTTCCTCAATAATTGCAGGCAGTATCTTTTACTAAAAACCGTACAAAAAGCTTTTTAGTAAAGCTTTGCGATTTTGTCGTGGAATCTTTCTTCTGATGATGCTTCGGTTGCGGGGCGAAACGATTGTTGAGTTTGTGATAGTGAAAGTGTGTAGTGCTTGTGTATTGTAGTGGCAGTGGTGGAGGTTTGTGCATGTGTTTTTACGAATCCTGCATGTATCTGGTATGAAAAAACGGATAGTCCACTATACATTTAACACTATATATATTTTCTATTAACTGTATCGCGGATACAGTAAATAGAAAAATAAATTTATAATAATTTTATTACTACTTTTGTATCTTTGATCTTCGCAAAGTAACCCCTAATTCTATAAAAATTGATCATATACAAACATAAAATTTTTGGGGACTTAATGATATGTATAGATGTAAGTACATTGTAATTTCGGAAATAGTAATCAACAAACAATCTTTTTTTACGTAGCATATTGTGCACAAACAGACTTATGGACCACGGACTTTGTTTTATACTATGACACCAACAGTAATTCTCTTCTCATATTCTCTACGATACACTCCGACTTACTACAGACAAAAGACTATAGAAATACTATTGTTATAATTCCACAAATGACAATGCAATTCTTAGAATGTTATGCTAAGGATACATACTAGATACAAATATATGCGATTCATTATAAAAAGTGTCTTCCCATTCTACGAATTCAAGTACGACAGTTGGTTTAGCACAACTGCCACAATTTCTCCTTTATCTTTATATTTGCTACAGCAAAGAATATAGGTAAATTGATACAAATGTAGACCGTTCACATTCGGAAAATAAGTTTTGATTCGCGGTCTCCGTATAGTAACATTGAAGTATATGTATGTTACTGACAATTTAATAAGTTTATTGATAATTTGAAAAACATATAATTATATATTTTTTATCATAGTCTACGTATCATCCCCGTGCTAGTTGTTCATGCCTGATTACGAATTTTACTTCATATGAGAATTGGTAAAGTGTGGAATCGGGCTGCGTAGAATAGACCAAGGTGTCCCAAAAGGCGACTAAGGCAAGTTGACCCCCGTGTGGTATGCGGCTGAGTAGAATAGACCACCGTCATAACTTACCAAGGTGTCCTAAAAGGCGCCTAAGGTAAGTCGAACCCCCGTGTGGTATCCGGCTGAGTAGAATAGACCACCCTCATATCTTACCGAGATGTCGTAAAAGGTGATTAAGGTAAGTTGACCGGCTATGTGGTATCCGGCTGAGTAGAATGGACCACCCTCATATCTTACCGAGGTCTCAAAGGTAAAGGACGACAAAGCTAAGTTGAAGTCAATAGTAATCTCTCGTATAATAAATACCTAGCCAGTAACATGTTGTGCCGATCCCACTTAGAGTGGGCTAAGGGCAGGAGTATCATGATGATGAAAATTATTCAAGGTTGAAAAATGTTATGTTGGAATAATGTTTAGACAAGAGAATATATTAATCGAGACTATAATCAGTGTAAGAATATTTTACAGTACATATTATGAGTCTATGCTCTTTTTTTCGAAAATAGATATCTCGGAATATTTAAGATTCTATTTTGAAACGGTATGCAGTCTTATAGCATTTTCTACTCCCTTTTAATAAGACCTATTTCTATTACTGATCAATCGTAACTCAATTATATTCCTCACTATAAAAAACTATAGGCGGTATGCACATTATCTATTGCCACATCCGGGCCTGCTCGTTTGCCGGACGCGCTTCCGGCTCGACTTGAATGCTCTGGACTTTTGTGCTGTGTTAATCAGGTCCTTATTTTATCGAGACACGATTTAAAGTTATCATGTGCTGGATTGATGAATTGTCCAATGTTTTCTATATCTTAAATTCGTAGATCCAAAATTAGCATCCTAAAAGTACTTATCCTTTAGGATCCTGATGTACAAATGATGATCGTAAATCCATACATACATAGAGGATTTTTTCTGATGCTAGTAAGTCGTTTTCACTAGAGACCTCTCAGCGTTACTAAATACTATTATTATTAGATACATTCATTTCTTGGCATTATTATATACATTCTTATATCACATAATTACTCCACTTCAGGTTGCCCTACATCGTGGTCATCCATGAAGTATGTAGGACAATCTTTCTAGACTTTCATAAGCCTTATTGAAGCTTGCTAATCCCGCCTGAGCAGTCAATAAAAGTTGTCACCAACAAATGCCAACATAGTATCAACAAATGGCCACACAGTAACAAATAATGGACATATTAATAGGACACATGACTCAAGATAGCAGGCAGACGCTGGATACAGAAGGCACAAGACAGTATGGCGTGGAAAATAGGAGTAGAAGAGACCGTGTGCAGTGTTCAAGTGCAACCGACTTGCAATGGTTGAAGAAAGGTTGAAGTCTGGACAGTCATCAAAAATTAAGGTAGTCCATATTTCCACTATTTAATTTTAGTCACGTTTTTTCAGCTTTTTAGTTCGCTAATCTATATCCATACTATTATTATAAATGTGAGTCTGTCCGTCTTTCTATTATATTTATCTGTCTTTTACGCTTTCACGAGTAAATCCCTGGACCACTATTGATGTAATAAAAATCAAGCCGCTGATTGATACAAAGTCATCCAATGCCATTTAGTACAATAGAAGCTACCAGGGCTAATATATGAATTTAAAAAATCACGTTGTTCTTTCAGTAAATAGCAAAAATAGTTTGCATTCAATATATCTTTCATTAACATTGAAGTTTAATTGGCGTCGGCCAATGAAATTGTGTATATAATTTGTTTTATGTATATGATTGTATTTTTTCTTATTTTTGTCCAGTGACTGCGTTACGGTTGGTCCAAAACTAAACATCCTTTTGGAATTTAGAAACGGATGACGGATGCGTGAATATTATCTGGCGCTGTGTCCGGCGGCCTGGCGGCCGGATGCGCGTCCGGCACGACCGATTGCTCTTGAATAGTCTATGTTATGTAAATTATGAAATAAGGCCTTTTATATGACTTGCTGTCGTAATCCTAGCCGACACTCGCCCACTTTTGAACATATGCCTCTTCTATAGTTGTTTTTATCGATTCGCATCGATATATCCAACTTCCTGTATTGGACTGTAGAATATAAATCAATATAACATTACACATTTTGATGAAATACGCAGTGTGGTCGGGTTTTCAATTTCCAACAGAAGATGCGATTTATATTATCGACTACGAGTTTTAACTATTTGGCCATCGTGAACTATTCAACGTGTTCATATGTGTAGTGAAATAGGTATTCTTACATTTACATTATATTTTTAGCAATTTATATTGTAATAAAATAAAGATATACAAAAGTATAATTAAATTTTTTGTTGTGCATAAAAATATACTAAATTCTAAAAATTGACAACATGTAAGTAGTTATAAGTGTACAATTTTATAAAAAGCAACCGCCGAGATTCTTGCTGGCTCTTCTCGGTAGGAAAAGTAGACAACTCTTGTTTACAAGTTTTTTTGAATAAAGAATATTTTGAATTTTCAATAACTCTATGTCCATATTAGGCCAATTAATTCATTGATGTACGTAACACGTCAAAGGTCTTATTACCATTATCGGTGTCGCAACGCGAGCTCTTCCTGCAGCGACACCCGACCCCCGTAACGCGACACCCGCACACCGTTCACAATCCCACAAATGCGGTTGATATGCAACTCATGCCGAGTAATAGAATCGCGATGAAATTATCGTCCTTTATTCCGGTTTGATGGTTTTGAATATAATTCGAGTTTAACAACCACCCGCTACCATAATCATGAAGTAGAGTTGACGATTCAAACACTTGTTCACAAGTTTTCTTGAATAAAGAATATTTTGAATTTGAATTCTCCTGCCCTTTTCCCACTAAGTGGGGTTGGCACATCATGTTTTAAACATGAAACATGTTTTGGCTACCTATTCTACGACTGGCCGCCTGCCTGACGTCAACTTACCTTAGCCGCTTTTTACGATACCTCGATAAGAAATGAGGGTGGTCTATTCTATTCAACCGGATACCACACAGCGAGTCAACTTACCATAGTCTCCTTTTACAACACCTCGGTAACAAATGAGGGTGTTCTATTCTATTCAGCCGGATACCACTCAGCGAGGCAACTTATAATAGTCTCCTTTTACTATACCTCGGTAACAAATGAGGGTGGTCTATTCTATTCAGCCAGATACCACACGGCAGCTACAATTATCCGCTAAAATTTATTCAAATATTCTTACATCTACCTCTTACTTTACAACAAAGTACAACTATGAGGAGCATGGAGTCGCTCGTGTTCGCAGGAACAACCTCCAGCACCCTTCACTTATCCTCTGGGTAGTGCTAAATGAGCTGACAACGCTGAGTATAGGGCAGCAGATATGATAACTCCGAAGAACTCAAAGCAAAAGGGAAACCACTCTCGAGAGATAATCCCTGATCTCTTGGATAGGGACTATCGCTATTGCGATGCTCAGCAGTGACCACACGACTCAAGAAGACACCTATAATCAGTTTAGGGAAGGGGTGTCGAAAACCTTTTAAGATTAAACAGCTGTAAGTGAAAATTTAATAAATCCATACTAATTTAAATGCGAAAGTATGTGTGTCTGTGTCCTATTCTATCCGTTACGCTTTCACGACTTATCTACTAAACCAATATTTATGAAATTACCAAACAATTGAAGCTTGTAGCTTGTTTGTTGTTTGTTCTTTGGGAATCTTCAATTTTTCACTCGGTTAACATCTAAGATATACCCCGGTATATGAGCTATAATTATGCCAAATATCAATATTGTTCTAGCGGGTAACCCGTGAAAGCTTGACACACATACAGACTTTCAAATTGATAATATTAGTATATTTAATAAGTAAGTATATTTAATTATGCGTATGGAATTAGAGAGCTGCAACTTTGGAGAGACGCGCGGGATTCTCGAGCCGAAGGTTGCTGACTACTGGTTCTGGAAAACTGCGCGTGCACAAGTTATCAACCCACGTTTGTCAGAACGACTACAACCCACTGGATTAAGCAATTAAGCTTAGCATAAAATGTACCAATTGTTTGATTCATAAATCATTGCTAAATACAGGTTTTCTCCACCCACTAGGAGGACTTTAGCCAAGATTAGTTGTTGCATTACGGGCGGGATCTCGAGCCCTTATTGTCGTCAGTTACGATAATAAAAAATTTAAAAAAATACCTCCGGATATATTGTATAATTAAATAGTAGAACAAACAATAATTTTAAGCGGATTCTTTATTATATTTGATGATAAAAACACGTTTTTATAAAGTTTTCTTGAATTTTTTCACTATTTCATGATGATAATTCGTTGGAACACTAAAGGTATATTACCAACAGTTACACTCTATTATTTTTATTTAACATTTTGAAAAGCGAGTACAGGCATTACTTAAATAGAGTTTCCAATCACTAGATTATGTTTTATAATACCATGTTATATTTGTTGATGAAAATAATTAAATTATTTTCATCAACAAATATTATATGTTTAAATATTATAATAATATATGTTTGTTGTAGGGAAATACATTTTCTCAAACAAAATACATTATGATTAATGAGGTTCTGCTTTGGATACACGTGTACAAAAAAAAACTAACGTGAAGCTTTGAGCGTGAAGCTATCAGTCCAAAAATCTTAGAGGAATTGGTACAAGTTTCAGCCGTTTATACGGCTACGCATTGTTTGAAGACAGATATATTTTTCCGACGTGTATAAACATTTTGTCAATTAGTGTTTATCAAATTTGACCTGTAATAAATAACGTTGCAAAGTATTGACATCCGTCATCTTAGTACAAACCAAAAACAAGGGTTTATACGTTATATTTTAAACAATGTAATTTGTATTTTTGTACATAAAAATATAAAGAATTATAAAACGATAGGTGATGTATATAATAGACAAAGTAGGAACCGACATAAGCTTGCGACTCCTGCTTTGCGCCTAGCAAAAGTACGTAAATCGTTTGTGGGTATGGGTATAAGATTCTATAATAAAATTCCGAAATCAATTTTGGCCATACCATTACAGCAGTTTAAAAACACTGTTAAAAAGAGGCTAATACAGAAAGCCTATTATACTGTTGAAGATTACTTAAGGATGTGTGGATATAGATGCACTTCTACCCTGTACAAGACAATAATAACTAAATGTAACTAGTTTAAGATTTATATATATTTTTTAAAACCGCCGAGTTTCTTGCTGGTTCTTCTCGGTACTCGCTTTCCGAACCAGCAGTAAAGTTGACGATTCAAAAGCACTTGTTTACAAGTTTACTTGAATAAAGAATATTTTGAATTTGAATTTGAATATTGTTACTATTAGATTATATTACATAAAGACTAAAGAAGTTTTAGTTGTAGCGAATTGCTATTAATAAACATACTTGTGGCAAACATATTTTATTTTGCTAATAAATTTATTATATGCATTTCAAAGTAATTATAATAAAGTGCTTGATGTGTTGGTATAAAAGCTTTAAAACTTAATATTGATGCAGAAAACTTACTTTTATAGATCTATAAAAGGACCAACATAAAATTGACTTATTTAAAGTTTACCGCAAACTTATATGAGAGTTAAATGACAATAAAAAATCACGTAATAGGCATAAGTAAAGTAACGAACTAACTCACTGCTAAGGCCTCATCCTCCGTTTTGAAGAGAAGGATTGGAGCTACAACTTAGACACTGCTCCATTGCGGATTGGTAGGTCACACATATCCTTAGAATTCTACAGAGCAAAGCTGGTTTCGCTGGTTCATTGTTCTCTTTCCAGGGTTCGAACCGGTGACCCCCTGGAAAGAGCCGGTGTCACCGCTGGTCTGTCACAGCTGACTATAATAGGTATAGAAGTGAGCCAATCAAAAAATAGAAATAAATTCCAAAAATATATGTATGTAAATGTGTTGCAAAAATATATGTATGTAAATTTCCCTTTATTATTATTAACGGCTGCGCTAAAGCTGTGATAGCCCAGCGGTTAGACCGTGCTACTTTTTCTAGGGGGGTCAAGAGTTCAACTCCTGGGCAGGGCTCTAGTGTCTTTTTCTGAAAAAAAAAACTTGTATGGCTAATTGATAAAATCAATTCATCACACGCTTTTCGGTGAATAAAAACATCGTGAGCAAACCTGCATATAGATAATTCTGGAGATATGTGTAACCTACCAATCCGCATTGGGGCATCGTTGTAGGTCTTAGCCCCAATCCTTCTCTCCAAAAACGGAGAGGAGGCCTATGACCAGCAGTGGGATTGTCATATGTTGTTACTATCCTTTTTTACATTATTAACGATTATCTAGAATCTGTCCAAACTAGACGTTGATCCGACCACCCGACTCTCTTTTCCCCTTCTCGTCCCAAATTCTAAGTATCCCGGTTGCGCGCTATCATTGCTTTTATTCCATTTTTCCTTTCTAAAACCCCTATGTCAATGCCTACATACTATTTTCTTCTGTTTATATATAACCTTAAACTTAATTTTTGCATATACAGGCTTTTAAGAGTCTCATTATCATAACATTGATCTTAATGCCATCTCGAAGGGAGAGATGGAAAAAAATTATAATTGGCAATTACAGTACCAAAAATGTAATTACGATCCACTGAAATTGTACACAAAGAATATCAAATTATGGTACCGCACAAAACAAGTTTCGCGTATTTATTACGTTAATAAAATATATCATATAAGCGAAACGAGTCATCTGAATGGGTAGGCGAGCTACACCTACGGCAGCGCGTAGGCCGATATCATACAATAAGCACATATTTTTATCATCAGGCGACCGCTCGCGACGTACTGGCGACTTAGAAACATTGCTCGGAATCACTTTAACATGAGTTGAAATTATCAAGCAATATAACAGAACTAACTACTTTGCTATAATCCGCACGGGTTAGGTGAATGCATGCAAAGCCAATGTGTACGAAGCAGGCAAAATCTACGTACCTTATACATGCAGGACAAGCCACCACATGCACCCCAAGGCGCAATTCACCAGCAACAACGCACACAAAAGCAGCACACACACCCACCACCACAATCTCGACGATCGTTTCGCCCCGAAACCGAAGCATCATCAGGAGGATAGGCTCCACGACAAAAATCGTACTGCGCCGCGCTACCCATACAAGCAGTCTTAAATACCCATTTCATATTCAGTTCATTTCATATTCTCCACACTTGTGATAAGGGACTTCGACTCAATACGTTAGAGCAACTTGAGATAATAAAAAATAACAATGGTCACTTAATTAACGAGCAAGTAAATGTATCTAGTTCCGTTTTGCTAAATGTGTTCGGAGGGGAGGGTATTGGTGGGAGTTGAACTATTTAAGACTGCTTGTATGGGTAGCGCGGCGCAGTACGATTTTTGTCGTGGAGCCTATCCTCCTGATGATGATTCTATAATAAAATTCCGAAATCAATTTTGGTCATGCCATTACCGCAGTTTAAAAACACTGTTAAAAAGAGGCTGATTTAGAAAGCCTACTATACTGTTGAAGATTACTTAGATGATAAGGATGTGTGGATATAGGTGCACTTCTACCCTGTACAAGACAGTAATAAATAAATGTAACTAGTTCTAAGATTTATATTTTAAAAAGAGCAACCGCAGAGTTTCTTGCTGGCTCTTCTCGGCAGGAACAGCTTTCCGAACCAGCAGTAAAGTTGACGATTCAAAAGCACTTGTTTACAAGTTTACTTGAATAAAGAATATTTTGATTTGATTTGATTTGATTTGATGATGCTTCGGTTTCGGGGCGAAACGATCGTTGAGATTGTGGTGGTGGGTGTGTGTGCTGCTTTTGTGTGCGTTGTTGCTGGTGAATTGCGCCTTGGGGTGCATGTGGTGGCTTGTCCTGCATGTATAAGGTACGTAGATTTTGCCTGCTTCGTACACATTGGCTTTGCATGCATTCACCTAACCCGTGCGGATTATAGCAAAGTAGTTAGTTCTGTTATATTGCTTGTAATATGGAATTCCGCAAAGTAACGCCTGCTTCTATAAATCATTTGAAATTATCAAATCAATTAAAAGTTGCAATGGCAATGGGCGGGGCACGTACTACGTAGAATGGCGACCACTAGAAAATACAGCATTGGTAGACCCCTACGAGGTAGACTGACCACATCAAAAACAACATCAAAGGCATAAGACCGTATTTTGTGGAGACCCCTTAAGGAGGCATGTGTTCAGCAGTTGACGTTAATCGGTTGAAGAATTGAAAATCGTAATTAATTATATTCTTATGTATGTATGTATATTCTATGTTATTATATATATTACATGTAATTTATATATTACATAATATTTTTATTTGAAAATTGGAGATGTACGTGTATAGACGAAATAGAAACCGACATAAGCTTGCGGCACCTGTTTTGTGTTTTACAAAAGTCATTTGTGGGTTTTAGTAAACGATTCTTTCATAAAATAAAATACGCACCATAATTAATTTTAGTCTCACCATTATATCCTAAGAATAAGTATTAAAAGGAGGCTCGCACAGAAAGTCTATACAGGATTTCATAAATGATAAAAATATGAGGATTTAACAACTCCTCGACTTTGCAGAACATAACATTTAAAAATAGTTACCGCCGTGTCTCTAGCTTTTCTCGGTAGGAACAAATAAATAAACTACTTTTTATAAATAAATAGCAATAACTTACACGGTCGTCCGTCACCAAAGTAAGTAATTTAATACTTGTGTTATGGGTGACGGACAACTCGTGATACTAATAAAAAAAACTGAAAGTTGCAATTGCAGTGTAATCATAAACACTTACTTGTAGCAAAATTGAACTTGAATATATAATATTTTGATTATATCGGTTACTGTTTTAATCAATGAACGATATTACAATATACGAAACATTTAAATTACAGTACGCAATAATGTAACTATCTATTTCGGTAGCCCTCATGGACACTATTTGGAGTCGTTGGTGCGTAAATATCACGACCTCTTCGTATCACTTGAGCGGCAAACTTTATAAAGCACCGGATTTAGAAGTCGACATACGGTTAATTGTTCTTTTCCTCCTTTACTTATATAGAACGAAAAAATACATAACGTTAATGAAATCGAAACTTACTATTACTGAAACCCGAGGTCAATAACCGAAACCAGTTTCAAAATAGGTTTCCGAGCCCTGCTTAGAAACATTGACCGCATGTCTCTACGTCGCCAATTTGTGTAGATAGATTGATAAAGACTACTCTACAACCAGATTGACACAATTATAAGCATTATCTCTGTCCTGAGCGAATGGTGTCATTTAAGTCGTCTGGATTGTTAGATTTGCCTATAGCGACAGACGTCTTTATTTATATCAACAAGGTACTCTAATAAACTATAAGTAAAATAAGCTTTTTCACGGGCAAAATATAAATACATAACTATCTTGAAATATTAAAGACTCTATGGCTGCGAGAATCCAGCAGCGCGACCACGAAGAAAATATAAAGGATTATCGTGTTGATGCACCGATACTTATGTTTGTTAATGTTTCATAAGAAAAAACGTCAGTATATCCATAATAAATAATGATAAAAACATTATGTGGAGACCTGTATAACTCTTTACGGGATTTATGCAACCAGTCAGAGCTTTGACCCTTCTCTCCGACTTTGGGATAATAAATTAGTAGTATCCTGTTACTATCTCACTGGGTATAGGCCTTTCCGTTTTCTTGAGAGAACGGTTGCAGCTAAAACCTAACATCTTTAATGCGGATTGGTTGGTTACACATACCTCCAGAATTCTCTAGAGATAAGGTTTCACGATGTTATCCTTCACCAAAAAACGTGAGATAAATTGCAATTATCAAATAGACACACTAGTTTTATTTACATAAAACTCATCGTGCCTGCCTAGATTTGATTCTGTGGCCCTCTCGCGAGAGTCACACAGTAGAAGTACAGTTTCATATACGAAATCTTCTATATTGCAAAATACAGAATAAGTCACAATACTACCAATAATATATTCCATGATTTAACATTCAACTCGACAGGATATCGAGCTAGATTTATTGGTACTACAAAATAAAAACAAAAAAGAGGCCCGTTGAATATATTCATGTTGCACTTGCCGTGTATAGGCAAGAAACTTGTTTCTTATTTATGAATTCTCTATAATGTAATTTTTCTTAAGAATAGATATCTAAAGTGGAATAAGAAAAAACATTTATCCATTGTAACTGACGTCAGAATTCCAAGTGGAAGCCGCCTCACCCGTGCCGCGTTTACATCTTTTATTTATAGAGGATTGATTGATGAAGCGAAACGTCGTATGAATGAATCGATTTATGGTTTTGTTGAGCGGACACTGTTTATGTGGCCGCTTGACGTCAGGAATCTTAAACGGGGAATGGATAAGCGTTGGTATCCTAACCGTTCCTACCTACAACCGACCGGCCAACATCGTGACTTCAAATAAAGAAACATAATGTATATTAAATTTATAAAACCGTGACTGTTCATATCCTAATACATATTTATCTTATACTAGATTTTAAGCGCAATTTCGTTCGCGTGGAATTTCGCGTTCTTATTATTTGAGTAAACCATAACACATTAATTATGGTTAAAGTGGGTTAATCTTAAAAACTAGACATACGCTGTCGCGGACTTTTATGAAAAACTTTTAGAGCGGAACAATTTTGTAGTACATGATTTTTTAATAACTTTCATGGTTTACTTAGCGCACATAAGGAAAGCTTTAAATTTTGCCGTTTTAAATATTTTCTATTGCTGCTCCTCTCCTATTCATCTTAGCGTGATGGTATATATCCAATAACCTTCCTCGACTATCTTACACTCAAATAATTTTTCAAATCGGTCCTGTAGTTCCTGAGATTTGCGCGTTCAAACAATCAATCAAACAAACAAACAAACAAACAAACAAACTCTTCAGCTTTATGTATTAATATAGATATAGATATAAAATTATTCTCTCACAACGTTAATTACCGTACATCTTCGAAACGGCTTGGCCGATTTTTATGAGATTTTATATCCATATTCAGTAGGTCTGAGAATCGGCTGCTGTCTAATTTCCATACCCCGTGATAACAACCGTTAGGTTGTCTACTTCATAACCATTTTTTATTTAAATTATTTTTTGCATAAAATTTATTTTTTTATAATATACACTAGAAATTCCCTAGAAATGTGAAACAATAACAAGAACATAAAAATGAAGAAACAACTCTCGTGGACACTGACGTGAACTGTCATGGAGTCTATCTCCTGAAGAGACTTCGGTTATGGGGCGAAATTATGGTTAAGATTGTGGTAGAGAAAGTATGCAGTGCTTGTGTATTGTTGTGTTACAGTCGTGTATGAGTTTTTACTAATTCTACATTTAACAGTTATGAGAATAGATTGTACACTCTACATTTAGCATTGCATATATTATCTTCTTTCGCTTATTGCAGCAAAGTAATATTTTCTTTATTTTTGTGAAGCTTCATCATCCTCCTGCCCTTATCCCACTCTTAGTGGGGTCGGCACAACATGTTGGCACATGATTTGGCTATGCATTGTACGACCGGCCGCCTACCTGACATCAACTTACCTTAGTCGTATTTTACGACCCCTTGGTAAAAATGAAAGTGGTCTACTCTACTCAACCAGATACCACACGGTTGGTCAACTAACTCTAGGGGTCTTGTCGCATTTTACGACACCTCGGTAAGAAATGAGGATGGTCATTCATAGAATTAGACTTTTGTGAAGCCTAATTCTATTAATTACTACTACTTATTTTGATTAAAATCATAGCATTATATCTATTTGTGACTCGTATAAAACAATTGTGCCTCGTTTGACGACGGCAGGTGTTACGGATTCGCGTTGATCCACGAGTCAAATCTATTGCGCCTATTAAGACCAACTAAAAGAGCGAGGATTACGCACGTTTCGAGGCAAGCGGTCTAATTGTTTAATTTCGGTCTTGAGATAGGTTAGCGATTGGCGGTTGCTCAACTCGTTATCATCATCGTTTGTAGAGCCGCTTCCTGCGCGATGACCTGCCTTATCGTGTGCGACTGCAGTGCCCGATGCGACTTCCAATAGGTCAGTTGTAAAACGAGTGAACGGAATATGGAAGAACGCATGTTCAACTCCACCTATTTGTTTGACTAAACACATATACTTTACGGAAAATAATTATCGCCCATTAATAACAGAAGTAGTGAACAATCGTGACTGCAGTGGCCAATGCGCCTACTAATAGTTCAGTTGTAAAACGAGTGAATGGACTATGGAAGACCGCATGTTGTTCTCCAAATATTTTTTTGACTGAACAAATACTTTACGAAAATGACGGTGATAGCCGTGCGACTCTTTCGAGAAAGTCGGGTTCAAACCTCGGGCGGGTACCAATTTCTATTAAAACTCATGTGTCTAATTGATAATTGCAATTTATCACACGATTTCCGTGAAGGAAAACATCGTGAGGAGACCTGTTTATCTCTAGAGAATTCTAGGCATATGTGTAACCTACCAATCCGCATTACCGCAGCGCGGTAGGTCTTAGCTCCAATCCTTCTGTCCAAAAACGGAAAGAGGAGGCCTATACCCAGCACTGATACTTTACGAAAGAAAGATGGCGTTTATTACATAAGACAGTCAATAATTGTTTTGCCGTCGTCACGAAATTAACGACGATAGCAAAACTTTGCAATTACGTTGTCGATTTCACAGACAGAGACAAACCGACATTTTTACGAGTAGATATATTTACTGTGTCGTAACATCATAACTGGTTTTACGATGTAAGAAAACATACTAAGGAAGCTAACATATCTGAGGTGATGTGCGTGACTTAACAATCTGCATTGGATCAGCGTCGTCAAAAGGAGACAAAAAGCCTTTGCTCAATAGTGTGATAGTAACAGGCGTCTACTTTATCGGGAAGGTTAAACTAAGGCCCAGTTTCCACCAAACCGATGATGCGTTTTAAACACCAATATTCTTCTTCTTCTTCTTCGTCAATCGATGGACGTCCACTGCTGGACATGGATTTTACACGGGATCATCAACACCATCAGATATCGTCATTAAGACTAAGCGCATAGCAGATGGGGAAATGACGATATCTGATTAGTGTTCAAAACGTATTTCCTCTCCGCTTTGGTGGAAACAGGGCTTAAGTTCATTTAAAATCATCATTCTCCTAAACCTACTCTAAGTGGGGTCGGCACAACATGTTACATGTTGCCACATGATTTGGCTACGTATTTTACGACTGGCCTGCCTGACGTCAACTTACCTTAGTCGCCTTTTACGACACCTCGGTAAGAAATGAGGGTGGTCTATTCTATGCAGCCGGATACCACACGGCACATACCTTAGTCGCCTCTTACGAAAACGCGGTAAGAAAGGAGGGTGGTCTATTCTATTCTGCCGGATACCACACGGCTTTAAGTTCATAAAAAAAAAGTTCATTAAAAATACGTTTGCTACATTATGTATATAATAGATTTATTTACTCTTACTTCGTTGATAAGGAAACTAATAAAAAATACTTATTTAAAAAGGTAAAAGCTTATTTACTTTCAGTTGAATTATCAAGTAATCACGTGAGAAGGCGATTAAATGTATTAACAGAAATAAATTCTGTTAAACACAACAAATAGTTCAATGACGCTGAAGCAGTTCAAATTAAAGATATCTAAAAAGAAATAAAACTAGTCGAAATATCGCAAATATACAAAAGGAGCCGCCGATAAGAGACTTTCGTTCTAAATATAGATGTCTAGATTTTAATAAACCAGATTTGTGACGCGAATTCAGCCGAGTTCATTGATAAGAAGAGCTTGTCGAACATAGTAATTTTAGTTTGAAATAACTGCGTGTATAAACGTTTGTGTACCAAATTTGAAGAGATAACCCAATGGTTAAATAACACTATTAGTGATAGCGAGTTAATTAAAAAATTTTATGCTAAGTTAACGTTTTCACTGCGTTAAGCATGTTGCGGTGAAGAAAAACGTCATAAGAAAAACTTTTTGGGAGGTTATTTTCTGAATCGCTTTAAAATAGTCAATTTAGTAAATACTAACTATATAGGTGTTATACTATAGTAGGTAAGTCAGCCTAAAATGTGCTGTCTTACTGCGGCGGGAACCGTTAACGCCGCATAAAGAGCGAATAAATAAGGGCCCCGTAAGGACTCGAAACTAGTCGGGCTCTATATAGAATAAGACGTAAGTATAGCCGGTTTCTATACATTAACGAAATACCACTTACGATAATCCAAATTCAAAAGAAACTTAAATTCTTACTAAATATTCCAAATTAAATTAAAATAATATTATGAGTAGGCTGGGATTTCTAGAACTTAAATAAAAGATCTCTATATGTGCTTGCTCTACGTATTACAGTCGCTTTGATCCCAGACCTATTGGCTGCGTGACGGAGTCATCATAATGTCATCTTTATTACTTATTATCAAAATTTGCCCGTCTCCAGCTGTATTAGGCTTCAAGTTTTTTAAATATGTAGACAGTTTGACTACAAATAAATTACACATTATATTCGTATTTATTATTCCATACTTGAGGGCGCACAGTATATCAAATATATATCTCATGTTTATACAATAATTTACACTTAAACAAGATAAATATAAAATGTGTTGTATATGTCAGCACCACAATCATAAAAAACAAAAACAATTAAATGAAAATAATAACATATTAAAATACACTAAAATATGAATTAAAGTGGGTTGTGTATGTATTTGTGTGTTTCTGTCTTAATTTGGTGTGTGCGTGTGTGTGTATATATCTATATTTATACTTATTATAAAAAAACAAAAACCAAAATCCAAAAAGCTGTCTGTCTGTACGTAATCGATTTTCTCAAAATCTTATGAACGGATTTCCGTACGATTTTCACCGAAAGATAGTGCAACACTTCCGGATGGTTTGGGTAAACAATACGTAAATAATATGTAAATTGTGTTTAAGAGATCATGCAGTTATAAAAAAACTAGCTTGCTGGGAGCTTTAGACGCATGCGGTGCGTATACTAGCAGAAAAACGCTAAAGTAATGGAGTAGAGAATTGTAGATCTAGAGAATTGTATTTCTATGTAGATGTGTATTATTAGATCTATAAAAATACTACATAAAGTCCGCGATAGCATGTCTCTAACTCTCACTGTTAACTCACAATGTTCAACATTTCGAAAATTCGTTTCGTAAATCTCTGAACTCCACGCGGCCGAAGCCGTTGTTGGCATAGCTAGGATATATATATGAGATTTGACCATAATAAAAATATAATTTATAACAATAATTTTACTAAGCATTCATAGTGTTAATGTAATTAATTACATTTTATTTTAAGTTTATATCTTATAGTGTTACTACTGTGATTAATTGTAGCTAAGTTTTGTAAAAAGCCCGGCATACATTATTTTCTTAATCATATTTTTTTCAGGTCGTTCCTCGTGTTAATGTTATTAAATTAGTGATATTTGTAAAAAAAAGGGCAAATGCTGCAACTTGAAGGAGTAGTAAAGTAACCGCCTCTTAATATCCCACTGCTGGGTATAGGCCTCCTCTCTCCGTTTTTGGAGAAAAGGAATGGAGCTAAGACCTACCACGCTGCTCCAATGCGGATTGGTAGGTTACACATATCCCTAGAGTTCTCTAGAGATGAGTTTCTTCACGATGTTTCCTTCGCCGAAAAGCGTGTGATTAATTGCAAATATCAATTGGTTTCTGCCCCGGTTTCAACCCATGTTCGTCTGTAGAGAGTCGCACGGTCTCACCATTGGGCTATCACAGCAGGAGTAAATAAAATAACAAGAAACGACGTGATACTTTTACGTGACAAGATCACGTAAAACTTGACTGATATTATTGTCTGAAATTCGTATTCCAAAAAACTTCTTGACTTAAAATATATATTTATATTTTTACCAGTTCTCTGTAACTGATAACACAAGTATTAAGTTACTTACTTTGGAGTGTGTATTTTTTAAATTTTTAAATTACTCGTTCTATCTATTTCAATAAAATCTTTAATTAATTGTTAAGAAAGGTCAGTCGCTCAGCGGAGCTCAAAAAGAATGGTTATAATAAGTATAGTTGAAGTATCTCTACGCGAATTAATCAACAACGAGTAGATCCGGAGAGCTAAATAGCAACTATGAAATATCCTACTAATATTATAAATGCGAAAGTTTGTAAGTATGGATTGTTACTCTTTCACGGAAAAACTATTGGATGGATTTGGATGAAATTTTACAGTTATATAGGTTATACATCGGAATAACATATAGGCTACAATTTGTAATCATATTATGTAATATGACGATACATGTCAATAAAGTGGGAAAAAATCAGGCCTCTGAAAGCTATATTGGCGTACGCTGCCTAAACCATTGGAGTTACATAAACATGATGTACCGTAGTATTGTTCGTCTAGAATAGTCCTAAATTAAAGTCCGCAACAGCATATATCTACCTTTTACGTGGAAGCCGTCACTTTCGAAGTTAGACATATGAAATTTTGAGTATGAACAATTAAATAAATATATATAGCTAAATGATCTGTCAAGAATACTTAATGTGGTAGATCAAATTCCACGCGAGCGAAGCCGCGGGCAAAAGCTCGTTAATCATATTTTAGAAATTAATGCCCAATTAATGCCCGCAAAATAGCGTGCACGCAATATCGAGTTGTCTATTTTTATTTTAAAAGAATTAGCAATAAAAAATCGTAATTTTTTTGTCGTCAATATATCATATATAACTTACAACTGACTACTGTTTGTGTTTTATGGTAATACATACTTAGTTTTCACTTTTCAAGGCCGTCTTGGAATGAATTAAAACCATTAGCTTGTTTTTGCTCTAAGCTGTTATACATAATATTATATATAATTATCTACAAAGGTGTAACATTCAGAGCAGTAGAGCGCGTCGAATTTTAAACATGCTTATCCTTATGTGAGCAACTATTTTGAATTATCATTTTGTTCTACTTTAATTCTAAATACGCAATTTGATATACTAAATAATTCCAATACGTTTTCAAAGATCAGACGAACTTATCCACTTTTAGACATAAGATTTTTCAAAGTACAAGAACGGTATTTCCCGAGATTTTTCCGATGGGCTGGAGAGCCAGCCAAAATGCAAAATTTTTGTGACCACCATTCTAGAACTTTCTAACCCCAGCAGCTAAACGTTCTAGATCAAGCTAGTCCTGTAATGTTTTAAGGATTAAAGATACTTGCGAAAATCGCATAAATCCGATTTGACAATACTTAAAATCATTTGTTTAGGAAAAGCATCAAAATAATGATTAGACTTAAAAACGTAATCTCAAATGTATAATAATTAGTTTCTTTTAAGATATTACATATACTGACCTCAATTTTGGGCAACAAATGCTAGTCCCTTACATTAAGAATGTCTAATTAATTTAATGTCACAGTACTAGTAAATAGTATGCATTAAGATTTCTTACCAGCAGGTCTACCGTGGTACTCTTATTGCGATTCAATTGAAGACGTAAAGGAAATTGTTTTGCTTTTTCATACCATGGCGTCTTAAAGACGCACATTTTAAGTCGTTGCCGAATGAGCTTACGGAATACGTCCTACAAACATGTGAGTAAAAGAGACAGAGTTATCTGTATTCCATATAACGTTATCCTTTTCAAACATTACGACCCCAATGCAATTCACACTTCATGGTACGAATAGAAAGCGGTCGTCGTTTACGTCTTCGATTGAGTCGCAATAAGAGTTCATGGTAGACCTGCAGTACGGCACCGAAGATTAATGACGGCAATCCTTAAAGAGAACATATAAACAGATAGCCCTTTTTATTCTCGCAATAACGAATGGTAACATTATTCACGGAGCATCGAACAATCTGACTGCCACTGCATCATGCATTTCGGGGCACAGGTCAAGGAATGCGATCGATAAATAGCAAGATTTGACAGTGAAATAGCGTGTTTACGAACACAAACGCTACGAAACACCTCCGACGCCCCAAGCTCTCACAATGACATGAATAATCCATCTTCCATGCACAGGTCAAAAGATCTACGGCCCGACGTCCAAACACACAATAAAAGTGCAGTCGAGACGTGGCAGTACACTGACCGAAAAAATCTGAAATTTAAATGGTTTAGTGTCCATGATGTAAAAAAAATTATTTGAAATATGCAAGATTTCTGAGACTTAAGTTGATATGGTAAAACTGCTGTGATAGCTCAGCGGTAAAATCGTGTGACTCTCTGGAGACGAATATGGGTCCAAACTCCGGGCAGGCATCAATGAGTTTTTCTATTAAAACTTATGTGTCTAATTGATAATTGCAATTAATCACACGCTTTTCGGTGAAGGAAAACATTGTGAGGAAACCTTTGGTGCCTGACAGGGGTTTGAACTCGTGAATCCCTCGAAAGAGTCACTTACTTTCGCCGCTGTTATATACTACTAAAAACATAATAAATGTAAAATATTGTGTTTGTAGAGGTGGTGTAAGGGAGGGGTGTAAGGAGGAAACTCGTCCCAGTCAGTTTCTTCAAATGTCAACCTCACCTGCACGTGGTACACCCTGCAAATAAACCGACGAGGCTCTGGCGACCGACTAATGGCGGTATAACCATTCTTCAGCTGACTTAAATATAACAGACCGACAGCGGGCAACAGCGTTGTCGGTGCGAAATGGTCAGCACTGCGATCACCAACCCGCATGCCAAGCGTGGTGATTATTGGCAATACCCTTAATGGATACACGTAAAAAGCCACAGCCCCTAGTTCCCGGCAGCCCCGTTATTCCTGGCTCTGGCAGCGGTTTAGGTAACGGCGGGGCAGGGGGTGTTAAGAATCTCCGGCAGAGATTCCGCTGCCAACCCCGACGACTTGACCTGGCAACATACAACGCACGCACTTTGAGGGAAGACGGAAAGATAATCGAGCTGGAAGAAACGTTAAGCAAGTTGCGGTGGGATGTGATAGGATTATCTGAAGTCCGAAGAGAGGGCAATTTAAATAATCCGGCAACTTGCTTTACTACCGGGAGGGCGACCAACACTCTCAGGGTGGTGTCGGGTTTCTCGTCCACAAGTCCCTTGTCAACAACATTGTCCAAGTCAAGAGTGTGTCGAGGGTCGCGTTCCTTATACTCAGAATGACCAAACGGTATTCGCTGAAGGTCATACAGGTTTACGCGCCGAAATCGGCACATCCAGACGAGGAAGTAGAGGCCATGTATGAGGATTTGTCTAGAGCCATACATGCCTCTAAAACCTTCTACACCGTTGTGATGGGGGATTTCAACGCAAAACAGGGCAGTCGAAGTGGTACAGAGGCAAGAGTAGGGCCATTTGGATATGGGCAACGGAATCACAGGGGCCAGTTGTTAGCCGATTTCTTGGAGAGAGAGGACCTCTACATGATGAATTCTTTCTTCAAGAAACGGCCACGTCGTAAATGGGCATGGATAGGTTCCACGAGAAATGAGATCGACTTCATCATGACGACCAGGCGTCATATATTCAATGATGTCTCTGTCATCAACACCGTAAAGACGGGTAGTGATCATCGTATGGTAAGAGGCACATTGAATATATGCGTACAACTGGAAAGATCTAGACTGGTGAAGTCCACGCTCCGACCAACTCGACCTCATATCCAAAACCCCGAAAACTTCCAACTAGAGCTGATGAATCGCTTCGATTGCCTAGCTGACTGCGCTTCTGTGGACGATTTAAACAACACGCTGTTGGAAACTGTCCATACGGTGGGGTCCAAATTTTATAAGACACACCGTAAAAGAACCAATAAGTTCTCGGCCCAGACTCTCAAGCTCATGGATGAGAGGAACGAAATGAGACTACAGTCTTCAGTAGACGCGTCACGCTACCGACTGATCAATAGATAGATTTCAAAAGCGCAGAAATGCGACTTGCGACACTTTAACACCGAATATATTCGAGATACTATTGAGCGTAACAGGGGCTCAAAAGTGTTCGCAAAAGATCTGTCTACCGGGCAGAGGCAGCTGACGCGATTGAAGACCGATACTGGTAGTATCATTTCATCTCGACCTGAGATTTTGAGAGAGGTTGAGAGGTTCTATGGCAGTTATACACCTCAACACAACAGCCTGCTGTCACCTTGGCAAAAGACCCAAGAGCCAAGCTGACCCGACACTATACTGAAGACATCCCGGACGTCAGCCTGTACGAGATTAGTATGGCTTTGAAACAACTTAAGAACAACAAGGTACCAGGTGATGACGGAATCACAACCGAACTCCTGAAGGCGGATGGAAAACCAGTACTCAAAGTCCTTCAGCGATTGTTCAATTCCGTTATTCACGAAGGTACTACGCCAAAAGCGTGGCACAGGAGCGTGGTGGTTCTTTTCTTCAAGAAGGGCGATAACACCTTATTGAAGAATTACAGACCCATCGCGCTGCTGAATCAGGTTTATAAGTTGTTTTCAAAAGTCATTACGAATCGTCTCGCTCGTAGGTTCGACGACTTCCAGCCTCCCGAAAAAGCCGGATTCAGGAAAGGCTACAGCACCATAGACCACATATTTACGCTGCGGCAGGTTATACAGAAGACCGAGGAGTATAACCGGCCACTTTGCTTGGCGTTTGTGGGCTATGAGAAAACCTTCGATTCGGTGGAAACATGGGCTGTGTTAAGATCACTCCAGAGATGCCGTATCGACTATCGGTACGTCCAAGTGTTGAAGTGTTTGAACGAAAACGCCACAATGTCTGTCCGTGTCCAAGACGGAACTACGAAACCAATCCAAACGCGGCGAGGTGTGCGACAGGGAGATGTCATCTCCCCGAACTGTTTACCGCTGCATTGGAGGACGTCTTTAAGCTTTTGGATTGGAACGGATACGGCATCAACATCAACGGCGAGTACATCACTCACCTTAGATTTGCCGACGACATAGTCATTATGGCAGAGTCTCTGGGGGACCTTAACACAATACTCGACGACCTCAGCAGAGTATCTCAACAGGTGGGCCTTAAAATGAACATGAGCAAGACGAAAATTATGTCAAACTCACTTGTTCCGCTCCACCCGGTCATCGTTGAGAACTCTGTACTTGAAATTGTAGACGAGTATATATACCTGGGACACAGGGTCCGGTTAGGTAGGTCCAATTTTGAGAAAGAGGTCAGTCGCCGAATCCAACTCGGATGGGCAGCGTTTGGGAAGCTGCGCGAGATCTTTTCGTCCAAAATACCTCAGTGCCTGAAGACCAAGGTCTTCGAACAGTGCGCGTTGCCAGTGATGACTTACGGAGCAGAAACGTGGTCGCTGACTATGGGCCTCATAAGAAAGCTCAGAGTCACTCAGCGAGCTATGGAGCGAGCTATGCTTGGTGTATCTCTACGTGATCAAATCAGGAATGAGGAGATCCGTAGAAGAACCAGAGTTACCGACATAGCTCATCGTGTCGCGAAGCTGAAGTGGCAATGGGCGGGGCACATAGTACGTAGAACCGATGGGCGTTGGGGTCCTAAGGTGCTGGAATGGCGACCCCGCACCGGTAAACGCAGCACCCCCCCACCCCCCACGAGGTGGACAGACGACCTCAAAAAGGTCGCGGGGAACCGCTGGATCCAAGCGGCACAGGACCGTGTGGTGTGGAGATCCCTTAAGGAGACCTATGTCCAGCAGTGGACGTCGATCGGATTAACAAGAAGAAGAAGATTGTGTTTGATTCTGTACAGTGCATATTTAAACTCTCAGTGCGTTCAGCTTACGCATAATGTAAGATAGGCGCTCGATACGGCAAGACCTAAATATATCGGGACGTTTTCGATGTAATGTCATACATAGTAGGGCTAAGCACGATGACACATCTGCGTTTCCCGTTGTTTGTCAGCCTAACTTATGCGACACTGGCAAGCTTATTGGGTTTATTAAAATGCATGGAAAATAGATTCAGTATCCCCTTGCATTAGATGGCTTCCGCTGCTTAGCATAAAATGACGTAAATTTAATGGCTTCGAATACAAATCAGTCCGCATATCGTTTAATAAAGTCGGCTTTACATATATAAGCAATCCAAGTTGATATTACATAAGGATTGGCCTACCTAAACTATCAATTGATTATATTAGAAATTATCAGGTAGCTTTAAGCTACGTCATTTTATTTGTTTTTCTCTTTAAAAACTTTAGACTTCTATTACTTTTATTTATTACAAATTTAAATAATTAATTAAATTTATTTTATTTTATTTTATGATTTGTTTGTTGTAAATTATTTTTGATGTTTGAGTAGTATTTATGAAGAAGTAGTTACTTTCTTATTCTTTGTATACGGAAACAAATAATACTACTAGCTACTAGTTGGTGGCGCATAAAAATATGCCATTTAAATCATATGCTGTTCTTAGTACAGTTATGATTCCCTGAGAAATTATATATTATTTACCATTCACAACCTTTGATCACGATGTCACATGATTGATCGCTGTCTCGCACTATTTCATTAATGGCGTAGGTGTGTAAAGTCGGCCGTGAAATCACTCTCAAATATTTCATATGTTTAAAGTGACAGCTGAATATGATCAATAGGTAATCACTTTCATTAAACTACATTATGTTTATGTTTGTAAACTTGTATAGATAATTAGAAACCATGTCAAATAACTCGTCTTATTGTTAAAAAACATAAAGAAATCATTCACAACTCACACAAGTACTTATAATGCCCTATAAGCGAGTATCTTTTTATCACACGCTATGCCCGTCCGCCCATCAAACGCCGTTGGCGGCAGTGGATGTGTGGTGTGAAAAGATTTGATAGAATAGGAAATGAGTATATTAGGCAAAGGTTGAAAGTTGCGCCTATTAAAGATAAGGTAGATTTAAGTTGGTATGGTACAAATAAAAGTGAAATTGTAGGAGTGTATGTCGTATGGATGTAAAAAATTCATAACAATAAAAAATAAATCTATTCGCACTTAAGTGTGGGAAAATTAAAAGGCGATGCGAAATATTTGGCCAAACTTATTAGAGGGGACAGTAACGTAATATTTATAGTAACTAAAACCAGATTTTTAAGTGGCTTATTTCCATATTAACAAACGGTGGATAAAATTAAAAAAGAAACACTTTTGAAGGTTGTTTCTAGTTGTCATAGAGTTTTTTTACAATAAGAACAGCTTTCTGAATTCATATAACTAAGGTGTTCGAAAAATGAAATTTGAAAAAATTAAAGAATAATTCTAAATTTGAATTATGTTTTAAGAAGACAAGTAATAAAATTCTAAGAAGTATAATTTAAATAATGGTTAAATAGAACTAGGTGCTACTTTGCGTAATTCCATAGTACAAAAGTAAAAGTAGAATTATTTTGCTATAGATATTTTATGCAAATCTATTCTATCATTACTTTTGAAGAATAATTTAGCTAGAGGGATATCACTGGTAGACTTATGCGTTTATTTTTGGATTACATACTCGTACTAGTCACGGAATAAACGTGGAGTGTTGGAAGGAAGAGTGAGACAGGAGGCGCATCCTGCGGCGAAGGAAGCGGCGCGCCATACTTCCTCTCATCGACTAAACGAACCACTATTTATATACCGACACTGACAGGATTCGATGACATCCGCGATTTAGTTTATATTTCAGTTATATCTCAATAAACTCAAATTTAGTCAGTCGCTTGAAAATGTATTCCATTATTTTTATTATAAAATACGACAGCAGAATATTTTTCTATTGTATCTGTAATTTAAATTACAGATTATATAAAATTGTATTCGAATAACTGTTATATACGATATACGAATTTTAAATATTTAGACGTATCCGGAATTCGAGATGAAATATGAATTTATGATTTTTGAATATGTTTGATATATTTTAACATTGAATCGAACTTTCGAACGGTAAATTGTTCAACGGCGCGACTTTTTCGTTTTCAAAGCAATTTTCATTGAAGCGGTAGTGAAGCTTTTATTGGTAGAACTTTAGATTTAGAATAGTGTTGTTAAATGAGTTTGGCTTTGTCAGTAGGGGCAACAAGCTTATGGGGGAAGGTTGAATCTCACGAAAATCTTTAATGAAGAAATTTTGACCTGCTGGAAATTAACAAAACCGGTTAAAGCATATAAAAAATAAAACGCATCAAAAACATCGATATTACATTACACGGTTACCTCCCAAGTTAGTTATAGCAGAACATGGAGATTACTTTAACTTTCAGATCCCTTTCCATTATAGATAACAAAATGATTTTTAAGATATGACGGTACTCGGACACATTTTAAGTGCCACTTAAAGTGCTTAATGTCATCGATAGAAACTTTTTTTAAGTAAAAATTTTACTCTTATATTCTACGACACATGGGAAAGCTAGTTTTGAACTGAAGCCATTGTTATATATAACTTATGTTATTTTAAAACTTATAAAACATATATTAATTATATGAAATCAGATTCATCCACCGATTCACGTGTAATGCGGTAAGTAAAATTATCATGTTTTAATCAATGTGCAAAGTAAATAATATCCGACCGGGTATAGGAAGCCATTTATGACAATACTATGTTCGATTTAGACGATTTATTCGAGCTACTCACTGCACTGAGATAAAACAGAATGAAGATTTATATTTCATCAATTCTAATGTAAAACTTTGTATGGCAATTTCTTTAACGGTGACAAACCTTTTGCATGCAAATTGAACTTTGTTTAGATCGAGGCTTTAAAGTCGAAAGCGAAGTAACTTTTAACTCGTTTCTGATGTTAACGGGGTAAGATTATCACAAAGAAAACAAATATTGTATTAAACATTCTTATTTATGATATAATGTTGTCGTTTTATTTACAAATAAATACAAATTCAGTTAATAAATAAATGGTAAATTATCTACATCTTAATAAGTATGTTTTATATCTCATTTCTTAATCTTGTTTATTGGACCTGTGTGGATCCAAAATACTAACATTAGCGTTTTCTTATGACACGTTTCGGTCTCAAGAAAATTTGAGACTTGCGTTCGAGCGACACGTTCACGTACATTCACACACACTATACGACTATATTTACAAGAGACGAGCACTCGGCGGCGCGGGGCGGCCCGCGCGGTCCCGCCGGCCCCGCGCCGCCCCACGCGCACTGGGGCCGCGCGCGGGCGCCGAGTCCGGCCCGCGCTCTCCGCGCGCCAATAAATATTTGTACAACACAGGCGGCGGGACTAGATAATACTGGAGAGCGGCGGCGGCTCGGGGCAGCGGCAGCCGGAGCGGCGGCAGCGGCCGTACGCCGCCGCGCCCGCCGCCGCGCACCCGCGCAGCGGCCAGTACAGCCACAGGCACGGCAGCGGCACCGCCAGCGCCGCCACGCACGCCAGCCGCGGCCCGCACGCGCACGGCTCGCCGGCCTCCTCCTCGCCGCTCCCGCAGTGGTAGAACAGCGCCTTCGCACAGCACATGCACGACGCGTAGTCGACGCACGCCTCCGCGCTGCACAGGCACGAGCCGCACAGCCAGCGCGAGGGCAGCGGCCGCGGCCGCGAGCACTGCTCGCAGCGGCAGCGGCCGCACGTCTCGCACACGATCGAGTCGGCGGCGAGCGGCCCGCGCCGCTTGTCGCCGCCGGGCTGCGCGGTCACCGGCTTGAGCGGCTGCGCGGCCGCGTGCCGGTGCGGCGGCGCGGGCGGCGCCCTACGCGGCGCCTCCACGTACGCGTTGCGCTCGCGCTCGGCCTCGGGTCGCGGCCGAAGCAGCGACACGGCGGGCAGGCGCGCGCCGCCCGCGCCCGCGCCTCCGCCGGCGCCCGCGCGGTGTACGCGGGCCGCGGGTTTAGGCGGCCGGGGCGGCGCCGCCGGCCCGCCATACTCGTCCATCGAGTCCGGCTAACGGCTCTCTGGGCCGTCGCCTTCCTGTTCCCTCATCGTCCCCACCTGAGAAAGGAAACATTGCATCCGTTAATACATTACTTCCGTGTGAGGAGTGTTCGATAATTAATTATATATTTATAACGTACTCATTCGCACCGAATTCTTTAATTGCTTCAAACGAGATATAACTTTATTTCACGTCTCTTCTTTCTCCTACCCTTATCCCACTCTAAGTGGGGTCGGTACGACATGTTTTCCTCTTCCATTCTCTTCTATCATTCGTCAACTCTGGCGCTACTCCTTTTATATGCATGTCATACTTCACACATTCCAACCATCTCTTTTTAGGCCTCCCTCTAGTCACATATCCATCCACATTCATATCCAACACTCGTTTAGTCACATGATTTTCATCCCTCCTCATTACATGTCCATACCATCCCAATCTTGCACTTCTCATCTTTTCTACAATGGGCGCAACTTTCATACTTCCCCTTATATACTCATTTCTTATTTTATCCAATCTTGTTACACCTCACATCCATCTTAACATTCTCATCTCATTTGCATGCACTCTTCTTTCATCCATCTTTTTCATTGCCCAACATTCTGATCCATACATTACGATTTTATTTCACGTATATTAATTAATCATTCTAATAAGTACGAGTCTTAAGACATCTCGTATTTTGCCTTTTAACTCAATCAATACAAACATGTAAACAAATAATAAGGAAATACAAAGGAAGGTTGAAACATAAGGGTCTTGATATTATATCATAACGATCAAACTATATGTAATGACTTTGTAATTGCGGAAAGAAATAGTATAATCTGTTAATCACAAAGTTAGCTTATGATTTGTTCAAGGTAAAATTGGAAGAACAATCAATTTAATTGATTTGTTGCTCGCTCTACAGAAGAAGCAAACAGTTATATTATAGTGTGTAAATTCATGAAGTTAATTTATGAAAAAGACTTTAAATGTGAAACTCTACACGAATCATAGTAACGAAATGCATATTGACCAATTTGTACACCGAATACATCGCAACAATGAAAATTGTGTTTTTGGATTTGGATTGTGGAATTGGACCTATTTACGCCCGGCGATGGCATGAAGACTACATATAAAAGCAAAGTCACAATGTCACATGGTTAAAGGCAATAGTTATTCAAAAAAATATATTGATTTTGTAGGACCTTATAAAAGGTCTTTGATAACGATATGACCGTCTTCATTCGCAGTTATAATGTATTTTACACCGAAAATTATTCGTTATCTTTATTGTTCAGCACATGTTTTCCAAGAACTTTCCGCGAACGTCCCGTATACATACAGTTTAGTCACATATTTGTTTATTATTACATCAATGTAAATGTAGATCATTTTGTCCTCTTACAATAATAAGTAGTTTAACTACCCCTTAATACTAGGAATTAGTGCAAAAGCGTAAACGTGGAAATACCTTACAAATTTCGGAATTAATTTTCTAGGTATATATTAATACTTGCGTATTAAGACTACCCGAGACTTCGTTCGTACCTGTTCGTTGTCGTTTATTTTACCCTGGTGTATAACTTATTCTTATGTAAAGCTATTACTAATTTACTTCATGTAACGCTATCATTAAAAAAATTAAACCAACCAACCTACCTATAACTCCTAAGTTCTAAATCTTCTCTTAAGTTCTGAATCTCTACAAGAGTGAATAGAATCTCATCAAGGCATTTTGATTTATATGACATCAGGTCCCAGTTATTATCGTTATTAGTAACTATTTGAAAGTGTTCAATTAAACTACGTCATTTGCAACATTGTACGTTATTTCATATCAGTCATTTGACCTTTGAGGAAAAAAAGGAATATTTACTATTCTATTCGGGTGATAGTGCAAATTGTAAGCGACGGGCCCGATGAGACATCTTTCGCATCTCGAAGCGCCTTCTTAAAATACCATTATTAAATATTATTGTTTATAAACTACTTATTACTTGTATATAGATTGTATATAGATTAGAGTGAAAACAAAACGCAAATATTTATGAAGCAATAAATGTTATTAGAACAATCAGTCACTTATTAAGATGATAGTGTTTCTAAGATGAAGTGGCAATTGTCGCAGTACATACTCGTAGTGCGGAGAACCGATGGGAATTCAGATCTAAAGGTTTTGGGACGATTAAGTCACTTCTGTGGTATAACTTTTGTGCTGAAAATCGAGCTACACATACGGCTAACACGATATTATGTTTTCTCTATGATGTCGAAATAAATTAATCCTTTGAAATGTGGGTATAGAGGAGAACATTAAGGATATCCTGAATTTTTGAGAGATAAAATAAAAAACATCACAGTGTTAAGTAGGTAAAGACAAAAGTGGAAATCTTATATTCTATTAAAAGTAGGAAACTTGAATAATTCGGTCATGAGAAATCCCAAATATGAGTTATTGCATTTCATCGTGCAAGGATAAATTAAGGGAAGAGAACATCCTGGCTCGAAAACCTACAAGTAATTTGGTAAAAGCACCCGTTCTTTATTAAGAGTCGCGGCATCAAAGATCAGCAGGCTTACCATGAACTCTTATTGCGACTCAATTGAAGACCTAAACATAATTGTTTTGCTTTTACATACCATGACGTGTTAAAGACACACAGTTTAAGTCACTGCCGAATTAAATCCTAAACTGAATCGCAAACTTATTTCATTCACTCTTATTTATACAGTAGGTCTGCCATCCAAACGCAACTCAGTTTAACTCAGTTAAAAGAATGCGATTAAGTTTAGGTACCGACTCTGAATTGCACTGCAATTAAATCGTTTTCTAAAAGTTGATGGTAGGTCTACAGGTTGCCTTAATGATCGCTGAACTTCGTAAGAAGATGGCGCCCTAAGAAGAATGGCAACCCTACACCGGAAAACGCAGCGTGGGGATCGCACTCCCTACGAGGTGAATTGATAACGTAAAAAAGGTCGCGGGAAGCCGCTGAATTCAAGCGACACATCGTGTGGTGTCGTATAGTGTAGAGATCTTGTGAAGGGACCTGTATACGAGCAGCGGACGTACATAAGTTGCAGAAGAAAAGAAACTTTATTTGCAGCCAACTGTGCCCTACAGTACAATCCCCGGCAAAAAAGAAATTAATAGAAATTAAGAGTAAGATGGATATGTTGGTTATAGATAAAAATTGAGTTCAATGTTGTGCTAAACTCACTAATACCTATAGTTTTTCCCTAAGAATGTTCTTGTAAAAATATTAATTAACGCAACAAAGAAAGAATTAGCATTCCATGAATGAAATGCTGACCAAGGGAAATTAGTTCATTATTTTTAAATATATAGATATAGCTATAGTAACAAAATCTTATTTAATAACACTAATTAAGTGACCAAAAACTGGCAATTAGTTATTATAAATATGGATAACAATTGGAAGTATTTTAACGTATACTATGCACTAATACGGGGAATATATTTAAAGAAAATGAATGAAATAATTGACAGGAGTTGCAGTTCATAAAAAGGGCGGATGCTGTTTTAATAGCCCGTATTTAACTTAATGATCACCAATCACACTTTTTTCTGTATATCGGATATATTTTTTATCGTTGCGTTCGAGCCGTAAGACGCTAACCATTCGATGAGACACATAAGGCTAAAACCACATGTAAAAACTGCCTTCACAGCAACCTCGGTGCACATACAACTGAATGTGATAAACAAATTTAATTTGCGAAACCCAATTTCAAAATTTATTCAATTTTACTTAGATGATAAGGATGCGTGGAAGTAGCTACTCTTCGATCCTGTACAAGAAAGTAATGACTAAATATGAATAGTAATAAGAGTTTTTTCTTTGAAATGAGCAGCTTCTTCCACCGAGTTTCTTGCTATCTCTTCTCGGCAGGAACAGCTTCCGAACCAGCAGAAAAGTTGACGATACAAAAGCAATTGTTTACAAGTTTAAAATATTTTGAATTTGAATTGAACTTGAATTTGAAATCCAAAATATTCTTAATTTTATTTAATTGTTTTCAGTACTCGAAAGTAAGAACATTTAACGGTTCAAAAATCGTCAAATGTTTTTAAAGAACTACCGAAGCTACCCGAAACTATTCGGAAGTCTATCCCCGGGAATCTCGGCGGATACTGTTTAAAAAAAAAATACAATTTGATTGCTTGATAACATATTAAGCCACGTTGTAGGTGCGTAGTTGAATGCAGTTTTGTTATATGTCAATGATAAACCTACGACTGTCTGCGCCAGATATTCAGGAATGTTTATAAATAAGATTCATGTAATGGTCATACAATGTAATCGACGGATTTCCTAATAAACATTGACGATAAATACAATCATTGCGTAATTTATTTTAAACGTTTTCAATGGGAATTCCTTAAACAGAAACTAAATTAATTCTCAGTTAAAATGTTATCACTGTAATACTGTAATATTGTAATCTCTACAACTACACTTTACCTGGCGATATTTTTCTCGTAATACCAATATATAATAATCTTTATTGAAATGTACTGTTTCAAGCACTTTTGAATCGTCAAGGATTAGTATGATTAATAAAGCTACAACTAGTTCGGAATGTTGCTCTTACCGAGCAGAACCAGCAACAAACTCGGAAAGAATTCTGGCATACATTTCGTACAAACTTCGATAGATTTCTTTATCTACTTTGAAAAGACAAATTGTAGTAAATAGTAATCAGTAGAACCACAGATGAATCAGATAAAAATTACTTAAAGCTCTTGTACAATATCACTTCTTTGAATCTATAATAATTTCTTTCCATAACTCAATAGTTATGAAATTATGTATAGTACAAGGATCTAATCGCTCATTTTACTTAAGGCCGATTTACAGCAGACGAGAATGCTTATTCTATCCCCACTCTACTAAATTCGATTACTTGAGACATAAAACTTTATTTATAGGTTCGCAAAGATTCTATGAAAAATTTTAAGAATGCTCGCTCGCTTGATTTTAACGATAGCAGAGTGATAGTGAACGGATGATTCGAGCGTTCTTGCGTTAGGACGCGCTCGCTGCCTGGAGCTGTTTCTTCTAGTTCTTGGTTCTTGGTTCTAGTTGTTTTGGTGTACACGCTTACAACGATCCTTCGTTTACATTAAAAGGTCGAGAAAGAATTTTCTAGTTCTATTTTCGGTTGGTTTAAACCTGCCACTACTAGATTTTATTAATGCCGATTTACATTAGACGAGCAAATGCCCACTCATTCTATCCCCAATGTATTAAATTCAGTTACTATAAACAGGATTCTTTGGTTGTTTTTTCGGCGTTCGCACAGATTCTATGTAGTATTCTAACAAAAATGCTCGCTCGCTCATAACCGATTCAACCATAGATTGATTTCAAAAAAGACGTATGTTGGATGCCTAGTGTAATTCCAGATTTCTTCGATTCGGATTCGATATTGGAACCCTATAATAAAACTATTCGGACTTAAAGGCAGGCAACTTTAAAAGCATATAAATTTTAGAGTAATCGACAAATCGTTTTCAGCGTTCTTAGGGCAGCGAGCGAGTCCTAACACGCACGAACGCTCTAATCATACGTTCGCACGCTCTAGTATCAGTTACATCAAGCGAGCGAGCATACTTAGAATATTCCATAGAATCTTTGCGAACGTAGAAAGAAAGTTCTATGTATATTTTCATGAATTTCATTGAGTCGGGATAGAATAAGGATTCGCTAGTCTGATGTAAATCGGCCCTGAAAGATCGAGAAGGAATGGTCTTGTTCTAGCTCTACTCCTATGTTCGTTTGGTTTAAACCAGCCTTTAGATAATTTTAAAGTCAGTAGATATACTTGTACATATAATGCGATCGTTGATCCGGAAATCGACGTTTACTTAAACCCAATCAACTCGTACAACCTGTCGTAACCAGGCATCATCCTCAATTACATTTAAATAAGTGTTAATATTTTATAAAACTAGTTGATGCTTTTTATACTTAGAAGGGACGGTCTATGGTCGATCCCGGCACTGTGACGATTAGTTATTTGAATTTCTAATACTTTTTAATATAAAATGGACTCTAAGGCTAATTTATTGTTATCATAATATTCAGAATTTGATTAGAGATACAGAATTATGTTATTTCTAGTACTTATTAATATATAATAAGTACTAGAAATAACATAATTCTGTATCTCTAATCAAATTCTGAATATTGAAAGTATATACTTTATTGTCGTACAATATACACACAAATTTAAGGCATTTTTATGCATTTAATATATTTATGATTAATTTAGTGGTTAATTGTGAAACCGTGCATTACCTTTCATCACTCTATTGCTTTTTAATACTACATTACTCTATTTACAAGCCACATTCTTTTACTGTTTTAAGGAAAAAAATTTCTTCATATATCAGTAATTAAACCTGTATTGTACCGAATACATGAATATTGCTAAAGCGAAGTGGCAGTAAAAGCGTTACACAGACAGACTTTCATATTTATAATTCATTACAACTACTGGCCAATACTAACTTTCTTAACTCTTACTTTTTAGATAAATAACCAAAAATTTTAAGTACGATTGGTCATTCACTTGAGAGTACGTACATTGAAGATATCAAACTTGGTTTTGATTAAATTTCAGAGACATCAAGTTACGAGATGTAGGTACTTGTTGTGTGCAAATCTGGTTTATGAAGATTATGAAACGCATGTCTCTTAGCCAGTTGCGTAGAAACGAGTAAGAAATTTTTAAATTTGTCTCAGAATCGAAGTCAATGTTTAGGACAAGACAGGTCTACTAATCTTTTTTGTGCCATGTTAGCCTTTCTTTCTTATGCAAACTAAATTGAATATCGTAACTTTAATTTAAAAATTGGATTGTTCATTGAAAAACTTATATGATGGGTATAGGAAGAAGAATTTGCTTTTTTCATCGACTTTCGCAATAAAATCTAGCATTGCATTAACTCTTCTGTTCCGGGTCATTTAGGCATGAAACAAAAGAGTGTGGGGCGTTCGACGTTGTAAAACACGGACCCTTAATTAAAGACCCTTAGTTTTCAAAATGGTCTAGGTGGACTCCCAGAGCTTTACGGAAGTATCGACGGGGATCTACGTTGGTGTCACAAAAAATGGGGGTTCACAATTCGTAATGTAATTTTTTATCGAGTTTTGGGAATACGGTAGATATGTAGCTGCAGAGGAATCATAACAAGCTAGATTTTGAGAGTGGTCTAAGAGAAAAAGACTGGAAACCTCTGGTCTAGACAATCCAACCCTCTAGGTACGTTATATATGTTAATACATCACTAGAGGAAGACGATGAACGACTATTAAGTATGATGAATCCTGAACCACTGTATAATAGATGGCGACCAATATTAAGCCGGCAATATTTGATATAGACATAATAATACAAATAAAGCAAGCAATAACATAATTGAAACACTGAACTTTATCATTCTACATGATGTGAGTAAAAATTTAACTCTAATATTTATAATGCCCAAAGCTGCCTTATTATTTCAATTAATAGTAACTGCAATTTTTTATGTAAAAAAACCGGCTGTACTCATGTCTTATTTTATCGGGTTAGCCAGACTAGTAGCGAGCCCATCCGGGGCCCTTATTGATGAGCTCTCACATAATAATACTTATATGATTCAATTATGGTGGATGTATCCAATAGCGGAAGCCATCTTCCCTGACCTGTGTCGAGTTGGGGCACAAGTTTGGCGTTTTTCAACAGTGCCGCACAGAATCCCTTACAGAGCGACACTCAAGACAGGAAAGAACTTTGATTGCCATTGAATATTTTGATTCATTTACAGATTAAATGATCATCCTATTGTATTTACTCGTGTTTTTCCTCAAGAATTTCTTAATATTGTCACTGTCGATGTCGATAGATTTGATTTTAAGGGGTATCTATCACAAATCGCAAAAGTGAAATTATCAGAGTTTGAAAATTCTTACACTTAACAATGCTACATATTAGTTCTTAGTAAATTAGAGCACATGAATAACGGCCACGGATGGCTTGAAATTAGTTGGGCTCACTCAATATAATAATAAGAGTATAGCCGGTTTCTCTATGTTACCTATATATTAGGTGCAGAAAAAGTTTAATGCACAACACGTTGAATTTAATATCACCTAAACAAAAATGTGACTTATCACAGCGATTTATTAAAGAAGATTAAAATGTTGCAATAGATAATGCGTGACATTCTAATTTCTAAATCGTGTAAATGAACCGCGTCAAAATATAGTTTTATCCCTTGTCAAAATTGATTTATCAAATAATTTATAGAATTAGGCGTTACTTTACGGAGATCCACAAATAATCCGCGATAATTTTGCTATAATAATAATAATTTATCGCAGAATAATCTTATTATTATTACCTTTGATTTGGGAAACTAGCTTTACCAATTCCAAATGAAAATTTAATTATTGATTTACTTTCTACGTTTCCTCTATTACATTATTGATGAGAGTTAAGAATGCTACTGTCAAACAAACACCAAACATTTTTGAAAATATTTAACACCGACTATTAAATTTGGTTGGTTTGTTTGAGCAAAAGTACGTATCAGTGATGAGTTCATTAATATCTGTTTCTAGGATATGTATGCTCTTATAAACTTCGAAACGATGGGATCAATTTTAATGACATTTTCAAACAAATAAACCCATCAAGAAAAATTCTGCGCTTTACATAATATCTATTATGTAAAGCGCAGCATTTTTCTTGAACTGTCAATGAGAGATTTGCTTCGAGGGGTGAATCGACCGGACTGAATCAAAGCAAGGCCAGATCACTAGTAGCGTATAAATGCAACACAGTATGAAGAACCGATAGGCGATGAGCCTAACGCAAAACGTAGCGTTTATCTCCCTTAGATGGAAGATACCCTTAAAAAAATCAAGAGGCGCTGGTTCCAATCGGCATAAGATTGTTTGGTGATAAGTACCTTGAAGAGATCCACATCCATTAGTGGAAGTGGGTGGGATAAAAAACGAGAAGTGTATCTTATGAGAAAACTCGTCACAATTCAAAGATCGTTGATTGTGTGGTCTTCTATTATTGGAACTATCATCATGCAAGTCTCCACAAAATCATCCGTATTGTCATACGATAGATACGTATCATCCAGCAATTCCATTTGATGCGTACCCGAAAAACCGACAATTCCCGGGTTGTAGGGATCACCGACGATGATTGGCGAGTACATATGAGTATGTATACACGATCGTGTCCTCGTTTAATAATTTGTAATCGCCAACCATAAAGAGGAGCTATCAGGATTCGTCAGAACGTATAAATGCTCAACGGGAATTAAATTATTTACAGTAAAAATTTCCGTAATCAAATTTCACATCCCAAATACCTCCTCACTTAACTCTACATGTAAGCATTTACGATAGTGAAAGTTAATCAAAATCAGACCAGCGGTTTTTAAATTCCACTGTTACGTACAAATAGATGAAAATTTTATAACCGGTTTCCTGGCGCCCATTTCTTAATTGCTACCGTGATTTGTCAATGTTTAGATACCAATCATAAGCGTTACGATGATTTTCAATTGAGTTCTTCCATCTTATATAGTACACAAAAGTTATACCATAAAGGTATTCTTTTATTAGTACGAATATGATGATGCTATGAGAAGGGTTGAAAAATCGTATCACCACACGAATGTTAAATATAAATGTGGATGGACATATGACTAGACTAGTCATGTGCCGTGTGGTATCCGGCTAAGTAGAATAGACCACCCTCTTTCTTACCGAGGGGACATAAAATACGACTAAGATAAGTTGACGTCAGGCAGGCCGCCGTTCGCAAAATACGTAGCCGAATTATGTGACATGTTTGTAACAAGTTGTGCCGACCCCATTTAGAGTGGGATAATGGCAGGAGGATGATGATAACGATGTGTAAAAGGAGTAGCATCAGAGTTGACAAATGATGGAAGGGAATGGAAGAGATGGTCGGCACAAACTTTCTTCACAACCGACCCAACTTAATGTAGGATAAGGGTAGGAGAATGACGGTATTTCTTCTTCGAATGGCATATAAAATTAAAAATAAATTCAAGATAAAACTATCAGATAGCCGGTTGCAATTACTTAATTCAAAAACATGATGGTAATCATTTTGAAAAGCATATATTCGTAACCGAAGAAGAACTTATATTAAAAGTAAAGAATCGGTAGAGTCACTTATACGGACACTTAATTCTTTTACTTCTATCCTAATTTAGAACTATTTCTATTATTTAGATTACATACATAGATTACATATAGATACAAAACCATTTAAATCATGTTTTGTATAATAGGTATTCAAATTCAAAATATTCTTAATTCAAATAAACGTATAAACAAAAGTGAATCCGCAACTCTACTGCTGGCTCGCAAAGCAGTTCCTACTGAGAAAATTCAGCAAGAACCTCAGCGGTTGCTCTTTGTAAAATATTCTTTGTAAAAAATTCTTATTACGAGTTATTTTTATCTATTATTGTCTTATACAAGATCGAAGAGTAAGTAGTATATCGACACATTCTTATCATCTATTATATATTGTGGATTATATTCCCCAATATCTTAGGCTTTCTGAATAAGCCTCTTTTCAACAGTGTTTTTAAACTGATGTAATTCCAATGCTAAAATAGATTGCGGAATTGTTATTATAGACTCTTATGCCCAAACTCATTCGAACTATAAAAGTATTTGAATCATATTACAAAATTTATATTGATCGAATCTAAGCACGAAAAATACAGGTATTTTATATTTTCTACAGCCAAAAATAACATAACGTTATAAATTTACGATTCATCATCGACAAAAAATGTCCTAAATTAAGTTTTCTTTCATAACGTTATAATTATTTCCATAAATTACTGAGATAGAATTAATAATATCTTGAACTATTTGCATATATGTAAACTAACTGAGGCATCTGGCTTCCATAAGTGCCTGGCTATCTCGATGAAATAAAGTTACGTTTACACCGATATTTCTCAGTTCAAATTGATGCTAGCAATTTAACTGAACTTGTAACGCTTCAAAACATTTGCATAACTGCAGTGTATTATTTTTTTTAATGAAAGATGTTTCTTGTATTTTGTATTTTCACTTTTTAAAGAAATGGTCATAGCAGTTATTTTAAATCTTTATTCATTGACGCTATACCATTGGCGAAGTTATCGGAGGGTAAGACGGGGCCCCTAAGTTCAGAAGGGCCTCTCGGAACTTGCCGCCTCAGCTCTTGAATTCCTCGAATTTGGAACATGAAGAATATGCAACAAATGACTGAGTAGTTCGGACCCTAGTTTAATTTTTGCCCCAGGGCATTTTATTACTTAGCCACGCAGCTACACTAAACTCTAACATTAACGAGACTATAAATGAATACATTTTAAAGATCATGGACATTGTTATTTAAGGTTCGAACTCGAATTAGCTTTTTGCTAAAGTTTCTTTACTTCTTTCGAAATAACATCTATACTGTCTAATAAAATTGTTTGCTTACGTGATATTCATTATAGAATCCGTACAAAGACTATACTCATACTACCAGATATTAAGTAAATTATACACTACCTAAACTGTGAGCCACTTCATCAGTTATAATGAACAATAGTAAAGTAAAACTTTTTAATAAGATTTAAAAATAAATTTTTAAATATATCGTTTTATTTTGAAACGGCAAACTCCTTTAAAATTAGTAGTCCCATAAAAACATAAATGTGGTCATTAATGGTTTGACATTATGAATATTAATTTAGGAAATTTCGTTCACTATCATTACCATACGAAAGGCGTGCGTTCGCGGTTCTAATTGGAGATGTTTAGATACATCATAGACTAAAATGAAGCTGAATTTTGTGTTCAGATATTTAAAAAATTCCTAATTTTAGTGTCTAGCTGAACTCTTTTAGCAAGCGATGTTGGAATCTTTTTCTATACAGGATACGTTCAATATAAGTTGAAGTGTGTTAAAAGATTCACGATGCGTACATTACTGTTTACAAACGGTTTTCTACCTTATCATCGTCAAGATATCAAAGCCTTATCGAAATTGCCCCCTGTTGCTATAATAATTCGGATCTCGATCAAATAATAAACTTTTAACGTAATCTTTACTTAAACAGATACCGATAATATAGTGGTCATTTAATTGTTTTTTGGTTGTAACGTAAAACGTTATTTGTTTGAATTAACACTGTTAATGAAAACATTCTCTGACTTCGCAGCTGAGAAGGATCGCATGGTAGCCGGTCGAGTTGCGTACACATGTGGCTGAGCTAGCCTCTCACCAAGCACGATGCGACGCCTTCCACTATTTGAGTTTGTTCAATGTTTTTCGCGATTCAACAGATCGCTGCCTACACAATACACGCGAGCCATAATACCCAACCGGACGAATCCGCTCCGCCTCGTCACATCCTGGACGCGGAATGACGTCGGACAAGTACTTACGGAGCAGACGTTCCACGGTCACACGTCTCCTACACACACCACACAAGGGCACTCGGGCCGACTGGCCCCACACACTACACTGGGCCCCGTTGCTCGGCCGCCAGCGCCGCACCGAGCCCGCGCCGGCAGGCTCACTGACACACGAAAATACGGCAGAACCACCGAATTTTGGCCGCGCAAATCCACGGGAAGGCTCGGAGCCCGGCGCGGCCCGGAGCGGCACCTGGCGCGGGCGGGGGGCGGCCCACGCACCGGCCTCGATTCTCGTCCGCCCGCCGCGCGGTTATCACTGCAATATGGCCGCTACTCACTTCCTCGGTGAAGTTCTTCGTTGATTTCTACTCCTGATCTCGATGACGGCGATTTTCGTAACCGTTCCGAACTCGTGCGGATTCACTGCACTTATTCTTATACACATTTTAATGGAAAACCGGGAGCGTTAGCGCTACGCTCCGACGAAACGACCGCTTCGCTCGCTGGCACATTCCGCACTGGCGTCGGGCGCGGGAGCGGGCCGGCGGAGAGCCGCGCCGCCCCGCCGCGCGTCCCTCCGCGCGCGCCTCGCCTTTTTATGAATGGAAGGCGGCCATACTGAATGAACCGCGTACACGAAGCGGTCGGCCGCTATTTTCGCAGGCACGGGGTCTGCGAGGGGGCGGGGGCCGGAAGCGAGCTGCGAGCGCTCGCGGTGCCAAATTTTGCGGCGCGGGCGACGGCAGCGGATGTGCTCGTTTATCGAGCTTCCGGCGAGATCCCCGCGCGGCCGCATCCGGGAATTAGGTTTCCGGCCGGCGAGAGTCGTGCCATGCCGCCCACTTTCGTCCTGCGGACATCCCATCGTTCGGTCCTAGCGAAAGTCTCCAGAATGGGTGATCGAACTCCTATGCTCAATAGGCCTGAAAAAATGATTAATAACACTGTACTTCCGGTCGTGCGAGCGTAAGATAAACAGCTTGCCGACACCGGCATGTTATCGCGGGTACTAAGTATATGAGTATAATTTCCGCAAGGTTGCAGCGACAATAAGGCACGTTATACACGCGGCGTCTCTGTGTCAAGGACGAGCGATAACGCTGCCATACGGGACGGCTGTCATCGCACTTCTAGGTACTACACCGAAATCATACTTACTCCTGTTATCTGTCGAGAATCCTCAACGCTAATTAGTAAAATAACTATATCATTTCTAGTACGGTACGTGAGTCATTCATTCAAAGCAACGTATTAAAGTGCAACTCCCTCAACGTAAAATAATTGTAACTATTGTTATTATATCCACAGCACTTTACAGCGTCATATAGATAATTGTTTAAGATTTCTTTAGCACATGAGCATGCTTACTTTAAATTTTATTAAATGAATTAATATATTGTATTTCATTGGATTACGGCGCAAATTCCGAACAATTTTATCAAGAATAATTATCAAAAAAAAATTAATAATGTGGCTCATTTTTTATACACTTTAGCCTATCGGCAGTTTTTTCTCTGCCCAGATAAAAAACGCGATTAATAATGCAAATTTATGTATCGCCCAGCCGATGATTCTATATTACTGTGATGTCATTCCATTCAAGATGTGGCTAGAGAAATGAAATGAAAATTTAACGGCTTCGCCATTATTGTGCGGTCGAAGCTTGCATCTGGACAATAGAAAAACTAATCTCAGGTAGAGATCGGTTTTTTATACGACACGAACTATACGCGGCATCCATTCACACTTAATATTGAAAGTCAGTCGTTGAAACTTTTTTTTTGTGAATTAAAGTTAAACTTACCTGTTAATAAATGTATTTAAAGGCCAAAGATAAAAAGACGCCTTAGTATATAAATTATTGGTGATAGGAGCAACTGCGTTCGCGCCAACTTAAGAGTTGAAATATAAAAAGTTACTATCCCACTGTTGGGCCTCCTCTCTTAATTTTTTGAGAGAAGGGTTGGAGCAAAAACCCACCACGCTGCTCCAATGTGGATTAGTAGATCACATATACTCCCAAAATTCTCTAGAGGCTAGATATGGAGGCCTTGCTTCACCGAAGAGCATGTTATAAATCGCAATCATCATTTAGATACAACTTTTAATGAAAAAAATTCATGCCTACCCAAGGTTTGAACCCGCGACCCTCTTAATAGAGTCGCACCGTCTCATTGATGGGCTATCACAGCTATAACACGATTTGCTAATTCTACCTACTTATATTTTAGTACCTAATAAATTTCAATCATTATGTCATACGGAATAATGCTATGGGGTAAAGCGTCTGGCATAAAAAAGATTTTTGTTGCTGAAAAAAGAGTCATACGGGCTATCCATAATATAAGGCAATGTGAGTCTCTTCGCGGAAAGATCAAGGAATAGACATAGTTACTGTAATAATATGTACATAATATGCATATTGTAATATTATTTTCGTACAGAAAAATATTCATATGTATCAAACGAAATTCGATGTATATCATAGATATACGGGATTTCATAATAAGATTGTGATTCCGTGTCGCGACTCAGCAGAGTCTTGGTACTCGCATCTAAAATAAAATTCCGCAGTCCATAGACTTATCTACAGAAAAAATAAAAATAAGTGTAAGAAATATGCTTAAAGCTTCATTAAATCTAATTGATCTTTGACCGATCAAAAGTTCTTGTAAAAAGCTTACTCGTATAAAGATTAGGTTGATTTGATTTATCAAACAAAAAGTTTTACATTTGTTGTAAATGCATGTCTATCCTAGACCTGTTAGTAAAACCCGTATTTTAAGGGCCAGTACCTTCCCAAACTTTTAGTAAGTTTAGGAAGGTAGGTTCAATACTGAATAATAAGTTTGTAGATATGCCGCCCTCAACCTAACTCTTGTCCCGCTCTTGATTTTCTTTTTATCGAGCTACTACGAGTGCCGCAGCTTTGCCCTCGTGGAAGTTAGTATGTCACGAATATGTTTCAGTCAACTTACAAAAACCGTAATCTAATTACCTAAACCTTCCTAAAGAATAACACTATCTGTTAGTAAAAACCGTACAAAAATCCGTTCAGTGGATTGTGAAAAAATTTAGCACATACAGACAGAGAACTTTGAGGACTTTGTTTTAAAATAAGTGTAGATAGATATTCCGCTGCCAGGTTGCTATTATTTAAACAACGCAATCATTCGAATATACGTTGACTTAGCGTATAATAGAATCATTCTACGCTTTTACCTACTGTAACGCCTCGTGCGCACGGTCGTAAAAAATACGTCGCGTTAATATTCCGCAATAGGCGTTATAAGTTTCGTATGGTATATACGGCTTAACGATCCAACATCTGTACTCCATGATCTGTAATCAACACTGCTCGATAAAAATACTTCACTTTTAAAAGCGCTGTCGTGTGAATAGATACCTGTAGGCCTACCTACAATAAACTTCTAGATAACGATTCAATTCAAAGTCAGTACCTAAACCCATTTGTTACATTTCGACGTATTTTTAACGCCCGGTAAAAAACCTTTTGTGCGTACGAGGAGTAAAGGGTCTTTCGACCGGAACATCGAAGTCGATATGTTAACAAATGCCACCAGTTTTTTTAAAGTGCATCCGGATCGGCAAATTTTTTGTTATGTTAACGGTCGAACATCCGCTTAAACAAATATGTGGACGAAATTGTAATTTTTTAATCATTCATTACGCATTCTATACGTAGATTCGAAACAAAATCAAAACTAGCAGTGAATGAGAGCATGCAAGACGGTCTTATCAATAACAATTCAAGTTAAAAGGCTATTAAACAAAACTTTCAACAAAATTTCATTTACTGATAACCGTTGAGGAAATTCGTCGTCTAGAGCCAATCCTGGCAGAAGCATCAGGTCATGCTTATCATAAACATGCATTGTTATCGGAACTGGACCAGTGTGTGTCCAATTGGACATCGAGCAGTGAATCAAATTTAAATTGCAATATTCCTTACAATCACGGCATATAAAATAAAAGCTTTTAAAAACAATCTTTCACAGACAACCTTTGGCGTATGTAATTATTTGATAAGGAGGTGAGTTGGTGCAAAACATACAATAAACGTGTATAAAGTTTATATACAAATAATTCATAGCAAAATAATATATTACAGCATTGCAATAAACATGTATAAAAATAGATAATTGAATAGGTACCAAAGTTATAATAAAATTATTTTGCTATAATCCGAGATACAGTAAATATAAAATATATATAGTGCTAAATGTATAACGGACCATCCGTTTTTTCATACCCGTTACATGCAAGATTCGTAAAAACACATGCACATAACTCCACCACTGCTACCACAATACACAAGCACTACACACGTTCACTATCACAAACTCAACAATCGTTTCGCCCCGGTTAAATCGTTTTGGTATCAAGTTTTGGTATAGTTTCGGTATCTTTACATTTAGCATTATAATTTTTTTCTATTTACTTTAACGCGGATTATGGTAGAATTGCAATTTTGTCATGGAGTCTATTTCCTGATGATGCTTCGGTTGCGGAGCGAAACGACTGCAAAATACATTGTGCAACAGACCTAATAAAACCGACTTACATGCAACAATTCTATGAAACGATAAATTTATGAATCTTTGTAATCACATACATGTATAACTTAGCTTGTTCTCAATAGCTTTAACAATACGTGGTAGATACGTGTACGATTCGTGAAGCCCCAGGAACAATGAGTTGCTTAAATAGGTAATACAAGTGAAAACGACATCATTGATTGCCAATTCAAACTACACATCTCTTCACGGAATAACAAAGGTCAACATTGAAAACGCAATAAGGTTTAAGGAAAATAGTTTTCTTTAAAATTATTAGTACATACTTTGTTAATATATATATATAAATTGTCAGGATTAAAATCATAACAAATTGTCAGTTGATGTTAAAAATAATAAATTAGGGCCTTAACCTACATGTGAGAACTTCTAGCCACGATAATTCAAAACTCAAAATATTCTTTATTCAAGTGGTTCGTTCAGTAGTTTTGAATCGTCATATGTTTTAAAGAAGCCTATAGATTAATACCCTGAAGATAACGAGTTGCATGATATCATGAAATTTCCCCGCATTTTCCCGTTGTACAACTGCAACGTTGGTTTTTCGATTTGTCATCGAGGACGCGTAATGTTATTAGGAGAACATTAACTTCTGCAACAGCCTAACCGGAGGCAAAGGTCCGAAGGCCTCCTGTTAGGCTGGACCACGGCATCGGTGCGAAGAGTTATGGAAGGCTGATAGAGCAGTGGATAGAACAAATTCAAGATTTCCAAGCCGACACCTTAGCTATTTAATTATGTGTGTTCTTTGCAATGTATTTCATTTGACAAAATAATTCAATTGTTTATTATGTATCCTAAAACTTGGTTAAGTAGCCGTTGCTTATATAAAAAAAAGGCTAAACTTTACAGCACGTGAGACAAGCAATCCAAGATTCAGTGTTCCTCAACATGTTTCTTAATCATCAGGCAGAGAGCTATGAGTTCTTTGTCAAAAATAAGTGTTAACTTAGTGTTTTCGTAGCGTGTGCAAAGAGTTATTATACTAGAGTGGGATAGCCAGCCTAAAATATGCCATATTACAATAAAAAGCCAGCAAACGAGGTTTATCATCTATCTTTTTTTTTAGTGCGTGGGTAGTGAGTAATTGTCATTTTGAAGATGTAATAAAAATGTTTTAAGTATTTTTTAAATTAAGAACGTGGCATGCATATTTCTTTAAGCATGTGTGGTAAAAAAAAGTAAAGTAGCGGCCTATTACAATCCCACTGCTGGGAATAGGCCTCCTCTCTCCGTTTCTAGAGAGAAGGGTTGGAGCTAAGACCTACCACGCTGCTCCAATGCGTATTGGTAGGTTACACATATCTCCAGATTTCTCTAGAGATATGCAGGTTTCCTCACGATGTTTTCCTTCACCGAAAAGCGTGTGATAAATTGCAATTATCAATCAGACACATGAGTTCTAATAGAAAAACTCATTGGTGCCTGCCCGTGTTTGAACTCGTGTTCCCCTCGAAAGAGTCGCACGGTCTCACCGCTGGGCTATCACAGCTCTCATGTGTGGTATGACAAAGATAAGTATACGAATCTAATTTTCCCTCTCATTATTTACTGTGTTACTCTCACTTACAGGCCTTGCCATGACGCCCCTACTCTATAGTATAACAACTCTTCGCTGAAGAAAACTATTGATATGTCATATTTTATGTGCAACTTAGTGTTGTAAAATGATTTATATTTGAAATAGTAAATACAGGTATACATTGTGACTCATAACATAGATTTATATTTCATTCGATGAGGTATTCATTTTCTTATAAATATCGACTTGATAAAGGGTTTACTCTAGTTTTATCTTTGTAGGCTTGCGTCTGGCGTCGTGGGCGTGGATGATTCAAATCTCATTGTTTCTTCACTCTCTTTTATAGCGATATGTGGGTTTAATCTATATGTTTACAAGGCATATCGTGTTACAAAATTAATACAGTAAGCGCACGCCTACTCTTATATATTCCTGAATCTGAATGTGCACACATATAGTTACTCGCTGTACCCGCGGTTTCGCCCGGTTGGAAAAAACGTACAAATTATGTCTAAATTACTTACACCCTAGTACACAAACCATGCCCACGTGGAATGGTCCCAAGAATGCTCGCAGCGTTTCCGCGTTGAATCGCTAAGCTGATTCTGTGTTATTACTAATCTATTTACTAGTTGTGCTTGCGACTTCCTTCGGAAATCAGTGTATTTAATTGAAATTTTCAACATTGAAAAGTAGTCATCGTGAGTTAACCATAAGAGACATGGCACTATAACAGAGCTACCTCGCTATAATCCGCACGGGTTAAGCGAATGCATGCACCTTACACATGCAGGACAAGTCACCACACGCACCCCAAGGCGCCTCAACCAGCAACAAAGCACACAAGCAGCACACACAACCACCACCACAATCTCGACGATCGTTTCGCTCCGAAACCGAAGCATCACCAGTAGGATAGGCTCCACGACAATATCGCAATGTGCCGCGCTACCCAAGCAATCAAGCAGTCTTAAATAGTTCAACGCCCACCACTACCCTCCCCTACGAACACATGTAGCAAAATGGAATTGGAGACATTTACTTGCTCGTTAATTAAGTGGCCATTGTTATTTTTTATTATCTCAAGTTGCTCTAACATATTTATCACAAGTGTGAAGAATATTAAATGAATGGTCATTAGGTACTTTATGACCGCTTTCCAAATGCAGCCATATGTTCTATAAATCATATAAGAGACATGGTATGAAGGACTTTTTTGTAATATTTTTGTAGATCTACAATTCTCAAGTTTATTTTTTTTAAACATTTTATTATTATTATTATTTTGTGTCATTGTATTACGTTCATCAATGCCTAAATTAGTTCAGCCATTGACTACTAGGCGGTACGAAGTTCGCCGGGTCAGCTAGTACAATATAAAACCATATTTTATATTTATTATAAGAAATAACAAACAAAATTGCAGAGAATGAATAAGAGGAAAATTAAAGTCTCAAATTCGAAATGAACTCCTGAATTTAAAAGTCCAATTTTTTATCGGATTAAGTAAGTATCATGAAATTATAAATCTAGCTTTCAAACGCCAAATAGCTGTCATTCTGTTGTGTAAAGAAAGTGAAAAAGATGTTTCGTCAAAGATTCACGTAAAAATCTTCTTCTCAGATGTGCAGTCGTGGTCATGTTTCGGTGGTTTCTTGCGACACAGTTGTTGTTAACATAAGATTGTTCCGTCTTTGGCCGAGTAAGGGCAATTTACACTAGAATGTCTTACAGATTTGAGACACTCCACTGTGTTGGCGAGCGCCCACGCGATATTTTACTCTCAACTTTTTCTTACACCAATCGTTCACAATAACTATTACATTAAATATGTAAAAAACAAACTTCTGAACACAGAAGCTCTGTTTTCGAAGGCGATAAAAATTGTTGTGATTGTAAAGTGAGCAAAGCATAAACGTGGGTTCGATAGAAATCAGGTTTCGTTTGTTATTCTGGAGGCGGTGCGGTCGCAAGCGGAAGCCTTCGCCTCCGCCGCACTTTCCATCCGCCTCGCTTGCGCCCGCGCGCCCTAAGTGATCCTATCGAGCGCCCGTACTAACTTAATAACCGAAGCTTTATACATTTATTTGTGCCCTAAAAATTCATACTAATCTGTTATTGTTATTATAATCGATCCGTTACTCGATTTCATATTTCTATCTATTTTATGTATAAAATTGTCTAAGTTTCTAAACCATAGAACCACTTCTTGTCTAATCAATAAGTAATTATAGTATCCGGCATTTAAATAATGCACATCGATGTTTACAACGAAACAGCCGGCTAGTTCGGTTTCGTAGAGCGCTGTCACTGTCACACAGGGGTTCGTCAGTCTGTGCGATAGAGACCATGCTCTATGAAGCAGAATCTAGCCGACTTCTCTCTCTAACGATGTGCATTATTTATTGTCGGGTACTACACATAACTCATCGGAAAAGACTAGCGCTCAACGTACAGACTAGGCTTAATTTGAGCGCAAGGGATAATCTTAGCGTAACTTAGTGTTATATTAAATATGTCTTAGGATAAGAGGTGTGTTAAAATAACAATAAAGTATTATTATTATTATATTATAGAAAGTAAATGTTGTTACCGATATGTTTATTCATTTCAGTGTTACAAAACAAAATTTGTAAATTTAAGGCACATTAGTAAACCATTTAGCACCACCGCAAAGAAACCTTACCAACATCAAATATATATTTTCTAAAATGGAGTAAGAACTTTTATAAATAAATAAATAAATATATGGGACATTTACACACACGGTCGTCAGTCCCCAAAGTAAGTAACTTAATACTTGTGTTATGGGTGACGGACAACTGGTAGATATACTACATATATAAGTTTAAATACATACTTAAATACAAATACACACCCAGGCTCGAAGAACCAACAATTTGTTTATAGAAAATGTTGGCCCTCGGCGGAAATCGAACCCACGACCCGCGGAGCTGAAGGCAGGGTCACTACCCACAGCGCCAACGGGCCAGTCAGTCAGTTATTTTGGGATGTTTTTTATTTAAAGCATGGAAAAATTTATCAAGTTGTCCAGTAGTACCTGTCCAGCATATAATAATATCATCTACATATCTATAATAGTATAGAATATTTTTGTTATGAACAATATGTTGATTTTCGAAATTATCCATGAAAATTTCAGCCATCGGTGGACTCAAAGGTCCCATTGCTAAACCATCCTTTTGATGAAAGAATTGGTTATTGAATCTAAAATAATTTTGTTCCATACATTGTTGTTGTCCTGCATGTATAAGGTGCGTAGATTTTGCCTGCTTCATACACATTGGCTTTGCATGCATTCGCTTAACCCGTGCGGATTATAGCAAAGTAGTTAGTTCTGTTATATTGCTTGTAATATTTCTGATATTTAAAAAATTAATGTATCATCAAAATACTTCTGGATATTCCGTTTTTAATGGCGCTAACTATTATCGTTCGAATGTTTTCTCAAAATATTATGTTATCTTTGAACTTCCTTCTAGAGTCAAACGTCGTTATCAACATCGCTTTATTCGTAATTACTTTTAAATATAATGAAGCGGGGATATCTTATTAACATTTATCGAGGCAATATTACGAAATAACTCGTCTGCTTACTTAACAAAGATAAATAGTATTGTTTTGAACATGAATTATCTTTCGCGAGTATAAGAACCGATAAGCAGTTCGTAAGAGAGATGTTTATTTCAAACTACTATCTTAATGTAAGCCGAAACCGCATGATAACTATGTCCCAGTACCAAAAAGTCGTGTTAGGCGTAATATATAGGGATGTAAAAAAATAATAGATTTTTTATATAAATTTTATATTAATCGATTCTATAAACATTAAAAACGATTAGATAAATCGATAATAATACTTTCCCTTTTTTTCTCTTTGTTTTCCTTTTTTTTAATATATGCGTTGTTGGATGAAACCAATATAGCCTATAACTACACATTTTAATCGAATTTCGGAAACAGCGCATTTACTAGTTTTTTACTTTTATTCGACTTTATTCTAATTAATTATTAATATTAAAAAGGGCAACTTTTCAAACTTTTCAACAGCCAGAAACAATCGATTTTTAATAATCGATTTGTTAAAATTCGCTTTATTTTGGAAGAAAAAACGATTATTTAATAATCGTTTCTTCACTCCAAGTGACATCCCTAGTAATATACCGGATGTTAAATAGATAAAAGAACGTGTATACTATTTAGACTATCTTAGTAAACATATTACGACGTATATCGATCCAGTGATAAAATTATAAAGCGCTCGTTATCCGAGTCTCAGCAATTCTGCGAATACTCTTTCTTAGAAATAAATAAAAACAGCATGTACAGAGCGTCGCGTCGGTTTTCGCGGCCACTAAATTTTTTGCGACATCTTGTAAACATGTGTGGTAACATAAATTAACAAATGACGTTTGTATGCGAGCAGGAAATAAAATGAAAATATTATTTTGTGTAGTATACGAACATATGGTATGACGCTTCCGTTTTGTGGTGTAGTGTTTTAAATTGTAATATTTTGATGATTTGTGAATTCGTCAGAAGAGTCTTTAAATACTCAAATTACAAACTACCAAAGTAGGTGTAAAAAATCATTTAATTCTAATAAATAAATCTACTAAACCGATTCTTTACAGTTTTTATTAAAAGGTTCAATTCTTCCGGAAAGTTAGGGTTATCAGTACTATACTAATTGTGTTGAAGAGATCGCGCAATTTTAAAGAACTATATAAGATAGCATGTCTCTACCTTATATGGTTAACTCACAACAACTTTTATGTTAAAATTTTTCTTTTTTCTATCTTATTATAGTAAGTAGATATTTTCTTTCTTTTATTCTTTTTATTTTATTATAGCTAGTTTTTACATAAAAATAAGTAGTTTTTGATGGATAATTGAACTCGATTAATCAGAGCAGCATACAGTGCGACTATAATGTATTTTAATGTAACTTTATACCGTATATGAAGTCTTACGTAAGAACTAGAATTATGGATCTCGCTGAATGGACGCTGTCGCGCACGATTCGCTCCATTCATGGCACGCACTCATCGACGGTGACCTTCCATGTCCATGTGGCCATTTAGCGGCGGACGTGTGTAGTAGGTAGCGAATATTCGACCGCGTGATCGCCCATAAGACACTCGGCGCCGATCTAAATGATTTGTCAACTATAAATCTAGAGTCGCGTCTGTCACGCGAAGATGGAACATACGCTGGATGAAATTCTCGTTTTAATTGAAGGCAATTACATAAATTCCACGTAGCGGTCGAGTGAGGGCGCGCAAGAGGAGAGGTGCGGCGCGGGCGCGGCGGTCGAGTGTCGACCTTCCGTGAGGCCGTCCGTCCGAGCTCGCCTCCGCTTGCTCGACACCAGCGATAAGGGCGATACTTTACTGTAGCGGAGCGGAGAGCGATAAATGACACATAACTATTTATACAAAAATTAAGATCTCTTACCCCTCGTACGCACGAGAGGTTTTTACCGTGCGTTAAAAATACGTCGAAATGAAACAAATGGGTATCCAGATATCTATTCACACGACAGCGCTTTTAAAACGCGACGTATTTTTGTCGAGCAGTGTTCCATTTTAGGCGTTAGGCGTAGGGCGTTAAGCCGAACGTATCATACGAAACTTCTTATTACTCCTATGGCGGAGTTTTAACGCGACTTATATTTTACGCCCGTGCGAACGAGGTCTTACTCCCATTGCTCACCTCAGCCTCTCTCCTTTAAGAGACAACAGTAAGAGCGTAGACCCACCAGGATGGTCAAATGCGGAATAGTATCTTACCAATACCAACAATTACCACCCGGGAGATGTGTAACTTACACATGTCCCAGGATTCCTACAGAGATATGCAGGTTTCTGAGATACGATGATCACTGCAACACAGTTTTTACTTCTGCGGGATCACCATTTTCAATATGTTGTGTTCCCAATAAACGTTCATTATTATTATCATGAACAGCGTGTGTTAATTATAACGATCACTGTTGACATATTTCATGCAAAACGAGAGTCATCTAAGTTAAAAGAATGATCGCAGCCTTTTCCTTTTCTATATAAAATAATATTAAACTATGCCGTAGATGCAGTAAGCCTATTCTTTGGCTAAAATCAAAAGTCGATCAAATTAACAGGCAAAAGTAAGTTTTAAGTGGAAAGTAATACATAGATTCAACAAATAAATATAATTCAACAAAACGAGGACTAGTGAAAACGCAAACCGCTCGTGCTCGATACATTTACCCGCCCCGCCCCGTTGTAACGCCACCCTTACAATAGGTCGGCCGCGAGCGCAGGAAGCCACCTTAATCACCGGCCCGAATGCCCCCAACAACAATCACAGTCAGTTCTAACGTCCCAAACGATGTCAAAATGAATGCCGGCTGTGTTTGGAAAATTTACAATCAGAAACAAAATGTATACACTGCTTATATGAATGCGATATGCATTTATCCTAAAATCTTCTTGACTTCGTAGTTCATCCAGTGATCGGTGATCAAACGGTGCATTTTCCGATGCGAGTCTAACTAAATAATTCGCTATGTATCATACAGAGCGTGATACTTTAAAAAACTTTACGTATCTATAAGGAGAGTATAACAGAGCTGCTTTGTTATAATCCGCCTCACCTTACCTTATACCTTTGCTATAATACCTTACACATGCAGGACAAATCACCACATGCATGTCAAGACGCCTCCACCAGCAGTACACACAACCAGCACCAAAAACTCGACGATCGTTTCGCCCCGAAACCGAAGCATCACCAGGGGGATAGACTCCTCGATCTTAATCCTCCTGCATATCCTATCTGTGCATGCATTCGCTTAACCCGCGCGGATTATAGCAAAGTAGTTCTGTTATAGTTTCTATAATATGGAATTCCGCAAAGTAACGCCTGCTTCCATAAACCATTTGCGTAGACATTCATTTATTCTTCTACCCTATTCACTTTCCACTCTCTTCTATAATTCGTCCTACTCCTTTTCTATTCATCTCAAACCGTCCATCTATTCTTTTTCGGCTTCCCTCTAGTCAAAAATACATTGACATTCATAAAACTATGTTATTCATGATAAACTAAGTACCATACCATCTTAATCTCGCACGTCTTATTTTCGTAAATAATCACAATAAAGATTAAAATAAGAGTTTTGCTTAATGTTTCTAATAGTGTCTTTAATTAACAGTTTTAGTTTTACTACGAGGCTAAATAATAGAAGCGCATTTATTATGCAGATATTGGCATAAACATACTATGTACAGTGAAAGTAGAATTTATATGTACAATTTCATTTCTTTTTAAAGTTGTACAATATAAGATACGGTTATTATTCGATACGATTTTTCGGTATTTTAGGCAGCATATTTCTAGCACTATATTGGTAAATCATTAGATATTGATGAGATGCTGAGGTGGTCAATCAAAAATCAGCAACTGTAAGAAATAATCATAAAGTGGTCGAGATAAGAATTCAATTACAAAAAGAGACATTAAAATTGGCAGTATTACCGGCATTTCTACACTTTCTATAATTTAATTTCTTAAATTGGTTAAAACCGCTCGACGTGGGCATTAAGTCATTTAAGATAAATATAACTTATCTATTTTCGGTGTTAATAAAAAAAACGATTGGTAATTCCTGAATAATTTAACGAATAATCTAACTATCCTAGAAAGATCGTCGAAGGTCGTTGATTCTACAAAAAAATACAAGATCTAATTTAGAAGTGATTATAAAATTCCAAGCAAGTGACGTATGCGTCCAGGATGTACAATGTCCATACAACAAGTTACGACTTAACGAGGTTTAAATTTATTATGCTCTACTGCGGATACGGAAATTAGTTACCTACTTTATTTGAAATATATTCCTTAATTCTGTACACATCTTGTAATAACATACGTAAATGGTAGCCGCTTAGACTAAGTTTTTGTGGATTAAGTTCTCCATAACTTGACTTCTTTCCCAAGGAATCGGATGACTTTAATTTCTAATTAAATAAAAAATGTTGATACATAACTTATAATCAGGGAAACTTTAAAAGCTTGTTTTTAATAAGGTATCTTTAAGGTTTTATTTAATTAATTATAGGAATGTAATTGGGTTTCCATAGTGCATGTCATATTTGCGATTTTGTTCTAGTTTCTATTAAACTTATTTGTTATCTTCTAATACAATATTATTATTGTTATTTGCATATTGTTTTATTTAAATTTATTATTGTTAGCATTGCAATACTAATAATTATAAATACGAAAATCTGACTGTCTGACTATTAAGTTTCCACGGTTAATCTACTAAGGAATTATTCTTGAAATCTGGTACAATTAAATCCTGTATGTGGGGATAACTTATATGATAAAAAAAAAACTTTAAAGAAAAACCTATAGTCCAGCGAAAATTGAGTAATTTCAACCTGTCTTAGAACTTTTTAATAAGCAACTTAGCAACGCTAAAAGACGTAATTTTGATTCTTTCAAGTATATACCCGTCAGTGCAAAATTACCGGAAATCCTACATAGAGTTATTAGACTAGAGTAGGGGAGCCATAGAGAGATCTGTAAGTGTCGTAACAAAAATAAGAGAAGGAATATGAAACTCGTATACTTCTTTGTCTTATCACATATAAAAAAGAAGAAACAGATAATGCGTCTCATTTGTTTTATCTTTATTTTCAAAGGGCACATTTTGTGTGAGTATAATAACTCTACGGAATCCTAGCAATCAACATCGCCGAATTGATAATTTTCGTCTAAACGACTCGTCGTAAGGTCCACGTCGCCGCGACGTATAAAAAAAATAGAGATACAAGTGTATGCGCGAGCCGGATTTTCGTAGCTTTGTTATGATTTTTTTAACGGGATATTTACCTACTTGAAAAAACCTGACAGGATCGACACGTAGGTACATGTGACAGGTTCTTTTATTAGAAAAAACCGTTATTTTATTAAAAGTTTATTTTTAGTAAAAACTGATAAATTTTACACACGTTTACACAAGAAAATATTATTAAAAATTCCCATATTTAGAATACTTTCATTCAAACTCAATATGGATTTTCATCTTAATTACTTTTCGTTTAACTGATCCCACTAACCCATATTATCCCACTGCTCGACATCAGGCCATCTCTCTTCATTTTTGGAGAGATGAGAAGAGAGCTAAGACCCAACACGCTGCTCCAATGTGGATTGATAGGTTACGCATATCCCAAGAATTCTCTAGAGATATGCAGCTTCTCTCAGATATTTCTTTAACAGAAAACTAAATGGTAACTAAAAAACCCATCTCGAAAGAGTCTCACAGCTTCACCGTTTAACTGATAGTATTTCTTTAAATGAAAACAAAAAAAACAATCGTAGGTAGAATTATATATATTATGGTGGTAGCCATCGCCGATTGATTCTGCCGATTTGGTCCTAAATTTTCTGGTCGTATTGGCATTGATCTGTTCAAATTTTGTCGACCAGCAGGCCTACCATGAACTCTTATTGCGACTCACTTGAAGACGTAAACGACGACCGCGAACCGCTTTCTTTTCGTACCATGGAGTGTGAATTGCATTGGGGTCGTAATGTTTGAAAAGGATAACGTTATATGAACTATAGATAACTCTGTCTGTTTTACTCACATGTTCTTAGGACGAATTTCGAACGCTCATTCGGCAACGACTTAAACGTGTGCGTCTTTAAGACGTCACGGTATGAAAAAGCAAAACAATTTCGTGTACGTCTTTAATTGAGTCGCAATAAGAGTTAATGGTAGGCCTGCAGGACAATGAGTATAGCAATCAGCCATCATTTTTTCAAGAAGAGATCTTACTTTAGAATCGCTTTGCTGTTCGAAATCCGTACTACTGAAGCTTTTAGAACAGAAGCAATTCAAGCGAACTGATTTATGCAAGAATTATGGTCAGTCCATATTTCATGCATGATATTGACACCTACACACTTAGTCTTCTTCCTCAGCCGATACATGTCCACTGCTGTACATGGGTCTCACTAATCAATCCTGCGACGTTTGGATCAGGCGGCTCTTCGCAACTATTTTTTTTAGTCAGTTCTTGACACATGATAGATCAATCGATCGAAAATACTGAGGCTGCAAGGTGCCCCAAGCAACCTTAATAATTTGATCATGAGAGTAAAAAATGCACGATAATGGCTATGAGTTCCTGGAATCCATCTGAGAACATGATATCTAGCAAGTCACAAACCCTTCTCTATAAGTTGTCCTAACCCAAAATCCGGCCTCAAAGGAGGCAACCTTAGGACAATGGTACGTCGCTATGCCACGTATTCAGTTAACATGACAGCCATGTATTCAGCTAACATGTTCTGTATACAGAGTGAGTGAAACAGTGAATAGCTTGCACCATCTTAGGATCACCATATTTTGCTACAGTCTAGTCGGGACGCACTAGGATGGAGTGTACTGATAACTCAATTTTGTTTGATTTTATTTAAGCAAAATTTCTTAGTATTAGAGGTTATGAAAAGCTGATTGACTCTCATATTGATCCCTTGTTTTAAGCCTATAGTTCGTTCCTCTCATTACAAATTTTCTTTACGCCCTATCGATGTGTGCATAGTATGGAAATTCTCTTCGCAGTTCAATGTAGACTTTTATCGGGACGTCGGAACAAAATGCTCAATACTACAATAGCGGTGGGAATCCCTATATATCAAAAGAGATGGCAACCCTAACCATGTGGGACAATGACATCACTCTAACCTTACTTACTCTATCCTGGTTTATGACAAAACCATAGGTCACAAAGTACGTTCGAATGATAACAAATTTTTTTCTTCGCATTTACGTCATCTCACCAATAATTCTTTATTAGTAAAATATGTACAATAATCTTTAAAAGCTGGCTAAAAGCAAAAGTAGTTTGAACACGGCGAGTTAAATAGTGTGAACCAAGCCCCATCCAGGTCAATGACATCGCTGTTAACCACAGTTAACATTGTGTTTTATATCCACACCATAGATCACACAATGCAATACGCGTTCCTAAATGTGTGACCTCAAACTTTTTTTTCTATTTCTATCATTACCAAGGCCGTAGCTTGTGGAGGGGTGACAAAGTTTCATCTCATCTAACGTTCCTTATAGATGACCTGACTATGAGTATACAAAATTTTGAAAGGTTTATTTAAATAAAAACATAATCAATTTGAATATTTTTTAATACTCGGATATTCAACATTTACGTTTTGAATTTCGAATGATAAAGGATATTATGAACAGATAAATAATAAAACAGATTAACACGGAGCTTTTCCTAGTACCTATATTTATATGAAGATTTTTGTTTATCTACCCCTTTAAAAATCGTTTTCATAGTAATGTTACCATTAATATTGCGTCTAAAATATATTTATACTTTTTTTACTTATCAGAGATTTATTTTATTTCATTATTTCTTTATTGTACATACATATTCTTCGATAAGAAAAAAATCCTGTTTACATCTTTTATTTTAGAGTTTCTTGTAGATGATGTACATGAGACATTCTGTTTCGTAATTTATTTTAAATCCTGTAAAACACCATGGGAAATCCACTGCTTAGAACTCACTTCTAGATTAGAACGTCCACGTTCTAATCTAGAAGTGAGTTTTGCCCATAAGGTTTTCGTCGTTCACCAACCTACTTGTCAAGCGCAGCGTCTACCTTACAACTATGGCACAGATAATCGGTCCGCTATCGGTCACTGGCTATTTGGGCTAACTGACACCTGCTTTTCTAACAAACAATATGCTATTAGATCATACAGCTTTTACAGCCATATAGTTATTATATTTGAGTAAGGGAGCCATAGGCAGACCTGTAAGTGAGAGTGTCACGATAAATAATGAGAGGAGAGATGAAACTCGTACTCGTAACTTATCTTTGTCCAATCTATACTTCTATACTAAAGAGGAAAACGCACGCAAAACTATTGGACCGATTTCAAAAATTCTTTCACCATTGGAAAGCTGCTTCTTCACTGAGCAACATAGGCTAAAAAAAAGGTAAAAGTTGATAAAATTGCAGCGCAGAAGCTCTACTAGGGTGGGCGGATCATCAGTCAAGTCCCTGCCGACGGCGCAATGACTAATCTAAGTCAAACCATCAACCCTCCACTACGCGTCGCCCTATGCCGTGGTCCGGCCTCACAGGAGGCACCCTTAGGACGACGTTCCCCGACTTAAGTAGAGCTTCTGCGCTCTACTCTCTGCATTTCGCAACCTCGACGATGCTTCTGCGCTCGCCCGTTCCGCTCGGTGACGCTGTAAAAGCCATTTAGGGCTAACAGCATACAGTCAGTTCGAAAAAAAAAGAGAAAAACAAATCAGTCAAGTTGTGCCTATAAGTGAATAAGGCCTATTTATACCTGGACCTTTATAGCTTCTTTGGCAGGGCGTAACGGGTTGACAGTTGCCCATTACTTACTAAAAATTATAAATGTTTTTGTAAAATATATTTAATATTTAATGTGATCGTGCGTGATAGAATTTGTATAAACAATCGTTTCTCCGAAATATCGATGGGTTATTAAATAACCCTTTCGGATGGTGAATTTGTTCCCACAAATTAAAATTGTTATTGGGAACTTATATTGCGAAACAGCTCGAAAAAATATCTAATTTAGCATTCCGTTTAAATCGTTTTGTGTTCTACAAAGAACCTATAATTTAGTTACGAAAATAAAGAGATCCTATTATTTACATACAAAAATAAACGTTGCCGATCGCTAAGATGTTTTGCGGTAAGGATTGAACAGTGAAAACTCAGTTTTCACGCGTATGTATCGCGTATAAAGCATACTAAATGTTTTTGCAGATGCAATTACCTTTTTTATAGTTGAAATCGTTTATGAATCTGTTTTACTGCCGGTCTGTCTGTTACGCTTTCTCGCCTAATCCACCAGGGTGATATTGATTGTCAAGGTGTAGACCTGATTCGGTATTTCCGTGCCCTCCTCTCTAGACACTAAGGTGGAATACCATGAGGTTTTAGCTGGTAAGAGTCCGGTGTAACTGCTATACCGCGAACCAATGAAGGGTTTCCTCATGTAAAAACAGGGAGGTATTGATGAAATTTACTACAATTGAAGCTTAAATGACGGAATTATAGCAATGTAAGTTATTTTTTTATAGTATAGCTTTATAATGTCTATTAAGATGAATACTTTAAGTTATCTAAAATTAATGAATTGAGTTAAAAAAGGAAACTTAATTTGCTTTTCTTTAAATTCTTAATGCATGGTAACGTAAAAAATTATAATTTTTATGAAATTTAAGTTAGAATACCAAGTACGTAAAGCACTTACATTGTATTTTTAAATATGCAGACTCATTCACTAGAAACCATATGTACAAATTAATAAAAAACTTCAGTCACTCTGTTGTTCATCTGTGAAAGCTGGGGTGCAGTGTATAAATCATTTATTATGTTTTTTTTTTCAAAATATACATTAATACGTAATATAGTATATTGGTATACCATCCATAGATAATCACAGAACGGGTGGCAACATGCTTTGTATGGAGAAGTGATTAGCGATTTATCATAAAAAGGTCATCACGTAATACATGTTGCGGTCCGCAGTCGCAGCCGCAAAATATCAAAGAAACGTTAGACTCAATTTACTAATTAATTATTTAATTTAATATAATTTTATGCTAATTCATTGGCCATCATCTTTAAATTAAGCCCTATTCTGAATTTTATATAGAGGCAGAGTGCAGAATCGAAACATTTTTTATATAAAACATATTAAAAATCTATATATAAACATATTCACTTCTTTACTCGTTGTTTTGATGAATTTTTAAATCATGAAATAATGATGTTAAAATGATTCAAGTTTATTTTTTATATCAGTCATTATGAATTATGGAAATGTGAACTGTACTTAAAAATAACTTTATCTTAAAAATAAAAACACATTTTATGTTATTAGTTATCAATAGTTATTCTTATGTTGTTATTTCTCCTTTAGTAATGAGTGAGTGCAGCTTCTGTATCTGTGTGTCACAAAAGACACAAATGTAATTATTGTGAGTAAACCATAAGAGATAGAGACATTCTGTCGCGGACTTTTTTGTAGTGTTTCTGTAGTTCTACATTTTTTTATTACATTACCTTTGTGTATCTCTGTTTTTTTATGCGGCGCACGCGACATAGCTCCCAGGAGGTGAATTTATTTATAACCCCGCGAACTCATCAACATAATTTACGTTAAAATGTATTATTAACCTAAACCTTTGGGAAGAATTGCGCTACCCTTTAGTAAAAACAAACATTAGCTTCTGTCACTGTCCAACTCTGCAAATATCTCCATGACAAAAATTCATCTCATCTCATCATTCTCCCGATTTTTCTGTTGAAAAGACAGGATTTTTAAAGCCTATTTGTTACCTCGGTGTATACGCATGAATTGCGCAAAATTTCATTTATATTAGTTCAGCAGATTAGATTAGTATTTACTATTATTAGGGTTACTATTAAGTTGTATTATTAGTAGATTAGTTCAGACTTTCGCATTTTTAATATTAGTAGGGATAGATAAAGATTATTTGAGGAATAGAATGAATGCAGGACGGATGAAGTGGCGACAGGTCTCAGGCACAATATGTGACCCCCGAATGCCCCCTAAACTAAAGGGAAAAATTTACACATCGGTCATAAGACCTGTCGTAATGTATGGATCAGAATGTTGGGCAATGAAAAAGATGGATGAAAGAAGAGTACATGCAAATGAGATGAGGATGTTAAGGTGGATGTGTGGTGTGACAAGACTTGATAAAATAAGAAATGAGTATATAAGGGGAAGTCTGAAAGTTGCGCCCATTATAGAAAAGATGAGAGGTGCAAGATTGGGATGGTATGGACATGTAATGAGGAGGGATGAAAGTCATGTGATCAAACGAGTGTTGAGTATGAATGTGGATGGATATGTGACTAGAGGAAGGCCTAAAAAGAGATGGTTGGACTGTGTGAAGTATGACATGCATATAAAAGGAGTAGCGCCAGAGTTGACGAATGATAGAAGAGAATGGAAGAGAAAAACATGTCGTACCGACCCCACTTAGAGTGGGATAAGGGTAGGAGAAAGAAAGAAGAGATAAAGATTATTTGCGTTTAGCGAGAGTACTGTCAACGTTGATTACAAGTGACGTGTCTCGTACCGCAGTGCGCAAAGCCCGCCGGCGGCTCGGCGGCTAGGTGTGGGGCCGTGGGCGAACCGCCGCCCACGCTACGCCTGCGACACGCGGACACGCACATTCCGAGCCCACACCTGCACCTACCGTCACCAGAGTTGCTACATACGATCAATTTATTTTACATCATTGAAAGTTTTGACCGCTATCTCGTAAGCTATCACGTTTGCCACAGTATAAGCACGTATAAGCTTACTAGTATAAGCTTCGGCGCGACAACAGACAAACAAACAGAGTTGTACACTGTCTTCTTCAATTGGTCCCTCATTGCTAAGGTCCGAAATCTCCTAAACTTATTAATAGAAGAAAATCTGTTTCAGTGCGGAACGATTCCAAAAGCATATTTTTTTATCATAAATGATAGTGATGAAACAAACTGAACAAGAATCAAGTATGACTTCAATTATTTTTTATTTACAATATTTAAAGTAGAACATTTAAACTTTTAAATATTATTATTTATTTATTACTAAAATTTTGTATATAACAGTATTTATTGTAAGGTAACCGTGAGAGATAGAGACGTAGAGAGACAGTGGACTGTTTTGTAGAATTTTTATATATCTACAATTCTTTACTACTTATTATAGCATATCACTCCTGGTTTACGCAGCACACGCGACCAAAGCTCCTGGCAAGCAAGTTTTTTAACAACTGCGCAATTTACATAATACCGATATATACTATTTACCTAAACCATCCGGAAGTATTGCGCTATCTTTCTCTGAAAACCGTAGAAAAATCTGATCAGTAGATTTTGAGAAAATCGATTACATACAGACAGACAGCTTTTTGGGACTTTGGTTTATAATAAGTATAGATTTACCCTATAATAAAATAACAATGTAATCGTCACCATCTTTGTTATATTATTGATTGTTCGTATACTTTAATCGATTACTTATTTTATTTATGCCACATTTGTAAAGATTTGTAAATTTCCAGATCGCAAATTGCGCTATTTTTTCATATTTTGAAACAAAAATATATCGCTTTTTTCATTCCATATCTCATTCTATACATTACATTACACTTGGGCTCCAAAAGTCCCCGTTACCTTGTTACCAGAAAGAAAAAAAATGATTTAGAAGAAATTGAAATTCATCATAATTGAAATTTAAAAGTCTTGTTGTTGTAAGTTGTTTTAAGTCAGAGTCCGAGGGGTCCCCTGAGATGAGGTGGCCCTGGGGCTTTTCCCCGTCTAGCCCTCCGTTAGCTACGCCTCTGTGCGAAATATAAGTGAATATAAATTATGAAAACTTATTTCTACATATTTTCTGTCTGTATTAGTTTTATCTTTTAGGTAAATACCACGAGGATCGAAAAAGACTTGTAATAAATTTTGCATATTTTATCAATGGACAAGTGTCATTAGTTCGGCATAGCATTAGTGAAACGTGGCTTTCATACAAGTTTTGATGTAGCCAGTTTATAATATTGAGATACGATACGTCCTGTTTAATTAATTATACTCTCTTTTGCCTAATGACGCGATTAACTTATCTCACGAACATTGATTTTTTGAAATACCGAAGTAAATCAAAGTAAAAAAAGGTAAAGTACCGACATGTTACTATTCCACTGTTTGCTATAGACCTCCTCTTTCCTATTTTGGAAGAAGGGTTGGAGCTTAGAACTACCACGCTGTTTCAAAGCGGATAGGTAGGTTACACATATTTTTCATAATTCTCTAGAGAGCATGTTTCCTTACGATTTCTTTAACGAAAAGCGTGTGTTAATTACTAATATTTAATTAGACACATAAGTATTAAGAAAAAATGTATAAGTGCCTGCTCGGGATTTGAACTCGTGACCGCCTCAAAGAATCGTGCTCAACCCCCGGCTATCACAGCTTCAACTTAGGAAATACAATTTTTATATGATTTATAGATGCAGGCGTTACTTTGCGGAATTCCATATTACAAGCAATATAACAGAACTACCTTGCTATAATCAGCACGGGTTAAGCGAATGCTTGCAAAGCTAATGTGCATGAAGCAGGCAAAATCTACGCACCTTATACATGCAGGACAAGCCACCACACGCTCCCCAAGGCGCCTCCACCAGCAAAAACGCACACAAGCAGCACACACAACCACCACCACAATCTCAACGATCGTTTCGCCCCGAAACCGAAGCATGAGGATAGGCGCCACAACAAAAATCGTAATGTCTTGGTAAAAACTATAATTAATGGTTCAGCAACACTTAACAGTTAGTTTGCTGTGTTCCCACTGCTGAGTTGATGATTTTAAGAGTTTGTATAATGTTCTAGTACCATATCAACTAATAAAAGTGTGTAAAGAAACAAAGAATTTTCTGGTGAGCATACATATTATACACTACAAAACCATACGCAGTAAGTACTTCTCTTTAGAAAATGTCTAGAATCATACATTTTATAAAATATATATTTTAAGTTAAAAAAAACTTTGCTTGAAATTTATATACCTACGAAAATATACATAGATATATTTTTAACTTATATCTATGTATGTATATCTATGTAGATATATTTATTAAGAGATATTGTTGCAGCTTAAAAATACATCATATCGAGCTTTGTATACGACGGCTTAAAGTAGCTGCATTGTCCTATTGTCAGTAGAGAAGTACCTATCTAAAATAATCCATGTTAGGATTCAAGTTAAATACTTAAGCTATTACGTACAATTAATTCGTCTTAATAGGGACCACAATGTATTCATTTTATCATTTATAAACCGCACTCACCGTAATTTTACACGAGGACTGGCATGAATCTGTAAGAAAAATATTCTTAATCTTCTTTTATGTAGCTTCGATAAGTACAAATACATGTAACATAACGGAGAGTATAAAAATACATGAAGTTAAAGAACGGATATCATCACATCACGTGACATTGTTGTCAATACAAGCTAAGAAAACAATTGTTTTCTCACGTAACGATTATAGTCCGCACATTTTGAGATAATGAACGTCTATCAACGCATGTTATGGCAATACGGCCATAAGCACGGATAAACATCTGTACGTATATGTACATATTATCTAGACAGTTACATCGTCTTATAAAGCGTACGACTACAGTAATATTGCAAGTCTGTTTCAAGAAGGTCAACTTGTAGGTAGCGGACAACAAAAACGTTCATTTGAAATAAAAATATTCATCATGAATGAATAAACAATTCCACGTTCATAGCGTTAATCAATGAGTTGCATGCAGGCAACAGTCCGAGTCGATGTCGAGCTCATTGATCGATCGACTCGATAGACACCACTACACGCGCACCGTGCACGTACACGTTGCTCACGCGCAAACAGAACCGGATGGCGCACACCGGGAAGAGTGCGCCTGTGTGCGCGCGTGAGCAAAGGATTTCCTACCGTCCCGCGCCCGCCCCCCGCGCCCCCGCCGCGGACCTGTTGCGCTGCTACCGGAGTTACGCCGCATAGTTACCAGACTTGATATGCCTTCCCGCCTCGCCCCGCGCCCGCCCCCTCCCGGCCCCACGCACACACCATCGCGTTCGACTTCGAACACTTAATTATCATGGCGTACCATTCGTGAAATTGCTGCCGATCTCATCGGCGTCTTATATCAATCTAATATCATCTATTACCGGTTGCAATTAAGTCAAATATCTAACTAGATTTATCGAAAGTAATAAAAAAATTATTTTGCTATAATCCGCGATACAGTAAATAGAAAATATATATAGTGCTAAATGTATAGTGGACTATACGTTTTTTCATACCCGTTACATGCAGGATTCGTAAAAAACATATGCACAAACCTCCACCACTTCCACCACAATACACAAGCACTACACAGGTTCACTATCACAAACTCAACAATCGTTTCGCCCCGCAACCGAAGCATCATTAGGAGATAGACTCCACTATCTAAGCAAAATAATTTTATTATTACTTTTGTATTATGGATCTCCGCAAAGTAACGCCTAATTCTATAAATTAGATTTATCGATATAGATGATGCAGCCGGATGCGTGACATCATTCGATGCAAATTCTGACATCCCATCAAATACCAATCCCATATTAGCGGTCGTCTAAGCACTCTTACCGCGCTGTGATCGGTTTATTAAAGTCTTACGCTTTTAAATGCAAATGGAAGGGTATTTATGCCATCATTAATTTGTTTTCCGGGTATCATTTAAGACGAACACATTATAATATCTAATGACGTTTATAGTTTCTTATTCGATATCATGTTATAACCTGTACAGAGCGTGATAGTAATCAGTATTAAAATCCATGTATTTAATTTATCGGAGAAGCTATAAATTCTATAGGTACACGTATTACGAGCAATACTTTAAAAAAAAAGTTCCTCAGATTCTGATTAACTAATAACTTTAAACTGTTAAGTCTCATGATCTGAAAATATGTAATGAATATATCGAATGGGATGGTAGGTACTTGGTAGAATTCATTAATTAAAATGTAATGATAATATTACTTTGCTATAATTCGCGATAAAATAAATCTTTGTAATACTAAATTTAGAGTTTACGATTAGTTTTGTGCAGTATTCAATTTCATTTGTATCAAATTTTAGTTTAAATTTTTTTAGTTGTTTCTTTTAACCTGGAAAATTGTCATCAATATTTTTTATTTATATTTTAACAATAGCGCATAGGTACCTAGTATTTTTTTATTAAAGACGGTATTTTTGTCCTTTTAACTTTACAGCAATCTGCACGATAAACACTAGTTTTCAAATACTTAAGTCGGCAAGATACATCGCATCCCCAATAGCGATATACATATATATTTATACATTATTCAGCAGACCTTTAATGACCGAAACATGGATAGCGTCTCATGTTTAGTTCTATTTGTAATTGTAGACTTTAGATTATGTCTGTAAGTGTTAACATAATAAAAAGATAACGATATAATGCTTAGAAATACTAACGGAGTTCCGCGAAAATGCTTTTGAAAGATTATTTCACTTTTATAGCATATGTACAGTTTTATGTTTAATTAATAGTTTTTATTTAACGAAATTCTATCTTGACTTTTGTAGGTACCAAAAATTACATTAAATTACAACCTTCATGTTTGTTGCGTTTGTGGATAGTACGGTACGCAATCGAGCCGAAAGTGTTCACAAACGCAACAGTGGTGACCCCGACGTGATGCTGCCCAGGAGGGCAGTCGACAAATGCTGCCACAAGAGGCAGCTGACGTGATGAAGTAAATACATCAAACCTGCACTAAGTGTTAAACGACAACCCACAACCTGCCGCCACTACTACGCACCTCAAAGAAGCATCCTTCGACATGGCTTACTCTCCATCACCGGCGAAAGGGGACGGCGCGGTTAATGCACTCATACATGCAGTAAGCTCAATAACAGTCGCTGACGGGTGTCCAGGATTTTGGAAAACAGCCCCATACTCTATGGTTTAGTACTTTCGAAACTATTGTCGCACCGCAAAAACGAGGAAATGACTACAAGTATGGCGTGGTGATATCCAAGCTTTCGAAGGAAGAAGTGCACCAAGTACGATATTTTGCTCCATCCACCGACAGAAAACAAATATCAATGCCTTAAGGAAAGATTGATCAGTTGCTATGAAAGAGGTTACCAGACAGACTTGTACTCATCTTACGAGAGTACCTGACTAATCGCACCTTTCGCTATCGCATAGACGGTACTTTATCGTCTCGCCGCACAATTCGTGCTGGTGTCCCTCAAGGATCTGTACTGGCACCCTTATTGTACTCGCTCTACACGAGTGACATTCCACGGGCGCCTATCAAAGAGCGTACACATCTTGCCCTTTTCGCGGATGACACCGCTGTATTTACCACATCCCGCCGACCTCAAGTAATAACTAGACGTCTCCAGAAAGCGGTAGACAGCCTCGGACGCTGGTTCCGCCAATGGAGAATCGAAATAAACCCGGATAAAAGTGCAGCCATGCACTTTATCGGTAATCGCTTTCGAGCTCACATAGACACACCTACGGAAATATCCCTTTACAATACACCGATTCACTGGCAACAGAAAGTCAAGTACCTAGGTGTCACCTTTCAATCTTCCATGACCTTCCACGAGCACATACACATAGTCTGCAATAGGCTGCGTATGTCATGGGACGGCTTTATCCGATGTTATGCAAAAAAAGTAAGATGTCGCTCCGCAACAAAGTGACACTCTACAAAACTTGCATAAGACCAATAATGTCCTATGCGAGCGTTGCGTTCGCGCACGTTTCAAAGGTCAGATTGCTCAGGCTCCAAAAACTTCAGAACCGATTTATGCGGACAGCCACTGGGTGTCCGTGGTTCATGCGGAACGTTGACCTCCATAGAGACCTCGATCTCCCTACCATTACTCACCTCTTTAAACGTTTTTCGAAATCTTACTTCGAGAAATCTGAGGTACACTCGAACCCCCTTATTTCAGTTGCTTCTACCTACATCCCAGTTAGGTCCGACCATCGAAAATATAGGCGTCCAAAAAGCGTCTTGTATGACCCCGACGATCAAATAACGATCGCCAACACAGATACACGTAATACACACAGCGTCTTCGCCGGCGAAGACGAGGTCCCAGTTTTCTGACGTCGGTCGGTCGTGGCTTCTCGCCACCCTTCCGACGTTGCAATGACTAATCTAAGTCATACCATCAACCCTCGACTACACGTCGCCCTAAGCCGTGGTCCGGCCTCACAGGAGGCACCCTTAGGACGACGTTCCCCGACTTAAGTAGAGCTTCTGCGCTCTACTCCCTGCATTTCGCAACCTCGGCGATGCTTCTACGCTCGCCCGTCCCGTCCGGTGACGCTGTAAAAGCCATTAGGGCTAACAGCATACAGTCAGTTCGAAAAAAAAAAATGCTATGAAAGAAACAAGCAACAACGTTTCAACGAATTGCTGACGGAGACTAAATCAGGAGATACTCTCTTTCTTACTGTAACGTGTTAGCATGTAGTCAATAAAATATACATTTGTTATGTCATCACGTCATATCATTGAACACCTTCGGTTCGACAGCGTACCGTGCTATCCACAAACGCAACAGTGTTTGTAATTGCGTTGCTGTTTAATTCAGTTGAAGTAAAAGTCGACGTGTCCTATATCAAAGATCTGAGCTAATTATGACAGAATTTCCCCAACTGTTTAATATTCCCTTGTCAGTAACACAGTATTCCAATGGCCAGAGCATAAACAAAGTGAATGTTTTTCCTTATATTTACTCACTACTTAAAATTTTTGATATACGAATTGAAATTGTTTGAAAGAATATTATTGATACATATTTTATGAATGCGAAAGTCTTAAGTGTCATGTAATGGAGACGCGTATAACACGCCAGACGATTTTCCGCCATTTCTTTCTTTCACACATTCCGATAAAATCCACGATCCCAATAAAAACAAAAAAGAGCTATCAAGCACTAATTTTACTATATAAACCGATGAGTATTGTCCGTAAATATTTAATTTAAAAAAAAAACAAAAATGTATTTGCCTTGAATGTATCTATATCCGTATAATTTGCAAAAGCGTAGAGCAAAACGAGCACAACGAAACTTCGCACACATTTATTACATTGAACGGTGTTTATCGCCCAACGGATAATGATTTTTTTCTTTTATAGTTCCTTAGTTTTATTTAATGTAGCGAGTTGTGGAATGTACATATGTATAAGTTGGCCAAGCGACAAGCAAGCGGCCGAATCGACTCCAACTCTAAGCTCGGTGAAAAAAACAGGTAGCGCGGTCCCGCCGTATCGATCTTTATGTTATTTTTTTATTTATCTTTTTTATCTGGGCCTCCGCTCCGAGACTCGGACCTGAACGGAAGTTGTAACGATTTTTAATCGCACCAAGTATCTCGGCCGGCCGGTCCGTACGCCCGCTTCGGCCAACGAGTTTATATATAGGATATATATATTTTTTTGTAAACAACCACCGGAAACGGGCAGAGATCGTGGCGATGTGGAACACACATCTTCCATTACGTCTGAGCTCTCTGCAACAACGATAAGCAAGCGATAAGGGCATTCTGGGACAATACCGGGCACCCGATGAAACAATATCTAATGTCGCCATCGACAACGAAATCTTATCAGCAGTATACCCTGGACAGTCGCGTAAAAGTGTTTTTAAATGTAACATATATGCTTAAACACTTCTATGTTATTATAATGTGGAATTTTAAATAAATCCTCCATCTTCTCTTAATCTTATCATTTAAAGGTTGAATGTGTATCCAGACATTCTAATACCATCTTAGACGGCATAACGTCATCTCATCAGGTAATATTGCAATCGGTTTGAAATACAAATATTGTTAGAAATTAGTAAAAATATTTGTAAAATTGGAGATGCATTTTCATTTTGTACGTTACGTTTTGTAGATTCTAGGCATTTAAAATGCAACGTGATAGTTATAACCCCAGAATAGTGTCTAATGTACGCTAAAATCATTATCGCATGTTGTATTCTTCTCAAAACATCAGCTAAAAGTATGATTAATGCTACCGGGAAATAGTGGGAAATCGAAATATTCAATTTGCCTATAAGATATCAAAGAGTACATTGTCATAGAGGGTTATGCCAGGTTAAGTCAATGTAAGAATTGAGAGTGAGAATTGCGACGATGTATTTTAGTAACATTTTTCTGCCAATACTGGGGCGTGGGCGCGCGATAATGGCCCAAAATATCCACATTCTCGACGCCCACTCGCACCATCGAGAATATTACTCCACAGATAAATAATTCTTAATCTTAACCAACGTAGATTATACCACATATTTAAATAGATAAAGTCGCAAGTACCCCCCCCCCCACGGTCATTACCATTGAAAGTCTGTAGCCATGGAATAAGCGAAAAAATCTTAGCTGATTTAAGATTTCGGGTAATAGCTTGTTCAGAAATTAAATTATTTTTGCGCAAATTATTATTTACAGACTAAACGAGCCTTACCATTTATGTGGGTATCATTCTATATTGTTTAAATTAAGTATAAGAAATATTCCTGTACGTAAAGGATATTGGACAATTGTTAACTGGATTATTTGGATGATACAAATGCCATGATTTGAAAATCTTTTTAGATTCATACAAAACTGTAGTTTAATCATGTAAAATTGAAAATGTTTAAAAGATTGAATGCCGAGTTTCTTGCTGGTTCTTCTCGGTAAGAGCAACGTTCCGAACCAGTGGTAGCTTCATTGATTATATTGATCCTTGACGATTCAAAAGTTTTTGAAAAAGTTTATTTGAATAAGGATTATTTTGATTTCATTTGACTGACGTGAATTCTATAACAATAGCATGTAATTTATGATAGAAATAATTAGGTCAAACAAATCGAAATAAAATGTTATGTATATGTAATTTATGTATTGTAGTTATCATATAACTTATACGTTTCAAGTTCCAAGAGAATATAACTATAGGTTCAACGAGTATTACCGGATATGAAACATTGTTATCTAAGATTGCATAAGCACACATACCATCAAAAATGATTGTGTTTAACCGACATCACGCATTCGTTAAAAAAAGTTAGTATTACAAGGTTGTTCATTGCAATGTTTTGCGTGTTCATAAAAAAATTCAATTTGAAAACAATAATATACGCATTTGATATTTTTGACTTAGAGCTTCTGAGAAAAGGATTAGAAAAATGATTTCATTTTAATTTTTTAATTTTTGATGTTCAACAACTAATGAAAAACACCATATTTGGTGTTTCTTTAGTTGTTGAATGCCGCCAGATAAAGTGCATGAAACTGCGTAAGATAGTTGCTATAAATAACGTAGTTGCTTAAATAGATGGAAATGTAGTTTGGAGTTTTGACTTGACACAACTGTTAGTTACTCTTTCGTCCAGGTTGTGATGTTTTTTCTTATTGACACAAGCAGATTCAATCCCGTTCGTAATTAATGATCGGACGAAGTGTTAATTTTTGAACCGCGTGTTAGAGACATTTGCTGTTTTAATGACGATTGGGTAGCCTTTGTGCCTGCGCACTTTAAGCGCTTTATTTTCTACATATAAATATTATCAAAATTACAATAAACCATAATTCTAAAGTAACGACCTGTTTCTATCCCACTGCATAAGCCTCCTCTGTCCGTTTTTTTTTGGAGAGAAGGGTTGGAGCCTACTACGCTCTAATGCGGATTGGTAGGTTACACATATCCCCAGAATTCTCTAAAGATAGGCAGGTTTCCTCACGAGTTTTCCTTCACCGAAAAGCGTGCGACAAATTGCATTTATCAAAGAGACACATCAGATTTATTAGAAAAACTCATTGGTTTCTGCCCGGGGTTTGAACTCATGATCGTCTCTAAAGATTCACAAGGTCTCACCGCTAGGCTATCACAGCTCTATCTTTACTTATTATAAAACAAAGTCCCCAAAAGCTTTCTGTCTGTATCTGATCGACTTTCTCAAAATTTACAGAACGGGTTTTTGTACAGTATTTACTAAAAGATAGTGCAGTTGCTTCCGGAAGGTTAAGGTTAATAGTATGTTACGGTTTTATTTAAATTGTGTTGAAGAGGTCGCGCAGTTGTAAAAAAACCTCGCCTGCTGGGAATATTGGTCGCGTGCACCGCGTAAAGTAACAGAGATACACTATAGTACCAAAGTATTGTAGATATATAAAAATACTGCAAGAAGTTCGCCACATCTTGTCTCTTTCTTTATATTTAAATTAACACAGAACTTCGGTTACACGACTCATCATTCACCTGCCCTTATCCCACTCTAAGTGGGGTCGGCGCAACATGTTACAAATCTGTTGTCATATGATTTCGCAACGTATTTTACGACCGGCCGACGTCAACTTACCTTAGTCGCCTTTTACGACACCTTGCTAAGAAATGAGGGTGGTCTATTCTATGCAGCCGGATACCACACGGCACATACATTAGTCGCCTCTTACGACACCTCGGTAAGAAAGGAGGGTGGTCTATTATATTCTGCCGGATACCACACGGCTATTCGGTTACACGACTAAAATATTATATTCTTGATTTACGGTCTCTTGTAATTTGTGAGTAACCGGTAGTCAACTTTGACGTGTTTAGCGTGAAAGACAAGTTGTTCAAATTATTTAAGTCAAAAGGCAGGGGGAATTAAGTAAACTGTGAGTGAAAGTATAAGGGGCGGTCTTTCAAAGGGAATAAAAATAGAGTGGCGCCAGCTGCAGCGACAGTGTGCAGACTTCGATCTATGACGATTTGTGATTGTGGCCGGTTAGTTTATTAGTCACTCGTTAGACAATTGGATTGAGATAAAATGTAATATAGCCTATGTTGCTCAGTGAAGAAGCAGTTTTCCAATGGTGAAAGAATTTTTGAAATCGGTAAAGTAGTTTTGCGTGAAAACGTTACAAACATGCAAATCCTACCTCTTTATAATATTAGTATAGATATAGACTACCTGTGCATGCTTCGCCCTCGTGGAAATCAGTGTGTCACAAAATTATTCCCGAATTGGAATTTTCAACATAAAATTAGTTATCGTGATTTAAGCATAAGAGATAGAGACATGCTCTTCCAGAATTTGTTGTAGTGTTTTTAGATCTATAGTTCTCTTCTACATTACTTTAGAGTACCTTTGCTGGTTTACGCAGCGCACGCGAATAAAGCTCCCAGGAGGAGATTATTTTTTGCGCCACCTTTCAAACACAATTTACGTAAAATCTTAATATACTATTAACTTAAACTTTCTGGAAGAATTGCACTATCTATTAGTAAAAACCGTACAAAAATCCCTTCTCTAGTTTTTAAGAAAATTGATTAAATACAGACAGATAGTTTTTAGGGACTTTGTTTTATTATAAATTTAGATATATATAGATATATGTGGTATCCGGCAGAATAGAATAGACCACCCTCCTTTCTTACCGAGGTGTCGTAAGAGGCGACTAAGGTATGTGCCGTGTGGTACCCGGCTGCATAGAATACACCATCCTCATTTGGTGGAGGTGTCGTAAAAGGCGACTAAGGTAAGTTGACGTCAGGCAGGCGGCTGGTCGTAACATACCAAGCCATGTTTGTAACATGTTGTGCCGACCCCACTTAGAGTGGGATAAGGGCCTGCCCTTGAATGATGATGATAGATAGATATATTAACATAATATAAAAAAAGAACTTGTACGTTGATAAGTGTAATTAAAAGTGTTTTATTCTTTCGTACTACACAAAAAAACATCACATACACGACATAAGTAAAGCCACATATGGTTTTCAAAGTTAGCGATGCCCGCGGCCATCCGTAGCGTCATCTCGTTGGTACTTTAGAACCAGTTTGCTTTAATTATCATAATTGCGTCCCCCGTTAAGCCTATCCCGGATTCTAGCGACAAGTCACATGTGTTCTCTATTTGGACCGAACCTTAAAACCATTCTTATTAGCCATCCCATATACATCATTATTAATTGAACTATTACTGATTGCAACAGCAATAATCGTGTGGACCATAATAGCTTTCATAAACATACACGCTTTCGTCGATTGCTATGGCGCGTTTTATGTGATGGAATTCAAAGATAAGACGTTCATTATCATCATTCTCCTGCCCTTATCCCACTCTAAGTGGGGTCGGCACAACATGTTATAAACATGATTTATAGAAGCAGGCGTTACTTTGCGGAATTCCATATTACAAGCAATACAACAGAACTAACTACTTTGCTATAATCCGCACGGGTTAAGTGAATGCATGAAAAGCCAATGTGTATGAAGCAGGCAAAATCTACGCACCTTATACATGCAGGACCAGTCACCACATGCACCCCAAGGCGCAATTCACCAGCAACAACGCACACAAAAGCAGCACACACACCCACCACCACAATCTCGACGATCGTTTCGCCCCGAAACCGAAGCATCATCAGGAGGATAGGCTCCACGACAAAAATCGTACTGTACTGTAATCGCAGTACGATTTTTGTCGTACCGAAAATTATTGTAAAACGACCTCTTAAACTCAATTTACATAAAAGCATTAAGTACTATTAATCTAAACCTTTCGGAGGAATTGCACTACCTACCTTTTAGTAAAAACCGTACAAAAATCAGTTCAGTAGATTTAGAGAAAATCAATCCCATACAGACAGAGACAGCTTTGGAGACTTTGTTTTATATTAATTATTACGAATATATTTGTTTCATCTTTGTAATTGCAAAATTGTTCTGTTTTTGTTGATAATGGAAGTTAGGAGCTCCTAAAACACAGTTTTTCTAGTTCAAAAGCTACGGCTTCAATGCACTATGTAAATTTGGATGATAAAAAAAATGTATTTATTCTATTCTTTAGCCCGGTATATAAGTTTGAACTGTACCAAATTCCATCAATATTGTTTAAACGACCATAAAAGCATAATAGAAAGACAGAAGACTGTATATTTTGACATTTATAATATTAGTTTAGATATCATCTTTCTAAAATTGATAAAAAACTGCTTCTAATCAGAAGTCGTGGAAAATATTTGCTCTAAAAACATTTTTTCTTAACCATAAATAAAAAGTTTATATAATATCTAAATAATTCGCAGTATTCCCTCTTTTAAAGTGCGTTTAAATAGTTCCGTGATAATGTGTCACAATGCGTTATCTGTTTATACGCGACAAAAAAAATATTTAGTCAACACACACCAAGGCCATCCTTACGCGGAACTCAACACTACAAACGGTAACTTAAAGTTTTAGCGTTCCCCGAAACAATGCATTACACGGAACTTAGTGATACTGAACCCACGCGGATTATAGCAAAGAAGTTCTGTTATAGTTTCTGTAATATGGAATTCTGCAAAGTAACGCCTGCTTCTATACTCGTAAATAAAATGACAGTATTTTTGCGGTAATTTTTTTAGTATTATTTTGTTTGGGGACTTGCAGAGCTAGATTGGGAAATTCTGTCGCATCTATCATGCTTCCAAGAACTGCCGATTATATTATTGTTTCTGTCCTTATAAAAATTCTTACAGGGCAAAGAAGAACGACGAAGATATCAGACAAACGCCTAATTAAATTTTTTGACATCTACAAATAAGACAATTTTTTAAAATCGGATATAGAAATTTCCGCCATTCTGGCAAGAAGTCATATATAATGACGAAAATTATATTACTCAATAAAATTTATTCAAAATATAGAACATTTCAAATTCTAAAAGTAGTCCTAAAATTATTTTACTATAATCTGCGATTAAGTAAATAGAAAATATATATAATGCTAAATATAGAGTGATCTATCCGTTTTCATACCTGATACATGTAAGATTCCCAAAAATGCATGCATTACAAACCTCCACCACCACCACCACAGTATACAAGCACACACTTTTACCATCACATAGTCAACAACCGTTTCGGTATAGTTTTCGCATCTTTACATTTAGCATTATAAATTTTTTCTATTTACTTTAACGCGGATTATGGTAGAATATTTTTTTTATTACATTTGTATTATGGATCTCCGCAAAGCAACGCCTAATTCTATAAGTTATTTAATATTCTGTTCAATTTAAAAAACGCACAGAACTTTCCCGCTGACCAGTAATTATAAGTAAAATTTAGTTCATACAAAACATTTTAAAATCTAGATTAATCATCTAGACACAAACGCATTGTTGAGTCTTTTGGCAGCAACGCTTGTCCATGGGTTTATCAAATAAAAAGGAATAAAGAATAAAGAAAAAATATACGGAACTAATGTCGTAGTTTGAATCTAACTTAACAATTTATTTTCAAATATTGATGTACACGAGAGTTGGCCAATGTCAAATATGTTACTGGGGACGTTTTAAGGACGAGCCAAAGATTCATACGATCTGATAACAGAAACCTATTTACCTAATATCGTAAATGTTACATATTAGCTCGATGCATTCTTCGACCCGATAGTATCATTATGTGAATTACATTGTGGTATCATGGCTTTTCTTGGAATATAGAACTTACGTATTTTAAAATTCCTTATTTAGCACATTATTGTATAATATTCGGCTTAGATACTAAACTTAGCTAACTAAGAAGGGACTAAAAACATATATGCTTAAATGGCTTACGTATTTAATACGCTGTTTTCACTAAAGAAAATTGTTTAAAATGTTCGCCCAGTGCGATAACGTGATGGGTCTAAAAATGGAACTTTCTGGTTCAAAATTCCTCTCATATGTAACAGGCTGGTAATTTTATGGTTACCTACTTACATAAATATGTACTGGAAAACGAAGCGTCGTTAGACCACCTACGAAGAGGACAGACGACCTCAAAAAGGTCTCGGGAGCCGCTGGATCCAAGCAGTACAAGACCTTGTGGTGTGGAGATCTTGTGAAGGGTCCTACGTCCAGCAGTGGACGTCCATTGGTTGAGGAAGTAAAGTAACGGCCTGTTACTAAGCCCACTGCTGGGCTTAGGCCTCCTCTCTCCTTTTATGGAGAGAAGGAATGGACCTAATAACTACCACGATACTCCAATGCGGATTGCTAGTGTAACCTAGAATTCTCTAAAGATATGCAGGTTTCCTCACGATGTTTTCCTTCACCGAAAAGCGTGTGATTAATTGTAATTATCAAATAGTCATATAAGTTTTAATTGAAAAACTCATTGGTGCCTGCCCAGGATATGAACCCATGATCATCTCTAGAAATGTTAAGAAATGTCGGTGTTAACGCTAGGCTATCACAGCTTATTTTATTATTTATCGCATTATATTTATATATTATATTATTTTACACAGGTTGACGAAGAGGAAGACATAAATATGTACCCTGTGGACAGGGTTTGCTCGCATTTGTATTACTTATAGGAAAAGTTGATCAAGAATCGAGCGATGTAACTAACACAGAATTGGGTCAAAATTTCTTCTCTCCTTTGTCAGAATGAATAAACTTACTCCTCCACACGCTACTACAATAAAGTTTCATACCAAAAAGCTAAACTACTGAGCTGCAGTAGTCATGATTATAAGAACGTTAAAATATGAATTACCTTACAAGAAAAAATACAGGAAAAATTAAGTTTGGACTGGCGCAAGGATATACCTTTTGGTTGGGTAAAAATTCTACCACAAAGAGATGAGTACCTGTTCTGTGACAGAGCAACGGTACCCTAAAATCAAAATTGTTTTAAGTTCGTAAACTGCTATGGAAACCAGATGTATTAATAACAAGGATTAAAAAAAGGTATAAATATCTTTAAATCTTATATACAGAAGTCTCGTGTCACAATGTTAGTTACCATACTCCTCCGAAACGGCTTGACCGATTTTTATGAAATTTTGTTTGCATATTTAGTGGGTCTGAGAATCGGCTACTATCTATTTTTCATAGCCCTAAGTGATACGTACTGTCGACCCCAAACATTTTATTTTTATTTTTTATAATAAACATATTTTATATGCAAAAATAACGTTTGCCGGGTCAGCTAGTAGAAATTATTTTTTTATAATCCGCGAATAATTTCATTATTACTTTTTTATATTTTATATAGCTGGTGATCAAAGCCGGATCTTATTTGCGCAATGGTATCACTCCGTTAAAGTCAGTTCATCAAAATTCCAATAGCGCTCCGGTTTTGACTTCGTCCACGATATAACCATATGCAACTAATAGTAACAATATCCGTTCATTCTTCATGGGCGTGTAAAGGCTTATTTTAGTGACCGGATACTCAAATAGGCACATGAATGCTTTTTAAATTTGGTTCGTCGAAAAAAAACTATAGGAAAAAGCGACAAGTAAACGCACCGCGGGCCACATGGACAGGGCCGGGACAAAAGGCACGTTTGAATATGTTCTGCAGATGTGCTATAATGTGCATACCCAGGGCTGCCACACAGTCCTAATTTTATAATACTGTTAGGAATGAAAGTTGGCAAAACTATAATCACGTGGGTCATACCAAGGAAGGGACACTCATTTGGAGCGGAAATTGGTTATAAAAGATGGAGTCCGCCATATTGAAGTCTCAGTCCGATATAGTCCTCCACAGCGCGTCGCTTTAAGCCGAGGTCCGGCCTCACAGGAGGCACCCTTAAGGCGACGCTCCCAGGATGTTGCGAGCCTCGCTCGAGGCTCGCTCTCCACGATATTCACCCGGCGATGCTTCTGCGCTCGCCCGCCCTCTCGGTGACGCTGTCAAAGCCTTCATGGCTAACAGCATTAGTTAGTGTCCGAAAAAAAAAAAAAAAAATATTGCAGTCAGTCGTGTTGTCATACTCGACTCTTACGGTTATCATGTTACGCTGCTGGAAGTATCGTCGCTTGGAGTCTCGTTTTAACGAGACTTGTATGATTATTAAACGCTCCCGCGTTTAGATCGTGTTACAACCTGTCTTGGTTGAACAAACAGGTGTAATTAGTGTGCACAGTAACACTAATTACACCGTTCTAATATTGTTACGGTAGACCCGCGTCTACCTACCTACATTGAGTGTTATTTGTTATTAGAATCTACCCTCATATTCGTGTGATTACTAAAGTGGTGTTGGATGTTGTTCGGAGAGATCCGCACCTACTCACATTACGTTCCGTGTTATTGGGATCTAGCCTCGAATAGTTAATATTCGTGATAAGAGCAATCACTGAGTTTCTTGCCAGTTCTTCTCAGTGGATAGTAGCGTTCCGAACTGGTGGTAGAATCGTCCTGGCATAATAATTCCAAATTATATGAAACTTAACCTGTCAATACATGTTTGGACTGTTCCATATGTTGTAGCTGTACGTTAGTCTTTGTTGACTATGTGAGAAGGCTGAAATATTTAAGTGAAATTCCTGACATCTCTAATAATACTGAATTTTCGCGATTCAGTTAATAATTTAACTTCCCTCGGTGATGCCGATAGAGCCAACGATAAGTAAATTTAGTTTAAAAAAATAATTTAGCTTGCTAAAACAAATATAAATAAATAATAATTTTCTTATATCCGACTATGACGAACAAGTCATTGAGTTTTTTAAATTCCTATGAACGCGGTTATATCAATACTATTCTGAGAATCGAAATATCCGCCACCAAAATTTTCCTTCTTCCGTTAAATTATTTCCTCCTGTATGGGGATTAATGATATATAATTCAATTGATTTTTATGACTGTAGCGATACCTTATTATATATTACGTATGTTGACAGTTACTATAAGTAATAATAGAGCAAACCTTGATTTTTACCAGATATTGAAAATCCGAGCGTTGGTAAGTATATGGCTTTGAGGGCATAGTGGCCAACCACAGTCTTGTTATAATAAATAATTTTTGTGTACAGGTTCGGAAAGGTACAAAGAATACATACATATATTTACCGTTAACATGAAGCATGTGACATGAAGCCTAATACTTATAATGCATTAATATTTTAAAGTCATTTATTTACGTCCGTTTCCGATTTATTTTTACTGGTTTACATAACTATATAACATTATAAGTTCTCTAAGTTGTAAGGATCTTAGTCCTTTCCTTACAATAATTTATAATATAGACTTTTGCCTGCTGCTTTAAGAGAGGACTTTCGTACCGAAAAAATTCTTTACCATCTCAATGAAAAATTAAATTGAATTCATCTCTTGAATATCAAAGAAGCACGAACAAACGGTGTTTCTCATTTAAAGCATAATGTCTTAATTATCAACGTCGTTTTTAATCTTGGGCTTTTATATTTAAAAAGAAATATATAAAATGTACAATAATTTTGTGGCAGCCCTGTAAATTTTCTTAGGATTCAGAGCAATGAATACCTACCTGCACATACTGCCAACGTCATGATATTAGAACTTACGTATATGTTGAATACCGCCAACGCGCATAACGCGCCATAGTCAACAAACTTCCGGTGGCGCACCTTTAAATATAAATACTATCGTCGATTATTAAATAATAATAAATAATAAATTAAATAATAAATAAGGCTAATAATAAAATACGCAAATATTATAATCAAATAAACATTATATAATGATCCATAAAATAAATAAGGATATAAAATAGTTTCTCAATGACTAAGTTTTGGCGGGCTGTTCTTGAGATAAAAAAGGAGGGAGTAGCTGTAAGTGTTTTGAGTCAGTGAGTGTGTTTTGAGTGTATCGTTGCAGAAAATAAAGTTGATCAGTGGAAAATATCTTTTACTTGCTGCATCCTGACTTACTCCTGTAACATATATTATTTGTTTTCTGAAATATCAGCTAAATAAAAAAAATCTATTATCCAGCAATCTGACATAAATTACACATAGGTAGTATATAAACATAATAAACAATCAAACGTAATTAATCAGTTTTCTTTATCCACGCGTGCTGTTTGAAAAAGTGATAAAATACAGACTTTGTTTAAGAATAACCTAAAATGCGCATAAAAAAGAAAGAGTATGGAGAGTTTTAATATGAATTACACTATTATCGCACACATATAATAAATAGACATGACATGCTGACCGTTGCAACTTCCACGATATAAAATCACTATGCATAGAATGCATGGCTAATACAGGCTTGCCAGATTAAAGGAAGTATACAATTCGGGTGTAAATGGAAATTTTATCCCATTGTCCCTTTAATTTTCAAATTCTGGTAAATAACTTAAGATATTCTGAGCAGAATTAACAGATACAAACACTGACTGATAAAAAAGTGTTATTGTTGCAATCGGGTGGAATGTTAGTAGTTCTTGCTGTTGGTAAATCTATGATCAAAGATACTAATAAAACATAACGACCAATTTAAACCTCGTTACGACCAAAACTAGATAATCGAATAGTTAAGTTGTTTATTCCCTTTTTTCTAATTTTTTATTCTATTATTTAATAAAGTTAATTTTGAAATATTGTTTCTTTGTGTAACTTCTTCCTAACAAATAATGGGTAAGCGGTTTAATCAGTTTTTTTTTACCTTTTTGTGTTCATTTTTTAAATTCCTTTTAAGACAGAAAAGGATATTTAAAAATTATATATTTTTTACGCTATAATTATCAGTAGGAACTGAAAACAACTTTGTTTTGTTTACCCTTTTTGAAGTTTATAAATAAACACAACAAGTAAAAGAGGCGCGCATCATTATTTGTATCTACTATTTTTGGCTGATAATAATTTTGTCAATTAACAATTTGTCAAATACAATAATCATGAATGAATTAATGAATGATTGTCCGCCATGTTTGTTTACGCGTGCGCATCGTTCGGGCGGAATCGTGCGAGCTCGGGCGCGGTCGTCGCCTGTAAATAGCACCCACAGCACCGAAGAGTTCGGTCGACGACCCTGCGCCCTGCCATACAAAATACTCTCAACCTTCGTTTGATTAAGCTCAAGGGTGTAGTATGTGTTAATTGTGACATATATCCAATTAAACAACTAACTTCAAATAAAAGTTTATAAGTTATTATAAAACATTGTATTACACAGTGTATTACATATCTAGCTCGTTACTACTACATCTTAATACTAGGGTATTACTGAGTAGGCTCTTCTAAGCAACATTTGCATTTTAGCATTACAATATATATTATAAATGTTTTCAGATTGTGTTAACGAATCGATTTCATAATTATATAAAAAATAACTATTAGTGTTCGAATTTTTATATTTACAGACTGTTTTAATTTTGATGTCCATGTTTTAACCAGTCGAAACAAAAGTAATGAAAATATTATTTTCCTATTAAATACATGTAGGTAATGATAAATGGAGAATTCTGCATGTATCAGTTATGAAAACGGATCTCTACATTTAGCATAATAAATATATTTTCTTTAATAGGGGATCATAGCAAAAAATATTTTCATTACTTTTGTATTATGGACCTCTAATTCTATAAATTACGTAAGCAGTCACATCATTTATATTCTTAAAAATCTTTTAAAGGCCTCTTTTTTATTTACTCAGTTTGATACTCGTTATCTAAATATGTCGACATGTGAGTATAATTGCAGACAATTCTAAAATATAATTAGTGTAATTTATATATTAGAATAATAGGCGGAATTAAACGAAGGGCGGGGGCGCGAGCGCAGGCGGGCCTTTACCAACCACAACTAATTAGTACCATTCTATCCTCCACCTACAAATAACCGTTTATAAAAGGGGATATAGCAATCCAACTTCCGCCTATTGTTAGCTATTCCAAAATATTTGTCTATAGCTAAACTAAAAATCATAGAGGACACGATAAAATAAAGCCGACGGGCGGCCATGCTGGCGCTAGCGGTCAAAAGGAATAGACGTGAAATGGAGAAATGATAAATTGTAATACAATTGTATATCAGTGGATTGTGTATAAACTCGAATAAAATGGAATAGTACAAAGCTGCAGTATTTTATTATCACTACATATAATCAAAAGAGAAGGCGATCCTGTTAACACTATGATATTAATAATTAATAAAAAATAAATAAATAAATATATTGAACAGTTACACACACGGTCTGTCATCTGTCCCTGAAGTACCTAACTGAAATTTATACATCATCATCCTTCTGCCCTTATCCCAATCTAAGCGGGGTTGGCACAAAGTGACCACAATATTCGGCTACGTATTTTACGACCGGCCGCCTGCCTGACGTCAACTTAGCTTAGTCGTATTTTATATCTCGACAAAAAAGAGGGTGGTCTATACTACTCAGCCGGATACCACACGGCAGTGGTAAATTTATACATTTATATTTTTAAAAGGAGCTGTGATAGCCCAGCGGTGAGACCGTGCGACTCTTTCGAGGGGAACACGAGTTCGAACCCGGGCAGGCACCAATGAGTTTTTCTATTAAAACTCATGTGTCTAATTGATAATTGCAATTTATCACACGCTTTTCGGTGAAGGAAAACATCGTGAGGAAACCTGCATATCTTTAGAGAATTCTGGAGATATGTGTAACCTACCAATCCGCATTGAAGCAGCGTGGTAGGTCTTAGCTCCAACCCTTCTCTTCAGAATTGGAGAGAGGAGGCCTATTCCCAGCAGTGGGATTGTAACAGGCTGCTACTTTACTATATTTTTAAATAATAATTTAAATACATAAACACAACCAGACTCGAAAAACCGACAAATTATAATTTTTAGAAAATGTCGGCGGGAATCAAAACTGCGACCCCAAAGCTGAAAGCAGGGTCAATGCCTGCGCCTACGACACTGTTAACATTAACGTAAAAATCTTGTGAAATGAGAATTTAACACAAATTTTATAAGCAGTAGATATAACTGTTAATATAATACCATTGTTTGATACTTTTCAAATATTTTTTTTGTATCAATCCATTGTACTCTCCACATAGTCCAATTGAGTTGATTACTTGCTTTCAAATGTTTTTTTCTTCTATCGTGGGTATGATTGTAATAAAATCAAACCATATAAATAAAATCTAAAAGCTAATAAGAAATTGGTCTTTAACTGAAACAGTGAATTGCGCATCAAAGCAATTCGCATCAACTTAAGCGGTAATTCTAATTCTAATTAAAAGATACACCAAATCTTGAATTGTTAGTAGCGATAGTAAACTTCTCATGTCTTTTTTTTCGTATTAGTAGCTTAAACATATTTTCTGCAAAATCTATACTTATTATAAAACAAAGTTCCCAAAAGCTGTCTGTTTGTAAACGATTTTCTCAAAATCTACTGAACGGATTTTTGTACGGTTTTACTAAAAGTTTTACAATTCTTTCGAAAGGTTTAGGTTAATATAACATTACCGGTTTATATGAATTGTGTTAAAAAGGTCGCGCGGCTGTAAAATAATTGCCTGGTACAAGATTTATTCGCGTGCGGCGCGTAAACCAACAAAGGTACAAATTCAAATTCAAATTCAAAATATTCTTTATTCAAGTAAACTTGTAAACAAGTGCTTTTGAATCGTCAACATCTACTGCTGGTTCGGAAAGCTGTTCCTACCGAGAAGAGCCAGCAAGAAACTCAGCGGTTGCTCTTTTTAAAATATAAATCTTATCACTAGTTACATATAGTTATTAATGTCTTGTACAGGGTTGAACAGAAGCTATATCCACGCATTCTTATCGTCTAGGTAATCTTCAATAGTATAATAGGCTTTCTGAATTAGCCTTTTTTAAATAGTAGTAATTAAATCAATAAAGTATTTGAATTTGAATTTGAATTTATAATGCTAAATGTGGACTTTGATAGATGTAGACTTCACGACAAAATCGTAAAAATCGCAAAAAAAATAATTTTGTCGAGACGTCCATCTGCTAGTGATGCTTCAGTTGCAGGACGAAACGATTGTTGAGTTTGTGATAGTGAACGTGTGTAGTGCTTGTGTATTGTGGTGGCGGTGGTGGAAGTTTGTGCATGTGTTTTTACGAATGCTGCATGTTTCAGGTATGAAAACGAACACTCTACATTTAGCATTATGTATATTTCCTATTTACATTATCGCGGATTATACGAAAATAATTTTACTATTACTTGTGTATTATGGATCTCTGCAAAGTAACGCCTAATTCTATTAATTATTTAACAATAACTACTTTTATCTTCAAATTTTCAATTCGGGAAGATTTTGTGACACTGATTTCTATAGCTAGTCTAATGAATTTAATAATCGCTTAAGATACCGCTCAAGCTTCCCAGCATACGCCTACGCGTCCCATTTCGACATATTGGAGCCTGGTACCAAATACTGAGCCCACGGCCCCACGTGGGACGGTGGAAAGCGGAACATTATGCAACTGTTCGATATAGTGTGCACCTTATTAGCCGCGAAAGCCAGCAGGCGTTTACGTGGGACATCGTGATAAGCTATAAGGCTATACATAATACATAATCAAGACAGATATTGATTCAATTATAGCATATTTAGATAATCGCATTAATAAGGGATATTCGATTCTTTATGCTAATCGGTATTATTTCCAATAAAAGGTATACGATGTCCTTCTCATGTCCGAATTTGACGCCTACCGCTTAATTAATGATCCTTAGTAGGGTTACCATCATATTTAAGTTAACTTAAGAAATATGTTAAGGTAAGTGAAGCCATGTTAAGAAGAACATACATTAATTCGTAAAAAGTATAAACATACTTTGCAAAATAAATAAATATAGATATATGGGACACACACGATCGTCCATTCCCGAAGTATGTAACTTAATATTTGTGTTAATGGTGACAGAGAACTGATAAATATATGCATATATAATTTAAAATACATACTTAAACACAGTTATAAATCCAGGCTCGAAAAACCAATAAATTGTTTATAGAAAATGTTGGCCCTCACCGGGAATCGAACCCGCAACCCGCAGAGTTGAAGGAAGGATGACGACCATGCGCAAATGGGCCAGGTATGTATTGTAATATGCGTACATATAACCATGAGGCTTTATCAGCACTAAACCGTATTACGAGTATACAGATTTTCATATAATATTAAAAAAAAATGAGAACAGTTAAGACTAGACGTTATTTTTTTATCAATTCCTAATAAATTTAAATTATACATATTCGCATGCTGTAGGATCATAAATAAAAATTCAGCAATTTCAATGGGTGTATATATTTTATGTACGATAGACATGTTAGAAATAATTTGCCTGTCTGTTACTAGGTAGGTAGCAAATTTTCCTACTCATTTGGTAATTTATGTTCATTCATATGCTGTATAACATCTTATTATACTCTCTGGATATAAGAGGTTCTGTTTATTATCACTTCAAAATCTCAATAAAATTTGTCTGATAAAAAAATCAAGCAAATAACAAAATAATTTATAGAATTAGGCGTTACTTTGCGGAGATCCATAATACAAAAGTAATAATAAAATTATTTTGCTATAATTCGCGGATTATGAATGAAATATTGATAATGAATTACGTTTGAAATAACAAGATGATGATGTTCAAGATGAAGAAACAAACAAGATGCTAACCCTATCGAAGGTTTTTCGAATGGTGTGTAACGATTTGTTAGTAAGTATTTCTGTCGCCTCGTCAGACGCTATAAGTAGGTTATGCAACCTACGCTGCATTTTAATTTTGGTGTTAGCATGAATGTCACGAAAAACACAATTTACCTTTTAACAAACGTTCACGTAATGGCCAACCAAGGTCTAAAACCCATCTTTAAATTAAAATGAATTGATCGTTACAAAATCGATTCTACGAAATTTGAAGCGAGAAGTAAAGTATCGACCTGTTACTATCCCTAGGCCTATACCCAGCAGTGTACTGGGTATAGGTCTCCTCTCTCTGTTTTTGGAAAGAAGGATTGGAGCTAAGACCTACCGCGCTGCCCCAATGCGGATTGGCAGGTTACACTTATCCCTAGAATTTTCTAAAGATATGCAGATTTCCTCACGAGTTTCCTTCACCGAAAAATGTGTGATAAATTGCAATTATCAATTAGATACATTAAGTTTTAAGTAAAAACTCATTGGTGCCTGCCAGAGGTTTGAACCCGTGACTTTATCGAAACAGTCGTACGGTATCTCCTGTGGGCTATCACAGCTTTTTAACGGTTATATATTCAAAAGGGACTAATTTCCTTATCATTCAACTAAATAATTTAATTTCGACATTTTAATACAAAAGAAACGCATGTTGGAATTGCATGACATGCATCCTTTTGAAGATTTTAACAATGGTATTGAATAACGAACTAACTGACCTGGCAAATTCTAGTGTACATTATAAAAAAATAAAATACTCTCTCAAAAAATAAATGTCGACAACGTTTATTACTTAGCTTTTTAACGGTTATATATTCAAAAGGGACCAATTTCCTTATCATTCAATTAAATAATTTAATTTCGACATTTTAGTACAAAAGAAACGCATGTTGGAATTGCATGACATGCATCCTTTTGAAGATTTTAACAATGGTATTGAATAACGAACTAACTGACCTGGCAAATTCTAGTGTACATTATAAAAAAAAAAAATACTCTCTCAAAAAATAAATGTCGACAACGTTTATTACTTAGTGGTATGAAAAACAGATAGTAGCCGAAGCTTTTAAAAAAGTTTTTAACAAATTTTCATATCCTTTTAATTGTAGAGGAGTTATTTGTCTAGTGCCATTTCTGGAAGCAGCATCAGGTCATCCTTATCATAAACATGCATTTTCATCGGGATTGAAACAGTATGTAATTTAGAATCAATTATTACAGCATAATCAATTTCTTGAATTATTTGAGCTTTAATAGATAGTACCTAATGCAAATATGCGTAAAATATGTTCGCAAATATGTTTCCTACTCTTTTTAAAGAAAGAAAAATAACTTTCTCCTGAACAATTTGTAACCGGAATACTCAAAAAATACGTAAAGCGAATCATTTGGACAAACAACGAAGACTCCGTGCATGTAATACAATACACATATATAAAAATTGAATCAATATATTCTATAGAATTTTATAAAAATCAATTTGAACTCATTATCAATGACGACCCTCCATAATTTTTCCTCTATAAAATTTTTGTTTTTCAAAAAATTTAACGCCCTTCAGAATCCGTCCATTACGTTTCTCGACGGTTGATCAATGTAATATTTTCAATAAGCCAATACACGTTTTTTGCACACTCTTATATTATACAATAAAGATTAAAATAAAATAAAACAAAGATAATACACCTCGAAATCAACACAGTGTATGTAAGTATTTGCATATAATAGCGTAAACATTTATGCGATGCGTCACATTGGTCTGATGCCAAACTGGGGTTTCCGCCTGTGATAGCTGGAAACACTAGCACAAATAAATAAATCGACGCGCACTGCGCATACAAATACAGAGGATTTCTTTTGGAAAATCTGAGCGTAAGTAGCTATAGACACAAACATTGAATTACTAGAAAATACTAGATAAGAATGAGCTGTGATAGCCCAGCGGTGAGACTCTTTCGAGGTGGTCATGATTACGGGTTCAAAACCCCGGACTAAAGAGTTTTCTATTAAATCTTATGTGTCTAATTGATAATTGCAGTTTATCACACGCTCATCGGTGAAGGAAAACATCGTGAGGAAACCTGCATATCTCTAAAAAATTCTAGGGATATGTGTAACCTACCAATCCGCACTAGAGCAGCGTGGTAGGTCTTAGCTCCAACCCTTCTCTTCAGAAACGAAGAGAGGAGGCCCTATGCCCAGCATTATGATTGTAGCGGCCCGATAAGTGGAGCCAGTCTAAAATGTGTCCATCGACATATAAAGAGAAAGCGAATGAGGCTTATTATCTGTCTCTCTTTTTCATGTGTGATTAGACAAAGATAACTATGACTTTCATCTTCACTCTAATTTTTTGCGATACTCTCACTACTCTATCCCCACTCTTGTATAATAGTTGTGTGGGCACAATGCTGATTCTATCAGTTTCTTTGATGAAGAAATAAATGAATGAATGAATGTCCGCTTTTCTCCAGTTATGCTTTTGGGTTACCCTCACCGTACGGCAGCGTTTGAAGTTTTCGTTACGCAGCGACTAAATGTTGAAACAATTTACCACCTCCGTTTCGCATGCTTAAGACAGTGTCCTCTTTTCGTTCTAAATTAAAAAAGCTACTGCTAGATGAGCAAAGTCAAGCAATTTAGTCGCTTTACACTATTGTGAGTGAAGAATACCTGTGTAAATTTGTTTACATGAGAACGGCTGAAGTAATGTATTAGATGTAATATTAGATTATATTAATTAGTTAATAAGTTATTTTGTTGTCACTATCTTCCGTGGTGGTGTCTGAAAAGCGTTAGAAGAACCTTCCCTTCTCAAAATGTTGAGTAGAATTACAGTCGTAACTGTGGTTGTTTGCAAATACCGGAAACGAATATCAGGAACTAGTTCGTGGCCACAGCTAGCACGCCGCAACGAATATTGGGTCCTGCTGCTTGCCAGTGGAGCTTGCGTCCGAGCCCGACGTCATCGGGGCGGCCCATCATTCTCCGGGCACACGCTGCACGGCCTACTTCGCTAGGTACTGCCCTGGCTATGCGTGGCATAGCCAGGGCAGTACCTAGCGCATCCTACCATCCTAAGAAGTAATTGCATTGACGGGCAGTAGACACCCGCGGCAAATAAATTTGTTGTTGACTTGGTGAGTCGTATTTATTACTCCCAACGTCACACTGGCATTAAAAAATTAAGTTAATTATAGTTTATTCTTATAGTATATTTATTTGTTAGTTTAAAATATTGGAGTGTTTAGTACCAAATAAATAAATCATACATTCATTTTAAAAAAAAATACATACATCGAACTGTGAATCAAAATTATGGGACTAATATTAGATCGTTCTGTATTGCCGCAAGAAAGTAAATAAATAATAAGTATATGGGACACTTACACACACGGTCGTCCGTCCCCAAAGTAAGTAACTTAATACTTGTGTTGTGGGTGACGGACAACTGGTAGATAAGTATATCTATATAATTTTAAATACTTAAATATAAATACACACCCAGGCTCGAAGAATCAAGAAATTGTTTATAGAAAATGTCGACCCTCGGCGGGAATACCGAACCCGCGACCCGTGAAGCCAAAGGCAGGTTCACTACACACCGCGCCAGCGGGCCAGCCAAAATGTATGTAAATACAGAGTACAAGCGGTTAACTATCATAAGCGTTGCGTTGCGTTAAACACAACACAAATATTTAACTAATTAATTAAGCATTCGGGTTAAATTTGAGCGTACATTTATAGATTCGCATCCTTTGTGCTATAACTTTTCGCTTAAAAACCCAGAGTTCTTTGAAACGAGGTTCAAATTAGTTAAATGATCTTCTAAAATATATTTTCCCACTACTGGATTCAATGGAATATTGCGAACAGCTCCATTATTTTATGACATTAAGAATTTAGACCCCGCTGCCAACTCACCATATTTAATGATTTAAAAAAGATATAAGTCATATCAACTTGTTTCTCCTTGTATTCTTAACTTTAAACCGTTTTTTGGATCTGTTTATATTATTTGAATCAATACATCCACCGAACTTTACAACGAAAACAATAAGCCATATTGTTTTGTATTAAAAATTAGCTTCGTAGTTTATATTTGTTATCTATATTTACATTTGACTGAATACTATTGAAATTACAATTGTTTCTTTTTAGGAGAGTAAGAAAATATGATTTTCGCAATATTAAATTTGATTTTCATACATATGTTCATTATACATTATTATAATCATTATCCTTGAATATTATATTAGTTGTATTCGAAACTTTAAAATTAAATAACCCTCAATCATCCACTATATTGTTGATTTCTATTTCCGAAGGAAAAACTGGAATCTTTTATACTATACTATACTAGCTGTGCCTATAACGGCTTCGCCTACGTGGAATTTAGTGATTTAGGAAACTTTTATCGAATTTTCGAAATTTTGAACATAAAAGAAGTTATTGTGAGTTAAGCGTGGGAGATAGAGACATGCTATTGAGGACTTTTTTATTGTATTTTTATATATCTACGATTCTCTATTACATTACTTTAGCGTATCTCTGCTGGTTTAGACAGCGTACGCGACTAAAGCTCCCAGAAAGCAAGTTTTTAACAACCGCGCGATCTCTTCAACACAATTTATATAATACCGATATGTACTATTTACCTAAACCATCCGGAAGTATTGCGTTATCTTTTGGGGAAAACCGTAAAAAAATCCGTTGAGTAGATTATGAGAAAATTGATTACATACAGATAAACAGCTTTTTGGGACTTTGTTTTATACTAAGTATAGATGTCATATAAACTCCAATTGTAAGCTCCAGTCGTAATTATAATAAATTTCATGAACATTACTGTAACATGTTAGCCGTGAAAGCGTACCAGCCAGAAAGAATGACAGACAAACATTTGCATTTGAAATATTAGTATGGATATCAGTAAACAGTAAAAGTAAACAGTAAATTTAAATCAAAAGTGTTATCTTCTGTTATAAAAACAGTAGCGATGTTCGCGATAGCTGTCGCAGGCGGAGTCGGGGCCACTTCCTGTGGTTAGGTGACACGCGGTCCCCTTATCGGCTCCATTGATAGATTTATCTGGCGAGGTCGCGTCGCCCGCGCCATCGCCCCACGCTATCTTGCAAACGGTCAGCTCACGTTTCAAACTCACTACATTCTTCAGTTAACGCCTCGTCCACACGTGCGTAAAAAGTACGTCGCGTTAAAAGACCGCAGAGGCAGCATAAGAATTTTTTTTTTCGAACTGATTGCATGCTGTTGGCCCTAACGGCTTTTTCAGCGTCAACGGGTGGGACGGGCGAGCGTAGAAGCATCGTCGAGGTTGCGAAATGCAGAGAGTAGAGCGCAGAAGCTCTACTAAAATCGAGGAACGTCGTCCTAAGGGTGCCTCCTGTGAGGCCGGACCACGGCTTAGGGCGACGCGTAGTGGAGGGTTGATGGTATGACTTTGATTAGTCATTGCGACGTCGGAAGGGTGGCGAGAAGCCACGACCGACCGACGTCAGAAAACTGGGATCTCGTCTTCGCCGGCGAAGGCGCTATGTGGGTGTATTACGTGTTTCTGTGTTTGCAATCGTTATTTGATCGTCAGGGTCGTACACGACGCTTTTTGGACGTCTGTATTTTCGATGGAGGCATAAGAAGATTCGTATGGTATATTCGGCTTAACGCTCTACGCCTAAAGCCTAAAAAAGAACACTGCTTGATAAAAAATAGGTCGTGTTTTAAAAGCGCTGTCGTGTTAATAGATATCTGGATACCCGTTTGTTTCATTTTGACGTATTTTCAACGCACGGTAAAAAAGCTCTCGTGCTAACAAGGGGTTACTCTGCTAATTGTGTTGGTATTTTGCGTGAAATGCACGATCAAGTTTATTTTGCATGAACAAATCGCAATTTTGATTGAAATTTTTTATATTTAACTTCAAAAGGTTACATGGCGAACGATACACCATAAAGTATGGTACTCATTTTTATGGTTATTCAAATTCAAAATACTCTTTATTCATAATAAGAGGAGATGTATTAATTAACATTTTTGTGTTCAATAAAACAATTATTATTATTATTATTATTATTCAAATAAACTTGTAAACAAGAGCTTTTGAATTGTCAAGTCTACTGATGGATCGGAAAGCTGTTCCTACCGCTAACTAGTTACATTTGGTCATTACTATCTTGTACAGGGTAGAGGAATAGCTATATCCACACATTTTTATCATCTATATAATCCTCAATAGTATCTATATAATCTATATAATCTATCTCTATATAATAATCTATATAATCTATATCTATATAATAATCTATATAATCTATATAATCTATATCTATATAATCCTCAATAGTAGGCTTTCTGTATCAGCCTCCCTTTAACAGTGTTTTTAAACTGCTGTAATGGCAAAGAAAGAAATTATTGCGAAATTTTATTATAGAATCGTACTAAAACCTACTTACTTATTTTATTTTTATTTATTTTTCAAGACGCAAAGCAGGACCCGCAAGCTTATTTCGGTTCGTACTTTGTGTATTAAAAAATCGCCAACCTTTTTATAATAATGTATATTCTATGTACAAAAACTTAACAGCTATGTCTATTATTGCTTTTATGTATGTCAAACTACAATAGCCAAACGTTGAAACACTTTGAATTTTCTCGGAGATCAAGGGTCAAAACTAATGGTCCTAATTTATATTTGCAATTTATCACATGCTTTTCGGTGAAACATCGGAAGAAAACCGCACATCTCTAGAGAATTCTTAGGGTATGTATAACCTATCAATTCTCATTGGAACAGCTTGGTGAATTTATTATGTTAAAAAAAGAGTAGGCAAATTCACAGCTGTGGGATATACACAGAAAGTTACTTTACTTTACTATTTTAATAGTTAATATTTTTTTACATTTCAATTTCAAAACTTGAATAGTGCCGATCTACTTCTGAGTTTAATAAAAAACTTTAAGATAAATACTACTCTAGCGAACCCAATGTTTATGTGTACAAAAAGCCAGTTTCAAAATTGTATCCATACATATAATCTTGTTGTAGTAATTACTCCATTACATCTCATTTAAACTGAGCAAAATAAGACCTATGATTCATAATGAAACTTAATTTTTCAATTAGCACTATCGGAGTTGTATTCATGTTTTATGAAATGTGATTGTGTTAGTAATGATACAATCTATACTTATTATAAAACAAACGCCCAAAAAGCTACCTGTCTGTATGTAATCGATTTTCTTAAAATCTACTGAACGAATTTTTGTACGGTTTCCACCAAAATATAGAGCAATACCTGCGGATGGTATAGGTAAATAGTAAATATCGGTATTATGTAAATTGTGTTGAAGAGATCGAGCAGTTGTTAAAAAACTTGCTTGCTGGTAGCTTTAGTCGCGTGCGCTGCGTATACCAGCAGAGTTACGCTAAAGTAATGTACTAGAGAATTGTAGATCTATAAAAATACTACAAAAAAGTTTGAGATAGCATATCTCTATCTCTTATGGTTAACTCACAATTGTTATTTTTATGTTTAAAATTTGAATTACAGAAAAAAAATGTGAAACGCTGATTTCCACGTGGGCGTAGCCGCTGGCACAGCTAGTATATAAATAATAATAAGTTATGTTTGCAAAAAGATTTCATTTTTCCCTACAGTTAAAGTTTCAAAATTTATTACGATTTTTGCACAAACTTAAACATTTTTAACGTAGCGTAAAATGTTTGTAATAAAATATGATATCTAAAGTTTTTTTTGCGAAGTAATAGTGTAATGAAAGTGATAATATGTATTACAAATAAATCATTCGAGAGTGATATGTTTGTAAATTACATGCGAAGTGTACAGCTCTGTTAGGACTACTGTAGTCTTTCGGCGAATTTGAATACCACGAAACATTATACAGAGTTCGTAGTAATTACATGCATGTGTATGTCGTAATATATAGTTTACTTTATCTAAAATTAGACGAGTCATTTTAATCTCATACAAGCATATCATCCTCATCGTATTCACGCGTTCTTATATGTCGAATCAGAATTAAATATATTATATATATATTTTTTATATATGGGAGACTTACACACACGGTCATCCGACCCCAAAGTAAGTAACTTAATACTTGTTTAATGGGTGATGGACAACTGGTAGATATATAACACATATATAATATGAAATATATACTTAAATACAAATATACACGCAGGCTCGAAGAACCAAATAATTGTTTATAAAAAATGTTGTCCCCGGCGGGAATCGAACCCGCGACCCGCGGAACTGTAGGCAAGGTCACTAACCACTGCGCCAACGGGCCAGTCTTATATAATATAAAATACTTCAATGCTAACCTTTTAACGCTTAAATGTATCGAAAAAACCGTCTGGCGCCACGTTGATAACCGTCTTAATTTTCTAAAAGCCTGTCATATTGGCTTTTAAAGTAAATAATGGGAGTAATTCTTTTAAAACACGGATAAGTTTCTGGTAGCCCTTTGTGGATATTATCTTATCAATGAAATAGTATTCCCGAGTGGTTTTTTGTTGATGGCATTTGGCACGCGCTTTGTTCGGCTCACAACGAGTTCTTGTTCTGGTGATAACTGCCGTAGGTGTACTTCCTACAAGTAGTCTGTATAAAGTGTCGGCGGCGAGACATAGGCGAACAACGGGACCGGCTACTGTTAACCGCGCAGGCCCTACTGACTACTTTAATTTCCTGTCCATAGTCTTTTCTTGGTATATAACGGTAAATATAGAAAGAAGGATCTACTATTGCGACCGTGTTATTAGTTTTTACCCACGTCTCCGACTTTTTACAGATGCAGACGTAATAAATATACTAATGGTTTACCTATTAAAGTACATTAACATTATATAAATTGCTGGACAAGTACTGGACGTTCAATTCACGTTTCTAATCAGTTACGATTTTAGAACGCTTAAATTGTATCCAATTAGCAAAACGTTACCATTATCCGGTTCGAGAACGGCTGTGAATGAAGCCGGCATTCAAGGTTGGCGAGTTAACGTATAGAGATAACACACCGACAGTTTCTTCTGGTGTTTCGGTAAGTAGTGCGTAATTTCGTAACTAGTTGGGCCGCGGTAACGCGTTGTCACGCGTGCGCGCGGCCGATCGCAGCCCGACTGCTCGCTCATTCATTCGTACACTTGAATGAATGACTGGCAGCACGTGGACGAAAAATACTGAAACTCTGCTCTGGCAGGAAACACTAGATCGACCTTGTCTAACGGTGACTAGTGTTAGTTGACTATGAACTCTCGTACCTACATTCGTGCGGCACAAATAAATATAGCTAGCTCTATTGTAATTTTGCATAGCTAAGTATGATTTATAGAAGCAGGCGTTACTTTGCGGAATTCCATATTACAAGCAATACAACAGAACTAACTACTTTGCTATACAAAAGTAATAATAAAATTATTTTGCTATAATCCGCGATACAGTAAATAGAAAATATATATAGTGCTAAATGTATAGTAGACTATCCGTTTTTTCATACCCGTTAGCATCTCCTGATGATGCCTCGGTTGCGGGGCGAAACGATTGTTGAGTTTGTGATAGTGAATTTGTGTAGTGCTTGTGTATTGTGGTGGAAGTGGTGGAGGCTTGTGCATATGTTTTTTACGAATCCTGCATGTAACGGGTATGAAAAAACGTATAGTCCACTATACATTTAGCACTATATATATTTTCTATTTACTGTATCGCGGATTATAGCAAAATAATTTTATTATTACTTTTGTATTATGGATCTCCGCAAAGTAACGCCTAATTCTATAAATTACTTTGCTATAATCCGCACGGGTTAAGTGAATGCATGCAAAGCCAATGTGTATGAAGCAGGCAAAATCTACGCACCTTATACATGCAGGACCAGTCACCACATGGACCCCAAGGCGCAATTCACCAGCAACAACGCACACAAAAGCAGCACACACACCCACCACCACAATCTCGACGATCGTTTCGCCCCGAAACCGAAGCATCATCAGGAGGATAGGCTCCACGAAAAAAATCGTACTAATTAGTACGACAAAAATCAATTTTGTCGTACTAATTAGTACGACAAAAATCGTACTAATTAGTACGACAAAAATCGTACTAATTAGTACGATTTTTGTCGTGGAGCCTATCCTCCTGATGATGCTTCGGTTTCGGGGCGAAACGATCGTCGAGATTGTGGTGGTGGGTGTGTGTGCTGCTTTTGTGTGCGTTGTTGCTGATGAATTGCGCCTTGGGGTGCATGTGGTGACTGGTCCTGCATGTATAAGGTGCGTAGATTTTGCCTGCTTCATACACATTGGCTTTGCATGCATTCACTTAACCCGTGCGGATTATAGCAAAGTAGTTAGTTCTGTTGTATTGCTTATAGCTAAGTATGATGACATTGCGCTACTTCGTAATTAATATTAATGTATAGCAGAAGTGTAAATAAGATTCTTTTACACAGAAGTTTAAAGCAATTACGTATTAAATGTAAATGTTTATTACATTAAATTAACCTCTTAAGTAGTTTATTTCGTTTAACGAGATGCGCTTCTCAGTGGCGAGTTTTGTTATCCGCTGGCATATATATGTAATATACGTGCGGGCATAGTGTTATAAAAAATATAATATTATATTTTTGGAACACATTTATTATGTTACTATGTTAATAAAAGTAATACCTATTTATGATATTTTTATAATCTTAGGCGTTCTGGGGAGAAGCGGGATGTCTGGCGCAAACATGGGGAGGCCTATGTCCAGCAGTGGACTGCAATAGGCTGATGGATGGATGGATGGATGGAGGCGTTCTGTAATACATATGTTGTTGACGTATATATCCGTCATAGCCACTTAAGATGGTAAGAGTACGTATCAGGTATAGAGCACGAAACTATTTTTATTAAATGTAGAATAAAGTGTAAAATAAAGCTATTTCATGAGATGTATAACAGAAATTTATTGATTTTAAATTTTTATATCATCAATCTCCTGCCCCTATCCTACCCCAAGTGGGGTCGGCACAACATGTTACAACCATACTGCTACATGATTTGGCTACGTATTTTACGACCGGCCGCCTGCCTGACGTCAACTTACCTTAGTCGCCTTTTACAATACCTCGGTAAGAAATGAGGGTGGTCTATTCTATGCAGCCGAATACCTCATGGCATTAACCTTAGTCGCCTCTTACGACACCTGGGTGAGAAAGGAGGGTGGTCTATTCTATTCTGCCGGATATCACACGGCTATGTTTAAAATTTTTATAGTTAACTAAATAATATGCCTAAATTTAAATATAGATACGTATTGTATTCTATTGTAATACGGAAATCCTTGTTTTTTAATGTAGTAATAATCATTGAAATTAATTACACCAAAATAACAAAGAACTTTATGTGAGATTTAGTAGCTATAAGAATACTATTAATATATTATACAGTAACTCATTAATTTGTATAGTAACATCTATTTATCGTATAGTTTTAAATTAAATGAAGTTCCAGTTGTGTTGAATAGTTTAAAGTAAACTATCGCATAGTTTTAATGCGCTTGACTAAGAAGTGGGTATCAATATATTTTTATTTATTTATTTACATGAGACACCAGTATAGTAATAGTGAGTAGGTAAGACTCAGCAGAGTCGGGTCCCAAATTGAAATCATACTTTAATCAAATAAAGGTGTGCTTTTAAATCGTCAACTCTACTAATTAATAAATAATTGTCGTAGATATCAACCTCACTAGCTCTTACGACTTTTATTTCTCCGCATCACCAAAGTTTAAAATGCGGAAGGGATTTTGTAAAAACATTATTAGCAAGGCCGAGACAGAAACTCTACTTCTGCCTTCTATGAGGTCGGGCTACGACTTACGCCTCGTTCGGACGGGCGTAAAAAATACATCGTGTTAAAATTCCGCAATAGGCGTTATAAGAAGTTTCGTAAGGTACATTCAGCTTAACGCCCTACGCCCTAACGATTAAAATGGAATTCTGCGCGATAAAAATAAGTCGCGTTTTAAATGCGCTGTCGTGTGAACAGATACCTGGATAGAGATCTTTCATTCTAAAAGTGCACGCCCCTCCACCAAATTACATTATTTTAATGTGTGAGAGAAAATATTGACTGTACTATTTTATATGTGTGCGCGCAGCAATTTAAAAGTTAACTCGACTCATTCGCGCACTTAAAGGTCAACTAATTGCTCGACTGGTATAAGTCAAACATTTATATGGCGGAGAATGCACGCTTTGTATTGACAACACGTCTATTCTGTCACGCGTTCCTATCATTTGTGCACTGGCTGACCAACCAATCCGGCTACACGGGTTACAAGTAACGTTTGCATAAAAATAACATTAATATTATATAATATTTATAATCAAATTTATGTTGAAAATTCTTTAGAATATAAAAGTAAGTTTTTAACGTTTCTCTGGAGTAATAGTAAGCGCTGTGGATTGTAAACGGGAAGTTCCGCATTCGAATCCTAGAAAAAACATATTAGTATATTTCTAAAATTTATCCCTGGTCTTGACTAGATAGATACTTCCGACGTACCCTTCTAACTAAGACGTACCACCAAGCGGTTTAGCATTCAGGTACGATGTCGTGTAAAAACCCTGAATGATCACACGTTTAATCTCCAAACCCTTTCAGGAAACTTAAACTACATCGGCATCCATCAGGTGAATTCGCAATCAAGAGCTAGCTTGCCAACTTAATTTAATAAAGATCATATCATATATTCATTATGCAACTATTAGAATGATTAATAAAACGTAATGTACAGAAGTCTGTTCATTCATTTTATTAGTAAAAAAAGAAAAAAATTAAATCGCAATAAATATTTACTATTTTAACGCTATCACTCACGTCGCTTTCTTCAGATTCAGACTCAACATTAATTATAAATTCAAAATTTTTCATATATTCTATCTCAATATCATTCACATTTCGACACGTATTTTCCCACATATTTCTATCAATCATGTCAATTCATTCCTTAATTAAAGCAATGGCTTTAATGATGAAATAATGAAATAATGTCGAAATTCAAAAAAAGAGTGAATAGGCACTATAGTGGCAAGCGCAGTCCACCTTAGGCTACATCGTTCGCTTTCCATCAGGCGAGATCGTAGCCAGGCGCTAGCCTTTGATAATAAAAAAAAAAAAAAAAATAGATGTTAAGTTTTACCCGTTTTTTTTCGCCACATAGTTTTATAAAATTCTCCATATTTTTCTATTAAAGAAAAAATTTATCTAATTATTTTTAAAATAAAAAATATTTATCCTCTTTTTTTATGACATGCTAACTGTACTTTTGGCAATAATCGATGCGTGCTCCTACGTTCGTGTCTGTCCGGCAACTGAGTAACCAATTAGAATAACAAGTTTGCGTGTATTTCGTCTGTACATAAGTTTTCTGAATGTGAGTAAAGACATTGGAGGGGCGTGCACTTTTAGAATGAAAGATCTCTACCCATTTGTTTTATTTCGACGTATTTTTAACGCACGATAAAAATCCTCTCGTGCTAGCAAGGAGTTAGGGTGACAAAAGTATGCAAAGTCATTACACCTGAAAACCATGACCTGCTGTTTGCTGACTATGCCCATGTGTGCTTGCAGTCATAATTTGGTTGTCATGGCTATGCATAATTTCGTTAGATCGACCTCACTGGAGTATAATGTGTGGTGACATCGCACCAGAAAACGCGGCTTTTGTCTTTTATATATATTTTATAACCTTTTTATTGGACAGATGACCTCAAAAAGGTCTAGCTAGGAAGACGCTTGATCTTATAAACAACAGGATCCTGTAACTTGATACTGTCCTTTAAAAGACATATGTCCAACACTAAACGTTCATTAGCTAAAAAAGAATATCCATCCTATCTGATAATGTGTATGCTGGTTCTTGTCGGAAGGAGCAGTCTTCCGAACCAGCAATACAGTTGACGATTCAAAAGCACAAGTTACAAGTTTACTTGTATACAGAATATTTGGAATATTCATTGAATTTTGTTAATTAGACGAGAATGTACGAAACAGGCTAGCGGCACTTCTTCCGTAGTATGTACTATTTTGAGTTTTTTTCTCTATGAATATGACAAAGGTTAACTACCTATTATAGCCGAAATATATGTGAGAATAGTATGTTAATTAATTCCATAATTTTAATTACAGTTCCTGAATATTTACGCTATTATTCTAATAAATATTGTATTACAAAAGTAAATTATTTTGCCGCGATACAATAAATAGAAAATATATATAGTGTTAAATGTATAGTGGACTATCCGTTTATTCATACCCGATACATGTAGGATTCGTAAAAACACATGCACAAACCTCCACCACTGCCACCACAATACACAAGCACTACACACGTTCACTATCACAAACTCAATACATCACTTAATTTCACAAAATATTGTATTATGGCTGTTTAAAATATTTGCTTGTAATAAGGCTTCCTTTAGGATTTTTTTAAAAAATTTTATGATGTTTGGTTTTGAAAGCGTTATAAAATAAATAAAACTTCTAATTTCCACAACCATGCAATTGTAAAAGGGAAAAGAAAAAGCTTATATTAAAACCATGATAAAAATAACAAAGGCTAAAACTAAAAATAAAAAAGATTGAAATGTACAAAAGGGTGCCGTATTTATAATTCTTTAAATCCAAAATTAAGTTAGTGAGTAAATGATATTATCTAAGTAAAATAACTAAGTGCAATCAACAAACAGCCCATATTTGAAACTTGCGAATTCATCTGCAGCGCAAAGTTATATAAAACTATGATAATAAACTAAGTTGGTTAGTTTTATATAAATGGAAATCTAAAGTCGTTGATCCGAGGCCGCGGTTTTTCCCGACATAAAAGTTACCAATTGAGTGTTATTCCAGGTTTAGACCTAGGTGTTAGTGAGAGGGAAGTAATGTGCACAATGTTACCCTGTCCTAGCCACCAGTAGCAAGGTGAAGCTCTATCAGACGCTCATAACTGGTAAAATAGTTGGTAAGAATCCGCCATACCTGCCGCCTGTCTCCGTCGGACAGCGTCACAAGTTTTCCTAATATAAAAGAAAGATTTCATACAAACGCTTGCAGCTTATGAAGCGCCCAAAGTGGTAAAACTATACATACACACACAATTGCACAACACAAACTTGTGCCTTTATAAATAAGATTTATCAATATCACTAGGAAAGCGGACTTAGAAACTTGTGAAACGAAAATGATTATGCACAGGCCACATTCTTTGGGAAAATCTAACATTGCAAGAAATTTGGCAAAACGATTGTTGAGTTTGTGATAGTGAACGTGTGTAGTGCTTGTGTATTGTGGTGGCAGTGGTGGAGGTTTGTGCATGTGTTTGTACGAATCCTGCATGTAACGGCAAAAAACGGATAGTCCACTATACATTTAGCACTATATATATTTTCTATTTACTGTATCGCGGATTATATCAAAATAATTTTATAATTACTTTTGTATTATGGATCTCCGCAAAGTAACGCCTATTTCTATAAATTGTTAATTAAAAACGTATTACATTTTAATAATTTAAGAAGAAGCTTTAAGATTGCATTCATATATTTACTATTATCGCGGATTAAAGCATAATGATACGTATTATCGACGTAGTCAACTTCTTCGCTGACCTGATGAGTTCCAGTGTTATAAGTATTTTATTTACTCTATAGCAACTATAGTAGCAACAATTATTTGTAAAATATCATATAATTTATGTAAAAATTGTCTTAAATTCTTATTTTAGTCTTACTAGTCTACTTTCAATACCAAAATTATTCCCAACACTAGTCTCTTCCCGCGAACTCGATTGTGTGAACTTCTACTACCAAATTTCATCTATATTGCTCCTGCGGATTAGCCATGAAAATAGAATACGAACGACAGACGAGACTCGCTATTTCAATATTAGTATGGATTATGGATGTATGGACAATCGTAGCCATACATTTTTTAAATTTATCATTTCAAATAATACCAAGTCTTACACGTAGACATTTCCTGTTGGCCTCCACAATCCTTAAAGGTAAAACCAGTAGCATATAGGATAAAATGAATAACCATATAAATAACAGGTTAACGGATTAAATATCCGTAGACACAGGGATATTTCCAAACTTGAATATTCTTATTTTTTTATAACCAAGGAAAAAAGCTAAGACATTACAAAATGCTGAGACAAGACAAGAGGTTTTTACTTTATACATTTTGAGCCTCACCATCCATTATAAATAATAACCGACTTTCCGAAATTTCTGGATATAATTAATCACGTTTGGCTTATTATAGAGAAATGTTTAAAAATTTTCATTCTATTATCTTCTATAACAGTTTTAGTTTGATATTTTCTTTGGTCAACACTTTTTAATGTTTCTTTATTATCTTATTACAGATATCCTTTGAATAAATCATTTTAAATATATATAATGCGACTAATCTGGGATGCTGTAATAAATATATTTGGTATCTATATACATGCAGTAAAATTGTAGCATATTAAAATTACATGGGATTGTTAGCTACATAATAATTTTGAATTAATTGTTTCCGGTATTGAACGACCTGAAAAAACTTACCTAAGGTCCATCAATTATATATATCAGTGGAAATACACTTAATGTCTGAATTTAAATGTATTTCAGTTTTGTGATAATATGTGAACAGATATATATTGGCACACCCTGCCTTTAGCTCCGCGGGTCGCGGATTCGATTCTCGTCGAGGGCCAACATTATGTAAAAAAAATTGTTGGTTCTTCGAGCATGGGTGTATATTTGTATTTAAGTATGTATTTAAAATTATATATGTAGTATATCTACCAGTAGCATATATAAGTATCTACCAGTTGTTCGTCACCCATAACACAAGTATTAGGTTACTTACTTTGGGGACGGACGACCGTGCGTGTAAGTGTCCCATATATTTATTATTTATTGTTATTATTATTATATATAGACGACGTATAACAATTACATTTGTTGTATTTCTTATTCTTTTACTGAAACGGAACTTTTTTATACAAATTATAGTTATTGAAAGCAAATGAACTCAGTCAAATATAAACGGCTATTAATAACTAATTAGGCTAATAAAATATATAAAAGACTATAATATTTAGTTTTAATTTAAAAATTTCAATAAACAAACTAAAGTTCTTATATAATTTTAAATTTTCCCCGAGCGTTTGGAATGTTAATTTACCTTCATAGATGTAACGGCTGATGATTTAACAACACTTTTCACTAATTTTGCGATTAACACCCACTATAAAAATTTATTAATAATTAGGCCTTTTAGCCTATATTTTTATCAATTGAGCGGAACACTGCTAGCCTGGGCTTACATCGACGAGCCCCGGTAGACTTTGAGCTGCACCGTCCTAGCGAATGTTACCCAGCGGACCCGCGCCTGCGCCTTCAGCACCGGGGCGTGACCTAGACCATGAAAACACCACCCTTCCGCCCACGCACACCGAGTTGCCATGGCAACCGTAGGAAATGCAACTAAAATTGCAAGCAGAAACTATGTTAGATATCATATATTAAACTTATTACTCTATCTAAAATGTCTATAACACTATGCCCTAATTTTCGTGACTTCATCAAATTGTTTTCAGATTCACGTAGACTTTACTAAGAACTACCTACGGATCATCGCTCCTCCCAATCAACGACTTAGCCTGGTTAGCATTGGCTCGTGTACCACAGTCCTTCCGGGAGCCATTATAGATGAAAAACAAGATCCACTTGTGTTACGACCTATTAACCTGTCAAAGGTTACGTCTGGAGATTACGTAACGCAGTAACAATAATTTAGTTTTAGGAATTCAATTCTATCGTAGTACTAATATAATCGCGTATTATTAATATCTCAATATTATGGACCTAATCGATTATTTCGAAACATTTAACTTCGTTTAATTATGTACGAGTATTCTAAGACTTTTATTTTCTAATAGAGCAAGGTCTTGTATTACCGATGCTACGAGTATAGATCGCAAGTTCGACTTCCCTTAAAAACCTCTGAACCTCTCTATGTACTAGTGTACATAGCATTCTCGAATTGAATTTCTATAATAACAATATATACACAAATATATTGTAGGATAGGTTATTTATAATTAATAACATAAGATCGCGATAATTTTTAAAACTATTATTCGTAAATCAAGATAGAGAATACACATTTATCTTAACTGATCATTCACTTTTATATTTTGTTCAAATCTATTAGACTAATTAATTAATCCTGTCTTTTAATTAAAACTGAACTTGTATATATTAACAATATATACAAGTTCAGTAGTAGTAAAAGGAGTAAAAATATTGTAATAGCTCATAAGATAATAAGAAATAAATAAATAAAAAGTCGATTATATACAAAATATAGAATTCCAATTTAACCAAAATAATTAACCATCGTTTGTGTTATAACTATAAATACTTTGGTACACCGACTATGTAAATATTTGTCGTTTTCCTTTTGTAGGATGTGTGCATTAAGTGTCAACTTTAAAGCAAATCAGTTTGCAAAGATTTAAAGTTTAAAATCTTATTCCTTAATACCTTAAATATTTCTACGAACCTTTACATTCATTTATAAAAATAAAAACATACCTTTGAAACGTCACAACATTTATTGAAGATTTAAAAACCGTGCCTGTTGGAAGGTCAGCGCTTCCTGAATGCATTTTGTTTATATCATTATCGATGTAAAACGCTCATGACTCTCATGGCATGGCTCACGGCTCATGGAATCCTAAATATCGAAACTAGTCGGGCAAATCCGATATTTACGACATGATAGTATCTAGTAGTAGTATGTCTATATTTAAAATACCTATGATATTAACATGTTATTTTTATTCATAATTTCTTTTAACAAACAATGTCTGTTTAATTATGAATAATTGTCTCCATATTCATAGAAATTTCTTTGGTTGAAGAAATAACTACTTAATTTTATCTTAAAAATATAAATTAAATCTTTAGCGCTTGTTGGTATATCTAGTACTCAAAAATCCATTGGATTTAGGAATTTAAGGAGTCGAGTTAGCATCCCTATTCCTTATTAATATAGCCATTAAAAAAATCCGTCGGTGTAACGTTAATAAGAGTTCGCTATTACGTTACTAATTCTCGCATGTTTCTCCGATAAGTAAACATTTGTTTCTTCAATATTCATAATATTGCAAGGAAATCTGCTTATCCCTTTTGATTTATAAATACAAAAATATTCATTTCATTTCCATAATTCATTACAATAAATATAGATCGAGACCTTCTAGTAAGCATTAAAAATACTTGTTGATAATAGATGATTTTTGTGGATATGTAAAAAACTCTCCAAAGAGTGGAAGGCAACATTTCACACAACAGGCCATTTTTTAGGTTGAATATATATGTAATTTAAGTTGTGATAACCCAGCGGTGACTCTTTCGAGGAGATCACGGGTTCAAAACCCGGGAAGGCATCAATGAGTTTTTCTATTAAAACTTATGTGTCTAATCGATAATTTCAAATTATCATATGCTTCTCGGTGAAGGAAACATGGTGAGGAAACCTGCATATCTTTAGAGCATTCTAGGGATATGTGTAGAGGCCTGTGCCCAAAAGTGGGATAGTAACAGGCTATTACTATCCCACTATAGTTTCAGTGCCTTTTCACAAAACATTACATATGAAATGTATAATTTTAATCCAGGTTTCTCTTTGCAATTAAGCTATCCATTGCTTATTAACATAAAAGTTAAAAGTGTATTTATTTCTTGTCATTATTTTTCTGTAAAACAAAGGATAAATTCATTTATGGAACTATAAAGGAAATCACGGGTAGAAAGAAAATTCGTATATATTTCGTAATTTATTAAAATTTCTTCAATATAAGAATATGTCCGATTCCATCTATATAATACAAAGCATTTAAAACGGAATAATACCTACAAAAAAATACAACCTTCGGTATCTTTAATATGGACTCGAGTATTTATTGTGTGATGTTTATTATTATTTTATTATTACCTCAATCAATCATTTTATGTACTTAAAAATTTCATAATAATTTAAATAATACTAATCTTTAATTGTGTTTACATTGACAGACGCTTATAAATTAAATAAATAGACATTATTCCAAAGGGATATGATAAAATCAAATGTGTTTGAAGTAAAATTACTTACTGAACATTCATAACGCTATATTAATTGTGTTACAGCATTAGGTATTGTAAATACTATAATTCAAATTTGTACATATTTGAGTATATTTAATTCTAATTAATGTATAGAAACTGGCTATACTCGCGTCTTATTTTATTGGATTAGCCCGGCTAGTCCCCGCCGAGATAACATCGCATAGAGCTCTATGAAACTAGTCTGGCTCATCCAATAAAATAAGACGTGAGTATAGCCGGTTTCAATATATTAATTATGAATACCACTCACGATAGTTTAAATTTAAAAATATTTCATTTCATAAATGATTTGAATTAATTTGAAAAAAAAAACGCTTTTATAATGCTGCAGCTACACGATGCAATATCTTGGCGTTCCAGCAACGATTTTTGGCTGTAGACGATTTCAATAGGATATATACAAAGTATATAGATCACGTAGATCGTACTAATAATTAACTATTTCTATAGATGTAGCAAACATAAGACTGTTTATATGTTAAATCGCAAATAACAAACCACAACTTTAATGACATAGTACATAACTCTTAAGTGAATATATATTTTTTCAATACTTTATCAATTAAAATTTTAAACAAAATATTACTAAAATTCAACTAATTTTTTTTAAACGAACTATGATTATAGCCACTTTAAACTTTTCGTAGTATAATTATTTTTAATCAATTTTTGCAAAAAAAATTATATATATATTACAAGACCTTTCCGTCTAGTTAAAGATTGCACGAAATCCTAAATAAGAATCTATGAAAAAACGCTGGAGTTTTCTAAATAATAATGTAATTTAACATAAGATTTAGGACCATAAATTTATTATTTTTTTAATATTATTTTACACAAACACTCATATAGAGTTAAGCAAATAAACAGAATTTTCATCTCAAAATTTTTAGTGAACTACCAATCTGGTTATATTTGGTAATCGTTACACATCATAATACCCTTATCTGTAAAACGAAAATACAGTGGCTAATGGGAAAATACTATGATGACTATTCGTCATGTAACTGATCGAGATTGTTTATTGCACCCATATATAAAAAAATCATTTAAAAAAATTAAATGACAGTGTTGCTACACTTTATTTACATACAATCAGAGTAGCAAATTCATCTGAATATATTTATTTACAAATAAATCTGTTATGATAAAAGCTAAAGATAAACCGTTTATACTTCTCCTCACATCCTTAATGCACGTTTTAATGAATAATAACAGAACAATTAAGTCTTCAGTATAATACACAAAGGAATTTTGCGTCGGTTCCTTTGCAGCACAAAATAGCTTCATAATATTGTAGGACGTCAACATGCATATAAAATAACATAAAGTTGAATTAACAGGACGTACAGTCCTTTGCTTATGAAAATGGCTGTGTGATTGTGTCGTGTAAAGTGCACATAACACTTGAGCGAGAACCAATAAAAGATATCAAAAGGTTGAAAGTGAAACGCGCTTTAGTTTTAATAAATAGAATTTCTAATGGACTATTTACATATACTGATAAAGTAGGTATTTATACCAATTTTCATGCTCAGAATAAAACTTGAAAGGAACAGAATAAAATCATTAACATTTATGGACGCTAAATGTGTTGTATCTATAGGTATACATTACGAGATTCTATGATACGAATAGACGTAAAACAAAAACGAGAGATATATTGTATAGGAAAAATAGAAGTGAAAAGTGTCTACAAGACGCGAGTAGTTGCTAGGTAGGGCAGTATTTATTAAATAAAATCATATAAAAACGACCATGCAACACAATGTTACACAAAAGTCCAGTATGATCATAAAAATTACATTGACATCAAAAAATGAATGAATTAGTCATCTCATCCATAAAAAGTTATGTAATTTAGCGTACTTCACAAGGTACCAATGTAATTTTACATTACGTTCAAACTTACAAATGGCCTAAGAAACTTATTTGTTACTTATTTAAATTTACGAAGGTTTAATGTGAAAGTTAACGTGTCAAAGAAAACTTTAACAAAATGCTGATCGAAACAAATTAATTTCAAAGCTAAACCGAACTCTAATCTGGACACTGAAAAAATATGTAAAATGTACGTCAATATAAAAAGACTAGTTAAATTAGATGGAACAGACAATGACCGACATTTACGCCGGAAGGTAGTTGATAAAAAAATCTTCGCACCACAGAAATTGCTTTAGGATGACAGCTTTATAAAAAAAGCAAGTAAAAAATCACTTGTAACAGATTGTTACAGACACGACGAGAGATATTAATACATAAACACACAACTCGATGGAGGAATTTAGAGAATCTGGAATAGCTTCTTCAGCTCCACCATGAGTTGCCAATCGGATTTTATGAGATCGTCTCTAAAATAGTCCTTGCAGGCGTCGATGCTTGCACGCGATATCTGGAACAAAATAATTAATTAATAATCTATACTTATTATAAAATAAAGTATCCAAAGCTGTCTGTCTGTATGTATTCGATTTTCTCAAAATCTACTGAACGGATTTTAGTACGGTTTTTACTAAAAGGTAGAGCAATTCCTCCGAAAGGATTAGGTTAATAGCACATAACCGTTTCATGTAAATTGAGTTGAAGAGGTCTTTTACAAATATTTTTAGTGGGGGTAGTAGCAAACCGGTGTAGGGTATCAGAGAGCCAGTCTCCTGCCGAGACTCGAGCTACTATAACATGCTTAACACTGGATTTCTCGCGAAGCCGCACCTATTTCTAGTACAATAATAAAGTTTTGTTAAAGACGTGATAGCCAACAGCCGATAGCGCCCCTGAAGAAAATTTCGCAGGTTCATAAAACCTTGTCGGAAAGCTTATAGAATTTAATTGATATTTATAATTAATCATGCGCTTTGCAAAGAAACATCGCGATGAAACCTGAATATCCCTAACGAAAATGCTATATGTCGAAAACATAAAATTAATCTATGCAATAAAAACAATAAAAATCAACTAATCTACTTCTGACAACAATCATATTTGATAACCCTCTTTCGCATACCGGCTTTCTATAATACGTGTTTCCTTATTAAAAAAAAACACATTTAAAGTAATTCTTTTATAAGTAAGTTTAACTCTATAAACACGAAGTTCTTAAAACAATCGCTAATCAAGGACTTAAGAGATATGTATAATCTGACAATTGTCGTTGAAATAACGTAGTAGGTCTAGCCTCAAATCCGTTTGCAAGCATTTGCCACGCTTTATCTAATTTGTGATCTGCAAGTTATATAATATCTCTGCGTTGTTGATTATACTCATAGCAATATAGGTATACTATATAATATACAGGTATACTTGTAAATCAATTTGGTAAAGAATTTTGTCGCAAATAAAGAATATTCCTTATATATGTAATATGTATCAATATATAACATGTTCAATAGCATATACTAATAAGTATTTTCAATTAGTGTACGTTGTCAAACTCTTATTTTTAGTGTTTCTTATTATAAAAATACAATATATTTTGTTAACAAAGGTAACAAAACATGCTCCTATAAGGTTTATTAATTAAGTATCTTTTGGTGCTAAAAATAACTTGCATGAATGTACACGGGTTCCATTCAGATTGACCCAGTTTCGGCACATCGATTCAGCTTTCCGGGGTTGAATGGGGCAATGACGTCACTGGGAAAATAGATCAGGTTGTGCAAGCGAGAACTGGGTCATCAAGCGACCTGGCACCGCCACCGCCCTACCTCTGCAACAGCCCCTCGTGCTATGACGTCATTCAGTGAATGGGGCACTTAATGAACATGAAGTTGAACGAAGCTTTATAACACATTAAAGATTTAAAAAATAATAATTTATAGAATTAGGCGTTACTTTGCGGAGATCCATAATAAAAAAGTACTGATTAATTGGCTATAATCCGCGATAAAGGATGTAGAAAATATACAAAATATACTAAATGTAAAGTGGACTATCTGTAAGCACACTTAAAACATGCAGGATACGTAAAAACGCATGCACTACAAACCTTCACCTACGCCAGTACACAAGCACTGCACACATTCACTATCAGAAACTATAAAACTGAATGTGTTTTTAATAAGGATATTTATGATGTTTTATTCAGAGTAATAAATATATTACGACAATTTCAGTTTGAAGTGAGATTGAAAAAATATTGTGAAAATTTAGTATACATAATATTATCAATGTGCGTCATGAGCAGTGTTATACAAGATGCTTACTTTAAAGTCTAGAGTTTTGAGTTAGATTGATTAAAAATGTTGTTTGTTAAAAAATTGTTTATACATGAAAAGTTACTGGCTAAATGTGATGATAGTTACTGAAACGTTAACTAGATGAGACAGCTACGGTAAAGTATCGTTTTATCACGCCTTGAAAATCAGCTGTACTAGGGTTGTATGGTGCAACAAAGTTTAAATTGATAATCTTTATCAAATATAAAGAGTATGCATTGGACAGATCACACATTAGAATACTAAAGTTTTATAGATTGCCGCCTAACAGTCGATTCTTTAATTTTTTTTTAATACTCATTCTGCTATTCGGGATACCGGGTCAGCTAGTAAGAAAAAAAAGAAAAAAGAGACTTGTTAAGTCAACGATTACATTTAAAAAAAATAAAAATTATAATACACTTCAAATTCTTTTTAATAGTCACTTCAAAAATCACAATGAAAATTGCAATTTCAAATTTAATATTTATACGATACTAACGTCACTCAATTGTTTTGCCTTCCCAGATCCCCTCATTAAACTTCATGGTATGCTATTGACTTAATACTTTTGTATGGGAATATAGAAAAGTGTTGTTTAAAAACAACACTTTTCTATATTCCTTGACTTATAAGGCAATTTTTTAATATTTTCTCTCCGTAAGAACCATCCTAGTTCTTTAAGAAATATTATAAAAAAGGAACTAGCGACATCGGTTCAGCTGCTCTCGAGATTTGCGCTTAGCAACACCTTCATCGATTCATTTTTATCCTACTAATATTAGAAATGCCAAAGTTTGTGAGTATGGATGGATGTTTATTACTCTTTCACGAAAAAACTATTCAACGGATTTGGATGAAGCTTTACAGTTATAGTTGGTTATAGGTTTACATTGGAATAACATATAGGCTACAAATTGTAATGATTTTATGTAATATAACGATAAATGTCAATAAAGTCGGAAAAGATCTGGCGTCTATGAGCTATCTCGGCGTACGTTGCCTAAACCATTAGAGTTACACAAAGATGATGTACCGTAGTATTGTTTGTTTTTAATAGTTCTAAATAAAGGTCCGCGACATATATCTATCTTTTATGTCTATGTTTTAAGCCACTATGACCATAATTGTGAATTATAAATTTAATTAAATTAGATACTGTGCAGAACAAAGTCCAAGCGAGCGAAGCCGCGCGAAAAATAGTTTTATATAAATAACAAAGACCTGAAGCTTATCTTCCACTAAATGAGAATCAAAATTCAGTTATCGTAAAATTTATTGTTAAAATAACAAAAGTAATGATAATATTACTTTGCTATAATCCGCGATTCTAATAATATTTTCATTACTTTGTATTATGGAAATGCGCAAAGTAAAATAATGTATTGTGTTTTGTATATAATCGACCAAACGCACAAATTCAGTAAAAAAAAAATCATTTTTTTTAATCAAATTTAGTGGAGGAACGGTCATTCAAGCAACTTTGCTAAACTTTGTACATTATTTTTTTACGCAAATTAATTTGCTTTGTTAGCGACAAATAACAAAACGTACATATTTATTTATCAGTATTGGTATGAGACAGCAAAAATTAAATCCAACCAAGTCCAACAAGCGAATTGTAAGATAAACAATACACATTACATTAAGCAACGGTTCTCAATGGCGAGTGTGCTGCAAGGCTGCTATATTTCATCAATGAAACCGCGATGCGAAAATATCAATGGAGCTCTGAAGATTTGACCCGGTCAATGTAACTGTGTGCACTCCGTGTTCTTGTGTGCGTAAAGTGCCAGCCAACGAGTGTTAGCTTTTACTGCCTAAGACATAGGACGTTTGTGAGAAATACCTATAACCTCGCATTCACGTTAAATAAAGTTGCAATAACGCTAAAAGTCGTTCTACTGCGCTTGTGTGGGTGTTAGGCATATCTAAACTTGAATTTATAGTATTTTGGTACGTATAAAGGAATATTATATTAATTTATTTTGAAGGTGGCACGAGTTGTTTGCAACAGCGAATATCAGATATTTCTGAGAGTGAAATCAGTTACTTCACCAATATTACGAAGACGCGATTTTATCCATTAGTTTCCAACGAGGATTCGCGGTTTCGAACCCCGAATAACAATGAGTTTTCAATTAAAATTTATATTAACAATCTATCGCGTGTTGAAGATAAACATCTTGTATAAGCCATTCCGCTGGAGAGTTTCTTATGGGTAACCTAACTACATTGAAACGACGTGGTGGTTTTAAGCTCTAATAGAGACAGAAGATTTGTTCCAGCAATGAAATAATTAGAAACCGTTTTTATGCTAATTGTCTGCGAAAATGTATGAATGAATTTGAAGAATTCTTGGGATATAAATAAACCTTCCAAATAGCATCTTGTATACAATGTGAATATCAAGATTATTATCCATAACCCAAGAATTTGGAATTTACAGGATTAGGCATATCCTTACACCGTAAATCGTAATTGTAGCTATCGAATTAGGCACATAAGTATTTAAAAAATGATGTGTCTGTCCTGGGTCCTCGGAAATCCTTGATAATCACCCTCAGCTTTAGGTCATCACGGTTTCTTAATTAAACTTTCTAGTTTCGCTCAAACCATGCTCTTTCTAGTTTAGGTGACGTCTTGGGTGAAGGTCTTAAATAGTTTATAGAATTAGGTGTTAATTTGCAGAGATCCATAATAGAAAAGTAATAATAAAATTATTTTGCTATATTCCGCGATAAAGTAAATAGAAAATGTATATAATGCTGAATTAAATACAAAATCGCAAAGCCGATTTTGTCGTGGAGTCTATCTCCTGATGATGTTTCGGTTGCTGGGCGAAACGATTGTTGAGTTTGTGATAGTGAACGTGTGGTGCTTGTGTATTGTGGTTGCGGTGGTGGAGGGTTGTGCATGTGTTTTAACGAATGCTGCATGTTTCAGGTATGAAAACGAATAGACCACTCTACATTAGCGTAAAAAAATCGTATTTACTTTATCGCGTATTATAGCAAAATAATTTTGTTATTACTTTTTAATGTCTCAACATTCAACAATGACAATAATTCAAGATCTGGCAGACTGTTTAGTGACGGAAGTATAAATGTCTACAGCTATATCGTCTCATTGATTGTTGACTCATTAAGTGCTGACACGAGAGAAAAAAAAAACTAGCTAAAATTGCGCGCACTTCAATTTAAACGTTGGCACTGGGCAGGGATCCAAATGGTGATTTTCATGGACTAGGTCGACTGATTTAGAAATTATGAATGGATTTTATTCATCAACTAACAGACGCCCGCTGCTTGGCTCGCCAAACACGAGATTTACGTAGGAAACTACCATCATCATATTAGCCCTTATCTCACTCTAAGTGGGGTCAGCACAAAATGTTGTCACATGATTTGGCTGCGTATTTTACGACGTTTCAATACATTTTGATCATACATATCATCAAATTATTAATTTTAAAAACATATGTAAATGTTATTAACTATGATAATGTTCAGACTCAACTTTATAGACTAATTTTTGTAAGATTTATTTTGTTTAATATGTTCAATCGAGCTCAGTGTTAGAGCTGTTAGCGAATCCATAAATCCCCACATTACTGGGACGCGATACGGGAAGTTCCTCAACATAATAATAGCATAGAGTAGCTCCAATAACGCCACATGTTCTAACAATGTAAACACTTCTGGAACTTTCTCAGCGCGATTAGAAACAAACTTCAATAACTCCTATAGATATCCAAGTTTACTTTGTGTGGTCGTGGGAAAATTTTCCAAGGTTTCAGACTTACCTATACGTCACGCTAGTACAAGTCTACAGTCGATACACGCCGCAACGTTTTACAGTTGTTTTCGAAATATATTTAAAACTAGCGAATGTCCACGATATCGCATCTATGATTAAATATTTTTATATTATTATTTGGCTTTAATGATACGATATGGCTAAGATCGCGTGACCCTTGGCAGGGATCGCGAATTTGAATTCCGATGAGACAATGATGAGTTTTCTTTAAACACTTTTATATTAAACTGATTTATATTTACAATAGAATTAATCATGCGCTTTCTCCATATCTCTGGATATGTGAAATCTGCCAATCCGCATAATGCTTCAGCATTATTAATTTAAAGCTGACATTATTTATTTATTTTTAAATTTTAGTTGCATGACGATAACATATGACATCTTCACGTAATAGTGTAGAAGGTACATACTACCTAAGCCCCAAAGCTCACATTGTTGCAATGACTGCCCCCCCTATGACTTTCAACCTTAAATTACTAGTAACTACTGACCTATAAATAAATGGAAGCGAATCTCTTTTAGTCTTGATTTTTCGCTTTTCGTTCAAATAATATTTACGGAAGCAACGATCACCTTTTTAACAAGCGAGGGGGATTGAATATTTTTACGGTCTCTCGATCTAAATAATTATTTAGGTCGAGGGGCAATATTCCCTATATAACGTCGGTGACACCTTTTAAGGAATGTCTTCCTGGCATTGGTATGGTAAAAAATCGGCATTGGTTTTTTAGTCGTGTCACGAATATTCTTTTGATCTTCCTCCTTCTCACGTAAACCAATAGACATACAATAGACTTCCAAGCTCTTTCGATTTTGTGCTTGGATCCAGCGGCTCCCACGACATCGTCGCGGTCATCTGACTATCTGAGATTGTCTTACGTCTATTACTCATAAAGATCTAAAAATTTGTACGTAATTTCACATTACAGGCTTATTCAAATTCAAATTCAAAATATTCTTTATTCAAGTAAACTTGTAAACAAGTGCTTTTGAATCGTCAACTTTACTGCTGGTTCGGAAAGCTGTTCCTACCGAGAAGAACCAGCAAGAAACTCGGCGGTTGCTCGTTTTAGATTATAAATCTTAAAAATAATTACATTTAGTTATTTCTGTCTTGTACAGGGTAGAAGTACAGCTATATCGACATATCCTTATCATCCAAGTAATCTCCAACAGTATAGTACACAGTATATAGTATATAGTAACAGTATAGGCTTTCTGTATCAGCCTCTTTTTAACAGTGTTTTTAAAATGCTGTAACGGCATTGTCAAAATTGATTATAATTTAAGTCCGCGTAATTGCCTGCGAGAGAAATTTAAGGAAAAAGGTATTTTTTAAATAAGGCGTGAGTATAGCCGGTATATATTTATTAACTAGAAATAGGTATTCTTTCTTTGGCTTCACAGTACATTCTTAGCAATCTAATGGTTGTGCATAAGAATATACATAATTATAACAAGATGAGCGATGTATATAATAGACAAAGTAGGAACAGACATAAGTTTGCGATCCTGCTTTGCACCTTGCAAAACAAAATAAGTCGTTTGTAAGTGGTTTTGGGTAAAAGATTCTATAATAAAATCTCGCAATCGATTTTATCCTTGCCATTACAGCAGTTTAAAAACGCTGTTAAAGGGAGGCTGATATAAAAAGTCCACTATACTATTGAGGATTATATAGATGATAAAAATGCATGGATATAGCTTTTCCTCTACCCTGTACAAGATAGTAATGACCAAATGTAACTAGTTATAAGAATTTAATTTGAAATGAGCAACCACCGAGTTTCTTGCTGGCTCTTCTCGGTAAGAACAGCTTTCCACAGCAGCAGTAGAGTTGACGATTCAAAAGTACTTCTGCAGTTCGTTCCTAAGTAAATTAAGTGTCATAGAATGATGACAATATTAGTGTTTAAACATTGTTTCTCCTTAAAAAATATAAGACGCCCATTCCAGTTTTATGTGTCAAATATTATCTAGAAGTATATAGATTTTTTTAATAAAGTGTGAATCCCGATAGACGCTCCGAGCTCTTACCTAATGTATGGAAAGCCATGACGTCACACGTCCAAAAATAAAGTGACCTTCGCGCTGTGACGGAAAACTGCTGAGTTCATAGCGAGTGCTTTATAAAACGATGGATTAAAGAAAGATTGATGCTTTCATGTTCTAGGAACTAAAAATATTATTATTCACTTTTATTTTTCATCAATCGACACGAAGATAATCGACCATGAACCAAAAAGCTGTAAATGTATTTCATTGGTGGAACCTACGTCACAATAGATATCAATGAGCGTCGTCAGTTGTTTTATTTATTTAAAAAAAACTTCAGCCTAACTAAAAGAAATAAATGCCTAAGTCAGTCTTGTATAACTTAAAGGTACATATAGGATATCATGATAAGCGAGAGGGATGTTGATCATTACTTGACTAATACATTTATATTAAAGTAGTAAGTAAAGTAACGACCTGTTACTATGCCCACTGCTGGGCGAAGGCCTCCTCTCTTCTACCACGTTGCTCATTTTCCCTACATGTTCATTCGTTTCGTACCTGTCAAACATTTTTTGTCCATTCTGTCAAATACTGTAAGTAATGATCAACATTTATGCATGCGTTCAGAAATGTATTTAGTGTAAAAATTTTAAAAAAGGGTGAATAAACTATTGTCTGTATTTTTTAAAAATCATTTAAAAAGGTTGAAAAGTGCATTAAGCAGATACATAGAAGTTCCTCAAATATTTATGCGTGCGTAATAATGATAAATTATTAACATTTACGCTCTTTTAGGTTCATCTTCGCTTTTTGCTGAAGGAAAACATCGTGAGGAAACCTGCATATCTTTAGAGAATTCAAGGGATATGTGTAACCTACCAATCCGCATTGGAGCAGCGTGGTAGGTCTTAGCTCCACCAATCCTTCTCTCCAAAAACGGAGAGAGGAGGCCTTAGCCCAGCAGTGGGATATAAACAGGCCGTTACTTTACTACTTTTTTACTTATGCAGGTTTTCTCACAATTTTTTTTTAGACCGGAAAGCACATAATGAATTGGTTACATGATTTAAGCACAAGTTTTTATACGAAATATAGATACTTGCCCGGAATTTTATATCCCGGCCGTTACTTTACTTTCAAAGTTTCAATTAGTTCAGATAAAAGGCAACACACCATTGACTATTAGGCGGTACGAAGTTCGCCTTGTTAGCTAGTTTTATGATAAGTATAGATATAGTAATATCTATTTGATCTAAATAAAAGATGCAATGCAACACGGCATGATACGTCAGCGGTCCCCTCGACCCAGTGACCTGTAGGAAAGATCAATGAAGCCGCTCGGGGCGTGGCGCACATTCATACTGACACTACTCAATGAAATGTGTCTTGTGAGAAGAATAGGTGGATTTGTTTCAGGATATCGCACACTTAGTATTAAAGTGACTTATTTCATAAAGTTGTTTTGTGGCAAATTGCAATAAAGCGTAGCGTAACGGCTACAAGCACACGAGTGTTTAAGAGCAAAAATAACGCTAGTTTTTTAATAGTTCATAGTGTGACGCCATAAATGACATTGGAATAAGGATTACAATGTATCTAACTCACTAATTAAGCCTAACTTTGAATTCCTTCAGTGCTAAGCAATATGTTGTGGAAGTGTGTTATGAACACATAGGGGTTAAAAAAGGCACTTCACTAGGAGTAATGGCTGTTACAATGCATGATAGTTAAAATTAGCAAAATCGTATGTTCTTTACAAGGTTAGCGACTATAAACACCGGGCAGGTCGATTCTCTGTTAAAAAATTATGTGACTTACATGTACAATCTTTTATGTACAATCATCATATGCTTTATTGCTTAATTTAGGGTTATTTTAAACCTTACTGGCTAAAATAGCCGTAATAGCCGCCTGCTACTATATCACAACTGGGGCCTCAACTTTCCTTTGAAAAGAATGATAGAACTCTAGCACTCCAATTAATTTAAAAAAACAAATTAATATGATACAAAAAGTCTTTCAGACTGTCTGTATGTCACGTTATCACGCCTAATCCACTAGACCAATATTGATAAGATCTAGACACAACTAAAGCTTACTCATCATTCTAATATAAAGGATAAAAAAACCGATGTTTTTAATGGAAAAAAAGAAAAACAGAAATTACATTATCCTGGGTATTTAACGCTTTATTTGGAAGCCGAAGTCGAGAATTCAATTAGTTAATATGTATTTAAACAATTTACTTTCTAAACGTTTGATACATTAATAAAATAAAAAGAAACAATGTATTGTTGAGTCAACTTAAGTAGGTAACACGTATTTTTCAGAGTCTAAGAAAAAAAAGGCGATGACGTCACTGTCACTGCTCCTCTGAAAGCTATATTTGATATTCAATATAGAACAATGCAAATAAATGTTACCATTGACGTCAATGATCCATCGTCATTCTATTTGATTATAATACTATATCCGGCTATATTTAAAGCAAAATTACTTATTGCAGTGGTACCTATCCGAGTTCATAAAATATACATGAGTCACATGTTTCTTCTGAACCGATAATATTACAACCTCAGCTTCAACTATTGACAATTATTGCTATAAGTAGCGAAAGCTTCAATTGTAAAATGTCCGAATGTTTATGAGTCGTATATGACACTAGTCGTACTAGGTAATTTTTTAAGATATAAAAAAAATAAAAAAGAAAGATGGGCAGATGATATCTGGGACTCGATCTGAAGTATTTTCATTTCTTAAGTCCGCTCGTTCATCACTCAGTTACCAAAACTTTGCAAGTGAAGGCTAAATTAACCTCTGTATTCAATTTATATTTTAGAAGTTTTTCAATGTCTGAAAACGGAGGTAAAAAGCGATATTTATAAAATAAAACCTAGCTAGATCGATTTATAACCCCCGAAATCCCCCACTCACTAAGTTTAATGAAAATCGTTGAAGCCGTTTCCAAAATTCATATTTACTCATTTAAAGATTAAAGATAAGTATATGTAAACTTTGACTCGGCGATAAGTGGGGCATATAGTGTGGAGATCTGCAGGCCTACCATGAACTCTTATCACATGTTCTTAGGACGAATTTCGAACGCTCATTCGGCAACGCCTTCAAGTGTGCGTCTTAAAGACGTTATGGTATGAAATAGCAAAACAATTTCGTTTACGTCTTCATTTAAGTCGCAATAAGAGTTCATGGTAGGCCTGCAGATGGCCGTTAGGTTCTTAAGGTAAAGTAGACCCCCTATGAGGTGGACTGACGACCTCAAGCTTCACAAGATCATGTTTTATGTAGATCCCGTGAAGATACATATGTCTAGCAGTGAACATCCATCGGTAGAAAAAGAAAAAGAAACGTGGAGTTTACTCATAAATAGTCCAATCATCAAAGTCGTACTGCAAATAGATTCCGTATCAATACAAACAAATAATAATAGCGTCAAATTCAAAGTCAAGTTCAAAAAACTTTTTTTATCAAAATTTCGTGTCCCTACTGTTAACCGTTGAGGAGTATCCTTGTCTGGAACCGATGGGCTGAACCTGCCAGCATCATCAGTACCTAAACCCAACCGCTTTCTTTTCGTACCATGTTTGAAAAAACAACGTTATATTTACTATAGATAACTCTGTCTCTTTTAGTCAAATGTTTTTAGGACGCATTCCGAACGCTCAATCGGTAACGACTTAAAGAGTGCGTCTTTAAGACGTCATGGTATGAAAAATCAAAACAATTTAAAATAAATAAATATATGGGACATTTACACACACGGTCGTCCGTCCCCAAAGTAAGTAACTTAATACTTGTGTTATGGGTAACGGACAACTGGTAGTTATACTACGTATATAAGTTTAAATACATACTTAAATACAAATACACACCCAGGCTCGAAGAACCAACAATTTGTTTATAGAAAATGTTGGCCCTCGTCCGGAATCGAACCCGCGATTACATCTTCAATTGAGTCGCAATAAGTGTTCATGGTAGGCCTGCTGTATGTAAAATTTCAGTTCAATTGCATACCGGGAACAGTGTCAAATGTAATTTGCAAGATTCCACCTTCACACACACGGCAAGTTAAATAAAAACTTTAAAAAAAAAACTACCCTAAAGAAAACTGTTCGAGAAATGAGACAAGTTTTTTATTGAATTCGTTATATGTTCATTCGATAAAGCTGTGATGAAAATTAAAGCAAATTCTTTGTGTTAAAATTGAAACGGTTTCGCTGTTGATATATTGCTGAATCTTGTCTTCCAAAAAAAGAATGAAAATTTTGCTTTTCATTTTTATTTAAGGGAATTTCGATATAATTTTATGTATTAACTTTTGTATTGTGTATCGCCGCCTTCCCATAGGCCTAAAATATAATATATATTGTTCTGGAGAAATGTTAACGAGGATTACCATCGGGGAGTATACCATACATTTTTTGTTATATCTCAAAGAGTTTTCGTTTGCTAAGCTTCATGCGGTTTGAATTTTTTTTTAAACAGTAATCGTCATATTTCAAGCAATTTACACAAAATCTTAAATAAAGTATATACAGAAGCATTCCTTGTAACTCTCAACCTATTATGACAGAGCGACAGGCCCAACGGGAGACTTTGTTTTGACATACGTAAGGAAATGTAGGCATTATATATTCTGTAAGAGGTGTGTTTGAGATATACAAAATGCAAATATTAATACCGGCGGGTGTGTTCTGTTAGTAATGTAAGCTAAAGATTGGATACACAGTTTCCGTTCTATTCTGGTAGCCAAACATTAGAACTGCGGATGTGATGAAAAGGGACATGTAAACTATGTATGGCAAATAATTACACATAGTATCGAGCGTGCGTGATATAATTTAATTAATTGCAACTAGGACTAGAACCCTGAACCTCTTTCGTGTTCAGACAGTAAAGTTCTGCACGACAGAGTCCTAAGTCGAGAGAAAAATCGTAAGAATTTCGTAGTATTTTAATTTTTAATACTACTATGAAATAAGTAGTAGTAGTAGCGGCCTCTTATAATCCCACTGTTGGGAATAGGCCTCCTCTCTCCGTTTCTGGCGAGAAGGGTTGGAGCTAAGACCTACCACGCTGCTCCAATGCGGGTTGGTAGCTTACACATATCCCTAGAATTCTCTAGAGATATGCAGGTTTCCTCACGATGTTTTCCTTCACCGAAAAGCGTGTGATAAATTGCAATTATCAATTAGACACATAAGTTTTAATAGAAAAACTCATTGGTGCCTGCCCGGGGTTTGAACCTTTGTCGTCTCTAGAGAGTCGCACGGTCTCACCGCTAGGCTATCACAGCGTGTGAAATAAATAATTAATATTATTTATTGTAATGCATTGAAGGCCAAATAACTAACTAAATAAAAATAATATTGGAGGAGTCATCCACCTACTTGGAGGTATGGAATCATATTTTATAACAAACTATCTGTGCCAGCGTGTCACAATTTTTTTCTAGAATTCAAATTTTAAACATAAAAGTAGTTATTGTGAGTTAACCATAAAAGATAGCTGATAGAGACATGCTGTCGCGGACTCTTTTGTAGTAGTTTTATAGATCTACAATTATCTAGTACATTAATTTAGCGTATCTCTGCTGGTTTACGCAGCGCACGCGAATAAAACTCCCAGCAGGCAAGTATTTTAACAACTGCTCGATCTCTTCAATACAATTTACATAATACCGATGTGTTCTATATACCTAAACCATCCATCATGCACTTCATCTTTTGGTGAAAACCGTACAAAAATCCGTGCAGTAGATTTTGAAAAAATCGATTACATAGATTAAAATAGATTACAGACAGACAGCGTTATAAAACTTTGTTTTATAATAAGTATAGATGATGGTTATTAAACTAATACAAATATATAAAAAATATATATTATTTATTAAACTGTATACAAAATAAAAAAGATATATGATATAAGTATATCATTTACTAAGCTATACTTTCATTTGTAAACGTACATTCTCCTGCCCTTATCCCACTCTAAGTGGGGTCGGCACAACATTTTACCACATGTTGTCACATGTTGTGCTGACGTCAACTTACTCTAGTCGCCTTTTACGACACCTCGGTAAGAAATGAGGGTGGTCTATTCTACGCAGCCGGATACCACACGGCACATACTTTAGTCGCGTCTTACGACACCTCGGTAAGAAAGGAGGGTGGTCTATTCTACGCAGCCGGATACCACACGGCACATACCTTAGTCGCCTCTTACGACACCTCGGTAAGAAATGAGGGTGGTCTATTGTACGCAGCCGGATACCACACGGCACATACCTTAGTCGCCTCTTACGACACCTCGGTAAGAAATGAGGGTGGTCTATTCTACGCAGCCGATACCACACGGCACATACCTTAGTCGCCTCTTACGACACCTCGTTAAGAAATGAGGGTGGTCTATTCTACGCAGCCGATACCACACGGCACATACCTTAGTCGCCTCTTACGACACCTCGGTAAGAAATGAGGGTGGTCTATTTTACGCAGCCGGATACCACACGGCACATACCTTAGTCGCCTCTTATGACACCTCGGTAAGAAATGAGGGTGGTCTATTCTATGCAGCCGGATACCACACGGCGTCAATACTTTCATTTCTATAACGGTCCAAATAAACTTAAAAAAAAATTGGCTCTTCATAATCGGTGATTACAACCGATTAAGCGGTTGTAATCAACGATTATGAAGAGTGAATATGAACTATTGCGCATATTCAGCTGTACTCGCCGATCGTCATGTTAAGTAATACTTAATACTACTTGTTCAATATATTCAAATTATTTTGATATTTGTTTAAGTTAATCTGCAGTACCGATTTTAATGCAATTTAGAGAATGTATTGTTGTGACGCCGTGTGGCATCCGGTTGAGTAGAATAGACCACCCTCATTTCTTACCGGGATGTCGTAAAGGTCGACTTAGTTGGCCCACCGTGTTGGACCACCCTCTTTCTTACCGAGGTGTCGTAAGAGGCGACTAAGGTATGTGCCGTGTGGTATCGGGCTGCATAGAATAGACCACCCTCATTTCTTACCGAGGTGTCGTAAAAGGCGACTAGGGTAAGTTGACGTTAGCACAACATGTGTAACATGTTGTAAAATGTTGTGCCGACCCCACTTAGAGTGGGATTATGTACGACTAAGGTAAGTTGACGTCAGGGAGGCCGGTCGTAAAATACTAGCCCCACTTAGAACGGGATAAGGGCAGGAGAATGATGATTTAAGAATATATTTCATTTGGTCTAGTTTGGGGGTTCTAGACCTTTAAAATTTGATAACGATGCCTACTTTTCCTAGGGTTATGACTTACCTTGCTGATCAGCATATCGGTCTCGTCGAAGTGCCTGCCAAACATCTTGGGTGACTCCCCGGGGATGGGCTCGATCTTGATGCACACTTCTTGACCTTTACGGGCGGTTTCCACTTGCTTGTGGTTCACTTCGATCGAGGTCACCAAACCGAGCTCCACGAACTGCACGAATAATATCAGTACGGTAATTACGGTTTCAGAAAGTTCGAAGGTAGTTTTGAGCTTCGGTATCTAAATCCACTAGGCTTTATACAAAAACCGACATTTTAGTAAACCGGTTTTCCGAATATGTAGTAATTTTACCAGAAAACTGGTTTTAACCGGTTTCGAATTTTTATAAAAACAGTTTTTTTTGCTCCAGTATTCTGTAATTCGAACAAAAAATTTAAGAGTTTTTGACTGAAATTATTTACTGTTCAGTTTCAATTGATAGTAAATTTTTTTATCCAATTTAGTATTTAGTTGATTTACAAATAGGATTAAATAACTTACAAACAGTTATTCGTTGTTCACGCATAATTTTCACATAAAAGTATGTAAATATTTTTATAATAGTGAAACGTATTCAGCAAAGGGCAATAAATAAATAAATATATTTTAATGATAACCATATTATTTTGTCTCTACTTACATTGAAAACCGGTTTCTACAAAACCGGTTTTCTAATTTCATAATTTTCTCCAAAAAAACGGTTTTTTTAAAGAACCGAAAAAAGCAATTAATAAGTTTAAACTAGTTAATTTATAGAAACCGGCAAGTTCATACTTAGGGAATTCAGTTATATGCGCGCATAATAATGCGATAATCCCGCATGAAGAGCTCATGAATAAAGGCCCCGTATGGTTTATAAAACTAGTCCAATAAAATAAATCGTGAGTATAGCTGGTTTATAAGCTGTGATAGCCCAGCGGTGAGATCGTGCGACTCTTACGAGTGGAATACGAGTTCAAACCCGGGCAGGCACCAATGAGTTTTTCTATTAAAACTCATGTGTCTAATTGATAATTGCAATTTATCACACGCTTTTCGGTGAAGGAAAACATCGTGAGGAAACCTGCATATCTCTAGAGAATTCTGGAGAAATGTGTAACCTACCAATTCGCATTGGAGCAGCGTGGTAGGTATTAGCTCCAACCCTTCTCTTCAGAAACGGAGAGAGGAGGCCTATTCCCAGCAGTTGGATTGTAAGAGGCCGCTACTTACTTTACTATAGCTGGTTTGTATACATTAACAATGAACACAGCTTTGTAAAGTAACAGTCTGTTACTATCCACAGCTGGTCATAGGCATCCTCTCTACGTTATTGGAGAGAAAGATTGGAGCTAAGACCTACCACGCTGCTCCAATGCGGGTTAGTAGGTTACACATATCCCTAGAATTCTCTAGAGATATGAAGGTTTCTTCAAGATGTCGTTCACCAAAAAGCGTGTAATAAATTTCAATCACTGATTAGACACATAAGTTTTAATAGAAAAACTCATTGGCAGCCTGAGGTTTGAATTCGTGACCCATCGAAATAGTCTCTTGATCTCACCACTGGGTTATCACAGCTAGGTCAAAAAGCTAGCGGGTTCAAATATAGAAAAACTGTTTTTCATTCGAAATTACGAAACGAGTACATAATATATCACAGTATAATATCCAGGGTTTGAACTCATGATCGTTTCTCACCGCTGGGCTATCACAGCTTGAATACCGCTTACGATAGTCCAAATTTCAAAAAGATTATTACACTATTCAAGATTATGTAAATGATAAGAGCGCTTGGATTTGTGTAGCAACTAACTACACAGTAGATTAAATCAAAATCAAATAAGATTACGATTTTTTACGAATAGACTAGACCACCCTCCTTTTTTACCGAGGTGTCGTAAGAGGCGATTAAGATAAATGCCGTGTGGTATCCGGCTACATAGAATAGACCACCCTCATTTCTTACCGAAGTGTCGTAAAGCGACTAAGGTAAGTTGACGTCAAACAGGTCGTAAAATACGTAGCCAAATCATATGACATGTTTGTAACATGTTGTGTCGACCCCACTTAGAGTGGGATAAGGGCAGGAGGATGATGAAATAAGATTAAGATTTTAACAATTTGTACATATTACTTTTTAAAAGCGTGACTGGTGAGTCTTTCGCTGGTTCTTTTCGGTAGACTAGACAAACCAATATGGAGTCTTTAATCTATTTGGACCATGATCGAAGTCTAAAAACGAAGAACTTTAGTATACCTCTTTGCTGGGCACACAAATAGGCGTTCCTTCTTTGACGACACCAGCTTCTACCATCACGCCGGCCACGATGGGGTCACGGGAATTGAACACGAATTGCGGCAAAATCTGTAATGGATTGAATAGAATAGAAAAACACTTTATTCGATACAACACCACTATACAAATATAAAATACAAGTATGTAAACTTATCACTAAATAAAATAAAATCATAATAATCTAAAATCTAACAATTAATCTTAACTATTTAGTTTAAATTTTAATCTACTTTAGTATAGTATTTGTACAGTGGTGTGACACCAAAAAGGATGACCACTCAGCTGTAATTGGAGCATAGCCCCAAAAACTGATTTTCAGTGGCCGCCCCGCAGACGGCATAATAACAGTCTCAACTGCCGTAAATTAAATATTCAAAAAGTATATATACATACATATATATATATATATATATATATATATATATATACATACCCACTATATAAACACATATAGATATTTATGATTTATAGAAGCAGGCGTTACTTTGCGGAATTCCATATTACAAGCAATATAACAGAACTAATTCATTTCATATTCTCCACACTTGTGATAAGGGACTCCGACTCAATACGTTAGAGCAACTTGAGATAATAAAAAATAACAATGGTCACTTAATTAACGAGCCAGTAAATGTATCTAATTCCGTTTTGCTACATGTGTTCGGAGGGGAGGGTATTGGTGGGGGTTGAACTATTTAAGACTGCTTGTATGGGTAGCGCGGCGCATTACGATTTTTGTCGTGGAGCCTATTCTCCTGATGATGCTTCGGTTTCGGGGCGAAACGATCGTCGAGATTGTGGTGGTGGGTGTGTGTGCTGATTTTGTGTGCGTTGTTGCTGGTGAATTGCGCCTTGGGGTGCATGTGGTGGCTTGTCCTGCATGTATAAGATACGTAGATTTTGCCTGCTTCATACACATTGGCTTTGCATGCATTCACTTAACCCGTGCGGATTGTAGCAAAGTAGTTAGTTCTGTTATATTGCTTGTACATATAGATATATAAATAATTAATAATAAAATAAATATTTGCCTATTTTAATATAATTTCAAGCATTCGGTCAAACTTATGTTAGATTTTTTTTTAAATTTATTTTCCAAAAACAATCTTTACGACATACAATAAATACATAACACACCTTTCGAAAACCACGCAGGGTTTATATGAAGGTGTGGAGTTCGCATTATTTCTAATAATAATAATCTAGTAATAATGAAGAACGTATAAACAGTTTAAGTTGTTTTGTATATATGTATATATATGATATAGATATGAATGATGTGAAAGAAGGCCATTCGACGAATGATAGGAGAGAATGAAAGAGATAAAGATGTTAAACGGACCTGTGAGGAAGATTGATTTGTATCGCGGATTATAGCAAAATAATTTTATTATTACTTTTGTATTATGGATCTCCGCAAAGTAATGCCTAATTCTATAAATTAAATTAGATTGATTTGTATTTATAACGGTTTTATGTAAATTGAATTCAAATGTGACGAATGTGTACCGAAAATTTCGTGGAAAATATCAAGCTGTCTGTGAACTTTTATCAAAAAACCAGCATGGTCAAATATAAGATATAACTAAACCAAAGTATGGGAGTCTATTTCCCTTCATGAGAAAATACGCAAGCCATGTGGTATCCGGCAAAATAGAATAGACCACCCTCCTTCCTTACCGAGGTGTCGTAAGAGGCGACTAAGGTATGTGCCGTGTGGTATCCGGCTGCATATAATAGACCACCCTCATTTCTTACCGAGGTGTCGTAAGAGGCGACTAAGGTATGCGCCGTGTGGTATCCGGCTGCATAGAATAGACCACCCTCATTTCTTACCGAGGTGTCGTCAGAGGCGACTAAGGTATGTGCCGTGTGGTATCCGGCTGCATAGAATAGACCACCCTCATTTCTTACCGAGGTGTCGTAAGAGGCGACTAAGGTATGTGCCGTGTGGTATCCGGCTGCATAGAATAGACCACCCTCATTTCTTACCGAGGTGTCGTAAGAGGCGACTAAGGTATGTGCCGTGTGGTATCCGGCTGCATAGAATAGACCACCCTCATTTCTTACCGAGGTGTCGTAAGAGGCGACTAAGGTAAGTTGACGTCAGGCAGGCGGCCGTAAAATACGTAGCCAAATCAAATAACAACATGTTTGTAACATGTTGTGCCGACCCCACTCAGAGTGGGATAAGGGCAGGAGGATGATGATGGGAAAATACGCAAAGGCGGCTTATCAAAACAAAATATATAATATTGAAACTCGCCTTTAACTTGCAAGGAAATACGGCTATATGCTTGAACTCCTCGCGTTTCTTCTGCTTCAGTTCCTCACGGTATGCGGTGAATTTGTCGAACAGGTGGTAAATGATGTCCGCCGCGAAGATCTTCACACCCAAATTATCAGCCATTTCTTGGGCATCACGTTCAATCTGTACATATACACTTATAGAGAAATAAATAAATAAATAAATATATGGGACATTTACACACACGGTCGTCCGTCCCCAAAGTAAGTATCTTAATTATGGGTGACGGACAACTGGTAGATATACTACATATATAAGTTTAAATACATACTTAAATACAAATACAGACCCAGGCTCGAAGAACCAACAATTTGTTTATAGAAAATGTTGATCCTCGGCGGGAATCGAAACCGCGACCCGCGGGCCAGTCTAAAGAAAGGCTTGCCAAATTATACAATTATATAATAGTAGTATTATAAAAGCGATATTTTGAGGCTAATCCGCAGAAATATAGATGAAATTGGGTTTAATTGATGATTATATACCGATCTAAAATGTAGAACAAAAAAAAAACGCTTTTCGGTGAAGGAAAACATCGTGAGGAAACTTGCATATCTCTAGAGAATTCTGGAGATATGTGTAACCTACCAATCCGCATTGGAGCAGCGTGGTAGGTCTTAGCTCCAACCCTTCTCTCCAGAAACGGAGAGAGGAGGCCTATTCCCAGCAGTGGGATTTTAACAGGCCGCTATTTTACTTTTTTTTTAATAACTTCAAGGAATATAACTCACCTTAACATCGAAAGCCAAAATGGTGGCGTACTGAGAGTCGTGTTCCAACATGGCGGACGCCTTCATGACGTCACGCTTCACGACCGGCCCTATTCTGATTGCCGAGTACTGCGTAAAAGAAACAATGTTTTGTTAACGACTTTAACATCGTATTTATAAACTCTATAAACACCCCCCCCTAGTTTGGATGAAAGTGCAACTGATCATATTGTTTTTAATTGGCCTAAGCTCAAATATTCTTTGTACGATATTCTGCCATTTGGAATTCATCGTCCTACCAATATAAAGTGCCTGTTGATGTTAGTTACTAAACCATTTGTTAAAAAGTTGTGTCAATTTATTGTTGATAATAAGTTAAAAGTGTAATTAATTTTGTTTGTATATTCTTAGTTTCATTTCATAATCATATGTTTTTTGTATTATTTTAGGTAGTTTGCTAATTTGGTGCGTTGTCATCGGGACAAATCCTAAATTTCATTTCCCGTGTGTTTTCCACTTTACGTGACACTGGCAGAGTGATTTGCGCCTTATTTGCGCTGTACAGGCCATAAAGAAAGATAAGATAACACCCCTTTCATATTTTGAGAAATTTATAATTTTTATATTAATAACACTCCTCATCATCATTCTCTTACCCTTATCCTAGGCTAAGTGGGGTAGTTACAATATGTCTTAGTCTTCTATTATTCCCTATCATTCAATGAACTCTGCAGCCATGTATGTTATTTTTCATATGTATGTTATTTTTCACACAATCCATCCATTTTAATGACCTCCCTCTATTCATAGAACGATCCACATATTTAAAATTCTTTTGGTCACATGGTTTTCATCCCATAATATGAGCATACTAACATTTCGTATTCTATAAAATTACACCACATATCCATCTTAACATTCACATTTCATTTGCATGCACTTTTCTTTCATCCTTTTCTTTTAACGACCGTTTTATAAATGTACCCCTTAAGTTTAATGGGCATTTGGGATCACCTATATCGATGCTTGATACCTGTCGATTAGTAACCCTCCTATGTTTCAAAAACCCGAATCTTGTCAAACAAGATAATGAGATAACAATCTTTAGACAACATAACGCTGCTCTAACACATCTCAGAATAACCCTCCAAAGAATTATTTTGATTTAGGACAGTTATTTTTTCTTTACCATCAGCGGTGTTCTAATAATTTGTACTAAAGATTAATTTTCGTCAATATAAAGCTAATTTAGAAACATTTTAGTGGCTCTATTACTAGGTCTATACGTATTATTCTATTATAAATATCCTACTAAAAACTTACCGGGATTTTACTTGTCCTGAGGAACTCTAGTAGGGCTTCGAGCGAACCCAGGGTAGATGCTTGTACGTAAACACCGCGTTCTGACAACTTGATAGATGAGAGAGCAGATTTCAATTCGCGCGCAACTTCCTCCCTGAGAAATTAAATATTAGATTTTACAACTAAAATTTTGACTTTTAAAGATATTAGTGAATTGAACCGTAATGGAGAATCGGACTGGATATAAAATTCCAGCTGTGATAGCCTTGTGGTGAGACCGTGCGACTCTCTAGAGACAACATAGGTTCAAACCCCGGGCAGGCACCAATGAGTTTTTCTATTAAAACTTATGTGTCTAATTGGTAATTGCAATTTATCACACGCTTTTCGGTGAAGGAAAACATCGTGAGGAAACCTACATATCTCTAGAGAATTCCCTAGGGATATGTGTAACCTACCAATCCGCATTGGAGCAGCGTGGTAGGTCTTAGCTCCAATCCTTCTCTCCAAAAACGGAGAGAGGAGGCCTTAGCCCTGCAGTGGGCATAACAGGCTGTTACTTTATAAAATTCCAGGCAGGTATCTATATTTTGTATAAAAACTTGTGCTTAATTCATGTAAGAAATTCATCAAATTGTGAGGAAACCTGCATAAGTAAAAAAATTAGTAAAGTAACGGCCTTTTTATATCCCATTGCTGGGAAAAGGCCTCCTCTCTCAGTTTTTTTGGAGAGGAGGATTGGAGCTAAAACATACCACGCTGCTCTAATGCGGGTTGGTAGGTTACACATATCCCTAGAATTCTCTAGAGATATGCAGGTTTCCTCACGATATTTTCCTTCACCGAAAAGCTTGTGATAAATTGCAAATATCAATTGGACACATAAGTTTTTATAGAAAAACTCATTGGTGTCTGACCGGGTTTGAACTCATGTTCGTCTCAAAAGAGTCGCACGGTCTCACCACTAGGCTATCACAGCTGAAGCCTGCATATATGACTTTATTTATTTGCAATTTATTTCTTTATATCCATAAGCCTTGACGACTTATCTGGATATAGCACATTCCTCTTTACCATTAGTTATCTGAATACAAACATAAAATAGCAACATTATAAAGAAAATAACTAAATTATAACTAAACATTCTTAAAAATAGGGGATAAGGGACCACGTCAAGTAATACAGATTAATTCTGACATATATTTAATAATTGATTGTTATTTGGTTTTTCATAGATAAATAAATAAATAAATAAATAAATAAATATAAATATAACTTCAGATAGTAGTTTTAGTGGAACGATGGTTGGATGGATGGATGGATGGATGGATGGATGGATGGATGGATGGATGGATGGATGGATGGATGGATGGAATACTTACTTTAATACATCGACCTCGTCAGGTTTCTGCGCCACAAGCAAGTTGAGTCCAGCGATGGCTTTCTCTAATTCCTTCGCAGCAATTTTCACACCTTGTGCGGCCACAACTTCTTTATGCTCTATATACGCGTTCTGATGACATTAAAACCGTTTTTATTCACTACGAATTTCTTGTGCAAAAAGTATTATATATATGATTTATAGAATAGATATATATATCAATTGGACACAAATGGGAAAAAAGTATTATATATATAATACTTTTACAATAAGTAGTATATTAAAAATATTTAAATTTATTCATTCACTTTAGGGGACTTCAAATTTCTATCCGAATATCTATACTATATAATGGTAAAATTTCTGTTCTGATTCCCGGTACCTTAGGTTGAGGTAAAAATTATTATACACTAGCTTTTAAGCGCAACTTAGTTCGCGTGGACTGCAGTCTTATTATTTGAATAAACCATAACACATATTAATAATGGTTAAAGTGTAATCCACTTTCTTAAAAGCTAGACATATGCTATCGCGAACTTTTATTAAGAACTTTTAGAAGGGAACAATTTTGTATTACATGATTTTTTAATAACTTTCACCGTTTACTTCGCGCAGGCAAGGAAAGCTATATTTTGCCGTTTTCTCCTCTCCTATTCACTATTATGTTATATAGTCTATAGCCTTCCTAGATAAATGGACTATAAATTCAAAAAAAAATTCAAATCGCTCCAGTAGTTCCTGAGATTAGCGTGTTAAAACAATCAAATAAACAGACTCTTCAGCTTTATATATTAGGATAGAAGTAGAGATATCTAAGGCAGTCACTATCCTTCTTTAGTGAACTATGAAACCTTTTTAAATGAACTATTTAAGTCTATATATCCTAAAAACTCACCTTAACCCTCAATTCCTTCATCGGCTGAGGCATAAGCAGGGACCTTATTTGGGTAACAATGGGACCATCGGTTCCCGCCAGCACGATAGTGTCGCCCTCTCTTAATGTGCCGTTGATGAGAATTGTGTCAATTGTTGTACCCAGGCCGGGGATTGCTTTAACCTATAATTATTAATTCGTAATAATGAACTAAACAAAATTCCATGTTGAACGAAGAATCGGGTTATTATTTTAATCACGTTTATCGGTATTAAACCAATTAATATCAGTACTCGACAAGTCAATAAAGATTCTACAAGGCCAGCTATTTGTCTAATAATTCTCCAAGAAGACAATTTCTCTAAGAATTTTCTATATCTTAAGAAGAGAATAATTTTAAATTTCACACCCTAAACGATGAATCATCTAATAGTCATGTCGAGTCCATGTTCAAAATAGTAGTATTGCCTTGCACAAAGATAGTTTCACTATTTAAATGCTGCTATTTTAATGTACGCAAACCCCACATTCGCTACTAATTAACTAAAGCAGTAATGCTTTAGGAGATGTCATTCAAGTTTTTAATTTTCAACATATTAAATATAAATTATTAAAATTACTAAAATATTTAATTACCGTAATTACTGAAATTGTTCCATTTACTCAAGAAATACCAAGTTAAGTTAATCATCATACTCCTGCCTTTATTCCACTCTAAGTGGGGTCGGCACAACATGTTACAAACATGGTGCCACATGATTTGGCTACGTATTTTACGACCGGCCGCCTGCCTGACGTCAACTTACCTTAGTCGCCTATTATGACACCTCGGTAAGAAATGGGGGTGGTCTATTCTATTCTGCCGGATACCACACGGCGGTAATAACTTACCTGAGCCACAAATACAACTCCAGCACGTCAAAAACAGCCTCCAAATGTATAAGATCCATTATGGTTTTAGGTGGTGGAATATGCAGCCGGATACCATACGGCACACCAAGTTAAGTTCAGATTTTAGTAAAATAAATCATACCTCCAAGACAGTAGCTTGCAGCTGGTGCGAGAACACTAGTCTCTTGTGGAGTGGTCCTTCGCAGGCCTGCACTATCATAGCCAGCAAGTTGCCCATGCCCTCGCCAGTCACCGCCGATGTTGGCACCAGAGACACATAAGTACGTGGGTCCGGGTTTGAATAGAATAGAGCGGCGTTGAGACCCTAGAAATAAATATATTAATTAGTTATAAATCTTAAGTAAAACCAAAATCATGTGCAACGAGCACGTTGCTCCGGGTCCGATATCCGTATATGGTGTCTAAAAAAAAAAATATTCAAGTTTTGTATAAATTCAAGCGGCCCGCGCGCCTAGCCAACGGAGCTTCGGTAAACTCGCGTCGAAGCTGTCTTGATTGTGAATTCGAGTGCGGGGTCACGTACGTCGCTCGCTCGCGTTTATTACGTAGTATTTTTAGTAACGTTTTGAATTACGATAAGACAGGACGTGCGCGCGCACCTGTATACGGCATTCCTTATTGAAGAACGCACACACGTAATTATGCGTTTTAACCAGTGAAGGGTGTGGTGTTAGATAGTACCACGACTGTATTGACTTTGATATTGATAAAAGTATTTAGTGACGCGGTCAATTAGTGAAGCGTTTCGATTACTATAAAGATAAGACGCGACCGCGACGCGGTTTGAGTACGCGTTGGGATTAATGTTCGCCGATATGGGACGATTCAATAACGTGTGACCTTACGAAGGTTGTGTGCACACCGGGTGTTATTTGTGTTATTTAACCGCGTTAGTGAAGTGTATACGCCGGGAGAAATAGACAGTACGTGTTCGTGGAAGACTGCAGAGGCGAGCTAACGGGTTCGGGAATCGGCCAAGTACATACAAGCGCACACACACATGTACACATATACACGCAGTGATTCATGAGGCCGGACCGCAATAGCTGACGGCTGAAGGTAGGTTGAGACGTCGAAATGGCGGGCCCAGGTTTCGGAGGTTGTCTCATCCGCCCGCACGTTTGTGCGGAACAGTGTCGCTCTTGAAATTGTTGACAGGTACATTTACCTAGGGCAGATGCTCGAACTAGGTAAAAACAATTTCGAGTGCGAGATCATGAGAAGAATTCAGCTAGGCTGGGTAGCATTCGGCAAGTTACGTCGAGTCTTCTCGTCACCCATCCCAAAGAGTCTAAAGACAAAAGTATTCAACCAGTGTGTCCTACCTGTCATGACTTACGGTGCCGAAACGTGGACACTAACAGTTAAGGCCGTCCATAAGCTTAAAGTCGCTCAGCGGGCTATGGAAAGAGCTATGCTCGGGGTTTCTCTGAGGGATCATATTCGTAACGAAGTAATCCGTCAGAGAACTAGGGTCACCGACATAGCTCAGCGCATAAGCAAGCTGAAGTGGCAATGGGCTGGCCATATCTGTCGAAGAACCGACGACCGTTGGGGTAGACGTGTTCTGGAGTGGAGACCGCGAATCGGAAAACGTAGTGTAGGACACCCTGAGACTCGATGGAGTGACGACATACGTAGGACAGCGGGCAGTGGATGGAAGCAGAAAGCCCAGGATCGGGCTAAGTGGCGTGGAATTGGAGAGGCCTATGTCCAGCAGTGGACTGAAGTGGGGTGATGATGATGATGATGAATTAGTTATATGCTCTCTATGCATTAACGTAATTCTTGTCTTTAGTATTGGTGAATAAAGTTGACTGGCCCACTGGGTGGTGACCCTACCTTCAGCTCCGCGGGACGCGAGTTCGATTCCCGCCGAGGGCCAACATTTCTAATAAAAAAATTGCTGGTTCGAGCCTGGCTGTATATTTGTATTTAATTATGTATTTAAAACCATAAATGTAGTATATCTACCAGTCGTCCATCACCCATAACACAAGTATTAAGTTAATTACTTTGGGGATGGACGACAGTGTGTAAGTGTCCAATATATTTATTTATTTATTATAAAAAAGTTCGTGTGTTTGACGAATTTTCGTATCATTGCAATGAGCTTAGACTGAACACTTTGCTCCATCGCAGATAAACAGGTTGTTGTTATGGGAACTCTAACTCTAGGGATATGCAGGTTTGATCGCAAATTCCTTCAAATTCAAAATATTATTTATTCAAATTCAAAATATTCCGTTTTCAGTACTTTTGAATCGTTAAAGAAGCTACAAACAATTCTAAGATTTGCTTCTAACGAGAAGAACTTGAACCAGAAAAACATGGCGGATATTTTTTTTAATATATACATATAATTTCACTACTTGATTATATGTAAATCGTTGGAGCCTGGTGCATAGGTGTCTGCAGTTAAAATATGCTTCTATCGTTCATAATTTATGTCGTGGCATTGTTTTAAGATAATTTTTAAGTGTGTGTAAAGGCAAGTCAAGATTCACCATATAGTACATGGTAAGAAGATTATTAGTGTTAATAAAACTGTTTAACTGCCATCAGCTATGCAGCAGACTGCAATATTCATTTCATTATATCAAATTATATCATTGTATTTTGAGTATTAGCCAATTTCTTCATATTACTTCTACTAAGAAGTACTAGCGAATTTGAGGTAGCTCATTAAATTACATTTGTAGATTGTAGAGTACTTAAAACAGTCAAAATGTCCTTTAAATAAGTATCTTTAAAGGATATTCTGAATATGATTTTTAATTTAAAAATAGAAAAATACATATTTCTATAGTTGCTTTAAAGTAAATCCTACATGTATTAAAATTATATCTAAACAGTTGAACAAGAGCTGTGATAGCCCAGCGGTGAGACCATGCGACTCTTTCGAGGGGAACACGAGTTCAAACCCGGGCAGGCACCAATGAGTTTTTCTATTAAAACTCATGTGTCTAATTGATGATTGCAATTAATAACACGCTTTTCGGTGAAGGAAAACGTGAGGAAACCTGCATATCTCTAGAGAATTCTGGAGATATGTGTAACCTACCAATCCGCATTGGAGCAGCGTGGTAGGTCTTAGCTCCAACCCTTCTCTCCAGAAACGGAGAGAGGCCTATTCTCAGCAGTGAGATTGTAACAGGACGCTACTTGACTACTTGACTTGTGTTTTGTATAAATTGGCGGGCGGCCAGCGGAGCTTATCGGCAAACTCGCGTCGAGGCTGACCTCACTGTCAATTCGAGTGCTGTGGGTGTACGCTCGCCGCTCGCGTTTATTACGTAGTGTTTTTAGTAACGTTTTGTATTACGATGAGACAGGACGCGCGCGCGCACCTGTATACGATCTTATTGTACACGCACACGCGTAATTATGCGTTTGGGTGTGGTTTATACAATTAGTGACGCGTTCAATTAGTGAAGCGTTTCGAATACTATAAAGATAAGACGCGACCGCGACGCGGTTTTAGTACGCGTTGGGATTAATGTTCGCCGATATGGGACGATTCAATAACGTGTGACCTTACGAAGGTTGTGTGCACACCGCGTGTTATTTGTGTTAGTTAACCGCGTTGGTGAAGTGTATACTCCGGGAGAAATAGACAGTACGTGTCCGTGGAAGACTGCAGAGGCGAGCCAACGGGTTCGGGAATCGGCCAAGTACATACAAGCGCACACACACACACACGTAAACATATACACGCAGTTATTCATGAGGCCGGACCGCATACAGCTGACGGCCGCATAAGGTAGGTTGAGGCGCCGAGACGGCGGGCCCAGGTCTCGGAGGGTGTTTCATCCGCCCGCACGTTTGTGCGGAACAACTTGACTTAACAGTTAAATCCTGAGATACTAATCTTTTTAATCCTGCAAGAAACCATTTACCTGCTCTGCAAATTGTATGATCACGTCTTTACTCCTCTTCTCGAACTCCAATTGAGTATTTGCCTGTTGCATCTTCAATATATCACGAACATCCTTCCGTTGAGCGCTCTGCCAGTCATAAAGACGGTCAATTTTGTTTAAGGCCACTATGAACGGAGTTTTCTTTTGTTTCAATAGATTTATTGACTCGATTGTTTGCGGTTCGAGCCCATGCATAATATCAACTACCTGCAAAAAAGAAATTAATAAATCTTTACGAAATGGTTACACACATGGTTTTCCGCTGTCTAAGTAACCTAATCCGGGGTAATTCTCAAAAATCTTCAAGGCTTAAATACAGGCTTGAAGAACCAACATATGATGAAACAAAAAAAATTTTAAAACTGTTGGCCCTCGGCGGAAATTAAACCATCGACCCATGCAGCTGAAGATAGGGGTTTGTTGCGCCAACGGGCCAATATAAATTAAAAATTAATTTAACTGACGCCAAAATATTGTAGTTAGATATTCCGTGTCAGATTTTAGTCAAAGATGCTTAAACTATCAGGTTATACTTACACATCCAATTAAAATAGACTTTGAATAAAAATTCTTAAAATTTCTTAATTATAATATTTATCAGTCATCAAATAACAATAAGAAGGCAACATCACAACTTCACACACACACACACACTTCTTGATACATAGCAGCTAAAACATTGTTAAAATCATCATCATCATTCTCATCATTCTCCAGCCCTTATCCTACTCTAAGTGGGGTCGGCACAACATGTTAAAAATATGTTGTCACATGATTTGGCTACGTATTTTACGACCGGCGCCTACCTGACGTCAACTTACCTAAGTCGCCTTTTACACCTCGGTAAGAAATGAGAGTGGTCTATTCTATTCTGCCGGATACCACAAGACTACGAACCTTAGTCGCCTCTTACGACACCTCGGTAAGAAAGGAGGGTGGTCTATTCTACTCTGCCGGATACCACACGGCGTAAAACATTGTTAAAATCACATAACTAAAATAATGCATTCGAAAAGGAAAAGTTTGGATAAGAAATTTGGAAAAGGACTAATAAGAGAATGAATTTATGTATTATATCTAATTTAGTAACTAAACTGTACTGTATGAATAAATTTAGTACGTAAACTTCGATTTAAAAATGTTCCATTTAGTGACCTTAACATCATTATATTTTTGAAAAATTCTTATTTTTGTTTATATTAAAACATCACTTACAAGAATCGCTATATCACATAACGAAGAGCCCCTATTCCTTAAATTGCTAAAAGACTCGTGTCCAGGTGTATCTATGATGAGTAAGCCTGGCAATTTGAAAGTTATTTCGTTTACCTGAAACAAAAAAGAAACAATAATGGTAAAATTTTTAAGAAGCACTAAAAACTTTGTTAAAAATAAATAGAAAATTTAATATATGGGACACACACACGGTTCTTAGTCCCCAAAGTAACTTAATACATATGTTAAGGGTGACTGACAACTGGTAAATATATACATATATAATTTTCAATAGATAAATACAAATTACACCCAGGCAGAACCATTAAATTGTTTATAAAAAAATGTTGGCCGTCGGCGGGAATCGAACCCGCAACCCGCGGAGCTGAAGGCAGGGTCATAGTAATAATAATAATAAATATATGGGACATTTACACACACACGGTTGTCCGTCCCCAATGTAAGTAACTTAATACTTGTGATATGGGTGACGGACAACTGGTAAATATTTTTTACCATTATTTAAAACTATATATGTATATATATACATATATAGTTTTAAATACATACTTCAATCCATATATACACCCAGACTCAAAGAACCAACAAATTCTTTTTTTTTTTTTTTTTTTTTTTTTTTTTTTTTTTTTTTTTTTTTTTTTTTTTTTTTTTTTTATTTGGTTCATTAAACTGGCTATAATCAGTAACAGCATACAAATGATAAAATACCAAGAAATACACAAGATTATAACCTACTAGAAATGAACACAACATGCAATTAGTATAATACATTGGTTTGGTTCACCTAAGTTAAGTTCGTTAAGCTAAGTTACTCTCTAAGTTATTCTGAGCTACGTAGGCATTTACGCAAATTATTTTTAAATGAGGCTAAAGAACCACAGAAAACATCTACGTCGCTTTTGCATGAGTTTAACTGATGGCAAATACGGTACACAGGAGCATGCTGTCTAAGATTTGTTTGACATTTGGGTAAATTAAATGGTTTGCGATTCTCTAACCGACTACCGCTACGCGGAACACGCAGGTGTATACGATTCAAAATGTCAGGCAAATCTATGGCACCATTAATTATTTTGTAAAAGAACACCATGTCCAACATCTTCCGCCGATCATTTAGTGACATTAAGTTATAGAAACGTAAACGAGCGCTATAAGAATTCAAAATACGGCACTTATTATTATTAAAGGCTAAATGATAAAGGAACCGTTTTTGTACAAGTTCTAATCTATTGCTATGTACTTTGTATTTCCATACAGGGCAGCAGTATTCAAGAATACTGCGAACAATTGAATAATAAATCAACACCGATAAATTTGGGTCCTTAAAGAGTTTCATTTGACGTGAAATAAAACCTGTCAATTTTGATGTCTTAGCAATAATTTTGTCCAGATGATGACGATATGAAAGTGAGCTATCAAGAGTGATACCTAAGTCGCGAATTATATTTACCTCCTTTAAAGAAGCGTTATAGATATGGTAGGACCTGTTAGTTGTAATTTTTTTCCTAGAAAACTTAATGTACATGCATTTATCAAAATTAAGAGACATGAAATTGCTGTCACACCAACACAAAATGTTATCAATGTCTCTTTGTAGAACTTCTGCGTCCTGCTCTTCATTATACACCCGATAGACTTTGAGATCATCAGCGTATAATTTAAAATTTGATTGTATCACGTAACTAACGTCATTAATAAATATTAGAAACAATAATGGGCCTAAGTGGGATCCCTGTGGAACTCCGTATGGAATTGAATTTATATTAGATTTAAAACCGCAAAGATTTACCAGTTGGGACCTATTTTTTAAATAGGATTCGCACCATCGTAGTAAAGACCCATGTATTCCCATAGCGCTCAATTTATATAGTAACAAGTTGTGATCGACCAAATCAAAAGCCTTCTTAAAGTCCATGTAAACAGCGTCAACTTCCTTATTATTATCTAACGCATCGGTAATATCTGTTACATAGCTAGTTAAGTTTGTAGTTGTTGATTTTCGCGGAAGAAAGCCATGCTGATTTGGATGTATGTACTTTTTCAAAACAAATAGTAATTTTTTTTGGACAAGAGATTCAAACACTTTAGCACATGATGATAAAATTGAAATGGGCCTATAGTTGCTTATATTATCCACCGCTCCAGTTTTGTGGATAGGTGTGAGATGAGCTAATTTCCATTTTATAGGAAATATACCAGTTTTTAGTGATAGGTTGAATATATAAGTAAGTGGATAAGAGAGATGGTGAGCGCACTTTTTTAACAAGAGTGGTGGTATTAAATCTGGTCCACTACCTTTGTTGACGTCTATAGTCATCAAATATTTATGTACTTCGTCAGAATCTACGTCAACGTAAGAATTAGTAACCGAATCACAGTTATTCTTGTCGGAAATTCTATTAAATGGTGATATTACGCGTTGAATTTCATAAACAGTTTGAAAATATTTGGAAAATAAATTACATATTTGCTGGCCACCAGTTGCGCTTTCGTCGTTAAAATACATTTTATTCGGTATTGACGTGCTGTTCGTTTTTTTATGATTACAGAACCGCCAAAAATATTTCGGATTATTACGTAAGTGATCGGCAGCCGAATTTTTGAAACTATTATAAGTGCGAGTTATAAGCAAATCACATCGGTTCCTTAAATTATCAAAAGTTATTTTGTCCATTTCGTTTTTGTACTTCCTATATTTTTTATGATACTTAGCTTTTTCATTTAAGGCCTTGATAAGACTCCGAGTAAACCATATAGGATAATTAGCTGATTTGCGCTTCGTTAAAGGGGTGTGCAGATAAATGAGTGGTAAACGAATGTCATAGAATATATCAAGAGCCTGGTTTACGCATTCTACAGATTCCATGACTGCTTTCCAATTTACCTGAGAGAGCTCATTGTTGATTGATTCAAAATCGCATCGATTAAAATTTAGTGAAGTGGATCGTTGAGGTTTTAAATTAGTATTAGTTGAGAATTTGTTACAAATAAAAAGCGCAGGGTGATGAGGATCCTCAGGAAGTACAGGGGTGTTTAATTTAGTCACAAACGAAGATTGATGATTAGATAATACTAAATCTAAAATACGGCCATTATTGTTAATAATCGGATTTAGTTGCTGTAAGTCGCAGAAAGAAATCGAATCTAGAAAATAATTATATGTTGGATTATGCGATGGTTCCGGTATCAACGACTGTGTGTCTGGACTTGTTTTCCAAACAATATGGGGTAGATTAAAGTCACCTAGTATTAATAGCGAGGATTCTGAATTGATAAACTTTTGATACACAGACGCCACATTTTTGAGGAAGGTATCTAAATAATTAATTTCAACAGGTGGCGGAATATAAATGGCGCATATGTGCAGATATTTATTTTTACCTAGTGTGATAGAGACCCACAAATCTTCACAAGGTGATTCCCAGCGCTCTTTTCTGATCACCTCGTGTTTCTTATTGATTGCGATCATAACACCACCCCCATCTCTTTTGTTCTGAAAGGAACAGGTAGAGCGGCGGTCGCGCCGAAATACATGATACCTATCATCAATAAACTCACGGTCAAAAATTGATTCGTTAAGCCAGGTTTCAGTTATAACAATAGCGTCGTAATCCTGACGTAATAGAGATTGGTAAAGTTCTTCTGTTTTAGTTCTTACACCTCTTACATTTTGATATATTATATTAAAATTGATTTTGATAGTTATTGTCATTACATACATGCTTAAAAATTAAATAGATAAAAATACGAAAGGACACGAAAAACATAATATTACAAATTTTTCAGAGTATCAAAATTCTTAATTAAAATAGAAGGAGATGTATCGTTTTGGCGAACATAAATGCGACCACTACGAACCCATACATAAGTATATTTTTTTTCTTGAGCAGCAACCCTGGTAGCAGCATGCAGACGCTTATTACTCGGTGATAGATGTTCCACTACATAGACCTGCTGCTTAGTACCTGTCATACCCAGATGTGTAGAATTAAGTTTATCCTCTTTATTTCTTTTATTGAATGTCTTTACCGCTGCTAAGAAGTTATCGCGCTTTAAAGGACTGGGTAGTTTGACAATAATGCTGCGTGGCCTTTGAGATTCTGAGTTCATCTTTGCCACACGGTGAAAGTTTACAATATCACTGTCCTGTAGGCAGTAATTGACAGAATCAGCTAACTTTTTTACTATAGTCAACAGGTTCTCCGATTTATGTTCAGGCACACACTGGATTTCCAATTCTAAATAGAAAATGTTGGTTCTCGGCGGGAATCGAACCCGCGACCCACGGAGCCGAAGACAGGGTCACTGCCAACTGCGCCAACAGGTCAGTCAAAGAAATCAAAGTGCGAAGTTTACAGCATAGGCAATATTACCAATTTATTTTCATTATCCCTTTTTGCTATCGTGTTGTAAGGATTGTATAAATTTTATTTTGATATGTTATGATAGCTTAAACTGATATCGATCGTATTGTTATATAGTAGACAGTTTTGGTGACTTAACATCATCCATACAGCTGATGTTAAAAATTTCTTAAGCGCGTAAATATTAAAATCGAGTAGTTGTAATCTAAAAATAAATAAATAAATAAAAAAAAAAAATAAAAAAAAAATTTATTAATGATGCATTAGAGTAAGTTCGTTTTAAGTACAATAACATAAAAAAGAATACAAATGAACTAAAAAAGGGCACGGACATAAAGTCTGTGGTAAGTAACGTTACTATTAAAAAAATATATATATATTAAAATCGTTAACTGACGATGTCAGTTACCAATGAAGACTAATTTTAAAATTTAGTCAGGCTTCCTACATTTCGCACTTTGCAGATACAAGATCTATTCGCATTGCGCCTGCAAAATAAACTTGTAAGATGTGTGGCTTCTTAATGATAAAAAATTACAAATTAATCGAATTATTAAGATTAGAACTATGATATAACTTTTATGTTACTACATAGAAAATATTACACTACCCAGAATCGAAAGAAATAAAATCTAGTATCTAGCATCTATCATCACCAAATTAAGTACACAAAATGTTAGCAGATACACAATTTAGCGCAATGTCCATTTAAATTGAATTTTAATTTAATAATAACATACTTTACACGAAAGTCTCTGAATCTTTTGTCTGTCTGTTGTTTGCGATAAAGTTAGAAATAAAAAAGCATTTCTATGCGGTTTTTATCAAAAGACTCACGAGGTGATGGTACCGTATATAAATATTTTGTGTAAATTTGTTGGAATATGATAATTGTTGGAAATATTGGAACAACTCAAATCTCCTGAGAGCTTTCATAACAAACGCTGCTTAATTCGAGATTCGAGACATAACTAAACAATGTATAATGGATACTCCTCTCTTATAGAGCTACAAAAACGGCGAATTACAAAAGGATTTAAGTCAGCGACGGCATAACTCTATTTTTTAATTTTTTGCAAAATTAAAACTAACAAGAGTCCAAGTATCCAAAATATATAATATAATTTCAAAACAAACATTATATATTTATTTATTTATTACGCCAATAATTTTCATAAAGTTGTGTCCATTTTGAAATCAAGTTCATAAGTCTATAATAGGTCTAAATATAAATCACAAATAATTTCAAAACCAACGTAATTAAAAACATATATTTCATATCTGATAATCTGAAATAAAATAATGTTCGGTTATCCCTGAACAGTTCACTTACCCCTTTAACATGTTTAGTTTGCTCTTTTATATTCTCAATAGGGACATTTGTAGCCCCAATCTGCTGTGTTATTCCACCAGCTTCGCCATCCTGAACATTGGTTCTACGCAACTTGTCCAAAATCTTTGTTTTTCCGGTATCTACATGTCCAAGTACACAAACTACTGCTGCACGTAGTGGATTATTGCCTTTATTCCTTTCATTGTCCTCACGACGTTTCTGTAATTGATTTAATCATTTAAGTTAAATGAAATTATCATCCTCCTGCCCTTATCCCACTTAAAGTAGGGTCGGCACATAATGTTACTAATATGTTGTCACATGATTTGGCTCAACCGGATACAACACGGTGGGTCAACTTATCTTAGTAGCCTTTTACGACACCTCGGTAAGAAATGAGGGCTGTCTATTCTACTCCGCCGGATACCATACAGCGGGTCGACCTATCTTAATAGCCTTTTACTACACCTCGGTAAGAAAATGAGGGGTGGCCTGTTCTACTCAACCGGATACGACACGGTATATTTAAGTTAAATAAAATAAAAGGACAAAATATGTTAAAACAATTCACCTCTAATCTTTTAAGTACTAATTCCCTCTTCTTTTGTGCATCTGTCATTTGTTCCTCATCTGATTCCTCTTCAGAACTGGTCTCCTCTTCTGAACTTTCTTCTTCCTCATCAGAACTATCCTCTTCCTCCTTCTAAGAGACAAAAATAGTTATTTTTTTTACAATAGTTCATATATAATAAATTAAATTAATCTATTTTCCTATATTTGTTAATACCTCATTACTTTTGTCTTCGACTTGTTCACATTTTGCCACTTCCGGTTTTGGTGATGGTGAAGATTCTGGTTTCTCAGGTTCCTCTTCTTCAGAGGACTCAGCATCCCAAGCATCTTTAACTGACTCATTATCTGATTCTTTTTTCTCATCTTCCTTTTGCAATTCCTCCTCCTTTATTTAATTACATAACAGAAGATTATTTAAATATTAATACAGCCACTATTAATCAAGCTTACTATAGAATACTAAAACATAAAGCAAATAATATACTTACTTTCTTATCTGTAATTTCAAATTCAACCTTCTTCTCTTCAATCGGAGTTACAGGAGCCTCTTGGGACATTTGCGTTTTTAATTTTGTGGGTTTAATTCTAGTTCCAGGTCTTGGTGGCTTCTTCTCATTAGAACCAATTTCGATACCTTGTGCCTTTAAAGATTCAAGCATTGCTTGAGCTCTAGCCTTTTCTGCTCTTTGTTTTGGAGTTAACAATTTCCCTTCAGCCTTAAGTCTTTCTTTTCTCTCCTTTTCCTTTTGTTTTTTTCTTTCCTTACGCTCTTTTTCTAATCTAATTGCTTCCAGTCTTTGACGTTCTCTCTCCTCCTCCTGCCGGAATCTTTCTTCCTCCTCTTTTTTCATCCGTTCTTCCTCTTCTTTAACTTTTTTTAAAGCCTCTTGCATAGCAGCAAGTGTTTTTTTCGTAGGCCCTTTTTTACCCTTGTCATCTTTATCACCTTTGTCACCTTTTTTCTTTTTCTTCCCTTCTGTTGCGGGAGTATCGCCCTCACAATCTTTCTCTTTTTCTTCTGATGGAGCCTTAGAATCATCTTTTACTTCTTCAATAGGTGTAACCTCAGGCTTTTTTTCCACTGGTTTTACTGGTGTCTTATTTGGCTCAGGCAACTCTTTTTTACCATCTTGTTCTTTTTTCTTTGCCTCCTGCTTTTTCTGTTTCTCTCGCTCTTTTTTCTCTTTTTTCTTTTGGGCTGCAGTTTTAATAGTAATATCATTTTCGTTATCGCTTCCTTTTTCTTCAAGTTCAGTTTCATTCAACTCTGGTTTAAGCTCCTCTTTCTTTCCCTTTTTCTTTGATTTAGGTTTTTCTTCAATCACTTCACTTAGTTTTTCAATCTCAGGTGGTGGAATAACTTCTTTTTTTACTCCACTATATTCCATTTCGAGTTCAGCTAAAACTTTTTCAATGTCATCATCACTATCATCTTTCTTTCTCTTTGATTTTTTCCCTTTTTTAGTTGTTGTTTCTTTCTTCTCTTGCATGGTTTTCTTCTGTTGTTTTTGTACTGGCTGTTCATCTTCAGAAGACGGAAGAGCCTCAGGTGCAGAACCACCGGAATCCTCAACCTCTAGTAGAGAAAACACACTTTTCTCTTCTTTATTTTTATTTTTCTTAGGTTTTGCTTCTTCATCAGACTCATCTATAATTTAGAATATATTTTTATTACATATTAAAATATGTAAAACATATGTCATTGTTCTATGGGTTCATTTGTTGGATTATCATAAGGTTCTTTATATACAAAGTGTATATATAGTATTATATAGTAAAATATATCTTACATAGGCCATTACAAAAAAAATATTACAGAGTTTCTTATACTAGTCAATGATGGCTACAAGAAAATGTTGTTTTTGACAGTTTTTCCTGAGATTTATTGCTAAATCTTGCTTTAATAACTACCACTAGCCCATTGGCGCAGTGGGTAGTGAATCTGTCTTCACCTCAGTGGGTTGGGAGTTCATTCCCACTGTTGGCCAACATTTTCTATAAACAATTTGTTGATTCTTCGAGCCTGGGTGTATATTTGTATTTAAGTATGTATTTTAAATTATATATGTAGTATATTTACTAGTTATCCGTTACCCATAACACAAGTATTAAGTTACTTACTTTGGGTGCTGACGATCATGTGTGTCCCATACTTTTATTTTATTTATATTAAGTAAAGAATTGGTCAATTATATTTCATAATTTACAATGATTATGATTAAATTTACATAAATTTCAAGCGATTAATGCACAGCTCAACCCTAGGTATAAATGTATAGCTAATGGTTGAGATATGGTTTGAATGATGTTCTTTCATAGAGATGATAAATTCTTATTATACTAATATATTTACTGTTAATAATGCTAATTTAATATCCAATGATGCTTTACTACAACGCAGAGTTATTGGTAAACACATAGGATGTGGACTCAATGAAGTTTAAGCATTGAATTTTTTTCAATGAAACTTAAAAATGGAGTCTGCAATGAACATTTGCATTACCTAATGCAGCTAAAACAGCAAATGAGCTCTTAATAGACAATGTACCACTAAAAACAGAAAATACAACTGTATTTTTGGGAATGACGTTGGATACAAAACTCCAATGGAGCACACACGTAACAGCTCTTGCAGGGAAACTCAGTTCAGCAGCCTATGCTATTCGAAAGATAAGACAGTTTACAGACGTCGAAACAGCAAAACTAGTTTATTTTGCTTACTTCCATAGCATTATGTCTTATGGAATAATGTTATGGGGTAAATGCGCTGATATTGAGAAAATTTTTGTATTGCAAAAAAGAGCCATATGTGGCATTTATAATTTGAATTCGCGTGAGTCCCTGCGAGAGAAGTTTAAGGAAACAGGTATTCTTACGTTAGCTTCACAGTATATTTTCAGCAATTTGATTTTTGTGCATAAAAATATACATAATTATAAAAAGATTGGCGATGTATATAATAGACAAAGTAGGAACCGACATAAGCTTGCGGCTCCTGCTTTGCGCCTTGTAAGAGTACGTAAGTCGTTTGTGGGTTTGGGTATAAGATTCTATAACAAAATTCCACAATCAATTTTAACTTTGCCATTACAGCAATTTAAAAATACTGTTAAAAAGAGGCTGATACAGAAAGGCTATTATACCGTGGAGGCTTACATTGATGATAAGAATGCGTGGATATAGCTGCTCTTTGACCTTGTGCAGGATAGCTATGACAAAATGTAATTAGTATTAAGAATCTTCTTTTTTAAAAGAGCTCCACCGAGTTTCTTGCTGGCTCTTCTCGGTAGGACGGCTTTCCGAACCAGCAGTAAAGTTGACGATTCAAAAGCACTTGTTTACAAGTTTACTTGAATAAAGAATATTTTGAATTGAATTGAATTGAATTGAACACAAAACATATGTTGATACCCATACCCAATTTAGTATTAACACTAAAACAAATTGAATTGCCTTTTCAATTAGATAAGAAGTCAATATTCATCATATTCCACACTTAGTATTAAAGTGGCAGAATTCAAAATTACTTTTAATTGAATTAGGTACATTGTAATCCTTATTTCAATGCCTTCTATGACATCACACAACAAACTATTAAAAAACTAGTATCTCTTCTCAGTTATAGGTCTCTTAAATATTTACTAGTTTTATAGGCACTACACTACGCTTTATTGCTATTTGCCACAAAAAAAAAAGTTTACCTAACTGAATTAGGTCACTTTAAACCTAAGTGTGCGAGATAATCATCTAATAATTTTTATAGATGCACTTACATCTATCTAGCTCTACATACTTATTTAGTGAATGTTACATTTCACAATTTGTCTATATTCTTTCTAAATTCTACAGAAATTCATTAAGTTCTGAAACATAACTTTAATGCCATGTACCATTAAAGAGTGTAAAAGCAACAGGTTTTTTAATAAATTATCAAATCTGTAACTATATTTATTTCACTTTTTTATACATGATTATCATTAATAACATGCAATGTAAAATTCCTTATACTTTAACAAAAAGAATTTATCTTGTGAGATGTGGGTTTGTGAATATAATTATTTATTATTAGGTTTTTAATATTATAGTTTAAATTTATGTTACCGTCACTGCTAACATCCACTTTCTTCTTTTGAGACTTAACATTCTTTATATTCTTTGTGACTTCTTTCAAATCTGACTCAATAGATTTCTTTTGCTTAGGTTTTGATTTAGGTTTTTCCTCCTCACTTTCCTCAGAATCAATAATTTTTCTAGAAAATATGAAGAGTTATTTAATATACACATGCCTCATAGTTAATAATAATTATAAATTTTGTCAAATTTTATTAACATATAATATTAATATTAAAACTTTATATGGCATCATTAGTTACAATATGTTATGTAAAATGTTTTAGTTTAAGTAAAATTTTATTGATAACCTCTAGGTACTCACTTTTTTCCTTTATTTTGAGCCGGTTTTAAATTTTCAATTGCTGTGGTTTCTACATCACTTTCACTGAAAATATATTAGAAATTTAAGAAAATATACTACGTGCGTTTTAAGACAACATGAACATATGTTTAGTCCAAATTACCCGTCTTCCACAGACTGGTTCTTCTTCCCCTTTTTGGCTTTTCCCATTATGTGTTAATATTATATTAAGTCACAATGCCTATGATAATGTGCTTTTTATCAGAAAATTTTATAAATTCTATCATGTGAAACGTATTGGATGCAATAATTGAGCTAAGCCGAAATAAAAATTCAAGTCGTCGTGTCCGTACACCACTCACGTCAGGTAAGTCGATTACAGACAAAAAGCTTGAACTGAGTAAACTTAAATATAAATAAAATCAATTAATCACAGATATAGAATAAATAAAGGCATAGGTACTTTTATTTCAATAACAGTGTTAAAAGGGACTATTTTGATATGAGTTAGTACAAAATAATTTTATTTGGTTAATCCAACCATTAGTGAATATTTTCGATTATTTGTATGCTATAGAACTGACAACTATAAACAGGTATATTAGAATCTAGAGCAAGTGCATTTGGATTTGGGGATCTAAAAAAACAAATGTGACAGGACGTAGTTTTTAAATTTTAGTTAATATTTAATAGTAAAATGTATAAAGGATTTTCACGGATTTGGATGGTTTATTGTATAGATAGGCTACAACCCTGTGCAACACCATTTGCGACTTGTGTTTTGAATTCCCAAAAAAGCAAATTGGAAAATATAGGTTATGTTTTCAAGAGGACCAAAAAACATGATAGAGGCAATCCGTCTGCTCTTTTCGTTCCCGTACCCGTAAAACCCAATCCTGATGATATTAATATAGGCGAAGAATTCACGGGACGTCTCAAAAAGCAAGATTTGTTAAAAATATTAAATAAATTTTATCAAAAGCCAGAGGTCAGAGTTTTAGCTTCAGAAAACGGTTTAGATGATCAGTTGCTGCATCAATCTTTTTTATCCTTTAGAAGGCACTGCTTAGAACACGATTTACCTCCGGATTTACATATTATTATAAGTGATATATTAGTAGGTAAGTCTTGTGCAGGATAAAGTACTTTGCTTAAAGCTGGTTGCAGTATATTCAAATTTACAATACGGATTTTTATTTTTAGGTGCTGGACATGTTGATGACCTGTTTCCATACTTTCTTAGACATGCTAGACTTGCATTCCCACATCTTGACTGCTTAGATGACCTCAAGAAAATATCTGATTTAAGAACTCCTGCTAGTTGGTGAGTGTTTTATTACATTTTGCTACATTTTACTCTTGTTGTGTAATGATAATGGAAATGAAATGTCTAGAATGAGAAATATTAACACAATTGACTATTAAGGTACACTTAATGTAACTCAGTTCTGATACAGATGAGTTTCCTGATCTGTATCTTGCGTAGCATTTCATTTAAAATCTAGAGATTAATACATAAATTACAATAATTATGATTAGGTTAGGTATCAACTAATAATAGATAGCGAGGAGTAGTTAAAATTTTTATCCTTAAAACATTTGAAGCAGCTTTTGCTGCATAATATTTATGTGTTGTAATATACAAATGTTTTCACAGGTATCCACAAGCTCGTAATATAAATAGGAAGATAATATTTCATGCTGGACCCACGAATTCAGGGAAGACTTATCATGCAATGGAAAGATTTCTGACATCAAAATCTGGTGTTTACTGTGGGCCTTTAAAATTGTTAGCTGCAGAAATATATCACAAATCTAACTCTAAGGTGTGTAAAGATTAATTTTTGAGAACAACATTTAACTATAATTGCAATTAATAATAGGTATTGAGATATCCTTAAATATTCTACACTTGTCCTATTATCATTATAATTATTTGTACCCATTGTCTACTCTATTTAGTCCAAGTCCAAATGTTTTTAGCTTCAATATTGATATTTATAATTTATAAAGGAGCTCATAAGTGACAATACTACACAGCAAGACTGTTTGAATTTTGTAATATATTTGTGTTAACTGAGTGACACTTACTATGGGCCTTGTAAGAAAGCTCAAATTCACATCGGAGTATCTCTACCAGATCAAATTGAATTAGGAGATCTGTAGACCAACTAGAATCAGATGGACTGTGCACATATTGCTGAGAAAAGATAGGTGTTGGGGTCTCAAAGAGTTGGAATAGCACATCGGAAAACATAGTGTTGTTAAAACCCCCTATGAAATGGACTGTACAACCTCAAAAAGATCACAGGGTGCTGGATTCAAATGGCACAAGACTTTGTGTTGTGGAGATCTCATGAAGAGACTTATTTCCAGCAGTCGTCCATGGATTGATAAAGAAGAAAAAATAAACATTATATTTCTATGTCACTCTACTTATCCATATGGTTCAAGTGGTATTTAGATCTTAAATTTATGGCAATAGACTATTTTTAGGGCACTCCATGTGACTTAATCACAGGTGAAGAGAGACGACATGCAACACAGTATGGTACACTAGAAGATACTGAAATTGCACTGGAAACTGAGCCTTTTCTACTTGATGAACCTGAATTAACACCCTCGCATCATGTAGCGTGTACAGTTGAAATGACATCATTAAATGAATCCTGTAAGTTGTATATTGAATTTGAATACATTTTGATGATGATGTTATCCTAGTTATTGTAAATAAACAATATTTATTAAATGATTTAATAAATAAATATATGGGATATTTACACACACAGCTGTCTATCTTCAAAGTGATTCAATACTTGTGTTATACTGACAGGTAGAACTGGATATATAAACATACAAAATACAAAAATATAAAAATGTAAATTTCATTTCAATAAATCATTACAAGAAATACAGATTAAGGCCTTCTAGTAAGCATAAAAAATGTTAGCATACTTGTAAGTAATAATTATTAAAAAGGTAAGTAAATTTATAGCGTAAAGTAACAAAAACAATATAGAATAGCTTTTAAATTACAGTATTTTTTTTTTCGAACTGATTGTATGCTGTTAGCCCTAATGGCTTTTACAGCGTCACCGGGCGGGACGGGCGAGCGAAGAAGCATCGTCGAAGTTGCGAAATGCAGGGAGTAGAGCGCAGAAGCTCTACTTAAGTCGGGGAACGTCGTCCTAAGGGTGCCTCCTGTGAGGCCGGACCACGGCTTAGGGCGACGCGAAATTACAGTATATGTGCGTGTGTTTGTATGTGTGTTCATGACATATTTAGTTTCAAATATACTTAAATACATATATATACCCAGACTCTACGAAGTCGGCCCTTGGCTGTAAACGGACTCGCGACACTAAAATGTATTTATACAAATTTAGTGTTATTATATGTTTTTATGTTAAAATTTCAGATGAAGTGGCAATAATAGATGAGATACAAATGATTGGTGACAAAGGCAGAGGTTGGGCTTGGACAAGAGCTGTTTTAGGTATAAAATTTGAATTATATACTTATAATATTAAAGTTCCTTCCCCTTTCCTCACGTGCTCTGTGGCCGAAAAAAAAAGATAAATCAGTAGACGTCGCACAGTTGCATATCGTATCATAGTAATTACATATCGTATTTACATAAAATGGACATAGATTTTAGTCAAGTCCCCGCATTGCTGCTATAAATAACACTCGTGGACACTTGGGTTACCAAGTGTCCACGAGTGCCGTGTGTTTGTATAAGTGCTTGGATGCAGGACTTTCGTTACAGTGGCCTTTTGTCAAGTTTATGCAAGTTCCTAATTTTTGTTCTTTTACCGCCATATTTTTGCATTTTTAAGTGGACACTGCATACTAAATGTTTTCTGAAATCCAGTCCACTCATATTCATACGTGATAGCGGCCCGCCGCTGATACACCAATTATTAATAATAATTATTAAAAACAACTATTATATTTAAATGAGCTAATCTTGTATATAAATATATATATAATCTGAGTTTCGGAAACGGCTCCAACGATTTTCATGAAATTTAGTATGTAGGGAGCTTCAGAGATTATAATACAATCGAGTTATGAAAAATATCGTTTTATGCTTGTATTCAGGCACTAAAAAAACTGTTACAATATTATTAGAAATAGGTTAATTTTGCTGTGACTTGCAAAGTCAAAATAGTTCAGTTGGGAGCGGGCGGTCTTAAAGTGAAAATACCCTGGATCGAATCCCGCCCGCCATCCCGATTAGCTTTTCCTTTTTCTTCAAGTTGCTTTTTTTTATCTTTAAAAAAAATACCTAGCAAAGCTCGGTTATCCAGGTTCTAAATATTAAATGTGATTTTATAAATATTTAAAAAAGGCTTCTGATGAATTTTGTTATGTTTTAACCTTTCAACATCGCAAAATTATGATTTCCAAATAATTTATAATAAATTGCAGGGCATAAGCCTCCTCTCTTCGGTTTTTGAAGGGTTATTATAGGTTAGGTTTTATAGCAAATTACACTTGCAAAGAAATACAGATCAGGATTTGTGTAATCCTACGGCAAGCATGATTAATCCTCGATATTATAATAATTAAATGAGTTGTCTGAAACAATCGCAAAGCTTTGCGATTTTGTCGTGGAGTCTATCTCCTGATAATGCTTCGGTTGCGGGGCGAAACGATTGTTGAGTTTGTGTTAGTGAATGTGTGTAGTGCTTGTGTATTGTGGTGGCAGTGGTGGAGGTTTGTGCATGTGTTTTTACGAATCCTGCATGTAACGGGTATGAAAAAACTGATAATCCACTATACATTTAGCACTATATATATTTTCTATTTACTGTATCGCGGATTATAGCATATTAATTTTATTATAACTTTTGTATTATGGATCTCCGCAAAGTAACGCCTAATTCTATAAATTATTTTGAGTTTTCTGAGTTGTGAGAAATAACAAAATGGTGGGATGTCACTTAAATAGGGATGGATGTATAGTGTGCGATGTTAAAATAGCGATTTGTATTTAAGGTTTACAAGCTGAGGAAATACATTTGTGCGGTGAGGCTGGTGCTATAAATTTAATAGAAGAAATCTGTAATACTACTGGGGAGGAAATGGAGGTTGGTATTATTTAATAAGGGATCTAATTTACATTTCTTCTGAGTAAAACTTCGATGCAAGCTTCTTTCAATGGGAATATGATGTCAAAATGATTGCCTAGTGGAGACCAAGGGCACGCGATAGAAACGTTTGGAGGTCTTTGGAGGCCATTATCAAGGGTCAAACTGAAGATAGAAATATAAATAGATAACATAATAGAAGAAACAAAACTTCTTGAAAAATAATTGTAATCTTTAGATAATAAAGGCTTATTATTAATACTGGTAGGTTGAGTTTATCACTGGATTGAATGAACATTGAGTTCATCATCACACTAATGAACACTTGACTAGTGTGGTGATGAGGGAAGATGGATTTCCATATCTTGGATTATTAGTGATACTCTAAAACTTCTTCCGTCGTTAATTGATCTTTGACCTGTTTATAAGACCCGTATTCAACAATCAGGTTTGTTAGGCATAAGTCTGTGTACATTCCCTTGGTTGCAGTTGAACAGGGTGTGTGTATGCCGATGAATAATAACACACAACTATCCGTAACACTATTTATTTAACTTTACTAATAACGTATTTTGAAGTTGATATAAATTTGAGAGAATGCCAAAAGCAAAAAGGGATTACTTTCAACTATATCTTGCTTACATGTTCTGCGAACCAAACGATAGCGGGAATTTTTTCGTTACAGCACCATCTACATTGATTCGCGGTACTAACGTAAACGCATTGTAGCGTGAGATTTTGACCGTAACGAGCTTCAATATGTCTAACTTTCCGGGCGTTTAAAGTTACAACATGTACTCATAATTCATTTTAATAATTTCATAACGCCGTGTGGTATCCGGCAGAATAGAATAGACCACCCTCCTTTCTTACCGAGGTGTCGTAAGAGGCGACTAATGTATGTGCCGTGTGGTATCCGGCTGCATAGAATAGACCACCCTCCTTTCTTACCGAGGTGTCGTAAGAGGCGACTAATGTATGTGCCGTGTGGTATCCGGCTGCATAGAATAGACCACCCTCTTTTCTTACCGAGGTGTCGTAAGAGGCGACTAATGTATGTGCCGTGTGGTATCCGGCTGCATAGAATGGACCACTCTCATTTCTTACCGAGGTGTCGTAAGATGCGACTAATGTATGTGCCGTGTGGTATCCGGCTGCATAGAATGGACCACTCTCATTTCTTGCCGAGGTGTCGTAAGAGGCGACTAATGTATGTGCCGTGTGGTATCCGGCTGCATAGAATGGACCACCCTCATTTCTTGCCGAGGTGTCGTAAAAGGCGACTAAGGTAAGTTGACGTCAGGCAGGCGGCCGGTCGTAAAATACGTAGCCAAATCATGTGACAACATGTTGTACCGACCCCACTTAGAGTGGGAAAGGGCAGGAGAATGATGATGAATATTCATAATTTACGTCTTAATTATTTACTTATGCTATTTTATTTTAGATACGCACCTACAAAAGATTGACTGAACTAAAAGTGGAAGATATAGCTCTAGGGTCGTTGGACAACGTGCGTGATGGCGATTGTATAGTTTGTTTCAATAAGAACGATATATACAGTGTAAGTCGAGCGATTGAACAGAGGTCAGTCCCTTGAGGCAGGTATCCAATAATATATACTATTTCCTCTCATAAATATATATAGTGTTAAATGTATAGTGGACTATTCGTACCCGATTCATTTCATACCCGATACGTGCAGGATTCGTAAAAACACATGCACAAACCTCCACCTCTTCCACCACAATACACAAGCACTACACATGTTCACTATCACAAACTCAATCGTTTCGCCCCGCATCCGAAGCATCATCAGGAGAGAGACTCCACGACAAAATCGCATTATCCAAACAAGCATTGTTATATAGTACTTGGTACATCCCCACCCTTTATTTTACCTCTGAACACGTGCAACAAGCTTGAACTAGAACCATTTATCTGCTCGTTAATGAGAGTGCCATTGTTATGCTTAATGATTTCTAATTGTTCCAAATTATTTAATTTCAAGCTTTTTTCACATTATATTGTAGGTTTATATTGTAGTAGCAGTGCTAACGGCTTCGCCCGCGTTGAAATCACAAAATTTTTCCCGAATTTAAATTTTGAACATAAAAGTGGTTATTGTGGATTAACCATAAGAGACAGAGACAAATTATTGCGGACTTTTTTATAGTATTTATGTAGATCTCCTCTAGTACATAACTTTAGTGTATCTCTGCCGGTTTTACGGTTACATAATTTACCCAAAACTATAATGTTTTATCAACTTTAACCATCCGGAAGTAATGCACTTCTGCATCTTTTAGTGAAAACCGTACAGAAATCCGTTTATCAGATTTCGAGAATATCGATCACATACATATAGCTTTTTGCGACTTTATTTTATGATAAGTATAGATGTGAATAGTAAAATTATGTATAACTTAAATAAAGATAGGGGTTAGAGCTGTGATGAGACCGTGCGACTCTTTCAAGGGGGGTCATGAGTTTAAACCCTGGCCAGGCACAAATCAATTTTTTCAGTTAACAACTTATGTGTTTAATTGATAATTGCAATTTATCACACGCTTTTCGGTGAAGAAAAACATCGTGAGGAAACCTGCATATCACTGGAAAATTCTAGAGATATGTGTAACATACCAATCCGCACTGGCATAGAATGGTGGGACGTAGCTCCAACCCTTTTTTTCTAAAATGGAGAGAAGAGGCCTATGCCCAGAAGTGGGACAGTACCAGTTACTTTACTTTTTATATAAGGTTATACAAGAAATAAAACTACAGCTATTGATAATTAAAACATAATTTATTTGATTCATTTTCCTCGTCTTTCTTTAATATTTTAACTCTCTTTATTGCGCAAAAATAGTATAGAGTGTATATATATTGTTCTGCAACATTATTTTTTAAATTAGCGCCTCAATTTAGTCAATAACAACACTGATAGGTAAACAATCTTAAATTTTCTCATTCCTACGCATGCGGTGACGTAACGTTTGCTTTACAGCTAGATCAACTCAAAAATATTTAAGTCATTTAAGAATAAGTATTGTATCATAGTACAGTACAACAATAACTAAAAGTAAAGTGGACGATTCAAAAGCAGTTGTTTACAAGTTTACTTGAATAAAGAATATTTTGAATATTTTGAACAGTATAGTGCAATCTATATAGCATTTCGTCTTATTTTTGTACGCGTCTGTGGTCTGGAAAGTGACGGTTTCAATAAAAATATCGTACTACACAACAAATTTAAAGATTCCTTACTAATATTGCCATTGCGATGGACTGACAAATCTCCTGTATAGTACCCGGCAATAAATAATGCACATCGAGGCTTAGAGAGAGAAAATCGACTAGTTGTGCTTCATAGAGCATTGTCTCTGTCGCACAAACTGCCGCCCGTGTGAAACGTCACACTCTGAATCACAGTGACAGCGCTCTACGGAACCGAACTGGCCGGCTGTTTCGTTCTAAACACCGATGTGCATTATTTATTGCCGGTAACTATACTTCGTACTGTAACTGTACTTAGTTTCCGGCAATTCCTTAGTTTCCGTTCAATAGATGGCGAATGAAACAAATAGCATAGTCTAGCATCATTATTTCTTGATGATCCTATCACTTTGATGTTTGCTAGAAATCCTTATCATAGCAATATTGCAAGATCGTGTTATATGGATAATAGTTCAGATTGCCCTCATTTCAGCGATGCATTGTAAGCAGATGAGGATGATAATTAGAAAGAATAATTGGATCAATTTTCTCCCTTAAATACGTTGTTATAATAATCATTCTTGTTAATAATGGGAAAAGTACGAATTCACGTTATACTAATCAGGCAAAACTATTTCCAATAACATTATGTTCGTTTTAGGGGTCATGAAGTGGCCGTGATATACGGTAGCCTACCTCCAGGAACTAAATTAGCACAAGCAAATAAATTTAACGACCCGGAGAGTTCGTGCAACGTTATGGTAGCAACAGACGCCATAGGACTTGGTATTAATCTGTAAGTAAACATCAAAGGGAGCGTAAAGAAAGAGAGAGAGAGAGATAACGGGTGGAAGGAAGAAGTGAAAGAGAATAATAGCTAGAGGGAGAGGAGTTATTACTGAAAGAAGATTGTTATAAAATATTATGTGCTACTTCCAACTTTTAAGAACTCATCTGATTATTATATATTTCTTCTAGGAGCATAAGAAGGATAATATTCTATTCGCTTATAAAACCTGTGGTGAACGAAGACGGCGATAAAGAAATGGATGTCATTAGTATATCTCAAGCGCTTCAAATAGCAGGTATTTAAAAGTTAGCTTTTATGTATATATATATATTTTATATTGGGTATCTTCATATTTATTATTATTATTATAGAGTATATTATTGCATCTTCAAACACGCACTAATAGTAGGCTAATACACGCCCACTCTCGCCTACGGCTCTGGTATTACTGACGTGGTACGCTTGAGACATTGTAATGCTCTCTTTGTACTCTAGTATAAGTATGTTTAGGTTTATGTATCCATACTAATATTATAAACGCATAAATCCGTCTGTTTGTTTCACTTTCACGGGTAATCCTCTGGAGCAATTTTAATGAAATTTGGCTTCATTAAATTTGATATCCTGGGCTAAGATATAGGATAAAACAATCTCGTTTTCCTTTTCGGAAACAGGAAGCAATTTAGTACATGATTAAGTGTACTTTAATACTTAAGACTAAGCGAACGAAGTCGCGGTTTCCACTGTTTTATGTATTCAGTCTTTAAATACTACTAGGTCGAGCTGGTAGATACGGAAGCGCTTGGGAAACTGGTTACGTGACTACGTATAAACCAGAAGATCTTGCGACACTAAAAACCCTATTGGCTCAGCCTCCGGACCCGATAACTCAAGCAGGTTTACATCCCACAGCAGAGCAAATGGAATTATACGCTTATCATCTACCTCATGCAACTCTCAGTAGCTTAATGGTAAGTTACTAAAATTAAATCAAATCAAAATAATATTTAGTCAAATAAGCCATTTTAGGCAATTTAGGAATGTTGCTCTCACCGAGAAGAACCAGCAAGAAACTCGGCGGTCAATTATTTAAATATTTTCAATTATACATTACTAGCTGTGTCAACAACGGCTTCGATTGCGTGCAATTCAGTGATTTACGAAACTTTTCCCGAATTTTCAAAATTTTTAACATAAAAGTAATTATTGTGTGTTAATCGTGAGAGATAAAGACAAGCTATCGCGGTCTTTGTTGTAACATTGCGAAAATGGCATCATCATTTAAAGCTTTCCTTACGTGCGCTATGTAAAAGGTGAAAGTTATTGAAAAATGTATTACATGTATTACAAAATTGTTCCCCTCTAAAAGTTCTAAATAAAAGTCCGCGACAGAATATGTCTAGCTTTTAGGATTAACCCACTTTACCCATAATTAATATGTATTATGGTTTACTCAATTAATAAGACTGTAGTCCGCGAACGAAGTTGCGCTTAAAAGCTAGTGTTTTATAATCACAGTCGATTTTTCGTAATGTAGAATGTCCAAGAATGCTGGCAGACAGCCCTCTTGTCACCCAAAGGCCTACCATGAACTCTTATTGCGACTCAATTGAAGACGTAAACGAAATTGTTTTGCTTTTTCATACCATGACGTCTTAAAGACGCACACTTTAAGTCGTTGCCGAATGAGCGTTCGGAATTCGTCGTAAAAACATGTGAGTAAAAGAGACAGAGTTATCTATAGTTCATATAAAGTTATCGTCTCCAAACATTACGACCCCAATGCAATTCACACTTCATGGTACAAAAAGAAAGCGGTTCGCGGTCGTCGTTTACGTCTTCAATTGAGTCGCAATAAGAGTTCATGGTAGGCCTGCTGATAAGGCAATTAACCGAGAACCCAGTATTATTTAATATTAAATTCTGTTCACAGGACATATTCGTGCATCTTTGCACAGTGGACGATTCGCTCTATTTCATGTGCAACACAGAAGGCTTTAAGTTCCTAGCAGAAATGATCCAACACGTTCCCCTGCCACTACGTGCGAGATATGTATTCTGCTGTGCGCCCATCAATAATAAGCTGCCCTTTGTATGCGCTACTTTTCTTAAGGTAAGAGATTATATTTAGAAAATATATATATATATATATAAATAAAAAAAAATACACAATTGTAAGTTAAATTAGTTTTTTTATTTAACAGACACTAAAAATGTTGGAATAGGAAATTGTCAAATGACAGTCTCTTTTGTCGTTAATACCGGAAGTTAGGTTCTTGAGTGATCAATAGCGAGGGTAGGGACTTTTCATGTGAGTGGGATTGCCTTAAATAGTGGAACTTGAGGTAATTAGAGAGATTCTGTTAAGATTCTAACGAGATTCTGTCGATTGTTGTCGTGAACGTAATTTCTAGTAAAAGTACATTTTTGAGTTGATTAGCGAAGTCGAGCTTAAAGTAAATAGTGGATTAATAATTTAATTAATACAAATTTAATAGTGAGAAAGTGAAGGCGTGACGATCCAAGACCTTCCGGGCTCGTTTTATTTATATTGTATTGTTTTTAATAATAAGTAGTTGTAGGTAACATTTTCATGAGAGTACAAACTCTCTTCATTTCGCTACCTCGGCAATGCTTCTGCGCTCGCTCGTTTCGCCCGGTGACGCTGTAAAAGCCATTAGGGCTAACAGCATACAGTAAAAAATGAGGTGTTTGCCTTTAATTAGTTTATATTTAGACTTATAGAATATGTATTGAAAGATGAAAGTGCTAAAACTGTTACACATAATAAATAAAAAAAGGTATAAATGTAATAATACCAATATATATATATATATATAATTTATATTATAATATAATATTTTTTTATCGCGGATTATATATATTATAATATTATAATATAATATATATAATCCGCGATAAAGTAAATGCACATGCACATATTTCCACCACCGCCACCACAATACACAAGCACTACACATGTTCACTATCACAAGCTCAACAATCGTTTCGCCCCGCAACTGAAGCATCATCAGGAGATAGACTCCACGACAGAATCGCAAAGCTTTGCGATTTTGTTTTTTTCTTGTGTATTGAGGTGGCGGTGGTGGAGGTTTGTGCAGTGTTTTTACGAATTATTCATGTATCCGGTGTAAAATGATAGTCTCTCACATTCTCCCACTCTACATTTAGCATTATATATACTTGCTATTTACTCAATTGCGGATTTTAGCAAAATAATTTCATTATTACTTTTGTATTATGGATCTCCGCATAGTAACGCTTAATAAACTAATTACTGTGAACAGTTCATTTTATTTGAATGCTGATTTCTGTGATTTTTACTTTAATCATTACAGCAGTTTAAAAACACTGTTAAAAAAAGGCTAATACATAAAGCCTACTATACTGTTGAGGATTATTTAGACGATAAAAATGCGTGGATATAGCTACTCTTCGACCATGTAGTATCGGCCTATTACAATCCCACTGCTGGGAATAGGCCCCCTCTTTCCATTCCTGGAAACCACGCTGCTCCAATGCCGATTGGCAGGTTACACATATCTCTAGACTTATCTAGAGATATACAGGTTTCCTCACGATAGGTTTCCTTCACCGAAAAGCGTGTGATTAATTGTAATCATCAATTAGACACATGGGTTTTAATAGAAAAACTCATTGGTGCCTGCCCAGGTTTGAATTCGTGTTCCCCTCGAAAGAGTCGCACGGTCTCACCGCTGGGCTATCACAGCTCTTCGACCCTGTACAAGACATCAATAACTATATGTAACTCTTAATAAGAATTATTCTTTGAAAAGAGCAACCGCCGAGTTCCTTGCTGGTTCTAATCAGTAAGAAAAGCTTTCCGAACCAGCAGTAGATGTTGACGATTCAAAAGCACTTGTTTACAAATACAAAGAATATTTTGAATTTGAATTTGATTCTTACATGTATGTCCAGATGGTCCGTCAGTACAGTCGGAATGAGCCTATAACTCGCAACTGGATGAGTAATGTGGTAGATTGGCCCCTTCCACCACCTAAAACCATAATGGATCTTATACATTTGGAGGCAGTTTTTGACGTGCTGGAGTTGTATTTGTGGCTCAGGTAAGTTATTACCGCCGTGTGGTATCTGGCAGAATAGAATAGACCACCCTCATGTCTTACCGAGGTGTCGTAAGAGGCGACTAAGGTAAATGACGTGTGGTATCCGGCTGCATAGAATAGACCACCCTCATGTCTTACCGAGTTGTCGTAAAAGGCGACTAAGGTAAATGACGTGTGGTATCCGGCTGCATAGAATAGACCACCCTCATGTCTTACCGAGTTGTCGTAAGAGGCGACTAAGGTAAATGACGTGTGGTATCCGGCTGCATAGAATAGACCACCCTCATGTCTTACCGAGTTGTCGTAAGAGGCGACTAAGGTAAATGACGTGTGGTATCCGGCTGCATAGAATAGACCACCCTCATTTCTTACCGAGTTGTCATAAGAGGCGACTAAGGTAAATGACGTGTGGTATCCGGCTGCATAGAATAGACCACCCTCATTTCTTACCGAGTTGTCGTAAGAGGCGACTAAGGTAAATGACGTGTGGTATCCGGCTGCATAGAATAGACCACCCTCATTTCTTACCGAGTTGTCGTAAGAGGCGACTAAGGTAAATGACGTGTGGTATCCGGCTGCATAGAATAGACCACTCTCATGTCTTACCGAGTTGTCGTAAGAGGCGACTAAGGTAAATGACGTGTGGTATCCGGCTGCATAGAATAGACCACCCTCATGTCTTACCGAGTTGTCGTAAGAGGCGACTAAGGTAAATGACGTGTGGTATCCGGCTGCATAGAATAGACACCCTCATGTCTTACCGAGTTGTCGTAAGAGGCGACTAAGGTAAATGACGTGTGGTATCCGGCTGCATAGAATAGACCACCCTCATTTCTTACCGAGTTGTCGTAAAAGGCGACTAAGGTAAATGACGTATGGTATCCGGCTGCATAGAATAGACCACCCTCATTTCTTACCGAGTTGTCCTAAAAGGCGACTAAGGTAAGTTGACGTCAGCCAGGCGGCCGGTCGTAAAATACGTAGCCAAATCATGTGACAACATGTTTGTAACATGTTGTGCCGACCCCACTTAGAGTGGGATAAGGGCAGGAAAATGATGTAAGTTATTAAAGATCTAAATCGCTTTTTAATAATTTATAAAAGCTATCGATCGTAGTTTATAAAATATTTAAGTATCTTATACGCATTCAAATATATTTTAGATTAAAAAATTATATAGGAATTTTTATCTTATACATATTTCATTCCTTTCACAATGTTATTTACTCCGAAAGTTGTGAATTTTATGAACTTTAGAATTTTATGAATTTTAATAATAAAGAATTTTATTGATTTTAATGAAATTTTATATCCATATTCAATAGGTCTGAAAATAGTCTACTATCTACTTTACACACTAGTAGTAGAGTAGTCCCCCTAACATTTTTTTATCATTTCCCTATCATTTTAACAATAAAGAATCTTATTGATTTTAATGAAATTTTATATCCATATTCAATAGGTCTGAAAATAGGCTACTATCTACTTTACACATTAGTAGTAGAGAATAGTCCCCCTAACATTTTTTTATCATTTCCCTATCATTTTAACAATAAAGAATTTTATTGATTTTAATGAAATTTTATATCCATATTCAATAGGTCTGAAAATAGGCTACTATCTACTTTACACATTAGTAGTAGAGTAGTCCCCCTAACATTTTTTTTTATTATTTGGACAAAGTTTTATATTTTTTTATAATATACATTAGAAATTATTTATATAACAAAACAACGTTCGCCGGATCATCTACTAATTTTATATGATAACAATATTCTTTTTCGTTGGATGCAATAATATTTTATGTCGATAACTGAGAAACTATTTCCTGCTTGACATAGACCAGATAAACATAAACAATTAATATTCTATTTCTTTTAAGGTATTTTAATGTAACATAAACCATACAATTAGCTTTTTTTCTACTAGTGATCCTGCCACGTTGCTGTGACTTTGTCTGATATTTCGAATTCATCTATAAACAGAATAGTTATTAAAAAATACTCCGATGCCATCATACTTTAAAGCTTATCTGAAAATTTAATAAAAATCAGTTCAGCCGTTTCAGAGTCTATAAGGGACATACAGACAGACATTAATTTTATATATAGATTATGTATTTTGCTTTCTGAGTTTCGTGGTACAAAGCCTAAGTTCCCCGTATTAATGTATATAAATAAAGGGTAGACCTTAAAATCTACCCTTTCATAGATTTACAGTATATCTAAAGTGATATCCCGTTTACAGCTATAGGTTTCCAGACATGTTCCCGGACGTTAAGCTCGTACGAGAGATGGAAACTGAATTGGACACTATAATACAACAAGGAATATTCCAAATTACTAGGTAATAATTGTTTAAGTTACTGATTAATATAGCCTTTTGAAAGCCTTTTGAATTTTGTAGCCAGAATTAAGTACGGGGGGGGGGGGGGACGTAAATCCTACACTACATTGTTTTAGTAGATTTTATATAATATAATACCAGTCGATGAAAGGTGTGTTACCTTTTAGCTGAACGTAATATTATACAATGACACAAAATAAATTTCTGAAGGCTCGAGTAAATGTTAAGCATTTGTCATTATTTCTATGTATCTGCTTGATGCACTTTCAACCTTTTTAATTGATTAAAAACAATACAGACAATAGTTTATTCACCCTTTTAAAAAAGTTTACACAAAATACATTTCTGAACGCATGCGTAAAAGTCAATCATCACTTTCAGTATTTGACAGGATGGACACAAAATGTTTGACAGGTACGAATCGTTCATAATTATGTATTAGTCGATTTTACATTGTTTTTAAGATGTATTCTGCTATTCGGGGCGGAGACAAATCCAACGAATCAAAAACCATGAAAATTGGTCCAGCAGATCTCGAGTTATAAGTGTTGTAACAAACCCGACTTTGTTTTATATATATAGATATTGTTTTAATCAGGATAAATAAATAAATAAATATATGGAACACTTAATTAAGCTAAGACCAAGGTTAGAGATGTCATGGCTGTGCTAAGAAAACCGCCCATGGCCGGCAAACGTAGCCAAGGGCGGGACCGGGCACAAGACAGCCGGGCGTAGAATGAAATGGAGACTAAATAATTTATAGAATTAGGCGTTACTTTGCGGAGATCCATAATACAAAAGTAATAATAAAATTATTTTGCTATAATCCGCGATATAGTAAATAGAAAAAATATATAGTGCTAAATGTATAGTGGACTATACGTTTTTTCATACCCACGACAAAATCGCTTTGCGATTTTGTCGTGGAGTCTATCTCCTGATGATGCTTCGGTTGCGGGGCGAAACGATTGTTGAGTTTGTGATAGTGAACCTGTGTAGTGCTTGTGTATTGTGGTGGAAGTGGTGGAGGTTTGTGCATATGTTTTTACGAATCCTGCATGTAACGGGTATGAAAAAACGTATAGTCCACTATACATTTAGCACTATATATTTTTTCTATTTACTATATCGCGGATTATAGCAAAATAATTTTATTATTACTTTTGAAATGGAGACTATTTTTTTGATCATGGTATTTAAAATATTAGTAGCTCACATTAGTAATTAGGTGAGGTACATTATAGGTCTTATGCAAGCCTTATAAAGTATACTTTGATGGGAGTTATCAGTTTCCCAGTGTTAGAGATTTCAGTGTACTTGCCCGTACATCGCTATGCCCATGGAAACGCCACTTTGGCAAGTTACGCCGTGGCTAGTTATGAAGTGATGTAGAAATTGTAAAGGAACCCTTTCCATACATACGCCTTTCCATTTTAAAACAGATATCCTGTAATAAAAAATACACTGCCTGCCCTATATGTATTTTTCAAATTCTCATTTAGAGAGCTGAGTCCCTTATGTCAAATTCAAATTCAAATAAGTCTTTATTCAAATTGGCCTATTACAAGCACTTTTGAATCGTCAAATTAAAATTAAATTGAAGCTACAACTGGTTCGGAAAGGTGCTCTAACCGAGAAGAACCAGCAAGAAACTCGGCGGTCACTCTTTTAAAAATAAATATTACAGTTTTGTATTAACTATTGTTAACAAACTTAGATTATAATATCGTCTAGTACATAGCTGGTCGTATGTGACTATGTTGATCTGGTAAGACTACTTAAAACTATACTTACAATACTTATCCTAATTATAACTACGCTTACCTAAGTTATATACTTACTCTGTACTATATCTTGCCACGTCAGAAGTTGGAGTCGCCAAGCTTATGTTACACGCTCCTAGTGCCCTATCTGTTTAGAAGGGTACGTTTCGAACCATTCCACTAAAATATGGTGCATGTCTTCCACGATGCCACAGTCTGGACAATTGGGTGAAGAGACCTTTTTCATTTCAGAAACCTGACATACGAGGAGACAGAACATATATTAGGTCCTTACATATGAAATTGGCGTTTTCTATGGGAGGAACATAAAGTCGTTTTTTTTTAATGAAATATATTTAATTAATCAAAGTATGTACCATTGCTATGTATGCACTTTTGCCATCTCATAGGTAGTTCATTGATCCCCTTACTAAAAAAACCATTCGGGCGGGAATCAATAAAATCTTTGAAGGCGGTTTGGACTGCCCCATCGGAGTTGAATTTTTTTCCTTGCAAGTAGTTATCCAAATTGCGAAAAAAATGGTAATCTGTTGGACCAAGGTCCGGAGAGTACGGTGGATGTCTAAGACATTCTAATTGAAGCTCCTCTGATTTGGTAGCCGTCTGTTGTGCAGTGTGTGGTCTAGCGTTGTCCTGAAGCAGCAGTGGCCTAGAGCGATTGACCAGCCTCGGTTGTTTAGCAGCTAGCTTTTCCATCATGGTTTGCAGTTGCTGACAATAGATATCTGCCGTAATCGTCTGGCCAGATTCAAGAAAGCTGTAGTGAACGACACCGGCACTAGTCCACCAAACACTTACAAGCAACCTTTTTTTTTAGTCAATTTTCGCTTAGGGCAGGATTTGGCTGGTTCGCCAGGGTTCAGCCATTGCGATGAGCGCTTGCGATTATCGTAGAGGATCCACTTTTCATCACAGGTAATGATTCGATTTAAAATTCCTTCATTATTGTGCCGGTTGAGTAACGTAACGCAGCAGTCGACGCGCGTTTGTCGGTTTGCTTCACTCAATTCATGAGGTATCCACCTTTCAAGCTTTTTCACCTTCCCAATTTGCTTCAAGTGGATTAGAATATTTTTATCACTAACACCGGAGCCTGCAGCTAACTCGGACGTGGTTTGCGATGGATCCGCTTCCACAATAGCCTTTAATTCTTCATTATCAACTTTGGTCTCCGGCCGTCCACGAGGCTCGTTCTGCAGGTCGAAATTTCCAGAACGAAAACGTTGGAACCAAAAACGCACTGTGTTTTCTTTTGCGACACCGTCACCATACACATCATTAATCCTTCGAGCCGTTTCTGCAGCACTGGTGCCACGGTGGAACTCATACTCGTAAATAACGCGATATTTCATGTTTTCCATTTTGTAAACAGAGTGACACAAAGAAAAAAACAAAAGAAGAAAAAACGAATGAATTAGGGGGTTTGAAACACAAATGCATGAGTAAATAGCTGTATGAATTTGAATTTGGAATTCCTAACCATAAAGGTAATATTTGAGATCAAAGTGGCCAGTACGACAAAACGTCAATTTCATATGCAAGGACCTAATATTTACTGCAAACGTTGTTTAAATTTCATCAGCTTACAATTCAACTTACTTTTTATTTATTTTACATTCTACTTATAAGTCATCGTTTATATTTAATTATAGCGTTAATTTAGTAATATAATCATTAGATCTTCAAAAGAAAATGTTATTCCCACCTAGTTCACAAAGCAAATAGAATAAATCTTTTCCTTGGCTTCGCAATACAGGTTTTTCTAGTGCGGAGTCCAGTAAAATAGGTTTCCTTTAAGTTTTTAGTTATGTATATTTGTAAAATAGTGCTGTTAAAGACCTACTCTGTACAAAAAACTGGAAATAAAATGATATTATTATTATATTTTTTTCTTTCTGTAGTTTCTCGGAATTTTAGGAATTCCGGTATGAATGAAAACCACGGGCCTAAACCAAGTGCAGTCCATCGGTTGTCTCATCTGTGGGTGTTTCGTCCTGCAAAAACTTACGCACGATACGGCACGTATTTAAGATTGCGGCTTTATGCATCGTAATACATATATATATTTTTAGGTAAATCAAGTAATTTAATATAATGGTGCAGATATTTCGGGATAACGCCAGTGCTAGAGTTGACCAACGGCACAATATATACTTTGTTCATTTTCCATATTCTGATTACTTCTTTCAGTTCAGTATATTTATGAATTTTCTCAGTGATTGTTTTTTGTAAGTTGTGAGTATTAGGCACTGCAATATCTATTAAGTATGTAATTTTTCCGATTTTGTCTATAAGCGTAATATCTGGTCTATTAGGATAGGATGTCTGTTAGGATGGCACGGTCAAAGTATATCTTGTGTGTGGAGCTCTCTAGAACTGGCTTAGGAACGTACTGATAATATGGTTTAGAAATAGGTTTAATGAGTTTATGTGTTATACATAATTTTTGATGAACTATATATGCAGTCTGATTATGTCTATGTGTATAATCGGTCTGAGTAAGTGTGGTACAAGCGCTCGTAATGTGCTGAATGGTTTCAGGTTGCCGGTGGCATTTCCTACATTTATCACTTTGCATTTTTGGATCTTTGATTATAAATTTTATGTAATTTTTTATTATTATTATTTTTATCATAAATATTTTCTCCCTCTTGTCAAGGGGTACGAATGTTGTTATGCGGGCTTATACCAAGCATAACACATTAAATTGTAGTAGAAGATGAAACGGATGACGATGTTAGAAACTTGCGAGTGATGCGACAGGTGTTCAATATAGTAGCTTTTTGTAATAAATAATACGAGTGTTTGGGCATATTTAAAAGTTCGAGGTTTTGAGACAAAGTTTTGGGTATTATACCAGTCGATGATAAAACGATTGGAACTATATGTACTGTGTGAACTCTCCATTGAGTTTTAACTTCAATGGCCAGATCTTGGTATTTAGAAAGTTTTTCAGATATTGTTGACTGTATATTATGACTATTAGGAATGGCTATGTCTATGATGTAGGCGAGGTTTTTAATTTTATCATATAAAGTAATATCAGGTCTGTTATAATGGATGGTTTTATCAGTTATTATGGTCCTATCCCAGTAAATTTTGGACCTTTGGTTTTCTAAAACTGTGGCTGGCTTATATTTGTAGTATGGATCTTTCTTATCAATGAATTTGTACATATATGCTAAATGTTGGTGAACTATTGCAGCTACTTGATCGTGTCGGTGCTTGTAATCGGTCTGTGCAAGGGATTTACATGCACCGGTGATATGTTGAATTGTTTCTGATGTTGCTGTACAATGTCTACATAAGTCTGTTAGTTGATTCGGGTCTTTTATAATATGTTTTTTATAATTTCTTGTAGCGATGGTCTGGTCTTGAATAGCAAGCATAAAGCCTTCGGTTTCGGGAAACAACTCTCCTTTTATAAGCCATTCGTTCGACTTCTCTTTATCGACGTAATTATGGCTCATTTCAGATCGGTGTCTCCCATGCAAAGACTTGCCCGTCCATTTCAATATTTTTTCCTCTGTGGTAGTCAGTGCTTCATTCGGTTGTGTATTTCTGTCTTTTAAGTTAAGAGGTGTGAGGTTATTATCTATTTCTGTTACTTGTTTATGGAGGTTTGAGTATTGTGATTTAATATGAAAATAATGTCTAAGTATAGAGATTTGTTTGTTATGTAAATTCTGCAAATCTACTATGCCTCTTCCACCTTCTTTACGGGGTAGTGTAAGCCTATGTATAGATGATTTAGGATGATGTTTTCTATGTTTTGACATGTGGGTGTTTATTTTTCTTTGAAGGTTCTTAAGATCTGTTTGTGTCCAGTTTATAATTCCGAATGAATACGTTAGTATAGGGATACTAAAAGTGTTGACAGCTTTGATGATGTTTCGCGAATTTAAATGTGTTTTTAATATAATGTTCAGACGGTTTATGAATTTGTTAGTCAGTTCTATTTTAGCATCTTTTTGTACTATTTTCCTTGACTGTTTAAATCCTAAGTATTTGTAAGTGCTGAGTTCATCCATCGGTTCGATATCCTTACCTATATCTAGAGTGTATTTATTGTTTTCTATTTTTCCTTTATTAATTGATAGTATTTTGCATTTATCTACCCCGAAATCCATACATATGTCGTAGGAAAACTGCTGGGTTATGTCGGCCAATCTAAAAAGATCATCCTTGTTGCTAGCATATAGTTTAATGTCATCCATATATAATAGATGTGTAAGTGAGAATCGGCAGTCAGTAGTTTTTAAGTTATAACCAATATTACTTTTATTGAGAAGCGTAGAAAGCGGATTCAGGGCTAAACAAAACCATAATGGGCTGAGCGCATCTCCTTGGTAGATGCCACGTAAAATTTGAATCGGTTCAGTAGTAATTGTTAAAGAATTTTGCTTAAGTTTTAAAACACTTCTCCAGTTTTGCATAGACGATTCTAAAAAATTTATTATATTCGAGTTAATCTTATAAAGTTGGAGTACATATATTAAACAGCTATGCGGAACGGAGTCAAAAGCCTTTTTATAATCTATAAACATAGTATAGATATCTCGTTTCTTGGCGTAAGCCTCATTAATCACTATTGCATCTATTGTAAGTTGTTCCTTACATCCCTTACTATTTACTCTACAACCTTTTTGTTGTTCTGCAATGACATCGTGATCTGATAAATGGGCATAAATAATTTTACTAATACAAGCGGTAAGAATTTTATAAATGGTCTGTAAACAAGTTATTGGTCTATAGTTCTCGGGGTTTTCTGTATTAATATTTTTGGGAAGCATATAAGTTACTCCATGTGTGAAATATTTGGGCATTAAATGTGGTAACTGGATGAATTTATTAAGGTGGTAGTGTAAATAGGGATGGATGCTTGTGAATTTTTTATACCAGTAATTATAAATATTGTCAGTTCCAGGTGATTTCCAATTATGAGTGTCTTTAATTACTTGTAAAAATATGTCTAGTTTTATGTGTTCGAAATTCATTTCGGGGATGTGTTTGGTTGTTTCACTGATTTCATGTTTCCATTCGGCACTATGGTTATGCTGAATAGGGTTTTCCCAGACAGCACGCCAGAAATCGCATAGGCCTTCAACTGTTGGTAATTTGTTCACTGATGAACTTGAATTTTTTGTGTTGGATGTAAGGCTTCTGTAAAAAGCTTTTTCAGTATTTTTAAATAATGTGTTTTGTCTTTTACGGGCGGTGCATGAAAGATATCTTTTTAACCTACTAGCTGCAGCGTTCAACTTTTGTTTCAATGTGTCCAAAAAATGTTCTAATTCTGTATTTTCTTTTTCATATTGAGCGTGTACCTGATATTTACTTTTTATTTTTTCTATTGCTTTTAAAATTTTGGTGCTCCTATTCCCTCGTATGTATTGTGTAAGTCTAGCTATTTCTGCTCGGAACCTTTCAATTTTGTTCTCGAGTCTTCTTTGCCACGTTGGCTTAGAATTCTTTTTAGCTAGCCCATCTGAATTAATTTTAGTTCCATTGCAAAGAACGGCAGTATAAGCAGCGGAGTACATAACTGTCTGAAAAGTATCGAAATCTTGGTCAAAAGTTAAATTATTGGGTAAGATATTTTTATTGATATATTCAACTATAAACGCGAACTTTCTAGAAGTATTTTGCCGAGGCAAGTATGGTCTCGAAGTTGGTTCTGTGTTTTTAAAGAAATCTAATGTTGACCTAAACTGTTCTTTTATTTTGTCTGGATCCATTAAGTGGTTACTTTCTTCATGAGTTTCTTGAATTTCGGAATTAGAATATGTGATTGGTTGCGAGTGTGTAGGGTCAATTTCTTTATTCGTTATTTGTGTTCTGTCTTCGGATGTTGATGATGTCTCCTGTGTTGAATTTACGTCAAATTGTGTGACAGTTTTAGATGTTTGTAATAGTGTTTTAACGTCATTCCTTATTTGTAGTATTTTAGTTTGAGATAGCATTTTGTTATTCACTATGGCTCTTCTCTGATCAGATATTCTCTGTTCAGATAAGTGTGCCAATTGTGGGTAAGTTTCAATGAATTTATTGTGTAGCCTTTTGCGGTGTGCTATCATATTGGTTTCTAGTTCAGTAATTTCATAATAAATGCGAAGTACTGTCTCGTTTATATCATCTGACCATCGCATCCTTGCTGATGCTTGTGTAAGTGTGGGAACTTCTTGCTCGTTTTGCTCTAAATACTTTGTTACTTCATCTTTTATTTCTTTAAGTATAGTAAGGGGTAGTAATCTATTATTAATAATAGCTCTACGTTGATCTCCGACGCTTTGTTTCGATGCATTCATTTCCGGGTATTTTTCTGTAAAAGCTTTGTATAAAGGATCTAAGTAACCGCGCATTTGTGTTTCAAGTCTGGATGTTATGAGATAGGTGCGCCATATGAACTTATTCATATCAATTGTCCATTTTCGTCTAGCGCGTGATTTGGCAGTAGTGGGTTCATTATAGAGGTTTGCCTCTTGAACAACATCAACTGTCACTGGTAATGAAGCCGATGATAGCGACGATGATGATGATGCAAATGAGTGGTTGGAGGAAGTCAACTGTTGCAATGGATTAGGTGATGATGTGGGTGAAGGGAATAGACTACTTAATGGAGACGATGGTATACTTTGATGAGTGATGATATCGGCTGTAGCTATTTTGTCGGCAGGAGTCCGCCTGTTCAACTCCTCACCGCTGATGGTTCGCATGCTGGAGCATCCAGCATCAGCTCCAGATGCGCCCCGGCGACCCCCGGGTAGCGGCCGTAAATTATATATTCTTTTACTCATTACTCCATATAAAAAGGGTTTTGAGTGGTGATTACATCACTCGGGGTCCACTCAGGTCCCCGAGGAGGCTGTTTTAAGTTAAGGCCAGCTACCTTAGTTTGGGGGAGCCTAGTTGGAGTGGCTCCCCAGATCCCTTAGTCGCCTTTTACGACACCCACGGGCTTGGAAGGGGTGACACTATTCTGCTCTACCGGTGCCACACGGCATTTATTATTATTATTATTATTATTTTTAAGTACGCAAACTTGAATGGAATGTGTCCGGAACGCAGACGAAAGGCAGTAACAAGATTTTGACAGCTCAATTTACTATCGACTAATATCGATATGTAATTTAGTTTTCTTTATATCTCAGGTTACTTAGAAATTCAGAACAAGTCCTTCGTAGCGATCCAGAGATGAATGAAGGAAAACGTAAGAGTATCGGAAGACAGCATTCTCAATCTAAAGACGATGAGCACAAAGGAAAATTATCAGAAATGCTAGTCGCTAAGGTAAGTGTTTTTAAACTAGAAAACGTGCAAGATTTGAATCATCATCCTCTTGCCCTTATCCCACTCTAAGTGGGGTTCGCACAACATGTTGAAAACATGTCACATGATTCGGCTAAATATTTTACGACCGGCCGCCTGCCTGACGTCAACTTACCTTAGTCGTATTTTATGACCCCCCGGTAAGAAAGAGGGTAGTCTATTCTACTCAGCCGTTTACCACACGGCGGGTGCAAGATTTGAATATTAGATACTTTTGATATATTTGAAGTTTGTAAATAAATAAAATAAATAAATCTATGGGATACTTAAACACACGTTAGTCTGTCCCCAAAGTAAGTAACTTGATACTTGCGTTATTGGTGACACACAACTGTAGTACACTGATATAATTTTAAATACAGAATTATAATATACACCCATACTCGTATGACCAACAAATTGGTGTTAGTGAGTGTTGGTCCTCGGTGGGAATCGAATCCGCGATCTGCGGAGCTGAAGGCAGGGTCGCTGCCAACTGCGCCAAAGGGCGAAGTAAAGTTAATAGTTGTTAAGTAACTGTCTGGAACGGTTTCACGGTTTACTCATTGGACCAATATTGATGAAATTGTTACAATTAAAGCTTATATGCCGCGGTAACATATACGATGAAAGAATTCCCGATGGAATTACAGGCATCATTGAGTTTTCTGTTAAAACTTATGTCTCTAATTGATAATTGCAATTTATCACACGTTTTCTGTCAAGGAAAACATCGTGTGGAAATATGCATATATCTAGAGAACTTTAGAGATATGTGTAACCTACCAATCCGCATTGGAGCAGCGTGGTAGGTCTTAGCTCCAATCCTTCTCCCAGAAAATTTAGAGAGGAGATCATATGCCCAGTAGCGGGATAGTAACAGGCCGTTACTTTACTTTTTTATTTAACGGCCTGGAATTGAGTCCTTTAAGGCCTTTCATAAATATACAATTGGTTCTCTTAAAACTACTTAACTATCTATATTACATATATTTTTTAACTAAACTATTTACAATTTGCTTAGAATTAATATGTACAAGTTATATATTGTTTCATGTGCAAATTTCAGGGACTAATAACACCGCAAATGTTAAAGAAACTCCAGCAAGAACTATCTACGGAAAAAACCGACAGAAGAACAAAAGGAAGTAGGAATAGAAGAAAGTAGTATTTTATGCAGTATATACAAAATCAATGTACTTTAAATATAGTGAATGTGATTGGATGTGTAATAAAGTATATCAGTGAATAGACTATAACGTTGTTTCATTTTAGAAATTTAAATTTAACTCCCATATTATACAGAGTGGTATCGATTATAAGAAATTAAATGAATGCACTGATCATGTGTACGTAGTAGATAACTTTGCCACGATTCAATCCTAAATTTCATTTTATTCTAATGTAATTTTCGAAGAAAATAATCTTTGAATATATATATAGATAGACTCCACGACAAAATGGAATAGCTCTTGATGATGCTTCGGTTGCGGGGCCAAACGATTGTTGAGTTTGTGATAGTGAACGTGTGTAGTGCTTGTGCATTGTGGTGGCAGTGGTGGTGGTTTTTACATGTGTTTTCACGAATCCTGCATGTATATGTATGTCGATAGATAGATTTTCTATTTACTTTATCGGGGATTATAGCAAAATAATTTCATTATTACTTTTGTATTATGGATCTCCGCAAAGTCACGCCTAATTCTATAAATTATATATAGAATTCTCACAGCTTATTAATATATAAATTAATAACCCATAGCGGATAGCCCAGCGGCGAGACCGTGCGACTCTAGAGACGATCATGGGTTCAAACCCCGGGCAGGCACCAATGAGTTTTTGTATTAAAAAACTTGTGTCTAATTGATAATTGCGATTTGTCACACGCCTTTCGGTGAAGGAAAACATCGTGATGAAACCTGCATATCTTTAAAGAATTCTAGAGATATGTGTAACTTACCAACCCGCATTGGAGCAGCGTGGTAGGTCTTAGCTCCACCCTTTCTTTCCAAAAATGGAGAGGAGGCCTATGCTCAGCAGTGGGATATTAACAGGTCGTTACTTACTTACTTTCTTACTTGCTTATTTGTCATAAACTATGTTATAATTATCATATCGAGGTTGTTATTGATTTATAAATAATTATTGAGATTATAAGCAAAATTAACCTCGACATCATTTGACCGACTACCAATAAATGTGGGAGATAATTTTTATTACAACAAAACAACGCAGAAGCGCAAACAGATCAATTTTTAGTAATGATTTTAAACTTACATTATAAATATATAAGACAATTACTCACACGGTCGTCCGTCCTTAAGGTAAGTAACTTAATACTTGGTTTATATGTAACAGACAACTGTTAAATTGGTATTTAAAATTCTATACGTATACTAATACGTATATAACTTTAAAAAAATAATTATAATAAATACACCAATATTCGAAGAAACAACTTTTTTTTATAAATTTTCGGATAAATTTATAGAATTAGGCGTTACTTTGCGGAGATCCATAATACAAAAGTAATAATAAAATTATTTTGCTATAATCCCCGATAAAGTAAATAGAAAATCTATCTATCGACTATCCTTTTTTTCATACCCATGCAGGATTCGTAAAAACACATGCAAAAACCTCCACCACCGCCACCACAATACACAAGCACTACACACGTTCACAATCACAAATCACTGTCACAATGTTCGGAAATAGAACCCGCGACTCTCGGAGCTGAAGAAAGAGTATTGATTATTTATCTGATCTATTGACTCTTTAGATTTTTTTTTAAAACCTAGTTCATTACTAATTTAAATATAATATTTCCGAAACATATTAGATTTTTAATAATTTTTTTTAATACACTTGAAAGTGTAATTCCATATAGATTACAATTTATTTTAACAACGGCATTATTTTTTTTATATTTTCTAATTGATGGGATCTATACAATGTTAATTTTAATAAGTCGTTGAAACGCACTGCATTGCCCGAACTCTGAGAAATTAACAGAATGTTACATTTAAGTGAGGTCCATATTACACTTGTATTAATAGTTTATAGTTAACTATCTTATCAAATGCTACAACGTAAAATACAGTAAACATGTTGTTTTTGATTAGTTACAGAAAGAGGGTAGTAACGTTCACATAACGTGCGCCGTCAGTAACAGTTTAACTTTAAGATGATAACTGTGAAAGTGTTTTACATATTAACGTCGATATTTGTTTTGAATGAAAATGGTGATGGTACGAATTAAAAATTAGTGAACGTATTTTACAAATAAGGTTAAATAGTCATTGTTTTAAAAGATTTTCGATTTTCGTTTGATATTTTACAGCATTTAGAGTATTTGATTTCGATGGGAGTGAAACCATATTGGCATCCGAAAATGAAAATATAATAATACAATGCAAGGCTGATTTCCCAATGACTTATTGTGGTTTCGTTCATCCAAGTGGAAAAAGACTATCGTAAGTTTATATTCTAATTGCATTTCTTTATATATTTTATATCAAAATATTATTTTAAATAAATATTTTTTGTTAAAAGGCAACCGAAGTTAATAATATAAAATCTTTCAAGCATTGTTATTATTTACAAAAAACCTTTATGGATCTAAAGATCACCTTTATGGATCTGCATTTCCTTTTCTGAGAAAAAGCTAAATATGTTAGACAAACTAATTGTTAAATAAATGAAACTTTATTTTAGACAACTTTTTTTTAGTGTGAGTTAGATTTTAACAACAGCGCTTTTTGTTAATATCAGTATTAAGTGTTAGTATTAGTTAAGAACTTCCGGGAGTACTACTTTTTCACAATCACGTCTTGGTAAAATGTTGCATCATAGACAAGTCCATCGTTACACGACATGATTTTTTTTTTTCGAACTGACTGTATGCTGTTAGCCCTAATGGCTTTTACAGCGTCACCGGGCGGGACGGGCGAGCGCAGAAGCATCGCCGAAGTTGCGAAATGCAGGGAGTAGAGCGCAGAAGCTCTACTTAAGTCGGGGAACGTCGTCCTAAGGGTGCCTCCTGTGAGGCCGGACCACGGCTTAGGGCGACGCGTAGTAGAGGGTTCATGGTATGACTTATATTAGTCATTGCGGCGTCGGAAGTGTGGCGAGAAGCCACGACCGACCGACGTCAGAAAACTGGGACCTCGTCTTCGCCGGCGAAGACGCTGTGTGAGTGTATTACGTGTTTCTGTGTTGGCGATCGTTATTTGATCGTCGGGGTCATACAGGACGCTTTTTGGACGCCTGTATTTTCGATGGCCGGACCTAACTGGGATGTAGGTAGAAGCAACTGAAATCAGGGGGTTCGGGTGTGCCTCAGATTTCTCGAAGTAAGATTTCGAAAAACGTTTAAAGAGGTGAGTAATGGTAGGGAGATCGAGGTCTTTATGGAGGGTCAACGTTCCGCATGAACCACGGACAACCAGTGGCTGTCCGCATAAATCGGTTCTGTAGTCTTTGGAGCCTGAGCAATCTGACTTTTGAAACGTGCGCGAACGCAACGCTCGCATAGGACATTATTGGTCTTATGCAAGTTTTGTAGAGTGTCACTTTGTTGCGGAGCGACATCTTACTTTTCTTGCATAACATCGGATAAAGTCGTCCCATGACATACGCAGCCTTATTGCAGACTATGTGTATGTGCTCGTGGAAGGTCATGGAAGGTTGAAAGGTGACACCTAGGTACTTGACTTTCTGTTGCCAGTGAATCGGTGTAATGACATGATTACATCTTAAGAATACTATTGTAGCTGAACTGCAGTTTTGTTAGTGAGCGTGCGGTCTTGTTCAGTGTTATTACGTTTTGAAAACAACTTGTTTACGTATGAGCGAACATTTGACGCAGATCGAAACCGCGGTTGCACCAACAATGTTCTAAAGCCGTTATTATATATTTTACAATCCTTGCTTTGATAAAATTTACTGTAAAAGCTTGCAGTCATTTTTGTCAAACCATGGTGTTGGTTTTATATCGAGAATCCTCTCGCTCTCCAAATTGTCATAAAGACAATTTTTAACAGATTGTCATTGCCTTTTCGCAAATATGTCGGAATATATCCAAATTCGCTAAGCACAGAAAATTAATAATCATATGAATATTAAGCTTCAAAACATCTTTATCCACGTATATCTTCCTATACTGATAATATACTTTATTCAAAAATGATACCGTGTTTAGTTTATTCACCAATTTTAATAACAACGCAATATTTTTTTTTTATTATTTAATATAATTTCTCATTCATCTACTAATACTATAAATCCAAAAGTATGTCCGTCTGTCTAACGCCTTTCGGCCTAATACGCTAGACCAATTTTAATGAAATTTAAGGTTACTTTTACTCTCGGGATGATGCGATCAAAGTTGCGGCTTCTCTGGTTTGGGGCTGAGATTAATGATAAATTTGAAGATTTTTTATATTTGATCTTAAATAGTACGACAGAACTTATCCTTTCAATAAAAACAGATTTACAGATCACGCTGTTAATGATGGTAAATGTGTCCAAAAGATACGGGCCACTAAAGCTGACAACGGGGAATGGGGATGCCATATAGGAAGAAAATCTGTACGCCTTGAAACGATAAAGAAAATAAAAGTTCGTATTGTAAATGAAGTAGCCGCGATAGAACCAAATATAACAGGAAAGCTTGAGAGACCAGTAACTTTGGCCTGTGCTACCACAAAGGGACTTATGCCGTTGAGCTACTGTCGATTCGAACCGCCTAATGGGAGATCTTTTAACATAGACTCAACAGTCACTAAAAAAGTGTAAGTAATGATTTTTGAAGCTTCGTTAATAATTTTGCCTTTGCTTTAAGATAAAAAAATACATAATTTTTAGGCGTAATGCCCTAGAACAGGGATCGGCGACCTGCGGTTACTTTCGCCGAAGCATCATGACTCCACTAAAAAATTGCGAAGCTAACATATATTCTGATGGTACTTCGGTTGCGGGGCGAAAAGATTATTGACTTTGTGATAGTGAACGTGTGTAGTGCTTGTGTATTGTGGTGGCATTGGTGGGGGTTTGTAGAGCATGTGTTTTTCGAATCCTGCATGTATCAGGTATGAAAACGAATAGTCCACTCTACAGTTAGCATTATAGATATTTTCTATTTACTTAATCGCGGATTATAGCAAAATATATTTATTATTACTTTTTCTTATGTATATCCACAAAGTAACTTCTAATTCTATAAATTATTCAACAAAGTTAATGTCAATTTTCGACATAATTATTTTTTTATTTTTTCATAACACTTGTGATTTCATAACTCAGTACTCAGGAAAACCGACATTTTAAAATTCTATATCGGTTTGTATGTAAGCATCCAGTACCTAAATATCATCAATGTCTACTGTATACTTTTGCATTTAAATTATTACTACGTTTACAGTAAGATTACCATAAAATGCGGCTCAAAAATATGATTGGTATGCATAACATACATATTGAAATAACGTTCAAAACTTATAAAACAAATATTTAATAATATGTTATTGACGAGAACAACAAAACATTTTCGCTGATTACGACATCGTAAGTTCAATCACCGATGTAAATGATTTTCTGAGGTCAAACATTTATTATACGTATAATAACAACCCTATGGTTTCAATATGATTATGTAACGTTGGATTGTCTTATCACCAAAAATATGCCTGCACTTTAATATAGGTCGTGTGACCGTCTATAATCGGCACAATGATCGTGTAAATTCTTTTGGATCGACAACATCTACTGTTGTTTCGGAAAGCTGTTCCTACCGAGAAAAGCCAGCAAGAAACTCGGCGGTTGCTCTTTTCAATGAATAATTCTTATTACTAATTACATATAGTTATTAATGTTTTGTACAGGGTCGAGGAGTAGTATCCACGCATTCTGATCGTCTAAGTAATCCTCAATAGTATAGTAGGCTTTCTGTATTAGTCTTTTTAATAATTTTAACAGTAATACTGTTTTTAAACTGCTGTACTGCTCTACTGTTTTAACGGTAAAGTTAAAGTAGATTGCGAAATTTTATTATAGAAGAATGTCCACACAATTGTACTAAAGGGTTACAGAGTGCAACGATCGTAGAGATTGTTGTATCGAATGTGTAGTGCTTGTGTAATATTTGGTGTTGGTTGTGCATTTTGTGACGTACTGTTACTAATTCTGCATTTCCATATAAGATATGAGAATGGATTGCACTTTTTACTAATAAGCTTAATAAGCGGGCTATAGCTAAATATTTCTATCATTATTTTGAATTATTGTCCAGATTTATTTACAACAACATAGAGATTATTTCTAACAAGCTTTCCATTTCTGAATCGCACAATATAGATGAAAAGTGATTAGATTGTTCACCCTTTCTGTTTCAAATATTTGTTTTAACAGTTAATGGTAAATAGATTGCTGCAAGCATACCACTAATAAACATTGTTTCAGTTCCATTATGGGCAAGTACTATTTCCCTTTGAACGCCAGCCTTGACCGTGGTGACTGCGCCGTTACCATCAACAGAGTCCAATACGAAGATATAGGCCTTTGGACTTGCGGTGTTGGTCTAGATGACGGCAAAGAGCACATCGATGTTATTAACTTGGAAGTCGAAGGTTCGTAGACGTATGTTTATAATGATAATTTTATGCGTGAATATAAAAATAAAATAATGTCACTTGTAGAATAGATCGCAATCTTTTTATTTCCTAAGTTAAGGTAACTATATTTTCTAGCAATGTTGTTGATACCCATAACGCTGTGGCAAGCTGACACCGTGCGACTCTTTCGAGTCCGAAGAACAAAGTTACATTTCCTATGCTTATATATGAGAGATGTGACTTTATTTTTCGGTTAGGGTGACATTTTCAAACTCCGGGCACCAGTGAGTATCTTTGATAGCACTTATGTGTCTAGAAAACATTGTGAAGAAATCTCCGTATATCTAGACTATTTTGGAAATATTTGTAACATTCACTTTGCGTATCGTGGTGGTTCTTAGGTGCAATACTTCTCTAAAAATGGAGAGAGGAGGCCTATGCCCTGCTATGCAAAAAATAAGAAAATCTCTTAAAAATGGCCAATAGGTATATTTTAGCAACGCTATCCTTAATTAAATAAGTTTAACGCAAAGATCTAAATCATCAAATCTAGATTTTGAAAAAGAGATTTTATATGTATATTTTATAGATTTAATTAAATCCAATACAAATGACAAACTGTCTTCGTAAATACGTAGTTTGTATGAGTAAAGTGGATATTGGATCATCTAACGAAACAAATTGTTGGATACACTTTCAGTTGATGTTTTTTTGTTGCAAAACTTTTAGGTATGTACAAAATGTCTACAGCTTCAACGACTGGTGTTACGTTAGGTGCAATCTTAATAGCAGCTGTGCTTGGTTCTCTCGGATACATAGTTTGGAAAAACAGACGATTTTTGGGCAGTACATCAGCTGCGCCAGAAGCGATCGAGATCCAAGAAATCCCTCGACCGGCCTCAAGAAGTCCGAGTCAACAAAGACATATACCGATTATTGTAATCCAGTCACCGTCTACACCCGGGGGTCCTAGGTCGTCGCCACTTATGTCAAAATCTCTGAGCCCCACTTAAAACGCCCGAACATATTCTTAGTCCGTAAAGTATAAGTATTAAATGTAATCGTAAATGATAAATTCCAATCCTATTATGTAACGGAATTTAAATTTTGCCTTAAGAGAATGCAGATTTTTGTTTTAATATAATAAAAAGATTGATATTAATATAGTGTAATTTGTAATACTAACGTAAAAAATATTGCTAGTAAATTAAAACTGTTATAAAGTTTGTGGTTTCATTTAACTTTGAATAAAAGGAAAATAATGTTTAAGTTATTATTTAAGATTATTAGGACTTCAATTTCTGCTTATGAATAATTAGCTATCAGAAACAGTAAAATGCTATGTAGCAAAAAAATACTTTTCGTTGCTTATCATTCAAGCTTTAAATATTCTATGTAAAGATTTTCTTATACATGACATTGGGCTTAGTACATCCTACTTCCTATTAATATTATAAATGCGAAAGTTTGTGAGTATGGATGGATGTTTGTTACTCTTTCAACGGCGAATCCGCTGAACCAATATCGATGAAATTTGGCACAATATTCCTTATACACCGGGATAACATCCTGTTAATTCCACAGGAATTAGATAAAATTGAAAATTTCAATATGTACACTAGTCTTTGATTGAAAAGCACCTCCTTATTGTTAACCTATCAAAGTTATTATTAAACTAGAGATTTTATTTATAAACGTAAAAGTTTTTTTAAAGTAGAGAGAGGAGCCACCCTCAAATGTGTCCATCGACAATAAAGACAAAGCAAATGAGATTTATTATCTCTCTTTTTTGTATGTATGATTAGACAAAAATAAGCATATGAGTTTTATCTTCCCACTTATTATTTGATGCGACATTCTCATTTACATGCCTACCTATGACTTCCTATAATGGTTTTAAGTTTTTTCTATTGTAGACAATTGAAATTTTATCAACGACTACACATCATAGTTGTTAGTAATCTGTGCAATTTAGGATTTTATATTTTAGTCAATAGTCAGTAATTTATGATTTTTATATGCAGTAAGTAGGTAGAACATATTATAGTGGTCTATGTTAGACATAGTGTATCGTCTATGGTAGCCTGGTAGGTAATATTTGCAAAATATATTGTATCGTCTATGGTAGCCTGGTAGGTAATATTTGCAAAACAAGGTTTTTAAAATTACGGATGATTACGGGCAATACTCTATTAACTAAGCCAATGTATAGATTGTAAAATGTCTTCAGATGCTTTAAATTTGTGTCGTCGTAAGCTTAACGAAGTTTTGGGCGACAAATCTACGAAATATTTTAATCACATGAAGCAATGGTTTCGTATGAAACTTACAAAAGAAGAATTCGATACTGAAGCTCGTGCTCTGTTGAATCTCGACCAAGTTCGGTATCATAATGAATTTTTATTGGCACTACTCAATAAAGTTGAAGGACTGGCTGAAACATCGATAACAATTGCCCACGACAAAGCAATTTCTCAGAGTAGAAATAGTAGACCACCTAAAAGAAGCTCTCGAACGTCAGAGAAAACGAACTTTGAATCTGCGGACTTGTTGGAATATTTGCCCCCAAATTCACCTCCTGGAGCAGGCAGTGATGGTGTCAAATATGCATCGCAAGTAAGTAAACTTTATCGGCTCATAATCATGTTAAGTTAATTATAAAATGTATTTATTTCGTTTTAAATATTACCTACTTTTTCGATATGTATTTACAATTTGTAATTAATAATTTGGATTTGCAGGAAATATTTCTCCCAGACCATGCATTGGTAGTTGGGCGTTTTATGCTTGCTGCTTGGGAGCTTGGATTAGAAGGTGCTGAGGATGATGCTGCCGATATCATAGTGGTTGCAGTCCAAAATTTTCTTAAAAATATAATTAGTGCTGTAATATCACAAAGAAAAGGTTATAAGCTGCGTAATAAAAGATTTAAGTATGATCTAGGTGGAGAGATGCCTAATATGTGGCTACGAAATAGTACTAAGCTATATGACCCTCAGGAAGAGGGTCGCGTTAATTTAGATGATAGTGTAGATGCTTTAGGTCCCAGATGTCCACCCACTATAGATGAAGTTGAACAGTCTGCAGCATTTGAAATAGCATGCAGGTATATATATTTTTCTACTATCATTTTTTATTGTGAAAATCTTTTATAATTTGTTAAATATTCATAATATGTTTTCAGTGGGCCAAGTGCAGAGCCAAATGATGATATTTTAACAATTGAAGAGTTTTACAACACCCTGCTGACACATAAAAATGTAATTGTAAGCCATTCTGTGTATGCAGTAAATATGGAGAGAATGGCTGTCATGTTAAATCACCCTAGCTATTAAGGTATATTTGTATTATATTTAAATAGGAGTAAGTCCATATTCATTTAGTATATTACTTATTTAGATTAGTTTTTCCTTGATCTTGTATATAGAGCTGAGTAAATATTTTTTATTTCATTTCACATATTTCCATAGGTGCAGATGAGGGTTTTACTGTTATATCAAGTGCTTGTTTTATCGAGTCTAACCTAAAAGCTCTGATATACTTACCAATATCTTAATTTAGTGACATTTTTATAAAAAACTATTGGTAATTGCTCTTGACTTTGAACTGGTGACCACCTGGTACTAAATCACACATCCTCATTTTTCAGAAATCACAGCTCAGAATACTTATCTTAGTTTTTGTCCCATATAATTAAAAAAATATTTAAAAGATATAAAGTTTGTCAGCAATAATTTACTCTCTACATATATCACTACAAAACTAAAAGTATATAATGTAAGAATAAAAATAAAACAACCAATACCATATAGGACATTTTTATAAATTGTATTTTAAGCTAAATCCCTTTACTTACTTATAATATTTAACAAACTATTTTCATAATTTGCTTATGGTATATATCTATCTACAATAAAAGATATGTGATTTATAAAGTGGAGCTAAATCAAAGTTCATCCATAAAGCAATTTTATATAAATTCAATAAATAATTACAGTGATATGAGTGAAGTTTAGTGATCTCAGATTGTAAACTAATAAAAGAAGTGGTTGTAAAAATAAATAAAAATATCATCAAAAATAATTTTTACCTCTCTTATAGATCTTTTTTCCCAAAGTGAAGTAGGTGGTCATTATTGTAATTTATAAGCCTTTGCTTTAATTTTTAACATTACTTTTTTTTACTATTATATATTTTTGTTTGCTATTATAACAAGTAATTTATAGATTTTGTGGTAGTATCACAATTAGGGTTACCATCAATTCTTTATAATAAGTTATAGTTCGTTATTTCTAGAAATTTTACTGTATAATTTACGAAAACAATGAAGGATAAAAATTACTAATTCATACTTTATATCGCATGATTTCATTGCTATGGGATTTTGAAATGTTACGTACGACTACGTATTTTTTCGTTAAACGAAATCAATCAATTGATGCTAACTGTTAAAAGCAATAAAAAAAAATGTTTTATAAATTGTGTTTTACTCTGATAGGATTTACTTTTTTTTCATAGCTATGTTAAATGTACTTTAATTGCAAAGAAAAAAAGGTGCCAACCCTAATTACAATAGTAAAACCTCTGAACGTCGATTTTTTATCTCCAAATTTTCTATGATCTATAGTTATTATTCATTAGAAATAGTAATAAATACTTTGGTGGATACAATGGTATAATATTTGTTATGCTAAAACTAATAAGTAATTATGAAATAAGGCTTAACAATAAACACCTTTTGCCTTTTTTATACCATATTGTCTACAGTGTTAGCAGCTTTTTGTTCTTGATTTTAGTTTGATGTTTACGCCACTCTCACTCCTTAAGATAAGTTCTGAGCACAATCCTGGTTCCTTACGATCTACTGTAGAGATTACGAAGTGTCTTACAATACTCGCCACTGTAACTTTAATTTCCATCATTGCGAATTTTTGCCCTTAAAAAAAAATAGAAAATATAAATTTCATACTAACTAGACAAAGTAATGTATATTCATAATAAGAAAAGTTTACAAGTCTACCTAAAATCATTCAAATCAAATCAAATCAAATCAAATCATATTTATTGTGAATACAGTAATTATAGATGTTATAAAAGTAATTATTTAAACCAATGTATTCTACCATTACAATATGGTGTACAATATTATGCAGTAATTATAATTAATCTATATTTTAAATTAAATATTAAATTATATTATCTAATTATTGAGAAAATCATTGATTGTGTAGTAACATTTAGTAATTAATAACATTTTTAGCGCACTTTTAAAATTATTAATTGACGGAAGTTTTTTAATATCGTTGGGTACTTTATTATATATATTAACTGACATGCAAAATACACTCTTATTCATAAGAGCAGTTTTAGAAGGAACAATTCGCAATCTAAGTGGGTATCTTTTATTATTCAAATTTTCAAATGTGTTGAGATTAGTATGAACATACACAGCTGTTTCAAAAATGTATAATGAAGGGAAAGTTAATAATTTTAGTTGCTTAAAGTGCAGTTGACAACTATCAGTCCAATGTAAATTTAAAATAGCTCTGACACATTTCTTCTGTGCTCTGAAAACTGTATCCATCTCTGTTGAATTACCCCAAAACATAATTCCGTATCTCAAAGTTGATTCCACGTAGCCATGGTATGCAGACAGTAATGTTTGAATATTAGCAATTTTGCTAAGATTGTATAGAGCATAAGAGAATTGATTTAGTTTTTTGCAGATTCTCTGTACTTGTGGTTTCCATTTTAAATTATTATCTAAAGTAATACCCAAGAATTTAGTCGCTGTAGTTTCTGCTATTTGAACGCCCTTATAGTTAATATTTATATTTTTTATGTCCGTTTCTTTCCAATTAAAAAACATTAGCTTTGTCTTATCGAGATTAATTTTTAAATTATTGTTTGTTAACCATTGAATTATGCTACTTAATGAATTATTTATTTCTTCTTCATAATTTATCCCTGGGTTCCTTTGAAATGTAATGGTACAATCGTCAGCAAATAGAACCATTGGCTGGGTAATAGATGTCGGAATATCGTTGATATATATTAGAAAGAGCAATGGCCCTAAAATACTTCCCTGTGGTACACCTGCATGCCAAGCGTGGTGATTATTGGCAAAATAACCTTCATGGATAAAAACAATAAGCCACAGCCCCTAGTTCCCGGCAGCCCCGCTATTCCCAGCTCTGGCAGCGGTTCGGGTAACGGTGGGGCAGGGGGTGTTAAGAATCTCCGGAAGAGATTCCGCTGCCAACCCCGACGACTGGACCTGGCAACGTACAACGCACGCACTTTGAGGGAAGACGAAAAGATACTCGAGCTGGAAGAAACAGTAAGCAAGTTGCGGTGGGACGTGATAGGATTATCTGAAGTCCGAAGAGAGGGGGAGGAGACGATGATCCTAAAATCCGGCAACTTGCTTTACTACCGGGAGGGAGAACAACAGTCCCAGGGTGGTATCGGGTTTCTCGTCCACAAGTCCCTTGTAAACAACATTGTTCAAGTCGAGAGTGTGTCGAGCAGGGTCGCGTTCCTTATACTCAGAATTACCAAACGGTATTCGCTGAAGGTCATACAGGTTTACGCACCGACATCGGCACATCGAGACGAAGAGGTGGAGGCCATGTATGAGGATATATCTAGAGCCATGCATGCCTCCAAAACCTTCTACACTGTTGTTATGGGGGATTTCAACGCAAAACTGGGCAGGCGAAGCGGCACAGAGGTGAGAGTAGGGCAATTTGGATACGGGCAACGGAACCACAGGGGTCAGATGCTGGCCGATTTCTTGGAGAGAGAGGACCTCTACATGATGAATTCTTTCTTCAAGAAACGGCCGCATCGAAAATGGACCTGGATAAGTCCCGACGGTTCCACGAGAAACGAGATTGACTTCATCATGTCGACCAGGCGTCATATATTCAATGATGTCTCTGTGATCAATACTGTGAAAACCGGGAGCGATCACCGTCTGGTTAGAGGCACATTGAATATATGCGTACAGCTGGAAAGATCCGGACTGGTGAAGTCTACGCTCCGACCAACTCGAGCTCATATCCAAAACCCCGAGAACTTCCAACTCGAGCTGATGAATCGCTTTGACTGCCTAGCTGACTGCGCTACTGTGGACGATGTAAACAACAGGCTGGTGGAAACTGTCCATACGGTGGGGTCCAAATTTTATAAGACACACCGTAAGAGAACCAGTAAATTCTCGACCCAGACTCTCAAACTCATGGATGAGAGGAACGAAATGAGGCTACAGTCTTCTGTAGACGCGACACGCTACCGTCTGATCAATAGACAGATTTCTAAGGCGCAGAAATGCGACCTGCGACACTTCAACACCGAATACATTCGAGGTACTATTGAGCGTAACAGGGGCTCAAAAGTGTTCGCAAGAGATCTGTCTATTGGGCAGAGGCAGTTAACGCGATTGAAGACCGATACTGGTAGTATCATTTCATCTCGTCCTGAGATTTTGAGAGAGGTTGAGAGGTTCTATGGGCAGTTATACACCTCAACACAACAGCCTGTTGTCAATTTGGCAAAAGACCCAAGAGCCAAGTTGACCCGACACTATACCGAAGATATCCCGGACGTCAGCCTATACGAGATTAGTATGGCTCTCAAACAACTTAAGAACAACAAGGCTCCAGGTGATGACGGAATCACTACCGAACTCCTGAAGGCGGGTGGTAAACCGGTACTTAAAGTCCTTCAGCGATTGTTCAATTCCGTCATTCACGAAGGCACTATGCCGGAAGCATGGTACAGGGGCGTGGTGGTTCTCTTCTTCAAGAAAGGTGATAACACCTTATTGAAGAATTATAGACCCATCGCGCTGCTGAATCATGTTTATAAGTTGTTCTCGAGAGTCATAACGAATCGTCTCGCTCGTAGGTTCGACGACTTCCAGCCTCCCGAACAAGCCGGTTTCCGAAAAGGGTACAGTACCATAGACCACATATTCACGCTGCGGCAGGTTATACAGAAAACCGAGGAGTATAACCAGCCACTTTGCTTGGCGTTTGTGGACTATGAGAAGGCCTTTGATTCGGTGGAAACATGGGCTGTGTTAAGATCGCTCCAGAGATGCCGAATCGACTATCGGTACGTCCAAGTGTTGAAGTGTTTGTATGAAAACGCCACAATGTCTGTCCGTATCCAAGACAAAACTACGAGACCAATCCAAATGCGGCGAGGTGTGCGACAGGGAGATGTCATCTCCCCGAAGCTGTTTACCGCTGCATTGGAAGATGTCTTTAAGCTTTTGGATTGGAACGGATACGGCATCAACATCAACGGCGAGTACATCACTCACCTTAGATTTGCCGACGACATAGTCGTTATGGCAGGCTGTCTGGAGGACCTTAACGCAATGCTCGACGACCTCAGCAGAGTATCTCAACAGGTGGGCCTTAAAATGAACATGAGTAAGACGAAAATCATGTCAAACTCACATGTTCCGCTCCACCCGGTCATTGTTGAGAACTCTGCACTCGAAATTGTAGACGAGTACATATACCTGGGACATACGGTCCAGCTGGGTAGGTCCAATTTCGAGAAAGAGGTTAGCCGCCGAATCCAACTCGGATGGGCAGCGTTCGGGAAGCTACGCGAGATCTTTACGTCCGAAATACCTCAGTGTCTGAAGACCAGGGTCTTCGAACAGTGCGTGTTGCCAGTGATGACCTACGGATCTGAAACGTGGTCGCTCACTATGGGCCTTATAAGAAAGCTCAGAGTCGCTCAGCGGGCGATGGAGCGAGCTATGCTCGGAGTGTCTCTACGAGATCAAATCAGGAATGAGGAGATCCGTAGAAGAACTAGAGTCACCGACATAGCTCAGCGTGTCGCGAAGCTGAAGTGGCGCTGGGCGGGGCACATAGTGCGGAGAACCGATGGGCGCTGGGGTCTTAAGGTGCTGGAATGGCGACCCCGCACCGGAAAGCGCAGCGTCGGTAGACCCCCTACGAGGTGGACAGACGACCTCAAAAAGGTCGCAGGGAGCCACTGGATCCAGGCAGCGCAAGATCGTGTGGTGTGGCGATCCCATGAAGAGGCCTATGTCCAGCAGTGGACGTCCATCGGCTGAAGAATGAATGAATGGTACACCTGATTCTAATATTTTGGGAGTCGATTTAAATGTTATTTCTGTATACTTAGTTTTGGAGATATTTGTTATTTGTGTTATTTGATGTCTATCCGTTAAGTATGATTCTATAAGATCCAAAACTATACCGCGAATACCGTATTGAAACAATTTATTTAAAAGAATTTTATGATCAACACAATCAAATGCTTTTGACATATCCATGTACAAAGCAGCTACTGGAATTCTCTTATCAATACAAGTCGTGACTCTATGTAAAAAATCATATATTGCTAAATTTATTGACTTATTTTTTCTAAAACCCTTCTGTTCACTGGCCAAAATATTGTTATCCTCGAAGTATTTGTTTAGTCTCAAATATATAACCTTCTCAAAGACTTTTGCAAATATCGGAATGAGCGCTATAGGTCGATAACAATCAACTTCTTGTTTATTGCCTTTCTTAAATAATGGTTTTATAACTGATATTTTTAAGGCATTGGGAAATACACCACGTTCTATGCAAAGATTGATTATGTGACATAATACATTAGCAGTGGCAGAGAAAGTGTCTTTAACCACTTTTGTAATTATTCCATCATAACCCACACTCTTTGTGTTTTTAAGCGAATTGATTGTTTGAAATAATTCATGTGTAGTAACAGGAACCATGAACATTGATGATGACTAAATGGCTAAATGTACTATCCAGAACATTATGTAATTGTTTTTTCTTTCAACCTTTTAGCTGAGTGTCCATTGAAGTTAATATTTTTAGGATATATCGAATAAGAGTTTCGATATAAAATGTAAAATTTAAAGTTTAGAAATGGCAATTTAATATTTTTCCAATATATCCGAAAAAGCGAAAAGACAGTTATTGGACGCACTTCAAATAAAATGTTAAATAGTGCACGATGATATTGGCTTAGTATGGTAGTGTCGGAGATAAAACAGGTGATAAGTAGACCGCCATTTCTGTGCAAAGGTAGCGAAATTTGTATGCCGGTTTTCTAATCATTGAGATCACATTGTTTCGGACTAGTTTCCTAGTGATCATCATCGCATGCCATTCCTGAATGTGATGTTCATTGGCATCCAGCGTGATACCAAATTTGTCATCTTGCTGGATTTGCTCCAAATACATCTTTACTGGGCTGTGATAGCCCAGCGGTGAGACCGTGCGACTCTTTCGAGATGAACACGAGTTCAAACCCGGGCAGGCACCAATGAGTTTTTCTATTAAAACTAATGTGCCTAATTGATATTGCAACTTATCACACGCTTTTCGCTGAAGGAAAACATCGTGAGGAAACCTGCATATCTCGTAGAGATTTCTGGAGATATGTAAAACTTACCAATCCGCATAGGAGTAGCGTAGTAGGTCTTAGCTCCAACCCTTCTCTCCAGAAACGGAGAGAGGAGACCTATTCCCAGCAGTGGGATTGTAACAGGCCGCTTTACTTTTTTACATCTTTACTGATTAGTTTAAGACCTATGAGCATCTAAATAGGATTTGCCTCTAAAGTAAACATTATTAAAATATTTATGTTTATATTGTTTTACCAATACAATTCCTCGGTCCCGCGCTGAACGCGAGCCAACTGAACGCATTCCGTGTATCGGCGGCCATTTTGGTATGCCGTTCCGGTCGAAACTCCATAGGGTTGTCATATAATTCAGGATGTCGATGCATTTCGAAAATATTTATTATCACAGATGTGTTTTTCCTTAATTGTAGACCTGCTACTTCTGTGGATATTAAATAGTACGGTGAGTCACACTTGGACAGTGTATACAGTGGAGTTGCTACCGGAGGGCTAGACGGGGCAGTGCACCTACCTGGCAGTGCTCAGTCTCTGACTTACAAATTATAAATTGAACTAGTGCAAATTTTCTCCCACATCCGAAATATAAATAAAGTATATGCCAGAAATGTCTTTTTAATAATGTAAAAGTGATAAGGGACTCCGGCTCAATACGTTAGAGCAACTTGAGATAATAAAAAATAACAATGGTCACTTAATTAACGAGCAAGTAAATGTATCTAATTCCGTTTTGCTAAATGTGTTCGGAGGGGAGGGTATTGGTGGGAGTTGAACTATTTAAGACTGCTTGTATGGGTAGCGCGGCGCAGTACGATTTTTGTCGTGGAGCCTATCCTCCTGATGATGCTTCGGTTTCGGGGCGAAACGATCGTCGAGATTGTGGTGGTGGGTGTGTGTGCTGCTTTTGTGTGCGTTGTTGCTGGTGAATTGCGTCTTGGGGTGCATGTGGTGGCTTGTCCTGCATGTATAAGGTACGTAGATTTTGCCTGCTTCATACACATTGGCTTTGCATGCATTCACCTAACCCGTCCGGATTATAGCAAAGTAGTTAGTTCTGTTATATTGCTTGTAATATGGAATTCCGCAAAGTAACGCCTGCTTCTATAAATCATATAAAAATGTAAAAGTATTTTTACATAAAAACGTATTTTTATTTACAAAAATACAGGGGGATTACAAGTCTCTGTATTAAGACGAATCTGGAGTACGTCAAAATCGGAACATGACGACTACGACCACGATAGACACGTATGTTGACTAACTAATTGTACGTACTACTATTGAAAATATGCATAGTTTTAGTGAATAGTGAAACTTACTATTGTTGCAACTTACTAAGGAATTTGGAGGGTTTCAGCTCTAATCCTCCTTGCAATATAAACAGGGAGATTATACTTTTTGTGTTCTTAATTTTTAACCTAATATTATAAATGCCAAAGTATAATCCTACGTTCGACGAAGCAATTGATCGATAGATGATTACTGGAGGTATTTGACGGGTATAGGTAGGTAGGGTAAGGGTATCTCATTACGGTAAACCACACAAAGTTGGGAGAAGCTAGTTGTTATATATAATATGTATTTTTGTTACAATAATTTGCCTTATTAGTCTTTCTTTATGTATGTATCTTGTATTATTCTTTATGTATGTATCTTGTCTTATTAATATACTTTAACTTATATTAGAAGTCAATGCACTTCTGAGTAATGTTTCTGAAACATATCAAACAATAATTGAATTTTGACATACCACAATCTTTAGTAATTAGCCTTTCTATCATGGGGACGGAAGGATAAATTCTTAGGGCCTCTTTGATGACTAGCTCCAAATATTTCATCTGCTGGACTTCTCTGAAATAAAATAAATAAGAATAATAATATACTGATTCATGTGACACATTACATCACAGATAGATGTAATGTGTCACTTGGTAAAGATAATACGATAAACAATTATAGTGATCAGAGTCAATGAGAGTCATAGAATCCTCTTCTCTAATATTAATAATTCTTATGCGTACGTATAAGCCCTACGATTATATCACTTCGGAAAGAGCTCCCAACAAAATAATATACCGTTAAAAATTAGACGGCCAGTCGGCTTCTGTCGGCCTCGAGGAACTAACTCTAATTTTCATTAGTCACAAAATATGCTATACGCACGGCAGTTGCTATCCGCTAGTCATATTACACATTGTACTGTAAATGTCAAATGTAAGGAAAAAATATCGACCACAGCTGGGTGAAGGCCTCCTATTTCCTTCTAGAAAGAAGGGTAGAAGCTTAGAGCTGCTCACTCCGGATTGACTGCTAACACACAAATCAGGAATCGTTAAGAAATACGCAGATAGCTCCAATCCTTCTATCTGCAGAAGCCAGATGACTTCGCACCACTATGGAGTAGTAGCAGGCAATTACCTTGCTTCATTTATAAGGATGAAACACTTACGCATATTTAGGTTCAACATCTGAATCATCACCAAGAATGCTTCTTTGCTCCTCTAAAATTTTGTCCTGAATTTCAGGGTATTGTCCCAAACAATACAAAGTAAAGGCTATTCCTGACGTTGTAGTGTCGTGACCCTAGAAAGCATTTCCTTTATTATTCGGATTTAATTTAAAAAAATTTGAAAAAGCCATAAATATTTTGGGTGACGGATTCATATTCCTAGCAAACATCGTATAAAAATGGTGTATGACGTTTTTGAAGTGTCAATAAATTTAAAATTTGTTTTGTTTTCAAATTCTAGTGTTTTTATCCAGTTCGCCCTGTTCTTAAAAATTATACCTTGATCTCCGCTGATGAAGCAACCGTTTGCTATAAACTAAGAAATCGCTCACGCTATTTAACTACTTCCGGTTCAGCCATGTAAATTACAATTCTAAACCACAATTAAAAGCAATTAAGTCGTTTCATTCGTAATGACAAATAAATAGCGCAGCTGAAGTGTAAAGGTGTATTACACAGTGGAGTGAAATATTGGATCATTTGAATGTTAAAATTTTAAATTATTATAAATAATTCTACAGAATCCGAAAAAATGATTAGAAGTAGAGGTAGTTCAAGTGATATCACTTGAAATATAGCGCACGTTTAGTATTAAAGTGACCTAATTCAAAAAGTTGTTTTGTGGCAAATTGCAATAATGCGTAGCATAGCAACAACAACACTCGTGAGTGGTAAATAGACCCATAACTTTGAAGAGCAAGAAAACACTAGTTTTTTTTTTAAGTTCGTAGCATAGATATCATAGATGGCATTGAAATTAGATTTAGAATTTGTCAAACTCTATTAAGTCTAGTTTTGAATTAGGTTCCTTAATACTAAGCGTGCGATGTATATCTTTTTTATAAGCATGATTAGTCTTCGTTTTTTCATTCATTATCAAATAATGTTGACCTGGTAATTCTGAATGAATCACGTGGTCGCAGCATTTCTTTCAACATATATAAACGCATATGAAAATAGACTACACAGTGCCACATCCATACTTAAAAAAAGGTCACTGTGAATTTTGCCTTGGCGATTTTTGCGACTTGCAGGCCTACTCTTATTGCGACTCAATTAAAGACGTAAACTGATTTGTTTTACTTTTTCATACCATGACGTCTTAAAGACGCACATTTTAAGTCGTTGCCGAATGAGGACCTAAACTGGATCGCAAACGTATTTCATTCACTCTTTTTTCGTACCATTGGCTATTCAAATAAATTAAATTATGAACTAAATTTCTTAATCTAATTTTTCTAAAATTTAATTCTAACGAAATATATAAAAGTATGTTTTACGTAGATCGATAATAAACAATACAAAAACAGTTTATTGTTATGCTATTTGCTTATATTAGTTGCAAAATAAATTTAATTACTGTATTTCAAGAATATGAAGAAAAAAATAGTTTCGGAATGCGTTCTAAAAACTTTTGTGTAAAAGAGACAAGAGTTAACTCTAGTCCATATAACGTTTTCCTTTTCAAACATTACGACCCGAATGCAATCCATGGTACGAAAAGAAAGCAGTTGAGTTTAGGTACTGACTTTAAATTGAATCGTTTTCTAAAAGTTCATGGTAGGCCTACTGATTGGTCTAGCACGACGACTTATCTTAACGCGAATGAATCTAAATCGTACTAGGTTTTCAATGTAAACATTTGTACTATCGTTCATTAAAGTTTCAAGGCTAACTACGTATTAATGTGCTTTTAATTTAATTCTAACTTAAGAAACAATCACAGTGATCTATGCCAGATGAATATATATTCCTCACAAAAAATGGAGTATATACTTTATTTTGTAAATTTGAAATTTTATCTTAAGCACATATTCAATAAGAACTCGTTCAGCACAGCATTCTAAATTATCTTATAATTTATAATACTTCTTATGTGTATGTTTTATACAATATTTTCCAAGGTTTTTTTAAAGAACAAAAGCTTCAATAACGCCTATGGGAACAATTTGGCAGGCTTGTTTTTAAACTAGGAACAAATTTAACGAATTAACTTAAAAAACTTGGTCAGCAATCATTTGTCGTTTCTACTTGAATCGTTCCGAGGATTTGATATTATAAAAGGATTCTACTGCAAAAAGCTTGCTTACAAGATATATACATCTTGTTACTTTTAGTGAGTTACACGTTATATTGCAATAATTAATATGTATGAAAATACGAGTATATTGTAAAAGTTGATTGGTATAAATCATACCGCAAGGAAAAGGTGTAACGCCGTCTCTTTTAATTATTCTAACAGGATTGGCGGACGAGCATAGAGCGCTGCCGGTTGGATAATCTCGATACTGAGCACGCGAAATTTTAGATAAAACAAATTTTTTGTATCTTTTTCTATAGAAGCATACGGAATACCTGAACGGGCTTTACCTGACATACACATTAAATAGAGAAAAAAAGTAGCCGCCTAATTTTTGCTGGATTTTTTTTATTACATACACCCTAGTGCAGTGTAATCGACCGCGATAACAAAAGACGTTTATTTAACAATTTTTTCCGAACTGAATGTATGCTGTAAGCCCTAACGGCATTTACAGCGTCACCGGGTGAGACGGGCGAGCGCAGAAGCATCGTAGAGGTTGCGAAATGCCAAGAGTAGAGCGCAGAAGCTCTACCAGCGTCGGGGATTACAATGATATCCAAAACCAATAACCAAAAACGGCGTGTTAGTTTCAGTAATTCTGTAATTTCTAATGTGCAACACGAGTCTAAATTAAATTGGATCACGACAAACAAGTGCTACCACTTACACTCAAATTGTAACAGTTGATCGAATCGCAAAACTCTGAACTCCTAAAAAAATCTATAGACATTATTAAGACAAAAATTGTCCAAAACCGAGATTTTTATTCTGTGCCTAAGGAGATCAAAAGACAGGGCCCCGCTATGCTTTACTGTTCTGCATGCTGATAAGAGTAGGCTTTACTCCCCTATATACAAACATTATAAGTAAACCTTAAATTGTTTCCAAAATAATAGTTTTTTACCTCAAACATGAACGTGTCAACTTCCTCACGTACGTGATTGTCGTCAATCTTTTTACCATCTACCGTCGTCAGTAAGAGCAAATCCAAGAAAGCTTGTTTGTTTTTTATACCTTCAATGAAATAATTCAATGAGTAAAATACACAGAAAAATAAAGGGGACATCATCGGCGCAGTGTTAAATTTACATATCCTCAGAAGCCAATGATATCGTTTACATTACGTTATTACTTCGTTTTCAATTTTTTTGACCGGCCTGAAATACATTTGAGTGGTACATAAAAAGACACTGAGGTTGTATAAGTCTTTTCATTAAGAAGATGATAAAAAAGCGCATTCAGCCGTCATCATCGTCAGCAATTAATGTTTGTATAATATTACATATACTATTATTCATAGGCATTAAATAATGCCAATTACTAGGCAGCTCTGAGTTTGTCTTTAAAAACTTACTCTTATGTGCTTAGTAATATGCAATTCTTAATGTACTTCGCGTCCGAGAAAAACATAATTTCGATGATAACATTTGGAGATGGTATCTATTAAGCAAGTTGAAAATATATCTTATCAATTTTTTATGAATATACATAAGTATACAATGACTATACAACATTGTTTAGTTAAAATTTCTGACGATAGTTAATTCTGTTGTTACTTAGATATGCATCATATTATGGGTAATAAAGTTCTGCTTTATGTATAATATTAAACGTGTTGAAACTAATATTCAGCATCAACATTTTTAACAAAAGTCAAAGAAGATCCAGAAAATTTGAAAGTATTAATTTAAACCAAGCTCGTGAACTTACTGACAAGATTTGTGGATTCAGTTTAATCTTTTTTTCATATTATAAACATCGACATGACGTGTTTCGTCACTACGCCTTTCGTAAGGCCCGTAAGTGTGACAGAGAACGCAACAGAGGGCGTCCCGCTTCCGCAAATTATTACCTCACGGGCAGCGAGTCTTCGATACTACTATAGTTATGCATAATTACCGGTAGCGAGATCCTCATTAAATATCTGTATATCCGTATTCCTTAACTCTTCGCGTCGTATTGCTATCACTTTTTTTGTATGTGTGTGCAATATGTTTATGGCTTTGTCTTGTTCTTTTTTATGTTTCAAAAAGTTGAAAAATAAATCTTCACCCAAAAATGGATTTCGCATTCTCGATGATATAATGTTGGCTAATCTAAAATTGAATAAGTGGCAGATTCTTTAATAATGCGTTTAGCGAAGACGAATTCCCAGTTTTCTCACGTAAATTAGTCGCAGCCTCTGGCATTAATGCAAATTGGCAAATTTGCATTACACTTGAGGAAAGACCTTGAAAAATCAATGAAAATATACTTACATTCCAATTGAATTAACGTATTTTGATTCACTGTTGGTTTGTGCCTCTATGGAAACTCCCATTATTGATTCTATAAAATAATAATGGATGTAAAACAAAAATACCATTTTCCATTCAGTAAAACTTGTTTTAATATACGAAAAACCATTGACACTAGATAGGGATGTGACAATTTTGAGTTATTTTTGTCTATATATTGAACTAGCTTTCCGGACGCGCATTGCTGTGGCTCAATCTGGTTTCGAATTCCTCTCGAAACAACTTTATAGGATCATCCGCAAGGTCATTCTAAAGATTTTCTGAAATATTTTCATTAAAATCGATCTAGCTATTTCGGAGTCTATGTAGGACTTACAGACACCAATTTTATTAAGATTGTACTAACCTGTTACATTATCCAAAGCCGTAAGTGCAATGATTGGAAATGCATCAAACGTTCTTCCATCCGCGTAATTTTGTAGCTTCTTAATCAATATCTTTTCATTTTTTATAAAAACAGGCAGAAAGTTTTGTAAAATATTAAAATGAAATGCAGGGGTCAAAAACTTTCGTGTCGTTCTCCATCTTTGCCCTGAAGATTAAAAAAAAATTGTAGCATATTACTAAATTTTTAGCGGCCTGTTGGCGCAGGTGGCAGTGACCCCCCCACCGTGATCGTGATACCTATTGATAATTGTTATCACCCGTAACGTTTTTTTGTCAATTTCTTTTATTTTTGTATAAGGTACACTAGAAATTCCGTAAAAATAATTTATATGGTAAAACAATATTTGCCGGGTCTTGTAGTTTTAAATATCATTAAAAACTTTTCCTAACTAGTATTTTGACATTTCAAAAATTTTGCCTCTCAAATCATGCCGCCATAGGCCCGGCCTAGGCGTAAATCTACCCGCGTAGGGAAATTATTTGTCCTAAATTTTGACTTATAGCTTGATATGAATAACAGATAAGTAGAATTTGCAAGTAATTGTTTTCAATTTATAAATAAACAAGATGAAGGAAAATATTATCTTGTATACGTTAAGATAGAGTCCGAACCGGCGTTGGGGAATACATATTTGATAAATTGTTGACACTTGTTAACCTCATTAATGGCAGTCACTTTCAATTGAAACCAAAAGATGACTAGATAATTTTATGTATGTTCTATACACTGAAAATGTAACTGTACTATATAAGAAACGCCCTTTTATTATCCTACTGTTTGGCATTCGCCCTCCCTCCTTTTTTTGGAGAGAAAGTTCAGAGATTCACCATGCTGCTCCAGTCTGGATTGGTAGGTTACATATCTTCAGAATTCTCTAGAGATAAGCAGGCTTCCTCACGATGTTTTCCTTCACCGAAACCCGTGTGATAAATTACAAATATCAATTAGACACATATTTCTTAAAGAAAAACTCACTGCACGGGATTGAAACCGGTGAACCCTCCAAAAGATACACGGTCTCATCGCTGCGCTATCACAGCTTAATAATATCGTTTTTTTTGCGGCCTTATCGCGGATAATATGTTCATTACTTTTGTATTATGAAACTTCGCAACGTAACGCCTAATTATATAAATTATTTATACATATACATAACCACTGGATTAAATACATATACTATACACATCGACTCGAAAAACCAACAATTTGTTGGACATCGGCGGGTATAGAATCCGCGACCTCAACCAACAGGCAACGACCAATGTCTCATAATTCAAATGTTTCTGAGTAATGTTATTTATTGATTTCACAAGGTCAACTCTGCGATCATCAAACGTGATTAAGGGGCATTAACTTCATGTATAAAATAATTAAACGTATGTAATGTAAAAACGTACGTAATTAATATATGAATATGAAGTTTTTTAGTATTCAATTGTTAATTAAAAGATTTAACCATCTTGAAATGATGGATTGAAACCCGGAACCTTCAATTATTACCAGCAATCGTGGCGTCACAAAGGTAAAATCATAAACTTATTTTATATATATACCTATACATTTTGGGTTTCGACAGCCTTTTTTTGCGTGTATGATGAACATTACTTTTGTATTAACTAAATTATGAAAATCATTTATATTGCATTTACAAAATTACATTGTTTTACAATAAACTTCACTAAGCAAAGCGATGTCTTTTTTGTTTCCTTTAGATATTAAAATTGATAAAAGCAATTAAAATTGTTCTTAATTTTTATTCAAATCTTAATCTTTACAATTTGTTACAGTCAACCAAAGAATAAATTAAAAATACCGACTTTGTATCAGTAACGTAAGAAAAAGAAAAAAATTTAACTCAAAATAAATTAATATAAAGAATTGCAATTAAAAAAAAGGCTTTAAAACGTCCTTCTTATGGCACATTTACCTGTAGACGTCAGAAGACCATCTCCTAGCCATGGCCGTAGAAAGTAATATGATCTACCTTTTGTAATAAGCTCGTTTTGTGATACTAATGCCTGTAAAGAAATTTAGCTTTTAATTTATTGCAAGCTTTTTTGATTTATTGAATAATTATATATGTTGCACGTTGAACAGAAAGAACGTATGGACGGGGAAAGAATACGTACAAACGACGGGAAAGTAATATGTTGTCACTTATAGAGAGTGAATCGCGGACGGGTCTTTTACAGCATTCTAAGAATGGATGTACCGGAATATGCACCGTTTAAAATTTCGCTTAGGCTTAGTGTCCCAGTAGGACGCACTTTGAACCAAAAGAATTGGTTAACGATGACGATCCAACGAACATTTTGTTTGGGGACTTCTTGTTTAATTACTATTGCGCGAATCAATGTTCTAGTGGCGCCATCTGTTATTCCAGTGAGGAAAACTAGTAAACCGTGTCACTAGTACGTTATGTTACATATATTGTTTAAATAATTATTTTCAAAAACAGTGACCAGTTTCTTGATGGTTCTTTTCGGTAATAGCACCTTTGCGAATCACTGGCAGCTTCATTATAATTTGACGATTTAAAGCTTGTAAAAGTCAAATTGTATAATAAGAAATTTTTATTTGACTAAACGTAATCTACACGTGTAATAAATAAATAATAAATTTTAAGGTTTATTTAATAATGTATAGAATTAACCGTTATATTATTAACCGGAGGTGCATAACAAAGTACCTACTGACAATACAATATTTTAATACATGTAGTTTTAATCCGCGATTAGATAATTGCGATTTTTATCTAATAGCGGATTATAGCAAGACTATATTTATATTATAGAATATTATCATTACAATTTTGTTAAAATGATTATGTTATACTAAAAAGCGTATTTTAGTAAATAACGGTTTTTTACGAACTGTGACAATATTGCTCTATTTTCAAATAACGTTTCTTAATAATGTTCCGTGCATGAATAAATAAATTCATTAGATATTAAATGCCTAATATTTTATGGTGCAATGTTTAGTAAATAAATATTGTGTTTTAACTAAGCAAGGTTAGCAACCTTTATGATAGAATGAATGAATGATTTATTTATTTAATAATAAACACTACTATTTACTTTTAATAAATATAATTACAATAAGATATGATAAACTGTGATAGCCGAATGGAAATACCGTGTGTCCTCTCGTGTTATGGATGGCACCAACGAGTTTTTCAATTTAAATTTATGTGTTTGATTGATAATTGTAATTTTTCGGTGAAGGAAAACAACGTGAGGAAACCTGAATGTCTCCGAAGAATATGTCCTGGAATATTTTCAACCATTGTATTGCAGTAGCGAGCAGCGGAGAGAAGATGTATTCTCAGTAAGTAGCGGCCTGTTACAATCCCACTGCTGCGAATAGGCCTCCTCTCTCCGTTTCTGGAGAGAAGGGTTGGAGCTAAGACCTACCACGCTGCTCCAATGCGGATTGGTAGATTACACATATCACCAGAATTCTCTAGAGATATGCAGGTTTCCTAACGATGTTTTCCTTCACAAAAAGCGTGTGATAAATTGCAATTATCAATTAGACACTTGAGTTTTAATAGAAAAACTCATTGGTCCCGGCCCGGGTTTAAACTCGTGTTCCCCTCGAAAGAGTCGCACGGTCTCGCCGCTGGGCTATCACAGCTCTCAATACCTAGTAGTGAGATAGTAATAGGCCGTTACTTTACTTTTTTTAAGACATGATTATTTTTTGGAAAAAAACATGCACAATTATGACTTTAAATCAATGATAAAATTTATATGTTAATTTTTCTTTTGTCGAAACGATTTGTCTCTTTGAAAATGTTACGCCTTTTTTCATAGCATCCAACAGCTCTAAAATCAGCATAGGATATCAAGCTTCAAACATAATACGTTCCAGTCGAGAGGATTTATTAAAATGACTAAATATTAAAATACATAATTTAAATGCGGTTAATAGAATTAAATTTAATGTCAAGCCACTGACTTGTTGTTCTATATGAGTTTTTTTGAAACCTTGAATTAAAGGATTAGAGCGTTCAGGTTTAGTAAAACGAATAATATTAAGCAATAACTAGCCACTCGGCCCGAATTCGTACGGTTAGTAGGGAATGTTGTACCGGATGGAAATTTGGCAATAGTGTTCATCTATTCGGCTCTGTGAGAGCAACAGAAGAACACCACAGCTATCGGAGGGCGAGACGGGACAGTGCCCCGGAACTCCTAAGCTCCAGGGTCTCTCTGAGTTTGACACCTTCCCCCTCCAGAAGTACGTCGAATCAGAAGCATAAAGAATATCCTAGTTCTTCCAGTTTTTAGGGTCCTAGTTCCCTTTTCGGCCCAAGGCCTTTCATTACCTATCTACGCCACTGTATCCTCTCCACACCACACGACTCACACACACTCTCTATAATTGTGTTTAATTTCCTCCAAGTCTCGCAAGCAGAGGTAATTAACCTTTCTATTCTTAATTTCTTTAAAGTAGAGGTTGTCTGTAAGAGATCCCTTTTAGTAATGAGACCATCTTTGCACTGTACGTGTTCTTGTTTTTGATTACTTTATAATATAAATAAACTAGTCTTTGCCCGCGGCTTCGCTCGCATGGAATTTGGTTTGCCACAGTAACTAATTAAATTAAATTTATGATTCACAATTTTGGTCATAGTGGCTTGCATATAAAAGGTAGATCTATGCTGTCGCAAACTTTTGTTTAGAAGTACTCAAGACGAACAATACTACGGTACATCATCTTTGTGTAACTCCAATGGTATTAGGCAGCGTACACCGAGATAGCTCTCAGAGGCTAGATTTTTCCGACTTTATCGACATGTATCGTTATATAACATAAAATCATTACAAATTGTAGCCTATATGTTATTCCGATGTTTTACCTATATAACTGTAAAGTTTCATCCAAATCCGTCTTATAGTTTTTTCGTGAAAGAGTAACAAACATCCATCCATACTCACAAACTTTCGCATTTATAATATTAGTATATAAGTATATATTAGTAAGAGTAAGATTAGATAGTAAGAAGTAAGATAAGATAAGATATAAAGATATGTAGTAATAAGTAAAGTAAGTAAAGTAACGGCCTATCATTATCCCACTGCCGGGCATAGGCCTCCTTTCTCCATTTTTGGAGAGAAGGATTGTAGCTAAGACATAAATAAATTATATATTACCTCAATATACTTCGGGTGGGATAGAATAACGTACGGGTTGTGAAATAAATGAATTCTAAAAGCATCTCCAAATTCCAGTCTCAATCTATGCAGAACAGGCAGAAATTCTGAAAATGAAACATTTATTAGCGTTTCTGGGTATGTCGACAGTGTTATTAGTAAAATTTATATATACTTAGTAACGAACAATATATATGCAAATGAGTAGTTGGAAAATACTGGTTTTTCAAGGGCAAATTGTTCATCTATTTTTGCTTGCGATACAAAAAGGGTTGAGATTAAAGTGGAAAAGAACAATTAAATACCCAAATTAAAAAAAAATCACTGTACGTCCGATGATGACGCGACTTTACTCGTTACATTTTTGTAACGAGTAACGTACTTAATTGATATTCATGATTTATCACAAGCGAAAAACATTGTGACGTCAGATTCATTGTAAGCAACCAGTGCTAGCAATTTTTTTAATAATTTGATTCTATATATTTTTTTGAATTTATATCATAAATAAGAAATTATTTAAAAATTTATTACAATGCCCTCTATTTTATTATTTAGCATAGCACCTCTTTAAAAATTATATTGTCTTATAATGAATTATAATGTTAGCATGAAATGCCGATTGGACAATATAACTACAGTATATATATCAAAGGACTATAATTTACACAAAAATATACTGGATAGATAAATCATGGCGGTTCCTTCAATAATTAAAAAAAAGAAGTCTTAAATATAGAAATGAGTCGTTGTTTAAATTTTTACAAACATACGTACGTTAAATACGTTTGTTCCAACTACAAACAAGTTTAACACCAACAAGTTTAAATTTCAATTTGGGAAGTGTAACATGAAAAAATTTTGGCCATAGTGGCATCAATTTGGCTCGGCATGATACACGCCATCACCACTCACTACATACCTTAGAACACAATCTGTTTATCAAGGGGTCTAATTTTCGCGCGAGTCTCGTCAGGAGACTCTCTGTGACAATCCAATTGCCCTTTATCCATATTCCCACTCTAAATTATAAGCCACACCAAGACTTAGATTTCTAGATTTAGCACACTTATTAAAAGTGATGTCCGAGGAAGTTACGGTCGAGGGACTTTGGACCGAAAGGCGCGAGATCAATCTCGGGCACCTAGGCATAAGTTACATGCGTTATAGCTGTTAACAATTTATCATGTGCTTTAGGGTGAAGAAAACTATTGTGAGGGAGCCTAGGTATCTGTTGAGAATAACAAAAGTATGTGTAATCTACAATCCGTATTAGATTAGCGGATGGGTCTATGCTTCAATCCTTCTTAACTGCTTAAGCTTTAAATAGCTTTCAAGGTCATTAGCCGGAAAGTAACAGGCTAGTAGTAATTTTACTTTTATTTTGAACGCGTACGAAAAGTTACTTTGAGTTTAAGTAGCTTTACCTTCAGAATGTAATTTTTAAAACCAGGAGTAAATGCTACGTAGAGTTAATATACTAGAGCAAGGAAGCCAACTTAAAATGCTCTTTTACAAAAAAGAAAAAGCAAATGAGTATATCTATACAAAAGTAATAATAAAATTATTTTGCTATAATCCGCGATACAGTAAATAGAAAATATATATATAGTGTTAAATGTATAGTGGACTATCCGTTTTCTTCATACCCCGTGCAGGATTCGTGAAACGAATTCGGAAAACACATGCACAAATCTCAACCACTTCCACTACAATACACAAGCACTACACACGTTCACTATCACAAACTCAACAATCGTTTCGCCCCGCAACCATCAGGAAGGAAGTATCATCAGGAGATAGACTCCACGACCAAATCGCAAAGCGAAGCATTATCCAAACAAGCATTGTTATATAGTAATTGGTTCATCCCCACCATTTATTTTACCTCTGAACACGTGCAACAAGCTTGAACTAGAAACATTTATCTGCTCGTTAATGAGAGTGCCATTGTTATGCTATATTATATCTATCTTTCTCTCTTTTTTATGTGTGATTAGACAACAGTTACACACTTACAGACCTGCCAATGGCTCCCCTACTCTTGTATAAAACTATGAACTTATGAAGTGCTATTTGAAAAGTGACATGGGTACGCATAATTGCCATATGACGAAGCATTTTGATTAAAAGGTTTTTGTCTAGAGGCATGAATTTTCCCAGACCAAAAATGTTTATTGCAGGTTTAAAATATTTAAAATTCTTAAAAATTATTTACATATGTTGAAATTTACATATGAATATTGATAAGATTGTGTGCGCGCATATTAAGATCTCATTTATGTTGTAAGTATAACTTGCGACATCACTATAGACGATGAAGTTGTGACAGGAATGAAAATGACAATGTAACGCGTAGTATTCCTAATTTACTAATTAATTCGAAGTTGCATATGATGACGTACAATGATTGATTACAGGATCAATTTAATTCGGTTATCGCTATTTATTAAACATATTTAATATTTATTTGTTATAATTATGTATCATATTATATTATTTTCATATTTTTCAAAACAGCTAAAGATCCTGGAAAAGATCGCAGGTCTGACAAAGTTATGCGAAAGCCGAAAGCTATGCTTCTATCTTTCTCTTCTCTATCTATCTTTTTTCTAATTTAGGCTAAAAATAATAATAATAATTTTTGAACAGAATAATTGTATCATCAATGAGCAATCCTGAACTCCAGTTAAATGAATTTGGGACAATATTCTTCAAAAATATATTCTACATATAAAAGTACGTTTCGGTGAAAAAACATTCATAAACAAACATAAACAAAAACAAATAAACAATCGCAGATCGCTATAATATAATTTGACTCAAGTTAACACATCACACAATGATAGCACAAGTTACATCGATAAACATTCTTACGATTTGTGGTATGATTTGCAAATGAACTTGCCTGAAGGCTTAACGACGAATAGATGTCCATTGCCCAACAATGGAAAAGGTCGCGGTCCTGGAATATTGTATTTCTTACAGTCTCTTATTAAAGTAGTCCATGATGCTAGAAGTATTATCACCACCAGGATAAGTAACAAAATTCCGATCATTCTCTTTTGTTTATTATAAAGTGGTATACAACAACAGGGTAACAAATATAATCGAATTAAATTCCTGTTTCATGGAGCCAAACCCGTCTACTTTACACGATGGCGCACGAGTGACTGCTCGAATATAAGGTTATAAACAGACTATCTGCTAAGTTGTTTATATAATAACATAGTTTTAAATGGATATACAAAAATTGTATTTAGTTTAGTTCAGTCGCAATTAAAAACATTTTTTTCTGTAGTCAACAAAACTATAAAAAAATAAGGGTGAACAAAAGTTGTCTGCGACATTCCGTAATTAAAGAGGCAGGAAAGAATCTATGCAACGCTGTTTTTCGAATTTAATAACTGACCCTTACAGCTTTTGCTGGTCTTTGCTGTTAAGTCTTAGGAATGCTTAGTGTATAGTGGAATTTAAATTTAAATTTAATATTTAGTTAATTTTTCGTTTTCAGCTTTAATGGGATTATTGTCGTACTGTGGTATCAACAATATTTTATTTGTCGCGTTGTCTGATCCACCAACATAACATCGGTTTATTAGTTAGTAGTATAATATATCTGTTGGTAGTAATAGGTTGATCCTGGGATAACAACCCATGATAATTTTTAAGTGTGACAATTTGTTATCACAACACTATATTAATGTGGAAACAATTTAGTTAGCGCAAGTGGCAGTTTCTGTTCAGTTCCTGGAGTCGTAGATTTGATTCCTACCGAGGGTCGACATATTGTAAAACTTGTTGTTTATTTTAAGTTTGGGTGTATTTAAGTTTTTATTTAAAAAATATATTTACCAGTTCTGTGACATCCATAACACAAACATTAATTTATTTAAATAATTTATAGAATTAGGCGTTACATTGCGGAGATCCTTAATACAAAAGTAATAATAAGATTATTTTGCTATAATCCGCGATACAGTAAATAGAAAATATATATAGTGTTTAATGTATAGTGGACTATTAGTATTTTCATACTCGATACGTGCAGGATTCGTAAAAACACATGCACAAACCTCCACCACTTCCACCACAATACACAAGCACTACACAGTTTCAGTGAAACTGTGTAATACACAAGCACTACACAGTTTCACTGAAACTGTGTAGTGCTTGTGTATTGTGGTGGAAGTGGTGGAGGTTTGTGCATGTGTTTTTACGAATCCTGCACGTATCGAGTATGAAAATACTAATAGTCCACTATACATTAAACACTATATATATTTTCTATTTACTGTATCGCGGATTATAGCAAAATAATTTTATTATTACTTTTTTATTAATTTATTTACTTTGGTGACGGAAGACCTTGTATACAATTGACCCATGCATTTATTTATTAATTATATAACAGTAGCTGGCTAGCTAACTTCGTACCGCCATAGAATTTAATAATGTGTCAAAATTCAAAAACTACAAAAAACAGCTAACCAAATAAATTACTAAATGACATAATAGTTAAAAACAAACAGATTGACATGTCCAAACAGTTTGAATTGGAAAATCAATTGTTGTTATACTATTTTTTCTTATTTTCTCCGCTTTTAATTGTTAAAGATCAAGGGAGGTCTTGGTCTTTGACAATTATTTTAAACTCGCTAAAGAATCTCCCGAACAACAATTTACTAGTAAATTATTATTTGAAATTAGATTATTCATTAATATTTTTTTTATTTGAGGCATATAATTTTATCTATGTAGGTAATGGTTATTTGAATGTTGTATTTGTATATTTTTGTATAACTAAAGAGTTTTAATAATTATATCTTATCTTTTAGTGATCGTGTGAGTTAAAGCGACTTGAACCATTGAGGTCATATTTTTATAACAAGGTATTATAATATATTCCTACAGTATATTATAATGAGATAGCAGATGTTGTTGTAGTCATGTTTTTACCAAATTTAGCAAACAGCAAAAACGTTTAGGTTACATAATTGGTGTTTGTAAACTACCTATGTAGTATTCAATTAGTCCGAGTTACTTCTATATATTGTAATAACTATAGAAGTAACTCGGACTAATAAGATTATTCTTTATTCAATTTATCTTTTACAAGCAATTTTAAATCGTCACATCACAAACTGGTTCGGTAAGGTGGTCTTACCGCGAAAAACCAGCAAGAAACTCGGCGGTCACTTAAAAAAAATGATAATTATTATTTAAATCTATACATATTATAAAACAAAAATGCCGTGTGATATCCGGCTGAGTATAATAGACCACCGTCATTTTTTACCGAGGTGTTGTAAGAGGCCACTAAGGTAAGTCGACCCGCCGTGTGATATCCGACTGAGTAAAATTGATCACCCTCATTTCTTACCGAGGTGTCGTAAAAGTCGAATAATGTAAGTTGACCGATCGTGCGGTATCCGGTTGAGTAGAATAGACCACCCTCTTTCTTACTGAGGGATTGTAAAATACGACTGGGGTAAGCTAACGTCAGGCAGGCGGCCGGTCGTAAATTAGGTAGCCAAATCATGTGACAACATGTTGTAACGATCCCACTTAGAGTGGGATAAAGGCAGGAGTATGATGACATATTATCAAACAAAGTCTCCAAAAGCTTTCTGTCCGTATGTGATCGATGCTCAAAATCTACTGAACTAATTTTTGTACGGTTTTTACTAAAAGATTCTTAAGCAATTCTTAAGGAAGGTTAAGTTAATATTACATTTTCGATGGGTAAACCGATTTTTATTTGACTGGGATTCAGTGGAAGATAGGAGGCTGTATCGCAATATATAAGCTATTTTTTTATCCTAGAATACCGGGAAAAAATTTGCTGATTTACGCGCGGGCGAGCCCTTGGGACCAGTTAGTAATATATAATCGATTTATGAAAAAAATAAACATTTCAATATAATTGCCATTGCCAGCCCAGTCTGTTTTCGACTTCCTCCTCTCCTAATATTTTGGCGCGTGTTAGTTTTATTTAAGGATAACTTATAAGATATTTAAATTATATGGTGTAAACTGTCTTTTTTTACTATTTGCCTTCTGTCCTTTTGGGATTGCTCGAGAAATAAAACTTTCTTGTTTTAATTGGTTAGAATATAAGTGGCTGTTATTGGCGCCTCGGAGATTAAAGTATTCGAATAGCGATCAGTAAAGAACGTGTACCTAAGTGAAAAAAGTGATACAATTTTGACATGTGACTGTGTAAGACTAAAATTGTGAGTACTGAAATTTGTACTAAAAAGCTTAAATAAAGCATCTGAACCAGTTACCAGAAGTTTTCCTCCAAATACACGATTCCGTACGTGACGTATTACAAACTTGACGGCCTGACGGTTAGAATACGTTTTCCTTGTCATGGGGTGGGGTTCTAATCTGCGAGTAAGAAATTTTAAATTATTTCTTAAAACATTCGAATGTAAATTTTTATAGTTCATACAGTGTTTTACGGTGAAGAAAAAAATTGTAAGGGAGTAATTATTACCTATGCTACATAAGTTTGTACTCAGCTTGCATCAGGATTGGCAGGAACGATCATATTGCTCTTTCATATCGGAAAGAAGGTTTTTGCTGAGCTGTGGAATACCAACATTGTTGATTCTCTTTTAATTTTTATATTTTCTGTTAAGCTGCATTTAATATTAAATCATAATAAAAACCAGTAATAATAAAGTGTTATTTTGTATTTTTAAATCAAATTTTATTACAATTATTTATTATTTCCGGCAATAATTTTTTGCGGCATGATCTTTTTTGTTCAAGATCTTAACGATAAAATTTAATGCCGTGTGGTATCCGGCTGAGTAGAATGAACACCCTCATTTAGGATCGGATATAGTTCGGCTGAAACCGATTGGGTGGTGCAGTTTATACTACCAATACTTCTGTGTAAACACGTTTCACAATATAGGGGGTATATTGTTAAACGTGTTTTATTTTATAAGCAGGCTAAATTTGCATTACTCTCAGCTACTATTGATGCAACATCCCCATTACCATAAAAGAAAAAAAAGAAAGAAATTGGAAAATTTGTATTTTACTTCTAGCTCGTATTCCCCCCGAAAAGTCACAATCTTAAAATTGTTGATGTTCTTGCATTAAGTCTCCCTAGTTTGCGATATGTTCGAAATTTCTTTGTGAAGTCACAAGGTGGAAAGCCATGTTTTATTTTTCGCTTGGGGAAGAAGACTTTGTACGTTTTGTAGTCACACAGTAAAAAACACAGTATTCGTCTCCAAAACAAAATTACCAATGTTCGACTGGGTAATATATACGTGATTGTATGTATAACACAGCAGTCATACAGAATATGACTTGATTCAAATTACAATTACAAATATCCTTTATTCGCGTTAATTTGTAAAAAAGTGCTTCTGAATCGTCAACTCTACTGCTAGTTCGGAAAGCTGTTCCTACCGAGAAGGGCAGCAAGAAATTCGGCGGCTGCTCTTTTCAAAGTATAATTCTTACAACTTGTTAAGAGGTCGAAGAGTAGCTATGTCCACGTATTCTTATCGTCTAAAAAACAAAGTAATATAATAGGGTTTCTGTATTAGCTCTTTCTGTAGATTAAATCAGAAACATGTAGAATTAAAGACATATCAAATTCCTTTTCGTTTTTCTTGCGAAGTAGCGTTAAGTCTATTAAAATATAAATATGTATACATAGATAAAATAAAAGTGTATTAAGCCGTGTGTTTTGAATAAAATGACTCGCCCGCCGGAGACGCGACCGGCGAAATCAAGGACGTTTTATGCATTCGATTGGTGACAGAGCGGCCGACCGCTAGTAACTTTTCAAACACGATAAGGACAGGCCGCGTGCGCCTGTACATGGCATTCCTTTATAACGCACACGTGTAATTTTGCGTTTCGGGTGTTATTCTCAGATTTAGTGACGCGTTTAACCAGTGAAGTGTTTGATAATACGCGAAGGTTGTGTGCACACCGGGTGTTATTCAGCCGATATAGTGAAGTGTATACTCAGGGAGAAACAGACATTACGTGTCCGTGGAAGAGTGCAGAGGCGAGTCAACGGTTTCGGGAATCGGCCAAGTACATACAAGCACACACACACACACGTGCACATATACACGCAATGACTCACGAGGCCGGACCACATACAGCTAACGGCCGCATAAGGTAGGTTGAAACGCCGGGGCGCCGGGCCCAGGTCCCGAAGGTTGTTTCATCTGTCCGCACGTTTGCGCGGAACACCGTGGTATAGATAGCATATTTTTTACTTTTCAATTTAATTAAGTAATATATTACACTTCTGGTCACGTTATATTTTCACATAACATTGTAAGTATATTACAATGAAATTAAGCGATTGCGATTGAAGTCGAAAGCCAAAAACCTTGAGGTGTAATGCTGTCTATTTAGGTATTGATAAAATTAGTACTTTTACTATACAAAACAATTTATTTTTGTTCTTGAAAAGAAAAAAAACAAAATTTGGTCTAGCAAAGTACATGATAGTTCCAGACTAATAGTCTTCTAACCCATCTCATTTAACCAAAAACAGGGGGAATATTTCTTTTTTGCAATTAATTCTATAACATTTGATCTTAATTACCAAACCTGAGGCTAAAGTACAAAACGTTTGATTGAGTATTTTTAACAAAGTGTTGGCTATTACAGACATATTATATTAAACGGCAGACCATATACATGATTTTTACTACACAGTGATTTAAAAAAAATAAGGTCCTACTGTACCTAATAATAATATAAATATAAATGACTCAAGATATTAAAAAAAAAACTATTTGACCTAAACAAATGCTTTCACCTCTATCATTTATCTTCACTTGTGAAGCAAATACAAATAACAAAAAAATAAACAACCGGAAGCAAGCTTACAGATGAATAGGTACAATTTACAGAGTATACACATACAGAATAGAGCTTACATAAATGTAGAGATATTTACTTTACTTTATATTGTTATCTGGACATTACAATTGCATAGTCTGTTATTTTATAATCTGTGGTTGTCTTTGACATTGACAATCGAGGCTCGAGCTACGAAATTGAGAAAAATAGAAAGCAGGGATTTGATTATCCTTTAATATAATAATAAAAGATTAATATGTCATGGAATGGAATTATAAAATTAAGCAAAACAAAATCATCATTATTTGGTAAGCTCCTAATTTTGTGTGTTAATATGTTAAATATTTGTTAAGAAAAGGTATACCATATATTTATTGACTGTAATTTTATCTCCTACGATTGTAAATATTCGTAATTCACATATTTGGCACGATAGTTTAAAAGCTATTTTTGTACAATTTTCTCATGAACCTACTCGATATAAGTTTTAAAATTTTAACAAATGACAACAACCATTTTTCAGAGGTAGTCCGCCATGCTAGTAAAAAAACAGGAGGAAGTACACAAAATACAAAATGTAAAGTTAAGCCTAAACATAGGGGCTGGAAAGTTCAAGATGGCCATTATGTGAATGCTGGCCATATATTAGCTACACAGCGTACTACACGGTTTCATCCAGGATTAAATGTAAGTAAATTGTATCAATTGTGATATAATGAACCTATGACGTAAGTGAAGTATTTGCAAAACGTACTGTAATATATTTTTGTAATTGAAGTCAATGTATGATAATTATCACATACTAGCTATAAACAAAAGTCATTAAGTTTTGAATATTGTTAAATCTGTATGTGTATCTCTGTGATATTAACTTATTTGTTTGGATATTTATTATTGTTGAAGTATTCTCCATACTTGGTGGAAGTAGTAGTGATTTTAGGCAGTATCAAGAATACTGCTACTTTTTTCAGCCAGTTGTATTTGTTTAAACAACTATAGATATTATATAGATATATTGTCACAGGGATATTTCCCAAATATTATCAATTAAGAGCAGGTTGCACAGTTGAGTTAGCTAGTACAAGGATAAAATAGTAATAAATTTAGTTTTGTTGCCTTTGTTTAATTTATAATAGGTATATGCAATAAAAAAATATGATGATTGAATTTTAACCATATGGTAGATGCCTAAAGTGTGATTACTTTTGAATTTGCGTTCACTTTTTTATTTGTTAATGATAGTAAGTTTTTGTATTTAGTCATGAAATCGACTTTTTAATTTTAGGTGGGTTTCGGGAGAAACGGAACCCTTTTCGCCATGGAGGCTGGCAAGGTTGTAGTCACTTGTGAAAAGTTTGATCCTTTCTGGGAACACACATGGGTAAAAAGAAACTATGCAGGTCGAGAACAGCTGAACATATTTAAGAAATATTTTAATGTCATACCTAAACCACAACATAATCAGTTCAAATTGATAGATGAAGTATAGTTAAAATAGTTGTAAAAAAAATTATATAGATTAAAGTGAACTTTCTTTTGTTTTATTCATATCTACTCTGCAACTAAATGTTATTGATTTCTATTACTTGAAGATTTTATTTATATTAAGATTATTATAGTCTGAAGTTAGAAGTGGTAGCAAAATTAATACCAAATAAAGCTACACATAATATCATCATTCATATAATTTATATTTTAGCATTTTATATACAAATTTTCTTGGTACCACAAATTGATGTAGTAGCCTATATGGAAATGTTTTGTACTTATAACACTAATCAACTAGTAGGAAAATGTGAAGGTTAGCCATACATCATACATATGATGTATGGCTAACCTTCACATTTTCCTACTGGTGCATCATGCAAAACAGTGTTAAATATTTATAAATTTCATATCTAGTGCCCTTCAATCATCTGATCAATCAAACTGTTGTTAAATGTATAAAACTCTTATAATGTTCCTTTTTAAAAGCCTTTATTTAACTTGACTTGTATGGATGCTTTTATGTGAAGGTGGTTAAATTTGACTAACTTCTTGGTGTCTGAATGAGAAATTTTACATACTGGTCCAGTACCAATGTTTATTATAACCTGATGAATGACCTGTGATGATGTGTTGATGACCTGTGATGTTTTTGTGTGAAGGAAGAATCTGGCAATTTACATTTCCGATTAATAACATAACCTGATGCTCCTGCCAGGATTGGCTCCAGCTGAGGGAACTTCTCAACAGTTAACAATAGGAACATGAAATTTTTGAAAGTTTTTATATATAAAAGTAGTAAAAAAAATTTTTTTTTTATATAATCCGCGATAAAGTAAATAGAAAATATATATTATGCAAAGCATTTGTGATTTTGTCGTAGAGTCTATCTCCTGATGATGCTTCGGTTGCGGGGCGTGTAGTGCTTGTGTATTGTGGTGGCGGTGGTGAAGGTTTGTGCATGTGTTTTTCGAATCCTGCATGTATTGGGTATGAAAAAACGGATGGTTCATTATACATTTAGCATTATATATTTTTTCTATTTACTTCATCGCGGATTATAGCAAAATAATTTTATAATTACTTTTGTGTTATGGATCTCCGCAAAGTAACTCCTAATTTTATAAAGCTTTTGTATATATTTTATTTACAGTAGGTACATTCTGTAGCAAATAACTATAAATAAATAACACGAACTAAAATAAGTATAAATATATCTATAATTTTTTTGTATGTATTATTTAAACGGCTCCGTTTTGTAACTACAGTTATGACAAAAGTAAAACCAAATGTACTATGTAGGCGTAGGTTGAAGGTGGTAACAGATGTTAACAGCGTGAGTATGGATCATAAAAAATGTCAGGCAGGGAGCGAGATTGGCGATTTTCCGGTCCTGAAATAACGTCCGGTACCCGGATGTAAGCCGGACTGGACCGTGAACCGATATATAGTTTATTAACGTAAATTTTAAAAAAAATTATGTTTTGATAAATTCGGTCGTAAATAAATCTTTGCCGTTTTCTACAAGGTACCAGTTAGAAAGTGTAGCATGGTAGTGGTTCATTATTGCATTATCTTATATATAAAATTCTGGTATCACAATGTTAATAACCATACTCTCTATAAAGGCTGTCTCCGATAGAACGGGCGCCGATTTCCGATTAAGTTTTTTTTTAACTTTTTTAAGTGTAAAAATGCGCCCTTGTTTTAGCAGGGTGCCCATTGGTTGGTATTTATGCCAATGAAGGTGAGTGAATGCCTTTTAAAACTATAAAGCCGTCTACGAAGTAATTAATGCCTTGGAAAAAAATCTGTAACTGACACTAACTAAAAAATAGGTACGACGTTATAATTCGAGCGAACGTATCATCGTGCGTCTACAGTATGTACACTGTAGTCATTGGTCTTCCCTATGTCACGTGTCAGACATTTGCAAAGCATACACGGGACATTGTGATTGAAACGAGTGAATGAAAAACCACCTTATGCGTAGCACCATAACGTTTTGAATACAATTTAACTGTATCCCAATTAAAGAGTATTCAGTACTTAGTAGTTGCTCTAATGAAAGTCTTGAGTGACGTGATGTCGCAGCAACGATGTCTCTGTGACCTACAAACGTTTTAATAACAAAACTTCCTGCAAAAAATATTTTCCCATTCATTTTATTGACAATATTATGCGATGAATTGGTCTAGGAAGCAGCTTTAAATTGTAACACGACTGATCGCTAGAAAATTGTAAATTAAAGAAAATGAAATCGATACTGTATATTATATTATTAAAAAATGTTTTATAGAAGCAGGCGTTACTTTGCGGAATTCCATATTACAAGCAATATAACAGAACTAACTACTTTGCTATAATCCTCACGGGTTAAGTGAATGCATGCAAAGCCAATGTGTATGAAGCAGGCAAAATCTACGCACCTTATACTGCGCCGCGCTACCCATACAAGCAATCTTAAATAGTTCAACTCCCACCAATACCCTCCCCTCCGAACACATGCAGTAAAACGGAATTAGATACATTTACTTGCTCGTTAATTAAGTGACCATTGTTATTTTTTATTATCTCAAGTTGCTCTAACGTATTGAGTCGGAGTCCCTTATCACAAGTGTGGAGAATATGAAATGAATGGTCATTAAGCACTTTATGACCGCTTTCTAGCAAATGTTTTGCAAAATTAGAATTTTGTGGTTTATTATTCCTAAATGCAGCCATATGTTCCCGGAATCGAACCGCAAAACTTCACTTAACCCGTGCAGATTATAGCAAAGTAGTTAGTTCTGTTATATTGCCTGTAAAAAATGTTTTTTATTATTGGACAAGCTTTTGAATTATTAATAATTTTATTACTTATAAAATCTCCCGCAATGTGTTTGATGGGTGTAGCTGGTTGGACTTGATATTTTGTTTTTCGACTTTTACCTTAGTTCGAAAGAAGTTTTGTTTTCTTTTTTTGGCAAATCAGTACCCTAGTTGTTTTAAAGAGTTGAAGAATTCCCTCGTCTGGAGCCAATCCTGGCAGCAGCATCAGCATCGGGTCATGGTTATAAAAACATGCGCTGTCATCGGGAATAGACCACTATGTTAAATTTCAGCCTAATCGGACAACGGGAAGTGATTCAAATTAAGCTTGCAATATCTCGACTTCAGATCCATATACGGCACTAGAAAGCTTTTAAAGAGGAGAATGATTTCCTCAACGTCTCTTTACTTATTATTCAGAAGTCTAAAAATCTTTTGATATTTAAAATACTATTTTGGTAACAGTTTGAAAATGCCATCTTAGAACTTTGGAAAATAATTATTTTCTTTTCGAACGCTCAGAATTCTACACCGTTTTAATACACCTGTGATCCTCTTTTACGACCGTCGATTTTTACGTCTAAACTTTTGACATTCAACCTTTTACTGCAATAAATATTAACCCTGTAACGACTGAGGTAATGTCTCTCATTCGTTGTTTAGTTAATGTAAATATCTTGGAAAGTTGGCATTTTTCATGTCCCATGTTCGATTAAAATTTCTTCAATGTGCCTAAATATTTGCGATGTAAGTTGTTGATACCTTGCTTATACCTAAGACTTGATAGCTGAGTAGAGATCATGTTGACTGGCCCGTTGGCGCTGTGGGTAGGTTGACCCTGCTCTCAGCTCCGCGGGTCGCGGGTTTGATTTCCGCCGAGGGCCAACATTTTCTATAAACAAATTGTTGCTTCTTCGAGCCTGGGCGTGTATTTGTATTTAAGTATGTATTTAAACTTATATATGTAGTATATCTACCAGTTGTCCGTCACCCATAACACAAGTATTAAGTTACTAACTTTGGGGACGAACGACCGTGTGTGTAAATGTCCCATTTATTTATTTATTTATTTATTTATTTTTTTAATGTTGCCCTTAACTTACGGATCGCGGGATCATATCCGGTCACGGATCCGCAGAAATCCGCATTGGAGCAGTGTGGTATGGTTCATTCTTTCTTTCACAGGAGATAAGCGGCTTTTAATCAGCATCGCCTTTGCAATATATTGGCCCATTGGCGCAGTGGGTAGTGACCCTGCCTTCAGCTCCGCGGGTCGCGAGTCAGATTCCCGCCGAAGGCCAACACTTTCTATATAAATTCTATATTTGTATTTATTTTGTTTTTAATTATATATGTGGTAAATTTACAAGTTGTCAGTCACTGATAACACAAGTATTAAGTTACTTTGGGGACGGACGAGCGTGTGTGTAAGTGTCCCATATATTTATTATTATATGTTATAGCATAGACTAAAGTAAAATAGCCAAAGATTAGAGATCAGGAAATGGTTAATTTGAGCAATACGTAAAACTTGAAAATTTTTTTTTTGACTATACGATCGGCTGCAAAACAACAAAATTAAATAATTAAAACTGTATGAACGAATCTTAAATTCGAATTACGATGACGATAAAACTAAAAGTAATACTAAAATTACTTTGCTATAATCCACGATAGAGTAAATAGTCTATTTACTTTATCACAGAATAAAATAAATTTACTTTTACTTTTGTATTATAGATCTCCGCAAAGTAACGCCTAACTCTATAAATTACGATAAAACTAGTAAAGTGAAACATATGAGTTGTTTTTATTTTTAGGTCAATTAACTACCATCTAACACTCTATAATAAAGGGAATTAGATACATTTACTATTTAAACAATATAAAAGAAACGTAATGGGACAGATAATCGTTTTACATCATAACACGCACACCAGCTATTCCGTGATACGTATTTTTATTGAAAAGCCATTAGGAAAGTATTGATTCAGCTCCGACATCAGGTGATTTACATCGCTGCTTGGTAATTCATTGCCTGATGGACGTCCAGTATAAATCAATGTTGGACCCCAGCTAACCGGACATTTATCTCGACTCTACGATAAAAAACTTCAGTACGGAAGGGCTGAAATGTATGCCCGATAACAAGAACTGGCGTATTTATCTGCTTTGATACGTATCTCCGGGTATTTGGATCGTGATTTTTAAGATTTTATATATCGTTACTTTTCCAACGAATTCAGCACAAAATTTATCAATCGTATGATAAAGTTGTACATCTATACTTATTATAAAACAAAGTCCCAAAAAACTGTCTGTCTGTATGTAATCGATTTTCTCAAAATCTACTGAATAGACTTTTGTACAGTTTTCACCAAAAGATTGTGCAATACTTCCGGATAGTTTAGGTAAATAGTACATATCAGTATCATGTAAATTGTGTTGAAGAGATTGCGCAGTTGCTAAAAAACTTGCTTGCTAGGAGCTGTAGTCGCGTGCGCTGCGTAAAATAGCAGAGATACGCTAAAGTAATTTACTAGACAATTGTAGATCTACAAAACATACTACAAAAAAGTCCGCACGTCTTTGTCTCTTATGGTTAACTCACAATAACTACTTTTATGTTTAAAATTTGAATTCTAGAAAAAAATATGACAATCTGATTAAGACGCGGGCGAAGCCGCTGGCACAGCTAGTCAGTGTATAAAGAAAACTATCTGCCTGTCCAAGGTTTAAACAGACACACATAGAGAAACAGAGTAAGACAATTGTTCCCTTTAAAATCTTAAAAACAACATTTTGACTTAATATAAAACCTATTATGAATGAACACACGATATGGTTTTACAATATTATGATACTTTTGTGTGTTTACAAAAGTCAATAGTATAGACAAAAAGAGCTGTTTTCACGTTTTAAGAGAGTCAGTAATAAGAGCAACGAGAAAAACGTAGTTATATCGTTTTGGTCCATAATTTCTAATATCAGTTCTTCATTACATAGTAGTAGAAGACAAAAGTAATCTCCAGCAAGCGAACTCGAGCTGTCTACTAAAATTAAATTATGTCTTTCCATGAATATTATACTCAAAGTCGCATTATTTCCCTTTATTTAACTGGAGCTACGATGTATTCCCGCATATTCCCTTTTTATATGTTTTGAACGTGTAGGTTTATTATACCTTATAAAATATATATATTTATGACAGGTACTATCGTGGTGTCTTCTCTGTCAATAATTTCGGAAACTGCTGCAAGTGATTATCACTTTGCTTTAAGCTCGATTTTGCAAAATGGTACTAGATGGTTCGGGAATAACTAACATCATACTGATACTACGTCATTCATTACAATTTGTCGATTATAATTACATACTGTACTGTAATAGAGTCACTCAACTGAAAGAGAGAAGCATTGTAAAAGTGAGAAATTTGTTTACTAGAAGCTCTTGTGATATAGGATGTATTACGTGTAAGGGTGACGCTTACTTGTAGATATGACTTGAACTATGAATAATCACAAAAATGAATCTTTATCTAAAAAGGGCCAAATGCATAATCGGAAAATATATGTGGGCCGCTTAAAACCCAAAACCTTTCGTGATAGCTTTGTTTTCCCTATATTTATAGGATTGGGAAGGAAAAGTAAGTATTTTTAAATTTGTAACAATATGGCGGACAGCGGGTTGTCATAAATCTAAAGATGGTCGTAATACGCGAATACACGGGCGGAATACTTTATGAGGGATACAATTTTAGGTATTGTTTGTAGTCGAAATACATACAGTATCGATTTCAATGTTGATTAAAAAAAAGAATACAATATATAAATGTTTACAAATAGAAAAACTATATGACTAAGTTTACTTTAATTTGAAGATAAAATATTTCTTCTTCTTGCTCATTTTTTTCCTGTATGAAGTTCTTTTCCATACATGGAAAAGAACTGAGTATGATCAAAGATTGAAACTGACCATTATTTATCACCCAAAACATAATGCAATGGTTTATTAATATACGCTGAACGTTTAATATACCATGATGACAAACATTGATACGTTATTAAGTATTTGAGTTTATTTTTGGGCTTTATTAATTAAAATATTAAAGCTCATTATCCTTAACACTACAACGTTACTTAACGAAGTAAATAAGTAAAAATGCATCACTGCTTAAGTGATAGTAACTCAATAAATAATGATGGTTGATGACACTCGTGTACTTCAACTTTGTCTATTCACACATAAGACAGAGAGACATATAGATATTAGATCGTCCTCATTTGCTTTCTCCTAATTGTAATATGGCACATTCAAGGCTTTGCTACTCTAGTATAATAGCTCCATGACATTTCCAATGCATCCCAAACGCAATTTTGACAAATACCCTATATCTTATACCAATATACTTACGACATCGTTCGCGTAAACTTTTTAAAATACCTGAAAACTTGACTTCACTTGTGTGCTGGAATTGTAATATTCTATATGTTAAGTCGATATATAAAATTATTGGATCAAATAATGTCAATAAGGCACTAGCGAATTAGCTGTGAAAGCGATAGACAGACTTTCACATTTTCTAATAATAAAATGGATACAATTTAAGTAACAGAATAAATAAAGAGCGCGACGATTTTATAAATTCTTTAGTTCATACAGTCGAAAGCCATTTTATAAGTAAGAAAGGAAAGCCGGGAGCTCTTTGTATTGTGCTAGTTTTAATTTCCGCGCAGACGAGCCTTGCGACAATCCAGACTTATTTTTGTTGCTACACTTTCTACAACCTTGCGCATTGCACACGCCTTTATCATTCGCGAAATACTCTATTACAGATAGATAAGATTCTTTTTCTCTATTGCAAACGCAAAAAGATTGTAAGTCAACAGGATGACTTCTTCTGAACTTTTGTTGTCTCTTTTATTCTGTATACCGTTAACAATGCGACTGATTTGTATGTTTTAGAAAGATGAGAATAATATTATTATAACCCATTATGCTGTGTGGTATCCGGTTGAGTAGAATAGACCACCCTCTTCCTTATCGAGGGGTAAGGTAAGTTGACGTCAGGCAGGCGGCCGGTCGTAAAATACGTAGCCAAATCATGTGACAACATGTTTGTTACGTGTCGTACCGACCTCACTTAGGTGGTATAAGTGCAGGAGAATAATCGAATCAAAATAATCTTTATTCAAGTAAACTTTTACAAGCACTGACTTGAATCAAGGACTAATTAGATCGCTTGAAGTTACAACTCAGTTCGCTCTTACCGAGAAGAACCAGCAGGAAACTCGGCGGTCATCCGATTTTTTGAAGTATTTTTGTTAGGTAGATTTGGAATGGTCTTTCTATATCTTATAAGAATGCGTAACAGTAAGTGAAGTCAGCTCTAAAAAGAGCTTTGCACGAGGTCACATAATCATGGATAAAATGAAAAAAAAATATCAAAATTATTTTCTCAGACAGAGATCGTCAGCATGCAAAGGTTAAGTGACTTCAGTCGGTACCTAGTATATCACCAGCAGATACAATGTTTGTAGGACGGAGTTTATTAGACCATAAATTTCAAATCGTATAGAGTAGAATTCCCATTTAAAGAGGCCATCTCTTTATACGATACTTTTAAATTCAATTAACGAAAAACATTTAGCATTTTGTATTTCCACACCATGCAAGAGACACGCTTAAATCGTGGCCTTTCTCAGTAAAATATATGAACGTTTATTCGTTACAAACTGCAACAATTAAAGGTTCGTTGGTAAGCAATTAGAATTTTAACGCACGCCTTTAAATTAGCGCGGTAGTGTAAAATCTGGAGGGAAATAATGTTGAATTTTAACACTTACGACTATGGTAATAAGAGGTGTTCAAATGGTACCTATATCACGGACGGACTATGGCGGTTGTTCTAATGCTTGTAATGTATAGCAGTCTGCGCCCCGTTGCGAGAGACAAATAAATCGTGCAGAAATATCGTCTAACGGATTTGATAGTAAGAGGAAAAATTGTTCAATAGATTAATTCAAAACGAAATCACATATAATAAATATTTTTTGTACATAATCTAGCCAAGGATGAGGAATAAGAAAGAAAAGTTTATTAAATAGTGCTAAAAATGCATCTAAGACCTCGCTTTTAAGTATAAAACAGCAATAATTAAGAAATAAAACTGTTTTGATTTTCAGTCCACAGTCTTTGATTTTACATCTTTAACTTTGATCTTGATTGATCTTGAACTTTGAAGTGGTTTTGGAGAATCAAAATATTTATTAATAAAAATAAAAATATAAAGAATATGCAGATTATATCTTAGGTGAAAAAGAAAAGAAAGTGCCAAGTAAGCGAAACATGCTCAACTAATTTGCTCTAAGATAACGCCTTAATCTCAAACGTCAAAATGTCTTTCAACTAAGATTATGCACAGAAGCAGACGTCACATGGCAAAAGATGATAAAATAAATTTTAAGCAACCCTCCATTACAAAGCTAATGGGCTGTATCTCGAAGCTAGGGAATAAAAGATCCGTCGATTAGAAACTTTATGTTTGCAATTTTCCGGAGCTCCCCTAGAACCTGCGCCAAAAGCAGGTACTTACCTATTTCGCTTCGATATAGTGTTTAGAATGGACGTATTAAAATAAACACAACAAGTCCGAGCGGAAAGCGTGCATTTAAGGCTTAAAATAGATTTATGGTATCATGTATAAACTGCCCAGATTGTTTTAAATTGTTTAAAGCGTGACTTCCTTGTGATAAAATGTTTTTATCAGTTTAGTCCACGAATAAAACGCCATGCATGAAATAAATATTGTTTTCTATATAACCGCAATGTTACAAGCTTCCCTTTCCAGAGAGAAGAATCTTCCTATGAAATAGAATTTCCCCACCAGGTTTCTGCAACGCACATTGCAAAGTTGCAAAATTTCTTAAGAGATTACTGATTTCCTTAAAATGGATTATTTAATCTATTTAAAGCACATTAAAAATCGTTAATAAATTTGTCATTTTAATTAATAGATAATAAACTATCAACAGATACCAATAGGTATAGTTTATAGGAATTTGAACTAAAAGACGAAGTGTTGATATACCTCCCACCAGATGGAAAGAAGACGTTAAATTAAATTTTCTTCATGCAATATTACGCTGATATTAAATAATAGCAGTGAAAGGTAAGAGTGAAATGAAAATTGAAAACACTGCCTTTCCAGAATCAACGTAGCGTTTAAATTAAAAATGATGAAAATTGACAGGTCAACTGAAAACATAAAAAACTGTGGGCTTACCGAAAATTAAACGGAGTGCGACTAAATACAATATGTTTTTATACGATAGCTACTAGTCTTATATACTGAAATAACTTTTTTTACAAATCGATAATCGATAAAAAAAAATCCTTTTCGTACCACATAACGCGTTAATTACAAGCATTATCTTACATGATCCCCACTGTGGTCAACCAACGCGCCTGCTAAGCGGATTATTAGCAATTGCTTAACGACCGTTAATCCGTTAAGAAGAATCCATCGCATGTATGAAAATTTAGAATAAATAAACCTTTTAATAAAAATCGTGTTTTATATTGCACAATATGAAACATATTATCTTACAACGTATAATTCTCATAACAGTATACGTATGAGGTTACAGCAATTTTCCATTTCTTGCTGGTATTGCCAACTGTGTTTGTCGTTTCGATTAATGATGCAGTAATGCGTTTGTACTGTTAGCATGAAGGGTGTAATTCCAACATCTCTTAGCACATGTCGATTAATATTAAGTAGGTTTTTTTATTACCTTTCCCAAATATTTTTATATAACCACTAAGTTCTAGGTCTGAAATCGTTTTGAACTGAGTCCAAAACCAAGGATAAGAGATTTTTGTCTGTAAGAATATATAAGGATATAAAAGAATATATTAAGAAAGGTAAAGGTATCTTTAGGATAGGATATCTTACGTTAACAAAACATTTAGGCCGCGTTTCTAATTGCGGTTCGCTGCTAGTGTATAATAAGGTTCATTAAAAGCGAAACTCGTTGATGTTCCAACATAATAGCAGTATCGTCAAATAATGGAGGCGAATAAGAGAAAACAGTGCGGCATAACGCAAGCGAATGAACGAAAATTCATCTGAGCAAACAATGGTTGGATTGTGCTCGTATTATACCAAAACAAACATCTTAAAATCTTCCCTGAAGTGGTTGCGAGATCAGTATAATAATGTTAAGATTCAAATACGAAATTTCGTTACACAATTATTTGAAAGGCTGCTGGTTTAGAAATTTCTATTGTAATATGAAATGATTGGATTTTTAAATAAAACAATTTTTTACAGTTAAAATCAACGTATACATTTTAAATGAAATCAAAATTATCTTAGTACCGAACTGTGGTCCTTTTGTTTGGGATAACGTAATTTTAAAGTTTACATTCGACATACGTTTACAGGACTAATTTATCCCTTCACTATTTGCAGGATTAATAAGGAGTTAACTGTTTTTGGACCGGCAAAAAATAAATCTTTATTTCAATCTAACTGGTTGCCCTAATAGTTTTTAGTTTTACTGGGTATGACGGGAGAGTACAGAAGCTTTGCCGAGGGTGCAACACAGGTAGAAACTCTAGCGTCGGTGAGCTTTGTCTAAAGAGTGCCTCCTGGAGGCTGTGGTAAGTCATCACGCCGTGAGTGAGTCGCCGTGGAGCCATGACCGACCAATCTCAAAACTCATCTTCGCCGGGAAAGACGCTGTATTATGTTTGACTTGACTTGATAGAGTAAAAGTGTATTATTTGTAACCCAGATTATTTTTTTCTTTCATTACCTTTACTAGTAGTAATAATGATAGACAAGACTAACTTATGTCTCACGTGCTGTGTCTAAGAGAAGGATCACGTTCGGTTTCATATACACAATAATATTAGTAAGTCCAAGTCAAATGAACAATGAACTGTGGGAGCAACCAAACAAAAATACGTATTTAATACGTTAATAAGCAAGAATAAACATCATTTTTAAATAATCAGACTGAATACTACACCAATCTTAAAATTTAACGCATGTTAATTGACAATCAATTTTTATCTACAAAATAAAAGTTGAATGGTTGAAATGTATCTGAAACTCAAACATTGCAAATCCTTTGTATATTCTCAAAAGTTATTTGAATTTTCTGGTTCCTATATATGCCTATATATGTATTTAATAAAAAAATATCAATAAAGGTGTTCGTTTATTTCATTTCAATATGTTCGAGCCTAGTTAATTATAATTATGTGAATAAAGAAATTTCATTCTATAATCGACTGGTAACGTGTAAGCCTTTTGTGCCGTCATTACACACGTCTTCCCTGATAATACACATCGCATAACCCTTTGTCTGCAACTTAATTGTTCTGAAACAAAAGCATAGAAATAACATTGATAATACTAAAAAGTGATTACATTTTCTCATAACTTCAAAGTGTACACTAAGAAGTAACATAAAGGCTTTTAGGAACGCTAAATATGCAAATTAAACGGTTCTCGGATTTAATTACTCATCTCATATTCTGAGATAAAGCCTTGATGTTCGCACAGTTTTCAAATAAACTAGACGTGAGTTAGAAGTAAAGTTTATTCAAGGTAAGTTTCCACTAGTACCTATGTAATAGAGAAGTTTGTTTTAGAGTTTCATGAGATTATTATTGACTGGCAAAAGCGGGTAAAGTTCTACCCTCTTGTTTACTTTCTGTACTGGAAACCTATAAAGCTTGCGTATCTTTAAGTTTAATAAGGTTTAGTGAGGTTTAAGTTAGAGTAGGTGAACTTTTATATCACATAATTCAAATACTACTCTGTAATTATTCGTTTTTATTTCCCGATAAAGCAAGTACTAAATGTGCTTTTTTCGCCTGGAGATAGTTGAAGGGAGAATAACATAGCCTTCATTAAACTCTTTCTTTCGGTATCGAAGCCAGCCGACGAATAACATAATCTTCATTTATGAGAATCATACAGTTTAATCGAACTTTTAGCGTTTTGTTTGTCATAATAAAAGTTAAAATATCCTTGGATTTAATAGACGGTCCTGATGTCGAGAACTGAGTTTTTTTATTTATTTTGAAGATGGTCAAATGCTTCTATAATCTTTCAAGAATATTTTATTTTTTTCTTTAACTTTGGTTTACATTGATTTCTGTATTTTTCAATATATATTATTTATATATGCATTGCATTCATTGAATGTAATATATTGTATTTAAATAAGCTTTCACTTACACTCTACGCAAGTATTAAAAGTTGGTATTGTAACGAATTATAAAAAGTTTTTTTATAATTTGACTTTAAATTCAATATCAGACTTTTCGATATTCGTAAAATAATATGAAATTTGGGAAACTCCTACATTGCAGGATTGACGATATAGAAAATTAAGCCTTTTTAGCTATTCAAAAGTCACTTCACATAAGTTTTAAAGCTATTTTATATTTATATTTCGTATTTTTCGTGAAGAACACAAATGGGTCAGTGCTCATGAGTGTGCTATTGTTATGAATTCACAACAATAGCCAAATGAGAGCAGTTGTCAGCGCTGGCTTTGTCCAATACCTACTCGATACAGATTTGAGGTTTCCTTTATTCTTGAAAAGAAAATACTGAACTATATAGTGCAGACAATATTGATATTCGAAGCTCGAGTGACGTTATTGTGGTCTATTTTGAATAGATTCTCAATATTAGAAAACAGGTTTTCCGTATTTCTGCAATGTTAAGAAATGTCAAGTCTTACAATACAATTTATTTCCTTAAATAAATAGATATTATAAATTCTGTTAAAATAAAGCATCATTCTCATCATTCTCCTGCCCTTATCCCAAAAAGAGGGGTCGGTATGATTTGATTATGCGTTTTACGTCCGGCCTCCTACCTGACGTCAACTTACCCTAGTCACCTTATACGACACCTCGGTATGAAATGGGGTGGTTTATTCTACTCAGCAAGATACCACACGGCACTCTTTGAAAATAAATATTAATCTAAAATTTTTAGTACTTCCTATCCTGGTGGTAGGTGAGAAACAATATCGCGGCAGTGTCGATATCACATCCGTTTCATTTTGTGCGTTTCTAAAGCATCAATGGGATCGCCTAGATTTGGCTGGCAGTTATGGTCTCAACTGTCTTGGCTCGGCTTTGGCTTTGGCTTCGCTGTCGCAATATACAGCCATATTTTAAATGATTTATAGAAGCAGGCGTTACTTTGCGGAATTCCATATTGCAATACAATCGTAATACGCATTACGATTTTTGTCGTGGAGCCTATCCTCCTGATGATGCTTCGGTTTCGGGGCGAAGCGATCGTCGAGATTGTGGTGGTGGGTGTGTGTGCTGCTTTTGTGTGCGTTGTTGCTGGTGAATTGCGCCTTGGGGTGCATGTGGTGGCTTGTCCTACATGTATAAGATGCGTAGATTTTGCCTGCTTCATACACATTGGCTTTGCATGCATTCGCTTAACCCGTGCGGATTATAGCAAAGTAGTTAGTTCTGTTATATTGCTTGTAATACAGCCATGTGTTACACCAATAAAGATAAACTAGATTTGATGTAAAAGTAAAGTTACGGGCTCTAACTGACCAATTGCTGGGCACATGCCTCCTCTATACTTTTTCGAACAGAAGGGTTGGAGCTGAGACCCATTGCACATATCCCCAGAATGCTCTAGAGATATGTAAGCTTACGATGCTTTACTTCGACGAAAAAGCGGGCGATAAATTGTAATTATCAATTATACACTTCTATCAGCAAAACTTATTAGTGCCTGCCCGAGGTTTGAATTCATAACCCTCTAAAAGGAATGCCGCGGTCTTACCGCTGGGCTATCGCAGCTTATAAGATGTGATGTTTTAGTGAATATTTACACATTAACAAAGCAATGAGTTATTGCTAGTCTTACATTCTGAAAGGAAAACAAAACGTTAATTTCTGTTATCGACATTAACACAGGCACTTTCGTACCCTGTTATATATGTTATATGTTACCACTACTATGAGTTTCTCGAGATATTATCCATATTATTCTTATAAATGTGAAAGTCTATATGTCTGTTAAGCCTAATTCGGAAGTTATTCGGATGAAATTTTATACTATTATCGATAAAGATATAGGATAACATATAGGATATAAAAATTAATAACTGTAAGTTTGGAGTAAAATTCTTCTCACAAATTTTCAGCGTTGTTAATTTGTTTGATGGTTGATGTATATAAGCGCCTAATGTATAGGCTGTGAACTCAAGTTGACGCCGCGATAACCCTTTATAGAGAGCTCATGAATAAGGACGCAGTATGGGCTTGGAACTAGTTTTGCTTACCAGATAAAATAAGACGTCCGTAAGCATTGCCGGTTCTATGCATTCACTATGAATACCATTCACGATAAAAAATTAAACTATTAATTTGATGATTATTATTGAAAGATAACCTGTCTCCTTTCGATTTCATAGTTATGATATTAATATGGATTTTAGGATCGAGACATATGGTAGGGGAGCAGAAATGTAAAGCGTGTAAACATGTGAGCAAATGTAATTACAACATACCTACATTAGTATATCTCTGCTTTGCTCGTCTAATTCAAACCTTAATTAATTCATTTATATGTATAGATATTTTATAGCTCAGAATAACTGGATAACATAATTTTACTATTACGTAGGTAAGAAACTCACACGGAATTATATAGTTATTCTCCTTTTAAGCTTAGTACAGTTGAATCTTATATTAAATCGCTTTCCTTTTTTTCGCCTTTCTCCTTTACGACTTCTAATAGTCTCTTTTTCTTCTTCCTCTTCTACGTTCGTTTTCTCGGTTCGCCTTTTTATTCTGAAATATACCCTATAAACCCTAACCTGTAGGCCCACCATGAACTCTTATTGCGACTCAATTGAAGACGTAAACGAAATTGTCTTGCTTTTTCATACCATGACGTCTTAAAGACGCACTCAATGAGCGTTCGGAATTCGTCCTAAGAACATGCGAGTAAAAGAGACAGAGTTATCTATGGTTCTTATAACGTTATCCTTTTCAAACATTACGACCCCAATGCAATTCACACTTCATGGTACGAAAAGAAAGCGGTTCGCGGTCGTCGTTTACGTCTTCAACTGAGTAGCAATAAGAGTTCATGGTAGGCCTGCTGTAATTAAAAAATCATAGAATTTTCTGAAATCACGGAAATCGAATTTATGACTTTATATGACATATCCACATTTGCTTGACATTAAGTGAAGCGTCATACTCGTAACCATTGTGATAGTGAACGTGTGTTAGTGCTTGTGGATTGCGGTGGCGTTGTTGAATGAAGGTTTTTGCATGTATTTTTACAAATTCTGCATGTATCAGAAATTAAAACGGATAGGCCCCACTACATTTGGCATTATATATATTTTCTATTAACTCAATTGAGGATTACAGCAAATTAATTTCATTATTACTTTGTATTATGAATCTTCGCAAAGTAACGCCTAATTGTATAAATCAAAATATTTTTTTGACAATAAATGCAATGTAAATGACGTGAGGTATCCGGCTGAGTAGAATAGACCACCCTCACTTTTTACCGAGGTGTCGAAAAAGGCGACTAAGGTAAGTCGACATGCCGTGTGTTATCCCGGTTGAGTAGAATAGACCACCCTCTTTCTTACCGAGGAGTCGTAAGTTAAGTTGACTCCAGACATGCGGCTGTTTGTAAAATACGTAGCCAAATCATGTGACAACATGTTTGTAATATGTTGTGCCGAAACTCACTTAGAGTGGGATAAGGGCAGGAGGATGATGATAAAATGTAATGTAAATATCCAAATATACATATTTACTTATAGGCAAATTGAATGTCGAAGTCCAGAAATGTTAAAAAATAAAACATATATACACCAAATATATTACATAAGTATTCATCATATTACGTGTAAGTAGCTATTTACGGAGCTAATATAAATGTACCCTCATTTCGAATGTTAAACGAATATAAGGAGATAATCTCAAGATGCAGCATCCGGGGCCCCATCCGGAGGCAATTTCACGCCACGTCGTCGTAGGCCTCTCGTGTAATTCGTTCCTCTCAAATGTGGCCGATGAAAAATTTTGTTTTTACGTTATTCATACAGTGTAATCTTCTTATGTGACACTCATGGCTGTATATTTTGAATTACAGAGTAAATTTGTCAACGTCTAATACGGTTCCTTATATGGAGATGTATCTCCGTAATCCATTTTAATTTTATACTAGTTGTGCCCACGGCTACGCCAGCGTGGAAATCTGTGACATAATTAAGTCAGACAAAATACATATATATATATGTCTTTCAGTCAATTAATAAAAAATCATAATGTATTATTAAATAAATAAATAAATGACACTAACACAGACTCGTCCGTCCCCAAAGTAAGTAACCTAATACTTGTGTTATGGGTGACGGACAACTGGTAAATATACTACATATATAAGGCAGGGTCACTACCCACTGCGCCAACGGGCCAGTCAAGCCATTATTAACCTAAAACTTAACAACTTCAAAGATTGTCCTAAATGTATTTTAGTAAAATCCTTACAAAAATCTGTTCAGAAGATTTTGAGAAAATTGAGTACTTATAGACAGAGTGGACTTTGTGGACTTTATTTTACAGTATGTAAATTGGTTTTGGAACACTACAATCAAATCCCTTCCAGATTTGCGCGCCAGTTTCAACAGTTTCACTTACCAGAGTAGGCCTACCGTGAACTTTTAGAAAACGATTCAATTCAAAGTCAGTACCTAAACTCAACCGCTTTCTTTTCGTGCCATGAAGTATTATATCAACTATAGATAACTTTGTCACTTTTAGTCAAATGTTTTAGGACGCATTCCGAAACTATTTTTTTTCTTCATATTCGTCTTGAAATACAGTAAGTTAAATCTATTTTGCAATGAATATAAGCAAAATGCATAACAATACACTCCGTTTTGTATTGTTTATTATCGATCCACGTAAAATATAGTTTTATATATTTTTGTTAGAATTAAATTTTAGAAAAAATAAATTGAAATATTTAAATAATAAGTTAATTTATTTTAATATAATAGCCAATGGTACTTAAAAAGAGTGAATGAAATACGTTTGCGATCCAGTTTAGATTTTCATCCGGCAACGACTAAAGTGTGTGTCTTTAAGACGTCATGGTATGAAAAAGCAAAACAATTTAGTTTACGTCTTTAATTGAGTCGCAATAAGAGTTCATGATAGGCCTGCAGTACAATGCGCTTAGTGCGAGTTTTTATAACCTACCCGATCGCGTTGGTGTAAATCAATTTGTATGGCGCTGGACCGCTACCGTTTTCTCTGTGGTCATCTTAATTTTTAATTAAGGTTCGTAATACTATACAATAGATAAAGGATTTAATTGCCGTGTGGTATTCGGCAGAATAGACTAGACCACCCTCCTTTTCACCGAAGTGTCGTAAGAGGCGACTAAGGTAAGTGCCGTGTGGTATCCGGCTGCGTAGAATAGACCACCCTCATTTCTTACCGAGGTTCGTAAAAGGCGACTAAAGTAAGTTGACGTCAGGCAGGCGGCCGGTGGTAAAATACGTTGCCAAATCATGTGACAACATGTAACATGTTGAGCCGACCCCATAAGGGATAAGGGCAGGAGAATAATGAGATAAAGGATTTAATTACACTGAACTATACGGACTGGTTTAGCGTTTAAAAAACAAACACCCACACACACACACACACATACACATATTGTGTCGCCTGTATTAAATTGTATTTAGTGAAATTAAATAGGGTAAACTATTACAAAACAAAACTAGTCATAAATGCAGGATCAATGTTTTTATACAGACGAAACTGTTATTTTATAGAAAATATAACCAAAACACGTGGCCAATGTACAAACAAAGCATATTCCCGCTAAATATCAGCCATTACCGCTCAATTAGTTTAGTTAAGTGGAATGCACGTCGGTACAGGCATCCCGCGTATAAATTAGAGTAGTTAAGTGCTGTGCTGGAATTTAATCCTCATATTTTGTCTGCAACGAGGCTCGGGTTATCTTTTCACCTACGAAACCCTCTATTTATCTTAGACAAAAGGATTTCAACTTAATTGCGATCCAATTTAGGGCTAATTTAGTTTTTATTAAGATCAACCTATGGTTTTATTTCTATTGTCTTTGTATTGCGTTTCGTGATTTCGAACTTTACAGTACAACATAGATAGAAACTCGAATACAAAAAATAGAGTATGACAGGTAAGAAATGTATTAGCACTTACATTTAGTGTCTGGATCTTAGTAAAGGTTCGTAAGTTATACAGGATCGGAACAAAATTCGGCAAAAGGAAGGTACGTTTTTAACAAATACCTTACAAAATTGCTACGAAGTGCTAATTGACCTGAATTGAAAAAATATCTTATACTGTTTTATCTTCCCACGTATGGAATTTAAAATGTAGTTCTGCAGGTCTACCATGAACTCTTATTGCGACTCAATTAAAGACGTAAACGACGACCGCGAACCGCTTTCTTTTTGTACCATGAAGTGTGAATTGCTTTGGGGTCGTAATGTTTGAAAAGGATAACGTTATATGAACCATAGATAACTCTGTCTCTTTTGCTCACATGTTCTTATGATAGTTTTTTAGAATTCTGAACGCTCATTCGGCAACGACTTAAAGTGTGCGTCTTTAAGACGTCATGGTATGAAAAAGCAAAACAATTTCGTTTACGTCTTCAATTGAGACGCAATATGAGTTCATGGTAGGCCTGCTGGCCAAAGCAACCTTAAATGCAATTAATTATTATTGTAATTGAGAATCTCGTATTCTTCGAAAGCGTATAGGTGAAAGTTTTGCAAGTTTAGTTGTTTGTTAAACTTTAATTTAAAATTAGATAATATAAATCGACAATATAAATTGAATTCATTATTTTTTATCACTTAATCATTAAGGGTGAGGAAAATGTATTTCCTCGATGTAGGCCTATAACGTCCTACCTATACGTGCGCCTTTGTTCGCGTCAACTTTAGCGTTGAAATACTCTCAATTATCACTGTGTCAAACAAACAGCGTTTTCGCCAACCAAGGCGAGATCCCTGTTTTCGGACATCGGTCTTCCGTGGCTTTTCGCACAACTCCCGACGGTGTCATGACTACAAACAGTCGTTATAACTGCTCTTCACTACCTAGCCTACCACTAGTTGTGCTCCGACCTCACAGGAAGCATCTGTAGGAGGACGTTCTCCGACGCTAGTAGAGCTTCTACGCTTAATCTCATTACATCTTGCAACCTCGGAGATGCTTCTGGGCTCGCTCGTCTCACCCGGTGACGCTGTAAAACGGCTAACAGGGACAGTTTGAAAAAACTAGCTTCAATCGTAAAAATTCTATCACTGCGCTTCTGTCATAAAATATCTTTTTTTTCCCGTTTTGCGGAAAAAGAGAATTAAAAAATCAAAATTTTACCATTATTAATAATGAATTGAATTAAATACGTAAATTTTAAACCTGCCTTTCGATTCTTAAAAATTATATGTGAAATTTCACTTTCGGAAAATTTGAAAAGTAAATGAATTCTGGTATGTTTTCTCACACAAAGTGCATATATGTATGAAAAGCTGTATTTCAGGAAGCCAGTCCTATCGGATAATAACTGAAGCTTTATTTTATCTCCTCCACTAACGCAATAACATAAACAACCCTAGATAGGACAAAGGGCAGACAAGCGAATCGAACCTTCACAATTTAGAGGCTCGGGGTGCAGGAAACGGAGTCAATTACCTATCATTGACTTCGCGTTTATCTAAGACTCCATCCAAAAATACTATTAGCCGGAGTTTCCTTCCCTCCCTACTTTATTGCGTCTTGTTAAATGAAACGTCTCGTCAGTTATGTCTATTGCCCAGGATCATTTATATACCTCATTTATATCCACATTCATATAGCAAATGCAAAAAAAAGAAAAAGAAGGGGTTCTGAAAAATTTACGTTCGCGTAAACGAAGTAGCGGGTGTCTCTAGGCTCCATACAAATCTATCTTATGATCTATATCTATACTAATATATAAAGCTGAAGAGTTTGTTTGTTTGTTTGAACACAATAATCTCAGGAACTACTGGATCGATTTGAAAAATTCTTTGAATGTAAGGTAGTCCATTCATCGCGAAATGCTATAGACTATATAATATCATGCTAAAATGAATAGGAGAGGAGCAGCGATAAAAAATATTGCGAAAACGGCAACATTTAAACCTTTCCTTGCACTAAGTAAACTGTGAAAGTTATTCAAAAATCATGAATTACAAAATTGTTCGCCTCTAAAAGTTATAAATAAAAGTCCGCGATAGCATATGTCTAGCTTTTAAGGTCAACCCACCTTATCCACAACTAATATAAGTATTACAGTTTACTAAATAATAAGACCGCAGGCCATCGAAAAGAACGCGTTGCAGCGAACGAAATTGCATTTAAATATATTAATTTGTTTTCCACGTTGATCGTAGCATTATAAATTATGAACTTTATTATTTAATTGCATATGAACGGATTTCTATAAAATATATCTAAAACAGGGCGCAATAGTTAATTTCAATATCGCTATTAGTCGGTCACCAACGTTTGGTCTGCTCTTTCCCAGGAATGCGAGATGATGAAGCTGACAATTGCACAGAAACGTACGATTTTCTTCCCATTAAATACCGGCAGTGAAACGTGAAGGTGAAATGGAAATTGAAAGCTTTGCCTTTTTGGGATCAACGTAGCGTTTTAATTAAAAACGGTGAAAATTTTACCAAAAACATATAAATCTGTGAGCTAGCGGAAAATTAAAGGCATCAGAGGCGGCGACGCGGCGGCAGGTTGGCACCGCGACGAAATCTTTATCCCGTCACAGAAATTTCCCATTACCGTGATTATATTATTTCGATACGGAAAAAGTTATTTACTTAGACGTCTAGGATATAAAAAATATATAATATTTTCTTTATTCTTCATCTACGAGTATTAACAATGTCCAGTTAGGTATATGTTTTAGTTTGCTCGTATGATAAGGCAATATTAGATTTTTTTTAATATACTACTAAGATAAGTTGACCCGCCGTATGGTATCCGGCTGAGTAGAATAGACCACCCTCATCTCTTACCAAGGATGTCGTAAAAGGCGACTAAGGGAAGTTGATCCAAATCATGAAACAACATGTTTAAAAAATGTTGTGTCGACCCCATTTAGAGTGGGGCAAGAGAATGGTGATGATATTTTTCATTTTTATTGAAAAAAATACTGACTAATGGGTAAGTTAACATAACACATAACAGAACTAAAAATAACAAATTTATAAAAAGGTGCCAAAAAACAAACAACGATGAATAAACGTAACTTCTTCGTAACTGTTCTTAAATAATAATCCTTTACTAACTGCACTTGATTAACTAATGTTGTTTTAGTACAATTATACTAAAAAGATTAAATTATTTAAAAATATAAAAATGAAAGGGCAATAAATAGAAAGATAATACAATATAAGACACAGTCAATAAATGAAGGTATCGTTACGTGATATCGTTTGTCAGCACGGCATAGCCCACAGGGCCTGCACCAATGACATAGGCTATATATATTTATATATAATAAATAACGGTTTATAATGTTGCAAAAACTTATCATTGAAGCGCATGAAAATTAAATCCTAAGTGAAATACAGTCAAACGAATAAATTTTAAAGGTGACTCAGAAGCGGAAAATTAAAATGGTACTCGCGGCAACTGCGTCTGAAAATTCCAAAGCAATGGAATTGATATTAAACACAATGTCACAAACAAACAGAATATACGTTTTATTGCAGCTTCTATTTGCTTCGTTAGGTCGAATTTAAATTATCTTTTAACTTTCATAACAAGAAGAGCAGTTGTGTCGGCAACATTGCTCGCATTAGGAATATGATATTAAAATATAATAGAATATTTTAATAGACATCCAAAAAAGTAGGTAATCAATGAGAATTATAACATTACACTTAAAATTTGCGAAAGTCAATTCAAGCTGAAATTAAAACAACATTACACATCACAAAAAAACACATGTAAAGCATAATGATCACTTTATTTCAGGTTTAACATTGAACTTGCGTCAAGAACTGGATTAATCTTTAAAGTGGAAAGGATATTTCGATCTACCAACCAATTGGCCATACCAAAATACCAGCCATTTTTTAGTGGACATCGACACCGCTAGAGACCACGGCTATTAGAGCCTTAAAAAAATATAAGTAAAAAATACGACGACACGATCTTTTCTACGATGATGCATAAATCTCTCTGGAGAGAGGTATCTCTATCGGTAGGAGAGAGAGAGAACTGCATAAAAAATTAATGTGATTTTTATTCTTCGTAATATGGCAATATAAATTTAATAATATTTAAAGCAATTTGAAATTGTATTACAAAAAGAAAAGCAGGCGAAATGAAACTGATAATCTCTCATCTCTACACATATACTAAGTTCACAAGACCGATAGTCTTTTATAGTCTTGTAAGAACGACTTTTATTACCATGGTCCATGTTTAAATTATATTATTAGAACCTTTTAGCACTAGAAAGTACGATACTTAGTATATACTTATAGTGCTCAGAAGCAGTCAAAATGACTGCTTTGTATTCAAATAATCAAAACGGAAAGGATAGTATATATATTTTTTAAATGTTCTTTTATATTATTAATAGCTATATAATTTGTTATTAGTCATTATTAAACAATAAAAAAACCGATTCACTGGAAAAAAATCTTTGAAAAATAAAACTGGTACTTTTCAAACACGTAATTTTTACACTTGTCACAAATATCCATTGTTTAGTTGTTTTGTCAAAGTCGTACTTGACAAAATCTGCGTTTTTTTGGTCACAATGTACCTCGTTATTGTTAGGGCAGATTGCATTTGATGTGCCTAGATCTTCAGGTTCCATATATCTCGCATGGCTATGTTCGGCAGAAAGTCATAACACTTAAAACAATGGTCCTTATGAATCCTTATGAATACATAAATTGTTTTTATCTGAAATTATTTTATCTAAAAACAGTTAAAACGACTGCTTTGGGCAATCTAGTGTTAGATACATGACTATGGGTCTTTTAAGCGATCGTGTTCCATTTAACGTCGGATCTACTATTTTCGTACATAAACATTTATAACCACTTTAAAAAAACCCTTTCGCTTTTTTACATTATGTACAGTTCATATAATGCTGCATGAAGGATGGATAACACATAATCCTCTCCAGCTTTTTATAAAATTGCCAACATACAAAAGTAATAATAAAATTATTTTGCTATAATCCGCGATACAGTAAATAGAAAATATATATAGTGTTTAATGTATAGTGGATTATCAGTATTTTCATACCCGATACGTGCAGGATTCGTAAAAGCACATGCACAAACCTCCACCACTTCCACCAAAATACACAAGCACTACACAGTTTCACTATCACAAACTCAACAATCGTTTCGCCCCGCAACCGAGGCATCATCAGGAGATAGACTCCACGACAAAATCGCAAAGCGAAGCGTTATGCAAACAAGCATTGTTATATAGTAATCGGTTCATCCCCACCTTTACCTCTGAACACGTGCAACAAGCTTGAACTTGAAACATTTATCTGCTCGTTAATGAGGGTGCCATTGTTATGCTTAATGATTTCTAATTGTTCCAAAATATTCAATTTTAAGCTTTTTTCGCAGGTGTGCAGTATTTCGAAACAATGGTCATTAGGAACTTTATGACCGCTTTCTAACAAATGTTTCGCGAAATGTGAATTTTGTGGCTTATTATTCCTGAAAGCGACCTGGCAACACAAACTTGCTGCCTTTCATAGTCATATACACAGACTCTTATCAGTCCCTCTTTCGGAAAAGAATTTTAACAATGAGCTGCAAATAATCAACCAGATGGCGCATTCCAATGGCTACGATGAGCAATTAGTACAAAATATATTAAAAAATAAACAGAAGTTACAATTGACAAAACACTTCTATGCGGTGCCACATTACAAAGATAATAAATACAAAGCCAGTTTGACCTATTTTGGAACATTGTCAGAACGAATTTCAACTATATTTAAAACAAAGTCAAATATAAAATTAGGTTTTAAAAGTAATAACTGCTTAAAAAAGATATTATGCAATAATAAAGACAAATTAGAAAGCCCGAAAAAGAGTGGTATTTACAAAATAAAATGTCCTGAATGCAATGATACATATGTGGGTCAGACTGGTCGTAATTTTGAAACCCGTTTTAAAGAACATATGGTCGCTTTCAGGAATAATAAGCCACAAAATTCACATTTCGCGAAACATTTGTTAGAAAGCGGTCATAAAGTTCCTAATGACCATTGTTTCGAAATACTGCACACCTGCGAAAAAAGCTTAAAATTGAATATTTTGGAACAATTAGAAATCATTAAGCATAACAATGGCACCCTCATTAACGAGCAGATAAATGTTTCAAGTTCAAGCTTGTTGCACGTGTTCAGAGGTAAAGGTGGGGATGAACCGATTACTATATAACAATGCTTGTTTGCATAACGCTTCGCTTTGCGATTTTGTCGTGGAGTCTATCTCCTGATGATGCCTCGGTTGCGGGGCGAAACGATTGTTGAGTTTGTGATAGTGAAACTGTGTAGTGCTTGTGTATTTTGGTGGAAGTGGTGGAGGTTTGTGCATGTGCTTTTACGAATCCTGCACGTATCGGGTATGAAAATACTGATAATCCACTATACATTAAACACTATATATATTTTCTATTTACTGTATCGCGGATTATAGCAAAATAATTTTATTATTACTTTTGTATTATGGATCTCCGCAAAGTAACGCCTAATTCTATAAATTATTTGCCAACATAACTTTTATATTTTCAAGGAAATTTTTTGATGACGGAGCGAAATGTTCTTAATGCATCCCTTTACATGCATTTTTTTAAAATGCATTTTTGTGTATATGTGGGCTTACTTTGCATGTTTTAATGTAAAAGGTTTAAAGATTTATCGTATGAATTTTCCTCAAAGTGGTTAAGGAATTGGAAACTCTCCACAACAAGTTTATTGAGTTAACTTATAAATGTCACATCAATCTTGTTTCTTATAGGAACTTAATGAAACGGTTGTTCATTAACATAAAATTTAATTTAGAACGACTTCGAATTGTTTTTACAAGTTTACGTAAATTTTCAACACGTTTTATGGTTTTCCATTCGAAAAAAACATTCCATTGCATTAATTAGAATTACATAATAATGATATACGTTTTCTTAACAATGCATATTACTTGTTTTGAATCATATATGGCCTGTTATTTTTTTCAAAAAATTTCTTTGCGAGCTCAATTTACATTTTATCTTGCGCTTTATAGTGAAGGAAAACATTGTTATAGCTTGCATATAGTTAGATAATTTTTAGGATATTTGCATCCATCATGCAATTCGTATTGGAGTTGCGTGGAATCTTTTCTCCAAGAATTCCTCGTTTTTGATAACAAAAAATTGATTCTTGACGACACATGATTGACGTTGTTCTCCCTACCATGGTTCTCGCTTAATACATATTTAGAAAAAAGTTGCATACAAACTCACTTTTGGATTTTTATGTTAGATTTTTTTTATTGTTGTTTGTAACTAAACCTGTTTTAGATTAATAATAAAAAATGTTTCCATTTTGAGTAAGAGGTTGTTTAATGTATTATGTTCAAGAGAAAAAATATCTGTAATCATTTCTTTCCGTGATGGTGATTTTTCCGAAGAGTCGGGATAAATATCCGGATTGATTTATAATTGACGACGATCAGGTTATGGCATCAAGCGGTGATGTAATTCCACTGATATCGTTCCTATCTATATATTCTATATTCTTCTAATAAATTTCCAATTCGAATACTTAATATAATAACATTCTAATCAGTTCACGTCAAAATTGAAAATTCAAAAGTTAAAATTTCAAATTTAAATTTATATTTTGACATTCTAGCGTTAAAGAATAAATAAAAAAATAAGACGAATCGGTCAAAACAGATGTAGATGTAAATAGTAATACATTTTGCGATTCATTTTTATTGACATAGGTTGACAACTTCCGTGGTATAGTAATTTTTCCGTTTTAATACTTGAGGTTATGGGATTGATTCCCCGTATGTATAATGTATTACCACCAAACTATTCAGTGTTCAGTATGATGTTGTGCAGAGACTGCAAAGACCCTTAACGTATCAAATTTATTTTAGAATAAACCAGCTGTGCCAGCGGCATCGCCCGCGCTGATATCAGCGTGTCACAATTTTTTTCTAGAATTCAAATTCCAAACATAAAAGTAGTTATTGTCAATTAACCATAAGAGATAGAGGCATGCTATCGCGGACTTTTTCGTAGTAGTTTTATAGAACTACAATTCTCTAGTGCATTACTTTAGCGTATCTCTGCTGGTTTACGCAGCGCACGCGACTAAAGCTCCCAGCAAGCAAGTTTTTTAACAACTGCGCGATCTCTTCAACTCAATTTACATAATAATGATATGTACTATTTACTTAAACCATCCGGAATTAATTTTTTATTATCTTTGGTGAAAACCGCACAAAAATCCGTTGAGTAGACTTTGAGAAAATTGATGACAAACAGACGGACAGCTTTTTGCGACTTTGTTTTATGATAAGTATAGATATGTATTTTCTATTAGGTGTGCACAACAATCAAACAAAATCCCTGTAATCAGTAAAACAATATCCAAATACGTCATTTTGTTAAGGCGATCATTTGAATAGCCGTGGAAAGTTTAAACAATAATTGCGTACATAAAAAACAACCCCGGGTCGTTAGAGGGTTGATGTTTATTGCTGCAGCAGGTTGGGTGACAAAAGTTTTTACGTAAAAGTTCATGCTCGTAAAACACGATCAGGTGGATTAAAAAGTGCCAGGAGTTTCTGCTACTTTTAACAGGCATTGTTATTTTATTCAAACAAAACATACAGCCAATATCGCCTAACTCAAAATATATATTAAAAGCAAATATTAATTAGGTCAGCTGGAATATCTCTCATTAAAGGTCGTACAACAAATTTTTGGCTGCAAATAGGACTAGCACAATGTCCTATTTGCAACCGCAAAACGAAAGCCTTAAAAGTTTAGCAAAAGTAAACTTTTGTGGAATTTTTCAATAATACAATTTGATCATTCTCCTGTCCTTATCCCGTTCTATGTGGGGACGGCAGAACATGTTTAAACATGATTTGGCTAGGTATTTTATGGCTGGCCGCCTGCCTGATGTCAATTTACCTTAGTTGCCTTTTACGACATTCGGCAAGAAATCAGGATAGTCTATTCTACTAGCCCGATAACACACGGCGGTTGACTACAATTTATATTTTAAATTTTTACTAATGACCGAAATGTGGGATAGTGCATGATAACTACTAAGGATGCGAATGCTCAAACAAAAATTAGGCAACCATGAACTATACACAAAACTTCTTTTTTTATTGTGTTATGTGTTCCTCCGCTAAATAAGCTCTTAATGTACTAAATTATATCAATAATGGTTTAGCCGCGATGGAGTAATAGACAGCCAGACATATAGAGAGACAGATAGACTTTCGCATTTACAAAATACTAGCAGTGCCCACGGCGTCACAAAACAAAATCAGAGTGTCACAAAGTTATAGCCACGTGAATGGCGAACACGCGAAAATTTAAGGCTATAAAGTCTATGTGTTGCAACCCAACCTCCTCTGTTTTCCAGTGAAAGTCTCATTAAAATCGGTCTAGCCGTTACAGACAATGTACTGTTAACCTAAACCTTTCTTAAGAATTGCACTATTGTGTAATCCGTACAGTTTTGAATAAATCGATCACAAAAGTAATAATAAAATTATTTTGATATAATCCGCGATACAGCAAATAGAAAATATTAAATCGCAAAGGCTTTGCGATTTTGTCGTGGAGTCTATCTCCTGATGATGCTTCGGTTGCGGGGCGAAACGATTGTTGAGTTTGTGATAGTGAACGTGTGTAGTGCTTGCGTATTGTGGTGGCTGTGGTGGAGGTTTGTGAATGTGTTTTTATGAATCCTGCATGAAAAAACGGATAGTCCACTATACATTTAACACTATATATATATTTACTGTATCGCGGATTATAGCAAAATAATTTTAGTATTACTTTTGTATTATGGATCTCCGCAAAGTAACGCCTAATTCTATAAATTATTTAAATCGATCACATACAGTCAGACAGCTTTTAAGGCTTTAGTTTCATAATATGCACGAATATAGATTAAAGTATGAATTATTTCATCTACAGAAAAAAGCTTTGGTCAAATACATAAAGTCACTGTTAAACTAGCATGCGAAAGTATAAAAAACACATGTTCGGCCGATAAAAAATATAAAGAAGGGTACATAAGTTCAGCTTTCGTGCGAAAAGTTTAATTTGGCCCGCGTGTTATATCGGGCAACGGGTGTGAGACGTTATTGGGCTGAATACAACAATATGGAGGAGAGAAATTACCAGTAGAAATTTTGAAGCACCCTCGATAAGCCTGAGGGTAAAGGAGCGATAAGTGATTTTCTTGGGTTTGCACCTTTGGAGTGTTTAAAATTTGAGACTATATTTTTACAAGTTTCTCCGTGAAAGCTGTGATAGCCCAGCGGTGACACCATGCGACTCTTGCCAGGCGTCACGGGTTCAAACCCCGGGCAGGCATCAATGAGTTTTTCTGATCTAATCTGTGTCTAATTGATAATTGCAATTTATCACACACTTTTTGGTAAATGAAAACATCGTGAGGAAACCTGCATATCTCTAGAGAATTCTGGGGACATATGTAACCTACCAATCCGCATTGGAGCAGCGTGGTAGGTCTTAGCTCCAATCCTTCTCTAAAAAAAAACGGAGAGAGGAGGCCTGCACCCTGCTTCCTGCTGGGTAGCAGTGCGATAGTAAAAGCCCATTACTTTATTTTTTTACTCCGCGAATGTTGTTTCAATTTCTAAGATATCAAAAATGGTACTGGTAGAAGTATTATTGAAGAAAAAATTTTCTTCTTCCTTAACCGTCGATGTCCTCTGGCGGACATAGGTGATTTCAAAAGATATGCACTTATGTCGGTGCGTTTAGGGGGGTCTACTAACGCTTTTTTCATTCGGGGATTGCCACTCTAACATTCTTTTGTTATATGTGCCGTGCTTATTGTCACTTTAGCTTTATGACAAAATTAGTTGTATCTGAATCAGACACCTCGGTAAGAAATGAGAGTGGTCTATTCTATGCAGCCGGATACCACACGACGTATCGCGGATCATAGCAAAATAATTATTATTAATATTATTATCCCGACAAAATCGCGAAGCCTTTGCGATTTTGTCATGGAGTCTATCTCTTAATGATGCTTCGGTTGCGGGGCGAAACGATTGTTGAGTTTGTGATAGTGAAAGTGTGTATTGTTTGTATATCGTGGTGGCGGTGGTGAAGGTTGCCAAACAAACCTGCATGTATCGGGTATGAAAAAACGGATAGTCCACTATACATTTCGCACTATATATATTTTCTATTTACTTTATCGTGGATCATAGCATCATCATCATTCTCCTGCCTTATCCCACTCTTAGTGGGGTCGGTACAACATGTTACAAACATGTTATACCATGATTTGGCTACATATTTTAAGACCGGCCGCCTGCCTGACGTCATCTTACTTTAGTCGCCTTTTACGACACCTCGGTAAGAAATGAGGGGGGTCTATTCTATGCAGCCGGACACCACACGACACATACCTTAGTCGCCTCTTACGACACCTCGGTAAGAACGGAGGGTGGTCTATTCTATTCTGTCGGATACCACACGACGTATCGCGGATCATAGCAAAATAATTTTATTAGTACTTTTGTATAATGGACTTCCACAAAGTAACGCCTAATTCTATAAATTATTTCTGTTTTCATCTGATTATAAGTAGTAGAAGCAACTACTTGAACAGATTTATGACGAGCGTTATTTATACGGCAATAAAATTTGTCCGTCGCTCACGGCGCCACCCCGTTTTCTTCATATTTCATGAGCGAGCTTACCTCGCGCCGTGGCGAAGCGTAAATTTGTGCTAGCTACCTTGTTTGTGTTTCAACAGCTGATATTGTAACATATTACTTACATAGCTTCAAGCGGAACAGTTTCGAGAGATATTTTTGTTTTATCTTCCTTTTAACGGAAAAATGTTACCCATTTCAAGGTACGTGCTTATCTTTTGTCAAATCATAAATGTTCTCAGTTTTTTTTACAAATTATGCCGTGTGGTATCCGGCTGAGTAGAATAGATTATCTTACGTACCGAGGTGTCGTACAAGGCGACTAAGGTAAGTCGACCCGCCGTGTGGTACCCAGCTGAGTAGAATACACCACCCTCATTTTTTTACGAGGTGTTGTAAAAGGCGACTAAGGTTAGTCGACCCACCGTGTGGTATCCGGTTGAGTAGAATAGACCACCCTCTTTCTAACCGAAGGGTCGTAAATACGACTAAGGTAAGTTGACGTCAGGCAGGCGGCCGGTTGTAAAATGCGTAGCCAAATCATGTGACAACATGTATTAACATGTTCTACCGACCCCACTTAGAGTGGGATAAGGTGAATACATAACAAGCAATATAACAGAACCAACTACTTTGCTATAATCCGCACGGGTTAAGTGAATGCATGCAAAGCCAATGTGTATGAAGCAGGCAAAATCTACGCACCTTATACATGCAGGACCAGCCACCACATGCACCCCAAGGCGCAATTCACCAGCAACAACGAACACAAAAGCAGCACACACACCCACCACCACAATCTCGACGATCGTTTCGCCCCGAAACCGAAGCATCATCAGGAAGATAGGCTCCACGACAAAAATCGTACTGTGCCGCGCTACCCATACAAGCAGTCTTAAATAGTTCAACTCCCACCAATACCCTCCCCTCTGAACACATGCAGTAAAACGGAATTAGATACATTTACTTGCTCGTTAATTAAGTGACCATTGTTATTTTTTATTATCTCAAGGTGCTCTAACGTATTGAGTCGGAGTCCCTTATCACAAGTGTGGAGAATATGAAATGAATGGTCATTAGGCACTTTATGACCGCTTTCTAGCAAATGTTTTGCAAAATTAGAATTTTGTGGTTTATTATTCCTAAACGCAGCCATATGTTCCCGGAATCGAACCGCAAAACTTCGGCCAGTCTGACCCACATATGTACCGTTGCACTCAGGACAATCTATTTTATAAACCCCAGATTTTTTACCCTTATCTAATGTATCTTTATTTTTACACAACAAACTACGAAGCGATTGGTTAGTTTTAAAAGAGAGTTTAGTACCCGATTTTGATTTAAATATATTTGCCACTCGATCTGTTACTTTTCCAAACAGATGAAACTAATGACCATTCATTTCATATTCTTCACACTTGTGATAAGGGACTCCGACTCAATACGTTAGAGCATCTTGAGATAATAAAAAATAACAATGGTCACTTAATTAACGAGCAAGTAAATGTATCTAATTCCGTTTTGCTGCATGTGTTCGGAGGGGAGGGTATTGGTGGGAGTTGAACTATTTAAGACTGCTTGTATAGGTAGCGCGGCGCAGTACGATTTTTGTCGTGAAGCCTATCCTCCTGATGATGCTTCGGTTTCGAGGCGAAACGATCATCGAGATTGTGGTGGTGGGTGCTGCTTTTGTGTTCGTTGTTGCTGGTGAATTGCGCCTTGGGGTGCATTTGGTGGCTGGTCCTGCATGTATAAGGTGCGTAGATTTTGCCTGCTTCATACACATTGGCTTTGCATGCATTCACTTAACCCGTGCGGATTATAGCAAAGTAGTTGGTTCTGTTATATTGCTTGTAATATGGAATTCCGCAAAGTAACGCCTGCTTCTATAAATCGTGAATACATAAATCATAATCCTCCTGGGATTATGATTTATGTATTCGCATATATGTCGTAAAAACTCGCCTATTAAACGAATGTATGTATGATATGTGGCAAACATATAAGATAACATTAAAATAGCATTTGTCTGTCCTTGATGTCTTAATTCACTGTCAAGCCAGCTAAAGTCCACTATCTAAACTCAGGGCATTTAAAAATGAGTGTAATTTGCCTATACTATAGCTTAATTTGAGATCTTTTTCTTGTTATATGATAAGCGGCAGCATTGTACCGCAAAAGTCAAAATATTAATATATTATTTATACATTATCGACGTTGATGTTCCTACTTCCACCCCAATCACAGTACACGAACACAATAACAGCCCAAATAAATGATTCAAAGCGAATAAGCAGATGAAATGCGGCGCGAAAGTTATATAGCGGCTGTAATAAATTAATAATTCTAGCGAAAGCCCGCTTGAAAGTAGGCTTTCAAAATCAACAATAAGACTTAACTGAAAGGCGATTAAGCTCACCCCTATATTTTAAAATGGTAAATTATTAAGCCAATATTTTTTTACTGATTAATTTGAATTTGTTGATTCGTTTCTACTGCTACTACTCCTAAACAGAGCAGGTGATATTTGAGCATTTATATGATTCCACCTCGGGTCACGGATTCAAACCCCGGGCAGGCCTAAATTATATTTACAATTTATCACACTCTTTTTAGTGAAAGTTCTTACTTCAACCTGCATAAGTTAAGTAACGGCCTGTTACTAATCCCACTGCTGGGCCTCCTCTCTCCGTTTTTTGGAGAGAAGGGTTGGAGTTAAGACCTACCACGCTGCTTACCTTACACATATCCCCAGAATTCTCTAGAGATATGCAAGTTTCCTCATGTTTTCCTTCGCCGAAAAACGTGTGATAAATTGTAATTATCAATTAGATACATAAGTTTTAATATAAAAACTCATTAGTGCCTGTCCGGGGTTTGAATCCATAATCGTCTCTAGAGAGTCGCACGGTCTCACCGCTGTATACTTCTGCAGACCTACATACTTCTGGAGAATTAATGAGATATGTGTTACCTAGTAATCCACATTCAAGCTACGTGGTTCTTTTAAATTTCGACCCTTATCTTCATAAGTAGAGGAGGCCTATGCTCAGTACTGGGCTATTATCTATTTTAAGTATATAATACAATACACCATTAGATATAAGTCATTCATTATTGAGCTGGATTTGTAAAGTTATGTTTTTTTTTCAACCATCTGGTAGAAAACCTGAGATCTATGCATCGGGTAGGTATTGGAGAATGCTAGCGCTGACAGCTGCTCCCATTTACCTTTTGTTGTGAATATCGTAACAATGGCGTACTCAGCTCCTGAGTACTGACCCGTTTGAGCCCGACTTCAAAAATTATGAATATCGCGTTCTCAACGAATCTTGAAAGTCGGTAATAAATAAAAATATATTTATTTATATGGGACACTTACAAGCACGGTCGTCCATCCCCAAAGTAAGTAAATTAATACTTGGGTTATAGGTGACGGAGAACTGGTAGCTATACTAATCATAATTTTAGTATATATAATTATAATTTTATTATATATATATATAATTTTAAATACATACTTAAATGCAAATATACACCCAGACCCGAGGAACCAACAAAATATTTATAGAAAATGTTGGCCCTCGGCGGGAATCGAAGTCGTGACCCGCGGAGCTTAAAACAACGTCACTACCCACTGCGCCAGCGGACCAGTCAAGGTAATAGAAGTTACTTGTTAGTCAGACGCTAAAAAATACTCAAACTTTTAAACGTATTATAATAAATTCATCTACATCTGCTTTACTTTAATTTCGCTCCATACAAAAAAAAGTATCAAAATATCAACTGCAGTACTATGAACCTAAACTTTTGTAATCGAGAAACAGTATGGTGACGATAGCAAGTTTGCTATCGTCACCATACTGTGTTTACTTTTTACAGTTGTAAAACCGTAAAAAGTAAACCGTGCTAAAAAGTCTAATATATAATACCAGCTGACCCGGAAAACGTTGCCACATAAATTATTTCTAGGGCATTTCGGGTATATATTATAAAAAAAAAAAATTGACCAAAAAAGTGTAAGGAGTGGACAACTCTCATCACTTAGGGGTATGAAAAATAGATGATAACCGATTCTAATACCTACTGAAAATGCATACACAATTTCATAAAAATCGGTCAAGCCGTTTCGGACGAGTATGGTTACTAACATTGTGACACGAGAATTTTATATAAGTATTTTATAAGATTATTTTTTATATTTTATATATATCATAGTATTGCACACACACGATGTTATATATTACGGTAATATTATACCCTTTCATATTAAAAAACAAACTGTTGTAAAACCATTTTAACTAGTTTTTAAAGAAAAGCTTAAAAATCTCTTAAAAATTATTATGTACTTAACATATAAGTTCAAAATAAAAGCAGACGTTAGCTTTCATACAACATTTGTCCAACAAAAATTGGTCCATAAAATGGAGTTATCGCTCCCTAAGCCCCAATCACAATTTCAGTTTGAAAGATACCATAAACATTTTTCTTCTCATCTGTAGTACAATACAGAATATTTTTTGAAAATATTGCGGTAAAAAGGATTGCCATAAATTGTCTGTATGTGCCCGTGATGGTGGGTGCCGTGTTGTGCTTTTCACTGATATTTTATGAGCGGTTCGATTATTATGTATCATGTTATTGCACGCAAGGGAGTAAGGTGTTTTATTATCTGTTGATTTCGGTCCTGATGAGGGTCTTTTGACCTACATATTATGCTACCTTTAGATTTATTATATTTAAGTAGATAGCGTTATTCTGTTTTTCATCTTCTGATTAAAATAACAATGTATCTGAATATTCTTATGCTGTGTGGTATGCGGCTGAGTAGAATAGACCACCCTCATTTTCTTACCAAGGTGTCGAAAGAGGCGACTAAGGTAAGTCGACCGCCGTGTGGTATCCGGCTGAGTAGAATAGACCACCCTCATTTCTTACCGAGGTGTCGTAAAAGGCGACTAAGGTAAGTTAACCCACTGTGTGGTATCCGGATGAGTAGAATAGACCACCCTCTTTCTTACCGAGGAGTCGTAAAATACGACTAAGGTAAGTTGACGTCAGGCAGGCGGCCAGTCGTAAGATACGTAGCCAAGCATGTGACAACATGTTTGTAACAATTGTGCCGATCCCACTTAGAGTGGGATAAAGGTTTGAGGATGATATATCTGAACATTCTTCTTCTTCAACCTAGGGTCGTGAATTGCTGGACATAGGTATCTTCAGGGAATCACCACATGACACCATCTTGTATCGCTTGGATCCAACGACTCCCCGTGAACTTTCTGAGGTCGGCAGTTTACGGTCGGTTCAGTCTACGGATGCTGCGTTTTTCGCTGCGGAGTCAAAATTCCAACAACTTGACCCCGTCGCCCATCATCCGCCTCACTCATCACCACTTCAGCTTCGCGACACGAATTATATAGGTGACTTTTGTTCTTCCACGGATCTTCTCATTCCTGATTTGATCACGTAGAGATACTCTAAGAATAGCTTGTTCCATCACCCGCTGAGTTACTATGAATTTTCTGATGACACCCATAGTCATGTGAATATTATTGAATTGATATTTGAAGATAAAAGATGATTATTATTTATGGAATTTATTAGGAAATTTTTCGGAAAATATTAACATCATTTATATATTAGCGTTCTTGTCATTGAGTTGTCCACTTTACAGTTTTAATTTCGGAACTGATGCTGCTATAAACACTAACTTTTTAAACAAAGGAGGAAATTTATGTCAACGTAGGATTTCCGTAATCGCTTCGCTCTTTATGGCGTTTCGGCTTTATGTTATGCTCAGATATGGAGCTCCTGTTATGCAATATTGGCTTTGTAAAAATGTATGCCATCAGGAAGTTTGTGAAATGACGACGCTATATATTTTTATGCCAGCGGGTTACGTGCGTATTTTTTTTGATACGAAGTCAAATGTAATCATTTTCAAAAACTTATTTGAAGCTACGTACAAAGTAAAACTAATAATATTTTGTTCTAAAATAAAAAAGGACAAAAAAAAGCAAATCTTTTCTTCATTATAAAATAAAGTCCCTGTAAGCTGTCTGTCTGTATGTAAGACAGCACATACAGGCAGGCTACTAAAGTAAGTTGACCCACCGTATGGTATCCGGTTGAGTAGAATAGACCACCCTCATTTTTACCGAGGGATCGTAGAATACGACTAAGGTAAGCTGACCTCACGTCGTAAAATACGTAGCCGAATTATGTGACAACATGTTTGTAACATGTTGTGCCGACCCCACATAAAGTGGGATAAGGGCAGGAGGATGAGGATGAATAGTATCGTCATTTTATATTAAAATTGTTGAAAACTAAAATCCGCCGAGTTTCTTGCGGGCTCTTCTCAGTGAGAGCAGCTTTCCGAACCAACGTAGAGTAGGGTAGAGTTGACGATTAAAAGCACTTATTTACAAGTGTAGTTAAATAAAGAGTAACGGCTAATTTTGTAAATTATTTGAAGCTAAACTTTCTTCATTTTGAATTTAAAATTCCATTCGAAATTACGATGATATTTGAATGTAATATTTCAAGCTCGATAATCATACAAAAGACAAAGGTAATCTTTCAAGAATGTAGGTCGGCCAACGATGCCGTGTCCCGGGAACGTTAGCGTGAGACTTTTGCCAACGTTTCTCGCGAAACACCGATTGCTGTTGGTTGAATGGTTTGTATTCTAAGATGTTTTGCATACACGACACACAATATATGAAATATAAGTATTACTTTATTTAAATTAAATATATGAATAATAATAACAAATGAAATGATTTATTTATTTATTTATTCGGATCTTCGAAAGCATTACACGATAAATCATCCAACATGTATCCTATAAAGTTTAATATGAATATGTAGTGCTAATTATAGAAGAACACATCTTACTTACAATATTACAATTATAAACCTAAAAATAAACACTAGATAATGAAAAAAAAAACAATATTAAGGCTCAACTATTAAAACTGTAAATTATAATTTTACTTTTTGTATATTACTTGTTCTTTGTTATGCGCTGATCGATTTAATGTAATAGGGCAGGGATGGAGAACCAATGACACGATATTATGGGCACGTCACCGTTTATTTATATTTGTCATCTAACTTGCAACAATAAAATTCGCATGATATAATTTTCCAATAATTAAGCTACGCAAGTAAGTGAAATATTGCAAATGTATCTTTTGATATAAATAAAAAAAAGTTTTGCTAATAATCACAAAGTCAACATTTTTTATGTTACGGCTTTTTGTCATTAAACATTTGTTTAGAAAAAACTTGCGTAAAGGTTCGCCTGCACTGCAATAGTGTATATTTGGTTCCAGCATTGTATGATCAAACTATGACTAAGGTTGGCTGGCTTTAGGTGCATGGTATAATTAATAAACCATATAAAAATATTTCTTCACAATGTTTTTTAATTGGAATAGAAGCTACGACCTTTTACTAGTAAGACTAGCGACTGCGCCTTTACGTGGTGGTCGTAAATATTTGCAATACATGCCCCGCTACGACATCGCGTGTTATTAGCAATGCAAATCGAAGCAGAATTAGATTTTTTTTGGTTTTATAATCATTTCAGATTGAGCAATTCAAATATCTACTGAACTAATGGTACCCATGGCTCTGTTCGCGTCAAGTTTAGTATCAAAATATCCCCAATTATGTAGTTTCATGTTCCTGAATAAAAAAGTCTAATTTTCTATATCCTTTATGTTAGCATATAGCATAGCATATCCTATATAAACTTCAGTTGAATTAAATTACATCAACAATGGTCCAGCAGATTTTTCGTGAAAAAGTAAAAGACATATAGTCTTTCTTATATATTATATTCTTATCTTATCTAATCTTATCTTATCTTATCTTATCTTATCTTATCTTATCTTACTAATATTATAAATGCGAATGTTTGTGAGTATGGATGGATGTTTGTTACTCTTTTACAGCAAATCCGCGGAACCAATATCGATGATATTTAGCTCAATTATTCCTTATATACCGGAATAACATATAGGCTATAGAAATCCTGTTAATCCTACAGGATTTTTACATTTAAAAATCATTTAAAAACGCCATCTATTATCAAGTTATCAAAGTTTCTTATTCACTATGTATCAAAGACGAGTCAAATCTGTAATAAAAAGGAGGTTCTTTATCACGTTGATCAGCTTGCGATGAAGGAGTTATTTTTAGAAGAATTTTTTATATACCTTGATTTCTGTTTACTGCATAAATTAACTGAGCTATTATAATGTATAATTTTGAAGCTATTGTTTATCCTAGGACTATGGTCCACGCGGACGAAGTCGCGGGCAAAAGCTTGTTTATCATATATTAGTATGGATAAGTAATATTTTTCACGTTTGGTGCATGATAAGATTTAATTCACCATCATCCTCCTGCCCTTATTGCAAAATATGTTGTCACATGATTAGGCTACGTATTTTACGACCGGCCGCTTGCCTGATGTCAACGTACCTAGTCGTATTTTACGACCCCTCGGTAAGAAAGATGGTGGTCTATTCTACTTAGCCAGATACCACACGGCATTCAAGAAAAGATTAATTATCAATCAGAAACATAAGTTCATTAAATAAAAAACTTATGAGTGCCTCATATACTATATTATTGTCTTGGATTTGAACCCTCAATTCTCCACAAGGTGTCATAATTTGCCCATCCGACTTTTCCGATAGAATATTTTAGCATAAATATTTAAAATCAAAAATTTGAAGATTAATACGAATGGCCGACCATTTTCACAAGCAATCAATTGCAAATGACACCGATATTCGATTGAACGAGTCCGGGGAATAAAATAAAATCCCACCGACTGCCATCCGTCATTACTCTCCCGTGACAAAGTGATAGCTGACAACATAGAAAAAGGTAATTGATTTTAGGGAATGACCTAAATATTTAAAGGATTATCGATGACTCGCGTGGGTAATGATGATGGAGTGTATGAAATTAGAAAATATAATCAAAATTAGATTAAATGTTAATGAAAATATTCATGATAATACTATAAATGCGTGTGTTTATTTAGCTTCATTTTACACTTTGTAAAATGTCCACCTAATGTGTAATTTTACACTTTGTAAAATGTCCAATTACCACCTTCATTTCAGGTGTCGTAAAAGGCGACTAAAGTAAGTTGACCCACCGTGTGGTATCCGGTTGACTAGAACAGACCACTCTCTTTCTTACCGAGGTGCCGTTAAATAACATTAAGGTAAGTTGACGTTCATCGGTGGGCAGGGAGCGATCGCGGGCACGATGGCCTCCTTCTGCCCTGCGGAGGGAGGCGGCGGAGCGGTTCCGGGAACTTTTGTTCTGGATCCAATCTGCTGCTAGCGAGTCCAGGTGATAGCGACTTGCTCAAGCCCATAGTTTGCCGCCCTGACAGGGGACCTTCGGGTGTTCCGAACGGGGTATAACGGACGCCTGGCTTACAGGTCCCTGAGGCGGTCGGTGCATCTAGTGCTCCCGATGCACCGGTTAGCGAAAGGGGACTTCTCTTTCGAGGGGTTCCTACACAGAGGAGGTGTTCTCTGGGATCAGAGCTGTCGACGGGGATGGAGGTAATATTAACAACGATACCTTGTCCTTGCCATCGGCAGCGTGGTGGAGCACACAGGTCGTTTTAGTCGGTGTGAGTCCGACATAACCGCCGCCTGTCCCCGTCGGGCGGCGGTACCCATAAGAGGTTTTTTTTTTTAAAAAAAGGTAAGTTTACGTCAGGCAGGCGGCCGGACGTAGAATACGTAGCCGAATCATGTGACAACATGTTTACAACATGTTATGTCGACCCCACTTAGAATGGGATAAGGGCAGGAGTGTGATGTTTATGTAATTTTATTTATTACGTATTTTTTATATATTATATTTATTCTGTAGCGCTGTTAACATAACTTAACCAACAAAAATGTACATACACTTCATTATTATGATGTCGTTTCGCATATGGTTGCCTGTGTTGAGATCACTTACAGTGATAAGGACGCCCAAACATATTTTTTTATTATTATTTGTTGTTTTTATATGTAATGTTGTGCTTAACAAAGAGTTTATTAAAATAAATGGAAACATTCATGCTAATACTGTTAATGTGATTGCGTTTATTTGGCAGTCTTTTGAACACAATAACAGACTTTTGTGTTATTTTTTGTTATAGAGATAGTATGAAGGCATAAGGTATAAGAGATAGTATGAAGGCTAAGGCAATAACTTAATAAAGCTACAAAATCCCCTAATCCCTGTAATCTAAAATATTTTAATGAATAGTATTGCTTTGTTTAATATAACTTAACACATACTAAATTATCAAGTGTCTATAGTATATTGTATGTCAACGTAAGATTACGTTGTTTCTAAGCCTAGAGCAAGTTAAAGTGTCCCCCAAGGAGCACAAACTTGTACGTAACTTTATATTCAAATCATATCAACTTGCCCCAAGGTAACGTAGCACAAGATTTATTTGTTTCCAACAACATATATCATAAATCTCGTTTTCTGATAAAGCTACTTCAAGTTTTGTTAAAGATAAGGTTAACTAAAACGCTAAGCAAATAATTTATATTCTACAGACGAGAGTACAACTATAAAATTTTGAATTCTTCTTATAAAAGCTCAAAAGTAGATTTTGTTTAGCAAGAGGTTGTATATTGGATGGAATCGGAAATTTATGTGATATTCATTGTTTTTAAGCAATATGCCTTTTTGACTTGTATTTGAAGCCTTGTTTCAAAGAGCAGAATTTAGAAATATGAAAAACAACGATCCTGCGCAATCAATAATAAAAAATTCCAGGTGTAGGTAGATCTATATAGGCTTTACCTGTAATTTATTATTTATTTTTACAGCTGTAAATTAATTAATTAACTGGCCCGTTGGCTCAGTGGGTAGTGACCCTGCCTTCAGCTCCGTGGGTCGCGGGTTCGATTCCCGCCGAGGGCCAACATTTTCTAAAAAACGATTTGTTGGTTCTCCGAGCCTGGGTGTTTATTTGCATTTAAGTATGTATTTAAAATTATAAATGTAGTATATTTACCAGTTGTCCGTCATCTATAACACAAGTATTAAGTTACTTACTTTTGGGATGGGCGATCGTGTGTGTAAGTGTCCCATATATTTATATTTATATTTATTTATAAATAATTTTGTCCGCATAAATTGCTTATTTGTTTTCTTTTTTGGTGTGTGTTATAAATGTGAACAGAACTCTTTTCCATTAAGTCACTCAAACAATATTAGTAAATTTTGGTACAGATTAGATTTGAAGAAAGAAATAGGCTATCCAAAGGAAATATTACCTAAAGGCACTTAAAAACAAATATTTTCCATGATATAAGAGATAATCTCTTTCTACATTTTCATTTCACAAGTTGTGATGTTAACTCTGAAAACAAATATAACAAGATGCCGCTAGCGTCAGACAAACGAGAAAGCAGTTAGATGTTCAACTTTAAAACAGTTTAGATGAAATTTACAAAGGATTTGTTGACTGCGCTTTGAACTCTGGTTTTCTTGAACCGTTATCTTTCAAAACTGTTAAATGAGAGCTTCTAACAATTACGTCACAGCTAAGAGTTAATCTTCTAAAATTATAAAGCTAAATCTTTGATATTATATTTTAATATAAAAAATAAGTAACGATTTCGTTATCAAAAACTGTGTTTTTGCTTTTTATACTTCAAATTTAACGACAATTTACACAATATTGTAACTTATTTATTGCTAAGATATATTTAAAAAAAATCTATTAATTATGTCCATACTTTCTTTTTGAGTCATTTAGAATAAGTTTGGTACAAAAAAGATATACCAATGTGAATTTTATTATATTTAGTATATTTTATTATTAAAGATTGTGTACTTAATGGTATTTTTTTATATAAATAAACTATCATCACTCAATAATTGCATATTGGTTAACTATATAAATAAAATAAATCGAGAAATTTTCGATATCCGAAAGTTCTAGATATAGAAGTGAGTTAATACATATCTATCATATAATTAACGCTCCAGAAAATTTAGATACTTAAAAATTTTGCAATTCGATTCGATCGAATTCGACTGGTGCGTTGGCACAGTGGGAAGTGCTTCCAGATCCACGGGTCGCGGTTTCGATTTCCGCCGAGGGCCAACATTTTCTAGAAAGAATTTGTTGGTTATTATTATTATTATTTGTTAGCCTAGGATGTATATTTGTATTTAAGTATGTATTTAAATTTATATATGTAGTATATTACCAGTTGTCCGTCAGCTATAACACAAGTAATAAGTTCCTTACTTTAAGGACGGACGACCGTGTGTGTAAGTGTCCCATATATTTAAATTTTATTATTTTATTTTATAATAAGTTGTTAACGAAATTATTTTTTATAAATAATTGTATTTAAAAAAAATGGGCGAATTTGTTTCAGTAACTAAAAGAGATAAATATAATTACTTAGGTATAAAAATAGATCAGAGTGTGTTATACTCAAGAATAAGATTATAATAAACGATTTATATGATTTATAGAAGCAGGCGTTACTTTGCGGAATTCCATATTACAAGCAATATAACAGAACTAACTACTTTGCTATAATCCGCACGGGTTAAGTGAATGCATGCAAAGCCAATGTGTATGAAGCAGGCAAAATCTATGCACCTTATACATGCAGGACCAGCCACCACATGCACCCCAAGGCGCAATTCACCAGCAACAACGAACACAAAAGCAGCACACACACCCACCACCACAATCTCGACGATCGTTTCGCCCCGAAACCGAAGCATCATCAGGAGGATAGGCTTCACGACAAAAATCGTACTAATAATAAACCCCGGATGTTGTTTTCCCAATAAATAAGGCCACTTTCACTGACAACCGTTTTGCGTTTGCATCGCAATCTAATTTAGAGTGATACATGCCACGGACCCCGACCACAATTGCGTTAGTGTAGGCACCCATAAATTTGGCAATTACCAGCCCGATGGCATAACAAGACGATTAAAATGCTGCAGCTCAACAAAGTTTGAAATTATAATTAAAAAGTTTCTGCGTTTTGCACGCCGACTTCTAATTTCGACATTAAAAGCTGTTTATTAAGTTCTACAAAAGTAATAGTAAAATTATGTTTGTTATACTCCGCGATAAAGTAAATATAAAATATATAACAATTTTTAACAATGAAGTTATCTTTTATTTAATACATAAAATAAAATGTGATGATTTATTTTAATAATACTCGTCGTTTGTCCGTCTCATGTAATAATTTATCATCATCCTCCTGCCCTTATTCCACTCTGAGTGTACATAATTTGGCTACTTATTTATAGACTGGCCGCCTGCCTGACGTCAACTTACCTTAGTCGTATTTTACCTACACAGTAAGAAAGAGGGTGGTCTATTCTACTCAACCGGATACCACACGGTGGGTCAACTCACCTTAGTCGCCTTTTACGACATCTCGGTAAGAAATGAGATTTGTCTATTCTACTAGCCGGATACCATACGGTGAGTCATCTTACCTTAGTCGCCTTCTATGACACCTCGGTAAGAAATGAGGCTGGTCTATTCTACTAGCCGAATACCACACGGAACGTCTTGTGTTATAAGTATAAATAAAAAATACAGTCATATTTATACACGTATAATATGTACATATTTTTATCTGTGGCATTTTACGCACCCAAATTTACTGTGAGGAGCATAATGCCGCTGGCGACGACGTGGCGGCGATCGCGCCAGCCACTTCCTTGCAAGGAGGCTGCAAAAATGTATTCTGGCACTGTACTAAACTTTATTTTTCTTAATTTCCAAAGGAAAGTTATTTATACCACCACTTTATTTCCCCTAGTTATGTTTACTCAATAATTTAAGAGTTAAAGCAGTAAGACTGCGGAATGCTCTACAATCTGAAGCTCGGGAATCTCCTTCATTAATCATATTTAAGGTACGTGTGAAGTATTTTTATTTATAGCTATAAAGATGATTTACATTGGCATTGTTATCGTTTAAAAGCTGTGATAGCCTAGCGGTGAGACCGTGCGACTCTCTAGAGACGACATAGGTTCAAACCCGGGCAGGCACCAATGGGTTTTTCTATTAAAACTTATGTGTCTAATTGATAATTGCAATTTATCACACGCTTTTCGGTGAAGGAAAACATCGTGAGGAAACCTGCATATCTCTAGAGAATTCTAGGGATATGTGTAACCTACCAATCCGCATTGGAGCAGCGTGGTAGGTCTTAGCTCCAATCCTTCTCTCCAAAAACGGAGAGAGGAGGCCTTAGCCCAGCAGTGGGCATAGTAACAGGCTGTTAAATAATTTATAGAATTAGGCGTTACTTTGCGGAGATCCATAATACAAAAGTAATAATAAGATTATTTTGCTATAATCCGCGATACAGTAAATAGAAAATATATATAGTGTTTAATGTATAGTGGACTATCAGTATTTTCATACCCGATACGTGCAGGTTTCGTAAAAGCACATGCACAAACCTCCACCACTTCCACCACAATACACAAGCACTACACAGTTTCACTATCACAAACTCAACAATCGTTTCGCCCCGCAACCGAAGCATCATCAGGAGATAGACTCCACGACAAAATCGCAAAGTGAAGCGTTATCCAAACAAGCGTTGTTAAATAGTACTTGGTTCATCCCCACCCTTTATTTACCTCGGAACACGTGCAACAAGCTTGAACTAGAGACATTTATCTGCTCGTTAATGAGGGTGCCATTGTTATGCTTAATGATTTCTAATTGTTCCAAAATATTTAATTTCAAGCTTTTTTCGCAGGTGTGCAGTATTTCGAAACAATATTTTGTTTCGATAGATAGATAGATTTCGATAGATTGTTTCGAAATACTGCACACCTGCGAAAAAAGCTTGAAATTAAATATTTTGGAACAATTAGAAATCATTAAGCATAACAATGGCACCCTCATTAACGAGCAGATAAATGTCTCTAGTTCAAGCTTGTTGCACGTGTTCCGAGGTAAATAAAGGGTGGGGATGAACCAAGTACTATTTAACAACGCTTGTTTGGATAACGCTTCACTTTGCGATTTTGTCGTGGAGTCTATCTCCTGATGATGCTTCGGTTGCGGGGCGAAACGATTGTTGAGTTTGTGATAGTGAAACTGTGTAGTGCTTGTGTATTGTGGTGGAAGTGGTGGAGGTTTGTGCATGTGCTTTTACGAATCCTGCACGTATCGGGTATGAAAATACTGATAGTCCACTATACATTAAACACTATATATATTTTCTATTTACTGTATCGCGGATTATAGCAAAATAATCTTATTATTACTTTTGTAACAGGCTGTTACTTTTGTTATCGTTTCTTAAGTTTACTTTTTCTCTTTTTAGTTTATGGTATTTGTTTTGTTCTTAGCATACATATCTGCGTGCCTTTGCTAACCCGTGGATAGTTATACAAAAGATCCTCCCTTTCAAAGGTTTGTCTGAAAGAGAGAAGACAGAGAAAGAGAATATCTTGAGAGTCATTTTTCTTATAGCAAGAAATAGAAGTAGTAGAATCACAAATGTATTTCATATCCCTCTATGCCGAACATCTTCTAACCCGATTTATCGTATGCAACGTCTGTACAACGAACGCCGTGATAATAATATAAATTTTGATGTTTTTTGTGGAAGAATCAGCCATTTCCGTAGTACCCTGATAAAAGGAACTGTCAGTGGATGTTTAATGGATACATTTAAGCTTTTATTTGTATTTTATTTAATAACTTTTAATTCTTTTTAGTGTGATCCGTTCGAGTACCTTTTAAGTAATTTTGCATGTCTAGATCATATTATGGAGTATTATTATGTGACACTCAAAAATCAATTGAACTTGTAAATTTATTTTAACTTATTAACTATTGTAACTATTATTTATGTCTATGTTCTTTTGTCTTTGTTATTTTTATTTGTTCAATAAAGCTATTATTCTTCTTCTATTATATCTAAGAATTAGTTACTTTTAAAAATTATGTCGTTTATATTTGAACATATCGCAACGTACGACTATTGCTATATTGTTTTAGTATAATGTGAGTTAATAGTGATTAACTCACATTATACTAAAACAATATAGCAATAGTCGTATCACGCATGATCTCGTTACACTAATATAGGGCATTCGATATTGAATAATAGCAATCACAAAACTATATTACTTTACATGGAATCTTCTGCATATTTTTGGCTATTTTATACACTACTAGCGGTCCGGACACGCCTTGCTATGACTCAGTTAGGTTTCGAGTTCCCCTCGAAAAAAAAGTTATTGACGGTTCAAAAAATGCTTCAATCAACTCTAAGCAGAATTCACTGATTTTTTGATCAAAATATTATCTGAAAATTTCAATAACATCGTTCTAGCCATTTGAGTCTGTAAGGAATATACATATATACTTTCTCTTTTAATATATAGATTGAAAACGCGTGGCTTTGATTTTTCTTTTTAAAAGCAAAATATTTAAAAGCATAAAGCGATTTATATTAAAGAATTACCTTGATAAAATCTGCGATTCTTTATGGAATACTTTATCTGAATAATAGCTGTGTGTAACCTGCTAATCTGTATTAGATTCGGTAATCTAAGATTAGTAGGTTAAAACATATCTATTATACCACACTGGTAGGATGACCTTATATGCGTCTGATAGAAGTTTACACATGAGACAAAATGCCCTAGTTCAAAATAGGTATAGTAACAAATTACGTCTTGAATGTATGTTGACGTTTTAAAAATATTGCATATAAAATTCATATATTAAATCACACCATAATGCCTTGTGGTATCCGGCTGAGTAAAATACATCAAACTCATTTCTTCCCGTGGGGTCTGTACCACTAAGGTAAGTTGATGTCAGGTAGTTGGCCGTTGTAAAATACGTAGCCAAATAATGTGACAACATTTTTTGTAACATGTTGTGCCGACCCCACTTATAGTGGGATAAGGGCAGGAGGATGAAGATTATATTAAATCATATCATACTTATTAACCAATATTTCGCGATGAAAAAAATATAATACTTCAAGAAACAAAAGACGACTTTCTTCAAAACTGGAGCTGGATGTTTTATGGATTTAATAAAACACCATCGGCGTATAAATCATGGTATTATGACTTTGAAAATTGCTTGTTTCGGTCGTCCGTTAATTTGTCAATCGTAAGTGCAATATTAAACGAAAAGGCTGGGTTTTATCGTTTCAATAAATTATTACGGTGCACTTTGATGTGATGTCAGAATATTGATGGTAAAGTTATTAAACGGATTGAGGAAATAGATATAGGCTTCAATATGATAAAGACTTCACTTTGTCATGAAACCATGGATTGCATTTTTTTGAGTTTTACTCTGGTTTTAGAAAAAGGGTTCACTTCCAGGCTTTTAATGCAAATGGCTCTCAGATCAACAATATAGGAATTATTAATACTGAATCCAATATTTCGTTCTCAAGAAATATAAAACTGTACTTACTTACTTCATAAATGTCGGATATGATACGGTCCCCTTTCGTAATATGCAATAAAGAAATAACACATATTACACCGTAATCGTAAACTGTCCGAGCTCATCTTTCTTTTAAATGGGGGTTTCTTCTTCCGAACGTTGTAGCATGGAATATGCAAAACGATATGCATACTTATTATGTGTATATTGCAGTTGTACTGAAAATTAACTTAACTTAAACTTCTTAAAATGCGAATGCTTTAAATGTTGCGGCACCAAAATTCCTTGGATTATTATATTCTACTTTCTTTTCGGTAGTAGTATACTCTTGCGAGTTTCATCTGACTGTGAAGCTGTGATAGCCTAGCGGTGAGACCGTGCGACTCTCTAGAGACGACATAGGTTCAAACCCGGGCAGACACCAATGGGTTTTTCTATTAAGAACTTATGTGTCTAATTGATAATTGCAATTTATCACACGCTTTTCGGTGAAGGAAAACATCGTGAGGAAACCTGCATATCTCTAGAGAATTCTAGGGACATGTGTAACCTACCAATCCGCATTGGAGCAGCGTGGTAGGCCTTAGCTCCAATCCTTCTCTCCAAAAACGGAGAGAGGAGGCCTTAGCCCAGCAGTGGGCATAATAACAGGCTGTTACTTTACTACTTTTTACTTTTACTTTCTTTTCAATTTTATGTATCAATATTATGATCTATTCAAAGGTCTTTATGCATTCATATTGTTCATATTGTTATTGATGATTTAATAATTGAGAGTAGTTGATACTAAAATGTTACTTGCCGTTTGTTCTCAATATTATCTATGTGACGAAGTGTTTAATTTACATTTTACAATGCCTACCTGTTAAATAAATTATATCTGTGTGTCTAAAGTTCATTGCCAGTTTATTCAGCAGTTCAATTAACATATTTTTCGTAAAGGCTTTACTTAATTGAGCTAGCCTCAAAGTGCACCAAATGGAGATATGCTTAGACCATGTTCGCAACATATTCGCAATTCAAATGAATGTGTTTTTGACTTGTCTGAGTACAAGGCGAATTAAATTAGGGTTCGTCCACAAACGTTTTTTTTACTTGTTTGACAAGTTGGAAATGTATTTTGTTTGTAGATATAAATAGGCAGTTTGCAATAACATTTCCATTACATTAGAAAGTTCAATTTATTTTCAGTTTACATGTTACAGAAAATCCAATGCTGAAATATTTTTGGAGAAAATTGCCAAGTTTTAAAAATCATGTTGTTACGTCATGTCATATTATACTCTTTGTTAAGTACTGAACGATTAATGGATTGAAAATCTTCTTATCTTTATTTTTAAGATACGGTAGAAATTTTATTAATGGCTCTTTTAATTATATCAATACAAACAAATAAATTTTGTTTTTCGTTCTTTTTCGAATGGTAATAAACAAATGAAGATGACTAAAAGAGGCCAAGAGTTTAGAAGATCTTAGCTAAGATCTAAGAAAAATTTCTCCAGATCTTACCCGTTCCATTATATATTAATAAATGATCAAACTACTCCAAATTATTATAGTGCATATTTCAACTCCTTCCAATTAAGATCATATTATATGTTTTATATTTAAATTAGGAAAACATAGGCAATGTTTGACCGTTAAAGTTCCCGTACGTAGAGTCCGAGACATTTACTCTGCTAATTACGCTTCCTAGCTTTAGCAGACCGCAAACAGCGGCTAATTGCTGCCCGGCTTTATAGTAAAGCCTGTTCTACCTTTGTGGCTTAGTAAGACTTTTATTTTAGTAGTTATCTTTGTTTTACTTTCATAACTAACATTTCCAGTAATATTATTTACCTCAAAGTAAAATTTTCCTAGTATCAATACGAGTATACACACGGACGTAGTAATAAGTTTCTCATCTTTTTATATATCTATTATATATCTTTTTTTCTATACTACAAATACATTCATAGAATAGCTATTATTTAGCTTATTATTGTCCCATAGCTGGTAAAGAACCACCATGCATCTTCGATGCGGATTGGCAGGTTACACATATCACAGATATTCTCCCAAAGTTATGCTAGTCTCTTGACGATGTTTTCCTTCGGCATAAAGCCCATGATGTATGGTAAATATTAACGCGGGTATTAACCCGTGATCTTGTATATTAAAATATGATCAGATTGGTATCATTAACATCATTGTCTTAGTCTAGTGCTTGACTGAAATAGAGCATTTTTTCTTTTATTTCAACTTGAAAATATCTTAATTTAATTATATTGAGATACCCAATACCTACTAAAAGAGCAACATTGTTATCTATTATTCTTCTGCCCTTATCCCACTCTAAGTGGGGTCGGCACAACATATTGTAAACATTTTAATACAGATTTTGGCTAGTATTTTACTACTGGCTGCCTACCTCACGACAATTACCTTACCCGCCTTTTACGACACCTCGGCAGGAAATTAGGGTGGTCTATTCTACTCAGCTGGATACCACACGGCAGTAAAGAAAGTATTACAACGTATTTATAAAAAAATAAATCTGTAAAATAAATCCTGCCAAATAATGCAAAAATACGACACCTTTTTTTCTTACTAAGCTGACAAAATTTATTCAAATCATTCAATTATTTTTTTTTGTTATTCAAACATTCGACTATAAAAGTACTCGTATGAAAGATATTTATATTATGTTTTCAACAACAGTGAATACAGAGAAGTAGATTTATGCTCTCGAGGTGTCTAAAGCCAAAGACAATGGAGAGGACTTGACGAAGTTATTTAAATTAGGGGACGATTTTCTTAGGCCATAATACTTAAGCGGTAGAGGCGTCGAGTTCCCGCTAAATGAGGTTTTAAGCCGTCATCCTTGTGAAAGGGGATTCACAAAGCAGATTTCAGGCAGACAGCCTGGCTCTTAACGCACAATGCTCTTATATCGCGGAATGGTGAACAATACACACATTATTATATTATTGTTTTATGACTGCAGTGGCTCTTGACATTTTGTATTAATAGAATAAAGTTATAACCCTTTGTTTGCTCTATAAAAGCTGGATGATTTGACAAATATATTAAATCTCATAAGTTCAATATGTTTCATCATCTCCTTTTTAAAAAACTGCTACGCATACATTTCATGAAGTAACTATCTCACTAAATGATTTTGGAACCCATGATTCCACACGACCTATAAAAGGTAGTCTATATAACTCGTAGAGGATGTGGCAAAGATGAAACCAGAAGGTTAACTGTTGCAAGATTTTCATTCCACCTTACGATGCTCCTAATTTTTCATACATTTTAAAATCAATTAGGATCAAGATCAATTAGGAATAGTCAAAACATAACAAGGCTAAAAAATTATTGTATAATACAAACAATAAGTAAAGTTAGTTTTTTATTATGTCACTTTAAGGGCAGATCTTTCTTCTGAGAATGAAGGCTGCTTTGACATAAATCGTTGCTCCAATGTGGGACATATATCCCAGGAATTTGTAGATTTGAAGATAAAACTCTAGCTGCAAATAAATGAATTTTATTTCATTTTTTTTAACTTATAGTTTCTTGCCTGAGTTTCGGATCTGCAAACCAAGGAAGGACTTTTTATTATTTTATAGAAGTAGAAGTTGCGGAATTCCATAGTACAAAAATGATGATAGAATCATTTTCCTATAATCCGAGTGTGTTAAGAAAATCTATGTAATGATAAGTATAAAAAAAACAAAACTCTCTCATACCTTATACATGCTGGATTAGTTACCGCACGTATCACGAGACAACCACACACACAGCACACAAGAACTGCTTACATTCGCAAAGACAATTTAACAATCATTTCGGCTCGCAACCGAAACATCGTCATCTCAAAATTTTTTTCATTATAACTTATAGCAAAATAATTATATCATAGCTTTTATATTTCTAATAGTTGATTCAAATTTTCTGACGAATTTTGAAATTGAAGGTGACTCCACCTGAAAAATATAATAGGAGATATTCTAAATTAACCAAAAATATATATATATAAAATATTGTAAATATACAATTAGTTAATATATTTTTGGTTATTTTTCTTTTGTAAAGCACAATTTATCATTATATTTTTTGTGTTATAAATCTTTGCAATTTTTCTTTCGGATGTAGATTAAGTTAATCCTGAAAGTCACGGTTCTAAAACTAATTTATTGCACCACTTTACGTTCTCGGCTAGGTTATCTCCACGAGGAATTTATTTTGTTTGTACAAGCGTGGAAATGTCTTTTAAACTTCAAAAGCATTGGTGCGTGAAATACGTTGTAAAGTCACGAAAATAAATTTCATTTACACGGAATGTTTAGTAGTTTTTCTTCTTAAACCATTATATAAGAGATAATGTGTGATCTATAGAATGAGACGTTACGTCACGGAGGCCTATAATACAAAAGACCTATAATGAAAATATTATTTTGTTATAATAAATAAATAAATATTGTTTTGTTAAATGTAGAGTGAACTATCCGTTCTCATACTTGATACATGCAGAATTCGTAAAATCTCATGTACTATCCACCACAAATAACACAACAATACACAAGCACTGCTAAAATTCACTACCACAATCTCAGCCGTAATTTCGTCCCCAAACCGAAGCATTGCGAGCAGCTAAATAAACTTAACGAAAAACTGCAAAGTGACATCTCACCCAAGCCAGCAGAGTTTATAGTAAAAATTGACCCCCACCGTTTATTTTGCCTTCAAACACGTGTAGCAACTGGAGCTAGAATTTTAACTTACTAACTTAATATACTAACAAAGAACTTAGGACTAGTAAAGATTTGTCCTAATATAAAATTTTAATTGTTAGTAATGAACCTTTTCTAATAACAATCTTTCTATTCGATTGTTTACTATTTAGAGGTTTTTTCTGGGATCTTTGATTTCCCGTAATAAAAAGTCAAGTGACATGAATCCGTCTAAAGCAATATTATTAACATAAGCGTTACCAAGTGTACACGTCGACTAACAGTATTGATAGTACTTCATTTCCTACATCGGTAACTAGTGGGAAATCTTAAAGTAGATTTTAATGTATGTCTACATCTTACCTTAAGCAATATTACAAGAGAGATTGATTTCAGAACGAGTTCTTTCACTTAAATATATGAAACACTTAAACTTATTAGAATCAATGTTAAGGTATGAAGCGGGACGAGCGACATCAAAGGGCAGGGAATGATACCTGTACAGAACTCAAACAGTTTCTGAGCTTAATTGGAAAGCGGACGGGTGTTCGGTGTATTTGAACAGTTCTCGCTGTGGCCAGACTGTGTGTTCAGCTCTTGTCCAACTTATGTTAACTGAACTCATATACGTAATGCAATATATGGTGTAATAGGCACTTTTAATGCATATTCAAAGTCACATTATTCTTTATTCAAGTAAACTAGTAAACAAGTGTTTTTGAATCATCAACATCTACTGGTCCGGAAAGCTGTTCGTACCGATAAGAACCAGCAAGAAACTCGGCGGTTGCTCTTTTCAAAGTATAATTTTTATCACTAGTTATTAATGTAATATACAAAGTGGAAGAGAAGCTATCTATATCCACACATTCTTATCGTCTAAGTAATCCTCAATAGTATAGTAGGCTTTCTGAATTAGCCTTTTTTTAAATAGTATTTTTAATCTGCTGTAATGGTAAAGTTAAAGTAGATTGTGGAATTGTATTATATAATCTTATACCAAAACCCACAAACGACAAATTTGCAAGGCACAAAGCAGGAACCGCAAGCTTATGTCGGTTCCTACTTTTTCTATTATATACATCGCCAATCTTTTTATAATTATGTGTATTCTTTTGTTCAAAAATTATGTTGCTAAAAATCTACTCTGAATAAACAAACATACATTACATCATCAAGCTGTGTAAACACATACTATACATCATCAAGCTGTGATAGCCCAGCGGTTAGACTCTCTAGAGGCGATCATGAGTTCAAACCAATGTGTCTTATTTGCAATTTGTCACACGTTTTTCCGTGAAGGAAAACATCGTGAGGAAACCTGCACATGTATCAAAAGAAAAAGGAGGCCTAAGCCCAGCAGTGAGATAGTAATAGGCCGTCATTTTACTTCACTTTTTTACTATCAAACAGCTGAATTAATACAACGCAACTTAAAAAATAAAATTACTGATGCCTCCTAATTTCTTAGTTACGTTGATTTGTTACAAGGTACAAAGTGTTATTTATGTCATTTACTTTTTTAGGGGCCCCAAATTTACGAAAATTTGGAAAGTTTCATATGCTCAAATAATTTCGCCGTCAGTGAATTGTATTCTTTTTTTGCTTTACGTCTTATTGTGATTCTTATTATTAAGTGAAGACACAATTTTGTAAGGATTTTGAAATGTTATTTTTTTATCTGTGAAAGATAAAGTGAATGACCACTTTACCTCCTGATATCTTGGCTTTAGAGAACTTATTTAGAATAAAGAAATAAATATACTCGTATGGGACACTTACACACACAGTCGTCCATCCCCAAAGTAAGTAACTTAATACTTGTGTTATGGGTGACGGACAACTGGCAGATATACTAAATATATAATTTTAAATACATAATTAAATACAAATATACACTCAGGCTCGAAGAATCAACAAATTGTTTATAGAAAGTGTTGGCCCTCGGCGGGATCGAACCCGCGGCCCGCGGAACTGAAAGCAGGGTCACTACCTACTGCGCCAACGGTTCATTCAAAAGAATAAAAACTCTGTCACGTTAATAACTTAATTCTCAAAATAACAAATGAAATGAGAATTCTTTTCATAAAATTTTACCATTCCTTGTAATTCATATACGGAATTGCCATATTTTATGCATTTAATGCTTATTATTATGCAAATGAAAGTTTGAAGCAATTACTTACCTCTAATTTATAGTTGACAAGTCGTAATTGAATCGAAACAATTATACTCAATTTAAATAAACATAGTTTCTTATCGTTGCACTTTATATTAATGTAGTCAAATAAATCAACAATGAATAATGTTAGGATTTTACGCAGAAAGTTACAAATTCAAGGAATCCAAAAAAAAAAATATAGAGCTTCCGCTTGAAACAAAAATTTAACGTACAAAATAATAATAATAGATTTATTTAAAGTTTACAAATAACTAGGTTGCTAAAGATCATCATTCTCCTGTCCTTATCCCAGTCTAAGTGGGGTCGGCACAATATGTTAGAAACATGTTGTCACATGATTTGGCTACGTATTTTACGATCGGCTGCCTGCCTGACGTCAACTTAACTTAGTCGCCTTTTACGACACCTCGGTAAGAAATGAGGGTGGTATATACTATGAGCCGGATACCACACGGCCCATACCTTAGTCGCCTCTTACGACACCTCGGTAAGAAAGGAGGGTGGTCTATTCTATGCCGGATACCACACGGCGTAATTAGATTGCTAAAGATATTTTACTAAAATACCGAATAGTTGGCTACAGTATCTCTGTCTGGTCAAATCATTAACTAGAAACGATTAAATTAGGATCTAGGATATCTTTAGAAGAATTAAAATCCTCGGAGTAGTCTATGGAATTGCTAATTAAGGTTAAACACATAAAAAAGAATTGATGTGTGTTTGAGTCATGTCATGGTTGGCGATGAGAAAAATTATTTTCTAACATTAAATATGTATATTTAATACTTCCATAAATATACTACGCTTTTGTATGGCTTGCATGGTTGTGTTTATTATCTACGTTCTTCTAATATACAAAAGTTCTTTACGTCATTTTCCTATATCAGAGAAAAAATTAAAACCTGCGCAGCTGTTACAATGCCCTTTTTTTCATCCTACGGTTTATGAGTTAGGGAGGTATATTGTAAATATACGGTTGTTTGGCTCTTATTCTAGTGTTAAATTATATATTAGTGTTATACAATGCCGACATCTTAACTTACCATACGTTTTCACTTAAATCTTAACGACAAAAGCTTATTCCTTAATTAATTACCCGATTATTTCCAAAGTCTATTCAAATATTCAGACTAACCGTATAGTCAAGAAATATAGCGTTTCAACTTAGCCAATTAAACAAAAACCTTTGAAACACCAAACTTAATCAACAAATCCCGAGGGGAAATTGGTTAATGGAGCTTATTGATACCATCATCCTGCTAATCAATAAACATAAACGTCGAAATCAAGATCGTGACGCGTAAAGTCAACCCGTCTTTATAACGAGAGGGGTGTATTCAGAAAGTTCAAAGACTCTTCGATGTATTAACTAAGTAAGGTGTGAGTAGGAAAAGGGTAACGATTGCAAATAAACGGGGACGAGTTTTTTTTGTTTATTTATAGCACCACTTATTCCTAATACCAAAAAAGAAAAAAACAAAATAAATCACAAACTTTAACATCCGCCGTATGGTATCCGGCTGAGTAGAATAGACCACCCTAATTTCTTACCGAGGTGTCATAAAAGGCGACTAAGGTAAAAAAAACAAAAGTAATAATAAAATTATTTTGCTATAATCCGCGATACAGTAAATAGAAAAAATATATAGTGCTAAATGTATAGTGGACTATACGTTTTTTCATACCCGTTACACGACAAAATCGCAAGCTTTGCGATTTTGTCGTGGAGTCTATCTCCTGATGATGCTTCGGTTGCGGGGCGAAACGATTGTTGAGTTTGTGATAGTGAACCTGTGTAGTGCTTGTGTATTGTGGTGGAAGTGGTGGAGGTTTGTGCATATGTTTTTACGAATCCTGCATGTAACGGGTATGAAAAAACGTATAGTCCACTATACATTTAGCACTATATATTTTTTCTATTTACTGTATCGCGGATTATAGCAAAATAATTTTATTATTACTTTTGTATTATGGATCTCCGCAAAGTAACGCCTAATTCTATAAACGACTAAGGTAAGTTGACGTCAGGCAGGCGGCCGGTCGTAAAATACTTAGCCCAATCATGTGACAACATGTTTGTAACATGTTGTGCCGACCCCACTTAGTGTGGAATAAGGGCAGGAGGATGGTGAAATCAAACTTTAAGATAACGACAATATATTAGCGAATAGATATAATATAAACAATGCATCTATGAACTTATGCTTCTTACATTCATAATTTATAGAATTAGGCGTTACTTTGCGGAGATCCATAACATAAAAGTAATAATAAAATTATTTTGCTATAATCCGCGATACAGTAAATAGAAAATATATATAGTGCTAAATGTATAGTGGACTATCCGCTTTTTCATACCCGTTACATGCAGGATTCGTAAAAACACATGCACAAACCTCCACCACTGCCACCACAATAGACAAGCACTACGCACGTTCACTATAACAAACTCAACAATCGCAAAACGAAGCATTATCCGAACAAGCACTGTTATATAGTAGTCGGTTCAACCCTACCTTTACCTCTGAACACGTGCAACAAACTTGAACAAGAAACTTTTATCTGATCGTTAATGAGGGTGCCATTGTTATGCGCAATGATTTCTAATCGTCCCAAAATTTCTTCTTACATACAATGGAAAAAATAAGTAATTGTATAAGGGCAGTGTCTAAAAAAGAATGCCAGATATGTTGAGACTCCATGCCTGTCTCACAAGGAGCCTTTCATTTAACTTGCGAGCCAACTTGTACAAATATTTAACCTGCAAGATTCCACCTTCACATACATTGTACGTTGAATAGAAACTTTAAAAAAGTTGATATCTACTTGCTGTGTAGTTTACCTGCGGTGCGAATCGCATGGGAGTATTTTAAGATACGCAAATGTGTGCAAAAATTTAGTCTGCTTTAAGCCTTAACGAGCAAAACCAAAGTGCGACACAAGGCGATTAGCGTCGAACGCGTAGGATGAAGGCTGTTGCAAGGAGGCGAATATATCTTTAAGAAAGATTAACGATCTTCAGGTGAGCGCTTGGGGTCGGCCTATAATTAAACGCAATGGATGGAGCTTCCCCAAAGATTTAGATGGAGGGTAGGCGTCTCGCTGACTTATGATTTTGCGCGAAACGATGTGATTGGCACCCTCTAATAAAGCATCGGCATATTCGTTGTACGGCATGTGTAGTATATAAATTATCAAAAGCCAAATTTGCAAAATCCCATACCAATATTAATATAAAAGTATATTTGTCCGTCTGTTTCCATTACTGGAAACTGGTGCAATATTAATGAAATTGGGCTAAATGAGGGTTGCTTGACCGATTAACACATAGGATAAAAAATCTCCGAGTCTCTTGTTGCCTTTTCTCTGCAGACAATTTCCGGAGCCAGTAGTTAAGTTAACAATTCAAAAAACTTATAGCAGTCATCATCATTCTCTTGCCCACTCTAAGTGGGTTCGGCAAAACATGTTTTAACATGTTGTAGATGATTTGGCTAGCAAATTCATAGTTAGGTGCTATAATAACCTTTTTTGTAATCAAAATAGTACATTTATTGAACTGTTTGATTGCTTCGTTAATAAAATTTAATAGTGTGGTAAAAACATAAGGTTATCATACATAAAGCATCGGCCGCTGGCCTGTCGTCATCACTTACCTTAGTAGCATTTTAGGACACCTCGATAAGAAATAAGGGTGGTTTATTCTATCCAGCCGGACACCACACGGCGGTACAAAAAGCTTCTAAAATAAATAAATAATAAATAAATAAATAAATATATGGGACACTTACACACTCTGTCGTCTATTCCCAAAGTAAATAACTTAATACTTGTGTTATGGGTGACAGACAACTGGTAGATATATACATATATAATTTTAAATACATACTTATATACAAATACACACCCAGGCTCGAGGAACTAACAAATTGTTTATAGAAAAATGTTGGCCCTCGGTGAGAATCGAACCCACGACCCGCGGAGCTGAAGGTAGGGTCACTACCCACTGCGCCAAAGGGCCAGACAAAAATTCTGAGCGAGTAAAAGTCTTCTATTCTGTTGTTCTGTGTGTATTAAAATAGATTAAATGTAGTTCAGTTCACCCTAGTCAATACGATTATCAAGTTTACGCAGCGGTCGCAAAGCCAAACTTTAACTTGGTCTGGATAGCTGCATTGTATATCCTAATTGAGATATCGGGCAGTGGACCGGACACAAGCTCCGGATTATACTCGACGACAGACCATCAGATAGGGTAGTATAATATGAACGCGAATGCAGGAATTATGTGTGGACATGAAGCGATTGACTGAAGACAAAAAGCGTTTACCTATTACCCTGTAAAGTAAAACGGTATACATATGGCTATTAAGCACAGTCATCTTTTTTTTTAATTTTAAGCCTTCAAATAATTCGCACAATTATCTGTATGTTTAAATCAAATCAAATTTAATTTCAATCAAATAAACAAAGATGGACAACATTACAACAAGCATATACAATAAATAAGGCTTAACATTAAGACTTGTTATTAGCAAACATTATCAGAACCGAATTTTAAACCAAGAAAATTGCTAATAGTATTTATATTCTTCTATTAAATTCATTATTATTTTTTACATCTATTAAGCTCAGTTTTGAACGCATAATCTTCTCAATTTGACTGACTAGCCTTCACCAAGCGTAATCTAATCAAGGATTAGTAGGTTCAAAAGCTTTGAATTTTCTATAGCCTTACGGTGAACAAAAGTATTATTATTATTTTATTCTTTATTGCACATTACAAAAGGAAATTACAGTTAGTTACTTATGATAAAATAAAAGAAATACGACAGGTTATCTTAGCACTAACATAGGCGATCTTATCGCTACAAAGGCGGTATTATCACTATCCTGATAAAACCCAATTAAAATACTCTTATTTTAATTGTGTTTCATTACAAAGGTAATAATAAAATTATTTTGCTATAATCCGCGATACAGTAAATAGAAAATATATATAGTGTTTAATGTATAGTGGACTATCAGTATTTTCATACCCGATACGTGCAGGATTCGTAAAAACACATGCACAAACCTCCACCACTTCCACCACAATACACAAGCACTACACAGGTTCACTATCACAAACTCAACAATCGTTTCGCCCCGCAACCGAAGCATCATCAGGAGATAGACTCCACGACAAATTCGCAAAGTGAAGCGTTATCCAAACAAGCGTTGTTAAATAGTACTTGGTTCATCCCCACCCTTTATTTACCTCGGAACACGTGCAACAAGCTTGAACTAGAGACATTTATCTGCTCGTTAATGAGGGTGCCATTGTTATGCTTAATGATTTCTAATTGTTCCAAAATATTTAATTTCAAGCTTTTTTCGCAGGTGTGCAGTATTTCGAAACAATGGTCATTAGGAACTTTATGACCGCTTTCTAACAAATGTTTAGCGAAATGTGAATTTTGTGGCTTATTATTCCTGAAAGCGACCATATGTTCTTTAAAACGGGTTTCAAAATTACGACCAGTCTGACCCACATATGTATCATTGCATTCAGGACATTTTATTTTGTAAATACCACTCTTTTTCAGGCTTTCTAATTTGTGTTTCATTAATAAAAAAATATATATTAATTATTGATAAGCGCAAACAGCAGAGAGAAATTTGAAAAATGTGCCTATCTATGGATTACTAGCTACAGCTGAGATTACCAATCCAAGAGCACTTTAACTCCATCTGCGCAAAAGATGTGAATAATCACAACCACCGGCTACACCTACTGTACTGCACAGCTATTAGCTCAAATCCAAAATCCCGCACAAGTGCCTAATTCAGCTAACAAACTAAAAAGAAAGTCAAAAATCGTGCTTCGTTTGTGGACGGGCCCTAATTTAATTCCGTGTGTACTCAGACAGGCCAAAAAATACACTCATTTGAATTTCGGATGTTTTACGAACGTGACCTGAGCATGTCCCAATTGAATGCACTCTGTTGCTATCTCGATTGAGTTAAACTTTACGAAAATACATTTATATGACATTTCAGAGATTTTTTGTTGATTTATTTTTTATTTATTTATGAGAGGAAAGTTTGACTAATGGTATTATACAAATAATATTATATACAATAAAAAGGTACAAACGCAATGAAATTATTGTTTTGCTTTGTATATTTTCATTATTTTGACCCACGCAAAGCAAAGCCTGATTCTATAAAAGATTTCGTAGAGCGTTCAAAGTTAGGACTTAAATAACCCAATGTAGCTTATACAAACCAATTCATCCGAGACACGGATTTCTCTGATCAAGCACGGTTAAAGTTACTCTGTTACTAAAGCCTAGCCTTAATCTTACTTCCAAATTTCCTAAATTTAGGTTATGGAGAGTCTATCACGGCTTAAACACGAATGCATTCCAAAAATCCTTTAATAGGATTCACTGTACACAAGCCGAATATGAAAAGGAAACTTTGTAATATTAAACGAGATAAAACACGCTGTCCCTAGACTAGTTTCTAAATAAATGGTTTCAGTTTAACATAATGCGATATGCTTAGTCATCACGGCGTTATCTTATGTAATTTATTAAGGCTGCTACGCCTATTAGTCAGCAGATAACGTAGTGGAGACGTGTGGTATATACTGAAATGAAATATTTTTCTCAAGAATATAAATTTATAATAGAGACGATTTAAAATCCTCGTATGACGCAGTAGTAAATTGAGTACTAGATTTAGTATAAGACGTCCTTTTTAAACGCTTTCATTTAACTTGCCGTGTGAAGGTCGTAACATGTAAACATGGAATCTTGCAAATTACATTCAACCCACTTTCCGGTGTCTGAATGGGCTGAAATTTTACATAGTAGTCCAGTCTCGATGACGATCCATGTTTATGCTATTCATGATTTGATGCTGCTGGCAAGATTGGCTCCAGACGAGGGAACTACTTAACGGTTAAGAGTTTTTTCTTGATTTGTATTTTCTTATATTCTTTAATAGGTACAAGCTGTGTGTTAATATGAATTTTAAAATAACCTTAACGATTTCTTCCCCCTTTGTTCTAAAGGAAAACGGTATTTTATTATCCTATATGTTAGCCAGATATATAAGCTTCAATTGTACCAAATTACATCAATATCGCTCATACAGACTTATAGTATTATTATGTAGACTCCGTATAGAATCGTTTATAATAAATAAATATGCGAAACAAAGTACTTAGATAATAAAAAGATTCAGAGTGGCTCAAATAGCTATAAGAAAATAAATAATATATGTTTTAAAAAATAAATTAAAAAAATCTAAGTATTAAAAAAGTTTAAGAAAATTAATCCGCAAACCCCTGATCACATGCTCATATCGCTACATCTGTCTGTTATTCTTCAAAAAACAAGCACCCTGTAAACATAAATAACTAAATACAAGCGACATTATTTTCTATAAGAAAGTGTAATACATTTTAGGTACAATTTGTTCGTAGTTGGAAGTGTGTGTATTTTTCAGTCGGGAATATCTGTCGACTTTAGAACTCGTTATCGTTCGGAGCCGCCTCCGTGAGTATCTCCACGACTTCTTTACTAACAATAAATGCTTTGTCAAACTTCCTCCACTCTAGAGATAACCAACTTGTGTTTGTTTCGACTTCTTGTGAAGGCTTTCGCTTTTTAAAGTTTAAGCCACTTTATATATAGTGATAAAGTGATTGAGTGTCTTCTTTAAATCTACATAGTTAAAAAGGAACGGAATTTTGAAAGGTGATATAGTTAGGTGACTTTATTCAACAGGAGAATTGCCTTTTGTTTTGTCTAACATACATAAGTTCATTGATTTAGGAAGAAGGTTTTAAAGACATTTGCTCTCTTAGACTTTTGGATAAGGCAACTATTATAATTAGACGTTACGTTGCGGGAACCATAATACAAAAGTAATAATTAAATTATGTTGCTATAATCTGCGATAAAGTTAATGGAAAAATATATATTGCTGAATTTAAAGTGGACTATCTGTGGACTATCGCAAAGCTTTGATATTTTGTCGTGGAGTCGATTCTGATGATACTCTGATTGCGGGACAATTGTCGAGTTTGTGATAGTGAAAGTGTGTAGTGCTTGTAGTGGAGATTTGTGCACGTGCTTTTGCCAATCCTGCATGTATCGGGTATGAAACAGGATAGTCCAAAAAGCTATCCTAGTAAGAAACCTTTAGGGACTCCCTACGGAGCTCTCAGCTAGGTTGAGATGAAGCCATTTACCAATACAGCTTGCCACCTATTGCTCACATACGAGGAGAACCAAAGAAACAGATTAATACATCACACATAACATATGTATAACAAAACAGCATAATTATGTTAGCTCTGGCGTTATGGAAGAGTGAGGTCTTCTGACACAGGCTTTCTTAAGCTTAATATAAGTCCTCTACAATACGAGTATGTCATGTAAGATGTAAAATTGTTATTGTCAATAAATTTTATTTTATTTTTGTTCTGTTATAACATTTCATTAATTGATACCATAAAATTGTAACGGTTATATCATACTAGTTAAAAAGTTATATAAAATGCATACTAGAACGGGCAGATGTTTGCATTCTTGCGTCGGTTGCACGTCTCTGATACGCTGATACAATCCCCTTATGAGTCTGTATATAATATTAATGAGATGTAAGCAGCTTTACAAACTTTGTTGGAATACAATCGTCTTTCTTGTCAAATTATATATGGCATAGCAATCTCTAGTTAAGCTTCAGTCTGCATAGTCAAATTATATTTATAACTAGGTGTCTGGCCACGCGATGCTGTGATTCGGTCTGATTTCGAATTCCTCTCAAAATGGAAAACAGTAAAACAATGCTACGATCGCCATCAAAATTTACACGCATCACCTTGAATATAAAGATTGGATCGGATCAGTCTATAACGGAAATACAGAAAAAACATTCATTATTATATATATACAGATTTAAATGGAAATTACATAATATTAAAGTTCAAAAATATCAAGTGTTAAAATTTCTATGTTTTAACATATATTGCTAGAGTTAATTCTGACAATAATACAATTGAAATTGCAGGCGTGTCTTCTGAGGTCTATTATAAATCAACATAAACGATTTATTTAAACTTGTTTATATTATTGTATTATAATACATACTAATAATTAATAAGTCTAATAATTAAACAATAAATTAATAAATGTAAGGCGGAATGTTTGCAAATGTGCTCGTTAATGGATTTTAAAACGTTAGTAATTCACAGCCTCGAAACAACTCAAATTAGACTAAAACTAGGTACTTATCAAATAGCTATCTTATTTATAAATAACCTTTACAAAGGTTTTTTTCTAAATGTAAGATATAAAAGCTTTAGGAAAAAAGCCCAGTATGTTTTGTTTTTGTATGCACAAAAGTTAAATTAGCATACACATGAAGACACGGGTGTTAAAGTAACAGCCGATTGACCAAAATAATATGGCCGTACATTATGAAAGCCACTTACAAAAAACATAGACTCCTTTGACCATTACAAACAAGCATAATAAGGAAAATACGAAGCGACCGTCCCATTAGAAAGCTACGGAACTTTTGCGTATTCATACCATCCCAGATAAAATCCCCCAAAGCACAGTGCAGGCTTTTTAGTCTGAAACGTCATGAGTCCTGCGAGTGAATTTTAACAAGACGAACTTGGTCGGTAACAAGTCGAGCGACGGTTCTTTGTTAGGCGGTGGTGGATATTGTAATCGGCTTAGTTACCCATACGATGCAACCCTTGAAGAGGATTTATTACTGAATGGGATGGAAGATAATTAATGATGAAATGCCTATGGGTTGCGTGAAGACTTTTTGTTGTTGTAATTATTTGAAATTCGTTATTTAAAGTAAATTTATTTTCTTTAAATTCTCTAATATAAAAATATACTACAAATAGTACTCGTTGCAGGCCCGCCTTCGTACGCGTGAACTCGAATACTTAATTATTTTTAATCTATTCGTATTCTTATCACACCTAAAATTTTCCATTTGACCTTGAGGTTGACGAGTAGATAACGCTTAATTTAGCTTCTTAACTTAATTTTAACTTTTTATTTAATTTTAAAACACTTAATTTCATTTAAGTCCCACTTTTGTGCTTTTAAATTTCTTAAATTGTGCAATAGAGTATATAAATATAAAAATGTATTTTTCTCAGTTCCTAAAAGAAAAACGTGAAAGAAAACCTACATATCTTTCGAGAAATAATGTGTAACCTGTCAACCTGCATTGGATCAGAGATGAAAAGAGGTCCTTGCTCAGCTTTCGGATAGTAATATTGCGCGATTTTATTATTAGTATCAATAATATTTTTTGTAAAGTTTTTTTTAATTTCTAAAGAAAACTTCCAAAACGTTTTATAACAGCCACTCACTTTCAACTGCGTTTCCTTCTATTGCCTCATACTCAGGCTAATGACGAGTATTAGTAAGCTAATTATCTATAGAATTAGGAGTTACTTTCCGGAGATCCATAATACAAAAGTAATAATAAATTATTTTGCTATAATCCGCGATAGAGTAAATAGAAAAAATATATAGTGTTAAATGTATAGTAGACTATCCTTATTTTCATACGACTTTGCGATTTTGTCGTGGAGTCTATCTCCTGATGATGCTTCGGTTGCGGGGCGTAACGATTGTTGAGTTTGTGATAGTGAACGTGTGTAGTGCTTGTGTATTCTGGTGGAAGTGGTGTAGGTTTGTGCATGTGTTTTTATGAATCCTGCACGTATCGGGTATGAAAATACGGATATTCCACTATACATTCAACACTATCTATATTTTCTATTTACTGTATCGCGGATTATAGCAAAATAAGATTATTATTACTTTTAGCTAATTATTTGTTCACGTCTGCTTATTTTCTCATATATTTATTAATTTTGCCGTTTAATTACATTTATGATTGTTATCTTAAATAATCTATATGTATACTTATTATACAATGGAAGGTTTAGATTAACATTACTGTTTTATATAAATTGTGTAATTGTGATTAAAAAAAACTCGCCTGCTGCGGGAGCTTTACTGGCTTGCGCCACGTAAACCAGCAGAGATACACTATAGTACTGTAGTAGAGAATTGTAGAACTAGAAAAATACTACAAAAAAGTGCCTGACAGCGTGTGTCTATCGCTTATCTACAATACTTTCAATACTTACAATACTTTCAAGTTCAAAATTTCAATTACAAGGTAAAGTAAAGGTAAGGTAACGCCTTGTTTATATCCCAATGCTGGGAACAGGCTTCCTCTCTCTGTTTTTTGGAGAGAAGGATTGGAGATAAGACCTATCACGCTGCTGCAATGCGGATTGCTTTGGATCCCTAGAATTCTCTAGAGATATGCAGGTTTCCTCACGATGTTTTCCTTCACCGAAAAGCTTTTGATAAATTGCAAATATCAATTAGACACATATGTTTTAAAAGAAAAACTCATTGGTGCCTATCCAATTTTGAATCCATGTTCGTCTCTAGAGAGTCGCTTGGTCTCACCACTGGGCTATCACAGCTTCTTCAATTACAAATGTCACGTTATTTTCGAGACTGCTTTCTTCAGTGCACTAACAATCGTTATCTAAATAAATGCGTTTGTTAGCATCGCTATCTATCCATTTATACGTATTATAAAAAAAGTCTCCTAATATGTTCTTTTAAAAGTATATAAACAGAAAAGTGTAAAAGTTAATTATAAATATATAATAACTTAAGACTAAGAAAAATAGGATGAATTGGAATTGTTATAAGAATTAAAAAGCTGTGATAGCCCAGCGGTGAGACCGTGCGACTCTTTCAAGGGGAACACGAGTTCAAACCCGGGCAGGCACCAATGAGTTTTTCTATTATAATTCATGTGTCTAATTGATAATTGCAATTTATCACACGCTTTTCGGTGAAGGAAAACATCGTGAGGAAACCTGCACATCTCCAGAGAATTCCGGAGATATGTGTAACCTACCAATCCGCATTGGAGCAGCATGGTAGGTCTTAGCTCCAATCCTTCTCTCCAGAAACGGAGAGAGGAGATTGTAACAGGCCGCTACTTTACTTTTTTTATAAGAATTAAGCTCATAAAATTGTTAACCCTATACCTCTCATGAACCCCACTGTAGTAGATAAGCAAAGATGTATTTCTGCATATAATTACATAAATGTAACTATAGAAAACTAGTATCAATGTAAACAAAAAAGCTGTAAAATAAAATAACTAGATAATAAAGTCTCTGACCGATCAGAGGAACGAGAAAAAAAGCTGTACATTTAGGTAAATCGTCTGAAATACATATGCCACACTGATTTCTATGCGGGCGATGCTGACAAAGTTTGTATCTATTAAATGGCTTATGCAACTTAATTGGTAAGACTGTTGTGTTATATTTTCGTTATTCACGATTCCAATGTTATATCATATCTTCGGAGTGCACTGAAACTGTGCCTGGAATAATTCCATGAATCCATTATCATCGATCGGCAGCTTCGACACTCCAGGCTCTATAAAAGTTAAGTGCAGTTTCCCCTCCCCCTAATCTCTAATGTTACGTGAGGTATTAAGTATTTAAGGAACATCCCGGGCCTTCATCGATTGGCTTAGAGTTTCGTGTCTGCCTATTGTTTTGATTTCAGTTGTATGGGACGCGTAATAATATACAGTTAAATCCTTTCTAACGTTACAAATCTAAATATACTTTAGTTTACATAGGAAACGATAACGCACTTTATCTTTTATTCTTATACAAAAGTATATCACAAACTCAATTCTTTGTGATAGTGAACGTGTGTAGTGCTTGTGTATTGTGGCGGCGTTGGTGGAGTTTTGTGCATGTGTTTTACGAATCCTGCATGTATCGGGTATGAAAAAAAGGGATATTCCACTATACATTTAGCATTATATATATTTTCTATTTACTTTGTCGCGGATTATAGCACAATAATTTTATTTTTACTTTTGTATTGTGGATCTCCGCAAAGTAACGCCTAATTCTAATCTAATCTTATATTATTATTATCAGTTAATAGTATAGTTTTACTCTGTTTTTTCTACAGTTAAATATAGACTGGCAATAGCAAACGATACCCTTTAATTTGCCATTTGATTTAACAACACAATATGAACTTAAAATAATTTTTATTTTAATTATATTATGATTATGATATAAATGCAATTAGACGCTTTTAGGTGACGCAAAATTCAAGACTATTGCCTATTGTGACGCTACTGTAATCAGTAGCGTCACAATATATATTTACTTAGTAATATTATTTTCGTACAAAAAATACTCATATGTATTAAACCAAATTCGATGTGTATCATAATTATACCAGAGGTCACAAAAAGCTTGTAATCCCTGCGTCGCGACTTAGCAGAGAAAGCAACTCATTCGTTGGTCTAAGTATTTGCTCTTACAATAAAATTCCGCAATCTTTATTATCTTACTTATTGACTTATCTAAAGAAAAGTTTAAATTCAGTGTAGGAACTATGCTTCTACGCAAGGCATATTACAAAAATGAAGATTATTTGAATGATAAAAATGCTTGTATTTGAAAATACTTACAGCTCCAAACAAAACTGCAAGTAAAAAATGTAAATTTAAATGTTTAAAAGATTGACCGCCATTTTTTTTCCTGGTTCTTCTCGGTAAGACCAACATTCCGAACCAGTGTAGCTTATTAAATTTAATTGAACCTTGACGATTCAAAAGTGCTTGTAAAAAGCTTACTCGAATTAAGATTATTTTGATTTGATTTGATTTGTCATGAGGAAACCTATATCTGTAGAGGATTCTGATAATCCGCATTGGAGCTGCATCTTCAACCCTTATCTACAAAAACAGAGAGAAGGCTATGCCCAGCAGTTGGATAGTAACAGGCCGTACTTATACTTATGATTGTATGTGACTATTGATTGATCTGAATACAAATGACACATTAAATAAACCTATTAGTACAGACCACATAATTCAAAAAGTGTTTAACATTGTTACACGTACATATTCAATGCACTACCTATTTCCACCCACACTAACACAAGCCTCGTGATACAATATTTCAACTGTAGGGACTATAAACATCCATCCCCTAACAAAGGTTGCAATTTATACAGGGTTGTAGACACATTAAAGAGGAAAAACCGCGCAGACACGTTGTTCTGTTTAAGAGGTAAATTGTGTAAATGTGTTACTATGATAGTGCACGTCTCATCCGACAGTACGTTATACAATTGCTTTTATACTTTAGGAGAGCTTTTATACTTCACGAGAACTATTAAGAAATGCAAAAGTAAAAATCATCCGCGATAAAGTAAATAGAAAATATATATAGTGCTAAATTTTGGCTTTGCGATTTTCTCGAGGAGTCTATCTTCTGATGATGCTACGGTTGCGGGGGGAAACGATTGTTGAGTTTGTGATAGTGAACATGTGTAGTGCTTGTGTATTGTGGTGGCGGTGGTAGAGGTTTGTGTATGTGTTTTTACGAATCCTGCATGTATCGGGTGTGAAAAAATGGATTTTCCACTAAACATTTCCACTAAACATATTTTCTTTTTACTTTATCGCGGATTATAGCAAAATAATTTTACTACTACTTTCGTATCATGGATCTCCGCAAAGTAACGCCTAATTCTATAAATTATATTAAGAAATGATTTAAAATCTTTTAATAAAACTAAAGTAACGGCCTCTTTTTATTCCACTCCTGGGCATAGGATTCATCATTACTTTGGAGAGATAGGTTGGAGTTACCCACCACGCTGTTTTAATCTGGATGGGTATGTTACACATATCCCCAATATTTTCTAGACATATACAGATTTCGTCACAATGTTTTTTCTTCACCAAAAAGCGTGTGATAAATTGCAAATATCACATTGGATACCTAAGTTTTAACGGAAAACCCCGGTGGTCGAACCCCTTACCTTCGCGAAAGAGTCACACATTCTTACCACTTATCACAACAGCTTAATTTGATAATATGCTCCAACCCTTCTCTCCAGAAACGGAGAGAGGAGGCCTATTCCCAACAGTGGGATTGTAATAGGCCGCTACTTACCAAAAACTTCGTAAGAAGATAAATGTAACAGAAATCTGACTCAATAATGGGAATACTATCTACATACCAAAAAGCTTTAAATTTTTTAAATACAAGCACTTATGTCACATCCACGAAATCTCTTTATTTTACATTTACTAAGAGGAAATCTGATATTTGGCTAAATTCGGAGAAAAAATGTTTTATTTTGACCTTTTATTCGACCTGAATTTCGCCTCGAATCATACCATTAAAATTGTTATGTAAATTAATACAGATGTTATTGTCTGACATTTTTCATCCTAATCTCGTTAAGCAAATCCGATGGAGGTCACTTGACACATCGCAATTCTGGATATAATGTAATATACCGAAAACAATTTCTAACTATATATAATATAATATAATTTACTCAAAATAATTTCTGGATTAATTTATAGTTAGCTCAGCGTAATATGCAATGTTAAAACTGGTGGTTTGTAAGTATTACATGTTAGTACATTTGACACTATACTATATAAAAGAAAACTATTCAATAGTATTTATCAGGTCAGTTCAAATACATAATTGTGAGAAATATATTTTAATATTTATATTTTTTTTTCATAATTTTTTTCACCTTATTTTAATTATTTAATTACAATCAAATAATTATTATTGTGAAAAAAGGATAGGGCACCATGAAAAATAAACGATAAACGCGCGATAACTTTGCGTTTATTATGTAATTCTTGTTTATATAGTATTTAATTATTATTACGAACTAGCTGACCCGGCAAACTACGTTACAACACGACAAATTTCGTTAAAATATAAATTACTACAGAATTGATTTGACTTTTGACACATCGTGAACAAAAAACTTTGATAGGTTGATAATAGATGGCGCTTTTCAATGTCATCCTATTCCTGTAGAATTAACAAGATTTCTATAGTCTACGTAAAACTGATATGAAACGCTAAAAGTCTCAAATTCCAACGAAGACTAAAAAATATTGCGCTTGACTATATAATTAATGCACACGTCCTGGTTTAGATAGCTTCTCTTGAACAAGATTAACTTGAACAGTTATTCTCTTGGCGTCGATGTGCTGTCTGCATCATGGATACAAATACTGCAGTACTATTTAGAAGATCGAATTGTGCCTAACAATGTCCGCCTCTGTGATCATATAGTTTATTACAATAAAAGGGTAGGAAAGTCAGATTTAGATTTATTTATGACTAGCTATGTCTGCGGTTTCGTCCTCATGGAACTCAGTGTGTCGTAATATAAAGTATTATTTTTAATTGAACATAAAAGAATTTATTGTTAGTTAACCATTAGAGATAGAGACATGCTGTCGCGAACTTATTTGTCATATTTTTGTAGATCTACTACTCTCTAGTACATTACATTAGTATATCTTTGTTGCTTTCCGTTGTGCACGCCACGAAAGCTCGCAGCAGGCGAGTTTTTTTACACCTGCGTGACTTCTTCAACATAATTTACGTAAAACCGTAATGTACTATTAACCTAAACTTTCCGGCGGAATTGCACCATCTTTTAGTAAAAACTGTACAAAAATCCGTTCAGTAGATTTTGATAAAAACGATCACATAAAAACAGACAGCTTCTGGGAACTCTATTTTATAATATGTATAGATGGTCAAACAGTGAAGCTAAATGTTTTCTGTAAAAGCTAAAGGTATTTTAAATTTATCATACGCTTTTCGGTAAAAGAAATCACCTGCAAATTTCAGAAAATTTCTGATATATTTGTGAATTTATTGTCCCATAAAAAGGTAATATATTATTCTATAAAAAGGAAACAGGGTGTTAGTTTTTAATCTATACATATTATGAAACTGAGTCTCCAAAAGCTGTATTTGTAATCGATTTTCTCAAAATCTAATGAACAGATTTTAAACGATTGATAGAAAATATCAATGATAGTGAAGTTCTTGACGAAGGTTTAGGTTAATTATATATTCTCCGAATCGGCTAAATTTTGATGGGTTCTTCACCGGAAGATAGAAGAGTTTGTGGGGCAAAATATACTACTACGTTTGCTACTTTTATCCTAGAATTTCGGCAGTGTTGGGATTTACGCGGCAAAACCTTGTGTCACTGATTTCCAAGCGGGTTCGAGTACCTATTAAAAATACCTTTTTTCATGCCATAAATTTATTGCAATACTTATTAAAATAACAATCAAGAAGAGTTTACCTTGCCCTTTGACGAGGGTTCATTGTAGTGGTAATATGAAGGCTTTATAGGGGCATTGAGGCTTGTAGGGTGCAGTAATCCAAGTAGCGTAATAAAGGAGCACTTTTTCGGAGATCTTCAGATAAGGGAAGGTGAGCGTCGATATATCAAGAGATTAGTCGTTTGCCACCGTGCGCGACGCGTTGAATGTAAAGTGGGTATACTAGAGAGGGGGCTTTGATATCGAATTTGATTTTTGTATCGATGACAATTTTGCGTTTGCTTATAAACTCAATTGGTAGGAAGTAGGGAGTCAGTCGAAGATAAAATGATATCTGATCTAGATAAACATTTATTTAAAAAGGTAATTCCATTTGATGTTAATTTTAAATCACAATAAAATTTTAAACCTCATGCTCTAATAGTGCACTATATAAGTGTCCTATAATTTAAATAGTGCTGAAATCTTAGATTAACTTAAAACAATAAAAAATGATTTCCCTTATGACTTTTATTTTTAACTTAACATAAGTAGATGCTATATATTTAACTTAACAAAGGTAGACCCTAAGCAATAACGAAAGCAAAAATGGATGGAAAGCATAATATTTAATTATATCATTTTAATAGTAATTGTAATTAATCAAATTATATGATAAAATAGTTTTAAATTTAGGGCAAATATTTCTATAAATATTATATCATCAATTTCCTGAAAAGAAACACTAACTAAATTAAACTAAACTAATAAATCGCATGCTTAGTAATAAAGTAGCCGAATTTCAAAAAAGTTGTTTTGTGGTAAATTGCAATAAAGCGTAAGGCGTTAAAAAAGCAGATGTTTTCTTGATATTTTAGGCATAAAATAGCAAGAAAACATCTGCATTTTTATAGTTCGTGGCATGATATAATGTATCTAAGTCAATTAAAACTATTTTTAAATTCGGTCAGTTTAATAAGTGCTAAGTGTGCGAAACGACCAGATTATTGTAGTAATTTATTTATTATTGTTTTACTTTCCAGGTTTCGATTTCTATGTTATATATAGTATGAGGTACATCACTAAAATGGCTAGGAACTCCATAAGTTAACAGCTATCCGGGAAGCCTATCATATATCAGGCGGGTTGACATATTCGCCCGTCATGTACGGTTTACATACAGAACTACCTCAGTACATTTGTTCATATATATGAATTTGAATATTATTATTCTTAGACTCTTTGCATGATTATTGTAATTTTTCTTAGACAAATCAAAATTAATTCTAGCATAGTATCATGGTTTTTTTATTATTTCTGATGGAATCGTTTTTATAGAGCTTACAGAAGATCGTCGAGATTTTGGTGGTGGTTGCGTATGCAGCTTGTGTGCGTTGTTGCTGGTGGAGGCGCCTTGGGGTCCTGTGACTTGTCCTGCATGTGTCAGGTGCGTAAATTTTGCCTGCTTCATACACATTAGCTTTGCGTGCATTCATTTTATCCGTGCGGATTATAGCAAGGTTGTTGTAGTATCTGGGGTTTCATGAAAACTCATCATTTTCATTTTCTTGCCCTTATCCCTCTCTTAGTGGGGTCAGCACATTATGTCTTCATTCCAGTCCTCTATTATAAGTCAACTCTGGTAGTACTCCTTTTATGTGTAAATCATTCTACACACAATCCATCCAACTTTATTCGGCTTCCGTCTAGTCATATACCCATAAACATATATCCATAAATCCAATCCTTTACTCATATATAGGTACCTACTATACATAAATTATTTATTCAATATGCTCAAACTTTCCAGTACTACAATTAGACGTAGTTTTTCAGTAGAATAAACTCGCACGCTACAAAATAAATTGTACGTAACAATCTGAGTACTTCAAAAAGTTTCGCGTCAATTAAATAACTGTTTCACATGCGGAAAAATTGTTTGATGGTTTTAATTGAAGCCGATCCGCGGGGAGCCTTGAGATCAAAATGGGCTCTGTAAATAATCCGAAAATAACGAGGTAGCAATTAAATACAGCTTTGAGACTAGTATGGACAAACATTGGTCGTGTGTACATCAAAGGGGTACGTTTCATTTGAGATACGTACGCCGATATGTAGTGCATAAGCGTAATTGAAAATTTAAAGCTAGTTTTGTCCGATTGGTTATATTTAGTTATGTTTTGAAGGGGATGAGGACTGGGTTTATATTTTTATTAATTTTATTAATGACAATATCACAGGGTATTCACAACAACATTTATAATTAAGTAGTTCTTCTATCCTTACTGGCTATACTTTTATTGTTTAGGACATTTTTAATGGATTTTTTTTATAAGAATTAGTATTATTATGCTGTTTTATAATTGTGTGATCATTTTAATTCCACATGTCAGATAGTCAAGTGTTTTCCCCGAATAAAAGTAGCATGTTGTGATGTTAAAATTAAGATCACAGATTAATATATGTTATTATAGATATGTTTATTAAAAAGTTATATCGACAAAAATAGAGACAAAGAAAAATAGAATTTTCTCTTGTCCTGCAATAAATGAATTATTAAAACTCCATTAAATTACTTTACTATTTTTTTTTTCCAAATTAAAGTTACGCGCGAAGTTGTTTGCATGTACAAAAACTATATCGATCTGAATTCTGCATTTCAAATTTTTAAAAGCATTAAACACAAAATGACCCAAGTGACACATAATGACTACGCCTGTTCACATTTAAACATAGTATTGCTATTAAAATCTATCAGGTATATATTTCAATTTCCTCCAGCGGTTACAAATAACTAACGACTAAAAAGTTAACAAGTCAAGTTAAAAAAGGCAAAATTTTGTGACCATATTGTTACTGTTTAGGAGTTCTCTCGTCTGGAGACAACCCTGGCAGCAGCATCAGGTCATGCTTATCATAAACATGCATTGTCATCGGGACTGGTCGACTATGTAAAATTTCACAACAATCGGACGCCGGGAAGTGGGTCAAATTTAACTTGCAAGTTTCCACCTTAACATACTTACACGTCAAATTAAATAAAAACTTTTAAAAAAAGCACGTACAAATTGCTTTCAATTTGATAAATAATTAAAATTAACTGTTTGGCTAATTTAAGAGATATGCGGTTACAGGTAAAATAGCGATATCATTTTGATACCGATTTCGGTCTGATTGTAGGACTTAAAAGAAAACTTAATAGGTAGGCACGGACTTACTAAGTTGCGAAACCCATTTCCAGTATAACAATTAACGACTTGAGAAACGACATTTACTTTTATCGAATACCTATATAGTTATCAATAGATAGTAATAACCAAATGTTACATGTTAGCCGTGTGGTATCCGGCAGAATAGAATAGACCACCCTCATTTCTTACCGAGGTGTCATAAAAGGCGACTAAGGTAAGTCGACGTCAGGCAGGCGGCCGGTCGTAAAATACGTAGCCAAATCATATGACAACATGTTTGTAACATGTTGTGCCGACCTCACTTAGAGTGGGATAAGGGCAGGAGAATGATGATGAACCAAATGTACCTAGTTATAAGAATTTTATCTGAAAAGAGCAACCACCGAGTTTCTTGCTGGCTCTTCTCGGTAGGAACAGCTTTCCGAACCAGCGTGTTACGTCTACTCAGCGATTGCCGCTTTCCCAGACTCCACTCGACACCGGAGGTGTAGTGTTCCACGCCTGGGAAAGAAACTTCGCGCCACCTCGCCTTTCCCTACCTAACTTCGGTGGGATCGGACGCATTTAGTATTTAAGATTTTAGCATAGTACATAGGATAAGAAACATAATTAATTACTTGTAAATAAATAGATTTATTTGGATACTGAGTTTGTGTACCCAACAGTCGCCACCCATAATATAACTAGCGGTAGATTTTGACAAATTTTGAAGAATAAATAATATTTTGAATTAGAATTCGAATAATAAACGCATTTAATCAATACGTCAGCAGAATATATAACGCTCAGTTGAATGTTACAATCGGCGATCAACAAATTTATTGCAATATATCTCTCCCAAAATACATACACCCTTTGATACTGGCGCACCACAAACAAAATGAGTCCTAAAGGGGTGCAGGCGGTTCTATTAACGAAATGAATGAACAAATATTAACGTTTCTGTTGCAATGTGAGTCTGTTAAACCTTTTAACACTATAAGTCATTTTGTATAATTTTCAACGCTATACAGCGTGTTTATTTATATGTTAGGCTAAGATTTTCGAATCAGATACGCAAGATGATAAATAGACACAGATATAAAATAAAATTTATATGCGCAAATAAGTAAATAAGCACTTATTCATGGAGAAAGTTCAACATGTTCGTATATATATAGCTATCATGTATATGAATCTGCAATAAATATAAATATCAATTCAACAAAGACATTTGAATTATAGTTGTAACTCACAATGCAGTTAAAATAATCAACCTCAGGTATAACGTTAAAGTAGTTCCTGTAATGTACAGTACATTATAGTATATAGTCTTTGAATAGTTTGTTTTATGATGGAAAAAACAACAATTTGAGCAAAATAATATTTTTTCTAATTTAAATAAGAAGGAAGTGTTATTTGGAAGTTAGGAAGTAGTTAGGAATGATTATCTGTAGTTGATCGATGAATATTAAAAAGCAGTGATTCCATATGGGCGCAGTTTTATTCTACTATTGCTATGTCTAGAAAAAAAAGCGAATAAACGTAGCCAGTAACTGGCAGAACAATTACTAGCTTAGACATTTTAAAATTCGTGCCGTATCCACAAAATGGGAACGTCTAGTTTGTTGTACTAACTGTCTGATGTATATTTTTATATACAAACTTTGCTACGAATATATCCCGTTAAAATACTTTCTATCCTTTAAGTGTTTTGATCATACTTCTATTACTATTACTTCTATTCTATTACTATTTGTAGTACCATTCATTTGGTGGCTTGAAATATTGGATCTTTCAATACTCGTAATCTATTACTGGGTACACAAATCTCAATAAGTTTTGCCAAATATCAGTTTAAGCTAAAAATGAAATGATATTGTGTTATATATTGTGTTAAATATGCTTATAAATACTCTTAAATACATTTACCATTATGTGATTATGTTATAAGAAACATAATTAATAGGAATAATTTAATAATTTGAGAAGGAAGTAGTCAAATGTCATTTATCATATACTTACCTGGGTTATGGAGGAGCGAGACCTTCTGACACAAGTATTTTCTATGCTTACTAGAAGGTCAAAATCTGTATTTTTTGAAACGATTTATTGATTTGAAATAAATATTTTTTGTATTTGTTTCATAAAACGGAAACGGGAACGCAAACAACAAAGCTTATAAATAAGCCAATTGGGCCTATTCTAAGGAGTCTAATGTCAGCGTCCAATGTGTCTACAATAGTGAAGTGTAACAAAGAGTGAAGTGTTCTCTTACACAAACTACGGGACATCAATTTCTATGTATGTGCCAACATGTGTACAAAATTTCAACTCAATATGATGAATATCGCGCAAAGAACAAAAATGGTTCTTATCAATGATATACACTCAATCCAATAGTGCAACTATATAAGTTTTAACTTAATCGCAATACAAAAGTAATAATAAAATTATTTTGCTATAATCCGCGATACTATATTTACTACTATATCGCGGATTATAGCAAAATTATTTTATTATTACTATTGTATAATGGATCTCCGCAAAGTAACACCTAATTCTATAAAGTATTCAATCGCAATATTCGTTTTTATAGCATACACGTATAAATTTAAAAAAGTCCTATAATTTGTTGTGTGAAATTATTATTTATAAGAATTTATAAAAACAATGTGACTTAATTAATTATCAATATATATAACCGCGCAAGTGGTACATTAGAGGAGCCCTTTTACCTGTCATATTCTACACGTGATATTCGTGATATTCACGTGAGATTCTAACGATCGGGAACAACCCCTGAATTATGCGACAAGCGTACTTAAGGCTCGTGATTAGCTAAGGGACATGTATGAGTATACAATAACCATTATAAGTGAGTGGCTATTAGATATCTGTAATTATTTAATATAAAAAATCATTATGAACTCATTAATACTGACATTATCGTTGATAAAAATATTCATCGTGGATTTAGTATAAGAAAAATTTGATGTAAAAACGACTGGAAGAGTATTGAGCATTACTTGACATTTTATTACACTAAATCGCATTTCTGTATAGTTTTGATCTTGTCACTAGAGCCAGATCTGATCTGAGTTTTGAGTGACTATGATTTGAGTTCCATTTAACTGAACTCGAACTCGTCCGTTATCAAATGGTAATAGATTGAACTCGTAGCATAAAAATGAAGAGGAAGGGCTATTTGACTACGATTCGAACCCAGAACCTCTATTTCGTGGAATTCTATTTCGTTGTGTCTACTGCATGATAAATATAAAAAGAGACAGTCTCCAATCAACTGTGTACTAACTTTTAACGACTTGTGAGCATTTTTTGAGTGGCGTGACGATACAAGCTTGACACTCGCTCCGATGATACTGCTATTTTTCAGTTAACTAGTGCAGATTGGGTCACCATTATTTTGCCGCAAGAGCCTCCTACGCTTCACTTTCTATATACCAACCATTAAAAGCTAACAATATTAACAAAGGCCATTTTCTCAACAAGAAAATGATAGCATAATATTTTATAATGGACGGGTAACTTCGGTATCTATAGAAATTTCCACCTGTGTTTTCCTTAAATTATTAATAGTTAATTAGATAGATTAAAAATCGCCGATGCAAGGCCACATTCTACTTCTTCAAAAAACCTGTATATAGAACCGAAAACTGCTATTGTACGTTAAGTGATTTTTTAAAAACCATTTAAAATTTAGTACAATACAATAGTAAAGTTTGTGGATTATTTATAACATTTAACTACGCTACTCTGTTTCTTATTTAAATATGTCAAATATATCTAAATGAATTAACTTCTTAATTCGTAGTATTGTGGTATGTTATATATCTCTATTAATTATATTTTGCTGTACCTTCAGATTGGTTATTCTATTACGATGCATTTCATGTTAGAAAAAATTTCTCAATTCAAAACTATTAGAATCATCTAAACAGATGTTTTGTTGTAAAACAGCGTTTTTCAATTAGTTAGCGTTAACATGATGAAAAACCATTTTTCATTAATTACTGAATACCTTGTACTTACAAAGTTATCTCACAGGTATAACTGTGAATCTATTTACAAATTAAATATGTTATAGTTGTAGAGTTTGAAGCACTTTAGGTATTCATAAGAGGACTTAATAGCAATGCTAATAATGATTTGTATGTCTTATCTAAGGATTTTTTAGATAATACTATTTCCTATATGATTCATTCACTATTCGTCCTAATCAAGTACTGAATGATTTAGTACTTTAGAAATGTTAACTAATTTGTTTTTGTTATTAAGATTAAAATGACTCAGGCTGTCTAATAACATAGTAAATTTTAACTTACATGCATGCCTTCTATCTATCTTGTGTTTAACTTGTATTATGGGGTAAAGTTTAAGTTTGTTTGACAGAGAAGGTAAGGAAATAGTTGTTTTTATAGTCTTATCGTAATTTACGAATACATTTACAGAAGAACACTTATTGCATCGCCTTTAGATCTTTATTTCTACGTTCTACAAACTAAGCTATGAAACAGAGTATTTTTTCTTTGGTAGGAGATGTCTTTTAAAAATGCGTGATCGCTGTCTTTTACAGAAGAAATAAATCAGCAAATTCCTTTAATTTTTTTATTGCAGTTATGGGTTATATTGGGTAAAATTTATCTCAGACTAGTTGTTAAAATTAATACTAATAGATCATCATCCTCCTTCCCTTATCCTCTAAGTTGGGTCGGCACAACATGTTATAAACATAATTTATAGAATTAGGTGTTACTTTGCAGAGATCCATAATACAAAAGTAATAATAAAATTATTTTGCTATAATTCGCGATACAGTAAATAGAAAATATATATAGTGTTACATGTATAGTGGATATATGCAAGATTCGTAAAAACACATGCACAAATCTCCACCACTGCCACCACAATACACAAGCACTACACACGTTCACTATCACAAACTCAACAACTCGTTTCGCCCCGCAACCGAAGCATCATCAGGAGATAGACACCACGACAAAAACGCATGTTATAAACATGTCACATGATTTGGCTACGTATTTTACGACCGGCCGCCTGCCTGACGTCAACTTACCTTAGTCGCCTTTTACGGCACCTCAGTAAGAAATGAGGGTGATCTATTCTGTTCCGCCGGAAATCACACGGCGGAAAATTAACACTATAATATTATTAATACAGTAATATTGGTTAAAATTTATCCCAGACTAGTTGTTAAAATTAATACTAATAGATATCAAGTTGAATTAGTAGATTATAATCCACCTGTAAGACATCGTATAATAATTCGTAGGAAGACCAATTGACGTAGTTTAGTTAATTCTAACATCTGCATTGGATTGAGTTAAGGGCCCCTTTAAGCTACATAGGGGTGTTATAAAGGAGTTAGTTTATTATGTAAATTATGCTCGGAAATTATACTCCATATATACTATATCATAGAGTCGTGCAAGGTTTATTGATGAGGTATCTACCGAAGTATTTTATTTTATATGGTAGATCGGGGAGATCGCTTGCCACTTACCACTTACCAGGGGGTTGGGGTTAAATTCCGAGCAGGCACCTATAAGTTTTTTAATATATACTCTTGCTTTTTTATATTATACGATGCAAATGAGTTTTTCTATGAAAGAAAATATCGTGAGGACCTGCGCGCTAAAACATGGTCGTGGTAGGACCAATTTTTAAGCATTACCATTGATAACAACCATTAGATAATTTATAGAATTAGGCGTTACTTTGCGGAGATCCATAATACAAAAGTAATAATAAAATTATTTTGCTATAATCCGCGATACAGTAAATAGAAAATATATAGTGCTAAATGTATAGTGGACTATCTGTTTTTTTATACCCGATACATGCAGGATTCGTAAACACACATGCACAAACCTCCACTACTGCCACCACAATACAAAAGCACTACACACGTTTACTATCACAAACTCAACAATCGTTTCGCCCCGCAACCGAAGCATCATCAGGAGATAGACTCCACGGAAAAATCGCAAAGTTTTGCGATTTTGTCGTGGATAGTCCACTATACATTTAGCACTATATATTTTCTATTTACTGTAACGCAGATTATAGCAAAACAATTTTATTATCACTTTTGCTTACCATTAGAGTTCCATTACCATTAAGGCCATTCGCGAAGCATTGAGTTTACATAAAGAACATAAGGTACTTGTAAATGTAAAGTATCTTTTCTTTTAGAATAAAGAATATATAAAATAAATTTATATTAAACGTATCCAAACAAAAGTATATAAATAAATAAGTGTTTAAAACGTTTGCACAATAAAGCAAATCTATTACAAGCATGAAAGCAAATCACATCTCTGCAGCGTCTCCATTATACGATTCAACAACGCGGGGCACAATGGCGAGTCGAGTAATGCCTTATTCACCATTGGAGTATCCGTGTATAAGATCAATTAGCGACTCCCGCTGCAAGGCACATTCGAGGGCTTTTGACGCTACTGAGAAATTTACTATTAATGCTTAAATATACGCATTTAAGACTGTTAAGAAATAATGATAGAAATATATAGGGCAATAAAAAAAATGGTTGAACAAAAGGTGCAAGCAAATGAGATGAAAGTATTAAGGTGGTTGTGGTGTATAACTCTACATTAGAATATGAAACGATTATATTAGTGGAAATCTGAAATGAGTTATAGAAAAGATAAGAAGTGCGAGATTAAGTTATGGCAACTTGATCATCATAATTTCATGTAATGACGAGTGCTGAAAATGTTGTGACTATAACAATTTTTTAATATGAATATGGATTTATATGACTAGAGGATGTCCGGTGAAAAGGTGGTAGGACTCTGTGATATGCATATAAAAGCAGTGCTGCTACAGTTTTGGAATGATAGGAGAGAATTTAACATGAAGAAATATTGTGCTGACCCCCACTTAGAGTGGGGTGAGGGTATGAGAATGATGAATACTAAAATATTAATCTTTGTTATTCATATTTGTATTTAATAACTTTATATAAGTATATCAATTTAATATAAAATATCACCTTAATAAATCTTCAGAAGAAGAAAATCTTGTTAAATTTCTAGAAAATATAACCTTAATAACCACTTACACGACTAAGAGTAGTTGTGTCTAACAAAAGCAATTATCTCAGAAGTATAGTTACGTGTAAAGCTTGTCACGAACTCCAAAGTCACAATTGGTCTGCCAAAATTCTAACAAACGAGAACACGTCGGTAATGGTGTAAAAAAAATCCTTTGAGCGTTATCCACAATGAATTACAAATAGTAAACTATCGTCTTTGCAGACAAATACGTCTTAGGCCGTAAGATTTCTTAGGTAATTGTTATTCCATTAATATTATAAAGGCAAAGTTAATAAGTGTATTTTCGGTGTTTAAAGCTGCCAACGCGCACGGATATATCTAAGTCTGAAGACAAACGTTTTAATTTATAATTGTATTTTTGTCAAATAAACTAAATAGAAATTATTTGATTAATATTATAGATTATAAATGGGACGGTACTAGGTGGAGTGGGGGCAGTACGTTTTGTAAAGTGTTACAGTGAAGACGAAAGTGAATTGTAAAGTGCTAATATTGTGAGTAATAAATATAATATATAGTTGGAAGTTGTAAAGCAGGTTGTTTTACTTTGTGCGGCCGTTCTTACAATCCGGATAAATAAATTTTCCTTTAGATCTTAATATTATGTCTGAAATGCGCGTAAAATTACTATTAACACGTAGTAACAATCCTGATTTAACCATGGGCGTAGTGGCAGATTATTTAGTAATAGTATGAATGTAATGATAAAGTGCTGTTATAATAAGAAATTAATTGTTTATGCTATAAGCAAGTCATTAAAGCTTTCTAATATGTTTAAATTTACTCCTTATTTGTATCACAAACTTCTATTATCTTTTAGTCTTTCAAAGTGAAAATTAGTTTAGACGTTTTATAATTATAAATTTTGTTGCAACATACTAAGTACTTTCTCTTGTAAATGTTATTAAAAATCCATTATATGTCCTTACAGCCTCCAGGTACAAAACATATTTAAGTATTGTATAATAGTGTGGCCACGTTGAAATTTTTATTTAACAATTAACTATAAAGAGAATGAGTTTAGTTCAAGACATATAATCAGGTTTTATACATATCTTTTAAAGAACTGTTTACCTTATCATCAAGATGATTTCAGATTTTAAGTATAATTGTTTCATTCTTCTTAGCAGAATATACAAATTATTTTACCAGATTACTACTGTATTTGAGCAATAGACAACAGAGAAGAGAGAAAATACCGTATATCTTCTAAGAATAGAGGTGAAATTCGTGGTATTCATGATTTCTAGCGTTTCAACAACAATAACGCCAATAAGATGAACGTCACGCGAGTGCCTCTGATTTATGACTTCATTTTCCTCAGGGAGAGAGGGAAATTATCTTCTGTTAAGAATTTATGTACGCTACAAATAACATGCCTTTTAACGTCCATTTGATTATACTTCTAATTAAACGCTTTATTATCAAAATTAAATAATAAAACTATTTTGCTATAATTCGCCATAAAATAAATAGAAAATATATATAGTGTTAAATGTAAAGTGGACTATCCGTTCTTTCATACCCGATACATGCAGGATTCGTAAAAACACATGCACAAACCTCCGCCATCGCCACCACAATACACAACACACTTTCACTATCACAAACTCAACAATCGTTTCGCCCCGCAACCGAAGCATCATCAGGAGATAGACTCCACGACAAAATCGCAAACCCAAGCATTATCCAAACAAGCATGGTTATATAGTGATCGGTTCAACCCCATCATTTATTTTACCTCTGAATACGTGTAACAAGCTTGAACTTGAAACATTTATCTGAGTTTATTATTATTAATATTATAGAGAGTTATTTATTATCATTAATCAGGGTGCCATTGTTATGCTTTATGATTTCAAGTTCTTCCAAGTTCCAAGTTGCTTTATTGTTACATTTGTCAATTATTAACATTTTTAACTACCTATATTATACATGTCTGTTGATTACAATTTTACAAGTATTAATTATCAAAATTTATGTAACAAGAAAGTTATTCAATAGCATTGAGACATATGTTTAAAGCTTTTTAGGTAGGTATAAAAATACAATTAAATAAGCTAAGCCTAGCTCAGCTGGCAATGGAACTAGCTATGCTTGTAGTGTCTTTGATCTGATCTGTTCTAATTGGGAATGAGAGAAACAAAATTACCGATATAGATCAGTGTGTCGCGAAGCTTATGTGAAAATTATGCTGAGTATACAGAAGGAATAACCGTTGGATCCTAAGGTACTAACTAAAACAGCGACCCCATACTGGAAACGCGGCGTTGGTAAACCCCCTTACAAGATGAATGGTCGAAAAGTTGCGGAAGCTGCTAGATCCACGATTCCGTGTAAAAAGAAGGTCCTTAAAAGAGACCTAAACCTATGCCCAGATGTGCACATTAGGTGGTTGAATAAGTAGTCTAATTATAATAGATATTTTCTACCTAATTTGACCTTTGTACACTTTTTTACTAAGTTTTCCTAACCTTTTAATATGATACATAAATACATAGGACTATTGTTGTAATTATTTGAAATGTATTTCAACTTTAAATAAAACAAACAGGTAAAATTAACGATAATCAAAAAACTAAATAGAAACAGAGGAAAAATTTTCGAGTTGCACGAGCGGAAGTGACGTTGCAGGCAGATAATAACCGCGCTGTACAGCTTCCGGAGGGCACAGGCAGTGATAATCTTAAACGAACGTAATTTCCAAAATAGAAATAGAAAAGAGTAGAGTAGTTTTATTATAAAAAGTTACTTACAGCTTTATTTCTGATTGCACAATATTGTTTGCTTGTGAAATTTGATAATGTTTCTTTTTCGGTACATAAGCTAGTTTTTGTATCTTGCTTATGTTTGATCGTTATGGATTTTTTTTGCCTTGCCTTTTTTATGAAACTTACTTACTCTTTTAGAAAATCCGTGTCGAGTTGGAAAAGTTTTGGTGACATACTATTGTATAAAGGTATCATTTACAAGATAATAATAAGAATAAGAACAAAGACTGTAATGTGTATAATAAGCTGAGCGTAATGGAAGCCTTGTATGTCGGAAATAAAATAAACTAACTGTAAAAATAAATCATAAGCTAATATTAATTAACATGTAATGTAAATAATGTAATAAACAACCACACTGCGTTAGAATAAGGAGACTTTGTATAATTAGACAAAATGTAAACTTAAGTTAAAATGTAAAGATAAAAATAACTGTAGACAATAAAAAATGTAATAAAAAATAACACTGCGTTAGAATAAGGATTCTTTGTATAACTAGTAAAAATGTAAACTTAAGTTAAAATATTAAGATAAAAATACTGTAGAAAACCCAAAAATGTAATTAACCTTAAGACTAAATCATATAAGAAAATAAAGTCTCTGACACCCAAATCAGAGGGACAAGTGAGAAAAAAAAAAAAAAAAAAAGGTATCATTTAAAGTAAACACAGGTGTGGCTTTTAATTACAGAAGATTAAGTTATTTATATACTTTTATTTCATTCATAGTTCATTTATATTTATAAAAAAATCAACGGGTTGCACTCCGTGGGGTTTTTGCGTTTTTATTTACGAATTGCTTTAATTTTTAGAATAAAAGTACAATCATTTATGAGGTAATATACAATACCTATTCGTTTATTGGGCTATCGTACACAAACATGACTATTTATTTCGCGCAAGCGTGCTGGTACCCCCCTTAACCATACAGAAGGGATACATTTTCGCTGCAGAAAGAGTGGGGCACACTTCTCCTCCTACGCCGCGCCAACGGTCTACTCTTTTTCCGTCTTACTTATTTTCAACCAGGTCACTTGCGTGTTACCCATTACAAATAGTGCACAACACAGCTCACGAAGTCAACACTTCAAAAAAATTTTTTTTAAAATAATAACAATATACTCAGTAATCACAAAAATCAATATGTGTGATTATCAATGTTAATTTTATTTATTCTCCACGCATTGCATTGTTCTAGCACCCTTCATATTCGAGTATAGTGACCCCAGCTCGCTCCCTGAAAGTAAACAGCCAACCTGAACACCTGGGATCAACTTCTATTAACTTTGTAAGAACATCGTTATAGCCTTTGAGTAATTTTAGGTAATTAAATGTAAACATTAGTGCAAAATTTTGACGAATACATTATATGTATTGTCGGATTCCGAATTAATCAAATGTCACGAGATCTGTGCTCGTGTTGAATTAATGTTACTTGGGTTGGTCCGTGCCATCCGACGTTGTGAGTTCTGTAGGCTTTTTTGTCCATGTATACTGAATTGTTCAACTTCTAATAGCAAGTAAAAAAAAATGGTAACCAATCACGCGCCAGAACTCAACTCAACTCGGCTACATTCATTCTTAGCCATCCCCTAAGAAACAACGTTCACTTCCAAGTAACTTTGCAAACCATTTGTAATTTTATGCTAATAAATACGAGTATATACGCTAATAAACATTTGGTCCATCGATCCTGGATCTAAATAAACGAATTAGAAAATCTGGGAATCATAAAATTTTACGTAATCTATAGAATTAAGCGTAACCTTGATATGAGTTAAATTTCTTATAATCACAGACTTATTGTATTAGAGGGGAGGCAAACCTTTACGTGAGAGTGTCGCACTAAGTAATAGGAGAGGGAATATAAAATTTATATACTTATCTTTGTCTAATCACACATAAAAAAGAGAGATAGATAATAAGTTTCAGTTGCTATCTTTTTATTTTCGATGAACACGTTCTAGTATGGCTCCTCTACTTCTTTATAATATCTCTATGGTTATAAATAGTTCTTCCGATATGTATATTTCCATCTTGCTCTCAAAATACTGATGATCATCTATTGCCCTTATCCCACTACAAGTTGCGTCGCTACAGCATGTAACATGTTGTTAAATGATTGGGCCAGTTATTTTACACCGGCCGCCTTAGTCGCCTTTTACTACATCACGGTAAGAAAAGAGGGTGGTCTGTTCTACTCAGCCGGATACCTCACGGCGGCTCAAAATACTGACAATAAATTCAAATAATAAAAAAAGATTGTTATATTGCCAACCTTTAGCTTTGTTTTGGTAATTTTTATAACTAGCCTTTTTAGTCACATAATTATGACTACTGATGCTACTTAAACATACCTCAATTAGTTAGCCGACATTACGAAGCGGACAAATGTATATGTGTTAACCAATTTAGATATATTGCTGTATACAGTATTTTTTGTCAGTCTAACTGCAAATTGTAGTGGCATTCACAGTATATTTTTCCATTTTGCTAGCACTATGCTTGTGTCACGTATTTAATCCTGACGCTGTAAAAGCCTGAATGTTTTGTACCGTTGGTCCGACAAAGGGATGTCCAACAATAAAAAAGCGTGACATTTGTTAAATGGGACTTTCGTACAAAATACGTATGTTGCCAATTACACGGCAGTTGTCTCAAACAAAATAGAAAAAAAGATAACTCAGTAAATAAAGACAGTAAAGGAAAGTAGTAAAGTAACGGCATGTTAATATCCCAATGCTGGGCTTAGGCCTCCTCTCTCCGTTTTTGGAGAGAAGGATTGGAGGTAAGACCTACCACGCTGCTCCAATGCGGATTGGTAGGTCACACATATCCCTGGAATGCTCTAGAGATATGCAGGTTTTCCCACAATGTTTTCCTTCACCGAAAAGCGTGTGATAGATTGCAATTATCAATTAGACAGACACATTAGTTTTAATGGAAAAATTCATTGGTACCTGCCCTGGGCTTGAACCCATGTTCGTCCCTAGAAAGTCACCCGGTCTCACCGCTGGGCTATCACGGCTTAATAAAGACATAACGGACGATTATTTAAACAAACTACTACTCTTTACTAAAACAAAAGCAGGGAGACGTTTCTCAAGTAATATTAGATATCGGAATGTTACTAAACCACAAAAGGGCAAAAGGTCTCTTTTTGAAACTTAGAGTAGCTTGACTGACCCTACCTTCAGCTCCAAGGGTCCTGGGCTCGATTCCCGCCGAGGCCCAACATTTTCTATAAACATTTTGTTGGTTCTTAGTGCCTGGGTGTGTATTTGTATTTAAGTATGTATTTGAAATTATAGATGTATATATTTACCACTTCCATAACACAAGTATTAAGTTACTTAGTTTGGAGATGGACGACCGTGGTGTAAGTGTATATATTTATTTATATAAGACTCATCACATTATTTCAATGTGGACTCAGGAACTCTCCAGAGATAATCGGTTTTTTGGGATGTTCTCCTTCACGGTTAGTTGTATGATGGATTGTTAAATATATTAAGTAGGCACATATATTTTTATACTGGTAGTATCCGCGACTTCGTTCGTGCCATCAGCGTTTAAGTTCTTCGATAGATTAAAACGTGTTTTTCCTTTTCTCGAAGGTAGAACATTTTTTTTATCCTTTATGTTACCTATGTCTGTAAGTCGTAAGCTTTAAGTGGAATTGGTTACGAACGCGTAAAAGACAGACTGACAGACTTTACCTTTTATAATATTAGTATGATTTATAACTCATAAGTCAACACTGGTTTGAATATACGACGCCTGGCAAGAGTCACGCGATCTCACGACTCGTCTATCATGGCTTACGCTACATTGTAGTTCAATATTTTATGCCTACTTGGGTCTAAATTTATCCTTGTCGAATTTCCAGTAGTTTTTCTATGGCCAAATGTTAACCCGGTAAATGTTGTGGAAGTGCGTGGAAAGCAAGAGATATAACGTTCACACAACATCATAAATATTTCAAACGATGCCCGGATTTGTTCCGGACAGTTTGAAATTTTGTGTGCGTTGTTACACTCCGCGTCGTTATCTATAGATTTTGGCCGTGTTTTGAAATTTTTGTTGTCGGTGGCGGCGTAAAGTAAAAAATAAAGTAGCTAACTGACTAATTACATTAAAAATCTAGATAGTCAGTCAGTTTAACCTGTATGTGTATATATACTACGTAGCCAATCCCTTAGAACGCAACTTTCACCCACTTAAAGTGGAAAAATTTAATTAAAACTCTGCACACATGTTAAGAATCGAACATAAAATGAATACAAAACAATCGCATAAAATAGTAGAAAATGTAGTTAAAAAAACTAAAACCATAATTTCGAAATTAAAACAATAATAATAATACATTTTGTAATTTTTACAATTTGGTTTTAAACTCACCAGAAATGTACAATTTTTGGTTCACCAGTTCACAATGTTTATCTCTTACGGAAAAAACACTAAATGACATGTAAATATCAATTAAAGACATGTTTAAGAGTTCCCATACCATAGAAATATCCTTAACTATGTATTTTGTGTTTTTTTAACGTTCCCTAAGATAAACTGCATTTTTTGATTCTTTAAGTTAGTCTGATAGACTTCAATTATACCAAATTCCATCAAGTGTCCAGTGGTTTACACGTGACAGCATAGCAGACAGACAGATTTTCGCATTTACAATACTAGTGCAGGTTAATTGGTCGTAGAAAATAATCGCGATTAAACACTTACTAATAAGTACATTATAACATAAAGGATTTGGTTTTAATTTAAAGAAACATCACGTAATCATCAATACTTATTATAAAACAAAGTCCCTAAAAGCTGTCTGTCTGTATATAATCGATTTTCTCAAAATCTATTGAACGGAGTTTTTTACGGTTTTTACTTAAAGATAGTCCAATTCTTCCGGAAAGCATTACTTAGGTTACTAGCACATTACGGTTTTAAGTAAATTGTGTTAGAGGTAGAAAAACTCGCCTGTTGGGAGATTAAGTCGCGTGCGCTGCGTAAACTAGCAGAGGTACACTGAAGTAATGCAGTAGAGAATTACAAACTACAAAAATACCACAAAAAATTCCGCGACAGCATATCTCTATCTCTTATGGTTAAATCACAATAACTACTTTTGTGTTTTTTGCGACACACTGGTTTTTGCACGGGCGAAACCGCTCGCACAGCTAGTATAAAAATTTTTCTTCTGATTGTTATCATACCAAATATTTAATTTAGCTATTTAATTCTAAAAACGTGCATCAAAGACGGAAGTGTGCGCCGCCCCAAGAGATTTGTGTCTAGCAGACTGGCAGAAACACATCACTGGGTGGTTACGTTTCTAATTCACTGAGCTCAAAAGGTTAAATGCCAAGAGCTCGAATATCGTGAAGTTAATTATTTAACTTCAAATGGGACGTGCTATGGAATTAAGAAACAACATTTTTTTTTCACCAAAGTATAATAAAGAAATTTAAATAAAAACTGTAAGGCTTATTTGTCAATTATTGTTGAATGGGTAATTAAAATTCCTTCCACTTTTTGAGTAACTCGTATAATATAATAAATGTTATGTCAGTGAAACAGAAGCTAAAATAAATTTCATTTATTTCATATTTCTATTCTATACTGTCATAATACTCAAATGTTGTTTTTTGATTAAATTTGATTAAATTTTTATTTATTTTCAAAAATATTCTTCAAGTAAAAAGCGTGCTTGAATTGGTTTAGACTAGTTTAATTGCGACTTTTGCAAAAGTATTTTAAGATATATAACAGTGTCGCGAAAAGTTTAGCGAATCTGTCAAATTTTAATTTTGAATTTTTGAAACCGGCGGCTCGACGTTCCGTTCCATCCTATGATGCAGAATTGCTTGAACAAATATTCATGACTTTTATTAACAGGTATACTAATTATGAAATAAAGTCACGTATGATATCAATTTTCTCAAAATCTATTGAACGGATTTTTATACGGTTCTTATTTAAAGTGAGTGCGATTATTCAGGTAAGTTTAAGTTAGTTATACATTACATGAGAAATCTAAAAACTGAAACTGTAGAGAAAACTAATTTCCAAGCGAGCGAAGGTGCGCGCATAGCTAGTTTACAATAAAGTATAGATATGCTAATAATTTAAATTTTCTACATCTAATTAAATGTTATTGTTCATTGCTACTGCTATATTCTATGAGCAAAAAAGCCTCCTCCTTAGAGCTCCTTCCTTACCCGCAGTTTGAAATAATTGGACGATATAAGAGTGGTCTAATTATTGTGGTCGAGTCTAAGTCGCAACGAAAACCGAAGGGTAATGTCATCCAGGTAAAAGTTGAGCGTAAGGTTGTCGAATCAATTTCGCCTTGAATATTATGTAAAATACGGCAAAAGTGGTACCGATAATTGTACCGATTTTTAACAATAATGTCGCAGTCTAACGTCTTATAAAATAGTTATAAAATAAGGTGTTACTTAACGGAGAAACATAGAACATTAATGGTAATATTGATTGGCTTTTGTCGCGGATTATCCGCGACTACATAAAATATTTTCATAGGCTATATATGAAGTATTCGTAGAATTCAAATTAATAAAATTCACGCAACACTCTCGGCACTGCAGACATTCACTACTATAATCTCAACAATCGTTTCGCCCCGTAACCGAAACATTGTCAGGAGATAACATAAATAATTAAACTGGATTATAATGATTATATTAGTTGTACTTACTTCAGATAAAAATATAATATGATATATGAGTAAACTAATAAAAACATTAATAAACATCCCTACCAATTAAGAAATATCAGCTAACGCGTGTCACCTTGTTCGGATCTTGTATTACAGAAGTGCTCGGTCGAGTTAATGGATAAAGATGTTAATTAGTCCATGGGATCCTGTGAATTTATAGAATATATCGCATGCTTGGTATTAAAGTGACCTAATTCAAAATAAAAATAGTGTTTTCTTGCTCTTCCAAGTTTTTTCTTCCAAAATCTCTTAACATTCACGAGGTTTTTAGGCGCTATGCTACGCTTTAATGCGATTTGCCGCAGAACAACTTTTTTGAATTTTAATACCATTTTAAAACCTACTAAGCGTGCGATATATCTTCAGAATCGAAATTAACTAATGCGTCAGAATCTTACTTGGCTTTCTACATAAAGGTTGTCGATTTTAATAGGTATAGTGACAGACTCTCGCTATAATATTACAACGGATTTTTGTAATTCATATGTAATTTTCGTTATTAAAGTCGAGTACCTAATGTTTATCGGCAACGATTTTGCCCATGGAGTTAATCAGAGTATAACATAATTTTGCCTCTTTAAGCAAATATCAGCAGAAACCCGTTGAACATATAATGTATGTTAAAATACATGTATACTCAAAGAGATCACCATCATAAACAGGAAAGAGACAAATATTTTGTGTCAACATAGAATATCAACAGAAGTAACATCCATTCAATGTATTAATTAATTAATTATTCTCTATAAAATACTCCTAGAATGGGAACAACGTTCTATAAGAGTGTACTATTCAAAAGATACAGCGACAGGTCCTAAAAGGAGCATCATTAAGCTTAATGCCAATTCTTTTCAGTAGATGAAAATGTTCTAATAAAATTAAATATCGATCAATCACTAAATATAATCGGTAAAATCGACCTGGCAACTGTAGAGTAAATTAACAGCCTGTTACTATGCCCACTGCTGGGCTAAGGCCTCCTCTCTCCGTTTTTGGAGAAAAGGATTGGAGCTAAGACCTACCACGCTGCTCCAATGCGGATTGGTAGGTTACACATATCCCTAGAATTCTCTAGAGATATGCAGGTTTCCTTATGATGTTATCCTTCACCGAAATGCGTGTGATAAATTGCAATTATCAATTAGACGCATAAGTTTTTAATAGAGAAACTCATTGGTGCCTGCCCGGGCTTTGAACCTATGTCGTCTCTAGAGAGTCGCACGGTCTCACCGCTAGGCTATCACAGGCTAAATAAATTGTAGGAAGAAACAAATTGTTAAAACTAAATTATTTAGAGGCTTTTTTACAATTTCATTTAATTAAATATATAGATACTTTATGAATTAGTGATAAAATTAGTGTATCTGATTATATTTAAATTTTAAAACTGTCTCTTACAGTATTAGCTAACATACCTTTGGGAGCGAGCGGCGGCGCGGCGCTTCAATTAAGTGATTGCTTGCTCAGAGCTGTATGACAAATACGCCTTTGTATAAGCCCTTCAGTGCGTATTGAGCCCGATTCCAACCAATACTGTGATGAGATCATGCTTTCTCACATTCAATGGTGAATGATTCCTCTTGGTGATGGTCATAAATTTGGGTGTAATCTTTTATAGTAAGATGAGAATCGGCTATACTTAGGTTGTATTCTACCAGCCTAGCCCGACTAGTTTTGAGCCCATCCGGGGCACTTATTCATGAGCTCTTTGCACGGTATTATCACGGCGGGAAATCAAGCAAGATTTTTCCTTGCCATCAAATTTTATAGCATACTCTACTTTATTAAAGCAGCGATGCAAGAAAGTATCTTGAAGAAATCAATCTATTAGGAATTATAGAAATATAATTAGAAATCGTACTATGTATGCCAATATCACAAAAATTAAAAAGTAATAAATGGCTCAGAGACAAGCCACAGTATCTATCTATTGTAACATGACATTATCAAGGTGATAAAAAGTTACAAAATTTGGCTCTTTCAAAAAAATTATTGCAACATTTACCATGGTAAATGGTGGTATGAAATATTCACGACGATAATCAATACCGTGACATAAACTATAGAAGTCAATTATTTGTCTATATTCGTTTATGTATTAAAATTAATCGCAAATTTAAAATAGTATATACATATACTAGTAGTATACTATAGTATATACATTTTTTAATATGATTTACATGTTTTATTAGATTATAAGAAAGCTAATATCAATTAGTGATCTACATTTTAACGTAATTTCAACGTAATCAAACAGATGATTTTTATCTATATGAAATATAATTTTATTAATTTTGTGCTTGCTTTTTTTATCATATACCGTGGTTTCAGTGGTGGTTCAGTGGTGCTATATTACATATATCGTGGTTTCAGAAAATAGCAATATTACGCAACTGAAATAAACAAAACAAGTTCAAAGTTTTGTTTCGCTAAGTGATAGATCGGATCGGATGGTGTAGTTCCACTTGCATTAGCCAAATAGGTTTTCAATCATGATAAACTTATCTGACAGTTGATAGCGTCTATTTTGGATAGCGCCGTTTGAATAATTACAGATGTTATAATAAAATACTTTTGTTTAGGTTTGGCGTAGACATTTAGGGTCTGTTAATAATGGGTTCAACGGGAAATCAATTTGGCTATACGTCCATGATTCACGTCCGGATCGGCCAACTAATCCATGTAATTTTCTAAACTATGAGGATTTTTTATTGACAGCATCTGAAAACATCTCTTCCAAACACACGTTGGCACAACATGTTACAAACATGTTATCATATGGTTCGGCTACTATTTTACGACCGGCCGCCTGCCTGACGTCAACTTACCTTAGTCGGTTTTTAAAAACCCATACCATGGTTTCATAAATTTTTTACATATTTTGGTAAACAATTATTTTAAAAATGCTTCTTACCAACTATTCCATGAATAGAATGTGGTGAAAGTGGAGACTAATTCTTTGTTTACTTTGCGATTATAGCATGGAGAGAACCCAAATATATCGTTTCTAATTAAATTTAGCGTTTGTTAATAATTTGTTGATATTTCCCTTAAAAGCATATTCGCGAAATAAATTTTGAATTTTTACTAAATGTTATGACGCGGTTGATTGTCCCTAGCTTAGCGTTTAATATATATATTACGTGCCTCGTACTCAGAAGGTTCGAAATACTGAATAACTTGTCAAAACTAAAAGATTCACCCATATTTAGTAAGTATTCCGTTTGTCTAACCACAAAGCCGCATATCGATGGAATTTAACACTTTATCGGTATTTAGGTATAACAACTAGTGAGTAATGGCTTAATAATTGTAAAATAAAAACGTTTTTATCTTCAATACTATTTATATATATTTGATGATATTAAAAGGCCACTATTTTTTTTTATTGCGAGGAGGAAAAATCTCTGATGAACGCATACTAGCCCGTATTAGTAGGGAGTGTCCGACTCGCACGGACTAAACAACCTCCTCTCTCACTTCCAATCAGCATGGAACCGCATTTGCATTTCTTCATGCTGACCATTTTTTATACTTTTCTTCTCTGCTTTTTTTCCTCTCTTTGTTTCTGCTACCTTTTAAGCATAATTTTGCGGAGAACATCTTCATGTACTCCACTGCACTCCTTAATTCTGCAAATTCTGCACACTCAAACAAGGCATGTCTTGGGGGTGCCATCGTTTCCACAAAAGTACCAGCTCTCGATCAGCGCTTTTCCTATAGCAAATAGGTACGTATTAAAGACTCCGTGTCCGCTTGAGTGTGCCAGCGATCTATCTCTCCGTGCTTTCTTTTATACCATACTTTTAGGTCCGTGATCAGTTCTCGTGTCCACGTTCCTTTTCCCGTACCTGACCATTCGTTTGCTCACTCTGTAAGAGTATCCTCGCGTGCATTTGGTAGGTTCACCTCTTTTTTGCTAAACATCTTGGCTCGTTCCCTGTCTAGCTTGGCGATGGGCCACTACTGTAGTACAATAAAAATACCTAAGCGAAGATAAGTGTAAAAGATATTGCTATTTATAACTGTGTATAATACTTGGATGTTAGCACGGCGGAAGTGAGATTGTAAACATGTACGGATAAAATCGTGGTATTCAATATCTCAAAGATAATGCGATGAGTGCATATGAAACATTTGTTTATAGAACGGCATGTTATTTTTTTGCAATAGTGAGTCAGTTTACTTTATTGCAACATAATTATAAACCTAAGTCCTAAGACCAATAATAACAGAGCCATACATGCCAATCTCATGTACAGAAACTATCGCTCTACGAGTTTGGAAAATAAAAAAGCAGCACAAACAAAAGGCTCAAATATTATCAGGTAGACTGTTATCAATATTTTGATAATACCTAGTGAGATATCGACCGAATCACTGAAAAACTTCTACCACATAGCATCATTCTATTGTGCCGGAAGGTCATTGGTTGTGATTTAAGCGTGAAGTGCTAAAAAATGGACACAAGAAAAAGTAAGTGAATATCTTCCTCAGTTTTTCTACAGTTAAAGTTGCCTTTAGTTATTTAATTAAGTACTGTTATCTAAAAATTCAACAGTCATAAAAATACGCCTAAAACAACAAAATGATTCTTGGAAACCCTGAAACAATATCGTCATACAGATAGTGTTATCATAAGTGACATAGGTAATGACATATATGTATATGTAAAATATTTTTCGGTTATGTATGTATCATCATCTTCATCTCAACCTGTACTTGTCCAGAGTTAGACATAGGTCTCTCCCATAGCACGGCACTGAGCTCGGTATGTATGTATATAGAGTTGTTATTTTTCGTAATAACAGTCAAATTTAGCCAGATATTGATTTTAGAACTAGTGTTCGTAAGCCACGTAATGAATCTTAATTAATTCACATAAATATTTTTTTTAATAATTTCACATACTTAATTCCATTTTGTACTCAGAAAGTAAACAGCATAGTCTGAAATTTATACACAGATTGCGTTCGTGTTGATATTTTACTATTTTCAGTAATCTTGCATAGATTAGTTTACATTTTGATTAAGCGGACGCAAATCAATCAATAAACAGAATTTTAGTGAACCTAACTGTTTTGAACTGAACTTGTTTCGATATGTACTTAATTGAATAAGATAATAAATACATATTAAAAATTAAATTATTGTCTTTAAATACTTTTAATAATACTTTTAACTTCATCCATCTTTAGCCATGTTCCAAGTCATTTAACATAATCACATGCATATCATATTGAAATTGAAACTTAATACAATTTTTTTACGTTCTTTCATTAATTTCAAATAAAGTTAAATGTAACGTTAATTTTTGTTATCACTTTTTTTAAAGAAACATATACTTGTAGAATAGACCACTTAGTAGGCTGAATAGAATAGACCACCCTCACTTCTTACCGAGGTGTCGTATAAGGCGACTAAAGTAAGTTGATCCACCGTGTGATATCCGGTTGAGTAGAATAGACCACCCTCTTTCTTACCGAGGAGTCGTAAAATAAGGTTGACGTTGAAGTTGAAAATAAGTTGACGTCAGGTAGACGGCCGGTCGTAAAATACGTAGCCAAATCATGTGACAACATGTTTGTAACATGTTGTGCCCACCCCACTTAGACTGGGATAAGGGTAGGAGGATGATATATATTGATGACCGTAGATCTCTTCCAGAGGTTTTTATGTCCTCCCTGCCTTCTTAATGTGATCTTTCGTTCCCTATTGATTGATTGATTAAAAAAAGGGACGTCAAGTGACCCTCTAATACCGTGAGAGACATACACTGTTTCCTCACACTACTTGGCTAACCTCCAGTGTCCTTTGCGTGTATTAACTAGCTAGGTTGAACATTGAGGTTCAGAATGATACGAATATGACATCAATTGCCATACCCCATTAAATACGGTATCATATACAACTCCAAAGCAATATCGAACGGAAATTGGAAACAAATACCTAACATTTGAACGCTTAATTTATTATGGATTTCTGGGAATCTTATCTAAAATTTATGTCATAATCTTATCTGGAAAAAATGATAGCAAAAAGATAAGGTAAATCGATATAAGTTCCATTTCAGATGACCTGTGCTTTATCTTTTTAAATTTTCATTATAACTAGCTGTGCCTATAGCTTCACCCGCGTAGAACTCACTGTTTCATAGAGTTTCAGAACAACTTTGATTTATATTAAATGGCGACGCTAACAAACGCATTTATTTAGATAAGGATTGATAATGAACAGAAGAAAACAGTCTAAAAAATTACAGTAACATTTTTAATTGAAATATGAACATGAAAGTAGTTATTGCCAGTTAACCATAAGAGATAGAGACATGTTGTCTTGGATTTGGTCCTGCTGCCCTTTTCCCACTCTAAGTAGGGTCGGCACAATAAGTTACAATCATGTTGTCACATAATTAGGCGACATATTTTACGACCGGCCGCCTGCCTGACGTCAACTTACCTTAGTCGTATTTTACGACACCTCGTTGAGAAAGAGGGTGGTCTATACTACTCAACTAGATATCACACCGCGGGTAGACTTACCTTAGTCGCCTTTAACGACACCTCGGTAAGAAATGTGGTCTATTCTACTCAGCCGGATAACACAGGGCAATTGGATCTTTTTGTAGTATTTTTTAAATTCTCTTGTACATTACTTTGGTGTGTCTCGGCTGGTTTACGTGGCGCACGCAACCAAAGCTCCTAGCAGGCGAGTTTTTTTTAAACTGCGCGATCTCTTCAAAACTATCTACAAAAAACCGCGTTGACTATAAACCTAAATCATCCAGAAGAATTGCACTACCTTTTAGTAAGAAGTGTACAAAAATCAGTTTATTAGTTTTTGAGAACATCGATCACATGCAGACAACAACTTTTGACGATTTTGTTTTATGATAAGTATTGATATTGATTATAATGTTACTGTCGGGCAGTTAAGGCATATGCCTTGATAAAGATATCTTTATGAATATAATATGTAGTCTGGTGTGTGTCTGTCAGAGATCGAATAGCTGCATAAATGTAATTTGATATTTAGTTTATGCTATATTTGTTTTATGCAGAAGTTTGCCATTAATACTACATTACGGTTAATGTTAATTGTGTTAAAGAGTTCGCACACTTGTAAAAAAGCTCGCTTTCTAAGAGATTTAGTTGCGTACGGCGCGTAAACTGGCAGATATACACTAAAAAATTGTACATCTGCAAAATACTACAAAAAAGTCCGCGAGAGCATGATTCTATCTTTTATGGTTAACTCACAACAACTACTTTTATGTTTTAAAAATTTCAGTTAAATACAATGATTTCCACGTGCGTGAAGTCGCAGGCACAGCTATACCTAGTATGTATACATACGTTTATGTATATTTTCATACATCTTGATTAATGATTATCCATTTCAGACAAAGATATAGACAGCATTGCAGCACCTCAAGCGTATCCTGGAGAGCAGCCACCACCATACTCTGGTCCTCAACCGGGCCCAAGTTACCCACCCCATGCCGGATACTCAGTAGCATCTCAGCCACAAGTAACTGTAGTACATCCGGGAAGTACCACAGTTATCGCGGGAGGCGCCGTTATCCCCGCAGTAATAATTACAAACAATTTGGGTCCGTCTCCTACCCCTTTCGTATGCCGGTCATGTAACCAGCATATAGAGACAAGGGTGGAAAGGATACCTTCTATGAAAACGCATTTGTTTGCAGCGCTTCTGTGCCTCATAGGGTACGTATTATTTTCTATATATACAAAAAATAAATTGCTGTTTGTTAGTCCCGCTAAAACCCGAGAACGGCTGGACCGATTTTGGCTACTTTTGGTCTTCAATTACATGTGGAAGTCCAGTGAAGGTTTAAAAATGAGTAAGCATTATAAATGTGAAAGTATGTTTGTCTGTTACGTTTTCACAGCCAATCCGCTGACACGGTCTTTTTAACAAGAAAAATCAGGAGATTGAGAAACCCCCTCTATTATCATTATATCAAGTTTCAAGTAGAGGAATCATTGCATGAGAAATTGTAATTTAATGCCCCTGACCGATGTGATTTTTTGTGATGGAGATATTTGCAGGGTTGAAGAGTGACAAAAGCTAATGTTTATGTACCAAAGTCCACGCAGACACTTCGTCTGCGTGCGCGGTAAAATCTAGTAAAAAATAATTTTATTTTCTCCAGTAACGAATTATTTGAAAATGTCTTTACTTATCTGATGCCTTTGCGTTGATTATTATTGTTTTCTATTTAATGTTTCTATTAAAAGCAGATACCATCACAAAAAATATATAACAAAGCAATGAACCGCTGGACTCCAGTTTTTAGACTTGCAAAGTTTTTTGTTGTTGAAACGGTAATTGTATACTTCCATGAATTACAGACCATAATATATTGATTAATTTCCAACACACGAGGAAAATTTTCTAGATAAATGAAAATTACTTTCCTTAAAATTTTAACGAAAGCAATATAGACTGCTGTTCAATATTCTTATAGAGTTTGGATGTATATAGTTGTCATACATCTGACTTTTTTTTTCAGCTGTTGGCCATGTGTATGTCTTCCGTATTGCGTGGATTCCTGCAACAACGCCGATCACTATTGTCCTAACTGCAATGCCTACATTGGGACTCATAGCAGCTGATTAAAAAAAACTGTCACCTCAAACTAATCTGCCCTTAAAACAATTGATGCTTTGTTTTTTTATATTTAGCTAGTTGTTAATAACAAACTATCTTACGCCATGTGGTATTCGGTTGAGTGGAATAGACCACCCTCTTTCTTACCGAGGGGTCGTAAAATACGACTAAGATAAGTTGACGTCAGGCATGCGGTCGGCCGTAAAATACGCAGCCAAATCATGTGACAACATGTTTGTAAAATGTTGTGCCAACCCCACTTAGCGTGGGATATGGACAAGAGGATGATGATGTTAATAAGAACTATCTTAATTATTACAAATACTAATAAAGTATCAAATAATATAAAATCGGAAAATTACAAATTCCAATGTACCTACTTTATAAATACCTTTATAAATACCTATAAATGTGTCGTTTATGGCGTTTATGTTATTTGGACACGAGTTTAAACCCCGGTCAGACACCGATTAGTTTTTCTGTTAAAATCAATATGTCTAAATTATATTTACAATTTATCGCACGCTTTTCAGTGAAGGGAAACATCGTGAGGAAGCCTGAATGTCTCCAGAGAATTCTGGGGATATGAGTAACCCACCAATCCGCGTTCGAGCAGCGTGGTAGGTCTTAGCTCCAACTCTTGACTGTTAAAAACGGAGAGAGAAGGCTTATGCCTAGCACGGGATATTAAGAGACCGTTACTTTAATTTACTTTTATTGCGTACACCGTGAATGTGATGAAACTTACACTCAAGGACTTAAAGACTTAAAGACCGCTTAAGTACTGGCTTTTATCTTAAAGTTTTGTATTATATATAACTATTATATAGCAATAGTTATATTAGATAATAACTCACTTATATTTAACTTTGCTCATGACATTAATTTTTAAGAGTCGTGTCCCTTAATGATGTCATAGAGAAAAATCTCAACATCAAAAACACCGTTCACTGGCTTTTTACCCTTGGTCGTTGAATTATTGTGAAATTTAAATAAAAAAAATAAAAAAATTAAGGTGATAACACAGACGGTGGCATTGTTGGAACAGTTTCTATTAAGTTCAAGTTTTCCATATAACAATGGCAGATAGGCGTATCGGCCCTTCTTACTGTCAACAACCTTATTATTATAAGACACTCTAATTCCTTTGTGAATAATATATTCTGTCTCCATGTTCACCGTTCACTTCCACACTCAAAATAGCCAAGAGAGCTCACTTCTTAACGACCGTCATTTTTTAGTATGAAGTCTCCCGTAAATCGCCATCTTTCTACCTCCATCAGATGTGTTGTTTGTGTTGAGATCATGTGTTGCAGACAAAAAATATATTAAATAATTGGTAATTATTGGTTCTATAACCAATTCTATAACCTTACATTATATTATCTTCTTTCTCCTACCCTTATCCCATAAACATACAACATGTTTTCCTCTTCCATTTTCTTCTATCATTCGTCAACTCTGGCGCTACTCCTTTTATATGCATGTCATACTTCACACATTCCAACCATCTCTTTTTAGGCCTCCCTCTAGTCACATATTCATCCACATTCATATCCAACACTCGTTTAGTCACATGATTTTCATCCCTCCTCATTACATGTCCATACCATCCCAATCTTGCACCTCTCATCTTTTCTATAATGAGCGCAACTTTCATATATTATATACTCATTTCTTATTTTATCAAGTCTTGTCACACCACACATCCACCTTAACATTCTCATCTCATTTGCATGCACTCTTCTTTCATGCATTACATTATATAATATTTTAAAATATAAAAAAAATCGTGTGTATTTTAATTTTTTGTTGTTATTTTATTAAGTAATATTTAATGATGTAATAAACTATTGTAATGAAATAGTTTTGTTTGATTTTCCTGTTTTATTTTGATTTTTATATTATCTTCTATACAGAATCTAGCATTATCATAACATCATCATCCTCCTTCCCTTATCTCACTCTAAGTGGGGTCGGCAGAACATGTTAAAACATGTTGTCATATGATTTGGCTACGTATTTTACGACCGGTCGTGCCTGATGTCAACTTACCTTACTCATATTTAACGACCCGTCGGTAAGAAAAAGGGTGGTCTATTCTACTCAGACGGATACCATACGAAGGGTCGACTTACCTTAGTCGACTTTTACGACACCTCGGTAAGAAATGAAGGTGGTCTATACTACTCAACCGAATACCACACGGCGGTAGCATATCATAACATGGGGAAATAGAGCCTTAAAAATATTTATATGCTTAATTACAGGAATAAAGCAATCGCTATAGTAACAAAGCATACGTATGGTTAAAAGCTAAGACAAGTCTACAACTGGTTCGATGACCCGAAATTCTATTTGCAATGTATAAAAGACGAAGTATTGTATAATAAAAAGGCCTTATTTGGTTTCGAATATTCAACCATAACATACATATGAAATCTTATTAAGTCCGAGTCAAATTAAATTTTAAGCGGAACAGCAGAAGGTGACATTACCTCGGATCGTTCAAGGTTACTAACAAAATGAGTCTGCCGTAAAACACGCGATTCTCATTGTGTAGCATTTTACATTCAATAAAATACTAGTAGTTCTTTGTTTTTAATTTAATACTGAGCATTGAAGGTAAATTATGAATATTATTCATATTGAAAAAGATTCCGATGCCTTTACCTCCAATATTAAAATCGTTAAAGGTGTAGGCGTTATAAAAACATCAAAGTTAGAAAAATATTATTCCGGATACACTAGGCATTACGAGAAATACCGACTCCATGTGTACATTACATAAACCTCAGTCCATCAGAATTAATTGATTGCTATATGTTCATAGATAGGCTTATATATATGTGAATGCTGACAATTTACTTAATTAATATTGTAAAGAAAGATAACGTTCTTCTATAGCTGGTCACATGTAAATTTCGATACAATAAATTTTACTTTTATTGCAAAAAAAAAACAGAATGAGAGAAATTGACACACGCTGTGATATGCTATAATATGATACTCAATTTTATACGCAAAACATCTTAAGCTTGATTCACATATGGTTATTTTTCCTATAAGGGTTCGGGTGCAACGATTTAACAAGCATACTAGAAATGTTAATAAGCATCTGTTTAACTGAATGGAACTGAGTTCTTAGCATGATTTTTAGTATTATGACAACATAAATGCAATGACTTATTAAAGCGATTTCTTCCAAAAAATCATGACTAAGCGCAATCCACTTATAAAGAAAACAGGCTTGAAGTTTGACGTAGTCATTTGAAAGTATCACTTTTACCTGATTATTTGAAGACGGTTTACTAGACTATCGTTTGGACGGTACTATCAATTCACGCCCATGTTATTACTTAATGCTTTGCCCAATAAAATGTGTATTAAAAGAATGACTTCACGTCAATTTTAAGGCTAGCTGTCAAGGCTGAGCACATTATTTTTAGTCGCCTCTTGATTTTCACCAGGTGCGGTCGAGCCTGGATTGTGTTCTGTTTAGTGTATTACTGTTTGGATTATAAACAGGTAATTGGGTCTTTTATTTTCGCTATATTATTTTTTATACTTTAATAATGAAAGCGAAACTATTCTAGGTTGATGTAATCTTATACATATGCAAGAAGGCAGATGCTATAATTCTCACTTTCTTTGCGTAGGTAAACAAATTATTCTATGATGAATGGTGTTAGACTACAGGTCGGATTAGACTATCGGTAGTTAGATAGTGGTACATATGACATCAAGAAATATAACATAATTATATTAATTATTCATGCATCCTATGCAAATAGTTTCTATTGTTATATTAACAGATATTAACTTTTTGGTACGGCAAATTAGTAGAACGAAGCCCTAAACGTAGATTTCGAGGCTATCTTTATTCGTATCTAAAGCGGAATATTATTTGCTGCGCAAGAGTTTATATAAAAATAGCTTCTTTCCAATATAGTCAAAACCATGCTTATAATTCAATTTACTAGCAATAATCACCTCTTATCAATAGTTTTTTTTTTCGCTGTGTGGTATCCGGTATAATTGAATAGACCACCCTTCTTTCTTACCGAGGTGTCGTAAGAGGCGACTAAGGTATGTGCCGTGTGATAACCGGCTGCATAGAATAGACCACCCTCATTTCTCACCGAGGTGTCGTAAGAGGCGACTAAGGTAAGTTGACGTCAGGCAGGCGGCTGGTCTTAAAATACGTAGCCAAATCATGTGACAACATGTGTAACATGTTGTGCCGACCCCAGTTAGAGTGGGATAAAGGCAGAAGAATGATAATGATCAATAGTTTTTTTTTGTATTTCGTTGAAGAATGATTCATCGTATCTGTAGAAACATCGAATGGAGTACACGCCCATGCTGATTATATCTATATTGACGTTGTGTTTATCTTAATCATATATATTGATAATGAAACTGTATGGCTTACGTCTCACTATGTATTTTATAGATTCTTTGTCCTCAATCATAGTTTTATTTAACGAACATTTACTTCATGGCTCTTTAACATAAACTATGGTCCCGGTTCCGGTATAGGAATACATCCTGTGTAATGAGTATATCAGAGGAAGTCTGACAGTTGCGCCCATTATAAAAAAGATGAGAAGTGCAAGATTAAGTTGGCATGGTCATGTAATGAGGAGGGATGAAAATCATGTAACCAATGATTAGACGGAGGCCGAAAAAAAAATGGATGAATTGTGTGAAAAATGATATGAATTTAAAAGGAGTGGCACCAGAGTTGACGAATGATAGAGGAGAATGAAAGACGAGGACATATTCTGCTGACCCCACTTAGAATTGGATAATGGTAAGAGAATGATGATATTAACGACGTTTAGATTAGTTAGTTTAGTAAAACAACATAAAATAATGTAAGAAAAAGTATCAAATTATTAGCTTATTTAGGAAAAATGATAGGGTTTAGGTGTTAATAATTAATTTTTAAAGCAACAAATAGATAGGTAGACTTATGTACCTATCAGTTCAGGACAATAAAACAGATGTAAATGGATAAATACTATCTAGTTACTAATGTTTATTAAAGATATGTCTTTTACCAATACTTGTTAAGTTTTTCAATTTCATGTACATTATATGGATTAGTAATAAATTTACTTGAAGTCTACAAAATAATTATACCTAAACCATACCAGATCAGCCGTCCAAAGTTTGCCAATTATGTATTCCCTATATGCATTGAACAAAATAGGGGACAAAATACATCCTTGCCTTACGCTTTTTCCGAATTCATAAGGTTTTGACTTTATTGTGTCGATTTTTGCAACCCCGTGGCTATTGCGGTATAAGGCTTTAAGGAGGGCAACCAGATTTAGAGTATGCCCAGTTCCGGATTCTCCAGAGTTTTGCCCAGTTTACACTGTCGAACGCCTTACGTCGCCGTCGTCAACGAAGCACACGATGAAAGGGACATCGAATCCGTAATCTTTCTCAACGAGTTGCCTGATGTTTAGTATATACTCGCGAGTATCTCTACCCTTTACAAAACTGCCTGTTCCTCTGGTATCTGCCAATCCAAGAAATGCTTGATGCCACAATTAAGTATATATGTATATATTGTCACACATTTTTATAGACCCTTTCTTATGAAAATGAATTATGGCAGATCTTGTCCAGTCTTCGGGCTATTTGCCGGTGAATCAGATATCGTTGCATATCATGTGCAATGTATCGTCGCCATCACCACTTATCGAATGAAGGACTTAAGCAGTTATAATGTTCAGTCCGGAGGCTTTCTTAGAATTTCACGAAGGTCTTGGCCGTTAGTGTCTTTTATGACCCTAGTTTTAGTTTGAACTATTTTGCTAACAAACGGACTTTCTTGAAGAGATCTGAAGTCTGCAACTTCTTCGAATGTTTCTCTATTTCCTTTCACCTTATATATAGTTGTTTTTTGTTATCAAAAGTAGCTTTACTTCTGACTGTCAGGTTTTCTGACTGACTTTACCTAACTTACTACTAAACCGTATGTACTTACTCACTTTGGTGGCATTATCGGTCACCTAGAGATAGAGTCTTCTAGGATGGTGTTAAATATTGTTGTTCAGTATATTTAATTTCCTTTCTACACAGGAGCTTATCAATCTGTATTTCCGCTCATTTCATTCACCAAGACTAAATTTACCTACGTGCTGGCGAATGTGATCCTCAGCTGCAATATTTCCAACCTTAGCGTTAAAATCTCTAAGTATGAGCGTAATTTCCCGGTTTGGAATTTTGACCAGAGTGTCTTCTAACAATCCATAGAATTCCTACTTCTTCTACTGATGCTTGTGCCGTTGGTGCGTAGATCTGCACGATGTGAAGATTGCAAGGTTTGCAATTCAGCTTTAGAGTTATGATTCTATCAGAAACTGAATTGTATCTGAACGGACTGATTTACATTGGGAGCAACTAGGATGCCGACGCCATGATTGCTCTCTGATTTAACTCTAGAAAAGTACAATGTGTACCCAGTAGTTGTAGAAAAATAACCACTACTGCGCATGGGTTTCGCCGATGGCTAAGATGCTTAGGTCATGGCATTCAATTTCTTTTTCCACGATGCTTAGCCTACCCGTTTTGATTAAGACTCTCACGTTCCATGTTCCAATACGATGGTGATTTCAATTATGAACTTTGTATTTGTTTGTGTTCCTAAAGGAAAAATATATTATTTTGTTCTATTAGCCTGATATACTCGTATGTATAAGATTCAGTACAATCAAATTTATCAATATTTCTTTACGCTTCACGACTAATCATATGAGCCGTGAAACAGAAAAATAAATTGTGTTTTGTTTTGACACTATGTAATTTTTTCATACCTATAATAACCAATGTACTTTAATTCTAAGAAAAAGCTGGTATCCCTAAATATGATTCTTAATTTCCTTTTTTACGTAGCTTTTACATTATTTTTCACTTACTAGCTAAAATGAACATAGCTGCCGTTGGTCCTAAGCCATCCGACCTGGTTTGTCCGTCGTGCGGAGTTAGCATCGTAACCAGAGTCGAACGCAAAGCAACAACAAAAACACACTTATGGGCCTTGTTCTTTTGCATTTTTCTGTAAGTACTGGTTATTACTATACCAAAAATCAATGAAAGTGAAGGACCGATCTAGGAGTGACCTGATTGACCTGCTTAACACGCAGTTACTTAAGATTAAAATACTCATAAATTAAAAAGCTCAGTATACGATAGTTTATAAATTTCTCGATTTACCTTTATAGCTCTTTGTCCTTAAGGAATATATCGACATATATGTTTTATTAATATGATTATTTATTAATAACGAAAATGTACATGCTCCATTTATCTTAAATTACTTACACGCTAGTACTATATAAATCTGAATGGTTCCAAGAGTTATGGTATCGTTTCCGCGTTAAAACCCTAAGCTAATTCTTTGTGCTAATAATGAGCCAGCCAGCCCTCTCGTTGTCAAGGTTCAAGTCGTATAACAGGATATTTACGTAGGTGATGAAACTTAAACTAACTGTTGACGGCAGATACCGAATAAAAGCTTTGATTTTCGTAAAATGGTCCGTATTTCATGTTCCACGAAATGTAAAATAAATTTGTCTACTTCCATTTTACAAGTTTTTGTTCATGGTGCATAGCTTATATGTTATATGTATAGGGATTGTTGCAACATATAGGTAGGTATGCTAAATACATCCTTCAAAACTAACATATACTTATTTAATTTAACTATGTTAATACTTTTCTTTTTCAGACTTTGGCCGTGTGTTTGTGTTCCGTACTGCGTTGACTCTTGCCAGCACGCCAATCACTATTGCCCTAGCTGTAACGCCTATCTTGGAACTTATCAGGGATAAATATCTTTATTATTAAACTTCATAAATTATTAGAGTATGAATTAAAGCACTTGTTCTTTATGTAATGTATTTAATATATCTTTATGTAATGTATTAATACTATAAACTTTTTCTTTGGTTGAGTTATGAGACCAACTTCCTAACATGATGCGGGTGTTATTTATTCAATTATTATATACTAGCTGACTATTATTATATATTTTTTTAAATACTTATTCTGTTATTTGGGACACCGGATCAGCTAGTAAGATAAAAAGGAAAAAAAGAAAGTTGATAAGTCAACAATTATATTATTTAAAAAAATAAAAATTATAAAACACTTAAAATTCTTTTTAATAGTCACTAATAATCACAATGAAAATTACAATTTCAGATTTAATATTTATACGATATAACGCGACTCAATTGTTTTGCCTTCCCGGAATCCCTTCACTAACACATAAACTTTATGATATGGTATTAATGTTCAAATTGACTTTTATGTATTATTACGAAATCCGAAATCCGAAATGGAAAAGTGTTTGTTTTTAGACTTTTTCAGGTAATTTGTATTGCGCTCAGCAATACATTCAGCGATTCATTTTTATATTATAGATTGTAGGAAAATAAAACGAAACTCCTAGATATTGCTGATTTATTGCTTTGGCATCGGAAATTCCCGATTTCTTTTGTTTTCAAACACTCTTGCTCATCTTTCTTGAGGAAATTGAATCTTTCTCTGTAACTTAGCTAGAAGCTAAGCATGATTCAGAGAGAGAATTTTATCTTCCGTATCTCACACCTAAATTTTTAAATTCCTAATACACTTATGCGTATGATATACGAGAATAAGAGAAATATAATAATATAGAATATATAATAGAGAAATATAAAAATGGAGGTGTAATTTTGAAAAGGAGAAATGGAGCGTTTATCTGTAGTCGAAAGTGCCGAAGCGACATTATTTCTATCTGACGCCGTACGTATGTATACTGCTTTGGTTAGTCATATGGATAGACTTAAGAATTAAATGAGATGTTCTTGTCAAATGAAGTGAATCCTATAGTTACTTAAATAGACTTTTGCATACTCTTTTGTACGGTCAAATATTTGAATTTATTTTAATCTGAAACGTACTGAGAAGTGTCAGCACTAAATTTGGTTGAGGCTATGCCTAAAGTAATTCGTTTCTGTTTCATTAAATATGACAAAGTTTTAATGATACGCTTATTATTATAATTAATAATAATAAGTTGTTAAATCATATTATCAGAAAATCTGTTAGAATTTCTTTAATGTAACGACTTTAATATGATTTGTATGATTATTATGTTAACCTTAAAATGTAGTATCATAATTTTTGTACGAACGCTCCATTTGGCTGTTCACAAGCATGCCAAACAGGATGTCTTTTTCTACGGAAAATACACAATAATCTCTTTGTACATATGCAAAGAGAAATAGCATTGTAATTAAAGCCGTGTTAGATACATTATCTACATTTAGGGTCTCTGACAGGTGTTTGTCGATAACTGAATGTTATCTAAGTTACGAATAAATACCAAGTATAGATATCATGCGATTACTCATTATCCATTTTGGATAAGACAAACGCAGTTATTTTATAACTTGTTTACTTTGCTATGGAAGTATCCATAACATTATGTTTTACGAAATATTGTTATGGGGTAAATGCGCGGACATTGAAAAAATTTTTGTATTACAAAAAAGAGACTTACGTGGCATTTACAATTTAAATTAGCGCGATTTCCTGTATGAGAAGTTCAAAGAAACAGGTATTCTAACATTGGCTTCACAGTACATTTTGAGCAATTTAATTTTTTTACATAAGAATACACATAGTTATAAAAGATTGGCGACGTATATAATTAACAAAGTAGGAGCCGCCATAAGCTTGCGGTTCCTGCTTTGCGCCTTGCGAAAGTACATAAGTCGTTTGTGGGTTTGGGTATAAGATTCTATAATAAAATTTCGCAGTCTACTTTAACTTTACCATTAAATGAGTTTAAAAACACTATTTAAAAAAGGCTAATACAGAAAGCCTACTATACTATTGAGGATTACTTAGACGATAAGAATACGTGGATATAGCAACTCTTCGACCCTGTACAAGAAATCAATAGCTATATGTTACTAGTAATAAGAATTATTCTTGAAAAGAGCAACCGCCGAGTTTCTTGCTGGTTCTTCTCGGTAGGAACAGCTTTCCGAACCAGCAGTAGAAGTTGACGATTCAAAACACTTGTTTACAAGTTTACTTGAATAAATAATATTTTTAAATTTTAATTTTGATTAATACATGCCTTATGTTTTACACAAAACTTTATATAAATAGCTCAGATTAAAAGTAAGTTCGATAAGTATTTTTAACTACGTGGTGTAGTCGTTGATTGCTTCACGAGAAAAAGATTTTCCTTCAGATATTCGGTACTATTATTTAATTTTATTTTCAAGGTACCAGGAATTTTGAGTACTTAATAAGTTTTGCCTTTATGATTAGACTTTCTTCTTTTTTAATAACCTTATAAATTAAGCTTGTATTTTGACAACTGTATCCAATTATATTTTCAAATGAGATTCTTACGTCAAAAGGACCGTCTAGCTAACAAAAAATATGTTGTTCCGCTCTATATAAATGTCGATACGCATTGAAATAACGCGGTAGGCTTAAGTTCCAAATTTTTTTCCAATAGACAGAGGCCATTGCCAGTGGAGGTGTTAACAAGCCTCTACTACTATTTGTAAATTAAATGGAGCTATTATTAAATCGAAGTTTTGCTCCTTCCAAATTTTCTCTTCTATGATACAATTATAAAAATCTCTTAGTCTACGGCTTTTCAGGACTTTTTCGGTGTTATCAATAATTTAGAGCGTTTTTGTTCTTTGAATCCGCTTTAAATAAATTTTACTTTAAAGAAACTTGTGATGTTACAAACTTTACGACACAACTGTCCTAATTTCATTGTCGAAAAAAAATCAAAGTTGATTTTATTCAATTTTATGTGTGGAAGGAATATTGTGATTTTAGTTGTTTTACGAATTAAATGAATAATTAAATATATAAAAACGTTATATAGCATGTTTTGAGTCGATATTTGATTATGTTTGTCATATCGAATATGTATACTAGGAAGCATGATTTATCTTTGATATCGAATTTTATTGTTAAACATTTATATATGAATGTCATGAAAGTTACTGTGCTAGTATTTTATGATAAGTATTGAATATAAAATAAGAGATTATAAATATATTGTTATTTTATTCCTTTTTTTTGTTGTTATGGAAAACACAAAGTTGTTACACTTTAACACTTTAGCTGCGAGGAACAGTTTTTGCCTTAGAAGATTCAAACTAGCATCAATCAAAAGAGCCATTATTCCGTTAAAAAGCTAATTTTCCAATCAAAGCCAGCTAGATTGTATGTTGGTTAAAAGTCTCAATAAGAAAGTGACTTAGTAATTAAATAACAACTGAACAGGATTTGTAAACTTCCGCTTCTTTCGACACTTTCAAGTTTCAAGGAAGAACCTCTTTAAACATTAGTCTGTCCTACCGCTCCATCGGAAGCATCAGATGCATCTTCCTCCTCGGGGACTTACGTCGAAGGAGTGTCTTTACTCTAATCAGTGATCTGCCTGCAAGAATAAAACTATATTAAATAATTTGTAATTAAATGTTCAAAAACTGTTAACCTTACATTCTTACTAATATTATAAATACTGTCTGTCTGTTACGTTTTCATCGCGAATCCGCTGAACCAATATCGATGAAATTTGACAATATTTTTCCTTATACACCGGAAATCCTTATATCCTGTAAATTCAACAGAAATAAGATGACGTTAAAAAACGAAATCAATTATCAATCTATGAATTTTTTTTATTCACGTTGTGCAAAGTCAAGTCAAATTATTTTAAAAAGTATTTTAAGAAGTTCTGTATTACGTTGGTTGGCTGACGTGAAAAGAGGTATCTTAAAAATGTTTTGATATATTTCCTTGTATTTACTGAATAAATTTATCTGAGTCATTACAAGGTATAATTAATGTAAGTAAAATGGGTTATTTGCTAAAATAAATAAACTATTAATTTTATAAATGCGAAATTCAATATGTCTGTTACGTTTTCACGGCTAATTCGCTGAGCCTATTTATCAATATCTATGAAATTTGGCACATTAATGTTTATACACCGAAGTACATATATTCTATAAAAATCCTGTTAATTCAACAGCAATAGGATAGCTATTACGCCATCTATTATCATTATATCAAGGTTTTTTTATTTACGATGTGTCAAAGTCAAGTTTTTAAATTAAAGAAATAGGTTTTATATAGGAGACCGATGACCTCTCACATTAAAAGATATAGATATAGGACTTTTTTTATAGTTTTCTTTACAATTTTTTCCAGAGCAAACGATATATACCGAATTAAATGTTAGTCAATTGTTAATAAATTTAATAGTAATTACAATTTTACCCCTCGAATCGATCAGATTTTTGCGATGGAGATATTTGCAGGGTTGCTGAGTGACAGAAGCTACAAGATTCGACAGTCCACGTAAACGAAGTCGCGGGTAAAAGCTAGAGCTATGTTATATTTTAAAATATAAGAAACCATTGTTTTTTTAATTTATTGTTGTTATTTTCCTTACTTAATGTTTAATAATGTAATAAACTATTGTAATGTTGGAATTTTGTTTTATTTTTCTGTTTCATTTGGATTTTTATATTAACCTCCATACAGTATGTAGCATTATCATACCATGTGGAAATAAAGCTTAAAAAATATCAATAATATTAATTACAGGAATAAAGCAATCGCTAGAGTAACAAACCACTGTGTATAATTACCAGTGTGTATATTACTAGTCATTTTTATCACCTACCCACAAATATGTTTTGTCAAATGCTAACCGAATTCTACTACTGGTTGGAAGACCTGAAATCCTATTTGCAATATATAAAATACGAAGTATTTTAAAATAAAAAAGGCTTTATTTGTATTCGAATATTCAAACATAACATACATTTATGAAATCTTTATAAGTCCGAGTCAAATTGAATTTTACGCGGAACAGCAGAAGGTGACATTACCTCGGATCGTTCAAGGTTACTAACAAAATGAGTCTGCCGTAAAACGCGCGATTCTCATTGTGTAGCATTTTACATTCAATAAAATACTAGTAGTACTTTGTTGTTAATTGTTGTTAATTTAATACTGAGCATTGAAGGTAAATTATGAATATTATTTACATTGTAAAATATTCCGATGCCTTAACTCAAATATAAAATCGTTAAAGGTGTGAAGGCGTTATGAGACAGCAAAATTAGAAAAGTATTACGGCGGATACACTAGACATACGAGTTATACCGACTCCGAGTGCACATAACATACACCTCAAGTCTTAGATCTTTTTGTATCAATTCGCTTCGTCATTTTTAGACCGTAAATTGGTTTTTGTTTCAGAGTCGCTGTGTCTAGTTTTTTCGCAAGAAAAAAATGAACGAACACAGTCATTTAATAACTTATTTTTTATTTTTTGCTAAAGAATTGAATTAAATATCAATAATTATATTTATGATTTATAAAACGTAAATGTATGATGAATAAACATATTTAATTTTCTTAATGAAAAATGTAAAAATAAAGTATATTATGAAACAAAGATTCCAAAAGCAGTCAGTCTGTATGTGTTCGATTTTCTTATTTTCCACCCTCTGACGATGTAAAAACAACTAGGGTATATAGTATTACATTAATTTATAAAAGAACCTTTGACTTAAAAACACGCTTTGACCAAATTTACGTACTAGTCTTGTTTGATCAATTTGATAATTTATTTTATTTATTTATTTATTTATGTACCGAAATTAAAATATATAAGAAAATACAGGTAAAGAAAACAAGTACAAAGGATTACTTATCTCTACAAGAGATCTCTGCCAGCTACCCTTGGTGGTTTGAAAGTAAGTGAAAACGTAGTATAGGTACATTAATAGTAAAAGATAAATTATTAAAAACACTATAAAACAATTATAAATTAAATTTGGATAAACTTACTTTCTTATAATCATAAAATAGAATACATATATATAATACAAGATAATACACTAATACTAATACAAAATATAATAAACCTACATAGATATAAGTTATGACAGCGAGGAAAGGTAGTGTTGCTTTAGCCTAAGTTTGAAAATGTACAATTTAGACTTGTAGACTTGTAGACTTGTAAATAGATTATAGAATTAGGCGTTACTTTGCGGAGATCCATAATAAAAAAGTAGTAATAAAATTATTTTGCTATAATCCGCGATACAGTAAATAGAAAATATATATAGTGTTACATGTATAGTGGACTATCCGTATTTTCATACCCGATACATGCAGGATTCGTAAAAACACATGCACAAACCTCCACCACTTCCACCACAATACACAAGCACTACAGACGTTCACTATCACAAACTCAACAATCTTTTCGCGCCGCAACCGAAGCATCATCGGGAGATAGACTCCACGACAAAATCGCAACGCGAAGCAACATCCAACCAAGCATTGTTATATAGTACTTGGTTCATCCCCACCCTTTATTTTACCTCTGAACACACTATATACACTATATATATTTTTTATTTACTGTATCGCGGATTATAGCAAAATAATTTTATTATTACTTTAGTAGACGTGTGTTTGATAATTTAAACTATGTCAATTAAATACGTTATTAAGTATATACAACTTTCACTTATATTCAACTTAACCTATTTTCACATTACATTTGCTTACAGTAATTCCCCTTAGACATACTAGCTTTTAAATGTAATTTCGTTCGCGTGGAATGCAGTCTTATTATTTGAGTAAACCGTAATACTTATATTTATTATGGTTAAAGTGAGTTAACCTTAAAAGCTAGACATATGGTGTCAAGGACTTTTAATTAAAACTTTAAGGGGGGGACTAATTTTGTAGTACATTATTTTTGAATAACTTTAACCGTATACTTAGCGCACGCAAGGAATGCTTTAAATTATGTATGCCGTTTCCGCAATATTTTTTATTGCTGCTCCTCTTCTATTTATCTTAGCGTGACGTTATATATAGTCTATCTATATATATTATATAGTATATCTATATATAAATGGACTATCTTACACTCAAAGAATTTTTCAAATCGGTCTAGTAGTTCCTGATATTAGCGCGTTCAAACAATCAATCAAACAAACAAACTCTTCAGATTTATATTTATAGTATAGATAACAAATTGTTGTTAAAAAGCTACATAAAATGTTCACCAAAATTCCATCGGAATCAATTGATTCCTATAAGTTTAATGAAAGGCTTATGTGTATGTGTAAAAACACTGTTTAAAAGAGGCTGATACGGAAAGCCTACTATGCTGTTGAGGATTACTTAGATAATAAAAATGCGTGGTTATACTAGCTACTCTCCAACCCCGTACAAGACAGCAATGACTAAATGTAACTAGTAATAAGAATTATGTTTTGAAAAGAGCTAGCGCAATTTCTTGCTGGCTTTTCGGTAGGAGCAGCTTTTACGATTCAGAAGCACTTGTTTAGAAGTTTAGAATGAAGAATTTTTTGAATTTGAATTTGAGTTTCTGAAAGCTGACAATTGTTTTTGTAAATACCAAAATGAGAGGCAGCGTTCTATAACTTGATACATGTAAATGGCAACCAAGATTTTGTACAATAACTTTTTTTTATTAAAAAAAACAGAATGAGAGAAATTGACACACACTGTGATATAATGATATGATAGCCGATATTATACGTAAAGAGACTTTTTTTTGAAAGATTCATTCCGCTATTTAGTTGTACTATAACGATGTAATGGAATCCTCCGAATACTGGAAATGTTAATTAGGAACTACACCTGGGTTCTTGTAGGGTTATTTTTATGGGCACAATTTTAAGTATTATCACAACATAAATGCAATGCGTCATTTAAGAGATTCTTCTAATTACTACAACTTACATGACTAAGCGCTAGCCACTGAGAGAAAAAAAAACATTTAGCTTAGTTATCTTCATTTGATAGTCTCACTTTTACCTGGTTATAAAAAGACGGTTATACTAGACTATCGTCTAGAATAGAAGCCTCCCCTAGTGGGTACACCCATGCAATTACTTAATGCTTTGCATGATTTGCCCAATAAAATGTGTATTAAAAGAATGAGTTCACGTCAATGTTACGGCTAGCTGTGAAGGCTGAGCACATTATTTTTAGTCGCCTGTTGATTTTCACGAGGTACGGTCGAGTCGGATACAGTTGTGTTGTGTTTAGTGTTTTACTGTTTGGATTTTAAACAAATCAGGTAGTTGGGTCTTTTATTTTCGCTACAGTAATTTTTATATATCTTCAATATTGAAAGCGAAACTATTCTAGGTTAATGTAATCTTATTCATATAAAAGAAGGCCATGCTATGATTCTCACTTTCTCTACGTGGGTAAACAAATTATTCTGTGATGAATAGTGTCTAAACTACTGATCGGTAGTTTGATAGTGGATCAAATGAAATAGTAATATTAAACATTTGGCTTTGCATGACATCAAGAAATATAACATAATTATATTATTTATTTATGCAACCTATACAAATATATATTGCTATATTAACAGATATTTTTTTGTTTAAGGTTATTATATATTTCATTATCTTTTCGGTTGAAATGTACGGCAAGTCAGTAAAACAAAGTTATAAACGTTGGTTCCGACGCCATCTTCATTTGAATCTAAAGCGTTATATTATTCGCTGCGCAAGAGTTTATAAAATATAGCTTGTTTCCAATATATTCAAAACAATGCTTATTATTTCTGTATTCAATGAACTGGCAATAGTCACCTTGGATTGTTTTTTTTGTATTTCGTTGAACGATGAGATCATCGCATCTGTAGAAACTTTATACGGACCGGTGTACGCATGCTGATTATATCTATACACGCGTTGTTAATATTAATCATCTACATATATTGATAATGAACTGTATAGCTTAAGTTTCGCGATGTATTTTACAGATTTTTTGTTCTCAATTATCATAGTTTTACTTAACGAAAATTTACTGCACAATTTAACTTAAACTATGGTCGCTGTATTTCTGTGTAATGGCCAATAACCTCTCACCCTAATGCAATTTGTTTTGAAAGTTAGTTTTTAATATATATATTAACGACGTTAGTTTACTAAAACACAAATTAAAGTTAGATAAAATATCGAAAATATATGCCTTTGATGTTTTCACGATTAATTTTGGAAGTAACAGATTGATAAATTTTCGTACCTATCAGTTCAGGATATCATAACAGGCACAGAATTGTTAACGGATAGATACTTTGTAGTTACTAATGTATATTAAATATTTTTATCTCATCAATATGTTTAAGTTTTTTTGTTTGTACTTTTTTTTCAGACAATCTCGTGTACATTATATGAATTTGTAGTAATTTTACTAGAAGTCAACAAAAGAATTTCTCCTAAACGTTATATTAGTTTATAATGTAACGACTAAACGACTGACAAATGATTTAAATGATTTTTCTTAATATCAAAATATTATGTACAGTGAAAAGTAGTATAGATAGTATCAATTTATTTTAATTTTAATCACTACAATATTCAAGAACTGGTTTATCCTTATCAACAAAAAATTGGTAAAGTAATTTGATGATGTCATAAACTGTCTAACCATTAAATTATGATTAAAGCTGATAAAAATGTACGATACAGGACTTATATATAATTTTTATTACTTAACTTCCTTAATTATGTATCTCTTCGTATACGTAATTTAAATTTTGTTGGAATAAGATTAAATTTTGATGTCATACAATTCAACCAGAAATAATAATTATATTTAAAGAAATGGTTATATCACAGCTAATCTCTCTTCTCAACCTATAGATGTCCACTATGTACACTTTAGTCTTTGTCCACTGCTGACTTAGGTCTCTTCCTATGATCACAGATTATATGTAATCATAAAACATAATCATAGATAATATAATTTTTCTGTTCGGGAAAGCTTAATCCAAGTGGACAGGATTGTGTGATGAAGACGAAAAAGATATATGTATGTCTATAAGTAGACATTAATCGGTTGAAAAAAAAGTTCGAGATAAATGAACTGTGTCTATGGTAGTTATGGTACCTACGACTTCGGTGGCGTTAATATAAACGTGTAAATATAGTATTTACACGTTTATATTAACGCCAATTATGAAATTTTTATTTGTTTATGTTTCCGAAGAAATATTTTTTATTCTATAAGTTAGTCATATAAGATTCAATACAACCAAATTGAAATACTTAACGCTACAAGCGTTAAGTATTAAGTTAAGTATTAATGCTTTGAGCCATGATACAGAAAAATAAATTGTTTTGTTTTGACACTATGGTCTTTTTCATACTTTATAATAACTAATGTTCTTTAATTGAAAGAACAAGGAGGCAACCCTTAGTATGATTCTTAATTCTATTTTACGTTGACTTAATATTTTGTTTATATTTTCTAGCTAAAATGAACATAGCTGCCGTTGGTCCTAAGCCATCCGGCCTGGTTTGTCCGTCGTGCAGAGCTAGTATCGTGACCAGAGTGGAACACAAAGCAACAACAAAAACACACTTAATGGCCTTGTTCTTATGCCTTTTTCTGTAAGTACTGGCTACTACTATACCAAAAATCAATGATAGTGAAGGACCGATCTAGGAGTGACCTGATTGGCCTGATTAACATGAAGTTACTTTTACAGTACCATAATTCGTTATGGTATTTTAACATTATTATGAAGAAAATTTTGCTACACTCAGTGTAAGATAGTTTATAAATTTCTCGACTTACTTCTATGGCACTTTGTCGGTAGGGAATATTGAAATGACTTTTATTTACAACGTTAATATGTAAGTTACATCTACATTAAATTACACGCTAGTGCTACAAAAATCTGGCATCGTTTCTGCGTTGAATCGCTAAGCTGATTCTTCATGGTAAAAAGAGCCAGCCCTCTTATTGTCAAGATTCAAGTGATAAAGGGGGCATTTATGTAGGTGATGAACCTTAAACTAACTCTTGATGAAGTTAGATCTTAATACCGAATAAAATCTACGATTTTCGTGAATACAGACCATATGTATTACATGAACCACATTTTGTGGAAATTATATATTTTTTATATAACATAAAATCTATGTTTCTACTTCTGTTTTACAAATAATGGTCCATGATGCAAAAAGGTTCTACGTACCTGTATAGCAAAGGTTGCATGAAATATTATAGATATGCTAAATCATCCTTCAAAACTAATAAAGACTTATTATTAAGTCTAAAGATTTTTAGTTTCGATAAGTAGTTAGATTATTAAACGTGGTATGGTAAAAATATTATCATGAAAAAAAATTCTTTGTTTATGGTCAGCATTATTTTATTTTGTTAGTTTTAATGAGGAACACAACATGCAATAGGTCAAGCTACTCCAATAATGTTAATAGGGAATCTTATTTCTTATTTAATATTATACTATTTAAAGATTATAGATGATATTAATTAAAAAAACCTTTATGCTATTTAATGTCATAGTTATAACATTTTTTAGTTTTATAAGTTATATAAGTGGAATAATATTTATATAATAAATAAAATCTAAATATAAATGGTTACATATATGTACTTAGTAATTAAACAACAAGTTTTTTCTTATTCTCAAGTGCAATTCTCTAATCTATATTTTATATCAGGTTTAACTGTACTTATTTCTAAATATTACGTTAACCGCACTGTACGCAGTGTAAGCAGTACACACACATTACCAACACTCACATACTCACTCTCTCTGTCATATACATACACACACACACAATCTTTCTCAAACACGCACACACGCATGCGCGCACGCAACTTCTTTCTCTTTCTCTCACACATACACGCACAGACGCAAACGTACGAGTACGTTCACTTCCGGTATATTGCACTCTGTTCACTTCCGGTATATTGCACACTGTTCACTTCCGGTATTGCACACTGTTCACTTCCGGTATATTGCACACTGTTCACTTGTTCACTGTTCACACTGTTCACTTCCGGTATATTGCACACGCAAACTTACAATTTATAATGAAGGAGAATAATTTTATAAAATATAAGGAACATTGTTAATGTTTTACTTTTTTTCAGGTGTTGGCCGTGTGTTTGTGTTCCGTATTGCGTTGAGTCTTGCCAAAACGCCGATCACTATTGTCCTAGCTGTAACGCCTATCTTGGAACTTATCAGGGATAAATCTCTTTATTATTAAACTCAATATATTATCTGATTATGAATTAAAACGCGTGTTCTTTGTGAAATGCATTTAATACAATTATAAACTTTCTCTTTGGTTGAATTGTGAGACCAATTTTCTGACGTGATGTGGGTGTTATTTATTTAATTATTCGATATTGTAGGAAATAAAACGAAAGTCCGATATTGCCGATTTATTGCTTAGTTAAAACGGGCGATTTCTTTTTTTTCAAACACTCATCTTTTGAGGAACTCGAATCTTTCTCTATTAGTTAGCTAGAAAACCATATTTCAGAGAGACAATTTATTTTTTCCGTATTTCGCAATATTTCACAACTGATTTTTTTTACACTTATGCGTACGAAATATATTTAAATATATTTTTCAAACATTTCGATAAAGTATAAATGAAATAGAGACATAAAAATTGAAGTACAATGTTGAAAAGGGGAAATGGAGCGTTTATCTATAGTCGAAAGTGCCGAAGCGACATTTCACAGGTTAGACTCCCTTGGGTATTTTCGGGCGTGGAAAATCGATTATTTCTATCTAAAACCGTACGTACGAGTATACTGCTTTGGTTAGTCTTGTGGATAGACTTAAAAATTAAATGATATATTCCTATCAATATCTGTTATAATTTATTTAATTTAATGACTCTAATATGATTTGTAGTATTGTTATATCAAGCCCAAGATGCAGCATCATAATTTTTCTACTAACGCTCCATTTGGCTGCCCACAAGCATGCCAAAGAGGTTGTTTTTTTCTACGGAAATTACACATTTATCTCTTTGTACATATGCAAAGAGAAATAACATCGTCTTTGTCAATTGTTTGTAGAAAACTCAATGTTATCTAAGTTACGAATGTACCAAGTATAGATATCGTGCTACTACTAATTATGCATTTTGTATAAGACAAACGCAGTTATTTTATGATAAGGCACGTTTTACATAAAACTTTATATAAATAGCCAAGATAGAAGTAAGTTCGATAACTTTTTATGATTAAGTGGTATAGTCGTTGATTGCTTCACGAGAAAAAGATTCTCTTTAAGATTTTCGGTACTATTAATGTTTTTTAATTTTATTTTCAAGATACCAGGAATTTTGAGGACTCACTAAGTTTTTCTTTTTTACTGAGAAATTATTTTTGTTAATAACCTTATAAATTTCTTAATGACCTTTTGAAAACTGTATCCAATCATATTGTTAAATGAGATTCTTACATCTTAACGACCGTCTGATGGGTGACAAGAAATATGTCCTTCCGCTTTTATCATATACTTAATTACTGTCAATACGCATTGAAGTGGGTTGACTTAAGTTCAATTTTTATTCCGATAAAGAGAGGTCATTGCCAATGGAGATGTTAATGAGCCACTACTATTTGTAAATTAAATGAACCTAAAATTAATATATAATTATTAATATGTGAATTCAGTTCGCGACCATGGCGGATGCAACTCTGCCGAAACGTCAAACCTCATAAAAAGCTAACTCGATTTTCACATAATAAGCTAAAATTACATTTACTCCTTCCAAATTTTCTATTTTATGATACAATTATTAAAATCTCTTAGGTCTACCGGTCTTTAAGACACTTTCGGTGATAGCAATAAATTTACCTTTTTTTTTCATTGAATCTACTTTAAATGAATTTGCTTTAAAGAGACTTTGATGTTACAAATTTTACGACTCAATTGTTTTAATTTTATTATCGTCATTATAAATGCGTTGTAATATGCCATTAGAAAAAAAAAATCCAAGTTAGTTTTGTTCAAATTTAGTTTTTTTATTATATGATAATTAAATATATAATAACGTTAGATAGCATGTTTTCAGTCGATATTTGATAATGTTCGTAATATCGCTTATGTATACTAGGAAGCATGATTTATCTTTGATTTCGAATATTATTGTTAAACATTTATATATGAAAGTCATGAAAGTTAGTGTGCTAGTATTTTATGATAAATATTGAATATAAAATAAGAGATTATTCATTGATTGTTGTTTTATTCCTTATTTGGTAGTTATTGAAAACAAAAAGCTGTTATACTTTCTAACTTTAGCTGTGAACATAGTCATGTTTGCCTTATAATATTAAAAGATTCAAACCACCATTAAACTGTATATATTGTTTATGTATTGTAAATTTATGTAGTGGTACACCTCTAACTCCTGTAATGTGTAAATGTGTGTGTAATGGTGGAGACTGAGACAGTGTCTAAGGCCTTTGTTAAGTAAAAAAAAATTCCTATACACTTCTGCTTACGGTCTTATTTGCGAACGATGAAATCTGTTAGTTTATGAACTGCGCATTCTATTGATTGATGAGGTAAAAACGCGAATTGAAGATGAAGTTTATTTTCTCAAGAAATGAATTTAATCTATAGTTTAATAATTTTTCTAAAACTTTTGAAAGAGCAGGTAAAATCGAAATAGGTCCATAGTTAGTAATATTGTCTTTGTCTCCACCCTTATGTACAGGTTTAATAAGCGCTTTTTGAAATAATTATGGGAAGATTCCACTTTGTAAACTAATATTACATATTAATATTAAATGCAGTTGGGCGCTATCTTGAAGGTTAAGTGGTTAAAATTCTCAATAAAAGGCGACTTAGTAAAATAATTTATTTCCCGTAGCCTCACACCACTACCACTCTCCACGGCTAAGATGTTCATCCAGCGAAGCAGAACATTATGAACAGTAGTTCCACTCCCTCCGTCCTCATCTCATTCATTGGAAGTATCGTATGCATCGAACTCCCCAGTACTTACTTCTAAGGGTTGGCTGCCGTCAGTCGTCCAAAGCTTCCTATTAAGGCAGTATGCGACAGTCTTTGTTCAGCTTTTATTATAGTATTTAAAATTTCACGATTCCAAAATGCTTAAAAGCAAATTGAAAAAAAGAATGAATTTATATTTTGAAATTGAATTCGAATTATTCTGTCTATGTCAGTATTTGCCAAACAGGATTTAAATTTTGGACTTATAACATGATAATGTCAACATTATGTAATTTTAAGGAGAATATAAGATCTTCCTTTTGTGAGTTACATCGATGAAAATTTAGATTTTATGAGGTGTTTACAGCAGAATCATAAATTCGCTCCCTGTGGCACATTTGTATTCCACAATGTAACATGCAAACTGGTGAAGAAAGTACGTGAGTAAAGGTCGGTTTATTACTTTTTTTTTTTATCACGCATTACGATTTCGTCGTTGAGTCTATCCTCCTGATGATGCTTCGGTTTCGGGGTGAAACGATCATAGAGATTGTAATAGTGATTGTGTGTATGTGTGATTGTTGCTGGTGGCGGCATTTTGTGATACGTGTGGTAGGACAAGTCACCACACGCAAGTATAAGGTATGTGAACGTTGTCTGCTTCATACACTTAATCATTACATAGATTCTTGTAAAAACGCGGATTAAAGCAATATAATTATATTGTAACTTCTGTTCTATAATTTTTGTTATGTTGGTGAGCTTTTTTTAGACCATATGTTAACTGCGTTTCTGCGAATGTGTTTCTTAAAACAGCTACACAGAAAAATTGCTTCCCAGTGAGCTGAATTTAGCTTACTAGATTAAAATTATCTCGCTTTAGTTGTTCAAAAATAAGCTTAAAACATGAACAAAAAGTTCTTTAAAATTAAGCTTAAAAATATGAACAAAAAGTGTAAGTTTCAGGTTATTAATAACGCATTTTTTGTTCTTTAAAGTGAAGGATTGGATTTTAGACCTACCATGCCGCTCCAATCAGGGTTGGTATGTTTCACAGATTCCACAATATTCCATAGTTATGTGGTTTTCGTCATAATTTTTCCTCAAGTCATTTAAGAGTAAAAATTCATATACAGAGATCATTGGCCAACACATTTTTTAACGCGATTTTAAATAAAAAATAGCTCGTAAGTCATCTCCACAAGTCGCAACCTTGACGATGTTTCTGCGATCGCTCGTCCCACCCGGTGACGCTGTAATAGCCGATAGGTCTAACAGTAAAAAAATTGCTCAGTAACTGCAGATAAAGGCGAGACTAAATTAAGAGAGCACCTACTAAAGATTCTTTTAAAAGACAGGTGATAGAGTCTTGGTATTTAATTTATTTTAATAATATATAACCTGTTAATTCCTATTTTACGTTTATAATGCCATTATTGATTCTCACACTCATATGGACACATGACTTATATACACATATTGTTATAGTTTATGATACATACTATGTCACCCTATATTACGCCCACTAATTTCTAAGAATAATGATGCCCACGAGTGTGATGGATTCTATATATATTGTGTCTTAGGTATTATGATTACTATTTCATTATCATATTATAGCACGCCTACATACGTTTTTTATTCACTCCTGAAGGTTGGCTGGGAGATAATGCTTAAAGCATTAAGCCCGTCTTTTGTGCAATTATTTGTATATGCATATATTGTAGTTGCTCAATAAAGTTAATAATTAAGTAAATGAAAATCTTGATATAAAATAATATCTAATAGATTTCAACATCAACTCTGCAATTGCCAACCGCAAAGTTTGCCAAGAAACAAGTACTTATGATGGAGTTAAAAATAGCGACAAGCGTCACGAATTCCATCATTAATTTTAAAATGCTTTCATCCAATAATACTATTTGACCGCTATTTTGAGGACTTTAATAATGCATATATATGCAATAACCAGTTTCACGAAACAGATGTAGATTGATTCCTGATTAGGTCCTGATCATGAAATTGACTTTGGATCCAGGTTGATGTGATAGTGATAATTGGAACCGTTTATGTAGGACAATAATTCAGAAGTGAATACAAATTATTTCATGTGTTTTCTAGAAACACTTATATAAGTATAATAGATAACTGATAAGTATAATTGATCACTAGTGTTTGAAGCATTATAGATGCTTCCAATGATGATAATTAATACTTGAAGCAATAACGTTTTCACCCGTTTCTATGAAAATTAAGCGGAGGAGTGTAAAATTTGACTTATAGTTTGCTAGCTGTGCCGACGTCTTCGCCCGCGTTGATATCACCGATCCTGAAGGAATTCTAGGATAAAACGTAGTCCTCCACCAGTGTCTGGTCGATCAAAACCGTTCTTCCGTTTCGGAGAATTAACTATTAACTTAAACCTTCTTTCAAAATTACGTTAGTAAAAACACTGCAAAAATCCGTTCTGTAGATTTTGAGAAAATTACAGATTTACAGACCGACAGTTTGGGACATAGGGAAGGAGTTCAAAATGCTAATATTTTAGTTGAAATAACTAATATATAAAAATATATATTGTTACAACATGTTTCAAATACAACCTCCTTTATATGTATGGGCAATAATATGAAAAAACAATGTCGCTGTTAATGTCATTGAGTTGTTGAAAGAGTAATCTCTTTCATTTAATAATGAGCTGACTTTTGCGAAAAATGTTTCTTATTTATTAAATAAGTGTTAAAAAAATAGCGTGGTAATAATATTAAATCATTTAGAAATATCACACACACTATGACATACATTAGACACACATACAGTAACTTTATGCTTCGGATAATATGTACTGTTTTCATAGTCAAATTGAGATGTTAATTAATCTGCTAAATCAAACGTTATTTTAAATACGAATTAAATTATTCATTAGTCTTCACTAGACGACCACTAGTTCTAATAAAACCATATTTAGACGTAAAGGTTAAAGATAACCTATCAATCCGTCTTGTAGCAAAGCATAGTGGGACGAAGCTCTAATCCTTGTCTTTAAGGATAGATGAAACCTTTACCCTGATATAGGATAATCATGCCATCTTTTTACTTATTATCGCTTTACTAAATTAAACTTACACCTTTTATAAATATTGTCGTAATAAATATACTTATATTCCTTCATACATCCAATTTGCAATCTCATACGAAAATCGATAAACCCTTACAGCGCACACAATATAAAGTAAAGTAACGGCCTGTTACTATGCCCACTGCTGGGCTAAGATCTCCTCTCTCCGTTTTTGGAGAGAAGGATTGGAGCTAAGAACTACCACACTGCTCCAATGCGGATTGGTAGGTTACACATATCCACAGAATTCTCTAGAGATATGCAGGGAGAAAGAAGCGTGTGATAAATTGCAATTATCAATTAGACACATGAGTTTTTAATAGAAAAACTCATTGGTGCCTGCCCGGGGTTTGAACCCATGTCGTCTCTAGAGAGTCACACGGTCTCACCGCTAGGCTGTCACAGCTTATTGCACACAATATGCCCCTATTCAATTACTGATCATATCTAATGCGGTAATCAATTCCGTATCGTGTATAACCACCCTAACCAGAACGTCTAGAACTTGGTAAATGATTTCCATAGCTATTGCTCAGTCGGTGCATAGCCGTTATGCATTCTGCCTTTGAACCGTCCATAATTTAATTGGAGAGTCTCGCATCCAAGCTGATCCAAGTTTAGGAGTTGCCCGTCTTCGATGGACAAACTTTATCACTAACCTACTTACATCTACGGCTTAAGCAAATATCGTTGTTAAACATGTGCGCTCTATTGTAAATATACTCGATTTAATAACAAGATTGTGACTGTAATATTGCGCGATAGTTTAATATGCTCTCAAGTAATAATAATAAGCTGAATATATACGAGTAAGATAGTGAGATGATTTGAAACTATTTTTCATTTACGTCTACATGATCTATATATTGAGCATTTTCACATAATATATTATAATTTTTATAATATGTCAGACGTGTTGTATTAGGCTGAGTTGAATAGACCACCCTCATTTCTTACCGAGATGTCGTAAAAGGCGACTTATATAAGTTGATGTCAGGCAGGCGGCCGGTCGTAAAAAATAAGTCAATATACATAACAATGTCCTTAAAACATGTTGTGCCAACCCCACCTAGGGAGATAAGGGCAGGAGAATGATGAATTATTTTATGAGCGTATATACATTTCAAATACGAAATCTTATCGCTAATACTAATGTTATTATACTTATTTTAATATTAGAAATGTGACATATATGTATATTAATTTATTTGTGTTGTTTTTTCACCTCCCAACTGAACAACGGATCGATGTTATAATTGATATACTCGTAGATAGTTACAATACCAAATTATCTCGATAATAAAGTCCTAACGTTAAAAAACTGGTCAATAATAATATTAGATGGAAACCAGGAAATGTGATATTTTCTCACTGCATCATAAATAAACGATGATGTGATTTCAAAGTTATTTTGTTACTTCCAAAAGAGACCCTAAGGCTGAAATGTTTTCGAGGCAACCAACAACCGATCTGATATGTTGTAAGTATTTACTTAGTTAACTACATTTTTAACTAACTACCACAACTTTAGAAGAGAATTTGAGTCAATAGTTGAGCGAACTTATAGCTTGCATATTGCATAAACTAAAATATTTCGTAAATTGTTTTACTCTTAGAAAAGCCAATATTAGTTACATAAAGCATTTAAAATTACTAAGGGTCAATTGAATGAATTTCCACGTAGAAATATTGACATTATTTTGATATACTTTATTTTTCTCACAATTTAACGATTTCGTAAGTTGTAGCTGAGAATATACCTAAGATTAAATATTTGCATAGTATTTTACGGTTATGTTGTAAGAATTTACACGTAATACATTAGTTATAAGCAAAAGTACCTATTATGATAACTTTTGCTTGTTATTATTGTAAACTTTTTTTTAAATACTCTGCTTTGAAAATCCTTTGGATTCGGACTCTAAATGAATAGTTTGAGCTGTTCTTTATAATACCATACCGGTTTTTACACTGCATTGAAAAACAGGCACTTTAAGAATTAGAAAAACGGTGGTAATTAGGTAATAGCATCCATACATGCAAAGATCTGTTTTTCTGTCTGTCTTTTACGCTTTCGCAACAAATTCACAGTAGCAATGTTGATGAAATATGTTGCAATGAAAGATTATATGATGGGATAACATATAGAATTAGAAATTCTAGATATTTCTTCTGCAATAGGAAATATAACAGAGGACGTAATTAAAGGTATTTTAACATTTAAGTTTATTGTACTGTCCGCTTTAAGATTACAAATTTCTCAATAACAGAACGAGCTCTCAAAAATGTTATAATGTGGTGATCATGGTGGTCATGTGGTCATTCGCCACTCGCATAACAGGCGTCTCAAAAATTACATGGCTAATTATTTCATATAAAATTATTAATATAATTAACAATTTAATTCAAATGAATGTGCACACATTATTTAATCGCTTCATCTTTTGAAAGTAAAAATATGCAACGAACAATATCGAAGTTACGCAGCGTTAATACATCGTTTGATATTTATAAAACAATTCGCTAAATTGAATGCATATTGCAACGAGCTCCGACCGAATAGTTTATCGCTTTTGCTAAGAATGATAAGCATTCACAATAGAACTAAACGAATTTGGACTATCGTAATTCGATATTTCTATATTAAAACAAAACCTATTAAACTGTCTACTTTAGTGACAATGTAGTATTGCAAATCTAATAAGAATTCTGTATCATAGTTGTTATATTAAAGAAAAATGAGATATTCATGAATTAACCAGGATACTTTTTGTAACAAAGTAAATAAAAGAAAATGATTTTATATTTAATTAATAAACATATGAAATAGTCAATGATTTTAAATATGTTTAAATTTTTAAACCAAGCGCTTGTGAATTCGAGTCCAGGTATTAAGTATGAGTACGGTGCGTTGAGCGGTGAAAGTAAATATCTAGGATTTTAATTAGCGTACTTTTGAAAGTTTCTGCAATTTAAAGTTATTTCTATAATCTATTAACCCATATAGTTTATGGATGTAAACTCCAGAAGAGCGCCTACGACTATTTTTCTTAAATTGTATTTGCTTAATTGATACCAATAATTTATCAGGCGTTTTGTAGTAAAGGAAAGAACGTTAGAACCTACGAGTCTTTAAAATTCCTATGATATGTAAGACCTTCAAATCCATAGTGAAGGAACATTGAATCTAAATCAAAGTTTCTCTTTGTGTCTCTTTTAGTCGTGTAGTGCTTAGCGTGAGATAGTATTTACCATTATTATTTTTTTATAATACTTACGTTATTATTTTCCGTTTATTTTACATAATATAAAGTCTGGGTGTGTTAAGTGCATTAAAAATTCCAGATCTTGAAGTTGCTTGAGGGGGATTTTAATGACTGTTACTATCCCACTTCTGAGCATAGGCCTCCTCTCTCCATTTTTGAAGAGAAGAGTTGGAGCTCATGCCCACCACGTTTCTCCAATGCGGAATATTACACTTAAACCTAGACATTTCTAGAGATATGCAGATTTCATCACGATGTTTTCAATAACCGATGCGTGTTATAAATTGCAGTTATCAATAAGATGAATACAATAAAAGAAAAACTCGTTCGTGCCTGCCCCGGGTTCGAGCCCGTGACCCCCTCGAAAGAGTCGCATGGTCCTACCGTTGAGCCATCCCGACCCAGTGGGAATTCTATGATAGGATCACATATCCTCTATCTTCCGTCCTTCCTCCTCCTTTTAAAATCGGTTTAGCCATTCCGAATAACATACTATTAAGCTAAGCCTTCCTCAAGAATTGCTCTTAATCTTTTAGTAAAACTGTACAAAAATCTGTTTGAGAAAGTCGATCACATACACAGACAGAAATCTTTTAGGGACTTTGTTTTATAATATGTTTAGATAAACAATAGTAGCAGCGTTCAACAAGTCATCAGGATAGAGCCTATCGGCGTAATTACCAGCCATTTGGCGTGGAGTGCGTATTTAGCGGCGCACAAAGCACGTATTAGTGCTTCAATAGGACGACGTATTGACCTACGCTTTTAGCCGTAATTGGAATTTCGAATTGTACGATTACATTATCAATTATTAGCACAATTCATATTTTTTTTAGTGTGTCACATCTGCATTAGAACAGAATCTACCAACCTTTTTTGTGCCACGCCTCGAAGCCTTTCTAAAATACCTATGAATTCTTATGTCCATTTTCAAATTGCCCCCTTAAAATCAAATTGTGCTCCCGTGGGGCGTGGACTCCATGTTGGGCAACAAAGGTTAGAGTAATAATTAAACTTTGAGTGAATACCGAGAATAATTATATAATCATGTGTAACTGCCAATTTACGGCAGTACATCAATACACGTATTAAACATAAAAAAGTAAAAGTAAAGTAGCGGCCTGTTACAATCCCACTGCTGGGAATAGGCCTCCTCTCTCCGTTTCTCCGTTGGAGCTAAGACCTACCACGCTGCTCCAATGCGGATTGCTAGGTTACACATACGTATCTCCAGAGTTCTTTAGAGATATGCAGGTTTCCTCACGATGTTTTCCTTCACCGAAAAGCGTGTGATAAATTGCAATTATCAATTAGACACATGAGTTTTAATAGAAAAACTCATTGGTGCCTGTCCGGGTTTGAACTCGTGTTCCCCTCGTAAGAGTCGCACGGTCTCACCGCTAGGCTATCACAGCTCTATTAAACATATATAATCTTATTTTCTAACTGTATAACCATTTACTGTGAATCCATTTTGGTGACCAGTGTAGTATGGTGTTGGTAATGCTTTTTAGTACGTGCGGTTTCCTATGTATGTTATAAAAACAGAAAATGTACTCAAAATTTAGCCTAACATTGATTTTCTGTCAACTTGAATTATAGCAAAGTAATTTTACCATTACTTTTGTAATAAGGAATTCTGCTAAGTAAAACCTAATTCTATAAATGATTTATCAAGAGTTTTTGATGGAAACTTACTATGGTATATAAATTCATATAAATCAGATATACATTGGAAACTGATGGCAAGCAATCTCTTGAAACTCTAATCAATTAGCGATGTTAACGCGTTGACTTAACAATATTGTGCTCGTACGGTGAGTTGGTATTCAACAGTAATTGATTTGCAAATCGAATTAGCTTAACTTCGATCTGTATACGTATTAGAACAACAAGATTAAGCCTTTTGAAAATGCATCTTTACGGGCAGTTTCGTAAGTGACATCAGGATCTCGTTCAATCCTTGGAACGTCTGAAAAAAGTAACTTTACTTACTTGCTGTTAAATAAAATAAAATAACAGCCTGTTACTAACCTACTGGTGAAAATAGGCTTCTTCTCCCCTTTTGGAGATAAATATTGGAGCTTAAATTTACCACGCTGTTCGAATGCGGATTGTTGAGTAACATGAATTTTATAAATAATGCGATAATAATGTTATAAGTATCATAAATTGGCTTAAAATTGCAATATTGTGAGATTTATGCATATAGCACGTTAAGCTTGCCCATCGTGTGATAATAAGAAATTATAGCCTCGTTATATATCGAAATAATTAGCTATGTCAATTATTATTTAATACTAGGAATACCGCACGTATTCCTAGTATTAAAGTAGTAAATATTAATTAAGTATTATTTAAGTAAGCAAGTATTAATTAGCTGCACGCTTCGCCCGCGTAAAATTCAGTGTTTAGCATGTTATAGTCGCTCGAGTCTTGCATGAGACTGACTCTCTGATACCCGTCACCGCTTTTTATACCTTTTCCCCCCTCTAAACTACAATCGACACAGGTTTGTTACTACACCCACCTCTGTAAAACCACCTCTTCAACTCAATTTACATGAAACGGTTATGTGCTATTAACCTAAATCTTTTGGAGCAATTGCACTACCTTTTAGTAAAACCGTACAAAAATCCGTTCAGTACATTTTGAGAAAATCGATTACATACAGACAGACTTTGGGGACTTTATTTTATAATAAGTAGAGATTATACAGTTGATTTACATTCAGGTTTGGATTTACATTGCTTCTTTTTTATGTTTTTTATCATTATCGTGTACTACATCAAGCAATTCTTATATTGTATATATGTATGTAATTGTATTGTAATACGAAAATGTCGAAAATGGTTACAACGATTTGAAATTTTTGCAATATTTTGTATGTAGGGGGTTTCGGGGATGTTAAATCGATCTAGTAAAGGTCTTGAAAACATTTTATCGTTTTTTCGGGCAAAGCATAAACTGCTCCAATATTATTAGAATAGAAAGGCTAATTACGCAGAGAGTTACGAAGTTATAATAGCTCAGGTGGGTAAACGGGCGGTGCCGTAAAGTGAATATGTAGAATCCAATAATAGAGAACTATTATTGGAAGCCTTTTATCATCACCATATTCTACATATATTCTAGAAAAACAGCAAGCTCAGTCATCCTGCCATTGTTCCTTAATACACCAAGCTCAGACTCAATCCCGGTTAATTGCAACAATAAGGTGGTCACTATTAATCTCTAGAAACTAATCAATTAGCAATAAATGCATTCGAATTGACTTTACACTATTGCGTGTGCGATTAATGACTTTGATTTTCATCATTAATTGGTTTGGAAATCCAATTATGTCGGCTTCGGGACGCATTAAGCACGTACAGCTTGCTCATTATACGTCACTAATGAACTATCGTCTGAAGTCCCTGTATTGTCACCAATATAGTCGAATTATATGCTGAATAGTATTTAAAATTAGATTTCTTGTTTATTACTCTTCATATTACATCTTCATAATCATGCCGTATGGTATCTGGCTTAGTAGAATAGACTACCCTCATTTTCTTACTGAGGTGTCGTAAAAGGCGACAAATGTAAGTCGACCCGCTATGTGGTATATGGCTAAGCAGAATAGACCAACCTCATTTCTTACCGAGGTGCCTTAAAAGGCGACTATGGTACGTTGACCCATCGTATGGTTTCCGGTTGAGTAGAATAGACCACCCTCTTTCTTACCGAGTGGACGTAAAATACGACTAAGGTAAGTTGACGGCCAGGCGGCCGGACGTAGCCAAAAAACCATTTGACAACATATTTGTAACATGTTGTGCCGACCCCACTTAGAGTGGGAAAGGCAGGAGGATGATGATGATTACATCTTCATAATCATCGGTGTATGCCTTATTATCAATCTTTATTATTAAAGTAAAAGATAACTTGACAATGGTGCGGGCACAAAGATGAATACAAATATCATGTGGCATATGTCAGTCCAAAACGTCATAGAATATTATATGTCTCGAAAAGCTTCCCCTATTGCCCATTGCCCTAATAGCGGTGCAACTATCTACTACCCGAATCAAAGTGTTGTCGACCGACCATTAGTAGAATAGTCTTTTATAGTAAGCATCCTTTAGTATCATTGATGATTAGCAAATTAATTTTTGTGCATACATGTACATAATTATAAAAAGATTGGCGATATATATGTATAATAGACAAAGTAGGAACAGACAAAAGCTTGCGGTTTCTGCTTTGCGCCTTGCAAAAGTACGTAATTCGTTTGTGGGTTTGGGTATAAGATTCTATAATGTAATTCCGCGATCAATATTAGCTTTGCCATTACAGCAGTTTTCTGTATAAGAAAGCCTAGTTACTATACTATTGAGGATTACGTAGACGATAAGAATGCGTGGACATAGCCATTCTTCGACCCTGTACAAGACAGTAATGACTATAGTAAGAATTATACTTTGAAAAGAGCAACCGCCGAGTTTCTTGCTAGCCTTTTTCAGCAGGAACAGCTTTCCGAACTAGCAGTAGAGTTGACGATTCGAAAGCACTTATTTAAAAGTTTAATTGAATAAGGAATATTTTGGATACGGATAGCTGTCATGAGCGTGATAGCGAGTACACCAACCAACCCGCCTATCAAGCGTAGTGATTATTAGCAATAATCTCGGTTGACAACACTCATTAAATTTTCATACAATACGATACCATTAAAGTGTTTTACAAAGTCAATTCAAAGTTCTAAGGTAAATTATGACCATTATGTTTACGTGTATGTGAAGCATACTTAGGAGGTAGCCGGAAATTCAAACTTAAGTATCTTTTCAAGCCAGTGCAAAAAGCCTTATAGAGGAAGTTTGACCAAAGCTCACAATTTAAGTCTAAGCACAAAGTTGAATGACCCTTCATAAATGCAAATTCAGAAATAAAATTGCACTCTTCCGCATTCGTTTGTATGAATATGCCGTAAAGCTGTGTATAAGGCAATAAAACATAAAGTATAACTGTCGTCTGCAGACTCAATAAAAGGAAACTTTCCTTATGGCCGACGGTCAAATCGCATGAGGAACATAAACCTAAGTTGTCGTATGGCGACCCCATATTTAGTTAAAATCAAACTTCTTTAACATTTTGAGCGACGCATATGGGTTTTCAAATGTTTATTGTACGGCACTATATTTTATCACTCTGATTAATATTATAAATGCGAGACTCTGGCTGTCTGTCTGTTATGTTTTCACGGCCAATCCGAATGAACCAATATCGATGAAATTTGGCACAATTATTCCTTATACACCGGGGTAATTATAAACGTCCTGTTATTATCAACCTGGCAAATCTGTAATTTATCTTAATACAGTTGTGATGATGATCATCTTGTTTAAATAATTTATAGAATTAGTCTGTTTCTAGTTCAAGCTTGTTGCACGTGTTCAGAGGTAAAATAAATGGAGGGGACCAATTACTATATAACAATGCTTGTTTGGATAATGCTTCGCTTTGCGATTTTGTTGTGGAGTCTATCTCCTGATGATGCTTCGGTTGCGGGGCGAAACGATTGTTGAGTTTGTGATAGTGAACGTGTGTAGTGCTTGTGTATTGTGGTGGCAGTGGTGGTGGTTTGTGCATGTGTTTTTCATCCTGTATGTATCGGGTAAGAAAAAACGGATAGTGCACTATACATATAACACTAAGTATTTTTTCTATTTACTGTATCGCGGATTATAGCAAAATAATTTTATTATAACTTTTGGATTATCTTGTTGCTATTAATATTTTAATAACGGTTTTGTATTTGTAGCTATGTATGGTGTTAATATAGTTGATGGCCTTCCTTACATAATTACTAAATACATATTTACAGATAGCTTTCAGAGTGCAGATTTTGCTACTAAACTAATAAGTGTATACTAAATATATAACACACTCTCTCATACATACATACATACCTCCTACACACACTAATATATATTATTACACTTACATATTTATGTTATTTTTCTTATAGCAAATAGTAATTTAATCACATGTCTCCGGTGTCCGTCGCTTATGCCGAAATACAATTTTAAGTAGTTCGGCTAGCAGATTGCCATATTTTAAGTTAAGTCCTATTTATCATATGTAAGAAATAAATAGAATACTGTACTACTTATTGAATAATTTATGCAAAAATCGTCCCACATTAAGCTTCCCAGTACGTAATCAATTGAGCAGAACTTGCCACGCCTTGACCTGTGTGTCCAAATATTTGCGCAAAGAATTTTCATTAGCCGGCGAGGGCGACCACATGTCCGAGCCTTTTCATGGCTACTCGCTCTAAATACGCGCAAACTTCTTTCCCGTTCAATGGTGATTGCGCTACGAACCGAGTGAGGTATTTAAAGTATCCTTAAATGTTATTCACTGTTAGCAGAGAATATCACTTGGGATTGGAAGCTTTTATTTAAATTCAAATTATATAAAAGTACCAGCCTGTTACAATCCCACTGCTGGGAATAGGCCTCTTCTCTCCGTTTCTGGAGAGAAGGGTTGGAGCTAAGACCTACCACGCTGCTCCAATGCGGATTGGTAGGTTACACATATCTCCAGAATTCTCTAGAGATATGCAGGTTTCCTCACGATGTTTTCCTTCACCGAAAAGCGTGTGATAAATTGCAATTATCAATTAGACACATGAGTTCTAATAGAAAAACTCATTGGTACCTGCCCGGGTTTGAACTCGTGTTCCCCTCGAAAGAGTCGTACGGTCTCACCGCTGGGCTATCACAGCTTATCCAAATATATCAAATTATGTCAAATTATGTACTTACTATAAATTATTATTTATTTAAATTCAAGTTAACATGTCAACAAGTGTTTTTGAATTTTAAACTGCTGCTGTTACGGACAAATACTCCTACCGAGAAGAAACACATGAAACTCGGTGAAGTTCTTTTCATAAAAATGGTTCTTTTAACTACTTACATTTTGTTATTGCTGCGTGTATCTGGTATCCTGTATCAGCCACCTTTTATTTTTTTTCAAACTGCTGTTATTGAACAGGAACCGCAAGCTTATGTTTCCTTCTTTGTCTATTATATACATCCCCAATATTTTTATAATTATGTATATTCTTATAGTTAAAAATGAAATTATTAAAAATAAATGATAATTATAATAATCTATTTTATCTACAAAGTCTTTCACAAGTCCTTTGGAAAGGTCAAGTCTTGGTTTCGAAGTTTGGTTTGTAAAATTGCTCTAAGAAGATCCAAACAGGAACTCAAGGATTGTTTTTTTTAGTATAATTCTAATTATTAATTATACTCAGTTTAGTCCTCGTCAATGCTTTCTTAGACGAGAATGCTAACTTATGCTATCTCTTTCCCTCTTGTTGTACTTCCGTATATTACTTTATCTCTGTATAGACATCGGAATAGCTATTTTAAATTGATGCTATGGCAATGACAAAATTGATTGTCCAATTTTCTTTGTGCTTATATAATTGTATAAGCTTCCACTAGCAATATCAAAATATACTATATATATATTTTTAAGGAAGCTTATATAGACAAGCTTTTAAACACAAAAAATAATACTTGGAAATGAATTTAGCACAGGCCATAAAAAAGACGCCATAATTTACCATCCTTCGTGTTGATTTCTAACATTACTGTTTTTATTTTCGATTATTTTCTATTTTATTTGTAGAATAGTATTTTTATTAGTAATAACTCTTTTTTTCTTTTTATTTTATTATTGCTTTTTTTCTTTGTGATATAATGACCACAACGTTATTTACCTTATTTTATTATACATGCTGGGTAAGCCTTTAAGTGGGATATATAATATAAAACTATAATTTACAAATGTATATTAGTATAAGTTAAACCAAATTGTATATCACGTTGGCTTCCTAATAAATAAATAAATAACTACTACATCGTAACTGGTATCTTAATATCTTTGACTCTTTTATGGTATAAGTATTTTATAAAATATACAGTCAAAATATATTAAGCGTATAAACGTTTCGAATCTTGGCGCATTTTCAAATTGCTTACTGTATATTGGGTCAGCATTTGGCAAACGGGCTGACAGATCGTTTGTTCTTCTAGCTTTTATTTACAAACTAATTGATAAGTAAGACCAGTAAACAGAATGTTTCATAGCGAAATCCTTTCTTTATACGCTTTATACACTATATGAGTTTCAATACAATTAAGCTTATATAATAATGAAAGTGCATATTTAGACATATAAGCTCTTAAGAGATATAGGATATATAAACGTGCTAAATAATTTAAAATGTGTGTGTGTGTGTGTGTGTGCGTGTTCGTTTGTAACGCTATCATGACATACATCGTTGGGTGGTTTCCCAATTCTGCATCTTTAAGTGCGATGAGCTTTGTAGATAGCTTTAGCTGTTTAAAGGAATTGATGTTTTTACGCTGAGGTCGAACGGCTTAACTTTATTGATAATATTAGTATAAAATGTAGAAAATAAAGTTAGCTTGTAATGACTTTAGGGGTTGAATTTATTTCATGAAATTAAAACACCGTTGATAGACTAATCTATCTAATGATAGCCGTTAGATCTAAACGTACTTGCTGAAAGTACGTTTCGATCTCAAGGTCATCTATGGCCATTTACATTATTTGTGTTTTCAGGGAATCTTCTGTTTCGTTAAAAAATATAGATCATGATTGTCTAACCTAACCTTCTTAAATTGAGGGATAGAGTAACTTTAATTTTATTATTTTTCTAAAATTAATTTAAACATATTTTTCTAGTATCATAAACTAAATGGTTAAACATTTTTTTTTACCTCGAGTGCTATTTATTCACGCTTTATACTATTAAAGCCGAAAATTACGGAAAAACAACCTTTTAAAAATAAAATTTGTGACATTTATCTGAAGAAATAGATATATTTTGATAATGACAGAAATAATTTTCAAAGTTCAAAATTTTTCCTTAGTTTTTAACGAGAACACTCTCGTTACTCTCGCCGAACGAAACAATTATTTTTGCGGATATCCCTAATATGAAATATAAAATTTTATGATAAAGCTTACATAAGAAAAGATTGGAAATATGGTCTTTCAATATGGCAACACTCTACTAGCGAGCAATTGAAAATTATATAACAATATGGAATACAATATTACTTATACCTAATATATACCTTACGTGTCATTTCATTCAAATTTCGCAATGAAGACGTCAAACTGAGGGTCTGACAACGCCCTCTCGTTTCACATAGCTGACGTGGCATGTAGTGTTCGCTCTGATGGATGATCCCTTGCACGACGGTTTTGCGTTTAACCAAGCTTATTTTAGGCAGAATTTGCGTATATCGATAATAGTATATTTGAAACTATTATTTAACAAGGAAAGGTGAAAGGATAATACAAAATAGTGCGAACATATAACGCAATGTTTATATTAAAGCATACTGTCAGCATTGCATATAATCATGATACCTGGTTAAATTTTAAAAATAAACACGGCGAAGAAGATAATTTATAATCAATTATTAATGTCAGACTAATAGATTATTATTATATAATTATAATTATTAATGTCAGAGAATAGACCACCCTCTTTCTTACCGAGGTGTCGTAAAAGGCGACTAAGGTAAGTTGACGTCAGGCAGGTGGCCGGTCGTAAAATACATAGCCAAATCATGTGACAACATGTTTGTAACATGTTGTGCGACCCCACTTATAGTAGGCAGTAAGGGCAGGATGATGGTCATGATGATGATGATATTAATGACAGATTAATTCTGTTTTAAAATTTCGAATTATTAGTAAATTCATTATTGTTAACTTTTTATGACCTGTACAGCGCAAATCATTCTGCAAGTGTCACATAAAATTAATTTATGTGTCTTCAATTTCAAATCCCATGCTTAAGTTTCCAGTGTAAAACTATGAGCCGATAAGGATACATATGTATGTTTCATTCAAAATTTTTAAGTAGATAAGTAAATTAATAAGGTGTCATCTTTTTTTGACAGTCTTCTTACAACAATAAAATTCAAATCTATGTAAAATATTAATGAAAAACAAATAAAAACACAAGACAAGTAAACACCTCCCCTTTCCCTAAGAAATCATCTAGTAAATTCATAGTACTGAATTTTCACTTCATCATAAATTCTACAGGGAGCCTGTATACCCCCAAAACGTTAAAGGTTTAGTAAACCTGTCTAGACGCATAAGCAGCGTAGTGGATATAAGTTCTCATTCTCCACTCCAAAGAGAAAAAGGCCATTCCTCAGATCACTACATTAAGTAATTGAGTGAGTTACTTGAGTGTATAATAATTTAATACTAACCAAATGTCCCTCTGAGATGGCACTTCTAAAGTCAATGTCATCAAAGGGTTCCCTTAAAGGTTGTCCCTTCGACTGTCAGTGACAGATAAAAAGTATTTCCAGAATATAAGCGAGGTGTGCCCTTCGTCAGCGTATTTACTCACCCCGAGCTGTTTGCTCCTTTACCTAAAACTAACCATCGTTATTTGGGTATAAATTATAAGCGACGGCTTCTAAGCTACTTTCCTCTTGACGATATGCGTATTAAATTCTGTCATGTGACTATATTATACTAGTAGCGACCTGGAAAAGTCCAGCGGTGAGAACGTGCTACATCTTGAAGAAACCCGACATGGGCGTAGCGAGGTACGGGCAAGGGGCGGCAGCTGCCGCCCCCTTACAGTGAAAACTGACACACTGGGAATCTGACAACTTGCAACATAGTGACACTATAAAAGGCTTCCATTATATATAGTAATGACAAAAAAGTAATAATATTTAATATTGATAAATATCTAAATCTACTTAAACAGTATAGTCTAGTATTCCCCTTCCCCCTCCCTGTATAGAATTCTGGCTACGCCCTTAAACCAGCATATCTCTAGAGAATTCTGGGGATAAGTATAAATTGCCAATTGCCATTGGAACAACGTGGTGGATATTAACTTCAACCTTTCTCTCAAAAAAGGAGAGAGGAGGCTTATGCCCAGTTTAATGCGATAACCATTAAAATTGTCCCCAAGGTGGTTTATGCATATGGTGCTCATGATATCAGAAATAATAAGGAAATCCTGATTAAATAGGAGGATGAAAAACATATTAAATTTGATTTTAAACTTCTATAGTTTACTACTTGTACCACACATTCTTATCGATTTCCAAATCGCGTTTCTAGTATAAATATTCCTTACTCTAGCATTATTTTATCTTATCATTACTATATTTGAACAGGCATTACGAGAATTCTGTACAATAATAACTTGCCTGTTGTTCTGAAATAGGCAAGTAATTATTGCACATATAATATATTATTATATGTTTTAATAGCGTTATTTTGTACTTCTAAAAAGAAATGTTTAATTTAATACCAATAATTTGTGATTTTTAACAATAGTATGAATGACTTTGATAAAAAATATTCAGAGTTTTCAGTAAAAGCATAATCATAATAACGACTAATTTGAATAATCGGGAGGTTATTAATAAATGCGAGTAAACAGTTTATAGACTAAGGCGTTACTTTGCGGAGGTCTATTCTATTAAAAAGTAATGAAAATATTGTTTTGCTATAATCTACAATAAAATAAAATATATATAGATTCGTAAAAACTCATGCCCGACGAGACGAGACGAGACGAATAAGTGCATTGCTTGGGTATTGTTGTGTTATTGGTGGTGAGTAGTGTATAAGTTTTTACGGATTCTGCATGTACCAGGTATGAGAACGGATAGTAGACTCTACAATATATATATTTCTTTTTGTCGCAGATAATTATGTAATACAAAAGTTATATCAAATATATACTCATAGTAGGTTTCGTGGAATAAATAGGCTTACATCTAGTATGAAATTCACTCGTTCCGTTCGTTTTAAGGGTAGAAAGGCTCAAGGGATTCGGAACGTCTCCATCACGTAAGCCCGAACTCGAATCTTCGCTTTTCGGATTTCATCTGTCATAATTTTCTCGCGAAAAAGCTTTAGCTTTTAAATAAAACTTGCCATCGTTTGTGGATCGTTAAATTGTTTCATAATATAAAAACAGGCTTTGTATATTTAAATGTAATAGTATATTTTATAATCAGCGTAAACATTAAATTGCCGGGATGGCCAAACGATGACACATCAACTATTATCTACCATCCACTCCATCCATACCATCCACTCCATATCTAACATCCCCTCCACGATCTCCTGATGATGCTTCGGTTGCGGGGCGAAACGATTGTTGAGTTTGTGATAGTGAACCTGTGTAGTGCTTGTGTATTGTGGTGGAAGTGGTGGAGGTTTGTGCGTATGTTTTTTACGAATCCTGCATGTAACGGGTATGAAAAAACGTATAGTTCACTATACATTTAGCACTATATATATTTTCTATTTACTGTATCGCGGATTATAGCAAAATAATTTTATTATTACTTTTGTATTATGGATCTCCGCAAAGTAACGCCTAATTCTATAAATTATTTACAGACAGACAGATGGAACAAACTTTCGCAATGCATATATTTCTACGGATAGCAATTTAATGTTTAGAGACCAGCTATATTAACGTCTTATTCTATGGGATGAGCCCGACTTGTTTCGAACCCATACGGGGCTCTTATCCATGAGCCTTCAACTGATGAAATAGGCCGGTCTCTTAACATTAATTATGAATACCACGATAGTTCAAATTCAAAAATTTTCATATTTAATGCTTAAGGTAATTAGGTCGTTTAATTATTGTAGAAAATCGTAATTAATTCACATAAGTAGTATTATTTCAATTTTATAAAATATCCAATAATATAAGCTTTCTAAAAATTCAGTTCTCAATTCTTAGCAGATCATGCTTGAAACTAATATTTAACTGCTTAAAACTGAAGTACTATCTTATTTTTGTGTAAAATTACACTTAAAATAAAGTAATTTTAGAACTTCATTTACTGAGCACAGTATTCGGTCTGCTTTATTATGAATAAATCACATAGACTCAGTGTTTGGAATTTAATCCCGCTCGTATCTCGATGTTGGATTAGTTTCTGCCAAAACGTACGGAGGTCTTGCATTCATTATTGGGGAATGCAGGCCATGTTTCAGCGTCCGGTTGGAAGGGGCGGTTTTTCCATTCCCCCAAAAGCAAGCTTGTACAGGAATTCTATAGAAACATCTCCAGTTGTTATTGCGCACTCCAATTATGGGGACATACATAAATGATTTGTCATCCCTTTTCAAGGATTTCAAAACGTATGCCATACCTTTGCAATAATAAAAGACGGATATTTATTAATTACGCATGAGTTCTTTTCTAAATGTACTATAATAGTTTAATTAATATATATACTAATAGATTTTAGTTTTATTTGGATAATTTGGATCAGAATAAATGGGGATGTGGCCTAAAATTATTGTATTGACTTTATAGATCCATTGTTTAATCTGTTTATTTTAATTGACAGTACGCTATTAGGTAATGGATTTTAAAATGACACCAAGTGGACGGAGCGAACGCAAAAGCATTGTTAAGAAATGATTTGAAGATTTTTTTCAAATTGTTGATGAACGGTTAATATATACTATTTAGAGATTTATATTCTACTATTCATAACCAAAATATGGAGTCCAGTACAAAGAACGGGTAACTCTATGCAATTACATGCAATAATTAATCTACAGTTTTAGTAAGGTCTAAAGAAATACACAGTCATTATCCACTGTTTAGAAATATTTATTAAAATGATTATAGTTTAAACTAAAAGACTTGATTTTATTTTAATGAGAAGTTGGGGTTGAAGTTATTATTGGGGGTTTAAAGGAATAGTCGAAGCCAATTGCATTAAATAACGTTAAGTTTACTTTCTTAGCAAACAGCAGGACACGATGAAATCAGACTCTGTCATTCGACTGGCTTGTTAGGGCTAGTTAGCCTTGTTAGTTCAAATCAATTCATTGAATATTGATGGCCGACTCTATTTCTGTTTGAATACTCCATACTCTATATTCTATTTTATATTTAAAATCGTTTTACAAGATTTTATATCATTTGTAAGTTACTAGTGATGATATACGGATCTGAATCTTGGTTGATAAATATAGTTCTCATAAGAAACGCAACCTAGCAAGCTTCAAGCAAGATTAAATCCACAAGATTTGCAGTTATACTAAAAATATTTATATACGACATAGAATTACCTATCATCCTGATAATATTCTAATGCTCGGCAAAAGCGTTTACCCTTGAAGAAAACCATAATAACCACATAAAAGATAGATATATGTTGTCGCGGACTTTACTGCTACGGTACATCATCTTTGTGTAACTCTAATGGTTTAGGCAGCGTACGCCGAGATAGCTCTCAGAGGCCAGATTTTTTTCGACTTTATTGACATGTATTGTTATATTACATAAAATCATTACAAATTGTAGCCTATATGTTATTCTGATGTACAACCTATATAACTGTAAAGTTTCATCCAAATCCGTCCAATAGTTTTTTCGTGAAAGAGTAACAAACATCCATCCATACTCACAAACTTTCGTATTTATAATATTAGTAGGATATATTTAAAAAAATACAAGAAAACAATGTTCCATGATTAATTAGTTATTATAGTCATAATGCCGGCAATTGCTAAAGCTGAACGCGTATAAAAGCATTTGGTATCTGAATAAACGTTGTAAAGACGTCAAATTCACATGTTCGCGTACACATTAACATGCATACGAAAATGAAATCGCGTCGACATGCTGTTGAATCAGTAAATAAGTTCCGGTACAAATATCCGGTGCCAAGTGAGCCCGTTATACGTCTATGTGTCTCTTTCTTTAATATACAGAGTGAAGAAGAGGTGAATACTTGTAGGCTTTAGCCCCATAAGATTGTAGGTGATGATTGACAGAGCAATCAACGTTTTGATGCACTGTGTATGCAAATACAGTGGAAATGTAAACGACAGTGATTAACCCGTTGGTACAGGTGGTAGTGACTCTGCCTTAAGCTCAGTGTGACCTTGGTTCGATTCCCTCCAAGGCCTAACATTTTCCATTAAAAACAATCAGTAGGTTCTTCGAGTCTAGGCGCCTATAATATAAAAACTGACTAATACCTAGATGATAGGCCATCTTATATTTGAATTCTGTTCAGAACGAGCTATCTAAGTGTAATTAATAGAATTAGGCGTTACTTCGCGGAGATCCACATGCATCAACCTCCACCACTGCCACCACAATACACAAGCACTACACACGTTCACTATCACAAACTTAACAATCGTTTCGCCCCGCAACCGAAGCATCATCAGAAGATAGACTCCACGACAAATCGCAGAGCTTTGCAATACTTGTCGTGGAAATTTAGCAGTTTAGATTATTAATTATAGTTAATTAAAATATAATTTTTATTATTACTTTTATATCTAAGTGTATAAATTTTACGCTATTTTATGATCTTAGTTATCTATCTTAGTTGCAAATCCCATTTTAAACTTATTATTATAGCCATAAGATTAGAGCTTCATTGATATTCTTAAAGAAAGTTATCGCAAACTAATTAAATCAATTTAGACAAGTTGCCGAGTAAAGGTGTAAATGTCCAATTTAACAAGACCTCTGTTTCTTAACACGTTTAACACAATGGCAGTTCGCATTGAAATAGTTTTGAGTATCGGAATATTTCGCACAAGGTACTAAATCTCATAACATTTATTACTTTTATCAGATGCGCAATTAATTAAATATAACAATTTTGTGAGGTAAATTAACATTTTAATTGCTTCTACATAATAGTAAAACGTGTGCCTTTCTTTAATGGGCTCTTTAATATCAATTAGAAAGTGAATGAATATTTCTTTAAATACATAACTAATTGATAATGCACGCCTTTTTATATGAAAACTTTTGCTTTCCTATGAAGTCAAACATCGGGCTAAAACCTGTATAAAAGTAAAAAGTAAAGTAACGGCCTGTTACTATATGCCCACTGCTGGACTAAGGCCTCCTCTCTCCTTTTTTGTAGAGAAGGATTGGAGTTAAGACCTACCACGCTGCTTCAATGCGGATTGGTAGGTTACACATATTTCACATATCCGAAGCTGTGATAGCCTAGCGGTGAGACCGTGCGACTCTCTAGAGACGACATAGGTTCAAACCCGGGCAGGCACCAATGGGTTTTTCTATTAAAACTTATGTGTCTAATTGATAATTGCAATTTATCACACGCTTTTCGGTGAAGGAAAACATCGTGAGGAAACCTGCATATCTCTAGAGAATTCTAGGGATATATGTAACCTACCAATCCGCATTGGAGCAGCGTGGTAGGTCTTAGCTCCAATCCTTCTCTCCAAAAACGGAGAGAGGAGGCCTTAGCCCAGCAGTGGGCAAGTAACAGGCTGTTACTTTACATATCCCTAGAATTCTCTAGAGGTATGCAGGTTTCCTCACGATGTTTTCCTTCACCGAAAAGCGTGTGATAAATTGCAATTATCCATCCCTAAAGAAACCTTGGGAATATATATATTTTGTTAAGTATTTTAAATGTCATAAAGTAAAATATTCTCCAATAAAACTGTTCTTGATGAGTAATTTAAAAGAATTATTTTGTAATTGTATACAAACCTACAATAACTTACAAATATATGAAGTACCAGCTAAGCGTCTTTCATTCGAGTCAATTTAAATGTAAGAATTCCTCAACTAAGTCTCCTGTTTTTCCTGTTCTTCATGAAAAAATTTGATTTTTTTATGCCTTGGTGGCCCGGTGTATAAGCTTCGATTATGCCAAATTTTATCAATATTGCTTTATCGGGTAAGTCGTGAAAGCGCAACAGACAGACATAGAAAAAGTTAAGCATTTACAAATATTTCAGATACTGTTCACACAGATGGCATTCGTTATAACATAACACGGCCTGAGAGCAATCATCATAATGGATTTTCAGCAAGTCATAAGACGTCTAAATCGGCAAAAAATCCTGCAAATATCCTTCCCCTTATCTAGGGGCCGCCCTCGACACCTGCTGTTCGCGAAATGTGCACTGATGTGCTAAGTTCGTTGTTACTATATTTTTCAAATGCCGTCGTTTATAAAAAAAAACTTTTAGAGTAATTTTTGTGCAAATGAAAATATTGCAATGCATTTTTTTGGACCCGTTTTAATATAAAATACAAAAGTAAAATTAAAGACTAGATTTTATTAGATTTGTTAGCTATTATTATTCTACTGGTTAAAAAGCTGAATTTTAATTCGTTCTAAGAGAAATAAATATAATAAACAAGTGGTATTGCAATTAAATTCCAGCCTGGAACAGAAGTTCCAGCCTGGAACTAATGGAAATAATGGAAAAGTTTGTAAATTCAGAAGAATTTACAAACTTTTCCATTATTTTTTATATCTTTTCATATAAAGTCGAATTATGTTGAATTCATGTAAAATATAGTCGATTCTTCTTGCAATTTTATATATACTTGCAGGCCCATTAGACAGACGTAGTCATTCTAAATCTAGTTGGAATAGTATATTTTTTACGTTACACAGTCTTATAAAATCCGCCGTGTGGTGTCCGGCTGAGTAGAATAGACCGCCCTCATTTCTTAACGAGGTGTTGTAAAAGGCGACTAAGGTAAGTTGAAGTCAGACAGGCGGCCGGTCATAAAATACGTAGCTAAATCATATGACAACATGTTTATAACATATTGTGCCGATTCCACTTAGAGTGGGATAAGGATAGGAGGATGATGATGATGAGTTTAATAAAATAGCTAGCTAAAAATAATAAAACGTATAATAAACATCGCTATCAAATTATACAATACGCATAACTAATTATACCTTAGAACCATCAAATAATCAACAAAATCATATAAATATAACCTAAATACCCATTGGGCAACTTGATATGCATAGGTTTTTACTCTCTATTTAGCAGTGAATCTTTGCATGTGTTGAATTTACTAGTGGACTTTTAATATAAAGCAATTACATTGTTTAGTGTTTAACTTGTCTTTACTTTAATTTTGAGTGTAACTATTAATTAATCATCATCATCCTCCTGCCCTTATCCTACTCTAAGTGGGGTCGGCACAACACGTTACAAACATGTTGTGACATAATTTGGCAACGTATTTTACGACCGGCCGCCTGCCTGACGTCAACTTATCTTAGTCGTACTTTACGAATCCTCGGTAAGAAATGAGGGTGGTCTATTCTACTCAGCCGGATACCACACTAACTATTAATTAATGTAAAACATTATCTAATCATCTATTATTATTTGTTATTAAGTCTTGCTCACGATCTACACTACAATAAAGCTTCATTTATTTGCTTCCTACATGAATGTGCCAATAGCGACGGGTGCAAGTGTAATTTTGTAACCCTCGAGTTACGGCGTCGAGCGACATCCACTCGTGAAAAATAGCTCTGAATATTAAGCGATTTGTTATACCTAAGTACGGTTTCATTGCACCTATTGGATAGAACCTTATGCATTTTTGCAAGATACGTGAAACGAACAAAAGGTAAGTTAAACATAAATTAGGTTTCCAGCTGCACGTACGTAAATATTCGAAGAAAGTAGTAGAAGTGATTTATAGAAGCAGGCGTTACTTTGCGGAATTCCGTATTACAGAAGCTATAACAGAACTACTTTGCTCTAATCTTCTTTTGTTAAGAGAATATATGTAATGCTAAATGTACGCCGTGTGGTATCCGGCAGAATAGAATAGACTACCCTCCTCTCTTACCGAGGTGTCGTAAGAGACGACTAAGGTATGTGCCGTGTGGTATCTGGCTGCATAGAATAGACCACCCTCAGTTCTTTACGAAGTGTCGTAAAAGGTGACTAAGGTAAGTTCACCTCAGGCAGGCGGCCGATCGTAAAATACGTAGCCAAATCAAGTGATAACATGTTTGAACATGTTGTGTGTGAGTGGAATAAGGGCAGCAGAATAATGTTCGAAGCGTGTATACTTGACTTGATTCTGACGAAGGAATTAACGAATGCTACGAAAAAGCGTAGCTTTCGTAGCTACGCTACTATGTCCAATCTACACATTATAAAACAATCTCCCCAAAAGTTGTCTGTCTGTGATCGATTTTCAAAAAATTTACTGAAAGGTTTTTTGTACAATCTACACTAAAAGATAGTGCAAATGTTGATAAAGGTTTAAGTTAGTAGTAAAATTTAAATTCCCGAGGCGTCGGTATTTTTGCGGGTAAAAACTTAGTAACACACTGATTTCTACTCGAGCGAAGCCGTATGTTCAGCTAGTATAATAGACTAGTGGAAACCTGACTTCTTTTGCGCCAATTTAAGTGTTTAAATAAAGTAATATGTTTTTGTCCCTGCTTCCCTAGAGAAAAATAGATTTTTTTATCATATACGTTACCTCGGTGTAGCAATAAGCTTTATTTGTAACAAATTTCATCAATAATGGTCCACATTATTAACTATGAAAGCGGATTAGGCAGATAGAATTTTAAATTATAATATTAGTACCGAAAATGATTATAATTTTAACGTTGGTAAACAATCCCTTGAATTCTTAACCTTACCGTGAACTTAGGTTTTTTAATGCCTTTTGAAATAAACGAACATATTTTCCGCGTCCTCTCTTAAAGTGAATGTTTCTTGTCTTGCCTGCCTCTTATATTGTTGTCTTGGGATATGATAAATGATGCAAAAGTTCTCACAGTTGAAAAAATAAAATAAAAAACAATGAAGATCTAAAGTTTATACGTAATAACGTTGTAGCATAAATAATGACGTGAGTTTTAGCTATTTTACGTATTCAAATTACAGTCAAACTTTAAAGTATCAAAGCTAGAAATCTAGCGCTGGGTACAACTTTAAAAATATAACACCGAAGTTACGGAGTGAAACTCTATACAACTGCACTTGACACTTGAAAATAAAATTCACGCCGGCACAGAATGCTTTCCCTACCTCGCTCTTAACAAGATTTACGCACGTTACAAGTTTCGAGTGCCGAATAAATGAAGTTTGTACGTGAAATTAGATAGAGGTTGGGATTTTATTTTGTGCTTATATTGCGTGCTTACTATTAAAGTGACTTAATTCAAATCAAATCAAATCAAAATAATTTTTATTCAAGTAAGCTCTTTTGAGCACTTTTGAATCGTCAAGGATCAATATGATTAATGAAGCTACAAGTGGTTCGGAATGTTGCTCTTACCGAACCAGCAAGAAACTCGGCCGTCAATCTTTTAAACATTTTCAATTTTACATTATTAAACCGCAGACTTGTTTGAAGTAGAAGGGTTTTTTACCAAATCTAGACATTTTTATCATACAAATAATGTTCAATTTTGTAATATGCTTTACGTATATGCATATCTCTTACACTTATTTTAAACTTTCTGTAGACTAGTCTAGTATGAATTGCCGAATTTTATTGTAAAAGCGAATACCTAGAAAGTAAAAAAAGGTGTTTTTGGCAAATGGCAATAAAGTGAAGCGTTAGCGCCTATAGAACCCATGAGTGTTAAAGTTCCATAATAATATTTCCTAATATTTCCTACGTTAGCTTTATTAATAGTAAGTAGCGTGATATCCATAGATGGGATTAAAATAAATGAATAAAGTAATAATTAGATTGTATCTAAACTCAATTATGCTTAATTTTGAATTCGGTCACTTTAATACTACCAAAAATTAGTTGTTTGATGCATTTAAATAAAAATAATAATATTAAAATTTTACACGGGAATTGTAAAAATAATACGCTTAGTCTTAGTAGTAAAAAGTTATTTTTAATAATGAAATTATTTCTACTCTAAAATATTTTCTGTGAACCGGCAATTGTCCTAACTCAATTTTAAGCCAAATCACTTTTTAACGGCATTGCCCATCATTTACCGTATCAACATGTTTTATCTACTAGAAAATTTGCAAATAAATAAACATATTTAAAGTCAACTATTTTTTTATTACATAAAAATCATTGCGTTTAATACGTTCAATCACGTTTTATCTTTTCTTCTGAAAAGTTGTCAAAAATAAGATAGTTATAATAATTCGCCAGTTCACAGTCGATAGGCCGTTGTATGTGTATAGAAAACTTTAGTTAAATTTGCCGATATTATAGTCGTTGTGACAGTTTATGTAAGATCTAAACACAATGACCTTAGCAAAGTGTCCCAAAAAGTAACCCTTGAATTGAATATGAAGAAAAGATCTACAAATACATTATAGAATTTCTCATAACGTCTGCACATGTCTGAATTACGTCAGGTTATCTTCCAGTGGTGAATAAATCAAATACGTCCTTCAGTGCCGTTACTAGTAGGTACGTGAGGATAAAGACGTGACGACAACGAATTACCAAAGGACGACTGTGCCTTTTTAAGTATAGATCTTTATATCTGCACGTTTGAATTGCCTGTTGTTTTTGCTCCCATTTTTTATTGCAATATAAGTAAAAACTTATAACTAAAGATCATAATTATCGAGATTAAATTGGATATACAAATAAACTAATGCTCTCAATAGCCTTACCTACTAAATACTAAATGACTTTGCATAATCATTCATGTTCAATCATTTATTTTCTCTAATTACAACGATAAAGTTTGGAATAATATTCAGAGAGGGCAAAGCTATTGAGAGCTTTAATATTAACAATATGACCTGAGGATTCGGAAGCTTAGGTCTCAATTTAGTTAATTAATAGCTCGTAAACTTTACAGAACTTCAGAATAGTACAGGTCTCAACGCTGAACATTATACCTCTTGTAATTGTCCAATTAATTGTTAAATTTACAACGAACTGATGGGTTTCAATTGGCTTTTGTAATGTTAATGTTAACATTCCTTAATAAAATATATAAACTATGAGATTACAATCAGCATGGCGATCTATATCATCAAGTATCCGATAAGTCATGTCTACGCGGTAACATAACCCCAATCAAGAAAAAGTGTTTTATGTATATTTAGCGATTGAAGGCTGTCGTAAGCCAAAATTCCATATGCTATGTATTGTATCTACTGTATATATCGTATGTATGTATATTTAAGTCCATAGTAGCTCGGGCGATTCTAAGAAAACTGACAATTAAAGCCTCAGAATATAGAATACTTTTGTCCTGTCGTAAAATATAGTCCACTCATTAGGTTTTCATTTATATAAATTAATATAATATAAAAAATTAAAAAATTAAGGGTGTCTTCTAAACCCTTTTTTTCTATTCCCAATTTAAGTTTTCATTTACTGCATCTAAACAAGGTGCATTATTGCAATCCGAGTCAAAATATTCACCTCTTTACGAAAGGCCATTTTATTGACTTGCGATATACAATATTAAATGGTTATTGTTAATTCGTCCGTTTATAATAAACTGCGACCATCAACAGCTCCGAGTTTGAAACTCGTTGCCTATTGTGATTTTCGTGCTCAAATTAATCCTGCGGCGTGTTCGTTCGCGAAAATTATTTAGACGCTTCAAGTAAAGGATGTCTCACACTATCGAATTATCCGCAGCGATTTATTGAAACTGAATATCATAAAAATCAACTGAAGGAATAAAAGTTAAACTTAAAATGAATTCTTATTTATCTTCACAATGATTGAATTATAGATACATTGTAATGTATTATTTTTACAAAAGGTGACCATGAATTTTATCTATTGCAGATAGATCGTAATTTCACAGTTTCACAGTTCACCGCCAATACTGGTAGATGCCAAAAATGCAGAACATTCTAGTTACCGAGGTAGCTCCTCGCTACGGTTATGTTGAAAGTTATCTTATTTATTTCGATTTTTGTTTGTTTCAACAAATGAGAATAAAACACTAAAAATAAAGTACGACTAAGATAAAAATCAAAGCACCGACAGCTTGAGTTTGAGTTTAACCTAACGGATAGTGAAACTGTTGTGGTGATAGACGTGGTACATAACTCAACGATTTGTTTTGATTTTTGGGGAACTGGAGTGGAGAAGTCTTATCGAAAAACACAATTATATTAGGATTTTAGGTTACATGGGCAGATGACCTCAAAAGTCACACGAAGCCGCTAAAATTAAGCGACACAAAATCTTATAAAGAATTATGTAACCTGTGTGTTTGAAAATAGACGCTTCCAGCGCTTGAAAAAGAAGATGAAAAATGTATACGCCGCAAATCACATTTGTCAGTGTGTATTGTATGTAAGCCGCTTAAGAATCAAGTGAGGAGACTAAATGCTCGTAAATTTAGGATTTCGAGCCCCCGTAGAGTACCAATAACGTAGATTTAACATTCAACCCTTTTATTTGAACATCCAGACGGAAGGGAGGGCCGGATAGGGTTTTGGACAGTATTTGTGTATTTAGAAATAATAAAATACGCCTGATTAAACATCGTGTTTACGGATTAAACGAAAATATTTGTTTCTCGGTAATAAAGGTGAAAATTAAGGTAAATAACCTTCAAGGTACATAAACTGCCCGAGGTACAAGGTAATTTAAATTTTTAAACAATTTCATTACGTTATACAAAAAATAAGCTATTATTATTTAACTTTTACTATTATTTAAAATTAGGCTATTAAAAAAAGAAATTTAATTGTTTGATTATTTAATTAAGTAAATGTTAAAATTATGACGATTTGAGCTAATTAAGACTATATGATGGTCATAAACATTACATAGTCCTAAAAATGGACCTTATGTCTTTATAAAATAACTATAATATATGTATACTAGCTTCCGCGACTTCGTCTGTGTAAAATTCAGTATCTTGATTTAAATTTCGAAATAATATCGATCTGTTGTTCCGATGGGATATGATAGAAGCATAAAATACATTATTGCATATAGAATGTTTTCAAGGATGCAATAAAAATGTTTTAAGTGTTATTTCGAACTCCTTAAGAAAGACATTTATCAATAAATTAAGCACCTAAATCGAGGTTAAGTATTTAAGAAAACTTTCCATTGCTATTCTGTTTTTATATTCTCATACATAGCAATGTACTAAGAAGTTGGGGAGCGAGGCGTGAAAAGATTTGGTTCATCCTGAATAAAGTAGCCCCGAAAATCCCTTTAGCCTGGCTATGATAAATGGTGTTATTCTCTCAAATGCCGCATTAAAGGTGATCTTTTCAGGAAATGAAATGGTTTTAATCAATTCTATTAATAATTGCGCTGCGAAAAAGTAATTTTTTAACAAACAAGTTTTAGAATTTTTGACACATCATTCAGCTCAAGGACTTAAAAGAATTTTTTTTTTATAAGTGTTATTTTTATTTTATAAGTGTTTTATTTTTAATTTATCTTACATTAGCATAAACCAATAACGCTAAAGAATATGTACTTGCAGTTCAACATCTATATCTATCTATACTTATTATAAAATAAAGTCCCTAAAAGCTGTCTGTCTGTGTGTGTTCAGTTTTCTCAAAATCTACTGAATTAATTTTTGTATGGTTTTTACTAAACGGTAGTGCAATTCTTCGGAAAGTTTAAATTAATGTACATTACTGTTTTATGTGAATTGTGTTGAAGTAGTCGCGTGGTTGTAAAAAACTCGCCTGAAGGAGCTGTAGTCGCTTGCGCCGCGTAAACCCTAAAGTAATGTACTAAAGAGTTGTAGATCTACAAAAATATTACAAAAAAGTTCACGACGGCATGTCTCTACGAGTTTCTCTTATGATTTACTCACAATAACTACGTTTTATGTTCAACTTATGTTTAACACTTATGTTTAACAGTGATGTCTATTGCTTGAATAAGAAGATATAGTGGAAGTATGGCAAAATATTTATTATGTTATAATGATAAGTGAGCATTCAATATGTTCATTCATTCTCCTGCCCTTATCCCACTCTTAGTATGGTCGGAACAACATGTTACAAACATATTGTCTCATGATTTGGCTACGTATTTTACGACCGGCCTGACGTCAACTTACCTTAGTCGCCTTTTACGGCGCCTCGGTAAGAAATGAGGGTGGTCTATTCTACGCAGCCGGATACCACACGGCACTTACCTTAGTCGCCTGTTACGGCACCTCGGCAAAAAGGAGGGTGGTCTATTCTGCCGGATACCACACGGCAGTGAGCATTCAATATGTTATTAGGTGAAATAATTTTTCACCTTTTAATTATTTCTGTTGATAACGTAAGTCGTTAAAGAAATTAATATACTATTATGAAACTCGATTTATTATCAGCGAAATGGACAGTCGGCCAAATGTTTTGACGAAATACACTATTTAATTTCAATATTAAAAGTAAGGTATATTACGCCGTGTGGTATCCGGCAGAATAGAATAGACCACCCTCCTTTCTCACCGAGGTGTCGTAAGAGGCGACTAAAGTAAGTTGACGTCATGCAGGCGGCCGGTTGTAAAATACGTAGCCAAATCATGTCACAAAATGTTTGTAACATGTTGTGCCGACCCCACTTAGAGTGGGATAAGGGCAAAAGAATGATGATTAAAAATAAGGTATATCAGTACAAGGGATGATATGCTTGTAATAAATATCTCGGCACGACATTTAACCCTCTTATTACATACCTCGAGGGTGGAACCATCGATTGTTGTAATCACATTTGCAGCCCTTAGAGGTAACAACGTTTTTACGAAACCTAATAGAGATAAATTCGTTCATAAATGAAACATACTTAATCGTGTTACAAAAATTAATAAATAAAAATTTCAAATAATATTTAATAGTAACATAGTGAAGAGCTGTGATAGCCTAGCGGAGAGACCGTGCGACTCTTTCGAGGGGAACACGAGTTCAAAGCCGGGCAGCCACCAATGAGTTTTTCTATTAAAACTCATGTGTCAGGAATTTTCATCCAAATCCACGAACCCCTGTACGTAAGAATAGCTTCATTTCTATCGTGAAATCAGATTGTTAGCCTTTGCATATATAGAAGCCCATTCTAATATAGTATTGTCTTTAATTATCTTAGCAAATTCAATAATTTAAAGTCAATCTATAGCCAACTGACAGATATTGAACTTACATAATTTGCAGTAAATATTAAAGAGCCTACTTCAAAACTATTAAAAAGTATCCTTATGTATAAAACTTCACCATAAACTGCCTTTAGGCCTATCTCTATAATTACTATAATCCAAAGTTTTATCAAAGATGTACTCTTTAATTTACTACCGTTGCTTAATTAATAATTCAGGCAAAAACAGAGTTGCACAATCCTGTTGTACGGCCGGTAGTGTCCGTGGGCTTATCTATACAGTAGGTAACTTAAAGATGAATAAATTAACAGCATTATAGTCTCTACTACCTAGCAGATAAGATCTGCGGGAGAAGATTAGTCGACTACTGTATTTGGGCAACCAAAGGGATCAGTCTGCATTAGTCCGTTGGTACATTAATATTCTACAGTGTCGAATGTGTTTTATTTATAACAAACAGCGACCCTCCCACCACCTAGAGAATTAAGAGGTATATCCTACATGTTTATTAGACGTCTTACGTATTATATATATACAAAGCCTAAATTGTTATGAAGTCTAGACCAATTAATTTCATCCGATCCGATTCTCTGTTTTCTAAACAATTCCATTAAACATCATCATCTTCATCATTCTTCTGCCCTTATCCCACTCTAAGTGGAGTCGGCACAACATGTTTTAAATATGTTGTTATATTTAGCTAGTTATTTAAGGCAGGAGAGCTGTGATAGCCCAGCGGTTAGACCATGCGACTCTTTCAAGGGGAGCACGAGTTCAAACCCGGGCAGGCACCAATGAGTTTTTCTATTAAAACTCATGTGTCTAATTGATAATTGCTATTGCTAATGCTAATTGATAATTAATCACACGCTTTTCGGTAAAGGAAAACATCGTGAGGAAACCTGCATATCTCTAGAGAATTCTGGAGGTATGTGTAACCTACCAATCCGCATTGGAGCAGCGTGGTAGGTCTTAGCTCCAACCCTTCTCTCCAGAAACGGAGAGTGGAACCTATTCCCAGCAGTGGGATTGTAACAGGCCGCTACTTTACTTTTAAGACAGGCCTAATGTAAATTTACCTTAGTCGCCTTTTTGAACCTTTCGGTAATAAATAAGGGTGACCTATTCTACTCAACTGGATACCACACGGTGGAAACTATTATAGTAAAACAAAAATAATAATAAAAAAGTAATAAAAATATTATTTCGCTATAATCCGCGATACAGTAAATAGAAAATATATATAGTGTTAAATGTATAGTGGACTATCCGTATTTTCATACCCGATACGTGCAGGATTCGTAAAAACAAATGCACAAACCTCTACCACTTCCACCACAATACACAAGCACTACACACTATTATTGTAAACATTTCAGAGAATGTTCAACAATCTCTTTACTCGGCCCTATATCGCGACCTTCTTCGTTCTACCAACTCCAATAAATTCTTAATTATATCACCTATACTACACTATTTGTCCTGTCAATAATGTAAAAAAGAAACTCATCTCTCGGGCAATCGATTCACCACTAGGCTATGGCGTTCGATTACGAAAATGTGAGTAAAATCCTTTAATTGCGGCAACCAATGTGCGATAAACATGAATAATGTCATCCGATGAACAAGGAATGAGAAATTTTATTTTCTTACTTTGTCACCTGAATTGCAGAGATACCAGGATGAATGCGGAGGTATTTTCCAATTTCAGAAATTCGTATTTCACCCGTGCATTTGTAAACGATTTTAATTAACAACAATGCTATTTTATGAGATGACTTAGCAGGTAAAACATGAATCTTTTATTAGAGATTGTAAATTTATACACAGCAAATTATACGCATATATTATAGACATTTGAAACATATAGTACATGTTAACTATACAGTACCTATAACGTGTAACGGCCTGTTACTAACTCACAGCTGAGCAGTGAGATAGAAACCTATGCTCAGCAGTGGGATAGTAACAGGCCTCTCTCGGTTTTTGGAGAAAAGGATTGGATCTTAGACCTACCAAGCTGCTCAATGCGGATTGGTAAGTTACAAATATCCCGAGAATTCTCTAGTGATATGCAGGTTTCTCTACGATGTTTTCCTTCACCAAAAAGCGTATGACACATAAGTTTTAATAGAAAGATTTATTGGTGCCTGCCCGGGTTTGAACTCATGATCGTCTCTAAAAAGACACAAGGTCTTACCGCTGGGCTATCACAGATATAACGTGTAATGTATAAAAATTGCAGGAATGACTTCCTTGGTTATTTTGGAAAGGAAATATCCCGGCGCGAGTTAGTAATTCTTTATCTAATTCTATAAAAGATTTTAGACGCAAGTAATTATTAAATACACTATATTATCTCTGACGGCAATATAAACACAGATAAGCCAAAATTCATCTTACAGAGACTATAACAGAACTACTTTGTTATAATCCGCGTAGGTTAACAAATGCATGCAATGCTAATGTATCAAGCAGGCAAAATTCACTTACCTTATACATGCAGGACAAGTCAGCACACGTATCCCAAGACGCTTCCACTAGCAACAATGTAATGCAGTCTACAAGAGTAATAATAAGCAAAATAATTTTATTATTACTTTTGTATTATGGATCTCCGCAAAGTAACGCCTAATTCTATAAATTGCAATGCAGTCTATTGCTTATGTGCATTAATTCGCTTAACACACGCAGATTATAGCAAAGTAGTTCTGTTATAGGGTATTCCGCAAAGTAACGCCTGCTTGTATACATCATTTAAATCCATCTCTTTTTGCTTAGTCTGACTGAAGAGTTATTATGGACTTTTAACTGATTTTATAAAACGTCGTTTGAAGATTAGCTAAAAATATGTTAAATACTAAAAATGTGAAGGTTTAAAATGGTGGTATTTAAGAGAATGGCGGTAGAATCCTTTAATTGCGGTACCCAGCCCGCGATAAACATGAATAATGTCGTCCGATGTCCGAGAAGCGCTCGCACTTTATTTTCTTACTTTGTCACCTGCTATGTCGAGATAACGTACTGAATACGGAGAATTTTTCCGCCTTGGAAATGTTTTAGATTTTTAGAATTCTACTTATGCGGTAATTACGACTTTTTCAGGGTTAATCTTCTTCTATTAAGGCGGACTTCTACTGTAGGACATAGTTATAAGCTATTTCCACGTGAGATGCTATAAAGTATAAAGTATCGGCCTGTTACAATCCCACTGCTGGGAATAGGCCTTTTCTCTCCGTTTCTGGAGAGAAGGTTTGGAGCTAAGACCTACCACGCTGCTCAAATGCGGATTGGTAGGTTACACGTATCTCCAGAACTCTCTAGAAATATGCAGGTTTCCTCACGATGTTTTCCTTCACCGAAAAGCGTGTGATAAATTACAATTATCAATAAGACACATGAGTTTTAATAGAAAAACTCATTGGTGCCTGCCCGGGTTTGAACTCGTGTTTCCTTTGAAAGAGTCGCACGGTTTCACCGCTGGGCTATCACAGGTCCATGTTACAGTGAGATGCTATGCCTGTTCTGTAAAGCTATATTTCTACCATTACTACATCTTAAGAAACAGGATTTTCAAATTGTTTATAGAAAATGTTGGCCCTCGGTGGGAATCGATTTTGCGACCCGCGGAGCTGAAGGCAGGATCACTACCCACTGCGCCAATGGACGATTCGAAAATTTTATACGTGCATATTTACTTTTATACGTCAAATCAAAGACATTAAGTTCCTTTTTGTGATGGATTCATTTCCATTATTTCATTTATTCTCGTACCTACGTGTTGATTCCATTATGTCTCTATTAAGACTTAAATTCTCTTTATCATCAGTTATCATTATACGAAAAGTCGTGTTATCAAAAGCCACCTCTGATTAAGCTCATTCAACGCGCTCAGGACTAATTTCGGTTATAATACGTTGACAGCCGACACACTTCGTTTAGCGAGTCGCGGAAGGAAACTCCTAACGCCTATTTAATAGGTATCCGACGCGACGCAGCGGATTAATCTCTGTAATTCCGAGACAGACGCCTGCATACAAAACAGAGGCAGATGTTCAGGAATTAGCATTGTTTGGTCTTGCGGAAAGGAATTTTAAATAATAATACCCATTAGTGCCACTTCGTTGAGTGAGATAGCCGTTTTCTAAAGCGAATCTTGGCAATTACATTTTCCTTTTTGTTAAATAGGTTCAGAATATTTTTTTAATCTTTTTGAACATTTATTTCATCAATGTATATCCGAAATTCTGTCGATTTTCTTTGCACTTTTATACATAAATTAATATTCACTTTATTGGTGGAAGAATCTTAAATTTCATTATGATTCACAAATTTCAATATCAATCTAAATATCCGTGAATATTTTGATACTTATTTACTTTGAAAAGTTATGAACCTATAAGAAATCATGTCCAACATTTATGTCGGAGCTTAGTTAGTTTTAATCATTGACTATAATTTTATTAATTATCATATAGATAGTTAGTGAAAAAAGGCATAATCTTGATGCTTGAATCTGCGTTCAAAACGAGATTGCCTTCATATGACAACCGAAGCAAATAGCGAATATTAAAAATTTTCCACTCATTTGTTAGCCACACTATCGCTATTGAATTTAAATTCAAAACAGATTATAACAGGTAATAGCTATTCAAATTTCCATAAATAGTAATATCAGTAGGAGGCATAATTAGTTTGTAGAGTAGGTAAATAACGAAAACTGAAATTGCCAATACCAAGTATTTTCCTAATCTAATGGCTGCAACTTGTCACGCTTCGCTTAGTCAATCACGGAATTAGGAAATTTCAAATGCCCATTTAATAGTTATTTGTCTACTCAACATAATTATCCCCTTAATTGCTTATATAATAGACGCAGGTCATAATATGCTTTATTTTAATTCTTAGAAAGAAAAATGTGTTTCTTAGATATTAAAAATTGCGAAGAAACACAGTGTTTGTTGTCTCCGTTGATATCCAGATAAAGCAACGGATCGATGTGATTGATAAAATTCAAATTATTCTTGATTCAAGTACACTGTTTCAAGTAATCTTTACTCTTCAAATGTTTGCATAGAAGATTTTTGGTATAGAGATATGTATATTGACATGATTTATTTCAGTATTTTATTCCTCGCAGACGAACTCAAAGGCAAATACTTGTATATAAACATTTATACTTTACATATTAAGTCTGTGGAGTAAAATAACTAACTAATTATTACTATAATACAGGATTGTCTGTCCATGTTTATATTTCACAATTTAATGCATATTACAAGAAATCTTGCTCCTTTCCGCTACAATACTCGGTAGGTTCCGATAGGAAATGTACCGGAAACGTGTATTGGAAGTTCGAAATGCTCATTGTTAAGGGCAATTTCAAAATATTCTCCTATTATTATATTTTAATCCATTTTATATTTCTGTTCTTTTATAGTCCTAAGCTTAACATATAGTGTAAGTAGGTATAAATACTTACAGAATCTATGGGTGTATATCTCGTTAACGGTATGGTGGTATTAGCAATTAAAAGTAATCCATACTCATTGGGTCGTTGGTACAGTGGGCAGTTAACCCTGCTTTCAGCTCAGCGTGTCGCAGGTTCTATTCCCGTCGAGGGCAAATATTTTTTAATTACAATTTGTTGCGTCTTCGAGTCTCTGTGTATTTACTAAAAAATATGTATATTTACCATTTGTCTGTCGCCCATAACACAAGTTCTAAGTAACTTGGGAGTGGAACTACATTCATCCAGATTGTAATTGTCCCATATATTTATTGATTGTGCTAGGTATATAGTATAATATATACCTAGCACATTATATTATATTATAATTAAAGGAAGTCCGTTAGATTGCTCGATTTTAGAAACGTTTGAACGTTTTGAAATGTTTTGTGAATTTAGTTATATATGAAGATTAGTTTCAGTCGTTTACGCATAGATAAGATCAAACTCTTAAGTTCTTAACCAAAATCATAGACCTTTATTCCTTTAGCGTTATTCAAACTATGTCCTTAGCTCCAATTCTTCTCTAAGATAAGCTAATCCCTTCTTTCCAAAGAGATTTTTGCCCAACCACCGGATGGACATGCACTTTAAGTATAATTAAAAATCAAGTAAAACCAAGAGTATATTCTGAATTATAGAGTTCGTATTTTTGGTAATTTGAAAGGTCTTATAAATGTCGAAACCAACCAGATAATACGATTAACTAAATACACCAGGCTTGAGGGTATGAGAAATAACAACGACAAACAGCACTTAGACACCCCAAGACTACACAAGTATTTGTACAAACTTGCTCTGCAATGTCGACGGGGTCTACGTACACATCAAGTAGACACCGAGTTCCTTCAAAACGCAGACACATTCCTGTCTAACATCAACACGCGAGTTTTTTCAAACCGTTAAAACATTTATTGAATTAGGCGTTACTTTGCGGAGATCCATAACAAAAGTAATAATAAAATTATTTTGCTATAATCCGCAACACAGTAAATAGAAAATATATATAGTGTTAAATGTATAGTGGACTATCCGTATTTTCATACCCGATACGTGCAGGATTCGTAAAAACACACGCACAAACCTCCACCACTTCCATAACAATACAAAGCACTACACACATTCACTATTACAAACTCAGCAATCGTTTCGCCCAACCGCAGCATCATCAGGAGATAGACTCCACGACAAAATCGCAAAGTTGAAAATACGGATAGTCCACTATACATTTAACACTATATATATTTTCTATTTACTGTATCGCGGATTATAGCAAAATAATTTTATTATTACTTTAGCGTTAAAACATTCTTATACATAATACAAAAGTAATATCATCATCATCCTCCTGCCTTTATCCTACTCTAAGTGGGGTGGGCACAACATGTTACAAACATGTCACATTATTTGGCTACGTATTTTACGACTGGTCGCCTGCCTGACGTCAACTTACCTTAGTCGTATTTCACGACACCTTGGTAAGAAATGAGGGTGGTCTATTCTACTCAACCGGACACCACACGATGGGTCAATTTACCTTAATCGCCTTTTACGACACCTCAGTAAGAAATGAGGGTGGTATATTCTACTCAACCGGATACCACACGGTAGGTCAACTTACCTTAGTCGTCTTTTACAACTCGGTAAGAAATGAGGGTGGTCTTTTCTACTCAGCCGGATACCACACGGCATATAATACAAAAGTAATAGAAAGTATATATAATCTAAATGTAGAGTGGACTATCTGTTCTCATACCCTTTGCGATTTTATAGTGGAGTCTATCTCCTGATGATGCTTCGGCTGAAACGATTGTTGGGTTTGTGATAGTGGTGGAGGTTTGTGCATGTGTTTTTACGAAGTCTGCATGTATTGGGTATGAAAAAACGGATAGACTTTACATTATAATATATTTTCTATTTACTTTATCGCGGATTATTAAAAAAAATGTTATCATACTTATTATACATGTCTATCTTTAAAAAACTTTAACTTGTTTAGAGGGTATTTAAATCGTCTAGGGCGATATGGTCTTGTATAATTTACATTAGGCACGCTCGTTTGCAATATTTCTCTGTTAAACGGTTTGCTTCATTTATAATATTTTTGTATTTTTAACTTTTTCACTGACTCTTTCAAAAGCGTGGGTGTCCTACATGAGAATACCCCTCTCCAGTAAACCCAAAAGTTACTTGGCTATAGAAACTGTACAGATTAAATCGTATATATATGTTCTATAGGTATAGGACTGGTATTAAAAAAGTTATTGATTAATCTACACAAGTTCATGACAGCAATTCTATAGCCAACTAAAAATTTAGGACACCTTTTAAGTGGGTATGAACCTTAAAAACGTTACAAGGCCACGGATCAGAGTATCGCTTCTGTAAATAATCCAAAATTAATGAGCTTGTAATTAAAGCTATGTTTGGACAAACATAGGGACGCGCTCACATCAAAGGAATAGGAGGAAGATTAAACAGGGATGCGTCTGCGCCACGTGCCAGTATTAGAGAATATTTTGCGGGACAAACAAAATGATACAATCATATAAATTTAACAAAAGTCTTATTGCGTTGCAATACAGTCGATTTTACACTGGCTAAATGAACGCACAGTACAAATTCCGTAGTTTATTGTGCAAGTTGACATTGCAACTAGTCTCGACTATCAAGGGATTTCGTATGTAATAGGGTGTCTTACCAACAACCGTTTAAAAGCAGATAAAGCTGTGCAAAGTCGTACAAAATTGTGTTTTGTTATCGCCCAGAGATTGTTTCGATTGTAGCCTCGGATAACGTTTAATATCGCTGGGCGACAAGCTAAAATTTTGGTGAATCGGACATTTATGGGTGCGATGAAAAAAGTTTTTAATTAATTCTTAGTCATCGTTATTTATATTATCGATAAATATATTTTTGAGGTATATAGATAGGTTATGTACATATATTTTTATATGAACTTTATCCTGCAATCTGATTCCTGTAAGGTTCGCGAAACCATAGATTCACTTCACTTTCTAATAGAATGAGTTCATATCATCCATCTAGACTTCGTAATGATATAATTATTATTACTGATATAATTGTAATCTACATCACATCACAGAGTTTTGTCCATGTAAATCCCACACCCATTGGAAATTTAATATAAAAACGTAACTCTCCAAGACCTCTTTTATCTTCTACTGAAAGTACCATCAAAATCGGTTCAGCCGTTCCGGAGAATGCACTATTCTATCTAAACTTTTCTCAAAAATTGGGATTGCATAATTCCATTCTTGCAATTAAGTAAAAACGGTATAAAAATCTGTTCTGAGGGTTATGAACATATTAATCACACAGAGGCAGACAACTTTTAAGCACTTTATTTTAGATTATATAATAGACAAAGTAGGAACCGACATAAGCTTGCGACTCCTGCTTTGCGCCTAGCAAAAGTACGTAAATCGTTTGTGGGTTTGGGTATAAGATTCTATAACAAAATTCCGAAATCAATTTTGGCCATGCCATTACAGCAGTTTAAAAACACTGTTAAAATCGAGGCTAATACAGAAAGCCTACTATACTGTTGAAGATTACTTAGATGATAAGGATATGTGGATTTAGGTGCACTTCTACCCTGTACAAAACAGAAATAAATAAATGTAACTAGTTTTAAGATTTATATTTTTAAAAGAGCTACCGCCGAGTTTCTTGCTGGTTCTTCTCGGTAGGAACAGCTTTCCGAACCAGCAGTAAAGTTGACGATTCAAAAGCACTTGTTTAAAAGTTTACTTGATTAAAGAATATTTTGAATTTGAATTTGAATTTATTGTTAAGAAATAAATGCCCATATAAGTTTATAATATTAGATAAAAACAATAATTACAGCGTTATTTTCAATTAGGCACTCTAAATGTCAATTGGATATAGTCGAATCAAATTTTATAACTCAATAAAAGTAATAGGTATTGAATCCGTATCGGTTTCATTGTTATAGCCCGATAACCTAGATGCGTACCACTTAGGGATAGAGCGGTAAGCAGGTCAACTCCCAGGAGGTCTGACTTACGATAATCTTTGTAGGACACGCGAATCTCTGATAAAACTTGTTTTACTTGACCTCGCATGTTACGGGATTGAGTCGATTTAATAAAATATACCATAATTATATAAAATGTTTTTTAATACGACACGTTTGCACTCATGCAAATACACATAAAGAGCCATGAGCCAATAGTGACAAAAAAACAGATTTTATACAGCCAATTTTTATTTTTAATGACAGTATTTATATTATTTATGGAATAAATACTTATAGAATAATATTTATTGCTATGAAAATATATAGATATTCAGGCTTTTTAACATCAATGAGACCATCCCATGTAAAATGTTTAATATTATTTTGGTTACGGAACTGGAGATTTGGAATATTATATCGAAAGATTCGCGTGCGTCTCGCGAGCCGCAGGTTGTCGATCCCTGTTCTAGGTGATACGATTTTTTCGGTAAATTATTTATTGTATGTATTAATGCAATGTTCCTATGTTGTTATATTGGTTGTTATTTATTCACGTATACACAAAGTTAGATGATATAAATATTGTTTAATTTTGTAACTTCCCATTTTTAACTTTATAGTGTTGATGTTGACTTTATTGGAGCTGTTAATCCATAGAGACTAATTAATAACTAATTAATTAATGAGTCTTGTTACTTATTGAGCAAGATGAAACCATCTCTTATTCATAACCAATACTTCTTCTATAGCTTTACTAGTAAACACAATTAACGCTTATACTGGGTTGACATAAAGATAAACAGTGGAGAAACTTATAACGTACTGAGAATACTTATACGCTTAAGTTGGCGCGGAGGAAGTCTCGAGTACCGCCAGTTAAAATTAAAATGCACAATTAGCAAAAATCTGCAAATGAATGATAGATGGAACACTCTCTATTATCTCACTACGGAATTGATAATAACACTAAACAGGTCAAGTTAAAAATGTTTTAAACAAATTTTCATGTTCGTACTGTTAACCGTTGATGAGTTTCGTCTGGAGCCAATCCTGGCAGCAACATTAAATCATGCATATCACATTCATGGATTGTCGTAGAGATTGGATCAGTACGTAAAATTTCAGTTCGATCGGACACCAGGAAGTGGGTCAAATTTAACTTCCAAGATTCCATTATTACGTACATACGCGGTAAGTTAAATAAGAGCTTTTAAAAAATCAAACTAGAACTGTGTTATATAATAAGGCGGCTTTATCGCTACCTAGCGATCTCTTCTAAGCAATCTTTGGGCTAGGAAGCTTATCAACTCAAAGAGGATACGTTCACAGAAAGGGCTAATTCATTAGCATCAAATGAAACGGTAGTCGATTGTCATTGCAGGATGTGGCGGTATTAAATGCGTCCGCGTAATAATAGGATAGGCAGACCTTGTAGCCCTTCAGTGGCGTATACTGAATACTAATTCAGGCGATTTCGACATTTAGACAGAATTTGCCATGGGTGGACAAATATTATGCTTAAATATAATATAAACAATAACTCTTGTGATATACATCTATGCTTATTATAAAACATAGTACCTAAAATCGTTTGTCTGTAGTTTGTTTTGATTTTCTCAAAAGTGAACAGATTTTTGAACAGTTTTTACTAAAAGATAGTACAATTCTTCCAGAAGGTTCAGGCTAATAGTACATTACCGTTTTATATGAATAGTGTTGTAGAGGTCGCGCAGTTGTAAATAGTCGCCTGCAAGGAAGCTTTACTCACGAGCACCGTGTAAACTAGCAGAGATACACTAAAGCGAAAGAATTGTTGATCTACCAATATACTACAAAAAGTCCACAACAACATGTCTCTTTCTCTTATAGTTAACTCACAATAAGTACTTTCATGTTCAAAATTTCAATTGAGACACACTGATTTCTATGCGGATAAAGCCGTAATGATTTAAGCAATCGATGATTAGGATTACAGAAAACATTCTTGTCTATTCAAGAAATTAAAGTTGTCGTGTTAGCAAAACGGCAAGAGATCCTTACTTAGCAATCACTAGGTCGAACCTCAGGCAAGAGCAGATAAGTTTTTTATAAAAATAATGTTAAAATTAGATTATGTTGCATTTTTTTAATGAATTTGCAAATAACGTAAATCCCGCATATGTGTGATACCTACAACTAATCAAAGAAGAGAAGAAAGGCCAAGTGTAATAGTCACAAACTGTTACTATTTTAAATAGAATATATTAATTTATTTTAAATAGAATAACTGTAATTTCGCTCAAAATTCTATATCAGTACGCAGTACGCACTTATCAAGTCACATCATTAAGCCTCAACTAAACGTAAAAAACTAAATAACGTTCAGTTTTATAAAAAGGTTCTATTCATATTGAAGTTACGTCCAACTAAGTTCGCGTTCCCATTCAAAAGGCTCGATCAAATTAACTGAATGCTTCATTTTGCATTTTTAAGCCAATTAACGAAGATCCTTCGCCGGGGTTCAGAAGTTACCAATTAACGTATTACGGGGGCTGGATGGGCATCATCAGGGTTCGTAGCAGATTGGTTATGTCGAGCCATCGTCGGTAGGAGCCGACAATGTGTATAAATAGGCAATCCCTATTGCGATCACGTAGCTCTAACGAGGCGTCGCGACTGTGCTGCCAGTGATCGATCCGAACGGTGTCATGAAATTCCATCCATACAGGACGTAAGTACTTATTAAAAAAATCACTATCGAGTTGAATTTTTGAAATATCACCTTCTGAGTATTCCTTTTTTTTATTAAATACTGTAGATAAAACTGCCTTTCAGTTCTCATGATCATTTATATTCTTGACCGATGGAGGTACGTTATATCACATGTTGATTACGTTTTGATTGATAGGCGTCTTTCATCTACCTTTATTTTTGGAGTCTACAAACGCTGCGGTTTGGTTCGTGGTTTCCATTCCAAGACTTAAGGATCACAACCCTCATTGCTTCTTCCAAGTATCTCAAACCTAGAGTTAAAAATATTTAAAAGTACCCACTGTGCAACGCAACATCTTTAATTCTAATCTCATTTAAAGGAAACTCTTTTTCTTTTTTGAATTAACGGACTCGTTAATATTTTAAATTCTCTTCTTTTCTCAAATTTCAAGGCCTACTTCCATTAAAATTTTCTATATATTGTTATTTAGAGGTAGTGTCTGATATTCTTTAACTGAAACAGCAACTAGGATATATTATAACTACTACTATTACTAATAATTCAGGTATCGAATTTCTTCTAACGAAGAGCAAAATTTTCCTTCAAGATGAAGTCGCGTATATTTGCTAGCAGAGATTTTATTTTTTGCAGAGCCCTCTGTCGTTGAGAAACTAATAAACGTGCAGCGTATTACTCATCTTATGTAATTTACTTTATGAAATATTTTCTAAGAACTTTTATTAAAATTGCATTAGTGCTATGGGAATATTTAATTTTAGATCTTATGAGATACCGAGTTGCCAAGTTAATGTGATGCCTAGAGCATATAGTGTATTAAACGTCCTAATGTAATGAAATGTGAACGCACAACAAGCTCGTATCGCTAGATTCTAATCCGTGTTTAATAATGTTACACTATAACGAGTAAAGTAGCGGCCTGTAACAATCCCACTGGTCGGAATAGGCCTCCTCTCTCCGTTTCTGGAGAGAAGGGTTAGAGCTAAGACTTACCACGCTCCAATGCGGATTGGTAGGTTACACATATCTCCAGAATTCTCTAGAGATATGTAGGTTTACTCACGATGTTTTCCTTCACCGAAAAGCGTGTGATAAATTGGAACTACCAATTAAACACATGAATTTGAACTCGTGTTCCCCTCGAAAGAGTCGCACGGTCCCACCGCTAGGCTATCACAGATCATAACACATAGCTATAACGAGTAATTAATAAAAATTAAATCACATAAAATGAAATGTATGTAATCTAATTATATTTTTTAAAGAGCAACCGCCTAGTTTTTTGGTGGCTGAATAGCAAAAAACGAGCAATTCGGTAGGAGCAATTTTCAGAACCAGTAGAAGAGTTGAAGAAAAGCACTTGTTTACTTTGTTGTTTAGTTACTAAGTTTACTTGGATAAAGTATATTTTGAGTTTTAGTTTTTTTTAAGAATTACTTATTTTAGAATTTACGGTTTTGTAATTTAAATATAAGATATTAAAATTTACTAAAATGAGAACATTACGACTTTCACACTACAATACTACTTTTAGTAAAATAAATTTTTCTGCAATAATGTCAACATTACTCTACCTTACGTAACTTAGTACAAGGTATATGTAAACCTTCACGAACACATCGGTACACATCTGTTTTCCATTAGCGATACAATCCGGCTGCTGTAAGTAATTTGTTCAGGTTATATAACTACATAAATCTATGGAGTTTGTTACTAATCTTAATAGTAATTGTAGTAGTAAAATTAATGGTTATTAAATTTTCTCCATAGCTTTACAAGACGAATCGATAAAAGTAATACAAAATGGAGTAAAGATTGAAGAAAAATCATCCTAAAGAGTATCATTTAAGCAATCCATGGAAATTCCATTGTTGGAATTAGACTTCTCTATGAATTAAGCCATCTTCTTATATCTCTTAAATTTAGTATTAAATTTCCCTGCGATTTACCTGAAATTTTCACCACAAATGGAAGAAATGCCCTGTTGCTTAACATGGTGTGGTGAACATACGTCGTAACAGTTCCTTAACGAGTTCGTACGGGAACACTAAAGTAAAAGAAATGCATTTTAACGTAATTTAAGCTACCTATTTAAAAATACTTGCCACTTGATATTTACAAAGAAATAATGAGAAAATATGTGCATAGAACCTTACTGTAAACGTAATATGTACTGTAAATGTAATATGTAAAAGTAATATGTTAAACTGTTAGCTCAAATGATTACTCATATATTTTTGAAATATGCAATACCCCTCAAATACATTCTCAAGCAATAGCCATGACTAAACAGAATCTGCTTAGAACGTTACATTATGTACGAAAACGTGTTCCAGAACGGTAAGCTCCGACGTTTCATTACAAGTATTTGATTTATTGGGTTGGCTCTAAAACAGTGGATACATACGGCGGCACAAATCATAAGGATATTTGAGCATTACCGTCTTTCTTCTAAGTATTTTTAGAACATTTGCAGCTTTATAAACTAAAAGGATTTTTTAGTTTACAATTTATTACTCGTGTGATTTTAAATCGAATTATAGACAACAGCAATACAAGGAAACTACCAGCTTATACATCTGATGACTAAGTCGTCCTGGTGGATCAGTACTATACTGTTCTAACAAGGGTTCATCCTGGATAGTCGCTGGAGTTTCAAAGGATATTTCAAACGCTAAATCACTCGAATGGATAGAAAAGAGAGTGCTATGCAGATATTGCTGATCATCTTATTGACTGCGTGTTGTCTTAGTGACTGACATCTTTTTGCAACCCATGAGGAGTTCATTGACTTTAGTTAGAGATCATGTGATCGATCTAAATATATGATCAGTGCGTTAGCGTTATTTACATTTGCACATAGTACGTACGTAATAATTACACTGGAGTATTAAAGAAGTTTCATCATCTCTTCAAGTCTTCTTCTTATTCAACCGGTTGACAACAACAGCCACAAATATCATATCTCCTTATCATATGATGTGGTGCACTTAGAGCCAGTGGTACCCCACTACCTATTTAATGTCCTCAGTCCATTTCCTAAAGAGTCTAAAGCTACATTTTCCGGTGCAAAATCGCTATACTAGCACCTTAGGGTATTATTAGATCATAATTCGCCAATTCTAATGTCAAAATATAATTAATGTTAATTATATTTTGACACCTTGAGACCTCAATATCTATTGATTTTTGAAGCTAATAGCGTAAATCATTATCATCTCAACTTTGCGACTCGTTGAATCATATCAGTAACTTTTTTCCAACGTTGCAGACGAGTTCACATGAGATACATCAAGTTGAGAGGCTTTTGAACTTTCTTATGGGATTCATTATCAGTTTTCAATCTGCTTTCCAAGTCATATTTCATTATATTGTGGCGGGAAAATAATGAAAAAGCAATCCACAAACTTCCGATAACATAATAAATTGGTACAAGTTATTAACTTGCAATAAACATCGCTTCCTACGTTCGCAATATCTGGCACTATTCCAGAAACACTTTAGATAAGAAAAAATCCTCTTGTTGAACGAGAGCAAGGATAACTGCGATTGGGACATTCGAACATTGAATTAATGGGATACGGGATACAGTCACGGATACAGATATTCATTGAATAAAAGGATAAAACCATTCTATAGTCATGAGAGTTTTAAAGTGGCTTTTATTCTCTATTCCGAATTCTGTTATAGAAGCGAAACATCCGCAATTCATTTCGGTATGAGTTAAGTGTTGTTTCCGTTGAATATTTTATGTATAAGTGGTGTACTTAATTGAATTAATTAATAAAATACAAACTTATAAGTTACACATAATTATGTTCACATTGTTTTAAGATTATAAGTAGATTTTGAAGTTAAGTTCGTATAATAATATTCATTCATCATTCTCCTGCCCTAATCCCACATGCTACAAATATGTTGTCACACGATTTGGCTACATATTTTATGACCGGCCGCCTGCCTGACGTCAACTTACCTTAGTCACCTTTTACGATACCTCGTTAAGAAATGAGGGTGGTCTATTCTATACAGATGGATACCACACAGCACATACCTTAGTCGCCTCTTACGACACCTCGGTAAGAAATGAGGGTGGTCTATTCTATGCAGCCAGATACCACACGGCACATACCTCTCTTTTTTTTTCTACGACACCTCGGTAAGAAAGGAGGATCTATCCTATTCTGCCGGGTACCACACGGCGTATAATATTAAAATAACTATTTATTGTTATACATGTTGTTTTACTTTTTTGTTAATAGTAATATAATTCTCTGTAAAGATTTGAAAGTTTTTAAAAATTGAATCTTATATACCAGAATAACAGATGGAATAAATATTCCCATTTTTTCTTTAGGAACAATAAGAAATATTTAGGGTATTTTAACGCAAAAGTGATATATTACAGGAAATCTAGACAAAACCAAGAATTTAATATCATAAACATATAGAACGGTGGACTAAGGATTTTTTGATCAACGTAAATGCATTTTAAAAATCACAAATGTAATTGGTCTAAACGCGAATTATATAAAAAACTATAAAATAAAAAAATATATAACTATTTAACTATAGCACGTACATATTTCTTATATAGGAGGCGTCTTTTAAATTATATAGAGATAATGTCATTATATGTAATTGCTAATATGAAATCATCATTTATGTAGGCTTTTGCAAGCTATTTCCATCATCATCATCCTCCTGCCCTTATCCCACTTTAAGTGGGGTCGGCACAACATGTTACAAACATGTTGTCACATGATTTGGCTACGTATTTAACGACTGGCTGCCTGCCTGACGTCAACTTAATTTAGTCACCTTTTACGACACTCCGGTAAGACATGAGAATAAATATTTACATTTTTCTATTTGGGAACAATAAGAAATATTTAGGGTATTTTAACGCATAAGTGAATGCAAGCGATATCTAAAACAATAAGAATGAAATTTCCATTTGACTACGTATGTGTGTGTACGATATCTCGCGCGCGTGTGTGTATGAACGTAAAATGTTTTAAATATAAATAGAGAGTGATGTTATAAAAAAAATAAAGTCCATATCCATATGCATTTTTAAACACATTATTGAACTAATAAAGCAACGCTGATTGTCAGTAAAGAGGGCTCTTTTTCACGTCACGATCCGTCGCGTCAAGCGTTCAATGGTCCGGAAAACCCATCGATAATGCCTTTCTCCGTTTTCCGACTCATCCCCGAATATGGAAAATATCCTTTTGACACCTGACGTGTCGCAGGTCGCCTTTTCGACGAAATTAACTTATAGCTGATTCGGTCGGATAATATTTTTAGTCATATTTCTGTGGACCTGTTTCTTTTTAAATAAAAAGTATATATCAATGTGTAAATAATTTACTCTTTTGCTCAGTAACTCAATTATGACGCGTGGAAATGATACTTAAGCGGAAAAGTAAAGTTAAGAAATACTTGTTCGTGCTGCTGAATAAATATACAAGTAGCGGCCTGTGACAATCCCACTGCTGGGAATAAACTTCCTCTCTCCGTTTCTGGAGAGAGGGATTGGAGCTAAGACCTACCACGCTGCTCCAATACGGATTGGTAGGTTACACATATCTCCAGAATTCTCTAGATATATGCAGGTTTCCACATGATGTTTTCCTTCACCGAAAAGCGTGTGATTAATTGCAATTATCAATTAGACACATGAGTTTTAATAGAAAAACTCATTGGCCTGCCCGGGTTTGAATTCGTGTTCCCCGCGAAAGAGTCGCACGATAAAACAAATTAATATAGTTTAAAATTAAACCCGGCGAAGCAGGCTGGACCTACTGGTTAATAATAAAAATATGAAAAGAATGAAAAAATATGAATCTCTATAACAAAATAATAAAATAATAATAAATTATAATGCGATTTGAGTCGCTAACCTTAAATACAAAAATAGAATTAAGTAAGAAGCGATTTATGGAAACAATTCAGTGCAATTTTAATAGAATCAGCTGCCCGAATTTCTTAAGGAGATTAACCCCAGGAGACAGTAGAAGTTACCTATTATTTAGTTAATGTTCTAACTTATTCCATATCCCGCCACTTTAAATAGATCTTTGAAGGTACGATAAGTGTATGTTCTCGAGAGTCTTTGAAAATGGCTGCTTTTTGAAATCCCTCGTAAGGTAGAGTACTAAATCTGCTAAGATCCCCATCGATTGCCAATAATGCTTGTAATTACTTCCCCCTGTTCCTTAGGTTGTTAATCTTGCTTAGGCGTATGCCCTCACCTTGCCAAGTTTAGTTAAAAATTATCGGTTGAAGGTGAAACGATAAACTCTGTTTATATCAATGAAGACAGATAATCTTGTAGTGATTTACATCAAGGGACCGTATTATCGATATTATTTGTGCTACTGTAGATATCATTAAAGATATGTAAATATATATAGATATTGTATAAACCGACTTGGAACTTTAAAGTAGTCCAAAGGTGGCTTTAGCACTAATAACGATATATTACAGGAAATCTAGACAAAACTAAGAATAAAAAAAAAATAAAAAAAAACTAAGAATTAAATATCACAAACATATAGAACGGTGCACTAGGGATTTTTTGATCAACGTAAATGCATTTTAAAAATCACAAATGTAATTATTAAAACACGTATTATATAAAAAACTATAAAATAAATAAATTATAAACTATTTAACTATAGCACGTACAAAATTCTAATATATGAGGCGTCTAAATTATAAAGAGATGACGTAATTATATAAAATTGTTAACATAAAAAAGCACTATTTCCACTAGTTCAATATGGTTCACTATGAAAACTACTCATTCAGCTTCAATCGTTGAAAAATTTATAGATTTTCTTTTGAATGATTTTTGTTTGTTTTTTTTATATTTACATAATACTTTTCAATTTAGTCATTGCTTCCAGGTATGCTATTTCTATACTATTTTATTATCATTGATAGATAATTTATAAAATTAAATGACCGAATTTTATTCCAAATTTGTTACACAACTTTATATTGAGATTAACGCCCTAATTTATAAAAAAAACTCTCGAACTTTACAAAAGCATATTTAATACTCTTAAACGCGTTTATACATGGATAGAATTTTAGCAGTTGGTTAATGCACTTATATATTTTTCGAATTTATCAAAATAAAAAATAAAAATCGTTAAACTGCCAAAATACTATACTGGCAATAACTCTATTCACATCAGTGACAACAAAGCGCTAACATGGCCGGGAAATCCAACAAATACTTCGGAAATTTACAGTAGATAGGAACTATTCTGTAGTATTGTGGAAACCGGTCACGTGGAGCCGTTCAGTTATTCTTGCACCGGCTCCCAGCCTCGGTTGATATGGTTTATAGGTACTCCACTCACTGAAAATGGAATATAAAATTCCAGGATTTATCAGCTACTGGTTATGTATTTATCTATCTTTATTCGTATTATAAAACAACGTTCCCACAAGCTTTCTGACTGTATGTGATCGATTTTCTAAAAATCTACATAACGCCTTTTAAAACGATTTTTACTGAAGGCATTTTTATTCAAGGCAATTCTTCCGGAAGATTGTAATGAATAGTACCTACATTACGGTTTTATTTAAATGTTGTCATAGAGATCGCGCAGTTGTAAAAAAAATCCCCTGCTGGGAGCTTTAGGCCCGTGCACCGCGCAAACCAACAGAAGTACACTAAAGTAATGTACTAGAGAATTGTAGATATATAAAAATAGTACAAAAAAGTCCATGACAGCATGTCTCTATCTCTTATAATTAATTCACAACTTTCATGTTTAAAAATTCAATTACAAATGTTACGTTATTTTCGAAACTGCTTTCTTCTGCACTATCAATCCTTATCTAAATATATGCTTCGCTCACTATCTATCCATAAGTATTATAATACGAAGTCCCCAAAGCACTTTGTACTTTACGAAATGTATATAGTTTCTGTTGTCAAAAGAAAAATGGTAATCTTTTATCCTTTGTGTTAAACCTGGTATATAAATTCATTAATATTGCTTTCTAAGATTACGTGTTAAAGCGTAATATGTGTATATAGATCTATATCTATAATATACCATATATCTATAATATACATAAGAGGACCATGGCTGATAATACTAAAAATTAATTTTGTCTGTTCGTTCTTTTGGATTCTTCATTTCAACCTGCGTGATGAACGATACTAAAAATATTTATTAAATAGAATCTATGTAATGCTAAGTATAGGAAACATACAACGCTCACATACCTTATACATGCAGTATGATTCATCACACGTATCACAAAACGCCGCCACCAACAACACAACCAAACAAGCACTACACACACTCACTACTTATAAACAAATATAAATTATATGTACATTCTAAGAGATTTTCTATTCTAGCAGCGCTTAAAGCGCTGAAATTCAATTCATCAATATCACTTTGTGTGCTGCCGTCCTTACGCAGTCGACTGGCAAGTAGATATAAATGTCCCAGACGTCTTGGAAGGCATTAGTAGTCAGGGACTATGTTATCCCGTCACGGCTGAGCCAAAGTCTCAGCTATTGTTTGGAAGAATTTGCCAGCGGCGAAAGTATATTAACTGCGTGGCCAGACTCTTTGGAGACCTATGAAAGGATTTTAGCTTCACGCGTTTTTGTGATCTTGATTTCTTTTCGGAGACGGCCAGACGTTGTCAAGCATTGTTAGAACTTTGTGTAAGGAGAATAATCCCTTGGGTCAAAGCGAATTTTAATTCAACATAGTGAGATCAATTTGGTATAGTTTATTTAAGTTGTTTTTGTTTCATTACTAATTTAGGCTGTGATAGCCCAGCGAAACAGTGCAACTCTTTCGAGAGCGACACGGCTTCAAACACTGGGCCAGCACCAATAAGTTTTTCTATAAAAAATTAAGTCCAATTCATAATTGTAATTTATCACACGCTTTTAGGTGTAGGAAAACATCGCAAGGAAACCTTCATATATCTCTAGAGAGTTCTGGGGATATGTGTTTCTTATCAATCCGCTTTGGAGTAATGTGGTAGGTCTTAGTTCCAACCCTTCTCTCCAGAAACGGAGAGAGCACACCAAGCAGTGGCACGAGTATAGTAATAGACCGTTACTTTAATATTTTAACTAATTTTAGTTTAATAGTTTGGAGAGTATTTTATAGTATAAATAGTCTAAGTTTTGTTGGTTATAACTAAAAAATTGTGATCTATTTTTATACCTTAAGATATATTTGGAGTTGAATTATCTTAACTACTGAAGTAATTAATACAGAAGTTCTATTCATAATTTCTCATGTATGAAGTATAGTATTTTACAGTTCGGATTTTGTTGAAAAATCGGACATTTTGAAACAGAAATACAACTACCATACTACATTTTTAAGGTATTATTATTATCGGTTAGATATCATTACTAGAAATGTAGCAGTGTTTGCATACTTTGTTAATCAATCATCATCATCATCATTCTCCTGCCCTTATCCCAACACAAGTGGGGTCGGCACAACATGTTACAAACATGTTGTCACATGATTTGGTAACGTATTTTACGACCGGCCGCCTGCCTGACGTCAACTTACCTTAGTCGCCTTTTACGACTCCTCGGTAAGAAATGAAGGTGGCCATTCTATTCTGCCGGATATCACACGGCACATACCTTACTCGCCTCTTACGACACCTCGGTAAGAAAGGAGAGTGGTCTATTCTATTCTGCCGGATACCACACAGCGTACTTTGTTAATCAATATGGTATATTAGCTATTAACTAGGCTAATTAGCTATTAGGCTATTAGCTGGATCCGTGATTCCTTAGCAGTGCCTAATGTGTTAAAATATAATAATATCAATTCAGCCGTGAAAATGTAACAGACGGACAGACTTTCGCATTTAGACTATTAGTTATATGCGAGAAAGAACTAAAACAGCGTCTATATCGAGAACATGCTTTGGTTGCGTGAAACTGCGTTCCCATGTCGGTTTCATACTGATGTTGCCCAGATAACTCTTGAGATATTTACAGCCTGTAAACCTGACCTGACCAGTATGGTGTCTAAGCGGAGAAGCTCTTGTCCAGCTGTGGGATAGAAGCCAGTAGGTATTTTTTTCTGATGCTTTCAGAATTAAAATATCGTTACTATTCTTTACTACTAGAAGTTAAATATCGAAATTTAAGCAAATAATTTGAGAATATTACCCAACAATAAAAAAATTCAATCAAGGGAACTATTTAAAATTCTGCTAAAACCTATCAATTATATTCACAATTGTACACTAGCAAGGAAAACAATTCATTTAATACACAAGAATATTGATGAACCCTAGAATTTGTTTCGCGAAGAAGACGAAGTGTGCAGTCAACGTGAAACTTTACCACGCGTCTTTCCCATTGTCTATTACTATAAATATTGGCATTTATGTTCTGTAATTGACGGGCATGATACGGTCAATGTGACACACGACACCCTCTATTATACCCCCAGTGAAATCAAATAAAAACATTACAACAGATATGTACTCACGTATCTTGATGGAGAGGGATTACATCTATTTGCGACATCACATTAGAAATGTATCGCAGTTAACGTAGCGTTCTGAGATGGTGTAAAAAACCAGAACATAGACATCGTTCTAAGATTGTCGTGTTATATAAATGACGTGTGGGGCACAGTTTTAAGAAGTGATGAACGTAGGAAACCAAGGTATAGGCAATGACACCCCGTTAAGAAGGACTATTATACATATATTGGTAGACTCCTTAAGTGAATTCGGAAATGTGGAAAGAAGTTGTTATATTCAAACGGCATAAAAACGTGTGGCGTGATATTTTATTTATTTAATACGCCAACAACTTACATACAATTTTATCCAATAAGCATTATGAAATAAAGTTAGAGATAATAAGAAAACACTAGAGATAATAGGAAAAAAAGAAATTTGTAAGATAAAAAACCACAAAATTAACGAACGAAATAACAAGTAATAATAAGTTATAAAATAGTTTAATTTTTACAAATTAAAAATTAATAGTAAAAGTAGACAATAAAACATTTATAATGTTTTGTGATGAGACTGTCGTTACAATGTATAACTTGTATATAAGCAGAGTATATATGAAATATTATTATCATCATCATCCTGCCTGCCCTTATCCCACTCTAAGTGGGTTCGGCACAACATGTTATAACATGTCATATGATTTGGCTACGTATGAACGACCGGCCGCCTGCCTGACGGTAGCTTACCTTAGTCGCCTTTTACAACACCGCAGTAAGAAATGAGGGTGGTCTATTCTATGCAGCCGGATACCACACGGCATATGAAAAAAAAATAATATGAAATATTATTAATTTTTTTAAATTAAATCCAAGTACAAGAATTTTGGTGTTCGAAAATTATTTACGAACGATATTACAAAACACTGTTACAGATTCTAAAAAGTAGTCAGAATGACATTTTTATCTTAGCACTTGCAGACAAAGTCACTATTATGAAATGAATAATATAAAAGAATCTACTAGCTGTGCCAGTATGAAATGTGTGAAATCAGTGCGTCTTAATAAAACGTTATTTACACAACAGCACAATTTACATTAAAACATTCTGTAGTATTAACCTGGCAGGATTTCTTGAAGAATTACACTACCTTTTAGTAAAAACCGTACAAAAATCCGTTCAGTAGATTTCCAGAAAATCGATTACATCTATAGACATCTTTCGGGGTCTTTGTTTTGTAATAAGTATAGTAAACAGTAATGAATGAATAAAGAGAGTTAAAAAATTATATTCTTTTGGGGATGAGATTAGACATCAAGTTATTTTATTTATCTATTCATAACGTCGTTGCGATTTCGTTTACAGATAGAAAAATTGGATCCGATAAATTGTCTATCAAATTTATATTACGGTATGTTATGATCAATGAAATATAAAGTGCACGTAGTTTCGCAGCTGGGCACAATAATACTCCCCACTATTACATGAGACATCAAAGAGTTTGTGGGGTGATGGATTAGGCTTGTATCGAGCCACGCGCCAGATAACAGAGAGATATCTCATGTAATACTAAACGATTGTTTAGCCCAGGGGACGGATTTTGTATTCTTTATTACGTGGTCGCAGATCTGTGTTCAGCGATTAAAGGGTTTTTAAAATGAGAAAAGGAAACTGATACATTTTCATACAATTTTAAACCCTAGATGTAAAAAAGATGAAAATTGGGCCAATTAATAGCATTTTTATTGATTAACTATTACTCAAAATTTGGCTGATTTTGTCAATTCATTAGCAGAGTTATAAAAGTTTAGTAAAAGTGAGGTTAAGAATTTTTTATATGGTAAGGAGCCGATTTTTGAAGTATGACATATTTTTTACAATGCAGGATCGAGGTCTTTTCATAGTATTACTATTATTAGTTATAGTTCCGGTATACCCCCGGATACATAAATCTAAGGTTTCTTATGAGGATCATTTAAATATTTTTTCTGTGAAAAATATTATAGGAGATTTTTGTGTGAATTACTAAAATAAAAATTAACGAAAGAAAATTGCGCATTAATAATATATTATAATAATTAGTAAATAACGCATTAAGAATAACTCGATCATATTTAGACGTAATCAATGCATACGGATATTGAATGTATGGGAGAAATTAATTCAATTTTTTGGGGGAAATCATTTGGATCGAAGGAAGGGGAGAGTTTTATCATATTACAGATTGCGTCTCTGCACCCTCAGCAATATTAATAGTATTCTAGATCATCTAACAAATTATAATTATAAAGATTAAAAAGCCCTTTTCTCTATCTCTGTATCAAGTAGAAAAATATATTAAACAAAAGCATATCAATTCATTGCTCCGTTTAGATGTGAAGTAAAAATTAAACAAACACTTTATGTATGTTATTAGTAACTATGGTATCTTTTCCCTAATTTACAAAGATGAAAACGAGCCTTAATCTATTGATATTAAGTAACACCCTCTTACTATGGCATTGCTGGACATAGACCTTCTCTCTCCATTTGGAGAGAAAGGTTAGAGCTTGGAACGGCATGCGACTAATTTATGACTTACATAAATCCCAGGAATTCTCTTAAGATATACAAGTTTCTTAACGTTTTCCTTTACCGAAAAGCTGGTACAAATTATAAATATTACTTAAATTTTGGGTTTAAACCCGTGGTACCTGGGAAAGACTCACACTGTCTCTCTATTCGGCTGTCGTTTCTACTGATATTTCATAATAGCTTTTAAAACGCAACTTCGTTCGCGTGGACTGCAGTCTTATTATTTGAGTAAATTGTACTACTTATATTTATTATGGTTAAAGTGGGTTAACCTTAAAGCTAGACACATGCCGTCGCGGACTTTTATTAAGAGCTTTTAGAGGGGAACAATTTTGTAATACATGATTTTTTAAATTACTTTCACCGTTTACTTAGCACACGCAAGGAAAGCTTAAAATTTTACCATTATTCATCTCAGCGTGTTGGTATATAGTATATAGCCTGTAGCCTTCCTCACTAAATGGACTATCTTACACTCAAAGAACTTTTCAAATCGATCGAGTGGTTCCTAAGATTAGCGCGTAAAACAATCATTTAGTCAATCAAACAAACAAACAAACTCTTTTCAGCTTTATATATTAGTATAGATAAAAAAACTAACAAATATTTTTATGGAGCACATTAAAACGATATCAGCAACAATAAAGTTATTCTAGTTATATTTCTGCAATATTAGAAACATGAAATGGATACTATTGTGGGAATCTAATAATGAATATTTCATATTTTCATGAGAAGTTTGAAAAGGCGTTATTATTCGCAATTAGGGAGAGCAAAGTTCCCTAATTAGGATCACGAAACCGCCAAGTAACTTTGTAAATGTTAGAACGGATCAGTATAACTCCAATAAAAAGCAAAAGTGATAATTAAAACTAATTAAAGTTCAAAATTGCCTAAGTTATAATTAATCTTAACGTTTCTACAATTAAGTATTTTAATATTATTGTCATAAATAATTGGGTGTATTTCATTATACAATGTTTTTAATATTTTGAAATATGTATTCTTCAATGATAAATATGTAATAAAGTATGATTAAAAATACAATTTGTTGTGGCTTTTATCACTATGTCAACTTTAAAAAAAATGTTTGCGTATTACTTTATATTAGGTCCTTACATATGAAATTGGCGTTTTCTAAGGGAGGAACCTGCTGTGAAATAAGCTGTGATAGCCTAGCGGTGAGACCGTACGACTCTTTAGAGACGACATAGGTTCAAACCCCGGGCAGGCACCAATGAGTTTTTCTATTAAAACTTATGTGTCTAATTGATAATTGCAATTTATCACACGCTTTTCGGTGAAGGAAAACATCGTGAGGAAACCTGCATATCTCTAGAGAGTTCTAGGGATATGTGTAACCTACCAATCCGCATTGGAGCAGCGTGGTAGGTCTTAGCTCCAATCCTTCTCTCCAAAAACGGAGAGAGGAGGCCTTAGCCCAGCAGTGGGCATAGTAACAGGCTGTTACTTTACTTTACTTTTTTTTATGGGAGGAACATAAAGTCGTTTTTTTTTAAATGAAATATATTTAATTAATCAATGTATGTACGATTGCTATGTATGCACTTTTGCCATCTCATAGGTAGTTCATTGATCCCCTTACTAAAAAAACCATTCGGGCGGGCATCAATAAAATCTTTGAAGGCGGTTTGGACTGCCCCATCGGAGTTGAATTTTTTTCCTTGCAAGTAGTTATCCAAATTGCGAAAAAAATGGTAATCTGTTGGAGCAAGGTCCGGAGAGTACGGTGGATGTCTAAGACATTCTAATTGAAGCTCCTCTGATTTGGTAGCCGTCTGTTGTGCAGTGTGTGGTCTAGCGTTGTCCTGAAGCAGCAGTGGCCTAGAGCGATTGACCAGCCTCGGTTGTTTAGCAGCTAGCTTTTCCATCATGGTTTGCAGTTGCTGATAATAGATATCTGCCGTAATCGTCTGGCCAGATTTAAGAAAGCTGTAGTGAACAACACCGGCACTAGTCCACCAAACACTTACAAGCAACTTTTTTTTAGTCAATTTTCGCTTAGGGCAGCGTTGGCTGATTCGCCAGGGTTCAGCCATTGCGATGAGCGCTTCCGATTATCGTAGAGGATCCACTTTTCATCACAGGTAATGATTCGATTTAAAATTCCTTCATTATTGTGCCGGTTGAGTAACGTAACGCAGCAGTCGCCGCGCGTTTGTCGGTTTGCTTCACTCAATTCATGAGGTACCCACCTTTCAAGCTTTTTCACCTTCCTAATTTGCTTCAAGTGGATTAGAATAGTTTTATCACTAACACCGGAGCCTGCAGCTAACTCGGACGTGGTTTGCAATGGATCCGCTTCCACAATAGCCTTCAATTCTTCATTATCAACTTTGGTCTCCGGCCGTCCACGAGGCTTGTTCTGCAGGTCGAAATTTCCAGAACGAAAACGTTGGAACCAAAAACGCACTGTGTTTTCTTTTGCGACACCGTCACCATACACACCATTAATCCTTCGAGCCGTTTCTGCAGCACTGGTGCCACGGTGGAACTCATACTCGTGAATAACGCGATATTTCATGTTTTCCATTTTGTAAACAGAGTGACACAAAGAAAAAAAAAAAAAAACAAATGAATTAGGGGGTTTGAAACACAAATGCATGAGTAAATAGCTGTATGAATTTGAATTTGGAATTCCTAACCATAAAGGTAATATTTGAGATCAAAGTGGCCAGTACGACAAAACGCCAATTTCATATGTAAGGACCTAATATTTCATTTATTCATATTAACTTTTATTATCTTTCATTATTTCCGTCACAATAACTTAAATAAAAAGGTATATCAGTGAACGTGATACTTTATAATATTTTACTAATAATACTATCTATTGTAAAGTACAGACTAGTTGTAAGACCTAAGCAAATTAGATTTTTAACAATAAAATGGCCAGTATCATTTTGAGATTTTTTGTACAGCACAGTAGCAGTCGGGTCCCGTAGTGTAAGCGCCACAATAGTTTTAAACTTTTTAATTAATACTTCACATCAACTTAATGTATCGCGGATTATAGCAAAATAATTTTATTATTACTTTTGTATTATGGATCTCCGCAAAGTAACGCCTAATTCTATAAATTATTTAACTTAATGACTTAAAATCTGCATTATTTAAATGGATATAGATTTAGATTGATGGTATTTTTATTTCGTAATCATTTGTAGTGTTTACAAGAGTAATGAAGACGGTTGACAGTAACTGCTATGGTGCTATAATATTAAAATATGGGAGTATTCATTTTCTCAATATATATTTTTAAATTGTTTGTTAGGCAATGATAAACGCGACACAAACTGCAACTATATGGATATTTCTGTTTTATGAGAGAAAATACAAAAGTAATATTAAAATTATTTTGCTATATTTTCCTATAATCCGCGATACACATGTGTCGCGGATTATAGTAAAATAATTTTATTATTACTTTTGTATTATGGATCTCCGCAAAGTAACGCCTAATTCTATAAATAGGAGAAAATATAGTATAAAAATAGTGAAATTAACCTGCAAATTGGATTTAACAATTTGATCAACTAAAGAGCGAATAGCTTCACGTGCAAAGTATATCCCGAGGCCCCTTTCGAGGAATGTCCTTTTAAGAGATCTATTAATAACATTGTTTTCCTTTGAGGGGTCATAAGTACTTAGCAGCATTAAGCACCTTGATTTACATTCATTCATCCACATTCTTACCACATTTACATGAATTTAATATATAGGAGAAAATATTGTGCAGATTTTGGAATCTTGAATAAATACGTGAATTTTCGTTAAAAGCACTTTCGTTTTATAGGAAAGCGATTCATTAAGGGTAAACGTTTTTTCAATACTATAAATGGGTAAAAGAAATTTCCCTGCCACCGCCGCTGACTGATGAGTTTTCTTTGTATAACATATTAGTTTCAGCGTGACGAAGACTTTTTGTTTGAAATTATGGGATTTTAGTACTTTACTTAAAAAATATATTCACTATGAGTGTTATATTGATCTAATTATGTTCGTATTACTATGCAAAAATGTTTATTCAGATTGTAATATGAAGTAATTCGTAGAAAGTATTCAGAATTATGGAATTCTAAATACTTTCTACGAATAATATAAGCCGGCTATTATAAGCGGTACAAAGAATGGACTTTGTAACGCTTATAATAGTGTCTTCCACCTATACTACTTATACATCGCCTATAAGAAATTTTACAAACTCATTTTTTATTCACTTTCCTTTTTAAATTACTAGAGGTTTCTAGGACGCTACAAGAGTGCCTGCGGATAGTTCGTTGTAAATAAATACATATAGTAAGTAAAAATTTCATTACCTCAGTTTTATATCAGACTGGGCCAATTTTGTTTTGCCATATAAATTATTTCTAGGGAATTTCTAATGTAAATTATAAAACAAAAAAATATATTAGGGGTGGACAACCCTTATCACTTAGGGGTATAAAAAATAGATAGTAGCCCATTCTTAGACCTACTGAATATGCATATAAAATATCATAAAAATCGGTCAAGCTGTTTCGGAAGACCATGCTAATTAACATTGAGTCACAAAAAAATATATTTATCTAAATCTGTCTGTATGTGGTCGATTTTCTCAAAATCTACTGATCAGATTTTAGTACAATTTTTACTAAAAGATAGTTAAGTTCTTGCGGAGGGTTCAAGTTAATAGAACATTACGGTTTAATGTTTATGGTGTTGAAGAGGTCGCGCAGTTATAAAAAACTCACTTGCTATGAGCTTTAGTCGCGTGCGCCGCGTAAGCTAATAGAGATACGCTAAAGTAATGTACTAGAGAATTGTAGATCTACAGATATACTAGAAAAAAGTCCGCGATAGTATGGCTATCTCTTATCAATAACTTTTTTTGTTGTATGGAATAGGATGGCAAACGGGCATGCGGTTCACCTCAAGTAATCTCCGCCGCCGACGCCCATAGAGCGTATGCGTTTCGCTCTTTAAAAAGGTAGAAAATACGCTTTTTTAAGGTACTTATGTCGTAGCAATCCGGAAACGTTGCAAAAGAGAGATAGTTCCATAAAATGGTGGTGCGCGGAATGAAATTATTTGAAAACCGCAATGGATTGTGAAGATGAAATTTTAACCAGTGACGTACAGTTGGGTACTGCTACTACTACAGTACAGTAATAATACTTTTATGTTAAAAATTTCAATTTAATACACTAACGCGGCGAAGCAGGTTGCACAGCTAGTATATGATCAACTTAAAATCAAAATAAACACTTTAGAAGCTTGTCAGAAAATGGGTATAAACAAACGAACTCGCATCAATCACGACGTAGGCAGCATTTTAATGAGATTATTTCCTAATACTGAAGGACAATTTCCCGACTAACTATATTAATCATAGCTTGATGAATCGATTACGTTGTAGGGGATTACAGGCTTTAAAGGTTGAAACAGGTAAGAAACGATTTAAATATTTTGATTATTAAATTTAAAATTAACTAATTGACTTATGAAACTTTTAAAATTAACGTTGCTGCTGTACACGAAATTGTATATTCTGTGTAATATACTTTATTTGCGACAACTTTAATGTTAGAATACCCTTAATTATGTACTGCGTGTTTTTTTTAGTTGTCCGAAGTGAAAATGGGAATTTTATTACCGTATATGTTAGCCGTATATGTAGGTTGTTAAAAAGCTGTGATAGCCTAGCGGTGAGATCGTGCGATTCTATCGAGGGGGTCACGGGTTCAAACCCCGGGCAGGCACCAATGAGTTTTTTTATTAAAACTTATGTGTCTAATTGATAATTACAATCTCTAACACGCTTTTCGGTGAACGAAACATCGTGAGAAAACCTGCATATGTCTAGAGAATTTAAGGGATATGTTTAATCTACCAACCCCCATTAGAGTGGCATGGTAGGTCTTACCTCCAATCTTTCTGTGCTGAAGCGGCGAGAGGAGGCCTGTGCCCAGCTGTGGTATACTTAGGGTCGTAACTTTATCTTTTTACTCTTTCATACGTTAGCCCAGTATATACGCTCTTCTGTAGCAAATTTCAGTTTATGTGGCTCTTGCAACTAAGACACTGGTGTGAGAGATACTATCTCATCAGAGAAGAATGAGCGTACAAAAATATATCGTCTTAATTGCCAGTATAGTTGTCAATCTGTTACGATAGATTGTAATATACTAATGCACAATACAGGGTTACGATACAACGATACGAAATTAAATGATTCCACTGATCATTTAAACGAGATAACTATGGCATAATTCGATATCTTAAATATAATTTTTAAAAATTATTTTCGAGCAAAAAAATATAATTTAATTGAGATCTGGCTTTGTTTCAATGCTACGGCACTGACCTGGCGCGGCGCGCATATGCAAAAGACAGGACAAAAATGATATATAATTATAGTTTTGCCTCCCTCGTATGTCTTTAGATGTACCGTTTTTACAATTACCGTATTTAGGCTAAGGTTGAAATGGCGTGTACGGTCATTGATCTATCGTGTTTATTTTTCTTAGACCTTAAGAGACTCCTGAGACTTAAAATATTTCACCCAAATACGTTTTTTTATGTAGGATGCTGAGGTGCGTAGGTACCTAAAATTAAAATTACTTCTACTTTCCCGTACTTAATGTTTGGCGTTAAATTTTAGAGAACGTATGTGAGGCTGCCGACGCGTTTAAAGGACTTCCGACAAATTGGAGACTAAAACCTCAAGTGCAGGAGCCCAGGCAGATATTTTTCGACTGCTTTAAAAGAAGTTATTATGTTGACAGCATAACCGAGTTGGTATTACCGTTGATGCTTTAGTCGGTTGGAATTTAGCATAATCACTTCACAAATAATCCTTACCAATCTATTTTACGTTATAATTAACGATAATGAATAGTAATTTTTTAATAATCAATACCACAATTTTTCCGATGTATGAAAAAGAAGATACGATTGTCAAACATGCAAAAACCAGATATTAGTTTAATAAATTATCAAAGACAGAAAATTAGTCAAGATAAAGTCCTAAATGAAATAGGCAGAATTATTTAACAATCACTTACTCAGTTCTTTCAGAGTGTGAACCCTGAAAGAACTGAGTAAGAAATCAATGCATCTCTTATTCGGATTTTTAATATATATTACTAATTTTAATATATTACTGTGTAAAGGAACTATCTATTTTAAGGTTCAAATCTCATTTCCACTTCTACTTAACAACTAAAAAATACTATAAAGTACTTTTTAATTTATCGAGGTCAAAGCTTATTTGCTATTTCGCTGTATTTTTTGTATATTTTATATCTTAATATTCCATTCCAACTTCCACTTATAATTAGTTCGCAACTGTTGTAGTAAATTACAAAAGCTTACCTCAATTTACATGCATATAAAATCTACTTCAGTTACTGTAGGGCTTAAGGTTCAAACGCATAATTTTCCTCTTGTATTGTTGAGGGTACACCGTAATTTCATTTGCTTAGAAATTCGTTTTTGCGCGCAAACATTTTCCTTTGATATTTGATTCATGAAATACACCGGATGATTTATTAATTTTATTATGAGTTTAGCGTTTTATAAACCTTATTACGTTTATCTTTTCTTCATAAATATTTATTATTTGTAGCGAAGATTTTATGCGTAAAAGAATTCGTAAAATTATTTCAAAGCAAAATTGATTCTTAATTATTATAATATGGAAAATAAGATCCTAAAAAATAGGAGCAAAGCCGTGCCCTAATTAGCAATCCAACTTATTTGCTAGTTAGTTGCTATTAGCTTTGGGTTTAGCAACTTCTTTCGTTTCTCGTTTATTGTTTACCTATTCCCGTATAGAAAAGAGATTGGCCTAAAATATTAACATTTGGGTCAATCTTTTTTAATACAAATAAAATAATTTGAAAGTTAAAAAAACATTAGGTTGTGGTAAATGCAGCTGAAACTTTCCTTTAATATATGAGCCTTGGTGTAAATAATATACACATAGTATGATATCTGTCAATAAAATAACTATGTCATTTCACATTCACTTCACTTCACATTCATTATTACATATTTTGGAGCAGCAATTTTGCTAATTTACCAATGATATTATGGCGAAAGGAACCTTCCCGATGTTTAGAAGGTCACGTTTGAAACAAATCAATAATTTTAGTCTTTTATTAAATAATTTTAGTCTTTTACGTAATGATGAACACAACATCAAATATTTAATTTATGGCAGTTAAAACGAAACACCTGCCAGGATCAAAGTTTATTCCTACAGCAAGAAGACGGGTTAACTGTAAATTCTCTCTTAAGGAGCGAGTTTATTGCGCCTGGGGTATTTTACGACATATACAGACACATCGTACAGATTTTCTGGAAGTTTGTGATGGGTTTACTTGTAGTGTATGATTTTTGCACAGGTTCAAACACGCACTAATAGTACGAGTTTGTCACTACACATCCTCTCTCGTTCGCAGCTCTGTTCGCTTAGTGGGGATGTCATTCACTAAGAAAAAAAAATATAAACCAACGCCGTCTACCCTAACAAAAGTATTATGGTTGTTTCAGTCTTGTACTTGGTGGCAGCTCATATTATAGTGTATGATACACTATGGCTTAGTGTCAGCTTTTTTAACCTACTCAATCGCCTTAGCGTAACGTCAATTTGTATGACGCTGTAAAAGGGGTAACTAGATGTACATTTGTGAAAAAGAGTATTGAATTTCTTCATTGATTTTTTTACTTGGCTACGTCGGAACCAAAACAGTTCAGCAATTTATGCGTTTATTTGTACGTATGTTCAAATTTATCGCCTAGACTACTTTTACTCTAACTAACTGTTTGTTATTTTAGTTATGAGCTCTAAAATAGTAATTGAGGCTTACTTAAGTCAGATTTTTTTTTCTACACTTTTTCCTTTTTAGATTCGTGTGAAATCAAATAATACATTCCTTTTTTGTGTCTGTTTCAACTCGAAGTTAATAGAGCCTGCTTTATTTTTCACTGAGCATCATCATTAATGAGATAAAAAATAGCAACATACCGGTCCCTAAGAAGTGTACTGTACTTACATTTATGATAATTGTTTTCCCTAAGCACGTGCAATGTTAAATTAGCCAAAAGCCACCCGTGAATTTCGTCTTGAACAGGGCATGTAAACTTGCAACGTCTTCATTTCATTAGGGAGTCGTGCTAACTCACCCCCATAATGCCTTCCACTCTATAACGAAACCGTAGCAAGGCAGAAGTTCAAAATTTTCATATCTTAAATAACTTATTAACCAATTAATAAGTAAGTATGTGTTATGCGTTATATAATATATTACATAATGATAAAAACCGCTTTATTGACAAATGAGTTCGTTAATTTACTTTTTAAGAATTTTCATACATTTAAAATTTTGAAAGATGCACTACATTTATTTCTATAAATAAATCAAGCAAATATATTATATGTTATTATTTTATACAACTATAAAATAAGACTTAACTCCTATAGAGTTCTCGAAATTTTTAAAAGCACGTCTTGCAATATTTTAAAAAAATGGGAAAAACAGAGTAATATTACATTACTATAAGAACGATTAATTAGGAGGATTTAACAGTTTATTCATGCCCCAAGAAGGTTCAATAATTCTGTAATATATATTTTTTATTAATCATTATTTTTTCATATAAGAAAAATATGCATTAATAAAAAATTATATTCTCCTCATTTTTATTTATATTTCAGATTTACCACTTTGCCTATTGAGCGTAGTTTATCGAGTACCTTCTGCTATGTGAACATTGTATTAGGGTTGTTTGGAGCGAAGATCTTTCTCTACGTATTTACCGTCTGCAGTCTCTTGCAATAATAATAAACATATGATTACAATAAATGACACTTAATGTACATTGCAAAAGAGTAATAGGCGACGCTTACTTTTATGATGCAATTTATTAATAATATAAAACAAAATCCTCAAAAGCTGTCTGTATATGATCGATTTTTTTTCACTAGAAGATAGTGAAATTCTTCCGGAAGGTTTAAGGTAAAATAAAATTGTATGTAAAGAGGGTTGAAGAAGTCGCACAAGTAAATAAAATAAATAAAATATATGGGATACTTACTTGTTCCGTCCCCAAAGTAAGTAATTTAATACTTGTATTATGGGTGACAGACAACTGGTAGATATACTACATATTATAGTTTTAAATACATACTTAAATACAAATATACACCCAGGCTCGAAGAACCAACAAATTGTTTATAGAAAATGATGGCTCTCGGAATCGAACCCGGGACCCGCGGAGCTGAAGGCAGGATCACTACCCACTGCACCAATGGGCCAGTCAAATGTAAAAAAAACCTGGCTTGCTGGAAACTTAAGTCACGTACCGCGTAAACAAGCAGAGATAGACTAAAGAAATGTACTAGAGAATTTAAGGTATACAAAAACTATAAATAAATCCTCGACAGTATGTCTCTATCTCTTATGATTAACTCGCAATAATCAATGTTTATTATCAATGTTTATTATCAATGTTTTTTATGTTCAAAATTTTATTAAATACATGTTTTCCGTGCGGGCGAAGTCGTAGGCACAAATAGTTTACTAATAAAACAAATATTGGGAGACAAAATATCTGTGATGACCAAAAGGTGTATGATTGTGAATGATCGAAGGTTTAAATAAAAGAGATATGATTATACGTAAAGTATTTTACAAATTGAACATTATTTGTATGATAAAAATGCTTGGATTTGAAAATCCTTTCAGCTTCATACAAGACTGCGGTTTAATTATGTAAATTTGAAAATGTTTAAAAGATTGACCGCCGAGTTTCTTGCTGGTTCTTCTCAATAAGAGCAACATTCCAAACCGATTGTAGCTTCATTAATCATATTGATCCTTGACGATTCAAAAGTGTTCCATAGAGCTTACTTGAATAAAAATTATTTTGATTTGATTTGATTAAAAACCTCAGGTAAGCATATTTCAATGAAAAGTTGTGTTTAATTTTTAATTTAACTTACTTTTTATTCCATAATCGAAGGAAAACATAATTTTCTAATCTAAAACCCTTTCTAAATTTATAAATATACATATGAGGTAAAATCAAGCGTATTGTATCGCATAGCAAAGTTTTAGCGAGGCAACATTTGTTGCGTCGTATAGAGCTTTTTCAGTGTCTGGAAACTGTAGATATGTTCTTGTTAGTCTGAGTCGGCTTCAAGATAACGATACTAATTAAATTTCAACTTCTCTCAACGAACCCAATCGATATCTCGTATCAATTAAATAGATACGCTGATATCTTTTTAATATTTCTCTTGTCGTTAACACTCGAGAGAATTAATTACAATTGTTAAGATATCAAATGCAATATTGTTTTTATTGAGATCATCATCATTCTCCTGCCCTTATCCCACTCTAAGTGGGGTCGGCACAACATGTTACAAACATGTTGTCACATGATTTGGCTACGTATTTTACGACCGTCTACCTGCCTGTCGTCAACTTAACTTACTCGCCTTTTACGACACCTCGGTAAGAAATGAGGGTGGTCTACTCTATGCAGCCGGATACCACACGGCACAGACCTTAGTCGCCTCTTAATACACCTCGGTAAGAACGGAGGGTGGTCTATTCTATTCTGCCGGATACCACATGGCTAAACGTGTTTTTATTGAGATGTACAAGTTTGATTTTGAATAAAATATAAATCCCCGAATTCGTGTATAGTTATGATAGCCCAGGAGTGAAACCTTGCGGCTTTTTAGAGGGGTAATGAGTTCAAATCACGGGCAAGCACCAGTGAGTTTTTGTGTTAAAAGTTATATGACTAATTGATAATCGCAATTTATCACACGCTTTTGAAAAACATCATGAGTAAACTTGCATAGCTCTAGAGAGATCTGCTACCAATCCGCTTTGGAACAACGTAATAGGTTTTAGTTCCAATCCTTTTCTCCAAAAAAAGGGAAAGAGGTATATGCTTAGCAGTGGATAGTAACAGGCCGTTACGTACCAATTCAAGTTGTTTAATCAAGTTGGTATCCGGATTATCCGTTTCAGATAAAAATCTTAAGGATCAGACGCTTAGAGACGCTAAATGCTAACTACAGTTACACATTAGTCATTGAAAGTTAAAGTATATGAGTTTTGTTGAGACGGTTTGTTCTCGTAAATTTTAAATATGTATTGTATTTTACTTCGTACCATTGAGGACTGAGGTTTAGAACTATTAAAATTATTGTATATCGATCTTAACATCTTAAGACGACCAATTGTTTACGTAGGTAAAAGATCGGCCGAGAACTTGAATTTAAAAGATCGGCCGAGAACGAGTTAACTTGAATTTAAGGAAATATTTTCATTTTTATAGTGTCCTTGAAATACATAAAATCATTCTAATTTCTTTCCATTTATTTTAAATGTTAAATTTTTGGACAAAGATACTTATGAAAAAGTTCAAGAACTGAGCGTTTGAAGAAGTTTTTGAGACTCTCTTTGTATATTTTATTTCCTGGCTTGAGTTGCGACTTAAACTTGACACTACATTTAAGGAATTTTAACTCATTTTAATGTAGAATATTAGTAACAAATCAAAGAAATAATTAAAGACGCATAGCACATAAAAAAGAACCCCTGGACCAACGCCACGCTAAGTGCTTTCGTTGATTTGTTTGACTTTCGACGTATCGTCGATTCTAATAACGATCGATGAGATTGGAAAAAGGGAAAATTTTTAGAGCATGCATGCGGATATATAGACGAATGACTCAAACATTTATCACGAACGTATTTTAATACGTAAAGATTAACTTCACCGGATGTAACGCGATAACAAATAAAAATTCAAAAGTAAAAGTCAAAAAGTAAAGTAGGGGCCTGTTACAATCCCACTACTGGGAATAGGCCTCCTCTCTCCGTTTCTGGAGAGAAGGGTTGGAGCTAAGACCTACCACCACGCTGCTCCAGTGCGGATTGGTAGGTTACATATATCTCCAGAATTCTCTAGAAATATGCAGGTTTCCTCACGATGTTTTCCTTCACCGAAAATCCTTGAATCGTTGAACCAATTATCAATTAGACAAATGAGTTTTTAATAGAAAAACTCATTGGTGCCTGCCCGGGTTCGAACTCGTGTTCCCCTCGAAAGAGTCGCACGGTCTCACCACTGGGCTATCACAGCTCTAATACAAAAATACAAAAGTAATAATTAATAAATATATATTTAGTCCGAGATAAAATAAATAGAAAATATATGTAATGCTTAATATAAAACGGACTGTCCGTTTTCATACCCGTATTTCATTTCATACATGCAGGATTTGTAAAAACTTTTTCTTTTTTTTTTCTTTAATTGAGCTTTCTTTCTTTCTATCTTTCGCTTTAATTTACTTTATCGCGGATTATAGCAAAAAAAATTATTATTACTTTTGTATTATGAATCATGAATGAAAAAAATACTTTCTACAAGAACAAATAGAAGTTGTGTTTGAAGAAGTAGGTATAACATTACTTTAATACCAACATTAATTTTAGCTTTTAGGCCATTACAACAGTAAAAAAAAACTATCAAAAGCAGGCTGATACAGAAAGTCTACCATACTTTTGACACTTATATAGATGATAAGAATGTGTGGATATAACTACCCTTCGACCCTGTACAGGATAGTAATGACTAAATGTAACTAGTTATATAAATCATATTTTGATAAGAGCAATAGCCGAGTTTCTTGCTGGCTCTTTTCGGTAAGAACAGCTTTCCGAACCAGCAGTACATTCAATGATTCAATAGCACTTGTTTACAAGTTTACTTGAATAAGTAATATTTTGATTTTAAATTTAATATTGGACTTACTTACAGTTTACAGGACTTACTGTTAAAGCATTAAAGTTGTTAGAGTAAAAAAAATAGTTTAAAAAAAACTTTTATCAACTGCAGTTTTTGAATTTAATATTCTTACAAATTCTAAAACATTGGACATCTAAGACATTGAAATTGACTCGAATAATTTATTTTTATAAATTACAAAAGAAAGAATGATAAAAATTAAAGAGAAAGAAAGTAAGTAATCTTGTAAGACAGTTTGACTTGTTCACTTTTCTTGAACATAATAAATTGCAGTTCAGAAGGCAGAGACTTTTAAAAATGATTTCACACTTTTAACTTATATTACTTGAAAGAAATCGGTAGCTCTAACCTCGTTAAGTCTTAAATGATTTAAATAAACATAAAGTAAAAGCTCATAGTCCTTTGTATGACAATTGTATTGTCCGTGATGATCTATGGTCTCATTGCATAAATGGTTTTGTTGACATCAGCAAGAGTTAATTTATTCATAGAGATTATAATGTACTAGGTTTTGCCCGCGGCTTTGCTCGCGTGGAATTTGGTGTGCCACATTGAGTTTCGTTTTTTACTTTATACTAAAAAATATACTTATATTTATTTAGTTACTCTTACATCCAAAATTTCAGATGTCTAACTTAAAAACAAAAGGATTCCATACAATCTTCGCGCCCCCCATATAGGCACTCTATGGCGCTCCATTTAAGTCAATCATATCGTGATAACATTTAAACTATTCGGCCAAATTACTTAGTGTAAATGACAAAGTATATCGAAATGAAATACTGAAAGTGACAAATGCATTGATAAGAGTCTGATAAATATACTTATATATGCATTATAAAATAGTATCTAATTTAATTAACTTTATGATTCACAATTTTGCTCATAGTGGATTCCACATAAAAGGTAGATATATGCTGTTGCGGACATTTATTTAGAACCATTCAAGACAAACAATGCTACGGTACATCATCTTTGTGTAACTCCAATGGTTTAGGCAGCGCACGCCAAGATAGCTCTCAAAGGCCAAATTTCTTCTGACTTTATTGACATGTATCGTTATATTACATAAAATTATTACAAATTGTAGCCTATATGTTATTCTGATGTATAACCTATATAACTGTAAAGTTTCATCCAAATCCGTCCAATGGTTTTTTCATGAAAGAGTAACAAACATCCATCCATACTCACAAACTTTCGCATTTATAATATTAGTAGGATTAGTAGGATAAGTTCATCATTTTTGTTAGAAACAGTTACTACTCATTATGAGCTTTAGCAAAAAGAAATTATGAAATCACATATACAAATAATATTTACTTATATACAACTCGCTAAGTTAGGTTTAAAGCTCGATATTTGACCCTCGCTTTTGAACAAGAGCCTCGACGTTCCCCGACGCTAGTAGAGATTCTGCGCTCTACTTTCTGCTTTTCGCAACCTCGACGATGCTTCTGCGTTCGTCCGTCTCGCCCGGTGACGCTGTAAAAGCCGTTGTGGCTTACAACATACAGTCAATTCGAAAAAAAATGAAGAAGAGAATGAATGTCTTTACCCAGCTGTGAAGTATACCTTCACTTAACTTTTATTCTTTTAAGAATTGGCTCTCTGACGACTGACGCTAAACTAACGATCAAATACAATGAGTAAAGTGATAGTGATAAATACAATGAAATCAACGATATACTCTGGATAAAGTCCATGTGGAATGGCCCCCAAGTATGCTGTTTCTACGTTGTATCGCGAAACTGATTCTTTGTGCGAGAAATAAAGCCAACCTTTTTATCAATTGCAGATACAATTAACCGTGGTGCTATAACAGAGATCAATTGGATAATCTAAGGTAAGGTATGCTTTTTTTAAACAGTTTTTACCTTTAAAGGTAAGTTTTTTAAATTCGATTAAATCTGCCATCTGTCTAATGGGGTTTTTGTCATTATTCACAAAACAGAAACAGTCAACATCCAACAGAAGTATTGTATGTTTAGAAACTGGTTATACTCACGTCTTGCTCTATAGGATTAGCCCGACTAGTTTCGAGCCCATCCAGGGCACTTACTCATGAGCTCTTTACACGGCGTTATCGCCGCAATAACGTCACGTGAGTGTAGCCGGTTTCTATACATAAACTATGAAACTACGCACGATTAGTAAAAAATTTAAAAATCCAATAGAAGTACTAATTTAAACAGTGGGCGTTTATTTTTAAAACGATAACGCCGCCATTCATCCGTTACATTAGCTTGACAGTAAAGAAATGTCTCATAATATGACTTAGAAATATTGCACAAGTACATTAGTCGAGCGTAATAGCAGTGAGTAATTTAACTCAAAAGTATCCCGCGGCTTTCGTCTCAATAAATTAAAGTGATTTATCGAGAAAACTCAAAAGACTCGCGGATAACTTTTGTCGTTTGCGGAAAGAAACAGATTTGCTCCGACTAATGAAACAGCCATTTTGTCTCGGCAACACGCCCGTGCTTTTACCGAGTTCGGAATTGTTTTATAAGAAATTCTCAAACATGTTTTATTTATAGTCACGTGCAAACTTGTATTTTGAAAGAACAAAACTAGAATTGAAATGTGGTTACATTTATTTTTATTGTGAAACGTGTTGAAGTTCAAGTTACGGCTTAAAGTGCGTTGACACGAGATCTTTAGTGTTTTCATTTTGAAACAGTATTCCTTGACATGTTTAGTATATTGTGACGAAAATATATTGGACGTCCCTTGAAACAATTACCTTTTATTTTTCTGTATAAAAATGAAATGAAAAGAATTAGTTTATTAATAATACCTTCCTTCTATGAGATGTAGAGATCTAGTGGAACTCGATCTATCAAGGCGCATATTGAAAAAATCCGACCAGAGTTATTGGAGGAAAGTTTTACGCTTTGTCTCACTAATTGTTTACCTATTCTCCCTGACAGTGAGATGATGAGGAAATGGAAGATTGATCAAAAGCAGCGTAAATTTATATTAGCTGACTGTAATAGTATACCGACTGATGAAATTCTGGTGACTAAATGGTGATGATGGCAGATTCTAGCGATTCATCTGATAAAAATGTTGCTACTCCAGTACAATTGGATCAGCATTGCAAGCAGTAATCCAACCCCAAACCCATTAAATCATTTATAGAAGCAGGCGTTACTTTGCGGAATTCCATATTACGAGCAATACAAAGCAAAGCAAAGTAGTTAGTTCTGTTGTATTGCTTGTATTACCCATTAAATCCTTAGAAGAAATGGCAGTGGACGATAATCGTCAAGATTTCAATATATTCATTCACTGTTCTACAGAATTCATCGACATAGTAAAAAAACCGGGAAGAATCTAGAAATAAATTTTCCAGAAAAAAATGTTATGTGAAAAAGATCCTATAAAAAGGTAAAAAAAACAATGTCTCTAGAAAAAGTAGGGCGCGAAATTATAAACTTTTGTTTTTGGCATCAGTAACCTTTTTACAGTGCCAGTGAATTAAATTTAATAGTACAACAACGGCCTAGTTTCAGTTTTTATTGATTGTGTTTCAAATAACGTAACATCCATTCCCACATTTAAACTACTAAAACCTTTATAAAAATGTGCAATTAAAAAAATAATACAATCAGTTAAGAACGTAAATTTTATTGATATTTCTGATATGTCCATGCTGTAAGGCAGTTAATTAGAATAAGGTGATAATGGTTATACAAAATAAATGAAATATATAGCCACATACAACAAATTGTAAAAATCATACGAACAATAGATCACTTAAAATATAGAATGAGTAAAACCGAAATTAGTTTACATGTAAAATTGCAAATTTTCTGCAGTTTAAATATTTACGCCCAAATAGTCTCTACTATTTGGAAAGTTAACATTTATATTAAAAAATACGTAAAGATTGGTAAAAATAAATTGAATGAGGAAATAAATGCAAACAACTACATCGCCTAACAATAGGGTAAAAAAAACAAATATTCCTCATTTCAAAATTAGCAACACAAATTAAACACTTAGGTCACTAAATACTCTAATGGACTAGACAAATATCTTTCACATTCAGAAATCGTCAAGTTGCAGGAAATATAAAATACTCGTACTGGTATTTTTATTATCATATTTTACGTTAGACTTGCGAGTAAGCTAAAGCTTGGCATAACTGTTTATCATATTAAAATGTGATAATTGCTTTTTAATGTCCACGCAGCCATAATGAATTCAAGATGGCCATAGCATTATGCAAAAGTATGAACATTCTCTCGCGACATTACTTGCAACTGTGTATTTACTTACACCGGTGTTGGGAATAAATCTGAATAAATAAATACTACAGCACGTGCAGGCAGTGGAGTATCGTAGCTTTCTAGGAGCATTGCAAAGAATTAGGTTACAATCTTATACCAGTGACACATTAATAGATATGATATTTGTTGCAAATACGTGCATGAAGGGATGTATCGCCATTCAATTTGAATTCGTTGGCTGACTGAGCTATTCATACAAGAAAGAACATTATATTATTTTCGTGATTATAGCTAAGTGGTTAAAGTTCTATTACGAGATAGTATTTGGTTTGTGCATCTTAAAAATATTTTCAAGCTATGAGGCAATTTTCAAATTTAATTTTCAAATATTTCAAATTAAGTTCTTACCGGCTCTGAACATACTTTTCATGACTTTTTTGATTGTTCCTTTTACTTGTGTTTAGGTGTATATGGATTTTATATAAAATTAAATAGTTATTGTATTTAAACAATGGCTCCCATTACCATTAATACACATGTATTTACAGATCGCTTACTGTTACTATAGAGACTCGAATATAGGGCATATAACGCGACAAAGCTTTTGTTACAAAATTGTTGAGATTTAGGAATTATGAATAGAAAAATCCTAATTAATGCTAATTAATAAATATAAAGTGATTAAATTCTAAGCCGAATATTAATTGGATGCCTAAACAATCATTTCTTTATTGTTGTCTCAGCTTAGCTTTGTTATGGTGTACAAGCTTTTCCAGTTTAACAAACATGAAACCACGATTCTATGGCGGGTTGCATATAAGGAAAGCATGTCGCGAGGAGCATATTTGCGTGACATAGCGACTGTTTTACGTATTTCGACTTTAAATTTCTATTTCATAACCTACTTTGAATTCTGAACATGGAATTGTAGGACTTTTCAAATAATCTACATTCTAAAGTTAATACTCCGTTTGCAAATGTTAATCTCTTAAAAAACAAAAACATACACGCGAACTATTGAAGAGCCATCTTGGAGTATATCTACATAATCAAATGAAATAAGGATAAAATTCGAGTCTAGAAATGAACCACAGCCATGAATATTGCTCAACACGTTCTTTAATGCAACCTATATTGCTAATTTTTGAAGCACATGAATCTTCGAACCCTAACCTCGTCCCAACACTGCATGTGACACTAAATATGCGGTTGACACTCCACTAAAAGAAAGAATTGTTCATAAATTGAAATAAGCTACTGAAATCATTAGAATGTGCGAAATTGAATTCAAAATAGAAGTCTGTCTGTTGAAGATATTTATATTCAGCATTATTTGTTTGACGCTTCCGGCAAAGAATACTGCGTTGAAAGTCGTAGGTCTTGATTAGTCGTTATCAAGTTCTACGTATTCATGTTACTCTTGTGTAAGAGCTGATCGCTGTCTACTGCTATACTTAGGTGTCTTTGACTACGAATTTCCATATAATACGTTTTAAGCCGCTTTTAAGCTATTCTAGCTTGTTGCAAAGCTCATCAAGTGGAAAGTCTACGAAGTCGGACTATAGATTTATTTCTAGATTATACAAAATAGGTATCGTTAGTATTCTAGGAATAAGAGGTAACCCACCAAATGCAGGCCCTGCTATAACGGTCTCTACAATGAATTTGTTATGGCATTATTTTCTTTCGATTTATATTCTTCAATTCGTAATATCTTTTGATTGAGATGTCGGATTTTAATAATTTAAAAAGTATTTTACAGGTATTGAAATAGTTTTTAATAAAATATTATTTAATGGGATAAGGATTAATACAGAGATATGAATAAAATGGTTTGATTATTGTCGGCAATTTTATCAACTTTTACAATGGAAAAAAGTAGTTATATTGGTATAACTATAATAGTTAGATATATGGTATCGCGGACTTTTTTGTGGATATTGATATGTTCTATAATACTGTAGAACATTTTTTTGTTCTATACTCAATAGTTTGCGCTGTAAAAGATGTTTACGACTAAATTTTTCACAAATTATTTCAATTTTATTAGGGATCCCTATATTTTTTGAAAATGACATATAGTCTATGTTGCTCAGTGAAGAAGCAGCTTTCTAATGATGAAAAAATTTTTGAAATCGGTCCATTAGTTTTTTCGTGAAAACATTACAAACGTACAAATCTTTCCTTTTTATAATATTAGTATAGATAACACAATGATATTGATTGCACAATACCATAAATAGTATATTTTTGCAAGAATATTATAAGTACTTATAGTATATTACTAATTTACAAAAAAGTCACTAGAAAAGAGAAACTCGCATGTTTGTGACAAATTTTACCAATCAATTTAAAACTAAATGTTTGAAAGACGTAAGTTTTAGTATCTCAAGTTTAAATTGCTCGATAAGTTAAATTAAGACGATAACAATATCTCTAGAGCAGTTTATCTTCATTCAAACCCGTACGTGAACGTTTGTATGAAATTGCTCTATAATTGTATACGAATAGTTTTATCTTAACAAGAGATTTCATAAAAGATGCATTTCAAACGTATAGTGATCGTCACTGGGTAATTGGGGTCTCATTATCTTAGCTGATAACCGCATCTGAAGGGGATAGATATTTGGATATTTTGAATATTAAAGTTTCCAAACATTAAGCACGTTATATAGTCGGATTTGTGATAGGAGGTTGCAGTTAGTAATGTAGGGCCTACCGCACCTTGATGCAACGTGTTGCCACTCTTTTGTGCTACATTTTATGAATAGTTATACCTATAGCATCTAATCACAGACTTCTTTAGAATATCCATCGCTAAAGCACACTCTTACCTCGAGCTCGAAAGACTGACAATATAAGAAACAAAATTTGACAAGCTTCAGTTTCTCGCTCATTGATACTGAACAAATAATATTAGCAGGTCTTAAGAAAATAAAATAAGCTTAAAGCGATTTCAGCCAAAAGCTCCACTGTCTATTTGCTATAAAAAGCTATAAAAGACAAGTGCCTCGTTAAAATATCGTTGAAGGTTAAGTGGATAAACAAGCTAAACGAATTTTCCCGGTTTAATACAGCCTCTCATACAAATGACGTAATTTTCTGTTGAATTGAAAGCAGTACTGGATGCAAGGCACTGCAATTGCCTCAAGTCGTTTAGCATAATACGGTAATACCATTACAGTACAGACCGGGGTGGGGATCAAAAAATAAATACTGAAGCAGGTTTTTAATAGTAGAGATTATCTTCGTTCGTTGGGAGCTTGTTAAAAACTGTTCTTTTACACAAAAAGTACAGAGTGTCTACGTGATAATTACGTGATTAAATTTTCAAGTAGTTAATAAAAGTTCGAATAGTGGATAAAATAAAACAATTGTGGATTACTTGCTCTTTTTTTCTTTCAGTGGTCTTATTGCAATTTTCTGTTCCGTCATAATTACAATGTTAGTGATAGTTATGATTTATGCGTTCGATAGCAATGGTAACGCTACTCAGGCCTGATTACTATGAAAGACTTCTTGCAAGGAACTTGGATAATCATATAATCAATAAATTCAATAAATATAGAATATATATTTACTTTATTGAATACATAAATCCGGCTGCATAGAATAGACCACCCTCATTTCTTACCGAGGTGTCGTAAAAGGCGACTAAGGTAAGTTGACGTCTGGCAGGCGGCCGGTCATAAAATAGGTAGCCAAATCATATGACAACATGTTTGTAACATGTTGTGCCGACCCCACTTAGAGTGGGATAAGGGCAGGAGAATGATTTATTGAATACATAAAATAGCTATGTAAACCTTCACAAGATATGTGTAGCTTACGAAATTTTATTCATTTATTTTGTATATATAACGTTAATACAAATACATTTTTATTTCTAGTTAGAAATACAAAAAAAATTCATGCTTATTCCATAACAATATGTAGGTCTACCATATTACCATAATAACTTATCATATGCAACTCACAAAGAGTGACTTTGCAGCCTGTATTACAATAAAGTTCAAGAGATAACAATTATTAGTTGTTAATGATAACCGAGAACAAAGGTTAAAACCCTTTGACCCTTTATAAAAGTAAATGGACAAATAAGTAACTATAACTTTTAATTTTTAGTCACCTGTTACATAGTAGTTAGTTAGACAGCTGGCCAAAAGTTCAATTCAATGTGGTTAGCGTTATTTATATTTATTTAATCTAAGTTATAGACAATCTGTGCGCTAAATTCAATTGATATTCTTATACTCGTTGTTGCGTAATATAGTATTAAAAATTGATAAAAGGAAATACAAAAACCACAGATATTTTATTAAATATTTTTTTCGTCACAGTCTAGAAATATTTAAAGAAGGGTATGTTTGTTTATTAGTTCTCCTTGTAAACGAATAATCGATGTGATTTATGAATTTCTGAGGCGAAGCAGAGTGAAACTAGGTAATGCAAACTGAATAAAAGACAATGGAACCATTTTTTGTGTAGTACAAAAATTTTTCAAGTAAGAGAAGTAAGTAACAGTAAATACTAAAGATGCCTTTTAGAGCGAGCGTGTAAATGGACCGAGTTTTCGAACTATATCGGTATCGGACAAATGAATTACACCGAATGTAAATACGCAGAAATTTTCATTCTTTGTAATAGAATAGATCACCCTCATTTCTTACCTAGGTGTCGTAAGAGGCGACTAAGGTAAGTGCCGTGTGGTATCCAGCTGCATAGAATAGACCACCCTCCTTTCTTACCGAGGTGTCGTAAGAGGCGACTAAGGTAAGTGCCCTGTGGTATCCGGCTGCATAGAATAGACCACCCTCCTTTTTTACCGAGGTGTCGTAAAAGGCGACTAAGGTAAGTGCCGTGTGGTATCCGGCTGCATAGAATAGACCACCCTCATTTCTTACCGAGGGGTCGTAATAGACGACTAAGGTATGTGCCGTGTGGTATCCGGCTGCATAAAATAGACCACCCTCATTTTGTACCGAGGTGTCGTAAAAGGCGACTAAGATAAGTTAACGTCAGGCAGGCGGCCGGTCGTAAAATACGTAGCCAAATCATGTGGCAGCATGTTTGTAACATGTTGTGCCGACCCAACTTAGAGTGGGATAAGGGCAGGAGAATGTTGTATAGAGAAATAATGGGTACAACTATCCAAACCTTTCTTCTGAATATTCTTGTTGGATCGCATAAATCATCTTTAAATCTCGACGCATAAGATTATTGGCTCTTGTAGGTGCTGAGAGAAGATTTTTAGCGGTGAAAAACAAGACGGGTTATGCATTTCCGGGCTTTAAACATCTCTGTAATGATGCAAATAAAATAATTGTAACTTACGGAAAAATATCAAAATATTTTAATTCGTGAAACGCACAGCATGTCGATAGCAAGCTATGATAGCCCGGCGGTTCTTACCGTGCGACGTTTTCGAGGGGTCACAGTTCAAACCTCGGGTAGGTACCAAGGGTTTTCTGTTAAAAAAACTTATGTGTCTAATTGGTAATTGCAATTTATCACACTGTGAAGGAAAACATCGTGAGGAAACCTGAATATCTCTAGAGAATTCTAGTGATATGTGTAATCTACCAATCCGCTTTGGAGCAACGTGGTAGGTCTTAGCTCCAACCCTTCTCTCCAAAAACGGAGAGAGGAGGTCTTTGCCCGGGATTATGACAGGCCGTTACTTTACTTTTACAGAATGTTGCTTCGTACATTTATACGCTTGATTGGTTCGTCAATATTCGATAATGATACGCGAATAATATCCAGACATTTTAATGACGTGAAAAGCACAGCACCTTGCTGCCATTTAAATTTAATTTAGACACTACCATGGTGTCGCTTTTTGCATTATGCACGTGTTAACATCCAGAAACACGCTGTACTACCATTTAACTGGTATTTTCATTACAGGACGTCTAGATTTATTTACAGAAGGGCCATCTTAGAAAATGAGAATGGGTGTAAGCCAAGCCAGCGGCATGTTTGTGAAATTTATGTCTGTTTAGACCAAACTAAGAGCTGTTTTTGGCATTCTAGTATCATATAAATAAGGAAGCAAACTCTAATTTGTGCTATTAGTACCACACATTCGCGAGTATATTTTTTTAATACATCTTGATACTATATGGCTCGTTGACGCAGATGGTAGTGACCCTGGATTCAGCTCCGCGGATCGCGGGTTCGATTCTCGCCGAGAGCAAAAAATTTCTAAATACGATTTGTGGACCTTTGAGTCCCAGAGTAATTATAAGTAATTATAAGTAAATATTTACAAGTTGTCTCTCACCCATAATACGCATATTAAGTTACTTACATTGGAGACGGACAACAGTGTGTGTAATTGTCTCATATATTTATTTATTTTAAATGTATACTGGAGTATGTGGAGTTTTTTGACATACAATTTTTAACATGCATCAGAGTTTATGATTTATAATTTATATATAAAATTAAAGCTCGATTTGAATTTCTAGTAGTATTAGCGATCTTAGCTTAATTTTTCAGATGAGAGGTCTCTAAGTAACATAATATTATTAATTTTATTAATAATGTATGGTGGTGCAATTCAAATAAACTATTTACATGTGTATATCTATGAACATACCACGCTCTGACGGTGAAAATATATTAGATGATTTTAAATATTGATTTAGCTCATAATGAACGGAATTTAATCTGTATTACATAATTAAGTTATAAAATAATGTGATATTAAATGTACCACGAGGACATTAGCCGTACCTGCGATTTATAACCCACTATTTACAGCTTTCCACTCTGTATGTAATAACACCCTAAAAATAAATACGCGAATTACTTGCAGCAAGACGCCAGTTTTCTACATTTGCACCGAATTACCAGCCTTGTTGTCTTCCCAACTTATTATTCGCTCTAAACAGAGGGTGCCTCAAACACACCACTTAGACACCAAACAAGGGTGTATTAAGTGTGAGTTAAAATTTAAATTGATTCTACCCTCCCTTAGAGAAATTCAAATAGTGTACGGTGTGATGTGAAGCGGGTAACACTGAGTTTGTGGGATTCTTTTTCTACAAATTGGAAGCCTCGGGCCGTTTAGTCACTAAAGAGGGAATTGGACAGTGCTTGTATGTTTTTTGTACACACACACACGTGCGCAATGATTACACGCTTCATTTATAAGGGTGGTACAGAGAAAGCCTTGTTTATACATAAGATCACAATTTTTTCCTAAAAAACAGACTTTTTGCATATAGATGCATTTTTACATCTCCTAATCGAAATTTTCCGCATTTAATTCAATTTTGACAAAATATTGCAATAAGGAAAATTATTCCATTAATATATGTGTTCAAGATTACGTATTTATACGAAAGGAAATTATACCTTAATATTCAGAAAAGAGCTCCTTTTTTATTCATTGGAATTAAACAACCATACCTTGACTTCCATTTGTTATATTAATTAACTAATTAATTTTACTTGATATTAAATAATTTTGAAATTTAACGCCTATGTTATCTGGTTAGCGGGAAGGAATTATATGTGCTTTTTATCATTTTTGTATTCATCATTTTCCTGACCTTATCCCTCTCTAAGTAGCACATGTTTTACCCATGTTGTGATGTGATTTGGCTACGTATTTTACGACCGGCCGCCTGCCTGACTTCAACTTACCTTACTCGCCTTTTACGACACATCGGTTGGAAAGGAGGGTGGTCTATTCTATTCTACCGGACACAACACGGCTAAGTAATTTTATCATTTTTGTATTATTTTAAATATTTCTGTGCGTGCAACAAGGAGAATACAAACAAATAAAACAAACAATTTAAAACAAAGCCACGTAGTATATAATTCGGTGATAGAAACAATAAAAATGATTATGTAAATCTTTTAATTTTTAATTAAAGTAAGTAGACATAAATTTTCATGTCAGGTATCCTTTATAATATGATCTAATCAGGGACCTTTTTGATATCGTCTATCAGGGTTGACTTGTTAAAAGATCATACCGCTCACAAATGTTTAAATATTTTTTTTGTCTTAACCGAACGTTCTAAAGGCAAGAAGAGGACAAGAGAAAAGAAAATAAGTGGGCATACATTATTTTTACAATAAATAAATCCATTAAAGAGCCTTATCTATTTTTTCTTTTATCATACAATATATCACATCACTTTATTACAGTTTTCAAGACATAATCTTTAAAACTATTTACCAGAGAAGGATCTATTTACTAGGTACAAATACATCATTGAAAGTATTTTTAGTAGGTTTAATAGCTATAAAACCATTGACATTATGATTGGCTTTGAAAACGAATACGATGATGAAATAGAGTAGGTAATAGTTTCCGCAGTTAACGTATTGAAACACGTTCCTACCCCATCCATAAGGCGTTAATACCCTTTTGCCCAAATCAATCTTAAATATTGAATTTGCTTCGTAATCTGATGGAAACTTTTACTGGAAACGGGCCTCTATTACGTTTTAACACAATTTGCTACGAATTTTCACCTTCCTCCGCTTTGTATGGTGCTTGAAACTTACTGGATGGGGAAGAAATTCAAATTTTAATTGTAGACATTTCAGTCTGCTGCATGCAATTTTATACATGCTTTGCTTCCATGAATAATTCATATTTATCCACCGTTTTATGTAGTCATGAAATTATAATAACACCAAATTGTCATTTATTTTTCGACTAGCATTTATATTTAGACATATACGCCGTGTGGTATCCGGCAGAATAGAATAGACCACCCTCCGTTCTTACCGAGGTGTCGTAAGAGGCGACTAAGGTATGTGCCGTGTGGTAACCGGCTGCATAGAATAGACCACCCTCATTTCTTACCGAGGTGTCGTAAAAGGCGACTAAGGTAAGTTGACGTCAGGCAGGCGGCCGGTCGTAAAATACGTAGCCAAATCATGTGACAACAAGTTTGTAAAATGTTGTGCCGACACCATTTAGAGTGGAATAAGGGCAGGAGAATGATGATTTATATTTAGACATATACGTGTATAAACAAAAATATATTTTTTGTACATAAAAATATAAATAATTATTAAAAAAAACCGTGATATATAATAAAAACGTTGAGGCTGACATTAGCTCACGGCTCCTGCTCTGCGCCTTGCAAAAGTACGTAAGTAGTTTGTGCGGTTGGGTATAAGATTCTATAATAAAATTCCGCAATCAATTTTATCTTTGCCATTACAGTAGTGAAAAAACACTGTTCAAGGGAGGTTGATACAGAAAGTCATAAGAATGCGTTGATATAGATACTCCTCTACTCTGTACAAGATAGTAATGACTAAATGTAATTAGTGTAAGAAGTTTAAGAATTATATTTAAAAAGAGCAACCACCGAGTTTCTTGCTGGTTCTTCTCGGTAGGAAGTTCTTGGAGTTTTCTGGACCAGCAGTTGACAATATAAAAGCAATTGTTTACAAGTTTACTTGAATAAATAATATTTTGAATCTGAATTTATGTGCAACCATGTGTAAACAGGATGTACTAATTGTAAGCTAGTCAAAAGGTTAATTTGATTATTTATTTACATTAACGATTAATATCAGATGACAGGGAGAATAACTAGTATTGACGGCTTAATACCTCTTTTCCATAGCACTAAAAACATGTAATAAAAATATAACACTCTCCCTATATTGTTGTTGTCTTATTAGAAATTTAGGACCGCATGATTCCTATCTTAAGAAATTTAAAGATATGCAGATTATATGTGCAGATATTTTTCTGCAGAAAAAGATACATCCTTTTCGTACTATAATAATATATTTCTTGTAATATCATGATTGCGGAGCTCTGACAGTTAAGCTCTCATGACTATTTTGATGGAGCAATACTGATGAAACTTGGTATAATTGAGGTCTATGTATGAAAAAGTGTCTTTCTAGCTAAAGATTTCCAGATATACTGTAGTAAGAATTGGAATAAATAATAATAAAAAAAAGTTCCCGTGATTCTATTCTCCGTTACAATTCGATATATGGGAATAAATATATGGGATACTTACACACACGGTCGTCCGTGCCCAAAGTAAGTAACTTAATACTTGTGTTATGTGTAATATACTACATATATAATTTGAAATACATACTTAAATACAAATACACACCCAGGCTCGAAGAACTAACAAACTGTTTATAGAAAATGTTGGCCCTCGGCGGGAATCGAACACGCGACCCGCGGGGCTGAAGGCAGGGTCACTACTACACACTACCCACTGCGCCAACGGGCCAGTCAATGTATAAGCATAGATACTAGCAATATATTAGGTTAAAGCTAAGTTAGTTTACCTTACCTAAGTTAGTGCTAGTATCTAACGAGGATATGATACCAGTATTACAGAGGCTATAAATTTCAGTCTATTTTACTGCCACATGACTTTTGTAATCGTTTATCGATTAACTAATGGCATGGGCATCGAATAAGCTTCATCTGAGGTTAACGATGATTAGATGTAACGAGATATTAATGATAATAACCAGAACAAGATAATGTTATTTCTGAATTGCAAGCAGGAATCGAAAATTCTTATCGCTGTACAACATTTTGTTCGACGAACCAAATATTTTTTCCATTATGCAGCTGAACAATCGAAAATGTAAAGCCAGGCTTCGACATCGATTTATTATTGACAATTTTCGCATATACCGGCATTATTTCAATGGAACAGTATTAATACGAATTTTTCACGGTCCGTGCACTTTTCAGGCTCCGGCGATTCACGGCTGGATTACGAGCACGTCAATGGCTCGTCGGAAACTTCCCGCTAAAACCTTTTCATTCCCCTCTTAAGTACGTACCTTATTAATTAACTAATTCTCGAGTTTTAAAACCTAATCTTTGGCGGAGCACGGTTATAATTAAATGTTTGAATATTAAAATACTAACGTTTTATAAATGGATAAATTAATTTTAGATCGGAAATCAGTGCGTCACAAAAATTTTCCCGTGTAAATCCCTCACGGGAATTTAAGCGTGGTTTACTATTTACTTGAACCTTTCTCAAGAATTGCACTATCGTTTAGTGTAACTGTACGAAAATCCGTTCAGTAGATTTTGAGAAAATCCATTTTATATTTTGTTTATATATTTGCGTTCAATTCCATACAGCATAAAATATTACTAATTTCTTACATTAAAAGTTAATTTAGGTTTTACATAGGATGTCATTGACAAGGCTATCATATACTATGTAAAATTGTAATATTAGAAATTAATAAAGCATGTTCCTTTCTGGATTATTAAAACCACTTTCACGCCAAACAAAACAGGATAATTAATTAGCAACGTCCGAATCCCGGGAGTAATATCAAATGAGAAACATTTGATAAAAATGCCCTAAAAAAAACAAAATGTACAGAACGTTTCATTAAAAGAAAACACAGCTAATCTTCTCTCGTAAAAAGGGAAACCGTTGTAACTTTCTTTCCCATTAAAAACATAGAGATAAGCTCCGTCTGCGCTGTCAACTCATACATCGTTAATTTTGTGAGAGCCTCCAGTTTTTATTGTTGGTAATTTTTCCTTTTACCGAGAAATGAATTTAGTCTCAGATACAACTCCATTGTTACTGATTGATTGAATACAAGATTTAAAACAACTTTTTTTTATAAATAATTAAAGTAATTATAACTTTACTTTTATACAAATGCTATCATAGAAATGTTTTCCTGTAATCCATTAATAAAATCCGCCGTGTGGTATCCGGCTGAGTAGAACAGACCACGCTTAGTTCTTACCGATGTGTTGTAAAAGACGACTAAGGTAAGTTAACCCACCGTGTGGTATCCGGTTGAGTAGAATAGACCACCCTCTTTCTTATCGAGGGGTCGTAAAAACAACTAAGTTAGGTTAGGCAGGCGGCCAGTCGTAAAATACGTAGCCAAATCATGTTATAACATGTTAGTAACATGTTGTGCCGACCCGACTTTTTGTAACTTCTATATATTCACAATCACATTTATTAAAATGTATTATTTACATTAAACGCGTGTTGAATGTAAAAAATACATATTATGTAAGAACACAATAAATATAAAGGTAACAAAGGTTATATTCAGTACTAAAAAAATTAGGAGGATTTATAAAAAAATATCCCTTATTCTTAATTATTAAACTGAAGTATCATCACAACCTGAACCTTTGGGAGATTCGGACAAAAGTATTTTTTGATCTATCTTTACTTTATCCCTCATGACATTTTACAACTGTCTCTTAATTAATTTTTGCTTCACTGCTAATGCGGTGAAACGGAAGTATTTCTTTCTATGGCTGTGAGCAAAAACACGCATCTCCCAGTTTGTTTTCCAGACCATTAAGGAATTAGGTATGTTGTCTCGGTACCATTTTTTTCACTGCTTTGTGATGCACAAGATTATTTTTATTACGTTTTCTTATACGTTTTCTTGTACCTTATAATGAGATGCTACTGTGATATATACATCATATAAGTAACACAAGTTATCTAGTTTTATTTCCCTTCCGACGCCGCAATGACTAATCTAAGTCATACTATCAACCCTCCACTACACGTCGCCCTAAGCCGTGGTCCGGCCTCACAGGAGGCACCCTTAGGACGACGATCCCCGACTTAAGTAAAGCTTCTGCGCCCTACTCTCTGCAGTTCGCAACCTCGACGATGCTTCTGCGCTTGCCCGTCCCGCCCGGTGACGCTGTAAAAGCCATTACGGCGAACAGCATACAGTCAGATCGAAAAAAAAAATGTAGTTTTATACATAAGTTATGTAATTTTATTTTTTTTATTATTTAACATCTAAATAGTTCTTAGTATGGTGTACATCAAATAATATTTTTTGAATGTAACAACTTGTAACATTAGCTTGGCGACTCCAACTTCTGACGTGGCAAGATATCTGTATAGAGTAAGTAGTTATAACTTAGGTAGGCGTAGTTATAATTAGGATAAGTATTGCAAGCGTAGTCACAAGTAGTCCTACCAGAACAACATAGTAACATAAGTGTCTCAGCTCTCTAAATGAAAATTTTTAAAAAAGGAAAAAAAACCTTAGCAACTGTTAGAGCATCATGGACAGCAGTAACATCGTAGTAAGTTAAATTATGTAAGGATATAGATAAGGATATAGATCTCGTAGAGATCCTACTGAGACTCTCAAAGCTATATTCATTCGATTAGCGAGGTATCCAATTCAATAGATAATGTTAAGGGCAATAGAAGTAAATATCAGGAAACTGTCCGTATATTTTAATTTATTCTTTTTTACTTTTTACTTTTTATACTCGAGAACAAATTCTTCTTCTTCTTTCTCCTACCCTTATCCCACTCTAAGTGGGTCGGTACAACATGTTTTCCTCTTCCATTCTCTTCTATCATTCGTCAACTCTGGCGCTACTCCTTTTATATGCATGTCATACTTCACACATTCCAACCATCTCTTTTTAGGCCTCCCTCTAGTCACATATCCATCCACATTCATATCCAACACTCGTTTAGTCACAAGATTTTCATCCCTCCTCATTAAACATGTAATGAGGATGGACATCCATACCATCCCAATCTTGCACCTCTCATCTTTTCTACAATGGGCGCAACTTTTATACTTCCCCTTATATAATGACTTACATATACAAGTAATATAACAGAAACAACTACTTTGCTATAATCCGCACGGGTTAAGTGAATGCATGCAAAGCCAATGTGTATGAAGCAGGCAAAATCTACGCACCTTATGAATTGCGCCTTGGGGTGCATGTGGTGGCTGGTCCTGCATGTATAAGGTGCGTAGATTTTGCCTGCTTCATACACATTGGCTTTGCATGCATTCACTTAACCCGTGCGGATTATAGCAAAGTAGTTGTTTCTGTTATATTACTTGTAATATGGAATTCCGCAAAGTAACGCCTGCTTCTATAAATCATTTAAAATGACTTACATATAATAGCTCGAGAACAAATTATGTTTCTTTTTAAAAGTAAAAGTAAGTAAAGTAACAGCCTGTTACTATGCCCACTGCTGGGCTAAGGCCTCCTCTCTCCGTTTTTGGAGAGAAGGATTGGAGCTAAGACCTACCACGCTGCTCCAATGCGGATTGGTAGGTTACACATATCCCTAGAATTCTCTAGAGATATGTAGGTTTCCTCACGATGTTTTCCTTCACCGAAAAGCGTGTGATAAATTGTAATTATCAATTAGACACATAAGTTTTAATAGAAAAACCCATTGGTGCCTGCCCGGGTTTGAACCTATTTCGTCTCTAGAGAGTCGCACGGTCTCACCGCTAGGCTATCACAGCTTATGTTTTTTTAACTTATGTTTCTTTTTAAGAGAAAAATAATTAAACTGTTTTAAATATCGCATGTTAAACGGAATATTTTTTACGAAACTTTTATGAACTGCGTTTCTATGTGTCATTTAGGAAAGCGGCGAAAACGTAGCAATGTAAAACATTTCTTACCTGGCTCCAATATTACAGGAACCACACGCATGTACAGAGTGCTCAAGGTATGGGATGCGCGCGGCTGTTATCGGGAGCCTCTGGAGGCTTTGACCCTCCCCTCAGTAAGGCTTTAGCTGCCAGGGAGGGAGTACGCGCTTAGGCGGTATTTCCACTTTCCGCCCACGGGCTTACGTACGTACTCGCGATATTGCGATTCACCCTAAGTTTTCGTTGTGCTGTGTTGTGTTTGAATGACTCGGTGTGATTGGACTTGTTTATTACAATTGTTGGAGTTTTGAGGTGAGTTGGGTTATTTTAAAGTTTTATATTGCATTTCATGTAGCAAGGATTTTATTTTGTAAATCAGATTGAACAAAAGATATCAAAATAAAAAAGGAAGATATAAGATTGGTAATGGAATTTGGCTAATTGGAATTCGTTAGGTAACAGTAGGTTCTAATAAAGTTTTTTTTTATTGTTTATTATATTTACTAAAATGAGCGTTGTTTCCTATAAACTTTTCGATTTTAAAGAGTTTAAGAACTGTACTCTTGATGAAACCTCACTTTTGAATCATCAAATATTTTTGTATGAAAGACTTTTTTACGTGTTAAAGACTTCATAATTTCCATTTACAGTTAAAACTATAAATTGTTATAAGTTTAATGGGTTTATACTTAGAAGATCACGTCTCCAAAAACAAAAATGGTGGCATCCTCACAACCACACATTACATCACGTTTTTGAAATATATATAATTGGCGTAGTATTTTTCACCAAATTTATATTGAAAACTATAATTGTCATTCCTTAGGAACGTTAAATTTAAACTATTATAATTTATATTTATGGATTTAATATGAAATTTTTATTCAGAGTTGTGTAGAAAACCCATCTATATTTTATGTATTTTTACAATTATTCTTTCTAAGGACTAAGAAGTTTATATTGGGAGCATATAACAGTGTCTGGTTTGTCTATGGTACCCACATTTTTTTCACAATACATATTTGTTTTAGTAAATCTAAATTGCTTCGGTCACGATTCCGTAATCTTTGTCGTGGCGTTTCCTTAAGCGTTCACACATTTAGGCCACCACAGCTCGAGTCTAGTGACTATCATTGTAATGCCTATAAAAAAACCCCTTATTAAATGAGATAATAAACAGAGACTTTCGCTCATATGCAGGGCAATCGTATAGGACAAAAACATCCCGTTTTTCTTTCTAGAACAGGAAAAAACACATAATATGATGGAGGGTATTTTAAAATTTAAGTTGACGGAAAAAAAGTCGCTTTTCCGCCGTGTGGTATCCGGCTGAGTAGAATAGAGCACCCTCATTTCTTACCGAGGTGTCCTAAAAGGCGCCTAATGTAAGTTGACGTCAGAGAGACGGCCGGTCGTAAAATACCGAACCAAATCATGTAACAACATGTTTAATCATGTTGTGCCGACTCAACTTAAGAGTGATATAAGGGCAGGAGGATGATGATCGCATATACAAACATGTGAATATTTAATTAACTCTTTTAAACGTATATCAAACGTTAACCGTAAACGTTGTAGAGTTGCTTGCGCCGTTATCAATTTCTAGCGGTCAGCATTAATAATAGTCTTGCTTTAAATATTTTTTACATATTTTTTAAGTCATTCTTATCGGCATCAAACACTTGTACAAGCATAGGATATAAAAAAAGAACATAAATTACGCCGACGCGTTTCGAATAGGCGACAATACTGGACAAAGATGTCAGAAATAGAGTCATTTAATTCCATTGTCATCTCACAGATTTCCTTGTGAACTATACTTATTTGGCAATTTTAATGTGCCACCAAGAAATCAACATTAACGGATTTTAAACCTTACTGTCCAGATATACGAATAATATTTATTTATGAATCTGAAAACAACTTTGTCAAAACTGACAAAGAATCAGTGATAAAACAGATAACAGAAAACGATACAAAGGATCATAACAATGGGTATTATTACAAAATAAACACACGTACTGTGGATAAATAATGTAATAGGATTTAAGAAACTAAAATAAATAATGACATTCAGGGTATAACGCCAAAATACAATATTCCCCGATTTATTTCTCTTTCAAACTTTGAACAATAAAGCAAAAATAGTATTGGAAACTATAAATTAAATTAAGGTAATTAAATTAATTTAATTAACTTAAGTTAATTTTCAAGGGGTAATTATTATTACCGTTTTATGTAAGGTTCCAAATTTCTTTGGAAAATTTTGTGACGAAATGACACTGATTTCCACGCGGGCGAAGCTGCTGGCACATCTAGTATATATAAAAATGTAAGTATATATAAGTATTAAAAAAATATATACATAAAGAAGACTTTAATTAATCGAAAAACAAAAGCTATCGCAATAATCCTACTTCAAACCTTTTAAACAATTTACGAAAGCTTATCTTACCAACGGACATCAATAGCATTGTTCAATAAACAGCACAGAGAATCCAATTCGGTGAAACAATCTGGACAATTTATATACCTTTATCTGATGTCACATCAAGCGGGCGTATCTATTACGAAATTGCGATTTGATAAATCGCCAAACATTATTATGGGCGGCGAAAGAAATGGACCTACTCAAGTTGAAACGATCTTGTGACTGTAAGTTGTGCTTTACAAAAATCCACCCTGTCACAAAGAACTATAGTTTGTTTTAGCAAATTAATATTTTTTGCTATATTTTAACAGAAATAAGCATTATAAGTATAAGGAAAATATTATGGTACCGAGCCCTTTGAAGATGGCAAGTCTTTTACTAAATTGGTCGCATTTAAGGTAAATATGAAACAGTAACATTAATCAGAACTTTGCTTAGGCAGCCGTAACTAAGCATTGTAAGATGTAATTGTTCTAATGCGGCCATAGATAAAATAACTTAAGTAAAAAATAACCTTCGTAGATCTGTTGAGAGTTAAAACAATTTTCTTGAAATCGTGGTAAATATTAAAGATGTTTAATTATATCTATATGTAATATCACTGAGTGGTATTACTTCTTCAAATAATAACCGTATTTAAAACTTTTGTCTATCTGTCCATCGGATTAACAAATTGAGAGGCGACCTTCACCTAAAGAATACGGAATATATAAGGCTATATGAGTTTCATTTACACAATAATAAATTATATAAATATTGTTTTTGAAAACGTGTCAAAATTTTACGCTTTTTCTTTTGAAAGAGATTTAATTATTTTTCTATTACATCTTTTTCAATTCATTGCTAAAATATATGTTAATTTTCGATTAATTTTACTGAACGCTCTTAGTTAACAAATATTCCGTTTGCCGAATTAGCAATCATTATAAGAATAATGATTGCTAATTTGGCAAACGGGCAGAAGGCTGCCCTTATCCCACTCTAAGTGGGGTCGGCACAGTATGTTGTCACATGATTTGACTACGTATTTTAAGACCGGCCGCATGCCTGACGTCAACTTACCTTAGTCGTATTTTACGACCCCTCGGTAAGAAAGAGGGTTGTCTATTCCCCTCAACCGGATACCACACGGTGGGTCAACATACCTTAGTCGCCTTTTACAGGACCTCGGTAAGAAATGAGGTTGATCTATTCTACTCAGCCGGATACCACACGGCATTGCCGATTATTATTATCAGAATATCTTATTTTACTTCATTTAACAAAAAATAAGGAAGAGATATTATAACAACATGGCCTTTATTGTTCTTGCAGTGATGATAACGGAACTGTCCGTGATTTTCAATTTTATGAGGTCATAAATAGCAACGAGTCCAGAATTTATTAAAATTATACTACGTTCGCGACATTTCAGGCGGAAACCGCAGTATAAATACTGTTGAATAAACATATCCTCACCCTAAAAATTAATAGCTTGCAAGAATGTAAGAATACAGTATTCTTACATTACGAACTATTTACGAAGCTTTATATTTCCAAAGGCTAACAAGCTTACGTGTGTATTAAAAGCTATTAACCTCGATATTAAAATTCCTTCCGAACTAGATTCAATGTGATTTAGTACTAATTATAGAAAGTTTTGTTATTATTTTTCCCCATAAGTCCCTTATGTAACTAAACATTCATTTTTGTAATTCCGATTCCGATTTACGTTTAATAAATTTTTATTTATTCAGCGTAAACTTAAGGAGTAAACTTATTACTACACTTATAAAAAAAGAAAAAAAATATATAATAAAAATATTTTGCTATAATCCGCGATAAAGTAAATGGAAAATATATATAATGCTAAATGTATAATAGACTACCCGTTTTTTCATATCTGATACATGCAGGATTCGTAAATTCAAAATAATAAATAAATAAATAAATATATGAGACACACACACACACACACACGTTCGTCCGTCCCCATAGTGGACTATCCGTATTTTCATACCTTATACATGCAGGACTCGTAAATTCAAAATAATAAATAAATAAATAAATATTAGGTCCTTACATATGAAATAGGCGTTTTGTCGTACTGGCCACTTTGATCTCATATATTGATATTTGATCTCAAATACATTTATGGTTAGGAATTCCAAATTCAAATTCATACAGCTATTTACTCATGCATTTGTGTTTCAAACCCCCTAATTCATTTGTTTTTTCTTCTTTTGTTTTTTTCTTTGTGTCACTCTGTTTACAAAATGGAAAACATGAAATATCGCGTTATTTACGAGTATGAGTTCCACCGTGGCACCAGTGCTGCAGAAACGGCTCGAAGGATTAATGATGTGTATGGTGACGGTGTCGCAAAAGAAAACACAGTGCGTTTTTGGTTCCAACGTTTTCGTTCTAGAAATTTCGACCTGCAGAACAAGCCTCGTGGACGGCCGGAGATCAAAGTTGATAATGAAGAATTGAAGGCTATTGTGGAAGCGGATCCATCGCAAACCACGTCCGAGTTAGCTGCAGGCTCCGGTGTTAGTGATAAAACTATTCTAATCCACTTGAAGCAAATTGGGAAGGTGAAAAAGCTTGAAAGGTGGGTACCTCATGAATTCAGTGAAGCAAACCGACAAACGCGCGTCGACTGCTGCGTTACGTTACTCAACCGGCGCAATAATGAAGGAATTTTAAATCGAATCCTTACCTGTGATGAAAAGTGGATCCTCTACGATAATCGGAAGCGCTCATCGCAATGGCTGAACCCTGGCGAACCAGCCAAATCATGCCCTAAGCGAAAATTGACTAAAAAAAAGTTGCTTGTAAGTGTTTGGTGGACTAGTGCCGGTGTCGTTCACTACAGCTTTCCTAAATCTGGCCAGACGATTACGGCAGATATCTATTGTCAGCAACTGCAAACCATGATGGAAAAGCTAGCTGCTAAACAACCGAAGCTGGTCAATCGCTCTAGGCCACTGCTGCTTCAGGACAACGCTAGACCACACACTGCACAACAGACGGCTACCAAATCAGAGGAGCTTCAATTAGAATGTCTTAGACATCCACCGTACTCTCCGGACCTTGCTCCAACAGATTACCATTTTTTTCGCAATTTGGATAACTACTTGCAATTCAACTCCGATGAGGCAATCCAAACCGCCTTCAAAGATTTTATTGATTCCCGCCCGAATGGTTTTTTTAGTAAGGGGATCAATGAACTACCTATGAGATGGCAAAAGTGCATACATAGCAATGGTACATACTTTGATTAATTAAATATATTTCATTAAAAAAAAACGACTTTATGTTCCTCCCATAGAAAACGCCAATTTCATATGTAAGGACCTAATAAATATATGAGACACACACACGTTCGTCCGTCCCTAAAGTAAGTAATTTAATACTTGTGTTACGGGTGACGGACAAATGGTAGATATACTACATATATAATTTTAAATACATACTTAAATACAAATATACACCCAGGATCGAAGAACCAACAAATTGTTTATAGAAAATCTTTGCCCTCGGCGGGAATCGAACCCGCGATCCGCGGAGCTGAAGGCTGGGTCACTACTTACTGCGCCAACGGGCCAGTCAAAAATGCACAAAGTTTTTAAGTTTTCTTTGTTTGACTATTTTTATACTCTATTAATTAATTAAATTTTCGTAATATTAAATCTGATAATAATATCAAATAAAACAAAATTGCAGTATTAGTGAAAACCATAGTAAAATCCATTGAATAGATTTTGGGAAAATCAAGGGAAATTTGTTTTTTAATAAGTATATAGAAATATATGAAATCCCAAGACTCATTTATAATTTCAGTGTGGATAAATCAGGTCTACCTCAATAACCACAACAAGTACACCGCAAGGCCAGTTTTCCACGGCGGATTATTAGGGAAGCGTGCCAGAATATTATCAGTCCGATTTTCCTCCTCGGCAAGAAATGATCGCGTGACTATGTCTGTTACTCTTGCACGCGATATTGAAATTTCCTATACCTATTCGTAGATTACGTGGCAACAGATATTTTTACACATTCGCAGGTTATGTCGCAACTTTCAGCCTAAACTAATATTCACAGATCAATGGTTGGCAACTAAACGTGTGGCACGACTTGATTCAACCACCAGCCATTTAATAAAAAAAAACAGGATCAATGCGTGTTTCCTTATCGGATAGGCAAATTTTAATTAAAGATTTTTTAGAATATTATGTGTGCAGTGCTAGTATACTGTATTGTTGGAGCTGGTGTTAATATATAGAGGTTATATATTTTACTAGCTTTGCCAACAAAGGCTTCGCCCGCGTGGAATTCAGTGATTTCCGAAACTTTTCCGAATTTTCGAAATTTTGAAAGTATTTATTGTGAGTTAAGATTGAGAGATGGAGACATGCTATCGCGGACTTTTTTGTGATATTTTTATAGATCTACAATTCTCTAGTACATTACTTTAGCGTATCTCTGCTGGTTTACGCAGCGCACGCAACTAAAGCTCCAAGCAAGCAATTTTTTTTACAACTGCGCGATCTCTTCAGCACAATTTACATAATACCGATATGTACTATTTAACTTAACCATCCAGAAGTATTGCACTATCTTTTGGTGAAAGCCATACAAAAATTCGTTCAGTAGATTTTGAGAAAAATCGACAGCTTTTTGGGCTTTGTTTAGCTATATTTATGAGCTATATTTATTTAAAAATTGGATAGTGCACACTACTTTTACCATTCCATAGATTTTTAATAATCGCAGGCTATAGCAAAATAAATCATTTTTTGTATGAGAATAAAAAAATAAGAAATTGAACAAAATATGCCTATAAGGTCGTATAGGTCTATTACGACTTTAAATAAAGTTTTTATAAATAAAGATTTTCATTTGTGAGTTTTTTGACGGAGTACTTATTAATTTTTCAACTTTAGAAAAATTTATATAATTAATGTAAAGTGGTTGTCGTGGAGTTTGTATCATTCATATTTTTACTGTATTTCTTGAACAAAAAAGTATCTACAAAAGTAATAATTAAAAATAATTTCATTATTACTTTTGTATCATGGACCTCCGTAAAGTAACACCTAATTCTATAAATTAAAAAGGGATCAAAAATTCTAAAAAGGGATCTGTAAATATTGTAGAATAAAATGTAATATAATCTTAATAGTATCTACATCATCATATCCTTAACGAGATAAAATTTACGCGCAAAAAGCCTTAACCGTGATTCATGGTCCTTTACCCCCTTTACCTTAAGGTCCCCAAAGCCACAACCACAAACATAGTAACGTAATTAAGCGAGAAGGTTTCATGTGCAAATATTGTATAACGTAATATTTGCCATATAATCGGTTCGCAAATATAGATAATTTTGTTATCGCGTGTGACGTAACCGACACGCGAATATTTCTTGCTGAGAAGGTAAAAAGGATGTCTATTTAACAAAGGGCGGTTTGGCAATGCTGAGTAGTGAAAATACAAACGCTTAATCCCATATTAGAGCCGGAATATGCGATTCCAGCGACAAGTGACCCTTACCAGGGGATCACGAGTTCAAACACCGGGACAATTACCAAAGAGGTGTACTACTAAAAATACTAATTGGCCTAATTTACCACGCGCTTTTTTGAATTTTCGAATTTTTCGGAAACACTTTAGTATACCAATCTACATGACAACAGCCTAGTGGATCTAAACTCCAATCATTTTTCTGAAAAGGAGAGTGGATTTCTTAGTAGTGTGATATTAATGAGTTGATAAAAAAAGACTTTCGCTTCTATACATGGCTAACGTATATAAGATTAAAATATCCCGTTTCCTTTTAGAACAGGAGAAAACACATATTATATGATTGAAGGTATATTAAAAATTAAGTTGACGGAAAAGAAGTCGCTTTTCCGCCGTGTGGTGGTATCCGGCTGAGTAATATCTTACTCAGCCGGCCATAATAGACCACCCTCATTTCTAACCGAGGTGACTAAGGTAAGTTGACCCGCCGTGTGGTATCCAGCTGAGTAGAATAGACCACCCTGATTTCTTACCGAGGTGTCGTAAAAGGCGACTAAGGTAACTTGATGTCAGGCAGACGGTCGGTCGTAAAATACCGAACCAAATCATGTAAGAACATGTTTAAAACATGTTGTGCCGAACCAACATAGAGTCGGATAAGAGCAAGAGAATAATGATGGAAAGGAAGTTGCTTTCGTTGCCAAGAAAGAGTTTGTCTTTTTGTATACAAATATAGAATATATAAATCTGCTTCGGATTGGCCCTAAAAGAATTTTTTGCCCATTTTTTCTGTGGAACAGTTAAAAATACGTACTACATAACATTTACTTCACACGCACCAAGCCACTGGTACGGCTTGGTTATTATATTCTACAGAAATGTTTCGCCACGATATTTCGAAATGAGCGTTTTTCTCTATAAATACTTTGAAAGTATAGCAGTGTGGGAAGTGAGGGAGATCTGATGTGTTAATTTCGTTTGTCATGCGATGGGAGACAGCTATTTGAGGATTGGGAGGGTCACTGAGGAAATTAGCGACTCATTGTCAATTATAGGTGCATTGTGTGTCGGGCGATTATTTTCTTATTATGTGATTATTAAGGTTTAAAGCATATTTTTATTTTTAAACAAACTAATATTTTTTTAACAAATCGAATATATTAAACGATAATATAAATTGATATATTATTTAAACGACTACAGATTTTAAAATGTAATATGTTGTACATAGCCTTAGTAACTTAACTATAATAAATTAATCAATTACTGATTAACGTACTAAGCTAAGACCTACCACGCTGCTCCAATGCGGATTGGTAGGTTAGTAAAAATAAAAATAAAAATAAAATAAAGTAAAAATATACATAGAGCTAAATGTATGACTATCCGTTTTATCATACCACCACCGCCACCACAATACACAAGCATTACACACGTTCACTATCGAAAACTCAACAATCTTTTCGCCCTGCAACCGAAGCATCATCAGGAGATAGACTCCATGACAAAATCGCAAAGGGATTGATACATTCAGCACTATATATATATTTTCTATTTACGTTATCGCACATTATTGCAAAATAATTTTATTATTGCTTTTATATTATGGATCTCCGCAAAATAACGTCTAATTCTATAAATTCTTCTCATTTATTAAATTTCATTCATAACGGACAGATTTAATTCGAACTTATGATGAACCAGTAGGTCCATCGGAAGGCTGCTAATCGTACTAATTCTAATTTTTGACTGGCCCGTTGGCGCTGTGGGTAGTGACCCTGCCTTCAGGTCCGCGGGTCGCGGGTTCGATTTCCGCCAAGGGCTAACATTTTCTATAAACAATTTGTTGGTTCTTCGAGCCTGGGTGTATATTTGTATTTTAGTATGTATTTAAAATTATATATATAGGATATCTACCAGTTGTCCATCATCCATAACACAAGTATTACGTTAGTTACTTTGGGGATGGACGATCGTGTATGTAAATGCCCCCATATATTTATTTATATTTATTTATTTAAGCTTTTAACACAATTTTTTTTTCTATCGAATCTTTCATTGCATAATAATAGTAATATTTTCTTTATTTTTCATTTTCAGTTCGGATGTGCTAAAAAAGTTTGTTTTTTGGGTTTTTTTACTACATTTATTTTCTTTACACCCGAACAAGTATTCCGTAATTTTATTTTCCTTTAGATAAACGTTTATACATCCAATATAAATTTCATTACGCACACAATGTCGCTTTAAACCCTACTAAATGGTTTTGTGTGCTACCAATTATCACCTTTACGCGCTGTTTATGTCTATAATAAAGTGGTTATGAAGTTAGGGTTATAAAGAAATAATATGTTAATTATTGTAGCGTAAGCTTAACCATAATATATTACGGTACTATTCACCTTCGTGTAAAGTTAAATGGTTATCGTGCAGTAAGGGCTTAAGTTAAAACTTACTATTTAGTTTAAGAAAACTATTTTTTCAACTACTAACTAAAATTCCTTTTTTTCAATACTTACCTGTAGTAGTGCGAATAAAATCTTCGCCGTGTGGTATCCGGCTGAATAGGATAGACGACCCTCATTTCTTACTGAGGGGTCGTAAAATACGACTAAGGTAACTTGATGTCAGGCAGACGGCCGGTCGTAAAATACGTAGCAAAATCATGTGACATGTTAGTAACATGTTGTGGTGATAAGGGCAGGAGGATGATGAGTGCGCATGAAATCTATAATAATAAAATAAAACATCAGTCCGTTTTCGTTTACACGGCTAATCAGATAATTTTATTTCAAACATAAGCCATGATGCACAAAAGCTTATGAGTTTTGCCAAAGTTTTCAGGATTAGAATAATGGCCAAATGTCTATGAGTTAAAAAAAATCTTATCAGTTTTAAGAATATTAACAATTCATTACATCCTTAACAACGCAGAAAATGTTTGAAGAAGAGTACTAGCCAAGTATTGGAGCTACGTGGTGAATTTGAGTTCCTTATTGTAATAATTTTCTTAGCTTATTTAAAATTTAAGAGAAAAAATATTTTATTTTAATATTACTATTTGGTATATTAGACTTTTACAAAACAAGTTAGGTTTTTTCTGGGTATAAATCTATACTTATTATAAAACAAAGTCCCAAAAAGCTGTCTGTATGTATCGATTTTCTCTAAATCTACTAAATGGTTTTTTGTACAGTTTCCACCAATAGATAGAGCAATAAATACCTCCGGATGGTTTAGGTAAATGGTACATATCGGTATTATGTAAATTGTGTTGAAGAGATCGAGCAGTTGTTAAAAAGCTTGCTTGCTGGGAGCTTTAGGCGCGTGCGCTGCTTTAACCAGCAGAGTTACGCTAAAGTAATGTGGTAGAGAATTGTATATCTATAAAAATACTACAAAAAAGTCCGCGATAGCATATCTCTATCTCTTATGGTTAACTTATAATAATTACTTTTATGTTTAAAATTTGAATTACAGAAAAAATTGTGAAACGCTGATTTCCACGCGGGCTTAGCTGCTGGCACAGCTAGTAAAACATGAAAATATACGGTAGAGTAGTATCAGAATACTTCAAATACATATAATTATTGTTAAATAAAGACATTTATTTGTGTAAAAACAAAATCCATCAAAAGTAGCTTAATCAAGCACTTAATATTTAATATCTTTTAAGTCTGTAAATATATATTTTAAGTACTAATATAGGCTAAGATTTTGTATCTAATACTATGGACGCAATGCCTGAAATATAAAAAAATAATAATAATACACATTATGACTCAACTTGTATTTCTCTTACAGAAGTAGTAATAGGGGTATATAGATAAATATATATAACACAAGATCTCATAAATTATTGAACGCTGTCCAGCGAAGGCGTTAATTGGTAACACACAAAACGCATTTAGAAAGGTCAAGGAGAAGCGGCAATTAGATTAGATCGCTCCCGGTAGATTGTCCTGGGGGACAGACAAAATTCCCTATGCTGGAGTATTCACTACTAGTATTTCAGAATTGAGACGAACTCAAATAGCAAAATTGAGCTCTGGGGTAATTTTTAGTCGCAAGACTTTTAAGCCGATATCTAAGCCTAACAAGAAACTAAGAGTGTACCTTAAAGAACCTTAAAGAAATTGTGGAACACCTTTAGGTTACTTCTTTTGACGTTAACTCCACTTATAATACCTCTATTTAAAAAGTAACGAAATATTTATCACCATCAGAAGTGTCTTCTAAGCTACAAGTAATAAATTACGTTCAGAATAGAAATTTACTTAGTAAAAAGGGCGATCAGTATTCAGGTCTACAACAAAGTAAGCCTTTGTACTTAAATAACGTTTTGCAAAAAAAGACGCAGTGTTTGCAATAAACGTTGCCCGGCGTTTTTGAATAATCAATTCGACACGCGCTGTGGTAAAAATATTATGTCGTACATTCAACACAATGTCCGCCCGCACTGAGCATTTAGCTATTTAACACCCATAATGTATTTTTGAGAATTGCTCACCGAACAATAGACCAATGATTATGTTATACTGTTGTAAAGTTAACCTAACGTCCAGTCTATTGTTCCTAACAGTATCAGCTATTTTCAATAAACTGACAGTTCTGCGCAAGTTCTAATACTAGAAGAGTAGGGCACATTATTGATTGATTAAATTCTTTTCAAAGTGTATTTGCATCGTGATGCGTAGGGTAAGAGGTATGTGATTTATGCCCATCTTTTGTTTTTGACTGTTTAACCAGCGCCAGTATCAATGGTTCAGGGCCTCGAAGGTCGTTATTCTTGCATTGTGCCGCTATTATTGTCTCTAACGACATCGTTAGTAAGTAGCGGGTGGTCTTGCGCATTGAAATTCTATTGATGACGTGATAAATCTTCACCTTCCTTATTATTGCTGGGAACGGTTTGGATAATTGTATTGATTACACTGTTTAGGTTATCTGGAAAATGCTCTTTTTGTATTCCGGAGATGGTGAATCTATAAGTCTATTCTTAAAGGGTTACAGATTAATCTGGTTTGCTAAGTTTTAATAAATACTGGTCATTCATCTTAATGTGTGTTTATATATTGGGTTCTTAGTTATGTAACTGTGTTGTAAAAAGAACTAGAGTTCCTTTTCATTGATAAAACTGACCTATATGTATGATATTGTAAGACATTTTTTCGTATTGTGTGATGTGTTATATTTACCATTTTTTTACCAATTTACCACTTTACTTTAAATAAAAACATCTTGATCAAATCTTTTGCATCCCTGTGACCAGTTAGTTAGAGGCACGCCCCAGGACCTTAAGCATAAATAGCATGAAAAGATATAATTATAATTTGACCCGAATTTCTTAGATAAATAGGCTGTAACCAGGCATCAATATATAGTGGTTATTAAAATTATAAGCGATCTTTCTTTAAGATAGTAGGCGTTAAAGGCACTTTTATATGCTCGCCTTGTAAAATTTATTTTATGTTTCATGCTTTGCATCTAAAAACGTATGAATTGACATTTTTTCTCTCTTTAAATCGTGCGTCACATGCTGATATATTGCTTTGAATGTAACAAAGGGGATTCTAGTCCGTTTGTCAAAATAAAATGGCATCGGCCTACACGATATGGGAATGTCACATTCACCAAACGTCACACGCATCGACGATTTAATACTATATATAATAGAAAGCGAGAACGAAAGATTTGTGAAACATATTGTAAGACGCGTATCGACGCTATTTCACGCAATTGTTCACTTTGCGACATGTATTAGTTTTTGTGAAGGCAAATTTCAATATAATTCTTGTACTTGTATCTTTGTAAAACTTTGTCTCTATAACAGGAATAGAAATTTTGCGCAGGTGGCAGTGACCCTGCCTTCAGCTCCGCGAGTCGATCTTTGATTCCCAACGAGACCAACATTTTCTTAATACGATTAATTCATGTCAATTCATGGTTTTTCGAGTCTTGTTGTATATATGTATTTACGCATTTATGTTACATAGTATATGTATATATTTACTGCTTGTCGATCGCTCATAAAAAAAGTATTAAGTTACTTATCTTGGTGACGGAAGATCGTGTGTGAAATTGTCTCATATATATTTTGATATTTGAAAATTAATTAATCTGACATTTCAATAAAAGATTTTTCATTTTTCCGTAAATGTTAGCAAATATTGCCTTTACTTATTAAAGCTATTGTAAAAATGGTAAACATATTATATGCATATGTTACCCATAAACCCTGTAATGAAGGCGTCTAAAAAACAGACTAAGATAAGCTTTTCCATGACACCCAAATGTGTGTGTGTGTAACACACTTAATATACACACAAAGCGTTAATTTGACGATCGTACTTAAATCGTCAAAAGGAGAGAGTAGGCCTATTCCCAGCAGTGGATTTGTAACAGGCCGCTACTTTTACTTTACTTAGATCGTCAGAGTCATAAAGGAAGTTTTTTTGGACGCCTATATCTTGGTCGGTAACTTAACAGTTGGAAATTGTTCTTACCGAGAAGAAAAGTATGAAAGTCTTTTCAATTACAGTTCTTATAACTTATTGTTGCGATTTATAATCATCTGTTTCAATACGGATGATATGAATCAGCTTATGACCGACACATACTCGTATACGTCACATACGAACGTTATACGTTTTAAAACCTACTCGCCAAATTCACGTTCAAATTTTGTAACGCATTGCGTTGTACTCCTTATAACTTGTAATTAAAATAAGAGTTTGCAGTATTCTCGAGGCCTTTAATCATTCAAACGGAGTCTCCTATAAATGCTTAATGCAAGCGCAGCCACTCATTCCTGTTGTATTAATAAATCTACGCATCTTTAATATTCATCTTATACTGGCCCGTCGGCGCAGTAGGTAGTGACCCTTCCTTCAGTTCCGCGGGTCGTGGCCAACATTTTCTATAAACAATCTGTTGGTTCTTCGAGCCTGGATGTGTATTTAAGTATGTATTTAAAATTATATACTATATGCATAGTATATATATATATATATATATATATATATATATATATATATATATATATATATATATATATATACATATATGAGCTGTGATAGTCCAGCGGTGAGACCGTGCGACTCTTTCGAGGGGAACACGAGTTCAAACTCGGGCAGGCACCAATGAGTTTTTCTATTAAAACTAATGTGTGTAATGGATAATTGCAATTTATCACACGCTTTTCGGTGAAGGAAAACAGCGTGAGGAAACCTGCATATCTCTAGAGAATTCTGGAGATATGTGTATCCTACCAATCCACATTGGCGCAGCGTGGTAGGTCTTAGTTCCAACCCCTCCAGAATCGGAGAGAGGAGGCCTATTCCCAGCAGTGGGATTGCAACAGGCCGCTACTTTACTACTTTTACTTTTATGTATTTAAAACTATATACTATGTATATATGTACCAGCCTGTCACCCATAACACAAGTATTAAGTTACCTACTTTGGGGGTCCCATATATTTATTTATTATTATTTATCTTCGTATTTATTCTGCGACACGCCTTCTTTTAAAATAAGAATAATTTTATTCAATATTTCAAAGTTGAAATTGCTATTACGAGCTGAATAAAAATGGAAACTTTTTTCCGAGTCCTAAATATACCATTGTGTGTACATCCTATGGATGATTAATTTACACCTCAAAAAATCTTCAGTCATCCCAGGACGTTGCAACAAAAAGGCTCGATATCTATTGGGAGTGTTTAAACATTTTTATTGCTCAAACTATGATCGGCTCTAAGTTATTACAAAACCAAGGTTGTATTGTTGCCCGGGGACGGGTGAGCCGTGATGTCGCATTGTGCATCCCGGCGGTGAACAATAACTTGACCATTGGGAACAAGCTTTTGTTGCCGGCAGCTGAATGTTTCTGTAATTTCTGATGAGAACGCCTATCAGACCGAAACGAGGAATGATTTTTGTGAAGTGACTCTGTTGCTCGCTCTATACAATGAGGTTTGTTCTTCAGTTTTTTCTAGTTGAAGATCTTTAATTTTTGGTTTCTGTTTTACCATTTGACATATCGCTACCCGGGGAAGTCTAACATATGAACCCAAACAACCACTTACCAAAAGTTCATGGAACCTACAAACTAGAAGTTTTCCATAAAAAGAAGATATGTGCTTAAATTGTATCTATAATTCTTATTGAGCTTTACAGAGGAAGATTGTGATGAAACCTGCTTGTGTCTACAAAACTTTTAAGTTTTTCTAAGTTCTTTTTTTGTACTTTAATAACAGAACCGCTAATCCGTATTATTTGTTATCTTTTCATTTCTTGTAAGTTCCGTTATATATAGTATGGAATTTCTTATTTCGCACAAGTTTAAAAAAAATAATAGTACAATAGCATCATCTAGAACATTGCAAATAATGCAGCATAAAAATAAACATCTTTTATGCTGCGTTTATCATGTTTTTCATTACGTCCAATAAGGCTTTTATTGCAATTAGATGCTTTAACTTTCTTTTAATAGCAATTAATAATTAAATGCAAACATTTTAGAACTATGATACTTCGTTAAATTTAGTGTAAAAAATGTGTTTATGGGTATGTTTGCTAACCAACCATGCAAAAACAGCTAAAAGTATTTCAATAATATTTAGAAATAAAAAGAATTGAGGCACGTAAGTTAAGAAGCGAGTGTTCTATAACGATATCTTCCTCTTACTAACTTTATGTATTCATATAATATATACATGTATACGTATTGAAATTCTAAAATTGTTATATAATACATGATCTAAAGCATAATCTACGTAATAAACAAACCCCACACTTTGCTCGCTCCAGGCTTACTTTTCATTCATAGAAAGTGAGTTATGGATTCTATTATGAAGGAACTCCTAGCACCATCATTGATTGTATCGACACTATATTAAAATCACAAAAAAACGGATTTGGGTAACACCATTCATATGGACCCAAGAATAGTAGCGACTCGCGCGTCATCGTCTACCCCTGAACATTAATTTTTTTGGGGGTTTTGAGCGTTAACATTTTTTATGTAAAATATCAGTTTAAAAACTTACTCCATCCAAGCGACGATTTCAATGTTTAATTTTTTTGTACTGAACTATCACTATACGCACAGTTATACAAAGAAGTTTTATTGTTTACATCCACACTTCTAACAAGTGCCCAAGTTAAAATTTACTTAAAAGTAGCTTCTTGTTTTTTCCCACTGATAAGGGATTTAGGAAGCCGCTTCAACATTGACTGGCCCATTGGCACAGTGGGTAGTTACCCTGCCTTCAGCTCCGCATGTCACAGGTTCGATTCCCGCCGAGGGTCAAGATTTTCTATAAACAATTTGTTGGTTTTTCGAGCCTGGGTGTTTATTTGTATTTATGTATGTATTTAAACTTATATATGTAGTATATCTACCAGTTGTTACTTACTTTGGGGACGGACGACCGTGTGTGTAAATGTCCCATAAATTTATTTATTTTTTATTTATTTATTTATTAACATTACCAACCATTGGGCTGTGGTTACTTATGTTTCTTCTTCGGATCTGCTCACTTCTATTTTTACGCAGACGCTCGGAGCATAGCTCTTTTTAATCATGGGTGAGCCTGAGATGTCTGTGGGTTGGCGAGCAAGTTACTTTCAGATCCCATATCTCATCATTAACAACACTCTCTTTGTTTAAAATTTGGTTTCAAAGTTTTAATTAATATTGGAGTTTATAAAATTGAATAAAAATTATTATTATTAAATTATTATCTGCGATACAGTAAATGGAAAATATATATAGTGCTAAATGTATTGTGAACTATCTGTTTATCATACCCGTTACATGCAGGAATCGTAAAAACACATGCACAAACCTCCACCACTGCCACTACAATATACAAGCACTACACACGTTCACTATCACAATCTCAACAATCGTTTCGCCCCGCAACCGAAGCATCATCAGGAGATAGACTCCACAACAAAATCACAAAGGGCTTTGCGATTTTGACGTATGAAAAACGGATAGTCCACAATACATTTAGCACTATATATATTTTCTATTTACTGTATCGCGGATTATAGCGGATTAATTTAATTATTAGTTTTGAAATATCTTACACCTTTACATTTACATTCTATTACACCTTTTACACCAGTAACGATTCATGCTTTCACTCCTCAGCCAAATAACCTCTCAGCTTTAACGAAGCAAGCAATAAAGAGACAAAATTAAAACTGAGTGAAGTGTCCTCTAAGAGATTTCACGGACATTCGGCATTAACACTACTCCCATAATGAGGGAGAGGGGAAGTAGAGAAACTTTGGACCGATTCCAGAATAACTCATAAACATTCCCGGTAAAATAGCCAATGGGGTAGAGGGGCAGAATATAAAATAAATTTGTTATATTTCGTTTGAAGTGTTCTGTTGGCACTTGGACATGGTTTATTTTAAACCGATATTAGGTATAAGGTATAACAATGCAATTGTTTTACGAACAAGTTCAAGATTGTTTTGGATCCATAAGGAAAATTTCTTATAGGTCTAATAATACTGGTGATAAAGCAGGACCATATTATCTTATGAATAGAACACCCTCTTTCTTACCATTTTCGAACTGACTGTATGCTGTTAGCCCTAACGGCTTTTACAGCGTCACCGGGCGGGACAGGCGAGCGCAGAAGCATCGTCGAGGTTACGAAATGCAGAGAGTAGAGCGCAGAAGCTCTACTAACGTCGGAGAACGTCGTCCTAAGGGTGCCTCCTGTGAGGCCGGACCACGGCTTAGGGCGACGCGTAGTGGAGGGTTGATGGTATGACTTTGATTAGTCATTGCGACGTTGGAAGGGAACCTCTTTCTTACCAAGGTGTCGTAAAATACGACTAAGGTAATCTGACGTCAGACAGGCGGCCGGTTATAAAATAAATTGCCAAACATGTGACAACAGTAACTTGTTGTGGCGATCCCTTTTACGAGTGGGATAAGGGCAGGAGGATGATGATGAACGCAGGGCCAAGATTATCCATATACATATATAGGCTCTCTAGGCAATACATTTCTATACTATCCTTCGACTGATCGAATTTCGATGTGATTCGAAATTCGACTGGCCCGTTGGCGCTGTGGGTAGTGACCTGCTCCGCGGGTCGCGGGTTCGATTCCCGCCGAGGGTAAACATTTTCTTTAAACAAATTGTTGGTTCTTCGAGCCTGGGTGTGTATTTGTATTTAAGTATGTATTTAAACTTATATATGTAGTATATCTGCCAGTTGTCCGTCACCCATAACACAAGTATTAAGTTACTTACTTTGGGGACGGACGACCGTGTGTGTAAATGTCCCATATATTTATTTCATTTCTTGGGTCTTTTAAAGTTTATGAATTCTATAACACAAAATTTGTTTAGCCTTAGCCCAATTCTTTGCATATTTACGGTAATTATAAATTAATTAAAAATAAATTATAATTCATTAAAATAAAAAAGCAGTTCAGTTCAGCTGGCTTTTTTTTTCGTAAGATTTCACAATTATAACTATTGTGTGAGTTCACAAAGAGAAATCGAACAATGTAGTGTGATTCTATTGTTCGTATGATAAATAAATAAAACATTTGTTAGGTTTATTTATTATACACTTTAATATCTAAGCCTAGGTGATTCAATGGTGAGATTGCATAACGAAAATCAGTATCGTATCAAGACGTAATTACTGAATATTTACACATAATTAGTTGTATATGTTCACTTGTATTGTTTGACTATAGGCTTGTTTTGTATGAATAAAGCACAAGCTCAAACACGCACTAACAGTATGCCACTACACGTCCTCTGTCCTCTGCGGGCTCTAGTGTTAATGACGTGTGCGTTTAGAGATATTGTCAGGTTTCCTTTGTACACAAGTATTGGTATGTTTATGTATTGGTACATTCATGTATGTGTTATGTGTTGTGTGTCGTGTATATGAATATACAAAGTAGGAATCATAAATCTCGACCCCATATACACTAAACATAATACCAAGAATTTACAAGCATATAAAATATCTATACTGATACTGTAAATGCAAAAGTTTGTAGGTAATGCTTTCACAGTTTTTCTGCGAAAATTATTGATAAAATTCAAGTTTATATTCCGGAATTGTTATTCCGGAATATAAACAAAAGTTGTACAAAAGAAAATTATTGTTCCTTCGGAACGAGGACAAAAACACAAGTACATAATCAAGTTGACGCGATCGAATTTGCAGGTACAGCATGTATAGTTTGACTAAGCCACATTGAAACGTAGTCAGGCTCTAATATGAAATATGTTCGAGGGTGCCGGGTGTAAGTTTAAATCTCTGCCGCTCTATATTTTGGCAGCTTAACCCGACGCCCAAAATTAACCGGCTTAAACTGTCTAGTACTACCCGCAAACTTAGCGGTTAACTTATATTAACTTGTCTCTATGCGAAACACTACCTTGTACTCAATAGAACTTGAAAGGCGGCGTACTATTCCTAGAATTTAGTCATTATGAATGTTTGTAATGCTTATCTGACGTAATCTTATCTTGATGGGCTGTTTTGAGACATCTAATATTTACTGAGCCGTGTTAAAATTATGTGTAATTTGATTAGATTACGGTTTACGCTAGTTGTATTAATATTTAATGACTTATTGAACCATCTGTTTAGCAGACTTTTAAATTATTATTATTCTTCGTCGATACGCTCTTGTCAGAGCGGTCGTGGCCGTTACTTAGTTGAGGCGCATATCGCTCGCCTTACGATCTGTCGCCATTTGTTTCTATTCGACGTCTTTCTGGCGCATTCATGAAGAGGGCCACCAACAGCAGATTTAACTTGATCGGTCGGCGATCGACCGCGAGGTCTGGTACCCTCGACCCTGCCTTGGACTACAAGGCGTTCTATGGACTCTTCGTTCCCGCGTGAGACGTGGCCAAAATGTTTTAAAATACGTGCTTGGACTCTAGTCGATAGACACTGCTTGATGCCAAGCTCTTCGAGTATCGATATATTGGTCCTGTATTCAGTCCAAGATACTCGAAGCATTCTGCGCCAACACCACATCTCCAGAGCGTCTATCTTCTTCTTTTCTGTTTCACGTAGTGTCCACGACTTTTAAATTAAGGTTATCTAAAAATCACCTTACCTATTAAAATATAACTATTAATTACTGGTCCCAATGCTACCGGCAGTTTATTTTGCAGTTTTTCCTATGTACATATATAAGATGAGAGTCGCACGTCAGAGTGCAGAGGTAATCGTTAAACAGATATAAAAAAAATTGTTTATAAGTTTCAAGTTGTTTTTGCGCAAAAAAAACTTAAAATAAATATCAAATAAGTACAGTTGAATGTGTGACATTATTATCTAAAGTGAATAACATACGAATTCAATAATAATGTGAAAAATTACACGGAACTAAGGAGAAAGACAGGTAGTGTTCGTTCGGATTAGTAAATAATTAAACGCTTTAGTGTGATAAAACTGATATCAGTGTAACAAAAATCTTTGTGCAGAAGCAGTTACTAGGATAGTTTATTTAAAAATAAGTATTAAATACAAAATGTGTAAAAACTTTGAAAGAAAATACGATAATATTTTGTTTATATTTTATAATATTATGTGTTTACCCACATTTTAACCAAAGGATAAATACTTACATAAAGAAAATAAATTACTATTTCGTCATTAACACAACAAATGAGGTGGCTCAGTGGGATTACGCTAGCATCAATATATACGTCCTGAGAGACAAACGGGTTCAAACCCCAACATTAATCTTGACTTTTTAAGTTTTTCTAAGAATTTATAAAATGGATTCTGATAATATTACTGTACGAAAAATACGCAAATCTATATCCCTCAACGAAATTTCAAATTTAAACGAGTCACTATTTGATTCAACTGTCATAAGCTTGCCTAATAATTCAATGGATGACTGTCAAATGATACTAGAACTTAAAGAATCTATACATAAGTTGAATATTGAACTACAAAGTGGACATCACGAAATAGAGGAATTAAATTTAGAAAATAGGATCTTAAAACAAGATGTTGAAAAATGTAACAAAGTCATCGATATGTATAAAAAAATTGAATTTACGGCTAATGAATCTTCAACACCTACATCCGTAAGGAAAAGAAACAAAAAAAAGAAATCTGCACTCTGTACTCCACCTATTCACCCGATATCGGATTCCATTAAAAACGATAATAATGATAAATTTAACCAAAAAGATGAAATGAGTGACGATCAGAAAGGACAGAATAGGTGTGAAGTTGACATATGTGAACAACTAAATAGGTGTCGGAATAATACAGACGATACCAAATATAACTTAGGTAGTAGTGTAAATATTAAATCAAACCTTGTTAATTCCATAGAACCAAAGCAAAGGAAGAAAAAAATTTTTGTAATAGCGGATCAACAAGGAAAGGATATTTGTAATAAACTTCAAAGCTTAGTCGGTGACCAATACATTGTTATTTGTTTTTGGAAACCGAATGCCACACTGCAACACCTTGTCAATACTTGTCAATCAGAAGTGAATGAATTAACAAACGAAGACTATGTTATACTTTTAGGCGGCATAAATGACTTTAATCCCCATGTTTTTAAATCTAGTATTTGCCAGTAGCTGTGTAATTCTAAGAATACTAATATAATTATACAGTACTAATAAGTGAGATTCCTTATAACAATATATTAAATGAAGGTCGTCTAAATTATGAATTAAGATTACTAAAAGAAAATTATACAGAAATCAAAAACCAATTACCCAAAGGAAAATATAGCTCAAATAAAAATTACCAATAAGACATTTACAAATCCCATCGATATTGCGGAAGCTTTCAACGAATTTTTTGTAACACCTAATTCAAAGAATTCCACTGAAAAATTACATTCTGTGTTATCACAAAACACTATTCCTCACTCAATTTTTATGACACCTGTTGCGATTCAAGACGTAACTTCAATAATTAAAAAATTAAAAAATACTAATAGCACTGGCTACGACAATATCTCAACAAGAATTGTAAAATATGTATCACACATCATTTCTCCCACCTTATGTACCATAGCTAATCTATGTTTAGAAAGTGGCATATTTCCGGAAAAACTAAAAGTGTCAATAATTAAACCGTTATTTAAAAAGTCAAATAGAGATGATATGTCCTGTTACAGACCTGTAGCGCTAATACCAGTTTATGCAAAAATTTTGGAAAAAATAATATACAATATATTTAACAGTTTTTTTGAAAAATTTAATATTTTCACTGACAGCCAAATGATAAAAGTATAAATGTAGCTATATATAAATTTCTTTCTGATGTTATGTTTGGAGTAGACAACAAGCTAATTGTATCAGCATTATTTATGGATTTAACTAAAGCATTCGATAGTGTTAATCACTATGTGTTACTGGCAAAATTAAGCAATTATGGAGTGAGAGGAAATGCTTTAAATTTGATAAAGTCCTACTTAGATAATAGATTTCAAATAACACAAATAGACAAAATTGACGATAAAACCCAAATTCAAACAAATTATTTCTCTAAATCTCAGAAAGTTGTTTGTGGAGTACCACAAGGTAGTGTCCTCGGCCCCTTGCTCTTTCTTATATATATTAATGATTTGCCCCAGGCCACTACTCACCCTATGGTTTTATTCGCAGATGATTGCACTATAATGTACACTAATGACAATGAAATCGAACATGAAATCGCTATAAACAAGAGTTTGACCGATATAATACAATGGTTAGATAAGAATGCACTTATTTTAAATTTAAGTAAAACAAAAATTATGAATTTTCAAAATATACATAGTAAAATAAATTTTAACCTTGAGGTAAATTATTTAGATAAGAAAATCAATAAAATAAAAGAAACAAAATTCTTAGGTTTGCACATTGATGAGAATTTATTATGGAAAGTCCAAGCAGATTATGTCTGCTCAAAATTAAACCAATTTTCGTATTCTTTATATATGTTGGCAAAAAAAGTTGATCGAAGTACTTTATTAGTAGCATATCATGCATATGTGGCTTCAATTCTCCGCTACGGTATAATTTTTTGGGGAAATTGTTCAAACAGTTCTCAAATATTTATTGCTCAAAAAAGATGTGTAAGAGTAATTTGTGGAATACAGAAAAGAGAGAGTTGCAAACAGCACTTTAGAAAGCTCAATATACTAACCTTACCCTCCCTTTATATTTATGAATTGTTACTTTTTCTTAGACATAATCAAAATCTTTTTGAGAAGTGTGCACGTGAACGCCTTAAACATAGATTTAAGTTCCCAAAGCATAGAACTGTTTTCTTAAATAAGAGTGTCTGTGTAATGGCTGTAAAAATTCACAATAATTTACCAAAAAGTATAGCAGAGATATGTGATTATACACAATTTAAAATTACACTTCATAGATTTCTCATTAATCAAGTATTTTATAATATTGAAGAGTATTTCAATTTTAAGCCTTAAAAATAATTTAAACAATGAATATAACAAATAAAATAATTAAATACCTATAAATAACTATTAGTAACCTAATATATGTAATAAAAAATAATATAATAATTGTATAATTACTACTATTTGCATGCTTATAATAGGCAGAATGTGTCGTTCTAGATTATATTTATATAACATCATTTTGTACCACATTAAGCAAATAAAAAAATTTGAATTTGAATTTGAATTTGAATTTGAGTTCTTATCAGTATCTGTTGACTTCTCATTTTTTTTAATACAAATACTTTTTTCATTGTATCTTTATATCAAAACTGTATTTGTTTCATGTAGAATGAACGGTTTTTCTTTATTTCTACTAAGCGTCTGTGAGATTTAGGTCTGTAAGAAAGTCTTGCGTAATGGAGTACTTTAATTAACATTTTCTTTTGTGACGTACCTACAACTAAGTTACTGAAAGATTTGGTACATATTATAGTAAGCTTTATTATTTTGAATATAACGGTTATAAAAGCTTTTCACGCTTATATGCCGTATAAATTATTCTATGATAAATGCGTGGATATAGTAACATTATTCGTCCCCGTAACGAATAGTTATAACGAATAATTGTAAAAAATACATTTTCAAAAATAGCAATCGCCAAGTTATTGCATGGTTCTTCTCGGTAGGAACAGCTTCCGGACCAGCAGTAGAGTTCACGATTCAAAAGCATGTAAGTTCGGCTCGAAAGCGACCATATATGTATAATGGTAAAACAAAAGTAATAATAAAATTATTTTGCTATAATCCGCGATACAATTCTAATAATTAATTCTATAAATTATATATAATGGTTTTAAAGTTGACTTTTCTTTGTAAATGAAATTTATAAAATTAAAACAACAGACAATACGTGTGCACTTTATAACGTTTATTAGCAACTAACTTAGTAAATGATTATAAACTACGTAGGTGAATACGACAAACTTTAACACTTGTTAACAAGTTTATTTGATTAAAAAACAATTTGAATTTAAATTTTTAATACATTAAATTGAGATTTTTTTTATATATGGTTATTGCAATGCATAGAAAATATAGGATAGTAACAATTCAAAAAAAAAATTATTTAATACCTTTTAGTCACAATTTATAGATCGATACAATAACACAATATATGATACCAGTATAATGAACACTAATTCAAGTTTTAATTACTTATTGTTTTTAACGACAACTTCATTAGCGTATCCCCTCAAATTTCAGTTCCTGATATACAATTTATTATAACGCTGTCATTATAAGTGTAGTATAATTTAGTTATACAACACCATACTGCTATATCACCGCGTTTCTATTACTCAGTGCCACTTTAAAGACTCGTATCAAAACCTCTTGTCATATGAACATCAATTTGTCATTTTACCCGCATGTTGTGTTCCTTAAGACGTTATGATACTGACATCATGATTCTCTAACTCTGCTTTGTCTGGAATTTAAGTAATACCTGTCACTGTGATCGCCCAGCGGTGAGACCGTGCGACGCTTACGAGGGGGTCACCAGTTCAAACCCTCGACAGATATTAATGAGTTTTTCTCTTAAAACTTATGTGTCTAATTGATATCTGCAATTTATCGCACGCTTTGCGGTGAAGGGAAACATCTTGAGGAAATCTATTTTAAGTAGGAAGTATATTATGAGAGAATTCTGGGGATATGTGTAAAACCCCTACAGACCCACATTGGAGCAGCGTGGTGGATTTTAGCTCCAACCCTTGTCTCCAAAAACGCATAGAGGAGGCTAGTTATTTTACGTGAGGCAGGCTGACTTCAACTTACCTTAGTGGCAACTAAAGAACGACACCTCAGTAAGAAATGAGAGAGGTCTATTCATCTTAGACGGATATCACACGGCGGTTTTATTAGTAAAGCTATCTTTTACTATAAATAATCCACATAAAAGCAGATTAAAAGCTAGTAGCAATAAAGTGAAATAAAAGTAAGTTTTTAATCATCAACCGGATCGGATGGTTGTTGCCAGTCTCTTTTTGGCCTGTCTTATTGTGTGTTCGGGCTTTATACGGAACTAAATTTAAACTTGATCGATACGGATTATATTCAGCTTCCACTGCACAGACATTGCAGACATTTTATTAATAGAACGTCTATTTGACTGCAGTTCCTAGGTGCGTCGGTAATCTATTTGAGGGAGTTTCACTCAACCTATGTATTTTTGAATTTAAACTATCGTGAGTGATATTCATAATTAATGTTTAGTGACCGGCTATACTCACGTCTTATTTTATCGGATGAGCCGACTAGTTTCAAGCCCATACGGGGCTCTTATTCATGAGCTCTTTACGCGGCGGGAACTGCGTGTAGCAGCTCGCTGGGCGTGACTCTAATAGTCGGGCTCATCATAGTATAGCCAGTCTCTAAACATTAACCTATGTATTATTTATTTATTCATTTAATTTTACAAAATCCACAACTCTTAAACTTAATTAATGTACAAAATATAACTTAATTTTTTACATGCAGCGAATAACGAATTTTAATTTCGTTAACAGTATTCTTAATATAATAAAGACGCCAGAGAAGTGTGTATGTGTGTATGTAGGTGTGTTGTAACTTGTATGTATGGAAAACTGTGTGTATATGGTTGAGTGCATGTGTAAGATATGCGTGGAAATGCTTCAATTTTATGGGGTGATACGTTGTTACACAAAAGACTAATTATATTTGCACATTTTTTATTTATACATGTCTAATGTTAAAAGTTAAATAACTCGTTTACTATCCCATTGTTGGGAATACGCCTGCTATCTTTTTTTGGAAAAAAACCATTACCAAGTAGACCAATACCAATTGGAGCGTTCACATATCTCAGAATTTTGTTCCAAGATAATTAGATCTCCTCATTATTTTGTTGTTACCAAACACTGCGTATTACATTTTATATATCAATTTGCCATAACATTTTTTTATGGAACCTCATTAGTTGCGAATACACATCGAATAATAATCTTGCTTACATTGAATATTTAGAATTCTATATATTTTTTAATGTTCATGACATTACATTACAGGACAAATGTTTGATTAGAAAAAAAAAATGTTTTTATTCATGGTACAGCAAAAGAAAATTATTTTCGGACAGTTAAATTTCCCTCAGTTCTAGTAGAAAGACGGTCAATAGCAAAATCAAGAAATCTAGTTACGATACATTGTTCTTGTTAAAAAAGTGACTATCATATCAAATATTTTACATTAACAATCGTCACATATTATATTAGTGGTACCCGCGACTTCCTTCGCGCCAATATAATCGTTTAATTACCCTCAATAATGTGATTTTTAGTTTTCACTTGAAAACGTGTATTTTAAACCCTATATGTGAGACCGGTGATAAAGCAATATAACAGAACTAACTACTTTGCTATAATCCGCACGGGTTAAGCGAATGCATGCAAAGCCAATGTGTATGAAGCAGGCAAAATCTACGCACCTTATACATGCAGGACCAGCCACCACATGCACCCCAAGGCGCAATTCACCAGCAACAACGAACACAAAAGCAGCACACACACCCACCACCACAATCTCGACGATCTTTTCGCCCCGAAACCGAAGCATCATCAGGAGGATAGGCTTCACGACAAAAATCGTACTGCTGGTGATAAAGCTTTTACTGTGACAAAATTTATAAATATTGATCCAGTGGTCTTATCGTGAAACCGTAGCAGACTTTCCCATTTATAATACAAGCATAAATATAATTTTAACCAATACTATCACTGATGAAAAACATAAGTAAACATTTACATAAAATTCACCAAATAGCTCAAAACGTTCAAAATTTACGAAGTTAATGAAAACATAGCCAACAATTACCCAATATCCGTACAATAATAAACCAAAGTGTATTGGATAGAGGCGATAGTGTGGCTCAAAAATCACCCTTATCGACATACGAGCTTTACCATTTCGGGCGAATTCACTAGGGTTGATTTACCCCGCATCCCTCCCCATCTGCCCCGTCTAGACCGCCGGCCAGCCAGTCAGTTATATCGCGACTCTGGACTCGGGAGGTCGTTACGTCCCCGTTACGTTGGCGCGAATTTAAAACGCGTGTGATATTGGTTTTTGTTTTTAGTGGACGTTACTTTCAGGACACTTTATTTTGGAATTTAGACACTATTCGAGTATGTAACTTAATTTATTAATAATAAATTAATTATGTATTGTATATGTCATATAAGTGTCCTATATATTTATTTATTTAATATTTAATATTGCGTACACATCACGTAACATTTATTTGGTATGACTTAGAAAATTTGGAAATTTTTAACATTATTTTGTAAACGTAGATAGAAACTTTTATACAATTTTTATTGTTCTATTTTATTTTTATTTACTTTATAAAAATATTTTTTGCAGTGAAACTTACTATGTGTTTTCTTTTATTGTATTTTTATTTTCTTTGCCAAAATATTTTATACAGTAAAACTTATTATTTATTGTGTCCTTAGTTTTTTATAAACGTTTCACATTTGACCGGATGAGCTCATGAAGAGCAAGATTTAAATCCATATTTGCTTTACCTTAAGATTGTTTGTGAAGACACGATAAGGTCAAAAAGATAAAAAGTGCTACTGGGTTGTTTGTTACCTGTTACTAAGAAACATTTCTAGTAAATGATTATTAATAACAGGTAAAGTAACAGCCTGTTATTACGCCCACTGCTGGGCTAAGGCCTCCTCTCTCCGTTTTCGGAGAGAAGGATTGGAGCTAAGACCTACCACGCTGCTCCAATGCGGATTGGTAGGTTACACGTATCGCTAGAATTCTCTAGCGATATGCAGGTTTCCTCACGATGTTTTCCTTCACCGAAAAGCGTGTGATAAATTGCAATTATCAATTAGACACATAAGTTTTAATAGAAAAACTCATTGGTGCCTGCCCGGGGTTTGAACCCATGTCGTCTCTAGAGAGTCGCACGGTCTCACCGCTAGGCTATCACAGCTTTTTTAATAATAACAGGTAACATAATGTAATCGTAATTTATTTTTATTATATTATATAATTAATTTATTATATTAACAATAAATTTAAATAATAATTAATACTACACACACATCTATTTTCGTAAAGAAAAGCTTTTTTAATTTATGGTAAAATGTAACGAAATCAAATATCGGTACATTGCTTTTACACATTAAAACTAAATAGAACAAAGTTGCAGCATTATTTTTGATACATACTTACTTTATACAGGATAATGTTTTTATTGATGATCACAAAAGTCAGTCTTACGATGGCATGCTTTATGCTAGTTGCACATTTAACACCTTGGACGAAGCTCTTAAGTTCGCTCGGCACGATGACGCTGCAAAAGCTGCAAGGGCTATAGGCGTATCGGTGATTAGAAAATAATCTGTCCTGATCAGCAAGGTAGCTTAACGTGCTAACGAAACCATGATTCTTAATCGTATCTAAAGTTTAATTCATTTCGGGAAACCAATTTGCGGATTACTCACCAGTAATTAAAGAGTCACAGATATTAAATAATATTTGCAGTTAAAGGTCTTTTTTCTACTACTATGACATAAATTGTTGCCATATTATCCTCTGGTGGACCTACCAATCCGCTTTGGAACAACGTTTTGGGCATAAGCTTCAATCCCTCTTCAATTCAATTCAATTCTCTACGTATGCTGATCTCTTTGAAGGCCATTGATTTTTCTCCTTTCTCAGGCAGACTATGAGAACCTTAAGCTAATGGTCCTTCTTATTATCATAACATTATAACAGTGATTTTTGTAGAATATATTTTACTATACCACTGTTTCACCACTAATGGATTACGAAGGTAACACGGTCGTGACTGCGTAAAAACCGATGGCGTGTCACCTATGTGATAGAATACTAAAATACAAAAGAAAAACGGGAAAATATACTATTAAATAAACGGTACAACGATAACTTTATCATAACGTCGCAATGCTATATTAATAGAGTTAAACTTACAGTTGTGAGTTTTGTGTGTATATACACAAATGCGAATAAATTCAAACTGAACAAGCGTTGATGCGTTTGTATTATTTCATTGCGAATTCAAACAATACTGTGCAATCATAAAATACTATTGATATAGGTACATTGTGGTTTACCTTGATTGTATTTTTCAGTTCACCTCCCTTAGATTCGGATTAGGACAGGAGAATGCTCCTTTCCTTATCCCAATCTAACGGAGGTCAGCATAACATGTTTTTCTCTTCCATTCTCTCTATCATTCGTCAACTCTAGCGCTACTCCTTTTAAATGCATGTCATACTTTACACAATCCAACCATCTCTTTTTAGGCCTCCCTCTAGTCACATATCCATCCACATTCATATTTCCCGCCGTGTGCTATCCGGCTGAGTAGAATACAACACCTTCATTTCTTACTAAGGTGTCGTTAAAGGCGACTAATGTTAGTTGACGTCAGGCAGGCGGCCGGTCTTAAAATACGTAGCCGAATCATGTGACAAAATGTTAGTAACATGTTGTGCCGACCCCACCTAGAGTGGGATAAGGGCAGAAGGATTCATATTTAACACTCGTTTGGTCACATGATTTTTATCCCTCCTCATTACATGTCCATACCATCTTAATCTTGCACTTCTCGTCTTTTCTATAATAGACGCAACTTTCAGACTTTCCCTTATTTACTCATTTCTTTTTTTTGTGGACACACGGACGTCTGTCCCCAAAGCAAGCGACTTTATACTTGTGTTATTGGCAGACAACCGGTACATATACTACATATATAATTTAAAATACATACTTAAATACAAATATACACCCAGGCTCGGAGAACCAACAAATTGTTTATAGAAAATGTTGGTCCTCGCGGGAATCGAACCCGTGACCCGCGGAGCTGAAGGCAGGGTCATTACCCATTGCGACAAGTGACCAGCCTTCGTATTTTGTATTTTATCCAGTTTTGTCACACCACCACACATTGTATTTTTGATTATATTTTTCATTTGTTTATTTCATTCTGGCATTTTTAATGCGAAAATTTTATGTTCATATTTTCGGGCGCTCATTATATTGGAGCCAAGGAGAGAAACGAAAGCGAGTGGAGTCGAGAGTTGTCTTAAGTGGTACAGCATTGTAAAAATAAGTGCAAAAGGGATGTCAAAATGTACTTAAGAGCGAAAAGTCATTTTTCGAAGACATTTTTGCAAGCTCTCCAGAGTTTGGAAAAGAAAAAAAAACGACTTCCGTCCCGTCCCGTCCACCACTTATCACTGGCGGGCACGACGCGATGAATTAGCGAAAATATATCTCACCTAGTATTACGGTAAAACTCGGGTCATCAACTTAAAGAGACATCAAGAAGTTGACAGTTTTTTATCGATTATATGAAACGCTGATCATAAAATTCTTTTTTTAATGTAAAGTTACAATGTTTGACATCAGTGATAACTGGTATCATAGGTTGTAACGCCAGGCATGCACCAATGAGTCTTTAATTGTTTGATACTTACAATCCGCCGTGGTGTATCCGGCTGAATAGACTAGAATAGACTACCCTCATTTATTACCGAGGGCTCGTACAAGGCGACTAAGGTAAGTTGGTCCACCGTGTGGTATCAGGTTGAGTAGAGCAGACCACCCTCTCTCTTACCGAAGGGTCGTAAAATACGACTAAGGTAAATTGACGTCAGGCAGGCGGCCGATCGTAAAATACGAAGCCAAATCACGTAACAACATGTTGTGCTGATCCTTTTTAGAGTGGGATAAGGGCAGGAGGATGATGATGATGATACTTGCAATTTATCATACGCTTTTCGGTACAAAAAAACCTCGTCAGAAAACCTGCAGGTCTCTGGAGAATTCCTGTGATGAGTAATCTACCAATTCGCATTGGAGCATAGAGGTTGGTTTAAGCGCCAACCCTTCTCTGCAAAAAAAGGAGAGAAGGCCTTGGCCCAGCTCTGTGAAAGAACAGGCCGTTACTTTACGTAAACGTAAAATAAGTTACCTAAAGGCTAAAACGAAAAAAGAAGTGACCGGAAAAAGTAATAAGGTTTGAAACTATCTACGGTTTTATTTGTATATAGAAATTCCTAGTCTACTAATGTAAATTTGTAAAAATCTATCATCCGAAGTATGTTATTATTTGAATAATGCCAAAGATTTATACTAAAGGATCATGCCATCAAACTGCAAACGTCAACTAAGCTCTTAAAATACAAATATTCTGATTATGATTAAAACTAAAATTAGCAGTAACTAAATTCCCCATTTAGTCCACTTCAGTTCAAACTTTACCGAGATTTCGTAGAGAAACTAGGACTGACCGACCAAGTTGCATCGATAGAAAACAAAACTATGCGATAGTTCCTCACTACGGAGTTGTATGCATCTGGTAGTAATTAATGAATCTATTAGCGTATGAATCAAAGTTGAACTTTACTCAGCAGTATAACACAGATATTCTATTTTAGGTACAAATTAACACTGCGTTGGAAATAATGGCATTCTCTTATCCCAGAATCAGTAATAGCACCGTCTATCGGTTCATTGTTTACAGTTCGTCGGACGTTGGTACATTATGTACACATGTGTACCAAAAATTTACCCGACTTGACGTCATCGCTTTTCTGTTTTCAGACTCTATAGCGCACCGAATAAATCTGTTCATAATTAAATTTTCAGGCTGTTTTCACAGTTAGTCAAAATAAACTTTGTTTCTTATAATACTAGTTGATTAACGATATTCCAATATATATAAATATATGATAGCTTAATGAACGATAAGTTTTAATCTATCAGTTTTACGACATCTATAAACAACTCGAACGTCTACTCGAATTCAAATATTCTTTATTGAAATAGATCTTGACGTTAGATTCTTTTATATAAATATACTTTATTAAAATAGATCTTTACGTTAGATTCTTTTATATAAATATACTTTACGAGCTTTAGCCCGCGCCTTCGCTCACGTTGAATTTGTCTGGCACATTAGGTTTCGTGAAAGATCACTTTAGATTTCAATAACTTTTTTTTTACTAATATTAAAAAATATATATTTATTCAGTTATTATATTTATTTGACTGGCCCGTTGGCGCAGTTGGCAGTGACCCTGTCTTCGGCTCCGTGGGTCGCGGGTTCGATTCCCGCCGAGAACAAACATTTCCTATTAAGGATTTGTTGGTTCTTCGAGTCTGGGTGTATATATGTATTTAAGTATGTATTTAAAACTATATATGTAGTATATTTACCAGTTGTCCGTCACCCATAAAACAAGTATTAAGTTACTTACTTACTTTACATACTTACTTGGGGATGGACGACCGTGTGTGTAAATGTCCCATATATTTATTATTTATTATTATTATTATAAGTTATTTCTACACCTAAAATGTCAGATGTCTAACTTAAAAACTGACGGATTTCAAACAATCTTCGCGCGTCGCGCACGTTAGTCCTCTATGGCTGTTCATTCAAGCCAATCATATCGTGATAACTTTTAAACTTTTTGGCCAAATTACTTAGTGTCTAATACAAAGTTTATCTACATGAAATACTGAAAAAATGTATTAATTTCCATAAGAGTTTAATAAAAATACCAAAATGTGCATTGTAAAATATAATCTAATTTAATTAAATTTGTGATTCACAATTTTGGTCATAGTTGCTTCCACATATAAGATAGATTTATGCTGTCGCGGACTTTTATTTAGAACTATTCAAGACGGACAATACTACTACAATACGCTACATCATCTTTGTATAAATCCAATGGCTTAAGGCAGCGTACGCAAAGATAGCTCTCAGAGGCCAGATTTTTCCCAACTTTATTGAAATGTATCTTTATATTACATAAAAGTAAAGTAAAGTAAAGTAAAGTAACAGCCTGTTACAATCCCACTGCTGGGAATAGGCCTCCTCTCTCCATTTCTGAAGAGAAGGGTTGGAGCTAAGACCTACCACGCTGCTCCAATGCGGATTGGTAGGTTACACATATCTCCAGAATTCTTTAGAGATATGCAGGTTTCCTCACGATGTTTTCCTTCACCGAAAAGCGTGTGATAAATTGCAATTATCAATTAGACACATGAGTTTTAATAGTAAAACTCATTGGTGCCTGCCCGGGTTCGAACTCGTGTTCCCCTCGAAAGAGTCGCACGGTCTCACCGCTGGGCTATCACAGCTCTATTACATAAAATAATTACAAATTGTAGCCTATATGTTATTCAGATGTAAAACCTATTTAACTGTTTCATCCAAATCCGTTCAATAGTTTTTTCGTGAAAGAGTAACAAACATCCATCCATACCCACAAACTTTCGCATTTTAATATTAGTAGGATTAAAATAGATCTTTACGTTAGATATTTATTAGATGATAAAAATGCAATATAGGTGTATTATAGCTACTGTTCGATCTTATTGGAGATAGCAATGATAAAATATTAATAGTTATAGCAATCTCTTTTTTAAGAGTTGCGTCGAGTTACTGGCTCATCTCGGTATTTATTTATTTATTTTATTATTGGGAAACATACAGCTTAAAATAATACATGTTTTACATAATTCCTCAATTTTTATACTGATGTCAATAAAGTTTCCACTAAAAGCTAATAACAAAGGAAGTGAACAGTAATAAATTTTATATTTTAAATATAAAATTTTGATTTTAACTTTTTTAGGGCAGCCTTCTGAACCAACAGTAAAGTTGACGATTCAAATGCACTTGATTACAAATTTACTTGAATAAAGGATATTTTAAATTTTGCACAGCATCCCAAAACCTCTTTTTTATATTAGGAGTTATTATCTTAATAACGTTTATTAAAACAATTAAAGAAAAAAACAAATAAACTAAAAAGGAAACAAATTTACACAACACCACAAACCAGCTTTTATAACCACATACAACCTCGCTATATACGCGAAACATTTGCTAGAGAATTCGTTTTATTAAAAAAAGTGTATTTTCCTATCAATCTTTGGATTCTGTGACGTAAATGTTTTATTTTAATCCCCGTTCGGTTATTTGAACTACTAACGAATATTAAAAGCATATCGTGTAAAAGTTCATTCAACGTTCCGCGAGTGTTTTAACTCGATTACGCGATCATCAAGAATTTAATAAAACTTCATTATATTGTGCGGTGGTTCATGAGTTACTTGTTTGCGAAAGAGAACTTATTTTATAATATCTGTGATTATCGGAAATTTTATGATGATAAACACGATGATTTATTTTGATTTTATTAGTTCAGTCAGAGCTGTGATAGCGCAGCGGTGAGACCGTGTGACTCTTTCGAGGGGAACACGAGTTCAAACCCGGGGAGGCACCAATGAGTTTTTAAAACTCATATGTCTAATTGATAATTGCAATTTATCACACGCTTTTCGGTGAAGGAAAACGTCGTGGGGAAACCTGCATATCTCTAGAGAATTCGGGAGATATGTGTAACCTACCAATCCACATTGGAGCAGCGTGGTAGGTCTTAGCTCCAACCCTTCTCTCCAAAAACGGAGAGAGGAGGCCTATTCCCAGCAGTGGGATTGTAACAGGCCGCTACTTTAGTTCAGTCAAACTTAAGAGCAAAACAAGTAAAGTAAGTTTGTTTCTTGACAAGGTCAAGTGTCTGGTGGGGTCACATATATCATAGCAATTCTCCAGAGATATGCAAGTCTCTTAACAATTTTTTTTCTTCACCGATAAAGCGTGTGGTAAATTGCAAATATCAATTATCAATACGGGTGTATAATTTTTTTTTAAAGAAGAAGTTATAAAAAGCGTAACATATTCCAAATTTGAATATTAACAGTCTTCCCCTTAAATCCATATTTTAAATTAACTAACAATATTTTTTGTTACTTGCCGACTTTGAAAAATAAAAGCCGGAAACGTACCAGTCACAAATAGAAACATTACTTCTTGTAACCATGTTATATGATACATTTGGGTGTGTTGCATTAACTTGTCTATGGACACGTAAAAAATGTTACATTTTGATGGGTAAATATTTTATATACAACAAAGGCATATTGTAAAAAAATTTCAAAATCTTCATCCTCCTGCAATTATCCCACTCTAAGTGGGGTCGACACAACATGTCACAAACATGCTGTCACATGATTTGGCTACGTATTTTACGACCGGCCGCCTGCCTGACGTCAACTTACCTTAGTCATATTTTACGACCTCTCGGTAAGAAAGACGGTGGTCTATTCTACTCAACCGGATACCACACGACGGGTCGACTTACCTTAGCCGCCTTTTACGACACCTCGTTAAGAAATGAGGGTGCTCTATTCTACTCTGCCGGATACCACACGGTAAATAGTGTTGATACAATTCCCTCTATTTTATTTGTGCACGAAATTTATGACCAGACGTAAAAGTGACTCAATTAAGCGATATTATCGATTTAATGCTTTAAATCTTTTACTCTCAATTCTTAAGCCCCCTAAGAAGTTAAATCAAAATTGACTGCAAAATTGCTAAACTATCTTTTACTCTCTATAGTTGGTACTTACTTTAAGTCACTATAGTAGACAATGAAAAATATGGACCAAAATATTATATATTTAATATAACAATTTATTTTTTATTTTTTTTAAATTTTAAGCTAAACACTCGCAGATTATAGCAAAGTAGTTCTGGTATAGTTTCTGTAATATGCAGTTCCGCAAAGTAACGCCTGCTTCTATAAATCGTTTAATAATAATGTTAAAGTCTTGTACAAAGTCCTGATTAAATGATCAAATAAAAAGATTGTCACAGTTCCAGATAGACACATAAATTAAATAGATAGATTATTGCTTAGATTTTCAATAAGGACAGTGATCTATAACAATTCAGAAATCAAATATTTATTGTCTAAGGTTCTATTGTAAATTTTTTGTTTTAGAATATAAAATAAAAGAGTTATTATATTAGAGTAGGGAAGTCATAGGCAGGCTCGTAAGTAAGTGTCACAATTAATATCATTATTAATTGTAGTATTTTTTAATTAGTGTTATGTTCCTAATTTTAAAATACTTAGAACACTTTTGTAGACCTTCAAAATGACGTTTTTGAGCTGGCTTTTCTACTCTAGTATAATAACTGTATGTAAAATACGAATTCCATCTGACAGCATAAGCCGCTCGTTGTGACAAAGAAAAAATACCATGCAACTAGTTGTTCGTCTGACCGCAAGTATCAAAGATGTCTCAAGCGCTTCAAGCACAGTTAGAGCGTATGTACACCAGCGGTTTTAGCGCGTATCTAAGACCGCTACAGCGTCGTAGTATTTGACTTTTTAAATTATATTGTTTAGTACCGCTAAAATAAACAAATAGATAAATATATGAGACAATTATAAAACAACGTCGTCTGTCCCCAAAGTGAAGTAAATTAATACACCCAGAATCGAAGTACTATTGAATTGTTTATAGAAAATGTTGGCTCGAAGCAGCAGGAATAGAACCCCTAACCCGTGGAGCTAAAGCCATGATCACTGCCACCTGTGCCAACGGGCCAGTAAAAAAAGTCTAGAGTATGTAACTTAATAATGGTACGAATATGACAAAACTAATTTTTAGTCAGGACTCATTAACACAATTTTAATATACTGTTAAAGTTGTCGCATCATTATTAAATTGGCCAATCGCGAGATCTATTAAGATATCAAGCGACTTCAACGTAAAAACGACGACGATGTGTTCGTCTTTAATTTGTTAAGAGCCATGTTGGACTTACACTTATCAACCGTAGCATTGTCAACCTTATAACTCTTATAAATAGTTTAGGTACTTGTGGTAAATAGTCCTACATTTATAAGGTATGAGAACGGTTTTGCTTCCTACACCGTCATTACATAGATTTTTGGTACTCATAACTTTTCTTATTCATAGCCGGGTACATTTTTTGAGTTTAGTATGGAACTAATAATTGTTTGGTTTACAGTGGCATAAGAAACTAGTTGTAACCGCAACTTTGTGCCCTCAATTATGTTACATATGTGTTTTCCGGATATACTTCAAAGGGAAATAGACATATTTATTTATTTGTTTATGTACCATAAAAAAACGTAAGAAATACATTATCAATAAGAAAAACAGAGTACAACGGTCAACTTATCCCTTTGACAGTGATCTCTACCAGCTAACCTATGAAGTGAGACAATTTATAGATAAACATAACTATAAAATTAAATTAACATACTTTATCATATATAATTTTAATCTGTCTGATTAATAATCTTAAGTAACATTTTTTAGTTGCTGAATATTCTTGCGTTTTAAAGTCGCTCGTATGATAAAGTTCTTGTATCAGACTGTCTCGTACTCAGAAAGTCAAAAGGTTCATCCGCTACCAAACGGATACATCCAAACTATTCCTGAACGTTATTTAACATACAATGTAGACTAACCAAATACGCATAAGTTCAAACCCACTCAAGTACTTAACGTCTTCTGTTCGCAAAAACTGCAGGAAGCGAAAAAGTATATACATCCGTTATATTGAAATAAATATTTATAAGGCACGCATGTGCCGTCTGCTACGGTTGCAATTTACATACAAAATTACAAGTATCCGTTTAAAATCTTGAATTTTAAACTAAAACATACAGATGCACTTTCACTGTCAATTGTAGATTGCAAGCAAATAGTTGAGTTGTTTCTTAAACCTTCTAGAAGTACATATATCATTAATATCCTTTCATTACACACATTGTACTACTACCGTGACTACCTTGATTTTTATTATACACTATACGTCTGATGTTTTTAAAATTTCGGTGTAGAAAATCTATATATCTCCTTCATAAGATAAATGATTGCTTGTTACTAGATTAGTAAAAACTAACAGGCCTGCGTTTCATTTTAAATTAGTTATTTAAAATTAATTAATACGCTTATGATTTCATTGATTGATCTAACACATTATGTGACCATCAATAAATTTTTTTTAGGTTAAACATAACACAAATACAGATTTTATGTCCAATAGAATCCAAAAAAGTCTGTACTCAAGTAAAATCAGTTAAATTACACATACCTGTTTTGTACTATAAGTTATATGGGAGCTTTATAATTTATTAGCATCTCTCATTTATTATACGTATTCACTGCCTAAAAATATACCACCTAATTTACCCTATCAAATAGAACATATTTTCATTTTACGATCCCTTACGGACTATAAAATTGACGTCTTATCTACCGTCAAGTGATATAGATAGTATAATTTTAGACACACTTTTCAGAAATTCGATACTTTTACTTTAACTTTATAGCAAATAGATCAATGGGATGAGCGTGACTTAAAAGATTTTCCGATTCCAAGGGGTCACGTTATTACTACCCGTCTTTCCTATCTGCCGCTCTTTACTTTAAAAGCCTATTCTTGTCACAGATAAAACGAAGATATCTCGTGACCTCGGAATATCGTACGTTTTAAGGATAAGAGAAACAATGAATTTTAATTCTGTACGCAACCCGACCGTCGGGGTCATAAATAAAACTCTTATCGAATAGGTAATTGGTAACGTAGGCGATCGCTTCCAAACCTCGGGATAGTGATATCCAACACGTTACTATAAATTAAATTACACCATCTTAACTCAACGCATGCTTTCAACGACAAAGTGATTTAAATAGTAATTTGTCTGCGATAACTTTAATCTGATTTTTTTTCTTAACTTCGGGTACGTGGTGTTTCAAGTATATTTGCTTTTAACAGCTTATCGTTTTATCAACAAATAAATTAAAGTGCAACTTCAGGAGTTTATGTGTAACTAAGATAGATGAAGCTAAAAAAATATAATAACTTTTATAGCTTAGGAACACCAACCAAGAGATGCGAGTATATACCGACCGGTTTTTTTTAAATAACCCATGATCTCAAATCGGTGAAGGTATTTTCGTGTATAGACATTGTTTAAAATTAATTCTTTAAGAGTTGTAAGAAATACTTAAACTCCCGGTAATGATGTTAAAGGCAGTCAGAGTCCTTGAGTGACAGCGGGACTTAAATCCATCATCAAGTCTATCAAAATCGAATAAAGTACAATTTTCCCCCATTACCGCCCTTCATATCTTCCGTCATTTTACGTATCGCTTCCGAACCTAAAGAGGGTAAGATGTAAAGACGAAAATAATAAATCCGTATCGAATGTATGCACGGTTGGAGCCAATGAGTGTACGGTATATGATATTCGCTCGTGAAATTCGCCTGTCAGTGTTTGTGGCGATCCATCACCAATTAAATGTTGGGCTGTTGACGATACATTATCATCTGCGAATGAACTGATTGATGGTGACTGGTATTATGAACTGTAATATTTATCCGCGTATAGTTGAGACTTATTAGGTATTGAATCCAATACAGTCTATTAATTTGAATCTCCAAGTTCATTAGTATTGAGTAATTCCTCAATTAATATTACTCTCAGAGTTATATGTTATGTAGGAGAACTCAAGGGAAATCGAGCGTCAATTCATGAAGCGGAAATTACTTATTAAAACAGAAACGGCAGTAAGAGCGTTTGGCAACAAACACATATTTTAGAAAGGATTACGATTTAGTCGTGGAGCTTATCCTCCTGATGATGCTTCGGTTTCGGAGCGAAACGATTGTCGAGATTGTTGTGGTGGTGGGTGTGTGTGCTGCTTGTGTGTTTTGTTGCTGGTGGAGGAGCCTTGGGGTGCGTGTGGTGGCTTGTCCTGCATGTGTACAAGCCACAAGGTTCGTAGATTTTGCCTGCTTCATACACATTAGCTTTGCATGCATTCGCTTAACCCGTGCGGATTATAGCGAGGTAGTTTTGTTATAGTGCCAGTAATTTTAGAAAGGATTGTAATTGCAGCTTGAGATTTGAGCTTAATTCTTATATCACTTATAATTAATAAAACAAAAGGCGCCCCGCAGGCTAAAGTATAATGGCTATTGTTGTTTAGGTTCATGGGGAAAAATCCGCGGTGCTTCCGGCCTCCGCGCCGCCATTGTTGTCCGATTCCAATTTACTCAGCGCTTTCATCACGCGATGCATTTATCATTACAGATATTTCTTTAACTTTATAAATTGTTTATCGAGCGGGCGTTTCTAATCGTTGCCCCAGTGACTATGGATAAAGATATCCATCTTTTTGATTTGCGCGACAGATTTGTAGATTTCTAGTTTGGGGTCGCGGCCGTTCCCAGGGCATGGGGTGATACGCTATTTTAGTGCGTCGTCAGATAATTTATTGCCATGCAATGCAGCGCTTTTAGGGAGATGGCATATTCGAGACAACGAATCCTTAGATTTATGCCACCGTAAAAATGATAAGTGACATATAAATAGGCCCCACTCTTTTAGCTTTGGAGTTAGACGCGGCTTAATGTGTGTAACTAATTGTTAACATAAAATTACTTCTTTATTAGATACATGCCGGCTGTTTGTTCCATTTTATGTTTATTTTATTAGTTAATTTTTAAATGCACATAATTAAAGTTGAATTACTGGTAACTATAAAAATGAGAACAGTCTCCTCTTTGAATTAGTTTATAGATTATAAATAACAATAAAACACATCCAATTCTTGTTTTTGAATATATTTTTGTATATATTATTTTACTATGTATCTGTAAAATGTCGTGTTGATAGAAAAATTATATAATCTGTTATAAAGTTTGTGAAACTAACCAGGTTAAACATTACTTTAAAGAAAAGGAAAAAGAAAACAAGAAATACATACAAAAGTAATAATATAATTATTTTGCTACAATCCGCGATAAAGAAAATAGAAAATATCGGTAAGTCGACCCGTCGTGTGGTATCCGGCTGCGTAGAATAGACGACCCTCATTTCTTACCGAGGTGTCGTGAAAGATGACTAAGGTAAGTTGAGGTCAGGCAGGCGACCGGTCGTTAATACGCTGCCAAATCAACATGTTTATAACATGTTGTGCCGACCCCGTTTAGAGTGGGATAAGGGCAGGAGGATGATGATAAAATAAAATAATAAATAAATATATGGGACATTGACACACACGGTCGTCCGTCCCCAAAGTAAGTAACTTAATACTTGTGCTATGGGTGACGGACAGCTGTTAGATAAACTACATATATATTTTAAATACATACTTAAATACAAATACACACCCAGGCTCGAAGAACCAAAAATTTGTTTAAAGAAATGTTGGCCCTCGGCGGGAATGGAACCCGCGACCCGCGGAACTGAAGGCATGGTCACTACCCACAGCGCCAACGGGCCAGTCATATAGTTATATAATTTTATTGTTATCTATTTTTTTGGATATTTAGTAAATCTATCTATATATATAAATAGTAAATTTAATATTTTAGGCATACTTATCAACTATATTTCTATGTATGAACGTATAAATATTAACGCATAATTTCAGAAACAAATGCAACTAAAAAAGATAATCTTGCTATTAGGGCTTGTTAATGAAAATATTATTCAATCCAACAGTGAAGATTACTATAACGAAGTTAATCCCATTTGAACAAACATTTAATACGACTATAAGGTACTCAAGTTCTCGTTAAAGATTTTGTCGACTATGCATTTTACAGTGGGGAAAAATATCGTGAAAAATATTAAATACTACGTTTTGATTATTAAAAACTAAACCCAATTACGTTTATTTAACTAAATAGCTTTCATGGTATGTCAAACATTTAGAGGCCTAACGAGGCCATTAAGTAGGTGAATCGTCGAAACAATTTGGTACTCAAATTATTTGTCAAGACAGTATACTCGAAATCGTTTCCAGATTTAGTGTCGAAGGGTTCCAAATACAATTTGTTGTTTCCATTGAGACAATGCGTACCGAGGTTATGGTAATCTTTAGAGGCGGCAGAACATTTCTTTGGGCTTATTTTGTAAGTCTATTCCTCCTTTATATTCATAGATGTAAGGGATATGTTGGATTAGGACTCGATTACATTACAGATGTTTGGAATTTTTTCCGGGAAATAACATTGTAGGAAACAGAATAAGTATATATATATTTCATGTTTTACTCAAAGTTATAAAGAGGTTTTTTGACAATTTTTATTGATGTTTCCTTTATCGATTATCAAAAAGTATATTATCAGTTTTCGAAGTAAAAGCTGAGCTATGATAGCCTAGCGGTGAAACCGTGCGACTCTTTCGAGTGGAGCACGTGTTCAAACCCAGAGAGGCACCAATGACTTTTCTATTTAAACTCATGTGTCTAATTGATAATTGCAATTTATGAAACGCTTTTCGGTGAAGGAAAACATCGTGAGGAAACCTGCATATCTCTAGAGAATTCTGGAGATATGTGTAACCTACCAATCCGCATTGGAGCAGCGTGGTAGGTCTTAGCTCCAACCCTTCTCTTCAGAAACGGAGAGAGGAGGCCTATTCCACGCAGTGGGATTGTAACACGCCGCTACTTTTATATTATCGGTTTTCGAAGTAGGTATATACATATATGAAGTTGGAAAATCAATTATATAGCAAAAATTTGGGGAACTAACTGATGTATTAATATTTTTATGTTGTACATACTAATAATTTGGTAACTTATATATTAATAAATTAATATTACAATTATTTAAACTATCAGATTAGAATATGACATAAATTTGCACACAACATAAATGTGCTAAAAGGTCGAATTTAACAGTATTTCATTTAAATTTACTGTCTCGTAATAAGCTTTTGTTTCTTGCGCAGCAGTTTATTTTGCAGTTTGAATAGTTTATTATTACTTTTTTATTTACCTATTGCTTACGGCATAGCCAATTGATCACCGAAGAGATTTTCAGGTTAAATCTTCCATTTATTGAGGTCGCAAAGTGTATATTGTTTCATATCTAATTGATTTATGATATAAGTTTAATATTATAATTTAAAAAATAAGAAACAAAATGATAATAAGAGCTAAAGATAATGACAGCATGACCCTGCAGAGGCTAGCTCTTCCAGTTAAAAGTTTATCCGGTTTATTTGTAATATCAACACGAAGTTTTATGTGTTACCTACGTTTTCGTTAAAACGGTATGCTGAAATCTTACAATTCTAACATTCTCTATCTTTTGTAGGTCTCTATTTTTGAATTCTCGACATACTTTAAAAAAAACGTTTTAACTGAAATCCTACCAAAACGTAACTGCTTCCGAGACTTACAATACTTATAAATTTCAGTAAAAGAAGCAGAAAATCTAGTCGAATATGTCCAATATATAAGACAGTATTTGATATCGAATATCATTATAGTTTCATTATAGTTAGTAGAGTTCCATGGAGCATTTTAATTTTGACTACATAATATCTTTTTGAGATACTGATATTAAGCAGTCTAATTTTCACTTACTTTATTGTCGATAAAATCATTGATATCAGGTCTATTTGTTCAATACTAAGTCTATGGTTCCATCGATCCGGGAATAGAACAGTAAGTTGAGTATATAAATTAGCTGTCAGGGCGCTAATCGCTCCGCCAGCCCGCGATGAAACTTTAGAGTCCATCAGTGGTTGTCTAAAAGGCCAACGTATGTTTCTAAAATAAGCTCACAATAGCGGCATCCACTTTATCCTTTTAGCATATTGACGAACATTGTTTTTCGTTTATGAATGGATTATGTTTTATCATTAATTATTAGCTAGAGGTACTGATAGATCCGCTTTCAAGTTTTCCTAACTTTTAAGCGATCCGTAGCGGCGGTTAAAGCGGACTCATCATCCTCCTGCCCTTATCCCACTATAAGTGGGGTTTGCACAACATGTTACAAACATGTTGTCACATGATTTAGCTACGTATTTTACGACCGGCCCACTGCCTGACGTCAACTTACCTCTGTCGTGTTTAACGACCCCTCGGCTTACCGAGAAAGAGGGTGGTCTATTCTACTCAACCGGATACCACATCGTGGGTCAACTTACCCTAGTCGCCTTTTACGACAGCTAGGTACGAAATGAGGGTGGTCTATTCTACTCAGCCGGATATCACCCGGTGGATCAACTTACCTTAGTCGTCTTTGACGACAGCTAGGTAAGAAATGAGGGTGGTCTAGTCTACTCAGCCGGATACCATAATGCAGTTAAAGTGATCTATTATTCCCGGTTATCCGAATCGGTCTCATTAAGAGTACTTTTGTTGTTATTTATATGTTATATATTTATAAATATAATCATTTAAATATTCGTATATTTATAAATAAGGCTTAAATAAAGAGGTTCCTTTGCATTAATTCAAAATATTTCAGACATTGAACGTCAACTACAACTTATATAAAATTATTTCGTAATCAAGTTTTGTAGTAAAGAAGGTCTACCGCAGACCTTCCAACTTTTTATATAATAAACAAAACCTTCAATTTTTATGATGTGTCTGTGTATCTACATATTCCCGATGAAATACGGGAATATTTTTACCCTCAAGGCTCCTGTGATGTATAAACTTCTAGTGTATCCAATTTCATTAATATTATTCCAGTAGGTAGCTAAGGGGTTACTTCCTAAAAGTGACAGATAGACAGAAATACTTTTGCATTTATAATATTAGATGTATGAAGACCTTTATTACCTTAGTAGTAGGAATTGGAATATTGTTGGTAAGAAAAGTTTAAATTGTTTTCTATGATCTATTCATGTCGTGCCGGCTATGTTGGTCCTTCTACGGGTTTCAACACTACTAAGGTTTCTATGGGAAACTTAAGGGCTTAATTCAAATTTACTATTCAAAGTACACGAAAATTTGAACAAGAATTAATTTGTACTCCATTGTGTATGGCGGTCAATGGATTTTGCATATACCTTCAGCTACAAAAAAGCAAAATTGAATCGGTTCTCCATTCATTGAAAGATTTTTTTTTTAATTTAGTAAAATATTATAGAAAATCCTAAATTTTGTACTGTATAAAAGTGCAGCGATGTTTTGGGGATGGGAATATTTTATTTTTATCTAAGTTTACACGTACAGTTGTGAAATGATTTTCGAAGTTCTAATTTAATGATTAGGTAAATATATTTCATTCCCTCTTTTTTATACAATATATAAGGAAATTGTAGCCTAGTGATTGTGGTAGTGAATGTGTGGAGTGATAGGATAGCGTTATTTATGTATTATTATATATATTTATGCATATATCACGTATGAAAATGGATAGTGCACTCGACATTTAGCATTACATATTTTCTTTTATCACTGATGTTAGTAAAACAATATTCCGCCGTGTGGTATCCGGCTGAGTAGAATAGGCCACCCTCATTTCTTACCGAGGTGTCGTAAAAGGCGACTAAGGTAAGTTGACGTTAGGTAGGCGGCCGCTCGTAAAATATGTAGCCAAATCATGTGACAACATGTTTATAACATATTGTGCCGACCCCACTTAAAGTGGGATAAGGACAGGAGGATGATGTTAGTAAAACAATATTATTATAACTTTCGTATTATGTATCTTCGCTAAGTAACACATATCCACATTTCTCGTTTTTAAGTTATAAAAAAAAATATAATATTATAAATGCCAAAGTCTGTTTGTCCGTCTGTCTGTTTGTTTGTCTGTCTGTCTGTCTTTTTTCATGAGTTAACCACTCAACCGATAGTTCTTAAAATTCAAAAAGGCTTATAAGCCGGGCGATAAAAAAAATATAATAAAAAATGCTCTTTTTGAGAATATTTAAACAACAAATTTGACGCTACCAAAGTCACGGGTACAACTACAGTATGAAATAAATTCTGTACAACTGCCTTTTACATAATCAAACAGCAGCTGGGGTGAATGTTACGAATTAGAGCGACCAAATTCACACGCTTCGCAGAAAAATGGCTACAGAACAAAGTACAATAGATCGCAATTATGTTCCGGCCATAATGAGTGAACCAATGAGATAGCAATAAAATTTCGGATCACAATACGACTATAATTAGAATTAACTGTCTCGCTCCCACCCACATTCAATGACCGTCTCAATTTTGGACCATTGACAATGTCCAGAAATTAGACCACATTCATTGTTCTTTTAAAGCTACTGTACAATATAATGTAGATTAAGTAGTACTTAATGTATGTATTTACTCAGTTGATATACTAATAAAATCTATTATGTTCCCACATATAGAAAAACAATCTTTATTTTCTTACATGAAATGCTTTTGTTAGTCCATTTTTAAGAAAATTAGGTTCGCTGACTATGGGCCTGCTCAGAGCCACTCAGCGCGCGATGGAGCGAGCTATGCATGTAGTATTTATACGTGATAAAAAAAAATGAGGAGATCCGTAGAAGAACCAAAGTCACCGACATGGTACAAAAGTAATAATTAAATTATTTTGCTATAATCCGCGATACATGTATTAAATATATATATACATGTAGCAAAATAATTTAATTACTACTTTTGTATTATAGATCTCCGCAAAGTAACGCATAATTCTATAAATTATTTCACCGACATAGCTCAGCGTGTCGCAAAGCTATAGTGACGTTGGGCGGGGCGTATAATGCGGAGGACCGTTGAGCGTTGGGGTTTAGAAGAAAGTCTAGAAGGTGTTAGAATGGAAAACACAGCGTTGATAGACAGACCCCTACGAGGTAGTAAAATGACATCAGAAAGGTCGCGGGGAGTCGCTGGATCCAAGCAACACAAGAATGTGTGGTGGGAAAATCCCGTGAATAAACCTATGTCCAACAGTGGGCGCCCATTAAAGAGAGAGAGTGAGAGAGTAGAGCGAGAGAGATTGGTTCTGCTATTGAATTCAAAACTATATTTTCTGAACACGAGGTTAGGGTTATTTTTTTGGTTTTCATATGAACATGACTGATTTTAAACTATAGTTTTATATAAACGCTGCCAGCATTCTCCCGCCCGGTGACGCTGTAAAAGCCGTTAGGGCTAACAGCATACAGTGAATTCGAAAAAAAAAATACCAGCATTCTTGGGACCGTTCCTTGTGGGCATGATTTGTATAGTACTAGAGTGTAAATAATTTAAGCCTGTGGTATCCGGCAGAGTAGAATAGACCACCCTCATTTCTTACCGAGTTGTCGTAAAAAACGACTAAGGTAAGTTGACCCACCGTGTGGTATCCGGTTGTGTGGAATAGACCACCCTCTTTCTTACCGAGGGGTCATAAAATACGTAAGGTAAGTTGACGAAGGAAGTTTAAGGAAGTTGACGTCAGGCAGGCGGCCGGTCGTAAAATACTTAGTCATGTGACAACAAGTTTGTAAAGTGTTGTGCCGACCTCACTTAGAGTGGATAAGGGCTGGAGGATGATGATAGAGTGTAAATAATTTAAGACATGTACATTTTTGTTATATGAATATATAATTTTCTGGTACTTGTTTCCTTGATTATATGTTGAATCATTCTAATTTCATTCCAAATAAAGTTAATATATTGTTACTTTATCGATGTCGCATTCGTATGGAACTGATACAGGGCTATACATATGAATCGTGGTACACTAAAGTAAAAAAACGTTGAGTGGCATATTTATAAGTCGAGAGTTTTGTTTCTGCAAACAGCTGCCACGTTAAATGAAGGGACCCTTGTATAGCTAGAATTTCTTGCATACCCCTGGTTTAAGTTAAATCAATTAAAGCGATACAGTTTCTTGAGAGCGTTTGTTATTGAAATCCATGAGTTGCCTCTTCAACGGTTAATTTAAAGGATTTAGGTAGAATTAAGAAGAAAGGGCACACAGTCTTATATTGTTAGGGGTTTTGGGTAAACAATAGTTCATTGTGTTCGGACTTGGACAACTTAACTGTATTTTCCTATTTGATGTAGCGTCTCCTTGACAACTGAGACTTTATTACATTAAAGTTTTAACCTGCATTAGAAATTTAATGGAATTTAGATACCATTAGGGCCTCCGTTGACCTTAAGCCATCAATCAAAGCTTTGAAATTCAATCTGTATTTTTAGACCCTCCAATTAAGCGTAATTTAAGATAAGCCTTTAATTTTTAGTTACGGGTGGGCCTCGAAAAGTGTAAGCCGGCCATTAGCCACCTTTTGTAAATCCATTTTTATATCTTTTGTCTTAAAGCACGTCGTATTTCTCGAAGGTAATCCATAATGCATGAGATACTGTTCCCCATAGCAATTATCTGTAATAAATCTGAAGTTAGATCAACAGCTGATGCCGAAATATATTTTCGTAATATACAATGTATGGCGAAGGATACGTAAATTTTGTTTTATGATACACGATAAAATAAAGGTTCAGATAAAAAAATTCAGCTTATCGTTCGAGTGCCACTTCAGTGACCTCATACACTCGACGCAGCGCGACCGACATTATCTCCCAGAATAAATGACCAATTAAACAATCTAATTCATTTTGGTCCCAATCCTCAATGGGGTGGAAGCATAAATCAACATGTCGTTGAGTGGCGATAAACATTTTGTGACTTCCAGTTCAGGTGATAAAAAATTGACCACTTTTTTCGGCACAGCGTCCGCAACAACGCTTTTAAAGGGTGACATTTTTTAGCTCTAACAGCACCTTAATTGTGGCATGGCCACCCTTTATGGTGAAGTTCGACCTTTTCAACAAAAAAGGGCCTTAATAAATGACCATAACAAATTTAGGCAGCGAGCAAAAAATAATCGGTAGCCTTAATAGTAACGAGAGTTTGATAAAATTGAATTCTTCGCTTGATTCACCGCTGATGCGTCGCTACTTAGTCAAATGTTTTTTTAATGGATGCTTACGCTAGTAAGTGGCGGCTAATGGGGTAAGCAAATAAAGGTGGTCACACTTGTGAGTATTAAAGCTACATTGCGCCGTTGCGGATAAGAGGGTCAATATTTTGATAGCGCGCTTGGTGATGGTGGTATTGTAGAAACATTTGGTCAAACATTATGCAACATCGACTGTAGCTGTTTAATCGCCGCGGTTAACGGCACGTACGAGCAAAACAAACGTTGCCGAGCTTTCGCCACGCTCCTAAACTTTACAATTTACATGACTGTCATGGTACATGCATTGCACCAAGAGACAGTAACTTTTTATCACGTATGTATGTGAAATTACAAATATATTCAAGATAAAAATTTTACATACTGCTTTCGATTACTAAGAATTATTTAATTTCAATCAGGTAATCCTTAAAAAACGAATTTTTTGGTTACGTCGGTATAGAATTATCAAAATATCGTCATAATGAGCAGACCCTGCCAAGAACTGGGAATTTACTTAGCAGAAGACTATCTCTATTATAACTAAAGCAATGAATATATTCTAATAAACAACTTTACATAAAGAAATTTATATTATGAAAATAACATTTATTTATTAGTTTTGATAAATCTAAATTTAAGTTACTAATTAACATCTATTATCGTAAGGGCTTTAAAAAATTTGATTTTGCAGTATATAATCATATTAATTATATCGGACAGATCGCATAGGTAAAATCACCGTGCTGTAGATAATGGAAAACTTTCCAGGGATATAAACGTGGGATAAGAAGAAAAAACTAGTTTATTTAGTTCAAGTAATGAGTAATAACAACACATAAAACCTACTTTAATTAATAATTAAGCAAAATAAGCAGGTAGAAGGATGCCTGATGATGGACATTCTACCTCAAGACAGTCTGAGACAGTGATTTGAACTTAGCAACAAGTCTTAATATAGATATCAGCGATTTCTAAAGTAGAAATCACTCTAATGATAACTACACTTTACATACGAGACGATGTTTAAAAAAAAACTAAAAATAATATTTATAACTTTGAAATTAATGGCGAAATGTTAGTCAGAATAAAATTTATTTTATTTATATATATATTTTTTGACGTTACTTTGCGGGGATCCACAATACAAAAGTATTAATAAAATTATTTTGCTATAATCCGCGATAAAGTAATGCTAAATGTATTACATGCATGCATGCGTGCATTTGTTTTTACGAATCCTAAATGTATCGGCTATGAAAAAACGGATAGTCCACTATACATTTACCATTATATATATTTTCTATTTACTTTATGCGGATTATAGCAAAATAATTTTATTAATACATTTGTAAAATGTATTTATCAGTTTTGTGCTAAATCTTTAATGTTTTCTTCATTGAGTGTTTCGACACTCGCTCTTGGTGTACAAAGAGTACGACGAACACTAAAATAAACTCCTGCGATGAATCAAGCGTCAACTCGAGAAATTCCCGGACATCAAAGGCGTTTATTCGCGGAAATACAGTTTTTCATTTAGGATTAGCGACAAATTTTAATTCATTTGCATTACATGTGATGTATTTGGCATCCTGTATGTATCTGTTTAAAAAAAAACGTCACAAATGAAGATGCTAAAGAACTTCAAAAGTTAATGATGTCGCTTTTTCCATGAATGAAGAATAATATATTCAGTATTTAATTTAGTTAACAAAAGAATTAGAATACAAAATGTATAGCAATTTTCACTAGTTTTTCTGATTTAAAACTGGCCGTACTATTCACATATCTAAGAAATATTATTATTATTCTTATAATCTTTTATTTACTTATATACGAATTTGCAGTCGAATGTTCTAAGCTGTGATAGCCCAGCGGTGAGACAGCTAGAGTCGATCATAGGTTTAAACCCCAGGCTGGCACCAATGAGTTTTTCTATTCAAAGTTATGTTTCTAATTGATAATTGCAATTTATCACACGCATTTCGATGAAGGAAAACACCGTGAGGAAACCTGCATATCTCTAGAGAATTCTAGGGATATATGTTACTTACCAATTCGCATTGGAGCAGTGTGGTTGGTCTTACCTCCAAAGAAGAGAAAGGAGGCCTATGCCCAGCAGTGGGATAGTAACAGGCCGTTACTTACTTATTTATTATTTTTTTAAATATCATTCTTAGAAATATAATCAAAACTGCTTGTAAATGGGATAGTTCTCTATGGAGGACATGGAATGAAGTCCACCATAATAAATTTTGTAAATATCTTTTTTATTAATTACTAACATAGGCTAAGATTTTGTTACTAAACTTATGGACATAATGTCTGAATTAAAAATAAATAATAATAATAAATAAAAAAACGAGTAAGAGTATATAGTTTTTGGACGTCGTTATGTATTTCCGGTGTTGATTTTTTTTGCTATGTCTATTATTATTAAGATTAAACTATTCCCACGAATCGTTTACGTCGAATCAGTAAATATAGCAATAGCCTCAAGCAAGGCCCTCCCTTACAATGAGCAAAAATTGTGCAATATGTTGGACGGTTAAGATTAATCTTAACCGTCCAACATTTTTGCCAGATTTCAATATTCTACATTATAAAATGCCGTGCTATCCAAACTAAAGGTTGACCGCTAATTAATTCCCTTTAATAATATCACTTTACTGAATCTGTCGAAATTGTTTTGCTAGAGTTTTATTGCCAAAGTATTTCGAATTTTAAACTATTTATATTCCTATTCAAGCACATACCAAGTAGTTGTTTTATGTTACCGTTTTATTGACAACCTAAAAGCAAAGCAACATTAATGACGGTGAAAATTCGACACAACTCGCAGTCATCCAGCCAAATTATACAGTTTAATCGGCAGACGGGAAAGATTTACGCGCACAGCTGTCTTGTTCTTGGAAATATTTAAAATACTATTAAAGGCATCAGCAATATTGTACTTTTATTTTAAAATTTTCTTTGGTTGTGGGCTTAATCATATTGTGGTTACAAAAGTAATAATAAAATTATTTTGCTATAATCCGCGATAAAGTAAATAGAAAATATATATAGTGCTAAATGTATAGTGGACTTTCCGTTTTTTTATACCCGATACATGCAGGATTCGTAAAAACACATGCACAAACCTCCACCACCGCCACCACAATACACAAGCACTACACACTTTCACTATCACAAACTCAACAATCGTTTCGCCCCGCAACTGAAGCATTATCAGGAGATAGACTCCACGACAAAATGTACTTTATCGTGGTATAGGTCTCCGCAAAGTATAGCCTAATTCTATAAATTACATATTGTGGTTAGTTCTATTATATATTATCCTGACGGTAATATAGTTCGATCACACCCTACCAAAAACTGGAGATGCAGCTCCTCAGAATGGTTTAGCGGACCCGAAAGAGACAGATAGTTAACAAGGTAATTCAGAGTTCCTATTCTCAGTAGAAGAAAATATTGATAAGAGAGACTTATGTATATTGCCCTCTGAATTTAAATTTCCTTACAAGTAATTTATAGAATTAGGCGTTACTTTGCGGAAATGCATAATACAAAAGTAACAATAAAATTATTTTTCATACCCGATACGTGCAGGATTCGTGGAGTGTCGTGTGTCAAATCCTGCACGTATCGGGTATGAAAATACCGAAAGTCCACAATACATTTAACACTATATATTTTTTCTATTTACTGTATCGCGGATTATAGCAAATTTATTATTACTTTTCCTTACAAGTTTCGACACTTAATTTACAAAAAGGAACTGGTCGTCTAAACACAAAATGCGTTTGTTATGGAAGCCAAAATTATGCTATTGCAAAATTATATAGAGCATCCGATGAGTTTTTAAATTTTACACGTTACATGATAATTTTCGAGTTTCATAATAGTTTTATTTACCGTCCGCGAGTTGCTTCAGTGGGATATATCGTAAAATACGTTTTTATCGGACTTAAAACCGTCGTAGTATGGTTGTTATAAAACTATACATTTTCTTTACCTCCGGGAGTATGAATGAACATTTTTATGAGCGTATTTTTTGCCATATTCGTATTCTAATATATTAAAGCAATCACATAAAACATTCCAAAATAAAATTGTCGATGTGTAGATTTCTTGTGTAAATAAGAGATGATTTTTTGTTTGATTTGATTTGTTTAACTACATATGTATATAATTTGATAGATGAAGGAAATTTTTGAGTTTCATCTCCAGACATGTTTTTATTCCGTTGCTATACATGCTAACTATTCGTTAAAACTGGACGGTCAAATCAATCTTGTTCATTAATTTTAATATACTGCACTCTCGAGTTCGTACTTTAAATTACATGTAATTTTATGGTAGATGGGGTTTTTTATCCTATTCCCATTCATATCCCATATCCATATTCCATATCCCATTGTTATATGTGCCCGGTATATGAGCACCGAATTTGTCTAATATTAGTCCGGCGATTTTCCTTGACGGCATACAGACAAACTTTTGCACGTATAATATCTGCATGGTACGCAATAAAAAGTGGTACATGGATGAATAATAAAATTTTCTAGCTCTCCTTAAATACTGAGTATTTACTTTAATGTTAAAATAAGTGTTAATAAAGTAACCTCTTGCACATTAAGGAGGAAGGATAACCTAAACACGGACACATAACAAGGAAGACAGGAAACAAGAATAATAGAGACTACTAATAATTACTAAGTATTATTTGAAGTTAAGTAAAATGAAATGTAATTAATGTAAAAATGGGTCTAACCTAGGCTAAGCTTGAAGACTGTTCCATGGGCGGGTTCTATGTATCTTGGCCAATTTGGTTGCTTCAATTTTTTCCTCGAAGCTGGATCAAGTCTAAGCTTACAAATCTATTCATGAAAGTGTCATTTTGTTATACTATGTATATATACCACACTCCTAAAAGGTGGTAAAAACAAATTACCTCATCTATTATAAAGTATGAGCATATCTATTTTGAGGGTGCTCCATGGGTGGGTGTCACCGATCAAATTCTTAGAGAACGATAACGATTATCTTATGTAGGTTATCGATTTCCAACAATAAGATAAGTTTATCGGTTCTGGTATAAACATGTTCGCTGTCTTTTAAAATGCCACTGTTGTTTTAGATGATACCTCGTGACCTGCTGATACAAAGAGAAAACGTGCATATCTATTAAGAACATTTCTTAGCACAAATGTCTATTTATGGCTGGAATTCTGATGATGAATGATTTTTTGGTGTGATGTCAATGTGAATTTAAGTAAAAGAATACAAGTCAAATTAAGTCATACATAAGGTGTTATGAAGCTTTTATAATAAATTTAGAATTGATTAATTTAAATACTAAAAAACAGAAATTAATCAAATTGCTATAAGCACAGAATTATAATTTTTAATTAACAAAATAACGACACAAAATACTAACTAGATGAACAGAGACACTCAGACGTCTTGAAGGTACAACCGCTCCGATGAAAAAGAGCACGAATACCTCTGTGAGCCGGGTAATTATAGAAGAAACCTCTAAGTATAGATATATCGTAAAGTAGCAGCTGTAAACAATCCCACTGGTGGACCGAGACCTTTTCTCTTCTTAGGGGTGAATTATTGGGGTCTATTCCCACAATGGTCCTCAAATGTTCGATAGTTTATACATATACCTGGAATTTTGCACAGTTCGCCCTATTTGAAGAATAAAGTTACATGTCCCATGTATAGGAAATTTCATTTTATTCTTCGGATGGGGCGAGATATGTATCTCGCTATAAATCTCTCTATCAATAATATATATCTCTTAATAGGAAACTCGTTTGAAATATTTCTAAAGATACCTTAAAGTGTTTGAAATACTTTTTCATACACACCTTATAATTATGTTAAATTTGATTGTTATTAATCTGTTTTCTTTTGGACTATCAACCAAAAAGACACTAAAACAAACTTGCATAAATTATATGCATAATAATAATATAAGTATATTTTTGTTAAGATGTCGACCTAACGAAATGTCTGCTTGCGTTGAAAGTTCGTCCATTTGTATTTTATCGATACCACAAAACTGCGCATCGACAAAGTTAGCCGCCGTCGCTAGTGTCATAAACCAAACTTTTATACATTTCTGCTTTGTGACATTTCTATTTCAAACTTCAAAGTTTCAACTGCCAGTTTGTTTTTTCCCGATGACATTTTAAAATTTAACTAATGTTTGATACAAATATAAAGTAACTTTGGCGTATTTATAAATATTTTCAGCGTTTTCGTATTTAGTTTATGTTGTATGAAAGGTTTAGAATGGTTTAAAAAATTTTGGCGTGTGGTATCCGGCAGCATAGAATAGACCACCCTCATTTCTTACCGAGGTGTCGTAAGAGGCGACTAAGGTATGTGCCGTGTGGTATCCGGCAGAATGGAATAGACCACCCTCCTTTCTTACCGAGGTCTCGTAAGAGGCGACGAAGGTATGTGCCGTGTGGTATCCGGCTGCATAGAATAGACCACCCTCATTTCTTACCGAGGTGTCGTAAAAGGCGACTAAGGTAAGTTGACGTCAGGCAGGCGGCCGGTCGTAAAATACGTAGCTAAATCATGTTTGTAACATGTTGTGCCGACCTCATTTAGAGTGGGATAAGGGCAGTAGAATGATGAGTATGATGAAAGATTTAGAAAATTAAGCTTATCTACGATCTCACAACAGAAACGCTTATAAATTCCTTGATAGTTTCACCTCCATCAAAAAAATGTTTTGAATAAAGTAATGAACACATTTTGCACGTTATTACTATTTTCACGTTTTTCAATATACTAATCTAAAATTGTTTTGCGAACTGTTTTCCATCTAAGCTGTGAAGGCTACTACAGGGTTACTGGACGGGATGACCAAGCATAATAGCTTATAGAGATTGCGAAATGTAAGTTATAAGTGATAATGTAAGTTTAACAATCCGCCATTATAAGGATACCTCTTGTGATCTTAGGTCTAAGTATAGTGGCAGTCCCCGATCGACATGGGTTAGAAAACTTGGATCTTTTCTTTATCAATGAAAACATATTGTGTGATTATGTAATGCTTCTTTATGATGGTGATCGAGATTTGATCAGAGCTATGCAGAACTTTCAATGAAAGCGTATATAAGAAAGCAATCACTATTTACTCTGGATTATGACGAAGCTTCAATCATTGTGATAACTGTCGTCTTTTAAATTAAAAACAAAATGCCATTACGAATATACATACAAATTAATAGCTGCTTAAATTATCAGCATTTTAAAAGCTATTGTATTTCAAATCCCCTTAAGCTCCAAAATTTACCTTCAACAATAATTTCGTTTCTTTGTGATACCGCTTCCGGCATACACAATAGATGCATGCAAACTTCGTGAAATGGGTAAAAATAATCCTCTACCAGAGCCCAATACATCACGCGAACTGTCAGCCGAGACCGCACGAACAAAAATACACTATTGTGAGACAAGCGACGCTTTGTCGAAAACTTTGGTAAAAACTTGTGCAATTTTTGGTGATACACGCACCGGCGCGACAACAAAAAAATTCACCAAATTGAATCCTCTACGCAGCATTAATTAATTAATCGAAAGCTATCCTAAAACACCATTAAGGAGTTCGTTAAACTAAATCAACGCAATGATTAATGACGGTCACAATTAAAAAATAAGTCTCGACTGACGACAAATAGGCATTTGAGCTCTTTTAATATTAGATCATTGGAACTGAAGTGCTCGCATCGCAACCTACAATTAATCAATTCCGAAATGGGAACGTTATATTTTACAAGGTTCCTTACAATCCTTCTTTGTGTGGGTCCAAACGTCGACACTCGCTTCACCGCCATAAATATGGTAGCCGTCATCAAAACAAACATTATTCAAAGGGCATGTTTTCATTTATTTTTACAATAACATTCACGTGTGTAAAGTCACCGCTTGTGATCTTGGCTGGCGCAGGTTCCGTGAGAGCTCTCTATTTACTTTTGAGGCTACTGTTAAAGAATTTACCCAATGTTAGCATAATTCGTTTGAAGACATTTGCCTTATAAAAAGTCTTGAGTAGGTGTCAGTAAATATCACACTCTAAAACTTAACAGTCTCAGAGCAGTGAAAAAAATATGTAGTTACGAATACAAGTGACATTCAAGTGACTACATAATTTTTTATTTTCTATCCTGTAATTAAAAGGGTTTTTACACTACATGTGTATGCCAGCCGTATTAAACCCTAAAACTTAACTAATGTAACTAACGAATCTATAGACGAAATCTACCGAAATCTAAAAAGCTCATGACGAATAGTTTAAACAAAGTTTTTGACAGTACACCATGAAAAGCACCAACTTGCAATTTGTTCAAACTTACTAAGTTTAACATAATAATACTAGCCGAGTCAAATTGGGAACTTTGCATCAATTAATGATGTATGTCATTGATTAAATCACATTCATTCAATTATTTTAAAACTAGAATTCAAAATGCTAATTTATCACGGCATATGTAAGTTCATTCATTTTCATCGTTATTATTAAGTGTTAAAAATTTTTTAAACCAAAACAATATTAAAGTTTATTATATACTAGTTAATTTAAAAAGCTTTTAAATTAAGAGTAATTACGAGAAATTTATTTTAAGGGTGGTTACAATTTGGAAGGCTTTTATGTCTTTAGTTTTGTCATCATCATTATCATCATCATTCTTCTGCCCTTATCCCACTCTAAGTGGGGTCGGCACAACATGTTATAAATATGTTGTCACATGATTTGGCTACGTATTTTACGACCGGCCGCCTGCCTGACGTCAACTTACCTTAGTCAACCTTTTAAAACACCTCAGTAAGAAATGGGGGTGGTCTATTCTACTCAGCCATACAATTATTAGTTTTACTGTATCAATAATGTTTTAACAATATACAACCAAATGTCTTTTTTTTTTTTTTTTTTTTTTTTTTTTTTTTTTTTTTTTTTTTTTTTTTTTTCGTAGGCTTTTTATCCTGCTGCTATTTATTATGCAGCAACCTTAAGACAAAGAATATATTTCAGTCTATTACTTACTTCGGTATATTACTTAGCTTTGACCCATTTTCTTTGCCGACTATTTTCAATACTTTGAAAGCGAATTTGAGAAATCTCTCTCGCGCGTCCTCATCGTTTATAATTTTATTGAGATTATCTGCGGTTAACTGTAACTTCATGCTGTTCTCGCAAGATAATCTGTGTTGATGAAATTTTGGACATTCCAGTAGGACATGGCAGACAGTTTCCTCAGTAGAATTATCGCACTTGCAAAAGGGGCTGGGTGCCAACTTATACTTGAACAAATAAGATTTGAACCCGCCGTGCCCGGTAAGTATCTGGCTTAGCGCGTTTGTAAGTTCAAGTTGCCTTTGAGTTTTATAAGCGACGCGTATGTCAGGGAAGAAGCTTTTTGTTAATGCGCTTGTGCTCGATTCTTCATAACGGATCTGCCATTCGTCCAGGGTCGAGTTTCTGATTAATCGCTTTGCATAGGATAGTGGAAAAGCTTCGTAGATAGGTGCAGTTTTGAGCTTTAGTGCCGCCAATTTGGCCAGCTCGTCAGCCCGCTCATTTCCCTTGAAACCAACATGGGCACGGATCCAAAAGAAGTTTATTTTCACCTCATTTGACGATAAATCCTGCATGACTTTCTTAATGTCAAAAACTAAAGGATGTAGGCTGTAGGGGCTAGCCAAGCTATCCAGTGCAGATCTTGAGTCACTGACTATATTTATAATTTTGCTCGTGTATGATTTTTTAAGTACAGCCTTGAGTCCTTCGCGAATGGCAACAAGTTCTGCTTGGAAAACCGAGCAGTAGTCAGAAAGATGGTATTTCTTTGCCAGGATTTCAGTGTCATTCTCCCAAAACGAAGCAGCAGCTCCGACCTTGCCATCAATCTTGCTGCCGTCCGTAAAAACTGTGATGCCATTTTTGAGCTCATCAAGAGTTTCTTCCGCTTCTATGGTACCATAGTATAGGATTTTCCTTTCAGCTGGGTGAGGAAGTTTAAATGGGCTTATTGTGCGCTCGAATGGTCTGTCAGGTAGTTCTGTTATTGGTGCACCTTTCTTTGTCTCATATAGCCGTCTTTGTTCTAACGCCCGCAAGTCCAAAGGGAGAAGACCTGCCAAGACGCAGCTGGAAATCAGTGATACTGTTCGGTGTGATTTTGAGATCATGATTCCAAAAGTTCTAGTAATCTGGTCAAGTCTTTTCTTTAATTGGACCTGATGGCAACTTTGGCCCCAGACGTTTGACGCATAGAGGACGAACCAAATGTCTTTATAAGCATTGGGTGTATTCTATTTTACACATACGGATCTTTATTTAATTGGTGACTATGAATCCAAAGCTATAGAACTAGGCGTTACTTTGCGGAGATCCATAATACAAAAGTAATAATAAAATTATTTTGCTATAATCCGCGATACAGTAAATATATAGTGTATAGTGGACTATCCGTTTTTTCATACCCGTTACATGCAGGATTCGTAAAAACATATGCACAAACCTCCACCACTGCCACCACAATACACAAGCACTACACACGTTCACTATCACAAACTCAACAATCGTTTCGCCCCGCAACCGAAGCATCATCAGGAGATAGACTCCACGACAAAATCGCAAAGTTTTGCGATTTTGTCTTGTTTTGATTTGTTTTGTTTTTTGTCGTGGAGGTTTGTGCATGTGTTTTTACGAATCCTGCATGTAACGGGTATGAAAAAACGGATAGTCCACTGTACATTTAGCACTATATATTTTTTCTATTTACTGTATCGCGGATTATAGCAAAATAATTTTATTATTACTTTTGAAGCCAAAGCTATTAAATCACTGGATTCATTTTATATTTTTATGTATTCGTTACACATCAAATGTTATGGCTGTCTCTGGAACTACATACATTTTCATTTCCAAGGAATTCGTTTAAATAAATGTTTTCATAATACATTCAAGTTATATTAACCAGCTCTGCATACAGTCTGAATGTTAATAAACTATGTAGACGTAGCTAGCTGTATGTGAAAGTAAATATAATGGAGACTAGAGCTTAGTGCATTTGCTAAAGTTATCTCTAAGCCGCGCCTCGAAAGTAAAATGTCAACAGACGCATTATGATTTTGAGTGTCCTCACTGTGCTAACGATGTGATTGTAGTCACAGAGCTTCAATATTGATGTAAGAAATAAATCCAACATGCAGTGTTTGGTTAAATAATTTATAAGTGGACATCCAGGTAAGGTATTTAATATGTCCAGGATCCAAATAATCCATTCTAGACCAGTGTACAGAAACATTCCAATCAAGTGTAAATTATATGCTTATACGTAAAGCATATTACAAAATTGAAGATTATTTCGATGATAAGAAAGCCTGGATTTGAAAATCCTTTAGCTTCATACAAGACAGGGGTTTAATAATGTATAATTGAAAATATTCAAAAGATTGACAGCCGAGTTTCTTGCTGGTTCTTCTCGGTAAGAGCAACATTCCGAACTAATTGTAGCTTCATTAATCATATTGATGCTTGACGATTCAAAAGTGCCTGTAATGGTTTATTTGAATAAAGATTATTTTGATTTGATTTGAATTGATTTGAGTGATTAATCCCATGCTTCAAGTAATACCTATTGTTTTTCAATTGAAAGTCCTTTAAAGTGCGATACTATCTTTTCTTGTACAGAAATATTATCGACCTCTTTTGGATTATGTTAGACTCATCACTCACCATGGTTAAATGCTAAAACGTAATCGATAAAAAAGCATGCAAAATTGATTAAATGCCGCAGGCTTCAAGAAACTGAGAGCATATACTTAATATGACCAGGTTTTTTGATTTCAAAACGGGATTAGTCATGATAGAATTTATAAGGACTGTAAATATCAATGTAACAGATAGTACTGTAGTGTAAAATTAGACGGATAAACATACTTGTAAAAAAAATAGTGAAACTAATTAATTAAGCTTTAACTTTGGATATATTAAATGGTTTTATCGAGTTTTGATTATTCGTCTGAGCAACTTTTTGAAAGGAAGATAGGAAAAATAAGTATTGATATACAAAAAACAAATTCTTTATTAATTAGTTATAACTAATAAATCAGATATTTCGTGGAGTTTTATATATCAATTTTTATTTTACTCGACTATCCGTCACGTGCGGGCTTACCGTCTATCAGGATTAGACTTCCTGAGCCACTGCTGATTAATTGAGAAAGATCGCAACCAGGATTTTACCGTTAAACCCATTTTAATATGATGAACGTGAATTTTTTTTATTCATCTATTTTCTTTTACGTCGTTAAGAAGCAACGGATCAATGCCATTTTTTGGTATGGAAATAAGTATAAAATTTGAGAGTCTACACACTCAACTTTTATCTCAATTTTGATGCTAGAAAGGCAGAAGCTATGATGGGAAATTATAGACCTTGTTATTGTTTTTCTTAAGGAAGGTTCTCGCTGTGTCTGCGATAGTCATTCGTTAAAACGTGCATTACAAATACTAGTGTTGCAATTCAGGTCTTAATGGTTTTGTTGTTGCAACTCTACTATAGAAAACAAAGCTTTGAAAGCTTGAAGTCTGGACTAACGACTTCTAAAGGAAGGAACGGCTTGATCGAAGTACAAGATCAAATAGCTCAAAATACCTTTAAGAGGCGTTTGTAAGGAGTAGACGTCGGGACTGTCCCATCAAAAATAAAATGCGTGGACCTATTACTTGTACAGGCATATAATAACTATAAATTCCATAGAATTACAACAACCAAACCCAAAATACAGCCATGTGAGCATGTCATATACATCACGAGTACCTCATATACACGCCATTTCGGCGCGACGGCTCTCATCGTAAGAGTCCCTTTGTTTATTGGATTGAGCGATACATTTTTTTCGGTTAACTGGCGTCCCGTCATCGTTCAAGTGGCAATAAATTATAAACTTAACCTTGGCCACGTTTGTTTTGGTTAACCGTTTGTTTCTAAGAGCATATGTGGTTCGTGAGAACTCGCTTGATTTGAACTTCGATATCACTGTACGTACTGTAGCTACAATAGAAATATTTCATTTATTTTTAACAGCGCTAAGTGGTTATCCTTAATATTCATTAATGGGAAAAAAAATTAATTAAAAAGGTATCTAAATGTCATGCATATACTATCGTATATGCATAACACATTTTGTTTACATTTGAGTTAAAACAAATCAGATTATAGTACACGGCAATAAATATTGCACATCGAGAACTTAGAATGAAACAGCCGGTCAATTCGGTTTCGTAGAGCGCTGTCACTGTCACACACGGGTTCGTCAGTCTGTGCGACAGAGAATGCTCTATGAAGCAGAATCTAGCCGATTTCACTCTCTGAGCCTCGATGTGCATTGTTTATTGCCGCGTACTATATGTTCTAGCCGTGCATTAGGTTGTCGTCAGATATTTTAGTAATGTTAATGATCCATACAATGTAAAGCTTTGAATGTTATCCAAAAACAATCAGCACATTTTTTAATTAACTTTTACTATTGTTAATAAAATGTATGATCAACATTTGAAATCGCTTATTGGCGATTTGAAAAACCGTAAATTACGTTCTAACAATAATAAAGTGAGTCGCACATAATAAACTCAATCGCTTTACAGTTTTGTTTATTAGTATATTTTAGATATAAATATTTAACAAAATTACAATTAACAGAATAACAATAACAATCAGGGATTGTCAGTCTAATACATCATCTAATTTTAGATTCGATTTTCCATTCCAATGAGACTAATGAAGTTCCATTCGAACACATTATCCAGTAAATTAACGTAGCTCAGCGCATTGCTGTTGATTAAAATCTGAAACGAGCATGAATTTAGTTTATCTATTCCGTCATTGCCGCTCTAATTCGGATGTGATTTCAGAACTATAATGGTGCGCGATAATTTCAAGCGCACGTTGACTGACAGAGAGAAACTTTTATTTCGTTCGTATTGTTACGTACAGGGTGCGTGGATTTAGATGAAGATTTCTGGTGGCTCGTAAAAAACACTTTATTCAACTTTTCACTAAAAACTTAGTACTTACAGTCTCTATACAGTCCGTTGTCCAATAAGAAAGCCGAGGTCACAACTATTTCACTTTTATATTTGCTCTTGATCGCTATTTGCAAACTGAATGTCAAAGCGCACGATACGTCCGCTTATATATCGAACGCATCAATGATGACAATGTTCGCGAACGTTCGCGAGTCCTAGGGGGGATAGCGAACACGATTCCTACCTGAATGTCAAGCGAATTAGAACTCTATGACACATATTTTACGAACTCTTTTTACACGTTGGTAAACTGCCCCCTTCCAATTTAAACTTTATGGCATATGCATTACGAACTCTTTTCGCATATTCGAAACAGTACGTTATCTATATACGTATTTTATTTGAATGTTATAGTCGTTATAAAATTAGTTTTAGTATAGCACTTAGATAGTTCATATTTAATATAATAAATTGAAAATCCGTCTGTCTCTGTGTCTCACACCAATTTATGGATAATCGGGTGAAGTAATATAATGGGTATAATAAGTATAATAAGTGGTATAATTCTTCGGAAATAGAATATGTTTCAATATTGAAGGTGTCGAGGTTGCAAAAAGGATATTACTTTTATGAAAAAATAAATTCTCCTTGGAGTAAAGGATCCAGTAATCTATGGTATGAAGATAGTTTAATGAGTGATATAGACTAGTTCTTTACACAGACAATGTCGCAGGGACAAGCTAGTATAAATCTAAACCTACCTGGTTCGTTTGCTTGGTGTAAAGTAGAATATGCTTGAAATGACAAACAAATGTATGTTCTTTAATCATGTGTATGTGGGCTACAATACTCTACAGGCTTCAACTATTTTTATACCAAAAGAGTTCCATTATCCCAAAAATGTATTCGTTTCCTTCAGATTATCAAACACACTTCCGTATTTATTACATCAGTATTGTTGATCTTGAGTGATCAAATGTTATCTTCTTCTTTCTCCTACCCTTATCCCACTCTAAGTGGGGTCGATACAACATGCTTTTCTCTTCCTTTCTCTTCTATCATTCGTCAACTCTGGCGCTACTCCTTTTATATGCATGTCATACTTCACACAACCCAACCATCTCATAGGCCTTCCTCTAGTCACATCAAATGTTATATTAACCCAAAATTATACTTGCTCAAACACTTTAGTTATACAGACCAGAATTCATCCGTTATCACACACCGGGCGAATTTATTGGCTGTCCCGTAATCTCCCTATATTTATAACATGTGTCCCAACCTTATCTCAGGCGGCTACTGCAGCATCTTATATACTGATATATTTTATCATTGCCCTATAAACTGTGAACAAAAAAATATTACAACGTTGTAAAAACAGATGTATTTATGAGTCTAATTTAAATGCGACTCTTTAAAGCTTTTAAACGGTTACAAATGGGTTGTTGTGTTATATTAGTCTATGTGGAATTCTGGATGAAAGCGGTAAAAGAAATATATATGTCCGTATAAATACAGCACGGTCTAGGAATATTGTACTTCTTAGAAGCGAAAAGAGTAGGTCTACCCAAACCGATATACCTAGTATTTATCGCGTATTAATTAAGCAATCTTTGCAACATTAGCCCAGATAGGTAATTATAAATTTGCTACAAATCTGAGCGTTAATTAAGAATTTATTGTTTATATGGCAATGGAAACATTATGAAGAAACTGAATAAATGAGGCATGACGATTTTTAATAACTTTCCTTCTTCCGATCTCTAGGAAATTTGTTACATGCCGCCTGCCTGTCGTCAACTTACCTTAGTCGCCTTTTACGACACCTCGGTAAGAAATGAGGGTGGTCTATCTATGCAGCCGGACACCACACGGCATTTACCTTAGTCGCCTCTTACGACACCTCGGTAAGAAAGGAAAGTGGTCTATTCTATGCAGCCGGATACCACACGGCATTTACCTTAGTCGCCTCTTACGACACCTCGGTAAGAAAGGAGGGTGGTCTATTCTATTCTGCCGGATACCACACGGCGAAAAGACTTGACTGTAACAAAGTGCGAAAAATAGCTCGCATGAAGAAGAGGTGAGCGTATATGGTGGAAATAGTTCAAAAAAACTTATTAAAACAATAGTAGGTAAAAGCTAGAAATAGTGTTTCAGGTTAATAGAATACTTAAAGTATGCCACGTTGAAAACAATCAAAATCTCTCTCTAAATCACGTTTAGCATAAGAAAAGAATTGGCTAATATAGGTATAGTTGATTTATAGTATTGATATCCAGCATATTGCCTCAGGCCACTAGACAATGACGGAAGTTTATATCAAACGTAATTGAACCGAGTAATTTAACCAGTCAAAAGTTAAATCAGGGTCATGCGTTCGTGAACAATATAAACTAATATGCTCATCCTCCAAGGGTCACTGATAAAGATATTACCCGCAGATATCTTTAGATTAAAATCTAATTATGAACAAATTAAGACTTATTACTGTTGCGTTAGAGACCACATTTCCTTAAAACCCTTTTTACTTCATTTCAAAGATTTATTTCCGATAGTGTATCAATTGGTCTTTCAATATGAAGGGTAAGGGAAACGTCTATATTCATTAGCTACTAATATTACATTTTACAGATGTCAGTCAAAATATGTAATGTTAAATTGGTATGGAGAAATTTATACTTTTGAAACGCCCGCCTAGAATTTAGGAAATGAAATCTCAAATATGGGCTTTGTACAAAATCTATTACACAAAAACAAAATCCTATTTTTTTTCAGAAAAAGACGGTAGAATTAAAATGGCTTCGTTTTACATATACATACATCATCATCGCATCTTATGTGACTTATTTCAGCTTTCGCTATAGTCCTACATCCTAGTCACGCCAGATGAGACCAGGCACGTTATGGAATTTAGCACAGCTTCCACCGCACTGTCTTCCGACGTAGGCACGGACCCCCAAGGCATCATCCTCCTGCCCTTATCCCACTCTAAGACGGGTCGGCACAACATGTTACAAAACGTGTTGTCACATGATTTGGCTACGTATTTTACGACCGGCCGCTTGCCTGACGTTAACTTACCTTAGTCGTATTTTACGACCCCTCGCTAAGAAAGAGGGTGGTCTATTCTACTCAAAAAGATACCGCACGGTGGGTCAACTTATTTTAGCCGCCTTTTACTACACCTCGGTATGAAATGAGAGTGGTCTATTCTAATCAGCCGGATGCCACACGATACGTATGCTATTATTTCAAGTTCGATTTCGAATAAACTTAAGTTTGGAAAAAACTTGATTACACTTTATACTGATGGAAAATTTGGTAGTTTTTTTAACCCTTTTATCATTTAACCGTGGCCGTAGTCTTCATAATGCGATATACGATTTGAAAAAATCCTCTCAACAATCGTGAAACTTCCCATACCTTTCAATAAAATGTAGTTTTTTATCGTCATATAATTTATCTGGACCCCCTTCATTATACAAGAGTATTTCGTGCCTGGAATGTTAAAAATTCACTAAATGTCACCAACGCCTACTAAAACGGATTGGCATCGTGTTGTTCCAGTTTCCAGTTCAGTACTAATGCCCACATAATTTATTAGTTTTTCTTATGAAAACACATAAATCCTCATTTAATATACGTCGACGGATAAAAAAATGTAAATATTATATTATTTTAAATTTGGATAAGAAAATAATATTCACAGTCTTACTTGAATAAAAAAAATATCAAGAATCTATAGAAGATTACAATAAATTATAGGATACTAAACGACACGAGACCACACTTAAAAACAGATTTAAGAAATTTTAATTTCGTATCTAATTTGAATTTTTTTATAAGATTCTTATGTAAACTTTAACAAAAAATTATGATTTCATTCTTCTGTTATAATGCGTGATTTAAATTACTAATAATTAAATAAAATAAAATAATAATTAATTACTTTTGCTTTACGGAATTCCGCATAATAATTCAAAATTCTATACAATTAATTTTAAATATAATTTACTTTTTTCTATGTTTTTCTTCTTCAACTGTGAAGAGTTATCGTTGTGGTAAAGTCGGTTAGAATCCAGAAATATAAAGGTTTTTATATCAGAAATGCGATATCATGTTAAATAATCATAGACATAGCTTCAGAAACAGAAAACTACCGGCTTAAACAACAATGATCACAACCTCAGAAACATAAATCATTAATTATAATCAAACCATAACGAATGACATTATATGTATCAATTCAATATATTTAGTTATGCTTTAACTAAATATTATAATGGACCTATTAATCATGACATTATACGTCATTTAGCCATGAATTTAGCTTGCGGTGATGATGAATTGAGCTGCTTCAGCTATATTTGATACTATGATGTACTGTTAACTGACAATTATTTCGTACAATATATCTTACTTGATACGTCATCAACATTATTTACGATTATTATTTACGACTGACCAATTTTTTGTAGCCTTTATATTTTCAGTTGAACATACTTTACGAAATGTATTTGATTTATGTCCGCGAATTAATTGTTTTTCCAACACTATAATGAAAAAAGTATAGGGTGGCTGGTGTAACGAAACTCGATAAAGTGCGCAATGAACACATCAGAGGAAGCTACAAAGTTGCTCCCATCGCCGACAAGGTCAGGGAATCCCGCCTGAGATGGTATGGGCATCTTATGAGACGCGACGAAGACCATTTCGTGAAGAAAGCCCTCGCACTGCCAGATGAGAAGAGAGGCAAAGGGCGCCCTCTTGCCACTTGGTGGTCCTCGATATTTAAAGAATTGAAGCAAGCCCAGTTGAATGAGGAGACAACCCAGGATCGCCGGACTTGGCGCATGAAAACGAGGAGGGCCGACCCCAAATAATGGGAAAAGGCACGGAAAGAAGAAGATAATGAAAAAAGTATAGTGACGGCCTATTATTATCCCACTGCTGGGCAGAGGTCTCTTCACTGTTTTATGGAGAGATAGATTGGCGTTAAAACTGCTGCTAGCGCTGCTCCAATGCGGATTGGTTAGTTACACATATCCCAAAATAGCTGTGATAGCCCAGCGGTAAGACCGTGTGACTCTTTAGAGACGATCATGGGTTCAAACCCGGGCAGGCACTACTGAGTTTTTCTATTAGGGATATGTGTAACCTACCAATCCGCATTGGAGCAGCATGGTAGGTCTCAGCTCCAAACCTTGTCTCCAAAAATCGGAGAGAGGAAGCCTATGCCTAGCAGTGGGATAGTAGTTATAGGCCGTTACTTTACTTTACTACATATCCCTAGAATTCTCTGGAGATTTTACCGAAAGGCGTGTGATATATTGCAATGATCAATTTAGACAAATAAGTTATAATAGACAAACTCATTAGGCCCTGCCCGGGGTATGAACCGGTGACCCCTCGAAAGAGTCGCACGGTCTCACCGCTGGGCTATCACGGCTTAATAGCACACACTAATAACTTTACCGTAATGTTTATTTTATATCGAAATATCTACATCGTTGAAACTAACTTATTGCTAACCACTTCTCAAAAGAATTAGACATACTAAGCGATTCGTACTTTTAAGCATAAATTAAACATAATAGCAAAAAAAATAATGCAACTGTAACAAGTAATTAAGTTTATAATATTGTCATACTTGTGTATTTTATAAGGATCTTTTTATTTTTGAAATATATTCATCATCATTCTCCTGCCCTTATGGCACTCTAATTGGGGTCGGCACAACATGTTGCAAACATGCTGACATATGATTTGGCTACGTATTTTACGACCGGCCGCCTGCCTGACGTCAACTTAGCTTAGTCGCCTTTTACGACACCTCGGTAAGAAATGTGGGTGGTCTATTCTATGCAGCCGGATACCACACGGCACATACCTTAGTCGCCTCTTACGACACCTCGAATTTTGAAATATATTCTTAAGTTAAATGAAGCAACCCTATTGCATAACTTGGTAACTTATAACTGAGACTACGTTTGGTTAAATAGATTGTTAGGTATTAGGTATTATAAAAAGATTATTGTATTATATAAAAATATAGAAAAATCTTGTTTTGTTATCCTCAATAAATAGGTTAAAATAATAGGTGTTCATCACTTGAAGTCAGTTTGTGAAACTCTTCCATGACATATTTAAGAGTTTCAAATCTAACTCTGGCAGATGTTTACAGTTCTCTTAATATTCCAAATAAATATTATAAAGTTGTTTACATTAAGACCGGGAAGTGTTCGCCACTCTATCAACGTCTGTGTTTGTATAATATGATTTTAAGCTTGACAGCGGTTGAGAAATTCGATAATAATAATGTGTAAATGTGACTTAATTTAAATAATTTATAGAATTAGGCGTTACTTTGCGGAGATCCATAATACAAATGTAACAATAAAATTATTTTGCTATAATCCGCGATACAGTTAATAGAAAATAGTGGACTATCCATTTTTTCATACCCGATCATACCCGCAAAGCGATTTGTCGTGGGGTCTATCTCCTGATGATGCTTCGGTTGCGGGGCGAAACGATTGTTGTGTTTGTGATAGTGAACGTGTGTAGTGCTTGTGTATTGTGGTGGTAGTGGTGGAGGTTTGTTCATGTGTTTTTACAAATCCTGCACGTAACGGCTATGAAAATACGGATAGTCCACTATACATTTAACTCTATATATATTTTTTCTATTTACTGTATCGCGGATTAAACAAAATAATTTTATTATTACTTTGACTTAATTTTGGCGTATATTTAATTGAAATGGTCGCTAGAGAATGAATAAGACAATTTTAAAAAACCTTTTAACAAAATTTGATGTCCCTACATTTAACCGTTAAGGTGTTCCTACGTCTGTAATTGCAAGCTGTGATAGCCCAGCGGTGAGACCGTGCGACTCTTTCGAGGGGAACACGAGTTCAAACCCGGGCAGGCACTAATGAGTTTTTCTATTAAAACTCATGTGTCTAATTGGTAATTGCAATTTATCACACGCTTTTCGGTGAAGGAAAACATCGTGAGGATCTTGCATATCTCGAAAGAATTCTGGAGATGTGTGTAACCTACCAATCTGCATTGGATCAACGTGGTAGGTTTTAGCTCCAACCCTTCTCTCCAGAAACGGAGAGAGGAGGCCTAATCCCGGCTGTGGGATTGTAACAGGCCGCTAATTTACTACGTCTGTAATCAGTGCAGGTGGCAGCATCAGGTCATTATTATAAACATGCCTTGTCATGGGCATTGGACAAGTATGAACAATTTCAGCTCAATCAGATACCGGGAAGTGGGCCAAATTTAACTTGCAAGATTCTACCGTAACATTCAAACATAAAATAAAAGCTTTTAAAAACCATCTTATATGTTTATCTTAAAGCTACAATTCATATTTTTAAAGTTGTGATAGCGTAGCGATAAGACCGTGTGACTCTTTTGAGGGGGTCAAGCATTTAAACCCCGGGCAGGCCAATAAGTTTTTGTGAAACTTGTTTCTCATTGATAACTGCAATTTATCACACGCTTTTTCGTGAAGGAAAATATCGTGCGTAATTCTGTGTATCTCTAGAATTCTGGGGATATGTGTAACCTACCAATCCACATCAGGGCAGTGTTGTAGGGTAAGCTTCAACGCTTTTCCCTAAAAACTAACAGAGGAACAAGGCCAGTAGTAGGATAATAATAGGTCGTTACTTGCTCTTTATTAGTTAACATTTATAAACCTTATTAGTAAACGAAAATACTATTTTAACTAACGCAATGTATTTTTGTTACAGATAATACAGGAAATGGAAACATGAATAGAAGTTTTAATCCAGGATATGAAGAGTTGGAAAGATTGAATATGTGGGAGTGAAACGGTCAAAATGGATTCGTTAGCCGTAGTGACTGCTCTCCTGGGGCTCTTTTGTCTTGGTTTGTTTTTTTCTAGTTTTGAAATTTGCTTACATGAATCTTTAACTACAGTAGCTTCTCTGATAGAGAATGAAAAAAAATGATTTTAAAGATTCATTACTATTACAATGTACACTCAACTGGCCCGTTGGTGCAGTTAGCAGTGACTATGCTTTCAGTTCCGCGGGTCGCGGGTTCGATTCTCGGCGAGGGCAAACATTTTATATAAAAAAATTGTTGGTTTTTTGAGTGTTGATTAATATATGTATTTTAAATTATATATCTATATAAATATTTACCAGTTGTCTGTCATCTATAATACAAGTATTAAGTTGCTTACTTTGGGGACGGACGACCGTTGTGTGTAATTGTCCCATAAAGTTATTATTTTTATTATTTATTATTGTATGCATTTTTATTGTAGATAAAAATTCTTTTTTATAAAGAAAAAATAGAAAAGTGAAAATATAAATTAAAAGGTCACTTGTATATCTATAACTTAATATGAAATTAATTTTATCGCCGATTATACAAAAATACTATTAACATTAATTTTGTATTATAGACCTCCGTAAAGTAAAGCTTAATTCTATAAATTATGAAACCCTTACTCTTTATCGATAAATAAATAAATATGACACTCAATTTGAGTATCGCTTTCTAAAATATTATATTCATTTATGTCGTCCATTAAAAGATTAAAGAAAAATCCCAGGATATGAACACAATTTCCATTTAAAAACTCATTCCATATGTTGCACGTAGGCATAAAGAATTCATGGCGTAGTCAAAGTTCAAGTCGTGCTAATAGTCACCCTCCCATGGGGTTGCATTCTCCCGTACTATCGTAGGGTTGCTACATAAAAACAATCCAAAGAATAATTAAAGCAAATTAAAAATTGTTGTCATGTATGATTAAACTCTTAAAATAAAATAGGAAACTATATTTTAGATTAACAAATTATTTAATAAAACATAAATATATGGCCGTATTTTTGTTTGAAATTGATTGAGTAAAAGTTAAAAGTGTTGATACGCTATAGACTTTTACAAAATGTGAAACTTTCATATCATCAACTACTTGCTAACATTGCAAGTTCAATGACATCATCAATTTTTTTCAATTACTTGATTACTTAATCAAAAAATTTTAAATTCCCTTTTTTAACGATGGTGATGACTTATTATTGATGTGCGATGCTCCTGATTCCTCAATTAGGATATTTTTTATAGAGTACCAAATTTGAGATACTACTACATTACTATGACAAACCTATTTTTTATTTTTCATATGCTGAATTTCGTTTATTTTACGAACTTTTTTGAACTTTTTTTTGAAACTTGTGAAAATTGTTACAAATACTATTAATAAAAATACAAGTTTTGCGTATATTTTAAAGGTACTGATCAGAAATCGTAATAATAGCACTCTAGAATAAATTATTAAATATTGTGAAGTTGACAGCCCTACAAACTATTTAGTACCACATCGTACCATCTTGGATTTAAGGCACCACTTAGCTAAATGTCGTTAGAAAAATATGTACCTATAATTTGTCACCATTACAAAATAGCTTATCGGGGGAACGTCTTGTTTAAGTAACTAAAGGAACTTGTGGGCGCATTTTAGTTATGTCCTTATAAAATACAAGCTTTTGGTCGCGGCTTCGCTCGCGTGGAATTTGGTCTGCCACATTCACAAGTTTCGTTACAGATCACTTTAGATTAAATTTTTTTTATAAGAGTTAGATAAATATACTAAAATTTACTTTGTAAAATAGTATCAAAGTTAATTAAATTTATGATTCAAAATTTTGGTCATAGTGGCTTTTACATAAAAGGTAGATGCATGCCGTTGCGGACTTTTATTTAAAACTATTCAAGACAACCAATACTACGGTACATCATCTTTATGTAACTCCAATGGTGTAGGTAGCGTACGCCAAGATGGCTCTCAGATGCCAGAATTTTTCCGACTTTATTTACATGTATCGTAATATTACGTCAAATCATAACAAATTGTAGCCTATATGTTATTCCGATGTATAATCTATATAACTGTAAAGTTTCATCCAAATCCATCCAATAGCTTTTTCGTGAAAGAGTAACAAACATCCATCCATACTCACAGACTTTCGCATTTATAATATTAGTAGGAAGTAGGAAGTAGGATTAGTAGGATAGTAGGATTTACCTATATGTATATCTAATTTTAAACGATTTGTTATTAAGTAAATCATTATTCAATATCTATTAATTATTATCATAACTTTATTTATTGGATTTCATAATTTAATTTTTAACTTAATCTCATCCTCAGATAGGCGCAAATTACACGACATGCTTTTCTACACAAACTTATGAACGAAGCGATCGACAACACCACATTATTGGGTCTAATATCTCTTAATATTCCTTCTCGCATGTCAAGGTTGAGCAAAGCATACAAAGCATTGCTATCTAAGGATACGTCTCTCGATGTGTTCGACGACAACCTCCTCGTTTTTTAGAAATAATTAATTATCGATAACAGTGTAATTAATCATATTGGTATTGTTCTTTTCTCTTTAAGATCCATTTTTCAGATAGTTTTTAAATTAGTTTTTATTCACATAACTCGTACATAATTAGTTTTAATGTTAAAAAATATAATTTATAGAATTAGGCGTTACTTTGCGGAAATCCATTCAGGATTCGTAAAAACACATGCACAAACCTCCACCACTGCCACCACAATAGCTTGTCTATTGTGGTAGGCACTACTACTACACACGTTCACTATCACAAACTCAACAATCGTTTCGCCCCGCAACCGAAGCATCATCAGGAGATAGACTCCACGACAAAATCTCAAAGTTTTGCGATTGTAGTTGCATGCTGTGTCTGCCTATAAATAGCATTAGGTGTAAATTTATAAACCTTAAGCTTTTTATTCTTTATATTTAAATTGCTCATAATTCTGTTGGCGGACAAAATAAATAATTAGTGACGAAATTAAATTGTTACATATATGAATGTTCTGGTATTTCTATAAATTCCAGTTATGATTTCGATGTTATAGAAACCAAAAACCTTACTTTTTTAAAGCTAATTTAAAAAGAAAACAATTTATGAGTGGCCGATAAATTTATAAGTTGTTTAACAAACATTTAAAACGATACCCTTGGGTACTATAAACTTTACGAGAGAGCATAACTTATTGACAAAACTCATTAGTGTAACAAAACACACATGCAGAGATTTAGTAACACATCTGTCTGTTGCATATATTTTACAATGAACTGTATTTGGGGCAGACTAGAAACATACAAAACAGAACGTTATATATGTCACCAGTTACTTTATGCACGGGAAGGGAATTATTTTAGACTGTGATACGGGAATCGTTGGACAAAAACCCCGCACCCCAGGCGGTTATCAAAGCGTAAAGAAGTTAAGCTAATGTTAAACGACGCCTATCTTTTGTGTCTAATGTATGATGGATGCTGCGTGAAATGCGTTGAAAAAAAATTGAAGTAAAAATAAAAAGAATCAATCGTTTTGTGAACTGTACAATGGGCAGCATTGTGCTCAATGAGATATTGGAAGAATGGATCATATCTGCGATATAACAACCCACGAAAGTGAGTTTTATGAATATTGACACATTCTGACCCCTATTACAAAACTCTATGTTTAGGAACAGATTCTAAAGCTTTTCAAACTTAACAGTGTTTTAAGTAATAACAGCGGAAGTTTGAACAAAGGTCTTTCTTTGCTCTAAATTATAGGTTATTATTTCTAAAAGCATGATTTGAATAAATTTTGATTTCTTTGTACTAAATACTAGGGTCTGCTAATTTCAAAATATTTGTTGAAAGCAGGTATGCGTTTGATTATAACTTATGAGCACGGGTAATGCCAGATGAGAAATTCAAATTTTTCATGTGCTGCACGTGTACAAAAATGCGCATGATAATGTTGATTTCCTTGGTCATTAGCAAAATTTCTATGAAATAGCGTTTTCTGTCTTTTAAAGGATTCAACGTGTTAGGCTAATGTGCTCATTTATTTTTATGAATAATGAAAAAATAATAATCTTATTACAAATTACAATACATAAAATTGTTGGCCACCGGAAGCGGGACAATATCCCAAGCTACCGGTGGTTAGGGCCCCAGATTGAGGAACTTCCTGACAATACTTGCCGTTTCAAGTAATACTACTTTCTGCATCCGACTCTTGGTCCAACTAATAAGCGAAAACCTCTGTTGATATTGGTTAGAGCGTTAACCGAAACAGTAATAGGAACAATTATTGTTGAGTCAACATTCGATATGGCTGTTATCTCATACGAAAGGTCTAAATATTTAGTCAATTTTTCTCTGTGATTGGCTGAGAAAAATGATGCACTCTCACGATGCTGTGCATCGTCATATGCCGAATAATTAATAATTATAATAGCATTTTTTGACTGGCCCGTTTGCGCAGTGGGTAGTGACCCTGCCTTCAGCTACGAGAGTCGCGGGTTCGATTCCCGTCGAGGGCCAACATTTTCTATAAACAATTTGTTGGTACTTCGAGCCTGGGTGTATATTTGTATTTAAATATGCATTTAAAATTATATATGATGTACCCAATTGTAGTATATTTACCAGTTGTCTACCACCCACAACACAAATATTAAGTTACTTACTTTGGGGACGGACGACCGTGTATGTAAGTGTCCCATATATATTTATTTGTATTTAGAATACGATTGTTTTCTGTTGGATTCAAGTCTTGCCAGATGCTACATTTGCAAACGAGATATAATGTATCTTTCTTAAAATATACATGTCACTGCTAACAAGCGAATCTTTATCTAAATGGTCGATCGCTAAAACATTTTTTGTGTCGTTTTAAACACTTATCCGATCAGATAGCTTTCAGCTTGCAAACTATACCCTTTTATCTGCCGGTATTAATGGAGACAGTTCAGAAGCAGATAAAAACAGATTGTTTTAAGTGTTTTCGGTGCCGCCATATATAGGTCTTTATTTGATTTGTTGAAATTTGCGTATGCCAACCAATTTTCTATACGTATTTTTATGTATATTGCTAGTTATATTTCTATTATTATGTAAAAAGAATTAAATTGATGACCAGTTTGGTCGTAGAATCGATGATCAGACAAAGCTAAGATGAAGTACTAAAAATAAATATACACTCATCATCATCATCGGCGTCTGTCCGATTAGATTGAAAATCTCTAGCCAATACAAATTTTATTTGAAATATGAGACATAAAAGGTTTAAAAAAAAACAATTATTCTATTAACAAGATATTATTAAGCACTTACGACTATTATTCCCTACTCTTTACTTCTTTGTTTTATCTAGAAATATTAAAAATGATAATGTTGTAAATCGCATTTTCATTGTTATCATTTTCATATGTATATTTTCTTTTTTATACTCTTAGCCATGATCGTGATAGACATCTGAAATATATTTTTCCACTGATTTCGTACTCATAATCATCTGTGACTTTTTGTTTTAGATATTTTTTTTACGCCGTGATAAAGCAGATTATTATAAATATTAATTAGGCATGTACGTTTTATAAAGAGAAGACTATTGGAGAATCTAGGCCGTTAAGCCATCTCTATATATTATCGTATCTAAAAAAAATTAAACGTTATTTAATAAAAATATAATACATCAGTTTTACCGTTTTACTATCGCTTTCTGTTTGTTCAATACACACGCGTCAGAACACTGAGTAAACAAACGAGAAGAAAAGAAACATGGCAACTGTCTCCAACGTTTCCGTAAACTACAGAGGAATGGCTACTTTGCCCATACTTTTAGAACTGCTTACTTTGCCTAAAAGCATTTGAGCTTAATTTAAAAGATATAAAGTCGAAAATGCTTTTATAGTCTGTTTACGGTTAGCAAAATGGGTTGTCCGTATGTCTAGCTGCCCCCATTACATCCAGGTACGGGGACCCTATGAAAGATGACACTGTGTCAACAATTTGTCCCAACATTAGAAAAACGCCACACAACACAAACATTGTAACTCACGAAAATCATATTATGCTAATCCGTCCATCCGTTGCGTTGAGGCGGCTAATTTTCAACACATGTGCCGACTGTGCGTGTTTAGTTTTTTTTGCATCGTAAACTTTAAGTGCTATTTCATTAACCGTGACATTTCTTGAACTTGTAGCTATTACTGTATGTTTGTATTTTGTTTGTTTTTGTATCGAAATAGCGGTATTGTTTGGAAATTATCGCGGTAAAAGTAAACATGTAATAATTACAATTTTATTGACGTAATACAATGCGCAACACAGATATGTGTATCCTTACGCGTGTCCGTAACGCGGTCATTGAGTACACGAAGGTTTAATTCCAAGGACATTCCTGAGTTGTTTTTTAACAAATAACAAATTTTTTTTATTAATATTTATATATTTCTTAAATTTTGTGCTTGATGATTAATTTATATCGCCACAACTCCCCTTTTAAACACACAAGACTCTTGCTTTAATGTTACAGACTATACTTTAGTTAAAAAAAAGGTTTTTTGAGATTTGAAAAAAAAAACCACTGTTGACGTTGAATTTTTTCTTCTTAAAATGTGGTTTATTTATTTTCAGAAGTCTGGGATATAGCTAGTTATTACTGCTTTTTACTACTATTTAATTTTGCGGTATATTGCTATTTTAAAATTGCTAAGAGTAAACTACTCTTTCTTTAGTTAGCGTCATTTCACTATAACATAATCTCATACTCGAAAATGAAATAGTACATATATTAAAATTGTAATATTAGATACATATATTATTTTAGCACTCATGTAAAATAATTTTGAAATTACAAATTCGCCTTACTCTAGAGAATATCCGTCATTAGCTGCAAATGGTGCTAAATGACGCCAATTATCAAACGTTTCTATTATATAGAATAGCGTAATAACGGGACAGCGTCATATTGCAAAGGGTCCCAAAATTTGAACACGTGTTCAAAATTCGAAAAATCATGATTGCCTCCTGAGGGAGCCAATCACGGTCATTAGAATTAGATATTCGATGTTCAAACGACTATCGAATTACGAAGGGTGATAAGATTAGAGTGCGATCTTAGGAAATCAGACCCAAATTTATCTCGATGTCTAGAATTACATTCTAAAGGTCTAACTATAGGTATCTCGAAATATCTGAACTATATTTTCTTGTATTTTATTGAATAAAATGTAGAAAAAGATTTTGAACAGTAAATTTAAGACCGATAGTGATTCCAATGAAATTTAAAAATATCCAAATTATTGGCGGTTTTATTTAATTCTTCATTTGCCAATCTCGTCTGCAATACAAAAGCGGGTTGCACCACATACACGTTTGGTTGAGGCCGAATAATGCTTCATCAATAATGCTAACTGAACGAAATACGACTTACCGATAATAGCACTACTGGCGTTCAAAACAAGGTGATTACTACAAACCTTCAATATACGACGTGAAGTTCCAAATAATAATAACACGAGATTAAAAAGAAGGAAATTCCTCATCTTTGTATTCTACACATTAACCTGGTTATCTATATCGTAAAAAACTAAGCCGACAGCGCATAAGCAGTTGGGCGTATTTCTCAACAGAACAAATTGTTCACTATAGAACGTACGCCCACATATTTAAAAAAAATTCGCTCGATTGTTGGGTAATCCTTCGTTCTTTTATTTTGATCTTAAATCTGACCCGGATTGAGTTAATTAATGTTGTATGAATTAGTGAGTACCTACTAGAGACTATCGAAATAGTGATGGATATGTTTCCCAAGGTGTTAGATTTACGAATACGTATAATAACGTAGTAATCTTTGATTATGCTTTAGATCGATTATACGACAAAGTATAGCCGGATTTAAAAATCGTCTGGCGCAGAAATCTGTCGAAGAGACTTACGAGTATTCTCAGTACACGTACATTGGTTAAAAGGGAGGAAACTGAATTGTTGAATTAAATATAAATCGATAAATGTGAAACTTCTTTGTGATAAATGTGACTTTTCTTATTGCTTATATTAAGCAATAAGAAAAATCACATCTTAATCGTAATCTTTCTGTACAGGTAGGTACCTGTACAGAAAGATTCCAATTAAGTGTAAAAAATATGCTTATACATAAAGCATATTACAAAATTGAAGATTATTTATTATTATATATTATATATTATCATCCAGATAAGAAAGCCTGGATTTGAAAATCCTTTCAGCTTCATACAAGACAGCGGTTAAATAATGTATAATTGAAAATATTTAAAAGATCGACCGCCGAGTTTCTTGCTGGTTCTTCTCGGAAAGAGCAACATTCCGAACCAGCTGTAGCTTCATTAATCATATTGTTGCTTGACGATTCAAAAGTGCCTGAAATGGTTTAATTGAATAAAGATTATTTTGACTTTTGATTTTGATTTTTGACCTATCTATTATGTCAGCAGTCGATTTGAAAAAAATATTCGTACAAGTGGTAAAGTAAATTAAAAAAAATGTTAAATAAAATTGTTTATGTAAACAACCACGTCAACGTGTTCATTGCAACAGTACTGACCAAACTTTCTTTGACTCAAAGAAATGGCTACTTAAGATCATCGTTAACCTATTTTTTTATTAAGATCAATCGTAAGCACTTTTAAGGTTGAAGAAAGTATACAGATAACCATCGTGTGTAATTAGAAAGAACAAACGGATTTAGTTCAAACGAACTTTGAGCATTTGGGCATATGTATTTAGGTTGGAATGTTTACTGTATTCGCTTTGCTGTGTGGTATGCGGCTAAGTAGAATAGGCCAACCTCATTTCTTACCGAGGTGTCATAAGAGGCGACTAAGGTAAGTTGATTCACCGTGTGGTATCCGGTTGAGTAGAATAGACCACCCTCTTTCGACGTCAATTTACCTTACGTATAAGGTAAGTTGAAGTCAGGCAGACGGCTGGTCGTAAAATACGTAGCCGAATCATGTGACAACATGTTGTGAACATGTTATGCCGACCCCACTTAGAGGGGGATAAGGCCAGGAGGATGAGGATGTTTACCGAATTCGATTATAGTCCTTATTGAACTATAATATTATTCATAACAAAATCATATTCTAAGATGAGAAAAAATAAAATGTATATCGCTTAACTACGACTAATTAAAATAACATTTAATTGATTGAATTCACGTATAATACTAAAATCGTCTTTGAAGAAGTACATATCTAATTAAAAATTGAATATTATTCTAATTTACATAAGCAAGCGTTACTTTGCGGAACTCTATAGTACAGAAGTTATGATAGAATTATTTTTCTATAATCCTTCTTTGTAAAGAGAAACTATGAAATGCTAAGTGTATAAAGCAGGCAACGTTCGCATACCTTATACATGCAGAACCACTCATCATACGTATCACAAAACGCCGCCACCAGCAACACTCCACACACTCACCACGACAATCTTTACGATCGTTTCGCCCCGTAACCGAAGCATCATTGGGAGGATAGGCTCCGTGACAAAATCGTAACGCTTTACGATTCTTTTTTATCACGTCGATACCATTACTTTTACTTTTATTTATTAATTATTGATTAGTGATTAGGGCGACAATATTCTCACTAATATAATTAAAGCGAAAGTCTGCCTGCCGTCTCCCTATATGTCTATTTGCTTGTCACCTTTTTCGCTGGAGCAATATTGATGACATTTTGTACAAATGAAGCTTATGAATTGGGTTAACATATAAAAAGAATCCTTCGGTGACAGGATCAAAACAAAATACAACATAATTGAGGTTATTTCAACACTTAGATTGACGTAAAGGAAGCCGTAAGCACAGCTTGTGTTTTAACTTCTGATACTTAGGCGCAGGAACAGCTTATGTTTTAGGGTATTTTAACACTTAGGTTGACGTAAAGGAAACCGCAGACCAAGCTTGTGTTTTATCGGTATTATACATTATTTCCTCCCCTTAAGAACCTTTTGACTGTCGATAAATTTTTGGTAAATTACTGATCATTACAGATCCAGATATGATAATTCAAAATTGGCTTATTTTGAGGACACAAAGATTGATAAATGCTTTGATATGTATTATACTTAGATGTATAAATTGAAATGTACATAGCTGTACTATTTACTGTCTAAACGGCGGATTAAATGTGAGACTCGTGTTACTTTAAGCAAGTCTTTGTTTATTTTTTTTCCACGACGCGTGTCAACATGTGCAAGTATAAATTAGCTGGGGGACACAACGCTCCCTCGCGAACTTTTTTAACAAAGATTTTTTTACAATAGAACATAACTACACGCGTGCAAATGAAAAATCACTCCCTTTGCCGTTAGACGTCTACTATGTCGCCACTATAAAAACACTTGGATTTGGGTCATTAATTTAGTGTTGTTAAATTCTGTCCGTCTGTATATTGATAGGTTTGAACTCACTTACGTATATATAGGTTTTTATTGATAATACATAAAATGTTAAACAAATGTTTTGCTGTTTTTACGACCAAACAAAGACTGTACTTATTCGTACCGTAACGTAACGAAGCGGCCGATAGAACATCCGCTGGGTCATTTTAAAGGTTGTCTGAAAATTACATTGAAATCGGTCCTGCCTTTTCTGAAAAAACATTCATTTTTATATTCAAATTCAAATTCAAAATATTCTTTATTCAAGTAAACTTGTAAACAAGTGCTTTTGAATCGTCAACTTTACTGCTGGTTCGGAAAGCTGTTCCTGCCGAGAAGAGCCAGCAAGAAACTCGGCGGTTGCTCTTTTTAAAATATAAATCTTAGAACTAATTACATTTATTTATTACTGTCTTGTACAGGGTAGAGGTGCACCTATATCCACACATCCTTATCATCTAAGTAATCTTCAACAGTATAGTAGGCTTTCTGTATCAGCCTCTTTTTAACAGTGGTTTTAAACTGCTGTAATGGCATGGCCAAAATTGATTTCGGAATTTTATTATAGAATCTTATACCCATACCCACAAACGATTTACGTACTTTTGCTAGGCGCAAAGCAGGAGTCGCAAGCTTATGTCGGTTCCTACTTTGTCTATTATATACATCACCTATCGTTTTATAATTCTTTATATTTTTATGTACAAAAATTACATTGTTTAAAATATATTGTGAAGCAAATGTAAGAATACCTATTTCCTTAAACTTCTCTCGCAGGGAATCACGCGGACTTAAATTGTAGATGCCACGTATGGCTCTTTTTTGTAATACGAAAATTTTTTCACTATCCGCGCATTTACCCCACAGCAATATTCCATAAGACATAATGCTATGGAAGTAAGCAAAATAAACAAGTTTCGCTGTTTCGACATCTGTAAATTGTCTTATCTTTCGAACAGCGTAGGCTGCTGAACTAAGTTTCCCTGCAAGAGTTTTTATGTGTGTGCTCCATTGGAGTTTAGAATCCAAGGTCACTCCCAAAAATACAGTTGTATTTTCTGTTTTCAGTGGTACATTATTTATGGAGAGCCTATTTGCTGTTTTTGCAGCATTAGGTAATGCAAATTCAATACAATTTGTTTTCTTAGAGTTTAGTACCAAATTATTTACCCTGAACCAATGGGCTACTTGCGATAAACCACTGTTGACTTCGTCAATATTATGGTCATTTCTATTTACTTTAAAAATTAAAGATGTATCATCCGCAAACAGTACAATATCGCAAATATTATGAATAAAATATGGTAAATCATTTATATAAACTAAAAACAGAAAGGGACCAAGGATTGATCCTTGAGGCACACCCATAACTAAGGCCGTTCCGGATGACTGCACCTCATTAATGCACACTCTTTGAATCCGGTTGTAAAGATAAGACGCAACGAGACGAAGCGCACTGTCTTTAATACCATAATGGCCAAGCTTTAACAATAAAGTCTCGTGCTGAACGCAATCAAATGCTTTGGACAAGTCACAAAATACCCCTATGGCATTTTGTGAGTTCTCCCACGCATCGAAGATATGTTTCAACAACTTAACTCCCGCATCCGTTGTAGACCGACCCTTAGTAAACCCATACTGCTCAGGATGAAGTATGTTATTTGAAGTAAAATGCTGGAGCAGTTGATTAAGGATGATCTTTTCAAAAACCTTGCTTAGAGTTGGCAAGACTGAAATGGGTCTATAGTTGTTAGGGTCGCTCTTATCACCGGACTTAAAAAGAGGGATTAATTTAGTATATTTCATTAAATTGGGAAATATCCCTTTGTCTACAGATTTGTTAAAGATCTTGACCATAATTGGGGCGATAATTTCAATAATATGATTAATTAATTTTACTGACATTCCCCATAGATCAGTTGTATTTTTAATATTTAAAGTTTTAAAATTTTTGACAATATCGTATGGGGAAATATGTTCAAATTTAAAATTAACATTGCACTCCGTGACGCTGTCCTTTAAAACATTGAAAGCTTCCATTGGGGATGAGTTTATTGAGCTAGTGGTCGAAATGGATATATTCTGAAAGAAATGCTCAAATGCACTAGCCACTCCTGTATCGGAATCAATAAGTTCATTCCCAATTTTAAGCTCAATGGCAGATTTATGCGTTTTATGTCTGCCTGTTTCATCGCTTATAATATCCCAGGTTGTTTTTATTTTATTTTTAGAATTAGATATTTTGTTTTTAATATGAAGAGATTTGGCCTGTGTGCAGACATTTCTAAACGTTTTAGAATATTTTTTTACATATTCTAGGAATGTGGGGGATTGATTATATTGTTTTTCTGCATACAGATCAAATAACTTGTTCCTACTCTTATAAATGCCATTAGTGGCCCATTCGCTAAACCTAAGATTTTTGAACACTCTTTTTTCTATAATATTAAAAGTCTTATTAAATTCACAACCGATCATTCCAAAGAGGGCATTAAAAAGTTCATCTGAGCTACCGCGCCTTTTGTCGAATTTAGATATTTTAGATGATATTTTTAATTGAAATCGCTTTATTTTATGAGAAGTGATAGGCCTGCATTTGATAAATTGCTTTTTTTTCTGTATATAGTTAGGTACAGATATAATTTGGCCACTATGATCAGACCTTAAGCGACTTATTACAGATTTTTCTAAAATATTACAACTGTAATCCGTAAAAATATTATCAACACCGGTAGCCGAGGTTGCAGTTATCCTAGTAGATTCGTTAAATACATTAATCATATTAAAACATTGAAATAAATTAATTAACCTACAACGATTACAGGTATCCACCAAAATGTCAACATTAAAGTCTCCACATATTAAAACTTTTTTTGAAGATTTAGAGGTCTTCTCAAGAACTTCCTCCATGACGCTCTCAAATAGTATAAAATCACTAGAGGGTGGGCGGTACACAGATACTATAATATAGCGCTCTAACTCTACACAAGACAGCTCACAAGTACGTTCAACAGAAAGACCGACAATATCATTTCGTTCTTTACAATTAACTTCAGCATGACTTATTATTAAAGATCCCCCATGCTGGGCGGACTTCCTTAAGAACGCACTGGACACTTTATAATTTTTTATATTTAATAAGAAATTTGAACTGTTTAGCCAATGCTCAGTTATACATAAAATATCAACATTGAATTTATTAATAAACAGTTCAATTTCAAATTCCTTGCCAGATAGACCTTGTAAATTCTGATGTACAACATTTAGTTTACTAGGTCTATCTGTTGTCTTATTACCTAGTTTAAAGTAATATTTTTCGTACATAAAATATTACTTGATATAATATTAGTACTACTAGTACACATGTCATTATTGGAATAATTAGTACTTATTGTACAGTTTGTATATGAGTCAATAGACTTCGTTACATCACCTGTAACTGAATCGTTTAAATTATAAGCTAGCAAGGATGCTAGATTCTGATAACATTTTTTTGGCAGATACATAGTATCTCCAGTCAACTTAAATGATTTAGTGAATATATTCATGTCAAAATAAAATATAATGTCGCTATGACGGCATGTCAAATTATATATTTGCAAATTTAAGTTATATATATGCTCATTCTGTCTACTACTCAGTAAATTTGAGTAGGGAAAAGCACACATAACAAATTTACATTTAAATTGCTCATTTAAAAGTATTAATTTTTCAATACATTTAGTGATCTGTGGTTTTTTAATATTAAGGCTGTCACCAATCATCAATATAACTGTAGTGTTGGAGTCAAACTCATTACAATTTAAACTACTCATTATATAATCGAAAGTTGCTCCTGGTGAACATTTGTTAATTACTGATTGTGTTAAATACTTATTCATTACTACTCCAAAACCTTTGCCCAGCTTATCTGAGAAAATAATGGTTTCTTTCTCATGTTTTTTACTTGAATTATTCAAAAGATTTACACTATTTATACTTGATGGTGAAATATTTTCAACTCGCATCTTCAAAGAGCATTGACATTTAATATCCTCAGATTCTTTATATTTATTTGACAATGAAACAAAACGTTCCATGTTGTCATTGCACATCTCTATTAGGCCGTCGAAAGATGAAATATGCTCATTTATTTGAATTTGAGCTTTTGAATACAGGTCTGTTATATTTTTTAGAGATGTTTCTAAGTTTTCAATTTTTCCTTGAAGTTGCAAGGTTTCACTATCATAAACATATTGCCTATGCTGTAATTTAATATTCATTGATTTTATTTTATTAATTAAATTCATACGCTCCTGCCTACTTTTTCCTAACCGTTGAATGCAGTTCTTGGATTTAATAATTTTTCTAGTTTTTTTAATAAATTTATTAATTTTAATATATTTTTTTAATTTTTTATGACTACTGAAGTGTACGGTCTTCAGTGAGTCATCCTCTGAGGTCAAATCAATAATTTGTGGGTTCCTTTCTGAACCACAAACAGAACCACATTCAACAAGTTCATTGAAAAGGCTCTGTGTCACATTAATCTCATGAGACTTATTTGAATGTTCTAACTGCACAATTGTTTGGTGAGTCTCATGTAGACTGGTCTCCAATTCAGTGATGCGATTCAGGGCCTTTTCATGTACAAAGCTGCACTGATAAAGAGAGTCAACAGTATTCTTAAGCTGGTCCCTTTCACCTAAAGTGTCCATATACTAGATATATTAGATTGTAACCTTAGCAATTGGACAACTGAACAAAACCTTATCGCTGCTATTTATTCCTACAAAACTAAAAATGTTTTTTGACGGATATCCTGTTAAAAATATAACATAGGAAGCACATTATCTTACGACTTTCACTTTATCGAGTACGGATTTTATTTCATCCGATATACTGTACAGTTCAAACGCACAGCTAAGCAATAAAGTAACTTTTATGTGTGATAAAATAACGTATCGAGATCAATATAAACAATATTTTATGGGCCCAACTAAATCTTTTATCGTTTTGGTTTCTTTTTTGCACTAAAATATACGATGTCGTATAATCTAGTAATTAGATGTATGCTCATAACAATGTTGTACTGTTAAATCATTTAATATCTTCTACATACGTACGAGATGATTTAGATACTGCAAAAAATATTTCACAGGCTTAATATTAAAGTGACCGAAATAAAAATTATACTAGAATTAAAAATTGATTAAGATACATTATAACCTTTATATCAATGCTATTTATGATATCATGCTTCTATTAATTAAAAACGGTAGTGTTTTCTTGCTCTTCCAAATTAAGTGTCTCTTTAATAACCACGAGTTTTGTTAAGGCTACGCTACACCTAAGAACAATTGACCACAAAACAACTTTTTTGAATAAGGTCACTTTAATACTAAGTATGCGATATATACTTATAGCTATAAATATACTGCGGTTCACTTCAAACAAGAAACTTTTAACTGCTCACTGATTGCATTCTATAATATATATATGAACTTTTAACTTCAATTAACAAACCTTACCGACCCCAATGTGCATTAGAAAATTACATATATCCCAGATTTCGAACTAATAACCTTCATTACGGTAATTAATAGAATTCGGCGTTAAAAATATATGTAATGCTAAATTTAGAGTGGACTATCTTTTTCTACATAGATTCATTTTTTTTAACATGAAGTAACAAAAGTGAATCTATAGTCTTAGTAGACTTTCCACAAGAACGATATGTACCCGGGTGAAACCACGGGGCATTGGTTACTACCAATGCCCCGTGGCATTAAATTATTTATAGAAATTTTATATACCTACCCGGAGTCCGTACGCATTCTCAATCACAACGCGCCAAAGCCGCTAAAAATATACATATATAGCAAACCACAAAAATAGTTATAATAAACTATTGTAAATAAAAATATTAACCTAACGTTCAGATATGGAATTGTGTTTAAAATGTATTCATCGGATGTAAAAAAAGACGTGAAGTCGAATTAACTCTCGATGCCTTATTTTTCGATACGAATTAATAATAATCAATTCAATTTTAATTCGAGAATATTCATAGTAAAAAGGAATAACTGAATAACTGTGTAAAACAAATATATCGAAGAGTTACGACAGAATATACTTTTGAATCTATCGTAAAGTAAATATGTACTTGCTAAGGATTATAAAAAAGTAAATTAAAAATTAGGTCAAGTAAAATAAAATGATCTCGAATAAAAGGGAGAAAAATCGAAAGATAACAAATGTGACTAAGATTCAATTATAGATTAGCCGTACTATTGCACCACACAATTGTGTTACGTGAATAAATAAACACAATTATTTTGCACAATAGCGGTGATCCGTGTTTTGTTACGAATTGAGTCCCGGTATCGGTTCATCGGGAAATCGGTAATTTTTTCAGCGATAGATTTTTGCCATAATAATAGCCTGAGGCATAATAGACGTACATCAATTCGAGTGTCAAAAACTAACATCTGCGTCGTTCATTGTAAACAGAGTAAAGTTGTAAGGGTCCCACACAGGATCCAGGGGGACACGGCCTGTATTTATGGCCTATTATTATTGTGCGCCGGTTTAAAGTAGCTGAGAATGACACACTCCGAGCACTATTAATATATGTGCAAACCTACCACAGACTATTGTTCGGTAAATTTAAAATAATAACTCTTAAATTATTTGAAGTGTATATTCGAGAGGTCTGGTCTTGTAACAATATTTATTTATTGCTTAGTTGCATACCGGGTTATTGTTCTGGTTGATCTATCAGTGTATGAGGTATTTAATCTCGTGGCACAAAATTTATTCTTTCACTTCCGTGGTTTTGTACATCTAGCTACTACAAGTGTCAAAATTAATTAACATGTTGCGAAATTTATCTATTTAACAGAATGACTGAACCGTCAATACATATAAAGAACTTTTGTTCTAGCTTTTATATTTATTTCTAAAGAGGCGAAGCTAAATGCTATAGAGTATTATAGTGCTTGATCAATTGTTTTCGTGTTTTAACTATACCCATAGGAAGGATATTTCCTATAAAAAAATTGTCCTTAATTAATATTATATTATATTATGTGTTATATTTTGAAAAGAAAAACCGTCGAGTGTCTGTTGGCACTTGTCGGTAGAAACAGTTTTACCAAACCCACCCAACCAAAAAAACTCAAACCGAACCAGCAGTAGAGTCGGCGAATCGGAAGCACTTACTTACAGATTTACTTGAATAAAAATTAATTAGAATTTGAACCTGAATTTGAATATGTATAAAGAAAACATCGCGAAAATAATCTTCATATGCCTGGAAACTTTCTAGATATATGTTACCAATATACTTTGAAGTAGAGTGTTTGGGCGTTATTTTTATTGGTCTTTATCTAAAGAGTCAGTTATCAAGTTATGGCAGTTGGAAAGTTGCCCTTATTAAAATAAACAAAAGAAAAAGTTACAAAAGTTTTTATTAATTTTGTTATTTCTCAGCAGGTGCAGTGGATGGAGGGCTAAGCGATGACTATATGAGTAGTGGAGAAGCGCCTTATATTATAGAACAACCTTTAGATGTGACAGTTGCTCGGCATCAGCCTGCGACACTAAACTGTCGAGCTGGAGGTTCACCGGCGCCAACAATAAGATGGTACAAAGGTGGGATTCTGGTAGTATCTGATACTCACCGAAGCCTTCTACCAGCTGGAGGTTTATTCTTCTTGAGAGCTACCCATGGAAGAGCTCATTCTGATGCAGGTGTTTATTGGTGTGAAGCCACAAACCCGTACGGGACAGCGAGAAGTCGTAATGCAACCTTGCATGTTGCTGGTAAGTTTTCCTTTATGACATATCATCATCATCCTCCTGCCCTTAACGCACTCTAAGTGGTGTCGGCATAACATGTTTTAAACATGTTGCCACATGATTTGTCTACGTATGTTACGACCGGTCGCCTGCCTGACGTCAACTTACCCTTTACGACACCTTGGTAAGAAATGAGGGTGGTCTATTCTACTCAGCCGGATACTATACGGCGGATCAACTTACCTCAGTCGCCTTTTACGACTCCTCGGTAAGAAATGAGGGTGGTCTATTCTACTCAGCCGGATACCGCACGGTATATTCCTTTATAGCATATATACAGTTATTTTATAGCCCTTTTATATACTAGCTATTTCGATTTTTTTATATAGTTTTCCATATAGCTGTTTTACTATTTAACTTTACTAAATAAAAAATCTATTTGTAGTTATACGCGAAGAATTTCGCTTAGAACCAGTTACCACGCAGACAGCTCAAGGAGAAACAGTTATTCTAGAATGTTCTCCACCAAGAGGTTCTCCTGAGCCAACGGTGTATTGGAAAAGGAATGGACAAGTCTTACATTTTGATGGGGACACCAGGTAAAAAATTTTTTTGAGTAAAAATAATCATGGTAATTAGACAACGGAAGCAGGTTTTTTTGCTGTCATTATCTTTATATTTCTATATTATCATATTTGCTAGTTTTCCGAATTTAACCGTGGTGTAAACTAAAAAGGTAACCTATAGGTTCTTAGATTTATATGCTACTTACTCCTTATGCTCCAAGGCACGCAAACACATCACAGAACGCATAAAATATACTCATATTTGAAAAAAAATGGAGAATAAAGAAGAAGAAAGAGAAGAATAAAAAGATAATAAGAATATAAGAATAAAAAAACATTTTATTAATGATATATAATAAATGGAGATTATTACCAATATTACCAACACAATATTTTAAAGACAAGAGCCACCAAGAGATAAGAGTCTTAAAAAAAACTCGTCACTGGCACAACGGCAAAAAGCACGAGGGGTTAAAAACTCCAATTTATCTGATTTTAAGTGATTACGATATGTGGTTACTACACGACTGTAACAAACTTTTAGATTGCGGAAATCTGCCAAAGTTGGCAGATATATTAAAATGTGGAGCTCTGGGATATCAAATGAAAGTTGCTCGCCAGTTCGACAAAGCGCACTTACGTAGAATCGAGGGTAGTCGGTAAGAGCAATTGGAAATAAATGGTGGAAACGCGATAGCCTTGTGAATCTCTACTGAATAAAGTCGTATATTCTAGGAGTTTGTCTAGGAAATTAAGTTAAATTAAAAAGTCAACAGTAACTATCTCCTACCTGTTTAAAATTGTTTTAATAAGATTCAATAAACTATTACTGATATAATTGATCTCTCTATATTAGACGAGTAAAGTAATCTTTTACTTATTTACTCACAAAACTGGCTATAGTATTTATTGTACTTAATTTATTCGGGTGATTAAATGTGTTTCGTGTGATGACACTTTTGCTAACTATTTTTCTCTCTCTCTCTAATGTATTAAATTGAGAAAATTTATACATTTATGTAAAAAAATTATGTAGGTCTTATAAGTCTTCTAACCCTTCGATAACTAAATAGTTTCATTTTCAAAGGTTTAAATCTTACTCATTTATTATTATAACATACGATATAATCTATCTTGACAACGAATTGAGTGATAATGTTTTTAGTAGACTATAAATAAAGCAGTATTGTAAAATCTTAATATCACCTTATATAAACAAGTTCCGCTTATTGAATAACAATCTCTGCTGCCATCAAATTGAATTTTGCAAAAAGTTTTATTGCCAATTCATTTCCAATCGTTGTGTATGAATTTTTATGAGGCATGGCGTTAAGTTACATCTTGAGGGCACAGCGTGTATCGCGAAGCATGAAAATAATTAACAGTAGGGAGAATACATCAAAGTCATAAAGAAGGGGATATTTGAAGAGCTCGACAAGCAATCAAGTAAAAATCTGAATAGTTCTGACTCACCGGACCCTTTATTAAATGTTAATTTCCTATTGAATTATTCCGCCCAATATTTGAATGACTTTGTTACTTTGAGCTTTGTTCCAAGTAATGGAAATGAGATTCATAATGTTATTGTAAAATAAAAGGAACTTTAATATAGTTTTGTATATTTGATCCGTTATTGCTTCAGAATGCATTTAGTAGATGGTGGAAGTCTCGTAATACAAGATGCGAGGCAAACTGACGCTGGCAGATATCAATGTATCGCAAGGAATGCGGCTGGTACTAGAGAATCCTCGATTGCAACGCTTAAGATTCACAGTGAGTTGTTTTTCTACGTAACAAAATACTAAGAAACAGAACTAAACCTGATTTTTTTTACTTGATTATTTATACCAAAAAATTTTCTACCAACTATTTAATTTACTTTATCTATCTATCTATGTTATAAATACCAAAGTGCTTACAGTATGTCAACTAACCCTATACAATCATAACGTGTTATATGATCTATCAATATATGTACCTATTAAACATTTTATTGTGTACCATTTATTAATGAACTTTATAATAATTACGAATTGTAATTTCTTAGCAATGCTCATCAAAATTACGTAGAACTTCTTATGCTTTTAAGTCTAGTCTATCTTGCCTTAGTCATGGCAGTGCAGAAGTTATCGTACTAAGGACGCCATTGCCCATTATTGATTAGCTTGGGTCAACTAGTTCTCAATGAATCGGTAAATAGACTAGATTAGTTTTCGTGCTAGTTGATCCAACAGATGAATGGTTACCTACTTAAAGTTACATTTTAGTGAACTTCTAAAATAATTGTATTTCGATATAGAAAAAACAACATTTCTTCTTTTATTGTGCAGTAAAGCCTTATTTAATCGCTGGCCCGGAGGACGTCGTTGCACAAACCGGCGGGAGCGTCACATTCCAATGCAGAGTGGGTGGTGATCCCCTACCTGACGTGCTATGGCGGAGGACAGCCGGCGGTGGTAACATGCCACTCGGCCGTGTCAAAGTCCTTGACGACAGGAGCCTCAGGCTTGACAATGTTGTTCTTAGTGACGAGGGAGAGTATGCATGCGAAGCTGACAATGCAGTCGGTACAGTGAGTGGAAGTGGATACTTGACCGTTTACGGTGAGTTATTTAAAGAAAAAAAAATTTAGTTCGTCCATATATGTGTCTATACGAATATTATAAAAACGGATATATTTTTTTAGTTTTTAATCCTCTGAAGTAATATTGATGAAATTTAGTACAAATTAAGATTATATATCGGGCTACAATATCCCTTGTGATATCGGCTGAATATAATAGACCACCCTTATTCTTACCGAGAGGTCGTAAAATACGTAGCCGAATCATGTGACAAAATGTTTGTATGTTGTGCCGACCCCACTGGGAGCGGGATAAGGGTAGGAGAATGATGATATCAGGCTACAACATATAAAGTAAAGTAACATATACTATGTAATTGAGGGCATTTTAATACTAAAGTTGACGCCAATGTAGTGGTATAATATATACATATGTATATATCATACTACCAAAAACGTATTGTTTATTAATTTTGTTAACGAAAAAAATTCAAAGTTTGAGTGCGTGATCAATAAAAAATGTATCAACATTTTTATATTCTAATAAATATATATTGTTATAGATCCACCATCAGTGTCCATGAAACCAAGTTCAGTAATTTTAGAAAGTGGTTCTGCTGCTACTTTCACTTGCACCTCGACAGGAAAGCCTGACCCGACAATGTTTTGGAGTTTAGAAGGTAACAGAACAATCATGTTACCGGGAACATCTAAAGGAAAATATCACGCATCCACTACAACCGACGGCGTAACTATTTTGACAATCAACGATACAAATAAAAATGATAGCGGACACACAATAGTTTGTTCAGCGGTAAATTTCGCTGGCAGTTCGTTCGTTAGAGGAAAACTAAGCGTGACATCAGACGCTGACCGCCCGCCGCCGATCATAACAAACGGTCCCTCTAACCAAACGTTACCTATAAAATCGATGGCAGTTTTCCCTTGTACGGCCATCGGCACACCTGAACCAATCATTGCGTGGTATTTTGAAGGGGAAGCTTTAATACAAAACCATAGAAGAAATATTTCTCACGACGGTACACTAATTTTAAGAGATTTGGATAAAAATGACAGCGGTACTTATACTTGTGTGGCCTCATCTCAGCATGGAAAATACGTTTGGAGTGGAGTATTGATAGTCGATAGTCCAACAAATCCCAATATTCATTTCTTTAGAGCAGCTGATACATCTGCTTTACCAGGACCTCCAACGAAACCACAAATATATAATATCACTGATACGAGCGTAACTATAACATGGAACCAAAACAATAAAATTGGTTCCTCTTCAATTATCGGATATCAAGTGGAGATGTTTTCAAGAGAAACCCTTTCAGGAAATAACACACCAAGAAATTCTCGAGGTTGGGTTGTTGTATCTAAAAGAGTTCATCAAACACATTATATAATAAAATCTTTAATTTCTGGTATAACTTATATGTTTATTATAAGAACTGAAAACTCTCATGGTCTATCTGGTCCTAGTTCAACCTCAGACGCTGTTACAGTAGGTGAAGAATCTTTATGGGAGGGAGGAATATTTGCAAATAATACTGAGTATAGAAAAAATATTATGACTGACAATATTGTTGAACTCATTGAAGCGACACCTATTGACTCTAAAACAATAAAACTTATGTGGGAAATACTCAATTTTTATTACCTCGAAGGACTATTTATTTACTTTAGACCCCTTGACAACAAAACCTTCGAGTACGAAATGAAAACTATTTTACATTCCAACGATGTATCCGGATATGAAATAACATCTCTTAAAAAGTACACAAAATATGAGTTCCTTCTTGTACCTTTTTATAAGAAATTTGAAGGAAAGCCTTCGAATTCCAGAGTTGCGCAAACACTGGATGATGGTAAGTTTTAACAGAAATTTATTTAAATATATACTGCTGAAAATGTAAACGTATACTATTGGTAAATATGTACATCCTTATTTTAAAGTATATTTTTTAATACTTATAAAATAAGTATAAATATGAAATTAAAATAGATATATTTTACAGTTCCTGATGGTCCGCCGATAAATATTGAAATGTATATTTTCAATTCAACAACTGTACATCTGAAATGGCATCCCCCAGAACCAAATTTACAGAATGGCGCTATAGTGGGCTATAATGTGGTCTTAAATTGGTTAGATATACCAGCTAACAAATCTATGATAGCCATAAATACTACGGTCCATCAAGCTACTAGTCTCATAATGACTAACTTAACATCTGGAGTTAGTTATTCGGTTCAAATTGCAGCAGAAACTATTGTTGGATTAGGACCTTTTAGTCAGAAGGTCTATCTAAATATTGATTCTAGATCCGTTGGATTAGATCCACTTTCAAGGTAAGTTTTAATCAAAATTTGTATAGACCAATCAATTAACTGTCTTAATTTATTGTCTTTCTAAATTAAATCTTGTTTTAGATATCCCAATAATGGAGAAGTGTCAATTGTTGCTGGAGATTTTGTAATGGAAACGTGGTTTTATTTCTTAATAGGAGCCATTGTGTTATTTAAAATAATAATGATTGGTGGTATTATATATATTCGAAGGCACAACATTTTTGCGAAAAAGTCTGCTTTGCCTAATATTTATGGTATGTAACAATTTTTTTTAATAAAGACTAAAGTCACTTTATCACTACATACTTAAATTTTCCCTAGAATCAGCGTCAGAATTTCAAAATTAAAAACATTCCACGGGTGTCGTAGGGTGGTTAGGGCGCGGAGCGTTTGTTTGATGGAGGTTTGCCATATGAGGGGCGGGAGGATGCTAGATTACTTTCAAGTTGAAAGGTAGCACGAGTCCTCTCCTCCTAGCGCAGTGGATCTCTTTCATTTCGCATTCATGTTTGCTAGCACAAAGGAATGATACAAATCCAAAAAATAAAGACAGTAAATATAACTGTTTTTATTTTGTTTTCTCGAGGCAATTCGTTTGTTGATTCACCCAGTTACCTTTAAGCCAATTCTGTACGCTTTCTTTGAGAGTATTATAAGTATTTTATTTATCCAGTCTCGGAATAGGAATGATGTAAATATGTATATTTTTATTTATTGTTTGTTTTAGATTCTAACGGTACGAGCTTAGTAACTCAGATGAATATAAAGGCTGCTGTGTCATTATCACATCCACTCAGCAGTTGTTATAATAAAAATACAATAACAAAGACTGAGTCCCTTTTATGGATGGAAAATCAGCCTGGACTATGTATGTCTGGAAATCAAATGAGCCAAAGCAAAGAAAAGACAAATTCAGAATACGATAAAGTGACTCAGCAACTACCCGAATATGCCGAAGTGACAGCATCCAGGGTAAATGGAAATGAATGGAATACAAGTAAAACCGCAACGTCTCCTGCTGCTTATGCTTCGGTAACATTAGTAGCCAATACGAGGCAATGCGTCAGTTCTTTGGTAAGCATTTTGTGTATTAAATGTATTGTATCCCGCATCTTTTGTAGCGTTGATATACAGTTCTGGTAAAATTAAAAATGTATTACTTCTTGCTACTAGCTATTAACTTTGATAAATAATTGTTTGTCAGGGTTGGTTCCCGCCGGGCAGTAAAAACGTTGAAAATTATGAAAACCGTTACGCTCCAGACGAAGAACTTTACCCAGCTAGTAATGGTGGATATTATAATAGAAATGTTTACAGTGAAAAATATTTTCAAGGTCACCCCAATGTTCTTAAATTTTATGATTTACCTTCATTAGATAAGACACAAAAGGCACAAATTAGATATAACCAAAGTTTAGATGAAAGGAAAACAGAAAAAAAAGTTGTCACAGATGCTTCACAATCTCTAATAGGAAGAAGTTATGGAGGGAACTCCCGAAAGAATTCCGAATCTGAAACAACATACAGAGCGTTCGGTGAAGATGATTCGGACGATGATAATTACGGTGATGAAGGTGGCTATGATGAGTTGCAAGCAATGCAACCGCAGAGACAAAGACCTAAACACCAATACGAAAGGCCTAATTTTGACACCGATCCTACCAGAACGTTAGCTCGCTTAACATCTTTTAGGCATGGACAGAATATTCTCAGTGGTGCACAAGGATCACACGGGCCTTCTATTTTACCTACAGCCCCCCATCCCCGAATTGATTCCGTGACGCGGTAGTATCACGCCTTGCCGGTTTTCGGCGATTTGTGCCAAACGGACGTATAGACCGATGTTTCTTGATAGTGTACTATAAATAGTGACATCGTTAAAATCGCTGTTCTTCCGCACCTTGTGTTAGAAATAAAGACTATCATACATAGTTTTACTTTTGCGATATAGAAGCTTTTTTAGCTATTCTGTAATTCTATGAAAAATTGTAAACTTATTTTATTTCAAGCCTAATACTTATTTTTAATATCTTTAAAAATAATTTATAATATAGTGTCATTGATTATAATAATATTATTTATTATGTTCTACGGAAAATTTAGCTAGTCTGATGTAAACGTAAACACTTGTAAATTATGTACATAACAACTGTTAGTCGATTATTAAAATTCTTATGGTCAAAATAATTAAAATAAGTATGTAAATTACTAAAAAATGTTTAATGTGTTATTGATTGGATTAATTAAATTAATTTAGTCCGCAAATATCAATAAACGAATTTGTGAAATATAATATCACTAGATTAAGTTAACTTATAGAAACTGAAAGAGTAAAAGCTTGGCAATAATTTGAATAACGTAAAATTCAATGTTGTGTAAATAGTGATTTAGATACTACTTCATTTAGTATTCATGTGTTAGTGGTATGTCAAAGAGAAGTAGGTATTATACTGTAGCACTTTCTAGGCTTCAAAATAATAATGGAAACGTACTAGATATTTTCAATGAAGAATATGAACCTTTAAACGTATCAGCTAAACATTGTGAAGAAATTCTTTAGGGATAGGAGAAAAATAGGCGAATAAATATTGTTGTTAGAATGAAAAATATTGGATGGAAGATGGAAATTCTTTATGGAAATTCAATTCAAACGAAGTTTAATTAAAACTAATTCATAAACATAATTAAAACTAAGGACAACTTCATTACTTTTATTCTGACTTCACATTGCACACTATCGTTTTTGTGAGTTGTCACATTGTATATATAATTGAATTTAAACAAAACAATAATAACAATCTACGTAAATACTATTTATACTTATGTACTCGTCTTTCTTTTTCTTCAATCCCGATTGCAGGAAACTAAAATACACTACGTAATTAAATTTATTAAACTTGTATAACTTAGGAATGATGATCTATTTTCTTATAAAATCTTCGTGTTAAATTTGTTTCATGTGCCATATTAATGTTTCCTATTTGTAGCAAAGTAAAATTGGAGTTGTGAAATGAAATCCAGTAGAAACTTACGGGAGAATTAAACTACGTAAGGTAATGTGATATGTATAGCCACTTGTTATTAAATATAGCACTACTTGTATCATTGCATATCATTTATAGATACATAATAATTGCAAAACGTTATTTTAAAAGTACGCTGCTATAAGTATTTTATACATAAGTCTTCGTAGACCTTTAGCCCATGGCAACTTTTGATTCAATACTCCGTATAATATATAAACTATTGAAAAATCCAACAGCAATAACGAAATTTTCGAAAATACAAATAAAATTATGGTCACTTTTAATTACACTTCTGTGATTGCGAATTCAATAATAAATTTTAGTTCAATAAAATGTTATGTATTATTGCTCGACTTGCATAAATAAAATGAGATTTCTAAGATCAGTTACAACTCATACCTATCTGTTCTCAGGTCATTTGATTTTAAACATTTCATTTCGAAAAAGTATAGTAAGTAATTTAGGTAAGTAAACCGCTTGCTTCTTAATTTTTTTATCTATATTTATTTGATCTTTAAAGCCTTATTCTATGAAACTATAAAAGTTCAAGGTTCCGTTAAGTCCCCTATTACTTATTCCATAAATAATGTAAGTCACACTGATATGATATTCGATCTTTCATGAAGTTCAAAGTTGATAATGTTTTATTACAATATCTTTTAATAGTTTTTCAAAACCTATTATATCTAAGAACATATCCTCATATCTGATGAAACTAATAATTTATACATTCAAGAAATCACGCCTTGGATAGAGTTTTCTGAAATTAAAATTACTGTACACGTGTGTATATAAGGTATATGTGCCATGGGCTATTAATATTGTAAATATGTAAATCAAATTGATCCCGTTTTGTACTACGATAGAATCAGTGCGCTTGTGTTTCACCATTTTATTAATTTAACATCAACTGTATTCCATTTCTATTCTTTATATTTAAGTAAACTAGTATTTAATTTAAAGATATTTTTGGCTTTGCTTTACATGGATATTACGCAAAAACCCGTACTATATAGATTAATATCGCTTAGAAAGTTAATGCACAATGTAGCATAAAACAGAAGCAAACTTGTTAAAACATCATAATTTGAATAGTTTACCTATATATTAAAGAAAGTTATAATATCGTCTTATTACATTTACAATTATTTATTTACATATTAGAAAATGTACATCACATATAAACTTGCTTCAGTTAATTTTTAGTTAAAATTTGCTATCTAAGCGTTATTGATCTAAAATATTAAAGAATTACTTAATTCTATTTAAGTATTATTGACAGACTGTTGTAATAAAGTAATGTTTTTACTCACAACCATCTAACTATTTACATTATCGATAAAATTATTATAAATCCTGATTATACCTACAAAGTACCTATAAAGAGATAGCGCACAATAATCAAAAATTTAGAAAGTCTATCGCAGAGCAATGCGTAACGTTAGTTAGCTAAAAAATATTAAACATAGATACGGCTTTCCTTATTCAAAATGCAAAAATCTTCTAGTTCCTATTTTTGCGCATTGTTACATTGTAGGTAAGTACATAAGTTTCGACTTTTCATTTAGAACGTAAAGTCTTCAAACTATTCGAAAGGAAAGTATAGGTTGTTCATAGTTTGTGTGTTTGGCGTGGCAGAAATTCCTTGAAGGTGACTTAGTCTTCTTCATGACGATATCCAAAAGTGGATTTCTATTGGTTGTAGAGAGATAGCAAGATGCGTTATAAAATAGTATAGATACTCGCAAAGTATGAGAAATGGAATGCGGCATATAAGTGTTATTGATCTTGTAACTTCTTCACGTTATGAAAGAGACAGAGACTATATTTGCCTCTGGTGAATTCTATGAATACAAATTGAGGTATAAACTAAAGTAGCAGCTTGTTATCACTTCTTCCGTCCCCTATCTTGTTTCTCCTTTCGGACAGAACTAATATGCTACCTCCATCTGGATTGTGGGTAACACATCCCAGGAATTTTCCAAAAATATACAGCCTCACCGGTTTTTATAGGCAAATATACAGTGCCTACCCGGGCTTTGAACGCGATATCCTCGTCTTCACAATCTTACAAATCGGCTATCACGTAATCAAACTGTGTCAAATTATCCTTAAGATGATGAGTTTTTTGTCTTATTTGTGCTCAGTAAAGTCTTAATTGCACATTCCTACTTTACGTGTCTATCATGGATTCTACTAACCTGAAAAAACTAAAACTAAAATTAGATTAGATGACCCATTCTTAGTTTTGCAAGGCAATTTAATTTTAAACTAAGTTTCAAAATTACCGAAATAAAAATATCCAACTTCACGACTATCAAATAATTGCATCGGATGAAGTGAACATTAATCATACATACTCTATCCGTATACCGTAAACCAACATAACTCAAATCTGTAAAGAATATGTAGTAGCTAGCTATAAAAGTATATATAGAAAGTATACATTTAAGGAATTATGTTGATGACCACACTTAATACTATAATAGAAATGTTTATACGCAAAAATTTAAAGTATACTTTATAAATAGTATGTAAAGGCCTATTTTCGTGTGATGAGATACAGTTATGTTATTGCAACTTAAACATTTGAATGTCACAATAATCGAGACCCTATTTTGATTTTGTAACGGTCTTTGAATACCTATTTTTAATAAAATAATTTAATTACTAATTTATAATTTTATTTATTACCTTAACATTCTAATCGACAAAGCTATCCTTAACGCAATGATATCCTATTAAAAAGGCGAGATAAGAAATATTAAAAACAAATTAATTGACAGGCCCGTTGGCTCAGTGGGTAGTGACCCTGCCGTCAGCTCCGCGGGTTGCGGGTTCGATTCCTGCCGAGGGCCACCATTTTCTATTAACAATTTGGTGGTTCTTCGAGCCTGGGTGTATATTTGTATTTAAGTATGTATTTAAAATTATATATGTAATATATCTTCCATCACCCATTACACAAGTATTAAGTTACGTACTTTGGGGTCGGATGACCGTGTGTGTGTAAGCGTCCCATATATTTATATATTTAAATGACACCGTGATTTATGATTAAGGAAATCACGCAGCCAAATAAGAAGCTCACGTGTCTGAAAATTTTATAGCCTATTTTGAAATCACTCAATCAAAGTATTATAATAGCTGGACATCTGTCTAGAATTTGGTGCCAAAATTTTTGAAAAAAAAGCAAAAGTGCAATTTTTATTTATCTAGAGGACATTGCAACTTCACTTAAAAGTCCACGCAAATCTATAAATATTATTGATTTACTGTTTTAAAAATAACAAAGTAATATTTCTACTTGCCAAGGTCTAATACCATCCTAGAATAATAATTGATAATTTTACAGTATTATTGAATATTTTTTGATCCAGATCATAAATGATTGCTTGCCCTCTACTCTGTTGTTTTTAAAATAAGCCAATGGCTAAAAAATGCGTTTTTTATGTACAGGTTAAAAACACCTATAATGCATTGATAAGCATAAAGAATTGCCCAAGTTGCTAGATAGAGAGTTCGAAGTTATTTAAAGCGGTAGAAAATAAAACAAAAAAGTTCCATAATAGAAGTCTTATCTTTGCATGAGCTTGATCCTAAACTTCTATATTTATTTCTTATTTATATTAGCGTCCTATCGTAACGTATTCAATTATAAAATCATATTTTATTCTTTTATAATTGAATACGTTAATCTCATGAATTCTTATTGGTTTTAAAAAAATATTAGAAATCTTTTATATTCGGCTACAAAACCAGTTGTCGTTTTTCTTCTTTTTTTATACACTTCCATCAATTTCAATATCTTTTAACGTACTGATTGGCATTAATTGCCATATAAAGATACCTCTAATGTTACGTATTCATTCTTTATTTCCAACAGTGTATAATATACGATGTATGTTCTTTAATTGTTATACTCGCACAACTCATTCTAGAGTTTTTACATTTACCATCAACAGTTTAATGACAATATTCAGTTTTCAATAAACATGAACAGTTCAATTTCGAAATTATTAAATAAACAAAGCCACCACAGGAGCCAAATGTTGGCTTGCTCTGAATAAATAAAGAGAAATTAAATTGAAACGAATGTAATGTATCCGCATTGTATCCGTGCTATTGTCATCGCATTTCAATTTATGAGGTAGCAATTCATAAGCCAAATCTGTGTTCGACACTCGTCGTAAGTACATTATTGGCGGATATTTAGCATCCGCTTGTGGTCCAGCCGGCTTGTCTGTTAATGCCTGATAACATACTAAATCATATTAAGGATTGCCACACGCGAAAGGCATAATATTGTGGTAGACTTCTTTGTCTTCTCTTCAGACGATTTTTTGAGATTGTTTTGTAGCATTTGAATTCAGTAACTTTCTTCTTCTTGAGGTTGGAGGATTACCAGCTACCGGCATTGCATTTTCCTTTCCTTGATACTACTTCAATCGGTTGAATCTTAGAATCATGCAAATCTACTTATAGCCACTACCATCACAAGATCACTTTGAGATATGTCAGTGATTCTAGTACATTGAAGATGAGATTTAGTAATCATTTATTGTACTATGTCTAAGGACTATTTTATCGCGAATACTGCAAAATAAACTTATTAACACTTTTGTACTAGGATTTTCGCAAAGTAATGCCTTATTATATTACATGCTGTGTGGTATTCGGCTGAGTAGAATAGAACACCCTCATTTCTTACCGAGGTGTCGCAAAAGGCGACTAAGGTATGTCAACCCGCAGTCTGGTATCCGGCTGAGTAGAATAGACCACCCTCATTTCTTAGCGAGGTGTCGTAGCAGGCGACTAAGGCAAGTTGGCCGTCCGTGTGTGTAAGCTGTACCAGTAACCAATAAGTAAGTTGATGTCAGGCAGGCGGAAAGTCGTAAAATACGTAGCCAAATCATGTGACAACATGTTTGTAACATGTTGTGCCGACAATGTTGGGGTAAGTATTACTAGTAAAAAAAAAAATATTACTAGTACTAGTATCTTAGTATAAAATATTCAGTGTCTATAGACAAACCATGTTAAGAGTGTATCGCTTAAGGAGTAAGTGGTTCACCAGAGCAGAGTTAGGTAGTTTGCGGTGTTGTTAGTGATGCAAACATGCAAACACAAAGCTTAAATAACTTTTAGCAACGCTACTAATTCACTAGTAATTATGTATTTCTCTTACTCTTTCTTCGCCAGTGAATCGTTAATTAAGCAATCGAGCAACTCGTGATAGCCGAACGGATGAACGAACAAGATAACCTTTGTTCCGAGTTTAAACTAACGAAGGAAACTATGTATACCTAATGACTATATAAAATTTATTTTACTTGTCTTAATCTAAGTAAAACTTATGTTCATAATTTTTTATTTCATTTAAAATAAAAATGTACAAGCTATAAACGCCTTAAATTACTTACACGCTACTACTATACAAATCATTTGTTCTTAGTTGATATATATTACAATTAATAACGCCCCTTTCTGTGAAAGAAACACAATCATGAAACCTGCATCGCTCTGAAAAAATTCTGGGCTATTATTACCTATCTGCATTTGATGAGCTGGTAGCGTGCTAGAGCACTTAGAACTCTAATCCTTCTTTCACCATTGCCCTGCTGTGGGTTATTAACAGATCGCTACAATACAATCACAAAACATAATGTTACGTGTACGCACCCTTAAATAAAAGGGATATCAATAGCGATCGCGGATGCCATTCCTCTTCCTAAATACGGAATGAATGACATTTTCAATTGAAAGTGGTGTCATTGAACCAATCGAATATTCGTATGAACACAAATTGCCAGTGATAGGAAAATCATGTACAAACATTGATTTTTTTGCGTACAACGCTGAAACAGCGCTTTTGTACAATAAAAATAAAAAGCAATCAGTACGAATCTATGTAACGGATAAATTTTTTTAGAGTGCAGAACATAGTCGCCAAAAATGAACACATTTGAGATTATTTATTATACTAAAAAAAAATGCGACTTAGCCATGTCCTTTGTAAGATTTTATTAATGTAATTGTATATATTCAAAATCTACCACGGAGTATTAGGATGCATCTTTATATATTCAGATGCTACCGCAAAATTACTTGTGGAAAATAAAATAAGGTCTGAAACCTGGTTTGGCAATTACCTATGGGATTCTAAGAAAACTCAGAGTCATATTTAAACATACGAAAGATTTACTAAAATGTTTTCAGATTCATTAATCATTTGCTCTTTAGACAGCGTTGTCGGGTTTGGAATATCCTCGTCCTAACTTAACCTTATATACGGATTTTTAGGATCGTAGATTTGTATACTACGAGAAGATTACCATTCGCAATAAGTTATCTACAAAAACAAGGCCAGCGTTTACCACAAGGTAAAAGAAAGAGTTTGGTTGATAACATTTTTATAACCTCCATAATACCATATATCAAATATAAAGGGATTCACACTCTCGAAAATTTTTGACTGTTCGTAAAATATTATCGGTGTCGTTACAAAGTAAATACCCAATGGCCAAGCCCTGAAAACCTTGTTTTTATAGCCCATCTCTACACTAATACACACGTTCACTATTACAAACCCAACAATCGTTTCGCCCCGCAACCGAAGCATCATCAGGAGATTTTGTCGTGGAGCCTATCTCCTGATGATGCTTCGGTTGCAGGGCGAAACTAGTACTGAGTTTGTGATAGTGAACGTGTGTAGTGCTTGTGTATTGTGGTGGCAGTGGTGGAGGTTTGTGCATGTGTTTTTACGAATCCTGCATGTAACGGATATGAAAAAAACGGATAGTCCACTATACATTTAGCACTATATATATATTCTATTTACTGTAAAGCGGATTATAGCAAAATAATTTTATTATTACTTTCGTATTATGGATCTCCGCAAAGTAACGCCTAATTCTATAAATTATTGATAAAAGTTCTTGTAGTTCCTTTGCTTTAATAAACGTAAAACCATCACAGTCGTGCTTGCCAAAAAGGCATCAGAATACTTGTCAATGACGAGAAGAGTAGTGAAAATTCTATCTTATTTCATTGTATTTATATGATCTTTCAGCCCAAAGCGAATAGGAATCCCGGAAAAACCTCACTACAGTTTGCGTAGCCTAAGGATGAGAACGGGTAAGCATATGCAATTATTTATTATTTATTATCTTCTCACAATTAAAATGAATTCTAGATTTACAAAGACTTACGGTCTTACTTATAAAAAATCGATTAATCACTGAGTAAACAATTACTTAACTAACAAATACTTAAATGATTAAACAGTTGTTTAACTTTTGTTACTTATAAACGTTACTTTAGATGCAATTAGTTAATATTCGTACAAAATATTTTATTGAACAAAAGACCGAATGAAATTGTGATATTATTAATTTTTAGTCTGTAGCGACACAGACTGTTGTCAAATTAATAAAGGGTTAATTTTGTTATTGGTTTATGTTGATGCTCAAAACCGACAAAACTTGTTTTAAGTTTCCTTTGATTAAAATAACTAATTTTAAAACTTTTAACATGGATATTGTAAAAAAAAGAAAATAAGCAATATAACAGAACCAACCACTTTGCTATAATCCGCACGGGTTAAGTGAATGCATGCAAAGCCAATGTGTATGAAGCAGGCAAAATCTACGCACCTTATACATGCAGGACCAGCCACCACATGCACCCCAAGGCGCAATTCACCAGCAAAAACGCACACAAAAGCAGCACACACACCCACCACCACAATCTCGACGATCGTTTCGCCCCGAAACCGAAGCATCATCAGGAGGATAGGCTCCACGACAAAAATCGTACTGCAGTACGATTTTTGTCCGCAAAGTAACGCCTGCTTCTATAAATCATTTAAAAAAGAAAATATTAATTTGTTGAAATTACAAAGCGATCGGTTTATACGTATAACAATTGTATTAATTATATTGATTCCTAATCACTTCGTGGTGCCCCAGTAGCGTATCACGGTCATCATTTGCATGTCAACTGCTATACAGCTCGTATGTCCACCTCCAATATCGACTTTTAATATTTTCTTTGCAAAATCTGTAATTGCGCCGGACGTCGTCCATTTTTTCCAATAGATTTATTTTAATTTTATACAATTTTGTGCGCCTTTATCGAAAATTATTAATCTTGTCTAAATCATGATGAAATGAACTTAAATCGTTTTCAAAAACATCCATTCTTCCATTTAGATAGTATATCTCGGCGCGTAGCTGAGCGACTTATCGGCGTCCATAACTTCTTCACACGATTCAACCAAAACCACAAGAAACTCAATGTAAATTAGTTTAATTTTATACACAGTCCTAATTTTCTTAATAATAATCGTTACTTAGCAACCAGCGGTTCCTCTCTTAATTCATGCTATTTACAATCGATTCAATTACAACTTTCTAATATAAATAGTATTAACAAATATAAATTATAAATACAGCCACTTTTTCAATTTAAACACTGTTTCTTTTATTACTCAATTTATCTCATAATATTTAAATATTTCATTCAATATAAGACTTAGCAAGCGGACGGAAATGCGTCATAATAACGTTCAGTTATTTATTATAGAAACCAAGGAAATGTAAAGTATTGTTTTAAAACATAAAGCCAGTATTAAACCAAATGTTACAGTTTGATATTTATAAGCGTTGCTAGATGGCACTATTTAACGGCGCCCACATATACATAGCAATATATCGCGATTCGTGTAACGGGCAGAGCGATACCAAAATCAGCTGTTACACCAACGCTATTGCTTAGACAATCGTTAAACAACGTCCTAGTGGTGTTTATTTTGACAACTACTGAAGCAGCGGTTTAAACAGTGTTTAAAGTTAATTATCGTTTATAAGTAAAATAGTTTCTTAACTAAACAGTAACTAATAACTTAAATTGAATTAAAGTTTACAAGTAAGGCTGTAAGTTTTTATAGAGGAGGCTTTAACGCTTTAGTTAATGCTAATGCAGTCGCGGATACAAGAGTTGAATATAAATTTCATGTTTGGTGCCGCAGGTAAAAGCTAGTGTTAGGCCAACTATCTCCCTTTCGTTACAGTTTTGCATATTTTTTTCATTGAATAGTATGTGGAGCGTTGAGGGCGCGGTCGCCTCGGGTATCGTTTTAATTTTCCGCCAGCGTGGAAATTTACACTATATGAATGAACCATCAATTTTAATGAGCTTTAAAAGTTAACTGATCAACGGCCTCGTTGCGCCGGTCTAGGAAAATGTTTCTTCCGTTAGAAAATTATATGCACCGCTAAATGGGAGAAAACTTTTATTCAAAATGTATGGCTATGGTTCGGTTCTTAATTTCTCTTTACTGATTACATTATAAGACAATGCAACAATAAATATTTAGTGATAGAGATTTATTACACTTAATTAAGTAGAATATTCCTTAAGAGGAAATATATAAATTTGAGAAGAAAATTTGTCTTTTTTATTGTCTTTAGTAATGTTTTGTCATCACTGTCTTAGATCGAAATCCACGCGTAATATAAAATCTATGATCGCACATAAACGTTGTGTATGGCCCGTCTATTTATGATGCCCTTAGAATAATAAAGTCATATTTCGCGTTCTTTTTATATAAAAGGATTGTTTGCGAAGTTTTTCATAATTTTAGTATTGAAATAATACTAAAATGTGGCCTCAACGCAAAGGCTCAGAATAATTATTTCGCACAGACCAAATCGTGCACACTGTTTAGTTAGGTATAAATTAAAATTTCGATGAGAAACGCCACAAAGCTTGTTATATCGCACTTAAAACGTCTCATCTCGAAATACTTACAAGTACGCGTAATATTTTCGCATGGCTCTATTTTCACAAGCAATTACTCGGACAGGTATTTTGAAAGCAGGGTCCGCCACTCAGGCTGGCGATTCGGTGACGGATATAATTCAATTAAGAATTAATTGCTTGATTAAGTTGCGTCCTCATCGAGGGGTGTTTTGTTCTGTTATCCGAAATATGATTTCGAAGGTGTGGCGTTTTTAGGGTCAATTTTGGTAATGGGAAACGTTTGCTGGGCTGTGACGTAGATGGGTTTGCCGTTAATTTATGTATAATAGCAGATCGGTAGGACGGTGAACTTTGGCTAGTTTTCTATTTTTAGAAACATTAATTAATTTGGAACAAACTGTATCTAATAATTCGTTCTCGTCAATTAAAGCGTTAAATTGCCTTCAATTTTGTACTATGTATTTTTTGTGTAAAATTGTACTATGCATTTTTTGTGTCACCGATGTTAAAACAAAGATTTATCCTATATGTTATTGGTATATACCTAGACTCAATTCTATCAAGTTTTATCAAAAATTTTGATCGAGTGTATTCGCCTTGAAAGCGAAACAGTCAGGAAAACGGACTTTCGCATTCAAAATATTAGTGTGAATTCGCTTCTGCCAGCAATTTTATATGGATTATTTTTAGTGTAAAAGTTAAGATACAATTATTTTGCTATAATTCGCGTTTTGTGTAACACTTCACAAACGCGGATTATAGCCAAATAATTCTATCATAATCTTTGTACCATGAAATTCCGTAAAGTAAGGCCTTCTCCTATATATTATTTCATTTAAGTCCTAAAAAAAACCCTATACGTTATCGGTTGTAAAATATCTTTACCAAATTTAATCTTTTTTTTATGAGTTTTATTCAAAGCCCAGTTGTGTTTGATACATAATTAATTTTTCAAGAGTTAGTGAAACCAAATTCCAGACTGGGACGAGGGAGATTCCACGAAAAAGCAAGACTATCGCGCCAAAATCGGGACGTGTCCATAACACAACTGTTAACTTTCTTATTTTGGCGACAGATGACCGTGTGTGTAATTGTCCTATATATTTATTTATAATACAGGGCGAAAAAAGCATGAGAAGAAAATCTTGGTCCAAACCATTCAACAAAGGCGGTTCGTTTTAATTTATGTACCCGTTGTATAAGCATGTAACACATGAAAAATTAACCAACCTCGGTCCATACATTTACGCTGTACATTTAAGAGCATATCAGTAATTACCTACTTAAATTTTAAAGTCTGCGTCTAATTAGCAAAACATAAAACGCATATAAAATTTCCTCTCATGTAGGAAAAAGGGCAGGATAATATACGGCTGCCCTTAAGTCCAAAGTGCCCTTAATACTGTGCTTAAGTGAGCGAGGTACAGAGATGTTCAGAGGCTTTTCGGGCCCAACACTTCTAAGCCTTTTAATATCGTACCCTCAGTAGGCCTTTCATCGGATCTCTTGTAATGTTCTTTACTTTTTTAATGGTATTCGACGCTGAAACTGTTAAAGTTTGCCTTTATGTAATTGATATTTCTACTTTGATATGTGATTGGGGTGCTCATAGCCGTTTATTGCGTACTCTTGTTGGGGTTTTTATTTTGGTTCAATAATGTGCGAAATTTTAAGAGTAGTATATCTAATATAGATGGCGGTGTATATTACAGATTCCGATGATTGATCTAAAATTACCTCGTATATTTAGATTTTTAGATAGAAAGATATTAGATATTAACTATTATAAAATAATTTAGGTATGGTATATTCAAATATTACACCGTGTGGTATCCAGCTGAATAGAATAGACTACCCTCATTTCTTGCCGAGGTGTTGTAAAAGGCGACTAGGGTAAGTCGACCCTTCGTGTGGTATCTGGCTAAGTAGCATAGACCACCGTCATTCCTTACCTGGGTGTTGTAAAATGCGACTAAGGTAAGTCGTCCCGCCGTGTGGTATCTGGCTGAGTAGAATAGACCAGCCACATTTCTTACCAAGGTGTCATAAAATACGACTAAGGTAAGTTGACGTCAGGCAGGCGGCCGGTCGTAAAATACATAGCCGAAACATGTGACATCATGTTTATAACATGTTGTGCTGCCCCACTTAGAGTGGGATAAGGACATGAGGTTGCTGGTGTATTCTAATGTTATATAAGAGTATTGAGTTATAAATAATAGGGCTAACATAGCGATAAACACTTATAGAGGCCTTTTACTTTAAAGAGATATAAATGAGCAAAATTATTTTTGGATACCATATTTATTTATTTAACACATTTACTTACAACATGGTTATGAGGATAAAAAAAAAGTAAAGTAACAGCCTGTTACTATGCCCACTGCTGGGCTAAGGCCTCCTCTCTCCGTTTGTGGAAAGAAGGGTTGGAGCTAGGACCTACCACGCTGCTCCAATGCGGATTGGTAGGTTACACATATCTCCAGAATTCGCTAGAGACATGCAGGTTTCCTCACGATGTTTTCCTTCACCGAAAAGCGTGTGATAAATTGCAATTACCAATTAGACACATGAGTTTTAATAGAAAAACTCATTGGTGCCTGCCCGGGTTTGAACTCGTGTTCCCCTCGAAAGAGTCGCACGGTCTCACCGCTAGGCTATCACAGCTCAGGTTATGAGGATGCCTTAATAAAAATAAAAAAAATCCCATGCTCCGCTAATTTATATTATATTATATTTTATAAACTATAATATTTATCAATACATTTTCGAGAATGTCATCAAATTAACACATATGTATACGCGACGACACATGCAACACGCGATAAAGCAATGGCATACGTGATTCAGCCTAATTCACTCAATTCCCAGTCATTGTTAGACAGTAACGTCCCATAGTCATAAACTACCGATGACGATTGCTCAAATTTAATCAAGGCAACCCTTTGGAACGATACGCCGCGCTGTAAACTTAGCCCGGCACATGGGCCCGTGCCATACAGTTTTGTAATTTTATTAATGATGTAATAACAGTTCTGTCAGACCCATGTGTGTTGCCATGAGCGATAGAGCAGTCGTTAGCTCGGACGGGTTAATATCGAAGGGTAGAATTGGGGATTATCTATGGCATACTGGTTGTTCTATATAGATATTAAGTGCTCTGCGCATTATTCCTCTTTGAATAAGAGAAAAATGCTAGAGCGACACTTTCTTTGTGGGGCGTTGTTTTGTGAAAATTCTTGATTAAAACGGGGAGGAAATAGGCATTCAGACCTTAAAATTGTGCGTCGGTATTCAAACTATTGAGACTAAAATATTCTGTCCGGATCTTTACATAATACCTACCATTTTTGTTTACATTTAAGGATACAAATTGATATCGCTTTCCTCGGTTTTTATTATACTAATATACTCCTTTCATAAAAAACGATGATCGAATAATATTATTATAATTTACTATTCAATCTTAATATTTTATCTAACAATCATAACGAATATAGTACATATAGCAAAATTATCTTTTTTTAAATGGTTCAACAGTTTTTTTTTAATTTGATGCTTCATATCCTATAAAACGTTTTTAACAATACTTTCACAATATTCTTAATATCGACTTAATATATTAGTATTATTTAAATCTATCGTATTCTATGGTCGTTGATATTAAGAAGATAAATTTATCGAATATGTAAAATTACCTATAAATAAATAAATATATGGGACATTTACACACACGGTCGTCCGTCCCCAAAGTAAGTAACTTAATACTTGTGTTATAGGTGACGGACAACTGGTAGATATACTACATATGTATATAAGTTTAAATACATACTTAAATACAAATACACACCCAGGCTCGAAGAATCAACAATTTGTTTATAGAAAATGTTGGCCCTCGGCGGGAATCGAGCCCGCAACCCGTGAAGCTGAAGGCAGGCTGAACCCACTGCGCCAACGGGCCAGTCAATAGAAATAGTATAGAAGTATTTCTAATAATAAAATAACTTTAAAGGTTTATATATAATCCGAAAACGCTAGACTCTGAACGTTAAAGCGAACAAATTGATCGCGCAAAGTGGTTTTAGGATCTTTCGATAATTTTTAAGGCGCAATTCTAACTCGATTTGTAAGGCTCTGCTCGTTTTTCAAGAAAGTTTCAAAACTTTAATGTCGTCAAGTTCCTGAGTAATTGAGTCTGTAGTCGACAATGCCGGTAATCTCCGACGAGCGACGACCTAGCCATTTATTGTTATGTCGGAAAGTTTCAAAGTTGCTCTCAAGTCGCAAATTGTGGCAATTTTGTGTATACAAGTTGAGAGCGCAAATTTGTCTACGTTATAACAAGCGACTTTTTATCAGGCTGTATTAATTATTCAATAGTAATACAACTTTTAAATTCCTTTTAGAATAATTTTTACGAATCTTTGAACAGAAAAATATCGAAATTTAATACGATTCGAATGTTTTTCAAGTCTTGCAGTTATACAAAATGTTTCCCTAGGAATTTTTAGTCTGTATTATATTTTTGTTGAGGAACTTTTTTTTATAATAGCTTATTATACAATATTTTTTGTTCCCATTTGAGTTTTTCCATCCGGTTTAATTATGCTAAATTTAATCAATATCGATCCTACAGATTAACCTTAAGAGCGTAATAGACAGAAATATACATTTTTATATTTATAACTTTAGTGTGGATTCAATATTGAATAGCTATTGCTTGGTTGGTTATTTGCTATACGTTTGTTATTGCTTGGTTTTGCTATTGTTTTTGTTGTTGGTTGGTTATAGCTTGGTTGGTTCATTTGCAGTCAAAAATTATATATAGGGAGAAAAAATGAGTGTAAAGCCTTGGAAGAAACGTAGTATATTGGGCATCATAGACAATGAAGCAACAGAATTCGCAAAAAGCGCATTTGCTAGACGAACGCCCCAAAATATGAAAGAAAAGGAAAAAATTATTTATTTATAATTTGAAAAAGCGACTTATCATGAGAAAAGAACCCTACTTTCTTGATGGTAGTTAAGCACTGACTTATCATCTGGCTCTTATCTGTTAAAATAAAATGCATTTATTATTTACAATTTATTTCCATTGAAGGTTTAATAAAATAAATAATTATGTACGAAAAACATGTTTATATTCAAAAAACACGAGTTGTAAAAAGTAGCCTCAATTTATATTGTTAACATATAGGTGTAACACAATGTAGCTCATGTATTTTCCTGGCTGCAATAACAGATGGCGCCACTAGTACTTAACTCTGCGCTATAAAAGTGCTTTTGTACATACAGTTACATAAGAAGTCCCAATACAAAATATTCGTTGGATCGACATCGCCCACCAAATCCTTAGGTTTTAAAGTGCATCCTACTGGAACATTACACCTAAGTGATATTGTAACAGGTGCATCTTTCTGTACATCCATTCTTGGAATGCTGTGAAGTCCCGTTCGCGATACTCTGTGTATAAGTAAATAAACTACTATCCTGTCGCTTGTACGTATGTATTTTTCCCCGTCCGTACGTCGTTCCGGTTTTACGTGTTACATAGGTAATTTTAAATTTCAATAGATAAAACAAAATACAAATATAATATTTATCTTAAGGCTTACTCGCTAAAGTGATAATACAAAATTTAAACTGCGTTTATTATGAAAATACAGTAACAGTACAGGATTTATTAAAAAAAAGAAATATTGCATTTTGTCTCTTGAGGAGTGAATAACACTGTTTAAAATGCAATTGTATTATATTTAAGCACATTGCACCTACACTTTGACTTGTTTCAGTAAATACGTTTTTGATGCTGTCAGGCAAGGGTGCGTGCATACTTGTCATAAATTAGGAACCGATGTCGTTAGAGCGGCTTAGTTGTTTTGCTTAAGTTCGTAGCAACTCACACCCCTCATATGAAACCTAGACACGAAAGTGAAGACGTAAAATATTATATTGAGTCTAACAGATAGAGCACTAGCAACGTAGCTAAAAAAGGTACCGTACAACTTAAAAAGACGTGTGAAAAGTTTAAGAATTATACTATTATGCATAAGCAAGTCAGTTTTTAACAACATCTACATGTAATTTGTGTTAATAATTCGTTCAAAAGGACTCACGGTCATAATTTACTGGTAAACTCGCATAAAAAAAGCAAACTTTTAAAAGACTATTGGATGCTAGACAAGTAGTAAAATTGCTGGGAAAGTGAAAAATTGTGCTAGAAAATTATGAACTATCCTCCTATTTTATAAAAAAAAAACTATACAAAAAAAATATACTAGCTTAGGATGAGGCTTCACCCGCGTTCACCCGTGGAATTCAAAATTGTAAATATAAAAGTAGTTATTGTAAGTTAACCATATTACTTTAATGTACTGTTGGTTTACTTGGCAACCACAGCTGAAGCTGCCGACGGGAGTTTTTTTTTACAACTACGCGACCTCTTCAACCAACAATAATTCCCGAAGAATTGCACTACCTTTTAGTAAAATCCATACGAAAATCGGTTCAGTAGATTTTAAGCAAAGCGATCACATACAGACAGACAGCTTTTGAGGACTTTGAGACTTTGTTGCATAATAAGTATAGATATATAAATTTGGTTATTTAGCGGACTTTATATTTTAGCAGACGACTAGCTAGCACAATACAAAATGAGTAGACGTCATAAAACGTATAAAGAAAATAACATGAACTAGCTGTATTCGGACACCAAAATAAAGTGTATTTATGTAAGTTTTTTTTATGAACTAAATGAAGAGTGGCTGAAAATTTCGATAACATTCGTCGTATATTTAATTGCATTAGCTAACGAAGTAAGCATGTTTGAGCAACAAAGGGAATGGTAAAAATAATCTTGTATATTGTGCTGTTAGCGATGTCGCCAGCAGATAAGTGTGCACCATCCATCATTGCATTAGAGGGGACGCAATATTTATTGATTTTTACCAATTTTCGCCCATCCGACTACCGATAGCCGGTACATGGAGAGTTAAAAGGATTTCGGCTCTTTGTAACACAAAGTTTTGATATTGAATTAAAAATAGCGGCAACAGATTTTGTTTGGTAAAAAATTTGTTTCGTCAATTTTGTATTGCTATGTTAATTATCATGTCAGACTAGCTGCATCCCATTGTATAAGCCAAAGTTTAAGCTTGAAGTAAGGGCCTTACCGTCCCACTTCTGGGACTCTACAATCTATGCTTCTTCTATTCTTTTAAAGAGAAAGATTAGAACTTAAGACCTATCATGCGGATCCAATTCAGGAAATCTCGGGAATTACGCAGATTTAATCGTTTAATCGTTTCCTTTACCAGATCATTACAAAAAAATAAGGCACATAATTTTTTTAGAAACACTCATTGTTGCCTGCTCGGGTTTTCAACCCAAAATCCTTTAGTCATATGGCCTAGTTTGACTTCTTCCGGAATAAAAACTATTATTTACGTTATCTCAAGCTTAGAACTATATGGTTGAAATGATACTATAGTTAAAACATTCACACACATTCAAAAATTTACACTTTTATTTTAAAAATAGGGTTGTATTACGCAAAGCCATTATAGAATCTTAAAACTGTAGTGATGGTGATATACTCTAAAGAGTGTACCTGCATGACTGTACTCATATTATACATCCGTAACAGGCGTAAATATGTTGATAAGTCGACTTACATCCTTTCATATGTTTATTCATATTAGGCATTATGTTGATAAGTCAACTTATGCTCTTTGATATGTTTAGTTATAATAGGCAATAGGTTTGCCTAATATATATGGTGACTGTTTCAGTGAAGTCGATAAGTGTTTTATATCGCACATAAAAACTTATGAATATTTAAATAACTCTCTTAAACGTATACTAAACGTAAACCTGTCTATAGCTGACTTGAAAAGTGTGCTCTTAGGACTATAGAGTATGAGTAAGTCTGCAATATGCGTTAATCTTATAGAATAAGATAGTCATGATACTGCAAATACTCGTAAATAAACGAGCACAGTTGTTATTCTCAATACTTTATGCAAATATGTCAACTACTCCGTGTTTATTACTGCTTTACCCTCTACCACGTCTTTGTCTTACCGGCATCTCATTTCAAAATGAAAACAAAATTCTGATTTGCATGTGCAAATAACGCCGTAGTGAAACCCAAATAGTAATTTGGCACACAATGGAGAGTCAGCTGCGTTTGTCCTCGATGAAGAAGGGACAAGAATTAGACAATAAATTTCTTGTAATGTTATTCAAATTGTACGCCTATAAAACTTAGTTGCCCGGACGTAAATACTTGAATACTAAATAACGGAAAAAAACACTTAACTTTCCTTTAAGTATATTACCTCGTATTTCTAGGAAGAGTTAGAGTAAGCTGAAACACTAGGTTTTTCCAATAATAAAGAATTAACCAATTATTAAAGAGTTACTACGAAAGAATGCATGCCGGTTGAACTCAGTAGCATCAGAGTATAGAGTATATCGCAACATTGCTGCTGAAAGTGTGGGCAGAAAACGAAATAAAGTGAGAAAGTTAAGTAACGGTTGGTAGTATTGCTGTTAATAGTAAATGTTTTCACGTCCAATAAACTGCGAGTCTACATCGCAGACCAAAGTCAGGAAACTGAATCTCGCCTATATGGAGTCCAAAAAGAAGTAAACTTTTAAATCTATGAGACGGCAAGTTGTTTTTGAGATGTAGACTCACGTAATTTAATTAAATTAACCATATAACCACGATTACGATTTTCTATTCTTTTAGAGAAGACTCCTAATTTTTCAGGCTATGTATATTTATTTAGACAAATCACATTTCAATAAACCTTAACAATCATAATCCGAATAGCGAAAATTTCCGCAACCAATAACTCACAAATGAAAAGGAATCTAACAATACTTCAGTTCCAACCAAATGCCGAAAACATAAAAATGTCACGTGCATAATGCACCCTATAAATATTATTCCCAATAGATATAGCTAATGCTACTTAGTCTGTCTCAAGAGATGTAGGTCACCATATTATCTATCCCTTTCTGATTCAACTCCCATGTTCATACAATGTTCTGTCACCCATAAAGTTTGGTTTGGAAAACATTTTTGATAAAATAAAGATAGAGAAAAAGCATCCTAATATTTTAGAATAGAAAGTCTAAACTGCCATGGCCGATTTATAAATTGCATATCGCATAATGACAATGATTTGTGCATGCATCTATTTCATAGGGTTTCTAATGTACGAGACATGCGTTTGTACTAAGCACACGAGTGCATGTAATTTATGGGCCAAGAAAGGGTACGAAGTAATCCTTTGTCAACAATATCTTAAATCTTGTGTGCTCAATTAAATATTTTTTTCATTTCTATCGTCCATAAATTTCACTCGTAAATAAAGAAAACAAAAAATAAGATCCATATAAGTTACATTCAAAGTCAGACCAATAAAGTCTAAAAGTACTTAAAAAAAATTTTTTTTGGATAAAATGTTACTCAAATAAATACATTTAGTAGCTTGTTAGTCTAGTTTCGAACGGTACAATGCTAATGGTAGCTGATGGAGTGTACTAATATGGAAAGAGTGCGCAGGATGATAACTTTTATAGGTTGCATGGAGTTGTGCTTGGTGCACAATGCAGTAAATCATAGTGCGATACGGCTCTGTCAAAAAAGGTCGTGCTTCCAAATGCATAGTCAGAACTACACCTGGGCTGTTTGTACATTTAAAATATTGAAAATTCGGCTTTTTCTTTTAATGGACGAAAATGCGTATTCAGCTTCAAAAGTAATTATCACATGGTCTCTCTAGTAGTCTTTTCTTAACCGCGCGTTTGACACAGTTCGATCTCCCGAAGGCCGATCACCCTACAGTTCTGTTTGCACAGTAACCTACATTATAGTGTCGTATGAGGGATGCCATCATTAATGATCACAGCGAGGGTCACATTTTGGGGGATGACAGACCCTCCGTGACGATGAATGCATTTAGCTACGTTTCATCAACTGTAACAATCGTTAAGAAATTTAAGTAAGGACTGCCACACATTACCTATTCATAAGAAATAAAGTGCGGGTTGTTGTTTAAGTAAGAAAATGTCCATTTTTTAAGTTTTTTTTCATGTAGAAATATTACTCACTTCAACTTCTAAATGAGTAATAGAAGTACAGTATAATCTCACTAATCCGGCACTTCTATAGATCGACACGTCCAATAAATAATCCGGCACCTTGGAGCCACCAACTACTGTAAGAGTTGAACCAGATGATGCATTATTTAATGCGTTTTCTTCTGCGCATGTTATGCAGATATTGAAACAAATTTTTGTTTCAATATCTGCATAACATGCGCAGAAGAAAACGGCATATCTGCCAAGGATATTATCATTCTTCGCAACATGCGAGAATAGGTAGGAATAGGTTTTTAGGACTGCAAGTTGCACAAAAACAGACCTCAGTTAAGGATTATTTTAAATAAATGTAAATGTTAATTTAATATATTACATACAATTTATTTCCTCTATGAAATGCTTTATTTTATTACCTATCACTTTTTCACTATAATCGAGTAATCCGAAAATTCCATTAATACGGCATCCTCCGGTTTTTAATAGTGCCGCGTTAGTGTAATAGAGTAATAGAATATATAAATAACCCATTTCACCATATTAAGATCTCATTTCGGACATTAAGTTATTTCAATTGTAAGAAACGTTAACTAGTTTGTGGTATTACTGGTGGTGGTATTCGGTGCAGGCAAATAAACATAATATCGTTAGATCGTTAGTCAGTGAGTATTTGACAAAGTATTATAGTGTCAGAGATCTGTGTTATTTTATTATATTGGCTTAGTAGATATTTCTCTATCTGCCTTGTAATGGTTTGTGTAAGTAGAATCTGTCTCTGCAAAGTTTAAATAATTTAATAAAAGCTTAAATGAAAGAAGTGTTTGCTTGACCCCGATAGTCCCGGTTACCACATTCTATATAACAAAAACAGTTTTTAATCCAGTTTGAACCGGTAATAAACAATGTGCAGTTAACCCAAATCTGTATACTTCCACGACAATTTTGTAAGTTCCAAAAGTCAATACAAACAAGCTTCTTAGAAGTCTGGTCACGTAACGGCTTGGAAGTTTGCATGGTAGCCTATTTTTATATTTCCCCGTCCAAATGAAATCTTATTAACGAAAATTGTTATACGTGGATAAATTTGTATTATTTTCCATATACAGTTGCGTATATTTTAACATTTCATTATTTCTTAAACTCATCAAGACAACATTAATTTGTAGAAACATGAAAAGGCTTTACATTCTTTACTAATAAATACTAATGTTATACTCGTAAATGCGAAAGTCTGTTTGTCAAGGTTTCAGTGCTTATCCATTGTAGCTGTAGTAACATTGATGAAATTTGGTACCATTGAAGATTGTATATACCATACCATACCATACCATAGTATAACCAGCCTGCTTCGCGGGCCTCCATTAATAGATATATGAATTGCAGTTATAAAAAAAAATTTCGATTGTCAACCAACATATACAGTAACATCCGATCAAACTAAAGATTACCTAAAAAAAATATTAAAATCGGTTCAGCTGTTTCGTAGTCTATGAAGGACATACAGACAAACATTCATCTTTGTATATATAGATTTTATATGATATCAAAATGTCCGTTTTTCATTGGGAAACATAAGAAAATAAATATATAAGAAATAATATAACATAAGAACATAAAAATAACATAAGAAAATAATAAGAGCTCATGAATAAGAGCCCCGTATGGGCTTAAAACTAGTACAACATAAATCATAACATGCGATAAAATAAGACGTGAGTATAGCCGGTCTCTCGACATTAATAATACCACTCACGATAGTTTAAATTCAAAAATAAATATAGTGCATAGTTAAGGGTATTTCAACTGTAAAGTTGCCGCGAAATAAGTCGCGGATACCACTAGCTCTAAAAAATTTAACCTGTCTTTCTGCTTATTACGTTTTCACAGTTAATTCCCGTGACAAATATTAATAAAATTTCGAAACATTGACACTTACATACATGGAAATCATACGGTAAACGGATAGAAAAATTGCTATTTTTCATTCGCGAATATGAAACACAGACCTAATACACAAATAAGAGTATATTAAAAATAAAGTCAACGTGGTTGTAAACGCATTTACCACAATTAAGGGTATAAATATGACAGATTATTGCATTCATATCGCGGAATATGATGACCGGACTTCAAAACAACACCGTAAAAGAAGCCGCTGTTATTAAAGGAATATCAGAGCAAGTTCAGCTGCAATTTCAATATCAGATCGAGTCCGTGCCGCTCCATTGTGACCACCGTCCGAGTGGTCGGAAGTGCGCCTGAAGAGCGCAGTGGGCGTCACCGGCCTTTCATTTCTCCCTATACGTATATTCTATTCAAATTTTTACCCTCAGCTCGTTGGGTACGGTCGATGAGTGCTCTAACGTCCGTTCTATGCAATTTGATGGAGCCAACGCGATGCCTATTGAGGATCAATAGGATTGCCCACGACAATGCTGTGATTTAATGGAACCAATCCAATGCTCGTTCATACCCGATCGTACCGTGTTTTTGATTAGTGCAACAGAACTTGTCTATTTTAGGACGTAAATGGAATAAAATACTACTATTTTGGTGTTTTTTTTTACAAATTTTTTGACTGTTTCTTTTTAATTAATAAATACACTTACACTTACACACACGGTCGTCCATCCCCAAAGTAAGTAACTTAATACTTGTGTAATGGGTGACGGACAACTGGTAAATATAATACATATATAGTTTTAAATACATACTTAAATACAAATACACACCCAGGCCCGAAAAACCAACAAATTGTTTATAGAAAATGTTGGCCCTCGGCGGGAATCGAACTCGCGACCCGCGGAGCTGAAGGTAGGGTCACTACCCACTGCGCCAACGGGCCAGTCATTATTGAATTTTTGCGGGACCTTTTCTTCAGTTTTCTTTTTAACGAAATCTTTTATTTTCTGCTCAGTAAAGAACTTTGTAACATGTATTTTATAAGCAAATTGATAAATACAACGGGCTTACAATGACCCTTCACGTCATTTCAAGTACCTTAAAAAAATGTTGATTGAATCCCACCATGTGTTATTTGTATATTTTTATTTGTTACTTACCTAAGAATTTAAGTCAATCTGGATTTAAATACATCATTTTATACTTTACCTCTTTGAAAATATCTGTAAAATTTGTAACTTCCTTATTCATAAAATTGTAAAAAATAGCGGATTTAATTTAAATTCCACAATGGACACTTCACAACTGTGACTATTTCTTTTTAGTCGATCAAACGTATCACTTGTATTAGCTTTATTATTTATTATATGACAACCAAAATCACTAGAATAACATTGTTTACGTTTTGATTTTCAAAATAATAATAACCGAACTTTAAAGTGTGTTCTGGACCCTTTTCAAATTAATCTTTCAATTAAGCCGACGTGCCCATGTGTATCATACCCGCCCACTAATCGTGTACTTAAATTGACGCATTTCATTAAACCAATAAATCTGGCAACAACGACAAACAACCGAACTGAGTTATAACAACGAAGTCAAATTATAGAAGGAGTTTACCACAAGGGGGTGGGAAGGCAACCGACACCGGGCGCGAAACGCGAACGGAATACAGATGCAAGGCTGGAGACTCCTAACTCTCCCAAGATTTTCGAATCGGGATTTTCCTTTCTTTACAATGGGCCTACTCTGGGGGCATATCAATTGCAGGCGGTTATGTCGTTAGAAACTTCCTCGGAGGGTACACCAAAGTCTCATCGATTTCCTGGTTAATGTCGGATATATATTTGAAACGTGTTTCGCTGAATTCGGTTTTCAAAGAAAAAGCTCGCGCCAATATTAGTCTAATATCTATCTATCTATATGCGCTATCCTTAAAAATATTACTAAATATCAGTTATTTTGATTAGATTAGACTATTATATCACTTAGCACTAATTTAGAATTAGCTTTTCATTGCAACATGTTTTTATTTCTCTTTTTTGTATATAAACGTGCAAATTTTGGTTAGCAACTTTATTATTTATTATAAATTCATTATACGTATTTATAATGTAAATGTATACATTTTAGTTTATGCTAATGTTGTGAACTGTTTTGTGTGTCTAATAAAATATTTATTTTTTATAAAATACTTAAATTTAGTATGTTCTTCCGCCATCCATAGTATTATAAATATATTATGAACACTTGTTGTAACTTTTTTTTCTCAATATAGAGAGAGTCGACATCTTAGCCGCACTAAACTATTCCAAACCATGTTAACGACTAAATTTTCACCAAGTATACAAATATTGCATTTAATTTAGGCGTAACTTTGCGGAGATCCATAATACAAAAGTATTAATAAAATTATTTTGCTATAATCCGCAATACAGTAAATAGAAAATATATATAGTGTTAAATGTATAGTGGACTATGCATCTGTATCAGGTATGAAAATACGGATAGTCCACTATATATTTAACAGTGTATATATTTTATATTTACTGTATCGCAGATTATAGCAAAATAATTATATTATTAGTTCAATATTGCAATTAATTTAACTAGTATTCTTGGAGTGCAAACTTGAAAAGGAGCCCAACTATTAATAATAACATTAAGTCATATGCAGTTAAATTCTGCTACGACTGATATAAGAGATATAGGATCTAAAGAAATGGAAAGAAATCTCTTCTCTTACGAGTACTTACAGCTTAAAATATTCATTCGATTCATTTTACAAAAAGATGCATTTTGATCAGTCTTATATTCATTCAAACCATTTAATTCTTAATGGAATGGAGGTGAAATTATTATATAACAGTTGGCGACTTCGGTTCTGACAATAATTTCCTCAAAAATAATGCGTTTGCATTTGTCCAAAATCCAGGATAATAACGGGACCCTTAATTTAATTTACATAAAAGTCCAACCGATTCGTTTTTCTATAAATGGGGATTATCCGTACTAAATAGTGATTCCTAGTGTATTAATTCTTTTGTTAAAGTGTACAAATGTCCACCCACATAAAAGTTGTAGTGAAGGGGAATATCGATTCACTTAAACCCTGAATTAAATATATTAATAAAGAAGATTGTTCTTGTTTGCATTATTCATAGAATATGATTTTTTTTTGTATATATTCATTTTAAACTACTACTTTACCCTAATATCATGTCATTTGGTTGATGACCGTCACAAAATATATTTTTTAAATCTTCTGTGTCCGTTGCATCCCTTTTACAATCATCTTTTTACAGGTTCGGCAGTTCTATCTGACTGGCCCGTTAGCGCAGTTGGAAACCCTGTCTTCTGTTCAAGGGGTCGCGGGTACGATTCCCACTGAGGGCGAACATTTTCTATATGCAATTTGTTGGTTCTTTGAGTCTATCTTTCATATGTATTTCAGTATGTATTTAAAATTATACATATATAATTTTAATTAACCAGTGTTCATCACCCATAACACAAGTACGAGTCAATGTCATCTGTTGTTTTTTTCGAATTGACTGTATGCATAGCCCTAACGGCTTTTACAGCGTCATCGTGCGGGACGGGTGAGCGCAGAAGCATCGTCGAGGTTGCGAAATGCAGAGAGTAGAGCGCAGAAGCTCTACTAGCGTCGGGGAACGTCGTCCTAGGGGTGCCTCCTGTGAGGCCGGACCACGGCTTAGGGCGACGCGTAGTGGAGGGCTGATGTATGACTTTGATTAGTCATTGCGACGTCGGAAGGGTGTAATGTCATCTAAAAAGTTTACATCCTTCCTACAGCAATGCTAGTCTAGTTATACGCCATAATTAACACTAACATAAATATAGTCTAAACTTCAAAAGAGAATCAGTAAAATCTGGCGCCATTAATTGTCATTGACTATAAAAGGAAATTATCTTACATTCGTCTTATAATAGCTTTTAAAATATATATATGAAATTACGATCAAAAAGATCTAAATACATACACTATGCGTGCCATAGTGAGCTAGAAGCAAACAGGTATCAGCACAAGTATAACAAGTAAGACTCAGCTTGGAAGCTATCAAAGGATTTCTTCAATTGTTCCTTACGGTAGTTAGGTTTGGAAGATCCACTTATATGAACGTTTCGTACTTTCCGGTACTCATCAGGTCAGCGAAGAAGCTGACTACGTCGTTTAAAATGCATGCTATATTGTATTGTAACATATGTTTTAGATAATAATAATATATAACATTCAGTTTTGTTTGATTTTAAAATTTCAAAATAGTGTAATGATTATTTTGAACCATAAGATGCTTTCCAATTACATCGATATATATCTATATTTATTATAAATAATGTCCCCAAAAGATGTCTGTATGTGATTGATTTTCTCAAAATGTAATAAACCGATTTTTGTACTGTTTTTACTAAGAGATAATGCAAATCTTCCGTAAGGTTTAGGTTAATAGTACATTACGGTTTTATATATATATATCGTGTTAAACAGGTATTAGTCAGTCAGGCTTTAGTCGCGTGCTCCGCGTAAACCTCCAGAGATACGCTAAAGTAATGTATTAAAGAAATGTATTAAAGAAATGTAGATCTACAAAAATATTACAAAAAAAGTCTGCGATCACATGTCTCTATCTCTTATCTCTATATATATGAGTAATCTAAAGTGTGTTATAGGTTTTACCGACTTTCAATTACAATTGAGGCCTGTTACCATAACAGCTAAGCAAAAACCACCTCTTTCTTTGAAGAGATTGCTCACTAAGGTTGATATGGAAATTAGCAGTTACTCGTTTCTCTAAATTACAGTAACTACTTTTATGTTCAAAATTTTACTTAACATTTAAAATTATAATATTGATAGATCTCTCTCTTACTGTATTATTAAATTAAAAAGCTCACATTTAAGTAAAGAAACCAATACAGAAATTTTTATCGAGTATTTCAAATATTTTAATTCTACGGGCCGCCTTTCGAATTTCTTTCGTTTAAAATTAAACCTTATTTCAAGTGTGCTACAGTCTGAAATCATATAGAAGTGTTAATATTTCGCAGGTGGTAGTTAGGTAAAGATTCCGGAGGCCCGCCTAAACTCTGTTCAGAGAGGTGGAAAATTGCATTCGTTATCGCATATCCGTGTTCGACTGTGCAGTTGTGCTCTGTTAGGGATGAGACGATTGTGAGCTTACATTGAGTATCGATTTTAAAGCATGCGGCCAATCGACTGCTGATACGGTTTTGTAATAAAACTAGGAATATATTGAAAACTATTTCGTTACGTTTAATTAATTCTGTTAGCATCAGCTGTTACAGCATTACTTAATAGTAAGTAAAAGTGCAATATTAGATGGAAGCGTGCTAAACCTTAAAGAAGAAGACAGAGATTTATACACGGTATCTTACTGGAGTGCTAAAAATCTTTACGGCCTTGTCAGCTGAGTAGTAGCCACGACTAAAATGTACCAGCAAAGCAGACTTGACTTAACATTGTGTTAAGCAGCAACCAAAGCAGATTTGACTTAACAGTGTTGAATTGGCCTCGTCGTCAATGGCATAGGGTCGTAATATACACAACTTAAATTTGTTACTTACATACATATTTATTATTTATATGATATTTCGTTATATTGCCCGCTATGACATTCAAATAATATTATTTTACTGTACTATACAAGTTATAATTAACTGGCCCGTAGGCGCAGTTGGCAGTGGCCCTGCCTTCAGCTCCGAGGGTTGCAGGTTTGATTCCCGCCGAGGATCAACATTTTCTATATACAATGTGTTGGTTTGTCTAATATTATAGTATTAATTTACTGAACTTGGGGAGGGACGACATGTAATTGGCCCATATATTCATTAATTTATTTATATATTACATCACATGCAAGCACATGAAGGAGAATAGAGGTTAATAATCGAGTTGCGATTGATTCATGAAAAATAATTTAAATTACCTCAACTAAAATTTTTACGAGAAGACTTACAATTTACTACAAACAGAAAATGTCTATAACAAATACATAAACAAACGTTTACAATTTTTTACAAGTATTAACAGTTCAATTCTTCACGTTTTTAATAATTTCAAATTTATACATCATAACTTACCACTGTAATTTTACTCAATAAACAATCCTTTAATGGCGTATAAAATTATTTTGTTATTTAATATTTTGTTAGAAATAAAATCTACTACTATTTCGCTTATTTTACTTTTTTTGCACAATCGTTGTTTCCTCTCAAACACAAAGGTAAATCAGTCCCTAGCTCACACCTACTGTTTCCTTTCACCTTCCACCTCTTTGTGACACACGACATCTACTGAATGACCTCTATTCATCTCCCGACGCTCATTCTGCTAATGGAGTTGCCTTTTTAATGTACAAATAAATAGTTTCAAAGCTTTGCCTTTGAAAGGATGCTAATTAATTAAAAATTTTGCAGCGAGTGTCACGCCCTTAATAAATTGCAAACGATTTTATCAGTAAGACTCGTCGCTTTATGGAGATATTAAAATGTAAGATGAATAATAATTTGAAGCTTTCACGGTAATTTCAAGTGACTTTTGTATGTTTTATTATTAAAGAGAGGCGCTCTGTGATAAAATCGGTTACATACTAGGAATTGTATTTTTTATTGTCGAATTTTCAGTCCGCAGCTTTTTGTGTGAGATTTTTAGTAAAAGGTTTTAGTAACTCACACTTTCCCGCATTTCAACTATCATCGAAAATTACATCTATACGAAACTTTTTTCCGGACGGGAAAGACATTTTCGTATTTATAACATTAGTATGGGTACTATGTAAATTGAATTTATATTTGCAGATGTTAGCAAGTTTTGAAACTAGCAGCAGGAATCTAATTTTAGTCAGTAACTATGTTTCCGAGATTAATACAAAAGAAACTTTTATCATCACTTCAAATAAAATAATGATAATTCGCTATCCAAATTTTATTGCATAAACTCCGTCATGTAAACGTATCGCACGCTTAGTAATTAAGTGACATTTGTATATAAGTATGTATGTATTTAAAATTATATATGTAGTATGTTTACCAGTTGTCCGTCACCCATAACACAAGTATTAAATTACTTACTTTAGGAACGGACGACCGTGCGTGTAAGTGTCCCATATATTTATTTATTATTATTTATTTATTTATCTATGACATCAAGCTACGAACTACTAAAAGAACTATTATTAAAGTGATTTCTGCTCTTCCAAGTTATCACTTTAAAACTCACGAGTTTTGTTGGCGCTACGCTACGCTATATTGCTATTTGCTACAAAAAAACTTTTTTGAATCAAGTCACTTTAATAGTAAGCGTGCGATATGTGTAACCAACCAATGCGCATTAGAGCAGCATTTCTAATTATTCTCTTCAAGGAGAGGGGCCGCTAACAGCCAACCTTCAGAGGCAAAGCAAGAAGAAGAAGGAGAAAGAAAATCTTTATGCAGAATTGGTATACATACTTTTCGCTACTCAAATATCAAACATTAATAAAGTAGAAATTGTTTTCATAAGCCAATAAAGACTGTGTTATGCAACAGCGACCTAATTATCTTGCAAAAGAAAATACCAATCTCGTTTGGCAGCCAGCTAGACACATGCCAAAGTAATTGAACATTCTGTTGCGCCTTAAAATATTTCTTGATAAACAAGCAATAAAGCTTTCTTGCATTTATAATCCGTCGCCCTTCGAAGATTTTCGATTCTACGTCCCGTGCCTCCCTTTAGTAATGAAAATTCTAGACGTCTCGGGGTGGATTTTCAGTTATTTGAGGATCGCATTGCGACCGAAAAAAGGCTCCTTTTGCACTTAAGAAAAATAATTTTGAAGAAGAATTTTATAACGTTTATGCAATCATATAGTCTCTTAAACTTTAGCAAAGAGGAAATTATTATAAATTTAATAACGATAAATCCCTATTACTAGTAATTAGTATTAAGTTTTTATTGCACAGCTTTTTTTAGTAAGTTTCTTCTAATTTATTTTTAACATAACAAAGACACATTTATAGTTACATAAATTAAAAATTATACAAAAAAAATCATAGAATTAGGCGTTACTTTGCAGAGATCCATAATTTAAAAGTAATTTTCTATAATCCCTAATTTTTTTTATAATTTTCGGTTGCGGGTTGAAATAATTGTTGTGTTTGCGATAGTGAATGAGTGTAGTGTTTGTGTATAGTGGTGGAGGTTTGTGCATATCTTTTTACGAATTCTACATGCCTCAGGTTTGTAAACGGATAGTATACTCTACATTTAGCATTATAGGTATATATATATATCTTTACTTAGTCGCGGATTATAGCAAAATAATTTAATTATTTTGTTTTGTTATACAGAAACGCCGCCGTGTGGTAGAGTAGAATAGACCACCCTCATTTCATACCGAGGTGTCATAAAAGGCGACTAAGGTAAGTTGACGTCAGGCAGGCGGCTGGTCGTAAAATACCTAGCCAAATCATATTACAACATGTTTAATACATGTTGTGTCGAACCCACTTAGAGTGGAATAAGGACAGGAGAATGATGGTTTTGTTATACAGAAACGATTGCAATTCCTACAAAAACTATTTCACTGACACAATATCCATACTTATTTAATATAACAACTGATTTTTATATATTTAATACATACTTATCTTAAATATCAGATATAATTAACAAGGTCATATTTTTGAAAGCTAATTTTCAGACTATAAGCAGTTTCGCTAATAAATTGACAAATGGATGACGATCGACCTAAACGTAGCATACGTTTGTTTGTCTTTATATATTTTTCTTGTTTTTTTTCAAAAATATGTTAATATAAAACGAGTATTCTATTTAATTTTTTACTGTCGAATGTATAATTTAAATGAACGAATGCATAAGTTAAAGTCAGATATCTAAATATTATTTTAGGATGTTCGTCCATTAATTAGGTACTTTTTCTTGATTTAATTAATTTATTTTCAGTATGTAACCTTTGCAAATGCAAATTTCATCGTGACTTCAATGCTTACAAAAATCAATGTATGATGGACTCAGCCATTTGAAATTTTATTAAACTAATTAATGTTGTTATATACTGTGTATATACATATACTGTGTATCAATATATTGTGTTTGGTTGGTTGATTTGAAACTTTCGCGATTCATAATTATTATAAAAACATACGGGTCACATCGCGATTAAATCGAGATATATCATCATGCGCTTTACGGAGAAATTAAATTCTGTGAACACCTTCTTCATGTCATAGACTTTGCATGATTTCAGATATTTTTAACAGCAAGTTCAACATACTCCATTGAAAGTCAAGTGATATGTGTTATTATTAAGTTGGTTATCTTGTATGATAATATTATTAATAATACAAAGAGATACAAAAGACTTTAAGATCAAATTAAGTTAATGATGGAGAATAATTTTCGTATTACAAAAAAGAGCCATACGTGGCATCTACAATTTAAGTCCGCGTGATTCCCTGCGAGAGAAGTTTAAGGAAATAGGTATTCTTGCATTTACTTCACAGTATATTTAAAGCAACGTTATTTTTGTACATAAAAATATAAAGAATTATAAAACGATCGGTGATGTATATATTAGACAAAGTAGGAACCGACATAAGCTTGCGACTCCTGCTTTGCGTCTAGCAAAAGTACGTAAATCGTTTGTGGGTTTGGGTATAAGATTCTATAATAAAATTCCGAAATTAATTTTGTCCATGCCATTACAGCAGTTTAAAATCACTTTTAAAAAGAGGCTGATACAGAAAGCTTACTATACTATTGAAATTTACTTAGATGATAAGGATGTGTGGATATAGCTGTACTTCTACTCTGTACACGTCAGTAATTACTAAATGTAACTATTTTGAAGATTTATATTTTAAAAAGAGCAACCGCCGAGTTTCTTGCTGGTTCTTCTCGGTAGGAATAGCTTTCCGAACCAGCAGTAAAGTTGACTATTCAAAAGTACTCTTACAAAGTTTACAAGTTTAGCTGAATAAAGAATATTTTGAATTTGAATTTAATACTGACACAGCAAAGCACTCCGCAATTGTCATAGAGACAATAAAATAGATTCTATGAAGTGTCAAAGCACCGAATAGCAGAGAATAACCAACACGTTAGCCGACTTTGAACAGGATCCGACGCCGAGGTGCCATGAATGTATAAAGTGGTCATGAATGTTTTATAAGCCGCCTGGTGATACGGATCAGAGCCGATCGCCTAAAAAGCGTATTTACGTATTTGCTAAAACGACAATCTTTGAATATCTCTAGAGAGTTTACGCCCCAATAAAATCTTAAGTATTAAATATGTATTATTAAAACTTATATAATTTGTTAACAAACGATAATTGAAAAGTAATAATAAAAATTATTTTGCTATAGCAAAGTATATTTTTTAATTACTCTTGTATTATGGATCTCCGCAGAGTAACGCCTAATTCTGTAAATTAAACTGTAATTCCTCTATCGCTTGTCTCCGTGTGGAGACAAATCATCATCCTCCTGCCCACATCCCACTCTTAGTGGGGTCGGCACAGGATTTTATAAACATGTTGTCACATGATTTGGCGACCGGCCGCCTGCCTGACGTCAACTTACCTTAGTCGTATTTTCCGACCCCTTGGTAAGAAAGAGGGTGGTCTATTCTACTCAACCGGATTCCACACGGTGGGTCAACTTACCTTAGTCACCTTTTACGACAACTCGGTAAGAAATGAGGGTGGTCTATTCTACTCAGCCGGAGACCACACGGCGGGTCGACTTACCTTAGTCGCCTTTTACGACACCACGGTAAGTAATGAGGGTGGTCTATTCTGCTCAGCCGGATACCACACGGTCTCGGTAGACTCAAATATACAAGTGTAAAGTCATAAGTCAATATTAAGTTTCATTAATTAGAAACGCAAGATCGGAAAAATGAAGAGAATTGACCAAATAATTGACTTTATTGTAAGGTAATAGTGAAATCTGGGGAAAAATTGAAAGGAATAAAATTTATTTGTTCTTAGTACAGTAGCAAATAAGCTGTGATAGCCCAGCGGTAAGACCGTAAATTCATTTGTAACTGCAAAGCAATTATAAGGCCATTTTTAATTTACGACTGGCCCGTTGGCGCAGTTGGTAATGACCCTGCCTTCAGCTCCATGGGTCGCGGGTTCGATTCCCGCCGAGGGCCAACATTTTCTATAAACAATTTGTTGGTTCTTCGAGCCTGGGTGTATATTTGCATTTAAGTATGTATTTAAAATTATACAGTGGACAAATATTTGACCAACCTTCTCTTGAACTAACTACTTTGTGATTATCGGAATTACTCAATTCAAAATAAAAAATGATGTTTACGATAGCATTCAGAGATTAAACGTTTAGATATATTCAGACAATTAGAAACATGAAATTTCATTTCAACTTTTATTAAAACATTCATCAGAAAAAAGAACACAAAATTAATACAACGTATTCATTCGTTTTTATTTTTGTTTTGAAACGGACATTTGGAGCTCGGAGCTTTTGTTCCAAGCACAAAGGGGCACATAAATAAGGTTGAAGATGTAAATATTTTATAAATTTGCCGCCATTATCGGATAGGGTAAGGATGTCCGGGTACGATTGGGTGAATCTGTTGTTGGTCGCGTGTACGATCGTGATTACACGACACCGTTTTGTTGGTAGACAATCATTAACTAGTATTAAAATGTATTGTTATTAATGTCAATACTGATAAAGATAATAAGAGCTATTTTTCATTGCCTATTATAATTTCTAAACTAATCGGTGTCACCCGATACAATAAGACGTGAGCCGGTTTCTTTACATGAACTTTAGCTATAACAATCTTTGATTCATTCTTATTATTCCTTGTATACTAGTTGTAACCGCGACTTCGTTCACTCCAACTTAAGCATTTATATACCCTCAATTATGTAATATGATTTTTTCCCGTTACCGAAAGAAACATGGGATTATTTAAGTTACCCCGGTTTTTTTAATATTTTTTTGTTTTTTAGATTTATTTGTGCCAAATTTTAAACCTGTACGTGTGGACAATATTTTATACTGTAATGCTTATTAAAATATCATTTAAAATTTTACTTTGCCTTGAACACGAAAGAAGAAAGTCTTCTTGTAAGAAACAAAATGTAATTTATATAATAAAGTTCATAGGACGTTCTACTTTTTCATTTTTAAAAGGTAAAATATGTCATAGCACATTCAAAAGATTACTAAAACATTTGAGTCCATTTTCTTTGAACGATGATTGAACCCTAATGACATGTTTAGCCTCGCACTGATCAATATTTCTTCAGTGTATTATGGACCTTGTACACTAGAAAATTAAAAATTAATGGTAGTTGATTTGTATAGATTAGAATTTATTTGAAATGATGACAATTTCCACCTCTCGCATGTTTTTGGTGCTAAATCATATAAATGTGTAGTGTATAAATAAGGCAAATCTAAAACTCAATTTATACAAAAATATGTTTGAATTGTATTTGTAAATATATCTTATTTATTCCTTTACTTTATAGTTATACAGTGAAAACTAGTTCACGTTAAAGATAATCAGCAATATTCTAGGCTATCAAAAAGGAATCTAGAATTAGGAATACTCCTACATAGAAATATTCCAAACCTTATCTGTGATTTAATAAAAGATTGCCTTTTTTGTTAGCCTTTACACCTGAAAATGCACATCTCATTTCGATAAAATTATGTAACTTCTAGGCTGGGCTCATTTCAATTTTTATGCATGGGCCAATTACTGTCATTTAACCATTTAACTATTACTAATGCAATTTAAAAAATTACTACTTTCTATTATTTTTATATAAGCGCCTTTATAAATTATAAGGGTAGGGAACAGACTAACGCCTTTTGCATGTCGTAATTACTGTACAGCGCTTAATAACATGGTTCCATTTACAAGTTTTCCCGCTGAGCAAATATTTTTACAGTATTTTAATATTTAATATAAAAATTCATTTATTAGTTCTATATGACTTCATTTTTAGAAAATCTATACTAATTTAAATAACAAAGTAGGTAAATGGTTTTTTATCACATACAAACGAAATAAGCGGGTTTATTTTATTTTTGGTACTGAAATAGTGTAAGGGGGAGTAACATAGTCTTCCCTTTATAATTCTACTCGGATGATTAGAATGTGTTATTATCACCCTCCTCTATTAGGTTATAACTACCCTTCGACCCCGTACAAGACAGTAATGACTAAATGTAAGTAGAAATAAAAACTATGATTTGAAAAGAGCATACGCCCAGTTTCTTGCTGGCTCTTTGCGTATCGGAACGGCTTTCCGAATCAGCAGTAGAGTTGACGACTCAAAAGCACTTGTTTACAAGTTATAAATAATATTTTGTATTGGAAAGAATATTTTGAATTTGAAATATGTTCATTTTGTCCCGCGCAGATATATTCGTTCCTTTAATCAAGTTGTTGATTTCAAAAGCGTATTGTTGTATTCAATAATTGGAACCAAATTGATTGCTATTAAAAATATATACAAAATCCGGATGAATGTCCAAGGGGAAAGTTTCGCGAGATTAATTCTCTTGATAAAATTTCACGGTTCAAGAAATCCGACCGATTGCGTGGGGCGATGAGCGGTACTGATTGCCTTAGACTTGAGTCTTACGATTGCATAGGAGAAATTGAGTAAAGAATTTTCCATGTCAACTTATAGATATAATATGTAGATAAAAGTTCGATGAATATATTTTTTACGTAACACAGTTAAGTATACAAGTAATTAGAGCATTTTTTTTATATTGTATCACTTTTTTACAAGATAGTATAACACTCCGACCCAGCTGTAATCTCCTTGGAGAGTAGACCTCTTTGTCCAGCGGTCGCATAGTATCAGAAACAATAATGATTACTTTATAATATACCGTGCATTTTTTTAAAACTTTCTCATAGCTTTTTCATAATTCTCACATAAATGCAAGCTATGGTAATAAAAACTATAATAATTCAGGAATGCATTTTATCTCAGAACGAGGAATACAATATTTTTAGATGCGCCTAGTTAAAGTTAGCCCGTTGCTTACAAATCACAATAATTTGGTCTAAATATATATATCTAATAGTCGTAAGCATCAACCGTAAGCATCAAGCGTAAACCTTCAGAGGAATAGAATGAATGCAGGATGGATGAAGTGGCGACAGGTCTCAGGCACAATATGTGACCCCCGAATGCCCCCTAAACTAAAGGGAAAAATTTATACATCGGTGATAAGACCTGTCGTAATGTATGGATCAGATTGTTGGGCAATGAAAAAGATGGATGAAAGAAGAGTACATGCAAATGAGATGAGGATGTTAAGGTGGATGTGTGGTGTGACAAGACTTGATAAAATAAGAAATGAGTATATAAGGGGAAGTCTGAAAGTTGCGCCCATTATAGAAAAGATGAGAGGTGCAAGATTGGGATGGTATGGACACGTAATGAGGAGGGATGAAAATCATGTGATCAAACGAGTGTTGACTATGAATGTGGATGGATATGTGACTAGAGGAAGGCCTAAAAAGAGATGGTTGGACTGTGTGAAGTATGACATGCATATAAAAGGAGTAGCGCCAGAGTTGACGAATGATAGAAGAGAATGGAAGAGAAAAACATGTTGTACCGACCCCACTTAGAGTGGGATAAGGGTAGGAGAAAGAAGAAGAGTCGTAAGCATCAACCGTTGTAAATTTTTTGTTATCAATTAATTCCAATAGCTGTGATAGCCCAGCGGTGAGACTGTGCGACTCTTTCGAGGGGAACACGAGTTCAAATCCGGGCAGACACCAATGAGTTTTTCTGTTAAAACTCATGTGTCTAATTGATAATTGCAATTTATCACACGCTTTTCGGTGAAGGAAAACATCGTGAGGAAACCTGCATATCTCTAGAGAATTCTGGAGATATGTGTAACCTACCAATCCGCATTGGAGCAGCGTGGTAGGTCTTAGCTCCAACCCTTCTCTCCAGAAACGGAGAGAGGAGGCCTATTCCCAACAGTGGGATTGTAACAGGCCGCTACTTTAGTACTACTTTACTAATTCCAATAATTATAATCACGGCCTTCTACGACAATCGTAGCTCTACTTTCGATTTTATAGCAACTTTATCGCTACGGACGTAGCAGGCACGCTACGACTCCCAGGAGATACAAGGCTTCGTAGCCTCCAATGTTCTAGCATTTACGCTCGGAGCTAAGCTGACGTCTTATTATTTTTGCTATGGCTTTCAAATTGAATTACTCTAAGTATCCAGTTGTAGACTTAAAGGAAATTTAATTTCTTTTCATTGCCTTTAAACGTCGGACTACGTGGATTACGGTGGAAAAATGAAATTGCCTCACGGTCCCAGAGGTATAATGTAATGTTGTATGAATTTTATATGAACTTCTCTGTGATAGTTGTGTTTACGTTGGATATATCATAAAAATAATATGTATATGGAACGTATGGCTATTTGATTTTGTCCTAAGAGTATATATAAACTCTTATCTACGTGGTAAATGTGATCGGTTACATCCACACAAATATTATGAATGAGAATATGTGTTTGTTTATCTTGTTCTGTCAGAACCAACCGATGGATAATAATTTACTATACTTTTTATACAAGATTATTAAAATAATCGTAAAAAATGCGTTTACTATATAAGGTCAATGTCGAGTTTTTTTTAGATATCATGGACGACGAAAACTTTGTTTTGACATCCCGTTAAATTTAACTTATACTAATATTAAAAGTAAAATAATAAAATAAATACAAGTTTATTTTACCATCCCTGTACCAATAATCATAAAGTTTAAGTTTATTTCAATAACTATATATTTCAGTAAGTGTACAAAGGCTCCATGATGTACGGTATGGCCTAAAACAATTCGAAGGTCGGCTCATTTGATTCACAGACCATTGACCACAAACCGCTGCTAAACTTGCGACCGTTAGACATTAGAGATACCTCAGTTATTTATTTCTCAACCACAAACTGTGCAATTGAAGATAAACTATTAAATTAAGCACCAGACTGAGCCGCAAATTGTAAGCAACAATTTCGGGAAATTGTCATTCTTGATACATTGCATAGCGATACTAGAAGAGGCCATTTATAATTCAATAAACTTATTGAAAGGCAATCTTTGCGCACTTATATAAAAAGAAATGCGAAGATCAGTTCGAAAAGTAAAAAGAAAATTGTTGAAATATGTAATTAATAATATATTGAATAAAATTGTTTAATAAAACAAGTATAACGTAATATTGAATAATATATAAAACTTAACTGCACTTTATAGACATGTATTTCACGACTTAAAAATAATATGCAAAAAGTAATTTATTTAATTATAAAATAAAATAAATTTTCTTTTCATAGGTTTCATTAAACGTCTCCGGTACAACAATTTTTTAATTTGCCGCTTACAGCAGTTTTGACAATTCGAAAACTGTCAAAACTTTATTACTCGTAGTTTCGTTTGCTAACTGTGCACATTATTTATCTCCAATATTTGAAATCCTTGGTATCCATATATTGTTTAATCTTATTCATTAATCTATTTATATATTGCTCTTACATATTATATGAGATCAACGCGTTGTATATGCAATCGCTTCCATTTATTCTAGTTCCAAAACCACTAACATAAGTTATAAACTTTCTCGTAGTAGAGTCGTGTCAAAACTATAAGCCAAGCCAATCTACATATTTTCGTGCAACGCGACACCCTGTCAACAAGTCTTTAGTTATTTTTGTATAACAAAATAACTAATTTGTAAACAAGTTTAATTTTTCCGCGTCTATTTTAGTGTTAAAATATTCTCAATTAGTACAATATTTTTTTTCCTTTAATTTTTGTTCCTTTATGTTAGTCCAGAGTTTTATCTTCAATTGTTCAATATTTCGTTAATATTATTTCAGCGGGTTAGCTATAAAAGCGTGATAGTCAGACAGATTGACAGATTCATTATTTACAATATGAGTAAAAGTACGGATATAAAATCAAAAATGTATGTTCTTCATTCTTCTACATAGAAACCTAATAGGGGATGTAATTGAATTTTGTTTTGGGGTTTAGTATAAAGTATAAGGACAAGTAACAAAATTTACTTTATTTTCATTATCTCAGTTCTAAAGTCCACTAAATAAAGTCGCGGACACATATATAATTTTAAATACATAATACCTAAGTACAAATATACACTCAGGCTCGAAGAACCAACAATTGTTTTGTAGATATTTTTGGCCTTCGAAAGGAATCGAACTCGTGTCCAGTGGCGTTGAAGGCAGGGTAACTATCCACTGCGCCAATGTCAAGTCAAATAAAGCCATAATTTATATGGAGGAACTCACCACCGGCCATCTCATACTCTAACTAATACTTTGATTTAATAGGCATTGTTTTATTACTTTTCTCTACATTTCATACTTTATATCTATGCTATCGCAATGCTATCACCTAAAATTTCGTCACGTCTTCTAAGTCCCTTAGCGATGAAGCAGTTTGATCAGAATAATTTTAATACTCGATTATAACATTAGTTGTAAGAGAAATAATTATGAAAAACAAAATCTACGTATCAGTTCCAAGCCTAGCCGTTCATATATTTTGTTTAAATTATTAACTGCAATATTTAATACGATTCTTGAAAATAAAAACGCCTGCCAAAATATTATAGCAGTATACTTTCGCTATACATGTGATGGTTTAATTTAAAAGGGGAGTTAAATTTAAATTTAATTTTTTAATATTTAGTGAGTTTTAATTTTGTTTTTAGTTTTTATTAAATTCTTGTTTTTGTGAAGGTAATATTAAATTAAACATATTACAATTATTATAAATTGTAATTGATATATGTTCATAATAAATTCAAATTTGCATTTAAAAGAAAAGAGAGCGTCAAGTCAATGTACAAAATACGATGATAATTTTTCTTGTTTTATACGTATATTGTACATTGTACATTTTTCACAAAAAGTGTGTAATTTAGACACTATTGCTCAAACTCTTAATAAAATTTAGTGAGAGATAACAAAATAATATTTTCAGTACTTTGGAAGTTCCATTTTTATAACAAACTCTGAATAAATTCTGAGGTTTCCATGGGAATGGGAAATTCCAAGCGTTCATAATTAATATCAGAGTATACCACAGCGATACGTAACCATGGTTAACTAGTACGTTTATATTTTAACCGTATTTCATATAACACGAAGCTGTGATAGCCTAGCGGTGAGACCGTGCGACTCTCTAGAGACGACATAGGTTCAAATCCCGGGCAGGCACCAATGAGTTTTTCTATTAAAAACTTATGTGTCTAATTGATAATTGCAATTTATCACACGCTTTTCGGTGAAGGAAAACATCGTGAGGAAACCTGCATATCTCTAGAGAATTCTAGGGATATGTGTAACCTACCAATCCGCATTGGAGCAGCGTGGTAGGTCTTAGCTCCAATCCTTCTCTCCAAAAAACGGAGAGAGGAGGCCTTAGCCCAGCTGTGGGCATAGTAATAGGCTGTTACTTTACTTTACTTTTTTACTTTTTCATATAACACGCCGCTCATCTCTTTGTTATGAATACCAACCAATTTAATTATCTAATTACTATTCATGTAGTGTATTATTCAGCACATTCCGCTTAGGTTCAAAATGGAAAAACTTTTTGCGATCCCAAATCTTTTTCTTAGGGCACATAAATAATTGTTACAGCAAGCTGTTACGCACGGATGAAGTTTCTTCTTCTTAAGATTAAGGCGAGGGTCAAGTTGCACGTAGGTAATTATTTCACTCCACGTTCTTTTAAAATGTTCAACAGACGTGTAAGGAAGCTATAAAGTTAATGAATTTTGTTTAATCCATCTTTTATTGAACACAGTTGAAAATACAGTTGGTAGGGAAAGATTTTTCAGTTATACTGACATTATAAGTATGTGATATAATATGGAACATAGTCAATAAATGATTCTTTACAAGCAATGGCGGTTGGTAAGTTTGATTCTGATTACCAATGATTCATTGGCCGATTAAACCACCACACTGCGAGCACACACCGGAAATACGTTCACCGGAATTGGTCGGCCATAATTCAAAGAGAGAATGTCCGGTGTACATCAGATAGCATTACAATACCTTAAAATTTGATAATGAAATAAGGTGTTATTCTTATAATTTAGTCGATTACTTGTTTGTAAGGACTTAATTGTGTAGTAAAAGGAAGATATACTTGTTGTTATATCGTCCCTGATTATGACTTAATGATATTATTACCGGAATTTTGCTATGGGGAAATTCAACAGACGCATTAAATGCATTTATTAAACAGAAAGCTTGTGTACGATCTATATGCCTTGCTGATATTTTGGACAGTTGCAAACCATTGTTTAGGGAGAATGAAATTTTACCGTTACCGTGTCTTTATATATACGAAGCATTGCTTTTTGTTCAAAACGATTGGCTGTCTTTTCAAACAATTCATATTGTATGGCTTTTACTTTATACAATAAACTCCCAAATTGTAAAAAAAATCTACCGCTACTGAATTTTAAGAGAGCAATTTTGGAAATATTACACAAAAAAATATATTATACAGTTCACGAGTACCTCAATGACGGCAATATACCTAATCTTCCATTATAATTATAAGAATTTAATATTATGTCATATGTTTACAATAATGAAATAATTATATTTTAAAGTTTATTTATTTTCTAATCTTAATTTAATTTTATTTAATTTTAAATATTTGCATACTGTTTAGTAACAGTCGATTGTGTAAGGGAATTAAGTAATAAGTTATAACTAGTTATATAACCCACAATTGAGTGAATAAATAAATTTATTATTATTGTTATACCATAAATGGTTTTTGTACCAAGTTATGTTAATAATAATAATAATAATTGTTTTTATTGAACACAAAAATGTTAATTAATACATCTCCTCTTATCTATGACATGATTAATATTATATAACACTAGTTACGCAAGATGTTCCCTAGCGCTCAAACTAGGCCTAGCCTGTATCTTGAACGCTAGTCTCTTCCAATGACATTAACCGTGTATGAGGGTATGTACATAATAACAGCAGACAAGAAAAAATTTTCAAGTACCCATTAATAACAAACGTAGGTCGTCATACCACGAACAGTGTGGACTTAAGAAAAGTTAGATATAAATTACAGAATCAAAATATAATATAAAGAATTTGAATATAATATAAAGTTTACTTAACCATTTAAAACTTATTAGTAGAGTAGAATATTATATATTTATACAAGTTTAGGTAAGTTAAGTTTTCGGTAATTATATCTTTAATATAATTTAGAGTTTACTTATTATTATTATTTTTTAATTTTATTTTTTAATAAATTTAGTTTATAATAGAGTTTATTAATAAAATATATTTAAATTTATCATTAATTACAAAGGATTATGTAATAGAAATGAATAATTTTTCAATTTCCTCATAATTTTGAGTTTTAAGCCAGTTATCCAAAACTTTTTTACATTGAGCAGTGTTCAGGGGATAAAAATCTAGTATTTTATTTAGCTTTCTGTAGATCATGGGTCCAAGGTAGCATTGGAATTTATTAATGAATTTGTTTTAAATTGGATTGTCGGACAAACGTTTTCTTTACGGCGAGTAAGTGTAAAATTATGATTATAAATTAGTTTTTTATGTTGATACAATATGGAATATTTTACAAATAGTTGTCTCACTGTTAACACATTACATTCAGAGTATAAATCAGTCGTTGGGTATCGAAAAGGTTTAAAGATCATTACCTTAAGTAGCGCTCGTTGCGCTCTTTCTAATTTTATTAAATGAGTCCTACGTGCTCCACCCCAAGTTGTAATGCAGTAAGATAAAATGGACTGAACTAATGAAAAATATATTGTAATTAATAGCTTACGATCAGCTACGTGTCGCAATGTTTTAAATTATAAATTAATTTTCTTAGTCTATCAGCCAATTGGTTGATATAAGGCAACCAAGTTAATTTGTCATCTATTAGAATGCCTAGATATTTTATAGTTTTCGTTCGTTCTATGATGCCACAATTACAGGAAGGAGTTTCGTTATTACAGTAATGTATTTGGATTTTAAAATTAGGGTCAGTGGGAAGTCCTCGTTCAGTATTGGTAAAAAGAATATATTTTGTTTTTGCAACATTGAGTGAGAGTAAATTTTGAGTTAGCCAATTTTTGACAATTTGTATACCTGATTGAGCCTTAATTCTGGCATCTTCCCAGGTTTTTCCATAGAATATAAGTGCTGTATCATCCGCAAAAGTAAAGATTCTACAGTTTTGTATTTGTAACTGACACAGACTATTAATGTAAATTAGAAATAAAGTCGGACCGAGTATACTACCCTGAGGTACGCCGTGTGTGATTAAATTTTCTTCGCTACTATAACCATCAATTATGACCTTTTGAGTTCTGTTTCCTAAATAATCTTTGAATAAGTCATAAGTTGTTCCTCTTATACCCATGTTATGCATTTTATGAAGTAAAATTGGGACAGAAACTGTGTCAAATGCCTTGGTCAAGTCTAAAAATATACCAATGCATTTGTTTTTACTATCGATTTGCTTAGCAACAAATTCAGTCATATCAGATAATGTATGTGCTGTTGATCGACCTCTTCTGAAACCATATTGGTTTTGTGATAAAGTCCTATTACTTTCTAGAAAATTTAATAGGCGATTATTTATAAATCTTTCCAGGATTTTGGATAAAGCAGGTAATACCGAAATAGGGCGATAGTTGTTGATACAATCTTTATTCCCTGATTTAAATATTGGATGTACAATCGACGTTTTGAAGACTTGCGGAAAGGTTCCAGTTTCCACACATAAATTTACAATGTGGGTTATTGAGGGTAGAATAATAGTTTTTGCAAGTTTTAAAATTTTTGTGGAAATACCATCCCATCCTACCGCACTATCAGATTTCAAATTTAATAATATGGATTCAATTTCCTGCTCAGTCGCTCCTAACAAAACCATAGAATTAACCTGTGTAGTCATCAATGTATTGGCACATCCTAAAGTTACAGTATGTGACTCAATATTTTTCGATAACTCTCTGCCAATATTAACGAAGTAGTCATTTGCTTTCCCGACAGCTACTTGTGGTGTTAAACCCATGTTCAAAAGTTCAGAAGCAGAATTTTTACAATTTTTCCTATTTACGATTTTATCAATAATTTTCCATTTCCTTTTATTATTATTTGCACATTCGCCTAATTCTTTTCTTTCATAATTACGTTTAAGTCGCTTAAGTAAATCATTACAATAATTTTTATATCTCGTGTATGTTATCTTTAGTATTGTATTATTAGGTTCCTTTTTACATTTTAGGTGCATATTATCTCTATTTCGTATGCATCGGAGTAAACCTGGTGTAATCCACGGTTTAATGCAACGTAATTTCCTAGGTAACGAGATCTTAACAGTATTATTCAATATTGAAGTCTGTAACATATTAACTAATTGATAGGCACAAATATTTGAATCGTGTAAGTCTTTTAAAACGTCAAAATTTTTCAATTTCAGTTCGGTAATTATACCTTCATAATTTATCTTATTTATTAATGTTTGTTCCACTTTCTGTATGCCGTTTTTAAGACAAATACATGTAAACACTGAAGAATGGTCGGTTATAGGAGCATCAATAACAAATGTTGACGCGTTAAGGTTTGATTTTACCATTGCGTGATCGAGACAGTTATTTCCTCTGGTCGGATACACATGGGCCGGCAGTAGACCATGTCTAGCTAATAAATTTAAATAATCAACAGAGTTTGCATCATTATTATTTGGCTTTATATCAATGTTTAGATCACCCATTATTATAATACTATGAAAATTCTTATAAGCAGTTAGTAATTTGTCTAATGAAGTAATAAAACTATCAATTTTTTTATGAGATGGTGATCTATATATTCCAATCACAGCCGTGTTAATGTCAATCTCGACTACCAAACAAGTGGCATCCGTTATGGAAATTTCTTTAACGGAACAACTTAGCCCATATTTTGTATATACAACAATTCCATCATTTTGGTTGTTGTTATTTACAGTATAAAATGTATTATAGTTTATTAAAATTGGAAAATTTAGTGTTTTAGAATTCCAAGTTTCTGTTAGTATGTAAATATCGCATGGAATATCAAGTCTAGACAGAATCACTTCAAATTCTGAGAAATTTTTGGTGATACTTCTTATATTCTGTGTTAAGATTTTTAGCATATAACAGTCACTGGTTTCATTTAATTTTAAAGTAGACTTACACAATTCGGGTTGACACAATAATGATGAGCATGCACCTATTTTATCAATATAAGTTACTAATGTACTATCTTTTATAGTATCTATTTTAATTTTAAATATCTTTGGAACTTATTTAGATAACATACACTTTTAAATAAATACAATAAAGTACTCAGCACAAGATTATTACTCTTTATCCTCATATTAGCTACTAAAATAAATACTAGCAAATGTAATATTACCCGCAAACTGGAAAACATAAAATAATAAACCCTATAAGTAAAATAATATAAATAAATATTATACAACCCAAAACCTAAAACAAATAAAAAATATTGTAATGCACTCACGAAACTTAGTCACATTTGATTTTTTAAAGATGACAATTTAAGCTCATTTTTTACTTCAATGTGAGGTGAATCCGGTGTTTTTCGAAGGTAAACTTTTCCATTGTTGGTCCAGCAGAATTTAAAATCATTTGTCTTGGCAAAATCTCTAGCGAGGAAAAATAATCTTCATCCTTTGTTAGTTAGCCCCTCTGAGATATATATAGGAGTTACGGTGCCCTGGACTCCTATGACCGCAGAGTTGATGCGTTTGTCGGGGTGCTGTTTGTTATAATTTTTTACTGCACTAATTACATCTTTTTTCAACATAACTGATGCTAATTCAGCAATAATAGTATCTTTGCCATTTTTACTATTTAGGCGATACACATCCTTTATCATAGATGGTTGGTTGTTTACATTTATGGCTTTAAATGTGTTAGTCACTATGTTACATAAATCAGCTTTAGTTTCAGTTGGTATAGGCTTAGGTACATTTCTCATTTCAATTGTAGTTGACTTTAAGTTTCTTTGCAAATCCTCTATTCTATCTTCCTGTACATCTATTTTTAGTAGTAATTCTTTTCGTTCTTCTTGGAGTACTTCCACTTTCTTTTTCATTTCTTCGTAAAGTGAGCTTAAGAACTCCAATGATTTTTCTATCTCTTCGTTTGACTGTTTTATTTGATTGTTTTGTTGTTTAATATCAGCAATCTCCGATATAAGTTTGTTTAATATTGAGCTTTGCGTATTCTTCCATTCATCAAGCATATTCCGGATTTCATCCTTGAAAGAGATGAGTTGTTCATCACTTGACTCGCGTTGTCTTTTGTTTCTTTGTGAAACAAACGTAGGCTTGGAAGTAGAAGGTGGTAATTTCGAAACATCCGAATCCGACAAAGTGTGCTGCATGTTTTGTCCCGGTGGCGATCTAACAGTTCTCGGCATTTTTATAAAAATTACAAGTCCGAAGTTTATGTGGTCGGAAATGTAAGTGTAGATGCACTAACTCGCAGCTCTTCGCCTTACTGTGCGCCTGGTACTTGATATTAAAATTTAAACTCAAAAATTTATAAAATTAAATATTAGAATTACTTATGCTACACACGTCCAATCGGTTTCGTGGTCCGGAGGGAAGAGGAAAAATGTTAACCGGAGCTTTGATAGAAAAGCGGTTAGATTGCGTGATGATTAGCAAGAGTTTGCGGCTATAGTTTTCGGATAGGTATCTGTTAGAATTACATAAAAACCATATATTCTTGATATTGAGTATTCATTTTATGCTTTTCATGTAGAAAAATGTTAGGAAATCTTCATAAAATAATGTTTGCAATATGTGTAACCTGCTAATAAGAATTGCAGCAGTGCGGCGGGTCTTGGCTATAAAATATCTCTCCAAAGGATAAATAAGGAAGTCACGCACTGGAATAGGACTAATATTTTTATAGAATGGATCAAGATGTAGGTAACATTCGATGCTACCTCATTTAAGGTTAACTCTTTTAGTATCAGAGAAAATTTGGTATCGGTATGTACCAAACGTAAAATTTACCACTCTCGTTCAATTTACATTCCAATGCCTTTATTATCAGGTCCGTTTATTATGATGTAAAATCCATTTCTTTATTCACACGTACAGAATATTTAAGCGTTCATTAATGTTTGACTTTCTTTCTGCGATCGCGGCTCTCGCTTGGAACAAAACTCATAAATATGTAAGCGATGGTTACTTCAAATGCGGTCCATGCAAAAATACAGCCCGCTTCGCTCTTCAGAAAACAGGTCAACTTGATATAAACTCACCAGAAAATAGCTAGTAGAGAATAAAATTTTAAAGCATGATCACTATATTTATGTAGTTCAAAAATTGCGAATCTTTTCTTTCGTTCAACAGTCTAATGATATTTTACAGATAAATAGTATTTTCTGCACACATCAACATCTTCTGTTTGCTTAAGCTTTAATCTAGAATATGATATCTATAATTCACTTACAAATACATGTTATATTATATATTTAACAGCTATAAAATTCCCGAGACTCGATTACTTCATAGGTATCATTAAAATTTCTTAGATAACATACGAAAATAGCTTACAAATGGAAGTCTTTGTTTTACTAATAATTTATTAACTATAGTGCATCATCTATAGTTACAATAATGTTTTTATCTAATTAAAAATATATTATAAGATGATTAATAATTGTACATTTACACTTAAATCAACACTTAGCGAAAATGAGTGACCTTTTAAGATTTTATCCGCAGTTCTGCTCATCATTTTAATAACATGAGTCACCAGAATAATTCGAAACAAAAATCTTTATTTTTTATTGTTGCTGACTCTAACAAATTATTAGATCTCCTATATATTTTTTATTCAAGATGACAGGCTTCGCTTCTAACTTATTGACATTAAATAATCTTATCCCATCATCCATATTAAATCACTTAATGGATTTTTCTTCTTGTAAAAATAAAATTATCAGAACTCAATTACTGAATACTCCTGTCAATACTTATAAAATTTAAAATTCATGAAGGAGATGCCAATTTTGATATTAACCTCTCATGAAATTTCATTGTTATGCGGAGAATCGCAATACAAAACAGGGAGTCTCAGAATTTAATTTATGCTCAACTCCTATCGTCCATTTTATGGGTCCGCAACTAAGAATTATTAAAACAGGATATTTTTGGGTTCCTGAGGCCCGATTATCATATCTTTATTGAAATTATTAAACACTTTTAGTAAATAATTATAAAGAAACTAATTAAATCGTTTCATTGTTTATTGACCTTTATAGTTACATTAAAACAAATAGAAAAGGGTACATGCTTCGTGGTATCTGGCTGAGTAGAATAGACCACCCTCATTTTCTACCGAGGTGTCGTAAAACGTGATAAAGGCAAGATGACCTACCGTGTGGTATCCACCTGAGTAGAATAAACTATCTCGATTTCTTACCGAGGTGTCGTAAAGGCGGCTAAGGTAAGTTGACCAACCGTGTGATATCCGGTTGAGTAGAATAGACCAACCTCTTTCTTACCGAGGGGTCGGAAAATACGATTAAAGTAAGTTGGCGGCAGGTCGTAAAATACGTAGCTAAATCAATTGACAACATGTTGTGCCGATCCCACTTAGAGTGGGATAAGGACAAGAGGATGATGGACAAAGGAGTAAGGACAAAGGGTATCTCATTTGAAAATCTTAAAATTAAACAAAAACATAATTTATAAAAGTTTTAAAATTCAGTTAAGACTAAAACGTTGTTTTTCTATAATTAAAAAATAAAGTAAAATTGTGAAATATTTACACGTATTCCCTCGAGATATCTTAATTTACTCAAACAAGCACCAGAGGGGTCTATCCAAATAAAAATTCACCCCTTCCGCTTGACCGCTGTCCAGGTCATAACTTGTTCCATCCAATAATATCGTCATATTTTTTAACGTTCCGAAATTGGACGGAAAGGAAGGGAAAGTTCCGCATCAAAATTGCTGGGTCGTGTGCTTGCAATAAATAATAGACAATCTGTGTGTCGCTGCCACGACAGCATCTTGCGTGCGTGTCTCGGATATAAGTTGGAGTAAGGCGATTTGACACGTACAATTTAACAATTTCGCTAGTAAAATGAAATCTTGTGCATCTTTTCTTGTATTCCAGTCTTGGCTATTTTAAAGTTGTAGCGATTTTCAAATTATTTCAACAACCAAATTTTCGTATTTCGAAAGCCAATTGAATAATATGGAGTAGTTAGTTCGTAAAATAATCAATTTTCATTTTTTAATGCGCATGCAAAAAAGAACATACCTTATGTGTCTGGTGCATGGCCATTTGAAAAATATATATATCATTAATTTTTTGTTTCGTTATACAAAATAAGGGTTTTACTGGTCTACATTTGTAAAAAGAATTAATAAACAGGTATTTTTCTTTAAAATAATTCATTAATGTCTTTAATAGTACTGTTAAGTAAGAAAGGAACTTCAAGTAACAATATTCGAACAATGAATGAATGAATAATGCTTTATTTGCTTTACAATACAAGAATATATTCCATATTCCAGTTCTAGAATGCTAGTTATTGTGCTCTATCGAAAGGAGAAACTAATGGTAAAATCATAAATAGTCATCACGTACCGTCACAAATCGATACGCCCTTTCGTTGTCTGTGGCAATTGAATCCCGTCATTCACCCTATTGTTCAATGCATTATCCTTGAAAAATAAGAATGCGGGAGAAACACAAAAATCGACTAGAGCAATCGTAATAAAAAGCATTCAAGTTTGCGATACCGATCGAATCGATTTGAGCTCTAACTGCATAGTTTACTGCAAATACCGTTGCATTACATTCATACAGAGTGTTTCATTTATGTGTAAATGATAATCTGAATTACTGTAAGACGTTATCTACCAGTATATATTAATGAGTACAGCTAAGACTAATTGTAAGATTTATTATTATAGTTCACAACAAAACAAAGCAACAAAATAAAGAACATAATGCCATATATAAAAAAGATAATCCGACTATTTAAGTAAAGGATACCTATTAATAATTAGTTCAAATATGTTTTGTAACGTATTTTCAGGATTCTTGTTAAGTATCAGTAGTATAGAATGGTTCATTACATTGTTTCTTGGACAATGTCGTTTAAAAAAAAACCTTATATTTTGAACGTTTATAAAATGACTAATAATTTATAGGATTTTTTAACAATTGTATTTATTTTTGATTGGTAGGATAGTAGTGATACATTAGGCCCTATACAATTTTAATGATTTTTTGTAAGCAATTATATTAATCTAGTTCTAGAATCGCGGCTTCGTTTGTCAGATGTGTAACCGTCCAGACTTTTAATTATCTCCATACTAATAATCACATCGATATGTTGCACTATTCGGACGTAAGATAGACAAACAATCATACTTCTATCTATAATATTAGTATGGATAACGGATATAATTAATCATTAAATATCCATATAATTAAAAATTTTAAAGTACAACTTTAATCGAAACGTTTCGTTTTTACTTTTACAATAATTTCTACTATAATAAAAATGCTTTTATATGCTTTCTAATACTTTGAAAATTATAAAAATGTTAAACTTTCCTATATTATATGTTTTTAAAAAACATTTTCCCGTATAAATATATACATATTACTGTTACAAAATCTTGTTGAATCATAAGAGCGATCCACCTTTCTCTTGTTTGCTGTAAACGAGACAGCCCATAATGCTCCCTAGCATTCTACCTCTCTTGTTGATGCAAGTGCTGGTTTAAAAGACAAGATAACAGCGTTTTCTATAAAAATATCGAGTCCTATAAAGCGTTCCGGATAATTAATGTTTAACAACAGTACGGCACAAAACGGTAAGTCTTTATTAATTGCATATTTTAAGTTTTGTTTTTGAATGTAAAATAATTGTAGTTCAAAGTAACATCCGCATATATTTTTCAAAATGGAATGTTCAAATCAAATCAAAGTATAATCAAAATAGTAATCTGTATTCAAATTAGCTCTTTACAGCGCTTTTGAATCGTCAAGGATCATAATGATTGATGAAGCTATAACTGGTTCGGAATGTTGCTCTTTCCAAAAAGAACCAGCAAGAAATTTGGCAGTCGATCTTTTCTTCGTCTTTTCGCGTATCTCTAACTAGGAAAGGTTGTAATCAGCTCTACATATGCCTTTCTATTCTCGTCCGTTGTTTCGTAACGAAGGTCTACGACCAGGTTTCTTCATCCCAGCAACTTTTCCCATCATTCAAATCCATGCTTTTTATCATCCAAATAATCTTCAATATGCTTTACGTATAAACATATTTTTTACACTTTATTTAAATCTTTCTGTAGAAAGGTCTAGTTAATCTTACGGTTGTATTTTATAATTATCATTGTCAATTTTTCAAATTTGCCAATATCTCTTCTCTCCTTACTTGTACCAGAACTTTTATAAAGCACCGTTTTATACCTTCCTTCCGATGACTGTTTCTACCTTTTAAAACAATTATGTTAATAGGTGTGCTGTTAAAATATGACGGGATTTAAATTTCCATTACTTTTTATTATAGCAGAAAATATTTACCTTTTATTTTTAGCAGGTCTTTTTCTATATCTGCCTTTTGGCATGCATCTTTTCTAAGACTATTTGTTAAGCTTAACAACCTCCACGTTTAACTGGTAGTTTCATTTTCGTAGATCTAATTTATTGCACCGATAGCGTTTCTTTTTTTTCTTTTTTTAATTAAACACACTTTACTATAACACTTTACTAGCCTCGTCACGACACGCTCAGATATGTCGGAAAATCTTAAGATTATTATTCTTAAGATTTATCTAAGGACCAAAATAACCGTATTTTGGTCTTTAGATAAATCTTAAGAATAATAATCTTAAGATTTATTATAACTCAAATTTGATAAAACTTATATTGAGATACCCTATGATGCTAAAACAAATGATACACCGATTTTAAACGATGAACGGTGAAAAGAAGAATAAGAACATAAACGGTTGTTGCTCCCAATGTTTTACACGGTATGAAGTATTAATCCAATTTGAATCCATCCAACCAGGAAATGACCGACTGCGCCACTGTGTCAATTAGTGCAAAAACTACTGGACCGATTTCAAAAATTCTTTCACCATTGGGAAGCTGCTTCATCACTGAGTAACATAGGCTATATGACATTTAAAAATAATAGGGATCCTTAATAAAAATTGTAATAAGTTGGGAAAAATTTAGTCGTAAACATCTTTCATCGCTGCGGAAACTATTGATGATAGAACAAAAAAATATTCTACAGTAATATAGAACGTATCAATATCTACAAAAAAGTCCGCGATACCATATGTCTAACTATTATAGTTATGCCAAAATAACTACTTTTTTACATTGTAAAAGTTGATAAAAGCGCCGACAATAATCAAACTATTTTATTAATATCTCTGTATTAATCCTTATCCCATTAAATGATATTTTATCTAAAACTTTTTCAATACCTGTAAAATAATTTTTAAATTATTAAAATCCGACATCCCAATCAAAAGATATTACGAATTTAAGAATGTAAATTGAAAGAAAATAATGCCATAACAAATTCATCGTAGCGACCGTTATAGCAGGGCCTGCACTTCGTGAGTTAGCTCTTATTCCAAGAATACTAACGATACCCATTTTTTATAATTAAATAATGTACAAAATAAATCTATAGTCGAACTTCGTAGACTTTCCACTACCAATAGACCTGTATGGAAGCGGGTGAAACCGCGGGGCATTGGTAGAAGTAGGAAAAAAATGAATTAATTTTGCACGAATATATTATAACGATTTATAATTATATTTTTAAATATTATTAGTGTGCTACATAGATTTTTATGACCCTAACTGATTTATCTGTCCATTCACCGCTGGAAACTGTTAGTGGAAAAATTGTACCTTTCATTTTGACCTTGTCAATTTGTCTCAAAACTTTTTTTTTAATTCGGCCACTCTAATACTAAGTGTGGGATATATATGTACATACGCAACGCCGACGAAGCTTCTGCGCGTGCCCTGTGACGCCGGTGACACTGTACTACCCATTAGGACAAACAGCATTGGTCAAAACGAACAAAAAATTACAGTAGGTTATTTGAATAGAATAAATAATTGTTTTAAACTGTTATACTTCAATTCTAAATATAAAGTTTATGCGTCATAATCTATATATACAGACAACAATACATTTCCTTATATCTGTGTTTCGTTACGCTACTTAGTGCACAGCAGAATGCACTGCGAATAAACAGTGTGCTTAACTCTCGAACCATAAATGTGTATGAAGTAACATGACGCACAAAAGTTTGAAACAATAATACGAGTTGTGTGCACAGAATTAACATAATGCTGAACAACAGTTCCATGGGAAAACGCACGTGGGCAAACACAGGGACACCGCAACTGTGTGTACAATGCAATATTGTACATATAAAAGAAATTGTAACATGAAAATATCGTCTTTGACTGTAATGTCAACCGATCAATCAGTAAATCAGCTTTAATTATTCGACTGAAGTCGACATTAGCAGAAACTATTCCTATAAATGACACATGTTAAATGAGATACGTGATTTTGAACAACTTTCAAATTTCTGGTTCAGTACTAATTCAGTAATGCAGTAATTGTAATAGTAGTATGTATTTTAAATCCAAAAACGCCGCCATAAAAAAATTATTTATGCAATTTAAGATCATGTTTTATTAGCTTTAGCTGAAATTGAGACGGTTACTATTCAAATTACAAATTACGCGACATTGTGTATCGGATCTAAATAACGTAATTTCGGATTTAAATAACGTAATTTTTGTACATAAAAATATAAAGAATTATAAAACGATAGGTGATGTATATAATAGACAAAGTAGGAATCGACATAAGCTTGCGACTCCTGCTTTGCGCCTAGCAAAAGTACGTAAATCGTTTGTGGGTTTGGGTATAAGATTCTATAATAAAATTCCGAAATCAATTTTGGTCATGCCATTACAGCAGTTTAAAAACACTGTTAAAAAGAGGCTGATACAGAAAGCCTACTATACTGTTGAAGATTACTTAGATGATAAGGATGTGTGGATATAGGTGCACTTCTACCCTGTACAAGACAGTAATAAATAAATGTAACTAGTTCTAAGATTTATATTTTAAAAAGAGCAACCGCCGAGTTTCTTGCTGGCTCTTCTCGGCAGGAACAGCTTTCCGAACCAGCATTAAAGTTGACGATTCAAAAGCACTTGTTTACAAGTTTACTTGAATAAAGAATATTTTGATTTGATTTGATTTGATCAAAACAATAAAAAGATTAAAAATTATAATATTTGTAGTAAGCACTACTGCCGAATTTTTCCAACCACGAAAATTTTTCCTTAATAGTCAGAAGGCGGGACTAATCAGCACACACTTTCAAATTTATAATATTATTATGAATATATTTAAATTTAATATATTTTGTTTAAAATTTCTCATGTAATAGCATAAAATATTTTATCATAATTTAAACTAAACATGTTGAGCTCTTATAATAAATGGAATAAAACATTTGACTTTGGACGGTAATGTTTTAATTACTTCCTTCTTGCTGTCTTATAACTTTGGAGCATATTGTGCAGCCCTCAGCCTAATTAAGAAGGCCTTTTAATTAAGCCTTTCACATATACCTCTTAAAAGATTCCACACAGTTAATTCCGAAATTAAGCTTATTTGGTTCGAAAATCTTTATACACCCGCATCTAATTTAAGATATAGTTATAGAGGCGACTTTTTCGATGATCAGAATTGCTCAGCCTGAGTATTTCTGTTAAAACTTCCGTCTAAAATTCTGTCTCCTATAAATTGACATACGGAACTTTTTGGCGCACAGCCATATGGTAACCGGCTGAGTAGAATAGACCACCCTCATTTCTTATCGAAGTGTCGTAAAAGGAGAAGAAGGTAAGTCGACCCGCCGTGTGATATCCGACTGTGTAGAATAAACCACCCTCATTAGATAGAGATTATATAGAGATATATAGAGATTATATAGATTAGATTAGATTAGATTATATAGAGATTATATAGATTAGATAGAGAGTTTTTACTGCGTTAAATCTCAAAGGCTTAATTGATTTTTAAGAAACTTTAAGCACAGATAGATTCAAATATTGTATAATTAATAGTTATTATTTTTCTAAGAAAGTTAAACTCTGTCAGTCTTGTATACATAACTTTCATGTCTATTTGTTTTCATTACCCTCTTAAATATATTAAAATATACTTATCTGTAATTTGATACATTGCAATAACCTTGACATATTGTCGTGGACTCTATCTCCTGACGATACTTTGGTTAATGGGCGAAACGGTTATTGAGATTGTGGTAGTGAATATGTGCAGTGCCTGTGTATTGTTGTGTTATTGGTGGCTAGTCGTGTACGAGTTTTTACGAAGTTTGCATGTATTAGGTATGAGAACGGATAAGTACACTCTACATTCAGCATTACATTTATTTTGCTTTTGTCGCGGATTATAGCAAAATAATATTTTGATTACTTTGTAATGTATATAGTCCCGTATACATGTGCTTTGTTGGTCTATAATTTCCGTCTAGACTTAAAATATGCACGGCAAACAATTTTGAGAAGGCATTTAATGCCTCGTAGTAATATAAGCCATGGTTAAGTTTATGTGCTCAGCATATCTTATGTGTTATAAAGTTAGGGGAGTTTCAATGGTCCTCATAGCAGTGATGCACACACTAACCATTTATTAATAATAAAGAAGTCATATCACATAATTTAAGCTGCTCATATTGAAATCTATGTTTATCTCCTATATGTGATAATTATACCGGCTCATATAAAAACGGTGTAAAGTACATTTGATAGGACCGACCTACCCATTTGGACACACTAAATTCGAATTCAAGGTCAGTTTGTACCTCAAAATGATTACACCCTCAAAATTTCAGATATATATACTTAGAAACATCATCATTCTCCTGCCCTTATCCCAAACTAAGTGGGGTCGGCACAACATGTTACAAACATGTTGTCACATTTGGCTGCGTATTTTACGACCAGCCGCCTGCCTGACGTCAACTTACCTTAGTCGCCTTTTACGACACCTCGGTAAGAAATGAGTGTGGTCTATTCTACGCAGCCGGATACCACACGGCACATACCTTAGTCGCCTCTTACGACACCTCTTAAGAAAGGAGGGTGGTCTATTCTATTCTGCCATCCTCATTTCTTACCGAGGTGTCGTAAAAGGCTACTATGGAAAGTTGACGTCGAGTAGGCGGCCGGTCGTAAAAACCTAACCAAAACATGTAAAAACATGGTTAATACATGTTGTGCCTACCTACCAATCCGCATTGGAGCAGCGTGGTAGGTCTTAGCTCCAATCCTTCTCTCCAAAAACGGAGAGAGGAGGCCTTAGCCCAGCAGTGGGCATAGTAACAGGCTGTTACTACATGTTGTGCCGACCCCGCTTAGAGTGGGACAAGTTCGGGAGAATGATGAATTATTAAAATATACGTTATACTGAGCCCTTACTAAGAGGACAATTCAAAACCAAAGGTAATGGGTCCAAACAACCACAGAGTGTGCTCAGTACAAAAATACGTCAGCGGTTCTCGGTTTGACTTTCACCGTTCCGGCACTTATGTAAATACGACCCATATTTTCTCCGTACATTACGACCTGTGCTTACAGTGCTGTATGAATATTAGATTAAAAACCCTGCAGTCCAGACGCGTTAGACAATTTACTATTCTGTTTGACTCATACGAACGTCAGCTCGCGTGATAACTGATTTATTAACAGGATTATCAAGTAATAGCGATGTAGACAGCGTAATGTCTTGGATCATTTGGGCTGTAAGTGTACGGTGTATACATATATCCCGCTATCTGTAATCTGTCTAAGCTTTCTGAAACTTTGTAATACCTGAATATGTTTCAGGTCGACGCGATAAACAATTCCGGAACGGTCGAATGGATTTCGTTGTTACTATAGGATCTTAGTTAAGCTGTAAGGTATTCCCGGAAGGCTTTACGAGAACTAGATCGTTATAAATTTGCAAAGTAACATCTAAATTATCGTATTTGTACTCTATGCTATAAATTAAAGGTAACGTACGTGACTTAATTCACTTCACGCTACAAAGTATTAAGTAAATATTTAAGAGAAACAGTTTATTATTAATTTATAGAATTTGGTATACTTTGCGGAAGTAACATGCATAAGTAATGAAAATATTATTTTGCTATAAATAATGCGGTAAATCGCAGATTATAGCAGTATAACATTTACATTACTTTTATAGTTAAGGAAAACATTTTGTCTCTTTAGATACCAGCTTATTTACTACCAGTTGGTCTATTACAGTTCGCGCCTACTGCGTGCCCTTCGATAGTCACAGTTAGTCAGCGTAATTAGGATAGGCAGACAACCGGCAATTTCTCCACAGAGATGGGAGGCTTTTTCGTAAGGTATGGCGTCCATGCCGCTCTGGCCGGAGTATACCAAAGCCACTTATATCCGTGGAATCACTAACGTTTTTGTTCTTCTGTATTGTTAATTTACACAGCCACCGAATCAAACTTAATATTTCGTGTATACGAAAGTCCACCGAACACCGATATTCACAATAATTCACAGCGAGTGCAGAGTTCACCGACCGATCTCTTTGTTTTTTGTTGACATTTTTTAACCACCTACCCACACCGCCTCATGTGCAGCAAGCCCCGATTACCCTCACTGGAAAAACTTGCCCGAACAATTACTAAGCACTAAACAATTCAGTGTGATTATATAACTACGTGTAATTTAAAAGTTCCGTAACCTATTTATGTGGTAACAAATAAAAAGACTCCACTGCATTTTATTCTTAGAGAAATAATACAATAAGTGACAGGCACAAGGATAAAAATTAAAGGCGAACTATTCAAGTAAGCCATTGAAAGGAAGACTAAAATTATAGGCTAGGAATATTACCAATCGTAATTGGAAGTAAATTTCTGCAAGCTTGCCACACAAATGTTACCCACGGAACGAATTATAGGTTGATCACCTTTATAAGTAGAATTGATTTGATTCTTAGCCAAATTAAATTTATCTTTATTAAATATAGATCTAGAAAATATAGATTTAGAAAATTTGGTTATTTGATTCGGAAACCAAAACTCATACAATGGAAGTAATTGACGGACGACACCAGAATGTACAATAATTCACCTAAAAGGTATCAGAGGATACCTTTCCTTAAAGGTAAAGGAAAATCTATTACCGTGATTATAAAGTTCCGCTGTCCACTTTTGCAGATTAAATTGGATTTTGGAAACATATTGTCGTCTATACTACTATATACGAGAAGTTTTGTATGATCATTAATTTTGTGGAAAAATAATTCATCATAGAAACTATAATATTATATATATATTCAATATTTTTATTATCTAATCTTTAGAAATCAAGTGCTTGTCTCTCGTTGTACTTTCTTCAAAATATACAATTAATTAAATACTTATTATTGTTTTACTTTTAAGATATTGTAGATTTACATGTTGTAAAACTAATCTTAAAAACTACAGAAAATCAAAGATATTTTATTATCGTGCATTTTTAAACTTTTATCTTATAACGCAAAATTAGGTCATAATCTTATCTTTTAATTAATAGATAGAGGTGAAATAATAAAAGGTGCTTTTATATAATCATCAGATTTTTATACAACTTTATAATAACCTCTTTGTTGAGCATCAATGTCCCTTTGTCTGAAGGTAAGCCCAGAATAATAACAAAAGATGCTAGACAAGGGAGCGCAAACAATGATGTCTGCGCACTATGAAACTGAGACTTAGTGGGGGATTTTCCACTTTCATAATTCAAAGTCGATGTACTTTACGTATATTAAAAATTATTACGCGTATTTTGGAAATACTTTTTATACCTGTTGCTCGGTTTTTTATTTTTTAGTCAGTAAGAATTAACTTTTACCATAAGGAATTCATTCAGTTCGATATGAACGTGTCTTCATAACTTCTTAAATATGGATTGCTTGGAACTTATCAAAATTCCATTTTACTAAACATACTTTTTATTCTTATGTAGTATTGTAAAGAGAATAAGTCTTTTGCCCAAAGTTTATTAACTTAATCACAGAAAAAAAAATCTGTTTTCTTTTATATAAGATATCTGTTGTATTTAATACCCATATAAACAATATGATAAATTATCATCTACTCCAAACCAAGAGGTAACACCTCAAAACCTCTAAAATAAGAGCACTTATGAAGTGACAACGGAAAGCTCCTTTCCTGAATAATGGCTACCGACATCCGGCGATATATTTCCGCTATCTCGCGGCAACATGGCGTCCAAACTTCCGCTTGACCGTTATGGTGTGTTAATCGAGCATTAAGTCTGCCAGATGAAAAACTATCTTTAGGCAAACAGGGAATCTGTTATTAAAGGTAATTTCCACACGACTCTAGATAACTGTAATATTTATGACGTACTTTCCCGTCTGCGGGACGATCCGAAATGTTTTATTTATTAAGTGAAAAAGGGTATTTCGATCCATGCATGAATCTGATAATGGTATTGTAAAAAATTAAATTTTGTACTGAACCTCATCTCTATTTCTTCTATCTCTCTAATATTACCTGTTTAATTAATACGTTAAGAACTTTATATCCTTTATTCAAAAAATTACGAAATGAGGAGTATGAAATTGGGCACAGTTATGGTTATATAGAGAAAGAGCGTAGAATGCAAATATTTTTTAAAATAATACATAAAAATAGATTAAATCAATAAAAAATCATTACACATAAATATTTCACGACTCATATACGTGCTACGTAATCATATAACTGTTTTGAAATTCAAATAAGTCTTTATTCAAATTGGCCTTTACAAGCACTTTTGTTTGTACATATATCGCACGCTTAGTATTGAAATGACCGAATTCATAAAAAGTTGTAATGTAGCAAATTCCAATAAAGCATATCCTAGCGCCTTCAAAATTTGTGATTGTTAAAGAGACCCATTACTTTGATGAGCAAGAACCAGTAGTTATTTTAATAGTACGTAGAGTGATGTCACGGATGGCATTGAAATAAGAAGGACAATGTATCTAACTCAATTAAGCCTAATTTTGAATTAGGTCACTTTAATGCTAAGCATATGATATATACTCTACTGTTTATGTAAAAGTTTGTAGTTAAATTAGGAACAGTTTAATATAATTTGCTATATTATTGTTCTATGATGACGTAATCTAGGATACGGTAGAGATATATCATTTGGAGGTAATTTTTAGTCTTTGTTTCTTTTTTAATTTTAATATTTAATCATTTGCAAGGTTCAATAATTTTAGAACAATATTTAGGACAAACGTTTTAATTAATAATTGTACTTTCTTAAATAAACTAAATGGAAATCATTTGATTAATATTATAGAATACTGACTAATATTATAGATTATAAAAGGGAGGGTACTAGGTGGAGTGGGGGCAGTACGTTTTGTAAAGTGTTTCAGTGAAGACGAAATTGAATTGTAAAGTGTTAATATTGTGAGTAATAGGTATATATAGTTGGAAGCTGTAAAGCAGGTTGTATTACTTTGTGCGGCCGTTTTTACACATTATCAAAGTAAGAAATACAACACGCATATAAAGGTTAATGTTACACTTGTCTCTTTTTAGAGATGCGGTACAAATATGGGTAACCGTAAAAATATATTTTGCCTAATGAACTTTTTATTCGATAATCGCAAATAAGTAGAGGACATAGAGTAATTAATCAAGATTTTCAGGTGACACGATAGATTGGATTCCATCATGGATTGCCACCGTATCACTGATGGATACGTCGTTATGCGACCGCTATTACTGAATGTATGGTGCTAGTGGTAATTATACATGTAAAAAAAAAGTAAACTTCTGCTCCACTGGTTGTGGATTCGTCTGCCGCTTAGGGCCAACAATTTGTTGGTTCATCGAGTTTGGGTGTATTTATGTATTTAACTATGTTTTTAAATTGATATGCATACTAATTAAGTTACTTTGGTGACAACGACCGTGTGTATTACCCCATATATTTATTACTAAAAAAAAATCATTTCATCCCATTACCGGACCAAAAATTAACTTCAAATCTCTTCGCGACTTTACCGTGGAGTTTATTTCCTAATGTTACAATACAGTTTCGGGCGAAACAATTACTGAGACTGTGTTAGTGAATGTGTGCAAAACTAGTGTAGTATAGTTTATAGTGCAAGCGTATAACGAATCCTGCATGCTTAAGGTAAGATAAATGGACATGGATAGTAAACTCTACTTTCAGCATTGAATAAATATTTTTCTTATAACAAAATAATTCATTATTCTTGTGAAGTGCATTAAATATATTACAAAAATATGAAATAAATGCTTTTTATTGTCGATTTTGTATGGTACATAAAAATCAGTACAAAAAGCTCCCTCGAGTCACGTCGTCAAGCTAATGACATGTTCTCCTCGAGGCACGTGTCGGGCACGTGACGCAATAACCGAATAGTTATTATATAACCAACGTGAAGTACAAAATACACAGGTTGTGAGGGCAGTTTAATTGGAATCTTAATATTTTTGAATTAAAAAATTGCATACTTAAAACAAGTTTCATATTAAACTCATTTAAATACTTCTCTTCCCCTTTTTAAGTTGATGTAGATTTCTTCAAGAAGTTTCCATGTTATGTGATTTTTATTTTTATTTTATATTATTTGACAAGCTAACAACATTTATGCATAAATGTAAAACACAAATAAAAGAAACATAAAATAAGGCACATAGCATAAACATAATAACAAGCGTGTACAATTGATTTATAACATATATAATAATGTGGGGGTTTAACTCAAAACACTAACAAACCAAATAAACAAAAAAAAGTATTTAAAATTTAAAGTTTTAAAAAGAAAAACAGAAACAAAATTGTTCATATTAATAATAATCTATAAGTCTATTATCTGTAATTGTTTTTTTTTGGATCATGGATTCAGCGGTCATCTATTTTAAGGGCTCTGACCAGTTAGGCTGTCTGTCAACGCTGTTTTCTTTTTGCCGTGGAACGCAACTCCATGGCAATGGCAATCAGTCTTCGTCGTAAGTCTGTGCACATCCACTAACTTATTATTTCGATACCATGAGCTGTATATTCTATAGATATCTTCATTCCTGACTTGCGCTATAGACCTCTGAGAGACCAAGCTTTTCTTATAAGGCCCAAAATAAGATCAAATTTCGAATCTATCAAGCCGATTTCGCTAGCACGCTATCCGATAATAATGAATTTCAGTGGTGTTCGGAAGTTTTGGCCCATATAAATAACAAAAAATATACTACATTTAGTAAGACATCATACAATAGTCTCTCTGAAGTGTAATTTAAAGTATACTTGTGTAATGTTTAAATTTTGTCTGTAGTTATTGGTAGACTGTATAATAACGTGCTGCAAATACTGTAATCTTTAACTATTTATTGGATTGAATACCTGTTTTAAATAATAATTGCACCATCTGGTCGCTATCAACATCAGAGCCATACATTATATTGTGTAGTGGTCTGGTCTGCCGGTCAAAAATCAATCTTTTAAATCTTCGCTTAGCATGTAAGTGTAGAACTTGGTTTATGGCATTCGTGACTTGAACTCATACCAATTTCGTAACATTATATTCGCCAAAAACATGGCAAAAAAGTTTGCTTTATTATTATTTCGTGTGGGACCTATACAGCTCATACTAGAGATCAACGACCTCAAACATACTAGGCGCAATACATACACGTAAAAGCGCAACACAAATTAGTATATATTTTCAGTATTTACCATAGACAAAGGATTTAGTCCTTTGTCCACAAGCTACAAATAAGGACTTGTAGCTTTTATATTTGTTACCATTGGCATGCTAGACCAAAAACAAAGGCAAAGGAAACATTACGAAAAGGCAAATTCACAATACGCCCATGGACAAAAATATTAAAATTATTTTCGTAGCGCATTAAATTTTTTAAAGAAAATAGTCACCATATATTATAAAAAGTTTTATTTTAATAGTTTTCATCTTCTTTACTTAGCCTTAATAATATAAAAGTATTATTTGGGTTATTAAGGTTTAAGAAAAAAACATATTATCCAATATACTTATATAGAAAAGTACATACGTGTACTCTAAAAGTGTTACAGTGACAAAGTTGTGGTCAACATTTAGTGCTTTTTAACTTCCACTTTAGGCGTAAGTCGTTCCAAAAGTCCAATAAACAGTTCAACTGTGAAAAGTTTAGACAGGGAAGACTAAATACAGAGACAATTAACTAAGGAGACACACTAGATATATTTTCTCTTCTTTTTCAATGAATATCAACTGTTACTATGTTACCTCGCCAGACGATATTTCATCTTTCCACTTTTTTTCCATATGTTGTTATCTTCATATTAATAATAATTATCTGATGCTGTACGATAAGAAAGTTTTATTTAAAAAAAAATAAACGTGCGTGAATCTTTTTTCAGGGAATATTCGGCTGGATTATATGTTGACAACAATATACTTATGGGCAGACAATAATCATTAAAATGCGTAGGCCTCAACCTTGTACGAGTAATCAATGTAACTAAATATTACATGAACTATAGTAAAAAGTTAAACCAGAAACCTCCGAGTTCTTTTTCTGGCCCTTAGCTGAGCAATGTTAATTTACCGACAAGACATTTTCAACGTTTTAAAAATGTAGAAGTCATATTTGAATTCAGTGAATTTCTACTTTTTTTTTTGGTATTTATCAACATGGTATCACAACTACTTATTCCTTTTTTTATATTAGTAACCTTATACTATCTCAAATATCAACAAAACCTTCGTAGATTTTCCATTACAGTAAGTAATGTTTAGTTCCTTATGTCAAAAAGGGCCTAGAGGTTGGAAGCGGTAAGATATTTCAAATTTATAGCAACATTTCTCATACAGATTGCACGTTTCTAGCCAATTTTCCATTACCATGTGGGGAAATGCGTTAAAGTTGGATGAAAAACGTATCAATCCAAAAATTCTATTACATATTTGTAATTCATTGTATATTACCAAAATATTTTACCAACCTATTTGAAATGCTCTAAGGAGAGGAGGAAGTATCTATTTTATTGCAAATTATAAATAAGATACTATTTTATATATATTTAAAGCTAATTTAATTACCGATATTTTAAATATTATATATATAGATTATGTTATTAACCATAATTTAAAGTCTCATTTAGAATATACTATGTACTATTATTTGGTAGTAGTTAGGAAAAAGTACATAAAATAATCCATCAAATTGCGAAATCAAAAAGCCATATTGTAATATTTAATTCCTTTAACCGCTATCGCATAAACTGAAATGCATTAAATATAGTGAATCAACAGTAGTTAGCCTTCGTGTAAAGGTGTGTTTATCGCTTTGATCAAAGATTGATTGATAAATAAGCCAAAAAGCTATGGTTGGGGAGATATAATTAAGTAAATTTCCTTAAAATCCACGCAGAGGGTGCTATTGTCGCACTTACTGCTGACACATTGGTCGGTTGTTTAGAAAACTTTTGAGTTGAAACAAATAATGTTACAGTAATAAAATAGAAAACAATACGGATTATGTTTTATTAATTTATTACCAATGTTATTTTGAAGTAGTAGTAGTAGTAGTAGTAGTATTAGCTAAATTTAATACTAAATATAACTGACAAAAATATAGAGCTCAGTTTATTTATTATACTCGGCACATTATTAGAATAGGAATTGCCATATTCCTATTCTAAACAGAATAACTTTAAGCATGGCAGAACTTCTAAATTTTTTAGAAGTTCTGCCCGTTCTAGTATCGACTCAACACAATATCGTACTAAAAAATTCGATCAAATGACATTTAATTAAGTGTCGAAAAGAAAAGTTTACTCTTCGTTCATATAAGCAAGAGTAAAATTTCGAATTGATGGTATTTAAAAAATAATAATGATGAGTAATTTTATCAAAAAGTTCAATAAACAACCTAAACTTTTATAAAACATATTTTAAAATTTTGAAACATATTTTAAAATTGACTTGATATTTTGAATCCCTTTCTTTATCAGGCAAGTCTTAGACCGTGACATCGTGATTTTTATACCAAAATTGTCCTGACAATATTATTTGGTTGAACTTTACAAAAAACTTAAAAAAAAACCAGTACAAAAGAAACGTTTAAAAAAATTAATATTTCTCATTTAAGCCCAAACAATTTATTTTTCAAGTACTAAAAACTCGTCATTTTTCAAAACAGTGTGTCCATATAACGGTGTTCAACGTACCGTACGACATATCTGAAATTAATTCCTGTTTTGTCATTCCCTCACTTTATATCCAGAGTTTAATGACGTTGTGATATAAAGCACTATAGTGAAGCCTTCTGCGCTAAGATATCAAGAACGTGCGCGTATTATGTATGGAAAAACACGAGTTTGCTCTTACTGGACGTTAGGACAAAAACCAATATTTAGAAGGGGTGCCATTGAAACGCACCCTTTGGTAGTAAAAAACGCGTGATACCTTTGATTAATGGGCCAAACGAGGTATTGTGGTAACGATCTCATGTTGTCGTATATCCTGCATCATAAAGTAATTTTAACTGTTTGTTTTTTGACGGTAATTTTCAGTAGAGTATTTATAGCAAAATCAATATAAATTTACAAGTAAAAATTGCCGTAGTTCTAAATCAGTGCAAGTCTTTCATTATAACTAAAATCACTAAGAGGCACGTGATTTGCTTTTTATCACGGCTTTCAGAAAACAAATATATATTTGACAAAGTATTGTAAAAAGTTAGTACCTACATAAGTTTTTGTGATGTACTTTTTAAAGATTTTATAAAAGGAAGTAAATAAAAAGGAAATTTCTGTAATTAATTCAATCACTAAGAATCTGAAGAGATTAAATATATAAAATATATCCTACTAATATTATAAATGTGAAAGTTTGTGAGTATGGATGGATGTTTGTTACTCTTTCACAAAAAAACCACTGGACGGATTTGGATAAATATTTACAGTTATATAGGTTAAACATCAGAATAACATATAGGCTACAATTTGTAATGATTTTATGTAATATAACGATACATGTCAATAAAGTCGGAAAAAATCTGGCCTCTGAGAGCTATCTTGGCGAATGCTGCCTAAACCATTCAAGTTACACAAAGATGATGTACCGTAGTATTGTTTGTCTTGATTAGTTCTAAATAAAAGTCCGCGACAGCATATATCTACCTTTTATGTGAAAGCCACTGTGACCAAAACTGTGAATCATAAATTTAATTAAATTAGATACTGTGGCGGAACAAATTCCTCGCGAGCGAAGCAGCGCGATAAAACTAGTGACTATATAAATTTATTTCAATTTAAAAATGGACAAAGCTTACATTAAGTAGCCATCAACCTTGCTCTATCGAGACCCGTTTCATAATAAATCTTGAAAATGTATTATCAATGTACAGGAATAATTTGAAATTATTGATGAAATTTTTCCAGTAATCCGCTTCGTAATCCAATAATCTGAAATGGTAAACTATTATTTATAGCTGTAATAGGGCACGTATTAAAATTATGCGGTCTACGTCCGCACATACATTTCAACAATTTTAATTATTCACAAACTCCGCATTGGCTAAAATGTAATGAACGAAATGTCGCATGTGTAAAATAATTCACGTTAACGTGTTCAAATTAATTCACATGTTATCTGACTAATGAACAAAGCCTTCAAATTTTGGGATACGTTGGGTAAATATCATATGGTATAATACACTAAGATTCTAATTCTTAAAGATTCGAATTCTAATTCTTCTATAATAATGTTAATACCTCTTCTAAAGACAAGGATACACTAAAGCTATATTTTTGACGTTGGACTTTAGAAAAGCTGTGATAGTCCAGCGGTGAGACCGTGCGACTCTTTCAAGAGGAAAACGAGTTCAAACCCGGGCAGGCACCAATGAGTTTTTCTATTAAAACTCATGTTAGACACATGATTGATATTTGCATTGATAATTGCAATCAATCACACGCTTTTCGGTGAAGGAAAACTTCGTGAGGAAACCTGCATATCTTTAGAGAATTCTGGAGATATGTATAACCTACCAATCAGCATTGGAGCAGCGTGGTAGGTCTTAGCTCCAACCCTGCTCTCCAGAAACGGAGAGAGGAGGCCTAATCCCAGCAGTGGGATATTAACAGGCTGCTATTTCACTTTTTTTTACCATCAGAAAACCTAATTTGAAAAAAAAAATTAAATAGCTTTTTTCCATTATCAACAACAAAAGATGAATGGATATCTACCCTACATTTTTAAAATTTATTAGACGTATTAGAGGAAAATTGAAAAACGTTATTCATGCACAGGTGTGCTGACGATTTGCTAACTTGCCATATCTCTGTAGGAAAATTGAGTTGGGAACATTTCGGATGACCGTAAGTTAGCATAGACTATTTTAGTTAGAGAAACGTGATTTATTCAACTTTTTACTACAGTTTATTTTTCGATTAGAGTAACATCTCGAAAAATCCGGAAGCTCTAGTTTTGTTGACGTCAATAATTCAAATCCAAAATCTTACAAATAAATTTATACTAGAAACACCTTATTTCTCATTCAGTTTTATCCGTTGAATGATAGAATACTCTTGATCGTCTCAGATGTAATTTTTTATTGAAAAGTATCCTTTGAATAATTTCTTAATGTTCAAAAAGTCTGCAAATAGTATTTGTTCATGTTTTAATGAAAAGATCGATTCAAAACAGATACTATAACAGAACTACCTTGCTATAATCCGCACGGGTTAAGCGAATGCATGCAAAGCCAATGTGTATGATGCAGGCAAAATTCACCCACATTACACATGCAGGACAAGTCACCACATGCATTCTAAGGCGCCTCCACCAGCAACAATGCACTCAAGCAGTACACACAACCACCACCAAAATCTCCTGCTTGCGGCGGTCACGGTTGCGGCGGTGGTCGCGCGTCTTCCGACTGTTCCGTGTCGCTCTGGTCTTCTTCGTCGGGCTAATCCAATAAAATTAGACGTGAGTATAGCCGGTATCTTTATTAACTATGAATCCTACTATAGTTTACCACGATAGTTTAAATTTAAAAATTAAACATAATATATAGAAAATATATAAAGACCATAAACACGACATATTAAAAGAGAAATTAGGATCGAAAAAGAAAACGTGGGAGTATTGGAAAAATATGTTCGTATCGTGAAACCATTTATAATTTAATGTCTTTATAGCAGAACCCTAAAAACATCGCAAACGCGAGTTAATAGCCAATATGCGATGCCGAAATTGCTTTTGTAACGTTGTTTTCCCTGTAACTAATATTGCCTTAAATCCATTATCACCATCTTCTATTACGGGATATCGACCCGTGGTTTCTTATTTCTTTCTTTTTAATAACCATTCAGTACGTCTGAAAGGGTTACACTCCGCTATATAACGTATTAACAAGTCTTCAGAGATCATTGTGGATATAGCTGCGCTTCTACCCTGTACAAGGCTGTAATGACTAAATAAAAAAAATAAAAAGTTATAAGATTTATATTTTTAAAAAGAGCAACTTCCGAGTTTCTTACTGGCTCTTCTCGGTAGGAACAGCTTTCTGAACCAGCGGTAGAGTTGACGATTCAAAAGCACTTGTTTACCAGTTTACTTGAATAAAGAATATTTTGAATTTGAATTTCAATTGTGTTGATTGTGCTAGTTACATATAAAAACCTAGAATAGGTTTTTATATGTAACTAGCCTCTATCCGCGTCTTCGATTTCGCAAATCGAATGCTCATACTATGCTCATCACACTGATCTGTTGCTCCGTTGACATGAGAAAGAAAGAAACTGAGTAATACAAAGACTCATCACAGAAGCTTCATATTTTTTATTTTTTTACAATAATGCCTTTGTCTTTTTAAAATAAATTGACACTAAAATTTTTACTAGTCTTTATCTATCTAATCTTAATATAAGATTAGATAGATAAAGACTAGTAAAAATTTTAGTGTTCTTTAAATTTCTATCTAATCTTAATATAAGAGGTGTTAACCGTTCCATTTCTAACACCCAACACTTCATATCAATATATTCTATTAATATATTAAGTAATATTATAAATTCATCATTCTCTGTCCTTATCCCACTCTAAGTGGGGTCGGCAGAACATGTTTTTCTCTTCCATTCTGGTATATCATTTATTAACTGTGGCGCTACTCGTTTTGCATTTATGTCATACTTCACACAATCCAATCATATCTTTTTAGGCCTCCGTCTAGCCACATATCCATCCATATTCATGATTAACACTCGTTTGGTAACATGGTATTCATGCCTCATCATTACACGTACATATCATCTTAATCTTGCAGACTTCCCCTTATATACTCATTTCGTATTTTATCCAGTCTTGTCACACCATACATCCACCTTAACATTCTCATCTCATTTGCATGTTCTCTTCTTTCATCCATCTTTTTTATTGACCAACATTTTGATCCATACAATACGTCAGGTCTTGCGACCGTTTTGCCATAACTTTAAGAGGCATACGAGGGCAATATTATAAATTGTTAGTAATATTATAACATCAAATATGTAATTTTATGAATTACAGTTGTATATTCAAGATCATCGGTGGGCAGGGAGCGATCGTGGGCATTTGCCGCCCTGGTGTTCCGAACGGGGTATATCGGACGCCTGGCTTACAGGTCCCCGAGGCGGTCGGTGCATCTGGTGCTCCCGATGCACTGGTTAGCGGAGGCGGGACTTCTCTTTCGAGGGGGGGGGTTATCTGTTACTAACCCAGAGGGGGCGTTCTCTGGGATGAGAGAACATCCTGGAGATGGGGCAATGTGTATAACGATACCCTACCCTTGCCATCGGCAGCGTGGTTGAGCAAACAGGTCGTTTTAATCGGTGCGAGTCCGACATAACCGCCGCCTGTCCCCGTCGGGCGGCGGTACCCATGAGGGGTTTTTCCTGTATAAAAAAAAGTATATTCAAGACATTTCTTCAGCCCGCCTTCCGTAATAAAGAATATGCTTGCACAAAATAAATACTTTTAGTAGGCATAATTTGAATTATTGCTTGCATATTTCGCAATATTGAATACTTTGTAGATTGTACGCCACTTGAGACCAAATAAATCGAACCGCATATCTGTTTTCTGATATAACATTCTTTCGAAGATATTTCAAGTGGTTATTCGTAATATTAAATTTTGTATGCAACGTTCATATTTTCTTACATACACAAGTAAGTTATAGAATAATGTTAAAGAAAATCTTTTGAAAACATAGTGGTCTTATTCGTAAATAGAAATAATGCTTTTATTTTTTTATTTTTTTCAAATTTAGAAATTGTTTATTTGTTCAATACAGTTGTGATATACAATGTTTAACAAAGACTTATTGATTAATACAATATAACGAAACTAAGCCAAGCTTTACTAGTGCCTTCCATTGTCATACATACTGATAAATTCTATAAACAAAATATAAAAAAATACTAAGCTCTTATTGTGTGTGAGAATGTGTGCGCGAGAATGTTTTGTGTGAATTTGTGTGGATGTGAGTGAGTGTTTATTTGTATCTAACCTATGTATGTGGTAGTGGTAATTTAGTCTTGTTGATTTATGGGCTATATAAATTATTCTACTTTTTAATTATTCTACTAATTATTATAAGAATGAATGTAATGGTAAGTTATGAAGCAGGCAAACTCACATGTCACCACATATATCCACGAGCCATCACACGTTGGAGGCATCTTGGGATACGTGTATCCTGCACGTGTAAGGTATATGAATTTTGCCTGCTTCATACACTTAGCATTACATACATTCTCTTAATAAACGCGGATTATAGCAAAGTAGTTATGTTATAGCTTCTGTATTTTTTTAATTCTTTGTGAAAGGATGGGACGTAGGCTATTCAAAGTTTTTGTTCCAAATGTAAATTAGGATATCTTCTGTCTATACTTATTATAAAATAAAGTCCCCAAAGCTGTCTGTCTGTATGTAATCGATTTTCTCAAAATCTACTGAACAGATTTTAGTACGGTTTTTACTAAAAGGTAGTGCAATTCCTCCGAAAGGTTTAATTTAATAGCACATAACCGTTTCATGTAAATTGAGTTTAAGAGTTCGTTTAACAACAATTTTTAGTGGGGGTAGTAACAAACCAGTGTCGTTGTAGTTTAGAGGGGGGAATAGGTATAAAAAGCGGTGTAGGGTATCAAAGAGCCACCGGCGATGCTTCCGCGCTCGCCCCCTCTCTCGGTGACGCTGTAAGAGCCATTTGGGCTAACAGCATTAGTTAGTGTCCGAAAAAATAAATAAAAGAGCCAGTCTCATACCGAGACTCGAGCGACTATAACATGCTAAACACTGAATTTCACGCGGGCGAAGCCGCACGTATTTCTAGTATGAAAAAATCAAACATTTGGAAAAATAATCGTAAAATCATCCAAAACCATGTGCGAAAGCAATCGTTTGTATTGTACTCTACGCCAGTAGTTGTTAGAATAAAAGCATTCGGAAAGAGAGACGACATCTTGATAAAAAAGCCGAAAATCTGTAGTTACTACGATAAAGAGCTCGCCCTATTAATTCCAATTATTGTATCGAACATGCGTTTATTCAGTCAACCAGTTATTATAAAAATGTATTATTATCCTTTACATTTCGTGACTACTCGGAAATATGTAAGATTTTACTGATTAGTCTTATTACATACATATATTTACTCAAAAAATTCCTTGTAAAAAGGCAAACCCTCGGAAACCTCTCTTGGGATGAAATGTAAATACACGGTGATATGAATATAAATGCCGGCTAAGTAGATCGTGGGGTTACTATAACGTTCCGACTCGGTTTGTTATTGTAAGTTTGCCATATGCGTGGATAAGCGAGATAGCGCTCTATGCCTTGAGAAAATTTATAGAATATTTTATAGAATATATATCTAGGGATAAAGAAATATTGCGTTCAGTTATTCAAGTAATAAAAGGTTTGACATCACTTGTAAGGCAAAAATAGTATGCTGTATTTAAAAATAATACTTAAAAATTTCAAAATATAGTCAACTTTTATAATTTACTAGTATTCCCAGCCCGCTTCGCTGGGCTTAATTGAAAGATATCAGTTGTAAAGAAACACCAAACTTTACAGGATCATCGGCCGGGTCAATCTTAAGATTGTGTCAATTTCATTACAATCGGTCCAGCCGTTTCGGAGTCTATAAAGGATATACAGACAAACATAAATTTTTATATATAACTAGAGGCCTAACCCGCTTCGCTGGGCTTAATTTAAAGATATCAGTAGTAAAAAAACTGTCATTGACAGTTTTAAAAAAGGTTCCGATCGCCACCAAACTTTACAGGTTTAATTGCTGGGTCAATTTAAAGATTATCTGAAAATTTCATTAAAATAGATCCAGACGTTTTGGAGTATAAGAGAATACAGACAAACAATCATTTTTTACGTAAGATTTTTAGAAATAAGCGTTACTTTGCGTTTATGATTACGCATTGTATACTCTAAACTTAGCACAATGGTTATATTTTCTATTATCTTCAACGCGGATTATACGAAAATAATATTAATTTTATCCCATATAATCACCATATTTTTCAACCCGAATAATATTGTCGAACATTCAGATTCTAAAAGTTACCCAAATTTCTGCGTTATTGGCCTGTCTATGTACATAGTACCGTTGTTGGTAAAGGCCGCTGAAATCTGCAGTCCATTTTCATTTAAGGTAACCAGGACTCTAAACATAAAACAAGGCTCTAGCCCCAGGAGCTAGCGATGGAACAATAACCAGCTGTTACATGAAACTACACTGTGGAAACATTACAACGCACGTATTTTAAGGCGTTACGTGTATATATGCATATTGTCTGGTACGAGAAGTAAGAGCACTCCGACGCCGACGGGAACAATAGGCCAAGTGTAATTTCAAGTTTTTACGGCATTATTCTTGCAAGTGTCTTTTGATTTAACATTTTAAGTTGTTGGCTTTATTTTCGTAATATAACTTTTTAAACTGTGCTGGAATTACATCAGTAATGAGATGATTATATTTAGACTAATCCGTTCTTAAGGCACAGTATATCATAATCGAAATAATATATATTTTTTTTAACTTTTTTGTACAAATTTTTTTTTGTATATTCGTACTCTATCTTTCTTTGCCGACCCTTGTTTCATTTTTAGTTGGGGTCTAACCTCCTCGTCATTTTCTTCAGATCCTTGTTGACCACGAATAAGTTTGAAGTAGTTCCAAGTTTGAAGGTGTCTTGCCTCCTCGGGTTGGTATACAAATTTAAAATTTGTCGAGCCATGTCATGAGAAGACCTTCAGGTCTTCTCATGACATGGCCATACTACCTAATTTGCGTTTCTGCGAGTTTTTCTTCAATTGGGAGTATCGTAAAGCCTTCCTGTATGTGCATGTTAGCACTCTGTTCTTGAGGGTGACAACTGAGAGGTTTTGTATATTTTTTCATACTTAACTGCGTTATGTTGTTACAAATTCATCTATAAATGAAGGAGAATATAGATATACTAGCCGATGGGAAAGTAAAGTTCTTTCAAATCATATACGACCCATAAAAATGATATACTCAATATCATCTCGCTCTTTAAAATCGAGATTCTAGCCAAAGATTACAGTATACATAATGAAATTCTAGCAAATATCCATGTTTAATCAACACACATACATATGTACGTGTATCTATTAGTAATGGTAGATTTTGGTGAATAGTGTATATTTATACAATATACAACTACTAACTTTATTTTCATACATAGTTTTCCTTCTTCAAACATATTCAAAGTTCCGTCAGTGGCCAGTTATCCTATATAAACAAGTGATGATTTATATAAATTCAAACAATGTACGCTTTCATTCTATCCGCTAGTAATAGAATATTAAAATTACAACATACTACAGTTGAATTGAGATAATATGCATTTTTGATGACAAATTGTGGTCGACCTCGTCGCGCATTAGGACAATGTTCATATTTTCTTAACCCTACTAGCAGCATCCTTAGTATGTAAGCAAACTCCGCGAGCTTGCCTAAACGGCAACTTTCTACTAATCGATGAATTTTTAGATCAAAAAGATTTAACGCGCCTGTAGTTTTTGCTAACTATAGAAACATTTCAACTTTGTAATCTTTAATCCATGTCCCTACTTGTATTCTCATATTATAAACGCGAAAGTCTCTGTTTGCCTAACTTGTGCGAAATTTGGCTTTATCTGCCTGTTTGTTCGTACTCTTAAAGAATTATAACACAATTAAAGCTTATATATCGACCTCATATATAGGATTTAAAAAATCCGTTTTCCTTCGAATAAAAATGGCCCGTCGGCGCAGAGGGTAGTGACCCTGCCTTCAGCTCCGCGGGTCGCGGGTTCGATTCCCGAAGAGGGCCAATATTTTCTATACACAATTTGTTGGTTCTTCGAGCCTGGGCGTGTATTTGTATTTAAGTATGTATTTAAAATTATATATGTAGTATAGTTGTCTGACACCCATAACACAAGTATTAAATTACTTACTTTGGAGATGGGTGACCGTGTGTGTAAGTGTCCCATATATTTATTATTTATTATAACACATAACTTAAGGTATTTTAATATTATATAAGCGAATTAAGTCGCATATAAAACTAGTAGAAACAATATTTTAAACACGATAGTGTTTTGATGTTTCTTTTAATCCATACGTGTATATTACGAGTAAAGTTCAGACATATAACGAACTGGTCGTCAGTTTAGGAACTTGATTAACATTTGAACGTCATCGCACGTTAACATTGAAAACGCAAAACATGTTTCAGGAACGAATTTAATTAAGGATTATTAGCGTAATCGCTGCCAAAACCAACTTACTCCTATAACTAGGTCACTGAATATTTAAGAAGCTTGTGGTTATATGACGCGTGTTCCATGAAATTTGGCATGTGTTTATACATTCTTCATAAAAGGCCTTAAGTAATGTAACTTACGATATGATATATCTATACTTATTATAAACCAAAGTCCCAAAAAGCTGTCTGTGTGTAATCGATTTTCTCAAAATCTACTGAACGGATTTTTGTACGGTTTTCACCAAAAGATAGTACAATACTTTTGGATGGTTTAGATCAATAGAACATATCGGTATTATGTGAATTGTGTTGAAGAGATTGAGCAGTTGTTAAAACACTTGCTTGCTTGGAGGTTTAGTCGCGTGCGCTGCGAAAACAAGTAGAGTTACGCTAAAGTAATGTACAAGAGAATTGTAGATACATAAAAATACTACAAAAAGTCTGCGATAGCATGTTTCTATCACTTACGGTTAAACTCACAATAACTATTTTTATGTTCCAAATTTCAATTTGGATTTTTTTTGTGACAACAGATTTCACGCGGGTAAAGCCGCTGGCACATCTAGTACTCTTATATAAAATTTTATCCTCTAGCTTTCTTATATTTGCTAAATAAAATTCTTATTCTTCTTCTTCTACTTCTCCGTCAAATGATGGACGTCCACTGCTGGACATGGTCTCTTCATGGGATCACCACCCATCACACCACAGGATCTTGTGCTGCTTGGATCCAACTGCTATCCGCGACCTGTTTGAGCTCGTCGGTCCATCTCGTAAGGGCCCTATCGCCATTCGAAATACTAAAATTAGCAGATAAATGAATTAATAATAACCATCATCCTTCTGCCCTTATCCTACTTAGGTCGGCACAACATGTTACAAACATGTTGTCACATGATTTGGCTACGTATTTTATGACCAGCCGCCTGCCTGACGTCGACTTACTTCAGTATGACCCCTCGGTAAGAAAGAGGGTGGTCTATTCTACTCAACCTCCTCCTCCTCCTCCTCCTCGCGTCGTATTCCTCATTACTGAGGGTCGTGAAGCAGACTTTGACTACTCAACACGGTGGGTCAACTCACCTTAGTCGCCTTTTACTACATCTCGGTAAGAAATGATGGTGGTCTATTCTACTCAGCCAGATACCACATGGCGGGTCGACTTGCCTCAGTCGCCTTTTGCGACACCTCGTTAAGAAATGAGGATGGTCTGTTGTACTCTGCCGGATACCACACTGCATAAATGAATTAATAATAAATGTAACTATAATAAAACATGCTGGTTTATGATAAATCATAATACTCATCACGTAATATTATTTTGTTTGTTTTATTATAAGAAATCAGTAGCATGTTTTGGTGTACGTAGAAAGACGAGTATTGTTCGTGACTTTACATATAATAGGCCGCAAGCTACATTTTTAAATATTAAAAAAAAATATTCTACCTAGGGAATTAATTAATTTTAAAGCTGAATATTTCTAACCAAAGGACACATTTAAATGAAACAAATAAAACAGAGAAAACAGAAAAAGAAGAGATGCAGATAATACATGCATATTCATCCCACATTCATTTCATTATTAAATAAACTTTCAGGTAGGTAGAAAAGTTTTAATATTCATAGGGCGGACCTTTCCTTGTAAATGTTTTATTCGCTAACGAGCCGACAGGATTAGGGTAATCATGTCACGTCGTAACTGCATGGAGCCTCTTCAATTAATTCGCATTATCAATGTCGTCTAAATTTTGTATTAGATCTCCATTTATGTAAGTATAAAGGTGGAATTCCACCAATGTGCAGAACTGTGCAGCACTGTGAATGCACAGTGTGCAGCACAAATGTTTACTCTGGTCGACTCAATCAAGCGAACATTAACACATTCGCGCACATCTATGTAAATTTGGGCTCGTACGCTTGAAACAGTGGAGTCGCATCGACGAGTACGCACTCGTTGTTCACGAACTCAGTTTTGCTTCCGCTACTAGAGCGAAATCATTTGTTTGTACGCGCACATCTTTAATGAGGAGTGGAGGAAAAAAAAAATTAAGAATAATTTTATAGAAAATGCCTAAAAATATATTTTAAATTTAGATATAATAAATAAGTGAAATAATAATAATAATGATTAAAACATATTCCTAAATGAACATGTTCGCGCACATGTGTGCTTCAAGTTACACACAACATTGCTGGTAGTGCGAGAACTTTGTACACAATCTTTGTAAACAAATATGCTGCACACTATTTTGCTGGAATCCTACCTTTAGTATCACAGTGGTAAAGCACCAGAGTACTAATCCTACTGCTGGGCGTCAGCCTCCCCTCTCCGTTTTTGGAGAGGAAAGCCACGCTGCTCCAATGCGGGTTGGAAGGTTTTATATATTCTCAGAATACTCTAGAGATATGCAAGTTTCCTCACGATATTTTCACCGAAAAGCATGTGATAAATTGCAATTATCAATTATATAAGTTTTAACAGAAAAACTCAATAGGCACCATTGAGTTTTTCCCAGAAATAGAAACCCGTGACTTCCTCGAAAGAGTCGCACAGTCTCACCGGTTGGCTATCACAGCTACTAGATCTCCATTTATAGACCTGTAATTATTATCATCCATACTTTATGAATGAGACTGTCAGTCTGTATGTATGTTTGTTACGCTGTCACAGCTAATCCGCTGGATCAGTATTAATAACAAAATTAAGTCTTATGTATCAGATAAATATATATGATAAAAATGAATTCTCTTACGGAAACAAGGAAAAATGCATATTCCATAATTGAGGTTACTTGAACGCTTACGTTGGCGCGAACGATGTCTAGTGTACCATTAGTATTATAATATAGGTAATACACATTTTATTGTTATAATATAACGAGCGCTTTTTGATAAAGAATAGTGAAAGTAAATGACACCTAAATGAACATATGTGACATAAAGTGTCAAGTCCTTCTCTGTAAAAGGAGAGAAGAGACCTTTGCCCAGCAGAGGGATAGAACGCCGCTGCTGTCAACTATTTGTATTAGTAAAGCCTGAAATTGAACTATAATACCCGGCATTAAATAATGCACATCGATGTTTACAACGAAACAGCCGGCCAGTTCGGTTTCGTAGAGCGCTGTCACTGCCACACACGGGTTCAGCAGTCTGTGCCACAAAGACGATGCTCTATGAAGCAGAATCTAGCCGATTTCTCTCTCTAAGCCTCGATGTGCATTATTTATTGCCGGGTACTATACAGACTAGAGACTGGCATTTATTATACATTTTGCTCTAAGGATATCAGTCGCCTAAAAAATATAATTGTCAATACTTTTTTCTCAATTTCGTGTCAATCAATCGCACAATATGAACTATTACACAGCTTCGATAAATTATTATATAGTTACTACCAATGCCCCGCGGTTTCACCCGCGTGCATACCGATCTCGTGGAAATGGAAAGTCTACTAAGGTGAACTATAGATTTATTTTTGTAAATTGTAAGTTTGGCCTTTAACTATTACATACATAGTAAGTACTATTTAGTAGTATACATAGTAAACTATAATATAAAAAGTGGATATTGTAACCCCAATCGTAAACAGCTGTAAATATATATATGCATCAATTACATAAAGGATTCAAAACACAAAGCGATCCGTCTATCTAATTTGTATTATTCTGCTTAATGAGTACAAGGATTATCTGTTACAGACGTCTCAACAGACGTCTATTTGTAGGCTTAAATTTTCATTATATTTACTGTATAATTCGCTGCAGGAACGGCGTGAGACTGGGAGATAGAAAGGATTTTACATGCAACAGTGAGCATTCAATTATGGACTTATTATCTATCATAATTTACCTACGTTGCTATATGTCGGTTACATTCAATGAGGAAAGTGTAAAGTGAAGATTTTGCTGACTATTTTTTTAATTTGGAGCTATTATTAATGTTAAAGTATCAAGCTATATCACACTAAAGTATCACATTATTTATGTGATGGCTAAACAATGAGGCATGCTATCCTTGACCAGAATTTGTGGGTTTCTAAGCCTGGAAGTACTGATTTTTCTTTAAAAAAAACTTAAGTGTTTATTGTCACAACGTTTACAATTATCATATCCTTAGCTCTGATTATGTTTGAAATATATATTACTTACGTTAATTTGTCAAAATATTTGAAAATTATAATAAATAAATAAATAAATATAAATCTATAGGACACTTACACACACGGTCGTCCATCTAATCTAATCCCCAAAGTTAGTAATTTAATACTTGTGTTATGGGGTACAGAGAACTGGTAGTATACTTATTACTACATATATAATTTTAAATACATACTTAGATACAAATATACACCCAGGCTCGAAGAACCTACAAATTGTTTATAGAAAATGTTGACCCTCGGCAGGAATCGCATCGGCGACCCGCAGAGCTGAAGGCAGCGTCACTACCCACTGCGCCAACGGGCCAGTCAATAAAACAATATTTTGATAAAATTATAACTTTATTACCAACAGAAGGGTTACATTTCCGTTGCTGGTCTTCTCTTAACTGTAACTCTATAGTTTATACCTAACTCTAATAATTTATTTTAATACTTTTAACATGGATTGGAAACAATACTATGCAAGCCACTTTAACCACTAAAGCTACACGTGAAAGCTTTTTGGTATCCTTGTGCGATGATAAGTAACTTTTCGACCCTCGCCAATGACAAAATTGGATGTCAAATATTTGATTTAAAATGAATCATTGGGTGAATGTAAAAATCTTCTACTGTTAAATGATTACTACATTAATCCTATTTTTTCGTATGTATAAACAACATAACCATTTTATATTATGGGACATGTTTCCTTCTTTCACTTACAACGTTCCAAAATATCATATTAATAGATATTAACCATACCATCTTAAACGTTAATAAGCCTTACTTGTCTACAATGGTTATCAATTACTTGGAAAAAATATTTCAGTATAAAGCAGTTCTTTCCATTGTGCATTCGTAGGTTCCATATATTCTCCAAAGATATGTTGATTTTCTCACGTTTCCCTTACTAAAGTACTCTTAACCTTGCCTTCTTTAAAAATTTAACTGTTGCCTTAAATACGGTTAAACAATAAATGTTAATTTATTTGCAACAAAAACAATAAAATATTATTATTGCTATAATCCGTGCTAAGTTTTATATTTTTATCGTGGATTATAGCAAAATAATATTTTTATTTCGTTTGAATTATGGAACTCCGCAAAGTAATGCCTAATTCTATAAATTATTTAATTTATTAAATTAATTGTTACCTTAATTTTATAGAATTAGGCGTTACTTTGCGGAGATCCATAATACAAAAGTAATAATAAAATTATTTTGCTATAATCCGCGATACAGTAAATAGAAAATATATATAGTGTTAAATGTATAGTGCACTATTCGTATTTTCATACCCGATACGTGCAGGATTCGTAAAAACACATGCACAAACCTCCGCCACTTCCACCACAATACACAAGCACTACACACGTTCACTATCACAAACTCAACAATCGTTTCGCCCCGCAACCGAAGCATCATCAGGAGATAGACTCGCAAAGACCTTAATTTTGTTCTGATCTGATTACAATCATAAGAAAAAAAGTGATAAACAATGTGCTCGTGAAATGAAATTCAAGTATGGTACTTTCGTAGGAAATGTTAAGTTTAAAGAAAACTAAAAGATCGGGTAAAGTTGTAAAATTTTAAAAACAAAGTTGAACATTGGCGTGAAACTGCTAGAAAACTTAAAGTTGGTTTAGCTTAGCTACACACCGCTAAAAAGAATTACGTCTCTTAAGAACACGTTCCTTGAAGATAGGAAACAAGCTTTTACCCGCGACTTCGTCCGCGTGGACCGTAGTCCTGGAATAAACAGTAATTTCAGTATTATACATTATAATAGTTCAGTTAAATTTATGCAGCAAACAGAAATCAAAATGTATAAAAATTTCTTCTAAAAATAACTCCTTCGACGTAAACTGATCAACGTGATAAAAAACCTCCTTTTTATTACAGATTTGACTCGTCTTTAATACATAGCGAATTAAAAACTTTGATAAGTTGATAATAGATGGCGGAATAATTGAGCTAAATTTCATCGATATTGGTTCAGCGGATTCGCTGTGAAAGAGAGGAACAAACATCCATCCATACTCACAAACATTCGCATTTATAATATTAGTAAGATGTTACTTTTAAGTAAAGAATCATGAATCAGTCTTAAGCAGGTATTTTAAGGATCCTATGGATGTTAAATTTAAAAAAATTCTCAAAAGTCACACCCATCACAGATGGCGGCCATCGAAAAGAACCCGTAACAATTGCAGCGATTATGAAATCGACATTAGTGTTTTTATATTTTCGTGATAATAATTTGTTGTTCGTTGTAGTGCTTTATGTATTTTCATACAGAAACTTAGCATTGCATGCATTCGTTTAATTCACGCGGATTATATCAAAGTAGTTCTATTATAGTTTCCGTAATATGTAATTCTGCAAAGTAACGCCTGCTTCTATAAATCATGTATCTAAATGATTCTTTCTATAACATTGAGACAGTTTCGCGGGTTAATTGTGTTTATACGTCACAGCTTTAGTTAGTTTGCTGTTTAACTAAAGTTGTGTATGTGTACTTAAATAATCATCAATATCGACAGTTTTAATAACAACATTAGATTTTTTTATCACGTTACCGTTTAAAATAAATAGATTGTTCAATCTAAGCTCCTAAAATATACAAAAGAGATTTCAGATTAAATTAAGTCAATAAAATCAAATTTAGCTCAACTTTGATATATCTGCTTTCCGTATTAATCTTTAATGTAACATCTACGCAATACGCGTTTGTTCGCATACCGTTTCCAGAGTATACCTATTACTTGGAACAACCTAGTTTTTTATGCATATAACGTGTGCCTTTATTTTATTGTACTTGTATTAGCTAGAGCTTGCCAAATCGTAGCACCGTGAGTCGCAAATTGTAATGCGACGTCAGACAACACCTCGGCAGGCACTCTGACGAAATTGGAAGCGAAAATAAACAGAAAACTTCCTGCGAGATTACACCTGACGAAGATGCAAACGTTATTTTAGAAAGATGCCAGCTCAGACGTCAATTCGGAAATTACGAAGTTCCGTACTTTACTGTCTATTTCCTGGCGTACTGCTTTGGAAGTCAATATATTTATTTCCTTGACTAGTCTTTAACTGCGATTTGTTTCATCAATTTTTATTTATAAACTAGCCTGCGACTTAGCCCGCGTGGAAATCTGTTTATTTAATTGAAATTTGAAACAAAAAGTAGTTTTTTTTAAGAAAATGTTGGCTCTCAGCGGGAATCGAAACCGTGACCCCTGCTGAAGACAGGGTCACTGCCAACTGATGATTACTATATCTATAGTATATATATATATATATATATATATACTATAGATATAGTATTCAACTGATGAATACTATATCTATAGTATATATATATACTATATATATATACTATAGATATAGTATTCATCAGCTTTCATCGCTTCAAAATTTTTCTATTTATTTTATTCGGCTCGGTATTTTATTATAAAATTGGCATCAAATTGGCATTTATAAAAGCAGCAGCTAGTATTCTTGTTTTTGATATGCGATAGTAACAAGATATTTTTATTTCAGATCGCGAGGCGTTGCTCCGGCGTTGCGGCTGTCACGGCCCACGGGCTACAAACAGCAGCCGGGCGAGCAACAGCCTAGCTGCAGCCGGGGCTTCGTTCTAAAGACTTTATGTGTAGTGATAAGTGTATTTATTTAATTTAAACGTGTTTAGAAGTATGAACAGTGAGGTTTCCCAATCTGATTACTTTGAGTGTCCTCAGTGCAATGGAGGAAGGTTGTTTAAGGGCCGTAGAGGTCTAAACATTCACATTGCACGATGTCATAGCCTTTCGGTTACGCGATCTATCACTAATACCAATGTAAGTGATGTCGACTAGACAATACTAGACACACTTACTAGACAATAACCAGGTTCCATTTGAAAATTTGATATCTAGATATAGCCAAAACGTTCCAATTATAAAGCGAATTCCAAGAAGAGCAAGAATATTATTGGCAAGGTCACTATCTCACGCCATCCAAAATACTTTATCAAATTCGTTTTCATCTTGGCAAAATCTATTGTTGTTTGCTTATAAGCATTTTCATGTCGATAAATCTAAAGCCGGGTCATTATGTACAAAATTAAAACAGAATAGTTTTGGCCAACCTGATTTTCACTCCTTAAATTCACCTTTTGGGTTCAAAGTTTTAATTTTAAAAAAATTGTTGAAAATAAAGTAATGGATGGGGACCTTAAAAATGCAACTCGCATTTTATTCTCTAACGATACTCTTGCTCCATATAATAATATAAAGCTAGAAGCCTTACGTGAAAAGCATCCTTTACCAATTTCAGATTCATTATTTCCCAATCCAGCACTTAATATTACAGATATTTTGCAAGTAAAGGATGAGGATACTTATGCAGCTATAATGTCATTCGCTAGTGGATCTGCTGGTGGCATGGACGGGATAACGCCACAACATCTCAAAGATCTTGTGAGCGTTTCAGCTGGAGACGCCGGCAGAGCTCTTTTGAGTGATATTACTAGACTTTGTAATCTTATGTTATCTGGCAAAGTAAATTCATCCTTTCTACCTTTCCTTTGCGGAGCTAGACTATGCGCATTTAATAAAAAAGATGGTGGCATACGCCCGATCGCTGTTGGTTGTACTTTTCGACGTTTGGCATCTAAATTAGCATGTAAACACATAGTGCTACCCTAAAGGAAATTTTCAACCTATTCAAGTTGGCTTTGGAAGTAAGGGAGGCTGTGAGGCAGCAGTACATTCTGCCCGAACTTTCTTAACATCTGGCGAGGCGGAAGTACTGCTGAAAATTGACGTAAAGAATGCTTTTAATTCATTGGATAGGGCAACTCTGCTTAGCGAAGTATCAACACTGTTGCCTGAAATCTATCCATATGTTTGGCAATGCTATAACTTTCCTTCCAAATTATTCTTTGGCGATAATACTGTTAAGTCTAATGTAGGTGTTCAGCAGGGGGATCCTTTAGGTCCAGCCCTATTCAGTCTAGGGATTCATAAACATATTTTAAATTTAAAATCTAAATTTAAGATATGGTATTTAGATGATGGAACATTAGGAGGTAACGTGGACGATGTTTTAAAAGATCTTAACCATGTTAAGCAAGAATTTGGCAAAATAGGCTTAGAACTAAATTTTTCGAAATGTGAAGTTTTTTTTACTGACAAACTGACTCCGGAAAATGTTTTAGCGGCCACGAAATTGTTTAATGAAATTGCCCCTAACATTAAAATAGTGCATAAAAGTATGATTGCCTCCTAGGTGCTCCTCTTTTAGATGAGGGCATATAACCTCTTTTAGACAGTAAACAAAAAATGTTTTCAGACAATACAGACAAATTGGGCATACTAAATTCCCACATTGCATTTACGATTTTAAAATTTTGTCTTTTTGTACCTAAATTTACGTATGTACAGCGCCCAATTGCAAGCCCAATTCGGAAATATCCTGGTTTGCTCGATAATATACATGCCACTTTAAAAATACATTAGAAAAAATTTTGAATTTGTCTTTTGACGATAACTCTTGGAATCAGGCTACTTTGGCGGTCAAATTTGGTGGCATCGGCGTGAGGAAAATTTCAAGTGTTGCTCTTCCAGCATTTCTGGCCTCTGTCCATAGTATTAAAAAACTTAATTCTGAAATTTTACAATCAAATTTATTTTCTTTGTCCTATGCAACAGAGGCTTTAGATAGTTGGAAAATTAGCTGTCCCGAAGGAATGTACCACTCAAAAACTTTGGGATTGGATGCCATTGGTTCAGCTTACACATAAAAATTTGATACAAAATCTTTCGAGTGACCGTGACCGAGCTAGGCTTCTAGCCTTATCAGAAAAAGAATCAGGTTATTGGCTTCATGCTCTCCCGTCTAAAAATCTTGGCACACTTTTAGATAATGAAAGTTTTAGAGTGGCTTTGGGTCTCAGATTGGGAACCACATTGTGCCTTAAGCACAGATGTCCATGTGGAAAAGAGGTAGACAGTTTTGGCATACACGGGCTTTCATGCCATAGGAGCTCTGGTAGGCTTTTCCGCCATGGTTCTCTTAATGACACCATCAAAAGAGCTCTTGCCACCATCGACATTCCTGCTCTTCTCGAGCCTTCCGGGATATGTCGGGATGATGGCAAGAGACCAGACGGTCTGACGCTGGTTCCTTGGGAACGGGGACGGGCCCTAATGTGGGACGCAACAGGCGTTGATACGTTAGCCTCGTCCCATATCAGGGAAACGGCGTCCAGACCTGGAGCTGCGGCGGAAATGGCCGAATCCGGCATGCGGCGAAAGTATGCATCTCTCGTTGAGAGTTATATATTTGTGCCGTTTGCAGTTGAGACCCTAGGGCCATGGAGCCAAAGTGCAAAATTTTTTTTATTCGTTTCAACACCTCGGTTGATCGCCTCTTCGGGTGATAAGAGGGCTGGCTCCTTTTTCGCACAAAGAATCAGCTTAGCGATTCAACGCGAAAACGCTGCCAGCATTCTTGGGACCATTCCACGTGGGCATGATTTGTATATTAGTAGCGTGTAAGTAATTTAAGATAGATATAACTTGTATATATTTGTTATAAATAAAATATTTACAGGTCAGTCATTTATATTTTATTTTTTAAAACATATTTTTCTCTTTCTCTAGAAAAGGTTACAAAACATGGTTGACTGATTTATATAGACTATAAACAACATTGGTGCTATCAGGTGCAATAGCGATAAACCAGTAGTTTACAGCCTTTTAAGAAAATGTATTGTTAAGGAATAAATTTAAAAAACCAACCTTTGGACCGTAAGCAACGTACTTTAATATATGCATAGTCTTTGTCACATAACATTGTAAGGACATATTTCATGTTGAATGAATGCCAGCCTCCGAATATTACTCCGCTAACACGCAGCAGGTCAGTCCCGGGACGATGAAGGCACGTAATTTACCGCCTCCCGGTTCCTGTGACAGATGGTAGTTGCGTCGACTCGAATGTACGCCGAGCTTGGATGTGGTATGCCAGTCTCAGTTAACGGAGTTATGATGTCAAATGTACTATGTTAACTTGCGTACATGTTACTAGCGACATACTGTCATAATACATAATCTATACTAATAGTCATCATCCTTCTGGCCTTATCCCACTCTAAGTGGGATCGGCACAACATGTTACATACATGTTATCAACATGTTACATTATGTTATGATTTGACTACGTATTTGACGGCCGGCCGCCTGCCTGACGTCAACCTGCCTTGGTCGTATTTTACGACCTCTCGGCAATAAAGAGGGTAGTCTATTCTACTCAACCGGATACCACACGGTGGGTCAACTTACCTTAGTTACCTTTACGACACCTCGGTAAGTAATAAGGGTGGTCTATTCTACTCAGTCGGATACTACACGCTGGAAACTATTCTAGTAAACATTCCAGAGAATCCATACAAATATTATAAAAATCGAAACTCTGTGCGTCTGTTTGTTTGCCTCTTACGATATCATGGCTAATCCTCTTGACCAATATTGATGAAATTTATAGCAATTATAGCTTATACACCGGTTAACATATAGGAAAAATAATTTTGAGGGTACGTCAGCGCTTAAGTTTGCAAGAACAAAGTCGCGGGATACTTGTAACATTATATATGCAAATGTTTGTTTTATATATTTCCTTCTGAAAAAGATTGATCGCCAAACTTTTTAAAGTTATTATTAATTTAAAAATAACTGTTGGTATGATAGTTGAAAGACGGTTAAGTACAATAGGTTAAACACTTTATTTCAGCATCCACAAAATCGCAAACTAAATCTATACAAAAATGGACGTATGTTTATCTATCTTGCATTTGTTTCTCAATTAGAGTTGATTTACGTAAACAGAAATTTCGTGGTTTCGAATCGATATACATTTTTATATTTTCCTCCTCTTTATTCTGAAATGCTAACAAGAACGGTTAATCCAAACCTAAGCAGTAACTACAAAGCGTGGGCTGGTTTTAAAATGTACAATAATTTTAGAAACTCTTGTTCTTGCTAAATGGTTAACTTGCTTGCTTGGAAAGAGAGTCTCAGCCTTTATGTGATTTTTTTTAACGAATTTTAATAAATCTTTTCTAATAAATTCTTCTTCTTATAAAAAAAAGAGTTAAGTAGCGGCCTGTTAAAATCCCACTGCTGGGAATAGGACTCGTCTTTCCGTTTCTGGAGAGAAGGGTTGGAGCTAACACGCTGCACCAATGCGGATTGGTAGGTTACACATATCTCCAGAATTCTCTAGAGATATGCAGGTTTCCTCACGATGTTTTCCTTCATCGAAAAGCGTGTAATTAATTGTTATTATCAATTAGACACATGAGTTTTAATAGAAAAACTCATTGGTGCCTGCCCGGGTTTGAACACGTGTTTCCCTTGAAAGAGTCGCACGGTCTCGCTGGGCTATCACAGCTCCTGCTTCTTATAAATTTACCAAATCAATTAGCAAATTTATCATTATAATGAATCTTGTGGTACAACTTTACAACTTCGGAAAGGACACCGAAGAATTTTTATTCGATATATTGTGTTGCTTATTGCACAAACTATATAATTTTAAATTAAATTAAAAATGAGGACTTTCAAAAACACCAGTCATCTAGTTGCTGATTCAGGATGGTCACAAAATTATAATTTGGAATGCTCTACGATAGAATATGATTCAATGTAGAGTTGTGCACGGTTTTTTTCCCGAAAACCTTTTTCAGGACTTCATCCGTCCCCAGAATAGGCCTCATTTGCTAAAACATCCAAACCATCTGCGACCCCACAACTGTTGTAGAAGATTTATCATTCGCTTGACACTACTTTAGTTTCGTGTCAGATATTAATTATTTCAACTCCATTGTGTTTGTTGTAAATTTTGTTTACAGTTCAGAAGTGACCCTTGCGAGAGTATTCATAACGTTATTTTGTCTACATTATTTTGCATTTGACTCGTACTTATTATCATCTTTATAAAAAATATGTTGTGGTACACTAAGCTTGTTTTGTTCTTGATACTTATTCTCGTACAGGAATTTTTAAGGTAAAGAAAATCATCTTTTTATAATAAATCCCAGTTTCAACATTTACGCATAAACGAGGCCTCATCATATCGTCCCATGAGCGTCCCATCCGCGTATCTACGAACTTTAGGAATGGGCAATTGTACACGGTTCATTGGCCCCTCGAGCCCACCGGCCTTTGTCCTTTTGTAAAGAGACCGTTTTCCTAATTTCAAGAGCATTTTGTTGCTTCCTTTAATATTCTTTGTATACAATAAGTGTAATTTAAGGAAACTTAATTCTAGCTCAGAAATGAGGCATTCTGAATAATCTTTTGGGAGACTGTCGTGGTTTCTTTCTCCAAAGATTTATGTCTACTACTTAGTGTCTAATAGCTATTATTAATACAAGCATGTCTCATGTATTATCGGTAAAAAATATTTATATAAAGTCAAAAAAGTAAAGTAACGGCCTGATACTATGCCCACTGCTGGGCTAAGGCCTCCTCTCTCCGTTTTTGGACGAGAAGGATTGGAGCTAAGACCTACCACGCTGCTCCAATGCGGATTGGTATGTTACACATATCCCTATAATTCTCTGGAGATATTCAGGTTTCCTCACGATGTTTTTCTTCACCGAAAAGCATGTGATAAATTGTAAATATCAATTAGATACATAAGTTTTTTAATTGAAAAACTCATTGGTGCCTGCCCGGGGTTTGAACCCATGATGGACTCGAGAGTCGCACGGTGTTACCGCTAGGCTATCACAGCTTCAATATTTATATATTTATAGTCATTATTTAAGAGATACTAAAAACATTATTGATTGAGGGTTTTTAAATTTAGTTTTTAAAAACTAAAATGACATTACGCACATATTGGAATACCACCAGAGTTTAAGCAAGAGTAAGTAAAAGATGGAAGACATTAACGACTCGTTAACTTAACATGGGATTACAAGTATCACTGAGAGCAGATATATTTGCCTCGTAACGTGTTATATAAGGATGTAAATTGAAGTAAAACATTTAGACCACGTACGGCTCCCCGGGCGTAAAGATACGGATATAGGGATAGTGTTGAGTCCCTTTGGATGTGTTTGGAATGCGTTAAATACGGAATATGTTACAGTTTGTTTGTTTTTCCCCAATTGACGATGGTAGTATTAGCTTCGAGTCTTTTGGAACAAAGCAACTGTTATGACAATTTTTAATCAGGGTATAAGTTGGAACGATATACCGCCCCCTATTCAAGAAATTACATGCAAAATTAACTTTAAATCTCCACACAGGGATAGATTCATGAGGTGCAAAAAGTTGCAAACTACTTGGTCAATAATAAAATAAACTTATTATACTTTATATAATTCTCCACGTTAAAATATTGCTTCTACATTATTTTTTCCGCCTTGTATTATGCCCTTGTATATGTTCAGCGTTTAAGGTTTAAACTAATATTATTTAGGTAAACTTATTATCAGATGCAGCTCATGTGATGCAGCGTATAATTTGTTTATTATTTATTTATATTTAGAAATAGATAAATTTGTGTTGGCAACAGTCTCAGTTATAAGGCGTGGACTGAAAAACAGCTTCTTAGCTGAGTCTACTTACTTTTTCTCTCTTGATGTATGTTGTTGATTAAAGTTCTTTATCTATACTTATTATAAAACAAAGTCCCAAAAAGCTGTCTATCTGTATGTAATCGATTTTCTCAAAATCTACTGAACGGATTTTTGTACGATTTACACCAAAAGATAGTAAAATACTTCCGGATAGTTTAGGTAAATAGAACATATCGGTACTATGTAAAATGTGTTGAAGAGATCGCGCAGTTGTTAAAAAACTTGCTTGCTGGGAGCTTTAGTCGCGTGCGCTGTCTAAACCAGCAGAGATACGCTAAAGTAATGTACTAGAGAACTGTAGATAAAAATACTACAAAAAAGTCCGCGATAGAATGTCTCTGTCTCTTATGGTTAACTCACAATAACTATTTTTATGTTTTAAATTTTAATTCTAGAAAAAAATTGTGACTCACTGATTTTCACGCGGGCTAAGCCGCTGGCAAAGCTAGTTTTTAAATATACAAACAAACTACTGTAGCTTGTAGATTGTAGGAAAATGGTTTTTTTAACTAACTATACTATTAGCCCTAACGGCTTTTACAGCGTCACCTGAGGTAGATACAGAAAGAAATAAAACTTGGCAGAGTGCCAGTCTTCAGCGGATAAACCATAACAAACAGACAGACATGCTTTCGCATTTATAATATTAGTATATTGATGGATATTCAAATTTTATTTTCAGCAGTCAACTTTATAAGAAACGATTTATAGAAGCAGGCGTTACTTTGCGGAACTCCATATTACAAGCAATACAACAGAACTAACTACTTTGCTATAATCCGCACGGGTTAAGTGAATGCATGCAAAGCCAATGTGTATGAAGCAGGCAAAATCTACGCAGGTGCGTAGATTTTGCCTGCGTAGATTTTGCCTGCTTCATACACATTGGCTTTGCATGCATTCACTTAACCCGTGCGGATTATAGCAGAGTAGTTAGTTCTGTTGTATTGTTTATAAGAAACAATGGAATACAATACTGTAACGTAAATCTAGGCATCTTTAATCCGAATCCAATTTATTTAGTCGACATTCACGTAATCGCAATGATGTTGACAAATAGACTAGCCAACTGTCCCGCCTCTTCACTGTTCTATCTTTACAGATACAGCAATGCGATATTTCATTCGATTACAGAAACAGGAACAATAGAAAAGCAATAAATTGGTCGTGGATTTTGTAAACTTTCGATTTAATCTATTTTTAGGAAAAATCATTTTACATTGCGTGTATTTACGAACCGCACCTGAGACAAAAGGTGTGGTACAGACAGGTAGTTATAAAACAACTGTCATTCCAAAAAGACTCAATCGGCCTGATTAATAGAACTGTATGTATTATCTAAATTATAAAATCTGGTATTCGTAGTACCTAAATATTAAAATAAAAAAGTGAATATATATATTAGTAATCGTCTAGCGGTCATAATATGGCTAAATATAAAGTAAATATTCTTATCTTTTAATCCAAAATGAACAAAAAAAAACAATAAAAAAATTTGAATCACGCGAATAATAAGGGGTACTTATTATTAATTTATTTTCGCGTTATTTAAATTTACATAAATCTCTTATTTTGTATTAATTCGATATGAATTAACATTTAAATGGGGGAGTTTCGATCAGCTTAGAAGAAAGAAAGCAATTAAACTTTACAAATTTGATCTTTACGGATAAATATTTGAAAATTGATTCCACTTTTGCACTTCGTTAAAACACATGCACAAACCTCCACCACCGCCACCACAATACACAAGCACTACACACTAGTGTCACAAACTCAACAATCGTTTCGCCCCGCAACCGAAGCAACATCAGGAGATAAACTCCACGATAAAATCGCAAAGCATTTTGTTTTTTTAGATTTTTCGATTTTGTTTGGTTTGTGCATGTGTTTATTTTAACAAATGCTGCATGTTTCAGGTATGGAAACGAATATACAACTCTACATTTAGCATTATATATATTTTCTTATTACTTTATCGGGGATAATAGAAAAATAATTTAACAATTACTTTTGTAACGGAAAAAAAATCAAAACTGAAATAAAATATACAAGCAGTAAAAGAAATATTGAAATGATATCCAAGAATACAATATACGTATTTTCTCCAATACCAAACAATGCTAAAACTGGATAGTATTGTAAACCGCGCCGTTATTCGGCCCAACACGGCATTTCCATTACAGGCGATACGGTAAGTTTTTCTCAAGCTATTCTGATTTCCAACAATCTCATCAAATCACGGGCGGCGAAAGGCAGTAAAGGGAGGCTGATTGAATTGAGAGCACGCTACCTGCGCCATATTTATTTCCGCTTTACCAAACTTTTATCCAATGTTAAATGTATTTTAATCTGATTGAACTTTCAACTGAAATATATTGTTCGGCTTTTGTGTATTTTCACCTTACATTTTTAACAATGGATAATCTTATTTTATGTTTCCATTGTTGAAGAGCTTAGTAATTATTTTAGTTTAGTAGAAATTATTTCGTTGTTGAATTGTTGTGTTTTCTTAGCTATAAGAATGAAGTATTATTTAAACTAGGTCTTGAATTGATCTACCTTGAGATATTTGTCGTTTTTACGGTAAACAAATGTTGGAATCCATCATCAGTTGCATTATCTACTTACACCATTCTACTAAATATTTCTAATAACGTTAGGGATAAACGGTAACTACGTATAACATATTTATTTATTTATTTATTTATTTCAAGAGGTACACAAAACAGAGTACAGTCGGAGAAGTACAAGATGAAACATATGTATGTAAAAACTAAGACTAGACAGTAATCCAATAAATATGTGTACACATCATGTTTAGTATAAATTTAGGGGTATAATATTCAAACGATATGAAGTTAAAATAAGAAAATAAAAATTACTATTAACATTAGGGAGAAACTATTTTTAAGCGTGCTTTAAATTTAAGCGTGCTTTAAATTTATATTTGATATTTTAATATTTGATATGTACACACAAAAGAGATAATATAGTAAAAGTTTTCTAAGTTATCAGTAAACTCGTCGAACTTTTCATGAGACATGCATGCCTTTATTTATTTACATGGGGTCGGTTCGATAAATCCGAGGCTTCCTGTTGCAAGGGTGAGTTTTATTGAACTATATATCTAGTTCGCACCCAAGGCTCAATAAAGGCGAATATAACATTGCATCGATAGTATTAAGTCAATTTGATGTAAAAAAAATACTGTTTGGGCAATTTTTTCCGTCGAGGGTAAACGGGGTTTGCTGCAACTGAGGCGGTGTCGTCGGCCCCGCAACACGGCACTCGGTGGACTTACGTATATTTTTTTTTATATATAAATTATTTATTTATTTATAACAAAAATGTGCAAGTTATATCTATCTTAAATTACTTACACGCTACTACTGTGCCTACAAATCATGCCCACATGGAATGGTCCCAAAAATGCTGGCAGCGTTTCCGCGTTGAATCGCTAAGCTGATGTTTTTGTGCGAAAAAGGAGCCAGCCCTCTTGTCGTATAAATATACACGAAATGTTAAGGATAATTCGGTGGCTGTGTACATTAACAATACAGAAGAACAAGAACGTTAGTGATTTCATGAATATAAGTGGTTTTGGTATACTCCGGCTTGAGCGGCGTGGATGCTATATCTTACGAAGAAGCCCATTTAAGGACAGTATCCATTGATTATTCGGGATGCAGAAATTGCCTTTTGTCTGCCTATCCTAGTTACGCTCACCAACTGGGTCTTGATAATATTTTTGTGATTGTGATGTTTTAGAAAAATCAATCATTAGCAAATTAAAGTCTGATCATAGTGGACAAATGATATGTGTTCCCGATGATAAATATCATAAAAAACAAATGATTAAATACAGACCGATAACCAGTCAGAAAATTAAAAAATTTGAAAAGGAAATTTTCGTCAGTATGCCTACTCTTAATGTAATAAAGGGCAATCCGGATGATCTATTTAATGCTCTTTTTTGCTTGATAGATAGAAAATTTAATAATATTTTTAAAACCAAAGAAAAAGACTTAATGAAAAACTTAAAGTTTAGTGATTGGGCCACTATTGGAATTTTTAAAAGCCGAAATAAATTGTACGATTTGTACGCAAAAAAGCAGTTCAATCAGAACTCAGATTTTATTGATTATGTCAAAAAATATTCCAAACTGTTTAAAATTGTCTGTTTTCAAGCCAAGTCACTATATATTAAACAAAAAATAAGGAATTCTGACAATAAAATTAAAACAGCCTGGGATATTATATGTAAGGAATCGGGCAGACATAAAGTTCGACAAAACAAGATAAATCTTAAAATTAATGATTGCACTGTTAGCTCTGACATTGAAGTGGCAAATATTTTTCAAAATTTCTTTAATAACATTCCAATAGCAACTACTCATACGTTAAATTCATCGCCAACAGAAGCTCATAGTCTGCTAAGAGGAAGCGTGGCTAAGTGCGACGTCTCATTTAACTTTAAACACATTACCCCATATAAAATAATTAAAACTTTTAAAACCTTAAATAATAAGATAACAGGAGACCTTTGGGGAATGTCAGTGAAATTATTAAAAAATAGTATAGAAATAATTGCGCCATATCTAGCTAAAGTTTTTAATGATTCAGTAGATTCAGGTGTTTTTCCGAACTTAATGAAACACAGTAAGCTAGTACCTCTTTATAAAGCAGGTGATAAGAGTGATCCAAATAATTATAGACCTATTTCTGTTCTACCAACGCTTAGTAAAATATTTGAAAAGATTATGCTCGACCAACTTGTATGTTACTTTAATCTTAACAACTTCTTACATTCAGAGCAATATGGTTTTACTAAGGGTCAGTCAACTACAGATGCTGGTGCAAGACTCTTAAGACATATATTTGAAGCTTGGCAGAACTCCTACAAAATGCTATAGGCATTTTTTGTGATTTATCTAAGGCGTTTGATTGCGTTGAACATAAGACCCTTCTTTTAAAATTAAGTTATTACGGTGTAAATGATAACTCGCTTGGTCTTATTTCCTCTTATCTTAGCGATAGATTACAAAAGGTATGCATTAATGATGTTAGGTCATCTGGATCGTTTAATGTTATGGGTGTCCTACAGGGGTCAATCCTTGGTCCTTTTCTGTTTTTAGTATACATAAATGATTTAGCATATTGTGTTCAAAATATTTGTGATATTGTGTTGTTTGCAGATGATACCTCTTTTATTTTTAAAGTAGATCGAGATAAAGACAACTTTGACGATGTAAACAGTGCTCTATCTCAGATATCAAATTGGTTTTCAGTAAATAATTTACTTTTAAATGCAAATAAAACCAAATGTCTGCAATTCGTGTTACCAAACGTAATTAGGTCAGACATAAAGTTAGAGATTAATAAGCAAATACTAAAGATAGAAAATACAACTAAATTTTTGGGGCTCACTTTGGATGATAAACTCCAATGGGGCACCCATATATCTGTCCTCGCAGGAAGACTTAGTTCCGCCGCTTACGCTGTTAGAAAAATTAGACATTTAACCGATGTTGAAACAGCGCGACTTGTTTATTTTGCTTATTTCCATAGCATTATGTCATATGGAATAATGCTGTGGGGTAAAGCGGCCGATATAGAAAAGATTTTTGTTGCCCAAAAAAGAGCCATACGGGCTATCTATAATATGAAGCAACGTGAGTCCCTTCGCGAAAAGTTCCAAGAAATAGGCATACTGACTGTAGCATCACAATATATATATAGTAATATTCTATTTGTGCGGAAAAATATAAGAACATATAAAACAAAATTTGATGTATATCATAGACATACGAGAGGTCACAAACAGCTTACGATACCTGCGTCGCGACTCAGCCGAGTAAGCAACTCTTTTGTTGGTCTCGCTATTCGCTTCTATAATAAAATTCCTCAATCCATTCTAGACCAGTGTACAGAAAGATTTCAATCAAGTGTAAAAAATATGCTTATACGTAAAGCATATTACAAAATTGAAGATTATTTGGATGACAAGAAAGCCTGGATTTGAAAATCCTTTCAGCTTCATACAAGACAGCGGTTTAATAATGTATAATTGAAAATATTTAAAAGATTGACCGCCGAGTTTCTTGCTGGTTCTTCTCGGTAAGAGCAACATTCCGAACCAGTTGTAGCTTCATTAATCATATTAATGCTTGACGATTCAAAAGTGCCTGAAATGGTTTATTTGAATAAAGATTATTTTGATTTGATTTGATTTGACTGTGGCTAACGCAGGGCATGCAGTAGGCGCAAACAAATATATTACATTATTAGGGAATATATTTCTATACAAAATTGTCTATTGCGTATTTTTTTGTTATTTAAATGTTTTAAATGTAATTACGTCATTATAAGGCATACAAGTTAAAGAAAAAACGAAAATGTTCGGGGTTACAACTAGATGCTATTTGAATGATTCTGTTTCAAACAATTCTATCCTATCAAGGTGTTATAGAAAAACTTCCTGGATAAATAATTGCATTTTATTCTTTTAACAAAGTAAATATTTTTAGTAAATAAAATTATTAAAAAAATAAATGAATCTTATATATTTTCTTACGCGGGAGTTTGTAAAATTAATGTTCTGTATTTTTTTTTTGTTTTAAATTTAATACGAGTATAATATTCTTTAGTCCAAAATCTGGATTGATTAATACTGTAGTCATTTTAATATTAATAATCATAGTGAAAGTGTAGTGTAGACTGTAGATGCTACTTAAAAAGAACACAAGAACGAAATATCTCATATAATAAAGTAAAAGTAAAGTAGCGGCCTGTTAAAATCCCACTGCTGGGAATAGGACTCGTCTTTCCGTTTCTGGAGAGAAGGGTTGGAGCTAAGACCGACCACGCTGCTCCAATGCGGATTGGTAGGTTACACATATCTCCAGAATTCTCTAGAGATACGCAGGTTTCCTCACGATGTTTTTCTTCACTGAAAAGCGTGTGATAAATTGCAATTATCAATTAGATACATGAGTTTAATAGAAAAACTCATTGGTGCCTGCCCGGGTTTGAACACGGGTGTTCCCCTCGTAAGAGTGGCACGGTCTCACCGCTGGGCTATCACAGCTTTGGGCTATCTCTATAGTAAGAAAAACTAAGTCATTGGACTCTAATTTAGAAGTTTAGACTTATATTAAGTAGCTTATTACCCTTGCGGCTTACAATCTAGTTGTAACACTAATAAAATACTACATTGAGGATGTTCTTTATAATAGGAGAATTTTTATTATAGAGATATAAAATTTTAATAGGTAACGTAGATGTGCTTCTAAAATTGTATATGAATAGTGCACTACTAAGCACTACTTCAAATTAAAGTGCAACAGACTTTTAGCCAAAGTGACTAAGCTGTTTAATTGTCTAGCCCCTGTCTAGTTCGAAAACCGCAGACTGATCTACGATACCTGCCTTTGCTCCTTTAAATTATCGGTCTTATTGATAAAAAATAGCTTATTGAAGGTTTTAGACACTCATTAGTTAAAACGCTCTTTAAGCTTATAAAACGTTTCATAAAATTGTTTATTCATAAACCTATAACTGATCTATAGTTAAAATGCATATAGTATAAATCCGAATGTTGCCATTGTAAGGAAATCTGGCAAACCAATTCTCCGCAGATAATGTGTCTACACACCAAATAAGTGCAACCATAGACATAATTTGGATCTTTTACCTTGGAGCACTGATATAGTAGGGTTCTGGGTTCTATAAAGTTATAGTAGACTTATAGAATGGTTTAGCGCTAAAATTCGTTTATGAATAACACTTTTTGTAAAACGTACTTATAGCGAGCCTATAGCGTGTCATAACTTTTTATGAATAAGACCGTATATCTTTTAACATATCTAAAGGTATTAACACATTGTAGCTAAGTACATAAAGCAGTTTTCATTGGTCAATCATAAAATTATTAAAGCTGCTATATATTTACGATATAGCAGTCTCGTATATACAACTCTTTTCTTTTTAAAGAAAACTTTCTCCTCGCTGTCCCAATGCGAATTTGCACCTACAATACATCCCAGGTGTTATCGACAGATATATCCTCACGATAATTTCCTTCAAATCGACAACACACACACACACACACACACGCAGACACACACACGCACAGAACACAGCTTTTATACTGTGCTCTGTACTTACGCCTTTCCAAGATTGGACTTGTAGGTCACTAAGTAAGGTTTAAAACTACACCCTATTGGTAACAGTCCCCATGTACAGGTTATTATAATACCGAAAAACCTACCAATTTTACTTATTTGTTGCTGTGTTGAACAGAAACGCGAGGTAGTGTGAGAAAATTTTTGACGCTTTAAAAAAATCATAACGCTTATTACCTCTAAAATTTATATTTTTTAAACTTTATAGTCGTAAATAGATCTACCCACGTTAGAAGGTTATCTATTCTTTATGGGGCACCCTGTATACGTGCCCAAACATGTATTCAGGTAGAATATCTACACTTAATTAAAATAGATTAAATTAGCTCCAGTACCTAATAAATGGAAGCCCGATATTCTAGCGTAGGTAGTTTATTGCATGCTTTAAGCTTGCTCGATGTCGGTATTAAGCCCACTGTCTGGACCTTTCCCACCGTCCAGTATTAATATTGTATCCACATCCTACAGTCTAAAGTGTATTCCTACTGTGTACTCATGTAATACAAGCTTTCACCCGCGACTTCGTCCGCGTGCACCGTAGTCCTGGAATAAACAGTAGCTTCAGTATTATACATTATAATAGTTCAGTTAAATTTATACAGTAATCAGAAATCAAAATATATAAAATAATATTCTAAAAATAACTCCTTCGACGTAAGCTGAATAACGTGATAACGAACCTCCTTTTTATTACAGATTTGACTCGTCTTTGATACATATTGAATTAAAAAACTTTGATAGGTTGATAATAGATGGCGTGTTTAAATGTCCTCCTGTAATAATCCTGTAGAATTAACAGGATTTCTGTAGCCTATATGTTATTCCGGTATATAAGGAATAATTGAGCTACATTTCATCGATATTGGTTCAGCGGAATCGCTGTGAAAGTGTAACAAACATCCATCCATACTCACAAACATTCGCATTTATAATATTAAATAAGAAGTAAGAAGATTAGTAAGAAGTAAGATAAGATAAGATAAGACTAACTATTCCACGTGGGCGAAATTAGTATGTCACAAAGTTTACCTTACTTCAATTAACATAAAACCGCAATGTAATTAAACCTTTCTCAAAAATTCCACTATTTTTTTTAGAAAAAACTGTACAAAAATCCTTTATAGAATTAGGCGTTACTTTGCGGAGATCCATAATACATACTTTTGTACAAAAATCCGTTCACTACATTTTAAGATAGTCGATCACATACAAACAGAAATGACTTTGTTTTATAATATGTATACATAAATAGGTATAAACGAATATGATCAAACACAACTGATTTGTTAATCTATAAATTTTTCTGTATATTAAAGTGAAATTAAATTTTCTCATCCGAACAAATGAACATATAAAGCTTTCTCTTTAGTCACCTTAGAATTATTTTGTTTTTTGTTTGCTTCATGATTATGTAGTCGTTAATACTCTAAGATGTACTCAATGGACTCTGCAAATAAGTTCGAAATACTTAATAGACTCAGCAGAATATCCCAAAAAGACAAACTTAGATCAAACTGTTCGTTTAACGACTATCAACTCATAGTCAACATTGACTTGAGGTACTAAAAATTGTCGGTGAATATTTGCAACATTATATTAACCGTATCAAAAAAGAGGTTTAGAGATTTTCGTTTTAAATTTCTCAATTTTCAACACCACTTGACTTGAATTGGAAGTCACTAGATTTTACATTTACTATAGCTACTACGTTAGAAGGTAATGTAAGTAAGGAGTAAGGTAACATCTGTAGACGAATTAAAAAAAAATCTTTGTTCCACGATTGACTACTCGCTGAGAGTTGTATTGCATTTCCCAGATTATTAATAAAAAATGAATGGAAATAAAAGTGAGATTGTTTCTCAAATGAAAAAATTACGAAAACGTGTTCAATGGCTGAGAAAATATATTAATAATTGGTACCATTCGTTAACACAATAGGGTAAAAGCATACATTTAGCGGAAATTAGAACTGTCGGTGTGACAAACGAGGCAGGACTAATTACTATGTCAATGGTTGGACTGCTGACCGTTGCTACGGAAAATTAGAATGTAAAGCTCCGATATAGCTAATATTTTAACACGTTTCACGTGTTGTACGTTTTTAGTTTTTTACTCAAATTTGGGGATATGAAATATTACAAATTAAATACCTCTGAATATCGCCTTCCACGGTTAATTTAATCAATATATTTTACCATACAGAAAATATTTCTGGCTCCAAATTTCTGTATTTATTTATAAACTTTAAATATTAATTTTGTACCAACCACAAACTATTTTCTTTAAGGCTAAATTTAACTAATTATAGTTTTGATCCTTTTCGGAATTTCATCGTAAATTAATTGTTTATAGGTTTCTTTTACAATTGAATAAAATTATAGGTATCATAGTAAATTCTCAAATTAACCTTTTTCGTGATTTTCAGACAAGAATGACTCGTTGAATATTAAAGCGTTTCATAATAGTTTATACATAATATACAATACGAGCTACAATTGTATGAAATAATATTAAAATTTCTACAGTGGAATGGCCATGAAAGCGTAACATTCAGCTTGCTGCTTTCACATTTTAGTATGGATATGGATATCATTTTCAATCACGATATAACCACCAAAATTTAAACACCAAAAGTCACCAATTGTGATCAACAATTAACTAACATGACAATCAATGTGAAATAATTACGTCCTTAATTATACACGTAAAATGCAATTTACAATAGTTCCATTCGGAGCGTGTAATTAACGAGGCGGCACGCAGGAGACGCGTGCAATTTGTCATTGCACTCTGAGCTCACTGGCACGTACTAACTTATGTGCCGGTGTAATCCATCTCGGACATTTTTAGTGCATAATGGAAATATATAGCGTGCTAGCCATAGTCCACTAAAAGGATTGTGCTTCTCTGAGAATGAACTATGACCAAACGTCCCAAAAGGATTTTGAAGTTACATCGAAAATACTTATAAGATTGTTTATCGAAATCTCTACTCCTATGTTATAACATTTGAAAATGAAACCTTTGTGAGTCAAATTTGAGTTAGCATTAATAGCTACAAATCAATTCTTGAATCTTATATGCCAAATTGTTTTACACAGCTTCGCTGACTTGCCGTAAGTGACTGCAAATCTGTTCTAGTTTCTAAATACGAGATCGTTTTACAGGGATTAGATGTGCCAAGTGTGACGGAAATTACCAGATCTCTTTTATTAACTGGTATGCAGATAAATGCTTTTCTAGATATACTTGTATGTACCATACGCTAAACATTATAAACCGCACACTCTTAACAAACGCTATATATTTATTTACTAATCAATTTAATATTAGGTCCTTACATATGAAATTGGCGTTTTGTCGTACTGGCCACTTTGATCTCAAATATTACCTTTATGGTTAGGAATTCCAAATTCAAATTCATACAGCTATTTACTCATGCATTTGTGTTTCAAACCCCCTAATTCATTTGTTTTTTCTTCATTTGTTTTTTTGTTTGTGTCACTTTGTTTACAAAATGGAAAACATGAAATATCGCGTTATTTACGAGTATGAATTCCACCGTGGCACCAGTGCTGCAGAAACGGCTCGAAGGATTAATGATGTGTATGGTGACGGTGTCGCAAAAGAAAACACAGTGCGTTTTTGGCTCCAACGTTTTCGTTCTGAAAATTTCGACCTGCAGAACAAGCCTCGCGGACGGCCGGAGACCAAAGTTGATAATGAAGAATTGAAGGCTATTGTGGAAGTGGATCCATCGCAAACCACGTCCGAGTTAGCTACAGGCTCCGGTGTTAGTGATAAAACTATTCTAATCCACTTGAAGGAAATTGGGAAAGTGAAAAAGCTTGAAAGGTGGGTACCTCATGAATTGAGTGAAGTAAACCGACAAACGCGCGTCGACTGCTGCGTTACGTTCAAATTCAATTCAAATAAGTCTTTATTCAAATTGGCCTATTACAAGCACTTTTGAATCGTCAAATTAAAATTAAATTGAAGCTACAACTGGTTCGGAAAGGTGCTCTAACCGAGAAGAACCAGCAAGAAACTCGGCGGTCACTCTTTTAAAAAAGAAATAGTACAGTTTTGTATTGACTATTGTTAACAAACTTAGATTATAATATCGTCTAGTACATAGCTGGTCGCAATTTAGTTCCAAGCTTTCTTATCATTGACATAGTCTTCAACATTATAGTAAGCTTTATTAATGAGAGTCTCTTTAATTGCTTTTTTGAACTTGTGTAAAGGCAAGTCCAAAATTGATTGAGGAATTTTATTATAAAAAAGTATACCGAAGCCCACAAACGATCTACGTACTTTCTGAAGCCTTAGCCTTGGTATTATTAATTTATTTCGGTTCCTAGTTTGCCTATTACTAATATCGCTTTTTTTATTAAAAAGATGTATATTTTGTTTCACAAACACTATATTATTATAAATGTATTGTGAAGCTACAGTAAGAATACCTATTTCTTTAAATTTATCACGAAGCGAGTCACGTGGTTTCATATTATAAATCGCACGAACAGCTCGCTTTTGTAAAACAAATATTTTTTGGATATCAGCTGCTTTACCCCATAGCAAGATACCGTATGCCATGATGCTATGAAAATAAGAAAAATAGACAAGTCTTGCTGTTTCAATATCAGCTAATTGCCTAATCTTCCTAATGGCATAAGCAGCGGAGCTAAGTTTACCACAAAGATTCGTTATATGGGGTCCCCATTGCAGCTTTACATCCAAGGTAACTCCCAGAAAAACAGCTAATTCTTCTGTTTTTACTATTTCATTATTAATTTTTACTGTATGTACTAATTTTTCAGCATTAGGCAATGCGAATTCTAAACACTTAGTCTTATTTGTATTTAATATCAAATTATTTATTGCAAACCAATGCGATACCTGTGACAAGGCCCTGTTCACATCGTCAACTTTCGTTTTTGTTTTGTCAATCTTAAATAATAATGATGTGTCATCTGCGAAAAGTACTACGTCACAAATATTGTTAACATAAAATGGCAAATCATTTATATATATTAAAAACAGGAAGGGACCGAGAATAGAGCCTTGGGGCACACCCATTTTCGTGATTGAACCGGATGACTTTACATTATTTACACATACTTTTTGAATTCTATTACTAAGATATGAGGCAATTAGGTTTAGTGCAGTACCTTTTACCCCATAATGGCTTAGTTTTCGCAAGAGAGTCTCATGCTGAACACAATCAAATGCCTTTGATAGGTCACAGAAAACACCTAGGGCGTTCTGGAACTTCTCCCAAGCATTAAAAACATGTTTCATTAATCTTGCACCCGCATCTGTTGTGGATCTACCCTTTGTAAAACCATACTGCTCAGAATGAAGTAATTTATTCGAATTGAAATGATCGAGCAGTTGATTAAGCATGATTTTTTCAAAGATTTTACTAAAAGCTGGTAGTATTGAAATTGGTCTGTAATTGTTTGGATCTTTTTTATCTCCAGATTTAAACAGAGGAACTAATTTACTATGTTTCATGAGATCTGGAAATATACCTGAATCTACAGTTTTATTGAAAATTTGAGCTAAATGAGACGCAAGGACATCAATGATATTCTGAATTGTCCGTACTGACATTCCCCATAAGTCTTCCGTTTTTTTTAATTGAATTGTTTGGAAGCTTTTTATAACATCATATGGGGTAATATGTTTAAAATTAAAGACAACGCCACATACAGTGACGCTCTTTTGTAAAAGATTAAGTGCTATTGTTGGCGAGGAATTAATATGTTTAGTAGTAGTAATTGGTATGTCTCGAAAAAAACTTTCAAATGTGCGGGCTACTTCTAAATTGGAAGTAATAATTTTGTTACCGATGCTAAGTTCAAGATTATCATTGTAATTGTGTTGAATTTTATTTTTACCAATTTCATCATTTAAAATATTCCACGTCGCTTTTATTTTATTTTCAGAAGTAGCGATCTTCCTTTTTATATATAAAGACTTTGCTTGTAAGCAAACAGTTTTAAATAATTTTGAATATTTTTTTACATAATCGGTGAATATGGGGGTTCGATTGAACTGTTTTTGTGCATACAAGTCAAACAAGTTATTCCTGCTTTTGTAAATGCCATCTGTTGCCCAGTCACTGAACTTTAGATTTGGTGATATTTTTTTTTCCACAACTTTAAAGACACGGTTAAATTCAAGGTTAATTAAGCTAAAGAGAGAATTATAAAGTTCATCCGGATCATTCTGTGCAGCATTAATTGTGGGTAGTTTAGCTAAGATATTATCTTTAAAGGTATTCATTTTTTTAGTAGTAACAGGTCTTAATTGAATTATTTTCTTAAGCCTTTGTTCAACCGTTACTCAACCGGCACAATAATGAAGGAATTTTAAATCGAATCATTACCTGTGATGAAAAGTGGATACTCTACGATAATCGGAAGCGCTCATCGCAATGGCTGAACCCTGGCGAACCAGCCAAATCCTGCCCTAAGCGAAAATTGACTAAAAAAAAGTTGCTTGTAAGTGTTTGGTGGACTAGTGCCGGTGTCGTTCACTACAGTTTTCTTAAATCTGGCCAGACGATTACGGCAGATATCTTTTGTCAGCAACTGCAAACCATGATGGAAAAGCTAGCTGCTGAACAACCGAGGCTGGTCAATCGCTCTGGGCCACCGCTGCTTCAGGACAACGCTAGACCACACACTGCACAACAGACGGCTACAAAATCAGAAGAGCTTCAATTAGAATGTCTTAGACATCCACCGTACTCTCCGGACCTTGCTCCAACAGATTACATTTTTTTCGCAATTTGGATAACTACTTGCAAGGAAAAAAATTCAACTCCGATGGGGCAGTCCAAACCGCCTTCAAAGATTTTATTGATTCCCGCCAGAATGGTTTTTTTAGTAAGGGTATCAATGAACTACCTATGAGATGGCAAAAGTGCATACATAGCAATGGTACATACTTTGATTAATTAAATATATTTCATTTAAAAAAAACGACTTTATGTTCCTCCCATAGAAAACGCCAATTTCATATGTAAGGACCTAATATTTATCTGCACCTCTCTCTAAGAGACAGCATTAAGACTGTCTTTGTACACTGTTAATTTACCCTCTAATTAGTTATTCTTATGATAAATTGTACACGAAGCATTAAATATATAAATAAACGCTGCCAGTTCATTGATTTATCGTTACAAGATTCTCAAATAGATAGTTTTGAAAAAGTTATGGTAAAAACTTCCGTATTAGCATGCGTCCATATTTTTCCATGATTAGACCAATCATTGTTTAATGGTACATAAAAGATCGTTATTCTGACAATCGTTCGACGTTTGTAAACGGCATTTGATTCGCAGCAGGGTAATTGCAAAACGTATGGTAAGTGATTGAATTATTTATTTTGTATTTTTTGCTATAAAAAGAAAAGACATTTATCCTGCTTATATTATAAAGATAAAAATTTGTGAATGTGTGTGTGATTGAACCGCTTTAAAATTCCCAATGACTTTAAGGGTTGTATGAATTTTGCACATAAGGTTCATAGGTTGCTTTTCGTGTGAAAATCGATCTTCTCGCGGAAAATTACTTACTTTCAAGTTTTATTTAAAAATATTTAAATATTCAATGACATTATATTTTGAAAAGGAACAAAACGTTAAGTATAGATGCTGAACGTAACAAATGTATTTAATTTGTCAAGGATTAACACTGTATCTGACTATCTATGCGATAAACTGAAAGCTATTAAGTTTTCCAAATACCGAATTGTACGTGGCCATTTTACAAAACGTAAAATCAGTATAGTCAGTTATCCTTAAAGGACAGAGATATGCCATCAAGGACTTTTTGAAGCCTATCTGAGGAATATCTACATCATACATTGTTTTATTCCATCTTAAACCAATGTGTAATGTTTTCAATGGAAGCTCCCAAGTGGCTAGATTGTTACTGAAATTATCAATAATTAATATCATATTCCACATATTTAGGCAAAACTTAACGATTCACGAAAACTAGGGATCATTAATTTGTCTATCGTCTCGAAAATCTGTTTGGAAATCATCAAAGCAGACTTTGTTTTATGATATGTATTGATCATTGTAGTACGGATATTATGATGATTGTTGGTAAAAATATGAAAAATAGTATCGCTAAAATTTCCCGACGTATTATGGGTCCATCAGACTACGGGCTGCATTACAGTGAGGCCGATTGTTGCGGTCCGCGCGTAATGGACGCAATACAGATGTGGCTTTGGCTTTTAGCCTTTGTTTACTTCGGTCTCGTTACTCGCTTGTATTTTAGACCGTAATTCCCCGTTGGAATGCGTTTCAATGGATACGATATATGTAGTTTTTGTAGATCTATTTTAACGGTTCTACCTTACATTCATTTTAATAGAGATAAATATACTCTAATTGCAGTATATTGAAATGATTTATATAAATTAAAATGTTTGTCTGTTATGTTATTGAATACTCACTACGCATTGTGCATTTTTAATAAAAATATTTTTTGAATATTTTTGTCTATACATTTAAGAATGCCCATACTAAATTTCTGAAAGCCGCCGATCGTCACGCTAGTAAGTGTCGCGCTCGCGTTTTTAATTAGAAAAAAAATACGCGTCGACAAAAAAAAGAAAGAAGAAGAAAGAGAAAGAAGAAGTGTGAGGAAAACTTTTATTTACGAAAAGACACTATTATATTTAAATTTTAGAATAATTTAATTAACAATTAGGCATTAGAATAAAACCGCGGAGAGCAGGGCCGTAAGGTTTATATACTACACAGTATCCGAAAAGAATTCCGAAAAGTTCGTTAGTCCCACTGCCCTGTTTTGTTTGCTGCCGTGACGCCTTCCGTAGTGCCGCTCGGGATCGTTGCCGGTAGCCGGTACAGGTAGCAAGTACTGCAGACAGTGGTGCGAAGGACAGATCGAACGCACGAACGAAGGAGGGAAGGAAAGAACCCTGAAACCGAGTTATTGCGGAGTTTTAGAGGATTCCGTTTTTCAAACTTAGACTGCTACATTGATCATCTTTCTAGAAGGTATGGCTCAGCAGAATGGCAGGGGCGTTATAAAAGAATTGAGTAGTGATCAATGATGCAGTGAGTTATACAAAGAAAAAGTTACATTGTACAGTTACTTATAACGGTCAATTTAAACTAATACCGTTACTACAGAAAATTTAGCAAAATACATAAATAATTATCCTAAATTACACTAGAAATAAAAGATACTACAAGATTATCATTTTAGAACTACAAAATACACAGTTATTTAGCTAATACATTTTTTGAATAAAAACACTCACCCAAAGTCGGGGTAAATTCGTTGCACTTTTTTTGCACACACAGTTTTAATTATATAATATGACTAAGATAGGTGATTAGATCTAGATAAGCAGATCTGATGATTTATTTTACTATTAAACCCTAGAAAAAACAATTTGAATAAAATTTTAACAGGATTCAAACTGTACGTTTTTGAAAGTAGGTAGTTAGTCAGAGTGCCGATGATTCTACCGAACGTTAGGTGGCTCGCGAATGTATTCCGTTCAACGAAGTTATTAAAAATATTTTATGATTTGAATTTAGATAATTACTTTAATTTTATATTTATGATTTTTATGAGTTTTATATTTAATTATAATAGTTTAGTGTAGTATTAGGATAAATTTGTTTAATGTAAAAATAATATAATGTAAGTAGGTAATCAACGTTAGGTATGTAGTTTTTATTTTGTAATTAGTTTTTTTTAAATATGTTTTTATAGTTTTGTTTAGATTTTAGGTAATTATTTTTTTAATAAAAATTGTAATGAATAAGTTTTTTTTTTATTTAGATACTTTAAGATATTTTTTTTTTTATAGCAACTTGACAGTTAAGTTGCAACTTTTTTTAAAATTTGAAGCCACTATGAAACATCAGTGTTACATATCCCCCTTTTTAGATTAGGATTTTATCTAGGTAAAATCCGTTCTCAATATCTGCAATCTTCACTATAAGTTATATGCTATACCTCTCATACTTCCTCTCATATTAAACTTTCACACTTTACTCTTATTCCTCACACATTTAGAATATAGCAACGGCAATTTTTAGAAAAGTCGCTGCATCCTAGTATACTGAGTATTCAAAGATTATAGTTTTAAATACTCTCACATATCACATAGTAGTTGTTAAAATTTTTTATAAAAATTTAAGTATGAAATTAATGAATTTGTGATTATTTGATGTTAAATAATTATTTGCATCATAAAATTGGCTAACTGTGATATTTGGTTAGTTTAGTAGTAACCAACTATCTGGTAGATAAAATGTATCTCAACTTTTAGGTCATTAAGATACTAGTTTTTAGTTAGTAAGTAGCTTTGTAGTTTATAGTCGTAGAATTGATGCAAATCTTTAGTTAATTTAGAGGTATCATAAATTCATATTTAATTTCAAGTACATAAATTTAGATTAATTTAGTATTTATATCAGATAAATAAATTTTTAGGGCTATGTAACAGGTATAACGCTAATTATATTTGATAATTTGTGAGCTTCAAGTCTTTAATGTGCCAAGAACCTAAATTGTTTCCGTTAAAATCCTCAAGATCATAAACTAGTGGTGATTTTTTATTAATAATTCGACATTTTATGAACTTAGGTGCTAATTTTTTCGCAAATTTATTATCTTTATCACTTTGGTAGTAAGTGCGTTTCCAGACTATGTCTCCGAGATTTAACTCTGCGTGCCTACGTCGCAAGTTGTAATAAGTACTGTTCCGCGAATGAGCTTGTATAAGTGATGATTGAACTTTATCAAATATTTTACGTAATGATCCTAAATTTTCAGCATACTCATCGCGGGGAGTAAATATTAAATCTTCAGCAGTAGCTTTATCAGATTCAACGTAGTGAGAACCGCAGCTTACTAGTTCTCGACCAAATACTAGAAATGAGGGAGTGAAGCTAGTAACAACGTTAACAGAACTGTTAAGTGCGAATTGAATTTTGGGTATGTTAGTATCCCACGATCTGTGATCGCCTTCAATGAAGGTTGAAACTGCAGTCATTATAGTTTTGTTGTAGCGTTCAATAGAGTTAACTTGAGGAGTATATTTAGGTGTGTACAAAACATTAGGTATTTTGTATGTAGTATATAGCTGATGTAAGATGTTACTGGTAAATTGTTTACCATTATCCATAAGAACTGTGCTAGGTATACCGTGCACAAGAAAAACACGTTCTTCTAGAATACATGCAATTATATTAGATGTAGCACGTCGTATGGGAAATAATAAACAATATTTAGTGAAACAACAGACTACAACAAATAAAAATGTATTCTGGTTTCTAGTAGTTGGTAAAGGTCCTACAAGATCCATGCTAATCATTTGGAAAGGTCTTGAGCAGTCTTTAGGACGACCCATTACTCCAAGTGTTGTATGATTAGGATGTTTGTGGGCGTTGCAAGTATCACAACTCGAGACAAAATTAGTAACATCTCGATGCATACCAGGCCAGAAGTATTTTAAACTAAGACGTTTAAATGTTTTGAAGACTCCAAAGTGACCAGAAGTAGGTTCAGAATGGTTTTTAGAGATAATATCGTTTCTGAACTCTGAAGGTATAACTTCCTTCCACTCAAATTCTCTAGTGAGAGGATTTAAGCTTTTTACGAAGCGATACAGCTTATTATCAGATACTCGGTAATTTAAAAATGAAGTTGGGGAATTTTTAGAACCATTGTAGATGTTTAGGTACCAAGGGTCTGATGTTTTGGGTATTGAAAAATTTGTAGAATTGGAAATATTAGTATCATGTAGAGCAGCAATAGGTACAGAACGTGAAAGACTGTCAGGTACAACGTTTTCAGAACCTTTGCGGTGTTTAATCTCAAAGTTGTGAGCAGAAAGTCTAACACCCCAGCGCGCTAATCGACCGGTAGGGTTGTTGAGATTTAAAAACCACTTTAGAGCAGAATGGTCGGTGTATACGGTAAATCTGCGACCGTTTTCTAAATAACATCGCCAATGTTCTATAGCGGTCAGAACTGCTAGCGCTTCACGCTCAGTAGCACTAAAGTTGCGTTCACGATCAGAAAGTGATTTGCTCATATAGGCTATAACTTTTTCTTCGCCATTTAGTGTCTGAGTTAGAACAGCACCAATGCCATAATCACTTGCATCAGTGTGAACATCAAAAGGTTCTGAATAGTCAGGACAAGCTAGAACAGGTGCGGAGATCAGGCATTCTTTTAGCTTCTTGAAGGCTTGATCAGCTTTACTACACCAAGAAAATGGAGGAGCTTTTTTTGCTTGGGAAGTAAGTTTGTTTAGGGGAGAAGCCAAAGAACTAAAATTAGGTATGAACCTTCGGTACCATGAAGCCGTACCTAAGAATCGTCGGAGTTCCTTCCGGTTAGTCGGAGTTGGATAATTTAAGATAGCTTGCACCTTTTCAGGATCTGCGTGTAGACCGTTAGCATCCACTACATAACCAAGATACTTCAGTTGTTGTCTGAAAAATTGACTTTTAGTGAAGTTTATAGTTAAGTTTGCAGTTTTTAGTTTATCTAGAACTCTTAGTAAAAGTGATATATGCTTTTCAAATGTTGGTGATACTATTATAATATCGTCGACAAACGCAAATACCATATGTTCAAATTCTGGACCATAAAATAAGGTGTCTACTAACCTCTGCTGCGTAGCAGGTGCATTGGTTAGCCCAAAAGGCATGCATTTAAATTGATAGGATCCGCGAGATGGAATATAGAAGCTAGTTTTGCATCTATCTTCTTCTTTAATTAAGATCTGCCAAAAACTCTTAGATAAATCTATACTAGTTAGATATTTAGCGTCGCGTAAGTTATCCAGGATTTCAGAGATGTAAGGCAGACTGTACGCATCCTTTTTAGTAAGCGCGTTCAACTTACGACTGTCTAGGCAGAATCGAAGTTCACCATTCTTTTTAGGAGTTAGGAGCACGGGTGAGGACCATGGACTATCACAAGGTTCAACAATGTCTTCCTTCACCATTTCGTCGAGTTGTTCAACTAAAAGTCGTTGTTTTTCAGGAGACATTCTATAATATCTCTGACGAACCGGGGCAGCATTACCAGTGTCAATGGTATGAGTGATCATAGATGTACGACCTAAACCTCTCTTTTCGTATGAATTTTCAAAAAATTGAGAAATAATGTTATCAGCTGTTACTTTTTGTACTGGACTAAGATGATCATACGAGCAAAGATGTTCAGACTCAGCGCTAGACAGTTCAGCTAACGAAGTTTCGTGCTTTTTAAACACAATGGAGTTTAAATTTTTAGGAAATAGGCCAAAAGTATTCCAGAAATCCATTCCTAGAATTAAGTCGTTTAAAATTTCAGGAACAACATGAGCTTTAATTATATGTAGCTGGTTTGCAAAGGAAATGGGTAAGTAGATATAACCGATAGATTTTAGTTTTTGTCCGTTTGCAGCAACGAATTGTAGATTTTCGATGCTATTAAGTTCAAATCCAGCGTTAGTTAGGCATTTATGAGAATTATTCCCTAGTATTGTAGCGGATGAACCAGAATCTAATAAACCCGATTTTAGCAAACCGTTGATTCCAATCACAGCATAAGGACGTGTAGTATTATTAAAGTTTTGGATTGAAGAGACAGAGTAGCAAGAAAAATATTTAGAAATAGTTTGTAACCATTCTTCCCATTCAGACTTATCAAAGTTCTTATTCCTATTTAATGTATTTCTCTCTCCACAATCCAAACTCTCTAGTTTTTTGGAACAGTTCCCAGAGATTGACAATTAGGGCAGTCCGGATAGCGAACTTCCTTCTTTCCACATTTAAAACAAATAGGAAAGTGAGGTAACTTACACTCTTTTAGAGAATGTGTATTGTTTCTACATCTAGGGCAATATAATTTCACAGGTGCGGAAGTGACAGCAGAAACCGGTAAGTTCCTATTTTGGTTAGATAGTTCCGTTTTATTTGTAGGATTAACGTTGTATTTATAATTATTTATATTGTGATTATTATATTTATTGTATCTATTGGGGTTAAAATTATAATGGTGTTTTTTATTGTAGGTACTATAAGAATAGCTACTGTGAGGAGTGCTATGTTTGTAGGCAAATTCAGGTGCGAGTGTATCTGAGTTAACTTTAGGAGGCTCATGAAATTGCATTAGTCGTGAATGTATAATTTCATAATTTCGGCAGACATTTTTAAGTGTATCTAGATCTTTTAATTCTGAAGATGCCGCTAGTGTACTTGCATAACAAGGACGGATGTTGTGTAGAATGATTTCTAGTTGTTCACTCTCAGATAGAGGATTATTCAAGCGAGAAAACATACCATGCATAATTGATAAATAAATAGTTATATTTTCATCCTCACCCTGAGTACGAGTGCGAATTTCAGACATCAGTCTATAGTCGTAGTCGCTATGGCTAAAGTCTTGTTTCAATAAAACAACTAGGTCATTCCAATCGTTAACCTTACATTTAGTGTAACGATATCAGTGTAGCGCATCTTCAGTAAAAAATTCAAAAGCATATGACATTATTTTCGTAGGTGAGATATTTCGTGATAGCATGAACTCATCCATCTGCTGAATAAATGATCGGACACAAGTCTTACCAGAAAACTTTATTTTATTTAGATCAGAAGTTAGGTTCCGATCACAGATCAGGACACGTTCAGGTTCCGAATTATTGGGAGGTAGTGTTTCTGTTGCTTCTGAAGGAGCATCAGGTTGTTGAGGACAACTTGTGGATTTTAAATTTAATATATCGTTATATTGAGATTTGTAGTTAGTGCGACATATTTTATAAAGTTCTTTACAGTCATCGGAAGGTGTTATTCTGTTAAGTCTATGATGAATGTGATGTAATACCGTTTCAGATCTAGTAAATAAATTTTTATCAAATTTGTGTTTAAGATTTGCTATATTGTTTTGAGTTTTAATTAAGGTATCCTTTACTGCTTTTAAATCTACATCCGGTTCTAAATGTGACTCTAATATGTCCTCGGGAGGTAAAGTTGAAGCTATTTTAATAATTTGTTTACGAAGTTCTGCTACTGAGTCAGCAGGTGTACTACCGCGAACAGCTACTTCATACTCGAGCTCAGCTTTTTGCAGCGAAAGATATTTTATACGGTATGCCATATTTATAAAAAAAATTAAAAGAATTAATTAGGTGAGTGTTTTTAAAACAAAAATAAAAAAATTAGAACAAAAGAACTAAAATACTAGATTGAAGTTATACAAAAATCAGCTTAAAATTAATAAATACTAATTCCAGCGTGTATGTTAATCAAAATTTTATAGAAAAAATATTTAGGTTTTCTGTAATAGAAATATGAAAATTTATTTTTATTAGTAAATTAATTTAAACAATAGAAAAACAAAAAAATCAACATACACGGTGTAATTGTTAGTAAATAACTAAATGTTAAATTTAAAATTAACCGTCACCAATGATTACTACAAAATACTCAGAATCTAGTCAAAACCTACTCAGAACTGTGCAGTATATATGAAGGTGGGCGCCATTGTCGCGCTCGCGTTTTTAATTAGAAAAAAAATACGCGTCGACAAAAAAAAGAAAGAAGAAGAAAGAGAAAGAAGAAGTGTGAGGAAAACTTTTATTTACGAAAAGACACTATTATATTTAAATTTTAGAATAATTTAATTAACAATTAGGCATTAGAATAAAACCGCGGAGAGCAGGGCCGTAAGGTTTATATACTACACAGTATCCGAAAAGAATTCCGAAAAGTTCGTTAGTCCCACTGCCCTGTTTTGTTTGCTGCCGTGACGCCTTCCGTAGTGCCGCTCGGGATCGTTGCCGGTAGCCGGTACAGGTAGCAAGTACTGCAGACAGTGGTGCGAAGGACAGATCGAACGCACGAACGAAGGAGGGAAGGAAAGAACCCTGAAACCGAGTTATTGCGGAGTTTTAGAGGATTCCGTTTTTCAAACTTAGACTGCTACATTGATCATCTTTCTAGAAGGTATGGCTCAGCAGAATGGCAGGGGCGTTATAAAAGAATTGAGTAGTGATCAATGATGCAGTGAGTTATACAAAGAAAAAGTTACATTGTACAGTTACTTATAACGGTCAATTTAAACTAATACCGTTACTACAGAAAATTTAGCAAAATACATAAATAATTATCCTAAATTACACTAGAAATAAAAGATACTACAAGATTATCATTTTAGAACTACAAAATACACAGTTATTTAGCTAATACATTTTTTGAATAAAAACACTCACCCAAAGTCGGGGTAAATTCGTTGCACTTTTTTTGCACACACAGTTTTAATTATATAATATGACTAAGATAGGTGATTAGATCTAGATAAGCAGATCTGATGATTTATTTTACTATTAAACCCTAGAAAAAACAATTTGAATAAAATTTTAACAGGATTCAAACTGTACGTTTTTGAAAGTAGGTAGTTAGTCAGAGTGCCGATGATTCTACCGAACGTTAGGTGGCTCGCGAATGTATTCCGTTCAACGAAGTTATTAAAAATATTTTATGATTTGAATTTAGATAATTACTTTAATTTTATATTTATGATTTTTATGAGTTTTATATTTAATTATAATAGTTTAGTGTAGTATTAGGATAAATTTGTTTAATGTAAAAATAATATAATGTAAGTAGGTAATCAACGTTAGGTATGTAGTTTTTATTTTGTAATTAGTTTTTTTTAAATATGTTTTTATAGTTTTGTTTAGATTTTAGGTAATTATTTTTTTAATAAAAATTGTAATGAATAAGTTTTTTTTTTATTTAGATACTTTAAGATATTTTTTTTTTTATAGCAACTTGACAGTTAAGTTGCAACTTTTTTTAAAATTTGAAGCCACTATGAAACATCAGTGTTACATAAGGATGGGGAAATCTATTATTTTATACACTTAAATTAAACTAAGCTGCCTTTCAATTTAGGATAAAATGCCTAAAGCGATTTCAAACGGACTTTACAGACTCAAAAGTCATCGGGGAGTAATATAATTAAGTTTCTTAAAATTTAGACAGTATAAACTAAGATATGTTTGTGCACGTATTTTTTTTCTAACACCATCATCCTCCTGCCCTTATTCCACTCCTACGGCTACGTATTTTACGACCGGCAGCCTGCCTGACGTCAATATTTTTTTTCTAACGTTTATAAAATATAGGATATAATAATAAAACAAACTTTACATTGAAACGTTCCAGAAAATGCGTTTTCACTTCGTGGTTACTTTGAGATAGAATAGTCGCTATTTCAGCGTAAATAAGAATGCCATGCTATCAACCTGTTTAATATTTATTTCTGTTGATGACAAATAATACAGACGCCGTTAAGTGGTATAGCAATTACGCATACCTCATAATATATTCTGATTGTGTAAATTTTAACAGTATACAATTAGTTTCAAACTCTAAACAATCTAAAACAATACCACGGTCGGGCGTTATGACGTCACGTGGCGCGCCTAGCTCAAAGTTAAATTGAAACTGGTAACCAAACCGCACTCACATGAGTTATTAGCCGCATGTGAATACGTTACTCGGTTAAACCAGTGTTTTGCGTTCCTGTATAATTAAAAGACTGTTTGCCTCTATCTTGGGTGACTTCTACATCATTCTCCTGCCTCACTCTAAGTGGGGTCGGCACAACATATTGTCACATGATTCGGCTACGTATTTTACGAACGTACGCCTGCCTAACGTCAACTTACCTTAGTCATATTTTACGACACCTCGGTAACAAAGAGGGTGGTCTATTCTACGCCATCGGATACCACACGGTGGGTCAACTTTGGGTCAACTTACCTCAGTCGCCTTTTACGACACCTCGGTAAGAAATGAGGGTTGTCTATTCTACTCAGCCGGATAGAACACGACGGGTCGACTTACCTTAGCCGCCTTTTACGACACCTCGGTAAGACATGATACGTGGTATATTCTACTTAGGCGGATACCACTCGGCAGTGATATCATTAACTAAGTAAGCCTATCTGATAGTTAATATATTAACTGTTTTGAACTTTTGCTCAGGAAATTAAAGGGCAATGCTTAGAACTAAATGTTCAAATCAGTTAGTATTGTTGGTGAATTAAAAAAAATTGGCGTTGTGTTTTAAAACCCATCAATATGCTGAAAGCTGAAACAAAATGAATTTCGTTATAGAGTTTCATTTCACATTTCATTCAAATAAAAAATATATATTTAACATTTACGATACGTGCTTAAACCGCCAAATTCTCAATCAAATTCGTCATGGAACAGTCGCCGCCTTTAAACCTTTAAATGTTTCATCAGCCTATCAACCTTATTTTATTGTTAAGGATTGTAAATTCAATACATAATGTGATGCGAAATCCTAATAAGAAAGTCGAATCGATAATCGGAGAATCAGACGTTTCTTAAATCCATTATTGCAGTCTGCGCTTGAAATTTTATCTTTTTTTTAGTGTTTCACTTCCGTTTCAGTGAACCCATTATTACAACATTAGTTAGTATTAGTTTAGTTATATTTTCATATTGCTTAAAGGAGGCTCTACTTTTAATGCACTTCGTATACTTAATGTTCAGAGCCTTTGTGGTTTGCTCTTAGCACATCGGAAACTTGTCTAAAACTATCAAGAACGACATCAAGTCCCCGGTCTTATGTCCTTGTGATTTTACGCGTTCAAAAATTCACTTTGAAAGCATTACGTTCACGTTCATGGTAGAAAAGCTTACTTGTCTTACTTATATTGATGAATTCTATTTTAAAAAAATATATGAATTCATGTAAAAAATCTGTTTAAAATTGCTTGCTGAAATATACCAGAAAATTTAATAAGATATTTTATCTGTTATCAATACTACAACATATGTCTGTAATATTAGCTATGTCGCCCGCATAGAAATCAATGTGCCACAAAGTTTTCCGGGTAAACACACGGAAATTCTAGGATATAAAAGCCTAAATGTTGCTCCACAACTCTTCCGCAAAAGTCCTACCGAAAGTTCCATCAAAATCGGTTTTCCAAGCATTGCACTATCTTTTAGTAAAAATCGTGCAAAATCCATTGTGTAGATTTAGAGAAAATAGATCACATATAGCTTTTTGATGACTTTGTTTTACTAAAAGGCGGTATTCTTCCGGAAGGTTTAGGGTAATAGTACATTAAGGTTTTATATAAATTATGCTGAAGAGGTCGTACAGTTGTAAAAAAACTCGCCTGTTAAGATCACTTGCATGCGCCGCAAATAGAGATACATTCAAGTAATGAACTAGAGAATTGTAGATCTACAAAAATACTACAAAAAGTCCGCCACAGCATGTCTCTATCTCTTATGATTAACACACAATAACTACTAATAACTAACGCAACACACAATAACTAATATTCAAAATTTTATTCAAATATTGCGCGCGAAGCGGTAGGCACAGTTAGTTTAAGCATATAATAACTAATGACTTTTTTATAATTTCATAAATTTCTACTTTTTCTTGCTTATTCACTTCTAATTACATAAATAGCGGTCGGGATTTCCCAAGATTTCGGGTGCCGTTTTTGTCGGACCAGTTGATGGATTGCTATACTCTTGTGTAATTTCCCGACACTAATTACTATTGTCATTCATTATCTAAACGAAGATGATAAAAACTCAACTACGATGCATTGGTCCATAAATGTTTTAATGCTTTGTGTATTGCTTACCACAACTTTATTAGATATTTAACTAATGGGTTTATTACTTGGATCATTAAAAATCACATCATTATTTCATGATCTCTAGGAACTCTCAGATCAGTGTATGAATTACTACTATATTATGTAAATTAAAGCTGTGATAGCCTAGTGGTGAGACCGTGCGCCTCTTTCGAGGGGGTCAAGAGTTTAGACTGCTGGCACTAATAAGATTTTCAATTAAAATAATATTTGTTTAATTAATAATTGCAATTATTCACACGCTTTTCGGTGAAGGAAAATATCGTGAAAAATCCGCATACCTCTATAGAATTCTGAGGATATTTGTAATCTCCCAATCCGTTTTGGAGCCGCCTGGTGGCTTTTAACACCAAACCCATCTATCTTATAATGGAGAGAGGAGGCCTATGTCCAGCAATGGGATAGTAAATGACCGTTACTTTACTTTACTTGCTTTAAATTACTAACAATCATTTTATTTATATATCGACTCGTTTAGACGACGCAAAAATAAAATTTTACAGGAATTTATTTGTAGTACTATTTATTTTTATATTGTAACTAAATTTTCAATAGTAAAAATGTAGAGTAAATTAAATCGAGAATAATGTTAGTATCTACTAAAATATTGCCTTGTATTTGATTACTATATGTATTAATGCTTATAACCTGTTTATTGTCAATAGGTATCAAAATTATATAATAATTTACTTTTACACACACACGCGCACACACATGTACGAGCATTATGTTTGTATGTTACTCGTAAATAATAACAACTCCTAAAATTAACGGCTCACAACTTTTTATTGCTTTATTATTTAAAATGAATCTAAAATATTTTTATTTACTCTATATGTCACCAGGAAGGATCAACAAAACCTACAATTATAAAATAATATTAAAAGATAACATCACGATCCCGTTACAAAAGTATTTGATTGGCACGGAATTCTGTACTAGAATTTTACATACTACCATCGCTTTATTGCGTTGTACGAATTTCTGTTCACATTATAAGATTTTAACATCATGCAGTGTGATATCCGGCTGAGTAAAATAGACCAACCTCATTTCTTACCGAGGTGACGTAAAAGGCGAATAAGGTAAGTCAGCCCGCCGTGTGGTATCTGGCGGAGTAGAATAGATCACCATCATTTCTTACCGAGGTGTCGTAAAAGGCGACTGAGGTACGTTGACGTCAGGCACGCGGCCGGTCGTAAAATATGTAGCCAAATCATGTGACAACATGTTTGTAACATGTTGTGCCAAACCCGCTTAGACTGGGATAACGACAGGAAGATGATGATTATAAGATTTTAATATACAAGAACTCATTTATGATTTGTGTTTAAGTTTGACTAAGTCACTATTTTAAACATCAAATAAATATGAAAATTAAAATTTTGTATATTATTATTTTTTCCAAATTTAGTAAAATTTACACTTCCCCTTTTAAAACCAGATTAGTTCCTATTTGTGATGAGATTTTTTTTATATGATAATTTATTGCATGTAAAGTCAAATATGAATAACTGAATAGCGACAAACATAAATAATATCAGCCATACAAAAAGCTGCAATCTCAAGAAATACTCTATGAGATTTTCGATGAATATACAAAAATTTACTCTATTTAAAATTTTATCAATATATTGAAATTTTGTTGTAACATATCTTTTTTTTTAAATGTAAAAGTAGTAAAGTAACGGCCTGTTACTATGCCCACTGCTGGGCTAAGGCCTCCTCTCTGCGTTTTTGGAGAGAAGGATTGGAGCTGTTTCAATGCGGATTGGTAGGTTACACATATCTCCAGAATTCAATCAATCAATTAGACACATACAATAGAAAAACTCATTGGTGCCTGCCCAGGGTTTGAACCTATGTCGTCTCTAGAGAGTCGCAAGGTCTCACCGCTGGGCTATCACAGGTTAATTGTATGCTTCTTTTAATTGTAAGCTTTGGCAATACATAATGTTAACAAAACTTTAAATATCCAAATAATGTTTTAAGTGAAAAGTAAATCTTACATATAAATTTAGTTAAGAATGTTTGTGATTTAAGTGCACTGTAATGTAATAATATAGTTGAAGACACTATAGGTAATTGTCTATGTGAACAAGTTTTATAAAGGCTTTGTGTAAAAGTAGAAACCATATACGGTTTGTTGTATGTAATAAAGTCGAATCTTTTTATTGCAAATACTTTTTCTTTTTTAAGTATAAATATGTAGCCTCGATAGTCAGATCACGTCGTATGTGAACACGAGTCGGAGACGGGTTTATTTGACTCCCCCAATCAGTCGGTACCCAAGACAAAGCGTTTTTGTCAATTCTCCGAATTACATCTAGAATTTTACTCCACTTTATGTACCTGGATACGTTAACAGGGCTTTCTTAGACACGAAAGGAATATTCTAACTCCGAAAATCCTCTTCTGAGATTATTTTTAGTTTGTGCGTGTGATTCAGCTCATTCATCATTCCTCTGCTCTTATCCCACTCTAAGAGGGGTCGGCATAACATGTTTTAAACATGTTCTTACATGTTTTGGCTAGTTATTTTACGACTGACCGCCTACTTGACGTCAACTTACCTTATTCGCTTTTTACAACACCTCGGCAAAAAATGAGTGTCTTATGAGAAATAAATATAAGAGTGTCGCATGCCGATCAGTGTATAACAAACTATAAAATCCTCATAAATTCCGACCCCGCGGGAATTCCACGATATAAAGCTCAAAGTCTCAACAAAACCGGTTCAGCCTATCGAAAAATTTACTATTAACCTAAACCTTCTTTAAGAATTTATTATTTTATTGTAAAAACCGTACAAAAACGCGTTCAGTAGATTTTGGAAAATTCGATCACATACAGCTAAATAGCATGAGAACTTAAATAGTGTGTATTTTACGTCAAGGAATAAGTTTTATTTTCACATATTATTTAAGATAAATGTTAAATATAGTTTAATTGATGTTTTTATTAATATCAATTTTATAAATTTAAAATTATAATTGCGTTAAATTTTAAAGTAAATAATAAATCATCATCAAAATATTTTTCTCAGTAGATATTTTATTAATTTGTTGAATATTAAAAAGTAATTATAATAAAGTATGAGAAATAAATAAACGAAATCGCATTATCGCAAATAATCAGAATATCAAAATAATAAATTCAATTCATTTCATTTTTCTTAAAAGGTGTTTCATTTAACACAAACAATTTTTCAAAAGGATTTTAGAAAAATTGTACAATATTTTTGTCCAATAATAGGTTCATTGACGAGCGCTTTAGAAAATCATTATCCATTATGATATTAAATCTCACGGTAAAGGAGGGCGTTTATAAAAAAGACGAAGAATAACTGCAACTTCAGCTACTTGCCTTGATAACATATTTTGCAATTGTAAAATCTTACTTAAATCAATTATAAATAGCTTAAGATCAGATCATAGTGGACAGAAAATATCAGTTCCTGGCTTTGAACAAAGGCTTAAGAAAATAATTCAATTAAGACCTGTTACTACTAAAAAAATGAATACCTTTAAAGATAATATCTTAGCTAAACTACCCACAATGCTGCACAGAATGATCCGGATGAACTTTATAATTCTCTCTTTAGCTTAATTAACCTTGAATTTAACCGTGTCTTTAAAGTTGTGGAAAAAAAATATCACCAAATCTAAAGTTCAGTGACTGGGCAACAGTTGGCATTTACAAAAGCAGGAATAACTTGTTTGACTTGTATGCACAAAAACAGTTCAATCGAACCCCCATATTCACCGATTATGTAAAAAAATATTCAAAATTATTTAAAACTGTTTGCTTACAAGCAAAGTCTTTATATTTATATAAAAAGGAAGATCGCTACTTCTGAAAATAAAATAAAAGCGACGTGGAATATTTCAAATGATGAAATTGGTAAAAATAAAATTCAACACAATTACAATTATAATCTTGAACTTAGCATCGGTAACAAAATTATTACTTCCAATTTAGAAGTAGCCCGCACATTTGAAAGTTTTTTTCGAGACATACCAATTACTACTACTAAGTATATTAATTCCTCGCCAACAATAGCACTTAATCTTTTACAAAAGAGCGTCACTATATGTGGCGTTGTCTTTAATTTTAAACATATTACCCCATATGATGTTATAAAAAGCTGTCAAACAATTCAAATAAAAAAAACGGAAGACTTATGGGGAATGTCAGTACGGACAATTAAGAATATCATTGATGTCCTTGCGTCTCATTTAGCTCAAATTTTCAATAAAACTGTAGATTTAGGTATATTTCCAGATCTCATGAAACATAGTAAATTAGTTCCTCTGTTTAAATCTGGAGATAAAAAAGATCCAAACAATTACAGACCAATTTCAATACTACCAGCTTTTAGTAAAATCTTTGAAAAAATCATGCTTAATCAACTGCTCGATCATTTCAATTCGAATAAATTACTTCATTCTGAGCAGTATGGTTTTACAAAGGGTAGATCCACAACAGATGCGGGTGCAAGATTAATGAAACATGTTTTTAATGCTTGGGAGAAGTTCCAGAACGCCCTAGGTATTTTCTGTGACCTATCAAAGGCATTTTATTGTGTTCAGCATGAGACTCTCTTGCGAAAACTAAGCCATTATGGGGTAAAAGGTACTGTACTAAACCTAATTGCCTCATATCTTAGTAATAGAATTCAAAAAGTATGTGTAAATAATGTAAAGTCATCCGGTTCAATCACGAAAATGGGTGTGCCCCAAGGCTCTATTCTCGGTCCCTTCCTGTTTTTAATATATATAAATGATTTGCCATTTTATGTTAACAATATTTGTGACGTAGTACTTTTCGCAGATGACACATCATTATTATTTAAGATTGACAAAACAAAAACGAAAATTGACGATGTGAACAGGGCTTTGTCACAGGTATCGCATTGGTTTGCAATAAATAATTTACTATTAAATACAAATAAGACTAAGTGTTTAGAATTCGCATTGCCTAATGCTGAAAAATTAGTACATACAGTAAAAATTAATAATGAAATAGTAAAAACAGAAGAATTAGATGTCTTTCTGGGAGTTACCTTGGATGTAAAGCTGCAATGGGGACCCCATATAACGAATCTTTGTGGTAAACTTAGCTCCGCTGCTTATGCCATTAGGAAGATTAGGCGATTAGCTGATATTGAAACAGCAAGACTTGTCTATTTTTCTTATTTTCATAGCATCATGGCATACGGTATCTTGCTATGGGGTAAAGCAGCTGATATCCAAAAAATATTTGTTTTACAAAAGCGAGCTGTTCGTGCGATTTATAATATGAAACCACGTGACTCGCTTCGTGATAAATTTAAAGAAATAGGTATTCTTACTGTAGCTTCACAATACATTTATAATAATATAGTGTTTGTGAAACAAAATATACATCTTTTTAATAAAAAAAGCGATATTAGTAATAGGCAAACTAGGAACCGAAATAAATTAATAATACCAAGGCTAAGGCTTCAGAAAGTACGTAGATCGTTTGTGGGCTTCGGTATACTTTTTTATAATAAAATTCCTCATTCAATTTTGGACTTGCCTTTACACAAGTTCAAAAAAGCAATTAAAGAGACTCTCATTAATAAAGCTTACTATAATGTTGAAGACTATGTCAATGATAAGAAAGCTTGGAACTAAATTGCGACCAGCTATGTACTAGACGATATTATAATCTAAGTTTGTTAACAATAGTTAATACAAAATTGTAATATTTATTTTTTAAAAGAGTGACCGCCGAGTTTCTTGCTGGTTCTTCTCGGTTAGAGCACCTTTCCGAACCAGTTGTAGCTTCAATTTAATTTTAATTTGACGATTCAAAAGTGCTTGTAATAGGCCAATTTGAATAAAGACTTATTTGAATTTGAATTTGAATTTGAAGTATATCAGTTATTTCTGCCTTGTTCCTTGCTTCTGCGACGGGCATTCACTTTAGTTAGCTTATTTGTAATATATAAAATAGTTCAGAATCTTCCGGATGGAATAGAATGTTTTGTCTTGGACTCTATCACGTAAAATGCTATAGAACAAATAGTAAGTATGGAAGAACTTCAATGATTAATACTTCTTATAATTTTTTTTTTGTAATCAATGTTTCTATGAAGCAATAATTACACTACAATTTTTTTTAGAAAACAAAGTTGTACTGTAAGACAAAATGTAATATGAGCAATAGATTATTGCTTCAACTGCCATTAAACGATAAAATTTTGCATTAAATCAAGATTATTACAAATCATTAATATTGTAATAAACTAAAATTAATGGTTATATCAGCTCATATACAAGACAGCAGTTCAATTTCTTACGATTTTCTTTGAAGATTCAATAAGCAGACAAGGTATCTAACTACGTTGACGTTGTCGTCATATATGCGCACCGCAAATTAGTTTCAATTGGCAGATAACCTTTGCATTGATGATTAAGGTATTAAGGTATTTACAAACCAAATATTTACAAATTTTGCAAATATTCGCACGAGATATAAGATTGTATGCTAAACATTTTTTTTATTACGTAATATAGCCGATATTATGAGAAAAACGGATACACTGATAAACTATTTCTGGAAATAACTTCGTAATAAATCTGGGTAAGTCGTAATAGATCACTTTTTATAACCAAGAGATGGTAGCATTCCGCAATATATTTTTTGTACAAGTTCATTCATCATTTTCCTTGACGCCCAATTTTCGGGATCTAATAACATTTACTTGCTTTTTTATTTATTTTATTAACTTATTTCTTTTTACGATAACCTTTATTTTTAGAACAAGAGAAACATTTGTTTATATAAATAATAATGGTAAAATAGTAAGTTATAACAGCAAACTTAAACGACAATTTTAAATACGTAACAAATTAAAAAACGTAACCACAAAAATTTTATTATTATATACTAGCAAAACCCTCGACTTTTTTAGCGTCAACTCAAAAAATTTAAGACCCTCAATTATCTACCATGTGTTTTAGTCCTATTCATGAAGAAAAGACGGAATTTTTTTAAACATATTAGTGACTCCGGCAAAAAGCAAAACAGACAGACAGATAGACTCCCACGTTTATATAAGTATGAATTATATATTACAAAATATTCGTGTATCTAATTTACAGATACGGTTAGACCCTATGGTCAAATAATGGTGTTGACTGCTAGGTCCCGCGGAAAGCAACAAAGCTGAATATCTACAATGGTTCTTTTCTTAATTTGAGTTAATCAAAATGATTAAGACGGTGGTATATGCGTAAGATGTGTTTGATTCTTTTTGTTTTCAAATTATTTATTACGTTTCAAATAGGTTGATTCGTGTGGTTACAACTAGGTCACCTCTTTCGGGTCGCAATTATAAACAAATGACGGGATTGTTGACAGTTCCAGTCTAGTCAATAACGAGGCTGGCGTGGGCCGCGGGGTAATAAAATTAAGGCTTTTGTTTGCCTCGAAAACATCGTTAAGGAAGTAATATCGAGGATGCTCTAATGACTCAACCGTGGAGTACTTTACGGTTGAAATTAAATTTAAAATATACCATTTTCATAGCAATTGTTGTACGCAACTTTTAAAATGGCAAATCACATTATAGTTATATAAGGCATATTTTAAAATAAACTAGCGGTACTATGCGTTGTATGTTAATTCTGTTGCAAATGTCGTGCAGTTGTAAAAATACTCACCTGCCTAGAGCTTTACTCGCGTGCGCTGCATAAACCAGCAGGGTTACACTAAATTAATATACTGGAATATTGAACATCTATAAAAATACTAAAAATAGTCCTCACAGTAACAACGTTTACGTTAATAATTTCTATTAAATACAGTGATTTCCACGCGGGCGATGCCGCAAGCTAGTACTGATTATAAAAAAATATCCCCAAAAGCTGTCCGTCGGAGTGTCATCGATTTTTTCAAAATGTACATATCGGATTTTTTTACGGTTTTTACTCGATTGTGCATTCTTGTGCAGATTTAGGTCAATAGTACTTTCTCCGGAAAGGCTAATCCGATTTTCATTGACCTTCCACTTTTTAAGGTTTTAGAACAACATATAGGCTACTTTTTATCGTAGCATGGACTTGGGATTGAGTGACACACTGGCAACTAGTTATATTAATAAATTGAAAAATACCAGTTCAGTTACACGTACACGAAAACGGTTTCAGTGGGTCGGTAATAGGATTACGGGTTTTATTACTAGCAGCAGAAATATCGTTAGGAAGGCAATTTTGGCGTCAGATATTGGCTATTAGCGATCGACGTAATGTCTCCACGTTATTCATGTATAGACCCAACTTGAGCATGTTTGCGGTTTAATCCTGTATAAAGCTGAAGCTATAATATGAATTTTGTTGGTAAAGCAGGCACGAAATTAGCGCTCTGGTATTTTGTGTATGACGTAAAGAGGATCATCTGGATATTCGTTGAATGGTGGTAAATACCATATTAAATTTTCGTATTATAACAGTTACGATTATGTGGTCAATGAAGTATTCACGATGACCTTTAGCGGTTTAATATCGGAAAATTTACGATACGAACAGGTTATGTTGTAGGTATGAACAAATTTTCAGCACATATTTTTTTAAATATTTATTTCTACAATCAAACAAAGTTTTCATAAATTTTAGTAAAGAAAAATAAAACATATCACAATAATTAACGATAAAGCCAATAAAAGATTACTCTAAGTAATAAATCTTAAATTTAACAGAAAAAATGTTTTTATTATGTATGTGTTTGTGTGGCGTGCGTGTCTTTTTCGAAAACAACGAATCTAAATAAATATAAATATTTATTTAAAAATATCCTCAATTTCCAACAACCATAATTTTTAATAATCAATAATTTAATTCTCCTGCTAAAATTAATGTTAATATATAATAGACGAAATAATAAACGCCATTTTAATTATTAATACAAGTGACGCAGCTTAAAGTATAGGATCTCAGTTTTTCTTTATAAGTGTTGGCTTATTTCTTGTAAATCCCATACATTATTATTAAATTTCATTGTAATAACTATTCTAACTGTAAACCTATAAAAGTAATATGAGTGCAGTGAGTCTAAAAGAAGAAAATATAATTAATAGAAATTGAGGAATTCGCAACCAGCTGATTACTTTGTAGATAGTAGTAATTAATATCAACAACATAATTAAGCATTTAATGAACTTTTTATACTATTATAACGAATAAATAATAACTTAATAATAACTGGACTAAAAATTTTGGTTTACTAGTTAATCCACAAAAGTCTCAGGCTATTATTATAGGTAGTTCCTATAACATTTCTAAACTTAAGAATACTGTTGTGCAGCACATTAGTTTTAATGGAGCCATCATACCTTACTCTAATTCAGTAAAAAATTTAGGTATTATTTTTGATGAAACACTTAGCTGGGCACCTCATATCACTAATTTGAGCCATAGATTCTTTGCATCACTTCACTCTCTTAAGCGCTTACAGAAATTCCTTCCCCTTGAAACTAAAATTATGCTTGCTAGATCTTTATTGCTACCTATATTGGATTATGGAGATGCTGTTTTTTTGGATCTTTCAGAAAAGCTATTGGCTAAGCTCGAACGGCTTCAGAATGTAGCTATTAGATATATTTATGGACTGCGTAAGTTTGACCACATCACTGAGTTCCGTCATAAGTTAAATTGGCTTCCTATACGATCCAGAAGAAATTTACATATTCTATCACTTCTTTATAAAGTACTCTTTAATCCTTTAATTCCAATATATCTTAAAGAACGTTTCAACTTCTTGTCGGATGTTGGATGTGGCCGGCTAAGATCTTTAAATACATTAGATCTTGCCTTCCCTAAATGCTCCTCACTGACTTACTCGAGATCATTTAGCTTTCAAGGTGTAAAGCTGTGGAATGATTTACCTGTATCAATCCGCAAATCTCCTTCCCTATCAGCATTTAAGTCACAGACTAAAAAATATTTGTCTCAAGTCAGTTAAATTAAATTTAGCTTATTATCAATATTAAATTACATTTTAATCAATTCAAATAATCACTATTATCTATTATTTTATTCATTTATTTGTCAACTTTTATCTATGTATAGTGTTTCGTTATTTTTATTTTTCTTCCTTCCTTTTTTTTCCATCATCAATTTTTTTTTTCTTTTCATTTTCTTTCTGTTACTCATAGGTTGGCTGGTAGAGATCCCTTATAGGGATAAGTCCACCTTTTGTTTATACAATAAAGATAAATAAATAAATAAATAAATAAAATAAGCTTTTAAAAAAATTTATAATATTACTAGCTGTGCCAGCGGCTTCGTCCGCGTGGAAATATGCGTGGCACATTTTTTTCTAGAATTCAAATTTTAAACATAAAAGTAGTTATTGTGAGTTAACCATAAGAGATAGAGGCATGCTATCGCGGACTTTTTCGTAGTACTTTTATAGATCTACAATTCTCTAGTACATTACTGTAGCGTATCTCTGCTGGTTTACGCAGCGCATACGACTAAAGCTCCCAGCAAGCAAGTTTTTTTAACAACTGCTCGATCTCTTCAACACAATTTACATATTTACCTAAACCATCCGGAAGTATTGCACAATCTTTTGGTGAAAACCATACAAAGATCCGTTGAGTAGATTTCGAGAAAATCGATTACATACAGACAGCTTTTTGGAACTTTGTTTTATAATAAGTATAGATAGAATTACAAGAATGACAAATAAGTTTATTTGAACACGCAGAATATTTCAATTCACCGAGACATTCCTAAAGCTTTTAATTCTTTAAAACTTTTAGTAAAACCATTTTACTATTTACTAGTTCAACTGCCTTTCCTACTAGATACAGTATTGTAAAGCCTTAATAGTTCCGTTATTGTACAAGTCTGTCTTGTACTACAACAGGTATACTATCAAATTCCCCTCTGTTGAAGTTCGTATACAGATATCTATTATTGAGTGATGTATAATCATCACTCAATAATAGATAGTATTAATCAACTAGGGCTTCAAAAAGTTCTTAAAGTATTTTATATCGCTATAGCGAAAATAGTATTGATTGCGGCTCGGAGGTCAAAACACGATCTCATTAACTTCTTAATTAAGACCCTAAAACGCAATTCGCTTACAAATTTTTGAAATTCTTGTATACGACGCTTGAAAAGAGCTCCCGTGGATTAAATCAAGTGATAGTTGAACGAGTCAATTAGTGATGTGTATCGAAATCTGTCGACATCCCACTGGGATGCGTTTTAATTTGTCCAGGCCGGGGATTGTAGTGGTGTTCCATAGGAAGTTTCGGTCCCCATGCAATAATTACATGGCAAGTAAGGCTACCGTGCGCTTCCGTAATTTCAGCGTACATTTTCGAGACAATAGTTCTGCTTAATCAGTTATGGTAATGAACTCGTACAGTTCAGCTGTAATACTAATAATACTAGATACGGAGGCCTTGCGTAATGCCCCATATCTCAAAAGCCCCCCCCCCCCTCCTAATAGCTTATATTCAAAGAAAAAAGAAATTTTATTTTTAACTAAAATCGGTTAGACAGAGTGGTGGTTAGGCTTAACTCGGCGGGATTTTTTATTTTTTATTTTTTTTCACAGAACCCCAAATCTCTGTTTGCCCCGATTTGACGACAGCCTACGTACAATTATTACAAACCAACTTAACCTGCAATACCACGATTTATGTAATAATGTAGTATATATAGTACATAGTTTTAAAAGCAAAGGGTCATTTAGCGATGTGTTAATGACATGTGATTTTTTACACACACAAAAAACAACGAAAACATTTACCGTGTTTTCATTGTAAAAAATATACATTTTGATATTTTTCAAATAAATAGTTTACAAATCTCTTTATCTTGAAACAGTTATAAAAAAAAACCATTTGGAATGTTTAAAACTACCATGTGGTATCCGGCTGAAAAGAATAAGCCACCCTCATATCTTACGGAGAAGATAAGGCAACTAAGATAAGTTGTCGTTAGGCAGGCCGCCGTTCTTAAAATACCAAGTTAAATCATGTAACATCATGTTTATAACATGTTCTGCCGACCCCACTTAGAATGGGATAAGGGCAGGAGAATGATGACTGGATGTTGCAATGATTTTTTAAAATTATTTTATGCGTATAGAAAATATTGCATCGTATCGATCGATAAATAATAAATATTCAATTTCATTGATTCGTCGATATATCTTAAATATTTATGGTCTCCTCACTAGAATTTTCTTACCTCAGCGACCTTGTGACTAGCATTGCACATAAATTGAAGTAGCAATGGTCAGTCCATGCTCTCCGTAGTTTGTATTTTGACAAATCAATTTAAAAATTATAATGAACAATTTGAAGCCTTAAATAAATATTAAATGATTAATACAGGTTAAACGTTTTCTTGTTTCTAGTTTTCTAAATAACAAATTTTTAAGGTAATCATACATCATAGTAAAGCATGTCACAGTTTCATTATAACATTGTATTTTATTTTAGTAAAGAGAAATACATTTGTTCATAATATTTAAGGTACTTTCTTACAGTAATATGGAGGATAGAAGTTGGCTACATAATTGTAATAAGCGAAACAAACTTTAACATCTTGTATGAGCAAATATCATGCTAATGAATGCATCAACTTCAGTATAATTTCCCTGCGAAGATTCATTTTGATCCCAAGGGCACCCTTTCACATAACATCACTAAAGTTATCACACGATTCGTTGGTCGCGCGCTAATGAAATTAACCCCCATTTGCCCGGGAACGACACGTTGGTAATGAGATGTTTTCACTGTAACTACATACGTGTTAGTCTGCAGGAATGACTTCAGCTATTACGGGAATGAGAGCCCAATAACAAAGTTGTTTTTGGACGGACATTACTAAGGCTTTGTAAATCAACATTAGATTAACATCCTTTTCGCTAAATAGCTATATTTACTCGTAGTATGTATATCAATGGTATCAATGTCGACAGAACAGCTATAACGTACTCGTATTTTGCATGATTTAATACTGAGGATGGAAATACTAATTGTATTTACCATGTAACAGTTTCCTTAATTTTAGGGCACTATATGTGATCAACCTCGTTAGTACTTTAACACAGAAAATATCTGTAGATAAAGTAAAATAATCGATGGTACCTTCTCGAAGGTACTTTGTAAAGTTGACGCGAACGAAGTAGTGGGTACAACGTGTATACAAATATACTTTTAAACCTCATAGTTCATTTCGTTATTCGTTATTTTTTAAACAGAAGTCAAATAGAGTTAAACATTACGAAATAGCAATCGTAATTAAAATTATAATAAAAAATACATAAAATTGACATTATATTTAATGTCAACTAGTAGTTATTCAGTACTAAAAAAATATCAATTTAAAATCTAAAATCTTTTCTAAATACTCTCAGCGGGAAGAAGTTAACTGAACAAAGAATATTATTATTTATATTATTATAATATTATTTATAATAGGGTGAAAACCAAACTTTTGTTTAGTAATTTGAAGCCGAGAAGCGATGTGTAAAAATATAAGGGGATTTTTAGATTAATTTTATTTACCGTTATTTTGACTCGGGCTATAACTTCTGTTCTTCCCATGAGAATGAAGTTTTAATCAAGAATTTTTTGATCATTCAAGCTAAGACTTTCTTACTGTTTTACCTGAAAAAAAAAATATAGGAAATCCTCTTTTCTAATTAATGGTATTAAAAAAATTGTATGTAATTGTAGTGTTTATTGATAAGCGTAATGAATTTTGAACACGTTAATAATTTCAAGGACCGCCAGAATGAAACCCTAAAGTTTTTCAATATATGTTCATATTAATTCTCGCCCACTGAAGCCCACAAATATATCAACTTTAGTTTACAAATGAAATTCATACAATCGGAATTTCAACTATAATAACGAACAAGATATTTTTACTTTTAATTTAGAGTAAACATATTAAAGCTATACGTATACCAGTAGATACGATATATTAAGCTAGATAGATATTAGATATAATAAAAGAGTTACTATACTTAGAGCAGGGAAGCCATGAGTAGGCCTGTAAGTGATAGTGACACAACAAATCATCATTATCCTTCTGCCCTTATCCCACTTTAAGTGGGGCCGGGACAACATGTTACAAACATGTTGTTACATGACTTGGCTACGTATATTACTACCGGCCGCCTGCCTGACGTCAACTTACCTTAGTCGTATTTAACGACCCCTCGGTAAGACGGAAGGTGGTCTATTCCACTCAACCGGATACCAAACGGTGGCTTTTACTTGTAAAAGGCGACTCAGGTAAGTCGACCCGCCGTGTGGTGTCCGGCTGAGTAGAATACACCACTATCATTTCTTACCGAGTTGTCATAAAAGGCGATTAAGGTAAGTCGACCCGCCGTGTGGTACCCGGCTGAGTAGAATAGACCACCCTCATTCCTTACCGAAGTGTCGCAAAACGCGACTAAGGTAAGTTGACCTGCCGTGTGGTGTCCGGCTGAGTAGAATAGACCACTCTCATTTCTTACCGAGGTGTAATAAAAGGCGACTAAGGTAAGTCGACCCGCCGTGTGGTATCCGGTTAGTAGAATAGACCACCTTCTTTCTTAATGAGAGGGCAATAAAATACGACAAAGGTAAATGACGTCAGGCAGGCGGCCGGTCGTAAAATACGTAGCCAAAATGTTTGTAACATGTTGTGCCGACCCTACTTAGAGTGGGATAAGGACAGGAGGAGTAAGATACCGAAGCAACAAACAATTATGAATTATTTGACTTTTCCGTTTCCAACAGGTTTATAAGGTAACGAAAAAAAATACAATTTATTTAGTTATCTGTTTAAAAACGATTCGTGCATTTAAAGAATGCTTAATCTCTTTTATGAAATAAGAAATGAATTCAAAGCGGAAAAATGTTCAAAAAAGAGAAAAGATAGTATTTTCATTAAAATTCGCCGAGTTGAAATTGACTTTGTGAGTACAAGCCATCATATAGTTGAATTATTCATAACACATTTTAATTTGGCTTTAAGAAACGTTTCTACTTACATTATTAAGTTGACGAATATTTTAAATGTTCTGAATATTTATTCTAAACACTTTATTTATAACCATTGATTGTATTGACATATATGTATAACCATAACACAATTATTAAGTTACCTACTTTGGTGGCGAACGACCGAATGTGTAAGTGTCCCATACATTTATTTTTTTAAATGTATATCTGGTAGATATACTACATATATAATTTTATATACATACGAAGAACCAACAAATTGTTTATAGAAAATATTGGCCCTCGGCGAGAATCGAATCCGCGACCCGCGGAGCTGAAGGTTTAGGTCAATAACACATTCTCTGGAGCGGATGAACCGATTTTGATGGGACTTCCACCGAAAAATAGCAGAGGTTATGGAGCCACATACTTCTAAGAAGTATGGCAATTCTAGGATAAGTCCTAGAATTGCCGCGAGCTCGATATTTAAGCGAGAAAAATATTTCAAAAATCATAGCAAAAGTATTTCAAATTAAGTAAATATTTTTATATTTAGACATCATGAGATAATCATCGTGTTGACAACAATAGACTATTCATATTTTTTTCGGTAAACGGTCAATACAAATTTGCTTGTGGCTTCTGTTTTGTGCATTATAAAAGTACGTATAGTACCCGGCAAAAACAAATGCACATCGAGGCTTAGAGAGAGAAATCGGCAAGATTCTGCTTTATAGAGCATCGTCACTGTCGCACAGACTGCCAAACCCGTGTGTGACAGTGACAGCGCTCTCCAAAACCGAACTGGCCGGCTGTTTCGTTGTAACCATCGATGTGCATTATTTAATGCCGGGTACTATAGATCATTTGTCGTTTCGTACCGGCTTGGTAGCAGCAATTTTTCGCAAACAACTGATCCGAAATCAATGTTTAACAAGTTTATATAAAGAAATTGCTCTATCGGTTGTGTGGAAACGAGTCTGTTTCATTGAAATGTTGCACACAACAGTAGTTATTGTGAGTAAACCCTAAGAAATAAAGTTTTAAGGTTTTTTATAGTATTTAGTAGATCTACAATTTTCTAGTATATTACTTTAGTGTACTTATGTTAGTTTACGCGGCGCGTGAGTTTTTTAAAACTGCAACCAACAATTTAGATAAAACTATAATGCACTCTTATCCTAAACTTTCCGGAATCGCACTACCTTTTAGTAAAATCCCTACAAAACTCCGTTTTTTGATTTTGAGTAAATAAGCCACATACAGACAGATAGCTTTTAGAGACTTTGATTTATAATAAGAATATGTTTCGAATTTGAATTTAAATATAATAACAAGTCTTATAATTTCATTAGCACAACTATTTTTTTCCCCGTTTCGATCAACATTTTCAAACAACCATAAGAATAATTTAATGAATCCCAGTGATTCAGATTGTTATTTCAGACGAACTACCATAACCAGATATTGAGAACACCATAACTTAAGCAACTAGACCCTGAATAGCACCGCCTTTACCCTGTTCAATGCAAATAAAAGATTACAGATTCAATTCTGAATTTCGTCTATTTGAAAGTCAACATTCAAACTTCAAAGACGTGATTACGATAAAAATCATTTCGATAGAAACGCGATCTTTAATATAATGTTTTGACTTCATTATCTACGTTCCCCTGTAATGATTATGTAAATATGCCGCGAATTTTTTGTATTTTTTGGCTCTGTAATTGATACGTAGCAGGATTTGCCCTTATACAAAGGAATTTTAAGGATAACATTTATTTTATTTATTTTTTCTCCATACCTTATCCCACTCTAAGTAGGGTCGGCACAACATGTTACTAATAATAAATACCATCATCATTCTCCTGCCCTTATCCCACTCTAAGTGGGGTGGGCACAACATGTTACAAACATGTTGTCGCATGATTTGGCTACGTATTTTACGACCGACCGCCTGCCTGACGTCAACTTACCTTAGTCGCCTTTTACGACACCTCGGTAAGAAATAAGGATCGTCTATTCTATTCTGCCGGATACCACACGGCACATACTTTAGTCGCCTCTTACGACACTTCGGTAAGAAATGAGGTTGGTCTATTCTATTCTGCTGGATACCACACGGCACACTAATAATAAATACCAATAATATTTTATTTATTTCCACCATGGTAAATTTGCTGTTGACGAAGACTTGAATAGGATTTTATTTTGACAATCGCTGTGCCTTTTACTAGATTATAAAAAGTATTGAGATCCAATAGTTATTCTGGTTGGACAAATTAGTATCTGGATGGGTTACTGTGAGATTATTTAAAAGTCTGCATCAAACTGTGGGTTGCAGTTATTTATTTTATATGATGTATTCTTAGCATGAGTTGGTAATTTGAAGGTATTCTATTCAACTAGATAGTTTTGCTGTAGCCGAGTATATTTTCAAAGTAATTATTGTTTCAATTTATCTTGGTTATGCCGAACCCGTTTTTCTGCAATTTACTATCGTAAATCAAAATATATTTTTTATGGTTGGAGGGGTCACGAATTCAAATCCCGGCAGGCACCAATGAGTATTTCTGTTAAAACTTATGTGTCTAATTGATAATTGCAATTTTTATCACACTGCTTTTCGGTGAAGGAAAGCATCGTGAGAAAATCTGTAAGACTCTGGAGAATTCTAGGGATATGTGTAACCTACCAACCCGCATTGGAGCAGCATAGTTGGTCTTAGCTCCAATCCTTCTCTCTAAAAACGAAGAAGAGAGGCCTATGCCCAGCAGTGGTATAATAAAGTAGTAAAGTAAAGTAGGGGCCTGTTACCATCCCACTGCTGGGAAAAGGCCTCCTCTCTCCGTTTCTGGAGAGAAGGGTTGGAGCTAAGACCTAACACGCTGCTCCAATGCGGATTGGTAGGTTACACATATCTCCAAAATTCTCTAGAGATATGCAGGTTCCCCACGATACTTTCGTTCACCGAAAAGCGTGTGATAAATTGCAATTATCAATTAGACACATGAGTTTTAATAGAAAAACTCATTGGTGCCTGCCCGGGTTTGAACTCGTGTTACCCTCGAAAGAGTCGCACGGTCTCGACGCTGGGCTATCACAGCTCTATTACTTTAGTTTTCTTACTATACAAGGACAAAAATATTTTTGAGCTAATAACACGCCGTAAATTTTGTAATCACATAGAACCTATTTTTCCAATATCTAAAATCATCAAAGTTGAAATAATAGCCAGTCCTACTGTGTAGTTGTAATAATAGACAGAAGGTTTATTTTATCTCATTTTCGTGCCAATAAAATGCTTTCGCAATGCTTTCATAGTATTATCCTTTAATATTACTAGAATTGATTGTTATCCGACGGCTAGTTTCTGATGTTTTTCTTCAAAATAATATAGTTCGGTGCAAAAGAAAAATAATTCAGATTCAGTTATTTATTTTAATCAGACTTTGTTATTTTACTTTTGATTTATAATTTTAATACTGAGTGTGTGATTTGAAGATGAACTATTACGATCTTCGAATTGTATATTCTTTACTTGTCTTGAAAGCCCTGTGGTATCCGGCTGAGTAGAATAGAACACCCTCATTTCTTACCTAGGGGTCGTAAAATACGACTAAGTTAAGTTGACGTCAAGCAGGCGGCCGGTCGTAAAATACGTAGCCAAATCTGTTTGTAACATGTTGTGCCAACCCCACTTAGAGTTGGATAAGTGCAGGAGGATGACATTTCTTGAAACTCTTTATAATCTATAGAGTTATTATACTAGTGTAGGAAAGTCATTGGCAGGCCTGTAAGTGAGAGTGTCGCAACAAATAATAAGAGGGAAGATCAACCTCGTATATAATATAATCTGACAACACTATGGTTTAACGGTCTCCTTTTTTGACGTAATCAGCACTTTCTTGGATAACTGTATTTATTTCTTACATTGTGTGAAATACAAAAAAAAATGATGATACCAAATTCTACGATTCATTTACCCGTAACACTGTAGAGTCATATAAACCTGCTATATTTTTCTTATTAACCTGAACATTTTTATTTTAATTTTTCTCCGTACCGGATGCTATCTGAAATTAGTGCGCGGAAATTTCACAAGAAAACAGCAATCCATCACTTGGAACAAAAAATAAAACCCTAATCTGCGGTCTCAGAAATATCATTAAAGCAAAGGCTTATCGTGACTGACGTTTTAGGCTTCTAAGATTTAAGAACAAACAAATTTTACAATTATTCTAAGTAAACAAAAGATATAAACAATAAAGTAACGAAAACACTTAAAGAAATAAATATTAGCTAAAATAAATAAACTATACTGTACCCAATCTTAGTCACACTTGTCCAGGCATGTGGTCGAATACAAGCGGATGATCAATGAGCGGATTAAATATATGCAGCTTATATCATCATCCTCCTGCCCTTATCCCACTTTAAGAGGGGTCGGCACAACATGTTACAGACATGTTTTCACATGATTTGGCTATGTATTTTACGACCGGCCGCCTACCTGTCAACTTACCTTAGTCGCCTTTTACGACACCTCGGTACGAAATGAGGGCGGTCCATTCTACTCAGCCGGATACCACACTGCATTAAATATTTGCAGCTTATAATTTTTCAAATATGATATATTCAAGGTTCAGAAAGAAATATACAAATATAATCTCTCTTTTTCTCTCTCTCTATCTTCGCCCTTTCTATATCTCTCTCTTCCCGCACTCTCTCTCTATATCCAATATAGTGTTAATACTACCAGATATAGGCTTAAGAACTTTTGATTAAATTTAACGGACTCGTACTGTTTTAAATCGGCTGCTTCCTTCGAAACACGCAGAAGGGATACTTTGCAGAAACTGAAAAAATATTCCTACATATATCTCTTAGTATTTTTTCAAATATTATTATCAATATAATTGATGATTAGCTCTAATGAGTGATATAAGTGACATATTTTTATTTGAAAGTGGTATAAGAATATAATAAGAATGGGACATAAGATTATTCATATTAATATTTATACTTATTTCTTTTTGAATCAAACTTTCAGCCAAAGCTAATATTTTATCTTGGTTACAGCAAATGAATTATCAACAAACTGATGACTTAATTAATGCCAATGACTTAATGACTTTCCGTTTGATCACGCACACACTCACACATTCAACATGACCACACTCACTCACACACATGCATACTTTCTTTATTGTAATATTTTATTTTTGTTTTTATAATAATTAATATTAATTTAATTATTTTTGCCTGGATGGAGGATGGCAATTTAATTTTAAAAAGTCTTACACACACACACACACACATGTATATATATATATATATATATATATATATATATATATATGTGTGTGTGTGTGTGTGTGTACGATATTTTTGCTAATTCAAATATCACGCACCCAAAAAGATTGCAAAATAAATGCTCTCCTTTTCTTTAGCCATTACAAATTCGTGTCTATCAGCCGAAACATCCCGGAAATCACGTGTAAAATCTCCATTAGACACACCTCCGATTGATCCGGGATAAGCAGCCATCTATTGGACACGGCCCATCACCGGAAGTCGTGACCTGAATTCCGAATAACCCAAAAATGTTTTCGCACCATTTGCTTTAAACTATAAGCTTTCACGTGAAATATGTATGTTAGAATAAATACCCTTAATTATGTATTATTCTTCGAGTCCCAATACAAAAATTGGATTTTTTATCAACCTAAGCTTCAATTGTACTAAATTTAATCATTGCTTTAGCAAATTAGGTTAAGGCGCTAATTGGTATACAGTTATACTTTCACATTTCTTATACCAGTTAGGATTATTTTCTACGTGGTTTACACCGTTGGAGGACGACGTGATCCTTATTAAAGCCTAAATTCGTCTAACCAAATAGTGATTCAACAAAAACTTCATTAAACCTTAGTCTACATATTTTCGGATTTTTTTTTTATTATATGGGACACTTACACATACAGTCGTCCGTCCCCAAAGTAAGTAACTTAATACTTGTGTTATGGGTAACGGACAACTAGTAGATATACTACATATATAATTTTAAATGCACACTTAAATACAAATATACCCCCAGGCTCGAAGAACCAACAAATTGTTTATAGAAAATGTTGGCTCTCGGTGGAAATCGAACCCGCGACCCGCGCAGTTGAAGGTGGGTCACTACCCACTGCGCCAACGGGCCAGACAAATTATGAAAAGCGTAAATTACAAAATTGAATATTACTTGAATTAATAATGAATGAAATCGTATAATTAACGCTATTATTAACCTATATTCACATGTAGACATAAACTATATAGCTTTGCACTGTAAACTTTTTGGTCTGTTTTATAAGAACACTGTAGAAAAGTAATAATAAAATTATCTTGCTATAATCCGCTATACAGTAAATATAAAATATATATAGTGCTAAATGTATAGCGGACTATCCGTTTTTTCATACCCGTTATATGCAGGATTCGAATTCGAAATTTCACATGCACAAACCTCCACCACTGCCACCACAATACACAAGCACTACACACGTACACTATCACAAACACGACAATCGTTTCGCCCCGCAACCAAAGCATCATCTGGAGATAGACTCCACGACAAAATTGCATAGCTACACTGTAGAAGTCAATACAAAAGATACAAAAAACACTTACTCACACGCGCATTGACATCCACATAAATTCACACATAACTCTCGCACACACTTGCTCATAACTTAGTATTATTTTATATTTTGTTTATGAACTTTATCAGTATGTATGACAATGGAAGGCACTAGTAACCTAACTAGTAGTAGTAACTAGTAATAAGCTTGGCTTAGTTTGGTTGCTAGTGGTGACATTTAAAGTGTATTCTAGACATTAATCAATAAATTTTTGGTAAACATTGTACATCACAACTGTATTGAACAAATACATAATTTCTAATTTCTAATTCTAATTTCAATGGTAGTAGTGCAATTGTATAAATAAAATATTTCTTATTCTCAACTAATGACATCACATCTCATCACTTAACCCAAACACTCGCTGTTATTGTCTTTTATAAGGTTGACATGTGATGATCGCTCACCGGTGTTCCCGCTTCGCGCTCAAACGATTACTTTTATTAGACTTCACAAAAACATTTTTTTTATTTATATATTTGACTGAATAAACGAAACTGTTACATGGTACATAAAATTTATATTTCCATCCTTAATACCAAATAGCCCGTTGAAACAGTTGGTTGGATTGGCTAATATCCGCTATAAACAATTTATTGCTTATACAAGTCTGAGTGTGTATATATGTATGTTATTAAGTATGTACATAAATTATGTATATATACCAGTTGTATTAAATTACTTACTTTAAGAACACACAGCCGCATGTGTTTAAAATATATTTAGGTATTAATTAAACTTAGCCGTATGGTAAAAAATTAAAAATTACATAATTGAGAGTCTAATAGTCAGATGGAAAGGTTTTGGATGTAGTATGTAATAATTACACACTATATATTTAACAAGTATCCTGGATAATTATTCTTGGAAGACTTTACATTATTTTTAGTATATATTATAAGTATTTCAGTTATGCCGTGTGGTATCCGACACGGATATACACACGGTATACCACACGGCACCACCCTCATTTCTTACCGAGGTGTCGTAAAAGGCGACCGAGGTAAGTCAACCCGCCGTGTGGCATCCGGCTGAGTAGAATAGACCACCCACATTTCTTACCGAGGTGTCGTAAAAGGCGACCGAGGTAAGTCGACCCGCCGTATGGCATCCGGCTGAGTAGAATAGACCACCCTCATTTCTTACCGAGGTGTCGTAAACAGTGACTAAGGTAAGTCGACCCACCGTGTGGTATCCGGTTGAGTAGAATAGACCCCCTCTTTCTTATCGTACCGAGGGGTCGTAAAATACGACTAATTTAAGTTGACGTCAGGCAGGCGGCCGGTCGTAAAATACGTAGCCAAATCATTTGACAACATTTTTGTAACATGTCATAAATTATACCTAATAATAACATATATACATAAATTATCTTAACAGGTACCCAATTCGATAATTATGTTTCCAAAAACATATTAATAACATAGTAAGTAAAGTAGCGGCCTGTTACAATCCCACAGCTGGAAATAGGCCTCCTCTCTCCGTTTGTGGAGAGAAGGGTTGGAGTTAAGACCTACCACGCTGCTCCAATGCGGATTGGTAGGTTACACATATCTCCAGAATTCTCTAAAGATATGCAGGTTTCCTCACGATGTTTTCCTTCACCGAAAAGCGTGTAATAAATTGCAATTATCAATTAGACACATGAGTTTTAAAAGAAAAACTCATTGATGCCTGCTCGGGTTTGAACTCGTGTTCCCCTCGAAAGAGTCGCACGGTCTCACCGCTGGGCTATCACAGCTTAATAACATAACAATAGAAAAAAAAAAAAACACTTAAAAAAATCCTAACTTAGTGACATCAAATAGTCCAATTTGCTATCTTTCTAAGTTCATTCAGAGAGCAACAGAATATATCTACCTTCTCAGGAATGAGATATCTTAAGCCTTATCCTTTTTACAGAAGAAAGAATAAGGTCTTCCCAGCACTGGAATAGTTAGGGTTTAACATCATGAAAATTGATGAACATATTTGCTTGAAAATTTATACAATTGTAGACTTCGTCATCAGTTTTTTGAAATTCACACCGAAAAATAGGAGAGTTTGTTAACACTAAATAAAAGCTTAAACTTTGCCAAGTAGCAAGAAATTTACGTAAGTAATAATAAAAAATATTTTGTTATAACCCGCGATACAGAAAATAGAAAAGATATATAGTGCTATTTTTATTACTTTTTATTATTACTTTCGTATTATGGATCTCCGCAAAGTAACGTCTAATTCTATTAAAAAAGAGTATACAAATAAGACCGTACGCAAGGGGACAAGAATAAAATACCTTAATTTTATACTGAACTCTTCGACTGAGATGATGTTTCTTACTAGGATAGACTTTGTGTAAAATCACGTGGGTTGTAATTTGCTACGTTATTTAATTTAAGTTATATTCTATATGCAACATAAATCAAGTACAGAGGCCTATTAATTTGCCCGATGTCGATAGTATCTCAAGAGAGAATATTTTGCTATATGAAGCGTGAACCGCGATCCTCTCAAAGAATGGGGTTCATCCAGTCGGAAAATACGATAGTAATCCTGGTTACAATAAATCGATATCTCTTTGTTAACAAAAAGTTTTTAAGGGACTGTTAATTTCTTCTTGTTTTTGGAACGTCCTCATCAGGCTAAAGATATCTTTTGAAGTTATTTTTAGAACGATTGATGGCGTTAGTTATGTATTAAGCTACGCTATAAAGTTGTTCTTTCTGGACATAAATAAATATATTATGGACAGAAATACAGTATGGAGAAAAGATGATTTGAGTCGGTATTGAGAGTTGTGTAGTTCGTATGTCATTGAGTATTGTTTCGTGGGATTAGTTAGTAGTTAGGTCTTCGTTGTTAATATTTTATCGCAGATTAATAGATCACTTGACAATGAAGTCGAGATTTAAGTAAGCGTTAGGCTTAAACAATCTCTTGTGAGATTTGCATGCCATAAAAATTTTGTACCGCTTAGATTAATAGGCTCTAAAATTTATTTAATAGTAATTTATAGAATTATGCCTTACTTTTCTAAAAATCCATAATATTTTTAAATTATTTTTATTATTATACCTTTTAAAAGTGCTATCTAATGGGGTTTACCAACATCAGTTGGTTTTTCAAATTACGTGTTATCAAATGAGTCAGATGCTAATGTAAACTTTTTCCAGACGTTTTTTATTTCACACTAAATACTCAAAACTGTTCTATCCTGAACTTTAAGTATGAAGATATACTGGGCAGATTAAATGATAAATTCAGTAGCGACAATAGACCCTTTGCAGCAATCTCATTTGCACAATGGAAGGGCATTCTATTCATACATCAGAAGCAGGTTTGACCCTTTTTCCTTTTAAGATAATCACGCTAAGGTAACATTACTCTATTTTCAGTTAATTGCTTTTATTAAATTTCATATCTCATTACCATTTCATTGTTGAAGGATTTCATTATTGCCTTAAGTAGTTCCAGTTTAATAAAATATCTATTGTGCAAACATTTGTTTTCCAAATATTTTAATTCTTGTTGCAATTTAAGGATTTCATTTGATCCAACATCATTCATTTGAACAAGCTGAATAGAACATAAAACATACAAGACATTATGACATCATTACGAGCTATTTTAAAAAAATGTATTTCCTACGAGTATGACTACGAGTATCCTTCCTTCTTCCTGTTCCTGTAATATGTAATGAATCCTACATATAAGTTGGCATAACAAAAATCGCAATGAATATTATCGATTAAGCCCTGCTATAGTTCACAGTCGCTAACAATAAATAGGTGGAATGGGCGAGCTTAAAGCAATGCCGATGGTGTAAAACTTTGAAACTTGAGAACTGAATTGTTATAGGCCTTTACTAAAGTATAAGCAACTTCTTCTTTTTTCTCCCACTCTAAGTGGGATATGGATACACAACATGTTTTTCTCTTCCATTCTTTCCTATCATAAGTCAACTCTGGCGCTACTCCTTTTCTATGCATGTCATGTTATATTTCACACAATCCACCAATATCTTTTTATCTCCCTCTAGTTATATATCTCTCTAGTTTGGTAACTTTAGTTACAGGTTATTGCTAGATTATTCATAAGCAACTTAATATGGTATTGCTATTCCATGACGAGCACAAATCGATACAAGCAATATTTTTCAGTTAAGGTATTTTACGCCCCTTCCTTATGTTAGCCAATTAGATTATGCCAAAGTCTTCGGAGTGGCTATAAATATTTGGTGGCAATAGAGCTTTTTTTCCGAGTAATATACCAGGTGGTGCTTTATTACAAATCATCGTATATTTTGTTTAACTTTTTCTATATTTCGTTAATAGTGAAATGTTAACATTTGTAAGTTAACAGTTTCTCAAACCCAGTTTTCTACATCTCAATAAACGATAGATAAGTACGATAGCCCTACATTTTTTAAATAAAATACAAAAGACATTATTACATTGTACTATTAAGGATGTTATAGCGTTTTTGGAGTAATGGATCCAAAGTTGCGATATAATAATAAAACAACAGTTATAAGGATATAAACATGAATCATAGTTTATATAGAATTTTTTTCTTATTAGTTAGTGACATTACTTTACGGTTAAAGTTTATTTTTACCGTAAAGTAAAGTATGTAGCTTATCTAACGTATAAGTAACTTTACTTGATAATTTCAACTCTGGCACCGTTTCTGTTATAGATGCTAGTTAATTTTTCAACAATAAATAACAAATAAAAATAGTAAAAGGAATACTACTGTATATGTATAAAACTGTTAAAAGTAGTTTAATAAAACAACATCTTTTAAACAACTTATTTCGACTGACTGTCTAAATTTCGATTTACTTAGCTTTAAAACATTTATCTTGTTCCGACGTTTCCTGAATACCTTCGAAGAAGTTAGTTTTATAGGAAGAGAAAAGTCAGCCTTGGGCATTAACCTGAGAAAATAAACATGTAAAACCGACTACAACTTTGTAAGTTTCGGTGAAGCTAAACAAGTCTCAAATGGAAATGTTACGACTTTTGAATGTGGATTATATGTGCAATTAAGTTGCAAATATAATCTTTAATATTCTCCTAAAACTCATGATTTCAAAACTATCAGACTTCCGCGCGTAATTTAAATTATTATCGGTTGTATTTCAGAATATATAATATAGTATAAATAAGCCATATAGGTTATATGGCTCGAAGAACGCACAAATTGTTTATAGAAAATTATGCGCTCGCCGGGAATGGAACCCGCGACCCGTGAAGCTGAAGGCAGGGTCACTACCCACTGCACTAACGCGCCAGTCAAGTTAGTATTTAGTTTTCAATGAATCTTACTTAGGTAACTAAACAATTAAGTAATAAAATTTAATGAAAAGCGTTGTCACAATAAATTAAAGCTAAGATACGAATTCAAAAGTATTAAAAGACTTTTTTATGTCGTTACTTATACTGTTTGAATTGCTTAATTCATATTGTTGTCTCTATCCGATACTGTGCAAGACTAGTAAACTGTCACTTCGCAACAAAGTGACACTTCAAAAGACTTGCATTAGACCCATAATGACCTATGCGAGCGTCGCGTTCGCGCACGTTCCTAAGTCACGACTGTTTCCATTGCAGACACTTCAAAATCGATTAATGCGTATAGCCACTGGCTGTCCGTGGTTCGTGCGCAACGTGAATCTCCATAGAGATCTCGATTTTCCCACGATAGCCGATCTCTTCAAACGATTCTCGAAGACTTACTTCGAGAAAGCGTCCACACACCCGAACCCTCTTATAGTGGCCGCGTCCAACTATAAGGTGTTTAACTTTCCCAACAGATTTAACAGGCGCCCTAAGAGCGTTCTTAACGACCCTGACGATGCTTTTACAGCATCCAACAAGATCTACACACAACATACACACGAACAGCGTCTTCGCCGGCGTAGACGAGGGCTGCGGCGCTTGCTTGTGTCAAGCGGCCGCAGCCTTCTGCCGCGGCCGCCGTGATGCAGACTTCCTCAAAGTCAATGTGTTAGATACATTCCTCCAAAATGCGCCGCTTTCTCACAGGAGACACCCTTAAGGCGACGCTCCCAGCAAGTTGCGAGTGCCTAAAAACACTCGATTACTTATCAATTTTACCCAGCGAAGCTTCTGCGCTCGCCCATCCCACCGGTGACGCTATAAAAGCCAGTAGGGTTAATAGCACAAGATATATTCGAAAAAAAAATCACATGGTTCTCATCAGTTTGTTCTGCGAATGGTATTTACAATTTTTATAAATGGATCAGACTTTATGTTAAAATATTGGATATATTTATATTAGAACGCAGCTCAATCGTTTTTTCGTTGTTCGAGCTCGTAGTAAATTTGTGTCTATACATGGAAAATATGGTAAAGGTCCAGTTCGGTTCTCATAGTAAAAAAAATCCAAAAATTAGTCTGACCCGTTGGATAATGTTTATGATTCAAGTATCTCTCTCTCTAGTTGTATTTTCAATTGCTATAAATGTTGTTTCAAACAATAAAGTATGATAATGTAGATTGTAAATTATGTCCGGTATATTTAAATACAATTTATTCTCAGTACATATAACGCCTGTGGTTTTTGTGCACTCACTCTATTTGCCCGCGGTCAAATTCAGTTTCGAGAACCCTCTAATGTTTCTCTTTGAGCGAATTTACTAAAATGTACAAATGTTTGTATTAGAGACAATGGTTTGTTTTATTTGAGTTATAAACTCGCGTTAAAGTGAACCAAATATTCAGTCATAGCTATTTATACATACACATGATAATGGAAATTTTCTTTTTTTTAACAATTGTTATTTCTTTGTTTTAACTGTAAAAATTCGAATGATTTCAATACTTATCTTTTTTCCAATTTTTAAAATTTTATTTTAATTTTTATATAATGAAAAATATTAAGTAACTTGGTAAATCAATATGATATTGCTCATGAGATCATATTGTCTGGTATTCAAAACAATAAAAGGATGCCAAAAAGAAACTTGACAGTTGACGAAAACTAAGTTTAATTGAGTATAATAATTATTTAATTTAAGAAACATATCTTTAAAATTACAATATTTATCAGTTCTGTCCATGATAATATTGAGAACTGATTAGATTTACTCTCAAAACCGTGAGACCTAAAAATGTTACTCACCCTCATTTTTTTCTGATTTTAATCACCGTTGTTTACTTTAGTCAGCTTAACTGCTTAATAATAGTTCAACAGAAATTTTACTTATAAAATTTCAAAAGTGCATACCAAAAAGAAAATTCATTTCTACAACATTTTATTTCGGACTATTAAATACTAGCTTTTACCCGCGACTTCGTCCGCGTGGACCGTAGTCCTGTAATACTCAGTAGCTTCTATTGCTAATCTGCAAATATCTCCATCACAAAAATTAGATCGATCCGGGGGGTTAAATAGCAGTTCCTATTGCATTTATTACGCTACTCGAAAGTCCATATTAAATATGATTTCCTTCATGCCATTACTATCATTTAGCAAAGATATTAATTTGCACTCGAAAGATTCGAACAAAATCATAAAAAAATTATAAAACCTCTCTAAGAAGCATCTTTCAGTTTATCTGTTAAATTTCATCGATATTCGTTCAGCGGATTTGCCGTGAAAACGACACAGACAGACAGACAGACAGATAGACAGACAGACAGACAGACTTTCGCATTTATAATATTAGTAAGGATAAGGAAGTAAGGAAGTAAGGATGTTATGATACAAAACCAGTTTTTTTTAATTGAAGACGCCTACTAACTTTTGTATGAAAATTTGTTTCATTAATAAGTCATTAGTTTCTATCACTATTTTTATAAACTGAATGTTACTTCAATTCAGTAAACACCTAAATGGTCCATCATTTTCACCAACTTTGCATCAAAATACGTCTTAAAGTAATGAAAATAAGGGCTGAAATACAATGCCATGAATTTGTTTTTTGTTTTGTCGTCTGTACAATAAAATGTCAATACATAGCCGCTGCAAAAGTTCAAAAGGTTTATTTTACAGCGGCTTGCACCATGTATCGTGAGGGAGTAATTGAATTGACAAAGTTTTCCAACGCAAAAATGTTATGAAACATTTTTGAACAAACATTTGAAAAATCATAGCATTCTAAACATCTTTGCCTCTATACAAAACTTAAAAAACAGCGTTTAATTTAAAACAATAATATAACTTGGTTCCGTTTCAAATTCAAAAACTCGTATGCTATACGAGAATATAATCGTTGTACAGAATTCTGAAAAAAAAATTACTGCTCGCTGTGAATTCTATACTAATTGCTAAACTTGGATTGTATCTCCTGATAGTGGTTCCTTTGCCTATCATACAGATTTTTAAAATCCTTGAGAATTATATAAAATAATCTTAGTATTACTTTTGTTCTTCTATAAATCACCTTCTAATAATCGCCATTTTAAAAATTATAACATAAAAGATGACTTATAAAATTATTATTCTCTTTTAATATATAAGAATTCAAATGATTACATTAATAATGCTCTATTATATTTTATAACAAAATCAATGTTTAAAGAATTTGTCATCAAATACGAGTAATCTAAATACGAGAAGATGAATTCAAAATGGGCCCTTAAGACATTCGAAACTCAATCTCATTACTTAAATTAGGAACAAAACCTCATTCCATTAGGCGAAATTTGAAGAGAAACTTTCTTAATCCCTTCCTAATCTTAGTTTTCTCATAAACCTGAGAAACGGCGAGCTCAATGCACTTTTGCAAGTAAATACTGTCATTACGTATTAAAAGAATCATTAGAGAGAATAAAGTTGAGGGAATTTAGAGAAGAATTAGAAAGGAAAATAGAATATAGTCGAATAAAAGCAACCCATCACGAGTATCAATATAAAACTTCCCCTTCGGAATATATATTTTGTTTTTTGTATGTAAGTAAAATAGAAGCTAAGTTTCAATTTCTCCTCTATGGCTGGATTATCCTTAGATAAAGGAATTATAGCTTAGAGAAACAATTTATAGAATTAGGCGTTACTTAAATAAATTAAATAACACAAATAATACGCGGTGTGCACACAACCTTCGTAAGGTCACACGTTATTGAATCGTCCCTATAGTCGGGGAACATTAACCCGAACGCGCACTAAAACCGCGGACGGTCGCGTCTTCTCAAAACGCTTCACTGATTGAACGCGTCACTAAATCTAAAAACCACACCCAAAACGCATAATTACGCGTGTGCGTTATACAATAAAGTCATACACAGGCGCGCGCGCGTCCTGTCTTATCGTAATCCAAAACGTTACTAACTGTCGGACGCGACCGGCGGCGAACGAATGCCCAAAGGTCGTTGATCCGGCCGGTCGCGCCGCGTCGCGCGTCAATTTATACAAAACAACCCCCCGCTCCGGACCTACACCTAAATCCGCTACTTAACTAACTGACAACCGGGCCCGTGGTCATTGCGCGCCTTTTCATCTATCCCAATTTCAAATTCCACTACTCCCCTTAGACGAGGAGGCTTCGCGCCACCACTGCCGTCAATAAGCCCACGGCGCGGCTTGCAAAGGAGGCCCAATCTTTCCATCAAGTTAGATGAGATCAAACAGTCTTGAGAGCCTGAATTCAAAAGGGCACGAACAAACTTAAAGTTTCCCTTCAGGCTCATCACCTTGACCGAGACTGCCGGAAGCAATACAGTCTTCGTCGAGGCGGCTGATTGTAAAGATTGGGCGGCTACTACCTAGCTTTTCCAGTGGCTGGAACCCCCCTCTCCCTCAATGGGGGCTGGGGGTGACAGTGGTCTTGAAGACATCAAATAGTCAGATGGGGCTGGCGTACGTCCAGGACACCCCATCAAGCTTATATACGGTAAATTCTTCCACTAAGGCCAGATTATTAAATTTTAACTATATACAATAGAGACCCTTTAAAAAAATTCGCTTCATATACATACAAATAACAACTGCACCATAGTACACCTAAAACTAAAAAGACAATTCAAACGATGCAATATTTATATTATGATATCAAAATGCTATATTGTATAACCTGGGATTTGTATTATACATATCTTGGTAGTTGCCCCATCTAGGGGCCATTCGAGGGGGACGGCACTCCAATCGGGGCAGCTCGGCCAAAGGTGGAGAAAACCGCTCCTTTGTCGTACGTCGGACAGCTGCAAACGCCCCCTCGAAGTTGCGTGGTGACCTCGGCGGGTCTCCCCCGCCCAGAGCGGGAAGTTCCCGAGAAGCGCCTCTTTGGTCTCGCATTCTTTCACCCACGGACGGGGAAGGGTCAGCATCGGATACATGAACGAAAGCACCCCCGCCCGTGCGCTCTCCCGTCTGAGCAGGCCCCGTCTCCGTTTCCCGACTCACACATAATAGGGGGTGGTGGTTACTCGAACCCACGTCCACTTGATGAGTCTTGTCTGGACAATTCCTGGACATGTTCTTAAATAAATAAAAAAATTCGAAAAAGATTATTTGTGCTTGTGAAAAAATTGTATCCTTTTTAGCCTCTATGAATTAAAACTTTGGTACTAGTCAAAATTCATTTTTTTAATTAAGTATTATCATCAAACTTAATATGATGAATTTTAGCAATGCCATTAGTTAATATACTGCATGACCGAACAAGAGCGATGTAACAATGGCATTTCATTAACCGAATAACAATTAATGAATTCCGTTTGTCCCATTGCGTTTACACCACGCCGACTCGTCAATAATTTTAAATTTGCGTAATTAGGATTTATGAATACCATGTAACACTAGATTGTACTATAAGCATACTACATTTTTTGTGTGTATCTCTCCCCCTCCCCTCCGTGTGTGTGTGTTTTGTCTAAATAAAGGTATGTACATATTAAGTATTATAATAAGTTAGTGCAACTCACATTAAGTGCGCGTGTTAGTGAAATGAACATTTAAATATTCCTATGCAATCGTCATGCAACAGCTTGCTACAGATTCCTATATAAGTTTTAAATCATGTTCCTAAATTTCAATTCCTACACTCATCTTAACCACAACTGATTAAGAAGGGTACATTTATCTTTAGATTTCTTAGAAAAAATAGACGATAATTTAGCGGTTCAACGACTAAAATTCCAGAAATATAATAATTAAAAAAACTATACAGTAAGGTTACGATATCGTCTAGTAAGTAGTTGTTTGTAATTAAAATCCAAGCTGTCTTGCATTTACAAATTCAAATTCAAATTCAAAGTATTCTTTATTCAAGTAAACTTGTAAACAAGTGCTTTTGAATCGTCAAAATCTACCGCTGGTTCGGAAAACTGTTCCTACCGAGAAGAGCCAGCAAAAAACTCGGTGGTTGCTCTTTTCAAATAAAATTCTTATAACTAGTTACATTTGGTTATTACTATCCACGCATTTTTATCATCTATATAATCTTCAATAGTATTGTAGGCATTTACATTACATATTTACGATTACCTTTAAGTGTATAATAAAATTTTGTGAACATCAATGTCATCTTTTTCTCTATCATGAACGTTAAAAGACTACTGACTAAAAACAGGCGAAAAATTTTTCGCCTACAGTATGTACATTTGAGCCAGACAGTTTGTTTCAATCTCTCATACCTGCGGTGAGGTAGCGCTGTTTGTGTAGGGTACATACTGCGGCTCTGTTTGTGTTATATATGACTTTGATTGAAACTGTACTTATTCTGGCGACTCCATAAAACTTTTTCGGTTTATTTTCTCGCAATGGACTCAACAAAAAAGACTCAAGAGCAAAAACTTCACACGGCTGAAATGCGCAGGCATAGATGGTCTCAATGAGTCACTCTTAGGGACAAAATACCAAATACCTACATTGGGGCCTCTTTTAAAGTGACACCTATTACTGAAAAATTGAATGAATCAAGGTTCAGATGGTACGGTCACGTCAAAAGAAGGCCTGATAATTATTTAGTTAAAAAAGTCACGCAATGCCCACCGAAAAAATGGAAAAGATAGGCCTTTTACCAGGCAGTTGACGACTGTCCAAAAGGATATAGGAAATTTAGGACTCCTAGAAGAAGACGCCTATTGTAGGGAAAAATGGTGCCGCATGATTGGGAAAGCTGACCCCGTATAACGGGATAATGCGAGGGCAATGATAATGAATCTTGTTCTAGTTTGAGTGCTGCAGTATTAGGGTTAGAGAGGATTGTCGTCAAAGTTTGCCAACGGTGTATGACGTTCTAATCACCACAAATACATAAATATCACATGCATATAGAGTAGGATTAAAGCTTAGAAATCTAGTGATCAATAGAGATTGACAGGTTACTCATTTGCCAGTAATTCTCAATGCATACATATGCAGGTTTGAGGTGAAAATACTGTAACTATAAATTTTCATACAATACTCATATAAATACTAAAGTGATTAATATTATTCAATTAGTTGATGTTCACACAAACTTGTCGTCAAAGCTAGTATATACATGTATGTTTATATAATACACAAATATTATATTTAAAATCAAATTACAATATTGCGAGCCCGTCTTTTGTTAATGTCCAATCTGATTGCATTGAAACATATCAATGAACTAAATAAAAAAAAATAAAAGAATCTCTCCTATTGCAGTGATACTTGAAAACCTAATCGAAACGTGATGGAAGAAATAGAAGGCTGAGATAAAAATAAACAAACTGCGAGCTTTTTGCATGGCTGACGTTCGCCCGCTATTGCAAGCATTTTAATTATCTTTCGATATACCGGCTTTGTTAGAGAGATAAACGAAAAAAACAGAATAATATAATAACGGACAGATTAGCTTCTCATACAATCTTCTTACCTTACAATATATATTAATGAGTGTTTTTTTAGCAATATATACTTCTGATATGTCTTAACTAGCATACCCAGCCCGCTTCTTAATTCTGGACGTAATTTAAATATATCAGTAATAAAAAACTGTCATTATCAGTTACAAAAAAAAAGCTGCGATCGCCACCAAATTTTACAGAACCATCCGCTGGGTCATTCTAAAGTTTGTCTGGAAATTTCATTAAAATTGATCGAGCTGTTTCGAAGTCTATACAGACAAATATTCATTTTTATATATAAGATGAGCAAATTTCATTTAAATGTAACGTTCCATTTGTTTTGCGATGAGGTTTAACATATATTTGAAATGCTTCTAGGAAAATCTATTTCCATATTTACTATTATTAGTTACAAAGTGGGCGTATTTCATAATTATAAAACTACTAACGTAGTTGTAGAATTTTCAATTTAGAGGACAATTTGAAGAATTCTAATGTCTAACGTTAAGTGGAGATATAGAATGACAATAAGAACGCTTAGTGGAAATAACCGAAGATACTTTTTTTTTAATAACCGGGTAATTATTTATAGAGGTTGTCTTCCTCGCAGCCCGAAGGCCCCCGCTCCCGTTGCCGGGTTTACGGGCTTCGCCAGTCCGTTCGCCAAGCCCATGGAAACCGTAGATGCTGTCATAACTGTAAATTAGAATTAGCTGATTGTATAAAAGGAAATAACTTATAGGCAAATAAAAATGAAGCTATTTACGCAACCTACAAGCACTTTTTATAAAGCGCAACAGTTTATCAGCTTTAAACTAAACAGTTAATTTATCTCGCAAATTAATATTCACTTCATTCTACCGGCCCAAACTTTTGTGGCTAAACTGATAAACTTTTAGTTCACTTCCATACCGTTGAGTTTCATTGAGATCCTTTGGTAAATGAACAGAGAGACTGGGACCGTAACAAGATAGTGGCCGGAAGCGAATTAAAATTAACTTTTCCATTCTACCGTCCATTTGATCTGCTACATTAATCTCGATGTCCGAATATTTCCTTGAATTAACATCGTTTAGTTTAAAGGCTTTTCATTTATATTTTAAATATAAAAAAATAAACAATCAAACTTTAAGTTTGATTGTTTATTTTGTATACATTTCTATAAACTTGAAATATAATGAGGATTTGACCAAAATGGATAGATATGTCACTAGAGGGAGGGCTTAAAGAAATGGTGGATTATGTGCATTATGATATGCATATAAAAGGAGTAGCGCCAAAGTTGAGGAATAATAGAATTGAATGGAAGGGTAAATCATGTTTTGCTGACTCCACTAAGAGAGGGATAAGGGCAGGTGAATTATGACATTTATATAAACTATTCTTCTCCACCAATTTTACTTACTATTGAAACTGTCCCTATCCCAAGAAAAATATAATTCTCTTAAAACCTTAGGTTCTTTATTTACAGAAAAATGTACGTTGAAAACTGTGATATCCCAGCGGTGAGACCGTGCGACTCTTTCGAGGGGAACACAAGTTCAAACCCTGGCAGGCACCAATGAGTTTTTCTATTAAAACTATTGTGTCTAATTCATAATTGCACTTTATCATACTCTTTTCGGTGAAGGAAAACATCGTGAGGAAACCTGCATATATTTATAGAATTCTAGGGATATGTGTGACCTACCAATCCGCATTGGAGCAGCGTGGTAGGTCTTAGCTCCACGGAGAGAGGAGGCCTATTCCCAGCAGTGGGATTGTAACGGGTCGCTACTTTTGTACGTAGAAAAAATATGTTGTGATAATGGTGTCAATCATGGAAGTTCGCTGAATAAATATGTTGTTTAGTAGCTTAAGTCACGCGCTCGCATAAAATTGGAGTTATAAAAATACCGTAGGCTTAGCAGCCATAAAACTCTTTCCTTGTTTTACAGCGAATAAACGTTTTGTCTAAAATTAAATTTTATATTTGGAACTGTTTACCTAAAACATAAAACATGATAATGAAACAAATCCTACCTCAAAAATCCATATAAAAGTCCATACCTCAAAAATAATTCATCATAACATACTCTAATTGTTAAGTATTTTATTTATAACAAATATATACAAGTTATATCTATCTTAAATTACTTACACGCTACTACTATACAAATCATGCCCACGTGGAATGGTCCCAAGAATGCTGGCAGCGTTTCCGCGTTGAATCGCTAAGCTGATTCTTTGCGCGAAAAAGGAGCCAGCCCTCTTGTCACCCGAAGAGGCGATCAACCGATACTCTAATAGATTTACCAACGGATTTAAAAATTACTTTAAAATTTTCCTTGGCTCCGATAGTATGTTATACCATTGTTCGTGGTTATTATCAATGAGATCATTATGTATCACTTCTTTATGGTGCTATACTTGTATCAAAGAGTCGCTGCGCGGGGTTATAATATGTGGAATCACTTGAGCTCTTTGTCGCACTTAGAGGCCTAACGGCAGGCATAGTGATGCACCACTGACTTGTCGATGTTTATGTTATGAAGAAACAAACATTGTAAAATAAGAAGAAAACTTATACTATATTATTACACACACACGTTTAACATCGCTAAAATCGAGTTAACTTTATATAAGTTTCAACGTTTAGCTAGAGTTGCCTCCACCGTGGTCACGAACTGCAACGAATTTTAAAATCTACCAAGAAGAAAACCATTCAATAATTAAATATTTATTAGTCGAAATATATACTTATACATAAAAATTATATTATAAATAAAAAATATCGTTTTTTAATTACCTAAACTAATATAATAATAATAATAACAATAACTTTTCATTAATAGTTCATAAATAGACCATTATTAGACCATAATAATAATTATGGTTTATTAATAGACCATAACATTTCTTAAATTACTTGCTTATTACAAGCTACAGAGCATACTATTTCTTTATCGTTGCTAGCATCAATAAGCAGTATTCGCCTGTCCCTAGCGCACGGATCTGTTATGGCCCTGCGGGCAGCGAGTCTTTGATTTTCCTTAATATTACATGTCTTTGTTCATCTCTAAGATATCCTAGAGATCAGACGGCAGTCGTCGCGTAAAGCTACATAAATATCGGTTGGTTAAACTATTCGGATACCATCTGCTTTTAACGGATTCTGAGATACATCGGCCATATCGCCCGTAGAGACGCAAACGACCTGGAAAAAATGATAATCACCGGTAAAATCAAGGACATAAGAAGAAGTGGTCGACTACCTATGCGATGGATAGACCAGATAACACTTACCTTTGTCCGTTGCCATTACAACAGCCATAAATAGAGCAAAGTGGCAGAATGTGGTGGAAAGCGTGGTGGTATCTTAATTTAGTCCGTAATACTAGGCACGAACTTCATCAGTGAAGATTCGACCAAGAAGAAGAGAAACTATTCGGTTGGTTAATAGTTACAGTTCTCAATTCAATCGCAACAACCTTGTTTTAACAAACCTTAACTTTGTAAACCACAATCTGAATATTCTGAGATAAAACACCCGTACGTGGGACGAATGTGACTTAGTAGGTTTTTCTCGTATTCAAGTCACAAAGCTAATATAGGAGATCGTGCATCCTTGGCACCGCCTACGATTATTTATAGTTTGAATTGAGCGACATGGGTCACGAAAGGATTTAATGTTATAAATCAGTGTCTACTACGTACGTTGATGTCAATGGCACGTGGAAATACTATTGAAATATAAAACTTCAAACATTTTTTTAAACAGTTTTATTTTTCGAAGGGTTTTTGATATATTTCAAAAATGAAAATGACACAATCCATATAATTATAAATTGAAAGTCTTTTTATTATATGATACAATTTCAGACATTATAAAGATGTTGTTACATGATTTGGCTAGGTATTTTACGACCGATTTTACGATACGATTTTTATAAAACAAAATTTTGATGTATATCATAGACATACATAGAGGTCACAAAAAGCTTGTGATACCTGCGTCGCGACTCAGCAGAGTTAGCAAGTCATTTGTTGGTCTCGCTATTCGCTTCTATAATAAAATTCCTCAATCCATTCTAGACCAGTGTACAGAAAGATTCCAGCTAAGTGTAAAAAATATGCTTATACGTAAAGCATATTACAAAATTGAAGATTATTTGTATGATAAGAAAGCCTGGATTTGACAATCCTTTCAGCTTCATACAAGACAACGGCTTAATAATGTATAATTGAAAATATTTAAAAGATTGACCGCTGAGTTTCTTGTTGGTTCTTCTCGGTAAGCGCAACATTCCGAACCAGTTGTAGCTTCAATCATATTGATGCTTGACGATTCAAAAGTGCCTGAAATGGTTTATTTGAATAAAGATTATTTTGATTTGATTTGATTTGATTTGGCCGGCCGCCTGCCTGACGTCAACTTACCTTAGTCGCCTTTTTTTCTTTCGCTTTTGAAACGCTTAGATATAAATAAATGGCACAGATGATTTAAAAAATTTCATACAAAGGAGGCTTTGTCAAATATTTTCGCGTTCTATATAATGGTATTAGATTACTTAACGTCCCAAAGTAGTGGTTAAAAGTGATAGTGATATATAAAACAAGGGTTGAATCTTCTCATTGACACCCGCGTCACGAACCGGCTTTGTTAAGAAAACACTACCCACTACTTGATGTACTGCGAATTGATGCTGTTTAACGCTGAATTTGTAAGAAATAAAAATCGTATAGCTATATTTTATGTATGCTGTCATTTTGTTAAAAATGAATTGGTAATGTAAAAAATTGACTATCAGATCAATGTATGATCAAATATATATCCTGTTAATTATATTGGTGAAAGTTTGTAAGAATATGTGTGTGTTTCTACCGCTTTAATGTTATGAATTTTATGAAACTTTCAAATAAATCCGGTAAACCTCTTTTCACAAATTCGTACATATATAATGCTTATATACTTTCCAAAGATAACAAAAAAAACTATATCGATCTAAGACTAGGTACATAATAGCTATAACACTTTAACCCTTAGTTAATGTGTAGACACCGGCTATACTCACGTCTAATTTTTCGGGTTAGCACCGTCTAGTCTCAAGTCCATTCGAGACGCTTATTCATAAGCTCTTTACACGATGTTGTCGTGGCGGGAACTGTTCCCGTTCTTCGATTCCGTTCTACACATTGAACTATGAATACTACTCACGATAGTTTAAATTAAATAAACTAACTCTTTTTTACCTTGGCAATACAAATAAAACCCTATGGCGCAACTATAGAGATTTAAATGGACAATTTTATTAAAATAATTAGTCAATTCAATTACTTTAAGTTATTGTTATATATATTATTATTATATTATTAATTATTATAATTATCTTTCTTTATGGTCTGTACAGCGCAAATTAGGCGCAAATCACTCTGCCAGTTTCACATAAAACGGAAAACACACGACTAGATTGAACACTAATTTAGAACTTGGCTCAAAGAAAATGCACCAAATGAGCAAACACCTAAAATAGTACAAAAAACATATAATTATGAAATGAAATAAAACTAAGAATATACAAATAAAAATTACACTTTTAACTTATTATCAACAATAAATTTACACAACTTTTATTTCCACAGATTTTAAATTTAAGTTGTTTATCAGAGATAAAAAACCTTTCTGAAGATGTATTGAGAAGGTTCGATTTAGTTTTTCTTATTCTTCATTCATTAGCAAGTTCAATGAAAAGTCTGCAGCCTGCGGTTATTTATTACTTTCACATCGGCACTAACAATCGCCGGGAAAGAGAAACTTTCCCCATTACCGATTCGTCGGACGATTTTCATACAAAAATAAAATGTACACGTTATAGTGTGTCACGTAATACCTTAGCTTATGTAAATTGTTATTTTGTCAGCTATTGACAAATGGTATTGTTATAAAGAATACCAAAGCGAGCTTTGCTCGGTATTTTTTTAGAAGATAAAAAAAGATGAAACATACATAATTGGGCAGGTGAGGCTCGATCCGGAATATTTTCACTTTATATTTTAGCACTTTAAGACTTAATAAAACCTCGATAGATTGCTTTATCGCCCTCGAAACCCCCTATATACTGAATTTCATGAAAATTGAACCGTTTTCGAAATTCAAAATATATTATACTAGATGAACTATCATTTAAATATCAAGAATTAATGAGGCACTCAAAATAATTTTCATGACTTTTTAAATGATATTTAAACGATATTTTTTTTAATGATATCATCTTGCTGATAGATGATATCATTATATGATAGATAGCTGATAGCTCATCGATGCTGAGCTATCAGCATTGATGATCCCTACTATAGTTGAACCTAACTACTAATTTATTAACCACCTCAGCACTAAAAGAAATGCTTGTGCTCTACCAAGTGCTACCTAATGCTACCTAGATAGCAACTTGTTTATGGGTTTTTCCATTCTTTCCACTCTATCTTTTTTTACATCATTTCTCTTTAAATAGCAACAAGTTCTATTAATTGTACATATAGTATAAAAGACATGTCTCAACACGTGAGAAAACAAAGAAATTTTGAATTCTGAAAGACTGAAACAAATAAAAGCATATAAAAGTATCAATACAACAGTATAAAAGTGTAATTTATTTCCAACTGGCGCACGGTGTAAATTGCATTTGTTATCTGCGAACCGTCCTGCGTCCACTTGGACTGAAATGTTATCTAAGAATCTAAATGCACACGGGATTGAGAAATATTGCTCGGAAAATAGCTGGGCACTGGAATAGAGAAATAGGAATCTATGCGCTCGGTGAAGTTAAAACTAACTTTTTTTTACAAGCGATTGCCCGGTGGTCATAAAATGTCCAAATATTCATCATAAATTTGATTGTGATTCACATTCCGTAAAATTTTTAAGAAATAATATTAATCTGTTGTTAATTTGACATCTATTAAAGTACAAAAGTAAATCATCATCATCATCTCCTGCCCTTATCCCTATCTGAGAGTGGTCAGCACATTTTAAGGACATGTTGTAACATGATTCGTCTTGGTATTTTAAGACCGGCCGCCTGCCTGACGTCAACTTACCTTAATCACCTTTTACGACACCTCGGTAAGAAATGAGGGTGGACTATTCTACTCAGCCAGATACCACACGGCGGGTCAACATACCTTAGTCACCTTTTACGACTCTTCGGTAAGAAATAAGTGGTGGTCTATTCTACTCAGCCGGATACCACACGGCGGGTCAATATACCTTAGTTACCTTTTACGACTCGTCGGTAAGAAATGAGTAATGAGCTGAGTAGCATAGACAACCCTGGTCTATGCTACTCAGCCGGATACCACACGGCGGAAAGTACAAAAGTAAATGATAGAATTATTTAGCTACTAGCTGTCTGGCCACGTGATGCTTTAGCTCAGTCTGGTTTCGAATTCCGCTCGGAACAGAACTCAAAAGTTTAAAAAAATATTCCCATCGACACCAAGCTTTACAGCATCATCCACGGGTTGTTTCGGAGTCTATGAAGGATATACAGACAAACATTCATTTTTAGATATTAAGGTAATCCACATTTGTTAAGAAAATCTATGTTATGCTAAGTGTGGGAAGCACATAAATCAAAATCAAAATAATCTTTATTCAAATAAACCATTTCAGGCACTTTTGAATCGTCAAGCATCAATATGATTAATGAAGCTAAAACCATACCTTATATACATGCAGGATTAGTTACTGCACGTGCCACAAAACACCACCGATACTCTAAACAAGCATAACACACATTCACTACGACAATCTTTACGATTGTTTCGCCCGTAACTGAAAGGCTTCATCAGGAGATACGTTCTACTAAAAGTGCGCAGCTTTGCGCTTTAAAAAATATGTCGTTCTAAAAAACGTCCCATATTTCCCAAAGGAACAGAGAAATATTTTTGTATTTTCGAAGCTACTTTGTAAATTAAAGAAACATTTATATTAATTAAAACAGGACTTTTCCGCAGGAAATGTAAAATCCTAGAATTTTTAAATATAAGTTATACATAAAAAAAGTCATATTAAAAAGTCTACACTAATATAATAAATGCAAGTGTAAAAATGTGTCTGTCCGTTTTCTCTGTCTCTGTGTCTGTTACGCTTTCACAGCAAACCAATATTGATAAAATTTGGTATAATTGTAGCTTATATATTTAACAAATCATTTATCCTATAGGAACCGAAAAAAACTATAATGCATTATTAAGGGGATTTTTACAATAAATTTGACCACCAGCATCACATATACAACTAGTATACAGATTATATATCATACCTTTTTTCAAAAATGGAATATAAATCTAGTCAGACAAAATTTCCTCCCAGATCATGGTAAAACAATACACCATGTTTACCTTCACCCTAATGAAGGACGGCGTGAAACCGGATGCGAACCCACGTCCAGTCCATCTTTGACGTTTATGAGGGTACACTACATCGGAGTACGTAATTCGATATGTCTATAAAGCAATCCCTCAGAATTTATTACCTTCATTGTATAATATGGGTTTGCTTTCAAATACTAGAATTGACTAACAATTTTAGAGACCTCTTTATCTTGGCTAAGAATCAGACTGTGATTATGCCTTTTAAAGAATATTTAAGTAAATGTATTACTGGCTAATATATCAAATATACTTTAATTCTATACTACTATTCTATAATACTTTATATATGCTTTATTAATAAAAAGTACATACCAATCGTCGTTACCATGACACTATATTAGTATATAGTCGAAATTCTTATCATCTCTGACTTGAATTATCTTATAGTTACTCTGGGGATGGTGATTTGTGTATTTATATTAACTTATAGATTACCAACAAAATACACAGTTCATATTAATATGAAACTAAAAAAGTAGTATTTTAATTATCAACTGATAAAAACTTTTAAATTAACTGGCCCGTTGGCGCAGTGGGTAGTGACCCTGCCTTCAGCACCGCTGGTCGCGGGTTCGATTGCCGCCGAGGGTCAACATTTTCTATAAACAATTTGTTGGATCTTCGAGCCTGGGTGTATATTTGTATTTAAGAATGTATATAAAATTATATATGTTGTATATACTACTACTACAACTACCGGTTGTACAGTATGACCGTCACTTATAACACAAGTATTAAGTCACCTACTTTGGGGTCGGACAACCGTGTGTGTAGAAAAAAAAAAAAAAAGCTACAAGAACTGAGACATACAGTAAGTGTAATTAGATTACATAGAGTGTGTCCATATAATCAAATCAGAAATGTGGTGAAACTAAAATTACCTATCAAATTGACTAACGTAATATCCAAATATGTGCCTAATAATTGTAACAATTGACGTGTGATTTCACATATTTTATCGGATAAAAGGATATTTTTATTATAATACATCATGATTTTTTTTTAAAGCGACTTTCATTGTGAACTTTTCCAGTGAACAAAAGCATGGAGTGTTGTCATTATAACTATGCAAGATCATAAGCAAAGAGTACTTTTCGCCCCGCGCCGTACTCCCATGATGGCGTACAAAAATCATAACGTTAGCGTGAGTGTGCACTTGAATTGTAAGATATTTTCCATTATATTATGGAGATTTAGATTTCAATAGGCATCACTTTTTCACATATAACAAACGTGTAGAATTGACACGCTAGTAATAATATATAAGTGCAAAATGTATTTAATATGCTTCTGTATTTATATATAACAATTTAACAGACAAGCGTTACCTATAAACTGACAGACGGATAGAAATACAGACAGACTTTCGCGTTTATAATATAAGTATCTAATAGTAATAGTAATAAATAAAATAGTGTGCTTTATTTCTCAAAAAAACCTATATTATTCTTTTACATAAAATTCTGAATTGAATCCCATTTTCTTCAAAGCGTGCTCTACTATATGACAAATGAAACATCATTGTATTCAAAATCTGCCTTATTTAATTTCATAAAAAAAACTTAAACCCAAAATATAAATATACATTCAATGTTATAATGACGAGAGAGTGAATTTTAAATATCTACGCGGCAATGGCCAGATCATGCATGTCGCTGTGGCGATAGCTAAACTCGTGGAAAAGTTCTAGAACGGCTATTGCGATTCTTATTCAATATAGAATACTCTAATTTATCTCTTGCTTCCTCCGATATAGGTTGCCAGCTTTGTTCTTAAATTTTAATCACTAAAAATAAGTGTCTGGAAATTTAGCAAGCTCAAGTAGAATATAAGTAGCTCTAAGGTTCCTAAAGAATTCAGAGCAACTAATAGAAAATGGTTATTATATACCATAAATCAACGTGTAAAAATCATTAAACAATTATTATATCATCAAAAAAATATTTGGTACCTTAGATCAACGTATATTAAACAATTAATTAATAAAATTTTATATCTATACTTATTATAAATCGCCCCCCAAAAGTTGTCCCAAAAAGCTGTCTATTTGTATGCGATCGATTTTCTCAAAATCTATTGAACGGATTTTTGTACGGTTCTCACTAAATGCAATTCTTCCGGAAGATTTAGATTAATAGTACATTATGATTTTATGTAAATTGTGTTGAAGAGATGGCGCGGTCGTAAAAAATTCGCCTTGTAGGATTTTAATCGCGTGCGCCGCGTAAAAGAGCACATGCACTGTATACGTAAGATTACACTAAAGAAATCTACTAGAGAATTATAGTTATATAAAAATACTACAAAGAAATCTGCGATAGCACGTCTCTATCTCTTAGGGTTAACTCACAATAACTACTTTTATGTTCAAAATTTCAATTCAAGAATAAATTTGTGAAACACTGATTCGCCCACGCGGGCGAAGCCGCTGAAACAACTTGTATGATATAAAAATCAAATCAGTTTAATGTTTATATGATATATACTATAATTTGGCTTTATACTCATCTTAGTTTATGACGCCGTGTGGTATCCGGCAGAATAGAATAGACCACCCTCCTTTCTTACCGAGGTGTCGTAAGAGGCGACTAAGGTATGTGCCGTGTGGTATCCGGCTGCATAGAATAGACCACCCTCCTTTCATACCGAGGTGTCGTAAGAGGCGACTAAGGTATGTGCCATGTGGTATCCGGTAGAATAGAATAGACCATCCTCCTTTCTTACCGAGGTGTCGTAAGAGGCGACTAATGTATGTGCCGTGTGGTATCCGGCTGCATAGAATAGACCACCCTCATTTCTTACCGAGGTGTCGTAAAAGGCGACTAAGGGAGTTGGCGTCAGGCAGGCGGCCGGTTATAAAATACGAAGCCAAATCATGTGACAGAATGTTGTAACATGCTGTGCCGACCCCAGTTAGAGTGGGATAAGGGCAGGAGAATGTAGAATGTATGTACTCATCTTAGTTTATCATTTAGGAGTATTTACCACACAATTATTAAATATAATACGGACTAGGGAAGCACTTAAGAATTTTTAATACTTATGTATACAACAAAGTACAAAGATATTTATCGTATGCTACTTTCTCCCCTAAAAACCATTTAAAGTAACCAAAAATAACATTCAGAATGGACAGAATAAATGGTGCTAATAAAAAAATAGACAATTCGAGTAAATCTTATGTCATGTCTATAAAGGTTGCAAAGACTCATTCTGTGTTCATTATTTTAACCCATCAACTAAAGTCCTCGTCCGGTAATCATCGAGTCAAAGCGTATGACAGACGGGGGATGCCCGCGGCTAAATTATTCCTGCTCACGTACAAAGTGCAAGGCTTCTCGCTTTGTTCTGAAATTTTAATCAGCGCTGCTAAAAATAAAAGTATCCGGATATGCGATAAGCTCGAACAATGGAACGGTATTAAAGTTTTTGCAGACATTATATAAATGTGGAATGGAAAGAATGATTAAAATTCAATTGGGATTTTCAACAAAATTGTATTGGCAACTCTAATTTATATCGAATTATAGTAATGAGAAGGAATTAGACTTTTTTCGGCCTCCTCTCTCCGTTTTTGGAGAGAATGATTGGAGCTAAGACCTACCACGCTGCTCCAATGCGGATTGGTAGGTTTACACATATTCCTCACGATGTTTTTTTTTTACCAAAATGCGTGTGATAAATTGAAAATTATAATTTACACACATAAGTTTTGATAGAAAAACTCACTTATTCAAAACCTGCCCGAGGCTTCGAACCCGTGACTTTCTTTAAGGTGTTGCACCGTGTCACCGCTGGGCTACCACAGCTCTCTTGTTTTTAGAAAACTTTTATATCCATGCATCAGGAAATTATAATTGTGGCCAATCGTCATTATGACACTTATATTTGGAGATATGACACTTATATTTGGAGATAATTTGACGGAGCTAATAATTCGATTTTGGCGCAATTACATACTCATATTATAAAAAACTTTTATATCCATGCATCAGGAAATTATAATTGTGGCCAATCGTCATTATGACACTTATATTTGGAGATATGATACTTATATTTGTAGATAATTTGACGGAGCTAATAATTCGATTTGGCGCAATTACATAATCATATTATAAAAAACTTTAATATCCATGCATCAGGAAATTATAATTGTGGCCAATCGTCATTATGACACTTATATTTGGAGATATGACACTTATATTTGTAGATAATTTGACGGAGCTAATAATTCGATTTGGCGCAATTACATACTCATATTATAAAACAAAGCTCCCAAAAAGATGTCCGTCTGTATGTGATCGACTTTCTCAAATCCACGGAATGGATTTTTGTACGGATTTAACTAAAAGATATGGCTATATTTGAAGAGGGTTTAAGTTAATACTACGTTACGGTTATATTTCCGCGGGGTTGGGATTTACGCGGGAAAAAATCTGGAACACATTAAACTCCACGCGGGCAAAGACATGGACACAGCTAGTTTTAAAATAAACACCCCTGTATGTTAGCAATCTGCTATCGCTATAACATTGGCAAACCAATATTTATTCCTAATAATACCAAAATTTACTTTACCAAGTATTACTTTTAATGTTGTTGATATTAAACACATATATTTAAAAGATAATGTTTTCTAAATTGAGAAATCATGATTCCAATTTATAAACGTTTCTTTAATAACCTTTAAATGGTTCTGGTTTTACTAAAAACCTTTTTAAATTAAAAAAGTTTATGTACAAAAAACACTGTGGAACTGTATTATTTGATTCTATTTTATAATTAAACGTATAAATGCCCAGCTACGAAAGCTTTCGTAGCAAGTTCGTAGAGGTTAAGAACAAATGGTGAAATCTAGTTTTAGAATATGAAATATGAAAGTACTTGTTTGGTTAGCTATTTAGTATTTATATGGAATTTATGTAATATGTTCAAGATATTATTTACTTTATTCAAATTTTTTTGGAGCAAATTTCCGATATATTTAATTATGTCGCGTGAAATCTGCGACATATAAAAAATCTATTATTTTTATCATGCAAAATAAATTGAATCTAAATAAATGGGTGTTCAGAAGTTCTTGAATTAGATGAAAATGCGAAGGAAATGTTTCTCCTTACAATGTTGTCAATCAGTCAACGCCTGTACATTTCGTTCAGCGCTCACTTTGCTCATTTGATTGAAAACTTCTTCGCGCACCTAAGACGCGAGAGCCACAATTTTTATATATTATACAGTTATAGCTACGAGTATTATATATTATATAATTTCCGCCTTATAATGATGTACTCCTTTACAGAATAAAATCTGGTACGACTGTTAATGTAAATAAGTAAATGGGTACCGACAATTTCATAAAAGTAAAGTAACGGCCTGTTACTATGCCCACTGCTGGGCTAAGGCCTCCTCTCTCCGTTTTTGGAGAGAAGGATTGGAGCCAAGACCTACCACGCTGCTCCAATGCGGATTGGTAGGTTACACATATCCCTAGAATTCTCTAGAGATATGCAGGTTTCCTCACGATGTTTTCCTTCACCGAAAAGCATGTGATAAATTGCAATTATCAATTAGACACATAGGTTTCAATAGAAAAACTCATTGGTGCCTGCCCGGGGTTTGAACCTATGTCGTCTCTAGAGAGTTGCACAGTCTCACCGCTAGGCTATCACAGCTTGAAAATTTCATACTATGTTGTTATTTAATTTTATCAATATTTTTAGTCTTGTTGTCTTTTTTTATTATTTCTGTATTTCGATTTTCGTCACTAGCAAGAGCACAGTTTTTACCACGAAAAAAAGAATTCAACAGTTTACAAAATTAATTAAGAAATAACTTCAATTTATCAATAATAACAGTATTTGGAGTTTTTATAACTATGGTAATTAGGGTAAGTATTCTGAGTAATTTTAATTATTTCTCACTAACCAAACTTATTTTGTTGATGTGAGGTTTACTTGACTCCAATCTAGTTCAGAGCTTAAATTTAAAACCTTTTTTTGCTGGTATTTATGCATCGGTATCCTTGTTTCGTTTCTGTTCAATGCAACCCTCAGCAAGTTTTCGCATCTTTTATTAACATACTTCATTTACATAAGTTTAGTTATGTTTATGTCACTAGTTAATAATAAATCTAGATAATAATAATAGTTACTACATAATAATAATATGGAATAATAACCTGGCAACCGTCAAACAAGATGTTAAATTTATATTTTATCATATAATTTTAATCTATTTTACAATGGGATTATTGTATATTGTTTTAATATCCCAAATCAGAAAAACTAAGAAGATATGGTAAAGTTATTTTGTAAATAAAATGGATTTAAGAAGTGCCAAAACACTACTCGCACGAATTTCAACTGGTTGCAACTCGTCTGACTCCGTGTCACAGCCGTCTGGTGACGAATATAAGACACCACCGTCGACTGCGGGATCGGAGTTTAGCGAAGCCAACTTGCCGGCCAGACGACCTAGACGCCGGCGAGCTGTACACCTGCCACAGGAGGGCTTGGGGCCGAAGAAGCTTCACGTTTCTGCAGAGACCCCCGCTACCGGTGGTGTAGTGCGTCGCATGAGATGGTCTCAAAAAATGAATGAGAGCGTCATGCGATCGTACTATGAGGCAACAGATGGAGGAATAAACCTCACGGCGTATCGTTCAACGATGTTGTCTTTGTTTCAGGCACTTGAACCAACAGTTACTGTGACCTGTTACTGTGTGTGTTACTGCGTCGTCAATTGCTGGATAAATCTGTGCTTGAACGACTGCGCTTGGATTTACGGCAAGTTAAATCTGTTAGCAGCTCTTGTAACGTCCCACGACCCCGATGTGCGGATATTGATGCACATACTTGGACTATGGAAGATGGGTTGCATGATAGTTTTGACTTGTCAGTAAGTAACCAGATTGATGAGCAAATGAGGAGTACATTGGAGGATGCAATTCTGGAGTTTAGATCTATGCCTTTTCATTTAAGACCAAAATTACCCCGTTTGCCTTTGCATAGTCGTAATATAGCGCTGGTAAATACTCTAGATCAATTGTTAGAAAGTTATTTAAAGACTTCTGTAGATGTTTATGATACACATTCAATACTATACTGCGGAGCTGTGACGGCATGTAGAATAGCTCGTGTTAAGTTTCCAAGCCCTACAGTGATTACAAAAAGCGCCATCCCAGCTTGGCAGTCTAGAATTGAAAAACGTATTGCATTGACTAGAGTACTTATTGGCAAGCTAATCTGCTTTAAGGAGGGCAACTATCGCCCGAGAGTAATGAAATTTGTGCACCAGGCTTTTGCCGACACTGATATTAGAACAAGCGAATACATTGCGTCGGTCACTGATCGTATTGACTTCTTCAAGCAGAAAGTATATGCACTGGCAAAACGTATTAGGCGGTAAAAGTAACGTGTGGATCGATATCACCAGAATCGTATATTCCACAATGACCAACGGAAAGTGTACAGGAACTGGGAACAGTCTGGTGTATGTATGAAAAATGTGGATTTGGCTAAGCCTGAAGAAATCTATAGCTTTTGGCAAAGCATCTGGTCAAATCCCATCGTTCATACCGAGGGCGAGTAGATAAATATTGTTGAGAGGGAATGTGCATCCATTGAACCAATGGAACCAGTTACCATCAGCCAGAATGATGTTAGTTCTGCAATTCGTTCGGCAGCTAATTGGAAATGTCCTGGGCTGGACGGATTGCATAACTTCTGGCTAAAATGATTCCGTTGTTCACATTCCATTTTAGCAATACAATTTCAAAATGCTCTTGATACTGGATTGTTGCCGACATTTTTTAACAACTGGTGTCACGTTTCTGTTACACAAATCCGGTTGCACTACGGACCCCATAAATTTTCGCCCCATAACTTGCTTACCTACTATCTATAAGCTTCTTACATCTATTCTAGCTTCAAAAATTACACAGCATATTAACTCTAATAATATCTTGGCCCCAGCTCAGAATGGATGTAAGATTGGTGCCCGTGGTGCTAAGGAACTACTCCTCATTGACATGACCATTTGCCAACAGGCTCGGCGAAACAGAAAAAATCTTGTGGCATCCTGGATAGATTATAAAAAAGCCTTTGATTCAGTGCCGCATACATGGCTAATGAGGATCATGGAGTTGTATAAGATTAATACAACTCTATGTACTTTTTTTTGTTCATGTATGTCGCAGTGGGTCACTGTCTTGCATCAGCCAGGATGTATAGATTTTTTTGGTTTATTCGAACCGATAAGGATAAAGCGAGGTATCTATCAAGGTGATAGTTTGAGTCCTTTATGGTTCTGCTTAGCCATGAATCCACTCAGCTCCTTACTGAAGGATTCAGGACTAGGTTTTCGACTTCGTAGAGAAGCTGAGCCCATATCTCACTTGTTTTACATGGATGATCTGAAGTTGTATGTACCGAAACATACAGATCTAGTGAAGTTGCTAAAGGTCACTGAGACTTTTAGTAATGACATTGGGATGGAGTTCGGTGTAGACAAGTGTGCTGTTCTTCATGTAGAACGAGGTAGGTTGGTGAGTTCAGAACACCTTATGGTGTCAGATACTCTATTACTCAGGTCCCTCTGTGAAGGCTAAACTTATAAATACCTTGGAATGTCGGAAGCGTTAAATGTGGATGAGAAGGCAATGAAACAATCCGTAGAAGAGTGTTTCTTTGGCCGGCTGAAAAAAGTCTTTAATAGTCTTTTGTCAGGTGGCAACAAAGTGCGAGCTTTTAATGGTTGGGTTATGTCTATACTCATTTACACTTTTGGCATTTTAAGGTGGACGCAAACTCAATTAGATACCCTTGATAGAAAAGTCCGTAAGTTGTTGACAATATATCGTATGCATCATCCTCGTTCATCTGTAATGAGATTGTACATCCCACGGAAGTGTGGTGGTTGTGGCTTTCTCAATGTCAAGAACCTGCATAATCGTGAGGTGTACAATCTCAGAGAATACTTTCTCAAGATGAACGATGAAATGCATAGGGATGTTGTCGCAGTTAATAAGGGCCTGCACTACTAAGCACTTTTGATCGCATAGCTGTATGGAAGAGTAAGGAGCTGCATGAAAGATTCTATAAGGGCTTATCAAGCCCTGATGTCGACTCCATCTCTTCGACCTACTGGCTACAGTTTGGTGACCTTTTTGGGGAAACTGAAGGTTTTGTCTGTGCAATTAATGACGAAGTTATCAAGACGAATAACTACCGGAAACACATCATGAAGGATGGCACGCTTGACGTTTGTAGAGTGTGTCACCGTCCTGGGGCATCACTCAGGCATATTGTTTCCGATTGTTCTTCTCTTGCTAATGGTGAGTATTTGCACAGGCATAACCAAGTAGCCAGAATTATCCATCAGCAACTTGCTCTTAAATACAACCTTGTGAATATCGAAGTGCCTTATTACAGATACAGTCCAACTCCGGTTCTAGAAAATGATCATCCTCTGCTCTACTGGGACCGATCTATCATAACTGACAGGTATATTGCCGCCAATAAACCTGATATAGTTTTGGTAGATCGGTCAGCGCGTCGGGCAATTATTGTTGATATCACTGTTCCACATGACGATAATCTCATAAAGGCTGAAAAAGAAAAATTACCCAAATACTTGGATCTAGCTCATGAGATTACCGCAATGTGGAATATTGACTCAACAATAATTGTTCCTATTGTTGTATCGGTCAACGGTTTACTAGCGAAGAGTTTCGATCAACACCTCAAGAGGCTCTCGCTTAGTTGTTGGATTAAGGGCAAGATACAAAAGGCAGTGTTGCTTGAGACGGCACGCATTGTGAGGAGGTTCCTCACTCTGTAGCCCTAACCACCGGGAGCTTGGGTCCTATCTCCGCTCTCCGTGGACGGCAATTCTTTTATATTTTTAAATGTTTTTTTTTTGTGTGTTTTAGAAAATATTTAAAAATGTAATTTAATTTGTAAATAAATAAATGAATGTAAATATAGAATAATAATATAGATAGAAAATCGTGCTTAAAAGTAAAAGTTTTACGATTACCATGTCTTTATATAATATATCGTATCGACGTCTTAAGTACGAAGGTTAAAATGGAGGACTTAAATTCGTTTTTACCTTTCTTTCAGAGGCCAGATAAGACTCAATCGCTCCCATGACGATCCAAGTTTCAGGTTAACCGTACGTTGCTAATTACCGAGAAAATTAGAGTAAGCCCCTTTAATGAATACGAAGATTTTCTTATTGAATTTCGATACGATGAAAATAGAAACATGAATTAATTCTATAAACTTTAATACACGTATGTACCTATTACGTTAAAACATAGCTATGGCATGATATTTTTTTAAGTATTATTTTATTAGTAAGGAAAAATGAATCTCTTATAAATATAAAAAGAAAAAATAAAAATTATTTATTTCACGTTAAGTATTTTTTTGGACAAATTGTTAAGAGGTTCTGGTCAGTATACAAATACTTGTGTTAGAAGATCTCGCTTATCAAATATTATCATTTAAAGCACTGCCCTTGTTCCACTCTAAATGGGGTCGGCAAAACATATTACAAAACATGTTGTCACATGATTTGGCTACATATTTTACGACCGCCCGCCTGCCTAACGTCAACATACCTTAGTCATATTTTACGACGCCTCGGTAAGAAAGAGGTTTATTCTACTCAGCCGGATACCAGACGGTGGGTCGAATTACCTTAGTCGGCTTTTAGGACACCTCGGTAAGAAATGAGGTTGGTCTATTCTACTCGACCGGATGCCAACGGCGTCGCTCATCAAATATCATCAATCGAACAAAATTATAAAATAAAAATATTTATTTTTTTAAATATTACTGAATAAATAAGAGCTTATACTAATTTTGAATTAAATTAAACAAACAGTAAACAAAACTTGGACTGGGGCACCCAGAGAAACAAAATAATTAATAGATATCTTATTCTTAGAAGTAACTTTTTAAGATTAATTCTCTCGATAAAATTTTCCGCTTGAGATATTGTAACTACCTTCCGAAGAGGGCACAGTAGGAACTGATATCAATAGCTTAAATCCCATAGACTAAAGAATCGTATTAAATAACCAACTGAGTTACTTCCAAAAAAAGGCAAAACAATATGAACACTTTACTCACTTACTGTTGTATAAATTATTAAAATTATACCGCGAAGAATTATTTAAATAAAAATTAGTATAATATCACAGATTTTATTTAAACAAATAAATGTATCGGACAATTAAACACACGGTCATTCGCTATCAAAGTAGGTAACTTAATACTTGTTTTATGGGTGAGAGACAACTGGTGTTGATATATATATATATATGCATATACAATTTTTAATATATATACCCAGACTCGACGACCTTAGAAATTGTTCTAGATATATTATATTGGCCTTCGGCAGAAATCGAACCAACGACCAAAGACAAGTCTTTGATATCTGCGCCAACTAGCGTAGCGTTAGTTTTAATGTTCTAATAAGTTTTTTTATGACTGTTTGCTTATACCTTCTCATCAAAAAAGAAATCAGTTATACTCCTCAATCATACTGAAATGCTATTTTGCTTGACGCAATACATCAATATAATTTAAGTAACTAATATATGTACTTACAATGAAAATTATACTACTATCATCATCCTACTGCCCTCATCCCACTTTAAGTGGGGTCGGCGCAACATGTTACAAACATGTTGAAACAATATGATTTGGTTACGTAATATACAACCAGTCGCCTGCCTGACGTCAACTTACCTTGGTTGTATTTTACGAACTCTCGGTAAGAAATGAGGGTAGTCTATTCTACTCAGTCGGATACTACACGGGTTGAAAACTTCACTACTAATTACATGTAATAGTATTAGAGTGATTAGTATATACTTATAAGTATTATTATTATATTTCTGATACTTGTTGTAGATTTCGAGGTCTATTTATTAATTTGGCTCAGCGGGAAGGATCGTAGCGGCAGAGGTCCCCGCGGGCCGCGGAACTCTGTCTTTTTATGGCTTTCTTTCCAGGCAACAGCTCTTTAATGTCCGTTAAGGAACATTTTATCTTTCTTAGTTTGTCTTGTCAAAGAAAAAGGGTTCCGTACTCCGTGACACATTTCGGATAACGGAAAAAGATAAACCGTGTCCTCAGTTTTATCAAGTTTTTCCGCTTTACGGGATAAATATGTGTATTTGAAGTAATCTAAATGGAACCGAATATTTTCCTTTTTCAGATCATTGTGTTACGACCATTTTTTATAAACTTCCACGACAATAGAATAGAATAGAATATACTTTATTGCACACCTTAATCCTAATATAAAATGAGACGTTGAACATATTTTTTTAAAATATACATGATTTTGACGTACAATGGGCGACCTTATTGCTAAGTAGCAATCTCTTCCAGGCAACCCAAGCTTAAAGAACAACGAATAGAAATCTATGACAATGTATATCAAATATATTCCGCATCTAAATGAATTTAACTAAATACTGTCCGTTGGTAGATGTATAGAAAAAATATTGTGCATATTATTAAAAACAATTTCAAATTATTGTGTGAGGCTTCACCGTCATGTGATCATCGAGGCTATCCAGCTTCTCGATAATATGGGACTAGTGAGAAGACTTGAACTGTTTTTTTTATAATCCTACTCGCAAGAGAGACAATTATGTAAAAAAAATGTTCTCAAACGGGCAACGTACGCAATTACTACAAGTTTATAAAGGTTAAATATTAAAAGAGCTGTTGTACAAATATTTAATCACCATACACGAAAATCTAATTCCCTCATGGGGTAGCAGTCAAAACATAACAATCAACCATAAAAAATATTAGTCAAGCTTAGCCATACAATTTAATTCAATCGTCAAGAAAATGTTGTTGGCAAGATATAACATTATATTAAAGAAGTTTCATAATAAAAGGAAGGAAGTAACATAATTTGACTGGTCCTGATTACAGTCGAGGGGATTTATAGGATAATTTTTCCGGGAACAGTTATTTATTATGGATAGAAGTTAATATGGCAAGTGTGGTGTTTACGAAGAAATATAGAAAGGGGCAAAATAAAGGATTTTATTAGAATGTGTGTTAGGGGGCTGGCGCCAGAGAGAAGTTTCCTGCTGATAATTGTCGAAATTCTCTTGGAGAGTTATAACTACATCACCAGAAGGATGGCCATCTCGGTTCTGGTTTTAAACATAAGATACGTAAAACAACGAACTTAATAGATTTTTTTTTCGTTAAATTCATAAGGATAACAATATCAAGGTTGAAACCTTCTTTTAAGTGTAACAACACCTGTCAGAAGGCCCCGCTCTCCATAATAATATGCATACTAAAAAATTAAGTAAAAAAATTTACAATAGAAGAATGAAATAACACTTACAAGAGTGTTTGTGTGTGTCTGTGTGAGTGTGTAGCTGTGTGTGCGAGTATTGTGTGTTTATATATATAATATCTATTATATATATAGCTGTGATAGCCCAGCGGTGAGACCGTGCGACTCTTTCGAGGGAAACATGAGTTCAAACCCGGGCAGGCACCAATGAGTTTTTCTATTAAAACTCATGTGTCTAATTGATAATTGCAATTGATCACAAGCTTATCCGTGAAGGAAAATATCGTGAGGAAACCGCATATCTCTAGAGAATTCTGGAGATATGTATAACCTACCAATCTGCATTGGAACAGCGTGGTAGGTCTTAGCTCCAACCCTTCTCTCCAGAAACGGAGACAGGAGGCCTATTCCCAGTAGTGGGATTATAAGAGGCCGCTACTATATATATAAAAGTATTATTATATCATAGGTTTCAACAAATTTTCAACATCATCATAAGTAATTGACATTAAATATAGTTTTAGTTTTGCTTTGCAGGTATGAATAAAAGAAAGTATTTAAACTTAAAAAACATCTTAAAACCTACGAGCCAGGGGTCGAAAGGAGAAGAGGTCTATGCTCTAATCCCCAATTATACCACGATCATACAAACTTCAAATAGACATCTTAATTTTCTACATAAAATAAAATCCTTAGTGTAACGAGTCAAAACGGACGGCAAAGGAATTGGAAGGCGAAGTCAATTTTTATGTGTACATCTTATGTAACTACAAAAGCACTTCTATAGCGCGAAGCAAATTATTACTAATGGCGCCATCTGTTATTGCAGTCAAGAAAATATATGAGTTGTAGTATGTAACACAACATGTGTTACACTAGTTAATTATCACGAGAAAAAAGAAGAAAATCATAAAGAGAACACTTCAAATTAATTCCGAAATATGATTCATACAAATGTGAATGACAAGCAATATAACAGAACTAACTACTTTGCTATAATCCGCACGGGTTAAGCGAATGCATGCAAAACTAATGTGTATGAAGCAGGCAAAATCTACGCACCTTATACATGCAGGACAAGCCACCACATTCACCCCAAGGCGCCTCCACCAGAAACAACGCACACAAGCAGCACACACACCCACCACCACAATCTCGACGATCGTTTCGCCCCGAAACCGAATCATCATCAGGAGGATAGGCTGTAATGCGCTGCGCAACCCATACAAGCAGTCTTAAATAGTTCAACTCCCACCACTACCCTCCCCTCCGAACACATGTAGCAAAACGGAATTGGATACATTTACTTGCTCGTCAATTAAGTGGCCATTGTTATTTTTTGTGGTGGTGGGTGTGTGTGCTGCTTGTGTGCGTTGTTGCTGGTGGAGGCGCCTTGGGGTGCATGTGGTGGCTTGTCCTGCATGTATAAGGTGCGTAGATTTTGCCTGCTTCAAACACATTAGCTTTGCATGCATTCGCTTAACCCGTGCGGATTATAGCAAAGTAGTTAGTTCTGTTATACTGCTTGTAATATGGAATTCCGCAAAGTAACGCCTGCTTCTATAAATCAAATGTGAATGAGTTTCAAGTAATCGTTTGCCTTAGTTTACAAAAAGTAAGAAAATTTAATACGCCTTATTGAAAAAATTGAGTAGAATAGAGTAAAAGAGTGAAATGTTGTATATAATTTTCTACCTTTGACCAGAGGGTTGAGAGGACTGCAACGAGAAAATGGCATTTGCGTCGCTTTACCTGCCTCGGGACAATCCTATGCTAAACAATGCAGTATTTACGGTAACAAAGGATTATTCTATTCCTATCTATTTGAATAAAACGGTAAAACATTTTTTTGAGTGAATAAATCGCCGGTGGATAAAACAGAAACGTTTAATAGAAAAAAACACATATAAAAGTTTCCTTTCATTTCTGTAATGTTTTTATAGAAATCTTTAATGTGTTTTTATCTAAGTTTAAACGATAAGAGTAACATACACTTGTACGAAGCATACACATATACAGAACATGTATATGCTCTGATGTAATAATCTCTCCGGTGATACAATCTGCAGACGATGAGTGGCAGTCCATGAAGTAGTAAAAGGTAACGGTGTCTTATTATGTCAATGCTTGCATAGGCCTTCTCTCTCCATTTTTGGAGAGAACCAAAACCCACCACGCTCCTCCGATGAGAATTGCTAGTTTATATTTATATGTATCTACAGAATTCTCTAGAGATTTGTAGGTTTCCTTACGATTTTTTTTTTCTCTGAAAAACGGTTAAATTGCAAATATCTATTGGACACATAAGTTTTAACAGAAACTCATTGTTTTCTCGCCGAAGTTTTTAACTCGTAACCTCTTCGAAATAATCACGCGTTCTTACCACTGGACTATTTATTACAGCTTTACAACATAACGTATGCAATTAAAAATAAACAAGCGTAGTATGAATCGAATGGAACCACCTGAATTGCGGAAAATTAACAAAATATAGAGATTCACTATAACGACTCATGAACGATGTGACCACAATATAAAAACTATACTAAAAGTTTCAGATCTATGTATGTCCATACATAAGGGTTACCTAAACCCATTGTCACCGAAATGCCATTTTGCTGAACAGACGATAATGGAAGCAATTAAAATGTATGGAGGCTTAACTGCAGTGCCCTGTACGGAAATTAATTTATAGTCACGCTCAAATAACCCCAATTTTGTGTCAGCGGTTGAACCTTGCTTATATTATTAACAATAGTGGTGCCGTGACTTCATTTGCGTTGACTTCAGTGTTTGCATACCATTTTACATATATATATATATAGTTTTTTTCCCAGTGCCAAAGGTAAAAGGGGAATATTGTTCCAATATATAATTCCCGGTATATAAGACACACGCATAGTACGTTTCGTGGCTAAACCGCTCGAACAATATTGACGAAATTTTCCACAATTAAAACTAGCACCAGAGAAGTTTTTGGTAAAAAAAAACCCTGTTTTTCTTTAGAAAACAGGGTAATAACACTAATTGCATCACTAAGAGTACTTAAACGATTAAGTTGGTGCAAACGAAGTCACCTATAAGAATAGTAAATATTCATAATAATTTATTGATTCGGTAACTTCCAACGCCATTCAAATTAATGTCATCATTGAGCGTCCAACGATATCTATACATTAACCTCCAATTAGTGGCTGCCTTTAACAGCCTTAAGTAGAATGAGAGCTTTATTTCCAATAAACAGCAGCCTTCAAACCATTTAACTTGAATACTAGCTTGCAATGACCTTAATTTGGAATGGTTTAAATGTGTAAGAAACCATCATAGGATCTGAAAAACCTTCTATAAACAAGAATGACGAAAGTATAGGTTAACACTTAAATTAAAAGTTAACATATTGCCTTTAAAAAGTATATATTTTTTAAAATCATGCACAGATTAGCAACAACGAGAAGTCAAGTTCTGTTATACTTGTTAATTTAACAAGTATAACAGAACTTGACTTCTCGTCTGTATTCTCGTAAGGCGTATATGCTACCGAGGCTAGTCTAAGTTCCTGTTTTCTTAAAAAAAAGCATCGGGAAATAGACCAGACCGGTATTTTATAACCTTTTGTTTAGATGAACTAAGAAGTAGATGGACAGTGCTCCAAACTTGAATGTGATACAAACATGGACAATTAAAAAATAAATAAATAAATAAAATAGTTTATTGTGCAAATATTGTAACAAACAAATTTTCTGTCGAGAACTCCGAATTAAGTTTATTTAAACCTGTATCTCGGAATCCCCGTCCTCTCCCAGATTTTACAATAAATTAGATGCAAGTAAACAAATTTAGGAAAAAATAATATAAGGAAAACAAAAATAAAGTCGGTGTTTATGTGATTTGTAGTAGCACATAATATTTGATAGTGTGTGAGTGAGTTTTCGTGCGTATTTTCGTATGTGTATATATAACTAATATATAACCAATATATAAAATAAAACAGATTGAGAAAATATGTATAAAACATCCCACAACTATTAAAAATTTGCATTTTCATCTTCAATAAATTTTCGGTATTTTCATAGTTAAGGGTGAGTAACCAGCTATTTAAGGTTTGTTTACAATAGAAGTTTTAGAAAGAATTAATCTGAAATTGACCATCATTTGAAATCGACATTTCAAAACTAATATTAAATAAGCAAAAACTGCGTGAAAAAATAACAATTTAAATGAAAAAAATCCGATACAATATTTTAAAAAGAAACACATAGATTTTCCAAAAGGCAATTACAAGGGGAAGTATCTTACTGCGCATCGGATAGGGCAGCGCCGTTATTCTATTAAAAGATTAAATAATTCAAGCAAGTTCAAAGGAGATGCGCTTTCACAAGTAAAACGAACCAAATAGCTTCACAAAAAAAGGGAGACCTAAACGCACTCGCTTAACCGTGGTTAAGGGAAGTGAAATTCTTTTAACTAGTCGGTGCATAATTTATAAAAAAGATTTGATGAAATATTTTAGAAATATATTGAGATGCCTCATTAAAAAAAAAATTTACATTATTCGATCTGATTAAGTGCAAAAGTAATTTACAACTGCTGTGCAAAGTGCGGTGTATATAACATCTATAATTATTATAAAACAAAATCTGCAAAAGCTGTCTGTCTGTATGTATAGATAGATTTTCTCAAAATCTACTGGAAGGATTTTTGTACCTTTACTAAAAGGTAGTGCTTCTCACGGTAAGAAACAAAAAACTTACTGAGTAGTAATCTAATAGTCCCTGAACTACTTGAAAATTTATGTACACTGTGAAATAATTTCGGGATCCATAAGGTTTAATATTAAAAATAATGTGTCTCTGAACAAATGTGAAAATGTTTTTATGCTTATTAATTCATTGAATACGAGCGTGACAATATTAAACCTAATTTTAAAGAAGGAAGTTTGTAAAAGCAACAATGTTCTCGAATGTTTCTCTTTCAAAGGTAAAACCGAGCTCGGTAAGATTTTCAGTAATTAGGTGAAATTTTCCTTGAAATTATGGTAAAAACATCCTATTCAGAGGATAAAAGATTTTTATCTCCGGCTCACCGATCGTTGATGTAAATAACGAACTCATTTCTTTCAGGTTTTTATAAAGGTAAATTGCCACGAGTAGCTTGATTTGTTGCTGAAGATAATTTTATTGGTTAATTTAGGGGAAATAATAATTTGTATCTGGTTAGAGGTTTCATTCAATTCTTAAGAAAAATATCGAAATATTTTTGTGTCTTATTCCATCATAATTAATCCATGAATGTAAAACAGTTAAATTTTTTAATCACAGAGTATATTTATTTTGATATATATATATTATTTTCCTTTTTCTTATTTACTGTTCTCTACATATTATTAAACAAATATGTGCGTTACCCTTATCAAGTGTTTGGGAACCAAAATGGTGTAGGCCTATAAAATTTTCAATAGAAATTTGTATGCTTAACTAATATTAACAATTTTTAAAGCACATTATATGAAAATATAGTGATGAAATCTGGCTAATATAGTCAAGAAATTAATCATTATGTTTCACATATCCTATAACATTAGAACAGCGTGGTAGGTCTATACTGTAACTTATCACTTCAAGCCGATAGAAGGCCTATGCCTTGCAGTTAAATAATGCTACTATTATGATTATTCCCTAGGCTGTTATAATAGATATATATCGCGCATTGGTTAGTTTTTTTGAAAATAACCACAAAGTTTGTTGCAAAAATTTTATGTAATTTTAAAACGATTCATAATAGAATTACCGTCTCTCTGAATTGGCTAATACGAAGATTTATAAGAAAGCATTTCAAAAGTCAATAGTTACTAAGTTCAAATTGTTAATGTATTTCTGTATTAATACGATATCTGTTCAACTCCATAGTCTACAAGAGTTTTATAGTACCCGGCAATAAATAATGCACATCGAAGCTTAGAGAGAGACATCGGCTAGATTCTACTTCATAGAGCACCGTCTCTGTCGCACAGACTGACGAAACCGTGTGTGACAGTGACAGCGCTCTACGAAACCGAACTGGCCGGCTGTTTCGTTGTAAACATCGATGTGCATTATTTAATGCCGGATACTATACTTTCAATGGCACTTTTATCTTTGTGAAGAGCTTTCTAAGTTAATTGGAGTGACTTTGCCTTCAGTTTTTACCGTAATTGTTTTTGAGGTAACCTCAAGATCAAAGGTTTAATTTTGGTTTCATTGAATTTAAATTGTTGTACTCTCACTCTCATCCTATTATGATACAATAAGTCATTATGGTCTAACTATCACAGTAAGTAATCTGTTGCTGAGGGTTCAAACTCCAGTCTGGTATCCTTGAGCTAGTGTATCAAAATATTTCTGGTTTAAAATAATGTTAACGCTTCCACCCTTGTAACACAGTACAAATGTACATAGTATAATTAAGAAAACCTTTTTTCCGAGTCCACTGAAACTCTCATAGATACATTGCTCCAAAATACGAGTACCTTGAGTTTTTATTATTCTCACTAAAAAAAAGTTCTATTAATATAGATTAAAATCAAATAATAAAAAAATAATAATAATAATAGAAATGAGCAATTATATACCATAAAAAGAGCTCTTGCCACCATCGACATTCCTGCTCTTTACAAGCCTTCGGGGATAAGTCGGCATGATGGCAAAAGACCAGAAGATTTGACGCTGGTTCCTTAGGAACAGGGATAGGCCCTAAAGTGGGAAGCAACATTGATTGTTACGTTTCCCCTTATCCAAATCAGGGAAACGGCGTCAAGAACTGGAGCTGCGGTGGAAATACCTGAATCTGGCAAGCGGTGAAAGTATGCATCTCTCATTGAGTTGATTGAGCAGTTGAGACCCTAGAGCCATAGAGTCAAAGTGCAAAAAAATACCTGTTTTAACACCTCTGTTAATGGTCTCTTCAAGTGACAAGAGGGCTGGCTTCGCGTAAAGGATCATCATCATCTTGGCGATTCTACGCGGAAACGCTGCCAGCATCGTTGGGACCATTTCACGTGGGTATGATTTGTATAGTAATTTAAGAGAGACATAACAAACACATTTTTATTATCCAAGGTTTTTGATAGCAAAACCTCAAGTTTAGACAGTTAGGTAAACTAAAATTTGTTATAACCTTACATGCCCCTGCGTCTCATAAATCCTCGCGTATTTAATGAGTTTCCTCTGTCGTTAACCGCCGGTCCCTTGGCAATAATGCAGCGCTATCATGGCATGACATTATCTGTTCGCTCGAAACATATGCGACGTGATGACACGCTCATACATGTATATACAATCAACTCAAAAAACAAGGAGACTTGCCAAATCGAGTGAAATATTTTAAAGTACTTTTACATGTGTGCGTAATTCATTAGCTGATTCATTATTAGTTGTAGCTTCATTAATCATATTGATGTTTGACGATTCAAAAGTGCCTGAAATGGTTTATTTGTATAAAGATTATTTTGATTTGATTTGATTACGTCACTAAAGTATTTTGGATCAAGATAAAATAAGGTCGATCAAGAATCCTAAAACACAGTATTATGACCGTCAGCTAAGTAGTTTTTTATATCAGTACGAAGACATCCGGAGAACCGACTACAGATATTAGTGTCAAATAGTATGCCGAAAAGTGCTTCAATTTTTACTCCATCTTGGGTGTTTTATCTTCTGTACAGGATGAAAGTTCTGATTCTTTGAAATAGACTTACTGCCTTTTTAAATAGTAATAGTATTAGTAATACCGCCATCATAAATAAATATATGGGACACTTAAACACACGGTCGTCCGACCCCAAAGAAAGTAACAATACTTGTGTTATGGGTGACGGACAACTGGTAAATATACCACATATATAATTTTAAATACATATTTAAATACAAATATACACCCAGGCTCGAAGAACCAACAAATTGTTTATAGAAAATGTTGGCCTTCGGCGGGAATCAATCTCGCGACCCGCGGAGCTGAAGGCAGGGCCGCTACCCACTACGCCAACGGGCCAGTCAAAATACGTGCATAGCGTTAATGTTACATCAGGTCCAGTGCAAAAAGAATTCGACACTTCAGCAGTTCGGGGGAAGTACAGGGTAACCAGCTTGGTCTTTAGCATTTAAGCTCAGATTAAGCCGTAGACGCTTCTAGAATGCTATAGACTAAAGAAGTAAGTAGTTACAAGCAATACTAAGAATTTAATTTCGAGCAAAGAACACAAAAATAATTAATTAGCAGCAATTAATTATTAATCACATATCGCAAACAGAATAAGTTTACTTTACATAGTAGTCATTAAACATCCACTTTCCCGTTCTTTGTTCTTAGTTTTTAGTTTCCCGAACATAGCGAATAATTGATGTTCCGTTTCATCGACTCGACATACATGATCGACATTTCTAAGCGTATAGGCGTTACCCACCTTGTCAGTTACTAATTATATTTTCTTGTTGAACAGACACCAACTTAACGCTTAAAGTCCATCATCATCCTTCTTATTCCACTCTAAGTGGAGTGGGGTCGGCACAACATGTTGTCCCATGATTGGGCTACGTATTTTACGACCGGCCGTCTGCCTGACGTCAACTTACATTAGTCGTATTTTACGACCCCTCTGTAAGAAAGAGGGTGGTCTACTCAACTCAACCGGATACCACACGGTGGGTCAACTTACCTTAGTCGCCTTTTATGACACCTGAGTAAGAAATGAGGGTTGTCTATTCTACTCAACCGGATACCACACGGTGGGTCAACTTACCTTAGTCGCCTTGTATGACACCTCGGTAAGAAAAGAGGGTGGTCTATTCTACTCAAGCGGATACCACGCGGTAGGTCAACTTACCATAGTCGCCTTGTAAGACACCTCGGTAAGAAATGAGGATGGTCTATTCTACTCAACCGAATAGCACACGGTAGGTCAACTTACCTTAGTCGCCTTGTAAGACACCTCGGTAAGAAATGACGATGGTCTATTCTACTCAACCGAATAGCACACGGTAGGTCAACTTACCTTAGTCGCCTTGTATGACACCTCGGTAAGAAATGAGGGTGCTCTATTCTACTCAACCGGATACCACACGGTAGGTCAACTTACCTTAGTCGCCTTGTAAGACACCTCGGTAAGAAATGAGGATGGTCTATTCTACTCAACCGAATAGCACACGGTAGGTCAACTTACCTTAGTCGCCTTGTATGACACCTCGGTAAGAAATGAGGGTGCTCTATTCTACTCAACCGGATACCACACGGTAGGTCAACTTACCTTAGTCGCTTTGTATGAAACCTCGGTAAGAAATGAGGGTGGTCTATTCTACTCAGATACCACACGCTGGTTAACGATATAAGTTATCAACGTAAATTGAAAACAATTCAATTTAAATTTAACGAATAATTTTCGAATATTGCAAAACATCAACATAATATAATATGTATTGGATAATAAAATCTTTGTTAATGCAATTAATAGCGTCCATTGGAATGTAATATTTCTGTAATTTGTTTGAATTGAAAGCAATCTGGAAAATAATGGAATTTTATTTAAATTTGGACATGCCTCACTGTTTTAAAGTATTTAATAACTTATAGAAGCAGGCGTTACTTTGTTGTATTCCATAGTACATAAGTTATGATAGTATTATTTTGAATTAAAAAACGTTTGTAAAATAAAATATGAGTTTGTTTTGTTAAAACAATTGTCGAACGACTCTCGTGTACGGGAAAACTTTAATAAATTTGTTTACACCTACTAAAAAAAATTGTCATGTATGAACAAATAAATAAATTAAAAAAAAAGAAAATCTTTGTAATGCTAGGTGTAGGGTACAGACAACATTCACATACCTTATACATGCAGGATAAGTTACCACAAGTATCACCAAACCCCGCCATTACCAACACAGCCTACAAGCACTACACACATTCACCACGATAATATGATCGTTTGTGTATTGTGTATTAAAGTTTTAACTATGACTAACATAATGTAATCATCCTCATTCTCCTGCCCCTATCCTACTCTAAATGGGGTCGGCACAACATGTTTTAACATGTAGTTACATATTGTGACTAGATATTTCACGACCGGCCGCCTGCCTGACTTTAAATTACCTTAGTCGTCTTTTACAACACCTCGGTTAGAAATGAGGGTGGTCTATTCTATATCGCCGGATACCACATAGCGGACTGACGTGATGTAATCTAAACAAATTAAAACGACGGGAACCGAAAGGGATGAATTTCATCTTACGCGGATGAAGAAGTTTGGTAATTGATGTTAATTAATATAATATTATTTTGCCTTACTTTATTAAATAAGACTCTTTGCGTAGTTCCCATAATGAAATTTTATAAAGAGAATTTTGAACGGTCCAAAACTCTTAATTAGATATCCCTTTGATTTCAGGTTTTAATCAAAATGAACTTATAATTTATTCATTACAAGCTGATTATAATTCCACTGTGACGATGGCCGGAAACTTTTAACCTCTCAAAAGGCATTTTAAAGTAAATTCGATCATGTTTTATTTTCGAAGAAATACTAATTCTCTACAACGTATGCTTTAATTAATTTTACCCGACCGAAAAAGAAGATGTAACGATTAAAAGAAATAGATCATATAAAAACTGACCCGATGGCGCAGTTGGCAGTGACCCTGCCTCCAGCTCAATGGATCGCTGGTTCGAGTCCTACAAAGGGACTACATTTTCTATATAAAATTTTTGGTTCTTCGAGTCTGTAAATTTTCCTGTTATCTGTCACCCATAAGACAATTATTAAGTCACTTACTTTGGGCAAGGACAAAGCACTTCTCGCAAAGCCTTGCGATAAATATATGAATTTCGATTATTGACAGAATGAATTCATTTTCTATGTGATATGAGGTAATTATGTACATATTATACATTATACATCTCATATAACAAGATAATCATTACATATACCTTACCTTACACACCTTGCACATACCTTAGTCGCCTCTTACGACACCTCGGTAAGAAAGGAGGGTGGTCTATTCTATTCTGCCGGATACCACACGGCGTTATACATATAAGTATATATGATTACATTATAGAAAAAGTTATCTGCAAAAAATATATTCCACGTACAAAAGTACAATTACATGAGAAGATATGTAGGAATAGCAAATTATAATTTAACTAGCAGCACCTAATGGTTTCACCTGTGGGGCCTGTAGTTATAGACAAGACTTATTTTTTTCTAAGACCATAGACTTTCCCCTAATAATATTTTTGTAATGCCTACGTTTTATTACATATTAATACTAACTTTTAATTGCTGACAAATCCGTTAAGCAAGTCGAGCATCTTACCGGCACAAATTCATAAACTTTCGCGTTTCTTATATTAAAAGGATAATTTTAGATACACATTTAAAATAGCAAAGATTGTCGATATCTGTCAATTACTTTTAAAGCTTTTCCTCGTAAACATATTGTTGGGCGTAGCTTGCCAAATTAAAATTGACGTTTTACTCACAACGAGCGTGCCGGTGCCATGGGAGTCATATGGGACAATTTATTTTATTACTCGATTAAAAGCTTACATCGGATTATATAGCAATATTATACATGGTTTAAAAGGTTTTTATATATCATCATCCTCCTGTCCTTATCCCACTCTAAGTCGGGTCGGCATCACATGTTACAAACGTGTTGTCGCATAATTTTTTTTAATTTTACGACCGGTCGCATGCCTGACATCAACTTACTTCAGTCGTATTTTACGATCACTCGGTAAGAAAGAGGGTGTTCTGTTCTACTCAACCGGATGCCACACGGTGGGTCAACTTACCTTAGTCCCCTTTTACGACACCTAGGTAAGAAATGAGGGGGGTCTATTCTACTCAACCGCATACCACACGGCGGTTTCTACTTACGTTAGTCGCCTTTTACTACACTTCAGCATGAAATGAGGGTGGTCTATTCTACTCAACCGGATATCACACGGCGGTTCATTTTTTATATATCATCAGCTCTTTATTTTAATTAATGGTATAATAAATAAACAATTAAACTTTCTTTTGAATATTCATAGCAAATCTGATTAATTTAACTCAGAAAAATACTAAACTTTATTTTTGTATGTAGTTATAACTTAGGACCAACTTTTGATTATTCACAATTTTTTTTGTCACGGCTGTCAAAAATATATAATAATCACAATCTTGGAACTGATTTAAGATTTTGGTATCACAAATTACATAGTATTATCAGATTATTAAAAAAAAATTGCGTCGCGATCTGGAGCTACAGCGGAAGTGATTGAATTTATAGTAGCACACGTACTGTATCGCATTGGCAGTTACATATATGTACCATTTGTGTGTAAAGTCACGCTATCTTAGAGCAAAGAATCCAAGATCTTAAGATACTCGTAATGTCTTAGTAAATTGCCTCTTTGGATGATAAGTAGCGTTTGCGCACAAAGCATCAATTTAGACATTGAAAATGGAAATAGCCACTAGTATTAATAGAAAATTGCCACTTGTATATGGCCTGTTCATAATAGCCTGTTATTGAGACAGATATAATTCTTTAGTATGTGCAAAAAAAAATCGTGGAATTAATTTCTATGATGTTAGTATTGTCAAATGCCGTTTGGTATCCGGCTGAGTAGAATAGCCTACCCTCATTTCTTACCGAGGTGTCGTAAAAGGCGACTAAGGTAAGTTAACCCACCGAGTGGTATCCGGTTGAGTAAAATAGACCACCCTCTTTCTTACCAAGGGGTCGTAAAATACCACTAAGGTAAGTTGACGTCAGGCAGGCGGCCGGTCGTAAAATACGTAGCCAACTCATGTGACAACATGTTTTTAACATGTTGTGCCTACCCCACTGCGAGTGGGATAAGAGTAAGAGGATGATGATGATGTTAGTATTGTGATACAAAATCAAAAGGAAGTTTATGAAATCGTTACGATAATAAACAAAAGTACGATAAATTGCTTCACTAAATTCCATTTCGATTTTTTTATAATATAATTTATACCTTTTTTATGGAATTTTATCTTAAACTGAATAATCTAAACATGCGTAATGTTTAAGCAAAAGATTGAATGGAAGGACTACTTTTTTAGGTAGTAAATTGAAAAAAGCATATCTAAATTCAGTAATCCAGCGCAAATAAAGGTGGGATAGCGATGTTGTATATTCGATCGTATATTTGTCTTTTCTTATCTATTTATCCCCTGCTGATTGAAATTCCTTGTCAGGTATTGTATGTAATATTCATGTCACGTAAATATTTTTATCGTAAACCTGTTATCCACATGAGATTGTTCCGTCCTAAAAGTTGTGTGGTTAATTAGCCTGAAAACCTCAAGTTTTCCCAGCACGTCGCGCCGCGGGCTAAGAACTTGTTACACTGTGTTTGCGGGCTTCCGTTAAAAGGTCTTGTAACTTGGCTGGAACGTTTTTAATGCCTCAATGTACTTTGTTTTCTGTTGTTATTCTCAAGGAAAATGAACTTTTAGAAGGTAAATATTTAATGTACATTATGGGAGTACGTGTTATTTTACCATCTAAACATATTATAAGACAAATCCGCAAAGCGGTCTATCTCTGTGTGATCGTTTTCTCAAAATATACTAAACGGATTTTTAGACGATTTGACATGTGAGATGACAAACGCAAAGTTTTTTTAAAAACTTTTCTGGAAAACGATGGATAATAATAAATATACTATAATACTTTATTTACACATAGTGACTTTATAAAAGATTGATATTGTGTTACATCGAATAATCGAATATAATTACTATTGCCAGAATTGCGTATTAAAGTAATTTACTTTGTTTTAATCTGCATCTGATGCATATGTATTTTATAAAAGAAATATTTCCTAAAAAAATTATTTTAACACGCAGATTTTTATTTCAATTTCTTTATTTTTTGTCATATTATTGCAATAGAATGTTTGGCAGACCCGATAATGGTTTTCTTTGTTTACATTTAGTTAAATACCTAAACCTAGAGAATAAATCTTACACATAATAACCATAGTTCTACGTAAACATGAAAAAATGTTATTGTCTTTAATTTTATAATTGTACGCTTGATGATTCAGCCAAGGCTCAACTAGCTAAAATTATAGTAAGCAGCAATCAAACCAGTGATCAAATCATCGAAGTTAGATATCAATTTTATATTATTTTTTTATTTATTTAATTTTTAATTCAGATACAATATCCATACTTAAATTAGTTGTTAGTAACAATTTATCTTAAAAACTATGTTAATAATAAACACTAACCTAGCCTAACCTAAACTACACTACACACACACTACTTGTATAAACAATAAGTATAATAATCATACAGTGAAGTGTAGAAATTATTGAAATCGTAAGTGATAAATTTAATTTTTTATAAATAAGATTTTTTTTATCACTTACCAACAGATTTGCGTTACGACATCAGATTATGAGCGTCATATAAGAAAATTCCGTTAGATTTATTGTAAAAAAGAAACGCATAAGCACGAATAGGTGAAGTGGTAACATCGCAAGGTGTTACCCATTTTTCAATCATGCATGAGTTCATCGTATATTGTGGAACATTTTTCCCAATATGTGAATGTCATTATTTTATTCACGAATGGGGTAAAAACATCCCATTCGTGAACCATTCCATTTTTTTTACATCCAGTAGAATTATTTATTGAAACGAGTCATAAATATTTTGGTTATTTTTTCAACCTAACTTATTCCCGGTGTTTAAACATTTTAGTTACTTACGGCTACTGATTATTTTAACCCATAAATAGGTAGTTTGCATACGATATCAATTTTAACTCAATTTTAACTCAATCAATTTTAACTTTGCTATTACAGCAATTTAAAAATACTGTTAAAAAGAGGCTGATACAGAAAGCCTTTTATACCGTGGAGGCTTACATTGATGATAAGAATGCGTGGATATAGCTGCTCTTTGACCTTGTGCAGGATAGCTATGACAAAATGTAATTAGTATTAAGAATCTTCTTTTTTAAAAGAGCTCCACCGAGTTTCTTGCTGGCTCTTCTCGGTAGGACGGCTTTCCGAACCAGCAGTAAAGTTGACGATTCAAAAGCACTTGTTTACAAGTTTACTTGAATAAAGAATATTTTAAATTTGAATTTGAATATGATTGCCATATTCTGATACCTGATTGAATGAATTTTACAGTTTTATGATTACTTTCGTATGTTGTAATACTATGGATCAAAAGGTTAACACGCTTAAATAACGAATTATAAGTTATTAAAAAAATAAACTCGCAGTATACCTTGATACTTGGGGAACTTTCGTTGGGCTGAGTTCTTGAAATGGAAATGGTGCTAAGAGGGCTGTTACAATGGAATTTGCCATGGGAGCAATAGGCCTTAGCTCCAATCTTTCTTTTCAATAAAGCATACTCTACTTACTGCATAGCATACTATTAGTATTATAATATAATCAATTTTTTTAATAATATCAGTTTATGCCTTAATTATAAAAGCAGCATTTCGTAAATAATACGTTTCCGTATTTAAGCTACAATTCGTAGTCAAATAATCGGTGTTTCGCATTTTTCTCAAAAAATGTTGAGTGATCCAGCAAGAGCATTTACAGGAAAATCATTTGACCTTTTTTTATAAAAGTTTCCTCTTTAGAACGATTGATGTTTGTTGGAAAATATTTTACGAAAAAGTTTAAATTCTTTTCAAGCAATTCTTTCACGCGATAAATCAAGACTAAGTGCGAATAAGATTTGAATAGATTTCTCATCTTATTAAATAATCCATAATCTAACTTTAAACGCGAAAGTTTGTTTGTCTTACTTTCTAAATAGAGCCACGTATCAAATTTAGACCTAGTTTATGGCCTAGAGAGAAAGATATGTTAGCGACAGATCTTGACAATTCAAAAGCACTTGTTTACAAGTTTACTTGAATAAAGAATATTTTGAATTTGAATTTGAATTTATATTGAATATAATAAAAGAAAAAATATAAATTTCTTAAAGGAAATTTCGAAAAAATAACAGTAATTCGTATTTACAGATACAATCACGAAGGCCCCCATGATCCTTTGTGACGAACGATAGCCGAAGATGTGGTGATCACAAAGCGTATCGAGGAATGGGAATCGCGTTCCGAGCGCAGCGATCTATCAATTTGTTTAATTGGATTCTTTCTTTGTGATTTTTTCTGTTTGGAAACAGCGAACAAATCCATTGAGCTTCGACATTTGTTTTCTTTTCATCCGCGTATTTTATTCACCTTTTACATTGTTCAATATTCCAATGATATTCATTATTATTCCACTTAATATTTATCATTACGTACCCGATAGGTGTCGTCAATCAGCGCGATTAAGTGACTATTCAGGGGCTCAAACCCCAGGCAAATGAGTTTTTCAATTAAAACTTATATGCTTAATTGATTTGATATTAGCAATTTATCACACACTTTTCGGTGAAGAAACGCATCGTTAGATAACTTACATATCTCTTGAGAATTCTTGGAATATGCATAACCTACCAATAAGAGCAGCGTGTTGGGTCTGAGCTTTAAGTCTTCTCTGCAAAAACAAGCCTATGTCTAGTGGTGGGATAGTAAAACTAAACTTTACTTACCTGACATCAAATGAAAAATATTTTTTAATAATTTCTACAACACCTACCTACCAATCCGCATTGGAGCATCGTGGTAGGTCTTAGCTCCAATCCTTCTCTCCAAAACCGGAGAGAGGAGGCCTTAGCCCAGCAGTGGGCATAGTAACAGGCTGTTACTTTACTACAACACCGTGTAACATTTATCTTATTTCTCTTATATTTATAAAATTCTCGTGTCACATTATCAGTTACATTAGATTTTATATGCATATTCAAGAATCGGCTACTACCTTTCTTATTTCTTTGTATTTTTGTGAAAATGTTTTAATAATTTACACTCCGCCGTGTGGTATCCGGCTGAGTAGACTAGACCACCCTCATTTTGTTACCGAGATGTCGTAAAAGGCGACTAAGGTAAGTTGTACCACCATGTGAGATCCGGTTGAGTAGGATAGACCACCTTTCTTAGCGAGGGGTCGTAAAATACGAATGAGGTAGGTTGACGTCAGGCAGGCGGCCGGTCGTAAAATTCGTAGCCAAATCATTTGACAACATGTTTGTAACATGTTGTGCCGACCCCACTTAGAGTGGGATAAGGGCAGGAGCATGATGATGTTTTAATAATTTACACTACAAATTCCCTAGAAATAATTTATATGGCAAAAGAATGATTGCTCGGTCAGCTAGTATACCTATAATTCTCGGGTTGATTTAATAATAGTTAAGTATTTTCATTAATTAAGACTTATATTGAATCATATTTAGTTAAACTAATTCCATTTTAAACAATATAATTTAAAATATAAAAAAATTACAACGTCCTAGTTTGGCTTTAATTGATTTTAAAAGTTTCATTGTTTCATTAAAATTAATGTAGAAAGCGATTCTGGATTATTTTTAAAAGCTTTTTAAAATTTAACTTGCAGTGTATATATCCATTATTTTTATATAACAATTAAAGAAGTTTTAAATGGAGAGGACAGTAAAAACTGATGCTCTAGTAAGTTATACATTTCAAAAAGCTTTTATGTTAAAAATTTCATTCGCAACATGAATTAAAAGTTTTTCCTCAATCCATTTTCACGAACATCAATCTTTTTGAAAAGGAAACTTGAAAATAAGGTTAAACGATTTTGCTTTAAACGAGAATTCGAACAATCTTTTAGAAAAATTAAGGCACCTTATAAAGTTTTTTAATTACAAAACATTTTTTTAAATAAGTATGATACACGTGCGATGTTTTGTGTACTTAGAAATAGCTGTAAATCGACTTTATCGACGACATACTCTTTTTACGGGGGGGGGGGGATCTTCTAAAAGCCACCGAAGCTCTTGAGGGTGAGATCCGGTTATGTGGGATTCCTACCCACAAGATGGCTAGTGGGTCTAACCTCCAATCATTCTCTGCAAAATAAAAAAGAGCTATGTATTGGTCTAACATTGGATAGTAACAAATCATACACGTTTTTTACTTAATTAAAATGACTTAGCTTTTTATCTTTGTTTGTTGTGTTGTGAGTATCAAACGGACAAAAAAAATGCTGGTTTGATCTGAAACTCATGAATAAAAGATTTTCATAATTGACTTACGAAGCGAAGTCTAACAAAGACAGTTGAGAATTGAAACGATAACTCATAAAAAACAGCTATCCGCAGAAGTTCAATACAAACTCAATTACCTTTGGTTCCGTAAAGAATGCTGCTCTTTCAGATCGTTGTTTTTAACATTGTAAACTTTCTTCATTTTATAACAAATAGACAAATACAACATTGCGTAGTATAAAGTACATTCTAGAGAACTATATGATGTCTGAAGATATTATTAATTACAAACTTCGATCTCACATCTATTGCGTTAACTTCAATATAAATGTAGCTTTTTTACTCTCAATCCTTCAAATGTAACCATAACAAAAAAGACATCATAAACAAAAGGGCAAACAATCACACTTTCGCATTTATAGCCTTTATTTAAATAGTGAGACACTACTTAAAGAATATTGCGAATGCACACAACGTGTGTCGGATTTTAAAATCTGTATTTTATATTTATCGATGTTAATTCTTCAAAAAATCGTAGACCGTCGCTGGTGAATGAGGCAAGTACTTTTTAAAATTAACGCTCCTGTCGGGCAACATAGTGAATAATACTTACGTGGGTACGTACTTAATAATACTATACATAGTTTGACACTTACGATGATATTTCCTAAAATTAGAGATGAGAAGAACGCTATTTTTACTATTATATCTCGGAAATACATCTTAGCCAAGATTTGCTTTGCGATTTTGTCGTGGAGTCTATCTCCTGATGATGCTTCGGTTGCGGGACGACACGATTGTTGAGTTTGTGATAGTGAACTTGTGTAGTGCTTGTGTATTGTAGTGGCAGTGGTGGAGGTTTGTGCATGTGTTTTTACGAATCCTGTAACGGGTATGAAAAAACGGATAGTCCACTATACATTTAGCATTATACATATTTTCCATTTACTGTATCGCGGATTATAGCAAAATAATTTTATTATTACTTTTGTCTTAGCCAATAGGTGATATTTTACAAAGGCTAAAGGCCACGTCTAATACGTATTACTTTTCTGATACTTAGCCGGTGTTGAACACAGACATTTTCAACCGTTTTTTTAACGCTATACAAACTTTTTCCACTTCTGCTATAAAATCTAGTGGATTCCTGTTTTTTGAGGTCGTCCAGCCGCTTACTGGATAGTCTACCAATATATTCCAACATCAACCCTTTTAAATCGTAACGCCCATCAGTACGTACAATGTGCTTCGGAACACAAGCTATATCAGGACTTTTTCCCCTACCTCATTTATAATTTCATTACGCAAAGAAAACATACATTGTACGTTCCATATTCTAATAATCACGATGATATAGTGTATTATGATTTTAATTGCTACGATAGTTTATTATTACCTCTATTGCACGCTCCTTACTGATTGAGACAAACTCCTATCATTTCGCTTTCACAAAATACAAATCGCATTGAAATTGTGCTCTTAAAACTTATTTCGAGTGTGCGAAGCTTTTCAAACAAATTCGCGTAATTCAGTTACTCGTTAAAGTTCTTCCTTTCCATGCGAGTATAATATGGGATGAGGCACGTTCACAAGTTAAATTGCTCTAATTTGTACACCTTATTTCATACCAGCCTCTTTGCTTTAAAGTCACTGCATAGCTTTTCTCTATAAGGAAGGTTATTTCTTGTCGACAGATTAACTCGTTCTTTATCAAATATTGCTCTCAATTCATGGACTTCCAGTGCTGGATTTAAATCTTTAGTGTAGAGTTTTTTATTGTCATTTCAATCATTACCATTCGGGCTATATTATGATGTACCGAATTGTTTAGTATTTTTTTATATATGCTTTCAACGACGCTTGCTTTTTTAAAATAGATTGAATTTTATAACTTTATTATTTAACCTTTAAAAAAAACTCATTTTATTCTAATAGTTTATATTTTATTTTTATATTTTTTAAATGTATATTTTTGTTTTTCATTTTTATATCAAAATTTGCATCAATTATTGTTTGAAGTGTTATGTAAATGTTGTTCGTACCTGTAATTTGGAAACATATAGAAAAGATGATATATTGAATGTTTATATTAGTTTATTAATGTATATGATTTCTAGTTGGTAAGCCTTATCAATAAATTTAAAAAAATATTATTAAATATACTACAATTATGAACTTTCTACAACAAAATAATATAATGAAATTAAATTGTTTAAAATTTAAAATATTCAAAGTTATCACAAAGAGCTTTTTGAGTATTGATGACTTATTACTTACGTTTCACGAAGAATAGACCTTAGCCCTTAACAAATATTCTTTCCAAACCACTCCTTATGTGCAGATTACAGTTGAGCTAGCTGTCAAAACCAATTGTGGTTCAAACTTAATTTAAAATCAAATTATTTTTAAGCGGACACTTCAATTCAATCAATTAGAATCAATAGCACCTATTATCCGTATGAAATGGTTTGAATGGCTCTACTTATCAGATATAAAGGTCGTATTGAGACATAAAGGCAGTTAGAGCCAGCCGCTAATTGGGGAGAGATGTGAAGGGACGAATTGCTTGTTTTAGAGCGACAATAAATTGACGCTGGCCGGAAAATTAACATACAGGAGGGATATTTTGGAATTGCTTAAATTGTCGGAACCCTTTCCTGATAGTGTCAAGGATTGTTCGCTAATTTAGTGTACATTGTGTATAAATAGATGTCCTACATTAGATAATTTTAAGCAGTGTTTTCGTACATTTACATTTTTGCCATGATTAAATTTAAAATTGTATGGTTATTTTATGTTTTTATACTTCATTAATTATATCCATACTAATATTACAAAGTAACTACACTGTTGTAATATACCGTTGTAAATAAATATAAATATATGGGCTCGAAGAACCAACAAATCGTATATAGAAAATGTTGGCTCTCGGCGGGAATTTAACTCGCGACCCGCGGAGCTGAAAGCAGGATCACTGCGCCAACAGGCCAGTTAAGTGAGTCGCCGTTGCTATCCCACTGATGGTCATAGGCCTCCTGTCTTCATTTTTGAAGAGAAAAGTTGGAGCTGAGACCCAGCACGCTGCTCCAATTCGGATTGGTGGATCCGAATATGAAAAAAACACATATTGCATTACTGAGGATACTTAAACGCTTAAATTGGCGCAAGCAATAGCAGACACCGCTAGTATATTATTATACGTAACCTATAATTCTTCGCATGAAATCTAAAGTACATTTATATAGTATTTATATAATAATCTCATAAATAAGCAATCAGAAGTTGTTTCCTGTTTCCTGTATACCCAAACGCCATATAATTAAGTAATATTCTCATAAATATGTATAAGAGGACTTTGATGAGACTCAATGTAATATGGAAAACCTTATAGCCAGCCTCATATAATTTTCTGTAACGTTGTCATTTATATTTCCTCATTTGTAAATGTCAACATTATATAATGTTTACTTTTCTCGTTTCTGAACACAAAACTCTGTCCCTTTGCTACGGCAGATCCGCTGGATCAATGTTGGTGAAATTAGTGTACAAAATGCCCTTTGGGTAGATCAGTGTGTACATTGTTTTAGTATAGAGTAAAAAGAACCTTACTATTTGTAATTATGAGTTGCAAAACAAAAGAAAATTTGAGTTTTCCCTAGATGTTTCGATACTTTTTTTTATTTATTTTATTTATAGTTTATTATACACCAAATTTCAAATTACAAACATTTGTTAACACTAAACATAAAAAGAAAATTATGTATTGCATAAAAGGCGGCCTTATCGCTTATCAGCCATTTCTTCCAGACAACCTTTAGATTGTATATATTATATTTTAAACAATGTAATTTATTATTAATATTATTAATATAAAAAATATTATATTTTAAACAATGTAATTTTTGTACATAAAAATATAAAGAGTTATAAAACCAAAAATAACCACGGATTAAAAATTTCTACGGAAAGAAAACCCTAAAATATATGGTCCCAGATTTAATTAACACAATGCCAACTGATGTAAAGAAAAACATAAACGAACACAATATAAAAAAAATTATAAGAAAACATTACTTAAATAATCTTACCAACAAATAAAACAGAAACATATTTTGAATCATGCTATAAGTGCGAGTGGCCAAACCGTTTGTGTTATTAAAAATATTATAGACAATATTGTACGAGCGTAAACTTAATTTTATGCGCTAAGACAAACCGCAAGCGGTTTAATGGCGTTTAATATTAGATTCTATATGTTGTTTGAAAATTAAAAATAAATAAATTAAAAAAAATAAAAATAAAAATAAAACGATAGGTGATGTATATAATAGACAAAGTAGGAACCGACATAAGCTTGCGACTCCTGGCTTTGCGCCTAGCAAAAGTACGTAAACCGTTAGTGGGTTTGGGTATAAGATTCTATAATAAAATTCCGAAATCAATTTTGGCCATGCCATTACAGCAGTTTAAAAACACTGTTAAAATGAGGAATACAGAAAACTTACTATACTGTTGAAGATTAGACTTAGACGATAAGGATGTGTGGATATAGGTGCACTTCTACCCTGTACAAGACAGTAATAAATAAATGTAACTAGTTCTAAGATTTATATTTTAAAAAGAGCAACTGCCGAGTTTCTTGCTGGTTCTTCTCGGTAGGAACCAGCAGTAATGTTGACGATTCAAAAGCTTACTTGAATAAAGAATATTTTGAATTTGAATTTGAATTAGGAAAACTGTAAGGTACAGAGCAGGTAGGCGGTGTATAATAATAAACTTACTACTACTTTATTTTTATCCCGGACCGAGTATGCTTTTAGACAGTAATTATAATTAAATTCAGAATAAAAATTGTACACTTAATTAAAACAAATTATTTCACGAAATAAATAAAATACAATTTTAATGGTGCCCATAACTTACAGTATTACTTGCAATGAACCATTTTCAGAAAATCGCTCTATCGTAGATGTCATTATTCCAGAATGCTCCAAACGACCTTGTGCATTATGTAATATCAGCAAAAAACGTATTTCATGAAAAGTACAATGAAAATATTTTCATCTTTTTTTTATTCCATATGACTTTCCATTTTTCTTGTTTTATTCCATATGATTGGATATATATTTTCATTCATATTTAACTAACATTATAAAAGCGAAGGTCTGTCTGTCTTTTTGTTTTGTTAAGCTTTCACGGCACATCCACTGGACAAATATTGAAAAAAATTCAACAATTACACAATTAAAGCTTTTACAATGGGGCTTTTACAATAATGCTTTTACAATTTTAAACAACATAAACAATTTAAGCATGCATATTGTTTATTCGTTAACGGGAAAAAAACACATTGTAATATGACGTGTACTTAAAACCACAAGTTGACCCGAACTAAGTTGCATGTACCACTAGTATAAATAAGACGGTGCAAAAAAATCTAAACCTTTAATACATCTATTGTTAAAAAGACAAAGATATTGAAATATAGATTCTAAAATGTCTTATAGTTGATTATTCTTTTCACATTTTCGAGTAAACGATCATTTTAAATAATTTTCGTACTAAATTACATAGTCTTGCCATAAGTTCTGTTACAAAGAAAATATCCGATAAATTCTAAAAAAAATATTTTATTTCAAAGTTTTATATGTGATTATGTAGAGTGTTTAAGATAGGTTAACGTACTAAACTAGTGATTCAAAGTGTCCGCCCTTAGCTTTAACGAACGCTTTTAAACGGTCGGGCCATTCGTCGATGGATTTACGAACGGTTTCCATTGGAAACTTGGTCACTGCTGCCTCCAAAGATTTCTTGAGCGACTCAATATTTGGGTGACGTTTAGAACAGGCCATGTCCTCTAGCACAGACCACAATTTATAGTTCAAAGAGTTTAAGTCCGGACTAGACGAAGGCCAAACATCAGCCTTTATGAAGTCTGAAACAATTTGATCATGCCAAATTGGTTATAGCGCGCCCTATGACCTGAGGCTAAATCCTGTTGGATTGTCCACACTTCGCTTTTGAATAAGGTGTTTTTGAGAGGTTTAACTATCGCTTCTAACACGGTATCTTGATACACTTGAAGTTTTCACTCCTTTTTCACAACAATGGAGGTTTGTAACCCCTTGATAGGAGACACCCCACCAAACCATGACGTATGCTAGATGATGGCCTCGCCGAACTTTGGCCACTACCGCGGAAGCTTCCTTAGAGCTGTGTGCATACACTCCATCATTTTGTTTGTTGTAGTACTCCTCGATTGTAAAAATTTTTTCATCGGTAAAGAGAGTTTTTCTATGTTTTTCATCTGCGTATCGAAGCAACAGCTGTTTAGATCTTTCGACTCTCTTCTGTTTTAGTGTTTGATTTAAGGTATGTCCTGTGTATCTCCGGTAAGCCCCTAGACCTAAGTCTTGTTTGATAATCCGAGAAAGAGTCCTCGGTGGGATTCTCATTTATTTGAAAAAGATTTTCTGCTTTTTTATGGAATTTTGACGAATTCTGGCCTTGACTGAATTAACGGCCTGGTTTGTTCTAATAGACCGCGGTCGACCGGATCTCTCACGGTCATCAACAGACATGGTCTTTGTGTACCTTGGGATGGTACGATACACAAACATTCGGCTAATCCCTAGCTTTTTCAATGCATCAAAAGTGTCGGTTGGCTCCTGACCTACTTCGTACAGTGCAATAACTGCAATTCTATTCTCTTTAGTGCCCCACTCCATTTTCAAAACAAATAATTTCTACACGGAAAACATACAATAATGTCGGGATAGAAGTGTATTTTTTATTATAGAAGCTAAAGCTCGAAATTAAATTAACGTTTTTTTTAATATGTGTAACAGTCTGTAACAGAATTTATGGCTAGACTAGTTATAATTCTGACTTCGTCTACATGTACTTTAGTACCGGGACAAAATGTCCCCAGTCAGCTATTGTCAACAACATCTATATAAAATTATATCAACAAATATACTTTCTCACGAATGTAAGGTATGTCTACTGGAGTAACAACGAAGGAAGGATAAACCTTTTTATCTTGAAACAATAAATAAATATGAACATTAAATAAATACTTACACGCTATAAAATAAAAACTAAAATATCCTACCTATCCGTATTTTGGGAAAGATTTAGGTTTTACATTCGCTTAGCTCATAGTTAGAGCTACAATGATGCTAAATATGGCGTGAGTTTTGAACAACAAAACGTTCAGTAATTTTCGATTTAAAAATCAGTAATTGTACAATAAAGTAAAAAGAAAAGGGTATGTGTATTAATGTTGATAAAGTATAAATTATCTACAAGTAAAAAAGACATATAAATAAAAAATATTATTCATAAATTGTTGCGCAACTGAAATTCATTAATCACCGACAATAATTGCGACGCGTTGAAGCGCGTTTCCGTGCTTCATGCAGAGTTACCCGTAATGCTCTCTTACGTCGCCTATTCATTTGGAATTTAACACCGTGTTCCAGCAAAGTTGCCGATTTCACGCGCTCACTAATTCGATTTGTCCTGAATATGTTCACTGAGTTTGCGGGTGCGATTGTCATTTGTGACTTTTGGAAGGATCGTTTTCATTTATCCATTCCTACCTCCATATTCCATCCTTACTAATCTATACTTATTATAAAACAAAGTCCCAAAAAGCTGTCTGTCTGTATGTAATCGATTTCCCCAAAATCTACTGAAAGGATTTTTGTACGGTTTTCACCAAAAGATAGTGCAATACTTCCAGATGGTAATTGTGCTGAAGAGATCGCGCATTTGTTAAAAAACTATAGACTAACTATAGAGCTATAGACGCGCTGCGTAAACCAGCAGAGATACGCTAAAGTAATGTAGTACAGAATTGTAGATGTATAAAAATACTTTAAAAAAAGTCTACGATAGCATGTCTCTATCTCTCACGGTTAACTCACAATAATTACATTTATGTTTAAAATTTCGAAAATTCGGGAAAATTTTCGTAAATCACTGAATTCCACGCACGCGAAGCCGTTGTTAGCACAGCTATTATTATATATGCGAAAGTCACCCTGTTTTTTAGGCATTGACTGCTAATATTGAAGATAACTTAGATGATAAGAATGCTTGGATATGGCTACTCTTCAACCCTGTACAAGACAGTAACTAACTAGTAATAAGAAATATATTTTGAAAAGAGCAACCGCCGAGTTTCATGCTGGCAAGAGAAGACTCGGTAGGAACAGCTTTCGGAACCAGCAGTAGAGTTGACGATTCAAAAGCGCTCGTTTACAATTTTACTTGAATAAAGAATATTTTGAATTTGAATTTAAATTTATTTTGGTGGGAATAAAGTCGCGGGTACTACTAGTACATATACTAATATTTTAAATGCAAAAGTGTGATTACTTATTCTTCTTGTTTTTATGTCTTAACGGAATGGCGAATCGATGATTTTTTTTGGTATAGAGACAGTTTTTATAGCGACAGTCGAACAGAAGTCCGCGCAACCGAAATCGCGAGCAAAAGTTAGTATGTTATAATAACTTTTAGTGTGTAAAAATTGAGTATGTTATAATAGATTTTAGTGCTAATTTAATGATAAGGTAAGGAGACACGACTTTATGTCATAGCTTGATATAACGATATTACGACTAAAAATGACCGTTAACACATACTGAATGCTTCTTGTCAATGCATCTCCGAAAAATATAAAAAAACATAAAAATTGTATAACACCATCAAATTTTTTCGCAACCCTAAAATTTTGAGTTTTACGTCAAACTAAAGTACACCTGTCCATAGACAACAATCTATGTTCCCAAAGTGGATATTACGGTAAGTGCCTTCTTCCAACACTAGAACAAACCAGCGTTCACACAACGCAAGCACTTACCATAAAAACGGAATATAATAGCGTCCCTACGTATTCAGATCACACGTTTACATTTCACCACTTTCCCAAAATCAAAGTAAAGCTCATGGCAAACACTCGTTGAAAATGCGATGTAAATAATAAAAAGGCCTACCCACCTGAGAGGCTGTGGCGGGCCCGCACTGTCATTTTCACCATTGTAGGCCCCCGTTTCCCCTTCGAGCGGTTTATTTCAGATTCAATATGCACTACACAGGGGAGGAACCATGAAATATAATATTTTCCCGTCAATGTCTACTACATCATAAATAAAATGGAAAGTAGAAAATTTTAAGCAATAAATAATGAACTATACTTAAATGTTTTATAGAAGCAGGCGTTACTTTGCGGAATTCCATATTACAAGCAATATAACAGAACTAACTACTTTGCTATAATCCGCACGGGTTAAGTGAATGCATGCAAAGCCAATGTGTATGAAGCAGGCAAAATCTACGCACCTTATACATGCAGGACCAGTCACCACATGCACCCCAAGGCGCAATTCACCAGCAACAACGCACACAAAAGCTGCACACACACTCACCACCACAATCTCGACGATCGTTTCGCCCCGAAATTCGATCGCATTACGATTTTTGTCGTGGAGTCTATCCTTCTGATGATGCTTCGGTTTTCGGGGCGGTTACACATTGGCTTTGCATGCATTCACTTAACCCGTGCGGATTATAGCAAAGTAGTTAGTTCTGTTATATTGCTTGTTATACTTGAATGTTTTTAATGGGATTTCATCTAGTTCAAATCGATACGTATATTAATTACAAATACCTTAATCTGTCTGAGTGTCTGTTACACTTTCACAACTAATTTAGTTCAATTTTTAAATTGAAACTGTTGTGAGTAGTATTGAAAGTTAATATATAGATACCGGCTATACTTCCGTTCCCGCCGCGATAAAGTCATGTAAAGAGCTCATGAATAAGTACCCCGGATGGGCTCGAAACAAGTCGGGGTAACCCGATAAAATTAGGCGTGAGTATAGCCGGTGTCTATATATTAACTGTAATTTAGTTCAATAATCATCATTCTCTTGCCTTTATCCTAATCTACGTGGGGTTAGCACAACATGTTACAAACATGTTGTCACATGATTTGGCTACGTATTTTACGACCGACCGCCTGCTTGACGTCAACTTACCTTAGTAGCCTTTTACGACACCTCGTTAAGAAATGAGGGTGTATATTCTATGCAGCCGGATACCACACGGCACTTACCTTAGTCGCCTCTTACGACACCTCGGCTTGATTTAGTTCAATAATATTGATAAAATTTGTTAGTATTTAAGCCATCGTCAGTAATATTTATTGATAATGTATTTATAGAAACCGGATATGCCGCAAAAGAGCTCATGAATATATGAATATGCGTGGATACAGCTTCTTTTCAACCCTGTATAAGACATTAATAACTATATGTAACTAGTGATAAGATTTATATTTTAAAAAGAGCAACCGCCGAGTCTCTTCCTGGCTCTTCTCGGTAGGAACAGCTTTCCGAACCAGCAGTAGATGTTGACGATTCAAAAGCACTTGTTTACAAGTTTACTTGAATAAATAATATTTTGAATTTGAATTTGAATTTGAATAAGACCTCGGGCGGGCTCGAAACCAGACAAGCTGGCCCTATATAACAAAAGAGTCTGTCGTGTTTATACCAAAGTGTGTGCTAGTTGGTTCTTCTTTTACATCCGAACGGAGTAATGGATCGATGTAATCTCAGCAGGAAGAGTGAAGAGTGCTATATATAAGCTAAGTATTAATACACTAGTGAATATACTATACTCGAAATAGACAAAGTGTCCTGCAGAAACTTGTGAAACAATTTTATTTCAAATAAACTTATTCTCACATGGAAACTCAGTGTCATTTAAGCCCAGAGGTCAAGATCCAGTACTACATGTAGGTCAACTGTACAGTACTTATTTAGTTGATTTTTAATCAAAGTTACCAAACGATAGCAGAACATATGTTAACGAGTAAAAAGGTATTAAGAAGTTTCTACTAATTAAAAAATAACATAATTTTAAGATACTTACTGTTCTTAATTAAAACTAAATTTTAATTGTAAAATTCCCGTCTATTTCTAAATTAAAATGTTCTCTGAACGCTTTTGAGGGCCTGAAACTGGAACGAGTGTATTTAAAAAAGTAACAGTAGGAATTTCCAGAGAGTTTTTGTTTTATTCTTTCACAAATAATGTTTTTTGCTCTTTTGGATTTTTTTTTTCTAATTTCGCTGAAATAGTTATTAAGATATTCCGTAGAATTGTTTCTGAGGTTCTTTTTTTCTCGTTACGTCGTTAAAAAGGGCCATAAAGTTTTTTGTTTATGTACTAGTATATAGATTCAAATCAAAGTAATACGATGAACATTTTGTAACTTTATCTGTAAATTTAGAATATATACATATTTGCTAAATTCTCTCATCGTCGTCCTCCTGCCCTTATCCCACTGTAAGTGGGGACGGCACGACATGTTGCAAATATGTTCTCACGTGATTCGGCTACGCATTTTACGACCGGCTACCTTCCTGACGGCCACTTACCTTAGTCGTATTTTACAACCCTACGATTAACAGGAATTATTGGTGCTTTCCCGGGGTTAGAATTCGTAAACCCCCGAAAGAGTCGCACGGTTTCACCTATCAATTTATATAAATTTCAATATACACCAATACGGAATAAATAGGCAACAACATTTGAACGAAAATAATAACAATTAATATTAACAAGGATGTACACTACACAATTCATTAATCATCCATACTTAATTACTAATAAAGAATTATGTATCATCCTCAGAAAATCGTAATGAATCAAATGATATCATCATCCATAATCGCCTTTTCTATATTACAAAAACTCACAACTTAAATAGACATCTTAGTCATTTTGAACTCTATCTTATTTATTATAAGGACTTCATAAGTCGCAATAGTTTAGCTTATTAATATAGGGAGGTATCCCTATAGTGCTTTAAGTATGCCCACATGATCCTTACCTATTCTCAAGAGAGTTTAAGTCGTCTGATAACCGATTGAGAATTTTCTTATTAATTTAATGTCTAATAAGAAATATTTAGGGGCTCTTTTGTCTTATTAATTTGCTTTATAAGATGATTGAATTCCTAATAAAACCTCTGGAAGATCGAAACAAAATAAAAAGTTAAAATAATTTGTACTTAAAGCAATAAACTATACATGTATTTTCAATCACCAAAGCAACGCAATAAAATGACTTCTAATGGACGTTACTTCAGCATACTAAAAATAAGCCATTAATTTTTTATCAAACTTTGTTTAAACACTATTTTGTAAGCCCATCTTGAAAAACAAGATAAGGGCTTATGATAATCTACAAAAAAAGCCTTTTTCATTAAGTTGAGAAATTCATTATTTTCACCATCGCTCAAAGGTGTAAGATTCAATCCTGGCTTACTTGGGTATTTCACCGTTGATAGACGAGAACGCAACGTTCCATATATTACATATACCAAAGTAGCATTTAAATTTCAATGACGAAGTTCGAAAATGTTTTATTAAATAAGTAAAAGGACATATCATAACACAAATTTAAAAAAACAAACAAAGTCGTTATAAGTATAATGTAACTATAATAAGCCTGTAAAAGAAGTAAGATATTTTTAGCGCTTGGTAAGTGGAGAGACCATTGTTTGGCGTAAAACTAAGAGCTCTTACAATCTTGAACGTAGTTTCAACTCTCAAGTTGAAACATGAACACCTTGCCCTATCATACAGATAATTAAAAATATAATTTATAGAATTAGGCGTTACTTTGCGGAGATCCATAATACAAAAGTAATAATAAAATTATTTTGCTATAATCTGCGATACAGTAAATAGAAAATATATATAGTGTTAAATGTATAGTGAATTATCCGTATTTTCATACCCGAACACTAAAAACTATAAATATTTTCTATTTACTGTATCGTGGATTATAGCAAAATAATTTTATTATTACTTTTGAATTAAAAATATATATATGCGCATCACAAATAAACCTATATATTATGATCCATGAAGATTGAAGACTTTCACTCACCAATCACTATTGTAGTAATTAATCACTACGCTAAGAAATAACAATAGCAGGTTGCGGGGATTTTAGCCAGCAGTAACCTTCCTTTTCTTCTACTATTCTATTTTTTCATCATTCCTTTTCTCTTCTTACGATACATCTTCCTTAAGACATGTTACGGCAAGGTATTCAAGAAAGCATGTCCCATTACAGTCCCTTTGGCAAAATCGTATTGATTGCAGGACAAAATCACAAATCGCTTTGCAGTTTTGTCGTGGAGTCTATCTCCTGATGATGCTTCGGTTGCGGGGCGAAACGATTGTTGAGTTTGTGATAGTGAACGTGTGTAGTGCTTGTGTATTGTGGTGGCAGTGGTGGAGGTTTGTGCATGTGTTTTTACGAATCCTGCATCTAACGGGTATGAAAAACGTATAGTCCACCATACATTTAGCACTGTATATATTTTCTATTTACTGTATCGCGGATTATAGCAAAATAATTTTATTATTACTTTTGTATTATGGATCTCCGTAAAGTAACGCCTTATACTATAAATTATTTGAAAATGATTCAGTGAATGCTTGGAAATGAAATGTTAGACATTAGGAAAAGCCCTATTTAATGTCGATAGTCTCAGAGAAAAAGCTGTAAGTTTTAGGAATGACATTTTTATGTTATACTTTTGTTTTTTTTTTAATTTTATAGCAAAGAGTTTACAGCTTTAAAATTGCAATTGATCAATATAAAATAATAAAATCGTACCGACTATAATATACCGGATATTAATAAATTTAAAGGGCTATTTTTCTAAACTCACTGATCGTGATGCAAACTGAGCTCATTAACTTTTTTTTGGCATCAGTTTTTGTTCTTCCCTATATAAGAGACTCTCCAGTTTTTTAGAGACTTATACTCAGTGCTTAAGATCTACGGAAAATGTTCCTTCTAATTTACTTATCATTATAAAACGTTACAATGTACAAAGTACCCAAAATATCCTAAAATATGAGTTTCGTTGAAGGCATAAACTGTTTAAAATTAAGCTTATCGTAAAACTCAAATATATAAAAAAGTTCACTGAAGCATAAATCCGCTAGAGACCAACTTTAAATCTCTCATCAAATATGTCGGCTTGGAATACTTAAGTACCAATCTGCATGTAGGTACCTGATCCACGTACATAATTCCCAGAACAATCGTAGTAATCTGCATACGCTGGCGATTATCATTGCCATCGCCGGAACACAACGGCCCTGGATATGAATCACAAGGGATCGTTCCACTTAAGACCGGAACGGGCATACATATGGAAATATTTTTTACCTAATTACATAATAGTGACATTAATTCTATTTTATTGAAATGATAAAGTCATTTATGTTCGTGAATTAATCAAGACAAATGTAAAAGACTTTGAATTCAGTTAAATAAGAAGTTAAAGAAAAAGTTAGAAAATAGAAAAGTTTATGATGAATTGTAAATTTAAATTATGTACAATTTTTTTTTCGAATTGACTGTATGCTGTTAACCCTAATGGATTTTACAGCGTCACCGGGCGAGACGGGCGAGCGCAGAAGCATCGTCGAGGTTGCGAAATGCAGGGAGTAATGCGCAGAAACTCGTCCTAAGGGTGCCTCCTGTGAGGCCGGACCACGGCTTAGGGCGACGCGTAGAATTATGTACAAAAAATCTTACAGCTGTATGCTTTGTATGCCATCACGACTTCTTGTTGAGTGCAAATAAAATATATTTCAATGATTCGACATTTACAACATGTAAATTTTAAAAATTAAAATGAAATGTTCTAATAAAACCGATTTACTAAGCAGCCCACGTGTGTCTAATTTCAGTTTAATTTGGGCATCCTTAAAATTTTCTCACGTTAACGTGTTGAACATTCGTTCGGATTACAAGTGGAGCAAACCCAAAGTGATCATAATAATGGCTGTGATGATGAGTTCAATTATCGTTATGAGTTCCGAAGTATAACGATGCCAACATCTGCGACTGGGTTTTACTACCACCTTCATACATAAGCTCCTGCCTTGAGACTATTTAAACTTGAGTAACATATAATGATACGAAGATAAAACATTCATGGAATTAAAGGATAACTAGAAGTGCTCTCGACTTCGTCCGCTTGGAAATCAGTGTGACACAAAGTTTTCCCGCGTAAATCCCCAACCTGCATGAATTCGTAATGTACTATTCACTTAAATTTTCCTCAAAAATTGCCCTATATTTTAATAAAAACCGTACGAAAATCCGTTCTACAGATTTTGAGAAAATCGAACACATACAGACAGAGCTTTTGGGAATATTGTTTTAAACCAATATTCCCAAAATAAATACATCGTGTCTATTTTCTGTCTTCTATATGTATAAAATATATATAAAAGAGAAATTATGCATGTATGTTCCTCGTAGACTCCAAAACAGCTGAGCCCATTTTAATGTAATTTTCACACAATTTTTAGATTGACCATCGCATAATCCTGTAAAGATTGATGGCGGTCGGAGTATTTTTTTGCATTGTCAGTAACAATTTAATTTTGAGGGGAAATCGAAATCAAACATAGCCACAGTAACGCGTGGCCGGATCACTAAACCACTAAAAAGCATAATTCGGAAAGTATTATTTACAAATCGAAAACTTTTATAGCCTCGACTTGATATACTAGATTTTAGCACTTAGGCTTGTGGCCTTATGGCTTATTATCACAGGTGATTAGCCTACACGTAAGTAGTAGCCATGATGGCTGAATAGAATAACAACATTCCGAACCAGTTGTAGTTTCATTAATCATATTGATCCTTGACTATTTAAGAGTGCTTGAAAAAGCTTATTTGAATAAAAATTGTTTTGGCACTATAACAAAACTACCTCGCTATAATCCGTACGGGTTAAGCGAATGCATGCAAAGCTAATGTGTATGAAGCAGGCAAAATTTAAGCACCTTACACATGCAGGACAAGTCACCACACGCACCCCAAGGCTCCTCCACCAGCAACAAAGCGCACAAGCAGCACACACACCCACCACCACAACAATCTCGACGATCGTTTCGCTCCGAAATCGAAGCATCATCAGGACGATAGGCTCCACGACAAAATCGCTGCGTGAGATTTTGTCATGGAGCGGAGAGAGATTGGGGTGCGTGTGGTGGCTTGTCCTGCATGTGTAAGGTTCGTAAACTTTGCCTGCTTCATACACATTAGCTTTGCATGCATTCGCTTAACCCCTGCGGATTATAGCGAGGTAGTTTTGTTATAGTGCCTGTAATATGGAATTCCGCAAAGTAACGCCTGCTTCTATAAATCATTTAAAAATTGTTTTGATTTGATAGGCATAACAGCCCTTAACATCACCTAGGTTCATGGGCTCAAATACGAAAGTTATTTACTTTCGTATTTGAGCCCAATTTAATTTATGATTGTATTGTTTTATTATGAAGAACGCCATCAACTCCCAACAGACCAAGACTTCGCTGCCTAGTAGGTACCGAAAATAATTGTTCATATTCGAGCTTTCGCATGAGATACAAGAATACATACTTGAGTACGTCTGGTCATATCTGATATGGCAGGAACTGGATGCTAAAGTTTTTATGTTAAATTGACATTTACACTTTGTCATGTACTATGTCTTCACAGTTTTAAACATTTTGAAATAGTTTAACAAGCTGAACTAGATAGAAGACTGTCTACAACAAGATAAGCGTTCTTTTCAAGTGGGTTATTGTCTTTGGTTTATTACCAGCTTGCTATAGCTACTTACTACTGAATTTAATAGTAACGGACTTATCGCCATATAAAATTAGATCTTTTTCTTAATGTTTTAAAATATCTTACCGTGAAACATCTCGTGAGCCACATAAATAAATCTCTTAGAGCGCTTTCGATGCATTTAACTGTTCGTTCCGCTATTCCAACCTTTTTCAAACCGCGCACAATACAGGAAGCCAACAGTTATTACCTCCGGAGTCTTTGTTAACACACTAGCAGCCTTCTTCCCTCCTGAATTTAAATGAAGAATTATTTTCAAGTATTTTCGGTAGAGAGGTTTTATTGTACTGTTTGATTGCGTGCCACTCTGATAGATGAAGTAATGGCTTTCAAATGGCATCGCCTTTGTCGTTCCGGGCCTGTACGTAATGTCGTTGAGCTTGGATGGATGAATTTATTAAAAAGTTTACCGACACGACGCCTCGTAAAGTTTAATAGTCGCTCTCAAGTTTTTGGGTGAGTGCGGAGTTTCAAAAAGTTAGTCAATAGCCGTCATACCACCTTTATCTCGGTACATTAGGAGTAAACAAAATAATATTTTATTTCCTTATAAGGCACTTTCCTTGAACGATAGTAATAAATTGCCATTTTTTTAATTTAAATATACGTATATTACCTACATCAAAATACACAAAACTCTAAAATTTATAAAAAACTGTATTGAACTTACTTATTAACTATTAGAATCTTAATAAGATGAAAAAGAGTGATTCAGTCAGAAAAGAAACCTTGAAAGTTAAATCGATATTTTTGTTTGTGTGAACAGAATAAGACAGCGTGAGGAACAGTGTAACTAAAAATAACTTAAAGTTTCTTATGTACTTCGATTTCCTTCGAATATACAACAATTACAGCACCTGCATTAAACAAATGATATGTTTCAAATATTTCTAATAAGTTAAATAGATTCCCAAATAATCAAGTGTTATGTGACGAAAATCTCCGTAATATTAAACGCGATATACTTGCCCCAATTTTCTCAATTGTTACCAACGTACGGTTAACCTGAAACTCGGATCGTCACGGGAGCGATTGGGCTTTACCCTACCCCGAATTGGGACGCATAAACGAATTTGAACCAACAGTTTTAACTGTCTAACTTATGGCAGTAAGGCTCCAAATAATAATTGTAAATTTCGCAGTGTGCATTGTTAAATTAAACCTTACTTTTTTTTAAAAATTGTTTAAATTTTATGTTTCCTTACAAGAAATTTTGCGAATTTTGATTTCAATTGCATTGCAACTTTTTTTGTGTTGTTTTGTGTGTTTTTTTATGTTAAATCAGTTTTTTCTACGGAAAAAATACTGTTCTATTTCTTTAAATTAAGTTATTTAAGTACTTTAGATAACAAACAAATAGCAAGTAAAGTAAAGTAACAGCCTGTTACAATGCCCACTGCTGGGCTAAGGCCTCCTCTCTCCGTTTTTGGTGAGAAGGATTGGAGCTAAGACTTATTACGCTGCTCCAATGCGGATTGGTAGGTTACACATATCTCCAGAATTCTCTAGAGATATACATGTTTCCTCACGATGTTTTCCTTCACCGGAGAGCGTGTGATAAATTGCAATTGCCAATTAGACACATAAGTTTTAATAGAAAAACTCAATAGTGCCTGCCCGAGGTTTGAACCTATGTCGTCTCTAGAGAGTCGCACGGTCTCACCGCTAGGCTATGACAGCTTAAACTTGTATCTGCTAACACTCTTTCTTTCTGTGTGTGTTCGTAAACATCTAAATTGAAACAAATAGTAATATATAGTAAATTTACAAAAAAATATGATTCCTCGTTTCGCCATACTTATATGTCTATTTGATATTTACAATTTATAACACGTTGTTTGGAGAAGGAAAACATCATGATTAAACCTGCATATATCTAGAGAATTATGGGGATATGTGTAACCTACTAATCCGCATTGGAGCAGCGTGGTAAGTCTTAGCTCCCACTCTAGAGGTAACCTATGCTAATAAAGCCTATGCCTATAAAGGCTGTTACTTTACTACTTTAATTTGAACAGTAAAATTATATAAACAGTATTAACGAAGTTTCAAAATGTAGGTTACACTGTTTAAAAGCGGCAAGCCCGCGTCTCAGGTGTCTGAAAAAGTGTTCAATCAAATGAGCAATGTGAAACTCGAGCAAATGGGAAATGTTCGTTGTTTGACAACATTATTTTTTTTGCACCACATTTCAATTATAACTTTAGAATATTTATTTATATTGAAATTTAAATAATATTAAGTATAAACAAATTAAGTTAAAGAAGCTTTAAAAAATCAATAGGACATCTATAATTTATAGAAGTAGGCGTTACTTTGCGGAGATCCATAAAACAAAAGTAATTTTGTCTTGCTTTTTTGCTTTGCGTGGAGTCTATCTCCTGATGATGCTTCGGTTGCGGGGCGAAACGATTGAAAACGATTTGTAACGGGTATGAAAAAAACGGATAGTCCACTATACATTTAGCACTATATATATTTTCTATTTACTGTACCGCGGATTATAGCAAAATAATTTTATTATTACTTTTGTTCAATCGGACATCGCTAAGTGAGTCAAATTTAACTTACAAGATTCCACCTTCATATACATATATTGCAAGCTAAATAAAAGCTATTGAAAATCACCTCTCTCTATATAGTTTTAGCTATATACACTAGTCTTAGGGTGTTTCAACTATAGAGTTATTATACTAGAGTATGATGAAAATTCTGATGAATTATCATCATCACCCTCCTTACCCTTACCTCACTCTAAGTGGGGTGGGCACAACATGTTACAAACATGTTGTCACATGATTTGGCTACGTATTTTACGACCGGCCGCCAACAATTCGTATTTTACGACACCTCGGTAAGAAAGAGGGTGGTCTATTCTACTCAACCGGATAGCACACGGTGGGTGAACTTACCTTAGTCGCCTTTTACGACATCTCTGTAAGATGTGAGTGTGGTCTATTCTACTCAACCGGATACCACACGGCGGGTCGACTTACCTTAGTAACCTTTTACGACACCTCAGTAAGAAATGAGGCTGGTCTATTCTACTCAGACGGATACCACACGGCATATTCGAGTGAATTATATAAAACAGTTCATGAATAATTAAACAAGAAGAATTTAAAATTCAATTTGGTACAATAGAAAAGCCTTAGTAAGCAAAGTAGCTAACTCACGTCACTTGTCATAACGTTAAACTTTCCCAAACCACTTTGCAAGCTGTCTAGAACTTTCTTATTAAATGTCTCAGCGCTTTTTAGTAACTTTTTAAGACTTATATTGATTAATACAAAACATGTTTAAAACTAGATGTTTCCGCGACTTTGTACATATATATGCGTACATATAAGTATACATAAAAGAAGGTTACACACATCTCAGTATTTTTAAACTATGCAGGTTTTAACATGTTTTTCTGTAAATCTAAACAACATTTAACCACATTTCTTATTGAAATTTAATAGATGTATGATCGCGGTTTGCGCTTTTTGTTCCAATTATTTCAAAAACTATTGAAATTACAAAACAATGGCGATCGATAACCGCTCGAACAATCAATATATTAGTTAGATAAAAATATCCTTAATTATGTACCATGCTTTTTTTCTTTTGTGCAAAATTTTATACATATTGCTGCAATATTTTGCCCGTGACGCATAACAGATTGATAAGACTTTCGCATTTATAATATTAGTGTAGATTAGGAGACAGTAAACTTCTTTCAATGGAAAAAACACAATACCCAAACTCAAATCCGTAGGGGTTAAGAGAAATTATATTAAAACAGGTGATCGTGGTAAACAGCAGAAAGGTAAAGGCCTCTAATGAGATAATAACATTTCGCAGGTGGCAACCCTCTGAATATTCGGCTCTGCCCTGGAGCCTGAAACACCGCAGATGTACCGACTACATTAGTAAAGTTATACCTACAGTTGTGGAAAATTGCGTGGAGAGAATTTCTGTATGAAACAAGGTAGGTGCGTGATTATCTGTTCTGTGGGAATACTAGCTATGAGCTTGTCCCCAAAATGTAAGTAAAGGAAAACATTATATGAAATGTAAATAGGTTTTTTTTTTGTTTGAAAGTTGTAATTAAAAACATAAGCTTTATATGCTAATGGAAATAATATAAAAAAAATATATTCATCTAAATATTTTTACGTGTAGTGCCCACGATATCGTTTGCCTTAGTTTGACCTTAGTACTTAGTTAAAAATAATGTTCAAGAACTGATTGCAATATATACTATATTGAGATCAGATCAGATATCAATACATTGATCATTCCTTTCGAACGTGCAATGGTTACGAATGAACAAACAAACTTTAGATCTTATAATATGAGTCTCGATGAGTAATTATGTACTATAACTAGGTGTGCCAGCGACTTGGCCCGCGTGGAAATCAGCGTGTCACAATTTTTTTTAGAATTCATTTTTTTAGAAACCATTAGAGATAGAGACATGTTATCGCAGACTTTTTGGTAGTATATTTATAGATCTACAATTCCTTACTACATTACTTTAGCGTATGTCCGCTGGTTGACGCAACGCACGCGACTAAAGCTAGTACCCAAGTAAGTAAGCAAGTTTTTTAACAACTGTGCGATCTTTTCAACAAAATTAACATAATACCGAATATTAAATATAATATAATAATACGAAAAATTAACATAATCCGTTCAGTAGATTTTGAGAAAATCAATTACATACAGACAGCTCTTTGGGACTTTGTTTTATAATAAATATAGATTAAAAGCTAATAAACTTGCCGTGAATGTATGTGAAGGTGGAATCTTCCAAATTAAATTTGATCCACTAGCCGGTGCCCGAATGAGCTGAAATTTTACATATTGTTTTTGTACCAATGACGTTGCATGCTTATGATAAGATTTACCTGATGCTGCTGCCAGGATTGACTCCAGAGGAGGGAACTCCTCAACGATTAACAGTAGGGACATGAGATTTTGTTAACAGCTTTTTTTAAAAGTCTTTATGACTTGTTTTAGTCTTCCAAATAGAAATATAATTCCTGAGTGACACTAATTTGTAATGATACATAGTACTAGAGTTAGTAAAATAATTAAAAAATTATGATAAGAATGAAATGAAAATCCGTTTTCGCAATTGCAAATTAAGTTTTAAGAACACTCTGTAATGGTCTCGATATAAGCATTACTCTGAGCTAACAGCATAACATTAATATAGATTTTACATTATATAAATAAAATCAAACCGATGAAACCAAATATTGGTGTTAATACTAGTCTAATACCGAAAAATCCAATACATTTTACTTAGGTGTATCTACCCCTGTCTTATATTTTCTCGTCTAATGACCGAAGCACGTGCCGACGAAATATAATCCCACGGCAGGTGCGAGTACTATACGAAACCTAATCTTAAAAGATATATACTTTAACATTTTCTTACATATTAACATAATTTTTAGGTCTAGTATGTATAGACTAATTATACTAAAGAAAGTCCTACTTTATGCTTTACTGTTGATTATCAGGTTACATATATTACTATAGGTATACGTTTTACTAGGTAAGATAAAACAATTTTTTTCTATTAATTTAATTAATAATTTTGTCATAATCGACGCCGTGAACATGCCGTGTGGTATCCAGCTGAGTAGAAATAGACCGCCTTCATTTCTTACCGAGATGTCGTAAAAGGCGACTAAGGTAAGTTGACCCACCGTATGGTATCCGGTCGAGTAGAATAGACCGGTTGAGTAGAAGCAGGCGGCCGGTCGTTAAATACATAGCCAAATCATGTGACAACGTGTTTGTAACATGTTGTGCCGACCCCACATAGAGTGGGATAAGGGCAAGAGGATGATAAGTCGACGCCGTGAACATGGTGGGGTCATGGGTTCAAACCCGATTTCGAAAACGCGTTTTCAATTAATACTTTTGTGCCTAATTGAATCTGTGAATCTTTAACAAATTCTTGGGATATTTACAACCTACCAATTCACATCGCTGCTTGGTGGGTTCAAACTTCAAAAAGGGCCTGAATTAGGTAATTGTCCAAGAGTGATATAGTCACAGGTCGATAAAAAACCAAACCTCTCTGTTGTAGAAAGCGGAACATATTACATTCACCATAGATTACACATGTTTAGACTTATATGTCCTCCTACCCTTATCCCACTCCAAGTGTGGTCGGCACAACATGTTACAAACATGTTGTCATATAATTTGGCTACGTATTGTACGACCGGCCGCCTGCCTGACGTCAACTTACCTTAGTCGTATTTTACGACCCCTCGGTATGAAGGGGGGTGGTCTATTCTACTCAAACAGATACCACACGGCGGGTCTACATACCTTAGTCGCCTTTAACAACACCTCGGTAAGAAATGAAGGTGGTCTATTCTACTCAACGAGATACCTACCACACACCGAAAAAAAAAACAAACCTCTGTGTTGAAGAAAACGGAACATATTGCGTTAACCATAGCTTAACTATGTTTAGCTTATAAATATATACCGAATAAATAGTTCTCAATAACGATTCCGTAAATATATCCTCGCCATCGAATTATTCAATGGATATATTTCACCCGTATAATACTCGTTATCGATTATAGCCGAAATAGAAATCGAGATTGGAAATCCATTACGCGCCACACGGTAACGTGTACAATTTCTTTTTTGTATGAAAACCTTCCCAGGGGCTAGTAATGGAGAAAGTTTTTCGTTCCTCGTAATTGTTAGGGCAGATGTGGGGTAATAAATAACCACAAGCTGTGGCCTTCTGATTGAACTTGCTAATGAATGAAGGATAAGAAACACGGAATCGAACCTTCTCAATACCTCTAAGTAGGGGGAGTTACTCTTTCAAAACAGTTCAAGTTTCCAGATTAGGCAAGGAATTGCTACGTTTAAGTACATGAATAAATTTAAAACTTTTGAATTAGCTAAACAAAGGTTTATTTCAATGGTTCTTTACCAATTTGAAAATGATTTTTCTCGTTTCCTTTTTTCTTTTTCAAGTTGTGCAACTTTATGATACAAACTTTTTGAATAATGATTTGAAACCTTTTTTATGCTGCTTCTTTCATCTTTTGTCTTAACTGATGGGCCTCTACTATTGGAAGTAGGCGTCTTTAAGGTAAGATTTGACTTGTGCCTACTTATTCACTCGTAATATAAAAGCGGTATCCCCGACTTCGTTCGCTTCAACTGAAATTTTAACTTCAATTATGTATTTCCGAAGCAATTATTGTGTTGTATTCGTTAGCCGAATATATGAACTCTAATTCTAAATTTTTTCACCAATATTGCTCAAGGGGATTAACCTTGAAGGTTTGTCACAGAGATAGACTTTAAATATGGATAGATGCTGTCGTATTTAGATAAAGTAAAGATTAGTTATACAAAAGAATACTAGTAATAGTAATTATTTACACAAGAATTACTAGTCATAGTCTAGCGGTAACATTACTTTTACAAGGGGGTTAGGTGTCTAAACTTATGTGTCTAATAGATAATTGTAATTTATCACACGCTTTCCGTTAAAGGAAAACATCATCAGGAAAATCTTTAGAGAATATCTCGAATATTTCTAACCTACCAATTCGCATTTGAGCAGCGTGCTAGGTCTTAACTCCAACAGTTCTCTTCATAAACTGAGAGAGAAGGCCTATGCCCTGCAGTGGGATAACAGGTTGTTACTTTTTACCTTATTACTATTATGAATAAAGTACAAAATTCACAAAGTATAATCAACTAGCTAAAATTCATTTATATACATTTCACACTTCCACTTCATTCACTTTTCCTTCGAGATTTAATATAACAATATCGTCAAGTGAAAAGTCAGGGATCTAAATCGATTATCCAACCGCTATCAATAATTCCCTACAAGATATGCATTAAAAAACCGGTCGCCCGTCACATCAAAGGGTGGCGATGTTTTCCTAACAAAGTGAGTTCGTGAGGCGGGAGTCAATGAGGAGATTCAACCCTTGTTTTCTTTACAAAGACTCACTTTCAAACCCTGACCAGTATGATACATCGGTATATCACCAGCCTATACGTTTCATCAAACATACAATGTTTATTTTATGAACTCCCTGAATTTGTTTCTTAGAATGAACACATGTAAATAAAGTAAATAAATGTACTGAATGTTTTCACAACCTTTCCTTAATAATCGTTACTTTTATTTTAAGTAGTTAACTGTGTATACAATTGCTATGCCGTGTGGTATCCGGCTGAATAGAACAGACCACCCTCAGTTCTTACCAAGGTGTCGTAAGAGGCGACTAAGGTAAGCCGACCCACCGTGTGGTATCCGGTTGAGTAGAATAGATCACCCTCTTTTCTTACCGAGGTGTCGTAAAAGGCGACTAAGGTAAGTCAACCCACCGTGTGGTATCCGGTTAAGTAGAATAGACCACCCTCTTTCTTACCGAGGGGTCGTAAAATACGACCAAGGTAAGCAAGGTAAGGTAAGGCCGCTCGTAAAATACGTAGCCTATAATCATTTGACAACATGTTTGTAACATGTTGTGCCGACCCCACTTAGAGTGGGATAAGGGCAGGAGGATGATGATTGATTAAAGTTTGTGCAATTGTATTATGAAATTAAGCAGAATACTCACCTCGCGTCATTGAACTAAATTAGATTAAATTTATTATAACACTGTAACGTTATAGAATATAAATAACTCGTACTGTTATAAATAATAATATATTATATATAACACTATTATAAATGCGAAAGACTGTTGTATATGGGTCTATTTTCGTAAAAACGTTTTTACGCCCAATCCGCTATAATATTGATGTAATTTTATGCAATTGAAACCTATGTACTGTTAACAAAAAGGATGAAAAAATTCTCATTGTTCTTTGGAGAACACATTATGAAATTGAGGGTAACTTAAAAGTAAAGCTTACGCGAATTAAGTTGCGGGCAAATATACTATGTTGAGAATTAAACATCAAATGGAACGATCCGAGCTCGAAATTGGACGCATAGCGTTCTTTTAGTTGAGTGTTGCCTAAGTATTGTTTATGAAATGGAAGGCTTGACACAAGGAACGCACAGTGAACTAGCCTCCTTTGCATAGTAATGTGTAGTTACTTAGCTAAATATGTTTCTTGAATACGGGTATTAGAGAAGCTAGAAACTGTTAACTTACACCATGTCATAAAGACCGCTTAGATCAGATAAAATCGCGTATGAATTTACGTGTTCGCTTTAATCTGCCACTGACAGCCTTTGTAGTTCCCGGGATGAGATGCACGTTATTACGAGCCAGCAATCTAGTAAAAAATTACTAATATAGATGAAGTAATTAGTATATGATGGAGGCAGCTAAATGAGTTTAGTTACATTTGACGTATTATCAAAACAGATAATGTTAAAAAAAATTTGATTCACGCATAAATATGTATCTACGAGCATTTGCTCATTTATTTTCTCGAAACACAAAAAATGAAACACTCCAAAATACCTAGGTGTATAATATTTAATTTATATTGTAAATATAAACATATGGGACACTCACACACACGGTCGTCCGTCCCCAAAATACGTAACTTAATACTTCTGTAATGGGTGACGGACAACTGGTTTATATACTACATATATAATTTTAAATATATTCTTAAATACAAATACACACCCAGGCTCGAAGAAACAATTAATTGTTTATAGAAAATGTTGGCCCTCGGCCGCGACCCGCGGAACTGAATGTAGGCTCACTATCCAGTTCGCCAACGGGCCAGTCAATCTATACTTATAATAAAACAAAGTTCCAAAAAGCTGTCTGTCTGTATGTAATTGATTTTCTGAAAATCTACTGAACGAATTTTTGTACGGTTTCCACCAAAAAATAGTAAATTACTTTCGGATGGTTTAGGTAAATAGTACATATCGGTATTATGTAAATTGTGTCGAAGAGATCGCGCGGTTGTTAAAAAACTTGCTTGCTGGGAGCTTTAGTCGCGTGCGCTGCGTAAACCAGCTATACGCTATAGTAATGTACTAGTGAATTGTAGATCTATAAAACGACTACAAAAAAGTCCGTAATAGTATGTCTCTATCTCTTGTGGTTAACTCATAATAACTACTTTTATGTTTAAAATTTGAATTTTAGAAAAAAATTGTGGCACGCTGATTTCCATGCGGGCGAAGCCGCTGGCACAGCCAGTATATGTATAATATTCATAAGACAATAGCGAGGAATGAAATAATCCTTGAGACATTTAATATTTTTATGATAAAATAAGAAACATTTTTAATAGCCTCACTAATTCTTCAGCCATACAATAGCTTTTATGACAAGCTTTCCCCCAACTCCACAACAAAAATATTGTCCAACTAAGGCAATAACGAGCACCGTTAGTTCCCGAGTTGGCAGACTTTGTCAACTTTTTTGTCCGTCATAATAGCTTAAGTTTTGCTTGGACATTGGAAAATTCGCAGAGTATTTTTGATCAACAGAATTTTTTTATCACGTCGTTTACTATATTATATTGCAAGCCAATATTTATAGGAGTAAAAATTACTGTTACGACGAATTTTTAATTATTAAAATAAAAACCTCAGGAACTTAAGACAACCAGTCAAATCCATGCTAATATTTTATTGCAAAAGTCTTTCCGTCTTTCCGTTTGCCTAAATGTCCATTCTGTTTGTGTATCAAAAACGTTTTCATGGCTATTTTGTTAGTCCAATATTTACGAAGTTTGAGTCAATTGAAGCTTTTATACTGGGCTAACATATAGGACAAATAAAGCCGTTTTTCCTTTGCTAAAATTAATAATAACTAATAGCTAAATTGTACAGACTGTATTAATATTTTTTACAACAATCATCTCAGAAACAAAATATTGTAAAACTGATGTAATAACAAACATCTAGTTACCAAGTTAGCCAACTTTGTTATTGTTTTAGTTATCTACATTAAGTTTTGTTTCGACATTGGACAATCTACTAGATTTTCGAACGAGACGTTAACTTTATTACTATTTTGTTTAGAATAGCCAATTTGTTTAACATCTAAGATTATCGAATGATTATTTTATATTGAGAATACCATTTATTTGAGATTATTAAAAATCATAGAAAATGAAAGACATATTGTCTGGCTTATATATGGCTTACATCTTAATTCTCTTGTTCTCAAGTGGGGTCGGCTCAACATGTTTTTCTCTTCCATTATATAACTCCTATCATCCTTCAACTCTGGCGCCACTCATTTTATTTGCATGTCTACTAAACACAATCTAACCATCTATTTTTCGAACTCATTATCATTACTATCTACTTTAACTTTACCATTACAGCAGGTTAAAAACACTGTTTAAAACAGGCTAATACATAAAGCCTACCATACTATTGATGATTACTTAGACGATAAGAATGCGTGGATATAGTTACTCTTCTACCCTGTACAAGACCATTAATAACTATATGTAACTATAAGTAAGAATTATTCTTTGAAAAAAGCAACCGCCGAGTTTCTTGCTGATTCTTATGGTAGGAACAGTTTTCCGAACCAGCAGTAGATGTTGACGATTCAAAAGCACTTGTTTACAAGTCTACTTGAATAAAGAATATTTTGAATTTGAATTATCAATCATTATTAAAAATCAAACCAAAATAGTGTTAATTATTAAAGATTGTTTTACTATTACAAAGTATTTACTACGTACATTATTTATGTAACATTGTGGTACTTGTAAAGTAGCTCATACCTTACTAGTTACTTATAAAGTATACTTTATCAACTTGTGGCTGCTATACACTTAGTAGCATTACATAGATTGTCTTAACAAACGCGGATTATAGCAAAATAATTTATATTTATATTAATATCATTTGTAGAATGAATATTATTAACAAGACATCGTTATCTTTTCTCGTTTCCATAATTGGTTGAATCCGGGTTATTTTCAAAAGCCAACCACTTATTTCCGGACAATTGAACATTTAAGTTATCGGCCGCTGTAAAAATTGTGTGTCCTTACGTAATCGAAGTGAAAGCCTCGTAGGACCATTGAACGTTTCTCATCTTCAAATCTTATTAGATCCTTCTTTTTTATCAATGAAATTGATTGAATAAAGGGAAAATGATATCTAATCCAATCGTACTAAAAAAGATTTATCGCTTAAGCATTATTTCTTTAGCTTCATTGAACTTATACACTACATTTATATAAAGATATCTTTGTTCTTTTTATTAAATATTGTTAATGTTTTTTATGTTAAAACATTTTGGCTAAAATCAAAATCACAAAATTTGACCGGCCAGATGCAGATGGCAGTGACCCTGCATTCAGCTCCGCGGGTAGCAGCTTCCATTCCCGTCAAGGGCAAATTTTTTTTAACAAATTGTTGGTTCCTTTAATCTGGGTTTATGTAGTATGTAAGTATTTATTTTAAATTATGTATTTATATATTAACCAGCTGTCTGTCACCTACAATGAAGGTCACGTTAACCGTACTGTCATCTTATGCATCATCTTCTGTTGTCTTATTTATATACATAAACTTTGTATTTATTATTCACTAGCTGTGCCAGCGGCTTCGCCCGCGTGGAAATCAGCGTGTCACAATTTTTTTATAATATTCAAATTTTAAACATAAAAATAGCTATTGTGAGTTAACCGTGAGAGATAAAGATATGCTATCGCGGGCTTTTTTGTAGTATTTTTATAGATCTACAATTCTCTAATACATTATTTTAGTATATCTCTGCTGGTTTACGCAGCGCACGCGACTAAAGCTCACAGCAAGCAAGTTTTTTTAACAACTGCGCGATCTCTTCAACACAATTTACATAATACCGATATATACTATCCGGAAATATTGCACTATCTTTTGGTGAAAACCATACAAAAATCCGTTCAGTAGATTTTAAGAAAATCGATTAAATACAGACAGACAGCTTTTAGGACTTTGTTTTATAATAAGTATATATTTCGTACACCTACTCGCTATTTTTATGTAAAGTCCTATGCCCAAAGGTTGCTGATTCGCGATAAGGCCACTTATTTATTGTACCTATTCTTCTTATGATATGCAGTTTATATTGTCAGTTCTTTTTGATGTATATTAAAGAGTACTTAGTATTAAAATAAATTAAAAAAACGTACAAATGTTGTTACATTATGTATAAATTATCGATCTTCGCAAATTAACACCTAATTCTATAAATTGTTTTAAGTTATTTATTTATCTTTATTTATTTATTGGGGCTGAACGACCATGGTTGTAATTTTCCTATGTTTTTTTTTATTATATGGATGATAACAATGGACCATACCCTACCATAATTATTACCAAAGGATATTTACAGGCACGAATGTTTTTATGATGTATTTTTTATTATGTACGGTTCATTGATATTTGCAATCTATCACACGCATTTCGGTGAAGAAAAAACATCACAAGGAAAACGCATCTCTCTGGAGAATGCCTGGTATATGTGTATCCTACAAATCCTCGGCGTTTTCTCCAAAAAAAAAGGGAGAGCAGGCCTATCCTAGTAAAAGGATCATAAGACGTCATTACTTTACTATGATAGGATATCTTCAAATGGCTGAACTCTGAAAATAATGCACGATATATGCAGTAGAAGCAGCGTGGTGCTAAACTATTTTTACGTCCATCTAATATCCTATATCTTTGCCGGGTTGTTACTTTGGTTTTTTAAATATTTACCAGAAAAATTAATTACAGTTGTGATCCATTACCTCTATATTTGCAATTCATGTCCACCAATTTTGTTCTAATCAGAAAGTTAGCACTTCCATAACATTAGACTTTAATTACTAAGAAATTTATTTACTAACTATCCAACCGGTAAAATGAAAAACTCTTTACAAACATTATTTTTAAATATATTTGTACATCTCGATGTATTCCATACTCTTTACGTGAACATATTCCGGAATATTGAAGAAAGCAATGCTAATTCTGATATTATTTTCTCATTGCGAGTCGTTTTTCCTCATACGCTGCCTGAAGCTCGTATATCGAAAGATAATTAAAATGCTTGAAATAACAGACTGACATGCGAAACATTTTTTACTTTTTATTGGAGATTTCAATTACATATAGAATCATGTTTTATTTATGCCGTGTGGTATCCGGCTGATTAGAATAGATCACCCTCATTCCTTACCGAGGTGTTGTAAAAGGCGACTAAGGTGAGTTGACCCACCGTGTGGTATCCGGTTGAGTTGAATAGAGATAGAGAATAGAGACTTAATAAACGAGCAATAAATGTCTCCAATTCCGTTTTGCTACATGTGTTCGGAGGGGAGGGTAGTGGTAGGGGTTGAACTATTTAAGGCTGGGTGCGCGGCGCATTACGATTTTGTCGTGGAGCCTATCCTCCTGATGATGCTTCGGTTTCGGAGCGAAACGATCGTCGAGATTGTTGTGGTGGTGGGTGCGTGTGCTGCTTGTGTGCTTTGTTGCTGGTGGAGGGGCCTTGGGGTGCGTGTGGTAGCTTGTCCTGCATGTATAAGGTTCGTAGATTTTTTCTGCTTCATACACATTAGCTTTGCATGCATTCGCTTAACCCGTGCGAATTATAGCGAAGTAGTTTTGTTATAGTGCCTTTAATGTCAACGACTTTGCTTTATAGTCACATAAAACTAACCCAATCGCCATCATAAGCGAATAAGCTTTCGTATTATTTTACAAGATTATAAAGATTTTAATTCTCAATAACGCACGCACCCATAAAAAATAAATTAATAAATATTTCACTCGTTTGTATGATAAAGTTGATCGTTGATTAATCTAAGTTTATCGGTAGTTACTAAATAATTATCGGTATAAATATATCGGTCAGTGGAAATTTATAAAAATTTTGACAGATTTTTTATATAAAGTAAATCGTTTTCTAGTCACCCAATTCGAAGCAAATTCAAACAAGGTTAGTCTCTTTGCACGTACAAAATATACAGAAGAAAGCAATTGGGGAAGTTTTACCAATTTCCCAGAATAAAGAGAGTTTCAATCAAAGTTGCTGGCAACACAAACTAAAAGAGTTGCGGCGTACCTTTAACAAACAGCGCTACTTCAACATTGGTATGAAAATGTGCGAATGGAGACCGACTAATTTATAATACCAACAAAATATTGCAATATAATGCAACAGTTACCTGTTTTAGTTAATAAAATGAACAAAATTTCCCCTTTTTTACGAGTTATATCATATTTCAAAGATCCTCCATGTTATTTCAGAACATGGTGTAACTAGTCATTTTGTAGTTTTCGTAGAATAATAAATACCACGAATGACTGTAAAATCAAATGTCATAAAATTCAGTGCTCGACAACTAGATCCGACAGAGAACATCCGAGTAATTATATTATACATTTTATACGAATAATTAATCATTTTCAATATTGCATTCATTATGCGTTTATTATCTTATTTCTATGTGATGAAATCGCAACAATTAATACAATTAGTATCAAACAAGGCTGTATCGGTGATCAATTGAATAATTACTACAATTAATTAGCTTTGACGGAACACGGTTTCAACTTGTTAAGTTGGCTTAATTAATTGTAGCTGTCTTGTATAAATCACATTCAATAGTGTTGGTTAAGAATAAATTCTCACTTAATGAACATAGTTACTTCTCTTATACTGTAAATAACAAAATTATCTTATGCATAACTTTGATGGTAGAGTGTTAATGATGACCTCATAGAGACATACGTGGTATAAATTTAAAACATAAAATAAAATAACATGTTTTAAGGTACTACCTTCAGAGACGGACTACCAAATTTATATCACTTGAATGTTTGCTTTTTACGTAATAATTATAGTTTAAAAAACTAAAAAACATTAGTGAAAACGCGTAACTATTACAAAGATTACTTTTGTAATCTGACCTTTGAGTAATATGACCTTTGAGTTTTCTTTCAAAATTCATGCGCTTGATTTGTTCAAGGCAAAAAAGTTAAAAACTTGTACACATTCATATCTATACAGAAATTTAAAACGATTGCATAATTCATTTTTTGTTTTTAGACAATACCCGAAAACAGTATAGATATAATTTGGCAAATCGCTCATTTTAACCTAATTTTTATTAAGCAATTTCAATAGAAGTTACAATTTTTGTGTATCTTGTTGGAGATACTTATCGTGTCTTCTTCTAAAATCTATCTAGAAGGCTCATAAAGCGTACCGGTGACCGGAAAGCTGGTATCTACCTTTGCAAACGTAAAGATTTGCAATTGTTTTGGGTAGCTAACCTCATAGCAACGGATTCGATGATTTCGATTTAATGTAATTTTTAATTTCTTGTAATTTCTAATTTATTTATTTTGTATATTAAAAATATTTTATCTCGCCGTGTGGTATGCGGCTAAATAGAATATACTACCCTCATTCATCTCTTGCCGAGGTGTCGTAAATGGCGACTAAGGGAAATTGACGTCAGGCAGGCAGCCGGTCGATAAATAATTAGCGAAATCATGTAACAAGATTAGTCTTTAAAATATATTGTTCTTATGTTTGGTTGAGTAAGATGTAAAAAAACCGCTTTAATAAATTCAAATCATAGTTATATTTGTAATAAATATGCCATTAAAAAGGTATAACAGAGCGAATGTGTGACAACGAACATTTCGTAGCTCAATGTGGTAGTTGCAACGCCCCTTCATTTTCCGCGGCCGGCGCCACGCGACGTCCGGACGTGTTTATTTTTCATTTCCGCCGGGTCCGGCGAACCCTCCTGCCCGCGGGCCTGCCAAGTTGGCGCAAGTTGTAAAATAAGGACTACAAAGAATGCTAGAAGTCATAAGCGCTAGCGTATTTAAATCTATCAATTCAAAGAAATAGGCGTCATGACTGTAGCTTCTCAATATATCTATAGTAATATACTATTTGTAAGAAAAAATATTCACCTTTATAGTAAGAATAGTGATAGATACGACAGACACACTAGAAACCGAAATAAACTAATGACGCCAAGGTTGCGCCTCCAAAAGGTGCGAAAATCATTTGTCGGTCTCGATACACGTATTTATAATAAAATTCCTCAACATTATCTAGACTTGCCTTTACACAAGTTTAGAAATTATCTTAAAACGATGCTGCTACATAAAGCTTACTATACAATTGAAGATTATTTGAGTGATAGTAGCATATCTTAACTGCAGTCAGCTACGCACCAAGCTGCAACGATTAATTTGTAACCATCAATCAAATTGTAAAAAAATATATATTTAAAAAAAAAGAATGGCCGCCGAGTTTCTTGCTGGTTCTTCTCGGTAGGAGCAAACTTCCGAATCAGTGGTAACTTCTTGTAAACATTTGACGATTCAAAAGTACTGTAAACAGTCTACTTGAATAAAGAATATTTTGAGTTTGAGTTTGAGTTTATCTAGAAACTCAGATCAAAGAAAGAATAATTGGGGTCTTGCTGAACAATAAAGTGGAACATTGTTAAGTTCATAATCAAAATATCGTCCTAATGTTAGATAGACTAGAATAAGCTTACAAGTTTATAAAATTTGAACGAACAAGTTGTACGTTACTGTACATGGATAAAGAGAGCGGATTTAGCATATACCAGATTAAAAATTTTTAATACTTTAGTGCATCAAATGAGTACCTACTCAAAATAGCGCTCATTACTTAAAAATCATAATATCTTTAATATTGATAAGACTCATGGATTACTTTTTAGACATTTAGATGATTTTGAATGTGACAGACGTTAAATGCCCATCAAATAATATTTAGCGCTTTACTAGCATTGACAAACAGAAGAACAGAAGACAAAAGTTTAAGTAACCTCTCTCTCTCTATACAATGAAAAATAATCTCTCTTAATAGCATCTTTCCATAAGATATAACATTATAAATATTTCAGAATGCCTTTGATTATCTTACCCTTAAGTCCATCCTACGTCAGAAACAATATGGAGACGTAACCACCGTGCTGTTAGATTTTCTATTATCAAATTCGCTTAAGCTTACTCTTGCGCCACATAACTTAAGCAACACCTAGCTATGTAAAGATGTGGTAAGATCGAATGGATAAAAACAAAAACTTCCAACGATAACTTGTGTTGCACACATTCTTATACGCGAATGTGTGTATATTGTATATGCATTTAATTTTATTTATTAGGTATATAAACCAACAAACAAATTTGCAAAAATTTGAGCCCACCAACTAACATATAACGTAGTAAAAGGATATATATTCGTACATAACTACTATTAGGAGAATTTATATTACTATTTAGGAAATTATCGGTATAATTAAATGTTATTTTCACAAAGAATACTTCAAAAATGCTTCCAAAAATAGTAGGGATGTAAAATAATCGATTTCATATTAATCAATTATTTTACTGTTACAATTGATTTTTTAAATATAGATTACATTTATTACTCCCTTTTGTTGTTTTACTATCTTTTTTCTTTAAGATAGGATATACGTTGTTAGATGAAACCAATGTAGCTAAACTACACATTTCAATCGAATTTCGAAAACAGAGCATCTATTTTATTTTTTATCCGTACTATTCTGCTTTAATTAGTTTTTATTTTATTTAATTATTGATATAAATTAACCAACTTTTCACATAGTAAGAAAATTTGATTATTTATTAATCGCTTTTGTCCAATCCACACGCCTATTATTTAGTAGTGAAAAATTACTTATTTACGTTCATTTCCGAACTAAAAAAAGAAAAAGAAACGTGAACGTATCTTAAAAATATTCATCATTGGTCCCTCCGTAACATTATCAGAAGCTGAAACGCTTGATTTATTTTATAAACATGAAATATATCTAAGAAAATCGCTCAAACACATTTTTCCATTCCATCCCACATTCTATGTCATTTAACCAAATCAACTGTGTTCACGGGTAGTTTTTATTTTCATCGTTTCGATATAAGATATTTATATGCATGTAGGGTGATGTTTTCGATTTTATAAACGTAAACTCTTTGTCACTTCGAAATACATGAATAGTGACTAATTTAAAAAAAAGTACTCTATGAGTAGTTGCGGCAACAAAGAGTTTTGATATTTACGTCAAAAATTTCGTATTCATTGCACATTAATTTTTAGATCTAATTTTGACAAAAATATCCTTTAGAAAAACATACATAATTCTTATCACTTTTTTTGAATAGGTTTTGTTGATGTAAACGTATAAACGTTGTTAAGACTAAATTAACTTTTAATTAAAACGCCAGACTAAAAAGAAACTGCTAAAATTATTTTACTAATTTTAATAGAAGACGGAAAATGTGGTGTAAAGTGCCATCTATAAAAAATGGTATCACTGAACGAACATCAAACACGACGTATCGGGCTCCTTATATAAAATGAAACATTATTAAAATATTAGACATCTTTTTATTCCATAAGAAACTGTCTTAAGACAAATTTACACCCGCTTTTTTATTTAACTCTGTATATATACCCGCGTAAAAAGCGACAACAGACCAGTAGATAAATAAGAAATCTGGTGTAAATAAACTCTTATATTCTAGAAGTAATTAACAGTTATGCGCCAGAAGTAGAGCAAACACACATATAGGTAATCACGATACGCAAACAATATGTTGAATTCATGAAAAAATATATTTTGTACAAATACATCTAGTCTCTTTTCTACTATCACAGTCCAAAGCTTAATAATGAAGACAAGATCGAGACAAGAGGTTTTATTTCTAATTTAACATTAAGGAACTGGAAAGAAAAATAAGCAATAAGTACAAATATATGTATTAGTTATATATCAACAGAACACTACATCGTCGTATTAGTATTCTATAATCGAATAAAAAATACTTAATTTCTGTTAATTTTTTTATATGCTAAGGGTACTTTAACATTTGATATTAGTTAAAATTAAAAGATTGAGTGCAATTCTAAATTGAGCCAAATCTCTAATTATAAAAAGTGTGCAAGACAAAAATTACTGCTCGTTGTAAAATTCATTCTTACAGCATAAATTAACAATCAAATATGATTCGCCCAAATCGATTCTTTTCTGCGATCTAGCAGTTACATTACACCTAGCCACATACTGTCCGTATTGCGATAATGGTTCGAAATCAGTAAAACTTTATTTGGCACTTTTTTATTTAACAATCTTCAAATTAATGAGATAATTTCAAATCAAAATTGATTTAAACATTGTATTATAAGTATAAAAACCAAAAAAATATTTTTACTAGAATTGAATGTAACAGTATACCTTAATAATAAATAATGGTGATATTGAAAAGTATGTGTTCGAGTCGCATAGGGTAAAAATAACAGAATATCCATTAGCAAAAATAGTGGACGCTTGTAGTTTCTCTAAGAGAAACTATAGGTAAATAGAATGAAAATACGAGGGGTATTTTCATTCTAAACCCTATTTATCTAAACCACAAAGTTCAAGTAATAACCCAAACTTTAATCCTGAAATAACAATGAAAAGGTTATATATAGTACAGACCAGATAGGCCATAACGTCGAGACATTCCCGAATATTCTCTTCAATTTTCGAAGGTACTTCTTCGAAAATACCTCCAAAACTTTCATTTCACGGTTTTCGAAATAAATCTAAGTATAGATAATAAACTTAAAGGTAATGTTATTTTGATAATAACGCATTGAATTTTAAATCATATAACAAAAAAATAATAAATAAACGCCCAGGACACGAAATATTTATTAATAAACGATCACCTCAAAACTTTCATTTCACGGTTATCGAAATAAATTTAAATATAAATAATAAACTTAAAGGCAATGTTATTTCGAAAATAAAGGCATTGAATTTTAAATCACATATAATATGTAAACGCTCAGAACATGAAATATTTATTCATAAACGTTCAATTGACTGACCCGTTGGCGCAGTGGGTAAAGACCTTGCCTTCAGCTCCGCGGGTCCGGGTTTGATTCCCGCCGAAGGCCAACATTTTTTATAAACAATTTGTTGGTTCTTCGAGCTTGTGTGTATATTTGTATTTAAAATTATATTTGCATTATATTTACCAGTTGTCCATCACCCATAACACAAGTATTAAGTTACTTACTTTAGGGATGGACGACCTTGTGTGTAATTATCCCATATATTTGTTTATTTATTTAATTGTCATATGAACTATTATAAAGCGTGGTGCATTATTATGTTAGAAGCACGAATCCCAACAAAACATACACACTGCATGTCGATTATAATTTTGGCATTTGTGAAATAGAAAACATCACAATAGTCCCTTAATCTTTCTCCGTTTTTTTTTGATTTCTTTAATTATTTGCCTGTTGCTTATTAATTGATATTTTTATTCTAAAATTAAGTGTTTACGATTACAATTAATGGCATTAAATAAAAACAAGAATTGCTTATATGAACCAAACCATTACTTTTACAAAAATTATAATATATTTGTGTAAATTATAAAATATTTATATATTTTTTATATTTTTTAATCTATCAATTATAACACATTGTTATCAATGAGTTATCAAAGTGATAGAAGTATAGTATTCTTTTTAATTCCTTGTAATCCAGTGGAATGATAAATTAGCAAATCGACAGTATACCGTATTTAACAAGAACGATAAATGTTTTGCATTAAAATAAGTTTAATACGGGCGTTATATCAATGACGGCAAAAATCCCGGGTCTATAAGAATGTATACTATCCTTCTACTCTAACGAGTTTATATATAACATATTAACATATAACTAATAAATATAATGAATCACATAATAATCAGTTATAAGTTTATATTAAAAACTAAATATTACGCAAAAATTTCTAACGCTAGAAAGTATATCAAGCGAATGGTTTTTTTTTATTGATATATATATGTAATACGTGAGCAATCTGTCCGCATTTTCTTTTCAATTATCATTTTATATTATACTCGAATATACTAAGCTTGTTGGGGGTGTTGTGCAAAAAAGAAAAACACATTAAAGAGCGTTACGCGAAACTAAAACAATATTTTCTCCTTTTGTTTCGGACATCTTGAAGAGATCTCACATAAAAATAAATTTCATGAAGTAAAACAAAAAACATTGTGATCGCAAAATTTAAATTCTGACATTGTAGGTACATATATCGAAGTATTTCTACACCTTTTGACTGATGAAATTTGAAATAAATGCATATAATAGTCAATCTGACTATTTCAACTTACTTTAAATCCATCCAATTAAATTATTACGGCAGTCAAATTCTTTTTCCATCAAATAAATTGTATAAATAAGTAAAATTTCCCACTGGTTTGTACCGCAACCTTTTAATCATTCTCGAGCTATCTTACTTCAGTAGGTATATGAGATAACCTTACGGCACATGTTTTCTTAAAAAATAAATGTTGTACAAAAATATTATTATATCAATATAAATGGGTATATCTTATACAACGAGTCAGGCGCAGTCTTAAATGCCAACACAGTAATTTAAATTTAAATGCATTAAACATTTGTTCCGTCGTTTCGTTGAGGTTAACTTTTCTATACATTTATAATTTTTTACTTCGTACGGAAAAATATCCATATGTATAAGACGAAATTTGTTGTACATCATAGACATACGAGAGGTCACAAAATACTTGCGATTCCTGTGTCGCGACTGAGCAGAGTTAGCAAATGATTCGTTGGTCTCGGTATTCGCTTCTACAATAAAATTCCGCAATCCATAATAGACCAGTCTACAGAAAGGTTTAAATTAAGTGTAAGAGATATGCTCATACGTAAAGTATATCACAAAATTTAAGATTATTTGGTTGATAAAAATGACTGGATTTGAAAAATCTTTTCAGCTTCATACAAGACTGCGGTTTAATAATCTAAAATTGAAAATGTTAAAAAAATTGACCGCCGAGTTTCTTGCTGGTTCTTCTCGGTAAAAGCAACATTCCGAACCAGTTGTAGCTTCATTAATCATATTGATCATTGATTCAAAAGTGCTTGAAAGAGCTCAAATCAAATCAAAATAATCTTTACTCTATTTGAGTAAAGATTAATTTGATTTTATTTGATTTCGCGTCATCATAAAACAACAGATTAATGTAGCTTTGGCATAGAAGTAATCGAAGGACAATAATGTGTCATACTTTTCATTTTTTATAAATGCAACGATTTATTCACACCAATTATAAATTGTAAGTAGTAGTAGTTATTAATCGTACAAGAATGATATAGAAGTTATGATATAATTATTTTGCTTATAATTCGCGTTCGGTAACAGAATCTATGTAATGCTAAGTGTATGAAGCAGGCAACGCTCACATACCTTATACATGCAGGACAAGTTACCACACGTGACACCTCCAAAACAAAAAACTAATGCATTACGATTTTGTCATGGAGTCTATCCTCCTGATGATGATCGTAGAGATTGTCGTAATTAATGTGTGTAATGCTTGTGTAGTGTTGCTGATTGCGGCGTTTTGTGACTGGTCCTGCATGTATAAGGTATGTGAACGTTTTCTGCTTCTAACACCTAGCATTACGCGTATTATAGCAAAATAATCCTATCATAACTTCTGTACTGTGGAATTGCGCAAAGTATAGTATAGTGCATCTATAAATTACCATAATATTTACTACAAGAAATATGTCCTTAAAATTGGTTGTCTTAAAATTAAATTAATGTAAACTTAAATTTATCTAGCGCTACAAGAATCTTAATGCATTCATAATTGATAGGCGAATAAAGAGAAAAAGGTTATGAACTAATTGTTTTATTATGGTTAAAAATTTAACCAAAACAATCACATTGACTACACATACATGAAGAAATACATAAGTGGTTTATTATTGACCATATAGTGCTTGAAGCCTTTATCTATTCAACATTAGCTGAGTTACAATTATAGAGGTACATTAATGAGGCAATATATCAGATGTCAAGAATAATCTTTACTTTTCTCATAAAGTCCCCCATAAAATCAAATTGTTGTCAACAATTTTATCATACTTCTTTATTGTATTGCGGACATATAGATGATATGGAACAATCATGGACATTTACACGAAACCCGCTGTGTGGTATCCGGCTGAGTAGAATAGACCACCCTCATTTCTTACCGAGTTTTCGTAAAAGGCGACTAAGGTAAGTTGACCCACCGCGTGGTATCCGGTTGAGTAGAATAGACCACCCTCTTTCTTACCGAGGGATCGTAAAATACGACTAAGGTAGGTTGCCGTCAGGCAGGCGGCCGGTCGTAAAATACGTAGCCAAATCATTTGACAACACGTTTGTAACATGTTGTGCCGACCCCACTTAGAGTGGGACAAGGGCAGGAGGATGATGATGGACATTTACACGAAGCATTCAAGAAACGCATATTATTGTTGTATTATGACTTGCAATCAATATAGTAAGTAGTTCACAGTATTCTCAAGGCTTTTAATTATCCAAACGGAGTCTCCTATAAAGGCTTAACGCAAGAGCATACAATTGTATTAAATTAGAGTTTTCTATTATTGTTAGTAATATTCCATTTTTTTTTCGAAATGACTGTATGCTGTTAGCCCTAATGGCTTTTACAGCGTCACCGGGCGGGACGGGCGAGCGCAGAGGCATCGCCGAGGTTGCGAAATGCAGACAGTAAAGCGCAGAAGCTCTACTTAAGTCGGGGAACGTTGCCTCCGGTGAGGAGTTAATGTAAGAGGTTCATTTTATTTACCTACATATTGGCACATTTATGTCACGGAAACAATTATTCATTTTCTAGAATTAGAAACGCAAAATGTTACGCAGAAAAGTTAAAATTATAGATATCAAATTAGGCAAGATCATTTGAAACTGAATCATAAATTAAATACTATATTGATATTTATCACCTATTGCTAATTAATTAATTTAAACAATAAAATAAGTTTATCGGGTCAGCCTAACTTGTAGACAAGTTACTTTGAACAGAATCGACTTATCTAATTAACTCTTAAACCGAAAATTTAATGCCAAAAATATTTCTATTATATAGAAATGAAATTTGTCATATGCACAAACTTTCCATAATGCAAAGTGTGTTATTTACGACATAGGAATCATAGTCATTGCTTTGTACGTGCTCCTCAAAAACAATTTACAATATTGACTTGCTTCCATTACTTGACCAGTTAATTAATGGGTCCGATGGTCCATCTTCTATGTCTAAAAGGAGATTGTTCTTTGATTCGTCTCTGGAGCTACGTAAAACGAGATCTTCATCGTTTGTTTGAAGATTAACATAGGAAAGGGATTTCTTTTTTTGTTCCAAGTCAAAAATTTCCAAGTCCTCTTCATCATCTTCATCAGATTCCATTGTCAAAGGTATTCGAGCCAATTCTAAGTTATCTCTCCGATCATCTGATTGAAGGACACCATATCTAAATTGATTAGTATCATTGCTATTGTGAGAATTGTTTGAATCATACTTCTTGCCCTTTCTCCTGAAAATAAAATATTATTAAGTTTTAGGAGTGGAGTAAACGGTATAATTTAAATAATTTATAAAATAGAATTTACAGAATTAGACGTTACTTTGCGGAGATCCATAATAGAAAAGTAACAATTAAATTATTTTGCTAATATAATTATTTGCTAAATATACATATATAATGCTAAATGTAGACTGGACTTTCAATTTTCAGATACAAGCAGGATTCGTAAAAACACATGCACAAACCTCCACTACCGCCACCACAATACTACACACGCACTACACACGTTCACTATCAATAACTCAACAATTGTTTCAACCAAAACATCATCAGAAGGTAAACTCCACGATAATTTGATTTGAATGAGATTGCAAATGTTTGCGATTTTAATCCTTGAAAGTGAACGCGTATGTGTAGTGCGATTATTTTTTTTTACAAATGGTGTACACAAATTTTAATAAAATTAACTTAACACAATAAAATTTTAAGCTAAACTACCTAATTAACAGAATAGCAAAGAAAAAAATTGTGGCCCATATGGATGAACACAAGACAGGTACATATAGTACAAAGCTACAGAAAGCAACTATAAGGTGTGTAAATTGAGCTAAATATTCTAATGAGAAAAGACGCATCATGTTCTATCATTGAGTATGTAAACGATTGTGTCAATAGATCTAAATACCATCGGAAAAAATGATGATTATTCGTAAGAAAAGTTCATTATGAAAAGGTACAAAGAGATGTAGCAGCAGGCAACACCATAGTTAAAAAAATAAAATAGATAATATCTTGACAGTAAAAAATGTATAAAACACAGATTTCACTCCAGGAAATGATTATCTTGAGAGAAAAATCACTCGTCAATCAAAATCAGCACTCGATAATTTTTTTAAAAAGGATATTGACGATATCTATGAATATTAAAATTGCAGATATACGATCATTTATTGACATACTAAATGCAGCCCTAGTGAACAGGAGCTAGAAGTTAAAGAAAGAAGAAGTAAACATTTTGTGCATCAACATGGTTAATGATGCACAAAATGTTTACATGGCGCTGCGAGAACCTACACTAATTTACATAAGTTTGCCTCATGATTCACAACAGCTATGCTGCCTGCTTGTTATAGAATCTTAAACATTGGTTTGGTGCTTTGGAAATTTTTGTTATTTTGTTATAGTTAATCTCTATTATGTGTATATCTAATATGTGTATATTGTTACAGATGAAAAAAAATATTGTTACCTGTAAAATACAAAGTAGGCCACAGCAAGGAGAGTGAAACCACCAAAAACAATAAGACCTCTTTTTACAACACCTGGACTCTGTAGTAAGGTTTCAGCATTAGTAAGATTACTTGGTGCAACTTCTTTTGTTACAACTTTTGGAGTTGTTACTGGTTCTTCATGACTCTTTGTATTGGTATCTGGAAAGGAAACAAAAACTTTGAAAGAAAAGTAACTCAGTACAATTTTTTTTACATTTCTAAACAATATCATACTGAATTTAAATTTAAGTAATCAACTTCAAAAAATGTTTGCTGTTTCAGTATTATTTATAAGAATCAAAATAGAATCATTTTAAAATACTTTTTTTTTCTAAAGTAAAGTAACAGCTTGTTACTATCCCACTGCTGGGCATAGGTCTCCTCTCTCCATTTTTGGAGATAAGGGTTTCAGATGCATGCCTCTTAAATATGTTTTACTTCACAGAAAAGCATGTGATAAGTTGCAATTATCAATTAGACACATGTTTTTTTTTTTTGTTTTAGCAGAAAAACTCATTGGTGCCTGCCCAGGGATCAACCTGTGACCCCCTTGAAAGAGTCGTAGGATCTCAGCGTGGCGCTATCACAGCTACCAATATTGTAAAGTTTATTTTTCTATAATTCTGTAAATGTATATAAAAGCAATTTATCTAATGGAGAAGATCACATCCATCCAAAAATATGCTTTGTCTATAAGATTTTCTGGCTATGACTAGATTAATTTAACAATTTTACTGCTAATACTAATTATTTTGGGATACAACTTACCATTTGCAAGATGAGGTTTAGATACATTTAAATCAATTTTTGGAGTGGTTGAATTTTCAACTTGAGGTGGTAGTGGTGGATTTATAATACCGCCTTCACTGGGAACACTAGCGGCTGAAATCGATGCCGGTTTTTGTAAATCATTATGGCTGGTTTGCGGTTTAGGGGTAGTTGTATTATCTTTATTAACAGAGTTCTGTGATAAATTGGCTTTTAGATTGGTTGACGAGTCATCTTCACGTTTACGAAGATGCGTCAATTTCGAACTGTAAATAGATTGCTCATAATCGTCTTTGTCTATATCTGCATTATATTCATTATATGTATAGGTTGTTCTAACACAACTCAGAACCAGCAGGAAGCTAATACATATAATCATAGTAGATAATTTTTGTTTGTATGCATAAGTTAGTATCACCGTTTATTTAAGGAAACTTTATATCATACTCGTGGAATTAATACCACTTTATCCTCTTAGCAGTCACTCACACAAACGATTTTCCACAAAACTGTAAAATAACAAAGTACCATATCAAATATTATACTATTTACTAAAATAATATTTCTGAAGCTGATGAAAATTTTACTTACATTAAGAAATAAAAATTAGCATCAACTAATAATGAGTAATATTTTCGAAACCTTAGCTGCTTTGGCAGTTGTCAATTTGACATTGACATTATTCTATACATTGTCTGTGATTGACCTGTGACTGTTTGGCGTTTGCTCATGTTCACTACTAAAAGATTATAATTATAAATAGGTACTAAGTTGAAGTACCTACTACTAAAAATGAAAGATGTATTTTGTTAAGACCTTACAAAACAAGAGCAAAATTTTCAAGAATACCGACTAAAATAACTATTAAAATTTTATACACTCGTACTTCGTGCTGTAACATTATAAGTTTTAAATAACAAATTTTTCGCCATTTCTAGAATTTACTGCCTTTTGAATCTCAACCTACTTGATGCAATGAAGAGAGTATTTCTAATTTGTTCATTATAACTTCTTTAGACGTAACAACGAACTTTATACTAAATTGTGTGTATAGAAAGTATAGATTTTATATAATTATGAGAAGGGAAATCAATAGTGTATTTTATTTATTAATAAAACTTAATAATAATATTTGTGTTCACTATCATATTTTAGTTAGTAGCCCCTATTTTTTATATTTACAATGCGTTAATACCGTCACCACAGGCTAAACAATCGACACATCTAATAGCCACAGACTAGCTATAAATCCATAGTATTTACTATTTGATATTGTGTATCGAAAAAACCCAAAAGTAATTCTTTTATAATGTGTATTTATATTTATTGTAAGACATATAATCTTAAAATTAAAATAAAAAGCACAATGACGTAAGTATTAGATATTTAATTTATTCAAATAGACATTCATATTAATTATATATTTAAAGTATGTAGAGTTTCCAAATTTTTAAATTTTTGGTAAGTATCTATAACACTGATTTAATATCCACTTATTAATGTTTAAACCTAAAGATATAAACATCGGTACATTTTGTTCGAAACATTAAGGTACACAGTAAATATCACTACAAAATTGAACAAGTTAGAAATAGTATAGATTTATCAAAGACTTATAATTAAAAGTGGTTTAAACACGGCAGTGGTTTTACAAGCCAAACGTACACTCTTATTTTAATACTGCACAATGCCGACATGAACTTGAGTAATCGGTGTTTCACCGTAAACGTACTTTTAGATAGGTACGTTTTCGGAAGCAAGACAAGAATGATTTCAAAGTACCTCTAAAACATTCACGACATCTCACTACTCTTATTGGTAAAGATCTGTTATTTTACCAGTTTATTAAAAAGACGTCACAACATTATATTGATTATAGTTAATTGATACGCCAAAAATCGATTTATTTTATCTAGATATTTTTCTTTCAATATAATTTCATTCAGAAACTCCGCACTACATTCACTCGAAAATCTCACAAAGTGAGCACACATAACTCTGATTCTAAAAAAACCAGAATACGTTTGAACCTTAAAGTTAATTACAAAATTAATAAATATATTATAAATAATTTAATATGACCTATTTATACAAAATCTGTAAAGTAGAAATGATATTTCGCATGACGCGTAACGATACATGTGGGTTCACTTACCATTTAAAATAAGATCGCTTATAAAAATAGATTGCACATAAAATTCGATACGAAAATATTGACAGAAAGATTTTAACCAAAAAATTAAATGGAAAAATTGGAAGTACACCAATAACTAAGAATAAATCGACTTATTAAGAACTTAGAAGCTAAATTCTTTCTTCACACTCAATAATAATCTCAACTATTCTAAAAAGTCGTTTAATATCTAGAATCATAAATTTTATTTCAAAAATGCTAAAAATATACGCAATGCTTCAGAAGAGTGCTACAATGATAAATTTTTTAGACTTTTATGGCCCCTGGCAGTAAAATCAAATGCCTAACTCATCTGCATCAAGCAGTTTACTGCTTTCCGTTTACCATCATATCTGGTGTTTCTGTAACTTTAAGTACATTTATAAGGTATTAAATTACGTCACATCAACTATATATCATATTTATTCCCACTAATCTATCCCAAATAATGACGTAGCTCTAATAAATCATTTGTTACTTTCATAGCAGTTATAACCCTAACATTTAAAACATTCTACTCATATTTATGGAAAAATTTTAGATGCGATATTTTTCTACACTAGAGACAACATTTAATTCAGGCTTTTAAGGCTATTGGTTTCATGGTGTTATCGTGAACCTAACTGACGAGTAAACGAAACTTTAAAATATTGTCAATTTTTAAAAAGTTCTTAAATCCTACAACCATGGCACTCAAATTATGTCTAAAAAAAGGAGGGACTTTTCACAACTGGTGATTTAAATTTTGTTTGTTTTATCGTGAGCAATTGTTTAATACGTATTTGATTTTCACAATCTCTCGATTCAGTCTTTAAATAAAACTAAACGTAATGCAAAAAACTATTGATTGGTGGAATGTGATTAAATAAATAGAAAATCAAACATCTCGATAACTGCAGTTCGATTGCTAGGTTCAATTGCCCTGAAGCTCATCACGACTTTTTACGGGAGAATTAGGGACCCGTTGCATCCTACGTAATAATATAATTAAACCTTTTTTGATTGTTTACTACCATAAACTACTTACTATGCATATGATTTCAACAGAATGTAATGTTATAACTGAAAATCTTATAACCAACTTTTTAATCTTGCTTCCCCCGTTAAGGACGAATTAAATTGGAGGATTGGAGTTCAATTTAAACATCCAATAGCGCTTTCTTATTCACTCCAAGCGCGCTTTGTAACTAGTTTTCCAAATCTCAGCAAGGGTTACCGCTGAATGGAAACGATGGAAAATACAAAGCGGAAGAGTGAAACGTTGGACGAGCGACCAGGCAACAAATCCGTAGAAATCTAGTTGAACCTGAAACAGTATTTAATAAAATTGCTATTGCATAACTTATGCAAGCAAAAAATATCGATTTATCTACTAATCAAAAAGTTAAAGGGTAAAATATAATAAAATCGTAGAGATGCTAATTACGTAAAACTATTTATTAAGAAAAATTTAGTATGTGCACTATTAACTATATCACCACTGATTCGATTTTCTATTTTCTCTTCTCCAAAGATATGCAAGTTTTCTCACTATGATTTCCTTCACCGAAAACATGTAATATATTGTAAATATCAATTGGGCACATAAGTTTTATCAGAAAATCTTTTGGTGCCTGCCTGGTGATTGAGCCTATGTCCCTCTGTCAAAGTGCAGATTTCCACTACCCTAGTTATAGTTACGTTAGTAATAACCGTTAATCGTTATATTTTTTCTTACTTAACCGTAACCTTTTTTCTTTCATATAACTTCTGAGAATTAATGCAAAAGCTTTTTGTATAACTAAAATTATAGTTTATAACAACACAACAGTTACGTATTATCCTACTTGATAATAACTTTGATGTGAAAAGTTGTTTATTTAAATATTTTTACAATCATGTAGAAACGGCTCAATTCATATTTGGCACTCTTTAGTAGCCTAAATTAACATAATATATTTAAAAGACCATCGGTCTCAGTACTGAAATTCACGAAGCCAAGGTAGATATATAATGTATAAATATATGGGACACTTACGCACACGATGATGATCGCAAGCATTAAATTTCTATGGTTATTAAATAAAGAAGTAGATGAAAATGATTACCGGATTAGCGAGGACTTTTTGAGCTTCGAAAGTATAAATAAACCACATGGTTACATTGCAGATAAGCAAAAATGTAACAGCCTGGCGAGCTGGCTTGCTGCGCTCTTGTTCGGGAAGATGGACTCGACGACGGGATACATCCGCAATAAATAACAATTGCAGAACAACCTAAAATGTAAACATTAATTATTTGTAACTGGTGGGCATAAAAGGTTCCCGAAATCGTAACATACTGATATATGATGATTATTGTAACGTACTAACCTGCAATACACTTAAGCATCCAGTGATCATGACTAAGAGATTCGGTTCGTGAGTGAATGCGCCCATTCCACCAGCAATTACACTGAACACAGCATAAACGAAGAGTCCAAATGCAGAAACCCGCAACAGTATGTCATTAAGGTCAGACTGCTCTTCGGCGCGAAACTTTAGTGATTGCACCCTGCGAAGAGGTTCGGTACAGGAGGAAGGATCTAAGCTCCATTTCATTTTTCTACCACTATTGATTTTAATTAAAAGAGGACAACCAAAGATGGTGAACATAAAGGTTAAACACAGAAACGTTTAGAGGAAAAATTAAAGTGTAAAAATACATTATTAACACCAAATATTTTCATGTGTGAAAGTGCATAAAGTATGCAGGAATTTATTGGAGCATTTAATTACGCATAGGAAGAAACCAGGGAAAGAATTATTCAAGGTAAAGGTCAGGGTTGAGGGAAAAAACAAAATATAAATAAGAAATGGGACACTAAAAAAGTAAATTAGAAACAGAACTTTAAACAAAAATCAACAACAACAAAAAATAGTAATTTTTTTAAATAAATTATATAATAACTACTCAGAACTTAGGCAACTAGTTAAGAAAGTTATTTACTGGAAAATTTTATTAAAAAATAATATTTTAATCAAAACAGAAATATCAAAATGTCATTAAAGAATATGTACTCACTTACTACATTTTATTCTTACCGAATAAATCCGATTAGTATAGCCAATATGGACAGCACCATCAGAGCGCAATGAGAAACATCAGCCAAGTAAATCGATAGACGCTTCAGTTCTTGGTGTCTTATGAGGACGAAGAAGAGAATCAAACAGATGAGAGAAGCGACGAGGAGTAGCAATCCACAGAAAAGTCCCTTGGACGCGCCAGCGCAGTCAACTCGATTGCCACGCTGAGCTGCTGCCAATGCTGCCGCCCTGCGGGACAGAACAGCTTCCAGACGTCTTTCCAGATCTTCATCGTTGGCCACGCTGTAACCAAACACAAACGCACACGTCAATAACGTATGCGATGGTTTTGGTATTAGTATAAAGCTATAGTATAAACTAATCGAGCAATGTTTGAAGAAACTACCGGGACATATACTCTATCCTGTATCAGCTAAACTGCTTGAACTATAAACTATGTTATTTGTTTGCCACGAATGAGTTTATTGAAATTGAAAATTGATATACACAATATTAGTATGAATAGATGAGTTCAAAATAATATAGTAAAAGATTATTTACCTAGGATATCGTCCGATATGCTTCCACATGACGTATATTACAGCAGCTCCAATTAACGAGTATTCAATTATAAATGGGTAGAGGTACGGAGCTGAATCCGAAACGATAGTACCCATTATCGGATTTCGGCCACAAACGGTAGAGTTGTCGATATTTGCAATCAACGCAGCGGAATTGACCGAATCGTAAGATTCAAATATTTCTGTAGAGTTGTTAGCTGTAAATACAATTTCTATTAGTATTAAAATATATTTTGAAATAAATCTTTCCATTATACTTGAAAATGAATTCAAAATCGTTATATCATCAAAACTAAACACAAACATGCGCTTACAAAAATCCGATTCAATAAATAAATAGTGCACCTAGACCTACTCGTGAAAAATATAAATTGCAGAATACGCAAAATAAAACTTCTATGGCGAGGAATTAAATGTGAAGTGGCTGTTACTCCGTCGACAAACCTGGTGAATGTGGTGGTTCGTCTACACGATATGTCCCAATAATATTCCCCCATTCATCTCTATCATCTAATGATCCAAAATTGCTTGTTGTCACCAGTGAGGACATTGTGCTTATTATCGGCTTCATAGTCGAAGAGTATAGCCACTGGAATACTTCCAACATAGCTGTTTGTGTTGGTGTAACTTTATCCGCTTCAGGCGTTATAGGTGCTATTGTGGAGGTTGTTATAAATGGGTTATCATTCGGCCATGCAATTTTGAGGTTCCGATCATATGCTACTCCACTATCATACCCGAAAGTAGATTTAATAGAGTCGGTTATTATAGATTTAGGTGCCGAACCGCCACCAATTTTATGATACTGTGAGAAAGTAGTCGCTGAAAAGTCAGTCGAAGGTAAATTTAATAATGCACATGCAAACCTGTAAATAATTAAAACAGGGGAACTTGGAAGATCCTGAATAATAAGTAGAATTTTTTAGACTACTTATACTTACTTGTAGATGAAGTGGTTGTGGGTAACGCTGTCGACGTTATTGTATTTAATATTTGTTCTCCAGTAGATTTTGCAATAGTGGCTGCTGTAGTGGCAATTGTTGTGGTTGCAGTAGTAACAGCTCCAAAAACTTTGCCTGAATGTCTTAGGGTGTGTTTGCGGATGACTTCTGTGCACAAAGAGTTTGAGTTTAGTACATTATGAAAAATTTTATTGCTTCAAAAATAAAAACATACTTCCAAGTACACCTTCTCCGGAAACTCCTTGTGGATTCTTTACGTGATAGTCAGTAATTTCTTTTAAAGACTCTAGCACCAATGTCCGTATCCATACGCAAATATTGGTGGCAACGACGTGCATTAAACCAAACCGTGCGATAACTTTAAATCGATGTATATTTAACTGTAAAAAAGTATTATATTAGTTAATTTGATAGCTAAATTTATGAAAATTAAAGAAAAGTCGTTACTCACTCGTGAATTCATGAATATAAAGTACATTTGCATAAAGGTAAAAACCATTTGTAGCACTGGGTTAACACCTTTTAAAATTAAGTAACATGGCGAATCAAGAGGCAATTCGAAGAATGTTCCGAACTCCAATCCATTATAAATCATAGTACCGAGGCCAAATGCTGTAAATTAGGATATTTTAATTTTTCTTAAAAATAATTAACATAAATAATAATCAAGGCATCAATACAGGTCATAATATATATCTTTCCAATACTAAATATTGTCTTACCAATGGCACCGATTCTGAGGAAAAAACTTCCATGGCTGTGTTCATTTTGAGAAGTCTTGCGACGGCGCATAGGTCTTGCCACAGGGCCTGCTTCAAGCTCCACCACATCTTGTTGCTATAAAAATTTATTGACAAAAATATATACACTGCGAAAAAAACAATTTAAATTTATCAGGCACAAAAAGAAATGTTGACTTTCAGATGTTTTTTTTGTTATCTTGCAGTATATGTATCTAGTATCCAAGTATCCAAGTCATAGACGTATTTTATTTTAAAAGTAAGAGATATATCCGATGCGATTTATTTAAGAGTTACAGTAACGAAGTAAATACGGTGAAATAGGCAACTAAAGAAGCATTGTGCATACATTTTGTACACATATGTTGCAAACAATCAATATACAACAGCACATCCAAAGCGTTTTGGTGGTCTTAAATCACACTAATGATAAAGCAGGATTTTTCTAAATACACCTCACCTGTTCGGAGGCAAAATATTGCGCCATTTGCAATTGTTGTTGTCGAACTTTATCACGCATCTTACGGGGATACACCTCCTGTCCAAATGATATGGAAAAAACAAAAAGTAGGCAGCATAAACAAAAAAGGATCATGCGCCAGTAACGTCCTAACAAAGCATTGACAAATACGTAGTTTCTGTGATAAGCCGATAAAAACTGCGATAGTGCGCTAATATAAATCACCTTTTTTGTCACCCTAATGTAGTAAATAAAAATATTTGAAAATAACAATAAATAAAAGAGTTATTTAAAACAAAACAACATTAAGAAGAGACTGTTAATATGATTAATGTTATGAACAATGTATTGGATGTGCTGATGATGTGCTGCGGGCTAAATATGAATTGCACGCACCTGAAATTGACTTTGCTTTTTGCTTTCTTTGGTTTTGTCTTTCCCAGCATCGTCTTTCTTATCCTTTTCTTTATTTTTCCCATCTTTCTTGCCATCCTTTTTTCCGTCCTTGCCATCTTTTCCATCTTTAGCATCTTTGCCTTCTTTGTCTTTGGTCTTCTTTTCCTTTTCTTTCTTCTGCTTCTTTTCCTTTGGTGGGGGTTTTGGTTTCGGGGGACTCCCACTGCAGCATGCGCTTTCTAGAATTTATATTATCATAAGAAATATAGGAATATACGAATTCTCATTTAAAATAGACGATAAATAATATAATTACCTTGTAGAAGAAAGCAGAAGACATATAGCAGGAACAATATACTCATGCCATATAAATATGTGAAAAATCCTTCATAGTAATAAAGGGGTAGGTTATGAGTAATGACGTCACTGACAACGTATGCAATACACACGACCACCAACAGTTTTGCATATATGAAGCTGGAAATGATGAACAAAGAAGTTCTGTAACAAATAAAACGGAGTCAATATTTAGTTGTTGGAAAGCGATAAATATAAGTTGATATATATGTCTGTCTGTTACACCTTACAGCTAATCCGCTTGACCGATATTGATGAAATTTGGCATAAAAGCCCCGTTTTTAATGTAGGAACTGGGAACATAACACAAATTGCATTGTTGAGGGTACTTAAACTTACTTATTGAGATTATTAAGGAATTATCTCAATGCTTTTCCGTGGCGGATCGGTCTTGGACAGATAAAGAAATCAGCTATTTGAAATTACACACCGGTAATAGCAAAGGCATTAAAAAAATTGACTTTCGGACATTTAAAGTATGACATTTAACAAACCAAGTATTATATGTATAAATCAATATATATTTTTAAATATTGTAGAACTGACAAAATAAAGATACTTCAAAATTCAGAAAAAAATATTAAGACTAATTATTCGGAATGTGTTTGTGGAATACTAGGTCATATAGAAAATGAAAGTCGAGTACAAGATGGAGGTCCACTAGAAAATGTAAATTACAAAGTTACATCAGTCGGGTAGTAAACTGCCCTAGTAACATATAATCCTAATGGATTATATGTTAACTAGGGCAGTTTTAAACACAACTAAAACGTTTAAAAATCAAAGGTTTAAACACATTTCAAATGTTACAATATATAAATTTAGGATAAATAAAAACAAATGCTAAAATTTTATTATCTATATATTTACTAACTAACTAACTACTTTAAATTTAAACTAAAAATCTAATAAAAAGACCTACTTTTTCGATGGCTTTGGTTGGACGCATTTCAGTTCCATTTCTTTGTTAGCTGTATTATGTTTTTCGGCAATGGCGATGTCGCTGCCTTGCTGTCGATGTTGGCCAACAGGCAGAGTCGCCATGTTATCCACAACATCGAGCTCCACTGTGGCCACCCTCACCTCAGTCTCAGCAGGCAAGTGCCTATCTTTCCCCATGGCACTTCACTAAATTTGGGTTCACTTCACATAAAAGTGGACATAACACTAGATTAAGGATTCGGAACAGTATTCAGAAGGATGTGAAGGGATTCGAGGAGCCTTTTTAAGGCAAACGACTCCGGAAGCACAAAGGTGCGGCTTTGCTCTGTATCCGCGGCTGGAGTGCGCCGGGAGTTGCGCAGAAATGGATGCTGCGCATAAGATCACCGAGATCAGGGGCGTCAACTACGCCCCTATATTGTAAATTGCACTCTTAATACCAAGGGGGATTTTTATTATATTGCCATGGGGTGACTGTGAGGGGACCACTTGGACAGTACAAAGAAAGTGCATTGTGTGTTATTTTGAATGGAATTCAAAAGAAATTGCTCTCTTTAACTTTTACGAAACAATTGTTAAATACTAACGAATATTACAGGACAACGCTTAGTAATAGAAAGTTTTAATGACTTAATGAAAATATATTGGAGAACTAAACATTCTATAATAGCCCTGTAATTAAACGCATGGCATTTAGTACATAAAAACATTAACGATTACGTATACGTCAAATTGAACTATAAATAGTTCGTTGAGCAATACATAATATTCAATGGAGAAAATATAAATGAACACGGAAGTTAATAAATGGCAGCCCTAAATCTGGCAGCGAGCGGTCGATAGTGGCGCGTCTCCCAGTAGCTACAAGAGGCTGCGCGACCCAGTGACCCGGCCCAAGATGAGAACATTCAAAATCACCCGCAGTTCGTTATCAGCATTGTGTTGCGCGCCAACCCTAGTTAAGATCTCATAAAATGCACACGCCTATATAGGTTCAATGTCCGGCTATTAGTCGTATATTACAGCTAAAAGTCATATAATAGGAGTCTCGAAGGATGAAAGCGTCGCGCATGCTCGATCCAGATTGAATAGTGACCGTAACGGGTCGCTGAACTCTATCAAAAGCACAACACACGCTACTCTCTCACCCACTTTAAATGGCTATTGGTCAAGCACGAATTAAACGAAAAAAGGATTTTATTGGAACTGGAAACCCGCTACAGACAAGACATATACACATTTAAAAATTTTAATTTTTTATTTTGTTGGCTCTGGAATATCACGATAGACAAGAAAAATCCTTTTTTCTAGTATTTTATTCGTCCAAAATCCTACGATAGAAAAGATACGATGGATTTTAAAATTCGAGGATTTTTAACTTTAACTTAGTACCTACTTAACCACAATATCATTTAATAATAAATCATGAGTTAGATGTGAGATTCAAATACACTAACATAAAAAAATAACCATTTCTATCCTAAAGCTCTCGATTTAAAAAAAAAATCTCGATTTTTTCTGTAAGTTCATTCCCAATTGCCAAGATCAGATCTGACTTAATTTTTAGAAAAAATAATTTTTATTATCCTTCTCAGAAGTTAAATGTGAACGTTTTTTAGAAGATTCTTTTCTAGTAATCATACATCTTTTTATATAGTTAAAAGTTTTCTATTTGTATTAGTTGTAGTTTCGAATTCCGAGCAGAACCTTCATAGTTTATTTTATTTGTTGTTTTTTTTTTATTTTATTTGCGAACATTGTTACAATGTCATATAATTTTTGCAATCTATCATCGGTCCGATACCTAATTCCTAATTGATGAGAAACTGCATAAAGTTGACACTTATATTTCCAAGAATCTAACTTTTATTAGCTTACAATGGCAATCTTTTTTTAGTCTTGAGAATTACTTTAAGAAAGTGCTGGATATAACTGTAGTGCAAAGCACCGTTGGATCACCTTATAGCTACAATCTGTTCTTGAACTTTTATAGAACTTAATTTAAATACTCGTTCAAGTGTAAAACAGTGAGGGTCAAGTAGTAGTCAAAGTAGTAATTACCGCTATATATACTTGTATATTTAAATAAATATATGGGACACTTAAAAACACGGTCGTTCTTGTCCAAAGTAAGTAACTTAATACTTGTGTAATGGGTGACGGACAACTGGTAAATATGCTACATATATAATTTTAAATACATACTTAAATAAAAATATACACGAAGGCTCGAAAAAGCAATAATTTTTTTAAAGAAAATGTTGGCCCTCGGCGGGAATCGAACCCGCGACCCGCGGAGTTGAAGGCAGGGGAGCTGCGCCAATGGGCCAGTCCAAGCCAAAATATTTTACATTTAATTATAAGGATGAAGAAACAACAAAGCAGCGTCAACTAGTAATCAGACGTATTTTAATAACCTGTTATTTAACTACTTGCTTCGGTATGTGAGATTTCCGTATGCAGTTCGATACTGTGCACCAAATTTCATTTAAATCCGTTCACCCTATTTGCATAATTGAATATCAAACTAACTTTCACATAATTAAAAAAAATAATTACTCGTTAAACGGATGATTTGATGAACTATTTGATTTCAATAAACTAATAATATTTGTATTTCTTTATAATTTCATGTTTTTATGTTTATAATAACTTGTACTTAAGGCTAAAATTAGAGCGGTTATTACCTGTTGTGCAACTTGACATATGTATTTAGTTTAGAGAGCATTAGTTTAATTATCGGTGTTCTACTTCTTTAGTTGATACGTTAAAATCGTCACATGCCTTCTAAATAGCAGCTTGTGAAACCGGTTTAACTTTATTTGGACTAAGCTAAGAAATTGTATTCTTAGGAGCTAGGATTCATATTGCAAATAGTATGTCATTGAACTGTTAACAATTTACACCATCAATAAGCAAAACCTGCCACTAATTTTAATTAGGTAGACAACGTGTTAATTTAAGCAATGTTTAATCCTGTCAATGACATAATGTCGGTATAACCGACCTTGTAGGTTCTTGCATACAATGCATCATAACGACGCTTTATGGCGTCTGACTTTTAAGAAGCCATATACAGACAGACGGAAATTAGGTACCTCACGTAGCTATACTTGATGTTATCACAAAGTTCCGTGTGTTAAGGGTTTGTACATGAGACATTTTTCACATAGTTAAATTAATGAAGCCCACAGTAGTGTGGGCTTCATTAATTAAAATCCGATGGGTAGCCGTCGGATATAGTTAATTTTTTTTTTTACTATTATTGTGATAAAAATCATACCAAATATTATATTAATGATTCGTATTCATTCATGGCCTGAGTGTAATATCAACAAGCAATTTATCCTGAATATTGTTATGTTTATTGTCTAGTTTAAGAGATAAATCAGGATTTGCACATTTTGAGCAGCATCACAACAAGTTTGAGCAGCATCACAAAATATTAAAGTCACTCAATTGTCAATACTTAATTCGTTTATTTATCAGCAAAAGGCATACTTGGGCAATTTTTAACGCCACCACGTAACAATTTAAAAGATTTTAGAATTAAAGAGATTGTTTTAAGAAAACAAAAACTATGACGTAAACGATATTAAATTTTTTATTTATTTAATCGAACGGACGTTGCCTCAATTTGTAAATGAATTCGCACGTAAAAACTGAATATTACAGATTTATCGTCCTAACAAAATATTTGAATAACAAACATTTGTTCACGTCTTTCATTACTATTGATAAGACGTACTAAGATCGACAGTAACGTTATTAATGAAACATGAGGAATAATGACGTAATTATGAAATATATTATGTAGCATCTTTATATGACTTTGTTGATTATTTATTTTGTTGTTAAACATTTTTTCGTGCACCTAAAAAAATCGTAAATATTAATAAAGCTCATGAGTTCTTATATAAAACTTATAGATGTCCGCAAAACTTTTGCACGCACTTTCACCGTTCAGCCGTCACGTTTATACGCCGTAGATAATTATAACAAGATCCGATATAAAAGTAACGTCTGTTACTATCCCACCGCCGGGTATAAGTCTTTTGGAAAGAAGGGACTCCGCAAATGCCCACCACGCTGCTCCAGTGCGGATTGATAGGTCAGACATATCCCTGTAATTCTCATTCTGAGATATGCAGGAGATATATTTTATCTCGTGACCTCTGGAAAGGGTCACACGGTCGCATCTCTGGGTTATCACAGCTTATATCTAAAAATATTTACTTAGTTTACTTTTCAATAGGGATGGTAGATTTTATGTTTCGCAAATATTGTAAAACGATATGGCATCTAGTTTTGTATAAAAGTGCAAAACAAAGGTAAAGTTTTCTCTAAGTTATGGAGCCAATCCCTTATTATCATGGGACATCCATTTCGAGATTACACCTCATCGGATCGACGCAACTCATGCTTTCGTTGTAAAATGTACCCTATTACGGTTGCATTAAACAAAATTTACAATATTATACTTTCTTCGCACGTGTTCTATCGATGTAGATATGTAGGTACCATTAATCGATTGTCCATCCATTCAACGTGGATGTGCTTTGATTATTACTTCCTGTCCTTAATTTATTTTTAAATTGTCTATTAGTTTTTTACCGGTTTCAAATGTCCCCTATGATTTAATAGGTCAATTTATGACTCGCCTGACCAATGCGCTAAATAAAAAACTAACAGTATAAGTATCGGAATTTAACGAACTTAACGTCTATTAATTAATTGCTCAATAATTTATACTAATGAAATAATATATTGTAATTATTGTGGTATATACAAATTTTGATCATTTTTTTTATATTACCAGAAAACCTTTCACTGTCTCATTTATTGACCCTTCCCTTTGCATTGGGTGCCTCATAAAACTTTGTTATCTGTAGCAATTTTATTCGTTGTCATTCGTGTTAAATAACCATATAGTTCGCGGCTTTAAATAATGCACATCGAGGCTTAGAGAGGGAAATCAGCTAGATTCTGCTTCATAGAGCATTGTCTTTGTCGCACAGACTGACGAACTCGTGTGAAACGTCATATACTCATTGAGTGACAGTGACAGCGCTCTACGAAACCAAACTGGCCGGTTGTTTCATTCTAAGCATCGTTGTGCATTATTTAATGCCGGGTACTATACATAGAGTATAATTATATAATCGCCGTATAAATATCATTTAGTTGAAGGTGTATGATGTGATATATTATAAACACTTTTCACTTTGTTTTCATTACTCGTTTTACGTGAATTCCAGACATATTTCATATTTTGTTAAGTTTTTGGTTTCTCTAAAATCCAATTATGATTCTAGGAGATAAGCAGCTTCGGTTATTTTCCCTTGAGATAAAATGAATGGTGAATTATACATATCAATTCGGGACAGAAGTTTATGGTAGACAACTCAGAAGTGCCTGCATGGGACTTGAACCTGCGAATCTTTATTAAGATTCAAGTGCCATTGACCATTGCTACATACCGCGGCTTATAAAACTATAATGTTATTTTAATCGTACATTGATACACAAAGAGTTTTTTCTGAAGTCTAGGCAAGACAGACTAAATATGACAGATGATTTAATCTTGATTGAGATAGAAAGATTAAAATAGGCACAGGAAAAATATGCGTTTAAGTATGTATATTCTAAATAGGCGTCACCAGTATAGAAAAACATTATCTTGACAAACTATTAACTACGTTTTATTACTTTCTTAACGTTTTTTTTTATCGAATTTAGTAAACGCCTACTTTTATTAATTACTACAAAAGACTTATTTTAAGCGATTTTAGCCTAGTCGACACCTTTTTCGTATTTTAACATAAAAAACCGTTACATTTAATTTTAATAACACTAATCACCATCAGCTACAACTAATGGAAGTTTTCCATTAGTTTAAGAAATAGCTTAAATTTATAGCTCTTTTAATTCATTACTTATTAATATATATATTTTTTAAGGGGAGGTAGCCAGCGGTGACACCGTGCGACTTTTTTGAGGAGGTCAAACCCCAGGCAGGCATGTGAGTTTTTCTATTATAAACTTATGTGTCTAATTAATAATTGAAATTTATCACACGCATTTCGTTGAAGGAAAACATCGTGAGGAAATCTGCATATCTCTATAGAATTCAAGGGATATGTGCGAGCTACCAATCCACCTTGTAGCAGAGTGGTAGGTAGCCAAAAACGGAGAGAGGAGACTTATGCCTAGCAGTGGTATAGTAACAGGCCGTTACATTACTTTTACATGCTATATTGTTTTTTAAATAAGAAACACAATTTTAACCATAGATAGTTGTAATCATCAAGAATGATTCAAAAGCCTAACTAACTTAATAATAAACTATTTTAAATAAGATAAAGCTTACTTGGCATTTTTCGGTTTAGTGTCAGGTTGACAGCAAGCTCGGTATCGAAGCACTGCTTCTGTGGGGGTCAGGGCATCGGTTTCATCCGCCGGCGCTTCGCACTCGTCAGTGACGAGAGGCGCGCGCGCCGGCGATGTATGCGATCCGTAACCGTCGGAATTCAGCTGAAAGAATAAATCACAAAATTATTTTTGTGGTTTAAGTTAACCTAATTATACTCTCAGATCAGTGGAAAAATGGAAGAGTTTTGCCAAACAATCAAATGAAACATTCTAAAAAGAAAAGTTATGGAAATGCTTTAAATACATATATCGTTAATAAGGTCGAAGAATACGCCCGAATCTACTTTCAGTGAAGGCAACTATATCGTCAATAAGGTCGAAGAATACGCCCGAATCTGCTTTCGCTTGAGGCGACTATATCGTTAATAAGGTCGAAGAATACACCCGAATCGAATTTCGTTTAAGGCGACGATCTGTATTTTTTAACCGCATAGAGATAAGTAGTCAATATGTGTCAAAAAATAATCAGAAAAAATGCCCTACTTTGCACGCATGCATGCACTTTTTAAAAAAAGGTGATGAGACATTAGTTGTCCTTAAATTCAATAGCACTTTACGTAAATCAAATATCTATTATGTTCAGTGTAACCTAACTTTTAAGACTATATTCACGGTTAGAGTTCACCGGATTTGGCATCACTATGAATATAAGAATAATCTCAAATACTGCGTAAGCACAATGATGTTACGAATTCTTCAAACAGACAAAACTTTTTAATCGACCTACAAAGTGATAAAGCTCGCACATTTTTAACTCATTTTCCTCACTCTATCTCTAGGTTCATTGTAACCTACACGTCTATCCAAGTTATAAAATAGGTGTTTTAATATATGTAACTTAAAATACTAATCAAAAATTATAAAACAAAACAGCTAAATGTAACATAGCTTAAAACCAATGACCTAAGCTTAAAAGAGTCGTTCGAGCTCATATGGGAACATAATCAAAGCCTAACCACAACCCCGCAGTCCGTAATACATGCATGGATAATGGTAAATAAAATATAGTTATTAATATAACTGTAAAGTAATTTTAAAATTATTTTTTAATAGGTCGAGTACAGTTCAATCTGTGCAGTTGCTGTACGGAGCTTGCGTGAAGTTAGTAATTAAAACATGGAATGAATATGAAATATGAATCGCGGCGAAAAATACAGGTCAAATCGTACAGACGAGCACTTGTAGTGAATAAGGTATTCACCAGTTTAAAATGAGCTTAATAAAACCACGGAAACTTACAAATATTTGCATTTTGCATTCATATCCAATAGTTAGTAAAGATAAATTGATAACAATGGAGCCTCGAAGAACTACACAAAAAACAATTAAATAAAAAACTAATTTGTTAAATGAGAAGACTTATGGCCAGAATAGTGTTGCCATAACACTATTCTGGAAGCAGCAGTTTTAAGATTACGTAATTCAATTAATAAACGTGGTTTATCTTTATTTATAAGTTTGTGGGTATTAATTAACTGCCTACTGAAGACCTGATATAGCAATTTTATTCGTAGTGTTACAAGAACCTTTTTTTTTCGAACTGACTGTATGCTGTATGCTGTATGCTGTATGTGTTACGGCTTTTACATCGTCACCGGGTGGGACGGGCGAACGCAGAAGCATCGCCGAGGTTACGAAATGCAGAGAGTAGAGCGCAGAAACTCTACTCTCTGCAGGGCGACGCGTAGTGGAGTGGCTGATGGTATGACTTTGATGAGTCATTGCGACGTCAAAAGGGTGGCGAGAAGCCACGACCGACCGACGTCAGAAAACTGGGATCTCGTCTTCGCCGGCGAAGACGCTGTGTGTGTGTATTACGTGTGTCTGTGTTTGCGATCGTTATTTGATCGTCAGGGTCATTCAGGACGTTTTTTGGTACAAGAACCTGACATAACGAACGTTCAAGAAGAACACTAACATCCAATAACATCGTAAAGAGTACTTGTCGAGTTGTTGAAAAGGTTTCAATTATTTATCATTAACTAGCTGACCTTACAAACGTTGCCCTGTCTTAACTATTTAAGTGAGGAATGTCTCTTAAATTTTCTAATGTTACGCTAAACTCATAAAAAATTTCTCTCATAAAACTTCCTCCTGACAATTAACACAACAAAAAGAATTAGCGTAATTGTTCCACCGATTCACGCGATCCGTAGACCAAGGGAAATAAAGGATTTCAATTGCCAAGTAAGTTATAGGTGTTTAAAATGTGCACAATTGTGATGTGTTCATGGTACCAACTTTGACGATAGTGCCGACCTGTGGGTCGGTAATCGGTTCAGGCTGCACACGCTGGTCTCTCTCAACTCCGTCGGCTGGCGCGCCCAGCAGCCGCTCCTTCATCTCGTGGATGTAGGGGCAACGCTGCATCGCGATGTAGAACTCGCGAACGCGCACCTGTCATCATAAAATTCAATTTAAATACAATAATATCTAAGTTACGTCTATAATAGTGAAGCAGAAGAATAAATCCATCCGACTTATATGTTTGTCCGTTGCTACATGAAACGACAACAGCAGGGTAATTTCTCATCTAACTTAATATTTCAATATTGTTTCATCAGAAGCTCGAAAGTGGTTTTAAACAGAGATCGTTCATCTATTAACACAACATATTTTTACATTTATTACATCATAGTAATTGTGGCGTAAAAAATTATTTAAGGAATCTTTGGTCTTCTAAAATTTCGTAGGAAATAAATTTAGTGATTTAAAAAAAGGAGTTTTTCTCTACTGTGTCAGATAAACCTCTAATATAATGTACGTACCCGTACACCGTATTATGGGCGCTTTCAGGGAAAATCCATCCATTTAATAATATAAATGTGAATGTTTATTATTTTGATGCTTAATTTCTAATCATGTAAAAACGTTTTAAGGTTTCAATAGGTACGAAGATATTTTTAACCTTAATTAAATCATAAGACGTGTCATCCAGATCCTGAGGAATTTGCTGGATGGAGTTTTTTAACCAATATAATTTGTGAATGATGACTATTTTCATATGACCTACCAGCGACACGACTAAGTCAGTAATGGCGATAACATTAAATTTTTGTACCTTGTTGTCAGATAAATCGATCGTAAATCTGTCCATATCCATTTAAAAGTAATTTCTACAAACACTGCATTCAAAATTCAACTCTTAAAACGTAATCTTCTGAACATAAATTGTCATGACTATAACAATGAGTATGATTTATATTAAAACTGACAATGCTGACATTGATTGCTACCCGACCTTAATCTTAGATAGTCCATACTCTACCAAAACATTGAACTTTGAAGATCTGATTGATCGTTTTCCTATGCCCGATGGCAATTTCAATAATGTTAAATCATTCACGAATCAAATTTATTTAATTGCAATATGTAAAAAAATAAATAAATATCGCATTATTAATATTTTCATAACATTTTGATAATGCAACATAAAACGTGAAAGTAAATAGGATCCTTCTAAAGCTCTGTGAGCTTTGTAAAGATTCATCTACATATGTAATGCTGTATGAAGAAAAAATAAGGTATGTCGGCGACTCCTCAATCATAACGATACTATTTAGCAGGCAATCACAAAAAAGCATTGTAGTGCCTTGTAAAAAAACAATGAAATGAGGTTATCTAAGTGATAATTCATTTATATGCATTAAATAAATAAATAAATTTGATGTTAAACAAAATGATAATTTTAAACTTTTTTACGTGATTCCAGCAAGTGCCTTTTAAATCATATCATGCCTATGTATGTAGTACCTAAACGAAATACTGTTATGTGTCTGAAATTGATATAATTGACGGCTTGACATTAATACGTGGTATTTTAATCAGCTATTCGTAAATCCGCCAAATATTTATCTAACCGTAATTCGGATAGGCATACCTACTAAAATGCTGTTACGGTATACTTATGTCAATTAGTGCTCATTTCGCGTACAATAACAAGCTGACAACCTGTTCAGTGACACTAAAATACTGGTAACCAGTTTCTTCGTTATCATAACAAGTCCAATATTAGATATTAACAAAATATGTTTGTTACTTATGAGAACTGTAGCTAATAACCAGTATATTGTGCGCTTCGGTGATAGACAGAGAGATCACAGAGTAGTGATCATCGACCAGAGCATTAAGCACAGATACCGTTATAAGTTTTACTTAAAGTGACATTTCTTTTTTTTATTATCGTTGTTCTTCGATCTAGAATACTAGAGTAGCTGGACCCGCGGGTTCACCCACCCGAAATCTGTGTTTTTTCAATTTTTTTCTGCGTAAATCCCGACCTTGCAGAAATTCTAGGAAAGGAAATTATCTGTATCCTACAACCTCCTCTATCTTCGAGTGAAAGTCCCATCAAAACCCGTTCCCGAGAATGTAGTATCAACATAAACCTTCCTCAAGAATTGCATTATTATTTAGGAAAAAATGTACAAAAATCCGTTCAGCTTCTGTTTATCAGGCTATCAGTTAATCCGCGCTCTTGCGATTAGACCTCTCGAACTTACTTCTACTAATCCACTAACTACCTATAATATAATATGTGATTATTAATAGAATCAATGGTAATGAATTTCTTCCTCTTTTTGTAAGGAGTATATTTCCACATGAGCGATAAAGTTTTATAACTTTTCAAAGTTCTTTTAAAAGTCGTATATATTTTTTACTAGATTCTAAATACACTGACTGCAAATACAAGTTTTAATTTATTTCATGAAGGTTTAAAAATACACGGGACATTTTAAACTATCATCGCTATTATAAATACTCCACTGGACGTATGAAATTTTCTATTCATGAAATAGCAACGGTAGCTGATTATATTGCGACCGCCTACATTTCCCTTTTCCTCCGGAAAATCTTTCCACCTAACAAACAAGGATACGTGTCGGATTCACACATGAGCGCGCTTTTTATTCTTTATATTACATATAAAATAGAACACACATTATCGTTGTAAAAGAATGGGGGTTCGCGATAAAACTGTAAGGTTAACTTATCTGTATCATACATGTATCATATATATACCGTAAACATACAATGACTTGTTTCATGAGCGGACAACAAAAGCACAAGTAAGACCGATGTTGATTAAAAACAGCACGGTTTTGATCCCAATGAGGATATACATGTTTTGAGTAGAATAGTGGACAGTGGCTGTTTTTGTCGAGAGAAATGCTCGAATAAAGTTTCGTACACATTTAAATGTCTTAAATATTGATATTCAATAAAAAAAAGGGTAGGGTTAGATTGTACACCAAGGGACGGATGCGAAGGTTGTACGAAGGTGCTGGATTAAAGTGGCATAATAGTTTCTGACATAGAATGCATGGTTAAATCTATGTCAACCAGACAAAGTGCATTAGATTAGAAGAAGAAAATCTTTAAAAAATTTAACTTTTGTAATATAAATACAGGAATATGCGAAATCATTGCCTATGAACGTACATCTGTTTTTCTCTTTTTACTAGTAGCTTTTAAACATGCTGACGTCATCCAGAAGATTCGCAATCCCAGCGCATTAAAGAACATAATTGACACTTGTTTATTTCACTTTCTTTGTTATTCGGCTATTATAAAAACGTATTCAAGTTTAACATTCTCAACATAAAATAACTTTTGCTATAAAATGAATACATCTTTCATCTTGTAGTTTTACATTAAATTTGACATCGCGCGGATCATCTCACCGTAATAGTTTAAATAAATTATTTGCATAAGCATAGGCCCGCTGTTAAGGCATATTTACATAATTCCCTCTTCTATATTATAAATATATTGTTTTTAATTACATTTTGTTTTTATTTATTTAAACTGCCATGAGCAGTATTCATAGTATAGCGATAACTTAGTGTAAAGAGCTCATGAATAAGTGCCCCGGATGGGTTCGAAAGGAGTCGGACTAACCCAATAAAATTAGACGTGAGTATAGCCGGTGTCTATATATTAACTACGTTTTGTGTTATGAGAACGTAAAGGGGTTGTAGCTGTAGCTATTTTATTAACTCATATATAAAATATCGGACCTGAAATTTATAAGACAAAATTAAACTTAACTCTTTACTTAAACGGCGATATGGCTTACGCCCTTGTTTTTTTTTAATGACATGGTAAAGCTTTTACTTGTTAAGACAAACTTTTCAACGACTGCAACCTTGACTTTGACATAGACTTAACACAGTAGAGTTCTAATAAAATTCGTGGAGAAGCATCATCATGAGATAGACTCCACGACAAAATCGCAAAGCTTTGCGATTTTGTCTATCTCCTGATGATGCTTCGGTTGCGGGGCGAAACGATTGTTGAGTTTGTGATAGTGAACCTATGTAGTGCTTGTGTATTGTGGTGGAAGTGGTGGAGGTTTGTGCATGTGTTTTTACGAATCCTGCACGTATCGGGTATGAAAATACTGATAGTCTACTATACATTAAACACTATATATATTTTCTATTTACTGTATCGCGGATTATAGCAAAATAATTTTATTATTACTTTTGTATTATGGATCTCCGCAAAGTAACGCCTAATTCTATAAATTATTCAGTAGAGTTCTTTTTGTTTTAACTAACACATTAACATTGCCTTTATCAAAAAAATCGTACGTTTCGTTGTTTGCCTTGCGTTGGTAAAAAGTAATTTTAAGAAAGTAAATGCTAATATAAGTATATAACTATTAAATATATATATTCTAAATACAGACTAATAGTGTCTTCAAATTGCTAACCCGAGTTATGCAAGCTTTACGCAGTTGTAACAGAATTTCTTCTAAATAGGAGACCCACCAACAGTAAGTAATAAATTATTGCACTTAAATATAAAAACTTATGCAAAACGACATGATTATTGTGGACTTTGCAAAAATTTCAAGCATCTTATTCAGTAGAACAGAATGAAGCAGATATTATGAGTAAAATGAGATTACAAACCTGTGCCAGCTTTCGGGTTTATTATTAGACCGCTTATGATATCGTAAAATAATTTACTACCAAAAATTTATTTGTCTTCTAAAATTAAATTTAATTGGGTTACTAGAACATGGTCATTGTAATGTAAATTGAAAATTGTAAACCAAGAAAAACATATATATTACACTATAAAAAAGTAAATAAAGTAACAGCCTGTTACTATGCCCACTGCTAGGCTAAGGCCTCCTCTCTCCCTTTTTGGAGAGAAGGATTTGAGCTAAGACCTACCACGCTGCTCCAATGCAGATTGGTAGGTTACACATAACCCTGGAATTCTCTAGAGATATGCAGGTTTCCTCACGATGTTTTCCTTCACCGAAAAGCGTGTGATAAATTGCAGTTATCAATTAAACACATAAGTTTTAATAAAAAAACTCATGGGTGCCTGCCCGGGGTTTGACCCTATGTCGTCTCTAGAGAGTCGCATGGTCTCACCGCTAGGCTATCACAGCTTATACACACTATATTATACTAGAGTATATATTACACTATAGTACCATTTAATGCATAATCATGATCACCCTCCTGCCCTTATCCTACTATAAGTGAGTTCGGCACAACATGTTATAAACATGTTGACACATGATTCGGCTACGTATTTTACGACACTTCGGTAAGAAAGAGGGTGGTCTATTCTACGCACCCGGATACCACACGGCATAATTACTAATATGCCATAGCCACCACCGCGAAAGTAATGAAAAAATATATATATTGATTTATTTATAAATTTTTAATCACACCTTGTTAGCAACTTGATATTGAAGACTATCTATAATTAAATATAAAAGCTCTAAATAGAGCTGAACTGATAGCATATGATACATATTGTTATGAAGATATAAAAACGATTTGTAGTCTTACAAAAAATCTGAAACAAGAAACTATATATTTCGTATAAAAATTATTTCTACAAGAGATTGACACCGCATACGCGTTTTCCTTTCGTACTCGTTTTGAGACGTACAATCGATTCAGCAAAATGAGGCCATTAGGTCACTGGACCGTGCAGTGACAGAAACTTAACAAGGCTTAACACACGTATAATTCTGTAACACATATCGTCTCAATCGACAAATAGTCACAGATTGGTTGGTTGGTGGTTATTGCTCTTAATATCATAAACCTGTTGTCCGTCAACTGTGTTAAGTATTGTTTATATTATCACTAGCTGATCCGGTGAACTTCAATGAATGGTGTGTTACCTTTTAGCTGAACTAATTTAGGCTTTGATGAACGTAATACAATGACAGAAAAAAAATTTCTGAATGCTCGCGTAAATGTTAATCATTTGTCATTATTTCAGTACACATGCATAAATATTTGAGGAACTTCTATGTATCTGCTTAATGCACTTTTCAACCTTTTTAATTGATTTAAAAAAATACAGACAATAGTTTATTCACCCTTTTTCAAAAGTTTACACAAAATACATTTATGAACGCATGCATAAATGTCAATCATTACTTACAGTATTCGACAGAATGACAACATATGTTTGACAGGTACGAAATCAATGAACATTTATTTATTTTCATAATTATGTTTTCGACAATTTTTCATTGTTTTTTAAGATGTATTCTGCTTTTCGGGGCGGAGACAAATCCAACGAATCAAAAACCATGAAAATTGGTTCAGCAGATCTCGAGTTATAAGTGTTGTAACAAACCCGACTTTGTTATATATATATATATATAGATTTTCGAAAGCTCCATCGTTTTGTTCCCAGATGAGATTCACAATCAGAGATACTCGTAGATTCATATAACGGTCAATGCAAGTGCCAATTCTGGTTAACTAATATATTAACTAATTAACTAATTAACTAATTAACTAATATATATATATATATTAGCTTTTGCCCATGACATCGTCTGCATGACAAAACCGGAATATAAAGTTATACGTGTTTAACACATATCTAATACACATATCGACACTACACTACACGTGTATTTGTGTAACAATTTCAATCAAATTCGTTGAACCATATTTACGTGATTGAGTAATATACATCTAAAAATATTATTGTGGTTAGAAGTGGGATCAGGATTCTTCGCAACAATATGAATACCATAACAGCATAAACATTTTGAAATGTTGCAATGTAGCTATAAGAAATATGATCATTTGCTTTGACAGTGTCTAATTTAGAGTCAAGGCGAATGAAATTCAATATGGTTCAGTATAAATACAAAGACCTCGATTGAAATTAAAACAAATTTATCTATGAAGCGTTGTCTCAACAAATTCTGGTGTGAACAATATCATCATCCTCCTGCCCTTATCCCACTAAGTGGGGCGGCACAACATGTTATAACATGTTATCACATGATTTGGCCACGTCTTTTACGCCTGTCTGACGTCAACTTACCTTAGTCGCCTTTTACAACACCTCGGTAAGAAAGAGGACGGTCTATTCTACTCAGCCGGATACCACACGGCTGAAACCACACTATCTTTTTATATAATTTAATTATTATTAACAAAATTCCTTTTTAGCGGCCATAGCCGAACTCATATATAGTCAATCAATCGAACCCTGTACCTCCTTTTTAGTCAACGAATGATTAAAATTGTTTGTTATAGTCTACCGTATGCTTCAATTCGGTTTGCAGCTTACCTGAATTTTCGAGATTATTTTTACTGATTTTTTCTTTGTATATAAATTTCAAACTTCAAGAATATACCATACTAAAAAATATGCTTCGGCATATCTAAACGACGTATTTGCGGTGGAAATATGACGTTTGAAACACATAAGGATAAGACTGCCCTAGCTAGATTTCATAGAGGAATTAACTCTAGTACTACAAGCATATGTATTTTTGCAAAGGTATTTTAATCAATATTTTTTTGCATACGTATTGTATAACAAATAGGATATAAAAACCTGAGTACATAGTAATAGAATATATTTATGCAATTGTAAGCCAACTCATTTACGTGAAACCAAAATTAAAAGCAACTATTGCGGTTTTTAATTTTTCATCTGAGTAGGTACATCAAATAACAAAATAGTAAATGTCACCTAAAAAATAATTCGTCAGTTGTCACGAATGTAATATTAACAACTGTTCATACTTTTTATTCAGGCTAATTGTGTTAGCAATAACCTAAATTTGATAAACTTTCATTTCAACAAAAAATCTAGAGCTGTATTGTTAAGGAATCTGTCACGTTAAATGTGAAATGTGAGTAAAAGTACAAAAGTAACAGCCTGTTACTATGCCCACTGATGTTAGCCCAGCAGGTCACCGTTTTTGGACAGAAGGATTGGTGCTAAGACCTACCACGCTGCTCCAATGCGGATTGGTAGGTTACACATATCTCTAGATTCTCTAGAGATATACAGGTTTCCTCACGATGTTTTCCTTCACCGAAAAGCGTGTGATAAATTGCAATTATCAATTAGACACATAAGTTTTAATAGAAAAACTCATTGGTGCCTGCCCAGGGTTTGAACCTATGTCGTCTCTAGAGAGTCGCACGGCCTCACCGCTAGGCTATCACAGCTTTGCTTTGAAATGTGAGTATATACTAGGAAATATTATAAATGAATCGATGTTTAATGTTAACAAAATATTTTTAAACTCGTCTAAAGTCAAGAGGAAGTAGGTAGTAACTTTTTTTTTGTTTTAATCGATCGTAGACTTTCACTGAATATAAAGACGATCGAACCATCGCGTGAACGGAAATAGAACACTTAGGGCATCTTGATATTATTTTTCAAAGGCTAAGCCTTAAGCAGGCTTGACGTTTAAAATTGCTCTGTTGGACTACGCAGAAGCAACAGGTTCTTGATTCATCAGAGCTTTCCATTCATAGCGTAATTTCTCTTACCTATTTTTAAAGTCTACGAAAAACTATTTACCAAAGGATTTCTCTTTTTTGCTGAAGATTAATTCGGTTAGACTGCGAAATACGCGTTGAATGATTTAATAAATTCGAGCGATGCTTGTGTAATATAATGTCATGAATATTCAAAAAAGTGGAGGTATGTTACCATGCCAAGAAATGGGTTGTTAATGCGCAATAGCCTCCGCTATTTTTGAAAAGAAGTGTAGTTACTAAGACCCCACAAAATATTCTGATACGAACGTATTCATATTCAAGAATATGAGATTTACTTGTCTTGTTTCTGTCTCCTTTCATGGTAAACCTTATAATTAATTGTAAATGTCAATTAAACACATAGGTTTTTATTATAGAAAACTCATAGCAGGTCTGCTCATTATTAAAATCTGCCAACCTTTGGTTAGGGCACGTGCTCTCTACTTTTAAAGAATTCAGAGTTTTAAGAAGTAGGTGACAGTTATGAATGAATATTGATGATTGGGAAAGGATTTGAAAAATATTTTCGTCTGACAATTGTCCAAATGCAACGGGCTGAGGCAAACGCAGCATAATCACAATTATCGACATTCTAATACACAAGAATAAAATGGAAATTAGTACGATACACGGATTGCACGAATCTTAGCAATGTGAGAGGCAGTCCGCGCGGTCGGTGATTATGCTTTTATAAATTTCTCCCTTTCTTCAATGGACAATTCAATAGTGGATATTGGTTTCTTCAAGGGATTTGCAACCATCTCCTTTCCCTTTCTAAATATAGAGGCTCTTTACGTGCTTTTTGATGTTCTCTATCTGTCTACATCGTCTGACAATACTTCAAACTACGTAACCCATGCATTGCCACTTCAAGAGCAGGTCCCGTTGGACTTTATAATAAAATATCTGTAGTTTTTACTTATTGTGTATTTCACTTAGTCACTAACTTTTATTTATGACTTCGTTATATTTTTTAAATATATATTATTCAAAATAATTGTAAAATAAATGACGATTCGTTCTAAAGATGCACAAAAATTAATCAATATGATAAGATCATTATAACTTGAATATAGGTTCATCATAAAGTCCGTATATCAACAATTAACAGATGTTCAAGCACACTCCACCTGATCGTTAATGATTGAGTTGTTAAAATATTTTCGTATTTTTACGGCTTCGGTAGTAACCAATGAAAATATAAAGAGCTATAAAGAAATTGGGTCATGTGTGAAGTAACAGCCATTATTAGCGCGTTGTATACACGAACGCCCACAGTTCAATACATCGCCGATCGCCCGACGACTGACTATCAACAGGTATGCCGATTTAAGTTCAATACACTTTACTACGAATTCCATGATATAACCGTATTATGTGATAATTATATGAGCGGTGGAAAGTAAAGCCGGATATGTTATTGTTGTAATTATGGTATATTTATTACGAGAAATGTTCGTACTTTCATATCCATATCGATATAAAAGTATTGCATTATGTAAATTAAAATATGAATATTGTAAATGGTAATGGCGTTATATTGAGTTTATTTGAACTTTCATTCCTATAACTTACATTTGTGTAGGTTCGTTCGTTAATTAATTCTTTAAATACTCTACTCGAGATTTATGCATTTATTTTAAATAAAACTTAAAGGCTATAATCAATTAATTTATCATTTCGTAGCTTTATACATTAATTTTTCCCAATTTTTCCCGCACTTTATTCCTAACATGTTTTGGAGATCAGACAGATAAACTGTTATTGTATATTTAGGTAAGAAATAAAACTATATTTTTGCGGGAACATATTTGTTAAAAAAGATTCATTTTATTATAATGAGCAATCTAGAGAAACCTAAGACAATTAAACATCGATTTAGTTTGCTATCTTCCCAAATTAGAATGATTATATACAGATAATAATATAGATAATCATCAAATTTCGATGTTACATGACAACCAAGCGGAATTGCAGACACCAATTAGTAATAACACTATATAGACTCAGTTAAAATTAGATTGAGCTTGGCCAAGACGTGAATGAATCGATGATCAAACCTTTGTCGTCATCGATGATTTCGCAGGCGCATGTCAGCTAAAGTCTGACAGGTCTAGTATTCAATAAAATTCATCCGTTAAATGTGCATGTAAAATACTCTAAGAATCACTTTCCTACTAAAGTGGAATATATAGAGGGATACTGTTTTATATCTCAAGTAGACAAAGGTTCACAGGTGCTATTTACGGATACGGGTAAACAGGTATAGGTTGATGCATGCGCTTATGAACTTATAAGCAACGTACATATATGGCAACCTTTTAAATAATTAATATGAGAAATAAAGATATCTCAAACCTCTCTAATATCCTCCTTTGTAAAAATCTTCATCATTCACTTATCCCAATCTAAGTGGTGTCAGAACAATATGTTTTAAATATGTTGTTACATGTTTTGGCTAGGTATTTTACGACCGGCCGCCTGCCTGACGTCAACTTATATTAATCGCCTTTTACGAACCTCGCTAAAATGAGGGTCGTCTATTCTACTCAGCCGGATACCACGCGGAGGTTCTTTGTAACGGTCTAATATTATATAGCGATAATTTCTAGAAAAAATTAGAAACTTAAATTAAAATTTAACGCAATATCTCTTCAGGGTTCCATAACTTCCACACTTCAAGCTACTTGACTTTAGATGCAGGAGAGGCAAGATATTGAGGTTCTCTGTCCCATAGTCGAACAATACTACCTGTATCATACTTTATACATTCTTTAGGCTTTACATATCATTAATATGTAATCCAAAGTAAACTATCACTTGCAATGTTCATATCGCCATTTTCAGATGTCAGTCATAATATACATATTAATATACTATGATAAGAAAAGTCAGTTTTTTTAAGATTTACTGTGACCGAATAAGGATTTTTTTGTCTCTCTTAAATTATAATAAAATATATTACATTAATATAATTCTTAAGTCCGGACGGAAGTAGTTTGATCTTTATTTCGCGACCATTTTCCTCCTATCCTTTGTTATTAGTATTAAATTGCTCTATTATTTTTCAACTATGTATTTGTATTGCATGTATATTGTATGTGCTGATTAAAAATATTTTACTCCATGTATATTTTCTCAATGCTTAATTTTTCCAAGGTCACCAGTTTTTCACAGAATTGTCTTGTCAAGAATTATATTTGTGTTCTTAGCGCGTGTTTTTTCCTTATATTACTGAACTTTTTGCATTAAAAAAACTATACCTAAATGATAAATAAGTATTACATATACCACCATTGCACAATATGGAGCTACTAACTCAAATATTGATTCATTCTTTTTCTAAGAACATTTTTGGTTCATCTTTAATAACAATAGCGAGTGTCGTAATTTCAAACCTCCGCAGTGAATTTGCATACTAGCAGAATTGCATAACAATACATAAGAAATAAAAAACATTTTTTTATAGTTCAATGTAACCTTGAATGTCATACATTCTATTCGTCTCACGATTCTAAACTGTAATTTTTGTTCTCCTCTGGCCCATTTAAAATTGCATATGCCATAAAGAGACAACAAATATTTTTGTTTTAGAAAGTTAGTAAGTACCCTTTGAGAAATATTGTAACTGCGGTCATAAATATTTAAAAATTCTTAATTCTTAGACAGATATTTGAGTTGCAGAACGAAATTTTTCAAAACTAACTTTCAAAATTTCGTTTATAATTCCTCCCTATCTAGACCACTTGAATATTACACAATTTTTAAACGAAAATTGCTCTAAAAGCGGATGCAGAACTGCAGCTAAAGGCGGATCTGAAAGCAATTTCTGCCGGTAACATAAACTTGCCTCCACTTATAGAGTTTGTTTGAAGCATGGCTTTTGAAACTGCCTGTTGCTTACGTAACTTTGATATTCATTATTTTTCCGTTGCTACAATTTCATGGTCGAACTCGTAATATTTTAATTCTACCGTACTTTAAACGGTGTTTCCGTAGTTATTTGGCTGAATCATTTCGTAGTGAGAGGAATTAAACACGAGTGCAAGCATGCTATTTACTTAGTTAGCATAATTAATGCATTTGCTTTGAAGTAACGATTAGTATAACTTAATTTATAAGTAACTAGATGTCCAGTCACGTTGCTGTGGCTCAGTCTGGTTTCGAATTCCCTTAAAAACAGAACTCAACTGTTTAACAAAAAAAATGCTCCGATCGCCACCAAACTTTAGAGGATCAATAATTTATAAAATTAGGCGTTACTTTGCGGAGATCCATAATACAAAAGTATTAATAAAATTATTTTGCTATAATCCGCGATACAGTAAATAGAAAATATACATAGTGTTAAATGTATAGTGGACTATCCGTATTTTCGATTTTGTCGTGGAGTCTATCTCCTGATGATGCTTCGGTTGCGGGGCGAAATGATTGTTGAATTTGTGATAGCGAACGTGTGTAGTGCTCGTGTATTGTGGTGGAAGCGGTGGAGGTTTGTGCATGTCTTTTTATGAATCCTGCACGTATCTGGTATATAAATACGGATAGTCCACTATACATTTAACACTATATATATTTTCTATTTACTGTATCGCGGATTATAGCAATATAATTTTATTATTACTTTTAGAGGATCACTTTACTAAATCGTACTGCAGTACGATTTTGTCCTGGAGCCTACCCTCCCAGAGATTGTGGTGCTGGTTGTATGTATTGCTTGTTTGCATTATTGCTGATGGAGGCATCTTGGGATACGTGTGGTGACTTGTTCTGTTTATGTAAGATATGTGAATTTTGCTGCTTCGCACACTTAGCGTTACATACATTCTCTTAACAAATGCGGATTATAGCAAAGTAGTTCTGTTGTAGCTTCTGTACTATAGATTTCCTCAAAGTAACGCCTGCTGCTATTAATCATTTACAGGATCATTTGTTTGGGTCATTCTTAAGATTATCTGAAAATTTCATTAAAATCGATCGTTTTGTAATCTATAAAGGACATACAGAAAAACACAGATTTTTATATATATAAGATACTTAGACACGTTACTTTAAGATCATTTCATTAACTATTAATAAGTGATATGAGTTTTATTTATATATATCGTGTTTTTAGTCGCTTTATATAATTGGAGGTCGATTTTACAATTGTATTGGATACCGCATAGTTATCATTTATGTAGTTGATTTGTTTATAAAATATCACAACAATATCATCTCTAAATCGGAGTTTTAACAAAAATTTTATGATGACATATAAACGTAAACAATTTTCCCCGGACCAAAGGGAAGCTTTGCTTAGCAGAGCGTCGCAATGTGTTTACGCTTCAAATTTTCCGCCTGCTAATTAATCCCACGTCACATTTAGCATCAAGCTAGGAAACAGGCTCCTTTTATTATGATACCAAGTTTTAGTATCAAGTTTAACCGTAGCATCATCATCATCATCATACTCCTGCCCTTATCCCACACTTAAGTGGGGTCGGCAGAACTTTTTTTTCCTCCAAATCATGTGAGAACATGTTATATACATGTTTTCACATGATTTGGCTACGTATTTTAGGACTGGCCGCCTGACATCAACTTACCTTAGTCGTATTTTAAGACCCCTCGGTAAGAAAGAGGGTGGTCTATTTTACTCAACCGGATATCACACTTTGAGTCAACTTCCCTTCGTCGCCTTTTGCGACACCTCGGTAAGAGATGAGGGTGGTCTAAGAGATGAGGGTGGTCTATTCTACTCAGCCTGATATCACACGGCATTTTAGCCGTAGCATTCAGGTAACGATAATAGAATCAAAGATTACTACTATCGAACAGTTTTGGTGGGTATATTACTATACGGTCTATTGGGACCAGCAGTATTGAGTTGCAAGCTCTCACGTGAATAGATTTCTACTGGCCCGTTGGCGTACTGGGTAGTGACCCTGCCTTCAGCTCCGCGGGTCGTGGGTTCGATTCCCACCGAGGGCCATCATTTTCTATAAACAATTTGTTGGTTCTTCGAGCCTGGGTGTGTATTTGTATTTAAGTATGTATTTAAAATTATATATGTAGTATATCTACCAGTAGTCCGTCACCCATAACACAAGTATTAAGTTACTTTGGGGACGGACGACCATGTGTGTAAATGTCCCATATATTTATTTATTTTTATTTATTTCAGACATAAGATGTGTGCTCTCTTAGCGTTGCTTCGGTTACGTGGCGAATAGATTGTTGAGATTGTGGTAGTGCTTGTGTATTGTTGTGTTAAAGTAGCGGGTCGCATGAGTTTTTAGAAATTCTGCATGTATGAGAACGAATAGTACACTCTACATTTAGCATTACATATATTTTCTTTTATCGCGAATTAAATACAATATCAAGATAATATTTTCATTACTTTTGCATTATGGACCTCCGCAAAGTAACGCTTAATTTATATCCCAAACTAAAACAGCGGCTGTATAAGCTTCTTCTGTATAAACTATAGATGTTACTTCTTCCATGAACAACACGTGAGAAACATTTTTAAATTTATTTTCCAATACAATTTTAAGGACATTTAATAAATACATTAACACATCTTTCGAAAACCAAGCTAGGTTTATATGAATTAGCATTTCTGTTAAATTAAATAATTTATTAAGTTGATTTTTTGAATAGTTTGTATATCTATTAAGTCAATAAGAAATCCAAATTAAATAGCGGTTACGGTATTTTATTAAAATTTGCGGCAATAGTATTTTATTAAAATTAAATCAAACAACATGGTTTATATCTTTAGTTTTAAGCAAATATCTTTTAACCTTCTTAATGAATATATGTTTTTTAAATAGATTCCTTGCTATTTAATTGGACACTCATTTAAGATTTTTGCAACAATATACTTGTACTTCCATTTACCATGAATATTATTATTTATTTATTTTTATTTATTTAAATTGAATTTATTTTTATTTAATTAAATGTAGGCATAGGCGTAGGTAACATATACATACAAAGTTAATAGTATAGACAATATATACTTTTCTTTCATATACACCAGATTTTGTACAGAATTATTTAACTCATGATATAACGAGTAATTCATACATGTAACTTCTACTATAATTAGATACGCCTCATTGGTAAGGCGTAATCTACTACCTAACATCAGTCTATCCACTGTACCATTTAACAACTGTCATGGTCTCTATTTTTAATCATAAAAAAGTAATTCAAAATTAGGCTTAATTGAGTTGGATACATTGTAATCCTTTTATTTCAACGCCATCTATGATATGACGATACAAACTACTAAAATAACTAGCGTTTTATTGTTCTTTCATGTCTATGGGTGTCTTTAACACTCACGAGTTTTGTAGACGCCACACTATGCTTTATTGCAAATTGCGACAAAACATTTTTTTTTATTAGGTCATTCTATTATTAAGAGTGCGTTGCATGTTTTTATTTGCACTTTCGATTGCTTGCTAACTAAATTGTTGAATTTTTTTTTATCTCCAATACGAATATGGTATCCACAAAAAGAGGATTACATAAAGTCTCCGTTATCACTACCATGAATCGATGTTCAACAAAGGGATGCTATACATTGAAACAAAAGACAGATTCCCGACAGACATTCTTTCCCATAATGAGTGTCAGTGCAAGAAATATACGGGTATTTTGTAATTTTATAATTTTCATGGACTTAACAACACAGTGTAATTTTTTTAACGTAAATACGTCATTGAACGTACATAGAGCATTACTTTCAGAGAAGAAATTCCAAGAATATTCTAATGTGTAACTCAATCGATTAATGTTATCTAAAAGTGTTTATTTTTTTAGTAAAATTTATGTAATTACAAATTCAATAAAAATTACAAACAAAAGACAACCTAGAAATCTTAGTGTTGTATAGATAAAATTGTGGCAAAAAAATCGGTCCGAATATGACACAACGACTACGCAAGGTATTATTCCCATTATGTCCAAAATTATTTTGTGCTTGTGTACAACTTTAAAATTATAGCAAACGATACTTGGCGATATAAACGCCTGAGAACTGGGTTATTGTGAAAGAAATAAAGTTTTCTCATCACATAAAGTCGTATAATTCATTGATGTTTATAACAAAGGCAATAAAAAGTGTTCCAGCAATCTTTTTATTAACTACATCGTAGTGTAGTGTCTTAAATCTTGCAGTCTTACGGCAAAAATATAACCTTTTTAGCACCTCCCATAATTGCTTCCTCAAGTGACAAGTGGGCTGGGTCATTTTCAGCACAAAGAAATTGCTGAGCTTTTATACGGTTCAAATTTTACGTATAAACGTAATATTAGTAGGCTGAGTTCATAAAGTGATAAGTCTTTTGCATGTATGGGAGTTATTACGATAGGACCTAACTCCAGATAATTAAAAGTAATTGAAAATACAAAACACCCAATAAAGTTTAACTTTATTATAGACCAAACCATACCTGGTTCCATCTTACTATACAAAACCATAAAGGAAGTCGGTAATTTTCTCCATAGTATTAAATGTCGCTCTCTGTTAACTGTTCCTCTTCTTTCATGCTTTTGATATATAATTTTAATATAAAGGTAACATTAATTTTTAGGATCTTAAACTAATGCTTATGAATATTAGTCTGATGTAGTAAAAAATTTAATGATTCTTATGTATACTGTATTACGAAAACGTTATAACATTCTTTAAATTACACACGACTACTAACAAGATGAGAGCTTTGTCTAAATAAATATCGATGACAGTTTCCTTAGTTCAGATAGACGTGATGATCTCATAAACGTGTACTTCGTATTCAACCATTACATTTTTGAGCATGACCAATGGCATATCCCTTGATGTGTTATATTTACCCTGTCCTGAATGTTAGCTAATTTAAGGACTTGACATTTAGGTCGTGACCGTTTACTTTTTTCATCCATACGACGTTCTACGCTCTAATAACATACATATTTCGGAATAACAAGAAAAAGGGAACGAGATCTATGAATTTATTGAACAGCCCAAATCGTTTTAATGTAACCGGAAGCTTTACGCAAAATGAGGTCATCCTGGAAACTGCGTGCGCTAATAACTAAACAGTTACCGTACCATTTTCATTGATTTCAGTGAAAAATAAGTCATACAAGATTATTTACGTCCTTCTTTTAATTAAGTTTAAATGGCGTTTCTTTACTACGGAAAGTTATTTTTAAAGAAAAAACAATTGGTGTATACGATATCGAAAAGTCTTACTACGATATAACTTTGACGTTTAGGACTTACGAGGAAGTCGGAATAAGGAATGGGCGTTTAAAGAAGCAAAAAAGGACTTTACCACAGTTATATTAAATGGGTTTTAGGCTGCACTGTAGGTCACCAACCTTTTGACACTGAATTTCAGTCACGGCGGGTGTGTTATCTACGGTCGATTCGGAAAACGTGACGCCGCGGCGAGCGCGGCGTGCCTCGCACGCCAGGGCGCAAGCGTGGTTAGCTTGCTTCGGCGCGCGGCCGATCGCGCTCGCGGGCCGAGACTGGCGCGGTTGTGATGTTCGCGCGTTTTCCCTCCCGCGCTTTCCCACTGGCATGCGCACATCAAGCCTATATTGTTCTGCAAATAGCGGTGCGGGCTGGGCCACTATTCAACCGTACGCCTTTCAGCGCCAGCGATACACTGAACTGTTGTTACCTCACAACACTAAAGATGTGCGCAACTTTGGTAACAAAAAGTAGTTTAACCTCGTGTTACCCAATCACAGGTTACTCAGAGTGCTCGATAAAGATTGTTTACTAATTCAAAAGTAATAATAAAATTATTTAGCTATAATCCGTGATACAGTAAATAGAAAATATATATAGTGTTAAATGTATAGTGGACTATCCGCATTTTCATACCCGATACGTGCAGGATTCGTAAAAACACATGCACAAACCTCCATCACTTCCACCATAATACACAAGCACTACACACGTTCACTATCACAAACTCAACAATCGTTTCGCCCCGCAACCGAAGCATCATCAGGATAGATGACAAAATCTCCATGACAAAATCGCAAAGCGAAGCATGGCTTTGCGATTTTGAAAATACGGATAGTCCACTATACATTTAACACTATATATATTTTCTATTTACTGTATCGCGGATTGTAGCAAAATAATTTTATTATTACTTTTGTATTATGGATCTTCGCAAAGTAACGCCTGATTCTATAATTTGTTTACTAATTATTTTCGAGAATAAGAATCTCATCTAGGATGCTCGAAGGAATAAAGAAAAATTATCTTAAGATTATTTTAATAAATCCTCGTTGCATAGTGTAATAATTATATATTACAATCATTTGAACATAATATCGTTGGATGCCAACAAGGGATTGTGGCTGTTAATGACGACGCTCGGAAGCTTGATGCAAATGTTAACTGATTTTTCACTACCTATGATCAAAATTTGAGGAAATATCAATTTTTCAGTAGAAACATGATTTATACGGTCCAGTATACAATCAATGCAAACATTATAGATGTTTCGCTAAGTACAAGCAAATCTAGGACTATCATACTTAACGCTGCAAAACGGATGGTGACATCATCGCTGGCTTGTTCTCGGACCTTTATAAAAAACGTGCAATGGTCATTTGCTATAGACTTAATAAATCTACATTTTTTTAATTTCAATATTGTATTTTGGTTTACAACACTTTCAATCTTGAATAATAACGTTTTTAAGGAGTGTGAAATAATTTAGGTATAGTATCTTAAGAAAAAAAAATGGGTAGAACTCATATTTACTACCACAATACGCAATTCGCTTTGCGATTTCATTATAGAGAAGATGCTCCGGTTACGGGGCGAAATATGTTTCGAGATTGTAGTAGTGAATATGTGCAGTTCTAGTAGTGAAGGTTTTTTTTACGAGACCTGTATATATCAGACATGAAATCGGATACACTTTACATTTAGCATTACATTTTTTTTTTATTGCGGATCAAAGCATTACTTTTGTATTAATTAAAAAAGCCTCAACATAACGGGACATCATTCACTACACCGCCTTATTACGACTAGAAACTCTCTCCAGGTATTTCAAGAACGCATAAAGAGTACAGTTGCCTATAAAACGTAAACAGTCAACAAGAATCACGAATGTCAATCGTCGGCAAACAATTCGTTTCCTCGTAATGACGACTGGCCGTCCCCGTTTCATTAATGCGGTTGCTTAATCCGGAAAACATACGGTGTACGGACATTTTTTCGACACTTGAAGCAAAATAAAACTATTGATATTGTCTGCCGTGTGCTATCAGGCTGGGTTGAATAGACCACCATCATTTCTTACCGAGGTGTTGTAAAAGGCGACTAAATTAAGTTGACGTCAGGCAGGCGACCAGTCGTAAAATACATAGCCGAAACAAGTAACAAATGTTTAAAACATTTGCCGACCCCACTTAGATGGGATAAGGGCAGGAGAATGATGACAATTATAGAAATCATAGAAATGTACTCACCAATAATTAATGAATAATACTATAGTTTAAATTCTAAAATTTTTTTTGTGTATCTATTTAAATTAAAATATCTTTTTCTTGTTTTTTTTTATTAATTTTCAACTATTAAGTTGTAATTTTTAGGACATTTAAGCCCTGTACATAATTGTACTTAATACCACACACAAGCCCTTCGCAGCAAGCTTAGATATTAAAATAATGATGGACATTATAAGAAAAGCTGAGGTATGGAGAAAATTCAAGATACAGTTGTATAGCTAGGCAATTATGCTGTCCGCCTCAAAACGAGACGAGTATGGTTACCAAAATTACCGAAATTTTAAGGATAAATAAATTAATTAAAACATTGAATTTATTTGGTATCTTTTTTTTCAATCAATTGTTGTCCACAGTTGGGCATCTTTGGTTTTAAATAACCGAACAATAGAGTGGGCGTGATCGTCTTCAAATCCCAAGGACATATGTATAAAATTTCTTTAATAACTTGTGATACTCACGATTTAGCATGCACTTAAGACAGGCGAGGATGCTTACAACTATACTACCGAGGAATAGCTCAGCTATAAGCTGTGATAGCCCAGCGGTGAGACCGTGCGACTCTCTAGAGACGATCATGGGTTCATACTCCGAGAAGGCATCAATGAGTTTTCTATTAAAACTTTTATGTCTTATTGATAATTGTAAAATTATCATACGGTTTTCGGTGTAGAATAACATCGTGAGAAAACCTATACATCTCTAGAGAATTCTAGGGAAATCTGTAACCTACCAACCCGCATTGGAGCAGCGTGGTAGGTGGCTCCAATCGTTCTCTCCAAAAACGGAGAGTAGAGGCCTTTGCCTAGCAGTAGGATAGTAACAGACCGTTACTTTAATGCACTTGACCAAGTTGCTTATCTCTTAAAATACGTGAGATATTTTTGTAATTCCAATTCGCATTGATCCAGTTTGGTGGTTCTAAGCTTTAATAACTCTCTTTAAAAAGGGCCCCTATCCAGCAACAGATTATATGCAGAAACAGTAAGCAACAGAAAATCTTTTGGGTATAAGTCTCTTCAAGGAATTTCATAGGCAGATAGTCTGCTTGGACCCACCAGTACCTTGGTGAACTTATGACTTCTCTTTCGACATTCGAACGACATCGTCATTATTAAAAACACAGTCCGAACTACGAAAAAAAATAAGGTAACGACTTGTTACTATCCCACAGCTGGGCATAGGCCTCCTTACTTCCTTTTATTGGGGAGGAACTAATATCTAACACGCTGCTCCAATGCGAATTGATAGGTTACACATATCCCCAGAATTCTCTAGGGATACTCGTAAGCAGGTTTTTTCACGATGTTTTCCTTCTCTGAAAAGCGTGTAATAAATTATCGATTACGAACTTAATTTTAATAGAAAAAAATTATTGACGCCTTGGCTGTCGGTAACTATGAAACTGTGTTAATTCCAAAAATACTAAGCTTCGTAAGTAGATCAGTGATCGTAAGTAGATACTATTGCGCCGATAACGCTGTTGCTTTATCAGCTTTATTTTATTTTATTTTATTATTTTTTTAGTCAGCGTTTAATTTAGCAGTTAAAGTTACTTCAATTCATAAACTTTAAGTGCAGAGTATAAGCAAGCTTGGCTTATATTCTTATTATTATTCTTAGAAATAGACTTGTGCTGCTTGATTTGAGCGGCTTTTTCATTCCAAGAGCTCGTCTATCGACCTAGTGAAGTCTTCTATAATGCGTTGCCACTCCATTTTTAATGTAGTACAGTAAGAATTTACGGAAAAAGAAATTAAATACCTGCTATTACTATCGCTGAGTAAACGTTGGCTAGCATCCAAACCATTACAACGACACGTGTCTCTGACTGAACTACAACCGTAATACTCGTAGATGTTTCATAGCCATGGTTTGTGGGATCTTATTTGAGAAACCGCTTAATCAATGTGTAATTTAATTTGATAGAGTGACATTTATGAAAGGAAAAGCCTTGCAATATTTGTAAAGTCTACACTGTTGTGGAATTGCAAATATAGATTAATCTTATCGTACTTGATACTTTTTTGGACATATATAATGCTTCTTGAAGAGGCTGTTCTGAAAAGCGTTTAATTGACATTTACGTCTGAGTTAATTTTTCTTCAAAAAAACAAAGCACGAAACGAGCCTAAACATTTTTAATTTAAGCTGGGGAGAAGATGAAAGAACTGCCTAAAAATAGCAGTTCATTAAAGTTAAAACAGTTGCCTGCTATAAAAATTATCACAAGAAGAACATACGCTTAGAGTTAAAGTCACCTAATACGATAAGATTATTTTGTGGCAAATTGCAAAAAAGCGTAGCGTAACGCCATCAATACTTGTGAGTTTTAAAGAGACCATGAAAGAATAACCTTGGAAGAGCATGAATACAAGTTTTTTTAATATTTCATTTATTTATTTATTAATTTATTTATGTACCATAAAGAAAAAAAATACGTAAGAAAAACATTATCAATAAAAAAACCAGAGTACAACGGTCAACTTATCCCTTTGACAGAGATCTCTACCAGCTAACCTACGAAGTGAGACAATTTATAGTGCAACAGCTATGGTACTACTATCCTAACTTATATACTAATAAATATTCATATAAATAATATATTGTAAATATAAATATATTATATATATGATAAATAAAATAACAAAAATATACACATAAATATCAACAAATACATTATGGGAGTAAAGACATATAATGTTTCTTTAATCTAAGTTTAGAAAGGTTTATTTCGTATTGTGATATCACAAATGGCATTGAAATAAGAATAACAATATATCCAACTCAATTAAGTTTAATTTTGAATTAGGTAACTAATACTAAGCGTAAGATATAAGCTCGATAATTACTTCAGAGCGTGTTTATTTCGAATATCAATTGAATCTGATTGCAGCTTCCTTCAACAAAAACGTATCGGTTTGTAATCACCTCTATAACATATACACACGCAATTACACACTTTCCTCTTACCATTCCATTTTCTTTGACCGACAAAATATAAACAATTCAAATCTGTCCGAAGCTCCTTTATATTTGAAGCCGCGAAACTCAAAATGCAGTTCATAAAAATAAAATAAAAATTACACAATGTCGCATTTCCATTTAAAAAGATTCTCACGGATACGATAATTTCAAGCTTCAACCTCCATACTGTGGCCAAGTGTGACTATCTCCATATAAAAAATATAGGATGCGTCAAATACGGCTTTTGATAACGTATAATGTCGTACCTCGACATTATTCTGACAGAGTTAAGGTCAACAAGAGGATGTTTATCGTTATGTAACTGAATTGCAATCTGTTCTGTTAGTTCTACAACTTTTATTAGCTAGAAGCATAGCCGGAAGTGCGAGAAAGGGAGATATTATTATACTAAAACTCTACTAGAATCCACAATGTCAAGGTCACTTATATAGTCCAAAGAATATGGACGGTCTTATAGTAACAATTACGCATATTTATATTTATATGAGTAGAAAGCACAGCATATTCCTAGCAAAAACATAATATTACGCATCGTACATATTATAAAATCAAACTTTTAATATCAATTCAAATTTTAATTGCAAATCTAATTCGTTAATTATGAATCTAACACTGATTCGGAACGTTGCTCCTACTGCGGAGAACTGGTTATTGCTTAAAAAAAAAAATTTGGTAAACGCTGTTCTCATAGTCTTGAATTTTGGTATGTGTGAATAAGATCCGCATTTAAATTACATTATAAACGTAATGTATCTAGACGCTTTGTATTTATTTTGTTTGTTTTTGTGTTCATTGTGTTCAAATAAATCTTTTTTCTTTCTATGTATTCATCCAAAATATTAACTTTTTAATCATAGGCAACAATAACACTATATATAACCGGATTGTATTATAGCTGGCATTACAGTGTCATTTTTTAAGGGAAGCGAGTCTGTTACTGCCTACGCAACTCGTTAGGGATAAAGGGTTATGAATTCTATCCAGAGTTTTCGATTATTTATATATTTTTTCTCATCAGTTGAACATAAAGATTCTAGATATTTCAAGTGAAGCGATTTTCTGGTCCCTGTGACATTTTTAAGGTTAACTCTCGAGCAAACAAAGCTCTGCACGCCCACCATGAACTCTTATTGCGACTCAATTGAAGACGTAAACGACGACCGCGAACCGCTTTCTCTTTGTACCATGAAGTGTCAATTGCATTGGGGTCGTAATGTTTGAAAAGGAAAACGTTATATGAACTATAGATAACTCTGTCTCTTGAACTCATATGAGTAAAAGAACATATGTTCTTAGGACGAATTCCAAACGCTCATTCGGCAACGACTTAAAGTGTGTCTTTAGGACGTCGTGGTATGAAAAAACAAAATAATTTCGTTTACGTCTTCAATTGAGTCGCAATAAGAGTTCATGGTAGGCCTGCTGATACAGATAGCCAGTTGATCTTGACTTGTTGACTTGTTGGATCATACATCCCAAGTTAATTATAACATGTACTATGTTCAAACCCCGTTCAAGCAATGAGTTTTTCTAGAAAAACTTATCTTCCTAATTGATATTTACAATATATTACACGATTTTGTTGGAAAGAAAATATATTCATCAGTATCAGCCTACGCATTGGATTAGGATTAGATTGGAGAGTAGCTGTTCCAAGCTCAAACACTTATCTACATAAAAAGAGAAAAACGGCACAAGCCCAGATGTGGGATACTACCAGGCTGCTACTTGAGTCAATGCAAATAAAATTAGAGGCAGAATTCAAACTTTTGTGTGAAAATAATTATTATCCTTAGAGCCGCCAACTGAGGATAACTTTAATTTAAACCTTTTAAAGACTTTTAATTAAAATGTTGCCTTGAAAATAGGTCGTCCATGACATTAACAAAGTTGAACTTTTGTTGTTAGTTTAACGAAACCATTTAAAGTATAACATAAAAAATTGCAGAGTTAAGTAATTTAATTGAATGGTTCCATTATATTATAGTATAGTATACCTATATTTTTTTATATATATTATGTACATACTAATTTTCTTAAACTTTTAAAAATGCTTTTAATAATTGTCATGTATGAAAATTATTAAGACTTTATATTGACATTAGCTGTTTAGCCACGCATTGCTGTGGCTTAGCCTGGTTTCGAATTCTCCTCGACAGACAAACATTCATTTTTATTAAGTAAAGTAGTTGCCGGTTACTATGCCACAGCTGAATTGTCTCATCTTATCCCTTGTCTCTCTTCATTGGGAAGAATTTGAGCTTACACCCACCACGCTGCTACACTACTTATTAACAATTCCACACAACATGCCAGACTTTTTCATGGATATGAAGGTAATCTTACAATATTTTACATTACCGTAAATCATATGATGAATAGTCTATATATTAATTCAAACTTTTCGAGTCAACTCAAAACGAATCTGCGACCCTCTAGTAAGAAAGAAGCCTTTCTACTGTTCAAAAAATTTACGATTATTATATATTTATATTCACCAAAATTTAATATTATCTCTTCATATTCACCAAAAAAAAGTCAAATTTTTTTTTATTACTTAACAAGGTATTTGCCGTGGGCAAAAAGCGGTGAACTCGCGGTAAAGATCACTCGTTCTGACAGAAACCAAATTAAGTAATACGTTAATTATGATTAAGATTAAATACGTTAATTAATTAAGATAAATTACGTTAATTAAGATTAAATACGTTAATTATGCTTTTGATTAAGGTAAAACAATTAACGGTACATGTTAAAAGAGTTTTTGAGAAATATTTTCCTGTATCCAACGTGTCGGTTAAAAAACACCAAATAGAAAAAATAATAAAAATATCTTTTCGAATTTATATGTGTAGAGATCGGCTATAACCATGTCTTATTTATCGTCAGCCCAACTAGTTTCATGCGCCCCGGATCTCTACTCATGAGCTCTATAATTGACATTATTACGGCGTGAACCATTCAGTCTTATTTATCAGACTCACCTGATAAATAAAACATGAGCATAGACTAGTAAATATTTATACATTAACAAAAAATATATATTATAAACAATATATTTCAATTTATAATTATAACAATATTACAAATATATCGATTTCGTATATAAACATTTTGTTTATGACAAAATAATTGATCACACATACAAAATATTTACTAATATGGTTTTTTTTATATTATTACATTTATAACATAATAAATATATGTAATAATAAATAGGTATAATTATTTCACATTTAAAAATTAAAATTTCACTCACATAGTGCTAGTTTAATTACTGTTTCGTTCCAAAAGCATTCGGCAAACCGCGTTAAACTATTGTATAACCACAAAACGTTACCAACAACACGCACAATGTTTACACGTCATTACATAAAACAGAAATAATACAAAATGTTATTTATACACAAAATATATCGCAACAATGTTCACAATATTTAATAACAAACACGAACTAAAACACGGTTGTGTTACGACTATGTTTATGAGAACTTTGAAGCTCAAGCTTACTGTTTTTGTTGGAGTAAGAGGGACAGAATAAAAAACAACGTAAACTTTCGTCCGACGTCGGCTCCTTCCGTGAGGCGTTGCCTTTTGAGTCTAGACGTTAGTAAAATATGGATATTACAAAAGTTATAATAAAATTGTTTTGCTATAATCCGCGATACACTAAATATGATTTATAGAAGCAAGCGTTACTTTGCGGAATTCCATATTACAAGCAATACAACAGAACTAACTACTTTGCTGCACGATTCAGTACGATTTTTGTCGTGGAGCCTATCCTCCTGATGATGCTTCGGTTTCGGGGCGAAACGATCGTCGAGATTGTGGTGGTGGGTGTGTGTGCTGCTTTTGTGTGCGTTGTTGCTGGTGAATTGCGCCTTGGGGTGCATGTGGTGACTGGTCCTGCATGTATAAGGTGCGTAGATTTTGCCTGCTTCATACACATTGGCTTTGCATGCATTCACTTAACCCGTGCGGATTATAGCAAAGTAGTTAGTTCTGTTGTATTGCTTATACACTAAATAGAAAAAATATATAGTGCTAAATGTATAGTGGACTATCCGTTTTTTCTTGCCCGATACATGCAGGATCGCAAAGCTTTGCGATTTTGGCTTGGAGTCTATCTCCTGATGATGCTTCGGTTGCGGGGCGAAACGATTGTTGAGTTTGTGATAGTGAACGTGTGTAGTGCTTGTGTATTGTGGTGGCGGTGGTGAAGGTTTGTGCATGTGTTTTTACGAATCCTGCATGTATCGGCTAAGAACAAACGGATAATCCACTATACATTTAGCACTATATATATTTTCTATTTACTGTATCGCGGATTACAGCAAAATAATTTTATTACTACTTTTGTATTATGGATCTCCGCAAAGTAACGCCTAATTCTATAAATTTTGGATATTACATTTAAATATCTCAAAATTTATGTAATGTATGTAACGTGTTGCACAGAAACAAAATATGTTAAATGCCTTAATTAAATTAAATGCTTAGAATCCGTAACCATTTTTTTTTACCTATAGAGAGTTGTAGAACCCCATGTCCAGGAATAGATATGCAAACTTTGTCACAAAATAACGAGTATACCTATAATGCGCATTATATAGTATAAAGTTAACAATTACAGTCTATAGTCAAAAATTTAATTACTAAAATTAGTAACAAATTTAGTGTTAATTGTTCATGGTTTAATTTTTTATAACAATGACACAATAATGGATATTAAATAAATAAATCAAGAATCTTAATACTTCGTCGAAGATGAATAGGATAGTAATATTCTATATTAATCAAAATCTACAGAAGCATCGAAGAAAATAAAAAAATACGGTTAAATAAGCTTGAAATAGTCTTCAACACAATCGAAGTCAAAGATCGCTAGCACCGGTCCCTACCTGCTTGTGTTTGTAAATTTTATACAGAAAAATGAAATGAAAAATGGAAAATCTCTTCAAAATGTTCTATGTTCTGATAAAATATAATAATATAATAAAATAAATACATCAATCCGTTCTACATTAAATTCTATATTAAGATATGTTTTATTATTTCTTAGTAACACAATTTTATTTTAATGTAAAATACAGAAGTCCACGTTAATGTCATCGGATGTAAGAAAGCTCCATAGGAAACAGATGGGGGCGGTCTGTGGGGTTCCGATTGTCCCATAGTTTCGTAATGGCTACACATCATACAAAGCCCTCAATGAAACAAAAATCACACTAGTTTGTAGCAGCTTTGTAAATTTAACAACTGCCTACTAGATTTGGGAATTCGTTTTAACGGAGATGTTAACGGTAAATATTACGGTAACGCTAATGACGTAAAAGCAGTCCGGTAACAAAGCTATCAGTGCTTTATGACGACACGTAAGTGCTTGATCACTGTCACAACTAGTGGTAAGATGGATGTGTTTTGTACTCTATACTAAAACCACACCTCTTAATCGTTGCTCAATAACATAATACTGCAGGCCTACCATGAACTCTTATTGCGACTCAATCGAAGATGCTTTTTCATACGATGACGTCTTAAAGACGCACCCTTTAAGTCGTTGCCGAATGAGCGTTCGGAATTGGTCCTAAGAACATGTGAGTAAAAGAGACAGAGTTATCTAAAGTTCATATAACGTTATCCTTTTCAAACGTTATGACCCCAATGCAATTCACACTTCATGGTACGAAAAGAAAGCGGTTCGCGGTCGTCGTTTACGTCTTCAATTGAGTCGCAATAAGAGTTCACGGTAGGCCTGCTGTTCGTAATGGTAATAATTTGCTGCCTGATACAGCTTTGGCGGTCGTAACTAGCAATTACCGAAACCTCTCATTTAAAGCAAGTTTAGGTTATAGAAACATAGTTTGTACGTGGTCAATAATTTTAAATGGCGTTATAATAATAATTAATGATCTAGATTCGTCTATTTCTAGGTCTTGAATAATTTAAATATATCGGGTCGGTATTACAGGAAAACGGAATTGTCGAAAGCGACGTCAAGTCGAAAATTGCCGCTGCAAAAAGATGGTCGAAATTGAGTCATTATAAAATAATAATATGCAAGCTGTGCAAATGGGTTTTGTAATGAGAAGAAACATATGCTTGGATGTGCTTGCAAGAAAAAGATTGACAATTAAGTTAGCCCGCTTATGCCTATATCATTAATCATCAATATCTAATCTTACAAAAAAAAATTAAGAAGTGATTTTAGTACTTAAAAAATGGTAGAGCTTCAAGCATATGTACTTAAAAATAAAATGAATATATTTTGGTACATAGAATTATTAATATGGTAAAAAATTAAAACAAGGTAGTGAGTCTTTCCGTTTGACCGAGATAATTTTTGAACCAGCTTTTATAATTATAATGGTACTGATTGCAGGAAAAAATAAGGAAGGACCGTATTTAAGGGCATAAGTTTCCACGTAATTCTATGCGTAACCAAGTGTTAATATTTAACACCAAAATATTATTACTCTATATAAGTGTTGTTTAAATATTAAAATGTTTAAAGTGTTAATTTATATGCCTGCCTTCAGCTCCGTGGGTAGCTGGATCGATTCCCGCCGAGGCCTAACATTTTCTAAGACAATGAAATGATTTGTTGTTTCTTCGAGTCTGGATGTATTTATACATAAAATTGTTTATTTAAAATCATATATGTATTTATTAACCAGTTTTCTATCACTCATAACACAAGTAGTAAGTTACTTACTTTGCGAACGGACGATCGTGTTTGCAATTGTGACATATATTTATTTATTTTTTATTAAAAAAAATATAAATACAATTTTTCAAAATCGAAACATATATAAGTTACCTAACGTAATATTTGATTATTTTAAAGCAGCTTTTTTACCAATTATATATAAATAAAAAACTATAAAAATTTTAGTGTTATTTGTTTATATTTTATAGATGCATGTTTATGGACACTTTATGATTTATTTACGTTGATTCTATTCCAACTTCAAATTGATATCCATTGGCGCCAAAAACATAAGGGCTCTGTAATAATTATAGTTCTAATAAGGTCTAATATTAATTTATCAAAAGCTTTTGTTCCATAAAATTTTAGTTTAAATACTTAAGACAGAATTAAAATATTAATTGTTATGTTTAAATCACTCATTTTCGATGCTTAGGAGGTTTTTTGTTTATGTTATTTGCAGCTGCACACCACCTGCCGTATTAACATCCTGAATGTGCAGGTGCATAGCATTTGGAAGTTTTGCACGTTTTTGACTTTCAAATTGCGATTAAATCACCGCATAAAGTTTTGACAACCGAACTGTGAGGCCGTGTAACTCTGTAGTAGAGGTGACGGCTTTAAACGCTAAGACAAACAAATTGATTTTTTGTTAAAACTATTGTATGATTGATAATGATATTTACAATTTATCACATGCTTTTGATACAGCAAAACATCGTGAGAAAACCTCCATATCCCTAGAGAATTCTATGGGATATGTGTAACCCACCAATCCGCATTGGAGAAGCGTGGTGTATGATTCATCAAGACTGTATTTTCTGGTAAGAGATCGTCACAACTAACTAACATCTAAGAGTCCTAACGAGAATTGCATTTTCGTATTATATGCCCCGCGCATCAATGTCGCGATATGATGCGCTATGTGATTAGTAATTTAGATTCTTCTATGTATATCGTTGTATATCGCTAGACCCTTAAAGCCGCTGATAGGCACAGAGTTGACGCCTTTGAAATGTGGTGTTGGCGTCGTATGCTTAGGATCCCATGGACAGCCCACCGCACCAATGTCTCAATTTTAAAGCAGCTGAAATTAGATAACGCACAGCGCCTGTCTTCTACCTGCTTGCAACGTGTTATTCGATACTTTGGCCACGTTGCGCGCAGAGGTACTGATAACCTGGATGATTACCGGAAAGACTGAGAGAAAAAGGTCTCGAGGGCGTAGTCCTAAAAGATGGTCAGACCAGGTTGCTGAACAACTTAAGGTGCCAATTAGTTGCGCATTTCACCAGGCAGCTGAACGGAACCGTTGGAAGCAGCTGGTAGCCGAGGTGAAGTGGAGTCACGATCCTCAGCAGTAAGGGAACGATGAAGAAGAAGAGAAGAGATGTATATCGTTGTTAGTCTATTTCATTTCTTTCTTTTATATTTTTGATAAAATTTAAGTATTATTAATATTTAATATGAAGTATTATGTTAGATAACCATTAATTGAATAAAGTAAATGAATATATGATTTAAAATATACATGTGTACACTTAGTAATTTCCATTTTTGGTTTGTACAGTGTCGTTTCACATAATTTATTGATTGTATTTTATTAATAGTAATACCTACGCTTCAAGGCAATAGTTTAAACCTAAATAGGTACACGTTAAAACCTCAATGTTGGATATACACGCAACACGGACTCTATACTTTTTGGCAAATTTACGTATCGTAATGCGACGTACAAAGTATACTACAATTTATAGTTAACTAATATTTAATAATAATAGAATGAGGCATTACTTTTCGGAGATCTATAATATAAAAGTAATAATCACATTATTTTGCTGTAATGTCGATAAATTTTATGAATTCGGGTAACTAATAAAATGCAGTGAAATATTGAAACCTATTTAAATTTTGAGCCCCGATTATTGTACGTAAGCTCTGAAGTTAACATAGTGATATCATTGGCTTGCTTAAGATTTGAGATTTCTTTTTTCAATTACCATATCTTTAATCATAATAGTTAACCAGAGTTGCGGCCTCCTCAAAGTTTGGTACTCTATCTACATTTCTGGTACTAGACTGTATAAATCTCATACAAATATTGCTTTAAGTATTTGCTTATTTTTCCAATTTAGTTGGTAATTTAACCAATACAATTCAATTGTAAGTTTTTCCAATTTTTGTTTTCATTTCAAATATTATAAGTTACCATTAATAATACAATTCTGGATATCAAATCCATTGCCTTCACCAAAATATACTGCATCAAACACTTCTGTGACTGGCTATGCAAAGACCTGGCATACTTTGAACATACCTAGAATCTACAAATCAACTTTCAATCCCGACTTCCATCTAATTCCAAACGACTTTTACCAGGAACCCACCAGATGTTTATCTGAGCTAGAAACACATTACACATCCATTTTTATCACTATGCATTACCTCACTGCCTCACATTTATGCTTTCGGGCCATATAAACCCATTGACCGATGTCGGCAGATATAAAAACAAAGCTTCTCCACATTAGACGTGACCGGCTAAATAAGCGGTAAAACTCAGATACTTTATTTGTTTTATTTATTTCGAGAAAAGTCATTAGCATGCATATAAACACATCAAGAAGTTGTAATAGTATGTGACAGTTCCAACTCCTTGTACAACTACTAATGTATTTACAAATGGAACATATCTTTTGCGATATGGGTTGCACAATACGCTGTTTTCCTGCTATCTTTTGCTTTTTTGCTGCTATATACTTAAACATAAGGAATTAAGCGCTAGAATAATAACTTATTATTAGACTTTGACTGGCCAGTTCGCGCAGGAGGCAGCGAACCTGCTTCCACTCCGAGGTTCGATGGTTTGATTCCCTGCCGAGAGCCAAAATTTCCTAAACACAATTTGTTCTTTCCTTGAGTCTAAGTGTATATAGCCATCCACTTTATCGAAGAATAAAGTTACTTGTTCTATTTATATACATATATTATGTTACTTTATTCTTGGGATGGAGCGATAGATATTCAAATATTTAATTTAAAAAACCATATACGTATATATTTAACAGCTGTTAGTCATGCATAGAGAGTATTAAGTTCAAAAGTAATAATAAAATAATTTTGCTATAATCCGCGATGAAGTAAATAGGAAATATATATAGTGGTAAATGTAGAGTAGACTATCCGTTTTCATACCCGATACATGCAGGTATCTTAAAAACACATGTACACAAACCTCCACCACCGCTACCACAATACGCAAGCGCCACACACGTTCTCTATCACAAACTCAACAATCGTTTCGTTCAGCAACCGAAACACTCCACGACAAAATCGCTTCGTCAGTCGGACAAAATCTCTCTGACGGACGACCGTGTGTGTATGCTATATACATTTATATATTATTTTATTTCTTATTTATTTTATTTATATATTATGTTATATTTTCGTTTTACATCTATACTTACACACTGGTAAGTAATGAAATCAGTATTATATGATAATAGTGAAGCAGATATTATATAATAACGGATCTTTGCGAAACTCAACCTTTTACCTGAGTATGTATGATGTCACCATTGATATATAAGGTTTCAGATCGATGGATGGAATGTAAAAAACAATCGTAGTGTAATAGGGAAACAATCGTAATCATTTATTGAGATTTAATAGCATTTCCATAATTATCAGCATGGCATGCTGGAGTTAATGGATATATTTATGCAAACATAGCAATTAGCGGAAGTGACATCAACAGGTTTTTTCTTAGACATAGTAATTATAAGTCCTTTAATAAGAATACGCGTATCGACGTGTTTTATTTTATTCGATATAGTAATTGTGAAAATTGTATTAAAAATACAGTTTGAAGAGTAGACGCAATATACCCATCGTCTTAATCCAGAATCTAAAAAAACGCTGCAAAACAAGAACTTCAATGTCATTATGTAATTTAACACCTATACAACAGAGAATTCATTCTTTTTTCGTCTAACTCTTTCATCATCATCATCATCATCGTTCTATCAAAGAACACCACGCTCAATTACCTAAAAATCGTTTGAATATCTAAAAATTTTTAACCAACGCTTTACTTGGACGGCCGTTAAGCATACGCAATCCAATAGACCTCAGCAGCAATAGGACTCCGAGGAAGTCCTTGTAGACACCAAATCGGCTGGACCGATTGTAATGAAATTTTCAGATAATCATTAGGCGATTTATCTTTCTTAATAAACCTAGAGGATGATCCTGTTAAGTTTGGTGGTGATCGGAGCTTTTTTTTAAGCTGTTGAGTCATTTTCAAGGGGAATTCGAAACCAGGCTGAGCAACATCAACGCGTGGTCCTACCGCTAATCAATTATAAAATGGATTTGTTTATAACGCGAATTTAAGCCGTCGTCCGGCCTCATAGAAAGCACCATTAGCATAACATTAGACAGAACTGTGCTCTACTCTCCACACTTTGCCGCCTCGACGATACTACTACGCTCGTCCGTTGACGCTATAAAAATCATTTCTAACTGCATATAGTAAAAAATATATATATGTCGAATATACCGAAGTTTATATTCCTTCTATAGTTTCTCAAAACATTAATAATAAGTTTATTGTTTCCTGACATTTGCTTTGTTCCTTCGCGTTAATGAAACAATTTGTACATATTAAGGTAAATATTTTACACATCTGGGCAGTATGGACTTCACATTGTTATGAGGAATTAAACGTTAGACGCTCGGAATAACTACATTACTCTTTGTTCATTGCCTGTGATATTATGCAGAATCACAAGTTACATACGGTTGTCAGGTAAGATGTATATTATACACCTATATTATGATAATAATATTAATATTAACGCTTAAGTAATATACTGATGAAGATCGCCCCTAAAATGGAAGGTACATCAACGAGATATCAACAATAAGTACATCAACAGGTATAGATGTAATATAAATAATTACTAGCAGTGGTTACAATCCGCCCTGTGGTATCCGGCTGAGTAGAATAGACCACCCTCATTTCTTACCGAGGTGTCGTAAAAGGCGACTAAGGTCAGTTGACCCATCGTGTGGTATCCGGTTGAGTGGAATAGACCACCCTCATTCTTACCGAGGGGTCGTAAAGTACGACTAAGGTAAGTTGATGTCAGGCAGGCGGCCGGTCGTAAAATACGTAGCCAAATCATTTTAAATATATGGGACATTTACACACACGGTCATCCGTCCCCAAAGTAAGTAACTTAATACTTGTGTTATGGGTGACGGACAACTGGTAGATATACTACATATATAAGTTTAAATACATACTTAAATACAAATACACACCCACAACCAACAATTTATTTATAGAAAATGTTGGCCCTCGGCGGGAATCGAACCCGCGACCCGTGGAGCTGAAGGCAGGGTCACTACCCACAGCGCCAACGGGCCAGTCAAAATCATGTGACAGCATGTCTGTAACATGTTGTGCCGACCCCACTTAGAACGGGATAAGGTCAGGAGGATGATATCAACAGTGGTTACAATATTAATATCATGAAACTTTATGAATATCAGAAAAGGTATGTCAACTTCGGCTTCACTTCATTATCTATTATTTCGAACACAATGGCAAAGGAAACCCTTACACCCGTATTCAAGAAGCATACTCAACTAAGTAAGCACAAAGTACTATGCGAAGGAGGCTAGTTCACTGTGCGTTCCTCGTGTCAAGCCTTCCAGTTCATAAACAATACTTAGGCCACACTCAACTAAAAGAACGCTATGCGTCCAACTGCGCGCTCTGATTGGTCCATTTGATGTGGCGTAGTTCAGTCTAGTTTTGACAAATGTCAATATTATTAACAATTTGTTGTGTTGTTAATAACAAACAAACATAACCTTATTTTGGTATTCCCGTAATTTGCAGTTGATCGTGTTAATAATTTTTTAATGATATTTTGTGTATTGTGCGGTGTAAATAAAATATAGTTTAGTATAATGACTTCGCCTTTGGATTTAAATGAAAGCACTGCAACTCCTAAGAGGTAGAACTATTTTTCTTTAATTTATTATGTATGATAATTTTACTGTATATTTTTAATTATATTATTTACTAGACAAAGTGAAATGATTATAAGAATAAAATATATTAAATAGATAACTAATAAATGTTTTTTTCTTTAACCAAACGCGGCGCGAACACTATGCGTTCGCTAAAGTAGCTCTTTATCTATTTTAGCTATGCGTCGATTTTGACAAACGCATAGTAGAACATTTCACTCAAGTGATGTCTATGAATTGGTTTGAATGACCCTATGCGTCCCTGAGCACTGTGCGTTCTCATAGTAATGTTTATGAATACGGGTGTTAGTAAATTATACTGAAGATTCTTGGGACGATCGTTGACGCATTCAATATATAATCTTTTATGATTTTTCTAATACGATGAAGCAAAATAATATTTTCACTCAAATTAAATTATTCCGCAAAGTAACGCAGTTTTCTATTTTAAAAAATAGACCCCCGAGTATAAAAAAAATCATCACAGATGAATACAGATTGTTATTGATTAATTTTTGTAACCGTATATTTGACTGTCTCAAAAAATTCAGCGTTCTTTTAATGAGTGTTTGAGTCGTTCATAGAATTTCTTATATTCAGTACGATTTTTGTCGTGAAGCATATCCTCCTGATGATGCTGCGGTTTCGGGGCGAAACGATCGTCGAGATTGTGGTGGTGGGTGTGTGTGCTGCTTTTGTGTTCGTTGTTGCTGGTGAATTGCGCCTTGGGGTGCATGTGGTGGCTGGTCCTGCATGTATAAGGTGCGTAGATTTTGCCTGCTTCATACACATTGGCTTTGCATGCATTCACTTAACCCGTGCGGATTATAGCAAAGTAGTTAGTTCTGTTATATTGCTTGTAATTTCTTATATTGTTATCAGCAACAGTCAATATTATTAACCATAGACAAAATGTTTTTTGTTATGTCGTGTTTTCATCGTGGCATAACCCTATAATATCATTTTTTATAGAGCAGGCATAGAGCTATAGAGCTTTTCTTTACTCTCCGGGACAATTTAATTTATTTGATTTGTAGTTAAACAAGCAAGGCATAAACAACATAGCTCCGACACCGGAAGCGAGACCAACGACCGCTTTGTGATCGTAATGAAATCTATCTGGCTGTATATTATGATAACATCTTTAATTAACTTAAAAGAACTTTGATTAAGCTCCAAATAATACATTCAGTAGCAATAATAGTTATTTTTATACTAGTCATTCTTATGTTTCTTTTACTGTCATTAAAATATTTAAAGAAGAAATCTGAAGCCGTGGTATAAATGATATCAAATCACGTGATCTCTTAAGCAGAAATATCTGATTGTTAGATTAACAAAACTGTAAAAAAGCACGGACAAATATTATATTTTTCGTATAAGCTTAACAAAAAGTAGACACTTCGTTAATATTGCATAGCACTGCAGGACTCAAAATAAAGCCTCTCCCTTTTTTGGTTGAAATAAATATATTGTTACGATTCACCACCCTGCTCTAATGTAGATTGGTTTTCACATGTCTGTTTCATTTAACAAAATTATTAAAACAGTCTAGTTTTTTCTCTATATTTAGTTCAAATGGCACGTGATTCATACTTAATATGAATTAAAATAAATTAAAAAAAAACATTTTTTATTTCACAGGCGTTTGAACACAAAGACTATTAGAAAAGATAACATTTCTTAACCACGACACCATCACAGCTTTTAAGTTTTGAATAGGTTACTAATACATTTAAACCAATTATTTTGAGCGACAGGTTAATACGATTAAAAAAATAATAATACTTATGTAGTTTTCTACTTTTGTAGTCATATAAGCTTTCATTTTGATGCTATCGTTTATGTACTATTTATTTAACGAAAGTTGCTATCAAACGAAATAACAAAAGAAATCCGAATACAATGCTACTTGAACCGATATCCTTTTTATCTACAAATACATTTATTTTATAACAACCTAAAGACATATAAGAAGTGTCACAAATGACGAAAAAAGGGTTAACATCATTTCACAAAAAATCGCGACAACACTAATGCGACCTGTCAATTGAACATCAATATGCAATGCGTCGTCACACCCTGCCGGATATTACTCCATACACCATAACATACCTAATATACCTCTACCTTTATACGATCGTATATGGATATGGGCGAAGAAGGAGTATTATCCTGTTACAGTCCACAATCACACTAACACAATTTATTCTATGATTTATCAAAAAAAGAAGTACATACTCCTCGAGTTTCCTGCGTAGATTGATTTAATGGAAGGAACACAGAAAAGAGGTGTTTTGCGAGTTATGTTTTTAGGAGTGCGCAAGCGCACTATGTTGTTTATGAGATATAATAATATAAGAAAAATTTTGGCGTTATGAAGTATAGCTTTTTTCTGAACTCTGTTTTTAGTGACACCTTGCATATCGTATATGGTACTGGCATATAGACTTCCTCATCACATCTTTCTGTCTCTCCTCAACTAGTAGACGTCCAATGTGGACTCTCCAAGGTCTTCCACACCACACGATGTTGTGCCGCCCAAAGTCATCTACCCACCTAGTGGATCTTGCTACACTGCGTTTACCGGTACGGGGTCACTACTCTAACACCTTTGACATCAACGGACCCCAACGTGTAACTGGTTCATCGGTCCGTCCTCCAACGGTTCTTCGAACTATCCCTGCCCATTGCCACTTCAGCTTCGTTTCATCACATACCACCAAAAAAAATCAATTGTTAACTCAAAAAAATATATGTATATGGGACGTTCAAAGTAGGTAAATAGATTTAGTCCGTGTTAAGCACAACACGTGAACAATGATTTAGGTATTAAAGCCTCGACATACAACCACTATACACGTAACTGGGTCATAAAACCGACCTATGGAATAAAACTAACCAGGTCAGCCATATATCTAAAGTTTTAACTTACTTTTGAGAGGTATTGTCAATAAATTAATAAAAATAATTTATTCATATACTTTTTGTAGACGAGAGAGATGTGTAGATTTAGTGAATTTGGAGGATAGAGCTAATAAACTCCACTTTCATTAGGAAATATTCTTATCAGGATGCCTCCTGAAAGGACGGAGGCTCCGAACTTTGAAAAACTAAACTAACTAAAAACTTAGGTAGCTCCGATTGAACCAATATAACTTACAAACAAAGCAAATTAAGAAAATGTATCTGATACATATAAAAGTAAACGGCCTGTTACTATCCCACAGCTGGGATTAAGACGATTGGAGCTAAGACCTACCACGCTGCTCCAATGCGTATTCGTAGGTACAAATATCCCTATAATTCTCTAAAGATATGCAGGCTTCCTCACGATGTTTTCCTTCACTGAAAAGCTTATTATAAATTGCAATTATGAATGAGACACATAAGTTCTGCCCGGAGTTTGGAATCATGATCGTCTCTATAGAGTCACTCGGTCACACCGATGGTTAAATGTATCTAATAGATATAGTGTTAAATTTAAACTTATTATAAAACAAAGTCCCTAAAAGCTGTCTGTTTGTATGTAATTGATTTTCTCAAAATGTACTGAACGGATTTTTGTACAATTTTCACCAAAAGATAGATAGAAAAAATACTTCCGGATGGTTTAGGTATATAGTACATATTATGTGAATTGTGTTGAGATCGTGCAGTTGTTAAAAAACTTGCTCGCTGGGAGTGTTAGTCGCGTGCGCTGCGTAAACCAGCAGAGATACGCTAAAGTAATGTACTAGAGAATTGTAGACCTATAAAAATACTACAAAAAAGTCCAGGATAGCATGTCCCTATCGCTTATAGTTAACTCACAATAACTACTTTTATGTTTAAAATTTGAATTCTAGGAAAAAATTGTGACACGCTGACTTCCACGCGTGCGAAGCCGCTGGCACAGCTAGTAAATTGATATGTTACAATAATTGGGCACTACCGAAAATTGAATTTCAGACATTAACCTTAATATATTCGTTTATCGTTATGCACCATCTTTTAAATTAACGTTACACCGTTGTATTGTAAATATTAGGGGGACGCAGAGGGCGTATCAAGAAAACTTTTTTTTTAAAGTTGACTGTTACTGATGGTAAGTAAACAACTAGACTATTTCGAGTACTAAGCCTTCAAAGATAAAAAAAAATCTATAAAATATCAATGGATGTTAGCAGTAACAGTTGAAAGTGAAGAGGTTTTTTCCAGGGGGTCAAGCCCTGGGCACCTGTGAGGTTTTCCGTTAAAACTTACGTGCCTAATTAATTTTGCAATTTATTACGCGCTTTTTGGTGAAGGAAAACATCGTGAAGAAATCTACTTATCTATGCACAATACTTAAGGTATGTACCTACTAATTCGCATCAACCCTTCTCTCCAAAAAGACGAGTATGATATACTACTAGTAATTTTTATTACTTGTTTAAATTAATTTCCATTAATTAAAGCAAGATTCACTTCTGAGAACTCTTGAACAAGGGATACAAGTGAATAAAAAATGTGTCAGCATTTTCAAAATGCTGTCAATGTATTGCGCAACTCTCTCGTGTTGTTTTCAAAGATCATCATCTTAAATTACAATACTCGTATTGACGTTGTATTGACAAATAATTTGTTATTGACAAACGATCCCTGTCCGGTCAATTCGTTTGATCATTTGTTTTAAGTATCAGTTTACTGACTTTCGGTCTTGTCCGACTCAATAGCTATCGATTATTTACACATGTACTTTCAAAATTTCTCATTGAGATTCATATTTCATCAATTGTGTTATTGAATTAGAAGAAACATATGTTGTGTGAGATATAACTAATAATATACTAGAGTAATCTTCTTTTCAATAGTAGTTATAAAATAGTAGTTTAAAATAAAAGTAAAAAGGAGGATGTTTAATGTTTATTTAGTAAAAAAGTTACTGTAGAATTATTTTACTATAATCCGTGTTAAGAAAATCTAAGTAATTCTAAGTGAACGAAGCTAAACTGTTCTCATACCTTATACATGCAGGACGTAACAAGACACTACCACCAATAGCACTTTACACAAATACTTCACACATTCACTACGGCAATCTCCAACGTTTTGCCCTGTTACCATTAACCCGTAACATCGTCAGCGGATAGACTCCACGACAAAATCGCAAAGATTTTTTATATGTATAAGGTGTGAGAACGGTTTTGCTTCCTACACTTAGGATTACATAGATTATTTTAACAACGTGGGTTATTATAAAATTATTTTATAATAACTTTTGTATTATGGAAATCCGCAAAAATACTTCTATAAATTGTTTATTTATTTACTTACATTTAATTTAACGCTTAAGGCCTCCTCTATCTTTTTGGATTTTCATTTATTTCCATGTTACGTTGTGCACAAAAATTCGAAATAAAATACATTGAAATAACATTTATACTAAAGATTTATTAATTGTTAATAATAAATGCTACAACTAATACCATAACCACTTTTAACACAAACGATAGATATATAAGTAATATACTATATGTATATGATATTACTAATAGGTGTTTCAAATTAAAACACTAAAACATCGCCTAACGTTTACGCCCGTAACGCAATTCCAGAGCGGCGTAATCAAATTGTTTTCAACGCACACCCTTGGCTAGTAGCAAGTGCAAGGGTGCAAACCTACCCGAGGTCAATGATCGGACAAAACTGAAACCGCCACCTGTAGCCTGATACGGCCTTTTATCGTTGCATTTAAGCCGATCGATGACTATTACGTTAATGAGAGATAGCCTAGTGTGTAGAGCAGTTTTAAGGGTGTTTAGTCTTAATGTTTTTCAAGTGCTCCTTTTACAAACCTGAGTACAGTTGGCTTTTGTTTTTTGACCCTCGTTAGCGCTCCCTACGCGGTGTCAATACTCAATAGGCCTCCCTCACTTATCAACATACAAATGGTACAAAGGCACCAACTTACATATACCCATAAATAATACTAAATAATACTCAAACCCGACTACACACACATATACACCAGAATATATTTTTATGTATTCCTAATCAAACTAGTGGATGGGACAAAAGCATTTATTACAGAAGAGTTATAACGGCGACTGCCTTCGCGTTAAAAAAATTTAAATACTTACTTGTTATTTAGTAGGTCTTTTTTTATAAAAGAAATTATAATTAAAAAAAACAGCTGTCATGTTAAAATGACGATAAAATATATCTGTTAATTACTTTTCCGTCCATCAGATATACATATAAAGTTAATTATTTTTAGAACTCCCTAAATTAGCTCTTCAGTAGATTATTTAAAAGCAATGTTTGTCGTGATTTATTTTTTACATACTATGATTTTTATTATGAATGTGCATGGATATGTGAATAGAGGAGGCCCCAAAAAGGATTAGCGCCAGATTTGACGAATGATAGGAAAAGGAAAAACATGTTGTGCCGACCCCACTTCGAGGCAGGAGAAATAAGAAAGAGAATGTTATAATTAAATTTTGAAACAATAGATCATTTAATTAAAATTAAAGCCGTTTTGTAATGATCACAAACTCAAACTCAAACTCAAATATATTGTTTATTCAATTAGATTGTTTACAGTACTTTTGAATCGTCAAATGTTTTCAAGAAGCTACCACTGATTCGAAAGTTTGCTTCTACCGAGAAGAACCAGCAAGAAACTCGGCGGCCACCTCGGTGGCGGTTTTTTAAATTATAGATCACATATAAGAATAACATAAAATATTCCTTCTTTGTGATGGGAAATAGGTAGAAAAAATATTCTATGCCAGACCATGCGCCATTAAGCTATTGAAGTTTATTCCATAAGTTATAAAAGCGCTTTAAAACGGATAAGGCATTGAAAATGGTACGGTTGCACAATAGATGACCCAAAAAGATTTTACTGCGCATCAGAGTAAAATGCTATAAAGCGATGTTTGTACCGTTTATAATACCTTCCTACGCTACTGATGAATCTTAAACGTGCTGTTACCGAAAACAAACACCGACGTTTTCGGAGGTCACTTTTTCTAAATTCCCGGTTGCGATTAAAATCCATGCTTTATTATTGATAAAATTATAGTAATTAACCTTCAAGGAAAGGAAACGACTATGCTCGTAGCTTTACGTAATCAAGTTAAAAATGGGTAGATACAAAATACACCAAATCAGTGATAATGGTTCGTCTACATAGCTCCTGGTTATCATATAGCTCAATAAATCGTAAAGTTGAACTGGCGATACACTTTAAAAAATATACGGACTAAGGGTTCCCAAAGGGTAGGTAGATCTAGTAAACTAAAGCAAGAAGACAATGAAGATCAAAACTAGTGGATTTACAAAAGATCGAAAGCAATTTGTAGCATGTAAGTAAAAGAGACCTATGAATACCAATGAATTTCGTTTGGCTAAAAGGTTTAGTGAAGTCCTTTTAATGTTATTTTACTAACTGTAGAGTACGTGGGTTGAGATGTGACTTTGTACATTTATATGAAGACACTAACATATCATATATACATCGTTATCCATACACTATCTCAAACGCAACACGTCAGTAGCACCAGAGCCATAGGCTAGAGTGGACGTGTAGGGACAAACTAATTAGTGCGTCTTTGAGCCTGTTCTAAACTGATGCAATACTAGTAAACTCATACACAACAATAAAAGTACGTTTTTTACTAAGAATCCTATATTCCCCACGTGTCACTTACTAATTTATCCACAAGAGCAGTCAACATGGAGAGAACAAAAAGCGTTCCCTAAAGAACCCTCCGATTGAAAGCCAGATTAATTAGACGCCTCTGATAGTCACAGCGAGACGCCAACCTCGCACTTGAACTGTAAATGAGGGGCAGATCTTATGTAATATTTAAAACTATTTCAATTCACCATTATAATTCTTATTACATTACCTTTTAGGTTCATTTTTATTAATAAATATAAACCAGAATACGGTGTAGTCTGCTGAGCATCTATTATATTGTTTGCCGAATTCATTCAAAGAATATTTTTTAGTTGCATTGATGATAAATGCGAAATTCAGGCCAAATTTTCATATTTATTTTATACCACAAAAGCTGAGAGGCATGATTTAAATTTTAAGATATTTTTCATGCTCTATTTTATTATGTTTGGGCTTTTTATTTTTACTACTCATTTTTTGTTTCAATTCATGTTGAATACTTTACATAATTCTGATATACTGCATTTCTATTGACGTCGCATTCCGTTTGGAATACCGAAAAAAAGCGGAAATGGTGTTTGGAACTTGAATGAATACATAAAACATGTTTTGTGTTTAATGAATTCATCATCTGACTAATTTTGATGGAATATAATATTTTGTTTTGTGCTTTCTTTTGAAATTTAGATCGTAAAAGATAACAATAAATACAGATACAGATTTAATGTCAATAAAAGTTATAGACAAAACGTCCAGCATTATGTAACATTTTATCCATATCATACGCAATTACAAACAACGGTATACGATATTTACTATATACAAATAAATATAAACTTTAATAACAAAAAAAAGCGGGCATATGTTAATGTCAGTGGTAGCTTTTTGAAAACATTCAAAAGTACTGTAAAAGGTCTACTTGAATGAAGAATATTTTGAGTTTGAGTTCAAACTCAAGTTTCAGTACTTATATATTTTTTTTCGAACACTTACTAATGGCTTTTATAGCGTCACCAAGAGAGTGGGCGAGCGCGGAAGCATCGCCGAGGGTGTAAACTGGGAGAGCGAGGGGCTCGCAGCGTTCTGAGAGTGTCGCCTAAGGGTGCCTCCTGTGAGGCCGGACCTCGGCTTAAAGCGAAGCGCTGTGGTGGACTGTGTCGGACTTGAAGCGTTAATCCCGCGTTATACCAATAAATCTCCTTCGCCTATCACATGTATTAAGCAAGTGATTTCTATATACAAAAAAACTATCAATAACAAAGCAGTATTGAAAATCTCTGTAGGCGTATCCATTAAATATATGGTTTAGTATTATGTCTATCGAGCGAAAGGCCGTAATATTGGCCTTAAATTTAAATTGTGACATCAAGGTTACTATAGTATTCAATGCTCAAATTATGTTAAAGACTTGGCCCGTAAATGAACACGCAAGTTTCTGTAAATAAATATTACTGATTTCTCTATTTTAACTTGAAACATGACCCAACAGTATTGAATAAAACTAGGTGGAAATAATGGTGTAATGATTCCAAGAAACTTACTTCAAGGTTAAAATAAAGGCCTTGCAGAAATGGACTTCAGGAATTTTAGTTTCAAACTAAATTTTGATATAAATATAAAGACAAAAGTATTAGTAGTTTTGCTTATAATCCGCGATACAGTAAATAGAAAATATATATAGTGTTAAATGTATAGTGGACTATCCGTATTTTCATACCCGATACGTGCAGGATTCGTAAAAACACATGCACAAACCTCCACCACTTCCACTACAGTACACAAGCACTACACACGTTCACTATCACAAACTCAACAATCGTTTCGCCCCGCAACCGAAGCATCATCAGGAGATAGACTCCACGACAAAATCGCAAAGGCTTTGCGATTATGGGTCTCCGCAAAGTAACGCCTAATTCTATAAATTATATAAATAGAAAGGATAGATTACTATGCCCACTGCTGGGCTAAGGCCTCCTCTCTCCGTTTGGGAGAGAAGGATTGGAGCTAAGACCTACCACGCTGCTCCAATGCGGATTGGTAGGTTACACATATCCCTGGCATTCTCTAGAGATATGCAGGTTTCCTCACGACGTTTTCCTTTACCGAAAAGCGTGTGATAAATTGCAATTATCAATTAGGCACATGAATTTTAATAGAAAAACTCATTGGTGCCTGCCCGGATTTGAACTCGTGTTCCCCTTGAAAGAGTAGCACGGACTCATCGCTAGGCTATCACAGCTTATAGCACGGACTCACCGCTAGGCTATCACAGCTTATCACAGTTATAACGTTAATCAATAACAATTCGGAGTATTAATATAAACATTTAAGTGTTTATTATGTCACTAGTTATGCTCAGCCAGACCATGAACTTTTAACCTTGATAGCAATACCAATTAAGATGCCTCTATATTTTAACATTATATTGTATATTCCCGCAAACATGTTATTCCAGTTTTACGTTGTTTTCGCAGCATGTTCCACATTTCTTTTATTAATTTTATTGTAATTGTATTATCATAATCATATGTCTCCTAAGTTTAAACATTATTTTTGGGCATTAAATAATGTAGCTCTGTGGAGAAAAAATTTAATGTCAGTACAAAAATTCCTTGTTATTATTGTGAACCCTAATCATACATAAAACAAACAATATAGCAAATTTTTAATCTTAAAGTAAGATCTGGATAGCATTGTTTAACAAAGGAGTCATGATTTTTTTTATTTTAGAATGGCAGAATGACAAATATTTCTAATCAAGTTTCTTCGTGTATACTATATATCGTGTATTCTTAGATTGAATCAGGCAATATCTATGGTAAAATTATTTATTCGCGAAACGAGTACATGTACAATGTTTTTTATACAAAAAAATCTCTCTTTTAAACAACTTCTAAATTATAAGTAGACATCTTCATAAAATTTCGAAAAAGCTATTCTTTTACAAATCAAGATCACTCATTGAAAGGTCTTAGAAGGATCTGGGACTATATCATCTTTATTTAATGCGGTATGCATTGAATGCATAATATAATACGTGTTTAGGAACTGATAACCCCAAGGAGTAACTGATCTAAAACCGCAAACAAATGGCAGATAATGATAAACCGACCTGCAACATAGGTTCATGATATGTGTTTGTTCCAGTTATAAGACGCTCTATTTTTGCACCCGATCATAACTGTGCTTATCGTCTAAACTATTTTAAACTTTACCAACATACTTACTGAATTTTAAATAGTATCCGTTTAGATAAAAAGGTTTTATTTAAAGTTCCAGAAAAAAAGGAATCTAAAATCAATTTGAATATGCGTTCGACTTTTCATTAAAATACAAAAAATATATTTTAGCTGTATCATGGTCAATAGTAGATATAAGGTACAAATTACAAAAAAATTACACAAACTTTTTTTTGCTAGATCGTTACGAAACTCCCTCTCTATGTATTTAGTTTAAAAAATATATGAGATAATAGAGTTTAGCATTTAAAAAGTTTATAAAATTATTTTGCGGAGATCCATTATTATTATTACTTTTGTATTTAAAAAATGCTAAAATATTCCTCCATATTGCAAAACAACTGCTCATAATAATTGATTTTCGTAGGATATCATTATATAGTTTAATGTCCTGAAAGTACTGTATGTTGACTTTTTTAGTATGGGTATGGAAGTTTTTACGGTGATTTTGGTTACAGCAACCAGTTTATTCCTGTAGAGAGTTATATACTTAGATCCGATGATATTTCAAGCGATTGTCCTGGAAGCGACTATGACATTATTGTGACAATATGTAATATACAGATATATAACGATGTGCAACGTATGTTATGTGTTGGCACCTAGGACGACACCTATATATCTTCTTCGTCAGCTAATGGACGTCCACTGCTGGACATAGGCCTCTTCATGGGATCGCCACACCACACGATCTTGCGCCGCCTGGATCCAGTGGCTCCCTGCGACCTTTTTGAGGTCGTCTGTCCGCCTCGTAGGGGGTCTACCGACGCTGCGCTTTCCGGTGCGGGGTCGTCATTCCAGCACCTTAAGACCCCAGCGCCCATCGGTCCTTCGCACTATGTGCCCCGCCCAGCGCAACTTCAGCTTCGCGACACGCTGAGCCATGTCGGTGACTCACTAGAGTCGACTCAGTAGATCCGTAGAAGAACTATCTTCGGATCTCCTCACTCCTGATTTGATCTCGTAGAGACACTCTGAGCATAGCTCACTCCATCGCCCGCTGAGCGACTCTGAGCTTTCTTATAAGGTCCATATATATAATTATATGTAGATGTTACTTATATTATATTATTTTTTTGTTACAGTGGTCAGTGGTGGTTTAAAAATATTCAAATTCCAAAAACGGATACAAAATTTTGACAACCGCTAAAGCGTCAAATCTTGATCTTATTAATATTTATTATTCTAAGCCCACAATAAAATAAATTATCACAAAAAAAGTATTTTTTCCTCCCACATAATATATGTTTAAAATATCAGCGTATTAAAAAAAAACCATGCAAATGAATTGTGAGAACTTCACGGACAATGAGCCATGTCTAACATCGCGGACCTTGAATTCAAGAAACATATTACGTGAGTACATTACAACAAAGCTTTTGCGACATAAAATGTGGTTTTGAAAAAGATTCCGCGTTTTATTTATTCTTATATATATATATATATATATCCTTTTTAGACTTGTTCTTAATCGAACTAGATCGCAAGCGTGCCATTATAGTTCAATTTTCTCGCTACCTCGCGACTACTTCTTTTTTGTGCCAACAATTTGTAGGTTACACGCTATTACCGACCATTATCTACTCTCTCTCACCATAGTAAATTTATTACATTAACATTCAATACGTAGTTGTCTTAAACTACAAGTTTAATTGTACCAAATGTATTCTTCCTCTCTCTAATAACAGATGGCACTGCATTTGCTTTAAGTTGTGACATAATTATATTCTAATTTTAAAAATAACTAACGATCATTACCGTTCAAGCTTCCTTTTAAATATGCTAACTTTATTCGTCCATATTGGAACACTAAACTTATTTAATACAGTTAAAGAAAATTAAATCATTGTGTAACCCGATGAAGATGATGGTTCTACAAAAACGAAACCTTTGTAGTTTTAACCATGTGTTAAAACCTAAACAGCCTAAACATAAGATGAATATGAGAGTTATTGTAACTATAACCTCTGCAGTACCTAATTCCTACCTATACTTGATATTTTGTTTTAATATTTTCCGAAATAAAAAATAATATTAACAAAAGAGATAATACCATGATCTTTAACATCTTTTGTTGTATAAGAATTCTAAATACAAACGAAACAAATTATAAAAAAGAGCTCATTAAAAAAACTGCGCCATCAAAGTTCTCGAAGAATTCGTTTTCAATATAGACTTGATCAAACGAAAGATAACTAATTAATTCATATTTTAACTATGGCTTGCACTACAAGCCTTGAATTGAGATCACAATAAGCAATTTAAATGCGAAGTGGCAATTCGGTCATGAGTCAATTAAAACCTGTCTACATCTACACATACATTATGTGAGAGAACCGTTCTACACGCGTGTTTATCGAACCATTTTATTTTGATTAATTGACTTTGAATAAAGATGTAAAGTAGATAGTATATCAGTAGGTCAGATATTGTAAGAACCGATGTTCATTTATTTACCAAATCAGTATGATGAAAATATTATTTTTGACATGTACACAAAAAAAAAATCTATCCTAACTGATGACATCATAGTCAATTATAAGATGTAATTTTCAGTTCATGTAAAAACAATTAATTTTAGGATGCGGGGATATGATAACCCAGCGCTTCGAAAAATGTTTCTTAACCTTTAAATATTTCCTGATCAATAATAAATAATGTTTTATTTCCTGCCTTAAGCAAGCAGTTTTTAGGACACATATCGTTTAAGTATCATCCTTCTTCTTTTTAACCAATGAACCTCCACCGCTCCCCATAGGTTATGGGATTTCCATTAGACACGATCTTGTGCTGGTCTGCATCCAGCGGCTCCCTACTATATTTTTAAAGGACCTGGTAGAGGATTAAGGTTCTGGTTCGGACATCTTAGAAAACTGCTACTTTTTGGTGTCTAAAAACATTATATGTATATTATATGGCTTGTTATACAGCTGCAGCAAAGTACAGGTTGCAAAAGCATTTGGACATGGCAAACCATAAAGGAGATATAAAAATACGTTTCTTTTCACGAAAACAATACGTTTTGATATGATATAGAATCGTTGCTAAGTATTCAGATCTTGTTTTTATAATTACCGCGTGTGGTTACGGCGACCGCTAAACGAATGGATTTCTTACATAGAAACAAAAACTCTAGTTACATAAGATAACGAAAACAAATTTTAACAGGACAAATACATTAATTAAATAAATAAATTTTATTTTATCTTAAGAAGTAGAGGCAAGTTTAAGTATTATCTTTCACGAAACTTATTTTAAAATCCATGCATAGGTTCCCAAGCAATGAACCATTCTGTACTTTAGATTTTTTTGTTACTTGTTCTTCTTTATCACATCGCAGCAACGTGAAACCATAATAGCCTAATAGTAATCACAATATCAGTAAGACCGAGTTCCCATACCTATTACTTAATTTTCAATTTTTGACTGGCCCGTTGGCGCTGTGGGTAGTGACCCTGCCTTCAGCTCCGCGGGTCGCGGGTTCGATTCCCGCCGAGGGCCAACATTTTCTATAAACAATTTGTTGGTTCTTCGAGTCTGGGTGTGTATTTGTAATTAAGTATGTATTTAAACTTATATATGTAGTATGTAGTTATGGGTGACGGACAACTGGTAGACCAGTTGTCCGTCACCCATAACACAAGTATTAAGTTACTTACTTTGGGGACGGATGACCGTGTGTGTAAATGTCCCATATATTTATTTATTTATTTAATGTGTTCAAATTTTGGATATTGTTTAGAAAAAAAAATTGCGTAAAATAATAAATAATTTTAGAATAATAAATAAATCATACAGTATAAAATAATTACTAATTGCGCAAACAAACCAACTTTGCTTATTATTATCAATTAACCAGAATACCAGATCACAAGTAAATATTATATTTATTTTATAAATTGTACATACAAAGTGGAAAATAAATAGTAAAATACTCTAATAAAATAGTTGTTTGTACGCATGACAGTAAAACGGCGTTAGCATCAACCTCAGTAAGTAAAGATAATTAGTCTAAAACAAACTGTTCGAACAAATCACAGGATACATCTAATCTGAAAGCCAGTAAATTATTCATATAAAGATATTCAAATTGAAAATTATTAACACAATGCTTACGTTTTCATTTTCCCGATTGGAAACTCACTAATAGAAAAGTCCCATTGTCCGTACGATGTTGTAAAGCCGCGAGTTCACTAACTATACAAAAACGTTCATTCGAACTTGTCTATGGTTGACACACTTTTAAAAAGATCATAGACCGATGACCGCATTTAATGTAATTATTTTTAAATTCGCTGAATTATTTATGCGCGTTCCAATTCGTAGCGCATACGCGCGTTCAAGACCAAAGCTCGGAGCCAACTCGCAGTTGATTCGCGTTATTTGTTATAACAGATCTATAGCTACAAGCATGGGGTCCTTTGTGCCGTGGAAGCCAGACACGCGAACCCTCCTCCCGTAACTAAAATTTATCCATAGCTATAGCTTCCCTCTATTTCCCATCGATTTTCGTCCATTCAAGTTTCACCCGTGTAAAATAAAAAAGCCGTAAATTTTCATGCTTTTGCCTGTTGCTAATACTAACAATAGTTATTAAAAAAAAACAAAATATATATTATATTATCTGTTACACTGTTCAAAATTTAATCTTTTTACCTATTATATTTTACTGCTTTCCAAACTGATAGACAGATGATGTAGGTTGTAACTTATAGGCGGAATGTATTAGTTAATATCAGGTGTACCTACCGTTATGAACGACTGCTTTTAGCGAAAGGGCCGTAGCTAGTAATTGATATAGCTAAGGAATGTTAAATTAACTGCACATTGTAAAGGTGTTCCACTTATTGAGATAAAGTTGTGTTAAATAAATAGATTCAACGATGTTTACAAAAAATTCGGCTTTGTGATATTTATTATCGTGAGTATTGAAGATAAATTTAACGTTCAATTAAGTGAGTTTAATAGATAGAATAAGATGTATAAAGTGAAATGTGGCGAAATATAAGGATAAGAAATTAATTAATTGTCGATAAAGAGGAAAGTCAGGATCTATAAATTCTATTGACCCAAAAATAAATTTTGAATTAAAGTATACTTTTAGAGATAAAAAGTACAGGCTAATGAAGTGATGTATAATAATATATTAACCAAAGAAAAGCCAAAGATGCTGTATAAAATTTGACCACAAGGTCCCGTAATATAGACCAAATACTCTAAATGTTCAACCATCGTAAAAGAAATACGATCCGATTTAAATTAAAGCAAGATCATTTCAGGAAAACCCCCTGATTTCAAATCAAATGGTTAATTTTAAATAAAACCGTTAATTTTAAACGGCTTTGTTTAAAATTGATTAGAATTGATTTGATTTCATTTGACCTATTTATATAAAAACTAGCTGTCTGGCTACACGTTGCCGTGTCTCAGTCTAGTTTCAAATTCCCCTTGAAACAGAACTCAACAGTTTAAAAAAGGCTAAATCTAAATCTAAAAACTAAAATCTAGAGAAACATCCGCTGTGTTAATCTAAGGATAATGTAATTTTTTTGCTAAAATCGGTCCAGCAGTTTTGGAGTCTATAAGGAACGTACAGAGAAACATCAATTTTTATATTTAGGCCAGGTATGCGAAAAGCGGTAATATCACGAAGAAGAAGAAGAAGACGAATAAAAATGATTATTGCACAAATAAAAATACAAAGAAAAAAGAACATAAAGTGGCATAAGTTATAGTTACAGTTAAATGTGCAAAGGGCGGTCTTATCACACTGTTGTGATCTCTTCCAGACAACCCTTTGTAAGAGAGTGTCCACGGGTAAGAAAAAGCACGCATATAAGTACTCAAAAGAAGAGAACAAATAAATAGAGAGAAAAATAAAAAAGGGAAAAAAATTAAAATAAATAAATGATTTATTTAGACACCAGTGAGAATCATAAAGTTCACGAAATTGGTAATATATAATTTTCTATATTGAGTTGTATCAAACCCATAAAATGGTTGTCGTGCGCCCCAGATATCTTAAATGGAAAGTTGTAGCATTATTATCGAGTAATAAAAGATATCAGTGAATAAAAAAGATGAGTCTATTAAATGTCACAGCGCCATAGTTTCTCGAAGAAGAGCAGTTACAGTTAATACTGTATGACCAAAAGTATTTTGCGCTAGGTATATTTCTTGTTGCCTTATTGCGGATTATATCAAAATAATATCATTATTACTTGTGTATTATGAATCTCCGCAAAGCAACGCCTAATTCTATTAAGCAGTATAACCGGTTTTTTTAATATTAATTAACAAATACTCGCAAATGCGAGAGACCTATTGGAATCCTTTTAGAGAAAAAAAATTGTCATCATTATGATTGTCATTGCATAAATAGTTAGTAGTTATAGAGCGATGTGCACGAAGCACAAAAAATAAATAATTGAAATCTGCCAAGTAGTTTTTATATGATGGTAGTAATAGAAGTTAAAAAAATTTAAACAACGTGAGTTTCAAATGATTAACTAATGAGATTTTCTTAAAATATACAATGTGAAGATAGGGTTCATATATAATATATAACTTATAATTATTAAAATATATAATATATAATTATGTTATATATTTAGCGGTACAAGTAAGGCATTATTTAAAAGCGCACGACGTGCTTGGCACTAAGAAGGCACCGGTGCAGTTCTTCAGAGAACCCGGAACTTGTGGAAATGTGGAAGTTGACCATCGACGGGGTTTTAGTAGGTAGGAATCCCACATAACCGGACCTCACCTCTAAGAGCTCCTGTATCGTTAAGAAAATTTCCTCAACCGTAAAAAAGGTAGGACATTGTATATGACTGTAAACCGAATAAAATGCTATCTCAAATAAAAAGAAACATCTAGAGTAGAGATTTTAGCCCTTACGTGAATAACTTTGTACATTTCGAAGCTCAGGGTAAATTTCTCGAGATGATAATATTATCGTCGATAGGTCCTCAGATAGGGAGAATTTACTATTTTGCCTCATGCACTTTATAATTAACTCGTAAATACAAACTTGATCTTAACGATCTTTTTTGCAGGTTACTAAATGCCCGTATTTGTTAAATAGATAATAATATGAGATTTTTATTACTTGGTATTTGTTATCAAAACAACATTGGGTTTTATTAGAAATTATTCTAATTATATGGTATCTGACATTCTCATAGAAGATTTCTAAAACAAATAAAATATTATGATTAGGACATAACGGTATTTCAAAGACATGACCAATATCATTGCAGTTGATTAATCATTTAACAAATGTTGCAAGTCTATTATAGGTGAAATTGCGATTTAATGACCTAGTATGTTAATAGTATGAACTTTTCCGTACCTAAAGATTACCCGAAGCCGAAACAGTTCAAGTGAGCATCCCCTCTATACCAGCCAATTGTTGCTGGATACACCGCAGTTGGACCGCAAAACCACTTGTAGTATTAATTTCCTTATAACTTTATTATCCGTGTAGCAAGCAGGTATACTATTAGCAAGTGCTAGAAGCAAACAGGAATAGTATCAGCACAAGCATAACACGAGACTCAACTTGGAAGCTATCCAATAGGATTTCTTCATTTGTCCCTTACAATAGATAGGTTTAGATAATCCACCTATATGAACGTTTCGTACTTTCTAGTACTCATCAAGTTGGCGAAGAAGCTGGCTACATCGTTATCAATATAGGACTATTGTTGACATATAATCGTTATAATCTTTTTTTTTTGTGCACTTAAGTACTGAAATATGTGAATAGCATCGAAACCATCAACAATTTTATATTATTCAACGTGCTCAAAATCCCTAAAGTCCAATAGACGCTTTATATATTTGTTTTTAACTGCTGTGAATTATTAACTTATCTTTAATATCTATAATAATTGAATGTGATAAAGCGATTACACTTCAAGTTATACTCTTTTAATCGATTGCAGTAGATTAAATCAAACATATTTGTATGCAGAGGGTTTAACAGCTTAAAGATAATTAGCGTACTTAAAATTAATTTACAATTTCGTAATTAATTAATTCGTAATTAATACTTTTCATTTTTCTCTTCAATTAGATTTTATGATAAATTATGGTCTATTATTTGATTTTGATTTTGTCTATTATAACTATGTATTATCAGAGGAATTTAATATAAAATAATAAAAAGATTTAAGCAGCATTTATCTAATTATTGTTAGTTATAATAGTAAGGAAGCGGTGATAGCCCAGCGGTGAGAACCTGCGACTCTCTAGAGACCATCATGGGTTCAAACCCCGGGCAGGCACCAATGAGTTTTTATATTAAAACTTATGTGTCTTATTGATAATTGCAATTTATGACACGCTTTTCGGTGAAACATCGTGAGGATACCTGCGTATCTCTAGAGAATTTTAGGATTATGTGTAACCTACCAATCCGCATTGGAGCAGCGTGGTAGGTCTTAGCTCCAACTCTTCTCTCCAAAAACGGAGAGAGGAGGTCTATCCCAGCAATGGGATAGAAATAGACCGCTACTTCTACTTATAATAGTACAGAAATGAGTAGGACTCATTTTAATCATATTTTAAGATGATCTATTGTAATAAATATAACTTATACTGTAAAACATTAGTTACCAGGTTTCCGATAGTATCTTTATTTTCTTGATTTGTTAAAACTATGCAGCAAGGTATTTTAAAACGTATACAGAGATGTTAAGTTAGCTGAAATATTGGGGTGTGGGGTGTGCCGAATCAAACAGAGGGGTAGATTATGCGACAGAGACATATCGAAGAATAACGATCGGCTTTAATGAAAATGGATAAGGTAAAATAACAATATATTTTCAAACAATAATTTTTGTTTAATTCTTTTGCCAAATATAGAAGTGAATATAACCATACCTTATAATTATAATATATCAGCATTTTTTAAAGTCTCAATTCGACAATCGCTTTATATATGAAGAGGTAATTAGAATTAGGCGTTATTTTTCGGAGACAATACAAAAGTAATATTATTTCGTTGTAATCCACGATAAACGAAAGAGAATATGTAATGCTTAATTAAGATTTTACTATCAGTTCTCATATCTGATACATGCAGGATTTATAAAAACGCACGCACTAAATACCCCCACAAATTCAACAATTGTTTCACTCCGCAACTGAAGTAACATTAAGGGATAAACTCAGTACTAAAATCATAATGATAAATGGAAGAAAACAATCGCTTTATTTTTTATGTACTTGAAAATAATATTAGAAACCATTTTTATAAATACATGTTTTGAATTGTTTTGTTGGTTATGTTTGTTGCATATTAATGATACAAATTGCGAGTGGTTTGAAGAATAGGCACACAGTACCTAGATGACCTTTGGCACCTTTTTTTTAGAAGATATACATAGCTACGAATAAAATGCGTTACATGAAGGGGCTCTCTAGGGTTTTTTTCACAAAAGACGGTAATTTAAAAAAGGAAAAAATAATCCCACTGCAGAGATCTAAGCTTGAAGCAGGGTCTTCTGGTTTCAGCACTGCCCGATTTCCTACCTAAGCCTTGTATATAGTGGCGAAATTTACCTTCGTTGTCTAATGATACAGTATTAGTTTTTCTTTGCCAGACAGGGCTTGAATTTTTTATAAAAACTCTCACATCGCTTATAGTAAGATAACTTTGCTGAAGAAGTTTGTGATAAATATTCAGATTAAAATTATACTCATGAAAAAAAAATCCTCCTCCAAATCTATGTTCAATTGATGACTCAATGGCGACGGCTTGCAACCGCCATTGCACTTCCTATACCCCTTGCACATCGCGTATTGATCGTGTATTTCATCTCAGTCTTGCTGTTATTTGATTTCTGATAAGTTTTAAGTTACAATAACTAATATCAAATTATATAATCATTTAAATAATTATGTTATTTTTAATATTATCATATTAAAAAAGATCTTTTTAGCTCGAGCTTTTGTTTATTTTTATAATTCCAATAAAGAAAAGATAATAATAATAAATAGGTAAAAATAAAAATGTATCTATGTGAAAACATTGTAACGTAATGTAATTGTTTGATAATTTCACACAGAACGTTATAATTAACAATTCAACGAAATATTTTAAACGATGAATAATAAGAAAAATCAAAGGAGAAAATAAAGGTAGGAGAAATTTTGCTAAATAGTGTATTTATTCAACGTAATTGTTGTATTTGGACGATAAAAATAATAATACTGAAGATGGCATAAATAATAATAGTGCAGAAAATAGTTTAAAAAAATTATTGACGACGTGAATGATGAATAGAATACCTGCAGAAGAGGAAATATGCACTATTATTTTTATGTATCCGGTAGTATAGCCATCTTAAGTCTGGTTCCATATTAGCATAAGTATAGTAAGACTGCACTCGGCATGGCTATAAGGATATAATCCGCTGCCAAGGCTTAAATGATAATAGCGAGTAGGTTCCCATGTGTAGGCGATGCATTCATACGCTCACGTAGCACCTTAAGTCTGTTTGCATTGATTTCTGTAGGGCTGTTAATTTGGATTACACGCACTTTCGTTTAATAAATGTTATCCGCTATTTAATTAATTCAATCCATTCTGTACAAACAATTCAATAGCACAAACTACAGTTGTCTTTAAATTTTAATAACAAAACACAACTTGTCGCATAGTTCATTTACAATATATAAAATGACATTTTTGAAGTCATGAAAGTTTAAAATCACCAAACCAAACGCTTTAGAACAATAAAAAGAGGATTCTGGTGGAGTGGTGGTGGTTGGGGATTCCATCCCAAGGATGGCTGCCGTTGGAAAAAAGGTGGCTTTATATTCTTTTAAATAACCTCGAACTATTCAACTTCCTATACACAATCAAATTTCTTTCTTCTTTCCTTGATATTTACAACCTTTTGATAAAAAACTAAAGTTGGAAATGTTAAGATGTAATATTTTTAGAAATAAAAAAACGAAGAAGAAATGCATGAAGAGACAATTCAATTATGTGGAAAGTCGACTACCAAAAGGTGTTTTGAACAAATTAAATAAACAAAATTAAAATAAAATAATGTTTATTTTTTTATTTATTGGGAATCAAGTTATTGCTACTTAATCAACTTATAAATACTTAGTTAATAGACCATGTTTATTATAACAAGTGAAATAAGTAATAGTAAAATTTTATTTCCATTTAATAATAATTTCCAAAACACAACTTTATGGGGCTAGCAAGGGTCTATTTTAATAGCTGTTAATCCTCACAACAACAATTTAACTTTTAACTGTGTCAACCCTAACTGATCGACATTCAATACCGTTTGGAATAAGGTCAATAGAACCAGATTACGCGCTCGAAATTTCAATGTTCGAATTTTATCTCAATTTGTTTGGTTGTTATATAATTTTGTACGCGGCCTAATTTTGATAACAGAATAGTATATTTGAGCTAACTAGAATTTAACTCTATAATGCCAATGCAGTTTACGAGTACATATCATTGCATTATCTATCTATCTATAAAAATTAACTTTTCAGTTAGTATCAGGAAGTTAAAAATTTGATTCTGCTATACACGCAATAACTATTACTTTAAAATATCCTACAATTATGTTTTCGGAGGACTATGTAAAATACTTTCGATCCTCGAACGAACATGTAGAAGTTATGTATGAATGTATATATGATGTATGCGTAGCACACTAGTGTGTAAGGGTGAGTGCGTGACCTACTACTATTACTACTACTACTTGTTACTATAACACAGGCAGGCAATAGCCTCGTGTCTCTTTTCTACATAAGATTAGACCCACCACGCTGCTCAAATGCGGATTGAGTTAGCTACTTTTATCTTCTAAAGTGCATGATTTATTAACACCAATTTAATTTATACATTTGGGAAGCAACGCGAGATCGTTTCGTCCATAATACCTCAGCACCTGAAGACCTGCACTTCGGAAAGTGCATGTTACCAGCGATGACTCACAGGACCGAAACCTTGTCGTTAACTATGGGTCTTATAACAAATCTCAGCGACAGCGGGCGATAGAGCGAGCTCGGCCATTTCTACGCAATCAAATCAGGAATGAGGAGATTCGTAGAAGAACTAAAGTTGCCGACTTAGCTCAGCATGACGCGAAGCTGAAGAGGCAATGGGCGGGTCACGTAGTATATAGAACCGATGGGCGTTGGTGTCCAAATGTGCTGGAATCACGACGTCGTACCAGAAAGCGCAGCATTGGTACACCCCTACGAGGTAGACTTCGACCTCAAAAATGTCGCGGGGAGCCGTTGAATCCAGGCGGCACAAAATCGTGTGGTGTGGAGATCCCTTAAACATAAATACCTATATTTTATGCATAGGTCATAGGTACCTGGGATTTGATATTGTGACCTGGTAAAGGTAACATACTCACACCGTTCGCAATTCACAGCACTTTACATATAATGTATATTATCACACTTCTCTCTTTTTAGATTTCCATACAAAATTATCTTAAATGTGACATCTATGCATATATATGTCCCGCAATCCTCTTACTTTAATGTAAAGTCCTCAAACTTTGATGTAAGTGCAATAAAAAATATGGTGCAAACGCGAATAAAAGCTTGTCTTAAAAAGCAACTCTTACATAAGTATGTACGCTCTCATTATGTAGCAATTACAGGCTTTTACTTATGAACTTTACTGTCTGCGTTTAAAAACCTGATAATTTCAAAGAATTTGACTAAAAAGTGACCTTTTATAAACAAGTTCACAAGAAGGAGTTGCAGCGGAAATGAAAATATAATTAAAATTTCTTTAATGGTATTTTTTGTTCAATTTTTGGATTTGTTTATAGTATAGATGCTATTTGTATTAGATTTATCTGAAACTATTTAGGCCAACTTTGTAGGACGTGGCTTTAACGCGTAATAAGATCAACCGAATCCGAGATACTATATATGTTCTGAAAAGGACTTCGAAACAATTCTGGTAACAACAGCATTTTGTAAGAATATTTCCATTTATAGCTTTTTGATTTTTAGAGTTAATAAATTATAGAACAGTATATTGGCACGGGCCTGTTACTCCCTCCTTCTCTTCTCTGTTTTTGGAGAGAAGTGTTGGAGACAAGACCACGCTGCTACAGTGCGAATGGTTAGGTTATACATATCCCTGAATTCTCTAGAGATATGCGTGTATCCTCACGATGTTTTCTTTCATCGAAAAGTGTGCCATAAATAAAAAAAATACTCAAATAACCGAAAAACTCATTGGCCTGCACGGAGTTTGAACCCGTGATTCGCTCTAATAAGTCGCACTGTCTCACCGCCGGTCTATCAATGCTATCGCGACTATACTGATAAAAATGCAAGGAATTCAGTTTTTTGAACGTAATTCGAATAATGCAAAATATTTTAAAAATTATTTTATGACATAAGAAATAAATTTCTTTTAAGTAAATGTGGACGTATATTTGAAGCAAAAACAATAATTTAATAATTGATATATAGAAGCAGGCGTTACTTTACGCAATTCCATATAACAGGCACTATAACAGAACTACCTTGCCATAGTCCGTACGGGCTCCACGACAAAATCGCAATGCGTCTATCCTTAACCCTATCCTCCTGATGATGCTTCGGGTTCGGAGCGAAACGATCGTCGAGATTTTGGTGGTGGTTGTGTGTACTGCTTGTGTGCATTGTTGTTGGTGGAGGCGCCTTGGGGTGCGTGTGGTGACTTGTCCTGCATGTATAAGGTGCGTAGATTTTGCCTGCTTCATACACATTAGCTTTGCATGCATTCGCTTAACCCGTGCGGATCATAGCAAGGTAGTGTCTGTAATACTCTAATAATAATCTTAAGATTACAGATATAAACACGGTTATAAGATAATTTCAGAAAGTTTATTTGCTTGTAAACGTTAAACATCCAAGAAGATATTCTTATAGCTATTCACAATCTCGCCTAAACAAATAAATAGTATACAAATATATAATCGAAAACATTATTCTAGTATCACTATCACTTTAAACTAAATAGTTTTATAATAATTCATAATACCATAATGGACTTAAAATACAAGGCATAACAAACAGTTTTTGGTTAAAAGTAATCAGCGCAAACAAATCTAATTAAAATTATTATTTCAGAGTTTAAAATGAATGTAATATATCACCTAATTTTAAAATAATTGGGAGGAAAGATATTTAGCTTAGTGTGAAGCAATCAAAGAGTTATTTTACGAGTAGGGGAGCCAGCATAAAATTTGCTGACCGAAAAGTAAGGAGGGGAAAATGAAGCTACCTATTTCTCTTTTTTATGTTGATTAGACGAAGATAAGTTGCATGACTCATCTTCTTTCTTTTATTATTTGTTGGATACTCGAATTCACAGGCCTGCTTTTGGCTCCCCTATTCTATCTGTAATAACTCTATGGAAGGAACGTACAAAAACCGTTTATTCCATCGCTAAAATACCATATAATTTATCACCTCTTGAAGAAGAAAATTAAGGTATGTTAAAAACAAAACTTTTTTTAAATCTGTAATTCCTACTGTAGTCTAAGTTTCAATGTCTTAATTAGGTATCCAAGATAGCTGAACTAATTTTGTCTTATATAATTAATAATAAATAAATAAATAACTAATTTATAGAATTAGACGTTACTTTGCGGAGAACCACAATTCAAAAGTGATAATAAAAAATGTAATTAAAAATTATTTTGCAATAATCCGCGAAAACGTAAATAGGAAATATATATAATGTTAGATGTAGAGTGGACGATTCGTTTTCATACTCAAAACATGCAGGATTCGTTAAAACACATGCACAAACCTCCAAAGCTTTTGCGATTTTGTCGTGGAGTCTCCTGATGATGCTTCGGTTGCGGAGCGAAACGATTGTTGAGTTTGTGATAGTGAACGTCTGTAGTGCTTCTGTATTGTGGCGGCAGTGGAGGTTTGTGCGTGTGTTTTAACGAATCCAGCATGTTTTGGAAGATGAAACTGAAAACGAATAGTCCACACTACATTTATCATTATATATATTTCCTATTTACTGTATCGCGGATTATAGCAAAATGATTTTATTATTTTTTTATTACTTTTGTATTATATAACTGTATAAATTGCGAGAAAGTGTATTTATTAATAGTGATGAATTTTTTTACTGTAACCAATACTTTTTATAAATTTATCGCTTTATTATTTTTTTCAAATGCAATTTAATTTAAAGAAGATACGCCACCTGCGTATCTTCTAAATTACTAGATGAAAGTGTCTGCTTAAAGTTTTTCACGTTTTCTATCTGATCATTATCTGATATTGTCTAAGTAAAACATTCGTAAATTGAACTCTAGACTTTCGTCAAAGATCGTATTAAGATGTACTACTACTTGTCTGTTTAAGCTATAGTATATCTGGACTCGCTTATATATAAATTAATGATTGCACCCCCGACAGACACCATAATACTATGTATACATAAAACAAAATTTATATTTAAGTATACATATTTATAGCTTCTTACATAGCATCTTACTGATAGCCAATTTGAATCCTAAGTTACCAAAACTGTTATTAGATCGTTTTTTAATTAAAATATTTTTAGATTAACCCGAAGGCACAATGTTCCCGGGAATTATTGCAAATGAAAGTAATTATATTATATAGTAATTTTAAACCGTTATAACAAAATAAAGAGTAGGTACAATTTTAAATATTATCTTTTGAAAAATTTGAATATCAATGAATAATAAAATCGTGTAACAAATGTGTGAAACCAAACATGCCAAGATTATTTAGCGATTAGATTAGCGTTTATATAAACGCTAATCCTAGAAACGAATATATTCATCCTCACATGAAAAAGACTTGGCTTAAGTTAATGACGTCAAAATTAACAAAGAGTTCGCATATACAGAAGCGTTACGATGCCATTAAAGAAATATGAACTCATTTGTCCACAACTAGTCATGACTTTGTGTAAATCTTGTAAATACTCTTTATCTCTCGGTTGCATAGTATGAAAGACATTTAATTGATGGTCTCTTTAATAATTTGTCTCGGTATTCGCTCCTACAATAAAATTCCGCAATTTTGCTTTTTATTGGCATGAATGCTTATGGTCTACTGACCGTTAGGCGTAACATCTGCAGACTAAATTTTATACATCGACCTAAAAAATACATTTATAAATTGTGATTTCTTGTTTTCGTAATATACCAGAGGACATTGATTAAATTAAAAAAAAATATCAATGATAATTATGTTAGATAGACATAGTGTTTCACTGTAAATAAAGATTTGAAAGTCGTTAAAGATATAATGAAACTAAACCATAGGATATTCTTTCATATTTTTTATTTATAATTTCATTGTTTAATTTAATTTCCAGCTTGCGAATCGTATAAAATAACTCATGTTTTTATTGTAATAGCTTTGGTTTTAAACTAGACTATAGATATATGCGAAACATTTTGAAATACAATTTTATAGAACAAGAGAAGATTTTGATTATAATAATGTCTTTGAGTTAAACCTACATATTACTTACATCTATACTTATTATAAAACAAAGTCCCAAAAAGCTGTCCGTCTATATGTAATCGATTTTCTCAAAATCTACTAAACGGATTTTTGTACGGTTTTTACCAAAAGATAGTGCAATACTTCCGGATGGTAAATAGTACATATCGTAAATTGTGTTGAAGAGATGGTAAAAAAATTGCTTGCCGGGAGGTTTAGTCGCGTGCGCTGTGTAAACCAGCAGAGATACGCTAAAGTAACGTACTAGAGAATCTATAAAAATACTACAAAAAAGTCCGCGACAGCATGTCTCTATCTCTTATGGTTGACTCACAATAACTACTTTTATGTTTAAAATTTGAATTCTAGAAAATATTTGTGACACGCTTATTTCCACGCGGGCGAAGCCGCTGGAACAGCTAGTTATTCATAAAACAAAAAAATATATATTGTGAAACTATTTTTGTTAATAATATAAACTTGTAGCGACAAATTGTCTTCTAAGATCTATTCGATTAACTTTATGAAAATTTTTGAGCAATAAACATTGAGTTATTGAGTTCTCGGTAAATACTTCCGAATAAATGTATCCTATATTAGATATACTTCATATCATAGATATTCTCAGACTACAAAATATGTCCAAAATAATAATGTATATTATTGAAGCAAAGTATGCTTGTACGATTTGAACTTATAAAAACTTTTTAACACTATCCGATTTGCCTATAACAGCAAAAGTATAAAAAAACTGGACGCACTAACTAACCCTATTAGCTTCAAATCTGATGCTTCAAAAAATTCCAAACTTAATCACTTTCAACTTTTCTATTCCGTAATAAGCTCCAAAAATTTACTATCGATTATATAAAACTTTGGTGTCTCAGTTTGCCTAACTACTGGGTCCATTGTAAGTAGGTATTGCTAAAATTCCAAAAATTTATCCAAAATACTGACACTACATTATCGCAAAAATATCGCTACAAAATCTCTAAGATCTTATCAGACTATACAAGACGATCAGCTAAGGGTAAATTTAAAATGTCTTATATTATTTTTTCCTATAGTCAAAAATCTTCAAAAAAATATAATTAGGTCGTTATTATTGTTCCCGTTCTATGAAATAATAATAATAAAATTTACTCATGTATAGATGTAGAATATATTTTTATTGACCTTGTAATTTTTATTTGAATAACTCAAAACTTAATGTAAATAAATATTATGATTTTATACGTATCTACGTCAAATGTATTGGTAAAATTAATTTCAAATTAAGGCAATGAACGTCAAGCCAATTCGTTACATTAGCCATGAACAGCATTGTAACGTATAACTGCAAAAAAAACTAAGAAGATAAAATATTTGCAGGTAATAAAATATAATCTATTGGAAGACTCTCTCTTTGAATCGTGAATGCATGATATCAATGAATTTACTTTAATATAAAAAGTGTGGAATGTGAATACAAAGTTCTAAATATATACCTACTACTATATAACTATCCTAATCTAACTAATCTAAACAGGATTGACAAAATGAACACGAGAAGTTTACTCTTCATCTAATCATAACAATACAATTGAACAAAAGTAACATCGAAAATATTAAGCGCTAAAATTAATGTAATCCAACCCGTCTACTTGAAAAATACTGTATTCAGTTATAAACATCTGATTTTCGCTACGATAGTTAAAGCGCTATATAAAGCTACAAATAAATAACACATTAAAATATCTAAATACAATAACTTAACATTAGAGCAGTCAACTTCAGAACAAATACAAGCGAAACTTTAAGCGCACAGTGCAGTCAATGTGAAAACAAACAAAGTTTATCGTATGTCAAATCTCAATGCGAAGTGATTGCTAGGTTTCCTACTATTCGTTAAATACAGCTTCACAATACGATTTAAACACCTATTAAAGATATTTATATAATTATGGCACTAACATACTACGACACTACTAATTTCCAAGTATATTTACTTTCAAAGTATCATAGTTCAGATCAAAAGTGACATGATTCATTCCCGATCTCTGGCGTTGTTCGCTACATGTAAGCGGGCTTCATTTTGTACGCCCTTTTCCATATTTCACATAAACAGACAGTAGAATGGAACCGATAAAATATCGCCAGAGGCATCGAGACGTGCGTTATGATAGTCCATGCCCATAAGCCATAGAAATGCAACTGTACAGGATGCGATTCCGCCCGAGATTTCTCCAGTGTATTGATAGCCCACATAGCCAGGTTAGTCACAAGAAGGAACGTAACTATTTCTCTGCCTGGTTTTTTTCTCAATTGTTCCGGCGTTTTAGCGGATCTTCTACTGGCGTCCAATATGAACATCGTTTGACAAGTCGTCTGGACTAATGACGATAGGGCCGTTATTAATATAAGTATCGTGTTCTTTTCTATCGTGAAATGCCCTCCAATGATTGTAAACGTGCCGTAGATAAACATTCCAGTCTGTGCTCCTACGAGAAGGATATTGTCGAGCTCCAGATTCCTAGTTCCGTCGTACTTGAGATTTCGTACGCATACCATTCCCGCTAAACTAGCGAAGGTTGTCATAGCATAAAGTGCTAACTCGCAAACGTTCACTTCTACCACAGCAAGAGTAGCGTATTCTTTTCTCGATATTAAAACGAAGAAGAGAATAAGTGATATTATGGTCAATACTAAGACTAAAATTCCAAAGAATAAGCCTTTATGAGCTCTGGCGCAGTCGACGCTGTACAGATGTGGAGACTTCTTGTATGCAAGTCCTTCTAAAAGACGAGCTTTAGCTATGGCTTCTGCGACATTTTTTGATGGATATTTCGAAATATTTTTCCACATGACATAAAGAATTGCCGCGCAAATCAATGAGTATTCTATTGTGCATGGAAAAAGGAATGGCGAAGCGTCTTGCACCAAAGATCCCATAATATTCGTTCGGCGGCATTCAAAGATGTGGTGAGGTCCTTTCAGACCACGGGGTACTCGTAAGTGTGCAGCCGCAGGGTGTGAAGGTGGGACGTCTGTCGATAGTGAAGCGAAAGCCTTTTGAAATGCTGGAAAGAAAAAAAAATATTTAAGAAACGATGATTCTAAAACTCTTCCATATAAGAAGATAAAGTTAAATTTTGCATTTACAATCCTTATTCCGAATGCAAGAAATAAATCAAAAAATTATTAATTCCAGTTCATGATTACTGATTTGCAATCCTTAATCCAAAAATTACTTATACTGAAAGAAATTACTTATTTCATGACTAAATTTTTATTAACACGAAGATAACTATTGTTAAATTACAAAAAGTAAATTGGAAAAATTTTATATGACTCTACGTTGACAATTTTGTAGCATTCTGTTTATACGTCATAGCCGTTTCGTCTTATATTTTTAAATACTTAAAAAGTATCACTTGAATTTCAAATAGAGATATAATAAGTCTCGTCGTATGTTATTTAATATTTATATCACCGCGCTCTTAATTTTTTATATTCATGATATTTTTAATATTATCAAAATTATCATATGATTTAAACATACACCTCTTAAAAAACTTACCCAAAGCCAAATGTTTATATTTTTCAATGATTTATATGCTCCCTTATCGTCTAATGGAAAACGAATGAGTAACTGAATCATAGCTATAATATGATCTTTTAACAGAAATAAATATATAAAAAAAAATTTTATTCATAAACATTATTTTAGCTGAAGGCCTGAATTCGTTGAAGTAGATTAAAGAACATGTTCATTTCAATACAAAAGGTATTTTCATTTATCTTTTAAGTAAGAAATACTAAGAAGAAAGTAAGAAATATTCCCGTCTATCGCCCTCGTACATGGTAGGTATTTAGGCCATCATTCCTTCCGAGGTCAAAATTGTCAGGAATGCTATTGACAACTTCGGAGGCTATGCGAGATGAGGGTATCCAAATTAAAGAAAAATTTATTGGAATTGGTATATTGTCAGTCGTATACTTGTAGGAATATTAACTTAATAAATTTATATTAGTGAATGCATTTTGACGTAATATTTATTATAATGAGCATATCGCAAAATTGCATGCACAGCAATAAGTCGCTAAAATATGTCGATTTTTCTTATTATATTTCTGGTATAGGATCACAATAAATAAAATATAAACTTTAAGTACATTGATAACTATACTAAGATAAAAAATTGTATTCCGATATTTTGAAAAGAATTTGGCTTATACATGTTGTATGCCCCTCAATCTATAATCTCTTTATATAAAAATAATATCAACATAAAAATGTAATCACATTTAGACAAACGTATACAAAGAAAACCTATCAAATATGACCTAAGCCAATCAATCTATAATTCTTTATACATTTTGAACCAAGAATCAACCAAATTTTATTATAGATTTAATAAAGTTAATCAAAAGTCAGGTGAAACGTGAATAAATTGAAACAAAAAGCTTCGCGTGAAAGCGAATTACGCGGTCAGGGTAGTGCATAAAGAATGAGGTTGCCCTGTTTATTAATACGGAAAACGTTTTGTTGTATCTGTGCCTTATAATGTCGGGACGCCAATAACGGAACTCGATAATAAATTCGTCCAAGTAATTATTTAGGGTATTTTACAAACCTTAATACGACTATCTACTAAGTTACCACTAAAGTCTTTAAAACCTCTCAGATTTAAGCCAGATATCAAAATCAGCTTTGAAGAATTTCCGAGAAATCATTTTGCTCAATTCCTTAGTTCTTTACACAAAAGAGTCTTGAAACAGCGCGGAGACATGACAATTATTTTGTTTCATACAATATTGCAAATACGACAAATACAAATTACAAATAGCCGTGTAGTATCCGGCAGAATAAAATAGACCACCCTTCTTTCTTACCGAGGTGTCGTAAATGGCAACTAAGGTAAGTTGACATTAGGCAGGCGGCCGGTTGTAAAATACCTAACCAAATCACATCACAACATGGGTAAAACATGTTGTGTCGACCCCACTTACGAATGGAATAAGGGCAGGAGTTTTTTTTTACAAAATTATTAATTAATAGATTTCATGAGAAATTCACCCAGTGAGCAATGTATAAAACAATCCGTGAAAATATTAGAGATACCTACCTAATATTCTTAATTCCTTTTTTAATACGCATCAATTCATTAATCTTATTGTGTTCAAAAATGTATTATTTGTCAATCAATAAGCAGTAAACGAAAAACCATAAATTGAAATTAAGATCTTAATTCAACATAATTATCGCACTAACTTAATTTTATGTACACCGGGTAAATCTTTATTATTCAGTGTGTTGTTGTCTCTAATATTTTTATTTAAATAATAGAAAGAAACTCTCATGGAATATTGTGACAGTACCATTCCACATAAAATTGCACAAATATAAAAGATTGCGTTGCGAGAACGTTTTAACCAATCGACGATTATGATCTATCAATTCGTATAATGGTAAGGATTGACCTCAGTATTCATCGTCGATGATCCATGCGATGCAAATGGCAAATACCGATATTGATTCAGTAAAACGCTGCAAAGTATATGAGGCGGTCCATTTAAAGCTGGGTAGCATACATAACTAAAAAATTAAATCATTGTTCCACAGAGCTATCAGGATTAATTCAATTAAGTGAACACAAAGAAACTCTTTTACTATCTAATCTATCTTTTACAATGTGTTTATTATAGCAAGAAAGACTAAGATAAATCACTGGACCTATTCTTAGATATAAGTTATATATAAGTTTAGGTTATCTTTAAGTTGCTTATTAGCCTCTTGGCTAGATCGCAGCACCAGTAAAGTACTTCCTTTTTGGTTGTTCTTTATAATTGAAAAAAAAGTGTTAATGTGGCTAAATAAAATCTTAAGGTACTAAGGCTATGGAAAATTAGCCGATTTTAAAATATGACATAATTATCAATCTAGATTTTAAACTTTATTAGGCAAATCTCCCATTTAATCGGAGACAAAAATTATCAAAGCATTTTGGTTCTGTTTCTAGTACGGCACTAATCAGCCACTAATAATCGTACATACTCCAGAAACCCTACCAAAGAAGAATATATGGGACCCTATTTTGATTCTCTCTAATTTAATTAACTCATTTAATATCCTTTTTCTGCTTATCATCATTTTCTTACCCTTATCACGCTCTAAGTGAGGCTTTGCCCAATGTCATCGTCTTCCATTCTTCTCTATCATTTGTCAAATCTGACGCTACTCTTTTAATATGCATATAATACTTCACACAATCGAACCAACTATTCTTGGCATTCATTCTATCTCCCACATCGGAGTCAATTTTACTGTTCTTCTGGAAAAGTTAACCAAGGTACCGAAAAGTCTCCCATATATTTTATATTTATATTAAAAGGGAAAAATTGTAGATACCACTTATCTACAGAATAAATCTTTTTGGGGGTTTTATTTCTATTCAAATTTTTGTAGGATTTTCTGACTCTTATTAGAGAAATGTACAAACCTAAGATCTGTAGCTATTAAAAACAATAAATTTCCTTACCAAGTCGATGGGAAATTCCGATAGTTTTGTTCTCAGGGTCGTAGAATGTTAGAATTTCGTGCTTTGTCTCCTGGACCAAGACGTTCAGCCACACGCTGAGGTTTGTCCCGACCATGTGCATCAATCCGAACCTCGCTACGATCTTGTGCTTGTAAACTTTCATCTGAAACGTGTGTTATTTAACCATTTATTTGATAAATACTAGATCTTCAAACATCTCAAATACAATACATCGATGTATTCTACGACAACCTCAATGTTTTTAGAAACAAATTATTGAAGATACTGTAAATATCATATTTGTATCGACCTTTTGTTTCTAAGATCCATTTTTGAAACCCTTTTTAGCTGTTTATAATTAGTTTTTAATTTTAAAAAATATAACGTCATTGTACATGTTTAAGTTGTATGCTGTCTGCCTATAAATGGCATTAGATGTTAATTTGCAAACCTTAAGCTTTTTCTTTTGTATATTTAAATTACATATAATTTTGATGGCGGACATAATAAATAAAAAGATAAATAATTAAATTTTGTTTTATAATGTGTGTATAGACACTATTCATTGCATTCACTGTGAATGAATATTATATTACGATGCGTCAGTACTTTTAAGCCCTTCATCTTGAAAGAATCAATTTGCACGACTGAAAACCTTACATACTGTAAGCAAGGTAATCTGCATAACTCAAATAACCAGAATTGCCTTTCAAAAGAGCGCAAAATCAGTCACCTAAAAAGACCCTTTACAAAAGTTACATCATCAAAAATAAGTCAAACAACAATCGCTTTTGACAGCGTCATCAACTCCTGACGCAGCCGTTATTACAGTGCCGATTACAAATTATTGTATACATACTAATACTATAAATACAAAAACTGTCTCTCTGTATGTTAGGCTTTCTCGGCTACTACTCTCGAGCGATCTTAATAAAATTTTGTACAATTAAAGCTTATACCAGGCCAAAATATATGACAATAAAGATTACTGCTTTTCCTTTGGGATAATGAAAAAAGACTTTGAAGGCACTAAAGTTGACGCGGACGAAACCGCGGATATTTATTTTTATATTACGAGTACATTTGCCATTTTTTTAATATTAGAATACACAATGTTTAATATGTTCAGTTGAGACAGTTGGACAAATTTTGAACATAAGAAATACGAGTTATTGCCAGAACTCTATTCATAACCGATATAATCTTATATTATAATAATACTCTTCTTTTAGTATATAAAAATGTTTGTTTGTATGTCCTTTATAAACTCCAAAACGGATTTTTCTTCTCTCTCGTTAAAATCTTTAGAATAACCCAGCGGATGATCCTGTAAAGTTTGATTGCGATCGGAGCATTTTTATTTAAGTGTTGAGTGTTTCAATACGAATTCGAAACCCAACTAAGCCACAGCAACATGTAGTCGGACAGCTAGTATATTATAAATGTAAGATAAACATAGAGATAATATACACACCTCATTGTTGAGAAAGATGAAATACATCTGTATGAAGATGAAGGCCATGCGCGTAGCGGGCGTCAATGCAAGCAAAACGTTGTGGCAGTTGGTATTCCTTTCCAGCTCCCAATATTGACCGAACTCCAGACCCGAGTAGATCATAGACCCGATGCCGAAAGCTAAAGACAAAAATTATTTATATGAACACAAATTTTCATAACTCTCCTTTTAAAACTTTTTACTCACTTTGCAATATTAAAAGTAATGCCCTGCTAATAATCTGACTTTGGAAAAAGGTCTGCACTGTTTTTGGTGAGAAGAACTATAACAAGATATTACAATACAATTTGGTAGGTTACACATATCCCGGTATTTAGATATCCAGATACCTTCAAGATGTTTCTCTTAACATAAATTTGTATATCGATCACATTACTTTTTTTATAGGAAACTTAAAAACCTATAACTCGAAAACGTTTGAGCTCGCCAAGTGTTCATAATTTGCGAGACAACATTGCACTAAAGTGGCTTATTTGTATTTTAGCATCAATCTCAAATTAAGTTCGTTAAATTATGGTCAGGCTCGACAATATTGTGAAAGTGATCATTCGTCAAGAGACAAGATAAATTCACAAACAGTACCCATCGTACTTATGACACCCCTCATCTTTCTTTCTCCCTTGAGAGTAAAATTCATGCACAATTTATTATTCTGTGCGCCAACAGATGAATGAATGAAAAAGTGGGATCGTGAAATGCTCTCTTCCTTTAACTTTTCTGCTACACTCAGTACGGGTTAAATGAAAATAAGGCAACGAGTCCAGCCTTTCTGTGAGTCTACTTAGCCTACTTACAGAGGTACTGTATAATGAAACACAATTTGAACAATGCAGGGAAAAATATTTTTATAAAACCAACCTTATCTTATTATGTATTTTATTCACACGTGTTTTATTGTTTATTCAATTTTTTTGATTAAAATATAAACTGCACTAAACAATCGAAATATCTCGCTCATTTATCAAATAAATTAAGGTTTTTTCTTAATCAATAATTTCACACACCCTTGAGGCACTTTTATGATTAACTCTAATTTTAAGGAAAATAATTGTATGCACGAACTGAAAATAAATAAAAATATTTTTATATCTCTATTCTATATTATATGTATATGCTTTTCATTTGTAAATACTAATGTTTAAAATTTTACCTTTAAAATGTTTAATTTCAAATCCGCCAACCTTCGATACCCCAGTTCTAAAGGCACATGTACGGGAGTAATATTCAATATACGATTCAAATAACAGCAACGTTATTTATTCAAGTTATCTATTATTTATTTAAGTGCGAGAATAATTATTTCAATTGTATGTTTATTTATTCTCGTAGCTCTATTGATGCTGTTGATGTTACTTAAATAAAAATTTTAATATTCCTAATATTCTTTATTCAAGTAAACTTTTTAAACAAGTGCTTATGAAACGTCAACTCTACCGGCAAGAAATTCGGCGGTTGCTCTTTTCAAAACATAACTCTTATTACTAGTTACATTCAGTCATTGTTGTCTGGTACAGGGTCGGAGAGTAGCTATAACCACGTATTCTTATCATTTAAGTAATCCTCAATAGTATAGTAGGCTTTCTGTATCAGCCTCTTTTTAATAGTGTTTTTAAACTGCTGTAATGGCAAGCTGAAATTGATTGCAGAATTTTATTATAAATAGAAGAAAAGACCCGTACTATCTATACTTATTATAAAACAAAGTCCCAAAAAGCTGTCTATCTGTATGTATTATGTAACCGATTGTCTCCAAATCTACTGAACAGATTTTTGTACGGTTTTAACCAAAAAATAGTGCAATACTTCCAGATGGTTCAGGTAAACAGTACATATCGGTTTTATGTAAATTGTGTTGAAGAGATCGCGCAGTTGTTAAAAAACTTGCTTGCTGGGAGCTTTAGTCGCATGCGCTGCGTAAACAAACAGATACGTTAAAATAATTTAGTAGAGAATAGTAGATCTATAAAAATACTACAAAGAAGTTTCCAATAGCATGTCTCTATCTCCCACGATTAACTAACGATGACTAGTTTTATGTTCAAAATTTCGAAAATTTGGGAAAAGTTTCGTAAATCAGTGAATGTTACGCCTGCGAAGCCGTTGTTGGCACAGCTAGTACAAAAAAATGTTTGTATTGTATAGTAGATAAACAGTGATGCTAGTTATATTTACCAACAGCACCCATCCTGAGGTAAAAGCTACCATAGTGGTGCGTGCGAGTAGCGAGCGCGAACCCAAGTGATAGACGCTTTGCGGCCAGCTGCGGTGTTACGCGCGTTGCGGTTGTAGTACTTCGTTCTGTGCGGGACGAACATGAGTCTGACTCTGATTGTGACGAGCTTGTTTCTGATTCTGTTTGCGAAAACATTAGCTGTTAACATACACGCTAATACACCACTCTCATTTCTTACCGAGGTGTCGAAAAAGGCGACTAAGGAAATTCGACCCTCCGTGTGGTATCCGGCAGAATAGAATAGACCACCCTCCTTTTTACCGAGGTGTCCTAAGAGGCTACTAAGGTAAGTGCCGTGTGGTATCCGACTGCGTAGAATAGACCACCATAGATAGACCAGAATAGATAAGGGCAAGAGAATGATGATACATGCCAATTCATAATCCTCCTCCTGCCCTTATCCCACTCTAAGTGGGGATGGCACGACATGTTACAAACATGTTGTCACATGATTTGGCTACATATTTTACGAACGGCCGCCTGCCTAACGTCAACTTACAATAGTCGTATTCTACAACCCCTCGGTAAGAAAGAGGGAGGTCTATTTTACTAAGCCGGATACCACGCGGTGGGTCAAATTACCTTAGTCGCCTATTACGACATATCGATATAAGAAATGAGGGTGGTCTATTCTACACAGCCGGATAGCACACGGCATATACATGCTAATTCATATAAATACAAAAATACTTTTACGGTTTAAAAGATAATTTTTATTACTAGTCTAGTGGTATCAGCGATGTCCTTCACGTCCTCATTTCTGCATTGTGCGTTTCTTCCCTGTTCCCGAAAGAAAAAAGGGATTTTATCCTGTATGTAATCCTGATATATAAACTTTAATTGTGCCAAATTTCATAAGTATTGCCTCACCACAGTGAAAGCATAAAAGACAGATAGAAAAACTTTCGCATTTATAATATTGTTATAGATATGGAAATGTTGATTATGGTCTATTCTATTAGAGGTTTAGTAGATTTTAGAAGAAAATATTAAATAAACTCTATGCGCACAATAAACTACTAGTATTACTTATATATTATATACTTCATAATTATAGTCGATCAAACGTTAATTCGACAAAAAGAAGCTAATTATTTTATAAATATAGAGTGATGTAGTAATTGCAGGAGGTAGTGTCAATAAATACAGGCCTTATTAGCTGCTTAATTGGCATCTAGGGAGGGGGCGCGACCGTACTGATATTGAGTTTATTCTTAGTACAAAAATATGTCAGCCATTCCTGTATGTATTTTATAATATCAAAGTGGTTAACGGTACACTACACGCGTTATAATAGTATAGTAAAAATAGTATTGTATTGTATATATACCATTACTATTGCTATTTATCATCATCATCATTCTCCTGCCCTTATCCCACTCCAGGTGGGGTCGGCACAACATGTTACAAACATGCTGTCACATGATTTGGCTACGTATTTTACGACCGGCCGCCTGCCTGACGTCAACTTACCTTAATCGCCTTTTACGTCACTTCGGTGAGAAATGAGGGTGGTCTATTCTACGCAGCCGGACACCACACGGCACTTACCTTAGTCGCCTCTTACGAAACCTCGGTAAAAAGGAGGGTGGTCTATTCTATTCTGCCGGATACCACACGGCAACTATTACTATTGCCATTATCCGATATTATAAGATCGATAGGTAGATTTACACAAGAAATTCATTTTTGAAAAAAAACTATTTTCTTCTAAAACTTAAAAAAATTATTTTAATAATAATTTATAAGAACCTCCTCTTAACAATAACTAATTCAAAAAAACTAAAATTTAGCGAAATTGTTCCATTCGTTCACGCGTAATACCATTACAAAGGAAAATAACGCTTAATTTCATATTGTATAGATCTTACAGGGATGTTTTTACAGGATGTATGTAAATGTGCTTAATAACATAAATCAAATTCGATTCCAGAGAAACACAATAAATAGTAATTTAGCAATAGTAATAAAATTTAAATATATACATTTAGCACATTAGCTTTAATATAAAATGACAAGATAACTTCTCAAATATCCTCCAAATCTCAGTGTGCTTAGTCATACTTATCTCATGAATAAACAACTTCAACTCATTCTCGCTAAAACAGATGGTAAATACGCGATTAACATGTTTGCCGTCTTAACGAAGTGCCTTTCCACTTCATATTCTGACATGTTTATTTTGTATATTACCTTGATTTACAAATTAACAATATATACTTATTATAAAACAAAGTCCCAAAAAGTATGTAATCGATTTTCTCAAAATCTACTAAACGGATTTTTGTACAGTTTTCACCAAAAGATAGTGATATACTTTCGGATGGTTTTGGTAAATAGTACATATCGGTATATGTTTAGGTAAATATGTAAATTGTGTTGAAGAGATCGAGCAGTTGTTAAAAAACTTGCTTGATGAGAGCTTTATTCGCGTGCGTTGCGTAAACCAGCAGTGATACGCTAAAATAATGTACTAGAGAATTGTAGATCTATAAAAACGCTTCAAAAAAGTCCGCAATAGCAAGTCTCTTATGGTAAACTGACAATAACTACTTTTTTGTTTAAAATTTGAATTCTAGGAAAATTTTGTGACACGCTGATTTCCACGCGGGCGAAGCCGCTGGCAGAGTTAGTTTATAATGTCTCATTACTCTGTATGTACCTCGTGAAAATATACTTACAAAGCGGGATTATAGTTAATATTGAACGAATTGCACTGTAAACATAATCTGTTTTTATCTTATATCTTATCTTTGGACAATATAAGTCACTAAATTACCATGAAAAACAATAAATTTACTTGCCTTTTGCAATTCCCTAACATTAATCTTTATTGATAGATTTCAAACTTTCAAAACTTTTTAATAAGTATGAATCACTTATTAATATGTAAAAATACGGCTCACATCGCGACTAAATCAAGTTACCTTTGTGTAAAGTTTAACGTTTCGGAAGAGTTCCATCACAGTCACGGTAAGTTCGTGTCCACGACTCGATTTAGTCGCGATGTGGTCCATATTTTTACATATTAATATTAATCTTTATTATTTATATTTTACCAACTAAACAATTATTGTAAATACTTTTAAAGAATTTTCGTATTCTTCTCAATCCCGTTGGAAGTAATCAGTCCGAGAAGGAATGATAAACATAAATATCCTGCATAGTTTTCCGAACGCAATCTGTTCGAGTTGAAACGATTGATCTTTTTCTCGAAATTGGATCTTAGCTAAGATGTATGTATCGGATGTTTCAACTCGTCTACAATTTCATGTATATACTTTCGTACTTATCACGTTATCATAAATGTATAATTCTAGATATTATATACCAATACGAAATCTATACTTATTATAAAACAAAGTCCCAAAAACCTGTCTGTCTGTATGTAATCGATTTTCTCAAAATCTACTGAAGGGAATTTGCACAGTTTTCACCAAAAGATAGTGCAATACTTCCGGATTGTTTAGGTAAATAGTGCATATCGTTAATTGTGTTGCAGAGATCGCGTCGTTGTTAAAAAACTTGCTTGCTGGGAGCTTTAGTCGCGTGCGCTGGGTAAACCAGCAAAGTTCCGTAATAATAATGTACTGAAGAATTTTAGATCTATAAAAACACTACAAAAAAACTCTTATGGTTAACTCACAATAACTACTTTTATGTTTATGTAACACGCTGATTTCCACGCGGGCGAAGCCGCTGACACAGCTAGTATAATGATATAAAAAATTAGTCGACTAAATGTCCGAACGACGTGTACTTTTTATTCAATCACCTAACGAAAGCCGGCAACGTCTTTTACCAGTGAAGACGCATTTTATTTGGAGTCAGGACTTCACACCTTAACTTCACTTTGATTTGCCACACTCTAACTGTATATTTACGTGTGCATATTCAAAAAATAAAAAAAAAGGTTAGATATTACGAACTAATTAATTAACATTTATCATTCTCCCGCCTTTATCCCACTCTAAGTAGGGTCGGCACATGTTACAAACATGTTGTCATATGATTTGGCTACGTATTTTACGACCGGCCGCCTACCTGTCGTCAACTTACCTTAGTCGCATTTTACGACACCTCGGTAAGAAAGGAAGGTGGTCTATTCTATGCGGCCGGATACCACACGACATCCAAACTAATTAATTAACATTCTTAGCAGATTATTCTAGTTTTATGTTGCTGCTTAATATCAAAATGACAACCTAACAATCTAAATATATCAATGGTGGAATCTACATGATTTGTTCTGCTTATCTGGTAAAATATATGCTAAGAATATCTGCTTTTCTGTTAATCGTGTATTCAGTGTACATCAACATATAAATCATTATGTAAAAAAATATACTATAATATTTATTATGACAAATTTTTTTTTTTTCTATCTCGGAGTATATGTAAAAAAAGAGTTAGTAGGTAGACATACTGGCGACGACAGTAGTGTCAGCTGCGGAGCGAGATCTGTCTCGAAGGAGCGCCGCATACATGTACAGTAAAAAAACCATACTGCCGATGTAAAGGTACAAGTAGAATCCCTGGGAACAAAGGTTTTCATTTTAACGATGCTACAGTTCTTTATATTTGTGCCTTTAAATTTTTAAAAGAAATATCATTACTAGTAGGTATAGTACCCGGCAATAATAATGCACATCGAGAACTTAAAACGAAACAGCCGGTCAATTCGGTTTCGTAGAGCGCTGTCACTGTCACACACGGGTTCGTCAGTCTGTGCGATAGAGACAATGCTCTATGAAGCAGAATCTAGCCGATTTCTCTCTCTGAGCCTCGATGTGCATTATTTATTGCCGCGTACTATAAACGTAATAAATATATGAGACACTTATACACACGATCATACGTCCCCAAAGTAAGTTACTTAATACTTGTTATGGGTGACAGACAGCTGGTGAATATCATCATCATTCTCCTGCCCTTATCCCCCTATAAGTGGGATCAGCACAATATGCAAAAATTATGTTGTAACATGATTTGGCTAGGGTTTTTACGACCGGCCGCTTGCCTGACGTTAACTAATCTCAGTCGCCCTTAACGACACTTCATAAGAAATGAGGGTCGTCTATTCCACTCAGCCGCATACCACACGGCGGGTCAACTCACCATAGTCGCCTTTTACGACACTTCGGTAAGACACGGAGATGGTATATTCTACTCAGCCCGATACCACAAGGCAGTGGTGAATATATACATAAATACTTTTCAAATACATATAAACACCCAGAATCGACGACCCAACGAATTTTATTTAGAAAATGTTGGTCTTCGGCGGGAATCGAACCCGCGGAGCTGAAGGCAGGGGCACTGCCTCTTGCGTCAACGTGCCAGTAAGTAATGAAATATATGTTTTTTCCCCTGATCTCCAAAGGAAAGCTAGATGAATATTCCTTCAGCCAATTAGACGTGAAAGCGGAAGGGGCGTGAAATTCTCACTTAACATTAGTATATATGGATTCATTACCTCATAAAATGACGGCGGTATATAAGTTGAAATAACTTCCGCCATGGGAAATGCGGCGCCCATAACAACCAACAACTTTCCGTAGAGCGCAGACAACGTTGTCGCAAGCGCGTCTCCCCTGTTAACAAAAATATATTATAAACACCTTGCGAGGTTTGTTAGATCAATCAGCCTAAGCTGAGCTCCGAAGATACTCTTAGGGCTTCTGCACTCTGTTCAACATATCATGATAACTTCCATTTGCGTTTCTCGTCTCTATGGCATCACATTGACAAATGCTATGTAACAGTTGCTGAACGTAGATAACCCTAAACGCTTTTATTCTTTATGTAAAAATACAAGCATCCATTGCTATGGGCATAAGCTTTGATAGCCTAGCGGTGAGACCGTGCGGCTTTCTAGAGACGATCATGGGTTCAAACCCCGGTCAGGCACCAATGACTTTTACTATTAAAACTTATATGTCTAATTGATAATTACAATTTATCACACGCTTTTCGGTAAAGGAAAACATCGTGACGAAACATGCATATCTGTAGAGAATTCTAGGGATATGTGTAACCTACCAATCCGCATTGGAGCAGCGTGGTAGGTCTTAGCTCCAATCCTTCTCTTGAAAACGGAGAGAGGAGGCCTTAGCCCAACAGTGGTCATAGTAACAGGCCGTTACTATACCTTTTTATATTGCTATAGAATGATCGTTAATATTTGAACTTTCATCTTTCCAATGAAACAAGTTATACAGAATCACTCGTAGTAAGAAACCAGCAAATAGATAACATTTTTGTAACTCTCCTTATGAAACTCTTCTTTACTAATAAATATTTAAGTACTAAGGTATGCTCATCCAATTTTTGCCGCACAAAAGTCATTAAGTAGCCCGAACTTATAAAGTTAATTAGAAGGGAACCAAGTTTCCTCTAACAGGAATAACCTTTTACCGTAATTCGTATTGCTTCATTCTAATGTTACTTTTGTGAGCTCATGTAGGGTTGGACGAAAAAGGATTTGTCAAAAGCTATACAACAAAAACGATTCAATATAAACTTACAACTAACTATCATTATAATACAATTTGAAATCATCCAATCATAGAAACTTATTGGATTATTTTAAATTATCCTATTTTCTATTTCCTAAAAAATGCTACTAGCTAAACCCAAGAATTTTATACAAAAAATTACAAAAAAATATTGAGAGAAATACACGTTTGTTTAAAAAATTATGCTCTTACTAAGACACATAACGCGATATGAATGAATATCATATTAGAAGATTAATTTAGGATGTTTTTATGACAGTATTCCAGTAATAATTCCCGGAAAAATGACATGTAAAGCCCCACGTCATAATAAAATGTGTCACGAGGCGTGCCTAAGATCATAAAAAAATATATATAATCGATCAAACTTTTTAGATACGAAAGGGTATTTATCACGACACCAGTATTTTTATTACGTAACTGAACGGATACTGATTTGTATATTAAAGCCTTTACTGAATTGAGATTGATAATTTTTAATTAAAAAGGATTATTTTAAAACATATGTCAGGAAAAAGTTAAATTACGGAGAATGGCGAAACTAGTTAAATGATCGTATTTCGATATGTAACAAATTATAAATTTAACCAACAATTGTGTTTCATCCGACTATATTTTTAAATATCATTTTTCACTATATCACCCTTAATTTGTATAATTATTAAAACCTAATGATGTTTACCCATTATAAACCAAATAGTCACGAATGAATGTAATATTATTATAATATGAAAGTATTATTTTTATAATATGGTAAAGACTCGCTGCTTCTGGTACCATAATCTTTTTAATTTACTCAAAAATACTACGTAATACCAAATATTTTATAAAATCAGAAATGATTGCACTGTTAACAGTCGTAGAAATTCCTTCAATGCTTTCTTGATTGACCAATAGGTAATTGTAAATATAAGGATAAATGCAACTAAAATATTTATATTTAGCGTTATCCATACGTATATATCTTTTAAAAAGATAAAAACGGGAGAAATACGACACAGCTACTACTTACTGTATGCGCCTTGCATACGAAACAGTGTTGTACTCATGGCTTAGAATACAATTTAGGATTCTCAAATAGAAAAATCTGCTTTTAGTCGCTAATATAAACATACAATAGATACTCGTTAATTAAGAGAAGCAAACTTCACTCATAAAATGTCATCTAAAACACAAAACGGGGTACTACAACCTACTAAAGACATGTACCTGACGGCACTAAAATATATAGGACCAGGAAGTGAAGACCCCGTGCATATTATCTTTGACGATGCGCTTGTAAAAGTATTAGTCAAAAACGTTTCAAACTTGAGGTATCTTTTCGCCTGGTTTCTGGAAACCCTTAACGCTCCCTCTGGGAACGGGGCCCCTCTCGTATGCCCCGTTGTCATGCCAACGGTGCGTTATTGGCTCCCCACAGCTATTGTAACTTCCAAATATGTTTATAGCTACGAAGTTGGAAGGTATGTCCGAGATGACAAGGCCCCAGTTTCATGTGCGCCCTATTTCTGACCTGAGTTGAATGCACGCACTTGAGAATTGTTTGCAAATCCAGTTTAAGATGGCTTTCGCGTTGTACGAATTGGTATATCAAGATACGATGATTCCAAATGCGTTTTGAAACAAAGCAAAATGTGTCAGTGAAGACGTTTATATTTTATAATAAAAATGCGTTGCCCAGAACAGCTACTTTGTTTCCATATCTGCTTGAAATATATATACTCATATACACGGCTAAAGAGTTAGCTTATTTGTTAGATTATTTGAACGTGCTAATCTCAGGAACTACCGGACCGATTTGAAAAATTATTTGAATGTGGATGTATGTAATAGTCCCATTTATCGAGGAAGGCTACATACCATCACGTTAAGATGTATAGGAGAGGAGTAACATTAAAAATATTGCACAAACGGCAAAATTTGAAGCTTTCCTTGCGTGCGCTAAGTAAACAGTGAAAGTTATTCAAAAAACATGTATTAGAAAATTGTTCCCCTCTAAAAGTTCTTAATAAAGGTCCGCGACAGCATATGTACCAGCTTATGTAGCTTTTAAGGTTAACCCACTTTACCCATAATTAATATAAGTAGGTATTACGGTTTACTCAAATAATAAGACTGCAGTCCACGCGAACTAAGTTGCGTTTAAAAGAAGTACAAAAGTAATAATAAAATTATTTTGCTATAATCCGCGATACAGTAAATAGAAATACATACATAGTGCTAAATGTACAGTGGACTATACGTTTTCTCATACGATACGTGCAGGATTCTATCTCCTGATGATGCTTCGGTTGCGCGGCGAAACGATTGTTGAGTTTGTGATAGTGAACCTGTGTAGTGCTTGTGTATTGTGGTGGAAGTGGTGGAGGTTTGTGCATATGTTTTTACGAATCCTGCATGTAACGGGTATGAAAAAACGGATAGTCCACTATATATTTAGCACTATATATATTTACTGTATCGCGGATTATAGCAAAATAATTTTATTATTACTTTTGTATTATGGATCTCCGCAAAGTAACGCCTAATTCTATAAATTATTTAAAAGAAGTCTTATATAAAATGTTAACTACAAATATATTACCGGATGATCCTAATACAATCTCCGGTTTACGAAAAATAAATCGTTTTTTTCATTACATACATTTAAAAATATTAGAGTATTACAGTTTTGCTTCGCGATTTTGTCGTAGAGTCTATCTTCTGATGATGCTTCGGTTGCGGGGCGAAACGATTGTTGAATTTGTGATAGTGAATGTGTGTAGTGCTTGCGTATTGAGGTGGAAGTGGTGGAGATTTGTGTTTGTTTTTACGAATCCTGCACGTATCGGGTATGAAAATACGGATAGTCCACTATACATTTAACACTATATATATTTTATATTTACTGTATCGCGGATTATAGCAAAATAATTTTATTTTTACTTTTGTATTACAGTAATCATTACGGCATACTACAAGCTAAAATTATTAGAAGTTGAATAATTATTCAATAAAACTTCCGAATTTCAGCTACCTACTAATTCTAAATTGGGTCCATACCGCAGTCAAATTTTAGTTTATTATGCATAAACACCTAAACACTCTCGCCTACGTAAGTAGACCTTTGAGCCTATAAGCCTTTGATAAGGACCCTTAGCGGTATAACGGAACTGTAATTGAATTACTAAACAAAATTCAATGTAACTACTTGATACTTGCGTCTTCCGCCGCTTAGAATCACTCGTTTGAGTAGACTTTGTCTTTCTTCAAAGTCCCATCTATCGGTATACCAAAATCCATGACAATCGATTCAGCGGTGTTGGCGTGAAAACGTAAAAAATTTAGATATTCAATTCATTATTCTCCTGCCCTTATCCCACTCTAATTGGGGTCGGCACAACATGTTGCAAACATGCTGTCATATGATTTTGCTACGTATTTTACGACCGGTCGCACGCCTGACCTCAACTTACCCTAGTCGCCTTTTACGACAACTCGGTAAGAAATGAGGGTGGTCTATTCTATGCAGCCGGATACCACACGGTATTTACCTTAGTCGCCTCTTAAGACACCTCGGTAAAAAAGGAGGGTGGTCTATTCTATTCTGCCGGATACCACACGGCTTAAAAATTTAGATATTAAATTGCTGAAAAAAAATATTATATTATTTTCAAAATATATGATATGGTGATTGAAATACATTTTCGCAAAAGATATTGTATAGCTTGTTCATTCAAATGAAATTAAATTTTGAAATACTTTTTAAAAAATTAAGCGGATTATCTTTGAAAGAGGTCATCGTTAATATATATAAGGTATACTTTTGATATACATACTTCTTGCGCATAACTTGAATGACGTCATATATTTTAGAACACTAATGATAATGTCATCTGCAAAATAAAGAGTGACGCACGAATCCGAATACATAAGAAATAGATGATTCCCTAAAAGATGGAACCAAAGAAATCTGTGCATGATTCATAAAATAATGGCTCAACTTAGATAAAATTGCGTGACTCATTGTACTATTACAATGATAATACTTTTTTTTCCTGTATAAATAACTATTATTCTTTATACCTAAAAATACAAATATACCATAAAATTTTCAAGTTATTGCTTAGGCGTTAATTTGTAGAATTCTGTAGTAAATAGTAATTTTGTATCTAAAAATATACACAGTTTTACATCATCTTCTGTGACTGCTAAGCGCATTATGACGCTTTGAAAGTGATTTATAGAATTAGGCGTTACTTTGCGGAGATCAAAAACAGTTCAAAAGTAATAATCAATATATTTTGCTACAATCCGTGATTAACCGCGGACAGCAAAGGTAAGCTTCAAAAGTGCTTGAGCTTATTTGAATAAAAATTATATTGATTTGATTTGATGAATTGCAAATGTTTAGCACATACATACAAACATATAATATAGAAAACTCATTGATATCAGCCTGGAGTTTGAATCTGAGAATCTCCTGACTTAGATTACGCACTATTACCCTTCAGCGATCACTGCTCAAAATCAAGAACAGTAGTAGCAAGTATACAAAAAAAAACTAAAATGTTAACCATCTTTTTCCCTTCCATATCCGTTTAATATTTTCGCCCGTAATTAGCTTTACAGCTCAATTTCTAAAGAATCAAGCCATTGCTCTATTTCATACGAAGTTTGTAATCAGTTCTAGTAATTAAGCTTCTCATACAAAAAGGGAATTTCCATTCAACTTTATATTATGGTTGTAACTCGCGCGAGCTTTAGGACTGGTATTACTTTTTTCCAAGCAAAGTTTATTGTTGCAGGAATAGGCACAAGTTTCAAGTACATATATAGTGGCTAATTTCCAAGCGCTAGATTACATAGTCCTGGCAATGGAAGCTTTCAGGGGTAAATTAAATTTCTCTCCTGTCTGATATATTAGTACGAAGGACATCACCATTCTTCTGTCCTTATCCCACTCTAAGTGGGGTCGGCACAACATGTTACAAACATGTTGTCACATGATTTGGCTACGTATTTAACGACTGGCCACCTGCCTGACGTCAACTTACTTTAGTCGCCTCTTACGACACCTCGGTAAGAAATGAGGGTGGTCTATTCTATGCCGCCGGATACCACACGGCACATACCTTAGTCGCCTCTTACGACATAGAATAGACCACCCTCCTTTCTTACCGAGGTAAGAAAGCAGGGTGGTCTATTCTATTCTGCCGGATACGACACGGCGTGGAAAATTCAATTTCTCTCCTGTCTGATATATTAGTACGAAGGACATAGAATTTTAATAGAAAACAGTTTCTGTACCGTAACATGAACGCTTTATAGTATACTTACTGTCTTCAGCCAATATCCATTTAGTAGATATATCTTAGTTATAAGTAGATAATCGCCAAAACCTTTTTTATCAAATAGATTATCATTTAAAGTGCATAATAAGATCGCGAAAATTATGTGAATATATGATATCCCTTTTCGGTTTGTTTCCTTCCTTCATGAATTGCATAAAAAAATACCGATATTGAAAATCTTGAAATTTAATTAAGTTAATATTTGAGAAATTTAATTTTATAATTTTTAAAGATTCGGTTTACCTATTAAGTATGTCTATCAGTATAAATCCTTATAATAAATAAAATAAATAAACCTATTTTTTTCATTTTTGTAACTTTTGTAGCTTTGTTCTAAAACAATAAAAGATATATAAGAGCGATATCGAATAACAGAAATAAGAATAATAAAACAACATGAAAAAGGCTTGCCCAATTCCGGCGAGATGATATTTATTGCTATTACCAAAATAACGTTACCAAAATTACTTACATACTGGAAGTATTAGGGAAATATACACCAAAAAGATATTTTAGTACAAATAACCTTTTATGAGGGTAATATTTGATCGACCGCAAAATTATACGTCATATATACAGTTACACTCTTACAGTCGAAAGTAGAGAACCAAATTATGCGCATACGGATTGGGCAAATTGCTTTCCTTACCCTACATAAATGTATTCGATGGCCGGAAATTATTTCCCCTAAAATGAAAATATTAATCAGCATCCATCGAATATTGTAAAGACGTTCAATAGGTCAAATCATTAATTTTATCGCCGTGAAGATTATCCTAAAGTTAATTAATTACATTATTAATAACTAATTATGTTTAATATTCAAATTAAAATTATTCTTTATCCAGGTGTGAGTTTGTAAGTTTGTGAGTTTTATCGTCAATTCTACTGCTGGTTCGGAAAATTGCTGTGGGATAAAAAAAGAGAGCAAGAAACTTGGCGGTTGCAAAATATATTTTTTTTAAGTAGGTAGTTACGTTTCGTAATTGCCATCTTGTGCAAGAGTAGCTCAATCCACGCAATTTTATCGATTAGGCAATCCTCAATACTATAGTAGGTTTTTTCTAGAAGCCTTATTTAAACGATTATATAAACTGCTGTAAATTTATGATTTTGATTTGTGCTATACATACATCGTTCAATGCAGTAAATTTGCATATATGTATATATTAAAGTTTCCAATAGTAAAGTGACGGCCTGTTACAATCCCACAGCTGGGAATAGGCCTCCTCTCTCCGTTTCTGGAGAGAAGAGTTGGAGCCAAGACCTACCACGCTGCTCCAATGCGGATTGGTAGGTAACACATATCTCCAGAATTCTCTAGAGATATGTAGGTTTCCTTACGATTTTTTCCTTCACCGAAAAGCGTTCGATAAATTGCAATTATCAATTAGACACATGAGTTTTATAGAAAATCTCATTGGTGCCTGCCCGGGTTTGAACTCGTGTTCCCCTCGAAAGAGTCGCACGGTCTCGCCGCAGGGCTATCACAGCTCTTTCCAATGAGTATTTTGGTGTAATAATATAAAAAAATATTCTCAAATAAAAGGAAAGATGATATCTTTGCCCAGCAGTGCGATAGTAACAGGCCGATACGTAAATATAATATGATTTAATGAGGATGATTTAAACACAGTTCATAAAGTATCTGAAATAATATTATAATAGCTAACTGTAAGATGCAATAGTCGTCTACCGGCATGAGACATCTTATTTCATCAGAAGTCGCAGAAAACCGTTTCGAGTCCACATGCATTGAGTGGCTTAAAATCGGTTGATTACGTCAGTGCCTTGAAAATTAACTAATTTAATAAAAATAAATGGAAAAGTTAAAATGAGTTAAATTCAACCGATAATATTAATATTTATTATCGATTTTGGGGGATTTATTTGCCTTATTATTTGCTAAAAGTATTCCATTAAAAAATATATATATATTATCTTTTATATCATATTCGCTTATACATAGCTCCTTTTTACACGCCTTATATTAGTTTTACCTGTATGTAACATTTGAAGTGATTTTTATCCACTTGTACCGACAGATTTATTTCAACCGTAGTAAACTTATCAAGAACCGGTAATACAATAAATAAATCGAAAAAATTAAAAAATATATTTTATACATATTTAGATTTAAATTCCGCCGTGTGGTATACGGCTGAGTAGAATAGACCACCCTCATTACTTACCGAAGTGTCGTAAAAGAAGACTAAAGTTAGTTGACCCACCGTGTGGTATTCGGTTGAGTAGATTAGACCACCCTCTTTCTTACCGAGGGGTCGTAAAATACGACTAAGGTAAGTTGACGTCAGGCAGGCGGCCGGTGGTAAAATACGTAGCCAAATTATGTGACAGCATGTTTGTAACATGTTGTGCCGACCACACTTAGAGTGGGATAAGGGCAGGAGTATGATGATTTAGATTTAAATTGTTTCAATCAATATCATACTATTTTTTATTATATACTATTTTTCGATCATCATTTTTTATTCTACCTATATAAGAAATTATTTTCCACTTTTAAGTTCACTATAAAAGGTTTAGTCTTTTTTTTAAAACTATATTTATTAAACGTGATATTTTGAAAAGAATGACATGCGCATGATTTTTAGGCCTATTGTATTTTTCACTTACGCGCTAATTATGTTCATGTTTTGTATGGCGGCAGAAGGACGTGACGGATGCCTCGTAGGTGGTAGTGGTGGCTGCACAGATCCACTCCCCGGACCATAGAGCATTGGCTGGAGAGAGAGTGACGCTCCCAGTGTCATCGATGGTGGACTGGATAATCTGTACACAGATAAACAAAAATAAATAAAAATTACGTATTACAAATCATCATCGTCCTGCCCTTATCCCACTCTAAGTGGGGTCGGCACAACATGTTATAAAAAATGTTGGCACATCATTCGGCTATGTATTTTACGACCGGCCGCCTGCCTGACGTCAACTCACCTTAGTCGCTTTTTACGACACCTCGGTTAGAAATGAGGGTGGTCTATTCTACTCAGCCGTATACCACGGTGGATTACGTATTATAAATGTACGTATAAATTTAGGTACATTTATTTATGCGTCAATAAATATGATTCTATAACTTTATTTATAGCTTGTCGCTTGAATAATTAACCTCATCTAATTTAGTTGTGATCTCCTATAAGGTATCACTTTAGTTCATTAAGATTACACATCTTAATTCTGCCAACCCAATCTCATTTCTGTAAATGTATATATATAAAACACTACATATAGAGAAGACGATTCAAAGTTCTTGTTATTTGATAGTCTATTTTAAAGAATACATATTTTGACGTTGATTCTGAATATTAAGGACTTAGTGAGAATGTACATATTAACCCCAAAATTTAATTAAAAATATTTTCAATGACCCATATTAATTCATGAACAAAACAAAAAAATCCGAAACCATTTAAATTACTTCCTTCAAGCAAATTAGATCCTAAGTCATTCATATACATAGCCATAGAGAGTAAAAGCATAGGGTAAACGCAAACTGTAATAGCCGTAACCTTTTTAATAAAAGTATAAACCCGTTAATTGAACAACCACTTCCCGTATTCGGAGCGGACAAAAGAGTACTTTGAACTTGGCACTGGTAGTTCAGCTGTTACTGAAAATAAATAAACTACTAACTGAGTGAATATTGTATATTATTTCTTTTTATTGTCATCTTATTTTAATTTTAACTCAAAACATGAAATCAAATAACTAACTACCGAAACGACAGTTACTAATGAAAACTGGAAGACATTTCTTCCATAAGATTTGTTAGTTAGAGATACATTATAACATATATACTCAAATAATATTAAAAATTAAACGAAAAGACAAAGTTTTATTTATTCAGTAACTCTCGTGCAATGTTGCAAGCTCATTAAAATAAATTTTTAAAGATTATATCAACAGCTGTCTTATATTAAGTATATGAAAGTGCGCATTTTTGTCATAAAAACAACACTGCTGCTCCTTTCTTTTCACCCATTAAACTTTCTTTTTCTTTTTCTCATTCTCTTTTTCATTCCAAATTTCAATTACGTAGCTCCCTTTTCGCGTTCTTATCCCCGATTTCTTATCTTTTCCTCTTTTAAACAAAAACCGTATCATTATGCTTCTTTTATATCAAACCTTACATTATAAATATGTCATCATACAAATATATAATAGAGAATTAACTTTACAAAATGTATGTGGTCACACGGTTCTACAAACAAACTGGTAATACAAACTAGACCATCGCTTTGGCAGAACCTTTCGAAGGAGCGGAACTGAGGTGAATTACGATACGGACCTCGTAAATCTAAGCACAAAACCGTACTCCATTCGTTTACAGCGCCGCAAAATAAATTGTTTGGCCGCAAGTTTGTTTGAGAAATAATAAACACAAGTTGTACATATTTCCGACACATATGAACAACTTGTAGGACACAGCCAAATATCATTTAAATTTTCTTAGGTTGTTAATTCTATTTGCTTCTGAGTAAGATAGTCCCTTAAGAAGACGTGGAGGTTAACATATTGTAATCAATCTCCTTCTGAACGCAGAAACATACCGCTATTAGATGCTCTGTTCTCTAAGTCGAGATTTGTGTTGACATCAGCCTTTTTTCAACAGACTCATCCGATTGCTACTACGAGGCCTCCGCAGCTATTATTAATTACGGTCATTAATATTATATTTATATTTTATATTTATTAATTTAATAATAATTAAATATTTATTCCGAGCAATAAAGGTGGAATTTCCATTTTAATGTCTACTGTTGTTGGAGTCTAAATAATAAAAAGCAAAGAAACGGTTTGTTACTATCCCACTGTTAGGCGTAGGCTTTCTCTTTCCGTTTTTGGAGAGAGGTTTTGGATCTTGGAGCCACCACGCTGCTCTTATGAGGATTGATAGACTACACATATCCCAGGAATTCTACTGAAATAAAGAGGTTTTCTCACGATGTTTCTTTGCACCAAAAAGCTTGTGATAAATTGCAAGTATCGATTAGACACATAAGTTTTAACAGAACACTCATTGATTTTCTCGATTGAGTTGAATCCGTGACGCCTAGAGAGACGCTGGGTCTCACCGTTCAGCTATCACATCTCATAAATTGATAAGATAGTAGAAAGTATAAAATTGGTTTATCAGCAGAAATAAACGGTAAATTGGCAAAATTCCTTCGAAATACAAAACAAAGCTGATCGCCGGCGGAGCCATTCGTGCATAAACCGACATGAGTTACGACAGTGACCAAATAAATTTCTACACATGACCAGACTATCCGATCAAAATGGAATCGGAAAAAATATTTTCTGGATATTGAAAGTAAGGATTTACTGCTCGAATTAGAATTTAAGAGAGGCATTTTTAATAAAACCGTACTGTTTCTGAACTTATTATATCAAATCAAGCATTATCAGATGAAACTTAGATTTCGATACGTACTCTCATACGCTTAACAAGTAGATTTTTTTTAATTGTAGAAATAAGAATAAAAAAATCATTTAAGCTTACCAAGATATTGAACATGTGACCTTTAGTTAAAGGTCACATGGTCGCCATTTAGCTATCACGGCTTATATTAGATATAAAATTAATTCTATCTTTGCACTTTCATCATAATGACAAAATGTATAAATAAACAGAAAGCATCAGTTTAAAATTGAATAACTCATTAGTAATATGCATTGTTATATTCCAGCCCGAAAGCGTTAAAAATCATAGCCACTGTAAGCTCTTCGATTTATGAATCCATTAAAACGGTAATACTGTTTAGTGAAACCTAGACCGCACTGTAATTCACAGCCCGCCGCGGCATTTCCTGCTGTCTGGATATTATGGGAATCTGATATACACAAACGATAATCCGGGATAAATATTATATTTCAGGCTAACAGTACATGAAATATAAACAAATATACTGAGTTAAGATTTATTTTTTATAATACATTGTTATTATGTGGTCTGTGATCAATTATTTTTACAAAATGTTTTAAATGTGGTTTTAAAAGCTTTATTTATAAGGGAAATATTTTATTTTCAGTGACTCAGTGAGATCGCGTGAGAGTAGACAACTTTATAGCTAGTTTATAAATACATAGTTTATAAATTCTAATATTTGTACAATACGTTATTATATCGGCTGTGTACTATTGGAACAATACTAAATCTGAAGTATGGTGCAATTTGACTGAGAAGGAGGCAATTTACTATCGTTTATATACAGTAAAAACAATATTTACATTTCATTATTGCAGTGCGTGTGACAGTTCAAGTGTATTATTGATGCGAATAAATTACGAAACACCCTCATTTAAAATTGTAACCGTATTTATTAGATAGTATTCGGTGTTTACGACAACATTTGTATCTGTCCCGTAGCCGTGGGGTTAATACACTTGCTTAGTAGATTGAGCACTAAGCGAGATCGATTCCGAACAATAATTTTTTTTTTAAATTTATTTTTTTTTATTTTTTTTTCTCTTTTGTTTTGATTATTTATTGAAGTTGCTGCAGTAATGAAGTATGCTTGCTGTAAATCTACAGCGGGAGGTACCGCTGATACTATTACATGTACACGGTGTGGATACAATTATCACACACAGTGCCTTTATTCATCTGACAAGAAAAAAAAGGATTTACATAGTTTAAAAGCTGCCTGGATCTGTCCGGAATGTTATCTTTCCGAACCAAGACAAATGAAAAAAGATAGCACTCCATTGCGTAGTCAAGACTTAAAAAGTAAACCACCTTCTCTTGATGACAATGTAACTGTTCGCAGAGGTGCTACGAGTACAGCTTTAAACTTTTCTGAAACGTTGACTGATTCGGAACATTCTTCGTCAATTTTGGAAGTAATAAAAAACTTGATTACCTCAGAAATCGGCAGCTTGAAAGCGGAATTTAAAGCGATTGTTACTCCCATCCAAAACGATTTAAAGGCTTTAAGAGATGAGTTTTTAGGTATGAAGCAATCTTTAGACTTCATTAACAATAGATTTGAGGATTTCAGTAAAAGGATTGATGACTGTGAGTCGAATATTAAACAGATGTCAATAAAATGTGCAGAGGTGGGCAAACTTAGGTCAACGTTAGAAACAATGGAAATAGAAAATGGTAATCGCGAACAATGGGCCCGAAGATCAAATGTGGAGATATATGGAATTCCAGAAAGAAAGGGAGAAAATTTATTTACTCTTTTGCAGAATATAGCTGATAAAACGGAATTCAAACTTAACATGAATACGGATATTGACTTTATCACAAGAGTTGCCGCAAAGAGTAACGAAGATAAAAAAATTAAGCCTATTATTGTGCGCTTTCTATGTCGTTGGAAGAAAGATGAGTTCCTTTCGCAAGCGAGGAAACTGAAACTTAATTGTGCTGATATGGGCTTTACTTCAAAAGATAATCTTATTTACTTTAATGATCACCTTACTAGCGCTAACAAATCTCTCTTACAATCAGCTAAGAAAACTGCCCGGGACAACAATTATAAGTACATATGGGTGAAAAATTGTAGTATTATGGTGCGTAAGTCTGATACAAGCCCGGTTTTACACATTCTAAAGTCCAGTGATTTAAAAAAAATTGTATAAGTGTAGTTGAATTCCGCTGTAGACACTTGTCGGGTTCGCATAGATTAAGTAATTTTTTATTGTTTTATCCTTTTTTGTCATTTTTCTTTATACATTTTATTATTTGTTATTCTAAGTATATTTGCAAGCTTCTTATTTTATTGTTATCAGGCATTATTATTTGTTTTGTATTTATTTCAGGACATCTACTTTTCTTAATAACTGTTTATGACTTGCGTTGCTCTCCATTCGATGACAATTACAATAATTCACTTGTCAAGTATTGTATTATGAGTAATTGTTTCTTATTTAATAATGGATGATAGTCTGAGATTGTTTTATCAGAATGTTCGTGGACTACGCACTAAGACTAACTCTTTTTATAGACAACTGTTGCAAGTGGATTTTGACGTAATTTGTCTTACAGAGACTTGGTTGCATGAGAGTATTTACAGTGAAGAACTGTTTGATGCGCGGTATTCGGTTTATAGAAGTGATCGTAAGTACGAGACTCGTGGAGATAAATTTGGTGGTGGCGTGCTAATTGCGTTGAAATCTAATTTAACAGTTCGTTGTTCATCAACCATACGCGTTAAGAATTATGCTGGTGATGTAATGAAAGTTTCACTGGCCCTTAGTATCTCCTGTAAACCTAATATGTTACATATATATTGCTGCTATTTTCCTCATGGTCGTTTCAGAGTGAAGCCCTCTGTGATTGTTTTGAAACAATTCCTAGCGACTGCATAAATAATCCTGAAGATAAATTTTTGATCATTGGTGATTTCAACATTTCTAAAGCTATGTGGTCGAAGTATAATTCACACCTGAAACTTATTAATTATGATGAGGATGACGACGCCAATATAAATATTCTTAATAATTTTTTAAATTTTACTTATATTAAACAATATAATTTTATTTTTAATTCCAACAACAGACTTCTAGATTTAGTAATGTGTAGCTGTGAATGTATTGTGAGTCGATATGACTCACCACTAGTAAACGAAGATGCACATCATCCATCACTACTTGTATCCATAAGTGTGCCTGCAATACAATCTCTTAATTCTGCTCCCCGTATGGTTAGATTATACCGTAATGCAGATTATGAAGGAATTAATAGGATATTAGCTGGTATAGATTGGTTTGATTTATTGGATAATGTTGATATTACAAAAGCGGTAGACATCTTCTACTCAAAAATTAATGCTATTATTGAGGACTCCATTCCGTTTCGAATAATAAAATGTGTAAAAAACTTTCCTTGCTGGTACTCTCGTTCCCTTGCTAAGGTAATTTCGGAAAAACTTAAATATCACAAAAAATGGAAAGTTTATAATCGTTTATCAGACTACGAAACATTTGTGCTTTTACGTGAGCGCCAAAAACATTTACAGATTGTCTGCTACGATAAATATATTCGCGATTCAGAAACTAAAATAAGAAGTAACAGCAAGTTCTTTTGGGCGTTTGTTAAGTCTAAACAGTTATCATCTGACATTCCTGACACAATAACTTTTGCAAACCAGTCCGCCAATGATCCCGTTAATGTCTGCTCTTTATTTAATGAATATTTTAAGTCAGTCTTCGATGATTCAGTATCTGCTAATGTTCTTAATGTTTCTAATTCTGTAAGTGAATCTCTATGTAATGTGTCTATTAATTCTGTACCCATCTCGCCAGCAATAGTAGAAAAATATCTTTAAAAGCTTGACATTAGCAAAGGATGTGGCCCTGATGGCTTGCCGCCTATATTTTTAAAATCATGTAGGAAGCACTTAGCTTACCCAATTTTCTTACTATTTCATATATCCTTGCATTCAGGCGTGATGCCTAGTGTCTGGAAACGCAGTTATGTCACACCTGTATTTAAATCTGGTAATAGGCATATTGTTCAGAATTATAGGCCCATATCTAAACTGTGTACTGTAGCTAAGCTTTTTGAAAAAATTATTTATGATTATGTATTTCCTATTTTAAGACCTTCTTTAATTACTCAACAACACGGATTTATTGACAAAAAGTCTACTGAAACTAACATTTGTGAGTTGGTACATAATTTGAATGCCGCTATGGATAAGGGAGAACAGGTTGATGTAGTGTATACTGACTTCTCTAAGGCGTTTGATAGAATATCTCACCATATATTGATTTATAAACTTGGAGAAGTGGGTATACATGGCGATTTGCTTCGTTGGTTTGCCTCCTATCTAGATAAACGTAGTCAAGCCGTTGCTATTAAAGGTCATTGTTCATCATTTGTTCCCATTCCTTCAGGCGTGCCACAAGGCTCACATCTCGGTCCCCTTTTATTTAATTTATATATCAATGATATTATCAAAGTTTTTAAGCATTCTTCTATTCTTTTATATGCAGATGACATGAAGGTTTTTAGAAATATCACACAGCCGTCCGATTGTGCTCTGCTACAAGAAGATCTTGACAGATTATGTAAATATTGTTCAGATAACTTCTTATATTTAAATGTTACTAAGTGTAATATGATAACATTTTCTAGGAAATCTAATATCTTTAATAATACATATGTACTTAGAAATGATATTATTAACCGGGTAACCGTGGTGCGAGACCTAGGCATCTTCCTTGATTATAAATTAACATTTAAGTCCCATATTAATCAAATGACAGCAAAAGCATATAAAATACTGGGCTTTATACTAAGGGTAGGTAGGGATTTTAAAACGTATACGACCCTACTTTTATTATACAATGCGTTCGTACGTTCTATTTTGGAAAATTTGAGTAGAAACAAGTTATTTGATCTGTATGCAGAAAAGCAATATAATCAGTCCCCCACATTCTTAGAATATGTAAAAAAATATTCGAAAATGTTTAGAAATGTCTGCGCACAGGCCAAATCACTTCACATTAAATGTAAAATAATGAACTCTGAAAATAAAATAAAAACAACTTGGGATGTTATAGGAGATGAAGTAGGCAGACATAAAATGCGTAATTCTGCCATAGAGCTGAAAATTGGAAATGAGTTTACTAATTCCGACGCAGAAGTGGCGAGTGTATTTGAACATTTTTTTCAGAATATACCCATTTCTACCACTAGCTCGATAAACTCATCCCCAATTGAAGCTCTTAATGTTTTAAAGGCCAGCGTCATGAAGTGCAACGTAAATTTTAAATTTAAACACATTTCTCCGCACGATATTGTTAAAACTTTTAAAACTTTAAATAATAAAAAAACAACTGATTTATGGGGAATGTCTGTAAAGTTAATAAATAATGTTATTGAAATTATTGCACCTATTATGGCCAAGATCTTTAACAAGTCTGTAGACACAGGGACATTTCCAAATTTAATGAAGTATAGTAAATTGATCCCTGTCTTCAAATCTGGTGATAAGAGCGACCCTAACAACTATAGACCCATCTCGATCTTGCCAACTCTTAGCAAGGTCTTTGAGAAAGTTATTCTAAATCAACTGCTCAAGCATTTTAATTCTAATAATTTACTTCACCCTGAGCAGTATGGGTTTACCAAGGGTCGGTCTACATCGGATGCGGGCGTAAGATTGTTGAAGCATATCTTTGAAGCGTGGGAGAACTCACAAAATGCCATAGGGGTATTTTGTGATTTGTCCAAGGCATTTGATTGCGTTCAACACGAAACTTTATTACTAAAGCTTGGTCATTATGGTATTAAGGATCATGCACTTCGTCTCGTTGCATCTTATCTCGATAGCCGAATTCAAAGAGTGTGCATTAATGATGTGCAGTCATCCGGATCGGCCTTAGTTATGGGTGTGCCTCAAGGATCAATCCTTGGTCCCTTTCTGTTTTTAGTATATATAAATGATCTACCATATTTCATTCATAATATTTGCGACATTGTACTGTTTGCTGATGACACATCTTTAATATTTAAAGTAAATAGGAATGACGCTAATAATATTGACGAAGTAAACAGTGGATTGTCGCAGGTAGCTCAATGGTTCGGGCTAAATAATTTGGTACTAAACTCAAATAAAACGAAATGTTTAGAATTTGCATTACCTAATGCAGCTAAAACAGCAAATGAGCTCTTAATAGACAATGTACCACTAAAAACAGAAAATACAACTGTATTTTTGGGGATGACGTTGGATACAAAACTCCAATGGAGCACTCACATAACAGCTCTCGCAGGGAAACTCAGTTCAGCAGCCTATGCTATTCGAAAGATAAGACAGTTTACAGACGTCGAAACAGCAAAACTAGTTTATTTTGCTTATTTCCATAGCATTATGTCTTATGGAATAATGTTATGGGGTAAATGCGCTGATATTGAGAAAATTTTTGTATTGCAAAAAAGTTATAATTTATAATTTGAATTCGCGTGAGTCCCTGCGAGAGAAGTTTAAGGAAACAGGTATTCTTACGTTAGCTTCACAGTATATTTTTAGCAATTTGATTTTGGTGCATAAAAATATACATAATTATAAAAAGATTGGCGATGTATATAATAGACAAAGTAGGAACCGACATAAGCTTGCGGCTCCTGCTTTGCGCCTTGTAAGAGTACGTAAGTCGTTTGTGGGTTTGGGTATAAGATTCTATAACAAAATTCCACAATCAATTTTAACTTTGCCATTACAGCAATTTAAAAATACTGTTAAAAAGAGGCTGATACAGAAAGCCTATTATACCGTGGAGGCTTACATTGAGGATAAGGATGTGTGGATATAGGTGCACTTCTACCCTGTACAAGACAGTAATAAATAAATGTAACTAGTTCTAAGATTTATATTTTAAAAAGAGCAACCGCCGAGTTTCTTGCTGGCTCTTCTCGGCAGGAACAGCTTTCCGAACCAGCAGTAAAGTTGACGATTCAAAAGCACTTGTTTATAAGTTTACTTGAATAAAGAATATTTGAATTTGAATTTGAATTTGAATACGGTTCGATCATATGGAATCCTCAATACAAGGTATACATCGCAGGTATCGAGAAAATTCAGCGTAAGTTTGTAAAACACTTAAATTTCAGGTGTGTGGTCAATAAAGGAAATAGTCTGTCTTTATGCTCTCTAGAAAGTCGTCGAATGGAAAGGGACCAAATATTTCTGTATAAAATATTACGCAATCTTTTAGATTCTCCATATCTTTTAAATAATATATATTTTAGATGTCCTAAGATAAATACGCGTAACAGAGCTTTGTTTCAAGTGCCTGTTAGCAGAACTAAAAATACGAGGAATACTTTTTTATTTCGAGCTTGTCGTAGTTACAATAAGAAGTTTGTTGATATCGATTTTACAACATGTTCTCTTGAGACATTTAAAAAATTAATTCGTGGCAAAACTGTTAAAACTAAATAGATATATCTCAAGTGATACATTATGTAATATTTGTATATATATAAACATTTTTTTATTTTCATTGTCATTCTTCTTTGAATTTTGCAATATGCTTGTAAAGCTAACTTGTTTACTCTTACTTGTGTTAAGTAATTTGTGGAAACTTTGCTGGTTTTTGTATTATTTGTAAACTTAATTTTTTAGATTTATTATACTGTTTGTTTTCCTTAAATAAATAAAATAAAAAAATAAAAAAAAATATTTTTCTGTTAATTCTTATTTACACTTCTGTAAGGAATGTTATTAATAATGTTCATTATAAAAGTATTTTGATGTTTTCGAAACGTTAAATTAACGTTATTGTTAAATTTAGCTGCATGGGAAGATTTGAGCACACTTCAAAAATTCCACTGCTCCTCTAGCTATTAATAGCTGCTATCTAAAATATAATTGACATGAGAATAATATATAGGAAACAGTATCTTTCAAACATATAACACCATTAGTAAGGCCACAAGATAGTACGTTCAAACTTAACAAACCCTTAGCTCCTGGTTCACGTAAATTCAGTTAAGTGAATTGGTGAAGTTTCACCAGCCGACTAATCTCATAATCGAGTCACCTGACATTTAGAGAAGTTAGATATTCAAAGTTTGGTACCGTCATGGAGTTGCACGATGTAGCACTATGTTAGGACTAAAAACAAACCATTCATATTCAGAAAATACCTAAGGCGTCAATTCTTCTTTCTAGATGATTTTAAATATATTTTCTAAGATTATTGCTGGTTCATTTCGTTGAAGCAACATTTTAAACCAGTAATAGTATCATTAAATCTTATTTATCCTACACGATTTAAAAATGCTTGAACGATTATATTGTTCAAATTTAATTTGAGTTAAAAATAACTATCAAACATTTTTACGAAAATCCAAAGTGTTTCTGGAATGTGTTTTCCCCTATAAACCTGACTCCAGACAAAGAGAACCGCATACAGCGTATAACGCTAAATAACTAAACTTATTCCAACTAATTTACATAATAATGGTAGGCAACAAAGCCTTTGTAAAGTTTCTCGCATTATGCAAATATTACGGTTGTAGTAATTAAATGATTAAGTGAACCCATAAAATGATGCAGAATAAAGTTGTTGAATCAGTTTAAATCATATTATTTTTCCGCTAGGTAATTCTAGCACTAACCTTAATTAACTAACACTAAGCTCTAAGCACTAAGGTCTATTATACTTACGTACTTGAATCATCCACATAAATTTAAACTCAAACTCAAACTCAAAATATTCTTTATTCAAGTAGACTGTTTACAGTACTTTTGAATAGTCAAATGTTTTCAAGAAGCTACCACTAATTTGGAAGTTTGCTCCTACCGAGAAGAACCAGCAAGAAACTCGGCGGCCATTTTTTTTAAATATTATTTTTACAATTTGATTGATGGTTACAAATTAAACGTTGCAGCTTGGTGCGTAACTGACTGCAGTTAAGATATGCTACTATCACTCAAGTAATCTTCAATTGTATAGTAAGCTTTACTATACAATATTAGTATACAAAGTTATTACATTTTTTTTTACTACCAATGAGAGTTAAAAAAAAACTGTTTCGAGGGAAGTTAAAAGCCACAATAACGCGTTACCTATAATAAACTAAAATCCTAACCTTAATGGTGACTCCAAATGGACACGATGTGATGAACATGATGGTGCCGGTTGGTGTGCTGGATGGGTTGGTATGGGAGGTGGACTACTATGTCTGCTCAGTGTTTCAGGGGACACCAACGCGGCACCCGGGGACGCTGGACTTGGCAACGGCGGCGCACTGCTGCCAGATATTTCCGAATCCACATAGGTGCCTCTAGATACGTGCGATCCTCCCGACATATTGTTCGCCGGTATCGAATAGCAGCTGAAACAAAATGTAAATTCAGAATTTTATTTCCAATAATAAACAAAGTAAGGTAAAGGCCTTTTTACTTTTTTTGGAGGGTTGGAACTTTACCCACTACGCTCTAATGCGTATTTGTAGATTGCACATATTCCAGGAATTGGCTAAAGATATACAGGTTTAATCACGTTGTTTTCTTTCACCGATAAGTGATTGCTAATATCATTCAGGCACATAATTTGTACTGAAAAACTCAGTATCTGCTCAGGATTTGAATCCGTAATCCCCTGGAAATCGTTATTCGGTCTCACCGTTTGGATATCACAGCTATTTTAAATAATACTGAACAATTAGCAAATACTTATTTTTTTTAAATAAGTTTACAGATTAGTACGTCAAGTCCAGTGATATAAATTTCTTATTTATACTAATATTATACATGTCATAATTTGTCTGCCAGTTATGCTTACGCCGCTAATCTGCTAGAGCATTAATGATGAAATTTGGTACGGTTGAATCTTATATACTAACAAAGATCAGGGAACGGGCACGATACATAACTGAGGGTATTTTGGCATTTATGCTGACTTGAACGAAGTCGCTGTTACAGCTTGGATACTCGTATTATGAACTTTTATGAACATATAGCTTAACATGTTTAAGTTCAACAAAACTTAAAGTGCACCTAATGAATTTAACACATGGACTTTCTCCCATGACACAAAATAATATATTAGACACATTCTCATAAATCAACTGCACTTATTTATTTTTAGTTCTCTAAATAGTACTCTAGCTACGTTAGGATAATCTACATAAGATACATATTCAAAAGTTCATTAGGATTTATTTTTAATTAATACAGATTTATGACTTTTCTTTACGTAAAAAGTATGATAAATTTTATTGTTAGTAATATATGTGTGGGAATGAAACGTTAGATGAATGCTTGAAACGGAATGCAGTTGAGTATATGAAAGGGATAGCATGAGACGAGGAAGAGAGAGAGAATATACAGAGAGTATATAGAGAATACGTCCTCGCTTTTTCAAACATTACGTGTTCTCAAAACTTAACTATCGTAAACCGATTGGCCTGTCGGTGCAGTGGGTAGTGACCCTGCCTTCAGCTCCGTGGTTCGTGGGTTCGATTCCCACCGAGGGCTAACATTTTCTGTAAGCAATTTTTTGATTCTTCGAGCCTGGGTGTATATTTGTATTTAAGTATGTATTAAAAATTATATATGTAGTATATTTACCAGTTGTCTGTCACATATAACACAAGTATTAAGTGACTTACTTTGGAGATAGACAACTGTGTAAGTGTCCCATATATTTATGTATCTACAAATTACTATATATATCTGCCCAGCAGTATACACCGTGATTGTACTAGATCGCAGAAGAATACTGTTAATACAGATTAATTCGATTTCCCGCAGAGATATAATCTTTGTTGCTGATATATATTAATACAATCAATTTTCGTTGACATTCGTTTATTGTACGCATAAATTTCAGGATCACTGCCGGGTAATAGCCCTTGAGATCCTATCAACGTCGGTACGGTTCAATGGAACTCAACAAACTCCGAATATGGATGCCAAGGATAAAATGGGGATGAAATTGATGGCTCGAGATTTCCCGTCTATCAATTGAAGACGTATTATGCTCACTGCTCGATTTTAATGGAGCTGTCTAAAGTTTAACGAATTCACTGATACGCTTTTAAAACTCAATTCCATTTTAGATATACGAAATCCAGGCTTTAAAGCCGTCGTTTTCCGAGTGGATTTTAATTTTAAATTGCGTTCGCATTCAGATCAGGTGTTCCGTTTTTTCATCATTTATTTTTTAATTGGACTTTATTGTCGACATTTTCTATTTTATTATATACTCCATTGGTATGCTGTATCAAGTAGAAGTTAGTTTCTATAGTACTGTTATTCAATTCATTGAATTTTTTTCGAAGAAGCAGGCGTTACTTTGTGGAATTCCATATTACAAGCACTATAACAGAACTACTACCTTGCTATTTTTTGCAATTATTTTTGCATTACGATTTTTGTCGTGGAGCCTATCCTCCTGATGATGCTTCGGTTTCGGAGCGAAACGATCGTCGAGATTGTGGTGGTGGTTGTGTGTTCTGCTTGTGTGCGTTGCTGGTGGAGGCGCCTTGGGGTGCGTGTGGTGGCTTGTCCTGCATGTATAAGGTCCGTAAATTTTGCCAGTTTCATACACATTAGCTTTGTATGCATTCGCTTAACCCGTGCGGATTATAGCAAGGTAGTTAGTTCTGTTATAATGCTTACAATATATTTCATATTGTAAGCATTATAACAGAACTAACTACTATAATATTCATTAATCGATATTTTTTTTACATATAGCAATCCTTATTATAAAATGTAAAGGTAGTTTTATAAGAGGCGGAGATCACTACGTAATCTATCGGACATTCCAATAAAAAGGTGTAACGAATTTAAAAATGACAATCTAACGAAAATAATGCCATTAATTGTAGCGACCATTATAACAAGGCCTACAACTGGTGAGTTGGTGCTTATTCCAAGGATATACACGGATATAGGTAAACCTTTTAAAAGAATTCAATTTCCAGTTAAAACTTCCTAACCATTAATAAGTCTCAGGCTCAAACTTTTAATTAAAAAAAATAAATCTTTAGTCCGACTTAGTAGCCTTTCCACGAGACCGGTATGTACACGAATGAAACCGCGGGGCATTGCTAGTCATTTATAAAAATACACAAATCCATACTAATATTATAAATCAGAAAGTATGTTTGTTTGTCTATCCTTCACATCGTATCGTAGTTTAATATATGAATTTTTAGTTACGTACACACTCTTTCTTTCGAAGTTCAATTGGTGCGATACAAATAATAAGCCGATTTATGGCATGGAACGTGACAAAAATGCCGACGCCGGCTGAAAATGAAATACCATCTGCCAAACTTTCAGAACTGCTAACTGCTTAATATTCCAGACATCAAATTCCGGAGTGTAGTGGCAGTCGTGTCTGCTAAGAATATAACATGAACACGATTATAATCTTAGAAATGGTACTAAAAATAATTGAGTAACGAGAAAAAGTTGTCTATGACATTCAACAACTCCTTAAATAACTTCATACCGAAAATCGCCTCAATCGCTTCAGAAAAATAGAATGACAAACGACTAAAACACACCTTCGAATTTTATATTGAAATATACATTTACATATTTCGTTACATAAATAGTATATGAATTAAACTTTCTGTAAATAGTGTACAAACCTTTACGATGTGGAAGACGTATTATATCCCACATAAATTCAATTTATTTTTAGTGCAAATATTGCAAAGTATTTATTCATAATGCTTTGCTATATTTGCTAGCTTTTCTTAATGCATAAGTTATCAAGCACAAATTATTTCATTAAAATAACTAATTGCATCATCATCATCGTTCTCCCTTCCCAAGTCTAAGTGGGGTCAGCATAACATGTTATAAACCTGTTGTGACATGATTTGGCTACGTATTCTACGACCGGCCGCCTGTCTGACGTCAACTTACCTTAGTCGCCTTTTACCTCCAACCTCACATCAAAAAAATGAGGGTGGTCTATTTTATTCTGCCGGATTCCACACGGCGGTGAAATAACTTATTGCATTGACTGGAAAAGGTATTTAACAGATAAGAAATCTGCAAAAAATACATCGGCAGAAATTTATATATTATTTATTTTGTATTACGCAATTAAAATAAAAAAATATACTCAGATTTAACCGATAAAGTTTTATGTAGCTTCTTCTTCAATTTTAATATTGAGCTATTAAGCCACCGCATAAAACAATAGAGAGAATTTCCTTATCGATTGCCACAAAAGACAATCTTGTGACCCTTTTGTCCGATAATCTCCTTTTAATGAGGGGCGAAAGCTTTGTTTCCGAACGTATATATTGACAGCATTAAGCTTATCTTATTTACTTAGAAAAGATTTAGCTGTATTTTGGGTTCAAATCGAATTTTTAACCAGGGGCTTTAAAATGCACTATTAAGTGATGTACCCCTTTCTATCTGTGCATTAGTAATTTGTAGCATATAAACTTATTAAAATATGCCTTAAATTTTTTACCAACCAACCGACCAAGCCTAGATTGCATTGGTTGGTGTACATTGCTCGAAGAAGCGAAGGACATTTGTGCTCAAAGGTCCTATAGTGTCGACAATGTACCGGAAAATGCAGTGTAGATATAGCTAGATTAGGGGGACAGAGAACTCCCAGGAGGTCGAGAGCAGCACCAGAATTCAAAGGACATAAGATCGTCATCATTCCCTGCCCTTAATCCACTCTCAGTGCAGTCGGCACAATATGTTCCATTCTCTTCTATCATTCGTCAACTCTTTCGTTACTCCTTTCTTAATCACGTCATAATTCCAACAATCTCTCATGTCTCTTCGGCCTGTCTGTAGTCACAAATCCTTCCACATTTATATTTTAATTTCCGTTTTAATGATGTATGTAAATTTAAGACTTCCCATAATATACTAATTTTGTATTTTATTAAATGTTTTCACATCACACATCCATGTAACATTCTCATGTAGATATCACAAAACTTTAATATCTGAACCTTTTGAACTGATTGAGTTTTATAATAATATAATTAATTATTTCCACTGTGATGATGAACATGTCAAAATTCGAAATAAACCACAAAACTTGAACCACGAACTTGTTATTGGAACATAGAGCCGACCAACAAGGCCGTTCTCACATGAGCTTTATCACTATTTGCTGGAGGAAAATCTTGTGTGCAAAAGAGCATCATGATGGTTCGCAATTATTCACTTTCCTTCTAAAAGGGGAGAGAATCCCAGTTGTGAGATAGTAGCAAGCTGGTACTTATTGATTATGGTTTGTTTGAATAAGGAGCTGTGATAGCCCAGCGGTGAGACCGTGTGACTGTTTCGAGATGGTCACGGGTTCGAACCCCGGGCAGGCACCAATGAGTTTTTCTATTAAAACTTATGTGTCTAATTGATAATTGCAGTTTATCACATGCTTTTCGATGAAGGTAAACATCGTGAGGAAACCTGCATATCCCTTGAGAATTCTAGGAATATGTGTAACGTACCAATCCGCATTGGAGCAGCGTGGTAGAACCGGAGAGAGGAAGCTCTATGCCCAGCAGTGGGATTGTAACGGGCCGTTACTTTGCATGCCCAGCAGTTTGAATAAGATCAATTTTGTTTACATTCGCATTTTGTTTAACACACACTATGATTGGAATATATTCTTTAAAAAATATTTGGAAATACTGAAAATAATATATTTAATACTTTTAAGTATAATCCGTAATCAATTCCAACTGCGATAAATTTTAAAACGACAATTTAGTATTTTAACGCGTTTAACCTCCGACATTTCCTACCAAACATCTTTAGCCCGACGTTTATCTTCTCAAGCGGCAAAACGGACGCCTTGTTAATTAATAAATATCCCGCTCGGATTAATTTGACCTTATCCTATTTATTTTATTGTATTTACTAGATTTAGTTAACTACGTTTAACGTTATGATGTAGAAGAAATATTGTTCTTAATAGAATAAATATAGCAAAAATATTATCGAAATACTAATTCGCAAGTTTTTATATGAATAGAAAAGTAAACAGGCATGACTAAACTATAACTAACTATTACCCACTGTTTTTAAGAGTAAATGTTTTAGAATATTATTGCCGTGACCGACCATTGCAATTTGCAGCGCTAGCGATTTGTCAGCAGGAATCTAATTATAAAAACGTCCCTTGTCCCAGAAATGTTACAAAGGTTAATCTAATGGACAAGTTTTCAATTAAGTCGAGTATTTAGGTGAACATAATTTTGGCTGCGTTATTTAATCAATGGATTTGATTGTGCAAAAAAAATTTTGAAAATAGGGACTTACTTTTCTTATTAATTCTCACCCTTGCTACTTCGATATTAAGCCTATATTTGTACCAATTCTGTGTCGTGATACATAAAAAGTTAATGAAGATAAAAATATAGATATATATGTATGTTCCGCGCAAACGTGCGGATGGATGAAACAACCTCCGGGACCTGGGCCCGACGCCCCGGCGTTTCAACCTACTTTATGCGGCCGTTAGCTGTATGTGGTCCGGCCTCGTGAGTCACTGTGTGTATATGTGTACGTGTGTGTGTGTGTTTATATGTACTTGGCCGATTCCCGAAACCATTGGCTCGCCTCTGGACTCTTCCACGGACACGTAATGTCTGTTTCTCCCTGAGTAAACACTTCACTATATCGGCTGAATAACACCCGGTGTGCACACAACCTTCGTAAGGTCACACGTTATTGAGTCGTCCCTATATCGGGGAATAGTACCCAACACGCACCAAAACCGTGGACGGTCGCGTCTTATCAAACACTTCACTGGCTAAACGCGTCACTAAATCTGAGAATAACACCCGAAACGCAAAATTACACGTGTGCGTTATAAAGGAATGCCGTGTACAAGCGCACGCGGCTTCTCCCTGTCGTGTTTGAAAGGTAACTAGCGGGCGGCCGCTCTGGTAGGAATCGAATGCCTAAACGTCCTTGCTTTCGCCGCTCGCGTCGCTTGCCCCTCCGGCTGGCGAGTCATTTTATTCAAAACAATGTAGTAAAAATCAACTGGTTGTACTTAATACTTTACAGTCTTTTAAATAAAAGGGGAAATCAGTTATAATAAATCTTCAAAAAGGGGTTTATTATCAGATTTCTTATTAAATTAATGGTTGTATTATAAAACAATGTCCCCAATAGCTGTCTGTCTGTATGTGATCGATTTTCTCAAAAACTACGGAACGCATTTGTATACGGTTTGTATTGAAACATAGTGCAAGTCTTGAGAAAAGTTACAGTTACATTAGAATTTTCGAGGGGTCAGGATTTTCGCGGGAAAAACTTTGCGACACGATGATTTCCACGCGAGTGAAGCTGCCGCCACAACTAATTATCTACGTACGTAATTAATTAGTACGGTCTTATCAACGGTACATTCAAAATCGAATAATAAATAGCAAATATTAACACAAACGCTGGAAGTCCCCCGATATTGACTGGTTTCCGTTCAGTGAACCACAGACAATAAATGACGTTTAATTAAATGATCGCGTCAAAATAAAATACGTTTCTAGACGAAATCGAATAACGTCGGGCGACGAGCGCACCATTTCCGCATCCAATATAGCAACGTTTGATTTCCGGAGCCGTTTCCCGCGTAAACGGTTTACGTGGGATTACATGGTAGGTTTATTTTGATCAAGCGCCGCTAAGCCTGTAGCGTAGATAGAACATAGCTTAGTCAATAATATTTAGTTAGTAACTTTGCAGTTGTATATAAAATAATTTTAAACACATGTAGACAAGTTCGTAACAATTTTTTTCGTCAATCAGATATTTTTGACATAAGTAATCAATGGCAAAATATCTGACTGATGAAAACCTTATTTTGAAAGATGAATACTTTATTAAGATTTATAACTTGTTTAAAACTACATTCTTGAAGATAGGGTCTGCCTAGGTTTCTTCATTGAACCAGCATCGTTGGGTACCTATATATATTCTTCTCTTCAAGAAGGGAAGAGGACTTTGCAAAGCTTTGCAGTAACAGTTTGAATATATTGGTTGTCAAAATACCTAAAATGAATTAAAGATATTCAAGTATGTTGAGTAAGTCGGTTGAGTAGAATAGACCACCCTCTTTCTTACCGAGGGGCAGGCGGCCGGTCTTAAATACTCAGTCAAATCATGTGACAACATGTTTGTAACATATTGTGCCGAGCCCAATTAGAGTGGCATAAGGGCAGGAGGATGATGAGTATCATGAAGTATGTATCAATAAAAGATCGGGTATAGAAAGTTAGTTTGAATAATTTGATACATTAGCAAAAACAAACAATTCTTCAATATAACATACGAAACAAAAGCTGACAACAAAGTTCCACATCCGACACCCTTACGTACCATGATGCAACATTATTTTATAGCTACAAATTCTACTAATTGCGGCCGGTCACGTGAGCGAGTCCTTTATTATATACCACTATACGAGTACTCGGCCAGGTGTAACGAAATGCAATGAATTTATTAAAGAGCAAATTACCACTTTCGACGATCGCTATTGTTTTATATCATGGCAGCTTAAACGTAACAACGTTAAATGTAGCACGTATATATATCCTATACTTATTATAAAACAAAGTCCCAAAAAGCTGTCTGTCTGTATGTAATCGATTTTCTCAAAATCTTCTGAACGGATTTTTGTACCGTTTTCACCAAAAGATAGTGCAATACTTCCGAATTGTTTAGGTACATATCGTACATATCGGTATTATGTAAATTGTGTTGAAGATCACATTTTGATCGCGCAGTTGGTAAAAAACTTGCTTGCTGGGAGCTTTAGTCGCGTGCGCTGCGTAAACCAGCAGAGATACGCTAAAATAATGTAGTGGAGAATTGTAGAACCATAAAAATTCTAAAAAAAATCCGACACAGCATGTCTCTATCTGTCACGGTTTACTCACAATAACTACTTTTATGCTCAAAATTTCGAAAATTCGGAAAAAAATTCGTAAATCACTTAATTTCACGCGGGCGAAGCCGTTGTTGGCACAGCTAGTTTTCTATAAATTTCACCGTATCATGGATGTATCTATTAATAACAGTAACAAATATATTTGGTACATTCCAAAACTTAATGAGTAGTTCAGACATGTTGGCAAATATGTAAATGAATCAAGTATAGAAAAAGACGAAATAATCGAAGGGAACACAAAAAAATGGATTATGAGACGTCAATTATAGAAACTCTACATCCTTAATAAATAACTTAATATGTGTCATATATAAGCTATGAAGTGAAATTGAATCGCTGCCCACTCTAATGCAATTGCATTTTTTGTGGATAAATTGCATTCTTAAATCAAACTATAATTATTTTACAAATGATTTATACGTTTAAATACAAATTGTTTTGAATTTATAGAGGTTGAAATAAGTAATAGGAAAATAAAAAATAATATACTGTGTAGGACTTTTACAAGTAACATCATTTCGTTTGTCATATTTTTTTTCTCGTTTTCTTCTTTTTTATAAAGTATTTTTGCAATTATAATATTTCTATAACAAAGACAGGACAATATTGCTTTTACGGTATATCGAAATAAATAAAAACTAGAGAATCAAGAAAAAATAATTAATAACTAAATTTTATTTCCTTCCTAAGATTTTCTGTCTATTATTTTTATTATTTTTTTTTTTTTTTATTAGGCGAACACAACAGGTTACAATTGAACAATATAATAAGTTATACTATGCAACACTTATAATCTAATTGCAACCCTTAAGGTGTAAGCACAGCAATTAATCGGGAATTAAAACTATGAATGAGATATGTAAATTTTCAAAACGTTTATGACCATTAATAGTGATTATTGAATTTAAGGTTTTTAATACGAGTAACGAATATAGCAAGTCGAGATTCAAAAATGTCTACGTTAAGCGTCTTATGTTGCAAGATTTCATTATACTGCCGACACATTCTTATAATAGGATTGAAGTATGAGGTGTTGTTTTTAAAAATTTCCAAAGCAAAGAATCTGCTTTGCCTACGACAGCTGCGTCTTGTGTAAAAACTTATTTGAGATAGCAAGGTAGAGGAATCAATTTTAAAGTGCAATATTTTATAAAGGGTAATTAGATCTTGACGTTTACGGCGAACGTAGAGAGGGCTCAATTTAAATTTTTTAAGACGTTCGTCATACGTTTCAAATTGCCTGTACGACCCACATCTATAAGACAGAATTTTCAAGAACTTTCGTTGAACACTTTCAATTCTATGAGAATGCACCGCATAGCATGGGCTCCAGATTATTGAACAGTACTCAAGAATGGTACGTACTAAACTATTGTAAAGTATACAAAGCGTTTGTGGATCTTTGAACACTTTAGTCGTCCTGGTTATAAAACCGAGATTCTTAAAAGCTTTATCAATAATACTTTTATAATGAAATCGAAAACTAAGTTGGTTGTCAAAAAGAATTCCAAGATCCTTAACAATAACCTTTCGTTCAAGAGATTGTCCCTGAATAATATAGTCATGAGTGATCCATGACTGCTTTTTAGTAAAGGATATTACAAAACATTTGTTTATATTAAGATGCATATGATTATTACTGCACCAAAGCTCCAAAGTTAATAAATCCTTCTGAAGTTTTAGGCAATCCTGAGCGGTGTATATTACATTAAAAAATTTGAGATCATCTGCATACAACAGACATGGTGAGGATAATCTATCAATAAGATCGTTAATAAAAACTATAAATAACAGAGGCCCAAGGTGTGAACCTTGAGGAACTCCTGATTCGATTTTTACGGCTTCAGATGTTTGTCCTTTAAGCTTTACTAGTTGACTCCTATTTTGCAGATAAGACTGAATCCATCTAAGCAGACTACCATGGATTCCATACTTGTCCAACTTCTTTAACAATATTTTATGACTTACTTTATCGAATGCTTTACTGAAATCTGTATAGATAGAATCTACTTGACCTCTCTTTGCAAATGCTGTACACAAAAAATTTTTGTATTCTAATAAATTACTAATTGTAGATCTACTTTTTACGAAGCCATGTTGCTTTGAAGATAAAAATAAATTAAAGTGACTATACAAATATCTATAAACTAATGCTTCAAATATCTTAGCCATACTAGATAATATGCTAATTGGCCTATAATTCTTACAATCGGATTTATTGCCAGATTTATAGATGGGTAAGATATAAGCCGACTTCCAAATTGAAGGGAACTTACCTGTTTTGAGAGACTTATTGAATATTATAAATAATGGATAACAAAGCTCATTAGCACACTTCTTCAAAAAAAGTGGTGGAATGCTATCAGGACCAGGACTTTTATTAGGACTTAATTTATTCAAGTATCTTAGTATTTCTTCTTGATCAACATGTACTGAACACAACGAAGTATGAAAATATTTATCAAGATCTGAATATGTATTACAATCCGCTATAGTCGCGGCTTCAAAGACTGAGCTAAAATATTTAGAGAAAAGTTTACATGTGTTCACAATATCAGTAGCAGATTCACTGTCATAATACATAGTTTGAGGAAGAGTACTTGAGCTTTTCTTGCTGTTAACAAATTTGTAAAATGGTTTAACATCACTTTTAAGTGCATTTTCAATATTAGACACAAACGAATTATAAGACTTTGAAATAAGTTTTTTACATCTGCTACGCAATAGTGAGAAAGTATCATAGTCACGTGGGTTCCCAAACTTTATAAAACGCCTATGGAATTTATTTTTTTCAGCCAGGCATTTTTTTAATGGCCAAGTAAACCATCTAGGATACCCATCTTCACTTGGTTTATATATTGATGTAGACTCTATAATAATTTTATTTAAAACTGTATAAAAATTGGCAACGCATTGGTCTATATCATCACAAGCTAACAACTCGCTCCAATTGACTCCCCTCAATTTTTGGTTTACTTTGTCAAAATCACATTTACGGAAATTTCTTAGGCTACATACAGGCACTTTCATATTTTTTTGCTTAATGGTAATATCTTTTAAGAAAATAGAAAGCGGAGGATGGTGGCTATCCTCTCTAACGAGTGGATCAGCAGATTCTACAACGACACTGTCAACTGAGCACAGTACGAGATCAAGTTGTCTATTATTCTTATTAGAGATACCATTAAACTGAGACAAGTTACATAAAGCTAGCAAATCACACAGAAGAGAAGCCTTTAGATCCACCGGATAACTCGATGTTAGTATTTTATTATTCGAACACATTGACCAAGTGAGACTAGGGATATTAAAATCACCAATTATCATGCTAATGTCTTTTTCACCGCAATTTAATAAGTTTTGATATGTTTTTTCATAAAATAAATCCAAATTATTTCTAGTAATGTGGGGTGGTAGATAACATACACATAAATTAATAGTTAGGTCCGAAAGAATTATACTAATCCATAAGTCCTCAACGTTGCTATCCCAAGAAGTTTGACGAATTATATTAAAAATTTTTTTAACGGCCACTAAAATTCCGCCCCCATCTGTCTTACTTATAGACGTACTTGCACGATCTCGCCTAAAAATATTATATCTTTCATCAATAAGCTCACTGTCGAAATGACTCGAGTTCAGGTTAGTTTCAGTCAAGCAGATCAAATCATAATCACTATTCAACGTGTTTGTAAACAATTCATTAATTTTCGATCTTATTCTATTGACATTTTGATAGTAAATTAACATTATAAAAAATAAAATAAAGGAACAATAATACACTATAACAGAGTATTAATTTGTGCAGATATTACCGCGAAAAACAATATAAAATAAAATATGCAAGTATACCAAATGATTACTTAAGTCTAGCTAAGTCACTAATATTTTTAATCAGTAAAGCTGGCGAATGATCATTTTTTCTAGTGTACACACGATCATTTCTAACCCAAACGTAGCTATAACAGTTGTCTTTCGCAGCTTTCCTAGTCGCAGCATGAATAGACTTACAATCGGGAGACAAATGTTCATTTACGTAAATGTGGTTTATTTCGCCAGGGATGCCTAAATGGGACGTATTTAGTTTCTCTGATTTATTAACTTTATTGTACCTCTTAAAAGTTGAAATAAAATCGTCTCGATGTCGTTCAGATGGTAATGTAACGAGTATATTACGTGGTCTGGTTGACTGGGGGTTTAATTTTGCAACTCTGCGAATTGAAAAAATATCACTCTGAATGAATGGAGCCTTGACTGCCTCGCAAAGATTTTTCTAAATAGTTATGAGATTTTCGTTCTTTTTTTCTGGAATCAACTGTATTTCTATATTGTGTCTCCTGGACGACTTTTCTAACACATTCAAGCGACGACTAAGTTCGTTTACTTCAGACTTTAATTTTGTGTTTTCGATGTTCAGTGTTTCAATCTTGTCGACAACAGAAAGCATATCACTCTTCAACGTGCATTGTTCAGCTGAGATAAAATCCAAAGATTGACTAAATTCTGTTTTTAACTTTTCAATAGCACATGAAAACTCCTTTTTGAAGTCGGACACCAAAGCGATTCTTATTTGTTCAATTTTGGAGTCAAAAAGCAACTCAAATTTTTCATAAGATAACGCAGCACCTGATGTAGAACGTGACTGATTTTCCTCAAAAGACGCAGGCAAGGGCTCCCTTTCTAATGAAGAGGTTTCAGGTTTGCTTGAGCTGTTTTCACCAGAGACCCCAGCTTCGTCCAAGAGCAACTCAAATTGGTTGCGAACTGGTGTATTTTCGTTTTTACGACGAGATGTGCTCTTGCATGAGGGACAGAGCCAAGTACTCTTCACCTTACGAATACGCTCAGTGAAATATTCTTTACTAAAATTCAGGCATTTATAATCATAAGTACTACTGCAGTTAGAACAACTTAATAATTCACCACGTTCTATAACTTTATTGCAAGCTTGACATTTCATTGTAGTAATATTTATTTTTGAATTTTAAATCCATACAAATACTTTATAAATAATCTTTAGTAGAATTGCTTTAAGTAATGCAGGAACAGTGACTCATTCAATATAACACAGCTGCGAGACCTTCACGCAAAATACGACGTTAACTCATAAGTGAATAGGGAGATATTCGTTTAAACCACATAACAGATGTAATTAGCGATGACAGTTAATACTTGCCGAAGCCAGCTGATTTATAGTTCACAAATTTAACTCAGTTATTGCACTATAGTTACGTAATGTTATTATGTTTTATAAGCACTGATGATTACTTTAAAGGTTACGATTACTATTAGCGTATAATCCAATAAAATTGTTACACTTTAAGATCATAAACAAATTGTTTTAGTTTAGTTTAAGTACCCGCAATTATTATTATTATGCAAATTTAACGTTATTTCAGACTGTTTTCATAAAATTTTCAAGGAACAAAGTGATTGAACTAGCTCGAAACCGTAATCAGTACGTGGATAACCGAAATAACTCACTGGCAAAGACTAAAACAATCATAAAAATCTTAATCTTACTGGATTGAAAATTTGGCGGAAGATTTTAGGAGTCACCTTGCGTTCAGCTCCACGGGTCGCGGGTTTGATTCCCGCCTAGGGCCAACATTTTCTATAAACAATTTGTTGGTTCTTCGAGACTGGGTGTGTATTTGTATTTAAGTCTTCTTCTTTCTTCTTCTTTCTCCTACCCTTATCCCACTCTAAGTGGGGTCGGTACAACATGTTTTTCTCTTCCATTCTCTTCTATCATTCGTCAACTCTGGCGCTACTCCTTTTATATGCATGTCATACTTCACACAGTCCAACCATCTCTTTTTAGGCCTTCCTCTAGTCACATATCCATCCACAGTCATATCCAACACTCGTTTAGTCACATGATTTTCATCCCTCCTCATTACATGTCCATACCATCCCAATCTTGCACCTCTCATCTTTTCTATAATGGGCGCAACTTTCAGACTTCCCCTTATATACTCATTTCTTATTTTATCAAGTCTTGTCACACCACACATCCACCTTAACATCCTCATCTCATTTGCATGTACTCTTCTTTCATCCATCTTTTTCATTGCCCAACATTCTGATCCATACATTACGACAGGTCTTATGACCGATGTGTAAATTTTTCCCTTTAGTTTAGGGGGCATTCGGGGGTCACATATTGTGCCTGAGACCTGTCGCCACTTCATCCATTGTATTTAAGTATGTAATTAAAATTATATGTGTAGTATTATACCAGTTGTCCGTCACCCACAACACAAGTATTAAGTTACTTACTTTGAGGATGGACGACCGTGTGGGTAAGTGTCCCATATATTTATTTTATTTTATTTAATAACACTTATAGTTTTTAAACGTAACTTCGTTCGCATAGTACTGCAGTCTTGTTATTTGAGTAAACCGTAACACTCATATTTATTATGGTTAAAGTGGGTTTACCTTAAAAGCTAGACATATACTGTCGCGGACTTTAATTTAGGACTTTTAGAGAGAAACAATTATGTAATACATGATTTTTGAATAAATTTTACCGTTTACTTAGCGCACGCAAGGAAAGCTTTACAGTCAAAGAATTTTTCAAATCGGTCCAATAGTTTCTGAGATTAGCGCTTTCAAACAAATTCTTCAGTTTTGTATATTAGTATATAGATATAGATTTACATCACAAGACAGGTTAAGCGAGTGTAGAATTGAATGAAAACTAAAAAAACTTTGATTTTGCCGACACAGAGACCTTTGGCATAGCCTTTTTATAATATAGCCGAATAATTTCTAAGTAAAAAACTTCTAAACTCTCAGAAAAAAAGATCATCGAACCGGACAAAAAAACTTTTATAAGTCTACAAGCTTAGGTATACGTAATACCTAAGCTTGTAAACTTATAAAAGTTTTTTTCTTTATAAAAAAAAATAATAGAAGCTATAAATATAAACTACATAGAAGTAAAATAAAAAGACATAAATGAAAACTTTCAAACTTCTCAATAAGATTAAAGTTTGGTGTTATATCCATTCACTTAAACCACTTTTACCATCTAAAATTTCACTAATCTATGACTGCCGGCAAAAATACTATCAGATGTATACTCCGATACTTGTAGCGTAGTGTACACCACGATCTCCAAAACCGATTGGAGCTATGTATTCGTTTTTTGTTATGGAAATTTCAGCTTAAAATCCTATTCAATAGTGTAGAATTTGGAAAGTCGCATTTAATATTATGATTGTATAGCAAAAATGGCTTAGCGTAGACGGTCTCGTAGCGTTCGCTTTCATTGGAGCCTGTTGGCCGCCCGCCCAGTGATCAATGGGCGTCTGTAGTAAGTGACTTTTTACGTTGAACGTAGTTTTTGTACTTTTATGCGAAGGAAAAAGAACAAAGGATTTAGTTACGGATTCGTTCTGTGCGGGTGAAATTTAGGAGCAAGCTTTATTGAATTTCTTTTGCTGTAACTCAACGTAGTTTTTGTTGATTCAAGTAAAGTGTTCGGGATTACAACTGAGGTGATATTTAGTATTATTACGCTACATAAAAAGTCTTTGATATCAAAATGGTGGGAGCTGAAAAGTGGGAGCACGTGATCACTACTACCACGGGTCGAGGAGTCAAACTCCTGGCAGGCGCCCATAACAATAACACAATTTGTATATCCCTAAAGAATGCCCGGTACATATGTAATCCCCTTGGAATCAGAATAGTCGGTTAAGTTTAACCCCCTCCTATACAAGGAAACTTGTTTCTTTATGTAGGAGGTCGGAGGCCCGGGTCCAGCAATGTGATACTAACAGAGGACTTTTGGATAGCAAAATATTTATGTCGTTCCCGTTACATCATATCCTCCTGCCCTTATCCCACTCTAAGTGGGGTCGGCACAACGTGTTAAAAACATGTTGTCACATGATTCGGCTACGTATTTAACGACCGGCCGCTTGCCTGACGTCAGCTTACCTTAGTCTTATTTTACGACCCCTCGATAAGAAAGAAGGTAGTCTATTCTACTCAGCCGGATACCACACGGCGGTAACTTTTTTATAACATATAATTCTATGCGTTTTTATATTTTTTATGACATCTAGAATGTAGATCTGTCTCGTAAGTACTAGTACCTAAGGTACTCGTGTCTTAGAAGCGTTAAGAACGTGCATGCTTAAAAAGCAACGGATTACTTCGTATAGTGATATAGTATTTTTTTATTTAATTTATAGAATTAGGCGTTACTTTGCGGAGATCCATAATACCAAAGTAATAATAAAATTATTTTGCTATAATCCGCGATACAGTAAATAGAAAATATATATAGTGTTTAATGTATAGTGGATTATCAGTATTTTCATACCCGATACGTGCAGGATTCGTAAAAGCACATGCACAAACCTCCACCACTTCCACCAAAATACACAAGCACTACACAGTTTCACTATCACAAACTCAACAATCGTTTTGCCCCGCAACCGAGGCATCATCAGGAGATAGACTCCACGACAAAATCGCAAAGCTTTGCGATTTTGTCGTGGAGTCTAGGAGGAGGAGGAGTCTATCTCCTCCTGTCGTGGAGGAGATAGACTCCACGACAAAATCGCAAAGCTTTGCGATTTTGTCGTGGAGTCTATCTCCTGATGATGCCTCGGTTGCGGGGCGAAACGATTGTTGAGTTTGTGATAGTGAAACTGTGTAGTGCTTGTGTATTTTGGTGGAAGTGGTGGAGGTTTGTGCATGTGCTTTTACGAATCCTGCACGTATCGGGTATGAAAATACTGATAATCCACTATACATTAAACACTATATATATTTTCTATTTACTGTATCGCGGATTATAGCAAAATAATTTTATTATTACTTTGGTATTTTTTTATTTATTTTAGCAATTTGTCTGTCTTTTTAATATGCTTTCTTAGCTGATCAATGATGAAATTTACATTTTTATCTATCTAACATATACGAAAAATGCTTTTCCTGATGGAACGGAAAAAAGCCAAATGATGATTTAGGGGAATTTATGAATGCAGCTACAGCTTCAACGGTATAATTGGCATTGAAAATCGATGCTTAACAGTCGGAGTATTTATTAAATTACCTGAACAGCAATCAATTATGCTGAACTGTCTGTTAGGCGGCAATTTTAGTTGCACGTTCCAAACCGTTAAATGCAAATATTAACGGAAAAATAAGCGGCAAATTGGTCTGATGGTGATGTATAGGGAACAATAAAATACCTTTAAACGTTTATACAAATTATACAATGAAAACGCGAAGTAACCAGTTATCAAGTTATAGATAGTTAGGCACCTAGGTTGAACTTCAGTAACGTTGTTAATATCGAATTTAAATAACATCTTATGATAGGATGATTAGCCACTGCCACTTACACCGCTGGGCAAAGCCAATTTCTTTCTGCTCAGAACTAAAATACAATACAATATACTTTATTGCACCACATAAAAATTGAACATAAAAAATAATAAAACAAAAAACTGTTTAAACTAAGTGCTACACACAATAAGGCGCTACTTCAGTCGCTAATTAGCGATTCTCTATATATATCTACCACCCTCATTTCTTACCGAGGTGTCGTAAAAGGCGACTAAGGTAAGTTGACGTTAGGCAGGCGGCCGTGAAATACGTAGCCAAATCATCCCCACTTAGAGTGGGATAAGGCAGGAGAATGATGAATTAGCGATTTCTTCCAGGCAACCTTTGGGCTAGAGAATCTATTAATACCGGGAGTTTTTCCCGGTATTAATAGATAGGTAGGTGGTGCTTTATAAAATTAGTACATATACAGAAAATAATACATAAATAAAATATAGTAGTATATATAATATATAGATATATGTAATAAAAAATATAGATACAGTCTAAATATACATACATATATAATACATAAAATATACAACAAAATGGTAGACCTAATCAGATAGTGAGAGAAAATATTTTTTTTAAATAATTTATATTTAAAACTAGTTATTGATTTTGCCTTACTGATATCGGCAGGGCGTTCCATGATTTCACAGCTTGCGCATTGAAGGAACTTCCGAAAAACGACGACTTGTGTGAGGGCATCTCAAGGTTCAATTCGCCGTGAGGATCGTATTAAATTATTACGACAACTTACGAAATGAAATTTGATTTTCAAGTAAGAGGGTGTCTGGGTGGAATAACACACAGTACAGAAGAGAAAGTATTTGCAAGTCCCGGCAAAAACGGATGGATAACTACTTCAGCTTAGCACGAAATTTAGAAACATGGTCATATTTACGTAATCCAAATATGACCTTCCATGCTTCAAATGCTCACAAATTTTCTAAAGATATGCAAGTACCATCGCGATGTTTGTCTTCAGCGTAAAGTTCAATTTTGTGGTGTAAATGTCAATTAAGCACGAACATGTTATATATAGAAAACTCATAGGTCTCTGCTCTGGGATTCGAGCTATCCATCCTGTGGTAGCTAAGTAGCGTACAACCATTCGACCGTCGCTTCTGGGCCTTCATTGATTTTTCCACTACCTTTTCCACTACCCACTATTTCCTTACCCTAAGCACGGGCTACGGTCCACGTAACTATTGTTACTTTTGCACTCAATTCATCAAATTTCAGAATTTAGGTGATGCCATACTGTCATATAACACTTCGTTACTAAGAGAATTTTAGATAAATTATAATTTTAATTCAGTTCAAACGAAACTGGTAATATTTACTGAAACATTCATTCATTATTAAACCAACAAAATAAATCCAGAAACCAGTAACTTGATACAGTATGTCTGTTACGCAAGAAGTAACAAGTAATATATTGTGCGGTAGACGCCACTAAAACCGCACATGTTTACAATGTGCCTTATATATGCGATCTCACTGAAACTGTACTTGGGAACATATTACTTTATTTCGATTTATATCCAAATAAATACATCCGTGCTAATATTATAAATAACAAAATCTGTCTGTTCGTCTGTATGTTACGCTTTCACGATCCGCTGGACCAATATTGATAAAATTTTTGCGCAAATAAACCTTATACAGTAGGGTAGGGTAGGTGAGTTTACAAAATCACGATTTTCTTTCGGAAAAAGAGAAAAAACATAAATGGCATTATTGAGGGTTCCTCAAAGATAGTTGATTGATTATAAGAGTTGGTTTTTCGTAAATATATGGTGATGGTTACAAATCTTTGATTGTCACATTACCTCTCATTACTTCGAAAGAATAAGTATTAATTTTTTTTTCTAAAGGCAAAATGTGGATCAACTAAAACATCAAAATAGCTTTAAAGTATATTCACAATCACGCGATGCTTTTAATATATAGGCTACAGTAACTAAACAATTAGTTTAATATTATGTCACACGAAACGGCTCGTGATCGATATTACTGGTAATGCAGTACTTGCACGTTATTTTCTTAGCCTCTATATAACCTCGTATTTTACAGAATTAAAATAAGTATTGTTTAAAAACATACATTCTCCTGTCCTTATCCGACTCTTAGTGGGGTCAGCACAATATGTTACAACATGTTGTCATATGATTTGGCTACGTATTTTACGACCGGCCACCTGCCTGTCGCCAACTTACCTTAGTCGCCTTTTACGACACCTCGATAAGAAATGAGGGTGGTCTATTCTATGCAGCCGAATTCCACACGGCACATACCTTAGTCGCCTCTTACGACACCACGGTAAGAAAGGAGGGTGGTCTATTCTATTCTGCCGGATACGGCGTAAGCATTGTTTAAAAAAAATACTATAAAAAGCGTAAAAATACTTTTAAAAAACTTTAGTGTTCATTAAATGAATATTTATTTGATAATATTCAAATAAACGAGGTAAAAAAAAACTTTTTCCGTTCAATGTTTTTGTAAGATGAAACTTTACACTTAATAGGTAACCTAACCTAATTTTAATGGTAATAAGTAGATATGGATAACTTACACTAATAAATCCTTTTTTTTATTTGACTAATGTTAAGGACGTCTATAAATTCTATTAGGGATAATAAATCCTGGAAAATCCTTAGCGAAACACTACCTAATGTATTTTTCTTACGTAATAATTGTAACGATTATAAATACTAAACCACGCCTTTACAGAAACCCTCATTGCAATCTTAATCTATATTTAACTACCTTCGCCCGAATGGTAATCAGTTATTCACAAAAAAAAACCTAAATTCAACATAAAGATAGAGACATGCCATCGCGGACTTTTGGTATTATTTTGTAGATCTATAGTTCTTTAGTACTTTACTGTAGTGTATCTCTATTGGTTAACGCGGCGTACGCGTCGTGCGGCGCACTCAGAAAGTGATTTTTTTTTCATCCAAGAGACCTCTTCAATACAATTAAAATAAAACCGTTATGTTCTATTAACCTTTTGGAAGAAATGTACTACCTTTTAGTAAAAACCTTACAAAAATCTGTTCAGTACACTTTGAGAACACCGATCACATACAGACAGACAGCTTTTAGGGTCTTTGTTTTATGTATAGATATTTAATATTTAATGATGTACCTTACTTATGAGCTGTGATAGCCCAGCGGTGAGACCGTGCGACTCTTTCGAGGGGAACACGAGTTCAAACCCGGGCAGGCACCAATTAGTTTTTCTATTAAAACTCATGTGTCTAATTGATAATTGCAATTTATCACACGCTTTTCGGTGAAGGAAAACATCGTGAGGAAACCTGCATATCTCAAAAGAATTAAAAAAATAACCAATCCGCATTGGAGCAGCATGGTAGGTCTTAGCTCCAACCCTTTTCTCCAGAAAGGAGGAGGCCTATTCCCAGCAGTGGGATTGTAACAGGCAGCTACCTTATTTTTACTTATGATGTACCTTACAATTCAGGCTATGTTGTATTATTAAAACAATTCAAATCGTTCAGTGCCTCACGCTAAGTAATTTCAGCACGCTAATCTCTTATCGAACGCTTTATTTTCTGTAATGTCAATCGCCTTATAGAGATTATTGAGGTAATCAAGTCAACATATACTGCATCATCACTACAAAGTTATTAAAGGCTACATTTGTCATTCATAAAAACCCTTTTATTTTATTACATCGTTGAAACATTTTCATCATATGAAAGCAAGGGATTTTTATACCGGGCGTGACTAGTTCCATTGTGCAAGATAACAAAACGGTTAAAAGCAATGGAAAGAATAAGACAGATTTAAAAACATTGTAGCGCGTATGAGTTGCCCTACATATAAGTCAGATTTTAAACACTAACCGCTACACAACCAAAGAGTTTATTATAGTAGACAGCCTAAAATTTACCAAAATTAATTGAAGCAAATGAGACATGTCTTTAGCTCTTTCCAAATTTTCTCCAATTAGGCCTCTTTTCCCTACCTAGCTTTTTTGATAGTATTCTATACTCATAGAGTTATTATACTTGAGTAAAATGTGCCATATTGAAAAGAAAACAAATGAGGGTGATCTATCTGTCTTGCGATATTTTTTATTTGCGATAGACAAAAATAAGTATACGAGTTTCATCTTCCCTCTCAGTATTTGTTCCGAAACTCTTACAGGCCTCTCTCCTAATTCTATAATAATTCTGTTCACGACTGACGAACGACACACGTTTCGTTTGAGAAATTCTTAGTTTAAATTATACAATTATTTAATCACTAATAATTTTTAATCATAATTGTATCGCTAACAGTCAATAAATAATACAAGAGTACAATCGCGCACCCTATTAACTTAATATTGTGTTACAAAACAGGGTCGATAGCGCGGTAGGCCCGTGTTTACGTTGTACTTGCATGTGGTTGCACGAACATTGTTCGAGAACCCTTTAAAATGTTTTTGCCTTGTTTGCATCTACACCTGGACGCAATTCATAAACAAACTTTGTTTACAATTTGTTAAAACGAGATCATCATGTGGTTTAACCTAAAATTACCTAATTTCCTAAGGGAACAGAAAAAAAGTTGATAATTTAGGGTATTTTTAAAACTAATTAGACGGAGATACAACTTGTAACTAAGCTGTGATAGCCTAGCGGTGAGACCGTGCGACTCTCTAGATACGACATAGGTGCCGGGCAGGCACCAATGAGTATTTCTATTAAAACTTATGTGTCTAATTGAAAATTGCAATTTATCACACGCTTTTCGGTGAAGGAAAACATCTTGAGGAAACCTGCATATCTCAAGAGAATTCTAGGGATATGTGTAACCTACCAATCCGCATTGGAGCGGCGTGGTAGGCCTTAGCTCTAATCCTTCTCTCCAAAAACGGAGAGAGGAGACCTTAGTCCAGAAGTGGGCATAGTAACAGGCCGTTACTTTACTTTACTTTTTACAACTTGTAGATAATATAAAAAAGGAGAGCTTTCTACAACAATGAATAAAGTCACAACCGGGATGTTTTCCTTGTATACACAAAAAATAAATACGCCTGCTTCGAAGGAGGCAGACGAAAACTTTGTCAAGTACCAAGTTTTTGTTCTAAGTACGTAAGATTTAAGCGCTTGTTTTTGTAAGCAAATGTATTACATGTACTTATATGAATAGAATCACTTTTTATTCAAAATAACAGCCCTCAATTAAAATATGAATGAGTCAATGTCGTTATTTTTGACGACTTACAAAATATTGTTGAAAGTTTAATTAAAATATCGACTGGCCCGGTGGCGCTGTGGGTAGTCTCCGCGGGTCGCGGGTTCGATTCCCACCGAGGGCCAACATTTTCTATAAACAAATTGTTGGTTCTTCGATTCTTGGTGTGTATTGTATTTAAGTCTGTATTTAAACTTATATATGTAGTGTATCTACAAGTTGTCCGTCACCCATAACACAAGTATTAAGTTACTTACTATGGGGACGGACGACCGTGTGTGTTAATGTCCCATATATTTATTATTTATTATTTATTAATATATAAGTTGTCAGACTAGTCTATTTAGACACGAATTACTAAATTAACTAGGAATTTGTGTAGTGTAAACAAAATAAATGCAGCGAGTATTTTTTTACCTCTCACGATACGATTTTGGATTAAGGAAAAATATTCTACATCTTCATATGAAATTTAATTATAAATAGTGACTAATCTATGCTAATGTATAAAGCTTAAAAGTTTGTTTGTTCTATTTTTTGAACGCACTAATATCAGAAACTACTGGACCGAATTGAAAAATTTTGAGTGCAAGATAGTTCATTTATCGAGGAAGGCTCTAACTATCTAGTCTATATAACATCACATCTAAGATGATGAGAAGAGGAGCAGCAATAAAAAATATTGCGAAAACAGCGAAATTTAAAGCTTACGCTAAGTAAACGGTGAAAGTTATTAAAAAATCATGTATTACAAAATTGTTCCCCTCTAAAATTTCTAAATAAAAGTCAGCGGCAGCTTTTAAGGTAAACCCACTTTAACCATAATTTATATAAGTATTACGGTTCACCCAAATAATAAGACTGCAGTCCATGCGAACGAATTTGCGTTTAAAAGCTAGTATAGTAATAAAAATTAAAACGTTAAAAACAAATTGCTTTATTATTCCCCGTTTAACATAGGTCTATAGGACAAACTGAACGGTCACTTTTTCATTAGTGGGGGGTTGCGTGAGATATCCACATTCTATTGCATTTTAAAATTAATTGTCCACCGCCCTTGTCAACAGCCGTACTCCCGGGGTACCCGGTCAATGACCCCGGGTATTTAGGACGACCCGGTGTTTATAACATTGTAACAAATATCAGGAAATAGGGCGAGGGGTACGCAACGTCAATGGTTTCGTATCCTTCCTTCACACCTTGTCAATTTCTTAAGTTAAATTATTCATTAGGGGACCGGGAACGGAACAGCCGTTTGTTTATTTATCCTAAGATACTCACTAATACCTCATTAACAATGTAATAATAAGTAAATCGCAAGAGTACTTCTTCTTTAACTATTCATGCCACATTCGCTGTTTCGAACTAGAGTTATCATTCTAAACCAGTGACTGACCGCTGACTGACCTCTAAAATCCATAAAGGATAGATAGGTTTAAGATGCGACTCGGATTAACGGGAATTAGCACATGTTCACAAACTCTGGGTCCCAGCCCATTGAAGAAATTGTAATTGTTGTATTGTAAAAATTGCTTAATTTTTTTTTATTACAGTGACTAGTGACCGCGTGCGACTAGTATTTTAATAATTAATCAATAATATTTACATATCATAAAAAAAATAGGGATTTTCTACTTAAAATTATTTCTATTCCATTCCTGCTATGCTATTTTGTATTCCACTTCAAATTTTAGAATGAATACATCTCGGTCTTCTATTGAACGTGCGCAATTTCTGTCCCGATTTCAAATTTTACTGAAGATTTTCTCATAGTATTAGAAATAATTTATTTATATCTGGAATAAGGGCCAATATCTCCATTGCTATTCGCTCACGAAGGCGATTGGCCAAGTTTTAGTTAGGTTTGTTTTATAACTTCATATTAAACAATTTAACAAATATAAGAAAGTTATAAAAAGTTAAAAGTAAAATCCAGTTTTTTCAATGTCATGACACACTCAGAAAGTCGACAAAATGATTTGTTTTCAGTTTCGTACATTTTTCCTTTTTTGTCTAAGCTTCTATGTTAATAATATTCGTAGGTTAGTAATAACTAGGGCGATTGTTGCAAAAACCTGCTTTAATAGTCGCTAGGGCAATAACGCCTCGCGACCCTCTGTGTAAATTTATATAACGTCTTAAATTATCACACTTAAAAGAAGTAATGAACGCTACCTTTGTTTGGCTTCGGTGTCAGTATCGTTTCCATTCACTACCGACTCAGTGATCTTCATTGTAACGTCCATATATCACTTGAAGAACATCTTATGAAATACACGGTGTCAAATCATTTCGACTTTGAACAAGCGCGGGTCGTCGCGGACACACTCCCGACACTGTATCATATAAGAGCCACGCAGGGGATCTAATTCGTTGATACCCGACGCGATCGCAGTAATTTCGCTCTGCCATTATTGCAAGCACGAGGGCGGGACAGGACATAAGCTCTCAAGCGCGATTGTTGCACAAATAGATCATTAATGTCATCAAATGCGAATAGACGACGGGACGTGAGAACCTTTACGATCCCTGTTTATACCATAGTATTGTCTGTTTAAGGGTCATAACAGTTCCCTTGCTGTTTTAAGCCCGTCGAACCGAAACCGTCATTTTATTCCATAATGTCTGTCAATAAAACTATTAATTTAAAGAATGGAATAAGCCGCGATAGCTCAAGAGTTAAAACGCGTGATACTTACCAAAGGCTTGCTGACGAAGTAGACGCATGTGAGTCGAGTCATTATTTATCAATTACCCGTAAGTTATAAATAAAGTATTATTCGCGCAAACTTTAATGTTAAAATACCCTTTAAAATGAAGATAACCGAAATACAAGGACTAACTCTTAGAAAAATGTATTATAACAAGTTACCTAGCTATGTCCACCGTGGACATCAATGTGTGAAAAAGTTTTCCCGCGTAAATTACGACTCTACGGAATATCTAGGATATAAAGTAATGTATGTATATCTTGCTTCACAACCTCCTCTGTTTACAAGTTAAACTCTTTTCAAAATCGATATCACGGTTCCGGAGAATTTACGATTAACTTAAACCTTCTTCGAGAATGTCACTATCTTTAAGTTGAACCGTGAAAAAGTCGTTCAGTAGATTTTGAGGAAATTGATCATATACAGACAGACAGCTTTTGGGGACTTTATTTTATAATATACAAGCTCTTGCCCGCGGCTTCGCTCGCGTGGAATTTGGTCTGCCACATTAAAATATTGTGCATATGAAGCACTCCATGGCACGCCATTCAATTCAATCATATCGTGATAACTTTTAAACTATTCGGCCAAATTTCTTAGTGTGAAAGACAAACTTTATCTATATGAAATACTGAAAGCGACAAATGTATTGATTTTTACAACAGTTTTATAAGTATACTACAATGTTCATTGTAAAATAGTATCAAATTTAATTAAAGTTATGATTCACAATTTTGGTCATAGTCGCTTCCACATAAAAGGTAGATATACGCTGTCGCGGACTTTTATTTAGACCTATTCAAGACAAACAATACTACGCTACATCATCTTTGTCTAAGTCCATTGGTTTAGGCAGCGTACGCCAAGATAGCTCTCAGAGGACAGTTTTTTGCCGACTTTATCAACATGCATCGTTATATTAAATTATATCATTACAAATTGTAGCCTATATGTTATTCCGATATAAAACCTATATAACTGTAAAGTCTCATTCTAATCCGTCCGATAGTTTTTTCGTGAAAGAGTAACAAACATCCATCCATACTCACAAACTTTCGCATTTATAATATTAGTAGGACAAGCAGTTAAAAGTACAAAAAGTTGTATATGTGCATTGATCGACCCTTCAACCCTCATAAGGTAGCCCACATACAGCTACTATATTTAAGCAACTCAAGACCATATGATATTGTAGCAAATCTTTTTTGATATGAGAAAAATATACATAAAGATAACAGAGTGTCACAAAATTATTAATTACACGATATTGATTAATGGTATGGCCTCTCAACTACACATACTTCTCTCAGACTGATATTTTTATATTTATCTATTATTATAAATTACAAAGGGCACTTTGAGCAAGTGCTGTAATTGAGGGACACGGGGGTCGCTTGGATGCGGATGCGGATATTGTCGATTTCACAGCGGAGACTGTGTGACCGTGATCCTGAATAACAAAGAATTTTTAATAATGATACTTTATTTCCCTCATTTATTTTACTATCCGACTGCTTTTTTATCCCCCTGATTTTTTATCCCAATGCTGGGTATAGGTCTCCCACCATGCTGTTCCAATGAGTTCTCTAGAGATGAGTATCTCTAGATAAGCACTCACGATATTTTCCACATCGAAAAGTGTGTGATAAATTGAGAATATCAATCAATTAGACTTGGATTAGTATTAAAAGTATTAACAGAAAAACTCTTTATTGCCTGCCCGGGTTTTAAGCCCGTGACCCTCCGAAAGAGTCGCACGGTCGTATCGCTGAGCTATCACAGCCTATAAATAGCATACAATAAACAATATTCTACAGCTGACTGAAATCATATATACGAAATAGTTCCATTTGAACTTAGCGAATTGCAGATTGCATGATGTCTCTTAAATTTTGCATATTTTCTAAAGAGATAATTGATATGAACTATGGTTAAAAAGACTTTGTAGACACTTTAACGTGTATACAGGCATTCTTTTCATATAGGGACAATAATACCCTGAAGTGATACATTATAAAACAATTGATTAGTATATAAATACCTAATCGTTAAAAGTTTTGTTTGCAAAAGTGAATAAATAAATTATTCATCGCAATATTCGTGTAATTCAAATTATAACAAAACATTTTTTTTTTAATTTTGCTACAATGTGGACTTCATGTCAAATATCTATACAAACCTGTCCCCCTGTTATATACTGAATACACAACTACCGCCTGCGGTAGATTAGTGTCAATTTGGATTTATAGTTAGAGCACTCGACGCTACCGTGGCCGGCAGTGATTTATCCCAGTTAACTATCAATCACACTGCCATTTGACAATGCAGAAATATGCCAACGTAATATTATGTGCTTGAAGTTTAAGTAAGCGTAACGTAAATATTAAAATTAATACAGAATAACTAAGAAAGTTAACAGTATGATACAATTATTATGCATAATCTGTTATGAAAGAAAATGTACGCTAAATTTGAATACACTACCCATTTTATTTTATTTTTCGAACTAACAGTATGCTGTTAGTCCTAACGGTTTTTAGAGCGTCTCCGGGCGGGACGAGCGAGTGCAGAAGCATCGTCGAGGTCGCGAAATGCAAAGAGTAGAGCGCAGAAGCTCTAGTCCACACACTACCCAATGGGGGTGGCGCGTAGTACGTAGAGCCCAAAAAGGGTCCAAAGGTGCTGGAATTGCAATCTTACACCGGAAAACGCAGCGTTCGTAGGCCCCTTCTAGGTGGACTGACAACCTCAAATGGGTCGCAGGGAGCTGACCCAAGCGGCACAAGACCAAATCAAAATAATTTCTATTGAAGTAAACTTGTTACAAGCACTTTAAATTGTCAAAAACTTTTGACACGCCTTACCTTGTGTCTCAAGAACCGAGTGAGGAGATCCCTTAAAAAGACCTGTGTCCAACAGTAGACGTCCATCGGTTGGCGAAGAAAAAGAAGGTCTATTATCATTTTTTATACATGCAAAATTAGCTAACTTCAAACGCTACAAACAACCTTTGTCACAGCATAAGACAAGAAAATTGCACTAAAATTATCTCAACGTGTATTTCGACGAATAACTGAAGCAAGTAACAGACTTTTTGTACGCTATAAGGAAAGGAAATTAAATGATGGGGGTGTGACTAATAATATGTGCTTGATTGGGTCATGTGTCATTTTAAGCTTTTAATCATGAGAAGTATAATACTCTTAGATGATAAGTGCCCTGACGCTGCTTATAGCAACGCCACAACTAAAAACGACATCACGGTTGGGATTCTGGGATTTTTCATAAAAAATTATCCCAGCTAATTGTAGACCAGAGTGTAGTCATGTTACAAATGAGTTTATGATTTATATTTCAATTTTTTTAAATGAAATTTCATTTTTAAAAAGAATGTCTCACCATCGCTGTTCAAAGCGTTATTTTAATTAATAATTATGAAGTGCAAACAGTTTACAAGCGTTCATACACTAAGTAGCTGACCAAGAGGCGACGCGCTGTCTCGTTTGAAGTACGCAATAGCGCTAAGTAACATACGGTTGCAAATGACGCTAAAATCAACCCTAACTTAACGACACAAATCCTACTTTCCCATAGCAAATTAGATTGTAGCATAAATTTGCCTAGCCCTGCATACATAAATTGTACCATTTAGCAGAGGCTGAAATAGACGGATATATTCGTTGCGAAGCCGCGGCGATTTGCATAATATCCTATTCAAGAACTTCCTCTCGAGTGGAACTGGATTGGATTAATTCGGGCTATAGTCGAAATTGTACAATTGAATCTATTAATGATATCCTAATTGGTAATGACAGATTCTTGCAGCTAAGCCGAATAACAATTAATATACAATGGGAGATCATGGATTATATTGTCATTCCGGAGGAAACATGTCCATACTTTTGTAGTATTTACTGGAAAAATTTTGCTAAGATTCCTTCATTAAGTACGCTATTGGTCGTCCTTGTCTTTAAACGAAGTGAAAATTATAGTATAAAGTTTTTTTTTCAGACAAAACGATTTTAGATTTCAAATAATTTTTACAATGACATGGAGTATGTAATATAGAAAGATACCATTGTAATGTATACAAGATTAAAAAAATATATTTAGTTTGTGTTATTATTACTATTCCACTTGCTTTTGCGTCAATATTTTATGTTAATGAATTATTGATTAAGGTGTGAATTAAAAAAAATTCTATTCAGACCTTTAATGAAAAGACAAACGTAAACAATTAATATATTATTTGATTTAATATATTTTTGACACACTTCGTACATAATTATACTATTACAGTAAATTTCTCTTTTTGTGACTTTAAAACTCACATTAAATATTACATTAACTATGCTACGGAAATGAATAAAAAGATTCATTTTCTTAATGGTATAATGTGACCATGAGGTAATGTTAGCATTAGCAGTAATGTAGCAAGACGACGGCCAAACATAAAAACACAACCATCAAAATACACCTTACAAAAGATTAAAGGACACAGACGAAACAAAACGTAGCTCCAGATCGTAAAGAACTTTCACAATCTAAGTAAATGTTCATTAACAAACTCGATATTTCCAGCCCGATTGCCGCGAGTCCATGCCGCCAGCGACGACGCGACAGTTTATTACAAGAACAAATGTTATTCCTCTGTCTGCTTCCTAAGTTCGTTATTTTCGCTAGACAGCATTATATCTACGAAACAAACAAAAACATCGTATTTCCTTAAATATAACAATTCATTAAATATAACAAGCAAATGGTTATAACGAATTCGAATAAAATTTAGCACACAGACTGCTTTTAACTTTAATTATATACAAGTCAGATTCAAAAAGCTTTAAAAATAGCTTTTAACTAAATTTAATATCCTTACTTAACTATAAACAGTTAAGCATTTCCTTCATCTGGAACTAATCCTGGGAGGAGCATCAAATCATGCTTATCATAAACATGCATTGTTACCGGAACTGGACCACTATACGAAATTTTCAGTTCTAATGGACATCAGGAAGTGGATCAAATTTAACTTGCACGATTCCACCTTCATATACATACATTGCTAGTTGAATAATGCTTTTTTAATTTCATTCGATTCACATAAAACTGTTATGTAAACTTAAAGCTTCCTCAAAAATTATCACTTTCTTTTAGGAAAAACCATACAAATATCGGTTCAGTAGATTTTAAGAATTTTATTTATTTATTTATAATAGAATTACCAACAGGTTACATCGATTAGGATGTAGACCCACTTAAAGGTAATCACACCTTGCGCTTTGGTTGGGTCTACAACCTTTACATAGCATATATAAATTAAGTTAAATTAATACAAAACAAACACAGACACACACATAAATATATCTAAATGTGTGTATGTGTGCTTGTGTGGGGAAAGAATATTTATATAAGTTAAAGATAAAAAATAAAAAGTTAAGAGCTGGAGGGCATGTATTCCAGAATAGGCCACTTGTAAGTTTAATATATCTGAACGTTCGTTTTGAGTTCATAAAGTCTATAACACACAGCTTTTGAGAACCTTGTTTCATAATATGTATAGATTTTTATTTGATTTTGAATAATGCAGCAACAGCAGAATTTTTTTTTAAAAATGAAAGGTACAAGATCGTGGATTCTATATATGATTCGATTTCTAAATAATACAATATATAATCACCAAAATACATATCCAAAATGAACATCCAACTTCAGAAATGTATCATCAGTTATTAAGCTTATCCTAATTGTATATGCATGAAGACACTACGGGTTGATATATAAACATTCTTTTAAACTTAGGCCGATTAAAGTTCTAGTTCAGACATAATCATAATGAAATACATCAATTAGTAAGTGGCCAATCTGTGGGTATACATCAAATTGAGACAAAATGCGAGATATATATCTTCCCCTTTACTTTAATTGACGACACATGTGTGTGTTAGTTGATCGTGTGAAAGTAGGGAATAGTGATTTGTTGGTAGATAACATTAATGGAGCGTGATGTTGTCAGGCTATATTTAGAAGAGTATTTTTGTATCTGAGAGAAAATATTCTATAAGAGTGCATGTGTTTTTACGAATCCTGCATGTATCGGGTATGAAAAAACAGTCCACTATACATTTAGCATATATATTTTCTATTTACTGTATCGCGGATTACAGCAAAATAATTTTATTATTACTTTTGGATTATACATACACCTGTTACTTACCATGCCGTCTTATACAAATTAAGATAAGTAGTTCAAATTGTATTTATAATTGTAGTAATGAAATATAGAATTGTAGTAGTAATAGTTCGTAATATATTACGATTTATTCTATAGAATAGATGAGTAGTAGTAAAAAAGTAATTATAGTTGAAGTTGTATAAATAATCTTGCAAAGGAACGTTGCATCTTTGTGTGTTGCGGAAATCCTAATAACTGCAACACAGTTTTCAACCAATGCGGTTATTTTGGTCTCAAGTGTTTAACTGTATGCATTTTCTTTCGTTCTAAATAAATATTATTATTTTCATACTTGATATTCAATCATATCTTGATATAACCGCATTATCTTTTGTTTATTTTAGATGTGATCACGAAATGGCTGGAGAGTCGCTTCTTCCTCAACACTAAAATTGACATAGATTCTACCGCAATTTTATCCTAATAATTTTATAATAAAAAAAGTAAATATTACATATACAAATTATACATATTGCTATAATATTAACGTAATCTAGAAAAGATATTTTATAACGTTACGGGGATCGACTCAAAAATATTTGGATATATTAGAAAGCCTACTTAATTTGACGATCAAGCGCGATTTGATACCTATCGTAAAATTTTCAGCTGTTTATACTTAGTACAATTTGCCTACATTACTTATGTCATCACTAAGGGTTTACTGCTCTCAGGATTTCTCAATTCAAATATTCATCTGACTAATGTAAAAAGTATTATAGACTACATGGATACTACGAGGTTGTCTGCTACATGTTTGTCGAAGATTCTTAAAGTGGTAAGAAAACAATATAAAATTTTTCATTAGCGTCTATTATCATGTGACTTAAAGTCTGAAACACGATAGTCAGAAGAGGTAAAATTTTTACATTTCACATTTTTTTTAATTTCGAAGCTCCTTTAAACTTCCTTCCTTTACCGAAACTTTAAGTTTTAACCTTACAGACTACTATTACTTCACTTATTTTAACAAGTGAAACTACGATGTATATACATAACATTAGATAGGTACATCATTAAAAGTTTGTCACGTTTGTCACAAAAAACACGTCTACTGTTTTTTAAGTACTCTGCACATTTCTGTCGAATCTAGAATGGGCTTTCTTTTTACCTACACATATGAGCTTTAATTTGGTCGCAAGCAATTTAAAGTTAAAATATTATTTCAAATTGATCATATTTATAGGTATTTATAGGTAGTATATAGAAAACATTATGAGAACTTTCTTGAAAAACATTCCATCTCAATGTAGAATAATTATTTATTTTTTCGCTAATTTTCTAATTCTGTTATGTTACTTTGTCTATTATGTAATTGCCACATCTTGATGCTGTTTATTTTTTATGTACAAAAAGTATATCGTTGAAAACTACTGTAAAGCTTAAGTAAAACTTCTCTCGTAGAGAATCATCATGGTCCTGCTTTTTATCCCACTGTAAGTGGGGTCGGCACAACATGTTACAAACATGTTGTCATATAATTTGGCTACGTATTTTACGACCGTCCGCCTGCCTGCCGTCAACTTACCTTAGTCGCCTTTTACGACACCTCGGAAAGAAATGAGGGTGATCTATTCTATGCAGCCGGATACCACACGGCATTTACCTTAGTCGCCTCTTAGGACACCTCGGTAAAAAAAGAGGGTGGTATTCTGCCGGATACCACACGGCTATTCTCTCGTAGAGAATCATGCAGTTTTAAATTAAAGTTCACACGTATGTCTCGCAATACAAAATGTCAAAATGTAACAAAATGGTGGCTTAGAGTTTTGCATTATACAAGGTCTAGTCATCCACTAATTTTTATTATTAAATTATTTGAATGTTAGAAATGTTTCTGCAAAAGCATTAAGCTATTACATTAAATATAAGTCAGTTACGTCGTTGAAAGTTTGTCGGGGTATTGTGCGAGACACATCTACCGTCTAGCTCACGGCCATTGTGTCTAGAGTGCTCTGGAGATGTCTACGACACTACTTGTCACTATGTAGCTTATCGGCTAAGCTATTTGTATGTTTCATGCGTAAATATTACGGACATGCATATAAGTTTTTTTTATACATTATAATATCTCATCAATAATTTTGATAAAGCGCAAAGATGTATTTATATTTAACTAGTTGTCCGGCCATGCGTTGCTGTGGCTCAGTCTGGTTTCGAATTCCCCTTGAAAAAGAACTCAACAGTTAACTCACAACTTAACAAAATATATTCCGATCGCCATTAAACTTTACGAAATCATCCGCTGAGTAAAGATTTTCTGAAAATTTTATTGAAATCGGTCCAGTCGTTTTGAATCGACAAGGACATGCAGACAAACTTTCATTTTTATATTTTTTTTCGTCCCCGAAAGAAAAAATATATATATTTCATTAGGCATTAGTGAGCGCTAACGAAATCGCGGATACTACTAGATATTTATATTCTGATATAAAAATATGTAAGACATTTTCAATTAATTGTTGTGCGTAAAAGTACGATCAGTGAAGAAAACGCAACTTTTTACTAAGTTATCTCAAAACTTCTGCTGCTCGCTACTTAATTCATTAAAGAACACAAATATTGTTTAAATAGCACGCTCGAGTCGTTGCCTCAACAATTATTTATCCCTCACCTCTTTTATGTCGGTTATTTCACATAGAATATTTGTGCACATTTAATCAAGCTTCTATGCCATAAAGAAGTTTCATCCACCCTACTAGGTATAATCGCCCGAGTGGATCGATTCTCTCCCTCTGACATTAGGAGCCGGAAGTTAAGGCACCCCATGAGCTGCATTGTTTTGATTCGGAAGCGCTTTCATGTCTATTCTTTGTTACTTTCAAACAACTCTTTAAATTCTTTATAATCAAAGTGAGGTAATTTCCACCGTAGTTTTAATCACTCCTTGTTTAAAACAAGCTGGTATTAAAAATCATCGATCGCATGGATATTAAAAATTTGCATTCTATTTTACACATATTTGTATTGTTTACAAATTAATTTATAGTAAACTACATGATATGTCCAACCCGCTTCGCAGGGCTTAATACAAAAATATATGAATTACAGTTATAAAAGCAAATGCTCCGATCGCCACCAAACTTTAAAGAAACATCTGAAAATTTTAATAAAAAGCGGACCAGCCGTCTAGCAGTCTATAAGAGCCATTCAGACAAACATTCATTTTATATATATAGAAGACAATATTTCATTAATAATATTTATATTATATTAAATTTAGGATTGGATTGGAAATAAATTTACGCTTTTGTTTCACATGCAGTAATGTATCTTTTTTTTACAGCATAATAATAACAATAAATTTAATAAGTTTAGTTAAGTCAATTAATCATGTTAAATGGAATAAGTTTTTCAGTTTTCCTTCGTAAATCTCGATACCGAAAAATCTCAATCTCGGAAATCTAGGATATACAGTAGCCTACATGTTGCTCTTGAACCGCCTCTATCTTTTATTGAAAGTACCATCAAAATTTAGCGGTTCTGGAGAATGTTTTATTAACCTAAGCATTCTTCAGGAATTTCACTATCTTTCATTTAAATTCTTATAGAAATCTGTCCAGTTATCAGATTCAGATTATGAGAAAATTAATCACCAAGAAACAGGCAGGTTTTAGGGATTCTGTTTTATAATATGTAAGATAAAGAGTAATAATAAATATTATAAGTTACATAATAAATAAGTAAATATTAACATCAAAACAAACTGGCAACAATCATTCCAGATATTAATAAAGATTAAGCGCCCTAAGTTACTGACCTAACTAATGAAGTTAACATAGTAATATCGTAAAAGCCGTCGTACAACTGTCCGAAATCACTATTCGTGATCTTATAGACAAGAAACTTTACCAACATTTAGTTAAGTAAAGAAGGAAAGCTTTGTTTCACTATCGTGACTAAATGATATCAAAACGACGGATATAGTAGTTCTATTATTACTTACTGTATTTACAACGTAGCAATTATTTTTAATAAACTGAAGTTAAATTGCATAAACGACATATAACTTTAAGAGAATATTCCTTTAACTTTATTACAATAAGGCAGTTTTTCGATTATAACCTACGGTACTACTCGAATGACAAAGTCGAATACTAAAGGTGATGTAATAGTGAGCTGAAATGTTTTTTTTTCGAATGGACTGTATGCTGTTAGCCCTAACGGCTTTTACAGCGTCACCGGGCGGGACGGGCGAGCGCAGAAGCATCGTTGAGGTTGCGAAATGCAGATATGCCTCCTGTGAGGCCGGACCACGACTTAAGGCGACGTGTAGTGAAATGTTTATAAAACAATTTAGACATAGAGGAATAATACGTAACGCTCTTAACGTTTCTAAATTTAACGCTTAGTATTTACCACTTGCAACTGCTTTGGCATTAACTTTAACTCGTTATTAATATATTTTAAAAGTTGACAGACATTATAACGATAGATACAATACTTTAGACACCATAAGAAAACTAGGATAAGAAAATAAATGTAAGTTGTACAGTGATACCATTATCACTGAAACTTTCTAATTTTTTTACGACATTCAGAACCCGTGAGGACCAATGCCGAGCGATGAGAGTATAGTACGCGGCAATAAATAACGCACATCGAGGCTCAGAGAGAGAAGTCGGCTAGATTCTGCTTCTTGCACAGACTGACGAACCCGTGTGTGTCAGTGACAGCGCTCTATGAAACCGAATTGGCCGGCTGTTTCGTTCTAAGTTCTCGAGATGCATTATTTGTTGCCGGGTACTATACAAGGAAGCTGTGATAGCCTAGTGGTGAGACCGTGCGACTCTCTAGAGACGACATAGGTTCAAACCCCGGGCAGGCACCAATGAGTTTTTCTATTAAAACTTATGTGTCTAATTGATAATTGCAATTTATCACACGCTTTTCGGTGAAGGAAAACATCGTGAGGAAACCTGCATATCTCTAGAGAATTCTCTAGGGATATGTGTAACCTACCAATCTGCATTGGAGCAGCGTGGTAGGTCTTAGCTCCAATCCTTCTCTCCAAAAAAACGGAGAGAGGAGGCCTTAGCCCAGCAGTGGGCATAGTAACAGGCTGTTACTTTACTTTTTTTACTTTACTATACAAGATCCATTTTTCACTAGCTTGAATCCGAAAACATACATTTAAGTTTTCTATAAAATCTTATGCGCTTAATTCATATTTATAATTCATGAAGCTTAACAAGCTGAAGGAAAATATTGTGATAAAACTTGCATATTCATGGGAAAATATTTGGGATATGCGGATATCATATCGCACGTTTAGTATTAAAGTGACTTAATTAAAAAAAGTTTTTTGTGGCAAATTACAACAAAGAGTAGCGTAGCGCCCAGAAAATAATGATTACAAAGTATCTTTGCATCAATTAAGCCTAAATTTTGAATTCGGTCACTTTTATACTAACTATTGATATTACGTGCGTATAAACTGATAAATTCGCATTTGAGCAGAATAGTGGGTCTAGTTAATATCTTTAAGCTCTAAAGAGCAAAGAGATGAGTGGGCAGAAGGATAAAACAAACTGCTACTATACTAATTATAATTTAACTTTATAATATAATTATACCTTAATAATAATTAAATTATTTTCTACACTATCTTAAGTAGTCTTTTGTCTTAAACTTTGTGGTTCCATAACATTTTATTTGTTCAAGTCTTTACAAATTTACGACACCTCATTATAAAGCCTCTTCCCATCATTCATTACGTCAATGTCTCGAAATTATGCAAAGCAGATTACCCCCTAAAAACACTGATCGAACGTGACTGAACAAAAAACTTACCGCCAATTCTCGCAGTGTCACGAGGCCACGTAGCATAAATAGATGGCTTCCCCACTTTAAATACTGAACCTAGAATAACAATGTTTGATTTATGATGCGTGATAGCTCGTTGAGTAAAATATTACCAACGGGGGCGTCAAGAATAGAGTATCCCCTATTTTACGACCATCTCCGTAAAAACAAGTGTCGGTTGAGATTTTTGAATAACAATCAAACTCTGGCCTGTATTTTATATTATTTCAGTTTATCTAAAGGTACAATATATTTAACTTTACATTTTATTAATCTTCTCTGCCTCAACCCATCCTTGATTTTGAAATTATCACAAATTATTAAAATTTCAGTTTGCTTCGTTTTATTTTATTTATGTTATCAAAATAAAATTAAAGAAGGAACGATGAAGATTAAGCAATGTATATTGCTTTCTATATTTATTTGTATAAAGGAGAATATGCATTTGCTATACAAGAATATGTCTGATATGACATATATATTATATATATTATGTGCTAAAATATATGTAAGTTCAAGGAGATCTTATTCAAATAAATAAATAAATGGGACATCATTTTATTCATTTAATGTTCATTAAGACATTCAATTTATAATCTAGAATTTAAAGGAAAATAAAGGGATTGGGGGCATCACTATTACTATTGATAAATTACTGTTTCAGTAATTCTGTTTTTAAATAAAATAACAATATAAATAACAAATTAAATTAATACATTTTTTTATTATTAAGATTAACGAATACGGATTAAGCCTTATCCAGTCTTCCTTCAAATATCTCCAATCGAAATAATCCAATTAATCCAAATTTAAATACAAATCCAGTCTTTGATAAAGTAATACCAAATACATATCCGTTAATATCCTTTACTGAGTAAAAGCTTTCTACTGTCAAAGAAACAGGAATATTACTTTGGATGTTTGCCGAAAATATACCGTAACAAAAGAAAAAAAAACTAATATCACGTTTTGCACATTTAATATTCTCTTGCTTTGTGAAAATATCGTTTAACCTTACGTAACACCTGTTACTGAGGCACAAAACCTTTGATATCAGCCCGAGTGCCCTTAACGTTTGAAGAGAGTAACCCATAACAAGTAAGATATTGTAATACATATTGTTTATATTATATAAACCGATATAAACATATTTTTTATATAGGTCTTTTTTATATAAGAGCTTCTGCGCTCTAATAGCGTTGGGGAATACTCTCTGCGTTAAGTAGCTTCGACGATGCTTCTGCACTCGCCCATCCCGCCCGGTGACGCTGTACGTAACGGCCTGTTATTATGCCCACTGCTGGGCTAAGGCCTCCTCTCTCCGTTTTCGGAGAGAAGGATTGGAGTTAAGACCTACCACGCTGCTCCAATGCGGGTTGGTAGGTAACGCGGTGCGGTGACGCTGTAAAAGCCGCTAATACCAGCTGTATGCTGTTGCACACAGCTGGTTCGAAAATAAAAAAATATTTATCAAACTATAACCGCGATTTCGTTCACGTCAACTTCAATGATATAGTAAGTACTCTGAATAATTATTTATTACGTAGTATTTACTATTCTCCAAGGAAAACGGATTTGTTACCCCGGTTAGCTTTTGGGTCAACTTCATCAATATCCTTTAAGCGAATTAGAATTAGTGTAATATACAGATAGACTGAAAGACATGTATTATATTAATATGGATGTTTTTATGATTCTTCTATTCTATTTTAGTATTGAATTTTATCTAATTCAAGCTAAAGTTCATCAAAAAGTACATTAAGTAGTTTCGTATAAATTCTTCTAAGAAAAAAACATGTTTAATATATGTCATATATAAAAGAAAAAACTATGTATACGGAAGTAATAATATTTGTTTTTTATTATTGCTATTGTATTATGGATCTCCGCAAAGTAACGCCGAATTCTATATATTACTAGCTGTCCAGGCAAAGTTGTTTTGTCATATAAATTATTTCTAGAGATTCTAGTAGTGTACATTTCATACAAATTGGTCAAGCTGTTTTAGAGGAGTATGGTAACTAACAATGTGACACGAGAATTTTATGTATCAGATTCATGTTATACAGGTTTGAATGATTTAATTATTAAACTTTATACCTAGTAATATTAATCATATTCTAAGGTACACAATGTTGGTAGAATTTACATGTATATTTATTTTGGTGTATGACTTTAGCCAACGCAGGTCGACGATTTTTTTCAAAGGTCTTAGCATCACTGCTATATTTGCGCTGCCTTTGACGCACGAGCTTTCCCAATTTTCAGTTGAAACCTTGCGTTCGCACACTTTGGAGTTAATTCTTTTCTAACTTGTATAGCGGTATAGTCGAGATATCAACTCCAAAGGTGGAAGTTTTAAAAGAATAAGCCGGATCAAGCTTTAGAAAACTTATAAATCAATTTTCGTCACCGTTCAGCAACTTATACCTAATTTTCTTCGACTTCTGAAAGGGGCTCTTTTGTAAATGGCGAGTTGCCATCGGACGTATTATAAACGAATATGGAGACTTTGCTCCAGTGGTGTGCAATACAAACAATATCTAAATTTCAAAATTTTAAAAATCTCGTCGCTAATCTAATTGACGTTATGTTAATGGTGTTGTTGTTTAATGCGACAAACAATTATCGGCAACAAGCTACATACTGACGTGTAAAGATAAGAACGTTCAACGGAACTTAATTAGCTATTAGAAATTGCTTTCCATTAATATTACTCTCCCATATCTATTAAGATAATGCGCGGTACTTCAATTATGCTATCTAACATTAAATAAGATGACTACACTTTACTGGACCAATTAAAAGACAAAATATAAATATATCAGTTGCTTACTCTGAAGTTTTGACGAAAGCTCAAAATGAACGTGACTTAGATTAGCTAAAGGGAAAGAACAACATGCTGGAAAAGTTTTTCTAGCACATATGTATTTTATTAAATTACAGTAATAATACTGAGTTATTTATTACAATTAGGAGTGGTTTAAAATATTTTCAAAGTCATCTACGGTTTAAGTCTTAATATAACTCTTCATAACAAAATAAGAGATCCATCTTTCTTGCTGCGTAATATAAACTAAACTTTTATATATTCTGCGTTGATACTTTGTCTTTGGTTTACCCACAATTATGTCGTGCAGTCAGCAATTAAAGCGATTAAAGCAAAAGATGTGTAGGATTCATAATTTTCTACAACGCAATTAACTGTTAGCTATCAAATTCCTAAATAAAATTAAGAGGACTAATAAAGATAACGAAAAAGGGCAAACAAAAATCGTTTTATATAAAATGCATGTACGTTACTCAAGTACATTGTAAAGATTGTCCGCAAAATCTAGAAATTCTTGCCACCTTATTATAAAAGCTTTTGTGCTGGTATAACGGCATCTGTTACCGTGGGCATGAGATATGAGCTTCGACGCTATGCAAAATGGGAGGCACCATAGCATTACGGCTTTATACATTGAAGCAACGAGCATTTGCTTTGTTGTCTATTATAAGTGCTTAAACATAATATTGCTTGAAATACAAATAAAGATTTTCTTAATTTAAAGCAATTAAAAAGTTCAAGGAAGAGTTGCTTCATTATGTCAAATTGAGTAGAAATAATTGCGGTGAACGTTTACCATAGAGCTATAGCTAGAGTGTGAAAGTTAGTCTAAAATGTGTATATCTGCAATAAAGAGAAAGAAATTGCAAAGCAGAGACTATTATTATCCGTATCTCTTTTTTTATGTGATTAGACTAAGATATCAGCATGAATCCCCTCCTCTAGTATAATAACTCTATGCCCATTTTACGTATGAATCCCATAGAATTATTATTCGAGAATAGGGCAGCCATATTTAGACCTGTAAGTGAGAGTGTCACAACAAATAATGATAGGGAAGATAAAACTCGTATATTTCATCTTTGACTGGCCCGCTGGCACAGTGGGTAGTGATCCTGCATTCAGCTTCGCGGGTCACGGATTCGATTCCCGCCGAGGGCCAACATTTACTATAAACAATTTTTTGGTTCTTCGAGTCTGGTTGTATATTTTTATTTAACTAAGTATTTAAAATATATATGTAGTATATTTACCAGTTGTCCGTCACCCATAAGACAAGTATTAAGTCACTTACTTTGGGAACGGACGACTGTGTGTGTAAGTGTCCCATATTTTTATTGTTATTTATTTATTTATTTGAATTTACATAAAAAGGAGAGATACATAGGTACACTCGCGTTTGCTTTCTCTTTATGGCACATTTAAGGGTGGTTTCCCTAATTTATAGAATTAGCCGTTACTTTTGCGGAGATCCATAATACAAAAGTAATAATGAAATTATTTTGCTATAATCCTTAATTCAATAATTCCGCGATTAATTTTCTTCCATAATCCCCTTCTTTTTCTTCCTACTCTAGTTTAATAACTCTGTGATATATCAGCGTACAAATGCTACAATTGACACTGACATTAACTATACATGCATAAAAAAACAATGAGTATTTTATTCAGGCGTTTCATTCATGTATCCAATCTATTCATGTATTCAATCTGACTATCAAATGTCAATGTTATTTGAAAGCTACCCTTTAATCACGCAAACGTATGACACCCAACGCGACAGACTGTTTCAGTGCAATTTAGGGATCGCTCTCGGTGAGCTATCTGGCGTGAAATTAGCGTCGCATGCCGCTTCAAGTGGCACCCACTCATATGCTCATGTTTATAGAACCGATACACACAACACTACCCTCTGAAGCGCGTATTTATTGCCCTGAGTTTATTCTCTATCTATTTGTATCCGATGATATTCATATAGGCTCAACTCGAAAATAAACGGTGATTGTAAGATATACGATTAGGTTATCTATGATATGTTCTTTTGGAGAGGATTACACTAACACACAGCGTCTTCGCCGGCGAAGACGAGGTCCCAGTTTTCTGATGTCGGTCGGTCGTGGCTTCTCCCCACCCTTCCGACGCCGCAATAACTAATTAATAGGTTAAACCATCAGCCCTGCACTACGCGTCGCCCTAAGCCGTGATCCGGCCTCACAGTAGGCACCCTTAGGACGATGTTCCCCGACGCTAATAGAGCTTCTGCGCTCTACTCTCTGCATTTCGCAACCTCGGCGATGCTTCTGAGCTAGCCCGTCCCGCCTGGTGACGCTGTAAAAGCCATTAGGGCTAACAGCATACAATCAGTTCAAAAAAAAAATTGGAGAGGATTAATTTTATTAACATTTGTTCTAATTGCAGTTTGGCACATTTGCGACTTGTTACGAGAACAAGTATTATTTCGAATAAAATTAATCAGGTTCTTAAGAACTGAGTGCTTAATAATCGTGCCGGAGTCATTAGTACAGCTCAAAATGTGACTTCGCAATATAATTAGAGCCTACGGTTCTACGGTATTAATCTGCTTCTTTACAATTAAGAACTCATATGTGTGTAGCTTGCATGCTATAAAGGAAGTGTGTGTACACAACCAAAGAGTTGTTAAAAGTGCGATTGAAAATGTTGCTGAATTAATGTGGCTTGATAGTGTGTACATATCCTATTACTAAGTCGTGCATGCATTCAATCTCTTGCTTATGCTTGTGGATAGATTTGTGCGATATTGTACGCTTTACTCGACTAGAAATGTTGGAAAACAGTTTAAAAGATTGAAACTGCTATGCGGAAATTACTAAATGTTTACGTGAATGTAATTTAAACACTATCTAAGGTATGACATATATTTAGAGGGTGTAAGTGAAGAGATCGTCATGGTCTGTTTACCTATTATCAACGTATTATGCACCTTGCAGATGATCTGCCAGTTTGGCATTTGGATATCCAAAGGGATCAAGGGATATCCCTGACATTAGGCAGAGAAGGACAACTAGACACGAGTATGTCATTACAATCACCATCCCGCCTGTCAAGATTTGTGGCTATTGATAAAAACTTTCATGGATAGGTCAAGATTAGAAGAGACTAAACATCACTTCAACCTATAACCTCAGAAACTTAAAAGAAGAACTAATGTGGATTAAAATTTTTTCATGTCGCCCATAAAGATCTCTCCAAAGCATAAGTTTATAAATTATTATTTATTATTAGTTGATCTGGTCCCTGCTTCGCACGTGGAACAAGTCATATTTTGTTACGCTAAACTTATCACTACATACTATCACTAATTAAAAGATAATGTAGTTTAGAAGTAAAATTCATTCTCAATTACTTAATATTTTACAAAATTGTACAAGATATATTCCGACTGAAAGTCCAATTCCGTCATTTAATTCACGGTAAACGGCGTAACCGTTTTTTTATACTTCGGAATTAAATATAACAGCATTTCCATGAATAAAAACTAGATCGTGTTTTATAAATATACAAATATTAGAAAAAAAATTGTTCCTGCGTATTTGATAATGTCAACCTGTAAGTTTTGACGTGGGGCAGATGTACCGACGAGATTGTTGCGATTGTTGCGATTGTTGCAGATGATGCATCTGATGATGCTTCGGTTGCGGGGCGAAACGATTGTTGAGTTTGTGATAGTGAAGGTGTGTAGTGCTTGTGTATTATGTGTGGTGGCAGTGGTGGATGTTTGTGCATGTGTTTTTACCTATCCTGCATGTAACGGGTATGAAAAAACGGATAGTCTACTATAGTTCACAAATGTACCGTCGAGATTGTTGCGACCGACTTATTTCCAAAAAACCACTAACTTAAAACGAATTCATTAAGGTCAGCACTGCAATAACCAATCTGTTTGCAATATGCAGTGGATATTCTTTGGCTAAGACGCGAGTATTTCGACTATACTTATTATAAAAAAAGTCCCCAAAATCTGTCTGTCTGTATATGATCGATTTTCTCAAAATCTACTGAACGGATTTTTGTACTGTTTTACTAAAAGGTATAGGAATTCTTGCGGGAGTTTTAAGTTCATAGTACATTACCGTTTTATATAAATTTTGTTAAAGAGGTCCCGTGGTTGTATAAAAAATACTCGCCTGATCGAAGCTTTACTCGCGTGCGCCCCATAAACTAGAAGAGATATTTTATTTAATCCGCGATAAAGTAAATAGAAAATATATATAATGCTAAGTATATAGTGGACTATCCGTTTTTTATACCCGATACATGCAGGATACGTAAAAACACATGCACAAACCTCCACCACAATACACAAGCACTACACATGTTCACTATCACCAACTCAACAATCGTTTCGCCCCGCAACCGAAGCATCATCAGGAGATAGACTCCGCGACAAAATCTCAAATTAATTCAATAACAATCCATAAGTATCGAATTATTAGGGATAAACTCTTTATTGAGGACACTCGGCCTTTATTCTGTAGCCGAGCGATCCTCGAAACTCTCATTGACCGCTATTTGAAATATGTCCTAGTTCGCACTACTACCTGACCTGTTATACGGAATGTTATATTGAGAGCTGCAATCAGCGGCCAACTCCAACGGGAACTACAAAACGAGGTCCGGATAAGGATTTCCGCACTAAATATTAAATTTAATAACGTACCTCAATTTAAACACCTAATTTTATTTGGTAGTAAGCGAGTACGGAATTTTGTATTTGCAATGCACGTGATGAGGCTTTCTCTCTTCTTCTTTTTCAAGCTACACACGTCTCTTTTTGTAGAATTGAAAATATCCTTTTTACCCTAGTGACTTTTAATGCTAGCGAGCGGAATGGATGGGTGCAGAAATGTTGTCAAGGTTGCGAGATGCGGAAGGTAGAGCACTGAACAGAGGTTCAGCGTTGGCAAACGTCGTCCTAAGGATGCCTCCAGTGAGGCCGAAACAAGGCTTAGGGTGAGGTATAGTAGAGAGAGCTTATCGTAGAGGACTGACGGTATGATTGTGACTAATCAAAACACCTTTGGGAGATAAACTATCATCGTTTAACGTCAGAAAACTGGACCCTCGTCTTCGTCAGCGAAGATGCTCTGTTTCTACCCCTGAACTGAATAAGACTAGGTAGGAGTATTGTAAGAAATGCCATCATTCCCCAATACTAAAAGGACCTCTATATGTTGACTCCAATCATTCTCTTCAAAAGAAAGAAAAAGCATTGAATAGCAAGAAAAAAGCAGCTCCAAATACGTGTAAAATTTTGTGATATACATATACCAAACACGTTACCATCAAAGAAACTTACTTGTAAAACTTACTTTACAAATCGAAATATGCCCGAGCTATTTAATGAAACTAGTGAAAATATGTACTGTAAATTTCACTACGTCGTCGCACTTGATGCAAATATCTTTACAGGTCAGCGAACGTCAATCCTTCCGTGATTCTATAGAAATACATTTCATAAAATGTTTCGTGAACATTTTCCACTAGTGATGTTGCGTTCATGTCAACCCTTTTCATTTTATTAATGTAAAAATGAGAACTTAATTGCGATCTCGTCTGACGGATATGTGATGTAGAAAAATATTATACTCATACGTTGTTAGTCTATGACACAAATTAAAACGAACTGTGTGCTTTAGCCTAACATGCAGTCTATCGACGTGTTGAACGAAGCTTTGACTTTTTTGTGATTCTGTATTATTTCTGACTACTACAGTTTAGAGCCTTACAGGACGCAGCTTTATTTAGTACGATCTATACCTTCAACTTCATTCGCTTCAACTAAGTGATAAAATACCCATTTTGTACTGTGTTTAAAATAGCAAAATTTTTTATCCTATAGTCCAAGATATATTGTACTAGATATCATTAATATTGATGCCGTGGATTATACGTGAAACCTAACAGACAAACTTTCGCATTTTAATATTAGATTATAGATAATATTATGGATTATGATAAAACACCACTTACCAGTGATCATATTTGGAAAACCTTCAGTAATAATCCGATAACTTGCCCGTTGACGCAGTGGGTAGTGACAATGCCTTCAGCTCTGTGGCTCGCGGGCTCGATTCCCGCCGAGGGCCAACATTTTCTATAAAAAATTCGTTGATTCTTCGAGCCTGGGTGTGTATTTGTATATAAGTATGTATTTAAAATTATATATGTATATATTTACAAGTTGTCTGTCACTCTTCACACAAGTAATAAGTTACATACTTATTACTGGAGAGGGACGATCGCCCATACATATATTTATATATATATATTTATTTATTTCTAAAAAAAATAATCATCCCTAACAAAAATGACGCCATATAAATAACACGCACCGGTTACAGCTCATGATTGACATCACGAATTTCCGAGGACATACTCCTAGCAGTCACTATGAGAAAAATCATTAGCCCATACATAAATGAAGGTTCATCAATCTGGTTTCAATTCTAGTTGAGAAAAATGATCGTACTTCACTATAACAGATGATTTGTGAACATGTGATATACGCAGTCACTGAGAATTGAGAATATTTTGCTAAATTAAAATTGAGACAGCCTTTTGAATGTTCACTGTGCGAAAGCCTTTTAATTTTTCGCTGTATGTAAGAAATATTTTTTCAATGAATGGATCAAATGCATACACTTCTTTATATAAAGGATATCCACGCTTATTTCGCTCTATAGCAATCTCTTCCAGATAATAATCTAAGTCAAAGAACACATCCTTAATTAAAAAAATTTAGTAAAAAATTATCATGCAATTATTCTCATTAAATCACCGTAGTATATGTAATTAAGGACGTGTTTTGGTAGTTTCCGGGTTTACGGCAATAGCCAAGTAAAAATTTATCAGCAAGTATTACACACAATATCCGAAATTCAACATCATCTTATTAAAAATAGTCTTAGTATAATAATATTGAAAATTTAAACAGTTTTACCATACCATTAACAATTTTAAAATAGCCATCTGGTTTGTTTTTACTTTTTGTAATAATTAATTTAAATTTCTACTAATATTATAAATGCGAAAGTCTATCTGACTCTCCGTCTGTATATCTGTTACGCTTTTATAGTTAATATGCTGTAGCAATATTAATTAAATTAGCTAAACTTGAACTTATATACCGGGCCAAGATATGACTAGAAAATTTCCGCGTTTCCTTCAGGTACAAGAATATATAACACAAATAGTTTATGATTGAGGGCAATTTAACACTTAAGTTGAAGAGAATGAATTCGTGGATATCAGTAATATGATATATTTAAGCTTATTACGCCAAATTCTTAAAATACTGCCTTATCTTTTAGAGTGACGTTTTTAGTATTTGTGAATTTTTTTAAGAAACCTGCATGTATCGGATGGGAAAACGGATAGTCCAATCTACATTTAGCATTATATACATTTTCTATTTACTTTATCGCGGATTATAGTAAAATAATTTTACGATTATTTATATCAATATCAAAACATAGACCCGCCGTGAGGTATCCGGCTGAGTAGAATAGACCACCCTCATTCCTCAGGTGTTGTAAAAGGCAACTAAGGTAAGTCGAGGTCAGGCAGGTGGCCAGTCGTAAAATACGTAGCCAAATCATATGACAACATGTTTGTAACAAGTTGTGCCGACCCCACTTAGAGTGAGATAAGGACAGGAAGATAATGATGATGATCGATATCAAAACATAACCATTTATTTACGCTTTTTGCCCAGACGAATAATTAAAATAGTATTTGCGTATTCGCCAGGCAGAAATCTAATTACGTATCACAGTCATATTTATTTCTGATTGCAGTTCGACATGATAACACTCGTACAGCTGTTTTAATTATGATGTGTATTTATATTAAATCCATATTATTTTCATTTGTACCATACCGATTTTTGCTAATACATCCTTAATTTATTTGTATAAAAATTGAGGGAAATATATCCTAGTGATAAATATTTTTCTTAAGAAAGTATGTTACCCTTTTAACAAAAGATTACTTTTATGAGATAATCATTCTATCTGGCTTAGATTAAGCTGTACGAGGACACGGCTATTGAACTTATTGATAAAATAGTAAAAAAAAATTTTTTCGGTGGTAATTTAATCTATCTTCATACTCTTGGACATTCGGTGCTTTTGCAAACCACCGATTACTTGTCATTGTTTACTCATTACATTTAACATTGCTCTACATGATTAAATAATTAAATAAAGTAAATAATTGGCTTCAACCGTACACCGTTAGCAACCAATTTACAAACATCATAAATAACTGACCTCACACGTTGCATCCGCTTTACGTTATGGCATGTGTTGATTGATAATTCCTTGCAAAATCTCTTAGCCCCTTATTTTCGACGTATATATATAGCCCTTAAACATACCGACACACGCTGGCAAAATATATCCAGGAACTTGTCGCTAGCCACGTACAAAATATTACTGAATCTATTAATTCAAGTTACTGAGGTCTTAACGTGAAACAAAGTAAGCACATGTTATTAAAAAATATATATTCCTACTCTTTAACAAGTATATGCTCGAAAGTAGGTTATGAGGATTATTTTAAAAGGCCTAGAATCTAAAAGTTGTAAAAAAATAATTAACTTGTCTACGCCCTGTAGTATTTCAGAAAAGTATATTAACTTAGCCAACGCCGCTTCGCAGTGGCTGCCTGATAAAAATTATTAGCTTGGAAACGCTAGGAATTTCTCATTTCCGTAGAAATTACGCAATAAAAATTATGTTAATACATTTTTATACAGCAAGCGCCGTTATATAATAATATTTGAAATGTTTTGTTAAAAAGTTATGGAGTCCATTTATCATTTTACTAAGCAAGGGCGGCCTTTGGAAGGATGCTGCAGAACTGTATATTGTACACCAATGAATACAAAGTATTTTGTATTCATTGGTATACAGATGTATAAGTAACTAAAAAGTTAGTTTAAACAATAATTGAACTCAACAGTATCGGTTTGCGTATTAAACCTTAGCCAAAAAATCATGTTGATATTGAAATTCATCATACGCTTAACGATGTAGCATGACGTGAAGAAAACTGGATAACATTAAAATCTGCATATGAGCATTGAAACAGTGTGTAAAATGTTATAGTGGTATAGTCGGAAATTACTTATTTTTGGTAATTACGCGCAGAGTACCAAAAACCGTTAAAAACCAGATAATCTATCGTTAGTATTGTCTAAATATTAATACTGGTATATACTGGCTGAAAGTTCACGATATACATTATTATTCTCCACAGAATACACGTCTAATCATAACCCCTTGATCAGGTGCAACTGGTATTATGTTTGGCGGTAAACAAATAGCGAGATTACCGCACCGAACGCTCGTGGCTCGGCTAGAAAATTGTAGGGAGAATACTAAATAGTTTCCGGGAGCAAGATCTCTATGGTTATAAATAGATTGTGTACTCAGTACTCATGCAGCAACTATTTCATTTACATACATTAATATTTTGTAAAACTACAGCAGAAAATATGTATAACAATAAAAATAAATAAACGCATTATAAAACTACTTAAAATCAAGTATACCTACATTCACAAATAAGGTACTTATCAGACAGTTGATTTCAGTCCAACTATTTTTGATATATAAATTGATATGACGTTGTCCTCATAGAAATCGTTCATCACTTGGACTAGTTAATAATCGATTTGAACCGACTTAAGTATCTGATGCAGTATCGTCGGAATCAATTCTACTTTGCATCTATGTCTTTTGAAATGTTGGACGTCCTCAGATGGATCACTTATAAATGAAAATATGATCAAAAATGTATTTCGCAGCTAGAGTCCCTTTTGAGGCTTTATGATATATATTGGGTATGTCTACTAGATCATAGATCATAGATCATCTTCTGTTGCGGGTTACCACACTATTGTTTCGGTGCCTATGGCCTGCAACTTCGTGGGTCGCGTGTTCGATTCCCGCCGAGGACCAACATTTTCCATAAACAATTTATTTTGGGTCTTCGAGCCTGGGTGTATATTTGTATTTAAGTACGTATGCAATGTATATATTTACCAGTTGTCTGTCACCCATAACACAAGTATTGTTACTTATATTGGTGACAGATTACCGTATGTGTAAGTGTCCCATTTATTTATAATAATATATTCTTTGCATATCTACATTACTTCCATTCATAGCATCCTGTGTTATCCTAAGAAGGCTATCTTTTACGTCTTCCTAATTTACAATGTTAAATTTTATGGTGAGTTCATAACTTGGAATCAGTTTACGATATCGCGAAAATCAACATGGAGGCCTCTAATGTTAAATATGTTCACGTATAATCTATACCTGTAAAAATGGAGCTTTATGGGTACAGGTACCCATAAAAAATTGCAACAGTAATTAAAACTTCAAAATATATTCTCGTACTTTACCTGTGACTTTATCTACCATTATAATTTCGGCGTCCTTTTTAATATACACAGTAACAGTTTTAATAGTGTGATAAAATCCCTGAAGTATAACTGTGGACGTGCGAACAAAAATAAAATGAACACGCCGTAATAAAAAAAACCTTTCCGTATCATTCGTATATAATGACAGGATTATTCAGCTGAATAGAGCGTCGTTAAAAACACATTAAACTGCAACCCGTATATCATTTCACGGATTTTAAAAGTTAGAAATTTATACGACGTTCCAACATAAAACAGAATCTTTACTCTGTCGACTCCATGATCTCGGAACAGAGAGTGCTGCAAAGGTCGAGATATAAATTAATTTTTTTATATAAAAAAACACACTGCAATTTATTTACAGCATAAAGATCAAAATCCTATGTTTTATGATTATGAGGTTGAGTGGTGACAATCGGTTTTTTAATTATGACGAGGAATTGTAGATATAAATTCATATTTAAATATTAATTTATATCTTCGGCTTCTCATATATCGAGCATCCGAAGCTTCAGATACTGTAGAAAACAAATGCTTCAACTTTATATTAAAAGAGACTCTCGTCTCTGCGAATACTGAATCATCATTTTAATTCAATAGTTCAATTTTAAGTCACTAATTTGATCGTTTTTGTCGAGTTAGATTAAACCAATTCTGAATAAAGATGCCTATGTTATTCTACTTTTTCAACTGATGGAGTCTTCTCCTGTCTTTTCACAAGTTTAGAAATTATCCTTAAAGGATACGACTACATAAAGCTTACTATTCAATTGAAGATTATTTGAGTGATAGTAGCATAACTTAAATACAATCAGCTACGCACCAAGCTGCAACGATTAATTTGTAGCCATCAATCAAATCAAAATTAAAAAAAATAAAAATTAGCCACCGAGTTTCTTGCTGGTTCTTCTCGGTAGGATCAAGCTTCCGAATCAGTGGTAGCTTCTTAAAAAACATTTGACGATTCAAAAGTACTGAAAACAGTCTACTTGAATAAAGAATATGTTGAATGTGACTTAGAAAGAGGTCTCTTCAGAAAATTTTTAGGTTACTCGATGATGTCTCATTGATCCTTGCTATATAGTAGAGAGTCTATCACTTCTTTTTCCGGTTTCCGGTATTCAATGTATTCTGCTATTTACCTCCATTGGCTCTTCAATATGTCTCGTTCATCAACAATGCATCATAATAACCCGACTGTGTCAGTCACTCCGATACCTCTACTCATCTTTTCATTTCTAATATAATTCTCCAGAGATCTTCTCCCATCATTCTAAAGTTAAAGTGGTCCTTAACTATGGGTTGTCAATTATGGGTAAAAAATTAAATTGAATACATTACCATGAAAAAGATACAAAAGCATACAACACTAACAATTATAACTTTCAATTAAACCAGTGTTATTTACTTGTATCATTATTCTCCTGCCCTTATCCCACTTTAAGGATCGGCGCAACATAATACAAACATGTTGTCACTTGATTTGGCTACGTATTTTACGACCAGCCACCTGCCTGACGTCAACTTACCTTAGTTGTATTTTACGACCCCTCGGTAAGGAAGTGGGTGGTCTATTCTACTTAACCGGATAACACACGGCGGAATTAATTTTATATATTTTATTTTGTTATTTACTTCTATGTGGCAAAGATATGTATTCGTGATAAAATTTTAATATGAATCCTCACAAGACAACGTGAAGGTTTGCACGCTTGCGTAATTGCATCCCACGAAAATGTTTGAATCTCTTCGTTTCTCTTACTTCTAAGAAATCATTACACAACCCGTCTTCCCAACCACTTGTTTAATTTTTATTGATATAATTAAGGCTCAAAGCTGTGTCAAGTTTTGTGTCTTCAGACAACTTATATTAAAAAAATGTTTTATGATGACGGGCAATTATGAAATGTATAGGTTTTTTTATTAGGCGTTACATTGCGGATGTTCATAATACAATGTTATGATATTATTTTATAGGCCACGATAAAATAAAATATATTATATGTATTGCTAAATGTTGTGTCTACGTTCTCATATATGATACATGCAGAATTTGTAAAAACTCATGCACTACATACATCAATACACAAGCACTGCCCACATTCATTACCACAATCTCAACAATCGTTTCAGCCCGTAACAAAAGTATCGTCAGGAGATAAATTTCACGACACGGCCACTTCACGGCTTTGCGATTTTTGCTTAACTTATTTTTATTAATTAAGTAGGTATATGTTTGTTTATCCTATGTTATGTTTGGTATTGAGATAGATCTAGGGTTGGAGCTTGTTATGTCAATACTAAAGTTCACGTAGAAAATATTGCGAATCTATGTTGGTAACATATGTAATAAAAGCAATTTAATCAAAAAGTAAATTTTAAATATCACAACCAAGATGGGAAAATATAATAACTTAATAAGAAATTGCATTAAAATCATTGAGATATTATACTAGAGTAGGGTAACCATAGAAAAGCATGATGAAATCCGTATTCTTCATCTTTGTCTTACCACACATAAAAAAAAAAAGATACACCCTCATTTGTAATATGGCACATTATAGACTGGCTACCCTACTCTATTATCGTAATTCTATCATTAAAATAATTTATCATTTAACAAATTAAAGCGCATTTTTTCCCATTTTCAGTTAAAATCATCACAGATATGAAATCAAATGCTTACCTAAATAATAAATAAAACCTGCAGATAACGCAATGCCCTACTATTTTAATAGACATATCAGTGTAAAATATTGTAAAACAATGATTCGTATTCACGCATCGTTAACGTAAACGTATTTATTGTGTTAACAACTCTTACTGTGTTTCAAACACAAGTAGAAAATTAAAGTTACTGTGAAGAACCTCTCGTAAATAAAAATAGACATATCTATTTAAAACGCATTGATAATTTCCTTCCAATTTTTTTTATGTTAATATTTTCTTATTATTAATGTTTATGTATGCCAATTGGTATTATCTTAGTTAAATTATCTGTAAAAAAAACGAACAATTTATCTCGTAAATGTACTAAAATAAATAAATAAAAAGATATATCTCACACAGTCATAAACAGGTTCACATCAACTGAAATAAAATCTTAAGAAAAGGGCTAAGAGCATAAAAGGCTTACGTTTAATAAAAAGCTAAGTACCTCTCTCCATCTGACCTGATTTCTATATAATACTTAGATGGTGCGGTAGAGCCTGCGAGGCACTTATGTACAATACCTTTGTATCCTTTCTACTTAGTAGTGTATAATTTAAAAAGGAAATTAGAATTTATCTCGTCACTATTGTTTTTATTTCATATATTTAAATTTAGAGTTTCAAATTTCGCCCTTATCAACTTATAGTTTATTTACTTAGGCTTATATACGTTACTTAAATAAGTCATTTTATGTACAAAATTACGATCCCTTACAGCATTACATTTTTGTGGACGTTTTAAAAGTGTTTGCAAAATAAAAACTTACGCGCGTGAAAATGGCGGTCTAACTTAGGGCGAATATGTTATATTGCCCACGAAAAGATGAAACTGGCGGGCTAGTAGAAATATAGTCCATTTTTTCACCTTTTAATCAGGCCTGCTCATGCCTATGCCATAGTGTGTCCCGCGGACGAATTTTGAACAGCTTGCCTATGAATTATAGAGTATTCTCTACATGTAGAAAAATATTAAGCCCTTTACACATTGCACAGAACTATTAATTTAGAATAGTAAAAGTAACGGCGTGTTATCCACTGCTGAGCATAGGCCTTCTCCTCATTTTCGATTTTAGTCTTTACATTTTAGAATGGTAGACATTGCTTTTTTAATATTCTGTCAGTTATTATTCACAATATGCTAATTGAATTGCATGACTTAAAATACCATAGTATATACTAACTATAGTGGCTCGCCGAAGATTTTTGTATCATCCATTTGGTCCATACGCTAAAAACATTTGAGCTTTAAATAAATCCAAAACATCGAAGAACTTTTGGGCCTTTAATCCGAGTGTTTATACTATTAAAATATTCTCATAAACTACTTAAATGCCTAATCCACATAATGGCCGCGTGTGGTTTATCTGACCCCAAGAGAAAGCCCCGGATAAGCGACTCGTCAAACGGGTGCCGCTGGCATACATTTTATCCTGCGATGCTGCTCCAGTTAGGTCGGTCACATCATTAGATAAACTATGTGCGAGACCGATTTCTTTTGTCTATATCTTACCTTACTTAAAATAAAAAATATGAAGACTGAATACAACAACATTTTGTAAGAACCTTGTTACTAAAATGTTTTAAAAACGAAGCCTTTAAAAAAAGTAAGGTTACAAAAAATTACTAGTCCACTGCTGGGCGGTCTCCTCTCTCCAATTTTTTGGAGAGAAAGGTTGGAGCTAACACCTATCACGCTGTTCCAATGCGGATTGGTAGGTTTCACATATCCCCAGAATTCTCTAGAGATATGCAGGTTTCCTCACGATGTTTTCCTTTACCGAAAAGCGTGTGATAAATTGCAATTATAAATTAGACACATAAGTTTTAATAGAAAACTCATTGGCCTGCCCGGGTTTTGAACCCATGATCGTCTCTAGAGAGTCACACGGCTGGGCTATCACAGCTCTAAACCCTTATTTTTTTTATCTTTTATTCTACTTGCCTTGTACGTATTTTTGTATGTGAAGGTGAAATCTTTCAAGTTAAATTTGAGCCATTTCCCGGTGTCCGATTGCGCTGAAATTTTACGTACTGGTCCAGTATAGATGAAAATGTTTGTGATAGGCATGACCTGATTGCCTCTAGAGGCATTCAGGGTATTCATTTTCAATTCATTCATTCAATCCTAGGATTGGCTCCAGATGAGGGAACTCCTCAAAGGTTAGTAGTAGAGGCATACATTTTGTTAAAAGTTTTTTTTAACAGAAAATACTATATTAATAACAAGATTTAGCTAAATTAAATCAAATTAAATAACTTTAACATTACACAATGTTAATAATATTTAAAGGTCAACAGTAAACTTATAACCATTATCCATCTTTTCTACAAAATATCTTAAGGAAACGTTATATCCAATAGCTCATATCGTATTACCAGTAATACGAAACATGGGAACGATAATCATATTTTACTCCGCAATATACATCAAAGTACCATATAAGTACAGTATTTATTGTATATTTCTTACAAGATACTAAAACTTGTTTAAGACACTGTACACTAGCAAAATAAATTGATATGCTCCCGGCATTATATTGAACAAGATTTCGCGCTTTAACTTAAACGTGTTAAGAACTCGGAACTTTGCCTTAGCTTCTACACAATAAACGTAATAAATAGCTTCTATGACTTTGTATCAAATAGGTTTTTTCATAAAAAGAAAATCATAAATTATTTAAAATTGATATAGAATTACGCGATATCACAGTTCACATAGATTTGAACATGTGTAAATTGAGAAGGTCAAAGTATATTATAATAAGCAAAGAAGAAATATAAAGTAATTTTGAAATAAGTAAAGTTTTGAAAAGCTTTTTAATAAAATTTCATGTCCCTACTGTTCCTCATTGAGGAGATCCCTCGTCTGGAGCCAATCCTGGCAGCAGTAGTAGTAGCAGTAGTGGCAGCGTATCCTTGGATACGTCCACCGCCACCCCGCCTATTGGAATAAAGAACACTGGTAAATATATACATACAGCAGTAGCAACACGTTATGCTTATCATAAACAAGCATTTTATCAGGATGGAACAGTATGTAAGATTTCAGCTAAATTGGACACTGTGAAGTGGGTGAAATTTAACTTGCAAGATTCCCTTTACATACATGCACGGCAAGTTAAATAAAAGCTTTTCTAAAGTAAAGTATAGTACCCGGCAATAAATAATGCACATCGAGGCTTAGAGAGAGAAATCAGCTAGTTCTGCTTCATAGAGTATTGTCTCTGTCGCACAGACTGACGAACCCGTGAGTGACAGTGACAGCGCTCTACGAAACCGAACTGGCCGGCTATTTCGTTGCAAACATCGATGTGCATTATTTATTGCCGGGTACTATATTTATAACTAAAGATTCTAAATTGCATCAAATCATATATACCGAAATATAAAACAATAAATACCGAAGCAAATGTTGATTCGATTCGTTGATTCAAGATCATCCAACCAATATCATTTATGTAAGATTCAGCGCCACTATCCCTTGAATGAGTTGTCACGTTTCTACTGTTCAACGACAAATTTTAGATCCCACGGAGTTATTGTTAGGAAGTGATACATACCGATATAAGCCGCTCGCGTGGGGCCAATCGGCACGTCCTACCTACGTGTTTTTATCAAAAATACCGCGGCTTCCTTTATAGGGGAAACAAATGGCTCGCTATAGTATAAACAACTAGATGGTTAAATCGAGACACGTAACAAAATTTTGTACACGAGGTGACTCGAAACGTATCTCTTTGATTCGTTCGGCTTTGATACTATAATATCGAACGTCATATTAAAAGCTGAAAAAAAAGCTGTGTATGTGATCGATTTGCTCAAAATCAACTGAATGGATATGTGTGCGTTTTTTACGAAAAGGAAGTGCAATTATTTCAAAAGATTCAGGTTAATGTGCATTACAGTTTTTGTAAATTGTGTCGAAAAGGTCGCACCCGTCTGCTTGGAGCTTTATTCGTGTGCGCCGCGTCGACTAGCAGAGATACACTAAAGTATAAATATACTACAAAAAAGTCCGGGCTAGCATGTCTCTATCTCTTATGGTTAACTAACAATAACTAGTTTTAGGTTCAAAATTTCAATTCGGGGAGAAAATTGTGATATACTGATTTCCACGTGGGCGAAGCTGTTTGGACATCTACGAGTTATATATATAGGTAATAGATATTCGATATATGAGTAGTCTAAAGTGTGTAATAGTTTTTACCGTCTTTCGATTAAAATAGAGGTCTGTTACCATACCATCACACCTAAACAAAGACCATTCTCTTCTTGAAGAGATTTCTCCGTGGATCTCCATGGATAATCTGGAGCTGAATATTTCCATGGGGTGACCTATATTCAGTGTATAAAGTTTTCCTTTGACGCAGGAATACGTTTTAAATTGCCTATAATAAATACGATACGTCTAATTTCATCAGATTAGCCGTTATTATAATTTTAACACAAGAAACGGATAGCCGCTTCCAAAGTATGGAAACGGTTTTGTAGCACTACTCATGAACCTCACAAACTTAATAGCGATCTGTGCTTTGAATGACGAATAATTTTTTTAATGACAATGATGTGAAGTTACTGATATCCTAACACTTCAGCTGATACTATATCGCAGAAAGAGATTTGCAACTGAACAAGCTCCGAAATTGAACAAACTCACTACATTTGCTTATTAATGTAAATGCTTAATATATTATTTTTATGAATCACCTAGTCGACTTTAAACAAATTTAAAGGAGCTTTATCGTTTATATATAGGATGAAACTCCAAATGATTATTCTAAAATGAATTTTCTTTGACTATGAATAACTCCTGAATAGGGGATACATGCGATAAGTGATATAGGGCCTTCGACATGCTTTGTTTTTGTAAACAGCGTAAAATTCGGATACTCTGAAATTTATTACCAAAGAGAAACGCACTCCTCTCGGCATGATCTCAAGAGATGTCATAGACAAACATTTTATAATTCTTAAGTTACAACAGGCACAAATAAAAAAATTGTCAAGAGGTATTATTAATAAGGCGTTAAAACGTAGCTGTTATACAACTCAACAAAGTTTACGAATTTTCATCCACGTACCATCATAAAAAATCTACTATTGATGGTTTCTATCCACAGAGGCAGGTGTTATATTTTTATTTCATCGCTGATGATACCCGATAAATGGTACTTAGTTCGCATTGAATTAATGCCCTTAATTATGTTTACATTGTTCTTTTCGTATTCCTAAAGGAAAAACAAGATTTTTTTAATCCTATGTTAGCGCAGTATAAAATCTTCAATAGTTCCAATTTCATCTATATTACTTCAGCGAATTAGACGTGAAAACGTAACATACAGATAGACAGAAAAACAGACTTTCGTATTTATATATAATAAATAAATATAATAAATACGTAATTATAATAAATACAAATAAGTTCATTATTATAACATCAATCACAAGTAATAATTAATTGTAGTATACTCACCATTGCGACAAATCCTTGTCATCAAGGCCGGAAGGCGTCGCGAGTGTATCCGCATCGCCCTCCGCCCGCCCTCCAGGATGTTCAGGAATAATTCGCTCGATCGTAGTCACTTCTTCTATATCAGAATCTATGCCTTGAGCGAAGTCCATATAAAAAGACTCCCTGGAATCGCTCGACCCACGGCGCAGCTTCAGTGACAAATCTGGTGAACTGTCATCCATCTTTTCGACGCTTAACGCACCGTAATTCGATACACTGTTTCTAATACAAAGTCCATTTCCTCACATCTTTATAATCCATTTTAGGCACCGCCAGCCTTTGTTGATTTGTATACGACTAACCCATCTTCAAAGCTTTGTCTTTAATCGCCTCGAATTTACGTCCAACATTATTGTTGTATCCGAGAAAGACGAAAATAAGTTTATAGCTTTTGCTATTTAAAAATGTGGGAAGCAATTAACTCGTTCTAAATGAGTGAATAAATTAATCTGAATCTCCAGCCGCGGAAACAGATGTCGGAATTGCGTACTACAAAAAAGCGCTTAGGGAAGACAGCCGTAATTTATCTACGTGATATAAAGAGTGATTCGGCGTAAAAAAAAGAACAATGACCTGGGAAACCATTCCTAGTAAAACATTCCCTAAAATCGACACCGCTTCCTGTCGCATTAACAGTCGACTGGTCACGAAACACGCACATGCCAGCATTCTGGCCACTGTCATGTGTATTACGATTAATAAAATAATTATAGCCAAATTAAACACTAAAAATATGTAACATAAACATAGTTTGTACGGTCCAAATTATATTACATATATTTATAAAAATTAAGCAATTGTATATGCAAGGCACTCGTGAACCATTGCCAAAATAATTGTACAGGGTCGTACATCACAACGGTACCGTTAAAGGCTGACCAATAATAAATATTTATAGCAGATGATCTATTGAAAAAATTGTTACGGTCAATCCATCCTGATATTTCGTTTATAATAATGATAGATTGATTTGAAATAACGAACGAATTTGAATACAATTCTCCTATAAAAAACAACTACTCGAATTGTATCTGTACGTGTGGACGCTAAAATAATTAAAGCCATTAATATTGTAAAATTAATTTTAATTGCTCATAACAAAAACAACAAAACTAATTGAGGATCCCCATACAATTCGATCTCGAAGGACAACAATAACGCGCGTCTACATACACGGCGATCTCGTATTCTATACAGGCAACGGCACCGCACGTTTCGAACACGGAACTCACACCAATATCGGCCGTAGTAGTACGCGACACGATACAAGCGCCCTCCCGCGGCAAAGAATGGCGCGCGTTTGCTGCGGCCTACGGAACGGGACTTCGCGGCGAGGCAGGGAGGGGACCCACCCTCTATAGCACGGGATCAATCTGACGCTCCCAAATTCCGAATGGCTCACATTCGAGAGGGTAGCGACTAGCGTGGAACTTGTGAATCAGTATTAACTTCAGAAGTAATAATAAAATTATTTTGCTATAATCCGCGATACAGTAAATAGAAAATATATATACTGTTTAATGTATAGTGGACTATCAGTATTTTCATACTGATACGTGCAGGATTCGTAAAAACACATGCACAAACCTCCACCACTTCCACCACAATACACAAGCACTACACAGGTTCACTATCACAAACTCAACAATCGTTTCGCCCCGCAACCGAAGCATCATCAGGAGATAGACTCCACGACTTTTGCGATTTTTGTCGTGGAGTGCAGTGCTTGTGTATTGTGGTGGAAGTGGTGGAGGTGTGTGCATGTGTTTTTACGAATCCTGCACGTATCAGTATGAAAATACTGATAGTCCACTATACATTAAACACTATATATATTTTCTATTTACTGTATCGCGGATTATAGCAAAATAATTTTATTTTTTCCTTTTAGTATTATGGATCTCCGCAAAGGAACGCCTAATTCTATAAATTAGTATTAACTTCCTTTAATAGACGTGGGTCATTACGTGATTTTCGCGTAACGTAACATAACTAGTGACGGCAAATATGTAACCTGTTTTATAACTAGTTATTTTCGTAACTAGTTACTCATTCGAAACTGTATCACAGTAATGAAATTTAGCCAAGGTTAATACGTGATTCTACTGAAGTGTTACAGTTACTTCAGAGACGATTGACATTTGAGGGATTAGTTATGTTCGTTATTCTTCGTTACAAGTTACATTTTGTAGTCGTTAATGCAATAGGCCGATGTCGTAACGTAGTTAAACGAAACGCAAACGCAACGTAACGTAATGTCGCATGAAAGCTGCTACGAAAGTAGCTAGTTACAAAAATAACTACTTTGCCTTTGCACACGTAACTAGTTATTCCGTTTCATAGCACGTAACCGGTTATTGTATACAGTGACGTGAAATAACGCCCACGTCTACTTCCTTACTCCAATGAATACAAGCCCGCAACTCTTATTAGAAACTTCTTTGTACGAATAATTTCTTAGGCATTTGGAATTGAGTGGGATAAAATGAAACACCGTTGTATACAATCTACAAATTTATAACATGGTTCCACATGGTTATTATTGTAAACACATTAGCATTACTCTTATAATATAATGATATCACAATACTTTTAATAGTCTTTAATAATATAATATGAAATAAATCTATGATAGAATAAAACAATACATCACATTCAATTACCATACAATTTTAATCATTTTTAAAAATTTAAGAAACAATATGATGGCCTTTGTCTAATACTCGATATGTACTAAATTCCAAACTTCTACAATTATTATTTCATAAACTAAAGTAAGAGTACTTTTAATTTGTAAATATGTTAGTTTTAAATCGTTAAGTATAACTGTCATTTACCAAAACAGGCCTTCGCCAATAAATACAAATTCGCGTACTATTCACATCTTTGGACATTGTTGGACAACTAAAAAAAATATTACTATTTATTAGTTGATTATTAAGTTTCAATTAAAGCAAGTTTTCAATCAACATTAAAAGAATAATTTAATGTTAATGTTAATATACATTTACATTAAATTATTTTATTATTAATAGCACGGAATTTACAAAACACCTTAAGAGATCTATATAACCAGGGAATTGAACTCCTTGTAACCGTTACAAGGACAATCTTGTAGCATATTGAAATAATTATGTTTTATAAGGCTTTAGTAATATATCGTCTACAGTATCGAATTTAAGTGACTTTCAACACTGCAATGATTATATAAAACTTACTGTAAACTTATTTAAAACATCAACTCAAGACGTGTCTTTAGAAAATCAAATAAACATATTCTCACTTACTTTATTATTTAACCTGCAAAATTAATAAAGAAATGCAAGTCTTTAATTCATATTATTTCTTTTTTGAACTACTATCATGGCGCTGTCTCTAAATAGTTGGAGATTATTTAGCACATATCAGTATTAGTTATCGACCATCTGTTTATCAACCATTACGTAATAATATATATATACTTTCACATCCATAACAAATATTGTCGTTTATAGACAGATGAAATCGTATATCTAAGGATAACAAGATAATTCTTCAAACTTTTACAACTCGTTATAAATCATTTTGGGTGCAGATGTAAAACCCATGCAAATATAATTAAAATTTGATTTATTTTATCCCTAACGTAACGTCTCAGAGTCAAAGAAAGCCTCTTACGTTATACGCAATATTCGCTTTCATAGTGGGGTAGCGAAATCAATTTTTTCTCAAAGTTCTTTTATTTTCGATCGACGTTTGATGTGACATGTCCGGAAAAAAAAAACAATAATAGCGAAACAAAAAATTCGTATCTTTCGATGTTCAAAATTTATACAAGTACCCGCAAAATAAAATTTCATACTATACACTGTAGTAGCGAATATTACATATATGCAGGCCTTTAAAATTACTTCGATTAATACTTAATTCGATTAATAGTCTTGAAATATTGTCTATTACTTTAGAAATTAATGTGTACCACGGTATAAGCAGCTATCGATATATCAATAAAGATAGACATTGCATATAATATGTTTTTTAATATTTCCCAACATACTGGTTTAAAGGAGTTTCAGTTAAGAATATTTCTTTTAAGCCCACACCTAGGGATATCGAAACCGTCCAGTTCATTGAATAATTAAAAGTTTAAACAGCCATTTTATGTACCTAATATTTTGGAGTCATTTGTGGAATACTTATATAAAAAGTGAATATTGAAAAGCTGAATACTTTGCCAACGACATATATATTAATAAGTCACACGTATAAAAAGTATAAAATAAAAATGTTTACATAACAATATAATTAAATTTAGGTAAATCAAGAAAATTAAAAAATTAGAAGGCCAAATTTTTAAACATAGAATAATAATATCGTATTTTTAAGACAATGAAGTCAGGCTTTTAGTTTTATTGGAATTAATATAGGTCAAATAATCAATATCAATGGCTGGCTCAAAATATTTCTCAAACCTAGTAGTAATTTTTGATAATTATTATTAAATAACGAGCATATTTAAAAATAATAATCATAAAATAAGTGTCTATATGTCTTTGTAATTGAGTAAAACGTGCTGGGCGATCCGGAAATGCTTAGGTTTTCTATCTCAAATACATCGTAAATATAATAACACATTTACAATACGTTCAAAAAGTTTTTAAAAACATACAACTCCAGGTTCCTTGTGGAAGACATACCTTGTTTACATATAATGGTAGATACTACAAGAATTTCTGTTAAAATTTGGACAACGGACACCAAAGTTGAAGTTTAATTAAAATACCAAAATGCTATAAGTAATGCAATAAGTAACATTTGCTTTCTTAACAATTATAGTTATAAACTTACAAACTGCAAGTTTACACCTAAATTGCCTAAATTTGGAGATATTATACTCAATGCATGGGACGTCGTCTAGTGTAGAGCAGAGCAACAAATATTAAGTACCAAATGTCTACGCTGTGAGAGATATTAACAATAATATAACTATGTCTTATATGTAATAGATGTTCTTCAAGGGATCAAGCAAAATATCCGGCCTGAAAATTTTACATTCCAGATGCAGTTGAAATTCCTATTAAAGTCATCAATTACTAATTTTTCTTTTCTAACACTTCTGAAACGGTTCTTCTATATTTTAGTTTCATATAGGGCTCAATAAATTATTATAAATGTGGGTCTACTTTAGAATTCTCATTTGCAGATTACTTGAAAAATATTTGACTCAAGTGAAGAATTTTTGGGAATTTTAATTTCGTCTGTAATTTTGTCTGTAAATATTCCACCTCCTATATCTTAATCGTCAATATTTTAAATTACCGCGGTTTATGAGGTACCTTATATCGGCTAAGAACAAGAAACACTTTTACTTGGAGGTAAGTTATAAATTTCGAAATTATGTTCCAATTTTAAAGCACAAAGGAATCAAACACAGCTTTTCTCTTTGGAACGCTGGAAATTTAGAAATATTTTCCGTTTTTTTGGTGGACGAATTATAAACTTAAATTCAAATTCGTAGACGATATAATGTATCTTCCATTAAACAGCAAAAAACATCATCATCATTCTACTGCCTTTATCCAACTCTAAGTTGGGTCGGCACAACGTGTTATAAACATGTTGTAACATGATTTGGCTACGTATTTCACGACCTTCCGTCTGGCTGACGTCAACTTACCTTAGCCGCCTTTTACGACACCTCGGTAAGAAATTAGGGTGGTCTATTCTACTCAGCCGGATACCACACGGCGGAGCCACTCTTTGGAACGCTGGAAATTTAGAAATACCTTGTTTTTTTGGTGGACGAATTATAAACTTGAATTCAAATTCGTAGACGATATATTGTATCTTCTATTAAACAGCAAAAAACAATTTTCGATAATTTCCATTATAACTAAAACAATGAGTATTTTCTGTTAAAATATATAGTACAATGATCATAGACGTACAATAAAGTACGAAAGGTTTTTAAGACAAATTGAAAATAAGTTCTAAATTATTGCCGTCAAATTCGACTGAGTAGAATAGACCACATTACTTACCGAGGTGTCGCAAAAGGCGACTAAGGTAAGTTGACGTCAGACAGGCGGTCGTAAAATACGTAGCCAAATGTGACTACATGTTTGTAACATGTGCCGACCCGCTTAGAGTGGGATAAGGGCAAGAGGATGAGGCAGTTCTAAATTATTATAATGTTTGTTGAAGCTTTAAGAACTTGTGCCAAGCCACAGTAGTACAAGATGTCTACAGACGGTTAAGGTTTGTTGATATTACTCGTGTCCTATAATATAATGATTATAACATGTATGTCGTGTAATATATTGTAGGAACGGACTTAACCTTTACTTTAACCCACGCATGACTTCCAGGCGAGTCCTCCACATGCCATAGCTCCGATGAGATATATCGCCAGCGCAGCTATTAAAACCAGAATAACGTACATTTTAATATTCTTCCAGAAGAGCGAGCGTTGTAGGGTCCTTGCGGATGAACGGTAAGCAACTGACTGCAAAAAAATATATTGTATCCTTTAATATGTCAACCAAGAGAAAACTAAGGGTTCATAGTACAGAAAGTAAAAATTAAAGTAGCGGCCTGTTACAATCCCACTGCTGGGAATAGGCCTCCTCTCTCCTTATCTAGATATATATCGACTGTGAACCAGCAATATGTCCTATCTCAATTTTAAGCCAAAACTCTTTTTAACGGCATTGGGCACTACTGCCCATCATTTACCGTATCAACATGTATTATCTACCAGAAATTTTGTAAATAAATAAACATATTTAAATCCAACTGTTTTTATATTTCTTTAAAATTATTGCGAATGTATTAATAATCACGTTTTTTCTTCGTACTGATAAGTTGACAAAAATAAGATAGGACAATTTGCCAGTTCACAGTCGATATGCAGATTTCCTTACGATGTTTTCCTTCACCGAAAAGCGTGTGATAAATTACAATTATCAATTAGACATATAAAATTGAATAGAAAATTTTTATCGTGGAGTCTATCCTCCTGATGATGCTTCGGTTTCGGGGCGAAACGATGGTAGAGATTGTGGTAGTGATTGTGTGTATTGCTTGTGTGAAATGTTTCTGGTGGTGGCATTTGGGGATACGTGTGGTGACTTGTCCTGCATGTTTAGTATGTAAATGTTGCCTGCTTCATATTACATAGAATCTCGAAATAAACGCGGATTATAGAAAAATAATTGTATTATCTTCTGTACTATAGAGTTCCACAAAGTAACACCTGCTTCTATAAATCATTTTCAGAGTTCCATAGATTTTAACTGTTGAATTTAATTTATTAGATAGTCTTCCTCATAGATTATTACTACGTAGTTCAATTAAATTTAGATAGCAATTTAGTACGATTAACGTTTTTCTTTTCAATGCATAACCCAGTCATCTTATATATCCGTGCAAGCGTGTATATGTTGATAAGTCAACTCATTTCCATTTATTTCTTTTAATCATAATAGTAATTATAGTATTGCCTAATTCATATGGTGAATATTTCGGTGAAGTGGCTGTCTTTGCTATCGCACATATACAAGTTAGTTAATATAGCTCTCATAAACTACTCGTATATATACTACTACTAGTATCTAGTACTATGCATGACCTAGAAAAGTGTGTTTTGGACTTGTTAAGTTATTCACGCCTGGTACGGATAAAAGAGGCCGTTATTTAAACCTATTTCCCACTCAATTGAATTCGTTATAACTTTTACTATAAAATTATTGTGAACCATGCCTCTCTCTAAAAACTTGTGATTGTAGTGTATTTTTTTAAATAATTCGTAGTGTATTTTTTGTGATTCTATTTTCAACTAATAGACGTCCACTGTACACACGCATTCCACAACACACTATCTTGTGTGATCTTAAGCTAGTTTTTGAGGTCGTTTGTCCACCTAATAAGTAGACCCCCTCCTCCCCCCACTATGTAGACAGAAAAATGTGTTATAACCAATCAAAAACTTACACTTGTGGCCAAATTATCAGCTTTAGTCACAAGTAGCTCCAATTTTTCGCCTCGCATTTTCATGGTATCTGTAATAGAAAAAGTATACCAATAAAAACGATTAAATTTAAATTGCTTCATATTATCATACCGGTTTAACATATGGATATAAACGACAGTATTTTAATAAAATAACATCATTTGCCAAATCAACGCAAACACGTTTCTTGTGTCACTATTGTGCGAATTCAAAAATTTGAGAAAACATTATCAATGTTACAAAAGCTATGTCATCGTTATTATGGTGTTCCATTCAGCCGTAGGGAAGATTTTACAATGCATACCAAGTTTAGGAAAACGAAGTAAAGTTAAATAATTGTAAATATACTTAAAATAAATATATTATTAAATAAATTTAATTGCAAATATATATAATAATTCGATTAAATAAACGAATTCGAAAATCAAAACATAACATCGTGGTTTGCGTTGGAAAAGTTACATTTAAACGTTATTATAATTACAGCTCTTTGTACCTTACAACCTGCGTTCAGCCGATTTTTATATCATTTCGATATTTTCCCAAAATGGAAAACGATTTACTCGAGAACAACTAAATATTCCTTTGCTAATTTTATCGAGTCGAAGTCCCAAGATTTATACTAAGTATATATTTTTTATAATGTTATTCCAGAATATAGAGTAAGTCTAATGTCAGATGATAATTTAGATTTGTTAATGCGTGATAACGCAATCCGAACTGGTTTTCGTTCTCTTTATAAGGTGCAAATAACATTTTATAAATTTCTTAATTATTAACAAGTTCGTCTTTCTAATATTAAAAAGCAGAAAATAGTAAAAAAATAAGCATTGATCTAAAGAAAAGCTCAATTGGACTAAATAAAACTTTCTTTTAGACAGACTTTCATTGGGATATAACAAAACTAGTAACTGTGAAGTTCCAGAAGTGGGTTTATTGTCCATATTCCAGAACTCCTAAAATATTCCGTGTGGTATCCGGGTGTGTAGAATAGGCCACCCCCATTTCTTACCGAGGTGTCGTAAAAGGCGACTAGGGTAAGTTGATCCACCGTGTGGTATCCGGTTGAGTAGAATAGACCACCCTATTTCTTAACAAGGAATCGTAAAATACGACTAAGGTAAGTTGATGTCAGGCAGGCGGCCGGTCATAAAATACGTAGCCAAATCAATTGACAACTTGTTTGTAACATGTTGTGCCAACCCACTCAGAGTGGGATAAGGGCAGGAGGATGATGATGATTCCAGAACTCCCGAAATGCGTTGAGGTTATTTTTGCTCAATCTCCTATTTAGGATGTACCCATATATAATCTCTTAAAATGTTAGATAACTAAGCTAAGGCCCTATCTTTAAAAAAAAGTTTCCATTATTATACAATTTTATGAGGTCATAGGGACATCGAGTTTACTCCGGTACGATTATCACAAATAAACAATATCAGACAGATGTGATGTCCTCTTCGACTGAAAACACAAGTTACTGAAAAATTTAATTTGAGTCAAATTATTACGAATTTTGGATGTCCTGAATTGAAGATAGATAATTTGAAATAAATTTCAAACTTTAGAAGGACGAAAGTTGGTGGGTCTATACTCTATATAGAGACGAAACTTGGTGGGTCTATATAGAGACGCTTTATAGCACGAGAGAATTGAAAAAAAATTTGGAGTTTAAAACCATGTGCTACTTTTAAACTACGAGCATTACAAAATTATTTATATGACTAATATATGCGATATCGAAACGTTATAGCGTTCGATACCTACATACCTTTTAAATTGTTATGTTTATGCCATATGCAAAGAGATGATATCTAGTTAATTATAATACATCTGCATAATATACCTATTTTAACAAAATTTTAAGCTAATACGGCCTGTACGAAAGAAACGACGATATCAAAATTATTTCCCACGATTTTTACTTGACAGTTTTTAACTTTTTTTATAATCCACAAAAAAGGCCTACATTACATTATAATCCTATGAGTTGGGATTGGGACGAACAATAAGCATTCTTGCATTCCACTCCACAATAGGTCACAAGGACAGAGTTATTGTGAGAACAACCTAAGCCAGTAACTATTTAAAGATGGAATCATTATCTGCCGAACAAAATTACTACTTAAGCTATATAAAGCTAACTATTGAAGAGTTTAATAAATAAATAAATATATATATGGGACATTTACAGACACGGTTGTCCGAACTCAAAGTAAGTAACTTAATACTTGAGTTATGGTTGACAGACAACTGTTAGATATACTACATATATAATTTAAACACATACTTAAATACAAATATATACCCAGGCTCAAAGAACCAATAAATCGTTTACAGAACTCTTCAAACATACATTTAAAACAAACAATATTTTTAATTAATATATGAGTTAAAATGAAATACTGATAAGATTAAAACATTGTTAATTTTGATTCGGTATAAAAATTTGGATTGATAATCTATTCATAAAGTTTAATGAATTTAAAAAATAATAATCTGAAATCGATAAATAATTCTGCAGGACAATTTAGCCTACCTTATTTAACCTGCACATTGCCTCATTTTTTATCACTTTTTTCTGATTGACTACAGTTTGTAGCACTCAACGCTTTTATAATGTTATCAGCCTAGTAGATAAAATGCAGAAGCACCACCAGAAATAAATAAAGAGTAAATCCCAGATTTGCACATCCTTACAATTAGTGTGAAATTATTAACATATCTTTTAAATTTAACCTATATTTCATTTATATCTGTAGTTAGAACATGCATGGATTGATTTTGAAGCAGTAATTTTGTAATTAAGCAGTAATTTGTAAGCAGAAGGTTACAACCTGACTTCTTGAACTTGCACAAATGGAATGTTTAAGGGTCATTTTACTAGTATTGCAAAATATTATACAGTAGCATTTGCTAGCTATTTCATAGCTTATTAGATAATTATTATCTGATTCTGACTAATCATAATTTGGTTCATACATAAATATAATTACAAATTTTCTAATTATATTTTCCAGTAACAAAATAGAGTGCAACATTAAAAATATTTATACATCAATGTTTAATAAAGATATATATTGTTTATAAGGATTACAGTACAGAGTACTTCAATGTATAAAAACATTTGGTTTATTAAATTTAATGAATTTATGCAATGTAACAATAAAAAAAGTAATAATATATTTATTTTCACAATATTTGTTTAGCAGTATATTTCATTTAGGACAATATAATTATACTCAAGGTAATGATAGAGTTTCTTAATCAAATTTGTATTACTAAGCTAAAAATACAACTTACAGTATTATACATATTGATATTAAAATAAAGGGTAAACCCTATATTTTATAATATTTTTCGAAATTAGACCATTAATATACAAGTTTACTCACCTACATTTTTTACCACAATATTTTTGAGTTCATCTAATTCCTCATGAACTCTTGAGATAGTCTCTAAATCTTTAGACTCACTATAATGTTTCATTTCAGTGGCCAGTACTCTTGCAAATTCACCATTCATAGCGTAAGGTATAGCTGTCTGAGCTGTATCGCCAAAAGCCGATACAAATCGCCTTTTAATCTCATTTAAAAAAAGGAATGCTCTCGAACGTTGAAATTTCTAGAAGGAAAGTTATGGCTATTAATAAAACAATTTATTTTGTTAAGTAAAACAAATTAGAAAAGTTTGTTATACTTACATCGTCAGTAATGCAAAAATAAACTAGCTTATTTTCCGCTATATAATGAAATAGGTAATTTCCGTGCGAGTATGTAAGCTTGTCATCATGGGGCGGAATCTTCGATAATATTTGTTCTGTAACTTCGGTAAAATTACCGGCACATGTTGCATATTTGGCTAAAACAACAGTTCCGCGAGCAACAACACTAAACAAAATAGCCATTTTTGCCTATCGTCAACTATTAAAGGAAACAAACAAAGGAAACAAAGAGGCAATATATCGGCATTCAACTGAATAGTCCCGTATAGTAAAAAATCTAATTAGTAATTGGCTGTATAAAAGCACAAATACTTATGAGAATTTGTGATTTTTAAAACTTGATCTTCAACTCTCAGCGTCTAGAAATTAAATTATAAATTATAATACACGACTTCAAATTTCACAGACAAATAATTTACGTCAGTAAATCAAAAGACCATGAACCAAAAAACATGGATCGTAGACAGAAAACACATAAATGATCACAAAATAGTCAATTTATTAAAATCTATAGAGAAATATTAGTTATGTTAGTGTCTTGTTACATAAATGTAGAGACTATGGAGATATTATAGCTTTACGAATAAATAAAATAAATGTAGTAAACTGTGCACTGCACACATTCACACAGACAATCTTAACAATAGGAGAGTACAATTGCGATTTTGTAATGTCCTATTCTTTCATCGCAAATTATTAAAATGAGTTAAATTATTATAATTTTAGGTTCAGCACTAAGTGTATGTAAAAATATTATATTTTTAATTAGATTAATAAAGTGAGGTTACAAACGATAGATATCATTTATCTTTTTGCAAACTTTAAACATTGGTATCTAAAACTTGCTGAATTTGAGCCAAACGCAAATACAATTAGTGTTAATCATTGAAAAATATTATTTCATATAATAAAGCTACAAAAAAATAGGTTTGTATAAATAATAGAAACTAAACAATTTTTCATTTGGCATTATGTTTATATAGTACCAATAAATATTTGGCTATGACACATCAAAAAGCAACAATAATATAACAACTTAATAAGACTTTATTACTATGCTATGTATTGTGCCTATTTTTTTGCATTAAAAGTTTTTATCACAGATATCAACCTATATACACCTTTAATACAATATAAATATTGTAAAACATAATATAATTTTTGATAGATTCAAAATAATTAGATGTCATTAATCTTTGTAGCATAAAACAATACTATTGCTTGAAACTATAATGCAGTTAAATAATTTTAACATACAATTTAAACTGTGTTCTTAATCAAAATAATCATCAATATCTATATCAGGATTAAGAATATCATCTCCAAAGGGTGTTAAGTCTATCTGGTCAAGGATTAAATTTTCACACATTTCTTCTAAATCAGTCTCACCAATTAATATCGCTCCTTGTAATCGTCCATTCTGAAGTACAAACTTAATATACTCAAGTTTTGGAGTTGTACGTAATAATATCTCATAGTCTGTACCTAACCCCTGAGCATTATATTTTCCCAGTAATACGACTCTATATCCATATAAATTAGTGCAGTGTGTAAATAATTCGAAACAAAAATCTTGAAGAACATCTTCATTTTTTATCCTTGCATGCATAGCTTTAGCAGCCATTCCTGCCATTTGACGTGCTTGGGTCCATAATCTCAGTTGAAACCAATGTGGTGCTTGCTTCCAGGTAGCACTAGCTACATCTCCAGCTGCAAAAACATTACTTATAGAAGTTTCTTGCATTTCATTTACAGCTAAACCACCATCTACACCTCTTACAGGTAACTGGTCCCATTTAAAATTGATAGCAGGTTCTACTCCAGTAGCAGAAATTACAAAATCACACTCAATACACCTTCCGTCTGATAATGTTACATTTAAAGCATATTCCTTGTTTTCTGTCTCCACAACAGATTGCACTTCAACTTTGTAGATGATTTCAAGTTCTTGTTGACCATTTCCATTTCTAATATTTTGTAATTTATAATACCAATCTGGCCCTAAAGCAGCAGACTTTAAATTCTTATTTATAGATACAACAGTATCCTCTTCAGTAAACACATGTCTTCTTAATACAGTCCTTTCTGGTTTGTCCTGTGTTTTACTCTTGAATGAATCTTGAAAGAATTCAGCAGCCCCTGGATCAACAAATGTTGCTGATATGTAATCATCTCTTACCACCCATATTTTCTGAATACCTCTTGTAGCGTGGACAATTTCTGATGCAATACCTCCATTACCAACTATAATCATTCTACGCCCATTTAATAATTTATTTTGAAACTCTTTAACTGACTCTGTATCTCTAATACCAAGTATTCTTTTGCTTTTATTTGACTCTGAAATAAGTCGAGGGATTCCACCAGTGCAAATACAAATAACGTCATATTGTATTACAGTACCTTCTTCAGTGGCTGCAACTTTATCTTTCGTATTTAAATATTTTAATGAATCATATACAATTTTAAGATTTGGATGAATTTTTTGCAACGAACTTGCTTCCGTATCTTGAACGTCGAATTTCACAACAGTTTTGGCGTAAAAACTTACATTGCTGACATTTTTCACTAATGAAGAAGCAGTAATTATTGCAAGTGTTTCTTCTGGATTCAATATTGCTAAAGTTTCCACACAGGTCACTCCTGCTATGCCGCCACCAATAATTAAATAAGTAACTTTGAAGTTAGACATAATGACTACCAACTAATTTCCAACTATAATGTCAAAAATATTATAAACTTCTCTAACCCAAATTCTTATATCTTATTATATATTCTTATATCGTAATTAATAATTAATAATTATCACATTCATAATGTAATATAAAATATTAATATTCCAATAATTTGTTATTTTAGTAAACACTAAATAGTCTATACTCTATGGTATTTTGGCAAATAACATTTGCGGGAAATTTGGAATACCGTAGAATATTAAATAAAATATAGTACACTCAAAAATATTGCCTTATTGGATGAAGAAGAGCAAAAGCTTTAGAAATTTTATTAGACGGGTTCCCTATAATGAGGCCCCTCTTTCAAAGTGACATTTTCTAGGTCATATGTGGTGTCAATTTTTTATTTTTTCAAGTAGGTATATCGTGTATCAGCTTCATTAACAAAGGTAATCTTTCTTTGGTCGCCACTTGCCAGGTTCTCCGGTGCAGGATAATATAATCTTTGTAGTTTGCAATTTTAAATGTTGCTGTTGTTATATTTTGATATAAAAGTTATTAAATTTATTTGTATTTCACTATTATATTACATAATATGAGTCTGAACTATTACATTGAAAACGCAGGAATAGGAGTAGGTAGGCACCTTATTATTATTTTGCCAAATCAATTGTTGTCAATGTTCAACGTTAAAACAGTAATGCACGGTATGAAAATTGAAAATATATATATATATATATATATATATATATATATATATGTTTCATTACTATTCTATGATGCTGTCTATGATTAAACTGTCAAGAATGACAGATCGTATTTGACGATGAATCAAAGCAAAATATCAATAAGAAGTAACTTACTTTACAAACGAGAATTTAAAACTAAAAGTAAATTAATTTAACAAATAATTAAGGTATATATATATTAAAAAGTATAAGTAGATGTGAGGTAAAATGGAACATCTGAGGAAAATTTAAAAACATCCGCATTTTACTTAATTTTATATATTATTAAAATCATGTTTAAAACTCTCGTATTTGCATGTGTTCCAATTAGTATATCAATATTATATTATTTTCCTTTATTCTGGTATCTGGCATATATATTACTGCTAACAGTATGTCTCATATGTGTTGTTTTTGTGTTAACTCTTTGGGGACATCTTGCGTTATCTTCGCCGCATCAAACTTCTCTGTTTTTGTTCGATAATATAGAAAAAGAAGCACGCATACTGGAGGCAACAATACGGGTTTGTATCCATTATAAATTAAATGAAAAGTAATAATTTAAGTGTTAGAATGTAATATTTGGTATAAAGCATTCTAATACTTAACTTTGCAGTTTGAAACTAATTTAAAACATTAGTGTTTTTGTAAAAACGTATGTGGTTAATTATATTTACCATATATTTTCTATTCTGTGGTTTTACTATCTTTCAGTAAGTATATGGAGTAATTAATAAAATTAGCATTTTTAATACACCTTACAGGGTAAATATTTTCTTATATTCATACATACAGTTACTTATTATTCTTACTATTAACTATAATATTTTGTATAAAAAATAAAAATTATATTTTATTGTTTTCCACATTCATACTGACTAGTGATAATTGAAAATATATCTGCCCTTTATCTGGTTATGTATATCATGTTTATCTTGGGTTCCCATTTGTGAAATTGGTTTAATAACCTAAATATAGCTTAAATATATTTTTAACACATTCAATAATTCTTAATGCCAGTCAGTACAGTAACAAAACACTGTTATTTAAAAAGAAATGTGTTTATCTTTTCTGTTTGAATATTTAAGACTCTATCTGCTTTTAGTGTGATGAAAACTAATTTCTTAGTTTGAGCCTTATCTGTCTTTTTTGTCCTAAGAGGACATATTACTTCAATAATGTTTTAATATTTATTTTGTTTATATTTTTAGGAGGATCAGAGTACTTGGGTCCATGTAAACAAAAAACCTCACTTACCAGTCATATTTGGTAGAACTGTGGATAGTCAAATACAACTTTTAATTGACTATTTTGTTAGAGACTTTGTGAGTCGCTGGGTTAAAGAATTATCTCATAAGCCAGAAACTGTCATTGATAAATTTAAAGAGCATATTTGGAATGCGATACAAAATCTATATGATAGATTATTGAAAGTTGACGCTGAAAAGTTATTAGCCAGTGATATGGTAACGAAAATAACCCAACATTTTGAAAGAATTAGAATTGCCCGAAGTTGTGCGTAAGTAACTGAGGAACCACAATTCTTTTCCTGTTTATATTATATAATTATTATTCTCTTATTTAAATAATGATTAGTTGAAATTTAAATTAATAGTGGTAGATATGTTCATATATTATTGATAGAATCAAAATTCAGCTTGTTTGATTGATAATACAGATAATTTTCAATCCTTATTTTAAATATATATGTAGGTTTTGCATTTTTAACTATGTAATCTATATACAGATTTCATAGTTAAAAAGGCAATGAATGAATAAATATTATTTCCATTACTTAGCATGTAAAGAAAATTTATTACAAAACTGTTTGTTAATTTTGTAAATTGTACACATTTGTTAGTCACCCATATAACAAGAAAAGGATAATTAGTTTTATATTAGTAGATGTAGAAGAAAAGAACTTGAAGTATCCGGTCTTACATGATCAAATGTGACTGACCTTTAGCAGTAAGTACATAGCTGTGATAGCCGAGCAGTGAGACCATACTACTCTTCGAGGGTTCATGAGTTCAAACCCCGGGCAGGAACCAATGAATTTGCCTGTTAAAACTTCTATGCTTATTGATAATTTTAGAAATTATCACACGATTTTCGGTGAAGGAAAATATATGAGGAAACCTGCATTTCTCTAGAGAATACTACGGTTATGTGTAATCGGTCAATCCGCATTAAATCAATGTGGTCTTAGATCCAACCTTTATGTCCAACAACGGGAGAGGAGTCATATGCCCAGCAGTGGGATAGTAAAAGGTACATTACATTACTTTTTACATATACATTTGTACTCACTAAAATGTGCTATGTATGTGTACTAACTTTGCAAACTTGAAATAAATATGCAATTTAATTTTCTAAACATTGAATGTGTTTTATTCAAAAGTAATAATAAAATTATTTCGCTATATTCCGCGATACAGTAAATAGAAAATATATATAGTGCTAAATGTATAGAGGACTATCCGTTTTTTCATACCCATTACATGCAGGATTCGTAAAAACACATGCACAAACCTCCACCACTGCCACCACAATACACAAGCACTACACTTCACTATCACAAACTCAACCATCGTTTCGCCCTGCAACCGAAGCATCATCAGGACTCCACGACAAAATCGCAAAGCGCAAAGGAGGTTTGTGCATGTGTTTTTACGAATCCTGCATGTAACGGGTATAAAAATACGGATAGTCCACTATACATTTAGCACTATATATATTTACTATTTACTGTATCGCGGATTATAGCAAAATAATTTTATTATTACTTTTGTATTATGGATCCCCGCAAAGTAACGCCTAATTCTATAAAAGTGTTTTATTCATTTTAATTTAAGCAGTGTACAAAAATCTTTTAGGTTGGAACTCAATCAACCTCCAGTATTTGCGTTGGCTCCTCATTTGATATCATGTGAATCTGAGCTGCACTATTTGCGCCAGATGAGCGAGCTTATTATAATGTTCTTGATGCCACGCTGTTATTCTCTAGTTCCAGTATCACATCTTGTGAGGGAGATTTTGGCATGCAAAAGTTGGTATATGTTTTTTTTTAATGTGGTTTCTTTCACTGGTACTGCCTATTACTGACTTATTACTCATTGAACATTACGAGGCTAACCTTTCCAATTTCTATTTTATTTAATGCAAACTATGTTCATGAATTATATCCATATATCTCTGAAATTGGTCTACTATGATGTAGATGGATATTATGATACAGTTATTACTAGTACAGAGGTCTTGAGAGGGTATGAATCTTCATAAAGTAGGGTCCACACGACAGCGACTTTGATCGCTGGCGACTAGAAAATTGTCTCGTTTACGTAAATCACGTAAATCTAATAATCTAACAGCGACTTAAGATCGCTACAATTGCGGCGATCCGATCGCTGCAATTCTATAAAGTCATTGCCCGCCAGCGATATTGCTGCTGTGTTTGCGATATGAATGTCAAATTCATAAAAAAAAAATTGCGGTCTTTTATAATTACTCACGTGACTTTATAGTGGAAATTATTAAACTTTAAAGAAATTTACCGCCATTGTGGATGATTAAAAGCAAAGTTATCTTTCTAAAGACATTACAAATAACGAAGCACGCTAGAACAAGAAAATTTCATCGAAAAGTCGCAGAGGTCCATTAACATCTACAAAATGTACGATCGCTATAATGTGGGCATAAAAGCTAAAAGTCGCTGGCGAGTCGATGCCGATCATAGTCCATGCTTGGAGGCCTGGCATGAGAGAAGCAATAAACATATCGAAGTTAACAATATACTTACTTTTTTAATATTTTTGCCGTAATCATATAATTGTTGGTGTTAAAAAAATAAATACCCAAGGCGTAGACCGCATCAGCAAAGTATGTAGGCCGGAGATAAGTGATCACTGCACACATCTAGAATGGAATATTTCAATATAGACATAACATACCCAACAATACGTTGCGTTTTATATATCATAAATGGGTAAATAATGCAGTTTTTATTGTACTTAATACCGCCGTGTTGTAGTCGTATGAATCTATAAGTATGCTTTATTGGTTACTAGCAAAGCCCCGAGGTTTCACCCGCCTCCATACAGATCTCGTGGTAGTGGCAAGTCTACGAAATCGGACTATAGATTTATTTTGTAGATTATTTTGATTATAAAAAATGGGTATCATTCTTATTCTTGGAATAAGACTTAATTCATCAAGTGCAGGCCCTGCTATAACGGTAGGTTAGGTTTGTTATGGCATTATTTGATTTCGATTTACATTCTTAAATTCGTAAAATCTTTTGATTGGGATGTCGGATTTTAATAATTTAAAAAGTATTTTACAGGTATTGAAACAGTTATTCATAAAATATCATTTAATGGGATAAGGATTAATACAGAGATATGAATAACATGTTTTGATTATTGTCGGCACTTTTACCAACTTTTACAGTGTAAAAAAGTAGTTATATTGGCATAACTATAATAGTTAGACATATGGTATCGCGGACTTTTTTGTGGATATTGATACGTTCTATAATACTGTAGAACATTTTTTTGTTCTATCATCAATAGTTTCCGCAGCGCACGCGATGATAGATGTTTACGACTAAATTTTTACCAAGTTATTACAATTTTATTAGGGATCCCTATTTTCTTTGAAAATGACATATAGCCTATGTTGCTCAGTGAAAAAGCAGCTTTCCAATGGTGAAAGAATTTTTGAAATCGGTCCAGTAGTTTTTGCGTGAAAACGTAACAAACATACATACAAACAAACATACAAATTCTTTCCTCTTTATAATATTAGTATAGATTTGGTATAACTCTATTAGTATAAATATAAATGTAACGTTAGAATAAAGAGCCGTTCATATCAAATACATCCTCCCATCACAGTGCTGTATCCGACTAAGTAGAATAGACCATCCACATTTCTTACCGAGATGTCATAAAATGCGACTAAGGTAAGTTGACGTAAGGCAGGTGGCCGCTCGTAAAATACGTAGCCAATTTAGAGTGGAATAAGAGCAGAAGAATAATGATAATTGTACTTAATAATTACTAATTTTTATATTCACTAGTTACATACTAACATTAATGATTTTTTTAGTATTACAGCCCACTGTCAATCTTTTAACGGAGCCAGATTATATAAACCAAAAGATAATTCAGTATTTGGAAGCCCAAAAAGAAGTAGATGCCATGCATGTAAGGACCCACGAGTATGCCAAGACATTTGAAGACTACATAAGACTAATAAATAATTGCAATAATGTTGATACACTGAAGCGTTTACGGTAGGTGTTGTAAGATCATTGTTTTCATAACTTAAAATTAATGGAGCTTGAAATTTCAACAATGACTCAACTAGCTATATCATAACTGGAGTATTCATTGCACACACATGCGTACATCACCCACATTCACACTTAATAATATATGCACTTACAAACACAAAATGTACATGCATGCAATTGCTATAAATTTTGTCTACTTTTGTTAAGTATTTTTTATTTTGTAGAATTATTAAACTTCTTACTGTAATTATTAACTCCTTATCAGAAATGTAAAGCTGTGATAGCCCAGTAGTGAGACCGTGCGACTCTTACGAGGGGAACGCGAGTTCAAACCCGGGCAGGCACCAATGAGTTTTTCTATTAAAAACTCATGTGTCTAATTGATAATTGCAATTTATCACACGCTTATCGGTGAAGGAAAACATCGTGAGGAAACCTGCATATCTCTAGAGGATTCTTGAGATATGTGTAACCTACCAATCCGCATTGGAGCAGCGTGGTAGGTCTTAGCTCCAACCCTTCTCTCCAGAAACGGAGAGAGAAGGCCTATTCCCAGCAGTGGGATTGTAAAAGGCTATGGCTATTATAAATGCTACTTTACTTTTACTTACTTTATCAGAAATGTAACTTGTGTTGTTTGGGAAGGTGCATTTGTAGCACAGGTATTGCCTAACATAAATGTTGACAAACCTTTTTCCGAATTATTCTGCGATTATTAATTATATTACTAGTATAAGGTATCTGTACCTTACATTTTGTATAAATTTAAATAAATAAATAAATTGCAAGAATCAAGTAAATATTATATAAAAAGTTTTTTCTTATATATTACGATTTTGTCTGGCTTATTTATTTCTTGGTTGTACATACATTTTGTTAGAAAAACAAAAGAGAAAATCGCACATGCACAAAGGCGGACTTATCCCTCAAAAGAATCTCTTGCAGTCCTTTAAGTAACAGAAGGAAAAGACTAGAAGTAAAATACAGGTAATATAGGAAGAAACGGAAAGTTAAGGTTCACAGTACATGACGGTTTTCTGTAAATTACGTTACGAAGGTCGCGCAGTTGTAAAATAACTCGCCTGCTTAGAGTTGTAGTCGCGTGAACGCACCAACAGAGATTCACTAAAGTAATGTACTAGAGAATTATAGATTTACTAAACATACTACAAAAAAGTCCGCAACAGCATGTCTCTTCATCTTTCATGGTTACCTCACAATAACTACTTTTATGCTCAAAATCTCATTAAAGTAATAGTAAAATTATTCTGTTATAATCCGCGATAAAGTAAATAGGGAATTTTTAAATTTAAACTATCGTGAGTTGTATTCATAGTTAATATATAGATACCGGCTATACTCACGTCTAATTTTATCGGATTAGCTCGAAACTAGTCGGGCTTATCCGATAAAATTAGACGTGAGTATAGCCGGTATCTATATATTAACTATAAAAAGGGAATATATAATGCTAAATGTAAAATAGACTATTCGTTTTCATATCTGGAACATGCAGGATTCGTTAAAACACATGCAAAAACCTCCACCACAAAACACAAGCACTACACACGTTCACTAGCACAAACTCAGTAATCGTTTCGCCCCGCAACCGAAGCATCATCAGGAGATAGACTCCAAAACAAAATCTCATGTGTTTTAACGAATGCTGCATGTTCCAGGTATTAAAACGAATAGTCCACTCTACATTTAGCATTATATATAATCCCTATTCACTTTATCGCGGATCATAGCAAAATAATTTTACTATTACTTTTATATTATGGATCTTCGCAAAGTAACGAATAATTCTATAAAATATTTCGAAATTTCAATTAAAAATATTACGTTATAATACGATATGCTAATTTCCACGCGGGCGAAGTCGCTAGTCCTACTAATCCTACTAATATTTTAAATGCAAAAGTTTGTGAGTATATGGATGTTTGTTACTCTTTCGCGAAAAAACTGTTGGACGGATTTGAATGAAACTTTACAGTTATACAGGTTATACATCGAAATAACATATAGGCAATACAATTTGTAATGATTTTATGAAATATAACGATACATGTCGATAAGGTCGGAAAAGATCTGGCATCTGAGAGCTATCTCGGCGTACGCTGTAAACTATTACAGTTGCATAAAGATGATGTACCGTAGTATTGTTTCTTTTTAATAGTTCTAAATAAAAGCCCGCGATAACACTATGACCAAAATTGTGAATCATAAATTTAATTAAATTAGATACTGTGGCAGAATAAATTCCTTTCGAGCGAAGCCGCGGGGAAAAACTAGTAATAAATGAGTCAATTCTGTCAACAAGTTAATTGCAGGTACGATATTGTAACACAAATAATGCAAGCCACTACTTTACAAAATATTAAAAGGGCAAAAGGTGTCGATATAGATCATATGGACAAAAGTAATATGCAGCACAACATAAGTCGCCAACAAGTGGCTGATGCTAAGAAATTAAAAAGGTACATCAACCAACTGACTATAGCTAAAGCAGAATGTGAAGCGGCTTTGAGGAAGTTGGGCTGGGATGGCGCTTTCCCAGCGGTATCTGAGTCAGACAGCAAGGTATTTTATAGATTTAGAGTTTTTAGCACTATAAAACAAAGTCAAAGCCAGTTAATAAAAAAAAACAAACTATACCACCACACCATAACTAGACCACCCTCATTTCTTATCGAGGTGTCGTAAAAACGCGACTAAGGTAAGTTGACGACAGACAGGTCGTAAAATAACTATCCAAACCAATAACATGTTAAAAACATGTTATGCCGACCCCACTAAAATCTTATAGCTTCTCCTCTACCCTGTACAAGATAGTATTAAGTAAATGTAACTAGTTATAAGAATTATATTTGAAAAGAGCCACCGCCGAGACTCTTGCTCGTTAGGAACAGCAGTACAGTTGACTGAAAAACACCTGTTTACAAGTTGACTTTAATAAATAATATTTTGAATTTGAATGTGATAAGGACTCGAGAATGATGATGATTAAAAGATTGACCACCAATTTTCAAGCTGGTTCTTCGCAGTAAGATAAACTTTCCAAAGCAGTGGTAGCTTTATTAATCATATGTATCTTTAAGGATTGAAAAGCGCTTGAAAGAGCTTATATGAATAAAGATAATTTTGATTTGATATAATTATGCTCCGGTTACGGGTAAACTGATTGATGAGATTGTGGTAGTGAATGTGTGCAATGCTAGTGTAGTATGGTGGTGATTTGCAGGCTAAAGATTTTTACAATAAAATATATAATAACGGATAGTACACTCTACATTTAGCATTACATATGTTTCTTTTATAGCGGAATAGAGCAAAAATTTTATACTCTACATTGCGGTGACTTGTCCTGCATGTGTAAGGAACATGAATTTTGCCTGCTTCATATACATTAGCATTGAATTTATTGGTTCTTCGAGTCTGGATGTATTTAAGTATGTATTTAAAACTATACATGTATATATTTACCAGTTGTCTCTCACCCATAACACAAGTATTAAGTTACTTACTTTGGGGATGGACGACCGTGTGTGTAATTGTCCCATATATTTATTTATAGTTTTTGTAATTTGGAATTTTGCAAAGTAACGCCTGCTTCTGTAAATCATTATTATAACCTTAAACCACCATTTTAGGCGATGCCACTACATAAAGTGATGGAAAGCGTAACTGGTAGGCGGTATCTGTCGATGTTTTTGGAGACACTGTGTTCGCAAGGCCTCGTTGGTTTCTGGTCGGCTGTTGAAGAGCTCCGCCATAGCCCCAGAAGTAGTTGGCATCAGCTCGGTGCGGAAGTATTCTACACTTACATCAGATCACCGAGTGCTGAGATTAAAGTGGACAAAGTAAGCCAACATAGGCGCAGTCGACTAATTCTTAAACATTATTCATATTGATGTTAAGTGTGTTAATGGAATCAACATATATTTAAGAATCCAACTGAGTATATGAAGATTTAGAATACAGACGAAGATCAAACCTTTATACAAGTTCTTACAAGCAAAAGCAACTTACACTTGAATAAGGAAATATTTTAATTTGATATATCTAATTGTATACATAATATAACAGGAAATCATAAAATAAATTATATCTAATAGAGGAAGGAAAAATTCCTCAAAATAAAATACATGCCAATTAAATGTAATGACCTTATTCAAAATATCTTAGCCTTATTAAATGCTTGTTCCGCACAAACGTGCGGGCGGATGAAACAACCTCCGAGACCTGGGCCCGCCGTCTCGGCGTCTCAACCTACCTTATGCGGCCGTCAGCTGTATGCGTTCCGGCCTCATGAATAACTGCGTGTATATGTGTACGTGTCTGTGTGCGCTTGTATGTACTTGGCCGATTCCCGAACCCGATGGCTTGCCTCAGCAATCTTCCACGGACACGTACTGTCTATTTCTCCCGGAGTATACACTTCACCAACGCGGTTAAGTAACACAAATAACACGCGGTGTGCACACAACCTTCGTAAGGTCACACGTTATTGAATCGTCCCATATCGGGGAACATTAATCCCAACGCGTACTAAAACCGCAGACGGTCGAGTCTTCTCACACGTTTCACTGGTTAAAACGCGTCACTAAATACATAAAAACCACACCCAAAACGCATAATTACGCGTGTGCGTTCTACAATAAGATCGTATACAGGTGCGCGCGCGTCCTGTCTTATCGTAATCCAAAACGTTAATACGTGGCGGACGTGACCGCCGGCGAACGAATGCATGAAGGTCGTTGATCCGGCCGGTCGCGCGGCGCCGCGTCAATTTATACAAAACAATGCTATTTACTTTATTCTATTTATAAAACTTTATGGCACATTCCATCAATGAAATAGATACAGCAGATAAGAGAGACACAATAGAGTTATCTCACATTTAAGGCGTGCAAAGGCGGCCTTATTGCTATGAGCAATCTCTTACAGGCAACCGTTGTAAAGTATTTACTTGTAGGAGTGTGGGATGATTTATAAACAATATTAGTACACCTACATATAAAAGTAAAGTAACAGCCTGTTATTATGCCCACTGCTGGGCTAAGGCCTCCTCTCTCCGTTTTTGGAGAGAAGGATTGGAGCTAAGACCTACCACGCTGCTCCAATGCGGATTGGTAGGTTACACATATCCCTAGAGAATTCTCTAGAGATATGCAGGTTTCCTCACGATGTTTTCCTTCACCGAAAAGCGTGTGATAAATTGCAATTATCAATTAAACACATAAGTTTTAATAGAAAAACGCATTGGTGCCTGCCCGGGGTTTGAACCTATGTCGTCTCTAGAGAGTCGCACGGTCTCACCACTAGGCTATTACACCTACATATACTAAATACGAATATACTTAAATAATCATGGACAAAATATACTAGATTCATATGTTATAGGTTAGGTGCTATCTAAAATTTTTAATTTTTTAATTTAAATTATCGTGAGTGGTATTCATAGTTAATATATAGATACCGGCTATACTCACGTCTAATTTTATCGGATTAGCCCGACTAGTTTCGAACCCGTCCGGGGCACTAATTCATAAGCTCTTTACACGACGTTATCGCTGCAGGAATTAGACGTGAGTTAGCCGGTATCTATATATTAACTATAAATTTTGTAATTTATCTAAAATTAAGCTAATCTATCTAACAACAATAGTATTTTATTGCACAATCTCATCTAATTTCACAATGTATGATTCAACCCTGACCCTACTTTTTTTATGTACATCATACCTCATACCATCCAAATCTTTTTCAGACACCCTCTACTCACCTATACATCCATTTAAACTAAATGTAAGAAAAGTTGACACCTCAATTATACAGTTGTTACAATTTGCTTTATTCTAGGATACTAGGAAAAGAATGGAAGGATTCCTTTTAGGTGACAAAGGACCAGAAGTATTCTATGAAGTTCAAGAAACAGTTGTTGATACGATACAAGAGAAATATTATCATTCCTTTCTACTTAGCGACCAATATAAAGCTTTAATCGCTGAATTGGCTACTGAAGAGGCTAACAAAGGTAAACACAAACAGTATATCAATGTTTTTGTATAGTTACTAGCAATGCCCCGCGGTTTCACCCGCGTCCATACAGATCTCGTGATAGTGGAAAGTCTACGAAGTCGGACTATAGATTTATTTTGTAGATTATTTAATTATAAAAAATGGGTATCATTAGTATTCTTGGAATAAGAGCTAACTCACGAAGTGCAGGCCCTACTATAACGGTCGCTACAATGAATTTGTTACGGCATTATTATCGTGAGATTTACATTCTTAAATTCGTAATATCTTTTGTTTGGGATGTCGGATTTCAATAATTTAAAAGTATTTTACAGGTATTGAAACAGTTATTAATAAAATATCATTTAATGGGATAAGGATTAATACAGAGATATGAATAAAATGGTTTGATTATTGTCGGCACTTTTACCAACTTTTACAATGTAAAAAAGTAGTTATATTGGCATAACTATAATAGTTAGACATAATATGGCATCGCGGACTTTTTTGTGGATATTGATACGTTCTATAATATTTTAGAACATTTTTTTGTTCTATCATCAATAGTACCATCAATATAGTAGGAGTAGTATCATCAATACCAAACATACATACATACAAACAAACAAACATACAAATCTTTCCTCTTTATAATATTAGTCATTTATCTATATAAAGGGATAAGAACTATTAAATGACTCGTGTCATATCTGCTATTCCAGACTGTTGTATGTCATCTATTGTACCTTCTATATGCACCGAATAATCAGAGTTACTCATTATTCTAACATCTTTAGGATTCGCTACGATTTACGGGACTGCTGAATGATTACTAGTATTGAATTGTAGACTCATTTTATAGCTGTTATTTTCGTATATTAGTGATAGTAAAATATATGGCTTAAAAAAGTTATACGATGTGCCGTGAGAAAGTTTATATATATAACGGCTCAAATGGTAGATTTGAAACGTAATTTTATCGCAACACCTGTTTCTGTATAACTGTTCATGATATGAGACAATTTTTCGTAATAATAATAGTTATAGGTTTTAATAAATGCATAAATTATTAAAATCCTATAATCAAAATTAGTAACATTCACTTGCAATATACGCAAAAATGATAGCCATAGAAATATCAATGGTAGATAGTATGAATGTTGCTTTACTCTTTGCTCTACTATCGGTTATTTCTCTAAGGTCCCTCATCTCTGAGGATTCATTCATCACGGTCAGCATTAGGGTTGTGTCTGGAGTTGATGGTATGCCTCCATCTGTTTCGATCCATTGCCTCTCTTAAAGGACGACGAGTTTCTTATTTGGTCTGTCCATTTTGTAGGAGAAAGACCACGTGATCTTTTTCCTTCAGTGTTCTAGACCACAAAAAGTTTCTCCAAACTTTCGTCGTCTCTGCGTACCATGTGTCTGAAATATAACAAGACTATCGGTCATTTAAATAACTGAAAATGAAATATATTTACAGATTTGTGTTCAGAAAGATCACCTATAGAGGATCGTCAACTTTCAAATGAATCAGTATTATTAGCTGAGAGTACTGGCACTGTACATTTGACGGAACATTCAACTTATGCGAGACGGAAACTGGATCAGTTACAGGAGCGGCATAACAACAAGACACAGGTGATTTCAAAACGACCTAATAATTAATAAAGATTTACATATATCCTAGAAATTCCTAGGAGATATGCAGGCGTCTTCACGATATTTTTATACACCGAAAACCGCATGATAAATTGCAAGTACCAAAAAGGCACATTATAAAATTCCTTGGTTCTTGCCCAGGGTTGAGTCACACGGTCACCTTTCGACTATATGATAACGTTAAGCCATTAGTAAGCCATAAGTTACTTTGAGGACGCACGACCGTGTGTGTTGGTCTCCAAAAAAAAGATAATATATAATATAATTCATTTAGTGCCATTAAGGTATTTTGACAGTCGCTTTCCTAGATTCTGTTTTTTTTTGTGTATTCGGAATCATGCGAGGAAATTTCACTACTTTCATTAATCAGTTCCCTGTACTTGGAGGCCCCGGGGCCTACTGCCATCTAGCTCTTCGGTTGCTACGTCACTCCTTGATGGTAAGCAGTGTTACAGTCTAAGATATAACGCGCATGCCTAGAAAATATCTATTCACTCTGGCTTTGAATAAACCCATATTATAAGCTACCGTAAAAGCTTGTTACGCTTGTTGGTACCATACGTTCTTAAATTAAACTTAATTAAGACTAATTGTGTGGTTTGCAAGAGTATCAGTTTTGTTTAGGCTTTAGCGGCACTGCGAGCGTCACTTAAGCCGGAATCGCCGGCTTTAGCGATGCTTGCAAATGAAGTAGAACGACTAGCGGGCGAACAAATGCGACTTGAAGCACACCTCGCAAGGACCGACACTTGGGCTGAACATTTGGGAAGGTGGCGTGCTACAGTTCACAGTGCTGAGGTGAGCTCTATTTACGTATTAAAGATGGCAACTTTTTAACGGATCAAATGAGTGTTGACCCCATAGCCCGGCGGGACGGGGGAAAGATTAGATGTATAAGTGTATTTATTCCCACGAAAAATATCACGTGCGGCAATCCTTCACAGCATTCCAAGAATGGATGTACCGGAAGATGCACCGTTTGCAATGCCGCTTAGACTTAGGGTTCCAGTAGCACTTAAAAGACAAAAATATGGAGGTGGCCGAAAAACTATTGAAAATATTAAAATAATATAAACAAAATAACAAAAAAAAAATTAATTAATGATGCATTAGAGTAAGTTCGTTTTAAGTACAATAACATAAAAAAAAGAATACAAATGAACTAACTAAAAAAGGGCACGGACATAAAGTCTGTGGTAAGTAATGTCACTATTAAAAAAAAAAAAAGTAGGATGCACTATGAACAAAGGAATCGGTAGGCGATGTCGATCCAACGAACATTTTGTATGGGGACTTCTTATGTAATAACGATAGCACTATGCGCGAAGCAAAGTATTAGTTGCGCCATCTGTTATCCCAGTGAGGAAAATACGTAAACCGTGTTACTATTACGTTATGTTACAGTGTGTAATTAGATATTTTAGGCAAAACAAAAGTGTGGTTTAGACTACACGAGAGGTTTTTATATCTTATGTATAAAATTCTCGTGTCACAATGTTAGTTACCCTTCTCGTCCGAAATGGCTTGACCGATTTTTATGTCATTTTATATTCATATTCATTACGTCTGATAATCGGCTAGATTTTAGGCTTGATTTGACTGTTTGATTTGAACTTGATTTAAATATTATTTTGATTTGATTTGACTCAAGAGTATGAAATATGGATAATATTTCTTACTCTTAAGTCAAATCAAATCAAAATAATATTTATTCAGATAAGCTCTTTCAAGCACTTTTGAATCGTCACGGATCAATATGATGAATGAAGCTACAACTGGTTCGGAATGGTGCTCGTACCAAGAAGAACTAGCCAGAAACTCAGCGGTCAATCTTTGAAACACTTCCAATTTTTCATTTTTAAACTGCAGGCATTAAATCCAGGCATTTTTATCATCCAAAAAATCTTTAATTTTGTAATATGCTTTACGTATAAGCATATCTCTTATGCTTAATCTAAACCTATCTGTAGATAATAATAATGTCGTCTAACCCTAACATTTTTTCTATTCATTTCATAATTTCTATTGCAAAACAACATTTGCCGGATCAGCTAGTATGTATATAGGTTTATATATGTATAATATATATATTTCATCCATATGCTATAAGGGACTTTTTATTCTATATATTACCCTGCCATTTCTGAATGTCTTTTGATACAGTATAAGTCGCAACTCTGATTTTAATTTCATTACCAATGCAGCATTTTCCACAACAAATTTTTCATTAGAAATTTATTTAAAATTATATTGTAACACGACAAAAAAGATAGTCTAAAGAGTGGCCTATATTGTATTTTAGGTTATAGATGAATCTAAACCCCCACAGTTTGTGATAGTAGTGCATATGGCGGAACAGGAACCGACTAATGATGATGAAAGACCTGAACAAATATCGACCGGGTGGGTTTTACTAAGGACGCTCAATGAATTCCAGGTACCAAACTCGCTCATGGGCTGCAATAGTGGCCCAACTCAAAAAATATATATTTTGAGATAAATGGGTTTAAAGTTTTAATTGCTAGGGAAAATGCATAAAAAATGCTTTAGTTGGCTTAATCCAGCGGCCTACTATTGAAATATAAGTTCTGCCGGTATTGCTGCTGAATAGAATGTGTATTTTAACATTTCCACCTATTCTTTGTCCAATAAAAGTGTTTTTTGAGTTATGCCACTATTGCAGCCAATGAGCCATATACTTTGTTACTCGGATAGCTAAAATGTTTCACACATAATATATTCAAAATGAAATTAATACTTTAAATGTTTCTAATTGTGTGATATGCATTTGAAGATATTTTACAAACTGAATTTGTAAGTTATTTTCTTCATTGCAGATTTAATACTTTAAAAATAGTAAAACTTAGTGTATTCAACGTACCTCAATTTAAATATTAATGTTTAAACATGACATTAGGTGTGTAAGTAGTTAAAGGTTAAATTTGAATGCCTCAAAAATCTTAATTAATTTGCAGCTATAATTGTATTAACGGATATTAAATTGGAAAAATGGAAAAATTCTTTGAAATCTATTTTTGCAAATTATATTTACAGAAACTGTAATTTTTTTCAGGACTTGCACCGAAGACTAAGACCGATGTGTTCAGAATTAAAAAACTTAGAACTGCCATCAAATTCATTTAAATTTATTTTTGGGAAAAATGATAAAAATTCCTTAGAAAAGGCAAAAATTTTAATTCAAAAATATTTAGAAGTGAGTAATTATTGTTTCATGGTTTCATTTGACGTTTCTTTGACATCGTACAGAGCACAAAAACCTATTTAAACTTTGCTAGTTAAAATATGTTTTATAGTTTTGATGTATACTATATTCAATAAATGAGAGCAAGTGAAAATATTTTACCTAAGAGTTACGGTACTTATTTAATTTTAGTGTAGTTAAATAGTTTTTTTTAAATATTCAAATATACATTATTATTATTTATTTGACACGACACTTGCATCGTGTTTATGGATCTTACATTACTAATATTTTGAACATAATTTCTTTGAAGTTAACGCCTATTTTTTTCAGTTCGTCTTAGAGGATGATAGATTAAACCAATGCGAAGCTTTATATACATTTCTTAATCCAAGCTCTGAGTATTTGAAACAAGGTGATTTACCAAAGAAAAACAAATTTTCATTTTCTACGTTATTTAAAAGGTAAGACCGTTGAAAAATATTTCTTTTGTAAAATTTTTTTTTATCTGTTAAGGTTAATCAAGAAGATGGTAAATGATGACATATACAATTTATAGAATTAAGCGTTACTTTGGGACAATCCATAATACAAAAGTAATATTGAAATTATTTTACTACAATCCATGATTAAGTAAATAGAAAATATATACAATTCTAAATGTAGAATGGACTATACGTCTTCATACTTGATAGATGCGGAATTCGTTAAAACACATGCACAAACCTCCATTACCGCCACCACAATACACAAGCACAACACACGTTCACTACCACAAACTGAAAAATCGTTTCGCCCCGCAACCGAATATCATCAGGAGATACATTCAACGACAAAATTGCAAAGCGATGCATCATCCAAGAAATTTATGTACTCCCACCATTTATTTTGGCCCCGAACACGTGTAACAAAATTGAACTAGAAACATTTATCTGATTTATGTCACTCGAAAGTTCTTGTCGAAGTTGTTGTGAAGAACACATGTCGTTCTGAGTGCCTTTGCTATTCAAATAAAATCCAAATATTCTTTCAAATAAACTAGAAGAAGATTTACCATATTCTAATGGAATATGCCCGGAACGAAAATATCGGAAAAATGAAACCCAGCAATAAACTGTCAATTGGATGACAAGCAATATAACAGAACTAACTACTTTGCTATAATCCGCACGGGTTAAGTGAATGCATGCAAAGCCAATGTGTATGAAACAGGCAAAATCTACGCACCTTATACATGCAGGACAAGCCACCACATGCACCCCAAGGCGCAATTCACCAGCAACAACGCACACAAAAGCAGCACACACACCCACTACCACAATCTCGACGATAGTTTCGCCCCGAAACCGAAGCATCATCAGGAGGATAGGCTCCACGATAAAAATCGTAATGCACCGCGCTACCCATACAAGCCGTCTTGCAAGACGTTTAGAGACGTTTATGACGAGATTTACAAGACGGCTTGTATGGAGTCTTTGTGGAGGCTTGTATTGAGATTTGTCGTGGAGCCTATCCTCCTGATGATGCTTCGGTTTCGGGGCGAAACGATCGTCAAGATTGTGGTGGTGGGTGTGTGTGCTGCTTTTGTGTGCGTTGTTGCTGGTGAATTGCGCCTTGGGGTGCATGTGGTGACTGGTCCTGCATGTATAAGGTGCGTGGATTTTGCCTGCTTCATACACATTGGCTTTGCATGCATTCACTTAACCCGTGCGGATTATAGCAAAGTAGTTAGTTCTCTTGTATTGCTAGTATTCACAAGGCCTGTTTATTAAAAAGCCTTCTATAAAGGCTTAACACAAGCGCTAACAATATTCTTTGTTGAATAAGCTTTTCCTAGAAATTTTGTCATAGGATAAACATAGGATACTTGTGTCAGGCCAAAGACTGGAACAGGTGAATAAATATAAGTATTACTGGGATATATAAAACTGGGATAGTGATTTAAAGGTTAGAACACGCATCGAAATGGCCCGGAGTGCCTTTGGAAAAATGAGAAAGGTACTTGGTAACCATAATATGAAAATTTCACTTAGTATGCGTCTTCTGCACTGTTACATCTGGCCCCTGCTTCTTTACTGATGCGAGTCCTGAACCATAAAAGAGGATCTCAGGAAACGTATAGAAGCATTCGAAATGTGGGCATACAGACGTTTGATGTCTATATCATGGACTCAAAAAGTAACCAATGAGGACGTTCTACGGCGAGTTGGACAAAAACGCAAACTTTTCCCAATCATCAAACAACGCAAAGTTGCATACCTGGGTCACGTACTCAGGCATCGACGATACGAGTTATTGCAACTGATAATGATGGGAAAAGTTGCTGGAAAGAGGAGACCTGGTCGTAGAAGGAAATCTTGGTTACGAAACATCCGGGAATGGACGGGCATTAAGAGCGCTCCCGAACTCTTCCATTTAGCTATAAATAGGAAGGCATATGCAGAGCTGACTGCCAACCTTCACTAGTTGGAGAGGCATCTAAAGAAGAAGAAATTTTGTCGTTTAATTGCATTAATTCAAAAGTTATCTTATTTACTTTATTTACAGCACAAGTAGCGATACGACGAATAGATCCTCGCAAGAGAAGGAAGCATTTGCGCATCTGTCAGCTGATGAGGATGAGATATCAATGTATTTGGATGGCAACGGTGATTCGGCCGGAAAGAACATGAATAACTCAATGCGAGGTACTATAGTTTGCACACTTTTTTGCACAAGGTCACACATTGGGCTTAGTAACAAACACATCTAACAAAACATAAATATCAGTTTTTTTTTCTTAATTTTTTTTTTATTATTTTATTTTTTATTTATTTATTTATTTCTTACATAGCACAAATAGGACTAAACTTACAATATGGCCATCTGTAGCCGAACTAGTTAAAACTGTATTTCGGCATACAGCGACAGACACCGAAGACATGTGATTTGATAACTATTTGTTTTAATAAAAGATACGTAAATATAATATTATGATTAGTACAATAAAGAAAAAAAGAAAGAAACAAAAATAATCTACAAGTCTGTAAAGAGTACGTCTCTGTGTGTTAATGAGTTTGAAAAGTATGTATGTATTTATGTAATATATGTATGTATTAGTATGTGTAGGGGCTATGTATGTATGAGAGGGTGTATATGTATATATAATTCTATAGAATACAATTTATTAGTTTGGCAGCAAAAGTCTGCACTCTCGAAAGTTTTCTGTAAATATTTATTTAATAATTATTAGATTACTATATTATAAAAAGTAAAGTAGCGGCCTGTTACACCCACTCCCATCCCATCCCACTGCTGGGAATGGGCCTCCTCTCTCCGTTTCTGGAGAGAAGGGTTGGAGCTAAGACCTACCACGCTGCTCCAATGCGGATTGGTAGGTTATACATATCTCCAGAATTCTCTAGAGATATGCAGGTTTCCTCACGATGTTTTGCTTCACCGAAAAGCGTGTGATAAATTGCAATTATCAATAAGACACATGAGTTTTAATAGAAAAACTTATTGGTGCCTGCCCGGGTTTGAACTCGTGTTCCCCTCGTAAGAGTCGCACGGTCTCACCGCTGGGCTATCACAGCTCACTATATTATATCACTTAGCATTAATTTAGAATTAGTTTTTCATTGCAACATGTTTTTATTTTTCTTTTTAGTATATGAACATACAAGTTTTGGTAAGCAACTACATTATAAATTTGAAAAATATGTATACATTTTAGTTTATAATCGTGTTGTGAACTGTTTTGTGTGTCTAATAAAATAAATAAAAATGAAAAATAAAAGTATTAATAAAGTATACATAGTAGATAGAAAATATACATAACGTTGTTTCATACCCGATACATGCAGGATTCGTAACACATGCACGAGCCTCCATCACCGCCACCACAATATACAAGCACTACACACGTTCACTACCACAAACTCAACAATCTCAACAACTTTGCAATTTTCTAAATAATTTATTGAATTAGGCGTTACTTTGCGGAGATCCATAATACAAAAGTAATAATAAAATTATTTTGCTATTATCCGCGATACAGTAAATAGAAAATGTATATAGTGCTAAATGTATAGTGGACTATACGTTTTTTTTTTTCATACCCGTTACATGCAGGATTCGTAAAAACACATGCACAAACCTGCACCACTTCCACCTCAATACACAAGCACTACACACGTTCACTATCACAAACTCCACGACAAAATCGCAAAGCCTTTTGCTTGCTTTGCGATTTTGAGTCTATCTCCTGATGATGCTTCGGTTGTGGGGCGAAACGATTGTGGAGTTTGTGATAGTGAACGTGTGTAGTGCTTGTGTATTGAGGTGGAAGTGGTGCAGGTTTGTGCATGTGTTTTTACGAATCCTGCACGTATCGGGTATGAAAATACGGATAGTCCACTATACATTTAACACTATATATTTTTTCTATTTACTGTATTGCGGATTATAGCAAAATAATTTTATTAATTTTGAAATTTTCTGTTGTTTAATAATAATAAGTTTCGATAATAAAGTAGAAAATTGTACTTTAAGGCGCTGGTCCTTTAGGTGAGGAACGGGACAGTATAGCAGAACCATTATATGCTTTACTCAGTGAAGTTTTCGATATGCGGGGAGTATTCCGTTGGCTCAGGAAGACGCTGGTCACATTCGTACAAATAACTTATGGCCGCACAATAAATAGGTAGGTATCAACATCGTAGACTTCATAACAACAGTTAATAACGGTTTGGATATTTATTAAACCTTCAGAGAATTTCCGTGGGAATTTTAAAACTGGGAATATAAAAACACCCATATAAAAAAATGTTATGTCAAAAAGTCAATCCATAGATTATTCTTCAAGTATTGCGGAAACCAACCTGCCTTAATTTTAACGAACAAAGTTAGAGTTGTTAAGCAACCGGTTAAAAAAAGGTTAACCGTAACATGGATTTACAAATTAATTAAGTTTTTATGTACAGAGTTATTAAGAGTTGTAAGGCATCTGTTGGAAAATTAATAACGAATTTACCCAACCTGAGTGTCCTTTTAATAAAAAAACGTAATAAATTTATAATTACAATTAAAAAAGTCAATATTAACGATGGATACTTGATTATTGATTTAATTAAATATATAAAGTTACATGTTATCATTTTTTTAAAGGCATCATCTCTTACCCTTGTTAACCAACTCGGTACTTAATTTGATTGATGTATATAGCTCCAAAAATCATTACCAATAAAAGAATAAGTTAAACAGTACCAAAGATTGACGTAGCCGTGTGGTATCCGGCAGAATAGAATAGACCACCCTCGTTTCTTACCGAGGTGTCGTAAGAGGCGACTAAGGTAAGTTGACGTCAGGCAGGCGGCCGGTCGTAAAATACGTAGCCGAATCATGTGACAACATGTTTGTGACCTGTTGTGCCGACCCCATTTAGAGTGGGATACGGGCAGGAGAATGATGAGTGCCAAAAATTAACGATTAGTGTTAATTTATCGTTGGAATGGTAAATGGTCAAATCTACATTTTACCATTTTTTGTTTTTGTTTGTTTTTGATATTACAACAGTCTAGCAGAGCATGCTTTTTATAATCGCCCCATCCGAAGAATAAAGGCACATGTTTTATGTGCAAATATAAAACATTTTTTTTATTTTTTTTATGAAATAGGATGGCAAACGACCATGCTTGATGATACCATGATAACAAGTTTTAAAGGACGGCATGCCGTCCTTTAAAACTTGTTACTTTATTTTTCGGGTGGGGCGAAATGACGATTGAATTCTTCATAAAAATCCTTTTCAACAGACAAATCAAAGAGACAATATCGTGGTTGTTCTCGGAACAAATGCTCCATTATTATATTAGTATAGTGCTGAAGTCTTGGTGGCCGGGCGGCGTGCTCAGTGAATCCACTTCCAATAGAAATATTAGAGATAAAGGTAAGTATTTCACTATATTGTTACGAACATGCGAAAAGAGTTCTTAATGTATATGTTAGAAAGTTCTAATTGGACCGGGGCAGTTTACGAACATCCAAAGAGGGTTCGTAAACTATATGTCATAGAGTTCAAATTTGCTTAACGCTAATTCTCTGGAACATTCGACGTGTATCAAAACATGTTTATCGGTAAACATGTTTACGATCGTTTCAAGGTGTATCGAATGTTCTCGAAATCGGTTCGTTCGATATATAAGCAGACGTATCGTGCGCCTCGACATTCAGTTTGCGAATAGCGATCAAAAGCGAATAAACAAGCGAAAATAAAAGTGAATTATTAGTGACCTCGGCATTCTTATTAGACAACGAACTGTATAGAGACTGTAAGTACTAAGTTTGTACTAAAAAGTTGAATAAAGTGTTTTTAACGAATCACCAGGTATTTTCATCCAAATCCATGAACCCCTGTACGTAACGATATTAATAAAACGAACTTCGAAAATACATATACAATGTTACGTACTGTTACACCCTTGCCGGGTACCCTTTATTGCTGATTTAGTGACTCGCCCGTTGGCGCAGTGAATAGTGCCCTGCCTTGGCTACGAGGGTCGCGGGTTCGATCCCGCCGAGGGTCAAATTTTATATAAACAATTTGTTGGGTCTTCGAGCCTGGGTGTATTTTAATATGTATTTAAAATTATATATGTATATATTTACCAGTTGTCCGTCAGCCATAACACGACGATTCAAAGGCACTTGTTTTCAAGTTTACTTGAATTAAGAATAATTATAATTTATTAGTATTTTCTAAGTACCAGGTACCCTGTGGTACTTAGGTACCCTCTCTTTACATAATTTTCAACCAAATCGTATTTTTATGACTCCGTATCAGGACTCGAGCTTGCCTCGAGTCGACTCGAAGTGTTATTATTCTGGAGTAGAGGAGCCAACCTAAAATGTGTCCATCAAAAAAAGAGAGAGCAAATGAGACTCCCCCTCTTTTTTGTGTGTGATTTGACGATAAGTATGAGTCTCTTATCTTTCCTCTGTTGGATTCGTTGGCCATTCGCACTCACAGGCCTTCCAATAACACCTCCACTCCATGTATAATAAATACTATAGTCAGACTCAAAGAGCTAACAAATTGTTATTAGAAAATGTTGGATCTCAGCAGGAATCAAACTCGCGACCCCTGGAGTTGAAGATAGGTTTAATACCTGCATTGTTATATTGTTTGTTGTGTTGGCAGAGCACACTCGTACGCTAGCACTTCAGCAGCTAAGTGAAGCTGTGGTTGGGACGTTGTCTTCACTAGTGGGCGCCCACGCTGCGGCCCGCGGCACTCACAAGTTGTTCACCACACTCCAGCATCCCACGCACAATAAACAACTCTTTTATGTGAGTAATAACATATCCATATGTATTTGTGTTTATAAAATACTAGCAGTCGAACCACACGTTGCTGTGACTAAGTCTGGTATCGATTTACCCTCGAAACAAAATGGTTATTAATAGTACAAAAAAATGTTTTGATCGCTACCAAACTTGAATTATCCGTTGGATATATCTAAAATTGACTGAAAATTTCATTAAAATCGGTCCAGCAGTTTCAGAGGCATCATACTTTATCTCTTCCTTTGTATTGATACTCGCGATTTTGATCGCGTCAACTTTAGTGTTAAAATAGCCTCAATTATGCACTACTTTTTTCTCAAAGTAAATACGGGTTTTATTCCTGTAGCATTTTTATTTTTTTTTAATCAACTAATTAACTCATGAATTTAACCCCATTTATTTTGCCTCGAACACATGTAGCAAACTAAAACTATTATATACTTAACATAGTAACGTTTAGCTGTTCAACTATAGTAATGGTAATTTTTCATTATTTTGCAGCTAAAAAATCTTAGAGCTGTTTCTATTTATTTATTTATTTATTACTTTATGTACAATTTATTACACCAAATTATCACCTTTGAATAAATTATGATTTATTATCACTGTCGTACATAGGTGATAACGCAGCTTTGGTATACCTTCCACTATGTTGATAGAAACCCCTAAAATATCGCAGAGACTTGCGGAATCTAGGCGGCATTAGATTTTTTGGCATTCATACAATATTTTGATGAAACCAATGTCTAACAGTGGACATGAGTTGAAGAATATACGTAACTTATCTAACTATTGATAAAAATATCGCAGAGACTTGCGGAATCTAAGCACTATTAGATTCTATGGCATTCATACAATATTTTGACGAAACCAATGTCTAACAGTGGACAGTTGAAGAATATACGTAACTTATCTAACTATTGATAAAATAACAAATATAATAGCTACAATTGCAATAGAGAGAGGACTGAAAAGAAATAATATTGATACAGCTATAATAACGAGGGAAGCGATCGCATAAGTACTTATTTTTGAGTCCTTAAAAGAAATAACGACTTGTTCAGGCGTTGATTCAACGTAGGATACGGTCTGTAAAAGAAGAGATATTTTTATTTTCTTTTATATCCAATCACTTTAGTTCTATAAAAATAACACTTACTGAGTAACTTAAGTTGTTATCATTGTTGATCATTAATATCTTCTCTCCAAGTATATTTTCTGTAATATAATGTTATTTGTTAAGACATATTAAAAGTGCGTGCGCGTCTTCGATTGTTTTGCTTTTTCATACCATAACGTCTTAAAGACGCTCACTTTAAGTTGCCGAATAATCGTTCGGAATTCGTCCTAAGAACATGTCAGTAAAAGAGACAGTTATCTATAGTTCATATAACGTTATCCTTTTCAAACATTACGACCCCAATGCAATTCACACTTCATGGTACGAAAAGAAAGCGTTTCGCGGTCGTCGTTTACGTCTTCCATTGAGTCGCAATACTCCCTGCATTTCACAACCTCGGCGATGCTTCTGCGCTCGCCCGTCCCGCCCGGTGACGCTGTAAAAGCCATTAGGGCTAACAGCATACAGTCAGTTCGAAAAAAAAAAAGAGTCGCAATAAGAGTTCATGGTAGGCCTGCTGCTTTTATAAATCATTTGAATTTATTTCGTTTTTCTGAAAGCATACTATTCTGCTAAATATCACCAGTCAAATGAAGGCATATTATGGTAAAAAAAATGTGTCAATATGTCTACTTGCTAAAGTAATAGTAAAATTATTTAGCTAAAATCCGCGATAAAGTTATAAATATAAAAATAAAAAACTATAAATAGCAATTTTATCGCGGATAAATTTATTGCGGATTATAGCAATATTAAATATAAATCCAAAATAATTTTAATATTACTTTTGTATTATGGATCTCCGCAAAGTAACACCTAATTCTATAAAATATCCCTACTTGTAAAACACAAAATATTTAGAAAACAAATCACCTTGTTTATGATAAGAAACTTACTGACTGATCCAATTTAAACACTTACAAAGAATTTAATAGCACGGAATAAATAAACAAGTAAACATTTGTTTACATAGATTTTAATTCAGAAGTAATTAAAATATTATTTTGATAAATATCGGAAATATAAATTTATCACAGCAAAATAATATTTTTATTATTTTTGTATTATGGACCTCCGCAAAGTATCAAAATTATCATTCTATAAAAAGTTAAGTAGCGGCCTGTTACAATCCCACTGCTGGGTATAGGTCTCCTCTCTCCGTTTCTGGAGAGAAGGGTTGGAGCTAAGACCTACCACGTTGCTCCAATGCGGATTGGTAGGTTACACATATCTCCTGAATTCTCTAGAGATATGCAGGTTTCCTCACGAAGTTTTCCTTCGTGAGGAAACCTGCATTAGACACATGAGTTTTAATAGAAAAATTATTGGTGCCTGCCCGGGTTTGAACTCGTGTTCCCCTCGAAAGAGTCGCACGGTCTCGCCACTGGGCTATCACAGCTCTATCATCATTCTATAAATCAATCTTAATTACAAAATAATCTGATAAGCATTCATTATTGCACTAACCGCTGCTATCAACTCCAATTTTGTTAACTTCCTCTATTTCCCCATCTCTTATAACTATAGTACTGTAATCCTCATTATAGCAGTACATTTGCTCTGCCAAAACACAAGTAAAGTTAGCTTTGTTGTTCTTGAATCGTCGTTTTACTTCGTTTAAATACAGAAAAGCTCTTGATCTTTGGCAATGCTGAAAAATTAGTATAGAAAATACTTTTAATAGAAGTGGGACTAAATTTATAACCTAGACTATAAAGATCTGTACATCATAAACTTCTTGCCTGCTTTCTGTCGCTATTATTTATATTATAAAGATATATATAATCTCTCTAATAATACCCAAATAAAAATAATATCTCTAGATAAGAAAAAAAAGAGAATTTAAATTATGTTTCAGAACTGTAAAAATTCGAAACCATTTTATTGGTATTGGTACGAAATTTTTAAATAAAAAATCAGATTGAATTCGAATTCCGTATTAATTTCGAAAACAAGGAATTTATTGTAATAATTAAACAATTTTCATTTTGTTTGACTAGCTTTTGAAAGCAATATTTTGGTTTACAAAATATATAAATGGCATGGCATGGCTTACTAAACTTCTTGCTTCTAATGTGGAATCAAGCCAAAATTTGACTATTCCCCACAAATTCAACGAGAATTTATTTTAACTGCAACATCGATAAATATAATCATCATCTAAATTTAAAAATGATTCAAGTTTTTTTAAATTATTTATAGCTCTTGTTGCCGCCAATTGGCACAGTAGTCATTTAATTACACCGTCCTATACGGGATCGATTCCTGATGCAATTGTTAATAAATAATTTGTACATTTATAATGTAATCGTTATAAACAAATATAACGAAATTATTCATTAATAAAAACTTAAATACATGTTTATCAGTACCAATTACAAATTACGTCAAATAAAAAACAACTTATTTTTAGTGTAAGCTTGTTTCCATTCAAAACTTTTCAAAATACGTACCCTGTCTGTGACGCAAAAGAAAAAATACTCATTCTCAATAATGTAATGAAATAAATATTTTCCGTGAAAGTACGTCATTTTATGATTAAAATTTGTGATTCTTTTGAGCACTTCTTCCACTATTTCTATAAAATTCCCGTCACAAATCGCATATTTAAATAAAACTGTCTTCTGCCATGCGACAACACTAAATAAAATTGGCATCACTGAAAACTATTGTGTATCGCCAATGCAATAATATGTTTAAGAAATTATTTTAAATCTATCGGCTTGATTTTCCAATTTATTAAGATACATGATAGCGAGTAAAAGCTTTTAAACAACTTTTCAGCTGAAAGTTTAAAGACGTCTGCCAGATAGCTGACGTTTTCAGGGCCAACGCATTCTTCCGCAAATTTATACAGATATCGAATATATATATATATAGTTCATGCTAAAATTAGTTAAAATGTGGGCACGCTATTAAAATGCTCTTCGCTAAAACTGTCACTTCCTTTAAGTAAGCTTGCTTGATGAAGTGACATGACGCGACAGTAACACCACGTGATTGATAGCTTTAACGGGCAGTTTAGTTAAAGTACAATATTTTTACACATGATATTTCACATCACGACACGCCTCTTTCTCTAAAATATGTACAAACGCAAACACATAGTGAATACTGTACACAAGTACTTTTGAATCGTCAACTCTACTGCTGATTCAAAAAGCTGTTCCTACCGAGAAGAGCCAGCAAGAAACTCGACGGTTGCTCAATTCAGAATATGAGTCTTACTAGTTACATTTAGTCATTACTGACTTGTGCAGGGTCGAAGAGCAGCTATGTCCAAGCATTCTTATCATCTAAGTTCGCGTTTCCCAACCTGTGGTCCGCGGAACCCCTGGGGGTCCGCGAGTAAATGTAAGGAGGTCCACGGTGTCATCTCTGGACCATACATAAATCGCTCATTAAATGCAAAAGGGCCGCAAAACGAAAAATCAGCAAACTAGTTTTATTAGAAAAATGTAATCTAAGCACTCGATATTTTAAAAAATTAAAAATATTACGTACTTGTTTGTACGTATTTGTATTTGTTTTTTTTTTGTATCTGTAATAATTAAAATAAATTACCTAATCCGTTTTTTTGCTATTTATTTTATCAAGGGGGTCCGTAAAAACTTCTTGATTTCCTAAGGGTCCGTGGACTGTAAAAGGCTGGGAAACGCTGTACTAAGTAATCTTCAATAATATCTTTCGGTATTGACCTTTTTTTAATAATGTTTTTAAACTGCTGTAATGAGAAAGCTCAAAGTGATTGCGCAATTTTATTATAAAATCTTATCCCTAAATACAAACGACACGTTCTTTTGCAAGGCACAAAGCAAGAGCCGTAAGCTTATATCTGTTCCTTCTTTGTCTATTATAAACATCGCTAATCTTTTTATAATTATGTATATTATGCACATAAATTAAATTCCTAAAAATATGCTGTGAAACCAATAAAAGAATACCTATTTAATCAAACTTCTCCCGGAGGGAATTACGCGATCTTCAATTGTAAATACATACATATGTATATATAAATATACATATATAAGTGGCATATATATACATATATAGCATGATTGGTTTTCGTCTATTTAAGGGTAGTAAATATGTATGTGTGTCACAAAATTTTTCCCTGATATGTGATGTTCAATTTTTCAGCTATATATAGGCAATTTTTTTTTAATAATATTTTCGGAATTATATATATGTCTTTTAATTTTTTTACAGGAAATCTTCGAACTTGTTCTACTTGAAATATTTCCCGAGTTGAAGCGTTATCAATAAAAGGGAATTGAAGTATGAAGGTAGAAAAAAACTGTATTCACAGGGACACTTAATCAAATCGTTAATTTCTCGAATGTATTACGCAAGCTTTATTATTTTTAGCACATTCCGTAGTCGTAATATAAAGGTAGACTGTAACTACACATTGTAGACTGAGAAAAATAAGGATGTTTATTGATTTTGTTGTACAATACGACATAACTATTTTTAGCTCCTGTTTATTTATTAATACATTTTATGTTGACAGAATGAAATACCGTGCGCGCGACAGTTTAGTTCTGACTAAATTTAAAATTGTAATCCATTTATGCATGATTCCGCTTTAATCCACCTAAGTACCAAGTATTATAAATACCTAAGACAGGGATCGGCAACCTGCGGTTCTTTATATGTAAAGTTGCGGATCTCTAGTTCCATAACCAAAATATTATAAAAGATTACAACAACGGTCCAATTCATGTTAGAATGCTAGAGTATGATTTGTCATAAAAATATGGTTATATTTACATAAGAATGAATATTATTTCATAAATTTATTTGTTCTAAATACCGTGTGGTATGTATGTAATTTAACCCACCGTGTGGTATCTGGTTGAGTAGAATAGACCATACCCCTTTCTTACCGAGGGCTCGTAAAATACGACTAAGGTAAGTTGACGTCAAGCAGGCGGCCGGTCGTAAAACATGTAGTAAAATGATGTCATCATGACGTTTGTAACATATTGTGCCGACCCCACTTAGAGCGGGATAAGGGCAGGGGGATGATGATGATGAAATTCATTTGTTCTAAATCAGAAATTAATTGTCCTATATAAACTGATACTATATCATTCAAAAATATATGGCACATTTATACAGACGGTCGTCCGTCCCCATAATAAGTAACTTAAATCTTGTCTTTTGACAGTACTGGTAAATATATAAAATTGTAACTGGTAAATATATACTCGACTGACCTGTTTGGCGCAGTGGGTAGTGACCCTGCCTTCAGCTTCGCGTGTCGCGGGTTCGATTCCCGCCGAGTGCCACTATTTAAAAAAAAAATTGTTGGTTCTTCGAGCCTGGGTGTGTATTTGTATTTAAGTATGTATTTAAAACTATGTATGTATATATTTGTTGTTCCGTTTGTTCAGTTGTTCGTCATCCATAACATGTATTAAGTTACTTACTTTGAGGATGGACGACTGTGTGTCTCATATATTTATTATATTATTATTTATTTATACATATATAGTTTTAAATACAAATAAAATATACACCCAGACTTGAAGAACCAACATATTATGTACTGATGGCTCTTTAGTCTCAAAAGGTTGCCGACCAATGGTCTAGGATGTACTTCATTCCAATTAAAATGATTCCCATTTAATGGATCAAACTTTAACTTAATAAATGTTTTAAAAATTTAAAGCGATGCAAAAATATGTTAATATAAGGTTTAATAAATGTTGCGTAACGCATAGAGTTGATCTCAAATCTAATATGTTGATTGTTAAATGTACATATAGTTTGTGGTCGTTTTAGCTAAAGTTGCTAAGTGTGCCAAGATATCTATCTCTCTATTTATTTTATAGCTGGGTCACACAATTTTTAAACTCTTTAAGGCTTTTGCTGGACCCAGCGCACTTTTTTGTACCTGATTTTTTTAGTAACTTTTTCTTCTATTGTTTATGAGCGATTTGCCACGATCCGGGAGAAGAAAGCAAGATTTGTTTAACAATTTTAAATAGAAGCTATGGATCTATTAAAATGTGTTTTGATTAAGGGTTTTGCATTTACAAAAAGGTCCTGCAACTTTTGTAACCTTACGTACATATAACAAAACCTTACTATTTAGTAAGGTTTTGTTATATGTACGTAAGGTTACAAAAGTTACAGGACCTTAGCGAAATAGGGTGATATGCGGAATATTATATTGGTACAATGTCGTAAGTTATAAGGTTTAATTTTTAGGATCTGATATGAGAGGAAAATTTCGTAGTTACTGTATAGAAACCGGCTATACTCACGTCTTATTCTATGGGGTTAGCCCGAATAGTTCCGAAAAAAGTTTAGTATATTTATAGGTTTTTAAAATTATAAGCAAAATTTAAAATTGTATTTTGATATCTTCAACGAAAACTTCATATCCCATAAAACAATTTTTTCAATTTAATATTATTGTACATTTTCATTTAAGCTATGTTTTTTGATCATCTTAATCGGTAATTGTGAAGTATGTTACGGAAATAAGTATTTTAGTAAATCGCTCATAAACATTGAACCTCAGATCTGAACGTATTCTAAACGCTTTTTTCACAATATCCAATATAAATATAAGTGGTATAAAATATTTAGGCCTCGATTCTTTTAAAAATACAAAAATAAGACAGACAATGAATGGTTCAGTAGTTAAATACAACAGCAAATATTCGAAACGTTTAATATTTATAGTAATTGTTTCTAATTCATTATTTCAATTGCTACCAAAAAACAGTTTGAAATAAAAGAATTTTTAATTATTTTTTGATTGATTTATGTGTTTACAACAGAGTTTTTTTCATTATATACCCTATCGGATTCCAGAATTTTTATACAGATTTATAAAAAATACCATAAAACGACTATGTATTTACAATACAATCATATTAAATCCTCATTATTGTATCATACCTCAATGCATTATCAAATTACAAATAACATAATAAGTATAAAAATTACAAGTACATATCAAAAATTTTGTTACGTTCAGGGATTCGTGGATTTGGATCAAAATAGATAGGTGAATCATTAAAAACACTTAATTCAGCTTCAGTCCGTTGTCCAATAACAAAGCCGAGGTGACTTATTTCCTTTTATTTTCACTTCCTAATTCGCTTTTGATAGATATTCGTAAACTGAACGTCGACGCGCATCATACGTCCCGCTTATATATCGAACGAACCGATTTCAAGAATGTTCGCGAGTCCTAGCGGCGATACCGAACACGATTCGTAAATAAAGTGAATTTTCTGGAGAATTATCGTCAAGCGAATTTGAACTCTATGAAATATACATCACAGACTCTTTTCGCATGTTCGTAAGAATATCATATGATTTTTAAAATGTATTTTTCAACTAATCTATCGAATAACAATGAATCGGATTCAAATGGAATCGCGGCTTAAAGGACCTTAATTTAATTATTTTATAAATGATGACCTAGTCACTACATCTGGGTATAAAATTAGCTAACTTATAATCTTTAAATTATTGAATAGGCATAATTATGATTGTATATTGACGTTTACAAAAAAGTGTATTAAGTGTATAAAAAATATTTATAATACCAAGTAATTATGGGTCGTAAAAATTCCGCGTGTTAAGTAATTATAAGCTGATATTTCAAACATGATAATGTATTCCAAAGTATTAACCATTTTGTCTGTACAATCGGCATTAACTATGATATGTATTTTAAATAATATTGTATGCATTTAATTATTGTATCTTATTATTGTAGTTCCTGCTTTACGTGCGATGTTATTTTTTATATTATATTTTATTTGAAAGTCTATTAATGTGTGCAGGGTACCCATACTTATTGTTTGTTTCCACATGATCAAAATTCTCAGCGTTTAAAGACCAAAGATTTCGAATAATGGTGTAGTAAATTATTTCTGATAATGGGTTTAATAAGAATGCTTAGTCACTTAGCGGGATATGAAAATAGCTATTGTCGACATGTGTCTACTTGATTAAATCAGATAAATAAAGATATTTTTAATATCTCGTCGATTGTCTCTTAAGAAGGAGACCATTTGAGTTTAATTTATCAATTGGCATTAAAAGATTAGTTATAGTCTGAATGCTTCAATTAATGACCATCAAGGTATACAAGATATGATGGTCACCGCTGGGCTAACATAGCGGTACCGTGCCACTGTTTCCAGGGGGGTCACGGGTTTTTAACCCCGGGAACGCACCGATGAGATTTTCTGTTAAAACTTGTTACTTATATATAAGTTTAATTTATCAAACGCTTTTCGGAGAAGGAAATCATCGTGAGGAAACTTGCATATCTCTAGAGAATTCTGAGGCTATGTGGGGGACAGACGACCTCAAAAAAGTCGCAGGGAGCCACTGGATCCAGGCGGCGCAAGATCGTGTGGTGTGGCGATCCCATGAAGCTATGTCCAGCAGTGGACGTCCATCCGCTGACGAAGAAGAAAAAGAAGTGGGGGATACCATTGGAGCAGCATAGTAGGTCTCAGCTCTAACCCTTCTCTCCAAAAACTGAGAGTGGCGGTCTATGACCTGCAGTGGTATAGTAGGCAGGTCCTTATTTTGAGGTACACTATCGATGGTCTGTATAACAAGTATAATTACGTATAAAAAAGTTTATATTCCTCGAAAACAGTATTTATATATAGTGTTTTATTGGTAATTGATGGATTAAACTCATATCTTTAAAGTACAAGTTGAACAAATATGTAATTATGTAGTAAGAAACCGACCTATATGTAATTCCGAGCTCTCGGGAAAAGTAATGATAACGACTGCGATTTTGTACCAAATAATGCTTTTAAATGTTCGTAGATCATATCATATAATTTTGAAAATAACGATAATATTTTGCTTTCCGTAATATATAGAACATATTAAATAGAAGTAGTATTAAAATACATTATCCACATAAAGAATTGATTATTAAAAGAAATGGCTCTTGTAGAAGGAATTAGTATTTTAATGTATATAAAAGTATATCAGTGTAATTTATTGCCACACTTTTCAATTTGTCATCTCAATTATATGGCAATATCACTTGCGTCGATGGAAGCTGAAAAGATAAGCTTTCTTTTCTGTAACTCAATATAATATAATAAAGTCCCACCGATAAAGTATTTTGTTCCTTTATCTTTTAAATAGTTTGAAAGGTATTTTAATTAAATATAATTCGATAGTAGACCTTTGATAACGTCTATAAATCTTTACGAAATGCCGTAATACTCTCCGGTAGCAGACTTACTAAAAAAAATACAAACTACGTAACTAAAAACTAGACTAACGAGAAAATGTTTATTCTTTTAATTTATATGTGTGTTTATTATGTATGTATGCATGTATTTGGTTTTATGTATATCGACTACCTGTTGATTTAAACAATCCTTTATTAGGGATAGTTTGACAGACAGGTTTAGCGCACTACCTTAGTGACTAAACGCGAACGCGGATGCGAAACGATCCGATGTGAATTCAATGCAGTAAGGTATGGTCTTATACCATCGCCAGCCTGCACCCACTGCCATTTAACAGGCCTACCATGAACTCTTATTGCGACTCAATTGAAGATGTAAACTAAATTGTTTTGCTTTTGCATACCATGACGTCTTCAAGACGCAACGTCTTTAAGTCGTTGCCGAATGAGCGTTCGTAATTCGTCCTAAGAACATGTGAGTTAAAGTGACAGAGTTATCTATAGTTCATATAACGTTATCCTTTTCAAACATAACGACCCCAATGCAATTCACACTTCATGGTACGAAAAGAAAGCGGTCCGCGGTCGTCGTTTACGTCTTCAATTGAGTCGCAATAAGAGTTCATGGTAGGCCTGCAGATGTCAAAACATTTTCATTCAAATTTTGGCGGCGTCGCGTCCAAATTGCGCAAAAAATTGCAAACTGATCACTTGAGCACTGATCGCGTTTGCCTCAATTTTAGCCGCGCCACATCGCACCTTACGTGCGTTTGTTCACGTAGGCACACAGTCGAAACCTATTGAAGGTTTCGATTGTTTATTTATTGCCCGTGCCTACGCGTTCGCATCCAAATCGCTCACGTAGGACGCCGCCTTAGAAATGTCCCTACTTTTTCTCTGAAGTTAACTACAATATACGATTTAATATTTTAAACAAGATCGCAAGATTGCTTTCCGAGACGTGGAATAAATGTGAATAAAAAACGAAATCTTTCGCAGTTATCAACTTAAGTTACTACGCAGTCATCTCTTCTGACCATTGTAACCTCGACCAAAACCTTTTATTCACCATAAAGTATTCCTGCTAATTCCGATCATAACCCCGTCTAAAATTGGCCTAACTTTATTTCACCGTAGCGAAACCTTACCTTCATCGTAATATGGACTGTCTTTAATTGCACAATGTAAAAATATATTTAGTTGTAAGATACATTTATGTATAAACTTTCTACCCTTTGTTAACAAGATAATACTATTTAACTAGTAAATAATTTTGGAACTCGACTTTGACAAAAATACATATTAAGTGTTATATAGTATATTTTGAGCGTTGACTAGGTATACAATCTACTTGTAAACTGAATATTATGTATCCAATATGCATGTACTCTATTAAAGATCTGAATTCGTTTTAACTGGTTTTTTTTTATTTAGTAACTAGCTGTGCCAACAACGGCTTCGCCCGCGTGGAATTCAGTGATTTACGAAACTTTCCCGAATTTTCGAAATTCGAAACATAAGAGTAGTTATTGTGAGTTAACCGTGAGAGATAGAGACATGCTATCGCGGACTTTTTTGTAGTATTTTTTTAGATCCTACTATTCTCTACTACATTACTTTAGTGTATCTCTGCTGGTTAACGCAGCGCACGTGACTTAAGCTCCCAGCAAGCAAGTTTTTTTAACAACTGCGCGATCTGTTTAACACATCTTTGCATAATATATACAATTTGCCTAACCATCCGGAAGTATTGCAGTATCTTTTGGTGAAAACCGTACAGAAAACCTTACAAAAATCCGTTCAGTAGATTTTGAGAAATTGGATTACATACAGACATACAGGTTTTTGGGACTTTGTTTTAAAATAAGTCTAGATTTGTGACCTCAAATCTGAAATTTTCAGTTTTGTTTGTTGTTATATACAGTACGTCTCGGGAGGGTAACGGTTTCGGAACCCGAGCAGGGACCGATGCTTTTTTGTGTTAAAACTTACGTTTAAATGATATTTGCAACTTATCTTACGCTTTTTGGCGAAGAAAAACATCGTGAGGAAACCCGCAGATCTCTATACAAATCTTATACAAGCTATTGCCCGCGACTTCACATACCTTACTTATAAGCGTTATACTATTCTCGATTATGTATATGTTCCCGAAGGTAAAACAAATTTTTATATCCTATATATTAGGCCGATTTGTAAACTCTAATTGTACCAAATTTATTCTAGCGCTATAGCCGTGACAGACAGACCGACTTCAACATTTAAAGTATAGATTAAAAATCACAATTGACATGATACATTTCGTTCAGGGAATATACGTTAAGATGGCTGTTTAACCAATTCAATTTATTCATCTATTAACTTATAATTGAACTTGACTATAGAATAACGTACTTTAAAACGATAGCTATATTATTATAGAAGCAGTAGAAATTGCTAACCCACTACTATTGAAGAGAGTGAAGTGTTGGGTAGAAAATAAAAACCACCATTATTTGAATAATTTCTATTTTAAATTTCAGTACAATAATAAATTTGCCAACAGTTTTTACACCTTGTTCACAGGAGGCAATAGGTGTAAAAACTGTATTACCTATAAAGACTATATTACCTTATATTTACTAAATATGTAACTAATATTATAAAGAATCAGGAATAAAAATTTGGCACTGTATTATAATAAAATAACAATTTATGAAAAATATAAAACAGAACAGTTAGAACTAATATGTGCGTATCTAGCACCAATGTCCAAACTGGCAACAACCGAATTCCACGAAAGTTAATAATAAAATGAAAATTACCGTCTTTTTTGAACCACGCAATAGCCCCATACTAACTCTGTATCACAGCACTCCACGGTCTTACTCTTACTAACTAAGACAAAAAAAATCTTCACTTCTTCAATGTTAATTATTTCGAAATTTGGAAATGTTTAAGGAATATTATGGTATAATCTTTTCTTATATCTATCTATGTTTTTTTGTAGTTTAACACTTATTAATGTCAACAGAAAAAAAATGGGAAGATTAGAGAGAATATTCTTTATTCAATAATCTCTCTTTGAACTTTCCTAAGTTCGTAGAGAGACTAGTTTGGAGATAATGTTTTCAGATTCAGATTTCAATTATATTTTGATTTCTTAACACCCACCATATCCATAGTACATCATAATATGTCATTCTGCATTTTGTACAGAGCAAAACAATACGGCAAATACACGTAAAATATGTTCAAAATTAGGCTCGATAATTTTTTTAAACAATATAATTAAATTATACTACATATTTAAGTTAGTGCCAGTTCTAAGGGCTCCCTTTAAAAACCACTGTACAAAAAAGTAAAGTAACGGCCCGTTGCAATCTCACTGCTGGGCATAAGGCCTCCTCTCTCCGTTTCTGGACAGAATGGTTGGAGCTCAGACCTACCATGCTGCTCCAATGCGGATTGGTTACACACATCCCCAGAATTCTCTGCTGGTTTTCTCACGATATTTTCCTTCACCGAAAAGCATGTGATAAATTGCAACTACCAATTAGACACTTAAGTTTTAATAGAAAAACTCATTGGTGCCTGAACGGGGTTTGAACTCGTAACCACCTCGAAAGATTTGCATGGTCTCACCGCTGGGCTATCACAACTCTAAAAACCAATTATGCGATGAAAATAACACATGTCGCACGCTTATTATTAAAGTAACCTAATTCAAATTTAGGCTTAATTTAGTTAGATACATTGTAATCCTTATTTCAATGCCATCTATGACGTCACAATACAAACTTTTAAAAAACTAATGTTTTCTGGCTCTTCAAAGTTATAAGTTATGGGACTTTTTAACACTCACGAGTTTTGTAGGCGCTACCCTACGCTTTATTGCAATTTACCACAAACAACTTTTTTGAATTACGTCACTTTAATATTAAGCGTGCGATATATATATATACTTTTATTAAAGAAATCTTTACAATTAATGTCTAGTATATCGTTCGACGATTTAAAAATTAAGAGGAGCCCGATGGAAGTGACCTTAAAAAATATCAAGGATTTTTTATTATTTAAATGCAATAAGAATCCTACTGTTATTTTTTTTTATAAATACTAATCATAAATTAAAAAATATTTCGATTGATCACTGTAAGTGCCTATGTTTCCGTGATATATTTCAACGCTATGCGTTTGATTTGTTTTTCAAATTTTTATACGTAAACATATGTAAATGCAGGTTACACAACTAAATTAATAATTAAAATATTATCCATTTATATTTACATTCAATTACACATCGCCTCACGTCCCTTTTTAAGTAAAACGTTTATAGCTAGTCAATTAATTATAGAGTAAATATGTACTCAATAATATTTGTTATATACTGTCGGAAGTCATATAGTAATCTCATATTATATTGAATAATAGCAAGTAAACTGATGATGCACATATTTGGTACTGAAAATATACTCGTAAAACTGGAATTTAACAATAAAAATTTATAACACAGAGTAAATAGTAGTTGTTTTTTGTTGATTCTGTTTATTATTTATCTAATCCAAATAATCTTTGTAGGAACAAAGATAACGCGAGAATTTTATTCTCAATACACTTATCTCAATTAAATATATCAATCCATACTTAAAAATAATGTATCACCCTTAAATGAAAATCACACATGAGTTTAGTCTATTGTCCATGAAGTATATTTACGGAATGTAATGTAAAACAATATTACGTGTTGTTTTTAATCGTTTCTTTAAGTGATACCCGTTGATTCCAGTTCTAATCTACCTTAGATATAAAAAACCCTGTGACTTAAGCAGCCCGGTAGCGGCAACATTTTATTTTTTGTAAAATCAAAAAGTATTTTCCTTTAAATAATACTCTTTTTCGGGCATATGTTGGCTGTTGATTTCTAAAACATCACTTAGACACACGGTAACGTTAAATAATTGAATAAGTATACATACATAAATAGTCTAACGAATAAACAATGCTGATATGAGACAACCATTAGTTGAGATTGTCAACCAAAATGAACAATATTCACTTTAACGTGATAAAAATAAATTATTATATACACTCTGTCAGACAAAAAGTCATGATTAGAACTAAATTATTTACATGATATTTTATTGTCACCATATTATTGGTGAATTAATGCTAAGAGAAATTACTTCAATAACTATCAATGTATAGTAAAACATAACGTTATGTTATATTATGAACAACTACCTGACCGAATTATAATAGCATAGTCCAAACAATTTGATCGTACATAAAAATAAAATTCATACACACCCTAGTCCCTTAAATCTATATAAATGCTATTAAGATATAACATTACGATCTAACAACGTATAATTTCACTCTAACCCAAGAGCCATGGGATTCGAGAGAAAGACAAAAGATACAAAAATAATATAAAGATTTCTTATATACCTATTTTTTAATAATCATTAATATGAGTACTTAATATTTTCTCAGTGATATTAACATCGGGAGTAAGGAAATAATTAATCGAATTAGTTATTTGGAAATGTGGACAATGGACCAATTTATTATAGAAATACAATATAATAACACATTACGTGTTAGGTTTAGATTTATTTACATATCCACGCTATTTAAATTTAATTGTAATACTCATCAATTTTCAAAAACAACTACATTAGTAAACTACCAGAAAAGTAGTTATTTCTCGTGATGAATAAATTTAGACATTTTATGTTTATATTATAAACAAATATTTTTATATGCTAAATTATAACGTATTGATAATTATGAATAATAACGTCATCATGTATCATCTATCTCTACATCAAATAGAATAATATTCTTCGGAATTGACTTTTAAAAACATATCCATATGTCGGAATATTAATTTATATTTGCGTCCATAACTCAATTTGAGATTCTAAAATTCTTTATTTTGGAATTGATTTTAATAAAAAAATATTTAATAAAAAAAGATCCAAAAAGTACAGTGATATAAAAAATAAAAATAAGACAATATTTACTTCAATAATAAATAAATAATTTTATGAAAGTTTATTTTTTTTATAGAATATAAAAGTTTAAAAATAAAATTAACACGAAAGTATTTCTATTTCTGCGGTTTTTTTAATAATAGCCGTGTATTGTTTTACAACTGCCGATAAAAGTCTAACAATTAACTCTTTTGAGATCAAAAATGCCATCTACCCGTATTTTATATCGTTTGCTTCTATCAGTATTCGAGGCTTAGGAAACGAGAGACTTTCACTCAATCGTCAAATTTGCAGGCTTAGCATGAACTTTTATTGCGACTCAATTGAAGACCTAAACTGAATTGTTTTGCTTTTTCATGCTATGACGTGTTAAAGACACACAGTTTAAGTCGTAGCTCAATTAAATCCTTAACTGATATTAACTGGACTTCATAGGTTTAGGTACCGACTTGAATTGAATTGCAATTGAATAGTTTTCTCAAAGTTGATGGTAGGCCTACATCTTAAATTTGCTCAATACAAACGATTTGAATGAATGTCTATCGCTTTCCAATGTCCGGCCGTATCGTATCTACTACTTGTATTTAGTATCGTGGTATACGTTCAAGCGAATGGGTGTAAGGTAACGGGTTCAAAGTCATCGTTGGCGGGTCTTGGTGGGAGCCGATGTGGTGGTGGTGGGGGCGGTGGCAGTAGGCTTGTACCCTCTGGTATGTAAACGTTTGTCAGGCGACCCTGTTACACATACATGCGTTTTTATTGGCACGATTATACATCCTTGTTAAAAAAATGCTCTGATCGCCACCAAAACTTACAAGTCTATCAGGCTAGGTCAATGTAAATATTTTCAAAAAAAAAATTGAAATCGGTCCAGCGGTTTCGGAATGTATAAGGAACGTAATATGCCTACGCGTTTTCTTTTATATGTAATAGATGTTAGTATTTATAAATACTGTCAACAAATGCAAAGACTCTATATAGCTTATTTCTATCGGAACACTTTTATATTTTCAGTTTTTATTTGGTTACATTTACAGAGCAATGATTAAAATGAATTACGGAGTAACAAAGTTTGTTTACAGCTGACATAGGAATTTGAAAGAGTTTGTGGGGACAATTTTAACTTTCTAGGTTTTTTGACAAATCAAGGACAATCATAAATTTAAACCATTGTAACTTATGTTAGCTAACTCTCAGCTGAAATAACAAAATATATAATAATTCAAAAAGAATCCAAAAATAACTTTTCATAGTGACCACAATGGATCTTGTCAAATGATCGAATGAATGAATGAATTGAAAAGCCTATTTATTCATATTTGGCTGCTTTAAGGAGTTAGAAAAAAATATTTTGAATACTCTTATAATTATAGGTCATGGCCGTCAACAGCGGGATGCAAGGGAGTGCAATTGCAGCACTCTACCCGGAAATAAAGTACATAGACAAATTACGTTTTCTTTACACTTCTTTTAGGTGACTGTACTAGCCGGAGAGTAATGGTTCTCTTGTGTACGTATTTGTATATCAACGTAAAAAACACATGAACGTAAAAAAATATATTTATGTACTTTATATTGGTTAAAATTATGTAAAGATGTACTTCCACCTTCCCGAAAATAATTCTGGCAGCGTCCATATTACACATACGTATTTATTATCCAACATCTAAATAGACGGTGAATTTATGCATACATAATTCAAAGTTGGTAAAAAGGATTGTTATAAGGCAATAATATTAGGTATTTATATTTACCTGGTTCTTGTCATACTTGAATATGCCTTGGAATCTATGAGGTCGACGTTCCATCGGTTCCCCCGGTGCTGTTGTGCAGTTGTAATTCGGGTTGTGGAAAGAAATATGACCGGCAGTATCGCGAAATGTCTCCTTTAATTCGCCGCGATCTTCTCGGCGTGCTTTTACTACACAAACTAATACACATTTAAGTGTTGCTTTTACTGCACGTATGAATTCTACTTATAGCGTTCTACCATTTCTACCGCTTTTCTTTGAACCGTTGGAACTTGCAGTGTATCAAAGTTACAAAAAACAACAAAAGTAATAATAATATTATTTTGATATAATCCGCGATAAAGTAAATAGAAAAAATATATAATGCTAAATGTTTAGTGGACTATCCGTTTTTTCATACCCTATACATGCAGAATTCGTAAAAAACACATACACAGACCTCCACCACCGCCACCACATTACACAAGCACTACACGCGTTCACTATCGCAAACTCAAAAATCGTTTCGCCCTGCAACCGAAGCATCATCAAAAGATTGACTCCACGACAAAATCGCAAAGATTTGCGATTTTGCATCAGGTGTGAAATCGGATAGTCCACTATACCTTTAGCATTATATATATATTTCCTATATACTTTATCGCGGATTATAATTTTATTATTACTTTTGTAATAATAAAATTTGTGGATCTCCGAAAAGTAACGCCTAATTCTATAAAATATTTACAAAAAAAATCTAATCGTCTATCAGTTCTGCATAAAAAATTACTAAATTTTTATGTTAAACTAAAAATTAAGTAAATAGCGTAATCAATGCTAACTAACAGCGATAGCTCTGCTAAATAGCCATTTATATATCATATTAGGTGATATAGATCAATTGAATGTTTTTGTTCGTATAATTTTTTGTACTTGGGCCTTTTTGTTTGAGGTCCGAAAAACTTGATAAGCTTCAATTACAGTACAAGGAAGGATTCGATAAAAGGATAAGTACTAGTTTGATAACATTTGGTAACAGTTTTATTCATACTAATTATACATACTATACATACAACACCGTGTTAAAATGTATAAATTGTATAAAATTGCAATTTTACAAAAATGCTCGTATTTTATAAAATTACTCCAAAAAAAGACTTCTCTCGATCGGGATCGGATAGAATATTAGCGTCTCGTCTATATCATTTCGTGTGTACGTGCACAGTAAGTATCATGAATTTTAGATAACGATTCAATTCAAAGTCAGTACCTAAACCTAATCGCTTTGTTTTCGTACCATGAAGTGTGGATTGCATTACCCCTCGTACGCACGAGAGGATTTTTATCGTGCGTTAAAATTACGTCTAATTGATACAAATGGGTAGAGATCTTTCATTCTAAAAGTGCACGCCCCTCCAATGTCTTTACTCACACACAGAAAACTTATGTACAGACGAAATACACGCAAACTTGTTATTCTAATTGGTTACTCAGTTGCCGGACAGACACGAAAGTAGGAGCACGCCTATCGATTATTGCCAAAAGTACAGTTAGCATGTCATAAAAAAAGAGGATAAATATTTTTATTTTTTATTTTAAATATTAATTAGATAAATTTTTTCTTTAATAGAAAAATATGGAGAATTTTATAAAACTATGTGGCGAAAAAAAAACGGGCAATACTTAACATCTATCATTATTTCATCATTAAAGCCATTGCTTTAATTAAGGAACGAATTGACATGATTGATAGAAATATGTGGGAAAATACGTGTCGAAATTTGAATGATATTGAGATAGAATATATGAAAAATTTTGAATTTATAATTAATGTTGAGTCTGAATCTGAAAAAAGCGACGTGAGTGAAATAGCGAAATAGCGTTAAAATAGTAAATATTTATTGCGGTTGAATTTTTTTCTTTTTTTACTAATAAAATAAATGAACAGACTTCTTACATTACGTTTTATTTATCATTCTAATAGTTGCATAATGAATATATGATATGATCTTTATTAAATTAAGATGGCAAGCTAGCTCTTGATTGCGAATTCACCTGATGGATGCCGATGTAGTTTAAGTTTCTTGGAAGGGTTTGGAGATTAAACGTGTAACCATTCAGGGTTTTTACACGACATCGTACCTGAATGCTAAACCGCTTGGTGGTACGTCTTTGTTAGTAGGGTACGTCGGAAGTATCTATCTAGTCCAGACCAGGGATAAATTTTAGAAATATACTAATATGTTTTTTCTAGGATTCCAATCCACAATCCACAGCGCTTACTATTACTCCAGGGAAACGTTAAAAACTTACTTTTTATTTTAAAGAATTTTCAACATAAATTTGATAATAAATATTATATAATATTAATTTTATTTTTATGCAAACGTTACTTGTAACCCGTGTAACCGGATTGGTTGTCTCATACAAAGCGTGCATTCTCCGCCATATAAATGCTTGACTTATACCAGTCGAGCAATTAGTTGACCTTTAAGTGCGCGAATGAGTCGAGTCAACTTTGAAATTGCTGCGCGCACACATATACAATAGTACAGTCAATATTTTCTCTCACACATTAAAATAATGTAATTTGGTGGAGGGGCGTGCACTTTTAGAATGTAAGATCTCTATCCAGGTATCTGTTCACACGACAGCGTATTTAAATCGCGACGTGATTATCGTCCAGTGTTCCATTTTAGTCGTTAGGGCGAGGGCGTTAAGCTGAATATACCATACAAAACTTCTTATAACGCCTATTGCGGAATTTTACCGCGACGTATTTTTTACGCTCGTCCGAACGCGACGTTAGGGTCGTAATCTTTTAAAAGGATAATGATATATGGACTATAGATAACTATGTCTCTTTTACTCACATGTTTTAGGACGCATTCCGAACGCTCATTCGGCAACGACTTAAAGTGTGCGTCTTTAAGACGTCATGGCATGAAAAAGCAAAACAATTTAGTTTACGTCTTCAATTGAAACGCAATAAGAGTTCATGGTAGGCCTGCTGTTCTAGTGTTGTGTAAATGAATGAAAGTGGGGCCACATTCTATACAAAAAAATACTTACTGATTATTATGACAACACTAGCAATGCCGAGAGCTACGAACACTGATATCGTTGCTGCTATGAAGACTGTACCAGAAGATGAATTTGGTGCTTCGGTAGGCGAAGGTGATCGAGTGCTCTCGATTTCCAAATCCATATAATCATAGAAAGACGGGTAATGAGCCGGCATTTTCAAGTTGACCCGCGGTTTCGGAGCTGTAATAATATTCGAATTAAGTACGAGATTTGACGTTGACATTATAGTACTTTTATAAAAGACTTTATAAAACTATAATCTGTAAAGGAAATGTATTTGGAACGGTGAGGGTGGTTATTTTACTGTTAATTGTTAATCAATATTTTTGATAATAATTTTTTTATGACAATATTATCAATATTCAATAATTGTATGTATTTTCGTATAAATAATACAATGAATATCGAAAAATATATTTTGAACATACCTAAATTGAATACATATTTTTCATACTCATATTTCCGTTAAATATGAGTATATTGAATGAATGAATTGTTAAATTATTTATAACTTCTTTTTACGCTATGCATATTCATTCATTGATCTTCGTTTTTATATCTTGTCTATTTTTAGATTTCAATTAAAGCTTATAATATATTTTAAAAAATCCAGCCTATGTTTCATGCAAAATCAAATAGGTCTGGTAAGTAAGGAAGGTAGGTTGTCATCACATAAAAGTTGAAATATAACGAAATATTTAATAACATTTTTATAAGCAATTATATTCTTATATTAATTGATACCAATAATATTTTAATAGATGTAAAAAAAAATAGCTTTATTCTTAGTTTAATTTTAAATAAACTTACTCGGTGAACAAGTCCTGTCATCAAACGCATCAGGGCATGAACAAATGTAATCATGGCCTCTAAAGAGACACAGATGGGAGCATCCACCATTATTCTCTTTGCATGGATTCCAGCCGTGCTGTTTCTCTGAAGATACAGCTTTGATTTCCATAACCATTTCTAAATCTGTCCGTATGGCAGTTACGTTTTTACCCGTTCTTTTGTCAGCTCGCATTACTGACTTTTTGTACCAATCCGTCCAGTATATAAATTCATTGAACTGCAAAATTTTATGATTTATTACATAAAAACTAAACTAAAACTAGAGAAACCTTTCAATTTTTTTGTTTCTTTATTCCATTTTATTTCATGTTTTTCATACACGAACATAACCAATTTATTACTAAAACGTAAAACGCGTTGTTACGTAATCTATACTAATATTATAAAGAGGAAAGATTTGTGTGTATGTTTGTAATGTTTTCACGCCACAACTACTGGACCGATTTCAAAAATTATTTCATCATTGGAAAGCTGCTTCTTTACTGAGTAACATAGGCTCTATAACATTGTCAAAAAAAATAGGGATCCCTAATAAAATTGTAATAAGGTGTGAATTAAGCCATAAAAATCTTTTATCGCGTGCGCTGCGGAAACTATTGATGATAGAACAAAAAAAATGTTCTACATTATTATAAAACGTATCTACAAATATCTGGGGTGTAAGGGGGAGGCTCGTCCCAGTCAGTCTCCTCAATTGTCAACCTCACCTGCACGCGGTGCACCCTGCAGATCAACCGACGAGGCTCTGGCGACCGATAAATGGCGGTATAACCATTTCATTTTGCTGACCTTAAATACCAGATTGACAGTGGGCAGCAGCACTGTCAGTGCAAAACGGTCAGCACTGCGATCACCAACCCGCATGCCAAGCGTGGTGATTATCGGCAAAACCTTCATGGCATCACAACATAAACCACACCCCCTAGTTCCCGGCAGCTCCGCTATTCCCAGCTCTGGCAGCGGTTTGGGTAACGGCGGGGCAGGGGGTGTCAAGAATCTCCGGAAGAGATTCCGCTGCCAACCCCGACGACTGGACCTGGCAACGTACAACGCACGCACTTTGAGGGAAGACGAAAAGATACTCGAGCTGGAAGAAACAGTAAGCAAGTTGCGGTGGGATGTGATAGGATTATCCGAAGTCCGAAGAGAGGGGGAGGATACGATGATCCTAAAATCCGGCAACTTGCTTTACTACCGGGAGGGAGAGCAACAGTCCCAGGGTGGTATCGGGTTTCTCGTCCACAAGTCCCTTGTCAACAACATTGTTCAAGTCGAGAGTGTGTCGAGCAGGGTCGCGTTCCTTATACTCAGAATTACCGAACGGTATTCGCTGAAGGTCATACAGGTTTACGCACCGACATCGGCACATCCGGACGAGGAGGTAGAGGCCATGTATGAGGATTTATCTAGAGCCATGCATGCCTCCAAAACCTCCTACACTGTTGTGATGGGGGATTTCAACGCAAAGCTGGGCAAGCGAAGTGGCACAGAGGTGAGAGTAGGGCAATTTGGATACGGGCAACGGAACCACAGGGGCCAGATGCTGGCCGATTTCTTGGAGAGAGAGGACCTCTACATGATGAATTCTTTCTTCAAGAAGCGGCCGTATCGAAAATGGACCTGGATCAGTCCCGACGGTTCCACGAGAAACGAGATTGACTTCATCATGTCGACCAGGCGTCATATATTCAATGATGTCTCTGTGATCAACACCGTTAAGACCGGGAGTGATCACCGCATGGTTAGAGGCACATTGAATATATGCGTACAGCTGGAAAGATCCAGACTGGTGAAGTCTACGCTCCGACCAACTCGAGCTCATATCCAAAACCCCGAGAAGTTCCAACTCGAGCTAATGAACCGTTTTGATTGCCTAGCTGACTGCGCTTCTGTGGACGATGTAAACAACAGGCTGGTGGAAACTGTCCATACGGTGGGGTCTAAATTTTATAAGACACACCGTAAAAGACTCAATAAATTCTCGACCCAGACTCTCAAGCTCATGGATGAGAGGAACGAAATGAGGCCACAGTCTTCAGTAGATGCGACGCGCTACCGTCTGATCAATAGACAGATTTCTAAGGCGCAGAAATGCGACCTGCGACACTTCAACACTGAGTTCATTAGAGAGACTATTGAGCGTAACAGGGGCTCAAAAGTGTTCGCAAGAGATCTATCTATTGGGCAGCGGCAGCTGACGCGATTGAAAACCGATAACAGTAGTATCATTTCATCTCGTCCTGAGATTTTGAGAGAGGTTGAGAGGTTCTATGGGCAGTTATACACGTCAACACAACAGCCTGTTGTCAATTTGGCAAAAGACCCAAGAGCCAAGTTGACCCGACACTACACCGAAGATATCCCGGACGTCAGCCTATACGAGATTAGTATGGCTCTCAAACAACTTAAGAACAACAAGGCTCCAGGTGATGACGGAATCACTACCGAACTCCTGAAGGCGGGTGGTAAACCGGTACTTAAAGTCCTTCAGCGATTGTTCAATTCCGTCATTCACGAAGGCACTATGCCGGAAGCATGGTACAGGGGCGTGGTGGTTCTCTTCTTCAAGAAAGGTGATAACACCTTATTGAAGAATTATAGACCCATCACGCTGCTGAATCATGTTTATAAGCTGTTCTCGAGAGTCATAACGAATCGTCTCGCTCGTAGGTTTGACGACTTCCAGCCTCCCGAACAAGCCGGTTTCCGAAAAGGGTATAGTACCATAGACCACATATTCACGCTGCGGCAGGTTATACAGAAAACCGAGGAGTATAACCAGCCACTTTGCTTGGCGTTTGTGGACTATGAGAAGGCCTTTGATTCGGTGGAAACATGGGCTGTGTTAAGATCGCTCCAGAGATGCCGAATCGACTATCGGTACGTCCAAGTGTTGAAGTGTTTGTATGAAAACGCCACAATGTCTGTCCGTATCCAAGACAAAACTACGAGACCAATCCAAATTCGGCGAGGTGTGCGACAGGGAGATGTCATCTCCCCGAAGCTGTTTACCGCTGCATTGGAAGATGTCTTTAAGCTTTTGGATTGGAACGGATACGGCATCAACATCAACGGCGAGTACATCACTCACCTTAGATTTGCCGACGACATAGTCGTTATGGCAGGTTGTCTGGAGGACCTTAACACAATGCTCGACGACCTCAGCAGAGTATCTCAACAGGTGGGCCTTAAAATGAACATGAGTAAGACGAAAATCATGTCAAACTCACATGTTCCGCTCCACCCGGTCATCGTTGAGAACTCTGCACTCGAAATTGTAGACGAATATATATACCTGGGACATACGGTCCAGCTGGGTAGGTCCAATTTCGAGAAAGAGGTTAGCCGCCGAATCCAACTCGGATGGGCAGCGTTCGGGAAGCTACGCGAGATCTTTTCGTCCGAAATACCTCAGTGTCTGAAGACCAGGGTCTTCGAACAGTGCGTGTTGCCAGTGATAACCTACGGATCCGAAACGTGGTCGCTCACTATGGGCCTTATAAGAAAGCTCAGAGTCGCTCAGCGGGCGATGGAGCGAGCTATGCTCGGAGTGTCTCTACGAGATCAAATCAGAAATAAGGAGATCCGTAGAAGAACTAAAGTCACCGACATAGCTCAGCGTGTCGCGAAGCTGAAGTGGCGATGGGCGGGGCACATAGTGCGGAGAACCGATGGGCGCTGGGGTCTTAAGGTGCTGGAATGGCGACCCCGCACCGGAAAGCGCAGCGTCGGTAGACCCCCTACGAGGTGGACAGACGACCTCAAAAAGGTCGCAGGGAGCCACTGGATCCAGGCGGCGCAAGATCGTGTGGTGTGGCGATCCCATGAAGAGGCCTATGTCCAGCAGTGGACGTCCATCGGCTGACGACGACGACGACAAACAAGTCCGCGATACCATATGTCTAACTATTATTGTTTTGCAAATATAATTGCTTTTTTACGTTGTAAAATTTAATAAAAGTGGCGACAATAATCAAACCATAATATTTACATATCCGTATTAATTATCTTATCTTATCTCACTAAATAATATTTTATTAAAAACTGTTTCAATACCTAAAAAATACTTTTTAAATTATTAAAATCGGACATTCCAATCAAAAGATGTGACGAAATTAAAAATGTCAATATAGAGAAAATAATGCCATAACAATTGTAGCGTATTGTATTTTTGTACCTATGAATACTTTCCGTTAAAAATGTCCTTTGCCTTAATTATTGATAACTCCCAGGACCAAACTTTATATATATAATATTATATATATTATACTATATAATATTTATATTTATTAATATTTTATAATTATATAATAAATAAGAAGCTACTATATTATACATATATCTAGTACTTTAATGAGTTACCTACCCACTAGCTGTAACTTATTATCGTTTACTGTATAATATATGAATAGTATCATTTATTCCTACTTCATAATTTTTTATTCAACAATTATGATATGATTTAATTTGGGATTCTCATACCTAATACAATTATATTAAAAGAAAAAAGGAAGCGGCGATAGTTCACTGGTGGGGCATGCGACTCTTTCGAAGGAGTCACGGGTTCACACCCCGGGCATTTACCAATGAGTTTTTTGTTAAAACTTATATCTTATTAATAATTGCAATTTAAATACGATTTTCGGTGAAGGTAATCGTCGTGAAGGAAACTGCATATCTAAAGAATTCTAGGGATACGTGTAACCTACTAATCCGCTTTAGAGCAGCGTGATGGATACCTTAGCTTCGTTCCAAAAAATGGCTACAGGAGTCCTATGTATAACAGTGGGAAAGTACCAGGCCTTTACTTTAACAGAAAAATTACCTGTGTCATTCCAAATGGATTTTTAGCTTCGGGCACAAGTTGGACCCTGTGTTGTCCGTTGAGATCCGATGTATCGATTCTATCTTTCAATGCGTCGGTCCAGTAAATTCTTCGATCTTTATAGTCTATTGTAATGCCATTAGGGAAGCCTAAATCACGATTTACGATAATTCTCCGTTGGCTACCATCTAAAGCAGCTCGCTCAATGTTTGGGTTTTCCCCCCAATCACTCCAGTACAAATATCTACAATGCAAGTATAATTTATTCTGAACAAAAACGAACTTTACACACTAAAAAAGTCACTAATACAGATTTTTACTACATATATCTTTAGGTGCATGAGCCCAAAAAATATATACTGTTTGTCAATAACATTATGAGCCTTAAGATCATATAATTAAAATTAGTGACTTAGGTGTTATCACAAAACAAAACGTTACACTCTTTAAAATCAATTCAGGCGAAAGTATGTCTCAAAACATATGTACGAAATCCTGGCACGTCGCTAGTAAGCAATAAAAGATATCTCTATAACTATTCGTGTTTCCAGTGATGATGACGTCCTCATTCTATGGTTAAATGCTTCTATTTTGAAATGCGTTAATTATCTAATAATTATTGGTTTGTTTCATTAAATATATCACGATACATACCCTTTAGCAGGGAACAAAGCAAGTGCCCTGGGTTCAGTTAAGCCGCTTATTAAAGTCTTCCGCGAAGATCCATCCAATCTTGCCACTTCAACCACCTAGAATAAATCATGATCAATATTACCCTCTTGTAAAAAAATTTGAGTTACATGAGTAAAATTTAAAATTAATATCCTCTTTCTCCTCGCGTAGCATTCCTCATTACTGACGGTTGTGATGCCTACGATTAGGAAGTAGACATTCTCCTACGACTTCCTTCCATCTCCTCCTGACCTTGGACATGTGGAGTGCCTCGTGCAAATCTAGTCAGATCATCTAATTGGACTATGGCCTCTTTTTCCATTCACCTTGCCGGTGATCAAGTAAGTCCTTATGAAATGTACGACTTACGAAATTAATTATCAGATGCCAAAAAAGTTTGCATTAAATACCTTGAAATCATTATCTGTCCAGTAAATATTATTTGCAATCCAATCAACGCCTAAACCGTTTGGTGTATCGAGTCCTGTATTTATTATGACTTTAGTTTCGTGCGTATTTTCCATGTTTATAGACCTGAAAAATTAATGAGTGTAAGAATAGAGAAGGCCTTTGTACAAAAATGGACACAAATACACTAGAAACACAATATTGTTTCGAGTATTTCGATTAGAATCTAGATTCTTTGATGATAATGTAGTTAAGACGTCAATATTAAGTGTTCCCTTTAATAATAATATTCCACAAAATTTGAAACAGACCTGATCTCGTTGTTATTCACATCGGTAAAGAATATGAGCCTTTTTTCCCAGTGAAAGTCTACTGCAACTGAATTTTGAATATTCTTGACTGGGAGGGTGATGTCCCACTGCTCGGGTGTATCTAAAGATATCAGTGCAATGCTTCCTCTAGCAGCAAATACTAAGAAATTATCGGGATGTCGCTTGCACATCTTTGGATTGACTTCGGATTCGTTTTGGAATAGCAATCCAGTGGGACATGCACATGTATAACCATGAGGCGATCTCAAACATAAATGTGAACAACCGCCATTATTTATTCCACAAGCATTTTCTAAAATATGATCTCCCTAAAACAATATTAAATTTTAATTATTTGGTACATATTACAGATGACACATACATATTTTAACTGAAATGTTATTTACTTGAATCGCTCTAATATCCATAAGCCCTTCAAGATTTTCTCTTATCGTTAATTGCTCTTTCCCATTTGATTTATCGGCTCTATGAAGAGCCTTTGTCTTCCAGTCTGTCCAATAGATATGTTGTCCAACAATGACAATGCCATAAGGATAAGGTACTTGGGTAAGGAGTGTACGACGATCGTTTCCATTGAAATCTGAGCTTTCAATTGTATAGGTCTTAGCATCGTTCCAGTATAGTCGACCTTCGATTCGATCAATGGCAAGTCCGTTTGGCCATATGATGTTGGTGTCAACAATAATCCTCCTATAATTTATTTATTACATTAAAAAGTTAAAACAATTTATACATATATTTAGTTATACATATTTTAATGATTGTTCCGTAATTGCGAAATTACCTATTTTTACCATCCATATCTGCTCTTTCAATTTTAGCTGACGTTCCCCAATCTGACCAAAACATATGTCCATTTTCATAATGCAATGCAATTGCTCTAGGCGAATCTAGAAACAAACAAAATTTATTTAACGCATATAGACTTAAAATTTAAAATACTTTATATTGGTATACGTATTTTTTTAAAAATCTATATTTTATCAAATACTAATTAGCATCTCTTCACACCAAATATCAATAAATATATTAAAAAAAGTATATTTTATTTGTACATACAACGTAATGAGCATTTACCTAAGCCAGCCCACACGAGTACTTTCCTGTTAATTCCATCTAACTCTGCAACTTCAATACTGTTCCTTCCACCATCAGTCCAATAAATCTGCCAAAACAAGTGAATAATATTTGCATCAAAAAATTCTTAAAACACTTAAAAATTCAAAATGATCTTAAAAAAAGTTAAAAATACCTTTCTCCCTGCAGAATCTATAGCAATACCGTCAGCAGTATGTAGACCTCGCCCAATTATAGTTTCGTTTTCTTTACCTTCCTTGTTAGCCCGTTTAATTTTACGTTCTCCAGTATCAGTCCAATAAATAAGACCTAAATCAAAATCAATATTTATAATAAATCCCCCTTAATCCATGATAATCCGTTAATGCATTAATCCATAGTAAGAAATTAGATCTCACCTGTCCTTTGATCTACGTCAACTCCTAAAGCATTCTTTAACGACGGCAATGGTAAAACAACATCCACTAGGTATGGTACATCTAAAGAAACTATTCTTATGTCTACACGATGCGCAAATATCAAGAAGTTAACCGGGCCATTTGAACAAGTCCTACCATCCTTCTGTAATAAACAGTCATTCAATTATTGAAATTAATAGTAACAATAATCATAAGAATATAAGCAACGCAGCAAAGGAATATATTCGTAAAATTTATGTATTATTACACATAAACAATATTTAGTAATGACTTACACTTATTTTAATGCCTATTGGACAAGCACAAGTACGTCCTTCAGGTTTAAGAAGACATAAATGAGAGCATCCACCATTATTCTTACTGCATCTGTAAGTTATAACTTAAGTAATATTTTTGTCTTAACATTTACATATTATTTTTACTGTCACTATAGCTCATAGTTACCTGTTCATGCCACCCCGCCGTTCTTTATGGAATACCCTCACATCCATAAGTCCGTCAACTCCAGCACCTAAAGTTCGTCGATTTTGACCCGTAAACTTGTTAGCCGCTTGAATAGAGTGCGTTTCCCAATCCGTCCAAAATACTTCGTCTCCGTATAAATCTAATCCAAATGGATGTGGGAGGTGTTGACCTTCATAAAAGTTATTATAATGCCAATCATTATAGTTAGTGTAATAATAAAATACGATTAGATGTAACATGATCATTACTCAATATGTTTAGATTTCACCTTGAAAACTCCGGTATGTAAAGGAGAAGCTCGACCCATTCTGCTTCTTCAGTTTTAACCTCGCATGCCAACGATGCACCCTAATCACAAGCAGATAGGGCTCTGGAGGCGAAATAATGGCTAAATCTTTTAAAAAACAAGTAGCATCTATGTTGCTGACCGATAGTGATAGCTTGCCTTTTGAAAAATATACTCATGTTTTTGTTTCAATTTTAACACCTAAAATTTCATTATTCCCTTACTTTTATCTTACCTATTAAAATATTACGTCCCGTGCCATCCCAATTTGCATATTCAATAGTTCGGTTGCCACCATCCGTCCAATAAATGCGCTTACTTTGGAAGTCGAGGGCTAAACCATTGGGCCAGGTCATGTCGCCAAAGATAAGACGTTTGCGATGACCTCCGTCCATGTCAGCACGCTCAATGCAGGGTGTGAAGCCCCAATCAGCCCAATACATAACACCACCTTTTTACGATACAAATATATTTGATTTTTATTTGTAATTAAATAGTTTCCATCGTTTTCTATTCTTAATTGGCAATTGCATAAGTTCCTATTGATTTCGACGAATAGATTATACTTAACAATAAATAAAGAACAGTTTAATTTTAGTATTGATGGTCAATAAAGGTTTTTGTTTTGTAAAATTCTTAAACTTACGAACTATAAGTAGGAGCTAATAATCAATGATCAAATTTACTACAAGACAATTTTGTTATATTTTCCTTCTAATTTTGCCATATTCGTATCTTATACGTTTTTTTATTAATTACTTTAGCTATTAAATTAAAACACTTGATTCTAATTTTTTAGTCTATTTTACCTTTAGGATCGAGTACAATATCTCTAGGTTTGTCAATGTTTTCCCAAGCCAATAAAGTCCTCATTGTGCCATTAGCGTTTGCAACCTCTATTCTGTTAGTACCGGCATCCGTCCAATACAGCTTATTGGTTAACCAATCATAAGCCAGTCCGGCTGGTGAAACTATAATGAAAATTTCATAGTTACCATGTTTTGTAATAATTTTAATGAGACTTACAAAATATAACAAAAACGGAAATAAGTAAAAAAACTGCAGCTCCCAGAATGGCGGCTCTCGGAGTAACTATTAGATACTTTAATATCTTGGTCGAATGGTGATGGTGTTTTTTGCGTAGAACAGAACATGCAACTGAACATTGCTTAAAATTCTTACATTTGTATACAATTTAATTTTGTAAATATATATTTTAAATTTGAAATGTATCTTCATCATGTAATGTTGCATGAAAATTGAAACAATATATAAACTACTTTATTGATATTGAACTGTATTTATATTAAGACACTTGCACTTACTTAAATTAGACCCAACAATAACAATCTGGTGAGATCCGTTCAGGTATGCTTTGTTGATCGTATCTTTATCAACATCAGTCCAAAATATTGAGTTACTATTATGATCCCAGTCCAGTGCTACGGCAGATTTGATATTTTCCACAGGGATTACCTGGAAAATAACGTACAGTTTGCAGGATTTTACTCATCGTTAATGCAAAAGTTAATTTTTGCTTGATTATAAAATCAGAGAATTATTTGAATTAAATTAACAAGCAAAATGCATAAACTTCAGAACAACATGTATTAGTTTAGCAAAGAAGAGAATTAGATAAAAAAGCTATCAATACTATAATTTAATAAGTTTGAGTTTTATACAATTATTCCCTTTACACTATTACAGCGGCAAGATTTTTCAGCAATATTTACCATATCCAATGATTCCATCTGCTTTCTTGGATTGAGTTGCTTGAGTCTTATATCCTTACGTCGGGCATACAGCAGCAGTTTTTCTGGCGTTTGCTCACAAGTTCGCCTAAAGTATTTAAATTTATTTTATTATTCTATACTTTCATTGGTTCAGAGTTTACATTTTAAAATCGAAAAAATTTTTGGGTATTTAATCTTGCAATAGAAAATTTGTTTTCTAAAAAAACTTATATATCCCTTCCAAGAGATAAACTCCGTCCGGTTATATAAGCCTCGCACTGTAAAGTTTGTATTTTGACTTAAATTCTCAAGTTTGGTTGTCTCGCCACCAAAAAAACAACTAAAATGTTGATAAGCGTTATTCTTTTCGGTTTGGACACAGCCTTTTTAATAGTTGTATTTATTATAATTAGCTCGTCAAGTTTCATACATGTCATGCTAATATTTCTACAATACTAATAGTTGGTTAGTCAGACAAACCTGACAATCGAGATTATTTTGGTATTTAGTAAAATTAACGATTGTAAATGATTTTGTAATAATATTAAAAGTAAGAGTAAATAAAGAACAAGAATTAATGTTTTGGTTGAGGTCTTCATTACTTACCCATCATTATTTAGGTTGAACCCTACAGGACAACGACATGAGAACCCGCTAGAATTGGGTAGACACATGTGCGTGCAGCCACCGTTATTAGCGCCGCATCTATTTTTATACGTCCGAATTTGACGTAGAGGGTGAAAACTATGGAAAAATGAAAATAACCATCTATTTTTATTTTACCTTATACGATTCAAATAGTTATCTAATGATAAATATTTGTATCGTAGGACTTTATTATGTGTAATTGTTTGAATTCGTCCATTCGTTTTAACTAAGGATTTTAGTTTTCTGAATTGCAGGTAATCAATAAAATAATCTACTATACTCAAATACCCTGATAATGAAAAACTTTAGAGTTTTTTTAATATGTCTTAAGTAAGAAATAGATCTTGCAAGTTAAATTTTACAATGATTTTTAATGGTAATTACAAATAATACAAATGAATCAATATATACGAAATTAAAGTAGTAGCAGAAACTTTTTATTATACTTTAGAGCGTAATGCTAACCTACGAATATCCATTGGTACATGGAGGCTAGCGTGGACAGTCTGAATACCCATGCCTGTGTGCTTGTTTACAGTAGAGATACTTTTAGTGTGCCAATCGGTCCAATATATTGCATCTTCGAACAAAGTCAGAGCAAATGGATGGGGCAGACCTTTGTTTGTAATCTAGAAGAATATATTATAATATAGTTTTAATTTATTACTGCCGTGTGGTATGCGGTATAGTAGAATAGACCTTCCTCATTTCTTAACGCGGTGTCGTAAAGGGCGACTAATACCTTAGTATGCCTTTGTCCAAAAATGGACTTTGTCCAAATAATTACAAATTTTCACATAATTGAGTGAGATAAGGGTAAGAGAATGATGAATGATGATAGTTTTTATTTATTGTAATATTAATTAATATATTTACTGTAATTAGTAGAAAAGTTCAAACATCGAAAAGCTATTTATTTCTTGTACCATCACCATAAAGGAAATTATCTCAATCTTAAAAGCGATGCAATTGATTATTATTTTATTATCTCAGAAAATATTTTGCCAGTAAACTTTATCCACATCACATACGCTAAGTTTTTCATCTTTGAGTAAGTTTATCTGTTTAAGTTCTTCTGTAAGTGGACGATCTACCTCATTCCTATAACATTCTCGTAGAGCAATTTTGGCATGAGGTTTATTAAAAGGATTTCTTAATATCAGATAAGCGGTTAGCTGGTGTGTTTCTAAATTTTAAATTTTGATTGCTACATTTCCCTTATTGGTGAAAATAGTTTTATTTCCTTTTTTGCCGATAGCGTAGGCCGGTGGTGTTGAGTTTTACTTTTTAAATCTTGCTTATTGGAGATTTACACATGTTTAGAAAAATAGGGCTTTACAAAGGCCAAGAAAACAAATATGATGCATAGAGCCTTTACTATTTTGCGACTATGAGATATTATTCGTTATCATCGTTAATTTACTATAATGTGTCTTACCCTTTTTCTTTCGCGACCATCAAATGTTGCCCTCTCAATAACATGATGTTTAGCATCTGCCCAATAGATTTTAGAGTCCATATAATCAATAGTTAGACCGTTAGGCCAAAATATTTGATCAACAATTACACTCTTCCGATTATTTCCATCCATATCGGCTCTTTCTATCTTCGGATTTGGTCCTAAATCCATAATATTAAATTAAAATTATGATGGCAACAACGAAAGTGAAATAGTGTCTTAAGTTTGGTGTACTATTTGTTATACATAATTATAAGTTTGGTGTACTATTGTATATAGAAATTTGAGGAATGAGGAATGAGAACTTTGAGGATGACAATAGTAAATCAAATAACAACAACAACTTTTTACTTTTAATATCGATACTTTTTATATCTACCGACCGTTATTTTATATTATATAAGAAATATTATAGTAATTAATAGTTTTCTGTAAATTCGTATTTATAATAGTTAACGAAAGCAGCAGACAACTGTTATTAGTGGTGTTTTTTCATCTTCTTATTCAACCAATAGACGTCCATAGCTGGATATAAGTCTCTTCGAGTGATCTCATCACAAATTGTGTCGCTTGGATTTAGTAGCAGTCGCCATTCTAAGGACACCAGTTCACACGTTTTTATTTCTATAACAACTAGCTTCTTCCATTTCACTTATATATTTAATATACACTATTGATCCCGTTACCCCAATCAGTCCAAAACACCAGTGCGTCGCCAGGATGAACAGCAACAGCCCTAGGTTTATCAACATCACTTGCTGCTAGCACAGCTCTCTGAGATCCATCCAAAGTCGCAACCTCTACTCTTCTAGTACCAGAATCCGTCCAGAATAGCAAATCATGAATCCAATCCACTGCGACACCACCTGGTGTTTCTAAGCCCCAGCGTATTACATCTAAAAACATTCTGTACTTGAAAGCATTTATACTAAAGTTCATAGATGTGTGTGAGGTCTTAGATTTTTTAAATCAGAAAAAAACACTGCTCAAAGCTTATACATATAATAAATCTTGATGACCGATTCAACTATTTTATTAACTATCTACAAATAAGATTGAAGGAGATCGCGTAAACTAAACTGGTGATGAGCAAATGGTTCATTAAGTAAAAATAAGATGACATTTATCTTCAAGGTCATCTGTGCTTTGATCATAATAATCAATTAGATATTTTGAAACTAGAAGCAGACCAGCTGTTAGGAGACCTGCTGTTTGCAATGGAATTTACTATAATTCTCCCATATACTAATAACGAAACTTCTTTATTCTATACATTTCTAGAACCTTACCAGTCATATTGTTGCTATCCAGTCGTGCTACCCTTATGACCCTCATATTATTTTCTGTCCAGAAAACTAAATTTTTCTCGTAATGGTAGTCTATCGCGACTGCATTATGTAGTCCCTTAAGAATTGACATGTAGTTGTCTCCAGTAAGCCAAACCTATACACAGAAATATATTTTTAATTGCAATCAGGTTAGGTATCAGGTTTATGAAAACTCCATATTTAAATTCTTACATGAAGTTGTAGCCAATACAAGAAAGCCCCTTGCTTATAAAATTATGCAAATCCATTTTAGCTCTTTTAAATAGCATATATGACAAATAGAACTAGAAATATATGGAAAATAGTGACTAGAAACTCATATAGCAGAACACTTTTAAACTTTCGTTTATTATTGACGGAAAACTAATTGAAACAAGTACGATTAAATATGTAGAGTGATGAACAATTTCAAATGACTTTGGCTTTATATCTATAAACAAGGTGGTAGACTCTGGCGATGATATGTCTTTGCTAATTATCTTGTGACTGTAAATAATGCGAACCTTCTTTGTTAGGATGCAATGAGAGTAAATTGTATTAAACATAAACTAGAGAACATAATTAAAATATGTCTTCGCTTTAAATTTATTAATGCCATTTAAGTCAAACTCAAAAAAAGACGTATTCGCATATTCTCTTGTCAATATGAAAACGCTCTTACTTGACGAATTCCAATACGATTAGAAAACAGGAGCGTAGGCGATTCTCCAATAGCCTTACAAGATCTCCCATCAGGTCTTAAAACATAACCAGTCATGCAACCGCAATGATAACTGCCTTGTGTGTTTGAACAAGTTTGCGAACAGACAGGATCCTGTTCGTACATGCACTCATCTATGTCATTGCAACTAAAAACAAAAGATATTTAAATCTTCTTATTTTAAATAGTTTTTTTAAGTTAAACAACGAACGTGTCCCTAATGGATGCATAATTTAGTTTTTATCAAAATATACCTTACCACAAGCTATATTTTGACTAAATTATATTAAATAGGTTGTAGAATATTTTATTGTGCTAATAATGGGAGTCTTGTGAGTAATCGTAAATAATAAAAAATAAATTTTTGGTTTTGTTTTCTCAATTTGTTCGTCGCTTTAACAATTTTATTTTTTGGAATCCAAAAATCTTAATTTATCTTGCAGAATAATAAACAATTATAGCCATAATAAATAAGGAATTATCAAAGAAAAGACTTTCATCTACTTAAAATTTATAAATTTTATTTTATTTATGACATATTTTCTTCTTTGACTTCAACATATCTTTATACATACCTGTAATCGTCTTCGGATAGCATATAACCCAATGGACAAGCACAAGCGTGGGCACCCTCAAATGTCGTTATACACTGCTTCTCGCATTTGTCATCCTTTCCACATTTCCTCATAGTAGGGCATTTCTCTTCGTCATCTCCTTGAGGGCAATCGTTCATGCCGTCACACACGTGTTTTTTATTGACGCAGTTCCTAAACGCATCGCTGAAGATTGACTTGCACATGTACTGATCCATTTCACAAAATACCTGGCAGTCCTGCTCATCTTCACCGTTAGTACAATCGCGGACTCCGTCACAAAGCCATGTTTTCTATTCATACAAATATATAATATTATTAATAACATTTAAACACCGTGTCATTGCATCACAATATCATATACTTTTGCTGAATATACAGCATCAAATATTTTCAGAACGTAAACTGCAAATGTTAAGAAATGTGTAAGTTATTATTTAAAATGATACAAAAAACATTTTGTGAGTTACTTTTATATAATCTTGTAGACTTAAATTTAAAATAACCTAAGCAATTTTCTTATAAAATATGTTTATTATATATAGACGTGTCTCAGAGCAATCATTCCTGGTTTTAGGTGAATTTGCTTTAGATCATGCACGCTTACCTAATAGATTCATATTTACTCTTGTCATCACAATATTCATATTCTAGGAAAGACTTTGTTTCATACATACGTAGGATAATAATAATATTTGCAAAAACACTGATAAATTACGTACACTGTTGTAAAAAATAAAGGCTTATAGCTGCAAGTTTTATATTCACGAATCTATCATTGTCCTAGAAAACCTTTTACACTTGCTCTAACAGGAATTGTCCATTGTGTTTAGGAGGTCACGATACAATTAAATTCAACAGCATTGTAAATTTTTATTGCAACAAAAGATGGGTCCGGTTGTTTCTATAACAGCTTTATGCGCAACATTTTGTAAACCGTAAGTCTGTGGTCAAAATTTTAGTATCTCGGCTTTTAAGCTTTTATTATTACGTATTAAGCTTTTATGAAAACTCATCATAACTCACCGATATGCAACGTCTGTCAGCACAGGTATACTCGTCAAGCGTACAGTTTCGCATGCCGTGCGGATCACAGTTGAGCTCGTCGTCACCGTCGGCACAGTCACGTTCCATGTCGCAGTGCCAACGTTGCGGGATGCATTTACCATCGCTACATCTGTTAAATTATTATACACTTCAGTTTCTATTACTCCCTTTTCAACCGCTGGTCTACTACTGGACATAGATTTCATACATCACTATATTCTGCTTTCAGCAACACTCCGCGACATTCTTTAAAACGTCCAGTTACCTAAAGGCAGGTCTACAAACCTGCGTCGTACCAACGTCCATCACTTCTACGAAATATGTTCCGCTTATTAAAGAATTCGCAAAATATCAGTATTTTTTATTTTCCTATGGATCATCTCGTTTCTGATTTAAACGTAGATACTGTGAGAATTGCCATCTCAATGTCACCGGCTTCGTGTCCTAACTAGTAACTAAGACCTATCTAATAAGACTCATAGTCGGCGACAAATTTATGGATTATGTCATCACTCGCAACAACTGTTACATGACAATTTACTTATAAAATCGAATATTGGAAACTTTGCATATAAGGGGGGAAAGAAATCCCAATATTCGTAATTGAAAACTTTATTTAGAATCTGTAATGGATATCATACTTAGTGTAAAGAGATTTATGTCTAAAAATCTACCGACATCGATCTGTAGAGCTGATGTTCACTACGAATCTAGCCTAATATCTAGGAAAAATGTAATTGTATTTCAGAGTAAAAATTTCTTACTTGAATTCAACAGATTTGCAGCTTCCGGGTATAATCGGACAAGAATCCTCATCAGTCCAATCACCGCAATCGTTATCGCCGTCACATTGAAAGTCTTTGCGGACACATTTTTTATTATTGCATTGGATCTCATTCTCACCACATTGTAGAAGATCTACAGCTGTAATATATTAAATAATAATAAATTATATTGAATCAATTCATATTCAATATATATAATCCTACTAATATCCTACTTCCTACTAATCCTATCCTACTAATCCTACTAATATTATAAATGCGAAAGTTTGTGAGTATGGATGGATGTTTGTTACTCTTTCACGAAAAAACTATTGGACGGATTTGGATGAAACTTTACAGTTATATAGGTTATACATTGGAATAACATATAGACTACAATTTGTAATGATTTTATAAAAATATAACGATACATGTCAACAAAGTCGGAAAAAATCTGGCCTCGAGAGCTATCTCGGCGTACGCTGCCTAAACCGTTAGAGTTACACAAAGATGATGTACCGTAGTATTGTTTGTCTTTAATAGTTCTAAATAAAAATCCGCGACAGCATATATCAATCTTTTATGTGGAAGCCACTATGATGAAAATTGTAAATCATAAATTTAATTTAATTAGATACTGTGGCAGAACAAATTCCTCGCGAGCGAAGCCGCGGGCAAAAACTAGTAAATTATATATAGAATATGAAATTTACAAATAACGCTGAAATAATCTTACAAACTAAAAAAGATATCTAAAAAGATAATAACTTTCATAAATAATATAACTTTATTGCCTATCAAATACATGGGAAATTCATATCAAAAAAAATAAAAAAGAAGCACACATACAGAAATGCAAAGGCGGCCTTATCAATAAAAGTGACCTCCTTTAGACATACCTCTATTAATTATACCTCTATATCATTATTGTATATTTATAATAGATGAATATTTTAATAGTTTTTAATATTATGTAAGATATTCTAATTTAAATATTCCTTTCTTCCTCAACCGATAGACGAAGCTCGACATAGATCTAGTCATGGGATCTTCACACCACACGATTCTGTGCGGTGCGGTGCGGTTTATCGATGCTGCGTTTTCCAGTGAATGGTCGCCATTCCAGCACCATAAGAGCCGAACGCCATCGGTTCTCCGTAAATATTTTCATTTAGTATTTATTGTTCGTATGTATATATTAGTATATTATATATTAGTACATATTCGTATATATTATGTCGTAGTTTATTATGTAGTATAATTTGCGTTGATATTAAAAAAACCGAGGTGTCTGTGGGTTTTAAAATATATAAAAAAGTCTGATGTCGGAAGAAGGAAGCCCTTATTGCGTCAATGAATAAAATCGTAATACCATTGTATGGATTTTATTTTATTAATTACAAATCTATTATAAGAAAAAAATTCTTACGGCATTCAGCTTCATCGGAATTGTCCGGGCAATCGGCCTCTTTGTCGCACCTCCAATGTAGCGCCAGGCAATCGCCAGAGCCACAAGTGAATTGATTATCGCGGCATCTAGTCAAAAATCTGAATTACAACGATCATGAGGCTAATAAAAAATTCTATAAATTGAAGTTAAACGTATCAGCATCGGAATTTAATATTATTGATATAGGTGATTGAGTACTTTTAGTAGAATAGCATCCGAAATAATAAGGAAGTATTCGGAATGCGCCACTTTAGACGCTACTTTTTAGTAGCGCACGTACTTTATAATATTAAACTTGTATAATTGCAAGTATAATATTTTTTAATATTTTTTTTATTTATTATATATTTTGATTTGGTTTTATATTGTATAATATTTTGCCATATTTTTAGTAACGTTTTCAATTGTATTGTTAAGTTGTAATAATGATATACAATAATCTTGTCATATATTTCATGGAGGCCTGTTATTAATGCTGTATATATCTGTAATAAGTGATTGTTATCAGTCCCTGTCCAAATGTTTGCTGTTGGTATATCTTAAAATAAATAAATAACGGCATTGCATCTTTAAAAGGATGATCTTACTAGAGTATTTGTCTTTTCTTTTTACAAAGGATAATACTCCGAAGTATGCTATTTGATTGCCAAAAATAATAATAATGATATTCTGACTAGTAGACATGAAACAGTGTTAAAACATACTCGTACAAGACAGTAAAGAGAAAATAAATTATTTCAAATTTTCAATTGTCATTTTAAATACTATTAATAGAGGTTTATTATACTTCGAAAATACACCATAATACATCAACAACACCGGTAGGCAGTTCATATTAAACATGTTCACTAAATCCCTAAAAATCCGTCTTGAAAACCTATCTATATAAAATCTCAGGAACCTTTATATTTTACTTATATTTGACTGGCCCGTTGGCGCAGTGGGTAGTGACCCTGCCTTCAGCTCCGCGGGTCACAGGTTCGATTCCCGCCGAGGGCCAACATCTTCTATAAACAAATTGTTGGTTCTTCGAGCCTGGGTGTGTATATGTATTTAAGTATGTATTCAAACTTATATATGTAGTACATCTACCAGTTGTCCGTCACCCATAACACAAGTATTAAGTTACTTACTTTGGGGACAGACGACCGTGTGTGTAAATGTCCCATATATTTATTTATTTATTTATTATTTAATTCTAATGTAATCCATACTCGAACATCATGTTACCATCGGTTTGAACTTCGATTTCATTTTTCAGAAACGGGAAAGTGGCATAAAAACAGGCACAGGTATATAATTTTAATCAAATTAAGTCATTTTAGAGAATATTTAGAAACCATAGAACAATTCAGCTTTATGTAACATGAATGTTATATATATTATATTCTTTAAGTTATTTCTCATTTCATTCGAAAGTCTTTTTAAATTTAGTCTATAGTTCCTAATGAATCAGTAAGTGTTTAAATAAATTTAACGTTAAAATTAATTTTTTTTCGAATTTCGAATTATATTTTTCATGTTCGAATTAACGAATGTTGCACCTCAACGTTCGTTATATGTCTTTGAATAAGTAAGGACACTCCATATCGATTGATAATATTCTGTTGACAGCGTTTCTATTTTCAGAAGACGGCAAAATAACCTTGCCAATTACTGATTATTATATACATAAATGTTTTTATATGAAAGCTCGCCCACGGAAGTCGGATACATCTCCTTCACGGGCCATAGACTTGCGCGTGGGCGCGTAGCTATGGTACCCGGGCGCCCCCATCTTTGGGCTCCCGCCGCCGTTCATCCCGCGCAAGTCCGCGCCTCCCCCATTCCTCTCCTTACGGCCCGCTTATTGATCTCTCGGCCGGGACCAGCCTGAACAGTACGAGCGACTCAAACCCGGTCAAGTTCGAGTATAAACTTGTAACTAATTATTTACTTTCATAAAAACGTTATAATTATGTCAGGATGTATACTGCGGTAATTAAAATTTTACTTGAAAAATACAACCAACTCATATAGTCGTGCTATCACAATTATAATATTTGTATTGCTACGATTAATCATCAAATATAACAAAAGGATACCTACCCATAAATTGTTGATGAAATGACTATATTAAATGCCAATTCATGTTGAAATCCAAAAAAATGGTAATAACTCTTTGTGCATGTTATTTCTGATATATTCTCAAACTAACGCTGATGGGTTCAAACTACTATTCATACTGTTTATAATTCGCTATTGTTTAATTAAGAATAATATAGTAACCATTACTGTATAGCACATTACACTTATATTAAAAAGAGTTGTGAATTATTTTTGTAACTTAGGGTGAAATGAATTATTTTTATCTTAGCTTTCGTTAGTGGGAGTCCAAAATTGAGCTATATTTAAACCAATCTCAATATATATTCAATTCCACCCACTATCTTCCCCCCACATAATCAAAGCTGACGTCAAGACCATGAACAAGTATTGGCCGAATCAAATTAAGCAAATTGCAAACGTGCGTCATTCTTATTTTATTTTGATATGCTAAAGACACGTGATGTTCATTTTTCCCGTTTATGAATATAAATACTGATGCTTTATTGATTGGTAAAAAGAAGCGAAAACTTTTATTCCCGTCTCTTATTGAAGTCACGTGTACAATATAATTATTGTAAATAAAATATAGAAAAAATTGAAGATGAATGTATATAATCGTTAAAGTAGGAACCGACATAAATTTGCGGCTCCTGCTTTGCGCCTTACAAAAGTAAGTAAGTTGTTTGAGGGTTTTGATATAAGATTCTATAATTAAATACCATGATCGATTTTAGCTTTGCCATTGTAGCAGTTTAAAAAAAACGATTAAAAGGAGGCTGATACAGAAAGCCTACTGTATTATTGAGGATTACGTATGTAAATGATAACAATGCGATGATATAGCTATTCTTCGATCTTGTACTAAATAGCAATGACAAAATATAACGCCGAAATTATCACTTTCTCTTTTCGGTTGAAGCAGTGAACCAGCAATAGGGTTAATTTCAAAACGTTTATTTACAAGTTTACTTGCATAACGAATGTTTTTAATTTAAAAAACAAATGGGAAGGAATGGTTTAGAGGCTTGAAGTAACAATAGATATTAGCCCTAACTAAACAAAAAATTATAATAGTGAAGCACAATACAAACATTCGTGGGCCCCTGCGAGGGGATTTGCGGAAGATGGGGAGCGAACTATTATACGCAATCTAAACACAATACACGCTCTCAAAGCATTTTGTTTGACGTAACCTGTTATGATTAACGTGTGCATAAATATTGATTTCAAAACAGATTCAACTAGATTTTCGACAAAATGTCATATAAAATTACCTAATTAAAACTTATATAATCTATACTTATATGCATTACGTGTGGTCGTTTGTCTTATCATCACTACCAAACAAATTACGGATCGATGTTTTTTGTTGTATACTTTCATTACTGATAGGCTATTTTTTTCCTTGTTGAAATCCAGGAAACAGCGTGACGTTTAATTACAAAACGAAATGATAACCTCAATTTGTATTCATGATGTATTTATCACATCATTATGATAAATACGTCTAGAGGTCAATGTTGTTTTTATAGCAGTTTCGTAATAATTGACTGTTTATTAAACTGTACAAAATATGATATTGTCAGTCTCAGTAAATATATTTGTTATTTTACGATAAAATGCTTGACCCGGTAAGTAAACACTTCTATTACGAATTCGCGATCAAATTCGTCAACCGGGACTGTAAGTATTTAAAAATATTTTTTCCTCGTAATTCTAGACGAAAAACACAACAATAAGCCAAACTTGTGAACAATGTTTGTAATGATATCGATAAACGCCGGCAAGCTGTATTTAACAGGTTGCGGATGTTAGACGTTAGTTTAAATATAACGAATACAGGGCAGACTTTCGTGAGGATCATTTCAGACTTTTTAAAAGTGTCAGTACGCTTTCAGACTTAACTGGTTTAAAAATGGGTCGCTAGATGGATTACCTTACATATTCAGGACAAGTCATAACATGCATCCCAAGACGCCTCCACCAACAACAATGCACACAAGCAATACACACAACCACCACCAAAATCACAACTATCGTTTCGCCCCGAAACCGAAGCATCATCAGGAGGAAAGGCTCTTCGACAAAATCGTAATGCATCACGTTAATTTTGCCTGCTTCATACATATTAGCTTTGCATGCATTCGTTTTCGCACGGATTATAGCAAAGTAGTTCTCTTATAGTTTCTATAATATGGAATTTTGTAGAATAACGCCTGCTTCTATAAACCGTATAAACTCAGATTAACAATAAAAAAATGAAAATAGTAACAAAGTGTACTTACTTGCCCCTGGGACAATGGTTCTCATCAGAATTGTCTCTGCAATCATTATCACCGTCGCACATCCAGTCCTTGTGGATGCAAAGGCCATTGCCGCACTGGAATTGATCCGGTGTACAGTTTTGTGCACCACCTGTATAATAAAAATACATTTATAAAACTGTAAATTTATTATACAAATTTACCTAGCTCAAAACAAGAAATTTACCATTAACCACTTGGTTATTAATTTTGGGTAATAAAATTATATAACGAGCAATAATCTCATGTTGATATATTTTATTCATCCAAGGGATAATTTAAAAGAAGTTAATTAAACACTATCGCATTCATCAATATAATTAATAAAACTAAAACGTATTCTCATTCACAACAATCAATCACCACTTACATGCACAAACACACACACACACACTTTCTTATTTATTCTGTTAAGCATGATTTATATAGTGTAAAATTATATAATTTGTTTGACCTTATTAATAGACTTTTTTTAATAAATAATATTTTATGTAGAGCTGAGGATTTTATAAAATTTAAAATGTAATAATAAGTGTTAGAAAAAACCATAATAATACATGAATTACATTTTTACAAATACATTTTGCTAAACATCTAGAACTTAAAAAAACGGCTAAACAGTGCGTTAATGTTTCTCTCTCCTGGAGAATGGTTACCCCAGGTTAACCCTGGGCGGGCACTATTGTTACTAGTTTTACTAGAAAAAAAATCTAATAAAACTTATTTTATAATATTTGCAATTTATCGCACACTTTCCGCTGAAAAAAGAAAACGTGAAAACTTTTAGAAACGATCCAATTCAAAGTCAGTACTTAAACTGAACCGCTTTCTTTTTGTACCATGAAGTGTGGATTGCATTAGGGTCGTAATGTTTGCAAAGGAAAACGTTATATGAACCATAGATAACTGTGTCTCTTTTACTCAAATGTTTTTAGGACGCATTCCGAAATTTTTCTTCATATTCGTCTTGAAATACTGTAAGTTAAATCTATTTTGCAATGAATATAAACAAAATGCGTGCGTACGATCGTGTTCCCCGTGAAGTTCTGTGGTGGATTTTGAAAGAAAAGAGCCTGCCTGGGAAGTATGTACGTATTGTATATTCCATGTATGCCAGAGCTAGTACTTATGTCCGGTCTGAAGCCGGAGTAACTGACAATTTCGATGTGTCTGTAGGCCTACACCAGGGATCGGCTTTAAGTCCCTTTTTATTCCTCTTAGTGATGGATGCACTTACTGCTGATATTCAAGAGGAAGCTCCTTGGTGTATGCTATTTGCCGACGATATCGTGATTGTCGGTGAAAATGCAGCTGAGGTTCAGAGCAGATTTGTGAAATGGCAAGAAAAATTGGAGAGGTTTGGTTTAAAGATCAACCTGACCAAAACTGAACACATGCAGTGTAATTTCAGTGGTACCTCCAATTTTTCTCCAATAACCTTAAATGGTGTTGTTTTGCCAGTCTGCTCCGACTTCCGGTACCTTGGCTCGCTTCTACAGGAAAACGGTGAAATTGATCGCGATGTGAGGAATAGAATGAATGCAGGATGGATGAAGTGGCGACAGGTCTCAGGGACAGTATGTGACCCCCGAATGCCCCTTAAACTTAAAGGGAAAATTTATAAATCGGTCATAAGACCTGTCGTAATGTATGGATCAGAAAGTTGGGCAATGAAGAAGATGGATGAAAGAAGATTGCATGCAAATGAGATGAGAATGTTAAGGTGGATGTGTGGTGTGACAAGATTGGATAAAAAAAGAAATGAGTATATAAGGGGAAGTATGAAAGTTGCGCCCATTGTAGAAAAGATGAGAGGTGCAAGATTGGGATGGTATGGACATGTAATGAGGAGGGATGAAAATCATGTGACTAAACGAGTGTTGGATATGAATGTGGATGGATATGTGACTAGAGGGAGGCCTAAAAAGAGATGGTTGGAATGTGTGAAGTATGACATGCATATAAAAGGAGTAGCGCCAGAGTTGACGAATGATAGAAGAGAATGGAAGAGGAAAACATGTTGTACCGACCCCACTTAGAGTGGGATAAGGGTAGGAGAAAGAAGAGATAAACAAAATGCATAATAATACACTCAGTTTTGTATTGTTTATTATCGATCAACGTAAAACATAGTTTTATATATTTTATCATAGAATTAAATTTTATAAAATAAATAAATAGTTAATTTATTTTAGTAGCTAAAGGTACGAAAAAATAGTCAATGAAATACATTTGCGATCCAGTTTAGTTTATTATTCGGCAACGACTTAAAGTGTGCGTCTTTACGACGTAATGGTTTAATAAAGCAAAACAATTTAGTTAACGTCTTCAATTGAGTCGCAATAAGAGTTCATGGTGGGCCTGCTGCATATCTTTAGAGAATTGCGGGGATATGTGAAACCTAACAATCCGCATTGGTGCAGCGCAGTTTTAGCTCCAACGCTGTTGAAAAAAGGACGGAGTAGGTCTATGCCCAGTAGTGGGAAAGGCCGTTGTGTAAAAAGAAAACATACCACAATGAGTTTCGTCGGTGAAATCACCGCAGTCGTTATCACCGTCGCAGATCCAGTCGAGTGCGATGCAAACGCTTGTACTGTGACAGATTGTTCGATTTTCGTGTTCGTCGCAAGTCGGCGTACACCCTGCTTCGTCTTCCGCATCAACGCAATCTACTTTTCCATCGCAACGTTTATTCATCGGTATACAGTGGCATGATACCTGTTTGAATTAAACAATTAAAGATATACAATAGTAATTATAAAATTCCTGTTGAGTTTGTTATAGTGAACGTGTACGTTTGTGTATGTGTTTTTACGAATCCTGCATGTATCGAGTATAAAAACGGATAGTCCACTCTATATTTAGCATTATATTTATTTTCAATTCACTTTATAGCGGATTATAGTAAAATTATTTTATTATCACTTTTGTATTATGGAACTCCTCAATGTAACGCCTAATTTTATAAATTAATTAAAGATATCGCTCAAGTTACTGAGCCGTATTACAATTATAAAATATATCTTTTACATGACTATTTGAAAATCTTGTATTTTAATTTTAGTGTTTAAATGTTTCACAAATTGATTAAATATTCTCTAAAATCCATTCAAAATTTGCGAAATAAATTAAATTACAATCCACTATATTTTATGAAAACAGAAACGATAAATTAAGAAATATTACAACTATTTAAAGATATCAATTATTTTAAACTTTCGCGATTCATACGTATCATATTCAATAAGTATGAAAGTTCGTGACCACGTACTTTATATGTATAAAGGTAACTCGATTTAGTCGCGATGTGATCTGTATTCTTATATATTAATTGATATCAATTATATTCACTAATATGCACTATCAAGTTTAATTAGTAGTATATAAAATAAAAAAAGCAAGTTAATCGGGAATGTAGCACATTTACAAATCAAAATCTCACCTGGCAAGAAAAGAATTCTTTGGCGCAGGGTATGTGGCAACCTCCATCATCTATATCATCGTCTTCATCAGCGACGACATAAGATCCTTTAGGATTAACGTGCATACGACCATTAGCTAAAGAAAAGAAAAGCACTTTAAATTTTTAATTTTTACCTTACAAAATTAGTTACATATAATTAATAATGTAGTTAAATTATGCAGCTCAACTTAAGTTTCTTATTTTTTTTTTAGATGGTGTTTAAATAGATAAGAAAAGGAAAAGGATTATAGCACTTTATATTATTCAATTACAGGTGCGATTAATCTGATTATATTTTAAATATATTCCACGAATTATACTCCACGATAAATAATGGAACATACAATTTAACATATTAAATCCAGGCTAAAGTATCAAAGACTACTGAGTAGAACTGAATTATTCAGGTTAATCACGTAACAACGTTATTAAACAAGACTAAAAGCCTGCATCTTGCAATACAGATTAAAATTGTATCAGGTCTATACTATATTACACTTTTAACTTTTAGATATCTATACCTATTATAAAACAAAGTCCCAAAAAGCTGTCTGTATGTAATCGATTTTCTCAAAATCTACTGAACGGATTTTCGTACGGCTAACACACAAAAAGATAGTGCAATACTTCCGGATGGTTTAGGTAAATAGTATGGTACGATATTATATACGGTATTATGAAAATTGTGTTGAAGTGATCGCCCAGTTGTTAAAAAACTTGCTTTCTTGGAGCTGGACACGTGCACTGCGTAAACCAGGAGAGATACGCTAAAGTAATGTAGTAGAGAATTGTAGATCTACAAAAAAGTCCACGACAGCATGTCTCTATCTCTCACGGTTAATTTACTAAAACTATTTTTATATTTTAAATTCCACGCGGGCGAAGCCGCAGGTACAGCTAGTAAATTATAAATCTGTCTCAATTAGGAATGAAATGTTTGATTATTTATTCGGGAAACGGCGTTATTAACGATTGAAAAAGCAATGGGTTTTAATTAGTTTATGGTCTATTAACTTACGATGCCAGGCGTCAACCCTTGTGTATGGGCTATGGGGTCGGAAGCCTGGTACTTGTATAGCCCCAGAAGCTCCAGCTGGAGGCTGGTAGGGTGGAACGCGGCCGATAGCAGATCGAGTGTCTGGGGGATCCGCTGTACCGTTTGTCACACGAGGTTGTAACAACGGTGGTACGAATTCGTCAGAGAGAGCTAAAAAAAAAAAGGCTTCGTAACCATGATTTATGTATAAAGGTTTGTAATTTATGTATTTTATTGTATTAGCTCCTACTTCAGACAAAAGATGCAGTGGACGGCAGATAATTAAAGTAATATTTGGCGTCAGAAATCTGAACTGACGCCATCATAAATGAATAATTCAGGCACTTTGTGCCACCTTCTTTGATAATATATGAGCTTATTATCCCTTACACACACGCACATAAAAATGCTTCACTCTTTTTTCGGTTAAACTTCATCTGTTTTTTTGTTAATCTGAGGTGCCAAAAGGATGATAAAATTTTTGTAATATATAATATCGCAGGAGTAGAAAATATTGTTATTTATTCATATTATTTTTAATTATAGATACATTGTAATAGCAAGATAATGTAAAATAAAATATAACAGAATATACACTTCAACATACAACAACTTCGTTTCTTGTCATTTAAGGTAATCTTATTATATTTGTCTGGTTAAGGTAATTGATAATTCAGCTTAAATAACAACTTCTTTGAGCTGACGGTTAGTGAAATTATTAGGAATGTTACGTTTAAAATTTAAAATTCTTACTGAATATCCATAAATTCGCCAAAATGGCAAACTGGGCGACGATCCGGACTGTCATTATGGCCGGTTTTGCTTTAGTGGCCCAAACTCGAGATCGCTGCATCTAGGTGACTTGCGCAGCTTCCGCGTGATTTATGACCCTTAAAGGTTGGAGCATGACTTTGCACACTACAACGCACTGCACGTGTATCTAAATAAAGACATTGATATTACATATATATAGGAGTATATTTTTTAAATATATTTTTTTCAGCATATTTAATTTGCCGCTGTGTGGTATTTGGCTAAGTAGAATAGACCACCCTCATTTGTTACCCGGATGTCGTAAAAGGCGATTAAGGTAAGTTGGCGTCAGGCTGGCGACCAATCGTAAAATAACTAGCCAAAACATGTAACAATATGTTTCAAACATGTTGTGCCGATCCCGATTTTGTGGGATAAGGGCAGGTGAATGGTGAAGCATATTTAATTTGATGATGTAATGATTGATTGACTTTTGCGACGAATAGAGTGAAAAGCTAGTGTTTTTAAACGATCCTGAATATTTACGTGCCAATGTTGTGCAAAACAAAAATTTCGTATACAAAACTAATAATTTATAGTCTTTAATAATGTAGAAACATTAACATATCTGCAGTATTATTTATCTTTAATTATAAAGTCCCAGAATGCCCTTGGTTCTTGACATTGCGATAAGTTGACACACGATAACAAACACTTGTCCTATGTCTAAAACTGGAGTCTTAGACATAGATGACCAGTTCATCGATTCAGAAATTAACACAAGTATTTTTTTAATGAATGCAAAAAAATTAATCACGGCGTCACTTATATTTCGAAGTAATACATTATTACAAAATTAAAAATATGAAATTCGTTAAAAACCGTAATGATATAAAAATGTTATCATTTTAATTAAATGATAATCACCAATGTAATATTTTTGGGATATGTATAATCACATATTAGACAAAAGAAATTAAAAAAATAATTAGAGTAAAAAACAATATATTATAATGTTATTAGCTATATGTGTTACAGTCAACTTACATAAACCGTAATATACTGTTAACCTAAACTTTCCTCAAGACTTACAGATTTGATTGTATAGAAATCCATTCAGTACATGTTTAGACAATCGATCACATACGAAGCTTTTAGGAAGTTTGTTTTATAATATGTATTGATTTTAATGTAATTTTTTATTAAGATATTTTCACGACTTAATAACAAAAATTGATCTTAATTATATTTATTCCTCTCAGTAGGCCTACCATGAACTTTAAAAAAAACGATTCAATTCAAATTCAATACCTAAACTCAACCGCTTTCTTTTCGTACTATCAAGTGTGGATTGCATTGGGGTCGTAATGAAAAGTAAAACGTTATATAGATAACTCTGTCTCTTTTACTCAAATGTTTTTAGGACGGATTCCGAAACTTTTTTTTTCTTCATATTCGTCTAGAAATACTGTAAGTTAAATCTATTTTGCAATGAATATAAAAAAAATTCATAATAATACACTCAGTTTTGTATTGTTTATTATCGATCCACGTAAAACATAGTTTTATATATTTTATGTTAGAATTAAATTTTAGAAGAATTAGATTAATAAGTTAATTTATTTTAATGGCCAATGGTACGAAAAAAAAGCGAATGAAATCCGGTAACGACTTAAAGTGTGCGTCTTTAAGACGTCATGGTATGAAAAAGCAAAACAATTTAGTTTACGTCTTCAATTGAGTCGCAATAAGTTCACGGTAGGCTTGCAGTTCTAAGTCTAACAATCTTAGTATTAAACATTAGAAAGGTTTATTAAAAATAGACAGACTAAAAATAGATATAGGTTGATCTGAACACATTTACTCGTATCCTCGTTCTTGCTAAAAAAGTTCTTGTTACACTAATCGTAGGCTTATGAGTGCGAGTGTCCAACAAATAATAAGTGTCAGTCTAATTAGCTGTATCGTTTGTTCGATGGATACATCTTAGGCTGGCCCCCCTCTAGTATAATAACTCTATGAATCGTTATATCGTTTTTATAGACGCAGCCATATTGAAAATTGACAATTCTATTGGATTATTGAAACGCATGCGCCGTCGCGAACTACTTGCTACTTGTTGATCAGGTTTTCATTCACGACGCAGCGAGCCGCGCAATTTACGGCTTAGGCCCAACACACATTCATATTGATGATGGCAGACAAGGATAGATAAAATTTAAGACATAGCCTAGTAAGAGAGGGAGCTCTGCAAAATTAGCATTATACCTTTACCTTTTTGATAGGAGATGCTTAGTTAAGGCGTTCCGGTCACTAATTTTAAAGAAATTAATCTTATAATGCTTAAAATAACTTGAGTACTTTAATTTTTATATGTAACAATTAAAGTCAATTAATCTACCATTCTATTTTGAGGAATATATTTTCGTACATATACTAAATAGCAAGAGTGATAAAAGAATGAAAAAATCTTTTTTTTTCTACTATTAATATGTTTTTTGTTAGTCATTGTGTAGAACAAAACGATATTAAATAGAATTCAGCTTAAATGAAGCATTAATAAAATATTGTATATATTTACTATAAATCCAATTTTTTGATTCTACGCTATTATTTGGTCAACCGTTCAATCAATGAAGCCAAAATCGAAACGTCTCTTGAATTTTAGGATTATGATGGAATAATTTTAGGAATTGGGAAAAATTAATTACACGTTGGCCTCTATAATGAGGAGGCTTCGAACTCTAATGATCAAGCAATTGCTTAAGACCCATTTCGGTTTTCGACTTTAAAAAATTAACATGATTTTGTTAAAAAAATTGAAAATGTTCTTTCGTCAAATGAATATTTTCAATTTAAAAAATCTTTAAAGTGTAGGTCGTTTTCAAATCTATTTTAAAGATAAATTAAATTGTACTTACCTAATAAAAAAATAAGCAATTCAAACGTGAATTGTTATACTGAATGCAACGATATAATCAAAGTTATTTTAAAACAAAAAATCGAAATATATTTTCGTTTAATCGTTTAAAATTTATATGATGGACTGATTGTTTAATAGGTTTCTTTGGACTGACAATATTTACCGTGTAGCTGGGAAACTGTGCGATCAATACGAGGGGAGCGCTGCGCGGTGCGCCCACGACCTCCCGCGCGACTCAACCCTCCCTGAAACTGAACTCCTGCCGCCTGCCGCCTACTCCCACGCCTAGGGTTGCCAACTGCTCGAAACGCTCTTTTACTGTTTTTCATTACATTTTATTGTTCAACAAATATAAAGCATACAAAATACTGTTTTCAGCATTAAAATGCTTGACACTATAAATATTAGATGCTATAAGTGTTTGAGAGTATCACATTTTTTTAAAATTTAGTCAATTGCAGAGTGCAGTACAGCTAAAAACAAATCACGCTAATAAAGTTTCATAATAAACTCAATTTTACATATTGGAAACCTTTTAGTTATAGACGTAATTTTAGTTTTAAAAGAAATTTAAAAAAAGGCTAAATAAATAAAAATATGTGTTTTTTGAAGTATTTAAAAACGTTAAAAAAATAAAGTACAGTTTATTTCTAGACTACTGTTTAATATTCTTCTCAGACAAAAATACGTTCATTTCCTTTAAAAAAAAGTTGGCAACCCTACTTATGGCCATGAAATCTTTTAGACCGTCAATCCGAAAATCGTTATCCCAAAATTTAACAAACATACCTCTTATATATTAATGAAGATAATACAATTGAAACTATCATAAACTTTATCATTTTATTTATAAAATACTAAACCAGTTTATTAATTTTAATTAAAGATTAAATGTGTATATTTAATAATTTAATTACTAAATATGTTTATTTTAAAAAAAGATACTTACCTTATAATATATACAATAGTTACTTACCGTATTTTAATTGGAAATACGATACAGCATTTTCCGAGCTAAAAAGCACTTTTACAGGTCAAATCACTTGAATCTTGTCTGTAATGAGTCACAGGGTGTTTTGGAAAATATATTTTTGTATGTTATTTTTGAGAAGCGTCGAATATGTGTACTCGTAACACGAATCGCAAGATACTAGGCGCTCTGGACCCTGGGTCTACCCCCCCGCGCCTCAGCCGACCCGCGCAGTCTGCGCCTGTTCAATGAATGGACCCGCCCGTACCTAGCTCCTATTTAAAGTCCCTTATAATACTCGCCTACATTCGTATTACATAGGCTTCTGAATAACAGTCGATGAAAATAGATGGTGTACTTATAAATACGTGATCTAAGCCGATATACAACAGCCTCAATTTTTGAATTGACTGCTTATTATAGAGCAGTGATTGTTATAGTATCAATATTTGAGTTGTCAATTATTAGGAAATCTCTTATTATATGGAATTATAATTTCAGATTTTTTTTTCAAATCTTATAAATGTAAGAGCACTATACATATTATTAGCTTTTTTTGTCTTTGAAGCAAATCTTGTGCTTTCTCAAAAAAAAATATGTTGGTTTCATCGAAAAAAAATGTTATGACAAAGAATGACTATTGCATTTAGTACAAACATTTTTTAATGCATCGTAAAATTGCTTGATTATTCATTAAACATGAAGAGATGGTAAAGCTTCTACCAACTAAAAATTATTTTAAGGTTTCCTAATACTCTTTTAAATCAAGTCGAAGCACGTTTAAAATAATTATGTTTATGAAGATTTTCATTATTAATGACTATTCAGAAGCTTTCATGTAGACATGAAGGGATAAAATATATATATCATTTATAGCTTCAGATGTGGGTTTAAGAGCCCTCTCTAGTAATTTTCCGTAACTACTGTGGACTAAATATTAGAAAATTACAACATGGTGCAAACAAAACAATTTATGGTATTAAATGTACCTCATACTCCATTCAACATTAAGTATGTATATAACTAACCCTTAAAAAAATGTTTATAGCATTCCAATCATTTGATAAAAGCTACACCTATTGATCTGTGGTAGAACTATTTCTGGTAGAACCAAAGTTGCCTTTAAAGCCTAAATGGTTGTACAAATAAGTTGAAACCATCGGTGTGTGACGGTTCCAACCTTACATACATTTTGGTAGAGTTATGTACTGAAGCTTTAGTATGTTAACGAATGTATATATATATATAAAATATTTGTTTGTCATGTTATATGGGTTTTCAGAATGGGTTTTCGATACCCGTTACATATCTGTAAATTTTTCATGAAAATATTTTTTTTCAAAATTTTCCCCATACATTTTCATTTTTCCATACTAAAATTTTCCATTGCGACCGAACGTCACGACAGTCGCGGGAAATAGATGTGGGTGGATGTCTGGCGGACGTTGCCGGGAGCGCTGCGGCCGAGCGGCTGAAAGGCGAAGGCTAACGTTTCCCGTACCAAGTACAGGGTAGCGCCATGATCACTAGCATATATTTAAAGCTTCGGCTTGCCTGAACGGTGTTGTGAGAGACTTCGGTCTTTTATCTCACAAAAAATTAATGTAATATTTTATTACATGTTACAAGTTTATTATTATTCTCGAACGCTTTATAGTGCCTGAATATAACTTGGTGAGGGTGACTTCGCTGAGTGGTGCTGGGCACTGTACCGAATTAGACTCTGGTGAGTACTGGAGTCGGATTGATGGTTTCAGGCCTGCAATGATTTCGGTCGTTGTAGCGAGCCTCGCCTCGGTCTGCTCCAGGCTGTGAATGTCATGATGGTCTTCAGTCTTGATACAGAGCAGCTAGAGTTACTTTAGTGAGTTTTGGGTGATACGGATTGAATTTTAGGCCGGTATTGATCTCCGATCTCTACTGTGAAGCCTTGTTTGATCTTTGGACGCCTAGGACTCCAGAAGTAGTGCTGGTACAATGTGGTTTCTTAAATGTTACTGATTGATGATTTGGCGTTGGAAACGATATCTGTTGTCTTTCAGTAGTGCCGAAATCACGACCGAATGTTGCTAGATGTTGTGGAGTCTAGTTTACTAGCCGAAGCAATGTCATAGCAGTGATGGAACCGAACTGTGGACTTTGTTCATAGTTTTGCATGGAGCGTGCGGGGTAAAACCTACATGTGACGTGTGATAGTCCTTCTGAGGGCTTCCCCATAGCTTAGTGTCAGTGATACCACGAATGTTTACGACATTATAGCATGTCATAGGGCCGCTGGTCGGGTCTTTATTAACAAGATTGCGGACTAGCTTTAGAAAGTGTTGCCTGTGCTATATCTCTATCTTACGTAGCTTGCTACGTGTAACAAATAAATAACTAATTCTTGTATGCCGAAGGTGCTATAAGCCAGAAGGACGCAGTACAAGCGGGCGTCGACACATTTTGTTATAAATATAGCTATTTAGCACAATAGTGCTAGCACTATAAATGCAAATAATTGAAATATAAAAATATAACACTAACGCTCTACGGAGTAATGAATTATTAAATATAATATTTGCCACCACGTGTGGTACGAAACATAAAACTTACTGTTATGTGATCTCTGAGGAGTCATGTGCAAACCTACAATTTATGCCACTACGTGTGGTATCAACGAATACAAAACCTGCTATTATGTGATCTCTACGGAGTCATATGCAAACCTACAATATATGTACCACTACGCGTGGTGCCAACGATTACAACAAATTACTGTTATGTGATATCCGAGGAGTCATGTACAGTTTTAGCTTCGTGCTATTGTGTTTTCCACTACACGTGGTGTCAACGAACGCGGAACGTACCGCTTGAAATGCTTGCTATTGGCAAGATGCACTGTCTTATTATAAGAATTGGTTGATTTATATCAACAATGAATGGCTTTGAGCCTCATCAAAACAATTATGGCTAACGCCAACTCAACAGCCACGGCTGAAATGAAATTTGGACTTAGGTCCTAGTATTAAACCCGGGCACACGTGCCTTATCTTGGACTACGGTCCTTATTTATTATTATTATTTACCCCATTCTCTTTAAGAGCAATGACGGGTGTTTATAAAACATATTATAAATAACCTGTGCTCAAGGGCACAGGCGCACTATAAATTGCATACCCTAACCCTACGGGGGGGGGGCTCATATCCTATGGACGGAGCTGACTATCTCTTCTCTCTTTATATTTTTCCATATCGGAAGAATATAAAAGACGGGAGAAGGATACCACATTACTTAACCTGCTCTACGGAGTTGTTTAAGGGTTAGGTGTTAGATCGAGTGAATGATCTTTCTGATGGCTTCAAAAATTATATTCATTTTTACATTATCTTGAACTTCCCATCGGGATGGTTTAAGGAGACTTACAGTATGTTACTCGAGTGATCCTTCTGTTGGCTTTAAAATACATTATTTCAGTTATTATTGACATAACTTTATGACCCATACTGATGGCAAACAAATATATAATTAATTATAAAATATCAAAACTAATATATCCTCTCTGATGGCTATTTATGAAATATTACAATAAAGAACATTCAACCTTCTGAATGTTCAGTATTTTTTTTATTATATGTCAAGGGTTCGATTCGTGTAATAAACATATGTATCGAACATAAAGAATCTGTTCATGTAATAAATATATGGAATCTGTTCGTGTATTAAATATATGGGATGCGTTCGTGTAATGAATATATAGGATGCGTTCATGTAATAAATATATGGGATCGGTTCATGTATTGAACATATATAACCTGTTTATGGGTCGTGCGATTATTGTGCAATAACTAATAATAATTTATGTTTATTTTACTGCTCTAATCTGATGAATCTGTGGTCTCTGACGCTCTAAAAGGATTTGAGTTATTACAATCACAACGTTAAATGGGTCCTAACCAACTAGACGAATCACGTGCCAAATATATATAATTTAAAGCGCTAGCTCTTATGCGCTTGTTTTATGTATTCCAGTGGTAGAGCGCGAGCGCTCTAACCTCATTTAAATAATATTAATTTACAAATATGATGAAATATATAGATATGTACAAAGGGTACGGGGGGGAAAACGTTACAGGTGGTTCTTATATCGCTTGAATCTAGTTTGATTTGAGACATGTCGCTTTAATAGCTTTTATTTCTTAAGCTTACATTACAAGATATATAAATTTATGACTGAATAAAATAAGAAAGTTGCGCCCATTATGGAAAAGACGAAAAAATGCAAGATATAAGATAAATAGAGAGAACAAGAAGGGATGAAAATCATGTGACAAAACGAGTGTCAAATATGAATGTGGATATATATATGTAAGTCGAGGAGGGACGAAAAGGGGTGGAAATAAAAACATATCATAATTTATAGGATTAGGCGTTACATTGCGGAGATCCATAATACAAAAGTAATAATGAAATTATTTTGCTATAATCCGCGATAAAATGAATAAAATAATATATAATGCTAAATGCAAAGCGATTTGCGATTTTGTCGTGGAGTCTTATCTCCATGATGCTTCAGTTGCGGGGCGAAACGATTGTTGAGTTTGTAATAGTGAACATGTGTAGTGCTTGTGTATTGTGGTGGCGGTGGTGTTTGTTTGTGCATGTGTTTTTTACTAATCCTGCATATATCGGGTATGAAGAAACGGATAGGTCACTATACATTTAGCATTATATATATTTTCTATTATTATATATAAAAACATGTCATTCCGACCACACTTCGAGTGAAATAAGGACAGAAGAATAATTACACTAAAAAGAATTTTACCGCAATAAATTTTGACTACACTGTATATAGAACGATTTTTAGTTTTATGATTTACCATATTAAAGTTCGCCGTGGGGTATCCGCCTGAGTAGAATAGACCACACTCATTCCTTACCGAGGTGTCGTAAAAGGCGACTAAGGTAAGTTGACATCAAGCAGGCGGACAGTTGTAAAATACCTAGCCAAATCATGTAACAACATGGTTAATACATGTTGTGCCGACCCCATTTAGAGTGGGAAAAGGGCAGGAGGATGATGATGATGATTTACCATATTAAAGTTTATTCAGAATTGTTATGGGAAGTTTTATAGAACATCTAAAAGTGAATAAAGTTACCTAAGAATAGATGTAATTATTTAGTATATATTTATGTACTATTATTTTTTATACTATATGTATATATAATAAAGTAGTATTATGTTTATGATTCGAGGATCAGTTACTTTTAATAATACTCTAAGACAATTCGGAAAAGTTCGATAATAATAGGTGAGAAAGAAAACACATTGTTGACAGTATTAATTTTTTTTTACCACATAATAATAAACTTTGTAGAGTAGTTTTATATTTTTCTAATAGAAACATCGATATTATTATCTACTTTGTTGTAATACTGTAATTTTAGTAATACTTAATAAAAGTTATTTACAAAAACTTATGAACAACTAAATTTTGAACAATAACTTTGCTTCGTCGGATCTTCCTTCGCAAACTATCGAGGAAGAAATTCCATTAAAATTCTTACAGAAAGTTGGAAAATATCAATATTTTTCTGCAGCGGTCTTGGCAAGTGAGTTTGAATGTGATTAACTGATAGCTGTACAAATATATATAGTGAGATAGCAGAATAAACTACAGTGGTACCTCGACATACGACTTTATTCCATTACGTAGCCTTGCTCGTATGTCAAAGCAATTTTTCCCATTGAAATTAATTGAAATGAATTTTTTTTTAATAAATAAATATATCTTATATACCAAATTTTCGTGTCACAATGTTAGTATACACATACAGACCATACACCTCCGAAACGGCTTGACCGATTTTTATAAAATGAGAATCAGCTATATTCTATACTGTCTATTTTTCATACCCCTAAGTGCTAAGAGTTGTCCTCCTCTAGCATTTTTTTATATATTTTGGTCAATTTTTTTATTATAATTTTTTTATAATATGCACTAGAAATTTCCTAGAAATAATTTATATGCCAAAACAACGCTTGCCAGGTCAGCTAGTATTATATAAAAACTATAAAGTCAAGTGCTTAATTTTCGTCACTGGTCTTCGCTTTTTTTTCGCCACGCCTTACTCATTTTCCCTTCAAATCAAATCCACCTTATGAAAAAATTCTTCGAAAACGAGGAAAACTAGTATACAAACTGAGGTCTAGTCTGAATTGGGAGAAACTGTTAAATGCTGCAAATGACCCCAACATGCGCCTTGCAGGTACCTAAAGTAAAGTATCGTTCTATCGGCGGCTCATATCTCAAAACACTTGTATATCGAGGCACTCGTATATCGAGGTACCACTATATATAAAAAATACCACAATCTCTCATGATATAAGTATCTAATTATTTTAATTCTCACTAAAAGTATCCACAAGTTTGCGAGATCATTATAAAACTAACATTCTAAACATCAACATTAGCAAATTAAACATAATAGCAATGTTATAATTTGTTTACTCAAAACATACATTTTTTTATATGTTTTTATAACCTAAGATCGTATCAAAATTATTCATTATACCCAAGTATTGTGAAAATTGTATCTGCATGAGTTCATAATAATAATCTTAAATAATAAATATTAATGATAACTGATCTATAGTTTTACAGATAATCTAGATAATTAAATGCACAAATGATAACTGTTTTCTAGACATTATTTCACAATACAGACACATACAGACGAAGATTAATATCTCATTAATCTTCGGGAATTGAGAGAAAATATTAAAAATATCTGTCGTACTGATAGAGTTTGTGAAGATATTAGGACTGAATATTTATTTTAAAAAAAAATTACAAACAAAATAATTACCAATTATAAATACCAATCTACGTTAAGTCATTGCCCTGTGTTAAATTAAATTAACAAATAGCCCTTCAACACATGAATTTATGTTTACAATTGAGGCTTTCCCGCTCCAAATTTAAGTGTCTAATAAATGGACCCATACCATAAATGATCGATAACTGTTTATTTTTGTTTTGGCAATTCTATTATATAACATAAAATACATGAAGCATGTTACATATATCACTTATTAAAACTCTCTTTTATCTTAACATTATCTTATATTTAATATAGCTTATAAATTTCAAAGTGGCCACATATCACACGAAATATAAAATTACTAACGCGCAGTACAAGCATACTATAGATTATACAATTCTTAATACGTAATACAAGTATATAAATTAAGAATATAAGCTATCTTTACTCCAGTTGTCTATAAAAGACCAAATATGAAGTCAGTGCATTCAACTTAAAAAAATATATTAATTAAGAAAGACAATTCACAAAATAATTTCATAATGTTTCATATACTGTTCACAATATTCAAATTTACATGAGTCCAAACTATTTCATGTTTGGCGTTGACTAAGAAAAAATGTTAAAACGAACTAATTAATTAATTTCCGTTAAGGTATTTCCAATACATATTACATATTAATTTTATTTTTGGGCTCTTCGTCTATGTGTAAACTTCATAATGCTAAATCTCACACTCCTCCATAAACGACAATTGTTTCAAAGGCTAACAAAGTTTAAGTTTCACGTATTTATATATAAAGATTAGCGGTAAGTTTGGTTAAATTTTATTAAATAACTGTCACAAGAATTTATTTTTGTTCTCATTTTGAACCTTAAATCTATATATGGAAAACGTTAATTTTTTTATTATTAGCGGATAATTTTAATTAACGTTCATGTTCAGAACATACAGAATCTTGCCTCATCATCCAGCTTTTTGCTTGGTTAAATAGGAAAACGAGTAAAGTACTACGTTGCCAGACTAGATATCGGCTTTAATAAAAGCAAATTATCCAATAGTAAATACGTGAGTTAGTTGCTATCTATACATAAAATATGACTACAACTTACAATGGTCTAAATTCAAAAGCGAGTAAATTCAATTTCTTGATGTATTCCTCATTTTATATTAAAAAACAGTTGAATTTCAAATGCATCCCATGGCAATTTAAATATACTTTGAGATAGTAATTATTTCATACTTATTATTCAGTAGGTACGGTACAAGTGAGAATAAGTCACCTTTAAGTCACCTTTGCGATTGGAAAATAAGCAATTTATTCTATTGCACTTTTCTCTTTAAGATTTCTGTTTCTTTAAAGTTATATGCTCGGTCCAAGAACCCAAGAATTTTCCGGTACCATACCCAAGCCTTTTAGTACAAACACAAATAAAACTTTCAATTATTTACACCTTAACGCCCGATTGTAATATTAATATTTTAAAGTATATCACTATTCACGTATTTTGACATTGTTACGTATATCTCTAAGTTTAATTATATCTACGACAAAACTTGAAGACATTTAATTAGTTGTTACAATAACTACGGGCTTAGAGTAATTTATTATATCGTTTTAAAATACTTACATTATAGTAACAGTATAGTAACAGTATACTATCGTATACTGTTACTATAATGTAAGGCATAATATAATGCAAGGACGTTAAATGTTCACGAAGTATCATTAACTACATACTAAATCTTTTTTCACATTACTTATACATTACATAGTATATTTATAAAGCAAATTAGGTAATACAGAAAGTTATTATACAAGTGGAATCGCGTTGTTTTATATAATAATATACAGTACAAAGATATCTGTAATTTAATTTGAATAAAGCGTCGAAATTTCAAGCCATCGTCTTGAAGAATGAAACTTTTTACTTTATTTTGATAAGATTGATTTCACTTTTCTTATCTGCAAATAAATATTAAAGACAAATAGTAAATCTTAATATATGAATCTATTTCCCGAAAAGAACAGCTTTTTCGCTCGCATACAACGTGACTGATTATCTTATTCATCAATTGAAATTATTGGCTTTGTTACAATTAACGAATATAGTTTTATAATGAGAAACAAATCAAATATTTATTAAAATCAATCAAAAATGTAAAAGGTCCAATAAACAGCGTTGAAAATTAAAAAACAAATTGGAAAAATCACTCGCGAATAAGTATCAATAACATTGACATCGCGTATCTTTGGCATAGATGCTTTTAACACCGTAGCTCCGCGTTTTAACGCGTGCATCATCTTAGGCTTGTTGCCGCTGTCTGAAACAGAAAGTTAATATTCAATCTCAAAAATATTTTGTATACAGGCCACAGATCTGTTTCAAAGGAACAGAATAGAATTCATCATCCTCCTGCCCTTATCCCACTCTAAGCGGGGTCGGCACAACATGTTAACATGTTGTCAAATGATTCGGCTACGTATTTTACGACCGGCCGCCTGCCTGACGTCAACTTACCGTAGTCGCCTTTTACGACACCTCGGTAAGAAATGAAGGTGGTCTATTCTACTCAGCCGGATACCACACGGCGGAAACAGAACAGAAATTGTTAAATCAATTTTGAGACATGACGAATGGGTGTGAACCTTAAGAACCCCAATTATGTCCCAACTTTAAAAATAAGTAATACATTGCCTTTATACTAACCTCATCATAATGTGAATATGAAGTTTATGTTGATTAATCCACAATGGTTCTATGTAATTAAGCTAATTAAATCGATCAAAACAAATTGATACTATTTATATTATCAATTTATATTATTTTAAATATGAAACACATTCATATAGTGTACATTATTAAAATAATAAGAACAAAGACTTAACTAGGGTTCACTCTTCATCTATCTCTGTATACAATACATGTACTCTGTATATAAGACTGTATACAGTACCCGGCAATAAATAATGCAAATCGAGGCTTACAGAGAGAAATCGGCTAGTCTGCTTCATATTGCATTGTCTCTGTCGCACAGACTGACGAACCCGTGTGAAACGTTACTTAATGAGTGACAGTGACAGCGCTCTACGAAACCGAATTGGCCGGCTGTTTCGTTCTAAACATCGATGTGCATTATTTAATGGCGAGTACTATACGTATCTTCCTTAAAGATTCCGAAACGGCTTGACAGATTTTAATGACATGATTAAAATCTTAAAACTGACCAAGCCAATAATTCTATAAAGTTTGGTGGCGATTGGAGCATTTTTTTTGTACTATCAATTACAGTTTTCGATGCGAAGTCGATTACAGCGAAGCGTTGTGTTTTGATGTTAAAGTTCAACTATTATACGTAGAAATTATTTGTGTAGTAACAAAATGCACAAATATCATGCTGCTATACATGTACTTACTTCTGGAATTTCTTGAATGTGGTCGAGTTCTGTAACGTAAGTTGGAGTAATCCCTCTGTAGGCGCAAAGAAGGTGGTGCTCCAGTAGTAGGTGGCAACGGTCGTGACCGAAGACTTGGCAATGGAGAGACCCTGCCGGTAGTAGTCGTGTACTCTCGAAGTGCTATTATTTCTTCTGGAGAATGGACGCCGCCTAAAATGTTAACACAACAAACATTTCTAAGATGTAATAGCCGTTGATCTTCTGGATGTTAAGTTAACGAAAGAATTCGTATATTTTCTTATCGGTTTGTTTATCCTCGTAAGAAAAAATTTAAATGTCTTGAAATATTTTTATTGATTATAAAGAAGCAATTATTAGATCTTTAAAGAATTTTGAGCTACAGATTCTCTATTATCTAGTGTAGGGTCGTCGATCGAACACCTTAGTACCTCCTTGCCAAATATTTTAATACTATATTTCTGCCCATTGCTACTTTAGCTTCGCGGCACAATGAGCTATATCAGTCTTTTTTCTCTTTTGATTTCATCACGCAGATATGCCCAAAACATTGTTCGCTCCATAGGCTACTAAGCGACTTTGATCTTAACGAAATTAAACAATACCGCTAAAATACTAAAATGTGCATAAAAAACTTACCACCAGAACCTTTTAGTTCCTTGTCCACACTAGCGCTGGTAGAGATTTGTTCGCGGTTTTTTAACTTGGCTCGTTTTCTCGCCCTCGCGCCCCAGTAGGTATAGTTTACCGCAGCGTATTCAAGTAATGCAGCGAATACAAAAACGAAGCACATCACTAGGTAAATATCGATAGCTTTCACGTACGATATACGAGGTAAGCTGCTACGTACACCCGTGCTTATCGTTGTCATCGTTAATACAGTGGTAATACCTGAATAGAAATAATATGTGCGAGTACATCACTCATAACACAATAGAATGACTAATAGATTTTCGTATACGGAGATTAAATCCTAGAGAATAAATTACAAACACACTAAGATCTTGCCAGTGAATAATCTGTTATACATGTAGAGAAATATTATTATTAGTGATTATCTTAAAATATTTTCCCAACGTATGTTCAATAATAATATTAACATGCGGTAATATTAAATCTGCGCAAAAAAACCTTTTTACAATAAAAAAGGCTGAAAGGCCTTTTCTAAAATATAGATACACTCACTAGGCTACTTAGATAGTTTGACTGCTACATATATTTCAGAAATTATCTAAAGTATGCTAATTATATTGCAATGGTTTACATTTTCATGATGTATTGTAAATAATAATATAAAATGCGTGTTTATAGAAACTCTTAGGTGATGGTCCCAGGTTCAAAGTTTCAAATAAGGTTTACGCACTGTACGAGTGCAGAATAAACTTTTTTTTTAATAAATATATTGGACATTTACACACACGGTCGCCCATCCCCAAAGTAACTTAATACTTGTGTTATGGGTGACGGCAAACTGACAAATATACTACAAATATAATTTTAAATACATACTTAAATACAAATATACACCCAGGTTTGAAGAACCAATAAATTGTTTATAGAAAATGTTGGCCCCCAGCGGGAATCGAACCCGCGCCACGCTGAGCTGAAGGTCATCTTCAGCTCCCCGGTTGGCTAGTGAGCCACTGCGCCAACGGGCCAGTCAAACTGTTTGGGATGATCTAAACATAGCGATAGATCAGATAATACTTTAAATTAGAATCGTTATTTAATTTTAATGATAAAAACCGGGGTCAACAGTTTGATGGCCTTGTTGGTATGTTGGTATAATCATGGTTAAATGGATATTTACTAAAATATTTTAATAGTATAAATATGGATCGCGTATACATTTTCCTGGTGTAATAATGTAAGTAAATGGAAGGTACATAAAAAAACAAAAAAAAATTTGCTGTATTCTGGTGACAATTCGAAAATAAGTGCCCTATTCATAAACGTACATTTTAATAGTAATGTATTGTAAACACCTTCATAGACAACACCGATTTTTGTTGCGTGTTAGTACTGGTCTATAAAATAAATTAAATTTATTGTTTAATATTTGTAATATATTATTCAAGTAAAAAAAACCTCACCTAAGGCAACTCTTGCAGAAGTTGCCTCGTGATTAATCCAGAAGGACACCCAGGAGAGCATCACTATCAAAATACTTGGCAGATACGTTTGAAAGACGAAGTAGCCGATATTCCTGCGTAGCTTGAAACTTAGAGATAACCGTTGATAGATGCCTGTCGCCAACTTCTCCTGAAATGTTCCACAACTCTTAATAGGTAAGCTTACCGTCTAACAATAGATTACGTAGTAAGTAATTAGTTAAGGAATTTCCGAATAACACGCGCCTAAGTTAAATCTTTTGTAATTTGTTTACCTTGACGATTAGTTTTAAATGGTGCGGTAAATGTAGTCTTAGGAAATGTAAAAGGAATGTAGAAGTTTTTATTTCACAAATTAGTATATAAATCGTTAGCTTTAGTACAAATAGGAATGGAGTTACTAAAGTAAGACGTTTTCAAGGGGTTCACGAAAAATCACGGGCAAACACCAAGGAATTTTCTATTTAAACTTACCTATGTGTCTAATTGATAATTACAATCTATCACACGCTTTTTGGTGAAGTAAAACATCTTGAGTAAACCTGCATATCTATACAAAATTCTGGGAATTGGTGAACGTGATGAGTCTTACCTTCAACTTTTCTCTCCAAAATCGTAGAGTGAAGGAATAGCAATAGACCGTTAATTTTCCTTATGTAACTATTATTACAGAGAATTTATTTATATTATTTTTGAGAACCCGTTTAGTGTGTAGTATATATATATATACGTACTTTTCTATCATTCGTCTCGTGACCCAGAATACTGAATTGTGGCAATTCGGCATTTTCGACGCCTCGCACTGGCGTTTCCTTCCAGTACATCACGACATCGGAAACTGTGTAGCCATCTGTATATCGATCATTACGTTAGGATGCTGGTAAATGGTTAGGTAAAAATTCAATTTTCTTTATCAAAAAAATGCATATATTTATTCAATTTTAATGAGCTGACTTGAACGGATAAACATTCACAAAAATGGGCAATAAATTAATATTTTCAGAAAGTTTTGTTCTTTTTAAAGATGTCATGCGTAAATATTTTTGACTTTTTATTAGCAAAGAATAAAAAAGATAAGAGTAAATTCAAAGGAAATTAGAAGAATAAAAGTTTAAATTTAGGACTTAGGATTCGTTTGTTAAACAAATAAATTTAAAAAATGTAACCAAATGTATATTATTCTTTTTTTAATAATAAGATACAAAATGCTCACGTAAAATTAAATGTGTGTGAATGGATTCTAAACATTTTGATTAACATTGTACACAATTATAATAAGAAATTGTGTGATTTAATGTCAACTAGTTAACATTTACTTTTTACTTGAGCAATACGATAGCTAAATAGAAGTAAAACTTTTTCGTAGTAACTTAGAAAGTATTCATATATTCATAATTCTTTAGCAAATAACACATTCGTTGAAATAATTACTTCTTTAACACGAACTCACTTTACTTAAATCTTCGAGTGTTAAAAATATAAACATAGGTTGCGACACAAGCTTGTTCCAAAATGATGAAATCAAGACATGTTCAAGATAAGAGAAATATATATAAATCTAAAATCACCAGACTTAGAATACAGCATTTTACTAGCAATTCAATTCTGGGTCTGAAACGTAGTTAGCATTAATTTATACAACAAATAACATTAATGGAAAACGCGACAAGAAAGTTTCACTTCAATATTTAACACGGCAACACGATATTATTGATTTATGCTTGCTTTAGCATAAAGCTAAGTCCGATGCAAGGCAAGCGTGAAGCCGAGCTATTCGTGAGAGTATAGAGTCACACAGCTTTCAATCTCGACGGTGCAATTCTGGCTGTCCAATGGATAGTAGTGTAGGTCCATCATACAGGCTAATGTTGCGGTGAAACGCATGCCGTACGTGACGCTGCCGTCGCCGCCCAAACGCACCAGTTTATTGCGTTCTGTTACGTCGTGGAGAAAGCTGCAAGCGATACAGATGTATTAATAAAATTTTTCGTCTTGAGATCGTCAAACATATGTATACTAAGCGGCAATAAATAATGCACATCGAGGCTCAGAGAGAGAAATCGGCTAGATTCTGCTTCACAGACTGACGAACCCGTGTGTGACAGTGACAGCGCTCTACGAAACCGAATTGGCTGGCTGTTTCGTTCTAAGTTCTCGATGTGCATTATTTATTGCCGGGTACTATATATAGTATGATCGTTAAATACATGTATATGTATGTTCCTACATGGTGTATATTAACCTACTCTTATATTACTTTAATTATTGATATTTTTAAATAGAAGCATAGGTATATGTATTCGACTGGCCCGTTGGCGCAGTGGGTAGTGACCCTACGTTCAGCTCCGCGGGTCGCGGGTTCGATTCCCGCCGAGGGCCAACATTTTCTATAAACAATTTGTTGGTTCTTCGAGCCTGGATGTATATTTTTATTTAAGTATGTATTTATATATTATATATGAAGTATATTTACCAGTTGTCAGTCATCTATAAGTAACTTAATACATATAGTATTAAGTTACTTTGGGGACGGACGACCGTGTGTGTAAGTGTCCCATATATTGATTTATTATTTATTTTTTTATATCGCACGCTTAGTATTAAAGTGACCTAATTCAAAAAAGTTGTTTTATGGCATATTGAAATATATCGTATAGTAAAAAAGACATGGGTGAACAAGAAAACACTAGTTTTTTACGTAATAGTTTGTAGCGGGATTTCATAGATGTCGTTGAAATTTGGCTTACAACGTATTTAACTCAATGGTGCTGCTGCTTAGCTGACTGCAGTTAAAATATCACCCAAATAATCTTCAATTGTGCTTTATGTAGTGGCATCGCTTTAAGATATTTTGATACTTAGCCTTAAATGTCATACGTATGCTCATAACATCCTACTCCAACGTGTATGAATTCATCTTTACGATCAATTTCAACAGTGAATATGTCAAAAGTAATAATAAAATTATTTTGCTATAATCCGCGATACAGTAAATAGAAAATATATATAGTGTTTAATGTATAGTGGACTATCCGTATTTTCATACCCGATACGTGCAGGATTCGTAAAAACACATGCACAAACCTCCACCACTTCCACCACAATAAACAAGCACTACACAGGTTCAATTGCAAAGCTTTGCGATTTTGTCGTGGAGTCTATCTCCTGATGATGCTTCGGTTGCGGGGCGAAACGATTGTTGAGTTTGTGAGATTGTTCAATATTATGGATCTCCGCAAAGTAACGCCTAATTCTATGAATTAGTGAATATGTCATTAATCAGAAGAATATGAAGTGCAACCTCACCTATTTTTATCATTTGCAAAGAATGTGTCTGGCACCCAAATTTTATCAGCGAAGTCGCCAGATAAGGTTAGAACTTCTTCTGGTAATCCAAATCCTAATCTTTCATCCTTCCAATATTGATTTAAGTACAGAGTTATAGTGTAATCCTGTAAATGTATATATCGTCTAAGTTAAGACTCACAACAAGATGTATTTAAGATGCTCGCCTATTTACTAACAACTTAACGCTTCTTCATATACTAAGTTTCTGAATTGCCAAAGTCCCATTCTAAGTGGAGTCGGCACAACATGATACAAACATGTTGTCACGTGATTCGGCTACGTATTTTACGACCGGCCGCCTGCCTGACGTCAACTTATCTTAGTCATATTTTACGACACCTCGGTAATAAATGAGGGTGGTCTATCCTACTCAGCCGGATAGCACACGGCGGAAAGTACTTCCCAAAAATATTTAAAAAAAAAAACAAACAAACAAAACTGTTGTCTTAATGATAAACCGGTTAATGAGCTACACTTCTATAACTGCTTGTAACTAAGAAAAATTGAATAATTCTTCGTCGTATTACTGATTTTTTTATTGGTAAAAGTATGACTTTAGGGGCGCACTCTGGTTTCATCTTTTAGAATCGCGCATGGAAACTGATGAATTTTATAATAACAAAAATAATAATCTTTATTTAAGACTACGATAGTCCAGTTGTTAGTAAAGTACCTTAAGCCTAAGTGTAAGTAAATACAATTAACTTATAATAACTTAATACTACTGCTACCTAATTATGGTTCGACAATATTTTATGATTTTACCCTTCTCATTACTGAAATTTTTAACATACACTATTCTAATTGATGCACAGCATTGTCATAGCCTAGCGGTGAGACCGTGTGACTCTCTTAAGACGATCATAGGTTCAAACCCCAGGCAGACATCAATGAGTTTCTCTATTCAAAACTTATGTGTCCAATTGATAATTAGAATTTATCACACGCTTTTCGGTAAAGGAAAACATCTTTAGGAAAGCTGCGTCATCATCATTCTCTTGCCCTTATCCCACTCTAAGTGGGGTTAGCACAACATGTTACAAACATGTTGTCACATGATTTGGCTACGTTTTTTACGACCGGCCGCCCTCCTAACGTCAACTTACCTTAGTCGCCTTTTACGACACCTCGGTAAGAACTGAGAGTGGGCTATTCTATGCAGCCGGATACTACACGGCAGATACCTTAGTCACCTCTTACGAGACTTCAGTAAGAAAGGAGGGCGGTCGATTCTATTCTGCCGGATACCACACGGCGTCTTTAGGAAAGCTGCATATCTCTTTAGAATTCCAGGGATAGTAGCATAGTATATTCCAGCATAGTAGGTCATGGCATGGAAGCCTATGCCCAGCTGTGGGATAGTAACAATCCGTTTCTTTCTTATTGTTTGTCGTTAGATAATAACTATGCATAATATATTTATATAATTTTTTTGGTGAACAAATAAATTAAGTCATAAGGTATCAAAATCCATACGGTCGATGATAGAATGCCTACATCGAAGTGTTTCCGCTAAAATCTAGTTTAGTTCGTGTAAGTTATTAGCATATTTGTTTACATTAAGCTCTAAGTACTGGTTGAAAAATAAAATAAATTGAAGTCCATCGATTCCCTGAGTCAGCTTAGACCTCGGTCACCGACGACCGATACGTGTCAAGTGTTCACGGCCTTGGTCTGATTTCGCTATTAAAAGCATAATGAATTACAACGAGCAATCGAGTACGTCCCTGTTTTGACTCAAAAGCAATCTTGTTAACAAAGTGTTGGCTTGTCTAATTTAATGCTTCTGAAACCGGATATGACGGATTGTTCCCTCGGTCGTGCTAGACCGACGTTATAAAATAAAGTATAAAGAAACCTTGACACACTTGACATAATGATAAATTTCGCAAACTTTAGTTTCACAAACTGTGAAAGTAAAGATTGTACTTGACCACGAAAGCATCTTATATGAGATCGTGTGTGGTAACCTCGAAAAAAAAGATTTGGTATTCTTAGGTCGCTTTCAAGATATCATGGCATCCCTATCTGTATAATATAAAACTATATTATGGTAACAGATGTGTATGTATCACGAAATGAAACAAACACATATTGCACATATTTCTAAAATAAAGTCTAAAGCGTCGAAATGAATTTATTTCATAGCTCTCTTCTTCTTTGATCGCATTTTTTTTGTTAATTTAAGAACTTTGTTTAAGTTTTTGTGAAGCGATTTTCAATTACTATCTTCTTAAATATACGCTCATATATGACAGTACGGAGGAAATTTTTAAGTTAAAGAGTTAATAGTTCACTGTTAGATAGTTTAAAATTCAGTTTTTTGGACATAGCCAGTTGCTAGTAACGATCGATGGCTTTAAAATCTCGCCACTATCTAACTAGTTCTACCTTAGAACACTGCTATAAAAGATGTTCCAGAAGTATCTCTACGTCATCTTAAAACATGATGAATCAAAATCACCAACTAATTGCTAACATCTGAACTCAATTGGACGTGAAAGCAAACAATTTAAAAAACTAATAAACTAGGGCCCCAAGCTTTGTATACGACATGTATCCAACAAGACTAGTACCTAAAAAGCCTAACTTACACCTAAAAGCATTGACATGGACCTTCTAGATTGAGGTTTAATACGGTTCATAGCTGTTCAGTCAGAATCTAAGCATTCCTTAAGTCCTATGAGTTTAAGACACTATTTTAAAGCGAATAAAATTGTATTCAATTTCAAATTCAGAATATTCTTTATTTAAGTAAACTTGTAAACAAGTTTTTTTGAATCGTTAAATCTACCGCTGGTTCGGAAAGCTGTTTCTACCGAGAAGAGCCAGCAAGAAAATCGGTGGTTGCTCTTTTCAAATAAAATTCTTATAACTAGTTACATTTGGTTATTACTCTCTTGTACAGGGTAGAGGAGAAGCTATATCCACGCATTTTTATCATTTATATAATCCTCAATAGTATAGTTTTTTGTATCAGCCTCCCTTTAACAGCGCTTTTAAACAGCTGTAGTGGTAAAGATAAAATCCATTGCGGCATTTTACGAGTGTTATAGAATCTTATACCCAAACCCAAAAATGACTTATTTACTTTTGCAAGGCGCAAAGCAGGAACCGCAAGCTTATGTTACTACGGTTCCTGCTTTTCTCTTATATACATCGCCAATCCTTTTATCATTATATATTGAACTTATGCACAAACATTTGATTGCTAAAAATACACTGCGAAGCCAAAGAATACCTATTTCCTTAAACTTCTCTCTCAGGGGATGACACGGACTTAAATTGTAAATACCACGTATGGCTCTTTTTTGTATTACTAAATTCTATCAATATTCTAGAAACTTACCATATTTACTTCAGAAATAGCATCAAAACTAGCAATAGTTAAATCCATGCCGACGTAGAGCGGATCGCCTGTGGAGTAGTAATAATATAAGGAAACATATCATATGAGGATTGCCGACATATCAAAACAAGTTTACTGAGCGTATTCAATACTCAATTTAAACACCGTGTGAAACGCAATAACCTAAATCCGGGAGAATTTGTTGACTTATATACATATTGAGCATAAGCCTTTCGTGGTAAAATTGCAATATTATATAATTCTGATATCTAAACACACGACTTCGTATATGTTGATTTTCTTAAAGCCTTTTCTATATCCGTTTTACGTTCCTAACGTTACAATCGGACTTTTAAATAATTTATAGAATTAGGCGTTACTTTGCGGAGATCCATAATACAAAAGTAATAATAAAATTATTTTGCTATAATCCGCGATACAGTAATTAGAAAATATATATAGAGTTAAATGTATAGTGGACTATCCCTATTTTCATAGCCGATACGTGCAGGATTCGTAAAAACACATGCACAAACCTCCACCACTTCCACCACAATACATAAACACACAATACACGTTCACTGTCACAAACTCAACAATCGTTTCGCCCCGCAACCGAAGCATCATCAGGAGATAGACTCCACGACAAAATCTCATAGCTTTGCAGCTTTGTAGTGCTTGTGTATTGTGGTGGCAGTGGTGGAGGTTTGTGCATGTGTTTTTACGAATCCAGCATGTAACGGGTATAAAAAAACGGATAGTCCACTATACATTTAGCACTATATATATTTTCTATTTGCTGTATCGCGGATTATAGCAAAATAATTAATAGTGAAATAATATATATTAAAAACTAGAGTGTATGACAAGACTTTGTGCACGGTTTAAAAACAACGGAGAAAAAGCGGGGAATAATCAGGATCACCCAATGGAACCTCATTAAAAATCCTCAGGGTTGCAGCGTACATGTTATAGACTAGACATTAACATATGTCACACTGAAAAATAGTCAATAAGGTTATATACAAGCTGGAGCTTCAACAAAAAATCTGTAGAACTTAGGTATTTTAATATTTCGCTAAACAGTATTTAGGTATTATTTCAACATACTTTGTATCTTCACCTTTTTTCGCATACTTATCACAATTCACATATTAGTTTATCATAAAAAGCATCTAAATTGCTACATTAAATGTCCGCTACGGAACGTGACGTAACGATATTTAGTTCATAATCGCACTCTCTTATTCTGCATTTTTTTTTCATTATCAAAATTTTATTGAAAAACATTGAGCAAAATTACTACTAAAACACACTAAATTGATGTTGCAGATATAAGTAGTTTCCAAAAAATACAACATAAATGCCATATATTTCAAAAATGCTCACCACCAAAATTAGGGCGTAGTCGAATGTCGTAGCCATCTAGTATCCGAGTGACAGTATGGGTTACGTTTTCCAAGCGATTCACCGCTACGGCTCGCTCGAGTCTACGGAAAAATTAATTTATGAGAACAGAAGAAAATATAAATGTAAATTTTCACTATACCATATACACTATACCACAGCTCAGCGAAAGCCCTTCTCTTGAAAGAAAGCACCTTCCCAAGAAAGTGATTGTAGCCCATCACCTATCACACTGCTCCGATGCGGATTGACAGATTACACATATCCGAGAAATTAATTACAGACATACAAATTTCAGCACGATATCTTCCTTCGCCGTAAGTTGTATGATAAATTGTTACAATAAACGGGGTATTTATAACAGGATATTATCAATGCCGTAATGAAATGAAAACTTTAATAATAAATCAGCTCAAAATATTATTAAACCTTATTCTAATAGCAATATAGTAGAACTTATAGTGGGATAAGGGCAGGAGAATGATGATGATGAGTAGAACTTCCGAATATAGTTATAAATAAAAGTTCACATTGTGGGTTCACTGTAAGAGGAGAAGATTACTTTCTTTGTAAAGTAGATTATAAATTAAGCAGAAGTTTTTGTATGGAGAACATAACATACTATACCCTGCAATTTGAACCAGTTTTCCTTTAGTAATGTTCACGCACTCTTGGCGTTTAACCATCAATAATACGCGATTCATATAAAACAAACTAAGTATGAATTAAATTCATTAACATTTTAATATTTCTTTAAAGTATATAGCAACATTGATAGAATAAAACAGGAAATATTCTACAACAATTTAACATTCATAAAGTCGGTTTAAATTATAATTTTTGTGTTGCCTCTAAACTTTATTTATCACAGTTTAGTTAGTTTTAGTTTAGTTTCGTTTAGTTGCTTTTGATAACAAACCATCAAGCTTACTAATTATTTAAACTAACAACAGAGACTCTTTCCTAACCTATGCTATAGTTCCCATTGATTCAACATCGAAAGAGCTATTAATAACAATACTATGCAGTCTTCTGTCATTTTTTTATTTTATAAAACAACGAATACAAACTACAAATATTAAAAGAAATAAAATATAGGTAATATAGTAAAAGGACATGTGGGTAATAGCCTATAACATAAAAATACGCAATGTGACGAAAGTGAGATGGCAATAGGCAGAATATTTATATAGAAACGATTGATGTTTTGGTTCTTCGATATTCAGATACTTTTAAACTTTATTTCAAAACCTTATATCTTGAAAGAACTAAAACTACTTTCTTTATATAAAAACAATATATAACTCAAGTATACATGAACAAATTTGTATTAAATTACACATTCCAGGGTAAGTCTATTCAAATGAGATTTCTGCCGGCTTAGGCAGAATTGCCTGAGAATTCTCCAAATCCAATGTGAAATTAACTTAGGTGTCGTTTAGGTAAGCTATTAGACGACGGGATTTGTAAGTTACTCCCTGTTTACTGTTAGAAATCTTTTAATTTATAATCAATGATAAATTTACACAACCATTTTAAATTTATTTTCTAAAGCAATCTTTCTCATCCGAACGTTTCGAACGATATACTGGGGTCATCAGATCCTCAAAATGTATTCTTTTAATTATTTAGAAATGGTTACTTTTCCGTGGCATCCAGCATAAAGTCTTGCATTGTAAACCTTTATAAATCTTCATTTAAGTATCTAATATTTAATAATATTAGTGTAATTAATTATCTCAGTACAAGCTGTGATAGCACAGCGTTGAGACCTTGCGACTCTTTCGAGGGGGGTCACGGGTTCAAATCCCGGGTAGGCAACGGGCAGGGCTTTTCTGTTAAAATCTTATGTATCTCATTGATAATTGCAGTTTATCACGCACTTTTCGGTGAAGGAAAACATCGTGAGGAAACCTGTATATCTTTAGAGAATTTTGGGGACACGTGTAACCTACCAATCCGCAGTGGAGCAGCGTGGTAGGTCTTTGCTCGAACCCTTTCCTCCAAAAATGGAGAGAAGAGGCCTATGACCAGCAACTTTACTTTCTGTCAGTACAGTTTCATGAAGAATTTTTAACCTACATAATGAAATAACATTTTTATTATTTTCTTATTTTCATTATTATAAAACTTTATTCCATAAAATGTTCGAAAAGGCCTCAACTAATGATCACATTGTATTTTATTGGTAAAATCGCTGATATAATGCAATAAGGACGTAAAAGTAGCTCTTTTCGTCCCAGTGAAGATCATACAAAATTCAATAGTAATGTAAAAAATCAGTAAAATTAGACAGAACCGAGGGCAGCAAGTGTGAAACTAGTAAAAAATATTCGAACAATCCTGATAAGTAATCACAAATTTTTAATGTACTTTCTTTTACAGGGTTAATAAAACCAGGGATTCTTTAAAGGCGTTTAATCAAATTTCTAAAAAGAAAACTATTGCAAATCGTCTGGTGCTACTTAATTAATCCATAGCAAAATGGGAACATTTATCAGCAGGTGAGCTGTCTATTCACTGACAAAACTGTTTGAATTCTATACTATAGAATAGGGGCAATATTTATAATTAAATTTAATATGTGTTACTCCAAGTCATAAAATATGTGCGTGTAATAAATATTAATGGGGTTATAGTTAATGTTCGCATTTAATTTCGATTTTCCTTTATTACTCACGGAACTATTAAATAAATATCAAGTTAAATATCGATGCTTTTAAAATAGAAAGTTGTAGAAGAAAAAACTACCGCCGCGATGCCGACGGCCGACGGCATCGTGATGAACTTTTTTTTGATGAACTAGATTTCAGTAAATACATTATTAATAGTAATATTTGTATTTGATTTTTTTTAATCAAAGTTTATTCATTTATAAAGCGCTTATTTATTTTTGCAATGTTACAGAAACAAAATAAATTTAATTCAGTTCATATATTTCTCGTCATATTAAGCGTTAGGCTTAATATATTTATTTACTTTATTGAACTAGAAACATAAAAATAATTTCTGTTCAATAAAAAAAACTTAGTTCACAAAACCTTTTTCAATTCATCACGTAAAAGTAATAAATAGCATTATAAGATATCAACAAATCTTTTTTTTATATAAACTCAATTAAAATTTTAAACTATTATAATATTTTAAGATATTGTCTAGTAAGTTTTTATCAAACTTTTTATACTTACTTGACTTGAGCTAGTGACGTGATCAGTAAGAATAAAAACATAGGCAGCGCTACGGGATGCGCGTGCAGGCGAGCTGGACGCGCGGGCTGATCGCGTCGCGCGCTCATCGCGCGGAGAACGCGCGCGCCTCACGCCGCATCGCGCGATCACCGACACCCCATATCTCCCACTTTACATTTTTCACAGTGTAAAAAATATTAACCTTATTCAAACTTCATTGCCGATAGGTAAAGAGTTGCGAGTCGCAACGCAAGTTATCTCAGTGTGTGATCGCAAGGCGTGAGCGGCCGCGGCGACTTCGGCGCGCGGAGTGCCGTCGCGCGTGCGCCACGCCTCTACAATGGACCTTACTTTCAACTTTCTTTACTCCTGTATTTTTAACGGCTCCTTTATAGCCCGCCCAAAAATGTGCCATTTAATTCCTTTGTAACCGCTCAAATTATAGAAATCTTTGTACGAATACTGATGAGATGTGTAGTGCAGAGCGAGGTATAGCTTGCTTGCAACTTGTCTTTCCGCCCTGGTCTGGTACATTTTACTACGAAATAAGATTTATTATGGATCATTATAGAGTTATATTCAATAATTCGATTATTCAGTGATGGTGAAACGATAAGAATCGAAAATAAATAAGGAATTCTTAATGTTTACTTAATTTTTGGATATGGAATTCCTGTAAACAATATTTAAATGAACAAATGAGCGGTTAGATTTTGTTCACCGATTGTTTATGAATGTTTCAATGATAAAACTTTCCCTCTTCAATTAAAATATTTTTTATTTACAACCTGTTTCACAACAAAACATATGTTTTAATAAAATTTAGCTATACTATTATGACATAAAACAAATAATTAAAATTTAACCTCTATCTTTATATCAACAATATTCGTTACGTACATCGAAAATATCATAGATCAGAGAAAATAAATTTAAGCTACAGCTTTTTTAACTGGTTACGTTTACATCTTATTTAATAGCATTCAATTGAAATTTATGTTGACGTATTTCGTACATTCTACATCAAAGCGGGTTTGTCTTTTGATACAAGGGATGGGAAATAACGTACACGAGCTTATGAAGCAAACTCCGGTATACGTAGTGAATGCATGTTGGAATTTGTTAGAATGCGGTGGCAGCGCGGTACAGGTGCGGAAGTTATTTAGCGAGGCGGCACCGTGCGTCCGCTCGCAGATTAGGCATGTCGATGCATCGCTACAGATAAATATGAACATTTCACACTTTGCTTTTCGTCGCTGACCTATTCCACTTTACTATACTTGTATGGTGCGATACTGCACTTAGGAAAATGGAATTATCGTCATTATTGCCGAATTCTCTATTACGGAAACTATAACAGAACTGCTTTGCTATAATCCACGTGTGTTAGGCGAATGTGTGCATTACGAATTTGTCGTGGACCCTACCCACCTGAAGATGCTTCGGCGCGATCGTAGAGATTTTGGTGGTGGTTACTGTATTGCTTGTGTGCATTGTGGCTGGTGGCGGCGTCTTGGGATACGTGTAGTGCATGCTTGTCCTGCATGTGTAGTTTTGCCTGCTTCATACACTTAGCATAACATACATTCGCTTAACACAGGCGGATTATAGCAAAGTAGTTCTGTTATAGTTTCAGCATCACTATTACTTAAATGACCTATCCTATTTTATGTTACGATTTCTTCTTTTTCTAAAGGTTTTCTGATAAAGATTGCTTTTAGCAATAAGACAGCCTTTGTACTTCTTATTTCTATATTTAAGTTTCATTCAATCATTCATTCTTCATTTATACGCTTTTTATGTTTGTGCAATAAAGAATTTCTATCTATCTATCTAACCCCGATCTATATAGATGTAATATTCGACCACGCATACGTTATATCATAGATATTCTACATATCGACTTTTATAACATCATCATTCTCCTGCCCTTGTCCCACTCTAAGTGGGGTGAACACAACATGTTTTTCTCTTCCATTATCTCCTATCATTCGCCAACTCTGGCGCTACTCCTTTTATATGCCTGTCATAGTTCACACAATCCAACCATTTCTTTTTAGCCTCCCTCTAGTCACATATCCATCCATGTTCAAATTTACCACTCGTTTGGTCATGATTTCTTTTTTAACACGATTTCATGTTAATTTTAATAAAATACCTTTAATTTACAGAAGTTGCGTTAGGCGCTACATTTCTCTACATTACCCATAGAGTAATTATAATAAAGAAAGGGAGCCAGCTTAAAATGTATCCATCGAAAAAAAAAAGCGAATGAAGTACCATATCTATCTATCTTCTTTATGTGTGATTAGACAAAGATAAGTATAGATCTCTCATCGACTTTCTATTAATATTTGTTGGATACTCACACTCGCAGTGCTCTTCTTCTCTATGTATAATAGATCTATGATATTGCCAAGTATCTAGTGATTTATCATCTGAGTTGTCGATGGGAAAGTTTTTATACACCGCTCTTTTTATAGTAATTAACATTGTTTCTCTATTCTAGTATACTCTCGTCGGTCATGATCCATCACGTTAAGTTATCAAACAGAAAAATTAATTTAGATCACTCTGATTGACTGTCTTTGTTTACAAAGACGAAGGTTCTTATTAAAAAAAAGTATTTAAAAAACATTCGATTAAAAATCATATTGTTTGTTGGATATAAAATCCCGAGTACAATGTTTGATGTTTCTGATGTCTTAAAACGTTCCGATTATGGTTTATTTACATTTTGAAAAACTATTATACATCCATTAACTATAGATATATAAATAATCAGTCATATATGGGTAGTATTCATATACCGCTAAGAGAAAAAAGAATTAGACATTGACACTATGCTTTCCAGATTGTATTTGTATAGTGAACTTCCTGATAGTTTAACAACAAATAGAACAAATGTTTTTGTATGATATTTTGAAGTATCATGATTCCTATGCCCTCATCTCATTCTAAGTGTCGGCACAACATGTTGTAACATGTTGTTAGATGATTTAGTTTTTGTTGGTATTTTACTGCCGGCCGCCTGCCTGACGTCAACTTACCTTAGTCGCCTTTTAGGATGGTCGTTTCTACTCAGCCCGATATCACACAGCGGGTCAACTTACCTTAGTCGCCTTTTGCAATACCTCGGTAAGAAATTAAGGTGGTCTATTCTACTCAGCCGGATACCACACGGAGGTCTATAAGATATTAAGTAATTCATCAAATGTTAGTTTGTTCTAATTACGGTTTATGAACAAAAGCATATTAAGGCAATAAAGAAAATTGATTCTGTTGTATAAAAGTTCTTATAAGAATAATTCTTTTAGTAACGAGAATTTTTCATATAAATGGATTGATTTCATATCATGTTTTCTCCAAACCAGTAGGTTGAATAAAAAGATTTTATCGTATAAAAATCGCAATCCGCTAAGACCCGTCAACAGCGTCATTGGCGCGTGAATATTGTGTAGCAGGGAAATGCTTAAGAAATAAATATGACCTTTGTCAAAATATAGTCGATAATAAAACCTGGTCTAATACAGCAATTTTGCTTCATGGTGTTTATTTGTCCAAAAATTTGAAAAAAGAATTGAAGACTGAAAACATGTTATTGCAAGGTAGGATTGTTTAAAGTTTATAAAAATGTTTAAAAAAACCGATTTATCCGACTTGGCGCTTCCTTTTGCTCACTTTATTGCATCCTTTGTATTAGTTTAGAGTGCATAGTGTGGAGTGTAGAGTGTGGTATCCGACAGAATAGAATAGACCACCCTACTTTCTTACCGAGGTGTCGTAAAAGGCGATTAGAGTGGGATAAGGGCAGGAGAATGATGATGATGTATTAGTTTAGAGTGTATGTATGTGTATGTTTGTAAGCGTTGTATACGAGTATATCCGAATCTTTTAAGCTCTATTTTGACCTACTTTGTCAAATTTATATTCATTATATATACGAAAAAGATAGAAGAAGCCTCATGGCACAATTTATAAAAAAGACTAATAATATACACAAATAATACTAATATTTTTCGTTTATTATTTATATTGGACCTTTATTAAGAATTATTATTCACTTTTTAAAATACTTTTACTGGAGCGTGTTTTTTAAACTTTTTATAATTATATCGTAAATATCGATAGAGTTTATGATATAACTACTAATAATAAACCTTTTTTGCAACAATATTGCACTATCTACTAATTCCAAATTTATCTTTAATCTTATAAGCATATAATCGTTCAGGATCAGGATGTCCAATCGCAAGCAATCCGCCAACCCGACCTCCGAGGAGTACGATTACAGGAGACGCTTCCAATCTCTTAATTCTATTATTATTACGGACGACCTAAAAGGATTGCCATGAAGCTATTAAGCCATAGCAGTTAAAGTCTTAGGAAGACATCTATGAGTTTTCTATAATAACTTATGTGCGTAACTGACAGCTTGTCACACGCTTTTCAGTTGAGAATTTTTTTTTTAAATTTATTTACATATACTTACCGTTCGTAAAAAACAAATGAACAGTTAGTAGAAAATAGTACAAAGGCGGACTTATCCCTAAAAGGCATCTCTTCCAGGCAACCTTTGAGTGGCAGAAAGAACAAGAAGTGAAATGCGGTCATTATAGAATGAAAGAAAAAGAAACAACGAATACTTTTGTACTTATGTATACTAGATAACAATTATTGATAATGTTATAATATTATTATATTTAATTTCCATAATGTTTAAAATTTGATTTTTGGTCAATTAATAAGCTAATTACGCTACTGACTTTTGACATTTTGAGTACCTAGCACCGTATAATTTGTGAGATTTTTTCAGGAATGAGGTAGACCTAATCTCTGACCGTCTTTCTAAAGACTGGGACAGTTGCCCAGCTTTGGTATTATATAAACTGTACTAATCGGATAGCGGTGATTTTTCCCCTTACCTTAAATCAACGATATCACCTTAAATAAAGAAGGGCATAAATTCAGTAATGGTGTTAAAGCCGTAATAATATAAAGTAAAGTGCGACGTGCTTGGCAGGAGTAAAATGCCTACTTGAAATAATGCGGTCGTTTACTGTTGCTTGTATTTTTGCTCACGGTCCTAATGCCTTTTGGAATGACTCAATTTTAGTTTATTCAAAAGCACATTGGGATATTCTTTAAGTATTAATAGTAAATAATTTATCAACTTTTTAAATAATTTGGGCAAGCTTCCGAAACTTAATATGCATACTACTAGTAAACTAGGGAATTTTCTATATGAAACAATATGACAAAACGTAAACGAACCTACTTTATACTTGGCTTAATGTTTTATATGTGTGTGTGTGTGTGTGTGTGTGTGTGTGTGTGTGTGTGTGTGTGTGTGTGTGTGTGTGTGTAATAAGGTAATGTTAAAATAGCTGCAATTGTATACTATTTTTTTTCCTATACCACAAGGAAAATAGTTTTTCTTATGTGTTAGCCAGTGTCTGTATCCGTTATATTAGCTTTAATTGTACATAATTTTCTACGACATGAAAGTGCAATAGACAAACAGGCAGACTTTTGCATATGGATCTATGTATTCTACCACTTCTGTTCTTCATTATTTAGTAACCCTGATTTTTCGTTATTTTCCTTAAGTAACAATCCCTACGTCACATTAATAAACTGTGACGTTCTCGGCTTTTGGTATAACGTGATTCAGATCATTATCTCGTTGCATGCGCCAAAAAGACGTTAGATAAATAATCTATTTCAAATTATATTACCCCAAATATAACGGAGAGAGAGTTTAGCTGTGAAATTGCAATTAAGCCAGGCTTCTGGCATATAATATTTTGGCTATTGTTCCTCACACGAAATCGTATATTATTATGTAAATCCCGCATACTAGTTTACATTCCATTCATATTGGAATGTAAATTGGTAAATGGAAAATAATTTCATATCTCAAAGCTTTCATATCTTCATTTCATATTGAAGTTCCTACGACTTAATGTCAAAGCATCCTTTATTCTTATAATACAATTTACATCATTTTATCTTTTGATGAATAGACAATCTACTTTAATGGCTTACCGATATTAAATTCTTCGCCTCAAATCGCTATATAATTCCTCCTTTTACTAATATAAAGGATGCAAATTAATCATTATTTAGGGATATCAGACAAAATCAAAATAGTACAAAATATACATATACGTTTGCAAAAGTTGATCTGATTTACGAAGATTAAAAAAAGCTTTTAGTTTCACAACTCTAAACCCAAAAGTTGGATTGAATCCTGAATATCTGACTCGTCTAATCAAACAATGAACTATTTAAACTTTCACTACACAGAGGCATGTGACGAGAAAAGTAGCGGTTTGAGACGATTCGTTTTTAAGCAGTAGAAGGCAATAACGCATGCGCGAACTGTGCAAAACGAAGTAAACGGAGGCTGGAACGCGCGAAGACGCTAACATCTCCGTCACCCGACAATAATAACTTTAACTATCGCGTTTGTATCAAGTTGTAAAATAAAAAATTCCTAAAAACTTATCCAGTACAATGATGTGTATTTTTTTCAAAAGTTTCATCGCTCTTGCTTTTTGGTAAGTCTCTGTTTCACTTTTTGGGTAAAAATACAAAGAAATTACATGTAAACTTTTGATTAAGTACTTTATTATTGCTATGCTATTCTAATATTGTAGTCAAATTTATAATTAAAAGTGTCATCGAATCTATGGTCGATTGTTTTATGTACTAGTAAGCGTCGTTAAATATGTTTGCTTAAATTATACTATACAATACGGTATTACATCAATTTTATTACAGCTTTAAACACACTTAATACATATAAAAATATGAATATAAGAATCATCTATCTAAGCACATCTACGGATCTTATTTTCAAATTCTATACATATGTGTTAAGATTAGAACAAATCAAGTTATATACGTACACTGAATTCGTTTATAATTCAATTAAAAGACATGTTTTTGATTCCTTATTAAAATCCAGTAAAAGACTGCATTGTTTACAATACGCAGACCCTCGTCAAATGTCACGTCCACGTCGCTTGTTCATTTTTACTTTAAAGAATATCAAGTTTCTTACTCATTCTTAAACAAAATGGTAAGCGCTAATAGAAATTAATGGAATATCTCGATTTACAAAAGTTTACTCTTTTGATTGTGGTACAATACTCATAGTGACTCGTACATACTTATATTGACATCAGATAAATTCAATTTTTCAGTTCAGTGACAATATAATTGAAAGACGCATCTGCCACTGTACATTTTATTTTTAAATCGTCTTTATACTATTCCTATATAATTAACGTTATACGATATATATTATACTTACGACTAAGTACCAAATATACCTATGGTCGTGGACTATATAGACTACACGAATCTGAAAAAATATAAGATCCTGCCATTAAATTCTACATTTAAAATCCAAAACCGTAGAGTCCGCAAAAACTCTCAAATCAAACGAAAACTCTTTTCGAACACTTAACCAAATATGGGATATCTTACTGGCATTTCCTTTGATATTTTGCAATCGCTTCGTTTGCCACACTTTTTAGGTATTTCAATCTGCAATTATCAACTACTACTCTACTTACTTTACTGGCAGCTCTACTTTAAAAAATCACTTATATGATCTTTATAAAATTCAATACCTTGACGATCGATAAGAAAACGTAACTAGTAATCAATGCAATAACAGCTTTCGAGAAGAACGTATAAATCTTGATTGAATACGTTATAGACAATCTTCTCCTAACGACACCCAGTAAATTGGAATAAAATATAAATCCAATAAAAGTAACGCGTAACGCAAGGCTGGGCGTAAAGTGCTCACTCCTTTTTACCAAAGTCAGTTACCTTAATGCCAACGTTTTAGAACAGATTTACCGTCCTAAAAGTGCACTCATTTGTCGAGATTTACCGTGATTCTGATTAAAAAGTGGCTTTTTGTTCCTGAATCGTGCTACGAATTTGGAGTAGAATCCACTGAGTCATGCTATTGATCTAAAAGTAAGTTCCGCGAATAAATACTAACCTTAATACGTAGTATGAAAAGATTAATGCCAAACTATACTTAATAAAATACAATCGTAAAGCAATAATATATTATAAATATTACATAGATATTCAAATTCCACTACGTGAATTTGAATATCTATGTAATTCTCTAAATCTATGTATTTGAATTTTGACCCTTCCTTTTTTGAGTATCTTAGATTGAGATTCAGGCTGGTATCGATATCTCCCTTTAGCTCCTCGTAAGTCTCCAATGTGATTTCTGTACATTTCTGTTCCTACACCGACCTTAAGATGACCAGGGTCTAAGCATTTTGAAATAGTTATAATATGCATTTTTTTATATACGATAAGGCCTGGCTGCTATCCCGCCTGATGGAAAACAAAAGCTCAAGGTGCCAATTGCCAATAAATTGCCTATTCAATCATTTTTTGAAGTTTTGCAAATGTAGGGAATGTAGATGCAGGAACGATCAAACTTTTTTAAAGATCGTTATGTGCTATTTAGATAGTAACTAATGTAAGAAATGTATTGTAAATGTTTTTTTTTTCCTTTTTAATGTTTTCTATATATCATGTATGCGTTTTGGTTTTAGCTGTAAGTGTACATGTAATGAATAAATAAATAAATAAATAAATGTTACAAATTTGTTGTCACATGATTTGGCTACGTATTTTACGACCGGCCGCCTGTCTGACGTCAACTTACCTTAGTCGCCTTTTACGACACCTCGGTAAGAAATGAGGGTGGTCTATTCTATGCAGCCAGATACAACACGGCACCACATTTGCATTATATGAAACTTTGAAATCATTACAAATCAGTTACTGTTATTAAACAAAAGCATGCGTTCGCAAGCACGTTCGCTCCTTTGTAACGCACACACAAGAAGGAAATGATTAGCATTTTTGGTTTATTCAAAATCAACTTTAGCAACATTGTATGACACAATTTTTATTACGTAAAAGGTATCAAACTTTGTTTTGGGTATGAAATAGAGTTGATGTCGGCTACGATGTCTTTGTAAATATAAAGTTACGATTATTAGGAATAATTTGAATTTGATCCATACTAAATTCTCTTTTGTATAGGCAGTAAGCGATATGAAAGATTTCACTTGATTTCACTTGATGATGTTGTATATTATTATATAAATAATATACATTCAGAAAACCCAGCACCTTAGAATTTTTAAGAGCACTAAACTGGTTGGAAACTATTAAGTTTTACTCAGCCTTACCTAACTTAAATTCACTCTGTTCTGATTACTTAATGGTAATCAGAACAGAGTGAATTTCAAAAAGATTTCAGGACAAGCAGAAATCGCTGACAATGAAATAGTGGACGAACATAATAAATAAAAAAATAAAGATAAAGAAAAAATCCTTAGAGAGCAGAAGATGAGACCTTAACTTATATGTAGAGAATCTCGTACGTTTCAATGTGCTCAAAGATTTAAAATAACACCTTTTATATTAATCTTTGGAGATGTAGGTTCCTTTACGAAACTCTTCATTTCCAATCTTATTTTATTTAATATTATCGTTTGTATCATGTCCAATTTGAACGGAACCTTTTATTTTCTAAAATATAATTATCATTGGTTTCGAAATTTCATAAATTATGATACATTTTGAATAGATTATACGTGACGTTGATTCTAAAATATTAGGTCCTTACATATGAAATTGGCGTTTTCTATGGGAGGAACATAAAGTCGTTTTTTTTTAATGAAATATATTTAATTAATCAAAGTATATACCATTGCTATGTATGCACTTTTGCCATCTCATAGGTAGTTCATTGATCCCCTTACTAAAAAAACCATTCGGGCGGGAATCAATAAAATCTTTGAAGGCGGTTTGGACTGCCCCATCGGAGTTGAATTTTTTTCCTTGCAAGTAGTTATCCAAATGGCGAAAAAAATGGTAATCTGTTGGAGCAAGGTCCGAAGAGTACGGTGGATGTCTAAGACATTCTAATTGAAGCTCCTCTGATTTGGTAGCCGTCTGTTGTGCAGTGTGTGGTCTAGCGTTGTCCTGAAGCAGCAGTGGCCTAGAGTGATTGACCAGCCTCGGTTGTTTAGCAGCTAGCTTTTCCATCATGGTTTGCAGTTGCTGACAATAGATATCTGCCGTAATCGTCTGGCCAGATTTAAGAAAGATGTAGTGAACGACACCGGCACTAGTCCACCAAACACTTACAAGCAACTTTTTTTTAGTCAATTTTCGCTTAGGGCAGGATTTGGCTGGTTCGCCAGGGTTCAGCCATTGTGATGAGTGCTTCCGATTATCGTAGAGGATCCACTTTTCATCACAGGTAATGATTCGATTTAAAATTCCTTCATTATTGTGCCGGTTGAGTAACGTAACGCAGCAGTCGACGCGCGTTTGTCGGTTTGCTTCACTCAATTCATGAGGTACCCACCTTTCAAGCTTTTTCACCTTCCCAATTTGCTTCAAGTGAATTAGAATAGTTTTATCACTAACACCGGAGCCTGCAGCTAACTCGGACGTGGTTTGCAATGGATCCGCTTCCACAATAGCCTTCAATTCTTCATTATCAACTTTGGTCTCCGGCCGTCCACGAGGCTGCAGGTCGAAATTTCCAGAACGAAAACGTTGGAACCAAAAACGCACTGTGTTTTCTTTTGCGACACCGTCACCATACACATCATTAATCCTTCGAGCCGTTTCTGCAGCACTGGTGCCACGGTGGAACTCATACTCGTAAATAACGCGATATTTCATGTTTTCCATTTTGTAAACAGAGTGACACAAAGAAAAAACAAAAGAAGAAAAAACAAATGAATTAGGGGGTTTGAAACACAAATGCATGAGTAAATAGCTGTATGAATTTGAATTTGGAATTCCTAACCATAAAGGTAATATTTGAGATCAAAGTGGCCAGTACGACAAAAGGCCAATTTCATATGTAAGGACCTAATATTATATATTGACTAAACATGTGTTAATCTGGGTGTCCTAATCAAAGCTCAGTAATATTTGCCCGTTTTCTCATATATGTAGTAATAAGAGAGAGATGTAAGCAAATTGAGTAGCTAGAGCAAATAGGATATTCTGATTGCAACGAGTTCAAGCAAAATTAATTTCATGTCGTATATATAACTTTCGTATATATAAAATACAATGTAAAAAAATTAAGAGAAAAGAAGAGAACTCATTTAGAGTCTTTATCACGAAGCTCATTGTTTTTGATCCAAAATTTACGTAATTTAAAACGGAACCTGACCTAATTCTTACTTTACGGTTTTGTCACCAGGTAACATGAAAGCTTTGCTTCCTCACATCTCATACGTACGTGTGGTGTGATTTTTTTAACAATCGTCTTTGCCGTTCCTTTTAAGCAACACTTAAAAGGGAACTTTAAAATGAGTGTATTTCTTCTTATTGCTGTATTTTAGATTTATATCACAACAAGTAAAGTATCGCCTGTTAAATTGCGTTGCTTCTTGTTTGACATTTAACAAATAGAATCTTTTATAGAAAGCCTTAAAATTACAAAAACATGTTTTTTGAACTTGAAGTACCTAACAGAGCGAAAGACTTTAAATTTAAGCCAAAGCTTAGGTTCCTATTTAAGATATAAAGCCCAACTGCAGTACCACTCACATCTTTGAGCTGAAGTTCTTAAATTACTACTTACATTCGATCATATTTGGAGACGAACAGTTACAATTATGTATAATATCTAAAATGGCCATTGCTTTGAGCTGTTGGAGACACGAAGAGATGGCCTCTCTATTCAATGAGAATTTTTTAAACAATAACGCTCTAAGTCAACATCATGATTTCATGGATTACATTTCCAATTTTGCTCTATTGCTTAAACATTTATCGAAAAATAATAAACAAATATTTGTATAATTTATATAATTTAAATTAGTTTGGGGACGGTGCCCGCCAAGGTGCTTAAATTAACACGAAACGACCTAACACGAAAAAGACGGCATTTTTGTAACGATATTAGGAGAAGAAATTTTAATAATTGAATCCTATTCAGTGATACGCTTATCTTTAATTTCTTGGGTAAGGTTAACTCTGAGCGATGGAAAGCCACTGGTTTACGAAAATGAATATTAAATTGACGCCAATAACATTTTTCAGATCGGTCTATTAATGACGTAGAAAAAACCTCTTTTTAGGACGTTTAATAACGTCAATGACATATAGGATTATAAAATGCGGGTTTCAAAATTCTTAAAAGAAGTTACAACAAAAATTATAAGTATTATTAAAGGATTTCCTTATAACATGGAAAATAACGTGGACTAATAACTTCTAACAGTATGTGAATTGTTTTTCTCCCATCGCTCATTGTTAACACTTGTTAATATTGTTAGAGCGAGGGTATTGTTTGATAGATTAGGATACATCTAAATAGAACTTCGAACATAATACATACGTATGCTTTAAGATATAAAATACCATGATATCTAATTTTGAGAATAACTTTAACACTTGATAATTATAATTCTACGCTTTGTGCTGTTTTACAAGTATTTAAATGTCAGTAAGAATATGTAGTAATTATAATTTTACGATTCAAAAGTGCTTATAAAAATCAACTTAAACAAAGAATAATTTCTTTATCTCTAGAAGGTTCTACGCAAGCTTTTAATGTAATTATAATCATCTTATTCCTAACATAGATTAAAATAAAAGTAAAGTTATTGATTGATCCGTAACAGGAAAATATTTAAAAAAATGGTATGGACGTTGCTTAATTAATGTGTAGCTGCAAATTAAAGCGTTATTTCTATTTAAATTGGAAACTTCATTTTTCATAAACGATATTGTAAAATATTGAACAAAAAAAATGAACTTTGAAGCTAAAAGATATATTAAAAACAGAAGTTGTTATGAATGGAATATATTAGATATGCGCTTCCACACAAGGCGAAGAATCTGTACTGTTGCTTGGATGATATACACACAGTACATATCTCAAACAGTAAGCATGTACGACATGAGTGCTAGAGCGGAGTTGCGTTGCACAGGAATTCAATAAAGAGCCCGATATCTCTTGTTCGCCCGAGGGTGTTAACTGAAAATATCACGCCCCTACGTGCTTATCGCACTCACGATGTTTACAGAAAGGACCTTTCGGAGTTTGGCCCTAAACATTTTAAGAATATTGAAATTTACGAGGCTCCTTTGAGTATTTGTCCGAGTTGAATGTGTCGATTTTTTTTTATAAATAAATAAGAGGATTTCTTGCCGGACGCCTGAACCCTCATTTAATTATCTTCTGAATCTACTGTCCATTAGGTCTTTACTTTTTTCCTTTGATGCTATAAACCTCGATAAGAAACCGCGCTTTATTCAATTTCTGACAATATTATTAATGCTACCAACTCATTAGTTAATATTACTCTGTGATTACTATATTACTATTTCTGTTTGGCTTACAGGCTTCATAGAGTGATTATACTAGAGTAAAAAGTGCCCTTTTACAAAAAAGATAAATAGAGTAAAAGCAAATGAGAATGTGTCATTAGACTAAGATAGGTATACGAGTTCCATCTTCCTTATCATTTTTTTTTTGTTATTATGAGGCTCTCACTTACAGGCCTGTCTATGGTACCCCCCTCTAGTATAATAACTCTATGACAGGCTTACTAAAGAACTGATGTTTGAAAACGCAAATCAACAAAAAAATTTTGCGCACTGTTAAAATCAAGATATTATTTCATTTCATCACCTTTATGTAATTTTACATATAGGTAAGTATGCGATAGTCTCGCTGCTTTATCAACTTCACTGCTCCAAGTATTCTATCTAACAAGGGCAGGTCAGATGCTTGACAAGCTGCCAATGACTCGACGAAATGACGTCTTCAATGTCAACCACCACTTAAGTTTAACTATATTCTAATTCTTAAATGTAGCTTATAAATATGGTTCTGTTCAATTTAAGTTATATTTATAGCCAAAAATAGCTTAGCGGATTCATTGTTCGGACGATACATTTCTTACTATCAATAACTGCTACGAAAAATTGCGACAATCAATTGAGGACATCAAAATTTATTGTCGAATTCAGATTATTTATTTATAAGGAAGCCATCGTGATATACAATTAATTTTTTATAATTTTAATTAATACTAATATACATTCGTAAATTACACTTTGCTAATATATATCCCACTTGAAGGCTTACTAACTCAGCATATATAATAAAATAAACGATGGCAAATAACCTTGAGCTCACTATATCAAAAAACAAAAAAATAATAAAAGAAATAGAAAAACGAGTAATTACAATAAAAAAACTTCTTATATAAATAAAATATGATAAAAAAATACTTATATATATAAATACTCCACTCTAAGTGGGTCGGCACAACATGTCACAAACAAGTTGTCACATGATTTGGCTACGTATTTTACGACCGGCCGCCTACCTGACATCAACTTACCTTAGTCATATTATCCGACCCCTCAGTAAGAAAGAGGGTGGTCTATTCTACTCAACCGGAAATCACATGGCGGGTCAACTTACCTTAGTAGCGCCTTTTACGACACCTCGGTAAGAAATGAGGATAGTCTATTCTACTCAGCGGGATACCACACAACGGGTCGACTTACAGTTAAAAATGTCGTAATCCACTACTTTCGTTTTAACACTATTTAATTAAGCGTTAAGGTTACCGCAAGCATTCTTTCATAAGTATATGAGTTATATCAAAATACTAGTTCGATCACTAATTTCAAACCACAATTCGGGACCTTCCAATCAAGACATTGTTGATCAATAGTGTCACGATGGGATCAGCATGCGAAGGGTCACTATAATCAATCGAACTAAACCCAATAATACTCACGTCGTAGGCGTTGATTGCTATACAAATCCTTGTGAAAGTCACTTTATTCTAAGCGATTTAACATCATTTATGACAATATGTATATATATTTGATTAAGTACGGCTACGATTAATTGAGTTCATATCACAATCTTTCCAAAAGTTCGAAAAGCAATGTGTTATCATGGAGTCTATCTTCTAATCATGCTTCGGTTGCGGGGCGAAACGATTGTTGAGTTTGTGATAGTGAAGGTATGTAGTGTTTGTGTATTGTGGTGGCGGTGGTGGAGGTTTGTGCATGTGTTTCTACGAATCCTGCATGTATCAGGTTTGAAAACGAATAGTCCACTCTACATTTAACATTATATATTTTTTCTATTAAATCTAAAGTATAAAGTAAAAAAAAGAATTGTATAAACTAAAAAACTTCTGAAATAAAATCACATTCATAAAATCACAATTCAACATAAAAGTAGTTATTGTGAGCTAACTGTGAGAGATAGAGACATGCTATCGCAAATTTTTTGTAGTATTTTTATAGATCTACAATTCTCTAGTACATTACTTTAGCGTATCTCACTTGGTTTACGCAGCGCACGCGACTAAAGCTCCCAGCAAGTAAGTTGTTTATTAACTGCGCGATCTCTTCAAAACAATTTACATAATACCGATATATGTATTATTTACCTGATCCATCCGGAAGTATTACACTATCTTTTGGTGAAAACCATGCAAAAATCCATTCAGTAGACTTTAAGAAAATCGATTACATACAGCCAGACAGCTTTTTGGGACTTTGTTTTATAATAATTATAGATTAAGTATATTTTAAGGCCTGGAATAAGTTTAAGTCAAGTAGATTATAATTCCGCAGTTGTCTGAATCAAACTTTGAATATCACTATTAAATTATTACTCGCTACGAGTGGCACAGATGTCGGAACTTTGCCTTTTCTTAGAACACAAACTATAATTGATATTAAAAATTCTGTTTATAACTTAGTCTTACTATTTTTTATATTTAACTTGCATCAATGTTGACCAAACCATTAAAAATTGACAGAAAGAAAGTAAAACCCAGTTGTTTACCCATTGCTGGGAAAAAGCATACTCCCTTCTTGAAGAGAGCGTTGGCCAATCAGAACCACCATTATGTTCTAACGCGGTTTAGCAGGTTACGAATACTCCGAAATACCTTAAGTAAATTAATGTTTTGTAAAAAAAACTCTTTTTCTATTACGTCAATATATAATATATCATTTCTTGAATAAAATAAAAAAATCATGGCGAAGAAAATATAACATAACATACATAAAATCGTGTCTAAGTTGGTTGTTTTACAAAGGACTTAATGTTTTCTACACCGGAGGCTACCCTTAAACCGCCCCAAATAAATGCTGAGGTTGGGATGGTTGTTCTAGATACAAGGAATTTACCCTTTCATGTAAAAAGAAATACTATAGTCAGTTTGCCCGTACCCATCTGTGCAATGGCCTAATTTAATTCAACAATAGTTACGAGCTCCTTCAAATAGAGCCTTCTTCATCTTCCGTCATATTGCGCTCAAATAAAATATGATTGTATTGTTACTTGGACATGAAGAGAACCATATTATTATTTCGCTTTTTATTCTGGAATCTGGAAGTTTTATTTATTTACAAACTCGCGAACGCCTTGGCTTCGCACTAATATTAGAGCATAAATATATTGATAAGTACATACTTATTTATTATACTACTTAAGTATAATTTAAATTAAATTAATAAGTTTTTTTATAAATTGTCTCACTTCGTAGGTTATCTCGGTATCTCTGTCAATGGAATAATGATAATAATAATGGAATAAGTTGACGTTTGTACACTTTTTATATGTTTTTGTAACGTTTTTATGGTACATAAATAATATTAGATGTGTGAGAACTGCTCTTGATTTAATTTGTGCCCGTTCTTTTTTTATTTGCGATATCTTCAGAAGTATTCATTTAAATGATATAATGTAAAAAATCATAATTATCATATAAGCATTTCATGATTAGTATAAGAAACATTCGTCGATAAGAGGTATTCTATTCGTGTCTATTGTATCTTTCCAATTACTGTGCAAACGTGATTTTTTTAGAAGTTAGGATGGGTATAGTAAACATGATTGCGGTATTTTCTGTAACTCTATCAATAGGGAATATCCGGCCAAACATTGTTTTTTATATCTCAAACAGATTAGGCAGAGTTTTCGATTAAAGCAACAAGAGGCATGATGTCTTGAACAACTGGATTATAAACATAAGAATTACAACCTTAAACCAAAAGGAGTTATATGTTTTTCACGTCAAGTCAATAAAATCTTTATGATAAACTGACACATTATGTCAAAACTTACTACAACTGTAGGATCGATATTGAGTGTCAAATAATAAAAAAATAATATATACTAAAAACAATTATGACTAAATCTATGGCTTAGCTAAAAATTGCATACAATCTCTCGCTTTTTAAACATGTTCATAGAAGTCAACTCAATAAGGAATGCGATAAGAAAAGAAAAACAAGTCGTCGATCAGCTTCAGAGATGAAGATTTGTCCTATGAAATGAGACATTTGGGATGACACCATCAGCAACCAATTGCCAATGGACAAATATTACCAGAAAAGCTCTTCATGACTGAAACAAATTTTTACTTATTGATTTTCAGAAACTTTCCTATTGCCTTCGATTACCTTTTAGAAATGTTCTCCCGACTCATGGAGAATGAAATGACCAATGCATTAAAAATATAATCGTAATGTTAGATCATTTAACAGAAATAGTCATAGACATTCATACATTCATTGAAGACAGTGATTCTTCAACAACTGGCGATATAATTATGAATTATTACTTTATTTTCATATCTTTTCGATTATTAGAACACAGAGTTATTGCGCTTATAAGATATTCTCAATACGAATCATGATGATTAATACTTACAAATGTTGGAGTTACAATCTGTTTTAGAGAAATATCTGCCATATTTTGGGCACGCTTTGATGGCTCTCGGCTATATTCTCGAGCAATCTCAAAGTTTTGGACCCCCTTTACCAAGTGGCGTAGTGCTCCTCGGGCATCTTTGTGTACTATCTGATCCTCGATCCCTGTCTCCTGATCGGCCTAGTGTACAAATAATCAACCTTGTATTCCTTTTAAGCAATTTTTTAATGTTTCTATACGATATAATTAGATCATTCGAATATGACGTGCCACATGTATATGAACTCGATCAGTTTATGGGTTAAAGTTTAATGAGTTAAGTGTAGAGGCATAAATTATAAATTCAATTAAAAATTAAAGCCAGGGACATTTTTTTTTTCAAAATAACCCTTTGTAATTTCTCTCGTCTCTGATAAGGTAATTTATGGAAGGAGCCTTTCGTTTTAAGATTATTTTAATTGGCTACGTGATGATAATATTGACGCAAGTAAATTAAATTACTTCGTTATTATTAAGAGTGTAACGGTACAAAATATATATAAACAAACTAAATTATTAAAAGAAATTGCCACAACACAAGTTCTAAAAAGACGAATAAAGTAGAATAATATTAAAATTCCTGCTACTTGTTAATATTTATGCTTAAAGTACGCTGCGTGAAATTGAAAAACAGAATTGTAGATTAGTTTTTGTGTATTTTTAAATCGACTTTGATCGACCAAATAATAGATAGTATTAATAATTGCTCCTAAGAATTTGCTACGTAATAAAATGATATGCAGATAAGCTATTGCTGGCTATAAAAATGCAAAAGAATAATGATTATATTTCAAGGATTTTATTAAAAATAAAAGCGAGTGCCTGTCGAAAACTGATTGGTCTGAGTTGACGATTCGCCACACTTTGTGTTTAGCAAAGAGTACTTATATCGATAAGTGCTCTCTGTTATCAATGAGGGCCTAAAATCAAGGCTTTCTAGAAAGTACAAAGAGAAAATATTTTTTTATATCGGTGATCAGTAAACATAACTGAAACAACTTTATATATTTACAAGTAGGTATGGGAAGGAGAACAAAAAAAAAGAATTGAACTAGCATAAGTTAATAGTTACAACGTGAATATCAATATTCAAGATATCCAACTAGTAACAGTTAATTATTGACAACTAAAATGTACAATAAGTATTCGTATACTTAAAGATAATTCTTATAGTTTAACAAAATAATAACTGTCGTTTCTCTTTATTAAAAAGTTAAAAAAATAATAAAAATATGTTATTTTAGGTTAACTATATTTATTAACTCCCAGAATTAAAGAAATATTATTTTTTTCTTACCTATAGAAGTCGGGTTTTACAGAATGTTTTTGTAAAATAGTTTGATTGAATAGAACTGAAATCAAAAAATAATTAAATATTAATTTCAAGTTCATTTAAAAATTATTATTCCTGTTTTGGTATGCCAGCATTTAGCTTTCCCACCCGTTTTCCAAGCATGATGCAAGCATGCATTGGTATATCGGTTGAAACTAATATATAAGGACACAATTTTGCAGTAAAATTATATAGTTAAAATGTTACTTGATTTCTACGACCGCTATTTCGGACTAATGTGACGGACATAGTCACATTCAGCGAATGCTAAAGTGAATCTAAAGTAGTTTATTTTATTATCAGTTTAAAAGATAATTAAAACGCTCAAAACATCCTTCTTAGTTAATTAATTAAAAATTGAATTCAATAATTACATATGTTTTCCTTTTATAATAGTCCTATTAATAAATTGACTGGCCCGTTGGCGCAGTGGGTAGTGACCCTGCCTTCAGCTTCGCGGGTCGCGCGTTCGATTCCCGCCGAGGGCCAACATTTTCTATAAACAATTTGGTTTTTCGAACCTGGGTGTATATTTGTATTTAAATAAATCCAATTTTTCATAAAATTTTTATCAGAACATATTCAGTCCGATAAAATTTAATATTCTTTAAAAACTAAAAGCAAAGATAATAAATGTGGAAAACAGGAAAATTAAGTTAATGACGTACCAGAATGTTTTTAGTATGGAGGGGGTAATGGAAGTTTTCCTAGTTTCTCAACGAAGTGAAGAGGCAGCCGCTATCAGTGTCAACATAACTTTAAGTTACTCTAACTGGATCCTTCAGATTTTGCTATACTGTTTCTTATATCTGTATGATGCGAAAACTCTAAATAAATAACAATAGCGTAAAATATGGTATAAATTATCATTAGTTTGCATATTTTTGCTTGCGTTGCATGACTATGGGTAATACTTACACCAATTCTAGCCAATATTAGGATATCTTTACGTCATCTTGGCCATTAAGCACTAAATTTTTCCAATAAATGTTTATTTTAACTCGAATCAATCCTAATAAATATTTAATGTATGAAGTTGTTATTGTTATATAACTTTATTGTACATTTGTCGTGGAGCCTATCCTCCTGATGATGCTTCGGTTTCGGAGCGAAACGATCGTCGAGATTGTCGTGGTGGTGGGTGTGTGTGCTGCTTGTGTGCTTTGTTGCTGGTGGAAGAGCCTTGGGGTGCGTGTGGTGGCTTGTCCTGCATGTATAAGGTTCGTGGATTTTGCCTGCTTCACACACATTAGCTTTGCATGCATTCGTTTAACCCGTGCGGATTATAGCGAAGTAGTTTTGTTATAGTGCCTGTAATATGGAATTTCGCAAAGTAACGCCTGCTTCTATAAATCATTTAATATTACAAGTGTATAAAAAAGCGCACAAAGTGAAGTTGTGTGATAGTTTATTGTAATTCCTAGATATCAAATTGATGGCAAAGTCTAAATAATCACGAAACTAAAAAACGGATTTTCATTAGATTTTCTCCAATAGACAAGGATTCATAAGGAAGTTTAAGGGCGTATAATTTATTAATGTTATGTGTAAATTGGTTGAAATAAAACGTAAGATAAGATATATGATGTAAAAGTCGGAAAGTCACGGGGCCTTGAAAACTAATCGAATTATAATAGTAATAATCGTAATCCCTTTAAAATATATTATTGTTTTATGTGTATTATTATTGAATGTATGGTAATATTCATTTTTATAGGTTTAAAAAAGTCCGCGATAGATACATAATAATTATCTATATTTAATGGATTGCTTACTAATTATAGCTTATAATACCGTAATTGGAAAGCTATTTAGACGTATACAGTATCAATCCTTATCAAGCTAAATATGTTACGCACCTTACGAATTTCATACTTAATATCATGATCCCTTAAATTTTATAATTTAATGAATATCTGACGAGTTATCGCAATAAAAAATCTTAAGGAGCGAAAGTTACCAATGCTTCTCTCAGGCCTTAAAAATTATATGTTAAATAATAAAATTATTTTGCTACAATCTGCGATGAAGTAAATATTAAATGAATATAATGTTAAATGTATAGTTGACTATCTGTTTTTTCATATCCAATACATGCAGGATTCGTAAAACACATGCACAAACCTCCATTACCGCGACCACAATACACAAACACAACACACCTTCACTATCACAAACTCAACAAACATTTCGCCCAGCAACCGAAGCATCATCAGGAGGTAGACAAGACAATGATACGACAAATGTATATATAAAAAGTAACGCCTACAAATAATAGGAAAAAATGGAACCGATAAACATACTGTGCCCACCCCATTTAGAGTGGAATAAGGGCAGGAGAATGATGATCACTAATCGTGCGAAGCGCGGTCGGATAGGCCAGTCTACGATAAATATAGGAGACGCTCTACCTTTTTGGCGAAAGTGTTCACGTCGAATCATTTCGAATAAAAAGGCCTTAAGGTGAATTTCGCCAAACCAAATAAAATTGTAATAAATGTTGGAAACACCTAGATCAGATTTTACTATAATACGAGAAAACAAGCACCGAATAGGTTGTTGTGTAATTTCGACACGAAGAGATTAGGTTTCAACAGGGATTTGGAGAACAACGCAACGCCAGCTTTACTATAAATGGATTTAAAATTAGTGTATCTCTATTTGTATCTTGAACCTACATTTTAGTGAGAATAAAATCGGTTAAATAAAAATTGTGTCGTAAAATAAACTTTATGTATACAACTTTATTAAGACAACGAAAAAGTCGATCGTGTCTGATTGCAAAATGAATGTATTGTTTTGAAAAGGCAACACTAAAAATTTACGCAGTATAACGCATTCTGGGAGAGATTAATTGAGCAGGAAGCGTTTATATTTTACAATTTTAAAAAGCGAGTCTTACATCGTTGGTGTCATGTATAATGAAATCATATTATTAAAGTATCAGTCTATGTATAACTAACCCAAAGATAATGCATTTATTCTACCTGGAATAAAAAATATTCTGTACTAATTGTTGTTCTAGTTAATTAGATTTTGTTTTCACTTCAGGTTATTATTTATTTAATCATTTGAATCTCCATATCCAATATCCTATATATTTTTAATTATGTAGTACCAATTATAGATCACTTCATTCTTAGTTGCAGTCTTAAAATTGTAAGTAATACAAGTAATGACAGGTTATGATTAGATTTGATTTGATTCATTAATTTATTTATGCACATTACTTTATGACGTTTCTCTTCTCCATAGTGTGTATAAGCAATTAATAGGAGCAAATAATAAATAAACCCACCCAGTAACGCAGTAAACACGTAAACTCTTTGTGATGATCATCCACCTAACCAATTATTTCATTACATTTGTATGTCAAAATGTTATTTTATATTAACAAACTTAAGAAAAAACCATAAGAATGTTGGTAACCTAATTCGAAAAATATGATGAAAAATAAAACGAGACGAAGATTTTATTAGTTCCCAAATATTCAAGTGTCGCGCTTTAAATTTGTGAAATAGAATTGCATCTTGAATAAAAACATATTGAAACTAGGTCTCGCATTCTGAATCAGATAGCAAACGAGCAATCAATCCAGTTAGTCCTGGAAATCACTGCCGATGATACGATTACTGATTCCAATCTGAGTTTTGAACTTATAAGGCGGGAAATAAATAACTTGTATACTTAATCATTAACAGTAAATTAATACTGGATAGATGTCTTAATAAAATATGACAAGTTGAGTAGGCCTGAGCATATCATATTATGGAATTTTCTATATCTGCCGGCTACGTACCTGACTACAATGATTAATATGCAATCATGACAAAAGGTATTATATTATTTTTTTAATTATCCGTCGAGTTTCTTGCTGGATCCTCTGACAACCTATTGAAAAAGTGCTAATTTCGTTAACAACATTTAGCAATACAAATCTAATACAATACAAAAAGATTTTTGTCTTTGTTCAACCAAAAAACGGTTGTTTATCTTTCTATAGCTATTTTTGTTTAACTTTGTTATTGTGACAAAAAAAATGCCTGATCGCTATACGTTCGTTTTATCATTTTTCTATCTATTTTTCTTCGTATGTTCAGAACAGGATGTTATTCAAAAACTTTACATAGAATTACAATCAGGTGTCCCTGTTTAACATAATCCAAAACAAAAAGGGTACAGTGCGTTTTGCGTTGTTACAATATAGAATTGCATATTTACGCAAATGATATTTATTTTGTTTGGGCTTTTGAATACTAAAAGAAATATTGTTTTTCATATTTATTCATTTACTCTTAGGCATATTGCGGTTATATTAATTGATTAATTTATGTAATGATATTTATACTTATAACATACTTATAATTTGCAACAATTTTTGAAATTAATGTTCAAGTTTATTCTAATTTTAAGTTCGAATCCAACAATGATCTTATGTACAACTTTATAAAAATAGTGACTTTAAATAAGATCAGATAAAACACAAGAATATTTTCATAGCATAGCAATAATAACGCACGACTTGAAGGTACCTACCTGAAAAAGACACGTATATGAAAGTATACATAGAAGAAAACATTTTTAATTATTAATATAATTTCTGCGAAGAATCAAAACTATCAAGTTATAATTTATGTAAGTTGTAGTATCTTGAATTCTTCGCCTATTCTTGACCTGTCAAATCTATCTACTTCTGTTTAGCTGTCTAGTGGTGGACGCGAAAGGAGCAATTTACTTGACAACTAAAAATGGAACTTTTCCAATAACGCTGACGTCCTTCAAGGCCCACGATATCACAACAGGCAGAGATACTCCAAAGATTTTATCCGCGACCGCTAAGAATCTGTCAAGAGACAACGTCGACGCCCACTGGGACGAAAGATCTGACGTACTGCTCTCAAGTCTCGTCAACGATACCTATGGGGATATAAAATCCAAGGACTGGAAATCAAAACAAAAGAGAAGCATTAATGATGCCGTTTCAAAAAACATTACGTTAGTTTTAGAGAATCTCTTAAAGAATTATGAAAATTCTCAACTACCTACACACGGTAAAGGTACGATTAGTACCCAATTTTATTTTAAATTACGAGTACATGTGTTTTTTATTATCATTTTTCCGTTTGTCTTTTATTTAGAAATCAATAAGGTTAAGTACATTTTTACCTATGTTCTTAAATTATTCATTGCCATAGATAAGATAGTAAATATCACATTTGGCTTTAATTTATTTCTTCCGTATCTTCATACCTGTTGACTTAGGATTTATGTACAATACATATCAGTTATATGTTATTTTGTCATATGAATGATCTATGTTTGTTTTAACACACAAAAATATTATGAAATATTATATAACAATATCAAATAAATACATTCATATTTTAGAAAAATGCAGTAATGCTTAGTGTGAATATAAAGGTAAAAATAAATAAATTTAAGTTTTCTTCGCAACCTTCTTGTGTATTATACAATATCACATATATTGTGCTATGACAATCTATCCTTATTTCTATTACAGGGTACCCGACTGTTGTTCAAACAAATATATTGATAAGAAGTATGGGACCAGTTTCTGAATTGGATATGGTAAATATTAAGCTTAATATCTTAGTGAGCTATTATTTTCTATTTAAAAATCTAAAGATACATATGAAACGCAGCAGAAAAACATAATAAGAACAAGCCTCGACAGCCAATTAAATATAAGTTGATTTAATTTAACTTCAAGAGATCGAGCATTAGTTGAATTGTAATAAATATGTAGTAGTTTATCCAGACGAACTCCTATTTCAAAAAGTTTTCACTCACTGAGAAAACTTAGTAGTTGTTATTATTGGGAATAATAATTCTATGTTCCGGTTTGAGTTCTAAATATGCTCATTTTTTAAACATATACTGAATAAAGAAAGTAAAACAACGATGTTAATGATATATGCCCACAATACAGGATTATTCGATGGATTGCTACTTCCGACAATACTGGCGTGACACGCGGCTTTCCTTCCTTGGCCCCATTCGATCATTGTCGCTCTCAATTAAAATGTTGGAGCGAATCTGGCGGCCCGACACCTATTTCTACAACGGCAAGCATTCATATGTCCATACCATCACCGTGCCCAATAAATTATTGAGGATCAGTCAACACGGTGATATCCTTTATTCCATGAGGTAATTATATTCTATTTAGTTTTATTCGTTTATATTTGTATGTATCTTTAAATGAATTTACACAAAACCTTAACGAATTAAACACAAAAATGTTCCTCATTAATCATTCTGTCTATCGGAGAAAACCGTATGAAAAACCGTTCAATGGTTTTTAAGTTTATATCAAAAAGACACAAAATTCAAAATTATTACACTTACCAAAAAAATAATGTAATGTTTTAACAATAATTTTATACGCAATAACGTAAAAAAATTACGGATATCTAATTTATCAAACCCTGTGATCCTGTTTCATTTCTACGATGGAATAAAAACAAATAATATGATACCTGAAACATTAATTTGGTAATCTTGTTTGAAAAATAATATAATATAATTAGAAGTCCTAAAAGTATGATTAGAATTAGAAAAAAATATGATTACAAAGTAAGTTATAAAGAATATAATTAAAGCTACTCTCTTTGAAAAATGCAATGTTCGTTATAAATGACACTGAAAAATGTTAACGCTCTAGTTACATCGCGGGAAAGATACTAAAAGTTTTTTGAAGTTTAAAGGAAAGACTCTATCATATTGCTCAGTAATTTGTGTATTATATTTATTTTTAACTTTACTACTATTTAAGCTTTCTTATCAGGTAAAACAGGTAAAGGAAAAAACAAGGCTTACTTAATTAATTTACGTGTCAGTTGCAGATTAGCGTTTCTGTAAATATAATGTGGCTCTGATATTGTATCTTTTTAGTTTAACATATTGGAATATATCATACTTAGCGACCATTTTTTAATCATGTAACACTAAATATAAACTACGAAATTCCTTTTATATTTCATAAATTAAACATTAATTTGACTAGCACATCGCTGCAGTGGCTCTGCATTCAGCTCCATGGGTCGCGGGTTCGATTCCCGCCGAGGACCAACATTTTTTAAAACATTTTGATTGTTCTTATAATCTGGCTTTATGTGTATTTAAATATTATTATATACATGTATGTGTATATTTACCAGTTGTCCGTCACTCATAACACGAGTACTAAATTACTTATTTTGGAGACGACGAATGTATGTTTTGTTTTTTATAAATGTATTTATAAAATAAAAAATACTTACACCGACATTCACAATACTGAGCTCATCTAGTAGTGAATATGTTGACGAAAAAAGGACATTAAACATTCATGTTTTTTTTCAAACTGAATGCATGCTGTTAGCCCTAACGGCTTTTACAGCGTCACCGGGCGGGACAGGCGAGCGCAGAAGCAACGTCGAGGTTGCGAAATGCAGAGAGTAGAGCGCAAAAGCTCTACTAAGGTCGGGGAACGCCGTCCTAAGGGTGCGTTCTGTGAGGCCGGACCACGGCTTACGCGCGGTGGAGGGCTGATGGTATGACTTTGATTAGTCATTGCGACGTCGGAAGGGTGGTGAGAACCCATGACCGACTGACGTCGGAAAACTGGGACCTCGTCTTCGCTGGCGAAGACGCTGTGTGTGTATTACGTGTTTCTGTGTTTGCGATCGTTATTTGATCGTCAGGGTCATACAGGACGCTTTTGGGACGCCTATATTTTCGATGGTCGGAACTAACTGGGATGTAGGTGGAAGCCACTGAAATAAAGGGGTTCGGGTGAAACTCAGATTTCTCGAAGTAAGATTAAACATTCATGTATCATTCTTAATTTCTACGCTTAACATCCCAATAACAATTTTATATTGATTATCTTTTCGACAGATTGACTATCAAAGCAAAATGTCCCATGGAACTACGGAATTTCCCGATGGATCGACAATCGTGCCCGCTTATCCTTGGCAGCTGTGAGTATTCACGATTCAAACCCCATTCACGATTTAGAGAAACTGATGGCCGTAAGGAGTTATCAGAGCGTGTCAAATCGCTTACAACACATTCAAATTCGATAACACCATTTTTTTATCGGAAAACTGATTGAACATTCACTCTGTAAAGGTCTACTTTTATATTTAATTCCTTGAATTTTCTTCAATTTCTATGACTTCTTTGGTAGTGAAAATCACACCAATTTAAGAACAACATCGTGGTATCGTAGTAGATCTTCACAAAATGGACAGACGACATCACGGGAGTTGTCTCTTTATGCCGCTTAGCTAAGCGGCATAACATGAGTGACGTAAGCAAACCTATAATATATACAAAAAAAAACGAGGCTGCGAAGACTTAAACTTACCCATATTTTATTTTGTAAAAAGAGTTTTCTTTCAGTAAACGTCATTTATAAAATTCTATAATGTAAATAATAAATGCAATTTCTTTTTAATATCATTTATAACTTTCACATTTCTTTTTCATATAGACGCCTACTCGAACCAACAATTGGTATACCAATGGCAAAATTCCCAGAGTGTTAACTTCGTGCCGGGAATGACTCTGTCTCAATTCGATCTTATCAGTTTCCCTTACAGAAATTTTACCTTCACGAGACGAGAAGGTAAGTTAAATTCACAATACTGAACATTTTTACCTGTGTTAGTAAAATAAGAAAGGCTCCACGACAAAATCGTAATGCATTACGATTTTGTCGTGCAGCCTATCCTCCTGATGATGGTTTGGTTTCGGGGCGAAACGATCGAAGAGTTTTGGTGGTAATAGTGAAACGTGTGTAGTGATGCATCATCCTTCATGTATCGGCTATAAGAACAGATAGTCCAATCTCCATTTAGCTTTATATATATTTTTTCTATTTACTTAATTGCGGATTATAGCAAAATAGCGTCATTATCACCCTTTAATTAGAATAGAAATAGAAAATTTTAATATTGATAGTATGACGTTGTTATGGTTGTTGGTTTTATTGAATCGATATAAGATTCTAAATGGATTCTAGGGATTTAATATGTACTTATTATAGCCATAATCTCGTTACAACATAATGTCATAAACATATAAGACAATATATTTGTATTAATATTATTATTATTGGAATATAAAAAAAATGTATTTCGTAGACAGTGAAAAAATATTAGCAATAAAACATTTCACATAACTAGAAGGAGATAATAATTTCCGTCAGATTATTTGTTTAGGTGTCCTATTAACCGATTGGTATTTGTTATGAAGCGCTTCGAATATTTCTGGAGGTCTATTTACATTCCTTTAATCATCGGCTCCAATTTCCTATCAAATAAGAATGATTTCATATACATTATTATATAAAAATTATGCCTCTTATAAAGGTTAATATTTAAAACGTTCAACATATTTATATCGCACTATTTTGTGATAGTCTATCTCACTTTCCAACTCTTGAATCGTTTCGTCCGTTCTTATCGAAGTACATGTTGATATTCGAGTGACGATTCACTTTACGATTCTATTAATGGAATTTATCTCCTAACGATGCTTTTATTACGGGGTGCACGCTAGGATTTATCTTATTGAATGTGTGCAGTGCCAGTATAGATACTGCGGTAGTGGTTTTCTGTTTACAGCTTACTAATCCTGTATGTAATTTATATAAGAATACATAGTGCATCCTGCATTTAGGACGTCGTGGATTTTCTTTGATTTATTTATTTTATTTATGTACCTTTAAATTTAAAAAAAACATATATAATGGATAACTTATCTCATTAAGAAATCTCTACTAACAACCGGTTATCATTTTATTTTAACATTTGTGCTGTGGAATTCCGAAAATACTAACTAATAATTGAATAATATTTCCCTAAAACATTACATTATTCCTAAAAGTAGCGGCCTGTTATAATCCCACTTCTGGGAATAGGCCTCCTCTCACCGTTTCTGGAGAAAAGGGTTGGAGCTAAGACCTTCCACGCTGCTCCAATGCGGATTGGTAGGTTACACATATCTCCAGAATTCTTTAGAAATATGCAAAATTACTCACAAAATTCAAAATTATTACACTTACCAAAAAAATAATGTAATGTTTTAACAATAATTTTATACGCAATAACGTAAAAAAATTACGGATATCTAATTTATCAAACCCTGTGATCCTGTTTCATTTCTACGATGGAATAAAAACAAATAATATGATACCTGAAACATTAATTTGGTAATCTTGTTTGAAAAATAATATAATATAATTAGAAGTCCTAAAAATATGATTAGAATTAGAAAAAAATATAATTACAAAGTAAGTTATAAAGAATATAATTAAAGCTACTCTCTTTGAAAAATGCAATGTTCGTTATAAATGACACTGAAAAATGTTAACGCTCTAATTACATCGCGGGAAAGATACTAAAATTGTTTTGAAGTTTAAAGGAAAGACTATCATATTGCTCAGTAATTTCTGTATATAATATTTATTTTTAACTTTACTACTATTTAAGCTTTCTTATGAGGTAAAACAGGTAAAGGAAAAAACAAGGCAACATATTTATATCGCACTATTTTGTGATAGTCTATCTCACTTTCCAACTCTTGAATCGTTTCGTCCGTTCTTATCGAAGTACATGTTGATATTCGAGTGACGATTCACTTTACGATTCTATTAATGGAATTTATCTCCTAACGATGCTTTTATTACGGGGTGCACGCTAGGATTTATCTTATTGAATGTGTGCAGTGCCAGTATAGATACTGCGGTAGTGGTTTTCTGTTTACAGCTTACTAATCCTGTATGTAATTTATATAAGAATACATAGTGCATCCTGCATTTAGGACGTCGTGGATTTTCTTTGATTTATTTATTTTATTTATGTACCTTTAAATTAAAAAAAAACATATATAATGGATAACTTATCTCATTAAGAAATCTCTACTAACAACCGGTTATCATTTTATTTTAACATTTGTGCTGTGGAATTCCGAAAATACTAACTAATAATTGAATAATATTTCCCTTAAACATTACATTATTCCTAAAAGTAGCGGCCTGTTATAATCCCACTTCTGGGAATAGGCCTCCTCTCACCGTTTCTGGAGAAAAGGGTTGGAGCTAAGACCTTCCACGCTGCTCCAATGCGGATTGGTAGGTTACACATATCTCCAGAATTCTCTAGAAATATGCAGGTTTCCTCACGATGTTTTCCTTCACCGAAAAGCGTGTGATAAATTGCAATTATCAATAAGACACATGAGTTTTTTTAATAGAAAAACTCATTGGTGCCTGCCCGGGTTTGAACTCGTGTTTCCCTCGAAAGAGTCGCACGTTCTCACCGCTGGGCTATCACAGCTTAGATAATTCCTTACCATTAACATAATTTAATTTAGTTATATTTTGTTTGGAACACTGTTTGCCATTTAATTGTAAGGAGGCGGGTGTTGACGTCTGCAACGCAGTTTTTACTTTTGCAGTGTCTTCGTTGCCATTGTGTAAATGCATTTGTATTGTTCCTCTAATAACAAATTGCATTATATTTCAATCATATGACAAGTCAAGTTAAAAAAACTTTACTTACCTTAGCCCTACTTTTATCCGTTGAGGAGTTCCCTCGTCTGGACCAACCTCTGATACGATATCAGGACATATTTATCATAAACATTGTCATCGGGACTGGATGAGTATGTAAAATGTCAACTAAATCGCACACCGAGAGGTGTTTCACATCTAACTTGCAAGATTCTATCTTCACATGAGCTGCCTACAGGCAAAATAAATCAAAGCTTTCAATAATAAATAGACGACTTGAAGTAGCATAGAAATATTCACCTCATTATTAAGGCGAAGTAAGATATTTTAAAGGGCCTAAAAAATATAAGTATCTAGGTTAAAAGAAATTGCGCTAACGGCATCAATATCGCAGGCAGGGACGAAAGGCACTCGATGTACCTCTTATAACAGCTTTCATCCCCACTAATCGCGACCCTGGCTACCGAGCCTTATCCGCTTACCGTTTAATGTAATTCGGAACACTCCGATATATGCAAAACCTAGTCCGAATAAATCCGTTTGAAAACATAAAATGTTTTCTGTGGGCGTATTATATTTCTGCTTCAGCACAAGGACTGTTTAACGCGAATTAACGTTTTAATCGTGACATATCATAACATAACACTAGCTGTAAAATTTTTAGTTAATTTTGTTTTATAAAATCTGCGAAAGTTTCATAAAATAAAATCGATAAATGGTTGTAACGACTTACGGCTCCAAAACTTGACTATAAGGTATATAAAAAAAATCCTTTGCGGCATTCCATAGTACAGAAGTTATGATAGAATTATTTTGCTATAATCCGCGTTTGTTGAGAAAATCTATGTAATGCTAAGTGTAGGAAGCACACGTATCACAAAACGTCGCGACTAACAACACACTACACAAGCACCACACACACTCACTACGACAATCTCTAGGATCGTGTCGACCCGTAACTGAAGCATAACCAAGGGGATAGGCATTGCATAAAAAACGTCTTTTGCCTTAAGCACCCATGGAAACACCCATTAAGCGAGCAATGTGAAAAACTGAGAAATAAGGAAATCTGGAAAAGTACCAAATTGACGTAGCTTATCGTGTGGACAGCATAAGTAGCAATGAACTTAGTACGAAGAAATAATTTTAGTTAATAATTATTATAGCCAGGGCCAGTAACAGGTTCCTCTCAGCAATATGGTGGGATTTCCGTTACCCAAATGATTAAATAACATATAGTACCCGGCATTAAATAATGCACGTCGATGTTTAGAACGAAACAGCCGGCCAGTTCGGTTTCGTAGAGCGCTGTCCCTGTCACACACGGGTTGGTCAATCTGTGCGACAGAGACAAAGCTCTATGAAGCAGAGTCTAGGCGATTTTCTCTCTCTAAGCCTCGATGTGCATTATTTATTGCCAGATTTACTATACATATGTAAATCCGATACCAGTAAAAATTTTAGAACATTTATAAAGTGGATCAAAGTCGGCATTACATAGAGAAAATATACGTATACCTAAGTTCTTTTATAAATCACAAACAAACACCTCCGAGCTGTCAAAAAATGCGACTGTATGAAAACATCAGTCTGACTGAATAAATAAATTATTCACTAGATAAAATAAACAATATTTGCATAAAACATTATTAGCTACGGCTTAAGCTACCTTGTCTGTTGTAACAACAAATTAGATAACTCGTCAAACAAAATATAGAATGAAATTTTTCTTTTTCTTTTTTGTGTTCTTTATATATTTTTTTTGTATATAAAAAAATCAGGTTCATACCATTTGGCGTTTTAAAAGTATTAATATTATTTATAAAAGTTTATATTTTTCGGTGAAGTTACCAATGACAACAAGCATTCATTTTCTACAGCTATTGACTTTAATTATGTTAAATCTCCAAATTGAATATAGTCTAAAGTTTTTCCTTCACATACTAATACATAGGCAAAATTATTATTATGAACACATCTAATCTATACCAGTAGTATATATCCTAGCCTCAAATATTGAAAATTGATTGAATATATTCGGCCGTTCACGATTGCCTATCGCAGCTCTGTCGGCAAGTTGGCGCGCATCAAAAGGGTTTTGTCTTGATAAAGTTGGCTCGCTTGACTACACTTCACCACTTTAGTTGGGACGCTAAATGTGTTGCCAACAATCTTTTTTCTTACTCAAGAGTTTTTAATTCAAATCATTTACTGCTTCAATCGATGCATCTATAGCTGGATATCCTCTTTTAGGCATTTCTCCACCACACTGTGCTCACACGAATCAGCTACTCCGCGACATTTTTTAGCTGACTGCCCTACTAATGAAGAAAAGTCGTATCAAAAATACAGAAATATTACAAAATATTTGTCAATTTTCACTCTTATGTATTACTTTTAATTTATCTTTTATTTATCTATTTTAAAATTTTCGTACCTATAGTTTTCTTGAATTGGTCAGAATTCAGGACGAAATCGCAAAGCTCTTTGCGATTTTGTCCTTTTTGCGAATCCTGCATGTATCGGGTATGAAAAAATGGATAATCCACTATACATTCAGCACTATATATATTTTCTGTATCGCGGATTATAGCAAAATAATTTTTATTATTTTTAATTTTTGTTGTCTTTTTAGTTGAAATTTCGCGATCAATATCTTCTTTATGGGTCGCGTAATGCAAATCAATTAATTTCATACTTATAATCTTTTTGCAAGATTTTCATCATGCTACAATAAAGTATTCATTCGTCCTTTATTTAGTTCACCAAATACACTCAATTCGTTTGGACATGGATTTGAGTAAATATGTACATCGCATAATCCCCATCGCGTTTTTATTAAAGAGAACATACCCTAGTGTTTCCAAATAATGTGGCGCGCAAAGGAGTAAAAATCAAAAGTATTCATCACAGTTTAGATACATATAATACATAAAAATGTTTATTATGATGTTTGTTTCTTTTAGGGGATTTCTCAGTGCTACAAGTATCGTTCAATCTTCAACGACACACTGGATATTTTCTCATCCAAGTGTACGTGCCGTGTATCCTAATTGTTGTTCTGTCGTGGGTCTCTTTTTGGATACATCGCGAGGTATGTTACTAAAGATTATTATGATGACTGATGATTCTAATAATACTGTCAAATTCAAAATCCAAATTCAAAGTATTCTATATTCAAGTAAACTTGTAAACGAGTGCTTTGAATCGTCAACTTTACTGCTGGTTCGGAAAGCTGTTCCTACCGAGAAGAACCAGCAAGAAACTCGGCGGTTGCTCTTTTTAAAATATAAATCTTAAAACTAGTTATATTTAGTTATTACTGTCTTGTACAGGGTAGAAGTGCACCTATATCCATACATCCTTATCATCTAAGTAATCTTCAACAGTATAGTATGTAGGCTTTCTGTATTAGCCTCTTTTTAACAGTGTTTTTAAACTGCTGTAATGGCATGCCCAAAATTGATTTAGGAATTTTATTCTAGAATCTTATACCCAAACCCACAAACGATTTACGTACTTTTGCTAGGCGCAATTATAATTGTCATAATTATAATTATCACCTAACTTAACTTGCAAATAAAGCATTGATATTATACCGACCGTTTGTATCAGCAAACTAATATAAATCGCTTGATAGTAGATTGCAATCGTTTTAATCATTGAAAGTTAACCAACTAAGATATTAAAAATGTAATAAGTATAAATATTGTTAGTAATATTTTAATGGAAGAACTTTGGTCGGGATCAGTATCGTCCTGGCAGGAAGGAAAACAAAGATGCACAAAGTAGTTACCGACGTATGAGTGATATTCGTCTAATGTAGCGGCTAATTTTCCGGATGCGTTACTCAGAGACAACGGGAGTTTGATTCCGAATTCTGAAATCTTAATATATTTTCTAAATATTCATAATGTCTAAAACAATTACATTCAACAGTTCAACATATAGGCGAGATGGGGGGCAGGTCGCAATTTTTTTTATAGTTAATAAGTAACGTTAGCTGAGATAGCCTAGCAGCGAGACCGTGCGACTCTCTAGAGACAATCATGGGTTCATACTCCGAGCAGGCACTAATGAGTTTTTCTATTAAAACTAATGTACTACTAATTTATAATTGTAATTTATCAAACGCTTCTCGGTAAAGGAATACATAGTGAGGAATCCTGCATATCTCTAGAGATTTCTAGGAATACGAGTATGTGTAACCTACCGATCCGCATTGGAGCAGCGTGGTAGGTATTAGCTCGAACACTTCTCTCCATAAAACGGAGAAAGGAGGCCTATGCCTAGCTGTGGGATTTTTTAATAATATTAAACTAACTATATTAATGTAGCTTAGAAAATGAAAGTGCGAAGACGGCAAAATCATCTCATTGAATTTTAGGATTTTATTGAGTATAATGGTAGATTGATTTCGAAGAAAAGTTTAATTAAGAGTTAAATACATTATTTTTTATTAAAGGCTACATCAGATAGAGTTGGACTTGGTATCACAACTGTTCTAACGCTTTCTACTATAAGTCTGGACTCGCGGACAGACCTTCCAAAAGTGCGATATGCAACAGCATTAGATTGGTTTCTGTTAATGAGTTTCTTCTATTGCATCGCGACCCTACTTGAGTTCGCAGGAGTGCATTACTTTACTAAGGTATGAGTAGATAAACTTTTGCGAAATTTTTCAATTTTTTCCGAACGCATATTTATATGAATATTTGTCCCTTTTCTATTCAACCATTTGCAGACTAATTTTTTTTTTGATTTATCTTAATAAAATTTAAAATTTTATTATAAATATAATCGCGATAGCCGAACGACGGCCGAGCGCGTGATCTTTACCATAGGTTCAGTTATATAATTCGAGTAGGTTACGATTGTTTATTTAACAACTTGTTTGAGTAATTTATAGAATTAGGCGTTACTTTGCGGAGATCCATAATACAAAAGTAATAATAAAATTATTTTGCTATAATCCGCGATACAGTAAATAGAAAATATATATAGTGTTAAATGTATGTAATGTGGATTATCAGTTTTTTCATACCCGTTACATGCAGGATTCGTAAAAACACATGCACAAACCTCCACCACTGCCACCATAATACACAAGCACAACACACGTTCACTATCACAAACTTAATAATCGTTTCGCCCCGCAACCGAAGCATCATCAGGAGATAAACTCCGCATGTAACGGGTATGAAAAAACTGATAATTAATCCAATACACATTTAGCACTATATATATTTTCTATTTACTGTATCGCGGATTATAGCAAAATAATTTTATTATTACTTTTCAACTTGTTTGAATTTAAAATTAATGAAATTTTTATGCATGCGTCCTGTAAAAGTAAAAGCATACTACATACATAAATGCATTTTCCTACCATGACGTCTTAAAGACGCACACTTTAAGTCGTTGCCGAATGAGCGTTCGGAATGCGTCCTACAAACATTTGAGTAAAAGAGACAGAGTTAACTATAGTTCATATAACGAAGTCCTTTTCAAACACACTTCATGGTACAAAAAGAAAGCGGTCGGGTACTGACATTGAATTGAATCGTTTTCTAAAAGTTCATTGTAGGCCTACTGGTCACTTCTTTTTTCCCACATTGATCGTATTCGTCATAAATGAAATGAGTATATTAGGGGAAGTATGAAAGTTGCGCCCATTATGGAAAAGATGAGAGGTGCAAGATTGGGATGGTATGGACATGTAATGAGGAGGGATGAAGATCATGTGACTAAGCGAGTGTTGAATATGAATGTGGATGGATATGTGACTAGAGGGAGGCCTAAAAAGAGATGGTTGGAATGTGTGAAGTATGACATGCGTATAAAAGGAGTAGCGCCAGAGATGACGAATGATAGAAGAGAATGGAAGAGGAAAACATGTTGTACCGACCCCACTTAGAGTGGGATAAGGGTAGGAGAAAGAAGAGAAGATCGTATTCGTCATCAGTACTTACGTATAAAGGTTCAATAACTTCTACATAGATTTGTAAAGTCCGTCCTAAACATCTTGACCCTGAAGGTTAGTTTAATTTTATGTTTTCTTTGTCTGAATAGCGAGTAGTGTTTTATACACGTTTTAAGTAGTTAATTTGATTTCCTTAGGTTGGTTCCGGTGAAATTGTTATTGACGACTCGGAATGGGAGGACTTTATAGATGAGGTGAGCGGTGATGCTTTTGTGGCTGGACAACTGACTGTGCGGAGACGCAGTTCCACCAGATCTAGCGCCAATATTGTAAGTAAAAGATTTCGTTACCAGACAAAATAAGTAAAAAAAATTTGGTTCTATTTTTTAATATGTAAGTTTTATATGTAGCAATAACTGGCTGTCGAAATAAATAAATAATTGGTTCAACTTTGTAATGCACGACAATGTTAGATTCAATAAAGATATATATATAAATATATTTTTAAGTATACACTGAAAAATTCTAAAATTACTCCTTTTTGTATTTTTATATTCTTTACAATTTCATCCATGATAATTATTTGTTATCTTTTGTAATAAATATGATAAAACAAAAACTGTATCGGGATAGTAATTTTTTGTCAATTAAGCAATAAAATCTCTTTTTAAGAGCGTCACTATCCATACTGTAGTGTACACATGAAAGATTATTAGTTATTTGACTAATGACTTTACTTGATGCGATATATGACTTTTTAAAATAGTAGGTATACCTAATAACTTAAAATATTTACAACACTATTTAGCACAAATCTAGAACAAAATTATTTTTCTATAGTCCGCGTTTGTGTAAATAATTATGTCGTTCAAGATTTATTCGAATAAGTTAATTCGAAGAAGGAGATTGAAAATATCGATGAAGCTAATACAAACAAAAAGCACTTTAAATCTTAATTTAAATAAAATCATTTTATTCTATAAAATTAAAATCTATTACTTCTCCGATACGTCAGAATTTAAGACGAAAGAAACGTACCTTTTCTATACAATCAAGAATAAGTAACTATATTCAATACTATTATACTTACATAAACTTTAGAATTTCCCTGCGACATCTGAAAACGAGGAATCCTCAGAGTTCCCACCACCACCACCAGAACAAACCTCAATTCGACTGACTATGGAGAGAACAACTCAAACTGAAGTCAGAGTGCCACGTTGGAGGCAGTTACTTTATTGCTTAGCTGGTGACGATCAGTACAGGCGACAGAGACAACGAGAAGCTGGTTAGTACCTAGTGCCTAGTTAGTGTTATTAGCAGGCTGAAGTCTGTTTTAAATTTTAAGCCTCCTTGAAAAACTTTAAATAATCAACTACATAACTACGCATGAATGAATGATATTTAATAAGCCAATGCTCGCATTAAGTACCTAAGAAAGATTGAGTTGTATAATGAATTCTTCTATCCCGTAACTATTTCTTATAATACTCATTTATTCTGGTTTATAATTATCATATATCTGTGTCGTTAGTTTATTACTATTGGGTGGCGAGTTAGAGAAGTCATCGCGCATTCAATACTGAAAATATGCTGGAGTAATGAGATGCAACTGGGCTAAAACAAAATAGGTAACGTCATATATATTGGCATTATTATTTATCGAGCTTGGTGATAGACCTTTATGAACCTATTATACTTTTCAAGAATTTGTTTTAAATTCATAATGAAAATGACTATTTCTACTAAATTCCATTTTAACAGAGTTGCAAATAAAGTTATCTTTCTTCGATTTTCATCATCATCATCAATCTCCTGCCCTTATCCCACTCTAAGTGGGGTCGGCGCAACATGTATTAAACATGTTGTAACATGATTTGGCTAGGTATTTTACGACCAGCCGCCTGCGTGACGTCAACTTACCTTAGTCACCTTTCACGACACCTCGGTAAGAAATGAGGATGGTCTATTCTACTCAGCCAGATACCATCGATTTTATCAGGCAAAAAACTTAAAGAGATGTATTTCTATTCTTTTTAAAAATCAAACACAATTATGCGTAATCATTTTAAGATGTGAAATATAATATAGTAAAAGAACCTGCGACTTAATTAATGCTAAGTTTCGCTTAAAAAAATCGTCAATCAATATTCAATTAAAATTCAAAATCAATATTCGTCCAGCGGATTAGCCGTGAAACAAATGAACTAACAGACTGAAAAACAAACTTGCATATTTATAATATCAGTATTGGTATAAAATGTATAATTTAATTAAGTTTGCAATATGATTTTTCACTACGTCAATAACATGTCTTCACTAAAAGCTCTCGTTAAATGGATAATAAATACATAAGCTGAATTTAAAATCATTGTTTCCAGGTAACCGCGGTCATATCAATAGTGTCTCTCACATAGACAAGGCAGCTCGAGTCCTCTTCCCAGCCTCGTTTGCATTGCTAAATCTATTCTACTGGATGGTTTACGCATTATCAAACGACACTTTCGCTTGGAGCGATAATCCTATTAATACTCTTTCACATTAGACAAGTGCGCAATTTGCACTGTCCTCTATACTCATAGAGTGTTTTACTGTAGTGTTTTACTGTACTATATTGTTATCAGTATTGAAGCTCTACCTTCAAGTTATTAAAGAATAAATTGAATCACCATTTAGTAATGGTAGATTTTAAACTTTCGTATTATATAAACATACAGATCTCATCACGATAAAATCGTTTTACCTTTGTATAAGGCTCGACGTTTCGGCAGTGTTGTATCCACCGTGGTCACGAAGTGATTGAAATCAGTTAGTCACTCATGTCAGTTCGTGACCACGATGGATACAACTCTGCCGAAACGTCGAACCTTATACAAAGGTAACTCGATTTTATCGCGATATGATCCGTATGTTTATATAATAATCATTTAATACTCAATAATTTTTCATCTAGTATTTTTTAAACTACGGCCAAACTGCCGAAATAGAATGAATAAAATATAGAAAATGGATAATGAATTAACAAATTCAGTATTACTCTTGAAAATAATCAAACTTCTTATTTTAAGTACTATTATTTTCAAAAACATTATAAATCGTAAGTCGCCTATATCGAGTTGTTAGTCTTATAGTCTTTTCAGCGAGTATGACTTATTACTGATTCATACCTGAGTTTAAGAATGTAATAATATAAAACAGTTTTAGAAATAAAGAGTTAAATAGTATCTTGGTCTTTCTGTTCTCATAGTTACTATTCTAGTTCAAATAACTATAGCGAAATAACAGTACAAATTTTGTCTGTGTATAACGTACAATATTATTAAGGCGCTGAACAGAGCCAAATAGGCTGACTTTAAACACGTTTTTAACAAAAGCTATAGGGATGACGATTAAAAGAAAAATATATGTTAATATACATCATATCTCAGAGAGAATGTAAGATTTCAAAACATGATTACGATACTTTTTTTCGATAAAAAAAATTGGTAAATAGACCTCTGATTTTTACTTTGATCGTAAATATCTCTAATATTTATCAACAAAAATTGGTAAAATTAATAAGACTAATAAATCATTATAATATAAAGAGAATGTAAGATTTAAATTTTGAATTAATTAAGATATTTCATTCAAATTAAATCTTTTTTAGAAAATAGCAAAACTGAAACGAGTCATCGTCTCGCTTCTCTTTTACATCTACGAATATAGACAGTGATCGCTGAGGCGCGCTGCTATACGGACGTGTGTCGCTAGCTGCCGCCTTTTGTGACTATTCCTTGTTGATAATATGTCTTTTTTTAGGTGTTTAGTTATAGTTTCAGCATACTTAGTTTTATAAGATTAATTAGACATAAGTTTTTTAAATAAATTGTACAAAAAAAATTTGGATAAAATAGTGTACACCTACAATGGGTGTTAAAAAATTAAGTTTGTCTCTACGCCGTCGCAGACATTGTGGGCGTGGCTTATATGCCGAAATCTGAATTTACGCCAGCTCTGTTCAGCGCCTTAATAAATAAACTGTCAGACTTTCATACAAAATTTCATCTTCAACTTTCAAGGATAATTTTTTAACATATCTTGACTGACGGACGCCTACTAAATTAATGTTTACTTTTCACGATCTTCAAATTTTGTGATGAGTTCATGAATAATATTCAGCTTTTATATTTGCTTGAAGCTGTGATAGCCAGCGATCAAGGCTTCGAACCCCAGGCAGGCACCAATAAGTTTTTCTATTTGAACTTGGTCTAATTGACGCGCAGTTTTCCGGTGAAGAAAAATAGTGAGGAAACCTGCATCAATTTAAGAAATTCTGGAGATTCGTACCAGTGGAGGACAGGCCATTATTATAGATATATTTTTTATTTATTTATCAAATACTAATCATTCTCCTGCCCTTATCACACTCTAAGTTGGGTCGGAACAACATGTCTTGAACATGTTGTTAGGTACATGTTTGGCTAATAATTTTACGACCAGCCGCGACCTGACGTCAACTTACCTTAGTCGCCTTTTACGACACCTCGCTAATAAATGAGGGTGGTCTATTTTATTCAACTGGATACCATTACCGAATTTTTTTTTATACCTATCCATAAATAAGTAACTTTTTTAATCATATTTTCGTTTATTTATATCGTTTTCGCAAAAGCAATTACTCTACTACTACCGGTCTACTAATTTTCAGCTGAAGGTCGTTTCTTAGATAAATTAAAGCTTACCGTTTCTTTTTCGTTTGAAATTGAGAAGGATCCTTTCCGGTTTCCGACTGTTGCTTGTGATAAAAGGTTTTTCTTTAGATCATCTCAAAAAAATGTTATATTTAATATGTTTGAGACAGCAATTCAAAAGAAAAGTTTATACGTATAAAATCAAAAATAATTAATTGTTGACAATAAAATCGATAATTTTACTAAAATTTTGCAATAAAAAATTGTCAATTTATGTCACTTGTATGTCCAGCCCGCTTTGCAGGGCTTAAATCAAAGATATATCAATTTTGATTTTTTTAAAAATGCTCAAATCGCCACAAAACTTTACAGGATAATCCGCTGGGCCAAGCTAAAGATTATCTAAAAATTCTACTTTATTTTAAAGTAATGCCTGCTTCTATATCTCAAAACTTTATTAAAATCGGTCCAGCAGTATCGGAGTCTAAAAGGGACATACAGGCAAACAGTCATTTTTATATACATAGATTAGTAAAGTAGCAGTTCCTGTTTACAATCCTACAGCTAGGCAAACAGTTTTTTTGCAGAGAAAGTGTGGAGTGGACCTAAATAATTCCCAGTATAGCTCCCAATATAATAGCTAGAATGTGATATACTATCTCAGAGATTACACAGGCAAGTTTTTCAAGGGCGCATCCGGACGGTTGACTTTTCGAAATTTTCAGCACACTAAGTACAAGTTCAATTAAAACTCGTTAATATAAATAAAACTGACTTTTATTACATATTATACCCTCAATTGAGATTTACTATGACAGTAGCGTCTTACAAGTATATAATTAAGCATAGACAATAGACGTTTTGAAGGCGATTAGTATAAATATAATAGTGGAATGTATATAAGTAAGGCTCTCATCATAAGTTTGAAGATCTAAACATCAATTCGTTAAAGAACTTTGTGTATAATTACAGTATATCTTTATCATCAGTATATGAATATATTTTTGAATAAATACAATTATAGACTAGCGAAAATGGAGGATTCGTTAGAAGATTCCGTGAAAGCCTCTATTTTAAAGTCCTTCATTTTTGCGCGTCTTACTTTTAAATACTATTACTAAATAAAATTCGTTAAAATATCAATTTACTACATAAAACTTTATTACAAGATAAATTGATTTTTCCGAAATCATATGAATTTATTAGGTAATTTGAAAAATTTACAAGTTTGGGCGGTTTTATATAAAATAATTCATCAACATGAATATCTAAAAACTGAACAATAATCGGTTTTTCTTTCTTCAATTAAACTTTCGCTCATTATTAATAAAATATTCATTTCGATATAATTTATGTTCAATTAAGTTATGTCCGTTAAAACAGATTGGTACATTCAGAAAAAATCCTTTAAAATATTATTTTTTATGGCATATACTTTCAACATTATATTCTCCGTAGAACTGAGATAAATAGGCTTTTGTTCTGCTATTAAGTCTTTGATAGAATGGCTTAATATTAATGTATATAAAGAATGCATTTCCATTTAGACGAATTACAAAATCTAAAATCTGGGTTCTAAATTTAATATTTTTCTATTACGTCACTTAAATTAAATTTTACTAATTCAATCATACCTAATTTAAATCTTTTTGGTATACCTGGAGCTAGTCCAGAATATTTAGTAAATTTTGTATATAATATATTCAATATATTCAATATATTCAATATCTCTTGAATACGTATTAATTTGTGTGGCACAATCGTGTAATAACTCTTTTCGAATTTTATCTCTAATATTATGAATTCCGAGTGAAATTGATTAGGAAATCAAACACTCACACACACACTTGTAAGTACTGTATTTCAAATTTGGACAATTACTTTACATATATAAAACTGTTATCTATGACGTGTAAAATCAAAGTGTTGTAATGTTTCTCGAAAAAAAGGATATAATATATTTATTTTCTTTTATTTTACTACTAGTTAAGAGTTGCTTTGCTTTGCTGCCTTTGAATTTAAGAGTAAAATATTTAAAGAATTCACAATAACTCATACTACCATACAAAACATTATTATAATTTTTTTGGCTAAATTCACTTTTTAATCGGAGAGATATGTAAATATAATTTATGTAAGTAAATGTAAATATCATTCATACTTAGAACAGTGAGGGCACTTTGTTCTAACAACTTATTAATATAAAACATACCGTTATTAAATTGCGTTGTCGGTAACGATATGTTCTTAATACAATTTGTTGTATTTTTATTTAATTTATAAACTATGTCATTTCATTGATTTACTGTCAAGAATAAGGTAACTATCATCTGTTGTGGAATGGGTTTTAGCGAAGAACACATACTTCGCACATTTCTTTCAACATGAAGAAAAATATCATTAAAAAAATCCTTCACCGAAAATGCATTACACAAATCATATCGTGCTGATGAAGATGTACGGGATTTAAAAATAAAAATAGCTGCCATAAAATCACAATCTCTTAAATAAAAATTATTAAATATTTCACAAAAACAGTAGGCTCATGAAATTAATTCAATAATACTAGTATATGCCGATAATATTAATTAGGAATTGTTAATTAGGAAAGTCAATTCCACTAATATGTATAAATAAATAAATAGGTAATAGTTAGTATTACTTTTATCTACGAACCTTTTTTTAAATATGAAAATGACTGAAGTGCAGTTTCCATTAAATGAATTCACAAAAAATATTTACATTATCCATCATAGAAAAAAATATGGGATGACCTAAAAATATGACATGAATTATTTATTAGAATCTTACTTACCATGTATAAATATAGGCTCTATATTACAGAGACATCTGATTAATGGATACATTAACCTGATGGCTCTATAATCCTTTTTAGGCCCATTTATCTATTTATGATTAGTATTCAGAGTAAAGTTTAAATCATTCTCTATTCATTAAATATCTTATATGTTACCGTAGGTAATAGTTATTTTGCTATAATCTGTAAATCGATTTGTCATTCCTATATTATTTATTAAACGCTTTTAGATAATCTTTTGTCATAATATTTTACTGATGAACCCATAGAGTTAATATACTAGAATAGAGGAGTCATAGGCAGGCCTGTAAGTGAGAGTGTCACTATAAATAATGAGAGGGAAGATAAGATTAATTTAATTATCTTTGTCTAATCATCAAACATCCGCATAGAAATATTTGCTCGCTGTGCACGCACAAAAAAGAGATTTGCTTTCCCGTAATCGTAATACGCTTCCCTACTCTAGAATAACTCTATGGGAGACCCATAGTTACTGTCACAGACCATAGCTTAGATCGAGTAGAAAAAGTCACTACAGATAATAATAATTATGTACAATAAATATATCGCATAAATTTATATCCTATTAGCATTTTAATAAATATAGCACTTTTTTATATACAAAATTTGTATAAATACTTTTAGAGCATCATAGAAGATATACATTCGTATCTACAAATCACAATAAATATTTCAAAGGTCTCATAATTTAAGCTCCTTTTTGCAGCTTATAATAAAAAAAATAAACGTATAGTGCAAATCAGTACTACAAAAACGATTAAAAATACGTAATTTAATAGTTAAACAAACAATTAAATCATATATATATTTTTAGACTAGACAACTGGTCACATATTTTATATAGGCAAGTCAAACACATGAGATAGTGAAATTATAATCTACATATCAACCCAGTAATGATAGGGTATAACAATAGTATTCTTAATTTTCTATCCCTTTAAAGAATTGTCCTGTGACGCACAATAAATAGAGTACACTTATATTTTATACTAAAAATTAAATCGATTTAACTTATCAGCATTATTATATATAAATATAAAAGATTTTACAGTCAATACATACACTATTGAGTGAATATCACTGTACATTTAAATAGAACGAAAATTTTATTTTTAATGTTATTTGTTTCTATACAATTTTTACGTGTAAGTTATTTTAGTAATGGATTACTTCAATAGTTTGCATATCAATTACTCACGTCCACTAAACCTAAAATATACACCAATATTAACCGTGTCTTCTTTTATAAGTACAATTTAAAGCATTTCCAATAGTGTATGTAGTGCCTTGAGTTTAATCACAGATTCTACTTTTCTAATAACACGTTACACATTTTTCTACACATTTTTCTTATCGACCACTAAATATACGTTCATGTTATCCTTACCTTTAACATATACGCTGCCGCGACGTTCAAATTCGTATCTATCAGACAGTGCTGAAATACACGGCTCAGCTACCTGGATCCTTTTAGGAACCCCGGTAGAGTCCATCCGCGACGCTATATTTACGGCATCACCCCAAATATCATAGTACAATTTAGACGTACCTATGACACCGGCCGTAACATCGCCGAAATTATATCCAATACGGAGTATAAAATCAAATTCGAGCAAATCTTGGTTGAAGTTATCGACCACTTTTTGCATTTCCAACGCAAAATCCATCAACTGATAAAGATGGTCGTAGGTACCGCGGGAAGAATGCCGTAAGTTTGGATTGAGACCACTAGCTGCCATAAAAGTGCTGCCTATAGTTTTAATTTTCTCTACGTGTTGAAATTCTGGCCTCTCCAACAATTCGTCGAAGTCAGCTATCAACTCGTTCAACACCCGCAAATACTCTTTACCTTTCAAGTATGACTCATCGTACATTTCATTGAAATTCACAATGCTCGCAAATATTATAGCCACGTCCTTGTGATTCTCTGAATATTTGGCTGTATTCTTTAACTGGTCGGCTACGTGCCGAGGTATAATATTATGAAGCAACCAATCGGCCTGGTTTCTCATATTCTGTACTCTTTGTTTATCACGGTTAGCTACTACATTGCTGTAGAAGCTCAATCTGTAACTTATTTCGAATTCCCTGTTCAGGAACCAAACCAGCATTAACAATAGGGCCACGTCTAAATACAATTCTGTCAGATGCATTTTATGATACACGCCTTCATATCCAAACGTGCTATTATCCCAAAGCCAGTCTTCGGTGATATTCATCCCGCTAAATAATGAGATATTTTGAGTAGCAATCATGGGGCTCCCTTTAATATCAGAGTCTAACAATTTAGTATTCGCTTCACGGCAACCCAGAATGACAAAGAACAAGAAAAGGCCAGCGTAAAGCGTGACCAGAGTATTTTTAACCAGCCAACTCATCTGTGTAAAATTGCAAAAGTGAACTATACTAACGTACAACAGATAAACGTAAAAGGATTGGTCCCCTTTTAAAATTGTCATTGTAGTGTTTTGGCAAGAAAAATTTATAAGTATAGCTAATATTGGCAAACTTATTAGGAGTCCACCAGACAAATGCCATGGATACCAGTTTGATAACTTTCTAAATATCCCAACAGACCTTCTAATAGTGACATCTTGGGGATCGTGTTTCGTTTTCCATTTTAAATAATGTCTATACACACACAAGGTCATCGCAATAGCTTCTATAACGATAAAAAATATGAACCAGCCAATGGTGTAGCGCCATTCGTTGTATACAATTAATATTGAAATGGAAACCGCCACAAAAATTATCGAAGATACGAGAATATCTAAAGCAGTGTTAAAACGAGACGTTGTAAGTGTTGGTGGGAAATCTTCGCAGTCGTCACTTCTGTGGGCTTTATCTCTATAATGCTTCTCTATTTCTGGATATTTAAAGAACAATGTAAACCTGTTTAAAGGCGGTTGAACGAAATAGTTTATTCCTGACCTAGCATTATCCCGAACACATCTAATCAACTGAAGATCGGATTGTTTCCTTAACTTTTGAAGAGATTTTACCTGATCTTCATTAAGCGGTGGAGGTAATCGACTTCTCGAAGGGGGGTCATTTATCGACGATTGACTTGACGTGTAATAGCCCGACACCCGATGTTGCATCATATCACATTGGGATGTGGCCAATGATGCATGATTTAGTGCGAATATCTGAAATAAAGCCATATTGCTAAAAGGAACAATCAACTAAGGGTTACGAAACGCAATTTTAATAATAGTGAAGTGATTGATGAATCTATCGCTTGTGTAAGCCCTGTTTCAATAGTATCAAATTTTATCCAAATTGCTTCAGCCGTGAAAGCGTAATGCGGGTTGCAGACCGAAAGCTAAGCTACTCCGAAGCTAAACTAAGCTAGCTTAGCTAGGCTAGGCTAGGCTAAGATAAACTGAAAATATGTGCTGTGCACACCAAGAACTGGGCGGTAAGTCTGTTTGACTTGTTGCGGCGTTAAAATCGACGGGCGCAAAAAGTGCGGGGTGACAGGGAGGGGCTTAGCTTAGTTCTATTAGCACACCGTAATACACAACTAACTTAGCTTCGCATATTTTAGTTAGCTCACATAGCTTATTTTACGTAGTTGGCAGTCTGCACACAGGTATGAAAAACTAAACTAACTTAGCTTAGCTCTTGGTCTGCAACCCGCGTTAGAGGCAACAGACAGACTTTTACATTTATAATATCAGATGAATGAACGCATGAAAGCTGCCTGTAATATCTTTAAAATACGGTTTTTATTATTTTTGGTTTTTAAGTATTTTTTCCGTATTTTTACGATATAATACACGCAAAGAGCAGAAATAAAAAAAAATCATGTCTTGTTACACTACCTGTTTAGATATAATAGATAACGTGAATATGCTTTCAGCATGTTAATCATATTGATTTCTGATCATTGATGATTTCTCATCCTTTTTCTTACGCACGTGTGTAATTTTGCGTTTCGGGTGTTATTCTCAGATTTAGTGACGCGTTTAATCAGTGAAGCGTTTGAGAAGACGCGACCGTCCACGGTTTTAGTGCGCGTTGGGTTACTATTCCCCGATATAGGGACGATTCAATAACGTGTGACCTTACGAAGGTTGTGTGCGCGCCGGGTGTTATTTAGCCGATATAGTGAAGTGTATACTCAGGGAGAAAAAGACATTACGTGTCCGTGGAAGAGTGCAGAGGCGAGCCAACGGTTTCGGGAATCGGCCAAGTACATACAAGCACACACACACACACGTACACATATACACGCAGTGACTCATGAGGCCGGACCACATACAGCTGACGGCCGCATAAGGTAGGTTGAGACGGTGGGACGCCGGGCCCAGGTCCCGGAGGTTGTTTCATCCATCCGCACGTTTGCGCGGAACACTACTCATAACACTTTTTTTTGGTTTACGTGTTTCTTGTGGTGTGTATATCCCACCTGTTGCTGGATGCTGGATCGTCTACTCGTACTTCTTATACCAGAATCCTTACGACTGTTGATGGAAGGGCAAAGGCTGACAGCGTCGTCATGAGGCCGGGGCACATGCGGCAGGGGTAAGTTCAAACGACGATCCTTGGGCCGAATGAGCTCGCCTTGTGTTGCTAACGTCGAGCTACGTGCCCGACATACTGGTGTCTGTAGATATTGCAAAGTGATAAAACTTATTTCCCTAAAGCTCAATGCTATTGTAGTAACATAAATGTCCAAATCTATCAGAAATAGAGATCCTTCATTCTAAAAGTGCACGCCCCTTCACCAAATTACATTATTTTAATGTGTGAGAGAAAATATTGACTGTACTATTTTATATGTGTGCGCGCAGCAATTTCAAAGTTGACTCGACTCATTCGCGCACTTAAAGGGCAACTAATTGCTCGACTGGTATAAGTCAAGCATTTATATGGCGGAGAATGCACGCTTTGTATGAGACAACCAATCCGGTTACACGGGTTACAAGTAACGTTTGCATAAAAATAAAATTAATATTATATAATATTTATTATCAAGTTTATGTTGAAAATTCTTTAGAATAAAAAGTAAGTTTTTAACGTTTCCCTGGAGTAATAGTAAGCGCTGTGGATTGTAAATGGGAAGTTCCGCATTCGAATCCTAGAAAAAACATATTAGTATATTTCTAAAATTTATCCCTGGTCTTGACTAGATAGATACTTCCGACGTACCCTTCTAACAAAGACGTACCACCAAGCGGTTTAGCATTCAGGTACGATGTCGTGTAAAAACCCTGTATGGTTACACGTTTAATCTCCAAACCCTTTCAAGAAACTTAAACTACATCGGCATCCATCAGGTGAATTCGCAATCAAGAGCTAGCTTGCCAACTTAATTTAATAAAGATCATATCATATATTCATTATGCAACTATTAGAATGATTAATAAAACGTAATGTACAGAAGTCTGTTCATTTATTTTATTAGTAAAAAAATAAAAAAATTAAACCGCAATAAATATTTTCTATTTTAACGCTATTCACTCACGTCGCTATCTTCAGATTCAGACTCAACATTAATTATAAATTAAAAAAATTTCATATATTCTATCTCAATATCATTCACATTTCGACACGTATTTTCCCACATATTTCTATCAATCATATCAATTCGTTCCTTAATTAAAGCAACGGCTTTAATGATGAAATAATGATACATGTTAAGTTTTGCCCGTTTTTTTTCACCACATAGTTTTATAAAATTCTCCATATTTATCTATTAAAGAAAAAAATTATCTAATTATTATTTAAAATAAAAAATATTTATCCTCTTTTTTTATGACATGCTAACTGTACTTTTGGCAATAATCGATGCGTGCTCCTACTTTCGTGTCTGTCCGGCAACTGAGTAACCAATTAGAATAACAAGTTTGCGTGTATTTCGTCTGTACATAAGTTTTCTGTGTGTGAGTAAAGACATTGGAGGGGCGTGCACTTTTAGAATGAAAGATCTCTAAGGAACTATACTCCACAGCGATTTCTATATACGATAGTAAAGCAGCTTAATAACACTATTAAAGAAAGGCTAATACAGAAAGTCGCGTGGATATAGCTACTCTTCGACCCTGTACAAGACATTAATAATAATAATATGTAACTAGCAATATGAATTATTCTTTGAAAAGAGCAGCCGTAGAGTTTATTGCTGGTTCTTCTCGGTAGGAACAGCTTTCCGAACCAATAGTAGATGTTGACGATTCAAAAGCACTTGTTTACAAGATTACTTGAAAAAAGAATATTTTGAATTTGAATATATATTCATTCCGAAATGCTAGCTTGTTAACTTGCAAAGCTTTGCCTACTGCGTAATCTACATGGTATCCAGCCACCTGACTACGAGAAATACGTTTAACAGCAGTAAAATGTAAGCGTTTAAAGATATTCAAACTCAAAATATTATTTATTCAAGTAAACTTGTAAACAAGTCATGTTTATTATAACTAGTGCATTAAATTTTATAATTACATTATTTATAGAAACAGGCCCTTTGACTACGTTTAGCATATTATAAACTTGTTTTTTTCGCACAAAATAAAAAAAATATTTTGGTCGTTACTTAATAAGTACTTATTTATTGATAACATTATTAATTATTAATAAATGCCGTGTGGTATCCGTCTGAGTAGAATAGACCACCTTCATTTCTTACCGAGGTGTCGTAAAAAGCGACTAAAGTAAGTCGAACCACCGTATGGTATCCGGGTGAGTAGAATAGACCACCCTCATTTCTTACCGACTAATACGACTAAGGTAAGTTGACGTCAGACAGGTCGTAAAATACGAAGCCAAATCATGTGACAACATGTTTGTAACATGTTGTGCCGACACTTAGAGTAGGATAAGGGCAGGAGGATGATGATTATTAATTATTAATAAATAACTTAATTATTAATAACATTAAATTAAATACAGACTATATATTCCTACATATGTCCCTATTTTTCAACTACCTACTAGTAAAATATAAATAATATACCTCACTGTTTTGTCTGCCATATTGAGATCTATAGCTGCTACTTCTGGCAAACGGCGACATATTACTTCTAGACTGACTCAAGTAAGACCGTATATCTATAATTTCCTTCTCAAACGATGTCATGTCATTATTAGGACAATTCATCTTACTACTGCTCTGTAACGGTCTGGATTTGTCCTGAGATTCTATCACTATAGGCACTTGATGGTAACCATTATTTGATTGAACTGTTTCCTGTCCTCGTTCCACGAAATGTATTGTCTTATCACTGAATTCTCGCTTTTTCATTTCATGCAATGGTGTATCTGAATGTTTTCTCAGAAATTTTGGTACTTTCCAATTCTTCAATTTGTTTGTATATTTGCCACAACTTCCTGTAACGAAATAATGTTTAAATAAATTAATTAATAAATGGGAGAAATACACACACAATCCCTAAAGTAATTTAATACTTGTGTTATGGGTGACAAACAACTGGTAAATATATACATTTATAGATTTAAATACATACTTAAATACATATATACACAGACTCGAAATACAAACAAATTGTTTATAGAAAATGTTAGCCCTTGGCGGGGATCGAACCCGCAACATCGCTGTCACTGCGCCAACGGGCCAGTGAAATTAAAAAGATAAATAAGAGTTTTCTGCAAAGGCAAGTTTATTAATTTCATTCGAAACTCTATCTTTTCTGTACACCCGTTAGGATGTCATCTTAGAAAAAATATTCAATAAATTGTGTTACATATAATATTGATAATAACTTGTTATGAACTGCGTATAGTCGTTTTTGTTTTACTCTTGAAATTTCGGGCTTAATTATTTTGACTTTTAATTATAATATTTAGTGCAGAAAATTTCAAAAAAAAAATTATAATTTTAAGTCTAGCAATCATATAATTATAAACGCGAATATCTGTCGGTCTGAATGTCTGTATTTATCTATTTGTATGTTACGCTTTCACGGTTAATCCACTGGAGCAATATTAATAAAATTTGGTAACATATGTATATAAAGAACCCTTTGTCTTTCAGAAACAGGAAAAATTACTGCATTATTAGAGGAATCATGGCTAATAGATAAAAATAAATAATATTCTCTTATTCATATGTCACAATATTAAGAATTTGAAATACCCGGATACAATCAAAAGAATACAATTCCAGTAAAACCCGCACGCGCGGCCGTTATCTGTAAACCCATATTTTATCTTTTAAGTTTATACGTCGATATTTATAGTTTGAAAATGTGAAGCTTGGATTAGTACATTATTTTATAGTAATAACAAAGTGTACGTTACGTCATCCTTTCACGTGAAGTTCACATGATTGAGATCAGTTTTTATAGTACTATTTTTATAGATACATATTTTGGTATAAATAATAAATAAATATATGGGACAATTACACACACGGTCATCTGGTCCTAAAGTAAGTAATTCAATACTAATTTTATGGGCGACTAATAACTAGTAAATATATACATTTATAATTTTAAATACACCCAGAATCCAAGAACCAACAAATTGTATATAGAAAATGTTGACCCACGGTGGGAATCGAATCCGCGACCGGTGGAGCTCGGACAGAGTCACTACCACCTACGCCAAACGGTCCAGTCAACAGACAATAGATAGTAAATAATTTTACCTCATATTTAAAATTAGTTCCACCCGTAAATTCTTTCGCGTCTATACGTGTTAGTAAAGTAGTATAGACTACCCTCATTTCTTACCGAGATATCCTAAAAGGCGACTAAGGTAAGTAGATCCCATGTTTGTAACATGTTGTGACGATCTAACTTAGAGTGGGATAAGGGCAGGGGGATGATGATGATGATTCAAAATATACGTTCTTCATAATTCATTCACCAGTATACGAAAATACTATCATCACGTTAAAAAGCAAATTATTGGACCGGCGACTACGTTATTCTTGTCATTAATGTTTATCACAACTAGTCAGACATAAGTGGACAGAAAATATTAAACGGACAAACTATTTATCATACAATCTATTTAGCATGCAACAGCTATTGAAGATATAAGGGCACAAAATGATACATACAAATTTGGTAAAGGCAATTCCACGAGATTGACATTATTGACTCATGTAGTATAATTTCGTATTAACACGCTCAAAGAACATGGTAGGAAATCGAATCAAGTAAGAACAGGGTTATCAGTTGATATGAAATTGTCAGGAAACTGACAAGCAGTGTAGTTTTTATTTATACTCTAGGTGTGCCCGCGGCTTCGTTCGCGCGGTAATCAGTGCATCACAAATATATATTTTAGTCAATGTAATTAACCTAAACCTTCCTCAATATATGCACTTCTTTTAGTAAAAATCGTACAATAATCCGTTCGGTAGATTTTCAGAAAATCGATCACATACAGACAACCAGCTTTTAAGGACTTTGTTTTATAATATACTAGCTGTGCCAGCGGCTTCGCCCGCGTGGAAATCATCGTGTCAATTTTTTTCTAGAATTCAAATTTTGGACATTAAAGTAGTTATTGTGAGTTTTTGTGAGTTGACTTGAGAGATGGAGACATGCTATCGCGGACTTTTTTGTAGTATTTTTATAGATCTACAATTCTCTACTATATTACTTTAGCGTAACTCTGCTGTTTTACGCAACGCACGCGACTAAAGCCCTCAGCAAGCAAGTATTTTAACAACTGCTCGATCTCTTCAACACAATTTACATAATACCAATATGTACTATTTACCTAAGCCATCCGGAAGTATTTCACTATCTTTTGGTGAAAACCGTACAAAAATCCGTTCAGTAGGTTTTGAGAAAATCGATTACATACATGTTTTATAATAAGTATAGATATACAGATGCATATTTAAAACTATCTAACTATAATCCTATTTGCATACAACTAATAATTTACTGCTGATTTTCAGAAAATGTAAACAAATCTGCAATAGAGTAGCGACTGTTGCTGTTAGTACCCCCCTTGATGAAACTTCAATCAATTAATGACATACATTTTAATAGGAATTAGAACCCGTGACTGTGAGAAAAGATTCGACAGTCAACCGTTATATCACGATGAAGTTTTTAAGAGAAAAAGTATGTTATAGTCCTTATAAAGTAGTCGTGGAACGGACCTTACATGTTAATATTTGTTTTATATTATCATACCCATTATTTATTTTACATTGGACAAAATTATTTAGCAAATCAATTTGTCCAATGTATATAATATAACGAATGATTACGAAAGAGCAACTTTGACTTGTGATAACTGAACTTTGATAAATATTGATATTTTATGAAAAGCATGAACAAATGATATCGCGAATGACATGGTAATGACCATCTCTGATTTACCGCCCAAATCATTATCGGTACACTATTTATGCTAGCTCACTGTCAGAAGTGGTACTGGTATGGTAGGGTTAAAACTGACCACCATCTCGCTTGCCAGGTACGATCATTATTGGAATTAACCTTGATTTAAGACGAACATCCATAGTCTTATATATCAATCAATATTTAAGTAAAACGAATATAGAAATGTAATAATGAAATTATTTTGCTATAATCCGCGATTAAGTAAATATAAACTCGAAGAAAAATAATGTTAAATGTAGAGTGGACTATCCGTTCACATAAGTCTCAGACATGCAAGCCTTTGCGATTTTGTTATGGAGTCTATCTCCTGATGATGCTTCGGATGCAGGGCGAAACGATTGAGTTTGTGATAGTGAAAGTGTGTTATACTTGTGTATTGTGGTGGCGTTGGTGGATTTTGTGCATGTGTTTTTACGATTTCTGCATCTATCGGTTATGAGAAATCCACTGTACATTTACATTTATATATTCTATTTACTTAATCGCCGATTATAGAAAAATAATTTCATTCTGACTTTTGGCAATATAACGCCTAATTCTACAAATTATTTAAACGATCTTTTGTCAGATCAACAGCTCTGTCGAATTATATGGTTTTGTTTATAAACGTTTTGTATTCACATTCCGACCATATGCCATCCTTTTTTCGGAGATGACGTGCAGAGTTAAAATGTAGCGTAGCAATAGTCGTAAATAGAATTAAACAGATGTAAAGCGTGAAATTTAAATTTCTAAATCTCGGCTATTATAAGAGATTATATGTGAGTTACATATTTGTAATACGTTGTAAACTCTTTGTGAAACGGATATTGTATGAATTACAAAATGATAATGTAATATTTTATAAACTTTACGTGGTTCTAAACAAGCATACATAGTTTTATGCTGGGCTTCCAGAGATTAAGACATATTAACCCAATGTAACAAGATAACTAATCAAATAGTACTCTTAAATTCAGAAGCCGATAAACCTGGTAGTAGAATAGAAAGTACGGAATATCCAACAAAGATATACAAGCTGCAGTTCTAACATTTTAAATTCTAATGATGTTCGGTACTTTACTGTAGCAAATCTTTAGATATATATACTAAATCATCAAAAGTGGCGTGATTCGCAAGGAGCATCACCTTCAAGCAATTAAGAGTCGCACAATATCTTATCAGCAAGTTGTGCCACTGATAACTAAAACTTTTAATAAATAAATCCCTGACTCAGTCTATATTTGTTTCCATTATTTATAACGACAAAGAAATCACATTTTTCTTGAGTATTCATTTGGAACTCGTGATTTAATTTTAAATAAAATATTTTAAAAATTATTTGCCAATTCCAAAACAAAGCAAATTTGAATTCAGTATTCACAAAGAGAAGATATTTTTTTAAATATTAAAAATATAATCAACATCTATGAAAAGATGAGATGCAGAGGTCATAACTGTATTTAACGAGTTATTTATATTAAATAATCATTATTGAGTATCTCTAGGTTAAGTTATGTAAAGAAACTTTAAACAAATGAAGCAAATTAATCAAACAAAAACAAGACCTACAATTAACATCCAGTATGTAATAATAAATATTAAATTAAACATCTAACTTACCGACAGATGTTGGACTTTTCGATGAATTATCAGTCCTTTCTGGAAAACCCTTCTTTTCATCCATCTCGGTATCAGAATCCAATATGCTTGGCAGTGAACTGGCTTTGTTACGAAAGTTAAAGGGATTCGGGGAGAGGAAGTTGTTCGAATTTTGGAGATCACTCTTAATTTGCTTCTCATCTGTCGACGACTCACTTGTTTTAGTAGAGAGCGGTAGCGGAGAGTGATTGAAGGATAAAACAGACTGCGGAGACACTGCGGGGGATATGATGAGGCGAAGGTTAATAGGATTGGAAGGGGTAAGGCAGTGGTTATGATCATAGGGCGAATTCATCTGTCGGCCTTCAATGAAGTATGTCTTATGACCTGGACACATGTAAGGTTTATAAATTACTGACAGAAAAGGTACTATATACATGCATATCGTTATTATAAGATTTAATTACCGAAAACTTCCTCGCCCTCCTCTAGAACATACGAGCCTCCCAGAAATTTACAAGTTTCTTCAGAAATATGCACGCGACCCGGCTTTCCCGTGGACTCCATTTTGTTCGCGAAAGTGACGTCGTTGCTCCAAACGTCGAATTTGAATCTACGCGTGCCTACTATACCACACAGAACTGTCCCTGTATGCACACCAACTCTCATGTTCACACCCTCACCTCGCTCTGTATCAAATTCTTGAATAGCATCTATCATACCTAAAATACCAGTATAATCTGTATAGGGCACCTATCAGGCAATCAATGCCTATCCAAATGTAGCAGTAATCTCAATTAGTGCACATATTGTTTTACAGGCACAAAGTTTAAAGCATGATCAGAGCTGTCCAAAGTCAAATCCATGTGTACAATAAAGTATATTTACAGATCTACAAATCTATACATTTTATAAAAAAAAAGCCTCCAAAAGCTTTTTGTGTGTATGGGATTGATTTTGCAAAATCTACTGAACTGTTTTTTGGACTATTACGGTTATAGTATCCTGCAGTTTTGTACCGGAATTAATAGATAGTGCAATTCTTGACAAAGATTTACATACATATTTATTCTTCTTCCTAGTGTCTTTCCCAGCCCATGCCAGGGTCCGCTTTACATACATATTTATGACACTGATATCCAGGCACAGCCTCGGGCACATTTTCTATACTATCTTTAGAGATGCAATCACTTTACATACATATTAGGTCCTTCCTTACATATGAAATTGGCGTTTTGTCGTACTGGCCACTTTGATCTCAAATATTACATTTATGGTTAGGAATTCCAAATTCAAATTCATACAGCTATTTACTCATGCATTTGTGTTTCAAACCCCCTAATTCATTTGTTTTTTCTTCTTTTGTTTTTTTCTTTGTGTCACTCTGTTTACAAAATGGAAAACATGAAATATCGCGTTATTTACGAGTATGAGTTCCACCGTGGCACCAGTGCTGCAGAAACGGCTCGAAGGATTAATGATGTGTATGGTGACGGTGTCGCAAAAGAAAACACAGTGCGTTTTTGGTTCCAACGTTTTCGTTCTGGAAATTTCGACCTGCAGCCTCGTGGACGGCCGGAGACCAAAGTTGATAATGAAGAATTGAAGGCTATTGTGGAAGCGGATCCATTGCAAACCACGTCCGAGTTAGCTGCAGGCTCCGGTGTTAGTGATAAAACTATTCTAATTCACTTGAAGCAAATTGGGAAGGTGAAAAAGCTTGAAAGGTGGGTACCTCATGAATTGAGTGAAGCAAACCGACAAACGCGCGTCGACTGCTGCGTTACGTTACTCAACCGGCACAATAATGAAGGAATTTTAAATCGAATCATTACCTGTGATGAAAAGTGGATCCTCTACGATAATCGGAAGCACTCATCACAATGGCTGAACCCTGGCGAACCAGCCAAATCCTGCCCTAAGCGAAAATTGACTAAAAAAAAGTTGCTTGTAAGTGTTTGGTGGACTAGTGCCGGTGTCGTTCACTACAGCTTTCTTAAATCTGGCCAGACGATTACGGCAGATATCTTTTGTCAGCAACTGCAAACCATGATGGAAAAGCTAGCTGCTAAACAACCGAGGCTGGTCAATCGCTCTAGGCCACTGCTGCTTCAGGACAACGCTAGATCACACACTGCACAACAGACGGCTACCAAATCAGAGGAGCTTCAATTAGAATGTCTTAGACATCCACCGTACTCTCCGGATCTTTCTCCAACAGATTACCATTTTTTTCGCAATTTGGATAACTACTTGCAAGGAAAAAAATTCGACTCCGATGGGGCAGTCCAAACCGCCTTCAAAGATTTTATTGATTCCCGCCCGAATGGTTTTTTTAGTAAGGGGATCAATGAACTACCTATGAGATGGCAAAAGTGCATACATAGCAATGGTACATACTTTGATTAATTATATTTCATTAAAAAAAAACGACTTTATGTTCCTCCCATAGAAAACGCCAATTTCATATGTAAGGACCTAATATATGGCTGAAATTAATAATGTAATAGACTTTTTAGTTACTTACCAAGTCCCATTTCCACACAACATGTTGCATGATCTGGTCTAGGTTCCGGACAACCAGATACACAATAATAGCAATCTCCTAATGTTGAAATTTTTTCACACCCATGGATTCTACATAAGTCATCAAACTTCTCAAACAAATCATTCAGTATATTTACTAATTCTTCAGCACCTTTATTACTTGACATTCTTGTAAAACCAACTATGTCAGCAAATAGTATTGAAACATTTTCCATTGAATTCATGTTAAAAGGTCTAAATAATGATTTAATATCTGAGGCACCTGGATTTGAAGTTCGTTGATTTAGAGGGTAGTGACTTTTTAAAGTGTTTTCAGTTTCCACAACTTGTTCTTCCATTAACCAACTTGCTAATTTCGGTGGCATTACTGAGTGTATCATTTTTTCCTTTAGTTGCTTTTCCATTTCCAACTGTCTCCTTACTAACAGACTCTGTCCTACTTTCATAAAAGTGCCTCGCATTCTCACAAATGTCATGAGATAAATATGCACACCAATAATGTGCACACATAGTTGAAGTAATACCCTTACAAACATTCCAGGAAACTGCCATTCATGTTCAGATATATGCAAAACAATATTTAAGACCTCAAACACTGTTGAATACAGCAGTCCTATGATCACACAAGCAAACAGTGGTAATGGTGTCAGGGTGTAAATAATAAGTAGTATTTCTATACACATAGCAAAATGTCCAGACTGACTGATATCTGCAGCTTGAATGTATTCAGCATTGATTTGTGTGGTCAATGATACTAATAAAAGGCTTAAAGTACACAAAGATAGTGCCATGATCAAAGATAGCTTAGATGTGTAGACTTTGTAAATATTTGTGAATGTTATAAATAACATAACACATGTTATTAGGAGTACACCCGCAAATACAGAACACAAAAACTGCCATTTCACTGTGACACCACTCAAGCCAAGTACTACAATATAGATAAACCATGATATTGAAAATATCAATATATATAAAAGTGCAAATCTGAAAAGAAAACACTTATTATAATACAACAAAATTATGAAAACAGCATACACTATTAAAAACAAATAAAACAAATGCTCAGTAGTCAAATGAAACATTCATAAAAATTGAAAAAATTATGAATGTTGATATGATTACTTACCTAAACCTTAGTCTAATTTGTCTAAATGAGCTATTTCTGTATTGACCTTCAAGTACATCAGAGTCAAAACGTGGATTCCACCAAGTGCCAGGAGCAGCTCTTTCAAAGGCAATTGGTATAGCAAACCCACAACAATTGGTAGTTGGATTATTGTGGGCCAAGTAAGCTTGTACATGGGGCGCCAGACGTATCTGAGCATCTTCCCCTTCAGAACAATCACCATCATGTTTGGCATCAAAATGTTCAGATTCATCATTGCAACTAACACATCCACTTTGAGCACTCATTGTATATGTATTGATTTATTTACGTTATGTTCCATTTTGTATCACCAAATATGAAATGCACTGATTTTACATTTCTTCTACAAATTCAAAAAAATTGAAAAATAAAATATGTTTATCATTTATCACGAAAAATATATTTTCTCACAGTGATAATTTTATTAATATAATATTGATCTGTACTATTTTATTTTGTATCAAATATTAGAAATGAAAACATTGAAATACACATATAAAACGATAGTAGATCTAACAGCACAGACAATAAAGACATTATTTTAAATTCTTTTGGACCCCATATACTATGAAAACTAATGAGTGTCCAATTTTACAAAACAGTAACTTAAACATACAATAGAATATACATACCATTTTCAGACCAAGGTTATTTTCCCAATCTGAAAGCGCTAGAATAATTATTATTTATGGCAAATACACTTCACATATTGAAGATTGATACCTACTCCTCTTTCTACACTCTAAAGATTGAATTCGATTACAGAAGCGACTATCATCAGCGTTAGCAAATTGAAATAATTTCACCTAAATTCAGATATGACAGATGGCATGTACAAAAATTTTAAACTGAGGATGACAAGTGACAAGCTAGGATCTACTAATTAGATAATCGATTATTTCTATTCATAGTCTGATCTAAATTCATTCAATTTAAGTGAAGTTCTTGATACTAGGCTGCTGTACTAATTTAAACAAAAACCATGGTCTAATCATGTATTCCATTCAAACGTATAATAGAAATAATAACATTATCAATGTATTTATTCAATCAAGATTTAATAGTTAAAATTTTATTATCTAGTAGTAGGTTTAAAGTTTCATGATTGAGGAAAAAGGCTAAAACAAATGCAAAAATACAATTAAAAATCGATTGCCCCTAAGTCATTTGTTTTATCGCATAGGTTTTCACAGCTCTATTGAACTTGAAACCTTGAAACTTTTGAAGAACTGAACTCTAACGTGTTTCTGTTGTATAATTAAATAATTATAGTCGATAATTATTTATTAACATTGTATAAGGAACATATAATATTGTCTACTGCTGCAAAAGGACAACTAGAATTTTACAACCGTAACTGTAGAAACATAATTGTAGTTCGAACTACAAATGAATACACAACTTGCATTTTAGAAATATTTTATTAAAATAAGCACATTCTCATTTAATGTATTATAGGCGCATTACACAATACTGAATCAGGGTCTCTACTAAGGTTTTCATAAGGACGATGTAACAAGAATACAGTAAGGATACCTAAATTTTTATAAATATTTATATTTCAGATGATAAGATCTGTAGGCTCTGAAAATATCCTATCTCGTCATCGCATAAAATTGGTTAGGTGGTTTCAGATGGTTTCAGAAATTAGATTAGCATGAACAAACATACCGATATCCGATTCATAAATAATAATTTATTTAAAAAAAATATTTTGAAGTATAAAATTTGAAACCTTATATATAGACGACAAAAAGCGTACCCGTATGTGTTCGTTACTACAATAAGTAGTACTCGTTACTATCGTATCGGTACTTTATTCGTTACTTTTGTTACCTGATGCCAAAGCATAAAAGTAACGTGTCGAGTCGTATTCCCGTACGGGTATGATATCGGCGCGACATATTACTTAAAAAATATTTTAAAGGAGATTTCAAATAATTTAAAAATATTTATTTTACATAGTTCTTCGTAAGGTACGTTTAAATTCACCGACAGCACACATTCGAACCACAGATTAGGTACCGTATTATGTAGTTACTAATATGATACGAAAGATGCGAGTAACGAGTAACGAATAGCATTCGTGAGTAACGACTCGGTACTCGGTACAAGATTGCGCACCCATTACTCAGTACCGAATCACACGGTTTGCTTACGGCTTTACTTATATAGGTACAACACTATTTTTCAAAATGAATGATTTGTTTACCCTTCGTACGCATGGACGTAAAAATTACGTCGCGTTAAAATTTCACAATAGGCATTATAAGAAGTTTCGTATGGCATATTCAGCTTAACGCCCTCGCTCTAACGACTAAAATGGAACACTGCACAATAAAAATACGTCGCGATATAAATACGCTGACGTGTGAACAGATACCTGGATACCCATTTGTTTCAATTTGGCGTAATTTTTATGCGCGATAAAATTCATCTCGTGCGAGTGAGGGGTTACTGTGTAATAATATATACTTCAAAGAGAGACATCAATTCTTTCTGTTGATTAAAATTTAATGCTTCAAAATCGATTCTTTTGAGTAGCGCTATATAAAGTCGATAGACAAATAATGTCGAATGTCGATGAATCGACTATCGACCATTACATATTACACTTTACACTACAGGCACATCAAATTTTAAAGTACAAGTTCAGACTTTTTTAATTTTTACTGCTTTTATTACTCATTATAGACTTGATCATGGTAAATATCCCTTTAAGGGAAGATATCATAAAGTTATCAACTTCAATGCAGTAACACCAATTAGATAAAGATAGTAGAACAAGTATGCTTGCCTTCTATAAGGTAATATTGCATAGAAATAGAAAGAAATGTATGATAATTTAGGTGTTACTTTGCGGAATTCCATAATACATCAGTTATGATTTATGAATGAATTAATTTGCTATAATCCACATTGCTTTAGAAAATCTTTTTGGTTCTTACTTAATGATATTAAGTAAGAACCAAAAAGCCTTTCTCATACCCACATAAATGTTAATAAATAAAAAGGAGTAGTTACCACATGTATCATAAAACACTGCCACCAACACCACTACACAAACACTACACACACCTCAACAACAATCCCAACAATAGTTTCATGCCTATACTATTCCAAACTATGAATAAATCCCTATGTTATACATCAAAATAATTGTATATTATCTGCTTAGTTATAAAAATTGACAATAGAAATAATAAAAAGTTTTTATTTTATAATTCAACTTTTATTTTTTATAAAATAATCACATTATATTATATTAACATTAAATTCTGAATATAATATCACAACAATTACAAATCTTAGGAAGACAACACAAGCTAATGTCAAAAAGGTTAATATCAAAATACATTTGTACAATTATAATAAAAATAATATCAACAAGGCACATTATAAGCACCACAAATATTTTATTGCTATAAATTTTAACACCTTTTAATTTGAGCTCAACTTAGAAATTTAAATTAGTTTTTTTTTGGGCATTACTAACTATAAATTACATTACAATACATTATATGTGTCAAAATAATATGCCCAGTCAAGTAGCATACATTTATATAGAATTAATGATATAATTCAGCAGATCATGTTTCATGTGATCATTATTATTCCTTATTCATAAGTTTAAAGTCAGTTTTACTAAAAACTAAGCTACATAACAATAACTTACAATAATACAGATTCATTTATTTTATGTAATGGATGCTAACAATAATTGTTTGAATGCATACAACTAAGAAATATTTTACTAAATTTTATTTAAAAGGATTAAATAAAATTTTCAAGGATAAACTTGTGTGTTTGTTGACACAGTTATTTTACAATCATTATGGATATTGTAAAAAAATATTTAGATGGACAAGAATATAATTAAACTCCATTTTGTTACTGATATAAAAATAATAATATTATATAGAATACTATTTACTATTATATTAAATAAAATATATTATATAAAATTTGTAGCTAGCTGATTATAGCAAAATAATACTATACCCCGCAGTAGGATAATAGCAAAATAATAACATCACTTTTGTATAATGGATCTCTGCAAAGTAACATTGAGTTATATCAATAAGTTACAGTTGCTATAATAGTTATAGTATAAATTCAGTATTTGTTTTTATTAAAGCATTTGTACCTAATAGTTATTTGTAAATGATGCATATCACAAGCTAACTACAAAGTATTTAGCTACTATTTATCAAAATAATTATTTTGATTGTATTAACTATAAACCTTTGATACTAGACTTAGTGCTCAGCAAATGATACCTAGGTTACCCCACTACTTAGATCTCTTGGCTGTATTACCGAGCAATTTATTACAAGTTATACATGAACATTTGTTGAAATAAAATAAAGTTTAAACCTCTAGTCATTTGAAGATTAAAAACATATCAATAATTTTTTTGTGCACAAAACAAAAAAATTTAAGATGACCATATCCAGACAAAATTAATCATTATACATTCCATCAAGAAGAAAGTCCATCCTTTTATAATGTCTATTTTTCCAAGCCTCTTGTCCTCTTTTTAACACCAAATAGCCCACTACTGCAAACATAGGAACAACTAATATTGTTATTACAATAGGCATAATCATACCTGGGTGGCTACCAGCTTTCAATGTATGCACTTTAGGAGAATTACTTTCATCAATGTCTAAATTAATCACTTTATCCCTAGCTAATGCATCTGCTGATAATATTAAAGGTTTATGAGGTTTTGTAGTATATTTTTCTGTTAAATTTGTTGATACATTTTTATTATTTGCAACTGTTATGTTTCTTTCTACCACAACACCTATGTTTAGTGGGGTTATTACATCTGTGGAAGCATTCTTTACTTTAATAAAATTATTAGAGAGTGATGTATAATTCTGATCATTGATTTCATCCTGGGGATCGACATCTTTCCTCCCAACCACTGGTTTATCTTTATGAACAATCAATTCATTTGGTAAATTTACAATGTTATTACCATTTGGCAAGGTGACTCCAATGCCAGGCATTATGTACCCTCCCTCGCTCAATCCTGTTTGCGCGGTACTATCATTTTTCTGTGGCTGAGATGATACAACAGCTGCTGTTGTTTTCGTTTGAATAGTTTTTCCTCCAATTGAAGTAATGAAGAATATATTGCAAATTAACAAACGTTTATGCATTTTCAACTTTGTTTATCAAATTGTTGCTTTCATAAAAATTTTTTTTTTTAATCTTTACTTTAAAATAAAAACAATATATATATATATATAAGTAAATAAAATAAATTATTAAACGAAAACAAAAAATTAAACGTCAACAATAAAAAAATTAGACGTCAATCAAAGGATATTTTTGTCTATGACCGATCACTAAACACAAGATTTAAAAATTACACCATAAATAAATTATTTTTACCAGTGCATCCAGAGACCACTCTCTGTTATCTAATAATTTTTCGTCTAGTCGACGCTTTTATTAAAATCAGTAAATCTGCAATAATTAAAAAAACCTTATGTGTAATTTAATAATTTAAAACAAACGAGCTCCAATTAATTAATTATTTATTTTGTATTTATTAAAGTCCTCCATCTTGACGATAATAATTTTCTAACAACCACAGACTAATATATGATACATCCCTTCCTTTAAATCTAGTATATATATATAAATTCTTAAACTAAACACACTTGACTTTTTCATAGAAATATAACTTTAGATTTATTACTAACTAAACAACTTTCTTGCCTCATAGTTGTATTAGTTACTAAAAATCATATTCTAACTACACATTTTAAATTTACTTCAAATGATTTTAGTACATAATTTTAAACTAAATACTACCAATAACAATTTTCGCAATTTAAATTAATCAGTTACATAGTTACTTAACCACAAAGGCTTTTTAACAATACGACCACACCTTGTTGTTCTATTTGCTCTTACCTCTTGACTCTCAGATGACTGTACTATATTATTACTGTTATTATGCAATGTATTTCCTGGGCTTACCTCCTCTTCTATATTTTTTTCTGATTCTTTTGTTATATTACCATCATCTGACAAACAAGATTCACAATCATTTACTGCACTGTTTTTAAAGTCTCCATAATTATTATTTGAATGTCTTAGATGAAATGAATTTCTTACAAAAGTTTTCCCTTCATGTGTTCCTACTTTATAAGACCTAGGTCTATTTAATTTATCAATGATTACTCCTGATTCCCACAACAATTTAATAGGGTTCCTAATTATCACACTATCCCCTTTTTTAAATTCTTTATCTTTCTTACAAGCATTCAAATTATAATAATTCTTTCTTATTTCCCTTTTTGCACTTATTTGTTTATAAGCATCCTTTGCCACAATTTTTTGTTTTAAATGACTTTTTACAGCTGGCAATTTAGAACGTAATAGTCTCCCCATTAACATTTCAGATGGTGTATAATCAGTACCTAACACTGGAGATGTCCTATATTCTAATAAAGCTGCATATAATTCCTGTTGAGAGTTACACTTTTTAATCATCTTTTTGGCTATTCCGACAGCTTTTTCAGCCATACCATTCGACCTTGGATAATATGGTGATGAATGAATTAAATCTATGCCTCGATCTTTACAAAAGTCTATTAGTTTCTTAGCATTAAACGGATTGTTGTCACAAATTATTTGACTTGGTATACCATGAATTGAAAATAACTTATCTAATTCTATAATTATAGTCTCAATACACTTATTGGGTATCTGTATTATATCAAACCATTTCGAGTAATAATCTACAGTAATCAAATAGGTTTTTCCTGCATATTCAGCAATGTCCATACCTAGTTTTAAAAATGGTAACTGTGAGATTTTGTGACTGATTAAAGGTTCTTTTATATTTTTAGTTAAATACTTTTCACAAATTTTACATTTTCCTATATACATCTCAATCATAGAAGCCATTTTTGGCCAATACAGTAAACCTCTTGCCCGCTTTTTACTCTTTTCAATTCCTAAATGAGCATCCCCATGAATTTTTTGTAACATTTCATCTTGCATACTTTTTGGAACTATCACTTTGTCATCCAAAAATAAAATTTTATCTTTTAAAAATAAGTTGTCCTTTAGTTTGTAAAAATGATGTAAATTTGAGTCATTTTTAATATAATTTTGCCAGCCATTTTGTACATACTCAATGACTTTAGATAACACCAAATCTTTAGAAGTTTCTTTTTTGAACATTTCAATCTTTGAACTACTTATTGGCAAATAATCCTCAATCTCTAAAGTGTGCACAACATCTAACATATCCGGATCATCATCTGAATCTCCTTTAATATAATTTCTAGATAAAAAATCTGACACAAACATTAATCGACCCGGCACATATTCTACATGAAACCTATATTTGAGAAGTTTTAATAGCATTCTTTGTATTCTATTTGTGCATTTGTGTAGTTCTTTACCTACAATTGACACTAAGGGCTTATGATCCGACTGAACTTTAAACACATATCCATATATAAACTGATGAAATTTGGCTACCGCAAAACATATTCCTAGCAATTCTTTTTCAACCATACTATAATTTTGTTCTGCAGAAGTAAGACTTCTTGACACATAAGCTAAGGGTCTCCCTTCCTGCATTAGGCATGCCCCCAGACCATCTTTACTCGCATCAGTTTGTATAGTTATTGATTTTTTCATATCAAAATATCCTAATGTTGGAGCACTACTTATTGCCTTCTTCAAAATATTAAATGAATTTTGTTGCTGTGCACCCCAAGTCCATACAATATTCTTTTTAAGTAAATGCCTTAATGGTGCAGCTAGTTTTGACATATTTGGAATGAACTTATGCAAAAAAGTAACAACACCCAGAAATTTTTGTAAAGATTTTTTGTTATCTGGTTCTTTAATTTTTAAAATTGATCTTACTTGTTCCTCATCCGGCCTAAACCCACTATTAGAAAATACAAAGCCCAAATATGAAACTTCTTTAACTTTGTATTGAACTTTAGCTGAATTAAATTTAATGTTATATTTTATGGCACGATTCATCACTTCTTCAAGGACTTTTTCATGTTCCTCTTTGGTCCTTGTTGCTATTATTATGTCATCAAAATATATCTGAACTCCTTTGATGTCACCAAATATTTTTGTATTTTCTCTTTGAAAAATTTCTGGACTAGAACAAAGACCAAAGGGCAACCTGTTAAACTTATACCTGCCAAAAGGTGTATTAAAAGTACATAGCAATGTAGACTGATTATCTAAAGAAATTTGATGAAAACCATCTTTCATATCTAATACTGTAAAATACATCATACCTGATAAATTAGCTGTTAACTCATCTACAGTAGGTATACCATAATGTTCCCTCATAATGTACTTATTTAATTCTAACGGACAGAGACACAAACGCAAAGAGCCATTTGGTTTTTCTACTATAATTAAATCATTAACCCATTCCGTTGGTTCTGTTACTTTTGAAATTATCTCACTATTTTCCAACCCATCTAAAGTCTCTTTAAGTCTTGGTTTCAATATCTCTGGAATTCTTCTTACTGATTTCACAACCGGAATTGCATCTTCTTTAAGTCTAATTTTATATTCAAATGGTAATTTTCCAAGTCCAGTAAATACACTTTTATACTTTTCAACAAACAAACTTGCTTCACTGGTATTTTTTAATTCAAAAATTCTTTTTATTAAGTTCAGCTTGACTGATGACTCTCTTCCCAATATAGGTGTCACCTCTCCTTTTACCACAATAAATTCTAAGGATTCTGACTCACGACCTGCTGGTTTACATAAAACCTTGACAATACCTACAGGAGTTACATCATGACCACCAAATGTTGTTATTTTCCTTTTATTTTGAGTTAACTTGATATTTTCACCCAGTTGAACAAAAACTGAATATGGCAATACATTTACATCTGCACCAGAATCTATTTTGAATTTAATTTCTATTTTGTCGCTTAAAACAATGCTGGGATACCAATCATTTCTTGCCATATTGTTATATATAGAATCAATTATCAAGGTCTCTAACATTTGTGAAGATCCTTCCATTTCAGTCTTGTCTAAACTATTATTTAACTCATTTAAAGTCTTCTTTTTATTGTTACATTTAATTCTAAAATGATTCAAGCGACCACAATTGTTACATTTTTGGCCAAAGGCAGGGCACTCATTTAATCCATGGTATCTACCACAATTGCGGCAATTAAACTTGTAATTTGAAGTTTTCTGATTTCTCTTCTTTGTTATCACATCTACAGAACCTCTCATAACTTCTAATTCTTTTTTACTCACTTCACTAGCTCTGCAAATCTGCAAAGTTTTATTTAAACTTAAATCGATTTCCCTTAATAAACGTTCTTGTAGTGTGGCATCCCTCAAACCCAGTATCAAGATATCTCTCACTAAAGACTCCTGCTGTTCCCCAAAATCACATTTGGCAGCTAATAATTTTAGATCTGTTACCAAATTGTCACAAGATTCTCCCTCCTCTTGATGTCTTCTAAAAAATTTATACCTTAGAAATAATGTGTTTTTTCTCGGCAAGCAGTATTTTTCAAAATTTTCCAATACAGTTAACAAAGATTCGTTGTCTAACTGAAACGTGTTATAAATTCTTATTGCTTCTGTTCCAATGCAACTTAACAGCATTGCAATTTTCACTTTTTCAGGTTTGTTTTCATACTCATTAGCAGTAAGGAAGAGTTCAAACGCTTGTTTAAAGCTGGTCCAATTTTCTGCTAAATCGCCTGTCAGGAGTAGTTCCGTCGGAGGTTTAAACTCCATTTTTACTTTATTTTTATTTCGATGTGTATTAAAACACCTGACACCATGTGTAATTTAATAATTTAAAACAAACGAGCTCCAATTAATTAATTATTTATTTTGTATTTATTAAAGTCCTCCATCTTGACGATAATAATTTTCTAACAACCACAGACTAATATATGATACACCTTATTTATTGTTATCAGTTAGGCACAAGTTTTGATATAGGTAATAAAGTCTTCAGAGTTTAAACTTATGATACTTTGTGAAGGTCACGCAATTTAATTGCTTGGGTATTACGGATTTTCCGTGCAAATATTGTAGGTCAATTACAGTCATAAAGTTTATGCTTTAATATACAAATTACAAAGGAATTCAGGAATCTAACAGCTAAATCAACATCCAAGTCGAAAAATATGTTGAGATATTAAAATCTAAGCATATACTATAATGAAATATGTTACAGAATATTTTTCAAAAATAAGATAATGATGTCAGAAAAATCCACATATTGAGAATACAATCGTTAAATTAATATTCAACAGACACGCGAAGGATAAACTATGAGAATGTAAAAAATTTACAAACAATGCCAGGAAGCCTTTTGTCTATTAACTAGTTATTTAATATTCTTTCCACTTGTCGGTAACCATCAAAATGTTGGTTCCACGTATGATTATCAGAATTGCCTATGAAAATCCGTGATTTCAAATATTGGGTCAATTGCAAAATAAATTATTTTTTTCTAAAAACAGTTAGGTATTTGTTTGTTTTTTTTGTCGTTCTTCTTCATACATTTATTATATATTATATATTCGGATGCTTTAAGTAAATAGATTGCGAGGTGATTCGTGAAGTTATTAATGGGATTTTTTTTATTTATTGTCTATATATCTATTACTTTTTATCTGTGGTTAAGTTCACAAATGACAATAGTGACTTTCAAATGACATCACAGACTAATTACTTATCAGAAAAATGACATATTTTATTTTATTACGTGAAATGAAATAGATTTATTGTTTTTAAATGAGTTCATTAAAAATGATTGTTCTCTACTGTGTATTGAATTAAATAGTACCGAGAGTACTTTATTGTGTATTTAAACATGAGGACTCGAAGTAATTCGGGTGTTCGTTTAGACTATTATCAAAAAGTTGTGCATAAGTTAATTTTAGATCACCAGCAACCAGTGACGGGTTTGTTCCCTGCTAGCCCTCATAATGACCATGCTTGGATTAGAGATAACTTGTATTGCATATTGGCGGTATGGGGACTGTCAATGGCATTCAAAAAGATTGCAGATCAAGATGAGGATCGTGCGAAAACTTACGAGTTAGAACAAAGTTGTGTAAAGCTAATGAGAGGTTAGTGTTGATTTGAAAAAGAGGTTGTGTTGATAAACATTATTAACAGCGTGTTATACTTTGTCCTGGTTAGAAAAACAGCATGAGTATATAATAAAATGTGATGTATAAATTGTATGTTAAATTATATTCTTATATGATTGTTGAATGATATATTTATAATATATTAAATTGATGTGTTATTATTATAGGTCTGTTAATGGCAATGATGCAACAAAAAGACAAAGTTGAAAAATTTAAGAGCACCCAACATCCACTGGATTCACTCCATGCGAAGTATTCATCAAGAACTGGTCAAACTGTTGTGAAAGACACTGAATGGGGCCATCTGCAAGTAGATGCCATTTCACTATACCTCCTTATTTTGGCACAGATGACTGCATCTGGCTTGCAAATAGTATTTTCATTAGATGAAGTCTCATTCATCCAAAATTTAGTTTTTTATATAGAGTCTGCTTATTGCACTCCTGATTATGGCATTTGGGAGAGGGGTGACAAAACTAATCATGGTCTGCCTGAACTTAATGCAAGTTCGATTGGCATGGCTAAAGCGGCCCTTGAAGCTATGAATGAGCTTGATCTTTTTGGAGCCCGTGGAGGTCCTTCAAGTGTTATACATGTACTGGCAGATGAGGCCCAAAAATGTCAAGCTGTATTACAATCAATGTTACCAAGAGAATCCAATAGTAAAGAGTTGGACTCAGGTTTGCTTTCAATAATTAGTTATCCAGCATTTGCTGTTGATGATCCACAGTTAATAACAAAGACTAGAGAAACTATAGTAACAAAACTTCAAGGAAAGTATGGTTGTAAAAGGTTTTTGAGAGATGGTCATAAAACCCCTCGTGAAGACCCAAATAGATTATATTATGAACCTTGGGAGTTGAGAATGTTTGAAAACATAGAATGTGAATGGCCTTTGTTTTTCTGTTATCTTATACTAGATTATTGTTTCCAAGGAGATAAGAATAATCTTACTGATTATATGCAAAAGCTTGAGAAAATTATGATACGAAATGATGATGGGATAAAATTAGTTCCTGAACTGTATTCAGTATCCAGGGATAAAGCAGATCAGGAAAAAATAGAGCCTGGCAGTCAAGAACGCATACCACTTGGAAGGTGTCCATTTATCTGGGGCCAGTCTTTATATATACTTGGAAAATTGCTACAGGAGGTACATTGACTTTTAATCTTATCACTTGTTATTTAAAAATTCAAATATGATTTTAGCCCTCTATTAATTATATTACTTGCATTTTGGTATGCTACAGGAGATGTTGTTTCACTACTACTGAAAATAGTACATTAACTTTAGAATTCTGGTGTAAATGGCTTTATAATAAACATTTCATCTGGCATATTTAATACAGAGATGAGTAACATGCTGCCTGTGTGCCATTTGCTGCCTGCGTGCCATTTGCTGCCTTTTAAACATTTGTATGCTACTTGCTAAGAATTTCTAAAATTGGATTTATTTTATAGATTTTCTTCCATTAATTTGTTGTTAGAAAAGTAATTACAATAAAATTGTAGTACATACTAAACCAAAATCTTAACTTTTATTATTTTTTTATTCTAATATTTACTAAAAATAAATTTTTGAAGATTACTAAGCGTGCAGTCTGCCAAAAAATTTATGTTGATTAAAAATGTTGCTCACACCTGATCTAATGGATATGTCATATAATTATAGTGTAATATATAGTTGCTGTTAATAATTAAAAAATACTTACTGGTTAACCCTTGTTATACTGATATACTTCTGGACCAAAATGATATTAAAACACTGTTAAATGTATGTATAATTATTTATACATACAATATTATATATTATTTACATATGTAAAAATATAAGTCACTTCAAAGATTATGGTTCAAGTTGATATCAAGATTTTATCAAATACCTTTTCATTTCAAGGGATTTTTAGCAGTTGGAGAATTAGATCCTCTGAACAGAAGACTATGTTCAGAAAAAAAACCAGATGTTGTTGTACAAATTGTGATTTTGGCTGAAGATAATGAAATAAGAGACAAGCTTCTTGAATATGACCTTCATGTACAAACTATTAGTGAAGTAGCACCAATAGAAGTGCAGCCTGCTAGAGTCCTGAGCCATCTATACACGTATTTGGGTATTTTTTAATATGATCTACTATAAAACACAGTTCTCAATTCAGTCTCTTTTATAAAGAATGTATTAAAATTTATTTGGGTTTCCATGCTAATGAGTGTTTTCCATTCTCATGTAACTTTGCCATTTCAAATTTATTAAATTAGTTTTGCTCTTTTATAAATTTAATTTTATCAAATATATTGAGATATATTGATTATGATTTTGAAGTTTCTGGTGATCATTACTTATATGACATAATATGATATAAATGAACACTAAGATTTAGTATGTGTTATGTGGCCACCCCACTTTTATTAATTACCCCACAATTAATAAGAATTATATTGGTTGACATTATCTACTTCTACTTTTTCTATAGTACTGAAAGAATACAATGAACTGAAGTTGTCTTCTATGTATTTGCAGTATTATGAAATAATTACTAGAAAAACTAGAATATATATTCTTTTATCTATTCTATTGAAATAAACAGCTATTAAAATTCATTTTAAATGCTTGATAAGTTAAATTTATAGAAATAGGCGTAACTTTGCGGAGATTAATAATACAAAAGTAATAATAAAATTATTTTGCTATAATCCATGATAAATTTTTAAAAAGTTTATGGTGAAAAGTTAAAAAAAAAGGTTATCGTGGATCATAGCAAAATTATTTTATTATTACTTTTGCTTGATAAGTTGTTTCTATTATTTGTGAACATTACCATATTCATGTGCAATGCAACTGTGATTTAACATACCAACAGGCAGAAACAAAAAACTAGGATTGTCTGGAAGAAAATCTCGTGATGTGGGTATTTTAAGCACTAGCAAGTTATATTCTTTGAACGAGCGCATATTTGCCTTTACACCCCAGGTGAGTGTTATTTAAAGAATATTTTGATTATGTATGATAGATTATACAAAGTTCTTATATAATAAAGTTAAAGTAACATCTTTTTTTTTTCTAAATCCATATTATGATATGTTGGTATTTGAGGTAAATTATGAATATATAGAAATTGATATGAGACCACCGTGTGGTATCTGGCTGAGTAGAATAGACCACCCTCATTTCTTACCGAGGGGTTTTAATATACGACTAAAGTAAGTTGACGTCAGGCGGGCGGCTGGTCGTAAAATACGCAGCCGAATCATGTGACAACATGTTTGTAACATGTTGTGCCGACTCCACTTAGAGTGGGATAAGGGCAGGAGAATGATGATGATAGAAAGTGATATGAGAGTATGAAAGAACTCAAGAATACAGGTATTATAGTATTTAGGAAAAGAAGCACACTTTAAGTCGTTGCCGAATGAGCGTTCGGAAAGCGTCCTACAAACATTTGAGTAAAAGAGACAGAGTTATAGTTTATATAACGTTGTCCCTTTCAAACACACTTCATGGTACGAAACGAAAGCGGTTGGGTTTAGGTACTGACTTTGAATTGAATCGTTTTCTAAAAGTTCATGATAGGCCTACAGATATAATGTTCAGAATATCCTTGACAGGATTGTCAGCAGACGAGGCGAATTTAAATGATCTTTCATTTCAAATTTTTGGATTTATTAATTTTTTTATTGCAAAGAAAACCTGTATTGTATTATAAAATTATAACATATCGCATGCTCAGTATTAAAGTGACCGAATTAAAAAGAATGTTTGGTGGCAAATTACAATAAAGCGTAGTGTAGCGCCTACAAAAACCTTGTGTGATAAAGAGACCTATAAATTGGAACTTTGGAACTTGGACACTCAGAACACACACAAAAAAACTATTTATACTTTGTTGACTGGCCCTTTGGCGCAGTGGGTAGTGACCCTGCCTTCAGCTCAGTGGGTCGCGGGTTCAATTTCCGCCGAGGACGAACATTTTCTATAAACAATTTGTTGGTTCTTCGAACCTGGGTATATATTTGTATTTAAGTATGTATTTTTAAAAGTTGGATTTTTTATAGTTCCTATCATGATGTCATAGATGGCATTGAAATAAGGATTTCAATGTATCTAACTAAATTAAGCCTAATTTTAATACTAAGCGTGCGACGTAATTATTCTTAGTTCTTTTCATTGCTTTTTATTTAATACTAATAAAATCTTCACACTATATCTTTTCCATGTTTTCATGTACTAAAGGTGGTGATGGATTTTTATCAATCAAGCCAATATGCTGTGTTAATATATCTTGAATGTGAATATATAATTTAAACTGATGTTAATCTTCTATTAATTTTACTCTGTTTGGTTCACTAGTTTTCTGATATAAAGCGCTTCTACATCGCTTCTGACTATGAACTGATGATTGATATGCTAAAAGCTGAGATTTATTTCTTGAAATCATCATGGCAAAATCTTCTTGGGAGACCGCTCATTGTACTGACTTTGAACCAAATGTATTTAGGTATTATTTTATTATTTCTGCATATATTTTGTTTGCTTATTCCTTCTGTGTATATATATTTTGAGCTTGCGAATAAAATATATAAAAAAATCTGTTTCCGCTTTATCGATACTTATACTAATAGTATTTACTTTTACAAAGGGTATAATTAAGTCACTAAACTAAAATAGCAAATATTTTTCATACCTTCGTTTTTTTAACCTTACTAATGTTTTTATATCTTTTCTGTTTTCTAATACAAATAAAACGTATGTATTATGATTTTTTTGACGCTATCATATCATACAAATTGAACTAATTTTAAAAAGCATTATATGGCAGCCTTTTTTATCAGTGTTATTTCCTCGCTTGGTAATAGAATTTCGACTATGAAGAATACTACATGACCCGTGACCCGGCGTTGCTTGCGAGCACGTTCACAGCGAATGTTGCTTTCCTTGGCATGAGTTGGAAGCAAATGTTGGGAAGACCGACCATCACATTACTAGCGACACAGTATCTTTTAGGTAAACATTAAAATTTAACATCGGTAAGTTAGCACGTTAGGAATAGAAATCAAAAATTGGCTGCATCACATTTTTGGGAGGTGTTATTTCTTACAACAGGTTAAGCTGCTGCCTTACTCGACTGGGCCGTTGGCGCTGTCGGTAGTGACCCTGCCTTCAGCTCCGGGGGTTGCGGTTTCGATTCCCGCCGAAGGCCAACATTTTCTATAAAGAAATTGTTGGTTCTTCGAGCCTGGGTGTGTATTTGTATTTAAATATGTATTTAAACATATATATGGAGTATATCTACCAGTTGTCCGTCACCCATAACACAAGTATTAATTTACTTACTTTGGGGACGGACGACCGTGTGTGTAAATGTCTCAAAAAATATATATATATATATATATATATATATATATATATATATATTTTTTTTTACTGAACCTATTACAACCTTGACCAATAACAAAGACTTATTAATACTAAAGTAGGGGAGCTAGCCTAAAATGTGTCCATCGACAATTAAAAAAAAGCAAAAGAGACTTGTTATTTATCTTTTATGCATGGGCGTAGCGAGGAAACTGGGAAACTGACAACTCGCAACGTAGTGACACTTTATAAGGCTTGCATAAGACCTATTATATGCTGTGATAGCCCAGAGGCGAGACCGTGAGACTCTTTCGAGGGGAACACGAGTTCACACCCGGGCAGGCACCAATAAGTTTTTCTATTAAAACTCATGTGTCTAATTGATAATTGCAATTAATCACACGCTTTTCGGTGAAGGAAAACACCGTGAGGAAACGTGCATATCTCTAGAGAATTCGGGAGATATGTATAACCTACCAATCCGCTTTAGAGCAGCGTGTAGCGAGCAGCTCCAACCCTTCTCTCCAGAAACGGAGAGAGGAGGCCTATTCCCAGCAGTGGGATTGTAATAGGCCGCTACTTTATACTTTATTAATAGGCCGCTTAAGACCTATTATGTACCCCATCAATTCAAGTTTAAAAATTTTTCAATATCAAAAATAATAAAGCTATTTCTGATTATTATTTTCACTTTTTTTTACCTCTCTTTAATTACTAATAAGACATACTCATACGTAAAAACTCCTAATTAAAACAATATATTATATAAAATCTACTAAAACAATATAGTCTAGGATTTTCTGCCTCTTGTATAGAATTCTGGCTACGCCCTTGCTTTTATGTGTGATTAGAATAAGATAAGTCCAAGATCCATCCCCAAAGTAAGTAACTGGTAAATATATACATGTATAGTTTTAAATACATACTTAAATACAAATACACACCCAGGCTCGAAGAACCAACAAATTGTTTATAGAAAATGTTTGCCCTCGACCCTCGCCGCGTAGCTGAAGGTAGGGTCACTACCCACTGCGCCAACGGGCCAGTCAATATTTCCTCTCATTATTTGTTGCAAACACTATCACAGCTCCTTATGACTAAACTACTCTAGTATAACAAGTTTATGCAAAAACACTTCTAACACCAATCGAGCGCATAAAAATAATCTTTCTAATAGCTTTGATCGTTAAAATTTTTAATCATGTAGAAAACAAAATATTTAAATTAAATTTATGGGATCTGTCCCGTTCATCGTACGTCGTCATGTACATCACACGCTCTTGCCCATAAGCCTGAGCTTTCCGAAGAGTTCTCTTATGTCTTAGTGAAAAAAGCATAATCATTTTCTTGTCCCTATCCCAAACTAAGTGGGGTTATAATACGTCATCATCTTCCATTCTTCACACAATCCATCCATCCATTTTTACTCTATTCATACGAGTACATCCATCCGTATATTTGAAATTCCTTTGGTCACATGAGTTTCATCTCTCATCATTACTTAGTTGAAAATTGTTAGAAAAAAATGATATGCATTCAATTTTAATAATCTGGTACATAGATAGCACTTATAAGTGCTATCTAGTAGGAGTGATAGCACTTATTAAACGCCGTGTGGTATACGGCGGAGTAGAATAGACCATCCTCATTTCTTACCGAGGTGTCGTAAAAGGCGACTAAGGTAAGTTGACATCAGGCAGGCGACCGATCCTAAAAAAGGCTAGCGAAATCACATAACAACGTGTTTAAAACATTTTTTGCCGAGCTCAGTTAGAATGGGATAAGGGCAGGAAAGTGATGATGATAGATAGCACTTATTAGGTACAACACTAATTAAAATTGAAAGCATATTAATTATTTTTGTATTAAACAGCGTGTGCGATGAAAACTCACAAGAGGCTTGATATTTTCGGAAATCCTAACTAATTATACACTTTTACCAACATCATGAATCACTCTGCTTATAAAACCCGCATGTAATTTTATTCAACAGTTTTTGACTCTATAAATAGATACACGCCTGGAGCCTTTGCTTGATAATTTGTAATAATTTTATTATATTTTATACATTTTTGCATTATAAATTCGCGCTAAATTTAAAAGAAAAATGAGGGTATCGATATAAAATTTTTACCTTGAACCTCTCCTAGCTTATTTTATAACCACTTGCTTAAATAAGATTTCCTTAATTTAAGACTGAATATTTCGGTACGGTTTCAGATCAAGGTAAAATTCCCATGGCAATGATAACTACCATGAAGAAACTTAAGTCTGGTTACATAAATGGTACAAGAGTGACTCTAGGTAATCTCGGCGATTTTCTGAGTACATCAGCCATCACGAATTTAAGCTTCTTAGGCAGCCAAGAAGATGGCTATCCTGACAGTGAGTTTTTAATTTTTATTAGTAACCGTGTATGCCGTGTGGTATCCGGCTGAGTAGAATATACAAAACTCATTTCATACCGAGGTATCGTAAAAGGCGACTAAGATAAGTGTTGACCCGCCGTGGGGTATCCGGCTGAGTAGAATAGACATCCCTAATTTTTTACCGAGGTGTCGTAAAAGGTGACTAAGGTAAGTCGACCCACCGAGTGGTATCCGGCTGAGTAGATAAACCCCCCTCATTTCTTACTGAGGTGTCGTAAAAAGCGACTAAGGTAAGTTCCGACCCACCGAGTGGTATCCGGTTGTGTAGAATAAACCATCCTCTTTCTTACCGAGGAGTCGTCAAGCGAATTTGAACCCTATGACATAGTTTACAAACTCTTTTCGTATGTTCGTAACAATATTTCCGAAAGTTTCGTAGAACTATATTGTCTTTATAGTTAAAGTTATAAAAATGTAAAAATTATGTAAATTCACATTTTTCTTTTTTTATCATTTTTTTTCTTTTCTTTCATATATTGTTTGTAGTTTAATATTAAATTTTGTTGAACTTTTTTGTAATAATCATGTTGTGTTCATTTTTAATTAATTATTGCATTTAGTTAAGGTTATAGTTATATAAGTTACTTTGTAAATGTATCAGTGTAAATAATTGTAAATGAACCTAAATAAATAAATAAATAAATATTACTATCTAATATTTTTATAGTTATTTTGCACGTTTTAGTTCGGAAGCGTGCTTTTTAAGTTTATGTTTAAACTCTATCATAATCATATGGCCCGTTGGCGCAGTTGGCAGTGACCCTGTCTTCGGCTCCGTGGGTCGCGGGTTCGATTCCCGCCGAGAACAAACATTTTCTATTTAGGATTTGTTGGTTCTTCGAGTCTGGGTGTATATATGTATTTAAAACTATATATGTAGTATATTTACCAGTTGTCCGTCACCCATAACACAAGTATTAAGTTGCTTACTTTGGGGACGGACGACCGTGTGTGTAAATGTCCCATATATTTATTATTTATTTTATTTATTTATATGAAATAAAATGTTTCAGAACTAAACCCACAAGTGCACAGTTACTTAGAAGAGCACTTATTGAAGTCTTTTAGCAACAAATTCAGTTTCTTGCCTCGACCGGCGGGTCTTAAGAACTCGCGGGTATTGCGTCGCCGTATGTCAGTCCGTGGTGCTATTAAGAAGACGAGGTCCATTAACGTTGATTGTAAGTATTATTTTTGATTTATAGAAGCAGGCGTTACTTTGCGGAATTCCATATTACAAGCAATATAACAGAACTAACTACTTTGCTATAATCCGCACGGGTTAAGTGAATGCATGCAAAGCCAATGTGTATGAAGCAGGCAAAATCTACGCACCTTATACATGCAGGACAAGCCACCAGCAACAACGCACACAAAAGCAGCACACACACCCACCACCGCAATCTCGACGATCGTTTCGCCCCGAAACCGAAGCATCATCAGGAGGATAGGCTCCACGACAAAAATCGTAATGATTACGCAGTTAAGTAGTTAGTTCTGTTATATTGCTAGTATTATTTTTGTTAATTATCTATACTTAATAATATATCCGCCGTGTGGTATCCGGCTGAGTAGAATAGAGCACCCTCATTCTTACCGAGGGGTCGTAAAATACTAAGGTAAGTTAACGTCAGGCAGGCAGCCTGTCGTAAAATACGTAGCCGAATCATGTAACAACATGTTATGCCGACTCCACTTAGAGTGGGATAAGGGCAGGAGAATGATGATCTATACTTAATATTGATTGTTTGAACGCGCTAATCTCACGAATTACTCGGCCGATTTGAAAAATTCTTTGAATGTAAGATAGTCCATTTATCGACGAAGGCTATATACTAAATCACATCACGCTTAGATGGATAGAAGAGGAGCAGCAATTTAGCGAAAACGGCAATTTAAAGCTTTCCTTGCGTGCGCTAAGTAAAAGGTGAACAGTTATTCAAAAATCATATAAAAGTTCAAAATGAAAGTCCGTGATAGCATACATTTAGCTTGTAAAATAAACCAGCTTTAACCATATTAATATAAGTATTACGGTTAACTCAAATAATAAGACATGCGGACGAAGTTGCATTTAGAAGCTAGTTTATAATAAAAAAAACCAACTGCCGAGTTTTATGCTAGCTCTTCTCGATATAAAAAAAAATCCGAACCAGCAGTAGAGGTGACGAATTGTTTACAAGTTAACAAAATATCTAATATTTTGAGTTGAAAATATATATAGTGCTAAATCTATAGTGGACTATCCGTATTTTCATACCCGATACGTGCAGGATTCGTAAAAACACATGCACAAACCTCCACCACTTCCACCACAATACACAAGCACTACACACGTTCACTATTACACGTGTGTCACACACGGGTTCGTCAGTCCGTGCGACAGAGACAATGCTCTATGAAGCAGAATCTAGTAGAGCTGTAAGAGTAACGACAGAAAGCGTACCCGTATGTGTTCGTTACTACAACAAGTAGTACTCGTTACTATCGTATTGGTACTTTATTCGTTACTTTTGATACCTGCTACCATAGCAAAGTAACGTCTCGAGTCGTATTCCCGTACGGTATGATATCGGCGCGACATATTACTTACTTACTTGCATACCTAACTGCGTAAGGCGAATATTTTTTTTTTTTACAAAATCTTGATTTAATAAACAAAAGTTAGAATTGTAGAATAATTAAAAGCACAAGTAAATTTTGGCGGAATCTACTGGATTTTGAAATGGATTTATTATTTTAATTGTGAGAATAAAATATATATTGTTCGCGTAGAATGAATTTTAACATAAAATATGATAAAAAAAAATTTAAAGGAAATTTCAAATAATTTAAAATTATTTATTTAAAGGGGCTTAATAAACATAAACAATAAAAAAACAAACATTGTTCTTCGTAAGGTTCAGTTAAATTCACCGACAACACACATTCAAACCACAGATTAGGTACCGTATTATGTAGTTACTAATACGTACCGATACGAAAGATGCGAGTAACTAGTAACGAATAGCAATCGTGAGTAACGATTCGGTACTCGGTACTAGATGGCGCACCCGTTACTCAGTACCGAATCATACGGTTTGCTTACGGCTTTAGAATCTAGCCGATCTCTCTGAGCATTGATGTGCATTATTTATTGCCGGGTACTATACGTGGATGTGTGATGTGTGTGTCTTTAGTTTGTTTAATAATATTAAAATCTTTATAACATTTTTAGCTGAAACTTTAGGAATGGAGGGTGAAAATGTGGGACCTCATCTAGAAAGGAAGGGGTCGTGGTTGGAAATGGACCCTACTTTTGGACGCAGCGGCCGCAGTCCTTCACCGGAAGCAGCCAAGAAAAAAGCTTTCACTAAGTAAGTAATTTCAATCTATATTTTAATCATCATTCTCCTACCCCTATCCCACTCTAAGTGGGGTCGGCACAGTGTTTTAACTTGACTGAACTTGATAGCCTTATTATGCAAAATAAACATGTTTAAAAGACTGACCGCCTAGTTTCTTGGTGGTGCTTCTTGATCCTTGACGATTGAAAAGTACTTCAAAAGCTTATTTGAATAACGATTATTTTGATTTAATTTGATTCTTCTATTCGTTAATTATTGCGGTACTCCTTTTCATCATACTTTACAACACTCAGCCCCGTTGTGTGGTATCCGGTTCAGTAGAATAGACCATCCTCATTCCTTACCGAGGTGTCGTAAAAGGCGACTGAGGTAGGTTGACGTCAGGCAGGCGGTCGGTCGTAAAATACGTAACCAAATAATGTGACAACATGTTCGTAACATGTTGTGCCGACCCTACTTAGAGGATTATTATAAGGGCAAGAGGATGATGATGACTACAAGATCCAGCCATTTTTTTACGGCCTCCCACTATCTATCTATCTATTCTTTATCCATCCACATTCGTATTATAGACTTTTTTGGTCGCCAGATAAGCATTCTCTTTATTACGTCTTTACCAACTTAATCACGCACTTTTCTTCTTTTTCATAATAGGTGCAACTTGCAAACTTTCCCTAATAGTACCATTTCGTACTCCATCAAATCTTATCTTTCCTCACATCATATATAGTACCGGGCAATAAATAATGCACATCGAGGCTTAGAGAAAGAAATCGACTAAATTCTGCTTCATAGAGCATTGTCTCTGTCGCACGGACTGACGAACCCGTGTGTGACAGTGACAGCGCTCTACAAAACCGAACTGCCGGCTGTTTCGTTGTAAACATCGATGTGCATTATTTAATGCCGAGTTCTATACACGGGTACAAACACACACACCCACTTACTTCTTCTTCTCTTTCTTTATATTCTTTATCTTTCTATCATATACTCTCTATCTTTCTTTGACTGACGAACCCGTGCTAAACGTCACATACTAACTGAGTTACAGTGATAGCTCTCTACGAAACCGAACTGGCCGGCTGTTTCGTTCTAAACATCGACGTGCATTATTTAATGCCGGGTACTATACATTTTTTCGAACTAATGCTGTAAAACTTAGGCTATCAATGCGCTCTTTCAATTTTCTTATTATTTAGTGTAATAAAAAGACTCCTGTGAGATCGTAACTTAGCGGCGCTTTTTGAAGGGCTAAATCTATGACTTTGAATAAGACTTTGCATTAAAACTGCCTTAGCTCGGCCGCTTGATACAAGCAAGCTTGTTTTTGCTGTGCGATTTGCTGGTTATAATATCGTCGGGGTTATTAGGGATGCTCTAAAGGTGTCTCACATTTACGCAAAATCTCACATTCACCTTTACATACTCATCTCATTTGTATGCATCTTTCTTTCATGTGTCTCTTTTGTTGCTTTTGTTTTTTTTTAATGTATAATTTTATTATATAAATGCCGTGTGGCTGAGTAGAATATACCACCCTCATTTCTTACCGAGGTGTTGTAAAAGGCAACTAAGGTAAGTCGACCAACCGTGTGGTATCCGTCTGATTAGAATATACCACCATCTTTCTTACCGAGGGGTCGTTACATACTAAGGCAAGTTGACTTCAGGTAGGCGGCCGGTCGTAACGTACGTAGCCAACTCCTGTGACAACATGTTTGTAACATGTTGTCACATGAGTTGGATGTTGTCATAGGAGGATGATATGTTTATTATATAAAGGTAACTGGAAGGAATTGTAGCTGCAACTAATCAAAAATATATTTATTTTAGGGGTACGTCGACTACTACTTTGGGTATGATCACTCCGTCTATTGAAATAACAAAAGAAACAACTCCACCGCCAAGGAAGGAAGAAGGTGAGATAAAGTTAATTTGACCAAGTATTAATTGTTGTTTATGTAATTACTTTATTTTTCTATCGTAACTCCGTGGAATTCCATAGTACAAAGAAAGATAAAATTAGATTACCTTTCGCGTATTCGCGATATAAATGTTAAATGTTCTGTCTGGTTTCTTAAGCGTTTAAGTACCCTAAGTAATACAATATGTGTTTTTTCACTATTTCCGAAAGAAAAACGGTAATTTTTTTGACCTAGATGCTACTCCGGTATATAAGCTTATTTCAATTAATATAAAACCGTAATGTACTATTAACTTAAAGCTTTCTTAAGATTTACACTATCTTTTACTAAAGATCGTACAAAAATCCGTTCTCTAGAAAATCGATCACATACAGACAGAAATCTTTTGGGGGCTTCATTTTGTAATATGTATAGAATTTTGGATATGCAGATTATTAAACCGCACGCACTTCAAACTACAGACGTACTTTTGCCTTCATTTCTTTGATTAGTTAAATGTTGTTATAGCGGCAGTTAAAACTATAATACGCAATAGAACGGTATCCGAAAATCAAAGCTTGCTGTACGCTGAACAGGAGACTGATGAATTAATAGCGATGTTAAGGGAAACCGAGAGCCTTGATGAACAGGGTGATATCCTGCAGTACTTGGTGGATACGCACGGACTGGAATTTAACACCGGTAAGGCTTGTATATTATTACGAACATGCGAAAAGAGTTCAAAATGTGTATGTCATAGAATTGGACTGTGGCAGTGTTACGAACATGCGAAAAGAGTTCGTAAACTTAATGTCGCCAATTCTCTAGAACATTCGGCGTGTTTATCAAAACATAAATAAAAAAAAAAAGTGACCTCGGCATTCTTATTGGACATTGGTATAGAGACTTTAAGTAGTAAGTTTGTAGTAAAAAGTTGAATAAAGTGTTTTTAACGAGTCACCAGGTATTTTCATCCAAATCCAAGAACCCCTGTACGTAGCAATATGTTCCTATAAAACAGTATCTAAAAAACAGTAGACCAAAAGTTCGCATAAGAATCTAAAACAAAAGGTTCATTTATCGAAAAATATTAACTGTTATCCTACATTCTAACTGACGAATACTTTATGAAAGATTTATAATAAAATATGATTTTAAATAATAATAATTTTATGAACAATAAGAATAAATATATTCTTATAAATAATATTTTTCATCATTCAATCATATGTTATTTTTTTTATTCAATGGGCGAATGAAAGATTAAAACAGTCTTTTTTAAGCTATACAAAACTATTGTTAAAAGTCTACCGTTTCGGACGGTAGTGTTAAATTGCTGAATAATCCTGCTGCCTGCTAGTTTGTTCGGCTCTTTCACAAAAGTATTTCTTGACACAGTTTAAACCTGAAAAAAAATCCGGTCTTCTGGTTTTTATTTTCGTTTCTCGTTACAATCTGATCCTAGTTTATTTATTTTTCATATTGATTTAACCCTTTAACTTTGCGAATGCCCTGAGTATATTTTCTCCGTATACAAATAGGTACCTTTGCGAATTAAGTTTAGCCTAATTCAAACGTAAATAATATAATTATTTTGCTATTATTCGCTATAAAATTTCGCTATAGCAAAACAATTTGATTGTTACTTTTGAATTACTGATCTCCACAAAGTAACGGCTAATTCTATTAATATTTATTTATTTTTATTTATTTTTTTTTTATTTTAAAAGTACACTAACAATATACATATTATTACACTAACCACTAAATTCACATTCATACTTTAAACATACTGATATGCATATCTCTAATAAGTGCACATAACATCTACCAATTAACATCATGTAAGGCAAAATTTATACATAGTACAATTTAGGAAAACAGATATAATTTAATTTAATATAAAGTTAATGACTATTAAAGAAAAGTTAGCACAGTTTATAAAAATAAAGAATACTTTTATATATAATAAAAATTTTCATCAATAGCGTTTAATTGGTCAAAAAATAGTTAATAAGTTTATTTACCCTAATTGTATGACAAATTAGTAAATCGAAGAAAATTATCTGACTCAAATGACTTACAACAGTTTCATTCTAATAGGTATGTTGGAAAATGGAAAACCGGTTACAGTAAAAGACTTACTCAAAGCTCTATACGAGAAAGCCTGCACACAAAAGCTTTGGGGACTAGTTCGTCACACAGCTGGTATGTTAGGCAAAAGAGTTGAGGACCTTGCCAAAGCTGTGACTGACTTGCTAGTTAGACAGAAGCAGATAACAGTGGGGATGCCGCCGAATAACGAGCACACTATCACAGCACCACTTCCCGAGAATGAATTGAGGCAACTGATACACGTGGTGAGTACATAACTAAAAGATAACATTAAGTAATACTAACAACGTTATCGTAAATCGAAGGAGTTAAAATAACTACAAAAATTTATAATTAATCTATTTAAAATAATACTTTAACAAACAATCTATAGCTAAATTAACCTGGGTATCTGATCTAAGTGGGATCAAGAAAGAAATGGAAGATTTTATTGCGAAACCGTAAAATGAAGGCATGACCTCAATGACGGCTGCTGATTTCGTTGATCGTTCAAATCAAATCAAATCAAATCAAAATATTCTTTATTCAAGTAAACTTGTAAACAAGTGCTTGAATCGTCAACTTTACTGCTGGTTCGGAAAGCTGTTCCTGCCGAGAAGAGCCAGCAAGAAACTCGGCGGTTGCTCTGTTTAAAATATAAATCTTAGAACTAGTTACATTTATTTATTACTGTCTTGTACAGGGTAGAAGTGCACCTATATCCACACATCCTTATCATCTAAGTAATCTTCAACAGTATTTTAGGCTTTCTGTATCAGCCTCTTTTTAACAGTGTTTTTAAACTGCTGTAATAGCATGATCAAAATTGATTTCGGAATTTTATTATAGAATCTTATACCCAAACCCACAAACGATTTACGTACTTTTGCTAGGCGCAAAGCAGGAGTCGCAAGCTTATGTCGGTGCCTACTTTGTCTATTATATACATCACCTATCGTTTTATAATTCTTTATATTTTTATGTACAAAAATTACGTTATTTAAAATATACTGTGAAGCAAATGTTAGAATACCTGTTTCCTTAAACTTCTCTCGCAGGGAATCACGCGGTTAAAAAAAACAATAATTTATAATTAATCTATTCAAAATAATACTTTAACAAACAATCTATAGCTAAATTAACCTAGGTATCTGATCTAAATGGTATCAAGAAAGAAGTGATAGATTTTATTGCGAAACCGTAAAATGAAGAGTCGGCATGACCTCAATGACGGCTGCTGATTTCGTTGATCGTTGAATGTCTTGCAATAATCAGAAGACGCAACGTAGGTTGCTAACTAACTTCACTTTAGGGTTCACTATGTAATTTACTAAACTATTACTAAATAATAATATCGTGTAAGTGGATTTGGTCAGGCAATAATTGTTGATATCACGAATGTAACGATAATCTCATAAAATCTGAAAAGAAAAGGAAAGTAACTATTTTGACTTTGCTCAATAGATAATCGCCACGGAAAATGCTTACTCGGAAATAATAGTTACTATTGTTGTTTCGGTTAAAGGTCTGTTATAGCGAAGAGCTTCGACTAGCATTTCAAGAGGCTTTCGCTTATTTTTTGGGTCAAGGATCCTTACCTTCGTATCTTTACGAAGGCGGTATTTTTTTAACCATACGTTATGAGGAAATTCCTCAGTCTGGATTCCTAACCACTTGAACCTTGGGTAACTTCTCCCAACGCCCAACAATTTAATATTTCATTTTATTTTATCTTTCTACAGATAATATTTAAAAATGTGATTAGATATACCTTACTATAAATATTTTTACTTAAACTCCTTTCTCAGGCTGCATACTGAATCAAATGAAAATGATTAGGCTTTGGGAATTATTTGTGGAAATTAAAATTATTCATATGTGCTGAAGAGTTTTTTCATTTGTGTTTCATTCGTAATAGGTTATATCGGCTAGAGATAAAAAAGATGAGATTTTTTATAGTAGCGTTAAAATTTAAACAATTATATCAATAAAAAAAAATATTGCCATGATATAATATAATATTTATAATCAGGATTTTGAACAGCGTGTTCATTTCCACAATCGCGAAATGTGGCATTGACCTTAGCGTTCTGACCACTAAGCTGGATGCCAAATTTTGTAAAGTTGAAAAAAAAGGAATTTAGCAGTCTAAAAATAATCTAATTTAAAAAAAAGTTATATTGTAAACATGTATTTAACATTGAAATCGATAATACTTGATGTTGAATGCAATATAGCCAATCATTTACTAAAAATAATGTTAACTCTTCATCTGTATTATCCAAAACATAGATATTCAGCTAGCATCATGAACATGACCTTACACGTTTTCACAACTAATATATGTGTATAATCAGGGCAGGCGAACCTTTATCCATTAATGTGTCAATTTTTCCAAACTAATATTTAATGAGGTCATATGAATCTATCCAGGCTATCAAAAATTTTGACTTTTGTTTATTGGGAAAACAATAAATGGTATCAATTAACTCAAAACTCTAATTAATACCAAAATGTACAGTTGCATTGTTTTAATTGCATGCATAGAATAATAAGAATAATTAGAATCAGTGAATTTCGTTGATGTGCCCAAAATATACTTTCGTTCGTTGCGTGCCATTGGTTCGCCATCTCTGATGTAATAAATAAATTTTAAACACATACTGACCATATTTATTTATTTCTTCGCAACAGTCTTTACGTCGTGAAAATCATGGAAATGATAACAATAAGGTAAATTCAAATAAATTACACGAAGAACCAAAATTGCTAAAATATTGTTATCTTAGTAGTAGTGCATCAGCTAAGTCACTAACAAGTTTATTTCACTGCAAATGATATGAATCACAGAGGTTCTCTGCACATTACAATTAACATTGCATGTATTTCATATGTTTAGCTTCAAATATTTCAATTGTCATGCATTTAATTGCATAGCTATGAAAATTTTAGCTTAACCTACGTATTTTGAGTCGGCTTTCAATATAGAAAAATGATAGTTGTTTATATTCTAGTCAGATTTGTTTCAATTTGAAAACTCGCGCTTTATGAAAATCAAAATTTGTTATTATATATAGCACGCTTAGTATTAAAGAGACCTAATTCAAAAAAGTTTTGTGCCAAATTGCAATAAAGCATAGCGCCTATAAGGCTTGTGACTGTTAAAGAGATTCATAACTTGGAAGTGCAAGATAACACTAAATTTTTTTATTTATTCGTAGCGTGATGTCGTATATGGCATTGAAATAAGATTTTAATACTAAGCATGCGATTTATATTCATGCAATGATTTCCTGTAAAGTGGTATTTCTTTTCTTGTACTAATCGCTTACATTCTACACTTTTTTTAAGTAAATAGTGAAACAAACATTTCTGAACTGCGACAAATTTGCTGACTACTAATCCTTAAAGCAAATTGTTTTTTTTGTATTTATTGTTAGGCTTATGGTGATGATGAGAGTACTGCGATGTTGACTCAAGAACTACTGGTCTACTTGGCTATGTTTATACGGACCGAACCTCAGCTATTCTTGGAGATGTTGCGGCTTAGAGTCGGTCTTATTATTCAAGTAAGTTATTTAGTAAACTGATGTCGATCGCTAGAGTCGAATTACTCAACTAAAGTTTGTATGTTTTCTCCTTATTCCACACACAAATAAAGTCTTATTCATACTGCTAATAATATGCTAAATTGACATGGCAAAAATATACGTAAAACATAGACCAAGAACAGTTATTTTGTTATGAATTAATGTTTTCCATACGGGGCTCTTATTTATGAGCTTTTTACGCGTAAAGATTACGTAAAAAACGCGTCAAACTAGAAGGGCTCATCCGATAAAAATAAGACGTGAGTGTAGCCGGTCTCTAAACATCAATTATGAATACCACTCACGATAGTTAAAATTTAAAAAAGTAATTTTGTTTTCGAAATATTAAATAAATTTTGTTCGGAACTCGAAAAGTATATAAAATATTCTAGCTAGATCTTGTATTAAAATCGTGTAGTACTTAGTAAACTATAAGACTGTTATCACCATATATTGTAAACAATTTTTTTATCATATATAGTAATACTATGGTTTTGTTTGGTCATTACTAAGAAATTTGTATTTTATTATACATCCTTAAGATATGAGATTCGAACATCCCTGTATCAATTATTGGCTTTTTTGTATAAACATCCATCATGCCTCACTTAAAGCAACTTTTGTAGATCTCGAGGTTTTAGTAGTAGTGCGATATATAGCATTTTTATAAAACACTAGCAAAGCCCCGCGGTTTCACCCGCGTCCATACAGATCTCGTGGTAGTGGAAAGTCTACGAAATCGGACTATAGATTTATTTTGTAGATTATTTAATTATAAAAATTGGGTATCATTAGTATTCTTGGAATAAGACTTAACTCATCAAGTGCAGGCCCTGCTATAACGGTAGGTTAGGTTTATTATGGCATTATTTGATTTCGATTTACATTCTTAAATTCGTAAAATCTTTTGATTGGGATGTCGGATTTTAATAATTTAAAAAGTATTTTACAGGTATTGAAACAGTTATTCATAAAATATCATTTAATGGGATAAGGATTAATACAGAGATATGAATAAAATGGTTTGATGATTGTCGGCACTTTTACCAACTTTTACAATGTAAAAAAGTAGTTATATTGGCATAACTATAATAGTTAGACATATGGTATCGCGGACTTTTTTGTGGATATTGATACGTTCTATAATACTGTAGAACATTTTTTTGTTCTATTATCAATAGTTTCCGCAGCGCACGCGATGATAGATGTTTACGACTAAATTTTTACCAAGTTATTACAATTTTATTAGGATCCCTATTTTTTTAAAAATGACATATAGCCTATGTTGCTCAGTGAAAAAGCAGCTTTCCAATCGTGAAAGAATTTTTGAAATCGGTCCAGTAGTTTTTGCGTGAAAACATAACAAACATACATACAAACAAACATACAAATCTTTCCTCTTTATAATATTAGTATAGAATACAAATATTATTTGTCTTTTTTAGGTAATGGCAACAGAATTATCCCGAACTTTATCTTGTGATGGCGAAGAGGCATCAGAACGTTTGCTAAATTTATCACCGTTCGAGATGAAGAACCTTTTATATCATATTCTAAGCGGAAAGGAATTTGCCATCAACAGCGGTAATTATAATAGTCTGTATATAACTACTCTAGAGAAATTAATAATTACATATTTTATAAAAAAAAAAAAAAAATTCTCTCCAATAACGGAGAGAGGAGGCCTTAGCCCAGCAGTGGGCATAGTAATATTTTATAATGACATAGTAATTATTGTTTTGAATAAGTTTTATTATAACATGTAATTCTGGATTTTTGAGAAAATGCCATGATATAACAGTCTAAATTTTGTAACGCGTGTTATGGTGAATTAAATAAATAAATTAATTAAATGCTTTGATATATAAATGTCTATTTCAAAAAGTTATGGATTACGCACTTATGGATAAAATTTAGCAAATGCTAATGTACGTTTTATAGTTTTTTTATGCGAAATTTCAAATCAATTGCTACAATTTGTTTTGTGTCGATCTTTATGTGACAAAATTTATAGATATCGATGTTAAATTATTATTTAATCCCAAAATCTTAAGATGACGTACAAAAATCTTGATATAGTGGGGGAAGCTATTCTAAAATGTGCCCTATTACAATAAAGAAAAAGTATATGAGACTATCTATCTATCTGTCTCTCTTTTTTATGTGTGATTAGACAAAGATATGTATACGAGTTACATCTTCCCTCTTATTTATTGTGTGTTGAATACTCTGTGGTAATTTTGTCTAAGTAAGTTTTATAGTCTGTGACTTCTCTTCTGTCCGTGCGTCCTGTCATGAAAAGTTGTACTTTTGAGCTCTTGAAGGAAATATATAAATTACTATTATAGTATAACTACTTGAACAAGCGTGTTTAATACATAGGTTTATTTTATATTTTATTATAATAGGTTTATTTAACATTTCTTTTGTAGTTGGACGAGGTAACATATCTATAGTGAGCAACAAGTCCACGCGTTACACTAAGAAATCTCAGATAGTACTAGAAGGGCAAGGACTCCAGGCTACGATAGACGAAAGTAAGTAACTAATTAAAATATATTTATGTATGGAAAATAAAAAATTTGGATTTTCAATACTGTTTCCAATACTTTTGTATTCTCAAATGTTTTGAAAAACCCTACCACTGATTCGGAAGTTTGCTCCTACCGAGAGAAACAAACAAGAAACTTGGCGGAAACAATTAGGCCATTATTAGAAATAACAGTAGGCCTACCATGAACTTTTAGATAACGATTCAATTCAAAATCAGTATCTAAACCTAACCGCTTTCTTTTCGTACCATGAAGTGTTGATTGCATTGGGGTCGTAATGTTTGAGAACGTTATATGAACTATAGATAACTCTGTCTCTTTTACTCACATGTTATTAGAACGCATTCCGAACGCTCGTTCGGCAACGACTTAAAGTGTGCGTCTTTAAGACATCATTGTATGAAAAAGCAAAACAATTTAGTTTACGTCTTCAATTGAGTCGCAATATGTTCATGCGACACAAATTTTAACAATTTTTAAACACTGACTAGTAAAATAATCTGATGGCTATTGTCAATGATGTTTTAGGATTTGCATTTAATTACTTTGGTCTAAAATATCAATTTCTCTTTCACCCCCCCCCCCCCATGCTTATAACCTTGTTGTGATAGCTCCAATAGCTGAACCAGACCGCCAAGGGCAGTGGCTGCGACGCAGAAGACTCGATGGTGCTCTCAACCGTGTTCCCAGAGACTTCTATCCGCGTGTATGGGGTGTTTTGGAAAAGGTGATTAAGTTTAATCTTCTATACTATAGAAAACCATTTTCAAAATTTAGCTGCTTTTGGTAGCATCTCTTGCAGCTACATTTCTACCACATTCCCAAAACTGGATAATAGATTATATTATTTATTGTAAGTCTCGATTTTTTGCAAGTTGAAGATTTTGAAAATTGCATTCCTTATATAAAAGCATCACATACTTCACAATCCATCCATTCACAGTAATCTCTTTAAGACCTCCCTCTCCCCTCTCCCTCTACACTCCCTATCCCCTCCTCTCCCTTTCCACCCCCTCTTCTCTCCTCTCCCTTTCCACTACATCTCCCGTCTTCTCCCTTTCCGCTCCCCGTCCCTTCTCTCCCTATCCACTCCCTCTCCCCTCCTCTCTTTCCACTTCCTCTCCCCTCCTATCCCGTTGTGAGGGGTCATATCCATATTCATTTTTAACACTCTTTTGGTCACACGATTTCCATCCCCCTCATTACATGTCCATACCATTCATAAGTAAAATGACCAGTTACCATAACATGTTGAAGGGTTTACGTACAACTTCTGTAACTTGTTACAGTGTCAAGGCCTAGTGATACAAGGCAAACTCTTGCAGCAAAATTTGACCCAAGAAATGACGTCTGGAGAACTAAAATTCGCGTTAGCCGTAGAAACTGTTCTGAATTCGATACCCCAGCCGGAGTATAGGCAGCTGGTAGTGGAAGCACTTATGGTGCTAACATTAGTGGTAGAATACAAGGCAGTCAACCAATTAGGTGGAATGATCACTGTGGAACATCTAGTGCATAAAGCGAACCAGATATTTTTGGAAGATCAGGTAAATGTTAAAATGATTTCTAGTTTTAAGTCTTATCTTGAACAGTATTATTTATAGTTATAAAATCAAAATGAATAAGAGTAGAAGGATAGATATATAAAAAAAATATATTCCTTATATTGTGTATAAGCTATAATTGTACCAAATTTCATCAATATTGCTCCAGCGGATTAACATAATTTAGATAAACAGAATTTCTATGTCATTATGGATAGTATAATACGTATACTCAAAAATATATTTTTTAATTTCTGCATATATTCACAATTTTTTAACCTGTTATCAATCTCAGCGGTGATAGCCCATCCGCGAGGCCGTGTGACTCTCTAGAGACGATCATAGGTTCATACCCTGGGCAGGCACCAAATGAGTTTTTCTATTAAAAACTTATGTGTCTAATTGATAATTGCAATTTATCACATGCTTTTCGGTGAAGGAAAACATCGTGAGGAAACCTGTATATCTCTAGAGATTTCTAGGGATATGTGTAACCTACCAATCCGCATTGGAGCGACGTGGAAGACTCCAATCGTTCTCTCCAAAAAACGGAGAGAGTAGGTCTCTCCCCAGCAGTGAGAAAATAACAAGTCGTTACTTCCTACTTACTTTTATTGTCCTTTCGTGGCATTCCCCGCCTATTACATTGTTATTTTGTCCTTTCAGACTGTCAAAGGTTGACTGGAAGATCCCTTTTTGGGATAAGTCCGCCTTTGTATAATTATCTTTATATATATATATATTATATATAATATATAATATAGAAATATATATATATATATTTCTGTGTTTTGTTCATGGGCATAGTGAGGTACGGGTAGGTGGGGGGGTTAGCTGCCACTACACTGAAAACTGTAGCAATGGGACACTGAAAACTCGCAACATATTAACACTATAAATGACTTGCATAAGACCTATAATGCTTCTCACCTTCATTACAAATGTGAGCTCCTTATATTTTAAATACCATGATTACGATAAAAAAATAGTCTAGATTTTCAGAGACAATTTTGCCCCCAGGATAGAATTCTGGCTACGCCCTGGGTCTTGTGTGTTTTTATTTTGTACAATAAAGAAATTAAACAAACAAACTTACTATTAATCTTAAGATGCGTTGTAATGGCGACGCGACACTTTGCTGCGCGGCGGGCGAATGTGCTGGCGCGCTCGTGTGCGGTGGCGCGGCGGGCGTGTGTCAGCACCTGTACGACTCGGCACCGAGCGGCAGTTTCGGCACCATGACGTACCTGGCGCGAGCCGTCGCCGCGTTGCTGGCTGACCGTCTGCCGCATGACGCGCCTATCGAGTGCGCTATTACTTAGGTACGTGTTTGCGAAGTGTCAGCACCTATACAACTCGGCAGTTTTGGTATCATGACGAACCTAGCGCGAGCCGTCGCCACGCTGCTGGCCGACCGTCTGCCGCACGACGCGCCCATGGAATGCGCTATTACTTAGGTACGTGTTTGTGAAGTGTCAGCACCTATACAACTCGGCAGTTTCGGTATCATGACGAACCTAGCGCGAGCCGTCGCCACGCTGCTGGCCGACCGTCTGCCGCACGACGCGCCCATCGAGTGCGCTATTACTTAGGTACGTGTTTGCGAAGTGTCAGCACCTATACGACTCGGCAGTTTCGATATCATGACGAACCTAGCGCGAGCCGTCGCCGCACTGCTGGTCGACCGTCTGCCGCATGTCGCACTCATCGAGTGCGCTATTACTTAGGTACGTGTTTGCGAAGTGTCAGCACCTATACGACTCGGCAGTTTCGGTATCATTACGAAACTAGCGCGAGCCGTCGCCGCGCTGCTGGCCGACCGCATGCTGTACGAGGCATCCATCGAGCGCGCTATTACTTAGGTGCGTGTTTACGAAGTGTCAGCACCTATACGACTCGGCAGTTTCGGTATCATGACGGACCTAGCGCGAGCCGTCGCCGCGCTGCTGGCCGACCGCATGCTGTACGAGGCATCCATCGAGCGCGCTATTACTTAGGTGCGTGTTTACGAAGTGTCAGCACCTATACGACTCTGCAGTTTCGGTATCATGACGGACCTAGCGCGAGCCGTCGTCGCGCTGCTGGCCGACCGTCTACCGCACGACGCACTCATCGAGTGCGCTATTATTTAGGTACGTATGTATTTGCGAAGTGTCAGCACCTGTACGATTCGGAACCATGACTTTCCCATAGAATTATTTTGCTTATCTTTGTCTTATCACGCATAAAAAAAGAGACAGATAGATAAGGCCTCATCTGCTTTATCTAAGCAGATGAGGCCGTATGGCTATAAAACCATAGCCAGCTTAAAATGTGCCCTATTGCATATTTTAAGCTCATTTTGCCTCAGAATTATAAAAATATTTACAAAATTAAGAATTTAAATACTCTATATTTTCAGATTGGTGCAAAACAACTGAAACAAATGTTAACTTCACGTCGCAAGAATATTGTTGCTTCACCTCTGTGCTATCTATCTTATGAATTCTGTATCAAATATAGTAATAATATGTAGTCATTGAGACAATGAACCCTAAATCAATTTATTGATCAGCAGATCTTTTAAAAATTAATCCGTTAATTTTTTTACAGTAAACAATTAATCATTTTAGTTGATTTTATTTATTACTTTTAATAAATATTAATATTTTATGCGTTATACGGGAATATTGGAATTTATTTGATCATGACTATTGTATTTATTATCGAAAAGGCTCTTTAATACAATCAATACAATATTAAGTTTATTTTATATATCGCTGTATCAGAGTTAACTGTGACGTCATCGCGTCCTACCCTTTACTAAAATATAAAGCAAAATTGCGTTTAATACGTGTAAATGTAGTATGTCCTGAGAAAGAAATATGGCATCATTGTCATTTCTATGGAATGGATAACAAATCTACTTCCTACTAGTATTGACTAATTATTTGCAAATTCAAAAACTTAAGTAGAAAAACGTAGTATTAAATATTAATGGTATTTTAAAAATTATGGTGATATCTTTTATTGAAATTTATAAAAATTTTGTCATATTTTATACTCTTAGTATTATTTCATATGGATTTATTATAATTTTTTTATTCAATTTTATATATTTGTCCAGATCATCTTTTCGTGATTATATATTTACGCAAAAATGTATATTATTATTATTAAAAATCTGTTAATAAATGATTGTAATTAATTGTGTTTTATTTTTATTTATTTATTCTTTTTGCACTATAAAAAGGTACATTGGTTCATAAGAGAATAAAATATGACAAGTGTGCAAAGGCGGTCTCATCCGTAAAGCGATCTCTCACAGGCAACCTTTGGAAGAGAATACAATGAGAGCGGGTATAGTGCATAGTAAACTATAATATGTACAATTAAATACTAATATTATACACAGATATTTACAATTATGTATATTATAATACATAACATTATAACCATTACAAGATAAATAATGCAGCTTCTAACGATTTAAATATATGTAAAGATTCCGAACGATGTATATCGATAAGAAGAGCGTTTTTTACCACCACTTTACCACCAAGTGGTGGTAAAAAACGCTCTTCTTGTGGCCAAGTGGCCACACTCGGTCCAATTACTACGGTAATTGGACCGAATTAATTCTAATATTATAGTGGTAGCTGCAATTTCTCAATCCAACACTATTTATGTATATTTAAATAAGAGCTTAGTTAGAATTTGGATACTCGATCGAGCACTAATAATTAATAACGTTATCAAATATTTTTGAAATATTGGCTCAATAGATCAGAGGATAACTTCTATTCTATAGTAGAGCTGTATTTTTTTAACTTTCCTTGTATATATTTGTATGTGAAAGAGCAATTTTGCAAGTTAAATTTGGCCCACATCTTGGTGTCCGATTGAGCCTATTTTTTTTTTAATCCAATGTGGTAAAATAAATGAAGTGCAACCTACTAAAAATCTAAATAGGACCACAAATTATAACACTATTTTTTTTAAATAATTACAAACTATTTCAAAATCAGTAAAGTAAATAAAAATTTATTTCTCCGCTTCTTTATTATCCACACATTGTGTTTACAATATTTCACAACGCAAAAAATCCATATCGAGCTTTTTATATTATATTATTACTTAATGAAAGTTCAATACATCCTACTCGTTGGCTTATGATGGCGAACGTCTTAAGCAGCGTCCTACGTGAGTGATCTGAATGCGAACGCGAAACGGCACGTGTCGGTGCGAAAAAATAAACAGTCGACACCTATTGAAGTTGCCTACGTGACCAAAACGCACGTGACGCGCGATGCGGCGCGATTAATTGGCTTGATATTTTCGCGCGATTTGGACTCGACGCCGCCAAAATTTTAATGAATATGTTTTATGAGAACTGAATGGTGGAAAGAGCAGGATGGCGATGGTATAGGACATACCCGCCACATCATACCATGAACTTTTAGGAAACGATTCAATTCAAAGTCAGTACCTAAACTGAACCGCTTTCTTTTCGTACCATAAAGCGTTTTAACTGAGTCGCGTTTAAATCGCTTACTGTGAATGAAGAAACGACATTTATCTGTGGATTGCATTGGGGTCGTAATGTTTGAAAAGGAAAACGTTATAAGGACTATAGATAACTTTGTCTCTTTTACTCAAATGTTTTTTGGATGTATTCCGAAACTATTTGTATATGGACTATAGATAACTTTTACTCAAATGTTTTTTTGGATGCATTCCGAAACTATTTGTTTATATTCGTCTTAAAATGCTGTAAGTAAAATCTATTTTGCAATTAATATAAGCAAAATACATAACAGTACTCTCTGTTTTGTATTGTTTCTTATCGATCCACGTAAAACAGTTTTACATATTTTATTTTAGAATGAAATTTTAGGAAAATTTAATTTAGAAATTGAATTAATAAGTATTTTAATAGCCAATGGCACGGAAAAAGAGTGAATGAAATACGTTTTGCAGTTTAGGCTTAAATTCGGCAACGACTTAAACTGTGCGTCTTTCACACGTCATAGCATGAAAAAGCAAAACAATTTAGTTTAGGTCTTCAATTGAGTCGCAATTAGAGTTTATGCTGATCTTCTCGCAATCGCATAAATCACTCACGAAGGGCGCTACGTCAGTATTGCATGTTAATGTGGTCATATTTGTGGATGTATAGAGATAATCGGCTTGGTATTTTAAGATAGATACTTCATTTATTATTTACGTCCACACTATCTTCTATTTTAAATATTTGAGTATTTAATAAAACTATCAGGTTAAGATCAGATATCTATCTATTTATTTTCAAAGATACATTTTGTCTAAACACAACAATTTTCAACTACACAACACTAAGCTTCATCTTTCTTACCGAATGGATTCATCTTTGACAACCATGATGTTGTAGAACTGAAAGAAAGTGTTTGTTTATTATTATTATTGTAAGGATAAACTGAGGATATTATTATCCATGTTGTGGAGTTCTGTTAATGTTAACTTTAACAGTGTGGCTATACAACAGTAGAGTAGTAGTATAGGTAGGTCATAAGGTCAGTACAGTACCAATATCATATTAAACTATTTCATGATATCGATAACAACTGTTCATATTCTAAACAGACACCTAATATTATTGGAAAGTTATATACTTAATATCAACATTAATTCTCATCTGTATTGGAGGAACTTGGTTGTTTGACACTCCACAACAGTATTTTCCAATGTGGGGCCCACTCCTCACAAGAGAGCATTTCATTAATAAGGGGAGGGGATGGCAATTCAAAATTAGACTTAACACAAATTTAACCCCTCGAGAATTCGTTGACTTCAGTTTTAGGTGCTAAATTTTGGTGCCAAATTTAACGATAAAAGCAAATTCTTCTTCCTAAAGCCTGTCATTTAAGTTTCTTGAGTCAAAAAATTTTTTTTTTAATTCAAAGTTATGTATGTTATATAGGGGGACCATAAGGATAGTAGAAAGACTAAGCGGGGTTTGGCAAAAAAAAGAAGACACTACTCTACAAAGATTGTAGATTTTGCATGTGAATAACCCTGAATATTTCATATAAAAACCACATCACCTATGAATATTAAACTTTACTTACGGTAAATCATCAGTAGAACTCTTATCATTCTCCAGTTGTGCTGCTTTCAATTTTTCCACTAGATTTTTTCTATACTTATTTTTTAAAGGAACAGGTTTGTTAGCGGCTTCCTTCATCTTAGCTACTTTACTAAGAGCTTCATACCATGTTAGCCCATACCATTCAATTTCTTCAGGAGTATACTAAAACAACAGTCTCAGTATAGAATTTATTATACAAAATTGTCATTCATATTTTTCCATATGAGAAAGTTTTCATCATAAACTTTTAAATTATTTTTCATAAAATACAATTGTTTTGCAATGCACAAAGTATATAAAGTATAATAAGGTTACAAAATATATATAATATAATAAATAATTAATATAAGATTTTCAACTACTTAAATTGAAATTTTTTAATTTAATATTTATTAAGCATAAAGACTAATAACTTACAGAACTCAAATATGTTTTATACTCATTGTAGACAGTCATTTGTTTAGTTGGATCGTGCATATGTCTTGGGCAGCCATTCATCAATTCAGTAAGTATTTCTCTCTTAAGTTTTAAAGCTAGCATTGATACTAAATCACAAGCAGGTGTCTTGAGTAAGTAGTGATCAAACCCATAGTGGTCATTAATTAGTTTTATTGTTCTATCAGTCACAGTGACAGATAAGTGTGTGTTCAAAACTTCAGATTTAACAACAGTCCTCTTTAGTATTGGCACCCAATAATGAGGCACTCGACGACGACGTGGATCTCTTTTTTGAAAACCTATAAAATGAAATTAATAATTAATAAATCTTGATCCATTAATAATATTGAAAAACCTTGAGGAGATTAATGGCCCGCAGTGGCCATCCATTTGAGGAAGAACAATAAGTAATATTACGATTACATTACATTTTGCAGTACGATTTTTGTCGTGAAGCCTATCCTCCTGATGATGCTTCGGTTTCGGGGCGAAACGATCGTCGAGATTGTGGTGGTGGGTGTGTGTGCTGCTTTTGTGTTCGTTGTTGCTGGTGAATTGCGCCTTGGGGTGCATGTGGTGGCTGGTCCTACATGTATAAGGTGCGTAGATTTTGCCTGCTTCATACACATTGGCTTTGCATGCATTCACTTAACCCGTGCGGATTATAGCAAAGTAGTTGTTTCTGTTATATTGCTTGTAAGTAATATTATTTAATTAAACATCAGAAAAAAAAAGATAATAAAAAGATGCTGCTAACCTTTGATCACAGCTTCACCACCCCATATCCCTTCATGCACTTCAGTTGGATATTTCAGAGGTATTGGAACATTTTGAACAGGCAGTGTTTCACCTGTCAACTCATCGCGTCTCCACTTGCTCTCTTGGGGTATAAAGTGAACCGCTGCAGGTTTTAAGACCTTCCATTCTCGCCAGAACTTCTTATAAGCTAGGGGAAGTTCGGAAGCTATGCCAATTTCAAATCTACTTCTCTTTTTAAACGTATTAGACAATTGGCGAGCCGTCGCCTGCAAATTAAAATTCGTTTTGAATGTAGTATTAAGATTTTTTTACTTTACGATGAGGGCTACATAAAACAACTTAATTGCTTGCTTGGTGAAACTGTTAATGTTACTATATACTTCTAATAAAAATACCTGAATGCGAGATGATGCCATCTAACTAATTTGTCTGAATCAACATATGCCAGATTGATTTTAAATTATATTATCCAATTATTTTGTAAAATAATTCTGAGAGAACAGATAAATAATTCGTGTTATATACTATCACAGTTTACCTTATAAATATTGCAATAAATTTTCTGTCTGTGATAGGCATAGAGTTATTATACTAATTATATTTTGTAAGCCTTAATAAATCAATTTATGTAACTCGTTAAGGAGACTATAATTGAAATTCATGAAGTATATTAAATATCTTTACTAAATGCTAAAAAATATCACCAAAACATAGGTAATATGTTGCATTTAACTAATTTCAGGTATGTACCTATTTCTATATTTATGGAATTAAAGAACACTATGGAATAGAATTCTGTACGATATCATAACCATAGACTACTAATCATAACAAAGCAGTGGCAACTCTGAATGACTGACGTGGAAAAATGGCAATCAATCTACAAAGCAATTAAGCAATAACAAGTACCAAGTGGTGGTAATATTATATGTATTTAGGCTTAAAGCTTTAAGTTATACGTATTTTTAGTCGATCAAACAGGTCCAGTTTTTAAAGTTGTTATCAGTTGTACATAACAAAGTCATCATTTTAATGTCCGCGAAGGGATATAAACAATGTCTGAAAGTAAAAACATCGACAGCAGTCCTGGAACGGATCAAAAAATTGATGATATAGCAGCACTAAGCGAAGTGTCCAGTGTTACTGGAAGTGTAAAACAGCATAAGGTAAACAAATAGTATACAATTTTATTTTTACATTGAATTATATTTGATTTCTCTTTAGCTATAATGATCAATATTTCTTGGAAGTTCCTACGGAATATATAGCTTATGGTAAATTATTTACTAGTACTCTGTTTCTTTGTTACTCCCAATAATCTCAGGTTGACAATAAAAATAATGTTTTGAATAATTATTGAAATAAGTTAAATTGCATCTAAGTTGATAGCTGTTAAGCTAATGATTTATAATTTTGACCTCTGAGGTCAACATTATTCTAAAGAGGAAGCTGTTGCATTTTTTCATTAAAACTATGCTAATTATCCTTTTTTTGCTAATTTTAAACTGGATCATTTAATCTGACATTGTTTAACAATAAAGCAATAATATTGTAGTCTAAACAAATTGTTTAAAACTAGTACTATATTTGATATAACTAATTTATAAATCCTATATATATAAAACTACCTTCCTTATACCCAGTATTTTACAAATTATTTTTTATTTTACCCAGTATATGCATATTGTCAGTTCAATTTTCTGGTATACTAGTTCTGCAATCACAATAATTTTATAATTATTAGTAAAAACAGAATAGAAACTTTATTAACACACTCTTTCAATATACTCTTTAAAAGATAGCTATAGAGATAATACATTCCACTCATTACTCCTGATACTTATTTTAAATTTTTCGAAAAAGTTGTTAGAATTCATATTTTTGATTTTATGTTATAGCATACAGCAACAGCAGAGAGGCAAATGAAATTTGAAAGAGCACAGAAGTGCCTGGAAAATGCTGCTCTTGTATCAAAAAGAATTAAAGAACATCGGAAAGCCACTGCTGAGTTATTGGGACGTCCTTTTGGTAAGGTCACAGCATCAAAATAATTTATATTAATATTTTAATACACAAGCTTTTACTCTGATATAAGTAAGGTGTAAGTAACTTTCAACATTCGAAAAGCCTATTTTAACTTTTAACTGATCTGTTAACTATGTTAAAATGATTTTATTTGCACTGTTATTCTTTATTTCTAGAGGAGGATGTTAGGGATACAGCTTCAGAAATGGCATCCACCATGAGTGAAAAAACTGGTTACTCTGTAGCGACTGATACTTCCACCACTCTGTCAGTTCAAGATGCACTAAATAGTGAGTTATTGAAATTTTATTATCACTATAAATTTTTTTGCTATCAAATAATGTTGATTGACAAGTTAGCACAGTTGGCAGTGACTCTGCCTTGAGCTTCTGGTTGCGGGTTCTATGAGGATGTCCAATATATGTATTATTTATTTAATAATGTTAACTAGATATGTGTTACCATTTTAATCGTATTTTATGGTTGAATTGTTTATATTAGTAAATAATATTGATATTGTGGTTTAAATTTGTTTTAGTACCTGGCATAAGTGAAAGTTTAGCAAATACATTAAAACAAAAAGAACTTTTAATGGAAAGAATTAAACAATACAAAGAAATAAGTAAAAGACCAATGAAAAAAGTGACCCAATCGACAAAAAGAGATCCACCTACTGACACAGTAGATATTAAAAAGGTAAGATGTGGAATATTTTTGTTCAAAAACTGAATTAGATCGTACTAAACATTTATATGATAGCTTAATCTGTATTTCCTATCAGCCCTACAGTAATGTAGATGTAACCAAACTTGTTACCACAATCAAAGAGAAGGAAAACAGTCTCACTGTTATGCAAGTGAAAATAAAAGCAATGGAAACTACTATATTAGAACTACAAGAAAAGATAAATGAGAAGGATCAAATTATAGAAGCTAAAAATAGAGCAACTACTTTAATGTCTGAAAGTTTAAATAAAAAAGGTAAGAATAAATCTTATGGTATTTTAATAAAAATATAATTCATATTAATATTACATATGTATACCAAAAAAAATTGAGGTTTAAGTTGAAACATCTGACTGGCCTGTTGGCGCAGTGGGTAGTGATCATGCCTTCAGCTCTGCGGGTCGCGGATTTCCGCCGATGGCAAACATTTTCTATAAACAATTTGTTGGTTCTAAGAACCTGGGTTATATATTTGTATTTAATTATGTATTTAAAATTATATATGTAGTGTATCTACCAGTTTATCCTACACTAACACAAGTATTAAGTTACTTACTTTGGGGATGGATAGCTTTGTGTGTAAGTGTCGCGTATATTTATTTATTTATTATATATATTATATGTATTTATTTGAAGATTTTTCTTCAGGTAAATATATTCTTAATTTTATAGTGCTTGCACATGTTGGAGACTTATGCTAAGATGTAAACTGTTTCATGATAAATATGGCTTAATTTAGTATCAATGTATTGTAAAAATTTATTTATGATATTATCCTGGCAATTGGCATTTCTACTTATTTGTGGGTAGCAGTTATAAGTCCTATCAGTGATATTTGTTACATTAAAAGAAAATATTCTAAAGACTAAACCCTAGATCCCATGAACCTAGCATATATTTGAATATGTAAAAATTCTATAGTTGGCGATTATGCACGTTCTGCTGCCTTATTTATGTGGCATATTATAATGTAAACACGGATTATAGCAAAATAATATCATTATTACTTTTGTATTATGGATCTTCACAAAGTAACACCTAATTCTATAAATTAAAGTTATCTTAGTTTAAAAATACTAAACCAGAAGAAGCTATGCCAGCAATAACATAAAAAATTTAAATAAAAAATAAAAATGACTGATTTATACATGGTTACAATATAGATAGATCAAAAAAACCATTTCACATGTTATAAATTATGTGATATGGTTTTTTTAAATGATTCATTTACATAGTAATGTCATTAAAATAATTAATTTATTGATAATTGAAACATAAACAGTATAATGATTCATGTGTTAGCTGAGAATTATTTTGATTATTTTAGAAAAAGAAGCAATGGATTTACTTGAAGATACAAAACAGCAGATGACTACAATGCAAAGAAATTTTGTGGCCATGGAAACAGAGTGGAAAGAAGAAAAGAGAAAGTTATTACAGGAAATCGAACAAAAAAATGAGAAATTAAGACACCTTGAGGAAGCTAACGCAAAGCTCGAAAGCTCCCACATTGAAATCACAGTGGCTCATTCAAAGTTACTTGAAGAGATACAATTGAAATCAAAAGAGATATTAGACCTAGAAGCCAAAATTAAACAACTTTCAGAAAACTCTGCACCAGAAAAGTTAGAGAGTTATAAAGAAATTGATGAAGAAAAAGGAATATTGGAAATAAGTAATATGGAAGAATTATCTAAAAAGATCGAATTATTAGAAAATATAAATTTTGATATAAGGCAAACTAACAAGGACTTAGAAAATCAATTAAATATGATGAATGTTGAAACCAAGGTGAATGTGTCATCAAGTAAAAAAGGCAGCCCTCTTCCAAGTCGTAAAGGTAACAGAAATACAGCTTCAAAAATGAAATCCCCTTGGAGTCATTTGTCAAATGAATCTTTACAACAAGAGCCTGACAAAAAAGCTAAAGTTGAAAGGTCTAAACAAGAGATGTTACTTCAATCCATGAACAAAGAAATATTGGAAAAAGAGTTTATTATTTCTCAAAAAGATATCTTGATATCTAAGCTTGAATGTGCAAAATTGGAAAGTGAAACTACTATTAGTGAATTGCAGTTACTACTGCAACAACAAAAGCAAGCAGTAGAAATGATAGATATTGGCACCAATACTGATATACAAGGGTCATTAAATGAAAATGTTCCAATATTGTCAAATTCAGAAACTGTGACAAATTTAGAAGAAAAACTTAAATGTGCTGAAGAGCAAATTGCAGAGCTTAACAATGAGATCGATGTTGGCAATAAAAATATGATTAAAGTAAAATCTAATTCTAAAATGAAATTGAAACAAATGCAGAAAACCATTGATAATTTTAGCAAAGTATCAGATGCTCATACAGAAATAGTAAAATTGAATGAGGAAATTCACCAACTTACCCAAAAAGTAGCAGAATTGGAAGAAGAAAAAGGTAATCTTCAGTTACATCTTGTAGATTATGATAGTGGACGATGTAAGTATTATTTTATTCATGTGCTATATATACATTTATTTATTGATTATTAATGACAATGTCTATTTATTTTACAGTAACTGAAACAGAAATATATAAAAAAATGATTGAAATGGAAAATTTGGCAGAAGCAAGATTAAAATCTATAAGTTTATTGGAAACCCAAAAATTCGATCTAGTTCAAGGTATAATTACTTTTTACTGTAGACAAATTAAAATAGACTTAACAAGACTTTAGTGCTAAATGATAGTGCTAGTGATAATATGACTGGTTCGGAATTTAGTCCTATTCTTAAGAACCGATAAGAAACTGAATAGCTGCTTTTTATTGTTGTATATAATAGTTACTTTTTCATATAAATATATATAAAAAGAATATATATAGGGATAGGTTGATCTTCATACACTTTTTATTAATAATGTTTTTCTAACGTTTTGCATGGTACATAAATAAATATATATACATTTTCCATTCTATTAATAAAACCCTGCTATACCTGCAATTTCATTTACGATTTTTATTTATCTTCAGTTTTAAACTACCGTCAATTGTAAGTTTTGTTGTTGGAAAAATATTCTATAGAATCACTGAATGGGAATGTTTTAATCCTTTATTATACAGAATTTCATCACTATATCTCCAGCAGTTGAGCCCAGAAAGGGTTACACATAAACACAGAATTTCGCATTTCTAATATCTAGTCTCTAGTATATCTGTGCTTGCGGCTACGCCCGCGTGGAAATCTGTGTAATTGTAGCAGTAATTGAAATTTTGAACAAAAAAATAGTTTTTGTGAGTTAATCGTTAGAGATAGAGACATGCTATGGCGGACTTTTTCTGTAGTTTTTTCTGTAGATCTACGATTCTTTAGTACATTACTTTACTTCATGGTATCTCTGTTGATTTACACGGCGCACGCGAATACAGCGCCTAGCAGGCGAGTTTTTTTACAACCGCGCGACCTTTTAACACAGTTTACATAAAACGTTAATGTCTTATTAACCTTCAGTTAAAATCGCACTGCCTTTTAGTAAAAACCGTATAAAAAGCCATTAAGTACTATTTTAGAAAAACGGTCACATACAAACAGACTGCATTTGGGGCTTTGTTTTTATGTATAGATATAGAAGTATATATACTAACTACATGGATAGATATTAATTATTCTTATAATTCTATAATTGTTTGGTCAGTCTTTGTGACAATTAGGGTCTATTATATCTTTCCTTTAATTGAATACACAATGTAGTGGAATGAACAACACGTTATTGTCATTTGTTACTGACAAAGAATCTTTAAAGTGTACTAGAACTTTAATGTTATTTCAATATGTATTATTCTATTAAAATAAAGGATGTAAAGTTATTTTGTAAAGATAAGTAAGTCTCTTTGGATTCAGTTTTATAATTTATGTCTCTTTTTCTATAATCCTTATGATGTAATATTTTTGCATTACAGAACTACATAGCTTACAACAAAAGAATTTAGAAATGGAAGATAAGTTGGCAGATATATCTCTACTACAAAATGAACAAGTTTGTTCTGAAATGAAATCTGTCCAATTAGAAGAACAAATAGACGAGTTACAAGCGGCTAAAAAAGAGCTTGAAATTATAGTAGATAATTTGAAATTAGATAAAGAACAACTAAATGGTGTTTTGAAAAATCTTCAAAATGAAAAAATAGAATTAAATCAAAAACTAGACAATTATATGCAAGAAAACATTGAATTGACTGACAAGTTAGAAAAGTTAAGTGCAGAAAAGGTAAGTTCTGCAGAGTCAATAGAAATAGTAGAATCATTAACAACACAGGAAAAACTGGAACTAGAAGAATATAATAAAGGTCTTGAATGTGAAAAGAAAGTTGAAGCTGATGATTGTAATGAGAGTTATAATATTTCTGATTCTCTGCAGTACGAAACATTATACGAAAAATTAAAAGAGGAAATTGTCGAACTCAAAAAGAAAATAGAATTGTTTACTTGCGAAAGACAAGAAGTTATGAATAAAATGAATAACTTTACTATAGAAAATCAATCCTTAATTAAAAATATAACCGAGTTAGAAGATAATTGTAGCAACTTAAAGAAAAGCATTGACTTGCTCAGTGAAGAAAAAGTTCAGCTTATTTCTCTAAATAATGAGCTAAATCACCAGATAGAAGAACTAAAACATGAAAGAACTGAAATACTTAAAGAAACCGCAGAAATCACAAAACCATTAAATGTTGAAGATGTTGTGGACGCTTCAGGAGTAGAAACATTGCACCATGATGATAAATCTGCTGGCGATAAAAGTAATAACAAAACGAGAACTGTGAAACAACTAACTAAGGAAATACTAAAACTGAAAAATATCATTAAGGAAAGAGAAGACGAAATTGCTGATTGTCAAATGAAAATTTTGTCTTTGGAGGAACAGCAAGAAAAACAAAAAGAGCTTTCGCAAAGTATTGCAACATTCGAAAAATTACTAAAAAAGCAAACTGATGAAAATAACCTACTGAAAAAAAATATGGAAAATATAACCATAGAAAAAGATAATAAAACAGAACAATATGTGCATCTTGTACAAGCACATGAATTGTTGCAGATAGAAAGTCAAAAAATGCACCAAGAATATGCAACTGCTCTAAATGCACGCGATTCAAGAATTCATGAATTAGAAAATGTTCTGTTAGAATATGAAAAACAAGTCATTAATTACTCCAATACATTACAACAAAAAGATAAAGAAATTTCTGAATACATAAATCAAATAACTAAATTAAACGATATTTCACAAAAACTTAAATCTGCTATAGATTTACTCGAAGAAGAAAAGACGAAAGATCAAAATGCTGAATTAGTTAAATCATTAAACAAACAAATAGGATTATATCAAAAGTCCTTGACAGAATATGAAGAAAAGTTAAGAATACTTGAAGACGATAAAGTACAATTAAATTGTCTGAAATGCAGTTTAGAAAATCAAATTAATGGATTAGAATCTGAAATCAAAAAATCACAAGATTCAATTACGGAAAAACAAAATCTTATTAAGGAATTGCAGAAACAACAACAAAAACAAACTGAGGAGTTGTCGAATGTATTACGACAGTCAAAAGAACGTGATGAAGAAATACACGAAATAAAGTTACAACTTCGAAAGGAATCTATCGATAATGAGAAATTACATAATATAGTAGTGCAAAAAAGTAACGAGATTATTGATTTAACAAAGCTTTATGAGGAAGCTAAAGGCAAGCTTAGTCAAATTTCCACCAATAACAGTATTCAGAACGAACAGTATTCAGCTTTGGAAATTAAAAACAAAGAATTAATGGAAAAGTTAAAAAAGTTTGCTGTTAACATTAAAAAGAAATCGGCAATGTATTCTGAACTAGAACAACAAATTCAAGAATCTCAGAAGCAACTTGACTTAAAAAATAAACAATATGAACAGCTTCTAATTCAAGTAGAAACTATCCCAGCTTTACAAGAAAAATTAAAACATGCTGAAGAAGAATTCAACAGATTGCAATCGCAAAAAATTTTACTTGAACAGAAATCCCAAGAAATTTTGCAATTACAATCTGAAATTGACTATCTACGAAAATGTAATGCTAATGACACAGAAACAATAACGAGATTAAATAATACACTACAATTAGTAAATAAAGATCTTTGTGGTGCTCATGAAGAAAATAACACCCTTAAATCGAAAATTGATACTCTAAGTAACAGAATAGTTGAATATGAAATTGAACAAAAAAATAATGCAAATTTGTTTACCAGAATGTCATGTTTAGAAACTGATTTGAATCAGAAGCAAGCTTTGATAGAACAATTGTCTAATGAGCTTGAAAGTCTGAACGATAAATTTAATCAAGTAAAATTCGGATGTGACGCCAAGGTTCAAGAACGTGAAGTTTATATTGAAAGTTTACAATCAGAAATTGATAAGTATAAAAATAGGATAGTTCGTCTAGAGGATACCATTTCTATCATGGAAAATAGGCGCCAGTCTTTGGAAGTAAAAGCGGACAAATTAGATTATCAATTGATTGAAAAACAAAATGCTTATAGTGAGTATACTTCCCAAGAAGATGAATTAATAAATAGGCTAGCAGTTCTAATGGACAATGACAGGATTATTGAAAAACAATTATATGAAATAGAAAATGAAAATAAAGAGATGCATTTGAAAATTCAACAGATTAATGAAGAGTTTCAACGCACAGAAAAGGAAAATTCTGAATTGCAATATAAGTGTAGTTTACTAGAAGCTAAGGCTAAAGAAACTGATACAGTCAATGCTAAACTTTTAACGTACGAAAGCCAGATCAAAGAATTAGATTCAAATGTGAAACGACTAACTAATGAATATAATACTTTGTTAGCACAAAAAAACAGAGATATTGAAGATTTGGAATCTGAATTCAATACACAAATTGAAAATGCCATCAAAGATAAGAAAATCTTAACTGAAAAATACGAGAAGGTTAACGATCATCTGTCGCATCTTGAACAACAAATACAAGAATATAGACTGAACATAGAAAATCTTAATGGTCATATTACAGAACTAACTTTAGAAAATGATAAATTGGCTGAAAAGTTTACACATAATAACATAAATATTTCTTCTGACTACACCGAACAATATATCAACGAAATAAATAACCTTAATTCTAAATTGAATAACAAAAATCAAGAGATTGCGGATCTCAACAATAACATACAGTCCTTACAAACTCAGAAGTTAAAACAACTATCAATTTTAGAAAACAAAAATATGGAAATGTCTAAAGAAATTGAAGCATTGTCGTTACAAATCACTAATTTAACAAATGAATTAGATTATATTAAACAAAATAATAGTGATTTACAAATTATTCTATCTCAAAAAGACGCACAAATTAAACAGCTGATGGAAAAGAAAAAAGTTGTTTTTGAAATGAACATACCTAAAACTGAAGGTCTGACAATTTCATCTACAATCGAAGCATTAGATGATGAGCGAAAAGAGTTTGATATATCGTCACTTCATTCACAAATAATTTCTGCAGATTCGATACCAATTGAAACAGAACATGTCGTTAAGAAAGTGTCTCAAAAACATAAATCACAGGTATCCGAAGAATTAATAGAGCCAACAATTGTTCCTAAAAAGACCTACCTTTGTTACAAAGAAGGAGACGAAGAGAATAAAGAGCCTGATCCGTTTAATTCCGAAGAAGGTTGGGGTCTAGAAACGAGTGAGGAAATTGAGGATGTTACGCCAGGTTTTACACATTTAAACACAAAAATACAACAATTAAATGATGAGAACAGAAAAATTAAAATGGACTTTGATGTCACAAATGCAAAATTACTAAAAGCTTTAAAGAAATTACGAGATTTAAAAGTTACCAATGACATGTTAACCAATGAATTAAAATTATCTAAACAAATTTCACAATCTTCGATGCTGGACATGGCTATAGAAAGTGAATTATCTAACAATCTTAAGCTGTTAGAGAAAAAAGTTCAAGAACTTAATACAGATTTAAGTAAGGAAAAGAAAGATAAAGAATTTGTTAAAAAACAGAATGATGTTTTTAAAAACGCTAACGAAAAATTGATAGAAATGAAGGAAAAAATGGAAAATGAATTGGAATTGTGGAAATTTAATTATAGACAAGCTACTGAGAAAATCTCTACCATTCAGTGGGGTGGTGAATCTAAACATAGCATGCAACAAACATATGCAGCTACTTCTAATAATCAACAGTTAGATGAATCTGAGTTGAATAAAAAACTACTAAAATTAGAAGAAGAAAATGATGAATTGCAGATAACACTTGAAAATATAAATGTTCAAAATAAACAGTTATCTATTGAAAATGATAATTTGAAAAAAGAAATAAATAATCAAAAACAGGAACTACAAAAGAAACTGAAATGTGATGATTGTGATATCATTAGTGATAAAAATAAGAACTTAATTTTAAATGAAGAAAAACTCAGATATGAAATTAATCATCTTAAAGAAAATTTAGAAAAACAATTGATATGTGAAGATTGTAAAAAATTAAAGCTACAATTACTAGAAGTGCAAAATGTATATATGATTTCAGAGCAAAATAATGCAAAACTCATTGAGAATTTACGACAGTCAGAGGTTAATTGTGAAGAACTGAGAATAGAGATCGAACGTTTAGAAAGTTATATCAAAGAAACAGAAAGTACTTGGCGCAATGTCGAAAAAGAAATATTAAATAGAAACTCACAGCTAGAAGAAGAAATCCGGCCACTTAAAGTTTTTGAGAGTGAAGCTAATTCTAAAGTATCATTATTAAACGATGAGTTGAATGACATGAAATTGAAACATCAAATAACGGAAGAAAAGCTGAGTGAAGCAAATTCTACGGCATGTCTGCTGTCTACTGAACTAGAAGATATAAAAGCGAAGCTTTTATTGAGAGCGGATGAAAAAATCGGTAAACAAATACATGATATAGATGCTTTAGCCAAAGCAGAGAAATGTATTGCAATGGAAGAACATTCTCTAAATTTAATGGATAATTTAGATCAAGCATGCAGGAAAAATGCAAAGCTGGAACAAGAAAATAAAGAATTGCTAGAGAAGGTGAGCAATTATGACAATCAAATTTGCGAGCTGAATAATAAATTGCAAAATATAAACAAGGAGAACGACAACCTTTTATCAACTGTCGCCGAATTACGTTCATCAGTATCGAGTGCCATGGACCAACGTGGATTTGAAATAGCAGAATTATGGAAACATCATTTGGCACAACGAGAAAGCGACTTTCAAAAAATTGAACAAGAATTAAGAAGTCAATTAAATACTTCACAAGCTAAATACGAACAACTTCTTGAAAATGTTCAGTCATCAAGTGAGGAAGAAACGAATAAAATTATTATGGCCGAACATTTAAGCTCTTTACAAAACAAATTAGAAGAAAAAGAAGAACACATTGCAGATTTGCGACAAAACTGTGCAGATGCCATAAGTCAACTGGATTTACTTCGGTCGGAAATGGAAGATGAAAAAGTTATACATGAAAATAAAATTTTTTACCATCAAGAAGAATATGAAAAAAATATGCAAGAGTTGCAAATGCATAATCAGGATTTATGTCATCAATATGTTAATAGAATTGAAAATATTCAAACGGAACTAGATACAACAAAAAATGTGAATGCTACTTTAAATCAACAAATAGAGGAATTACAAACCACATATGAAGCTAAAACAACAGATTTATCGAGACAACTTCAGGTAAAGGAAAGTGAAATATTTCAAAAAACACACGATTTTACTATAGCATTAACACAAAGAAATGAAGAATTTGAACATGTTAGAAAACAATTAGTTGAATATGAAAAAAAAGTAGAAGATTTAACATACGAAAAAGAATCTGAATTGGCAATACTGCGTTTAAAAATGCATGAAAGGGCGGGTAGCTTTGATAAAAATCAAAAAGATCTTGAAAATGAAAGAGATAATTTAGCTATTTCTATAAAAGAAAAAATTTTTGAATGCACAAATTTGAATAAGCAGATACATGACTTAAACAAGGTATTGGAAGAGTACGCTGCTAGAGCTAATGAAACACAGTCAGTTTTAGAAAGTCAAGAGCTGGAAATAGTATCACTTAAAGATGAAATAATTAATTTGAAAGATGCTTTAAGATTAGCAAGTAGTAAAACCGAAAAACATGTTACATTTGCGTCCAATACTAAGCAAGGAGCTGATAGTGAGACTGCGCCAAACGCTCTTGATAGAGAGCTTTTAGATGCTGTTCCAAGGGCAGAGTTAGACTTGGCCCTTTACCTGTTGCACCAAAGAGACGTTCGATGTGAAGAACTTACTATGGAGTTGACTCAGTTGCTGGAGGAGAGAGACACGTTGCAGTTGAGACTTTCGGATAGTTTGCGCTCTTACGAAGAATTGAAATTACGCTGTAACTCAACCGGATTGGAAATACCCGTTACTTCCATTCAAGAAGGTCTTTCAGAATTACCAAGCATAAGCGTAGAAAGAGAGACGAAATTTGTTGATACACATAGAGGACAGATTTCTAGAAGTGGCAGTATAAACGATCCAGACCCCGACAAACCAAAGTTGCAAGCTAAGTGAGTATATATCTATTTCTGGATATGATTTATGCGGCTGAGTAGAATAGATCGCCCTCATTCTTACCGAGGTGTCGTAAAAGGCGACTAAGGTAAGTTGACATCAGGCAGGCGGTCGGTCGTAAATACGTAGGCAAATCATGTGACAACATGTTTGTAACATGTTGTACCGACTCCACTGAGAGTGGGATAAGGGCAGGAGGTTAAAAAAAGGTTGATAGAAACAAATGTTTTTTGACTAGTATATTATAACAAACAAAATATATAAGGTTTAATTATTGTTTACTATGTTTCTTATTTCGGGAGTAATTCTATTGGCCGTGACTATTAACAAAATCGTGAATTTTTCAATACAATTTTTGTCCGTACTGTTTTAAATAAAATCTATACTTATTATAAAACTAAGTTCCAAAAAGCTCTCTGTCTGTATGTAATCGATTTTCTCAAAATCTACTGATCGGATACTTGAACTGTTTTCATCAAAAGATCGTGCAAAACTTCCGGATGGCTTAGGTAAATAGTACATATGGGTATTATGTAAATTTTGTTAAAGAGATCGAGCAGTTGTGAAAAAACTTGCTTGCAGGTTTAGTCGCGTGCTACGCGTAAACTAGCTGAGTTAATATACTAAATATACTACAAAAAAGTCCGCGATAGCATGTTTCTATCCCTTACCGTTAACTCACAAAAACTACTTTTATGTTCAAAATTTCAATTTAGATGTTCTTTGGGACAACCGATTTCGACGCTGGCGAAACTGCTGGCACAGCTAGTTTTTTATAATTATGCTGGTTTCGTTTCTAATTATTTTATGTTAACTTTGCGTCGGATATAATGATTGGTCCGCGATTTTGACACCCCTGATATTTTGCTGAAGTGGCAATGGGCGGGGCACATAGTACGTAGAACCGATGGGCGTTGGGGTCCTAAGGTGCTGGAATGGCGACCCCGCACCGGTAAACGCAGCATTGGAAGACCCCCACGAGGTGGACAGACGACCTCAAAAAGGTCGCGGGGAGCCGCTGGATCCAAGCGGCACAGGACCGTGTGGTGTGGAGATCCCTTAAGGAGACCTATGTCCAGCAGTGGACGTCGATCGGTTGAACAAGAAGAAGAAGAAGATATTTTGTATCATTTCTATGATATGAATAAATAAATGATTTCATTTATTTGTTATTTAATGAAGGCTGTCAGAATTACGCAGCGTGAAACACAGCCGCGACGTCCGACTTCGGCACGAGAGCGAACAACGCCAACTTGGCATGCGACTTCTACAACGCGACGTTGCAAATCTTCCGCCCGAAGCAGTCGAGCAACTAACTCAAGCACACCATACTCTTTGTAAGTCTTTTACTTCATAATTTTGCGTATGCGCAACAATGCGTAATCAAATTTTTACTTTATTTGTTGATTGAGTTATCTATAAATGTGTGATGGTCTTGCGAAGCGAAATTTAGCGCTTCTATAATAGTTACTTTGAATAATACTTGAGCAATTTAACTTATTATTACTATTACTTACATAAGCGGTGATTGCCCAGCGATGAGACCGTGTGACTATCTAGAGACGATCATGAGTTCAAACCACAGGCAAGCACCAATGTCAAGCAATATAACAGAACTAACTACTTTGCTATAATCCGCACGGGTTAAGTGAATGCATGCAAAGCCAATGTGTATGAAGCAGGCAAAATCTACGTACCTTATACATGCAGGACAAGGCACCACATGCACCCCAAGGCGCAATTCACCAGCAACAACGCACACAAAAGCAGCACACACACCCACCACCACAATCTCGACGATCGTTTCGCCCCGATTTTGCCTGCTTCATACACATTGGCTTTGCATGCATTCGCTTAACCCGTGCGGATTATAGCAAAGTAGTTAGTTCTGTTATATTGTTTTTAATATAGAATTCCGCAAAGTAACGCCTGCTTCTATAAATCAAGCACCAATGTGTTTTTCTATTAAAGCTTATGTGTCTAATTAATAATTACAATTTATTACATATTTTTCAGTGAAGGAAAATATCGTGAGTAAACTTGCATGGCTCTAGAGAATTCTGAAGATATTTGTAACGTATTAATCCGCAAAGTACCAGCGTGGAAGGTTTCAGTTCCATTCCTTCTCTCCAAAAACGGAGAGAGGAGACCTATACCCACCAGTGGGATAGTGACAGACCGCTAATTTTCATTTTTTTTTACTTTACTATTACTTACATTTGATACTTACGTTTCCTTGATGACCTAGTAATCCCTGTGGATAATAGTCGGGGCACCAAAATATTTTGCTATTTTATTTTATGACCGTTCTGGAGAATCTCAATAAAATCACATATGTGTTAAGACCTATATAAATTACATCACCTTTGTTACCAAGAGTATACTAGTGTATTGAAAATGGATTTAGTTACATTAAAATAGTAGGTTTATGTTAAAATGGCTAGGGATCATGTAATTTTCCTCATTCTATTAGTCACACAACCAAACAGAGTTGTAATAGATAGCCCAGCGGTGAGATCGAGCAACTCTCTCGAGGGGCTCACGAATTCAAACTCCGAGCAGGCACCAATGAGATTTTCTATTAAAACTTATGTGTCTAATTGATAATTGCAATTTATCACCCGCTTTTCGGTGAAGGAAACATTATGTATAGCCTGCATGTCTCTAGAGAATTCTGGGGATATGTGTAACCTTACCAATCGGTATTGGACCAGCGTGGTAGGTCCTAGATCCAACCCTTTTTCCAGAAACGGAGAGAGGAGGCCTATTCCCAGCAGTGGGAGGTAATAGGCTCTTTTTAACTACCAAACAAGCAAAAACACAAGTTTATAAAGTGTTTTTAAGTGTAACTAAGGTACACATTGACATTCAACATTCTTTCTCTATTATTTAAATAATAAGTTATACAGGACATTTTGCTGTGTACCTAATTAGAAATGCTTGTCACTGCGGATCATATTTATGTTCTCATTTTACAAGTGAAACCAAGAATTACTTAAAACGGAATAAGGCATAAGCTTCGTTCCACTTGTGTTTATGGTAATTGCCTTTTGAAAATGGGAAAAATACATAATATTTCGTCGAACGTAAAAAGCGTATTTTTGTTTAGTTTTCTTACAAATCGACATTAACAAACAGATATTTAAGACATTCTGTAAATATATTTTATTTTGTAAAATTTAATGTTATGTAATTGTATGTTGTATTGTATTTTTCATCCATATGCAATTTTTTTTAATTTTTATTTAATAGGGGCAAAATTGTCCTATTCGAAAGAAAATTTGCAACAAAAAAGGTGCATAATATATTTTTTAAACACAAAAAAACCATTTAACTTATAAATAAAATAATATTATTTCTAAAGGTTTCAAATATTATTTTGAATATTATGGTACAACTTAATACATAAAATAGCTTATGCAATTTTCTTGAACGATCTTTGTAAACAGTAACCCAAAAGTTATTAGTATAACTCAAAAGTTCACGAAAGTTTATTGAAATTATGTGATATTAAACATTAATATTGTCCCTTATTTGTATCTCAATCATGTTTTAATATTTATCTCCTAATTAATACGCTATACGAAACATTACGACGATACGTGGATACGATACCTAATCGGGTTAATTAAAAGACAATAAAATAGATGTTGATATCTCGAAAATGCATATAAATTTTTATCATTAGGAAATTAAAACATAAAATGTATAACGTATATAACGTTTGTACATTTTATGTTTTAATTTCCTAATGACGTGTATATACGATATTTGGCATTTAATTTTAGTAATTAATTCCATGTCGGGAAATTGGAGAGAAGGGTTGGATCTAAGAACTACCACGCTGCTCCAATGCGGATTGGTAGGTTACATATATCCCTTGATTTATCTAGAGATATGCAGGTTTCCTCATGATTTTTCCATCAACGAACAGCGTGTGATACATTGCAATCAATTGGATTGATTAGACACATCTGTTTTAACAGAAAAACTCATTGGTGCATTGGGGTTTGAACCCGTAACCTGTCGAAAAAGCCGCTGGGCTATCACAGCTCATCAACACTAATATAAACTTAATTTTCAGCGCGAGACACCCAGAGCACTCCAACTGTTCTTCTGAACTGGCTTCGTGGAAAGAGCACACCAAAAGTAGTGCATATGTGAAATACAATCACCGCGTTATTTTAGAGTATGGTGTGTTTAGTGTCATGTATTTAGTGCATACAGCCATTTGATCGTCAGGTGGCAGTCTGCACAGTTGAATGATGTTTGACTAAATATACGTTACAATTTGTGCACCTCATACTGCTTGCTGGCGAATATCGAGTACACATAGCCAGTACCGAGACCATAGAGTTATTATGCTGGAGTAGAGACTATATTTATTACCTTCTCTCTTGTTTTTCGCGTGCGTAGTGAGCAAACGTCACTTTACTGACATACTACAAGTTAACCTTAAATATCAATGTATAAAATGAAAATGGATTACAAATTATAAACTGTTAAATTGAAAAAAAAGTAATAATTTGTGTCAATAAAATGACGCGCATTGTGTGGTAAAACGCATAGACATTTCGAAGTTGTGCTAAAAAATATTCTGAGTATTTAAATGAATTTCTCTGCGCATGTGTTATTAGACAAAGATAACTCAAATCTCGTCATTCCTCTCTTATTTGTTGCTACACCCTCACGTTAAGGCCCACCTATGGCTTCATTACTTAAGTATAACTCTATGATCGAGACAGTCTCTCAGAGTTTCGTTATCTAAAACACATCCTTTAGAATAGACAATAGAGACGAATAGGTCTACAATGCATTTTTCTAACTGTGAGCCGTGTATATGGACACCGCCAGTATTATTTTCAGAGGGTTGCATCTGCATTTACATGATATTAAATAATGCAAAATATGGAACTACATACATATATACCATATATGCGTATATACAAAACAAGCAATATAACAGAACTAACTACTTTGCTATAATCCGCACGGGTTAGGTGAATGCATGCAAAACCAATGTGTATGAAGCAGGCAAAATCCACGTACCTTATACATGCAGGACAAGCCACCACATGCACCCCAAGGCGCAATTCACCAGCAACAACGCACACAAAAGCAGCACACACACCCACCACCACAATCTCGACGATCGCTTCGCCCCGAAACCGAAGCATCATCAGGAGGATAGGCTCCACGACAAAAATCGTACTCGTCGAGATTGTGGTGGTGGGTGTGTGTGCTGCTTTTGTGTGCGTTGTTGCTGGTGAATTGCGCCTTGGGGTGCATGTGGTGGCTTGTCCTGCATGTATAAGGTACGTGGATTTTGCCTGCTTCATACACATTGGCTTTGCATGCATTCACCTAACCCGTGCGGATTATAGCAAAGTAGTTAGTTCTGTTATATTGCTTGTAATATGGAATTCCGCAAAGCAACGCCTGCTTCTATAAATCATATACAAAACAGTCAAAAAGCAACCTACCATTAGTTCAGTCGGGTAAAAAATTAACTTTTCTATGTACTTTTTATCCGGAGTGGGGAGTGCAATTGCACCCTCTTGCACGCTAACGGCGCCTATCCGTGTATAGATAGATAGTTTACATTCTTGTAATCTGCATTTAGAAAATATACTGCTTAAACCTTCTATCAGATACGGACTTATTTTAATCTCAAAGATAATATTAAACAATGACATTGGTACTGGCAACGAATATTCCGAATATTGACTGTTCGAATTCGAATTCAAATATAATTTTGTTCAATATACTTTCTTCTGTATTTTATTTTAAATTAAGATTTTTATCTTGACATTTCAAATAACCTGTTATAATTTCGGTGTCTAATAGAATTATATAAATTTTCTTATTAAGTTATTGTTGTCCAAAGTTTTCTTTTTTACCTATATTGGGATATTTCAGCGGTATAACAATGGTGTAAGTCGGATTTCAGATGTCAACCAACAGAAGCCCTTCGTAAATATTATGATTTACTTAGACACCACTAAACAAGATAATGTAAATATAAGAATAGTTTGAAAATTCTTACACTTATTCAATCGTTGATTGTGAGGAGGGAAAAATATTTCAATAATATGCACTCGTACATGATATTTTATCCTTCCTTCTCAGATGTTACTTTGCTATTATTTTTTGCTTTTCAATATATTGTTATACGTCGGGTGCCATCGAAATTCATTTATCGAATCTTTCGCTATGATAAAATAACAAAATGTTAAACTGAGTTAAAATTTTATATGTCTAAATGCAATTTGTATTATATTGTATCATTCATGTCTTTATAAAAAAATAATATCATCCATTCATGCTATCCTCTTTCTTCAATTTGTAAAATAATGTATAAAGAAAGGCAAACAATAAAATATCGTGCCTTTTATAAATTTCTTCAGCCATTAGCTTAAGTTATTGTTAGATTTACATATATATCGATTTTTTTGTTAAATATATTTTGGAACGGTATAACATTATATCTATGTAAATAATTTTATCAAATACGATTTTTCCGATACGAGTGTTTATATGAAAACGTAATTTGTTTTCCATTAAATGTTAATTCATTATAATATTTGTTTGATTTATACCTGCTGTAAAATATGTTTTATTATATTGATTTCTGAACTTTAAATTAAATATTATATTGAAATAATTCTCATAATTCAGACTAGTGCTAGAACTAATAAATTGGGATTCCGATAATAGTATGCAAGGCAGGGATAACTACCAATACGTCGTAAGTGATGCATTCACATGAATAATTCATTCGGACCTAACTTTTAACCTTTAAAAATTGCTCAGAAAACATCTGCACTCACAAAAATTGCTATCATGTTTATATTTATTCGTATAATACGATTATAATATTTCTTTGTGACACCCAAAGGCCATCCCCCTCGTTTCGATCTAGTGAAAAAAAAACAATGTGATCCCTAATACTATACTATCGTAATGTAAACGTTATTTATATCTGAAGCAACCGAATGGCATTTAAGTAAAAAACAATACACTTTTATATATTTTTATTGCATTTTTGTTTTTAAATATCTACATTTCAATTTGCAACGATCGTACAATACCGATAGTAACTACTTAAATGTAATAATCACAAAAATCAAAATTACGCTATCTTCGCGTTTATAAAATATATATTTAGAATTTAGTCTCCTATAATAACAATTATCGACGTAGCGACGAAAAAATAAAGATCACTTTAGAGTTCTATAACTCTATAAAAACTATATTTATATGTACATTGTAGGAAAATCTGGTTCACCTTTACTAATACAATTTTACTCTAATTGCATAACAATATTTCTTAATCTATCAAAAAGCCAGTCAAAGCCAAATAAGCATTATATATAACATTATTAATGCGTATAGTTTCCCACATAAATAATACAGTTTAATATCGTATGTCTATAATAATGAAGTGGAAAAAGGCCCTATTGATTTTGATAGCAATAACCACACAACCATGTCGCAGTCATGAAAATGTTCGATTTACGGTCCTAAATATAGATGAAGATGTAGTTAATGGAAATTTAATTTTCTTCAAACAATTTTTAAACGTAATATTACAGAATATATTTTTATAGTAGTGTTTACTATGGCACCACATGCTTACAGCATAACAATTTATATTTACATAATTATCTCTATATTATTTACAGTCAAATCTATAATGAACTTACGTTAACAAAATTAGTAAACATATTAAGTATAATTTATCTAAGTGAACATATATTTTTGTCAGCTATGATTTAAAGGCTATAAATATACAGGAATCCGATACATAAATTACTATAGAAATGGAAGACCATGGACAATTATCTGATAACATCATTTTAAACTAAGAAACGAGTAAAAGCTATACACCGTTTTTATATCTTATATTATATTTAACAGTTACTAATTTTAACATAATATTATCTGTATCGCCACCCGTACTTAAGAACTATAAATTAGTAATAATTATCTGTGGAAAATGTATCACAATAATATAATGCAGGTAGATGTTTATTTGTCGCTCAGTATTTGTGTACCCAGTTAGTTTAAGTACAAAACGGCGGAAATAGTCTATTGCATTTTTTATAACAGTGGTTGTAGGAACAATATATCTTTTTATACTACTAAATTTAAACTTACATTTCTAATTACGATTACGCATCACACTTTTTTTCTTATTTTTTTCTAACATTCAAACGACATAGTACCCCTAAGTTAACATATTATGACTGGAAGTGACTATGAATTGAAGTTATATCAATTTTCTAACATTATCACATTAAATGTTAGGTACTTAAATGCTAAAGTAATTGATGGTACAACATTCATCAAAAAGGAACAAAAATAAGATGCCTACGTCTAGCTTAAAGATAATCTTTACAACATTTCGCCTTTTGTCTACTTTATCATGATATAACTACAGTAAATATATATTTATAAATAAGAGATGTATATCAGAAGAATTGTGCAGATTTTGTCATTTATTATTTATATTTGTCTCTGTCAGAGTGATATAGGTTCTATACATACTATATAAGAGTTTTTACAAAATAAAAGCGTAATTTATTGCCTTCCCCCGATATACAAACATAAATTTAAATCTGTCGAACCGGTATAAACAAATGATTTACAAAGTAAGTAGAAAAATAAAAGAAATCTTATTCGATGATTAATATTGATTTAAGAGATTTTAATTATATTTGAAGAGCAGTCTCAATGTAACGTTCAGATGAAAATAGGTCTGGTCTTTCAAAATTATTTAATGTATAGCGAAACTAAACTACCACTTCTATCACAATCGTGCGTCTGAAGTGTACTTTGGTCCCATGTAAACAATCTTGCTATTACTAAGAATTCCAAAAAAATATTTGATTTATTAAACGGAAGTATCGAGCAGAATTGGAACTTAAAAATTAAGAGGTAGATTGTAATTTCAAGTTATCAACTAGAACTGGAAGATAAATTGTTTCTCTTAATAATAAATCAATTTGTATCTTTCAGTGCAATGATTCCTCTGTCGAAAAATGTTTTTTTTTCCATCGACATAAGAGGCTAGAAAGAACGCAGGGCTTAGTTAGGGCTACAATAACTATGTACATAAATCCTTAGACTACACGTGCAGTAAGTAATACCTACGTTAAACACATGCGAGTGTCAGTCTTAATATCAGTCCCCGATCACGGATGCACCTACTCAATCTTCTAGTTTAAAGTATTCTCGTACTAATGCACCGCAATTAAAGCAAAATCATCCACTTGGGCCGTGCTACGTGACCGGTGGAATCAAAAGTGTACGTCCCTGACGTCGGTAGGAGTGGCGGCGTTACTGTGAGCTTTGCCCTGGGTGGGAGGCGGCGTCCAGCCCGCCGGCTCCCTGCCCTGGCCGTTTGGGACAGCGATGCCCCGTTCGTTGATCACATTCTGCACCATCTCTTCTATTTGTTCAAGACATGTTTGAAGACATTCCTATAAAGAAAATATTAACTAAAACGTAGTCTAATTTTGTAGAATTAACGCAGATCTATAATATAAATAATTTTCTTTAAATCCACGATAAAAGAAGTACAGATGGCAAAAATGAGAGTGTACTATTCGTTTTCATACATAAAACGTGCAGTATTGGTAAAAACTTATGCTGTCTCTGAAGCTGCATCAAGCAATATACAAAATTACATTGAAATTTATAAGTAGTTTAGACATTGAACGTAAACGAACATTCCAACTAGGGAGTTTCCTACAAAATTTTAACGAGTATAAAGATACTCATTATAAGAAGACGTAAGTATGTATATGTACGCAAATGTGTTAAAAATAGTTTCACATCTTTACCAAGTCAATCCCAGTTAATTCATGCAGCCGCGGTAGATGACCGTCAAATTCTAGCCCCCTGAGTGCTGCAGCGATGCTACAAGCAGCCAGCGTACTTGCCGAGTACAAGGTAAACTCATAATCTGTAACAAACGAAACAAATTATAATTACTTGTATTACTAACGGAAAAAATAGACTCCAATATTTTCCTGAAATAATCTGTACCGCATTTAGCAGTGGTTGTTTCACTGGTGTGCATTTACCTACGATTTGAATAACAAACGAGCGCTTTGCCATGCGATATCAGTTTAAAACCGGGTCAGAAACGCTTTAGTTATGTCGCCCGTATTTAGAACGGATGTGAATAAATCTATTCATTTTTCAATTATTTCTAATGTTAATGATTTACATGGAGTATGCACGGCGCTATGTAACTCGTAGCTAAAACGTGTCAACACATTAGCGCGTAGAGGCTCCACGCATATCCGGTAATATAATGGTCCTGTCTCTCTCCCGCAGGTTGTTGGTCCCTTTCTGGAGAGTGTAGCCTCAAAGGAGCCGGCATCCGCCCTCACGCCCGCATTCCATAACCCGAGCTCGCGCGCTCGTTTTACTGGAATATTTCTCACGGACTTGCTTTAGCGAAACCATTATACTTATATAGATACCCTCTTAAAAAGGCTCTACATGGACCGATTTGGGCCTGGACAGCTCGAGTTGTATTGAACAACTCGTATTTGTACCGTAAGATAATTGGTATTAAATTAAACGCGACCGAAGTAATTTCGGGATGGAAAGATAATTTGGCACTGTTTTTATAATCAGTGTCTGTTACTCGTATTGCAAATAATGCGTTCATAATATCATTTTGCGTAGTGTATATGTCTTTATGTGTGTAATTATCAACTATCGACTGTACAAGAAGACAAATAATAGACAAGAAAGTCTCAGCATTTCCAAGAGTATCATATATGATACCAACGTCTAATTAAGTCGAAGTTAAGTTAAGATTATTATATAACGAGGAATTATGAGGCTAATAATATAATTTTACTTAATACATCTATATTTAATTAATAATCGACTGAACAATGCTTTATCGTCATTTGTTAGCAACAATACTGGTTTTATTTAAAAAGATAACATAGCAGGAAAATCAGCTGTTTGACCTTCATATCGTAGTTATATGTTATTTAGTGTAATATGGTGTATATTAACGCAATGATAACATTTACTTTATGATTTTATGATCTTCGTAAGCAGAACGAATTTTTAATTCATTCATAATTGTTTATTTATTTACAATTTATTATATGCCATGAGACAAAGTTGAGAAATTGTCGATTTTTGTTGCGAATTGTCTTTGCGATTCTATGGTGGTCTATCTCCTGATGATGCTTCGGTTTCGGGGCGAAACGATTGTTTAGTTTGTGATAGTGAACGTGTGTAGCGCTTGTGTATTGTGGTGGCAGTGGTGTAGGTTTGTGCATGTGTTTTTACGAATCCTGCATGTATTGCGTATTAAAAAACGAATAGTCCACTATACATTACTTTTATGCAACTTTATGCTTACCGATGTAGGTAGGTATATAATAGGTATGTAATTTATAGTTAAGCAAGTAATGTATTGCCATACCTCTTTGAACAGTTAAGTAGTCTAGCGGTTTTGAACTTAGCCTATAAGAGTGATTGATGCAAAACAAATAGCGCTTGTTTCTAAAAGTATCTTTTGAAACCACCCTTGACATATTTGGTCAGTGGCGTAACTAGGTAACCAAAGGCAAGAACCCAGGGGCAAAAAATAACTAGGGCTGCAACTAAATTATTTAAAATATTTTTTTCCGTATTCTTCGTATTCCAAAGCTCCAAAGCTCAGGGAGCCTCTGAGCTCAGGGGCCTCGGGGCATTGCCCCGTCTAACACTCTGATAGTTACGTCACAGTATTTGGTATTTGTACATATGAGAAAAACATAATGGATGAAAGCTCTTTTCACTATTTGGGTACATCAATTATAGAGCTATAAACAAATTCTTTTAGAGTCGTTAAAAATGATTTTTTGTATGCCGGCGTAGTCAAGATAAAAGGTACATGAAGGGTAGGAACAAAACGAAAGAGATGAGAAGAGCGGCCGCTCATTGGAAGCATTTGCATAATCTGATGTTAATCAAACATCGAAGCCCTACCGCCTCGACCGGGCTGCGACCGGTCTCGCAAGGGCCTTTGGTATACCTTCGAACGCTGGAAATACTGATCGGTATAAAGCCGAAAGTATTTTTGTGGTATTTCTAAAAAAGAGTCGTATTGTACGGGCAATGTAACGCAAAAAGCTGTATCACTATTTTTACACCATCGCCTCATTTTCATAATTTGTAGTAAACGTTCACATACCGTCCTCAATTAATCACCACGATCTCCTTAGCAGTTAAATCGAATCGGTTCATAGCAAAAAAAAAAATATATCAAGAAAATTTTTAACAAAACAATCAGAACTTTTGCGGTTCTAAGTCGAACACGTATGCATGTACTGATATACCTAAAATAAACTAGATTGACCTTTCACAAAAAAAAGGAATGTGTAGAGCACAAAACTAAGTAATTAATAATAAAAAAATGTAGTCTTTGGAGAATCACTCAACGAGTCTCATTGGATGTGTTGTGTTTAATTAATTTATAGCGCTTTTTACACCTAATATTACGGAGTAAGGAATGGGATCGCAAGGATTATTATCAAGAGATCATCTGCATCTACACATTACATTAAACAATATAAAATAATGAACTATATTTAAATACATATATACAAACACACATACGTATAGGTATGCATATACACATTCAAGAACATATCGTCCGATTTGACTATGCGACTATCCGCCTATGGCCAAAAACGTAATTTTCAACGTACTTTCATTCCGGACAGGGTGTGAAATAAACTAAAGTAGATATCTTAACAATAGGACAGCGCATACAGTCGTAAACCGCCAAGTATGAGCCCACAGGCGATGACATAATCGCCGTACAATCCTTGAACGTGAAGCGTAGGTACCGATAGACGTGGCCGGTGCGGGCGGGCGCCGCCGTCGGTCTATTCGCAAGGTGAACGATCCCGCGAGGCCGCACCGGTAGTAAGTACGTAATGCCCACCGGAACCAATGAGTATTCTACACTTCTCTCGCATCTTTTCTCTTATGTATGGTTTCTAGTCTTTATGTAATCGGCTGAAGTGAAAAACCCATAAAATTTTAATACTAATAGTAGGGAAGTCATATGCAGACCTACCTGTAAGTGAGAATATCGCAACACATAATTAGAGGGAAGATGTAACTCATTTACTTATTATCTAATCGCTCATAAAAAAGAGAGAGATAGATACTGTCTCATTTGCGTTTTCTTTATTCCCCTACTCTAATATATAAGTTTAATTATAATTAACTAAATTAAGTATAATTACTCTTTAATACAACTCAGCTATAGAAATCAGAGTCGACATCTATATGTCTATCAAATATTTATGACCGGCTTATTGGTAAAGGTGACAGTCAACTTGGCTTTACCATCAAGGGTCGCGGGTTCACTTCCCGCCGAAGGTCAACATTTTCGTAATAATAATTTGTTGGATCTTGAATTGGTAGGTTATACATATCCCGAGAATTCTATAGAATTATGCAGGTTTCCTGACAATGTTTTCCTTCACCGAAAAGCGTGTGATAAATTGCAATTATCAATTATACACATAAATTTTATGAGAAAGTCTGCCCGCGGTTTGAACCCGTGTGACGCTATCGAAAGAGTGGCACGGTTTCAATGCTGGGCTAGCACAGCTTTTTAAACGCTTTTTCGGATTAATACCAGTTTAATTATTCAAAGAACTAATCGTGAACGTGAACGAAATGTCCCCTTGCCATTTTAAAGTTAACCATTACAGTTTTATTATCCTTGCATGGTGTTATTTCCACAAAGCAAATTGTGCCATTCAAATAATGATACATAATGTGGGTTCGCTCGATACCACGACATGTCCTCGCAAACCCTTCGATGACGACTCGTGACATTAAAAGTTTTATTATACACCTGCGTGATAGATTTGTATCTTTTTTACTATTGTTTACAGTGTAATGTTAACATATATAAGTGTAAAATAAAGCTCTATGCTTCCTAATCGTTAGATAAGGTTTGAACACAAACTTTACTATCTTTCTACTAATTTAGGCTTTTTGGTTTGTTTGATGTCTACTAAAGCCGCCATAATTAATTTACCATTGAAGTATATTAAAAGCTGTGAACTCTTTCGAGGGGGTCATGAGTTCAGACCCGGGCAGGCAGTAATGAGTTTTCCTGTTAAAACTTACGTGTCTTAATTGTAATTTGCAATTTATCACACACTTTTCGGAAAACATAGCGAGGAATGAGGCATTCTGGATATATGCGTAACCTACCAATCCGCATGCGAGCAATGTGATGATTCTTGAGTTTCAACTCATTTTTTAAAAAAAGGAGGGAAGTGGCCTTTGTCCAGCGGTGGGATAATAAGGGGCTGCTTGAGACATTGCTAAGAGTTTACTTTGATGTATATATGTTTAAACATTAGGATAGGTAATAAAGTACCAGCTATTAATTTCCGTGCCTAGTAACAGATGATAGCTATCCGAGCAGCAAGTGAAATAAAAGATCCATAGCGTGAACTTCACCGTCAAAAAAAATAACACGACAGCGGCGGCGAACAACAAAAACCGTTGCATAAAAACATATGATCCCATGAGGGATACGGGGGGTCTGGAGGACGCGGGGGGAGTCCCGAGGCGTGCTGGAATGCGCTCGGGCGAGCAGCGTGGGAGGCGCCGCCGCCGGCGCACCACACACGCGCGCCCTCACCCTCTCTACCCTCTTTGTAAACAAACCTATTCACATCCCACCGGCTGGCCCAGCGCCCACCTTCGAAAGCTCCTTTAGGAGATAGGCATTATTAACTTTCCTATACCCGCGCATTGGTCTTTGAGACCATAAGATAATAAAGTCGAGAAAATCTGGCCTCTGAGAGCTATGATGGCGTACACTGCCTAATCCATTGGAGTTTCAGAAAGATGATAAAAAAAAATATACATACATATATGGGACACTTACACACACGGTCGTCCGACCCCAAAGTAAGGAACTTAATGTTTGTGTTATGGGTGACGGACAACTGGTAGATATACTACATATATAATTTTATATACATACTTAAATACAAATATACACTCAGGCCCGAAGAACCAACAAATTGTTTAAAGAAAATGTTGGCCCTCGGCGGATATCGAACCCGCGACCCGTGGAGCTGAAGGCAGGGTCACAGCCTAGTGCGCCAACGGGCCAGTCAGAAAGATGATGTAACGTATGTACCTTTAATTGGAAGCCACACATTTTCAAATTTTTCAAATTTATTTATTATTCTAAAAACGCTCGCGAAAATCCTATTTTATTTACTAAACAATTAAGGAAGGTTTTAGATTAAATTTTATCAATGTAGGTTTTGTGAGGCAAACTTCGGTCTATAACACCTCGCGTGGGTATAGGTTGTACAAAAACTTACGCGGGTATATGAAGATTCATAAGCAATTTACATGCATAATACCATTACGAAAATTTACATTTCACACGTACTTTAACCGACTTTATACTATTACTATTATTTCCATATTAAACCAAGTAAAAGATAAAAGGAAGAGAACAAAATAAGGAAAATATATTACAAGTGCATTCTGTAGATAACTATCCTGAACACCCGTAATTCTATGGCTGTTATCGATAAAACTCAGTGAACACATTCAGGTTACGGTATAAATATCAGCATGAAATACTTAACTTGATAGGACGCAAATATGATTTAATAACGCGCTACAAGTTATTATACAACATTCGAAACAGTTTGAAATAATAAAAAACATATAAATTATTTATATAGCATAATTTATACACCATTCATTTACATTCTTCTGCCCTTGACCCACTCTAAGTGGGGTCGGCACAACATGTTACAACATGTTGTCACATGATTTGGCTTCGTATTTTACGACCGGCCGCCTGCCTGACGTCAACTTACCTTAGTCGCCTTTTACGACACCTCGGTAAGAACTGAGGGTGGTCTATTCTATGCAGCCGGATACCACACGCCACATACCTTAGTCGCCTCTTACGACACCTCGGTAAGAAAGGAGGGTGGTCTATTCTATTCTGCCGGATACCACACCATTCATTTGTTTGTTTATTAATAAAAATATTTAATTATGTTTCCCAATTTGGGGCCAACAAGGGGGCAATTTGAATGTTTCAATGGCAATTCGAAAATGGACTCGACACGAGTTTAAAATTTTGCTCCGGGCCATTTAACTGCATTTAAATGCTAGATTTCGGTACAAACAAATTAAAAAAAACGATGAAACATTACTTTATATTCGTACTAAAAAAAGCAAATTATTCTACGTAAAACCTATAATTAAGGTGTCTTACGTGTATGTGAGCTGTGATAGCCCAGCGGTGAGACCGTGCGACTCTTTCGAGGGGAACACGAGTTCAAACCCGGGCAGGCACCAATGAGTTTTTCTATTAAAACTCATGTGTCTAATTGATAATTGCAATTTATCACACGCTTTTCGGTGAAGGAAAACATCGTGAGGAAACCTACATATCTCTAGAGAATTCTAGGGATGTGTAACCTACCAATCCGCATTGGAGCAGCGTGGTAGGTCTTAGCTCCAATCCTTCTCTCCAAAAACGGAGAGAGGAGGCCTTAGCCCAGCAGTGGGCATAACAACGGGCTGTTACTTTACTTTTTTTTTTTTTTACGTGTATAATTCAATTTTCTAATATTCAAAGTTATGCATGTTACATAGAGCATAAGAATTTTAAGGTTTTGGGGCATGGCTCAAAAATGTCGGGAAACACTGCCCTACACATTTCCTGATGGAGAAATTAAGCAATTTAGTTAATTAATTGTGAATTTGTGATGTTATAAATTGACATATTATAATCCTACAACAAATGAGTACGAATGCCTCTCCAGACTAACAAAATAGTTGTATGCACTAATCAACCACGTCGAAGTTCAGTGACACTTGACACGCACATGAAGGAAACTAAGCGGGCTGGTGCGAGTTTGTCGTGACATGACGTGGTATCGAGATGCTAATTACTGTCTGCCACTGCACACAAGGAAGGTGTACGATGGTACAGTAAATAGAGCATACATATATACTACTACTGTCTAAATAAATTTTACACTTATCTTCTATTAAACATATCTACACAACAATGGTTGTGTTAATCGATTGGAAATACCATTAAACAATATAATAAATTCTTCGCGAGGAAATGTAGAAGATCATTGCAGGTAGCATGAGCGCATATACTAAGAATTACTGTACAGGAAAAAAATAGTTATTGGAATCTAAAATTATTATTAATAGTTATGAATAAATACCAATATAATGCCAAACTTAACGCTACATCTTACGGCACGATGAAGATGAGGGCGATTGTAAGTGAAAATGGTTATAAAATATGTGTATAAAATATGTGTTACGATTCTTATTTCTGAATTAACGTGATATTATTATGTAACTTGTAGAGAAGGTATTTGAACTTTTTGAGAAAAACAAACGCATCCTATGTACCTTTTCGTAGTACACCTCCTTTTAACCATCGAAGCATTCTCTCTTTTGTACGTTGTGATGCCATTTTTTAATTTGTATCTGGTTTTCGATGTGTTGAAATGCTATTTAAGATTCTATAATAAAATTCCGCAAACAATTTTAGCTTCGTCAAAAGCACATTAAAATAGTTATTAAAAAGAGGGAGATACAGAAAGCCTCTGTTGTTACTACATGATGATGCGTGGATATCGCTACTGTTCGACCCCATACAAGATAGTAATTACTAAATGTAACTATTATCTTGTACTATAGTTGCTTATCGTTGTATGGTTGAAAGAGTAACCATCGAGTTTCTTACTGGTCCTCTTCGGAAGGAATGGCTTTTGCGAACCAGCAGTAGGGTTGATGATTCTCGTGTCTACAAGTTTGTTTACAAGTTTACTTGAATAAACAATATTTTGAAATAGAATTTGTTATTGTATATGTAAATGTACGTACCTCTAGCAGCTAGCGAGATGAAAGTTTGAGCATGCCGATGAACCATTTCTGTGTTAATGCGACCTCTTAACGGCAGCCGCGACAGCAGCAATGGCAAGAAATCGTGTGCCGTCACACCCGCCACGTCCCATTTCAGTTTGGACAACACTAGCAACTCCCAACTCTGTAAAGAATTAAATCTGTAAGCACAATATACAGTTCACTCGGGATTTTATCAGATACTTTTCCTATTTATAGGAAATAATTTTTATTTAAATATTCATGTTCTTTTTGAAACGATAAACTTCCACTGCTACCGCTGTGTACTATCCGACTGAATAGACCACTTTCATTTCATACCCAGGTGTCGTAAAAGGAGACTAAGGTGACTTGACCCCCTGTTCGATATCCGGCTGAGTAGAATAGACCACCCTCATTTCTTACAGAGGTGTTGTAAAAGGCGATTAAGGTAAGCTGACGTCAGGCAGGCGGCAGGTCGTAAAATGCGCCAAAGCATGCAAAATATTTTGCCAACCCACACTTTGTATAGTTTGTTTAGTTGGATAGGGGCAGTAGAATAATGATGATGAGACTTTGCAACGACGCAAAGACAGTAATTAGAATTTATATTATTTTTACACGAGGAAATCCAAGGCTAGTCTAGATGATGGCGATATCCCAAAATTCTCGTCTGCGTACTCAAGCTTAGTACAATTTATAAGGAAGCAAATTAAGTACAATGTCTTTTAAAGTAGTAAAAGAAAGTGTTAATTGGCTTGGACAATATACTACATTCCACCAACCATATCCGCTGTTTAATCGTAAACAGGCCGTTTTGCCCGACTTCCCGGAACACGCGTAGGTAGTCCTGGCACATTGTTGAGATTAAACGTATTAGGCCTTTGTTTTTGGACTTCATTTTTAGATATATAAAGGAGGAAATAGAATTATCTTGCCTGCTACAAGTCAATGGATCAAGAAAATCAAGTGTAAATATAGATTCTTTTTATGGTGTAGGTTTAAGTATTTTTGAATTTTCGAAATTCTTAAACAGATAAATTTTGGAATAACAGTTTATATGACATATGACAGCCAGTCCTTCAAGTTCGAAACCAACCATTTTATTTTAATTTATCTGTAACATGGTGTCAAAATTCGGAGGTCCACGCGTACGTCTTTAGTAAAATCCAATGGCATATATAAATTTTATTTAATTAGCACTTATTATAATTATCACAGTGGGGCTAAGACAGCTAGTTGTAATCGCGAATTATAATTAACTTATAAAAAGTTTGAATTTAAATGACTAATTATATTTTATTATAATTATACCTCCCACAAACGTTTCTACAAATAGTATTTCGTTTGAATTTGAATATAATATTAACAACTCCGATAATGTTTTTTTTTTCCAATTCTATTTTTGTATACATCGTTTTTTATTGAACTCAATTAGACATTTATAACTAACTTTTGTTCGACGAGGTATATTTTAATTTTAAATCGTGATAAATTGTATTATGCAAGTCCACAATTATACAAACTTGAGAGTACCGATATGAATGGGTAACTTTATGAATAACTTGATTATTTGATTTTCACATACACATATACATATAATACATATAAGAGCAATGCATGGCCGTTGACAGATAATACTCGATGTTTACTTAACTCAAAGGCGGGGTCGGTCGCGGCGGCAATCGTTTGCGCCACCTCAGCTTACGATAATATTTTTAATGGCTTTCAACATAGAGTTGAGACTTCCACAGCAAAAAATAAACTTTAGAACCTATCAGTTCTTGATAAGGATTACTTGTGAATGAATGAAGTCTCATCACTGGAACTCGCACGATGTGAGATCGTGTGTCAGTGTGCTGCACGACTTAATACGGTGAACCGGCAATAGTGAGGTTTAAATATTTCGTTTAATGGGAAAATATAACATAGAATACACTTCAAAGTTAAAAGGAGCAGGTAGGCGAGCGAAAGCGATAAGATACAGCAGCATGCGGGTCGACCGCGAACTTAAAAGAATCCGTGTCTCGCACAACTTATGATAGTTGAAAAGCTTCAGAAACAATGTGCTCATAAAATATTCACCGCAGACGCTTCAGCCACACGTGAAGAACAGATATGTAGATCATTTAGGCTTGTGTTAAGACAATAACGTACTCTTTTTTCCTTTTAATACCGTACATGTTAAGTGTTGCTGACGGTTTTTCTGAGGCAATAACAATTATAACTTGTAATAATTAGAACTGAATAATCGCACACCTATTATTAGTGACCTAACTCAAAATTAGGCTTAATTTAGATACATTGTAATCCTTATTTCAATTCAATCTATGACATCAAGCTACGAACTATTAAAAAAACTAGTTTTTTCCAAGTTATTGGACTTTTTACACGAGTTTTGTAGATGCTATGCTACTGTTTATTTCAATTTACCACAAATAACTTTTTTGAATTAGATCACTTCAATACTAAGTATGCGATATATGTTTTTTGCTTACAAGCACAAATTTTTCTCTTATTTTGCTAATAATTATTTTAAATAGAACTGACTCTGGAATTAAAATCCTCTACATAAGTTCAGTATGAGACGTGAGGAATGCATTTCATATTTATGGTCTGTGTTCGATAGAGAAGAAAGCGTAGAGGCGCGGGCGCGGCAGCAGTTATCGGACCGCGTTACAGCCAATAAAGCGAGCTATGCAAACAGCCCTCGCGACACACGCTGAATTCCACTCTTGGTTCCCATGCTTTATCCAATTTCATCGACCGGTGTGACTGCACCGCTATTACAATCAAACAATGAGCTCCGTGTTTTGTCCCTCATCTACCGCTCACACTAAAACGTTATAGAACATTTCCGACCGATACAAAATTTTTAACGTTGTTACAAACTTAGTACGATTCCTTTTCTATACACTATTATTACCAGGAATAAATGAAGTGTTACTCGTCTATGCTAATAATATAAATGATTGGCCCTTCGGCGCAGTGGGTAGTGACCCTGCTTTCAGCTCCGCGGGTCGCGGGTTCGATTCCCGCCGAGCACCAACATTTCCTATAAACAATTTGTTGGGTGTGTATTTGTATTTAAGTATGTATTTCAAATTATATATGTAGTATATTTACCAGTTGTCTGTCACACATTACACAAGTATTAAGTTACTCACTTTGAGGATTGACGACCTTGTGTGGAAGTGTCCTATATATTTATTTGAAAAAAATACATTTTCGTACAAAAGTGATGATTTAAATATTTCGCTATAATTTATGTATTTTAAGAAAATCTATGTAGTGTAGGAAGCAAAACCGTTCTCATACCTTATACGTGCAGGATTAGTTACCGCACGTATTACAAGACACCACCACCAACACAAGCACTACACACATTCATTACATCAATCACAACGATCATTTCGCCCCGTAAGCGAAGTATCTTCAGGAGGTAGACTCCACAACAAAATCACAACGCAAGCATGCAGTATTATATAGAGATAGTTCAACCCCCGCCATTGATTTTGCCTCCAAACATGTGTAGCAAACTGGAGTTCGAAATATTTACTTCTTCGTTAATTAGATGCCCATTGTTATATATATTATCTCTAGTTGGTCTAAAATATTAAGTAGCCTGCGTTTATACTTTTGCCTTTTATTTAAAGTTCCTTATTGTTTTTATTGCCACATAAAATTCACTGTGTGCAATGTACAAGTCAGTTAGATTATAAAGTATATAATAATAAAAATAATAGATATGTACGCTACGCGTGACAAAAGCTTATTGTATTCATGGAGTCAATTTTATGTCTGATATTGACCTCATCACAATCGTATCCGACGGAAGACTACCAAATAGCAATGAATATTAAAATTACCTTGAACATATACGTTATATGCATACTATTTTAGCATGTATTACGTAACAGTTTCATATCGACAAATTCTGTAAAATGATTGCGTTGCTGAACTAAGTGAGTCAACGTCACAATTCTTCAATATAGTAATTTATGAACTTACCAATAATAAACTAGCGTTATGGTATTTCTTGTTGCTTTAAATTATAATTATTCTATAAGATTTATCGCAGATTATAACAAAATAATTTTATTCTTACTTTTGGATTACGGATCTCCGCAAGGACGGCCTAATTCTATAAATTATTATAATAATATTTAATATTTTGTTTGCATTCGATTAAATACGTTTTAAGTTCTGAAAAAAGCACAATTGTGAAATATATTTTTTGAGTAGAATAGACCACCCTCATTTTCTTACCGAGGTGTCGTAAAAGGCGACTAAGGTAAGTTGACCCGCCGTGTGGTATCCGGTTGGATAGAACAGACTACGTACATTTCTTACCGAGGTGTCATAAAAGGTAATAACGACTAATGTAAGTTGACCCATCGTGTGGTATCCGCTAGAGTAGAATAGACCACCCTCTTTCTTACTGAGGGGTCGTAAAATACGACTAAAGTAAGTTGACGTCAGGCAGGCGACCGGTCGTAAAATACGTAGTCAAATCATGAGACAACATGTTTGTAACATCTTGTGCCGACCCCACTTAGAGTGGGATAAGTACAGGAGGATGATGTGAAACATTACAATCTTATATACTACGTAGAAATTGACGTTACCAATATTTTCTTCTTTGCAATAAAACTGTGTACAATCTAGGTCGGACCCTAAGGTTCTCTAGCCACAGGGTTCTCCTAACCACAAAACTTATTTTCTTTTTACGTGTCAGTCGCCCGCATAGAGACAGTCTTGTGTAACGGGAACCAATTTAAATTCTTGTGCTATTAATTTTTAATTTCTTCAAATATAAACACTTAAATAAAATAACATTTTATAGCCAATTCAGTATACATTATTCAGTTGTAATAAAGCTAAATGCTAGTTATAATTTGTCATAATTTCAATAAAATATATATATATTTATATTACAAACTTGAGTACAACGCAAAAATATTAAAATTTAAGAAGTGGAGCAACAAACAAATAACACTGGCTGTGTATATAAATAAAGTTAAAAAATTTGTAACAACATTTTATCAATTTAAAGTTTAATTTTATTCTTTACAATGTTTAAACCAACCAAACTAAAGAATCGCGATAACATATGCTAATATACAAAACACGTTCAGTTGTGGCCTGTGATATAAGAGCTGTTCGTTTATGGACAGCACGGCGTCATTATGAAGCAGCAGTGGGATTTAATGAGCACAGCGGTTATGTCCAATAGTAATTAATTATAATTAGTTGTTCTGGCTACACTCCCGCATCTTTGGCAATCAGTAGTATAGACGTGGCCACTTCTCGCGTGGAATGCGACTGGTTCCCGTCACCCATACCCCTCTCTCCAACACTCCGGCGACTGCACTCGTGGGATAATATAAAGAAAGTATGAAGTAAATGTTAAACAAACAAAATGTGGTGCTTTCATTGTTTTGTTCGTTTTCACCTTTTGTTTTGCCCAAGAAGGTTTTAATCTTAACATTTTTTGCTTAACTTAGCGGGGGGTGTTATATTTGCACCGGAAATTGTCGAAGTTGTGAGATTGACAAATAATGCCAGTCTTCTACGTATCCTTCGCACGAATAGTTAGTTACAAGCAATTAGTTTAGTTAACTGCTACTGAAAGAAGAAATAAATTCTTTCAAACAACTTTTTGAACATATTATTGTTACGATAGGTAACGCTAATTTGGAAAATCTATACTAATGTTATAAAGAGGAAAGATGTTGTATGTTTGTGTGTATGTATGTATGTTTGTAACGTTTTCACGCAAAAACTACTGGACCGATTTCAAAAATTCTTTCACCATCGGAAAGCTGCTTTTTCACTGAGCAACATAGCCTATATGACATTTTCAAAAATAGGGATCCCTAACAATAAATTGTGAAAAATGAAGTCGTAAAAATCTTTCATCGCGTGCGCTGCGGAAACTATTGATGATAGAACAAACAAATGTTCTACAGTATTATAGAACGTATCAATATCCATAAAAAAGTCCGCGATACCATATGTCTAACTATTAAAGTTATGCCAATATAACTACTTTTTTTACATTGTAAAAGTTAATAAAAGTGCCAACAATAATCAAACCATTTTATTTATATCTCCATATTAATCTTTATCCCAGTAAATGATATTTTATTAAAATCTGTTTAAAAACCTGTAAAATACTTTTTAAATTATTAAAATCGGGCATTCTAATCAAAAGATGTAACGAATTTAAAAATGACAAGGAAAATGCCATAACCAATTCATTCATTATAGCGACCATTATAACAGCGCTTGCAACTGATGAGTTATTATGAGTTATATTCAAAGGATACCAATGATACCCACGGATATAGCTATACCTCTTCAAAGAATTCAGTTTCCCTTTAACACTTTGTTTGCCTTAACTATTAATAAGACTCAGGGCCAAACTTCTAATTCAAAAATAAATGTATAGTCCGAATCAGTAGACTTTCCACTACCACAAAATCGGTATATACGCGGGTGAAAACGCGGGGCATTGCTAGTTTTAAATAAAGAGGCTACGAAAACTAGACCAACATCAAAATTTTCTGTTTCACACTTGATATAAAGAAATGTGTTCATTCATTTATTTGAAGATAATTAAGTTTCACTATGTTGATACCATTGTGATAGTAAGCGGTAGTAAGGCATTTTGAATACATACTAGTACCCTTTAACCTCCTTTTCTTTATCAAATCGACCGAGTAAGATAAAGTGCAGTAGCGCCAACCTACTTACGTACGAGTAGTAGTAACTTTTATACGATTCGTTTGAATACAAAATAGACCAACCTTATAGTAATTACATCACAGTGAGTTAAAAATTAGTTATATTTTTAATATGTAAAGATAAATATATTGAAATACAGAACTATTTTGAAAGGTATAAGGTACTATATCGGAAACCATTCCGAGATGCAGAAGTAATTATCGCAAATAAATACGGCAAAGTGTGATTGTTGGTGTCTTTAAATACATATTTTAAAATAGCATAAATAATACTCATTCCGAATATATATATATAAAAAATTTAAAGTTTAAGTAATGAAAATTTATTTAGACCTCACTTAATATATATTATATTTAAAATGCATAAAACATTTCATTTATTAAATAAAATATTTAACTACATACGGGATTGTATAATTTACATTCACTAATGAATCAATGGATAAGGTAATCTTACGATTAAAATTCTTAGTATCTCAATTGATTCCTCATTAAGCAAGCGTAGAACGAATATATTTTATTTTCTTTAGACAAACCTGGACATAAATATATGACTCATAAATTTATGCTTTTATTATAATTAACATACTGTGGATGTGAGAATGCAGAGGTTTTATGAGCGGGCGGTGCGCGCGGGAACCCTGTATTAAAGCGGGCTCGGATGCCGCGTTCTTTTTGTTCCAATCTACCCGCGGTTAACACTAATATCAAATCAATAACCGTGAGGCATTCATACATTCTAGGGAGTTCGGCGTTGAAATATCCTCAATTATCAACGGAATAAACGAAATTTTGCTTGTTATATAAGCTTTAATTGGGATAAATTTCATCCACATTGCTCCAGCGAATTTCTCATGAAAGCGTAACAGACAAACAGGCAAAAATACACTAACTTTCGCATTTTAATATTAGTATAGTAGTAGTAGAACGCAACAGTAACAGAACGCAATTAGTGAAATTGCGTTCTGTTACTGTCCCACTGTTGGGACAAGGCTGTCACTCTCTTTTGGAGACACAGTTAAAGCTTACGCCTCGCTATAACAGAAATTGGCTAATTAAATAGATTCCTTTCTCTGCTGATGGACAGGTTACCTCACGAAATCTTATCTTAAAAGTAAAGCGTAATAAATATCAATTAAGCATCTCTTTTATATTTCACGGATCTTAATTTCATTATAGGTAGCTAATTTATGGCGTTTAAAAAGTTGAAAAGCTAGTACAAGTTTGTAAGGTTAAATAGCATTTTTTACCGATAAGTAATTTCCCATCAAATAGTTATGAATATAATTCTATAGTAATAATATTTATTCCACAAATTTTTCTCATTATTTCCTGCTCTAGCACGGATTGCACAGTTAAAAATAAATCAAATACCTCCTGAATCGATTCATATGTATCTATCAACCAAATCTACAAACGAATCATGAATGGTAATATGAGATACAGTGACATCAGTCATTCGCATTCAAACCCGGATATGAGTCAACAGATCATAACAAATTCAGATGCCAGGTTATGAGGTATGCCTACATTGTACTATTACAGCGGAACCATTAAACATTTTAATAGGCGATATTTACATAAAATATTATTCTGTGATGAGGGGGCTGCATTGCACTCGGCTATTCGATGCACTTGGATGAGTTCCGAGGAGACGAACGTAGTTATATGTATGCAGTGTGACGGTGCCGTTACTATAGGTTAACCTATAAATTTCTAAGAAAAAATATACATTTGTGTTTTGAAAACCGTGTGAATTTAAATACTCTTTCGATATATTCATTAATAATGTTGACTAAGACTTCCGTACATGAATCTACGAATTTCTGTAGAGGTGCTACGAGCAAGCTACGAGGTGTACTAAGAACAAAATCAAAGCTCTTGTTAGAAATTCAATTTAAAGAAACGTAGATAAGTAATTATTAATTAATGGGCCGTGTGGTATCCGGCAAAATAGAATAGACCACCCTCTTTTCTTACCGAGGTGTCGTAAGAGGCGACTAAGGTAAGTTGACGTCAGGCCGGCGGCCGGTCGTAAAATACGTAGCCAAATCATGTAACAACATGTAACATGTTGTGCCGACCCCACTTAGTGGGATAAGGGCAGAAGAATGATGATGTAGATAATTAATAATGAATACAAAAAAAAAGTTAAATTTCGTGGTCTTCAAAGTAAAATGTTACCTATTTTTAAAAAGTACCCAGATAAACTAAATATATTAAATTCTACACAATATGTTTTATATTTATTAAATGAATTTATATATTCATTGTATATTTACTGAAATATATTGGCATTGAGTTTGTTCTAGCAAGCAAAACTGCTTAATTTCTGATATTATTATTACTACATAATTTATAATTCGTAGCTTTATCAAACTGATATATTATAAGTACAGAAAGTTCACGATATAAGATGTTGTATATCACGAAAAGTCACCTCTACGTAAATATCACGGACTGCAATCTGTGCCAAAGAAATGTGTGCTAAATATTCAGTAATCTATGACAATAAGTACGAAATATAGTCGATATAACATAAAAGACCTATAAAATTACGCAACATACGTGGATGGCCAAAAAATAAGTCAATCGTAAAAATAAGAAGTAATGATCTCATTTCGCATTGAACTAGTGATGTGACAAACAAGATTGGGTTGTCCGGGCGTGTGAAAAAAATAAACGGCATGCTTCTCTTGTAATTGGTCTGATTGAAACGCGCTTCTCGTCGGCGAGTTGGCGGTTCCGAGAAGTTTGTCGGCTCGTTAGGGCTCTGTAGGGGACACTGTCCGGACCGCGCTTCGCGAACCGCACCCTGCTATATGCATTCCTCGCCGATTTTGCTTCTTAACGTTTTTCATTACTACTTGATATTACCGCCATAGGAAATGAAATTCGAACCCTTATACTACGCACCGCTTTTCCGCGTAACCAATAAAGAAAAATACAATAAAAAACAATTATATGTAGGCATGTAGGTTATTTTGTATGTTAGCTTTATTCTACTTTGATTCTACCAGATAAAAAGAAGCAATATGGAGATTTAACTCGAAAAAGAAGTCACCTTTTTAGGGGCCATTTAACGTGTAGATCGTTTTAATTGCTTGAAATTTAAGAAGATCTTCTGAAGATCTATCTTGCCATAGATATAAGTTGTATAGATATATAGACAGTGATAGATGCCATAGATATATGTTGTAAATATTTGTATAATTATAATTATTAATTGTAAATGAATATAATAATAATAATTCTAATATTATGCATAAACTTCATAAAAACTCCTTCACGAAATATCTAAACGCAATCAATAACGATTTGTTAGTATTAAAAATTACAAAAATTTGACTTAAGCGCAATCGTCGACCCCTAACCCAACTTAGTGGTTGGGAAGCTTTAGCCAGTCCGATTCCCGTGGGCTGTGGTTTTTTCTAATTTTTCTTATATATATGCAAATTTCCAAATGCAAATTAGCATTTAAAAAAACGGTATAATTTTTATTCCTAACCTGTTCTTCCGTCTTTGAAACTCCACCGATTTAGACATTTTCTCCAAGTATTTACAACAACAAACAATAACAGGTACTTTTTATTGTACAACTATAAAGTATATAGTACTTGAGATAACTTAAAACCTATAGATATAATTAAATTCAGATATACAAAAGTTCTATTAACATTATCATATTGCACTATTGGCGGCTTTATCGCTAAACGAGCAATCTCTTCTTCTCTTTGATGATATCTTAACATTAGTATACGTAGTGTACTAATGTTATTAATGTATAAAAATAAAATATAATCGATATAGCATTATGTCTTATGGAATATTGCTGTGGGGTAAATGCGCGGATAGTGAAAAAATTTTCGTATTGCAAAAAAGAGCCATACGTGGCATCTACAATTTAAGTCCGCGTGATTCCCTGCGAGAGAAGTTTACAGGTATTCTAACATTTGCTTCACAGTATATTTTAAATAACGTAATTTTTGTATATAAAAATATAAAGAATTATAAAACGATAGGTGATGTATATAATAGACAAAGTAGGAACCGACATAAGCTTGCGACTCCTGCTTTGCGCCTAGCAAAAGTACGTAAATCGTTTGTGGGTTTGGGTATAAGATTCTATAATAAAATTCCGAAATCAATTTTGGTCATGCCATTACAGCAGTTTAAAAACACTGTTAAAAAGAGGCTGATACAGAAAGCCTACTATACTGTTGAAGATTACTTAGATGATAAGGATGTGTGGATATAGGTGCACTTTTACCCTGTAGACAGTAATAAATAAATGTAACTAGTTCTAAGATTTATATTTTAAAAAGAGCAACCGCCGAGTTTCTTGCTGAGTTTCTTGCTCCTTCTTCTTCTCGGCAGAAACAGCTTTCCGAACCAGCAGTAAAGTTGACGATTCAAAAGCACTTGTTTACAAGTTTACTTGAATAAAGAATATTTTGATTTGATTTTGATTTGATATAGAGCCTATTAAGTGAAATACGTTTAAAAACTCTCAAATACGTATTACAATGTACGTCGCGTTGCCGTAAAACGATTGCATTGGAATGCACTTTACAAAAAACAGGTCGTGTATAGTGAGTGTGACGCGCAAAGATGTGCCGTGCACTTATTATCTACGGCGCGGTGGCTCGAGGCCCCGGCGGGTGGCGCGCGCCCGAAATGCAACAGTCGGAGCTAATATGCAAACCGCGGGAATTTTCCCTACACTAAATGTATGAAACATTCGATTGTTGCTCCATTTTACGTAAACTTAGAAACAAATTCCATTTTTCATACTAAATCAAACGTTATTTTTTCAATGCAGTATGTTAATCTATCTACGAAAGTTGTTAAAGTATAAATATCAATTATAAATAAATAATTATATGGGACACTTACACACGTTCGTCCGTCCCCAAGATAACTTAATACTCGTGTTATGGGTGACAGACAAGTGGTAAACATATACACATATAATTTTAAATACATATATCCATCCAGACTCGTACATTCAACAAATTGCTGTTAGAAAATGTTGGCCCACGGCGGGAATCAAACCCGCAACCCGTGGAGCTGCAGGCAAGGCACTGCCAACTTTCATCAATGGCCGTCAATCACAAACTATTTCCCTTTTTTACAATAAATAAACTAGTCTACTTTTCGCTTTTTCTCGAAAACCGATTCAATGTTGTCTCTTCTAATTTTGTTGGATCACTCATTATTTATGGCGGAATTTTCGCAAATCAGCTATCACATTACGAAAGACGAATTGGAATAACGTTTCAGTAGTTGATCTACGACGATAAAACCATTATGACCAAAGTGACGAAGTATTTTTAATAAGAAAAATTAAATTCTCGTGTAAAAATTTTGTATGAATGACTCATAAAAATTAAAAATGTAACTCCTGTAACACTCATAAGAGTTTAAATAAAGCAGAAGAAATTTGAAAGAATTTTGTTTAATAGACTAATCCAGTTAGTTTAAGTAACACAGTGAAGTTCTATGTATTAATAAGCTATAGTCTAGCCACGTTTAATAACGAAGTCTAAGCTTGCTAACTTGATTATATCAAACTGCATATAAGCAATAACACATTTTGCCAAGCCTAACCATAACTAGGTTATTGTAAGACATTAATGACAATTATTACGGCATTGCCAACTTAGTAACATGCTGATACGTGTTTCGAAAGTTAATGCCAACGCCCTTTGATATTAGACACATAAACGGTACTAAACCACATTCACATATCCCTTATATATACGTGGCAAGCCTAAATACTGTTTTTTAGGTTCGTACGTCACAATAACTATAGTGTAATAGTGAGACATTTATTAATCAATAATTTCAAGCAATCGACGTCTACTCTATATGAGGTCTAATAGTTCTTTTCTACGATTTGTAGGGAGGTTTTCTACATTTTACAATCTTTTGATCCTTGCATCATGTAGACGGAGTAGGTATCCTAACATTTTGAAGTCTCAACGTCTATTTGTTCGTCAAACATCCCGCGCATATTGCCACTTTTGGACCCGTTAGGCTATTTCAAAAACTGTACCAAAACGGTATATAATAATAAACGTTCCATTGATATATTTAACTAAACAATCAAATATTATGAAATCACATTTTGTTCAGATAACTTAGGAGAAATTTTACGACGTCTCAGGTGAGAAACCTGTGTTCAACGACCGTAATACAAAAACATTACCATCACAAAATCATATAAATAAATGATCCCTTTACATTAAATTATTTGTACCAAGCTTATTTTTACGTTTCACCTCTTTGGAATAGCGTGTGACACATATATATTTTTAGACAGTAGGTACATTTAAAGAATGACGCCGCTATACCTAATCTACAGACTATATCTGAGACCCAATGTTTCCAAACTTATGATAAACCAATCGAATGAATTGCCGCTGGAACACTTAAATTTATAGGTTGAATCGTGAATCTATTGTTACTAGTTGAAGATATTTTTTTAATTGTTCATTTTACTGTACCATCATAAATCTGGAATTTCAATCTCTCACGCTCGTTTCGAGTCGATGCTCAGAAAACCGGCAAGTGAATGACAATGGCGTTATGGTGTCTTCCTTAGAATGCCCACTGCTCAGTCATCGCCCATGAAGCAATGTGTATGTACTAGCTAACTGTATAGTTAATAACATCAGCTGTTGTATATCGACAGAACTTAATTAAAACAGCGTTGTACATGCATTCCCACAAAATTAACGGTAACTTTGAAAACTTACGAGGCGTATATCTTGATTATTTAAACTTTACGATAACAGATACACGGAGAATATATAACAAGAAACCAAAACTATGACATACATACACGGTAAAATAATAGGTACGTATAATGTTTAAATATTATAAAGTCGGTTCGTAAATTACGTCGCCGACATTCTTTAAAGTAACATCAAGTCTTACTGATGACGTAATCGTATGCATCGATTACACTGCAAACATCTTAATTCCTTTTAACCTTCTAGGAAAATATCGAATTAAATACAAATGACTACTCAAGACACTTACGCAGAGATCTGTTAGAGTGATGCTGTTGGCAGTATAAAAGACGAGCAAATCCGCGGGCAGACCTCTCGAACTTGGTTCCCGTAACTTAGATGCGAGCAGAAGACATGCGGTGCCCAGTAGTTGTAACTGGCTTTTTCCAACTCTGCACGTACTTAAAAATCGATCCAAGTACGATATCGCCAATGGGAACACTTCTTCCTGACAGCTTTGGTCTTCGCATACCTAGAAAAGAACGGCGCCTTTAATACTTAAGAATTCTTAGAAACATCAAGTCCGTGCGGCGCACCCAGTACTAAGCTTATCATCCGGAATTCCTGATAACCTATATATTTCATAAAATTGTAAAATACACTTATTGCGATAAATACAGAGCGCATTACTTTCCAACGAGTTTCGAGTTTCTTATCGACAACGGTCGAAAACTAAACAGTATTCGACTTTTATTTTGTGAGTTGTAATCTTTTAAAATTGCTTGAAAAGTTCATTTAATCATTCTTAAATATTATTATTGTTTTATTTTAGTGCTAGTTAAACATACTTCCAAAGGGTTTCTTATATTTAATGTATTTCAATACCAGTTTCATGTTCTGATATTTTTGCTTCAATAAGGAACTATTTCATTAATTGAATATCATAGTAATTTCTAGAAAAGTGAAAGCAAGACAGTATTAAATTAGTTGTAGTGAACGGAGACAGTTAAGAGAATGTCACGAGAGATGTCACATTTATCACCGCATAGTTTCGCACGGTGTAACCTGAAGAGCTGCATAGATACTAGTATTTCTGTTCTCACAGGGTTACCACTTACGTCTGACGGTATGGATGCCCAATGGAAATTGATATACATATACATATATGAGAAATATCTATACTTATAAAACAAAGTCCCAAAAAGCTGTCAGTCTGTATGTAATCGATTTTGTCATAATCTACTGAACGGATTTTTGTACGGTTTTCACCAAAAGAAAGTGCAATACTTCCGGATCGTTTCGGTAAGTAGTACATATCGGTATTATGTAAATTGTGTTGAAGAGATCGCGCAGTTGTAAAAAAACTTGTTTGCTGGTAGCTTTAGTCGCATGTGATGCGTAAACCAGCAGAGTTGCGCTAAAGAAATGTACTAGAGAATTGTAGATCTATAAAAATCATACAAGTAAAGTCCGCGATAGCATGTCTCTATCTGTTATGGTTAACTCACAATAATTACTTTTATGTTAAATATTTAAATTCTAGAAAAAAATGTGATACTCTATATATATATATGCCACACAGGCGAAGCCGCTTGCAAGGCTCGTCATGTATAAAAGAGAATAAAAGAACATTATTACGATATAGATAAACGTAATAGATAAAAAAAATACCGATAAGTAAAATGTATAATAAGTATACTTATAAATTACATATCGTCCCATCCGTAGAATAAAGTTACATTTTCTATGTTTACACATGGGACATGTAACTTTATGGTTCGGATAGGGCGATATAGATGATTAACTTACAAAATGTCGGGTAACATTACTCTTTTATGCCCTAATATACTTTAATTGCATTAAAATGTGTTTCGGTGTGGTCGATAACCCTGTGCTTCGAATGCATGCGCGTCCATGCCGCTCAGCTGTGTCTCTCACGCTCGTGGCCCCTGTCAGCTGATTAACTTATGTCTCAGCTAAACAAGCCATTGTTCTGTTACCAACTTCCTTCTTAGCGGACATGCAACGGTTCGATAATTTACTGCCTATATTTTTATATTCATCACAATAAAACTGTAAAATATGTTTACTAAACATGTTTTATAACAAGAAGTATATTATTAGATTGTTGTGTTGATTATTAAGTACGATAACGTTGATAATATATAATTAGAGGTGATGTGAATTTTCGGTAATTGATTTAAATTTCGCCCATTAGTCAAATATTGTGTCATCGTAACTAGTAATCGTGTAAGTTACTAATCAAATTCCTTACATTAAGATCAGGATTTTAGAATGTATTATTATTCAAATTTAAAAGCGCTGTAAAAGCAATTAAAAGCAAGTAAAAGCAGGGCTAACGGCATATAGGCAGTTCGAAAAAAATATTGAAATTTGTTCTATAAGGTTCTTACTTCAGTACCTATTTAATAACGTTTATACTTATATGATACTTCAAAAACTTAAAAGTGGCGAAATCATCTACACCTGTGTTGCGAATGAGTTAGTAGATATCGCTAATTAAATTAATGTTACGAAGAGAAAACCTTGTTCTATTTCAGACCATACGAAATCGATTGAAGTTATTTAATTATAGATTTAAACTATATATAAACTGTCCCAGTTACACAATGTAGGTTTTAAAATAATAAAAGTAATGAAAGCAAGTATGTGCTTTATCATCGTATTACGTTTATAGTAAAATTGTAGCAAATAAAAATCTTTTTCTTTATTCTTCTAGATCTATAGAAATAGAACATTCGAATTTGAAGGTTAAGTTACATATCAATAATTGCATGTTAATCAAAATGTCAGTGACCCCAGACCCATGGGAGCTGTTTCGGTCTGCTTGTGCTGAAATTTCGTAGATATGCAACTGGTTTAGACGGTACGTAACCATGAGGTGTCGGTAAACTCTGTGAAGTAGGAGGCACATGCGCCCGCGCCGCCATCGCGGTGGTGACGTCAGCGCAACCGTCGCTGCGCCCGTCCCACGTGGCCGAGTTCGATTTCACAGCTGATTGCCTACATTTACGCCCCTACGAACTATTATCTTAACTTCCTTAGATAAATTTAATATATAATAAAAGAGCTGTACGTACATATGAATTAATACCTTCATCATGAGTAGCAATAAAATAGTGTTATTTCTATATAAACACCAAAATCGCCTGGAGAATTTAGCAACATTGACAAATTTGTAAAGGCGATCATACTTATGCCGTATCTAGCCGCCAATTAACAAAAGATAGTGCGCGTCCGGCGTCAGCTGTGTGCGTGTCAAAATCAGCTGATTATTCAAATAGAACGAGCAAGTCGCATCGGTCGGCGACCGCCCGCGCGTTCCGGCCGGGCCCCTCGCGCCCCGACCGCCCGCCGCCCGCGGACCAAAGCGCATTCGAATACCACTGCTTTCCAAATACAATGTCTTTACTGTTTTACAAAAAGGCGTTTTTACCCGATAGGTTTATACTGTTGCATTTGAGTGATGTCAATTAAACGGATTAATTACACTTGCTTATACATTTTACTAGAAAATTTGTAGTTATATTCACTGCACGAGCTAAAGGATGTATCGATAGATATTATTTTTATTGTTAGGCACAATTGTTTTACCCATGTAAGTAGTACCGAGACATCCTAAACTAATTCTAATAAGAATCTTGTATGAGAATAACCAAAACATAATCAGCTGATCGTGTAAACAAACTGTAAATATCGTACTATTCATAGTACATACTTACCGGATACGAGTCGGTGAATAGTATTCAGGTTGAGCACTGTTTTTGGTACAAGGTTTTAATGGAAAATCGCGATTGGTAAACATCAGTGGCCGAAGCATACGTGGGCCACGGGTGTTGCACCCGGCGCGATAGACTGCAGCCCTACACGTGGTGACAGTGGCGAGCAACAAAATGGCGAACGATCGGCCCGGTCGCGGCTAGTGGTGGTGTGGTGCGGCATGCGCGTGCGGCTGATCGCACGGGTGCGCTCACCTCAAGCATCCACTCGGCGACGATTCGGCGCATGTGGGGAGTGACCTCGGTCTGGACGGTGCCGAAGTAGTTTGCGGTTACGGCGTAGCGCTCCTCGGTGCGCAACAGGTTGTCGAGCACGCGGCGGCGGAGCAGCACCGGGTCCGAGGCTGCGGCGGGCGGCGCCGGCGCCGGCCCGGGCCGCGCGCTCTCACTGCTGCCGGGGCTCACGCGCTCCGCACATAGCAGCTCCATGGCACACCGCACTGCGGCTTATCTGGGCTCGCGTGTCGCGGTCTATGCGGTGTTGTCGCGGACAGCTGATCGAGCGCACCGAGCGATTACGTAGCGTTGTGACGACGGCAAGAGCTCGAGTCACAGTGAGCGGCTGCCGGCCAGTCGCCCGCGTCGCCGGCGAACATATGATCGGCGGGGCGAGGGGCGTGGGACGGCAAACCGCCTGTGAGGCCGCACGCAGGTTTTCTCCCGATTCGACGTTCGAATAATAATACATAACACGTTTTCTTGCTCGCTCACACTCTTTCCCGACTCTTGCCTCTCGTTCTAGTATTTACAAAATGAGATGGATTCCACGGAGTGATTATAAAAGTGACCATACCACCACAATAACTATCTGTCCATAGGTACAGCCGTTAAATATTAACTGGTTACTTACTTTTTCTAATTGTTTGTAAAGAGATTGCCCGATAAAGTCAGTTACTATAATATGAACAAAAATTTTTTTGTTCGTGATTACATTATGCTTTTACACCTAACGTCTTTTACGATGTCACAGGGCAAAAATGTAAACAATGTATTAAGTAATTTAACGGAATTTAATGTAACTTTAGCTTACAACAACTATCTCTTTGACGATAACTTACTAGGGCATATAAAATAAATCCCAAGATCTTTTCATAAAACCATATGTATGTGATAAGATTTAAGTACATTCAATGTCGTTTTGAATTTTCAAAATGGAGAACTATCTCGCATCATTATGCTAAATAACGATGGCTAGATTACTATACTCGTAAGTGTGAAACCATTCAATTAAAAGATAACAGCCAAACATATGTATTTAATTTTTAACTTTAACAGAATATTTATTGCATTTAATTCAGCGAGTTTGCGTGTAATACTATACATATAAATTATTTAGCCATTTATATAATAAATTGTAATAATTTCTAATCCAATGTGCGTAGATCTGTAGAATACCACACTTATAATACTTTCACAAATGAATTAATAAATGAACCAAGAGTAAACCTCTCTTTTTTATATTTAATAATGCTACGTGCAAAGGAATTAAATTTTTTTATTTACTAATATTAATATTAGTATATAGGTATTATATAAATAGTATAGACAGCTATGTCGTACAGACAAACTAATGAATCTATATCTAAAAAAACAAAAGTAATAATAAAATTATTTTGCTATAATGTAATATATAATAAAATATGTATAGTGCTCTATTGCGACAAAATCGCAAAGCTTTGCGATTTTGTCGTGGAGTCTATCTCCTGATGATGCTTCGGTTGCGGGGCGAAACGATTGTTGAGTTTGTGTTAGCGCACGTGTGTAGTGCTTGTGTATTGTGGTGGCAGTGTTGGAGGTTAGTGCATGTGTTTTTACGAATCCTGCATGTAACGGGTATGAAAAAACGGATAGTCCACTATACTTTCATCACTATACATATTTTCTATTTACTGTATCGCGGATTATAGCAAAATAATTTTATTATTACTTTTGTATTATGGATCTCCGCAAAGTAACGCCTAATTCTATAAATGAATCTATATCTTGTAACTTTTAAATATCCTGTATAACGTATGTAGAAATAAAATAATAACACTTACTCATGCACGTTGTGCCATCATATTTCTAAGTAGATCTACCTACCTAAATTTAACTTAGTCAACGTCCATAAGTGGGTCGGTTAATCTTAATCAGTGTAGGTAGGTTTTTACACGTCGTATTCACTATGTGGAAGTTCAATGACCTTACGGTGATTTTGCCCTAGTAATAAACATTTAGCATGTATAGGAACATAAAACCATAGATAATCATTTTTATTCTTGCTGTTCAAAATAATAAGGCAAAGCTTGCTGATACAGAAAGCTTACTGTACTATAGAGGATGACATAAATTATCAAAATGCGTTATTCTTCGACCTTTAAACATGGAACGACTGTAACTACTTATAAGAATTATATTTTGAAAAGAGTAACCGCCGACCCACGAGCAGAGTTGACGATTCAAAATCACGTTTTTACAAATTTACTTGAATAAAGATTATTTGTAATTCGAATTTGAATTTGATACTGGTATATCATGTATTAAATAATGAGACGGTATTTGGTGCTACTGCTGCAGTGAAGATAATTCCAATTCCCGGTTTTGGGTTTATTTTCTAATAATAGATCGCGTAGCTTAATTGCAACTGATACAAGGTTTTAGGTTTTAGTAAAAGTCTGATTTAAGCCGGTGGTAGGTGAGAAAAATGGTTAGGATAATAATAAAGTGACTTCAGACCTCACCTTAAGTCCTCATATTGTTGTTTATTTTTATTAATTTATTTTATCTAATTTCAGACTACATTGAGATATAGGTCTCTGCAGTTTCTATTTCAGACGTGGTGTGCTCAATATTTCTATGCCCTCATCATTAGAAAGCAAGATTTGAGCTGGTAAGAGTATTAAATAACGGATTTCTGAACTTAGCTAGATCCAGTCACTCCCCGCGACTTTAGTGAGAACTTCTGTACACCTATTGGGGGGTCTGCCGACACTGCGTTTTCCGCTACGGGGTTGCTATTCAGTATGCCATCAGGTTGCTCTAAGAAAAGAGTTAGAAAACTCGGTTTAATCGAGTTCACCTGATGGCCGTAAACTGAAAAATGCATGATACTTAGTAGTTGATGTCTTTAAAATGGATTTGTTACAAAAAATTCGAATGAAATCTTTTTATAAACGTGTAAAATTTCTGTGCCAAAAACTACTATATACTTTAATTTATTTTGATAACAAGAATGAGCATTAATTGCTCAAGTGATTTTACTAATGAAACTTTTTCCCTTACACATAAGATAGGTAACCTTTTTCGGTTTCAACTTTGTTTTAGTTAACACTTAATTTTCTTTATTTAGTATAGCTATACTTTAACAGCTGGAGTTTATGACCTAAAAACAAAAATCGGTCACACAAATAAATATCACTCAAATAAAGATAAACGAGACCATTCAAATCCCCCTTTGCCACTCAGTTCGTTTTTGAAAAGAAGCAGGTTTGAAATGTGTTCCTGTAGTTCTTTTTCATTAAAGGAATTAATGATTGAGATAAAACCAGACGCATGTTTACATTCTAGAATTTAGAATAAATAATAGATGAAAAAATTATTAAGAAACAGTGTCATTGCTTATTAATAGGCCATGATATTGTCTATGAATTGTGTCATTGAGAAATTTTTTAAAATCTTTGAAAATTGAACATGTTAATATATTTTCTATTAAGTTAAGTCTTCTAAACAGATTAAATTTCTATTTTGATGTTTTAATAGAAAATTGATTTCAAATTTAATATACATACGGTAGAATTTGTATATTATTATCATTAAACGCTTTTATTACACATGCTGAATGAATTGAAGGTGGAATCTTGCAAGTTAAATTTGACCCACTTCCCGATGTCCGATTGAGTTGAAATTTTACATAGTGGTCCGATGACAATGCATGTTTATGATAGTATGACCTGATTCTGTTGCCAAGATTTTTTTTTCTATATATTTGACTCCAGACGAGGGAGCTAAACTAATGACGCCAAAGTTGCGCCTCCAAAAGGTGCGAAAATCATTTGTCGGTCTCGGTACACGTTTTTATAATAAAATTCCTCAACATTATCTAGACTTGCCTTTTTAGAAATTATTTTAAAACGATGCTGCTACATAAAGCTTACTATACAATTGAAGATTATTTGAGTGATAGTAGCATATCTTAACAGCAGTCAGCTACGCACCAAGCTGCAACGATTAATTTGTAACCATCAATGAAATTGTAAAAAATATATATATATTTGAAAAAAGAATGGCCGCCGAGTTTCTTGCTGGTTCTTCTCTGTAGGAGCAAACTTTCGAATTAGTGGTAACTTCTTGAAAACATTTGACGATTCAAAAGTGCTGTAAACAGTCTACTTGAATAAAGAATATTTTGAGTTTGAGCTCCTTAACGGTTAACAGAAGGGACATAACATTTTGGTAAAGCGCTTTTTGTTGTTTAGCTTGTTTCTTAAAAAGTTAACAAAAATGCGTTGTTCGACTGTGTTTGGGTGGATTTTGAAATATTGTAAATTGATTCAGGACTCATCCTCTTGCTCATATCCCACTTAAGTGGGGTCGGCACAACATGTTACAAACATGTTACATGATATGGCAACGTATTTTACGACCGGCCGCCGCCAGACATCAACTTACCATAGTCGTATTTTACGACCCCTCGGTATGAAATGAGGGTGGTCTATTCTACTCAACCGGATACCACACGGTGGGCCAACTAACCTTAGTCGCCTTTTACGATACCTCGGTAAGAAATGAGGGTGGTCTGTTCTACTCAGCCGATGCCACACGGCGGTGTTAATTGATTCGGGACTCTTAGAGAATTTTGTGAAATACAAAATTATAACATATAATGCCTATTGTGAAAGTTATATTATTGCTTTACTTTAACTACCGCGATATCAGAAAAAGGCCCAGACTCATTTTTTGCTAATTTAATAGCGAAAGGGCGGATGATATTGCGCAGGAAGTGAGCTATAACCGCGACTCATTAATCTCAAAGTCGGCTTCCTTCATCAAACCGCTAAATGTAAGGGTTGCTATTAAGTCTCTTCATACGTGCTGCGTCAACGCATATTAATGATAAGTGTCAACGGCAACTTAAATTTTGCCAACTTAAGCGTTTAAGTACCCTCAATAATGAAATATATTTATGTTAACACGGTATATACGATATTTTGTGCCAAATTTCATTAATATTGGTCTCGAGGATAAGCCTTAAAAGTTTAAAAGACAGACTTTCGCAATTATTATATGCGTAAATTAAATAAATATAAAACGATATTTGATGCTTTTATGTATATTTTAAAGATAAGCCTGCCTGTGGTTTGAACCCGCGACTACACAGTAAGAATCACACCCGTGACCACCCAGTAAGAGTCACACCCGTGACCACCCAGTAAGAGTCACACCCGTGACTACCCAGTAAGAGTCACACCCGTGACTACCAAATAAGAGTCACATCCATGACTCCCTATTACTAGTCATACGGTCTCTTCATTCGGCTAGCAGTCTTCAAAAATCTATGTATCCATAATAAAAACTTCAAGACAACTATTATCATAGTCTGTTAAATTATGTTTGAACGTTGAATAGATCTTAACTTTTAAGAAAACGAAGGATATATTCAAAGTAGTTTTTTTCAATTTTTTCATTTTGGGTGGCGTATATCAACGTTATCAACTTGAAGCGACCCTTATAGGAACACTTTTATTGTTTCGTATACTTTCTTATTTTAGCCAACAGTCGCCGTGCATTCTGCGGCTACATTACCGACCGCCATGCTATATTACCACAAATTAACTATTAAAAATTCCGTATTGCATTTTGCCATAAACGCTTTTGCTACTTTGCGGCCTTTATAACAAAACTACTGTTTACTACATAAATAATTTTACTAATACTAGTATTATGGATTTCCACAAAGTATCGTATAATACTATATATTATTATATTAAAGTTGTATAATTTTTTTTTATTTAAAGACAAATAATTGATCAACTTATAAAAGTTTCAAGAGTTCTAAATCAGGGTGGACGCCTGTGGGTTTTCTTTTAATAGAGTTCACAATTTGCAGAATTACCACGGTGTTACATCACGCTCAAGATATGCTTGTTAATAGAGGTGTAAGGTAACGACAAAAAGCGTACCCGTATGTGTTCGTTACTACAACAAGTAGTACTCGTTACTATCGTATCGGTACTTTGTTCGTTACTTTTGATTCGTGCTACCATAGCATTAAAGTAACGTCTCGAGTCGTATTCCCATACGGTATGATATCGGCGCGACATATTACTTATTTACTATTTCGCTTTACGCAGCATACCTAGCTGCGTAAAGCGAATTTTTCATTTTTTTTTACTTAATCTTGATTTAATAAAAAAAAGTTAGAATTGTAGAATAATTAAAAGTAAATTGTAAGTGGAATCTACTGGATTTTGAAATGGATTTATTATTTTAACTGTTAGAATAAAATAGATATTGTTCGCTTAGAATGAACTTTAACATAAAATATGATAAAAAAATATTTTAAAGGAAGTTTCAAATAATTTAAAATTATTTATTTTAAGGGCTTAATAAACATAAACAAAAAAAAACAAACATTGTTCTTCGTAAGGTTCATTTAAATTCACCGACAACACACATTCAAACCACAGATTAGGTACCGTATTATGTAGTTACTAATACGTACCGATACGAAAGATGCGAGTAACTAGTAACGAATAGCAATCGTGAGTAACGATTCGGTACTCGGTACTAGATGGCGCACCCGTTACTCAGTACCGAATCATACGGTTTGCTTACGGCTTTACTTGTTACACAATTTAATTATTTACACTCACGGTTAAGTCGAATCTCGACGATAGGTTTAAGACGATAGGTGATGTATATAATAGACAAAGTAGGAATCGACATAAGCTTGCGACTCCTGCTTTGCGCCTAGCAAAAGTACGTAAATCGTTTTTGGGTTTGGGTATAAGATTCTATAATAAAATTCCGAAATCAATTTTGGCCATGTCATTACAGCAGTTTAAAAACACTGTTAAAAAGAGGTTAATACAGAAAGAGACAGCCTACTATACTGTTGAAGATTACTTAGATGATAAGGATGTGTGGATATAGGTGCACTTCTACCCTGTACAGGACAGTAATAACTAAATGTAACTAGTTTTAAGATTTATATTTTAAAAAGAGCAACCGCCGAGTTTCTTGCTGGTTCTTCTCGGTAGCAACAGCTTTCCCAACCTGAAGTAAAGTTGACGATTCAAAAGCACTTGTTTACAAGTTTACTTGAATAAAGAATATTTTGATTTCAATTTTAATTTGACGTCCTCTATACATATACTATGGTAACTATAAAGCATTATAGAATACTTACCAGTTAAGGCTGTTTAATCACTATCCCACAGAAGTGATTGTAGCCAAGCATGCTCTCTAGCATAATATAAAAAAATTAAGCTTTCCTTCATTTTAATCCATTAACGTTCACTAAAGTTTACGTTAAATTCGTTAGTGATAACGACCGGAACCGGCGTTGTGCTTGGTGCTCCCAGAAGCACGTATGTTAATCGGTAATATATATTCAAATTCATATTCAAAATATTATTTATGTAAATAAACTTTAACAACTATAATATAAATTTGAAATCGTCAACTATACTGAATTGTGAATCTAGATGTAATATGGATCATCATCATCATTCTCCTGCCCTTATCCCACTCTAAGTGGGGTCGGCACAACATGTTACAAACATGTTGTCACATGATTTGGCTAAGTATTTTACGACCTGCCGCCTGCCTGACGTCAACTTACCTTAGTCGCCTCTTACCTCGGTAAGAAATGAGGGTGGTCTATTCTATGCAGCCGGATATCACACGGCACATACCTTAGTCGCCTTTTACGGCACCTCGGTAAAAACGGAGGGTGGTCTATTCTATTCTACCGAATACCACCGATGTCTAGATGTAATATGGATATAAAAGGTATTAATGTTAACTAACATCGGATAGGCAATACGAATGTATTAATTGTTACAACAAGGTACAAATAACCGTCAATGTGACATTCGTGGTGCCGCTACTTATTAACAATAATTCGGCTGATCGTATTATGTTAAACAAAATCTATAATAAATAGAAACAGTCTTAAAATCCAAGTAGCTTGTAAAAGTAGGCCCTTAATCTCAATTATTTTTACAACAATCTATTAATTACGAAGTATTGCTTACCATTATGTTAATAAAGCATTACGACATGACGAGTTGCTTTATAGACAACGATCAGCGTAGACAAAAGAATATACTTATACATAAATTCATAGGCAAATAGCATTTGTATATAAGTGATTGAAGAAAAAGAATAGTCTTTATTATTATACTAGGCTAGAGAAACCACCCTAAAATGAATCCATTGAAAAAAAGAAATAGCAAACGAGGTTACGTTACCTAACTGTCTCTCTTTTTTATGTCTAACTTGTATATCGAGCCCGCTTCGCAGGGCTTAGGTAAAAAAAATTACTTATATGAAATACAGTTATAGAAAAAAATGCTCGCATCACCACCAAACTTTATAGGATTATCCACTTTTGTCAATCTAAAGATTATCTGAAAATCTCATTAAAATGGATCCAGCTGTTTCTGAGTCTATGAGGGACATACAGACAAACATTAATTTTTATAAATAAAGATACACAAATATGAGTATGGGTCTCTTATTTTCCTTCCTATGATTTGTTAGACACTCTCACTCCCAGGCTATGGCTTTACGCCTCTACTCTATAATTTATGTAATATATATAATATCCACTCTATAATCTATCTATTATACATCTATGAATGAACTTTATGAAAAAAAGTATTGTGAGGTAATAATATCTTGCTGCCCTTTGGGCGGATATTGCTAAGTTTAAGAGGTGGTTCCTTGGTTATATTGAAATGAGCTTGAACGAACAATGAGCAGGATTCCAAAACACAGGCAATAAAGTGGAATGCTTAGTGCGAGCGGGACATCACTCTTTCTCGGAATCACGAGGCTACGTAATGGAACTCATGGAACGCGGCAAAATGGAATGTAACCGTTCAGCGGACGAACAATCGGCTATCCCGCCTAAAAATACAACCAGTGGGTACATTAAACGTCGCTCATGTTTTTCGAAATATTTATAGACTATGAGAAAAAAGCCCTTACAGCCTGGTCGTATTTCTGTTATATCTAATATTGTAGAAAATGTATTTTAGCTTATGATCCACAGACCATAAAAAGTTTGGGTTACTAAAAAGCGACAAGCGGTCCGTTACTATCCCACAGCTGGGCATAAAGCTCCTTTCTCAATTTTTTTGGTAAGAAGGGTCGGAGATTAGACCCACCACCCCAGACCCGTTGCGCATTGATAGGTTATACATATCGAAATGTTCTAGAAATAGGTTTTCTCACAATGTCTCACAATGTCAATGTCAATGTAAATAAGGAGCAATTTTCTCAAAACTCAGCTTATTGATTCTTCTTTAACATCTCACATTGACGGCCACAATGTTTTTTTCATATTATTGACTTATTTGAAGGAGGTTGTATTTGAAACATGTTGTAAATAGTATAATTATTTCTTTTGTATTATGAACTTCGCTAAGTAAAGCTTAATTGTATAATATACTTTTAAAATATTCAATTTAATAACTGTTTTTACAAAAACTAGGTTTGATTTAATTTTTTTTCTTTCATGACCTTGTAAAATTGTATGATGGTCGATGAATATAGTGCTCTACATAAAACGTCACCGTGAACCACTAAGGCTCCTTGACTTAGCGGTTACGTCTCGATAAATCCTTTCGTTGTTGGTTATTTCTAAACCTGAAAAGTTCTTAAGCTACTTAACTAAACGCTAACTTGTAATCTGTCATGGATTTAAATATCTATAACATAGAATAAAATATATAAATATTAATCATAACTTTGCATAATAAGGCTTATGACAGCGATTAAAAAAATATATAACTTCTATTTTTAGTCTGTACCTCATGACTTAGGATGGTGATGATCCCAATGACAAATGAATACAATTTTATGAATAATGGTTGTCCTTCTATCGGACCCTTAATTTTTTCTTAATATAATTATTATTTAATTTCAACAATTTTGTATGCTTTTTAAGTACCAAGAAGTAACGTAACAAACATAACGTTTCAAAACATATATATCATAGAGTTTATAAGATCGGCAGTCGGCAAGTGTGATCGTTGCAAACTTAACAGTTTGCGAGTTGCTGCAATAGTATTTAATATAGTCAAAGGTATGATAATAGGCAATGATTTGAAATATGGATCGATTTAATATATTCGCGTAGGAGTACCTGTCTGGGAAGAGGTGTCAACGCGAATACAAAACTACCGTAGCTGATCCTTGCCGTGCGTCATCGACTCTTAGGGCTGAGCAAGGTTAGGAAAATTTCAAGGAGGTTGGGTTAAGTTTTAGTTTTATTAGCAATAGCTAATATTTAGCGATTATTAGTATTGTCTAATAACAGGAATAAAAATAAACAAAAAATACCAAAGCTACGGCTTTAGGAAGTTCGAATATCCTTTACACGCTCAAAAAAAGCCGTTAAAAATACACTTTTAACAAAGCTTATAGTTATTGCTATTGAGGGTTATGTGAATGATAAGAAAGCTTGGATTTACGTTACACCCAACTACGCATTACATAAGATTGTATTTTGTATTTATTTGAGTTGCTTAATAATATATTTTATTAAAATTATTATTTTTGAAAAGAATGATCGCCAAGTTTTTTGTGGGTGTTTTCGGTAAGACCATTTTTCTAAAGCAGTAGTAGCATTTAAATTTGAAGACTCAAAAGTATATGAATCAACTTGAATAATTAAAGTTTTGAATTTAGAATTTGCCTTTTATATTTCTATCATATATTTCAGAGGATGGTTTCTCTCAATATAGTTAAAATTGCAATAGAAAAAATAAAGCTATTCGATTTTTACGTTGCTGCTTGCGTAATGGATAACAACAGATACATATCATTATAAGTATTCTCGAATTCCATCTTACTGGGAAAATTTAGGACAAAATTATAGACGGTGCATTGAAAAGATCGCTAAAAATGATAATAAATACCAGAATTAAACAAATCTTTGCGCTCTAGCGTACGCATTCTATCGAAGGAAAATCTATCTATTAAAGATTTAACTACCGGCAGATTTGTAGTTCTTGCAAATTATAGAAGTGGGAAACATTTTTAAATATTGACAACCATATCATGTTGAAGGTTACATTTCGGTACATATGCACTGAAATGAAATCGCGACCGCTAACATATATGGGGGTATGATTATTACAAACCTTTATGTTGGTTTCAGCCAATAAAAAGTAATCAGAGTTTTAGTGTGTTAGTGTACTAACACGAACACACTAAAACTCTGATTACTCCAGAGTCCTGTTGTATGTATCTAAGATTAATATTCGATAATAATCTGTTAATTTTATAGTTTAAATTAACAGATTATTATCGAATATTAATCTTAGATTTATACAACAGAACTCTGGAGGACTAGCACAGGAAAAAAATTGTAATATAACAAGGCCTATCGAGGTAGAAAATGAGTTTCATATAGACTCAATTATTTATTTCCCATATAGATACTAAGGTGTGATAGCTACGCCAGCATTATAACCCTTTTAGTCTTATCTTTTTTGTGCTTATTAGTATTTTAGGGTCAGAAGTCAATTAAGGTTTAATAGCGATTAATCGAGTTCTAATACTTTTTCTCATTTAAAAGTAAAATGATAACAGTTTTCTTCCATGACACCAGTGGTACGGTGTAAAATATATTGGTGTTCTAAAATGTGTAAATATATTAGTTACCTACTATTATTGTTAATGAAGCTAGATATAATTTATTAAATATTAAAATATATTTTCCATTTTTTGTACTAACCTTTTTAAATAAATATACATTGTACGAATAGTACTGTTTAACAAGTGTTGCCAAAATTGGGACAGAATCACTTGTTTATCTTATAGAGTTATACATTATAAATAGAGTGGCCCGTTGGCGGAGTTGGCAGTGACCCTGCTTTTGGCTCCGCGGGTTGCGGGTTTACGCCGAGTGCCAAAATTTTCTTTCACGGGAGGTTCTTCGTGTCTGGCCGTGTATATGTCTTTTAAAGTATTTAAGTATATATTTACCGGTTGTGTGTAAGTGTACCATATATTTATTTATTGATATTTACAGAGTAGGTAAATAATTTGTAAACGTAAATTAAATATAATACATTTAATTAATTACTACTTAGAGTTTTCAAAAAATATGATTATGAATAATATAATCTTGAAACAATTCATAACGTACGGGCATCTTGCTTTTGAATAGAAAGCTGTATATACCAACATCTATGTTGGAGATGTTAACTCGAAACGTAACGTCTAACAGGATACTGACTTAGTAATATTTCCGTTGACATTGGTGTGGGGTCTTCAACCGTTCACGAACATTAGAATCTTACGTATTTTATTTGAAACTTTCTACTTTGAAACTAACAAGGTCCTCGTTTATTGTTTATTAGCTGTGCCAGCGGCGTCCGTTGCGTGCAAGTGTGTTAATTTTCCCGAATTTAAATTTTGAACATTGAACTAGTTATTGTGGGTTGACTAAAAGAGATAGAGACATGCTGACGCGGACTTTTTTTAGTATTTTCGTACTTTTTTTTCAACCACGCGACTTCTATAAACAATTTACATAAAAAGGTAATGTACTATTAACCTAAACCACCCGGAAGAATCGCTTTAGTAAAAACGGTACAAAAATCCATTCGGTAAATTCTGAGAAAATCGATTACATAGAGACAGATAGCTCTTGGGGACTTTGTTTTATAATATGTATAGATAAACATTTTCACACACTTAAAATTACTTAATGATAGTTCTGATATGAAAACAACAATAAACTGAAGATGCGTTTTATGTTAGTTAATTGAATAGAACACACGTAAAGAAAACATTAATTCATTTTTACACTTTCAACGTTTAGTGCTACGAACTCGATCATTACTTTTAATTAAAAATTTTAATTGCTGACCTAAAGAGTGTTCGAAATGTATTAAGTCATTAAGCTCTTCAGGCCACTCTCATTCAGAAATTAAACATAGATATAAACTAAGTAGAAGTTCACATAGAAAATTTTTAATAATATGATATAACTGAATACAAAAATATAAAATTGCATACTTTTGATAGGAAAAGCCTCAGAGAGTAAAAAGAGGCTGTAATGTTACTATGAAATGGACTTTATTAACTTGTCATTTATACTATTTATTGCAAATTGCTTTGCTGTTTACAAATAATTACAATATCAGCCATATATATTAAATGAATATTGATATATTTATTTATATGCTAATAGAGAAATATGCCACAAAACACCTGAATATTTTAGTAATATTTTTAGTATCACGAAAAAACAGACAAAACAAGAGAATTCTATATCTTGTTGCCAGATAAATTACTTCCGGGAATGCAAGTCTAAAAAATTTAAGGAAAACGTGTTAAGAGTCGCGGTAAGTAAAATCATTTAGTGGGCCTCATTCAACTACGAGATTTTTGGCAGTTTGGTCGTCGAAGCTGAATTGAAAAAAGCGACTAGAGACGGCAGCGAGCGTTGACCTGGTAAATGTTTACTGTCCTTGGCGAGCCGCGGGCGCGGGTGCGTCTGCACTGACGTCATGTGAGGTGCCGATGGGTTTTAGTAGACTTGAGGTCCTTTTCCTTTTTTTTATGTAAACGATAATTGGCACACGTGGTCGTCTAAAAGCCACATTTTAATTTTAATTTAAAGTATTTTTGTATGTAGAAACTACCTGCAGCTTATCCCTTAATCAAACTAACAAATACGTCTAATTTTTAAGATCTTGTAGTAGGTACATACTTATTTTAATGTAAGTACTTGCGCTTACGGACCAAAGCGGAGTCTATATGTATACTTTCTTACTTTACCATATGTTTTTATGGACACGACAACACAGTCGGTTTGATAACTATAATTTATGTGTGCATTGGAAACAAATTCATAGATAAGCAGATATAGATATAATTAAAATTCTGTAACAGCACGCACAATAATGAGGTCATTGACTTAGCCATCCGGCGCTCAATGAGAACAGAAGAATTTAGGCAAATATAATCAAATGACGTAATGCGTGTCTCACTTTAATAAATCAATTATATGTAATTGCCCTATGCTGGCGTTTACGAATGGGCGTGGCAACTTCTTATCAAACTGCAGGACTTATCTTTTGGTACTTAGGTACCTCCATATATTGCAATTTATTGTTTAATAGTGAACTCATCATATATGAAAATATCGGAGTTTCCCAAGAAATTGAGACTAACGTACATTCGCTGTCAGTCAACTATTATATCGAGAATACTATAAGTTCTTGTTTTATTTTCTGTCTTATAATACTGCAGCATTATTTCTCAGGGTTCGTGAGACTTGATTCAGATTATTTACGCTATTATAGTTAGACGTCTGGCAATGTTGCGTTTTTTAAATAAATTATTCGCAACCATTCATTCATCGAGACGATCTGTGAACTGCATCCGTAGCGTGTGTGATATAAAAACATCAAAGTTGGCAATACAACAAGCGAATTAAAGTATGGCTCCATAGCACGAGAGGCGCGCAGATCTGATCCGAGCAAGTCACTGGATTCTGGTACTTCCACATAGTTGTGCTCGAGTTACGATGCCTCACACACTTTTTGCGACATGCGGCGAAGGTCGGTCGAGGCGATCCACGAGCGATCTAGCATTCCGTAAGCTATGAATGAATAGTTGTCCGACTGGTCGACCGGCGCATACTAAGTGAATACAGATTAATTTGACAACAAACATACGAGTTGGCGAAAACCGGAATGGCCGCGGGCACCCGCCCCGTGGGAACTGTCCAAAGATTTGTCTCTGTTTATTGTCTGATCGACGCAGTCATATTGAATTGATGTTTCGTTCTCGAGCTTTTGTTGTTCGTCGGCGTCGTGTGGCGTGCCGCTAATTTGCTTCTCAATTTAACGCCATAGTAAGCGCTAAGCAATTTAAAAACAAAAAAATATAATGTGAACGAATTGTTACATCACAATTTTACGATGTAAAATTACCACAATATTCAACACAGGTATGAAAGCTTTAAAGAGGAATTTAAAATGTAGACCGAGGTTTGAACCGAAATAATAGTCAACAAGAAAGCGGTACTAAATTAGTACAGGTACAGTATTGTACTACACCAATACTTTCTTATTAGAAAGCGGAATAGAAAAATTGGAAATGTAGCTCAGACCAAGTACGCAACTCAAACCTATTGAATAACTGGTTATAATATTACTTGAACGTAAACTGTGTATTACCAGTAAAAAAGACAAAATATTTTTATTTACATTTATGTATAGTTGATATAGCCGCGATATTAAGTAGGTACGTTTGGTTAACAATACTACGTCATCATTTGAATTCCTAGTGAGTTAAAAAAACTATTAATATCGATTGATAAGTCTTCTGATCTGGTTTCTAAACGTACTTAGCGTCCCGTAAATGTTATACAAAGATGTCCTGCATGTTGATTATACGGAATTCAAAATGTAACGGTTAATTTTATCGTAAAAAAAAATTAAAAAAAACAAAACCGGAATAAATTTGTTATAAAATGCAAATATCTTTCGACATTCCGGTCGCATTCTCATTAAGCAAATTACTTCTGTGGGGATCGAATCTTTTAAAATCCATATTAGTGTTGTTAAAAAGGACAGGTCTCCGTGAAGTTTACATTATTAAATATAATTTAAAATTCGATTTTGCGAATAGAATTATTTAGTTTTGATGTTAATGTATACTTTTGTTTGGGTTATCAGTTCTTCAAAATTTTTGTTAGCAAAATAGTTAATTTTAAATACGACGATCGTTATCATTTGTTTGAAACAAGTTTACGATTAAAGCTTACATTATGGGTTTGAGTAATGTATTAGAATATTAACTTCTTAACAATCTAGGCAGCAAAAAATACAAATATTAAATTGTAGGAGTTTAGTTAAATAAAAACATAAGTTTTAGCTTTGGTTCTGTTTGTAATAATACATTAATACATTTAAGTGATATTTAGAATTAATTTAAATATTTCAAAAATAACTTTTTCGAGCAATTGCTTTACCTGGCAACAATGTCATTTTAATGTTAAGTGGTTTTTCCAACGATTAGATTTCATAACAACTGGTGATAAAGTAATATTTATAAGTAACCATTATATTTCGTTGTACGAGTCAATACATTCCATAAAAATCAGACACGTTTGCTTAAAGCATAATTTTATAGTAAATGCATAATCGTCGAATTCCTTGATATGCTTATTATTAAAAAAATACGACCATTTCTATTATTATGGTAATCTGTCTGTCTATATCTATTTTCATTGCGGTGTTCTTTTAATAAGCTGTGATAGCCCAGTGGTGAGACCGTGCGACTCTTTCGAGGGGAACACGAGTTCAAACCCCGGGCAGGCACCAATGAGTTTTTCTATTAAAACTCATGTGTCTAATTGATAATTGCAAATTATCACACGCTTTTCAGTGAAGGAAAACAGCGTGAGGAAACCTGCATATCCCTAAAGAATTCTGGAGATATGTAACCTACCAATCCATACATTGGAGCAGCGTGGTAGGTCTTAGCTCCAACCCTTCTCCCCAGAAACGGCGAGACCTATTCCTAGCAGTGGGATTGTAACAGGCCGTTACTTTACTATTTTTTTATTTTATTCTTTTAATTTAAATAATAAGCAGCTTTCCATATAAACTTGCAGTTTTAATAGTCAAAAATTAAATTGTCCAACAGAGCTAACTGCAATATGTCTCAACAATCATCATATTTATTATCAGTAGCATATTGGTTGAAAAATTTATACCTACTATTTATATCAACTTACATATCTTCTGTCTTCTATATAAAATTACATGGTCTCCACTAGAATCACCTACTTGCGATTAGTTAGAGAGAAAAGTGCAACCCAATTCTTTGTCGATAACCTTTCCCGGTCCATTGTTGCCGTAAGTACAAAAAGCAAGCTGATGCAACAATTATAACAATTCGCCCTTATTTTAAAGCAAAACATCTTGAGATTTCTTCAGGAAAGTAAGAGGATATCTGTAATAGTTGATAGAAATTTTAGGATATGTATAACCCGCACTTACTGGATAACAGAGACGGTTTAAAATTCGCAATTTTTAAGCCCATATCAAGATTTTCATAAGAGTGATATATAAACTTGTGATCACTTTAATGTTTACTTTATGAAAGGGTTATAGGTTTGCCAAAAGTAATTTCTACGCTAGCAATAAAAATCATTTAATAATTGTTCTGAAATAGGAAACACGTGCTCAGTTCTACAGTGTGTGCTACAGTTTAAAATTACCAAAAAAAAGCGTAATCTATTTATCAAGCACCACTCATACATATGTTCACATACAACATTATTCCGTACTTGGATGATAGCTTTATAGTCGACTAGGCCCCATAAGCTGACCCTGAACCCACTGGATTATCTGGCATCAAATACATTTCGGCAGATGGTCGCTTAAAGTATGTGATAAGTTAGTTTTTTATTACAAAAAATGATATTAGGTAGTTAGCGAAGGACGATCAAGATCTTACTTACCTGCCTTCTTAATATTTTTGTGTATTCAATAACGCATATAAAACCAAAATATTAAATTTAGCTTTAAAAAATACGTAAAATGTAATACTCTGTGAACATCGAGATATAGTACCGGCAGGTTTTCGGTATACAGTACACATTTTCTACGAAAGTTCTAAATCAATGGTTTAGAACCCCTGCGGAAGTTCCAAAACTCCTGGATGATTCTAATGACTAATTGGTTATATGACTGTGACTAATAATCACAGTGGCAGAATGTCACGGAGTTTTTGGTGTACCTATACTTACGGTAACTTGAGTCTCTTAAACTCTTCTCGAAGTCTCTGACTCTGACCCCAAGAAGTATTTCGAGGGTGGTGAATTTGAGGCCAACAAAATCTTACATATCCGAAATAAAAGTCGATATAAACTACAGAAAAAAGTGGATGATAAACGAATAAATTCCGAAGTTTTAAAGGTGACAAAACTGCTCTTGGAAGGTTGAGATTTGGTTTGTAGCGTTATATGTATCGAAATTGTTCTGACTTATCCTCAAAGCGTAGGTTTAAGGCAGCTCTGATGCTTATCACCTTCATTCTTGAATAGGGAACTTATTAAAAGTTACCACACTAATTCTTCTTATTGCGGCAGTATGAACAATAAATTGATTCATAGACATTTAGACATTATCATCTTTATGATAGATTATTATTAAAAATTTCATTATCTATGATAAGTGATAAGAAAATCCGCAGCAATGGATTGAGTAGTAAGCAATTGCATATTTTTTAATAAAATGAAATCCCGAAAAGTGAACACTTTCATTGCCTTCAATATGTCCATTCACAAAATGTGAGGGAACGCTAAATAAAAATTCCTTATAAAATGTTTAGGCGTCTGATTGAGCGCCTTATTTCGGTTTCGGCGCCTCAGACGTCCATGTAGTAATAAAACCAGTTCGAATCGGTTCGTCGAATGGCCTCTATTTAAGGAACACCCGCTGCGTTCTTATCGGGCCTCTGAGTCCTGTGTCGGGTTCCTCTTATTCCCCACTAAACCGATTTGATGTATACGTAAAATATATGATACGGATTCCTTATCTCACAGTGTTTTCATTATGTTATATTATATATTAAGTAGGTAGAAATAATTGAGTCAAACACTATATTAACTGAATATATTTACCGTAAATAGTTTATAATTACAACAATTTTTATAAGCTTGCATGAAGGTTGCATCTTGCAAGTTATATTTGACCCACTTCCTGGGGTCCGATTAAGCTGAAATTTATCAGATTCTGACTTAACTGAGGATGAGAATAAATGTTTATGTTATCATAATCGGCTCTAAATAAATAAATAAATCTCCGTTATCCGAGACCTAAAGCTGCTGTCAGGATTCGCTCCTGACAAGGAAACTCCTCAGCGGTTATATTTTTTTTTTACATAAGAATATACATAATTATAAAACGATAGGTGATTAGTATAATAGACAAAGTAGGAACCGACATAAGCATTGCCATTACAGCAGTTTAAAAATACTGTTAAAAATAGGCTGATACAGATAGCTTACTATACTGTTGAGGATTACTTAGATGATAAGGATGTGTGAATAAAGCTGCGTTTCTACCTTGTACAAGACAGTAATGACTAAATGTAACTAGTTATAAGATTTATATTTTAAAAAGGGCAACTGCCGAGTTACTTGCTGGTTCTTCTCGGTAGGAACAGCTTTCCAAAACAGCAGTAAAGGTGACTATTCAAAAGCACTTGTTCACAAGTTTACTCGAATAAATAATATTTTGTTAAAGGTTTTTTTTTAATTTGTCTTTTTCCAATTATATATGAAACCCATTTTTCTATTGTGTAAATCGGGAATAATAATAATTAAGACTAATAACTAAGAATCTGGATTTACGAAGACGTTTAGGGGACTATGATTACGTCGAAAATACGTTCATTTTCAAAAGTCCCTAACGAACTCTAAAAACAATTATTATTTGTATTAATTCATTATGCCGTCTTAAATTAAATAAACTCTTTTAATTTAAAGCTGACCAAAATTTTCATGAACAAACTAACAGCCTATACTGATTTATCATTTATCTATATGTAACTAATACAACTATAACCGGACTGTCCGGAAAGCAACCGGATACTGGGCGTGATACCCGTCATATAATTAATTCACACTTTATTGATAGAGTTTTTAAATGCTACTTCCTGTGGCTTATTTCGGTTGCTAAAATGAATTATTCATATATTAAATGAATCTGATTATTATATCTCTTTTCAAAAAGTGTTCTATTTTAGCTATTATAATATGCATTAAAATATTTTTGTCATCACTAAAGATTTTTATATGGCACATTAAATATATTAAAGTGCTTTTTGTTATATAACGAGTCTAATAGATAAAAGAAATGTTAGTCTTTATAAAAAAGTTATATCTTTTAACAATCTATTTTTAACTATTTTAATTTTTAAATTAATATAATTCTACTAGTACTAAATACATTTAGTGCAATGGTTTTTTAATATCAACAAAGGATGCAAAATATAAATCCATTGCGCGTACAATACCAAATACCGAACTTCTATAATACGCTATAAGGAAAATTCCATACAAATAAAATAAAGTACCATTGCAGTAATTTATAGATGTCATCAACAAATTTCTATGTAACCTAAGCTTTTTTGAATTATTGAAAGAAATTGCTGCATTGTTGTTTCTTCTGCTCGATTCTATTATATTATTTTTGTTTCATACTTTACCAACTGTTACCCACATAGGTTGGCCTCTTTCTATAATAAAATATCTTACAAACCGTAGGATTTGACTTCAATATCTCGATAGGCGTGTATAAAACATGTCGTTTGGCTTTTGTCGGCCGAACTTGCCTTGAGTCAGGGTGTGCCAATGACTCGCGGGCCTTGAAGTCGTAGTAGACAGAATTGGGGCCTCACTACGCCACGTCTACGTATTCTGTTTCCATTCGTTTATTTTCGTAATTTAGATAAAAATTTATAAAATTTTAGCTTTATGATCTATTTAAGATGTTTTGTTAAATGTCTTGTATGTGTATAGCTTTTAATCAAAACATGAATGCCACATTGAATGGAATATTCAGAACTTTTACCAACAAAACTTATTATCAAGTAATACACCGAATTCACATAAAAGTCTGCATGTTTCAACGTAATAGATGTTAAACTTCCATTTTGTTGAACTTTAATCGGAAATTATAAAATATACATAGATTGTAAATTTTAAAATATATAAATACTGCCTCAGATAGAGTCACATTTTTAAGCGTACTGTCATCGTGATGAATTCAGGATAGATAATTTTTAATTTGTAAGAAAGTTTATAAGTCCGTTCGTGTAGTGTAAATTTAACTTTAAGTATTTATTTATATACTATGTTGTACAAAAAAGTATTAAATAAATAAAATAATAAGGCTACTCAAAATAGTTTGTCTACGTAGACGAATTCACGAGAAATAGCGTAGAAATCTAAAACAACATCGTTGATCCGAGATCTAAGGAAGATGATCGGTGTCAAGGTGTTGAGGAGATATTTTATATCAATAGCAATGTTATACTTCACACCTTTTTGTATTCTTCTTTAACCGATGAACTTCCTCTGCTGGACATAGGACTCTTCACGGGATCCCCACACGAAAGACCAACATAACATAAATGTTGTCCAATACCAGTAAATAATGCACAATATTTTTATTTTATTTTAGAAATTAGAAATAAGAAATTATTTATTTGTTCAAAACAGTTGTGATATACATACAATGTTTACAAAAGCTTATTGATGCCTTGAATACACTTTAAATGTCACCACTAGCAACCAAACTAAGCCTAGCTTGTATTTTTGGTTACTAGTGCCTTCCATTGTCATATATACTGCATTCCATTGTAATAATATTAAGCTACGTAAAATTAAGACTAAAATAATATTAAGATAAAGCACATACTCACACACAATTAATTAAATTGTGTGTGAGGTGTTTGTGAGAATTTTAAGTGTGAATTTTTGTGAATGTGAGTGCGTGTATAAGTGAATCTTTTTTCTATCTATCCTATGTATGTGGTGTTGGTAAATGAGTCTTGTTAATTTATGGGATTTATAAAATATTCTACTTTTGATTTTATATATATTTTTTTATTTATTTGGTTTAGTTACATTATAGATTTTACTTTATAACTATATTTATAGCAAGACTAAGGTAAGTATCTGGAAGAACTGATGATATTTTCCATGTTCGCCATTAGTGATCGGCGGAACTTTTTATATTACACGTCATTTTGAGGCCTATATAAAAGCGGTCTGGTAAAATATAGTTTATAATTATCAGTGACGACAATGACAAACGAAAACGTGATTGAGTGGGCGATATCTTTCACTTAAACAGATCACTAATTATATTATTATATTATATTATATTAGCCTTTATTATGTGAAGTGTTTTTTGTTTTATTTACAATATTTTTATTTTTTTACTCTTTAACATTTTATTTTCAGTTTGCCCTTTGACATAGGCCTCCTCCAGAAACTTCCAAATTCTTCTGTCACAAGCCTTCTGTATCCACATATGACCTGCGATCACTCTTAGATCATCCTCCCATCTTAGGTAAGGCCGTCCCCTTTTTCTTGTAATTCCCCGTGGGTACCACTCTACTATATCTCTATTCCATTTTGACAATGTTTCTCTCATCATGTGGAGATGGGTTATCTCCATTCCTGTTGCATTATCACACTTATTACATTTGGGGTGTTTATTTTCTTTTTAATATTAGTTACTCTAACTTTATCACTTAGTTTCATTTTCAAGATATTTCTCTTCTCTTCTCTTTGACATGCCTCTAATTTCTTAAGTTTGTTTTTGGATATGGGCCAAGTTTGACAGCCATAAGCTAAGATGGGGATGATGCAGGTATTCATTAATTTTGCTTTATCTTGTAAGCCTATTTCTCTTTCTTTCATTATAGACTTAAGTGACCAATATCTTTGCCATGATTTATTTATCACTAATTATCACCACTAATTATATAGATGATTTTTAATACATATAGTATGTCATAGGGTATGTTGAACATATCAGACTTTATAATAGGGTAGCAGTGACCTCACCAACTTAACTTTTTTTCAATGCCCTTTGTATAATAAACCTTTTCAATCTGTTGCTATCGAACAAAAATTGCGTTCAATAATAAAAATTGAGCTGTTAATGTGGTGTGGTATATAAACATCTAAGGTTAAATTGTTCCAAATTTCATCCAAGTTTTAAATCTCTTCAGCGTTTCATTTGTTTGGGTTCCCTGGCAAATACTGGCATTCAGTCTAGGCCATTCATGCGTCAATATTTTATGTCTAGGCGTAGATAAACAAATATTTCGTCTTTGAGATTACCTGGACAAACGAGAACAATTAATATTTTATTTATTTAAAGTACTTACGACTCATCTTAAATATAAAATTTATTTTTTCAGTTTCTTCTTTTTGTGAATTTAAATTATGCTAAATATCACTAAACTCCTTGAGAGGAAATTATTTCAACAGGGATAAAAAATTTAAGCTTTACGTAATTTTACAAGAAATCTAAACATCATCATTCTCCTGCCCTTATCCCACTCTAAGTGGGGTCGGCACAACATGTTACAAACATGTTGTCACATGATTTGGCTACGTATTTTACGGCCGGCCGCCTGCCTGACGTCAACATACCTTAGTCGCCTTTTACGACACCTCGGTAAGAAATGAGAGTGGTCTATTCTATGCAGCCGGATACCACACGGCACATACTTAGTCGCCTCTTACGACACCTCAGTAAGAAAGGAGGGTGCTCTATTCTATTCTGCCGGATACCACACGGCGTAAGTCAAGAAATCTAAACATCTTTATAAAATTCCTGGGATATATATAACCTGCCAGTCTATATAAACTATTACAGGACTACTTTGCTATAGTCCGCATGTGTTAAGCGAATATATGTAATGCTAAGTGTATGAAGCAGGCAAAATTCACGTACCTTACAACGTGCAGGACAAGTCACCACACGTATCCCAAGACGCCTCCACCAGCAACAATGCACACAAGCAATACACGCAACCACCACCAAAATCTCTACGATCGTTTTGCCCCGAAACCAAAGCATCTTCAGGGGGACCGGCTCCACAACAAAATCGTAATGCTGCCAGTTTACATTGAAGCAACCAGTTGGGTTGAAGTTCAAATCCTTGTTCCAAAGGATACAGAGGTTCCAAAGGTCCTTGTCAATTATATGGCCGCTACTTTATTTGTGGTTCATATTTCGAATGAATAAAAATTAAAAATGATAACATCAGTCACATATAAGTAGAGCCTGTACTGTTTAGTCGGTAACATACAATGTTTCAAAAGAAAAACACCGACATACACCACACCTATACATTACTAGTACATTCTAGGTACTTCGTGATGGAATGTGAAGTTATATTGAATATTGTTTTCATAGCCAGCGACAGTCACTTGCAAAAACAAGGAGTAGCAATCTTATGGCAGTATAAGGAATATCACGAGATAATTAATGGAGAGCTATTAGTTGTTGAATATCCACAGACAGGGCCAACTCTATGCAGACGTTCTTTTCCCAAGGTAGTGGACTTCCATTCATTGTATAGGTTTTTCTGATAACGTAATAAAATAAATGACTTTACATATAAAACTCGACGAAAAAGGACATTTCCTTAGTTGTCTACTGTGTTTTATATATAACTAGCTATGCCTGTGGCTCCGATCGCGGTGAAATCAGTCAGTCACAATATTTTTCCCGCGTAAATCCCGACCCCCCAGGAATTTAAGAGTAAAAAGGAGCCTATATATTACTCCACAATCTCCTTTATCAATTAGTGAAAGTTGCATCAAAATCAGCTTTGCTATTGCGTAAAATTTAATATTATTTACCTAAACCTTCCATAAGAATTGCAATCTTTTAATAAAAAACGTACAAAAATCCATTCAGTAGATTTTGAGAATCGATCACATCCAGACAGAAAGCTTTTGGGGATTTTGTTTTATACTATGTTGGTGTAGATTAATACTTGAAAAGTGTGATTTGAAGTTAAAAGTACCTTATAAGTATAAGGCTGGATGTGTTAGGAATAGAGTTATTATATTAGAGTATAGAAGCTATAGAAAAGCCTGTAATTCAGAGTGGCAACATAAATAACGAGAGGGAAGATGAAAGTCATATACTTACCTATGTTTAATCTCACATAAAAAGAGAGATAAATAGATACAGTCATTTGCTTTCTGTTTATTCTAATGGGGTACATTTTGTGTTCCCCACTCTGGTATAATAATTCTATGGCTGGCGGCAATTTAGCGTTAGGCAAACGATATACCTAGTTTATGGTATGTGCTTATAACGCCTGTAACTACAACCTGTTAATGTGATATTTGCTGATTCTTCTACTTTGAATTTATTTTCCTTGTTGAAACTAGAGCAAATGTTGACAAATCGTCATTATAAATAGTCTATTATATAATTAATTTTATTAAATACTATCGGGTTGGCAACGCGTTGCTGTGGCTCAATTTAGTTTCTCAAACTGGAACTGTTAAAAAAAATGCTCCAATCAACACAAAATTTCGCAAGATTAACTTCTAAGTCAATCTATAGAATGACTGAAAATTTCATTAAAATCGGTCCAAACTAGTTCAGAGTTATTAAGGAACAAACATACTATCTCTTATTTATATATATTAAGCTTGTAATCTCAGCCGAAAATAATATGCAGATACTTGAAACTTTTGAATGTGGTTGCTGAAAAATACAGTTTGTTTTGTAGTTGCCAACAGGCGATATCATATCATGAACTATATCGTTTTTCGAGTAGAACGAAACATATGGTAGGGCGTGGTGGAGTTTATTGACCGAAAACACGGAGACAACTTAGACGGGCACTATTTCCTGTGGGGCAAGGGGACGGGGCATGCGGCGGTAGTTCGCACGACCCTGCAATAAGTTTTAATTGACTCGACCGTTCGGCTGCCGCAGGAAACTGCGGCCACGGTCGATGCCTACGGTGACCTTTCTGTACGCTTAATTCATAAGCCACATGACCTATACGCACTTGTTACTCTTCAATTAAACCATAGAATAAGATAGATAAATATATGGGACAAAAGTAAAGTAAATTGATATAATCCGCGATAAAGTAAATAGAAAATATGTCTACTGCTAAATGTAGATTGGACTATCCGTTTTCGTACCCGATATATTCGGATGCAGGATTCGTAAAAACAAAGGCACAAATCTCCACCACCGCCACCACATACACAAGCTCTACACACGTTCACTATCACAAACTCAACAATCGTTTCGCTCCGCTAGCGACGTATCATCTAATCATATTATAAAAGAGAATCCCTAAAAGCTATCTGTCTTATATGTGATCTATTTTGTCAAGATCTACTGGACGTATTTTTGTACGGTATTTTACTAAAGATTGTGCGATTCTTAAGAAAGGCTTAGGTTCATAGTACATTACGGTTAAAATCCTCCGATGTCGGTATTTACGGAAAATCTTTGTGACACACTGATTTCCATGCGGACAAAGCGGCGGCTGGTAAGAAAAGTTAAGTAGTTAGAAAAAGTTGTTAGGCGGGAATCGAACTCACAACCTACGCAGCTCAAGGCGGAAAATAATCGTGACAGTAATACAACAATAGTAAACATTTAGAATGTCTGAATGGAATGGCTTTTGCAATACAAGTTTCAAATTACTTTTTTTAAGAACACCTTTTTATTCCAGTAGAAAAACAGTTACAGTTTCGGATTCAGAAAAATTTGTAGACATTGAACAAAAAAGGTAGCACAGTAAATAAAAACGAACATTTGTTAAGTCATCAACCGTGCAGACTCGCGGACGGAATATTGGAATATTCAGATTCAATCAAAATGATTTATTTTAGAGGTATCTCTATAACTTATAGAAGTAGGCGTTACTTTGCGGAATAAATATAAAAAAGTAATTATATAATTATTTTGCTATAAATATGTACGATATAGCAAATAACTCTATCATTACTTTTGTAGGTATTTGATTTTGAGGTACTTTAAGAAAATACGTTTTTCAATTTGATAAGAACACTATAGAAGTATTGTAAGTATATTCTTACCGAAATATATTTGTATAATTGAATTAATTTTTATTCGATCGCAATATATATACACTTTTTTACATACCAGCATATCCATAATTATATTATAAATACGCATGTCTGTCTGTCCGTTCGTCTAATACATTTTCATGGACTATGTCGCTGGATCAATTTTGCTGAATTTACACATTTAAGGATTTATATATTTAAGGATTTATGTATTTGGAATATAGGGCATAAATATTCCCGGTTTTTCTTTAGGTAAAAAATAGTGCATAAAGCTATTTCAGTGTGTGTAACAGTATTTGTGAGTACAACTTGTAATGAAACTAGTTTAAAATATAAAATTTGGAACTTTTTTATTCGAATTCACAATTACATTTCAGTAATTAATTTGTGAACATTAAAAAAAACAATAATTTAATTAATGATATTTTAAGGCTATCCTAAGCTAAATAACATTTCCATTTTTTTATATAAAAATGTTTTTTCCGACTTTGTTCTTACTGGCTTCTCCGGCTGAATTCCATTCCACGTGCACGGATAGTGATGTCATCGCTCTTTCTCTACGATATTTACTGTTATAAAACGCAAAATAGATGTTAAAATTCGCGAACCAATACCTCCAAATCATTTATATATAATATAAGCAATATTTGTGTTATGCTTCTTATTTTATATTTTCATACTTACGTTATATAAAAAAATCTAGAGGCGCAACTAACTAAAATAAATTTTAAAGTATCCACCTGGAAGAGTTCAACAGTTAATCCGGTAAGGTAATATGTATCTAAAATTTTCTATAATAGTCACTTCTGTTAAAATATTGAATACTAGTTGCACTCTAGATTTCGTATGCGTTTAGGTTTTTTTTTAAATTTTGTGTAAATTTTCTTTCTTCCTGTTAACTGAAGGAAAAACGAGAATTTTTTATCATATACGAGTATGTGGCCCTGATATATTTTAAGCTTCAATTGTACTAAAATTCATCACTATTGTTCCAGCAAAAAAATAAAAGAATGACTTACCTCTAGATAGACAGATTTTAGCATTCATAATATTAGTTCAAATTTTATTAACGGAGACTATTAATATTAATAAATATATGAGACATTTACACACACGGCTGTCCGTCCCCAAAGTGAGTCACTTAATACCTACTTGTGTTATGGGTGACACACACAACTGGTAAATATATACATATATAGTTTTAAATACATACCTAAATACAAATTTAACTCGAAGAACCGACAAATTGTTTATAGAATATGTTTGCCATCGCGGGAATCGAACTCGCGACCCGCAGAGCTGAAGGCAGGGTCATTGCCAACTGCGCCAACGGGCCAAATGTTCTACTTGACAAACACTCTGCGGCAATCAAGTATACGATTGTGAAATTTCCACGCGCCTCTTCTATTGTGAAAATAAGCAGTCGTCACGATTTGATCAAATCGTTGCCCCACTTTTTGCAATGACAAAAACACGCGTCGCATTCCTAGTGTGCAGCGTCGACTCACATATTATAAGCATAATAACGTTTCAATTACGCTGCTACAATCGAGATCAGCTGATGTGAAAACGGCCTTTGCATCCGGCTTAAGTTTAAACAGTTCAACTTGCTGCTTTTTATCAATTCTATGAACGAAAAATAAAGTCGTTGTTAACCCCAGAAACAATGTTGTTAAATGATGTTTAAGTTTTACTAGTCTAAAACTATGTATTCACAATGCCCTTTCAATTTGGAAAAGAATGGCATTTCTTAATATTAAAAAGAAAAATTGTATACGTTCGTTATTTAGTGTTGCCTACAGTAACGCTTAAAATATAGAATATAGTGTTTTTTTACAGGGCGAAACGATTATGACATTGTAATGGTGATAGTGTGCAATGCTATTGTTATATTTTTAGTGGTTAGTAGTGTTTGAGTTTTTACGAATCTTGCATGTATGTGGTATGAAAACGGATAATACACTTTACTTAGAAAAATATTTCATGCGTTGCGGGTTCAATTCCCACTGAGTGCCAAGTAAAAACAATTTGTTGGTTCTGTCTGTTCGAGTCTGGGTGTATTCATGTATTTATATAAACTTATATATGTATATTTACTAGTTGTCTGTCACCCATAACCAAGTATGCTTAATAAGGGGATGAACGATCGTGTGTGTAATAGTCCCATAAATTAATATATATTATTCACAATACAATTTATATGAGTTTGTTATTATTATACATGTTGTTGCCATCTTTACTAAATATTGCATTTTAGTAAAAAAATTTGTTGCATCATGTATGTTAACACTTATTTAATGTATAATATGTTGTCGATGGTATTATAAAAAAAAAGTTTCAAAGCAAAGTTTGAATTGCAACGTTATAACAATGGCGTTCGGAGAATGTAGAGAATGTATTCCAACAAGTGTTGGCAGTTTGTACACATATATCCTTGTTAGCTATGGCTGTTAACATGAATGCCGGTTCAGTCGCCCCGCGCCCGGCCGGCGGCGAAGCCCCGAGTCGTGACAGACGTATGTTACTAACTAATGGCAAAGAAAAGAATGCCGCCTTCCATTAACCGATCCAGTGCGATTGTTGGTTTGAACAATTTGCACGCGCGAACCGAACTTGTCTCAACTGTGACTATAGCGTTATTCGATACAACATCGACACGCTTTACTTTTTACAAATTATTTGAAGAGATTTCTCAATGTCATTTGTTTCCTTGTCGAGTGACTCAATAAAAACGTGTTCACGTACTAAATTGCCCTCAAGAGTCAATGATACAACTTAGTTTTCCATTTCTTATTTTATTACAGAAACGATATCTGACAAGTAAATAAATATCAAATGTTTTATCTCAATGCAATATAACTTAGATTTACAAAGGGTTTCTAGGAATAAACGTATAGATTACATATAGACATCAGAACTAATCTGACTGCAAAATTTTCACATTAAGTAGATAAGAACTGGTGAAAAAGGTTAGGATCAGTAAAACAGTCTAATACTGCCCCTTATAAGGGCAAACGCTTCCTATCTTCCTACAGAAAAAGATATGCTCCTTTAATCCACTAATAGTTTATATATATCGCAGAATATTATTAATACTACCGTACATCTGGGAAAAAACGTCCTTTCTCCGTAGAAATATCATTTGCTCCTCCAATGTGGATTAAAGGATTACATATTATATCCCAGAAAGTCTCTAGCTTCAATATTGTATATAAGTAGGCAAAGGTCTCCACACTCGTTACAAAAAAATATTTGCTTCTACAAAGCGAGTTAGTAGGTTACATATTATGTCCAAGGAAGTCTCTGGACATAAGGTCGTATACTGCCGTATGAAATTGAAATGAAATTTTTATCAAAGGAACTATACAAACTATAACTGGACAAAGGCCTCCTCTCTTAGAAAAATATATGCTCTATATCATACATATCGAATCTCTAAATATAAGTAGGTTTTACCACAATATTTGCCATCATAGTAGAGTGCATAATGAACTGTAAATTTTAATTACTCAGAAGCACGATTTCTATTGAAAACTACAGATAGATAGGTACAGTAAGACAGATGTCTTATCATCTATCATCAGGGTTTTGTTATCATCAGGCCTGCGAACTTTTGCTAATAGTCTCGCGATATCACTAGCAATCGCTGCCTCGCACAGTTAGTACAATCATTTTATTGAAGGGAGTCTATAATGAGGATATAGTTAACCGTTATAGATTATAAGCTAAGACATCCAGTAATAAAAATAGATCGTTTTGTTAGACGCCGAAGCAATTAGCGAAGATAGTGCCATATGTAACGTCGCGCTCCGTGGGGGTGGTGAGTGGTGATCTACGGTCCGCACATGGAGACCACGCGACACGGTTACAGAGTAAATAAAACGAACAGAACCGTTACCATTATACATTAAGGGGTTTTATATTTACAATAAAATTCCGAGTCATTTTAACTCCATTATCTAAATAAGTATTTTAATTGTTTTTAGTATTTTTTTTAAGGAATAGAATGGCAAAGAAGAATACAGGTTACCTTAAGTAATTACCGCCCACGACGTCTAGTGGAGCGAGTGTTCGGCCAACCTTTAAAAAGAATGAATGTACGTTTTTTTAAAAAAAAGAGAAACTTTTTTTTCAGAATAGAATCATTTGAAATCTAATAAAAATCATTTTTGTAGTTCAGTATATAATATGAAATATTTAAAAGTTATAGAAAGGTCAGAATTAAGATACATTCATTAGAGGTTATGGAAAAGAGAAATATTAGGTATACATTTTCGGACAGATTAAGGAATCGACGTTCTGTATGGTTTCTTTAATCATGTGACACAGCGCCAAGAAAAAATGAACCAGGCATAAAAAGCGTGGAGCAGCACCAGGCGTGAGAACATCGACACGTGGCCGACCGCGAGCTCATTCATGCATTTGATTCATAAATTGTACGCGCTAAGGGCATGCTCATTGTTGATTATTCGCTCATGACCCCGCCACAATAGATGCATCTGAATATTGCAACTGTGCCGTGTGGACTGTTACAATGTAGCTCACAACGTCATAGCATGCGTATCGTATATCGTATCATCTATCACTTGATTGCGCTGTTGCAATAATAACGTCGTATGTTATACTTTGTCAGTGAATTCCGCTTCATAATAGTCATAAACATACAGAGATTTCGATAATTAGATCGATTATTTTAATGGTATTACCCGATTATAGTTTTTTTGCCTTCCAAATACTTAACAACTATAGTTTTATAATACGCAAGGGTACTGGGAGGATAATTTGTAGAATTAGGCGTTACTTTGGGAGATCCATATATATAATAGTAATAATGAAATTATTTTGCTATAATCCGCGAAATTAAATTTAAATTTTTCCAAATTTAATCGAAGATTAAGCTAAATGATTTCATTATTGCTTTTGGCACTGGGAGACTTATAAAAGCGTGAATTTTCATATGTTTATGTATTGTAAAATTTACACACTTTCGAATATTATATAACAGAAACTTGAATCCAAATACAGATTGACCAGAAGAACTTAAAAAGGACCAAGTGAAATTGAATTGTACCTAACTCATATAATTTTGTTGGGAATGAGCATGCAATCTTTTGTAGCCGATTGGCGGCTTCGGCGCCCGCTATAAATCAGGGTCGATTGAGGTCGGGCCGGACGCGAGTTGTTATTTGTAAAATTGCGTGTACATTATTATGTGTTTAGGTGGAATATGATAATTGCAGGAGGCGCCGTAAGCTGACACCGACTATGGGATTACAGAGCGGTCGACTGTCGAGGCCACGCGATGAGTACCAGAACTGCGCGCCCGCCCCTTCCACGTCTTATATTCCCCTCGTACATACTTTGGAGTTACTAGAATGAGACTAATATAGCTAATAGACATGCGCTCTATAGATATCTATATCTAAATTTATACATTTATTGAGGTCTGGCGTTATGCGCCCATCATACAAAATATACAAGATAGGGATTTTAGTGACGTTTTATTCCTTTGATACTTTCCCTATATTAGCCGTGTGGTATCCGGCAGAATAGAATAGACCACCCTCCTTTTTACCGAGGTACTTACCTTACCTACTTACCTTACTACTTACCTTTTATATCCATATTACATCTAGACATCGGTGGTATTCGGCAGAATAGAATAGACCACCCTCCGTTTTTACCGAGGTGCCGTAAAAGGCGACTACGGTATGTACCGTGTGGTATCCGGCTACGTAGAATAAACCACCCTCATTTCTTACCGCGTCGTAAAAGGCGACTAAGGTAAGTTGACGTCAGGCAGGCGGTCGGTCGTAAAATACGTAGCCAAATCATGTGACAACATGTTTGAAACATGTTGTGCCGACCCCACATAGAGTGGGATAAGGACAGGAGAATGATGATACCTTCCCTATATTAAAAAATCCATTGTGAGATCTTTAGTTATTGTAATCAAATCGATTTTTACAAATACCACACGTTCAGTGACATGTAATTTCTCGTTTTAAGGTGATTTTTAGATAAACTTGACATCACGTGGTGCAGTTAGTGAGATATATTTTGTTTGATAGATCCACTAGATAGATTGCAGACTCTTATTGTTTAGTTATTAGGGACTCATTTTAATGAATATTAATAGTAGCTTTCAATGTCACTATTAGACTTATAGAATCATCAGGTCGATTGTTAGAATACCTAATTACATTTCTTATTCTAAAAGCTACAAAAGAAATAATTTTCATCCGTTAACTTGTGAATTACAAATAAATGAACAGTGTGATATTTTCTTTGAACTCTGCTTCTTCAAATATTCAATATATCCGTTCATATAGTTTACTGATATAATGGGTTGAATCGAAAATAAGCAAATGTAAAAAAATAATATTGAAATGGGCATAATCGTAAAGAAATGGCAAAATTTTTAAAACAATATTCCAAAAATGTGGTCTAAATTACAATATTATATAGCAGGAGCGTCAATATCGACCGTCATTAATTTGGCATTTTACGGTTAAGTGCGTTAAACAACAAACTTTTCGTATTATTAATGCAGTTTACCTGATTATTAGGGGTCACGATGACATGCATGAAACTGTTTCTTTTTTCCTCGAATAAGACCTGATTAACATTTAAAAAGCATCGGCGGGAAGTCAAACCGACAATTACAAGGGAATGTTACCCAATAATGATAACAAAGCTATTATGGCACCTATGAATAATGCTTTGATATTAGAAATTAACATAATATTTTTTGTCGACTCCTTTGGAGGTGGCCGCGGACAGGTACACGCTGAGGGTGCAGAATTCTTTGAATGGGCGTTATAAAATAATGTTACTGCATTCAAAATTCAACCTTCTTGCTGTGCAACAAGTTTTAAAAAGAATATAAATATTTTAAACTAAATGGAAAACAGCGTGATAAAAAATTTAGTGGTAATTTCTATCTTAGCCCACAGCGTGAAGGCCTTTAATCCTTTGTGTAGAGATGCCAAGGAAAGCTATGCTACTATCAATCAGCAAGGCGCCATTGAGGGTTGGTCGAGGTTCGTGAGAAACCGTAAACACTTACCCGCTTTATCTGATAGATTTTTTTTCCGTTCAGCGGCGGGTCCGGTCAATTAATGGATTACGCCGTTACTTGGTTTATTTTTGAAATCTACTAGCGCACTATAAGCATTAGAGGTAACTAATTTATATAGATGGGTTCGACAGGTAAGGTATTACGATAACGAAGTCTTAGTAAAATAATGCTTTCAATGGCCAAAAATTGTTTCCATGGAAGTTGTTAATTTTTTTGAATAACTGCTTCTTTATTTATCTTCCAAAGATAAGAAGGAAGGATTAATAGTTTAGTAGAATTTTGTATTGTTAAATGTGTTAACCGGGCAATCTCCCAATACATAGAGACACGTATTATTAAGTCTATTAGATCCAGAAATTTTTAGAATAAAGAAGCAATCAAAACTATGCATAATTAAGGAAAAACGATCAAGCTCTTCTTAAATATTTATCAATAAAATATTCTAATGATAGAGTATATTGTGTAATTTTTGATTATAAAGAAAATTAAAGGTAAATCATTGGTTATTTTTTTTATAAATGTCTATGAATTACGGGCAAAAGCTTCCCATGAGTGAAAAATGTTAAGACAACTGTTTTCGATTTATGCACTTTCAAACCCAGCTAAGTTTTGCAGTTAAACTTATTTTACTATTTAGTGAAGGAAAATACCGTGACGGGAAAAACGAGCTATGGAAGAAATCCTAGAAATGTTTTGGTGAGGAGGTGGACGCCACAAGCTATAACTGATAATATATCTGCGCTAATCGCAACTTTAATGTCATTGATGTATATTTTACGATTTATGATAAAAACTAGGCTAGCAATCTGTTATAATTTTAAAAATCATCCATAATCTTGCATAAATAGAATGCAATTTAAATAAAACTATTTAAAAATTAAACATGCTTAAACTTTTTCATGCCATCATTTTTAATACTCTGTAATATTAACATTAGATGGGATAGTATGGGATTTCTTAGACCAGACTGACCCGTTCGGATAGTACTGGTAAATGATGCTAGTTCTAAGCGTTTTAGAATTGAAGACAAATATTTGTCAGGACTTGTGCTGTGGGTATGCCGGTGCACATGTGCGTATAAAAAACTGTGTGCGTTGTAGTGTTGGGCCTCGGTGTTGACAGTACGCATAGCTGCGGCAAGGCGATGCGGCGCACCCGCGCCGTCGACCACCCCGTGCCTACGTGTACTGAACCGCCCTAGCGCTTGTCCCACTCAACATAATTTAAACAACATAAATATTATCATCAGCACAGTACAAATAAGACGAGGATTAACTATGACTGTTTTTTTAAATGTTAGAGTCTTTTTGTAAATTCATATTTTATGAGTGCGTTGTAAACTTTAGAATCGTACTCATTCTGACGAAATCTCAATATAGAACAATTCATATATTTTCTATTTACTTTATAGCGGATTATATTATTACTTTTGTATTAGGGATTTCCGCAAAGTAACGAATAATTCTATAAACGCTATGTCTGGTAAAAAGTGCTATTTTTTGGTTTATAGAAAAAATTATAATAACAACATAGGTTTACATCTCAGTGGATTATAAATTGATTGTATTGTGCATGAAAGAAGATCTCACACCCACGCTCGTGTGAAGTGTTTGACTGGCGCGTTATCTAAAGGAATCCCATCTAATTTAATAAATATTTAATTTAGGCGGAAAATGAAGAAGATGTGAGACATTCCAGGGTATCCAGCCGCAATCGTAATAGCGGGTAAATCTCTGATTAGATATCATCCCTGGGAACTGACAACAAATATAAACAGCCGTCACAATTTCGGCTCTTAATTTTTATGATCGCCTTTCTCATTTACTACGTAATATATCGCTTAGCATTAAAGTAATAATTGAAAAAGTTGTTTTGTGGCAAATTGCAATAAAGCGTAGTGTAGTGCCTGCAAAACACTTGAGTGTTAGGGAGACCCATAAATGGGAAGAATAAGAAAACAGTAGTTTTATTAGTTCCTAACGTGATGTCATGGCATTGAAATAAGGATTACAATGTATCGTACTCCACTGATTTTGACTTAGCTCAGTTTAAAACTAAGTGCATCGCACTTACATGTACACATATTTTAAATTACGCCGAACTTTAGATTTGATATTAACAAATCAAAGTAGCATTATTTATGTTAAAAATATAAAAGGAAAATCAGGATCTTCGACAGTACAGGTTAAGGTATTTTTTATTACGGTGTCCTGTTAATATGAGCGGTGCAATTGTCGTGTTGAACTGTCATAAATAATGCATATCTCTTTATTTATCATTGTTTGTTACTAATGTTATAAAGACGAAAGTGTATCTGATTGTGACGTTTTCACGTCTATTTAGCTCGAGGAATATTAATGAAATTTAACACAACTGTTTCTTATATACCAGGTCAATATATAGGATAATAAAAAAAATCTAAAAAGTATATAACGCTATTTAAACGCTAAAGTTGACGCGAATGCGGTTTTGTCTAATATTATATATACTTTTTCCTCAAATTCCTTAGATTAAATATTCCTCAGTTTATTTTATATTATAGAATTGAAAACTCTACATACAAAATTCATTTTCCCTTTTTAAGGGCTGCTTTTGGTTCTCTTATTCTCTTTGGTTGATAGATTGACACATTGCGACGCTTAATTGATAAATTTATTTAATTGATAGTAATTTGATACTGATTTTAATAATTATTTGATAATTTATAGAATTAGGCGTTACTTTGCGGAGATCCATAATACAAAGCTTTGCGATTTTGTCGTGGAGACTATCTCCTGATGATGCCTCTGTTGCGGGGTGAAACGACTGTTGAGTTTATGATAGTGAACCTGTGTAGTGCTTGTGTATTGTGGTGGAAGTGGTGGAGGTTTGTGCATGTGTTTTTACGAATCCTGCACGTATCGAGTATGAAAATACTGATAGTCCACTATACATTAAACACTATATATATTTTCTATTTACTGTATCGTGGATTATAGCAAAATAATTTTATTATTACTTTTGAATTATTTGATAGTTTGAGCACCCGCGGCCGTTAATATCGTACTGATTTCTAATTCATGCGATATTAAAAATATGGCCTAACTGCCGATGTTGCAAATGTATTCGTACGTGTCAACACACCCTTAAAATGTGAGCAATAGTATACAGTGGAATAGAGAAACAAAGGATCCTACCATTATATTTAGTTTAACGTGATAGATAGTTTAACGTTTTAGTTTTGATATGATTATTTTGTTATACTTATGTATAAATTTAATTAATATTATCAAAAAAATTTAATATGTTTATCTCGTCAGATAAGGCAAGATCAAACAAACTCCTGCTTTCTTTAAATTAATTTTTTTTTAAAGAGTGACGTACGATATAAAAGTATAGATTATTTCTGTTCAATATATATGATTTATAAATTTAAGGAGAAAAAACGCGACCCTGTGAAAGTTATTAGATATATCTATCTATCGCTGTCGGTAAACACGTCGGAATACTGTTTACCAAATGAGTCTCGGCTGCAAGCCATTCTCACGACCCAAAATTGGAAAAAACAAGAATCTAAGAATTTTAGAAACATTAAGTGCTTTGTCTTCATAAACACCGTTAATTTCAATGACAACATAAAGGAACCAAAATAGATTGTACATTACTTGGTATTTGAAGAATGTATTTATTGTTAAATTTTGTCCATTATTATTGTCTGTTTGTTACATCTGTTTCACTTCTTTATCGTTTAATACAAAAAGTAACATTGTTTTTAATTGATACGCAGTAATACGAAATTGTTTTATTAAATCTTTTTTTAATCGTTTTTTTACCCATAGGTATATAATTTTGCTATATACTATCCTAAGGATCTCTTCTTTTATTACATATTTCTACTCCGTGAGGGAGTAATTTCAAATTTTTTAAATCGTATTTTAAATTGTCATTTCAATTGGTTTTCTTCCTTTTTAACTATTTTTTATTACGTATTATAACTTATTTTTATAACTCCGGGACTATGTTTTTTTTCTATAATTTACAGATACATACAGATAGGATGTCAAATCATATTACGGAAATATATTATTATGTTCTAATAGTACAACAACGTTCCACCATTGGTTGACTTTATGTTAGAACAAGTGTTTTAGGGAAGACTGGGGAATGCGGTCACGGTAATTTTATCCTAAATTTAACCATTTTTCTGCTGTCCCAAATATTCTTAGTCCAAATAATCAGGAATTTGCTCTAAATATCGCGTTAAGTACCACTGAATAGGCATATTTATAACACAGCTAACATAGACATAGTTCACAGCTATGAAATCATACTATCTTTATCACCGAAAGATTATGACAGGGATGTATTTGGGAGAAGCACTTATCAATTTTTTGAATAATGAATTTGTGAGAGGGAATGGTAATATTTTAACAACAAATAATATTTTGATGAGACTTAAGAGATAACATTTTTACAAGTATGTATTACTTCTATGCGATTTTATTTCTTTTGTTATAAATATTTGGATTTTACTAGCAATAACTGTTGAATATAAAGTGGCGGCCTGTTACTATCCCACTGCTCGGCAAAGGCCTTTAGAAAATTACCTCAGGTTACGCGTATTCGATATAAGCAATAATCTAAATATATGCCAGGGGTTTATTTTTAGAGGTTTCCTCGCGATGTTTCCCTTCAGCAAAAAGCGCATTATGAATCAAACTATTCTTATAGAAAATTCACATGTTCTTATCCATACCTTGAATCCGCAAAACTACTAGCTGTCACAGATAGGACCAGCGATTAGGACTTTTAACTAAAATTAAATATATTTCAGTACAATACCTCGCCCACGAATATATATAAAATTAGTGCTAATTTGAACGATATCACAGCATTTACTTTTTCAAAAGTAACGGCATCGAGGCAGCCAATAAATAAATCTGGTCCTTGTAATTCTCACAGCTCGTCTTGTTGGTTGTGCTGAACCTCATTCCATTCAGCAGCTATCTCAGTCGTATATGTGTCAAGCCAGATAAGGCTGTCTTTGTCGTGAACTTTGAATATAACCGCCCCCGACAGAGGTTTCCGAGAATCGAGCTCGTTGCATTTTTTAGGATGCATTATAATTTGATCGGGAAATATTTATGGAAAGGGAGGCCGGACGCAGACTAGTCGAACGAGTCAATTACCAACTCTCTATGTCGGTCGCCTGAAAGCGGCGCAATGGGTGGTTATCTGAAGGTACACTGATATAAAGCTGGAATTTATGGGACGGAAATAAACGGAATACGAGATGGAATTTAACCTAGATGTACTTACTTTAGAAATTACAGTACAACAAATATTTATTTTATATATTATCATTATATCACTATAACTACTGTATTGACAGGCACTGTAAAAAAACTACCTCGCTATAATCCGCACGGGTTAAGCGAATGCATGCAAAGCTAATGCGTATGAAGCATGCAAAATCTACGAACCTTATACATGCAACGATTACGACGCATTACGATTTTGTCGTGGAGCCTATCCTCCTGATGATGCTTCGGTTTCGGAGCGAAACGATAGTCGAGAGTAGTTTTGTTGTAGTACCTGTAATATGGAATTCCGCAAAGTGAATGATTTATAGAAGCAGGCGCTTCTATAAATCATTTACTGTATTGACCTTTCAATTGAGATCTCTTTCTTTAATAACATAACCCATTAAAGCTCTCCATTTGAAAAATTTATAAAACAATCATAGGACCTGTCGTATTGTACGGATCAGATTGTTGGATAATGAAAAAGATGGAACAAAGAAACTCATCTTTCGACCGTCTTTTGCGTGCAAATGAGATGAGAATGTTTCGATGGATGTGTGACAAGATTGGATAAAATATGTATTGAGTATATAAGGCGAAGTCTGAAAATTGGGCCCATTACAGACAAGATGAGAAGTGCAAGATTCAGATGGTATGGACATATAATGAGGAATGAAAACCATGCGTCCATACGAGGGTTAAATATGAATGTGGAATGTGTCACATATCCAATGTGACTAAAGGGAAGTCTAAAAGAGATGGTTGGATTGGGTGAAGTGAATACATATAAAAGGAGTAGCGCCAGAGTTGACGAATGATAGTAGAGAATGGAAGAAAAAACTTGTACCGATTCCACTGAGAGTGGGATAAGGGTAGGAAGATGATGAATGATGAGAATGTTTGAGTTCTCCATGTTGAGGTTTATTGTGTTGGTTAATCAATATCTTTTATTTGCTTTGGTGACACAATATCGCATTTCACAAAATTACTTAGATATTTTTACAATATAAATTATTTTCTTACAAAAATATTTTTTCTTTATGTTGGATAGTAAATCGGACGAATCAAATTCGTAGCAGAGTGCTACGCTTGCTACGATTTTCGTAGCTTTATCGTACCAAATTGAATCAGTAACATCTTATACTTAAAGAGTTCTTCGAGCGCTGTTAAACACAATATAAATAAAATAAAAATGCTGATAACTTCAAAGCATTCCAATTTTATTAAACAAAAAATTTAATACTTGATAAAACGATTCCAGGCTTCTTGATATTAATATCCGCGCTGTTATTAAAATTATAGCATTGTAGTATTTAAAAATTGAATTATAATTTATAAGAAACATATCAGCTATATAAACTTAAAACGTCTTGTATCTCGTTGAATGCTTTATCGCGGATAAATATTTACATAAGCCGCCAGTTGCACTTGCAACAAAAAAATAAAACCGTTACTTTGATAATAAAATAAACATGTCCGAGCGCAAACGAGACGTCATAATCGTTTCTGCTGAAATGTCGCGAACATGAAGGAAGGGGGGAGTTTCCGGTGCATATGCATGACAATGAATGGACCCATTAATAGCACCGCAATGAATGAACGTAAACATGTGCACCCTCGAACCCGCTACCCCCCGGCTCCGGACACATGGGCGACTTATGCAAAAGGCCCATTCGGATTTCGGAGAATACCCTTTGCAAGCTTGACTGTGATGGCCACATGATGCATTCGTTGCATAAGCTGAGTTTAACTACCGTTGAAATTGATTTTACGAGGGAACAATAATTGTAGACGATTCTTAATATATTTGCAGGTTTTGCATTTGAAGGTTGCTTTGGCAACCTTTACAATGTTACAATCTTTTTATATATTCAACTAAAGTTTGACTGGCCCTTTGGCGCAGATGGCAGTGACTCTGCCTTCAGTTTCGGGGGGCGCAACTAACATTTTTTTTAATACATTTACAAGTATTTATTTTACATTATAGAAGTAGTTTATTTAACTGTTGTCTGCCAACCATAACAGAAGTATAATTTGCTTACTTTGAGGACGGACGACCGTGTATGTAACTGTCCGATATATTTAACAAAAAGAACTATATTTAAACAAGCTATTTAAATTACCCTCTATTTAAATTGCGTAAACTTCAGTAGCTTAAAGAGCCAGGGGAGAATATATGGGGAGTATGAAGGGCTACTTTTTATCTCCATATTTAAGGTCTCGATACGGATACGGATAGAAGCTGAAAAAGATACCTTGCAATACACTACATTCACTTCCAAAAATAATATTTTTCATGACTCAATACTCTATTTATCTAATATCATACTATAAATAAAAAATGAACTGCTAAATCATGAATCTGCGAATTTTGTTACTTAATTAAACAAAGTCTGTTTAATTTTAAACCGTGAAGATATTATACATTTATATTATATTATACAACAATTCCATCAGTCGAGATAGACAGTATAAAATAACAGAGAGTAGAACATTTAAATTCCATAGAAAAATATTAAGAAAGTGAAAAGAAACACTTGACGCATTAAAAACAAAGTTTTACACAGAATTAAATGGCACGTTATTTATTGTTGAGTTTAGAGTATAATATCGCATCCTGTTGTGTTGTCAGTGGGTAAGAAATACGGGTAAGGTAAACCTGATACCTGCAGTACAATGCGCAGGTTAAAGGCATGACGGCTTGTCGGGAACAGTGAATGCAGCAGGCCGTTATGCACTTGTTGTGAGTGCGACAAGTTGGCGCCAGATATCCGTATTCTATTGTCAAAGATGCGTTTAATTCTCTATTTTTTATCTACAAAACCTCACATCATTTGTTTCGATTTGAGGGAGCTTCCTTGTCTTTTGTTTTGGCGTCAGAATGTCTTGACATTTAAGGTAATGGACATCACTTTTCATAGCACAAATCAAGTTATTACGCTGATTAAATTGTCTCGAATATTGATCAGGAACTTTACTGTTTATAATGTCACTGGATGTTAAAATCGGTAGTCATCTTAGAATACAATTAAAGGAAGTACTTTCACATAACAAATAGATAAATTATTGCCGTTGGCGCAGAGGGAAGTAACCCTGCCACTGGGTCGCGAGTTCGAGTCCCGTCGAGGGCCAACATTTTCTATGAACAATTTGTTGGTTCTTCGAGCCTGGGTGTATATTTGTATTTAAGTATGTATTTAAAATTATATACGTAGTATATTTACCAGTTGTCCGTCACCCATAGCATTAGTATTAACCTACTTACTTTGGGGATGGACGACCGTGTGTTTAAGTGTCCCATTTATTTATTTATTGATCTTTCAATCTATTAATCTTTTAGGTAACTGATCTGATGCATTTTTGTCAAAGTAGCAGCCTTGTAATTTTTTTTTAATTCAATGCGCCCGTGTCAATTTATGACTGAAACTTAAGCTAAGTAACTTAAGAAAAGAAAAGATGTTCTCAAACTATATAAATTATGTATGTTAAAATTTAATAATTGAAAAATAGTACTTTGAATTCTTTCTATTGTAAAAAATTTTGAATTTCTTTCTCAAATCCATGCGAATGCATATGGACCAATGTCGTTTAAAATACGCGCACCAAAAGTCTCAAAGCAATTTCTAAAAGACGATATTTCGGTATCATAACATTAAATATGTTTGCATAACTTTATGTGAGTAGTTTATCACTACAACGACGGCCGGATGTAGCGCATCGATGGTCGGCTTATCGACATATATTCTAGGAAATTTAGTATTTTTTATAAGTAACAGGTTTATATTTAATTACAACCAGTCATATTGGCAACTAATACTTTCTAAGATGAGTAGTATTTAAGCCACAATAAAAATTCAGTGCCTTATTTTATTTAATTATTTACTAATAATAAAAGATAAGCTGTGATAGGCCAGCGGTGAGACCGTGCGACCCTTTCGAGGGGAACACGAGTTCAAACCCGGGCAGGCACCAATGAGTTTTTCTATTAAAACTTATGTGTCTAATTGGTAATTGCAATTTATCGCACGCTTTACGGTGAAGGAAAACATCTTGAGGAAACCTGCATATCTCTATTTCTGGAGATATGTGTAACCTACCAATCTGCATTGGAACAGCGTGGTAGGTCTTAGCTCCAACCCTTCTCAACTCTCTCAAGAAACAAAGAGAGGAGGCCTATTCCCGGCAGTGGGGTTATAACAGGCCGCTACTAATAAAAGTATACAAGAAATTACAGTTAAAAAGAAAACAATAACAAAGGATTACTTATCTCTATTATTAAGAGATATCTTTATACTTAAAAGGAGATCTCGAACTCGTATGTATTTTAAAAATATTGTGAAATGAAATAAAATATATATATTTTTTTAATATACTAATACTAATGACTTGTCATATGAGAGGACAAAGGCTTTAGAATCACGGTCAAAGCTTTGTTAATCACCACAAAATTATTGTTAAATACATTGTATATGTGAAAAAACAATCTTGAACTGTTCAAGTTACCTATTACTTTGTGTTACTTTATAAGTAAATATGGGTTAGAAGAACAAAATGTGCGAATACATGATTAGGCATTTTCAAATAACGGCTAATCGACCAGCCCGCATGCTTTATTATGAGATGACTTAATTGAGGGCACGAATAACTTCAATGCAATAACGAAAGCTATTCAGTAGCGGCAAACAGTGGACACGTGTCGTGGAATCGCCACAATTGCCTTGTGAAATGAAATAAGGGGTTTTTAATGAGCCCAATGGGGTACTATACGATGTGATTATTGTGCTACTTTAACTGTTTCACCATGATATTGATACTCTACCCGTATGCGGATTGCATAACGGCGAAAAATCTCATTTAAACGATCATTTTTAATATGAACAATGGTTATATTAGGAACACATCAATAATAGTTCAGTACTCATTTAATAACGATTTTACTAAGGTGTCATAGTTGATATCAACCTTATGTATATGTTTTCACTACTAATTGGTAATGGAGAGAGTACTGACCTTTTATAGTCACGGTTCGATGCCAGGTTGGATCGTTTGAAATCTTTTGTCATTAAATGTCTATTATTTAGAAAAAAAAATGATGTAGTGAGAGAGATGTATCGAGAGTTCTATTAAAAAATGCTGATAGATTTTCTTAGTAGATACCAAAAATTTGACAATATGGAGCTCTTTTTTTGTATAAGCCAATTCGAATTCAAATTCACAAGTGCTTTTGAAAGAGCTACCGAGAAGAGCCAGTAAGAAACTCGGCGGTATCTCTATTTCAAATATAATTCTTATATATTGCTTTAAGGCCTCGTGAGGTCGTGTCTTTGACACCGACCCCTATGGTAAAAACAGTACAATCTGTAAAAGCTTTAAGATATAGTTGTAAAAGAATTGCAAATTTGGTAGATTTTAAACCAGTCAGTTCGTGACCACATTGGATGCAACTCTGCCGAAACGTCGGACCTTATATAAAGGTAATTCGATTTTGTCGCTGTGTCGATTTGACCCGTTTATTTATATAATTGCTTAAATTTATTTGTAATGCACGATTCCATCTTTTAAGCTAAACCGTCATCATCATGAAACTTTTATTGTCAAGTCAAAAATCTTTAAACATTGTAATAGAGTTAGGTTAAAAGCAAATGAATAAATATGTTCATTCTATTTACAATCTATACTTATTATAAAACAAAGTCCCAAAAAGCTGTCTGTCTGTATGTAATCGATTTTCTCAAAATCTACTGAACGGATTTTTGTACGTTTTACACCAAACGATAGTGCAATATTTACGGATGGTTTAAGTAAATAGTACATATCGGTATTATTTAAAGTTGTGTAGAAGAGATCGCGCAGTTGTTAAAAAACTTGCTTGCTGTGAGCTTAAGTCGCGTGCGCGACGTAAACCAGCAGAGTTACGCTCAAGTAATGTACTAGAAAATTGTAGACCTATAAAAACAATAAACGTAAACAATAGCATGTCTCTTATGGTTAACTCACAATAACTACTTTCATGTTTAAAATTTGAATTCTAGAAAAAAATTCTGACACGCTGATTTCCACGCGGGCGAAGCCGCTGGTATAGCTAGTAGTAATATAAAAATACTTACAGAAATACGTACAATAGGTAGCTCATTTAGACTTACTATAATTTACGACACTTTCGATACACCTTACGAGTTCCTAGTTCCCATGGCGCATTTCCCATGCAGTTATCATACATCGGACGGTCCAGAGGTCACTGCTGGCGATAAGCCATCGGTTTGATGGTGAATATACGGACATGGCGCTGTGATATGGATGTAGGGCGCCGACGTATTTACTTCCCACTGAAAGTGCGTTGTACGTCACACTTCCCACACTAACGCGGTAGCTATCAAAGTTAGGACCGGCGACGTTTATCGATAACTGGCATATTTGTACTGCTATCATTCCCAATTTGTAGCGAAACGATTGATAATGAATATATCTTATAGTCTTATGAATAATAAAGAAAATATGTAACTGAATAAAAATATAAAAATTAAAGTAAGGACCTTTGACTATCCCACTGGGCCTACTCTCTTCATTTCTGGACAGATGGGTTGAAGCTAAGATGCTCCAATGCGGATTGGTAGTTAACACATATCCCTTGAATTCTCTAGAGAAGTGAAGGTTTACTCACGATATTTTCCTTCACCGAAAAGCGTGTGATGAATCGCAATTGTCAATTAGATACATGAGTTTTAACAGAAAAACTCATTGGTGCCTTGCCCGGGGTTTGAACCCATAATATTCGCTGGAGAGTCGCACGCTTTAACCGCTGGGCTGTCACAGCTTGCGAATACAATAGATTAAGAAAAGTACAGTACAATAAACAATAAAATAAGAAACTAACTTAGTGGTACGGTATTAATGTTACCCAAAATTTTTGTATATCAAATGTCAGAGGTTGACTTTTTTAAAACATTTCCACGAGAATATTGCGTTGTCTAAACCATGCAGTTACTATACTAGAGCAAAGGAGCCACCCTAAAATGTGTCTATCTAAAATAAAGAAAACGCAAATTAGACTTACTAGCGGTGTCTCTTTTTTATGTGTAATTAGACAAAAATATTAGGTCCTTACATATGAAATTGGCGTTTTCTATGGGAGGAACATAAAGTCGTTTTTTTTTAATGAAATATATTTAATGAATCAAAGTATGTACCATTGCTATGTATGCACTTTTGCCATCTCATAGGTAGTTCATTGATCCCCTCACTAAAAAAACCATTCGGGCGGGAATCAATAAAATCTTTGAAGGCGGTTTGGACTGCCCCATCGGAGTTGAATTTTTTTCCTTGCAAGTAGTTATCCAAATTGCGAAAAAAACGGTAATTTGTTGGAGCAAGGTCCGGAGAGTACGGTGGATGTCTAAGACATTCTAATTGAAGCTCCTCTGATTTGGTAGCCGTCTGTTGTGCCGTGTGTGGTCTAGCGTTGTCCTGAAGCAGCAGTGGCCTAGAGCGATTGACCAGCCTCGGTTGTTTAGCAGCTAGCTTTTCCATCATGGTTTGCAGTTGCTGACAATAGATATCTGCCGTAATCGTCTGGCCAGATTTAAGAAAGCTGTAGTGAACGACACCGGCACTAGTCCACCAAACACTTACAAGCAACTTTTTTTTAGTCAATTTTCGCTTAGGGCAGGATTTGGCTGGTTCGCCAGGGTTCAGCCATTACGATGAGCGCTTCCGATAATCGTAGAGGATCCACTTTTCATCATAGGTAATAATTCGATTTAAAATTCCTTCATTATTGTGCCGGTTGAGTAACGTACCGCAGCAGTCGACGCGCGTTTGTCGGTTTGCTTCACTCAATTCATGAGGTACCCACCTTTTAAGCTTTTTCACCTTCCCAATTTGCTTCAAGTGGATTAGAATAGTTTTATTACTAACACCGGAGCCTGCAGCTAACGCGGACGTGGTTTGCGATGGATCCGCTTTCACAATAGCCTTCAATTCTTCATTATCAACTTTGGTCTCCGGCCGTCCACGAGGCTCGTTCTGCAGGTCGAAATTTCCAGAACGAAAACGTTGAAACCAAAAACCGCACTGTGTTTTCTTTTGCGACACCGTCACCATACACATCATTAATCCTTCGAGCCGTTTCTGCAGCACTGGTGCCACGGTGGAACTCAAACTCGTAAATAACGCGATATTTCATGTTTTCCATTTTGTAAACAGAGTGACACAAAGAAAAAAACAAAAGAAGAAAAAACAAATGAATTAGGGGGTTTGAAACACAAATGCATGAGTAAATAGCTGTATGAATTTGAATTTGAAATTCCTAACCATAAAGGTAATATTTGTGATCAAAGTGGCCAGTACGACAAAACGCCAATTTCATATGTAAGGACCTAATATGAGTTTCATATTATTATTGTTGGGACACTCAATTAACAGACCTCCATATAGCTCGCCTACTCTAGTATAATAGAACCCGTCAGTTTCGCATGGCCTTTTGAGGTCAACTCTATGGACAATATTTAAATAATGGGTATTTCAATGTCATAATAACCATAAATGAAAAATAACGAGAAACAGTACGTTCCTGAGACCAAAACAAAGGATGCGCCAGCGGTTAACATTTATACGTGCGTGCGCGCATACAGACACGTAGCAAAATAAAACTGGAAGGCGGCATTCCGACGAGAGACATTTAGTATTATATGTATATTTGTATCTATATACTTATATTTGTGTTATAAATTTTACAAATAACGTGACAAGCGTTAGCATAGTAGGTAACTTTGAGATATCGTGTACGGCGTAGATTAGAACATAAATAATCAATATATTTAATCATTCATTATCAAAAGTAATAATAAAATTATTTTGCTATAATCCGCGATACAGTAAATAGAAAATATATATAGTGTTTAATGTATAGTGGACTATCAGTATTTTCATACCCGATACGTGCAGGATTCGTAAAAGCACATGCACAAACCTCGACCACTTCCACCACAATACACAAGCACTACACAGTTTCACTATCACAAACTCAACAATCGTTTCGCCCCGCAACCGAAGCATCATCAAGAGATAGACTCCACGACAAAATCGCAAAGTTTCTTCTTCTTTGCGATTTTTTCGGCCTCCCTCTAGTCATATATTCATCCACATTTATATTTATTCATTACATGGCCATACCAAATTAATCTTTTCTATAATGGGCGCATTACACAAATTGTGTATAAAACTGATTCTCATCATATGATGAGATTTATCACATGATACAAAATGATTCTCAAAAAATTGCATTTGAGATTTAAGCGGCTACATCTTTCAATCAACCAATCAATTATTTACTTGCAAAATGTGTGTACAAAAGGTATTAAGTACAAATATTCTTAGAATCTTACACATTAATCGAAACGGCTAGCATATACATTGGGCAAATCAGACACTTTATCACTAAATTAACTTGATATTTATTTCCCATTATTAATCATAGTCTACAAAAATTGAAATCGTCATATATATATATATGATATATCTTTAAAGGAAATCTCCACGAAGGAAAACTAAACAGTACGCATTAATAGGCAATATATTGACTGGCCTGCAGTTAGTAGTACTTTCAGCTTCGGGGGTCGTGGGTTCGATTGCAAGCCATGGCCCACATTTTATATTAACAATTTGTTGGTTCGCCGAGTCTGGGTGTATATTTGTATTTAGGAATGTATTTAAAATTATAAATGTATATATTTACCAGTTTCTTTCACCCATAACACAAGTATTATGTTACTTTAGGGACGGGACGACCGTGTGTATTTCATATATTCATAGATTAAAAAAATGTTTTTACTTTTTATAGTCACGTATCGTATTTTTCTAATTTACAGAATTAGGCATTACTTTGCGGAGATCCATAATACAAAAGTAAAAATAAAATTATGTTGCTATAATCCGCGATAAATTTCATTCAAATTATTTCTATTTAAAACAATTTCAGAGAGAAGCATTAGAAGAATGTAAATATCAATTGTGGATACAGAAAAATCCCATCATGTTAGTAATAATTCACGCTTCCTAATTAAAAAGACATCACAACTCTGTATAAAAATTTCATCATCTACTTTGCAGTGTCGAATAATCTGTAACTACAGTGTAAGCACTTGGTTTATTTTCATTATATTTATTTGTTTTTCTTGCGCTTTACACTGGTAATGTTTGTAGACGTTAGGAATTTGTTGTAAATAAATGTGTTCCTTTGCGGGGGGTCTAACGACGGTCAACATTTTGTGGAGGTTAGAATGAATACGACTAGAAGAAAAATTAATGGTTGACGTGCATTTGAATAATATGACTTTATTGGGAATGTGGTTATCCTACCACATTCCCAATAAAGTCAAAGATTTGGATGAAACTTAACAGTTATATAGGTTATACATCAGAATAACTATAGGACACAATTTGTAATGATTTTATGTAATATAACGATACATGTCAAGAAAGTCGGAAAAAAACTGGCCTCTGAGAGCTTTCTTGGCGTACGCTGCCTAAACTATTGGAGTCACACAAAGATGGTGTACAGTAGTATTGTTTGTTTTTAATAGTTCTAAATAAAAGTCCGCGACAGCATATATCTATCTTTTATGTGGAAGCCACTATGACCAAAATTGTGAATCATAAATTAAATTAAATCAGATACTATGGCGGAGCTAATTACTCGCGAGCGAAGCGGCGGGCAAAAACTAGTAATATATAAATAAGTTTACGTCACTTCTTGTAACTGCATTTAGTGGATCTTTGATAAGTTTTCAAAAAATCAAAAGATCAGACTAAGATTTTACAAAAGCTGTGATAGCCCAGTGGTGAGACCGTGCGACTCTCTAGAGACGAACATGGGTTCAAACTCGAGCAAGCACCAATGAGTTTTTCTATTAAAGCTTATGTGTCTAATTGATATTTGCAATTTATCACACGGTTTTCGGCGAAGGAAAACATCGCAAGGAAACTTGCATATCTCTAGAGAATTCTAGGGATATGTGTAACCTACCAATCCGCAATGGAGCTGCTGGTAGGCCTTAGCTCCTATCCTTCTCTCCAAAAGAAATGGAGAGAGGAGGCTTATTCCCAGCAGTGGGATATTAACAGGCTGTTAATTTAAGATTTTACAAAACAATTACATATTTTTTATGGAACGCATGTAAGTCGTGGTAGAAAACAAAGCAAGGTTTTTTTTACCAATTGTTCGAGACTTCAAACCTCGGGCTTGTGTGGCTCTTAAAAGATATTTTCTTAATTAAAATTAATAATTTATCATAACTTTACAGAGAAGGATATTACCTAATGAAATCTGCGAATTCCCAAAGAATTTCTGGGAAGGAAGGAAAATTCAGAAGCTAGATTACCCAGTTCCTCATCGACCATCAGAAACGAGAGGATCAGAGTCATTTGAAACAATAATCGAACCTTGGAGAACTCAACACATCCAATTAGTAACTAAAGTTTAACTACAAATTCCAAATATAAAAATTTAAATCTAAGTTCGTCAAATCTCTTAATAATAATGCCGCATATTGATAGAATTAATATAAACTAATGAGAATTATTATTATTATTTTTTTTTTTTTTAATATTTCAGTTTTATTTAATATTTCAGTTAGGCATATTTTGATACCACGGGTTTCTATCAGCCTCAAAATCTCTATTTTATCACTATAAGTGAAATCATAATTTATATTATAATTAGCTCACCGGGCAAAGGTTATTTTGTCATATAAATTATTTTTAAGGGACATTAAAAAAAATTAAAATATTTTGTCTTAAAAAGTGTTAAGTGGGACAACCCTTATCACTTAGGGGTATGAAAAATATGATAGTAGCTGATTCTCAGACCTGAATATGCATATAAAATTACATTAAAATTGATCAAGCCGTTTCGGAGGAGTATGGAAACTAATATTGTGACACATTATTACAAGAATTTTATATATAAGATTCACCGATGTGCTTGCTTATAAATTATATAAATGCGACATTCAATCCCACAATTAAAAAATTGCCATCATTGCGTAATACCTTGTTTCACATTCTCATTATTCAGCACTATCTATAATCCCGGTTTTATGAGAATATAGTAAAAGCATATTTACACAAAATTTACTGTTACTTAACTTTTGAAATACGTGAATCATTTTTTTTAACTGTTGTAGTATATTAGAGCCACCCTGAAGGACAATCGAGCGTGGGAGCTACGTGGGGGTATTCAATAATAGTTTGTCTCAAATCGTATTACTTTTGTATTATTGTTGTAATTTTTTTTATATTTAACTACACAATGCACCTAACCGCATTGCATAATAAAGTATAGGCTGATGGCAACAATACGTTATTGCTCCCTTTCTGCAGCAATTGAAATTGTTTTGAATGTAGCACGACAATCGATATCATATTTCAGAATCGAGTTGTCAATACAAGTATCAATCGTTTTAATCATTGATTTTCAATTGCAATATTCATTTGTCTCTATAAGTAAAATGAACGGCATTTAGTGACTTTTTCTGGAAAACAAGAGAATATCATATATTCGTGTACATATTGTGTCCCATATATTTATATTCATATTTGTCATTACGATACATAGTCGCCATTAATTAACAAGTTTTTGTCTACATTTTTCGTGTAACAGCTTCAGCCACATATTCTTCTATATTGTAGCCAAATAAGAATTCCTTGTAAACTAGAAACAATATAATAATTTTTATTAAAATGGTATCTAATGTAATACAGCTTGCACGCAATAAAATAATGCACATGACTCTCTGTGACTTAAAACACTCGAAAGAAGTATAAGTTCTATCTCGTCATTCGACTTCATTTAAATATGTAACAGGATAACAAGGATTGTGAGATGAGATTGTAGATGAAATTCTTTAGTGAAGTTAACGATAAAATAGATGACAAACAGAGAAACAGCTTTCAAAGTAACGGACGTGACAAAGTAGCATACAATATGGATGTAATAGATCCCTTCTACATTTTTCTTCAACATTTTCCCAACGAAGTATGCAAAGGTGGCAATGGCGAGGCGGTGCCCCTATCGAGCCGCGGCGGGGCTACAGCAGGAATGCAAGTTTGCCAACTCTCACACGCCCAGGATGAGTTGAATCTTTTTTAAAAGGGCGCGATTCTTGGAAGTCTACGTTGAGCGCCCGGAGGCTGGCGCTCGCCGGCCATTGTAGCGTGCGGCTAGTTTTGATCTTATTGTTAATGGGACGCCAAGTTTTTTCAACGACTTTGGAAAAAAGGTATCATCGGACCCCAGCGGAAACGTTACGGGCCCTTATGAAATAAAATGTAGGTATGTATACGTTCTACGAAGGTGTTATTTTAATCGTAGGTCGGCCTTTGTTGTTCAGGAATGTAGATGGCCTGTCATAATTTTAATGGGCAGTTTCTCAGACGCTCTATGAATCTGATATCGGTCTGAATATATAAGGCTTAGAATTAAAATAATCATAGGAATATATTAATCTTTGATATTATACCATAATCTATTTGATTCCTTGATATATTCGGGCCATTTTCGTGTGGATATAAAGATAGAGATTCGTTTTCTATTTTTTTTTGTGCTGTTGACATAATACTCATCAAGATATTTAGATATATATTAGAATAGAATCATCATCATCATCTTGCCCTTATCCCAATCTAAGTCGGGTCGGCACAACATATTACAAACATGTTGTCAGATGATTTGGCTACGTATTTTACGACCGGTCGCCCGCCTGACGTCAACTTACCTTGGTCGTATTTTACGACACCTCGTTAAGAAATGAGGGTGGTCTATTCTACTTAACCGGATACCACACGGCGGGTCGACTTACCTTAGTTGCCTTTTGCGACACCTCAGTAAGAACCGGTGGGTGGTCTATTCTACTCAACCGCATACCAAACGGCAGTGTTTAAAAACCAATTTCAAACAAGGAAAATGAATCGCTGATGGCAAATGAAACACTAAGTTAATGAATACGTACCACATATTTATTATACTCTGGTTTCCGCGATCAGAGGAAAATGACAGATACAATATACTCGAAATTGTTAACAGCTTTCCATTATTTTTAATTCATCACTCTTTTAATCATTTCTTTGTTTACTGCTTTCAATTGTAGGTGGTCTTTGAAATAAATTAAAAATACTCCATACAGTGTATAATGCCATCAGTCATCCTGGGGCATAAAAGAAATGAAAAAATATAATAAACGCGGTTATTACATTTTTAAATCATATATACAGAAAACTATCGAATATTTCGTTATGGTCATCATATATCAAAACTAAAAGAAAACATTACTTGTTAACAAACTTCAAATGTATTAAAACAATCTATTCTTTGTTCATTGACTGACTTTTGGTTGGGGATTCCCCTTAAAACTCTTTCAACTTTTGTTTTTGTCGAGTCTCACAGAAACATTTAACGAGACTACTTACGGAAGCTTTATTATACATTTGTTAAAAAAATGACTGTGCTGTAAGCCCTAAAGGCATACGGTGTAGCTGAGCGGGACGGGGGAGTATTGAATCATCTTAGGGTACAAGATGCGGATAAAAGCTGAACACGTTGTGTGTGACTTTATTTTTGTTAAGTCGATCAATCCGCAACGTAGGTGGAAACCAATGATATAAGAGGGTTCTGTTATGTTGGCGTATTCAAGACTTCGCGAAGCACTTACAGAGTGAGGTAAAGCGGGGAGGCCGCAATTTATATGGAAGTCGACGTTCCGCATGAACTACGGACAACCAGTTGCTCTCCGCTTGAATCGGTTCTATGGCCTTTGGACCGTGTTCTATCTGACATTTAAAACATGCGCGAATAAGATGCTCGCTTAGGTCATTATTGGTCTTTTACACGTGTTGTAGTTATAAAGTTACTTTTACAAGTTACTTAGAATAGCAAGCCTTAAATGTGACATTACTGTTAGAGATATTGAATTATACACCTAGTATTGATAAAACAGCAAGAAATTCTACAATATTTTATTAAACGTAACTGGTAATTCTAACAATTTAAATTTTTTATATAAAGGATTCTGACATAACAAAAAATATACTTTTTAAAACTAAAAAGGTCTTACATTTATATTAATTAAAATTCATCATTCAATACTCCCACTAATTTTACATTAACTTATAAAATAAGACAAACGATTAAACTAACAGATTACTTGATTCCTATTTAGACAGAACTTTTCTGGAGGTAAAGATTTCGTTAAAAAATCAGCTAGTTGATTTGAACTTGCCACATAATGGACATTTATAAAACCTCGTTCCACCTTCTCGCGTAAAAATTTATATTTAATATCTATATGTTTTGATCTCTGATGAAGAACAGGATTATTAATTAATCTAATTGCGGCCTGATTATCTATAAATAATTTAACACATTCTTGTGGTTCACCTAAATCAATGAGAAATTGTTTTAACCATAAAACCTCTTTTATAGCATCACTAGCTGCCATAAATTCAGCTTCCATTGTAGATAATGCAATAGTTTGCTGCTTTCGGCTTGCCCATGTTATTGGGCCATTATTCCTAAAGAAAATATAGCCACTGGTGGATTTTCTGGATTCTTCATCACTAGCGTAATCTGAATCAGAATAACCCACTAATTCTAAATTTCCTTTATACTCTATTCCCATATGTTTTGTAGCAATTAAATATCTTATAATTCGTTTTACAGCTTTTACATGAATAGTACTCGGACAGTTTACATAACGGCATACTAAGTTAACAGCAAATGCTATATCTGGACGTGTAGCCGACGCCAAAAATAATAAAGAACCAACTGCTTCCCTGTAGGGAAAATGTACTGTTTCTGTATCATGAAAATTGGTCAATGTCGTATTGCAATCTACAGGTGTCGAACATGGTTTAGCATCTAACATATTAAATCTCTTAATTACTTGTTCTATGTATTTTTCCTGAGTTATACGTACATATGTCTCAGTTTTATTGATTTCTAAGCCTACAAAACAATTTAGATCTAAAACTTTAATATCAAAACCTTCTTTTAGTGCAGCAATAACTAAGTTCAAAGTCTTTGTGCTTGAAGCAAACACCAACCCATCATCTACATACAATATTAATAGCACTCTTTCATTATTAAAGTGACTATTAAAAACACAGTGATCAGATTCTAATTGTGTAAAACCATATGACTTTAAAAAGTTGGTAAATTTCATATTCCAGCAACGAGGCGCCTGCTTAAGTCCATACAAAGACTTATTTAGTTTGCATACTTTACCGCTTTCAGCGACTACTCCCTTGGGAATTTCCATAGTAATTTCTTCTTCGAGTTCTCCATATAGGAATGCTGTTTTTATGTCAAATTGCAAAATTTCATAGTTATATTTAACAGATAAACTTAATAAGATTCTAATAGACTCATACCTTGTTGTTGGTGCAAATGTTTCAGTATAATCGATACCTTTCACTTGAGTGAAGCCTCTGGCACACAGTCGAGCTTTATATCTCTCTATACCACCAGCATTATTTTTCTTTATTTTAAACACCCATTTTGAAGTTATAGGCTTTTTGTTTGTCTTGTCGATAATAGTCCAAGTATTATTGTCCTCATGAGCCTTTAACTCGTCTGCTATTGCAGTTATCCACTTACTAGATTCATTACTTGAAATAGCTTCTTCGTAAGTGGATGGCACATAATACTCTGTCAGGTTTATATCATTTACTGTATTAATTCTAGACCTTAAATTCATATTGAAATTTTCTGGTAAATCATTAATTTCTAATGAAGGCTCATACGTTATATCGCTATCTTCATTACAACTTCTTAAACTGTCGTCACTAACTGTTTCTTCTGTTGGTATACGAGTAGACATTGGCGTAGATGTTTCTCCCGTTGACTCTCTTAAACTGGTGGTGGTTTCTTCCAAAATCACTGCATTTGTTGTTTTTGTATCAGTATTAGTAATCTCATCAAATACTACATCGCGTGATACTTTTATTCTGTTCGTAACACAATCATACATTCTATAATTTTGGTTTTCATATCCTACTAAAATCAATTTTTCACTTTTCTTCTCTAGTTTAGTTCTACAAGCATCAGGGATATGAACATAACCATAAGAGCCAAATATTTTAAGGTGCTGAAGATTTGGTTTCTCTCCCGACCACAATTCATATGGTGTCTTCTCAGGCGTTTGACTAGAGGTTGTCCTATTAAGTATATAAACTGCACATGCAACAGCTTCTTTCCATAGATTCAATGGGAGATCACGACTATAAATCATTGACCGCGCGCTTTCCATGACAGTGCGTAATTCTCTTTCAGCACGTCCATTTTGTTGGGGGGGTATAAGGAGCAGTACATTCATGTTTTATTCCATTTTTATTTAAGAAATCTTTGAAAACAGTGTTAAGATACTCTTTACCATTATCAGTATGGAGAATTCGTACATTATGATTAAAATTATTTCGTACAAAGGCGTTAAATAGTTTAAAGTTATCAAAAACTTCACTCTTTTGCCTCATAAAAGTCACGTGCAAAAAACTGGTAGCGGCGTCTTTAAATAGAACAAAATACCTCATACCTTCAATAGAGGGCACGTTCATAGGGCCGCATACATCGCTATAAATCAGATCTCCAGGACTAAGCTGGCTCCGACATGAACTATGAAATGGAAAACGACTTTGTTTTCCGTACAAGCATCCTTCACACACAAAGTTATCATCATTTAGGTCTTTACATGGTATTAGGCCTTTTTTAATCATATTCTTTACTTCTCTAATATTGAGATGTCCAAGTCTCTCATGCCAAACCTTAAGACTGTTCTGGTTTATTTCTACAATATTACAACTTCCATTTATAATCGTCTTAAAATTCATTTCATACAAGTTGTTTGACTTTTGTGTTGCACTTAATACTATCTTATTGTCATTATAAATAAGAGCTGAGATATTTCTCTTTATAATCACATACCCTAAACGCATAATCGCTCCTTCTGAAAACAAGTTTCTTTGCAGTTCAGGCACATAAATGACTTCTCTTATTATATTTTGCTCCCACTGTCCATTTATGTAGTTCCTTATCAGAATCGAACCAACGCCATGGACTTTCAAATTTTGTTGATTTCCTAATCTCACAAGCCTTTTACTACTATCACTAAATAATTCTAATTCTAGAAAAAATTCTTTTCGAAAAGTCATGTGCGCAGATGCACCACTATCTAAAAGCCAAACGTCATCACTAGTGATTGCGCTTTCATCTACGTGAAATGCTAACATATTATTATCATGTTTATTTTGTCCGTATCTCTTTGCACGGCATTGCTTAGCAAAGTGTCCACGTTTATTACAATTGTAACAAACAAAACGATGATGTATATTTTCTGTAACGTTGTTTTCAGAACTAGTCTTTCTTTGTTTTCCTCTTTCTTGTGTAGCTAAACAAACTTCATTTTCCTCTTCTGCCATCAAACTAGCTTCTTCATCCATTAGTCGAGCTGTAAGATTTTGAATCGTCTGTTGAGCCGAATCTAGCGACATCCAGGCTTGTCGCAACGAACGATATTTTGATGGCAAAGTGCTGATTATTTTTGTTATAATGGCAGTTTCACTTATTGCTTCGCCACAATCCTTTAATTGCTGAGCTAAATTTTCTATTTTGGAAATGTGTTGTGCCATATTATCAGAAGGGATCATTTTATATTGATAAAATCTTTCGTGAAACAACATCTTGTTAAATTCCGATTTTTGTTCATAAATCGACTCAAGTTTTTCTATGATCTTCGCAGCACTATCACAGTTTTCTATTAAGGCAATTTGCCTATAATCCATTGCTGATGTAATAATGAACATAGCCATGCCGTTTTTTTGAAGCCATTCGGCATCATCATACTCTGGTTTTAAAACAGATATATCAATACCTTTCGCTCTCAAAGCACATTTAATTTGAAATTTCCATTGTCGAAAATTATTTCCATCAAAGCGGTCTATGTTCATTTTTATATTAGTTACATCCATCTCAAAGAAATGCTTTATTATTCCTATCGGTATACCGAGTTACACTAACTGCTCTTTACGATTATATCAATAGCCTGGGCCCATAACCTGTTAGAGATATTGAATTATACACCTAGTATTGATAAAACAGCAAGAAATTCTACAATATTTTATTAAACGTAACTGGTAATTCTAACAATTTAAATTTTTTATATAAAGGATTCTGACATAACAAAAAATATACTTTTTAAAACTAAAAAGGTCTTACATTTATATTAATTAAAATTCATCATTCAATAATTACAACTAATCGGTCTCTCTTTTTTCGTGTGATTAGACAAAGATTAAGTATGAGATTTTCATCTTTTCTCTCATTATTTATTGCATCAATGTCACATGCCTTCTTATCATGTAAATGAGGAAACCTTACATGGGTACTGTAATCCGCGGAGGGGCGGCGGTATTCCAGTTATACCGGTCTCTTACCGGCTAAAACCTCATGGTGTTCTACCTTACTGCCTGTAGACGAAGGCACAGGAATACTGGACGCATGACGTCTGCACCCTCACTTACTGGTCTGCTACTATGACTTTACTCTAAGTATAATAACGCTATGGTTGTAGTCACTTTGTCGCGAAGTGACAACTTTCTCCTACTTTATATCTTCAGATAAAGTTGTCACAAGACATGCGCCCTGTTGCATATTATATTTATGTATATGCTCGTGGAAGGTTGAAAGTATCTAATACATATTTTACTTTCTGTTTCCAGATCATTAGTATATCGTAAATATTAAATAAATAGCCTAATAATATCCCAAAGTAAGGTAAGCCAATATCACGAGTGCTTACGCTCTAATTGGAAGCAGTAACTTTGATGCGTAGATCTTCCACATAGTAGCCTATAGATTTTCGTTAACAAATTCCAAATCCGTTCTGATAATAGATAATAATTTTTTTTAATGAAAAAGTCCTTAGGTCCCATGGTTTCTAATCAGTTAGCAATATTTTTTTTTATAACCGCAAACTAATTTTAGTTATCAAATGCATCAATCACAAGTATTAGCGATTTAGAAAATTAATGAAATGCTCAGAGTATATATAGTACCCGGCAATAAATAATTCACAACGAGGCTTGGAGAGAGAAATCGGCTAGATTCTGCATCATAAAGCGTTGTCTCTGTCGCACAGACTGACGAACCCGTGTGTGACAGTGATAGCGCTCTACGAAACCGAACTGGCCAGCTGTTTCGTTGTAAACATCGATGTGCATTAATTAATGCCGGGTACTATAAATAGGTCTCCTTATGCGTGCGGGGTTGCAAATTTTTCGTACTCTATGATGTCCTGTGCTTCGATTAAAGAGTGATATGATTGTCGCAATTATAGTAGTTAATGTGTGCAGTGCTAGTAATGCAGTGTTGTGGTGGTTTATATTGCATGCGAAAGAAAGGTATGAACACAACGTACACTCTGCTTTAAGCATCATCCTCTGCCCTTATCCCAGTATAAGATGGGTCGTCACAATATTTTTTAAACATGTTGTTACATGTTTTGCCTTATTTGGTTATTTTACGAGCGACCGCCTGGCTGACGTCAACTTACCTTTGTCGGCTTTTACGACACCTCGGTATAATAGAAGAAGCAAAGAAATGAAATGAAATGAGTTAAGAAGTGAGAAATGAGTAAAGAAAAAGAAATGACAAAGAAATAGAAATCTGGGTAGAAATGACTGTGGTAGCCGAATACCACTCGGTAGGTACACTCTACTTTAAGCATTCCATAGGTTTAATCTAATCTCAAATTATAACAAAATACTATTATAATAAAATAAATAAATAAATATATGGGACATTTACACACACGGTCGTCCGTCCCCAAAGTAAGTAACTTAATTATGGGTGACGGACAACTGGTAGATATACTACATATATAAGTTTAAATACATACTTAAATACAAATACACACCCAGGCTCGAAGAACCAACAATTTGTTTATAGAAAATGTTGGCCCTCGGCGGGAATCGAGCCCGCGACCCACGGAGCTGAAGGCAGGGTCACTACCCACAGCGCCAACGGGCCAGTCAAATTGCAAATTGCTTTTGTATGGCAATAAGCTTTACTATCTACAGCAAATAGAAATCCCAACGAACCGCCAAAAATACAAACATAAGTTCAAGTTAATACTCGTTGATAAATTTAACAAGAGGGATCACAATTCCAATGATACCGGTCTACCATAACATGACAGCGGGGAGGGAACCTCTCCTCCCACCGAAAGGATTCTGGGGGTTATACGTGTGTGCGTCGAGGAATTTTTAAGGTCCAATTACTAGCGAGCCGCCTTCCATTAACAACTTTATTTATAATGGAATGAATAAGTTGCGGCTTTTAATCCATCATCTGGTTTACAACCAGCATCCGGTGTCGAAAATTGTTCAAAAAACGTTTAGCTATAACAGTAATAATAATATTTTGCTATAATCCGCGATAATGCAAATAGAAAATATATATGCTAAATGTAACTATCCATTTTCATAGCTTATACATGCAGGATTCGTAATTCCCATGCAAAACAAGCCTCCACCATCACCACGGTAATTGTGTAATGTGAAGATATTGGTATGTACCATCCATGTAGGATATGTTGCCCTACACACATTCACTATCACAAACTCAACAATCGTTTCACACGGGAAACGAAGCATGATCAGGAGATAGATTCTACAACAAAATCGCATAACATTGATAGTTGAATTTGTGATTGTACTAAACATCTGTAGTGTTTCTTTTTATTAAGAGTAGAAATCACCATTTGCGGGTATCTAACTGTTGTTACATGTTTGAACAAAGTAAGTTATGGGTATTCACCTTCATTGAGGCTATTGTTAAGTAAAATAATAATTGGTTTTAACTCATTGGATCAGGAATTCCAAGGTAGAAAGATTATTTCTTAAGAAACACAAAAGGTTTCAAAATATAAGAGCTATGATTCTAAGAACCACAATCAATATAAATGGGCATGACGATAGTTGCGTCATACACATCTGGCGGTTTTAGTCACATGGCCATTGAACTCTAAAAACGTAAACCTTAAGCTAACAAAAATTTAAAATTACAGCATCGTTGCCAACAAATTATTTTTATTATTACTTTATTATACAACAGATAACAGTATAATGCATTTTCCTTATCCTAAGCACTATTTATAACACTGCTCGATTATACATCGATTTGCAAACTCATAATTTAATACGATGAAAATTTTCGCTGATTCACCGTTCAAATGCTTGCATAAAAGTAGCAGCCTATAACAATCCCAACAGTGGTTGGGAATAGGCCTCCTCTCTCCGTTTGTGGAGAGAAGGGTGGGAGCTAAGACCTACCACGCTGCTCCAATGCGGATTGGTAGGTTACACATACCCCCAGAATTCTCTAGAGATATGCAGGTTTCCTCACGATGTTTTTCCTTCACCGAAAAGCGTGTGATAAATTGCAATTATCAATTAGACACATGAGTTTTAATAGAAAAAATTATTGTTGCCTGCCCGGGTTTGAACTCGTGTTCCCCTCGTAAGAGTCGCACGGTCTCACCGCTAGGCTATCACAGCTTGACATGCTTGCATACCGTACTGTAATTATGAACTGCTGAGGTATTTCTTATATTTTTATATTGTGTATTAGTATTAATTTGATATTGCAGAGTGGATAAAATAGTTTTACATTGCATAAAAATATATCATTCAAAAGTTGTCTGCATTCAAATCAGTCATTTCGTGAAATATTTAGCATTTACCATAGACAGTATTTTGAGTTGCAATAAATTATGACTATGTTCGAGCAGCCACGTTTGAAGAATAATAATATTAAACTTAATTCAGTTGCAGATGACTAAACACGACTGTATTTTTACCGAGTTCCCGAAACGTACTTTCTTCAGAGTGAAGGCGACCATTCCATTACCCAGGCTCGAGTGGCCAAAGCGGCCGACCACAGTGCGCACTCACCCAAAAAACACCCCGAGACGTAACATAATATTTCCCAACCAGCCTTTTATTTATTAGATGAGCACCGATCTCCGACGAAGCCCGGCGCCGCGACAATCCTACTTCCCAGAACCGAACCCCAACGTGTCGGCTCGAAGCCGTTACATCACGAAAAAAATGATATTTATGAAGACGAAAAAATATTGGGAAGCGTTCCGGAATTTATTTAGAAATCAGGAGCGGTGAGCATTTTGTTCAGATAAGGATTTGCAGGAATCTATGCTCATCGTCTTAAGTAATCCAATCGTGCACATTAATTTGTGTTTTGGGTGAATGAACCATAAATGGTAATTTCTATGGGGGTTCAATTGTGAGAGAAATATACCTATTTATACTAAGTGATCGGAATTAACTATAATAAATCTTACATCCCATTAAATGTCATGCGATCCGTTTCTTAATGTCAGTGTATTTAAATCGCAATGTTAGTCAATGGCAATATAGTTGATGCAAATTATTTACAGTCAACTGTGTGACAGTGATATTTGATGAGAATTGATTTTAGTTCAAGTATATAGATAGAAAACAAACTTTGCACTTTAGAGTGTTCTCTATACTACGTCACATTGGCGAATTAATCTGAGCCAACTTTGCACTCCTGAAAGCTATTCATTGAAAAGCTCTTCATTATTAATCTATTTTCTCGTGATTCTCATTTATTTCATGTATGGTATAGGTTTTTAAAATAGAAGTTATTATTTATTTATCTACTCTCCACTAAGGATTAAAAATACCATAACGAAACTGATAAGTTTTGTCGTTCACTATTGCCTTCTACGGGTTGCAATTTTCGGAAAAATTCCAGTAAAGGAACGAAAAGGTCGAATGCTCTACGCGGCGGTTATAACTTAGCGGAAAACTTTCAAAAAAGTAAGAAGAAAGAAAAGGCTTCATTTAAAAAAGATTAATTTTGGTCAGTTAGGTGCAGCATATGATTTAAAGGTGTTTGAAGCAGGGTTGCATTGAATAAACATTTGTCTTCTGTGTACATAGTAACATATACCTACCAGCTAAATTTCTTCCAAGATACTAACGACTGTATGGCAAATCGTATATCATGGTATCTAAACAAATTTTACTTCTCCTGTTTCCATCTGTTACGTTTTATAACTACATACGTCTAAGCCGTAGCTATGTAAATGCAATCAAGGAAGAATATATCCCAACGTTTAGTATTCTGGCCAAATTAAAAAATTAGGCTTAATTAGGTTAGATACATTTAAATCCTTGTTTCTAATATTTCTTTATTTGTAATCGTTATTTTAATGCTATCTATTACACGCTAGGAACTGTTAAAAAAGCTAGTGTTCTCTTGCTCTTCTAAGTTATGTCTCTTTACCAGTCACAAGTATTGTTGGCGCTACGCTACGCTTTATTGCAATTTGCTACAAAATAGCTTTTTTTGAATTATGTCACTTTAATAATAATCGTACGGTATATATTATTAATTATTCTATAATAATTCGGTTCTATCGGTAGTACTTTTAACTCAGCATAAATTTTACTTAGGTACGTACACTGATATGAAAGTTCAACAGTGAAGAGATTAATATATCATTAGTATGCAAATTGTTTGGCGCCTAGGGTTACGTAATGGCGATACCATATATAACGCGGCGTTGGTAATCCCCTACGAACTGGACAAAAGACTTCAAAAAAGGCATGAGGATCGATGCGATTCCACAGGTTTAAGACCAGAAGGGGATGATCATCGCTCAAGAATCGATGTAGGAGACGATTTTTTAAATTAAAGATATAAAAATTTTAATACGTGTAATGTACACCTCAATATGATTTTTGAAGTGATACTATTTTTGACTAGTAAAGAGGGGGAAATATTTATAGTGCTTATTATCTGTCCGTTACGCATAGATTATCCAAGTACTACATATCTTTATTGTTATGACAAATAAATATCAATTTTTTAAAAGATGTCGAAAGCAAATCATACACGGTAGCATCATCGTAGTTTTATATGCTAAATAAGCCAGTCTATTCACAAGTTTTTTCTTTGCTTTAAAAAAAGTAAAGGAACGGCCTAATACTATCCCAGTGCTGATTAAAGGCCCTCTTTTTGAAAGAAGCTTAGATCTAGCACTCTAAATACAAACCAGTACTTCATATGCAGGTGACCTCACAATGCTATCTCTTACCGAAATGAGCGTGATTAGTTGTTTATATATCAAATAGGCACATAAATTTCATAGAAAACTCCTTAGTGCTGACCTGGGATTTAAAGCCGTAAAATTATTGATATCAAAGTACATAAACATCGTTACAATTTATTAAAAACTGATAAGTCAATGGACTAACTCTTAATTTAGTTATTGCATAAGTTTAGGTTAACTTTACCGAGCTCATTACTCTATTTTATGATTTTATTATAATTATAATTATTATAAAACAAAGTCCCAAAAAGCTGTCTGTCTGTATGTAATCGATTCTCTCAAAATCTACTGAACGGATTTTTGTACAGTTTTCACCTTAAGATGCCTGTATGTGCAATACTTCCAGATGTTTTAGGTAAATACTTCATATCGGTATTATGTAAATTGTGTTGAAGAGATCGCGCAGTTGTTAAAAACCTTGCTTGCTGGGAGCTTTAGTCACGTGCGCTGCGTAAACCAGCAGAAATACGCTACAGTAATGTACTAGAGAATTGTAGATCTATAGAAATAGTACAAAAAAGTCCGCGATAGCATGTCTCTCTCTTATTATTAACTTACAATAACGACTTTTGTTTAAAATTTGTATTCTAGAAAAAAATTGTGACACGCTGATTTCCACGCGGGCGAAGCCGCTGGCACAGCTAGTTTTATAATAATAATAAGATAAGAGACATATTAATATGTCGAGCTTTGTACCTCTTTAAAGCAAATTGCGATGAGGACAAATATGTACATATTTAAAGTACATAAAGTGAAGTTCAGAAAAAACTGTACTTGATAAATGTCCAACATACAATAAAACGATTATTGCATAAATTTTGTCTTGTCAATGTCAAACACTAAATGGTTTATCATTTATAAGAATTTTTAAGTCGATTTAAATATTAACACTTAGGAATATTATGATTCCCGCAGGCTTCATCTAAACTCATACATTGTGAATAACATACAAATGATGCTGAGGTGCTTGTGTACCTCTTTTTTTCTTTTAATTTAAAGAAAAATCTAAGGCTTATATTAGTTATAAGTGCAATTGAATAATTTCAATAATTAATTTAAGTAATGATTAAACTTTAATCTATTCAAATAAATTGAATACAAGTTATGTAATTGACAACCAAATACCTACAATACAACAGCAAAGAAAACATAATCTTGAGCTATTGCAATATTTCTTCAATGCACACTGTTTTGCAAAACCTAAATGTGATAGCACAATCTGATGTTTCATGATCCATTGATCATATCGCCTCTTTACAAGAACAACGTGACATCTCAGATATCACTAGACTTTTTACTGAGTTACCTACAGTAGTTTATTCATAAAAAGATAATATAAATATATAGTTATTCTAGTTGATACATAACCCAGGATTTAACTAACATAATATATTGAGGGATTGAACAGATTTACTGTACAGAAAATGTGTATATAAAATTCATCTATAATTTATCAAAATGTCTAAGAACTTTGTTGGCTAAAACAGTATTGAATTCTGCAAAGGTAAGTTCTTGACCTATTTCTGAATAGGTATTACAATCTAGAGTAATCAAATAACTTGCGATGTATTAAGGCGTATACACTAGTTGTGTAAGATCGCTGGGAGGGGGATACGAAAAATAAAATTTAATTAATATATCACTCACTAGTATGTATCGATTATCAAAAAAACAAAATCATTGTTTTTGAAATGGCCGCCGTGTGGTATCTGGCTGAGTAGAATAAACCACCCCTCATCTCTTACCAAGGTGTCGTGAAAGGGGACGAAGTTAAGTGACGTAGGGCTGGTAGCCGGTCGTAAAGTAACTATTCAAAACATATAACAACATGTTTAAAACATATTGTGACTACCCCACATAGAGTGGTATAAGGGCAGGAGAATAATGATTGTGTTTGACATGGATTCAGTTTCTTTGTTTCTTGTAAGCTAGTGCTTCTTACTTTCAATTGAAAGTAATACTCAAAATACTTATTTTAATTTGATAAGGTAATTAAGATTGATAAAATTATAAATAATATTTTCAACTGATAAATATTTAATTAATTTACAAAATTATTGTCACAAGAAATTTGTAACAGCTTTTGTTACTAACTAGCATTTTTTTTATGTTAGGTAAAAAGATGGAATTCATATAAAAATAAATCACTAACATGTATTAATTTTTAATCACTGGGCAACCTATAGTTAAAATTCAGTTTAAATGACAAATGATTAGTAGAAATAAATTATGAAAAATAATGATGGAGTGTGTTAATATGAAATTATGAGTTTTTATAATATTACCATTAATAGAATATTTCAGTGACAAAAATTTGTTTAAATCATATTTAGCATTTACATAATTATGAAAGATATTGTGACAATGTACACATGTACAGTTAATGTAACTTGGCTGTTTGGCTGAAAAAAATAGATTATTCTATGCATGCACTTTATAATTTCTATTATCATACATACAAAACAAATCACTCACTGTGAATCACTATCACTTCCTGAATAGTTTGCCAACAACGAAAGTCCTGATGCACTTTCACTACTTCCACTCACTTTCTCAACTTTTTCTAAAGGTAACTGAACTTTTTCACTATTAGATTCTTCTGTTTTCTTGGTCCTTACAAGATTTGCTAAAGCTGCTTTCTTAGAAATCACACCTATACTTCGATTCCATGTTTCATTTTTCTTAGTAACAGTTTCTGATGGTTTTGCTGGTGCAGATTCAAGTTTAATGTTTTTTGTTTGTGGTTCATCTTGGTCTTTGATTTCTTCTATTATTTCTTCTGTTACTATTTTGTGTTTGGTTGCATTACTAAATTTTACAGACCTGAAACATAGCATTGGAACATGTTTATATAAATTCAGCAGGAATTTATATAAACACGGTTATTTCATATTTGAGACCATATTTTCTAGCCATGTAAATCTCACAAATTCAAACATAGAATGTAACCTCACAGATTTATTTTGATGTCTGGTTGTAATTAAATAATCTTAAAAACTTGACTTTAAGAGTATCATAAAGCCCATCTCATTTTTAATTAAAACTATATGGACCCAATTTTTTGACTAAACGATCCTAACTATATTGAATAGTTTTCTATTCTTGTGAATTGTTTTGAAACCTTACAAGATTGTAATATTTCTTACAAACTCATTAAAAAGAAAATAAACATAATATTGAATTGAAATCTTTAAATCACCCTTATTGTAATTCATTATGTACATTGTAGTCATAGGAGTATTGTTAGTGATTGTTATACTGTCTATAATGTATTATATTATATTAGTACTAGCTGTGGCTTCGCCCATGTGGAATTTTAGATATAAAAATAGAGATTGTAAATCAACTGTAAGAGATAGAGAAATTCTCTCACAGAATTTTATGTAGTATGTTTATAGATCTACAATTCTCTCTTACATTAATTTAGTATATCTCTGCTGGTTTACACAGTGCATGCATCTAACCCTCCCAGTGAGCAAGTTTTTTAACAACTACGCGATCTGTTCAACACAATTTATATAATACCAATATGTACTATTTACTTAAACCATCTGGAAGTATTGCATTATCTTTTGGTGAAAACCGTACAAAAATCTGTTCAGTAGATTTTGAAAAATGGATTACATACAGACAGACAGCTTTTTGGGGCTTTGTTTTATACAAAGTATAGATTAGGTTTTGTGACATGCTTACTTGATGAACTCATTATCTTCTCTCTCTTCTCTTGCTATCCTTTCCTCTGTTGTCTCTGGCTGATACTGTTTTAGCAAACCCTCATAATCTACAGTCCTCTGTCTGCGATTCAGCTCCTTTAACTCTTCAAGACTTTCTAGCAACTCGATCTCTTGCCTGGATTGTTCTGTCCTATATTCTGAAAGATTAAAACAACAAGTTAATGCTGGTAATAAATACAAAATAATAGGGAGGTAACAATGTTTACTTTATCAACACAAAGTTTAATTATTTACAAGCAATATAGCAATATTGAAGAGCTTGCGAAATGGAGTGCCAATCGAGCATTTAAATGTGTAAGTAAAATAAAATAAGTTGGTAGGGTAAAAAAACAAATTGTCAATTAAATGGTTACATTAGTTATTGAGTCAAGTCAAAAATTATAATCATGATCACTTTGATATTCTTGTTATTTTCATGTTACTTGCTATTAGTACACTATGTATGTATGTATGTATGTATGTATGAATTGAGTAAGATACATTGGATTATTGGCCTAAATCCACTTGACCTTCAACTTAATGGTATAAAATCCCAATATTAAAATTTTGTGTAAAACCATGAAATCACAAAATTTACAAGAAAAATCTTTGATTTGTCATGGTAGTGCAACACTATTCAAACATTCTAGCATATTATAATTACTATAATAATAAAAATAAGTTTTTTAAGTTAAATTTAATACTTCATAATACCTAGTAATTTCATAGGATTATTTGCTTCCTCTTCTTTCTGTTCCTCTTCTTCTCTTTTAGCTTGCTCTTCAGCTAGCTTCAATGCCATAAAATTTCTAGTAGCACCAGCCTCTATTTCATAATCTGTATTTTTTGGATCTGTCTTAAATGATATCTCTTGAAGACAACGAGTGCACTGAAATGATATTGTATGAATGTTAAATAATGAGAATATTATTTGTCTGTAATTATTAACTAAAACACTTTAAAAAATACCGAAAAACAACATTGTGTGAGATCTACATGTTCTAAACATGTAAAAACTACCTTATCTATATTCTCAAATGTTATCCTACATCGATTTCGATTAATATTAATGTACTAGAGCACAAACATATGATTCAAACTGTACTATGATTAAATGATCATTAACTAATAATAATAATAAAGTTACTAAGACAGTGCATGTATACGTACTTTTATATAGAATCTATAGATTCTTATGCCAAGGTAGTCTTCGTTCTCAACATCCTCCTTTCGAGCATTGAACTTTTTCCCCTTATAAATATACTCCCCGCATGTAGCACAGCGCATATTAAATGGAGCCATTAATCTTACAGTGTATTGGCGATTTTTCGCTAATTTCATACGGGGTATCTTCGACGGATCGAAATCCGGAGGATAGTATTTCTAAAAACATATTTTACGTAAACACAAAATATTTTTTTAAATATATGTGATAAACAGGTGAAAATACTTGCATTTAAAACTTTTCTCTCAGACATTTTGGACTAAATTAATTTATTTTAATTAGTTATTTTAGTATTTATAAATAAACATTTACTAATCGTATCATAACCCTAAACATGACATACAATCATAGACAACATACAACTCTGAATTCATCAACATCAACCAGAAATAACATAGAGATATGCGTATGTCACAGACTACACATAATATCATAACAGTCCAGTTTAGTAATCTGTGATCTCAACTTGATTCAAATTCAACTGTGGTTTATATTAAATACTTATAATAATAACTAAAAGTTTACTTTTCAGTCGTGAATTATCATTATTTCTTTTTTATTGCGTACAGTATAGCCAAAAATATTATTTTAAAGAACTCGGAAATTAACTGGATGTTACTCCAGTTAATTTCTAAATTTTTTTGCAAGGGAATACAAGCTCAGCGATTTGTGAATCACATTCATAGATTAAAGATTTATTATTCTACTACATCTCATGATGACAGCGCTTATTTTCAGCTTTTATCTCAGTTTCTTTTTTGTGTAGACTTTTCTTATATACACTGTAATATTATGATGTAGCCCCCCCTGAGTGCGCGGGTATTATTTAAATTCAGAATATGGAAATTGGAATAAAAGAGCTATGATATTTTCTATATATCGCACATCGAGATTCGAGAACATGATATTGGAATAGTAATAAATGCTGACGTGGGTTACATGCGATACATTTGCCGATTTTTATATTGCGGTTGTCAATTCGTTTTTTTTATATCCATATATCATATTTTTGGAACTTTTCCATTTTTAATTGTAAAGTACCCATAATTTTTTAACCCAATGTACAACGAATTTCCTATGAAACTGTAATAATTTTGATGCGCTCATTGACAAATTACACACCCCAAAATTGGCGGGATTACTCAATTATAAGCCAATTTTAAAAATAAGTATTCGTTTTAACAGGCCCTCGGATCGGATAGTACGGATGACAAATATTTAATATTTAAATCATAACTATTTTTCTTGTCATCGCAAACTTTTTGATCACAAAATTCATCTATTAGTTGCATTTGAAAGCACCTGAAGAAATTATAATAAAAATAAATAATTACTTATATTTGTATTAAAAAATTACACTTGCAAATTATAAACCCGAAATAAACATTTCACAACAATTTGATAGTACTTGCACAATTTTCTTTCCTAGACGAGACTTGTTTGTTCATTCATAATACAGGTTAGAAAAAGAGGAATTTTCTGTAACAAATATAAAATAAGTATTAAGTTGTAGAGGCATCTCTATGGAACACGTAAGAAAGTTAAAAGTAAAAGAATACAAATAAGTATCGATAAAATTTCCAAATAAAATAAACCAAAAATATGCTAGTTAATTATTTAGCATCTTCGATTCGAAATCGTTCTAAATAATTCACTTTTATGCGCTATGAATGATCTATCTTTATATTCTATATTTATTTATAGATATTTATTTTATACAACTCATTAAACTATGCTGTTCAAATTTTTGCGACCCGATTGACCGTTCTCTGTCACTCTCCTAAGTTACAAAGAACGGCGAGTTGCTATTTTATCAGGCAAATGACATTTTGACAGTCAGATTATCAATAATACATCACATTGCTAGCACTGCACGTTGTACATAAACCGAAATGTTATCAGTGCCATGAAATATTATGGAGATATTGTAAATTTATTGTTAAACCTCTCTCGTCGGTTGCCGCCTGCAGCTAGTTCATGTTCAAGAGCTGCAATTTTTTCTTCATGTCGCGTACGCTGCGCCTGCGATCGACGCTGTTGTTCCTCTAGAGCCAAAACTATTTTCTCCAGTCTATGAATTTGTTGTTGTTTGTTCTCGAGAGTTGTGAATAAATTTTGTATCTCTTCAGCTTTCGCCGCTATTTGCTTGTTTATCTAAAACACCACTTAGAATAAAAGACAAATCATAAAAAATTATGTACTATTCACGTAAGCCTTCCTTTTTTACTGATAGTCTGAAGTTAAATTTTGTCGGATTCACATTCAAATTATAATTCTTTAATTAATATCATCACCAGATACATTGTCATTTTGCCAGAAAATTTTGGTTAAGAAATGTAAAAAAAATAAAAGCGAAAAGAAATTCTCACTTCATCTACAATTTTCATTCTGTGCTCAAGATCTTTTTGCAATGTGGAGAGTTCGCGACTTTGCTCCGTTTCTTTATTCTTTAGCATGTTGATCAGTTCCTCTCGAACCTGCATTAACTTGTAAAGTTACGATTCAATTTAGAATCCTAAAATATACGTAATACAGTTACCCTCGTGAAATATCTAGTCTACTTCAATAGTGAGTGAGATATGGTACATATTATAAAACAAAGTCACCGCCGCGTTTATCTATTTCTTCTTGTTAAACTCACTAACTGTAGTAACGAAGTAGGTGTTGCAGAACAGTATTTTTTTTTATAAAAGATGTAAGTTTTATAAGCTTAAGCAATATGGAAATAACCTTGATTACTCTTTCCTGAGCTCGTGATGTCCTATCTTGTTGTTCAAGCTGTTTTTCTTTTTGAATCAACATTTCTGATAATTCTTCATTACGATGAACTGCATCCAGAAGACCCATTCGTAAACTCATAATCTGATGTAAAATAAAATTAACAGTATTATTGATATCAGATATTGTTGTGCCTAGTATTGTTATCTGCTATACGCTACGGTACGAATATTTCAAATTCTGCTATTCAAGGGATAAAATAAGCGACATTGGCAATTGGAATAATTGCAACAGCCCTACACCATTAACCTTTTTTAATCGACCGTAATAATTTGGCTTAAATTGCAATTATCAATTAAACACAAATTTCTTTTTAATAGAAAAACTCATTGATGCCTGCCCGAGGTTTGACTATATGACTTTCGCGAAAGAGTCGCACGCTGTCACCGCTGGGCTATCACGGCTTTGTGTATTTAAAATAATATTATTGTCATACTTCTTGTTGCAGATCTTGGTAACTAATGCCATTTGGTGATTCCTGACAGTTGGCAACAGCACGGTTATGAGCTTGCAGGTCTCTGACATATTGTTCGTATTGAATCACCTTCTGTTCACTTTAAAATTGATATCATTTAATAAAAACAAGATTATTAAGCAATTTATATCAATTATCTATTAATATCAAGAAAAAAATATATATTATATACAATATTTAGATATTATATTTTACACATTCAAAATAACTAAATTGTATGGAATCCATCGATAAGAGAACATAAATCAGACTAGCTGTATAAGAGAAGTAATTTCTTATAAATATAAAACAAATATTTTTTTTACTCACTTAAGTTTTATATTTTTTGTTAGTTCCCGAATTTGAGTTTTCATCTTAGCTACTATTTCTTCCTTACTAAGCAATTCAGCTGCCAACTTTTGTTGTATTCCTACTTTACTTTCTGATTCCTGAAAATTTTTTTAAGTATCAAACTGAATAGGATGCTTGGTAAATTTCTAAAATTAATATTATCAGTAAAAATCACATTGAGGCAGAAATGTATGTGGTATATATGACTGGAAAGAATATTCGTAAAAACATATACCGTATATTGTTTAAGCGCGTTAAGCCAAAATAATCACCGTAATATTAGTAAAGGTTTCCAAAAACCGAATTTTTTCTCTTTTGATTGCAGTTACTTCATCCTCTGTGTTTCTCAACATTTCTTTCGTAGCTTGTACTTCGGCCCATAAATCCATTTCCCTTTCCGTTGGTAATTCTGCAAAGTTAAATATATTACATTCTAGATTATTACTGATAAAAATAATATATTACTTCATATATTTTATTGCTTATTCGTACCAGGATTAGGTTTACTATTTTCAAGTTCAATAATTTTAGCCTTTAGCTCCTCGATTACGTTCAGGCTTTCCCTTAACGATGCATCTACTTGTTGTTTTTCTTCAATTTGTCTTTGTGACATTCTTTTTTCTTCTTCAATAACAGTCAATAACTCTTTTAGCTTATTATTGAAATCTTGAACCTCAGTTTTATGATGTGTTGTTAAAGATTGAATTTGCTCTTTTAATTCATTTACCCTATATAATTATTTAAATAGTCAATTCAATCTGATCTTTTAGTTTATATTAAACTCATAAAGACAAAGCACCTATAACTTACTCAGCTTGTAAAGCATCACGTTTTTGAGATAACTGACTACTAGTAACTTCGCCAGTTTTTAAAGATTCTTTTAATTTCCTTGCTCGAGCTTCCAAATTAACTTCTCGCTGTCTGCTCTAAAACGATGATCAAAGAAACAACTTAACGTGGCATGATAATGTTTATAAAATTTCAATAAATATAAATTAACAGAAATCTTGATACTAACAATATTCTTTGCCAGGCAACCTTCAAGTTTGTGAGAGCAACGTGAGTATAAAGAAATATGTAGGCGCTTAAAGCAAGCAATAGTGAATTACATACAATAAATATATTTAGTACATATCCCAGATATCCTCGATAAACATGTATCTTTTATGATACAGCAAAAGATAGTAGTTTCAATAGATTTAATAGTCTATGCGTTGATAGGTTCATCTTATGTACAAAAATACATTATGTATAAAATACATTATGTATAAAATACATTATGTAATAATGTATTGTCTAATAATATTTTATAATTGACCAAAACTAAAAACAAAAGACCGTGGTGGACTGGATAACAATTATAAAATCTATGCAATAATAAACCTAGAAAAAGGCTGTGTAGCCGTCGGCCCAGTAACAGCGAACAACTTTGCCAACCACCGCTTTCAGAATAATGTCTTGTTCACCTTAAGGTTTGAGTCTTCTATTGTTTTATTTGTTTGATTATATGTACATACCTGATCTTCCAAGGTTTTAACAGTTCCTGTAAGGCTGACTATGCTGGCGTCGGCTTCACGCAGCTGTTTCTCCATTTTGGAGACACGTAATCTAGTCTGTCGTAATTGGGTCTCTGTCGTTGCCAATTTGTCTTTGAAGATAGTTTTTGCTGCTCGTTCTTCTTCTAATTCACGCCGAGTGTTCTTGAAATTTAAGGTTTATTATATTATATGTAGTGGCGTGCCATGGGAGAGACCTATGTCCAACAGTGGACAGAGACGGGTTGCGGATGATGATGATATTTTATTTAAGAAATAGTGTATGAACGTTACTACTGATAATAATTTAGTAAACAAATGAAATCCCCACTACCTCTAATGCTTTAGTAACATCATTTTGCGTGCTAGTTTCTTGTTTTTCTAGTATTACTGTAGTGTGAGCTTCTAAGTCTTGACGGAGACGTGCGACCTCGCGCACTAACGATTCCCCAACTGCTATTAGAGTTGATCGCTCCCGACATGCCCGCCTGCATATAAAAGTAGTTCTTTTTAAAATTTAGAGGTTAGAATATTGTCACTGACAACAGAATGATATTATTCATAAATGTTCAAGTATTTCATTTCAGATATTTTGTTATACAAAATAATATTCGAATTTAAAATTTTATTTTTAAATTGATAAAGTTTAGTTATTTATAGATTCGAATACAATATGAGCGAATTAAAATGACGTAAAATAGCATATAGTTATAAAAAATAGTACACAAGTAAAAAACACAAGAATGGCCCGAAAAACAATTTTAAAATTCTCAATCAGAAATTACCTGGCTGGGAATTTTATTGCCGCGTGTCTCACGGACGCCGCGTTACAAGTATCACTGGATTACTGTCGTACTAGCAGTTGGCACATACATACATTTAAACCCTTACATTAGTGTAGGTTCAATTTAATTTTATTTAAAAGTAAGCGTGTAATTTATTATAATTTCAATTTTGGGATACTGAGTCATTTACATATTTCGCTGAAAACATTCATACTTAGAGAACAAAGTAACGGTATCAACAGCTTCTTCTGCTCGCGTCTTCAGCTCGCGTAGAGCTTCGCAAAGTTCAAGTCCCTGAGCATTGTAGCGAGCTATCCGGTCCATCGCATCATTTGCACTGAATTCCTGGTTCGTAAATATAGGAACAATAGAGATATATTAGAAGCAGAAAGATAGTGCTAAACTAACATGCCCTTAACGCTACATTTACATTTGCAGTGACCAAACCGCATGCGAAAATTACTTAATGGATTTGTGCATCGCATGTGCTATGTTCTCCTATACGACTAACATTTCTAATTACTGTACTATTTAGTAACACTATTTTTAATTGCGTAATAGTTTAAATGTTATGTGTAATAACAAAAGGAATATAAGCATTAATTTAAAATTTAATATAACGTCCATGTGTATACTTACATTATTTTCTATTAATTCCTTGACCCAATCTATTACTTCTTGCCTAGCCGTAAACACCTGAAGGCATAAGTCAGCAAAACATCGAGGAATATTCAATGTCTTCAACTCTACATCAGCTAGTGCACAATCATCTAACAATAAAAAAAAGAAAAATGAGGATTTAGTCTTAAAACTTATTGATTAAACAATCAAGCGCTGAAAACTGTCGAAAGAGTATAGGTATAGAACTATATCTATATCTATATCTATATATATTGCACTGCTATGTTTATGTGCATGCCAAATACGTGTCGAAAACTTGCTCGTTTTTTTTCACAGATGTATACTAAAAGGGTATATAAGGATCTAGGATATCAAAATGACTGACCTATCGGCACACTAGTTTTAAATAATTCCAAAGCTCCATCCGTAACTGAAGAAGCGACAGCGTCTCTACATAATTGTGTCACTTCTTCTGGTGCCCAGTCCGCCACGTTGAATACAAACAAATCCTGTTGACCTTCTCCACCACCTATTATTCCTTCCCGCATCATATGTTCTCGCAGGGTACGAAGGCCATCGAAAACTTCTAGTATTGCTTGCTGAAATAAAGAAACAGACCCATTATCAACACTTGTTTTTTATAATTCAGTTATAGAAAATATACAGGATAAGACTATTCTTATTTTTATAATATTTACTGTTGCAACAGGCAGAATTGGATAGGAATAAGCACAAAACTGCCTGCACTAAGAAATTTTAGTAGTTCGAGTGCATTTAACAATACAAAATATTAAAAAATTAGAATAACCAAAAATTTAGAATATGTTTATATTCTGCCGTGTGGTATCCGGCAGAATAGAATAGACCACCCTCATTTCTTACCGAGGTGTCATAAAAGGCGAGTAAGGTAAGTTGACGTCAGGCAGGCAGCCGGTCGTAAAATAGGTAGCCCAATCATGTGACAACTGATGTTTGTAACATGTTGTGGCGAACCCACTTAGAGTGGGATAAGGGCAGGAGAATGATGATGAGAATATGTTTATATTGTTATAAAAGGGTACTGGAAATTTTTTACTACAGACCTGTTTAAGATCGAGTTCCTTTTTCATTCTGTGAAACTGTTTTTGTTTACTGGAGTATAACGATTTCAAATCTTTATCTTCTTGTATAGGAGTTCTAGGTGACACTACTAATGAAACTGGTGTTACGGGGCGAGGTAATAAAGTTACGGGCATAGAAGGCGTTCTAGGTCTAGTCGTAGGCGTGTGAGCTCTTGGGGTATTAGGACGGCTAGCTGGAGTACCATGACGCTGTATGGGATGCACTGGGGTACTCGGTCGACTCGGTATTTTAGGCGTTTGCGGACGACTCGAAATACTTTTGGGCGTCTGTGGCCGACTTATTAAAGGTGGCTCCGCTCCTATTTCGTTAGATTGCTCTGAAAACAAAGTAAATCGATAGTATCGAACCTTATAATTTACCAAGTTTTTGAACTAGGTAAATTATAATTTTCGATACGCAATACCTACCTGTAGTTTCAGCTTCAAAGTGCGGTGAAACAGATGTTTCTTGAATGATTTGGATATCTGTAAATAGATATCAAGATCTTAACACAGATGCCCATAACCAACATCAGGAAAAATGTCTTAAGTGCTAAAAAAAGGAATCTGTATTGCCTAGAGAAATTATTATTTAACTTTAGTAGTAACTAAACTATGAACAATGCTTATCCGGAACTGGATTGACTTTTATTTCAAAAACATCTTTATTTGAAATTATTACGTGAAAATTCTTGCTTTTTATTATTTCTAATTATTTTTAATGTCAGTGTAAACGGCTTTGTGTATATAAGTAGTTATCACCGGATTGAAAGATATTCCTTGTTTTAATCTAGGTAATATTTTCTTGGTGCCAAATCCGTTCAGCACTTTTCATTTTCCAATCCCACTGAATAACCATACAAATCTTCATATTCATAATGTAATATCAGTATTACTCCTTTAGAGGCTTTAGTATTATTCATTGATAAAAATAATGTGGGACAGACTTGGATAAATTTATAACATACCATATTTATCACGAACGCAAAGTTCTTGTATTTCATCTGTATTCAAATGTATATTAGGCTCTCCTTGGTTTACATCTATAACGTCGTTATCCACAGCTATAGAACGAACATCATATTTTTGTGGTACCTACAGGGAAGTTTCTGTTTGTAAAATAAATTACTGCTATTGAAGATATAGATAAAGACAGCTGGGAATAGGTCTGCTCTCTCCTTTTTCGTAAACAAGAGTTGGGGACCTTAGAATTGTCTACAGATATGCAGGTATCCTCACAAAATTTTTCTCTGTCAATAACGTGGAATAAATTGCAAATATCAATAAGGCACATAAGAAAAACTTTTTGCTGTCTTTCCGAGTCCAATCCATAGCCTCTTGGAAAGAGTGACGTGAAAGTCACACGGCCATCACAGCTATCATTATTAACCAAAGTTTACTCAAAAATGACAAAAAGTGTAAAGATGAGAAAAAACATTACCTCGCATTCAGAAACGGGAATTTCACTTTCGTAATTTCTATTTATCTGAAAGAAAGTAATTTTTTTTATAAAACTATTATAACTACTTGTAAACTTTTGGCAGCTATTATTTAGCAGTGTGGATTACTTTTTGTATGAAATATTTTCATTGTTGACGGTTCAATTTATAACAGTTATTCTATTCTTGATATTTATTTAGCTCTTTAGCGACGTGTTTCTTTAAAAATAATAAAATGAAAATCTTATTTATAATGTATTGAAAAATCTCAATTTACTATTCAAAATATGCGAAATGTTTTGAACAAATTGAGTGCTCCTCACAAAAAATAATTCCCAATAAGTTCTGCAACTACACAATTTGCGATTTTTCCAAATTTACGTATTTTGTAAATATACATTTTAATAATTTAGCATATCCATAATATTGTATACTAGATGATCTATAGTGAGAGTAAAGTAAATGCAAAAAGAGTTTTAAAGTTTTAATATTAACAAATAAACCCGCACCTAATTTATTTAATAAATCAAAATAGAACTAACATTAAAATCCGTTTTAGATTCCGATTTTTGACCACTGCGTGAAACGGTTGTTCTTATCTGCAAAGATTTAAATAAAACTTAATAACTATTAATTAAAAATAACTATTACTTAAATATAACGGAAACTTACTACGTCCTGTCTAGTTAAAGTCTTATGTATATTATACTATATAACGGGCAGGTTAGCTAAAGAAAAATATAAAATGAACGTTTTGTTTAGTTAATATGAAAGAACAAGGTGGCCAAATTCAATAATTTTACAATTTCATATCATATATATGTTTCATATCATATTAGTGCATTGTTTAAATTACGATGTAACTTGAGTGTTCTATGAAACAAGCTCACAAGTCTATTGTAACACTAATAAGCTTTAAAAACCTTTTAAATATATCTTTAATAGAATGATACTCACCGACAGAGTCATAGCAAATATAAGTTTAATTAGTAATTCAATAATAATAGTAATATTATAATCAAGTGGTGCTGCTGGCTGGACATTTGAAGCGCGATCAACGATTCGCGTGTTAAAAACAAAGCAAGCCGTTGTTTAACTAATATTGACAATTCACTAAACACTTTACAAAAGAATATAGCGACCGCCGAGTTTTTCACGCTATCCTTGGTCGCAGCAATATTCCGAACCTGCAGTAGAGCTGCAAAAGCACTTGATTACAAGTCTACTTGAAAAATAAGATTGGGATTTGAATTAGAATTTAGCGACCCCATTCGCAATTAATCTAACTTCTACCTCTTTTATCACTAAAAAAATCTGATATTTGCAACAAAGTAACAATTATTGATCCTAAAAGAATCGATATTTCTAATAATGCTCAAGTATTTAGGTGTTTTTTCAGATTTAATCAAGTATATTCAGAAACTAAGGAATCAGATTTATAATATTATCAGAAGTTTAAACTAAAATAATATCACATTGACCTTCGAAGAAGCAGGTGACGGCGGTGATCGTGCAGGCGATTGTCTCTGTGCTGCTGGTAGCGTCAGACTTCGAATGGTGGCATTTCTTGCGGCACGTGCTGCAGATGCTGCGGTCGGTCGCGGGAGAAGGCGCGGAGTTGTTGTATCTATGTTATTTTTAATTGTTATGGAATAGTTTTTAATTATTGAATATTATTTTTGAAATAACTATATGTTGATAGCCCTACGGGCTTTTACAGTGTCACCTGGCGGAACAGGTAGACGCAGAAGTATAGTAACAGCAAAATACAAAGCTTGAAGAACGACCTACTAACGTTGAAGAAATTAAGAGTGTCAGCCATTTGCGGCTGTCTTATAGTGATATATAGGGGAACGTGGTATGACCGTCATTAGTCACCACGCCGCAGGTAGAGTAGCGAGAAGCCGCCGACTGACGGCAAAAACTGGGGCCTCGTCTTCATCGGGGAAGACGCTGTATGTGTCATATGTTTGTGTTTGCGATTACGATTTGCAAATGATTGCGATCGCCCGGCCCTTCTAGGACGCTTTTCGGGCGCCTATATTTTCGACGGACCGATCCAACCAGAATATCTAATAGAAAATAACCATCTAATAATCGCATACAAAAGTTTATGATACTCACATGGTTTATCTTTCTGTGATTTTGCAGTCATCATTGTAAACACATTCACGGAAAAATTAGGAGATAATTTACGATTCAGTAATAACTAGAAAACGTTTGCAATTTTGTGACATGTTTATACGACACGTCAAACTTGTATTCTAATTTTGAAGACTGAGTACATTCTGTTAATTTGAAAACAGCCAGCCAGATTATTGTTACGATGTTTTCTCATTCATAAACTACGATATTGTCTTTAAGTCTTATTGGCTTTTCACCATATCACATGGTCATTCTAGCAGGTATTATCGTAGCTTCTTTAAAAGCATAAAATTAATAAGTATATCATATGATTTTATAAAGTTTCGAATAAAATGAAAATGAAACGAATTTGGTGGCGTACGAAGAAATGGAAACAATTTATTAAGTTAATTGTATAACTATTTTAGATCGGAGTTTCTTCTTATTCTTCCTTGCTTACATACTAACTCTAACGACGAAACCTTCTTTTATTAAATTTAAACAACTACCACAAAATATTTATAATAAAAAAATGCTCTTGCGTACAATTTATTCTAATTTATATATGAGAAACTAAACAAATTACACAAGTTTATTGATTAAGTATGTTTTTTAAGCATCGCAATTATTATGTATAATAGATCTATTATAATAGGGTAATAAGGTATTTGTCAAGTCTTTATTTCTTCTTTATTAATCATTAACTAATGTATTATTCTATTTTTTACTTTCATATCTTTATCTAATTTATTTAAGTCGTATAGCCCGACATTAATATGCCTTAATGTACAAATATGAATCATAACATGATAATTACATGATTTTTTAAGCCAAATCTTAAGCAAAATAGTATATACTAAAATTAAAAATAAAATTTTTCAGTTTATCCTAGTTTCTTTGTATATCAATATGCTATCATCTTTCATAGAAGTGTCAAAATTTTAATTTCATTGGACTTGAAAATGCGACGTGTATAAATTTTCGTTACTAGGAGTTAAAAGTTAGATTACAACTGTACTATTTTCTTTCAGTTAATGAAAACTAAATAAGGATGTCTGGGGAGCCAAAAACGCAAGGTATTTATTATTCTTATATTAACAGTCAAAGTTTATTATAAATGTTTAAGTAGAGTTTATAATTACGCTGTCCTCTCAATAGAACCGAGTAACGCCGTTACATGCCAACATAAATGTAGAATTCCACAGCGGTTGCAACCAGGACAGCAACGACCATCTTTGAAATCTAAAGTTCCGATAGCCGAAGTAAGTACTTCATATTCACCTATTATAAAATATCTTCGACAGTCATCATTCTCCTGCCCTAAATGGGGTCGACACAACATGTTGTAACATGATTTGGCTAGGTATTTTACGACCGGCAGCCTGCCTGACGTCAACTTACCTTAGTCGCCTTGTACGACACCTCGGTAAGAATTGAGGGTGGTCTATACTACTCAGCCGGATACCACACGGCGAAAAAAAAATCTTCGACAATGTGAAATACCAATTTATTTTTTGGCATATTCTTTGATCCCGCCTAGTGAAATATAAACTTTTAAAGTCACAAACGCACGTTAGCCATATAAAGGCAAATAAAATTCCAATTAAGCATTAATATCCCAAAAATAAATTGTACCTCTTAAACAATAATCACAGTTCACCTTTTCATAAGAGGATTACAAAAGAGTTTAACCTTATTCTTATGTCTAGTTTCGTCCAAAGTCTGCGAATCGAGCTATTGATGATGTCAACGAAGCGTCGCGTCCTGAAATTGTGTCAAGATTCGCCCGACCTGAGCGGGATCGTCCCATCCAAATTCAAAGAGTATATAAAAATCAGTTCTTTTTAATTCATTTGAGCATAGAGTATATTATTCTATAACATTAAAATCTCTATTACCTGAAAAATTATTTTTGATTATTTTCATTTTAGAAACAGGCACCAGTTCATAGAAGGATTGTAAACGATAAAGATGCATCATCTAACAAAGCTGGAAGACAAATTATAACAGTACCGGTAAAACAGGTACTTAAATAACTTAGAAAAATGATTTATAAATTATTAGTCGTTAATAAAAGCATTTATATATAACAAGCAAAAGTAGGTACAGATTTTTGTGAAAGTTGTCTTGAGGTATTATAGTTTTTTGATTGAAAGTTAACATTCCTTAATATTCTATTTCTGGTAAACTGTTCCCACTTTTACAGAAATATACGTCCAAAGCAACGTATCACAACAAATTGTCTCCAAACTTGCCGGACCAGGTAATTTATAATTAATATGATTTATTTTGCATTATATCATTATACATATTAGAGTTGTGATAAACGAACACCAAACCTTATGCAAGCACCAATGAGTTTTTTAAATTATATTTTCAATTTATTGCAAGCGTTTCCGTGAAGGTAAACATGGCGAGGATAGCATATCTGTATATCTCTGGAGATATCCTCAGATATGTGTTACCCACCCATCCGTATTGGAGGAGCTTAGTGGTTACCTTTAACTTAAAACCACTAAGCTCCTCCCTCCTGGAAAGAAGGTCCTAAGCCCTTCTCTTCTGGAGGGAGGAGAACTGTGCCCAGCAGGGCATCAGATAGTAACAGGCCGATCATTTTGCATTTATAGCTTCTTGAATGCAAGATTTGATTTGTTATTTTGTATATTCTATTGGTTTGATCGTCTATCAGAAATGAAATTGTAATCTTAGGATATGAGATTTCTAAATAAATTTGTAGTGTGCACATTAGTGTATTTTTCATATTCAGGCTAATATTTTTAATGCAAGTTAAGATTAGCACTTTTTTAGATATATATTTATTGTAGACATTTTATTGTTCAGGAGACGATAAGCAAATGTGAGGCGCTTGAGTTACAACAAGAAGACTTCTCAGAAGCTGTTCATATGTACAATAGCATGAACGATATGTTTCTAGATTTTGCCGAGGAAGGTACCTATAGAAAGACGGATTGTTTATAAACTTATATAACAAATCGTTTGTGTTGACCAGACTTGTATGTTTTCATCTGCAGTGCAACGAGTCCATTTAACACGAACTAACACGTAGTACTTTTATACAAATCAATTTTAACCATTTTGCAAAAATGAATCTTAAAATTGTTAAAGCAAATATTGTCTCATAAATCAATTTTGTTTAAGAATCGATAACGTCACGAGGTGATCAAATTATGCAATTAAAAACTTGTTGGCAAGAAAAAATTGTTCAGTTTGAAGAAATGAAAAATGAATTGAATGATCGACAGGTAATTAACAATTTGATTGAAGACGTGACAGTGAATTGGTTATATCAACTGGTTGACTTGTAGGATAAGAAGTTTCAAAACCCGTGTTTGTTTCTTGGCCAATGGCGGATAATCGATTGACACAAAATCTGAAGTAAAAACATAGTAAACATAAAATAGTAGTCATCGTGCAAATAAGAATAACAGTGTTATTAATTTAACTATTATTTGTTAAGTTCAGAGTTGGAGATTAAAGATTTGGAGTGAAGTAAAATTACTGGTGACTCAATCTGAAATTTTGTTTCGAATTTTTTGCCCAGTTTCAGTCTTACCAAAGCAATTTGTATTCCAAGACAGTCGCTGTGATAAAGAAGATACTTCCAGTTATAGTCCAATAACATAGGTCCATAGATATCCCTTGTTTTGCTTTTGTTTCTCTGATCGTTATCCAAATATTCAATCTGAGACACCGCGCCGGATAAAATCTCGTATCTCTCGTATAGTAGTTTACCGATGCTAGAATTATTGATTTCTCAAGAGTCCTGAAACAGAACTACAATGTAAAGTATACATAACACGATATAAAAACACTCAAAAATTCATGACCTTCAAATATATGCTATACGCTATATGTAATATTTATACGTAAAGCATATTACAAAATTGAAGATTATTTGGATGATAAAAATACCTTGATTTGGAAATCCTGTTAGCTTTATCACTCCGGTCTAATAATGTATAATTGAAAATGTTTAAAAGATTGACCACCGAGGTTCTTGCTGGTTCTTCTCGGTAAGAGCAACATTCCGAATCAGTTTTAGGTTCATTAATCATATTGATCCTTGACGATTCAAAAGTGCTTGAAATATCTTACTTGAATAAAGATTATTTGGATTTGATTTGATTAATTTGAATATGGACTGAGTAAGTTCTATGTTGGTAAATGTGTATAGGTAGTGTATATACTGTTTTTCCTACTCTCTATACATTCGCACTCAGTTCAGTTCAGTATAGTATACAAAGAAAGAATAGTTAATTTTTTACATGTCCGTATCAATATTCTCTGAAACAGAACGGAATTTTAGAAGTTTATGCTTATTTGCGGAGCACTAAACAAAGGTTGACGTCGATGGGACATAGGGCTGAATTACCGTCCACTGATGACTTGCGCATTATGAACGTAGCCAATATGACTCCTAATCAACTGTTGCAATTGTGTGCAGAAACTACGTATCGAAAAAATGGTATGCCATTCATTTTCAATTATTTCCATAAAATTTTGTATATATATTATAAATTTCGTCGCTTTTATTTTTTCATAAGATAAACTTTCATGTTATATAATAATTAAAAAATTTTCAATGTGCGAAGCTGGGAATGGTGTAATCAAAAGTAATGATTGTTTTTTTTTGCTAAAATCGACGTTTATTAAGAAAATCTATGTATAATGCTAAGTGTAGGAACCAAAAACCGTTCTCATACCTTATACATACAGATTAGTTACGCGCGTATCACAAGACACTAAAACCAACAACAAACTACGCAAACATTACGACAATCTCGCCGATCGTATCGCTCCGTAACCGAAGCATCATCAGGAAATAGGCTCTACGACAAAATTAAAATGCAACCGCAATGGTATAATTTCAATTATGCTTAAATTAAAATCTTGTTACCTATGTACATGTTTATAAATATAACAACTATGATAATGATTTTATAATATATTATGTTACAGTTATAGATAGTCAATCAGTTAAAAATACTGTGACGATCGACATGAAGAGATTGAACGAGATGCCATTGAAATTGGTAGCTATTTGTGAGCAGACATTAGAAACTAGAAAAGAACTAATTGACTGGTTTGAAGGCATTAAAAATCAAGAAAAGGTAACGAATACAAATTTTATTTTTCTTTTAATCACTAATTAGCAGTAAAATGATCTGAAGATCCGCATTAGAATAGCGTGATGGGTTTAAAGGTCCCTTCTGTTCAAAGGATTAATTTTGTCAGTCGTAACCTATCTCACGATATCTACAGGTGATATATTCATACATAAAAATACCCTATTCAGTTTTTAATTTTTCTCCTCCTTAAAATCAAATGATATTTAACAGTTAAAGTAACACACATAAATAGAAGACAATGTACTAAATTATTTTTGAGTATAATACCCAATCTAGTCTAAGTCTGATATTTTTTTAAACATATTTCTTTATATTTCATGATACGACATTATTAGTTATAAAATATTACCATTCCGCAATTAAAATAAATTATAAATAACAAATACATTTTAAAATGTAACAATCCTTTTTATTTTCTTTATTAACATAAACATTTCCGAATTTGTATACGACTGACGTGATAAAATATTACTATGTTATAAGAATTATATTTTTACAGCAACGCCTTAGGTTCTTGCAAGTTTTATCTGTATAAGCTATTTTCCAAACCATAAGGTTGGCTATTCGAATGAACTTATGAAAATCAATTTCAATTAAGTAAATTTTGAATTTGTTAAAAACATAAATGTATGTATTTTAATCTATTATTCTTAAGTTGACTCTAAACTAGAAGTCTCTAAAGATTTGATTTTACTAAAACTATAGATGGTATATAACTGGACAAAAAGAAATATAAATTTTGCTCTCTTTTAAAAGTTTTACTTTTGAAAATAACTTTCAAGACGTTTGTTAGTCATATTTTTACCTCAAAATAATTTAAACATCTTAGTTTTATAATCATTTATTGATTGACAGGGATGTTCAAAAAGCAGCCTTTCTAAAAAAATAAATGAATTTAATGCAGAAAATGAAATGTTGAGTAACACATTGCAGACAGTGAAAAACGAGTTTCTAAAAGAATTGAATGATTTTTTAAGGTAAGAAATGTGACACGATAATTTATAAAATTAAGCGTTACTTTGCTGACTTGCATAATAAATAGTCACTATCTTTGTGAAACGTAACATGATTTTATTACAAAAATTAATTTTAGATAAACTACTCTACGTCTTCCTTTGAAACTTTACAAAATGTTCTTATCATATCATATTATACTATCAAAAACTATATTATAAAGTACTAGTAAATACTTGTTATAATTACTTTTAAACTATTTTTTAGTAACAAAGTCAGCTTTAAAATGTGTAATAGAACTTTGAAAGCAGAGAGCAGCAGAAACCAAAAAAATCTGTCACTAATGTCTCGTTATATTTATTAAAGAGTTTACCAAAGGATTTCTAAGTACTCGTAATAACAAAACTATGCCACTTCTACATTTAATTAGTCTATCTTATTCGTTTGCTTCTTTTTTGATCGTTAAGTTTTTGTATTTCATATTATATTATTAGAACTTGCTGGAACGAGAGAGTAGGCCTCCAGCTGCGTAACGAAGGACTCACGTGCGAAATGTCAGAATTGAATTCGCAGAATATCGATCTGAAAAAGCAATTATGCAATGCCGAAAAACAAAAGTCACAAGTTAACAGAAGGAGAATCGAGGTGTGGTGAGATTTAATTTTTATTACGGTACGTTTTATAAGAATATTATTTTAGAAAGGCTGTACTGATGGATTATATAAATTATAAGTATGCGAGGATAAGGCTACTCTTCGAATTTTTACAAGATAGTAACTATTTATAAGAGTTATATTTTGAATAGAGCTACTGCTGATTTTTTGTTGGCTCTTCTCGTAAAGAGAAGTTTCCCGGAACAGCAGTAGCGTTGACGATTCAAAAGCACTCGTTTACAAGCTTACTTTAAAATAATATTTTGAATTAATTTGTTTGTCTATTATCTATGAGCGTAGGAGCTCGAAAGGGAGTTGAAAGAAGAAAAGGTAAAGAAAATGACAATTCGAGAACGTTTGTCACGAGCTGAAGGGCAAGTAAAGATAGAGGGCGACCGAGCATCTCAATTAGAAGCTGCTCTTAATCAAGCCCGAGCGCAGACGCGAAATTTAGAACGTACGGTACAAAATCAATATGAACAGGTAACTGAAGTTTGTTTTTGTGGGCATTTTACTGCATGACTATTTATAACGGAATAGGTTAAGAATTAGGAAATACGTACGGTGGATTGGAGGTTGAATTGACAGTACCGTCAATTTTCATGTAGCTCTATATTTGTTCAAATAATTTCTAGATCTATTTTGCTTTACTTCACGGAATTTCACAACATTATTCCAAGACAACATTGAAATGCGTTACCTATATCCTTTTGTTGGAGGAGGATGCTGCGGATTCCATGGACTGCACACCGAACCAATTTGTCTATTCTAAAGAAGTGCGGTATAAATACTAGACTGCCCGCTGTCTGCTTCCAAAGTATCCTTAAATATTTCGGACACATTGCTCGCAAAAACTCTGAAAGCCTCGAGAAGCTGACAGTTGTTAGGCGGGTCGACGGGAAAAGACCACATGGTCGCTCACCTACCCGTTGATCAGACCAAGTAAAGACACTTACAGGCCTGCCTATCACCAAAGCTTTAAAGACCGCCGAGGACAGACAAACATGGAAAATCTTAGTGCATGACGTGATCCGCAGTAATAATTCCGTCTAGCCACGACCTTCAGCAATGAAGACCTTGACTAAGAAGAAGAAGAAGATATCCTTTTGATGCTTCGGTTTCGGGCCGAAACTATCTAAACAAACAAACTTAGTATATAAGTTACAAATTCTGCATGTATAAGGTATGAAAAAGGATTATGCAGCCTACATATTTTAGCATTACATAGATTTTCTTGAATCACAGATTGTAGCAAAATAATTTTATCATTACTGTTTTTGCAATATTAATTATTTCACTAAACCGTATTTCCCGAATATATACTAGCAATTTCTTCCTGTAAAATACACTTTTTAAAAATGATATAAAGTTATTTTACAGAAAAAAAGGCCAAAACATATCATCTTAGCTTCAGTTGTTTTATATTACGGTAAGCTCTCATGAAACGGGAACAATAAATACAAAAAATAATGTATATTTTCAGAATCAACAGTTACAAAAAGGCTTTGACGAAAAATTGAATAAATTGAAAGAGTCCATGAAAAAAAACACAACACATTTGGAAGAGATTGCCACAGCAAGAGAAACTTTGCAACAAGAGTAAGTATAATGTGTTAGTAGATGTAACTTTCCGAAAAAGCATTGTCCTAAGATATCTACCAATAAAATTATTTCTTTACAACATGTGGCATAACATGCATGTGCAGCTAATTAGATTTTTATAAAAATGTATACTATTAATTAAGTTTCTTTAAATTATTTTATTTTATATTAGAAAAAATGACCTCAAACAAAGGCTTGAAGAACTATCTAATCATTATAATGAATCATTGACAAATATGAAACAAGAACTTAGTAAAACTATTGCTAAGTTGATAGACGCTGAAAAGAAATGTAACGAAGAAACTGAAGAAAAAAAGAATTTGCAGAAAACAGTAGAATCGCAATGTGCTCATTTACTAGAATATGAATTACGGCTTAAAGATACACTTAAACAATTGGAACAAACTGAAAAAAAATCAAGTTTGTATTTTATATTTCAGAGAAAGACAATTTTAAGCAACATGAATTTTATGCGGTATTATATTAATTTAACATATTATATTGTTATTGGTTCCAGATGAACTCATGAATTGGAAAAAAGATTTTCAAAAAATTAGATACGAATTTGATGAAACTTTAGCTACTTTAGAAAAGTACAAACTGCTTATATCAGAAAAAAACGAGACAATTATTGAAATGGAGGTCATTAGTTTTAATTAAGATGAATTATACTTAATACAAAAGTAAAGTAAAGGAGAATCGATGTAATGCTAAATGCACAGTGTGCCGTTTGCAAACCGTATATGTACATGCAAGATTCGTTTAACGCATGTACTACGAATCATTTGTGGTGGTTCATTTTGGAATTTTCGTTTCATTTTATCATGTTTTTTTAGTAAATTATTATTCTCATAACTGCTTCATAAATAAAAATCACAAAAAACGCCTTATTCTAAAAAATAAATTAATGTTTACAGAACAACTTGAAAACATCGCAGGAATCAGAAAAAAAAATAAAAAGCGACTTGAATAATAAAGAAAATTATGTAGCTGTACTTGAGAAAAATCAACTCTTGTTACAACAACAAATACAAGAAAAGTAATATACTCATTTTAATTTTTATTAATTATCATTTAGTTCGAAGATGTATAAATAGATTGTCATCTATCATCTAGCATTTATTTATTATTTATATTTTAATTAAATTGTTTCTTAATTATAGATGAAATAAGTTCTGCTAAAACCATGGATCTTACCGACATATTTGTACTTCCAGGTTTTAGGCAACTTAATCATATTTATTTTTCGTTTCATAATTAAATGAAATATTTACGTTTGTATTTGCAGCGAATGCAAATTGAAAATGTACGAGGACCAACTAATTACTTTTAAAGAGCATATAACAAAACTTCAGGAACATTTTGTTGAATTTGAAAATTTAAATGAAATACATACTTTGGTAACAATATTAATAATAAAATAATAAAGTCATTTACATACGTAGTAACATACCCTTACACAAAAATAATATCTTGTATTTCAGGTTCATCAAGAAAATATTACATTTACTGAAACGAGACGTAAAAATAATGAACTGTCAGAAGAAATACAAAAAAAGCAAAATGATTTACAAGATTTAATACAAAACATAACTGAAAAGGAAGATCTAATAAGACAGAAACATAATGTTTTACAAATGCTCTCTGAAAGGGAAGAGGAACAACACAATGTTTTACAATTAAATCAAGTTATCAGTGAAAAGAACTGTGAAATTCAAACCCTTATTACAAATATAGAGAAGAGGAAAGAACAAATATCTCAACTAGAAAAAATTATTATCACAATTGAAGATCAAAATAGAAAATATGCTACACAAAAAAGAAAAGATCAAGATAAAATTCATACCTTAGAAAAAACAATTGAAGAGTACGAGATTTATTTGGAAACGAAGAAAAACGAATTGATTCCACGGGAAAATCTGGATAACTTATTAAAAATACTCGAAGATGAATTGGGTAGTCCATTAGACTCGCCTTTGATAAGGAGTAACAGAAAAACTCAAAACATTGGTATTCATAATGAATGCAACCATCTTATAGATTATTACGATCGAAAAGAGTCCAATCATCAACTAGAAACCAAAGCTATGCCTGCGAAAATTGTAACTGGTAACTTTGTCAAGAAAACATATATACCCAGTAATGACGAATATGGTGATAATAATCTTCTTCGTAAGCAAGCTATTACAAATATTGACACCCAGAAATGGATACCAACACCGGAGGGCGAAAATGCGTTTAACCTACAATCTTCTTTCATCGATAATAGTAAATTTAGGTACCTAAACAGAAACAAAAATGCAACGTTGCATGATAAAGAAAAAATTTTGAAAAACCTGCAATATAATATACCTAATCAAATACGAAGCGAAAAAAAAAGTAAAATGTTTAAACTTGCTAGTCATCGATTAGTATAATTCCTTTGTTACACAATGCGTTTTCTATTAAATATTTATGAGCCTGAATGTTTGTGAGATGTGAGATAAAAATATATATTTATTAAAGTAAACTGTTTATTGAAATATTTAAATTCACATTCTAATTCAATTACCCTTATATCACTTAGTCGAAAAGAATGCTTGCATCTGAAACAAATTCAACAATTAATTTAAAGAAACACATATAGCACTAACAATTAAATAATTAACTGTAAAATATACATAATTTCCACAATAAAGACATTAATTGAATACCAAACTTGGATTCTTAGTGATTTTAGTTGATGAAACAGCGTGACGAGTCCGGACTATTTCTCTTTCTAACAGAGCTCTCCGTCGCTCTAGTTGTGTTCTTACTCGACCTTCTCTTTCCAATTGTAAGCTTTGTGCGAGAACGGCACTTTCTAGTCGAAGCACACGAGTTCGTTCCGCTCGAAGAGCTGACCAGGTGTCCGCTGCACACGCACACACCGATGTTAGTGATCGTGAAACCTACAGAAAGAAAACCTCCCTTAACTACATAAATCGACATGGTGAGCGGAAATATATCCATCCCAAAAATCAGATAAATGACGGTTGATTGGCGTTAACTAATCACACTGCTTTCGCTCCACGTATATCTTAGTTCAGTTTTCATTAGTTATATTTTAGTTATTAGTTATATCTTAGTTCAATTACAGACGCTTAACTGCTGATTAGGTAAAATATATCATTTATATTAAAAAAAAAGAAATTTATGACGAAACATTTTAAAAAATTGGTAGCACTAACACCTCTTGCTGTCAGCACTCAATATGAGTCTATTGAGTCTCCTGATGTAATGGGAATATTGACGTGTATGCATCAAACTTTCGATCATTTTGTAAAACGTTCTTGACATTTAATAAAATTTGGAATATCATTTTTACAGTCGTAATAGTATAGTTAGGTCGATGAATGTTCTAATGATAATGTTAGTGGTAATACCATAACTAATGCCGTAATATTCTACTGCTGTTCGAATCGATAGATGTATACTCCAAGTTTAGTAAGTATTATACCTCAGCATGAATAGTATCGTTAATAGCAGGTGGGTCAGGTACTCCATCTAGGAAAGCTGCGAGATCACGGCGCGCTCGTGTCATACGAGCAAACAACTCTGCAGCACGTTCATGCCGTTCTAACATTAACGCGCGAGACGCTGCAGCAGTTACTAACGCCGACCTTTCACGCGTCAGCTGCTCCACGTGCATATGCATCTCCAATAACTAATTAATATTTTTAACACATTATAACGTACACAATATCAAGTTAAGACGCGAGACCCAAACAAATCTTTAAAATAACATTCGAATTTTACGGTATGTTAATATTTAGCCAGTTGTCTAAATGGGCTCAATTATATAAAGAAACAAATATTTAAATTTGCTTAATAAAGTAAAAATATTAGACAGGTATTCAAAAGAAGAAAAAGAGTAATTCTAATTCTACCCTTAGAATTATTATAAGTATAGGGGCAAAGGCAAACCTGTAAGTGAGAGTATCAAAATAAATAATGAGATGGAAGATGAAACTCGTATACTTCATCTTTGTCTAAACATACAAAAAAGAGAGGAAGATAGATACACCCTTATTTACTTTCTTAATTATAATATGGCACATTTTAGACTAGCTTATCTTCACTATAAGTATAAGAGTTCTATGATTCTACCATATGCATGGTGACGTATCGATTTGCAACAATACGTTCATAACTTGAAAATTATTATTTTTTTAAATGGTTCGAGGTACAAAAAGAAATCTAAAAACAAACCAAAATTTATTTTGTATTCTACTTTCTTTACTTTTAATTATAATTACAAATATAAAAATAAAAATGTTGCAACAATTTATATATGAATGTACCTCCGTTTGCAAATCTTGATATGATAATTCTTTAGCATAGCAATCATAGTTCCTCAAACGTTTTACTTCCAACCGTAGCGCTGCTAATTGATTTTCATATTCAGTCATACTTTGTTCCCTGCACAACAATAAAATATATTTTTTAAATTAAAACTCCTTAAAATCGTACAATTCAAAATCAAACTGCAGTCAATACATAATTTTTTCATTCTCTCGTTGTTCTTCAATTACATGCTGTAATTTCATAATTTTTTGTTCCCTATTTAACAGTTCAGCAGCCATTTTGTCGTCCTTACCAGCGCCTTCTTCTTGCTAAAACAGATTTTTTGTAATGAACTTGAAATTATTCAAGAGTTATTCATTGTTTTTCTTCTTTGCTCTATAAAATGTCAGTGATTACCGCAATTCTCGACAAGGAATTTAAAAAACTTTCTTTTTCAGCTCTACTTAGACGGAGTTCTTCTTCAGCGCGTGATAAAGCAACACGAGTTACTTGCAACTCTTTCCAAATTTCGGTTTCTCTATCCGATGGTTCACTTTCTATAAAAAAGAGTAGCTTAGAATCAAAATATAATCCATTGTCATATATATAAGTGTATTACGATATAGATGATCGATGTAAACCAAATTAAAATGATAAGTATTTTGTATATTTGTATATTTAATTATTATTTATTTATTTTTATTTATTTATATACTTTATTGCACACCAAAAAATTAAAGTATACAATTACAACCAAAAATAAAAAATTATAGAGTACAAAAGGCGGTCTTATCGCTTCTAAGCGATTAGCATAAGGATTTTTCTATACGTCATATCTTTGAACTTTATATTTAGAGAAAATTAAGACACACTGAAACAGTTTATTATTTATCATTTATTAGTAGCTTCTAACTACACTCCATTAAAATCGATTCACCGAAAAAATAGACGCCCCAAAAGGATCGTATATGATAATATTATATATAACCTTAACGATCAAATCGCGACCACAAAGTAAATAGTAAGTACAGAAATCTACCTTTAAATTGATACTTGATACTTCTAAATAAACTGAATCCACCAGGATGATTAATTAACTACCTATGCCTGACTAAAATTTATAACATCTAACCTCTCGTGGGGACATATTCAAGGCAACGCCTGCGTTCCATATCAACCAGCCGAACGGAACGTTCGCGTAAAGTGTTCAGCTGCTCCTCTAATTCTTTAATGCGACTTTCTAGTTGTAAAACTCGTACTTCAGCAGCCATATTGTTCTTTTCCTACATTAATAAAACGGTTGTAACAATGTTGATTACCACTATCCATCATAAGCCTCATTACTAATACATACAGCGAAATAGAATCTAGTTACATCTTATTTAACTTGCTATAACTGAAATGGCGGGTTAGAAATAACAGGATTCTTAGCAAGAGTACTTGAGATAGCATCATGGCACCTGTTCTGCTACCTTCGCCTGCAGCAACTCGATGCGAGCTCTCTCTTCTGCCTCCCTAGCCGCTATAGCACGTTCTGCCATATCGGTCTGTTCTCGTAACTCTTTTACTCTATTAATAAAATTATTGAAATGAAAATATCTGAATAAAGAACATAGCATTGCTGACCTCCATACTTTTACATACCTCAGCTCTAAAGCGTCACGTTGTCGGGATAAAGTTTCAATTGTCATTTCACCAGTCTTCGAAACTTCTATTAGTTTTTTGGACCGTGCATCATAGTTTGATTCTCGATGACGATACTGCAAATATACATCAATTAGCGCGATTTAGAATCAAAAGTACAGATATTTCCGTGGCTGTTTTTGCCATTGAAATCCTTGATTCATAGATTTTTACTGGCAAAATTGAGCATCAATATCCATATAACATGTTAAAATATGCTTTGACATGTCATTTGGAATACACTCGTTTTCCAGAAACTTTTTGCACTGAGTCCAGAATGTTAGATTTATCAAAGTTAAAACAAAATAAATGTTTGTTCAGTTTCCATAAAAATTAAAGGTTTTTACCAATTGTTCCAGTTCTTTATGCTTTCGTTGGGATTCATCAAGTGCAGTACGAGTTTCCTTCAGCTGTCTCTCTAAAGTCACGATCCGCGCACGCGCCACTCGAAGCATACTCTCCGCTGCCGAAACTACCTCCTTTAATGCTTCTCGAGCAGCTCGCTCTTTGTTCAATTCCTCATTTATAGCCTGCAAAAATTTCATTTTGGTATCTCACGAGGTCAGAGGACCATTTATATTAATAAAAGAAACACCTCTATATAATACAATTAATTTACCTTATTTGAATATCTACAGACGATATCTTAAAAGTAGCGGCCTGTTACAATCCCACTGCTGGCCTTCTCTCTCCGTTTCTGGAGAGAAGGGTTGGAGCTAAGACCTACCACGCTGCTCCAATGCGGATTGGTAGGCTACACATATCTCCAGAATTCTCTACAGATATGCAGGTTTCCTCACGATTTTTTCCTTCACCGAAAAGCGTGTAATAAATTGCAATTATCAATTAGACACATGATAATTGCAATGAAAATTTAAATAAATGTTAAGATGATATTTTAACATTTATTTAAATCTATTGAAATTTTTAAAATTACCTGATAGTTTGTATCAGCTACAGCATTACGTTCAGCAATTTTATTTTCTTCATTTTCTTTTTTAGCGAACTCTTCAATTTTATGTTGAAGTAAAAGGTTCTCCTTTTGCATTCTTTCAATTTTTTTCGTAAATGCGTCACGATCCAACCATGGTATTCTGAAGAAAAGAATATGCTTTATAATATTAACTCAACTCCGAATTAGTATACTGGATACTGAGAGTTGGCGAAACGAAAAAAATGGTACACGCATATTTTCTCTAGAGGAATTTAGTGATCTTTACTTGATCTATCTATCACATCTACATAAATCTACAATCTACTCTTGAGTGTAGCCTATCGAGTTAAAGTTCTTAGGTCCAATATTTAGGTGCAATATTAGTAACAGTCGACAATCGTCATAAATTCATTAATCGTCGCTTGTGATTGACATCTCAAAACCTTTATAAAAATACTAACTAACGAACATTATATAATAATTACACATTTTATTCAGATTTTGAATGACCTCGGCCTAATTGTAATAATGTGTAAAAGGTCGTAAAATACCTTTTCCACATTTTTACTCTTCCATTTTTAAACATGATAATATTACTATGATTATATCTTAAAATATCTAGCCGATAACGGTAATAACAGAAATAGAGTATAAAGGTTACTTTGCAAGATCAAGGGAATAATTTATTTTCACTTTTAAATTTTCTGCAGTTCCAGCCACCATTCTGTGTAGCTGTTCAGTTTCATTATCGAATTCAAGATTCTTAGCCTTCCATTCCAAATTCTAAAAATAATAAACAAATATTAGTTTACAAAATCAGGATAAGCTTCATTTAAAAAAAATTTTTCACTTTTACTGTTACATTCTAGACATAAATATTAAAAAAAAAACTATCTTGTGATTAATAACATAATATATTGCTTTTCTGAACAGCATCGTAAGGCGCTACCTACTTTGTACTACGTTGGTGATTTAAGATATAAATTTAATTATTGAGATATTTGTAGATTTGGTATGATGAACGTTCCGGCTAGCTAGGACTTAAAATTTTTGCATTATAAAAATGATAAATACATATTATAATTGTTTAGTCGAGCTTTTGATAGCAAACGGTTCTGAAATCAAACAAGATCATCAGCATTTGATGCATTGTCTCCTAAAACTATATACATATGCTAAAATCCTAAACTAAAATGAAACTAAATAGGACCTACGGCTACATGTGAAAAACCTTCACGATATTTTATTTACGTATAAAGAAGTAGGTAACATTGTAGCCAACTAACGGTTAGATATGTAGCACGATCACTGCGATGTTTGCAGCGCAGCAGATTAAGTAATTCTATGCGACGAGCCATTATCTCCGCACCCATACCTAGTATTTCTTCAGGAATAGGATTCAATTGTGCCTTCAATTGCTGCAACACTTGAGGACCTGTTTAAAAGTATTGGAACGAAGTTTATTAACGGGGTTCGCAGTAGCAGCTAGATATTAGAAATCGTTATAAAAAAATTTTGGAGAACGTGCGAATTATGTATTATTATGTATAATTATAAAACTTAAGTCTCCAAAAGCTGACTTGATCGATCACATACAGAAAATGGGTGATCGATTTTCTCAAAATCAAATAAACGGATTTTTATACGGTTTTTACTAATAGGTGGTGCAATTCTTTCGGAAGGTTTAGGTTAAGAGTACATTACGCTTTTATGTAAATTGTGATAAAGAGGTCGCGCAGTTATAAAAAAATCTTGCCTGCCGGGAGCTTTATTCGCTTGCGCCGCGTAAACCAGCAGAGATACACTAAAGTAATGTACTAGAGAATTATAGATTTACAAAAATACTACAAAAAATGCTGGGACAGCAGGTTTCTATCTCTTATGGTAAACCAAAAACTCACTTTTATGTTCAAAATTTCAATTCCGGAAAAATTGTGACACACCGATTACCACACCATATGTTAGTTATGTAAAATTATGGTATAGTAAATTATAAACCCTAGATTATGATATGAGTCGATATATATTAGATATGAGTCTAATTTGACAAGATTTAACAATAGCATCCTATATACCTGATAAATATAATATTTTATATTACCTTTAGAATTTAATATCGACGTTCTTTCATAGAAAAGATATAAATTACCATTTATTTATATTGCTCTACTCCATAAATTAAGTATAATTAAGATAATACCAAAAATGCCGCTGATATCAGCATTCATTGGCATTTCAAGATCATCTCTCACGAGAAGCAGTAGGTCGTGAGCAGGCCATCCTTTGATTGATAGAATGCGTAAATCTCCCAAAGATTCGTCCGCTACTCCTACGCGCGACTCAAGCTCTTTTAATGAGGCATACTGTTCCAGCACGGTATTCTAAATATCAAAAAAAAAAAAGAAATTCTAAATGATTTTAGACTATATAATCATAAAATAAAGTAACAAAATCCTACTTCTGAGTTTGATATAAAAATTGCAGTATGGGTTGACACACACTTTACAATAGTCGACAAAATATAATCTCAATAAATTTTGGAACGTACGTCTTTTAATATCAAGATAGTATCGATGTATAAATACGCTATATCAATGAACCAAAAGGTACATTAAAAAAAACATACACGCAATGGGTTTGACTGATCGTAACCTTCAGGATGTCAACAAGATATGGCAAATATGTAAGTTCGCATACAAAAATGTTTGAAACTATTATCGTGTATTTATTATAATGTGGAGCACAATGCTGATATTTAAACAAGGTCTGCCTTTTTTTTACGCATTTCTGACTCGTTTCTGGTCTCTACTCATACACAAAATCTGGCGCGATCTAATAGCGATGTACCAATAGATTATGGATGAACCAACTTAAATTACCTTAATGTGCTCCCCCGACAAGGAGAAAAGTTGGCCAAATAGTTCAATTCGTTTGAAAACGAGCCATGGACAAAACACGAAATCAAATTAATTCATTTAAACACTTGCCTGCTGTGCAATTAAGGTCTTCTTAACTTTCATAAATTCTCTTTTCTTTGTAGCCAACGCCCGCATTGTCTTTGTAAGTATACATTGAGGCATAATTATATCTTTTTCTGTAATAAACTCTTAATCGTTATAATGTGCAACAATTGCCGCTATATTCTTAAAGGAGTAAAATGTTTTTATTACCTGGCTCTTGATACATGTAGTTTGGTGAAATTTTGCCTTTTTCTATAGTGTCTGGAGACGAAGCGCTTTGTTGGGTGTATTCGAAATTCTCAAAAGATTTTTTTGGCAGTTGCTGTTTTTTAGGAAAATAAGAGGTACATTATTAAAGATCTAAGATTCTAATTATAAATAATAATAATAAGAATTAAAAAAAAAACTAAAAACTACGCTTTCGAACTAAAAAGTGCAAAATAACGAAATATTAATATTATTGTATAAAAAGCGTTGGGTGCTCGATACATTTACGAAAAAGATGGCGTAATGATCTTAATAAATTTTGCAAACTTTTTATTGGAAACTTTAAAAAAGGTACCTTTTCCGGTATTACATTATAACTAACCCTAGTTAAGAGTTACAAAATATCATACATATATATAACTAACATTTGACGGCGAAAGACTTTGACATCTTCTGTCTTTTGTCAGCTTTTTTGTTTGAGATGGGTCCTAAAATAAAAAGATATTTATTTCGAGTTCAGATTCGTTTGCTGTTACAAGAAACAAATAGAGAATTCCACAACAATAAAGTATTGTTACCAAGAAGCTGAGACACGTTTGTAAGATATTAATCAAGTTTCAGTTCACGGAAAAAATGTTATACAGCAAAATGACCTTTGCGTTAAAAGTTATAAAGAAGTATCACACTAAATGCAGTTTGGTTTGTAAATATGCAAAATTGTAGTCATTCCCGAATTTTTATCTTGTTTATTTATGACAAATATTGCTTGTACCCATATTGCATTACTGTACAATATAAATTAATACGTATGTACCAATAAAAACTCCCAAGAATGCCATTATTAATGTTCCTAGCTCATTTAAATTTTTATTTATTTCAAGGCGATAGCGGGAAAGTAAGTAACTTTCCCGCAATAGATTCACCATGTCATGAAATATTTTAGTTATTTTTTTTCACATACAATGAAGTATAACGTAAAATAAGATATTTAGAAGGCTTAAGACATAAGATGACCACAATCTATCCTTACACGAGGCCTCGGAGCTACGGGACTTGCTGATTGTGCTCTCTTGTAGAGTGCTGGTCTAATCTGCCTTTTCTTTGACGTATCGTTTCCCTTTTCTGTTGAAATTGGCGTATACAAGCATAAGTTACGAACCAAAATTATCAAAACTTACTAACGTTCACCAATGTTTGGTTATGAAAACTTTAGAAATAAAAATTGAATGAGATGCAATGTACGATACACAATAAAGACATTATCTTGATATTGTATACTATTTACAATACGGAAATTCTTCCTATCTTCTTTGTCCGACGCTACAAAAACTACGAAAATGAACAACATATGAAATCAGTCAGGCAAAAAATTCAAGCAACGGATTTTTTTTATAGCATTGCTAAGCAAAATCTCTTCTCTACATTGAAAAAAGGATAGCAGGTCAAACCCAACACGCTGATCCAATTCGGATTGAAAGGTTACATTTATCCAAGGAATCCTCAAAAAATATACATGTTCTTTCACAATGTCTTATGATACTTGTGCAAACGCGGATTATAGTAAAATAATTCAACATTACTTTCGCTAGACTGTCATTGATGAAATTTGGTACAGTTGAAGCTTATATAACACGTGGGTAGCAAAAAAATCACATTTTCTTTCGGGAACATGAAAAATAATTAATTAAAGGTAATTTTAACGTTTCAATCTGATCTGGTCAATTTATGGTCATAGATATTTGAAGTACAATAGTTTACGTTTATAGAAGAGAGCTATGTCCAGCAGTGGACGAGAACAGGTTGATGACGCGACGAAGTTAACGCGACGAAACTCGCGGGTACCGCTAATAGCTAGTAATCAATATATATTAAAAAAAACTTGTTATTTATCTGTAAGTATTTATTATTTTGTTAGTGCTATCATCGAGTTTAATCTGAATCGTCGTGATAGAATTGAACATAAATAATACTTTAACTACCTACCAAGGTAAAACTGTTCAAGGTTTTGATGAAAAATATTTCGTTATATAGATCAGGGTTAGTGTTTTTTTGGCACTCAAGCAATTGTAATATTATTATAAAGGCAAAACATAAAACACGCAAAAGCTGATTGTAGTTTTTCATAAAATTCGTAGGCTATAAATAAGTACAACTACGGTACGTATAAGCGTTAGATATAAACTCACAAGTACTATGAAAATTCGTACCTGACATCGGGTTTGAATTGCACATTGTCCTCAACATTTTTTTGGATTTTATAATTTTCAGACTAGAATATAAGAACGTGATGATTTTGACAAGTATTGCAACTTTGACATATTTAAAAATCATACAATCCCTTAAAAAATTAAAAACCAAACCTGAATACAGAAAGAAGAACCGAGTCTTAACCCAATATTTCTGCTTTAAAAATATTATGTATATTGTAGTAAATAATATAAATTTCACCGCAAAAAGGCGCCGCTCGAAGACCGATTCATTTAAACAGGCGCAGTATTTGCTTACTGTTACCACGATAGTCGACATACGACGCTTACAAGTTAGTAGTAATACATACTGCTAAAAAAGTAATAAAGGTGGCGTACCCCCTCAATATTACCCCTTATATTATAATCAGAGTGTTGAATATTTTCATTGTCCAATAAGAATAAATATAGATTCTTCTAGCGACGCATCCGCATCACAAATTTTGTTTTGAAGCCACCGAATGCGTTGAGATGACAAAACTACATGAAATAGAATTATTTGAGATATTATACGCGGGCTAAAGATCAAAGAGGGTTATGGCTGTATAATTCACAAAATTGTTGCGGTCAAGTGGTATGTATGTATGCAGCGTCTTTATCGTCTATTAATCCAATGAGTAATATAGCTTTGATTAGACAGGTATACTTAACAATAGTTAGTTCAGTAGTCACTTTAGTTATCTTGAATAAACAACAGGCAACAATTGCATCAAATAAATATGATTTCGGTTGTATTATCGCATGATATCTTTGACCCCCTTACAGACTTGGTAAACAAAACATGTAATTTGTAAATAAGACCATATATGTTAGTGCATACTACCTAGGAACTTTATGTACCTATTACACCTGTCCTGTAAAATAGCCGACTATGGAACAAAGTAATGATCGTTTATCATTTTAACGGAGTATCCCTGATGCATTGTTATAGAAACCTGGAGACAGGATTTACGGAAAAATATTTCGGAATTTAGATACATTTAACAAAATTCCGAAAAAAGAAAATCAGTTGAAACTAGGTTTGCTAACAATTCTAGAACAAGGCCTCTTTTGCCTTATTACTGTGAGAAAATTGGCAAGTTATAAATATTACAAAATGTCTTTAGAGCAAAATACATCTCATCACAATATTTTCCTTCATCGAAATGATGAATTATAATAAAAAAAAATCAATTAAGCACATCAGTAACGAATCAGTAACGAATTTTTTTCACATATCTTCATTTATTGCAAATCGTGCAATTGTGAGGCGAGATATTTTGAGCGGCCGCCGCTACGGAAATAACGGCGGCTTACGACCATGACCCGAAAGCGTTTCAGACAATTTGAAAACCCAGCGTTTAACGAAAATTTTTTGCAGCTGTCTAAAGCTTGGGTCAATCTGTATTTATCTACAAATGAATTAGGTTTTAAAATATAACAATTACAAGTCAAATCAACGTATTGGACTATAATTCTACAGAACGGTTCATTGACATTCTAATGTTGTTGAGCTATTTTGCGATCTATTTTAAACATAGCCCTGCTGTTTTTTGACAATGAGTACAACTAAACGTACTATATATAGTTGCCTGTAATCGTTATCATATAAAATATATCTCTCATTAGATTTAACATCTCTTAAATAATAAGAAGCTTTAACCCGTAAAGTGACCCTAGTAGAGTTACTTCTGATTGCATGTATTTGCACATTACGACGATCTATACGGCGGTGTATTTTAACAGTACGCTTATCGGGTGCGAGAAGTTCGACGATAAGGCGGCCTGCGAGTACGCAGCCGCCAGTGCCGTGACAAACGCCGGCGCATCAACTCACAGCCGTATAAGTTTCCCTAAAATGCTACCACCGCGAGACGCTATGAAAATATAAACACACAACTGCTATGCACCAGACTGCCGATAATTGTTTAATAAACTATAGTGTTGTGACAGCGACAGTGATAACTTTAATCTGTCCGCTTTAACAGTACGAAAAACATCGCACCGGTGCATTAGGTAAGTTATAATTCAGTATAAATCGAATTCACGAACGAAATTTAAAATTCATTCAGCAACCTATTTCAACGTGAATATGTAAATAGGCCGTTGCTCTATCGTGATTAGAGCTGCGATGTTTGTTTCATTGATGTGATGCGGAAAGTAACTTTTAACTAGTGATGAGCGTGTCATCTATCAACAGTGCCGCAGACCGTAACCAGCAACTTGCGTTTATTTTCACTTACTATAGGTACTACTTATAATAAAACTTTCTACTGCTAGTTTTGCTTTAACGCAAAATAAGAAAAGTCTGTTAGCGAGATCGATCTCGCTACACGGGAAGTGTTAGCCACCGTATTTAGTTCAAATATTTATTTAGCAAGAGAATATATTTTTATATTTAATAATTGTTTGGATTATCGGTTAATAAATTCTACTAGTTTCTCGTGAAGTAATTACAGTAATAATATAGAAGTAATCATTGCTTTGCTATGTTTAAATACTGCTAAAGCTTCCAAGTAAAAAAGTATAAAGAATTATTTTAAAAACCGATTCATACATTTTGTTCCAACTACAATTCGGAATTAATTTAATTAAAATATTTAACACGTTCTTCTGTGATTGTATTTATTAATTGAACTATTTTATATTAATTTATTAAGTCTACTTTATCACCAAATCGCAATGCTGTTTGGTTTTCACTGAGAAAATACTGTCAAAAATTTCAATAGTAAAATAGTTATTTTCAGAACCAGAATATGTATTATCATTACACATTTACCATAATATATTCATGTCCTTAAAGGTCAAGGCCCCGAATTGGTTTCTATGTATAATAGGCCCGATATCAGAGTTATCACCAGCAAACCACTAATTGTGGGCAAGCGTAGATATTACGATGCGATGGCCGAACCGTATGAACACGTTAGCCTTATCAAGAGTTCGCGAATTTATATCTTAAACAGGCACTTTTTAAAACTTATGTGTTTACTTGTTATTGACAATCCATCATGTCCTTTAAAGGTAAAGTAAACACAGTAAGGAAATCTGCACGCCCTTAGTGAATTCCTGGTCTAAGCTGGGTTATTTTAAATAATTTCTGAATATTTTATAAGGTAGAGAGGTAGAGTGACATACAGACAAACATTCATTATTATATATATAATATTAGAAAATAGATTTTCAAATTTAAAAATAATTGCTGAAACAAAATAATGTTTGTTTTGTTGTACAATCTTAATAAATTAAAACCTTTAGCCACTGCTAAAGGTTTTAATTTATTCGTAGCTATTACTTGAAAACTAAATACAAAACATCTGTGTCAATCAAATGAACGTATTATTTACGTTCATAAATTTCAAAGACAATTTTCTTTTAAAAATCTTTTGCATAATATGTTTATTATTTTTTTAAATCTTATATACATAAAACAATTATCTACAGAGAGTATAAGAACTAATATTATTACAATACTGACTTAGATTCTCATATAAGGCAGCATTAAAACAGTGTGTAAGATTTTTTAAATTGTACTAAAAAGTATAAATTATTTACTTTACTTGAATCATAATATATATTAAAAATATTAACATGTGAATCAAACGATGATTAAAGAAAAGTGTTGCCACCCTCAATTGTGTACAGTGACTACCAATTTTGGTCTTTCATCGTCATTTCCCTAATATATATTTTTAGTAAACATAGTATATTTAGTAAACTATAGCAATGTATAATGTATGTTCTGTGTACTATCTTTGATAATCAGTCCTATACGTAGTTGTCTATTGGCCCACCTTCATCTACTCTTTGTTTCCGAATTATAAAAGTCACATGGAAACCGATAAAATCGCAACTGATCAATAAATACTATGAGAGTAGTCTCATAGTATTTATTGAACATAGGCTCTCTGTAGAGAGAGCCTCATTTATTTAAGTTTCCAATCCAATATGTCTAATCCAGATATGATTGTACGTTTAGAGATTTTAATAGTGGACTTTTACAGCGGATCCTCATTGAACAGCTTGTTACCTTTCTTTAATCATTTTTTAACAGCGTGCGGTTTCAATTGTTGTTATGCAATCAGTAAAATATATTTAATCAATTCAGGACAAATGCCTTCTCTCTTCTTGCATTTGACTTTTGGCTCACCACGTATTCCAATATATGCAGGTAACATATAGTTAACGAATCCATGAAGTTTTATGTTGATGGTTTTCTTCACAATAAACCGCATGATAAATTGTAAATAAAAATTAAATCCATTATTGGAAGCGACAAAGTCGAGAAAAGTCGCGAGTTTTTATCATCCGGCTATCATAGCCATACTTGAGGTAGTGTATTTATTGAACATTGTAGTTATATAGTTAAGCTAAATATAAGTTGAGATAAATTTATCACATAAGCCCAAATCGTGTGACGAATACTTTGTTGCACTTAAAATTAGCAGAAGTCTTCACAGTACATAATAATATTTAATAATAACATCCATGTTATAAATACACGTTTTAAATATATAAATAAAACTACTAAATAAAATTCCCGCAATTGTCACCTTTTGCTCGGATATTTAATCATTTAATTCGGATGGTTGTTATGTGAACACCAAAAGTAAAATTTAATATATAATAAATTATAATCATAAGATTGATTATATTGTAAATTATATAATATATAATTTACAATATATAATATATAATTTACAATAGAATCAATCTTAAGATTTTGTTGTAAAACTTTTTGGTTCTTGAAAATAAATTAGAAGACCATTATTTCAGTAAAAAATATATATTTACATTAAAAATGTACAAGTTATATCGAACTTAAATTACTTGCACGCTAGTACTATACAAATCATGCCCACGTGGAATGGGCCCAGAAATTTTAATAATTAATTCTATATAAATTGATTTCTCGTAAGTGATCCGCATTAAAAACTTTGTTAAAAACTAAGTTTTCCGTGGAATTTCATTCAATTTCAAGGAATGTTAAGATAGTTTTTAACTACAATTAAAACTGCTTATCCCTTGTTCGTCAGCTGTTCATTATTATCATAGGAATTAATAAAAAATAATTATTAAAATAAGCACATTTGTCGAACAATCGACAATTCATTTGAATATAAGTTAAACTACCATAATTTTAGATAAAATAGCCTTTTTATTATAAACCGAAGATATATCAGATTATTTGATGCTCCAATATCTTGTTTTGAATTTGATAATGCATTTGAAGTCAAGTTTTGTTGGCTGTCTGCTATGTTAGTCTCGTTCATAATGTTCTAATAAAGATGATCGCTTACTTCCTCCACTCAATCTGTCCTATTACACGAACTGAACAGCAAACAAGCAGGAGCAGTTGCCAATATATGTTTCTATACTTCCCGCGAAATAAAAAACGTTCGCAATAAACAACATTTTTTTTTATTACATTATATATGGTATATTCTATCTCTTGCCTAGCTCTGGCATCAGTATGCAGTCAAAGATTCAGAAATGGTTGGAAATGGTTCTGAATCTTCTCTAAGACTCCAGTTGTCTTAAGGTCCCTTTGAAGGTTTCAAGTTATGTCCATAGGAAAAACAAACACAAGATGTATTTCTTAATTTAACATGCTTATCAAATTGATATTTATATATCAATTTGATAAGCATGTTAAAAATTTGTTTATACAAATAGAACAATACCACACTCTCAATAAATATTTTTCATATTACTTGTTTGAGTTTCTCACACTTTCTTCATCGTTCATTATGAAACAATACTTGTCATCAGATGTCTTAATCAATAAATAACGAAAACAAAGCTTTAGATCCAAGGAATAAATATTTATCTTAAAAGACTTATAGTACCCGGTATTAAATAATCCATATCGATGTTTAGAACGAAACAGCCGGCCAGTTCAGTTTCGTATAGCGCTGTCACTGTCACTCAGTCAGTATGTGACGTTTCACACGGGTTAGTCAGTCTGTGCGACAGAGACAATTCTCTATGAAGCAGAATCTAGCCGATTTCTCTCTCTGAGCCTCGATGTGCATTATTTATTGCCTCGTACTATACCTGCATACCTATTATATCTAAGGCTTTCTGGGATAATACGTGAAAAACGTGGGTTGAAAACTGTTATGTATTTTTAGCATATATTCGACTTTAAAAATTAAAGCATTCAGTTAAAATTAAGTTATCAACAGTTTATTTTGATTCATAGATCATAAACACATAATAAAATTAACTTTTTGTTACAGGCCTCTAAAAGTAATTTGCGATGGCCATGAAAGAATGGTTACAATGGATGCCGCCGCCACGTTCTTCGCTAGCACTGCTGATTGCTATCGCAGGTTTTGGCGGTCGTCTCTTTGCGGCTCACGTCACTCATTCACCGACGCTGCTAGTCGATACATGCCATTCCCTCTGTAGACTTATTGGTCTTATAACAACTTTACTAGCCTATAAAGTAATTGTATACTAAATATATTTACTAAATTATTACCAATGTTTCGCTAACACGTAAATGTACAATCGTTAATAATCGTCATAATTTTGGTGCACAAACACCAATTGAAGGATAGATAGTATGAAACTGAACTGAAAATACTAGTGAAAGGCCTAATAGCACTAAAATAATCCTTTAACTCCACTTATTAGCGCTATCAAAAAGGATATATTTAACAATGACATGATGAGTGGATTTAGCTACTATTCGACCCTGCACAAGAAGCTAATTATGAATAGTAACTTATCTAAGAATTATATTTTGAAAAAAACAACCGCAGAGTTTCTTACGGCTCTTTTCGGTAGAGTAAAGTTTATGATTCAAATGCACATATTTACTACTGTAAATATGTGCATAGTTCGTATATTTACTTCTACTCCTACTGGAGTAGAAGTAAATATACGAACTAGTGAAGTTGTTATTTTAGAAAGATAAATATTGTCATCTAATCCTTTAAGTAAAATAAATGTGAACATTACAATGGAAAAACTTTCACGATTAATTATTTTAATGTTTAGTATACGGTAAAGTAAAGTGTAAAGTGTACAGTAAAAAGTCAATTGGGCTTTCATTAATAACAATGATGGTGTTTTGTTTATTACGCGTTCTGACGATTAATATCTGTTGCTAGAAGCGTCACCCTGTGAACTATAAACGTTATTTTGAGCCGAGGATGCGTTGAGGTGAATAGTTATTTGTTAGAGATATACAATCGCTAATAATTTAAAGTGAGGTTCATCATACATCTATTCATATATGATGAACCTTACTGATTAAAAATTCAAAAAATGCCTTAACAATCCCAATAGTGATAATATTTAGTATCATTTTGAACGTGTGAAGGCAATGAAATAAAAATCAATCAGAGTTACACTTTAACTTTCGAATGGTATCCAGATACTGCTGGCTACGGATTATATTGAAGCATCCTATCTTCTAGCAGAATGTGAGCATCATGACTGACTTCATATCCGTTGAATCTTGGCGCTAAAACTGCATCAATGATGCCGCACTGTTTTGGCTAACAGTTATAGCGCTCAACTATTGTGGTCCGGTTTTGTAAAGATAATTCTTATATAACTGCTTACTAAAACAATTAAAGGAAAATGTTTTACACAGTACGAAAGAGCCGACGAGGGCGCCGGTCAAGAGGGTCGTCTACGAAACACATTTGGATGGGCTCGCATAGAGGTTGTGGGCCGACTGTCCATCCACGTATTGTTTGCTTCGTTTGCTCTGGCCCTGATAGTAAATGCTCTTCAACTCGGTGTCCACTCCTCACACGTGCAGCCACCACGATATTCGAGGGTGATAATAGGCAGTGCTGTCATTGGTTTACTGTTTCACGCTATCAATTATATGCTACTTGCCGGTAAGTATTGATTTTAACTCCTTTAAATGAAAACTAAATACTTATGTTAAATTTAAGATGCATAATCAAATATCGAAGAATTATTCGTTACTTTGCGGAAGTCCATGATACAAAGTAATGAAAATATTTTTTTGCTAAAATCCGCTATATAAGAAAATATATGTAATGTTATGTAAACAAACGTTTTCATACCTGATCCTTGCAAGATTTATAAAAACGCAAGCATTTCCAACAATTAATAACACCACAACAGTTGTTTCGCCATGTAACCAATCTAAACCAAACCAAAATGTAAAATGTGGAAGCATCATCGGGAGATAGACTCAACGACGAAATCGTATAGCGATGCATCACCCAAGCAATTAAATATATTTTATTTCATTGCAATAATATATTTCCATTACTTTTAGAGATACACAATTAATTGCTCTATCTTTGTGATTTAAAAATTACCCAAAAATGCCATGCATTTCTTTAGTTAATCACTTTTAGTTATACAAAACAATAAAGCTATTTTATTAAGTATTTCTCATAGTGCTTTCAATATTTAATAAATTACATGTTATTAGATAGTTAAAACAAAAACTGATTTTTTTTCTTCCATCTTTTTTCCTGGTTGAACATTCAAATCGTATTGTATTTTGTATATTGTGCGAATGATTTACTAAACTGAATGCAAAAATATATACAATAAAAAAAAACTGAAAATGTTTCCTTAAACTGAGAGTAGCTATTGTTTTAACAATAAAACCAAATAGTGAATTTTATTGACATTCAATAGGCCAATTAACTAACATTATGTTTTATCGATTTCATAACACTATCGTGGCTTGTGGTGTATGGTTACAGTAATAATGAACTTTAACAACAATCAGAAAGTTCCCAACAATGTTTCATTCACACATACGCTGCACTATTTGCTTCCTTATTGATATTTTCAAAATATTTTCGTTGTTAGGTCGAGAATTAAGCTATAGTCGGAGATTAAGTATGACCGAAGGAGGAGAAGTGATTTTGAAGACTGGTTCACGGGAGCCCGTCCTCGCTCATGCACCAACCGACATTGCCAGTAAGAATTACGATAACGTAAAAAAGTAAAATAACGGCCTGTTACAATCCCACTGCTGGGCATAGGCCTCCTCTCTCCGTTTCTGGTGGGAAGAGTTTGAGCTAAGACCTACCACGCTGCTCCAATGCGGATTGGTAGGTTACACATATCCCCAGAGTTCTTTAGAGATATGCAGGTTTCCTCACGATTTTTTCATTCACCGAAAAGCGTGTGATAAATTGCAATTATCAATAAGACATATAAGTTTTAATAGAAAACTCATTGGTACCTGCCCGGGTTTGAACTCGTGACCGACCTCGAAAGAGTCGCACGGTCTCACCGCTGGGCTACCACAGCTTGCATTACGATAATTTTGTTTAAATTAGTAAATAGAATAATTTATTAATTTATTTAAACATTCTTTAATTCGTCAATACTCGCTTAAACCATTAAGATTTTTTACTAAGCGTAAGTATAAAAAGGTATTTTAAATAGAAAAATTACATATTTTATCAAAAACATCGATTACATGCGTTTCGTACATAAAAAAAAGTACGCCATGTTACTATCCACGGCTGGACAAAGGCCTTCTCTCCTTTTTTGAAGGGAAGGTTAGACCAAACTACTCCAATTCAGATTATTCGTATACACATAATATCCTCAGGGTTCTCTACAGATATACAAGTTTCCTCACAATGATTGCCTTAACTGAAAAGCGTGTGATAACTTGCAAATATGAATGAGGCACATAAGTTTTAACGGAAAGACTTATTGGGATTTTAACACGTGATCTTATTAGAGTTAATCGATACTGTTCGACTATAAAAATTTAGATAAGTTCCCTAAATTTAATTAAAAATTCCTTCGAGTTTGGTAAAACACTTATTGATTGATGATATACATAGATCTTAGTTAGCCATATTTCAGTCGTTCCCTCATAACTGTGGGTAATGGTGGAAGCATATCAAGGCAAGAAGGCATTCTTATGCCTTCTCACTCTCACCATCTTTTCAAGAATTTCGATGAGTCTTAGTATACTCTCTCTCTCAGAAGTCAACTTCTGTATTACCAACAATGACCAGGTTTTCAATGTTGCCACCTCTTCTTCACATTCACACGATTGATTCATCACACAATTGATTAAACTTCGCATCTGCTTAGGTAGTCTGTTCGTGATGGGAGCTGGCCTGACATTGGAATGGGAACCTGTCGCTGCCAGGATTGCGGACCCTGCACTCTCCGCGTGCGCGGCTATCATCCTCGTCACCTTTAACTACGGTTTTAGTGAGTTTTACAAATCATCATCCTCCTGCCCTTATCCCACTCTAAGGTCGGCACAACATGTTACAAACATGTTGTCAAATGATTTGCCCGCCTGCCTGACGTCAACTTACCTTAGTCGCCTTTTACGACAGCTCGGTAAGAAATGAGGGTGGTCTTTTCTACTCAGCCGGATACCACACCGGCGAAGTAAGTTTTACAAATATTTTTAATTTTATTAATTCTTAAATATATAATCTATAACTGTAATATTGTTTGTGTATACGTACGTGCGTATGCTTGTGTGTATTAATTGCGTGTGTCCGTGTGCGTGTGTGTGTGTGCGTGTGTGTTCGTACGGTAGGTTGAACAACATTGAGAATATCATTGTAAAACTATTTATTTATTTAGTTTTCCTATAATACTACATTTGCTATCAACTTTCATCACTAATTCTTCTAAAGGAAAAAATATTTAAACAAAACAATTCAAAATTCTATAGCTAGTTTTTTAAATATAATAGTCGCCGTTGCCGTCTAGTATTAACATTGTATCACTTAATCTTATAGCATTTAAATTCATTACTATAAAATACATGGGTTATGAGGTTGCTAATAACCATGACCTTATAGTGAGTTGTTTGTATATCTTAAATTTGATTATGCATATTGTTAACGGCCCTCCATTATACTAATAAGCATACACCATATCGTTAATGTCCTAAATACATATTTCTGAGCTAATAATAATCTGTATATTTACATACAGATAATTGCATGCTCATACAAACTGTACCAACGATACAGCTCTGTAATTAATTATAATAATATTCGGCGTTTTAAGAATATACGTAGTAAATTTTAAAAAACTTATGGTATCCAAGAGCGATTCGAGACATACGTAATATTTTTTATCTACATTTAATACGATACGAAATTAATAATGTATATAATTAAGGTATGACATGAATAAGCACGCATATCTAATTACGCGTGTAAAAAAAACCTGTTTTAATAAATAATTACAAGTATATTAACTAATTACGAAACAAACATACGTCGCGATTTAAATACGCTGTCGTGTGAACAGATACCTGGATACCCATTTGTTTCAATTCGGCGTAATTTTTACGCGCGATAAAATTCATCTCGTGCGAACGAGGGGTAAGATAGCATGTCTATATTGACCGAGGGAGACTACTCAATGTCTTTTAAAATTCAGAAAAAATATTTTAAATAATATATTAAAGACTCTTTTAAAGCACGTATTTTATTAATAATAGGAACAACTATTTATAATATATTTTGGAGAGCATTTATTTTTATGAGTACTCTGTAAAAGTTGGTCAAACTATAATACTTCTCTCTGCAAAATATTATTCAGTGAAACATATTAAAAGTAGTTCAACATCTGGTGGAAAACCGCTATTTGCTATATCCCACTCTAAGCGGGGTCGGCACAACATGTTTCAAATTCAAATTTCAAATTCAAAATATTCTTTATTCAAGTAAACTTGTAAACAAGTGCTTTTGAATCGAAAAATGTTACAAACATGTTGTCGAAAGATTTGTCAATGATTTGAATAGTGTCAGAGATGACGAATGATAGAAGACAGAGGAAGTTGAAAACACATTGTGCAGACTCGACTGAGAGTTAAAAGGAAGTACGATAAGACCAGCCAAGTAATTAGTGGAACGCACTAAATTAATAATTAAAAAGAATTTCTTAGAATGTAGTTTTCAAAAAAAAAACTATTTTGACACGTACAGTGCGTTCTGCGGGACTAGTGTTGTTGCAAACAGTTCCTGAAGGATTGGGTGCGTGTGAGCTGCGAGCGGCGGCTCTACGGGTGCCTGGTGTTCTAGCTATACATGAACTGCATGTCTGGCAACTTCACCGCGATCGGGTGGTAGCCACTGCTCACGTCTCCTACGGTTCACATGAGGTACATTTTGCTCGAGATGTCCTACTAATCGTATCCTATCCTACTAATACTATAAATGCGAAAGTTTGTGAGTATGGATGTATGTTAGTAATTCTTTCACAAAAAAACTATAAGACGGATTTGGATGAAACTACAGTAATATACGTGATACAATGGAACAACATAAAAGCTACAATTTGTAATGGTTTTATGTAAAATCTTAACGATCGTTTCGCTCTGAAACCGAAGCATCATCAGGAGGATAGGCGCCACGGCAAAATCGTAATGCATTATGATTTTGTAATTATCAGAAAACTCTTAACAAACGCGGATTACAGCAAAATAGTTGTATAGTAACTTCTGTAGTTTCTTACCGATCAACGATTCTAAAGCTCTTGTTTTCAAGTTTACTTAAATAAGAATATTTTGAATTTTAATTAGTACTCATTAGTACTCGTATTTTAGGCTTACCTTCGCAGCTCTGGGCTGGTAGCCGACATTTTTAAACGACATGGAATTGGGCTAGTAACACTCCAACCCGAATTTTCACTGTCCACAATCAACGGTAAGTTTAACTTTCATTAATTTCCAAAACTTTGTCTAAAACTATTTTATTTGTATTAAAATATAGAAAAATACCGACAGGCAGCGAAGAAGAAAAGAAATTGCTCGTAGATTTTGCAAATGAGGCTTGTTCCTGTCCTTGTGCCAAGGAGTGTACAGCACCACGGTGTTGCCAGACACCACGGAAACCGTCCATTACAAGAATTTGAGTACCTTCTCGAGAGCTCTAAAATAATCCTATTTAAAATGTACATAACAAACTTATGTATTAATTCTTTAAAAAACTTAAGAGCGGACAAATTTAAAAAATCGCGGAGTGGTTTAACACAGATAATGCCCGGAACGTGTCTAAAAAAATTACCCTTTTTCAGCTAGCTACTTTTTTTTCTTCGTAATTGGAGCCTTCATTGTTTTAGAGTATTGTAGTGTAATTGTTGCCTTGTATATTTATATACAGGACACACGAAATATAATACATACATGAATACATAAACATACTAAAACTATTGTACAAAGGAAACCTCACACTATCTTAAACGCACACACGTCAGTAACACCAAAGCCCGTAGGTGAGAGTGGACGTGTAGTGACATACTGTTAGTGCGTGTTTGAGCCAATACTATATTCATACAACACTAGTCTATACTCCAATAATACAAGTGACACATTCACCTCAGATATGTTTAATGAAAGACCCTTAAAAGAAAATTAAATCTTTAAATTCAATACCTTTAGCTTATCAAAATGGAGACAGGGTATATATGGTCACTTTAAGACGTTCGCATTTGAGTATTTGAGTAAAGGATATTATTATATAATATTTTTCTAAATGAATGTTAAATATATGTGAAACGTTTAATTGCTATAGTAATATATTATTTAATTGTGTGTGTTGTAACTTCCATTTTTAATTTTTAGAGCTCAATATACTAATTGTTATTTTTTTACATAATATTAAGTAAGCTTAAGTAAATAGTTGTAAATACGCGTGGTAGTTATTGACCCAAACTATGTAGTACAATCGAAGCACTTTCGAAATATTTAGCAGCAGTTTTTAATAATTTGAAAGTGGAAATTTCGTGAAAGTCGAAGAAGTAAAACGAAGAGAAAGCTCACAAAAAAATACGGAAATCAACAATACGAGCTATTATTGTAGAATGATAGATTATTTAATTTTATCTTACAAGTTTATTCGCTATTTATACCCAAATACAAGACAATTTTTTAAAGTTAAATTGCATACTTTTTGCTTATATTATAGGACAATGTATCATTTTGTTACGCATCAAATACCAAAGCAATTATGTAGGGATCATTTCCCAGAAAAGCTTCTTAGTTCTTAGTTCAGTTTCTGAGCCTAACTAGTCGTTGGCATTAAAAATCCTGATCATATTGCCACAGCCCGGGTTTCGCCAGTCGATGGAACTTGACATTTTTCACCACAATCTTTTCGCACATTCTTGCTGTAGATGATACCAAATTACTCCTTTAAACATTTTTTTTGAAATAAAACATCCAAAATTCAATTTTCAGTAGATTTATTCTTTTTAATTGGTTTATAAATAAAGGAAAAATGCCACTTACTTATTCATAATGATATCGGCATAAGCCAAATATAATTAATACAACGTCTTAGTAAGAGATTTTATTACTACTTTATACATGTAAAATACGAAAAGACTAAAGAATATTATTGGGTATAGTAGTAGCATAAGTTGTTGTTTACTATGGATATTAATTGATTCTAAAATATTTGCATGGAAAAGATAATCGTATATATAAAATTCTCGTGTCACAATGTTAGTTCCCATACTCCTTCGAAACGGCTTGACCGATTTTTATGAAATTTCATATGCATATTCAGTAGGTCTAGAAGAATATGTTACTATCTATTTTGCAGTGATACTTAGGGGTTGTCTACCTTAACATTTTTTTAATTTTTTGGTCAAAAATATTTATTTTTTTATAATGTACACTAGAAATTCCCTAGAAATAATTTATAAGGCAAAAAAATGATTGCCGGGTCAGCTATTATCATATATGAAACAGTTTTTTCTTACTTCATCTATAATTCTTTTATCTTTACATTATTATTTAAATCTCTCTTCGAGTAAAGGTCTCCATTTCCTCCAAGACTCTTTTGTGTCTGACATCGATTTTTTCTGGCATTTCAGATTTTTTCGGACCACCACTTTTACAAATTTCACCGACTTCTTTCTCTTTTTAAATATAGAACAAACCATTCACTACTAATAAAGCCCAGCTCCTGATGAGAGCAATTAAATTAGTCGAAATAAGGAATAAAGAATGATTCATTATTAAAAAAATTAAACGGACACACCTTTTTTGTAAGTAGCATGGATTCTTATCCATTCGAGCAATATGGTCATGAACTTTTGAATTGATAAATATACTTAGGTATAAAAGATAAAAACTAAATATTTTCTCTATACCTATTAATAAAACAAAATATAATTCAATTCAATAGTCTAATTTTTTTGTGTTCCTACCACTGGTCCTTTTTCTTTTCCGAAACTAGGTAAATAAATAAAACAACCATTTTCTTGCCTTAATTTTTAATCGTATTTGTTACCAATCTTATCTATTATAACAGGAGCCTAATAGAAGAAACAATCTTTTTATCTTTAAATCTCTTTACGTTTTTAAGGAGATTATTTATATACGACTGCCTTTTTCCATTTAATATAAATATACATTATATTAAGTGGAAAAATTAGAGTTTTTTGGCGACTCTTCTCAGTAGAAGCTTTCTTCCGAAACAACAGTAGACTTGAAGATTCAAAAGCATTAGAATTTACTTACTAGAATGAAATATTACTTATCAAAGCCTCACACAAAAACTATTACGTCTTTGAAAAACATTAATGTATATTTTTAGTTACTGCCTAAGTAATATTGTTATAAGTATTATAATTAATTGTGATGTTCCTAGACAGTATTATGTGACAAATAATGTAATAAAATTATAAGTCAGTGCCTATATCTACTGAACGTAACAATGTTGAAAAATTTTATGATAAGCTGTGTACAAAGTTTTGTTAACTATTAAACTATCAATTATGAAACAAATAAACTATTTTAACGAGATAATGGATGTTTATTTACTCTTTGTCAAATTAGACATGTTTACTACGTTCAGATATTCTTAGAATATAACGAAGGAAAATATTTATCTAATGATAGTTACTATTACTTACTTTTATAATACTTTTATAATTAGTATAAAAACTTAAATTATTCGAAATTAAAAAGAATGGTACAGTCCGACTTCCCGCCGCGATAACGCCGCGTAAAGAGCTCATGAATAAGAGCCCCGTATGGGCTTGAAACTAGTCGGGCTCATCCGATAAAATAAGACGTGAGTATAGCCGGTCTCTCAACATTAATAATGAATACCACTCACGATAGTTTAAATTCAAAAAAATGGAACAGTCATTTCTTCCTATAAAGATGAATGTAAGATTTACTCTCTAAGTAAACAAATAGTACGTTATCATTTTTTTGCGATTAGTTAGTGAAATAAGACAATTGTTAATTGGAAATTCGTAAAGTACAACAAGTACCGCAGCGAAGTATTTAATAAAATCGATATTACTATAATAAGACTACTATAATTAGACTTGTCCAAATAGGCACTGCAGTTTTTTTACGAATATTTATTTTCATAATAAAAGAAAAAGAATTAAAATATATAAATTCCAAAATTATTTCAAACATTTGTCGAACCCCGAATTACCTACATAAAATTTAAATTAAAAACTATTAGATGCTATAATCATAATTAAAGGAACTTACTTCTGTTCTTGTTCAGTAATTATAAATCTATGTTACTATGTTAGATAATTACATTTATATTGAGAGAAATTATGGTCTGTGGGGACTTGTTCGTTATCACAAAACCCTTAGTGTTTATCACTATACTATTCAGGACTAATCGACAAATCTGAATTGACCATGAATTGTCAAATGAGTTGTACTAATTAGTTACCTGAAAGTATTAATGGATATGAAACGTTATATTTCGTAACTACGTTATTATATTATATTTTAAGTATTGCTATAAAAATTGTTGTTAGTCTTCATGGTGTTCATCACCATTATACATTTCTGGTGAATTATTTGAAATCAGTTTCTTGCAATACGTTGGTTTACAAAATCGACTTTTCACTACCTTGTGGCAAGGTTTTCCTGAGCCAGATGAATATTGCTGCAAATAATAAGTAATCTTTCTATACTTATTATAAAACAGAGTCCCTAAAATCTGTTTGTTTGTATTCAATCGATTATTAAGTCGCGTGCGCCGCGCAAACCAGAAGAGATACACTGAAGTAATGTACTAGAGAATTGTAGATTTACGAAAATTGGACAAAAAACGCGACAGCATGTCTCTATCTCTTATGGTTAAATCACAATAACTACTTTTCTGTCTTTTGTCACACACTGATTTCCTTGACTTGACTTTATTTTAAAGTACTAATTTGTGTTTTAAGGTAAACTATAAATATATCTAAATTTTTATTTATCTTAATGTAAAATTAATAAAGACAACATAACAAATTTCCAAATTTTTTAGTGTCCTATTTTATGGATAAAAAAGATAAATGTTCGAAACTCGTCATTATTAAGAAAGAATAATGAAAATGTTCAAAGTTTTTTAGTAACTTTGAGTTATGTAATTGTGGATAAATCAGTAAATTTTCTATATTGCATGCCGGAGTCTTTACACAACAGTACAGAAAAGCGTTAGGTATAATAGCTATCATCAATCTATCATATTAGTGTGATTGTATATCAAAATAACTTTTACTAATAGTACGTCAAAGACAAATCTTTGTTGATTAAAAAATATATATCAAACAAAATCGGTCGTTAATCGCTGCCGACAATAGGATTGTGACGTTTGCGATAATTTATATTTATGTCATTTATTATTATTTAACTTTACCTTAAGTCGTGATGAAATTATCTAGTTAAAATATTTGTTAATCCTTCCAAAAGGTTTGTGAAACCTGAATAAAGTTAAAAGGCTAAAACTTTAAATTTTAAACAGCCTGCTTAACAAAACTCTTGAGAGAAAAAAATGTTTTTTTATCTAATTGTAAATAAAAAAGTATCTTATTGTCGTTGCATAGATAATCGAACAATTTTGTTATAGATATGGCGCTGTAAATTTATATTGGGTCATATAAATACATTTAAAAGAATACACATATACTCACGGAAATATGTCGATAATTTAGTTTTACAGCAAAGTTACATTCGCCAAAACACTCACTCCATCCCAGCCACGGACCCATCACACAGTCGACGTCTTAAGTACCACCCGCATGACAAAAAAAGTATTTGTTAATTAGAGAAGAAAATTGCTTATAGATATCTACACTTCGAATATTCTTTATGAAAAATCAGGACAAAGCCTAACAGATTACAAAGCTGAAGTGGCAATGGGCGGGTCAAGTGGCAAGAGAAAAACGTAGTGTAAGCCGACCACCCACTAAGTCAGGGGTCGGTAACCTAAAGAGAGAGGTATGACTAAAGAGCCATAAATGGATACTAAAAAACTTAGTGTTCATATTATACATATATTTATTGACGATATAAAACAAATAAATTTAAGAAATAATATTTATTCTTGAGAATATAAACATTTTTATCACAAAACATTCTTACATGAGCATTGGCTACGAATCTAGAAAGCCACAACTTTACATAGGAAGAGCTTCGTAAGACTCGCGAGGCGAAGTTTACCGTTCCCTGCTATAGACTATAGGCAGCCTCAAAAGAGTTCGGGCAACTGCTGGATCCGAGCGGCTCAAGATCCTGATTTTGTGGCGTGGAAATCATTTGAAAAGACGTATGTCTACCAGTAGAAGTCTATTAGTTTAAGAGAGTGAGGCGAGAAGAGAGAATGAGAAACATCCTATTAAATTTGTAATATGTAGAGACATCTTTCTGTCTCATTAAGATAGGATATAGGAGACACTATAGTGAATTAAAATAAAACCTTTGTAATTTATACAAGTAGGCTTGACTTTGCAGTCATGGAATACAAAAGTAGAAACAAGATTATTGTAATAGATTTTATTTTATCGGCCTGTTAATATCTCATAAGAGGGCAAATGCTTAAACACATCATTCTCCTGCCCTTATTCCACTCTAAGTGTGGTCGGCACAACATGTTAGAAACATGTTGTCACATGATTTGGCTACGTATTTTACGACCAGCAGCCTGCCTGACGTCAACTTACCTTAGTCGCCTTTTACGACACGTCGGTAAGAAAGGAGGTTGGTCTATTCTATGCCGGATACCACACAGCGTGGCAAATGCAAAAACACTTAAAACATAAATAAATGAATACAATACATAAATAAAGTCAAAGTGAATACAGGTTTTTTGAAAACGCAAGCTGCATTAATATAGACGTGCTCAAAGCGCACAAAATATACAAAACGTGAATAGGCTTTGAAGACTCCGTGGGGCCTTCACGATCTTTTTTGTAGTTTAGAATACGAAACCAGTTGAAAGTGAAAACTCAATTCTAAGTCTCTTTTAGACCTCTATTTTTGAACATAAAGGAAACACTAATTTTTAAGATTTTGTACTATGTATTTATGACTCCACAATTCGCTCCATCGCCCGCGCAAGTATTCTGATATTTGTTAAGAAACCCTTCGTCAGCGATCGACATTTAGCTACATCTTTGCTGGTAGCAATCCATTTTAAACGAATTCGGCTAATTAAAAAAATACTTGTTACATTTGAATGTAAGCTAAACGATTGTTAGTTATTCATTTATCTTACCAGGTATTGGTGAATCATTCTGCATTACTTCATTATCATCCATTGACGGGGTCGCTTTCATTCTCTTTGTACTCGCTTCCATGAGCGGTGATGTAACTAATAATAACAAAGTCATTATTATCGATATCGCAATGAAAATAGAAAATGAAAACTAAATGTCCATGGAAACTTTTGTAAAGTAAATATTTATTATTTTCATAGAAGTATGAATACAATAGAATAAGAAAATAAATATACGAATTAGTAATAGTTTCTATACCCCTTGCCCTTACGATTTAAACTTTATTTGATCCTAGATTCATTGTTATTGTTGTTTAATGTCATGTTATTTTACGTATAGACTTAATGTAAGTAATACTTGGATTCCGCGTCTTAGAAAAAGGTGAAATCCTTTCATCTTCGTACAAGACTGCAGATTAATTACGTACATTAACATTTTTTTTAAAATTGACCGCCTAGATTCTTGCTGATTCTTCTCAGTAGTGGTAGCCAATAGCAGCCTCATTAATCTTATTAATTCTTGACGATTCAAAGGTGCTTAAAAATGTTATTTGAATTTTTTATTTGATTTGTGAATAAAGATTATTTTGATTTGATTTTGTATGTTAAATTATAGTTAACAGTTGGCTGACCGATGATAATGATAATCTTATGTCCATTAAAACCTGCACTTATTGATGGAAGCACGCATCAGCACTTACCAGTGGTTTCTGTTGCGTTGTAACCTACGCAAGCACGTTCACAAATATCTCTGTTGCGGAAGTTATTTGCGTTACCACCGCATCCCGTATATCCAAAAGGTTCACAACTCCCACGGGTAGAGTCAAAAAACCAGCGCTCCTCGTATCCTCGACATGGTCCCACAGATACCGATAGTTTACACACATCTGCCAATATCGATTACTATATTGAACATATGCAAAAACTCTATATCCATACTTTCTAATATCAGAAAGTGTCTGTGTTACTCTCTCTCTATATATCTTTTAGGCTTTCATGACTAATCCGCCTTTAATCTCTCAAGGCAGGTACAATTAAAGCTTATGTACCAGGCTAAAATAAATATATGTAGGATAAAAAAGTCCGATTTTACCTTCGGGAACAGGCAACAAAACAACATTATAGAAGAAAATTCTTTCTTGCAACTGAAGTTTGATAACTTAAATTTTATATATCTTAATATTACATTAATATTTAATATGTTTATTTGTAATTTTATAAATAACTTCAGTTAAATTCGTATCAATTTTAAAGTCATTGAAATCGATGATAAAGTATCCGATAACAACTTAAGACAAACCGAATACCTAACATCCATATCTAACTTGGTTTTATGTATCTGTCCTAGATCTCCGTTGCCAAAACAATAGTGATAATCATGTCGTATTTTACTATGTTTAATCTTACTGTTATTATTCACTAAGATGAAAAAATTAAATAAATAATGCTTACAAAAGAATATCGAATGAATTTCAAAGAAATTTGCGAAATTGTTCTATCAGTTCACGTATGACGCGATGACCAAATGAAATATAAATTCAATTTTTTATATTGAGATTTACTTTTAAGTTTTCTAAAATGTATCCAGCCTTTAGTTAACGTCTGATTTTCGTTTAATACAAAACTAACATATTCACTCACCATCCGAAACAGTCATATTTTCACAATTTATGTCTTCACCGTCACAAAGTGCCTCTTGCTGAGTCATCGTAAACGTACATCTTTCAAAGTGCTCTTGCACTGACGATTCTAATGTGGGATCCTCATTAGTTATATTTTCATATGGCAGCTCCTGTTTAATCAATATTAGAATGATGATCATTCATGATAAAATTGGAACTAAAGTAGTAATGAATCTTTGCCTTTAATAGAAACTTGTCTGAAAGAGCCAACATGTTGGCTCCAAAGGTATCAAACAACACCTTCTTCCTCACTTAACCAAATGACATGTCGTGAACTGCATAAGCTCAAATCATCATAGGCATGGGCAGAAGTATCAAAGCTTACTGTAATGTCTCAAGAAACTTTTAGTCACGGTGAGGGTTCTTTCCATAGTTAAGTCCACATTATAAGTAGATCCTGCTAAATTTAGGTGAATTCTTTAAGTAGACGGTGCTTTTTATATCTATAACATAAACACTAAAGACTACACCATTGTACTTATACGGGATTATTGATTTGATTCTAATATGTTCCTAGAACAAAGTTTTTGTCGTCAAAGTTATGAAAGGTTGTTTGCTTTCACAAATTTGAAAACTCGAGATGTAAAGTCAAATTAAGTAAATAATCCTTACAAGACTCTGTAACTCAGCAAATCGTTGGTTCCAATCCCTTAACAGTCTTCGATTAAGTTCTTTCTGAACGCGCGAATCTTTTGATACATAGAGCCGAGTGCGTATTCTTTTACCACGACCACATCGTGTGGAACACGGTGACCAGCCTCCCCAAGATGTAACTGGACACTCTGGTTTAGAATTATCCTGTAAATTTTAACAGCAATACCTAATTAGCTTCAATAAAGAAATAAATGTTCCTTTGGACAGAGTACAAAGTCCAAGTACCAAGTCAAGTAAATTTATAGTAGTTTATACTCGTATAAGGTGTCATAAAAATTATGGTAATATCCATCGTGTCATTTTTTTATTGTTGAACTCGCTAATGATCGTTTGACGCTCCATTCCACATTATTGTGCAGTATTGCATGAACTTTCTTTTCAAATTAACTCCATGAAAAAAATGTATGGAACTTTCCCAAAAATTTTTTTTATTTAATTTCAGATATCATAGTAAATATGTTAAAAACATACTTTACTTTAGGTACTTACAACGTAAAACCAATCAAAATTTGTAGCATTCACTTGATCGCTAGGTCTGTAAAAAATAACTTTCATTAAGTACGATTTTGTTAATTGTAATTATATTTGGTGCAAATTCTTCTAACTTAAATTCTCAACTACAAAATAAGGATATTAAAGTACTTGCTTACGTATAAAAACAAAATTTGGTATTTCGATATTTAAGAACAAAATGTACCCGTGACTCCGTACTCGTAAACTTGAATGTTAAAATGAACATACTCGTAAGAGCAAAATTTCTATATTGTAAGAGCAAAATTTCTATATTATGTATTTCTTGTCTTCATTTTATGAGTGATCTTTGACCGTGCTTGTTCCTGGTAAAGTACCAGGATCCGGTGTCTACTTTTTATTCTAACCCATATTTGACATACTACCGGTTTTATACGGAGTGGCAGAAGCTCCGTAATCCGTTAGAGTTAAACTAATTGGCGCGGATATGAAAAAAATTGTTGCATAGGTTAACGACCATAACAAGATCTTAGTGTTATTAAGACCTGAACAGTGAGTAAGTCTCAAAAGATAGACAACAAATTATCATAAAGTAAAGGCTCCAAATAACGCCCACCAAACAAAACATTTCGTTTCCAATTTAGGTCCCTATCGCAATAATGTAATCGTAACATAACACATTAAAGATGCGATAGACAAACAGCAGGATCATGTATCGTGGATATTTTAACGGGTTCTAACCTCGGCTAAGCGCCAATGAGTTTTCTTTTTAAACTTATCATACGCTTTTGGTGAAACAAAACTTCTTGAGAAAACTTGCATATTTCTAGAAAATTTTGGGGGATATCTATAACATACCAATCCTTATTGGAGCCGCGTAATGGACATTTAACCTCTACATTACTCTTCAAAGGAGAGCGGAGGCTTATGCCCAGCAGAGCTAATAACAACAAGATATAATGGGATAGTAACAGGCCGCTTTACTTTTTGATATAAAGAGGATTATTTTTAATGCTAACTTGTAACAAGGGCCAGCGTCACAAGGCATAGCCTGACTCATAACCGTGCGCGCTCGGTAGCCAACATGGCACCTCTTGTGGGCTCTTGGTGCCAGGTAGTGACGAGTGCGAGCACGGATCCCACAGCCCACACAAGGAGACCACTCCGACCAAGATGACACTGCACAGGGTCCTGTTGATTCTGCTGGCTCAGGTTCATATTCAGATATTACTCTGTAACAATCAATGTCTTAACAATAATCAATAATCGATATTGACAATCGATATTGATAATCGATATTGACAAGCGATATTGTCAATCGACAACTAATGGATATTGCCAATTTATCACACGCTTTTCAGTGGAGATTTCGTAAGGAAATCTTTTGAGCATTTCTTGGATGTATGTTACCTACCAATCCGCATTAGAGCAGTATGTTACTCTTCTTCTGGAACGATAGGCTATGCCTAGTAGTGGAATAATAAAGAGTCCTTACTTTACTTTTACTTTTCTATACCAAATGATTCCAGCTCCAATGTTCCAGCTCTTTTTGTTAGTTTTCGTTCACATTAGGGTATTGAATTGTTTCGATAGAACAACTGTGTTGTTCTATATACAATAATTAACAAATATCTAATACCATTGGTATCCGCTACTCCTTTCCCGCGAACTTAAGCTTTAAAATACTCTCAATAATAATATTGGTTTTTCCTTCTATTCCCGAAGGAATAGTAGATTTATAAAATCCTATTTCCTAAGATATCTTAATTGTTATAACTGAGACTGAATCGAGAATACATATCATCTTCCTGACAAAATATACACAGGGAAAAGTATTTAGTACTTTTAGATTATTAATTTATAGTGAAATATAATGGGCACATTTGAATCCTCATAAGGAAAAGAACAATCAAAAGTATAGAAAATTGCATTTACAATTGGCGCTGCACTTATTCCTTATTATTAATACTAAAGATATTTCTCATATAATTAATTACATATTTTCTTCTGCTTTACAATACAAAAGTGGCGATAATACACACCTGGCGAAGATATGGACCAGAAAGGGTTCTACCATTAAGGAGCCACGATACTCCTCAATAAGAAAATGACGCAAGAAGAAGAAATACATAAAATCTCGCCTTACATTTATATATTTTTATTGTGATTTACTCATACGCTTTATTTTAATAAATTTTGCTCATTCTTAATAAAATATAACGATCGGTTACCTGCAGTGCCTTCTGGGTCCGATACAACGACGATATTCAGTAAGCGATGTCCTACACGAATCGGCCTTGGCTTTTGACGGCCACACGTAATGTCGCTGGCGAGCCGCGTGGCCCTCTCCACAAGTGACACTACAAGAACCCCACGGACCCCACGCGTGGGTAACACACGACCCTCCTGTACCGCTAGACACAGTCTCGGGTATTTGTTCCCCTCCGGATTCTACGAACAAAAAGTAAAAGTTGGAATTATATTTGAAAGCCGATATCGAGGCATGCAATCTTTTATACTTTTTATAAAATAAAGTCCCAAAAGCTGTCTGTCTGTATGTAATCGATTCTCTCAAAATCTTCCGAACGGATTTTTGTACAGTTGTCACCAAAAGATATTGCAATATTTCCGGATGGTTTAGGTAAATAGTACATATCGGTATTATGTAAATTGTGCTGAAGAGATCGCGCAGTTGTAAAAAAACTTGCTTGCTGGGAGATTTAGTCGCGTGCGCTGCGTAAACCAGCAGAGTTACGCTAAAGTAATATAGTAGAGAATTGTAGATCTATAAAAATACTACAAAAAAAGTCCGCAATAGCATGTCTCTATCTCTCACGGTTAACTCACAATAAATACTTTTATGTTAAAAATTTCTAAATTCGGGAAGTTTCGTAGATCACTGAATTCCACGCGAGCGAAGCCGTTGTTGGCACAGTTAGTATCATTATAATTGAATTTTTCGTTTCAAAAAGGATTTGGCAATATTCAAGAAAAAATGATTGAAGAATGAATGAATCATCACATAGGCTTACTATAATATTACTATAATAAAGCTTACTATAATGTTGAAGACTATGTCAATGATAAGAAAGCTTGGAACTAAATTGCGACCAGCTATGTACTAGACGATTTATAGAATTAGGCGTTACTTTGCGGAGATCCATAATACAAAAGTAATAATAAAATTATTTTGCTATAATCCGCGATACAATGTATCGCGGATTATAGCAAAATAATTTTATTATTACTTTTGTATGTACTAGACGATATTATAATCTAAGTTTGTTAACAATAGTCAATACAAAACTGTAATATTTATTTTTTAAAAGAGTGACCGCCGAGTTTCTTGCTGGTTCTTCTCGGTTAAAGCACCTTTCCGAACCAGTTGTAGCTTCAATTTAATTTTAATTTGACGATTCAAAAGTGCTTGTAATAGGCCAATTTGAATAAAGACTTATTTGAATTTGAATTTGAATTTGAATTTAGGCTTCATAACACATATGTTTAGCCTATGCGTTTAGGAGAAGTCTGTGTAAGAGGCGAATGATTGTGAATATCAAAAGAAAACCCATGGAAGTAATAAAATGTGAACAAATTCTCTTATTGGAATACTCTAGAATACAATGTACCTGCAGCATCACAGCTTTTCTCGTAAAGCCGAAGCCGTGACAGTCTCAGGCGAGCAATAGGCCGCATGTCCCCAGTGGTGCTATAAAATGGTGAGCGCGCATCTCGTGGCCACTCCGGCCGTAGAGCGCGCACTGGTGTTTGTGGAATAGTTGGACTACGTCGAGACTTATAAATGAAATAATAATTATATATATAATTTCTTATTTCCAATTATCTCGATTTAGAATATATTGTTGTAACCAGACATGATATTATATTAACTTTAATCGTTTACCTATGTACATCTAAAAAAGTTATAAAATAGTAGTGTATTATTAGTAAAAGTAGTGTATCAATGCATTTCTTTTCAGATAGAGTTTAATGTATTGTTCATAATATATTGCATTCCCGAACTGGTTTTAAGAATACAATACAGTTTGTAAAGTAAAAAAGTTTTGAAAATGTTTGTTCTACCCCAAATCTGATGCATGCACAGTGAACGTGATTTCGATTTCTATACATACATTTCTATTCCTCAAAAAAAACAATAAAATACAAACCATATAACTGAGCCCATTATCGGTTCCAACATCATAAGGATAAAGAGGTAAAGTGGCAGATCTCCGCCAAGTGCAATTCGGGTTACACAATTCTAATGCTGACACGCCCATGATCCAATCAGGAGACGGCGCGAGTTTCGAAGCGAGAGACACCAAGTGGTGTTTAGCGTCCACTCTGAATACTGCGAAGGTACTAGGAATTCCTGCTCCGGCGACTTGCTGCCAGGAAATGCCGCGGGCTTTTATTATAGTGCGGATGTGATCGCTCTGGAATTATTGCAAACTTGTAAAAAATGCCCTTGTGACAGTAATTTCTAAAACACATTACTATAGAATTTCTTAGCGGGCGATGAAACAAGTTTTGCATAGAAGGCTGTACATAATCAATTTAGAAATAAGAATACCCGTATAATATTAAATTTATCGACATACACACATGCACACACACTTTCACAAAGCTGTAATAGTTCTCTTCAAGGGATTCCCGCTGAAGTTTTTGAAGCGGTCTATCTAGTAACCTAGTAGGTTGGGGGATGGGACACGGGACACTGCGTTTTACTTTGTAGTAGCTGCGAATTTAATACCTTGAACATCGGCCAGTTCTCTAAACTTTGCTCATCTATGCTTATACATGTATAAGTAAAAATTTTTTTGTAATAAGTGATGGACATAGGCCTCCTCTTCTCCGTTATTGGAGAGAAGGATTGGAGCTAAGACCTACCACGCTGTTCCAAAGCGGATTGATACGTTACACATATCCCTAGAATTCTCTAGAGTAATGCATGTTTTAGTTTACCGAAAAGCGTGTGATAAATTGCAATTATCTATTAGACATATAAGTTTTAACTGAAACATTCATTGATGCCTGCCTGGGGATTAAACTCGTGAGTCCCTCGAAAAAGTCGCACGGTGACCCGCTGGCACACAGCTTTCTCGTACATGTATGAGATATAGTTCTTGTCAAATTAAATACTCGATTATTTAATTAACTCGAGGGCAGATGTTACTAACTATAATAAGAGTTACTATATTAATATTCTAAGTTATTATTGGTCAAGAAAAACAAATTAGTTCAGAACTTCTGCGTATTTATTGTGAGTTCAATCAATATTAACTTTTAGTACCTCCGCCTTCAGCTCCTTTTCAAGAGCTGTGGTAGTGCCATCGTCGGCTAAGCGACGCAAGCCTACACTGGCAACACGGCCTTCTTGCCACACGCGATACTGGGCGGTATGAGACGCTCCTATAACATCGCCAAAATGCGCCCGCGCCCCTTCTGGCGGGAACTCGCGGGGGTGTGTATTTCTCGACCACAAACCTTCAAATGTAACCTGTATCGGAAAAAAAGAGTCTTGATAAATAAAAATAAACAATAACAAATTTGATAATAAAAATCTCAACTATACTGATAACAATTTTTTACCAATATTTTGAATTCGTGATTTTTTAAAATAAAAATTTAATTATTTCAAATACCTTTGTATAAACAGTAAATCCTTACAAATCTAAAAGTAATAATAAAATTATTTTGCTATAATCCGCGATACAGTAAATAGAAAATATATATAGTGTTTAATGTATAGTGAAGCAAAGCTTTGCGATTTAGTCGTGGAGTCTATCTCCTGATGATGTTTCGGTTGCGGGGCGAAACGATTGTTGAGTTTGTGATAGTGAACCTGTGTAGTGCTTGTGTATTGTGGTGGAAGTGGTGGAGGATTGTGCATGTGTTTTTACGAATCCTGCACGTATCGGGTATAAAAATACTGATAGTCCACTATACATTAAACACTATATATATTTTCTATTTACTGTATCGCGGATTATAGCAAAATAATTTTATTATTACTTTTGTATTATGGATCTCCGCAAAGTAACGCCTAATTCTATAAATTACCTTACAAATCTGTCTTAAGTTGTCATATATAATTAAAATTTTCTTATTATTTTTAATTACAAAATAAAGAATCACTTTTTAGAAGTAAGATATCGACTTACTTCATACTTCGCCTCATCGCAGGCACAGCAGGGTTCAGTGATGGGAAGCTGACGGCTGAGCGTAGCAGACGCCGGCGCAGGACAAAGCTTACGAGCTAATACCGTGCTTCTGGATCCCTCGGTTTGAGTAGCTCGAGCACATAATCGAACGCAAGAATCTACTGCGATTGAAGGTGCACTCCAAATCACCTGTTAAATGAGCCTCATGTCACAAAAGAATGAATAAAATTATTTGGTAACGATAAAAAATAAACGATTTTAGTAACCCATTTTCTATTCAATCATTAAAAATTTTGAGAATGGTGCATTTATTATTCAGATTGATTATTCCTGTTAAATATCCAAATTTTCTCTTACGTGCTCTTATGTTAGATTGCCGATCGATTTATAAAATAAATTGTTGCATCTGTAAACTCTGGTTTTGACACTTTATAAATTTGACTAGCGGATATACAACATAGAGTTATAATACTTTTTTTCGAACTAACTGTATGCTGTTAGCTCTAACGGCTTTTACGGCGTCACCAGGCGGGACGGGCGAGCGCAGAAGCATCGTCGAGGTTGAGAAATACAGAGAGCAGAGCGAGAGAGAAACGTCGTCCTAAGGGTGCCTCCTGTGAGGCTGGAACACGGCTTAGGCCGACGAGTAGTGGAGGGCTGATGGTATATATTATATTAGTTATATTAGTTAGTTATAATACTTTGAGTAGGAAAGTCAGTCGAAAATATGACATTATAATACAATAAAAAGAAATAGAGAGAAGCGCAAATGAGGGTGATATTTCTGTCTGTCTTTTTTATGTTTGAATAGAGAACGATGTAGTATACGAGTTGCAGCTTCCTTCTCATAATGTATTGTGTCTTGTAACTTACAAGCATGGCTCCCCTACTCAAACAAAAAGTAAAGAAAATTATAAATGTATTAGTGCCCATAGAAACATTGTCAATTCTTCAGTGTAACACTTTTTATGAGTATAATCAAATACGGATCATTTCCTGCACCTACTTGCACTTCAGTTTTAGGATGCGCGGTGGCGTTGTCCACAGCAGATTGGCAACTTTCATGTGGTTTAGTTTGTGCATCATACGCTTGAAACGTTCCGAGTGAGTGGGAATTAGGTATCTTTGAAGGACTAGCTGTGTCGTTTTCAGGATCATCAATTATTTCAGACCATATAACAAAACTCCCAAATGGCGTTGGGCCTTTGCCACTGTCCACTCCTTGAACCGACACTAAAAAAATAAAAAATAATAATAATACTTATATGTAATACGAAATTTTGCGCTTAATATTGGTTTTTTTTCCACTATGAACGCTGGAGAGTTTTTAATCGATTATCTATATCAAGCTGTCGAATTAGAGCCCCAATGAACCTTATTGATTAAATTACGGATAGCTATATGGTGCAATTATTTTTGATATTTAAAAAACGATTATCAAATTATTGCCTATAACAACCTGATACGAATTGTAGCACAAGGTTGCAATCAATCCAGATTGGGCCAGCACTTGATTCACGGTAAAAATAGAGAAAACACAAAAATATAATGTATACAGAGAGAGACGCGACAAAGGACGTTGTTTTATAATATGTAAAAAAATATTGCACGTAAGAATTCATTATTTCCACAGACGGCTGTTTCTCATAACTCTCTCTGTGTGTTAACATTATCACTGCATGAACGAAAGCTGCAGAATCATTAGGATTTGAATTGCAGAGAAAAGAGCTTATTACGTTCTAGTTCCTAGTTCAAGTTACTACATTTCTTAAGGCAGAAGAGTTCTTCTTCTTCTTCTTTGGTTAATGGCACTTTTACTGCTTTTGATGTTAGCAGTAATTCAGTCAATGTCAGCGTAACAGAAGAGTTAAGTAAAATGGCTATATCACCATTTGAATACTGTCATCGTGGAACATTTATACTTACATAATAAATGCGAAAGTCGGTCTGTCCTTCTGTCACGCTGTCACTGCTTATCCGATACTTATAAAATTAAACTTTAACCGATAACTATAAAGTTTGACACAATTATAGATTATACACCGGGGTGGCATATAGGATTCAAAAAATCGCGTATTTCTTTTGGAACATATTTTGAATAAATATTGCATTATTAAGGGTACTTATATGCAGTACCTCTAAATACTTTGTTGACTGTTCAATGGTTAACAATTGTTGTCATGCCCAAACGCTGTTGACCAATCACGAGTTAACTCATAACACTTGTATAAATTGTACTCTATTCAATGCATTTAAAATTTACTGTAAATCTAACGGAAAAGAAATGTAGATTAAAAAAATATATATTACAAATTGTAGTTCCACATTGAATATAAATTAACAGCCGGTGAAATGCTTCAGTACCATATTGACGGTCAACAATGTGTTCAGTTGACGCAAACGAAATCGCAGACACCTCTAATATTTATATATTAATAGCCAAGCTAAATACCAGGAATAAGCCGCTTCAAATAAATAAAAGCAGACTCCATTACCAGTATAAAGTTCACCCGGTAGAAACAAATCGGGGTCGCCAGCAACGCTCAGCTTATAATGGTGATCTGCAGGTTGGGCGAGCATGGGTGCACGCTCGCAGAGTGCCACTGTCGTGGTAGCACTTGCCTCGCCAAACATACATAATGCGATCAGCAGCAACATTATATCTATATGAAAAGAATAAATGACTAAAATTCCAAAAAAAAATCCTATAAAGTGGTAATAACAATTAACAAGATTAAAAAATGACAATCATTAGATCCATGATTAGTTATTCTACTTACTTACTTTTATAACGAGCTTTATTATCCAAGAAGGAAGCACAAGGAATTATAAAAATAAAGACAAATTAACTAAAGACTTCAATTATATTATAACGTTCGTTGCAATCCTAATTTCCATCCCTTGATAACTTACTGTTAGTTCGACTTTTAATTTGTTGACCTCCTTTTACCTATTTTATTATATATCGCTGTTTCAGAAGGAAAATAACGCAACTGCTAAAACTAAACTCAAAAAACAAAATATATTTGAAATATAACAGTGAAAATTAATCAAATGACTAAATATAATGGCAAATATATTATGTGTTTATAAGAAATGCTTTATTTTTAAAATCATTTTTTTTTGGGTCTCCTATTAAATTATAGTTTGAGCAGTTGCGTCATTATTATTCAGGAACAACGATATATGACTTTAAATATAATGTTTGATTACATTTTACGATAAATTTTGAATGTAAGGCTTTTTCAAAAATTGATCATTCTTTGTAGCTTTGTACGTATTGGGTCATTGACCTATAAAACTGCACCAGACTAAAATAATAAGGATTCACTTTAATACTGTAAGTTTGCAATGTATTAGGAGCAGATCGTTTATCAGGTTTGATTAACTTTATCGGTCTTATTATGGAGAAATAAATATTAACAGATTCATTGTTGTTATCGGCATAATTTAAGTTTTTAATGAGCTTGTAGGATTCTGTAATAATAAAAAATATATATATCTAATTAACTATAATTTTTGCAAGAAAATATCAGCTATCAAAAATTCATTAAACTTATGATTAGATCCAAATTATAAATATGTAAATATGTTATGTAAATTATACAAATCTATGAAATTAATTTCAACGTAACAAAGGCTCGAATCTTAAACAAAGAAAGATCACAAACCGATTTTACTCGAAGGAGATAAATTTATTATATTAGTTAAAAACTACTATGCAAACCATGTTGCAGTATTATTATAACGAATAATTAATTTTCATTGTTTTAAGTGTATTCTGTGTAATCACGTTTCACAAAAATTAAATAAGCTACCACGCGAATCGCCGCCCGCCCTATCCGCCTAGCGGGGCTGTACTGCGAATTGAATTAAGGTGTAGTATGGAGTGATGGGCTATGAATAAGTTATGTAGCACAAATATGAGTGCGGCTTTTTAAATTCCTATATATTAGAATTATACTATCCTTTAACATAAGAGAATGTAAGATTTTACTTCAGACGACCTAATAGTTTGTCACGCAATTTAAGTTCACGCTTAATTTAAATCCTTTTACTCTTAGACAAAATAAATAAATGCCAAATATTTTACAATGCACAGTGGAATAAAGTGGTTTTCCTTCTTTTAAATAAAATAAATGGAAATAATTACGTTAACGTGAACAATATCAGAACTACGAACAATATCCATTGCAAATTACTTAGCAATTCTGTTACTATCGTTTATTCTGACTAGTGGAGCTTCTGCGCTCTCTCAAAAAACTGTGTGCTGGTTCTGTTTGAAACTTTCCGTAACGATATCATAATACGATTTAAGTTTTCGCCTCATAAGTATTGAACATAGAGCTGTGATAGCCCAACGGTGAAATCGTGCGCCTCTTTCGAGGGGGTCACGAGGTCAAATCCCGGGCAGACAACAATGAGTTTTTCTATTAAAACTTATGTGTCTAGTCGATAATTGCAATTTATCACACGCTTTTAGGTAAAGCCAAACATCGTGACGAAACCTGCATATCTCTAGAGACTTCTAGGGATACGTGTAACGTACCATTCCGCATTGGAGAAGCGTGGTAGGTCTTAGCTCCAACCCTTCTCCCCAGAAACGGAGAGAGGAGGCCTAATCCCAGCAGTGGGATTGTAATACGCCACTACTTTAAGTATTGAACCATGTCGAAACTTAATCATTTATTAATGACTACATTACATACATCATTGTGATCTGGTTTTTTTATGGGTAAACATTCATTAAATTAAAATACCATTATAAGGATTTATAAACTTTATTACAGAAACTTACAGCTGAGTAAAATGTTATAATTCTAATACTTAGTTGTAATGTATTGAGTTAATAATATCTATAATTTATTATTTTTTCAGATATAATCATCGATAGAATTTGAATTGAATAAATAAAAAATATATTTTAAGATAGAATTATGTAACAAAAACACGTTACACAGTAACATTACATTTACTGGATGCAACAAAACACGTTTGGGCTGTTTTGCATTCAGTAAATTATTAAGTAAAAAAAAAATTAAAAAAGCCTTTATTCAAAACTTAACAAAGCTTCTAAAAAATACAATATCTCTTTCATGACACCGCAAGCTGGTCTAAAATACAATATCGGAGAAATAATTCATTGAATGCAGCAAAAATTGATTTTAATGCTTTTTACCATATATATAAATGCCAAAGTGCGCGAACTTTCACTTCTTTACGATAAAAGCTCAGAGCAACTACAATATATTATTTTTGTAATTATTTTAAATATCTTTTTGATTATTACTATATATTGACTAGGTTGTTTACTACTAACTATACTTTGAAAGTTGTAACTTTGGTTTATGCTAATAAAAGGTACAAGGAGTACAATTACCAAACAACTTCTAGACTAAAATAAATTTTGTATAAAGGTTTTCATATGTTATTAAAAATTTTAAAATGTTTTAAAACATTTAGATATTAAATACAAGTACTATATAGTAATCTACAGATATCTCAATAAGAAATAGCATTTGATATGAGATTGAATTGAAATCTCTACAGTAAGATTAATGTTCAATACATTGCATACACTTCGTACCGAAACGATTCACGTTCTTATATAGTGAGACAGTAATAATTTTAAATCCTAGTCTATTTACTAAAAAAAAGGTTTTTTCATATTGCTTTTCAAGTCTACGCAATAATGCAGCACAGACGTACTTAAACGTACAATTTTAATTTTAAGAATCTAAAATTTTAATTTTAAGAATCTAAAAGAATTTAAAAAAGAATATAAAAATTATAATAAAAAAAAAAAAGAATCTAAACTCTAAAAAAAATCGAATAAAAAAATCTAAAATTATAAAAAAAAAGAATCTAAAAAAATATATATATAAAAAAAATGTTGCATACGGGCAGTAGCATATTATGTAACAGCCGCTATCTATAACCGATAAATTTGCGATCGAGAGATAATTCTCATATATACAACTCATAAATTTGCGATAATTCTGATAAAAGTAAGATAATTCTGATTCTCATTACATTGTTGCTTATATCGAACGATTGCTATCGTCTCTTAAAAAGTCTTCTATTGATTAGATTATTTCTTTTTTGAATTCATCTGTCAAAATCTTCTTCTTCTTTGAAACCATTAAATCTATAGTTTTAGGGACACAATTACGGTTAAATCTTAAGTTAGAATACGAAATGCAAATCTATTATGTTCATTATAACATTCATTATCGCCGTTATAAAAGTGAGATCATTTTTTTCTCTAAAACACGCTACATTTTTTTAATAGCGAACGAAGTGTCACAATTCCAATCTGTGGAAATGGTTTAACCCATTGCCACTTTTATACCAATATATATTTTAGTATATTTAGGTGGTATTCAGAATTGCTGCCATTGCCTCTACTTTAAGATTTGTAGTAGTAGTAGCATTTAGGACTGTGGTCTGTTTGGTGGGTGTTCTCGCATCTCGAGTATATGGTCCATCGGCACCGGACGACCGTCGGGACCGATACGGGCTGGCTTCACCAACCCATCCGACAGCATTCTATCAAAAAGGTTCACTAACTTCATAGCCTCATACTCCTTCTAAAAATGAAAAGGGAAATCAGTAAATTTGTAACGCGATAGAAGTAAAAAGTCAAATTTGATATATAACTTATATATATAATTTCTTAGCACTTATATTATTTATTTTATTTATTTATTTAATATACTTTATAGCACAACAAAAACATAAAGAAAATACAAAGTAAACTTATATCTAGATAACTTGTACAAAGAGGCGGTCTTATCGCTAAGCAGCGATTTCTACCAGACAACCTCGGTGATAGAATTTGAATATGAAGTCGGGTAGGAAGTGCATAAACTTACATACTAATATTTAATTAAAATACATAAATAGTTATATACTTTACTAAATTCAATATATATATATAAGTATATAAATAAAATATTATACATATATATGAAAATAAACATACATAAACATACATAAACATACTAAACACATATAAATAATAAACTAAATAAAATAAGTAGCATCAACAGCAAAGCGAAAGATAAAAATCCTTGACTTTCAAGTTTAAACTTGTGTATTGTTTTAGCCTTCCGAATATTTACCGGTAACGTATTATATGACTTCTCTTAAATCACTGGCCAAATATTGATGAAATTAAGAACAAAAGTAGGATAAGGAGCAGTCGATTTTACTTTGCCATTACAGCAGTTTCAAAACACTATTTAAAAAATTCTAATACAGAAAGCCTACTATACTATTGAGGATTACTTAGACGATAAGGCGTGAATATAGCTACTCTTCGATCTTCCTGTATTGACCCTCTAATGACTAAATGAAACTATTAATAAGAATTATTCTTTGAAAAGAGTAACCGACGAGTTTCTTGCTAGCTCTTCTCGGTAGGAACAGCTTTTCAAACCACAGTAAAGTTGATGATTCAAAGACACTTGTTTACAGGTTTCCTTGAGTAAAGAATATTTTCAATTTGAATTTGATATAAAAAAAATTAATTATTAAACAAATTTTTATTTTTAATTTTAACATGAGTATAAGTAGTTATGCATAAACTGAACAGCTCAATAGTACTACTTACCTGCTCCTCAGACATCCCTTCGAACGGGTCAACCCGTGGAGGCCTAGTGCACCCCACTACTGGATCAATACGAGGTTGTGCTTCCAGGTACTCTTCAGTATCTGAGTCTTCGCTGCTTGACGAATACTGGATGGGCCCTCGAGCACCGCCCATCAGTCCTTTTTGAGCTAAATGACCAGCCGCATTACCGAATCCTGTGTACTTCACCATGCGTCCCACTGGCAAGAAATATTATTACATTCAAAAGTAATAATAAAATTATTTTGCTATAATACGCGATAAAGTATATAGAAATTATATATAATGCTAAATGTATAGTGGACTCTCCGTTTTTTCATACCCGATACATGCAGGATTCACCACAATACACAAGCACTACACACGTTCACTATCACAAACTCGACAATCTTTTCGCCCCGTACTCGAAGCATCATCAGGTGATAGAGATAGACTCTACGACAAAATTGCAAAACGATACTGAACGTGTGCTTTTGTATTGTGGTGGGTGTGGTAGAGGTTTGTGTTTTTACGTTCAAATTACTGTTCAAGACATTACATCTATTATTTTAAGAAGCTTTGGATTGCTTGTAATATGGAATTCCGCAAAGTAACGCCTGCTTCTATAAATCACTTTGGATAACCATTTATATTGTTCGAAGCAGCACTCTATTGTAGTGACTTTCCATATGATATATTACAATTTATTACATATATATCATTATAAGAGTCTTTTAATTAAAAAAACACATCAATAAAATCAAAAGCACATAGCTTAACAAGGTTAATTACTAACCTTTCTCTTTGCAAAGGATGAAGAGGAATTCGGCAACTAAATCTCTCACAGATGTAACAGGAGTAGTAAGTAACCGACACAACTGATTACGAAGAGTGTCGCCTTTCTCTGGAGGTCTGGATACATCTCGTAATGGCGGCAACACCACCTGCCTGAGGTACTTTCGCTGTGATCTACAGCCACGTGCACTTTTGTTTAATACAGTTAAAACTGGGGATAAATTTTCATACTGATTCTTTGTGCCCTGAAAAATTAATAGTATGAAAATATAAACTTTTTATACATATTTAAAAAGGAATGTATCTTTCATTAAGTAAACTATGTTTAGTGCAAGGAAGTTGCGGGTGCGACTAGTTTAAAATATTTAAGAGACATTATCTTAAATATTTTTAAATTAAAATACTATAAAATATTATTCTGTAGGTATTCTGCACTTGCAACTTTATGGTTTTTTGAGCCTCGTCGTTAAATTTATCTTATTATGTCATTTAGCTGTTTATAGCCCTATCTCCTAAAGGCTGGTAATAACCCCCATGGCTGCCAACATGCTAAAAATTTTTATATCATTTCTAAAGAAAGGTATGGTACTCTACCTTATAATAAAAAGTAACTCACTGTTGTTATCGAGAGTCTGTATTCAAGCAACTGAAGCAATGCCTGCAAAGCATCCATATTTCTACCATCATATATGCAAAGTGCTGTTTCTCCATCATTTAGCTCTGGTGTTAGATATTGGTAAAATGCAGGTGGAACACTAAAAGATAATATCCAAAGTTATGTTGTGACTCTTATATACTTAAAAATATAATTATATAAGAAACCTATACCTAGTCAATAAATTAGCAATATTACTATGGAGTTCCATCAGAGATTCCTCTGTAGAAGTTTGAGCGTACAACAAAGCTGTAAGGACAGGCATCAACTTAAGACACATGCTTTCATCAGCTTCACTTATTGCATCCTCCAATCCAAATTGCAACATAAGGTTAAACTGGGTCTTTAATATCTCACATGCTATTGCTTGTTGGTTATCCTGTTGAGAATATAAAGTCATTCATAAAATAAGTATAACAATTACAAGATTGATATTTTGTAGAATAAAGTTACATAACTTAGCAAAGATCCATAATACAAAGCAATGATAATTTTAACTTACTATTAATTGCAATAAAACTAGTAAAAAATAGAAATTATATGTAAAAATATGTGTATTATCTGTACAAAAGTAATAGTAAAATTAATATTTAATTTTATTATTATATTTGTATTATGAATCTCCACAAAGTAACACCTTATTCTATAAATTATGTATTATCTGTTTTATTAGCACTGCACACACTATCACAATATCTCTAGTTAAAGTCTTTTCTAGTGCATTATAGAAAATAATTTTATCATTACTTATGAGAAAAAATAATTTTGCTCTTTAACAGACAAGACATACCTGAAAAAAACAGTAATGACCACCAGCAATCACCTCGCTGCTTCCCGCAACATCACATTGAAGCTCAGTAGCCTCAAGAACAAGCTCATTAAGACAACTAATCAAATAATCCATCCCATGTAATTCATCTTTTATTTTAGCCTTAATATCTTGTCTCAAAGCTGTTAGTATGAACAATAATTTTAAATCAAACAGCATTATATCATCTTTGAATGGTATTTCCTTATATGAGCGTAATCTTGCTACTAACCCATGGGCAATGCTAGTGTGGGCACATAAAGCACGGGCCACTTCACTATTGAAGGCTATGTTGCATAAACACTTCAACGACTCAACTACTACTTCTTTCACTGGCATATCAACATCCATAGTATCTTCTGGATCCACAAAGTTAAATAAACCAGCCTTTTCTATAAGTGTTATAATCCACTTCTCGCAGATCAAATTGTCAAGTTCACATTTATCACGGCTGTATATTAAAAAAAAAGCTTAATATTTTCATTTTCAGTTAAGTAATTAAAGGTACATATTTACGAAATAAATTTATAAATAAAATTAGTACATATATATTGGTACAGACCTTAAAAGCCTAATTGTAGTAAGACACAAAACATGTATAGACTCTGATGATTTTGTATGCAAATGTTGGAATAAAGCAGCCCATAAAGAAACTCTTTTATTGTTTTCCAACAAAAATGGAAAAGAGAACACATTATTGTTCTGCAAATTAAATTGTATAAGAAATTAGATGATATACAAAAAGTTAAAAGAAAAATTACATTCACTATAATATTAAATTTATTACATACAATTTTCAGAAAATTCTCAAGAGTTTGAGCAACCTCCGTATAATTATTACCGCTTAGAATACTAATTTCCTCTTCGTTCATTGTGTTATAACTAATGAGTAACGTTGAAAATCAATATTGAAATACTCAATAAATATAAATAAACAGTCCAAAAATTAGAATACACAATTTAATTCCCTAAAGTAAATATCATGTAAATATTGTAAAAATCTATGGTGAAAATCATATAGATAATCTATGACAATAGACTACTAGGGGTGTCGAAAAATAATAGATTTTTATATTAATCGATTATTTAAACTTTATTAATTGATTTATCTTCTCTTTTATATCTCTCCTATTTATGGTTTATGAACCCTATTTTAGTTTACCGTAGGCATTCACTTAGAGTGATAAAATCGATTACTAATTAATCGATTTTTCTACTTCAACATAAATGTATTTATAAACAAAATCGATTAATTTGAATCCAAAATAATTATTAATAATCGGTTTTCTGACAACTTGAAAAAAACCTTTTTGTCTTAATAATTTATTAGAATGAAGTCTAATTAAACTCAACTAGTACGACTAGAAAATAACATACCGTTTTGTAAAATTCGATAAAAAGTGTAGTTTGGCTCCATTGGTTTAGCCAACAACGCATATCTATGTTAAAAACCAAGAAAAAAAGTAAAAAAGTGTAAACAATATAATTGACTCTTACAAATCAATTTATAATGTTAAGAAAGGGATTTTAATAATTTAATAACCGATTAATATAAAAATCGATACTTTTTTTACATTAATAGTTTACCGTATTAACATATTTAACTATCATAAATATGAATTTGATCTTTTGAACCATAGACTACTAACTAACCATAGAAAAGATTATACATTATATTTTAGTTAGTAGTCTATGATACAGTATACACTACATAGACTACTATCTAAATACACTATTTGACACATATCAAATATAGAGGAAATATTTTTAAGCATAGACTACTAACTAAAATAAAGACGACAATGTTTCATACTTTGGCGCGTTAGAATATTAGGAAGAGTGGGAGATGGTGGGAGGTGCGGATACGTACTATAGGTACTAATTATAGTCATTCATAGAAATGTATCTGCCTCTCACCCGTTTCATTCATAAATCCGGAAATAGTCTCAGCTCTGACTCTCTCTAACACATGGAAATTTACTACGCGTAATATATATAACGGATGACGTAAATTCGTAGTAAAATTAGTGATGTACTTGTTGTGCTAAAACCGTAACTAGTGATTCCAAAGTTTTATCGATTCGTATTTTTCTGTTACCGATTATTTCAGTTACCGGTTTTCTTCTACGTACTAATATTAATCTTAAAATTTAAATAAAACAAAATATTTTAGTAACTTCTTTATTAAATTTATTATTGAATTAAAAAAAATGTTTTAAAAACAGCGCATAGAGATGCAAAAAATTTAACTCCAGCATACGTGCAAAAAAATTTTTTTTTCCTAAACACGCTAAAAGTATAACAAAAAAACACAAATATAATTTGTACATAGAAAATAGAATAAGCCGACAAAAAGTTATTCAAACAGAGATTTCACAGGCCTCAAACATAGACACGTAAGCGATCATGTATCTTTAAATTGGATTTGTAACCTATTAACAAAAAAAATGGAATTTTATACATTCACTCGAAACAATTTACAAGATCAATATTTGAAACGATAGATGTCGCTTTTGGTAAATTATAAATATTATAGTGAGAATGTATGTGCAATCGCATATCACTTATGGTAATGAACGGGTCTTATCTCTACTTATATTATTTACAATCAAATTAATTAACACCTGAGATTAATACATAGTTAAGAAAGAATGAAATCACGAAATTATAGTATTATTTGAAATAATTATCACGCTTAAACGAAGTATGCTCCATAACTTATTTAACTAAATGGAAACATGTAAAAAAGTACTTTGTAGTAGTAGGCACAAAACACACTATTTTACCATTAAACCATACAAATATCTAATATATAACAACAATATATAAACTTAGTTATAGTTTTCGCACTATTTGATTATGGCGTGATTGCTATCAATATTTTTTTTAAACTTTGAAGCAAATAAATAAGTATTATTTAATATCAACTTATAAAAACCTAAACATAAAGTATTTTAAACATTTTCAAGTATATTAAAGTATTACAGTATCACAGAGTTAATTCATAGAATATAGATATTATGTTACATACGTATATATTTATGTTTTGCTATACTTTAATACGGCAAAATATATATAAAATACAAGGTACAAATATTCAATTTTATAAAATAAATATTCATTAAAGATATTATTTTGACAACTTCAATTTAATTTGTATTTCTTCATTTGTCAATTATATTATTGTAATGACATGGTTTTGTTTGTTTACATTAAGTGAAGTATCTACTTATGGAATATAAAAATAATAAAATTTATCCAACAAGAAAACTATATCGCTTTACAAATGTTAAGAATAGGAATTTCAGTTTGCTACTTTTGCCTCATGTATTTCAAATAACCCTACTTCTGATAAAAATTTTACATTTCAATTCCCTTTTTTCAGCTATCTGTAAATTCTTCTAGTAAAAATAATAATATAATTTTTCAAGTAGACTAAACAAATCGTTGACTTAATAAGTCTTTTCTTAAACATATATAATACTGTTCAAAAGACATAAGTTTCTGTGATGGATAATATAATTTCACACATGTGATGTCACTGGCAATATATTCTCTATTTTTTATTCAATTCAATTCAATTCAATTTTCCCTTAATGGCTTTTAGGAGTGCCATTTTGGCACAGATTACTTTGCCAATGTCACGTATGATGGAGAACACACAAAGGAGATTGTACGGTGAAACAAAGAGTAAAACTAAAATTTTGAATAATTACAAATAGTGGGAACTTTATGTTTAACCCTTCACCTGAAACAAAAGGACAACACAATATGAATATATATTATATACAAATAGTTGAACTAAAAAAAAAAAAAAAAAAATTTACAATTTTATTTTATTACATTTAATATATTTACATAAATATTTACAGTAGGGACTAAATACAGACGTTAACAAACATTCAACATTTAAAGGACGAGGGATTTTGGTTGGGATAATGTCATATAAAGGGTGAAGGAGATTAGGACAATTCAAAAGGATGTGGGATACAGTGCCTTCGTCTAAACCACACTCGCAGATTGAGTGGTCCCTGATCCGGAGCTTTGCCAAGTGTACAGGTGTGCATGAGTGACCAAGACGTAAACGAGAGATAGTAGATGAGACCCATCTGTCTGCATATTTAAGGAGAAAGAACCATGGTCGTCTTGGTATGTCTGGCTGAAGGGCAGCATAGTACTTACCCTTGTTAGTTTTGGAGGTCTCGTAGAACGAATTCCAGGATTTGTCTAGGAAAGTCTTAGCTAACGAGCAAAGATCATTAGCTGTATTCTCAAAGTGCTCGAGCGTTCCATCTTGGGCTGCAACCTTAGCACATGAATCAGCAATCTCATTTCCAGGAATACCAGAATGGCTGGGGATCCAGACTAAAGAAATGGATAATGCTTTTTGATAACAGGAGAACAGAATCTCCCTAATCTTCAAAACAATAGGAAATCTTGACTTACTACGAAATGGATTTTCTTTAATAGACAATAAACAACTAAGAGAGTCTGTCAAGATAACAGTCTGTTTAATGTTATGGGAGTGTGCAAACAGGATTGCTTCTAACACAGCAATGGCCTCTCCTGTAAACACAGAAGACTCTGGAGGACATTTAAATTTCAACACAATTTTATATTTGGGGATCCAGCAGGCTGCACCAACACAACTATTCAAGGATAGCTTTGATGCATCTGTATATATCAGGAGACTATTCTGGCAATTGTGATGAATATAATTTTGAAAATTGTGATGTGTATCAGGAGAATTTTTAGTAAAACCAAGATCTGTGATGATTGAAGGATTAAATGTAAGCGCTTCAAAAGGAGTACAGAAAAGAGGATTTGATAAATAGCGTAACATAGGATTAGGAAGAGAGGAATATTTTAAGAAACTGTCTAATATGTTTGATTTTGAATTTCGGGATATAGGAAAATGGGAGAGAAGAGTTAATTTTGCCCAGAGAGGATGGGAGGACAGCTGTAACGATTTACTAATATATCGGTCACATAAATATTGTCGACGGAGGTATAAAGGAGGATCAACACATTCAACCTGCAAGGCGTTTGTTGGGGAAGATTCCATTGCACCCAGAATAATTCTGAGGCATTTATACTGAATTTTATTTAATTTTTCTGATGCTACTTTATTAAAGGGTTCTAAAACAAACAGACAATAATCCATATGGCTTCGAACTAAGGCATTATACAGTAGTTTAAGACAGTAGGGGTGAGCACCCCACCATACCCCTGCTATAGCTCGAAGAACGTTAATACCTTTTTCACATTTTTTAATAATGTGATTTGTATGAGAAATTCCGTTCAGTCTGTTATCGAGATAAACGCCTAAAAATTTTACCTTCTCTACAGGGTTAATGTATTGGTTTTCATAAGAAAACTGGAAATTAGGGATAGATCTTTTTTTAGTGAGCACCACTGCCTGACACTTAGGAACGGACAAGGATAAGCCATGGTCAGACAGCCACTGGCCTAGGTAGTACAAAGCAGAGTTTATTCGATAAGATATTTCATTCACACAGTTAGAACTATAATACAGTACGATATCATCAGCATACTGCAAGATGTCACAGAAACTATTTACAGACAATTCAAGATCTTGAGTATATATGCTATATAGCAGAGGGCTTAGAACAGAGCCTTGAGGGAGACCTTTCCAGACTAGTCTGGGGGGAAGAGATGTTGAATGGTGTTTCACCACTATGGATCTGCAAAACAGCAGATTACATATGAAATGCACAATCTTCGGCGGTATACTCAGCTTTTGCATTTTTTGCCTGAGCAACGGAAGAAGGACATTGTCGTATGCAGAAGTGATATCTAGGAAAACACCCACAAGGTACTCTCCTTTTGTAAAGGCTAATCGAATGTCTGTTGTAAATATGCTGAGGCTATCGGTTGTACTGAAACCCTTACGAAACCCAAACTGGGAGGAGGGAAGTGTATTTCTACTTTCTACTATCCATTCCAAGCGGTTTTTAAGCAGGTGTTCAGTAATTTTTGCCAAAGTAGACGACAATGCTATAGGTCTATAAGAGTTAGGATCTGATGGGTTTTTACCAGGTTTTAGGATAGGAATGATTATTTGAGATTTCCAAGCATCAGGAACTATCCCAGTTTCAAAAAAAATATTAATCATGTTTAAGAAACAAAGTTTTGCTCTGTCTCCTAAATTAAGTACAAACGAGAATGGAACACCATCTTTTCCTGGAGTAGAATCTTTAAGTCCATTAAGAGCTACTTGCAACTCAGACAGAGAAAAGGGGGCATCCATTTCGTTTGAACTTGGGGTTGGTGCTGAATCAAGGAACATGTCCTTATAAGGAGCAAAAGGAGGAGCTAATTTATCAGCAAAAACGTTAAGCCAGTCAGAAGGGTTATTGGAACAAGGGGTAACAAGATCAAGAGATCTGCGGAATCTCTTAACTTTATTCCAAACAACTGTGGAGGGGGATCGAGGGAGTAAGGATTCACAGAACTTAGTCCAGCTTATTTTTTTCTTAACCTTTACCAGTTTTTTAACTTTCGCGTCAATTCGTTGATATTTGATAAAATTTTGTTGAGTCATACTGTTTGTGTATGTCTCTTCTGCGAAAGTTCTAAGTTTAAAAAGATCAGTGCATTCCTCGTCCCACCAAGGAGGGGAAAGCATATGATTTTTGGGAGGGTGTTTCTTAGGAATATTGAGATCGGCCGAAGATAAAAGACAGTTTAAAAAAAGATCATAATAAACCAAAATATCACCAATTGTTTCAAGACTCGGTAGAGAGCTCATCATGTCATCGACTGATTGGGAATAGCCTGACCAATTAGCTTTTTGAACTCTATATTTTAATAAGGGATCAAAATTGGGAGGGGGTGAAATTCTACAATTTAGGGAAATAATGATAGGGAAGTGGTCACTACCATATGTGGAGGGGAGAGTTCTCCAAGATAATTGGGAGGCAAGACTAGGGGAGCATAATGAGAGGTCTACAGCAGATTTAGGGTTTTGATTTGGGTAGACTCTACGTGTTGGAGAGCCATCATTGATGATGCAAAGATTCACATCATCAAAGATGTCAACCAGCAACGGAGCTAACCCGTCACTGAAGTAGCACCCCCACATAGTATGGTGAACGTTGAAATCCCCCATAACTATGATAGGAGTGGGCAAAGATGAGAGGATGGTTTGTAATTCAGGCATGATGGAGGGGGAGGGATGAGGTATGTACAGAGAAAGGAAAGAGATGTTAAGGGTACGGATAGCAACAGCATTAATCTGTTGGCTGAGGGGAGGCAGGGAGATAGAGGAATAAGGGAAGGAGTGCCGGATAAAGAGGGCACAACCTGCATGCCCATCATTCCTGTCATCCCGCAAACAGGAAAAACCTGGAAGCCGAAATCGGACCCCAGGAGTCAACCATGTTTCCGAGATAGCAACAATGGTTGGCTTATGCAGGTTTATAAGGGACAGCAATTCATGTTTTTTGGGTCTAACACTCTTACTGTTCCATTGAAGAAATGTTGTTGGGGCCGTTTTTGAGGATTTTGAACAATTGGGTAAGGTTATAGGCAACGTTGGGCGGTAAAGGGATTTCACTACATGGAGCAACAATGCTCAGCAGAAATTCAGAGAGAATATCTAAGATTTTGTTCTGAGTAGGGGGGGATTGGGTGGGGTCATTGTTCAAAGCGCAACCATTGGGAAGGGACGAAGAGCAATCACCAATGATGTCCTGGTGAGCTCTCTTATCAAAACCTTTTCCCAAAGGTGCACGAGGACGGGGACTGTGGAAAACTGTTTGCCTGTAGGATTTAGTATTAACTTGGGATCTTACAGGACTTTGAGGAGGATAAGCTGGAGGTGTAAACATCTCTTTCGCAATCTCAGCATAGGAGCGACGGACAGGAGGAAATTGAGTAGATGCTTCCATGTACGATACATTATCCTGCGACATTACCATTTTGATAGATTGTTGTCTAGAGAACTCTGGACAATCCTTGTCAGTTGCAAAATGTTTTCCAGAGCAGTATAAACATGTAGACAGCTCTTTGGGGACTTCACAGGAATCTCCTGTGTGAGGTTGAGCACACCTGTAACACCTGGGTTTCGATCTACAAGAAAGCTTAATATGGCCAAAACGACAGCAGTTTTGACATTGAATGGTGGGAAGTTTATACGACTCAACAGGTAAGGAAGTGTGGTATGAGTATACTTTAGCAGGGAGAATTTGACCTCTAAAAGTAAGAGCAACCGACTGAGTCGGTACCCAAGATGCAATGCCATCGCTAGTTGTTTTCCTATTTAATCTCCTAGCTTTCAGTACCTCTCCACAGCCAGAAGGAAGTTCCAGAGATTCAACAAATTCCTCCATTGACCAGTCAACTGGGACCCCTTTTACAAGACCCATTCTTGTAATGTTATAAGTTGGGATAATTGCCTTATATTTTGTTAAATTTAGCAAAGGATTAACAAGGAAATTATTGGCAGACTCAGCAGTTTTAAATTCGACCGTAACTTTATTTCGGCCGACGTTCTTGACGCCATCATTTATTATCGAGGTTATTTTATGTTTGTGTAAAAATTGACCAAAAGTAATAGCCCGTAAAGTAGTTCCTGAGGCTGGGTCTGGGATGTCCCGCGACACCTGAACAATGAAAGGACCTTTGTCGTCCTTCATGTAACTTAGAGGGTTTTCGGACAACGATGGATGTACAAAAGTGGTTTGGATCGATGGGTTGGCTGAAGTAGGGTCAACTATTGTTTTTTTGATGGAATTAGAATCTTCAGCATCAACTTGTCTTTTACGTGTCGTAGTCGATAATGTACCACCCTTATCGGGTGGTTCGGATGGAGGATCGATCTCCATATTGGAGACGCTTTTTTAAAGAAAAGAAACTATCTATAAGAAACAATAAAAACTTACCTATTTACAAATAATGTTAGTATACTAAATAAGGACAAAAAAATAATGTTAGTACACAAAATACCAACTATTTACACTCTTAAAAGCAACAAAATGGGCCGAAAAAACACTACAATCTCGCTAACACTTGTGAACACCAACACATACGCTAGCAAAGTCCTATTTTTTATTAAAGCAATTTAATCAAATCTTTCAATTTTATTAGAAAACAGCGTACTTATAAAAATTTCAAAATTTACAAAATTCAGATTTTTCATTCAATAAAATATATCGCTTGTGGAATGCAATAGTGGCACTATTAAAAAACACGTCTATCGGAATAGGAATAAAATGTGTAAATGTTAAAGTACACATTCTATTCAGCACCAACACAAGAAGAACTCATGGTTCAATATTAGGCCGTCGTTTCAAACTATAACAATTTTTATACATTTTCCTTAGCAACAAAAACTATAAACCCATTTCAAAAGATCTCAATCAACCAGTCTCAAAATATAATTTTTTGCGATATATCGATGTACCGCACCGAAAATATACGGATTAGATTTGGAACATATTTCTGATGGAATATTAGGTTCTGTAACTATCAAACTTCTGCCTATCACTGAGAATTCCTAACATTTTATCACTATCATCGGCACATTAGCATACAAAGATTTACTGGTACTAATATTATTAACCAATAATGTTTTAAACTAACAAAACAACAAAATTACGATCAGTGCTAGTGTGTCAGCTACCTTATCTATGATTATGAGAAAAAAATCCATGGGCTCTTAGTTAACATCCTTCAAACTTTATATTGTTTGTCAATTTGAATATTATGAATACAATTTTATAGACATTGGTTTGCTTTTTCTTGAGTCTCAAGCATCAAATCGCATTGACTCTGACTTTTACAGCTGAACTTCAAAATTCAGAATGGTTTGAATTTACTGACAAAGAGAAATTTTAGATGTCCACTACTATAATCAGAACAGGTATTTTATGCCAAATTATTATTAATATTGGTGCTAAATAATTGTGATCCAACTGAAGCTCTTCATATATCTTCATCTGCATATCATCTGCATAGCATCATGTGGCTGGTAGATACTTCCCGGCGGAGGATTGTGCAGCTACTGATCCTGTAATGCATATGTATTGTTTAAATAATGTTATGATACTAAAAATAGTGATTGCAAAAGCAATCTTACAGACAATCTTGGCATATAGAATTGACAATATTTTGGTAGATGCAAAACAATAATAAACTTGCGCAATTTTATGTAGAAATAAATACTACGTATAACAATTAAAAATTTTCCTTTTATGAAAATTATTCTTAATCTTAGAAAATTTACAGGAAATAAAGTATTATAATAGAAATGTTTAAATATACAATTTGTTATTATAAACTGTACCAATATTATTAATCTAGTATTATTTAAATAAACCAAGAACTTTAATAAGACATTTTATAATAATTAGAATTACAATCTGTATTTTATCCTGTTCTCATAAGAATAACAGGGTTGCTTGCATACTTAATGTTACAGCGAGTTATAAATGTCTATTTTGTGAGTTTTATTTAATAAATAAATAGAGAGTGGCTTGTGTACATTAGAACACTCCTAAAAATATATATAATATTTTCCTGTTCCTGAAAGAAAATTGAACTCTTTAACCCTATCTGTTAGTATATAAGCTTCAATTGTTGTGTATTGTGTGTGATGCTTTAACAAATAACAGACAGAAAGATAGATTCTATATTTAAAAATATATTCCTGCTCTTAAATAGTGTCCTCAAAATATTTTTATATTGGTCTTTAACTAACAGACTTGACTGTGTCTAGAGTTCTGATATTTAGGTAAAATCTCTACAAGTGATGTCTAGATGTCTTACTTTGCCAGTTTTATATAGACACTATAAATATATATATTTTTTTGTTGTTAAATAGGCGAGCGCTTGACTGTAATCATGCCTCATGGTAAGCAATGATACAGTTTAAGATGGAGCACGCTTACCTAGAAGATGCCTATTCACTCTTGCCTTAAAGGTACCCATATTGTAAGTATTGGGAAAGATAGATGCCAGGAGAGAATTCCATTCCCTTGCTGTGTGCAACAAAAAAGACGAAGCGAAGCGTTGTGTGCGTCTTCGTGGAATGTCGATGACATAAGGGTGGAACTTCTCCTGGTGCCTAGCGGTGCGATGATTGAACGGCGAAGGTGAAATAAGTTCATGAAGTACCTGGGCACACTCTCCGAAATATATCTTGTAGAAAACCGATAAACAGGCAACTCTGCGCGGGTGTTGCGGACTCTGCAATTTGGCATTTGTCAGGGTCTCATCACCTATGAGTTCCTGGCACGTCGATCCACCGAGTCCAAAGCATCCAATTGGTATTTGGCAGATCCTTCCTACAAATGGCAGCAGTATATTTTAAAATTAATAAAATAGTAGGTATATCTGTGTCTCTTTGTAACTTAAATATCTTTGATTATGTACTGTTAGCAAACCAGGTTTTAAATAAGAAGCTTTCCAAATACTGTAACTCAGCATCATTGTCACACGACAAAAAAAGTTAGAATAATTATCACTAACATATCTTTACATCTGTTCTTATATCACATACTTATATCACTCTAAAAGAGAAATAATTGATTTATACAGTATTTTATTATATCTCAAATCGAATGGCCCACTATATATATCAGCTTCAGATGTACCTAATTTTAAGTGAAAGTGAAATAGCCAGACAGACATACAGGCACTGAATTAATATTTACTTGCCTTCATCTTGTCATAAAAATTGGGCTAATCATTTGCTTCATCCCACAAAGCATCAGCATATATAGCCTAGGACGCCATCCCACTGAGTACTCTCTTTGGCAATTACAAGGTTGGTCTGAAAAATATTACACAAAGATTTCAATAAACATGGAACATCGATAGTATCGAAATAACTTTATATTTGACTGGCCCTTTGGCGTAGTGGGTAGTGACCCCGCCTTCAGTTCCGCTGGTCGCGGTTTCGATTCCATCCGAAGGCCAACATCTTTTATAAACAATTTGTTGGTTCTTCGAGCCTGGGTATATATTTGTATTTAAATATGCATTTAAAATTATATATGTAGTATATCTACCAGTTGTCCGTCAGCCATAACTCAATTTTATTATTATTATTAAAGAATTAAAGATTGTCTATAATATATTTTCTCTTACAGAAAAAATAATAAACTATCAATAAATAAATACTTTAAACATAGGATATAACTGATATTGGTTAAGATTCGATTCAATGAACACATAATAAATATTATTATGAAAGGAAATGTTTTAACAATTTTGTATATTTTATTTTAAGATTAAATTTTATAATATTAGTATGTCGAATAAAAAAAAAGATCTTTGAGGATCAGCTTTGAGGTCCCTGCCTAACACCATAGAAACATATTAAAACAGATTGAAAAATCCAAATGTTTTCATCACCAGCAAAAAAAGTTATTATAAAATGATTTACTGTATTCAATGGGGAATTTTATAACAAAGAAAGTGGTATATCAATTATAAGTATAATTATTATACATATAGTAATAACATGATCTAAAAATTAAGGTAAAAAATTAGTACACCCTCCTGCTTCTTGTCAGTCAAAGGGTTAAAGTTATTACTTGAATGATTTGTAATAAAAAAAAGACTTACATACTTAATCTTGTTGTCGCAGGTATGTGTAGAAATTGTTAGATAAGATGGTAGGTAGCTTGAGTGTCATCTTTTTCACAAATATAACTGTATATATTTATAGCCTTTAGTCATACAGTCTAGTCTTAAGTTTCTGAAAATATTTTTGGTAAAATTGAGAATAAATTCTGTTAAGTACAAACAGTAGCATATATAAGTGATTAATTAAACAAAATAATTATTCTTTTGTAGTATTATTGAACAGTCTTTCTAAATTGCTATTATTCTTTCATTCAGTACACATAGCACTATATTGTTTATCAGCACTGTAAATGTAAATATATCTTAAACCACAAATCAGATCATGTGATAATCAAATTTAGACAAAAATTACATAAATTTATTTTGAGTTGCTTATATATTACAGAATATGCAATTGATTCAAGAATCCTGGGATTTGACTTTCTGTACATCTGTTTAAACAGTCTTAAAATTTGCTTTGGCTTTTTAATTACAAACCAACAATTGTTTTATATAAAGCAATATACTCTATTGCTTTATACAGAATAAACTTTCTCTATTATACTATTTACTCGTTTTTTATCTGAGTGTCATTTTTAAAAACCTGACAATAAGTTTTAAATTACATGTTAATATATTACATGTTACTTCAATCAAAAATACTGTAAAGAATGTAACTTTATGTTCACACAGTTCACAAGTATTGGTTTCTAAGCTATCTATAAAATTAAGGTATAAGAGGTACACAATGATTTCAGTTGTTAAAAATTTTACTGTAGTAATAGTTTTGAAATACAATTTCAGCTTGCAAGGAATTAGGTTATTATATTTAGAATGTGAGAATATAAATTTTAAGAATGCTCTTACTATTATAGAAATGCACAAAATTCATTAAAACTCAATACTTACATTAAAATTAAGTAAATCCTCTTCGTATTGTTTTTCCACGTGTTAACACACAATTTTATTTCATTAGTACATATTTAAGAAATATCTCAACAGATATTAGTGAAATAAGACTTTATACATTTAAATTGTAATAAGCAATATTTGTTTTAAGTATATTTCTTACTAAATTAAAATAAAATTATCAATTTTTGTTAAAATTAAAGTAGTTAAAGTTTTCAACGGGAAGTTTAAAAAATTTAAAATGGCTCCCATATTTTCATTGATAAATTTTCTTGTTATATTATACACTGTCAAAATAAGAATGAGTGCGTAATTAATATGTATGGCGGAGTGGAGCGAGATGCAGCTGAGACTATTTTCATACGATTCATTCATAAAAACGTGCATGTGCAAGAGGGATGCAAGAACTCTTGTATTGGCGCCCGTAGTAAAACTGCCCTGTTTTTAAGCTCGAACATAAAACATTTAAAACCCAGTTATTGGGTTGCAACATTTTCTCTAGTCAGACTAGAACATGGCTTCTGTAACTTTAACAGGCCATTTAAAAACGAAGATAATATGTTAGTACACAAATATATTCAGTATTAATTAATACTAGTTTTAGCTCTTATGTAATTCTTGGTACTTGATATTTTATCGAACTAATTTATATTTATTTAATATGCAGCTAAAAATGGATATATGAGCATTATTTATATCAAATCCGCGCAGTATAGCTCTGATGGCAAACCAAACCTGGCTGCTTACAAACGTGGAACTGGCGGTCGCAGCAGCTTCAATGGCGTTGTGGCTACTGTTTTTGGTTGCACAGGATTTGTAGGGCGGTATGTGTGCAATAAACTGGGCAAGATAGGCACGCAGGTATACTAAAATCTACTTTTATATCAAGACTAATCTGAGTGGTACACATATTACTATATGAAGAAAATGAATAGTTGAGTTTACCATTTTACCTTAGAACCTATCTACATCAAGAATTGTCACTATAATATCAAAGAAATAAGAACCTATGGATAAAAGTCCCTTAAATTAGTTTCGTAAACTTTTATTACTTTGTAAATATTTGCAATGATGAAAAGAGTTCCTTTTTGTCAGATGATTTTGCCATATCGAAGTGATTTCTATGATGCAGCAAGATTGAAAGTATGTGGTGATCTCGGCCAAGTTTTATTTACACCTTTTGATTTACGAGATGAGGAATCCATCGCAAGGGCAGTTCGCTATTCCAATGTTGTAATAAATTTGGTAGGACGTGACTATGAGACGAAGAACTTCAAGTATCAAGATGTGCATGTGGATGGAGCTAGGAGACTTGCTAGGTAAGTAAAATTATGAAATTGAATGAATTAAAAGTAAATATCTATAACAGATTAGAAAATGTATAATAATAAGTTTGGTAATTCTAAAAAGTCTGTATTGAAATTTAGCTATGTAGGAAAAACTAAACTTCCACCCTATAAACTTCCAAATATTGCATACATGAAATGAATTATTATGAACAAAACAGAAAAACTATTTATGTACAGTGTTGGGATGAAAAAATAATAAATAAATATATGGGACACTTAGACACATGGTAGTCCATCCCCAAAGTAAGTAACTTAATACTTGTGTTATGGGTGACGGACAACTGGTAAATATATACATTTATAGTTTTAAATACATACATACTTAAATACAAATACACACCCAGGCTCTAAGAACCAACAAATTGGTTATAGAAAATGTTGGCCCTCAGCGGGAATCAACCCCGCGGAGCTGAAGTTAGGCTCTCTACCCACTGCGCCAATGGGCCAGTCAAATGACAAGTTATATTGTTTCAAATTCTTATTTTTTAAAACTAGCTGTTTTAAATCTAGTCTATTTTTAAATTAAGTGTCTCCTAATATTTTTATTACCTTTTTCTTGATAAAATTTTCAAAAAAAAGGCTAGGTATTCTTAAGGAATATACAAATGTAAACCAAAGAATAACATATAACATACATTACAAATCATGTACTAATACTTAATATGTCAAAATTACTTTAAATCCAGTGTTTTGCAAGACTTCAATGATTTTTGTGAACAAACAGACACATTTAAGGAACTTAAATATATTTAAGGGTTTATTTATTAAGGTACAGCAATCTTATTATGTAATACCACAGAATCAGTAGAGAAATGGGAGTTGAGAGATTTATTCATTTATCATACTTGAATGCTGAAGAGAAACCTACACCTCTGGTGATGAAGAAGCCATCAATGTATAAGATCAGCAAGTATTTGGGAGAATGTGCTGTAAAGGAGGAATTTCCCACTGCTACCATCATACGAGCTTCAGATATTTATGGCTCTGAAGACAGATTTATAAGGTAACAAATATAGCATGTTTTGTTAACATAATTACATGTTTTGAGATAAAGATGCAAAGGCAAATCTGAACTGATAATAACATGGTTAGGATTTCCTAACTCTCTAACTATATAATAAGTACACTGATGAACAACTCATGATATAATAAGGTGGCAGCTGATGATATAATCTTATCAGAATTGTAATTGTTCATGAGACAAGCTAAATTCAGGGGCTGAATTTTCTCACCAGAATGTAAGTCCCAGGTATATCTATGTATTTAATTGTGTTGAATCCTGAATTCAAGTTGATAAATTTGAACATAATTGGTATTCTTACATTGGCTTCACAGTATATGATTTATAGAAGCAGGCGTTACTTTGCGGAATTCCATATTACAAGCAATATAACAGAACTAACTACTTTGCTATAATCCGCACGGGTTAAGTGAATGCATGCAAAGCCAATGTGTATGAAGCAGGCAAAATCTACGTACCTTATACATGCAGGACAAGCCACCACATGCACCCCAAGGCGCAATTCACCAGCAACAACGCACACAAAAGCAGCACACACACCCACCACCACAATCTCGACGATCGTTTCGCCCCGAAACCGAAGCATCATCAGTACGGTTTCGGTTTCATACACATTGGCTTTGCATGCATTCACCTAACCCGTGCGGATTATAGCAAAGTAGTTAGTTCTGTTATATTGCTTCACAGTATATTTTTAGTAATTTAATTTTTGTACATATGAATATAAATAATTATAAAAGGATTGGCGATGTATATAATAGACAAAGTAGGAACCGACATAAGCTGGCGGTTCCTGCTTTGCGGCTTGCAAAAGTTCTTAATTCGTATGTGGGTTTGGGTATAAGATTCTATGATAAAATTCCACAATCTACTTTAACTTTACCATTACAGTAGTTCAAAAATACTATTAAAAAAAGGCTAATTCAGAAAACCTATTATACAATTGAAGATTACCTAGACGATAAGAATGCATGGATATAGTTTCTCTTCAACCCTGTACAAGACATTAATAACTATATGTAACTAGATAAGAATTATTGTTTGAAAAGAGCAACCGCCGAGTTTCTTGCTGGTTCTTCTCGGTAGGAACTGCTTTCCGAACCAGCAGTAATTTTGACGATTCAAAAGCACTTGTTTACAAGTTTACTTGAATAAAGAATATTTTGAATTTGAATAATGTGTATTGTAGTAAACTAATTGTATGATTACATTGATTTTTAGTGTGTTGGCATTTCAATGTCCCTGTTCATTTATTGTATTGACGGTAACTAAAATAAATTATTCCTTTTATTACAGATCATTTGCATCTTACTGGCGCCGTCATAGCCATTACATGCCTTTGTACAAGAATGGCAAGGGAACCATCAAACAACCTGTATATGTATCCGATGTAGCTGCAGGTATAGTGGCTGCGGCGCGTGACCCGGACACTCGCTGCAATATCTATCAGGCTATTGGGTAAGTAGTGTAAATCTCTTATAGATACACGTCCAGCAATGTACGTCGATTGAAAAGAAGAACCAAACACCGAATGGCGGTAGGAGTGTAACCATAAAGTAACAGCCTGTTACTATGCCCACTGCTGGGCTAAGGCCTCCTCTCTGTTTTTGGAGAGAAGGATTGGAGCTAAGACCTACCACGCTGCTCCAATGCGGATTGGTAGGTTACACATATCCCTAGAATTCTCTAGAGATATGCAGGTTTCCTCATGATGTTTTCCTTCACCGAAAAGCGTGTGATAAATTGCAATTATCAATTAGACATATAAGTTTTTTAATAGAAAAACTCATTGGTGCCTGCCCGAGGTTTGAACCTGTGTCGTCTCTAGAGAGTCGCACGGTGTCACCGCTAGGCTATCAGAGAGTGTAACCATATCACATGTGTTTTTGTGTGGAATTTGGTTTAGTTAGAGTTGCAAATGAATAATCCTTAAATTTACGTATAATATAGCACTAACAAAGCGTTAACTAATGTTCAGGTATGCAAATATATACAAATCCATACAAATATTATGAATGCGAAATTCTGTTTGTATGTTACTCTTTCATGGCTAATCTTCAGGAGAAATATTGATGAAATTTGGCACAATTAAAGTTTATATACCGGGCTAAAATATGGAATTAAAAAATCCGGTTTTTCCCTCGGGAACAGAAAGACGATATAGTGTAAAATATATAAAATTCTCCGCAACTTTGTACGCGTGAAATTTACAAAAAACGAGAATTCATAAGTCTCCTTGAAATAGAATATTTGCATGACAATAAAAGATTTAATATGTAAAATATTTTTTTATTATATTTATATAAAAATAGTTATATTAATTAGTAACAAGAATAACAAAATCTTTTCAATTTTTTCGCATTTTCGTTTCAGGCCAAAACGATACATGTTGTCAGATCTCGTTACTTGGTTCTATGCTCTGATGCGTCGTGATGAGAAATGGGGATTCCGTCACTACGATATGAAGTATGATCCTGTTTTCCCATTAAAAGTGTGGGTCGCCAATGCTTTGTCTCCAGCATATCCATATGGCGGTCTACATTGGGAAAGTCTCGAAAAGGTGATAATGGATTTAAGTTTTTTTTTTATTCAAAAATCTTAGTCGCCATCGATAGAGCAACATAATTATGTTGCTCTATTAAAGTATCTTAACTGCGAAGAATCATATTATTAAGCCTTTGATATTACAGTTACTAACATAATATTAAAGTTTATAAGAAGTTATATTGTAAATATTTTATGCCCAATATTAATTTCACTAATATATTATATACATTTTTATATTTAATATTGCTAGAAATAAGATTGTTTTGATTTCCAAAAGTTTGTTATTCTTTTATAACAAATTTTAATTATAAATTTGTATGGTAAACAAATTTAGTATATGGAATTTCTGTATAACTAAAATTGAAAATAACTAATTTGTATGCCACCCCGGTTTAGAAATCGACTGCTTCAATTCGCACTTGGATATTTATAGTTATGAGTACTACGGGTTCTTAGTTAAGAACCCCAATGTACTTTCTTAGACAAATTTAGACTTTCGGTAATGTTATATACTTCGCAAATTTTTGCCCAAGCCCCGTTAGAAAATAATATATTTTATGTAAAACCCTGTATATTATTTTTAGGAGGCAACAACTGACAAACCAGTACGCGGTGTGCCCACTTTGGAGGATCTTGGAGTCACCCTCACGCATATTGAAGACCAAGCACCATGGGAACTAAAGCCATATCGTGCTTATTTGTACTATATGGATCAAATTGGAGAATTCCCTACCCCAGACCCGCCAAAAGTCCAGACATCTTTGTAATTTAACATATATCAGTACAGTTATTCATCCTGTAATGTGATCCAAATTGTAGAGAAATAAATTATGATTTGTTTTATGACGTTCATTTTTTTCTTACTTACGTTACTATCAACCCTTTAATCTTTACTAATTACGTATTAATTTTGCGCTGATGCAAACAATATTGAGTTATGAATACTTGTGTATTTACCATTTTTAGTATGTAGTTTTTCGCAATTTCTTCAAGCAAATGAATAAGAATGCATGCATGCAAGCATGGGTAGGAGAACCACTATGTATTACAAAACTGTCTTACGACGCATGTCTGTTCGCAATAACAATTTGTTTTTGCACTACCTTCACTTTTGTAATTAAAATAATCTTAGGAATCGTGATATGAAAACCAGCGTGCGCGAAAATTACTCAATGGCGGGACTTATTAAGGACAATATAATTTATTAATCATACTAGCTAAACATAGCTAAACATATTAAACATAGCTGTATCGTTTCGTCTAGTTGGTATTAAATTATGTACTCTGAAAATCTTAATCAAATTGGAAAGCACATGCTTTAAATTTGTAGCAATAAAATAAAAACTTTTGAGTAATAACTTTTATTTAGCTTAATTATTACGATGTTGGCCTTCCACGTCCGAATCCTCCTCTCTGTAACAAAGGTATAATAAAAAATATTTAAAACAATTTATGTTTTTCAACTTTGTACAATTATTGACATTATAACCTTAAATACAAATTCGTAATAATTCTAAATAAGTTTAATCAAGAAAAAAAGTTTCAAACTAGCCTTGTTCTTTAAGAATTTTCAGATTTTGATATTTTAACTTACAAATTCAACTTCAGATGATCCTGGACCAACATCAGCTTTTTTATCATGTCCAGGTGCAGTTGGAGCTCGTCTGTATTGAGAACGGTCTTCTGCAGTGCGAGCTGGGGCATCAGGGCGGCCGACAGCGCCTCTGCGTACTGTCTCTGTACGGACTGATCTCTTGAGAGTTGCAGGTACAATTTCAGGTGGTAAATGCAGGAAAATTCTTAGATATTCAATACCTTCATTTGTAAGATACCTGAAATTGTTTTATTAAAAATTACACATGTTAATAAACATTGTCTCTTACAAAGTCTGTGTATTTCCAATAAACTATACCATTTATAACTTTTCAACAACAGAGTTTTCCAATAAATGTTATACATTTCATATAAATTAGTTGAAAACTTTGTTAAAAGTCAATCCACCTAGCAGCTTTTACTGAAAATGCTGCTGAAAATGCTGCAATTATCACTTTGATACATATAAAACTGTATAGTTGGATCTTTCCTCTTTTGTATCTATAGAAAGTCTGCAGTGGAATATCTGTATTTTAAGAAAAGCTTACTGTACTCAATCTAAGTTCTTAAAAAAATAACCACAACTACACAAGCTATTCACAGTTCAATTCAATTCTTAGGCTTATTGCTTTCAGGAATGTTACAAGATACTTATTACTTTACAATATCATATGCAATGTAAGAATCACATCTATTCAGATACATTATTCATTCTTATTAACTTTAATATTTATTAACGTGTTAGTATTTATTATTTGTTGTGGAGTCTATCTCCTGCTGATGCTTCGGTTGCGGGGCGAAACGATTGTTGAGTTTGTGTTACTGAACGTGTGTAGTGCTTATGTATTGTGGTAGCAGTGGTGGAAGTTTGTGCATGTGTTTTTACGAATCCTGCATGTAACGGGTATGAAAAAAATGGATAGTCCACTGTACATTTAGCACTATATATATTTTCTATTTACTGTATCACAGATTATAGCAAAATAATTTTATTATTACTTTTTTATATAAAAGAAATTAGGCAGTAATGAGTTTTTCTCACATTTTCAACAATAATAACATATTTCCAAAACTATTGCATGTAAACCTGCCTTTAGATTTGCCTTGTCTATTTGTGAAAACCACATCACATCATCATCATCAAAACATTATCATGTTTTTGGAGTATATCCACAACAAACAGACAGACATGCAGCAGGGGACTTTGTTTTAGAAAATTAAGTGATAGTGATGTTGTCAGTTAGCAAGTACAAACTTACTTTTTCTACAAAAAGGGAAATAAATTAAACTGGGTTTTTTATTGTTAACATCAACCTGATTATATATATGATAAGTCTAACTAAGTCCCCTACTATGTCTGTCAGATTGCAAAAAAACTTGTATTCCAATAACAAAGGAAGTACTGATCTGTAATTGTTGAAGATGATCTTTTAGGTATTACAAATTATATGAATTAGGCTACATATCCCGTATAGTAGCTGTTACTGATCACAGCTGCCCAACCAGAATATGAATATTTTTTAAATATTAACCAATATAACCAATAAACTTAGTCATTCAGGCTAAGGTAATCTCAGAAATACAATTACCTGATGAAGGTGGAGTCACTATAAATATAAAAATTTGCCAAAACATTTAGTAAGGATTTCGTACACTTTTACAGTTTCAAATTACTCACCAGTAAAAATGCCTCCATGCAAATTGTTCCTTAACATAACCTCGAGATTTTAAAGATTGCATCGCCTTGATAACCTGAAGATTAGGGATCTTCTCGAGGTCAGGATGCTTAGGTGCATGGTAGTCTTTCTTAGCAACCATTACACCCTCCTTAAATAGGTACTCATAAATAGAGACCCGATTCTGTTTTGGCATCAACATTTTGACACACTATCTAAAACAGAGAATTACCTATCAAGAGGTTATAAGTCAAATTCACATTATCCGAGTAAGTAGTAATAAAATCAATGTGTAAAAGTGTAAGATGAGTTTTTGAGATATTATCAATTTCATATTACTTAGTGATTTATCACTGATTTTATTGATATTTTTCGATTAAAATTAAAAACACTACCTTTTGCCTATTATGACAACCGAAAAGAAAGCCATAGACGTAAAAACGAACTGACAATTATGCAACACAGATGCAAAACACATACGACACTTTTTTTTATTCATAGGTTTGGCTTACATAAAACATATTACATAAATGCGCGCGCTCAAAAAAAAATAGGTATGTTTTTATATTCTTGTGTCTTCTCTCGTAAGGTAGATACATTATAATTGACCGTACCAGAATGAAATGATATTCGGAAAAATCTGAAGTTTCATTTGACTTTTCTATTTTATGATAATATGGTTAATATTATGAACAACAGATCAACCCAACTTAATTACGTGCTACGTTACTGTAGCCTAATCTTTTTTATTTTATCTTTATATTTTGGCGGATGTTTTATTCAAATTTGTGATTTTTAAAGCTATGATAGCCCAGCGGTGAGACCGTGCGACTCCTTCGAAGGTGTCACAAGTTCAAGCCTAGGGAAGGCACCAATGAGTTTTTCTGTTAAAACTTATGTGTCTAATTGATAATTTCAATTTATCATACGCTTTTCAGTGAAGGAAAACATTGTGAGAAAAATTGCATAAATGCGTAAATTTTTGCCTGCTCCATACACATTGGCTTTGCATGCAACGCTTAACCTGTGCGGATTAAGCAAGGTAGTTCTGTTATAGTGCATGTAAAATTGCATATTTCTATTAAATACTTCTGGGGATATGTGTAACCTACTAATCTGTATTGGAGCAGCGTGGTAAGTATTAGGTCCAAGTAGTATAGGTATATTGACTATTGAGTTCGTACCTAGTAGGTGGTTACTGGTTTGTATGTAGTCTATGGTGGTTATTAGTCTATGGTAGTCTATGATCAGCTTGAAGAATTACCCCTCGTACACACGAGATGAATTTTATCGCGCGTAAAAATTACGCCAAATTGAAACAAATGGGTATCCAGGTATCTGTTCACACGACAGCGTATTTAAATCGCGACGTATTTTATCGTGCAATGTTCCATTTTAGTCCTTAGGGCGAGGGCGTTAAGCTGAATATACCATACGAAACTTCTTATAACGCCTATTGTGGAATTTTAACGCAAATTATTTTTTACGACTCGATCGGACGATCGTAAAAAATGAAACAAATGGATATCCAGGTATCTGTTCACACGACAGCGCATTTAAAACGCGACGTATTTTTATAGCGCAGTGTTCCATTTTAAGGCGGTAGAAATGGGCGTCACTCGAATAGGACATATGAAACTTCTTATTCCTATACGTACGAACGCGAAAAAATCGCGAGCGTTGCTTTCAGTCCGTCGCGAGCTCCCTCGACGGTTTGACGTGTTATTTAATTTTTGCCTGAGAGTGCATAGTACGATGTCGTTTATCGATCCAGAAGTTATTATTATAGAAGTGGATTCTCGTGCGCATCTATATGCGAAACATTTTCCAGAATACTGAAATAAAATTATGAAAAGTAAAAATTGCTTTGTAATTTCGTATTTCACTCGTTTATTTATATACAAATTGATTTACATTTTTAAATAATTTCTACAACAAAAAAAAACATTTAAAAATATAAAAAAGTTGCCATCCACGGAGAGCGGAGAGAGAACCCAAGCTCCCGGTGGTTAGGGCTACAGAGTGAGGAACCTCCTCACTATGCGTGCCGTCTCAAGCAACACTGCCTTCTATATCCTGCGCTTGATCCAGCAACTAAGCGTGAGCCTCTTGAGATGTTGGTCGAGGCTCTTCGCGATAAGACCATTAACCTTAACCATTAACCAATTGTTCCAATTGTTGTATCAACAATTGGAACAATTATTGTTAGATCAATATCCCACATGGCGGTCATCTCATGAGCTAAATCCTAATATTTTGTTAATTTTTCTTTTTCTGCTCATATGGGATTATCGCCATGCGGGACAGTGATATCAACAATAATTGCCCGACGCGCCGACCGATCCACTAAAACTATATCAGGTTTATTGGCAACAATATACTTGTCAGTAATAATGGATCGGTCCCAGTAGAGCAAAGCACGATCATTTAGTAATTTCGTTATTATTGTCCTTACTTTAGGGCTAAAGTCAGTCGTCGTACATTTTATTTTTGCTGAACGCATATTAGTGGCTTGAAATGTGTTATTCTGGGACCAATATTTCCATAAAATTATCAAATGATCTTATTCTATTTTATTTATCTTACATTATTACATTTATTTTTTTAAATAGGAAGTCAACGCAATATATAGTTTACAATATAATGTATAGACACAATTATCTTAGTATTACTAACCCGTATATCTCACTTATAGGCTAACTCAGCTTGAGTTAAAAATGACAAACAGTGTGATGATTGTTATAAGGTTGATTTTGTTACTAATTTTGCTGAGAATCTTTTAAATGAAAAATACGTCCTCACGTTAAACAGTTGTATTTGCGACTGACAATAAAGTTGACAATATGAACGAACACAGTGGTTAAACTGTAAATTGAAAAAATAAGAAAATAACCTTATTGGTAAAAAAATTAAACATATAAATAAATATATGATAATATAAATAAATATAAAGAACACTTACACACACAGTCGTACATCCTCAAAATAAGTAACTTAATACTTGTGTTATGGGTGAATAAAACTGGTAAATATACTAATATGTAATTTTAAATACATACTTAAATACACCCAAGCTCGACGAATCGACCTAATTTAAGTTTTATAGAAAATGTTGGCTCTCGGCGGGAATCGAGCCCGCGACCCGCGGAGATGAACGCAGGGTCACTACCCACTACGCCTACGCTGAATTTCAACGCGACGTAATTTTTACGCCCGTCCGAACGGGGTGTACGCTGAATTTTAACGCGACGTAATTTTTACGCCCGTGCGTACGAGGGGTAAGTATCACTGTGACTGTAATTTAAAAGAATATATCACAAGCAAAAAAAATGTGCTATACAAAATTAATCCTTAAGTTTAACACTTATGGTGTAAAATTGAATGTACTATAAACGAATAAAACACTTTTTCCCGACGTAAGTCAGGAAAAAAGTATTATCTTAACCCGCAACAAATAAGAATTCAAAAAAGCAATAATAACTTCTTTGAATGATACTGAAAAATATTTATATAGATTTTTTTTACACTTTTTTTGTGGCACACCAATTATCGATAGTCGTAAGATCGAGGTTTTTTTACCTCCTTATCAACCACTGTTTCGAGAAAACAAAGTAAATTTTTGTTTATTATTTGAAAACATATCTTTAAAATTAAATGTGAACCTATATTTAGATATATACAATAAAAAAAGTTAACTTTTGTGGTTAATAGATTTAGCATATGGTACATAAATTTTAAAACCTTTTCCTTTTCATATGTTCAAAATTTCCTTAATAAAGTTTATTTGTTTACTCAAATTAATACTGACCAATCATAAATATTTCTTATTTCAAATTTAGTTATATTAGGTTTTGTTCTTAAGTTTGTTAGTAAAGAGTAAAATAATACCTTTCCCTTTGACTCTTTACATGATATAATTAAAACATAAAAAATAAATTTTGCGTTCAATGCATACTGAATATATTAGAAGGGCCGCATACGTGTTCTATTTCTTAATTCTTTCATTCCAACGAATATTATTTTAGAAACAAAAGTGACAAAGAATGCAACGCGGTTCTATTTTCTTTTTATATGATTGAAGTGACGCCTACATAGAATTTTGGAACAGGGATCGTAAATACTAGCCTAGTATTTTTGTACGCGTCCCTGTGAGGCATACTTTATACTCGTCCGCAACTGTTAGTTTATACCTGTTACAAAATACTAGATGAGTATTTCGTAACAGGGAGTATAAAATACTCGTCGCTAGTATTTGAGTATTTGCGTACTTGTTCCTGACTGTTACATTTTAGTACTTAGTATTTATACCTGTTACTATAAATACGCCTCACCTAGTGAATAGTTATTACATCTATGCTCTATGGTAGAACATAGACGTAATCACTATTCACTAATCTATGCTTGCGCTCGGGTCTCGATTTTCGAGTTTGACTCTCGAATCTGTACTCTCGCGGTCTGAAAAAGTGGATTTTGTGATTTTGATGTTAGTTAAAAATTAAGAGAACATTGCATTGGTTGGCAAGTTCTAATTTGAAATGGACTTTCAAAACCGACCTGGGGGTAAAACTGGCGGAGGAGGCGTAGCATCATGGTCGGAAAGCAATCGGGACCGACGCGAGAGGTTAAGGCAACTTGCCTTGGAAACTATTGATTTAAACAAGGATCCGTATTTCATGAAAAATCATTTAGGTAATATTAATATATAACATTTACTCTAAATATTAACTTTTCTTGAGTGCCTACTCTTTGTTTTCAGGGTCATACGAGTGTAAACTGTGTCTTACGCTACATAACAATGAAGGCAGTTACTTGGCTCATACTCAAGGCAAAAAACATCAGGCAAATTTAGCTCGAAGAGCAGCTAAGGAAGCTAAAGAAGCGCCGCAGCAATTAGCACCAGAAAAACCTCGAATAGAGCCTAAAAAGTTTGTTAAGATTGGTAGACCTGGTTATCGAGTAACAAAGCAAAAGGATCCAGAGAATGGACAGCAGAGTCTACTATTTCAAGTTGATTATCCAGGTAGGATGTGTAAATTGATAATAAAAACAAATATTTGAAAGTATAAGATTATCAAATTAAGGAATGGTCACTGTTTTTAAGCCAAGGCATAAATTACAATCTACTTTGAGTTTGACATGAATAGGACTATAATAAACAAATTATTTAATTTAAGTTTATACAAGTTCTTTGACTTCTGCATATAAATTGTATTCAAAACTTAGACTATGCAAGGTGCACAATTCGATCAAAAAGGGATAACAAGTTTTAACTTTATATATTAACTAGTAAAGCTCTGTGGTTTCACCCGCGTCCATTTAGATCTCGTGGTAGTGGAAAGTTTACGAAGTCTGACTATAGATTTATTTTGTAGATTATTCAGTTATAAAAAATGGGTATCATTAGTATTCTTGGAATAAGAGCTAACTCACCAAGTGCAGGCCCTGCTATAACGGCTGCTACAATGTATTTGGTATGGCGTTATTTGCTTTCGATTTACATTCTTAAATTCGTAATATCTTTTGATTGGGATGTCAGATTTTAATAATTTATAAAGTATTTTACAGGTATTTAAACAGTTATTAATAAAATATCATTTAATGGGATAAGGATTAATACAAAGATATGAATAAAATGGTTTGATTATTGTCGGCACTTTTACCAACTTTTACAATGTAAAAAAGTAGTTATATTGGCATAACTATAATAGTTAGACATATGGTATTTTTTGTGGATATTAATACGTTCTATAATACTGTAGAATATTTTTTGCGCAGTTTTATGTTGTATGTCATCAACACATTTCTTAGGGTTCTATTCCAGATAAAAGTATTTTATAAGTTGTTCATATCTGGAACTATTGAAATCCTTGAATCCTGAATTTGTTTGTGATTTCTATATCTAGAATACAATCCAATCTCCAAGAAGACATTTTACATTTGTTTCCTTTCCAGAAATAGCTGAAGGTGTTCAGCCTAGACATCGATTCATGTCAGCATATGAACAGAAAATAGAACCTCCTGATCGTAGATGGCAATATTTACTATTTGCTGCAGAACCATATGAAACCATAGCTTTTAAAGTGCCTAGTAGAGAAGTAGAGAAACATGATTCAAAATTTTGGACTCACTGGAATAAAGATACTAAACAATTTTTCCTTCAATTTGCATTTAAAATGGAACCATTGAGAATGCCTCCACCACCTCCTAAAATGTGGGAGAATCATGGCATACGTTTGCCTCCACCACCTGGAGCTCAGATGATGGGGGTACCTCCTCCGCCTCCTTTATTACCTGTGCCTCCACCACCACCATCTCTGTAGTTTATAGAAAATAAATAAATCAAAATTAAATTTTCATTTTTTTCAAGACCCAATTTTTTGTTTGATTATTATTGTGTGGTATAAAATATAATCGTTTTATGAAAAAAAAATAACAATTTTAATTGGAGATTATATTACTTTACTTTATAGGATCATTGCAACTAAAAATTGCTACTTTTATTAAGTTCCAGGTTTTTTATACTTTTATTACATTTTAAGTGAGATAAGTTTTTATTACAGATGTATTAATTTACAATGAAAATATACAATTTATATTTTTTTCTAAATTAGGTTTTTGTATACTTAATTATTGTTACAGTAATACTTTGTTCATATACTCCATATTTTATTTCTGGAGTTGTGACTAAACAGTTAACTAAACAGATGTTCTAATTTCTAAAAAGTTATTTTTATCTTTGCCAGAGGAAACTACTCATCGAGAGTTAATCATTCGTATGCTCATTTTATCCAATGGCAATATTCAGTTTAAAAAATATCAAATCTAACATTTATGATCTTATACGTGGATGAAGCACGTACAATTCCATTCTTAATTAATGGATTTGGCTAGATACTATTAATTTGGTGGGCACGCATTTAAAACGAAACTAGAAATGATAACCCCTCGTAAGCACGGGCGTAAAAAATACGTCACGTTAAAATTCCGCGTGCGCCTCGTACGGACGAGCGTAAAAAATACGTCGCGTTAAATTCCGCAATAGGCAATTTATAGAATTAGGCGTTACTTTGCGGAGATCCATAATACAAAAGTAATAATAAAATTATTTTGCTATAATCCGAGATACATTGTATCGCGGATTATAGCTTTATTATTACTTCCGCAATAGGCGTTATAAGAAGTTTCGTATGGTATATTCAGCTTAACAACCTCGCCCTAACGACTAAAATGGAACACTGCACGATAAAAATACGTCGCGAATTGCGATATAAATACGCTGTCATGTGAACAGATACCTAGATAGAGATCTTTCATTCTAAAAGTGCAAGCCCCTCCACCAAATTACATTATTTTAATGTGTGAGAGAAAATATTGACTGTACTACTTTATTTGTGTGCGCGCAGCAATTTCAAAGTAGACTCTACTCATTCGCGCACTGAAAGGTCAACTAATTGCTGGACTGGTTTAAATCAAGCATTTATATGGCGGAGAATGCCCGCTTTGTAAGAGACAACATGTCTATTCTGTCACGCGTTCCTATCATTCGTGCACTGGTTGACCAATCAATCTGGTTGCACGGATTACGACTAACGTTCGCATAAAAATAAAATTAATTTCATATTTATAATCAAATTCATGTTGAAAATTCTTTAGAATAAAAAGTAAGTTTTTAACGTTTCCTTGGAGTAATAGTAAGCGCGATGGATTGTTAAACGGGAAGTTCCGCATTCGAATCCTAGAAAAACATATAAATCTCTAAAATTATTCATATATCTAAAATAAAAAATTATAAAATTAATTATATATCTAAAATTTATCCCTGGTCTTGACTTGATAAATTACTTCGGACATACCCTAGTAACAAAGACGTACCGCCAAGTGGTTTAGCGTTCCGGTACGTGTGTATGTCGTGTAAAAACCCCGAATGGTTTCACGTTAAATCACCAAACCCTTTCAAGTCAACCCCACATCCATCTTAAACTACATCGGCGTCCATCAGGTGAATTCGCAATCAAGAGCTAACTTATCAACTTAATTTAATAAATATCATATCATTTATTCATTATGCAACTATTAGAATGATAAATAAAACGTAATGTACAGTAGACCGTTCATTTATTTTATTAGTAAAAAAGAAAAAAATTATAACTTAATAAATATTTACAATCTTAACGCTATTCACTCACGTCGGTATCTTCAGATTCAGACTCAACATTAATTATAAATTCAAAATCCATGTCAAAATTTTTCATATATTCTTTCTCAATATCACTCACATTTCTACACGTATTTTCCCACATATTTCTATCAATCATGTCAATTCGTTCCTTAATTAGATCCATTATAGATGTAACGTTTTGCCCAATGTTTTTAAAAACTCCCCATATTTTTTCGATAGGATTCAGTTCTGGGTGATAGGGAGGTAATCGGAGAATCTCAAAACCTTGTGACCTTATTAACTCATCTATGGCAAATATTTGAAATCGCTCTTTATTTGTCAATATTATATCGTATAATTCTATTTTCTTCATTGAATCTTCAAATGGTATATTATTTTTAGTAAGCCATTCTTGCATAATGTTCTTATTTGAATTTGAATTGGGACTTTTTTCTGACAAAGTATTGTGGTAGGAAGCATTATCCATAACAATAACAGCCTTTTCGGGAAGATTTGGCAGTAGTTGTTTCGTAAGCCATGTTTTATAAATATTAAAATTCATATTGTCATGGTAGTCGTCGCTTGTCGAATTTGCTTTATAGATCAAGCAAGCTTTTGGAATGAACCCTTGACATCCTCCGGCATGAATTATTATTACTCGCATTCCTTTCAACAGCTTTTTTTGAACATAGCTCTCATCGGTAAACACTATGTATCGACCTTCATTACGATACTTTTGCAGCTGTGTTAAATATTTAAATCGCAACATTTGAATTTCATGCTTCTCAACAAGCGCTTTTCGGTTATCATCAGTTTTGGACCATTCATAGCCAGATTGCATCAAAATTTTGCGCAATGTTCCTATGCAACCGTCAAACCCAATTTTTTCCGACATAACTTGTCTTAGTTTATTTAGCGTCGGCATTTCATTGTGTTCTTGATGAAATGTCATAAGTGTTCTTCGTAATACAGATATGTCAAAATCGTCTAACGATGATTTCGGACACATGCGTTTTCTTTTTGAGGGTGACTTAAAAATCTTCTGTGCCATATCACTAGATGTGCTAGCACCAGCTTGTCGCTCTTCTTTTAATATTTTAGATATAGTACGTTCACTATAACCAACAGCTTGAGCGGTTCGCCATCGGCAATCAGTTAAAAAAGTTACTCCATTTTCTGCTTCGTATTTCATCCTATGATACACCTTAGCAATTATTTCTTTACCCTGTAAAATGATATATATCATATATATTTAAGCAATAGAACAGTTTAAAGGATATAGTTATATTTAAAGTTTATTAAAAAAAAATATTTACCTGACTCCGGAGTTGTTTTTTTTTTTGTGACATGCTGACTATACTTTTGGCAATAATCGACGCGTACTCCTACGTTCGTGTCTGTCGGGCAACTAAATAACCAATTAGAACTACCAGTCTGCGTGTATTTCGTCTGTACATAAGTTTTATGTGTGTGAGTAAAGACATTGGAGGGGCGTGCCCTTTTAAGAATGAAAGATCTCTACTAGAGTAGGGGCGTACTAGGCAAAACTAAATACTAAGTATCACTGTGACTGTGATTTAAAAATACCTGTGACAAATACCTGTTACAAAATACTAGATAATATAGGAATAACAATAGTTTAAAAGCACAATCGAAAAAAATGTGCTATACGAAATTAAGCGTAACAGTTATGGTGTAAAATTGAATGTACTATAAACGAATATAATACTTTTCCCGACTTAAAACCCGCAAATAAAAATTCAAAGAAGCCATAATTGCTTCTTTAGTACTTGTATATAATATTTATTGGAAATGATACTGAGAAATATTTATATAAGTTCAGGTTTGTATGACACTTTTTTGTGGCACGCCAATGCTCAAAAGTTGTAAGTTCAAAGTTTTTTGTATCCCCTTCCTAACCACTGTTTTGAAAAAAACAGAAAAAAGAATTTACTTACATTTTTTGTTAGTAGAAAACATATCTTTGAAAATAAAATATGAACTTATATTAAGGTATATATACAATAAAAAAAGTTAACTTTTATGGTGGTGGGTTTTAGCATATGGTACATAACTTTTAAAGCAGTCTCCATATTAAAACCTTCAAAACCAAATTAATTTTTTTTTCATATGTTCAAAATTTCCTTAATGAAGTTTATTATTGTTTGTTTACTCAAATTAATACTGACTAATCATAAATATTTCTTATTCCAATTTTATTACGTTTTCTTCTTAAGTTTATTAGTAAAATGCAAAAAAAATACGTTGCCCTTTGACTCTTTACATCACTAAAATTAAAATATAAAAAAAATGCGTTCAATAAATACTGAATGTACTAGCAGCGCCGCATACGTGTTCTATTTCTTTCATTCTAACGAAAATTATTTTAGAAACAAAAGTGACAAAGAATGCAAAGCGCTTCTCTTTTCTTTTTATGTGATTGAAGTGAGATGCCTACATAGTATTTTGGAACAGGGATCGTAAATACTAGCGTCCCTGCGAGGCGTACTTTATACTCGCCGGCGCCTGTTATTTTATACCTGTTACAAAATACTAGATGAGTATTTTGTCATAGGGAGTAATAATACTCGCCGCTAGTATTTGAGTATTTGCGTACCTGTTCCAGATTGTTACTTTTTAGTACTTAGTATTTATACCTGTTACGATAAATACGCCTCACCTCTAATCTCTACCCATTTGTTTCATTTCGACGTAATTTTAACGATAAAAATCCTCTCGTGCGCACAAGGGGTAACTGAAGGTTTCTGTGTAATATTAATTAGTAACATAATTTGGAACGCAAAGGAGATCAATCATTAGTAAATTAAGTACAGCCTGAATAAATATATATTTTTTAAATAATAAAGTAGTAAAGTTATTAAATTAAAGTTTATGAACGTTAAAAGGAATGTCATAATATAACGGTCGCTCTAGTACTATACAAAATAATAAACAAAAAACTATTTTCGCGCGCGATTTCACACATAACGGTCACCGTATATTGATCGTTTTATAAGTAATAATACTCTACCATTACTAGTCTTTTGTGAATTAATAAAGTAGTGAATTTTCGTTTGTACTTTAATTTAGCAAATTGTAATATTGAAACGACATTACATCGTTTCCCAACTGCTATTCTTTTCTCTACTACAAAAGTACTAACTGTGCGTCAATTATTCTTTTTCACCATTACTCTTAGGGCACACACATCAGTTGGATTTAATCCCTCACTTCAAAATTACAATCGTAGAATAATTGTTTTTCCATCCATAAGACATCAAACATCCTTCTTTGAACATCAACATCCATTTTTAGCATCCTTTGTATATAATAAGATAAATAAACACTTAAACATCTATCCATTAATCAAACGTGCAGCCAAAGCTAAAATTTTATCTTGGTTACAGCAAATGAATTATCAACAGACTGAAGACTTGATGCCAATGACTTTATGACTTTTCGTTTCATCACACACCACACTCACACATTCAACATAATAGTACATGACCAGACTCACAGACATGCTTTCACACCACTTTCTTTCGCACATACTTTCTTATTGTAATATTTTATTTTTGTTTTTTTATAATATTAATGTGATTTTTTTTTTTTTTTTTTTGACTGTGAGGATGGCATATGCAACACAGTTTAATACTATCGCAATGCCATCCTTGCATGTCCGTCAATGCCTTATTTAATTTTAAATATGTTTAACATATATTTGTATTTAGTAATAATAAAATAAAATAAAATAAATAAAAATAAATAAAATAGATGTTTTCAAAGGCGAAAAGGTTCGATACAATTGGTAAGTGTCAATATTAAGTTTTTATTTTGCTGAAATGCGTGACGACCTTTGTAACCAGTATATACTGTCATTAACCGACTTTACAATGTAAATTAAATTAATTTAAAATTAATTTTTTTCTTCTCACAGTGACTACAGCCGTTAAAAATCAATCAAAAAGTCATAAAAAGCGAGAAAACGAAAAAGTAGCTAATGTCCTGTCTGCAACAAAACCATCCAAATCTATATTTACGACTTCCAAAGATAATTTAGAGATAAAATCACAGTGCAGTTCTGTTCACAGCACGAAATCTTTTAAAACGGTGAGTTAGTATACATATTAAATTGTGAAATTAAATTTGTATCTAATTAGTCGTTCTCTAACTTCTTAATTTTGAATTTTTTTCATAGAACAGCCTACACACTAGGACATATAGTCTATATGTGTGAGCTGTGATAGCCCAGCGGTGAGACCGTGCGGCTCTTTCGAGGTGATCACGGGTTCAAACTTTAGGCAGACACCAATGAGTTTTTCTATTAACACTTGTGTCTCATTGATAATTGCAATTTATCACACGCTTTTCGCTGAAGGAAAAACATCGTGAGGAAACCTGCATATCTCATTCTGGGGATATGTGTAACCTACCAATCCACACTGGAGCAGTGTGATAGCAGAGAGAGGAGGCACCATGCCTAGCTGTGGGATTGTAATCTAAACAGCTACTATACAAGATACTATAATATATTTGCTTGTAACTTTCATATATTTAAAACATGGGTAATGGTAATTGTCAAGAAAATTACGACCTAACAATGTTTATATAAAAACCTTACGATTGTCAGAAAGAATATAAAGTGAAATATTTGAAATAGAGAAAATTTGATCAAGATGATAGAATTTAACTCTTAATTCAAATACATATTCATATTGCAATTTTCTTATATTCATAATTGTATACTTTTTTATTTTGTTTGTAGCCCAGATCAATAAAGCCCATAACTACATCCAGTAAAACTACAGGTAGTCTTAGAAAAGAATTCCTGCCTGGTTGCAGTACTAAAATAAAGCAATGTGAAATTAAATTTCAAGATGACCTCATAAAGGCTCATGAGGTTGAAGTTAGGTTTGTGTATTTTTGTTCTAATCTTTTAAGTGCATTACTTTACTTTCTACTTTTTAGTGCCACAATAAAGATGTTAGATAATGTAAGAATAATATTTTATTGCCTAGAGAGAGTCCAGAGTGGGATATAGTTGTATATTATAACTATCTCGCATCTCTCATAGGGATCTTATACATTAGTACTACAAAGGCTTCACACTATAAATGTCAACTTTTGTCCTCAATCATCACTGTGGTTAAGTGAATATTGCAACTTACCAGTATATTCGACAATGATAATATTTCATTTCAATCACATCTTATTGAATATTTTTCTTATTACTACTCTAGTTCCTTAGCCGTGTGGTATCCGGCAGAATAGAATAGACCACCCTCCTTTTTCCGAGGTGTCGTAAGAGGCGACTAAGGTAAGTAGCGTGTGGTATCCGGCTGCGTAGAATAGACCACCTTGATTTCTTAAAGAGGTGTCGTAAAAGGCGACTAAGGTTTAGTTGACGTTAGGCAGGCGGCCGGCCGTAAAATACGTAGCCAAATCATGTGTCAACATGTTTGTAACATGTTGTGCTGGCCCCACTTAGAGTGGGATAAGGACAGGAGACTGATGATGACTACTCTAGTTCCTATTTTAAATATCTTAAAAATATGCAGTTTGATAACTGCCCTTAAATTATAATCTTAATATATGTTCATGGATATTGTGATGTTTTGATGTGCAATAGAAAATTAATGTTTTAAGTAATTGATTTTCTTAACATATCTTGTAAGGGAACTCACCATCAAAATCTTTATTTTTTAGAAATAAAGATCATACTATAGCAGAGTACAATAAACAAATAGACGAGCTTAAAAATGAAATCGCCAAATTAAATAATATGCTAGAGCAAAATAAAAAAACCAATATCCAAAATTTGGATGCAGAATTTAATCATTTATCTCTGTATGATAACAAATCCACTAAAATCACTAGTCAAGATGCTGAATTTACAAATAAAACACATGAAAACACTGCAATAATAGATAGGTTGAAATGCCAGGTATATGAGTCAGAAAAACATTGTGACAAATTGGAAGAAGAAATCAGTAACAAACAAGTTGAACTCACATCTCTTGAAGAAATTATTACTATAAGAGATAGTTTGTGTGCAGATCTCCAGAAAAAGTTAACTGATACAGAGACTTGTATGGAAGAAACCTTGCAAAGACTTGAAATGGTTAAAGGACATCATGCTCTAGCATTAGATGCAAATGAAAGCATCCGTCGTGAATACAAAGCAGAACTAGAAAGTCTTAAATTGAAACTTGATGAAGAAAAGCAATCAATTCTAACCAAATGTAAAGATGACCAAGAAAAGCTTAAACAAAAATATAATTCATTAATAGAATCAATTAAAAATGATTTGGTTAAAGAAAAAGATGATAAAATACATATGTTGCAGCAGGAGCTATTTGCCAAAGAACAAGAAATGAAAGCTAAGTTAGATCAAGTAAATGAGGCCAGTCATGAGAAATTAAGACTTTGTGAGATTCAATTTGAGGAGCGAAGCAGACATCTTCAAGACCATTGTTCACGTCAACAAAAAGAATTACAATCTCTGGAAAATGAAATCAAAGAACTAAAATATACGTTAAGAGTAATTGAAGAAAAGAATCAAATATTACATAAAGAGATATTAAATTTGCAAAATGATAAAGAAAATCTTAAAATTGAGAAAACATCATTAATAGCAGAATTAGAAGAAATAAAAGAGGAAACAAAAAAGAAGATGATCAATTTTGAAAATGAAATTAATAAACTGACTGTTGCAGTAGATAAAAGTAGTAGAGACAAAAATAAGTTTGAAATGTCTCTTTCTGTTACTAGAGACATAGTTCAAGTTTTGACTATGCGCTTAAGAGAGTCAGACAATGAATTGGAACATTTTGAAAACCAAGTTCAAGCTTTGAAAAATTCTAAAGAATTCCTAGAATCAGAACTTAGCACATATAAAAATACATTAAATACTACAGTCCTGGAATGTAATGAATACAAAGAAGCCCTTGTCAACATACTTAAATCAAAAGCTGCTTTGACTAAAGAACATAATAGAATTATGGAACACAATGTTACTCTCATAGAAAGCCTACAAAATGTTGAGAAAGAGGCATACCGTGAATTAGGAACTATTAAAAATGAACTAATAGAAGATGTAGAATTGCTTAAAAAGGAATCCAGCTCGCAAATAAAAATGTTGAGAGAAGAGGTAAATATACTCAATTTTTTTCTAAATAGGTCTAAGGTTTTATTTTCTAATTAGGTTTAAAATGCTAGTATACAGTGAAGGTAAAATAGTTTATAAAATTTTCAAATTATTCAATCAACACACATTTCAGTTGTCACAACTTTTCAGTTGCACTTTTTAAATTATTTACAAACAATATTTTAGAAAAATCTTTTTGTCTTAATTTCATTTCATGACATAGTTAAATTTAATTTTTGCCATTACTGTGAAAAAGCTATTATTGAGTATTTTAGCTGACAAGATTACGCAAGTAATGAAAATATTATTTATACAGAAGCATCGTCAGGAGATAGACCCAAGTCTATCACCTGATGAAGATTCGAGTATGGGGTGAAACGATTGTTTAGGTTGTGGTAGTGAATGTGTGCCATGCTTGAATATTCTTGTGTTATTGGTTGCTGGTAGTTTTTTTTAGGAATTCTGCATGTATCAGATATGAGAACGGATAGTAAATTCTACATTTAGCATAACATATATTTTCTATTATGGCGGATTATATCAAAATAATATTTTCATTACTTATTATGGACCATCGCAAAGTAGCGCCTAATTCTTATAGTATCATCAAGATTGTTGCTAAAAAAATGCCTAGCTTAATCCTTACGTGCGAAACATGTATCAACAATAAAAGATAGGTTCAAATTATCCAGTGCAGTTTTTAACTCAGTTGTTAACTCAATCGCATTCGCGAATATCCCATATTGCAATATCGGACTCAAGTGTTTAATTTTCGAAATAGACTGACTGAAATAAATTTAATAGTCCGCTGGCGCAGAAGGTAGTCAGCCTACCTTCATCGACGCGGGTAGTGGGTTCGATTACCGCCGAAGGCCGACATTTTTAATAAACAATTTGTTGGTTCTTTGAGCCTGGGTATATGTATATTTGTTAAAAGTTATATATATGTAGTATATCTACCAGTTGTCCGTCACCATAACACAAGTATCAAGTTACAGTGAAGTCCGTTTATAGCGACATATGTTTGGTATTAGTTTTTTTTAATTTTTATTTATTTATTAGGCCATCAACAATATATACATTCAATACGTTTAAGATTATAGATGATACTATATTTTTTTTAAATACATGCTATATCAATTAAAGATGCCAACAACATGTACAACAATAGTAAACATCTAGCGTAGTAATCAAATAATGAGTAAGTATACACTTATCAGAGATACGATGGAGCATACAATTAGCAAAAGCTTGTAACAATAAGACATTAAATTAGATTAAACGATTATATGGTCTACGTTTCTGAGAAAAGTTTTAAAAGGGATTTTCTAAACATTGATTCCGAATTGTACATTATATCTAGTATGTATTTATAAAAAGAAAGTTCATTCGTTTATTACGACTCCGCTTACAGCAACCGAACGCTTTTAACGACGCAATTTTACACATAATTATCCAGTTACGAGTGTTGACGTTTTTACAAAAAAAATCGTAAATAAGAAGCTATATCCGCCCATTTGAACATAACAGAATGAAAAATTTTGTCTTGTTTGCATAGTGCAGTATTAATATGAGGTACGGCCTAATATTATGAAAGCCGAACCCAAAAGCAATGAATTTTTTTTTTAATCAATCAGTCTAATTCAATAATCAACGGACATCTTGAATTAGATCGATCGACAGTTGTTAGTTATATAGACTGGTACAGTATGTTATGCATAGATATTATATAGGTACATTGTACATTAAATAAATACATATTGATTCAAAGGTTTTTTTTCTTCTAGTCACCTAAATATCAATAAATATGTATATTATGTATATATGTGATAAATCAAAAATAAAAATTATCTATTCCTGTTTTGAATAAAATGACTCGCCCGCCGGAGGGGCGAGCGACGCGAGCGGCGAAATCAAGGACGTTTAGGCATCCGATTGCTACGAGAGAGGCCCCCCGCTAGTTACCTTTCAAACACGATACGGACAAGCCGCGTACGCCGGAACACGGCATTCCTTTATAACGCACCCGTGTAATTTTGCGTTTCGGGTGTTATTCTCAGATTTAGTGACGCGTTTAACCAGTGAAGTGTTTGATAAGACGCGACCGTCCACAGTTTTGGTGCGCGTTGAGTACTATTCCCCCATATAGGGACGACTCAATAACGTGTGACCTTACGAAGGTTGTGTGCACACCGGGTGTTATTCAGCCGATATAGTGAAGTGTATACTCAGGGAGAAACAGACATTACGTGTCCGTGAAGAGTGCAGAGGCGAGTCAACGGTTTCGGGAATCGGCCAAGTACATACAAGCACACACACAGACGTACACATATACACGCAGTGACTCACGAGGCCGGACCACATACAGCTAACGGCCGCATAAGGTAGGTTGAAACGCCGGGACGTCGTGCCCAGGTCCCAGAGTTTGTTTCATCCGTCCGCACGTTTGCGCGGAACAATTCCTTTAGTACGACTTCCGGTTAGTACGACGTAATATCACTGGTCCCTTAGTCGTCGTTATAACCGGATTCTACTGTACTTACTTTGGGAAAGGAAGACCGTGTGTGTAAGTGTCCGGTATATTTATTTATTTAAACACTTGCATTGTTTTTTAGGTGGAAAAGAAGCGTATGCTGTGCGAGCTTGCCACCGAGCACGCTGGACAGGCGACTGTTGCCGCAGAACAATCGCGCGTGCTACTCGCCCATGCTGCTGCGGAAATCGCGCGTCTCGAGGCCGAGAACAACACACTCACCAAACAGGTACTTACATTTTTTTTACCATAATATGCCTTCATTTGAACGGTTATATTTAGTAGAATAGTATGCTTTCAGAATAACGAAATAAATTCAAATGATTTATAGAAGCAGCAGGCCTACCATGAACTTTTATTGCGACTCAATTGAAGACGTAAACGAAGACCGCGAACCGCTTTCTTTTCGTACCATGAAGTGTAAATTGCATTTGGGTTGTAATGTTTGAAAAGGATAACGTCATATGAACTATAGATAACTCTCTCTCTTTTACTCACATGTTCTTAGGACAAAAACCGAATTTCGTTTATGTCTTCAATTGAGTCGCAATAAGAGTTCGCGGTAGGCCTGCAGGTGTCACTTTGCGGAATTACAGAAACTATAACAGAACTTACTTTGTAACAATCCGCGCGGGCTACGCGAATGAATACAATGTTAAGTGTATGAAGCAGGCAAAATTCACGTACCTTACACATGCAGTACAAGTCACTACGTGCATCCCAAGACGCCTCCACCAGCAACAGTGCGTACAAGCAATACACACAACAACCACCAAAATCTCGACGATCGTTTCGCTCCGAAATCGAAGCATCATCAGGAGGATAGGCTCCACGACAAAATTGTAATGCATTACGATTTGCCTGCTTCGGTAGTTACGATTTTCCTGCTTGTAGTTTCGGCTTCTTGATTGGTGACGCGAAGCATCAGAAGTATCGGAAGTTATTGAGCTTCTAGTGCTCTTCTTGTTGCTGATTAGATCATGTAAAAACACACCGAGCTTAGCTTGATCAATCACTTGCTGTTTTCTTATAAGGCCCATAATAAGGAACCATAAAGAATCCATAATTCGTCAACACATACTGTTGCAGACAGCATACAGACAGTATTTTAAAGAAATATCTCGTTTAACTTGTAAGTTGGTTCCCGAATTGGATTGGATTATTATTTAAATATAATAAATTGTCATTACTTTTGATCCATACTACAATTTCTATGATTAATCTAGTTATCAACTTTGCCTTTGCTGGAACTACGTTATCATTTTATTTTAGCTGAGGAACCTACTCTTATTACCTTACCTATATAATTATTGCTATTTAAAATTAAAAAAGTTTGTCTCAGTTTTTGGAGAGGTTTGGAGCTAAGACCTACCACGCTGCTCCAATGTGGATTGGAAGATTACACATATCTCCAGAATCCTGAAAATTCAGAGATATGCATATAAGATTTCCTCACGATGTTTTCCTTCATCGAAAAAAGTGTTATAATTTGCCAATATCAATTGGGCACTTAGGCTTAATTAAAAATAAATTTATCTTGGTGCTGGGTTAAGGAAGACCCCCTGAAAAGTGTCATGATCTAAATGCTGGGTTATCACAGCATGTTGCAATATACTGTACATTTGTCCACAGATTCAAGATCAGCAGTCATTAGTTGTAGAGTTATCTCTGCTGCGCCAAGAAAATGAAGAGTTGACAATGAGTTTAGCCAAACAATCTTCTGTCATGGATAAAATGAAAAAAGATGCAGAACAAGTGCAAGTAAAACCACTATCGCCTGTCGCGATTAGGAAATCTCTTAAAATTGGAAAAGAAAACATGCACTCTATGATTTCACCACTACGAGAACGGAATCATTGATTTTATTCTTTTGAATTTAACTCTTTACCTTTAATCACTGTTTATTTATTGTAATTCAAATTATGTTGAACATATTAATTTATTTCTGGTTTCTGGAATTTGTTTTCGGCTGATGTTTATTTATTATTGTTTTAATTTTAATTAATTATTGTTTTAATTTTGATTAACTATTGTTTTAATTTATTGGCATGTTAGTGAATGCTACTAATAGTGTGTGTTATTGAGTGCTATTGAAGTATACTTTATACTGATTGCATGCTTCTCTTTACTTTTAATAAATATTATGAAAAACAAAGTTGTCTTTAACTTTTCTTCAAATACTGTTTTAGCCTTAATTTTATAAAGTGTAGCTCAGCCTAGAGCTATACGCGAGTTAAAGTTTATTTTGCAATAAATCTAACGATACTTATTTGATTGAAATATGTTAAGCATAAAACTATTTAAAACGATATCGTATATAAAGAAAACCTTAACAAATTTAATTTATATTTTATATCTATACTAGCTGGCTTTGTGCGTTTCAAATTCTTCCCGCAATAGAACTCAACAGTTTTGAAAAAATGCTCTGATCGTCACTTTATAGGTTCATCCGCTGGGTCATTCTGAAGATTGTCTATAAATTTCATTATAATCGATCTAGTCGTTTCGCGGTCAATAAAAGACATACATTCATTTTTATATTAATTTCATTTTTATAAATATATATATATATATATATATAACAAGTGTCCTATAAATTTATTTCAACTAAAATTTACTTATCTATTGGTGAGAACTGCATGAAAACAGTTTTTTTACTTTTTTATTAGTTTGATCTATATGATGTATGTATGTTCATTTGTATGTAATAAGAGTCTTTTGAATGGATAGATTGAATTTACTCCTTGTATACTTATCAAGAACTGATGACAGTAGAATGAGAATCCCCCGTAGAGTATAAGAATGTAATGGACCTGATTTTTAACCTAACTATGGAGGATAAAATATATTAACGATAGCTAGATCGTTAATATATTTTATAAAAAAAATTACGCAAATTTTTTAAAATTATTTTTTACTCAGATTTAGTCGTGGATGGGTACGTAATTTAAAACTTAAATTATAAAAATTTTTGTGTTTTTATTATTTCCGTAGTAGGTTGTAAAGGATCATATACTAAAAAATAAAATAATAGAACATTTTATAGCCTCATACGTATATTTAACAAAAATGTAGCTACAAAACTAATTACACTAAAAACGTCAAGTAAACAGATATGCAATTGTTCACTGTATCAATAAAAATGCAGCGAAGAGAGTTTTAATATACTTTAAGCTGAACGGCTGTTTATCTGACAACCTTAGATATCCTACTATCATCATACAATTTGTGAGATTCAGTTTTAGCTGCATTATTCACTTAAATCTAAGCAATTAATAAGAAAATACATCAAAAATCATTGCAAATCTTTGCTATATTAAAAATCATGGCAAAATTATTTCATTAGTTCTTTTCAGTTAATATTATGTATTCTAAAACTATTTCACACAAGTTTGTCATTATAAAAACTACGCATTCTATTATTATCAATACAAAATTTATCCGTTTATTCTTTGGATCATCAGACTTTAAAGTAATCACTATTATTGTAAAAAATTAATACAAATTTTTACGACTACAATTATGACTATAACTGGGGTCTTAATTTTTGGAAAGTTTTTATAAGTAACTACTTTACAATGAGTATTAAATATACCTAAGATATAAAAGTAATAAAACTAACTACACGCAAATACAAATTCAGATCGTTGAAAAATTGTATAAACGACTTTTTAATGGTGACATGAGATCATCGCGTTTTGATGGGTTTCGAAAATCAGTCTTATCGGTTAACTACATTATTCCAAGAGGAAATTTTATAAGGTACATATTTTAAATTGGTATTGTTTTAGATCTTTATACGAGTATTATAAACACAATATTCAAACAGTTCAGCCGTTAGACCAAATGTCACTAATAGCGCATTGTAATAAGTAATAAGCCTAAAAAAAGGTATCGATACAAAAGAAATACACCAGTTTAAAAGTTAACACACAATAGCAGAAAGGGAAGTTTTTAGTGAGATACATTTTTACATCTCAATCGATGTGCGCGTGCCTCGGTACGACATCTTTCTGAATGAGTAAATCACATGCCGGTAAACCCCGATGCGGTAGCAAGTCCTGCCCTACCGCAATCAAATCAGTTTCACCTGGCAGTTTGCCGTTCCAAACGTAATAATAAAAGAGTTGCTGAATAGCTGCCATGAATCGACGTTGTTCAGGCGTTACGGAGTCAAAAGTTCCGAGTATAGCCTCGATATCAGAGTTAATATCTGCCATTCCTGAACCTGCAGCGCCACCTCCCGCTCCCGCCCCCGTCACTACATACAACGGCGAACTAAGTCTCAAACGAGCCAAGCTCACTAATGGGCACAGAGTGCGAATGGAAGATATCAGCTCCACGAGGCCTTGATATGTTTTATTAAAAATTTTGAAGACGTCATTAGTCAAATTCTTCTCCCCAAGATAACTTTCGCTGACAATCTTCTCTACAATGTCGGAAGTCCAATTCAGATGTTTCATTCGTAATAAATCAGAGTGGCCAGAGTGTTGGGTTGTCCCAAAAACGATTGGTTTAAAAGTTTTAGCTTTCTTTTGAGCGTCCCAACGTTCGTAAGCATGATTACGCAAGTACTGTCCATCGAGCACTAACCAGGAGCGTTTTGACTCATCGGAAGTGGGTAGAGAACCTACATCACTACCCAACCACGTATCAGGTGTTGCGCTCAAGATTTCAACTTGGGATATACGACGTAGACAATCCACATCACTACATTTGCTGATTTGCTTGAATTGTTCATTACTTTTCTGACTTATCTCCAACGGTTTACCAGGAAAGATGACCGAAGGAGAGGAGAGCCAAACGCGCGAATATAATTTGTGAGCATTTAGTATAGTAGTCAGAGCAGCGGTTAAAGTTGCTCCGGCTCTATGACCAAGTAATGTGACAGAGTTTGGGTCTCCTCCAAAATGTTTAATATTATATTGAATCCATTGTAACGCCACAAGTAGATCACTGAGGCCGTAGTTGCCCGACGTCGGTGGATATTTAGAATTGGAAATAATATCTAAGGATAAAAATCCAAATGGACCAAGTCTGAAATTGGGTCGCACAAAGACGACCTCTTTGGTACGTGCGTACATAGCGGACGGTTGGGCGGGGCTGATTCCACCTGCGAGCGTGTTCGCACCAATGAGCACTACAACTGGTAGTTGGGAATCATACCTCACGTGGGGAGTGATAATGTCCAAGGTTAAGCAATCTTCATCACCAATGACTGTTCCATTTTCTAAGAACTGATAACACAGAGGTCCAGGTTCGTGGACTTCTAATGTTCCATTCCAGCACATTGATATGTTATTTAATGGTTGTGCATATGTAAATCTTTTTTCTTCCACTGGTGGCACAGCATAAGGGACACCCATGAAATTATATACTCCATCATCCAGAATTCTGAAAGTTAATAATTAAATTGTAACAAACAATGAAAATCTCCTTAACATAATCTGTTTCCCATATTATAAGCCTCACCCTTCAATTAATCCACAAGAAGTTTGTGCAGTAATGAATCTACCAAGACGAAGGGGACGTTCAGTTGGAGGTCCAGAACTGGCTCCGATCACTATCCCAATAATAACTGCCAGCAACACTAACAGGGTTACACCACACACCATAATATCATCTAAAAAATGTTAGTACAATACTAAATGACTTCATTAACATCAAGACAAATTTGGGTTATGTATCATGTGAACAATATGAAAAAAAATGCATGCAATATATCTAATGCAGTTTGATATAATATGGAGCATTTTTTGATAATGTAAAATAAATAATGTGACTCATAACAGTCAGCAATGTGACTCTATGTATATACTCAATCACATATTTAAAAAAGTATCGAAAATAAAATTATAGCATTCTTTTTTTTAACAAAACATTTGTATTGTGTTGTATATATTTGTATTGTAGTATACTTACCAATAATAAATTTCTTCTGTCGAATTCTTTCTTTTAAGGGAAGTCTTGTAGCTACTTTGCCTTCTTGTTCATCCTAAAATAATTTATTATATTATATTTCCATGAAAAAGAAACCAATTGTTTATTTTATTAGTTATGTAGGTATAGAGCTATCATCCATACTAATATATAAATCTGAAGTTTGTTTGATCGTGCTAATATCAGGACTACCAGGCCGATGTGAAAAATTCTTTGAGTGTAAGATAGTCCATTTACCGAGGAAGGCTAAAGAGCAGTGATTCCCAAAGTGGTCTATATTGACCCCTAGGGATCTATGACAACCTGCAAAATTGTAGAATGTTGGTATTCCCTTTGTGGTCGCAATACATTTTGAACTTGTAAAAGCCTGAGAGTTGCAGTCTCAGAGCTTCGCTACCTTGCACAAAACTTTATTTTGAGTAGTTTTAATTTAAATTCAATTAATAAATGTATAAATTAACAAGTGTTTTTGCTTTAAGCTTTTAACACTAAACTTCACTACAGTTAGAAATTTACAGGAAATCAATATCAGGTAAGTAGGGGGTTTACCCAACACGGAAAAACATAGCAAGGGGTCTATGACACAAAAAAGTTTGGGGAACTCTGCTATAGAGTATATAACATAACGCAAACATAAATAGGAGAGAAGCAGCAATAAAAAATGTTGCAATATGATAATGGAAAAATTTAAAGCTCTCCTTGTGAGCGCTAAGTAAACAGTGCAAGTTACTCAAAAATCATGTACTACAAAATTTTCTCCTTGTAAAATTCTAAATAAACCTCAGCGACAGCATATGTCTAGCTTTAAGGTTAACCCACTTTAACCATAAGTATTATGGTCTACTCAAACAATAAGACTGCAGTCCAAGCAAAAGTTGTGATTAAAGCTAGTGTACAGTAATCATATTAGTGTATGGAAGTTTCCAAGAAAGATAGATCTATTCACAATTATATATCATACAACTCAGAATGAATATGTCAAAGACAAAAACAATCTAATATTACAATTAAAGAATGATTATAACTATTTAAACTAACAGTGGCATCTAATTTAATGTTTTCCATTCCATCATTTGGAGTATCAAGTTTATCTTCAAGTGTCTCCATAGATGCAAGGGCAGCTTCATTAGTATTAGAAGAATATTTTTGAAACATTTTTGGATATTTAACATTAAATATTCCTAAATGTTTCTTTTGACCAGTACCATCACCCTCTAAAACAAAAAAAAACTGAATGAATTAAGAAATCCTATATTTATGACAAGTCAACAAAATTATAGGATGATATGAAACAAGTAGGTAGTTTGGAGAAGTTTTGAACGGACGCGTTATTTTGTGCACAGTAAATTATTATCGTTTAAATTCTTAAATCTCAATCTTTACATCATTAGATACTATTATACAATTGTTTCAGTTCCTATAAAAGTGTTAAAATATATATCGTGGCTTTTTAAGACGATTATTGTAAAAATCAAACATTCGTTCGAACTTTTTTTTGCTGGATCCCGTAAAATTTGTACGTGACAATAACTTTCAATAACATTAAAATAAAGACATAGATATTTTGATTTTGATAGTGAAAGTGATATAGTTGTGTTTGGAACTGTTAAAAACATTATACAAAACATTTTATTTTTCACAAATCGTTGATTCGTTGAGTCAATTGCATAATAAGTTCAATATTTTCGTCAGCTGAAGTAACAAAGCGATGGCTTAGTGGTGTACACATCAAGCTGAGTGTCGAGAGATCGATCCCCGCTGAATCTCGTAGTTCGTTGATACCAATTTATAATTTTGAAATTTGTCATTCATTTACAATGAATTACGCTTGCTGCAACTCACCAAAAGATGGCGCCACGAAGTCAGCTTTGTCATGTTCTAAATGTAAAAAATACTATCACGTCTCATGTTTATACAATAGAGATAATAAGAACACTACTACTACATGCAGCAAAAATTGGATTTGCCCGGAGTGTTCGAATCAACCTAAGCAACATAGATGCGACAACACACCACTAATACGTGCTACTCGAACTGAAATTGATTCTTCAAATAATGTCACAGTTAAAAGAGGAGGGGCATCAACTGTTTCATCAACAAATTTAAATGATAACACATCTGAAATGATCAAATCACTTTTCTGCTCGGAATTTGAAAAATTTAAAGTAAATTTGGAACAAACAATGTCTAGAATTGTTCTAGCGGAACTTAAACCACTGAAGGAAGAAATATCAAGTATTAAGCAAAGCATATCATTTGTCAGTAGTCAATTTGAAAATATTTCTATCAGAATAGAAAAAGTTGAAACAGACATTAAAACCTTTCCGAAGTTAATGAGCGAATTTTGTGATTTAAAAAGTGCTTTAAAAACAATAGAAATAGAGAACAATTCCCGAGAACAATGGTCTAGACGTAGCAATATTGAAATATATGGCATTCCTGAGAAAAAGGGCGAGAATCTGTTAGAAATGATAAAAACAGTCGCAGAGCGAACCAAAATACCTTTAAACCTTGAAGATTTGGACTTTATTACCAGAGTTGCACCCAAATATAATAATAAAAATATGAATTCTAAAATGATTAAGCCTATAGTCGTGCGCTTTTTAGCACGTTACAAAAAAGATGACTTCCTTTCTCATATAAGAAAAATTAAATTACTTGCTAGCGATTTTGGTTTTGTGGGCAATAACTCGCAAGTTTATTTTAATGAGCACCTGACCAGTTCAAATAAACATCTTTTGCAGCGGGCTAAAGTTATTGCGAAAGAAAAAGGTTTCCGATTCATCTGGGTGAAAAACTGCGCTATTATGGTTCGCCGCAACGAAACTAGTCCTATTGTACATATCTCAAATGAAACTGATTTAAACAAATTGTAATGTGTATTGTAATGTATTGTAATGTAATGTATTGTAATATAATGTATTGTAATGTAATATGTGTTGTAATGTCTTATATTTTATTATTGTCATATAATTTTGTCTTAACTATTTTTTACTTATTTTTAAATAAACTATTTTTTTTTGGTCACATATTAATTTGCAGCCGGTTAAGGATATCAGTAATAATAAATAATTTTTTTATACAATATTTTAATATCAAAATATTTCGCGATTATCTTCATAAATATTCTTTAAATAAAATTTTGAAAAGGTTTGATTTTGTAGCAATTAAGGTATGGGATGTCAAATTAGGTTACTTGAATTTTTTGAGTTATATTTTCTGTATTTACCACGTCACGTTTTGCAATGGCTAATATAAAAAAATTGACCGTGTACTACCAAAACGTTCGTGGTTTACGGACCAAGACTAATATATTTTTTCGTAATCTATTAAGCGTGGATTTCGACGTTATTTGCTTAAGCGAAACGTGGCTCCTTCCGGGCATTTATGATATGGAATTATTTGACGCTCGTTACTCAGTTTACAGGTGCGATCGTGATTATTGTTTACGTGGTGGAAAATTTGGTGGGGGTGTATTGGTGGCAGTTCGTCGGGAATTGTCTATCGTATCTGTTAAGGAGCATAGCTTCTTGGGAGCTATTGCCGATGTTATTCAAATTACAATTGCTTGCGACTTACAGCGTTCATCTCAACGTTTACATATTTATTGCTGTTATTTTCCACATTGTACTCAGCATTACGACACCTTAGCTGATTTTTTGGAAACTGTTTCTGACTGCATACTAAATATGCCAAATGATAATTATTTCATCGTGGGTGATTTTAATATTTCATCTGCTGTATGGGGTGATCCCAACAATAACCTGGGGATTGTTACTAATCAGGATGCTGACTCCTTAACCGATATTATGCACAATTTCTTATGCTTAAACAACTTAAGGCAGCATAATACATGTCTTAATAAAAATAATAGAATATTAGATTTAGTTATCAGCGGTGCGGAATGCGTAGTAGGTACAACGAAATCATTAGTCCCCGAGGACGGTCATCACCCTGCTCTGGCCATTACTATGCGGTTGGAACATCAAATATATATTAAATCGGCAACTCGTCAAGCACGCTTATTCCACGTGGCTAACTATGATAATATCATAGAACATTTAGATCACTTAGATTGGAATAGCTTATTTGAGAGCAAAAATATTGACGAAGCAGTTGATGAATTTTATAAGTGTATTAATCACATAGTTGATCAATATGTACCTGTAAAGGTGATCAGGCAGGATGATCACTATCCTCTGTGGTATTCGAAGGCGCTTATAAGGATTATAAGAGAAAAACGAAAATTTCATAAAAAATGGAAAAAGTATAATAGAGTCTGCGATTATTTTACATTTTCCTTGTTGCGTGATCGACAGAAGCGGGTACAACTAAAATGTTATGATGACTTTATAAGTTCAGCTGAAAGGAGGGTTAAGATAAATAGCAAGCACTTTTGGTCTTTCGTTAAATCCAAAAAAGGTCTTTCAAGTTTCCCAGATACTTTGCATTTGGGAAGTGATGTGTCATCTGACAGTAACGAGATATGCTCGCTATTCAACAAATATTTCCAATCCGTTTTTGAATTGCCGCATAATGATATCGATACTGGGCAGAATGTACGGTCAACTAACAACATAAATGGTAACTCAATTGTACTGACACCATCGTTAATTTCTAATTATTTAAAACAGCTAAATATACACAAGGGTTGTGGCCCAGATGGCATTCCACCAATATTCTTAAGACTATGTTATAATTCACTGGCATACCCAATTTATTATTTATTCAAATTATCGTTACAGTCCGGAGTTATGCCAAGTATTTGGAAACAGTCTTATATTACACCCATACATAAAACTGGTGATAAACATGACATTCAAAATTATAGACCAATATCGAAACTAAGCACGGTCGCTAAGCTCTTTGAAAAAGTTATTTACGATTCAGTCTACCCAACTTTACGGTCAATGTTTATACAAGAGCAGCACGGTTTTATTAGCAAGAGGTCGACAGAGTCCAATCTTTGCCAATTTACCCATCAGGCAGTTACAGCTATGGATGAAGGATATCAAGTGGATGCCGTGTATACCGACTTTACGAAAGCTTTTGATAAAATTTGTCACAGTTTATTAATACAAAAATTAAATCAAGCCGGTATACATGGCGATCTACTACGTTGGTTTGAGTCATATCTTAGTAATCGAAGCCAAGCTGTAACTATCAAGGGATTTTCCTCTTCATTTGTACCCATTACTTCCGGTGTACCCCAGGGTTCACATCTTGGTCCTTTATTATTTAATATATATATAAATGATGTTTCCTCAATTTTTAGTAACACAAATTTTATATTATACGCAGATGATTTAAAGATTTTTAGAAAAATAAAGGATGTAAACGATTGCTCCTTGTTACAAGAAGACTTAAATAAATTTTATATATACTGCAAAAATAATTTCCTTAATTTAAACATCGCTAAATGTAATTTACTTACATTTACGAGGAAACAAAGTCCAATATTTTATAGGTATACTCTTAAAGATGTGCCTATCACTAGAGTAACAGATGTGAGGGATCTGGGTATATACTTGGACACGAAGTTGACATTTAGTTCTCATATTAATTATATCACGTCGAAAGCATACCGTATGCTTGGCTTTGTGTTGCGTACTGGGAAAGATTTTAAAAATGCGTCAACTCTTTTGCTGTTATTTAATTCATTTGTACGGTCTATCTTAGAATATGGATCCCCCGTTTGGAGCCCTCAATATCAATGCTATATAAAGCAGATAGAATCTGTACAAAAAAAGTTTATTAAGCATTTTAAACATAAATATAATTGTGCTGGCGAGTCCATGCCTTTTTCTTTTTCTATTCCTTCACTTGAAAACCGCCGATTAGAAAGAGATCAGATGTTTTTCTATAAAATTATTAATAATGATATTGATTCACCATACCTTTTAAGTAGAATATTATTACGATGTCCTCGATCAGGTTCGCGAATGACTAAGCTATTCCATGTACCGTTCTCTAAAACTAAATATGCTGGAAATACTGTAATACATCGTTCTAGTAAGGCGTATAATGATTTATTTCACGACATTGATATATTCAACGATAATATATTTTCCTTCAAGAATAAAATAAGAAAAATACTGTATTGAACATTACATTAAATAGTTAAGCTCTTAACTTACTAACATTTATGTAACATTTTTTAGTGGAAACTTTACTGATGTATGATATATTCATATTTAAATATTTATTTAGTAATAGAACCATTGTTTGTTTCCCAAATAAAATAAAATAAAATAAAATAAAATAAAATAAAATAAAATAGGCTGAAGACAATAACTGAAAAAATTAGAACTGACCATTTTCCTTTGGAGTCTGTTTGAGGAATTTCGTAAACGGGCATGCTTGTAAAAATTGGAAGCCCTGTTTGGGTTTAGCATCATCATCAGTTTTCTCTGGGGCTTTTTCATTATCATTTTCTTTTTCAATTCCTTCCTCCTCCTATAAATTGTAACAATAATGCTTAATAAGTGTATAGTACCTAAATTATCATAGTTACCCTTACATTTACATTAGCTTTTGAGTCAGGGTTATTATATTTAAGTGTAACATAGGAGCATTGTTATTTCATTTTTATTACTTTTCACAAAGTAAGTTAAGAAATGATAAAGTAAGTATAAGTTAGGAAATGATACTAGAATAATTTACGAATAAATATATTAATGGATGGATGGATTTTTTATTGTTCCTGCTAATTAAGAAGAGTGGAGCAATATATTAAATATATATTTTGTTTCATACACTTACCTTAGACTTCTCCCGGTCAGAATTTCTTGTAAAGAAACCAGGCATTTTAATGGCACCAATGGGAATGAATTTTGGTTTTACTTCGCGGCCTTGTTCCGTGATGTCCCCTGAAAGCGCTGTTTTTACCGGACCGCCGTCATGCCGAAGTTCCACTTCGTCTACGGTAGACTCTTGGTCAACTTTTAACATAACTTCTCTCTCTTCAGCTTCAATCTGCTGTTTATCGAAGGTTTTGTCGTTATCTTCATTGTCAACTTTATTTATATCAGTAGTACTCATGGTTGTTTTGTTGTGCAAGTGTGCAGTGCACTTACATTGAAGATATTTTACAGACTTTAGAACCCTTTTTAAAGTGAATGTATATTTTATTTCAACTAGTATTATTTAATCTGAATCTGAAACAAAAAAAAAACCTTACGTCGTAAAGTTTAAATTACAGTAGAATTTATTTAAATAATCAATTAGAAACAATCATGAAAGAAATAGAAAAAAGAAATTGTATTCCTCTCACGGTATTTATTGAGTATTAGTCGAAGAAAATATTATAATTGTACTTTAGACCAAAACTTTTAACACACCGGATATCCCAATACAATAGATAAATCGCTTTTCCGTTACAGACTACATTAATTCATTAATGCACCACCGCGGCTTCGGTCGATTAAAAAGCAAATTATAGACTAGCTACAACTCCTAGATAATGTGACCAGCTATAAATTAATGATACCTACCATACAGTTTTTACGTGGTATCGTGATAAATAGTTTTAGGTTTGAAATAGGTTTGAAAACAATGAAGTTTATTCGCTACTAATCAATTTAATAAAAATTATTTATTTTTAACGTGATCGAATAGTTTAATTTAATTGCTCTAAATAACATTAACAAGGTAGGTAAATGTTTTTTGGAGTCAATTCTGAAATATGTCTGAATTTTTGTAAATTATTTTATTGAATTCAAACATTTCAGACAATAATTACAAATATAATTTGGAATTAATTATACATCAATTAAAATATATTATATGTTTTTAAATACGAATATACAGTTGACGGATGATTAAGGAGAATGAAATTTGAAGATAATATTGTGCCTACCCCGCCTAGAGTGGGATAAGGATAAGAAAATGATGACACGAATATACAGGATAGTGTATAAATATTGTCACATTCACTGTGGACCTACATTATTATTGTTAATTATACATAATTAATCCTATAAGCACACTACCACGTTATGGCATTTTCACTCATACTTTTTATTTTCTTTAACAGATTTTTCCTTGGAAAATTTTCTTCACACTGTATATTTTATTAGTTGAGAAGAAAACCTTTTATAATTTTATTGCAGCTCAGGCACTACCACAGATAGGAATGTAGGAGTAATCCAATGAAGTTGCTCTACACACCATCACCACAATAGAGATTTCTATAAAAAAGTGAAAACTTGGATTTTTTTTTTAGTACCGTCACTTTTTGGGAGACTGCATTAAAATGCAAATCTTTGAAACTAAGTAAGTAAGAAGGTAGTAAAAACGATATATTTTAGTATTTGTTTTAGTAAACATTACTGAATAATTTGTTGTTCAGTATGGCGTTTCGACAGCCACGCTATTAATTTAGTTGATAATTAAAAAAATTTTTTTTTGATTTAACGAGATAAGTCAGGTAAGGGATTTTAATCGGACTTGGTGTGATAGCCATAAAATAAATGGGGTATATACATATTGATTAAGAGCAGCAGGCCTACCATGAACTTTGTTGCGACTCAATTGAAGACGTAAACGACAACCGCGAACCGCTTTCTTTTCGTACCATGAAGTGTGTATTGCATTGGGGTCGTAATGTTTGAAAAGGATAACGTTATATGAACTATATATATATCTCTCTCTTTTATTCACATGTTCTTAGGACGAATTCCGAACGCTCATTCGGCAACGACTTAAAGTGTGCGTCTTTAAGACGTCATGGTATGAAAAAGCAAAACAATTTCGTTTACGTCTTCAATTGAGTCGCAATAAGAGTTCATTACAGTTCGGGATGGGAGAACAGGGTCAAAAATATCATTGGCAAAAGACTTGTATTTTTCACAATTATAATATTTTATTAATTAAATATCATATTATTTAGTAAAAATCAGTGCTTTTCTAGAGCTTTTACTAAAAGATCATTGATATTTGTTATTAAATTTCGAGCATCCATAAGTAAGCCTGCTGTAACCATAGCATTTGAAAACAGCTGCTGTGCCACCATGTTTGCTAATTCTTTATCACTACTTGTAAGTTTATGCAGTTTCTTGATGATGGGATGTCTGAAAAAAAAATTATTAACAAGCAAAGTTATAGATATATAGTTAACAATATTAAATAGGATTAGCTATTAATATGTGATCAATACTGTAAGTAGTTGACAAAAAATTAACAATTATATGATTTTTAACACATATAAGTGAAAGTATAGTAAAGCTCATACTATATTTATTTTATCAAGTGAATAAAAACACTATTTTAAAGTAGTTGAAAACTGAAATGTTAAAAAAGGCGGGTAGTTATTTTATATGAAAAAAATGGCAAAAGTGAAATATTATTCATTCTTTTTTGTATAGTGCAACTCCACAAAGTAACCCTAATTTGCGGAGTAGTAGCAATTCTATTGTATGTGTAGTACACCAACTAGCATAGATGGGTTAAGCTACATAACTATCTTACGAAAGAGGAAATATTTGCCAAGTATTCTTATTTGTCTTGGAGTACATTTTGTCAACTGTTAATCATAACTAAAAATTTCTTCAAATATCACCTGGGATTGATTTCCAGTTGGGGCCTGAGTAAAGCGAATCTGTTTTCCTCGCTAAGACTCTGAGCTTGAGTTCTAATAAAATGACGCGCCGCAGCCATTTCAGGTACGATAATAACACAGGGATGGGAGTCCAATTTTTGAGTAGTTCTGACTTCAAACACCTTACCAGACAAATTGGATTTTAGGAACGATACTAATTCATTAATTTGGCTCTGCTGTAAATCGTCGCTACCTGCAATTTTTTAAATATATTTAAAGAATTAGTCACTTTTCTGCCACTTATATATTGTTATACATACAAAAAACATATAGTGCCTGGCAATAAATAATGCACATCGAGAACTTAGAACGAAACAGCCGGCCAATTCGGTTTCGTAGATCGCTGTCACTGTCACACACGAGTTCGTCAATCTGTGCGAAAGAGACAATGCTCTATGTAGCAGAATCAAGCCGATTTCTCTCTCTGAGCCTTGATGTGCATTATTTATTGCCGCGTACTATACATATATTCATACACATATACGTGCACAGGCACATTCATAGACACCCGAACACACATATAAAGGTACAAATACATAAAACTACTCTTTACTTTTCTTTAATTACATAAGTTAAGTCCACCTTTGCGGGCAAAAAATAGCACATGTAGTGCTATTTTTTTTTCTTATTTCTTACAATATGTAGAATTGTACATCAAATAAATAAATAAATTTTGTTACTTTTGTATAATAGTTTTTTACATGTCTATATTTTTTCTAAGGGAAAATGTGAGGCAACCCTACCTACAAGTATCCTTTTAACTTAATATATGGAATTTCATGATAATATGAGATACGAATAAGATTTTTTTTATTTTAATGATAGTCCAATTATGAGTAATATTTCTTTATATCACTATAAATTTCTGTAATATTTCTTTATATCACCATAAAAAACAGTTATTTTACTTTGTCTCGCCGAATCTCTCACGTTGCAAAGCCGTAAAGTACCAAATTTGCGAGCGAAGAAAGTGTATGGCAACGAGTCCAGGTATCTAATAAATCCAATCACACGGTTATTCTGAATATACTATAAAACATACCAATTATTGTTTCACTTTTATCCGCTGGGTCTTTTTGCATGTCATTTTCAACTGAGACTAGGCTCCTGCCCCCGAATTCCTTTAATTCTAACAAGACAAGCTCATCATACATTTCGTAGCAGAATAAAACTTCAACATCGCGTTTCTTTAGTGATTCGTAATAAGGCGATGACTGTGCTAATTCCCGACTGAAATTGTAAATATAACATTTATAAATTGCAAGTCGTAAGATTAAATTTTTTTTATGATAGAAATATTTTTTGCGTACTGCATATTCGAAAGATAGAGTAGGGAGCCATAGCAGAAAAGAATAGACCACCCTCCTTTCTTACCGAGGTGTCGTAAGAGGCGACTAAGGTATGTGCCGTGTGGTATCCGGCTGCATAGAATAGACCACCCTCATTTCTTACCGAGGTGTCGTAAGAGGCGACTAAGGTATGTGCCGTGTGGTATCCGGCTGCATAGAATAGACCACCCTCATTTCTTACCGAGGTGTCGTAAGAGGCGACTAAGGTATGTGCCGTGTGGTATCCGGCTGCATAGAATATACCACCCTCATTTCTTACCGAGGTGTCGTAAAAGGCGACTAAGGTAAGTTGACGTTAGGCAAGCGGCCGGTCGTAAAATACGTAGTCAAATCATATGACAACATGTTTGTAACATGTTGTGCCGACCCCATTTAGACTGGGATAAGGGCAGGAGAATGATGATGATGAGAGTAGGGAACCATAAGCAGGCATTTGAGTGCGAGTGTCCAACAAATAATAACAGAGGGAAGATAAAAGACATACTTTATTAATTTACCTTCATCATCATCATTCTCCTGCCCTTATCCCACTCTAAGTGGAGTCGACACACCATGTTACAAACATGTTGTCACATGATTCGGCTACGTATTTTTCGACCGGTCGCCTGCCTGACGTCAACTTACCTTTGTCGTATTTTACGACCCCTCGGTAAGAAAGAGGGTGGTCTATTCTACTTAACCGGATACCACACGGTGGATCAACTTACCTTAGTAGCCTTTTACAACCGCTCGGTAAGAAATGAAAGTGGTCTATTCCACTCAGCCGGATACCACACGGCGGGTTGACTTACTTTAGTCGCCTTTTACGGCACGTCGGTAAGAAATGAGGGTGGTCTATTCTACTCTGCCGGATAACACACGGCATACTTTATTAATTTATATTATCTTATAAAAATGAATGTCATGTCCTTTATAAGACTCCGAAACGGCTGGACCGATTTTAATTAAATCTTTTCAATTATCCAGCGGATGATCCTGTAAAGGTTGATGGCCCTTGAGCATTTTTTTAACTGTTGAGTTCTGTTTCGAGGGGAATTCGAAGCCAGACTGAGCCACAGTATTGCGTGGCCACACATAAAACAGAGAGATATAGGTAGCCTGGTTTCTCTTTTTTTTCGGTGGGCTCCCCTACTATATGATTCTAAGTGAAAGTACCAAGATTTTTTATAGTTTTCTTCAGAAACAAAGTTATTTTCTTAAATGATAGATATAAACTTTACCTAGGTGCTGCTAAATAATATATATTCGACTGGTCGTTACTCTGCCGGGCATTGTAATCAGCCAGTGAAGTTTTGACGCCACTCTCCAATTTGGATGATTCAAAACGTAACAGTTTACCGATTTCTTCCTAAATAAATAATAATTTATGGTTTGAATACAATAATTTATAGAATTAGGCGTTACTTTGCGGAGATCCATAATACAAAAGTAATAATAAAATTATTTTGCTATAATCCGCGATACAGTAAATAGAAAATATATATAGTGTTTAATGTATAGTGAGACTATCAGTATTTTCATACCCGATACGTGCAGGATTCGTAAAAACACATGCACAAACCTCCACCACTTCCACCACAATACACAAGCACTACACAGGTTCACTATCACAAACTCAACAATCGTTTCGCCCCGCAACCGAAGCATCATCAGGGGATAGACTCCACGACAAAATCGCAAAGCCAAATCAATCATACTATATTATTTATAAAAAATATTAAATAACAACGATTTATTCAAGCAAATGTACTTAATTAAAGAGAAACTGTAAATACAAGGTAGTGATTTTATCCGTCCTTTATGTTTAGATACTCACTATTAGAAAAAAAAATGCCTATTTTTTTCAGAAATGGACTATATTTACGAATATTGACATACAATTTTGTTCATAAAATTGCGACGTATTGAAAAAAGTTAATTTAATTTTTCTTAATCAACCAAATTATTAGAATGAAATATAAATAAAGATTATCACGGATTTATAAATGTACCTTTTCCAGGAGATTTTGATTTGTAACAATGCCTTCCTTAAAGAACAATGAATAATCCTTGTAGAAAGCATCATATCCAACAGGATCCTTGTTAGCCGTGTCAACCATGAATTTGAGGAAGCGATTTGTCAATACAGTACGCAGTTTCCTATGGAATGGCATAAGTTATACGTTTATTTAATTTATAGAATTAGGCGCTACTTTGCGGGGTTCTATAATACGTAAGTAATAGTAAAATAATTTGCTATAAACGATAAAGTAAATAGGAAATAACTAGCTGTGCCAGCGGCTTCGACCGCGTGGAAATCAGCGAGCCACAATTTCTTTCTAGAATTCAAATTTGAAACATAAAAGTAGTTATTGTGAGTTAACCATAAGAGATAGAGACGTGCTGTCGCGACTTATTTGTAGAAGTTTTATAGATCTACAATTCTTTAGTAAATTACTTTAGCGTATCTCTGGTGGTTTACGCAGCGCACGCGACTAAAGCCCCCAGCAAGCAAGTTTTTTAACAACTGCTCGATCTCTTCAACACAATTAACATAATACCGGTATGTACTATTTACTTTAACCATCCGGAAGTATTGCACTATTTTTTGGTGAAAACCGTACAAAAATCCGTTTAGTAGATTTTGAGAAAATCGATTACATACAGACAGCTTTTACGGACTTTGTTTCATAATAAGTATAGATGCTAAATGTAGAGTGGACTATTCGTTTTCATACGTGGAACATGCAGCATTCGTTAAAAACACAAAAGCGATGCAAAGCAATTGCAATTGCTTTGGAATTTTGTCATGGAGTCTATCTCCTGATGATGCTTCGGTTGCGGGACAAAACGATTGTTGAGTTTCTGATAGGGAACGTGTATAGTACTTGTGTATTGTGGTGGCGGCGGTGGAAGTTTGTGCATGTGTTTTTAACGAATGCTGCATGTTTCAGGTATGAAACCGAATAGTCCACTCTACATTTAGCATTATATATATTTTCTATTTACTTAATCGAGGATTATAGCATTTATATTTTACTATAACTTTTGTATACATGTTTGCAATTTCTTTAGTGCATAAATTTAAATTACTAAGAGGTATTTTGTACTGTATTGCTAATTATCAGTATGAATAATAATAAACTATCATTTAAATAGCCCTCGTATTAATTACTTATCGGCCGTGTTCATTACATGTAACGTTATTTTGTACGAATACATTTGTAAGTCGTAGATCCCAAATATTTTAATTTTGAAGACACCAGTATACATATTTATAAGAGTAATTATATATATGTATTCCATATAGATTCCAAAACGGTTGGACCGATTTTAATGAAATTTTCAGAAAACCTTTAGATTGACCCAGCGGATAATCCTGTAAAGTTTGATAGATATTTTCTTTAACTGTAATTATATATCTTTCAATGAAGTCAGGCCAAGCGGGCTAGCTATGCTTGTAATATATAAAAGAATGAAACATACTTTATAGAAAACATATACATTTACCATAGTTTACTTCAATGCCTAATATCTTTTTCTATTCGACGGTAGAAGTGGCCTACCTGAAATTCTATGACCACAACTTGTTCTATACTTTAAAAAAAAGGATATATGTGATTATACTTTAATGTCATCGAAAATATACTTACGCTATTAAGGCGCTATTCTGTAGTAACTCCCTACTAAGATTAAGTGGAATGTCTTCAGAATCAACAACACCTAGGACAAAACAAAAATGGGCAAAAAATAGGTTACTTAATACTTGTGTTATAGGTGATGGACAACTTGGTAACTACATATATAATTTTAAATACATACTAAAATACAAATATACACCCATGGTCGAAAAACCAACAAATTAATTATAGAAATTGTGCGGGAATCGAACACTCGACCCGCGGAGCTGAAGGCAGGGTCACTACCCACTGCGCCAACGGGCAAGATTAATTTGACAGTATATATATCTCGTATTAAAAAAAGTCTACTAATTAATAATTATATATTATTTAAAACAAAATAAAAACTGACCTTTAACAAATCTCAACCATTTCGGTAAGATATTTTCAGCTCTACTCTTAATTAATATTTTCCTAGAGTATAAAGCCACTCCAACATCAGAGTCTCTTGACAACTCAAATAGCCCCGGTTTACCTTCAGGCACATATAGAATGGATCTAATGCTAAGAGGAGCATCAGTCTTGTAGTGGAGGGTGAAGCGTGGTTTATCATAAGAATTGCTTATGAACCTGTAGAACTCTATGTGTTGCTCTGGTGTGACTTCTTTTGATTCCATCAACCATAGTGGCTACAGAGAAAGAAGAATTTATTACAATTTCACATTATATTAGTAATGTTTTTTCATTGATTAATTAGTAATATAACTAAAATGGTAAAAGCTAGGATTAAAAAAAAATATATTATGCAAAAAAATTAATATCTTAAGCCAATGATAGCTTTTAATTTCTGCTGCATATTATCACTCCTTTATTTATTCTAATATTCAATGTATATTTGATATCCATTTTAAATCCCTGAGATTAAGATTTGTGCATACTGTTGTCAATAAATTTCCTTAATAATTTTTACAAAATACTGAAATGCATGGTAAATTGTCATTCCTAGTAATATTTTGTTGTTTGGATTGAAATAGGAATTCCAAACATCAAATTTTTAAAATTAGATAAATATTGGTAACAAAATATAAAATATCAAAATGACAAACCTTAATTGAGTTGATTTGTTCACTGTTCAAAAGGATAGGGCTGCCTATGAAGTTACTGTACTTCATAATTATATCTGAAAGCGAGCAACCATTTTAGTGACATTGTAACTTTCTTGTATTAGTTTAAAAAAATGAAAGCACTAATTATCAGGCTAAGGGAAAAAGGCAGTAGTGATTTCAAGACTTAATTAATTAATTAATAATTTATAGAATAGAAAATATATATAATGTTAAATGTATAGTGGACTATCCGTATTTTCATACCCGATACGTGCAGGATTCGTAAAAACACATGCACAAACCTCCACCACTTCCACCACAATACACAAGCACTACACAGGTTCACTATCACAAACTCAACAATCATTTCAACCCGCAACCAAAGCATCATGAAGTCTTATCTCCTGAATTATTTGAATTAATTAATAAAGTTGATTTCTGCCAAATTAATATTATCTATATTAAATGCACTGGTACCATGATTACATGCCATTTATAACTCTGTTCTATTTTAGTTATTTGGTATGGGTACCTGGGTCTATCTCTGTATTCATTTTTGAGTATTTAATAAAAGTAACTATTTCAAATGAGTAAAAATGCATATAAAAACTAGAGTATATTACATAGAAACAACTAGTTTAGCTATACAAACTTTTTACAGTAGTTTCATCAGCAAATTCTCGACAGTCTGTTTTTAAATGAACAACAATCTTTGTACCAATTGGTATTCCATCTATTTCTTGAATTTCATATGTTCCAGATCTGCAATATATAATAATAATGAATGAAACATTTAAACAAATTTATATTGCTCACTACAGGATTTTAACCATCTAAGAACATATTATACTAAAATGTAAAAATCACATATGTAATCTTATCATTCCTAGTAATATTTAGAAAAAAGTAGTAGAAGCTTTTAACAAACCCATCAGAACTCCATTTATATCCTGGAGAGCCTGCAAAACTGCTTCTTGTGAAGACCTCAATTTTTTCAGCAACCATAAATGCTGAATAAAATCCAACACCAAACTGTCCAATTATAGAACTAGCCTGATCAGCACCTTTTTTCTTTATTTCTTCTATGAAAGATTTAGAACCTGATCGAGCTATTGTGCCCAAATTTTGTACTAATTCATCTTTAGTCATACCAATGCCTGAATCCTTTAAAAATACAAGTTATAATTGGAAATAGTTTCACAAATTAAGTTCTTAATACACAAAAAACAAAAGCAGACACAAAATATCTTAAAATATGGACATAAACATTTTTAATCTTACCTCAAAAATTAATTTCCTATTTTGTTTATCTGTACTTAACTTTATTTCAAGGGCTCTATCAGTGCTTTCTAACTGAGGAAATTCGGGTGATGCACTCACTCGTAAATATCGAAACTTCTCCAAAGCATCACTTGCATTTGAGATTAACTCTCTGATAAACACCTAAAATATTTCTAATTAATTATTTTGTAGCATTTATCGATGACTTAATAAGAATTACAAACCTCCTTGTCGGAATATAAAGATCTAGCCACAATATCTAAAAGCATTCTAGTTTCCGCTTGAAATTCTTTTTTTTCTGTTTTTACATTATCTACAGACTGTTGATCGGTAACAGTACTGTATGCCGATATAAACGTAACTTTTCCTGCAATTTTATATTTTAGTTTAGTAATACAAGTTTAAATAAAATAAAAACATAAAATTACTACAGACATACCATTTAATCTATTAGCTACAAAACTGGTACAGTTTATATGCTTAGACTTATTAATTGCTTGATAGATTAATCTTGAAAGAATTACAGAAGATCCCAATTTTGCTCTAAGTGCGCCTGACATTATAAAAACAGATTTTTATTGTATATTCTGCTAAAAATTCTTAATTGCAATTACTGGCAATTACTATATAATGTTTATTTCTCCTTTTCGCTTCCCCTTTTTTGTAACTCTATTCTTTGATCTTTCAAGCAAGCATACAAGCAAGTGTGGTTATTGTTTTTTTACTTTGACATTTGATAATGGTTTTACGCATGAAGTTTTACCAAATGCCAAATGGTTTGTAATAACCATAGAGTTATTATATTAGAGTAGGGAAGCCATAGGGAAGCCATAGGCAGGCATATCTAAGTGAGACTGTCACAATGAATAATGACAGAGAAGACTGAACTCGTATATTTGTCTAATTACACCTAAAAAGAGTAAGCTTGGGTATGATTGCGATTTGAAAATCATATTCGCACCATGATATGATCAAAGGTGACCACGGTGATCGTGCTGCTATTGTATACACAAACATATGTAGGCCTTATAAGTGTATGCAATGTATAGGATATAAGGATTACATTTGTTTGTATAAGCAATCATTTAGTCCAATAATCGCTGAATCGCTAAAAGCGTATAATAGCAAATAGCAAAAAATGCTATCGGCTATTAATTTATTCAGCTATCACTGGATAAAGTTATTGTTATTACAAACAAACGTAATTCTTAAATCATATTATAATATACGATCTTTATTTCTAGGTTATACTTTCGGTTAGAATAGCGTAAAAGTGTCACATCAACCCGAAATATAGACCATATTGAATCAGATAAAATAATTAGATTTGTTTGTATAACAATAATTTTGGTCAGTTCTAGGTTATACATTCACTTGGAATATCGTAAAAGTGCCACATAACCTCGTTACATATGATTGAATGATAAAATTTCTTTGTAATATTATTTTACTTTTTTATGGAATATTCATGATTTTGTATAGCAATAGCAGTTATCTAAAATGCAATAGCAGATGATGTGAATCATATCACGATCATTAAGTGATTGGTGATTCTGTCATCCCTAATAAAGAGACGGCTAGATACAATCTCTCTTCTACTCTAGTACACTTACAGTAACTCTATGGTGAAAACGGTTCAGAATAGTTCATAGACAAGAAATACTTTAAATTTTATTTCCCTATTTCCAATCGCCTCTAAATTTTTATGTCACTATTTTAGTAATTTTTATGTCACTATTATAGTATTACATTCATAAAAAGATTGGTGTCTCAAATGTGCACAATAATTTTTACCTATAATATAACTACTTTGGTTGCAGTTACAGCACTGTCTTAAAATATTGTTGATTGTGTACCTGTGGTAGCAATCTGCTAAAGTAAGCGTCGCCGTCAGTCAGTTGATGTTTGAGAACTTGAAAGTGTCGTGTGTGTTCTTGGGACTAAACAAACTGAACTTTATAGTTATTTTTTAAATTAAAGAAAAAATAATTCAACTTTCCTGTATTTTATAATTTCTTGTATCTTCCATTTTAACGAGTTCATATTATACAGCTAAACGCTGTACACGTAAGATATTCTTCCTACGAATGATTGTGCTGTGACTTCATAACTTGTTCTGTTCCAAAACATTCGTTTTAGTCGGTGTATAAATAATTTAGAACGTTCATTGCGTATATTAATGGATAATTTGTATTCTTATTAAGTTACGCAAGGTTTAAAAGTAAAACATTGGAGTGGTTGGGGTATATTCAGTGTCAATATGAAAAATGTGCTTCGAGTGTTCAGGACGAACTCTAAATATTTTCTAATTGTGTTATCTGATTTGCGGTGCAGTACTTGAAAACTGGACAAAAGTTTTTAAAAGATCGTAATGAGATTATGGTGTTCTTGAGAACTGAGTGGAAGAATTGATAAGGGAGTGAGAATGAGGGGGCAGAGGTGAAGTGGCCAGCAATCACCGTGGAGCATCTCGTTGGAGGCGGTGGCGCGGGCGGCTTGCTGCCCGGCGCCTCGCCTGCCCAACATCCACCTAATATGCTACAGCCAATGGAAGAGATGAATCTTCCACCGAAACGCCAAGCTGTTGTTGACAGACTAAGGTAACTACAATTCCATTCTTTCTTCCTTAACATATATAGATGTAACCATTTATTTTAACTATGCTACATAACTAACACCATCTACTAAAGACTTCATGTGTGGATTTCAATAGTGAAATAAAAAGTAGCTTATATCAGCCCATCATCTGTCTCTATACCAAAACGCCTAAATTGATCCATTGCTCCTGTTGGAAGAAGAGAAAGCTATATGACACCCTTGTAATGATAAATAACTATCTGATATAGTCATTACAATAAAATCAAATTTTCTTCAAAGTTGTGCCAATCTGAAGGTAGTGGGAGAGTCAATACAATCTACCACCATATCTCCTCTCCATACTGTTGTAGATAAATTCTAACCCTTATTACTCAAAATTTGAGGTTTACTTACTCATGAATGATTTATTATTATTTACAAAAACTTCTTGTAATGGATGAGAAAATTTGTTAAATAAAATAGTTAAATTGTTTTTTTTTATTTAATTATAAATGATATATATACAAAAAAAAAATTTTTTACTATTATAATTCTTACAAAACATAAAATATGCATAAATGTGAAGCTGTAATTTTAAAATATGTGAATTAATTAACTATTTATTTAACTATTCACTTCAAAAAGAAGATTTAATTTTTTTTTATTTTCATGCTTGGTATTTGGAACTAGTAATTAGGAATTAGTATAAAGCAATAATGTGTAGTTTTAAATTTTGTGTCCATATTTTTTGAGAAAAATCTCAAAATTTTGTAATTACTTGTAAAGTGACTTTATTTTGTAAATGTAATATGTCAATTACATTATGAAATTACATATAACGTGAAATACATTATCATTTAGTCACTTGTAATGATTTCATAATTTTTTAACATTTACACAAGAGTTAAAATACAACTCCATCAGAGCACTGATAAGATATGTATATAATTTTAGTTACTCTGATGTAGTAAGTTTATATATTTATTTATTTTTAAAGGAAATAAACTACTATAATAACAACTTAAACTTATGTGGCCAACAAAAATAAATGTTCACATTTATACTAATGGTTCATAAAGCCACTTGAATGTGAATGTGATCTATGAATGATTTAGTTATTGTTGTCCACAATTTTCTTTACTGTGTCTGAGATAAAATAATATAATTAGGCATAGGTTTATATTTCATATACATAAAATCATTTGACATAAATTCTAAATTGACAAAAAATATGGATCTTTAAAGCTTCCACTTTGTCCCCGCTATGATGAGATGGTTTCCAGGTTGTAGGTTTACCAATTTGTTTCTTTTTTACCAGGACATAACTTTTAATTTAAAAGTGATTATAGAGTGAATTTGTTATAATCTGCAGTAAAAATAAATAGTGCTAAATGCACAGCTGTCATACTGCATACCAGCAATATTATTAAATAATTTGCAAAGGGGGTTTTCTGTTGCCCATTCCTTAATAATCTCGCCAAAACACCATACCATAATGATAAATAAATAAATTGACCATTAAAATATGTATAAAATTATAAAAATAAGTATTTGCATTGTAAGAAAATAAACTCTAAGACTAAAGTACAAATTGGTTACATTTTTTCCCATAGTTTCCCAGCATAAATAGTTTTAAAAAAGTAATAATAGAATTATTTTGCTATAATCTGCGATATAGTAAATAGAAAAAATATATAGTGCTAAATGTATAGTGGACTATACGTTTTTTCATACCCGTTACATGCAGGATTCGTAAAAACATATGCACAAACCTCCACCACTTCCACCACAATACACAAGCACTACACAGGTTCACTATCACAAACTCAACAATCGTTTCGCCCCGCAACCGAAGCATCATCAGGAGATAGACTCCACGACGAAATCGCAAAGCTTTGCGATTTTGTCGTGGAGATAGTCCACTATACATTTAGCACTATATATTTTTTCTATTTACTATATCGCGGATTATAGCAAAATAATTCTATTATTACTTTTGTATTATGGATCTCCGCAAAGTAACGCCTAATTCTATAAATTATATAAATAGTTTTATTTTCATTTTTTAAATTTAATCATACATAATGAAAATCATTTTTTAACTTGATTTATTTTAATCATGATTCTATTTTAAGTAATTTTATTTATTTCTTGTCAAAGATCAACTGACAGATATATTAATACAAGAGAACATAGTTTTTTAGTTCATATTTGACACAAAAATTCGATTATATATCTGTTGTAACTTTTTAAAAATGAATTGTGCTACCATTATTGTTTTGAATAGTTCAGTATTTGTTCACTCCTTAAAGGAAATATGTTGAATCGCCACCCTTTAAAATCATTAGGACTTTAGCGTTACCTCGATCTCTATGGCGGTATAATTACCGCCATAGAGTTACCGGCATACCGCCGTTGTAATCAACGTGACGAACATCGGTGTCCACCGAAGACGGTAGTATGTTGACCCTTATAAAAAACTTTTAAATGTGTGTGGCATAGTGCTAGACACAATAAGCTTTGTAAAATTTATGAGATAAGTTTGAACAATACCTAAATCTCGTATAGAGTAAACCAGTTCAGAACGTAATTATTAAGCCAAAGAAGGCTTCATTATTTTTGCTGAATAAATAAATTATATGGGACAATAAAACACTTGGCTGTTCATCTCAAAAGTAAGTAACTTAATACTTGTGTTATGGGTGCCAGTCAAATTCAAATTCAAATTCAAAATATTCTTTATTCAAATAAACTGTAAACAAGTGCTTTTGAATCGTCGACTCTATTGCTGGTTCGGAAAGCCGTCCTACCGAGAAGAGCCAGCAAGAAACTCGGTGGAGCTCTTTTAAAAAAGAAGATTCTTAATACTAATTACATTTTGTTATAGCTATCCTGCACAAGGTCAAAGAGCAGCTATATCCACGCATTCTTATCAGCAATGTAAGCCTCCATGGTATAATAGGCTTTCTGTATCAGCCTCTTTTTAACAGTATTTTTAAATTGCTGTAATGGCAAAGTTAAAATTGGTCAATTGATCAATATATACATACATATAATTTTAAACACATATATACAACCAGACGCGAAGAATCAACAAATTGTTTTTAGAAAATGTTAGCCTTCGGTGAGAATCGGATACATGACCCGCGGAGCTGAAGGCAGGGTCACTGCCAACTGCGCCAACGGGCCAGACAATTAATATTTAAATAATAAATATATTCAATATTAAATAATGAAAAATAATCAATATTTACTAAGTTTTATTTTTGATCTTAGGTAAATTAGATAAAAAAATATATGTATGTAAAATTATTGAGTATAGAAACTTTCATGCGACTAGCTTGTTCTAGATAGTCTAGGTGTTGGCACTAGCGTCGATAAACTCAAGGAGAACAGACTAAGGCGGTTCGGACATGCGCGTAAAACTTCCTGTTGTATCGGTGAAATCATCGTATATGTTCTTTAATTTATAAAAAAAATTAAAAATGTTAAGACTTACCACGTAATACAAAATGTTAAAGTAACTATTATTATGATATCGATTCACTTTTGACACTTCACACAATTTATTAATTCCTCTTAAATGAGTGGGTTTAAAAAATAAATAGCGCGCAGTTGAATATTCTCTGTTGTAGTAATCTGCAAGCATATTTTTTGTTCTCAATAATGTTAAAATATAAAAATAACTGCCTAGATCTCAAGAAATAAGGTCATAATCATATTAGAAAGGACTAAATGTATTCAAAAATTAAATTTAGGATACTTTTAATTTTTATATATAAATTGGACAACCCCTAAATTCACTTTCATAATTAGCGTTGCGGATGCGTTTTGCCACTACCACCAAAACTCAGCTTTAATCAGCATTTCTATTTTGCGCAATTTGATTACGAATACGAAGTGGCTATATTGAAAAAGAGTAAGTTAACTTCTCTGTAGTATTACAAAGGAGTCAAAGGCAATTTTTTTAAAAGAAGCCACAAAGTACATAATTAAGACCTTATCTATAGAGGTCTGTTGAGTATATAAGTACAGTACGTATGTCTCCACTCTCGACTCTCGCCTACGTCGCGGAGAAAGTGGAATAATGCGAAATGTTTATTAGAACTGGGCCTTGTATATGATTTGCAACATACTCAATGCAAATTGAAAATAATTCACGGCCATTTAAGAATACCAATAAATTAGTTACCGTAAAAGTTTGTTGTAGATATATCCTATTCAATGATAGAATAATGATAGAGTTAAATTAAAAATTGCACTGGATCGCTGTCTAGAACAACTTCGAAATTTGATTTAAAATAATTAAATATTAAATATATTTACATTTTAACCCTTTTATATTAATCAAAATACGAAAGATAAAAAAAAATTACGATGAGTCGAAATAAAAAATTATTCATAGTAAAAACAAATAGTGCATAATATTTTAATTGCGAATGTTTGTTTGTCTGTTTGCTACACTTTAACATTTAAATTCTAATCCGTTTGCGTATTATTAATGAAAATTGGTTCAAATGTAGCTTATATACCGCGCATATAAGATTAAAAAAATCCCTTCTTATCCTTCTAGAACAGGAACAAAACCCATATAAACAAAAATGGGTCTATATTTTACATATTACATTACATATGACCCAAACGAAGTCGTAGGCACAACTAGAAGTATATGAATGTGAGTAATATTTATAGAGTTTATTAAACTGAAAAGTAGATGATAATTATACCATTCTTACATTTCTTTTGTAATAAATCAGCTATTTTCATTATAATCAACTTCATCTATATTAATTTGAATGCGGCAATACGTTCAATGTGCTGGCTACGTATCTGTATTTACATAAACAAACGCAAGGTAAATTGTACCTTGTCTTGATATAAGCAACACAGACTTTGTTTACACGGCGATAATATTGTCGAATGTTCTTAAAAAAACACGAAAAAATAGGGCAGGTGTTGAGGGGAACCTGAAGGAGCGATACGGCGTCAGTGACGGCGTGACATACAATCGGGACTTATCGGAGGCGTTGTTTGCGTTGCGCGACAGACGTGCCGCTGGTCAATGAACTAAACAAAAACACCTACAACTTACAGAGTGCGTTGTGCTTTATATTGCCACACTTCCAAATACTTCCCATATTTTGTATATCTCTGTTCGTGAGAATTTAAACTCTATTTCTGGGATTCCTCTTAGAACAATGATCGGTGTAAGACAATGAAAATTCATTAAAGTGTAATGAATTTTCATTGTCTTACACCGAGGTGTTCATGTAATATGAACTAAAATGTTATTTAAATATTTTTAAGGCCATAAGTTCTTTTGTTTATTAATATAAATTATAATATTTATTCAAGTTAAAAATAAAAATTATATGTATTAAATAGTCGGTAAAATTGATTTCGTATATGGCAACTCTGAAATGTATGAGCACACACGGCCGGCGCCCTCCAGTTATCCTGCGCCGCCTGATGCATTGAAATCGTCCTTTAATTAAACTTGAAGCGAACGATAAGATTATTTCGAGGGTTATATGGACGATGGCAATCAAAAGTAAAAAATTCAGAAGATACCATAACTATGTTCATTTGTGTTTCCAATTATACTATTAGTTAAATATTATTATATTTTGATATAAATATTTGACTAACTGATCCGCTTTCATTTTACGAGAACTTCTAAGATATTAACCAAAATTATATGGTGTAAGGGCTTATTTAGCTATAAAAACTACCTCACACAGTTTAATTACGATAAACTTAGACTTGGTAAAGTTTAATATATATTTGAGAGAAAGTAGTTTAATGGATTTAAACTGGTTGTAGTTGGTAACATTAACTTCCCCGGATAATATGGTAAAGTGACAGTGTGCTACTTGTGACAGGGAAAGCGCTTCTAAAAACTATCTACTGCATACAGCTCTAATATCGAATAGTCGCTAAACATTTCAACCAATTTAAATTGTATTTTAAATTACAATATTGGTGTTAAGATATCTTGTCCAGACTATGAACTCAAAATAATATATCGTCTTTTCTTAAGTACTCTGTTAATGGTCAAAAGTTATGAGATAAAATGCAGTCCGATTTGATTCATATTGTATCAACGCAGTCATCATTAATTTGCAGTCGTGGTACCGCTAATGCGATGGAAACGCGCTACTTTAGTTTTTTACACCAGAATAGTACATAGAACTGTAAACACAAAGCAGTACGGTATTGTTAATTTGTTCGTATAGCCAAATAATTTCAGATTTATACTTTAGCTATTCTTTTAACCCATCCCCCTTACCTGATATAAGTTATTGTTGACATTACGTCAAGTACCGGCCGGTTCTCGCCTCACTTCTGAGGGCGTGATGACTAATCACAGTCATAACAGAACCCTTCACTGGCCTGTCTGTGGCCCTAGACTGGCTTGCTGGCCGTGGAGCTGAAGACGGGGTTGGCAGTGACCCTGCCTTCAGCTCCACGGGTAGCGGGTTCGATTCCCGCCGAGTAACAGCATTTTCTAAAAACATTTCTAAAATTTGTCGGTTCTTCGACTTTAGGTATATATTTTTATTTAATTATGTGCTTAATATTGTATATGTTTATTAATATTTGCCAGTTGTCTGTCACCAGTATATAACACAAGTATTAAGTTACTTAGTTCGGGAACAGATAGTCGTGTATGTAAATGTCTCATATATTTATATTCACTAATGTTGCCGTAAGCCGTGGTCTGGCCTCGAAGGAGGCAATTCTTAGGACGATGTTCCTCAACGTTCGTAGACTTTCTGCGCTCTTCTCTCCTTCACTATGCTTCCGCGCTCGCCCGTGGCCCCTGGTGACGCGTAGCTTGTAGAACTAACAGTATATAGTTAGTTCGAATTAAAAATGCGCAGAGTCCGTAAAATATAACATTTTCTTTTATATGTGCCAATCGTCGCACCTGGATTAGCTATAAGTGTGTGCCAGCTGATATCGTTGAAATTTCGTATGACGTATTCACCGCCGATACAAACTGGTTATGTAATTACTACAAATCGAAAAGATTACCTAACTATGTACATGATGCGGTGAATGAATATGCTATTATTATTGTTACGATCAAGCGAAAGTAAAGCATTTGAATTAATTGTACATATTTACGCTAATTGTATATAAATTATTATGAAGACTAGTAATTTTTTTTTGAGCTTTCGGAATATATGTAATTCACCAACATTAGAACATCCATATTTTTCATTTTATCTCCAATAAATATATTAATATAATTAATACGAAATTACCATAAAAATCTGAAAGCACGCTTTATGTCAAGTGTACATTTTGAAAATTTGTTCAGTATTTTCGCAGTATTTTGTCTGTTAATGTCAGGAATACAATAATAAGAACAGATATGAAAGAATATTCACAGAGCGAAAAAAAAATTCTTTGTTAGATACAAAGTATGGAAGTTTAAAAATAGAATTAATATGTAAATTTAATTATTATATAAATAAAAAACGCATTATTTTCGAACGTTTGTCAGAATATAGTAAAAATGATTTAAAGATATTTTTGTTTTTCTTCAACCGAGACAAAGTATACAGTTCCACTTTTGTTTATACACTCTCTTCAATTTTTTTAAATCCATCTAGGTATATCTATACTTATTATAAAACAAAGTCCCTAAAAGCTGTCTGTCTGTATGTAATCGATTTTCTCAAAATGTACTGACTAGATTTTTGTACGGTTTTTACTAAAAGATTCTTCCGGAAGGTTTAGGTTAATAGTACATTACGATTTTACGTAAATTGTGTTGTGGAGGTAGCGTGGTTATAAAAAAAACTCGCCTGCTGGGAGATTAAATCGCGTGGGCTGCGTAAACCAGCAGAGATACACTAAAGTAATGTACTAGAGAATTATAGATCTACCTAAATACCATTAAAAAGTCCGCGACAGCATGTTTCTATCTCTTATGGTTAAATGTCGATAATCTACTTTTGTGTCTTCTGTGACACACTGATTTCTACGCGGGTGAAGCCGCAAGCATAGCTAGTTTATTATAAAACAAAGTCCCCAAAAGCTGTCTGTCTGTATGTGATCGATTTTCTCTAAAACTACTGAACGGATTTTTGTACAGTTTTAAAAGATTAGTTGTGCAACTCTTCCGGAAGGTTTAGGTTATAGTAATATTACCGTTTTTTGTAAATTGTGTTAAAGAAGTCGCGTGGTTGTAAAAAATCTCGCCTGCTGGGGGCTTTACTCGCATGAGCCGCGTAAACCAGCAGCGATACACTAAAGTAATGTATAAGATAATTGTAGATCTATAAAAAAACTAAGCAGTAGCATGTCTCTATCTCTTCTGGTTAACTAATAATAACCACTTTTATGTTGAATTCGGGAAAATTTTGTGAATTCCACGAGGGCGTAGACGCTAGCGCAGCTAGTAATTTTATATTAAATTATTACGTTATTTGGTGGTTCCTATTTTATTTTATTTTAAAAACATTTTGTTACTTCTACCATTTGTGATACTTTAGAAATCTACAGATAAGAACATGGTATAGGTACTGGCCCACTGTCGCAGTTGGCAATGACTCTGCCTTCAAAACCGCGGGTTTGCGAGTTCGATACCCGCCGAGCGCTAACATTTTCTAAAAAATATTTTTGGTTCTTCACCTGGGTATATTTAAGTATGTGTTTAAAATTATATATCTATATGTTAACAGTTGTCTGTCACCCATAACCTAAGTACATATTAAGTTGCTTTGGGGACGGACAGTGTGCCTAATGGTCTCATATATTTATTTACTATTAAATTTTCTTTTTTAAATATATAATACCATAGAAATCCTATATAGACATATTATAGAGCTGTGATAGCCCAGCGGTGAGACCGTGCGACTCTTTCTAGGGGAACACGAGTTCAAACCCGGGCAGGCACCAATGAGTTTTTCTATTAAAACTCACGTGTCTAATTGATAATTGCAATTAATCACACGCTTTTCGGTGAAGGAAAACATCGTGAGGAAACCTGCATATCTCTAGAGAATTCTGGAGATATGTGTAACCTACCAATCCGTATTGGAGCTTCGTGGTAGGTCTTAGCTGCAACCCTTCTCTCCAGAAACGGAGAGGGGAGGCCTATTCCCAGCAGTGTGATTGTAACGGCTGCTACTTTTTGCTATAGAAATCCATAGAAAAGGACATAGTATTGGTAAATTGGGTTTAACAAATATAACACTTATAATGAAGCAGTGAGAATTACGAGGGCAAATCACCTTGAACCCTTCACTGTTTGGTAACAGAGCTGACGAATATTGAAAAGCTTGTAGTGATATTTTTTTTGTAAACGAAGTGTCCGCATTAACATTTGTTCAAGGTGACCGCTGCGAGTTGCGGCTGACTGAGCATCGACATTGGGTAGCGTATTGTTTGCTACACCTTCATGTGCCTCATCTAATTCCGAAGACTGCCAACGCAGTTATCTTGGTTAAATGTGTAATTACTTAAATGAACATAAAAAAATATTCAACCTAACATCGTGCATTTCAAAGTCGAAGCAATCCTTTTAACTTAAAAGAATAGATGTAGGGTTGTAACTTATATTTACTTTTTAAGATTAAAATCGTTGAGACCATTAAGTAAAGTTATAAAATTAAAAAATTATGTAATTAATAAGTATAAGTAAGCAGTTGGCTTATAAAATGTAGTGTTAAATTCCTTATTAAATCTAAACTAATATATCTATACTAATATATAAAGCTGAAGAGTTTGTTTGTTTGTTTGTTTGTTTGTTTGTTTGTTTGATTGATTGATTGAATGCTTGAACGCGCTAATCTCAGGAACTACTGGACTGATTTAAAAAATTCTTTGACTGTAAGATATTCCATTTATCGTGGAAGGCTATAGGTTACATAGCATCACGCTAAGATGAATGGGAGAGGAGCAGCAATAAAAAATATCGTGAAAACGCCAAAACTTAAGTAAACGGTCAAAGTTTTTAAAAAAATATGTATTACAAAATTGTTCCCCTCTAACCGTTCTTACTAAAAGTCCGCGAGAGCATATGTCTAGCTTTTAAGATTAACCCACTTTAACCATAATTAATATGTGTTATGGTTTACTCAAATAATAATTCTGCAGTCTACGCGAACGAAGTTGCGCTTAAAAGCTAGTAATATAGTTATAAATTCCACACAATTTGTAAGTTTATTAATTTAATCTAAGTTTTTTTTGTATGCAAGTTTAATGGTGTTTCAATTGATGGAATTGTACACACCTATGTTTAACTTTTGTATGTCGTAAACGACAGTTTAAAGTTTGCTACAATTCTTACGCGTAAGTGTTAACCATAATTCATATTACGTTATAATTCTAATTTTGTTATGTAATTTATGAACTCGGTAACAATTTTTTGGATAAAGTTCCTGTTTCTACTAACTTTTCCCGAAACTGAAACCTTACAATGTTTGTTTTAATTGAAGTTGTTCGCAGTCTGTTTGAAAAGTGAAAAACAGTCGAGTTTAAAATTTCAAGTTTGTAGTAATTTGTTACTAATGTTACTTAATAACTGCTTTAATATTACGATGTTTGCATTTTTTATTTATTATTTACTTAGTATGTTATATATGTCATTAGATAGAGAAACATAACCATATCGTCATCAACACAGTTTTTGCGTGGACAGTCTCAAAATGAAATGAAATGAAATGGAAATGAAATGAAAAAATATTTATTCAGGCTATATACAAGATAAAATACTAAACTAAAAAAAACTAATCTAAATAACTAATTAAAATATCTAGTACATAGCTCTGAAAAGGCTTCATCTCAGTATTAGCTGAATGTCGAAATTTAGACATTCAGCACTGATTTTCAGATGAAGCCCAACAGATCATGTCACGGACATACACTATAATTATATATTAAACCTACCATATTTATATATTAAAACTAACCTAATCCACTATATCTACTTATTGACATTACAGTCTCCTAACTATTAATATATACTATTACTATATACTATACATATTACTATTACTATTTTATTATTGTTAATTATTATAGGATTATAACATAATTAAACACTAAAATTAAAAATTAAAAAACAAATACTACTTACAATAAACACGTTTATGCTGGGTAAACATTTAGAGAAAATGTACGTCTAATTTTTTTCTCAAGTATATTCTTTAAAGACACAAAATGGACAATGTATTTTAAATATTTGTCTGTGATCTGTATTATTCGTGAATATTTACTTTGTGTTTTTATTACTCGCAAGTTTAGTTGTTAAAGATGTTATAAAGTGCAAAAGTTGAAGATTAACTGCAATACGTACAACTTATAATCTATCATACAATGACATACTTTAGCATTCTATCACCAAGGCTGTAGATAGTGTACTAATCTGAATTTTAAATACATATTAGAATAAAGATGTTATCCAATAAAAAATCTTACTAGGATCCTATTGCGAATATCAAAGTTGAAACTCATCGTTGATAAACAGAATATGTGTTAAACAGTGGAAAGTACACAAGTGTGCTTCTGATAAAATATCTACAAATTTTTGCAAGCCTAAAAGTTTTCACATCGCCCAAGTCTTGTTAAAAAAACCTTCTGTTCATCGTGCTTACATTAAATTGTTTAAATGATTTTTAGAAGCAGGCGTTACTTTGCGGAATTCCATATTACATGCACTATAATAGAACTACCTTGCTATAATCCGCACGCGTTAAGCGAATGCATGCAAAGCCAATGTGTATGAAGCAGGCAAAAATTTACGCACCTTACACATGCAGGACAAGTCACCACATGCACCCCAAGGCGTCTCCACCGGCAAAAACGCACACAAGCAGAACATACAACCACCACCACAATCTTGACGATCGTTTCGCTCCGAAACCGAAGCATCATCAGGAGGATAGGCTCCACGACAAAAATCGCAATGCGTCAAATTTATCGTGGAGCCTATCCTCCTGATGATGCTTCGGTTTCGGAGCAAAACGATCGTCGAGATTTGTGGTGGTGGTTGTTTGTTCTGCTTTTGTGCGTTGCTGTTGGTGGAGGCGCCTTGGGGTGCATGTGGTGACTTGTCCTGCATGTGTAAGGTGCGTAAATATTTGCCTGCTTCATACGCATTGGCTTTTTATGCATTCGCTTAACCCGTGCGGATTATAGCAAGGTAGTTCTGTTATAGTGCATGTATTAAGTTGTTTATTTAAAAAGTCACGACTCTTAGTCATTCTTTAAGGAGTACAGAATTGGCGCTCGTCATTGAAGTTCACGCAGATGAAGTTACGGGCAGAAGCTACATACAACATAAAATAATTATTAAATCAACACAACAATTTTGAACACATTAAAAGCAAAAAAATTACTGCTGTAGTTGGATTGCGAAAACCAGTTTACATTCATTACATAAATTTATTATCTGATCTTATTGTTATATATGACAAGGCCTGATTTAGAGCCAAATCTCATAACCAATATATGAAAATATTAAGAAGAACGATATAGTGTATGTATATTTTATTCGCAGGCGGAGAATAGAGACGTATCGAAGACGGCAATCAGAATGCGTGCCGAGATTTGATCAGTCTTTTACCGGAGCCTGCGAGCAGCAGAATCTGGAAACAAGCGCCCTACAGAAGCGGTTCCTAGAAGGCAAAGCCAAACGGCAAGCTAAGAAGACGGAGCGAAAACCAGACCTGCCCGCTATCAGCAGTAATCTGCACAGTAGCGTGCATGTGAGCTGTGTGAGCTATTTTATGTACTTTTTTATTAAATAAGTTTACAACTTAAGTATGACGATATAAGTAAATGACCTTGGACATTTCAAATTTCATAAGCGACATATCTTCTACGTTATCATATTCTTACATCGGGGACTGCTTCATATTAATGCTGTTGGCGTAAACTGAATTTCTGCTTGAAATATAAAGATCGTTATTATTGCAATTAAAAACAAATAACTATTGGTGAAGCACACGCGATACGTGGTAAAAAAGGCTGTTATAGCCTAGCGGTGAGACCGTGCGACTCTCTAGAGACGACATAGGTTCAAACCCCGAGTAGGCACCAATGAGTTTTTCTATTAAAACTTATGTGTCTAATTGATAATTGCAATTTATCACACGCTTTTCGGTGAAGGAAAACATCGTGAGGAAACCTGCATATCTCTAGAGAATTCTAGGGATATGTGCAACCTACCAACTCACATTGGAGCAGCGTGGTAGGTCTTAGCTCCAATCCTTCTCTCCAAAAACGGAGAGAGGAGGCCTTAGCCCAGCAGTGGGCATAGTAACAGGCTGTTACTTTTTTTTTTAACTATATGTCATTGTTTGAATTAAAAACAAATACTACCAGCGCTGTCATTTGTGTACAATCTGTGTATTAATGTATCTGGTGTACGTTTAGGCTCAAGTAATATACAACATAACTGACCGCTAGGTTCATTTGAATGTCATCTTGAATACTTGACATCATGTATCCTTTGATTTCGTACAAATAATAACCGATATGTAACACAACAATAAATTGTGTTGCCAAAAATGAAACCTTTGTCAGAATTTTAAATTTTTTTGCCGGTTAGATGATGTCATCAATGTTTTAGAAGGATCTTTATACATTCCCTTCACCTCACTGTAGCAACCTTGCAAGTAACCAATCCCTAACGCGACGTGCCTTATTCTACTTACATTACGTATGTTACAGTGATCGATTGCATATAACCTTGCTGCTGAAGTTCTTTTGTTATGACGTCGGTTTCACGATTCGAGCACCACACTTAAGTAACATCCCGCCGACAGTGCGTTCCTGTTATATTGTATACCTCTTAGTGTTTAGACACAGCAATTTGATATACTTTTTCAGCTTATAGTACAAAAAAAAACAAAGGTTTTTTAAATATTTATGATTAATATTTTAGCAATATCAGACTTTATATTGATACAAATTATATACAACATATATACCTCAACTGTAAATTATTCTCTGAAAATAAGTGTGAAAATAAGTTAATCAATTATAGCGCGACAATTATTAAAAAAAATCCATTTAATATTATTCGAGTAAAATCAAAACAGTTCTACCGTTTTGAGCCTTTATCCCATACAGTAAAAACCTTATTTTAATAAATGATATAATTATTTTTATTCCAGTCTTGATTTGTTCAAATTAGCGCTATGGTTACTCTATTATCCGACACAATGAGTTTTTTGCTAGCAAGTGTTTATACAATATAATGGAGTTTTTCTTACTTAATTTAATAAAATTGTAGAAACAAAGGAAATTTATCATCATAATATAATATACACATATTCACGTGTTCGATGCTGAAAAGGCAGCTATTACTTTTCTATGATAACTAATCCATGGTTCGTTCTTTATATTTATCTATATAATGTCTTCAAGTGATCTTGTCAACTGCATTTTAATAGTTTTAATTATTACTTGATGAATATTTTAATAGAGAGGTCTCTGTTCCATTAAACATTGATATTAGTTAGACATGTTATAACAGCTTTCACTGCAATTGTTATTTGAAGCTCTCTCGACGAGTGACTCAAAATATTTTCAACTTTCTTGTACTTGTCTTATATGCACAAAATTCGTCGTTATTTCTTTAGTAATGTGTAAGTAAATATCTTAAAAATAAGAAATAAGAAAAGTCAATTAGCGGATCAGCAACCGTTATATTGTAATTTTGATTTTTCATGAAGGGGATTACGAAATTTTTGCATATTTTTTTCTCGTTTGATATCGGGGTTGGAATTTTTTATATTTATTTTTAGTAGGCCTAGTAACAACAAATTTGTTATAAATAAGAAAATTTTAAGGGTAAATATTTAGCTTATACGTATATTGATTGTTATTTAACAATAAAACTCTTAAAGAGTACGACGAGAAAAGATTACGACATTTGAATTCTAAATTTTTAAAATATTTTCATTTCTCGCTTTTACAACTTTTTTTTAATACTAAAATACTTTCATTTATTGCGTATTATACCGTTTACTTTCGTATTACTTGCGTTTACTTGCGTATTATACCGTTCAATATACTTTGAACGGTATAATACGTTGTAGTATAACGAAATAATGACAGGTGGTAGAGTATCGTGCAAGATAATTGTTAGGCAGCACGTGCTGCAGGGACACGATGAATCGCGCCCGGATGTAACCCGATGTCAATTGACTTGACCCCTGCCATCGCTTCCCGTGCCTCATTCAGTTTGTCAACACAGTATAAAGAAAACAGTACCATGATATCTGTACAAATACAAAGAAACTGGTGATAGATATTACTAATCAACTATGAGAATATTGATGTCTTTATCGATTAATGAAATATATATTATTTGGTAAACTTGGAAGTTAATGAAGATGTACTTAATTAATTGATTAATTAAGCTGATAAAATTATATCGCGTGTAAACCAGTTTGTATTCTGTAGCGAACAATACAAACTGAAAGAACAATCGATACCTAAGACTTATATTATTTCTTCCGTATTAGTAGATTTGAAACTTTCGCGATTCATACTTAATAATATGTAAAAATACGAGTCATTTTGTGACCACGGCGGATGCAACTCTGCCGAAATGTCGAACTCCGTCGATCAAAGGTAACTCGATTTAGTCTCGATATGACCCGTATTTTTTCATATTCTTCCGTATTGTTTTTTATTTACCCTATTTTTTGACACTTTACATCAATTTTCCCTAACGTGGCGCCCACGCCCTATAGGGGGTCAATTTGATTGTTAAGTGCAATTCGAAAATGGATTGACGCGAGCTTAATAAACCTTTCGCTCCGTGCTATTTAAATGAAAGCAAATTCTTCTTCCTAAGAAGCCAAACAAAGGTAGAATTAGAGATATTATCGTTTAATTACTAATTTTTTTATTGATTGATAGAGAAGTAGTTTGTTGATTGCCTAATTACTATTGTGGTTTCAATTATCGGTTGTTAGATATACAATCATAGACAAGTCTTAAAATATTGCGTGACTTCTCGAGGGGAGAAAGCTGAAATTTTATACAATGCTGTTGAAAAAAAAAACGTAAATTTTACCTTCTTATTTTTAAATCATACAAAACTTTTTATAAATCTCCATTTATTCAATCGTCTGTTGTCTAATCCTTTATCACTCAAGAATTCAGTGACTTTCAAAACAAGCTAATGAATTGAAGTGTATATTTTTATTAATATCTTTTTCCTATGTAACAGGTAGCTCCAATAATTATTTTATATTCAGTAATGAAACTGTCATGCATTGAGATCTGATTTTAGAAGGAATTAGAAATAAGTCCTCGCCCAATGACTTTGTAAAAGCTATTTGTAAAAGTTTTAAATTAAATGTAAGAAATGGGATTATACGTAAAGTATATTTTTAAAATTAAAGATTATTTGAATGATAAAAATGCCTGGATTTGAAAATCCTTTCAGCTCCATACAGGACTGCGGTTTAATAATGTAAAATTGAAAATGTTTAAAAGATTGACCGCCGAGTTTCTTTCTGGTTCTTCTCAGTAAGAGCAAGATTCCTAACTTGTAGCTTCATTAATCTAATTTTATTGATAAAGAGTGTATTAGTGTGTTTTCTCTATCCATGTCTCAACTGGTCTGAGAATCAAGTCTGATTATTTCGATCGAATCGGACCGAATTAACCGTTACCAATTTACGAATCCAATTATGGGTACTTGGATCTTATTGTTAAGCAGATTAGCTGCTTGATAGAGCTGCGCAGTGGGGTTGTGCAAACTACGCGGTTTCACAACTATCGCCTCGTATTGTCTCATGCCGTTCACTGCGATGACCTCCGAGACACTACACTTTCTTGTCTTATCGCTCTAAAGTTTTAAGGTAATGGTGAATAATATATTCACGATCTTCGAATGTATTTAAAATCTCCGACTAATAAAATAATCTTGTAATTCTTGTAAACGTATTTATGTAATTATAAATAACGTTCCACTTTACTTGAGGTTGCAATTAAAACGCCAGTGATTGAATGTTATGATCACCTTCACGTGATTACAACACAACAATGCGTGATTGTTATAAGATATGGTCTAACATATCTTTATTATAAAAATTTAGCTTGCCACATTTATGACACTGAAAATGTTGCTTATAATCACACAATAGTTATTATTTTAGCAAGAAATATCTATACTTATTATAAAACAAAGTCCCAAAAAGCTGTCTGTCTGTATGTAATCGATTTTCTCAAAATCTTTTAAACGGATTTTTGTACGGTTTTCAATAAAAGATACGCTAAACTAATGTACTAGAGAATTGTAGATCTATAAAATACTACAAAAATTCGCGACGACATGTCTCTATCTCACAGTAACTACTTTTACGTTCAAAATCTCAATTTGGATTTTTTTTGTGACAACTGATTTCGACGCGGGCGAAGCCGCTGGCACAGCTACTTAATAGATATATAAAATATTTATGTGGTGTTACGAATAACCAATTTTGGTTAAATTGTTTTCAAATCTCTTTGATAGTTTCATTTATTTCGATTCAAAAGCACTTGTTTACAAGTTTACTTGAATAAAGAATATTTTGAATTTTGAATTTGAATATATACAAATAATGATATAACGCAATGTATTTCGAAGAAGCATAACGAATAATCGTGCTTTTTAAAATAATTAGTTTTGTATATTGAAAGAGCATATGCTCAAAGAAAAACAAAATTATAACAGATTATATTCTAGTAGGTATATACACTAATATATTGATTCCGCGTTATGAAAGTTCATCGTTGCATAGACAATATAGAGCTCACAGAGAAAAATTGCAAAGAGACCTGTTTTGAGTCGAAATTTTATGGTCGAAATAGGGATATTCATAAATTTAGAATTTGAAACTTTAACTTTCACTACGTCTTTTAATAAGTCATTTTTATTACGTTATTCTTTGTCCTCTTAAATATAATTTTAAAAAATTACTTGGTTGATTTTAACCATCTTTTTATATCAGATATGCGTTGTTAGTAATAAAAGATAAGTTTAAAATGGGAAAAAATAAACCTTTTTTTAATGGAAAAGTTCGAATGAAGTGGGAAAAACCAAGAAAAAAACATAGTTTATTAATCCTGATAGGTATTTGAATTGTATGAGCATCATTTTTATACTGATCAAGTACTTAATTACTTTATGGCTATTGGAACATTTGTTCGCTAGCAATACACGTTTAGTAGTAGTGTGATATTTGCACACGTGATGTTATATCAAGGTCTGCCCATGCCAAATTCGAATTTGCAAACACCGATGACGTGTCGGTAAATAAAATTATATTGTAATAGTGAGTGTGGTGTTTTCCATCTAAATGACGTAGTTTTCATATGTACTTGCAGAGACTACTTTGTAATATCTGGTTTACGGTAAAATTTTAGTAATTTTATGTTTACACCTTTATACTGTAATTCGATATTGTCATGAATAAACGAATAAATAAAAAAATATATAGTTACATTTTATTACACATAATTTCAAATTTCCTTTACAATAAACTTACTGACTTAATTTATATTTAAGTATTATTTGGAACAAGTATTGATTTTCTTGAATTCGTGTTCTCGGTATTGATAAAACATTGGTGAGTAAACAACCACAGGCTTAAATCAATTTCAGTAAGTATTAAGTAATACCTGTAACCCTAAGTTGTAACCCTAATTTTCTAAATTATTATACAGTTTCAAAATTGATACTACTTTGTGCTAAACTTTCTATAAACATAATTATATATTATAATTGTTTTTAATAAAATATTTATTTTAAAACAATTACAATTTTTTTATAAATTCACTAAAAAGAAAATTAGCAACAATCGTTATTTCAATATTACGTTTTAAAAGTTTTAAATTTTTTGACTTGTAATAAAAAGTCTAGTGTAATCAAATGTATTTATGTAATTCTCGGATTTATAAGTTATATAAATTAATACACAATGTATATAAATTAATGTGAAATATAGAGATATATACCGACATTAAAACTCAAGTCCATAACCTAAATATTAACAACCTTATTAAAACAATAAGGATAATATATTTTCAATTTCAATTCAATCATATATTGAGTATTCTGAAATAGGTAAAATATATTTTAGTATAATGTATCTGCACGGGGATGGATATAAGAGTTCATTTTTCTGGCATTAAACTCTTTAACCTTCTTTAATATATACACAACGCGTCTGATTTATTTGTCTATGACAATTATCAATTTTCATTCTCCTGCCCTTATCCCCTTAGTGGAGTCGACACTACATGATTTTCTCTTCCATTCTCTTCTATTATTCGTCAAGTCTGGCTCTACTCCTTTTATATGCGTGTCATACTTCACGCAATTAGACCATCTCTTTTTAGCCACATAGTAAAAGTTTAATTTAAATCTTGCTCTCAATATTTTTTTCTTTAATATATATGTATATTTATTAAGATAATACTAAATGTTATATGAATAAAAGTTTTAAATATCGCGAACTTTTATCAGTAACATAATACGTTACATATTTGCATAACAAAACAGTTCCATTACTGTGTCGCTCGACTTACGTAAGACGCGTTCGTAGCATTGTTGGACGATTGTTAGTGTTGTTTTTTCATACATATGTGTTATCTACTTTTAAATAATATGAATTTAAATTATATGAATTGTACAGTTTTTGTTTGGAAATCTACGAGACACTGATATTTGAGGATATTTTGTTAGAAATTCCTTAGAAATTGATTTGTAATTTCTTTGCCCTGTGTGTGCGAAATTGATCACTAAAGATGGATCTCATACGTTAATATTTTTAGGTGTATAGCTTTTTCCTTTAACTATACAATGGAGCTGTGATAGCCCAGCGGTGAGACTCGTGTGACTCTTTCGAGGGGAACACGAGTTTAAACCCGGGCAGGCACCAATAAGCTTTTCCATAAAACTCATGTATCTAATTGATAATTGCAATTTATCACACGCTTTTCGGTGTAGGAAAACATCGTGAGGAAACCTACATATTTCTAGAGAATTCTGGAGATATGTGTAACATACCAATCCGCATTGGAGCAGCATGGTAGGTCTTAGCTCCAAACCTTCTCTCCAGAAACGGACAGAGGAGGCCTATTCCCAGCAGTGGAATTGTACCAGGCCGCTACTTTACTTTACTTTTTTATACAATGGATGATGGAAATAGAAAACTCGTTATGTAGTAGTGTATTATTTCTTGTTGTGTGCATTCTTTAATTACTTTTTTTTTGTTGCAGCAACAAAAATTTGGCTGTGGTGATTATGAACCTCCAGCCAAACTACAATGTGGAGGTGGCACCAATGGTGGAGGAACAGGTGAAGGGCTTACGAAGTTTTCCGTTGAAATCGTGCAGCAGCTCGAGTTTACCACTTCTGCGGCGGACTCACAGCCGCAACAGATCTCAACGAATGTAACGGTGAAAGCACTAGCAAACGCGGTGAAAACATCCGGCTCGCCGCCGCCGCCGCAACCTCCGCGCGTACCATCGCCGTTGGACTGCGAGCGAGAATGCAAAGCCGAATGCAAATCTGAGGTGGCCGATGACGAATTTGTTGGGCTCGACGAGTGTGCGGCGGCACTGGAACGTGACGCAGCTTCAGCTTTCCCCGGTCTCGCTGACCTAATTGGTGAGGATGATGGAGATGATGCCTTCGAGTACCTCATTACTGAGATATCTGAGTATCCCGAGCTAATGAAAGATTTCGATCTTGACGGTGGAAAAGTTAATGGAGGTGGAGGTATCGGAGGACTCGAACCACCCGAGGGGGAACCGGCGCCTCGCCCTTACGGTGGTGGAGAAATGTCTCCCGCGGCACAAACTTTGAAACATATGGCTGAACAACACCAGCAAGCTACGGGAGGTGATTGGGCTCGATATCGTGGTTATGGAGGATATAGACCACGGCCTACACCACCACCACTTGATCATCTGCACATGTCGCAACAGCAGCAACTTCATTTATCGCAGCCACATCATAATTTACAAGTAAGTGCACTCTTAAATTTTTATCATAGACATATCAAAAGTAATAATAAAATTATTTTGCTATAATCCGCGATACAGTAAATAGAAAATATATATAGTGGTTCACTATCACAAACTCAACAATCGACAAAATCGCAAAGCTTTGCGATTTTGTCGTGGAGTCTATCTCCTGATGATGCTTCGGTTGCGGGGCGAAACGATTGTTGAGTTTGTGATAGTGAACCTGTGTAGTGCTTGTGTATTGTGGTGGAAGTGGTGGAGGTTTGTGCATGTGTTTTTACAAATCCTGCACGTATCGGGTATGAAAATACTGATAGTCCACTATACATTAAACACTATATATATTTTCTATTTACTGTATCGCGGATTATAGCAAAATAATTTTATTATTACTTTTGTATTATGGATCTCCGCAAAGTAACGCCTAATTCTATAAATTATTTAAAGACATATCAGTTATTTTATTACATGTATAAAAATTATAATAAAATAATATGTGATGATTTTAGTATGCAATTAAAATTAACATAATACTTATCAAAACTTTATTTAAATAATTCCAAAAATTTTCAAAATTTTGTGGCGGTTATAGGGCATTGTTCCAATTTCGCGCGCCAAAATTTCCAATAAGAATAGATATGACAGTTCCGGTATGTATACGTCGTGCATTAGTCCCTGGAGGGTACAACACTGTTTGCACTAGTCCTCGTCAGTTACTTGGCGCTCGATAAAACGCATTGCCATGAATTGCTTTCAGTAATTGGAAGTCTTATTTATCGGGTAATTTATGACGTAAAAGGACATAAAAAACATAGGAGTCTGGTGTAGTATCGACCGGGGAGTGAGTGCGCGCGCTGCCAAGTGGCGACCGTTCGAAGACTGCGAAGGGTTAGAAACGAGTGTGACGCAACTATCCCTACCGTCTTCCTCTAGTGGCGTCTACACCAACCAACCTATGTTAACTTATACAGATTGACTGAAATAATTCAAAAAGAGTTTTTTTTGTTACGAAGTACCAACCCATTTACACACGGTTACACTTTATCGCAAAATAGGCGCCCTGTGTGGGTGTGATATGCAATAATTTATACTGCATTCATTTGTTATCTAATTTTATTGTCATTGCATATGTAATAACAATAATGTTTACGTTTTTTAGCATTTCGTCACTACCTCGCGCACAATTTGTTGTACGAAGTAATCTGTTACAAAAAATGAGTGTAGTATCCTTAATTTGTTTTATAACATGAAAATATCGTACAGTTCGTTTTTCCGTTGATCAATTTAAGTGGAATAAAAATTAAATAATTTTAAGAAGGTAAGAATTATACGACTATATAAGGAACCCGACTTATGGACTTTTGTTCTTTTTTGGATTAAAGAGTATAACGTTTTCTATCAAACATTAACGAGTACATGAGTCTTAAATAGAATTCGCGATTTGCAGATGTGTGAGGACCACATGTTTGGTTTAAGTAATATTGTAAATAACACAGAACTATACTATGAATACAACTTTTTTGATATTTTGCTTTTTGGTAACATTTTTTGATAACCTTTTGAAATTTTAAATTAATGTTGAGAGAACGGCTATACTCACGTCTTATTTTATCGGATGAGCCCGACTAGTTTCAAGCCCGTACGGGGTTCTTATTCATGAGCTCTTTTCGCGGGCTAGTCGGGCTCATCCAATAAAATAAGACGTGAGTATAGCCGGTCCCTGAACATTAATTATGAACCCCACTCACGATGGTTTAAATTCAAAAATTGCTAACTTTTTGAAATTTGTTTAGGTTCGAATCTTTTTTTAACCATAGGAAAGTGTCAAACACAGTGGAATAAGTAGAAATATTGTATTTTTCCAGATATTGCATTATTAAGATATTTCCCTCTTTGGTTAAATTTGTAATATAATATTTGATTTTCTTTTTTACATAACATTTTGATTTTTTTTCGATCTTACACCAAATGATAGTTTCATTGAGTGGAATATGTAGAAAAATGCAAATCCTGCTAATGACACCACCCATTTAAATGGGATATACGCGATTTTTAATCTATAGTGTCAATAGTAAGAGCTGTTTTAGCCGAGCGGTGAGACCGTGCGACTGTGTTGAAAAGGTCACGGTTTCGAACCCCGGGCAGGCACTAATGAGTTTTTCTGTTAAATTTATGTTCCTAGTATATAATTGAAATAAAACACAATCTTTTCGATAGAGGAAAGCATTGTGAAGAAACCTGTATGTTTCTATATATTTTGGGGATGTAAACTAAAAAATTTGATTAGATTAGCGTGTTGGGTCTTAATTCCAACCATTCTTTCCAAAATCGGAGAGAGAAGGTCTATGCCTAGCAGTGGGATAGTAACAGACCGTTACTTTACTTTTACTTTTTCTCATTAGTAACTTTCATATTCCAATTTCTTACTATTATTACGTTATCTACTAGAAAATTTCAATGTCTGAATACGTGAATCGAAACTTTTACATTTATCAGAAGATTTATCAGGCTTTTTGTAAATAACACTAAAGACTCAGATCGATAACATACACATATAGAGCAACAGGACAGATGACATCAGATCATTTGAATGGAATAAAAAATACAGTCACCCGTACATTTACTTCCTGCATTGAGAACACGTGTCCACAGTCATCTCAACACTCCCTTAATTAAAAACCGCTCCAATTTTATATGTATACCATACATATAACTATAGCTGATGTCAAGTGTTTATATAAATAAGTATATGGGACATTTACACACACGGCTGTCCGTCCACAAAGTAAGTTAAAACTTGTGTGTGGGTGACAGACAACTGGCAACAAATGTTAATCCATATTAAAATACAAATATACACCCAGACTCGAAGAACCAAAAAACTATAGAAAATGGCTCTCGGCGGGCATCGAATTGTCTACCCGCGGATCTGAAAGCAGGGTCACTGCCAACGGGTCAGTCATATTATTTGGTCGTGATTTTACTTGATTACCTAATTTATATTCAAAAACATGTAGTATTTTTATTAATTCAATGGATGAAAATTAGTATGGATGTACCATACTAATTTATAAATGCAAAAGTCTGGAAAATTTTCGTAAATAAAGCAATAAATAAGGGTAACATGTAGACTAAAATCAAAACATATTGCATTATTATTAATGTTGAGAGACCGGCTATCGCGCTAACGCCGCGTAAAGAGCTCATGAATAAGAGCCCCGTATGGGCTTGAAACTAGTCGGGCTCGTCCGATAAAATAAGACGTGAGTATAGCCGGTCTCTCAACATTAACAATGAATACCACTCACGATAGTTTAAATTCAAATATTGCATTATTCTATAATACGAACGAAATCGCAGGTACCTCTAGTATAATAATTATAATAAAAAAATTCGGATCACAGATATATGAGGTCAAACACCAAAAGTTATCACAAATATGTACATAAAGTGATATAAGTAGCTTTGAAGGTAGGATAATTAAAGTGGATATTAAAGTATGTGTCACATTTGTATTAATTTGGCATAAACGTATATTACTTAATAGAGGGTATTTAAACAGTAAAACTCAGTAAAAATAAGTATTTATATTCTATCTTCATAATCTTACTTAGTCCTCAATACTTTGAGGACTCGTAGATTGTTATTTTGTGCGAAATGCATTTTAAATTCTAGATGTTATGACATCGATCTTACTGTAGAAAAGCTTGTTTAGTAATGACTAAAGTAAAGCAAATAATTATACACTATCTTCATATTTTTAGATAAAGTGTACTAATCCGTTAACGTAATAAATTTTTGTTCATTAGCACCTGTGGTTTAGAGACAAAGCTATAATAAGCATTAATACCTTTTTATTATAAATCAATGTAAAGTTATAACGAAAGTAGCATTTGATTATCATGTTTATTATTAGAATGAACTTTATGCTTGATGCGAGCTGTGGGTGTTGATGACGTCTGCTTGTGGGCGTACTATACGAACCGTTAGACTAACGATCCGTGACGTCAAGATACAACAAAATCATTACCTCCTATATTACCTTTTAAAACATACCATGATTCCATATAGTAACACTAGTTGGAATACTAAAACCTTTTATATACTTAATTTCAAATCCCTGAATGCGAATATTAGAAAGTAATATATTGTTTAGTGTAATTAAATATTTCGAAAATAAACGCCCAATAACGAATGATATTATATTCACACAAAATCCTCGTTCTTCGTTTTTTGTTCCTTGTAGACGGAATCAATTCAAAACAATAGAATTTTCCTACGAGATTAGGAATGTGCTGATGAGAATAAAATAAAATATCTAGTATGTAAATGAGTTTTATAAGAACTATTTATAGGTGTTAATTTTTGCTCGTTCACATTTCTGTCTGTCGTCTGTCTTTCTGAATATCTTTACCAAGCGTGAATAACTTAACAATGCTAAAACAAACACTTTCAGGCCAGCCATAAATATGTTTACGTTTAGTATACGTTTACGAGAGTATTTTAACGATTACATATTTTCTTTTAGAAATAAAATAAGAAAAATACTGTATTAAACAACTAAATAGTTAAGATCTTAACTTACTTATATTTGTGTAACATTTATAGTCGAAATTTGATCGATGTATGCTACATTTATGTTTTAATATTTATATAGTAATAGAATCATTGTTTGTTTCTCAAATGAAGATAAAAAATTTAAATATTCCTAAGTTAGTGTGCTATATAAAATAATTATTGACTTCACTGAAATATTCATTATATAAATTAGGTAATCCTAATGCCTATTGTGATTAAACATATAAAAGCACGTAAGTCGTTATAGACATTTTGATTATAGACTGGTACGGATATTATATTGTATACATGACATATTGCTAGTTACCAGTAATTAATTTCGAATTGAACTCAACTTAATTTCAAACAACCGTTTATTTTGTGTCGTGTGAACTATAACGGATAAACCAGTTCAGCTCAACATAGGTTTCACATCGGTTAGTTTGCGTTATTGTAGGCGCACGTCGTGATAGCAATCCTCGGCCGCGCGGAAAGGCGATGTGCGACTAGATAAACGATTCCGTTAGTTCGTCTGTCTGTACAATAGAACTTAATGGGCTATTACGCATATTATATCGCAGCGAGTGGCAGATCGACTGAGCGGTGCGGGGCGTAGAACTGGTTTGAGCGTCGGCTGATGTTTGGACGTACGCTCATCTCTTTAAACTGGCATCTGTCACCCGTGAACATTTTGTGCCTCGCCAAATGTGCAGCAACTCTTAAAGGATAATATATGAATTACGTAGAGCTCAACAATATACATTGTCACACTTGATGCGGAAAGATGGTCTTCCTGATCATAAAAAGAGAACGATAGAGAGCATGGTACTAAAATATAGAACTGGCATACTTTCCAATTTTATCTGTCGCTGTTTTATTTGTTTATTTCCGATGTTATATCTTATGAAAAGAGGGAACTCTATCAAATAAAAATAAAAAATCACATCGCTTATTATTAAAGTGATCTAATTTTAAATTTTTTTTTTCGAACTGACTGTATGCTGTTAGCCCTAATGGCTTTTACAGCGTCACCGGGCGGGACGGGCGAGCGCAGAAGCATCGTCGAGGTTGCGAAATGCAGAGAGTAGAGCGCAGAAGCTCTACTTAAGTCGGGGAACGTCGTCCTAAGGGTGCCTCCTGTGAGGCCGGACCACGGTTTAAGGCGACGTGTAGTGGAGGGTTGATGGTATGACTTAGATTAGTCATTGCGGCGTCGGAAGAGTGGCGAGAAGCCACGACCGACCGACATCAGAAAACTGGGACCTCGTCTTCGCCGGCGAAGACGCTGTGTGTGTGTAGTACGTGTTTCTGTGTTGGCGATCGTTATTTGATCGTCGGGGTCATACAGGACGCTTTTTGGACGCCTATATTTTCGATGGTCGGACCTAACTGGGATGTAAGTAGAAGCAACTGAAATAAGGGGGTTCGGGTGTACCTCAGATTTCTCGAAGAAAGACTTCGAAAAACATTTAAAGAGGTGAGTAATGGTAGGGAGATTGAGGTCTCTATGGAGGTCAACGTTCCGCATGAACCACGGACAACCAGTGGCTGTCCGCATAAATCGGTTCTGTAGTCTTCGGAGCCTGAGCAATCTGACCTTTGAAACGTGCGCGAACGCAACGCTCGCATAGGACATTATTGGTCTTATGCAAGTTTTGTAGAGTGTCACTTTGTTACGGAGCGACATCTTACTTTTCTTGCATAACATTGGATAAAGTCGTCCCATGACATACGCAGCCATATTGCAGACTATGTGTATGTGCTCGTGGAAGGTCATGGAAGTTTGAAAGGCGACACGTAGGTACTTGACTTTCTGTTGCCAGTGAATCGGTGTATTGTAAAGGGAAATTTCCGTAGGTGTGTCTGTGTGAGATCGAAAGCGATTACCGATAAAGTGCATGGCTGCACTTTTATCTGGGTTTATTTTGATTCTCCATTGGCGGAACCAGCGTCCGAGGCTGTCTACCGCTTTCTGAAGACGTCTAGCTATTACTTGAGGTCGGCGGGATGTGGTAAATACAGCGGTGTCATCCACGAAAAGGGCAAGATGTGTACGCTCTTTGAAAGGCGCCCGTGGAATGTCACTCGTGTAGAGCGAGTACAATAAGGGTGCCAGCACAGATCCTTGAGGGACACCACCACGAATTGTGCAGCGAGACGATAGAGTGCCGTCTATGCGATAACGAAAGGTGCGATTAGCCAGGTACTCTCATAAGATGAGTACAAGTCTGTCTGGTATATTTAGTTGGAGCAGCTTATAGATTAAGCCTGCGTGCCAGACCTTATCGAAGGCTTTGGCAACATCGAAGAATATGACACCTGTAAACTGCTTGGTTTGTAAATCTTGCAAAATGTGCTCCGTGAGGCGGTGCACTTGTTGAACACAGGTGTGTTTTGGACGAAATCCGAACTGTTCATTCAGAATAAGATTTTTGGTATCAACTACGGATTTTAATCGGGCGAGGATAATTTAAAATAAGGCTTAATTGAGTTTGATACATTGCAATCCTTATTTCAATGACATCTATAACATCGCACTACGATATATTAAAAAAGCTTGTTTTCTTCCTCTTCCAAATTATGGGTCTCTCTAACGCTCTCGAGTTTTGTACGCTCACGCTTTATTGCCATTTGCCACAAACAACTTTTTGAATTAGGTCACTTTAATACTAAACGTGCGACATTTACTCGTTAAACCACCAAGGCATATTCCACCTTATTACGTCACTTATAAAGGTCATAATCCCTAACAGTTGATCCCTAAAGATTGCAATTCAATTTCCTTTTTTTGGTCTGAGTATTTATCGTTGAGAAAGTATCAATTATGCATAATGTATAGATTTCATATTAATATAAAACGCATATTTAATTCTTATAGTAATTATAACATAATGTGACACAAAAACCTTTTGTTGTATTGTAATGAATTCTTTAATGAATCAATTTAATCACATATTCGGACCAGAACGGTCACGGCACCGTCCATTCCATTCCAATTGCCTAAATAGATATCCGCAAGAACAGGTTTCGCCATAGAAAGAGATGCATGCATGTTGGTATGACTTTACAAATGAAGTTAACTTTAATTGGGTGTTAATTAATAACTGAACATGTCAAATCTTAGCATCTATAAATTCCTTACCAAGCGTCATAAGTGAATATTTGTTAACAATCTTCAGTTTGAACAAACGATTATCCCAAATACTAGAGATTTTTAAATTACATTCACATTCTTCTGCCCTTATCCCTCTCTAAGTGAGGTCGGCACAACATGTTATAAACATGTTGTCACATTATTTGGCTACGGATTTTACGACCGGCCGCCTGCCTGACGTCAACTTACCTTAGTCGCCTTTTACGACACCTCGGTATGAAATGAGGGTGGTCTATTCTATGCAGCCGGATACCACACAGCACATGCCTTAGTCGCCTCTTACGACACCTCGGTAAGAAAGGAAGGTGGTCTATTCTATTCTGCAGGATATCACACGGCGCGGCGTAGAGATTTTTAAATTATAAAAAAATAATATCTGGAACAAGCATTGACTTTATTTATACTCGGTTCTTATTTCTCGTTAACGTATAATATTAAAATACCTGCAATAATGTGATCTTTCATGGTGCCAAATAAAAAAAAACGGGAACTTTAATCGCATATTTTTGTCTAGTATATAAGCTTTAATTTTTACAAACTTTAATACAATTGTCCGAGCGGAGCAGTCGTGATAGCGTAATAAACAATAGACACACTCTCACATTTATAATATTTTAATATCCATATTTTTTATATAATATTATTCAATGCGAAAGTCTTATATTGCTTATATATCGCGGTAAAGTAAAGACCAAAAAAATCCGTTTTGTCCTTTGGGAACAGAGGAAAAGAAACAGATATTATTGAGGGTACCACTAGTTCAGTATATTTACAAGATTGGCTCATATTTTACATAAATAAAAATATTTTTCCTTAACGTTGCCCAGTCATCAATAAGTAGCGATTTTGGCGTGCGGTTATTGCGATTGTGTTTCAATTGAATCATGTACCTACGTAAATTCTAAATATAAAACTTGGTCTACATTTGTAATTCAATGAAATCATTTATTCCTTGTCCATGTGAAATAAAGATTATACACTATGTACATATTATAAAGATTATATCACAAGCAAAAATGATTCTTCTACTGTGAGCACAATTATTAGAAAAATCTTACCGACAATTTATGCAATTGAATTTGTTTTACCCGAATATATCGAGTAATTAATTTATAGAAGTGGCGTTACCTTACGGAATTCCATAGAACAAAAGTTATGATAGAATTATTTTATTATAATACGCGTTTGTTAAGAAAATCTATGTAATGCTAAGTGTAAGAGCAAAAACCGTTTTTATAGCTTATATATGCAAGCTTAGTTATCGCGCATATTAAAAACACCTTCACCATTAACATACTACACAAGCACTATACACGCACCAGATTGGACAATCAATCAAATTGTTTTTTTTTTAAGAGTATCCTTTGAGCTTCCTGCTTGTTCTTCTCGGCGGGAGCGAACTTCCGAATCAGTGTTTCTAAAAGGTTATTTTAAAACATTAGACGGTTCAAAGTACTGGATATAGTTTAATATTATAAATAATATTTTGAATTTGTTATTACAATTTCTCTTATACGTCAGGTATCTGCCGCGCAACATATGCAAGTGAGCAGCAACGGGTCGGGACACGTATCCGCGGCCGCTCAACAGGGCATGTATGCCACTTTCCAGCACCAAGGGACACCTTCGCCACAACATCATCAAGGTAACATTTAACTTATCAATTGTAATATCGCGTATTACACGTAATTGTATGCTGCAATGGCTAAGAACCGTTAGGAGTTGATGTTGAGGTCGCGCGCCAAACTAGAAAACACAGAGTCTGTTCTATCAACATGCGTTCCTACTAGGTGGACTACGATCTCAAAAAGATCACTGGAAACCGCTGCATAGTATCAGTGTATTCCAACGTGGTGCCAACGCCCCATAGGGGTGCAATTCGAAAATGATCGAGTTGAACCCTATTGCTCCTGACCATTTAAATGCAATGCTAGACTTCGGTGCCAAATTTAACGAAAAAAGCAAATTCGTCTTTCTAAAACCTGTCACTTAAATTTCTTAGATAAACAATTCAAATATTTTGATATTAAAAGATGTGACAGTTGCAAAGGGGGCATAAGAAACTTAGAAACACTGAGGTGACAGGAGGTAAAGTAAAAAGACACTGATCTAAGTGGTACAATTGTGTATGGCATCCAAATCTTGTTGAGGCCTCTGTCCATCACTGCATTATATTAATACATAAAACAAGCAGTTCGATTCCAATTGCATCCAAAAATTTAACCGTTTATATTTCACATGTTTATATCAAGTAAAAATGTGATTATTATTAAGCAATAGGGATAATTTAATTTGTTTATTTTATTGTATGTTTAATTTAATTTTGGTGATTCTGTACGGATTGCTTTCACGTTGCTATTGCCTTGACATATACACAATTGCAGAAAAAAACCACGCTAATTGATGAACTATTAGCGTAAATGAAATAAAATTGTATAATAGCCTTTATTAAAGCAGCACTAATATTCTTTGCTTCAAGTCTTCTATTCTAATTGAGTATATTTGAATGTGCTAGAAAAAGAATAAACTTTTTTTAAGTCAGTTATGTTTTATAAGCGATTCAAAATGAGAATGTGTCTGATACTAAAATTTACTGATAACCTTTTTTCAAAGTAGTTTATTACCCGAGTATGATTTGTATTATATGTTCTTCTAAATTAAATTTTACTGCATAAAAGTTTTGAACAACCATAGTATTTATAAAAAGCACAAATCACTTAATTTGGGTAAATAGTCTTGAACAACAAAAATATAAACACCACAGATCTCTAACACTTTCGATATGTATATCTCAGCAAGAAAACGAACTTGGTAACTGAGCATATAATAGTTACATCAAGTCCGCGTTTAGAACAAAACTGACTGCGATTTGGAATGTCCAATTTATTCATACATATAATTTAATTATAACATTAGATTACATTTTATTAAATATACATGGCATTTAAGTTTTGGTAACGTAGCATTGCGTGCTAAGTGTATTTTTCATAACACACTCAGTACAATGTACCAAGGGGATGTGTGTCCCAGCTAGCCCGAGTTTAGTATTATCGACGATATAATAGAAAAACATACCTTATGTTGACGCCTTAAGTCTGGTAGCAGTCGTGGAACACAGAAGTCGTTCGGTTGATCTGTTAACGGGGGGAGGGTACTCTCTGAGGTTGACGATCTGCGAGAATGCGCCAAGCGCACATCGGGGATGACATAGATTGAAGTCTTCATCGCATTCAACTTATAAGTGGTTTTAGTTTCTTTTTTCATGCTACCGTATGTTTACAATATGCGTTATGAACCTTAAGAAAACTTGAATACATTAAAGTCGAGTTTATGGTCGCGTTCGTGCTTTTTCTTACATTTCATATATTGAATATTTCTAAACTAACTGATATAGATTCACGACTATAATAGTTACGTATGCCATGGTCATTAGATGTAATATTGTAATGTATATTGTTACACAAGTAACTGTTACAAACTTAAGATTTTACTTGAGAAATATAAAAATTTTGTTACTTCGTTCGTTTCTTTGCCATATCAGTTTTGAAATGTCGATCGTTATGGATTGCATTAATGCGGCAAAAAGTTTATTTTACCGAGAATATTCTAATGATCTTAACTTCTCAGGAATGTTATTACTGACTCATAAACTATGTTTTAATTTGCTATTTTCATAAATGATCTACGATTATTATTAATTATGACAGACTCAAAATTAATGGAAAATGATGAAAAATATAAAATGAAAAAATAACTATATTCCTTTCAATGTCTGTATTTATATTTTTACATAACATTTTTTTAAATTCGTTTTAATGTCATTTTTTCTATTATTTTTTCTTTCTAGCCTTCTACTTGGCAGAAAATAAAGATAACAAAGTGCTAACTTACAGATACTAGCCACTGCGCCCTCTTATGACAGCCATTTCAGGAAATGGTACCCTTCCATCCAGCCTTGGCAAGCAAGCCTAGGTTTTTGTTCTTCTAAGGTGTACTTTACCTTGTTATGTGATTTGTTTAGGCACAGTAAAAAGGATAACATTCGGAAAAGCTTGTAATAAATTGCAATTATCAATATTAGCGCCTGGGGTTTGAACCCGTAATCCCTCGAAAGAGTCACGCGGTCTCACTGCTGGGTTATCTATCGTATAACACATATATTACAATGGGAATATTTGCTATAATTTACAGTGGTTTATGCCCATACTGAGTTGTTCCGCCAAGAATTGAATTTCGCCGCGTTTTAAATCCCACCTTAAACCTCAGTTTTTTCGCATTTTTATCAAGAAATTGAGATATAAATTCAAAATTTAAAATATTCTTTATGCAAGTTAAATTGTAAACAAGTGCTTTTAAATCGTCCACTCTATTGCTGATGATTCGGAAAGCTATTACTACCTAGAAGAGCCAGCAGGAAACTCGGCGGTTCCTCTTTTCAAAAAATAATTCTTATGACTAGTTACATATAGTAATAATGTCTTGTAAAGGGTCGAAGAGAAGCTATATCCACGCATTCATATCGTCTAAGTAATCCTTAATAGTATAGTAGGCTTCTGTATTAGACTTTTTTTAATAGTATTTTTAAACTGCTGTAATGGTAAATATAAAGTAGATTGCGGAATTTTATTATAGAATCTTAAGTCACAAATGACTTACGTACTTTTGCAAGCCGCAAAGCAGGAACCGCAAGTTTATTTCGGTTCCTACTTTGTCTATTATAAATCTTTTTATAATAATGTATATATATTCCCTCATTGAGTCTATAATACAATGTAATACGCCTGCTCGGTTTTAACAACGGTTTGTAGAGGTCACCATTCAGGTTTTCTAGCAGATTTGATTGGCTGGTTTTTTGCAACGATAGCATATTTTAATTTAACAGACATATATTACAACACTGTTACAAATAATCATTTAGAGTCGCTTATTACGTGACTTTTATCACAGCGCGATACCGAAAATTGTTAGATTACATAAGTCAACTCGTTATAAAAAGCAGATCTAAAAATTTGTCTACTTATATATTTCAAAAAGCGCAGAAGAGTTTCTAATCGATTGCTTGATTTTTTTTCATTATAAAATAATGGTTTATAAATTTATTTACTCTCGTTACAAATATTACATTGTTCCACAAGCAACAATTTCACGTCGCTCGTTACGTGGTTTAAGTCACGCCGTGAAAATTTGTTAGATTACGCAAATCATTACCCATTATCACTAAATAGTCTGGTGTGATTCTTGTTGTGAATATCTTTGTTTTAATTATGAGTTTTGTTGTTCACTAGTCGCGTTCCGTGGTTTCGGCCTTGCTGCACAAGTTATGTGAAAAGTAACATGGTTATCAATAGTTACCGTGACGATTTTTTATTAGACGTTATACACGAACGTCTAATAAAAAATATAACAGAATATTCAGTTTATTCATTAAAGTGCTATTTCTTTAGACCTATTTGTCCGCATTATTCCATACCCATCAGTTTATCTATCGGAAGTAAAAAGCTGTAAAAACAAACAAGACCCACAAACTTTTTTTCTTAAATATGGATAAATTGAAATGTTCCATTATTATACATAGTATCATTATTATACATATTTCTTTGACAAGCAAATTCGAGCAGAAAGTTAGTGATTTTTTTATAACTTCGAATTTTTTAATCATAAACCTATTTGGTATGGTTGATACGAAATTGGAAAATCGATATTGTTTTCTAATTTAAAAATTTTATTACACTCTCAATGGCATATTGTGTTATCACATTTTCCCCAGTCAATGCTATACTGATAAGGAAAAATATGTTCATGTCACAGCCTCGTATTTAGCTATTTATTACCTAGGAATAAGTAAGTGTTGCCAGCGCAGCAAAACTATATAGGTAATTCTAATTATGATACATTTAGAGGCAACACATCATTTAAACATAGAAAAATGAGTTCTGAATATAAAATTTACCGCCATACAACCAAATATTCCTGTTTCCTAATATATGTAATCTAAAAAACAATAGAATTAACTCCGATTTAGAAAGTGTTTGAGCTCTTTTGGTCCATAATCACGAAGTGACTAAAGAACATAGTCTTCGAAAAGAGCATATATGTATCTTAAACCTATGGCTCCGAAATTTGATGCTAACTATGGGCCTATTAAAAATGTCACTTAGCAAGTAATGTAGGCATATGTTGTTCGTATTTTTTTATGGTAAAAAGCAACTTGATTATCCATAAAAAATAAGTCACGAAGTTAAAGTAAGCACAGAAGGTATTAGGATATCAAAAATAATTGCAACGTCGGGCCAAGACACAGAAACAAGTGCAAGCATCACAAGACTAAACAGTATCTTAATCTTGAATATTGTTTTGAAAGTAAATGATCCTGGAGTTCCCATGTTCCCAAATATAATTTTCAGCTTTACCTTCACCTTAAGAACAAATCTATCGTCAGTTTTCGAACACTATTTGTCGCTTAAAGCTCAAATGATGATGAATAGAGTATACTGCAACATTGATCTTTTTACATTCCGAAACAAAATAGGCAAGAGAAGGCGAAGGAAAATAGCCCTATAGATAGAAATATTGTATTTCTCTATAAGATTAAGATATTTGAGTCTAACAGTAGAGGGGAAGATATACGCCGTGTGATATCCGGCATAATAGAATAGACCACCCTCTTTTCTTACCGAGGTGTCGTAAGAGGCGACTAAGGTATCTGCCGCGTGGTATCCGGCTGCATAAATAGACTACCCTCATTTCTTACCGAGGTGTCGTAAAAGGCGACTATATAAGGTAAGTTGACGTCAGGCAGGCGGCCGGTCGTAAAATACGTAGCCAAATCAAATGACAACATGTTTGTAACATGTTGTCATTTGATTTCACCGACCCCACTTAGAGTGGGATAAGGGCAGGAGAATGATGATGATAAGTAGAGGCAAATATATGGACTATTCGCTTTTTTGAAATGATATGATTAAAATATTTATTTGTGCCTACGTGCCTAAAGTTACTGAAGTTAAATTTAATGTGACGATATTTGTCAGTATCACGCCCATATCATATGACACCTACGCATATGATTACTCACCACTTTATCTTTGTTTATTTATAAATACTCCAGTCGGTTCAGATTATAGAAGAATGCTTAAAATTTTTAACCAACAACTCGGTCATTTGAATTATATTTTGTAATTAAAAGCGGCTATAAAATGGATAATGTTGAGATATATTTTTATTTTTATACTTCTTCGGCAAATGCAAAGAAATCGATAATATTGATCTGTATTATATTATATAACATAACCTGTAACTTGCAAACACGTGACAAATATTAAATTAAACTTGGCAATCTAATGAGGATCGTTTTGAAAATTAAATACTATTAAATTTTTGTCCGAATATACTAATTTTAATTTTGAAATATTTGGTCTATATAAGAATAAACTAGGTAGCTAGATAGCAATATTTTCTTATCTTTGTTAAGTCCAAACAAATTCTGTTAGGATTAAATTTTTATCTGTTACATTTTTTTACAAAAATCTGATTTACAGTAACAATTTCTTTAAAAAGTAATAATAAAATTATTATATCGCGGATTATAGCGAAATATTTTTTTTATTACTTTTGTATTATGGATCTCCGCAAAGTAACGCCTAATTCTATAAATTAACAATTTCTTTATTTCGGTTTTATAAAACGATTTCACATTTTAGATTGCTACTTTCCTTTTAGATTGACGATGTAATTTGAAATTAGTTTTATGGAAAAGAAAGAACAAACGACTATTTGACGCCCAGCTTTTGTTTTTTTTACTCTAGCAAAACGTAATGTTATAAAAGTATTTATTATTCTCAGGGAGCCCATGCGACTCATACTCGGTGTCGCAGACGCAAAATATCAACTTCTCACCATCTATGCGAGCCCGATCCAATGGCAACACGCAACAGAATAATCCAGGACCTGGGCAGCAGCCACTTGGTAAGTTTTTTTTCGTATTAACAGTATGCTGTTAGGCCTAATAATTTACAGCGTCTCCGAACGAGAAGGTGGTAGGCCAAAGTATTGGCAGCATTTCTCACAAGGATTTTTAATATGTAAGAAAGTTTCAAATGATCCTTGAAGTAAAAAAAATAACAATATATGCCTGTATATTTCATATCCTTTAAGATTTAAATATCTAGTAATGCGTCCATAAGTAGAACGACATCGAATGAATTTCGGATTATTATCAATATTAACTTGTCATTTCTCTATTAATCATTATAACGACTTCGTAATTTAATTAGTGGATAAATAAAATTAAAGCGTATTTTGTATTCATAAAAGTTAAACAGTGCCTATTGTTAAAAGGTACTTCGTCATGTTTTCATGTGCTATTTCACATAAGATATAGTAGATAGAAAAGGCACATTTGGTATAAACTTTTTTTTACCAAATTCAAATAAATTGACAAATTCAAATAATAGTAGATTGATGATTAGTGTTGATCGATATTATAATAATTGATTTTGTTACGTGTACATTGTTGAGTTTATTTTTGTATATTTATACAATTTAAAAATACTATTGCAATTTTAAGTTGTCAGAATAATCTCGCGAAATGGAACGTTAACATTGAATGATATAAAATTTCTTTAAAGTATACACAATATGCGTAAGATATTGCTGAGTATATACGATATTATCCTTGTTGTGAACGTGCAGTATAAATACTTGGCGCTTACCGCGCGGTGTAACTAGCTGAAGTTATGTTTAATAATGCAGACGGAGCGCATTCAACGGACTTTGCCACCGATCCATATACTTACTACATGCATAGGACCAAGCGTAGATATATTTTGCACACTTATGTTATCCTACGACGGAATTAAAAATGGAATATTATTCAGCAGCTTATTTTACTACTGCTACCCTCAATGAAGTAATGTGTTTCATCCTTGTTTTCGGAAAAAAACGGGTAGTTTTTATCCTATATGTTATCATTGTGCCAAATTTCAGCGGGTTTGCCGTGAAACCATAACAGACACATAGACTTACGCATTCGTAATATGCATTAGTCAACTATTTCATACTTCGTAATAGTTAATATGATGAAAATTTAAATCTGTTAAAAACTTCCATAATTTTAAACAGTGCTTTGGAATGTACAAACACTGATTGCATAAAACAAATGTATTGTATGTAATTGAACTAAGTACATAACGTATCAACATTGCTGTCTGTTTGAGAACAAAAGATTGCAATTTTATATACCTACATTCAAAATTTTGATAATATTAAAAGCAATAAAATAAATATTCGTTCTATTTGAATGTGTTATTTTTACATCAGCCTTCCTGCCAAACTTTTTGTAAATGTGGTGTATGAATTTACTTGTATTGCATAAGTTTTGCACAGGCACAAACACGTATTAATAGTATGTTTACTACACGTCCACTCTAGACTAAGACTTTGGTGTTGTTTTCGTGGTACGCTAAGACAACGTAAGGTTTCCTTTCATGTACTAATACTAGTATAATAGGCGAACTGTTTAACTCAGACCTCGCCTGCGGGTTACGAGGGAGGGGAGGAAGGACGAGAACGGAGTCTGAGGTAGGTGCGGGCAATCAGCTCTCGTGTATCATCACCCTACGGGCGCTCGCCGCTCGCACCTACTTCAGTCCCCGTTCTTATACCACCTCTCTTATACCGCACCCTTGTACCCCGCAGGCGAAGTAAGAGTTAAACGGTTAGCCCATAGTACGTTTATGTATTAGTATAACCATGTATGTATTATAATTGTGGGTCCTGTATATAAATATAGAAGGCAAGTATCTCACATCTTAACCCACATACACTACAGTACAGAAAATATTTCTCATTGTTTTAAGGTTAGAGTAGCAGTTCTTTATTCTTCATTTTACATAACTTATTTATATCAATAAAATTCAAGTTACGTACCATTGTTTCCGTTACAATTAAAGTTGAAAAATTCAAAACTATACCGAAATCCTCTTACACTTTTATAATTTCCAGACGTTATTTATTATGTTGCATTTCAAAGTAAATTCGCATTTGACGATATTACTTATGTTTACCGTTTATTGAACTTTCGTATGTTAATAAATTGACCTTTTGCATTAAGGACTTGTGAAGGTCTTTGTTTAATTAGGATTTTTTATATATTCATGAAGTTTGGCAAGGAGGCCTCGAAGGAGACCACAAAATTGATATTTAAAAGTAGGGACTAGCGATGGCAAGAACAGGCGTTAGAATAAAGGAGTTTGTTTTTTTTTGTGTTCTGCTTCACATCGTTATAAATTCGTCATACCTGCCATTATATTTACTCAATAATTTATTATTACGCAAGCGGTTAATTACCACTTCTACCGAGTAATTTTATTCCATAACATTATGATGGTCTTTTTTTATTATAACAGCGTTAAGTTTTCATAATCATATGATTATGGAAAATTAAGGAATTGGAAAATTAAGCATTTCTAGGAAAATAATACGTGTGATATTTCCTAAAAATAAAAATATAAAAAGTCATGGTTCGACGGACGACTTCTAGTTGATTCTGTTATTTTCAATCGCAACAGTATAATACTGTTTTCATCTAAAATGATTTGACAGTGTGTACTTATGCAAAGATCCAAAACTGTTGGTGGAATAATATTGTGGGAAGTTTTCCATTGAAATGGCCAGAAAAAATTCATATTATACCAAACTTATTTGTATTCCCTAGATGACTATCATAGTTTTATTCCTGCTGCAAAGAAACAATATATAATTTTTTCTATGACGTGCGTGGTCTCTTCAACGGGTTTCATCGCTATTTTTTTAAGGTCGTCAGTCTAATTACTGGTAATCTACAGACAAAATGAGTTACGACACACCAATACCGTGGACCCCTGCCTGTTGGGTTTTCGCAGTATGTTCCCCGTCCATTGCTTTTTCATCACCATTCGTAAAAAGGTTACAGTTATGGTGTGCTAATCTTATTATTATTATTATTATTATTATATAGGCGTATGGTATCCGGTCACCGAGGTGTCGTAAGAGGCGACTAAGGTAAGTGCCGTGTGGTATCCGGCTGCATAGAATAGACCATCCTCATTTCTTACCGAGGTGTCGTAAAAGGCGACTAAGGTAAGTTGACGTCAGGCAGGCGGTCGGTCGTAAAATACGTAGCCAAATTATGTGACAACATGTTTGTAACATGTTGTGCCGACCCCACTCAGAATGGGATAAGGGCAGGAGAATAATCTTTTTTTTATTATTGATTGATAATATCAATTTATCACACGCTTTTCGGTGGAGGCTACAACATCGAGAGGAGATCTGCATATCTCTAAAGAATTCTGTGAATATGTACCAGTCCACATTAGAGCACGTTAGAGTGTCGTGGGTCTAAGTTCCAACTTCTCTCTCCAAAAAAAACAGGGGAGAGAGGAGGTCTTTGTCCAGTGAGATAGTTACTATAATCGTCTTTATTAAATAGGTATTGCAGCAGCCGGGATTTCACGCGAGCAGCAAGCCAAGATGCTGCAGCAACAGCAGCAGCAAATGCTGCGTGCGCAACAGCAGCAAATGCGTCCGCCTCCGCCCGAGTACAAGGCGCGATACGCGAGCGCGTCGGCAGGTCCCCGTAGGCCCGCTGCGCCGCCGCCGCGCGCTTTTCCTCCGCACGCGCGGCAATACGCGCCCGACTGGAGACACGTGCTTATACAACAGCAGTCAGCCCGGCAGCAGTTCCCGCATCATCATCAAAGTATAGCTTTTTTTTTTTATTATTCATTATCTTCAAAATACTGTCAGCGTTAATACCTTTTACAGGACCATAGTAAAGTACTTAGGTTAACGCGGACGGATCGCTATTGCGCACTTGACCTTCACTTTATTATTTATTTATATATATAAATTAAAACACAAGAGAATTCCATGTCCGTATGGTACTTCACTCTGCCTGAGTTAAAATTTCCATTATATTTAACAAGACAAGTTAAATAAGCTTTTTAAAAAGTTTTTAACAAGGAGCTTCAAGTTATTCTTATTATAAATATGCATTGTCATCGGGACTGGACCGGTGTGTAAAATTTAAGCTCAATCGGACACCGGAAAATGGGTCAAATTAAACTTGCAAGTTTCCACCTTCACATACATAGTACATACACGGCAAGTTGAATAAAAACTTTTAAAAAGCTATGGGTCAAGAGGGAGTCTATTTTTTCATCTATTTCCAACAAGGTTGTTAGGTAAAACCATTATTCATAGTAAATACCTTATAAAGTGCGACATTGAACAGTTTCCTCTCATTATTTGTAATCGTGTGCTACATTGTATTTATTGATTAATAAAGTACTCATGATGTTTCTATTTAAAATTTAGGTTTCAATATGGGTGGCATGGGTGGTATGGGCAACGTGGGCGCAGTGGGCGGCGGCATGACGCAGCAGCAGCAACTTCAACTGCAGCAAGCGAGACTCCAGCAACAGCAACTAATGCAACACCAGCAGCAGAGGTAAGAATTTTCTTAAAATTTAATTTCTATCAATTCATTGACTAAAAACGATGAGAGTTTAATGACAAAAGTTTTGAATATGGCAGGGAAATGTTTTTTAAGGGGAACAGAGATTTTATCTGTCTTAACTAATATTAAAGACGATTTAAAAAAATATATTTATTCGGTACCTATTTACGTGCTTTTAGCAACGGATGGAAGAACGGAGGGAAAGTCAATGGCCAAATGATTATGAAATAGAACCTCCAAATATCAGTTACCGACCTGGGTCGCTGTTGAAAGAGAGCAATTATCTGATATTGGCTGTCGCAACAAGGCCATGCTAGCGTCAAAGACCCATAACTGACAACGTCTTTAAAATTTATTAATGATCAATATAAAAAAAAAAAATTTTAAACACTTCATGTTTCAAGTCTTTTGGCCTCGTTATCAATGTTGTATTTTTTTTTAATTTTTCAAATGCTACCTGATACTATACGAATTATGAGTAAAGAAAGATATCAAAAAAACAAACTAAATTAAATAATAATTAGTCACACATTCTGCAGTCCTTTGTGCTTGTTTGCAAAGTAAAAGGTCTTTCAACACTATATCATCTTCTGTGGGTCGCCATTTTAACATCATTTCAAATTCCATAATGGATGCATTTCCAATCAATGTGTATATTTTTTATGGGTATGAGCGATAGTGAATAGGCATATTTTAAGAATAAAGCGCCTTTGATTGCAACATAGGTTATAAGGCGTTACTACCGTGACGTGGGACATACAAAAAAAAAACTTTAACTCCCTTGCCCTATTCCCTCCACTTTACTTCACGATCTCATCTCTGATTTGAACAGGTATGATAAGCTGTTGTAAAAATCTGAAAATTTGATGTAATATTTTTAATACACTGACCGAGCATTTCAATTTTGTTTTTTTTTTCGATTGCGGACGAATCTTAATCTACGTGATTTGGAATTAACTTTTTAATATTTTTGTTGTACGTGAATATAGTATACTTAAAACTCTTTCTGTACTTCAATTGTTGCTCATACAATTATTTTTTCACGACATGCATTGAATGTTTTGACAATTATTCTGAGGGATGCTTTATTTATAACGCAATATAACTAATTGTCGGGCCAATCCGTTTTGCTGCGCGAATATAACAATACTATACGCGAATATATAATTGCGTCAACATGCAACAAGGTGAGCGTTAGAGGTTAAAGGAGGGGCAAAAACAAGTTTTAATTAATTATAATCATTACTTCATTGCATACGTGCATGTAAATTAAACGTGCTGACTTAAAGCATAGCGTCTATTATAAATATCAACATTATTCAGGACCCGGGACGTTCTACCACAGACCGTCTTATATGTACATTTAGAACGATGTTTCTCAATGTTTGATCAACTTGATTGTAAGGAGGGAGCATTTCGAAATAGGACTCTAATTTAACACTTTCGGTCCGGACCATTTTGATGCAATTCTAGATTTCGGTGCCAAATTTAATGAAAAAAGCAAATTCTTCTTCGTAAAATCTATCAATTACGTTTAATCGATTAACTATTAAAATAAACAAATCGATTATTTAATATTAAATGTTATGGTATTTACAAAATCAGGCATAGGAATTTTAAAGGCTTTTAAATTTTATTTTAAAGGCTAAAGTGGCACAAAAAACGTTGGGAGACGCTCATTTTGAATGTTCAGATTTAAACAACAACACACCTATAAGACATCACAAGTATCTTTTTTCTAGTAATAGAAACTACATGCAAATGGTTAAAACTGTTTCAGAGATAAGCTTAAACTAACATCGCGCTTAAGAATTTATAGTATTGAAAAATTGCCATTTATTTTTTTCTTGTAAATAATTTACATTGTATTTGCTACAATGTTGTAACATAGAAATTATGTTCCGTTAATTATTATGTTAATATATGTCGCGCTTGTTTACTTCCAGGGCATCGAATCAACAGTCGTCAATGTCGCATCTAATTATGCAACAAAACCAAATGATGAGCGTACAAGGACAGGTAATTATTTTATTGTACACGCTTATCGTTCGATTGATTTACATAACTTTATCATTGTAATAAGGAAATGGCATCTAAACTATATTAAAAAAATATATTTATTCCTAAGTATACTCTTTAAGTACTTTATTGTACTGAATTGTAGTGGATCTATGATGCGAGATCCTGGATATACTGCCTTTCAGTCAGAATAGACTAATACGTCTAGTCTTCCGGTCTTAATAGACTTCTTAAAAGATCCCGATATATAATACAAAATTTTAAGCAACCTTCTTTGCCATAAATGCTGCTTGCTACAAATGATCCTATCATAATCACAATATTAAACAACGTTTGTGAAGAAAATTTGGCTAAAAGAGTTACGATTATCTGTGCATTAAACACTTGCCAACTCTAGAGTAATTATAGATAAATGTTTAATTTATCAATAGAGTAATAATTGTTAATTATTTAATTTGTCAACAGAGTATTCTTTAGTTGGCTTTTAAGCGTATTCGAAGGATAATAGAAGTCGACTTCAACAACGGAAAATTTTCATGGAATTTTTTGCATTTATTATAAAGTTATAAATAATACATTTAAAATAATAAAAACATAAATGCGCACGAAAATATACAACATACCGCATGAATAATGTTAATTTATGTATTAGATTTTAATCATTAAATATATTCACAGATGCCGAATATCCATATGAGCCAGTCACAAAGCATGAGCATGCAGGGTGGTATGGGTGGCCTCGGACCCATGCAGTCCATGCCAAGTCAACAACCCATGCATGCTCAGGGCAATACCATGCAGACTCAGAACATGCTCGGTAACGGACCCTTGCAGTCTCAAAATGGGAACAGCCACCCGTTCAGCCTCCACTCCGCGTCTTCCTTCACGGGACAAACCGCTGACTTCAACCTGGACTTCCTCGACAACATGCCTTCCACGGACGCCAGCAACCTCACCGCGCAGGAGTTGCTGAATTCGCTTGACAACTCATTTTTGAATGATATACTTTAATTCCGCTTTACACAATAGGGCAGACATCCCCAAACATTTATTTTCTTTAACCACTATCAAAATTTAGATCGGTTCCGGTAGCTAAAATAGCTGCAGGGAGTCCTGCAGCTATTTTTTGTAAACTATTCCCAAAACTCGTCAAAGAATGTGAAAGTTAGATTATGAAAATTTTCATAGTGGCTGAGTTCTAAACACGAATTAATAGTTTACGTAAAAAGAAAGTGAAAATTGAAGGGTAAATTTATTGATTGGATGTCAAAAAAAGTAAACTAGGCTAATAAAAAAGTAATTCCATCGAACTTTACCTTTTTGACATCTACTCACAATACAAGGAATCAATCAATCCTCTCTCACTAATAATTTAATTTAGAAAACTAAAATATAACGTGCCTAAGATGATAGTTCAAGTGAACCAACATTTTAGTTCTCCACTAAGCAGATACATTTTCGTAGACTTCTGCTTACGAATTGGGAACCCCCATTTTTTATCACCCCAACATAGATCCCCATGGAGTCTCCCGTGGAACCCTGGGGGTCCACTTTGGAAACTAAGGCAATAGACTTTTCTAAACTTTTAACTGTTGATACCACTTTTGGTCTATAGCCTTACTTATAAATACTAGAAATGAAGTAAAAGATATATGAAGTGACCGAGGAAATTACAAATATAGGTGACTTTACAGGCTTATTTATCAGTTTTTAGGGACGAGATGTATTTAGAAACACTTTATTAAAAAATAATAGCATTAAAATAAATATTTAGCTGAGATAGAATCGTAAGCAGCATTGCTATTTTATTAATCATATACTGGTTTTGCATATTTGTTCAGACTCTTATTTGACCCATCAAACGGATTTATTTCTTCCTCTTTGCGACTTAACCATGTTACGTCAAATGACTTCCCCATAGTTAATTATATATTTTATATACGACTATATAATTTATTTGTAGACATATATGAAAAAATGATTACTTTCATAATTAGATTATTTAAGTCAGTCTACACTGTATCGAGTATGGCATTGATCGAGGCGCTAAATTATTTATACGTATTGTCATTTGTAAAATGAAGTCAAGTCAAAAATTAAAAATTAAGATTATAGTATTTGACTAAAATAATAAAAATTAACTTGAATAAGACAAATGATAAAATGAAGAAAAAACAGATTTGCAAAAAGTTATTTGTACCCGACTGTACATGGAAGCTTAAAATTATGTAACAGTATTAATCCTACAGATAATAAAGAAAATTATTAATTTGTTTTAAAAGTTTTAGAACCTTTGAGTAATGTAAAGGAAATGTAAGCACGACCCAACATAAATGGCCGACATTTCCGATCTAATGTGTAAATATGCTCACACATATACTCAAGCCAAAGTAGGTACAACCAAATTTATATATAACCACTTTATAACACTCCTCCATTTTAGTATAATTATAAACTATTTGACATCCTCCAATAGATATTTAAAATTGGTTACTCCATATTCCTTTACACATGAGTGTGTTATCCAAAATACATTTCTATTATTCAATAATGCGTTTTAGAAATAAAATAAGAATTATACGATGTTAAAGTTTTTCTTCCATTTTTTCTTGTACCATTAAATTTTTACGGCTTACATGTCCTGTCGCTTTTTAAGCGACTTTTATTAATGATTAGACTTGCAATTCTTCCTAAGCTTCGTGAAATTTCTAAAAGGTTTAGATTTAAGTACCGCAACTCTAGACACGTGAGCGTTTATATTATTTGTCATTAAAATTAAGTGTAGACCAACCTGTAACGAATGGTGACCAAAGTTTTCCATCAAGAATACGTCATGGCTCTTCGAATAGCGGAATCTTCCGGTAAATTTAAAACATTTTCTAAATGCATCGATTTTGATATGAAATATAATATTCTAAATTATTCCATTTCCTAAATTTTATAGTTTATCGTTTGTGCATAGTTCGTTTGTAAAAAAAATGTATAGACTATAGTAAGTAGTTTATAGACTGTTGATGGAAACTAACAGTAGGAAACTCCCATATGACTTATCTTTCGTTGAATATAAGTTTCTTATTTGCCGAGTTGCTTTTATATACTATGTATATTTATAACAGATATTATTAATATAAGAAAATAGCACAAAAGACATTTCAACGATTTTATTTACACTTTATAAATTTATTTATCAAACTTGAACATAATCGGGGCAATAGTTGTATAGTGTCTATAATATTTAATATATTCGAGTCTGTACTTTACCACGAGACATTACAATGTAGTAATTTATTCCTTTCTTTTAGACCTCCATTAGGATCTCGCTGATAATCTTTTTGGGAAGACAAAAAGAATAATTGTTTGGAGTCAGATTTGAAGTTTAATAAATCTTTATAGTGGTTAGACTTCCAGATTATTGGCGAGATTCGTTGTTCCGCCTGCGAACGGCCCAATCTTTCTTAATTTATAGTGCAAATGTACATTTTATAAGTTAAGATTAATTTAAGATCATTCCTGTACCTAAGATGTAATTAGTAGATTATACTGTGATGTCGGTCTCAATGGTCTGTAGGTTAAAATAGAATCAATTATTATAAATAGAATATTGTTATTTGTTAAGGATCTCATATATTACTTAGGAAACGTTTGTGGGATTCTGGAATTTTCTGGATGTTGGTTTTATTTTACTGGACAATTTCCATCTGTAGGTTATGAAAATTAAATTATTGCATATGTATATTTTAATGTATTATTTTAGTATTGTAAAATACGTTAACATTTATCGAAATTCGGAAAGCATAGCTGAAAATGAAAATATATTATATATGTATTAAGTATTCCTTTATAAATAGATAAATCATAATGTATGAAATCAGCTCTCTGTTACAGCTATTGACCAGTTGGAAACGATTGAAACATTCCAGAGCCATTGTTAACAATGTTTTAACTTTAGGACCAATTTTTGAATGTTCTTTTGAAAATAATATTACATATTGAAAAATTTTATCTTTTATTTTGAAAAACATGTTTCACAATATCTTAAACCTAACAGTCTTGTTCTGATACTAATAAGAACTAATTAGTTTCTTACTAAATAAAGGATTATTCAGGGAGATAATACTTTAAAGAAAAATAATTAGTACACGGTAGCACGAAAGCTAAACAATTTTTTTAGAGAAATTAGAAAATTTAACTTACAAAATTTCCATCAGTTCTCAAATTGAAAATTTCGTAGTAAATTTGTAGGCAGTATTCAATCTTTTATTTTTTTATCAATAAAAATTACAATTACCGAACGAAGGTCAGTTTTGAGCTTCATTAATTTATTGAATTATACATGTTTATATTTTGAGTATAAGAATTTATGAACCGCAAAGAAATGAGGATATTATTATATGGGTAATATTGAGCTTAAAACGTTAATGGTTGGATTGAATGTTGTCCTTCTACAGTATAAATATAAGTATTTGTATATTTGTGACAGATCGATATGCAATTCTTAAAATTTCATTACATAAGAAACTAAGAACACGAGGTTTTAACGTACGATAAATTATATTATTCCGCATATTTTAGAAATAAGTTAAACCGTAAATGGATCAGCAACAGCTATACATTTACCAAAATAAACAACAATCTGTGTTAAACAAAGACGATGAGTATTTGAAATATAAAATAAGCGATTGATGTTTCTCACAATAGTTATTAAAAATAACTAAGAGGATGTATTTAATTATAATTTAGACAATTCAAGTTCTTCTAAATTCAAGTCAATATCTTCTACGGCGGAGGATTATTTGCTGTCAGCAGTATTAAATCGATACATATTAATTTACCACATTATAGAGTCTGCTTGATGTCTGTGTACAATGTCCGAGAAACGTTCCAATCTTTTCTCTAAAGCATTAATCTCCGCGGCTAATTCTCATACCATTTCATTGGGTTTATTGTGAAAAATTCTTGGATTCCTCACGCGGGGGCTATAAAAATTGTGCGGCTGGATATACTTGGCCGTTATAGGCTCATCGTGAAGACTGTTCATATTGCGTTCGTAGATGTTTCCGTTTGCTTTACTGCTCGTGCGTCTTACCATGAATGAATGGATCTCTTGTCTATTCTTTCTTAACCGGATACAGGAAAATACAGTACTTAGCAAGATAGCTAGTTTGAAAATGGCGACTATAAATAAAGACAGCATGAATATCAAGTACTGACTTTGATACCAATCCTCAAGTTTAGTTTGGCATCCCTGTAACAAATGATATCGTAGTATTAACTCTACTTAATGATATGTCATATTGTTACGGTTCGAGCGTGCAACCTTTAACAATTATTCATTGGTCCAATCTCTGGCAGGCATTTGAGTTTTTTTATAAGCCCTATCTTTATAATTTATCAAGCGCTTTAAAATATCGTCAGGACATCTGTAAATACCTAGAGAATTTTCTGGAATACGTCAATGCACATTAGGGCTGAGTAAGCTAGGCCTAAGTGTTACGTCGTTGAAATAATTTCAATCTTACAGAAATTCAGAACAGTCAAGGAAATCAGTAGGGCTATCACCATTGGTATTGGGATTAATTACAAAAATTATTTAAATATATATAAATTAATATTTAAATAAATCTTAAATTTTGGGGACCCTTCTATTATACATACGATCACTATCATTATTGTATAACAAATGAAATCTTTGAACATTTCTAAATGTTTCATCAAGATAATCATTATTATAAAATATCAGTTTATTATTTAAATTTATTTATTATTATTAATTTACAATATTCAGACGCGACATAAATAGATAATAGTTCTATCAAATACAAAATAGTGGAAGTTGCAACTCAGTAATATTGCCATTGCGATCAAAGATTACATTTTGCTTGCAACAATTAGGGCCTAACGCTTTACTCTGTCTGGCGTGACGTAAAAAATCCTTTTGTAACAAAACATTCACACATAAGTAATAGTAATATTGTTTCTATGGATTATAGCAATATATAAATGATAAATATAATATAGAATAACAACCATAAAATAGCTATATCTATACAAATATCATAAAAGCGAAAGTGTGTCTGTCTGTTACACACTATCTCAGCTTATCCACTGGACCGATATTGATGAAATTTGGCACGATCAAAGCCTCAAAATCACCGTGGTAACATAATAGGAAAAAAAACCATTTTTTTTTCGTGCTTAGGGAAAGGAACACATAATTGGGAGTACTTGAAGTTTAGGTTGGCATGAATGATGTTGCGTAATAACACTAGTATTAAATAATATTGTCATAATATTAATATTTTCACTTAAGTACTATAGATCTCCGCCGAGTTAAGCTCAATTCTATAATAATTTACACTTACCGCGGCGTGGTATCCGGCTGAGCAGGATAGACCACCCTCATTTCTTACCGAGGTGTAATAGAAGGCGACTAAGGTAAGATGTCCCGCCGTGTGGTATCCGGCTGAGTAGAATAGACCACCCTCATTTCTTACCGAGGTGTAGTAGAAGGCGACTAAGGTAAGATGAGCCGCCGTGTGGTATCCGGCTGAGTAGAATAGACCACCCTCATTTCTTACAGAGGTGTAGTAGAAGGCGACTAAGGTAAGATGACCCGCCGTGTGGTATCCGGCTGAGTAGAATAGACCACCCTCATTTCTTACCGAGGTGTAGTAGAAGGCGACTAAGTTAAGATGACCCGCCGTGTGGTATCCAGTTGAGCAGAATAGACTACCCTCATTTCTTACCGAGGTGTAGTAGAAGGCGACTCTAAGGTAAGATACCCGCCGTGTGGTATCCGGCTGAGTAGAATAGACCACCCTCATTTCTTACCGAGGTGTAGTAGAAGGCGACTAAAGTAAGTTGACGTCAGGTAGGCGAAATAACTAGCCTAATAAAGTAACAGCATGCTTAAAACATATGTTACTGGGATGAGGGCAGGATAATAATGACTTACCGGTAAATGTCTAAATTGCGAATTCGGTTGCAGTTCCTGACATTTTGTCTGGTTTAATGGAACAGGGTTGAGGTAGGAGCCGTGGTCGGTCTGCACGCAGCAGCTGAGTGGAACGGCCATCCCGCGCGGGCCGAGCCGTCGTAGCTGCCACAGGGACAGCTCGTAGTTGCGTGCGCTGGTCATCCCGCAGCATTGCAACTAGAATAATTAGTTTATCAAAATATTTCATTGTCACCGGTTCTTGACAGGCATACAAAGCGTGAACGACCATGCTCAAAGTAGGTCAAGATTGTGATGAAATGACTCGATTATATTAAAGTGACCTAATTCAAAATTAGACTTCACTGAGTTAGATACATTGTAATCCTTATTTCGATGCCATCTATGACATCATGCTACGAACTTTTTAAAAAACTAGGGGTTTTTTGGTTTTCCAAGTTATGGGTCTCTTTAACGGTGACGAGTTTTGCAGGCGCTACGCTACGCTTGATTGCAATTTGCCATAAAACTACTTTGGATTAGGTCACATAGATTAGATGTATGTACGAAAATTTACCTCTGTTTGCGCTAAATCCAAAGCAGCCGTGAAGTACTCGAAATCAGGTACAGCGTAGTAACTTTGCAGAGCGCCGACAGCACCACCGCGGGTGCCCTGGATTCCATAGCAGCGTGGCCAAACCGCTACCACCACGCCAGCTGCGCACTCGCACATTAACAGTGCTAGTACTACAAGAAAGTACTGGAAAAAAAATGGTAACAGCTTAACTACACCTGTTTAAGAATTTTTAGACGTACCTTAGAATATGAGCTTTTGGTAACAATAAAGGCAACATCATTCTCCTGCCCTTATCCCACTCTAAATGGGGTCGGCACAACATGTTACAAACATGTTGTCACATGATTCGGCTACGTACTTTACGACCGGCCGCCTGCTTGACGTCAACTTACCTTAATCGCCTCTTACACCTCGGTTAGAAATGAGGGTGGTCTATTTTACGCAGCCGGATACCACACGGCAGATACCTTAGTCGCCTCTTACGACACCTCGGTAAGAAAGCAGGGGGGTCTGTTATATTCTGCCGGATACCACACGGCTAGGTAACAATAAAGGCAACATCAATAGTAAATACGGCAGGCTGTCTGTCTTTCAATGATAATCCGTTGGCGTAATATTAATCAAATTTAGTACAATTTAAGCTTAAATAAAAAGCTAAAACAGGATAAAAAAATTCCCGTTTTTCTTGGGGATTATGAAACAACAATATAGTACATAATGGTGGGTATTTTAACATTAACATCGACGCGAAAGAAGTCTCGGACACAACTTATTGCACTGATGTGTTTGTAGTCTATTTTTTTTTCATTATTACAATTAATTATAACGTTAACGTCCAATGAAAATATCGAAGTGCATAAAAACCTGCATATCCCTAGAGAATTCCTAGGGATATCCCCAATGTGTAACTGCAATCAGCTTTGATGACAAGTTGTGGGATGAAGCTCTAATACTTCTGTCCAAGGAGGAGGAAACGTCTTACGGCATTAAAGGATTGTAACATGTCTCTCTAGATTTTATACATAGAAAATTTCTTAAATATACATATTTGGATTATGGCTATTCGTCTTAATTGGTAACTACAAAAAAAACTAAATGTGGATGTTTTTTTTTGTAAATTGTAACGCCCAACTTACAATGGTTAGAATGACATATCCCGGTAGGTACGTAGCCCAAACGCCAATAGCGGCAACAGTACAAACTGTGATTCCAGCTATCAAAAGACCAATGGCGACGTAATAGAACGGAGGCTCTTCCAATCCATCCTCCGGCATAGCCAGCAAACGCGATAGAAGTATTCTTCGTGTGTCACACAAAAGTAGAAACCCACACACAACTTTGACGAAACCACACGTCTTGAAAACGATAAAAAATATTTGTAACTTCAGATAAAATTAAAGTTTTATCGACATTTGGAGCAAAACAAAAAAAATAGTATTATTTAACGTACTACAAAAGCTTATTTCACGAATAATTTCAAGTAACAAATTTAGAAACCGATAATTATTTCTAAAAATACGTTGATTATAAGTTATAAACACCTGAATAAACAAATTCTGATAAAAAAAATTAAGGCTTTTGTCGCAAATAATTAAAATTTACACAAAAACGTAATGACTTACAAAAAATAAAACATTAAAAGAGCCAAATAGCACTTTGGCATTTGCGATATTTTTAATATTCATTGTAAATGTTTCATGAAAAATACATCACAGAATCACGCGTCGTATGCTGGTACATGCGTAGACGCGATATAGTAAGCCTTTGAATAAACGCGCGATGAATACATTTGACGGTTTTAGGGAGATACGCTCTACCGCACAGGTGGGGTGCCTAATAATTAAGCCAGTTTTGTCTAAAATTAATGTACAAGCTATTTGATCGCGCTTGTTAGATGATGCAACTAGTTAATAAAAATTGTAGAATTATTTAAAAAACCATTGTTTAAAAATATATAATGTACTTTATTTTATCACATAACATACAATAATCTTAAAATTCAATATCCTTTTTCTTAAAACCACCATAAGATTTTGGAACAGCGGTAATATCATCTTGTTCTCGTTCACTTGAATCTTGTAATTCTGAAAATAAAAATTCAATCACTACTACTTATCACAGAAACTATGAGATGTTGTTATCTATATATTAAATAGCACTATTTCAATTTCTTTTGTTACTATTTAAATGTATTTTAAGCTTGACACAAAAATTAAAAACAAATTTTTTTCGCTCATGGGCTGATGGACAACTGAATAAATCATGTTTTGAGATAAATTGGTTTAAAGTTTCCATTGCTGAGGAAAATGAAAGAAAATGCTTTAGCTTGCTTAAACCAACAGTCTAATATGTTGAATGAAATCAAATTCAATGCATTGTGTTGGTATTGCTGCTGTATTTTTAGATTAACAACTATTTGTAGTACAAAACACGCATTCTTTTAAGTTGTGCCACTATTGCAGGGTCCTATGCATGAGCTCTTAATTCTACTACTCTACTACAATTTTATATTAACAATCATAATTTAGTTTCATAGACTTATTTGTTATATATCAGTAAGTAATCATTTTTAAATTATGCAAAACTATAAGTCAATAATAATACATACCTGGAGGCAAGTGTAACTTTTCTATGACAAACTTTTTTCTTCTTAATTTGAAAGCTAAATCTAGACTTGGAGGTACAAAAGGCACAAGTGAGTACAGAGAGGATAGCTTTGTAATGTGAAATAGTCCATGGTATTCACTATAAACAGGATTTGTTTCTTTGATTGATCCAGCAAATGACTCTATACGAACAGCATTATCCACAGAGTATAATATTCTTTTTACTAAGTGATCATCCTAAAAAAAACTATAGTTATACATAGTCCTTGATCTAAATAAGTTTGACAAGAGTGTTAGCAAAAGAAAAATCGACAATAAAGAATTTGCAAACAATATATCTATAATATTTCATTATTGATAATAGGACTTTAATAAAAGAACCTATAGTTGCAGACTGTTAAGAAATTTGAATATTCTTGCATGTCATTAAAATTAAATATAGAATATATTATGCAAAATATAACTTTTAGCAAAACTTATAATCTTTTAGTCAGAAATTGATTCTATGAATCACTTGAATCATATACAAACAAAATAGGTATTTAAACATTTTTTGTTTTAAATACACATAAAAGCAAAAAGTGCTGATGGCTTATGAAGTAATAATTACAATTGATGTTATCATATATTTTGTACTTACTTCAAGTAAATGTGTGGGAATAGTTATAAATGTTACTGCATTTGTATCTCGGACCAGTACCCTCAAGCAATATAAAAATTTAACTAGATCTTGGCCATAGCAATCTTGAGATTCTTCTATGTCGGTTGCCATCCAAATTGGAGACCCAAGAGCTTGAATGCTAATACGAAGAATATTTTTATCTTTGTTACCAATTTTGTATTTCTCTTTTGACAGTAAAGTTTTAATGTTTGTTAAGAGATCAAGATAAAGATTGTTCTTAAAACCTAGAAGCAGAAGACACAAATTAGTTTGTAAATGCCATATTCTAGATATTTAATTAGAGACAGCACAAATGTTACATATTATAAGAAAAAGTCTTGATTTGATTTAATTTACTTAAAGGTAAAAGTTGGGAAACAGTCAAGCTGTGCCCACTCCACTTGGTCAGTCAGACACCTATGGCATGTGGTTAGTATTTTAATGGTTGCAAATTTTTAGCCAATAAAAATTTGCAAACCATTCATTTTTAATTTAGACTAGAAATATCTACTGGAGACAAAAAAATATAGTTACCATTAATTGCTTTTTCAATATGTTCTAAATGACAATAATTCATGTCACAGTTTTCAACTGAATTAATATCAATATGCTTGCTCAGATCAAAATGGTGACCAAAGTTAGTGTTATTGCCAAATGATGAGTCCACCTGGGATAGACCCTCATATCTCCAAGCTATTTTCATATCACCACTTCCAGTTTGACTTATTTTGTCATCTGCTGATATTAAACATGGTTGGGGTAACTCTCTAACCTAAGGAATTAAACATGAATAGTACATCCATTATCAATGTGTAAAAAGTTGATAGTTGTTTTTAATAACTAAGGTTTGGTAAAAGTTTATTGTATGTTTTAGTTAAGATAAAAAACATAGTGTTTTATACATTATGTATTTTGAAACAAGAAGTAATTGTTTAAACAGTCAAAGTATATTTTTATACATAACTCACTATATTTTCTGGATTTTCATCAGCCGATGCTATGAACATGTCATGTTTACATACCACACCTTCAGCAAGGAAGTATTTGATTAGGACTCTACTATAAGTGCCGAGCACGTCTTCTTCTGAAAACACATATGTTTCATCAATAACATACATTTAGGTATATTTTTAATGATAATATATTGAGGGCAAAGTAGGATTGTTGCATACTAACCTACAAGAAAAATACTACCGGTAGATAATCCACCACCTGAAATGAAGTAAGGTTAAAAGAAAATCGTAATGAAATTGGAAAGAATATTATACAATATTTTGAATACCAATTACAAAATCCAACGACGGTATTCCTGAAGAAATGTAAGCTAGATTATTTTTTAATTTGGTGCCGTTAATAGTATGGAACGTCGAAGCTTTATGAAAACTGGTCATCTTTACATATAATTTTAAAACTAAATCTCTCAGAATTTAGTAACAAATAACAATATATATAATAACATAAAAAGTTAATTTATTTACAGGTGACTGTCAAAAAAGTTACAATCAACTTATCAAACTAGAGTTGAGTAGCTCGCGAGCTAAAGACAAGAAAGATATATATCTCTCCAGAAGATATAATCACTCTCTAGCTCGCATGTGTTTCAAATTCAATTATATCTCTATATTTTTAAACTTAAGAGTCAATTTTCGTGATGAGTTACGGCTCGTTCAGAGTTAGAGGGAAAGAGATGAGCTTATATAGCAATTTACATGTCAAAGAGAGATACGAATAACTCTATTGCATATTTGTATTAAAAATGTAAACTACGGATTTCCGGAACGACAACACGCGCCGGCGTTCAGCTTTTTTGTGCTTTATGTCAAAGACATAAAATGCTTAATTGGATGCAAATGTACCAAAAAAAAATCACTAATTCGCGAACGATTATTTATTTACATTCCATTCTTAGTGGGAAGAAGTCATCCTTACCCGTACTTATCAGAAAAGTGTAAATAATAGTATACATAATAAACAGAAAAAAATAAAAAATAAAGAAAATATGTAGCATAATTTATATAATAAATGAAAAAAGTACAATACCGCCTTACTGAGTTCTAAGTCCGGGCTAAAAGAGCCGAAGATATATCGGATATATTTTTAGTCTTAGTTGTTTTATCCTCTCAAGCCGTACTGAGCTAAAAGAGTTAAAGATATAAAAGAGTGATATATATCCCAAGAGCAAAAAGATGTATATCACTCTTTTCTTGTCAGGGATACATTTCGCCCATGTCTATATCAAACAGTTATAATCATAGATTACTAATTAAAATTGTTTAGTTTGATTATTCTAGTTAAGTAGCCTATAATAGTTATCTTCGATCTATGTCTTTAGATTTGGTATATTGTCCAAGTTACACAGCTACGTTCGCCGCCGGATAGAACTTTACCCCTTGTTACCACGAGAGGTTTTTTACCGTGCGTTAAAAATACGTCGAAATGAAACAAATGGGTATCCGGGTATCTGCTCAGTGTACACGCGACAGCGCATTTAAAACACGAAGTATTTTTGTCGCGCAATGTTCCATTTTAGGCGTTAGGTCGTTTGGTGTTAAGACGAATACACCATATGAAACATCTTGTAACGTCTGTTGCGGAATTTTAACGCGACGTATTTTTTACGCCCAAGCTTCCGAGGGATTAATAGATAAAGGATACATAGGTGGTACATGGGTGGTACTAGTAGGGGTTCTGATATATTCTCTGTGGTTATGAGTTTTTTCTTGGATAAATAATACACTACGTATATACTACGTCCATGAGTTTTTTGTACCACAAACTTATGTTAGGTATATGAATTTTGAATATTTTATATTCTGTGGTACCCATGAAGTACACGTAAAATTTATGGACTTAAATATTTTTCCATTCAGATTTTCTGTCTGAAATTGTTTTGATATTGTCGGAAGTATACAAGTTAATTAAAATGCAAGGTCCTGCAGTATTTATGGATATATCCTTGGAAGATCAGGTATGATCATTTAAACATAACCTATATGAAATAAATAGTGCACTTCTCTTGAAATCCAGATTTTTTTTGATAAAACAATAATGCTTATTTATAAGCTATTTTTATATGAATACTGCCTAATTAAAAAGTAAGCGTAATTTTATATCTTTAGGCTCAAGAACTTAGAAGATATTTTAAAAGTCTTGGTGCTGAAATATCAGAAGAGAAGTCGCCAAAGGGTATTGAAGATGATTTACATAAAATTGTAGGCGTATGCGATGTTTGCTTTAAAGAAAATAATGAAGCTGATATTGAAGCCATACTAAACAGCATTGTGTCTGTCATGGTTTCGGTGAGTAATTATGGTGTTAGATTAAAATCTTTATAATGTATATATATTTATTTATGCTACTAATTGAAAATACAAGTTATCAATACATAAATTGAGTATAAAAGTATGACAATTGTAACTGACTTTTTTCGTGTATTATTGTAGATTCCATTGGAAAGGGGTGAAAACCTTATTTTGGCATTCAGTCAAAGACTTACAAAAGCTCCTGGCCCTAAACTTGGAATGGTGGCTCTCCAATCGTATGTATTGTCTTATATAAACAATTTTTGCTATAAATTGATTATTCTATAGGGAAACTTAAAGTAAACTATTATAAAAAAATATAGTCAATATTTATGTTAATTTTAATCTTCTATATTTCTAAAATAAACAAATATTTTTTTGAAATCTTAAACATAAAAGATTTTATGTTGTTTAGTTTTTAATCAAATTGGGAAATTACTATTAAATAAATGTGTTTGTATCATGACCTGTTGTTGAAATTGATAGATTTTTTTAAATGATTAAACAATGATTGCAGGCTATGGCGACTATACAATAACTTAGAAAACAATTCTCCACTTCGGTACCATGTGTACTATCATGTCATTGAATTGGCAGCGCGTGTGGGTTCTGTTGGTGAGGTTTTTAGAGGAGTGGATCAATTGAAGAAGGAGTTTGCTAGCTGTCCACCATCTAATGAACAAATGCAAAAACTTTATAGATTACTTCATCAAGTTTTGAAAGACCAAAACAGGTAACAAGAATAGTTCTAAAAATTTGGAATCCTAGTCATCCTGAATTCTGATATGATTAAGCTATATTATTATAATAAATGATAGAAAAAAAAATTGCTATAATTTAACTATAGACAAAATGAAAACATTGGGTGGCCAGTTTTTTGTAAGTTTGTGGTATGAGTGAGTTTTCTTGGTCTTCAGTTCCTTGGATTAGATGTATAATTATCATAATGTTTATCGTTACAGTGAGTTAGCAGCTAAAGTAATGATAGAACTACTTGGCACTTATACAGATGAGAATGCATCATATGCGAGAGAAGATGCTATCAAGTGTATAGTGACTGCTCTTGCAGATCCCAATACATTCCTTTTGGACCCACTGTTGGCTTTGAAACCAGTCAGATTTTTAGAAGGAGAGCTTATTCATGATTTGCTTACAATATTTGTATCTGAGAAGTTATCAAGCTATCAAGCATTCTATAAAAATCATAAGGAATTTGTACATTCACAAGGTATGTTTTATGATATTTTACCATATCTACCAACTCACTGACTAGATATTAAGTTTTACTGTTGATATTCCTAGCCTTTTTGGCAGATGATTTAGCTCTTTAGTAAGCGTAGGTAGAATTTTTTAGGTAATTAAGCTTAAAAAGTAAAATATGGTTGAGATAATTAAATTAAATTAATTTCTCTAAAATATTTTGCCTTATGGTAGATTTTTTTTTATATTAAAGATTTGTCTGAGAAGCCTTATAATAAAAAGGGGTTTTTTTATTGTAATTTGTTTGTGCTTGAATTATTAAAACTCTAATAATAATTATATTAAATTTTTTTTAGGTCTGAATCATGAACAGAATATAAAGAAAATGAGAATACTTTCCTTTATGCAAATGGCAGAATCAAATCCTGAGATCACATTTGATAGCTTAGTTTCAGAACTTCAGATAGAAGAGAAAAATGTAGAAGCCTTTATTATTGAAGGTAATGTATATGATCATATTAAAAAAAAACTAATTCTTTTGGGGAAATAATATTTATTAAGTAAAGAAAACAAGTGTTAATATAATGAGATATTTCATTAATATTATATTCAGCATCATGCATCATTTCAAGAATTGTTTGATGTAACTGGAGCTGAAACTTCCTCTTGTTTTTTCATATATTTTTGTAAATAAGGATTTGAGGTGCTTTAAACCATCATGTTGCTTGAACGAACGTTCCAATCCAAGTATTCTCATGGAAAATCCAGATTTCATCATTGGGAACCCGAACATTGTTTCTCGGATATACAAGTAAAATTTCGTGACATGAGACAATAGCGCTTTAACTTTTATTTCTAAATAATTATAATAATAAGAAAATACAGTTGGGAGCACATTATTCCGCATGTTCTCAGACCGATGTAAACTAAACTGCTGCTTGAGTTAGTATATATATAATATATATGTCATTATTTATTTTTATTTATTACTATAAAAAACATAGGAAAAACATTATCAATTAAAAAAGTGTCAAACAAAGGTCAGCTATATGAGCTAGCTAAAATATGTGAAGCTAAGTTAGTGGTGTAAGAAAACGTGCAGCTACACAAACTAAACTAAGTTCTTCCCGCATACACCACACTCCTTTCGGTCATCCTTTGCCAATGCTTACCAGTTCTATGTGCCGTGCCGATCGTTTTGTAACGTATGTTTGTATGCAGCAATTTATTGAAATTTTTAAACAATTAACAATTAACTATGGAATACACTGTCGAAGGAGTATCACAACTTAAATAAAAAACCCAGCTTTCGCTTAGTTCGTGTGCACGGGACATATCTTTAGTTTATCTTAGCTTAGCTAAGCTGACCTAGTTTAGCTTCGGATTAGCTTAGCTTTCGGTCTGCAACCTGCTTAACACACCGTAAAAGGAAAAATGAAAATATAGTCTACGATAGAAGCGCCCGAATCTGGAATGGTAGACTTCTTTCTTAAAAAAGGTCACACCATAATTCAAAATTTCATGTTGGTACAGTTACTTTAGACATGGCAACAGATGTTTTACCAGCAAATCACATAGGAGATAAGTTCCGTCATAAGTTAAATTGGCTTCCTATACGATCCAGAAGAAATTTACATATTCTATCACTTCTTTATATAGTACTCTTTAATCCTTTAATTCCAATATATCTTAAAGAGATAGATTCTTGTCTGATGTTGGATGTGACCGGCTTTGATCTATAAATACGTTAGATCTTGCCTTCCCTAAATGCTCATCACTGACTTACTCGAGATCATTTAGATTTCAATGTGTAAAGCTGTGGAATGATATACCAGTAAAAAAAAGTAAAGTGGCAGCCTGCTACAATCCCACTGCTGGGAATAGGCCTCCTCTCTCCGTTTCTGGAGAGAAGGGTTGGAGCTAAGACCTACCACGCTGCTCCAATGCGGATTGGTAGGTTACACACATCTCCAGAATTCTCTAGAGATATGCAAGTTTCCTCACGATGTTTTCCTTCACCGAAAAGCGTGTGATAAATTGCAATTATCAATTAGACACATGAGTTTTAATAGAAAAAATCATTGGTGCCTGCCCCGGTTTGAACTCGTGTTCCCCTCGAAAGAGTCGCACGGTCTCACCGGTGGGCTATCACAGCTTGATTTTTGATTTACCAGTATCAATCCGCAAATCTCCTTCCCTATCAGCATTTAAATCACAGACTATAAAAAAATTGTCTCAAGACATTTAAATTAATTTTAGTAGCTTATTATTAGTATTAAATTAAATTAGTAGATGAAGTCTCCACTAATTATATCGTTATATTTTAATTAATTCAAATAATTACTTTTATCTATTTTGCATCATTTTTAACATTAATCTATGTATATAGTGTTTCGTTATTTTTCTTTTGCTTCCTTCCTTTTTTCATTATCCATATTTCACTTCTCTTCATTTTCGTTCTGCTACTCAAAGGTTGGCTGGTAGAGATCCCTTTTAGGGATAAGTCCGCCTTTGTACGTGTGGTACTTTTCTTTCTTTTATTATGATTGTACAATAGAGAAATTGAACTATATAATTATATATATTGAAATGAATTTTTTAACAGTGCGGCAGCTTTTTATTCTTAGCACTATATTAAAAAAACATTCACTAGTAGTATATAACTCTAACATTCCAATAGGCAAACGTCGAAAATATATTGTCTGTCATAATGAAGCTTTTAGAACGAGATTTTGCCAGAGATTTTACTGCTTCTTAGGTAATTACCTATACAATAAAGTAAATAAAGCCCTTTCTATCTACTCACTGTCAAAGTCAACCTGTAAAAAGAAACTAATTTTATGGTTAAATAATCTTAATTACAATGAAACTGAAGGTTTGATAAGCATTGTAAGCTAAAATATTCTAGATACATTCTATAATATAATCCTTTTCACACACACGGACACATTAGAACACACATTCACTCTTGCTCACAATCACACATACGCTCACACTCATACACATAAATGATACATCCAACTATATATACACAGCATGTCAAGTTTAATTGTTTCCTTTTAATAAATTGTAAATTTTTACATTGTAAGTGTATTTCTCTTTTGATGTTCGAGGGTGGGAGCCTGGTTGTCTGTAACACAGGTCACCTAGTACAGAGATCTCTCACACCACTTTTATTTGTACCCTTAAGAATGGCACTTTGACAATTGTTATTTTGTGTGAAGAGAAACAATAAATTAATCTTTATCTTATTTTTTTTTTAAATAAATAAATAAGAGACAAATATTTTTAAAATGTTTATTGAAGTGCTCAAGACTAAGCTGGTCCGGGCGCGAATGGACCAGGCGGCGCGCTCGGTCCGCGTGTCCAACACTATGCACCGCACGTTCGGCCGCGCGCAGTGGCAACAACTGCGCGACGTACTGATCGCGTGGCGCGCCAACGTGCACCACGCGCAGGAGTCGATGAAGTCCGTCGCGGCAGCGCAGATCGAATACGCGGCGCAACAACAGAAATCCTGAAACAGACTTTTACATACATCGCACTATTAGAACGACGGCGACATAATCCAAAAATAATATTAAGCTGCATGAAGTAGCGAGTATTAAACAAAATTTTAACGATTTACCCTATATATAACCGTAAAAATGGTCCTTAAAGAAAGCTTCGGATATGCCTTAATAATTTTATCCATTTTGAAAAATTGCCTATGTAATATATCGACTGTGAACCGGCAATATGTCCTATCTCAATTTTAAGGCAAATCACTTTTTAACGGCATTAGGTACTACTGCCCATCATTTACCGTATCAACATGTATTATCTACTAGAAAATTTTTATATAAATAAACATATTTCAAGTCAACTGGCTTTTTATTACATAAAAATTAATCCGAATTTATTAACAATCACGTTTTTTCGTCTTCCTGAAAAGTTGACAAAAATTAGATAGGACAATTTGCCAGTTCACAGTCGATATTTTTTTGGACATATCTATCTTTATAAAAATCTACTTAGTAGAGATACTCTATTTAAACAGAACTTAATTGATATAAAGATCTGTTGATTGGGAAACAGCGATAAAAAATTATTTGGTTAACCATGGCCATTTTTCCACTGTTAACACATTGTTGACGGGCAATTTTACACCGAAGCTATCTCATGTCATCAGCTATTATTTTATAATTCAATTTTAAGTGATTGATCAACCATATTATAGCATGAAAACACGAGTTAGCAAAGTGTTAAGTAGTTTATCTATTGTATTGTATAGAATATACATTTTGGATTTCAATATATGTTTCGTATCAATTTATCACTAGGGCTCAAAACGCTGAGTTTTGGAGTAGGTGTCTTTCGTTCTATATGTGTGTCTTGATGTAAACATGGAACTTTCTATAAAAATAAAAATATGAACGTATTATTTAAGTATCTTGGTTTTTGTTATTGATAATTTTTTTTATTATGGAAACATTTAACAATAAAATTAACATTGAGTTGTTTCTCGATGGTATAGTTAACAGTTATACAATTATGCTCTACCATTATAGTATCATCTATATACATATACTATATACTATTACTATACTATACTATATATAAAGTACTTACGAGTAGAATTCATATGCACATAGTTAAAACCTTTATTAAATATTAGCATACTTAGTAATAGTATTTGAAGATATCAGTAGTATAAAAAACTGTCAGTGGCAGTTAAAAATAATGATTCGATTGCAACCCACCTTTACAGGATTATCTGCTGGGTGCATATGAATATTGTCTGATAAAATCATTAAAATCGGTCCAGCCGTTTTGAAATCAACGAGGAAGATACGCACATTCTTTCTCTTTAAAAGTAATCTGTGAATATCACATGTATCCATTGACATGTCTGTCACATTGATGTAACATTCTTACATACCTATATACTGATATTTTTATCAAACCAAAAATAGAAATAAAATCATCGTAAAGAGTTTTAGTAGATGGATTACGAAGACGAACATGACGGCTGTTTTCAAAACGTTTTTCGTTCGTTTGTGTGCGTAGTACTATCGCTCTTGCTCGGACTACAAGTGTATACTTATTTTTGGGTGCCACAGGATGCTTTACAAGGAGATTTTACTGATATAAAATATGTTCTCTTACAACTTACCCGTGGTTTAACAGAGGTATTCAGTCATAGTCTTGGAAAAAGATAGTATATTGTCTTAGAACACGTAGAGACTGTTGGTTAAGATAGTTATGACTGAGTTAATCGGTTCAAAATAAGTTATGATTTGAATAATTTTTGATGAGGTTACAAAATATACAAACTAACTGGTGTGGCTTGATGTTAAGACAATGAATAGGCATAAAAAGGGGTGTCAGAGAGACGAGTCTCCTGCCGAGACTAGTGACTATTATATACCTTGATATCTAGGTCATGTACTCATCTAATGTGTTGTATGCCAACGCAATATGTGGTATGTGACGTTGTATATATTGCCGGGTCACATAGATGCCGCTATGGTCACAAAATTTTCGTGCTTTTCATAAGGATATGAAAAACAATTAGGTAATATAATGCGATAATATAATTCTTAAGAAATTTTAGTTCAATAAATCTATTATAATTAGGTGAATCGGAAGCATGAGAGGTTGCAAGGGGAAATGGAACGTATTTCAGCGGCGCTGCCTGCTGTGGAGGCGGCGGCTGGCAGAGCGAAAGATGCATTGGAGCCCTCGAGACATAGCGTGCGACACCCACTTGACGTACATGATTACGATCGTCAGGTGCTTGGATACATGTTTCTTACTCATAATAAAGCGAGAGTGTAATGCTGTAGTAAAGTAAAGTAACGGCCTGTGCCCACTGCTAGGCTAAGACTTCCTCTCTCCGTTTTTGGAGAGAAGAATTGGAGCTAAGACCTACCACGCTGCTCCAATGCGGATTGGTAGGTTACACATATCCCTAGAATTCTCTAGAGATATGCAGGTTTTCTCACGATGTTTTCCTTCACCGAAAAGCGTGTGATAAATTGCAAATATCAATTAGACACATAAATTTTAATAGAAAAACTCATTGGTGCCTGCCTGTGGTTTGAACCTATGTCGTCTCTAGAGTGACGCATGGTTTCACCGCTAGGCTCTCACAGATTATCTGTAATGCTGTAGTTTGAATTATTTGCTTCCGTAAAGGTGAATGAAAAACAAAGCAGAAGAAGCGTAAATGTGGCCACACTGCTTTAGCTGAAAGTTATGATGCTCGACTAGCGTGATTCTGCTTTGGTTATGTCTTTACTGGCGCAGCGTATGGCGAGGTGTTAAACTTTACAAGTTTTAGTTACCAGTTTTTTCATATGAAATTTTTACAAAACGATACGAATCTTGAATTTAGATCATATAGGTATGTACCTAATATATGATTTAAATTCAAGATTGATTAAATTTCAAAGAGACGATTGGGGTCAACGTAGTACTGATTAAATATGTTGATTCCACAACTTACTTTAAATATTTGCGACCTATTCGGTTTTCAATAAAAATACAAGTAGGCACACATTATTACTTATCCAAGCATCCACGTTGGGCAGGTCTGATCCTACTAATATAAAGTGTTCTATGTCATTATGCTTAATACGTTATCGAAGTTGTAAGCAAGCATACCTTTGTGATTTAAAGATGGCCGATTACGCATTGGAAACAGCTGGAGCACGTGTAATAGACACTGGAGACTCTGTAGAGCATACAGCAAACGACTCTCCAGTCGGAAGGTTCTTGCACACGATGAGTTCCGTGTTTTGCCGCGAGTGCCCCGGTGCTGCAGCCATTATTCGTCCTGGAACATTGCCAGGAGAATGCTGGGCATTTAAGGGTTCAAGAGGGGAGGCTACGATTAGGTTACTTGGCACTGTCTTTATAGCGGGCATCAGCCTCGAACATATACCCGCCCATATTTCTCCTACGAGGTAAGCATTTTTGCAGCATTCATGGAATTTCAAATATGTAAATCACTATATTATAGAACTCCCATGTTGATAACTTAAGTGAAATGGACGCGAAAGATGAATTTAATAAATTTGTATCACAATATGAAACAAACTTTGTATATGATGAATTAATACCCTACTCTTCTCGGCTCCTATACCTCCAAAGATGAATATAGACTTTGTCAAAGAATATCTTTGTCTTTGCTGCTTAAATTAAAGGCTTTATTTTTTAGAAAAGTATTTCCTATTATTAATTATTTAAGTATTAGTAAACATTTATTAATTGTTTTAATACTATAGGGAGATATCGTCAGCACCTCGTTTGTTTCAATTAGAAGGATTGGAGTTTCGTGGTGACCCCTATCCACATGACTTCGGAACATTCGAATACGACAAAGATGGTAAACCTATTCAATATTTTGAAGTGTTGCATCCATCGCCGAAAGGGTTCAATTTGGTCCGCGTGAAGATATATTCAAACTGGGGTCATTCTGTGTATACATGCGTTTATCGTGTGAGAATCCACGGGGAATTGGTATCAGGACAGACGCACCACAAAGGTGAAGATTTGCGCATAGAAAACGAATAAGTGCAGCTTAAAATATCTTATTTTTTAGTTTTTTATTCAGTTAAATAATTGTACTTAAAGATAAATAATAATTTTATACAGAAATTTAGTTTCTTAACGTTACTAATTATTCTATAATTTTTAAGAGACATAGGGTGTCATACTAATAAATATTATTACTTTATAGTTATTTTATTTCACTATATAATATAATAATATTATAAATCTGAAAGTCTGTCTGTCTATTACGATTTCACGTATAAACCGGTAGACCAAATTGATGAAATTGGGTACAACTGAAATTTTACACCAAACAAATCGAAATATATAGGAACAAGAGAAATCTGCATAATTGAGGGCATTTTAAAACTTAAATTGATAAGAACGAAGCGTGCGGATACAGCTTGTATATTATATTTTACCTACAGAAAGATCGTTCCGCGATTTTAAATACGCCGATCTCAGAAATTTAATTGTCTAGTGCTTCATTAGCTTCAAACTAAAAAATCACAGCGATCTGTTGCTCCTTTCAGACGTAAAGATGGAAAAACAAACACTTTCGCATTTATAATATTAGTAAGCTTTGGTGTTATTTGTTACTGCCTATTGTATGCAGGTGTCAATAAAATACTCTAGCATTAACTAACTTGACAGTAGCAACTTTTATGCGAGCTTTTTCGTTTCCATGACATTAAATCCATTAATGCCAGGTGCCCAGTTAGACGTGCATTGTGTTCTTGCACAAAACGAGAGAAAGCCTGAGCTGTGCATAGATTTTAATCTTGGTGTCCGGCAGCCGAATGCAATAAAATGTGCCCATTGTCGATCGAACAAAGCAACAAAGTACATAAATTAACATCAGCAAAGTGATCATGATCTCCCGTCGAGCGGCACAGCTAATGGGTTGATCGGTGGAAGAAACTTTGTATGGGTACCGTATTGCAAGGCACGTCAAAGGATAACGTACGATTTTTAATCTACAAATGTGCGAAACTAGAGGTACCCGCAATTTTGTTCAACTTAAATATTATTATCTCATCTATGTACGATATCGTTTTATTCTGATTTGCAAAGGAAAAACGGGAATTCTTATTCTTTTTGTAAAAAAAAACCTCTTTATTGTAGTTTACTAATAATTGTATTTTTATTCGATAATTATTAAAATTTTTGGTTAATTATGTTATAAATTTGTTTTTTTTAATTATTGCTAATGCTCTGTCACAATTTTTAAATTTAAGTTAGTCTTGAAATTATAACATATATATATATGTTGCCCCGGTATAAAAGCTTATTTTCATTAAATTCAAAGCTTTTATCATCTATATTGCTACGGCGGATTATCTGTGAAAACGTAACAGACAGACACTTTCGCATCTCTAATATTATTACGATGGGAAATATTTGACCATTCTGGCCCTTTGTAATTATGATATATATTAAACTAGTATTTTAAAAATTTTTCGAGGACTTGAAGGAAAAAAATGCCGCTAAGTGATTTTAGCATTCCAGTAAAATGCAATAAAGTTGCTATGAACGGTACTTAGCTTCCTCTCTCCTTTTCAAAAGGATTAGAGCTTGGATCTACCACGACGCTTAACGTGTAGGTTTCCCTACGATGTTTTTCTTAATCGAAATATGCGTGATAAACTATTAAAAGTCTCTATCAGGCGTATAAGTTTTTCTAGAACACTCATGGTGACAAGGAGGATCTAAACAAGTCGAATTAGATATCTGATCCATACATGAATTCTCCAAAAGTTTGTGTACGATAATATTTTTTAATATTTTTAAAATTGCTCTATTATAAACTGTCGCACCTCTAGGGTTAGCCGGCAAAGATCTCTGTCGAAGCGATAAGTTGACCTTATCACACTTTTTTATTAATAATGTTTTCCTACGTTTTTTATGTCACATAAATATATTTTTTTTATGTCTCTCCTATAAGAATTACGATTACCCATAAATCAAACAGCTTCTACAATATTCTATTAATTAAACATCGGCTCTTATATAATTTTCGGATAAAGATGTCCTAAATATTCCAGTGACAAGGTTATTTGTTGTGTATAATGGAATTCCAATATTAAGCAATAAATAACGTTAGCTTAATGAGAAAATAATAAGTAATGCTGCTGTTGTCACTTTACAAGTATATAGCAAACAACAAAGCATTATAATGTTTATTTATTTTATTTATAACTAGCTGATCTGGCAAACGTTTTGCCATATAAATTATTTTTAGGGAATTTCTATTGTACATTATAAAAAAATAATCAATTTTCTCAAATGGGGATATGGAAAAAGTGTAACCGATTCTCAGACCTACTGAATATGCTTATAAAATTTCATAAAAATCGGTCAAGACGTTTCGGAGGAGTATGGTAAATAATATTGTGACACGAGAATTTTATACATTACATTGTTTTTGTCTTTTTTATTGTTTAAAAGGCGAGCGCTTGACTGTAATCATGCTTGATGGTAAGCGATGATACAGTCTAAGATGGAGTGCGCTTACCTAGAAAGTGCCTATTTGCTCTAGCCTTGAAGGTACCCATATCGTAGGTATTGGGAAAGATATATGCCGGGAGAGAATTCCATTCCCTTGCTGTTTGCAACAGAAATGATGAAGCGAAGCGTTGCGTGCGTCTTCGCGGGATGTCGATGACATAAGGGTAGAACTTCTCCCGGTGCCTAGCGGTGCGATGATAAAACGGCGAAGGTGAAATAAGGTCATGAAGTACCTGGGCACACTCTCCGAAATATATCTTGTAGAAAACCGATAGACAGGACCGATAGACTCTGCAATTTGGCATTTGTCAGGGTTTCATCATCAATGAGTCTCCCGGCACGTCGATCCACCGAGTCCAAAGCATCCAACTGGTATTTGGCAGATCCTTCCCACAAATGGCAGCAGTACTCCATACACGATCGTACTTGAGCCTGGTACAATTTAAGAAGCTGTTTCGGTTTGAAGTACTGCTTGACTTTGTTTAGGATGCCAAGTTTCTTGGCAGTCGTTTTTGCTTTGGACTCGATGCATTTTCCAAAGTTAAGTTTTTGGTTTTAAAAGGAACTCCGTTTGATACTATTAAAAGAGGATTTATACTAGGAAGTAAAAAAGTCTTAGAGAGGGACTGTTCATAGTATTTGAAAAGCTTTTTTTTACCCTAGGATGTTAATTCATGTTGCTTATTAAGTTTTATTAATTGTAAATTATACAGGATAATCATATGGACAAGCGGAAAATTAATACTGTTAAGCACTTAACAGATATGTTATTTTTAATGGACATAAATGAAAGATACAACAATCATTCATACACGATAGTCCTTTTGTCCGTAAAGAAATCTTTTCAATGACAAATAGATGGCAGTCGTAAAGGGTGAAAGCACCTCTCCATGAAACTTATCCAGTACCGCCTACATGTATTACTCAATATTAATGATGTGATCTTACTTCAAATGACTTTCGCAGTTCGTTTGACGGGTATTAATGATGAGCATTCGTGCCAGATCCTACCATTTGGTCACCTATATTATTTAGAGAAAAATTGACCGATTGTGATGGTGGATTGAATAGCCAGATAAAATTACATGTGTATTGTTTATTTCTACATAGATTTTTGATTACGGTATTATTTCTAAACGTTTTCTATACGTTCTTGTTTAATGTAAAGACAATATTATAACATTATGTAATGTTGACTGGTCCGTTGGCACAGTGGGTAGTGGCCCTGCCTTCAGCTCCGCGGGTCGCGGCCACATTTTCTATAAATAATTTGTTGATTCTTCCAGCCTGGGTGTGTATTTGTATTTAAGTATGTATTTAAAATTATATATGTAGTATATTCAACAGTTGTCTTTCACCCATAACACAAGTATTAAGTTACTTACTTTGGGGAAGGACGACCGTGTGTGTAAGTGTCCCATATATTTATTTATTTAATATATAAAACGTTAATCACATAAATAAACATGAATTATAAAAAGCTTTTTTTATTAGTCAGCAGCGTTCCCCGATGACGTTATTGATATTTACACGTTATTGATTTTTCAGAGCGAGCCCCTTTGAAAAATCCTTTCGCAGTAACAATGTTTTAATAATATAGTCGGTACTCTTAATCATTCAGGAGTTCCTCGTCTGGTGTCAATCCTAGCAGCAGCATCAGGTCGTGCTTATCATAAACATGCATTGTCATCGAGACTGGGTCAGAATAGTAGTAGTATATGGTGTAGTAAGATTTCAGATCAATCGGACACCAGTAAGTGTGTCAAATTTAACTTGCAAAAATCCACCTTTATATACATACACGGCAAGTTAAATAAAAGCCTTTAATAAGATGTTTTGAATTCAAAAAATACATACAATCTATTTGAGTATCACGAAACCAAGTGATTTCAGTTATTCCACTCTCCATACTGAAGTAAAAGCAATTTTGACCTATGTGTTAAATCGTGTGATTCTACGGGTTCGCTGCTTCGAACCCTGAGAAGGCACATAAGTTTTCTAGTAAATTTGTTTCATGCTTATTTACCATTCATCAAATGCATTACGCGAAAACATTTTGATGAAATGTGAATATGTCTACAGAATTTATATGAGTAGGTATGTATAAAATGCGAATTCACATTGAACTAGTATTGTACCCACCACTACCATCAATTAATGCTTACCTCCGTATCCTTATGTAGTATAATGTATATGAATGATATTTTGCGATAGTAATAGGGTTTGCTTTACTCTTGCTGAACGAAAATATAGGCGTCAAAAAAGCGTCCTATATGACCCTGACGATCAAATAACGATCGCAAACACAGACACACGTAATACCCACAGCGTCTTCACCGCCGAAGACGAGGTCCCAGGTTTCTGACGTTGGTTGGTCGGGGCTTCTCGTCACCCTTCCGACGTCGAAATTCCCTACGCCGTTTCCTGACGCTATAGTAGAGCTTCTGCGCTCTACTCTCTGTATTTCACAAACTTGACGATGCTTCCGCGCTTGGCCGTCCCGCTCGGCGACGCTGTATAAGCCTTTAGGGCTAACAGCATACATTCAGTTCGAAAGAAAAAATACTCTTATCTTGAGTCGCATGTGTTTTGTCTTTGCACTAATAATGTCTATACACAATACAGATAGGATGCGTTTAGTCGTTTGCATTTGCATCAGTCGTACCAGTCAGTGAAATGGCATAACATAAAGTTTTAACCTAAAAAAGTTTTGACCTAAAGATATTCCTAGTGGAGAGCGGTTTCCTCGTAGAAAAACTGAAAAAAATTATGAAGGAGCCCAATGCTTTAGTGCGCAGGTATTTAAGCTAAAATATTTTAAAAATATAGCTGAGCTCGTAAGCAAATGCTACTGCTTAAAAAACATAAGTCTGGACGTAGTCAAGCAACCAATAATGTTATGATATAGATGTAAAACCGCCTACTTAAAAAGGATTAAAAATCTTTATTTCTACTTATATCTTGCGAATACAATGATGTTCCGCCAAAATATTTGACAAATGTTTCTAGGCTATCGCTCGTGAAAGGCTTGCGTCGGTAAAGGATTACCGGCAGTAGTTTTACGGTTGAGTGTGTGTCTATAGAGGAATAGGTAGCGCGCCTCGTTCGATCCTTCTTTTACACTTCCGTGTTTGGTCCATGTGAAAGATTGTTGCGTTTTACTTTTACGCTGATTACATGGCAGATCCGGGATTTACTAATTAAACTAATATAAATTCATAAACAATTCTGAATAGACGGCTGCTTTCAAATGATAATGTGCTTAAAGGATTTGTTGCATAGTGCTTCTGCTTTCATTTTAATCCCTGTTATTTTTCTAAAATTGCGATACTTATATCATATACATTAATAGACAAACCGTAATTTTTAATGTTCAAATGTTAACAATAATGTAAGTGGATATTGTTTATGTCTTGTTATTTGCACCATGCTCATTCTTTGCTCTATGCGTAGGCGGCAAGCGTCGTTGTGGAGGAATTCTTTTTAAGTCGTCTCGGAAAGTATTGTTTGGTACAGCTTTGTCCTAGTATTAGGAATGCTCTCGTGTGCGCTTCGATAGCTTTACTCAATGTCGCCTCGAGGAAATGCGATTTTAAAAAGCGAAAACAGCAGAATTACAAGTCATTATGCAGTCCATTGCCTTCGGGCAAAAGGGTGTTTGTTGTCACATCCTTACCCTTTCATTTAATAGAGTATTGATGTATTTATTTACTGTATAAGTAAAGATTAATTCTCTTTTTACTATTTTGTCGTTAACAGAATATAGAAAACATGTAATAGCAATGTTTGGCTAAAAATAGGAAGTTCGAAAAATATAGGCTAAAAAATGAGAAAAAGTAAATTGGCTATATTGACACTAATGTTGGTATGCAAAAAAAAGTTATTTTTTGCATCGTATCAATAGAAGGAAATAGCACTAGTTATAACTCATTATCGTGGATGGCGAAGGGTTCGCGGCAGGTACGTCCGTCCCGTATGGCGCGATCGGCCCTTCATAATTTAGAAAAAGAGCCATTTATTAAACCCTTAGTAATTATTGGGTTCACTCTGGCATATTCGCTACCTGCCGATATTTCGCCATTCTCTCTTTTGTCTGTCGGCGTGGCGCCCTAAAGGGTTCTAATTTTAAATGCGGCGTGTAACTATTTCTGCCTTTATTCGTAAAATTTCTCTTTCGCGGGTGGTTAACCCGCTGCCCGCTGGACGCAATATGGTGTGGTTTTTTTTAAGGCGAGCAAGGGTAAGCAATTAACTGGATGGTATTGTTTGTTGGCTTTTGTGACTTGAAACATTAACTACTACGTATTCTGTGCGAAGTGCATAATTATAATAACGTATTTTTTGTATTTTAAGCACGAGATAGTAAGAAATGCAAATAACTTTAAATGAAGGACCTATAGCTAATATTTTATGTAAGTACTAGCTGATCCGACAAACGGTTTTTTTGCATTTCTTGTGTACATTATAAATAAATAAAATCAAATTGTCCCAAAAAAAATGTTAGGGGTGGGAAAAATAGATAGTAGCCGATTCTCAGACCTACCTGAATAAAAAAAAATATCATAAAAATGGATCAAGCCATTTCAGAGAAGTAAGGTAACTAACATTGTGACACGAGAATTTTATATGTTACATATATAAGATAGGTAATATGTACTATACCTCAACCGACCGGTTGAGGTATAGTATTTAGGTAAATATGTCTTCCGATACTTCGAAGAGACAGAAACAGCAAATAGGTATCCGAAAATCACGTAAATAAAATATTCTTTCCATAACATTGTCGGATAAAATTACACGGTCGAGCGTCCAGTGAGTGCGGGTAAACATACGGTATGGCGTCCATCTCGCTAGTTTGTTCGTAAACACGATCCGAATGAATACAGGCATACGTGTTTACTGTTGTAGATCGCGTTACAACAACAAATATTCTCTTTTATTTATATGGCATTGATAAACAGGCTACTGTTCGCTGCCGGAGCGGTCTGTCTCCCTCGCCGTTTTCTAATGCAATGCAGTCGCCATGGCAACGCTGCAGCCCTATAACGCATGAGAAACCATAAAAAAACAAAATCGAAAGCAGAGAACTCACTCGTCCTAACCCCGCTCGTGTCGCCGCGAACGTCCGAGAGTTCCCTTCTTTCAAACATAATTTATGATCTCGGGGAAATAAACATAAAAAATAGAAAAGGAAAAACGACGGCACGCACGATAAAAAACCTCGTCGTAAAACTGCGCTGGGTGCGGGGTAGAGTTCCCGCGCCGCCCCGTCCACGGGCGGTAACCCTTCCGCTGCCCGCCTCCGCCCGACCCCATACCACAGTAAAGGGTTAGGGCGACTTACCCTCGAACCACCACTAAGCATGTGAGTGCCATGATAGATAGACAATTAAATTTTAATGAAAAGCTGAATAAGGACTAATAACTCAATTGTTTCTAACAAACGAGTAAATAATAGAGTATTGTTTGCAGACAAAGATATTGTTTATTTACTTTTTAATCAATTTAAATACCACCGGCGATTTTAATACCACCATATAAAGCCAACTTAGTTTTATCGGGATTATGTTTGTATAATTCATATTTGTACAGTGATCGAAATAAGTTCTTCTGATATCGGTTTTCGCTCTTTCTGCTATACACGTGATGAATCCTCACGTCATCGTTAATAGCACTCCACTATGAGTCGAAATGGTCTAACTTTCCATAAGATATTCTTCAAAGTAGAGGTGCACTCTATTTACTGCATTGTAAAATTTCAGTTCAACAATTCTTTAGTGCTCTGCCGTCCATCCTGGATGGCGGTGACATGATAAAAGCTATTAGGCATGTCAACTTATAAATATAAATATAACTAACATTATTCATTATCATCTTAGTTCGCTTTTTCTTTGTGCAAAGGCATGTATTCTACAAAAGCTTTAAGATTTAATGCAATATTACAAAAACTTTAAATAAAACTCAAACACTTTGATTTCTTGGCTGGCAGAGTATGTAACTCTATGTTTGCGGACAACTAACGTTGCCTGGACGATATGTATTAAGATGGTTTAGATGGATGACGATGACGTGGCGAAGGACCGTAACGAGAGTTTGATGTAAATGCGCATGGTGCGTGATGCGGTCACTCAAGCGACTCACGCTAGTATTCGCGCTCGACTCTACTCTAAAACTTTTGCGATTCATAGTTTTTATTAAATAAGCACACTGTGAAATAGTAACCTTTATATTAGGTGAGGGGTCAAGTAAAGATAGAAAAAGAAAATAATGACTGTAGTACCCAGAAACTAAGACGACGCGGCGCTACAGTCAGCTCCCGACCAAGGTGGGTACAACTTTGCAGAAACGTCGAAGATAGATAGGTCTGTCCACTTTTTGAAAAAAAAAATTAAGTTAATGCAAGAAAAATTTGAAAATAAATAAAATAAGTCTTAAACTAATATATAAAGATCACTTTTGTTTTGTCCAAGTTTTGTAGTGCTCTGGGTAATCGTCAAAAACATGAAATCTATAAATGACCTACCCAGCTTTCAGTTATAGAGGCCCTTCAAGTAATTCGCCCGTCCTTCTGTCTATTTAGTTTATATGCAAAAAACTAAAGCTTAATAAATACCAAAATACTTTACCTTAAGTAGAAAAAATTTTTGTTCGAATATTGCTGAATGAATAATTTTATTTTATATTAAACAATTTATACACGTGCTAAAGCCATAGTTTAACACTAAGTCCGTTCTATCTTGTTATAATTAAAAACATGAATTCAAAAGATTCTAAAAAGAAAAACTTAAAGTTTTATCATACCCGAAGCAAAGCTTACATACATAATAATACATTGCATTGAATACATTCAGTTAAACAGTTGTCAAAACTAATCATTAAACAATTAAAAAATAATATCTCAATTTGAATTTATTTTATTCAAAGGATATCCTGTGCTTAGAACCAAAAGTATCTAATCAAAATTTGTCGATATCGAAAGCGTGCGAAAAATAAACGTGGTCACTTCTCTACTCGATTTTTTATTCGTTCCACCCTGTTCGAAGTCCGCCACCGCGTTGCTTTTTGGCAATTTTATTTATTGCCGATATCTCCAGCTTTGCCCAGAGGAAAACTCGCATCATGGTAATTTCCTGTGCCACTATGAACACACGATTTCTTAGAGGAAAGTGGCAACTGTCTATAATAATAAATATATATTTATAATATTTTCTCTCAAATAAAAACTATATATAGCATTCTTATAAGAAGTGATGTTATCAGTTAAAATATTGTTCACACAAATTTTAACTTATTTTAATACAGAAAGCAGTAAATATACCGTAAATCTATAATCTGATATTAATACTAAATACAAAAAGATTTAACTTTTGAGAATTTTTGAGACACAAGAATTAGTAAGTTAAATAAGCAAAGGCACCTAATAACGTTCGATAGCAAAGTTCATAAGTATATGTTAGCACATATACTCTTTACCGGTCTTTAAATAGCTTTAAAGACCGGTATCAATAACGGCTACTTTATACGAAGGGCTATTCAAGAATCGTTGGGGCTCCACTTATTTAAATTCCCATTTTTGTACCAAATTTACATTAAATTCCACACAGGCTAAGATGAGGTACGGTCGGACCCTTCTTGCGTTGTAAATTGGGGTTCAGACAAAAACCGTTGAACTTACAAACTGGACCCATAATGTCCAGCCGTTCGGTCCTGATGTCGGTGAAAAAGTATGGGACTGCCTACTAGTTTTTTTATCCTTTTGATGTCCGCTCGTTTTGTTAACAGACGCAATTTTTTTTGGCAGAATATCTTTCTCCATTAACCGGTGTACTAGATGGTTTACGTAAAAATTGTAAATTCCGAGGGGACGATTATAAACACATGCGCGAGCGCGTCAAATCTTCAGCCGGCGTATCCTCATCGGGGACGCATTATGGCTTTTTTAAACTACTCCAGAACGGGGAATAGTATTTTTTAAAAATAAAAATTACTTTTTTAGTTAAAAAATGTGTCCCCGCAGTTGAATTCAATTGTTGCGTGTCGGATGAGCACGCGTTAGATTTTATGTCGGGAAGGGATTTTTTATTGCTTAGTGTGTGCCAGCGAGCACCACCAGCGATCTACTTGTGTCTTAACACGGCACACGTCTTTTTAGGCAAGACCCCTCGCTTTTTCTACAGTTTATGCTATTTTATTTGGCTTTGGTTAATAATCGATTGGGAATGTTTAATCATTTAGTATACGATGTAGTATTAGAAATATTAATCCAAGATTTTTAAAATTTTTATTTTCACACAACGCATATATTAAATCGCATATTTATTTTACAGCAGTTAGAATAACTATTAAAAGGAGGTCGATATAGAAAGCCTTACTATACGTTCAGGTAAGTTATTAACTTGTTGATGTTCAGTATGTATTACATAGATGGTAAGAATGCGTTTATAATTCTACTTTTCGACCCTGTACAAGATAGTAATGACCAAATGTAATGAGTTGTTACAATTATATTTTGTAAAGACCGAGCGCCGAGTTTCTTACTGGCTCTTCTCGGTAGGAGCAGATTTCCGAACCAGCACCAGAGTTGACGACTCAAAAGCACTTGTTAACAAGTTTAATAAAGAATAATGCTTTTATCTACCCTTATCCCACTCTAAGTGGGGTCGGAACAACATGTTTTAAACACGTGATTTGATTTGGCTAGGTACTTTACGACCGGCCGCCTTCCTAACGTCAACTTACCTTCACCTACTTACCGTCGCCTTTTACGACGCCTCGGTAAGAAATGATGGTCTATTCTATTCTATTCAGCTGGATACAACACTCTATTCAGCCGGATACCACATTGTATATTATAATTGAAGATGGTAATAATAAATGGACATATAAACGGAAATGTCAAGTAATTGTGACCAAGTTTTATTGTATATATCGTAGACTAATAAAAGGCTCAGTACGGAGCGTGCGGAGGGCGACACCGAAAGAGGTGAATAAGTCACAACAACTTTTTACTCCCTTCAGAGGGAGGGTCGGCCCTCCCGCACACCAGTGTACGTATGGCCTCTGGAGATGAAAGTTTTGTGGGGTTATAGTATATACACATATGTGTGAGACAACAAACGCGCACTAACCCAACTCTAACTTTAATTGTATATTTTCAATCGATACTCTGATAGTAGCGTTTTGCTAGTTTCTGAAACTTAATATATAGATATCTTCATAAATGAAGAGAATGTATTATGGTGATTTAAGATTCGTAGGATTATATATGTACTAGCTATGACAGCGGCTACGCCCGCGCGGTAATCAACATTTTTTTCTATAATTCAAATTTGCAACAGAAAAGTAAGTTAACCATAAGAGATAGAGACATGATATCACTGATTTTTTGTAGTATATTTATAGATCTACAATTCTCTAGTACATTACTTTAGCGTATCTCTGCTGGTTTATGCAGTGCACGCGACTAAAACTCCCAGCAAGCAAGTTTTTTACAACTGCTCGATCTCTTCAACACAATTTGCATGATACCGATATGTTCTTTTTACCTAAACTATCCGGAGGTATTCCTCTATTTTTTGGAGAAAATCGTACAAAAATCCGTTTAGTAGGTTTGGAGAAAATCAATTACATACAGACTGACAGCTTTTTGGTACTTTGTTTTATAATAAGTATAGATATTTCTTGCTAAAATAATAACTATTGTGTGATTATAAGCAACATTTTCAGTGTCATAAATGTGGCAAGCTAAATTTTTATAATAAAGATATGTTAGACCATATCTTATAACAATCCCGCATTGTTGTGTTGTAATCACGTGAAGGTGATCATAACATTCAATCACTGGCGTTTTAATTGCAACCTCAAGTAAAGTGGAACGTTATTTTTAATTACATAAATACGTTTACAAGAATTACAAGATTATTTTATTAGTCGGAGATTTTAAATACATTCGAAGATCGTGAATATATTATTCACCATTACCTTAAAACTTTAGAGCGATAAGACAAGAAAGTGTAGTGTCTCGGAGGTCATCGCAGTGAACGGCATGAGACAATACGAGGCGATAGTTGTGAAACCGCGTAGTTTGCACAACCCCACTGCGCAGCTCTATCAAGCAGCTAATCTGCTTAACAATAAGATCCAAGTACCCATAATTGGATTCGTTATATTGGATATATATATATATATATATGGGGAAAAACTACTCTAGTTCCTTAGCCGTGTGGTATCCGGCAGAATATAATAGACCACCCTCCTTTCTTACCGAGGTGTCGTAAGAGACGACTAAGGTAAATGCCGTGTGGTATCCGGCTGCATAGAATAGACCACCCTCATTTCTTACCGAGGTGTCGTAAAAGGCGATTAAGGTAAGTTGACGTCAGGCAGGCGGCCGATCGTAAAATACGTAGCCAAATCGTATGACAACATGTTTGTAACATGTTGTGCCGACCCCACTTAGAGGACAACTAAGGGCAGGATGATATATATGGGGAAAAGTGTCAACCTTTTTGTTAATGTCAAACGTGAAACTCACTGAACTGTTATTTGACTACCGTCTACAGTCAACCGCTTCACGATAGTGCATTTAATTTCTAAACTTAAATTTACTTAAATTTTATACCCTAGTGATATTTATAGGTACTAAAGTGCTAAGAGACCTCCCACGAGGTGGCCCAACGAACTCAAACGTGGCTTGTGGTACTTGCGGTTGCTAATACTGTATGCTTAAGTAATAAGAATGGATTGTGTATCCTACGCTTAGTTTTACATAGATATTTTCAATAACGAGGATTGTAACAAAATAATTCTACAATGTTCCATAATGGTCATGCACAAAATGAAGTTAGTGTTTTTTTTCAATCATCATTCTTATTTCATTGCTTGTTGTGCTTAGTTTAAATACCGTGTACAATAGATTTAAACTTTTTAACTCGAAGTGTAGTGAAAAAAAATCCATATTTATTTGTGTTTATCATAATATAACAAAACTTCAATAATCAACTTTGACAAAGATAAATTAGGAGGCATTTTGTTAAGTTCTAAGGATTTCAGATAAGTTGAACAATTTTGTAGTTGATTATTCTAAAAGTACATAAATGAATGGGCATTAAATTTTATTCGAGAAACAGTAATTTTATTTATACCTGTTAAAACTAACAGAAATAGTCTTCGATACTTCTCAGAAAGATGATCGGATACCGTGATAACAATTCGATTTTCTCACACATTAAAATTCAATTGCATAGCGCTAACGCATGATTTATTCTTTTGGACAAGATAATTTTTCGTCAAGTGATGAATTTTACAATCAGATATAGGACGGCGCTACCTACTTAATTTACAAACAATGGCTCGTTGATATTTGTGAATTTGTGTGTAATTTAAAGTCACATCTACATATTTTTTTCTTTATTTAAAAAAAAATGCTTAAATAAAAATGAAACCATAATTAATAATAAGATGGAAGTTTAATAACATTAAACTTCAGGAATATATGCTTCTTATGCGCTTCTTAAATTATGAACACGTCGTTCACACCAACGTTGCTTCTGGAAATGTATTCCCGAATACGGAAATCATCGGGCGGAATGTTTAGTTTTGTCATCGATTACGCAAACTGTTTCAAGGGTGCTGCGTTTATTCATTGTGAAAAAATATTAGAGAGTATAGGTATATAAAAACTGGATGCAGCTGTCGGCCGACACACATGCGAATTGAAGCGAGCGCGAAGTAGCTCTAAAAGGCGTATGTGCACACGAGGGGTCGTGCGGATGTGACGTTTCAAAATGGCATAGTATTCACATAGAGCAACCCTCACGCACATAGTCCGATCGGGAAGGGTTCCGTGTTCAATCCGCGCACTAGGAAGGGTTCGCAAGGACGCTCGCCGACGCGCAAGCGCACGCGATCTTGCAAAAAACTAACACAAAGAACACAACAGCACTGTTTTGTTGTTAATACAGCAGATTGTTCGTAAATTTTCCCTTTTTATAGAAAAAACGTAATATCATCAACTCGTTCACGCCCGGCCTTTAAAAAGGGAGCTTTTGAAAAAGGGAATAGAAAAATTGTTAAAAACGGGTAAAAAGTGGGTCAGAAAGGGTGCTCGAAACTAGTAATCATTGTCGTCGATCGATTGCCGTTATTATACAAAAAAATAGTAATCGTTGGATATTTTAATAAAAAACTGTATTTTTATAATGAATTTAAAATACCGTTCACGTTAAATAATGACTATAGAACCTAATGTAATTCAGGAAGTATTTATGTAAATTATCGTAAATTACATAACTGATACTTTATTAAAGTGTTACCTATATTAAACAACACCGTGGAATGATTTCAAAATATAAAATGCAATGATTTATGCAAATAATATTTTAACAATAATATGAAAGGATCTGTTACACAACATTACTTTATGAGTCTCCTTGTTATACCTTGGTTCTATAATGTTATTATTATCAGAAGAATTATTGTAACTTGCTGAATGAAACTAAGGATACTAATTGTGATATCTGTGGAACTATTGATGACGTACACCACCTTTTAACTGAATATGCTGGATCATTAAGAGACTTCTGAGTTGGATAAACTATATACAGCAATTTTCATTTATTTATATGTGTATTTCTTTGTAAACGCATCTCAATCGAAATGTCTTTAGTGCACAATATTTTTCCTCTTGGGCAGATATAATTTACATTGTATAAAGGTTTCCAAATTTAATAAAAATAAAAATAGATTTTCATCACTAAATCGAAGGTACATAGGTAGTATTTTGAGTCATCATCATCCTCCTGCTCTTATCCGGCTCTAAATGGGATCGGCACAACATGTTACAAATATGTTGCACATGATTTGGCTACGTATTTTACACCTGGCCATCTGCCTGACCTAAACTTACCTTAGTCGTATTTAACGACCCCTCGGTAAGAGAGAGGGTGGTCTATTCTACTCAACCAGATACCACACGGTGGGTCAACTCACCTTAGTCGCCTTTTACGACACCTCGATAAGAAATGAGGGTGGTCTATTTTAATCAGCCGGATACCACACGGCATATGGGAGTATCTTGAGTATTTGTAAGAATATACACATATACAAATTTGAAATATAAAAATATAAAATATATAAATTTTAAACTTCAAAAGAGATTTTCTGGCACTACATAAATATTTTACATCAAAATAAATTGTGCAGCACATGACACCCTAAATGCGAAAAAATTGAAATCTCAATCATTTATAAATTAGTTCCGCGGATAGTTATGGGATTCATCCCTTTATCAGTTTACAATCGGCTGCCATAAAAGGGTACGAATTGATTGTTAGTCGTTAAGTTTTTTTATTTATTATGTGCCAAAGATTTATGTTCTATTGCTATAAAGATATATTGCAATTTGTGGTTGTGGAAAGCGTAAATAAAAGAAGTTTTATTAAGTACGAGGTGCACGCTTAGTATTAAAATGATGATCTAAATTAGTCTTAATTGAGTTATTAAAATTGTAACCGTTATTTATATGTCATGTATGACATCACGGTACGAAAAATTAAAAGTTAGTGTTTTCTTGCGTTCCAGGTTAAGTTAAGGTCGAGTAAGGTAGAGTTGAGTGAAACACTCAAGTTTTGTAGGCGCTACGCTACTTTAACCATTGCAATTTTCCACAAAACAACTTTTTTTAATTCAGTCACTTTAATATTAGGTCCTTACATATGAAATTGGCGTTTTCTATGGGAGGAACATAAAGTCGTTTTTTTTCTAATGAAATATATTTAATTAATTAAAGTATGTACCATTGCTATGTATGGACTTTTGCCATCTCATAGGTAGTTCATTGATCCCCTTACTAAAAAAACCATTCGGGCGGGAATCAATAAAATCTTTGAAGGCGGTTTGGACTGCCCCATCGGAGTTGAATTTTTTTCCTTGCAAGTAGTTATCCAAATTGCGAAAAAAATGGTAATCTGTTGGAGCAAGGTCCGGAGAGTACGATGGATGTCTAAGACATTCTAATTGAAGCTCCTCTGATTTGGTAGCCGTCTGTTGTGCAGTGTGTGGTCTAGCGTTGTCCTGAAGCAGCAGTGGCCTAGAGCGATTGACCAGCCTCGGTTGTTTAGCAGCTAGCTTTTCCATCATGGTTTGCAGTTGCTGACAATAGATATCTGACGTAATCGTCTGGCCAGATTTAAGAAAGCTGTAGTGAACGACACCGGCACTAGTCCACCAAACACTTACAAGCAACTTTTTTTTGTCAATTTTCGCTTAGGGCAGGATTTGGCTGGTTCGCCAGGGTTCAGCCATTGCGATGAGCGCTTCCGATTATCGTAGAGGATCCACTTTCATCACAGGTAATGATTCGATTTAAAATTCCTTCATTATTGTGCCGGTTGAGTAACGTAACGCAGCAGTCGACGCGCGTTTGTCGGTTTGCTTCACTCAATTCATGAGGTACCCACCTTTCAAGCTTTTTCACCTTCCCAATTTGCTTCAAGTGGATTAGAATAGTTTTATCACTAACACCGGAGCCTGCAGCTAACTCGGACGTGGTTTGCGATGGATCCGCTTCCACAATAGCCTTCAATTCTTCATTATCAACTTTGGTCTCCGGCCGTCCACGAGGCTCGTTCTGCAGGTCGAAATTTCCACAACGAAAACGTTGGAACCAAAAACGCACTGTGTTTTCTTTTGCGACACCGTCGCCATACACATCATTAATCCTTCGAGCCGTTTCTGCAGCACTGGTGCCACGGTGGAACTCATACTCGTAAATAACGCGATATTTCATGTTTTCCATTTTGTAAACAGAGTGACACAAAGAAAAAAACAAAAGAAGAAAAAACAAATGAATTAGGGGGTTTGAAACACAAATGCATGAGTAAATAGCTGTATGAATTTGAATTTGGAATTCCTAACCATAAAGGTAATATTTGAGATCAAAGTGGCCAGTACGACAAAACGCCAATTTCATATGTAAGGACCTAATACTATGCGTATAAAAAAAACTTTTCAACAACTGAAGAAATAGTATAGCATATTTCAACATATTATAATTATATTACTTACAATATAGTTTAACTACTTAATAGGTCGGGATTTTAGTGAAAACTTATTTGTTTTACATAAAATAAATTAATATATAAATATATGGGACACTTAGACACGAGTTCGTCAGTCTCCAAAGTAAGTAACTTAATACTTGTATTATGGGTGACGGACAACTGCTAGATATACTACATATATAGTTTTAAATACAAATGTACGTCCAGGCTGGAAGAACCAAAAAATTGTTTATAGAAAATGTTGGCCCTCGGCGGGAATCGAACTCGCGACCCACGGAGCTAAAGGCGGGTCACTACCCAGTGCGCCAACGAGCCAGTCGAACTGTGTGAAGTATTAAAAAAAATTAACCCTTTCAACAACTGAAGAAATATAGTATATTTCAATATATTATAATTGTATTACTTACAATATAGTTCAACTACTTAATAGGTCAAGAATTCTGAAAAATTAAAAATTTATATTTTATAGAAAGTTACAAACCAACCCCTTCACATGTAATATACAATTACACGATGTTTACACGGATATCATGCCTTAACAACCCTTCCAACCCTTCCATTGTAAGTTTTTTTATATAGATTCACTTGTACTCTAGCCACGTCAATATTTGACAAATGAACATCGGTGCAACCTGACTGCTCATGTTTAAGAGAAAACAAAATATAAAATAATGATTTTTATAGATTACTACTAGCTGACCGGGAAAATGTTGTTTTTCCATATAAATTATTTTTAGGAAATTATTAAAAAAAAAATAAAAAATAAATTTTAGGCTTAGACGACCCTTATCACTTAGGGGTAGGAAAAAGATAGTAGCCGATTCTCAGACGAACTGAATATGTTTATAAAATGCCTTCGAGAAATCTGAGGTACACCCGAACCCCCTTATTTCAGTTTCATTTACCTACATCCCAGTTAGGTCCGACCATCGAAAATATAGGCGTCCAAAAAGCGTTCCGTATGGACCCGAGGATCAAATAACGATCGCCAACACAGATACACGCAATACACACACAGCGTGTTCGCCGGCGAAGACGAGGTCCCAGTTTTCTGACGTCGGTCGGTCGTGGCTTCTCGCCACACTTCCGACACCGCAATGACTAATCTAAGTCATACCGTCAACCCTCCACTACACGTCGCCCTAAGCCGTGGTCCGGCCTCACAGGAGGCACCCTTAGGACGACGTTCCCCGACTTAAGTAGAGCTTCTGCGCTCTACTCTCTGCATTTCGCAACCTCGACGATGCTTCTGCGCTCGCCCGTCCCGCCCGGTGACACTGTAAATGCCATTAGGGCTAACAGTTCAAAAAAATAAAAAAATAAACCGCCATAAAAATAGGTCAAGCCGTTTCAGAGGAGTATAGTAACTAACTTTGTGACACGAGAATTTTATATGTAGATAAATAACTCTATTCCTTATATATTTTTTTCAGTTATTGTGTGTTTATTATGAAATATTTGAATAATTAAATTGAAATTAATTCTTGTGTACTAATCAAATTCCAGAAATGATAAACTTGTGATTTCTTCTTTATTCAACCCTTTTTTATGCACCGCACGCGCTGTGGTTACTTTTTATTAATATTTCTAAGTCACTTTTTTGTCCTTTATAAAAACTCAAGATAACCATGACAGTTGATATTCGAGCTAAAGCAGCTTTCTGTAGACATGATATTTTTTAGACATCACCTGTTCTGCGTCAAAAATATTGAATGAGATTAAATGTCACATGATTAAATTAAAAAGTATGTGCGAACAGGTGTCTTGATAAACGATCAAATTTAATGTAATTTCCTAATTATATCATTTAATAAGAAAACCAAAACGAATAATATCACAATGTTAAAATGTGAAATATATATTTTTTTAATATCTGTTATCATTTAAAAAAGAATGTTGTACCTTTATTGATATTTTATTTTACAGCATTATACAGATACCTGTGATTAAAATTTCATATAGAACTATAATTCAAATTTTTGATCTTTAACAAAAAGTACTACAGTTTACTTGTATAAAACGGACAGTGTAGGACAGTTTTTCATACAACATAAAAACAGTACTATTTTTTAAGCATATTTTTAATAGGCAGATGCATAAACACATTGCCATAGAAAGGTTATCGATTACCGTATGATCCAATTAGTAGATAGCGAAACAATCGGTCGTTTTGACCCTTAAAGACACTCAAATATCTCTATCAGAATGGTATCGAATTAGGGTTGTACGACCTGTTAGTTTTTTCTAAGACACGCGTTCTTACCCCTTTTCTAATCGGATTTCGAAGGCGCGTGTGCTTCGTTTTTTATAAAAGTTAATAAAAACCTCAATCCACCTTATTGTAGCCGTTAGGGTTAGGTTTTTTTTGAGTTTTGTTCAACCGCGGTAGGTGAATGTTTTAATTAGACAGTTCACTAAGCTTCAAAATATTCTGGAATGTATCAAATATAAAATTAATTTTTATGTTTGCGTGCTATTCTTTATTTAAATTTATTAAAAAATTTCAGCGCATCATATTGTACCGTAACCACGACTATCAAAGCTATTAAAATTACAAGAATTAATGCAATTCGTTTAATTCCAAACAGCCATTTTTATGTATGACGTCCTAAGAAAGTAAGCCTTTAGTGACATATACTATATTAAGTACAGTATTTCATATGCACTTAGCTAATATAATATGTATAATTAAACATTCGGTTTATATAAGCAACAGAAAATATCTCGAGGAATCCCGCACATCTCATCGCAATACCTGAATTACTTGTAATATGCCGATGCTCTAAAGAGCAGCGTGGTATTTCCGATTCAATCCTCTTGAAAGATTATCTCTCTAGATAGGGACAATTAGTAATTTTCTTGTATGGAGCGGACTACGAATATTTGAGCCAAAGGGTTTTAGGTTATCATTTCATATTAGGTCATAGTTGTCAACCATTTTATACAAATATAAAGTCTTACAAAATCCGCCGTGTGGTATCCGGCTGAGTAGAATAGACCACCCTCATTTCTTACCGAGGTGTCGTAAAAGGCGACTAAAGTGAGTTGACCCACCGTGTGGTATCCGGTTGAGTAAAGTAGACCACGCTTTTTCTTACCGAGGGGTCGTAAAATATGACTAAGGTAAGTTGACGTTAGGCAGGCGGCCGGCCATAAAATACGTAGCCAAATCATGTGACAAATGTTTGTAACTTGTTGTGCCGACCCCATTTAGAGCCGGATAAGGGCAGGAGGATGATGATAAAGTCTCATTAAATATTAAAAAAATATGTTACGTCCTGTATAACTAACGAGACTTTCGTTTTCATTATTATATCAAGTTTCCAATTAATTACATTTAGGAAAATTGTGACAGTGGCGGAAATTCTTCCAACGAAATAGGTCGTGGAAAAAAGCTATGGTATGTCATTAATATTCACAACGTAAGTAGGGGGATTATAAAATAATAGGAGTAATTTGGGACGGAACGCGTTGGGCTCTTTGTGGAATGTCTTGATAAGATATGCATGGAAATATGCTTTATTACATTTTTTAAGTAAATCCATTCATCGAGGGCCATCTTTCATTACAGATAATTAAATATCGTAACTTGTGTACCAATATTTAATATATCGTTAATGATAAATCTAAACTTGGATAGAATGTATCATAAAGTAGCATTAGCCTGCAATATGACTTGCCCATTTTTAAAGAGTTTTTTTATTAAGTAAAATAAAACAGTGTGTTACTTTTACTCTTAATTAAACAGTCCTCCCTTTTAGTAGGCAGAATAATACGGAGTTTGGGTATATATGAAAATATATAAAGTAAACTTTTTTTCCTTAAAGCAAATATTATATAAAGTACGACTAGAATGATTTAAAGTTTCGCTGACTTTTGTGATTTAATAATATTCGGAGGATCCCTTAGTATATAAGACCTTACCAAAAGCATAAATGCGAAAATGTATGGATGGATGTGTTTACTACTTTAACGTCGGAAATAATTCCAATATGAAGACAGATAAACGCGTGTTTAGCCTCTTAACAATTACGAAGGATACTTTATCCCACGGGCACAGACTTGTGCATGTGTATTAATATAACGTATTTATATGAATGACGGGTTATGGAAATAAAAAACTTAAATGTAGCTTAACTAAAGGGAAACCATTTGAAATGGAATGTCTGGTATAAATACTACAGTAGTAGTACCAAAAAATTGCGTATATCAAAGTCTTTTTGATCGTTAAGAAAAAATGTGAGAGATTCGCTCTGTCACAAATTAAATGTCCTTATAAGTCGCAGGTACATGTGATATTGTATACCAATTGGCTATTTAATATGAGTGTACATAGCAAACAAAAATGTATTTTTTTTTAATTTCCTTCTTTTTAAAGTTTCTGCATACAGGGTTTAAATGAAAGAAGTAAATATCGGTCCGTAAACGGTTATGCAAATAACGTAATAATATTTCTGCGAATATGAATATTGACAAACTCTTTTGTGAGACTATAAAAGGTTTACAGAAGAGACAATAGAAGGCCATTTCAAAAGGAGCAAAATTTTTAGTTATAGAAATATTTTGTAAAAATGTTGGACACGCTTTCCAGAAACTTGCAAAAAGACACTGCCTATAAAATTTGGTACCCTAATTTTTTGCGAGTCCTATTTGTAATGCATCTGTAATAATATAGTAGCGCAAATATATATTAGTGTCCTAAAAAATTAGGGACCCTTATCACATATTTCTGTAATGCGCTCGGCTGCTGGCAATTTTGGAAAGCATTTGCTTTCTTTATTTTAGTTTGGCTGACAGATATTTCATTGCGTAAATAGATATAAAGATATAACTTCTATAGGACGATAAGCATTATCCCACTGCCGGCTTGGTATCAACTTATTTTATAAAATAGGAGTTGCATGCGGAACCAGGAAGAACCTTTTATGTCATCATGTAGTGCGAAAGAGCTAAAATCTTTGACTAGTAGCAGACGTTGAAGCTCTAGAACCCGGGGTAAGTCTTCGGACTTCCTTAAGCATAATGATGGCCTGACTACGTTGAAAGAGCAGACTAGAAGAAGAATAAGAACCGGGAGCTTAGGCTATCTAATTAACGACTTATTTTTCCTTTGCTTCTACCATTGAGATCTAGAGCGATTCATGAGCTTTTTACAAAATAATTATCTTAACACATCAGCATTCTGTACATATGCAGTTGTCTCCTGATAACTTGCAATCGATTTTTCGACCTGCAAAATACTGTCAGTACTATAGGTATGAAGGTCAAGCGCAAGGTCAAGCGCAGTAAGGTGTCGAGAGAGTGATATGCAGAGAATAGAGCAAAGAAGCTCTATTTGTAACAAACCTATTTTAGTAACTCACTGTCAGGTAATTTTAGCTTTGATTATGATATTTAATATAGTTTGTAGTAAAAAACGTACAAATATTTTTTAAAGGTACTTCTATTATTTTAAAACAGAATTTATGATGGTCCAGATAGATAAATATCCCAGTTTTGTTAATCAACAATGGCGTGGTCAAAAATAGAAAAAAGGAATTGTGGCATCCATTGTGTGTAACGCTTACAAATCACGTTAACAAATGAATAGTGTGAAAAAGGACATACTATAAAAAATGATTATATTAATAATTTTTATGCGAATTTTTTTTCGGACACTAACTAATGCTGTTCGCCTTGAAGGATTTGGCAGCGTCACCGGGAGGGCGGGCGAGCACAGAAGCATCGTTGGGTGTAAAACGTCTCAAGAAAGAGTCTCAAGCGGGGCTCGCAACATCCTGAGAGCCTCCTGTGAGGCCGGACCTCGGCTTAAAACGACGCGCTGTGGAGGACTATATCAGACTTGGACGTCGAGGCGCACGATACGTCTGCTTATATATCGAACGGGCCGATGACGTCAATGTTCGCGAAAGTTCGCGAGTCTTTGGAGAGATCGTAAACAACCTTTAGTGAACAACCTGAATGTTCCAGAGAATTAGCGTCAAGCGAATTTGAACCCTATGACATCTAGTTTACGAACTCTTTTTATGGATGTTTGTAAACTGCACCCGTCCAATTTGAATTCTACGACATGTGCATTACGAACTCGTTTCGTATGTTCGTTATATTAAGCGGAAACTATCAGAACTAAACAGCTGAGTTGCATGAATTAGTAATACAACTTAGCAGCCTATTATAAAACCATTGCGCCGTAAAGGCATTACTGATGAGGCACGATGGAGACTGATATGTTAAATATATTCTCTATAGATATGCCGGCTTCCGCACGATATTTTCTTTCACCAAAAGTGGGCAATAATTTGTTCATATCAATCAAGCAGAATATTTTTGTAAAAAACTCATATGTGCTAGTCACAGATTCAAACTACGGTCTCCTGGTAAGCCCCCTCAGCCACGGCGAGTTTCTATAGCTATGATGTCGCGCGTCGACTACGCTACTGTAGCGCGTTGCAAATGCGACTACCACCCTATAGTGGCAAATGCTGTCGCGCTTTTTTACTAAACGCGCTACAAAGTCGTGGGCAAGGGGCCTAAGACTCACACGGTTTCACTATTCAGCTATAACGCCTCTCATATACATAAATGCAATTAATACATATGTTGTAAAGTAACCTGGGAAATATCTTACCAGATTCAAACTTGAGGAAACTTTGGCAACGTACTAGAACACGATACAAAAGGTATAATGTTAGGTCATCACGATTTTTCGTCTATACATGTTGTTATCCATAAATAATAATAATATACAAAGATTCGTTATAGATGCCCAGTAATGTTCGCATGAATGAGTTTTAAAAATACGAGCGATATTGAGAGGAGAATGTGGCTGTAGGCATTTTGGTGTCGGGATAGGCTGATCAATCATGGAGCCTACCCCTTCTATCCCGCCCCGTGTCGGCTGGTGCGCGAAAACAAACGGTTGCCTGGCAACCAGGGTGGCAGGGGCGCCCACACGCTACATCCGACCCCACATATGTATGACACACAACTTTGCTCCGTTGGTTTCAAGATGCACAGATATATTTAAGATGCTCCCCCTATTCGTGTTTCTTTGTTTACACTCATCAAGTGAACATGACTCTACAAAATTTTTATTTACATATATAAATATGTATTTACAAAATATATTAATTTCTCGGACCCAGCTGGGCCTTGGGGCTTAGTATATATGAAATAAAGAAATATATCGTCGTACTACAATCTTCATCTAAAATATGTTTTTTACAAATCTGCTAAATGAGTAAATTTTAAATTTTAAAAGTACATCAAATATCACTTATAAAGGATTTCTATAGCGTTAATTATTATACGGTGAATTTTTTTACACATAATCACGCTCTAAATTTTTCTCCATAGTTTGTTTACTCGTGACTAGAATATTAAATAATGGACTAATTTTTAACTATGTTAAAAGAAAAAAAGATTCGTGAATCTTTGAACAGCCATTCATACTAATGGCGTTAAGTAGCTAGAGGCCTTGGGGCTTAAAATAAACTAGAACGCTAATTAAACTAATCAATCTCGTTTATTTAGCGTTCTCCAGATTCTTCTTCATACTTGTTGGGAATTTCCCAGTATTTTTACAAATAAGTTGCCATTATTAAATTCGCTGATTCAAGTAATTTTCACTAGTTCAATTTATAAGTGTTAGCCGGAGTCTGAAGGGCCCCCTGAGTTGGGGGCCCCGGGCACTGCCCTTCGGTAGCTATTTCACAATAGGAGAGATTCCTTTAAAGTATTACTATTGTTATTTCTTATTAATAATTGATATTTATTATTAAGAAGAGTTGCTTAACAAAGCTTTATAAGAGTAGCTTTATTAAGCTACTCTTCACTTACATTTAGTTGACCTTTGAACGAAACGATTTCCTCGGGTCACTTCCAGAGATCAAAGGAAACATTTAATGTTTGAATAATAAAAAAGTGACGTTTTCCGAGAAAGCTGATAAAATTCTGTATTTGAACTCTATATTCTATATTTAAATTTGATATTACATTATGCATAAAGAAAATAGTTTTGATATTTGTTTAGTAGTATTATATTTTTATACATTTAATATCTTTATAAATAATGTTTAATTTTCAAATATCTTATTTATTTCATTTTAATTTGATTGAAATTAGATCCGACATTACAGATTTTTTTCGAACCATCGAAATCCTAGTTAAAAAAAATACTATTTAGAACCTAGGTTCTAAATAGTATTTTTTTTAACTAGGAACGTGTTTCTTAACTAAATAAAATAAATAAATATAACAATTACACACACACTGTCATCCGTTCCCATAGTAAGCAATTTATTACTCGTGTTATGGGTGACAGTTAACTGGTAAATATATACATATATAATTTTAATACATACTTAAATGCAAAAATACAGAATTGGATCAACAAATTGTGTTTTATAAAAAGTTTGGCCCTAAGCGGGGATCAAACCCACGTCCCGCGGAATCGAAAGCAGGGTCACTGCCACGTGCGCCAATGGGACAGTCAATGTGGATATATAACTAATATTAATTGAAGTTTGGATGAAGATGACTAGACGATAAAGCATTAAAAAGACTAAAGAATTACAAAACGTGTATACATATTAGTAGATCGCAATAAAAACACTAATCGTCATTTTCCTGCCCCTATCCTACTCTAAGTGGGGTCGGCACAACATGTTTTAAGCATGTTGTAACATGATTTGGCTAGTTGTTTTACGACCGGTCGCCTAACTGACGTCAATTTACCTTAGTCGCCTTTTAAGACACCTCGGTAAGAAATGAGGGTGGTCTATTCTACTCAGCCGGATACCACACGGCGGCGCAATAAAAACGCTAGTATCCACTACTAAAAGAAGTTGTTGTGTTGTAGGTGTAATTGGGAATAAAAGAAAAGCGAGGTCCAGGCGCGGCGCGGTTATCCATCATCCCCGCTGACCGCTGCCCCCACACACCCCACTTACTTTTCACTTTCTCTACATATTTTAAGGAGAATAAAACTTTCCCTTCAATTTTTCCCTTTTATTTTTTCCTTTTTAGTCTTAGTAATGGGTCTACACGAGCAAGCTTTGATAAGGATGTTGTTTTGAACTTATTTACATATCCTGATGATATAAATCTTAAACGATTGAGAGGTTTGATTTTAAAATAAATAACTTTAGTGTTTTAAATATTTACGTGTACAAATATTATCATGTATGTATTACTATGGATGATTGTGTTTGTTTGTCCTTTCTGATGCGTATGAATTGTACTTAATTATACTCGATTTTGTGTCATAAATAGCTAGAGAGCAGTATAGCAGTAAAGTAGTTTTATTTCAGTAGTACAGGCGAAGATGCGCGTAGAAGTTAGTTTGTGGTAGTGTTTTTTAAACTTTGTCATGTAAGTATTGAAAAAGACTAGATTTTGCAGGGTAGAAAAAGGCATACTTTCATTTTTTATGTCATCTACTAAACATATATTATTTTCAACATTAACATAACATAATTTACATTTATTTTAGTAAAATAGGATAATACTTTATGTTATGCCGTGGGGTATCCTGCTGAGTAGAAAAGACCACCTCCATTTCTTACCGAGGTGTCGTAAAAAGCGACTAAGGTTAGTTGACGTCAGGCAGGCGGCCGGGCGTAAAATACGTAGGCAAATCATGAGACAACAAGATCTTAACATGTTGTTCCGACCTCACTTAAAGTGGGATAAGGGTAGGAGGATGATGAGGATAATACTATAAGTTACAAACATGTAACATGTAATGCGGTAAATATTTTTATTAATTCCTTTTTTTAATCTAATCATAAGGTTAACTTATTAATCAAAAAAAAAAATAAGTTACATAAAGTAATAAAAAAAGGATAGTTGATATTTTATGAAATTTATTACAGAGCTTTATTCTAAATCCCTATATGTAAAACACATTATATTCCGTCCCGCATCTTAAGTAATTCGAGACACTTTGCAAATCTTACCTGTCTCGTTATCTATCGCAATGACGGCTTCTTCAGAAGATAAAACAATCTTTTTCAACAGGACCAACATAATACCACCGGGAGTTATATTATAGACAGTCCGTGTCAATTATAATATCGGCTACTTGAAAAGACTTTCGTATTGTTGTTCAATATTTAGGTGCAAATTAAGAACAATCGACGTTATTCCCTGACTATTGTTTTTCGGACAATAACTGTTACTTAGTTTTATATCTGTCCTCATTAGCTCTGATGTTTTAGGTTTGTTTTCGTATTAAAAAATCCATACTAATTTTGTATAAACGTTAGTCTGTCTGTTACCCTTTCATGGTTAATGTAGCCAATGAACTTTAATGCGATCGCCTTTATAACTTACATATAGGATAATGTTCATCTTTCTTGTTCTTCCTTTAGAATACGAAAAGCCATAAAATACCAAGTACATTCTAAATTTTTGCGATTATTATAAATTATTATTATACACGAATTCATCATTTATGACTCGGTGAATGCAACTCTGACGAAACGTTGAACTTAATATAACGGTATTTCGACTTTATTGAGGTTATACCTGTAGGTTTATATAATAATAAATAATGTACATAATTAGGATAATTTAAAAAAATGTAGATGCCAACGAAGTCGCGGGTACTCCTAGTAGTAGTACATATGTTCACATTTAGAACAACCGTATTTGATTTTTTACTATACCGTGTAACGTGAGTGAGTCGTGCGGGTGTAGCGGGCTGAGCGGCAGCATCACAGTGTCTATAATAAATGAACGGGCGCGGGGACGCTGACCAATGGCAGCCCCACCCTCAATCAATATGATGGACTCGGCCGCGAGGGGACGATCGCTCACTGATTTTTTCCCTCGCTGACAGGACTCGGGAGGACGTTTTTGCGCCCTCGCCACGGGTCCAGTGCGATGAGGGGAGCGAGCAATTAATAAGTACGCGGCCGCTGCCGACTTCGCGACTATTTACCGGCCCGACCACTGAACACTCCTTTTTCTTGTACAACTGATAAATTTTATTACCATGTGAAGTAGCCTTACTTCGTAATTGATAGACTTTATTTCATTTCGGTCAACAAAACTTAATATTATTCCAAATTTATTTAGGTGATGTGGATACTACTGTAATTAATGTTAATAATTTTCTACCTTTGCCAAATATAAATGACAAAAATAAAACAAAAAACTAAATTGTTATAGTTTTTAGAGTTATTTATAAAAGAAAAAATCTATGAAGTTTCCTGCTAAAAAATACCCCAGCTCTGTCACCGAAATGATTCTTTCGGTCCAAATGATCATACTATTGTTATATTTGAATAATTCACGATCTATTGAAGCTGAAACATTGTATAAATTACAAAAGTTAGTAGCTGCTTTGAAAGAGCTATAGGCTATCACAAAATCCATTATACATCAAAGCAATTAAAAAGCAATTAGAGACGATTGCTTAATATTCATACTTTGTAGTTGACGCTTAGAAATCTCTCGAAAACATCTCGTAACTTCAAACATCGAAATCTTAATCTAAGTTTAAAATTTCTTCGAGAATCGGCAAATTTTGTACTAAGTCATTAAAGTATGAAACTTCGGCCATTTCGCTGGCGTTGCTTAAAAGCCTTTTTAGGCTGAGAAAAGTAATCTTTCATTAGGGTGGGGAGGAGCTAAAACGGAAGTTCTCTTTGAAAGGAAAATTACACGTCGGATGCCTGCGTGCCGTTCAAGGGAGATGGATTTTAATTACATCAAACAAAGTTGTCGGAGTTTGTTGGGAACTGGAAGCAAGCCGACTCTGTGCCATTAATATCGACTCACGAGAACCAATCAGGCGCCACGCGTTCGTTACAACTTGTTAATGACTACACTTTGAATTTTGTTCAAACTTTTGGTTGACTTATTCACACATATGTCTTAATTATTTATAATTAAGATAATTGTAATAGGGTTAATTTTAATGTAATAAGAATCATAACCATTTGTAACATAATTTATTATAGTTAAGGTGTGTTTATGTTATATCAAGAGGTTATAGATGGATAGCAAATCATTTTTTAAATATTACTATTAATCAATACGTTATCACTGACAGTCTTTACGAAGACTGATGAGAATAATTAAAAGCGATATTCAGTCGTAATAGGTCAATCGAATGAGCTAAAGACAATAAATCGGGGGCGCCTTTTATAGCGAACTGAAGCGATGTGACGCTATGGAAATGCGCGGCGTTAATCAGAGTCCAGTTGCCATTAATTTGATTAGGGTTAGTGGGCGCGGGTCTATCAATCCGCCACATTACCATGTCGCCTTGTACGTAGGGGTGTCATAACATTTTCTCATTCAGTAGTTATACTACAGCTCGGAATACGGTATTGATAGTATATACTAATTCAAATTCAAATCCAAAATATTCTTTATTCAAGTAAACTTTTATTCAAGTATTCTTTATTCAAGTAAACAAGTGGTTTTGAATAATCAACATCTACTACTAGTTCGGAAAGCTGTTCCTACCGAGAAGAATCAGCAAGAAATTCGGCGGTTGCTCTTTTTAAAGAATAATTATTATTACTAGTTACATATAGTTATTGATGTCTTGTACAGGGTCGAAGAGTAGCATAGTAGTAGTAGTAGTATCCACGCATTCTTATCGTCTAAGTAATCCTCAAAAGTATAGTATATTGTATAGGCTTTCTGTAATCGTAAAGTTAAAATAGATTGAATAGAATTTTATTATAGAATCTGATACCCAAACCCATAAACGACTAATGTAAGGCAAGGCTTAAAGCAGAAACCGCAAGCTTATGTCGGTTCCTACTTTGTCTATTATACACATCGCCAATCTTTTTATAATTATGTTTATTCTTATGTACAAAAATTAAATCGCTAAAAATATACTGCGAAGCCAATGATATTACCCAATGATATAATTATAACAGATATATGTTTGTCCGATTTTTAACACTCGAGTAGCTATTATAATTGATACATTGATATAAATTTAAGGTTTTTAACAAACTATTATTGATTTATATGTTTTTTTCATTTTGTTCGACCTTTTTATAATATTGTAATATTGTTGAATATTCGTAAATAATCTTTTATTTTCTATTCAAGCAATCGTTGATTATGGACATTATAAAAATGTTCAGCTTGTAGACACTATTACAGAACTACTTTGCTATAATCCGCACGGGTTAAGCGAATACATGCAAGGCTAATGTGTATGAAGCATTATATTATATTCGTCGTGGAGCCTATCCTCCTGATGATGGTTCGGTTTCGGGGCGAACCGATCGTCGAGATTTTGGTGGTGGCTGTGTGTATTGCTTGTGTGCAATATTGCTGGTGGAGGCGTCTTCGGATGCATGTGGTGACTTGTCCTGCATGTGTAAGGTACGTGAATTTTGCCTGCTTCATACACATTAGCTTTGCATGCATTCGCTTAACCCGCGCGGATAATAGTAAAGTAGTTCTGTTATAGTGTCTGTAATATGGAATTCCGCAAAGTAACGGCTGCTTCTATAAATCAATGTTCTGCTTCTTAGCGGCCGATGGATTTGGACATGTTTTATTGTCTCTAGGTGAATGAATCGGGAATGAATAGATTCGTAAAAGAACCGATATGACCGACATATCTTGTGTCAATGGTCTCATAATTTAAATCATCAGTGGTCTTTAATTTTAAATCAGCCTTGACGTACAATATTTCAAAATTAATTACTACTAATAAAAATTAATTTTATGTTTTATTGTACTCCATAAATGTTGGTTGTCATGTAATAATTACGTTTTTGTTATAAGCAATATATTTTATTGCAAGTGAACTATATTTGAAGTATCGCCATCCCTTATGAGTAGTAAAGTGTAATTTCGACCGATTCGTGTTGAGCAGTTTTAGGTCAATTAGGCGGAGTCGCACCCGCAGGTCTCCGGCTAGTAATCAGGGGCACGGCGGAGTTTATGCCGTGTTAATTTGACTAATGCGCCTCCCAGGCCGGATTACTGATAGCTATCATAGTACGTAGATATCTACGTAAGCTATGTAAGACACCACGGCCTACCGTGTGTGCTATAAATCATTTATTATAAAGTTAATTTCACGCACCTTTGCGTGAAATGTAAAGTTTTCTTGTAGCCAAAAGCTAATCGTTTGTACAATTTGTATATGTATATGTTTTGAAATAAAGTTAATAAGTAAATAATGATGATCGGTCAATTATATACCATATCGTTAAAATTTGCAGATTTTACTTATACTCTTGTTTAGTGTTTCTTCTCTTTCAACGAAGATATTAAAAAGGTACTTCAAAGAATGGATATGAAAAATAATTTTTACAGGTTTCTAAGCGCTAACTGTTATGGCTAAATATGAACTTTTAAAAATATCTGTTAAACCACATTACTATTGATAATGTTATGATTAGGTACTTTTTGTTTTAATGAACGTCTTTTGAACGTTTTGTTTTTTAATAAGATGATCCTAACATATTTTATAATTCAATCAACTTCATAAAGAATGCATAAGCTTTAGCTTGCAGTGGTTAGGCTGGGATATTAAATTCATTAATATTTATTTTGGTTGTGAGTGTAATTTTTATATATAATAATGGACCCTTGAAGTAAGTACAGAATTTGTCAGTGTTCCTGATCAGATAACGGTAACAAATTGAACTATAATTCCCAAAGTAATGGTAAAGACATGTGATTGGCAAGTATTCAATAAAATTGGTATTACATCAACTGTGATTGTAATGAATATAAATGACGATAGTATTAATCGCGTAGCAGTGTCGTGTCCAGCCACTATTAGTTCGCGCTACTTAACCAATTAGACACGAAACAATTGCCCTCATCGCGGTTCCGCACTGAATACGCCCCTATGTCATTGCTATAGAATGATGCTTTTTCCACTCCACTTTGTCATTCTTTATGATATTTTAAAAGGCTCATTACTAGCATGATTACGTATTAACAAAAAAGAAAACTCTACCAAAAGTTACTTATTCCTATGATAGGGGACAATTTTACGATTCCCACAGCTGTAATATTGTTGTTTTGTGATAGTGGCACTCGTATATAAGTTATGTAACGTGTGAATGGTTATTACTAATTTCGATACGAAACAAATTAAATGCGTAAGGAAAAATAATTTATCGCTCGGGTAGTCTAACATAAAAATTAGTTAAAACATATATTAAAATAATATTATAAAATATATATTAATATATATAAATAGTTAAATAAAAATGACGAAAATTCTTGAAAATTTCGGAATTAAAACAATATGTAATAAGCCACTTTTATAGTGCTTAAAGAAATCCGCGATGACATAATGATATGTTTTAAGGATTAGTTGCTACTCCTATTGCTACTCCTATTTTTTATAATCACGTACATTTAGAGCTTAGAAAATTTAAATAGATACAAAATTATTGTGATAAGGGATATTATTCTCAAAAAATTAAATGAGTTAGAAATGTTAACATTAACATTGTTAACAAAGTAATATTACTTACTTAAGACTTAGAAAAGGGGTTAATAAATTTTCATAGGATAGAAAGTGCGGGCTCTAAAAACAATATCGTAATAAAATCTAAGAAGTTCTTTAACCTATATTCTTGAGAAATAGTTAAACATTTTAAGTTTGATCGAATTATTTTTTGCATTCAATTAATAAACGTGTACCTTATTAGTTATATACAATTGAACGCTATTTGTTAAAAACCGATCATTATTACTCTATGGTGTATTATGTAGATAATCAACAAAGTGATAATTTGTAAATTTAGATCGTAAGTGGCAAATATGCTCAAGTACACAAGTACTTAAGCATATTTGCCTATCTATAAAAAATTTAAAAAAAATTGGTATCCGTTTTACCTTGATTTTATCTTGATTTAATGCCTGACTGTAACAATTAAAAATAAAATTAAACATTTATATTCATTAAAATAAAGTATTTTGATAAATATATTTTAACGAATTTTCTTAGTTTGAAAAGTTATTATAAAAAAGACCTTTTACTTTGATAATATTAAGTTAATTTATATAACCTGACAATAGAGAAAATAGTTATTGAGATTCTGGAATATCTGCTAAATCCTTATATCTGGAATATCTGCTAAATTATTATTTATTTTTTCATGATCCAATTGGTAAGGACCAAACGATGAATATCCACTGCATAGCTCTCTTTTTAAGAAATTTTCGCGACCCATAATCCTCGTTGTTTGATTAAAGTAACAGCCTAGCTATCCCACTGCTGGGTATAGGCTAAGGCCTATACCCAGCAGTGGGATAATCCTGGGTCCTTCTTGGGTCCTTCTCCCAAAAACGGAGAGATGAGTCTCTCCGTTTTTGGGAGAAGGATTGGAGCTAAGAACAATCACGCTACTCCAATGCGGATTGGTAGGTTACACATATCCCCAGAATTCTCTAGAGACATGCAGGTTTCTTCGCGATGTTTTCCTTTACTAAAAAGCGTGCGATAAATTGCAATTATCAATCAGAAACATAAGTTTTAATAGAAAAAGAGATTAGATTTCAACCCATGAACGTCTCTAGAGAGTCACACGATCAGCTTTTACAGCTTTTGCTTGATTACATAGGCCTATATTCAAAGAGCTTTTTGACGTTGTCTATTTACTTAGGGAACTCTATCGATGCTTCCAATGTTGGGGTTGATTACTACCAATGAAATTTCAATGACTTTGTTTCTTCGGACTATATGCAGCATCAATTGCCTCTTCTCGTATGTTATTTGATCACGTGGAGATATTTTAGGCTTAGCCTGCTTTGATCATTCTTAAGAGGCTCAAATTTTGCTTAGTTTTGATTCCCTAAGGCAGCACTAGCAACGTCATTGGAAGACTTAACTACTTTATAACAAATCCAATGTTTGTGTTATGATGAATGATTTGATCACGACTGTACCAATAAAAGTGTATGCCAGTTATCTCCAATTGCTAGGAGAGGGTGACCGCATTTAATTCATCTGTAGCCGAACTACATGCGGGAGTATTTTTTTCAAACTACATACATAGCGTCTGATTCTTCCGATAGATGCGATTTCCTGTGTCTACACATTCATGTATGAGTAAATACACCTATTTATATGACTTAATAGAAGATCTAAGACATAAAATTCACTCATTTTATATATGGAATACAGTTTAAGGTCCATATTGTTCCAAAGCAGAACTGTATTCTACCGCGTGGTAGTTAGTGTATATAAATTTATTTAGGAAGATTGAAATGTTTATTTGTATAGCTTTGTTAAGTCATCTTGTTATACAAATAAGAGTTGATTTTTGAAATAATTTTTTAGCTTTTTTTAGATTAAACGAGTAAAATTGTTTTGTGGTATTTTTTAATATTCTTTAATATTAGTACATAAATCTTTGCAGGGTGTTGTTCCAAAATCTATTTAAGTTTTGGAATTTGCAGTTTAAAATAATTAATTTAATAAGTCATTGAAATAGTGCTTATAGCGAAAGCTTATTATAATAAATTATAACAATAATTAAACAAAAGATAAAAATTTGTAGATTTCATTATTCGCTTCCTACGCGAAATGTAAATGACTACGTGAATTATATTTTGAAAAGAATAGCTGTTAAGTTTTTAGGTGGCTCTTCTTGGGAGGAGCAATTTTCCGAACCATTAATAGAGTTGAAAGTTTCAAAATAACTTGTAAAAGAATGTTTGAATAAAGTGAATATTTACTTTAAATTAGAAAGATTGTGAATTATATTAAAAATAGTTAAAAATATTGTTTTATCTTCGATCAAATGGAATTTAACGAGACTCTAACATGGGAATATAAGTTTTTAAAGACAACTTATACTCGTAGGTCTCTCAAGGTTGGATCCCGCTATACGGCGGTACTTACTTTAGTGAAATAATAATTATTTGATATTCCGACATATATTTAAACATAATATGTGATAAAACTATAAGAGATGTAAAGTAACGGCCTGTTATAATCCCACAGCTCGGCATAGGCCTCTCCGTTGTTGGAGAGAAGGATTGGAGCTAAGACCTACCATGCTGCTCCAATGCGGATTGGTACGTTATACATATCCCGTAGAATTCTCTAGAGATATGTAGGTTTCCTCACAATGTTTTTCTTCACCGAAAAGCGTGTGATAAATTGCAATTATCAATTAGACATATAAGTTTTAATAGAAAAACTCATTGGTACCTGCCCGGGGTATAAACTCGTGACCCCCTCGAAAGAGTTTTACGGTCTCACCGCTGAGCTATCACAGCAATTCTTAGAGATGTAAAGAATCTAATTATGGTCGGGCTCCGCCTTGCCACGGATTGGTCGCCTAACCCTTCCGATGTGAAAGGGTTATTATTGTACCCCTATCAGAATGCGCGAGCGCCGCCTCACGCCGCGCCCGTTATGTCTTTTACCTTTTTTACGCGGCTCATTTTTTACTCAGTCGCGTCGCACTTTGATTGGCCATCGTGAAAGGGTTATGAAGGAAATAAAGCCTATGTTTAACGGATCATTCCACATATGTATTTACCCCTCGAGAGAAAGGGTTGCTGTGATTATAAACGGTATATAGGCACAAATCAAAGGGGAGTTATGAAAGGGTTATGGTATATTTATATTTAAAGTTATTGAAGGAAAAAGATAATGTATGTGTTACTTCTAATTCTCTGTACTTCTTAAGTAAGATTATCTTTGAATATTCAATTAGGGAAATAAACCGTTGTCATTATTGTCAAACGTAACTACTCAGTATTATTTTTTGTATACTCCAAAGAAATAAATATAACACTTTTAGTTAATGCTCACAAAATTTTGACACCGAGGCTCTTATTTAAAGATCGCAGTAACTATAACAGAACTACTTTGATATAATCCGCGCGAGTTAAACGAATGCATGCAATGCTAATGTGTATGTAGCAGGCAAAATTCACGTACCTTACACATGCAGGACAAGTCACCACATACATCCCAAGATTCGTCCACAAGCAACAATGCACACAAGAAATACACACAATAACCAACAAAATCTCCACGATTTGTAGAGATCTTGGTGTTGTCCTTGTGCGAATAGTTATTTTATTGTTGATTAAAACAAACAAAAAAGTTGTATTTCTAAGCGTTTGAAAACTTTAAAAAGTGTCTTCCTAGATTCCGACCATTCTTAATTATCTGTTGACCGTACTTTAGCACCGACACTATCAATAAAGCTTGCGTACCGCTCTACCACATGTAGAACATATGTTATGAAATTGTGAGTCAGTTACGGTACATATTGCGCAAAGGATTAACATTACGTGTTAATCTGATGACATTTAAAATTGCGTTTTGTCGGTTTGAAGTGTGAGTTGGTCATAAAGAGGGCGCGTGGCGGGCGAGCTCCGTGCTGACGTGACTTTTGCAAGTACACGAAGATTATGGGCACGGCACCTTGTACGTTTCATTTAGTTTTAAAGCTTGTCAACGCTTACACTCTCTGATCCATATGTAAAGGGATTATTGTAATAACGTTTGTATCATTAACACTATATAAATAACTTTCAGGTATTAATTATTATGTAAAATATCATTGTTATTTTCTTTCATTCCAAACTGTATCAACGCAATTTTTTATGAAATTATCTTTCTTATATCGTAATGTTTACGAACAGGTTCTAAATTACTAACATAACGCCAAGAGATGAAAGTATGAGAGAGAAATTCCAATATCGAAAAAAGAAAACCAGTAAAGTCATACAACTTTAAGAAATTTCAAAGGTTTTACCTACTCTTGGATTACAGACGTATCATGTTTTACATAAATTGTTTTTATATTTCATTAATGTTATCGATTGAAAATTGTAATACATAGATTTAAATAGGGCTTGTTTCCATACTTTGATACTTGAATATATAAACTACATATATAGAAAGTGTTGTAGTTATGATACGAATAAAAAACAGATCTCAACTTTCAGCTTTGCATATTTTAAACAATTCTTACGGTAAGAGTAGTCCTTTTAAATAATTTAAAAAGCTAATTTTATTTAAAAGGAACTGCATAAAGTTTTTCATTTATTATAGTCGTTTCCATAAATAATCTATTAACTGAACATCACTTGACGTTTACATAAAGGGCCAATAATTTCAACTTTTGTGCAACCGCAACGGTCCGAAGCATTGAACTAAGCAAAAAGTATGCGTAGGTAGAACCCTTCCTCACCTGCATTCCCACGCTATGAAGAAAGTGCAACACACGACGTCTATTTAGAAAAAATAAGTTGTGCAAATAAAATTGCTGTCAAACATTCAGATTTCACCTTAGAGTTTGATTCGAGCGTAAAGACCTTTTATGTTCGTGGGAATAAATTTTACATATATACACAATGCTAATGTCCATTAAAGAAATAGCGTAACAATGTTTATTATTTTGTGATTTCGAGGTTGGTTGAGAACGAAGTAAAATTTTATATGTAATTAATGTCTCATATAGTTACAATGTTCGTTGTTTCGGTAGTTCTTAAATTACATTAACAAGTTCACAGTATGGCTCAGAATTTGAATTGAAGAATTTAAATAATTAAATTTATAATGTTTTTCAAAACAATAATTCGGTGTATTCATTATGACAAAACCATGAGTATTTCATTTAAATCTGATCTATCCGACAGAAATATGACCGTGAGATGCGAAAAATGGTATTATACAAATATAACCAAAATATAAAGTATAGTTAATATAAAATATTGTTTCTTAGTGCATTTCCAAGATAAAGGTTAGATAAGTATGTATAGGTAAGTTCACCATCTTTGAAAGTAAAAAATCAGTTTAATATTGGGAGTGAACTTGGATTCAAAACTCCAATAGAGCACACACATAAAAACTCTTGCAGGGAAACTTAGTTCAGCAGCCTACGCTGTTCGAAAGATAAGACAATTTACAGATGTCGAAACAGCGAAACTTGTTTCTTTTGCTTACTTCCATAGCATTATGTCTTATGGAATATTGCTGTGGGGTAAATGCGCGGATAGTGAAAAAATTTTCGCATTACAAAAAAGAGCCATACGTGGCATCTACAATTTAAGTCCGCGTGATTCCCTGCGAGAGAAGTTTAAGGAAACAGGTATTCTAACATTTGCTTCACAGTATATTTTAAATAACGTAATTTTTGTACATAAAAATATAAAGAATCATAAAACGATAGGTGATGTATATAATAGACAAAGTAGGAACCGACATAAGCTTGCGACTCCTGCTTTGCGCCTAGCAAAAGTACGTAAATCGTTTGTGGGTTTGGGTATAAGATTCTATAACAAAATTCCGAAATCAATTTTGGTCATGCCATTACAGCAGTTTAAAAACACTGTAAAAAAGAGGCTGATACAGAAAGCCTACTATACTGTTGAAGATTACTTAGATGATAAGGATGTGTAGATATAGGTGCACTACTACCCTGTACAGTAGTACGTAGTAGTAAGACAGTAATAAATAAATGTAACTAGTTCTAAGATTTATATTATAGAGTTAAGCAATAGAGTTTTGGTTAATTCTGGCATAGGTAGTAACACCATTTCAAGTGCCGTTTTTTTGCAGCGTGGAGATGTACATTTGTAATACCTCTGGAACTCCTACCTAACATATCTCAAATCCTGTAGTAACACTTAATAAAAAAATTGCTAAAACGTACGTAACGTAAGCGCACGGCTGAAAGTCATAGAGATATTATAAGATGTAATAAAATATGTCTTAGGGTGTTTTTCCGCTACGAGTTTAACGCTCCAACCGATTAAGAAATTTGCCTCAAATTTTGTGTAAGTCCATAGTTTAACTTTAATATAGTAAAACGAATTTAATTTCATGTATAATTCGATACTATGAAAGGCTATCAATTTCATAACTTTGCACCAAAATTGAATCTTTGAGGCGCAGTTAGAAAGTGTAAAATAACGGTAATGTTATATGTTTCGATTTTATTTCCTTGCTTTGAGTGTTTGGCATGTCAACCCAATGGCCAAACTCAACACAGGCTTGGGGTGACGGCATCCGCGATTGGACACGTCCACCACCATGTATAAATACACCACGATAATAAAATAAACCCCGTGCATGTATAAATTTGGTCTTGGTACCTAAATAGTTCAATCATTCTAAATCACTGCTACAATTTTAAACTGAAATATTTTTTTATTTCTCGGAAAGGTTTACGTAATCCGATCCATTATCAAGGCTCCAGAAGCTTACAAAATGCAAATAATGTATTGAAGATTTGTGCCGAGATTCCCACGTGTTTCCACTTCGCTCCGCGGCTGCGAGTGCGCAATCAATGGCCCATCTGATATGTGCAAAAACATCGGGGTCAGCAAACGAGAAACTAGGCTAGTTCTCCAGTTGCATCGACCCTTTCACTCTCGATGTATACCTGCACTTTTTACTCTCTTCCCGGAATCGAAGAAGGCAACTGAATGTTGTTCTCAAACTGTAATGACGCCAAAATAGTACGTTATATGGTTTATATGAACTTATTGAATGTATGAAAATTTTAAACATCATATAAAATACAATATATTTTATACTAATGAAATAAAATTTATTTTCGAACAACATATTTTACCTTTTCAATTGTCTTTTCAACAATAAATAAAAATAACAAGTTACTGATAAACAACAGATAGCTAAAATAAAACGTATAATTTTGTTTTAACCTGTTTACTATAGAGTCGTATCAAGAAATACTATTTAAGGAAAATTAACAAATTAAAGGAAAGTGAGATTTATCACGTATATAATATAATTTGCAATATGTTATTCATAATATATGAACTCGACAATATAAAATTAATTTAGTTTAGCCCACTTTGAGAGCCACTGAACCTGCGCCAACGGACTGCAATATTTCGCAAATTCTTTCATTTCGAAGGGGTCCTAAAATAAATCAAATGTATATGGGATAGTCACAAAAAACAGGTTAATTACTCTTTTTCGGGTTAGTTCTATGAAAGGATCGCATATTTTGTTTAGAATAGTAAATTATAGATGCCTTATTATATGAAAATGTTATTAGGGATACATATATTAGGAACTAGTAAATACTAAACGATAAAAATCAAAAATAAGTGTTTAGGTAAAAATTAGGCAAGCGCGATCCAACTTTGGTAATCCATTTTTCATCTAGCGGGTTCAGTTACCAATTAATAAAATTTTAAGAGAAAAACAATATTGGATAAATATTTTTTTTCTCTAATATCCTTAATAATATCTTATCCTAAGTATCAGGACTTAAAGTTATGCAAAAAAACATTAGTATTAAAATTGTTACAACTGTATGTACATATTAAATGTTATTACAAAACGTAAATGTCGATAACATTTTTTTTTAATTTAAATTTAAGAATATACTAAATTTAAATCATGCTTTTACATTCAGGTAAAGACATTTTTTGCTATTGAAATATTATCAGTTCCCATACATTTAAACTCTATGACATAAGCGTACGGTGCATTTTAGATTGGACCATGCCATTCAAAACTTAGAACTCATTGGCGTAAACTGAAATTGGAGATTCGATCATTTATTACTGGTATTGGACAACAAAGCGCAAGCTTGTAGAAAAAGTATTCGAATGCAACACAGGAAAAGCGAACGAAGTATTATTGTAACACTTGCACTTTCAATATAGTCTGTTAGATCTGATCTCACAATGGCTCAACCTTCACGTGTGCGTCTTAGAATTATAAAACTTCATTGAAAATTTAAAGTATATTTATATAAATGTGAATATGACGGCACAAGAATGTTATTATGACGTGCAATAGCCACCTACTGCGAAGCTCGCGATATTTAGTCTTAATACTAGTAGAGTCTGTTACTATCCTATCTCTTAGACTCTTTTTTGAGAGAACTATGTTATGTTTCAAACATATGCCTACGGAGGATCTTTGAGTTCTTTGGGCACATTGCTCGTAAGCCCGGCGACGACCTGCAGACACTTATCGTCACCGGTAAGGTCGACGGCAAGAGACCTCGAGGACGTAGCCCTATGCGCTGGTACCAGACTAGATCCGCACCGCTCTCTAAACAAGTCTCCGAGGCCATTCACGTGGCCGAAAGCCGGAACCGATAGAAGACCATTGCCAAAGAGAAGGTGTTTTTATGAAGAGGTCACGACCCCCAGTATTGAGGTAGCGACGCAATGAGGAGAAGGAGGATCTGATGTTTGACCAACTACTCGGCTTGAAGTAAGCTATATACCTACGTCTAAGCAATCTCTTGGAATATAGGGGTATATGTTAGTGTTGTTCTTACGACACGCGATATGCACTTCAACTTAACATATTTCTTCTATATCATCGAGATCTAATCTAAATATGACATGCTACATAGCATAGTTCAAAGTACTAAGTTATATTATACGTATATACCGTAGCACTCGGAAACATACATTCGATAAATATTAGAAAACAACTTGTAAAAAGTCAACATCAAAGTTATCCGTCGATTCAGCATCATATAGATTAATTTTCGCTACAGTTAATGTGCCATTTTTTGACGTAGGTTCAAAGGAATTTCACAAAATACTGCTTAATTCTATTTGCATTCAGCGAATTTCTGTTACATCTTTAAGGTATTTTTAGTTCATCGATCAGGAGTTGATAAAAGTTACTACTACTTGCACTTTTCGGTAAAGTAATTCTAATGTAATCGTTAACAACCCGTTAAAAATTAGGGTTTTCGTTTAGTAGTTATTAAAATGCACCGCAGTTAAGGTAAGTTACTGGGTAAGTATAAACTATTTATTGCAGGTACTCAAGTAAGAAATATATTTCTTACTGTGTACGAAATTCAAATAAAATACCTATACACAAGTAAATATATTATTTTTAAGATCGTTGTTTGTAGATATCGTTTGTCGGTCTACGGATACAAAGCTATATGAACGGGTGATTTCACACTCTAGTGGATTGAACTGGCTGTGCAATGCCGCTTGGATGCACTTCGAGACCACAGAAAATCGTAAGGTATGTACAAACAGAACCATTACAATAAATTTTGTAAAGCCAATAATGTTTGTTGTTCAAGTACCTGAATACTAGCATACCGCAATTAATTTTACATGCATTAAAGTGACAAAGAATTTTTTACGAACATGTTATTAGAGAGAAACATTATGTTTATTCCGCTACTTTTAGTAGCGGAATAAACATAATGTCCGCAACATAATCCTTTTAAGATTGTTCACTTCCTTTAGTTATCGCAGTTATTGATGTAGCAGCTTGTTACTCTATCACTGCTATTCAAAGACTTCCTCTTTCATTGGATAGAAAGATTGGATCTTAGATTCTTCAATGCGGATTAGCTCTAGGCATATAAAGGATTTATACCCATTTTCTCTCACATTGTACTGTACGGCTCACGTTGTACTGTAACTATCAGAAGAGCATGGATTTTTTTTCTAAACTTGTTAAACTTCCGAAATTCCGATTGGGGTTTCAGCGTTCCGTACTCTGTAAAATCGGCCATCACGGCTTCGTGTTGAGTGTAATAAATTTTAAGGTTAATTTTATGATGGTATTAGGTATATATTCTTTGGTTCTTCGCAACTCGTAATATACACAATATATAAATGAGGATGTTGAGTAATATCTAGCTAGAAAATTTATATTTTAGTGATAGCTAACAGAACAGAAAAAGTCAAGAGCGTGTTCATTGACAAACATTATTTTCGAGGCAGTAGAGGTGACACGCCTAAATAAAAGTCTTAATAGTCTTTAGATATAAATTTTTAAACAATAAGTAAACATTTTTTTTCAATTCATAATACTCTCATGTTAAATAATATGAATGTGCCGGTGCAAATATATCGCACGCGAAGACTTTCGCTTGCCTGCACTCGAGAGCACGCACACGTGCAGATTATGCTTTTCAAAGGATTTTTTACAATAAAACATATGCCGCTTTTTGCTTAACCCACTTTGGACTCGATTATAACCTTCTTACCTACATTTGCCTCGGTCTTTGTGCAAGTGAAGCCGCCGAAATAGTTACATTCTTGAGTATCTGATCATCAATCGATAAGAAAGTCAGACATACATGTATGCGATTATTCTGATCCTAAAATTCTGCACCGAACCTGTAAGAAGCATTACCTACGGAATATTTAATTAGCCTATAGAATATTATGTGGACATTTTGTAATAGTGTATACTTGCGAAAACTCCTGTACAGACTTCACGTAAGGTTTCATATAAGTAAAGATTTTGCCATAATAATTTATAGTGCTATTTTGTATCAAGGGCTAATTATAATTATAATATGTATTCTGTAAACATAGTACATATTCTACAAACTTCTCTAATTAAGCGCCTTTAAAATATACTACTCGTACGCGTTACATTGTAGGCAAAAGTATAAACGTGATTGAAAAGTTTATACATTAAGTATAAACTTGTACTTTTCTAGGTTTATGCATGTTCTAGAAACGATCTTTACAAAATTGTTATAAATCTAATGGTCATAAGTATTACCCTAAGTTTCAAAATTAAATTTCTCAGTAACAAATTTGTATGTTTAATTTTGTACACTAATATTAATAGACTAATTGATAACTGCAGTTCTTGTAATTTTGAACGAATTTTAGTAACAACTCCGTAGACAGACTGGAATCGGGAAACAAAAAAACTGAAGTGTGGTGTAAGGTTTTCGTTTATGATAACACATCAAGGGACGAGATGGCTCGCATATGGACGCGCAGGAAGACCTTGCGGAACACATAGCTCTCATCTTTGTGCAATAATGTTAGGGCTGTCACTATAGCTCTATCACTGTATTATTAAAGCTATATTATGTTAAAGTAACTTTGAATTAGACTCACAAATTAATATTAAAATTTGTTAAGGTGATATTTACAATTCATCATTTGCCTTCAGACAGTCAGTAAGTCAAAAGATCAAAAGAGAGAAGAAAGATGGAGTAAAATAACTACGTGTATTTTATTTTACGTGTATTCGCCACATACTAAATCAATTTCTCTATACGGATACTAAGATACAATCGATTGCTAATATACAAGAATATTCATTGAAGCGTATTGTCTGACCTTGTTTTGATAAATGAACACTACGATGCAAACATTTTTAATACTTCTTCTTAAATGAATTTCAACGTATTTAATAATGCTCATTTTAAAATCACTTGACGGTTCGTCACTATTCCGTCTTTTTTTTCTCATGGATCGGAGTATACAGTGTAAGAATGTGAGGAACTCGGCAAATCCTTAAATATCTCTACTTAGCAATCTGCAACAGCTTTGTGCGTCTAAGCTCCAATTCTTTTCTCCTGAGGAGTGATGAGACCTATTAATTTCCTTTTTTCATGCATGCAGTGAAAATGATTTCTATAGATTTCTCTTTACATTTTGTAAGCGAAAGCTAAAGAGGTGTGCAGTCTTTAATAAAGACGTGCTTGTGACGTGAAGGTATTGGCACGCAACGTCGGTTAACGGCCGACCTGAAAAGGATCTTGATGAGCCTCTGAATCCAAGTTACAAGATCGTGTGCTCTGAAAAATTCTTAAAGCATGACTAGCAATAGACGTCCAAAAGATGAAGAAGATTAAGTTAGTAAGTCTGACAACCCTGTGGATGTTTGCACCGGGTCCCACGGTCGGTGTAACCGGAGCCAGGCGTCCGCGGCTTCCGTCCGGCTTTTAGCGCCGTCCCATCGGTCATTGCGGCACACCTCCATATACCTAGCCACTATCGTATCTTCACCCACGCGTTCTGACAAAAGCACTGTATCTAAATTTTGATTTTGCTAAAGTGATAGAAGAGCAGAGGTTCGAGGTTTATTGCGTATTATAAGAATGTAAATTATATTGACTGCTGGTAAGCCTCGTAAAGAAAAAAACCTATTTTTTTTCATCCATGACAGATTCTGATTTTATAGTCATATCAACGGATTCATCAAAATTTAATGGTTCAAAGGATATAATAATAATCTGTATTTTCAGGCTTATATATCAGATCAGTTGCAAAGATTGCGTTATTCTAATAATGATAAACATACAAATGTTTATCATTTATCAGTTTATCATATTGCTATGTACAAACATAGCGTCGCCCAAAAGTTTTAGGTAATAGAAACTTCAATGGGAGAATATGCAAGTTGTACCAATATATTATAGAAAAATGAGTGACTCACATGATGTAAAAAAAAAAAAGTAAAGTTACGGCCTGTTAAGCTGTGGGCATAGTAATGGCCACAGCTGAACTAAGGCCTCCTCTCTCCATTTTTTGGAGAGAAGGATTGGAGCTAAGATCGCTGCTCCAATGCGGATTGGTAGTTACACATATCCCTAGAATTCACTCGAAATATACAGGTTACCTCACGATGTTTTCCTTCACCGAAAAGCGTGTGATAAATTGCAATTATCAATTAGACACATTCTCCATTCTCAACAAAAAAGTACCGAGTAGTTGCTAAACATTTTTTTTGTATTTACTAAAATATTCCACGGGTCCAACAGGTTATCAACTGTAATGTAGATATATGTATGTGTGAAGACCGAAAATATAATTTTAAAATTGGCGAGGAGGTGGCAGATTCGACGAGATCAGTGCGGTGGGCCGCGGCGGCGCCTCCTGGGGTCATTAATATTAATTAGGCTCGGTGCGGCCGCTACCGACCCGCTCGGCCTCAATGCACAGCCTCTTTGCTTTTGACTCGCTGCGAAAATTAATTACTCACAATCTTTATGTTCCAATTATAAAGGCCTTCGCAACAAATTAAATCTGTCTGACGCAGGCTTCTTTTGAGAGGTTTCGCTCTTTGTGAATTGATAAATGTTCTCGGCACGAATTCTTTGCATTCAAAATGTAGATATTTCAATTAAAGGCACTAAATTATGAGCACTAACAATGATTAAAAAGTGAACACGTTCATGGAGCCTTAACAATGAAACCGCAATTTTTGCCGATATTCGTTACTCGCTGAATGAAATAATTTTGTAATTGCATGTTATTTGCTGGCAGCCGTCGCGCGTAAAAGCGAAATCGATTCCCGATTTCAGCTTTTGCATAAGTATTCGACTTCCGCATTCGAGGAGCAAAAACGGAATATTGGCGAAAAAACTATGAGGTTTCCCTTTCATCTAGAGGCAAAATATTTAACGGCCGTAACCGGATATCTTGGTGCGCCCTTGGAAACAATGAAAGAAACTATGAACGTGTTATTACGTGAAACCAACATTTAATAAGCATGTTTTTTATTTTGGTTCGGTTTTTGGTTATCCATTAATTCGCTCGATGTGCAAAAAATATTTGGGTTTACCCACGCCGCGCCATATTTGAATAGTTTGATGGCGTTGGCATTGTTGTGGGAAGATACGGAAATGGGATATTTTCTTTCGAGAAATATAATATTCCGTTTAAAAGATTCTATAGTGTTATAAATGTATATACGATTGTATAACTGGAGTACGTCTTGTTTGTTGCAATATAGTGCGTATTTGAATCTTATAAATTTTTTCAGTGTAAAAGTTTATGTCCTGAATATTAAAGGAATAAGATTACAAGTAAGAAATTATATAAGAAGTTCAAAATAAAAAAAAAAGCATTCTCTAGTCACAAATTTCACGTCAATATTTCCTCCCAGCTTACCTACTAGGAAAAATGCCAATTTTTTATTATATACAATTTTACATTTTCAATATATTTATAATTTAAAAGAATATAGACTCAACGAGTGAATATACATATACAGGACATAACGCAATTTGTACGAGATGTTTGTATTAAAATGAAATTTATAACAAAATCTTGCTTTTCACAATATTTTACAATTGTTATATTTGAGTGACATAGGTGAGCCCAGACAATGCCAAATCGGTTTTAAATGTCCTTTTTGCCTCTAAAGTTTTCTGAAATATTGGGCATATTATCTCATTGATCAGTAAGATACCGCAGGCATTTAATAGCAATTATAAATATAAACGTAAACACTAATACTATAAATGCGACAGTATGTTTGTCCGTCTGTTACGTTTTAACGACTTATCCACTGGACCGTTATTGATGAAATTCTGCTACAATTATAGTTTATATGTATGTATGTATATTATGTTAGCCCGGTGCTAACATACGGGATAAAAGAAAAAGTTTTTGCTTCAGGAAAAGAGTAAATGCAATATAGTGTATGTATGGAATCGTTATTATCATTTTTTAAATTGTAATTGTTGCAGAATGCTCTAATGGTAAAAAATGTAGTTACTTAAGGTAAAAACGTTGTTTAACTTTATATATTTAATAGATGTTCAAAATTGCCACAGACAACAGAGAATTGATTGTATAAAATTTAAAACGGGAAAAGGTTATGAAGCTTTTTCTATATAAAAGCAATAATTCCTTTGTGGGAATCATTAAAAAACCACAATCAATTTCCTGTCAGCAACTGACCATGCACAAGTGATCTCCGTTCTAGCAAAAGATTAATGAATTTTGAATTAGATACGTCCGAGTTGAATTAAAATTGGACTTTTGAAATCGGAAGTGCGGAGTGCGTGTTGAATGATGCAATTTGTGATAGATTTTGCGAAAGAGAAAAAAAAAATCGGCGTCCGCGCACTGGCCCGCAGCTGTCCTGCCTTTGGTAATCCGATAAATTTTTTTAACTTCACCGAGGTTTTTTTTTGCGCATTACTTTTATAATTATAAAATGCTTTAGTTTTTTTTTATTCCAGGGATATTTCTGTGATGCATTCACAGAGTTATTGTTGAACTATATAGAGTACTAACTAAACTCTGCCACGCCTGCATGTAGCTTAGTCTGGAATAACCAACGAAACGGCAATCGTTGAGAATTTCAGAAAAAGTTTATCAAAGTGCTCTTCTGTCGACATTACTATTTAAAATTATTATTTAAAAGTTTTGAGGTAGCACATAGAATTAGCACAATAGCACATTTGTGGCCAAAAACAGTAAAATAATAGCTGATGTTGTGGAAACGGTGGAAGAAGGTCTCGTCTCTCCTTCAAGGAAAAATATGGAACTTAATGACCCAGGATACAAGTCTAATAAGTTAAAACAAAATTGGAATAAATTGTATGACCGTGTTCGAAGCATTAGTAAATACAATCGAAACCTTTTATTTTCTTCTTACGCAATTCACCTTTGAGAGCATAGCATTTCAGTGATTTTCTTTTAGTTGTTGATGTAAATGAGGTTGGTCGATGTTCGTACGTAAGCAGTTGTCAAAGGCAGGAGGCGAGGGTACAAAGGTCAATCGTACAACATATTAGAAAGGATTCGCTGTGTCCTAAATTTAGGCAGCGGACATAATGTTGCAAAAATATTGTACGAATTGAAATACTTTTACTTGAGGCCAACAGATATAATACTAAGATGCAGTCCAAGTTAATTGAGTTGAGCTAATATTTAAGCACCTTATCTTCAACTGTCTTTTAAGTATCCATCGGGTGTAACATCACATACTGTAAAACACTTTATTTGAAAATACGCTGCTTGCTCTAATAGCTTCTACACCCAAAAGTAATAATAAAATTATTTTGCTATAATCCGCGATACAGTAAATAGAAAATATATATAGTGTTAAATGTATAGTGGACTATCCGTATTTTCATACCCGATACGTGCAGGATTCGTAAAAACACATGCACAAACCTCCACCACTTCCATCACAATACACAAGCATTACACACGTTTACTAGCACAAACTCAACAATCGTTTCGCCCCGCAACCGAAGCATCATCAGGAGATAGACTAAACGACAAAATTGCAAAGCAAAGCATTATCCCAACTGTTACGGATTTGATTGTAAGAGTCATATAGGACGCTTTTTAAACGCCTATATTTTTGTCGGACTGATTTAACCGCTAGAAGCCACTGCAAGTGGGTTCTGGTGTACTTCAGCTTTCTCGAACTGCGATTTCTAAACTTTGACCTAACTGGGGTGTAGGTGGAATGAGCTGGTATTAGTGGGTTCTAGTGAATCATAGCTTCATTAAAGTAAGACTTTGAAAAGCGCTTGAAGACATGAGCGAGAGAGAAAGTCGAATACTTTGCAGATCAAGTTCAGTCAGTAACTATTTGTAAAAAAATCGTTCCTATGGTCTTTAGATTATTTAGAACACGAGCAATGTGACTCATGAAACATTCGGCATTTTTTTATTGTGAAACAAAACAATTCGTTGAAGAATTTATTTGTACATTTATATTACTTTACATGGCATACATAATGGTTAAAATCAATTTTACAAAAATACACAGAATTTTAGTTTTTAGTTTGAACGAGACTTTAGCTCGGCAGGGTGTATATTACTTTAAGGCGTCTACAGAAAAAATTTAATATTTTTGTGTTAAGTATAAGGTATACCACGGAATGAATGGTCTCTTTTTAACTAGTATTTGTGACTAGTAAATAAGTTTTTTACAAAGTACTTATCCGCAATGTTTACCCAGATAATAGTGGATAAAAAATTACTCTTATTTAATATTCTAAGCTTTTTGACAATGAACATTGTATTTCCAAAATTGTAGTAAATTTTTTTATCGTCCCACCTGGACTCCTTTTTTGTAATTCAATGTCCACGGGTCAGTAATATTCAATAAATAGGATCTATTGGATTCCCGTTACATATCAAAGTTGAGGTCACTTTTTACGTTACTTTTTAAAGTAAAAAACCGACATGTGCTCGACAAATTATGCATTTCGATGCATCACAATGGAGTCGCGCGACGCCCGCGGCGGCACGAGTGCTAGGTATTGTATTTTTAAAAAATTGCGAATCGATGTCAAGCTAAGAGGCTATTGTAGCGTGTGGCCTCTTTTTGCCAAATAAAATTGTTTTTTTTTCACCCTCAGCACTATTTTAGAATTAAACGATATGAGATGCGGTCGATAAGATTTGTGATAGAGGCAATAGGTACAAACTAGGAAAATTGATGTACAATCGTATATAATTTTCTTATATTTCTACATTGATCATTATCGAACGATTACAGTGATTAATCATTATTTAATATCACATCACTTTAAATACTATATCGATATATATATATCACAATTTAAAAAAATTTCAGCACATGTTTCGCTCTGCCATTTAGTGAGGTGCACGACCTAAAGCACAAATTTTTGCATTCACGATTGGCGTTTCGTTGATTTTTTTTTTGCAAACTATAACATAAATATTTTATTGTTCCTTAATTATAGGAAAGTAATTAATCGAAACATTCCTTCTTATAATACTTTCTTTATGATTTCCGTAGAATCATTTGCATATTAAAGATTAATTATCTAATATATTATATTAATTCTCTCTAAGATAAAGGTTTAGTAGTATAGAATTCTTAGTGCTTTAGTAATTGATGTTTGTTACAATTTAATTTAATTTAATTTTTGTTCCGGATCCTTTTCTCTACATGTTCCGACATCCAGTATAATACATTACAACATTCAAAAATGAAATCTAAGATTTATTCGATTGGCATTTGTAAATTAATTCTGTACTTTTTTGTATGGATTTTCGATTTTATATTCATAAAACCATATGATCGAAAGAAACAGATAAGCGACAGGACACGTCCCTTGTTTGCATCAAACAAAGAGTCCAAACGCTAAACTTATCTAACGTTTGCACAGGGACATCGAAAAAAGTGTAAGGCGATGTTATTTTTGAATTTGTGCAAGACGTTTGACAGCGGACTAGATGAAGCGTGTGTTACAAAAGGTGACAGCTCTGACGATGGGCAAAAGACACAAAGAGAAGACGTTTGAAAGACGTTATGAATGGGGTTGAATGGAAGGAGTGATCGAGCAACGTCCCCTTAATCGCCTTCTGCCGGACATAACTTACTTATTACATAACTATGTATATATACATCAGTATTTTCCTACATATTTCCAAAAAGCGAATAACAACGTAAAATATAAATATATTTTTACTCTTATTCTTAAGTAACGGCACTTACATGTATTTTATGTTAATAAATTAAGGAGATTGTAGAAGAATTAACTTTTAAAATATAAAAACTCAAGCCGTGAACTATGAAACCCTGCTAATTATTGCTATAAAAGTTGCGGAATTCTAACATCCAACGATAAAGAAGTTACGACGATGCCTCCCTGTGAGACACACCCAAGCATAGAACATGTAATCATTAGGTGCTGTGGTGTATGGTGAGATAAAGTCTTTGTGCCTGTGGCGGTGACAAAAAGATAAAGAAGTATGCGAATTTTGTTTTTACAAATCATTTTTTAGATACTATATTATTTTAATTGTGAGATCACTTTAAGATAAAATGTCGCCTGACGTTTTTGTTACGACCAGAGATCTTAGTCTCAATACTATGGTACGAAAAGTACCATGATTATAAAATATAACATCTTAATCTGTTAGGTACCGAACTCTTATCATATGCATAGTCTCTTTCCTAAAATTCAGAATGTTGTTCCCGTAGAAATGAAGATGTACTTTTTATAATCAAACTTAAATCAAGGTGAAACATATTTAAGATTTAACAGTGTTTTTGCACATATAAATGGCCGCAACATTCAGTTGGAAGTAACGTAAAATGTAGGGTTGAAATAAAAAGAGGAGTTCAGTAAGTGGGATAGTGGTAGGTCATAATTCACATTTATGCGAAGCGGCCGACGGCGCGTATCGAGTCGTACTAGTTCGCAAGGACAATTCTTTCCAACAGAAAAAGAGAATTATTCATCACACCCGGAAGGGGAGAGTCCATGACGCAAGCATAGGAATAGCCACCTGTCACTGTCCGAAACGTCACATCTTTTCTGATTTTTGTACTTAAATTTTGATCTTAGTAACTACCAAATAAAGTTGGCTTTCCTTTGGAATTTCCATATGTGTGGGGTATTTTGTCAACTCCGAGGGTCCAGTTAACTGTTGCCGTTGCAGAATCAAAAGTTTAAACGGGCGCAGAGAACAAAGGGCGCTCGGACAGAGCTACGGCCGGGGATAAATATTCAATGCGAATCCTTTGGAGGCGATATTTTATACTTTATCCTCGTTCGATTGTCGCCGGCTCTCACCTGCGTGATGTACCGGAACGATAGACGAACAAAAGAATAAAATTTTATAAGTTATGTAGCATTATTGCAACTAGTTTATTTATCTTGAAGCTATAACGGATTTCAAAAATGCTGACATTTAAAAAGAAATCTTTTTTATACAAAAAATGTTCCAATTTCTACGTGCAGAACATTTAAAGAATAATTTGTCCAAATCCAATCAATACAATTAAGAACTATTCAATAACGGTTTTCGATATTATACATCTGTATTAATTGGAATTTGTTGAAAACTAACCTTTCAAAAAAATGTAATTAACTGTCATTTTGCCAATTCCGTTAAAAACGTCAACCTTCCTCAATAAACAGGAAAACGAGTTTGTAATCAATCATAAGATTGTTACAAAACTTTAACTCGTGATTCAGTCACCCTTATTTTACCAGACGGTTCAGTTTACCTAAAATTTACATCAAAATCACCTCTAAACACACAAAAAAACTGGCTAAAACTCAAGTCCATTGTATGCGATTGATTCGTAACGGCCGAATGCGCAATAATGTGAATGAAATATTCACAATTTCTATAATTTCCGCGGCGCTAGTACACATCTGTCGTTCACGCGGAAGGGAGCGAGATATTGTAGGCAATCATATTGTACAAAACAATCATTTTAACAAGAAAGCAAAGTTTACCCGAAATTCTTGGCGTAGACATGTCGTATCGATGTTCCAATTTACGAGTTGGGTCATTCGTTGTTATTATTGAATTATGTAAGCAGTAATATTAAAAAATTTAACACAATTTTGTATTATTTGTGTAATAGCCAAAAGGTTCTTTTCCGATTGTCTCAATAAATTTGCCGTCTGCCGGTACTATTGACGAGATTCGCAAGGATTTTTCAAACAATGCCGTCCGTTGTCGTAAAAGCGGGTTGCACCAATTTGGCAAACCTGTCGTAAATCCCTATTGTTTTTAACTCCAGTGCAATACGACAAATTACTTGCGCATGCCAGTTCTTTTATTGCTTATTTTCACTTTTAAAGGCGAAGTAGCTATTATACAAAATATTTGAACAAATTACTGTTTTAACAATCCCGACTTATTATATCTTGTCTATTCATACTAATATATAATATATTATTAAAGCTAAAGTATGTTTTGTTCGTTTTGCGCTTTCGAATGAAACGACGATGTGATTTTTTTAAATATATGATATATGTGAGAGGAGAGCGGGCATGCTACTTTTATCGCTGTTGTAAAGTCCACTTAAATGAAATCGCGGACCGAACCTAGTAAATATATGGGACTAAATATAATTAATATACATTTAAAAACATACTAATTGTGATGGTGAAAAAAAAACTTTTTGTAGTTATGTAATCTAATCTAATCATTTAATATTGTATACAAATTTATGAAACATCGCAGAAAAATACGTATTTTTAGTTATACATTAAAATAAGCCATTTTTAATCGCTTATCAAAGCAATACGGCCACAAAAAAATCTTTGTGCGAATAAAGAGAAAGTAAAAGTGTTAGATGAATTTTAAGAAGTCCTTTCATTTTGAGGCAGCGTGACGTGTCCTTGAATTGTTCCCAGCAAGGCTTAATTGTGGCTTTTGGCTTCAAAGAGTTTGCCCCTTTGACAAGTGGCCTACGCGGGGGTCGTACTTTTGAAACAAAGGGTACTTTCACTTTCTCAAGGAAATAATTCCCATTCGCATAATGGGACGGTTAAAACATAACTATTATTATAATATTTGATTCTTGATTATACATTCCACTACTCAAAAAATGAAGTTGATAGCCGAACGGTGAAATCGTGAGACTATTGAAAACAGGTTCAAAATCTAAGTTAACTTTTAACTACTTAATATAGTTTAATATATAATTTAATAAAAATATATGGTTGTATTTGACAAAATTTACAGAAAAAAGTGCAGCCAAAATGTTTAATATCTTTAAATTTTAACTATTAACTCGTTTAGTTACTTCGAAGCCATTTTTAACCCTTTAAAAGACTGATTGTTTTTTCTCAATATTATAATAGAATAGAATATACTTTATTGTACACCTTAATCCTAATATACAATAAAATGAGACGTTGAACATAAAAACATTTTTTTTATGTATATACATGATTTCGAAGTACAGTGGGCGACCTTATTGCCAAGTAGCAATCTCTTCCAGGCAAGCTTAAAGAACAACGAATAAAAATCTCAAAAAAGGGTGTACGTAACATATATACATATATATTATATTAATTTCTTGTAAAAGTTTCAGTGTAACCTTTTAGTCTTTTTAATAACGTATTAGTAAATTAATTAATGGTTATTTATTATACAATACAAGCATTACGATGGTCTCGATACAAGTGTTTTTAAAAGGCCTCGACAATTACAATAAATCATTCAGTTACACTGCATAGATATAATCTGCCGAATAGTTCTTTTGTGTGTTGCAATCATTAACGACAAACTTATTACTAATATTGATAGAAGATAACATGCAACAACACCTGCCTTGCCAAAGGTTCGTTATCTGCGAATGTTGGCAAGACAAAGATTCTGTTGTTACCAAATTTATAGATAGCCCGCAAAACAGAGGGCTGCTCCCGAACCAAGGCAAGGTGGCGCGGCGTGTGCGAGATAACAAACCTAAACATCCTGATGAACAAGGATAATACATTCCAAGAAAGCGAGAGGGAGAACAGTTTTTTAAAATAAAAAACAGCACGCTTAAAAAACGCAGAAAATAATATAATCCTTATTATAATAGGCGTAAAGCTAAAATTTATCCAACAATTGGAGGCACGCGACAACAGCAGGTGAGAGCACTTTTTAAAAAATCAACAATCTTTTTACAGTATGTCGTGAAGGAAGCTGTTGTTTTTAATTCGAAATAGCTTAACATGATTTGCTTATATCATTCATATACGTAGAAAAGTTAATTTTGCTTGATTTAATGTAATGTTTTTGATTTTAGCATTTACCTATTCATTATAATTTAATATATTTACAATTACTATACTAATATTATAAATGCGAAAGTGAATAGTGCATTGCAATATTCATACTAATATCGCAATGCACTATTCATACTAATATTGTAAATGCGAAAGTCTGTCTCTCTTTCTGTCTGTCTGTCTGTCACACTGTTACAGCTAATACGTTGGAGCAATATCGATGAAAATGTATACAAATTGCAGCTTTGTTTTTTTAGACAATACATTATTTTGGCATCTTAAATAGCTTTGGTAGGGTTAACACTCAAGACAAGCAAAAACGCATCGCCTAAGGTGCGAAATGCGGAGAGTAGAACACATAGGTTCTATTAAAGCTCTGCGAGACCAAACCACGGCTTATGCGAAACTCATCACCGGCCTCATCAGGTGCAGACTGTGAAGTGACCTATTTATGTAGTTGTGTGTTTGTGATTGCGATCATAATTTAATCGTCAGGTTACATAGAGTGTGTGAGCTTAGGACTGCTGACAGCTTAGACAACTTAGACAGCTTAGACAGCTTAGACAGCTTAGAGTGTTGGATATGGCGTAATGTTAAAAGTGCTCACTCTGAAGCCTGACCGCGGCTTAGGGTGAAGTGTAGTAGAGGGCTGGTATGATGCTAGTCATCCGAAGAATGTATAACGTAAATCCAAGAGTAAGAAGAAATGTTTATGTACTTATGTATTGTATTGACAATCTGAAATTTCATATATACTTACTCTCTCTAATCTAATTTATAGAATTAGGCGTTACTTTGTGGAGATCCATGATACAAAAGTAATAATAAAATTATTTTGCTATAATCCGCGATACAGTAAATAGAAAATATATAATCGCAAAGTATAAATATTCGTAATAAAGTATAATCGCATAAATATATAATCGCAAAGCTTTGCGATTTTGTCGTGGAGTCTATCTCCTGATGATGCTTCGGTTGCGGGGCGAAACGATTGTTGAGTTTGTGATAGTGAACCTGTGTAGTGCTTGTGTATTGTGGTGGAAGTGGTGGAGGTTTGTGCATATGTTTTTTACGAATCCTGCATGTAACGGGTATGAAAAAACGTATAGTCCACTATACATTTAGCACTATATATATTTTCTATTTACTGTATAATTTTATTATTACTTTTCTCTCTAATCTTTTCAACTCAAGAAAAATCTTTGAAAAAAATAAACTATATCCGAATTTATTTCTTAATTTTAGTCACTTCTTCATGTAACTTAGCAAGAGGAGCAAAGAGATAAGAATTCCCTACATTACAAACAGTTCAATTTTCAAAGCAAGCTTAAAAAAAATTTAAAGGCATTATATTACTAAAATAATTATAATAGCATTTAATGTACCTTTATCTACCGTGCGTCAAGTAAGATATCCTAATAATAGAGTTATTAGAGTGACTGCCGTCGCAATGCTTCCTCTGGGATAAAAAGCTCCAGGCGTAGGGGCGCGTGCCCACACTAAAATCGGTATAAATAGTATAACTGGTAAAAATAACCGCGGCCGTGTACCCGATAAAAACGTTTAATTTACGCGATACGCCACCGTTTCCCGACACTTATGTTTTTTTATGTGTTTTCTTTGAGTCAATACAGTAGCTTCGGTTACCGAAGGACAATGGGAGACGGCTAAACAATGTATAAGTACATATACATGAAAATGTGATTGGTTTCAATTAGTTACGAGAATACGTGTCTAACTAACAAACTATAAAATAATAGCTACAAAAACCATTTAATTTAATATTCAATTCGGAAAAATTTACGAATAAAGGTTATAGAAACTTTCATGTTATAGGAACTTTGAGTTATTATACTAGATTAGGGAAGCCAATGTGCTCTATTACCGTGAAGAGAAAAAAGAGAAAGCAAATAAGAGTGTATCTATCTGTCTCCTTTTTATGTGTGATTAGACAACGATAGTAACGAAATGATAGTACGATTAGTAATGATTCAATGTAACTAGTTATAAGACTTATATTTTAAAAAGAGCAACCGCCGAGTTTCTTGTTGGCTCTTCGCGGTAGGAACAACTTTTCGAACTAGCAGTAGAGTTGATTCAAAAGCACTTACAAAAGTAATAATAAAAATTATTTTCCTATACATACAATTTATCGTGGATTATAGTATAATAATTTTTATTATTACTTTTGTATTATGGATCTCCGTAAAGTAACGCCTAATTCTATAAATTATTCAAAAGCACTTGTTTTCAAGTTTACTTGAATAACGAATATTTTGAATTTGAAAAAAAAGATAATAGTTTCATCTTCCCTCTCATTATTTATAATGATACTCACTTACGGATCTGCCTGTGGCGGCTCCCATAGGCAGGTCTGCAAGTTTCCAGAACTACTCATCAGCTTCAATGACGATATCTGATTAGTCTTCAAAACGCATCTCCTCTCCTCTCCCCTTTGGCGGATACCAGGTCTAATATTAGCTTCACCTATAGGATGTTTTTTTATATATAACCGACTCCTTTATTTATTTTGTCCGACTTTAAAAAAGCGTGGTGCACATAGAGCCATCGATATCGAATACTAATATTTTCGTTCATTGTTTTATTCTGTTTATAATATGTATTATTTTTAATTTTTTAGTTCAATGTGTTATACAAGCGAGTTTTCTTAGTTTTTGTTTTAACCATCATCATCATCAGTATGGAACTATTTACCCAACTTTATACCGAAGTCGCATTTTGCTGATTACTGTATCAATGGAGTAAAATACAAACAATTAGACATTTTGAGCGGAGCAACTTAACTAAAGGTAAAATTTTATAAACACTAACTAACACATCGTTTAAACACGTTGGCAAAAAATATGGCTTTCTTAGCTTCGTGTATTATCGCCGGAAGCTTGGGTCTGTTCCTTCAAGCTATGTCATTGCGTCGTATTACTTTAAATTTTTGGACTGAAAATGCTGCTCCAGCTTAGTTTTTATACACTTGTATCAAAAGCAGAACGTCATTTATCGTAATTTATTCAAACTTTTATTTAATTTACCCTGTATAGTATATGTGAAGGTGGAAACTTGCAAGTTAAATTTGACCCACTTCCCGATGTCCGATTGAGCTGAAATTTTACATACTGGTTTAGCCCCTATGATAATGCATGTTTATGATAAGCATAACCTGATGCTGCTCCTAAGACTGGCCTCAGACAAGGGAACTTCTCAACGGCTAACAGTAGAGACATAAAATTTGTTAAAAGCTGTTTTTTAAAGCTTTTATACATGACTTGTTTTGTATTGCATTTAAACACCCAAATGCTCCGCTTAGAGTTAAATAGGAAGTCGTAGCTATGAGCGAACCCATACTGTGATATAATCAGTATAAACATAGGCCAAAACAAATTAAATATTTTATTAATGGCGTACTTAATTACTTGAATATGCAATTGCTTAATTTCAATCAAATTATCTCACAAATGAAATTATATAACGACATATTTTAATGTACTTCTCAATAAATTATTTAAATTCTTGCAGTAAAGTATACCGGGTTATTAATCACACTTATTATGGAAATTTTATTATCGTATTAGTTTTTACGAAATGTTTAATTGATTTAGCAAAATCAGGTTTCGAAGAACTTTACTCGTTGCATAAAAAAGGTGTACTATTTTTTTTTAGTCTCCAACCGACGGAACAGATACTTTTGACCTGGAGTATGATCTACTTCCAATTGTCAACTCCATCATAACTTGACCAATTTTACCTAACTCAAATTATACAAAAGTAGTCATCTACCCGCAACTTCGTCGTTGAAATACCGCCAATTATGTACTGTGCTATTTCTCGTTCTCAAAGAATATACCGTATTTTTTAAATTCTGTGTAAGCATGCATTGCATAAGCTGCAATTGTATTAAATTTTCAGACAGATAATTCATTTCCTATATTTATAAAATCAATTATAAGTTTCGCGTTACACAATATCATGTTATTTGAAATTAATAATAACCAATATTGACTAAACATGGAAAATATTTAGAGATTCAAAGTTTTATAAACTACTAAGAAAAACTTCAATATGTTTTAGTTATCAACTTAGTATTAAAATTAATTTCCTCCAAAATATTAAATACTTGAAACTTTAAGCAAAATAATTGTGATTTAAGCTTTTACAAAATATGTAAAAAGTATCTTCAGAGATGTTGCAAGTAATTGTTGTTCTCAAATTAGGGAAAGAAAAGGCACCGCCCGCCCCGTACAGAAGCCGGTCGTAAATATAAAAAAGTGCTTATGTGATGCTTGTTACAGGGGCTAAAAAACTGGTAGGAGAGAGCAACATAATGTAGTGGCGACCATAAAAAAGTGAATGCAGTGCGTGCACGTGGAGTGCACCGGGGGGGTGAGGAGGAGCACGGAGCGGGGGCAGGAGGGGCATGGGGGTGTGTTTATGCCGAGGGGCGGCCGGACAACGCCGCGCCATCGCCAGTGTTGTGGTAGGTTCCACCGAGCGCGGTTGTATCGCGCAACCTTAGTTAGCGAACGATCCTACATCGCCGGGTCCATGCCATTAAACAAGTTATCGTAATTAAGTAGAATCAGTTTCAAAATACAGACTGTACAGCCACAATTCTGACTTTATTTCAAGTGGCGAAAATAAATGCATTCGTGAAGTTGGTGTGAGATGGCCTTATCGCTGCAGTCGAGCCAAAACTCCAGAGGTTTGTATTTATATTAATATTTTATTCATACGCCATCGCAAATCTGAACAAAACTTGTTATAAAGTTTAGAAAAGTTTGCGGTTCGCGTCATGCGTGTAGCGGGCTCGGCGATTGGGCGAGCGCGGCACACATGGTTTATATTTGCATTCAAGAGCTTTGCAGATTCAGTGAACCGTAGAACGTAGCGAGCGTGTCTCGCTGTGCTACGATCCGCTACGAAAAACTTAAACATACGTGTTTAGCAGCGTGCTACGACTGTTTTTAAATCATACTTGTGATGTGACTTGTGGTGATTAAAAAGAATAATGAGGAAAATAAATCGTTTAATCATTAATGACAGCTGACATGCCATTGATGTCAAAATGAATATTGTAAGTAAATAATAAAAAATCTTAGTCATGTTAGTCATATTTTTGTGTACGATTATTAACCTACTATCAAACTAATTATTAAGAAAATTTTAGATTTTATAGGTTATATTTTAATTGTATTTTATCAATTAATTAATTATATTATTATTGTTTATTATGACCAAGCAAGTAAAGTCGTATTAATTGAGTACCGAACGAGATATAACCTAATGTAAGGTGTAATAGGGCATGAAATATTACAAATACTTTTTCTTTATTCAACGAACACACGACCCAAATAAAATGAGGCTTAAGAGTACGTATACTACTAAATTTAAATGTATAAATTTACTGAATATTGTTTTAGAGACATGTATATTTCCACTTTATAGTCGTAACTTATATCGATTGAAAAGCTATAATATTATTATATGTCAAAATATATGGTTTCTACAGATAAGTAAATATTCACCAGTAAATAACTAAAACATATAAGTTATAAGCCAACGTCTTGTAAAAATACTGTCTGAAATCGTTTTTTTACCTTTTATGTTATATATTTAATTAGGCAATATATAAAAATAAAAGATTTTAGATACAAGAAAAAGTCATTTTCCAAAACCGGCATAAATTTAATCTTAAATTTTACAGTCGCGGTTACAGTTCTAATTTACTGTAAAGATATGGATGAAGACATTATTTTAGCAAATATTGGCATATCTAACACACAGAATACCCAAATAAATAACATTACCGTGCGGCGTCTATGAGTCTATCATCATCCTCCTACCCTTATCTCATTCTTAAGTGAGGTCGGCACAACATGTTACAAACATGTTGTCATATGATTTGGCTACGTATTTTGCCTCGGCTGCCTGCCTGACGTCAACTTACCTTAGTTGCCTTTTACGACACCTCAGTAAGAAATGAGGGTGTTCTATTCTCTCAGCCGGATACCACACGGCGGGTGTCTAAGAATCTATAAAATTTTAATATTAAATAATTTAATTCAAAAAATCCAAATTTTTTTACAAAATCTATAAATGAACTCTGTATGCGCGCGCACAAACAAACCTATTGTCATATCGCAGTATTTTTTCCTTTTATTTTTATTTTCCAATTTTTTTTCCATACCTATTATAAGTCACTCTAGCAGTCAAGTCCGATTGTAAAATGAACCTCACACATTTCTAACTCGTACATATTTCCCTTTGATTTTAATATTGTCTTCTTCATCTCCTCCTTATTAAGGTATAAAATGTCCGAAGTAAATGCTACAAGTCTGTTCAACCATCCTTCTTTTTTTACCCACGTGTTATTGCCTTTCTAATCCCAGGTTCCGAGATTTTTTTTCGGATCAAGCGGTTTCCCATTGAAGGTTGTCGCTCCATCTAAATGGAAGTTCTAGAAACGCCTCATTTTCTGGTGTGGACTCGACCATTACGATCTACAGCTCTTCATACTGTTTCCCTTGCATTTCATCATTGCGAGATAATGACCTTTACCGCTAATGGTGGTTCGTCTTCGGATATTCTTATTAAATTCAACAAAATTGTAATAATGTACGCATATATTACTCCATAGCCCACAAAAAGATAGAGATTCTTTGCAACATTCCGTTAAAAATACTAATATTATTCATGCGAAAGTCTGTCTCTTATGTTTTAAAGGCTAAGAATTGAAGGTGGTAAAATGAAACAATATATACGGAGCAATCATATATAATAAATAAAATACCTTTTCCTTGGAGAACATGAAAAACAATGTAGTGTATTAAAATTTAAACTAAAGTAATAATAAAATTATTTTACTGTAATCCGCGATAAAGTAGATAGAACACAAACGCAACAAATTGTTGAGTTTCTGATAGTGAACGTGTGTAGTGCTTGTGTATTGTGGTGGGGGTGATGGAGGTTTGTGCATGTGATCTACGAAATGTACGAATCCTTCTATCGGATATGAAAAAACGGATAGTCCACTATACATTTAGCATTATATATATTTTCTATTTACTTTATCGCGGATTATAGCAAAATAATTTTATTATAACTTTTATATTGTGAAACTGTAAAGTAACGCCTTATTCTATAATTATTAGTTAATTATAGAATAATATTAATTAATTCTAAGTTAAAAAGTGCTATTCTACCTTGACCTTCTTCATCAGCTCAATGTGCCGCAACTATAAAACCAATTTTTAACATGCCTATCATTAGTTAGTTTCGATGTCACTTTTTCGGGGAAGCCATAAAGTTTGGGATGGTGCGCCCAAGTTTTTAGTCAACCCTAAAAGGCTGAAACCATAGTAGCTCTTAATCTGTTCGTTTCGGTATTCACTTACATAAGTGTTGTCTAAATCCTATTAAGCTACCTTTCCAAAATTGGGTTAATGGATTTGGTATTTACCCTAATCAAGACTTGTTTTATACTTTGTTGTAACACTAAGTAAAGGTCAGAATGATTATTCTTCAATTTAATTAAACATAACAAGATTAAAAAACATTATAAACATTCGTAAATGTTTATTATAACTAGTATTTTTGGTAGGATTTCGTTGGCTTGTTGACATTATGTTCTCAGCTCAAGATACACAGTTTTATGAAGAAAATAACCAGCCATTATTATATATACTTTTTATTTAATATTTATTTATTCATAGTTTTTCTGAAATAAATTGAAGTGATTTATCTATTTTGGATATATATGGTACTAAAGTTGAAGGATATCTGGTAGGAAAGTAAGGTACAAAAAATATTTACAAAATGTCATATTACAATTATGTTTTTAATGAAACAAAAAATAACTGCAATTTAATAGATTTTTCTAAACACATAATTTTTATATACGTTACATTATTTGCAGCAAAATATCTTTATAAAAGTTTTCTTAAATAATACTGAATTAATTTCTTAACTTAATATAAATGGATTTATGTCTTAAATTCGGTTAAGCTGATTTGCTATGTATCTATAGCCACACCATATTCTCTCTACATTAAATTGAAATTATTGATTTAGTAAATCGCCCAAATGGCGGTTTGCATCAGCCTTAATCGGCCAAAAGTTCTATTCGGTTAGCTAACACCATCAATATTTGAAAGTAAAATATGAGCAAAAAAGAATACCGTAAATCAAAAGAAATCTTTAACCAAAAAAAATAGCTCTTAATTGCATTATGTTATATTAGAATTACCAACATTAAGGAGTACATTTGTGCCAAGTTAGGTACCTTCAATAACGCAACATGTGTTTTCCTATTCCCGAAAGAAAACGGGAATTTTTTTATCGTATATGTCGAGGTGTTGAAAAAAGCGACTAAGGCCAGTGTGGTATCCGGCTGAGTAGAATGGACCACCTCATTTCTTAACGAGATGTCGTAAAAAGGCGACTAAGGTAAGTCGACCCGTCGTGTGGTATCCGGCTGAGTAGAATAGACCACCCTCATTTCTTACCGATTTGTCATAAAACGTGACTAAGGAAAGTTGACACGACCGGTCAAAAAATACGTAGCCAAATCATGTGACAATATGTTTGTTACATGTTGTGCCAACCCCACTTAGAGTGGAATAAGGGCAGGAGAATGACGATGTTACCGCGTCGTATAAGTTTCAATTACGCCAAAATTTCATCAAATTGGACCAACAGATTAGCCGTGAAAGCGTAACAAACAGACTTTCGCATGTATAATATTAGTCTGGATTAGCTACTTCATACATTATCCATGAACTAGGTTAGGCATATCTTTGCTTTGCGATTTTGTCGTGGTGATGATGCGCTTCTGTTGCGGGGCGAAACGATTGTTGAGTTTGTGACAGTGAACGTGTGTAGTGCTTGTGTATTGTGGTGGCGGTGGTGGAGGTGCATGTGTATGCATGTGTTTTTACGAATCCTGCATGTATCGGGTATGAAGAAACGGTCGGTTATTATTACTTTTGTATTATGGATCTCCGCAAAGTAACGCCTAATTCTATAAATTATTTCGGCATATCTAACAAAAAATCTCGTACAGTTGTTTATCAGCGACCCTTGCGCAATTATGAGTTATGGAGTGGTTGCCGCGGTAGAGTCCATAAAGCGTATTGACTATGGGTTATTGACAAATATTTATGGCGTATAAAGAGGGGATAATTACAACTCTTTAGCACATAAAAAGCGCTGCGGAAGGGTGCGCCATAAGGTAATGTTCAAATTTATAGCCAATTTTTTCATCCGACGGAGACTGTCCCTAAATAATAAAAGCGATAGCGGCTTTGGCCGTGCTGTAATGTGTTTACATGGGAAACTATTATTTGAGTGTTATCTTTAGTAATAAAAAAAAAATATTGCACCAATATAAACAACCAGATTTGTACACAAGATTTGTTTAGATGTTTGACTTTATACAACTTTGTATACATTTCGTCTTAATCATATTATTTCAGATAATATTTTATAGTTGTATACATATATGATGGAGATTTGCATTCTCGTAATTCCTAAGTTGGATTAGACAGATATCACCAGTAGTCGCCTTTCTCTAACTTGAGTAACCTAAATAATTCATAGAATTAGGCGATACTTTGCGAACATCCACAAACAAAATTAATAATTTGATTATTTTGCTATAAACCGCGATTACGTTAATACAAAATATATATATTTCTAAAGTTAAGACGATTAAACGTTTTGATACCTGATATTTGCAGAATTTAGTAAAAAAAACCAACACCACCTCAATACAAGCACTACACACATTCACTATGATCTAGAAATATATATATATTTTCTATATATATTTATATTCAATATTTATGTACATATTTCTTTTTATATTTTCTATATACTTAATCGCGGATTATAGCTATAACTTCATTATTACTTTTGAGTAACCTAAGTACAAAAAAAAATTTTTTTCAACTCACCTCTCAAAACGTTTCCATTAAAAACGACATCTGTTTCAAAAATGTCGAGTAAGAAACTTCTCATATCAGTCAATATATGGTATAAAATATAATTTTACGGATGAAATAAATAAAATAAGTTTTTATACTAGAACCCTATTCAAATACTTCATTTAGTATTCTACTTATATTTCTAATTCTGAGCACATTATTACTGAGGATCGTGGTCACCTGAGCCCTTCTTTCGTACGATCTGCCTCCATTTGGTCCGGTTTAAACTAGCCCTCACCGCCTGATAGAATTCGGATGAGGAGGTGGCTTCTTTCACTTGGTCAGACCATCGTGTTGGCGACCGGTGCGTGGTCTCTTGCCTTCTTTGTTGCCAACCAGCTTTTCAAGATTGCCGTCTCTTCTCCGCTTTTCAGTGTACTAGCATGTCCAATCTACATAGTACATAGGATTGTATTTTTTCTGCCTTTTTAATGATTCTTTGAATGAATGAGTTGTTATTCCTCGATTTTATTAATATATAATCCATATATGGTATGTACCATGTTCCTCATAAAGTTACTATATCTATTGAACGTTAACGCGCTGTTGCAAATGTTACTCTTCTATTAATTGGTGGTAGCTTCAAGACTAGTTTAGAAGTCTTCATTATCTCGTGGAAACCATCAGTAAAATCTTTGTGGATTCTCTGATGTGCTGGAAATAAATGCAGCTGTTAAGAGACTCTGAACACATCCTGTCAGGACTAGTCTCGATATTATATACTGTATCTATCAATTATTATGAACAGAGACTAAGTTTAATTATGCTTATAAAACTAGATCAGTATTTAATGAATTGTTTTGTTGTACTCATAAATATAATTAGATTTACTTTATAATTGAATTAGTTGTATCACGAGCGAGTTTTTCGTTTTTGTAGTATTTTTAAATAAGTGTAATATATTTTATGTTATGATATTGATTATATGAAATAGTAATTATATGAAATATTTTAAATCCAATTTAATGTTTCTCTTATGAAAATAATATGTGGCAGCAATGCCAAATAAAATATTTGTCCTTATATAGTAAAATATAAATAACAATACAAATGCTTCATATTATTTTTTGTTCCAAATGGGGAAATTGTATGTAAAATTGTACGTCCATCACAACAAAATATTTTAACTTTCGTAAATTAAACGCGTCGAGTGAATTCAGAGCCGGTCCGAAATTAATTCCACGGCTAAGTAGATAATGTAAGGAAGGCGCTTCCCTCCTCGCCGACTCTTCACGCCTCGAGGAGAACTTTCAATTATGATTTTGTCTAATTTTAATTAAGTGCTCTCAAAAAGGCTTTCCTTCGTCGAAATTAATATTTGAATATAATTTGGGAGGAGCGCGCAGGCGGAGTTCGACGCTTAAGGAATAATTAATTCTATTATATACCTAACTCGTAGTTAGATTGAGGTTTCAGGTACCGAGACTAAAACATGATTATACGGTAAACAAATTATTCTTTATATAGAAAACAAATTAAATTAAAAGGGCTTGATTGCATATAGGTTGTTCCTTAATATCCAATTCATCCAATTAATGGTTTTTTCTGTTACAACTTAAAATCTGATCATCTCATCTATGAGTAAATAGTGATATTATAGCGGTATGTGTTCTGGTTTACTCATTTTTTTACCGAAATAAATGAAGTCGTCGCTATAATACTTATTTTTTGAAATCATTAATTCTTCTTGTATTATTCTAAATTTTACTGTATAAATGTGATTTCCCATTTTTATTATGAATATGTCTTAAAACCTAAAAGTATAAAAGTTAGTTGTCACTCGTCAGAAGCAATTTGCGCAACAGGTCGTGTCGGAAGCGAGCTGCATCGGCATGATTGCGACCGAATGTTTCCTCCGCCGCGGATGACATACATTTTTTGCTATGTTTTTTGTCACTCTTGCTGATAAGTGTGCTATCGATAGGCTTGGGATGCCTGTTTGTTTAGGGCAAGTTTTAACCTACGGCGGAAGTGAACTTGACAAATATATGTATAGAAATAATATATACAACGTAATATGCTTTGATAAAACATATAATATTTTTCATATCATTTTATAGTTTGCAATTTCGTGTTATTTGGAAACTCTTTCTAGTAGCAAAAATTATAGTTTTAATCGTGTAAGTCAACCAACTCAAAGACTAAACTAATAAGTAAATTACGAAAGAAATAAAATAACATAACATAACTGAGAGACAAAAATTGCTGTGCTTCAATACCTGTTAGTTAGAATATATGGGAACGTAAATTCACTTCATAAATCAAATCAAAGTTAAAAATTAAATTAATTTTAAATAATATTGTTTCAGGTGTATCGGTAAGGTCGCTGTCAAGTATGCGGGAGGAGTCCCTGCCGATGTTAGCAGAACGTATCCTAGCGAGCCGGGCGGCGGCCTTGGTGGCAGGCCTGCCCGCCGAGCTATATTCAGGAGCGCTGCTAGCTGCCTGGCCACCTTCTCCTCCCAATCCGCTCTTACCGCCACCTGCACCTGAACTCGAGCGTGTACGCAAACGCCGCCGCACTCCGAAGCTCGACGACACTTTACCACCTGCGCCGCCATCTCCACCATCATCTGGTTCGTCGCCGGGTGCCGCAGACCCGCCCCGAGATAAACTCTTCACATGTAAAGTTTGCTCGAGATCCTTTGGATACAAACATGTTCTCCAAAATCATGAAAGAACACACACCGGGGAAAAGCCTTTCGAATGTGGCGAATGTCACAAGCGTTTCACGCGCGATCATCATTTGAAGACGCATCTTCGTCTTCATACTGGTGAGAAACCTTACAGTTGCCCGCATTGTCCTCGTCACTTCGTACAAGTCGCTAATCTCAGGCGACATCTTCGCGTCCACACCGGAGAGCGTCCGTACGCGTGCGCGCGTTGTCCGGCTCGCTTCTCAGATTCGAATCAGTTAAAAGCTCACGCTCTGGTTCATGAGGGTGATGCGCCATTCGCATGTCGCTGTGGCGCCCGCTTCAGGCGGCGGCAGGCGGCGGCCCTCCATCGTTGCTCGGGCAGCTGCGAGCCCGACACGCCGAGTCCTCCAGCAGTCATCGCTCCAGATTGGCGTTGGGACGAGTGGCCCGAGCAGACAGAGCCCGAGGACCTATCTCTACCGCGAAGGCCGGTCACGCCGGACTCTCCGACTGACCTGCGCATGCACTCGGCGTAGTGGACGCGTGCGTCGGGCCTAGCGCCTCGCGACGCTGAGCCGGTATACGAGTTCCTCCCAAGTAGAGCCGCGCCGAAGTGGCATTATTCTGACGTTATGTCGTTCGCTCATCGAAATACTCCGTGTTGAATAATATACAAGTTTAATTGCGTCATACCATTTGCAGCTAATATTGTTTTTTGAAAAATTGTAACGGTCGCTTTTGTGTTCAATTTTCTCGGTAAAACTACCGACGCAGTCTCTTTAGGTAGTCGTATCTTACAATATCTTTTTACAACTCCAAATTTGCAATGTTCACCATAAAAAAAATCACCTTTCATCCATGTTACAATTTAGAAGTTAATTGTCGTACCATTTGCATAATTCGCAGGCTGAGTTAGTGCAAAAACGAGACCATTTTTTGTTCTTTTGTTTCGAAAAATAGAAAGAACATGTTTCACAAAAGATATTTGATTTATTATGTTTTTGTTCTAGAAAAACGCGTTTGACATTTATTGATCTCGAATCGATGTCCTCCCTCACGCTCGGCGAGCGCTAACCGGAATACGGTCGAGACGGAGAAGGCCGCGACATTGCCTCATTATTTCAGCTACAATAGCTAGTTAACAATCGCCGATTATTATTATGTATCGATTCGGTCGATAGCTCCGCGCTGCGAACAAAGACCTGGCTATTGTCGCGCCCTCATCCACAGCGCCTTACTTATACACGATCAATTTACAATTACCCTTATTTTTATTTATACACATATTTCCTGTATTTCTGAAACTTGTATTATTTCGATATCGAATAATATTTATCAATTTTCCAACAAAAAGGTAACCGATATTCTTTAACATCTCTATAAGGGTCTATGACACTCCGATAGGGGACTGTTGTCAAAAATCAAGGGCGTTTTAAATATAGTAATTACTCACGATAAGAGTTAATTTTGAGCGAACGGGATGCTAAAAAATAACACAAGTCGACAAAGCGCGGCAAGCTTTTGTAAATAATGCTATCTCTATAAAATTATTTATTATTTATCCGTTAGTTTATAGGAGTTTACATAAATATTTTAGCGGTCGTAAAAGCGATTATTGTTAATGTCATTTGTATATATTTACTTCGATATGGCATAGACGATGAGCAGATCTATTTAAAACTGCCAATTTAATGTCTATGCTCCATCAAATCAAGTTTAAGGAGTTAATATCTTATTATTATTAATTACGCATCATTTTTAAATGGGCCATGTGTATTGTGAATTACGGTTGTATGTTAGGAAAAATTTTCTTAGATTTACTGTCAGATATTTAAAGTTAAGGCGATATTGTATATATAAGAATTAAAATTAAATTCACTGTATAGATGGCCCGCGTTATATGCGTTAACATAAAAGCCAATTCTGGCAAGTCTATGAAATGTGTTTTGGTACGTATTATGCATTATAGCAATTTGTTCTACGGGTATTAGTTTCCTACTAGGAGTAGCGTGATTATATTTTCGTTTTTACTTGATTTAACGTATTGATTGATAATGATTGTTTTGAATGTTTTAGCGCACATGACTATACTTAATGTATAAACATATTTAAGCAGTACCTATTGATTGTTGATTATTATTATTTTATTTTTCATTAGTCTTAAGAATTCATGGAATTAAGGGTTTTCTCTAGTGTTGTATGTGAAAATATACATAAGAAGATATTTTTCCCAAAGAAATAATAGGTACAAAAATAAATGTGTACAAATATAAGAAATCGTTTAGGGTTCGTAATGTCATTGTTGCAATGTTGTAATTATAATATCTGTAGTTAGAAGTAATGTTAGAGCTGTGCCATTATCTACCTCATCGAGTGGAGACACTGTGCCAGGGTAAAGAGCCAAAGTTCTTCAAATATTTTCTATTGTTCACCTCTTTTGAGACAAAGTACATTGGACGGGTTTGTCGAACCTTATCAGTAACTTAACATCGAAGATACCGTTAAAGACTGATTTATTCACTTGTATGAGAAAAATTTCCTTTTCGCCAAACTTGTAATATTTTATAAATAACAGTGTTAAGTGACATACTTTTATTATTCAAGACGTCGTTTTTATGATTGTGTTTTGAATTGCAATCGATTTGAGTTCCTATTTTATTAATAATTTTTTAAATTTATTGTTTTCTTGTATGATTGTTTACATAAGTAGTTAGTCAATATCTTAATTTTTCATAACACTTGTTCAGCAAAGATTTTTGTTTAGTAGATAAAAAAATTGTGATAAATGTAGAATTCTTTAATAACAAAAGTATCTACTGCCATTCACTGTATGTACTACCTCATAATCGGAATTCAGATGTTCCTTCCATAAAATAATATTGATTTAACTGTTTTACCTGTACAAATTATTATATTAGGGTATGGATGTGACATAGTTATGATACGACAAATATAATATATGTATTTCTTTCATTAATGTCCAGTACATAATAACTATTCAATAAAGAAATGTTTGTTATTTAATTTATCTTTCATTGGTTTCCCTATCGTTTGGTATCTAATACGAATTAGGTACTTTCTTTTTGATTTTCAATTATATGATTTTAGAGCAAACACTAATTATAATATTATCTATTTATCTAAACTTTGTACACTAAAAGGTTTTATTAATTCTTTAATGTAGAATTCAGCGAAGAAAGTTATGGTAAAGTGTTAATTATATAGGACTAGCTGCAGCCTTGTGGTACAAATATATATATGTATTTATATTCAATTTACATAAAACCATAATCATAATAAAACAACATAAACCTTCCTCAAGAATTGCACTATTTTTTCCCCAAAAATCGTAAAAAAATTTATTCACATTTTGAGAAAAATCGATCACATACAAACACAACTTTTAGAGGCTTTGTTTTATAATATGTATTGATATTCATGATACAATGTAAGGAACGGAATGTAAATCTAAAGAGCAGCTTATTCAATATCATACAATTTAAAGGGTATAATTGGGTTATGCATGTTATACGTAACTCCTTTTTCATATTCAGCAAAATATAATATGGGAAATCTTAATAATGAATTAAATAAAAAAAAAACAGGAGCGTAAAGGATTGACGATTTAGAGCAATATGCTCGACCAATACGACTTTGTTAGTTCACTACACTGGACCATTTTCACTAGAACAATCTTTGGAATATTATCATCAAAATGCAGTGTAATAATGGCCTGAAGGGGCCATCTATTAATAATAGTGAGGAATTTTAGTGCGTCTAGCAATTTCCGATACTAAAAAAAAAGCACGTTTTAGTGTCATCTACAATTAAAATTCAAATTCAAGATATTCTTTATTCGAGTTGATTGTTTTCAGTACGTTTGAATCGTCAAATGTTTTTGAAGCAGTTACCACTGATTCTGAAATTTGCTTCTGCCGAGAAGACAGAGCAAGAATCTCAGCGGATAATCAAAAAATCTTGTCTACTAATAACATTTTTTTAAACAGTAGTAAAAGTTTATCAGACTATATTATGAAGACATTATTATATAGTGTACGACATAATTTTCAAAAGTAATAATAAATTTATTTTGCTATAATCCGCGATACATGTACAAAAATAATTTTATTATTACTTTTGTATTATGGATCTCCGCAAAGTAACGCCTAATTCTATAAATGACATAATTTTCATTAAAAAACGTATGAGGTTAATTGTTATTTTAAATTCTACAAGCGCTTTATGGTATACGAAAATATCGTAAAAAAATCCGCATATCCCCAGCGACTTCCCGGGATATGTGTTATTTGCCTATCAGCATTGAAACTGGGTTGCGGTGTTAATTTCAATCCTGCTCTCCAAGAAGAGAAGACGTTTTTACACAGCATTAAGACAATCACAGGACACTACTTAATTTTAGTAATTTTATCGCGATGTTATTAATTTGAAGTAGAAAACTCTGAAGCTAGGTTAGGGAATCACTCAGTACTTTGGAAACCAAGTGACAGCAATATTTTCTTTCTCAGGAAATCTTTTATTATTAAATAATTTATAGAATTAGGCGTTACTTTGCGGAGATCCATGATACAAAAGTAATAATAAAATTATTTTGCTATAATCCGCGATACAGTAAAACAATAACAATAGTGTTAAATGTATAGTGGACTATCCGTATTTTCATACCCGATAATTTTATAATTTTCATTGTCATAATTTTATTATTACTTTTCTTTTATTATTAATTAACGTGTTCATAATTTTATTTTGTAAATTGTGAAATTGGTATCAACGGACAGTAAAATAGCCCAATTTTATTAAACGACCAATTTCAACTCAATAAAAATTAGTTTTAAAGTTTCAACTTATGCTATTTACATATATAATAACATTCATGACAGCGATTCTAACTATGCTAAGCGCGTAGTAGAAGACTTATTAGGTATAGTTCTGTTTTCTGTTTTCCAACGTGGGCGTAGACGTGATGCTTTCAGTATTCCTGTGCCCTCGTCCCAAGCAGCAAGTTGGAACACCAAGAGGTTTTAGCTGGTGGTAGTCCGGCATAACTGCTTCCACTCTCGGGGAATGCAGTACCCGTGCAAGGCTTCTTCATGTTATAAAAATGTATAGTTCTGTTTAAATTTAACTCTTGATTAGTTAAGTGTGCAAGCGTACTGAAACGTTAAATACTTTTGCTGTAAATTTTTAATAGTTGACATTACGACGCCTCCCACAAGTACTTGTACTATCCAAAAATTTTAATACATTCGTTTTACAATAACGCTACGAAATGTTCAATATGCTTTATAACATCAACAAAATATAATAAGCGTATTGTAAGTTTCTTAAAATATTATCTTTCCGACTGCATAATATTTCTTTTTATTAAATGAATCTAGATTACGTTAATTAATGAAAGTTCTAAAACAGAAGTCACAAAGGAATATCAGGAGGCCTAGAGTGAGAGCGGGCGCTGCGAATTATAATTTATTTGGAGAAGTGGCAACGAGCCCCGCGCCCCGCTCCGCCGCTCGCCCTACCCTTTGCTTTCGCCCTTCGTTACGTGCTCACTACCCAAACGTTGCAACTCGAATTACTGAGAAGATTTGTTATTTTTATATTTTATTGCTATCCACATTTTGAATTTCACAATATAAATAAATTTAAATACAGGTAAACATTAAATTAGATTAATAATAATAATAATAATAATAATACTCTTTATTGCACATCAAATACATAGGAAAAACAAGGAAAAAAAAAATTTTAATTAATATTTTGTTAAATTCGATATTCATAATTTTGAATTTAGAATTTTCGGCCACGATATTGACAAATACATTGTTAAGCATGGAATGATTTATATAAATGTCATATTATAGACACACTCCTAAAAGAAGAACAAAAATACACAAATTTTATGTTTCTATTAAATGTTAAGGAAACATGATTTTTGTATTAGTTTCGATATATGTTTAAAGACATAGTCATTTTCCTTCACGCTATTTATAAAAAAAAAAGTAAAGTACCAGCCTGTTACAATCCCACTGCTGGGAATAGGCCTCTTCTCTCCGTATCTGGAGAGAAGGGTTGGAGCTAAGACCTACCACGCTGCTCCAATGCGGATTGGTAGGTTACACATATCTCCAGAATTCTCTAGAGATATGCAGGTTTCCTCACGATGTTTTCCTTCACCGAAAAGCGTGTGATAAATTGCAATTATCAATTAGACACATGAGTTTTAATAGAAAAACTCATTGGTGCCTGCCCGGGTTTGAACTCGTGTTCCCCTCGAAAGAGTCGCACGGTCTCACCGCTGGGCTATCACAGCTATTATATATAGATTTAAAAAACTAATGTCGTATAGTAAACAAGCTGTTCCCATGATTTTTTTGTTTTTTCATTTTTCCGAAGGAGAAATAGGTTTGTTTCATCCTATATGTTGACCCGATATATAAACTTCAATTCTACCAAATTTCTATAGTATCGTATTAGCCGTGCAAACAGAAAACATACAGCCAGACTTTTGCATGTATAGTATTATTGTGGATTACATTTTACAAGCTGCAAATTTTTTTTATATAAGATTCAATTGCTTTAGATTTATGCTTATTACGATAAACATATTTTAATTATTAATTATATCAATTTATTTGACTTATCAATTTAACAAATGATATTCAAAATAAACAGGTTTAATATTAAATCTTCTTATCAATGATCTTACAGATCTTCTGTACTTACATAATAATTATACTTAATATTCCATTTATTTGTGATTTGAAAAATCTTACAATCGCATGAAAGGTGATTATTATTTAAACCAGGGCTTTTAAGAGTTCTGATGGTAAAGTATTATTTGAATAATTCTCTAATAATTACTAACAGTTAGTTTTTATCATTATTAATTTAGATTGTTTTAATATTACCTTTCTTATGTTTGAATACTGTTTATTTCAATAATTATTTATAAAAGTTAAAAGGTGAAAAATATTTTTAATTATATACAACTAACATGTATGTGAACGTTAAGAATTAACATCATTATTACCACATTTAGCCTTATGATTGATAACAACAAAGTGCCAAAAAATATTCATAAGACATTACAATATAATAAAATATTAATTAAGTTACAACTGTATGGTACGCAACTTCATACTTTCTGCTTTTTTTTTCTAGGTAGGTTGCGTTCAAAGGAGCTTGCGGGGCGCGGGTCCTGCGGGGGTACGGAATTAAGAGGGAGTCAGAGGGGGAGGCCGCCCTGGATACCGAGAGGAGTTTTAACCAATTAATTTTGTTCCTCAACGCAAACTCCGCTATATAATAAGGTATAAGTAGGCATTAACTGAGGCGCGCCGATAGCCCGACCGGGGGCGACTTTGCCTTCTCCTTACTCTTATAACGATGTTTTATTTCTTGTTAAGCTCTCCGTTTCTCCACTTTTAATATTTAATAGCATTTTCATGGCTCGTGTTTTATAGCGCTCTTACGAATTCCTAACATTATTGATGTTGTTTTAACGGTGTCATTGTTTTTCAACGACTCTATCCTCAAAGTTACGATCCGGCGCTCATTAATGAATAGAGATCTCAAAATAAAATTCTTACATTTCGATATTTAATTCTATTATACATTTTTTATTGTATGATATGTATGATATAACCGCTAATATAATAATAATATACATATATTACTAAATACAACTAGTTCTACGGCATGAAGGAAAGTCTGTTATAAATCAGAGATTACAGAAAAAAAAACAATTCCCATATGCTATGATCACCTGGTGTAAAAACACTTTTGGTTATATGGCGTTGTTAAAGCGATTGCTAATTAAAGCTAAATCCACATCAGAGAACCAATTCTTATTCTTCAATTTTACCCGTGACTAAGTATAAAAAAAGGGTTCCCGTTCGCCCGAAGCAAAGTTAAAAATAAGATTTTTTAAGTAAACGGAGCGCTCGCGCCCACCGCTCAACAGACTCGCGTGCGTCAATATGACGCACTTAAAAAACAACGGTATTGTATTGTTAAAAAACAGAAACTCTGTCGAAAAAACAAACCACAAAATACGGTTAAAAACAAAATGCAGCACGCGAGACACCCTTTCCCTTTTGGGCGTCGCGCGCTACGTTTTTTGTCTAAGTGGGGTTGAGTTTTTTTATTACGATGCTACGTATAAATTAATAAATGAATGTGCTCATAATCTGCGGCTTGGAACACTTTCGTCTTTTAGATATTTTTTCTGTGTTAGCATTCATTTGTTTTTATGCATAGTGGCGGAAACGAAATGTGGCTATTGATTAAGGTACGTCCGCTCCGCTTGACGCTTTTGTGGGGCAGGTGTTGGACGATATTTCTGCATTACTTAATAATAAAGTTTAAGTAATTATTAATATTTATTTCGTTAAATATAAAAATTGACAAGTAACTTAATATAAATTTCCTCGATACGTTCTATCAAAACTAAAGCTAATAAACTAGCAATGCTTTAACTAACTTAGCACTTTTAAACTGAGTCAAGTCTTATCAAAAAAATATCATAAACAAATACATGATTTGTTTATTTTATTCATAATGAGGTTAATTATGAAATAACTTAAGTCAACAAGCCTTTTCCGATGTTTATAATTCTCAAATTCAACAGATACCGGTAAAATAAAAGACAACGCGTCCTTAAATTTTACATAGGAATCAATTTATAGTGAATGACGCATATAACAAAATTATAACTGTTTACTGTATAACGTGTACGTGAGGTTTTTTTAGATTTGTACAGCACTACTTATGTTACCCCTTTAAGTTAAGCTGTGATAGCCCAGCGGTGAGACCGTGCGACTCTTTCGAGGGGAACACGAGTTCAAACCCGGGCAGGCACCAATGAGTTTTTCTATTAAAACTCATGTGTCTAATTGATAATTGCAATTTATCACACGCTTTTCGGTGAAGGAAAACATCGTGAGGAAACCTGCATATCTCTAGAGAATTCTAGGGATATGTGTAACCTACCAATCCGCATTGGAGCAGCGTGGTAGGTCTTAGCTCCAATCCTTCTCTCCAGAAACGGAGAGAGGAGGCCTTAGCCCAGCAGTGGGCATAATAACGGGCTGTTACGTTTACGTTACTTATGTTACCCCTATATTTCTCTTAACTGTATTGGTTACAAAGGCTTTGAGCATAATATCGTATGCCGGAAGATGCACCGGGAAGAAAGTTTTTGTTCGTAGCTAATAACACGAAAGCGTATTTTTTGCCCACATTCTGGTGCAGAGATGAGAGAACATTTGCAGCGGTTTCTGAGACCAACATCAATGTGCACACACATATATTTCTATTAAAACCGATTATTTCTTAATATATTATCCATCTTTAAGTTAGTTACATTTACGCAATTTGTACGACGATATCTTTATGCATTACCAACATGGAAATTAAAAAATATTTATTCATTAGAGTGTTTCCTACGTTTTTAAATGCCCGCGGTGAAATTAGTGTGTTCAAATCTTTTTCCAAATAAATTATCACACCGCGAAAATTCTATGATAAAAGCCTGAAGGGAAAAAGATTATATAAGATAGCCTATTTGTTACGCCACAACCTTCTCTATCTCCCAGTGGAAGTCCAATCTAAATCGTTTTAGCCGTTCTGAAGAATATACTATTAACCTTCGTCAGGAATTGAAATAATTCTTGAAGAAGGCTTAAGTACAAAATCTGCTGAATGAATGTTTGTATGCTTTCTACGAAAAGATTCAATTCTGTAACTCGTAACTGAGAAAATCGATCACTGACAGACAACTTTTTGGGACTTTATAATATGAATAGATAAACAATTTAATGTAATTAAAAGAACATTTTATTATTTGAGCATAATTAAAACTTTCAGATGTTATTATAAATATAGCACTTCAAAAATTTAAGCAATCATGTGGTTCTAAGGTATAGGTAACTGCAAGGATTTCCAAAATCTTCGATGAATGGCACAAAACGCAATTCCCAATAATAATTTATTATTCTGGTTCATTAGAAAATACTTATGAATAAATAGAAATACATTGTACAAGTCCCAGTTTCTGCACGTGTTTCGCTCGTCAAGTCGTGTTGCAAAGGTACACACGTTGAATCGCAAGAGCTTATTGTGTTCCGTTGGCTAAAATTTATACTAATATTATAAATGAGGAAAGTCTATCTGTCTGTCGGTGTTTTACGCTTTCATGGCGAATTCTCTGAAGCATAATTGATTATTTTTAAATTTTAATAAAATTGTATTATTTACTAAATTGTAGCTAATAAATCTTATCATCTTATGTAAATGATAAAAAAATCAGAATACGAAAAAAAAAATTTAGTACATAATAAAGGATATTTTAACAAAACTCGCCGGAAACTAAGTCGTAAGTACAACCAATTACTTATATACAATACTTAAACTTGTAATTTATGATATACGTGCTACGTCTGTTGTTTTTAAATTATATTAAACATAGTTTGATGCCGTTTAATTAGTCTGGATAATTTCCAACGCGCCACCACATTTAAGCGACTTAATATTAAAAGATGACTGAGCATCGATGGTGTTAAGACACCAACTCAGAACTCACGGACACTTACCTTTTATTACTAAGCAGACAAAAAATCGCCGAGGCACTAGTATTTGTCAAATCCCACCGTGTAAAACAAAATTTAAACAAAAACAGTATGATTTCTTATCATCATTAATGTATAGGAAATTTAGCAGAAAATACTATACTTACCCCCTGAAATTGAATGAAGTAAAACGTACAATTACACACCATCTGCTAACATTAAACTATTGCGAAACTGAGCAAATATTAACCATCGACATAATATGACAAATTTTAATACAACCAACATTACAATCATCGATACATATATATACACATTCAAGCACTTACACGCAACATGCATTCACACAAACACACACACACACACACACAAGTTGCAATAATAATATAAGTTTGTATTATATATTAAAAAGCAAAAAAAAACGTACCTAATTTTAAGTTTAATTGTCTATTTTTTATTAGTTTTTTGATAAGTTTACTCGTCTTGGTGGATGAGCGGGGCACCCAGCAATACGGGTTCACACCTAGTGCAGGGGCCCTTGCTATTAGTTTATAATGAAATTTTATATAAATAAATTATTTTCATTTTCATTTTCACATTTTTCAAAAGTCAATACAATAGTAGATTGATATAGGTAGTAGTTGTTCGTTACCAAAGGCATTATCTCGGATAAATAATTTAGTAGTCATTTTTCAATTATTTTTGGTTATTTATTGGATTATACTTTAAGTAGCACTGGTAACGGCTACGATGCACTCAGGAACTGACGCATCTAGAGGATGTAATACTAATTGATAATTGCGTAGCTAAACATATCAATCCTAAAACCATAAGTAAAATAGATAAAGCTTATTCTATAACAAAAATAAATGGAATAATCCTTTTTATGAATTTTTAGAGTACCTAGCAAGTTGTTGTTATAGATGGCCATAAAGTATAATGGCGCGAATTCGTCCCACCACTCCAGTTTGAACTAACTCAATAAAAAATCCACCCGCGCCGTGTCACGCAGCACTCTTTATTTTGATAGTGAGTTCGGTTAACCGTAGCCCATTGTCGCCGTGTCGTTTGATTATTGATTTTTACGCCAAATATTCCCTTTTTCAAAAACCTCCATTCATCCAAATTATGTTTCCTTTAGCAAAGTATATTTAATTGTGCGCACAATAGGATGATGCACAATGTCATTAATAACGCGAACTTGTCGCGATTCGATGTATTCTTATGGAATACCACATGGGAGAGATGTGAATGCTGCATCACTCTGTATTGTGCAGTCTGTTACTAAGAAAACTCATAGTTTAATATTATCAGTTTTCATTAATAATATTTACAAAAAAAAAAACAGATTTTCCATTTGTGATATTCACAAATAACCGAATGTGGTCTACTGCGTTGCACTGATTGTTTTTAAATTGTTTAAAACTTAAGTTAACTATATTACTTAAAAAATAAAAACTTTGTCAATATTTTGCTTTTGGTATTGAGGCCTTATATGAAAAAGAGAGTAAAACTTTTGAATCGTTTGTACTCATATATACTGAGAGTACTTTCATGTAGGTATTGATCATCTTTTCCCGTGACTTCATTCACGTCGTAATGTGTTTTTTATATTTTATAGAATTAGGCGTTACTTTGCGAAGATCCATAATACAAAAGTAATAATAAAATTATTTTGCTATAATCCGCGATAAAATAAATAGAAAATATATATAGTGCTCAATGTATAGTAGACTATCCGTTTTTTTCATACCCGATATATGCAGGATTCGTAGAAACACAATCACAAACCTCCACCACCGTCACCACATTATTTTATTTTTTATTCTATAATAAATTTATTTAATATTGGAACGGATTAATCATAAAATCATGACGAGCAGACAAACAGACTTTCGCATTTATAATATTAGTTATTCCACGAATCGACAATTACAACAATAAATACAAATACTCTATCTATGGCGACGTAATGAAAGATAAAAAGAGTTTCGCATAGGTTGTTTGGCACAATAATAATCCTTTAATCCTCCGAGTATCACTCCCGCACAGTAGCGTGCCGTGAGGCTCGGACAATGTCTGATTGTCACTAAAGATGTAAATTCCTCTGTATGTGGCCGACGATGCCGAAATACGACAAAAGAGATGTTTGCGTTCGCTTTGCATTACTTGTTTAATGTAACAACACAGTAGCCGTTGGGTTTGTTTGCATTTAATCCGTTTGTAATACGTCTGTTCGATGTTTTTATAACATGACCAAAATGATCGCTAAAGTTTAAGTATGCTGTTAGTTGTCGCTTTGTTGTTTTTCATGTTACCATATTGTTATGGTTTTCTCGTTTTTTATATACATAATAATATAGAAATTATTATACTCTGAGAAGCAAATGGTTATAAAAAGTTTACATTTCAAAAATATTTGATAAATTCTACATTACCTATCTTATAATTATAATAGATACGAAGATGTAATGCTGCCAGTATTTTGGGACCTTACCTCATTGCGGTGGCATCGATTGTTTCGATTTAGTGTATATTTTTTATTCCTTCTTATTATATTTAATATTATTATACTCCCGACGCTAGTAGAGCTTCTGCGCTCTACTCTCTGCATTTTGCAACCTCGACGATGCTTCTGCGCTCACCCGTCCCGTCCGGTGACGCTGTACAAACCGTTAAGACTAACAGCATACGGTCAGTTTGAAAAAACAATCACGGAAATATTATTATTGTTTTTGTTGTTATTCGTTAGCTGTGATAGCCTAGCGGTGAGACCGTGCGACTCTCTAGAGACGACATAGGTTCAAACCCCGAAATATTTATTTCGTTAAATATAAAAATTGACAAGTAACTTAATATAAATTTCCTCGATACGTTCTATCAAAACTAAAGCTAATAAACTAGCAATGCTTTAACTAACTTAGCACTTTTAAACTGAGTCAAGTCTTATCAAAAAAATATCATAAACAAATACATGATTTGTTTATTTTATTCATAATGAGGTTAATTATGAAATAACTTAAGTCAACAAGCCTTTTCCGATGTTTATAATTCTCAAATTCAACAGATACCGGTAAAATAAAAGACAACGCGTCCTTAAATTTTACATAGGAATCAATTTATAGTGAATGACGCATATAACAAAATTATAACTGTTTACTGTATAACGTGTACGTGAGGTTTTTTTAGATTTGTACAGCACTACTTATGTTACCCCTTTAAGTTAAGCTGTGATAGCCCAGCGGTGAGACCGTGCGACTCTTTCGAGGGGAACACGAGTTCAAACCCGGGCAGGCACCAATGAGTTTTTCTATTAAAACTCATGTGTCTAATTGATAATTGCAATTTATCACACGCTTTTCGGTGAAGGAAAACATCGTGAGGAAACCTGCATATCTCTAGAGAATTCTAGGGATATGTGTAACCTACCAATCCGCATTGGAGCAGCGTGGTAGGTCTTAGCTCCAATCCTTCTCTCCAGAAACGGAGAGAGGAGGCCTTAGCCCAGCAGTGGGCATAATAACGGGCTGTTACGTTTACGTTACTTATGTTACCCCTATATTTCTCTTAACTGTATTGGTTACAAAGGCTTTGAGCATAATATCGTATGCCGGAAGATGCACCGGGAAGAAAGTTTTTGTTCGTAGCTAATAACACGAAAGCGTATTTTTTGCCCACATTCTGGTGCAGAGATGAGAGAACATTTGCAGCGGTTTCTGAGACCAACATCAATGTGCACACACATATATTTCTATTAAAACCGATTATTTCTTAATATATTATCCATCTTTAAGTTAGTTACATTTACGCAATTTGTACGACGATATCTTTATGCATTACCAACATGGAAATTAAAAAATATTTATTCATTAGAGTGTTTCCTACGTTTTTAAATGCCCGCGGTGAAATTAGTGTGTTCAAATCTTTTTCCAAATAAATTATCACACCGCGAAAATTCTATGATAAAAGCCTGAAGGGAAAAAGATTATATAAGATAGCCTATTTGTTACGCCACAACCTTCTCTATCTCCCAGTGGAAGTCCAATCTAAATCGTTTTAGCCGTTCTGAAGAATATACTATTAACCTTCGTCAGGAATTGAAATAATTCTTGAAGAAGGCTTAAGTACAAAATCTGCTGAATGAATGTTTGTATGCTTTCTACGAAAAGATTCAATTCTGTAACTCGTAACTGAGAAAATCGATCACTGACAGACAACTTTTTGGGACTTTATAATATGAATAGATAAACAATTTAATGTAATTAAAAGAACATTTTATTATTTGAGCATAATTAAAACTTTCAGATGTTATTATAAATATAGCACTTCAAAAATTTAAGCAATCATGTGGTTCTAAGGTATAGGTAACTGCAAGGATTTCCAAAATCTTCGATGAATGGCACAAAACGCAATTCCCAATAATAATTTATTATTCTGGTTCATTAGAAAATACTTATGAATAAATAGAAATACATTGTACAAGTCCCAGTTTCTGCACGTGTTTCGCTCGTCAAGTCGTGTTGCAAAGGTACACACGTTGAATCGCAAGAGCTTATTGTGTTCCGTTGGCTAAAATTTATACTAATATTATAAATGAGGAAAGTCTATCTGTCTGTCGGTGTTTTACGCTTTCATGGCGAATTCTCTGAAGCATAATTGATTATTTTTAAATTTTAATAAAATTGTATTATTTACTAAATTGTAGCTAATAAATCTTATCATCTTATGTAAATGATAAAAAAATCAGAATACGAAAAAAAAAATTTAGTACATAATAAAGGATATTTTAACAAAACTCGCCGGAAACTAAGTCGTAAGTACAACCAATTACTTATATACAATACTTAAACTTGTAATTTATGATATACGTGCTACGTCTGTTGTTTTTAAATTATATTAAACATAGTTTGATGCCGTTTAATTAGTCTGGATAATTTCCAACGCGCCACCACATTTAAGCGACTTAATATTAAAAGATGACTGAGCATCGATGGTGTTAAGACACCAACTCAGAACTCACGGACACTTACCTTTTATTACTAAGCAGACAAAAAATCGCCGAGGCACTAGTATTTGTCAAATCCCACCGTGTAAAACAAAATTTAAACAAAAACAGTATGATTTCTTATCATCATTAATGTATAGGAAATTTAGCAGAAAATACTATACTTACCCCCTGAAATTGAATGAAGTAAAACGTACAATTACACACCATCTGCTAACATTAAACTATTGCGAAACTGAGCAAATATTAACCATCGACATAATATGACAAATTTTAATACAACCAACATTACAATCATCGATACATATATATACACATTCAAGCACTTACACGCAACATGCATTCACACAAACACACACACACACACACACAAGTTGCAATAATAATATAAGTTTGTATTATATATTAAAAAGCAAAAAAAAACGTACCTAATTTTAAGTTTAATTGTCTATTTTTTATTAGTTTTTTGATAAGTTTACTCGTCTTGGTGGATGAGCGGGGCACCCAGCAATACGGGTTCACACCTAGTGCAGGGGCCCTTGCTATTAGTTTATAATGAAATTTTATATAAATAAATTATTTTCATTTTCATTTTCACATTTTTCAAAAGTCAATACAATAGTAGATTGATATAGGTAGTAGTTGTTCGTTACCAAAGGCATTATCTCGGATAAATAATTTAGTAGTCATTTTTCAATTATTTTTGGTTATTTATTGGATTATACTTTAAGTAGCACTGGTAACGGCTACGATGCACTCAGGAACTGACGCATCTAGAGGATGTAATACTAATTGATAATTGCGTAGCTAAACATATCAATCCTAAAACCATAAGTAAAATAGATAAAGCTTATTCTATAACAAAAATAAATGGAATAATCCTTTTTATGAATTTTTAGAGTACCTAGCAAGTTGTTGTTATAGATGGCCATAAAGTATAATGGCGCGAATTCGTCCCACCACTCCAGTTTGAACTAACTCAATAAAAAATCCACCCGCGCCGTGTCACGCAGCACTCTTTATTTTGATAGTGAGTTCGGTTAACCGTAGCCCATTGTCGCCGTGTCGTTTGATTATTGATTTTTACGCCAAATATTCCCTTTTTCAAAAACCTCCATTCATCCAAATTATGTTTCCTTTAGCAAAGTATATTTAATTGTGCGCACAATAGGATGATGCACAATGTCATTAATAACGCGAACTTGTCGCGATTCGATGTATTCTTATGGAATACCACATGGGAGAGATGTGAATGCTGCATCACTCTGTATTGTGCAGTCTGTTACTAAGAAAACTCATAGTTTAATATTATCAGTTTTCATTAATAATATTTACAAAAAAAAAAACAGATTTTCCATTTGTGATATTCACAAATAACCGAATGTGGTCTACTGCGTTGCACTGATTGTTTTTAAATTGTTTAAAACTTAAGTTAACTATATTACTTAAAAAATAAAAACTTTGTCAATATTTTGCTTTTGGTATTGAGGCCTTATATGAAAAAGAGAGTAAAACTTTTGAATCGTTTGTACTCATATATACTGAGAGTACTTTCATGTAGGTATTGATCATCTTTTCCCGTGACTTCATTCACGTCGTAATGTGTTTTTTATATTTTATAGAATTAGGCGTTACTTTGCGAAGATCCATAATACAAAAGTAATAATAAAATTATTTTGCTATAATCCGCGATAAAATAAATAGAAAATATATATAGTGCTCAATGTATAGTAGACTATCCGTTTTTTTCATACCCGATATATGCAGGATTCGTAGAAACACAATCACAAACCTCCACCACCGTCACCACATTATTTTATTTTTTATTCTATAATAAATTTATTTAATATTGGAACGGATTAATCATAAAATCATGACGAGCAGACAAACAGACTTTCGCATTTATAATATTAGTTATTCCACGAATCGACAATTACAACAATAAATACAAATACTCTATCTATGGCGACGTAATGAAAGATAAAAAGAGTTTCGCATAGGTTGTTTGGCACAATAATAATCCTTTAATCCTCCGAGTATCACTCCCGCACAGTAGCGTGCCGTGAGGCTCGGACAATGTCTGATTGTCACTAAAGATGTAAATTCCTCTGTATGTGGCCGACGATGCCGAAATACGACAAAAGAGATGTTTGCGTTCGCTTTGCATTACTTGTTTAATGTAACAACACAGTAGCCGTTGGGTTTGTTTGCATTTAATCCGTTTGTAATACGTCTGTTCGATGTTTTTATAACATGACCAAAATGATCGCTAAAGTTTAAGTATGCTGTTAGTTGTCGCTTTGTTGTTTTTCATGTTACCATATTGTTATGGTTTTCTCGTTTTTTATATACATAATAATATAGAAATTATTATACTCTGAGAAGCAAATGGTTATAAAAAGTTTACATTTCAAAAATATTTGATAAATTCTACATTACCTATCTTATAATTATAATAGATACGAAGATGTAATGCTGCCAGTATTTTGGGACCTTACCTCATTGCGGTGGCATCGATTGTTTCGATTTAGTGTATATTTTTTATTCCTTCTTATTATATTTAATATTATTATACTCCCGACGCTAGTAGAGCTTCTGCGCTCTACTCTCTGCATTTTGCAACCTCGACGATGCTTCTGCGCTCACCCGTCCCGTCCGGTGACGCTGTACAAACCGTTAAGACTAACAGCATACGGTCAGTTTGAAAAAACAATCACGGAAATATTATTATTGTTTTTGTTGTTATTCGTTAGCTGTGATAGCCTAGCGGTGAGACCGTGCGACTCTCTAGAGACGACATAGGTTCAAACCCCGGGCAGGCACCAATGAGTTTTTCTATTAAAACTTATGTGTCTAATTGATAATTGCAATTTATCACACGCCTTTCGGTGAAGGAAAACATCGTGAGGAAACCTGCATATCTCTAGAGAATTCTAGGGATATGTGTAACCTACCAATCCGCATTGGAGCAGCGTGGTAGGTCTTAGCTCCAATCCTTCTCTCCAAAAACGGAGAGAGGAGGCCTTAGCCCAGCAGTGGGCATAGTAACAGGCTGTTACTTTACTTTTTTTTACTTTTGTTGTTATTATTAGCTTTAATTTGTTTTAAGTTCTTGTTCAGTTTGTGTTTGTTTTACATTTAATATACAAGTGTAAATTTAATAGACTAGTATTACTGTACAGTAACTACTAACGTCAAATAGCATAATAGGAAAAAAAATGAAAATTAAATCCTACTTAACTGTTTTTTTTACAAAGTAACAACCAAAACTTTCAGCCATCATAGTATTTTTACAAAATGCCATGATGGTTGAAAGTTGAAATAACAAAAACCCTGCTAGGGGGTTGCGAGTTCAAATCCGATAGGCATTTTTCAACACTTTATACAAACTAAAGTACATATTGACTGATATGTTATTGAAAGCCAAATTTTTCTGTCTTTTAAATCATTTTAATTTAAAAGGTACATACGTGCAAGGTGCGGATGATATGATGGATTGGATCGACTTTACCTATTAACGTATTTTAAAAAACGGGGGCAGCAAAAGGGGCAATTTTTTTGGTACACCAAAAAAGAGTTTAACAAAGGTTTGAAAGAATAAGTGCGCACTAACGGGCATGCAACTTGATAACTTTAACACCTTGATCAATGTGGGTTACTAGAATGCAGCAAACTGTTCAGTTTTTTAGTGCGATTGCTAAAAATGAACGGGTGTTGCGTCGACGTAAGATGACACCATCCGGTGATAAACTTACCTATAACTAGTATGAGGTTAGACATTGATTTTCAGACCGAGTCAAATTCAAAATTTGCAGATGATTCACATTTTGGGACTCTAGTTCTACGTCATACAAAATGCTTATTTGACGGGTTTTAGATTCGACACCAGTTGTAAAATCTCAGTTTAGACTTCAGTCACGCGAAGAACTTCAGCTCTATCATTAAAGACAAAAGACAAAATTAAAGACGCATTGACAATTAATTTAGAATACTGATTTCGTTTCGTGTCTTACAATAATTTTACAAAAAAAAAACCAGGCATTCACATTTTAGAAGTTTTCTTTTTGCAATGCGGATTGGTAGGTTACACATATCCTTATAATTCTCTATAGATATGCAGGTTTTCTCACGAAATTACAATTATTAATTCGACACATAAGTTTTTAATAGAAAAACTCAAGCCCTGTCCGGGGATTGAACTCATGTTTGTCTCTAGAGAGTCGCACGGACTAACCGTTGGGGCTATGACAGCTTGTATATTTATATCATAAATATATTCGATTGTCATGATATAGACCAAAAATCGGCTACAGAATTGGGTAGGTCACTATCTACTGATGTTTGCACCTAAGCATTCTTTATTTTTATCACCAAACAGCATGTACTTTGTAGATGTCAGTTTTATATTAAATTAATTTTCTTCCATGATATGGCTCCATAAATCAATCAATTTCAAATTGAAAAATAATCTCATCTAATTGCTATTTATATTTCCTTTCAAAAAAGATCTTTAATCTTTTTTAAGGTTTCACAGGCATGGCAAGTAAATTAAATATTTAATCTTTATTAAACATTTTTTGTTACAACGAGGGGAATTTTTTTTTAAAAGGAGGTATTGATAATTTAGCGACGATTATTAGGTAAAAGAAAATATTGACAAACCGTTTTGATCATCCGATGATTGTATTGACATGTCTTATACGTTCTTTTTATATGAACTAGAAAAACATCATAAATTCGCTTTGTAAGAGTGAAAAATGTGGATACAAAAGAGCGACCTTGAACGACAGTAAAAATCAATAGAGTAAGGAAACAAGTGCATTATTATGGCATCAGCTGATGTGCCAGTAAAGGGTTCAATGCACTTTGTTTTGTTCTCCTCATCGTTGCATACATAAAAAACGGGGGTACGCATAAAAAGCGTGACGGTTCATAGAGAAAAAACTCAACCCTTCCGCATGCACGGCAGGTACCCCATACACAACCCTTTACAAAAAGGCTCACAAAAAACGCTCAGGGAAGCGAAAGGGTAAAAAAGGGTTGATATTACGCATGCGCCACGTGGTAACGGTGCCGTCGTTTTACATTTTAAAATTATTCAGATTTTTTACTTTCATTGAAATACAACTTGTAACTATGCATTAACTTGAAACATCTTTCTCTAACAAATTAAGTTCTACATAACTGCTATGTTTAAATGGTATAGTTAATAAAATTCGATTAGAACTTTTAAACCATACCTTTTGATTGTATTTGACCTGTGGATCGTAAACCAATTATGGGTCTTGCAAGATAGCGAAACGTATATTCATATTGTGCCTATGTGGACAAATTAAAAATAAAGAAATAAATTTAATTGTGTATAGAATTATTACGATTGATTAATTTTCTCTGCGCTGGTTATTTGATCCAGTTATTATGGGAAATAATTGTCAATAGTAATAAATCCCAATGTAGAATTATTTCTGAGAACAGACTCGTCTCTAAAGAGTAACGGAGTTCAGAAAGAATCAATGTCGAGTCAATGGATAAACACATGATAAAATTAAATACCGTAAGGTTCTGTTACTATCATACTTCTGGCCAAACTCATCCTTTGTTGTTTTGGACTGAAATGTATCTATAATGGATAAAAAGAAAACACGCTGAAATGCCGAAAATATGGAAGTAGTAAGATAATTTGATTTGAATTGATATTATAATTAATTATGCACTAATATTGTAAAGTGTTATTTATCATAATTTAATTTTAGAATTATTTGTTTAATAAAATAAGGCAGTTAGCATTTGGGGAAACTATCTAATTCACATGATACGGTTGAAAATGAAGTTGGAAGTGCATATAATTAAATTAATTAAGGTTACACGAATTATATCAGGAACTTTTCTTTGAACTTGTAAGATATATCAAGAATTTGTACTAGATATCTATTTAATCCAGTGGAAACATCATTAGACTTTTTATTCGACATTTGCGAGTATGTCAATGTCGCATTGGTCCATTGTGTTCCCCACTATTATGTACAGCTCATTGATAACGTCGTATGAGAGAGAGTATATCTTTACTTATTCTACAACTATCAGGTTTTCCCACTTTGTCTACATCCTGGGAAACTTTATTCGACAATGGATTTGCCCTAGATTACTTAACAAAAATTTATTTATTTGACTATTTTAGTAATCCTACAGTGTATACAAAATTCTTACTTAAATAAGATATATAATAATAATAAGGCTAGGAGTGGATTACACTTACTTAAATTTACTTATGTTTAACAAGGATATATAGATATGACAAAAAAGTTGTAATAGGTATTAGATGTGCGTGTGCGTGCGTGTGTGTGTGAGTGCGTGTGTGTGAGCTGCATGCATGAAAGTGTTTCTTTTTTTTGCCCCTAAAAATTTCACAATCTTTGTTTCCGGTTCATTTTAAAATTAGTTCTTTTTTAATTTGCGTTTAGTTATATGGAAAAGGTCTAATTATGAATATTTTTGAGCTATACGCGGTATAATTGAATTTCTATTATAATTCGTTTTTGATTTAGGCACTTGTAATAATGGTGTATGCCGGGTTCTGTAGGAAGGGGTTCTGAAAAATATTTGTGATAAGAGATCAGGACAATCAATTTTACCACATATGATTGCTTCCTGTAATAAAATGACACTTTGTTGCAACGATATTCTAGTAAGTCAATTTGATAGTAATTATATCGTAATATATCTGGTTTCAGCACTAGAATACAAAATTTCATGGCGATATGAACTTCATAGTAATAATAATTAATAATTAGTTAAACTAATTAATAAATAAATCAAAAGCGTTCCTATGTTTCAAAAAATCACAATATTATGCCACAGATTGTCTACCTCACTAGAGATATACTGGCTTCTCTGTCCGCCCAAATACATACACTTATTATGTCTAGTAGTATCATATCTTGGCAACGCCGTGTGGTATCCGGCAGAATAGAATAGACCACCCTTCTTTCTTACCGAGGTGTCGTAAGAGGCGACTAAGGTATGTGCTGTGTGGTATCCGGCTGCATAGAATAGACCGCCCTCATTTCTTACCGAATTGTCGTAAAAGGCGACTAAGGTAAGTTGACGTCAAGCAGGCGGCCGGTCGTAAAATACGTGGCCAAATCATGTGACAGCATGTTTGTAACATGTTGTGCTGACCCCACTTAGAGTGGGATAAGGGCAGGAGAATGATGAGTATCATATCTTCGCAAAGTGACTAATATTTAATGTTTGAACGGACCAGGTAACATTTAAACGACATTTTTATTAATAATGACAGCGCAATTAATAAAGATATTTAAACTTTTAATCAACTTTAAAACAGCAGCCTAAATAATTATAAACCATTCATTAACGTGGATATAGCTTTCTTAGTTCAATGTACATACTTGACCCTTTTAATATTTTAATTATACATGTCTATAGATCCTAATAAATTACTGGTGTAATAGAAGAACGTAGTTGTGGAAAGTTTTATCGCGCCCATAGATGTTCACTCTCATACTCTTGATTGACTAATATTTGCATAAGTTGAAGCGTGTAATTCTAAATATACAATTGTTTTTCGTTATTCGGTTTTAAGACACGACTATTTTGATTCATATTTTTAACCATTACAGTATGTAGCAATGTATTATTTAACGAATTATAAGTCAACTATACAAACTACTGAACTAGTAAGGAAAAAATAAAACAAAATAAATCGAAATATTAAAACTGTGTATCAAAAATCTCTTCGAATTATTCGTTATTTAGGCTCCATTTTGATTATAGAATAAGTGAAGTCATAAGAAAAAGCGAAATTTTATATATTTAAACTAAAAAAATATCTTAGCGACAAACGCATATAATTCGATAATAATATAAGCAGTTGTATTGAAAACACGAACAAAGCTACCAAATAACGGAGTGAGACTATAATTAAGAAAGATAAATATCGTTTATTACTGTTAGGAAAGTCGATTAGAAAAAAACTACCCCTTTCACCCCACAATTTGTAACCCGTACAGTGGGCGCCGTGCCGAGCCTCGTCGAGCGCCCGACACGCATCTAACTAACTCAGCTACCAAGTTAAGGAGTAAGCTTGTTAAATTAACTATCTAAAATTTCTGAATATACAGCCGCTCAGTAGCCAATGAAATGTCATTGGCTACTGAGCGGGCCTCCAAGCATAGTTCTTCTTCTTCGTCAGCCGATGGACGTCCACTGCTGGACATAGGCCTCTTCATGGGATCGCCACACCACACGATCTTGCGCCGCCTGGATCCAGTGGCTCCCTGCGACCTTTTTGGGGTCGTCTGTCCACCTCGTAGGGGGTCTACCGACGCTGCGCTTTCCGGTGCGGGGTCGCCATTCCAGCACCTTAAGACCCCAGCGCCCATCGGTTCTCCGCACTATGTGCCCCGCCCATCGCCACTTCAGCTTCGCGACACGCTGAGCTATGTCGGTGACTTTAGTTCTTCTACGGACCTCCTCATTCCTGATTTGATCTCGTAGAGACACTCCGAGCATAGCTCGCTCCATCGCTCGCTGAGCGACTCTGAGCTTTCTTATAAGGCCCATAGTGAGCGACCACGTTTCGGATCCGTAGGTCATCACTGGCAACACGCACTGTTCAAAGACCCTGGTCTTCAGACACTGAGGTATTTCGGACGATAAGATCTCGCGTAGCTTCCCGAACGCTGCCCATCCGAGTTGGATTCGGCGGCTAACCTCTTTCTCGAAATTGGACCTACCCAGCTGGACCGTATGTCCCAGGTATATGTACTCGTCTACAATTTCGAGTGCAGAGTTCTCAACGATGACCGGGTGGAGCGGAACATGTGAGTTTGACATGATTTTCGTCTTACTCATATTCATTTTAAGGCCCACCTGCTGAGACACTCTGCTGAGGTCATCGAGCATTGTGTTAAGGTCGTCCAGACAACCTGCCATAACGACTATGTCGTCGGCAAATCTAAGGTGAGTGATGTACTCGCCGTTGATGTTGATGCCGTATCCGTTCCAATCCAAAAGCTTAAAGACATCCTCCAATGCAGCGGTAAACAGCTTCGGAGAGATGACATCTCCCTGTCGCACACCTCGCCGCATTTGGATTGGTCTCGTAGTTTTGTCTTGGATACGGACAGACATTGTGGCGTTTTCATACAAACACTTCAACACTTGGACGTACCGATAGTCGATTCGGCATCTCTGGAGCGATCTTAACACAGCCCATGTTTCCACCGAATCAAAGGCCTTCTCATAGTCCACAAACGCCAAGCAAAGTGGCTGGTTATACTCCTCGGTTTTCTGTATAACCTGCCGCAGCGTGAATATGTGGTCTATGGTACTATACCCTTTTCGGAAACCGGCTTGTTCGGGAGGCTGGAAGTCGTCAAACCTACGAGCGAGACGATTCGTTATGACTCTCGAGAACAGCTTATAAACATGATTCAGCAGCGTGATGGGTCTATAATTCTTCAATAAGGTGTTATCACCTTTCTTGAAGAAGAGAACCACCACGCCCCTGTACCATGCTTCCGGCATAGTGCCTTCGTGAATGACGGAATTGAACAATCGCTGAAGGACTTTAAGTACCGGTTTACCACCCGCCTTCAGGAGTTCGGTAGTGATTCCGTCATCACCTGGAGCCTTGTTGTTCTTAAGTTGTTTGAGAGCCATACTAATCTCGTATAGGCTGACGTCCGGGATATCTTCGGTGTAGTGTCGGGTCAACTTGGCTCTTGGGTCTTTTGCCAAATTGACAACAGGCTGTTGTGTTGACGTGTATAACTGCCCATAGAACCTCTCAACCTCTCTCAAAATCTCAGGACGAGATGAAATGATACTACTGTTATCGGTTTTCAATCGCGTCAGCTGCCGCTGCCCAATAGATAGATCTCTTGCGAACACTTTTGAGCCCCTGTTACGCTCAATAGTCTCTCGAATGAACTCGGTGTTGAAGTGTCGCAGGTCGCATTTCTGCGCCTTAGAAATCTGTCTATTGATCAGACGGTAGCGCATCGCATCTACTGAAGACTGTAGACTCATTTCGTTCCTCTCATCCATGAGCTTGAGAGTCTGGGTCGAGAATTTATTGGGTCTTTTACGGTGTGTCTTATAAAATTTAGACCCCACCGTATGGACAGTTTCCACCAGCCTGCTGTTTACATCGTCCACAGAAGCGCAGTCAGCTAGGCAATCGAAACGGTTCATTAGCTCGAGTTGGAACTTCTCGGGGTTTTGGATATGAGCTCGAGTTGGTCGGAGCGTAGACTTCACCAATCTGGATCTTTCCAGCTTTACGCATATATTCAATGTGCCTCTAACCATGCGGTGATCACTCCCGGTCTTAACGGTGTTGATCACAGAGACATCATTGAATATATGACGCCTGGTCGACATGATGAAGTCGATCTCGTTTCTCGTGGAACCGTCGGGACTGATCCAGGTCCATTTTCGATGCGGCCGTTTCTTGAAGAAAGAATTCATCATGTAGAGGTCCTCTCTCTCCAAGAAATCGGCCAGCATCTGGCCCCTGTGGTTCCGTTGCCCGTATCCAAATTGCCCTACTCTCACCTCTGTGCCGCTTCGCGTGCCCAGCTTTGCGTTGAAATCCCCCATCACAACAGTGTAGGAGGTTTTCGAGGCATGCATGGCTCTAGATAAATCCTCATACATAGCCTCTACCTCCTCGTCCGGATGTGCCGATGTCGGTGCGTAAACCTGTATGACCTTCAGCGAATACCGTTTGGTAATTCTGAGTATAAGGAACGCGATCCTGCTTGACACACTCTCGACTTGAACAATGTTGTTGACAAGGGACTTGTGGACGAGAAACCCGATACCACCCTGGGACTGTTGCTCTCCCTCCCGGTAGTAAAGCAAGTTGCCGGATTTTAGGATCATCGTATCCTCCCCATCTCTTCGGACTTCGGATAATCCTATCACATCCCACCGCAACTTGCTTACTGTTTCTTCCAGCTCGAGTATCTTTTCGTCTTCCCTCAAAGTGCGTGCGTTGTACGTTGCCAGGTCCAGTCGTCGGGGTTGGCAGCGGAATCTCTTCCGGAGATTCTTGACACCCCCTGCCCCGCCGTTACCCAAACCGCTGCCAGAGCTGGGAATAGCGGAGCTGCCGGGAACTAGGGGCTGTGGTTTCTTTTGTGATGCCATGAAGGTTTTGCCGATAATCACCACGCTTGGCATGCGGGTTGGTGATCGCAGTGCTGACCATTTTGCACCGACAGTGCTGCTGCCCACTGTCAGTCTGGTATTTAAGGTCAGCAAAATGAAATGGTTATACCGCCATTTATCGGTCGCCAGAGCCTCGTCGGTTGATCTGCAGGGTGCACCGCGTGCAGGTGAGGTTGACAATTGAGGAGACTGACTGGGACGAGCCTCCCCCTTACACCCCCAAGTTGCAAGCATAGTTAATTAACTACAATTCGAATTCGCCTCTGTGTGATCAAATTATAATCCGTAGAAGTAAAAATTACCCATACAAGTCATCTAAAGCTGAACGAGCAATGAACAGAGCACAGAGCCCGAATAACCAATGATCGTTGCGATCGTTGCAATTACAGTACGATATCTGTTGTTCACTTTATTATTACTTTATTTACTATAAACATAAGAAATAACTATCGCACGCAAGGTATATATATAGCCGTAAGACTCAAGCTTTACTCTAAGCATTTCTGTTTCCTCTTTCTCCAGCGCAAATTCGAAACGATTTTCCATTCATGCAACTTTAAGTCCAACTCGCAATTCTCTTTCATCGCCCGAAATTTTGACCTATATTTTCATCAAATACTTACTTAACAATTTTTTCCACTATTTCATTGTTTTTAAAACGCCAGTTCGCCGAAAGAATATTATATATGTTAATGTTTGATGTAAATATGGATTATAACTACTGTAATCTTTTTTAGGGCTGAAACAGCCCTTTGCAATGAGAGAGTGTAATTTAGCAACTACTTTAGAGACTATCGTCGCCATGCAATACAGCACTTGGTTTCCCAGCCCTATCCAGCCCTCTCTATCTGCTAGATAATGTCCTTTAATGTAATAATTTTAGTGTACCAAGACTAACCGTCTCGGTCCCTCTTATTGATATGCTTTAGTAAAGATCTGCCTTTGAAACTTTATTTTTTAGTAGTGGCTAAAAGCCAACTCCATATAAAGTCTCCGAATAAAAAATGTTACAGTTACATAACGCTTTTCCATAATAATAGAATCATTATCGAAAACAGAAGAGTGGGCAGCTGATTTATTAGACGATAATGGTAGCTGTCATAAATAGCTTTTTTTTTATTAAAAAAAATTTGACCCATGCGTGCAGTCGCACCGGGCTCGATCAATTTTTTTATGCAAACCTCATTCGTATAATAATGTCAAATTTTAGATACAATTTTGTAGATATATTACCATATAAATAGATTTTAATTTCATTTACCTTGATTTAGAATTCCTTCTTTGACTGTAATTGATATAAAGGTACTGAAATTTAAATAACAACCTAATCGTTAAAAGGAACCTCTTTACAATGAAATTACTTATTATTTAGATATCTATTAAGAAATTTGTAACTTTTAAATTTCTAATAATAATTTCTATAATCTCTATCTATATAATCTAACTTTAAAAAAAACGTTGTAATAATCTCAAATGCCATTAAATTATCGAAGAAGTCTGTTAAGCGACCAACAATCCAAGCGAACTACGTCAATATGTCATTCACATGTGTTAGACGACCTTGACGAATGCACAGGATTTCAATGGGAAATAGTCGTACATACTGTGATTTATAGTTTTTGGGCCGTTCAAATATTGGCCAGACTGGTTGACGGCGTTGGACGTGGTTGACACCGCATCCGTGGAGCACTTTTTTGAATTTTAGAACGACTTCAAATTCGCTGATTCCCTCTTCAAAAAAAGAGTTAATATTGATCGTAGATTTCTCGTCGTGGGGTGCAGCGGCCGGCTGAGTCACCCCACGGTTTTTTAACTCACCCTAAGTTATATTTTTTGTAAAGCCCCCCTCGCCCTCCCAGCCCGCTTTAAAGGATGAGTAGTCTCTATGGAAACGGCTCGATCTAATTTATAGCCGGGAGAAAGTACGAATTGCTTAATTAAGAATTTAAAATATGTCTACTAAGCAATTAATTAAAATTTTCGACTCTGGAAATTGGAAGTCCGAGATATTTTTCGCCGCCCCATAATAATTCTCAATTGTAACTGCTGAAAATGGAACTTAATTAAAAACGGAAAAGCACTTTTTTTATGAACAAACAAATTCACGGAGAGAAATTTGATTCTCTGATCTCAAAACTAATTATGCTGAGTACTACTTGAGCAAGGCATTTGTTTTAGCATACGAGTCGTGGAGGTATTAACCGGGCGAGGTGGACGGCTTATGAATACGCAAGGGTTATTATATTATACGTGGGTGAGGGCGCGCGGGTAAAAACTGTGGGTCACGGGCACGCACCGTAGGGCTGGCAGACGAAGCGCGGGCGCGGCCGACGGTCGGCGTGTTTTGTTCGCAACGAGCGGAAGGATTTCGGCGCAAGACCGCAATTAGGTATGCCTAAACATCATTATTCATCGTACATACAGATAAAAGAAGAAGGTTTAGTTATGTGTTTAACATTTGTCTGAAGAGCTCCTGGGAAAAGTAAAACTTGCCAATCATTAGCAAAGAAAAGTTTTTGCCCAGCAGTACCTTCTAAGTGTTGCAAACTCTTACGTTTGTAACATTTACTTTTGTTACATATTATCTAGTATTTACAATACATGTATACAATTTGCAACATGAGCCTTTTTACGTATTAAATACATGTTCCGAGACTTTATAGTATATATAGTTACTTCTTCAATTATCAAAGCGACCCTGACAGATTTAAACGTTCCAAATTAAATAAACGTTTCGTTTATATAGTTTTCAATGTCTTAGACAGTAGTTGTCGCATTTATATATCGTCGTATATGTTGTAATCGAAAATTGTTAAATGTCATTTGTTATTTCTTGTTAAAATTGCGCAAATGGGTGGGCAATAGAGGAAGATATTTCTTTTAAACAGCGAAGATTACTATATCGAGTCAGTCTCGTTTTGAACGCAGACTCGATTCGACTATCAGATTCCCAAGATCTTAGATGTCTTTAGAGTATATTTATATTATTCAGACACGATTCTGTCTTGTCGGGTTATTACTGGCTGCTGAACAGGTGTTTGTTTTCAGCCAATTCTTAGAGACCTGTCCTGATGTCTCTGTTGAAAGATTAGTGTATAGGACTTGTGTGAATTAAGTTTCGTTATCCAAGTTTCTGCTTAACAAAATCTTTAAAACCAGAAAACATACAGCTTCGGATTTCTTTTAAAAATTGACGTCCTATTTTGCCTTATATTTCCAAATTATTTACTTATATTAATTTCATAGGTAATTCAAACAGTAAAGAAGTGTTTATAAAAAAGGTTATATTATACGTAATTATGTACATCTCAGACATTTTGCCAGTTATATTTGCCGGACTTGCTGATACCAATAATTAGATAGTATGGATACGCCAAAAAAAACAATGGCGACGATGATGCCTAATGAGCCATAAAGAAGAAAACGATACGTAGAGCAATGCGTAGACAAAAAGGGCGCGGCAAGGGTGAGGAAAGTACGCGGGGGAGCGGGGCGAGGAAATGGCGGGAGAGCTAAATTAATTTGCGCGCTCCCGCCAAACAAAGGCACGCTAATGGAACGCGGCGAATGGAAAAAATGCCACCGTCCGCTCTCTGGCGACTTATTTTTTTTCTTGCAAACACAACCTTTGACTTTCCCAAATGAATAACATTACACCCGTCGAAGTTTGTCAATGATGCTTTGTTTGGATTTGATGAGGAAAACCAAGCGATATAACAATGTGACAGTACTATTTGCATGTGTTAATTACTTTTCGTGTTCTATCTATAAACAAATAATTTTTGTGGATCTTGAAATCTGTTTAGTGTATATGTTAAAGCTTTAATACTCAAATATTAAGAGAATAAGATGTTTATTGGCAATTATCAATATCAGTTCGAATTGTATATTGACTGAAATACTCTGTGGTATTCAAAGGATTAAGATCAATATTTTTACGCTATTGCTTTCTTTTCGATGCATTTTACCCTCAAATAGTATCAACAACAACGATTTACAACGCAGTCATACTGATACATACTTTAAAAATTAAGCACTTAGAATATAAACGTGCTCAAAACTTAAAAGTTTTCTAGTAGTAATTTTACCCATCCTATATCATATTTTATCAGTTGTCGTTCTAAATTACGCTCCCTGAAGATACTTCTTTGCTCTCCCTTCCTGACCGATGACGCTGAGAAGTCATTATGTTAGTTATTGACAATTTAAATGAATCTATCCACTATCCACTACGCAATCATAAAGAGAAAAATATAGCAGCAGCATATCAGCAGCTATGTGCCAGTACTATGGTTTATTAATTCAAAAGCTGTCGTTTAGGGAATAAAACCATGGAGATGGTCTAAGGAAAGGAAAGATTTAACGGACCCTTTTACCCTAAAATATCTAGAAATAGCAGGATAGCAGGATCATACATAGCAGTCTTACTAATTAATAACGGGAGTAATACCAATTTGAAGAAATCTAGAGACGCTTTCTCACCGCGAGTTTAATTGAGAATTGATGATGCATTTGACAAGCGAGTCGAATGCATCATCTGTAGTAAAAATACAAGCCTTCACTTTAACCTTTCGCGGCTCTTTTGTAATGGTGTATTCAACATGTTCTATTGTTTTTCAAATATCGAGACACCATTTAACTAAATGGTGTGTATCTACACACTACCTTCGATGTTAGTACCGAAGACAACAAGGGATGCTTATTTAAATATACTTGCTAATATCTTGTTACAAATTTATATTAATGCCTTTCATTAGGCATGCTCATGTGATTTATGATTGCCCAATTAAAAGTTTTAGATGCTGACGACTTCAAATTAGTGGAATTTGCCAACATTTATCAAGACATCAGCGTTGCCGCGCGCAACGCGAAACTTCCCAAATTTAAATTAGAGACGATTTTTACAGCTACCTCCCTGAGAAGGTGGGGGGGGTGCTACCCTTTCCTTATAACGAGGAAGGCCTCATGCATTTTTATGTGCTTCTTTTTTCGCCGGCGTTTTAAACAAGGGGGTGAGCACGGGGAGGTAGGGGGTGAACTTTTTATTCGCGTCTTGATAAGTTAGGGTTGAAATTAGACGTTCGAGTTTCGCTCGCGGAATTCATAATGACTAAAATTAATAAGTTTTCCTTCGAGGGCTCTCGGTACTGCGATACGATCGAACATGATTTTCTACTTGCGTAATGCCTTATTCAGACGGGGGTTTGATTATAAAAACAATATTTCCCATATAATTTTATATAGGGTAGGATTGGAACGGAAACATCAACATAGTCATCAACGGCAAGTACTTTACTAATTATTTGCAGACAATATCGTAATTATAGCATTATCCTTAATTTTTAAAACAATGCACGTCAAGCTCAGTAGACTTGCTCAACAGACTTGCTGTATAGAGCCTAAAAATTAATATGAGCAAGATGAAAAATATGTCTAACTCACGTGTTCCGCTTCACTGGTCATCATTAAGAGGCACTCAAAATTGTAGACAAATAATACTGGAATATAAATCCAACTGGGTATTAAGTTTAGTTCGTAGAGAGAGAGAGAGATACGAACTAAACTTATATATATATATCACATTTGCAAAATAAACGATTTTTCATTTCATTTCATTTCATAGTTCCGAGAGTCCCACCGATTCGCCTGACCAAAATTAGTTGTAGTAAAACTGAAATAGCGATGTACGGAGCATGACGTTCAAAGAACCGATAGCTGTTGGGGTCTCAATGTGATAGAATGGCAACCCACGTTTGAAAACGTTGATTATATAGAATCCACTAGATTTACTTATTAGGTAACTAGGTTTACAAACGACCTTCAAGAAGTTGGGAGCCGATGGATTGTGACAGTGCAAGATCGTGCAGCCCACAAATCCCATGATATAAACTATGTTCAACAACGGACATCCATTGGTAGAAGACAGAGAGTAGAATATTTTAATTACAAACATACCGTAGTCCGTAAAAAGACATTATATCACTAAATATTATTTTTTTCGTATGTCTATATAAAGGTATTAGATAATGGTATTGGGACCAATATACGTTTTAGTTTAAAGTCAACAAAATTTGTCTAAAACTGTTTTGGCTCTTGCTCATTTATTTTTACTTTTACTTGCTTTGTAATATTATTAAAATTCTAGTGATACAAAAATTGTTTATTTTATAACTATATTAAATTTATATTAAATGTTGTGAACAGTACAAATTTAACTAGATTTGTAAAAGAAAACTATTTAGTTATAACGCATTAAAAAAAATTAAGGCAAATACTATTGATTTAATATATTATGTGTAATTTTTTTAACCAGCAAGTATTTCTATGTTAAAAATAAATTGTAAAGGCCACTTCACAGTTACGGCGTCGCTAGAAAATATAGTAGGATGGAAAGTACCGCCTTGCCTTACAAAGTGAAAAAAAATGAAAGAATTAATAAAATTAAACTTCTTCAAAGTAGTCTTGTAAAGTATTTATTAAAATAATAAATATTTAAATAAGTTAGTTGATTGTTAAGCAATCAAGAAAAAAAATAATTTTTTATTTTGGTTAATAATAATAATAATAATAATGTTTTTATTTAGAAGCAACATAGGCTCATTATGTTAGTACCAGACTTATAACTATGTTAGTAACAAATATACATAGACAAATACAATACAAGCATACAAACAAATACAAATAGACACAATTAAAACACAAATCCGACATTTTACTGTCGCACTAATATGTCCATGAATCGTGCATATATAGGCGCCTCCATTTTACGCACTAACGTACTTAGGATACTGTTAGAGCTCGAGCGAAGTCTGTCTAGCAAGGAACCGGTCTTTTTCCTTATTATTGTGTGAAAATCGTATGTTCGCGCTTCAACAAACATACTAGAGGCTGAGCAAAACCTCGGCAATCCCAACAGTATCCTAAATCCGTTATTGTATTGCACTCTTAGTGTATCTATGGCAGCTTTGGAGTATTTGAACCACAGATTAGCTGTGTAGAAGGTTTGGCAGGACGCTTTAAAGAGTGTATGTAAGCTTAGCTTCCACACTGCAGCGAGCGAATCTGTGAGCCAACATGTTGCTTCTAGCTGCCAATGCCCGTTAAATAAAGGTTTGGATAATTTAATAATTTGACAAGAATACGTATTGTCACTAAAATAAATAAAAACGGCGGCGTTACATACATAGCTCATAATTAATACTATAAAATTGTTATATAATGTTATTGTGTTGATATAATTGTCACAACAGCCGTGTGTTATCCGGCAGAATAGAATAGACCACCCTCATTTCTTACCGAGGTGTCGTAAGAGGCGACTAAGGTAAATGCCGTGTGGTATCCGGCTACATAGAATAGACCACCCTCATTTCGTACCGAGGTGTCCTAAAAGGCGACTAAGGTAAGCTGACGTCAGGCAGGCAGCCGGTCGTAAAATACGTAGCCAAATCATATGACAAAATGTTTGTAACATGTTGTACCGACCCCACTTAGAGTGGGATAAGGGCAGGAGAATGATGATAATTGTCACAACACTAAAGTTGTAGCAGCTCAATTTTGTTTAGTTTATATATCGTAGAGAATACAGGAGTATCAGCATATATTACAAAGACTCGATTTATTTAAAAATAGGTTCAATTATGTTTAGACTGTGTCTAGATGTAAACATATCTTTTATAAAATATACAATTATTTTATATTTTCCTAATGGTAAATATTTTGTTACACATACATACATACATTCTCCTGCCCTAATCCCACTCTAAGTGGTGTCGGCACAACATGTTGTCACATGATTTGGCTATGTATTGTACGACCGGCCGCCTACCTGACGTCAACTTACCTTAGTCGCCTCTTACGACACCTCGGTAAGAAAGGAGGATGTTCTATTCTATTCTGCCGGATACCACATGGCGTTGGTAAATATTTTGTTACACATAATACGGAAAATGATGTTATTGAACACTTTAACAATATGTCACTTTAGTTCTAAACAAGCAATCTTCAGAAAGAACTATAAGAAATATTTATAGACAGAGTAGTTATATCCGGATGTAGAGGTGCTGTAACCGTATAATGTGTTTGGACGTACGGTAAGCAGGCGGGTAAGTGGAGGCGAAGGTGAAGCACATGGGGACACTTGTTGAGCCGCGTGGACATGCGCACATACGTTCACATGTTCACACGTGTTCTGCAAGTCCTACACTACGCACTTGGTGAATTATGCACTAATACTGATAATGTTTATATTCTTGAAAGGTAAGTATATAATCTCTAATATTAAACTTGTCTTGAATTAGGTGAATGAGTACTGTGTTTTTGTTTTCAATGGTCTTTACACAAATTAAGTACGAAAAGTAGAAATGTAAAATTTTTATGTTTCAGATGAAAATGTATGCTGCTGTTGGATACATGTAAATATACACAAATCTGCCTACATTTCATCTTTAAGACTAAAGAAATGGTTTGCCTTTAATTTTAATGATTCAAAATAAACGCTCATGAAATAAATCATCAGCATTATAAATTGGATCGAATCAAGGAAGATTCGCGAGTCAGATTTGTGCAATTATACGAGTAGCGGAGAGTCATTAGGGCAATCAATCCGGAGCGAGGCTGCCCGGAAGGGAGCGCCTTATTATAATTCGCCTCTAATAACGTCGTTAACAACGCACATTAAAACAAAACAAACAGCGGAGAGGCGCGGGCGGGCGCCATCCTTCCTCGAATCCGTGTCATTAATTTACGTAATGCGTAGGTACGCGCTATCCCCAAATATTTAAGAAGCCTCCTCCGGGAGCGCCCGCTCCTCCACTATTCCTCCCGCGACCCCGCGCCTCCTCCTACGGCTCGCTTGCCGAGAATTATGGCGGCCGCCTTGTAATTATATTTTTTAATTTATCTTCCTTAGCGAATACAATGGAGGCACCACCCCGCCACCAGAGCGCTTCCTTCTCATGCTGAATATTGTATCAGGCCGCTGAAAAAAGGAAAGAAAGCTTTAATTACAAACGAGAGCGCGGCCGGCATTACGCGTTAAATATTTGATGTTGTCTCTTTCTGGTCCTCTCGTCGCACACTCGCCGGCCGCCGCTCGCCACTCGTCGCTCGCCCACTGACCGTCGTCAATAATTAAAACACCTATCAAGCTGTTCGTTTTTCACGGGTCCATCATTATCTGCTACTAAAAATGGAAAAAGTTTAATAACTTATAATATATAGGTGTTTTTCCTAATTAGACTGGCTTTAATTATAGCCTTGTTAACTGGATCCGTTTTTGTTATTTTATTGTCGTCTAAATTACCTAATTTTTATAATATAGGTAATTCAATTATGTATTTCGATAAGTAATGAATCAAAGATGTATTTTTTTCTTATATTATATTATATTATATTATAAAAATTTTCTTATATTATATTATATTATAAAAAGCTTTTAATGGAGAACTAGAATATTTATTATTGGCATCCTCATACTATATGCTTTAATGTATTGTCCTAGCAGACATCAAACTTGATCATATAGAGAAAATATTATAAATATTCTATAAAAAATATACATATATTACAGAAAGGAATAGTATTTTAATGAACGATCTTAGGAAAAAGAAAGTTCACAAAAGAACAACCTTATCAAAAAAAGCTTATTGCACAAGCTGGTTTTAAATACAGTATTTACAATGATGAAGCAGATAATGATAAATAAACAAATAAATAAATATTGCCTAAGTCATTGGTCCTAACAATTATTATTGTAGCCTAACAATATTCCTAATTAACCATGCGTAGTCTTCTCCATTCTAAAATAATTTTAAACTGGAGTAACCAAAAAATATCGTTCGATATTATCTTATTTTAAAGGGATTTGGAATTAGATAGTATTTAGCAAAATTGAAGTACTAGAAAACTATCACGCAATCCATAAATTTGTGAATGATAAAGCTCATGGGCATTCTATTCCTGAGTGCTGTCAGACTTAAAGTTCCTAAGAACATTACTTACTTCTGTTGTATGAAATAGAGCAACTGATGAACAATGTGCATGTACTGTAATGCCGAGACTTTTTTATTTTATTGTTTCGCGATTATAGCATAATAGTTAAACACAATTACAATTAAATTATTACATCCAATATATGCACAATCGTTTGAAAGCAAACTCATCAGGCGTTTAGAATTCGTTACAATCACAGATTTATAAATAATAAAAAAAACAAAATTACATTAATTGATTAAAAAGACCAATAAGTTAAATAATTTAGAAAAAACAACAAATAAATTTTCAAATTAAATTGACTCATTTATTCATTGTATTAATAATCTCCGAAAAACTCAGCATATACTCAATTTCAAGACGAACTTCAACGGAGTTTATTCGTTTCGTATATATTTTTTTCGGCCCGCTGTTTAATAATATTCAAAATATTCGTTCATATAATTTACTGGCTCATCCGGAAAGAAATGAAATAGTTTTTGCTGCCCGACTTATTTACTTCGATAGAAATTCCAATCTTGATATCATATTTATTAGTATACATTTTTTGACCACTTACCTAAAAATATAAATGATAACCTCGTCCTATATCTTATCTGGGGTTATCAAGATGGAAAAATGAATTATACGAGTAATAAATTTAAATATAAATAACACAAGTAGCGCCGTCCCGGTTAAAATTCGCCACCCCTCGGTAGGATTCACACGGTCTTTCCATTCAGCCAGTTGGCTTCATACACTGCTAAACCATTCATGGTAAAGTAAGTAACGGCCTGTTACTATCCCATGCTGGACATAGGCCTCCTCTCCGTTTTTGGAAAGAATGATTGGAGCTAAGACGAATGTTCATTGGTAGGTTACATATATCCTAGAATTATCTAAAGATATGCAGGTTTCCTCACAGTTTTTCCTTCACCGAAAAGACACATAAGTTTTAGTAGAAAAAGTCATTGGTGCCTGCCCGTGGTTTGACGCGTGACCCCTCGCAAGAATCGCGGGATCTCACCGCTGGGCTATCACAGCTTCTCCAGCTGTTTCATTCATAGATTAACTGTAAATATAGTCCTTTTTTTATTTATTTGAAAAGTGGAAAAATACTTACCTTATCATTTGAGCTTATTATTAATTGATCACTTTGCCAGACATCCTTTGTTTTGATCAGAGTTCAGTTTAAAAAAATGAAAGAATTTATTAACTTACTTGTCGATGCTGTCAATCAGCTCTTAATACAAGAAATAATTATAGATACTACGTCGGTATACTTACAGCAAATTAAATTGTTTGATTAAATAAATTCACCTATTTAAAAATAAAGTTAATAATATTTTATACATATATGTACAACATTTTGTTTTTGCGTTACGTTATATAGTATCATTAAACTGTTAGAATAAAATTGTTGCGTAGCTATAAAACGCCATATTCTATAGTGGCTTATCGTATCTTTTGTATTGCATATAACTATAATTATATCTATTTCACTTTATACATTTTGTTTCAGTAATTTTGTTAACACGTGAATGTGGAGACTACTTATAATATGATATTGTTCGTAAATCATCTTCATCTAATTTTGTTAACAGCAATAATATAATTCTGTATCATCGGAATATCAAATAAGAAAGCAATATTCGAGCTTGTAACATCGTAAATAAATGAATTCCACTACTTTAAGATAGCCAGCAGCAGAGCTTACAAACTGATTTATTACTGAACAACACTTGCAAATTAAGGCGGATTCCGTGGCGCGGACACCCGCGCTGCCAGTACTTAGCGAGGAGACAAAGTATAAAGTATCCCCCATCCACCCACTGAAAAACGTCTCTAATATTCTTTTAGAAACGGTGGCATTTACGGGCTATATTTTATCCTGAATTTGCATACGCTCCTTTTTTTTCTTTACCCGTCCTCTATTTTATGGGTGAGCATTTTTTTCATCCGAGGGTTAAGATACAAAAGGGTAAAGCGCGGAGCTTCGATAATTAAATTGCACCGCGGAGTGTGCGAATGGTGCGACCGTTATACAGCTATAGGATGTACGACTAAAGTTACAAGCTGTGATATCTGTATGTTTTTTGTTTATAATTTATCAACATTCGTAACATATGTTCTAACTCTACATTATCAAAATAATAATGCAATAATTTAAAAATCACTATATTCCAGCAGACAATAGTATACATGACCATTTTTAAGTAAAACTAACTCTTAATAAATCGTTTATTTTATACAGTTTGTTGACTGACTTATCCGTATCACCTGTTGATAAGTGACAATACGTAAGTCCGTAAACTTGGAAGGCATAGACCTCTTTGTTCAGTGTCTGCGCAGCATCGTATTGGAACACTAAATTGTTTTCTGAAATATTCCGATTTTTACTGCTCTGTGGATGGTACGGGCTGTAGACCTGACTAAAGTTGGAAATTTAGAATTTGCATCTTATAACGGGATTTGAACTTAGCCGCCGTGTGGTATCCGGCTGAATAGTTGTATTTTACGACCGTAAAATACGACTAAGGTAAGTTGACGTTAGGTAGGCGGCCGGTCAAAAAAAAATAGGCGAATCATATGATAACATGTTTTTAACATGTTGGGCCGACCCCGCTTAGAGTAGTATAAGGGCAGGAGAATGAACTGGATTTGAACTTAGACCATCCTATAATAACTAGCACCTTAACCAGTGCACCGCGGGATTTATCGCCGTATTGGTACAATCATAAGACTAATGAAAAAGAAATTATTTGTTTCTGTAAATATGTAATTTCGAATCTAAGCCGTGTGGTATCCGGCAGAATAGAATAGACCACCCTCCTTTCTTACCGAGGTGTCGTAAGAGGCGACTAAGGTATGTGCCTTGTGGTATCCGGCTGCATAGAATAGAGCACCCTCATTTCTTACCGAGGTGTCGTAAAAGGCGACTAAGGTAAGTTGACATCAGGCAGGTGACCGATCTTAAAATACGTAGCCAAATCATGTGACACCATGTTTAAACATGTGCCGCCCCACCCAGAGTGGGATAAGGGCAGGAGAATGATGATGATGTAATTTCGGCTCTCTATTTAAAAGCTTTTATCTAAATTTGCCGTGTATGTATGAGAAGGTGGGATCTTGCAAGTTAAATTTGACCCACTTTACGATGCCAGGATTTCCTCCAGACAAGAGAACTTCTCAACGGTTAACAATAAGGACATAAAATTTTGTTAAAAGTTGAAAGTGAAAAGCTTTATTCACTTGACTTGTTCATTTATTTATTTTTTTTTTTTTTTTATATTATGGAAACAAACAGTACTATAACAATAATTAAAATCATGTTTGACGTTTGTTACTTAACTTGTCGTAAAACTTCCATAGCATAATAAAAATCGATTATTAAAAAGTTTGCCCCAAAAATAATTGTGTAAGAGAAAAATTTAGGTTACGGCAAAAAGCGATACATACTGTTTACCGTTTATATGTTATGCCTAATATAACATCATTTTAGAACAGAGTGAAACAGTAATGAATTAAAGTTTCTTGTTTAAAAATTAAGAAAGAATTGCAATTAGAACTCAGCGGAAAATTATGTATTCTGTCAGTCGCGATAATAATTTAACTAACAAATTAGGAGAAATCTTACCCTGCTCTAAGACTAATTACCATAATTGCTAATCAAATGTTGTAGGAGCCGCGTTGCCTTGCTCTAATTACGAATTCTAATTTCCTCCCTTGTTTCACAGGCCTTTTGAATTTGTAAATTATTGCTGTTGCTCCCGGCTATTAAATGAATTTCAATCTTACGCGAGAAATTTCCTATTTTACTACCGAAAATATACTTAAAATAATTTAGTAATAACCTACCAACGTTTATTTTATCCAAATTCTTTATCTGGTGTCTGTCTAAAAGTAGCCCTTATCTACAGATTCACCCACAACATAAAGAGACATTTTCTAAACTAACCCACTTCTTTCTACCCACGGTTTAAATACAAGAAATTAATAGTATTCGAATTAATATAGTTACGCGAAGTTTTAATTTATGTACCTATATATAAAACTCAGCTATAAAATTCAATTCTAATATTGTCCTACAAAATAAATATTAAAAACTATATGTAGCCAGGTTATATAAAAATCTAAAAGGCGGTTTAGAGTTCGAATGTCGGTCATGCTAATTATGAGATCTATTTTCTCTTTCCATAAATTAGGTATCTAACACTTGGCGATTACTTTCAATTCTATAATATTTCCGTTAGACGATGTTCTTTTATATATTTACTAGCAATGCCCCGCAGTTTCACCCGCGTACATACCGATATCTTCGTAGTGGAAAGTTTAAGTCAGACAATAGACTTATTTTTGTAAATTGAAAGTTTGGTCCTGGGACTTATCAATAGTTAAGGCAAAGGAAATTTATAACGGAAGGTATTCATAGGTACACAAATTCAATAGGCTGCAATTGTTATGGCATTATCTTCTTTATATGACATTTTTAAATTCGTTACATCTTTTGATTGAAATGTCCGATTTTAATAATTTAAAGTTTTTTACAGGTATTGAAACAGTTTTTAATAAAATATCATTTAGTGGGATAAGGATTAATAATTTTTTTTTTAATAATAATTTATTTATTTTTCGTTAAATACATAAGGATTACAATATCAAGGTTGGGACCTTCTTTTAAGTGTAACAACACCTGTGTCAGAAAGCCCCGCTCTCCATAACAATATGCATACTAAAAATTAAGTAGTAAAAATTATCAAAAGAAGGATGAAATAAATCTAAATTAATTAATTAATACGTAGATGTAAATATTATGGTTTGATTATTGTCGCCACTTTTATAAACTTCACCAATGTCGAAAAGTAGTTATATTGGCAAAACTATAATAGTTAGACATATGGTATCAGGAACTTTTTTGTAGATTTTGATTAGTTTTATAATAATGTAGAAATTTTGTTCTATCAACAATAGTTTCCGCAGCGCACGCGATGAAAGATTTTAATGACAATGTTTTCACACCTTATTACAATTTTATTAGGGATTCTTAGTTTTTTGAAAATGTAATTTAGCCTATGTTGCTCAGTAAAAAAGCAGCTTCCCAATGGTGAAAGAACTTTTGAAATCGGTCCAGTAGTTCTAGATTGAAAACATTACAAACATACATACACACACACATACAAACATACAAATCTTTCCTCTTTTTAATATTAGATCAGTATATATAGTAATTTAACAGCAATCAAACATAGAAGATTAGAGAAGCTGAAAAGGTTATTTACTTGTTGTTATTGTTGTTAATTACTTGCATTAGATGTTTGGAGACTTGGATCTTGGATACAGAAACAGAGAATGTAATTATATTTGAGGTTTATGTTTTATCTGTTTGAGAAGATTTTGTGAGAATAAACTAGTTAGTACAAAATTTTGTGTGTAATAGGAACCGAACTGACTGATACGTGTACAGCGTATCCATAGTTTATAACATACATAAATTTTATGAAAATTTGTACCTGAATTATTTTAAAAGAAGGTAAAAGATATTTTATTTGAAGTTTCGTACTAGGTGCAAAGGTCTTTGACAAACTTAATAACATTAAAAAGATTCAAAGGCAGTGTCGCGTGAGTTTTTAATACCCTCACAAGTCTACTTATATAGCACCGACTCCAATTAAAAACCCGAGAGGTTTAAAAGAGGAATAAAGAAAAATATGAGAAAACGGGGAAGCATACCAGTGTTTACGGAAACCTCGGGCAAATATTATCGCGAGACGAGCACGATCAAATATTCAGAGGACGCGCGGAGGCGGCGGGACGCAACCCTCTCTAACTTTCAAGCCCTTCCCTTTGCACGCCCTATACTAATTACGTTTAGAGTTCTTAAGCGAAATTACTTAGGCCCCTCGCCACCCGGGCCGCCTCGCGATCCCCTTCCGGAAATGAGGCGCGCTGGAAAAACAAGAGGAAAGCGTTATACTTACATTCACTGTCTCTGTGCGTCCCAAATCCGGACAATCTCAAAAGATGTTGATGTAATGATTTTTTTTTCATTTTCGCGAGCGTTCTGTTCATGAGCGGTTGCTAAGTGAAAAGCAATTAAAGCACGGGCGAGTGATCTCCGCCCCGCCACCCTGCTCCCGAGGACGGCGTCCCGCTCTTTCTTTAGACTTACTCAATCAACAAAAAATCAAAATTATGATAAGCATAATTTTTCTGGGTTTGTATTTAAATCGTCCACTACTACTACTACTACTACTACTACTTTGTAGTAGAGTAACCGAAGTAGCATAATTGTGATATAATAAAGCGGCTTGTTGTTATCAGTATTGTTATATATATTGTACGGGCTAACACGTACATTTACACCATCGGCATTTACGCCATATTTTTAATATCGCATAAATTTGAAATCAGTACGACGTTAGCGGCCGCGCGTGCTCAACCTATTAAATCATTATAATTAATATCAATTAAATAAATATATCAATTAAGCGTCGCAGTTATCAATCTATCAACAAAAGACAACTGTATTATACGCACAGGGCAACAGCCCGTACATATATTTTAATGATTGAACAAATAAATATACTGTCACTAAAAACATCGATCGCCACATTTAATATTTTAACCATCTTCTCTAAACAATTTTAAAAAATCTTTCTGTTTTATATTAGGAAAATGGGGAGCGAATGCAGTTACGTCGGACTTTTATCGAGTAAAACCTCATTAAACTGAAACAATTAATAGCAAGACCATCACTTACATTTTTCTTTAAAATAGTATAAAAGAGTAGAAAGAGTCAGTAGCTCTGTACCCGCTACCAACGGTAAAATCCGACCAAATGTGTGTATGATTATAATACATACAAGTTCAAATATAAAACAGGACATCGTTCTTAACAAAACGAATCCTAAGTTAACCATATAGATATTATACTATATATTTACTCAGTAAAACTTTGCAAGAGCTTCAAAGGCGACGACCAAACGCTACCGCATCTTTCATCTGGTAAAGCTCACAATTTAATTTCCTAATTTGCAAAATGGTCTCAAAACAAGTAGAAAAAGCCTCACGAATTTCATTATCCAATCGGAAGAGACCGCCAACGTGAACATTGGAGTATTCGTCATAGATTCAACGACGTCGTATAATTTCCTGTGTAACTTTAACGACTTTGATGGTACTAAGGATTTTTTTCCATAAAACATAAGCCATAATTTAAGTATAGCTTTAGACGCATTTCTTTAAGAGGGCACAACATACCTTACTGCTATTTACCATTTCTTGTACAGTATTGTACGCAATAAATAGTTTATCTTTATGTCGTAAAAACTTTAAGCCATTATCGAGAAGACATCACTGAGGAATTAGGTTTTCCCTACCTAGATACTTAGTTAGCTCTAATCCCAATACAAAATTCAATACCTCAATAAGATGACCTCCAGAACAGAGAAGATTCTAATTACAATCTTCGTCATATTTGGTTTTAAAACATAACATTTTATAATTAGTATATCAAGACACACTAACTGATAAACGGCCTTCTAATCTAAGCTGAGCTAATTAAATAAATAAATAAATAAATATATGGGACATTTACACACACGGTCGTCCGTCCCCAAAGTAAGTAACTTAATACTTGTGTTATGGGTGACGGACAACTGGTAGATATACTACATAAAAAAGTTTAAATACATACTTAAATACAAATACACACCCAGGCTCGAAGAACCAACAATTTGTTTACAGAAAATGTTGGCCCTTGGCGGAAATCGAACACGCGACCCGCGGAGCTGAAGGCAGGATCACTACCCACAGCGCCAATATGAGAAAGCGTAAACACGCAACCTAATGCTATTGGTAGTTTTTTATGTTCCCTGCTATGGTTATTCAATTATTACAGCTCTTGAATATATTGACAGTTATTTTTCTTTACATTTTCAAATTGTAAAAAGCAACCGTTACATTAATTTTCACTTGATCGCATATGAATTAATTTAACTTGAAATGTTCCGATAACTTGATATTTCGTAAATTCAGTTCAATGCTCCCTTATAACACAAAATTGTATTATCGCAAAAATCTCAACTAAACCTGGAAAAGGAACAATTTAGATATTCAAATGATTGACATCTCGCCGGGCGGTCAACCGCTATTCGGCACCGTTTTGCAAATTTCTCCGTTTCGCCCCTCTTCACGCAAGCTTCCGCGAACCATTGTTAGCCAAATCTGACCGCGATCGAATTGATTGTGATAAAAAAAATATTTAAATTATTTAACGTTTTTTAAATCATTTCTAACGGTCTCTTTGGGAATTTCCGTTAAGAACATCAATCCTGTGTAGGTTATATCAATCACATCTCGGCACTTGTTTTGGTTGGATGATTTCATTGTTACAAATAAATATTGTAACTCCATACAGTATATTTAGGGACGAATAAGAGTGAGTATCTATCAGAATAGATATAAAAATAAATATCAATCGGTATATGAAAGGTCACGCTGTTACATAAAATTGATGGCAGAAGTATAAGTTTAGAAACATCTATTTTTAACATTCCGAAACTACAGGGGTGTTGAAGCATTCATATCATTCAAATTATCATAAATAAATAAGTATTTAAAATTCAACACAAAATATATATCCTTAAAAAGGATTCTCTGGCACTGTATACGTCCAATTAGTTTTCCAATTACCGCGTTGTATGTGTTTTGTCAGAAGTAAGAATAAAAATATCAAAATATCCTGTAGGTTGAAATTGATGGCTTTCAATAGATCTATACAAGAAGAATAATACCACAATAAAATAATATATTATTCAGTTATATCTTAAAGGGATTAGGAAGCGTTTTCAATGATAGCTTCCAGGCAGCTTGACTTTTTCAATATTTTTATATTTCAATGAACTTACACAACCATTGCTTATCAAATATTCCATTAAAAACTTTCTCATGTAGCAAGTATAGCATCTATATAGTCATGAAAACTGCATAAAATTCCGTTTAGTAGTTTTTGAGTTTATCGTGGACAGAATATAATATAAATATATGGGACACACAATCATCCTGTCATTCACAGTCGTGCTCAAGGTAAGCAACTTAATACTTGTGTTATGAGTGACAGACAACCGGTAAAGATATACATATACACACGCAGACTCGAAGGACTAACAAATTTTTTATAGAAAATGTTAGCCCTCGGTTGGATTTATTGGAATCGAATCGAACCCGCGACCCACGGAGCTAAAGGCCATCTGCGCCAACGGCTCAGTCAAACAACAAGTAGACAAAGAGTTTGGATTAATATGTTTATATCATAGAGTTTACAAAATATTATACAAAAGGAAAGTCAGCCTAAAATGTGCACTATTACAATAATGAGGAAGCAAATGAGACCGTATCTATCGCTCTTTTTTATGTACGATTAGACAAAGATAACTATACGTGTTTCGTCTTCCCTCTCATTATTTTTAGTGATACCCTCACAGGTCAGCGAATAGATCCCCTACTCTAATGTAATAACCCTATGGATTTTATACACGTTTAATTTGTATGACCCATTCTTTCTCATTATATCTTTAACTCTTTTGCTAAACATTCTATATTACATTAATTATAAAGTAATTTACAGTGAAATATGGATTTCAATAAACGATAACTTCCCAACAAATTAGTGGCATGCGCTAATCGCAGAAGGTGGCTAAAGATATCAAGCTCGCGTGCGGTACTTGTGCCACCCCACCGAAACATCATTGTCGCTCCCCACTCACCAAAAAAAAACTCAGATTGTTTACCTCATTTTTTACCTTTTTTAAACTTCTGTTTAGCTTTTTTTACGTATTTTGGTCGCGGCGCATGCAGCCACCGCTTTTATACTGATGTCATTTAAGCGTTATGCTTCCTTTTGTATACGAAGTTTCACATTTTAAATGTTTTACTTTGTACTAATCGGCGGATTTATTGAGCCCGCAATGTATCTCAATTTCTATCTTATTATTCATTATTGCAAATTACATTGCCGTTAATCTTTTTTTGAATAGGTAATAATTTAAATTACTTCGCAATATTTAACTTTGCTCTAAAAACGTTTATCGTAAATGAAATGATATTTCTTGTAGCCGTGTGGTATTCGGCAGAATAGAATAGACCACCCTCCTGTCTTACCGAGGTGTCGTAAGAGGCGACTAAGGTAAGTTGACGTCAGGCAGGCGGCCGGTCTTAAAATACGTAGCCAAATCATATGACAACATGTTTGTGACATGTTGTGCCGACCCCACTTAGAGTGGGATAATGGCAGGAGAATGATGAGAATGATGATGAAATGATATTTCTTGTTCAAGGTAAAATTAAAACGAAAACTCTTTTGTTTAGTTTATTTATTATTAAAAAAGTAGAATTTTGGATTATCAAAAGTTTAGTATACTAAATAAATGCAATTAAATTAAAGATTCAATGTCTTTTCAACCGATTTTTTTTTGATAAAAAAAGTATAATATATTTTTTTACTTAATAATTAGGTAACCGGAATAAAAATATATTATTACTCTGAAAACTAATTTTGATTATATTTACATTTATTTACTTCTCTTAAATAAAAAAAAAATGTAAACAGCTTTCTAATAAATAGTAATTTTACTTCCAAATTCATGAACTGAAATACACATTGTAACAAAATTATTAAATAATAATGTTTTGTTACTGGAAGACTTACTGCAGCACGTTGTATTTTATATAAAAGCAGTAAGGGCAGCAAGGTTCCTCATAAATTACTATTTATAGATAGTAAGTATTCATTGTACTTTTTCTCTTGAGCTTGTTGTAGCTTTTGCAGTTTCTTGATCGTACCCTTGCTGAGTTCTTTGCCTTCGTTGTCGTGTGTGGGTACGCCCTGGGATTAAGAATTCATAAAATGAAATAATTTATACAATAATTACACTGATAACCATGTTTTTGACCTAAAAAAATGAAAAATAGTAGAGAATGTTCATGATACAAAAATAATAAAAGTATTATTTTGCTATAACCCGCGATGAATCGAAATATTACGTATATCTTATACATATGCTAAATGTAGTTTAAATGTGTTTCCATACCTGATATATGCAGGATTCGTATAAACTTATGCAATACCAACCACCAATGACGCAACAAAATGTAAGCACTGCATACATTCACTACCGCAATCTCAACAATCGTTTCGTTCCGTGATCACGAATCGCAAAACGATTTGTCGTGTGATGATTTATTATTACTATTACTATGTTATGTGTGTTGAGAAAAAGAAAAAATTTAAAGGTGAAACAAACTTTTAGAATATAAAATTAAGTAACAATTTAACTTCATACTACGGATTTTTTTTCGGTAAAAAATAGAATCTACCTTATCATCAAATTTCGAGTACTTGTCACTTTCACGCTTGAACATCTCCATTGGTGGAATTTTCTTTTGCTCTTCTTTAGCCCGCTGAGCTTCCAATAACTCTTGCTTCTTTCTCTGCTTTTCTGCTTCTTGTCTTTTCTTCTCTTCTCTTTCTTTCATTAACTCTTCTTTGCTCACCAGTTTCACTACTGTCCGATCTAGGAAAACATTACAGTAATTTTTAATACGCACGGATTAATGGACTTTGGATATACAGTTTTTAGTTTTTCTATATAATTTCTTGAGATATGTGCAATATATAAATACTGCAATATTCCGGTTTGAAGTTGCCTAACATCGTTGGAGCTTTAAAAGTTAATAACTACTGAATAAAAATTATTTGCTTTGCAATAAAGGGAAACATTGCAAGGAATGCGGAGTACGCGCAAAGTATGTGGCAGACCTAAACTTTATTAAAAGGATTGTGACGTGTTGCCAGAATGGCAAATTTTTCGGAAATTTTTGTGTAGGCAGAATCCTACTATGTGGACAAACGACCTCAATAAAGTCAACATTGGATCTAGCAGAAGATGGAGTTGCGCAGAAGTCATTTGAAAAAGCCTATGTATAATTGCAGACGTCTATCGAATGGGACAGAGAAAGAGAGAGCGCGCGAGATAGGAAAAAAGTGACAGAAAGATGGTAAGAAAGGGAGAAAGAGAGACTAAATACAAAAGTAATAATAAAATTATATAACTTTGCTATAATCCGCGATACAGTAAATAGAAAATATATATAGTGCTAAATGTATAGTGGACTATCCGTTTTCTTTTCATACCCGTTCATGCAGGATGCGTAAAAACACATGCACAAACCTCCACCATTGCCACCACAATACATAAGCACTACACACGTTCACTATCACAAACTCAACAATCGTTTCGCCCCGCAACCGAAGCATCATCAGGAGAGAGACTTTACGACAAAATCGCAAAGCAAAAAAACTTATTTATTAATTATTAAATTAAAATTAGCTTATTATCAATATTAAATTACATTTTAATCAATTCAAATAATCACTATTATCTATTATTTTATTCATTTATTTTTCAACTTTAATCTATGTATAGTGTTTCGTTATTTTTATTTTTCTTCCTTCCTTTTTTTTCCATCATCAATTTTTTTTTCTTTTCATTTTCTTTCTGTTACTCATAGGTTGGCTGGTAGAGATCCCTTTTAGGGATAAGTCCGCCTTTTGTTTATACAATAAAGATAAATAAATAAAATTATTTTATTATAACTTTTGTATTATGGATCTCCGCAAAGTAACGCCTAATTCTATAAATTATTTAGTGACTAAATACGTAAACTAGGGTTACCGGTTTTGTCCTCAAGTCGCACGCCGAGGTCGGGCAGCACTTGGTCGCGCAGCGCGTCGCAGAGCGCCAACACATCTTTTGCAGCCGCAGTACGCGCCGCTTCGCGAACTTGCTCTCTGAACGTACTGAGCGCTTCTAAATACGGCATCACTGCTTCTTCTATCTGTTATGTAATAAATAAAACAACTCACAAAACTGAGCAAGCTAAATTATGATTTTTATAACATTGTTAATGTATTTGTTTTGAACAAATTGACGCGCGAGACGCGGCGCGACCGGCCGGATCAACGACCTTTATGCATCCGATTGTCGACGCGAGCGCCGATAGTTAGTAATATTTCGAATACGATAAAGACAGGACGCGTGCGCCTGTATACGGTTTTATTGTATAACGCACACGTGTAATTATGCGTTTCGGGTGTGGTTCTCAGATTTAGTGACGCGTTTAATCAGTGAAGCGTTTGAGAAGACGCGACCGTCCGCGGTTTTAGTGCGCGTTGGGGTTACTGTTCCCCGATATAGGGACGATTCAATAACGTGTGACCTTACGAAGGTTGTGTGCACACCGGGTGTTATTTGTGTTATTTAACCGATATAGTGAAGTGTATACTCCGGGAGAAACAGACATTACGTGTCCATGGAAGACTGCAGAGGCGAGCCAACGGTTTCGGGAATCGGCCAAGTACATACAAGCACACAAACACACGTACACATATACACGCAGTGATTCATGAGGCCGGACCGCATACAGCTGACGGCCGCATAAGGTAGGTTGAGACGCCGAGACGACGGGCCCAGGTCTCGGAGGTTGTTTCATCCGCCCGCACGTTTGCGCGGAACAGTGTTGTTTACTAAAATCCATTCGACTGCAATAGCGAATTTGTTCCAACAAGATTTACTAATCCTACATCTATATTAATATATAAAGCTGAAGAGTTTGTTTGTTTTTGATTAATTCTTTGAACGCGCTAATCTCAGGAACAACTGGAACGATTTGAAAAATTCTTTGAGTGTAAGATAGTCCCTTTATCGACTATCTGCACTTGACCGGACCGACCTATAGGTATTTATCTCGACCCACTGAATTCGACTTTTAAGCTCAGTCGTCAGGGTGTATAAGTCATATACACCCTCAAAAATGCAAGATACAGAGTATCCGCAGTTTCAGTGATGTATTTTTTTTTTGTTGAATTTTGTTCCATTTAGAACGGCTTATAGTTTCCAATAATCTTTATATTAGTATCGTATCGTAAAATATAAGAATCATGCTTGATTCAGTGCAAATTTTTTTTTTATATCACTTAGACTACCGATTCGTAACAAAGAACACACATATATTTTTAAAAAGTTTTCTCAAAATTTTTAGGGTGTATAGGTCAAACTGATCTTGAATTCGCAGTCTGTGGGTCGCAATACAATAAAAAATACCCATAGCCGATCAAATGCACTTTCAACTTTTTTTTTGTACCACTGTAATTAGTCAAAGAGAAACTATAACGAACAAAATCGTAATGCATCAAGATTTTGTTGTGGAACCTATCCTCCTCATGATGCTTCGGTTTCGGGGCAGAACGATTGTAGAGATTTTGGTGGTGGTTGTGTGTATTGCTTGTGTGCATTGTTGCTGGTGGAGACGTCTTGAGATACGTGCGGTGACTTGTCCTGCATGTGTAAGGTACGTGAATTTCTATCCTATCTATTAGAATTTACCTAACCTATTTAGTGCCTGCTTCATACATTATTGCATTGCATGCATTCGCTTAACCCGTGCGGATTATAGCAAAGTAGTTAGTTCTGTTATATTGCTTGTAATATGGAATTCCGCAAAGTAACGCCTGCTTCTATAAATTATTTAGTCAACGAGAGTTAATGCGTAATGTGGAACAGTAATAATAAATCTCGCTCACGCCGACATCACCAGCGTCGCCGACGGGGAAACCGATGAGTCCTCGAGGGCCCTCCACCGCGCCGAGCACGTGCAGCACGTCGGTCACGTAACGAGCCGCCGATACCAGCAGCGGCGAGCTACGAACTGCCGCGTGCCTCAGGTATATATGACAAGCGCCCGCGAGCTCGCGCAGTGCGTCTAACACGCTGCGAGTGTCTATGTTATCTAGAACGAGGTTTCCCAAACTATGGTAGGTCGCAAGCGAAAATTTAACAGGCCCTGCCTGTAAAACAACACACCCTTCAAATCATATCAAATCAAAATATTCTTTATTCAAGTAAACTTGTAAACAAGTGCTTTTGAATCGTCAACTTTACTGCTGGTTCGGAAAGCTGTTCCTGCCGAGAAGAGCCAGCAAGAAACTCGGCGGTTGCTCTTTTTAAAATATAAATCTTAGAACTAGTTACGTTTATTTATTACTGTCTTGTACGGGGTAGAAGTGCACCTATATCCACACATCCTTATCATCTAAGTAATCTTCAACAGTATAGTAGGCTTTCTGTATCAGCCTCTTTTTAACAGTGTTTTTAAACTGCTGTATGGCATGACCAAAATTGATTTCGGAATTTTGTTATAGAATCTTATACCCAAACCCACAAACGATTTACGTACTTTTGCTAGGCGCAAAGCAGGAGTCGCAAGCTTATGTCGGTTCCTACTTTGTCTATTATATACATCACCTATCGTTTTATAATTCTTCGACCGAACCAACAGCCGAGCGATAACAAAAATCTAAAATCTGGCTGTCGGTTGCCATTACCTTATCTATGACAATTTGATGAAGCTACTAAAGAACTCCTTCCTTTTAATACCTCATACCTGTGATTGATACCTTAAGTTCAAGGAAACAGGTATTCTTACATTGGCTTCACAGTATATTTTTAGTAATTTAATTTTTGTACATATGAGTATAAATAATTATAAAAGGATCGGTGATGTATATAATAGATAAAGTAGGAACCGACATAAACTTGCGGTTCTTGCTTTGCACCTTGCAAAAGTACATAAGTCGTTTGTGGGTTTGGGTATAAGATTCTATAATAAAATTCCACGATCTACTTTAACTTTACCATTACAGCAGTTTAAAAATACTATTTAAAAAAGGCTAATTCAGAAAGCCTATTATACTATTGAAGATTGCCTAGACGATAAGAATGCGTGGATATAGCTTCTCTTCAACCCTGTACAAGACACTAATAACTATATGTAACTAGGGATAAGAACTATTGTTTGAAAAGAGCAACCGCTGAGTTTCTTTCTGGCTCTTCTCGGTAGTAACAGCTTTCTGAACCAGCAGTAGATGTTGACGATTAAAAAGCACTTGATTACAAGTTTACTTGAATAAAGAATATTTTGAATTTGAAATTGATAAATTTTCCAATAACGGTGAACTTTAAAACTAAATACCGAAATTGGACATATCAAAACTCACTACACCATTGTAGTGAGTTTTGATTTCCATAAACTTTAGCATAAAATAAAATTTAACATAAAATTTAGTTTCCATAAACTAACTCAAGCGGAAGTTCATGTCAAGCTATAAAGGCGAAATATAGGAAACAATTCCATTCGTGATTTGAGGGGCGCCAATATTTTTGAAATGCCAAAATTTTAGAGACGAAAAAAGTAACGAAGATGTTTTATTCTAACATTAACGGTGGCGTGATAAATAGGGCCTGGGGCGGCATCAAGCTTAAATCTCGCACTGGTGTCCTATCTTACCTCTGTTATTATCTCTTGGATTCTCTCTGTTATTATTTATGATCTCCTGCTTAGGGATACCCTAATCTATGTATATTGTATAGTAACTCTATTCAAATATAACATAAACATAAGAAGTTGAGTTGACATAGTCAGATAAACCAGACAAATTTAACTAAATACAAACAAAAATTAACTGTATGTGTTAATTTTTGTTCAAATCAAAGAACATGTTGCATTGTGTAAAACAAAACAGTGTCAAAAACTCTATTGTTTAGTTTACAAATATAGTGGTACAAGTAATATTGTTTGGATAAGATGTCATATGGAATAATGCTGTGGGGTAAAGCGGTCGATATAGAAAAGATTTTAGTTGCCCAAAAAAGAGCCATACGGGCTATCTATAATATGAAGCAACGTGAGTCCCTTCGCGAAAAGTTCAAAGAAATAGGCATACTGACTGTAGCATCACAATATATATATAGTAATATTCTATTTGTACGGAAAAATATAAGTACATATAAAACAAAATTTGATGTATATCATAGACATACGAGTGGTTACAAACAGCTTACGATACCTGCGTCGCGACTCAGCAGAGCAAGCAACTCATTTGTTGGCCTCGCTATTCGCTTCTATAATAAAATTCCTCAATCCATTCTAGACCAGTGTACAGAAAGATTTCAATCAAGTGTAAAAAATATGCTTATACGTAAAGCATATTACAAAATTGAAAATTATTTGGATGATAAGAAAGCATGGATTTGAAAATCCTTTCAGCTTCATACAAGACAGTGGTTTAATAATGTATAATTGAAAATATTTAAAAGATTGACCGCCGAGTTTCTTGCTGGTTCTTCTCGGTAAGAGCAACATTCCGAACCAGTTGTAGCTTCATTAATCATATTGATGCTTGATGATTCAAAAGTGCCTGAAATGGTTTATTTGAATAAAGATTATTTTGATTTGATTTGATTTGATTTGGATAATTCTGGATAGCAATAAAAAAATCGTTATTTACCACACAAGGCAGCATGAACTTGTTCCTTAACAGCACTGAGTTTAGAGGACAGCTGTTGCTCGTCAAGCCCCCAGCTACCGCCACAGCCTACATCGTAGCCGCTGCGTATCGCATCTTTTACCGTTAGAAAGAACTCCTATAAAAGAAGAAAATTTAATGTTTTATTTCATTATGTATTAAAAACTTACAAACAAAAAAATATTGGGAATTAACAAAAATAATGTCTTATTCTAGTTATTGTAACCGATACTTGATCTAGAAAAGCACTGTTTTTTACACAATATCTTATGTAGTGAGTAGGCTCAGCCTGTAAGTTCAAGACTTAAAAAAAAACAGAGCTGGCAGAGCATGAATTTAGTAAAAAAAAATAGTAATCTAGATCAAATTGCAAAAAATTCTAGTCCAAAGTTTATGTAATTAGTATCAATTTAAAAATTAGGCTATTGGAAACTAAAGTAACTCTTAGATCTACGCTAAAATTAACTATATAAATTATCACACAAGATGCTGGGTTCCCCACCCTTGTATAACAACTCCATACATAAGTTCATACTTGAAGTCAAGAAAAGTATATTTATGTATGTTTATATATTAGGTGTACAACTTTGCTTCCGCCGTTTTTCGATAGACGGCTGCATCGTTGAGGACTGGTCAAAACACGTAGGTCAAAATAGCCATAAAGTGAGTTTGTACATTTGTAAACATATTTACATCGCGTCATCAGTATAATTTGTTTCTATTTTGAAAATTTTTTCGATATAAAATGTCTGTTTTCGAACCAAGTTCTCGTCATATGCGGGAAGTTTTGATCTTCTGCTTTCATTTGAAAAAAACTGCAGCTGAGGCTCATCGAATGCTTTCAAATACTTACGGTGAGGCTGCTCTTAGTGAAAGAACGTGTCGCGAGTGGTTTCAACATTTTAAAAATGGTGATTTTGATGTCGAAGACAAGCATGGCGGTGGAAGAGAACAAATTTTCAAAGATAGTGAACTTGAAGCACTGCTTGATCAAGATTCGTGCCAAACGCAACAAGAACTTTCAGATTCACTGGGAGTGACTCAGCAAGCCATTTCGAAACGCCTTATAGCCATGGGCATGATTCAAAAACAAGGGAGTTGGGTTCCATATGAGTTGAAACCGAGAGACATTGAACGGCGTTTATTCACATGTGAACAACTGCTTCAAAGGCAGAAAGGGAATTTTGCATCGAATCGTAACTGGCGATGAAAAATGGATTCGTTACGATAATCCTAAGCGCAAAAAGTCATGCCCGGACATGCCTCTACGTCGACGGCAAAACCCAATATTCATAGCGCCAAAGTTATGCTTTGTATCTGGTGGGACCAGCTCGGTGTAGGGTACTTCGAGTTGCTTAAGCCAGGCCAAACTATTACAGGAGACCTCTACCGAACGAAATTAATGCGTTTGAGCCGAGCATTGAAGGAAAAACGGCCACAATACCAAGAAAGACACGACAAAGTCATTCTTCAGCATGACAATGCTCGACCACACGTCGCTAAAGTAGCGAAAACATATTTAAAAACCCTCAAATGGGAGATTTTACCCCACCCGCCGTACTCCCCAGACGTCGCTCCTTCTGACTACCATCTCTTTCGTTCGATGGCACATGGCTTAGCAGATCAGCATTTTCATTCATATGAAGAAGTTGAAAAATGGATTCAATCTTGGATTGCACTGAAAGACACCTCCTTCTTTCGAGATGGAATCCGAAAATTATCTGAGAGATGGGCGAAAGTTGTAGCTAGCGATGGGCAATACTTTGAATAACGTATCTCTAAGTATTTTTAGAAAATTTATCTCAAAATTCCAGAAAAAAAACGGCGGTAGCAAAGTTGTACACCTAATATATATACTATTTATTTAAATATATGTATTTAATTTAGTATAGTATATAACTATTTATATATTTTAATTAAATATTAGTATGTAACTTTATGCACCTCATACCCGACTTTATATACAATATCTCTCACAGAGGTTGTCTGGTAGAAATCGCTGTTAAGCGATCTCCTCTTTGTACAAGTCTTCTAGTTATAAGTTTCTTTTGTATTTGCTGTTTGTTTTGATGTACAATAAATTATATTAAATAAAAATAAATAAGTAAACTCTTAACTTAATTCAAATAATAATAGAAATAGTAAAATACTCAACATTAAACATCTTTTCAGTCTGTATTGCCATGTCCATAGTGTTATCGGAATAATCTAGAGTATCCTTCCAGCTGTGCAGAAGGAAGGCGATACGCAGTTGTCTCGCAGTATGTCGCTTCAATACGTCCGCGATCGTGACGAAGTTCTTTAGAGATTTTGACATCTTGCATCCAGAGATAGTAAGGTGGCCTGTATGTAGGAAGTAATTCACCCAACCCGCCTTGTCAAAATGTGCCTGTTCAAACATTATAGAGAAATAAAATGTAACACTCAAGATATATATCAAAGGTTTTATGTCAAAATTAGCGAAAAAGCTATTCCTATAGAGATATATATAGAAGGCATATATATAGCAGTATTTTATAGAATTAGGCTTACAGATAATATTTTTTTGCTACTCTGCAATTGAAGAAAATCTATGTAATACTATAACAGGACCTTATAAACCGTTAACAGGATTCTTAAACCTTTGAGATTTTTTCATGCAGTCGATCTCCAGATAGACAAAACGATTCGGTTACGAGACAAAATGGTTGTTGAGATATGCAATGAGAATGTGTGCAGTGCAGTAATGTGGTGATGATGGTGCTTTTTAGTTCATACCTTTTACGAATTTTTATGGAGGTGGATATCTAATTACTCAAAACAATGGTAGAAATCTTGCCAAATGATCAATTGAAGCATTTTTAACTAAGTGTGCATTAGATAGTGCTTAGTATTAGTATCTTACTTCACTTTGAGCTAATTCATTGTCATGATGTGGGAATTTAAGGTCAACACCTCCAGTATGTATGTCTAGATTAGATCCGCAGACATCAGAGGCCATAGCCGAGCATTCTATGTGCCAGCCGGGCCTGCCAGCGCCCCAAGGTGACTCCCATGAAGGCTCACCGGCTTTACTACGTTTCCAAAGAGCAAAGTCATTTGGTGATCGTTTTTAACCTACATCAGCACTGAGATCACCTATAACAATATTGTATTGATATTAAAAAATATATAAAAAGAAATTAATAAATAATATTGCTACAATCTAAATCTAAAAAAGAAAAAATATATTTATTAATTATTTGTAAGTTAATAATTAATTAAATTATTAATCTTCTGTTTATATAATACATAATAACAACAAATTTAACAACATAATACAATAACTAGTTTTTTTAAATAACAATCATAAATCAGCTGTTATTTTTTTTTAATAATAATACTTTGTCGATTTTTAATATAATTTGAAATTTCCCCTTATAGTATTAACACTTTTTATATATTGTATCTAAGATAAAATAATTCTAACAAAACCTTACAAAGCCTATCACTAAAACTGCTACTTCTACTACAACTAACTTACCTTCTCCTTCTTGCAATGACTTTGTGTCTCCATATGCTTCAGGTACTAATCTTGCATAGTGATGTTTGTCCTTTGTGTCAAAATCACTCACACTGAAGTATACTGAATTATTTGATTCATATGCTAAGCCATTGTCTATTATCTTCTGTATGAAAGAAATGATTTGTGGAATATATTCACTTACTCTTGTGAGTACATCTGGTGGTAAAACCTAAAACAGTACTAAACAATTGTCAACATGCACAAGAAATGTTAATCAAATAAAAGATAAAAATTGCCTAAATGTTTAATTACATGTAATTGTTACCCATAGCTTCTATGTTTTTACAACAAATATCTACCTTTACAACAATCAAAAAGATTATCAACAATATAAAATACTCAACACTTCTTTGCTTAATTATAATAATTATCAAAAGTTTGTTTCAAAGCTTAGTAAATTAAAGATGGCTCCCTTTTGTAACACAAACAATTATACACTCCCACAATATTTATAATTTGGTTTTTATCACACTAATAAGCATAGAGACATATATTACAAATAGAAAATCTTACATTTAGTGCCTTCATATCGTTATGAAACTCATTTTCCCAATATCTAGGTAGTGTAGTAAATATTGCATTATCTGTGACTGTTACTCCATATTTCTTGTCTAACCATTCAGATATTGGATCTTTTGCTAACTTTAACATTTCAGACTTTGCCTCTTGGATTTTTTCACTATCATTGTTTTCTACAGCTGATTTAAGCACTTTTACTGCTGATGCAACACTAAAAAATTGTAGCAATTAATTTTAAGTTATTATATATAAATTGATATAATTAATAACAACTTCTTAAAAAAAAGTAAAGTAGCGTCCTATTACAATCCCAATGCTGGGAATAGGCCTCCTCTCTCCATTTCTGGAGAGAAGGGTTGGAGCTATGACCTACCACGCTGCTCCAATGCGTATTGGTAGGTTACTCATATCTCCAGAAATCTAAAAAGAGATTTCCTCGCGATGTCTTCCTTCTCCGAAAAGCGTGTGATAAATTGCAATTATCAATTAGACACAAGTTTTTAATAGAAAAACTCATTGGTGCCTGCCCGGGTTTGAACTTGTGATACCTAGAAAGAGTCACACTGGCTCACCTCTGGGCTATCACAGCTCACTTTTTTTTAAATAAAAATCTGAGAAATAATCTTTGCTTATATCTCAAATAAAACATTTATTATATTTTCATTTAAAAAAATGACAAACTAGTTTTTAATCTTAAAAGGGACAAGAAATATAAAATTAATATACATTTAATTAGAAAATTTACACTTTTACCTGTCTAGCATTTTTTGCATACTGTTTTTTTTATCTACATCTGTAGTGCTTTTTACTACATCCTCATAGAAATCCACAACAGTTGTTGCATCATCAATTATTCCAGAAAGATCTTTGGGTTCATTTAAGTATTTTTCATATAAATAATTTTGTCTTGCCCTTTTAATAATCTTGTCATCTATGTCAGTTATGTTCATTATATATAATATATCGTAACCAAAATAATTTGACATTACCCTTCTCAAAATATCAAATGAAATGTATGACCTAAAAAAAATTAAAGGATTAGACATTTAGATTCAGAAATAATCTAATTGCCATACTATCAATATTTCTTTAATTAAATGACTTAATATTTGTACAAAGAATGAAGGCAATAACTCTTCAAAGGAATGTAAGTGATAAAATCTACAAACTCAAACATCTAATATTGGGTATATTCAAATGCCCAAGAAAGACCTATAATTGAATACAGAAATAATTCTAGATAGAAGTTATGTGTATGTCCCGACTACATAATGTGTCAGTTGAATATATTTGAGTCAGTCCAGGATTCAAGCCTGCAACTCGGGCATGCAGCTCAAATTCATGTAACCCTTGTCATAACACGATTGAACATAATGTGTACAATTTTTGGTTTCATGCCTGTTTTAGCTACAAGAATAATCTTAGCATTTCTGATAGAAAAACGAATTACTGAGATTGAGTTATAATTCATATGTGGTTCTTTTACTCATGTGCCACATCATCTAATGATATATGTGGTAATAATTAATTGAACCAAAATTTTCTATGAACAGCAACAATTGACTTTTAAAATTTATGATTTAGAACTTTGTTTTAAGAGAAAAAAAATAATTTGCATGAAAATTAATCACCTTGCATGACCCATATGGGAAGCATCATAAACAGTGGGACCGCAACTGTACCAATTGACTCGATTGCCATTAGAACATATAAATTCTTCTTTTTGTCGCGTGAGACTGTTGTATAGTTTAAGAACAGGCCGCTGATATCCTGATGAAGGGGGTGACCAACTTGGTTGAGCTCTTTTATTCGACATCCTATATATTTCTTAAAGGTAACCTTTTACTTCTGATGACATAGGAATCCTAAATAAAATTTAAGAAATAATTTTTTACTGTAAAACTATATTCTATATAAAAGCTAAGTTTTAGTCAGAAATTTCTTATATATTAAAATATTACGCTCATGATAGTACAATACACGATACCCGCTTATTTAAAAACCATAAGATTCAACCACTGACAAAAAAGTAAAAACTAATAGAACATAGCAGTCGCAAAGACAAAAGTCTACGAATAGAAAAGCAGTACTGGCCATAGATTCTTACTAAACTTGATAATGGTATTTAATATGGGTATTTAGGTATATATACTCGTAGATTTACGCATTAATTGTCAACATTAAAATATTCAAATTCGGTACCTTGGTAAAAGATCTTGCTAAAACTATATAGATCTATAAAAAGCGTGGTAGCGTACCAAAACTAAGTACACATTGGTATACATATTCTATACCTATATAAAGAGGACAAGATTTTTCTTAATTTCTTAAGCCTAATTTCCTATGGATAATTGGTCTATAGGCGTTAAAAACAAATTTTGAAATCGATAAATTAGATATGCAAATGAAAAAACTGTGACGGAGAGATACTTACATACCTATATGACCTACATGAGTAGTAACACTACTACTCATGTTCACCTTACTCAAGTTTCTAAAATATAACAATGCTTATTACAGTTTACACATCATAAAGCTTGATCATATTAAAATAATAAAAAAAAATATCACCTTACAGACATATTTCAGAATCATCAAGTATATAAAAAAATAATATTTAAATATTCCAAATATTAATTAAATAATTATTCTCACAGACGAATTTAATAGACTGATAAAGTGCCTCATGAATTTATTCTAAATACTACATAGTACATGACCTCTTCAAACGTTTTAAATTGATTTCGACGTTCTAAACCAAACATCATAGGCTTTATTTTTTAAGCGTTATACATTTTTTAATAGATGATAATTTTATTTGTAGTTTGTACCATTTGCATGTATGCTTTTACAGAGACTCCTATACACAGTGCATCATACATGATCATAGATTACTAACTAAAATAAGTGCATGTAGTTGTATATTTTGAATGTTATATACACATTTGTCTAGTAGGTATAGTAGAACTTCAAAATAGATATCTTGCATCACACTCAGTATTACCTTATTTTCTTTATAAATAAAGGAGATAGAAAATGTAAGCTCGACCACTAAAACACACATTCTTCTCGAAATATGAACATTGTATTCATGTTCTTATCTCTGACAAAATAGAAACTATAATCAATTGTATTATTGTGTTGCAGTTATATTTGTGGTTGCCCAAATACACAGGTGGTGTTTGCTATATTTTGGTATTATGTATATACATTATGTAGGTATGTTTGTAACATAAATAAACGCGTTTGTACACTGAACTACTTTGTATAGTTTTACTACGTTCTCATCTATTTTCTTATTTTTTGAATACTTTACCAATTTTAATCAAGTGAAATGGCTATCTGTGCTTGCAAATGCCTGAATGTAACATTAGAATGTGAAAAACTACAAGAAATTTTCGACTTCGGAAAACTGGAAATATCTTTGACGGAACAAAGAGATACTTTTTTCAGTGAGGTATGGTCGGTTAACGTGATTTAACCTTGAATTATGATGTGCTTTAGTTTTTAATGTAGAATTTATAAAAAAATTAAGTACATACATAAACATATTCAGCGGTTCATTATTCAATCATATAGTAAAGTCGGTAACATTCAATAACCATCTAAAGCAGCTTAAAGTTTTATAACTTATATGGAGGTTTTTTTCGGTTTATACAGTCAATAGTCGTTTTTGCCATTATAGTATAAAAACTTAAAAAGTTCGTAACTATATACTTGAACTTGGATAAACTAATACCTACAATTATTTTCTGTTTACAAGATTCTTCTAATGAAGTTACAAATAACCAATTTACTTTTACATTTAATTAAGCTATTTTACCTTATTAAAATTCTTGTTTACATTAATTTGTCTGGTGGTTTTTCTCAAGGAAAACAGTATATTCAAAGCAGAATCTGATACTAACTGATATATATTCAAATATTTTCTTATGAAGTTAGTGGCAATTAGCACTTTATAAGTAAATCAATAGTTAACAAACATTCAATGTACCATCAATGTTTATTCATCACTACTGACATTTCGCTGGTCAATTAGTTAATGAAAATTGCTATGCTGCTATTAATTTACTGTAATTCTTACATAAATTGACAGCTGAACATGTTATGTTGTTTATAGAGCAAGAGAATTGTGCTTTCTTTTTTCCATTAATTATTTAAATATAATTGTAATAAATTATTTTATTCCTATATTATTAATGTATTTATTCATGATATTACAGAAACTATTATCATGCTCGGCTAACACATTGAAAGTTAGCATAGTGCAACCAGCCCTGATAGGAAATGGTGTTACGGACCACTTCAGATTAGAATCATGTCTTGCCTGTGGCCTTACCACCCATGCTATATCAAACGAAAGAAATCTCGTTCTGATTCCAAAATCAATTCAAGTAAGTAAATATACCTCTATAGAATTTTTTTAAATAACTAACAAACATACTTAAAAACCAATTAACATACCATATTACCTATTATGCACAAAGTTAAAGTTAAAATAAACAAAGTTAAAGAGACAATACAAAAATTGGAAAAAGTGTTTTTTTTTGTATTCTGTAATTAAAGGTCTTCTTCTATACTTTATTTGTATGCCAGCCCTATTATACCCTAAAGCTTAACTAATCAAACTAATCTAATAAACTATTCCCAAATACAGAAGAAGAAGAGTTTCAACAAATTGGATGCTTCCTCCGAATCAGGTTTTGAAAATGGTATATTTTGAAAGGCACCAACCTGCAATTTGTTCAAGCTGACTGAGTTTAATATAATATTCCTAGTTAGATTCAAACCGGAAAAATTCCATCAGCTAAATATGAAAATTTTTCTGAATGATATTGTTCATTACACTTTTTTTCGTTTTACTATTTACTAAAAACTTAAATTATTATCTAAGTTATTGATAATAACATTTACATATGGTGTTCAATAAAAGCATTAAAAAATAAATAAATACCTGCAGGAATAAATTCTTAATGTCTTAATTTACCATATTCAAAGTAGCATAAAATTAAAAAAAAAAAAATTGTTTCATTTAAGAAAAACAGGTATTAAATTTTATTTACAACAAAAATGTACTTAAAATAAATTACTTACACCCTACTACATAAAAATAAAAATTAATAAATAATTTCACTAACATATTTATATTATTTAACAGACTACATTGGAACACATAAATAATCTGAAGAAATCTGAAAGTTTCTCACCTGTATTCAACTTGTTAGTACCAGAAGTGATAAACGATATAGAGATGAAGGAAAATGTAGATACAACCAATCAATTAGTCATTGATAAAAATGGCTGTTCACCATCATACCACATGATTGGATTACTGAAAGAACAGCTGAAACAAACATTACAGTCACATTTAGCGGCCATAGAAGTAGCAGTCAGTCAGTTTAGAGATCAAAAATATGCTGAGTATGAAGCTTATAGAGCAAGGGCACAGAGGGATCACAAAATTTTATCTAGGTAAATATATAATTAAATACCCATCTTTCTGCAAATTTCCGTATTCAAAATTTCATTTTTATTAGATTACATTCCATTTATGTAATATCCTTAACATTATATTAATTAATAGCTAAATGATAAAGTGTTAGTTAATATTTACACAATACATTGGCACTCCTATGCATCAACCTAGTAATCACAATCAATATTGTTTAATGAATATACATATAAAAAGTATAAACGATTATTTTAAGTATTAATGAATAAAATGTGAATAAATTTTTGAGAAACAAAGACACCACAATCATAAAAATACAACCTCAATTATCCCTTAGCGTAAGTGTTACATATAAATTGCATTTCCTTTTAGTCTATAAAAACAAAGGTCTTTGTGAATATGTGTGTTTGCACTGCTTTAACACCCAAATTGTACTGTGTTACTGTCTAAACCTGCCTAAAACATAGGCTACTTTTATCTGTAACTAGGTAGCTATAGGTACCATAGGTTTTACATAAATATAGATAGTATGTAACTTATTATAAAAAAATTCTGCACTGATTACTGTGAAGTGCAGCAGTTTTGTATATTATAATTTAATACTGAATCTCATTTTTACTACCATATCACTTCACATTTTCAAAAGCTGTTATTATATCTGCAATTAATCCTTTATTAAAAAAATGTCTAACAACATTTGTAATTATCAGATAAATATTTGAATTAAAATAAGGATATTATAAATTTACTGATAAAGATATGGCTGGTATATTATCCATAATATAATAGCCTGTTATATAATAATAGCCTGTTTAATGATTATTTAATGTTTGTTCTGTTATTTTGCTTGGTTCATCATTATCAAAGATTTAATTACATTGCTATTAGTGTTTAAAAAAAAAACAATCAAGTAGTTTAATTTTAAAGATATATTTTTTACTGCTGTCTGTCCACACATTGCTATGGCTGTCTGGTTTCGAATTCAAAATGTTAAACATATACAAAAACAAATGCTACAGTTACTACTCCATTTGGGATTAATGTAATTCTTAATATTTATTAACTTACTTCACCTGTGAAATGGAATTTAATTATATTGTTTTTTTTTTAATTTCTTATATCCTGCATTATTTTCTTTTTCTTTTGCTATTCTGAATGTGTTTCAATTTTAATATTAGTTTTATATTTCTTATCTGTTGTTATAAGTCCAGTTTGTATTTTTTTTTTTCTTCTTAAATATCTGTCTATAAATTAAGCATGTTGTGTTTTCCTGTAATTGGGTTTATCCTTAAGCTAATTTGTTAAACTAGTTATTCCGGAACTTTCGTGTGTACATCTGTTGGAGTCTCTTAAATAAATAAACAGAAATCAATAGTTAAAAGCATATTTCCATTGTCACCAAATTTTACAGGATCTGCTGGATCATTTTAAAGATTGTCTGAAAATTTCATTAAAATCAGTCCAGCCATTTCGAAGTCTGTAAAGGACAAACAGACAAACATTAATTTTTAAATTATTTTTTTATATGCTCTATGTGTATAATAAAAAATTGCTCTTTCCAGTATTATAAGCAAGGCACAAAGTGGTATCGAAAAAGATAGTTGGGCAAATAACTTGAGCCTGGCTAACGGACCACCTTCACCACTCGCTCCACCTGTACAGAGACGAAGACTATCATCTCTTAAAGATGCCAAAAAATTCATACCAAACGTGAAGGTACTTTTATAAAATTTTATACTAGAGTTACCCCCAACTTTGTCAGCACCAACATAGCGTTTAAGTCACAGTTATTTAATGGTGCTAGAGTATCGGAGCTTAAAATGTGTCCATAGGAAAAAACAGACATCAAATGAGACTACATATCTGTCTCTCTTTTTTATGTGAGAGATACAATATAAGTATAGGTATCTCATCCTCCCTCCTTTATTATGTTAGATATTATCATTCACAGAGCTCTATGTTTTACATAAAAATATAAAGCATTTTTAAAACGATACGTGATGGATATAATTGACGAAGTAGGAACCGAAATAAGCTTGCGGCTTCCTGTTTTGCGCCTAGCAAAAGTATGTAAATCGTTTGTGGGGTTTGGGTATAAAATTCTAAAATAATAAAATTCCGCAATCAATTTTAGCCATGCCATTGCAGCAGTTTAAACACACTGTTAAAAAGAGGCTGATACAAAAAGCCTACTATACTGTTTAGGATTACTTAGATGATAAGAATGCGCAGGTATAGCTACACTTCTACCCTGTACAAGACAGTAATGACTAAATGTTACTAGTTATAAGAATTATATTTTTAAAAGAGCAACCGCCGAGTTACGTGTTGGCTCTTCTCGGTAGATACAGCTTTCTGAACCAGCAGTAGCGTTGACGATTCAAAAGCACTTGTTTACAAGTTTACTTGAATAAACAATATTTTGCATTTGAATTTCAGTACCCTCAATAATACAATTCGCTGTTTCCACTGTTTAAGAAAAAAGCGGGATTTTTTTATCCTATATGTTACCCCAGTGTATAACTTTTACAAGTACTATATTTGATCGATATTAGTCAAGCGGATTGTCCAGAAAAGCGTAACAGACTTTCGCTTTTTAATATTAGTAATATAAAAAAGGTAAAGTAACAGCCTGTAACTATCCCACTGCTGGGCATAGGCCTCCTCTCTTCGTTTATGTATGCTCAAATCTGGATTGGTAGGTTACATATATCCCCAGAATTTTCTGAAGACAAAGGTTTTCCCACGATTTTTTATCCTTCACTTCAAAGCGTGTGATAAATTGCAATTATCAATTAGACACATAAGTTTTAACAGAAAAACTCATTGGTGCATGCGCGGGGAAAGGAATAAAATTACAAAGATATTTCCGGTTGACACTATCAATTCCTTTTAGCCAACTGCACAAATCCCGCCTGAAGAAGACTCATTGGATGCAGAGGATATTTTTGATCTAGAAGGAACAGACTCAAATAACTTTATAGGCTCAGATCACGAAGACTACGATTCTGATCGTAAGTACCGGTCTCTTTTTCATTTAAACTCGGCAAAAACATTAATAAAATTATTTTAAAAAGTTTTTCTTTTGTTAATTCGCCTAATAATACTGTAATAATATGTAAATGTTGTTCTTCTTTTGATTAGAATACGATTTAATATCGCATTTTTGTTTGTTTTTTTTTTTAATTTTTAAGTTGAATATTCTTATCAAAAATAGTGCTAATTTTTAAAAACTTTTATTAAACTTGTACTGTATGTAAGTGAAGGTGGAATCTTTCAAGTTAAATCTGACCCAGTTTCTGGTTTCCGTTTGAATTTAACATGCTGTTCCAGTCTTGATAACAGATAATGCATGTTTATGATAAGCATGATCAGATGCTATTGCTAGGATTGGCTCCAGACGAGGGAACCCTTAAAGGTTAACAGGACATGAAGTTTTAATAAAAGATTCTTTTAACTTGACTTGTTAATAATGTCGATTATAATAAATAATAATAAATAAATAAATATATGGAACATTTACACACACGGTCGTCCGTCCCCAAAGTAAGTAACTTAATACTTGTGTTATGGGTGACGGACAACTGGTAGATATACTACATATATAAATTTAAATACATACTTAAATACAAATACACACAGGCTCGAAGAACCAACAATTTGTTTATAGAAAATGTTGGCCGAGTTAAGATGACGGCAGGGTCATTACCCACAGCGCCAACGGGCCAGTCAAGTTATAGCTTATTATTTTATAATTACTTTATTCTATCATTTCTTTTGTACTACGGAATTACGTAATTCCCTCTATAAATTACTTCCGTCCCTGCCAGAGGAAAGCAACGATGAAGGTATACACGTGGGAAGGTCGCGCGGCGTACAAGCTGTTGATTTAGCGCGGTCTCTACCCATCAACGTGCCCAAATTTCCAATTGAACGTCCAGCTGTCAAGGAATTTGATGACTATGTAAGTTTAATTCTCACTCTATTAATTTAAGCCTTCAAGTAAAACAAAATATAAATATTAAATTAAAATAGTGCTTTCAACATATTCACTTGAATTTAGCCGAATATTTTTCTTATTGATGCGATAGTGTACGGTTTGTCCTTTTTTCACTATTATTTAAGTGCTGCAATAGCTTTCAAGCTACTTTTTATGTCAGTGTTTTAGACTACGCCGAACGAACCAAGTTATTTTATAATATAATTTATGACTATATTTTGTAAGTACACAGTCTCTACTGTCCCTTAGAAAATGATAAGTGTGGTCTCCTTGTAGCATGTTCATGAAAATATAATAAATATTTTTATATTAATACCTGAAAGTTCAACCCTTTTTAAGCACATTTATCAGACGGAGAAAACTTAAGATTTAATTATTTAAGTTTATATAAGGGAACAGTGTGAAATGTTACAAATTGTTCACGTTTGTTCTGTCAATGACAAACACGATATAGTTAATTATTATTATGAAAGTACATTGATTATGCCTCGTTAGATCGGAAGAAATAGAATTCCAGCAGAAAAATATTGGAATTTTGTTCATACTATGATTTTATTATTTTGGAATCTAAAATCTCGTAAGGAGTACGTTGATTTACAAAAGTGATATTAAAATTATTTTGCATCGCAAAGCGATTTGCGATTTTGTCGTGGAGACTATCTCCTGATGATGCTTCGGTTGCGGGGCGAAACAATTGTTGAGTTTGTGATAGTGAACGTGTGTAGTGCTTGTGTTTTTACGAATCCTGCACGTATCGGGTATGAAAATACGGATAGTCCACTATACATTTAACACTATATATATTTTCTATTTACTGTATCGCGGATTATAGCAAATTAATTTTATTATTACTTTTGCAGTTAATAAAGATACCGGCTATACTCACGTCTAATTTTATCGGATTAGCCCAACTAGTTAAGTTCCCGCCGCGATAACGTCGTGTAAAGAGCTCATGAATAAGTGCCCCGGACGGGTTCGAAACTAATCGGGCTAATCCGATAAAATTAGACGTGAGTATAGCCGGTATCTTTATTAACTATGAATACTACTCATGATAGTTTAAATTTAAAATTTAAAAATATTACTTTTGTATTATGGATCTCCGCAAAGTAACGCCTAATTCAATAAATTACGTTGATTTACTTATGCGGTCGTTGTCATCACCGGGCAATCACTGGTAATACTTATTTTATGTATTTATTTAATAGGAGGAAACGCAAGATATAGCAGCTAGTATTAAGGCGCTCGCTCGCTCTGTGCACGGAGATGTTTTTGAATTGCCCCGACCTCGCTTCTCTACTCAAATCTAGCCGTTGCTGTTAAGTCAATATACTGTGTTGTGCGTCTTCACGGTCCATAGTGCTTGAGTTGAGGTTTATACTGCCCATTGGTGCTTTTGAAATGTGATCAGTGACCCTAATACTGATTTATACTAATTCTGCAACACACCGTGGTGATCCTGTCATTGTATGGACTTATATTTTCAGTAGTCTGACAAAACGTGAATCGTGTGCCATCTCCTGCGGATTGCATCGTTGAATAAATGTTTTAGATTTATTTCATTCTTGATGCTCTTCATTTCTGCTCGTACAACAAAGTCGTATTAAAACTGATAAAATTTTAAATATGGTTGTACAATTGTAAGTTACTCTATAGCAGTGTTTCCCAATGTCAATTTCCCAGTGTGACATGTCCCACCTTAAAAATTCTTATGCCCTCCTGTGTAATAAACATAAGTTTTAATTAAAAAAAATGATTTTAGATGAAAGGTTTTGCGAAGAATTTGCTTTTTTCCTTAAATTTGGAACCGAAATCGTTGCGTTTAATTGAACAGGCGCAAAAGGACTCATAGACTCATAGAATCGTGTCGAGTCCATCTTGAAATTGCTCCCTTGAAATTGCCCCTAAAAATCCAATTGCTCACGTTGGGAAAAACTGCTATCATAAAATTATAGCATGTTATCATAAAATTCAAACAACTAAACTGTAGTACGTAAGCAAGAGGCTATGAATGTTAATGGTCATAAATAATTTAAACCAAAAATGTTGTTACATATTTGGATGCTAATCCTTACAATAATGAACTGATTTGTTTAAGTATCGATATTTGAAATGTTATATTTAAGAGACGATGATTATTTTTTAATGTTGATATAATAGTTGTGCGTAAAAACAATTTTTTTTCCGACATTATTTTATTTTGTGATTCTCGGAAAATATTTTCAATTGTGTCAATTATAATAATTATTACAAATTATGAATATTGAATTTAATATCTAGCTAAGAGCAATGTCTGACAAGTAAAGTAGGAACAAGTGCAATCGAACAAAGTATTTAATAAAATATCATCTTTAAATATCATTAGATACATTTGCAATAATCTAGGTTGAACTTGTTGATTATGTGAGCGAGCGTATGAATGTGTCCTTGACTTTGTTGAATTTGTGTATTGAAATTAACATCTAAGTCATATCTCTGTTAAAGAATTCAGAGTTTTCTATTAATTTTTACGTCATGTTAACTTAATGATAAGCGGAAAGTGTACAAAATATGAATACTTGCATTTCTCACTAGTCTGTTAGGGTCACGAAGTAAATCATAAATCAAATCGTTTACAATATACAAATAGTCTCTCGCATTATTGCTTTCATGAGGATTAAAAAAAATTGTAATATGTTTATTTTTTTATAAAATATTTTGAATGTGTAATATGTGAAGTGAAACGGAGGCGGCAGTAGAGTTTAGGTATTTTGTATTCTTTTGTTTTATGTTATACATACTTTATAGAATAGGTTTTGATGAGCCGGCGTAACAGTACATGATTTTATCAGTGTCTTCCAATAGCACTGTTATTTTTAAATGATTTTTGCTCGTATTTGTAATTGTGATGTCGATGTTTCAGTCAGTTGTTTTAGTGTAGCTATTTTTTAGTGTTTGTTTATTTGGTGTGACTATACTGAGACGGAGGACCTTGATTGTAAAGAATAGTAGCGATCCTGTAATAAACATTATAAATAATATTAAAGTCTGTTATTTGATGCTTTCATTTGAATGATCTTATCGCTGTTTGATAAGATTAAACATGGTACAGCACAAAAGTGACCTCTTTTAAATTAGTTATTAAAAATTTTATTTTTTAGTACGAAAAAAACTAAATATAATATTAAAATATTAAATAACTAAATAACTTCTTGGGCAAATACCACATTAAAAAAAAAAGTAAAATCCCTTGCGTCACGACGTTACCATAACTTTTTTTTTTATTCAGATTTATTTATAAAACCTTCAAAAGAAGTCTCGTTAGAAAGGAAATTGAGCCTATTATGTTTATCTAGGCTTAACATTAGTTGAAAAATTATTAATTTTAATTTGGTGGTATTGAAATGTCTTTCCATTTTATGGTGGGTCTACTAACACAGTTTTTCAATGCAACACTTTGACATCTTGAGACCGCAACATCTGCTAGATTTCAGAGTCCCACCCATAACCACTTCTTTCGTCAATTGTCAAACATCAATAATGAAGCTACAACCGCTTCATTAGTGACGCTTTGACGATTCAAAAGTGCTTTAAAGAGCTTATTTGTATAATAATTATTTTGATTTGATTTGTCCTAAGAAGAATTTCTTCCACATTCAAGATGATGGGAATATATGTCGTTGTCACAAATAGACGATCCTAAGGTAAGAACTAAAGATAAGTATGGATAATCATGATCATGTCAGAAGCAAAGAAAATCTATATTCATCATTCTCCTGCCCTTATCCCACTCTAAGTGGGGTCGGTCCAACATGTTACAAACATGTCATATGATTTGGCTACGTATTTTACGACCGGGCGCCTGCCTGACGTCAACTTACCTTAGTCGCCTCTTACGACACCTCGGTAAGAAATGAGGGTGGTCTATTCTATACAGCTGGATACCCATGGTATTTACCTTAATCGCCTCTTACGACACCTCGGTAAGAAAAGAGGGTGGTCTATTTTGCCGGATACCACACGGCGGCTAAGAAAATCTAAATTGAAAAATTAAATTAGCCTACGCCTATTTCATATTATAGTGTATAAAAAAATTGTTATCTTACAACATAAACGTAGTAACATATGCTTAATATTATTTCCATGGTAACGGCGTCACAACAAAGCGAAGTTGATTTTTACACGTGCTGCTTTTAAGCTTAAAATTTAAAATAAGTTAACGACAATTTTAATGATATTTTTGGCAACATAATATTTATTGACATGATAACTTCAAGATACAGTATGTCCCGACATGGTGATAAGCCGCCACGGACGGCCACAGTGATCGATGATGATGATGAGCTATATTCTGGCTTCAATGATGTGTCCCCTGCGTTGGATACTAGGAACCTTCGAGGAGATCAGGTTTTCCAGCAAACGTTGCGTACTTCAGGCATGGACAGGCAAATGCCTAGTCGAATGGGCACAGGGGTAAGTAATTTTCCTAAGTCAATTTATTACTAGCCGTCCGGCCACGCGTTGCTCAATCTGGTTTCGACTTCCCCTCAAAACAGAACTACCACTTAAAGAAAATGCTCCAATTGCCATCAAACGTCACACAAAAAACAATCTAGAGATTATCTGGAAACGGCATTAAAATTAGTCCAGTTCGGAGTCACACATACATACTTTCTCTTTTAAATATATATAGACTAGTTTTACCCGCGGATTAGTTTGCGCTAACCTATAAAAAAATGTTTTGTCCTTGCTCCCGTAAGAATATAAAATATGTACTTTATGCGTATTAAATTAACTATATCAAACATGGTGTATTGATAGCTAACGAGTTCATATTACTTAATTAAAACAACTTTGAAATGTGAGAAGATGCATACGAATATCTTTCACTATATATTTGCACTGTCTGTATTTCTCAGTATAGTAGATAATATCATAAACGCTGATTGAGGATTTTTATTACAAACATGATGTCATGCGCTTCCATTCTCTGTCGGCATATATTAAATTACTAGTTGTACATGCGATTTCCTTCGCGTTAAAGGACTCTTAAAAGAAAAAAGACATTGCACAAGATTGTTTTTCTTCCTGTTCCCGAAGAAAAAGACGGAACGTTTTCATCTTGTATGTTATAGCCTGGCTCACAAGCTTTAGTTGTGCCAAATTTCATTATTCATAACGTATTAGTTGTGAAAGCGTACCTAAACGGAATAGCGTAGCGTAAACCTTCTTTAACAATGTTAGTATTTGATTATTTATTTTAGGATTTGCGGATCTGAAATGTATATTGATTTCAGATACGCTTAGGCACGGTAAGTATGCGAGCGGGGCAATCAAGAGCTGGCACAGCGGCCGCTCGTCCGGTAACCGCAGTTCGTGCTGCCGGCTATACCTCAACCCGAGACATCCCTAGCAGAGATAAGAAAGAAGATAGGTCTGTTTATTTGGCCGAACAGCTCTTGTTTATATTTCTGAAGCCTTTTATAACTCGATTCCAATAGCAGGAAGAAATGCTTAATGGTTGCATGCAAATAGTGCATATAAATGGCGGTAGGGACCTTGCTTCCGCGGTTTCGATTACCGCTGAGGGCCAACATTAAAAAAAAGTTGTTGTTTCTTCGATTTCAGACGTATTTATACATTTGAATATATATTTAATATTAAATGTATATATTTTTGATATGAAGGTGCATCTCTGAACCAACTGGGGCACACGAATCGACCGAAACGTGATCAGCAGGCCTACCATGAACTCTTATTGCGACTCAATTGAAGACGTAAACAGCGACCGCGAACCGCTTTCTTTTCGTACCATGAAGTGTAAATTGCATTGGGGTCGTAATGTTTGAAAAGGATAACGTTATATGAACTATAGATAACTCTGTCTCTTTTATTCACATGTTTTTAGGACGAATTCCGAACGCTCATTCGGCAACGACGTAAAGTGCGTCTTTAAGACGTCATGGTATGAAAAAGCAAAACAATTTCGCAATTCGCAATAAGAGTTCATGGTAAGTTGTCCAGCACAGCTTTGCCAAGAGTGCACGACTAGGAAGAAGTATATATTTACCAGTTGTCTGTAACCTAAAAATGGCACAAATAGTACAACATCAAATGGTAAAACAGAAAGTAAAGTAGCAGCTTGTTACAATTTAAATGCTAGAGTAACTTTGACGAGCTTAGGGCACAACGCTGTTCTAATACAAATTCTCAGGGATTTAGGTGTCTTTACGATGTTTATTCCCATCGAAAAGGCTTTAATTACAATATCGTCGTAAATTGTTATAGAAAACTCATAGGTTTTCTGCGTGGGGTTCTGAATAGGTATACTTTTATGTTAAACCTAGTTCCACTATAAGTATGTGGAGCTAACTAGTTTTTTAAATAGTTTGTAAAATAGTAGTAAAACAATAATCTTTTACATATGATGGAACATAAACATTAACTGCAATTAGATAAATAATATAGTTAATGATATTTCAGTATAGAGGACAAAATCAAACAAATGGAATTTAAAATAATGGCGTTGGTAGAAGAATCCTGTATGCTGAGTGCGCGATCTAATTCTCAAGAAGAAAACGACACGAAGCGCGAACAAAATTTAAGTCAGGCAAGAGAGTTTCTCAAATGGGATCTAAATAATTTATTTCTTTATTATTCCATATTCAACATATGTTTTTTTTTCTCAGGCATTAGGAAAAGCCCAAGAAGCGTCGACTTTGGAAAGGCAATTAATTAGGATGCAGGAGCAGGCAAATTTGGGAGATACGCACAACTTAGATCTAACATTTGCTGTGAGTTCCCGAATATTTTTACTGTTATATTTAACAAGCTTTTGCTCGCGACATGGTTCGCGTGAATTTCATTACTGAGACCAAGTGTTGTAGATGTATATTAATTTAGGCTATTAATTAGTTCTAAATTCCATCCAAACCGACGTTTATACATGATTGTAATAAATATCGAAACAGGATATTGCACAACCAAATCTGTATAGTGAAACTATAAATCCAGTTTTCAAATAAACTTTAATTTTATTTTATCAAAAAGGCTTATGAGATTTTAATAGGTACGAGGATAAGCGATTTCTGAGATTAGCGTGCGAAACCTCGATATGTAGAGAGCCAAAAACTTCAACAACTGTTCTTTAGGATTAGAAGCGTATTTTGACGAATAAGAAAAATTTTGTGATTCCATATCACTACATTTTTCTTATAAATATGAAATGTACATACTTAGAATATCTACAATATTAATATATGTATTGATGATGATTAAAAAATTATTTAAATCATGATGTTTTAGGTACTTTGTAATTTGGCTGACCAGTATGCACTTAATGAAATGTACACCGAAGCACTTAATACGTATCAGCTTCTTACCAGAAATAAGCTATTTCCTCATGCTAACAGACTTAAGGTACATGATTATATTATTATTATTATTATGATTCATTGAATATTCGTAGAACTCCATAAAATCAATATGATAAAATCACAAATAATGATTATTTTTTAAATAGGTTAACATGGGTAATATTTACTTCAAAATGGGCGAACACCCTAAAGCTTTGAAACTTTATAGAATGGCCTTAGACCAAACGCCAACAGCGGAAAAGGATTTAAGGTACGTAAATAAATGATTTATTAATTATAATAATATTTTTTTTATTGAAAGGCATTAAGAACCCAATACACAAGAAAATAAATGAGACTTGAACTTTCCATGTCTCTTTTGGTAAAACAAAATCTCTTCAATGTTATTTAGAATAGGTAAAGTTTATCTTTTGATGGTAAAATAATTGTCCTTTAGGTGTCAAATATATTTTCTTAAATAATTACAGAATGAAAGTGATGCATAATATTGGACTTTTACTTGTGCGTATGGGGAAGTTTCGTGACGCTGTCACGAATTTTCAACACATTATGCACGAGCAAGGAGACTTTCAGACAGGTATTAGATATTTGGATATATGAAATGTTTAATGTTAGTTATTGTCATTTACTTAACTCTTAATTTAGATTTTGTGTACTTTTTTTAAAGGTTTGCATCTGGTATTGTGCTCGGTTGCCCTAGACGACGCTGAAGGTGGCAAGGCTGCTTTCCATGCCATGCTTGACGTAGAACCACCAACGTACCATCACGATATAGCTATTGACGACGTAATTGTTAAAATTTGTATCTTACCGTTGCTTAAGAAAAATAATTATAGAGTTCGAAAAACCAATAAGCTGTAACCATACTAGAAAACACAGAGTCGGTAGACTTCCTCATTAGGCGATGAGACGAAGGTCTAAAGTTCACAAGGAGTTACTTACTACTGCTTCAAGATTTTCCAGTGCAATAATAATAATCAAATAATAAATGTATGACGAAATTGCAATGTAATTAATTGTAACGCACGAAAAATTTGTGCCCATCTATTGTGGCATCTATTTGGCTCGGCAAGAAACACGTTATCATTACACACCATCATCAAGGCATCTAATAATAGTCTCTCATATCAAATCAAATCAAATCAAAATATTCTTTATTCAAATAAACTTGTAAACAAGTGCTTTTGAATCGTCAACTTTACTGCTGGTTCGGAAAGCTGTTCCTGCCGAGAAGAGCCAGCAAGAAACTCGGCGGTTGCTCTTTTAAAAATATAAATCTTAGAACTAGTTACATTTATTTATTACTGTCTTGTACAGGGTAGAAGTGTACCTATATCCACACATGCTTATCATCTAAGTAATCTTCAACAGTATAGTAGGCTTTCTGTATCAGCCTCATTTTAACAGTGTTTTTAAACTGCTGTAATGGCATGACCAAAATTGATTTCGGAATTTTATTATAGAATCTTATACCCAAACCCACAAACGATTTACGTACTTTTGCTAGGCGCAAAGCAGGAGTCGCAAGCTTATGTCGGTTCCTACTTTGTCTATTATATACATCACCTATCGTTTTATAATTCTTTATATTTTTATGTACAAAAATTACGTTATTTAAAATATATACAGAACTGCTGTAACATTCATAGATATATAAAAATGATTACTTTTTAACAGGAAAATGATGCATATGAGTGTGTAGTGCGGGATGTAGTTCGCGGAGACAAGTTGTCGCGATGGTCGCGGTCGGCGGCCGCACTCGCCGAGCGATGCCTCGCGCTAGCGGCCGCGGCACTGATGCGGCCGCACGCGCGGACACACCGCGATGATGACACCGGGAACGTTATTATATTGTTTATAATCCAAACTAATATTATAAAATTCGGAAGTCTTTGTCTGTGTAGCGTAGTGAAATGCCCCCGTCCTGCCTGTTTCAGTCAAAGTAATTTATTATATTGATTAAATAAATTTGATAAACCCTTAAAACAAATAATTTATAGAATTAGGCGTTACTTTGCGGAGATCCATAATACGAAAGTAATAATAAAATTATTTTGCTATAATCCGCGATACAGTAAATAGAAAATATATATAGTGTTTAATGTATAGTGGACTATCAGTATTTTCATACCCGATACGTGCAGGATTCGTAAAAACACATGCACAAACCTCCACCACTTCCACCACAATACACAAGCACTACACAGGTTCACTATCACAAACTCAACAATCGTTTCGCCCCGTAACCGAAGCATCATCAGGAGATAGACTCCACGACAAAATCGCAAAGCTTTGCGATTAAACACTATATATATTTTCTATTTACTGTATCGCGGATTATAGCAAAATAATTTTATTATTACTTTCTTTAAAACAAACATCGAATATACAGGTTTTGATGATGTAAAATTTGATTCTTAAATATTTTATTCTAATAATATTGATAATTTTCGCTTATGCCGTTCTCTTCATGAGCAGGGGTGCGTCTTGGTGCGTGGAAGCTCTTCGTGGGTACTCTGGCGGAAGTGCTGGCGCTCGGCTTGAGCTTGGCAGTGCTTTAGCTGCGCTGCGAAGCGCTGCTGGTGCTGGGTCGAGTTCAGGAGCAGGGCCAATGGCATCCGGAGTTCGAGCGCTGCAGCGTTTAAAAGCTGTTGCAAGAGCACACCCCAACGATCGCGTTTTACGGGCGGAAGCTAACGCTGATGCAGCTTTTGTAGCTTATGCGGTAATTACGTATATAACTGGAATATTTTTTGTTTGATTTTCCGTAATTTTATTATTAACAAACTCATTATGTGTTTGAGTAAATGTTAGGAGTGTATGTCACTCGCATTATCGGTCAAACACATATATGTATATGTACATACATACATACATATATATTTTATGGACTGGCTATGAAAGGGGTACAGAATGTATATATGTGTTCACACCTTGCTCTTGTCATGGGTTCACCAGCTTTACCCCCCATGTGAAGCGTGCGTTATGTTATACTTCAGAAAAAGGAGAAAGGCCTATGTCCAGCAGTTGGATAGTAACAGGCCATTACTTTTATGAATAATTATTACAAATCTATACTGATATATATTGCTGAAAGAGCTGTGATAGCCTAGCGGTGAAACCGTGCGACTCTTTCGAGGGGAACAGGAGTTCAAACCCGGGCAGGACCCAATTAGTTTTTCTATTAAAACTCATGTGTCTAATTGGTAATTACAATTTATCACACGCTTTTCAGTGAAGGAAAACATCGTGAGGAAACCTGCATATCTCTAGAGAATTCTGGATGTATGTGTAACCTACCAATCCGCATTGGAGCAGCGTGGTAGGTCTTAGCTCCAACACTTCTCTCCAGAAACGGAGAGAGGAGGCCTAATCCCAGCAGTGGGATTGTAACAGGCCGCTACTTTATATAAAGCTGAAGAGTTTGTATGTTTGATTGTTTGAACGCGCTAATTAACGAATTCAAAAATTCTTTGAATGTAAGATAGTCCATTTATCGAGGAAGGCTATAGACTATATCACATAACTAAGATGAAAAGGAGAGGAGCAGCAATAAGAAAATTTGCGGAAAAGGCATCATTTAAAGCTTTCCTTGCGTGCGCTAAGCAAACGGTGAAAGTTATTCAATTTTACATTTATTACAAAATTGTTCCCCACTTAAAGTTCTGAATAAAAGTCCGTAACAGCATATGTCTAGCTTTTAAGGTTAACCCGCTTTAACCTTAATTAATATAAGTATTATTGTTTACTCATATAATAAGACTGCAGTCCACGCAAACAAAGTTGCGTTTAAAAGCTAGTAATAATATGTTTCTGGTAATCAGTTAGGTAAGTACTCAGAAGCGCGATCTCTAAGCGAGGCTGCATCTCGCGACGATCCGTACGGCTGTGCGGCGCGCGTTTGTGGAGCACTGGCCGAACTAGCGGCCTCCAAGAATCCATCTCCTCACACTGCAGCGCCCGTAGCCCTCAATGTGGCCAGTCACCTCACCGCCGCCATGCATCTCGATCCTACCGATCTTATTGTGATGCATGATTCAGGTAACAATTAGCGACTCTAAACAATTGTCTCCCAACCTTTTAGTGCCATGCCCCTCCTTGGCCTTTATAAAAATTCTTAGGCACCATACATAACTTTTAACATTTAAAAAAATAAATTGTTCACTTAAGAAACAGAATTCGGTTTTTTTCGCTAAATATGGCACCGAAATCTAGCATTGCACTTAAATAGCCCGGAGCGAAAGGGTATCATTGGTAAACTCGAGCCCCACGTTGGGAAACTAAGGTATTGTGAGTATTGTCTAGTATTCATAGTTGACGTATAAAAACCGGGTAAAATCACGTTTTATTCTATAGGGACAGTCCGACAAGTATCCAGCCAATCCGGAGCTTGTTTTCTTCTAACCCTCCTACTATTTTGGTGGGAGTTAGTTTTAATTTTGCAATAACTTCTGAGACATTATTTTAAATTATATAGTGTAAAAGATTATCATTTGTATTCAAAAACAAATACCCATTCACTGAACTCAGTACACATTATCTACAAGGTGAAGTACGCACATTATTGTAATCCTAGAAGAAACTGTCCTCTGTTTGTTTTTGTCTTCTGTCTGAGTTTGTCTACTACAGAGAGAAATGTACACCTGTAAAGTGAAGAAGTAAAGGCCAGTTAATATCCTACTACTGGCCATAGGGCTCCTTTCTGCGTTTTTGGAGAGAAGCGTTAGGGCTAAGACTTACCACGCTGCTCCAATGCGGATTGTTAGGTTACTCATATCCCCAGAATTCTCTAGAGATATGCGGGTTTCACCGAAAAGTGTGTGATAAATTGCAATTATAATGCACTCAACCATGCGCACACACATGCAACACATCTACACACACATACACACACTTCTCTGGTGACCTTATTATATAGATAATATTGTTAGTAAAATTAAAATCCGTAATTGGCTGTAAGTTAAACTAAGTAATATTTTGTAAATTAATATAAGAGCTGTGGATTTTGTTAAAGTAAATAAATAAATAAATAAATTGACACATAAGTTTTAATAGAAAAACTCATTGGTGCCTTCCCGGGGTTTGAACCCATGATCGTCTCTAGAGAGTCCCACGATCTCACTGCTAGGCTATCACAACTTTGTAAACCTATAAAAGACATTAAATTAAGGTGTCTAACAAAATAATATTATTATTTCAGCTCTCGCACTAGAAATGACAGGGGAAGAAAGTAGTGCAGAAGCTCGATGGCAACGCATACGTAACGCAGCGGGCGCGGGTGCTACTTTGCGTGCGTTGGCGGCAGCGGGACTGGCGCGCATCGCTCGTTCACACGTAGATGACAGTACCGTCAATACCGCCGAACATTGGTAAGTATTTAACTTTGAACCATCAAAATCCATATCTATGACGTCACCATTAGTCACGTTTATGTTAAAGCTGTAATAACGCGATGCAGTTGTTATAATGCGCTGGAATATGTAAATAACGACGACAACTATGAACAACGACAATACAACTATACGTACACTTTACTAGGACTACAGCCTACCTGCGAATCATTTTACGCAATATTTCGACATTACCTAAACTCCCTGTTTTTAGAAATTGATGATTATTTTAATACGCAGATTTTTTTTTTATAAAATATCCTCGTTCATTTACTAAATTTTATGATTTTTCAATGCCTATAATAAAGCTTCGTGTTACGAAACATGTAAAAAAAGCAGGTACCTGAACAAACGGGTTTCTTTTTTATTTGGATGACAGTAGTAATAAAATTTACCGCGGGTTAGAGCAAAATTAGTATTATGAATCTCCGCAAAGTAACGCCTAATTCTATAAATTATTTACTTGGAGGTGAGCAGTTAAAAATCATGTTTAAGGAGTTCCTATTGAGGTCAATTAGCGTATGAAATTCCGTTAACATGACAAAAGTGCATTGAAAATAACCCATTCAATATACTACCGAAATGATTGAAAATAATATTTCCGATACATCAATGGCAATGACTCTATATTTTCAATAAAAAAAGTTTGACATTTTTGATGTTCAAGAGCAATTTCAACGATTAGTACATTATATTGCTGTCTAGAAAAATATTGTTATTTAGCTGGATTCTTTAAAAATCATTTATTATGTAGATAATTTTATAGGTACAGCATGATTGGCAGTTGGGATGCTGGAGTGACGTGTGCACTGGCGCAACTGCACAGCGAGATTGGCGATACGCAAAGTGCGAAACATCACTACCAAGATGTACGTTACAATATATTTCAATCAATTAGATCAACTTTTAACTTTTTATACTTCTTGGAACCCTTCGATCCCATGGTTTTCGAAAAATAATAAATATATGAGACATCTACTAAATATTAATTCCCCTGAATTACTAATTCATTTAATTGTGCACAAAAATAAGTAAGTGGTATATTGAGTAAATCCCCCTTTTGTTATATTTACAAACTAAAAAAGTAACACCTTGCATTATTTTCAAATAATTAATAATAATTAGGTAGAAGCTGTGTGGCCTTGTGACGTAGCTGCCTTACAATGGCTGGCGAGTGAAGCTTCACCAGACCAAGCGCTCCAATACTACCGCCGAGCAGCGCGGTTACAACCTAACAATGTGAGTGTGTGAATGTGTTTTTATTGATAAAACAATTTGTATACCCTCTATTAAATAGTTATTTAAATATATTACATTTTTAAGGTTTGATATAGCAAAAAGAAAATAGAATATTTTAATCATTGATATGGATTTTTGAGAAAAGACGATATCGACAGAAAAGGTGAATTGGAATTTGGGATGAGGAAGGACTTATATAATTACATTAACACAAACCCGCGCACACACTCTCTCATACATATTCACACACATACACTCACTCAGTCACTCGCTCACATACACACACACTTTATTTCTATATACATAAATTATAAGTCTTGGTGGTTGGGCGGGGCACCCAGTAATACGGGCTCTCGCCTAGTACAGGGGCCCTTGCAAATGTATGTATTTTTAAAAGAAATAAAGTATTTTGATTTTTTGATTTTGAGGAAGGGTGAATTTTTTTGGAAAGGGAGTTGGGTGAATGGAAAGCGCAGGAGAAACGTCTAGATAGTAAGGAAAAGATATAATTAATCATATAATGTCTGTTATTGGTATTATCATTCTCCTGACCTTATCCTACTCTCGGTCGGCACAAGATGTTACAAACATGTTATCACATGATTTGGCTACGTATTTTACGACCGGCCGCCTGCCTGACGTTAACTTACCTTAGTCGCCTTTTACGACACCTCGGTGAGAACGGAGGGTGGTCTATTCTATTCTGCCGGATACCACACGGCGTATAATGTCTGTTATTGGTATATTAATTTCAATTCGGCTAATGTATACTCGGACTTCGGAAAGGCTATACTTTTTTCTGCTTATTTTTTTTGTTGTTGTTTTTTATAGCCGGAATGGGGTCTCCTTATTGGGGGCTGTTTACGCGCCAATGGGCGATACCAGGAAGCCTTAACCCTATATAAAAAACTCAATTCAAGATTTCCTGACAACGTTCAATGTAAGCAAACTGCACGAGTTTTTATAATGTAGTTATTATATTAACTAATCTCTTAGAAATTTTATCACAGACATAACAATACTAATAAAAAAACTAAGATTTGGAATAGAACTCACCAAACCAAACTAACCGTTAGATATGGTCAAACAAATGTTTATTGTATTTTTTTTTTTCAAACTGACTGTATGCTGTTAGCCCTAATGGCTTTTACAGCGTCACCGGGCGGGACGGGCGAGCGCAGAAGCATCGCCGAGGTTGCGAAATGCAGGGAGTAGAGCGCAGAAGCTCTACTTAAGTCGGGGAACGCCGTCCTAAGGGTGCCTCCTGTGAGGCCGGACCACGGCTTAGGGCGACGTGTAGTGGAGGACTGATGGTATGACTTAGATTAGTCATTGCGGCGTCGGACGGGTGGCGAGAAGCCACGACCGACCGACGTCAGAAAACTGGGACCTCGTCTTCGCCGGCGAAGACGCTGTGTGTGTGTATTACGTGTATCTGTGTTGGCGATCGTTATTTGATCGTCGGGGTCATACAAGACGCTTTTTGGACGCCTATATTTTCGATGGTCGGACCTAACTGGGATGTAGGTAGAAGCAACTGAAATAAGGGGGTTCGAGTGTATCTCAGATTTCTCGAAGTAAGATTTCGAAAAACGTTTAAAGAGGTGAGTAATGGTAGGGAGATCGAGGTCTCTATGGAGGTCAACGTTCCGCATGAACCACGGACACCCAGTGGCTGTCCGCATAAATCGGTTCTGAAGTCTTTGGAGCCTGAGCAATCTGACCTTTGAAACGTGCGCGAACGCAACGCTCGCATAGGACATTATTGGTCTTATGCAAGTTTTGTAGAGTGTCACTTTGTTGCGGAGCGACATCTTACTTTTCTTGCATAACATCGGATAAAGTCGTCCCATGACATACGCAGCCTTATTGCAGACTATGTGTATGTGCTCGTGGAAGGTCATGGTAGGTTGAAAGGTGACACCTAGGTACTTGACTTTCTGTTGCCAGTGAATCGGTGTATTGTAAAGGGATATTTCCGTAGGTGTGTGCCTGTGTTTATTGTAAACAACCGTTTGATTATTGTCACAAAGATGGAGAATGTGAAAAAATTGAGGGACAGTTATAAAATTTAAGGTAAAACACGCTTGCCGATACGATGCCTTTAATTTTTTCTTCTTGAATTGATTCAATTAATGATTATTAAGTGTATGATTCAGTTTGGAGTTTGTTGTGACGTGTGTGAAATGAAAGAAGTTAGTGATTGTGACATTGAAATTGTGGATACGTTAAAAGTAACTTATCCACAATTTCTAATTTCCTAAGGTAAACGTTGGTAAGATTCCCGTGACGTTGGACAACATGTGTTCGATCATTATCATTGTCCTCGCATTACCCCGCTATACGGGGTCTGCTTTTCCAATCAGGCGGCGCCATTAATCTCTGCAGTAGGCATCTTCTTTGGAAAGTCCCAAATTCCTCGTGTCCCTTTGGACAGTCGTAAGCCAGGTGGTTAGTGGCCTTCCTCTTTCTCTTTTTCCTTAAGGCATTGCTAGACACTTTTACTATGTGATCGTCGGGCCTTCTCATGACGTGACCGTACCATCTTAACCGTGATTCCGTTAGTTTGTTGGTAATGGGTGCCACTTTAAAGGAGCCTCTAATGTATTTATTTGCTATTTTGTCCTTAAGGCGCTGAACAGAGCTGGCGCAAATTCAGATTTCGGCATATAAGCCACGCCCACAATTTCGGCGACGGCGTAGCGACAAAATTAATTTTTTAACACCCATTGGAGGTGTACACTATTTTATCCAAACTTTTTTGTACAATTTATTTACAAAACTTATGTCTAATTAATCTTATAAAACTAAGTATGCTGAAACTATAACTAAACACCTAAAAAAAGACATATTATCAACAAGGAATAGTCACAAAAGGCGGCAGCTAGCGACACACGCCCGTATAGCAGCGCGCCTCAGCGATCACTGTCTATATTCGTAGATGTAAAAGAGAAGCGAGACGATGACTCGTTTCAGTTTTGCTATTTTCTAAAAAATATCTAATTTGAATGAAATATCTTAATTAATTCAAAATTTAAATCTTACATTCTCTTTATATTATAATGATTTATTAGTCTTATTAATTGTACCAATTTTTGTTGATAAATATTAGAGATATTTACGATAAAAGTAAAAATCAGAGGTCTATTTACCAATTTTTTTTATCGAAAAAAAGTATCGTAATCATGTTTTGAAATCTTACATTCTCTCTGAGATATGATGTATATTAACATATATTTTTCTTTTAATCGTCATCCCTATAGCTTTTGTTAAAAACGTGTTTAAAGTCAGCCTATTTGGCTCTGTTCAGCGCCTTAAGAATGACTCCTCCAGACCACCTAAGCATGCGCATTTGGACAACATGTGTTCGATGTTGGCATTAATTTATTTCCTGCAGGTTTGAAACTGATCGTGAAACTATGCGGCGACCAAGGTCTGTCTGAGACGAACGCCTGGAGTCGCGAACTGCAACGTGCGCAGGCGCGACTCAAGCAACAAGAGAGAGGTAAGTACTTACACAATCCTTGAATTTATGCGTTTTAAGTCGTTAAACCAAATAGGCAAACAAGTTTTAATATAGAAATTAATTTGTGCCTGCCAGGTTTTATCCTTTGAGCGCCGAAAGAAACGCGATCTCACCATACCGCTATGCTAGCTCATAGATATGAAACTGTTCAAATAAATATATATTTGACAAAAAAAATCCTGAGTTGATTGATTGACATCTTTTACCTCTAGTGAGTGTGACGTCAGCAGGCAGTGGTTCATCAGGCGCTAGTCAATCTCCCGTACAACAAATTCAAGGTAATTTTCATTACGAATGACAATTTGTTTTCACGTGATCAACTTCAAATGTAATGATGCTTTCTATTTGATGCTATAATTTAAAAGGAGGTTACTTTCCTAAATTCCATAGTACTCGTGTTATTAAGCTGCAATAAAGTGGTACTCGATGTTAATTATAGACGAGACCATATACGTACAGTATATATAATTTTATATAGTTTATCAGGTTTATCTGAAACTATTTCAGATAGAAATATGTAATGACGTTAATTCGTATCAGTGTCGAACTTTGTATATATTGTTTTTGGATCGTGTAATTAAATAAACTTAAAAACCCTACACTAATAATGAATGTTGTTAAATCCTCTGTATTTACTAGTAATTGTTTTTTTATAATACTAGTTGGATGCCAAAAAGAAAAAGATTATCCAGTCTAGTGCATGTTCGAGGCGTGACAATAAATATAACCAGAAATTAAATGAAAAGTAGCACACAGACCTATGATAAACTTAGCCCGTTATTTCTGGTATACTGTGGATCTTTATATATGATATCTTATAATAAAATGCAATGGAATTAAGTTGTATATCAAAGTTATTATAATCCAATTACTGATTAATTAAGGCAATTAATAACGCAATATATATTCCTAATATTATCGTTTTCCTTAAGTGTCTATGATTTCTTATGATAAAACGAGCCCTACAATAAATTCGCGGTAACAGCGATAATTTTGACGAAACAATAAAAGAAAAACAAGTAAGTAGTTTCGTTGAATGCATAATTTTATTTGTAATTCTATTAATATTTATAAACGTTTTCGGCAACAAAAAATCGAACAGTAGGCTACATCGTCGCTTATATCCATATTGTTATAGCTGAATTATAAATTATTGCCATAATGAAACAAGACTTATCAATTTTTTAAAACGTTTTATATCATGTTAATTTGTTAATTGTGTTAAAATTTCGTTTAACCTAATTTTATGTTCGAACATTTGAATGTAATAGTCATCTTACAATTGCTATTCGTTTCGTTCATAAAGCGGTTGACGATTACACCAACGCGGGTACTGTGCCAGATAGACCTTAGATAAAGGGAACTCGATCAAACCAGTATTCTCATTAATATATGTTGTTGTATTGCGGGAGAAAAACAGCAACTGATAACGGAGGTCACAAGTTAGTTCAAACATAATTGTATATGTTCAGACTATGGATAACAAAATTCATTGCCTTCAAATAGGTTTCCTATTGTCCTTTGAACTATTTCTCAATTAGTTAAGATGAGCCAACATAGATCTGTAAAAGCATGTCAAAAAACTTACATCCTAGTAAATTTCCCAGAAAACAAAATTCGAAAATATTACCTACATAAGTAATCTCTAATCACTAGGTATAAAATCTGTAGACCGAAATTAAAGGGCTACTTGATTTTATAACATTCAAGTATCATATCATGCTTCTAGTATGACAAAAAATGATGTTATTAGAAATTTAAATTGACTTATCTAGTTTCCTAAAAATACAAAGGAATACAATGAATTAAGATTAATCTAAAGAAGTGATATTAATCTAAGGTATACATTTGCAATTACAATCAGATTTGACCCAAGTTTATATTAAAATTTTCTACTGTTCTGTAACATAAGTAAATTATTTTCTACTCTTCTTACTCTACCATAATCGTATTATGATTATGGTATAGGTATAGATTATTTAAAAATAACTTAATACGAAAAAGAATGGTTACAGGGATATCTCGTGGTGATAGCGAAACCTCGGCATCAACAGCTGCAATACGAGCGCGCAAGTGAGTGTACAATCACTTTATATTATTATTGATTTAAAAACAAAATGTGTGAATTATGTGCGTGCGTGTGTGTTTTTGTGTGCATGTGCATGTATTATAATTGCGTGTGTGTTGTACCATTTTAATTAGCTAGCCGTGTACAGTCTTTGTTAGACATTTTGCGTTACATTAACTCTACGCCGCAGTTCCGGAGTACTGTATATATTATCCATGATCCGATAGAAAACCAAAAAAACTTTATTTTGTTTATAACCACATACCTCTAACTAACAATCTTACTTTGTACGGACTTTGCAACGTAATGCACAAACACCGCATGTCGCAGCCAGTTAAGAGTTTTTTCAGGCGGAGTAATTGTACAAGACGATTTGAGTAGTTTTATAATTAACAAAATAGAATCTGCTTGTTAGTTAAAAAATAGTATGTACACTTTGACTACATTTCAATAGTTTTTGACACCCTATCCCATCTACTAATGTTCATAGAATAGTGGCGGATTTACCAGAAGCCTGAGTAGAGGCCTAGGGCAGCTGCAAATGTTTGTACCACTAAAATTTAGATTTAATCGATTTGATGTCATTTTCTATCATAAATTTTTGTCAAATCCGTGTCTCTTATAACTCTTCTTCAAGGTATTGTTATCAAGATATGTCTTATTCTTTTATCTTTCTCGGCAAATCTCTTTACATTTCGACAACAACTCAAATAAATTATATAATCTTTATAACTTAATGTTTGTTTGCTTATAAACTAGTAAAAACTGAACAGATTTTTGATATCTTCCATTATTGCAATGCATACTATGCTACATCTTGTCAGAATAAGTCAGTTCATGCTTACTATTTTTTGTTTTCTTACAAACAAAAATCTGCTCATGTTTCAGTCATGTTAACTTTTACTTATCAACTTTAGGAAAATATTTTTAAATTAACCCTCAAAATGTCGTACAATGTGGAGATGTCAGAAACCTATATCCAACGATGGGCGTCCACCTGTTTGATATGACGGCGATGATGTTGTTAAACCTTAGGTTAGAATAGAGAAAAACGCAGTAATTCCACTATCGTCGGGAAACATTTTCATTAACAAATATTAGAATAGAAGTTATGCTGTGTGGTATCCGTCTGGTTAGAAAAGACCAACCTCATTTCTACATAAACGGCGACTAACGTAAGTTGACGTCAGGCAGGCTGCCGGTTGTAAAATACGTAGCCAAATCATATGATAACATGTTTGTAACATGTTGTGCCGACCCCACTTAGAGTGGGATAAGGGCAGGAGAATGTAGGATAGAAGTTCTCATCTACGTTCTTGATAATCTATAAAGTAAAATTTAATAGTAGTTACATAAATATAAAATAATAAATATATAATTGTAATATTCTAATATACTTTTTAGAGTAAAAGTAAAATCTAAATAGAAACATTTTACGTTTTAATTATTCACTAGCGGCCGCCATCGGTAAACTTAGCCTTGATTATGATGTCATGTCTATGCAAGGCGTGTCACGCGATATCAGTGCTAGTCAAGTAAATAACCTGCAACGCAAGTCACTTTTATGTAAACAACAGACCTGTTTGTACTGTTATCTTAAGAATATTATGATAATGAACATTAAAACTTTATTAGAGGGCAAATTTAAGTGAAAATACAGTCACATATTTAGAAGAAACATTGCATTGAATTAATTATTTCGCATTCTTCTTTTGGATACTGTGAATTTTGCTCGTTTCTATCACAAATTTTATCGCAACAATAAACAAAATTAAATCAAATAACAAGCGCAAATATGTCTGTATTTCTCTTCAATAACATATTTTTACCTTTAATTAAGACTTTAAGACCTTTAAGAATCTACGTAAGTATAAGCGAATATGTTGCCATGCAAAATAACACTTGGGTTGTTTCTAATAAAATATACAATATGTTTATTGCATTTTATTACATGGCAATTAAATGAGTGATACTTTTCCTTCTATGCGACATCCCCTACGTCACCTACGTGATATTTTTCTCAAAAATTAAGGTTTCCTTTGTATTCATAATTTGGTGAAATTGCCTCAGGCATATTGATAAGATGTTAAGTTTTAATAAATACTTTTTCGATTATTCATACTAATTATAACCTTATTTATTCAATAAACAATAAACTTTCTAAGCTCAAACTTTAAACTTAACTTGACTTAGTACAAGTAATATAACAGAAACAACTACTTTGCTATAATCCGCACGGGTTAAGTGAATGCATGCAAAGCCAATGTGTATGAAGCAGGCAAAATCGAAAATTGACTTAGTAGTTAAAAGATCTTTTAACTACTAAAGTTTGAGCTATCCATGCTACACCAAATTAACTGAGATTTAGGCAGGATTTGTTAGTCATGCTTTATTAGACAAGCTAGTAGTAAAATGTAAAGCGTAAGCGAACCGTATAATTCGGTACTGAGTAACGGGTGCGCCATCTAGTACCGAGTACCGAATCGTTACTCACGAATGCTATTCGTTACTCGTTACTCGTATCTTTCGTATCCTAATACGTACCTAATCTGTGGTTTGAATGTGTGCTGTCGTTGAATTTAAATGAACCTTACGAAGAACTGTTTGGTTTTTTTATTGTTTATTGAGCCCCTTAAAATAAATATTTTTTAATTATTTGAAATCTCCTTTAAAATTATTTTTTATCATATTTTATGTTAAATTTTGTTTTAAGCGAAACAATATCTATTTTATTCTCACAGTTAAAATAATAAATCCATTGCAAATTCCAGTAGCTTTCGCCTACAATTTACTTGTGCTTTTAATTATTCTACAAATCTAACTTTTTTATTAAATTAAGATTTTGTAAAAAAATACATTAAAAAATTCCCCTTACGCAATGTATGCAAGTAAGTGAGTAGAATATGTCGCGCCGATACCATACCGTACGGGAAAACGACTCGAGACGTTACTTTATATGCTATGGTATCAGGTATCAACGAATAAAGTACCGATACGATAGTAACGAGTACTACTTGTTGTAGTAACGAACACATACGGGTACGCTTTTTGACGTTACTCTTACACCTCTAGTAAAATGCCAACAGTAAATTCAAAATTGGAATTACCTCACTAAACATCGTAATGATATCTACTATTTAACTTTTTTTCTTATACCTATTTCCGCCACACATAAAAGTAATCATGACTAACAATAAAAGTCACATAATATTAAATATTTAACAGTTTTCGTTAATTTATGACGAATGAAGTTTGGTTTACATAAATAATAATGTGCTGAGTTATAGTTATCGTGCGAAGTTATAAACAGAAGACCAATCTGATTTATTTTTATTCTTTAATAATCAGAATGTTTTATGCAAACTTATTTTGGTCGGAACTTATAATTTTTATCATATTCTATCAATCTTTATATTGATACCTTACTTTATAAGAAATCAAATACATTATTTATTAATAGATGTGCATCCTTTAACTATTAAAATTCCTTTTATGTCGATTTTTGGTTAAAAAGAAACACTTGCTATAAGCACTGTGTGTACACTGTGCTAAAAATTAGGATTCCTGACTAGTCATTGTCATTTTAAAGGAATGGTTTCTCCAGTTAAACATCTTTTTAATTTTTTTATCTTCTACAAATCTAGCTTAGTTCATGAATATAGCAGATACGTTCAATTTTGATGTCCAAAATATTCAAAAACGGCGACGCGAATATCGATTTCTAACGAAAGATTTGATAAAAAAAATAATTCATATTTTGGCAATAATGCTACTACCGTTTCAAAATTCAAATTTTGAGAATTCGTAAGAATGAGGAATATTTAAGTGACATAGGGTATACATAAGTTTTTAAATTAATATTTATTTTTCTTAAAACAAATAAAATAATCTAAATAAATGCAAATGTCATTAAAAACAACTTTACTATTGATTTAACATTGTTATCTTTTTCAGGACATCACACGATAGTTTCGCCCACGAATCTATGCAACCGATGATGCGTTCCGTAACGCGTCCCGAAAGCAAGAAGAAACAACTCGAAGAGTTTGATGACGATTTGCCGTTGCCACCGGAATAGTTTTAACATGAGACTACAAATGAGTGACAACACATAAATAAAATAGGCAATTGAATTTTTATAACTTTGCTACTGTAAGAATAAAATTTATAAAAATATTTAAATGTTTGACTTGCCCTGATCTTTATTAGCTATTGGTGGTATTGTGCGGTAAATATTAAAAATTATTCCTTCCTCAACGAATTATTCGGTGTCAATATTATGAACATTCAAACAGCTATCTATAGGTAATAATCGGGCACTACGAAATAATATTTTCTTAATTATTAAGGTATTAAAACAAAATATACCATTAAAAAGATTTTTATTCGAAATAATTTATTATATTAGTAATCTAAAACAGAAATATACAAGGTACTTATCTTTTAACTATCACATTATTTATATAATGTTATTAGAAATATATTTACATAGTTTCAATGTGTACTAATTTAATTAGTGTATGATAATTATAGATATTATAAATTATATTACAAATAATATTATAAGTAGGTAGTGTTATGAACTGTTATATAGGTTTTTTATAACTTACGTTTTATCAGTATCTATTAGCGACTTTACTTAGCATCTCCAGAACAATAGTAATCATAAGGGCTCCTAGTTTTTAATACACATGAAGATGTAAGAAATAAGTAAATACTTATATCACGTCAAAGATACTGAAGATATACGAAAGCACGAATTTAAGTGATAAACGATTTAACGACAATTTTAAACAAATAATAATACTTAAAGTGTTCCTTATAAACAGGTAAATATTTCAATAATCCATTTTTGGCTAACTACTTGATAAATCTTAATTCGTCATAACTTCGGTCAACCTATAGAGTTTTGATTACATATTTAGACAGGTTAACCCGTCAAAAAGTATAATTTTCGAATTTTCATTGTAAATTTAAAAATTTAAAATTTAACAAATTCATAATAAGAAATAAAACAATAAAGGCTATAACAAATCGCGTAAATTTAAAAGCCACTGTATTTTTAAATAATGCGACCTTATTATACCAGAAATAAATAGGAACCATTACTTTAGTAAATTATTTAATAATTGTTCTCTACATAGAGTCTGAAATGAGTAGGGCAGGCCTGTGAGTGTCGCAAAAAATATTAAGCGAGAAGATGTAACTCATATCTTTTTACAGAAGATTTCTGTAGTATAGAGTTCCGTAAACTAACGACTACTTCTATCATATCTTTTTAAATAACGCATAAAAAAACATAGATAATAAGTCTCATTTGCTTTCTCTTTATTGTTGATGTACATATTAGGCTGGCTCCCCTACGCTAGGATAATAACTCCATGATTTCTTATCACAATATTATAGCTATTACTTCGAGTTAAGAACGATGTCGACTACAATTTGAAATATTTTTTTTTATTTAATACAGTTAAAATTGCATGACATAAATATAAAGTATTTTTTTACATTGTGATAACTCTGACAAGTTTTAGTTAGTAAAAATAAATTACGGATCAATAATTTTCTTATTTTTGCACCATAGACAAATAGAAATATAATGAACAGATCCAAAAACACATATAAAAGACATTACATGATCTACGCTAAATTAAATACAACACAAAATGCATAGTTATTTACCATACCTTATAACTTATTATTTTATTTTATACACTGTTGTAATAATACGAAGTCAAGTACACTGGGCTGACTGTCAGATTCAATTTTCGTTGAGCCCACATTTATAACACCATTAGCCGTTTTCTGGTCTACTCTCAGCAATTGTGTGTATTTGTTAAAGTGAAACCAAATCGAAATACCTATTTTTTTCTATGTCAATATATTCATTATGACACTATCGTCGCTACTTGTATCTTTATATACAATACAGAACGTTTTGTAACAAGTAGTATAGTATCCTGCAAAGTTTGATGGAGATCGCCATGTTTTTTTTTAAACTGCCAATGCCAGTTTTTATTCGAGCCGGAATCAAAACCAGACTAAGCCACAGCAACGCATGGCCGGATGGTTAGTATTAAATATGTATGTTACGGCATTTACAAATTCGTCACACATGTATTATATCCACGAGTTCTATGACCTACAAAATTATCTTTGAGAAGGGATGATCTACGTGTCCGTACTGGATAGCGAGAAGCGTGTCCTTTATACGCTGGTAGACTGGTTGCTGTTGCTTCATAGTGGGGATATGTATGTTCTGGTCGACGTAACCAACGTTACTGATCGGCGTCACTAGTACTGCTGTGCCTGCACCAAACATCTCAAGTAACTGCAATTTTACATGAAAAAAAGATTACCGAATTATATGTATATATCCTACTAATATCCTACTAATATTATAAATGCGAAAGTAAATGTGACTATGGATGGATGTTTGTTACTCTTTCACGAAAAAACTGTTAGACGGATTTGGATGAAACTTTACAGTTATATAGGTTATACATCGGAATAACATATAGGCTACAATTTGTAATGATTTTATGTAATATAACGAAACATGTCAATAGAGGCGAAAAAAATCAGGCCTCTGAGAGATATCTCGGCGTACGCTGCCTAAATTATTAGAGTTAAACAAAGATTATGTACCGTAGTATTGTTTATCTTTAATAGTTCTAAATAAAAGTCCGCGACAGCATATATCTATCTTTTATGTGGAGGCCGTTATGACCAAAATTGTGAATCAAATATTTTAATTAAATTAGATACTGTGGCAGAGCAAATTCCTCGCGAGCGAAGCCGCGGGCAAAAACTAGTCATCATATAAGCTCTCGAACATATTAGTATTCATTATTATTAAGAATTTTTATCAAGTATTTCTCATTTTCTTGACTATAATTTCCAAACATCATTCCGCAATATTTTATTTCTTTTGAGAATGGCTTTCGAGACATTAAAGCAGTCAAACTAGGACGCTAACGGCAATCATAGATATGATATATTGTGGGATGTGTTATATATATTTAATATTTGATAATTGCAAATATGAATTTATACAAGCTGAACACGCAACGTTCGTTTGCGTCAACTTTAAACGCATGTTTCCTTGATCTCGAAGACAAAAATATTTTTTTAACCCATAAATTATGCCCAAAGTATGATCTTTAATTTTACCTAATTTAATTAATATAATTCTAGCTGATTGACTAATCAGATAGACTAATGACACACTTTAGCATTTATAAGTATATTTATATATATGTACTCAGACTTAACCAGACTTATCAACGTAATTGCATTAATACGCTACTGATATCAGTATCGTATGACACTTGTTTTTGTCGGTCGAACAACAGGAAAAATAAATAATAGATGGCTTGGAAAGATAGTCTTTTTTATTGATGGCGTAGATGTAATGGAATATATATATTAAATATCTTTGCCCTATAGTTTTACCGGATTCAATTCTAGTACATGACCAAAATTAAATGATAAATAATCATAACTTTTAGTTTTGAGTTGTTTTTTATCAGTGTCACAAAATTTTTCGCGAATTGAAATTTTAAACATAATAGTAGTTATTGTGAGTTAAATACAAGAGATAGAGACATGCTCTCGCGGACTTTTTTTAGATCTACAATTGTTCAGGTATTAGCGTATCTCCGCTAGTTTACGAGGTGCATGCGAGTAAAGCTAGTGCAGGTGGATTTTTATTTTAATTTATAACCGTGTGATCTCTTCAGCAAAATTTACATAAAACAATAATTACCTTTCTCTAATACCCTATTTAGATAGGGTATTAGAGAAACCTAATACCCTATTTAGATTGGGTATTAGAGAAAGGGAGACATTCAGGGAGAATTGAACTATATTTTGTATAAAAACCCGACCAGTAGATTTCGAGAAAATCGATGACACACAAACATACAGCCATACAACTTTTGGAGACTTTATTTTATATTAAATTTAGAAGATATGATTTTCCACCGGTTCTATCGTTCACGCTAAGAACCTTATCTGTTGTATGTTTCAGCCAACATTTCCTGGTTTAGCAATTACTAAACTGGTTACATAAACCGGTTTAGGTCGACTAATGAAACGGCCTTTAGCCTTGATATTATCACATGTTTTAGGAATATTTATTATACTAACGAGTGATAACCTAACAATACTTACGCGCCCTTCGTTGTTGAGTTGAATCAATCGATCCATTGTCAACATCTCTTCTTTGACAGTCAAGTCCTCCCATTGACTTCCTAACTCAAGTATCGACCGGCGTGTAACTCCAGGTAAAATGAGCCCGTTCAACGGAGGAGTGCTCAATTGTTTATCTGAAAAATACATATTGCTGTATAATACAGAGAGCCGTGATAGTTCCGCGCTGAAGCGATTCTTTTGAGAAGGTCACGGATTCAAACACCGGGCAGGCACCAATGAGTGTTTCTACGCGCCTAATAAATATTTCCAATATGTCACACGCTTTTCGTCGAAGGAAAACATCGTGACGAAACTTGCATATCTCTAGGGAATTCTGTGTATATGTGTAACCTATCTATATACAGGGTTTTACCTCCGTCCTTACTCTCCAAAAACGGAGAGAGTAGGCCCAACTGTGATATCGTTACACGCCGTTACTTTACTACTTTATAAAAATGAAGTTTCGGTGATGCGAGCGACGCCGATTATTGCCTCATATATGAGACGAGAATTTACCGGTCATGGGTCAGAGAGTTATCGTAACGATAAGTACACAACGCACGAACATCAACTCGTACTTGGATATAATTGCTTGTCGGGCCGTTGTAGGAAATATTTTAAATGTTCTACATAACAGCACATGTAATTATATAAAGTTAAAATTCGTTAATTTCATTAAGACAATAAAAAAAGGAAAATAAACGTATATAAGTGTTGGACAAAGCCCATATTTCTTCTATAGGTACATAGAAGGGTTGAAGCTCGGACTTACCAAACTGTCCGCATGCCGATTCCTAAAACATTCAAGTGTCCTCAGGATGTATTTATTTACACTTCAACTTTAAAATTTACAACATTGAAAGTAAAAAAAATTCTCGAAATAAGCCTAAAGTTTGAAGTTCACTGAGTTTAATCTTAGCCTACATGTATAGCACAATATATAAAAAACTTGTATTATTATACAAGTAAGAGGTTAAAACATAAGAATGTCATTATTAAAGGTAAAGACTATTAGCGTGCTTACAGAGGTTAGGATAACATAATCAGGATGTTTTGGAAATCAGTATATATCTGTCTCTCTTTTTTAAGTGTGATTAGACAGCGATAATTATACGAGTTTCACCTTCCCTCTAAATATAATGTTAATTAGGTGATTAGGTCCATCAGTCTAAACCGCTGGCTTTAATTTAATTAAATATATTTACTTTGCAATAACACTCAGTCAAAATACATTTAAATATTCTCATTATTACCTCCATGTTCATTGATGTACACTATGAAAATATTCATCGCCCCAACTTCAGTAAGCTCTTTGTCTGGTCCAAATAACCATAATACTTGTTGATGTCCTAACTTAGCCGCTCGAGACGTGACCTCTGTAATAAAAGATAATATAATAATAATAACTGTCCCAGTAAGATATATGTAGACCCCACACTAATTTTTAAACGACAAGGAACGCTAATAAGGTGGTTATACGATATAAAAAGCAATTTATTAGCAAACGTTTTATAAATGACGCAGAAACGTAATGCTGTAATTTTTTTATATCTACTTTCCACGAGTCACATTAGATTGTTAGAGTTACGTTATCTCAAATTGCCAACAAAATACTTTATGAGCTGTAATTTCTATTTTATAATTCAATCTTATATAATTTAATCTGTCATATCGAGCCTTAATTGCTTTGTATATTTTTAATAATATAGATACAAATGGATATTTATTTTAAGTTTAAAGTGAAAATATTTGTCTCGAGTTATCACATAACTGATTATGAATATTGTTTATGCGTTGTAATCTAGGGGACGATTACATAACGCACTCGAAATATAAATTAAATTAACAACGCTTTCTAGTATCGAAAGCGGTAGAATTTAAATTCTAATATGAGTCCAATAACCTATTGATCGAAGCACAAAACAATCTTAATATCATTTATAATAGAATGAGACTTTCTAAAAGCCAGTGTTTTTCAATTTGTTAAAACTAGTTTATATTACTTCCCAACTAGAAAATGCTAATGTACTACTATAGTATAATATTTAATGCATAGAAACGGTTTCAAGTCACGTTTGAGTCTATCAATTCCGCCCATACGGGGCCCATACTTATGAGCTCTTTATAATTCGTTATTGCGGCGGGTACACACACCCACGCGAGAGTTGACTCGATGGCCTGAGACGTGAGTATAGCAAGTTTCTATATATAAACTATGAATACTATTCACGATAGTTTAAGTTCAGAATATTAGTCACCTATAGTTGGGCCGTAGTTTGAGCCAACTTTTCTGTTTCCGACGCCACCAGGAAACGCACGAACTACGCTGGGATCCGCGTAGATCGACACCGCTCCATCGTCACCAGTCTTATAATATGCGCTTACTGGGCTCATGATCACGAACAGCAAAGCTGAATCCGGTTCCATTACGCCAAAAGTTGCCTTCGAATACACAATTCAAATGCAATAAAATGTACTTTTAAGTTGATTACATCATTCTACTGTCCTTAACCAACTCTAAATGGGATCAGCACAACATTTCTCTGCCAACTTTCTCTTCGTCAACTCTGGCGCTACTCCTTTTACATGCATGTCATACTTCACACAATCCAACTTACTCTTTTTAGGCATCCCTCTAGTCACATATCCACAATTTTAAGTTGATAACATTAAACAATAAAAAAGGATATTATCTCACTATAATTTACGATGGAAAAAAAAGTAATGCTCAACGTAGAGGGCACTGTTGCAATACCTATATTATAAATAATAAGAATCTTCATAAATTGTTTTTGGATAAACCAAATGAAAGGCAAACAAAATAATAATAATACTATATATAGTATTATTATTATCTTGAATGTATACTCGGAAACGTGTCTATGACATCATTTTATTACAATTGAACCTGAAATTCTAGAAGCAGAAAGGTATATGCCTACATTTCTTAAATTTGTGTTCCCGCAATGGGCGTTGTCTCCTTATCTTAATTGCAAAACAAATTTTAACTAAATAACGTCTTGATAAAGTTGATAATAAAATTTATAATTGTTTACAAAGTTTTTTCTTGGATATGTCCAAACAAACATTACGAAGGACGTTTGCCAAATTAACATTTTAACTATCTCACTGATTCAATTCTTCATTCAGGTTTGTTACAAGATTATTAGATAATTTTATCATAATTAAATAAGTATTATGTAAGAAATCTTTAACAATGCAATCTTGTGTATGTGTGTGTTTCAGTGTAGTGAAATGGCATAAATTTTTTTATTAAGGCAACTCCAAAAAGAAAATTCGCTCGTCTAGATCGCAATGAACAAAACAGTAATTAAATTAACCGAGACAAATTTTCCAATTCATTTTGTTTCTTTTTCATCTCTTTCAGTTAAAAAAATTATTTATTGGGTGCGTTTATTATTGCGATTTTGACGTGATTATGACAAAACGTCCCATTGTATAAGACATTGTGTGAAATAAAAAAAATGCATCACATAAAAGCAGAGCAGCGGCAGTTTCTTAGTTATTAAAATAATCTTAGATCAACAATCAAGACGTTTAAAAGATTTGTCATTAATTATCTGTAATTCAAACATACTTACAGAAGTGATAACAATTTACTGATGAAATAAAGGAATTTTGAGGCGTCACTTTTTATCAGAGTTTAAGAATAACGGCGTAATAAAAACGTTACGGCGTAGTAATGTGTAGAACTAACATCAATCAATCACTAGATTTTAGATTATATAAAGATTTTTTTTAAGTTGTGCGTAACCGAAATTTATTGAACAACACTCTAATGCCCTTTTCATATTAAAGAACAATATATCATAGGATAATCCTGTTTTATAGACCTAGAGAAAAAATCCACTGAGGATATATATATTACTATACATATTTCTAATCTAAATTGTGACGTATAATGCGGAAATCATATTTTTTTTAAACGGATACAGTGTTATCGTTTTAAGAGATTAGCTAGTTATAGTATGTCATGCCTAACTTTATAATTCCTTACACTAATACATAACAATTTAAATAATCATCGAAAATAAATTCAAGTTCACACCGATTACGAAACTCGTTTGATGCTACCGCGCGCCGCGCCTCTTTCCGGCACCTGTGCAACCGTCGTCTCCACCGGCACAGATCGGTCTTTACTACTTATGAATAAATAAAAACGATGATAACGATGTAATTTACTTAAGTAAACGTAGTAAGATATGTGATTTCCATTTTCTCATTCTGGCTGGATAAAGACGACTGTTTCACTAGGAAATGTAAATATAATCATAGCTTACTTTCAGTAACACTAAACTATGGAAACGGTCCGCATATAAATATGGTAGCATTAGACAATTAAAATATGTAAGAATAAATAAGGTAAGAAAATTATTGTAAAAAATTTTGGCGAATTAAATTAATTAATCAATTTAATGTATTAAAATTCTTATATGGCATATTAGATGTTTGAACGAAAGACATTATACTATAGTAAGTACAGGAAGGATAATTGATCAATCCATTAATTTATTTTAAGTTTTGATATCCCTCAAGTACATATGAAAATCGTTTGATGATGATAAAATTATTTGCTATACTTATCATTTACCTCAGTTCCTATTAAGGTAGGTCGTACGTAGAGGGTCGAGTTTTGAGAGTGCGGAACCCACTCCTGGTCTATCTGTATAAGTCGTGCTACGCAATTGATTAATTCTTCTCCATCAAACATTGGTAGACCGGACCTCTGTGCAGCTAAATTCATTCTTTCCATGTTTAAATCTGGCCTAAATAATCGTAACTTGTCGTCGACTCCTCTATATGCTTTTAAACCTTCGAACAGCTGCAAAATCCAACAAATATGAACTTATTCAAAAAAGTAGTTTCAGAACAAAGTAAAATCGTTCAAAAATACATCTTCCTTTAAAGAAAATCCTTCATTTTCCATCAAAACTCGAATTGTCTAGGCATAAATTAATAATTTTATAAATGCGAAAGTTGATCTGTCTGTTTGGCTTTCACAACTTTTCCGGTGGAGCAAAATCGCCATAATTAAAGTTTTCATACCGGAGTATATAGGAAAAAGAAATAACGATTTTATTTTGCGAACAGAGAAAAAACACATATTTAATTATTGAAGGTACTAGCCGTGAATGAAGTCGCGAAGTCGAAGTCTATCTTAAAACGTTAACATCTGCTTAGTCTTCAATTTTTTCGTATGTTGTTATATGTGTTCGTATTTTATAATGCATTATAGTGATTATTAACAATTGCTTATACTGTTACTTCGATGTGTTATAAAAATATAAACTTATTAAGTACTGTTTCGTAGTGTAATCTCAAGTGTAAAATATATTATATGTGTTATTTTTAGATGGCGCAACAACAACGTTGTGAGTTCACAGGTTCACATAAAACATATAACAATAAATTAATGTTTCTAGAAAATGAGTTTGCGATTGCAAAAAACAAGTACTAATACTTTCGTTAAGGTAAAAACTAGTGGCGATATACCTGTATAGCATAATGTAGAGCTTTTGCTGCTGGATGTATGGTAAGGTATTCGAATGGCACAATTTCTGGTTTCTGCCAGCCACCGAGTGCTTTATGATATTGAATTTTAAGCATGTGGTCGGTAAAATATTTTCCGAAACCTAAAGCGCTTGCATCTGGTTTTGGTTGTAGTTGATACGGTGCTGCTAATCTAACTTGGAGGTCCTTATACTGCAAAGAAAATTGTTTAACATAAATAGTCTTATAAATAGCATATTATTTAATTATGCGCATTGTGTGCTGGGCTAACATATTTTAAGCTTAATCTTTAAAATAGATCATGAAAGGGAAAACCGCCAAATGATTTGATTTTTTAGTACAAAAAATTCAATATAATATTCATTGAATGTTTGATTACGTTATTTTATTTAAAATTAACCTACCAAAAGACTAGTTTGGGTCATGTCGGTTAATGCTTAATTGAAATAAGCAAATAAACGCTTTGCAGCAAAGGAAATCATCGTGACAAAACCTACATAACCGTAGAGAATTCTGAGATATTTGAAATTTGAGAATCATCAATGTAGTGGGTGTAAGCTCCAAGCATTCTTCAAGCCTTTGGCGAACAGCCAGATACTTACTGCTTCATTAAGTTTATTAAGATTATTAGAAACGCAAAATATGAAATAAAAGCATAAAAACTAGGAGTTTCAAATAAAATCATCAAATGTTAAAAAAAATTTCATACCTATCTTTTGTCCATAGTAAAATTAATTATACCTTAAAAGAAAATTCAGGCGCTGTTTGTGGTTGAGGTTTAGTCTGGGGGACTGTAATTGTCTCTGGTTCCACTTGTGTGCTTTCTTCTAACTCTTTGTACCTCAATAAAGAACTGCAGCATCTTATTGTCTGCATCTTGTGTTGGTTTTCGTAAATCCATTTTACTAATATCTGGAACGTAGATAAGTTCAACATGTTTCCGTGCTTAATATCATTTTGCTACTGCCGTAAATTCTTTTCATGTTTACGATCATGGAATCATAGAGATATTAAACTACTAGTTGGGGTAGTAATAATAGAACTATAACTGAGGGTGTGGCAACAAATTATAAAACAGAAAGGATGAAACTTATATACTTATCTTTATCTAATCACACATAAAAAAAGAGAGGTAAATAAGTCTCATTTGCTGTCTCTTTATTTTCACACATTTTGAGCAGTCTTCACTATTCTATAATTATACTATGCATATAGTAGTTTTCAAGGATTTCCTACTAATATCATTACATCTCTATAGGGGACTTCAAGAATAAAAATGAAAGAAAAATCAATATATGGGTTGGTGTTGTTCAAAAACAATAAAAGATTGTTTTTTCAACCATTCTAACAAACAGCTTTGAAGGAAAACAATTTTCTTTCTTAATTATTGATAAGACTAATGACTTTCCTGTTTAATTCGACAACATAAAAAATACCATTAAATAATTAATTATTTTAAGTGAACCGCAAATAAAAGTACGTTAGTCTTTATAAATGCAGTAAGCGCTTTAAAGCATTTTCACGACTCGTTAATAACTTGAAATGTAAATTGATGTGTATTGAAATATTTTATCATGTTAATTAATGCACCAAATTTATTATAAATACTTCAAGAATGTATGTTTGTAATAGCGAATGTAAAGTTCATTTAAACTATCTTGAGTAGTATTCATAGTTAACGTGTAGACACCGACTGTACTCACGTCCCAGGCACCCACGAGTCGCGCCCAGCGAGATGCTGCTCGCAGTTCCCGTCGCCATAACGTTACGTAACGAATAAGTGCCCCGCATCGGCTCAAACTGGTCGGGCTAACCCGATAAAATTAGACGTGAGTATAGCCGGTGTCTACACATTAACAATGTAACGTTCACTTGGAATTCTCAAATATTCTGTTATAAATAGATCACGTGACTGATATCAATACTTATTATAAGTGCGAATATCTGTCTATCTATCTGTCTGACTTGTAGCATCTTTGGCACAATTAAAGTTTATACACCGGGGTGACATATAGGATAAAAAATGGTTCTCTTTCGAGAACAGAAATAAAACAATTTCCATTAATGAGGATACTTAAACATTTAAGATGACGCCAACTAAGTCGTGGATACCACTAATAGTTAATGCCGCCGTGTGGTATCGGGCTGGGTAGAATAGACCACCCTCATTTCTAACCCAGGTATCGTAAAAGGCAACTAAGGTAAGTTGACGTCAGGCAGGCGGCCGGTTGTAAAATACGTAGCCAAATCACGTGACAACATGTTTGTAACATGTTGAGCCGACCCCACTTAGACCGGGATACGGAGGATGATGACTACTAATAGTTAATGATTAATAAAAAATCTCATATAATGACTTATTCATTTACAATTGAGAGTTAGAAGCTCGACCAGACATTGCTAAATTAATTAAGTCGATAAATTTTGTACCGAATATTCGTTTACTTGTTATCACTTGTTTTTCACAAAGTAATTAGACTTAGAAGAAATCTTGTGAATTTGGAACTGAAACTGACTCTTTGCTCTCTTGAAAAGAAAGAATTATACATAGCCTAGCTTGGACGTATGCCTTATCTAATATATTTCTTACTTAACACTTAAAAGTAATCGTGAACTGTAATTTTCTTTCGTTAGAGGGTTTAAACATTTGTATTACTAAATACCTATCTAATATTTTAAACAACTACTTTAGGTAGAACAATGTTGAATGTTAACTGAATAAACTGTGACGTTACTCTTACTTTGTAGTCAAATATTACAAATTAGAATTTTAAATCATGTGTGAAATTTTAAATCATTGCTACATTTGTAACATTCAGGAACAATTGTTCTAAAATATTTATATAATAGTGGTTCCTTCGGTTGCCCCATCGTAAGGGTTTGATATGTTTAACAATTTTATTCTTGGAGTTGATCATTGATACTTTTTATTGATTATATAAATTCTTTATAGTATAAGGCTTTTTAATAATTCTTGAAAAGTTATGCAATATGAATAACCGCACTAAAAACCTTTTAAGTAGTATAAAGAAAAAAAGAAGATTGTAATAGGAAATTATTATTTTGAAAAGATTTTTATTTTTCGTTACCCAATTCGTTCTATTAAATGCATGTAAGATTCTTCCCTAAACTATAAATGTTTCCTTAGTTTTAGTGGTTCATTTATTCATCTTCATTCTGCCCCTATCCCACTCTGAGTGGGGTCGGCACAAAATTTTGTAACATGATTCAGCTACGTATTTTACGACCGGCCGCCTGCCTGACGTCAACTTACCTTAGTCGTATTCTACGACCCCTCGGTAAGAAAGAGGGTGGGCTATTCTACTCAACCGGATACCACACTGTGGGTCAACTTAGCTTAGTCGCCTTTTACGACACCTCGGTAAAAAATAAGGGCGGTCTATTCTACTCAACCGAATACCACACGTCGGGTCGAATTACCTTAGCCGCCTTTTACGAAACCTCGGTAAATGAAGGTGGCCTATTCTACTCAGCGGTATATATACCACACGCCTGGATACAAATGGTGGTTCATTTATTATTAATAAAAAATATTATTATGTGCAATATGTAAAATATTATTAGTATAATAAAAAAAGATTAACCCTAAAAAGTTAATCTTGTTTTTATTTACTTTTAAATTATTTTTTCAGAATCTATAAGATACCTATTTGGTACAACGCAGTGTAGCGAGGATATTATCGTAATTTTTTTTATCTACTACTAAACCTTAAGAAACACCTATATCTGAAGTTGATCTAATAGTAAACTCTACTCCAACTGTAAGTTGTCCAACTGTGTAGTTCTACGCACCACATGGGCGCCGACAGTATTATTTTAGGGTGGATCTCTTCATACACATACTATTAACACGTCGTTCGCTAAATTCAGACGAGCACATAGGCAGGCCCATCGTGGTCCATGGTGCAATGCACCTGGGCCGCTGATGACAAAATCTTGTAGTACTCATCAATGACTTTGCTGAGCCGCCCTGAAGTTGTTGAAGTTATATTTCTTTGGTTTTTATATTTTTTAACCGCTGTGTCTTTTATGAATGTATTGGTGGGGGGGTGGTTGGCGTTGCTAGAGCATTTATTGCTCCGGACGCCTGTTGTGATTAAGATGGGCGTGCACATAGTATAGCATACTACCGAATGGGAATAAAGAATCAATCGTATGAAAATATGTAATTTTTCTATGTACTTTCTTTACTATGTAACACCATTAAACCCCGCTGCCGGCGCCCATGTGCCGTGGACGAATATCTATCCCAGTAAACAATAAACAGGAAATACATCTTTGGCTCTTTATCACATTAAACCTTGGACTACAAATTTGTTAAAACTTAAAATGATTTTTCTAAAGCTTTTCGCTTTTAGTGATTTGAGTTAATTTTGGACAAGATTCGGTAGGCTTTTTTTAACTCTTAACTCTATCCACACAATAGATTACTTTTTTAAGCTCTATTGAAAATGATTTCTTCATTATTTATTTATTTTTGTAATAAATAATTTAACAAAAAGATTTTCCGGATCTTTTGTATGGTACTTAGTATAAAAAATTGCATATAAATGATCATTTCATACCTTGCTACGACGAATAGGCATTTTTTAAAAATCACTATAAAAGAACACCAAAACTATCACTACAGATTGTAATCTAAACACCAGTGAACGTTAAAATTTTTATGCACGTAACTTTGTTACACTGTTAAAATATCTATATTCATCTGTTGTTTCCAGTTAACTGACTTGACTGATCCACGGCGCTAATATTTAAAGAGCAAAAGATAAGATTGTGTTTTGACCTCTGACGCCATTCACAACACAAACTATAAGACGAATTGATAACACTGTAAAACTCATCAAAATAATGATTACGCACAACTTATTTATTCAAGGGGACAATGTGCGCACAAATGTTCAGTAAACCGCGGTTAACTCGACTGCGTAGGTCCTGAAAGTAAAACTGAGGGGTCAAGTGAAATAACTTTGTTAGGTCACCGACTAACCATGTTCGTATATACTTTAATGAATATGTTAATATCATCGATTAAATAACGTGTGGAAAATAGATTTGTATAGCACTTTTAGCCTCAATGTCTTCAAGATCAATATAAGAAAGCGTCAACACTATATTGTCTTTTAATTAAAAAAAATAACCCGTGCAAAATTTTGCCTCGCCATAACTATAACTCGCGTTTTATGTTTGCAGTAAGTTTTAATGTTATTTCCTAAATAAATTAAGGTTTTTAATCCTCCTATTTGTATTAACTCGAAACTTTTCTAAGAGTCGAATCCCATGGGACAACAAATACATATATATACAGCGCGTATATATGTATAAAAAACTACAGCCTGAGCTCAGGCATGTTCATGTGTCTTTTAATGTTATTTACAAAACGTGTGTAGATAGGTATAGATCGGTAGGTGTAGGAGCATGTTGTGACTACTTGCATTAATTCTTGTAGATCTGTTGAATTATTAACCACTAGCTGTGCCTGAGGCTTCGCCCGCGTCGAAATCAGTTGTCACAAAAAAATCTGAATTGAAATTTTGAACATAAAAGTAGTTATTGTGAGTTAACCGTAAGAGATAGAAACATGCTATCGCGGACTTTTTTGTAGTATTTTTATAGATCTATAATTCTCTACTACATTATTTTAGCGTAACTCTGCTGGTTTACGCAGCGCACGCGACAAAAGCTCCCAGCAAGCAAGTTTTTTAACAAGTGCTCAATCCGTTCAACACAATTTAACTAAGTATTGCAATATCTTTTAGTGAAACCGTACTAAAATCCGTTCAGTAGATTTTGAGAAAATCGATTACATACAGACAGACAGCTTATGGGACTTTGTTTTATAATAAGTATAGATATGGTGGCATACACCGTTAACACCGTTTGGCCCACTAGTATGAGTCGTGAAATTACTGAACGCGTAATGCTAATCTATGATTCTAAAACCTTACCAATAAACAAGGATATCACTATTTTTTTTTAGACAAGATTTGTCTTTAGAATAAAATTATTAAATCCAGTTATTTTTCTATGTGAGTGCATCACAATTGCAGACCTCTATCATTTTATTTTTTTTATAATTAAATAATAGTGATAATAATAATAATAAAATAATAATAATAACAATTGTTGTTACCCTACAAAGATTTTAGTCTTCATTATACATTTTAAAAATATTTTCTTCATCTAATTGGTAATTGTAATTGGTTGTTATTGTGTTTTATATATTCTTCATGCCAATTTAAAACACATGCTATTTGCAGACTATGATTTTATAATAGTCTGCATATTTGTATAAAATAATAAAAAAAAAATACAAAACATTAGGTTTGAAATAAATATATTAACAACAATTCTAATATTTTTATAATTCTAATAATACTAATCTGAATAACTTGTAATACTCAAAAAAGAGGTGGCTGAGAAAGAACTATTCTTTCTTCATTTTTAGCATGTTTCTTTAATAAATTCATAATTTCATTCTCAAACTCATTTGGAGTTGGCTTTTTTTCTACTATCCAATAATATATATCCCAGTCATTACTTGGAGAATTGATTAAACGGTCATACATCATTGTTTGCTCTTCTGTAAAGCCATTTAAATATTTCTTGGCAAAGGTACTCAGAAGTAAATCATTCTCTAACATTCCTCTTTTACGAGATTGATAGTGTAACCTGCAAATATACAATAAAAGAAAGCAAATGTAATAGTGATAAAATAATATGTATGTAAGCAAATGAACACTTAAAAATAGACTGTATGTTATATTAAATAAAAGCCAAATCATAAATTATATCTTTTTAAAAACTTGTGCAGTCATCAATCAAAGTATTTCAAGTCAATATCCTCATTTCTATTATCACCATCTTATAGTGAATTCTTCAGATGAACTAGAAGTATTAGTATTTTTTTCCGGTTAACCCAATAAGTTAAATGCTAAGTTTAGTGATTCTTAGCAAGAAAATTTGATCTGAAATAAAATCTAAGGCTAAAGCATGCTACTTATATCTGCACTGGTAATTGTTATGGTAACACCAAGGCAAAACATGGCCTGAATTACCAGCAAAAATTCTACTGTCAACCTCAAAGATAAATATAGCAACAATTTAACATACGAGTTATTATAAATAAAATGGAGAAGCCATAAGCAGGCCTGAGTGCCGGTATACAACAAAATAATCAGAGAAAGGAGATGAGAGACCCATATTTATTGTTGTCTTTTTCTTTTTCAACAGATGGACATCCAATGCCAGACATAAGTCTCTTTAAGGGATAACTACACCCTATGATCTTGTGCCACTTGGATCCAGCAGCTCTCTGTGAGCTTTATGAGGTTGTCAATCCACCTTGTTGGGATTAACTGACACTGCATTTTTCGGTGTGAGATAGCCAACTAGCACATTAGGATTTCAACTCCCAATGGTTCTACATACTACATGTCTTTGCCTAATCACATATAAAAAAGAGAGACAGATAAGTAGTTGCTTTTATATATTTGATGGACACTTTTTATTCTGGCTCCTCTACTCTATTATATAACTATAGAATGACCAGAGCCAGAAGATATCACTGACTAATCTCATATTAAATGAATACACTTCATCTTAATTTCAATGAATAGACATCCACTGCTTGGCACAATTATGGATTTCTATACAACAAGATTTTGTGGATGTAGGGACCGTTTAATTAAAGCTTTTATAGACAATCAAACGATCCATCCATCAAACAATCAATCCATGTAGTTACGATTAATGGTGTCCCATCCATACAGCATTATAATATTAGAATTATATTATTTCTACTTTTCTGCACAATAACATTTACCTGGCCTTTCTGTCCTCTAATGTTTGTGGCTTATCCACATTATATACAGGAATTTCCATAGACGTGGTATTTACATATTTTATAATATCCTTAGAAAACCCAGCGGCTTGAATGTTGTATGCAGCGTTTACAGTCCGAATCTGATTCAATTAATATATTGTTACAATTTATATTAGTTACAATTTGATAATATGATTAGTGTTAGAATATATTCTACAATTTTATTCATGCACTCACCAGCTGTCGGCATAACATTTCGATCAAAAATTATAAGAGATAATATTTTCGATTAAAAATGAATATGTAATAATCTATAAAATTACCCCTCAGTGGAACTTAAGAAAATATGGCGTATTACGTCAATAAAAAAGAAAGGTCAATGCCAGTATAGTATGATTTGACGATCTCTATGAGAAAATCCTAGAAAGCGGTCAACAACAAACTTTCCAGAAATTTTCTTTGTGTACAATAGGGATGTAAAAAAATTATCGATTAAAAAAATCGTAGTCCATCGTATCTTTTTTGTTATTTTTTTATTGTTTTTGTTTATTAAAGAAGATATGCGTTGTTGGCTTTAATCTATGTAGCTTTAATCACATTTCAATTGAATTTTGCAAACAGTGCATACTGCATAAATGTTATTTTCTAATCGTATGAGTCGTCTTTAATTAGTCGTTGTTCTAATTAATTATTAATATGCAAAAAAAATATTTAATAGTTAAAATAGATTATTAATCTTCGATCAATAAATTCCAGTTAATCTATTTTTTTACAAATCGATTATTTAGTAATCGATTTCTTCAATTCCAAGTTACACCATACTCCCTAGTGTGCCGACAGTTGTAACAGCCCCGAGTAACATATAACTGACCAAAAGAAGACCGAAGAAAACCAAGAGCAAGGATTTATTGATCTTCCTTCGTTAAATTTAATGACTTTCAAGCAAGACGTAAATTTCATGGAGTAAAAATTAATGAAAATACTTTAAAGCTAGATTCACACTATAATGCCGTTCTCGGTCTCGATCGATCTCGATCCATTTTCGGTTCGCTCAAATCCCGCAGTGTACACTACTCGATACTGTTCTAGGTTTGGTCTCGATCCATGGTCAACATAGGTCGTTTTCGTAAATAGACGATAATTTAAGTAAAAGTAAATTTTTTCCTTAAAGAATTAGCAAAAATAGCTATCATTTTGAATGAAAAGTTAAAAAAAAATTACCGAAAATTCTCAATTCGCAATTTCTGACGAGGAAAACTGACGGTTGTCTGAGGTAAGTAATAAAATATAATATTGTATAAAATTTATAATATATTGAGAATATTAGAATCGTTTACATAAAAATAATATTAATATATAATATTGGCATATGATGTCGAAGGTCGCGAGTTTTGGTCATATATGTCTCTCTCTTATTATCAAATAGACTTTCACTGCTGGACAAAGGTGTCTTCCAAGGCCTTCCACGCTACAGGATCTCACATGGGGGGCACCGGAATACGAGAGACTACAACATCCATCGGTTCTTCGAAATGTGCCCCACCCATTCCCTCTTCAGCTTTGCGACCCGTTGAGCTATGTTCGTCACTTTGGTCCTTCTACGGATCTCCTCATTTATGATTTGATCACCTAGAGATCATAATATGTATGTTGCAGTAGAAAATGGTTTAAGTGCCAGAGATTAATGGAAAAAATTGTCCACATGGTGTGCTGTAAGTTCTCTTTAATAATTTTGTAAAGTATACAATTTTTTTGCATAATTTCACGATTTATTACCAGCCATAATTTTTTATTTAATTTATGTAATTTAAATACGATACACTCGCGGCGCGACTGATGAGTGCGGTTGAAACAGAAGCGTGTCTGAACAGACATGTACCGACTGTCAGTAGATGTCGAGATGGGTCCGATCGCGCTCCAGTCAAATTTCTTTTCGACGAATCTGTGCTGGAGCGATATTGGATCAGAACCGGAGCGATACAATAGTGTTAACACTCTGATGGTTTGTTGTTTAAGAATAATTAACCAGACCGAGAACCGAACAAGATCGAACTGAGAATGACATCATAGTGTGAATCGAGCTTAAGGATGAGAAGTTTTATCTAACGACCAAGATATTTGTCTATTGACTGCACGTTTTAAATTATTTATGTGATTTTCGTTGCTATGACAACAGTTTCGTATCAAACAATAATAAGAAGCTTGTTCAATTTTCACTGAAAGTGATTTAATGATTTTTAGTACACTAATCTTGTAATATGGCCGCAATTCGGAAATTTATTATTAGTACAACAGGTACTTTTTATATTACATTCTTAATTTCCATTTTAAAATATACACAACATTTAATAGTTATTACATCATTAGAACAAAAAAAAGCTAATAATTCATCCAATTTATATTACCTAATCATTTCAGAAAAATTTTACTGTCTGCCCATTATAAAAGTAGAAGGAAACAATGAAGATACTTTAATGGATTTTATGCATAACGCACATACTCTTACTCTGCAAGTTTTTATTGATGATAATCAAAAAATAACTTTCATAAGTACTGTAAGTATGTGTGATTATTAAATATATAATTTTTGACCACGTTATTTCTTACGTTTTATAAAATCGGATACAAAGGCATTCAGACCAAAAAATCCTTAATTGAACTGTAAGGTAAAATTTAATTGAAAAGAGGATCTTTATTTTGTCAGTACTATTTATTTGATTTAATTTTTAATGTTTTTAATATGATATGTGTCTGGTTTCAGATTCAAGAAGATACAAAGAAATCTATTATCTTCTATAAGGTTTCAGCTGTAGTTCTATTAGAAGAAGATGCTTTAAATAATCTTAATATTATAACCTTTAACACAGGCACCGCAGAATCTTTATATCAAATATTAAAACAAATTTTCAGTCCTTTATTTACATTGGTAAAATAATTACATTTATTATTTCACTTTCTGTTTTACATTTTTTTTAACTATCATTTTACTACCATTTTAGGGTGATGATTTGTATTCTAGTAAACTTCAGAAAAATCTATTAGACATACAAAATAATTTAAGAGTTCTTGCTCATGGAAAAGGTGATGATTTTAAAGGTATACATACAGATATCCATTATATCCAAAGAAATTTTAATTATCATGAAAATTTAAAATATATGATTCATTTCAGTTATACTATCTATTGATGATGAAATGGAATATTGGAAAATATCAGGTGAGAAAAGAGATAGCAATAAAAGAGAACGGGAAGCTGCATCTGCATTTTGTGTTTTATTTGAAGAGATTTGTGAGGAAATTAGGTTAGTATCTTAACAATTAATATCAGTGACAGTAACTTTGGAAGCAATATTCAAGAAATTTTCATTGTATATAAACATTCTTTATTTTCTATAATGTTTTATGGAATTGTGGCTTGTTACTAGATCATTGCAATGCAGTCCTCTACAGGAAATAAGAGATTCAGTTGAGAATATAGCTGGCATATTGGATGATATTTGGAGACTCACAGCATTTTTATACCCACAAGAAAGGATGATACATGTTTTTGATATCATTGGTAAATAATTTGTATACTGTTGACGTAGGTTATGTTATAATTTTCGAAATATCAAATGTCGAAATATAATAAGTAATCAAGCTAATGTTGGTTTCAATAATAATGATAATATTATTTTGCTATTATCAGTTTTGTCTGATAGTTTCCTATCCTTTTTGTACCTTATATATGCTTGTTTTTGTGTAGCTTTTTTATTTTCCTGACAATACTTTGATAGAGAAACAAAATGATCGTTGAGATTGTGGTAGTTAATGTTTGCAGTGGTAGTTTGTTGGTGGTGGTTTGCAGTGCATGGGTTTTACGATTCCTGCATGGATAAGATACGAACATATAGGACACTACATGTAGCATTACATAGGGTTTCAGTTATAGTGTATAAATAGCAAAATATTATTTCCATTTGTTTTCTATTATGGCACTGCAAAGTAAGGATTGTAGAAATTATGTTCATAATTGTGTTTACCAATAAGTTAAAAAGTAATTATCATTGACACCTACAGGACATGTAATCTGCATGGTAATTCAAAAAATAGCATTAAAAATGGATATTTGGAGGGTATATGGAGGAGTTAAGGACAATGAAATCGTAGTTCTTCTGTGTGAAAGTCTCAATATAATGCAGACGTGGGGTAGTGCTTGCAAGTCTCTTACTGCTACTTATTGGCCAAATTATGCTCTACATCCTTGGAAAGGCAAACCGTATGTTACATCATTTTGTGACCAGTTTCACGGAAGACTTAAAGAGGTATACAAACATTCTAGTATATTATCCATATAACCAGTTTTAAAAATCTTTCTGAGAAAATCTATATTTATAAAGTATCTTGCTGTGCGAGCGGTTACGCTCGCGTGAAAATCATCAATCACAAAATTTTTCCTGAATTGAAAAATTGAACATAAAAGTATTTATCGTGAGTTAACCATAAGAGATAGAGACATGCTGTTGCAAACTTTTTATAGGTAGTATTTTTGTAGATCTACAATTCTCTAGTACATTACTTTAGTGTATGTCTGCTGGTTTCCGTGACGCACGCGAGTAAAGCCCCCATCCAGCAGGCGAGTCCTTTTTTACAACCGCGCGAGCGACCTCTTTAACACAATTTACATAAAACTGTAGAGTACTATAATTAACTTTAACCTTTCTGAAAATTGCACTACTGTTTAGTAAAAATCACACAAAAATCTGTTCAGTAGATTTTGACAAAATCGATCACATACAGATGGACAGCTTTTGAGCGCTTTGTTTTATAATAATTATAAAATTGGCCTATTACTATCCCACCACAGGGCATGGGCATTTTTGGAGAGAAGAGTTGGATCCCCATCACGCTGCTCCAATGCTCAAGAGATATGCAAGTTTCCTCACGATGTTACACTTCACCGAAAAGTGTGTGATAAATTGCAGTTATCAGTTGAAAACAAAAGTTTTAATAGAAAACTCATTGGTGCCTGCCCGGGATTTGAATACCTGATCGTCTCGAGAGACTCGCAAAGTCTCATTTCTAAGCTATCATTTAGCTGTTAACATGATGAATAATTTCAAATACTAAAAGTTGATGTCTTGAAAATTGATTGTGATTTTGAATATTCACCTCACTGCTATCACTATTATAGTATGTAAATTTCCTTTTCTATAACTTTTCTTTACCATGAATTTGACATAAAAAAAAAATATTTTGATTTAAATATTTTTTTAAATAATAGATACACACGCTTAGATCTACTCACAATCAGTTGTGTAAACTACTCACAAAGAGTGAGAGGGTGGAATTGAACACAGATCAACTGTTTGAACCATTTGAAAGTAAGTAAGAATAAATTGAAATATTATGTTTAAAGTTTAAAGTACATACATTTGAAGTCGGTGGTGTAGATAATTTGTTTGCTGAGACATCATCTCATATTGAGGTGTCAGGTTAATATTCAAAATGACACAGTAAACTAAAAAAAATAGATCGCTCCCTGTTTACTAACTTTTTCTCTAAAGAAATATGAATAAAATAATTGAACTCAAAGATAGCGAGTATTGAGTTCGGCTACAAGAACATATTTTTTTGATGAAAAATTACAGAGTAAAAGAAACCACAAAATTTTATACCACAAATCTCAATCTCGTCGAGGTGAAGTTATCACGACTGAAGTATTGTGTTTCTATATTATTCTGTATTGTTAAGTGTGTATTTCTGTATTGACCGCCGAGTTTCTTGCTGGTTCTTCTCGGTAAGAGCAACATTCCGAACCAGTTGTAGCTTCATTAATCATATTGATGCTTGACGATTCAAAAGTGCCTGAAATGGTTTATTTGAATAAAGATTATTTCGATTTTAATAATTCAAAAACGTTGCTGGCTTTGAAATATAGTGGCGATAAATTGGTAGGATATTTCGAGTTGTAAAAAACCTATGGATCTCCTTAGCAGCCTAGGAGCTTCCATAGTTCTGGTTAATAGAACGCTGATACAGTATCACCGTTGGAAATATCGACAAATAACAACAAGGGACAGTAGTTTGTTCCTAATATTAAATAATATATGATTACATTTTCACAAATTTTTAAATTATAAATCCTATATATTAGTATGAGTTTTTATATTAGTATATATATAACAGAAATCAATGTTTGGATATGCAATGGGACAAGTGAAGCCTGGAAGAACGCTATCGCTAGATTTTCTGCAAATTTAAGACCCGCTGAAACAAAAATAGCTGAAAAATTAAAGCCACGAATTTACAACACATCTACCAAACAGGTACATAAGAATGTGCTATATAAGAATTTTCTATATTCCTTAATATGAAGCTATTTTAATAAGAATTATACTTCGAATTAAGGAACCGCTGAGCTATCTGTAAATTTTCCTCTGTAGGAATAATGTTCAAAACATGTGGTAAATTTTAGCAATAACTTCATTTGTTTTATAAGTAACTATTTTTTTATTTAACGTTTCTAAAAAGAAAATAAGCCGTGTGGTATCCGGCAGAATAGAATAGACCACCCTCCTTTCTTACCGAGTGTCGTAAGAGGCGACTAAGGTAAACGCCGTGTGGTATCCGGCTGTATAGAATAGACCACCCTTATTTCTTACCGAGGTGTCGTAAAAGGCGACAAAAGTAAGTTGACGTCAGGCAGGCGGCCGGTCGTAAAATACGTAGCCAAATCATATGACAGCATGTTTGCAACATGTTGTGCCGAACCCACTTAGAGTGGGATAAGGGCAGGAGAATGATGATGTTTCTAAAAAGAAAATAGTTTTAAAATATATAGTGAGGCGTAATTAGTGCATTAAAAATTGTGGACTTTTCTTACTTTCCGTTGTTCATTTCAAAGTAGCACGCTGTTCAATTGTGTAAAGTTAAACATGTTTCTAGCATACTTCCGGCTTACATATCTTGAACAGTATTTGACTGGTAACGACGTCACTTTACGGAGTTACGTAATAAAAATGTAAAGATAATGGGATTTTGCTATAATTAGTCTCATCTAATATTAGCAGAATAATAATTTCATATGCTTCGATATGCACGATTGCTTCGAAAATTTGACAAATAATAATAATAAATATATGGGACACTTACACCCCAAGATCGGCTAAATTGAAGAAAGCTATTTGTTTTTATACAGAAACTTCACAGGCTCTTCAAGTTAACTGACAATTGCGGAGTTACGTAATAAAAATGTAATGATAATGGGATTATGCTATAATTCGCGATTAGTCTCATCTAATCACTCATGATATTAGCAGAATAATAATTTCATATGCTTCAATATGCACGATTGCTTAGAAAATTTGATAAATAATAACAATAAATATATGGTATCCGGCAGAATAGATTAGACCACCCACCTTTCTTATCGAGATGTTGTAAAAGGCTACTAAGGTAAGTCGACCCGCCGTGTGGTATCCGGCTGTGTAGAATAGACCACCCTCATTTCTTACCGAGGTTTCGTAAAAGGCAACTAAGGTAAGTTGACGTCAGGCAGGCGGCCGGTCGTAAAATACGTAGCCAAATCATATGACAACATGTTTGTAACATGTTGTCATATAATTTTTTATACAGAATCATATTTTTATACAGATTTATATATATTTTATACAGAAACTTCATACGCTTTTGTTGTATGAATACAAGTGAAGTTAACTGACAATTAAGGTCACAATTTTCAGATGCTGTACGAGTTCATGAGATATAAAGCCCTAATAAGCCGACCGGTTGTGAAATGCGCACTTAGCAACGAGTTAGAAATATTTGTGGGCTCCCTCCTCGCTATGCTGAAAGCCATACCGGCCCAGCTGGATACAGATGAAATTGACGTGCAAATGTTTCAACCTGCGGAGATGTCTCCTCTCGTACAAAAAGTGCAATGGGCCAAACATATGGAAGCTAAAGTTAGTTAAATTAACTTAATTTTTATAGCCGTAATAAATAAATATCATCATCATTCTCTTGTCCTTATACCAATCTAAATGGGATGGGCACATGTTTTAACCATGTTGTGATATGCCGCCTGCTTGCCGTCAACTTACCTTTGTCGCCTTTAACGACACCTTGGTAAGAAATGAGGGTGGTCTTTTCTATTGGACACAACACGGCAGAGTAATAAATAAATAATAAATGAATATATAGGATACTTACACACACGGTCGTCCATCCCCGAAGTAAGTAACCTAATACTTGTGTTATGGGTGACGGACAACTGGTTAATATACTACATATATCATTTTAAATACATACTTAAAAACAAATATACACCCAGGCTCGAAGAACCAACAAATTGTTTAAGAATAAATGTTAGCCCTCGTTGAGAATCGAACCCGCGACCCGCGGAGCTGAAGGAAGGGTCACAACCCACTGTACCAACGGGCCAGTCATGTCAATAAGAAACATGTCAGTAAATAAGAGCCATGAGAGTTTTTACTGACTTAAGACATTGCTTGCTGATTATAAATGTACCATATATATATTATGTATATTATGTCGACGGCTCTGGTGTACGGAAAAACTCTGATGAGTTTGTGATTACGCTAACATGATGTAAACTGTAACTTTGATTGAACTGATTAAATAAATAAATAAATGATTTGAACCCGTTACAGTTTTTATAGAGGGTTCCCGGCTTTGACAGGTACAAGAACATATTATGCATTGAATTGAGAACCGCACTAGCATTCATATTCGCACCCATTAGCTATAATTTTACTATTTAAGCTATTTCAAATTCAAATTCAAAATATTCTTAATTCAAGTAAACTTGTAAATAAGTGCTTTTGAATCGTTAACTTACTGCTGGTTCGGAAAGCTGTTCATATCGAGAAGAACCAGTAAGAAACTCGGCGGTTGCTCTTTTCAAAGAATAATTCTTATTACTAGTTACATATAGTTATTGATGTCTTGTACAGGGTCGAAGAGTAGCTATATCCACGCATTCTTATCGTCTAGTAATCCTCAATAGTATAGTAGGCTTTCTGTATTAGCCTTTTTTTAACAGTGTTTTTAAACTGCTGTAATGGTAAAGTTAAAGTAGATCGTGGAATTTTATTATAGAATCTTATACCCAAACCCACAAACGACTTATGCACTTTTGCAAGGCGCAAAGCAGGAACCGTAATCTTATGTCGGTTCCTACTTTGTCTGTTATATAAAAAAATTCAATTGAATTAAATTAAATTAAATTGAATTGCATGGTTTTTTAACTTTATCAACATTTCGCCTAGCCAACGATTAAAACTTTTTTTTCACGGTTTTTAATGGTTTCTAGCTATTTGTGTTGGTTGAGCCTTGATTTTTGTGTCACGTTCAGAACTTTATTTCGACAATTTATAATGTAAACAGTCTTTGTAAAGGACTAATGAAAATGTTAAAATTTATATGGCAATCTTTGACTGGCCCGTTGGCGCTGTGGGTAGTGACCCTGCCTACAGCTCCGCGGGTCGCGGGTTCGATTCCCGCCGAGGGCTAACATTTTCTATAAACAAATTGTTGGTTCTTCGAGCCTGGGTGTGTATTTGTATTTAAGTATGTTTTTAAACTTATATACGTAGTATATCTACCAGTTGTCCGTCACCCATAACACAAGTATTAAGTTACTTACTTTGGGGACGGACGACCGTGTGTGTAAATGTCCCATATATTTATTATTTATTATTATTATTATTTAATCTTTTGTAGTATTTAATTTTATTATTTAACGAAGGCAATTAAGGCATATTTATTGTAAATTTTCAGGTAAAAGAAATACAGGAATGTACTGAAAACTATCTCACTGATTTCGGGAATAGCGCGGAAGTGTTGCAGCTATCAGCGCAAGTTCTAACAGATCTCAAAACTATGTACACACAATTACATGAAGAGTGGTCCACTGATTTACTGGTAATACCTTTCTCCATAATGAGGTGTCGTAAGAGGCGACTAAGGTTTGTGCCGTGTGATATCCGGCTGCATAGAATAGACCACCCTCATTTCTTACCGAGGTGTCGTAAAAGGCGACTAAGGTAAGTTGACGTCAGGCAGGTGTCGTAAAATACGTAGTCAAATCATGTGCCAAGATGTTTGTAACATTTTGTGCCGACCCCACTTAGAGTGGGATAAGGGCAGGAGAATGATGATGACCTTTCTCCATAATATATCTCAGTAATACTTGTCTTTATTGTTTTCAAAAACGATTCATAATTGAGGCAGAAGTTACCGCATTTCAGTTTATTGTTAAGGTTCATAAAAATGACTTGGACGATACTTGTATCATTTCTTACCGAGGTGTCGTAAGAGGCGACTAAGGTATGTGCCGTGTGTTATCCGGCTGCATAGAATAGACCACCCTCATTTCTTACCGAGGTGTCGTAAGAGGCGACTAAGGTATGTGCCGTGTGGTATCCGGCTGCATAGAATAGACCACCCTCCTTTCTTACCGAGGTGTCGTAAGAGGCGACTAATGTATGTGCCGTGTGGTATCCAGCAGAATAGAATAGACCACCCTCCTTTCTTACCGAGGTGTCGTAAGAGGCGACTAATGTATGTGCCGTGTGGTATCCAGCAGAATAGAATAGACCACCCTCCTTTCTTACCGAGGTGTCGTAAGAGGCGACTAATGTATGTGCCGTGTGGTATCCAGCAGAATAGAATAGACCACCCTCCTTTCTTACCGAGGTGTCGTAAGAGGCGACTAATGTATGTGCCGTGTGGTATCCGGCTGCATAGAATAGACCACCCTCATTTCTTGCCGAGGTGTCGTAAAAGGCGACTAAGGTAAGTTGACGTCAGGCAGGCGGCCGGTCTTAAAATATGTAGCCAAATCATGTGACAACATGTTTGTAACTTGTTGTGCCGACTCCACTTAGAGTGGGATAAGGGCAGGAGAATGATGACTTACTTTAACACTTAATCTTGTGAAACGAAAAGACAAATAAATACTAATAAATTAGATCTAAAATGAAATCTTTACAAACAATTAATCTAAAGCAATTGAGACTACAGCTGCTTCTATTATAATAAATTTGCAATCGTCTTGATAGGCACAAGTGAAACGGTCATCGGAAATATCGGAAACCAAACCAGTGGTAGAGTTCTCTAACAGCGACCAGCTAATGGTGGTAAACTATGACCCCCGTTTAGTAAGAGCGGAATCTGAGTCACGTATTCTGATGGCATTGGGATTGCCTTCTCCTAACCCCACCACCGCTGCCGCTTTACAAGCTCTCACAGCACCATTGAAACATGCTCGAGCCTTACACCAGGTAGGAACGTGAAGAAAAATCATAGCAATCAAATGATTGCTATGATTTTTCTTCTATTGATTTCTTTCTTTCTTGATTTTTCTAGCAAATGCTATAAATATAAACAATGGCCTGGGTGTATATTTGTATTTAAGTATGTATTTAAGCTGCGATAGCCCAGTGGTGAGACCGTGCGACTCTTTCGAGGGGAACACGAGTTCAAACCCGGGCAGGCACCAATGAGTTTTTCTATTAAAACTCATGTGTCTTAACTGATAATTGCAATTTATCACACGCTTTTCGGTGAAGGAAAACATCGTGAGGAAACCTGCATATCTCTAGAGAATTCTGGAGATATGTGTAACCTACCAATCTGCATTGGAGCATCGTGGTAGGTCTTAGCTCCAACCCTTTGTCTCCAGAAACGGATAGAGGAGGCCTATTCCCAGCTGTGGGATTGTAACAGGCCGCTTTACTTTTATGTATTTAAAATTATATATGTAGTATTTCTACCAGTTGTCCGTCACCCATAGCACAAGTATTAAGTTACTTTGGGGACGGGCGACCGTGTAGGTGTCCCATATATTTATATGTTTATTTATATATTTATATTTATAAACATGTTTTTACTTTCAGTACAACAATATAAAATTAAAATATAGTATTTTACATGTATATACAATACTATTACAATATAAAATATAGAACTATACTAGCTGAGTGGGCAAACGTTGTTTTGCCATATTAATTATTTCTAGGGAATTCATAGTGTACATCATAAAAAAAAATGTTAGGGATGGACAGCACTTATCATTAAGGGGTACTGAATATGCATATAAAATTTTATAAAAATCGATCAAGCCGTTTCAGAACAGTATGTAACTAACATTGTGACACGAGAATTTTATATATATAATTTTATTACATACACACATACATATATTGATCGCGATGTGAGGAATAGAATGAATGCAGGATGGATGAAGTGGCGACAGGTCTCAGGCACAATATGTGCCCCCGAATTTATTATCGGTCATAAGACCTGTCGTAATGTATGGATCAGAATGTTGGGCAATGAAAAAGATGCATGAAAGAAGAGTGCATGCAAATGAGATGAGGATGTTAAGGTGGATGTGTGGTGTGATAAGACTTGATAAAATAAGAAATGAGTATATAAAGGGAAGTCTGAAAGTTGCGCCCATTATAGAAAAGATGAGAGGTGTAAGATTGGGATGGTATGGACATGTAATGAGGAGGGATGAAAATCATGTGATCAAACGAGTGTTGAGTATGAATGTGGATGGATATGTGACTAGAGGTAGGCCTAAAAAGAGATGGTTGGATTGTGTGAAGTATGACATGCATATAAAAGGAGTAGCGCCAGAGTTGACGAATGATAGAAGAGAATGGAAGAGAAAAACATGTTGTACTGACCCCACTTAGAGTGGGATAAGGGTAGGAGAAAGAATAAGACACACATACATATATGAAGTTGTAATAGCCCAACGTGAGACCGTGCGACTCTATCAAAGGGGTCACGAGTTCCAACCGCAGGCAGGCACCTAAGAGTTTTCAATTTAAACTTATGTAATTTATCACACGCTTGTCGATGAATTAAAACATTGTGAAGAAGAATCTCTAGAGAATTCTGTGATATGTGTAACCTGCCAATGCGCATTGGAGCAGCGTGGTAGGTCTTAGCTCCATAAATAGAGAGAAGAGGCCTATACCCAGCAGCGGTATAATAACGGGTCGTTATTTTATGTTGTACACATGTATATGCGCATATACATATACTAGAACAGCATACCCTCCCGCTAGTTCCGTCGGGCAAAAAAATATGAAACTTTGCTATGTATGACGCACTTGCACTTCCTTGCACCTTACTGCGTGTGCTCATGCAGTTTATTTTATTTATTGCAGTTTATAAATTATATGTATTGTCCAAATAAAGGATTTTTAAATATTGATGTCATGATGATTATTTTATTTATGAACTTTATTGAACAACTATAATATATGCATATACCAAAAATTTCGAAAAACGCGGGCTTTCAGCATTACTGACTGACAGACTGAATGACAAGCGTACGTAGGCGTACTATAATATGATAATTGAATAGTCATTTTAAAACTAAGGAAATAATATACATATATATGATAAACTTTGTAGTCAGTTTTCATAATCGATTCGTAAAACTATCCAAAGGTTGCCTCTTTCCACAACACGTTGGGTGAGCGTATGGTCCCTTCAACCCGACCAATGATGCTTGAGACAGCACTTGAGCTATCAGCTCTTGTTCATAACCACCAGCCACTTTACTGGCGACATGAGGAACAGCTCGCTACCTATACTGAGCAGTTGAAACAAATGGTGCTTAAACTTGAGGGGCAGGTAAGATTATATGGATGCTACTTATAAGTTAACTTTCTTCACAGGAGATAGACTCCATGACATTTGCGATTTTGTCGTGGAGTCTATCTCCTGATGATGCTTCGGTTGCGGGGCGAAACGATTGTTGAGTTTGTGATAGTGAACATTTGTAGTGCTTGTGTATTGTGGTGGAAGTGGTGGAGGTTTGTGCATGTGTTTTTACGAATTCTGCACGTATCGGGTATGAAAATACTGATAGTCCACTATACATTAAACACTATATATATTTTCTATTTACTGTATCGCGGATTATAGCAAAATAATTTTATTATTACTTTTGTATTATGGATCTCCGCAAAGTAACGCCTAATTCTATAAATTACTTCTTCACACAATTGGACCGTTAAAATTCAAGTATTTTTATTATCATTTCTTACTATATGTTTATTGAAACTTAATATTAACACTTTTAATATTTTCTTAATATTTCAAGGCCATTTTAGGATTCAATTTTATCAAGTAGGGAATTTAATTCATTAGAATTTTGGTGATTAAATTTTATATTTTGTTTTATTTCCTGTGTGGTATCCGGCAGAATAGAATAGACCACCCTCCGTTCTTACCGATGTGTCGTAAGAGGCGACTAAGGTATGTGCCGTGTGGTATCCGGCTGCATAGAATAGACCACCCTCATTTCTTACCGAGGCGTCGTATAAGGCGACTAAGGTAAGTTGACGTCAGGCAGCCGGCCGGTCGTAAAAAACGTAGCCAAATCATGTGACAACATGTTTATAATATGCTGTGCCGATCCCACTAGAGTGGGATAAGGGCAGGAGAATGATGATTCTATTTTATTTCCTTCTTTTATTAACTGCAAAGATTATTTACGAACAGGTCGATCACTATTTATTGAATTTTTGGTTCGTTATAAAAAATCGTATTAAGACTAATGATATATTATATACATTACAGAATACGTATTTAACTAGTCAACATCTAGCTATACGCAGTATAGTAGAGAAACTCATGGATACAGATATTCTGGCAAAGCAGTCGGAGTGGAAGAGAGGAATAAAAGAAATACGAGATATTATAGAAAAGGTATCTTGTTAAAAAATTTTTATTTATTTATTCCCTTAACGTGGAAATAGTTTTTTCTTCCAATAGCATTATAGTAGGAAAATGGATTAAAAAAGTTAGACTATCTTATTACCGTCTTACTGTCCCACTATGTTTACCATGCTTTCTTTGAACACATGTTGTATGTTGTGTTTTAATTCGATGAGTAATGCATTTTGATGCAAATGGAGCTAATAGCACTGCTTGTTGTTTTTGAAGTTTTTCGAGTTAGAGTTCATCACGCGACCAGTGGTTAAAATGTTTACTGTAACTTATACTATTTTTTGTTCGTTACAGGTTGAAGCAAACGGTTACAAAAATACTGAGATGTGGCGATCACATTGGGATTTGCAGCTTTACAAGGCACTAGAGTGCCAATACATAAAAACATTGCTGTCATTGCACACTCACTTCCCGAACGTACGAGTGGATTTGGTTTTACGGTCAGTTAGATTGAAAAAAAATACTGTATAGAGATAATTTTTGCATAGATCTTCTCTCTCTCGCCTCTACTTTCTTTGAATCTCTCTGCTCTTCACTTCGGAGCTCTTACTGATTTTCGCATGAAATGTTGCACTATTTGTACTATATAATCGTACGTATATATTCACAATATAACTTATTGTTACCTACTGGGATTTGGATTTGGATCAAAATACTTGGATACTTTTTAAAACAGTTAATTCAACTTTTCGCTACAAACTTAGCACTTACAGTCTCACAGCTGTCTAGTCTCAAAGCTGAGTTCACTATCATTTCACTTTTATTTTCGCTTCGTTATTCGCTCTTGATCGCTATTCGCAAACTGGACGTCGAGGCGCACTGTTATAACGTGGAATAAATTTGACTTTAAAAAAAAAAAAGATTTATATATGATATATTTATTTAAGAATATTGAGATATATTTATTTAGGAATTATATTTATTTATATTGATAATAGCCGTGTGGTATCCGGCATAATAGAATAGACCACCCTCCTTTCTTACCGAGGTGTCGTAAAAGGCGACTAAGGTAAGTTGACGTCAGGCAGGCGGCCGGTCATAAAATGCGTAGCCAAATCATATGACAACATGTTATAACATGTTGTGCCGACCCCACTTAGAGAGGGATAAGGGCAGGAGGATGATGATTTATTTATATTGATAAGAGCCTTTGGCAACCATGTCGCGGCTGTGGTCGAGGGAAGACTGGCGCTCCCGATGCTTGGGTGAGCTCATAGCCTGAGACAATGCTGATGCAGCAGTAGCGCATCAGCATTTCCATTAACACTACAAAGATATAACAGCACGATACGTCTGCTTATATATCGAACGAACCGATGACGTCAGTGTTCCCGAAAGTTCGCGAATCCTTGGGGAGATAGTATAAAATCTTTCGTAAACCTGAATGTTCCAGAGCTGACCTATAATTAACGCTCTTTTTAAACGTTCGTAAACTGTTCCCGTCCGATTTGAACTTTATGACATATGCATTAAGAACTCTTTTCGCATATCCGTAACAATCTATAGAGGTCGCGCTGTCCGCCCGTCACCACCGTTGGAGGAGATCCGAGTTCAGCACTACACACAGCTGAGACGGCTTGTGGCGATGCCTGCGCACTTCGTTGGGCTACACGTCGACATAGCTAATAATTCCTCCGTTTTCGCTTCTATTGTAGATAAGTAAGTATTATGGAATTAATACAGCTTTTGAAAATATTTATTATATGTACTATTAAAACTATACGAATTAGACTCTCGCCCCCCAGAAAAATCGGACGCTATGTGAGTAAAACAGAAAAATGGCAAACGTGTGTCTTTATTATTTTATTATGCTTCGTTATAGTTGCTTTAAACAGTTTTTTTTAATTCAATATAATTCGATTCAATATAATATTTTAAAATATTTATGACGGGTCAAATATTTAGTAATATAACATATATTACTAAATAGTTATTAAGTGTTACGGTTTTTATGTGTGCCCATGAAAAATTCACACTTTAAAGTTTTAATGTTTGCAAATATGAACGCTTATAGAGACAAAATTCATTCATATGATGGTAGACTAGTAATGTTGTTCATTGCGGTTAAAAGCGGTGACAAGTTTTAAATAAATAATGTGTAATGATTTTAAGAAATACATTGGGATACTAGCATATCTCTGGATATTTTTTAGGATATCTAAAAGCCCAGCTAGCCACTGATACATGACTCAGTTAAAACGACTCAGAAATAAAATACTAAGGTCGTAATGTAGTTCAAATTTGCTCAGTTTTACCCTTTACTTTGTGCAATAGTGAAGTCTAATTTTATTTTAAACTTTGCTGTTTGATTATTTACTTTAAAATATACGTTTCTCTCTAACATACGCTACCTACGCTATAATATTGGAGTAGAAGACGTATATCGACTGTGAACCGGCAATATGTATCTCTAATTTTAAGCCAAATCACTTTTTAACGGCATTGGGTGCTACTATCCAATATTTACCGTATACCAACATGTTTGAAAATTTGTAAATAAAGAAACATATTTAAAGTCCTTTTCTTTCATAAAAATAATTGCGAATGTATGTACGTTTTTTCCTGAAAAGTTGCCAAAAATAAGATATGACAATTTGCCAGTTCACTATCGCTATTCTTGGAATATTTATTATAACCAACATATTGGATATAAGCATAGTTGGGTATGCAAAAAAGCGGTCGCAAGGTTGGAAGCGGCTATGTGGAACTTGGAACGTACCTGTATGAAATGGACGCAGCGTTCAGCATGTTTCTTTCATAAAAATTATTTCGAATGTATTAATAACGTTTTTTCTTCTTCCTGAAAAGTTGCCAAAAATAATTTGCCAGTTCACAGTCGATATTCTACAATCTGGCAATATTTATAATAACAAATTGGATATAGGCATAGTTGGGTAGGCAACAAAGCAGTGGCACAGTTGGAAGCGGCTCTGTCGAACTTGGAAAGAACCTGTATGAAATGGACGCAGCGTGCAGCACTAGGTTGCGTACCCGACTTAGATGAGCTTTGCGTTGACCATTTGAAGGAGTCAGCCGACTGGGAACTCAATTTCAAAGCTTGCAAAGCTTACGGGCAAGCAGTCGCAAAAATGACCTTGTAAGTTGAATCTTAAATCCTTTAATAGTATAACTCTAAATTAGCACTTTATATATAAGACTAGCAGTGCCAGCGGCTTCGCCCGCGTGGAAATCAGTATGTCACAAAAAATTTCCAAATTGAAATTTTGAACATAAAAGTAGTTATTGTGCGTTAACCGTAAGAGATAGAAACATGCTATCGCGAACTTGTTTGTAGAATTTCTATAGATCTACAATTCTCTAGTACTTTAGCGTAACTCTGCTGATTTACGCAGCGCACGCGACTATAGCTCCCAGCAAGCAAGTTTTTTAACAACTGCTCTTTAACTCAATTAACATAATACCGATATGTACTATTTGCCTACCCGGAAGTATTTCGCTATCTTTTGATGAAAACCGTAAAAAAATCCATTTAGTAGATTTTGGGAAAATCGATTACATACAGACAGAAAGCTTTTTGGGACTTTGTTTTATAATAATTATAGATTACTTATAATTGTCACAAACCGTTTTGTATATGTACATATGAAAACAAATCCAAACACGAATCTTAAAATTTTCGTTTTTAAGGAGATAAGTTCGCTACCTATAATTACTGATGCAATTGTTATAATTAAATGGAAATGTATTTAAGAAAGTATTATTGTAACCGTTGTTGGTAATATAAATAATTTATATTTCATTGTTTTATGTAATAGATAGCTTGATAGCTGATAAATAAGGATTACAATGTATCCAAATCATAATTTTGAATTCGGTCACTTTAATACTTAGCGTGCGATATATTTAGAAACGAAAGTCTAATAATAAAATTAAGCAGTCCATATAATATTAACGCTTCTAAAGATGTAGTAGTAATTTTAGTAATAAAGCCTACTTGCACCTTAACTAGAAGATTTAAGTGTAGATAAAATATAATAATAGTGATAATATAAATATAACTATTATATTCATAATCGTAACAATATGATTATTTATTCAATTACTACATGTTAATTTTAGCGAAGATGAAAAAATTGAATGGATAACAGTAGGGACTATATCACTACGTCGGGAATTTGAAGCTCAGACCCGGAACCTTTGGGCTAGTCTCATGGCATCCTTGCAAACCAATTGCCGTGACAATGCGGCCACCTTGGATTCATTTATGGCAAACGCCACTCTCATGTTGGAAAATAAATCTATACCCAAAAATACTAAGGAGCTCGCAGAAATCAGTGCTAAGCAACAGGCACTGCAAATAAAAATGCCTGAGGTAGTAATATTTGACCATTTACTGTAATTATTTATTGTATAATTATATTTATTTATTCATTATTTTTTAGTGTATTTAATTGACTTATTGAACCTACCTTATATAACTGCAGACCTATCCAACGATGTTGACAATATTTTCATAAATCGCATTTGTGACATTACAAATGCGATTTACAAAGCGATTATTATTCATTTAAAGTCTAATCATTGAGGACAATTATATCGATGTAGATGTACAAAAAAGCTGATATAGTATCATTCATATTATATTTGTTTTCAATGCTAGTAAAACAGAGGGCAATAGAAAGATTGTTTGCATGAATAATAATAATAAATAAAAATACACCATTTACTTACACCAGGACCATTACACACACGGTCATACGTCTCCAAAGTATGTACTTACATACATACTTAGATACAAATATACACCCAGGCTCGAAGAACCAACAAATTCAAAAGTAATAATAAAATTATTTTGCTATAATCCGCGATACAGTAAATAGAAAATATATATAGTGTTTAATGTATAGTGGACTATCAGTATTTTCATACCCGATACGTGCAGGATTCGTAAAAACACAGGCACAAACCTCCACTTCCACCACAATACACAAGCACTACACAGGTTCACTATCACAAACTCAACAATTGTTTCGCCCTGCAACCGAAGCATCATCAGGAGATAGACTGTCGTGGAGTCGGTTATGAAAATACTGATAGTCCACTATACATTAAACACTATATATATTTTCTATTTACTGTATCGCGGATTATAGCAAAATAATTTTATTATTACTTTTGTATTATGGATCTCCGCAAAGTAACGCCTAATTCTATAAACCAACAAATTGTTTATAGAAAATGTTGGCTTTCGGCGGGAATCCCACCTGCGACCTGTAGAGCTGCCAACTATGCCAACGGGCCAGTCAAATATTATAAATATATTTTTAATTATTCCTTAAAAACAATTACGTATAAGGATATTAAATTTTAAAGCCAGTAAGTACTTTATATGTTTATTTCGATATCCTAAGACTAGTTTCTGATATTGAAAATTAAATTGTAGATGGAGAAAATGGTTGAAGCATTGAAACGCAAAGGACATTTACTGCGAACATGGGGCGGAGATTCGACACTAGACAGCACCTTCCGCGAATGGCACAAACTGCATGAAGAATTGCTCAGCCAGCAGCAAATGTTCGAACATCAGGTGATAAGAAATCTGATAATTTACTTGTTTAAATATATCACTTGTGGTACCCGCGACTTTATTGCAGAATTTAAGTACTCGCAAAAAAAAACTCGCGGACTTTTTTGTGGATATTGATACGTTCCATAATACTGCAGAACTTTTTTGTTCTATCATCAATAGTTTCCGCAGCGATGAAAGATTTTTACGATTAAATTTTTCACACCTTATTACAATTTTATTAGGGCTCCCTATTTTTTTTTAAATGTAATATAGCTTATTTTGCTCGGTGAAGAAGCAACTTTTCAATGGTGAAGGAATTTTTGAAACTAGTTTTACCGTGAAAACATACATACAAAGCTTTCCTCTTTATAGTATTAGTATAGATATATCATATTTGTCAGTTAGTCATCCCGTATAATTTATAACAAAGATATTTTTCCTCTAACACTTATTCAATTAATAAGAAGCAATTTTCCCAAAAATCGTTTAATCTTTTTCAACTACTAAAAGATATTGACGGCGACAATGTTCTTTTTAATATTATTGGACATTTATATGAAGAAGGTTGTTTTCGAAAAACTTTATTTAAAGACGTCCACGTGTACCGGAACACATTAATAATTATCTAGTTTGATATTTGTCCAATAGGCTGAAATAGTAAAATCGAGTATAACTGGCGAATTGAAGAATCTGCATAGCAGTATAGAGGCTTGGGTGTCTCGTTGGGGTCAAGCTAAAACGCGTCTCGAAGATACCCGCGATGCCACTTACTTCGAGATGGTCGATAGATGTCACTCTGTGCTCGACGCTGTGCAACACTGTGACAAGCTTATTTCTGAGAAGGACGAATTGATGTGAGTTTAAAACTGTGAACACTTGCTATAATTTATTTTATTCTCTAAAATATTCCGTATAATATGTATAGTATACGGAAATAATATATATCAAATTCAAATTCAGATTCAAAATATTCTTTATTCAAATAAACTTGTAAACAAGTGCTTTTGAATCGTCGACTCTATTGCTGGTTCGGAAAGCCGTCCTACCGAGAAGAGCCAGCAAGAAACTCGGTGGAGCTCTTTTAAAAAAGAAGATTCTTAATACTAATTACATTTTGTCATAGCTATCCTGCACAAGGTCAAAGAGCAGCTATATCCACGCATTCTTATCATCAATGTAAGCCTCCACGGTATAATAGGCTTTCTGTATCGGCCTCTTTTTAACAGTATTTTTAAATTGCTGTAAAGGCAAAGTTAAAATTGATTGTGGAATTTTGTTATAGAATCTTATACCCAAACCCACAAACGACTTACGTACTCTTACAAGGCGCAAAGCAGGAGCCGCAAGCTTATGTCGGTTCCTACTTTTTCTATTATATACATCGCCAATCTTTTTATAATTATGTATATTTTTATGCACAAAAATCAAATTGCTAAAAATATACTGTGAAGCTAACGTAAGAATACCTGTTACCTATATAGTAGTTCAGATGTATCTAAATATGTTAACAAAGTAAATACGTTTTTAATAGAATATTCTGGGCTAATCTATAGGATATAACAATTCCAGTTAAGAACGGGAAAATAGAGTACATAATATTTTACGTTAAATGCGGATTAATCTAGTATATTATGATGATATCAATGATATATATTAAGAAGATAAGAAATATAGTTTAATATACTATTTGTTCATGTTTCATAACTGAAAAGCACTAAGATGCAATAGCTTCACTGTCAGCTGTTTAGTATTTACTTAGACAGTTATTATATACCACTGCTATATATAATATATCTGTACTAAGTGTGAATATCTTGATAAGTCGACTTACGTCCTTTTATATATTTAATCATATTAGGCATTAGGATTGCCTAATTTATACGTTGAATATTTCAGTGAAGTCGATAAGTCTTTTTTTATCGCACATACAAACTTGTGAATATTTAAATAAGTCTCTTAAACGTAAACCTATGGCTGCCCTTAAAAGCGAGTGTTTTGGACTTCTTTAGTTATTAACCCTGGTACGGATAACATAATGAGTAATTTCAATTCCGTCTTTGAATTATAATATCCAAATAATGCTGGAGATAGAGACCGCATAATCATTAAGTGATTATTGCAAAAAATCTATTTAGTTTTCGGAAAATATGTAAAAATTTGGACTTCATTGTTTTAGGTTAGAATGTAAAAAGTTTAATATAAAACCGGAAACTTCTGATGTATGGGACGAAGCAGAATCTTTGAAATCCGAATTTCTGAGTCTATGGACTACGTTTAAAAATTACGATGATGGTAAGAAAACCAAACGAACGTAATAAAAAGTCATACATAACTTTTACTATCTCGTTGTTCTTAATGTTTTACAGAATACAACACCATTGGAGACCAGGAATGGATTGTTTTTCAAAAAAAATTACACCTACTTGACGATTTCGTAGCGACGTGGTACGGACAGGTTGAGCCGTACACGTCAATCACTCTGTATATCAAACAGGAATTGGACAAATATGTTGTAAGGATTTCAATTTTATAATGTAAATAGAGTCTGTTCGCTACACGTGGGCTTCACATCTGTATCTATATACTAATATATAAGCTGAAGAGTTTGTTTGTTTGTTTGAACGCGCTAATCTCAGGAATTACAGGACTGATTTGAAAAACTCTTTGACTGTAAGATAGTTTATTTATTGAGGAAGGCTATACATCTAGACTATATAACATCACGCTAAGATTAATAGGAGAGGAGCAGCAATAAAAAATATTGCGAAAACGGCAAAATTTAAAGCTTTCCTTGCGTGCGCTAAGTAGACGGTAAAAGTTATTAAAAAATCATGTCCTGCAAGATTGTTCCCCTGTAAAAGTCCGCGACTGCATATGTCTAGGTTTTAAAGTTAACCCACTTTTACCATAATTATTATTATTATTAGAATGATTACATAATAAATTATGAAGGGCACGCTTTCATAATTTAATATGTTATCTTTGAAATATTATTTCCTAGGGCAATAAAACTTACACATTCACTTGAATTAGCCTACCTAGTTTTAAAAGCCCATTGTGAGACTGAAAGTTACTATCAACAATTAGTGACTCCAGTCGAAGTTTCTTAACCGAACTGAGTTGTTTTAATTTTCTCAAACTTGAAAGAAATGCTTTTTTTCTAGCAAGGATATTTAACGTATAGCAGGTGTTCGTTAGTTGCACTAATTTTTGTTCAATGAAAAATTTAAAAATATTTCTAAATCAGGATCTTACAACGTCTTTGAAGTACCTGCGTGGGTCAGACTTTATGGAGAAACACTGGCGGGACGTGTTTGACACCGTACAGCTAGAGTACGTTAAGCCTGAAGCACTACAGCTCAAACATTTGTTAAGCGTTTCGCTTAATATTAAGAAGAATATTAAAGCATTACAGGTAATTGGCTTTTATTATAGACAATCTTGGACCTTCTTTGTTCTTATTCTTATATCTAAAGCAACTTTTCTAAAGATGTGAAAACTCAGCGATAGCATATTTGAAGGATAACAATGAATCCATTCAAACTTTTTATGGTTACGTACAGTACTGTATTTAGAAAGCTACTCAATCGGATACTCATATTAATCCTTATTGAATTAAACACATTACCAAGCATTACATTACTTAATAATCATTTCATGCTTAATATTATGATCCTTGGCACCATATAATTTAACTTAATATTTTAATAAAATAATAAAACTGACGCGCACCAGAATATTACAAGAAGGGAAGATGAAAGTACTTAAAGCAACGCGTGGTCGGGTAGTAAAATATATTATAAACTTTACTGCAAACACAAGTTTGATTTATATCCGCCGTGTGATATCCGGCTGAGTAGAATAGATCGCCCTCATTTCTTACCGAGGTGTCGTAAAAGACGACTAAGGTAAGTCGACCCGCCGTGTTGTATCCGGCTGAATAGAATAGACCACCCTCATTTCTTACCGAGGTGTCGTAAAAGGCGACTAACGTAAGTTGACCCACCGTGTGGTATCCGGTTGAGTGGAATAGACTACCCTCTTTCTAACCGAGGGGTCGTAAAATACGACTAAGTTAAGTTGACGTCAGGCAGGCGGCCGGTCGTAAAATGCGTAGCCAAATCATGTGACAACATGTTTGTAACATGTTGTGCCACTTAGAGTGGGATAAGGGCAGGATGATGATGATGAAGACAAGTTTGATTTATAATTTGGGTATACATGTACCCGTAGATTTTAAAGTTAAGAAAAAATCGTAATATATTATTTGTAAAAGAAACCGTGGAATATATTTTATATAAATTTGATTATTTAGATAATTTATATGAAAAAAGGAATATTTGTACCTACGTTTCCTCTTCCTAAGTATAAATTCTAGTAGCGACTTGATTTATTATGAAATCTCCGTCATCACGTAAAGAAGTTTTCAGAAAGAAATCAAAAGTTCTGACGTCAAATTATATATTTAGACTTTTATTAATTAACATTCATAAACAATATTATATGCAATCATTATTTTTAAAAGAAAATTAGCAGTTCTGCATCCAGTGAAGCGACTGTCAGAAGTGCTCTAAACGAGCTAGAGCTTTGGTATGCTTCCGCTCGTTTCACGATCATCTACCACTCGGATAAAATGAAACGCCCTACGCCAATAGTAAAGGATTTTAAACATCTTCTCACCAAGGTAGATGTTATTTCTGTATTGTAGAATAAGCTGACTATTACGGGCTACTGCTGTTCAAACCCTAGGCAGGCGTTAAAACTTATGTCTAATTAATAATTGCAATTTATCACATTTTCAGTGAAGGAAAAACATGTGAGGAAAACTGCATATCTCTAGAGAATTCTAGGGATATGTGTAACCTACTAATCAATTCAAATTCAGCGTGTTACGTCCTAGCTCAATTCCTTTTCTTCAAAAACGGAGAGAGGAGGCCTATACCCAGCAGTGGGATAGTAATCTCTATCAGGCAACCCATCCATAGTGTCTATACTATTCTTAATATTCAACCAGTAATGTATTGAATAGATGATTCGCAAGATCTTTAACACTGACTAACTAACACTTGCCCGGTTTATAGAAGTAGGCGTTACTTTGCGGAGATCCATAATACAAAAGTAATAATAAAATTATTTTGCTATAATCCGCGATACAGTAAATAGTAAATATATAGTACTAAATGTATAGTGGACTATACGTTTTTTCATACCCGTTACATGCAGGATTCGTAAAAAACGTATGCACAAACCTCCACCACTTCCACCACAATACACAAGCACTACACAGGTTCACTATCACAAACTCAACAATCGTTTCGCCCCGCAACCGACGCATCATCAGGAGATAGACTCCACGACGCTATGCGATTTTGTAGTGGATTCTATCTCCTGTGTTATTACGAATCCTGCATGTAACGGGTATGAAAAACGGATAGTCCACTATACATTTAGCACTATATATATTTTTTATTTACTGTATGGCGGATTATAGCAAAATAATTTTATTATTACTTTTGTACTTGCCCGGTTGCTTTAGGGTTTTTTAAATGTTATGTTTTCCCTATCGAAATTTAAAAAAAAAAAGTCGTTTGACCTTACTAGTGTCAAAAATACAGACAGAAATATAAATTTCTTTAGATATTTATTTAAACACTCACATTAATTGTGACAAATTTTAGTAACAACCTATAAAGTTTGGTAAAGATTTTGTCATTACAATTTGACATTTTTATTTAACATTCATTGTAGAGTTTACATCATGATAATCTTTACTTATTATAAAATAAAGTCCGCAAAGCTGGCTGTCTGTATGTAATCGATTTTCTCAAAATCTACTGAACGGATTAGTTTTATTTATTTTAGTACGGTTTTGTACTAAAAGGTAGTGCAATTCATACGAAAGGTTTAGGTTAATAGCACATAACCGTTTCATGTAAATTGAGTTAAGAGGTCGTTTTACAAGAATTTTTAGTGGGGGTAGTAACAAACCGGTGTCAATTGTAGTTTAGAGGGGATAATAGGTATAAAAAGGGGTATCAGAGAGCCAGTCTCATGCCGAGACTCGAGGGACAATAACATGCTAAACATTGAATTTCACGCGCGCGAAGCCACACGTATTTCTTGTACATTATAACACTGAGGTATAGAGTATGAGTATTAAGGCGAGGTACATATTTATAAAATACGAAATATTTTATACAATTTTTAGGTATTAGATTAGACGATTAGATTAAAGATGTATAATACAAAAAACTCATATAGATAATGAAAAGCTATTAACGATACTAAAAAAGGATGTAATGATGATAGGTGGAGGAACAGCAGTGGATCGTGTCATCCCTGGGTACAGAGTGCACGTCTTGTGCGACTTGGGAAACGCGCCTTCAGGTTGCAAGACGTCTTTTACGGGCTGCGAACCATGCCCAACGGAGGTTAGTTCATTTTGAGCGGTCTACACTGGTAATCAATACTAATATTATAAACGGCTTACTTCACCCTTAAGGCAATAAAAGCACCATCTACAGAGATAAGGGACCAAAACATCAAAATGGCAATAAAAGACAAAAATATGGAGGTGGCCGAAAAAGTTATTGAAAATATTAAAATAATAGCAAAAACATACTTATGCCTATAAAAGCACAAAAAAACTAAGTATACAGATTAGCTGTAGTTGTAATCTAAAAAAAAAAAAATATATAAAAAAAAAAATTATTGATGCATTAGAGTAAGTTCGTTTTAAGTACAATAACATAAAAAAAAGAATACAAACGAACTAACTAAAAAAGGGCACGGACATAAAGTCTGTGGTAAGTAATGTCACTATAAAAAAAAAAAATTATAAACGCGACAGTCTGTCTGACTGTTTCATTTTCAATCCACTGGACCATTATTGATTAAAATTCGCATAATTAAAGCTTATACATATACACCAGGGTTACATATAGGATAAAAAATTCGCGGTTCTTTTTCGGATAATGAAAATACACTTATTGTATATAAATGAGGGTATTTAAGCGGTTAAGTTTTACAGTTCACAACCTGGATGGATGTTATGGATCTTTGATATATGCTCTTTACATTCTGATAACTATAAAGATGCGGGACTCAGTATCAAGATTAATTAAATAAAACGATTAGGCGAAAAAAAATTAGGCGTTACTTTGCTGAGATCCATAATACAAAAGTAATAATAAAAATTATAATTCGTATCCGTATAATACAATTGTATCGCGGATTATAGCAAAATAATTTTTATTATTACTTTTGTAAAACGATTATGACTCGATTTCATTTAATAAATTTCATTGAGTTTTTTTTATTATGAATACTCGTAAAAAACTTGATTATAAAATTCCTACGAAACGGTTTGACCGATTTTTATTAAATTTTATATGCATATGAGTAGATCTGAGAATTGGCTACAAACTATTTTTCATAGCTCTAAGTGATAAGGGTTGTCCACCTCTAACTCTATTTTATTTTTTAGGCAAAACTTTTTATTTTTTTGTAATGTAAACTAGAAATTCCCTAGAAATACTTTATATTGCAAAACAACGTTTGATTGGTCAGCTAGAAGTACTATAATAATAGATTTTTATCGGTATCCCAGATTATAAAATGTTGTCCATATTTTAAATGTCGGTTTAACACAAAGCCGTGAAAGAAAAATGGCGAGAGCGTGTGACATTTTTATGGAATGCCGGATGAAATCCCAGGAAGCCAAAGATGGGTTTTTTATAAAATAAAAACTTGTATGTCTATTAGTTATTTATATTTTATCATGCGCGAATTTTCCGAGAATTTCTAATTTATGCTTAATTTACTATTGTTTTTTAATTTACTTTTTAATTTGATTTCCAATCCTACTCTACAAAATACAAATGTAGAGAATAGACCTTTGCTCGGAAGTGGCAACGCACTCGTAAAGGAAAGTCGCGTAGCTGAAGGGACTGTTGTTAGTAGCCATTTCAGACCTTTAGCATTAATCATTCTAATCGTCCGGTAACTAAACCCAGACCTTACAATGTTTTAACAGAAATCGATTTATCGCACCACAGGGGTAGAAACAAAGATTTAATGCGAATAGCACTACTTATAAAAAATAAACTAAGGAATCGCACCATGCTATTGGTATGCGCTGAATACGGCGCGACATGTGCGGACCAGATGGTTAAAAAACTTTGTCTGCAAAACTTCGCACCGACCGATACATGCATGATATATTTATATAATTTTATATAATACATAGTCATGCATTTTATATAAAACATAGTCCTCAAAAGCTGTCTGTCTCTATTGTTTGAGTGTGATCGATTTTCCAAAAATCTAATGATCTAATTGTTGTACGGTTTTTACTAAAAGTTTATTCATGATGAAATGGAATGAAATTGAGGTAGTTTTAGATTAATAACACATTACGGATTTATATAAATTGTCTGAAATACAAATTTGTTACTGATATCTACACGGGTGAAGCCGCGGGCAGTTCTATATAATGCAGACCGACTTCCTTTCGCATTTGTATTGTTTCGTATGGATATAATAATCTGTTATTAATTTTAATTTTATCACCTTTTTCTTGCATATAATTTTAAATCTTATGACAATATCGCAACGTTGCGTCATTTACAAGTATATTTTAGGCACGCGTAAGCTTAGAACATTATACTAAGTTATCTCTGTATTGGGTTCGTTGAACTAATATTTATACCTTCTAAGCGGCATCCAAATTTAGGTGACATGTTATAATGATACTGCAAGCAAGTAGTCTAGTAGAAGAGTTTCGAAATCTATAAATAATATTCATATAAGTCAAACATTAGATTGGGTATAACATTCTATAATAAAATTCCGCAATCAATTTGGTTTGCTATTACAGCAGTTTAAAATAACTATTCAAAGGAAGGTGATACAGAAAGCCTACTATACTGTAGGGGACTACAAAGATGATAGGAATGCGTGAATATTCTTCGATCCTGCACAAGATAGTAATGACGAAATGCAACTAGTAATAAGAATTAAATTTTGAAAACAGCAACAGCTTAGTTTTATTGCTTACTGTTCTCGGTAGATATAGCTTTCCGAACCAGCAGTAGAGTTGACGAAACAAAAGCACTTGTGTACAAGTGTACTTGAATAAGAATAATTTGAATTTGAATTGAATGAAAGCTTATACAAAAAAGCTAAAAAGCTTCTTTCGGGATGAGGTGAAAAAGCATATTTCGTTATTGAGACTACTTAAACCCTTAAGTTGGCTTGAACAAAGTCGCGAGTACGACTAGGACATAGTAAAAACAAATATACAATGATATGAAACTGATAAGAAATGAACTCTTTAAGAATGAACCCTCATCAAAGCGATAAATCAAGCGCGTCATCAGCGCGTGAATGAACAATTGACGTTTAGATAACTCTCCTCTAGAGTAAATGTATATTCTGTGATAGCCGTAGTAAGAACGTGAGACTCTTTCCAAGAGGTCACGGATTCAAATCTCGGGCACCTATGAATTTCCTCTGTTAAAACTGATATGCTCAATTGATATCTGATATTTACGTAAGGGCCTGTTACTATGCCCACTGCTGGGCTAAGGCCTCCTCTCTCCGTTTTCGGAGAGTAGGATTGGAGCTAAGACCTACCACGCTGCTCCAATGCGGGTTGGTAGGTTACACATATCCCTCGAATTCTCTAGTAAATATGCAGGTTTCCTCACGATGTTTTCCTTCACCGAAAAGCGTGATAAATTGCAATTATCAATTAGACACATAAGTTTTAATAGAAAAACTCATTGGTGCCTGCCCGGGGTTTGAACCTATGTCGTCTCTAGAGAGTCGCACGGTACCTCACGCTAGGCTATCACAGCTTATCTAAATTGTAATCTGAAATTTACAGATTACAAGTTAGATTTACAAATTCTATGATATTTGCACACGATTTTCGGTGAAGGAAAACATCTTGCGGCAACCTGCATATCTTAGAACATTTCTAAGATATGTGTAACCTACCATCCGGATTGGAGCGGCGAGGCGAGTCAAGTTCCAACTCTTCTCTCTAAAAAATGAGAGTGGAGGCGTATGCCCAATTGTGGGATAGTAAAAAATCGATATTTCACTATGCTGATTTGTAATTAATTTATTAAGATTTAACCTAATTAATACGCAAGGCGAAGCGTTAGTGCTACATATATTTTTTTATTATATTCAATACTTTAATCATCTATTAACTACCCATAAAACAAGTATTAGGTTATTTACTTTGGGGATGGACGACCGTGTGTGTAAGTGTGCCATATATTTAAAAATAAATTTAAAATAATTATCTATTGATTAGTATATTTGTTCAATAAACTAAATAGTTACAAACTAATCGGTTACATCCAGGCTCTTCCAGCCCACTTTAGTCGTATTCCGCATGACATTGATAAGGGGTTATCAGAAAAAATGTCGAAATTATACCACCTTATCTATTCTGGTTAAAAGAGGTCTGACATATTTGTCCCCGCTTCTATGCATAGATACTGAGTAATTTTTACACTCTTGACAAATCACTTTAAAATAATCTTCCGTTTTAGTATTTACTAAAATAAAAGGTATATATTTTAAAGTTTTAGTTACTTTTTAAGTTAAGTAATAAAATGTATTAAAATCATACATTTAAGAGTTTATTGCAAATTTTTGAATAATAATGTAATTGTGATCAAGTTTTGTTTTTGGTAGCTATTCGATTGTTTTGTAAATGTATGCAATAAATAAAGCTAAATGATTACTATTATTTTAAAATGTGACCTGAGTTATTAAGATAATAACAACAAGTCCCTTAATGTATATTCTGTTAATCATTTTAGTATATGTTTTTTGTAATGGAGAAGCATTTATATGCTTATTATTAACACCAGAATCTGATAAATTTTGGATTTTATTATTTTAACGCTTCGTTAATTAAATTTTTAATAATTAATTCAATACTCTAATAAACATAATTTTAATTGGTTTCGTAAATATCTCTAATAATCATCCATAATTTAGTATCATACTTATATAATTAATATAAAAATATATGCTGTTTATTTCGTAATCACCATATATGTGATACTTTTATCATCAAATATTTAAACAAGATTCCTTATGATGTTTTGTAATTCAATTACGTATGTAATTCAATTTATAAATACCGTGATATCCATCATTTGCCTTGTTTTAAGTTCAACATAAGCCTTTGTAGTCGGTTAGTGAAGTAATAAACTGGAAAATTCGCTTCGTTGGCTACCGTCTATGTATTCAGTGGATATCACCTGTTGTTACCTCCATTTTGTAGTTAGCTTTCTGAGAGGTAATAACCGTACATCTAAATTTCCATAACTATCGATTGCTTAAAAAAATTTGTTACTAAGTAACAGCCTAAATTGTTTTAATTATTTATCTCTGAGGAACGATTATTACTTACTACTCCCGTATGTTTACAAAACGCGTTGCCTTAATATAGTATACAAACATAACATATAATGGTGACGATCAACACCATCTGTAAGCTGCTTTAAGATACTCGTATCTTACTTCGTAATTCGTTACGTAATTTCTGCCCAAACAATAACGATCTTTTATTATTCTTTAAAAGTTCCCTTTATTTTAAAAATCTTGATGAGTTGATCTTTATTTAAACAAACGATAGTTTAAAAACTACTGAACAGATTTTCATGCTGTTTTCACCAAAAGCCAGAGTGAGTCACAAGATAAATAGAAATATAATGATATTTCTTGAAAATTTCGAAAATAAAACGTCTATATATAAATAACAAAAACGCTGCCTAATCCGTTTAGATATAACAAAAAAGAGTAACAAAAAGTCTGCGATGGCGTATATCTTGTATAATTTACTATACCCATTCAATTTTTTTTTAATTATTACGTACAATGCGTTATCTTAATATATAAAATGAATGTTTGCCTGTATGGTCTTTGTAACCTTCGAAACGTATGGATCGTTTTTAATAAAATTTTCAGACAATCTTTAGGATGACCCACCGGATCATTCTTTAATTTGGTGGGGATCAGAGTATTTTTTTAAACTGTACAGTGGAATTTGAAACCGGGCTGAGCCACAGCAATGCGTGGCAGAAAGCTAGTTTCCCAATATAATAGGACCAAAAGATAGTATTTTTTTTGTAGTTCGAAAGAAGTTTTAAAATTTTGGATTTGTCCTCTCAAACATCATCATGATTACTTATACCACACGGGGTAATAAACATCATGTCATTCGTAATTCTCTTATCTGCAACGGATGTGAGGAACGGATGGCCGACGGTTGTCGATTCGAATATCATTGCCCGTTACGTACCAGACCGTCATTTACTCTGTAAGCTACATGGATTTTGTTTTGTTCTTATGTCCAGAATGCAAGAATCACGATCATAGAAAGGGTTCTATAATTAAATGAAAGCTCACTCGAACTTAACTCATACATACGATAGATGAATTAAAGTTACAAAAATGTTATAAGAATGTAACAATCGATTTTTTTCTCGTCTCGTTATATTTTGGCTTTTTATAACGGTCTTAGTATTTTTGGTCCATTTATATCACTAATCTGTATTTTTTCTGAACAAATAACTATATAATTAATATCTAATAGCTTTACCTGAGGCTATCGATAATATAAAATTTTGAAGTATAAATAGTCATTAGATGATCGCTTTACATTTTATGATGGCGTATAACTAAGGTACATTATTGGCCCACTTATTACCTAATTTGTACCAATGGTAAAACATATACCTACTTTTAAAAGGGGCTATGTTATCTAAAGTAACACTTGGATTATGGACTTTGTAAGCAATAGTCAAAACAAAAACACATCCCGAATAGCGTTGTTATTTTTGTTGCTTAGTGCCCATTTCGGAGAACGGCTCGGGCTGGGGCGCGGGCGGGAGCGGTCGTCGCCGTGCACAGATCCGCATTCCGCTACCGGATTTGTTTCTCCGTTAATATTCCATGTATATAATTTATAGAATTAGGCGTTACTTTGCGGAGATCCATAATACAAAAGTAATAATAAAATTATTTTGCTATAATCCGCGATACAGTAAATAGAAAATATATATAGTGTTTAATGTATAGTGGACTATCAGTATTTTCATACCCGATACGTGCAGGATTCGTAAAAACACATGCACAAACCTCCACCACTTCCACCACAATACACAAGCACTACACAGGTTCACTATCACAAACTCAACAATCTTTTCGCCCCGCAACCGAAGCATCATCAGGAGATAGACTCCACGACAAAATCGCAAAGCCTTCGCGAGTACTGTATCGCGGATTATAACAAAATAATTTTATTATTACTTTTGTATTCCATGTATATTTCCTTAAGTCCGTCAATCGAATTAAAAGTGATAGAAGTTGTGGGATTATTAATGAATAATTGAAGCTTACTGCACTCTCAACTGTAATAATGCATACAAAGTCACTGCCTATCTTTAAAAATAAAATTAATGCTTGCTATTTCTCCCTTTAAAGTATTTTCTCTTCATTTTTTTAATGTACAGACTATTCCTTGTATTTATATTATATCTACTATAATAATCTAGTATAATAATTATTTATAATTGTATAATATACGAATTATTTACTATATATTTATGACTATTAATATTTATTTACTTAAGTAAATGTATGGTTTTATAGATATTAAGCCTGTTTAGCATGTTTTTTTTGCACACCCGTCACGCTCTTTTTATATTATCTTGAAGAAGGGTTGCCTGCAAAGCAAAGCTGGTTGATGGCCGCCCTTAGTACATATACAAAAGGTTACATTAAATTCGCATGAATTTGAGTCTTAATGTGTTTGTGCAACAAAGTAATATCGGTCTATCGAAACGTTAAAAACGTTACATAGTTTTCACTGATATTAAATCTTGTAATTTATAGCGTTTTTTCTCTATGAATAAAAGAGATGTTAGTCATTTAACAATTTACTTTAAAATTAAGTGCAGACACGTGCAATTAATATTTTTTTAATAATGTATGTATAATTTAATCTATTTATTAATTAACCCAATACATCCAATCTAAATTTTTTGTACTTAAATCTTTGACTGGCCCGTTGGCGCTGTGGGTAGTGAACCTGCCTTCAGCTCCGCGGGTCGCGGGTTCGATTCCCGCCGAGGGCCAACATTTTCTAAAAACAAATTGTTGGTTCTTCGAGCCTGGGTGTTTATTTGTATTTAAGTATGTATTTAAACTTATATATGTAGTATATCTACCAGTTTTCCGTCACCCATAACACAAGTATTAAGTAACTTACTTTGGGGACGGACGACCGTGTGTGTAAATGTCCCATATATTTATTTATTTAAAAAATCTTTTAATCAAATTCAAAAAATGTCAACAACAACCACAACGACTAAGTATTGGTCTAAGTATTTATACAGCAAAAAGGGTCGGTATAGAATATCATTATCAAATAATCTCTGTTGAGAATAAAAAGTAGTGAGTGCGGCCCTGTATCATAGTAGAAATGACGGGCGAGGCGGGGGGAAGTGGGCTGCGCGAGAGTGGCGCGGGTGGAGGCTCCGCAACTCCGAGTCGACAGCGGGCCAGTGCAGTGAGCCACGCGCGGTCAACTGGGCTCGCGTTATGGCTTTACGCGCCCCGTTATTTATTCTGTCCGTGTTGATAGCCGGCGGGGCCTCTGTGTACAGTAGAGATCGCGACCGCCTACGCGCTAACCCGCGATTACTAGATCGAGCCTGTGAACTTAGTTCGTGTTATCCTGCTACAGGCAATCTACTTATCGGACGCGAAGCTCGACTGTCTGCATCGTCGACGTGCGGAAGCTATGGACGCGAACGTTATTGCATAGTATCGCATCTTGAAGATCGAAAGAAATGTTTTTGGTGCGATTCAACAAATGCAACGATTAACAACCCTAACCTCAATCATCGAATACAAAATATTATTTACAAATATTATCCTGGAACTCGTAACAAATCCTGGTGGCAGTCCGAAAATGGGAAGGAAAATGTTACGATTCAACTTGATATGGAAGCTGAATTTCATCTCACGCATTTGATAATACAGTTTAAAACTTTTCGACCGGCCGCTATGTTAGTTGAAAGATCATTTGACTTTGGGAAAACTTGGCGAGTTTACAGGTACTTTGCACACAATTGCGACGAAGCTTTTCCTTTTGTTTCCAAACATACTCAACGCAGTTTGACAGAAGTTGTTTGCGAGTCTCGCTATTCAGGAGTTGCGCCATCCACTGAAGGAGAAGTTATATTTAGAGTGTTGCCTCCAAATATTAATGTGACAAATCCGTACTCTGAGGAAGTTCAAAATTTATTACGTATGACTAATTTAAGAATAAACTTTACGAAGCTTCATACGCTTGGCGATGATTTACTTGATAACAGAGCAGAAATTCAAGAAAAATATTATTATTCTATATATGAAATGACTGTCCGTGGATCCTGCTCTTGCTATGGCCACGCGTCGCGATGCCTTCCTATGCCAGAAGTTACTTCAAAAAACAATATGGTTCACGGACGATGTGAATGTACTCATAATACTCGGGGTTTAAATTGTGAATATTGTGAAGATTTCTTCAATGACTTACCTTGGCAACCTGCGGTTGGGAAAACTTCCAATGCGTGTAAGCGTTGTACCTGTAATAATCACGCTACTACATGCCATTTTGATGCTGCTGTATATAATAAAACGGGCAAAATAAGTGGTGGTGTTTGTGATAATTGCCAACATGATACAATGGGAGTAAATTGTGAACGGTGTAAACCTACATATTACAGAGACCCTAATTTAGACATACAAAATGCAGAAGTATGTAAACCTTGTGATTGTGATCCCGAAGGAACGACTGATAAAGAAGTTTTGTGTGATGATGAAACTGATTTAACCAACAATAAAACTTCAGGTCGTTGTCTTTGTAAGTCAAACGTGGACGGAGCACGGTGTGACAGGTGTAAAGATGGTTATTGGAATTTTACTCCGGAAAATAGTGAAGGATGTGAATCGTGTACATGCGACAGACTTGGTACTATTAATGAAAGAGGTTGCGATCCATACAATGGTAATTGTTTCTGTAAACGTCACGTTACTGGGAGAAATTGTGACCAATGTTTACCTGAATTTTATGGATTATCAGACATTGACGATGGTTGTTTGCCCTGTGACTGTGATGCCGGTGGTTCGCTTGATCGCGATTGTGATGTCATAACTGGACAATGTAAATGTCGCCCCAATGTAACTGGACGTCGCTGCGATCAACCTATTCAAAACTTTTTCGTTGGTTCTCTAGATTCTATTGTTATGGAGGCCGAGTCCAGTCAGTGTGATTCTCAAATAGATGATAATGCAATACAGAGTCAACTTTGCCATGTTGTTATTAGAGAAAATTATCCAGATGGAAGAAAAGAAACTTGGACAGGTCCTGGTTTCATGAAAATACCGGAAAGTAGTACATTAGTTTTTGTCGTAAACAATCTGAAGACGAGTATGAACTACAACGTCTTAATAAGGTATGAACCACAATCAAATACAAATTGGGAAGAGGCCACAATATTAGTCAAAAGACCTTTACCGTTTGAAACAGAGTCACCTTGTGCTAATGTACGTCCAGAAGATGACACCATCTTGACGAGCCTACCAGCAAATCAACGAAGTGTTTTAGTACGGCCAGCAGTTTGTTTGGAGAAAAACAAAGAAACGGAAATTCGAATATACTTAGGAAGACAAGATGGACATAGCTCAAACAGTAGAGCGTCTGTTTTAATAGATTCGATTGTATTAATACCTTCAATAGAAGATTTGCCATTTTTATCAAATGGAAGTTTAATGAGAGAAGAGTTTGATCGCTATAATTGTGGGGATCCGTACTATTACGACCTCAATCGAGATAACATACCCGAGATCTGTAAAAAATATCATGCGAGTATAGGATTTTACATAAGAAATGGGACAGAAGCTTGCCATTGCGACCCATCAGGCTCAAAAAGCCATCAGTGTGATCGTTATACGGGACACTGTCAGTGCGTTGAAAATATTGTTGGTGCAAGATGCGATCGGTGTGCTCCAGGAACATATGGTTTCAGCAAATTTGGTTGTAAGCGTTGTGATTGCAATAGTATCGGATCCCTTGACAACTTTTGCGATGCTACGAGTGGCCAGTGTAAATGTAGAGCAAACACATATGGTCGTGCTTGTGATTTGTGTCAACCTGGCTATTTTAACTTTCCAAATTGTCAACAGTGTGATTGCAATGGACATGCAGTTGAATGTGATGACAAAACAGGAGCATGCCAAGACTGTAGAGAATATACTGAAGGTCATCGTTGTGAAAGGTGTATTGAAGGATATTATGGAGATCCCAGGCTTGGTATCGATATACCTTGCAGGCTGTGTCCGTGTCCAGGTGTCAAAGGTGATACTCATAAGAGCAGTCACGCAGATCGTTGCGAGTTAGATCCTGAGACGAAGGATGTAGTTTGTGATTGCAAAGAGGGGTATGCTGGACTTTTGTGTGATGTATGTGCTGACAACTACTACGGCGATCCTATTAAACGAACATGTGAAAAATGTAACTGTAGTGATAATATAGATATTACTAAACCTGGCAATTGTAACCCTTACACGGGAACTTGCTTACAGTGCTTACATAATACAGCTGGTGAACATTGCGAATACTGCCGAGAAGGTTATTATGGAAATGCTTTGGAAAAAGCCTGTTATAAGTGTAATTGTTCTGTATTAGGCACCAATTTTACTCAAGGTAGTTGTGATGGAACGACAGGACAATGCCATTGTTTTAATAATGTTATGGGGATAAATTGCGATCAATGTACAGAAAATCATTGGAGAATAGCACTGGGTACAGGTTGTGATCCCTGCGATTGTGACACTATTGGTTCTCTTTCACCTCAATGTAATCCTTATATTGGAAAGTGCGACTGTAAACCTGGTCACGGAGGAAGACAATGTGATCAGTGTCAAGAAAATCATTGGGGTGATCCGAATGTTGAGTGTTATGAATGTGATTGTGATTTATATGGGTCCCTCTCACAACAATGTATGAGAGATAATGGAACATGCGTCTGTAAACCAGGCATTGGTGGATATAAATGTGACATATGTGCCAGAGGTTATCTTGGTGAAGCTCCGGAATGTTATGCATGTGGAGAATGTTTTAATAGTTGGGATCGATTAATTGATGATTTACGTATACAAACCGAATATGCTATTGGAAATGCAAGTAAAATAAAAGTTATTGGTGCTACTGGAGCATATACTAGAGATTTTGAAGAAATGACCAAAAAACTTTTTGATGTTGAAAATGCCCTACAGAGTGCTAAACTTGGCCAAAGCACTGTTAAAGAATTGGTTTCTAATATAACTAATTTACAAGAAAAATTAAGTGAGGCAGAAAAGAAAGTAAAAAGTAGTAACGATAATCTTAATGCCATTACTTCCAAAATAAACCTTGGGAATGTAACTTTAGATGCATTGAGAGCTAGCATAGATCATCTCAAAACCAAAACTTTTGATTTGGGCAATAATGCAACAAAATTACAGGAAGCTAATTTAGAAGGTGCTCTTAATTTAACACGTGAAGCGAAACAAAGAGCTGAGAAAGCAGCAAATGATGCTGAAAATGTACAAAATATCATAGCTAATACTGATAGACAGATCAAAAATACTGATAGACTAATAGAAATGCAATATACGAACTTCAACAATACACAAAATGAAAATGATAAGAAATTAGGAAGTCTTCAACAACAACTCTCTGACTTAGAATCACAATTACCATTTATTAATGGTAAAATGTGTGGTCAAGAGAGTGATACTTGCGATATTTGTGGAGGCGCAGGCTGCGGCAAATGCGGTGGTATATCGTGTGATCAAGGGGCTATAACAAAAGCTGCACAAGCTTTAGATTTTGCAAATAAAACTGAACATAGAATCAAGGAACATGAATTAACCGCTGAAGAGATATTTAGATCCGTTTCGCAAGTAAAACAAGACACTGTTGCAGTCCGTTCGAGAGCTAAAGATTTATTCGATACAGCTAGTGAATTTAAATCATCAGCTGAAACAGCTACAAATGAGAGTCAAGTTCTTACAACGGAATTAAAAGATTTTTTGTCAAAATCATACAATACTCCCGAGGATGTAAGGCAGCTGGCTACTGAAATTTTAAATTTATCTATAAGTCTACAGCCAAAAGAAATTACCGAGCTATCTCAACGAATTAACTCAACTATTTCACAATTGACTAATATTGAAAATATTATCGCTGAAACAAAACCTGACCTTGACAGAGCCAAAATGCTTAAACAAAATGCCACTGTAGTTAATAAAGCAGCTAATTTAACTTTAGAAATGGCTAATAAAGTTTTGGGTGCTTTGGACGAAGCACAAGCTGCCCAAGACGCGGCAGATAATGCTATAGATAAAGCAAATAGAGATATTGAAGCGGCAAAAAGTGACCTAATACCTATAGCATTAGAAACTGAACAAGCACAAAAGAAAGCAAATGAGACGATGGACGAAGTGGAAGGTCTAAGATCCCGCTTATCTGATTTACAAAAAAATATACTTAAAATAGAAAGCGATGCAGAACAGGTAAAACAAGAAGCAAACGATGTCGTTAATAAAGCAGAGGGAGCTGAACAAAAAGCTAGACAGCTAAGGCAAGATTTTAAACAAACTAATATTTCCCTCTCTGATAGAGCAAGTCAGACATCGAATTCAAGAGAACGAGCTCAACTTTTGCTTAATAGAGCTACTAAATTGGCAAGTGATACACAGACACAACTTAAACTTTTAGCGAATATGGAAGAATTATATAATGACCATAATGATCAATTAAATACATTAGAAAAAGAAATAGGTAATCTCAACACTCAAATGAACTATTATCTTTCGGAAATCACTAAACGTTCGGATAACTATAGATCTTGTACTACATAAATATTTTTTTCCAGTAATACAAAATAGGGACAGCATATTAAAAATGTTATAAATTATTGTCCCCGCACTTATCGGGTGTGTTGATACATAATGTGAAAATCTTAATTTAATAATAATAAATAATAATAATTTATAACAACGTGATGATATAATAATATTGAATTGTATACTTTTTATTAAATAGTTATGATTTCTTTTGAGTGTTATTAATTATTGCACCTTGTAAATAGTGATATTATGCATTTGTATTTGAGTATGATTTTAAAAATGGCTTTATTTTATGTGCATGTATGTGAAGCAATATTTTTACTTTTATGTTGTATCCTTATGGAAGATGTATCCCAAAGAAATTAATTCAATGTGGTAAATGTTAGTATGTATAAAAGTAGATTAATGTAGTTTTGACGTATATTTTAACGAAAAATTTCCTGTAATTTGAAAAAGTCAGTAAACTTGAGATAAATTTTAACTGTTAAAAAGTAACTCATGACCTTAGCATTAACTTATAGTAGTCTATACATTTTTAAGTACCTATCTATCACAATTTTGTTTTCAAATTTCTTATATTCATCATTAAGTTTTATTTCATGAGTCCATAGCGCGTGTAGCAAAAGTACCATAAAGGCCACATATACTTAACGTAAGAATTTTGTTAATAAATGTTTTACAAATTTTTATTTTGTTTATTTTTTTATTTTTTCTGCTCTCCATACTCCTGATATAAATCCATTAGGGCTTACAGTATATATCAGTTCGAAAAAAATTGTTAATCGACTTATTGGTTTTTGTCTATGATGATTGTTCTCATTGCCATGATCACAACGCTTGGCAAGGAAATCCTTGATAGCAGTGTGGTGAGGTCTGTAAAGCTCTCGAAGTCCGATGGAATTAGTAACGCCGCCATTATTTTAGAAATTTAGAATTAAGTTTTACTTCGCTGGCCATTCGGGAAACGGACAGGGAAGAGCTATCCATAACTCTCAGATCTAAATAAACATTGTTTAATTTTAATACATTGTTTCGAACCTCGAAATTATAATGATTCTGTAACTTCATGTAATAATAAAGCCATTATTAATTCTACAACTGAAGATTTTCAAATGTTTAACCTTAAATATACAAACCTAATAGAGATAATTGTTATTATTAAAGTGAGTCATATTTAATTAGAAAGCCTTGTCGATTGTCTTGTTTATTTGTATATCATTACATCATAGCTTGTTCAGTGAGTTCTTTAATAAATGCCTATTAGTGAATGAATGATGAATTCAACATTATCGATTACAGTGAAACGGATCAAAAATAACATGCCGTTAATGTTATGTGAAAAAGTTGAAACTTTTTTGCAAACTTTATTTTTGAATTTAAACTATCGTGACTGGTATTCATTATTAATGTTGAGAAACCGGCTATACTTACGTCTTATTTGAAACTTTATTAGAAGAATTCAAATTCAGACCTTATTTCGTTAGTCGATAATAAATATACACCTATATTCTGATGAATCTGATTAATTAAAATTGTAATTATACTAATTTCTGCCAGTCCCTTTGCGTAGGCGTCAATATCAATATGATAAGTATATATCGTAGGTCGCTGATTAAGGGCATCATAAGAAAGCCCAGAGTCACTCAGCGGGCTATCCTTGGAATATCCCTACGTGATCAAATTAGAAATGAGGAAATGCGTAGAAAATAACCAGTCATAGTTCAGCGTGTGACGAAGCTTAATTGGCGATGGACGGGACACACAGTGCGGAGTACCGATGGGCGCTAAGGTCTTAAGGAAAACGCAGCGTCGGTAGACCCCCTAAGAGGTGGACTGACGACCTTAAATAAGGTCGTATGGAACCGCTGGATCCCAGCGGCACATGATCGTGTGGTGGGGAGATCCCGTGTAGAACGGTGGTCCCAAACACCATCCGCCTTTGATTGGAGTAGACCTATTATGGTAGTGGCATTTTGCAGTATGTCTGTCTCTCACACTTTCACAGCTAATCCGCTAGACCAATATTTGGTACACATTTAAGCTTATATACGGGGCCAAGAAATGGAAAAAAATTCATTTTGTTTTCGGAAACATATTTATTTTTAACCGTCATAGGTACTAAGTCGTCTCGTCGGTCGTCAAACTACTAAGTTATGTATTTTGTAGTATACATTTTTGATCGATATACCCAATGGATGAAACTCGTACCACGGGGTTGCAGGTTCAAATCCTGGACTGATACAAACTAGTTTATTGATATTCACAATTTTATTCACTCTTGTCGATGAAAAAAATATAAGAGAGTAGAAAACCACTTTAGAGCGACGTTGTTGGTCGTGAGCTCATATTCTTTTCTCCAAAACGACAAAGGAAGCCTCTGACAAGCAGTGTGATTAAAATGCCGCACATTTTTATAATGTCAGTTTTCAACTAAAGTTGTTCTACGTGTAATATTTATTGTGTTTCAGATGGCTTTATTTAGAACCAATACTTTGCAATGATGAGGGTGATCTAGGACTTAAGTTTAAAAAAGTGGACCAAGGGTTTAAGCAAGTAACGAGAATCATAGAGTCGGATCCACGGCTTTCGACCTTAGTACAGGCATCGAGACTTCAACCGATGTTGGATGCAATTTCTGAACAATTAAACGTTTGCCAGTCAGCGTTGAATCTATACATTGATGTATGTACCACAAACTAATATTAATTTGCCTTTCGCAATATTAATCAAGAACTCCTTTTCGCCTTTTTTTATAATATATCTGTATATACATATGTCCAATTTCTTTTGTTAAGTAGCACTAGATATTACAAGAATATACATTTACTAATGTAATAAATAATGTTTGTTAGTATTACTCGAGAACGATTGAACTGATTTGGCAATTTTTTTTTTGCCAATTTGGTTTGAAGTATTTGTTTATGTCCAAGGAAGGTTAAAAAGGTGAGAAAATATGCATCCCATACTAGCTGTTCACCTGCCAGAGTTTGTTGGAAAATTAAACATTAAACAAGGAAGATAACTTAGACTCTGGAATATTAAAAGTCCCGTAGTATGCTTATTCAAGGCGGGTCATAATATAAATATAATATATTAAAATTAATTGAAAGCTGTGATAAATTTTATTAAATTTTATTTTCGCAGGAGAAACGTTCTATTTTCCCGAGGTTGTATTTCTTGAGTGATGACGACCTATTAGAACTGCTTGGGCAGGCACGAGCTGGCGCCGAGGGCAGGGAGACTGTGATGCAGAACCATCTAAAGAAGTTATTTCCCGGAGTCACGGGTGTTAAACTCGGCCCTGGAGGTTTATGTGTTACAGCTTTGTGCAGTAATTACGGTGAAACGTTTCAACTGGATCACCCAGTTGATATTGATTGTTCTGTAGAGGTGAGATATGTTTATTATACTTACTAATATAACAATATATTGTGAACTTTTCTATTTGCCTGTTTACTTTAACTTTAACCCAGAACGATTATATAAAATTATTTTGTGCGCAATATAAGTGCGCAGTGGAAACGTGCTGGGCCCATAACCTGTTAGAGTTACTGAATTATAAACCTAGTATTGATAAAACAGGAAGAAATTCTACAATATTTTATTATACGTAACCGGTAATTCTAACAATTGAAATTTTTTATATAAAAAATTGTATGACATAGCAAAATATACTTTTTAAAACTAAAAAGGCCTTACATTTATATTAATTAAAATTCACCAATCAATAGAAAACTAGTAGACCCAGCCAGGACTTGCCATAAATTAATCTCTTTTCGACTTCTGTTAATATTCTAACTCGCGTTTGCGACACGTTCTAAGATATTCATTTTATGGCGTATTCAAGATATTCTAAGATATTCTAAGATAAGATATTCTTTATAAGATATTCAATGGTGTAGGGACAATTAAGGGAGGGAGTATCATAATTCCTGCATACTGTGACATTTCATGTCACATATGTCTTACATTCTGTAATTTCAATTCTAACTGGCTATTATTTCGAAGGACTCTATCTTGAATTAATATATACAGGTATGGCTAAGAAATTTAGAGCTAGAAATAAGGTCATCGCTAAGAAACATGACTTTAAAATGCTTAGTCGCAAATAGCTTGCAAGACCAAGATCCATTTTCGCTGCCAACGCAAATTTTATGTCTAGCGCAAAACATCAGATTTACCGAGCAAACTGAAAGGGCAATAGTGTCCAAAGAATTACATAAGTTAAAAGATAATATTGAAAAGGAAAATTTACATTATACAACAACCGAAATCGAAGATGAGAGTGAAAAATATAAACGACAAGCTCTAATATTACAATGTTCTTTTTATATATCAGTGGTGCAAGCATTAATCGAGAATAATGTTGTAGCTACCAACGAGTGGTTGTGGCAGAAACAATTACGGTACGGAATAATATTATTACTTATAGATTATACATATATATATATATCTATGTATGTCTATATATCTATGTATTGTATCAATCTTGATGCAAAAGTAAATAATTCTTATCGAAGTATTGAAAAACAGTTTTACATATTGCTGAATTCGATATGCAAACAAGCAAATATATTTCTATATGGTCTTTAAAAATTGTATGGAAATAAAAATTACTAGAAAGATATTTCAAACATAAATTTTGTTTGCATTAAAGGTGAATTTATAAATAAACTCAAAATAATATACTCATAATTAAAAGCGGGCTATCAATTTATTACATAAATTCAATACAATAGCATTTTTGTCCTGTTTGAAGATGCGAATTCTACAAAATACTAACGTATACACTATTATACAAGACTAAAGACTCTCTCATACAACTAACTCTCCGCAGATTTTATTTGCTAAACAATAAGGAAGTGATTGCTAAAATGGGGCTAGCACAGATTTCGTACTCCTATGAGTATCTCGGTGTAAATACAGGACAATTCGTACGAACAGAGACCACTGATGAGAGTTTTCTGATATTGACACAGGTATGTATGAATTACAATTTAAATTTAATTTACAATTGATTCAAATCTGCTTTTCATTAAATTTGGAATATTTCATTCATACAAATTTCTACATATATTTTTACAAAGACAACAACCTATACATTAGTTTTAAAAAATTATGTTCATTAAGCAATTTCTAATTCCATAAATCGCGAAACGTAACTGGCAATGGAAGAGTTATATAATTTTCGAAAATAGCCTTTGAGTTTTAAGTAATGAACCGACCCTTCATAAAAAGACAGTTTTAGTAGACCTCAACTACAGAGTCGTTGATGGATTTAAGTGCCTTTAGACTCATTATTAATGACAATTAGAAAAAAATCTTATATTTACGATTTTCCAAATCTGTTAAGCCATGATAGGTGTTTCTGAAGCCGCAGTCCACTTGGTGGCAAACGGGACGCTTGAATTTTTTTACATTATGTCATGTGTAATCCTTAAATTCACAAATGTTGTTTTTAATTTCGCAGTCATTGCATCTGGGATTAGTTGGAAATCCATTTGGTCCTGCCGGAACTGGGAAAACAGAATCTGTAAAAGCTTTAGGTGGATTAGTTGGTCGTTTAGTGCTTGTCTTTAATTGCGACGAAGTAAGTTCTTTTTTTTAAGTATATATTTTTATGATATTTTAAAGCATTTAAAAGTTTAAGAAAGAATTTTAATTTACCACACTCGCTTATTCATACACAATTGAACTTTTTTATAATAACAGATAAAAAGACAAAGAGATCATAGTTTCGCATTTATAACATTGTGTATGGATATCTATATATGGAATCAAGATCAAGTTGTACTTGAATTATAAAATGTTGGAATTCAACTATTTGCTACAAATATAATTTGTAGCAAATAGTTGAATGCCAACATTTTTATAGAGCTTTTTTACTCTATGCTTTATTGACGAGTGGAGTTCATGGTACGAGATATATAGGTAATACAATTCCATAAGGCTTGAACAGTTCCAGTATACTTTGGGAGATTGATATTTCCGGAAATTCTATTTCTTATAACCATTTGGCGTTTACCTTCCCTCCGTCCTGTTGACTACGTGCTAATTTCCAGTTAAATTGATTACCACGAAGACTTTAAAAATTAATATAATATACATTGTGTGTTACTGAAAAAACCCTTCTATAAATTGCTCTTTATAAAAAATGATTTTATTAATTGTATGTGTTTATACACTTCTGTTGAAAAGTAAGTTTAGTATTGAACTTGGGATCTATTAGTTTGTGAATATCACCTTCCCAGTTTATTAACTTTATATTATCGTCTGGTCAAAAGCATATATATATTCCAGGCAATGGATGCCCAATGTATGGGAAGATTACTGAGTGGTGTGGCCCTATGTGGGGCCTGGGGCTGTTTTGACGAGTTCAACCGTCTGTCAGCCGCAACGCTTGCTGCAGTATCGCATCAATTTGCCTCGCTTTTAGCTGCTACGAATAAACGGGGGCCATCCGTAGAACCTACGGCACTACTCAATGGAAAGCAGGTTAATATCAATCAATAGCAGTCACTAAAGAATCAGATGTGATGAAAATTTCGACTTGCACTTCTCATACCTACGGATGATTTTTGAGATTTTAGCGCTTCCTTACATGGTAAAGTGAGAATTGGGCCTAACTTTCTATATCCTCAAAGTCAACATTATATTGCTTAAGTGTTAAAGTCATTGTAATTATTATTTATTAATTTTATTATATTATGGGCAAGACTTTATTGACATAATTTTGCCGTTACTTCTCTGTAGATTGCAATAATGACCAAATGAACCTTGGTTCCCTATTCTAATGTAACGGTATTTCCAATTCAATCCAGTTATAATGGGTACGATTAACGTAAAATATTTCATTTTATATTTTCGGAGCAACTCTGTTCTTAAAAACTGCTTTCTGAAAAATAGACCTTGTACTAGATTAATAATAATTTATAAAAATAATGTCAAAGGATTAGCAATAATTTATAGAATTAGGCGTTACTTTGCGGAGATCCATAATACAAAAGTAATAATTAAATTATTTTGCTTATATTTAGATTATAGCAAGTTTATTTAATTATTACTTTTGATTCACGCAATATTAGATGCTCATTGCTGATAGCAATACATTTTTTTATTTATAGACTTTATCAAAAATTACTTATATTTAACCATCGTACACAATAGCATAAATAATAGCTCTTGCGTGGCAGTTAAATCATTGGCAGTGCCTTCTTATAAAACTATGTCTTTCTCTAAGTCTTTTACAGTCCTTGCATCCCGTCTTTGGAACTCTTTACCAGATAGCATCTTTAAAGACTCTCCTTTGCACATTTTCAAACTTAGGCTAAAGCAACACTACCTTTCCTCGCTGTCATAACTTATATCTATGTAGGTTTATTATATTTTGTATTAGTATTAGTGTATTATCTTGTATTATATATATGTATTCTATTTTATGATTATAAGAAAGTAAGTTTATCCAATTTTAATTTATAATTGTTTTATAGTGTTTTTAATAATTTATCTTTTACTATTAATGTACCTATACTACGTTTTCACTTACTTTCAAACCACCAAGGGTCGCTGGCAGGGATCTCTTATAGAGATAAGTAATCCTTTGTACTTGTTTTCTTTACCTGTATTTTCTTATATATTTTATTTTGGTACATCACTACATAGTATAAAACAAAGTCGCTTTCTGTGTCTGTCCCTATGTCCCTATTTCCCTATGTATGGTTCAATCTTTAAAACTACGCAACAGATTTTGATGCGGTTTTTTTTAATAGATAGAGTGATTCAAGAGGAAGGTTTATATGTACAATAACAGTCAATATGGAGTAGAGAAATTCTGTAATTTTTGAGGTTTCTAACGTGATGTCGTAAATAATTACATTTTTTTCCGCTAACATTGCAAACGCAGGCTGAACACTACAAGATTTATCAAAATAATGTATTAAAAATTTGTACACCTTAAAAAGGTCTACAGAAAACTCCGCGAGGGTATATGTCATCTCTTATGGATAACCCACAATAGCATTTTTTTGTCATTTACTTTTTACGAAAAATAACGCCCTCTTTTCGAAGCAATACAGCATCAATCCTTATCCAATTAAGTACCTTAAATACATTGTTGATTTAATATATATCAATATGGCCGTTTACAGCATGTAATTTAAATGAATATTTTCGAAGATATTACAGATTTAATATGCGGCGCGTGCCTATAAATAGCGCATCGGAGGCCGCGCTTCGCCCTATAGCACTTATAATTTAGCAGCGATTGGATTAATTGTAAAAATAAAATACATACAGAAAAATGTAAAAAGGAACTAGGTAAAATGTATTATATGAATTAAGATATTCCAAAGATAGCAGGAAATCTTCATGGTATAGGGAAAGGGGAATTGTTTCACTCCAAATTTAACGCGTGCGGGCCGCGGGCAGTAATGAATAAATCAAAACTACTGGATCTATTTTAATCATTTTTTTCACTGAGTGACAGCCTATGCTTATATATTTTATACCCGTGCGAAGCAGGGGCAGGTCGCTAGTAAATAAATAAATAAATAAATAAATTATTGTGCAGATTGTTGTATCTGAATGGTGCGGTGTAGCAGCCACTATGAACCCAGTGGGTCGTGGCTACGGCGGACGTCGCACGCTCCCTGCGGCGCTGCAACACGCGTTGCGGCCGCTCGCACTACGCGCGCCACCCAGATGCGTCCTTGCAGCCCGTCTGCTGGCCGCACACAATGCGACACAACCGCAGGCACTCGCAGCTGACCTAAACGACGTTTTTACACTGGCTAGGTAGACCCTACCTCTACCTCTTATTATCTACAATGTATTTCAAAGATTCACCCCATGAAACACAAACTCAGTATCCAAATAAATCTATTTATTTACAGTTAATTATAACTAAATAATTTATAGAATAAGGCGTTACTTTGCGGAGATCCATAATACAAAAGTAATAATAAAATTATTTTGCTATAATCCGCGATACAGTAAATAGAAAATATATATAGTGCTAAATGTATATATCGTGTATATGTATCTATACGTTTTTTCATACCCGTTACGTGCAGGATTCGTAAAAAACATATGCACAAACCTCCACCACTTCCACCACAATACACAAGCACTACACAGGTTCACTATCACAAACTCAACAATCGTTTCGCCCCGCAACCGAAGCATCATCAGGAGATAGACTCCACGACAAAATCGCAAAGCATTTTGCGATTTTGCGAATTTATACATTAAACTCTATATATTTTTCTATTTACTGTATCGCGGATTATAGCAAAATAATTTTATTATTACTTTTGAATTATAACTAAAATTTCTCTTCTACTATGCTATATAACTAAAGCGTCCGGTCCCACCGATGTTAGGTAGGACAAAGGCGTAGCGGCGTGGAGTGTCCTTCCCAGGCGTGGAACACTACACCTCAGGTGTCGTATGGAGCCTAGGAAAGCGGCAACCGCTGAGTGAACGTAACACACTGTTGTACACTAGTTCGACATTCTCACTCACAGACCTCCCCTACTCTATGGTAAACCTTATTAGACAGGAATTTTGATTTTACTTCCGCTTTTTTCTAAGTTGATAGCTTACATCAAAAATATTTTAAGAATATCCTCAATAAGAAATAATTAAAATTTTGTTATTTATGAAAGTTAAAAAAGGGTGGACCCTAAGGGGGGACCCGAAAAGGGTCAATCACTTACCTTTACGGTTACGGGATCGGGACTTAATTCTAGAAACTCTGGACACTTTATAAATAGTTTTGGTCACAAAAGCGTTTTGGGAGTTTCACGCGGTGAGAAGGGCAGGAGGGGGTAGAAGGGATAATGGCGGGCGGGCGGTTGCCATTACCCATGGCAACCGCCCGCCCTTAAGCATCCGAGATCTGACACATTGACTAAACAGTAATCATCATGCTTGTCAGGAAAGCTGTGACCATTGCACTGTACTAAAAAAGCATTGTGTAATTTGGTTTATCTGTGATAAATTGGTGTACCAACATAACAGAACATAACTTCTGTCTATGGTTGAATCTTTATTACTATGATGGAAAGGTGTAGGGCAGGTAGGTCATTAGTATTTAGGGGTGCGTGGTATATGAAATTATCTACTGCTTAACAATCTCGTGATTGTTAAAATGTAAAAAAATGATATTAATTATATCAGAAAAGAAAACATGTGTAGCATCGGTAGAGTTGTAAGCCCATATGTCAATACTAAAACTAGACGATTTATGTACGTAAATGGTTCTACAGACATATTAATTAGAAAAGAATATCCATATATGTTCCGGGGTATCAAATAATGCTCGGGTAAAATGAACCAAACCTCTTACTTGTTCAAATAATAATTGTCTACTATTTTAGTACATTGTTAAGCGGTCAAAGGCATTATGACTGGGGGTTGCGCGCTCTTAAAGCGGCAGTTGGCAGTTATGGTGCAGCTCTTTCTTCAAATACTACAAGCACGATAGACCAACAACGTGCTTTATTGCGAAAGGTGTTGCGGTTAAATAATTTGTCAAAATTAACGCAGTATGACGCTGAAAGGTATGTGTAAGAATTTATATAAAATTTATTCACCAATCCAAATTGCACATATCTATATAACACTTACGAGCGAAATGAGACTTAAAATCCAACCTTTCTATCGACACAACGTGGGAGGGCATTTCCCAGCAGTAGAATACTTAAGTTTTAATTTTAAAATATAAGATGAATGTTTCGCGATACGTGACTATCTTAAGTTCTAGCCTCTAAAAGTCAAGAGGATATATATACCCAACTGTAGCGTATATTAAAAGTTTATTTTGAACAGTCAATTTGATTTGCGAATTTGAATGCCAGAAATTATTTCTTTCGTCTACATTTGTAAGAATGCTGCACAAAAACTCAATTCAAACGATTTTTTCAGATTTGAAAATATTTTATCTATGATTTTTGTTGACGTGCCTGAGGATAGAGACTCTACAGATTCTATTCATTCAGCACTTGACAATACAGTCAAACACCTTGGCTTAGTTTATAATAAACTTCAGGTATGAAAGTTACTTATTATTTTCATCGTATATTGATAATGTTTATAAAATTAAAGTGTACGCTATGATTTTTAAAATTTTTAGATTCAGAAATGTGTGGAACTCTTTGAACAATTGCAACAAAGAATGGGTGTTGTTATAGTCGGACCACCTGGCTCCGGTAAAACCACGATCAGACAAATGCTTAAAACTGTAAGTTTCACTGATGATAGATCATTAGCCGAATACACATGTTGTACCTAAAGACAGCTCAGAGTCATTCAGCAGGGGAATGAAAGAGATATATTTAGAGTATCTTTAACCGTGCAAATCAGAATGGGGAGATAGGAGAAATGAATTTGATTCCAGTTAAGTGTAAAATATAATATGCTTATACACAAAGCATATTACAAAATTGAAGATTATTTGGATGATAAGAAAGCCTGGATTTGAAAATCCTTTCAGCTTCATACAAGACAGCGGTTTAATAATGTATAATTGAAAATATTTAAAAGATTGACCGCCGAGTTTCTTGCTGGTTCTTCTCGGTAAGAGCAACGTTCCGAACCGGTTGTAGCTTCATTAATCATATTGATGCTTGACGATTCAAAAGTGCACAAAATGGTTTATTTGAATAAAGATTATTTTGATTTTGAAGTAAACAAATAAAATGTGGAATACAATAATTTATTGATTTTCGAATAGATATCATTATTTTCATGATGTGATTTTAGGCACTGACAGTACAAGGCAAAAATATTATGGAGCATGTTATATACCCAAAGGCAATGAGTCGTCGCTGGTTATTGGGAGATATTGACCTGGACAGCCGCCAATGGACCGACGGCGTCATGTCTGCCGTCGCACTTCAAGTGTCCAATCAGCCAGATGGTAAAACATACACGTATTTGTCGAGAATTAAAAGACTAGGAGACCTTAATAAGCAACAACAAGTATAGACAGGAATTTATTGAGTATTGCATAGCCATAATCAAAGTAGTTTTAAGAAGAAATAGCAATTAAAATGTCTTTACACATATATATGATGTATATATTAGGTAAAACTAAAAAAAGTCCACAAAAATTGGAATGCTTATGTAATAATAATAAATAACAAATTTAATGGTATATAAACAGCAAAGTGTAAAAGTTAATTGTAAATATACAATATATAACAACTTAAGACTAAGAAATTTAGAATATAAGTGCATAAATGTATAAATGTAACTATAGAAAATTAGTATCACTGTAAAAAAAAAGCTGTAAACTAAGATAACTAATAAAGTCTCTGACTCCCTTATCAGAGGAACGAGAAAAAAAAGAAAAAAAAAGACTAGGAGACATTTAACCACAAAACCAATAGACGCACAGAACTTTCAAAAACTGGACAGTATTTTTTGTACAACTAAAATGGAATATAAATTTGTTATTAAATACTGCAATTAATATATTCAACGATCGTATTTTTCTGTAATACGTTAAAATCCAATCGACCATTCTGGTATAGAAATAAAAAGCGTATCGATATTTAGTCTAAAGTCACTTGAAAGTGACTGATCTGATGACTTGAAAGACGAGCTATTAAAGAATAATTAAACGAATATATCATACGAAACTGCCATCGAATATACCATAGTACTGTTTTTGATAATACTAGAGTTGAGTAGCCTGCGAACTAAAGACAAGAAAGATATATATCTCTCCAGAAGATATAATCACTCTCTAGCTCGCATGTGTCTCAATTATATCTCTATATCTTTAATCTTAAGAGTCAATTTTCGTGATGAGTTACGGCTCGTTCAGAGTTAGAGTGAAAGAGATGAGCTTATATAGCAATTTACATGTCAAAGAGAGATACGAATAACTCTATTGCATATTTGTTTTAAAAATGTTAACTACGGATTTTCCGAACGACAACACGCGCCGGCGTTCAGCTTTTTGTGCTTTATGTCAAAGACATAAAATGCGTAATTGTATGCAAATGTACCAAAAAAAAAACACTAATTCGCGAACGATTATTTATTTACATTCCATTCTTAGTGGGAAGAAGTCATCCTTACCTGTACATATCAGAAAAGTGTAAATAATAGTGTATGTGTATATATGTGTATAATAAATAGAAAAAAATAAAAAATAAAGAAAATATGTAGCATAATTTATATAATAAATAAAAAAGTACAATACCGCCTTTCTGAGTTCTAAGTCCGGGCTAAAAGAGCCGAAGATATATCGGATATATTTTTAGTCTTAGTTGCTTTATACTCTCAAGCCGTACTGAGCTAAAAGAGTTAAAGATATAAAAGAGTGATATATATCCCAAGAGCGAAAAGATATATATCACTCTTTTCTTGTCAGGGATACATTTCGCCCATGTCTAGATAATACTTACATATGAGCGTAATTTGTTTCACTTAGACCCTATAATTAGATAAGTATCAGTTTTAGGACGTGATTCGCCAGCTTCGTAAGCTATAAACAATCTACTCGTTAGATTGATTATAAGTTATTGTTTTAGACGTGTGGTCGTGGGTGGTTTGCGATGGTGACATAGACCCCGAGTGGATTGAGGCATTAAATTCTGTGCTAGATGACAATCGCCTGCTGACGCTACCTTCGGGATGGCGGGTGCACTTTTCACAAAACGTTAATTTTATATTTGAGACACATAGCTTGGAGCATGCGTCACCGGCCACCATATCACGAATGGGAATCATTTTACTGAGGTAGATTATTGGGAAATTACTTTTATTTTCAAATAAATCTCTTGAACGAGTCGGAAGTCGAAAAAACTGTGACGTGTTATTTGTAAGTACTATGCAGAATTGGATGAAATTCGATGAAAAATGTTTAACGTAAATTTTTCCGAAATATAAAAAAGTTTTTATAATACTTAAATATTATCTGTTCTTGTCAAATAAGTAAAAACAATTTTTAATGAGCCATAATAATTTTTTTTTAAAACACTAATTCATAAAATAATAATAATAATAAATATATGGGACATTTACACACACGGTCGTCAGTCCCCAAAGTAAGTAACTTAATACTTGTGTTATGGGTGACGGACAACTGGTAGATATACTACATATATAAGTTTAAATACATACTTAAATACAAATGCACACCCAGGCTCGAAGAACCAACAATTTGTTTATAGAAAATGTTGGCCCTCGGCGGGAATCGAACCCACGACCCGCGGAGCTGAAGGCAGGGTCACTACCCACAGCGCCAACGGGTCAGTCAACTAATTAAAATTAAACTCTTTACTTAAGTTTTAATATTGCTTAATATAGGCAAACTTGGTACTTTTTTGATATACTTTATGTAGCTTCAAAATGAATAAAATTTATATTATGTGCATATTAAAAAATTACAGCGACGAAAGTAATTGCGCTGCCGAAATCTTGGAAAATTGGGTAAAAAATACCGAGCTCGAAAACGAACTTGCTAAGTTGGCAATGCCGTTGCTTAATCAAGTTGCGAGAAACGCGATTCAATGGTTTAGCAAACACAAATCTGATGTCGTTATTAAACATTGTTGTATACCTTTGGTGAGTAAATAATGTAAAACCGGCCTGATATTATCCGACGGCTAGACAAGAGTTCCCTATCTCTTTTTGAAAGAAGTATTGGATTTAGCATGATGTTCAATGCTGATTTGCATATACTAATAATTCCGTGGAGATATTCTCAGATCAGATCTTCTCATGGTGTTTGCTTAAAGCGTATAATGAATTTTAAATATAATTCAAGCTGATAGGTTATTATAAAAAACACGTGTGGCTTCCCGGGATTTGAACTCGCCATTTCACTATCTGTCACGCTCTCTTTAGTGAGTAAAAGTAAAGAAAGGGCCTGTTACTTTCCCACTACTGGGCAACCTCTGTCCTTTTTTTAAGAGATAGGATGGAACTTAGACACACAACCCTACTCCAGTGGGAATTGGTAGGATACACATACCTTAGAAATTATCTAGAGGTATAATGGTTTCCTCACGATATTTTCCTTTACTCGAAAGAAATATCGATTACGCAAATAAGCTTTTGACAGAAAACTCAATGGTGTATCACAGCTTTTAGTGAGTAGCATAAAAGAATTATTTATCATTTACATGATGCAACAATATGGGCATGGTAATGTCTTTCAGATAAGGCAAATGTTGACTCAATTTGATTATATAGTACAAGATGCAAGTTCAAGATTAACTCATTTAAATCCCGAAGAAATTGTATATTTGGCCGTGCAACGAAGTATTGCCGGCTTGCTGAAAATTAGCGCCGTCGATAATTTCTATGAAGAAGTAAGTATATTTAAATGTATGTATTTTTTTGTATTTCTTATCTACTCATATTCTTTGCGTACATTCAAAACTGATCTTGACAATAAATGGCGCAAATTTTTAAACGAAAAAAATATGTACGGGAATTCTAATTGAAACGTATTAAAGTGTTTTAAATTATGAGATGTTTAATCGTTATCTATTTTTTAAAATGTAATATTATAATAAAAGACGTGATAAGTGTGTCATATATTTTATTTAAATGTGTCTATATAGCTTCAGATATCAGCGCCTATGGGTATAGAGATAAACCCCGAGATAGGTCGGGAATGGACGGATTCCTTATTCCGCTCGGCTAGAGTACGCTCGTGCGAATTGTCTGTAAGGGCGGCCGTGAATAATAACTCAAATATAGTTCTTATAGGAACAGATGCCTGCGGCAAGAAGTAAGTAATACCATCGCCACTATAATAGACTATAGTTATCAAAATGCAATATTAATATTATTTAATAACACAGTAGTTAGGTAAATTCTAACTATGTTTTGTATAAATCAAAGCGCGCGACGCGGCGCGACCGGCCGGATCAACGACCTTTCTGCATTCTATTGTCGACGCGAGCGCCGATACTTAGTAACGTTTTGGATTACGATAAGACAGGATGCGCGCGCACCTGTATACGACCTGTGTTATTGTAGAACGCACACGCGTAATTATGCGTTTTGGGTGTGGTTTCTAGATAGTGCCACGACTGTATTGACTTTTGATATTGATATAAGTATTTAGTGACGCGTTTTAACCAGTGAAACGTGTGAGAAGACGCGACCGTCTGCGGTTTTAGTACGCGTTAGGATTAATGTTTCCCGATATGGGACGATTCAATAACGTGTGATCTTACGAAGGTTGTGTGCACACCGCGTGTTATTTGTGTTATTTAACCGATATAGTGAAGTGTATACTCCGGGAGAAATAGACAGTACCTGTCCGTGGAAGACTGCAGAGGCGAGCCAACGGTTTCGGGAATCGGCCGAGTACATACAAGCGCACACACACACGTACACATATACACGCAGTCATTCATGAGGCCGGACCGCATAAAGCTGACGCCCGCATAAGGTAGGTTGAGACGCCGAGACGGCGGGCCCAGGTCTCGGAGGTTGTTTCATCCGCCCGCCCGTTTGTGCGGAACAAACTATATGGAAAATCTTAAGAAGAGTACATATACATAGACGTTGATTTATTTCAATTCAAAAAGCACAATAGTTTTTAAAATACTACCAATCAATAAATATCAACCAAATTCAGCAGTCGTGTACTTGTAACGTATAAGATTTGGTCGAGTAAATTAGATTTATCGAATTCAGTTATTTATTATCATATCTTTAAATATCATTAATAAAAAGAATTTTTAGACTTGTTGGATCTTTAAATAAGGCAGATTTGTTATTAGAGGTTTCGCCAATTTAACATTTGTTAATGTTTAGATCGATTGTGTATTATTTTTCATTCTAAATAGCGGAATAACTAAAAACTGATTGTTACTTTCTAATTTCTACAATTTTCCTTATAAATTTCAGTGCATTAGCAGAATATGTACTTAAAGAATCCAATTTGACCTTAATAACAATGGACTGCACTCCTATTTTGAAACCACTGGATATTATTGCTGAATTAAAAAGGGTAATGAATTTAAATTCATATTCCAAATAATCTTTATTCAAGTAAACTTGTAAACAAGTGCTTTTGAATCGTCGACCCTACTGAATGAAAAAATAATTATTTATTTTTTCAAAGCAATAGAATTACTAACAAGTTTGTAACTTTTTTTAGAAAAATGTGGTATTTAATGGAGGTCGCGCTGGTGGAGCGAGTGCAACTCGCGCTACTTTATTAATTCGCTCTCTACATCGCGCGGCTCACGACTCTTGGGGCTCTATTGAAGTTCATTCCTTTTTACTTCAGGTATGTTTCGTTAACATGCCACTTAGTTTTTTAAGGTTAAATAAAAATTAGAAAACTTTGATCGTTTCCACCATGTGATATCTATGTTAATAAAATGATAATCTATCTTGATTCGTGCCGTTCGGACCCACTGGATACAATTTAATAAACTATTATTCAAGCAATATAACAGAACCAACTACTTTGCTATAATCCGCAAGGGTTAAGCGAATGCATGCAAAGCCAATGTGTATGAAGCAGGCAAAATCTACGCACCTTACACATGCAGGACAAGCCACCACATGCACCCCAAGGCGCAATTCACCAGCAACAACGCACACAAAAGCAGCACACACACCCACCACCACAATCTCGACGATCGTTTCGCCCCGAAACCGAAGCATCATCAGGAGGATAGGCTCCACGACAAAAATCGTAATACGCCGCGCTACCCATACAAGCAGTCTTAAATAGTTCAACTCCCACCAATACCCTCCCCTCCGAACACATGTAGCAAAACGGAATTAGATACATTAACTTGCTCGTTAATTAAGTGACCATTGTTATTTTTTATTATCTCAAGTTGCTCTAACGTATTGAGTCGGAGTCCCTTATCACAAGTGTGGAAAACTATTATTCCAATAGTATTATTCCTAAGACTCTTGGTCCGTATCTTATAAGTATTGTGTTATCTTAATTTATACAATGGTAAAGTTTCCAAAGTTTAAAAAAAAGCCGATTTTAAAAGCACTACACGTTCAGAAATGTGTGTTCTCTCGCCGTGGAGAAATGGGGTAAACAACTGTTTAGCCCATTTCTCCAAAAAAGGGTACAAATTCGAACTGAGACATACTTAAGCATTGCCTATATACTTTATAGGTATACCTAGTTCACAATGTTTATCAAAATCGAAACAAAATATACTTATATTTAAAATTTCCCGTACAGTTGATACAGCAAAACGGATTCTGGGCTAGAGAGGAGGGCATACCGCAGTGGTACAGTACGGGTCGCATCACAGTCGTCGCTACAGCATCTTCTCATACTATGTTGTCACCGCGTCTTGCTGCTATACTCGCACCTATCGTACTTGCGTAAGTCAAAGACGAATGACGAAATGTATTTTTCATATTAGTTATCTTCACATAATATTTTTAGCAATCTAATGTTTGTGCATAAGAATAGACATAATTATATGAATATTGGCGATGTTCATAAAAGACAAAGCAGGAGCCGCAAGCTTATGTCGGTTCCTACATCGTCTATTATATACATCACCAATTTTTTTGTTTAAAGAAATATCGTGGTCCAGGCATACAACAATTTCAGATAATTGTTCATTCCTTGTAAGTAAACTGGGTTTTTATTTTGTGATTACAGTGAACCAGATGATGAAGAACTTATCGAATTATTGAGAAACTATCTCAAAGGAAGTGTTGCCATCAATATAACAGAGAGTGATATATCTGTACTTGCCCACAATATGTTGTCTTTATACAAAGAAGTAAGTCGTTTTTAAAAAGAAAATTCCAGTTCAATAACTGGAATTTTCTTTTTTGACTGACTGACATACATAGATTTTAAATGGTTTACAAATTTACAGGTGATTGAAACTTTTAAATCACAACCACACTATGTCTGGGGTCCTTCACATCTCAAAAGTTGGTGTATGAATATCAAATGGTATTCTTTGTCCAATTTGGCGGAGTTACGTGCAGTAAGTTATAATTAAATATAGTTTTATCTTATAAGATATCAGCTCAAAAGCTCTGTCACACTACATTTACACTTCTGTTACATATTTTCCCACTGACTACTTAAACTTGACTTGAAAATCTTATCTTACTAGTCTTTCTAATTCTTACTTTCTTACTAATATTATAAATGCGAATGTTTGTGAGTATGGATGGATGTTTGTTACTCTTTCACAGCGAATTCGCTGAACCAATATCGATGAAATTTAGCTCAATTATTCCTTATATACCGGAATAACATATAGGCTACAGAAATCCTATTAATTTTACAGGATTTTTACTGGAGGACATTTAAAATCTGTTATCAACCTATCAAAGTTTTTTAATTCACTATGTATCACAGACGAGTCAAATCTTTAATAAAAAGGAGGTTCTTTATTACGTTGTTCAGCTTACGTCGAAGGAGTTATTTTTAGAAGAAGTTTTTATATATTTTGTTTTATGTTTACTGCATAAATTTAACTGAGCTATTATAATATATAATACTGAAGCTACTGTTTATTCCAGGACTACGGTCTACGCGGTCGAAGTCGCGGGTAAAAGCTTGTATACTATAAATTATTTATGTTCTATAACTAATAATATATCTCATGCTAATTATATTATGGGTACACAAACTTACTTTGTCCAGCTAAATGTCTTTATTGTATTACATTAATATTAATTATAATTTTTCTTAAACTGTATACTATGCTAATTAAATATCTAATGGCGTCCGTTCCTACCGTTGTTAGGTAGGGAAAGGCGAGGTTGCACGAAGTTTCTTTCCCATGCAGGAATACTACACCTTAGGTGTCGTATGAAGTCTGGAAAAGCGGCAAACGCTGAGTAGACGTAGTAGTATCCAACTGACCCAATTCAAAATTAGGCTTATTAATAGAGTTACATACATTAGAATCCTTATTTCAATGGCATCTATGATATCACGCTACTAACTATTAAAAAAGCTAGTGTTTTCTTGCTCTTCCAAGTTATGGTTCTATACCTGTCACGAGTCTGGCGCTACGCTACGTTTTATTCCAATTTGCCACAAACTAACTTTTTTTAATTTGGTCACTTTAATACTAAGCTTGCGATATATTGTAAACTAAACTAAATTGTTGCTTCAAAAACATTTTAGGCCATTAATGCAGAATCAAATATGATTTTCCAACAAAGGCTTGTGACGGACGAAGAAAAATCTCAATTCAATGTTATCGCTCGCACTTATCTCAAATATGACAACACAGAACTAATTTTTAAACCGAAATTACGTGGAGATGGAGTTTATTTAGAATTAATTAATTCTGATGAGTGGTATCAGAGTACACGGAAAATTATTAACCAATGCTGTAAGTTTTTGATTATGGAAACGCACTAAATATTAAAAACGCAATAAATAACCCGGCAGTTGCTCTTTACAAAGAATAATTCTTATTTCTAGGTACATATAGTCATTAATATCTTGTACAGGTCGAAGAGTAGCTATATCCAAGCATTCTTATCGTCTAAGTAATCCTCAATAGTATAGTAGGCTTTCTGTATTAGCTTTTTTTAAATAGTATTTTTAGTAAAATGCTGTAATGGTAAAGTTAAAGTAGATAGCGGAATTTATTATACACTCGAACACACAAACGATTTTGCAAGGCACAAAGCAGGAACCGCAAGCCTATGTCGTTTCCTACTTTGTCTATATATACATCGCCAACCTTTTTATAATTATGTATATTCTTATGTACAAACATTAAGTGTAAATGTAAATCTTTGTACATAAGAATATACATAAATGTACAATGTAAAATTACAGTGACAGATGACGAACACATCTTTGGGGTCACTGGTATGGAAGTGTGTGCCGAATTATCGGTATTGTGCTCAGCTATAACTCTTATTGTAAGTTTTTCACCACTTCTTTATATCCGTTTGCTATAATTTTCCTAATTTATAGAATTAGGCGTTACTTGCGGGGATCTATAATACGAAAGTAATAATAAAATTATTTTGCTATAATCTGCGGCAAAGTAAATAGGAAACACACCAAAACCGCAAAGCTTTGCGATTTTGTCACGACAAGCATCATCAAGAGATAGACTCCATGGAGTCTATCTCTTGATAATGCTTCGGTTGCGGGGCGAAACGATTGTTGAGTTTGCGATAGTGAACATGTGTAGTGCTTGTATATTGTGGTGGCGGTGGTGGAGGTTTGTGCACGTGTTTTAACGAATCCTGCATGTTTTACGTATGAAAACGAATAGTCTACTCTGCATTTAGCATTATATATATTTCCTTTATCGCGGATTATAGCAAAATAATTTTATTATTACTTTTGTATCATTTTCCACATAAAAATATTTGGATTATATAACCGGAAGGAGAAGATTTATGACTTCAGGACGTATTAAATCTTAATTTTCTTCCTTTGTTATTTTAACATACGAAATGATCAGAACTAATATCATAAACGTAAAGGTATAGATAGACCTTCTACAGATATCTGTATGACGCTTTCAAGACTAATCCGTTGGAACAATATTCATTGATACATGGGGATAACATATAGTATATGTTTTGAATAAAATGACTCGCCCGCCGGAGACGCGACCGGCGAAATCAAGGACGTTTAGAAGTCCGATTCCTACGAGAGCAGCCCCCAGTTAGTAACTTTTCAAACACGATAAGGACAGGCCGCGTGCGCCTGTATACGGCATTCTTTTATAACGCACACGTGTAATTTTGCGTTTCGGGTGTTATTCTCAGATTTAGTGACGCGTTTAACCAGTGAAGTGTTTGATAAGACGCGACCGTCCACGGTTTTGATGCGTGTTGGGTATTATTCCCCGATATAGGGACGTTTCAATAACGTGTGACCTTACGAAGGTTGTGTACACACCGGTTGTTATTTAGCCGATATAGTGAAGTGTATACTCAGGTAGAAACAGACATTACGTGTCCGTGGAAGAGTGCAGAGGCGAGTCAACGGTTTCGGGAATCGGCCAAGTACATACAAGCACACACACACACACACGTGCACATATACACGCAATGACTCACGAGGCCGGACCACATACAGCTAACGGCCGCATAAGGTAGGTTGAAACGCCGGGACGGCGGGCCCAGTTCCCGGAGGTTGTTTCATCCGTCCGCACGGTTGCGCGGAACAAAACTCCCGTCTTTCAGGAACAGGAAAATAACGTATAATGCATGGTCGAGTGTTTAACACTAAGTTGGCGCTAACGAAATTCGGGTACCATGAGTAAATTTATATTTTTAAAGCAGTGCAATTTACAATTGCAGCTAAACGGCGGCGTCATGACTTGCATAGGCGCTGCAGGCTGCGGCCGGCGACCCGCTGCTACTGTCGTGTGTACCGCCCTTTCCGCATCCTTGTACCTAGTCGACCAGCACGGCCAATTTTACAACAATTTCAAAAACGTAATATTATTTTATTATATTATTATTTTTATGAAGACCAAAGTCTTCGAATAGTGCGTGTGGCCAGTGATGACCTACGGCTCTATGACTATGACTCATAATAAAGCTCAGTCAGTCAGCGGGCGATAGGGCAGGCTATGCTCAGAGTGTCTCTACGTGATCAAATCAGAAACGAGGAGATTCATAGAAGAACCAGAGTCACTGATATAGCTCAGCGTGTCGCGACGCTGATGTGGCGGTAGGTGGGGCACATAGTGCGGAGAACCGATGGACGTTGAGGTCATGGTTTTGGAATGGCCATCCCATACCGGAAAGCGCAGTGCTGGTCGACCTCCTACGAGATGGATTGACGACCTCAAAAAATTCGCGGGTAGCCGCTGGATTCAAGCGGCACAAGTTCGTGTGGTTTGGAGATCCCATAAAGAGACTTATGTCCAGCAGTGGACGTGTATCGGTTGACAAAGAAGTTTTTTTTTGTATTTTAATATTTAATAGAATTTTATTATACTAACAGACTCACCCACGTGTAGTTTTTTTTGTCTTCCCCTATTTAAAGTTTTAGCGCGCGTAAATATTAATTTTGCGATAACCCGGATCATATCCCTTTGGCTTTGCGGACTTTGATGTAGCCATATAAAGAGAAATACTACCATAAATTATTTTTTTATTAACGAGATTCTAATTTTGAGTAATTTGTTTTACACGAAGCAATATTTATATAATGTCACTTTATCGTCCATACATCTTGAAATATGAATGTAATAAAAAAAACATCATATATGTATATTATAAAATAGCTGAAGACAAAAAAATTAAAACATCACGCCAAAGGTTTGTACTTCAAATCCCACAATATTCCTAACTAAATACCATTCAGGCTCTGACGTCAGCCAGTGAGGGGTCACGTACTTTGCTTGTTATATGTGAAGGAGTCGCTACAGACGATGTCCTAGCATTTATCGAAGCATTTCTGAAGGCACAATCCATACATGTACTACCGTCTAATGTTATGCCATCACTGGGAAACACAATGCAACAGACATTAGTGGGTAAGTTATAAACAACAAATAACAATTATACAACCCATGTGTATGTCTTAGTAAGAAGCTCAACGACACAACTAAATAAAACAAGTTGATCGAATTTATAAGCATTTTTGTATATAATATTATTTTGTTATCATTGAAATTTTCCTATTCAATCAAAACCAAGGAAAGAAACAATTCAGAAACTGACAATCCTCTCTGTTTAAATAAATTTCCGAAAAATATTCTTAAACGTTTTTATGATCAATAAAATAAAATCGTTTCCACATAAAACGCTTGAGATTTTCTTTATACATTACATTTTTAATGCGAAAATGATTGTTCGTATATTAAACTTTAGGCAAAACACGATAAATTAACAAGCTGCTTGATGATTAAGGAAAAAAAAGAAAAAACATCCCCCAGCTGAGCAAAGCCCTTTTGTCTTTGAAAAGAAGTATTGGAGCTTGGACCTCTCACTTCTCCAATGTGTATTGCAAGGTTACAGAAATATGCAAAATCTAAATACTAAGTGGGGTCGGCACAACATGTTACAAACATGTTGTAAGATGTTTTGGCGTATTTTACGACCGGTCGCCTGCCTGACGTCAACTTACATTAGTCGCCTTTTACGACACCTCGGTAAGAAATGAGAGTGTCTATTCTATGCAGCCGGATACCACACGGCACATACTTTAGTCGCCTCTTACGACAGCTTGGTAAGAAAGGAGGGTGGTCTATTCTATTCTGCCGGATATCACACAGCGTAATATGCAAAATCTAAATGTTTTCTGAATTGTAAATATCCATTAAACACGTGTGCCCGGAGTTCAAATCCACTAACATCTGACAACCATTGCACTAATATTTCAGACATTAAACAGAATCTTGGCATACTGATTTGTTTGGATAGTACTCAAGATAACTTGAATCAACTGATAAATTCCTACCCCGTACTGCACAAGACCTGTAGGTTATGTTGGTTAGATCATTGGTCAAACGAAACATTGAAACAGATGCCTAATCTTGTCGTGCAGAGGTATCTAGCTCCTTCTCTCAGCACAACAATAGCACTTAAAGGAGTTGCTTGTATTCACTTCTATATTACACATGTACATCTTCACCTATAATGTTTGAGTAGCACTATTTCATATGAAATCCAAATTTTTAGCAATATAGAGTAAATTTCATCATGTAGGTTTTTTTGAAAATAACTAAATGTATCGAAAGTCTTATTTCCAAGTTTATTCTATTGTTTGTAGTGATTGTATTATAATATACTATTGAAAAATATTTTATATATATTTAGAACATTAAACATGATAAATTTCAGACTATTAAAAGAAAACATTCAAGAAATTAATAAAGAAGATCTAGAAACCATTCCAGTAGAAGGTTTTCTTCATATATATAATAGTCTAGAAACTGAGTGGTTGCGTGCTCCATGCCGTTATATGCACTTCATAAGAACATACTACCATATCTTCACAAATAAGAAAAAATCATCGCTTCAACGGCGAAGTATATTATCTGTAAGTAATATTTAATTATTTGAAATCAATTCGGTTAGCTGCAGCAAAGAGCGGATGCTCCTTTGTAAATGTAACCAGAACAAACTGATGTTTGTTGTTTGTAAATGAAACCAGAACAAACTGATGCTTGTTCTGGTTCCATTTACAAACACACAACTATTAAATTCAGTAGTAAATCATTATAATCATATACATATCTTAAGGTACTTATGTATATTTTGACATTATTTAAAATACCGCACCGTAAAATATCGTTGTGTTGCATCAGTTGTGTATTGAAGGTTTATTTATGTAAAAAAACAAAAGTAATAATAAAATTATATATAGATATAATCCGCGACACATATTATTATGTATCGCGGATTATAGCAAAATAATTTTATTATTACTTTTGTATTATGGATCTCTGCAAAGTAACGCTAATTCTATAAATTATTTATTTATGTCACAAAAGCTGGTTCAATCCAAATCTGTTAACAGTATTTTCCTTGAATATTTTGTACAATAAGCTGTGATAGCCCAGCGGTGAGACCGTGCGACTCTTTCGAGGGGAACACGAGTTCAAACCCGGGCAGGCACCAATGAGTTTTTCTATTAAAAACTCATGTGTCTAATTGATAATTGCAATTTATCACACGCTTTTCGGTGAAGGAAAACATCGTGAGGAAACCTGCATATCTCTAGAGAATTCTGGAGATATGTGTAACCTACCAACCCGCATTGGAGCAGCGTGGTAGGTCTTAGCTCCAACCCTTCTCTCCAGAAACGGAGAGAAGAGGCCTATTCCCAGCAGTGGGATTGTAACAGGCTGGTACTTTTTTTTTTTGTACAATAAGATCCGATGTTGACGATTCGATAATACTGGAAAAAGTTTATTTAAAAAATTATATTATCAATTGGATTTAATACACGTACCAGGCTGGCGTCGATGCTCTTAAGAGGGCGCGCAGTGAAGTAGCGACCTTACAAGCAGAAGCCGCAGATCAAGAAGTTGCTTTGTCGGAGAAACAAGCAAAGGCCAACCAGGCTCTGGATCAGATCAGCGCTACGGTACGCGCGACCACAGATAAGAAAGAAGAAATGCACCAATTGAAGAAGAATATTGAGTTAGAGAATGAGAAACTACAGATTCGGTTAGTGCTTATTAATTGAAAGATAGGTCTAAAACTTTAATTAGAGTTCACATTCTTGGTTTTTGTAGAGTTTTGGGAATATGGTAAAAATATAGCTGTAGGGAGTCAATCGGAAACAGTCGTCAATTTTGAATGTGATTTATGAGTAATGTCACGCTGTCACACTTTTTGTCTAAATTAAGGCATCACTACATAGTATAAAACAAAGTCGCTTTCTGTGTCTGTCCCTATGTCCCTATTTCCCTATGTATGCTTCAGTCTTTAAAACTACGCAACAGATTTTGATGCCGTTTTTTTAAAGAGATAGAGTGATTCAAGAGGAAGGTTTATATGTACAATAACAGTCAATATGGAGTAGAGAAATACTGTAATTTTTGAGGTTTCTAACGTGATGTCGTAAATAATTACATTTTTTTCCGCTAACATTGCAAACGCAGGCTGAACACTACAAGATTTATCAAAATAATGTATTAAAAATTTGAACACCTTAAAAAGGTCTACAGAAAACTCCGCGAGGGTATATGTCTATCTCTTATGGCACAATAGCATTTTTTTGACATTTACTTGTTACGAAAAATAACGCCCTCTTTTCGAAGCAATTTTAAGCAATACAGCATCAATCCTTATCCAATTAAGTACCTTAAATACATTGTTGATTTAATATAGATGAATATGGCCGTTTACAGCATGTAATTTAAATGAATATTTTTGAAGATATTACAGATTTAATATGCGGCGCGTGCCTATAAATAGCGCATCGGAGGCCGCGCTTCGCCCTATAGCACTTATAATTTAGCAGCGATTGGATTAATTGTAAAAATAAAATACATAGAGAAAAATGTAAAAAGGGACTAGGTAAAATTTATTATATGAAATTAAGATATTCCAAAGATGCAGGAAATCTTCATGGTATAGGGAAAGGGGAATTGTTTTACTCCAAATTTAACGTGTGCGGGCCGCGGGCAGTAATGAATAAATCAAAACTACTGGATCTATTTTAATCATTTTTTTCACTGAGTGACAGCCTATACTTATATATTTTATACCCGTGCGAAGCAGGGGCGGGCCGCTAGTTTACTTATAAGCTACTACTGTCAAGTTGTACGTCCTCCTTACGGCCTTCAAGGATGCCTGGTGATCTTATGCTAAATAGAGTTTTTGTATTTGAATTTTAAATATAATAAAACTCTCGAAATATATCGAGTATAATCGTATGTTAGGATTATTATATTAATTTATATTAGATCGTAGTATTCTCGTTATTGTATAAAGCTTGTCATGATACCTAGTACTTGTATTGATACTATCATAATACCGCGAAGTGTCGTTGTTGCTCCCTTCCATTCTTGTTGAATTGGAAGGGATCAGTTTTCTGAGCAGGCAGTCGAGTTTTGTAACGTTGTGGTAAAAGACCTATCATAAAGTTGTGGAAGTGAGTGGTGTTTATTTTATTTAATCTTGGCTGTCCCGACATCTCAGAAGTGGGGTGTTTGGGTGACATCGTAAATATCAGCATGGATATTTCAAATAACTCAAAAGGTGACCACGAAGACGACGCTACTACCTCACGAGAACAAAATATAAATCTTCGTTCCAAAAAACGACGCCGAAATAGAAGGAATAATAGTGATGAGGGTAGTGAGAACAGAAACTATCGCAGTCGAAGTTATTCTAGAGAGGAAAGAAATGGCAATCCAAATTCATCAAGAGCTAAAGGCTTAAATAACTCAAGACCAGCACGAGTTCGCAGCAGACGGAGGAATGTGGAGCGATATAGCACAGACTCTAGTTCCAGCGACGATAGACCACGACGCAGTAAGAAACGCAGTAGGCATGACAGGAGGAAGTCCCAAAATAAGCATCAGGAAAGACAAAGTAAGACACATAGGAGAGGTCGAAGTTATCCGAGTGAAGATTCAGACAACAGCAAGGCGAGTTCCGGAAGATATCAGCGTAGGAGGGGTTCACGACGACGACACGGTAGCACGACCGATGGTCAACCTGAAGGAGAAATGCAAGAGGAAGGGGTAAGTCGTCTTATTGATCATAGTTCGCACGATACTCATTCACTTATTCGAGAAATGTTACAAACTCTTAATAATTCGCAAAATCGATTTGATAAGTTCCCTGTGTTGGGAAATGTGATACCTGATTTTGATCCAATGTCAAAAGATCAGACTATTCAAATGTGGATAAGTAAAGTCGAAGAATGTTCTCAGATATACGGGTGGTCAGATAGACAAATTATCCACTATGCTTTACCCAAATTAGTTGGCGTTGCTAAATCTTGGTATGAGGGCTTACCTTCTTTGTTATTTAGTTGGTCCGAGTGGAAAGAAAAACTTCTAGAATCGTTCCCAAGTAGAGATGATTACGCTGAAATTCTGACAGAAATGTTATCTGTTAAAGCAAGAATAGGGGATTGTCTTGAACATTTCTATTACTCTAAAATAAAACTTTTAAATAGATGCGAAATATATCATAGACGCGCGGTAGATTGTTTACTATATGGTGTAGATGACCGATCGGTAAGGCTGGGGGCTAAAGCAGCTAGTTTCACTGAACCTGAGCAAGTATTAAAATATTTTAAAAGTATTAAGCAACAAGTACGTGATAATGATCGATATAAAACTAGTGCAGATAGAAAGAATAATCCTAGTACAAGTTTTAATAATAATCCGAGTAAGACAATACGACACCCAAATAACATACCAATTGTATGCTTTAATTGTAACGAGGGTGGCCATTATAGTTATAGATGTACAAAAAAAATAATTAAATGTACATTGTGCCACAAACTAGGTCACTTAGCTACAACTTGTCCAAAACTACCTTCCAAAAATAATGAAAATGCAAAAACAGTCCTTGAAGTGAGTGCTCTGTGTGAATCTGACTCAAATCAGAAATATATTGTTAATCTTAAGATAAATGGGACTAACATACAAGGATATGTTGACTTAGGCAGCCAGTGTACGTTGATACGTCAAAGTATTGCATTAGATTTAAATATACAATGGAATAATAGCAACTTACCGTCATTACGAGGGTTAGGAAATAACCTAGTATTACCGATTGGTACATCAGTAGTAAACATGGAAATACAAAATGTTCATGAGGCAATCGAAGTACTAGTTGTAGCTGATGATGTCATCAAATATCCTATTCTTGTAGGTCATTCATTTACAGAAAAACCTGGGATAGTAATAACAAAAACATCGAATGGGTTAATATTTAAACGTATACATGATAAAATAGAGTTAATCGTGGACGGGGAAATAAATTTACCTGCTAGAACAATGGGGATTGTAACAGTAGTAACAAGCAATGATTTTACGGGATCTATATACGTAAATGGATCCTTAAGAGGGAAAACCCAGCATGAATATTATTTAATGCCTGGTGAATATAATGTAGATAAAGGAAAGTGTTCGCTTTTAGTCTTTAATGTTTCTCAAAATAATTTAAATATTAAAAAGGGTATTTTGTTGAATCGAGCGAAACCTATAGGGGATGGAAAATTAGTCAGTTTACTTAATGTTGAAGAACTTACTAATATAAATGTCTCAAATAAATTAAATCACCAGCAAATAGAGTGTCTTAACAAATTAATTAAAGAATTTAGCATCTGTTTCTCTACCGGACTGAAAGACTTGGGCTTTACTAGTATTGTACAAATGGAAATTGAATTAACTGATTCAAGGCCGATAGTCTACCGCCCGTATAGGTTGCCACAATCTGAAAGAAAGTTAGTGCAAGTCATGGTGCAAGAAATGCTTGATGCGGGGGTTATTAGAGAATCAAATTCGGCATATGCCAGTCCTATCATACTTGTAAGAAAAAAAACGGGTGATAAAAGATTGTGTGTTGACTATCGCGCGCTAAATAATAAAACAAAAAAGGAGCATTACCCACTTCCGCTCATTGATGATCAGTTGGACATGTTAGCCGGGAATAACTTATTTATATCGTTGGATCTTTTTTCTGGATATTATCAAATTGCTATATCGGAGGGGTCACAGGATAAAACTGCATTTGTTACTCCGGACGGTCAGTATGAATTTACTAGAATGCCGTTCGGATTAGCAAATGCTCCATCGGTTTTTCAGAGGACGATAAATAAAATACTTGCGGAAGCTAAAATTAAATATGCATTAGTTTATATGGACGATGTTTTAATTCCAGCTAAAACATTTTGTCAGGGTATAGAGAGGTTACGAGAAGTATTAATTTTGTTAAAAAAAGGAGGATTAACATTAAAACTAAGTAAATGTCATTTTTTTTACGACAAGATAGATTTCCTGGGTTTTGAGGTCAGTTCAATTGGAATACGACCGGGTCAACATAAAACAATGGCTATCTCAAATTTTCCTCAACCTAAGAATATACACGACATCAGACGATTTATTGGATTAACAAGTTTTTTTAGGAGATTTATAAAAGGATTCGTTTTAATTGCACGTCCGTTAACTGATCTTTTGAAGAAGAATTTTTCGTGGAAATGGGGAGTCGAACAAGAAAAAGCATTCGCACTATTAAAACAAAAGCTGACGGAAAGGCCACTATTAGCGCTGTACGACCCTAGTCTAAAGACAGAACTGCACACTGATGCCTCCAAGATTGGAATAGCAGGAATATTATTACAAAACGGAAACGATGGATTGTTACGACCAGTAGCCTATTACAGCCGAAAAACAACAACTGAAGAACAGCGAATGCATTCGTTTGAATTAGAAACCCTTGCTGCAGTAGCATCATTAAATCGATTTAGGGTATATCTTTTGGGTATAAAATTTAAAATTATCACAGATTGTAGTGCCTTGCGTACCACTTTCACTAAACGCGATTTGGTTCCACGCATTGCTAGGTGGTGGATACAGTTTCAGGAATTTGATTGCGAAATTGAATACCGACCAGGAAAACGAATGGAACATGTAGACGCATTAAGTAGGGGCCCCGTTGTAAACACAACAACCACTACTCCAGACGACACACATAGACTAGAGGTTTTAAATATTAATACCGAAGATTGGATAACAACTATACAGAATAATGATGAAGAAATTAAAAGAATAAAAGACATTTTAGGATCCGAGAGTACTAAAGATGTAGTCGATATTTACAATAGTTATAAACTTAAAGGGGGTAAAGTGTATAGAATTGTCAAGGATGGTATCCGTTGGGTAGTACCTAGGGGTGTCAGATGGCAAATTCTACGCATGAACCACGATGACATTGGGCATTTTGGATATGAAAAAACACTGGAAAGAGTAAAGTCCTCATTTTGGTTTCCTAAAATGCGCCGTTTTATCAAAAAATACTGTGGTTCATGCTTAGAATGCGCACATCATAAAGTTCCTGGAGGTAAAAAGGAGGGAATGCTCTTTCCTATTGCGAAGGTAGATATGCCTTTCCATACGATACATGCTGACCATCTAGGTCCCTTTGTTCGTAGTCGCAAGGGAAATATCTTCGTATTAGTTATCATAGATTCTTTTACGAAGTACGTAAATTTAACAGCTGTTAGAAATACAAAGACATCGATGACAATAAACGTCTTGAAAGACCATTTTAGCTATTTCGGGAATCCAAAACGACTTATAACGGATAGGGGTACCTGTTTCACTAGTAATCAATTTAAACGATTTATAGAATCGCGTGGTATAAAACATATATTAAATTCGGTAGCAACACCTAGAGCTAATGGACAAGTAGAACGGTTTAATAAAACAATTGCAGAAGCTCTTAGTACAAAGTGTCACGGATTGAAAGATAATTTATGGGATGAGTGTTTGCCGGATGTGCAATTAGGAATTAATACTACTGTACACAAGGTTACACTAAAAAGTCCATCTGAGCTACTTTTTGGATACAAAGTAATGGGTGGATCTGAGAACATTATGAATGGAGTCATCGATGAAACAATTGAACGGTTGTCAGATAATGAATTATTAAAGGAAAGAGAGAAAGCAGGTGACAAATTAGAGGAACAACAGAATGTAATGAAAGAAAGGTACGACAAACATAGAAAAACTGCACGAGTATATAAAGTAGGGGATTTAGTAAGATTAGAGCGTAATTATTCTGAGAAAGATAGTACCGGCAAACCTAAGAAACTTCTGCCAAAATTACAGGGTCCCTATAGGATTGTCAAAGTTCTTGATAATGATCGTTATTTAGTTGAGGATACACCATTAACTCGAAAAAATAAGAAACGTTATGAAAACGTAATTTCTGTCGATAAAATCCACCCGTGGCTAACTTTTGAAAGAGATATTTGTAGCTCCCCTAGTGATGAAATCAATAGTCAATCTGAATAAAAATAAATATCATTGGTAGCTAAGTGATGAGTTGATTGTGCGAATTGTATCAATGGCGACTTACAGATTAGAATAGATGATAGACTATGATTAGAATAGGAAATAGATATAATGATTAGAATGGATAGATTCACAGATGGTTACAGTAGCAGACTACAGCGTAGGCTACCTTGTTAGTGCACGTAATTTGCATAGATAACTTGGTGGCAGACTGCGCAGATGTAGGCTACAGATGTGGTCAGTGATAAGAATTGAGGCACAGATGGTACAGTAGCAGACTACAGCGTAGGCTACCTTGTTAGTGCATGTAATGTGCATAGATAACTTGGTGGCAGACTGCGCAGATGTAGGCTACAGATGTAACCAGTGCAGTATTTTGTACATGTTAGCACAGATGACTGAGGGCAAATTGCAGTAAGCCCAGATTAGTCAGTGCATTAATGAAACTAATTTATCGATTGAACAAACAACATATGTAATGTGATTAATGTATAAGACGAATTACGAAAATATTTAAAAATTGTTATTGTTTAAGAACATATATTATAGTTAACTAACTACTTTTACTTTTGTATTCATTGAATTCATTCTCATTATGAATTAAATGATTTTGATGATTATTAATGAATATATGTTCTCCTCAAAGGAGCGAGAGGACTCGCCTGAATTCAGGATGGCCGAGCTGTTAGGATTATTATATTAATTTATATTAGATCGTAGTATTCTCGTTATTGTATAAAGCTTGTCATGATACCTAGTACTTGTATTGATACTATCATAATACCGCGAAGTGTCGTTGTTGCTCCCTTCCATTCTTGTTGAATTGGAAGGGATCAGTTTTCTGAGCAGGCAGTCGAGTTTTGTAACGTTGTGGTAAAAGACCTATCATAAAGTTGTGGAAGTGAGTGGTGTTTATTTTATTTAATCTTGGCTGTCCCGACACGTAATAAAGTCGATCGATAATGTAATCGATGTATTTGCCTTTTGAGATTGCATTCTTAGAATTGGACATTATATATAATATCAGAATTATCGTAAGTTTAATAATGTAATATTTGAAATATTGATTTCACACTTACATTGAATAGGTAAAATCAAAGTTTTATCTTCTAGTAAAAAAGAAATTGAAACGGAACTAGCATCAGTGGAACCAGTTATAGCCGCAGCGCGGGCTGCCGTCGGTGATATTCGTCCAGAATCTTTAAGTGAAGTAAATATTATTTTTGTATATTTGAAATTATTCTGTATATTCCTCAAGAAGAATTTTGTTCATTGCTGACTTTTGCCTAGTAATCAATTACATACTTTTATTGCTATATTTATTTTTTATATTGAACCTAGTTATTATAGTATAAACTTCTACTTATCGTGTATAACTTAAGATCAAAAATACTTAAAATAATCACGCTTTCGGCAGATGTTTTTTTTATTTATTCATCAAACTTCTTGGTATTGAATCGTATCTTACGTGAAACATGTTGTTGTAATAAATTTTGCATTAACTCGACAAACATTACATTCACTTGTTAAAAAATCTTTGGGTCGGTTTGAGTCGGCTTTTTATGATAGTATGAAAAAAAGCACATTAAACAAAGTAACAGCCTGTTACTATGCCCACTGATGGGCTAAGGCCTGCTCTCTCCGTTTTTGGAGAGAAGGATTGGAGCTAAGACCTACCACGCTGCTCCAATGCGGATTGGTAGGTTACACATATCCCTAGAATTCTCTAGAGATATGCAGGTTTCCTCACGATGTTTTCCTTCACCGAAAAGCGTGTGATAAATTGCAATTATCAAGCAATACAACAGAACTAACTACTTTGCTATAATCCGCACGGGTTAAGTGAATGCATGCAAAGCCAATGTGTATGAAGCAGGCAAAATCTACGCACCTTATACATGCAGGACCAGTCACCACATGCACCCCAAGGCGCAATTCACCAGCAACAACGCACACAAAAGCAGCACACACACCCACCACCACAATCTCGACGATCGTTTCGCCCCGAAACCGAAGCATCATCAGGAGGATAGGCTCCACGACAAAAATCGTACTGCGCCGCGCTACCCATACAAGCAGTCTTAAATAGTTAACCCCCACCAATACCCTCCCCTCCGAACACATGTAGCAAAACGGAATTAGATACATTTAATTAAGTGACCATTGTTATTTTTTATTATCTCAAGGTGCTCTAACGTATTGAGTCGGAGTCCCTTATCACAAGTGTGGAGAATATGAAATGAATGGTCATTAGGCACTTTATGACCGCTTTCTAGCAAATGTTTTGCAAAATTAGAATTTTGTGGTTTATTATTCCTAAACGAAGCCATATGTTCCCGGAATCGAACCGCAAAACTTGCAATTATCAATTAGACATATAAGTTTTTAATAGAAAAACTCATTGGTGCCTGCCCGAGGTTTGAACCTGTGTCGTCTCTAGAGAGTCGCACGGTATTACCGCTAGGCTATCACAGCTACATTAAACATGCAAGCATAGAATTATTATACAAAGATTAGAGGAGTTATAGGTGTGAGTATGAGAGTCCAATAAATAATATGGGCGCGAAGATGAGAGACGCCATACGTATCTTTGTCTAATCACAGATAAAATAGAGACAGAAAGGTAGCTTCATTTACTTTCTTTCGTTTTCGAAATATTTAAAGAGTGGCTCCTCTACTCTAGTATCATAAACATATGCACGAAACACTAGGTCCGTTCTCTTCGTGCACCCCCTGATGTCGTGCGTGATGTGCTGGAGGGCGTGTTGCGCTTGATGGGCATCGCTGATACATCATGGCACTCCATGAAGAATTTTCTCTCTAAGCGCGGCGTCAAAGAAGATATTAGGTAAGATTAAAAAAATCGGCAACCTTGGTCTCGCAAGACCATATCTAAAGAAAATAATATATCTTTCATCATGTTCCTGCCCTTTTCCCACTCTAAGTGGGGTCGGTACAACATGTTACAAACATGTTGTCACATGATTCGACTACGTATTTTACGACCGGCCGCCTGCCTGACGTCAACTTACCTTAGTCGCCTCTTACGACACCTCGGTAAGAACGAGGGGTGGTCTATTCTACTGAACCGGACACCACACGATGGGTGTACTTACCTTAGTCGCCTTTTACGACACCTCGGTAAGAAATGAGGATTGTCTATTATACTAATATATGTTTAAAGTAAAAAGTAAAGTAAAGTAACGGCCTGTTACTATGCCCACTGTTGGGCTAAGGCCTCCTCTCTCCGTTTTTGGAGAGAAGGATTGGAGCTAAGACCTACCACGCTGCTCCAATGCGGATTGGTAGGTTACACATATCCCTAGAATTCTCTAGAGATATGCAGGTTTCCTCACGATGTTTTCCTTCACCGAAAAGCGTGTGATAAATTGCAATTATCAATTAGACACATAAGTTTTAATTGAAAAACTCATTGGTGCCTGCCCGGGTTTGAACTCGTGTTCCCCTCGAAAGAGTCGCACGGTCTCACCGCTAGGTTATCACAGCTCGTCTAATCGTCTAATCTCGTCTAATCTAATCGTTCTAATATATGTTTATACAAGCTTAAATAAATAAGAAGTTGTTCAAAGAAATGTATATGCAGGTGCTTGGACGCGAGTCAGATAAGCATGGAAGCAGTACAGTCAGTAGAACGCCTTTTAGAGAAGCGTGGTGCGTCGTTCGAGCAGGCAACAGCGAAGCGTGCGAGCGCAGCGTGCGCGCCGCTCGCAGCATGGGTTCGCGCGAACCTCGCTTACGCTCGCGCTCTCGCCCGCATACAGCCGCTGCAGGAACAACAGCGCCAGCTCCACAAGTATTTTTAACACTTTATAACTCCTAAGAAACTATGAAAGTTACTAAAATAAAATTTTAGTATGTTTGTCGAAATATTTTTTGTAAATTTAAAGATTTAAAACAAAATTAAAATCGTTATATGCCACTGCCCATATTAAGCGGGTAATATAAAAATTTTTATTTGGTGGCATCTATTCGGCCTCTACCTAAAAAATGATTAAATTGCTATCAATATAACGTGATCCTAAAAATTAAGTAATGGTTTGTTACTATCCCAGTGCTAAGCATATGCCTCCTCTTTGTTGTTTGAACGGTGGGTTTGGAGCTTAGACCCACTAAACTGCTCCAAATAAGCAGGTTACACATATCCAAGAAATTCTCCAGAGATATGCAGGTTTCCTCGCGATGTTTCCTTCACCGAAAAGCGTGTGATAAATTGCAAATATCCATTAGTCATATAAGTGTAAGCAGTTTGAATTGCGCCTTGGGGTGCATGTGGTGGCTTGTCCTGCATGTATAAGGTGCGTAGATTTTGCCTGCTTCATACACATTGGCTTTGCATGCATTCACTTAACCCGTGCGGATTATAGCAAAGTAGTTAGTTCTGTTATATTGCTTGTAACAATGAAACTATTATGGACCACACAATATAATTTTATTGTAGACCATATGTATTAAATAAATTGTAATTTAGCCCCGGTCCATTAAAAAAATACACCGGGTTCTTAAGTTGTTACATATTGGTAGGAATTTGAAACAAGCCGAAGATGAACTAGCCGCCCTGTCAAGTGGGCTTGCTACGGTTGATGAGAGAGTTGCAGCTCTCAAAGAGCAATTGGGACAGCACACGCGAGAGGCGGCTGCAATCGAGCTACGTCTCTCCACTGCAGTGCAGACCATACAGGCAGCGAGTGACCTACTTGATCAGTTGGCGCAGGAATACAGTTCTTGGGAAACTGACGTAAGAGAAATATATTCAAATTCAAATTCAAAATATGCTTTATTCAAATAAACTTGTAAACAAGTGCTTTTGAATCGTCGACTCTATTGCTGGTTCGGAAAGCCGTCCTACCGAGAAGAGCCAGCAAGAAACTCGGTGGAGCTCTTCTAAAAAAGAAGATTCTTAATACTAATTACATTTTGTCATAGCTATCCTGCACAAGGTCAAAGAGCAGCTATATTCACGCATTCTTATCATCAATGTAAGCCTCCACGGTATAATAGGATTTCTGTATCAGCCCCTTTTTAACAGTATTTTTAAATTGCTGTAAAGGCAAAGTTAAAATTGATTGTGGAATTTTGTTATAGAATCTTATACCCAAACCCACAAACGACTTACGTACTCTTACAAGGCGCAAAGCAGGAGCCGCAAGCTTATGTCGGTTCCTACTTTGTCTATTATATACATCGCCAATCTTTTTATAATTATCTATATTTTTATGCCCAAAAATCAAATTGCTAAAAATATACTGTGAAGCTAACGTAAGAATACCTGTTTCCTTAAACTTCTCTCGCAGGGACTCACGCGGACTCAAATTATAAATGCCACGTATGGCTCTTTTTTGCAATACAAAAATTTTCTCAATATCAGCGCATTTACCCCATAACATTATTCCATAAGACATAATGCTATGGAAGTAAGCAAAATAAACTAGTTTTGCTGTTTCGACGTCTGTAAACTGTCTTATCTTTCGAATAGGCTGCTGAACTGAGTATTAGAAATATTATTACACTTGTAGACACACTAAACGTTAACACCAGACAGTACTATTGTACTGTTGTACTATTGTATTGGACTTATTAGTCCAACGGGCTTATAACTTCTGTTGCTTTGTTGTGTTCAATTCCGCTTACGTTGTTAATATTTTATGAAACAACTAATTAATGACACTTGATCACTTCCGTCAACAAATTATTTAATTAATCCTATTTATTATATTTCCTACTAGCTATGCAAGCGGCTTCGCACATTTTTTTTCTAGAATTCAAATTTTAAACATGAAAGTACTTACTGTGAATTAATCATAAGAGATAGAGACATTCTATCGCTTTCGACTTTTTTGTAGTATTTCTATAGATCTGCAATTCTCTAATGTACTAGAGAATTGCAGATCTTTAACGTATCTCTGCTAGTTTACGCAGCGCACTCGACTAAAGCTCCCAACAAGCAAGTTTTTTGACAACTGCGCGATCTCGTCAATTCAATTTACATAATACCGGTATGTACTATTTACCTAAACCATCCGGAAGTATTGCACTATCTTTTGGTAGGAAAACCCCACAAAAATCCGTTCTGTAGATTTTGAGAAAATCGATTACATACAGACAGACAGCTTTTTGAGACTTTGTTTTATAATAAGTATAGATTACATAATCACATAATCGTTATATATATATATTGATGAGTATTTATAAGTATATTTAACACAATATCTAACAATATATCAAAATATATACTAGGGTTGAAGATTCAAAAGCACTTGTTTACAAATTTACTTGAATAAGGAATATTTTGAATTTGAATTTTGAATCTGTTATTTTGATTATAGCCCTCTTTTTTCCTAGTGATACTGAACTTAACGCTAGTCTTTATAATTGAGTTGCTACACTAATTTTAATGAGCGTTTATTACCCTCCTCCTATTATATGATTACAACTGCTCAAATACTATTCACTTGTGTAATATTTTTTAGTATCTTGATATATAAAAATTAATATTCGTCTGTATGTCCATCTTTAGAATTACCCAGATAATCGGATTATCTTGTAAAGTTAGATGCTAGCCATCTAACGTTATTAAGAGAATTGTTTTTACTTTTCGAAACTAGACTAAGTCTCAGCAACGGGTGGCCGGATAGCTAGTTTTGTATAAAAACACCTATAATTTAATAGTATGTAGACACATTGAGGAATGTAACGTCAACTACGTATAAATAATTTAAATTTGTATTTGTTACAGTTAAAAAACATTTCTCACGAAATACTAGAGTTGAACCTAAGATCTCTCCTGGCTGCAGGGTATCTCGTATATTTATCTGATTTAACTGAACCACAATCAAGGTAACTGCATATACCAGTATCGTGTTCTTTTAGCAGTATCACGTATTCTTAACGTAGTAAAGTAAAAAAGTAGTAAAGTAACAGCCTGTTACTATGCCCACTGCTGGGCTAAGGCCTCCTCTCTCCGTTTTTGGAGAGAAGGATTGGAGCTAAGACCTACCACGCTGCTCCAATGCGGATTGGTAGGTTACACATATCCCTAGAATTCTCTAGAGATATGCAGGTTTCCTCACGATGTTTTCCTTCACCGAAAAGCGTGTGATAAATTGCAATTATCAATTAGACACATAAGTTTTAATAGAAAAACCCATTGGTGTCTGCCCGGGTTTGAACCTATGTTGTCTCTAGAGAGTCGCACGGTCTCACCGCTAGGCTATCACAGCTTATTCTTAACGTATTCTCTTGATATTATAGGCACTGCATGATGAAATGGTGCACGTTGATTAATTTCGAGGATGCGTCATTTTCTGTAATTAATTTCTTATCTACTGCGGAAATGCAGTTAAAATGGGAAGCAGATGGCCTATCATTGGATCAGTCAGCTATCAAAAATGCGGTGTTTGTTGATCAAGTAAGTATCATAAGCATTCATAAGTATTAGTTTATTCAAAATATGAATTATTAAAAAATATATTTTTGTCTCTTTTAGGACAACTGATTTCCTTAATCTTGTAACATTTAATAACGACTATACACTGTCCATTATATTAACCATCTTTTGACAGATTGACGATTTACATATTTAGTGATGTCCTAAAGATTCTCGTATGCGATACAATTCCGATTATAGTACCTACTATCATTAATCGAATTACGTACCTAAGTAATTCGATTAATGATAACCTACGTAAACTAATAACAGATATAGAAATCAACATTTTGATTTAATATTGCCTTAGTTTTTTGAAAATAAATGTTAATCCGTGTGTATTTATTATAATCATAAAAAATATATTATACATCAACTGGCAACATCAACAGACCTTCCGCTCGGCCGCCATTTTGACGTGATCTGTCACTCTCAACGAAACGCCCGTGATAGTCACACGCATTTACGTTCGCTGAGTGTTCTCTCGCATCTGTTACACCTTGAGTTAAGTAGCTTTTTTCCTCGGAAAAACTTTTGTGAAACTTATATTAATTGATCGTGAAAATGCCGAAAGGACGTGTGTTGAAAGCACAATCGAGACAGTTAGTGTTAAAACTTCATGAGTATTTTGAGCAAGAAAATCAAAATGGTGGACCTCTTATACCTATCACGCAAGTCCGAAACCGTGTTGCAGCCGCGTTGGGGATCAGTCTATCAACTGTGACTAAAATCACTACTGATGCCTACGGCAGGAGCGGCTTGGAGCAAAACAAACCATCTACACCAAAAAGAAAGCGCCGGGCTCATAAGGTGACAGCTGTTGATGACTTTGACGCTGAGGCTATTCGTCGTCATGTATATGATTACTACTTGAGAAAAGAAATTCCAACTTTGAGAAAACTTATTGTTTCTTTGAAAAGAAGTGGTCTATTTCATGGTGAAAAATCTTCTTTGGTCAAAGTTTTGAACACAATTGGCTTTTCATATAAAAAGTTAAATAAAAGAAAATTATTAATGGAACGCACAGATATAGCTATAGCACGTTGTGATTTTTTAAGAGAGGCAAAGAAAATACAAGATTGGGCAAATATTGTTTTCACGGATGAAACATGGCTCAACGCTAACCACACACTATCTCGTTTCTGGACTGGATGATACTGCTGATTCCACTTCCTCAGTACCAATGGGAAAAGGTGAGCGCCTAATCATTTGCCATGCAGGTACAGCAAAAGGATTTGTACAAGACGCACTGTTGGCATTTAAATCGAAGAAATCAAATGACTACCACGAAGAGATGAATGCAAATGTGTATGAAGAGTGGTTCAAAAAAATGCTCATTTCATTGGAAGAACCATCAATAATTTTTATTGATAATGCGCCCTACCACTCCCGTCAAATTGACAAAATGCCAACACAGGCTAATAAAAAGCATGAAATAATTAATTGGCTTCGGGAAAATGGAGAAAATGTGGACGACTCAATGTTAAAAGTTGAATTAATAAAAATATTAAAAACCAAAAAGAGAGCAAAACGATATGTAATCAATGAAATGGCAGCAGAATATGGCCATACTGTTCTTCGGATTCCTCCATACCACTGCCAGTACAACGCAATAGAACTTATATGGGCACAAGTAAAAGGGCATGCTGCGAGATGCAATACAAGCCCCCCATTCACAGCGAATAAAATGTTGCAATTGCTAAAAAATGCTTGCACCCACGTAACGGCCGAGAACTGGGCAAGTGTGGTGGAAAGAACTAAAAGAGTAATATTCTCTGATTGGGAACGTGATATTGCGTTTGATAATATATTATCTACACAAGAGCTAATAATAACTGCTACTGAAGACTCCTCATCGGAGGAGTCTAGTGTTGATTATCATTCCGACGACTCGTGCTAATAAAATAAATAAAAATATCCTGATTGTTTTATTTGTATTCATGTATTAACTAAGAAGAAAGTAAAACTTTATATAATGTTATTAAATGTCTTTTAATACTCGTAACATCGATTTCTACCGATTATTTTTAATCTGTGGCATAATCGTAGTAACCATTATGTGTGACATCACTAAGTGGGCGGTACCCATCCATAAAGTACAAATATTATTTGTATGATATTTGTACGTAAGCAATACAAAACTTAATGAGCGTGAGCTGTCAAAAGACTGATAATATGATGGACGCAGTATAGGTGTGTCTGCGGCTTCGCCTTCTGTGTATTTTTTTTAAATTTTTAATAGAAAAGTAATTATTTTGAGTTAACACTAAGAGATATAGTAGTTTATACTTATAAGAGATGTAGTACTTATATACTTTTATAGTATTTTTGTCGATTTTCTATTTTCTAGTACATTACTTAAGTGAATCTGTGTTAGCACTTACACTCTTAGTTAAGTACATAAAATACGCAGCAGTTTTTTACAACCGCGCGACCTTTCGGAAAAATTGCGCTACCTTTTAGTAACAACCGTACAATCGTAATCTGTTCAGTGGATTTTGAGAAAATCGACCACATACAGACAGATTTTGGACACTTTGTTTTACAATAAGGATAGAATAGGTATGATGAATTTCAACTAATGTAACAATTCATAAAAGCGTTCGTTTTGTTATTTGCTTGAGCAAATGAGGAAGAAATTAATAAATCATAATGTGAGCTTCATCATTCATAAATGATAAGTAAAAAAAGTACAGTAACGGCCTGTTATTATGCCTGGGCTAAGGCCTCCTCTCTCCGTTTTTGGAGAGAAGGATTGGAGCTAAGACCTACCACGCTGCTCCAATGCGGATTGGTAGGTTACACATATCCCTAGAATTCTCTAGAGATATGCAGGTTTCCTCACGATGTTTTCCTTCACCGAAAAGCGTGTGATAAATTGCAATTATCAATTAGACACATAAGTTATAATTGAAAAACTCATTGGTGCCTGCCCGGGGTTTGAACCTATGTCGTCTCTAGAGAGTCGCACGGTCTCACCGCTAGGCTATCACAGATTAATAAATGATAATGTGGGCTTGAATTATACAAATAAGCAGTAAAAAGAGATTCATAATTGTCGTAATGTTGTAAATATTGCGAACTCGCCCTGACCTCTACTGTATTTATTATAAAACAGTACTATTTTGTATCATGTTGATGTCATTGTTTGTTTTAAAAATAAAAAAGTGGATTTAAATACAATAAGCGATATAAATAAAATTAAAACACGAGTGTCATTACATGACATTAATTTAAATTTACGCTGTGATCTAATGTTAAGTTCACAGTTTAGCATGTTATTACACTTTATGTTTAGCAATGGACGATTTTGTCAAATAAACAGATCTTTGTCAGGTCCAAAGGTTTTTGTTTTTATTTTATTATTTTATAAAACTTTTAATTCTCGGTTATTTATACTTATTATAAAATAAAGTACCCAAAGCTGTCTGTTCATTACATTATTGTACATTCAAAATATTCCTTATTAAACTATTTTGTGCAAATGATTTGCGTCCCTCAACATTACATTCGGGTACATGGAGGGTAATAAGCGCTCATTAAAAATAGTGTAGCAACTCAATTATAAAGACTAACGTCAGGGTGAGTATCACTAGGAAAAAAAGCGGGTTATATTCAAAACAACAGATTCAAAATTCAAATTCAAAATATTCCTTATTCAAGTAAATTTGTAAACCAGTGCTTTTGAATCTTCAACTCTAATATATATTCTGATATATTGTTAGATATTGTGTTAAATATACTTATAAATACTCATCAATACATACAACGATTATGTGATTATGTAATCCATACTTATTATAAAATAAAGTACCCAAAGCTGTCTGTCTGTATGTAATCGATTTTCTCAATATCTACGAAACGGATTTTAGTACGGTTTTTACTAAAAGGTAGCGCAATTCCTCCGAAAAGTTTAGGTTATTAGCACATAACGGTTTCATATGAATTCAATTAAAGAGGTCGTTTTACAACAATTTTTAGTAGGGGTAGTAACAAACCGGTGTCAATTATAGTTTACTAGCTACGCTTAAATCTATGGAATAGAAATATAGCGGGGATCATATTTCAGATCAAATAGCCCGAACTAAAGATTGTCCCATGTCGAACTAAAAAAATGTCTTTTAAAAGTATTTCCAGACTCACGCGTGTAGTCTCATACCACTGATTATCGATCCGGAACACGAATCAAAGTCATGGCTCCAGAATACACTAGCCGGTACACCATCTGATATCGTACCACAACATAGTGATAAACTGCATACTGCTCTACAATATGCAGTAAGGTAAGCTGTTCCTTTACTAGTATACTTTGAGGTATCCGATTTGAGATTTTTTATATGTAATTTGTTACACAGGTTAAACCGAGTCGTAGTAGTGACGGATGTCGAAAATATAGAAGACTGGTGGTGGAGCATATTGTCTACAGGCAAAACCAGATGTATATTAATTACTCGTGAAACCTCGATATTGTCGCGTCTGGCACCGCACATTCTAGCACGGCTTGCGCCTTTGCATTTTACTGCAAGATTACATACACTTGTCGGTAAGTTTACAATAATATGTACAATATCAGAATCGTTGACCTTTAAAATGTAGACGACAAAAAACTAACTTAATGATAACTAGAACCTATTTTAAAAATATCACCTATAAGATAATTATTGTTTAACGTAAAATCTTAAATTATAACGCCGTGTGGTATCCGGCAGAATAGTATAGACCAACTTCCTTTCTTACCGGGGTGTTGTAAGAGGCGACTAAGGTAAATGCCGTGTGGTATCCGGCTGCATAGAATAGACCACCCTCATTTCTTACCGAGGTGTCGTAAAAGGCGATTAAGGTGAGTTGATGTCAGGCTGGTGGCCGGTCGTAAAATACGTAGCCAAATCATGTGACAACATGTTTGTAACATGTTGTGCCGACCCCACTTATAATGGGATAAGGGCAGGAGAATGATGATGTAAAATCTTAAATTATAATAGAAAATATATCATGTATTACTTGTAGATCAATTCGTTCATTATGCAATGCAAAAGCAGAATCCTGAAATGAATGAAAAATCCAAGGAGATTAAGCTAACCAGAGCAACTCTTCATAAACAGCAACATGAATTACAGGTATTCTATGACGGTTACCATAGAAACAATAAATATTTTATTTTTGCATTTATCATACACAACACTACATAAAAAAACATATATAAATACAGGTAAAAACAATAAATAAAGTAGCGATTTCTTCCAGGTTGCTTTAGAATTTATCATATGTATTACTATTTACGTATTCAAGCTTATTTAAGTAATTGAATCATTATTTATAAATACATTGTTTTAAACATATGTATTTTCTTGATCAAGTATTATATGCAAATTATAATTTTTTAATTTCCACAAAAAGAGTTTAAACACTTAATTTGGCTACTTAAATTATCGTTTGCTTTGGTTATTTTATTCTTAGATTCGATCTCTCGATAGGCGTTTTAATAAAGGTCTCTAATACATAACTAGCTCACCGGGCAAATGTTGTTTTACCATATAAATTATTTCTAGGGAATTTCTAATGTACATTATAATAAAAATGTTATCCAAAAAATAAAAACGTTAGTCGTTTCGGAGGAGTATGGTAACTGACATTGTGAGACGAGAATTTTATATAAAAGATAAAAATGAAATGAAATGAAAAAAAAGAAAAATATTTATTCAGCTCTATATACAAGATAAGATACTAAACTAAAAAAAAAGGAAAACTAATCTAATATCTAATAGCTCTGAAAAGGCTTCATCTCAGTATTAGCTGAATGTCGAAATTAAGACATTCAGCACTAATTTTCAGATGAAGCCCAACAGATCATGTCACGGACATACACTATAAATATTTATATATTAAATGTAACCTAATCCACTATATCTACTTATTAACATTACAGTCTCCTAATATTCTAACTATTAATATATTACTATTACTATATCCTATACATATCGCTGTTACTATTTTATTATTGTTAATTATTATAGGATTGTAACATAATTAAACACTAAAAAGAAAAATAAAAGATATGCCCATATTTTTAACAGGAAAATCTGCTCAAAGACCTCTCAGGTAACAGTGATATACTGCATGACGCGAACCTTCTTGCCTCCCTAAAAAAGACTCGCGCAACCAGCGCTACTATATCGGAAGCGTTAGAGGCTGCGAAGACTATAGAACAAGAAATGATGGTTGCTAGTGAGTCATACGAGGGTAGTGCGATTTGCGCTGCACATTTAATACTAGCAGTAAAGCAGCTGAGCGTCCAGCAACCTCTGGTAGCAATACCGATGGAAACAGCGCTTGACGTGTTTGTAAGCGCTGTGCGCAGGACTGGGGTGAGTATATTCTGCGGATGGGTATATTGAAGGATGTCACGTTAGGAGCCAATGTCACGTTGCGACGCCTAATAGCATGATAGGCGCCTGTCACGTAGGGTGGTAATATGACTTCACAATTTACGGTAGGTGACAAAATTGCGGGGGTTCGGTATCCCGAAATAAAAGAATTAGTTTGGGCAGAACTTCGTATATGTTCCGCACAAACGCGCGGGCGGATGAAACAACCTCCGAGACCTGGACCCGCCGTCTCGGCGCCTCAACCTACCTTATGCGGCCGTCAGCTGTATGCGGTCCGGCCTCATGAATAACTGCGTGTATATGTGTACGTGTGTGTGTGTGCGCTTGTATGTACTTGGCCGATTCCCGAACCCGTTGGCTCGCCTCTGCAGTCTTCCACGGACACGTACTGTCTATTTCTCCCGGAGTATACACTTCACCAACGCGGTTAAGTAACACAAATAACACGCGGTGTGCACACAACCTTCGTAAGGTCGCACGTTATTGAATCGTCCCTATATGGGAAAACAGTAACCCCAGCGCCAACTCAAACCGCGTACGGTCGCGCCTGTCACACGTTTCACTGGTTAAAACGCTTCACTAAATACTTATATCAATATCAAAAGTCAATACAGTCGTGGTACTATCTAAAACCACACCCAAACGCATAATTACGCGTGTGCGTCTACAATAAGATCGTATACAGGTGCGCGCGCATCCTGTCTTATCGTAATACAAAACGTTACTAAAAACACTACGTAATAAACGCGAGCGGCCAGCGTACACCTCACAGCACTCGAATTGACAGTCAAGTCAGCCTCGACGCGAGTTTGCCGATAAGCTCCGCTGGCCAGGCGCGCGCCGCTTGGCGCGCGTAAATTTATACAAAACAGTATACTATGAATGACTTAAAGAACAAAACTATTACACTACAAACTTATATAACAGTGATACTAAATAACTTAAACAACTTGCCGAAACTTAACTGAAACGATTACGATTGAGACATGTACCACCTCGTCCGCGGAGGCGTAGTCTGGTTCAAATTCAAAGACGCATCCACGAGGCGGGAACGAATAAACAACTAGGTACTAAGCGGGGTTCCCCGAAATACGTATGCAACAAGGAATATTTATATCCATCCTTTCATTCTAATATTATGATTTAGAAATTCTGTCTGTCTGTCTTTTATACTTACACGGCTAATGCGCTGTACGAATTTTGATCAAATTTGTTATAACTAAACCTCTATTATATCGGGTTAACGCGATGTTCTTCTAAGAATGGGAAAAAACATATAGTACACTATTAAGGGTATTGTCAGTAAGTAAAGTTGAGACGAATAAACCCTCGGGTATTTAATATTTATATTTTAAACTATAATAAATGAAATATTCAAAAATAATGTAGTAAAATTTTTTACTTACAAAACTTACTAGATTAATTTAATTACAAATTATAGCACTGCTTCGTCTGTCTACGAAACTAGCTTTGTTTATATAACAATCTTTTTCCGTTTTTGATTTAAAAAAAAGTTTTGTTTCAGAGTGACTCGAAAAATATTAACTCACCTGATGTCACAAAGTATTTTACGAAAAGACTAATAGAACTCATCTTACTTAGCCTCCACAAAAAAGATAAATATATTTGTGTCATGTACTTATTAAGGCAAGTCTACGAAGACCTTATCCCACAAAAGGTAAAATTTTTCATATAATACATTTGGGAGATATATATCCCTACCACTATGGTCTAAGAGTGTACGCTGTGCTTGTTTAAGGTAATCGTCAGATAAATATTATAATATTTTTTTTTGGTTATACGTATTTTTTTTACTTGGTTTGTTGTTTTAATATGCAAAATATAAACTCAGTATATTCCAGGCGTGGCAATTATTAATTGGAAACTTTAACCTTATTGCTGATAAGGATATTATAACTGAAATTAAGAAGCAATACGAGTGGCTTAGCGATGATTGTGTGAAGAAATTAGCACAAATAAAGGTAATGTTATATTACTTCTTATGTGAGCACGTTAACTAAGACTAAATATTTTTATTAAATATCCATTTTCATAGGTAGAAGACGAAGATTTGTTTAACCGACTTTCACTTGAAAAAGCCGACATTTGGAGGGAATTTCAGAAATCTGGTGATCTTCATTCTTTAGATAGACTAAATATGAGTTCGTTTGACGTGGTTGTAGCTGTGTCGGCCCTCCGACCTGCCAGTTTATACAGAGCGATCATGGCGTTTGTGGATCAAGTACTTGGTACGAACTAATAGTTATATGGTAGATTTCAAAATTACAGAAATATTTAGCTATAACTATATCCATCACTCATAATTATTATAAATATGAAAGACTATCTGTCTGCCTGCCTGTCTGTCACGCTTTCAAGGCTAAACCGCTTAAGCTCTATTGGTAAAATTTTGTGCTATTAAAGCTTGTATACCGTGCTAACAAATACGATAAAAATTTCAATTTTTTCTTTAGCAACAGGAAAATTACTTTGTAAGTATCAGTAGTATAAAACAAACATTATGAAAAACACTATTTTAAAAATATTATATTTTATTTACGTAGTACGTAGAACCGATGGGCGTTTGGGTCCTAAGGTGCTGAAATAGCGACCTCACACCGAAAAACGTAGTGTCGTTAGACCCCAACGAGATGAACTGATGATCTCAAAAAGGTCGATGATCGTGTGGTTTGGAGATTCTGTAAAGAGACCTATGTCTAGCAGAAGACGTCCATCAGTTGAAAAAGAAGAAGAGAGAGATAAGTAACGGCGTGTTACTGCAGGGCATTGGCCTCATCTCTCCGTTTCTGGAGAGAAGGGTTGGAGCAAAGACCTACCACGCTGCTCCAATGCGGATTGGTAGGTCACACATATCTCCAGAAATCTCTAGAGATATGTAGATTTCCTCACGATGTGTTTCTTCACCGAAAAGCGTGTGATAAATTGCAATTATCAATTAGACACATACATTTTAATAGAAAAACTCATTGGTGCCAGGAGTTTGAACTCATGAGCGTCTCTAGAGATTCGCACGGTCGCATCGCTGGGCTACCACAACTAATAGAAGAGAGAGATAATATTTAATGAAAACTCGGAGAATAGAATAGAGAATGAGACTAGAAATAGGTCGTAGAGATAAAACTCTTCCTCCTGTTGTGAATATATCGACTGTGAACCGGCAATATGTCCTATCTCAATTTTAAGGCAAATCACTTTTTAACGGCATTAGGTACTACTGCCCATCATTTACCGTATCAACATGTATTATCTACTAGAAAATTTGTATATAAATAAACATATTTCAAGTCAACTGTCTTTTTATTACATAAAAATTAATCCGAATTTATTAATAATCACGTTTTTACGTCTTCCTGAAAAGTTGACAAAAATTAGATAGGACAATTTGCCAGTTCACAGTCGATATTAATTATTACCTTTGTCTTGTATTAGGAGCTGGTAGTATAGCAGGTGGAGACAGTATAGTTCGCGCGGCTCGCTGGGCATCACCTTTACGACCCGTGCTACTGATGGCGTCGCACGCGGTCGACGTACTCACTGCGCACGCGCAGGCGAACTCTCATACACTCGTAACGGTAACTAATACCATAATATATATTTTTAGTAATTTAATTTTTGTATATATGAATATAAATAATTATAAAAGGATTGGCGACGTATATAATAGACAAAGTAGGAACCGACATAAGCTTGCGGTTCCTGCTTTGCGCCTTGCAAAAGTTCGTAATTCGTTTGTGGGTTTGGGTATAAGATTCTATAATAAAATTCCACAATCTACATTAACTTTACCTTTACAGCAGTTTAAAAATACTATTAAAAAAAGGCTAATTCAGAAAGCCTATTATACTATTGAGGATTATCTGGAAGATAAGAATGCGTGGATATAGCTTCTCTTCAACCCTGTACAAGACATTTATAACTATATGTAACTAGTGATAAGAATTATTGTTGGAAAAGAGCAACCGCCGAGTTTCTTGCTGGTTCTTCTCGGTAGGAACAGCTTTCCGAACCAGCAGTAGATGTTGACGATTCAAAAGCACTTGTTTACAAGTTTACTTGAATAAAGAATATTTTGAATTTGAATAAAATAAATAAATAAATATATGGGATACTTACACACATGGTCGCCCGACCCCAAAGTAGGTAACTTAATACTTGTGTTATGGGTGACGGCAACAGGTAGATATACTACATATATAATTTGAAATATATACTTAAATACAAATATACACCCAGGCTCGAAGAACCAACAAATTGTTTATAGAAAATGTTGGTTCTCGGCGGGAATCGAACCCACGACCCGCAGAGCTGTAGGCAAGGTCACTGCGCCAACGGGTCAGTCACTAATAGTATAAAATCATAAGTACAACAATATCCCAAAATGTGATATGCCAAAAATTCGGTTTTTTTTACCCCCTAATAAGTAAACATCTTTGTGACAAACGGCCAGACTAAAAGAGCTCTTGGCTCAACCGACCTTTTCTCAAATAATTTATAGAATTAGGCGTTACTTTGCGGAGATCCATAATTCAAAAGTAATAGTAAAATTATTTTGCTATAATCCGCGATAAAGTAAATGAGAAATATATATAATGTTAAATGAAGAGTAGACTATACTTTTCATACCTGGAACGTGCAACATTCGTTAAAAACACATGCACAAACCTCCACCACCACCTACACAAGCACTGCACACTTTCACTATAGCCTTTGCAAAGGCTTTGCGATTTTGTCATGGAGTCTATCTCCGGGTTGCGAAGCGAAACGATTGTTGAGTTTGTGGTGATGGAGGTTTGTGCATGTGTTTTTAACGGATGCTGCATGTTCCAAGTATGAAAGTAGTCCACTACATTTAGCATTATATATATAATCCACGATAAAGTAAATAACTTTATCGTGGACTATAGCAACCTTTTCTCGTCAGTTCAAGTTGTGCAAGCCGAAAAGCAGCCGACTTCATTACTTTCTCCATACTTTGTTTGTAATAACCTCCCCAAATATTAATTGTTTTTTTAAATAGGTTTTACTTTTGAGTACATGACTATATAATTTTCATGAAGGTCGGTATTGAAGAAGGGTCCAGCGCCTGGAATTCGTCATTAGAAGACAGTAGAGGCGGTGGATGGCTCGCTATAGTTGTTGGTGCTTCGCCTTTTACCAGGGACTTACTGTCATTCCTTGGCTCATTAGCACAGCGCCCGGTAGGTACTTATAATAGTCAGTAAGATATGAGTCAATGATCTTTTTTTTATCTTCTATATTCTGTTAGCCATAGCGGCTTTTACAGCGTCATTAGGCGGGACAATCATAAAGTTTTTTATTTTGCATAAAGAAACAACGCTTCCTACTAAAAATGACTAAGTATATCTATAACCCACAGAATGTTGCAGGATAAAATAGATTTTCTTTGGTTAATAATAAATAACTTGGTTAATCACGCGAGAATAATTTAATACGCGTTTAATATATTATCTAGGCGTTTAAGGAGAAAGGGCTTATTTGAAACCTGTGAGGTGAAATTTATATGTAATAATATCAAATACGCAGATGAAGCCATAAGGCTTCATCTGCGCAGTTCGAAACTCATAAAAAGTTCCCAATATTTTAAAAACTATTAACCAACTATTAACCAAAATTATGCTAGCACAGTCATTACTACTACCAATTCTTGATTACGCAAGCGCAAGCTATCCTGATTTGACCGAGGACCAGTTAAACAAACTTGAGCGTTTACAAAATCTCGCTATTCGGTTCATATTTGGATTACGCAAATATGACCATGTTTCTCAATTTCGTGTCAAGCTCAAGTGGTTGCCCATCCGACTTCGCCGGGACTTGCACACACTTTCTCTTCTGTACTGTGTGTTATTTCATCCAACAACACCTCCCTACTTAAAATGTAAGTTCGAATTTTTAAGACCTCGGTGTAACACGATAAGATCCACTCGGAAGCTTAACCTCGCTATGCCCTCCCACAAGACATCCTTTTTTAGACGCTCCTTTAATGTCAGAGCTGTCCAGTTGTGGAATTCTTTACCACTAGCTATAAGGGAAGCTAAATCTTTATGCAGTTTTAAAAGAATGCTTAAAAATTACTATCTCTCGACTGCTCAATCCTGATGCATTTATATGTATATGTATACTTTATTTATGACTATATGTGTAAATTCATATTTTTATATATGTAGTATTTGTGTATATAATCTATTTGTTTTTAATTATGTAATATTAGTTTGTGTATCTTGCACCACCTTGTGTACCTTCTTTCCTTTAGTTGATAAGTTCCCTAGCCCAAAGGTTGCCTGGAAGAGATCGCTATTTAGCGATAAGGCCGCCTCACTGTATCACACAGTTTATATTGTTATTTCTGTATTTCAGTTTTATTGTAAATTCTGTGGTGTACAATAAAGAGTGTTCTATCTATCTATCTATCTAACTATAATTAATCTTAAGATTTTGGAGTGATGACACTGCATCTAAGACTCGGCGATAAGGTTGTTTAATCGGATAGAAGATTTTCCTAGAACATCAAATATGCAATGATTAGAATCGGCTTAATTACAAATTTATCAGTTTTATGACTGTACAATTTCATATTTCTTTATTGAAATCAGTTAATAAAAGTCTGAAGCTGTAATTTTTTGAATTTAAATTGTTTTGTCATTACGTTCTACAGAGAAGCGAATTTAATGAAGAATTCCGTTTATGGATTCTGGCGGAAGATCGTGAGCTACCATCAAGTTTGAAAACCACTTGCGTTAACGTCGTTCTTGAAGTGAGTTGAAGAACCAACACAGCTGTTTTGGAAATCATTGTTCTAATTAATTGACTTTAGAGATTTAATTAATCGCTTAAGCATTATGTAATCGTTGTGCATTTAAGTATAAATAACTAAAATTATTCTTTAAATTTTCCTTGTAATTCAGACTAGTCAACACACAAAATTCGCTTTCACGATAAATTTTGTTATTGTGCTTTTTGCAGTAGATAGCTGTATATTCTTTGTTGTTCGTTAGGCAGCAGAAGGTGTGAAGCGAAATGTTTGTGGAACATTGAGTGCATGGTGTCGCCTTGATGGAGACGCAACCCTTCTGCGGAATCTCGCGCGACTCGCGTTGTTCCACGCACTCGTGCAGGAGCGACGTGCGTACGTTCCACAAGGTAATATTTATTTAAATCGGTAATTGAAATTTCTATACACTATTTATTATATTGTAATGACGGTGTTGACCAAAGGTATAACTGTACTTGCTTAACTATTGACACAGAAGAGTAAATGCCTTTGTATAAAAATAATCAAAGATTGTGCATGAGTAGAAAAATCGTCGAAGGTGCTATGATCAGACAGAGTAGAGTAAAATAATTTCAGAATCGAAAAATTTTTTTGGTTTGTTTCTAGTAGTCCTGCAATCGAGTGTGTACTCGTTGGCTCGAAACATGAGATCTCAGATAATCTCGAATATGGAGTACGAATATACTCGTATTTATTCGGAGCAGCTTTACGATTAAGCCTGCACTTTTGCCTTCTGAATTGTTCCCTCATTGCTGAGGATCGTGACCCTTTTTCAAATTATCAACTGCCCTTTTCCAGATGTTGCGATCGGCAGCTCTGTGTAGTGCGGTACTGATGGGTATATCCAGTTGTTCCGATATTTGGTCTGACCATCGTTTCGGACTCCGGCCTCTGGGTCTCTTACCCTCTACTTTCCCTGTAACCATCAGTCGTTCTAAATTGTCGCTAGACCTACGAGCAATGTGGCCAAAGTATCGCAGGATCTTCTGCAAACAGACACTAGACAGTCGCTGTGTTTTCTCCATTTTTAGTTCTTTTAGAACGGAAACATTAGTGCGCCGGGCTGTCCAGGGGATTCTTAATAACCGACGCCAACACCAAATCTCGAAGGCACTTTTACCACATCAAAGAAAATCTTTAATATAGGTTGGTCCCGTTGGTACGCGTGGGAATGGGGCGACGTGAGCGCAAGTGCCGCTGCTGTGAAGCATGCGGGCGGGGCGGACACGGCACGCGAGCTGTGCTGCGCGCTGTACGCGGCCCGCGTGGACGGGGCGCGCGACCGCGACGTACTGCGGGCGTTACTACGCCGCTGCCTGGCCGACGCAATATCTGTGCTGCCTGCGCCCCTGCCTCACTCCATGCGCATGCAGGTGATATGCTTTCTTCTTGATTATATTTCTCAACAATACTATATTAATCCCCTCTTTTTTAACTGACAAAAGTCCAATGCTAAAAATAGGTCTCTGCAAGCGATTTCCACATCTCAAGAATGTGTAAGGCCTTAAATCAAATAATTGATGTCGCTGATTTACACGCAGACTCGATCCGAAAGTTTCGTAGAACTATATTGTCTTTATAGTTAAAGTTATAAAAATTTAAAAATTATTTTTCTTTTTTTATCATTTTTTTTTCTTTTCTTTCATATATTGTTTGTAGTTTAATATTAAATTTTGTTGAACTTTTTTGTAATAATCATGTTGTGTTCATTTTTAATTAATTATTGCATTTAGTTAAGGTTATAGTTATATAAGTTACTTTGTAAATGTATCAGTGTAAATAATTGTAAATGAACCTAAATAAATAAATAAATAAATCTCACGATCTTGGGCCGCTTTTGTGCGGTTCTTCAAGTTTTAATTCAAGTTAAATGTTTGAGACTTAGTTACAACAAAGTTTTATTTAAAGTGTATAGTAATTTGACCAAGCTGTTTCTAACTATAAAAATTAATACATGAAATTTAATTAGGAATACATATCAGCTTTTGAAGCATTACCGGACATCGATTCTCCACAACTATTAGAGTTGCCGGCCAACTGTCGTGTTGCTTGGGAAAAGATTACTGCTGACAACATTCTCGCGGGCCTTAGAGGTAATGGATGCAAATATATAGTAAATACTGCAATAATATCTATAATATCATTAATACTATTTATTTATATTGGTTTATATTAGTCTATATCTGGCATTAAGCAAAATAGAAAACACTTGAGTCTTGCTAGCCCAACTGCTGGTTCAGGAAACTGCTCCTACCAAGCCAGCAAGAAACTCGGCAGTTGCTCTTTTCAAAATTCAATTTTTATAACTAGTTTTTGTCATTACAATCTTATACAAAGACGAACGGTAAGTACATCTCCTCATCCTTATAATTTGTATAATGCTCAATAGTGTAGGCTTTCTGTATCAGCCGTCTATTCTATCTTCAACCTATCTTTTTTGTGACCTGCAGGCTTACCATGACGACGTAAACTAAATTGTTTGCTTTTTTATACAGTGACTAAGTGTTAAAGACACACACTTTAAGTCGTTGCCGAATGAGCGTTCGGGATGCGTCCTAAAAACGAGTAAAAGACAGAGTTATCTATAGTTCATATAACGTTGTCCTTTTCATACAGACCATGGTAAAGCCGTTGGGTTTAGGTACTGACTTTGAATTGAAGCGTTTTCTAAAAGTTCATGGTAGGCCTACTGGACGCAATATGACACAAATAGTTGCTCAGACAGTTTGACATCTAAAAATGAACCTGTTGCGTGTAAAATTAATCAGTCTATGATTAATATGAATTAATGGTTTCAAAATAGGTCTTATAAATGCTACCCACTTTATGGAATTATGGATGTGGAACAATGTTGCTTGATAACCGGTATCTGATTACATTGCAGATAAGATAATGCAAAATTACAATTAAAATTAAAACTGATAACTACCATATCTACGTTATAGTTAACTGATTTATAGAAGCAGGCGTTACTTTGCGGAATTCCATATTACAAGCAATATAACAGAACTAACTACTTTGCTATAATCCGCACGAGTTAAGTGAATGCATGCAAAGCCAATGTGTATGAAGCAGGCAAAATCTACGTACCTTATACATGCAGGACCAGCCACCACATGCACCCCAGCATCACCACACCACCACATGCAATGCATTCGATTAATCGAAAATCGCATTACGATTTTTGTCGTGGAGCCTATCCTCCTGATGATGCTTCGGTTTCGGGGCGAAACGATCGTCGAGATTGTGGTGGTGGGTGTGTGTGCTGCTTTTGTGTGCGTTGTTGCTGGTGAATTGCGCCTTGGGGTGCATGTATAAGGTACGTAGATTTTGCCTGCTTCATACACATTGGCTTTGCATGCATTCACTTAACCCGTGCGGATTATAGCAAAGTAGTTAGTTCTGTTATATTGCTTGTTATAGTTAACTTTAATTATGACCATAAAAATAAAGCATAAATTAAAACTCCCCGTTCCCCGTTCCCCGTGAAGTTCTGTGGTGGATTTTGAAAGAAAAGAGTCTGCCTGGGAAGTATGTACGTATTGTATATTCCATGTATGCCAGAGCTAGTACTCATGTCCGGTCTGAAGCCGGAGTAACTGACAATTTCGATGTGTCTGTAGGCCTACACCAGGGATCGGCTTTAAGTCCCTTTTTATTCCTCTTAGTGATGGATGCACTTACTGCTGATATTCAAGAGGAAGCTCCTTGGTGTATGCTATTTGCCGACGATATCGTGATTGTCGGTGAAAATGCAGCTGAGGTTCAGAGCAGATTTGTGAAATGGCAAGAAAAATTGGAGAGGTTTGGTTTAAAGATCAACCTGACCAAAACTGAACACATGCAGTGTAATTTCAGTGGTACCTCCAATTTTTCTTCAATAACCTTAAATGGTGTTGTTTTGCCAGTCTGCTCCGACTTTCGGTACCTTGGCTCGCTTCTACAGGACAACGGTGAAATTGATCGCGATGTGAGGAATAGAATGAATGCAGGATGGATGAAGTGGCGACAGGTCTCAGGTACAGTATGTGACCCCCGAATGCCCCTTAAACTTAAAGGGAAAATTTATAAATCGGTCATAAGACCTGTCGTAATGTATGGATCAGAATGTTGGGCAATGAAAAAGATGGATGAAAGAAGAGTGCATGCAAATGAGATGAGAATGTTAAGGTGGATGTGTGGTGTGACAAGATTGGATAAAATAAGAAATGAGTATATAAGGGGAAGTATGAAAGTTGCGCCCATTGTAGAAAAGATGAGAGGTGCAAGATTGGGATGGTATGGACATGTAATGAGGAGGGATGAAAATCATGTGACTAAACGAGTGTTGGATATGAATGTGGATGGATATGTGACTAGAGGGAGGCCTAAAAAGAGATGGTTGGAATGTGTGAAGTATGACATGCATATAAAAGGAGTAGCGCCAGAGTTGACGAATGATAGAAGAGAATGGAAGAGGAAAACATGTCGTACCGACCCCACTTAGAGTGGGATAAGGGTAGGAGAAAGAAGAAGAAAAATAAAGCATAAATATATATAATAATAAACGTAATAATATATAATAATAATTAATAAATTCGTTTCATTTTTTTGATTACAGAATTAAACTCAACTTCGGTGGTCAAAAAGTCTAATGACTCTACAAACCTGCCTTTAAAAACTCTTCTAGGGCTATGGAAAAAATTAATGTCGGGCTGTCCACTTATTAAAGCAGATTATCATATTGAAAAGGTTTGTGGAAAAAAGTATATATATAACAAAAAATTACCAATTGGAAAAAGATTAAAAAATATTCTTCATAGTTTTGGCGAAATATTAAAATTTTTGTTCTGTATCAAATTAATAGTTATAATTCAACTTCGTTCCGAATTTCTTTATCTTTAAATAGTATCGATTATATCTTCAGGTTTTCCTATTCCTGCAGGAAAACCGTTTTTTTTTTACTATGTATTATCCTCGAATATAAGCTCCAATTGTACAAATTTCATCGATATTGCTTCAGTGGATTAGCCTTGAAAGCGCATTAGGTTCATTCAGAAAGACTTTCATATTTAAATCAACTTACTTAAGGTTTGTGATTCGTGACCCTAACGTGGTTTCGCCTATCTAAATTCAGAGGTTCTAGTTTTTAATTTTTTTATACTACTTGTTTCGCGACTACGCTCACCCTTGACATTGCATTATGGTTTTTCCCTGTTTCCGAAAAGTTGACAGTTTTTCTAACGTATACGTTAGTCCAATGTATAAACTTTAATTGTGCCAAGTTTTATCAGTATCTGTCCAGCGGATTGGCCGTGAATGCGTGATAGATACACTGGCAGACAGACAAAAATACTTGCGTATTAACAATATTACTAAGTATGGAATTTCATGCTGTGATGCTTAAAAGTACGAATCTAACGTCTCTTAGTTTTTTGCTTTGCGTAACAGATAAACAGATATATAGACAGACTTTTGCCTTTCTAATATTATTATAGTATTTTTTTTTCCAATTTTGAGTGGTTCTCAGATGTTGTATTTTTAGCCACTGACGAGAAACGCCGAACATCGTGGCCAAACTCGTCGCAGGTCAAGGGTTGTGGCTTCCGTTATTGGATACGTCCACCACCAACCACCCTGCCTGCAAGCATATCGTGTTTCACAGTTATTTCTTACTACTACTTATACTAATTAAATAATAACAAACAAACATAAATCTTTTTTATTCTAAGTAATTTTAAAAGGTAAGTATAAAGGTAAATATAAAGGTAAGTAATTAAAAAGGGTAGATATAAAGGGGATAAATGTTTTGTGTTTTATGTGGTGTGTTGTGCCTGTAAAGTGTTGTTGAACTGTTTTAGATTGTTGATGATGTGGCTAATGAATCTTATTAAAGATTCAATAGCCACGTGTGACCCTAACATTTGTGTAATGGTGTATGGATTATTATAGTATGGATGCGTATATTTGGATATCACACTCGTTTTAGTACCAATTGCGACTTTCCAACCTTAGATCGATGGGGAATGGTGGGGCGCGTTATGTGAAGCCGAGCTACGGGACGTGTGGTACGCGGCACGCGCGTTGCACGCAGCGCTGGGCCGGTACGCGCACGCCGCGCCGCACATAACGTACCAACTGCATAAGGTACGGGCGCCGTACACATCAAATCAAATCAAAAAAATCTTTATTCAAGTAAGCTCTTTCGAGCAAAAGTAATAATAAAATTATTTTGCTATAATCCGGGATACAGTAAATAGAAAATATATATAGTGTTAAATGTATAGTTGACTATCCGTATTTTCATACCCGATACGTGCAGGATTCGTAAAAACACATGCAGAAACCTCCACCACTTCCACCACAATACACAAGCAATACACACGTTCACCATCACAAACTCAACAATCGTTTCGCCCCGCAACTGAAGAATCATCAGGAGATAGACTCCACGACAAAATGGCAAAGCCTCTTTCGAGCACTTTTGAATCATCAAGGATCAATATGATTAATGAAGCTACAACTAGTTCGGAATGTTTCTCAAACCGAGAAAAACCAGCAAGAAACTCCGCGGTCAATCTTTTAAACAATTTTACATTATCAAACCGCAGTCTTGTATGAAGCTGAAAGGTTTTTCAAATCCAGGCATTTTTTGTCATCCAAATAATCTTCAATTTTGTAATATGGTTTACGTGTAAGCAAAGTAGACTGATCTAGTACGGATTGCGGAATTTTATTGTAAAAGTGAATACCGAGACCAACGAATGAGTTGCTAACTTTGCTGAGTCGCGACAATCACAAGCTTAGTGTATGTCTATGATATACATCAAATTTCGCCTCATACATATAAATGAAATGAAATTGAAATGAAATGAAATTTTATTAAGGAACTATACAAATGCATTTATACAATGGCAACGGAGACACTGCAAAAGTAAAAACTGCGCTGCAGATGTCAACGCCCGCCTCCATAAAATAAAATAACAAAACTGTGTTCCAAACAAAATATACCTAAACTAAATAATGTTCAATGTTTACTCATGTGTTTGTATGACTTTATTTAAATTTCGGTGTTTGTGTGAGAGTGCGTTATATGCGTAATATTTTATTGTACGAATAAAATATTACTATAAACATATTGTGACGCTACAGTAAGTATGCCTATTTCTTTGAACATTTCACGAAGGGACATAAATCGTCAATTTGATTTATTGGTATCGATTTAATTTGTGCCAATGGTACTAAATACTAACAATTAGCGGTCTTTCAAAATTAAGTTTACCAAAAAAATAGCTGTGACAAGCGAACCGTGAGCCCGTGTGACTCTTTTGCGGGTCACGAGATGTGATGGGCGCCTGCCCACCAATAAGTTTCCATTTAAGCTTATGCGCCTAATTATTGGTATTAGTAATTTTTAAATTTAAACTATCGTGAGTAGTATTCATAGTTAATATATACCGGCTATATTCAATCTAGTCAAGTCTAATTTTATCGAATTAGCCCGACTAGTTTCGAACCCGTCCGGGGCACTTATTCATGAGCTTTCATGAGCACGACGTTATCGCGGCGGGAACTGGGTTCGAAACTAGTCGGACTAATCCGATAAAATTAGACGAGAGTATAGTCGGTATCTATATATTTACTATTGGTATTAGTATTAGAATTAGAATTAGTTTTTGGCTGTTATTGGTCAGTCAGTGTTGGGCTTCCCAGCTCAACTTTTGTTGAGTAGCTACCATTTTATAGCATTGCACTGCTATTATTTTCTTATTTGAACTTTTTGTTTTGTTCTATAAGTGGACAGTTAAAATAGTAGTGTAATTATATAAATAAAGATATTCTTATTCTTATTTTAATTTATTTTTACAATTTATCACAAGCTTTTCGGTGAAGGAAAACATTTTAAGGAAACTTGCAGATCCCTATAAAATTCTGGAGAAACACTTACAAGACTCCTTACTTACTTACCTAATTTACTTAAAAAAACTTACAGTAAATGTAAGTTTTTGAAACTATATAATATTTTACAATTTTATTCTAAAAATATGATACCGATTGACAGGAATTAATTGTAATACTGACAGTGTTGAATGTGTGTTAAACGCTCTTTTGGAATGTAAAAGGTTTTTTTAAATGTCAAAGGTTAAAAATTATTTCCAAGTAATTGATAAACATAATTTAGATGTAAGTGTTAATTTCAGGTGCCAGATGAATGGCAGCTGCTGTGGGCGGGTCCTGATGACCCGGTGGTGTATCTCAAAGAGTTCTCCCACCGAGCCCGTGCCGCCGTCCAGCGAGTCACTGAACTACAATCCGGTGGTGACTGCTTTCCTAAAGGTCATACTAATAGTACATAGTAGTACTATAGGCTTCCATTACTAATAGTACATACAACAGTATACAAATAAGCAGTATACACTCGTCTAATTTTTGCATGAATAAAACGTCAGTCTGCATAAATTCACCAAGAACACCACGTGTCCTTGTTATCATTCTCATCCCGGTCCGATAATAAAGTTTATTACATCATCATATTTTTAAACATATCTATTAAGACAACTTTATTAGTAAAATGCTTTAAACATTTGACCAATAGACAGAGTGATTCAGATTTAAGTTTGTACTTTGTTAATGTTTTGTGTAAAATAGTTCACATATGACGACCATTTTAAATAAAACATTCCTCTTCTTTACTTTTTTTTTAACATAAATAGTTGCTTATCACTTATTCTACTATATATAACGGATACGCAATTTGTGACCTATATATTTGGTATCGACGCGTCTGTAAAATTCAGGACAATAAAATTTCCGTTAGATGGATTGCCTAGTGAGTCTAATCTCGATTGATCGTAAAATTTTTAAAAACATTGATAACATTCCTCTTGTTTCCTTTTTTTTTAACATAAATAGTTACTCATCACTATATATACGGATACGCAATTTGTGACCAAATATATAGTATCGACGCGTCTGTAAAATTCAGAACAATAAAATTTCTGACGAGAGACTGAAAGAGAAAAGAGACTGAGAGAGAAAATTCGAGACTGCCTAGTGAGCCTAGTCTCGATTGATCGTAATAATATATGAATGAACCAGCAGAAGTGGATCTCCGGTCCTTCGTACGCCCTCAACGCGTACTGTGCGCAATGCGCGCGCGAGCAGCCGCCCTCTGCGCCTGCCCGGTGCACGAGTTGGCACTTGCCACCAAGTGGAACTACATATCCGGTAACTTAGATTAATACGATGATTTTTCATTTCCTTGGTCCCTATCTTTACAAAGAGTGGAATGTCCTAAATGTCCGGCAGCTTTTTATCTCAAATTTAATATTGCGTAAACACTCAGAAGTAACAATTGTCCAAATGCCACAAAAAAGGCGTAAACAAAAGACTTTTGATATTTTGGCTCATGGAACCGTCTTAGCTGGTCGACAGTACTATTTCCTTAGCGCAAAACTGTATAACAAAATTGACAATATTCTAAAAATATCTAAATTAAATAAAATTTCATGTAAAAAAACCGTAAATGTATGGTAAATGTACAGTATTTAGATAACTAAGTCCTTTCAGACTTAGTTATCTAAAAACAGAGGAATTAATCACCGGAGTAACTTATATATGCTAAAAACGAAAGACAATAATTTTTACACACGCGTAGGCACACACACACACAGACAAACACACATTGTAGAAGGTATCACCATATGAAACTATTATAGTTTTAAAAAAGGGTCCTAGGAAGGCGATGGCGTTCGTGGTACAGGTTATCCTAGTGCGAGCGCCAAAGCACTCCTTTTAATTAATTCTACCTTTTAATTAAGATTAAATTTATATATTGTTATAAAAGGAGTAAAACAGTGTAATAGATCATAAGTTAATAAGAAATAAATAAATAAATCTTTATAAAAAAATGCATAAAATCCTCTCACTACATAGCCTAAATAGATTTAAATACAAAATAATATTAGAGAATTGGCTTCTACAGCAATTCTATACTGTTTCGGAAGGTCTACTAGATGTAGTCAAATAAATATATGTCCATAAGCAGAAAGAATCACACTCATTAGAGATTTTGGTGGTTGTGTGTTTCTTGAGTGCATTGTTGCTAGTGAAGTATCGTATCTTGGGATACGTGTGGCGACTTGTGAAAATTTTATGTGTGAATTTGAATTCCAGCGTCTCCCGGGTTAGCTAGTAGATTCGAGAATCTAAGCGTGATAATCACAATGATTAGTCACTAAAGTAATTTGATCTTGGTTCATAAAATTTTATGGCACAGCCCTTTTCTTAGAAGCTCACGAAAATCCGCTGTGATATTTTTTCGATACCATTTCGTTATAACATAAAACAGCTAGAAAAATGACTCAAAAAGTTATATTATCAAAAAAGTTACGACATATTTATACGACTCGTGCCTATGAATTTTTTATAACAGCAGAGAGCAATGATGCCAAAACCCAAGACAGTCTCATAGTGCGTGGATTGATGATGAGCGGAGGCACGTGGGTTGCAGAGTCGGTGCAAGCATGTGCGCCCACCGCGCCGCCGCACTGCCCCGCACCACCGCTTTTGCTGCGATATGTGCAACAGGTAACACGTAGGTGATTGCCGATAGTAGGCTTATGGTCTTATTCCCGTGAAATACGTTGCCTCAAGGCAGTCTCAATTTTTTGGGTCATTTGTGACAACATCGGCCACAAGCTAAAGAATTATTTATTTATTTATTTATTTCAAGAGGTACACAAAACAGAGTACAGTCGGAGAAGTACAAGATGAAACATATGTATGTACAAACTAAGACTAGACAGTAATCCAAAAAATATGTGTACACATCATGTTTAGTATAAATTTAAGGGTATAATATTCAAACGATATGAAGTTAAAATAAGAAAATAAAAATTACTATTAACATTAGGTAGAAACTATTTTTAAGCGTGCTTTAAATTTATTATAATTGTTATCAAATACGTCCAGAGAAGAATTGTTTACATCTATTTCACTGTAATAACGACACATTCGAATAATTGGATTGTTAAATGATATTTTATTGGAGAGAACAGGATGGTTGAAGGGCTTGTTGTGCGGCTTACGTGAGTTAATGCGAGTATTAAAGTTAATTAGGGAAAGCAATACAGATGAATCAAGCGTTAAATGAATTGAAATTATATAATAAGATTTAATTATGCCTTGAATGAAATTATAGAATAAGATTTAATTATGCCTTGAATGAAATTATAGAATAAGATTTAATTATGCCTTGTGGTATCCGGCCGAATAAAATAGAACATCCATATTTTCTTACAGAGGTGTCTTAAAAGGCGACTAAGGTAAGGTGACCCGCCGTGTGATATCCGGCTGAGTAGAGTATATCACCCTCATTTCGGCAGGCCGGTCGTAAAATACGTAGCCAAATTATGTCACAACATGTATTATAGCATGTTGTGCCGACTCCATTTATAGTGGAATAAGGACAGGAAGATATGATATATATTGATTTTATCTTCTTAGATGTTGTGGAGTATAATTCATTACAAGTACAATTCATAGGCGCTTGTAAATGATACACAGGTGATTTTTATCGTCCGTCCTAAACGTATATTGTTCCGTTACAAATTAGTTGTCAATTTTCAAAAGGGTGTGCCAAAATGTGGCACACAGATATAAAAAGGGATTGTTGTGGCTACGTTCACAACATGCTCCCGCCCGGGCTGGATCCTTCAACATGTCACAGGGAGTGGACAAATGTCGTTGAGGGCTCGTCCCCTTCTTCGTGAGTATCTCCGCCACTCTACCGTCGGAATCACTGCCATAGAAAATTCGAGCGATACGACCCAGAAACCACAGAAGAGGAGGTTGATGTCGATCTCTAACTAGGACAAGAGACCCGACTTGAAGCTGGCCTGTAGAATGAGTCCACCTCATCTTAGTCTGCAGGTCTGTATATTATTTTTATGGTTCAATTTCAACAGGACACCAATGGCCCGTACGGTGAACACGCGTTCGAAGTGCCCGTATACACGAGCGTGGCGCGTGAGGAGGAACTAGTGCGTGTGCGCACGCCGCTACACGCACAGTTCGCGACGCACACCGCCCTACTGCATACACTCGCGCTATTTGTAGCACCACTGGACTAACCGTAGATCGCAACAAATACAAAGTATAGGAATAGCGGCAGTAAATAATGAAAGAAAAAGAAAAGAAAGAAAAGAAAATATTTTTTTTTTATTTGTGCCAACACACTACACAAGTAACTTATGAACAAATAGATGGTAAAATAATAATGAGATAGTAAACTCTATATTTATTTGGACCTGAAGCCGACCACACCCCATCATATGTGCACCAGTGAGAAACGTCACATATTAACAGGGACAGCGGTCTACGAAACCGAAACTGGCCGGCTGTTTCGTTCTTAACATTGATGTGCATTATTTAATGCCGGGTACTATGCTTTAGAGATTCTGGGACCTACTTCGTTACCTTGTTTTTTTGCGGATCCATTATATAGTAGCACCCAAACTTTCTTTATTTACCACTCCTTAAATTAATATTTCTTTTATTTATATCAGTTACAAACTGTCGATATATTAGTCACTATAGAGCAGTAAGTTGGGCTTAAACTGTATGACCCAGACGATCAAATAACGATCGCAAACACAGAAACACGTTATACACACACAACGTCTTCGCCGGCGAAGACGAGGTCCCGGTTTTCTGACGTCGGTCGTTCGTGGCTTCTCGCCACACTTCCGACGCCGTAATGACTAATCTAAGTCATACCATCAACCCTCCACTACACGTCGCCCTAAGCCGTGGTCCGGCCTCACAGGAGGCACCCTTAGGACGACGTTCCCCGACTTAAGTAGAGCTTCTGCGCTCTACTCTCTGCATTTCGCAACCTCGACGATGCTTCTGCGCTCGCCCGTCCCGCCCGGTGACGCTGTAAAAGCCATTAGGGCGCATAGTCAGTTCTAAAAAAAGGGCTTAATCTACATATTCTATTTCTCAATTTATATTGGTACTTTACTGGTAAATGTAGAGATTCTTAATGAGTTAATAGTAAGTAGTTTATTGATTAACATTTTCGATTTTGTAATTAATATATTTGTATACACCCTTTCAGGTGAGAATTATTCAAGTCAATAGCTTAATTCAATAGATAGATCTCCATTAGATTAATTCATTAATTAATATTTGTACTTAATGACATCGAAAAATTGTGTGTACTAAATAGGATTAAAGTAATTAAAAGAAAAGACAAATAAAATACAATATTGTTTTATTTGTAAAAACTTTCCTATCGCAAGGTGTTTAATACATCTTTAGTGAGCTGTGACTAGAAAGATAGGTCGCGCTCAAACCTTATTTAAAATTTGCTAGGAAGGAAGATTTTTACATAATAGTATACCTTACAATAACAGTAACAATAAAGATTACTTTTATAAACAAGTGCATCACAGCCAGTTCATTGTGTTAAGGCACTTGGTTTGAATACTTTGTTCATAATATTAATCAGTACACTTATCATCGCTGTTAATACTTATGCCTTAATCACTTTACTTAATTAATAATGGCACATTAACTTTTAATTTTATAAGAATAGCTGCATGTAATCACATTATTCAATAATGTAATCCTCCAATATATTGAGGAAAGTGTGGAAAAATAGTTATCAGAACTTTCCTCAGACATAGAACTATTGCTTTACCTTTATTTGCTTTACTCAAATTAATAGCTGTTAAATATGAATATAGACTCAATTGAATCTTACTGTTAATCACAAATATTTGCACGTTTTAATAAACCCAATAACTGAATAAAAGTTAACACGATTTTACACGCATAAGTGCACATATTTATTTTTAATAGTGTTAGTATGTAATAAAAAATATATTTGAAGTTTGAACGGCCAACCACTAAATTTCAGAATGATCTTTATATAATTTGTGAAATTAAAAAATATTTCCATGTGTTCGATAGAGAGCAGACAAAAGTAAAATTTGTTTACAATCTCACTTTTGTATATCAGGATTATGAATAAAATTGACCCATAAGAATATATTCGTAGTGGATCTGAACATTGTAATATACATATTTTTGATAAAAAATTTGTAATCCTCACTAAAAAATTCGCACACTCAATGAAATATACATTTTGGTTAAGTTATACGAAAAAGAAAGATTACTGCTTCAGATATGCTAAAAGATTTTGAATATTCTTAATTTATAAAACAATATTTTAGTGGCTTCAATTAATTTTTCATTATACCATTATTGAAATAGATTTATTATGCAGCCTTTATATTAAAACAAACATTTGGTGATAAGATTAGTCACCAACAGGCGGATAACTCTAATCACTCTTTCCAAAGATTCATAAAAGAACTTAAGTATTATTTGAGCTACGAACACGAGTATCTTAGTGATAAAACTATAGAATTAAGCCCTTTACTAAAAACTATAAATAAGCGCTCTAATTAATAAAAATATTTACGTACTAATAGTCATACCAACATATAATATTTAAAGGTAGTGTTTTGAAAATAATTTTAATTCAAATAGATCCAATATTCAGATTAATTTATTATTGATTGTTAACTCATCAAAACGGTCATAATGTTTTCTAGTTTATTTATAATTAAAAAAATTCTAAAATTCACATAAATATTCAATCATTTTAGCTAAGAACCATTTATAGGAACCATATAACTACAGAATTCGTGTCAAGCAAATATATACCGATTATATGATTAAATTATTACGCTATGCACCACTTGATTTATGGAAATAGTCAAGAGATTAGTTAATTTTAAGCCAATTATAAACTGAATAACCAAATCACTTTACTTTGCGTTTCGAATCAGCGATTGATACTTTATGTAAATGTTTTAGAAGACATATTATAATTATTTTAGCGTTAACACACTCTTCAATAAAATCAGATTAAATTTAGCAGACATATATATAATTTACTAATTTATCTCAGTATAGTACAATATAGCTACTTAAGACTAAAGATATTGAATTTTAATTAAAGAACAAAAATAAAGGCCGAAAACATTAATTTTGTTTTATTTATTTAGTATTTAGATCATTAGAGGAAACTTCAAATAACTGTTTATAATTAATTTATTATATATCTTCCAAGAAATATAGTTCAAATCAGATCAAAATTTTATTTGATTCGATCTTGCTTCTATTTTATGTACCAAAATATTTCGCTTATATTGTAAAGGGATTTAGTTCGATTCTTAACATTTTGAACTTCAATTAAAAATCAACAACTATAATACTAAAACAACAGCTTATTAATTAAAATATCAAAAATCAAAAATGCATACATATGATCTACATCAACAACACTATTAAGATAGTAATCATATCTATAAAAACATGCAATCGTAATCGAAAAATGGCATTAAAATAATGCTTTAAAGAGGCAATGAGAACTGGCATAAGTCCATAAGGAACATATATTGTTGTGACGGATAAGTTAACGATAAATTTCAAATTCATTGCACAAATCTTTCTTATATAATCTCGACCTGGCTGAGAGAGTTTTTTATATCTAATTGCTCTATTAACCTTATTCTATAAACTGGTTCATACTAAACATCATGTACAATCGATAAATAAATGCTTATAATCTCAGTCGATGTACATTGAGCAAATATTTAATTTTTAAATTACGTATCAAAAGCACTGCATATTTATATGCAACATTTCCAATTCCAAAGCCAAACAATAATTTGACCCTAGAAAATAATCCAATCGCACGATATATAATATTCTAAACTGCAAAACGCACTTTACTACATCACACTGAAAACTGCAGTTAAGGTTTTCGTGTCTCTTTAAATTGGATCTTGCATCCATATTTTCATGATATTAACTGCATATCAGTTATGAATATTTAATTAATGTAATGTAAACGTGTTTAAATTTTGACATTTCAAAAGGATTGTTTCTCGAAAGAGATGAAAATATTTCTGGATTGTAGAAATCCAATCTTGTGGCAGTGTTGAGTATCATAATATTACCTAAACAACAATTGGGTACATAACTATACTCTAAATGGTATGTTATTAATAATGAAGCAAAATAAATAAATTCCATATAAATCATAATGCTAAAATGTTATTATTAGTACACCAATATCTTTTCGGTTTAAATGTAACATTTGCTAATTTGGTTCACTTTTCGACGCAAAATTAGTTATACTTTGTAAAATATTTCAAAATGTAATATAATTTCTTAAATTAACTACGTAATGGCAACACTAAGTTTTAGAGTAAAATTTTAATGTAGAGATAATTTAAGTTTTTCGTTAGTTTTACCAATGAAAATATAAATATTCCTTTAGTTGACCATTTGGCATAAAATCTATTGGATTGCGCAATATACTTCTAATTACAATAGAATTATAGTTCTAGAATCACAAATAGAGAGCTTTTGCGAGATTTATTAATAATAAGAATAAGAATAAGAATCAATATAATATTGAAAACTTATGAAAAGGTAAATGATAATGTAAAGGAATCAGTTTAGGAAATGTTCTAGTTTTTAAATTTCCCACTTGACGCATTCACGGTTTGCATTCTTGGTTATTGGACTAGTCTTAGATATAGATTTTTTACGCAGCTATTCAAGTAATGGAAGACTGATATCTCGCATTCCTCGAGACTAATATAGGAAATATTTGGATCAGTATAACAGTAAAATCTGTTAAATATTTAAAACGAATCTAACTTAACGCCACGAAATACACGAAAATCATATGAAAAGACCAAATCTATCTTACCACTAGTTATAGTACGTTGAGATATGAAGATGTCAGAAAACAACAGTACGTTTCAGTTTTCTCAAAATAGGCACGAAATCACCGCGGACAGTAAATTCATAATTAGCCTGTTTAGTACGCATCCCTAATTAAAATTTAAATACAATAATATTTAGATGATTTTCCAGATAAGTACGGTAGTATCATAAAGTGGCTTATCGAGGTTGCTAGGACCCATAAAAGATTGTATCGCCATAGGAAGTAAGTTTTGTACCCATTGCAGCATCTTATTGTATGAGATCAGCATGTAGGGTCGTTGTGCTTGTGCGGCGCCGCGTGCTGCACGGCGCTGAAGTTCTGCACCAAGTTGATTATGACGGAAGGACCGCCATTGGTGGGCACCGCGCCGCTCCCCTCCCCTGACCCTAGGGATTCACCGGCGTTCCTGTTATTGTTTGTATCCTGAAGAAAAGATTACCATATTTAATAACAATTATCTAATACATAGAGCTATAGAATTAGATATAGTTTGATAGTAACGCACTATTACAAGTAAAACTGTAATTATATTTACCAATTTTTGAAAAAATAACTATCACCAGCAATTATCGTATTTAAACGTCGTTTATCGTGTGTTAATGTATAGAAACCGCTATTATTATATCCAATGAGCCTGACTAGTTTCAAGCCTATACAGCTTCCTTATTCGCGCCAAGCGAACTTATACATATTTCACGCCAACGCTGTGTAAAGTATAGTATATATAGTATAAGGTTTCTATACAATAACTAAAAATCAGCGCTCTTGAAATAGCCTATAAAAAAATGGGGCCGACCCTTTAGTCTATAAGGAGTCGTCACCAACACAATATTCTAACAGCCGTCGGTTTTTTGAATGATTCAAACAACTGCCGAGTCAAATAATTCAATTTGTTCTTACTATGAATCTCATTTCAAAAGAACATTTTAGCAGGAGTGCCATAGTAAGCAGTCCGAATAATCTGAGGTATTCTATAAGCCTAAATCAATATTGAGAGCTGTGATAGCCCAGCGGTGAGACCGTGCGACTCTTTCGAGGGGCACACGAATTCGAACCCGGGCAGGCACCAATGAGTTTTTCTATTAAAAACTCATGTGTCTAATTGATAATTGCAATTTATCACACGCTTTTCGGTGAAGGAAAACATCGTGAGGAAACCTGTATATCTAGAGAATTTTGGAGATATTTGTAACCTACCAATCCGCATTGGAGCAGCGTGGTAGGTCTTAGCTCCAACCCTTCTCTTCAGAAATGGAGTGTTAGGATTATTATATTAATGTATATTTGATCGTAGTATTCTCGTTATTGTATAAAGCTTGTCATGATACCTAGTACTTGTATTGCTCCCTTGCTCCCCTTCTTGTTGAATTGGAAGGGATCAGTTTTCTGAGCAGGCAGTCGAGTTTTGTAACGTTGTGGTAAAAGACCTATCATAAAGTTGTGGAAGTGAAGTGGTGTTTATTTTATTCAATCTTGGCTGACCCGACAGGAGAGAGGAGGCCTATTCCCAGCAGTGGGATTGTAACAGGCTGCTACTTTAAATCATAATATCAAAGTTCACCTGCCAGCTGCAGGGCGGCAGTGCGTGCGGCGCGCACACCAGTGTAGAGTTGCGAGCCGCTTCCAGCTGCGAGGACAGGTCGCTGGCCGCCACCGGCGAGAGACTACGGATTATACAACTTTTATATTTAAATCTTTATTCAAATAAACCATTTCAGACACTTTTGAATCGTCAAGCATCAATATGATTAATGAAGCTACAACTGGTTCGGAATGTTGCTCTTACCGAGAAGAACCAAGAAACTCGGCGGTCAATCTTTTAAATATTCTCAATTATACATTATTAAACCGCTGTCTTGTATGAAGCTGAAAGGATTTTCAAATCCAGGCTTTCTTATCATCCAAATAATCTTCAATTTTGTAATATGCTTTACGTATAAGCATATTTTTTACACTTGATTGGAATCTTTATGTACACTGGTCTAGAATGGATTGAGGAATTTTATTATAGAAGCGAATAGCGAGACCAACAAATGAGTTGCTTACTCTGCTGAGTCGCGACGCAGGTATCGTAAGCTGTTTGTGACCTCTCGTATGTCTATGATATACATCTAATTTTGTTTTATATGTACTTATATTTTTCAGTCAGTATGCCTATTTCTTGGAACTTTTCGCGAAGGGACTCACGTTGCTTCATATTATAGATAGCCCGTATGGCTCTTTTTTGGGCAACAAAAATCTTTTCTATATTATTTGTGGTTAAAATGGGTTAACCTTCAAAGCTAGACACATGCTGTCGCGGACTTTTATTTAGAGATTCAAGAGAGGAACAATTTTGTAGTACATGATTTTTGAATAACTTTCACCGTTTACTTAGTGCACGCAAGAAAAGCTTTAAATTTTGCCGTTTTCGCCATATTTTTTGAATGCTACTCCTCTACTATTCATCTTAGTGTGATGTTATATAGTCCATAGCCTTCCTCGATACATAGACTATCTTCAACTCAAATAATTTTTCAAATCATTCTAGTAGTTCCTGAGATAAGCGCGTTCAAATAGACCACCTTCTTCTTACCGAGGAGTCGTAAGACACGACTAAGGTAAGTTGACGTCAGGCAGGCCCAGTCGAAAAATACGTAGCCAAATCATGTGACAACATGTTTGTAATATGTTGTGCCGACCCCACTTAGAGTGGGATAAGGGCAAGAGGATGATGATTAGAATTTGTTAAGTATAAATGTTGCTATAGGTATATGCTGAGTGACTGTGATACTGATCTATAGCCTTCCTCGATACATAGACTATCTTCAACTCAAATAATTTTTCGAATCATTCTAGTAGTTTCTGAAATAAGCGCGTTCAAATAGACCACCCTCTTCTTATCGAGGAGTCGTAAGACACGACTAAGGTAAGTTGACGTCAGGCAGGCCCAGTCGAAAAATACGTAGCCAAATCATGTGACAACATGTTTGTAACATGTTGTGCCGATCCCACTTAGAGTGGGATAAGGGCAGGAGATGATGATGACACTTTTATATTTTATAATAATATTAACCAGTAACTTTTCATATGTTTTTTTTATTAATATTACAAATTGTTAAGTATAAATGTTGCTATAGTTATATGCTAAGTGACTGTGATACTGACTTGCCGTTATCGTCGTTGGTAGGAGTGGGGGTCCACGTGCTCTCCATGGTGACTTCGTCGGGAGCGAACATATCGCGATCGGCGTCCCTAGCGTCTACCAAGCCTGTGGCGTTCGTGTTCGCAGACAGGCCTATAACGTCCGACCCGTCGTAACTGACGTGATAAAACAAAACCGTAAATAACAGCAGGCCTACCATGAACTGTTTAGTTTATGTCTTGAATTGAGTTGCAATTGGTAGGCTAGGTAGTGAAGAGCAGTTATAACGAGTTTGTAGTCATGACACCGTCGGGAGTTGTGCAAAAAGCCACGAAAGACCGATATCCGAAAACAGGAATCTCGCCTTGGTTAGCGAAAACGTTTTGACACAGTGATAATTGAGAGTATTTCAACGCTAAAGTTGACGCGAACAAAGGCGCACGTATAAATAAGTAGGACGTTATAGGCCTACATCGAGGAAATACATTTTCCTCACCCTTAATGATTAAGTGATAAAGAATAATGAATTCAATTTATATTATCGATTTATATTATCTAATTTTAAATTAAAGTATAACAAACAACTAAACTTGCAAAACTTCCACCTATACGCTTTCGAAGAATACGAGATTCTCAATTACAATAATAATTGCATTTAAGGTTGATTTTTATGGCCAGCAGGCCTACCATGAACTCATATTGCGTCTCAATTGAAGACGTAAACGAAATTGTTTTGCTTTTTCATACAATAACGTCTTAAAAAAGCACACTTTAAGTCATTGCCGAATGACCGTTCGGAATGCGTCCCAAAACATTTGAGTAAAATAGACAGAGTTATCTATAGTTCATATAACGTTGTCCTTTTGAAACACACTTCATGGTACGAAAAGAAAGCGGTTGGGTTTAGGTACTGACTTTGAATTGAATCGTTATCTTAAAGTTCATGGCAACATTTCAAAAAATAATTTCGAAAATTTCCACGAAAAAATATAAAATAAAACAATGTTCATAACCAGTACAAAAAAAATAATTAAGAAATGTAAGCTCCAGCAGTTCCCGACGCGATAACGCCACGTAAAACTTTCATGTACTAAAATGTTTTATAGATAAATAAACAGTATTGATAAATTTTAAAATTATGCTGTGTGGTATCCGTCTGAGTAGAATAGACCACCCTCATTACTTAACGAGGTATCGTAAAAGGCGACTAAGGTAAGTTAACGTCAGGTAGGCAGCCGTAAAATATGCAACCAAAGCATGTGACAACAAATTTGTAACATGTTGTGCCGACCCCATCTGGGTGACCCCAGTGGGATGAGGGCAGAAGAATGATGATGATAAAACTTTAAATTCACAAGTCAAGTTAAATCTAAAGTTGTCATATCTCTATTAAATTAATCGGCTATTGCCGATTAATAAAAAGTCAGGAAGGATGTATTTTAGTTTTCATTCAATAAATTTCATAATTTAATATAACTCAAAAAATCAGTTCAAATAGATTTTGAACGGGCGACTGGCCCGTTGGCGCTGTGGGTAGTGACCCTGCCTTCAGCTCCACGGGTCGCGGGTTCGATTCCCGCCGAGGGTCAACATTTTCTATAAATAAATTGTTGGTTCTTCGAGCCTGGGTGTGTATTTGTATTTAAGTATGTATTTAAACTTATATATGCAGTATATCTACCAGTTGTCCGTCACCCATAACACAAGTATTGAGTTACTTACTTTGCGGACGGACCGTGTGTGTAAATGTCCCATATATTTATTTATTTATTTATTTTACTCAACTCCGCTATGTTCACAATGGAGTAAATATCACTTAAAAAGGTTAAAAAATAATCAAGACTTACTTGGGCGGTATATGCGGTCCGCGCACGTAGTACGGATTGCTGTAGACGCGCGCCGCCTGGTTCCCTGAAGACTCGCGCGCTCCTGAGTAGTTTTCTCCGTGTTCCGGATGCGAACGTTTTATAAAAGGCCATGACGACTCTTAAACACAAATAATAAATAATTTAAACGTTTTAAAACATTATGAGATCATTGGCCTTATAGTTTACTTTTATTTGAAAAACATATTACAAGCAATATAACAGAACTAACTACTTTGCTATAATCCACACGGGTTAAGTGAATGCATGCAAAGCCAATGTGTATGAAGCAGGCAAAATCTATGCACCTTATACATGCAGGACAAGCCACCACATGCACCCCAAGGCGCAATGCACCAGCAACAACGCACACAAAAGCAGCACACACACCCACCACCACAATCTCGACGATCGTTTCGCCCCGAAACCGAAGCATCATCAGGAGGAAAGGCTCCACGACAAAAATCGTACTGCCGTATCGTGAATGTCGTGGAGCCTATCCTCCTCTGATGATGCTTCGGTTTCGGGGTATAGGGCTGCATGTATAAGGTGCGTAGATTTTGCCTGCTTCATACACATTGGCTTTGCATGCATTCACTTAACCCGTGCGGATTATAGCAAAGTAGTTAGTTCTGTTATATTGCTTGTAATATGGAATTCCGCAAAGTAACGCCTGCTTCTATAAATCATTGAAAAAAATATGTTATCTTTTTTGCCAAATTAAATTTTCAGTTGCCTTTATTTTGTAACTAAATGTCCTCGAAGATATCCAAATTGCTTAATAGCAATAATATTTTTTTATTTTATGGTACTTCTTTTATCGTTTTATTTAAAAAATCGCACTTCTTGCATATTTAGTTTTATTTGTTATTTTGTGTCTGGATGTAAGAAATCATGAAGCGAAAAACCATATTTTATCCTGATTTATTTTGAAAATCGCGTTTCTTGAATATTTATTTTAATTAAGAAGTAATTCATAGAATAAGGCATTACTTTGCGGAGATCCATAATACAAAAGTAGTAAAAAACTTATTTTACTATAATCCGCGATAAAGATAATAGAAAATATATATAATGCTAAATGTAAAGTGTACTATACTTTTTCATAGCAGATACATGCAGGATTCGTAAAAACAGACGCACAAACTTCCACCATCGCTACCACAAAACACAAGCCCTACACACGTTCACTGTCACAATCTCAACAATCGTTTCGCCCTGTAACCGAAGCTTACGAAGATTTGCGATTTTCTCGTGGAGTCTATGATGAAAAAAAAAGCTGTGATAGCCTAGCGGTGAGACCGTGCGACTCTTTCGAGGAAAACACGAGTTCAAACCCGGGCAGGCACCAATGAGTTTTTCTATTAAAAACTTATGTGTCTAATTGATAATTGCAATTTTATCACACGCTTTTCGGTGAAGGAAAACATCGTGAGGAGACCTGCATATCTCTAGAAAATCTAGGGATATGTGTAACCTACCAATCCGCATTGGAGCAGCGTGGTAGGTCTTAGCTCTAATCCTTCTCTCCAAAAACGGAGAGAGGAGGCCTTAGCCCAGCAGTGGGCGTAGTAACAGGCTGTTACTTTACTTTTTTTACTATGATGCTTCGGTTGTGAGGAGGATACGATGAGTGGTAATTAAATTTTATTAACTCCAGAAAACAAAGTTATCCATTCTAACTTCAGAAGTAAGAAAATAATTATTACATTTTCAATACTAAACCGCTTCAGACGATTTTTAATTATGTATTTGAAATACAGATGAGCAGGAGTTCGTGTCAGGTATTTAGTATTACCATAGTCAACAACTTCTAGTTCTTAATTTCAAGTTTTTTTTACTCAAAGCATGCTTTGTTCAGCGCAACGTACGCTAAATAAAAAACTTAATCGACATGCAAGAACGCAAGGTCAAATCCTATCTATAAATGAATTAGCAGTCGGATGTCGGAACTGACCGCAACCAACTCGCGTTAATTAACCCAAGTAGGTCACTGGTGTGCGTCACATCAAATGATTTTGCACAATGCACTTTGATGCGTTTAATCGTTTCATCCCAACCTTGATGTTTTATCTTTAAGGAAAATCCAAAACAAAATACACCTATGTAATTATTTTTATATGAATCATATGACACCAAGGTTCTTTATTTAACTTTATAATTAAACTAAAGTCGACTAACATTAAAAGAATTCAGGTTATACACTACAATTCTAGGTGGCAATTTTTTGCGTTTACAAAAAATATTATAATACATAATAATGTGAATATATGTCTTTTTTGTTTATTACGCTCTTACCATGAAATTTGGTATTATTAAAGCTTTTATACTGGCGTAACTCATAGTGTAATAAAATCATGATTTTCTTTCGTGATCAAGATAACACATATTGCATTACCTAAGCGCTTAATTTGGCACGAAAGTTGATAGAGAAGAATGGAAGATAAAAACAGTATGTTGAGTTAAAAGCGGGATAATGGTAGGAGAATGATGAATAATGTTAAGATGTTATAAACAAGACCGTGGGTTCAATGCCCAAGCAGGCACCAATGATACTTACATACTTTTATAATAAGATCAGATTTAAATCAAAAACGTATAGATCATACGGTATCCAAATAAACTTATCCTCACAAAAATACCACAAACGACATTATTCAACAAAAATTGTTATGCAATGGCTATTAAAATTTTTAATAAGTTACCTAGTGACATAAAAGCATTACACACACAATATTTCACAAATAAATTAATAAAATGGTTACAAGAAAAAAAAAATTATTCAGTTGAAGAATTTTTCCAGTGTGACAAGGGACAACTTTGATAATGATAATTAATAATGTGATATATTTTAAGTCTTTATTTATTGGACAATTTTCCAAATTTTAAAATCCAAAACTGTAATTGTATTTACTATAAATTGTAATTACTATAAACTGTAATTATAACATCCTGTAAACGGATTATATACAATAAAGATTTGATTGATTGATTGATTGATTGATTTTTCTGTTACAATTAATGTGTCTAATTGATAATTGCTATTTATCGCAGGCTTAATGGAAACCTTATCGTGAGGAAACCTGCATATCTGTACAGATTTCTGGAGATACGTGTAACCTACCAATCCACATTGGAGCAACGTGATGCACTTGAGATTCAAAAATTCCTAGCTCTTTCTAAAAACGAAAAGATGAGTCCTTTCTCCAGGTTGTGGTAAAGTAACAGACCGTTACTTATACTGTTTTGAATAAATTGACGCGCGCGACGCGACCGGCGGGATCAACAACCTTTTTATGCATTTGATTGCCGACGCGAGCGGCCGACAGTTAGTGATGTTTCGAATACGATAAGGACAGGCCGCGTGCGCCTATATACGGCCTTCTTTTATAACGCACACGTAATTTTGCGTTTCGGGTGTTATTCTCAGTAGTGACACGACTTTATTGACATTTGAGACTGTTATAAGTATTTAGTGACGCGTTTAACCAGTGAAGCGTTTGAGAAGACGCGACCGTCCACGGTTTTAGTGCGCGTTGGTTTACTATTCCCCGATATAGGGACGATTTAATAGCGTGTGACCTTACGAAGGTTATGTGCACACCGGGTGTTATTTAACCGATATAGTGAAGTGTATACTCCGGGAGAAACAGACATTACGTGTCCGTGGAAGAGTGCTGAGGCGAGCCAACGATTTCGGGAATCGGCCAAGTACATACAAGCACACACATACACGTACACATATACACGCAGTGACTCATGAGGCCGGACTACATACAGCTGACGGCCGCATAAGGTAGGTTGAGACGCCGAGACGACGGGCCCAGGTCCCGGAGGTTGTTTCATCCGTCCGCACGTTTGCGCGGAACATATACCATACAGTTCGTGTTACCTTCAGTGTTGTGTAGCGCATCGATGTGACTTGCAGATGGTGCGTCTGGCTGCGGCGAGGAAGGTCGCACCGCGGTATAGTGCGCTTGGTACGGAGGTGGCAGCTCGGGAGCGCTCGCTGCCCTCTGGCCCTCGCTATCCGCACAACCTCGTTGCACCGACGCACGCGTTGCTGTAGGACATAGGTGTCCAGACTTGACTTACATTATCTATACTTATTATAAAACAAAGTCCCAAAAAGCTGTCTGTCTGTATGTAATCGATTTTCTCAAAATCTACTGAACGGATTTTTGTACGGTAAAACCAAAAGATAGTGCAATACTTCCGGATGGTTTAGGTAAATAGTACATATCGGCATTATGTAAATCGTGTTGAAGAGATCGCGCAGTTGTTAAAAAAACTTGCTTTATGGGAGCTTAAGTCGCGTGCGCTGTGTTAACCAGCAGAGGTACGCTAAAGTAATGTACTAGAGAATTGTAAATCTATAAAAGGTCCGCGATAGCATGTCTCTTTCTTTCACGGTTAACTCACAATTACTTTTATGTTTAAAATTTCAAAAATTCGGGAAAAGTTTCGTAAATCACTGAACTCCAAGCGGGCAAAGCCGTTGTTAGCTAGTTAATAATATAAAATACTCTACAAGCTACTTATATAAATGTAGTCTTAATTAAAGGTTACCACGGCTTTTAATAGGGACGCGTACATTTTTTAAATATATTACAAAATAAAAGATATTTATTATATTACAATAACTAACTAACAATATTATCAACTTAATTATTTCTTTTAAATGTAATTATTATATGTTTAAAAGTATGAATGCCATCACTAAATATGTTTTTTTTCAATTTTCAAAATTTAGCTGGTTTCAATGTCATAGCTTTGTTTATGAAAACAAAAATCACTAAATCAGAATTTGTATAAAACTATATTCATTAACCACAACAAAAAATAAAAATGTATTATACATGTATGTATATATTTAATTTAGGAACTTCGTAAGCTTCATAATTAAAAATTTTAAAATAATTGATCGCAAGCTATAAATAAAACCAAACTCGGTTTACATGGCAATAGCAATGATATCATCGCCTTTGTCATTTAGACCTACAAAAACCACGATATTGGGAATAGGTAGATATCATAAATGGGTCGGTTACTCACAGGCCAGTACTTTGAAGGTATCAGTGTTGCGAAAGATGTAGAAAATGATCACTACGACCAGCACGAACAGTAGGAGGCCGATAATGATAGCGGCCCACACGTACGCCGGTAACGTGCCATCGTCACTCCGCGCGTCAGGCAATACGCACTCCGAGTTCACATCGCCCCTGAGATCCTTTATGAACCTGAAACAATTTTGTAAAGTTCGTAAAATACAACGCAAGTTTATCCGCTCTAGAAAGTGTAGAAGACTATATAGCACGCTTACAATTAAAGTGACCTAATTTAAAAAAAATGTTTTGTAACTTATTGCAACACAGCGTAGCGTAACGCCTACAGAACTCGTGATTGTTAAAGAGATCTATAACTTTGAAGAGCAAGAAAAAAGTAGCGGCCTGTTACAATCCCACAGCTGGGAATAGGCCTCCTCTCTCCGTTTCTGGAGAGAAGGGCTGGCTAAGCTAAGACCTACCACGCTGCTCCAATGCGGATTGGTAGGTTACACATATCTCCAGAATTCTCTAGAGATATGCACGTTTCCTCACGATGTTTTCCTTCACCGAAAAGCGTGTGATAAATTGCAATTATCAATTAGACACATGAGTTTTAATAGAAAAACTCATTGGTGCCTGCCCGAGTTTTAACTCGTGTTCCCCTCGAAAGAGTCGCATGGTCTAACCGCTGGGCTATCACAGCTCTAGAGCAAGAAAACACTAGCTTTTTTTTAATAGTTCGTAGGTTGATTTCATAAATGGCAATCAAATAAGGATTACATTCTACCCAGCTCAATTAGGTAAGTCTAATTTTTAATTAGGTCAGTTTAATACTAAGCGTGCGATACAAACTTTATACTCGAGTCAGTAAAAAAGTTTGCTTTTCAGAAAAGCTCTTGGTTCTTATTCTTAACGAAGTAGTTATGTAATTTATAGAATATAAAAAAAAGCTTGTTTGCTTTGCGATTTTGTCGGGGAGTCTATCTCCTGATGATGCTTCGGTCGCGGGGCGAAACGATTATTGAGTTTGTGATAGTGAACGTGTGTAGTGCTTGTGTATTGTGGTGGCAGCGGTAGAGGTATGTGCATGTGTTTTTACGGATCCTGCATGTAACGGGTATGAAAAACGGATAGTCCACTATACATTAAGCACTATATATATTTTTTTTTATTTACTGCATCGCGAATTATAGCAAAATAATTTTATTATTACATTTGAAGTAGTTATGAGAATGATTTACACAACTAGATCGTACTTAAAATAAAAACATTAGAATAGATCAGTTCTTCAGTCTAGACTACAAATTATTTGATATTATAAATTAATAATATGCCGTGAGTATTTTATTTATATTGAACATACATATAGGTCATTCTAAGAGACGTGGTGGGTCTAGGTTGTGTACTTTTAAGTGATTCGATGTTGTGCTTACCCTCTGATACAAGACCCGCATGCCGTCACAGATTTGATACATTTGGAGGGCACCAGAGGTGGATCACGTTTCAACTGCTCACATTTCAGGCACTGGCGGCAGACAAATGCAATGTCGCAGTAGAAATCTTTTGGACACTGCTCGTCGTCTTTACATTCTGGTAGCTGCGCACGCGCGCTCGCGTACAAGATCGCAGTAACCGCGCAGGTTACTAGTGCCCTGTAACAATATATAATAATCATTTGCATGCAATCATGTAAAATCATTGGCTAAATTCTGGCAGATTCAACGTCTATAAATAACTAGATGTGTCCGAGGCTTCAATATTCGGAAATCAGTGATTTACAAAAAATTTCCCGAGTTAAAATTTTTAACATGAAAGTAGTTATTGTGAGTTGACCATAAGAGATAGAGACATGCTCTAGCGGATTTTTTTGTAGTATTTTTATAGATCTACAATGGTCTAATACAGAGTTCCCCAAACTTTTTTGTGTCATAGACCCCTTGCCATGTTTTTCCGTGTTGGGTCGACCCCCCACTTACCTGATATTGATTTCCTGTAAATTTCTAACTGTAGTGAAGTTTAGTGTTAAAAACTTAAAATAAAAACACGTATTAATTTATACATTTATTAATTGAATTTAAATTAAAACTACTCAAAATAAAATTTTGTGCAAGGTAGCGAAGCTCTGAGACTGCGACTCTCAGGTTTTTACAAGTTCAAAATATATTGCGACCACAAAGCGAATACCAACATCCTACAACTTACACAATTTTATGAACATATATAATATTTTTTTTATAGTATGATGTAAGTAAATAGGTACTATCAGTGTATGTATTGAGATCCACTATCGTGGACCCCCATTTTTATTTCATGGATCCCCAAATTGTTTTTTCGCTGACGTATACCCCTTGCAGGTTGTCATAGACCCCTAGGGGTCGAAATAGACCACTTTGGGAATCACTGGTCTAATACATTACTTAAGTATCTTTCTACTGGTTTACGCGGCGCACGCTAGTAAATCTCCCAGCATCGTGTTCTTTTATAACCGCGCGACCTCTTTTAACTGTACTATTAAAAACTGTACCAAACCTTCCCAAAGAATAGCACTATCTTTTAGTAATAAGACAAAAATTCGTTTAGTAGATTTTGAGAAATCGATCACATACAAACTGACATGACTTCTGGGGACTTTCTTTTATAATAAGTATAGATGACTAGCAGACCCGACCATGGCTCACTGTGTTTTCGCGCTCCCCTCTTTTAATATATTGTGGCGCGTTTGTTTTCATTTTGCTATAACTTATAAGATATTCATTTATACGGTGTAATTCAATGTTGATCATAAAATACTTAAGGCAAATTGGAGTATTTAAGTTGAGAAGGATTAATACTGTAATTGTCTGATATCTTCCAAATATCACATTGTACGTTACGATTTGAAAAAAGTTGGAATGGGCATGTATAAGATACACTTAAATTATGAATCGGATACACGACAAAGATTCGCGGTCTTTAATCTATGGTATATATTTACTTCATTTAGAGGGGCTAAATGAAGTATACATACATTATTTTCTTTTATGTGAAACTAATTAGGCAGCGTGTTCGACAAACTTTCCCGAGCGGCTTGACTTTATCTGAACTTTTCAACAATTATGTTCACAGTCAACTTATATACACAAAATCTTAACAAAATATGCACTAAAACCTTTGTTGGGACTCTGTCTATTGTTGGATACCGCTTAAAAATCCGTTGACTTGTTTTGCAGTTTATCGTAAACAGAGAGACAAACGCAGCGGGGGACTTTCTTTTATAAAATGTAAGGATGTAATTCTTGATTTGTATTGATCTCATATCAACAAAAAAGAAAGCTTATTTTTGTACCCTATTTATTATTATCTTAATATATAAAATGAATGTTTGCATGTATGTCCTTTATATATTCCAAAAAGGCAGGGCCGATTTTAATGAAATTTTCATCTTTAGAATGAATGACCTAGCGGACGATCCTCTAAAGTTTGGGGGCGGTCGGAGCAGCTTTTTAAACTGTTGGAATTTAAAAACGAATTAAGCCACGGCAACGCGTGGCCGGACAGCTAGTGTGTATATTATAATAAACAATAATGATTCATTTGTTAACAATCCTGTGTAACTAGTAATACAAGAGAAAATTCCATTAACCCTGATACGCACATTTGAATAACTCATCTACGTAATATAACAAATAATAATACATTATAACCGTTATATACATATGAAGTACAGTAGTTTATTATTATAAACAATATCAGAACATATTTTGATAATTTTATTTATTTATTCACTTACTTTTACCACTCTCAATGAATAATAGAATTCAGGGAATGAAAACCCGATTTCTCAAAAGTCATTTGATACTGCGGTTGATAAATTCTTATTTTATAAATGACAACGCTCTCACGTGATGAAAAAAGTTTACTACTGGTTAAAGTAATATTATGCTAATTGAAGTTTAACGCTGAGAAATGCTTAATAATACCATTTGTAACAGCGGTGCAGGTTTCCCTGTCTGTCAGTTTTCTACACGATATATTTCAGAGAGGTACATAATCTTGTCCGTGTTCCTTTCCCGTTATTTTATATTCAATTTCTAACTAAAGTCTAGCCTAATCTCACTATCGAAATTATAGGCGGCACCCACTCGGCGCTGAGAGAATTCCACCACTACGCAATTGATATCACATAAAACGCTTCGCTTTTTAATTTATCTCTCACATAACACGAGTGTGGAATAAATATTATTCCGGATTTTATCATTAAGTAGTACGTATAACATGAATATCTTTAAAATAAGAATGGATATACATCTTTTAGAAAAGCACGCTCGACTTTAGACTACCTCATTTTTCGACATCAGGCATGATTAGTCAAGTTTGTACTGGCCCATCTCACAATAAAAAAAACTCCTATAACTTTATTCTTCCCAATATTATAAATGCGACACGCTGTCTGTCTGTCTGTCTATCTGTCCGTTGGTTACGCTTTCACGATGCTTAAAACTTATTTGCCGAGCTAATATTTAGAATTAAAAATCACTGTTTTTCTTATGGGAAGAGGAAAAAGAACATAGTACATAATTTAGTGTATTTTAATACTAAACTCGTTGCGAACGAAGTCGCGGATACAACTATCTATATATAACAGATGGAAGTGAAATATTTTTTGCTAATTGAATGAATCATAAACATTGGTTACATTCTCAAGTCTTCGAGGTGAAATTATATCGGTAACATTACCTATCGCTGGATATGTATTTTTACATACCATGTAGATAAGAACAAGTTTCCTGTCGCCTTACATATGTTTCATTGGTAGGTAGGAAACAAGTAACAATATATTGATATTGCAATAAAGCTGTTATATACGTATCAAAACAATAAAGTCCCCATGATGACTTGGTCATACGAGTCCAGTGCACCGCTATGGTTGCCACTTATACTGTTACAACAGCATTCTACTGTTAATCATTAATAATATATATAAATATATGGCACAATTGCACACACAGTTGTCTGTCCCCAATGTTAGTAAATTAATAATAAATGATATGGGTGACAGACAACTAGTAAACATATAGATAATTTAAATAAAAACTCAAAAAGTAAATTTTGTAAACCCAGACTCGAAATGTAAATAACTTGACGAAATCGAACCTACGTTCCAAAGAGCTGAAGGCAGGGTTATTGCCACTTATGCTCACGGGCAACTGAACAAAAATAAAGTACATATCCAAACTACTGTAGTTCAGCATCAGGTATTATGTTAGATTTAAACGCTCGCACAATTTTTTTTCATTTAGTCAGAGGGCGCTAAGTGGCAGCACAATCAAATCGCAATAACAAGCGAAATCAAATTTATATTTATAATTATTGAGGCGTACGAAGTTTTTAAACAGATTTTCATAAGCTATGCGAGAAGCTCTAAAAGCATGTATTCAAAACATAAAATAAATAAAATACTATTGATTTTTATAAAATACCGTTTAATATTATAAACCTAACTATACTTTATTAAAAAAAAAAAGTTTGGCAACCCTAAGCACCGCGTATACGTAGCTTGCCGGCCTCCGTATTCGCTGACGTGTCCAGTGGGACGATAATGATAAAATGGATTGATCTGTATAATAATATAATACCATTTGCCTTATCTAACGATTATTAATGTTTGCTATCTTAATTTAATTTACAAGTTTCGTTATTATTTGCACTTAACTATATATTGAATACATTTTTATTGTACACTTGCTTTAATTCACTATTTGGTTTAATTGAACGAATGAAATTATTATATAAGTATTATAAATATAAAGCTCATCGCGTGAGGCTTTCAAGCCAGCATACTTGTATAGTAATTATCATACAACTATGCCTAGTACATAATTTCTAACACCAGCAGGCCTACCATAAACTCTTATTGCGACTCAATTGAAGACGTGAACGACGACCGCGAACCGCTTTCCTTTGGTACCATGAAGTATGAATTGCATTTGGTTCGTAATGTTCGAAAAGGATAACGTTACATAAACTATAGATAACTCTGTCTCTTTTACTCACATGTTCTTAGGACGAATTCCGAACGCTCATTCGGCAACGACTTAAAGTGTGCGTCTTTAAGACGTTATGGTATGAAAAAGCAAAGCAATTTCGTTTACGTCTTCAATTGAGTCGCAATAAGAGGTCATGGTAGGCCTGCTGATTATATAAATTACTAGCTTATAAGCGCAACTTCGTTCGCGTGGACTGCAGTCCTATTATTTAGTAAACCAGAACACATATTAATTACGGTTAAAATGGGTTAACCTTCAAAGCTAGACACATGCTTTCGCGAACTTTTATTAAGAACTTTTAGACGGGAACAATTTTGTAGTACATGATTTTTGAATAACTTTCACCGTTTACTTAGCGCACGCAAGGAAAGCTTTAAATTTTGTCGTTTTCGCCATATTTTTTTATGCTGCTCCTCTCCTATTCATCTTAGCGTGATAGTCTATAGCCTTCCTCGATACATGGACTATCTTCAACTCAAAAGAATTTTAAAATCGTTCCAGTAGTTCCTGAGATTAGCGCGTTCAAACAAACAAACAAACAAACTCTTCAGCTTTATATATTAGTATAGATGAGAAAGCTTAATTATTGTAAATGTTTGTTTATATATAAGTTAACTTTTATATATCATTATATGTACATAAACCTAACTATACAACAAAGGGTGTTAATATAATGAATACCACATCAGAATATTCAGACTATATTTACATATAAACATAAAACTTTGATTACGAAATCATAGTGATATGAATACGATTATAGGGGATATGCGATCCAAAAACTATTACATATAACGCTTGCTTCGCCCCACAGTTTTTACCGCGTAAATCCTTATCTTGCGGGAAATTTAACTATAATATTCTATTCACTTCAACCTTCCTGAAGAATCTTTTAGTAAAAACTGTAGAAAAATCCGTTCAATACTTATTGAAAAAAACGATCACATACAGCTTTCGTGTACTTTGTTTTATAATATGTATAGATAACACTTATCCTAATTTCCACCACGAGTAAAGAGGCTTAGCTGTCCAGTATTCTTATTTTTAAAAAAACTTACTTTACAATATTAAAAAACACTCAAAAACTACTGAACGGGCTTATGTACGGAATAAAACAGTTTCGAGGAAGGTATAAATTAAAAGTACATTACGCTTTTATGTAAATTGAAACACACTGATTTCCACGCGGACTAAACCGCGTGCACTGCTAGTATGAAATAAGTTAAAGACCTAGAACAAAACAGTGCAAGTATAAATAAAATACTTTTAGAAAATATGACTAACAGAAGCGTGCAACAGAAGGTGTGCAAAACAACGAAAACGATAATCGAAGAGACCGGGAGATACATCGCTTTACGCGAGGGAAGAGTCGTTACGAGTGGCCGATCTGCTTATTCACTGCACTATTTTAATTTAATACTAAATCCACAGTCCACACGTGTCGTGCTCTCGAGCTTCGCTAAAACGGACGGTGATGCAATCAAAGATAACCTTACTAGAAACTAACGCTTCCATACTTTTATTAATTACACAAACAAATCAATCCGCTTTGCCAGTACAGTTGAAGAAACTTATAAAAAGAAGTCTGATACAGAAAGCCTACTATTGAGGATTAGATAAATAATAAGATATCGTGCTACTTTTTAAACCCGTACACGATAGTAATTACTAAATGTAACTAGTTACAAGAATTATATTTTGAAAACAGCAACCGCCGAGATCGTTTACAAGTTTACTTAAACAAAGAGTCATGATTTTGAAGCTTTTTTATTTTTTAACTAATATTCCGCTTCCGATACAAGATCATAATTTAATTCACAAAATTAGATTTGATTTAATAATTTCTATGCCGTGATACGATTGGTCGTAGTACATATAGCAGATCAGGTTCTATTCACATTTAGGTCTAACGATTTGTACTCATATCCTAGCTCATGTCTAATTATGATGGAAGGATTCCACAGTTGGCTATTAGCACCCAGTCGAAAGCAGTAAGGCCTATTTTAGTTTTATATATTGAGTACTAGTGAAGTCAGCGACTTCATTCGCGCCAACTTAAGCGTTTAAGTACCCTCAATAGTGCGATATGTTTTTTTCTGTTACCAAAAGTATTTATACAGTTATTATTATTATACTTTAACTGTGTCCAATTTCATTGTTATTGATCCAGCGAATTAACCTTGGAACCGTAACAGACAGACAGACTTTTATAATATTAGTATGGTATAGATTAGATTATTAGATTTATTGAAATTACAATTGCTTTAGGTCACCAAAAATATTTTTACATTCTCAACTGAATTCAAACTTGACTACAAAAACCAAACTTTGATGTGTAAAAATACTTAAAAATAAAATAAAATAAATTTTAAATAAAACTATTTAAAATTACCGACGACTATAAAAATTTTCATTCAAAATAAACTTATTCAGCCTCAGTACCTGTCTATTTCATACAGTTCTAGGCATGTTCGAACTTGTCATGGGGTTTATTAACATTGGTTGCTACCTGCCGCGAAAAAAAGTTTTGATCGGGATAACAGGTGCGTATTATGAAAGAGGATTAATAATAGTCGTAAAGCACTAATTTAGAACAATCTTTAAACAAGTTTTTAATTAGAACAAGGGTACGTAAATAAATATACCTAACCGGAAAGATAAACATTTCATTTAAGATTGAAATCAAAGATATATTATAATTTTTTTTTTTAAATGCATTATTCTGAGATACTTAATTAAATATTAAATTACTATTTTTATAGCGAGTAATGTTTTTAACAATATTACACTCCAATCATCTCTTGTGGAGTTTATTATGTCACCGTGTGTTTAAAAGAAAGGAAAGAAATATAGAATTTTACTTACATTTAGGAACGCAGGAAATAAAATGCTTTTTAAAATAATGAATACTTCTGAAACTTAAGTACCTGCAGTAATAAGTAAACTATTGCATTAAGATTTATGAAGGTAGTTTGCTCATTAGGTGCATTTTCTTCCAAATTCTAAATTCCATTACTCGTGTGTTTACCATTTTACGTGACACTGGCAGATTGATTTGCGCCTAATTTGCTGAACTTTGCTGTTAAAAACTGAACAGGTCATAAAGAAAGATAATAATAATTATAAGATGTATGAATCGTACGTTAGTCAAAATGGTTTCGTTTACGAATGTCAATTTTGCCACCACTGATTTTAAAATGTAAAATTGACTGTAACTACATATGTACTCTGTTACCAAGTGTCTGCAAAATTATAAACGCAAATACACACTATATAAAACAAACATCTACTAGGCGTCTGTAAAGATAACCTTGAGATGCCTAATAAATACGATCATATATAATATCTCTGCGGGAGGCCCAAAGAAAAATACGCAAATAGTCATTACCATTGCATATCAAATACATTATTATTATTAACGACATTATCCATTCAAATCTTATGTATTGTTAACATACCCAAAATAACCAAAGGTTTAAATATTATAACAACAAATCTTGTTTGTCATTACACCGTTTATTTTTTTCGTAAAGCGGTGAGGATGACGGGTTTTGTGTTAGAACGTTTTATAAAGTGAAAGAGACAACCGTAATCCGGTTTTAGTTCCCGCGCCGAGCTTTTGCTAGGACTGACCGGGGAGCAAACATGAGTCATCGCATCGAGATTGCGCGAGTGCCAAGCACGGGATATCACCAACGAAGGCAACGAGAAAAAAAATCTAAAGAAAATATTTCTCAGTCGTTAACCGCGCGCGCAGGTATAAAAAAAGGAGTGGGGATCTGGGGGACATTGTAGACTACGCCCGCCTACTGATAACTTGACACAATTATGATGAAATATTACGTCATCAAGATTTACTTCTTCAATATTATTGTCGATTATCATTATACATGACGCGCTTTACGCGAGATATCTGGATCGACTAACATTTTGATTATTATAGGATAAATTATTATAATAAAATAAATCTAAGCTAAATATATATTGAGACAGTGTTATAGGAACTTAATCAGAATTATAGGATAGTTAGTAATCAAACTAAATACACTGACCTAAAGCAGATGATCAGTTTTCTTTTTCTTTTCAGAGTTTTATTCATGCAACTATAGAATGTGATGCAATCTAGGACATATCGAATGAATTCATAGAACAATAAAATTTCATTTTGTAGACCTTATAATCAGTTGATTTTTTTAATACTTTTATAACTATTGCCTATGGCAAGAAATATAGTTAACTATATATTTTGATCAATATTTAATAATATTCAGAAATTACAAAAATAATAATAAAAATTATACAGTAAATAGAATATATATATAGTGCTAAATGTATAGTGGACTACCCATTTTTTGATACCCGTTACATGCAGAATTCGCAAAAACACATCCACAAACATCCACCACTGCCAACACAATACACAAGCACTACACACGTTCACTATCACAAACTCAACAATCGTTTCGCCCCGCAACCGAAGCATCAGCAGGAGATAGACTCCACGACAAAATCGCAAATCTTTGCGATTTTTTAGTGTCGATTATCGCAGATTATAGCAAAATAATTTTTATTATTTTGTATATATTATGGATCTCCGCAAAGTAACGCCTAATTCTATAAATTATTCAGAAATTAATTTTAGTTTTGTATTTACAATTTGTTAAAATAAAATATTCATGAAAAAATTTTTTATGTTAGTCAAATATTTTAAACTGAGTTCTCAGTTCAAATTCAGTCTCAGTTTATTTATTTTTTAAATTATTCAAACGCTGAAATTACTAGAATGGTATTTTTGACACAACTTCGACATCAAACATAAAAAAATCAAAAGTTGTTGAGCCGTGGGCTGGCTAGTTGGCGCAGGTTGTAGTGACCCTGCCTTCAGCTCCGCGGGTCGCGGGTTCGATTCCCACCGAGAGCCAACAATTTTTTTCTGAATACAATTTGTTGGTTCTTCGAATCTGGGTTTACTTGTATATTTAAAATTATATAAATAGTTTATTTACCAGTTGTCAGCCATAACACAAGTATTAAGTTATTTACTTACGGAACAGACTGTGTGTAATTTTCCCATATATTAATTTTTATTTTTTAATATAATAAATATTATGAATAGGTAAGATTTGTATGTATGTTTGTAATGTTTTCACGCAAAAACTACTAGACCGATTTCAAAAATTCTTTCACCATTGGAAAGCTGCTTCTTCACTTAGCAATATGGGCTACTAGTATTTGCCCGCGGCTTCGCCCGCGAGGAATTTGCTCTGCCGCAATATCTAATTTAATTTATGATTCACAATTTTTGTCATAGTGGCTTCCACATAAAAGATAGATATATGCTGTCGCGGACTTTTATTTAGATTGATTAAAGACAAACAATACTACGGTACATCATCTTTGTGTAACTCTAACGGCTTAGGCAGCGTACGCCGAGATAGCTCTCAGAAGCCAGATTTTTTCCGACTTTATTGACTCGTATTGTTATATTTTATAAAATCATTACAAATTGTACTCTATATGTTATTCCGATGTATAACCTATATAACTGTAAAGTTTCATCCAAATCCGTCGCATAGTTTTTTCCTGAAAGAGTGACAAACATCCATCCATACTCACAAACTTTCGCATTTATAATATTAGTAGGAAGTAGGATATTACATTTTCAAATAAACAGGGATTTATATCCTAATAAAGTTGTAATGAGGTGTGAAAATTTAGTCGTAAAAGTCTTTTATCATGTGCACTGTGGAAGCTATTGATGATAGAACAAAAAAAAAAAAATATTTTATTAAAAACTGTTTCCATAATATATAACTGTGTAAAAGTAGTAAAGTAGCGGCCTGTTACAATCCCACTGCTGGGAATAGGCCTCCTCTCTCCGTTTCTGGAGAGAAGGGTTGGAGCTAAGACCTACCACGCTGCTCCAATGCGGATTGGTAGGTTACACATATCAACAGAATTCTCTAGTGATATGCAGGTTTCCTCACGATGTTTTCCTTCACCGAAAAGCGTGTGATAAATTGAACTGAAACTGAAATTGAATTATAACTGTGTAAAATTATTAAAATCCGAAATCCTAATCAAAAGATATTACGAATTTAAGAATGTAAATTGTAAGAAAATAATGCCATAACGAGCAGGGCCAGCATTTGGTGAGTTAGCTCTTATTCCTAGAATACTAATGATACCCATTTTTTAAGCCAATTTTTTTCATAATAAAATAGTATTATATACAAGCTTCACATGCAACTTCGTATTGAAAAGACAGATCAGTAAAATAAAATATTAACTGTTGCAACTATTTAGCATCTTGAAAATATAAAAAAATAATAATTACATCACATTTAAAGATAAAGCATTTTTAGCTTAGTAATTAATGCACACTAATCCGGTTTTTCTATACAAATTCCCTATGCTTATCTAAGCTTTTAATAGATATATTCTTGGGTATTAAAAATGAACAGATATATAGAAGAATCAGGGTCTCATAGCTCGAAAAAAATTAACTCTTTCCAATCGAATTAATGAACCATGAGGTTATTTACACATAACTTAGGAATTCTCCAAATATATACAGATTTCTTCATGATGTTTTCCTTCGCTGAAATAAATTTCGTATGATAAATTTCAAATATCAGTGAGCTCCAATTTTTTGTTCAGATTTTTAATAGACAACAACTGAGTTTTGTTCAATTTTCAATTTTTAATAGAAAAACCCACTAGAGCCTTCATAGGGATTGCATCCATGACCACCTGGTAAGATTCATATTCTCACCATTCAGATACCACAGGTGTTAAAGTTTTGACTTTTTTAAGACTTTTATTGACTACAAGTATACTAATGTTAGTAGTTAGTAGTATGATGTTACTATACTCATAAAATATTTTAAATATGTATGTAAAAGTGCAACTTTAACTGAGGCTGAGCTTAGATCTTTTTCAAGTTAGATGATCCACTATCTCAAACATACATACATATAGGACTAAAAAATTAAATTAAACTGGATTATATTATTGAATATAAAGTTGACACACAATTTTAAGATTCAAGGTTCATAATAAATTTACTCTCATTTGGATTATCTCAATTTTAATCCTAATTATATAATTATTATTATGTTATTTTTAATTTTAGTTGCCAATAAATTAGACTTAATAGTATGTTTTAAACATTTTTTTTGCATTTTTATCAAATTGTATTTTATCTACAAATGCTAATATAAATCTATTTTATATGAATACAGACCCGGTATCAGTAGAAATTATTCATAAACAGAAATTAATAAATATCATTTATCTTATATATAAACTTCTCGTGTCTCGAAACAGCTTGACTGATTTTTATTTTACATGCATATTCAGTAGGTCTGAGAATCAGTTACTATCTATTTTCATACCCTAAGCGAATGAAGAGTTGTCCACTCCTAACATTTTTTATGGATAATTTTTTTTTTATTTTTTTTTTTAAGGCTGGACTTATTAAAAAATTTACGTTCAATATATTTTCAAAGACGAAACTGGGACATAAGTCTAGATTAACTTGTAGAACTTGATATAATTTTGTATTTCTGACCAAGACGCAACTATTATGAAAATGAAATGAATACTAATATAAATGTTAGTTATATATATTAAACTACCATTTTATTATTAAAATAATATCTTAAAAGAATATTTAAATATGTAGTAATAATACATCTTCATTTAAGTTACTTACCGCAACATAACTATTGACTAACTCTGTCGCGACACAATTAAACAATATTTTGCACTATCACTCTTAACTCAACACGTCGTTTCATCTCGAGACTGATAGAACTATAGCGAATTAGCGATACAAAAACAACAAATAAAATTGACAGCAACCTGTTTGAATTCGAAATTCACGACAAGTCTCGACATGCTTGATTTTAGTCTGTCCCTTTCGATTTCAGTGTATTAAAGTAAGATAGAATGTATACAAACTTTCGAATTAAAATAGTGATGTATCCAATCCAGAACCATCAATAAGGTAGCGAATCATTTAGGTATGTCTGTCATAAAATGCTTATAATAATATTTTTCAAATTCATTTTTGGATTTGGGTTCAAATAGCAATTTTTTTTAAGTATGCCTCGAAGAAAAAGTTCTTCTAAGTACGACTTATTAAACTTTATCTAAGTTAAAGGACGCAAATAATATTGTAAAATTAATTTAGACGTGTGACACTTCAACATTAGAACAAATACTTCAACATTAGAAGTATTTAAAATGTATGTAAAATTAGGCTAAAAAGTCCTAAATTTTATCTAAATTCATTGTTCCGTGTCTGTGTAAATGATATCTTAAAATAATTACCAACCGTAACTGTTGAAATAATCATTGGGATAGGTATGATAGTATTAAGTATTAACTATTATGGAATTTATATTTAATAAACTATCGCCAAAAGTGGTATGGGATAGGGACCAATAGTTTGGGTGAAACGTACGTGAGTAAAAGTAATGATAATTTTGTTTTGGTATTATCTCAAATCCAATCCGAGCTTATGCGCGATTTCAGATTTTTAAGGCGATTATAAAATCGCCTGTTTTATGAAAATAATCCTATTTTCATAAAACACTTATAAGTTATTTTTTATAAATCACTATAAATTTAAATGTAATTCTATACCTTATTTTGTATGAGACTACATATTCCTTCATTGGATTTACTTTAAACCCTGCATGAATTTAATTCAGTAGAGTCGCGCGTTCAAATTCCGTTCGAATCCGATTCCTGTTTAAAACTCATTGTAAGGAAACCATCTAGAGCAGACTTGCTTGTCATGTTTTACATGTTTAACTTGCAAATTAGCATTGGAGCAGCGTGTTAGGTATCAGCTGCAATCGGCTAGTAAAGCCCTATTGAAACATTTACCGTTGCAAGAAATATACGTTAGTAGAATGATGCCGAATCTGGTCAGAACTTAAAAATATCGTTTCAAGCCACAGAAAGGCAAATAAATGAATAATGTAACAAAACTATGTTTTTAAAAGAAAAACTGAAATTTTGTCTGAAAATACTGAAGGTAATCCTAATTCTAATCCTAAAGCCTAATCTTTAGAATGAAAGTGTATAATAATTTTACTATGATTTTAGTATTTGATATATATCTATTTATTAATATATTTTGACTCCTGGTCAATAATAGAAGTATATTATATGAGAACAATATGAAACAGCCTTTTTACTTTGTATACTGTTTCTTATTGGTGAGCTACTGTTTTTAATGTTTTTTAGTTTCTTGGGGCTGGTAGCACTATCTATGATATTGATTATTTTAGTTAGTAGTCTGTGATTGATATAGATTATAGATGCATATTGATCTTTGACTACTGAAGCCTGAAGACAGTTTGACCTTTGACGTAATACTAACATAATATGAAATACTTACAATAGAACAAAATTAAAACGTTGTTCAAAGTTTAATTTATAGTTCAATGGAAATTGAAGCAAGTATCAACAGTGCAACAAACTCTAGTGAAATGCCTCAAGCAGAAAGAACATCGGAAAATTCCCATTTGGTTCCACCTAACAACACTTCAAGACCAAGTTATCTGAATCTAATCAGTAACTGCTGTGCATTAATTGTTACGGGAGTAATATTTTATTGTTGTTTTCGCGATGGCGTAACATTGTTTTCATTTCATCCTATATTAATGACACTGGGGGTAAGTTACCATTAAGTGTATGAATATTTACTTATCTTTAAATATTTTTATTGATCCTTGTGTAAATATTTCCAGTAGTAAAATGAATGCCATTTTACCATTTTGTTTTAATGTATTTTATATCTTTTATCAGTTTTTTAGTCTACACTATTGAGTTGACATATCAAAAGTAAACACTAAACATGTTATCTGTTTGATACATTTCTCACAAATTATGATCATTATGAGAAACTAATGTTAAGTTTAGAAACTTAAATTATTTTTTATGTCCAATCTGATGACACAAAACATATTCCAGTGGCTGATTTTGATGACTTCTGCCATCAATGCTGTTACTCCAGGGGATTTGGCTACAGAGTGGATGCCAATAAGGCTAAGAAGTGCTCGACATTGGATTCTGCAGTTATTAGCAGGTTTCATTATATTAGCTGGATTTCTAGTCATACTTAGTAGTAAAATAATAAAACATAAGTACCACTTTCAAACATTACATGCTAAATTTGGTTTAGCTGCATTGATATTTATGTGCTTTACAAGTCTAGGTGGTCTTAGTGCACTATATAGTCTAAAGCTCAAAGATTATCTAGCTCCAATATACATTAAACTACTACATGCATCAATTGGTTTATTGACATTTTGTTTAGGAACAATATCACTTATCCTGGGATATTTCTCAAATTGGTGGTCTTTTGGAGACATTTTGAAATACACAAGCCTTGTTTTAGTTCTTATTATAATGATTTTGACCATATTACGACCAAGTCTCAAAGTTTATTTTCGTTTGAAGGAAAGACTTGGCTATTCAAATAATTGAATACAGAGCTACTATAATATACTATTTGCTTACAATGTAGAAAAAAACTGTGTATGTGTTCTTCTTATATACTGTAATCAAACTTGATAAAGTGGTTATTAGAAATAAAGAAATACTTTTCCAAACTATATTACTGTGCTTATGTGCTTTGCGACAGATTGATCTCAAGGTGACAGAAATTTCTTAGGTATATGTTCTTTAATCTGTCTCTAAATACAGTCTTAAGCCATGTATTTTAAATAACTAGAAAGAACTTATACATATTGCTTTATGATCCATCATGAGGGATGATATAATCTGCATTTTGTGCTAATAAACTAAACATGCCATAATTCTGATGTGATTTTATGAATTAAATTTTTCTTATATATAATATAAGGATACCAAAGGTTTTCTATTAATTTTTTTTTGATAAAAATATATTTTCATATAAGCAAACTTTTTAAAGAGTTAATATTTACATGAATAATGTGACTGTGATTCATTTAAAAACTCCATATTTTACTTTATGACTTAAGTAATAAATGCACAAATAGATATTTACAATTATTTTTATTTATAAAGTAAGTTTTTATACCAACAACAAATGTTAAGTGTTCTAATGTATCTATTGGTAGTTTTCCATTGAATAAATAAATTAAAAAAAAAATTAAAAAATTTAAGAGATAGATTTGAACTCATTGATTTATCTTAAATTCATTGCAAAATTTTAGAAAATAGAAAATAAAAAACCTGACCCATTTTTAGTTCATCAGCTCTTGTGGCAACATCATTTACTTTGTTAATATCATCCAGGCTATTATCCAGGGTGTTACTTTACATTACTTTTTAAAATATACCCCGTTTATATCATTATTTACAATGTAGGTGTGTTAAATAAGTTTTAAGTTATCTGGTACTTATTAGTTTTATTTCTTTTATTGATAGTAAGTATGTCGCAAAGATCTGGAGTTATTCTAAATAAATACAAGTCGAATGTTACACATTTCTAATTACTAAGGAGCCATATGCTATTTGTTCAATATTCAGAAATTCTGCTCTATCGTTGTAAGAAATTAATCATAATAAAATGGTAGTACATAGTAAACTGAAGTATTAACTTCATTTTTAATTTTATATTTTTTATTCTAATGCTTATCAAAAATAAATTTATGTAGATTATTAATAAGTGAGCAGCTCACCAAAAATTTTTTAAATTTAAACCAGCCTGTTGATTCAAACAGTTTTTCACTTTTGATCATGGTACTTGAGAGACATAAATATGGTCATATTCTTGTCAGACATCATTCTCTAGGTGATTCTGTTATGGCTTAAAGTGGGCATAGAAAAAAACAGAATGAACGAATTTACATATTATAATATTTTAAATCAAGTGAATTTATTTCTATGTATATTTTTTACTTTCTCTCTAAACCAAAAATCTAGAAACTGAGTGATAGTGATAAAAGTTTTTTTATTGGTGCATATGACGTGAGAAAATGACTAATTATTATTTGTTCCTAATATTAACATAGGTTTGGGAAAAATTTGTTTTTTTTTAGGCTACTGGCTAGTATTAACAAATTTTACAATGTACTTATAAGTACACATATAAATATGTAGTTTTTGATAAAATAAATTATCACATTGCATGCGAACTGCGCACTATATTTTTAGCTTCTAACGAATTAATGTGGCGTCAACGAAAGTTAACGCATACCTATAGGTTCCGTACAGTGAACAATATCGAATATTACTTATCTATACATTTAGATAAGCATTTGTAATGATTCTTAGATGTATCCTCGTATTTTTCAATAGATTATAAATAGTATGACTAATAAGAAATGGTAAAAAATGCAATTGTCTTGAAACTAACTCTGTAGTATGTGTGGACATGTCGTTAGATTTTCAATTCCATAAGTGACACAAATTTCCGGTTCAATTCCAAGAAAAGTAAATTAATTTTAAAAAGTTACTGATCAGTCACTAATTCATTACATTTTTTCACAAAATTGATAAGTGGATCTCTTATACTGGTTTACTTATTTTTTCAATCCGGACATATGCGAATGTTTATGTTCGAAAATACGGAGAGAGTCGACCAGATATTATGTACAATAATACATTTAAGTGATTTAAAGAAGTAGGCGTTCCTTAGCGGAATTCCATAGTACAAAGTAATGATACAATTATTTTGCTATAATATAAATAAAATACAAACGAAGATTGTAGCAAAAAATTTCTAACATTACTTTGGTTACTAAGTAATACATTCCATAAAATGTAGAAAAAAGATATCACACCCGTAATTTCAATTGGCGTAAGTGACAAAATTATACGACTGAGGGGTGAAAAACTATTGTTGATTGTTTAAAAATTTTGTTTACTCGTAAATTAATTTTATCTTCTCACTTACACCAGTTAAAAGTGCAGGTGCTAATAATATCGTATAATATTTCGACTTTATATGCATGTTTTATAGAACCTTTTGAAATATCGTATAGAGCTTAAAAGTATAATGTTCACATAATTATTAATTTGTGTCAAAAAGGAGTAGCTAATCTATAGGTGTAAAAGTCACTGTAGTATCGATGTAGATTTTTGGAAAATATTATATAATTAAGAGTTTATGAATCGTTTATAATCCTGAAATTCTATACTATTTATTACGTAGAGATAAAATATTATTATATCAGAATATATCAAATGCAAATTTAATGAAGTTTTTTTTTTCCCTTATATGTATTTTAACTTTTTATGAGTATGTTCTAATTTAAGACTATACTCATTAAAAACTAGTACATAAAAGCGAAACGAACATGAATATTAAATACCGAAAAAATTGAAATTGTTGCAATAAGGTTTTTTTATATATACAGGTGTCCCCTAAAGAATGGATAACTTTGTTTAGATCTTTTATTCTAAAAGTGCACGCCAATGTCTTTACTCACACAGAGAAAACTTATGTACAGACGAAATTTGACGAAACTTGTTATTCTAATTGGACCAGACACAAACGGTCTTATTAATAAAAATTGCTTATTCTTCTCTTACTCCAAAGGTACACCGGGAATAGTTAATTCTAGATTAGTCTCGGAATAGCGACGTGTTAATAACTGTATTAATAAATACGGAGTAGGTTCGGAGTAACAATACCATCCTTACACTGAGATTAAAGTGTATGTTATGGCAACCCACAGATTTTAAAAGTAAAAAGAATGAACAAAATGACCGGTTCCATAGATAATACACCTGGTTAAATAAAAAGACTGTCAGTTAGTAGGCAAATTTTAAAATTTGACAACTCAACACGCATATATTTATTATTTTTACTAGTGCTAGTGATTTTAGAATTTGTTTATTTTTTATTAGCAGAATATTATAAATTATTTTCAAATGAGAATTAAATTTAAAATAAAGAAAAACGCATTCGTTCCATTAACTGGGATGAAGAAGAAAAGGTAAGCACGTAACAATATTTTAATGTATAAAAAGTATAATTTACAAATTTAGTAACTTATTTATTTTTTCAGCAATTATTTAGGTCGGTTCTAAAGGAATTTGTGACCACAATAGAAAATAAGTCATTAGATAATAACGCAAACGCAAACGAATGCAGATGACAAAATACAACTAAAAAATAAAATGGAAGTGATTACTCCAAAAAATGTATGTATGTAAAAAATATTTTGTCTTTTATTTACTTATATACTTTTATTGTACTGCGAAGGTACATTAACATGAATGCAAAAGTTAGAAACTATCTTTCGATTACTTGTTATATATTAGTTTGTAACCTAGCAATATTAAATTTAATTAATTTTCAGAGCAATAACTATGTTGATACAATGGTTAATTATACCAAAAAGTTGAAAGACCAAGAACACCAAAAATGGATGGAGATATTGGAAGTGGAGCTAGATATCCAAAAAGAAAAATTAAAATGTGCTATTCTGGAAAGGGAGATTTTAGAAATAAGAAAGGGGAAAGAGTTGTTGTAAATATATTTAATTAAAAATAATTTATATTACATGCTCTTTATTTTTTATTTACATTTATTGTGACTTCATATACAGACATCATTTTATACCTAATTAAAATGGAATTTAAGTGAAAATATAGCTAGTATTAGCAGTTTAGAAATTAAAAATTTTCATTAATGAAAGCTGCCCTAGCAGCATTTCCTCTGAGTGTGCTATTAACTTAATTACTATTACTGGAACACTGTTCTCTTCTGCTTCCGGGACTAGATCTTGTTTGTGCATGGCAATATTATGCAATATTGCCATTGCAACAATATACAGTTTAGTGTTCTCCAAACTGGTTGTGAAGCCTCTAAGAAGACACCGGAATCTTTGTTTCCATACTCCAAAACACCTTTCAACACTATTACGACTCTGTATATGAGCTCGGTTATACATTTCATCTTTGTTAGTAGCTGGATGCAATACTGGTGTAAATAGGTAAGGAGTACAGGCATAACCTGAATCCCCCAGTAGTCTTCCCTTAAATTCTCCTCCTTCAAACCTTTGTTTTAATCGAGACTCATTGAATATCCTGGAGTCATGTGTGCTGCCTCGCCAGTATGCAACTATATCCATGATCTCCAAATTTGCATTTGAGGCAATCTATAACAACGTACACAAAATCACTTTCATACAAAATTCTATAAAATTTTGTGTGGTAGAAACCTTTGAATAGTATTATGCTTTAGTAGCAGAAACAAAAACTTAATTATAGATTTATTGAACTGTATCCTTTTCTGTTTATGTAATATTGTCCAATATCTCCTGAAATTTTTGGTATTCAAATATGTGTACAATCAATTGTCCCAATAACTTGTCTAAAGCCACATATTGCATAAAAATCAGCAATCACACTGTTTTGTTCACTGTCAGACGCAGGAATTTTTATCCATTGACCCCTGAATCTAATTATTGCCAAAGCAACTTGTTTGCATACAAGGGATATTGTTGACTGACTAAACCCACTCAGGTCTCCTGCATCATCTTGAATCTGTAAAATAGATAAGTGATATGGATTCAAAATTTATTAAATACCAACAATTCTATTATTAAATTTTTGTTACACACCCAATTTTGTAAACAGGTTGTTTAATATATGCATATCTATATGCAGTTGTTTAATAGAATAGAAGTGTCATGTACAAATAAATAATTAATTAGTATACTAATATCTATTAACACATTTACATCTAAAAGCCTGGTAGTTAACATGATACTAAATATTCATTTATTTGCACTCAAACTTAGCTATTAACAGACTTCAAGCAAGAAAGTATATAACAATTATCTCAATCATCAAGGGGATCTACCCTTATAATAGTTTAGTTTATTAACTTCTTTTATTTACCTCTCCACGAGCCCAAGTCCTTATTGCAGCTAAAACTTTCAAGTGAGGTGGTATAAAGCCTCCTCTTGCATCTCCAGCCAAATCGTTTTTCACCATTTCACTAATACAATATGCAGATGAGCGTGTGAATCTATATTTATATTTAAACTCATCTTCTTCAAGATCTTCAAAAGGGTTATTGCGAGGTTTATACAATTTAACATGTCTTGTTAATGATAATATTTCTTCAATTTGTTCTATCATTCTCAAATCGTCAATAAAATAATCGTTATTCATTTTAATACACAATAATTATTAATTATAAAATCAGAGAATAGTATTTAAGTTTCGAACGAACTCCAAATATATTTAGGACTTAGGTTATGTTTACTGTTTAGTATATCAACGGAAGTTTTGAAATACAATACAAATCTATGCTTACTCAAGCGTTAAACCATGGAGCTCCGCGGAGTAACTTTTACTCCGGGAGTAAATTTTGATTAGTTAACTCCGTCCTTACTCCTAGTTTATTAATACCATAATTGCCTAATCTTTGTGTAAGTCTTGGAGTAAAGTTGTTCTGACGCTAATCATAGTTTATTAATAAGGGTGAAACAGACACGAACGTAAGAGCACGCCGGACAGACACGAACGTAAGAGCACGCATCGATTATTGCCAAAAGTACAGTTAGCATGTCATAAAAAAGAGGATAAATATTTTTTATTTTTTATTTTAAATAATAATTAGATAAATTTTTTCTTTATTAGAAAAATATGAAGAATTTTATAAAACTATGTGGCGAAAAAAAAACGGGCAAAACTTAACATGTATCATTATTTCATCATTAAAGCCATTGCTTTAATTAAGGAACGAATTGACATGATTGATAGGAATATGTGGGAAAATACGTGTCGAAATGTGAATGATATTGAGATAGAATATATGAAAAATTCTAATATGGATTTTGAATTTATAATTAATGTTGAGTCTGAATCTGAAGATAGCGACGTGAGTGAATAGCATTAAAATAGTAAATATTTATTGCGGTTCAATTTTTTTCTTTTTTTACTAATAAAATAAATGAACAGACTTCTGTACATTACGTTATATTTATCATTCTAATAGTTGCATAATGAATATGTGATATGATCTTTATTAAATTAAGTTGGCAAGCTAGCTCTTGATTGCGAATTCACCTGATAGATGCCGATGTAGTTTAAGTTTCTTGAAAGGGTTTGGAGAGACGTGTAACCATTCAGAGTTTTTACACGACATCGTACCTGAATGCTAAACCGCTTGGTGGTACGTCTTTGTTAGAAGGGTACATCGGAAGTATCTATCTAGTCAAGACCAGGGATAAATTTTAGAAATATACTAATATGTTTTTTCTAGGATTCGAATGCGGAACTTCCCGTTTACAATCCACAACGCTTACAATTACTCCAGGGAAACGTTAAAAACTTATTTTTATTGTAAAGAATTTTCAACATAAATTTGATGTTAAATATGAAATTAATTTTATTTTTATGCAAACGTTACTCGTAATCCGTGTAACCGGATTGGTTGGTAAACCAGTGCAGTGCACAAATGATATGAACGCGTGACAGAATAGACGTGTTGTCTCATACAAAGCGTGCATTCTCCGCCATATAAATGCTTGACTTATACCAGTCGAGCAATTAGTTGATCTTTAAGTGCGCGAATGAGTCGAGTCAACTTTGAAATTGCTGCGCGCACACATATAAAAGAGTACAGTCAATATTTTCTCTCACACATTAAAATAATATAATTTGGTGGAGGGGCGTGCACTTTTAGAATGAAAGATCTCTAACACTGATAGTAGAACTGTTGGAAGACTCAGAATAAATCTTAAAAAAAATATTTTCGAGGTAGTACCCAAGTTATATATCGTCGAATTTTTTCTTACTACTTAGCGTTTTTGTTTACTGCATACGTTTGCTACATATAATTGGATTCGTGGAATTCGTGGAGTTTTTGGTATTATCAATTATGAAATATGATAATCTTTAGTAATCTATGATGATCTTCAGTAACTCAAAACTTTAACCCCTCGTTGGCACGAGAGGATTTTTATCGTGCGTTAAAATAACGTCGAATTGAAACAAATGGGTATCCATGTATCTGTTCACACGACAGCGCATTTAAAACGCGACGTATTTTTATAGCGCAGTGTTCCATTTTAGGCGATTGGCGTTGGGCGTCAACCTGAATAGAACATACAAAACTTCTTATTACTATTCGCACCAACGCGAAAAAATCGCGAGCGTTGCTTTCAGTCCGTCGCAAGCTCCCTCGACGGAGTGCATAGTACGATGTCATTTATCGATCCAGATGTACTGTATGTATGTTTAGGGCTAAAGTCAGTCGTACAGGTTATTTTTGCTGAACGCATATTAGTGACTTTAAGTGTTATCCTGGGTGCTTTAAGTGCTATTTCCATAAAATTATCAAATGATCTTATTCTATTTTATTTATCTTATATTATTTTATTTATTTTTTTAAATAGAAAGTCAACGCAATATTTAGTTTACAATATAATGTGTAGATACAATCATCTTAGTCTTTCTAACCCGTATATGACACTTACAGGCTAACTCAGCATGAGTTAAAAATGACAAACAGTGGTTAAACTGTAAATTGAAAAATATCGGTTGTCTGTAATGTCGGTTTACTGACGATAGTTGAACGTGACAACGTCTTAAGAAAATACTGATGGAATGGTAGCATTTTTCAAAAGAAAATTATAATTTCATTTGTTCAATAGATTGGTATGAATATTGAGAAGGAGGTAATTGGAAATCACAATGAAATTGATCAAGTTAGATTTATTTATACGCATAAATACAATTATGTCAATTTTTTTACAATTTAATAGTTTTTACAAGTATAAATGTGCGTTGAGCAATTGTTATTAGTAGTTGTTAAGTAATAGTTATTAAACATGTGTAATATTTAATTTGTGATTATGATTGTGCCTCTTTGTCGCTCGTTCCGCGCTCTCGCTTGCACTTCAACCCTGACATAGAACGCCTCAGAGTGAGGTAACGCCGCATGATTCATGTTTTTTCGTGCGTGTAGCCGGCTCAATCGAATTATAAGACGTTGTCACGTCAAAAAAAGAAAATAACCTTATAGGTAAAAAATTAAACATACAAATAAATATATGATAATATAAATAAATAAATATAAAGGACACTTACACACACAGTCGTTCATTCTCAAAGTAAGTAACTTAATACTTGTATTATGGGTGAATAAAAGTGGTAACTATACTAATATGTAATTTTAAATACATACTTAAATACAAATATACACCCAGGCTCGACGAATCAACAAATTTAAGTTTTATAGAAAATGTTGGCTCTCGGCGGGAATCGAGCCCGTGACCCGCGGAGATGAACGCTGGGTACGCACTACCCACTGCGCCAACGGGTCAGCCAATACTCTTTACTAGAAAAAAATTCGATTCAAATTCGTTTCATTTAGAGGATATACCCAGAATGCTTTTTGGTTTCTTTTTCGTCTTCTAGCACCACAAACGGCTATTGCAAATAATTTTGCACTAGCCCATTTCCACCTTACTAAGCAAGAGACGACATAAAAGCGATTAAAAAGGTTCGTACGAACAGCTACACTTACGCGGTATTTTAACGCGACGTATTTTTTACGCCCGTGCTTACGAGGGGTAACTGTATTAAATCTAGTTCATAGACTACTAACCATGTATTATTTGTAAGCAGTCTGTGGAAGAGTTATTATACTCTATAGTAAGGACTCTGTATCGTCGGTATTAATCTTTGGTCGGTATCGTCATTCGTCAAGTCATCTATGTATTCAGTCTTTTTACCATAGATTACTAGTTTTTACTTTTTACATATTTCTATCTGTGGAATTTGGATTGCATTTTCACTGTGCGATTGTTCGATTGCAAATTGCTATTGAAAATAGAATAGCTCTAAACATGTCTCGAATTTAATTCAGTAACCCACAAATTTTAGCACTAAATCTACGGCTACCGATTTGTCATTGCCTAAGGTTGTTATAGAATTTGGATTATCAAAAAGGTGTTTAGCTATTTTTATAGATAAAATGGCGTCTGTTACTGGTGATACTTTAACTTATAATCTATTTTCTTACAGATGCCTAACATTAAATTGCAATCGTCTGATAATGAAATATTTGCCGTGGACGTCGAAATTGCAAAATGTTCAGTCACAATAAAAACTATGTTGGAAGACTTGGGCATGGATGACGATGAAGAAGAAGTAGTACCCTTACCGAATGTGAATTCTGCTATCCTTAAAAAGGTTATTCAATGGGCAACTTTTCATAAAGATGATCCTCCTCTACCTGAAGACGATGAAAACAAAGAAAAAAGAACTGATGACATATCTTCATGGGATGCAGATTTCTTAAAAGTTGACCAGGGAACACTGTTTGAACTTATCCTGGCTGCTAATTATTTAGACATCAAAGGACTGTTGGATGTCACTTGTAAGACAGTGGCAAATATGATAAAGGGAAAAACACCTGAAGAAATTCGGAAGACTTTCAATATTAAAAATGATTTCACAGCTGCTGAGGAGGAACAGGTTCGCAAAGAAAATGAATGGTGTGAGGAAAAATAATTAATAATATTAATTTAACTTTAAATTACTGTAGTGAGAAATAATAAAAAAAAACATTTCTGCTCCTAATTTTATTCTTAGTTTATGTGGGTCCTTCCACTCTCGCTCATTACATCTATTTATTCTAAAATTATTCTATCATATTTGTTTAAACAATAGTAAACATTGATATGTACAATGTATGCTATAAGTGTTATATCACGAAATCAATTTTCTCATTACTTTGTGTAAAATGAATCCATGGAAGCAATGTTTATCAAACTGGTTGGCCTCTCCGAATATTGCCTGTAGATTAGTATGTAAAGTGGAATTGAAAAGAATAAAGGTAGTCTTTGCAAAAATTTCCATTAAAGTAAAGTTTGCTGATTGTAAAGTTATTAGAGATCACAAGTTTAGATATATATCATTTTCTTAAGAGTTGTGAAAATAATGAAGAGTTGAACACATATTCAGATTGGCCATAAATTTCGAAACTGCTGTCATAAATCTACTTGTAATTGATTCAATAAATAAAGAATCTGTAATTATACTTGGACTTTGTTTTATATGTAAATACCATTATAAGTTTCCTGTAACAGCTATTTCATGACAAGTTGTAGTAGCAGCATTTTATTATTCCACAGCTCAGCAAAGGTCTCTTTCAAAGCTCTACTTTTGGAACAAAGATTTGGGCTTAGATCCACCTCGCAGAACTGATAGTTAACACATTTATCATTTGTTATGGTATTTTTCTACTCTAAAGCATTATAAGTAGCAAATAACAATAAGGCAAAGTTTTATAATAAAAACTCAGTTGCTTCACTGTTTGGATATCACTGAAATTTAAACCTTCATAGTTTTCACAAATTATAAAATAGAACTGATATATAATAGTATAATTTTATAACATTTTCAGTCGTTTTTAATTTATAGGTAATGCTATTCTGAACATTATTAAAATTCAGTTTAATCCTAAAAAAGGTAAATAAATAGAATAGAAAATAGAATTAGGCGTTACTTTGCGGAGATCCATAACATAAAAGTAATAAAATTATTTTGCTGAATAAAATAGACAATCATTTTAGTTTAGTTTTTCTAATTTTTTATTTTATTTTTAAATATATAAAGAAAATTATATCCATATTATTTAAGAAGCTATTAACTAAGGATCTTATAAACTAAATGTAATCATAATTAGTTTATCTGGTCTCCGAACAAAAAAATTAAAAAACGCTTGCCTAGAAAAAGATATTCTGTGGATTGCCGATAGGTTAAGATGTTTATTATTTTAGTTAAATTTGCATATTAATTATGTGCAATACCAACAAATCAGTCTTAAAATATATCTTATTTGTAATATTCTTTCTTCAACAATACTCTTCTCTTTCTCAATATTCTACACTTCGTATTAAATATAAATATGCCTGTATAAAATATGTGTGGTATCCGGCTGAGTACAATAGACACCCTCATTTCTTACCGAGGGGTCGTAAAATATGACTAAGGTTAGTGACGTCGGGCAGGCGGCCGGTCGTAAAAACGTAACTAAGTCACGTGAGAACATGTTTGTAACGTGTTGTGGGATAAGGACAGGAGGATGATGATTTCGCATTACATATAAATATTCCTATATTAAAAATTATTGTGTTAATTAAACAATGTAACGTACGTGACATAAAGTTTACACAATGCCTCTAAAACTTTCTTTAGGTGTTAGATAACAGTCTGACATAAAAAAGTTATCAATACAGGCAAGTATAGGGCTGTTAAATTTGCGATAGGTTGTCCCACATGAAGCTGCGCCCGCAATTATGCCAATTAAAAATGATAGAATGATTAAAGCAATAAGTACACATAAGCATTTATTTTGACTCCATAGTGCCTCCTTGCATAAAATCAAAAAATCGATAGCTGATCTGAAAAAAAACAACTCTTAAAAGATGTGACGACAATGTGAAAGATGCTGTGGTATGATTTTACTTTAGCATGCACTGTTCTCGGATCTTTTTAATGATCCTAAATTGTTTATACAAAAACTAGGTTTTGCCCGCGGCTTCGCTCGCGTGGAATTTGGCCTGTCACATTAAGTTTCGTGACAGATGATTTTAGACTTAAATATTTTTTATGCTAATATTATAAAATATATATTTATTGAGTTACTCGTACATCTAAAATTTTAGATGTCTAACTTCAAAACAAAAGGATTGCATACAATTTTCGCGCGCCGCGCTTATTAGACACTATAGCGCTCCATTTAAGACAATCATATCGTGATAACTTCTAAACTATTTGGCCAAATTACTAAGTGAAAGAGACAAATTTTATCTACACGAAATACTGAAAGCGACAAATGTATTGATTTTTATAAGAATTTGATAAATAGTCTAAAATATGCTTTGTAAAAGTATCTAATTTAATTAACTTTATGATTCACAGTGGCTTCCACTAAAAGGTCGATATATGTCGTCGCGGACTTTTATTATGAACTATTTAAGACAAGCAATACTGCGGTATATTATCTTTGTGTAACTTGAATGGTTTAGACTTTAGGCAGCGTTCGCCAAGATAGCTCTCAGAGACCAGTTTTTTTCCTACTTTAGTGACATGAATGGTTATATTACATAAAATCATTACGAATTGTAGCCTATATGTTATTCTGATGTATACCCTATATAATAGTAAAGTTTTATCCAAATCCGTCCAGTAGTTTGTTCGTGAAAGAGTAACAAACATCCATCCATACTTACAAACTTTCGCATTTATAATATAGGTAGGTGAAGGTTATAAAATTAAAAATTTACGGTAAAGTACATAATGAATGAATTTTTTTCCCGAATTTGTCGTAACATGAAATCTTCGTGTGAAATCATCATATCTCTATTAAATCTATTGAAAACATTGAACTTACTAATCTGCAAAAGCAGATTTATATATATCTAGTATTATGAGATAATGACGCAGATATATATACCCATAGGGTAAAGTCGCATTATCTTAGTGATAATAGGCCATTATGAGTTTACCTCACTGCTATGAGTTTTTTCAACCTTTTATATAGAAACGTTAGCTTCCGTAAAGAAGTCCGTTCTTAGATGAATAGTCCACGAAATTACTTTAAATTTACCGTTTTCATATACCTACTTTTTATTGGAACGTTTCCGTGGTAATGGAAAATTCACAGTTTATAATTCATATCACATAGCAACAGCAATTTGTAATATAAATTTTGCTTTATTTACTCGTGAATGTGTAGATAAATATTCTATAGATATAATCCTTTAGTCTTAAGAAATAAAACCAGCAACTAAGAGTCGAATTTATAAGAGTTGTATAGCGTCATCGTACTTCTTTTTATTGCTAATGACTTATCTAACTAATCGCATATTTTAATGCATCATCACCTGTAACATCTGGTATTGTCACATAATAATTTATCTGTTTCGTCTAAAAGCCTTTGGAGCTGCTGTTGAGCGAGCGCTATAATATGACATTTTTTGTGAAGAATATTGGCTACTTCGCCTTCTGAATCGAAATCACAGCTGCACCCTGCAGCATCTATGGTTACTCTATCACTTCTCGGAGAGTCTGGCAAATCATCAGTTGTATCATCTCTTCTACTACTTGCATAAGCTTCCAGAGGATTGCTATTTCTGTTTTTAAAAGTTTTCCTGCTATAGTGTAAAATATTTTGAACTTGGTATTCTTCATTAGTCATTTATTTGGTTACATAAACACTTAACTGCTTTGAAATCTTTGAACTTTTAATTAAATTGTAATAAAGGAAGTGACATTGTTTTGATAGATTTCAGCGCGATTTCTGTCGTAATCAGTATAAGATTAAAACCGTAATAGAAAAAGGTTGCATTAAATGTAAACGTAAGCTATGACTATATGTTGCTGGTTCTTCCCGATAAGAGCCACACTCCGAACCAGTGGTTGGTTCAATAATCATATACAGCCTTGACGAATTAAGTGAAAAAGCTTATTTGAATATAAATTACTTTGATTTGATATGAGTATGAAAGCATTTTGAAATCAAATACCACAGTTAGGTAAACTAGAATAACATTCTTGCCTTAAAATTAATAGTGGTAGGTATATTGTAAATTTTTTATGTATTAAAAATTATTTCTTTATTATATACTAGCTGTGCCTGCGGCTTCGCCCGCGTGGATTTTTAAATATACAAATAGTTATTGTAAATTAACCGTGAGAGATAGAGACATGCAATCGCGGACTCTTTTGTAGTATTTTTATAGATCTACAATTCTCTAGTACATTGCTTTAGCGTATTTGTGCTGGTTTACGCAGCGCACGCGACTAAAGCTCTCAGCAAACAAGTTTTTTTAACAACTACGCGATGTTCTCAACACGATTTACATAATTGATGTCGCTTATTTACCTAAACCATCCGGAAGTAATGCCCTATCTTTTGGTGAAAACCGGACAAATATCCGTTCTTAGATTTTGAGAAAATCGATTACATACAGACAGACAGCTTTTTGGGACTTTGTTTTATAAAAAGTATAGATTAATAAATCCGCCGTGTGGTATACGGCTGAGTAGAATATACCACCCTCATTTCTTACCGAGGTGCCGTAAAAGGCGACTAAGGTAGGTTGACGTCAGGCAGGCGGCCGGTCGTAAAATACGTAGCCGAATCATGTGACAACATGCTTATAACATGTCGTGCCGACCCCGCTTAGAGTGGGATAAGGTCAGGAGGATGATGATGATTATATATTAATAAATACTTTCTACGATATAACAGCAGCGCTAGTATTGCAAATCATTTTTCAATGTTTATAATAATATTAAAATTCAAAATATTCTTCATTCAAGTAAACTTCTAAACAAGTGCTTTTGAATCGTCAACTCTACTGTTGGTTCGGAAAGCTGCTCCTTCCGAGAAGAACCAGTAAAAAACCCGGCGGTTGCTCTTTCAAAATAATACTTACAAAACTACTTATATTTAGTTATTATTATCTTGTACAGAGTCGAACAATCTGAATGCGTCAAACGTATATTTATTCAATATTTTCGTTAAAATGCTTAGTATAGAAATGTAGTAGAAAGAAAGCAGTAAAGCATGGAATATCCGAAAAAATTACGATTATCTCGCTAGTGAGATACAAGCATAAATTAACTAGTTATCAATTAAAAAAAATAATAAAGCGCAATTATATATATTTATCGCGATTTATTAAATAGCAATGTGTTTCTTTATCAAAGCATAACCTTTAGGTATCGAAGATAATTTGCTTTATCAAACACGCACTTGAGAAGGAAATGAGGTCAAATGTGTATTAAAATACGGTTTATACGTCAATAATAATAGTATTTATTAAAGTGTATGTACATTTATCTAGACAACTCTATTAAAGCGAATTTCGACTGTTTTTCAAGTTATCTTAATCACCTAACGATTGATGCATGAATTTTTTAGAATACTCGTAAACCACGAAAAGTACTGCGGTAGCTGGTATGGTTCTCAATAACGTAGGTTTCAGTCCATTATACAGAGCCAAAGTTCCTGTAAAACACCATAAGAAAAATAATTAACAAATATAATTTAACAGATCTAAAGAATATTATTATCTATTATAATTGTATAATCTGTGCAGTTATTATTCATTAAAAAACCATCTCTGTATTTAATATTTCAATGTTTACTGGACATCCTGTCTAGATGCGCCATTTCCATGCATGATTTCTGGTAGAGATACACTTGAACAAATAAATATTTAAGACAGTGTGGCGAGCTATATTTTAAATGGAATATTTTTATTGTATTATTTACGCTACTAGTAGTACTAGTAGCAGCCTGTTACAATCCCACTGCTGGGCATAGGCCTCCTCTCTCCGTTTCTGGAGAGAAGGGTTGGACCTAAGACCTACCACGCTGCTCCAATGCGGATTGGTAGGTTTCACATATCTCCAGAATTCTCTAGAAATATGCTGGTTTCCTCACGATGTTTTCCTTCACCGAAAAGCGTGTGATAAATTGCAATTATCAATTAGACGTTAGAGTTTTAATAGAAAAACTCATTGGTGCCTGCCCTGGTTTGAACTCGTGTTCCCCTCGACTAGTCGCACGGTCTCACCGCTGGGCTATCACAGCTCATTATTTACGCTATCTTTTACAAATTACCATAAAATATAAATCATCTAACCTGTCAGAAAATTAAGGCATATTTATAAGAAAAGAAGGCGTTAGATAATGTCTAATATTTAAATCTATAATAAGCTGCGATAACCCAGCGGCGAGACTGCGCGACTCTCTCGAGGGACTAATGGGTTCAAACCCCGGGCAGGCACCACTGAGTTTGTAAAAATTTGTCTAATTGATAATTATCGATTTATCACACGCTTTTCGGTGACAGAAACATTGCGAGAAAACCTGCACATCTCTAGAGAATTCTAAGATTATGTGCAACCCAACAATCTGATTTGGAACCGCGTTGAGTGTCTTAGCTCCAAATCTTCTGTCTAAAAACGGAGCTGAGGCCTATCCCCAGCAGTGGGATAATTACAGGCCATTACTTGTATATAGTATTGTTTTAAGTACTGCACTTAGATAGGATTAACATTCTAGATTTAATTATTGGATTAAGAGTAGTATTAATTTTGATTTTTGATTTTGATTTTGATTAATTAAGGAATTAATTAATAATAGTAAACTCTACATTTAGCATTATATATATTTTCTATTTACTTTATCGCGGATTATAGCAAAATGATTTCATTATTACTTTTGACAACTTAATTACATACCTTCCTTCCGAATAATCTCCAGTCCCACAGCCAGGAACTTTTGCTTTTTGTTCGATATCTGCACACGCGACTTTATTACATCTGATGGAAATATAACTGTCCACAATACTAATCCACCGACGGCACCGGCTATCATAGTTTTAAAGAATCCAATATCATTCTTAGACTGCCCTGGCTTTGTCAATAGTTCCCTTGTTCCTAAAAACATAACCAACTAAAAGTTTCAACAGAGATCGCACGGCAATTAATTTTTAACGACAAGGCAAATTAAAAAAGCTTTTATCACAATTTCATGGCCCTATTTTTATCCATTGAGGAGTTTCCTCGCATGGAACCAATCCGGGAGCAACATCAGGTATGCTTATCATAAACATATGCATTGTCATCGGACCTCTAGGTAAAATTTTAGCTAAATCGGATACCGGTAAAATGAGTCAAAATCAAATTGCAAGATTCCACCTTCTCATACATACACGGAAAGTTAAAAGCTTTTAAAAATTATACTATTTGTACTGTTTGTGTCAAATTCAACCGGAAAAAATAGGTATGATTGTGATGGGTGAACAGTGAGGAAGCTTGAATGTTACGGTCACAGGCGTAAACTTCAGGCAACAAAACTAATTAGTTTTTTATAAAAACTTAAGTATAATTTATACTTAATTTCAAATTATTCTCTATTCAAGTAAACTTGTACAAGTGCTTCTGAATCTTAAACGCTACTGCTGGTTCGGAAAGCTGTTCCTACCGAGAAGAGCCTGCAAGAAGTCGGCGGTTGCTCTTATAAAAATAATAATTATAACTAGTTAGATTTAGTCATTACTATCTTGTACAGGGTCGAACAGTAGCTTAAAATATTTGGATATAAAGAAAATATAAAATACCGTTATTTAATTAACCTGTATCAGGATGTCTCTAGGCAATTCCTGGAAAACGTGCAACCTACCAATCCATATAGGAGTAGAGATCTTACATTCTAAAAGTGCACGCCCCTCCAATGTCTTTACTCTCACACAAAAAACTTATGTACAGACGACATACACGCAAACTGGTTATTCTAATTGGTTACTCAGTTGCCGGACAGACACGAAAGTAGGAGCACACATCGATTATTGCCAAAAGTACAGTTAGCATGTCATAAAAAAAGAGGATAAATATTTTTTATTTTTTATTTTAAATAATAATTAGATAAATTTTTTCTTTAATAGAAAAATATGAAGAATTTTATAAAACTATGTGGCGAAAAAAAACGGGCAAAACTTAACATCTATCATTATTTCATCATTAAAGCCATTGCTTTAATTAAGGAACGAATTGACATGATTGATAGGAATATGTGGGAAAATACGTGTCGAAATGTAAATGATTTTGAGATAGAATATATGAAAAATTTTGAATTTATAATTAATGTTGAGTCTGAATCTGAAGATAGCGACGTGAGTGAATTTTTGTTACTAATAAAATAAATGAACAGACTTCTGTACATTACGTTTTATTTATCATTTTGATTGCGAATTCACCTGATGGATGCAGATGTAGTTTAAGTTTCTTGAAAGGGTTTGGAGATTAAACGTGTAACCATTCAGGGTTTTTACACGACATCATACCTGAATGCTAAACTGCTTGGTGATACGTCTTTGTTAGAAGGGTACATCGGAAGTAGCTATCTAGTCAAGACCAGGGATAAATTTTAGAAATATACTAATATGTTTTTTCTAGGATTCGAATGCGAAACTTCCCGTTTACAATCCACAGCGCTTACTATTACTCCAGGGAAACGTTAAAAACTTACTTTTTATTGTAAAGAATTTTCAACATAAATTTGATTATAAATATTATTTAATATTAATTTTATTTTTATGCAAACGTTACTTGTAATCCGTGTAACCGGATTGGTTGGTCAACCAGTGCACAAATAATAGGAACGCGTGACAGAATAGACGTGTTGTCTCATACAAAGCGTGCATTCTCCGCCATATAAATGCTTGACTTATACCAGTCAAGCAATTAGTTGACCGTTAAGTGCGCGAATGAGTCGAGTCAACTTTGAAATTGCTACGCGCACACATATAGAATAGTACAGTCAATATTTTCTATCACACATTAAAATAATGTAATTTGGTGGAGAGGCGTGCACTTTTAGAATGAACGATCTGTACCGTGTTAAGTCTAAGCTATACTTAAGCGGCCTTTGACGGCAGTGCGATAGTTAAGGGCTGTTGCTACATTAATGAGAATATAATTTCGCCAGTTGTTGCAAGGCAAATAAATGGGCTTACAAATCTATGATATTTTTAACGTATTTATGGGACACTCCTAATGTTATCACGCTATACGTATATGTTATCTTATTGCGTTATATAATTGCGACTGAAAATACAAACATCTTGTTCCGGATGATATCATTGTTACTTTGGCCTCCAATGCATTCCAAAGTAACTTTGTCCGTAATATGCTGTTGAACCTCTATAAAGTCAAAATCCTAGGGAAATAAAATATTTTGACTTAAGGAGTTCTTAACTTATCAAGGATAGTGACGTTAAAGTAATGCGGTAAGTTAATACGTACCGCATTGCTTTATGCTAATGCAATAAGTTAATACTTAGCGATTTGTACCCGCATGCCTCGGGCGGTGTGACATATATAATACAATATACACTCAGTTTAAATAAAAATTGAAAAAAAGTCATTTGTAAAGTAGTACGTTTATCTATGAAACAGTGTGTAAATATGTGCAAGAAAAAAATTTAGTTATAGTGTTAAATTCAATTACGTAATTAAGTTATAGAGTGCGTCGATACATTTCTTCAAGTTATTGAGGATCGATATTTAAATTATTATTTAAAGTAATAGAGGTTTTGAGGGCTCAGATGCAGGGATCAGATTATCTTTTGAAACACAGGTTTTAGTACGTTATCGAGGTTCCACTTAATGTGTATAAAAAGTCAAGACATAGGATAAAACTGTTTAACCATAAATTGTCTCACTTCGTAGGTTAGCTGGTCGAGATCTCCTGTCAAAGGGATAAGTTGACCGTTGTACTCTGTTTTTTTTATTCATAATGTGTTTCTTACGTAATTTTTTCTTTATGGTACATAAACAAATAATAAATAAAACAGTGCTCAATGGCATATATTCATGTTTTAGATATAGCTTGCTGAACTCATTCTACAAAGCAGTCACGTACAGAACGGTTATCGGAAAGGTATTAATCCGTATCAATTTATCATTTAATACTCTTATTTAAATTAATAATATGTTAGGATTATCGGAATATAAAACTAACATATCCTGCAATAAATCCAAAACGGGGAAGCCAGGACTAACATAATAAAAGTCATCATCGTCCTGCCCTTATCCCCCCATAAGTGGGGTCGGCACAACATGCTACAAACATGTTGTCACATGATTTTGCTACGTATTTTACGACCGGCCGCCTGTCTGACGTCAACTTACCTTAGTCGCCTTTTACGACACCTCGGCAAGAAATGAGGGTGGTCTATTCTAGTCAGCCGGATACCACACGGCGGGACTAACATAATAAAATTATTTCATTACATCTCGAACTCAAGTGACCAAATAAAATACTTACCTTCATAACCACCAAAGAAGAAAAAATACCCTGGCATCTCTCTCATGATTGTAGGTACAAGCCCCCTAAACAATCCCTGTAGGCCATACTGTCTAAATATCTGTTGCGTCAACTGCAGTGGAGTTATTTTTAGCTAAAATAAACAGAAGTAATTAAAACTCCTTATCTACAATGTGCAGCATAGGTTGAGTTCCCATACCTTCTAAGGTAAAGAACCAAGATAAAGAAAAAAGCATAAAGCAGCGTGCATTAATAGTATGCAGTCATCAAGATTATGCCTAATTCTAATTTATCGAATTATCTGGGTACTCTTATTAATAATTTTAATGTCACATGGAAATTCGTTCATTACTTTGCTAATGTGCAAACCCATTGTGCATTAGAAGTTTAAATATTAAAAAAATATTAAACCAAAATAGCTGTGATAGCCCAGTGGTGAGACCGTGCGACTCTCTAGAGACGATCATGGGTTCAAACCCCAGGCAGGCATGATGAGTTTTCCTATTAAAAAACTTATGTGTCTATTTGATAATTTGAATTTTTCATATACTTTTCGGTGAAGGAAAACATCGTGAGGAAACCTAGACATCTCTAGAGAATTCTTAGGATATGTATAACCTACCAATCCACATTGGAGCAACATGGTAGGTCTTAGCTCCAATCCTTCTCTCCAATAACAGCCTAGCAGTGGAATAGTAACAGACTGTTACATTACTTTTTACTTTAATATTAAACCAAAAAGAGGTGAATCACATTTGTGGTGTCATAAAATATGACTAAGGAAGTTGATGTTAGACGTTGACGTAAAATACCTAGCCAAATCATTTAACAACATGTTTCTAAAATGTTGTGCCAACCCCACTTAGAATGGGATAAGGACAGGACAATGAAGAACTTTGCATAAAATATGCAAAGTAGAAATGAACTTAGCTTTTGCTTAGCAAAGCATCAAAATATGGTAAAAGTTATAATAATTATTATACATGAATTGTTTATGGGTTTTAATGTAGAAGTTGTTATATAAAAAAAAAATTATTAATAATAATTTCAATGACTTAAAATTACTGTAAATAATAACAGATGCTTGTGCATACAATATTATAAGCTATGAAACATATTCAATTGAAATTTACGGGACTGAAGTCTATTGTATAAAAAAAATGTTTTGTTCTACAAAGCTGTTATATTAGGATAAAACATACATGTTATATTAATAAAATACATCATTATAAAAAATTACTTAAAGGTCAGCATTAAAAGCAATCAATGTCAACATTCACATGAGGCACTTGATAAGAAGTTAAGGAAAATATTTTAACATGCCAATGATAAGAATGATTCGTAATAAACTAGTATAAACAGATAATGAAGCTAAATGTATATTAAAATAAATGATTGTGGACAAAATTATCACAATTATTGTAATTTATAAGTGAAATATATTTAATGAAATACCCAAAGGAGTCATCATACAGCTGTTTGTGATCCTTGAACATTGACTTCCCTCATTGCTTGTAGCTGACATTTGATTAATTCTGTTGGACATAGTGTGAATGATGAGAAGAATGATGCAAGAAAACCAGCCGTTGCATTGCCCAGAGTTGAAAGTTGATCCACATTCTGAAACAGAAATATAAACACTAACACCATTTTAAATACAAATCATAACATTCCTCATATTGCTTAATTTATAATTTGGTATTTAATTTTATTACTTAATTGAGACTTAAGAGACGTATTTACCTACATGACTCACCAATGATAAGAAGCAAATTTTTATACATTAGATATGGTAATTATAGAAATCAGGCCTCTTATTGGTTCCAAACTATCTACATGTGCCCTGTAGGGGAAATACTTTGAATCATAGTCAATATAAAGCTATGAATAAAAACATTCTAATACTGACATTAGTATAGCTATGAATGTGCAAGAATTATTTATGATTTCCATTTCAAAAGAAGTACAATGAAATAAACTTCATTTTTTTCTATATTTTGTGTACCAACTAATTTTTCAGCGATAAATTATTAATAATAACATAAACATAAACATAGTTTTATGTGAGATCTATCACAGATAAGATCCCCCATAATCAAACAATTCCCTTTAATGCTATAGATAAAAAAGAATATTAGATTAACCCTTGGTGTTATTCTAACGTCAAATTATTGTCTTATCTAACTTAAAAGTATCAAAACACATTTTATAATTAGTACCTCAGTGCCAGTCATATGGCAAACAAATTTTTGGCAGTAACCGTAAGCTGCAAAGAGTACAGAATTCTCTGCAACATTTGCCAGTATTGCTGGTGTTGTACCTGCATATAGTCCTCTTATTACACCATCATTTCTAAAGGTTTGCTTAAGACAATCATACATCCCCCTATATAGATGAGGGAATGTTTGCATCTTTACTTTCACTGTATCTAGTGGTTGTCCAACATATACTACAGCTATGCCACCTTAAATATTATTTTAGTAAGTATTAGGTATTACAAGCAACATATTTTAAGTACTATATGTGTTGTTATTGAAATCACAATGTATATTTCACATATTGTGTTATATATATGCAGCCAAAAACATTAACAATTTAATTATTGGAGGAATTATTAAATATATATAACTACACAACTGAATTTCTATGAAATTATTTTTTATTATTATTAATAAAATTTTCAATAAGTAGTTATTTATAACAAAACAATTCATATTTGAATTTACTATTGGTAAGATATTGGAAATTATATTTATGTTACTTTTATTTTTTGAGTAAATAAATACCTAAAGATCCTGCAGTGAAATCTATAACACCATTTTTTATATTACCACCAGATCCAGACGAATGAGCCATTGTATTTTAATAGTTATGGTCTAAAACATACAAAAAAATATATAACATACATAAAAGATTATATCTTAACATAATATATATGAGTGCAAATAATATTTTGAAGTTTATCATTATTGATAACATAGAAATGTACTTACTTGCACTTAATATCATTAAATCACTGGTTAGATATAAGTTATTAAAAATAACACAAGATAAACTTGAATAAAACTGTAATACTAATACATGACTAATACCACTTTATAAAAATGACAAAGATCGTTGGTTAAGTATTAAGTTAAAATACGCGAATATGTACAGATATTGTGTATTTATAATCGCTGCACACTGATCAAGATAGACGATATTCAAGCAAAAACAAATTTTTGATCTCTTTCTAACTTATAGCAATAGTTCAAGTGAAACAAAGTTAGATATATTTTAAAACAAGATTAAACAACACACCCGAATGAACAGACTATATTATATACCCGAATGCTCATGCTATACTCTATACCCATCGGATTCAGTCAGTAGAATTTTTTGCTATGTTTTTTTTATATCTATACAGAGATAAATATTCATATGTTTTTTTCATACACTGCACATTCCTACATACTTATATTTAAATCCAAAATTTGTACGGAATTAAAGTTGTCATTTTTACGGAAAGCATAATCTTTACGACTCGTACGCACGAGCGTAAAAAATACATCGCATTGAAATTCCGCAATAGGCGTTATAGGGGTAAATGTTACGAAACAAATAAAAAGGGAGGGGGCTCTCGTAGAAAATAATTGCATCTTATATAGACGATACATATATTTATTAGTGGCGTGATCGGTTCTTGATTTCTATAAAGAAAATGTATGCAGCGATCGCCTCAAAAGTAGCACTGCGTGTCGTGTGGACCTTACTTTATGCTTTCAATTTTTCAACTGCCAATATTGACATTAGCCAAATTATTAGTTTTTAGTCCATGATAAGTGCATACTTGTCAAAGTCAAGAACTATTAAAATACGTTTACAAAGACAGGTATCGAACATTTTAATATAAAATGTGAAATAAATAATATATTATTTTATCTGCCGCATTGATAAATTCGCTTCAGTATCTTATTTTATCAAACTATTAGACTTTACATAGAGCATTTGTGATGAATACAATTTACAACGGCACTTGATGTTAATGCTCTGTAAATGCCCTCACTATGAATGAAGTACACGAAAACATGGTTGTTTTTCAGCGTTCCATAGTTTTAGAACCTTTAAATACACACACAACAATTTTGTAATTATGAATTAGTTATGATTTACATAAAGTTCATAAAAACCTGAAACTTTTGTTACACTTTATGAGATTTATGAATAACCTAGAGTTAATGTCAAGAAGTGTTCAGACAGTAGAGTTGTTATTAGAATTAAACATGAATTTAAGGCAAATTTAATGTTTTAAGTAAGTAGAATAAATCGTGTCATAATTTTTCTATATATTTTATTTGTTCTTTTGTAATAATCTTAGTTCATTTCTCAGAAAAATAATAAAAATTTTGACGTGTCGTTTTTTGAGTTTCGTGTTCGGCCGCCATGTTTGTCCTTTTATAATTTAGTGTTTCAGTTTAGTATTAGTACTACTGTTGTTAGGGATATATCTTATTTATGATAGTATTAAGTATTTCTGTCATTAATTTTAAACACCGGCAAATCATTTGTAAGTCATTATATGGCCAATGAAGCAAAATTTTAGACTCCAAATTAAACCTTTTATAGTATTCGCGTCTTTGTTTTCTAGGTGTTCAGAATGGTTGTTGGATCAGCCGCATATCCAGGGAGACAAGTGCTCCACAAAATGCAGCCCATGGGCATGACACCCCGCGAGTTGTCTGAATACGACGACATAGCTACAGCACTTATAGTGGATCCGTATCTTGGCATTACAACACACAAAATGAACATTCGTTATAGACCTTTAAAAGCAAATAAAGAAGAATTAAAAAATATAATCAAAGAATTTATACAAACTCAAGATTACAATAAGGCTTATTCCAAACTTGCTAGCGGCGAATGGATGCCAAGACATTTTAGTAAAAATAAACATCAGCAAAATAAATTAAGAGAACATGTTAGTGTCAGTTTGAATTTTACCTTCAATAAAATATTTCAATATTCTATATATATGATAATATCTTTTTGTTTTTCAGATTAACCGTTATCTTCGAATTTTTGATAAAAAAGCTGGATTTGCAATTGAACCATGTTATAGATATTCATTAGAAGGTCGTGTTGGTGCGAAAATTTCAACTACTAAAAAGTTTTTTAAACATGAAAGGATTGATTTTTTGGTTGGTTGTATTGCTGAGATGACTGAAGAAGAAGAAAAGCAGCTTCTTCATCCTGGAAAAAATGACTTTTCAGTTATGTATAGTTGTAGAAAAAATTGTGCTCAATTGTGGTTGGGGCCTGCTGCTTACATTAATCATGATTGTAGGCCTACATGTACTTTTGAAGCCACTGATCGTGGTAAGGCTTTTGTTCGTGTGTTGAGGGACATAGAAGTTGGAGAGGAAATTACTTGTTTTTATGGGGAGGATTTTTTTGGCAATGGTAATTGTTACTGTGAGTGTGAAACGTGTGAAAGACGTGGCAAAGGTGCTTTTTCTGTTCAAAATGCACATAATGATGAACAAGCAACAAGGTACAGATTTAGAGAAACAGATAATAGAATTAATAGGACTAAAGCCAAGCAAATTCAGAAATCTTTGAATGGTAAAAGTCCTGAAAAAACTCGAATTTCAAATAGACAGGTTTCTAATATAGTATCTCCACTTAGTATGAAAGAAATGAAACAAAAAGGTTTAACAAAATATGATGCAGAATTATTAATAGCTCAGGGATGTATTGCAGATGTTGTAGATGGTACGGTTAGTAAAGGAGCCCAGAGTAGCAGGGAGTCTTCTGCGTCAAGTCGTGGAGAACGTTTGCGTCGGCGAACAGATAGCAACCGCACACAAAATGGAACTTTGCCCACTGCCACAGCTCAAAGTAGAGCATTGCTTTCCCGTCGTTGTAGTGTCAGTAGTTCTCGTAGTAGTCGAGATTCACACACTGGTATAGTATTAAGAAGTCATAAACGTCTAACAGACAATTGTACTCAGTCCACTTGTTCAAAATCTAAAATTTCAACAAAACTAATTTCTGAAGGTAAGTTAAGTGAAGAACATGACATTATATCTAAAACAGAAAATGAAATTAGTTTAGAATCTAATAATTTTACTGCTGAAATTGCTCAGGATCCACCAACAGATTACTGTATATCAGAATCATCACAACTTGTTTCATGTAGTGAAAGAGAATTATTACCTACAGAAAACAAATGTGATACAAATGAATCTCTGCAAGAAATTACTGAATTGCCTTTATTAATTACAACAAACACAGGGACTTATAAATCAGATAATTTAAATACAAAAGACCAAGTTATAAAAAATGATAAGTGTGTAAGTGATGATGCATGTATAAAGAGTGAAAATTGTGACTTTAGAGAAAATGTTAATCCAAGTGAGTCTAACGATAGTAAACTAATTAAGCATCATAAAGTTGATGTTTCACATAGGACTGAAGAATCAAAAAAAGAATCTGAGTCTGGGCCTCCTTGGTTAGCAGATAATTCAAATAAGAGTAGTGAGTGTCCATGCACACCACCACGACGAGGCTTGAAGCTAACACTACGTGTAAAGCGCAGTCCAGTTGTAGAGGAAGTAATGGACTGTGGTGGTGCAGCTGAGACTCCCGAATATGAAGTTTTAAGATTAGAAGGTGTTGATCCAGAAACAGCTAGACGACTTAAAAAACGACGTCGGTCTAAAGAGCGACACCGCAAACATAGTCCCATCCGTCCTCTGCCTCCAATGAAACGCTTAAGATTAATTTTTGGTAATGAAAGTCGTACTATTGACTTACCCTCTGCTATATCAGCAGACTGACAGCCACAACAATGTTGTGGTTATGGTTCCACCGTTAATATTCAATTATTAGTTTAATTAATGTCACTGACTAGGATTATTTTTAACTAGTATTTATTTTTGTGACGTGAAGTTAAATTCAAGTATTGTGATAGATAACAAATTGTTTTAATTGATAAATTCATGAAAATATTTATTGAGAAATGAAATAAGTATGTTGTTATTTTATATAGTGACATAAAAATTATGCTTGAACAAAATCATGCTGATTTGCATTAATTATTTTTTAAGAATGTGTAATGTATTTAAGTATCTTTTTCTCAGCTTTAAATTTTTTTAATTGAAATGTTTTATATTTTCTACACAGACACATTCTATTCCATTCATTCTTAATTGTAAAGTAATGACACTGTACATTGTCTAATTAAAGATTTTCTAAGATACTTAGAGCATGTATATTGTTAATATGTATAGTTTAAAATGACAAGAGTTCTGTTAATTTAAAATGATTATAAAAATGTACTGCCGGAATTACTCTAAAATTAAGTAGTAAATTGTATGCAAAAATTACACCTGCACTAGTCTAAAAGTTATGAAAACAGGTATAAAGCTTTAACAAGACCCCACAAGTAGTCAATAATAACAAACATATCTGTCTTGTATATATCCATATAAAATACAGAGACAGTTGACTTCGTTTGGATTTAATTCTAGAAATTCCAATTTCGTGAGTTACATTCATAATAAAATTATAGATATGGTTATACACGTCATTTTCGCTACGGAAGTAACGATTTCAACTTACTGTTGATGTTAGCCATAGTGGCTTTCATAGGGTTAACGCTTGGGATATGGTACCAGCGACCTTATAAATAAGGATATAACTTTGGATGGTCTAAAATCAGGTCAGGCATAACCGAAAAAATGAGGTGAAACTATAACCGAATATAAATTATTACGATTATGAATATAATTCTGTATGAGATGGTCTTTTGGATCAATTTCGTAATATTTTTTTTATAATTTCATGAATGAGTGGTGGTAAAATGTAAAACAAATGTAGCAAAATTTTGTAAGCACTCATTTAGGTTATTAATATTTATGAGGCGTAATTCCGGCCTAATGAAAACATTTCATTTTTATTGTCCTGTATTTTGCGAAAATGAACAAATTTTAAACATTGTGCTCATGTGAAATATTAAAAATGTAAATGGTGCGCATCTGTTGTATAAGATCTATGTGACATGTCTTAACCTTAAAAAAAAAAGTAAAACCCCGTCGATTTATGTCGGTATCGGAAAAAGTCAAATGTCATCTTGTTGTTTCTTATGTTAATAGTGGAAATTTGGTCTCCAGTGTGCAAAGTAGAACTTAAAATAAATAACGCAGTTGTGATTATGTATGTTTTGTTTAGATGTGATCTTGTCTAATCGCGCGAAGCCTTAACCCACATTAACTTTTTCCTAAAAATATACATTTATTGCATTTTTTCCCCCATAGATATAGACTGATTAATAATTTACGTAAATTTGTTTAGTTCATATTTTATCAGTTGCATGTGTTACTGTTATTTATAAACCTTTTAAACATACATTCCATTGAATAATGGTAAAAGTTCTTTTGTTTTTCTCAAAGGTTATTTATATGTTTGAATACTCGTGTTGTTTACGAATTAAATCGATTTTCGATTGTTTACATTCGATGTTGTTTACGATTTAAATGTAAACATTAAATTGAAATATTAATATATTTATATCTTATATGAAGTTCGTGAAACCAGTTCCTAATTTACTTTCTTTTGTATCGCATCATGTAAACTTATTTTTCACGTTTTATTCTTTACAATCTGTAGATACAGGGATCTGTAGATACAAGGAGATCCTCTCAAGTCTCGCTAGTCTGAGAGAAAAATTAAGTATTAAGAATTGTCTGAGATGAAAACTATAGAATTGATTTTAATTTAAATACCGGCATAATAGTTTTATATATTTTGAAGATTTTGTAAAAATAAATGCGCATCATTTACGATGATCCTGTAAAATTAAATATTGTTGGTGATATATTTGTATGTAAAATATACTTAATTGCTAGTTTAAGACTAGCTTTTGTGATATTCCCGAACGGAATAGTGTATGTAAAAATCCAAGTTTGATGAAATAATTGCATCTTGTTATCAAGTTAGCTACTATGGAATATTTTCATTTAATTATGATAATAAAACGCCTCAACTCTTAACACTTTTATTTACATCAAAAATCTATCTTTTTTTGGATCAGATGTTATCACTGCCAACGCTTTGAAACTCGCTTTCTAGCGACGGTAGGTATTAATGTTTTTTTAAATAATTTAAATTTAGCGCTACATCGTCCTTTTTCTGTTACGCTTTGATATTTTTTTTATTTTAATCAAATCAAATACATGTATAGTCAAAGAAAATCGTATTATCAAGAAAATGTGGGCAGACATGGAAACCAGATACGAACCGAACTCGACAAAGACAGGGGGCATAATTTCGTTGTAAACGATAACACTCGTCATGCTATCAATTGAAAAACACTACTGGTTTCGCGTGTAAACTGATGACTACCACACCAAACGACTTGGAATTCCTTCTTTGATGTAATGGAACTGCCATTTTCAGCGTTTTCCCGCTGCGCATTAGGCGGGAACTACCATCGCCACATGGATGCTTGTTGAGAACACCGGATAACTTTAGGATGTGAGCAAAGACCTGTGGTATAGACTGTTTAATAACTCGTTACGTCTTATTGATCTAATATTGATAGTTATATCGCAGCTATTAATTTGGAATAGATATTGGTATTGTTTGTATTCATATAGTTTTGCAGCATTAAAATTTTTTTAAACTTTCTTGGTTTAAGAAAAAGAAAGAACTACCCTATTTCTATTTTCTCTATAATAAAATAAAAGCTTCTTTTGATATTCCAAGATGTGTGATGCCCGAACATACTGGACTTTTTTTTTATTTTTATGGAATGGGATGGCAAACAAGCATGCGGTTCATCTGAAGTAATCACCGCCGTCCACGACCTCTCGCGGAGCGACTGTTGCCGTTCTTTTAAATGATGGAATACACGTTTTTTGAAGGTACTTATGTCGTACTGATCCGGAAACGCTGCTGGAAGGGAGATCGTTCCATAAAATGGTGGTGCGCGGAATGAAATTATTTGAAAACCGTACTAGTGGATCGCCACGCATTCAGATAGTGAGGGTGATATTTTAACCTGTGACGTACAGTGCGGTTATGGAATTTGGCAACAGGAATCAGATCATATAGTTTAATCTAGGAATTATTTTTTTAAGTTACTCAATTAATGTAAAATAGTTTTTAAATGCTTTGATTTTATGGAATGGGTTAGTTTTTACACTTAATAATAGCAAAATACAGAAGATTCTTTTATGTACTTATTAATTAAAAACCAATTAAGTAAATTTCTATAAACTTTTATCTATTGACACTTTTAACTGCTTTATTAAATAGATGCATGAAATTTAAAAAGGAAATATAGCACATAGAACACTATGTAAAAAATTAATCTAACACAAGATGTACAAAATGTCTTTCAATATATATATAATATGTGAGTTTATATTGACCAACATTCATTTTAAAAAATAAAAATTATATATGTTTAATGTTTACTGTTTTTTTTGTTGAAATTAGTGTACAATAATTTATAAATTTCAACCTGCTTACAATTTTATTTAACAGCCAAATTAATAACAAAAACATTTTCTGAGCGAATTTATTATTATAACTTATGCTGTATGACATTAGTTCTCCTTAGATTCACAAAGAGATGTCTGCAGTAAGAGGCAGCTCGAGTATTTCTAATGACCATATCTGAAACAAAGCAGACAAAAGATACCTGTATATTAAATAGGTCTATAAGCTCTAACAGTATTTATTTAAAAAAATATATCATACTTCTGGAATTCCCACTCTCTGTTGTCTAGTGGACAGACTTGTCGAGTTTTAAGCCAACGGGAGATACAGTGAAAGTGGAATGCATGCTGAAATATAAAACAATGGGTAAATTAGTAAATTCCAATATAAAACTTGAAGTATTTTGTTGTAAAAGACTTCTAAGAAACTGTTGTAGTATCAGTTTTTCAGTATTTTTCTGATCATCTGTTAGAGAATACTACTTTATTTTTGCAACTATTTTATATTGTAATCTTATGTCAATTAAACATTAACATTAAATTCTTGCAATGTGATAAGGGTCAAATGACAGTTTTATTCAGAATAGTTTAAACTTACGTTACAAACTCCCCAAGCGACTGTGCATTCTTCACTCGTAGCCGATGCCTGGTTAGCTTGGCATTCTATACATAGGTCCATTATGTGGTTGCGACAAATAGCACAATTGTCTACCACAATATCTAAAATTAAAATTACTTATATTTATTAACCAAAAAAATTAAAAGTGAACCTAATTATTTGTCTTTAGTCTTTTCTTTGTTACTAAACAAAGAGTTTCAATCTCGTATTTAGGGTTATGCTTATATTAAATATTTGTTGTTTAACATACCCCAAGCCCATAACGCTACAGCATTCCACTGAGGACAAAAATAAGTAGATGAGGTTTAATCTTCTATTGCTTAATGATATATAAGCACAATGAGTAAGCGTAAACGAATACTTACCTTTTTAACTTCGAATCTTTTTTTGTCACCCTTGCCGCTACTGGAAGAAGCCATTTCTACTTCTTCTTCGTCAACGTCCATTGCCGAAGCCATTTTTATGAATACCCTACTTTATGAATATGAAATGTAAGTAATAACTACAATTTTTATGGTTTAATTTAAAGTAGCAGGATATTTCATGATGACAGCTGTGTTGACTACCACAGATTAATAACAAGGTATAGATGCCGTGGCTTCAAATACCAAATAATAAGATATCACTAGAATTGCTCTCTGAAATATTAAACAAAATTAAATTTATTTGAGATAAGGTTAAGATATCAGAAACATACAATATTTTCATAGATAGTTCAAGAAAATCACCTTATTTTTCAGTGAACTTGCTGATATTTACATGTATATATATTATATACTTACTTACTTTTTATTTGTATACTTTTACCAAACGATTAATCTATACTTATCATAAATATTGCAGCAATATAATTTATGTAGTTAGAAGTTTATGATTTAAATCTATGGTTTAAAAAAGAAAATTCGAAGTTTTCTTTAAAAAAAAACTAATTGTAGGTACCATGTAGGTAACCAAGACTTCGTTCGCAACAACTTACTGTTAAAAATCCTCAATATTTGCGATGCGTTTTTTGGGTCATTTTTTATTCTACATGTTTGCCCAGTAAGCTTCAGTTGGTTCATGATTTTAGCTTCAATGGCTTCATCATTTTAGTCGTAAACGTAACAGTTAAACGGACATTCGCATTAATAATAATAGTATGGATAGTTCTGTTTCAATATAAAATAAATTGACGGAAGTAATGCTGTTAATAGTAATGATAGTTCTTGATTTTCACAAATTATTAGTTTAGTAGAAGTCTTAAAAGAATTAATTTATTACATGCTTAACGCTTAAAAAATTGACGTCATGACTGGCATAAGTAACTGACGATAAACGCAACTATATAGGTTAATATATTAACATGGATCAAGTATTATATAAGATGTAGAATAAAAGATATATGTTTAAGAAACATGATAGTTTTTTAATTCAATTTCGTCCTCTGCAAAGTAAATCTCCTTTTTTCTTTTGTATGAGTTTTTCCATATTTCATAAAAGCAGACAGTTGCTTGAAATCTGTAGCACACTAAAAGCGGGACTGATACATGCGTTATCAAAGTCCATGCCCAAACTCCGTAGAACTCCATCTGAAAAACGATATACATGTAGAATATACAAAAAAAGTTCATTATATATATGTATTTAACTAAAAATAAATTATTTTATTACATGTGGTACTAGCAGATTTGGCCAGGCTATTTTGGCGTGGGTATTTTGGTTGCTTTTTATTATACTTAGCGTCACACTTTTTTAGTGTGACGCTAGCATAAATGTCCAAATAGTATGAACATTGAAATTACATATTATCTGCTATCATTAAAATATGAGGAAACTGAGTAAATAGTAACTATCGACATAATATAATAAATTTTGATATATAACATTAAATCAACCATACATATATATACACATTCAAGTACTTACACGTAAACATGTATTTATACAAATACACACACACGTTGAAACAATAATATAAGTTTGTATGGGAATATATTCAAAAAGAAATAAAAGGAACACATGTATCATATTTCTAAGTTTAATTGCCTATTTGTTAGTAGTTTATTGACAAATTTACTTGTGTTGGTGGATTCGCGGGGTACTCAGCAATACGGGTTCACACCTTGTGCAGGGGCCCTCGCTATTAGTGTATAATGAAATTTTATAAAAATAAAATTATTTTCATTTTCATTTTGATTAAAAAAGTATTGCTATATAATTAGTTTATATCAATGTCATTTACTTGTAGTGGATGAAACTCTGCGCGCGCGTTCTTCACGCGGTTCAGCAGCCAAAGAGCCAGGTTGCTCACAAGAAGGAACGTTATAAGTTGTCTTCCTGGACGCTCTTTGCTACCAGCGCAACGCCGAGACCACGCGTCCAAGACTAATAATGTCTGACAAGAGCTTTGTAGAACCGCACATATCGGGGCTATAATTCTGAAATATACAACAGACTGTAGTTATCTAGAAGTATTACTCATAATTATCTCATAGAATCAATTTTGTTAACTATTTAGTTAACTATGTACACTTTTTAAATAGGGATCAAAATTTTGTTTTTTTGTTATTGAATAAATTATAAATAGAGAAAAAGAAGATACCTTGTTGCAAATTTGCCTTCAGGTCCCTGTTGAATGAGGAAGCCGGCTCCAATAATTTGAAATAAATAATAAAGGTACACTCCACACTGTGTGAATAATAGTAGTGCGTGTTCTAAAGGCATGGTAGTGGAGGTATGGCTTAAACTTAATGAGCGCATCCGTTTGATACATATTGCAGATCCCATAGTCATTAGTACGAATAATATAGTTTCCCATGTATTCATCTAAAAACATATTGTCAATAAACATACTTACTAATACCATTATAGTGGTATGCTTACAAACCTTCAATAATTTATGTTTTGTTCCCGAAAAAAAAACCAGGATTATTTATTTTTTATGTATGTGTAACATTTACTTTACGGAGTCTTTAATTATAATTAAAATTGCCATAAACAACGATTCAACCATATAATAATATTATATAATAATAAATATATGGGACAATTACACACACGGTAGTGCGTCCCCAAGATACGTAACTTAATACTTGTGTTATGGGTGACCGACAACTGGTAAATATATACATATATAATTTTTTAATACATACTTAAATGCATATATAGTATATATCTAGGCTTGAAGAACCAACAAAGCATAATGCAAGGCCATTGTCACCTGCACCAACGGGCCAGTTTAATATATTATTTTTGTTACCTGAAGCAAAGCGAGTTCAACATGTTTCTCATTTTGGAAGAGTCCGTTAAACAACATAAGGCTAACAATGGTACCAGCCACAACTGCAACTCCCATGAAAAGGCCTTTATGAGCACTGCCACAGTCAACTGAGAAGTGGTTGTTGGATTTAACTCTTCCACAGCACTGCTTTTCTTCGAATTTCTGAGTTGTTCGCTGTGATTTCTATACCATGCAAATAATAACGTTTAAAGCAATTATTTCACTATGAAATATTGCACATCATTGTTGCGATTACACCGGCACACAAAAAAGTGGAAAGTGCAGTGGGTCGAAATATGTACCCACAGATCGGTACGGTTTTTTTGTCTGCCGGTGTTATTTTTATCGATAATAATGGTAATACAACCAATCGCTTCCAGTTCACCTAAGCGATCCACGATTCAAGTTGTATAATTTGAAGTCTTAAAAAGTAAAGGATTCAGTATAAACTGCACCCGGCCTGAATCCTTGGAGCACGGATTTGTTCGGGAAAAGACGTATTTCATGCAAATCTGTTAAACTGTTGGAGCGCAAAAGCAATAAAAACAAACACACATTAAGATTTTTTTACATTTATAATATTAGTACGATATAAAACTTGCACACACGAAAAAATATTTTGCAGTATGCAGTTTCAATTCTGGACATAAGCACCTATGACATTTTTACCGATAAAATTTTTAACCTTTATAGTTATCTATGGAATTTATATTTATCAAATTATTGATAAATATTATTAAATGTTTTCAGTTCAGAGGAAGTGAGTAGTTGTAAGAAAAAAAAAATTACCGATCCAGGCACGGTGCAAATATCATTCCATATAACGACTATTATTACGGAGCAGAGTAAGCTGTATTCAACACCGCAAGGTCTCAAATATGGATTCATGGTTCTAATTAGTGGCGTTATCATGTCCGAGACATTGCAACTCCAAGCTTCTATCTTAGCTGTTATGTTTCCATGAATTATTGCACTGCTATTCACGACATTTCCATTTATATAGTCCTCTAGTGAAGTTTTGTTTACTGTTTCTTCTGTTATTACTAGTTTAGATGGACCACTTATATTTGTATATCTTAGTAGAGCTGGTCGATCATATGCTACGGCGACAATATCGTCCCTTGTTTCTTGAATAATTACGTTCAGCCACTCACATACGTTAGTGGCTATAAGATGCATCAAACCGAATCTGTCTAAAACCACACCTCGCATTGGGTCTAGCACCTGAAAATTAAAAAAAATTAATGTGAAAGCCTTTGTAAAACCTGTCAAGTTGCCATTGTTTTCACAAATATATGTATAATGGATTATTAATGCTACATAATTTCAGTGTTATTATTATATTTCATTCAAGTAGCGATGGTTAAACGAAAGCGCGAAAACAAAGGTTTGGGGTTCAAATCCCAGGAATTAGGATCGATAAAACTTTATCGATCATTTTGGTTTTTAATGCGGTTAGCCAACATATACGTTACATAATTCTTAAGATCGCTTTTTTAAACTAGTTATTTAGTAGATAAAGTGAAATGATAATTTTTGAAGAAATGAAAAAAAAAATCATTTTACAAATGAATCGGAAGAATATAAATTATAAATTACACATTGTGATGCTCAATGGGGATTAGCAGCGAACGCGTTAAATGTATTTAAATCTTGAGACCGGAGACTTCAGAGGGTTAGTTAAAATTATAAAATACCAACATTTTGTAGCAATTAATTCTTACACAATTATATTCAATGCAAGAGATATAATTACAACGAAAATATTAAACTTACATCCGTGTACGAGAAGATAAAAATAGTCTGTGCAACCATAAAGAAAATCCGAAGTGCGGGTTTAAGGGCGACAATAATCAACCGACAATCACCGGAGAGATCAAAGTACTCTCCAAACTGTAAACAGGAATAAATAATGGAGCCTACACTGAACCCCGCGACTCCCATGTGCAAGTAAAAACTGCCATAACGTGTCCGTTTTATATTATCTGCAAAGAAACCGCTTGCATTAGGACATAGCCACCTAAAAATTAATCATTTACAATACACAAGTTGTCTGACAAACAGAATACACATATGTATAACTTCTAAGCCAAATTATCATAACAATCATTGAAGCTATTCTTTAGCATTTATTCATGGTATTTGTATCTCAAAGTAGGCGCTAGTAAGTGATTTATAAAATTTGTTGTTATTCGCTGAGATCTATAATATAAAATACAAAAATATTATTATGCTGTAATCTGCGATTGGAGTAAATCTATCTATCGCTAAATACAGAATAGATAAGTAAATTTCAAATAAACAAGTAGTAAACGGGATACATTCTATGTTTTGGTATTACAAAGATTTACTTTACTTGCTGGTAAAAGCGGTATAGAAAAATAATATTCTTATTACTTTTTTAGACGATTTATGTTGCCTAAACTGCTATTACTGCAATATAAAACTAATGAACAAAAGCTATAAAATAACAATTGCTTACTTAATTTCTGCGTCTTCAATTTATTAATGAAATGACTACTCAAATTAAGATATCGAAAATTCTTACCATGTTTACTCATTTTGGCTATTCGCAGGTGATAAAAAGTGTATGCCAGGAAAAGCATACTTACTACGTAGAGATACATAGTGAATATCTGTAACAAATGCAAATAAAATGCGTGCGTCGAAACGTTGATACGCTTCATCAATTATTCAGTTTAATAATATACTTACATCAGATGTTATATTCGTGTAAAGTTCATTTTGTATTGTGCTCGTCACGGGTAATGCTAAGCCTAAAACTATTAATAATTTTGCGTAAAATGCTGACAAGACTACCGTCATGGATTCACTGTAACAATATGAGATATTGTATTAATTTGTTTATTGTTTAATATTGCGGTCATTGGAAATTAATTTATTTCCTTAATATAACTTGGAATTAATTTCTATGTGCCATAAATCAAGTATTAATAATTACAAAATGTATGTGAAATACTATGTTTGTGCTAATATTAATGCCTAATATATTTAAGCATTACTTTTTAAAGCGTCATTTTTAGTATTTGTATGTTGTTAAGTTAGGAATGATTTGTTTTCTTGTAATTTAAAGTAAATTTTTGATCCAAATTGTTGTATATTTGATGTTAGCAAATAAATAAATATTGTTCTGAACACTTCTTTATAGTTTGGTAGAGATCATCAGCTATTTGTGGGTGAAATTAAAAAATTAAAGGTAAAACGTTACATGAGTAAATCGCTGTTCTTTTTTTGGGTCATTTTTAACTGATCAGAAAAGTGTAATTTTATCAAAGTGAGAGTTTTTAACAGGCGGCACTATCACAGATTTGAACATATTAGTTAAAATTGCACCAAATTTGAGATTACTTACTCGCCATGTGATAGCTGTTTCCTCGCTTGAGGAATAGATATACGGTCCATACTAGTGCTTGTGCTACATGGCAGTACAACACTCAGTCGTGGCAGTGAATGGGGAGGATGCTCTCTGAAATAAAATTTGACAGTCTAAAACAGAGATATTGAATGATGTTGAAATTAGTTTCTTTTAAGTGCAGATTATTTTAAGTGATGTTGAAAGATTGATTAGTTTCTGAGAAAACGGACAGATAAAGCTCAGGAAAAGTCTGTTATGTCCACCCATTGGCGTTCACACACTTTAGCGCAGACTTATTGGTACGAATGCTTTATGTTTAGTGTGGATTTGAGAATAATATTTTCTCTCACCATTAATACGTGACAAATAGTAAACATAAATTAAATTCAAACGGATAAGTAAAAGTATTAGTCGGGGCTCAAATGCTTGATCGAAAAAAGTTTAGATACAATTTTTTAGCCATAATTATTTAAAAAATTTATAAAGGAATGTTTCTTCTAACTGCATGAAGTTTTTTTTAAATCTTTGTAGTAGTTAGTTATTCATTCGTACTACAATGTTATAAATGCGAAGGTCTAGCTGTTTGTTTGTGTGTTTCTCTGTTACGCTAACGGCTAATCCTCAAGACCAATATTGACGAAATTTGGCTCTATTAGAGATTATAGACCGAGGTAACGAATAGAAATAAAAATAATGTTTTTATTTTGAAAACGCATTTTGCATCATTGGTATTTAAACACTAAGTTGATACTTAAGTTGAAGCGAAATCGCTGGTACAGAATGTTATTATCTGTATTAATTATAATATAATCCATAGTCAGCAGTAAACTATTATATTATTATTTTTTATAAATAAAAAAGAAATATTAATTTTATCGCTTATATTAAATTAATTCGAAAATTGCATTATAAATATTTTAACCAGTACATTGGTTAATGACGTTAGGCTTGTTAAAAGTCCGTATCATGGACGCTAACAATTTTATCGTTCACCGTTCGCGTGTAATCTTATTTGTGGTTTAATTTTTATATATTATCATGAATTATTGCCAGAATATTTTTATCAACTTTTATTGTAATTCAATTATCTGTGTATTAGAGCTAATTGCATAAATAGATGGTATTTTCAGTCTAAATAAAAGTTTATAATAATTATATCGACTGATATAATTATTATAATATAAATTCCATAGACAAAAAACCAATCACTAAATAACAATAAAACAAATAAGCTATAGTTATTTAATAAATCTAAAGTAATTTCTTCAGATAATATAATGTTTTCGTTATAATTGATATTTATTCATTGTGTTTTTGAATTTTATTGAATTATAAAACAAATAACAAATTTAAGAAAAGTTTTATTATGTATGACAAGCTGTTAACTAGCTTACAAGCAAAATGTGCCGCAATAATCCTACAACGTATTATTTATAGAAGAATAATATTCTGTAATAACTTACAATTGAGTATTCATTGAAAAGTTTATTTTTTTATTGGCATTTAGCTAAAAATGAATTATAAAATCTCTAATGGCTCATAAGTAACGTAATTCAAATAAATAAAATCCATTGTAGTTTCTATGTAATTTTACAGAATTGTTTTGTTTCAGTCCGCGCTTATCAGCAAATAGTGCATTAACGAAGCGCCCTCACCTTTCATCTTCAGGCACTGCGACTAGAGGCTCAGATTTCTCGCGCCAGTCCTTTACTCCGATATGATTGGATTTCTCTTTATTTTTAGACATGCTGTACCTCATATATTTCCACTTCAAATACACCACCACATCACAATTTATTTCATTTACACCAACAAGCCTTTATCGTCATTACCGTCGTCGTGTTTGATGTGAGGCAACTTAATTTAAATAAGCTAAACGAAATTCTTGGTGTTGTTAATACTTGTAGTGTTAATAACGAACTGTATTCAATTCCAAGGAGGCGTTTGTGTGACGACACATCTTACACATGTGTGTGTAAAGAATAAGTAATTGACAATAATTTGTAATAAGGCTAGGTGGCTTAAGATTATATATTAAATATATTTTCGAAGCATTCTCAACGTTAAGAACATATTGGCTAAAATATATCCATCATTGTTATAGTAAAATATTGCCATCGTACAAAGTTGTTTTGTCTAATTTTTCGATTGCTATAGCTTTGATAAAAGAGGGACGCAAAGAAGGGAAGTGTCTCGATTGTTTTTCTTAAACTAAACGAATAATAACTTACAAAGATTGTGATAAGATATAAGACAAAAGTTTCAAACTGAAATTTTTAGTTTAGCGTATGATGAACAGTTACACTACTTTTACTTTTGCTATTTTTGTAAATTCCTTCATAAATATACGTAAAGAAATAGAGCGGGGGCCTGTTGCTTTCTTATTGCAGAACAAAGACTATCCTCCAGATGATGAGTAGGTTATGTATTCTATTTTATGAATTCTCTAGGGTTATGCGCAGGTTTCATTACGATGTTTTACATGATAGAATGTAGATGAAAGATGAATTCATGAAATAAGAAAACTTTTTTTTGGAAAACATTAATTGCCAAGGCAAAAACCCGTATAGTAAAGGTGACATGCTTACACCGTTGGTACATCATGGCGTTGAAAATGTATCAACCATTAACCAATAGAATTGTTCTAAATATATCTGTTCATTTCATTTTAATTCGACGGTTTAGTGATAGTACTTTTTTTGTACCAAATTAATATAATTTTAGTAATGTTGCAGGATATATATCTCCGTGCGTCTAGTCTATAAGTCGCGTTAACTCTATTTGCTCTGGTCTGTAGGCTAGATGTCCTTACGGATAAATAATTAGCATCGGCAGTGTCACTTTCAGACGGCCCTCCTAACGAGATGGCGTGCCCCGTTCCCCCTCTTCTTCCTATCTTCAACATTACGGGTTAATTAGACGACTATATCTAAAGATTCTGACTTAGCGATTTACCTATCTAGGCCAGGGTAGGCGAACCTTTTTCCATCAACGTGCCACTTTTTTAAACATTTGCTTACTGTAGTTAAATTTTTTACTTTGTGATTATTGAGAAACGAAACTCGCGTTTGGTCTCTAAAAATACCGACTTAACTTTATTTTTTGAGTGCATTATGAATTTCATGATTGATGACGTGACCAAAATATTGTGTCACGTGCTATCAATGGTACTCAAGACATTGGTTTCCCATCTCTTGTCCAAGGTTATTTAACGAAAAAAAATATACTATATTCCTTCTACATATAAATTCTCAATTTTTTACAGATTACATGTTTGCGTGTGACTTTATTTTTCTATGATAAGTTAAAGGGTTGCTTTTACAGTTTACAGTTACAAATAGTTGTGGAGTCTATCTCCTGATGATGCTTCGGTTGCGGGGCGAGACGATTGTTGAGTTTGTGATATTAAACGTGTGTAGTGTTTGTGTATTGTGGTGGAAGTGTTGGAGGTTTGTGGATGTGTTTTTACGAATCCTACATGTACCGGGTATGACACAACGGATAGTCCACTATACATTTAGCATTATACATATTTTCTATTTACTTTATTACGGGTTATAGCAAAATAATTTTATTATTACTTTTGTATTATGGATCTCCGCCAAATAACGCCTAATTCTATAAAAAGAGAGGGACAGTTAAATAGTAACATATACATATCATGTTCAGATTAATTTGTGGATACAATTGGATTGATATTCGGAACAATCGATATATTTCTTTCTTAATAATTTAAAATCTATTTAGGATTTCGTGTTTCTCGGTAATATTAGTGTCGGACCTAAGGACGCAAAATAAGTTACTTTCTAAGTTTTTCATTTTTTTTCATTCTCGTTTATTTTCGTTCATTCTCGCTTTTCGTTCTATAGAGATTGGAAGATTCACTCACACTATTAGAGATATGGAGAGATGATTTGAAGTCTAGATTAACGACGCTGGTATATTACGAAGAAAAAGGTTACCCATACCTTTCTTTGGAAATACAAAAATTATATTACTCTTTGATTGGAACGCGTATGATGATCAATAGTAATTATCACTTAAGGACATAAGTTTTTTATATAAATTTTGAAACACCCTGGGGCTTAAGTCCGTGAACCTGTAGTAATGATAACTTGCTCTCACCGATTTTAATCTTCGTATCTATTGTTAGTACGGGAGCACACAGCGATTTCCAGCTATTTCTAATTGTCGGATAAGTTTGAAACAGTACAAATGTTAGAAAGCCTCGTCACTACACAATGTTATGCTATTGAAGTTTGAAAACTATTGCAGACTATTAAAGTATTTGATAGCGGAACTTGCTACGGCTAATTCTTATGTAATATGTTATATCTATGCTTATTATACATGCATAAAGTCTCCATAAGTTGTCTCTCTGTGTGTGATCGATTTCCTCAAAATTTACTTACAGATTTTGGTACGGTTTTTACTAAAAGGTAGTGCAATTCATTAACGTTTTATGTAAATTGTGTTGAAAAGGTCGCGCGGTTGTAAAAAAACTCGCCTGCTGGGAGGTTTAGTCGAGTGCGCCGCGTTAACCAACAGATACCTATACACTAAGGTAATATACTAGAAAATTGAGATCTGTAAAAATACTTCAAAAAGATCCATCTAAAAATCTCCTATGGTTATTACACTCATTATAAAACAAAAGATTCTCAAAAAACTTCCACACCGGTGGAGCTGCGGATTGGATTTGGAAAATCCGTGATGGACGAACAGTACCGAGCACGGAATTGCCAAAAGTCACTGAGTTAAAAAAAGTCGTAACTAAATCTGCGTACCTACAAAAATACATATGATTATGTGATATGATGTGTGACCCACTGATCTGCTACACCGATCGGAGTAGCATGGTGGGCCTAAGCTCTACTGCTATTCTAATAAAATGATAAAGATAATATAAAAGAGTGTTTCAATAATCGATTAGGTTTTTGTAATAAAAAAGTAACTTACTTCAGCTTATATTCTGCAAAACAAAGTCATTAGACAAGTTAAAAACTTTATTAGGAACTGATAAAAAGATTCAATCCGAGGGAAAGATTGTTTCAGTGTTTTATATGTTAGGAAATTGTTTAATAACTGAATTAGGAAATTCATTTCATACTTACTCATCTCCATATAAAACAACTCATATTACGTCATTGTGTATGAACTTTTTGTTTTGTTTGTTTATGATTAATTAAAGTAGGAGGTTAAATTAGTCATGAATTTATAACAAAAAACCGAATGTACTCATCTTGAAAAAAATTCTTATGTTGACGATGTCACATACAAAGTATTGAATAAGGAAGGCTCGAAAATAGTTTGAACCATTCACTTCAGAAAAATACAAATCACAATTATATACATCCATTAATCCTGCCGTTTAAAATCGAATGAATTTTCTATTACTTACTATATGGAAGCCAATTATGACACATATCGTACCCGCGATTTGCGTGCGACTTAATGTTAAAATACCCTCTAATACAGAATTTGTGTTTAAATTAATAAAATGGGATTTTATTCGTCATACATGTTAGAGGGGTATATAAGCTTCAATTGTAACAACTTATATTTTTATTTCTAGAGCGGATGAACCGTGAAAGTGTAACAGAGACATAATTGCGTATTATTTATTATATTAAGAAGCTAAAGCGATAGTAATATAATTTAGAGAACTGTACAGAAGTTATGAATTATTTCGCCACAATCCGCGTTTGTTCAGAGAATCTATGTAGTTAAGGCACCGTTCATATACTTTATATATGTCGGACCAGTCACCACATTATCACAAAACTCCGTCACCAGCACCCACAAGCACTACACACACGCACTACGACAATGTCTACGATAGTTTCGCCCCGTGACGGAGCATCATCATCAGGATTATAGACTACTATAAAATCGTAATGCATTACGAAACGATCGTAACTTCATAACTTCTGTACTCTGGAATTGCAAAAACTCACGCCTGCTTCTAGAAATTATTTTGAGAACTATAATTGGATTTTTGAAAAATGTTAACAAGAAGTCACTATATTCAAAATGGTTAAAATATAGTGTTCACTAGGTTAACACCAGTTTTAAGATCTAGTTATAAACATAACTACATTCAAAATTATTAAAAGGTACCAACCGTCCATGTCGAATCTTCCGTTCTAAACTAGTGCTAATCTGCCGAAGTGGATGGTAATGGTGATGGGGTCCGTGTTCGTAAACTGTGGAAGCTGAAGGCTTGCTGTCTTTTACGTCTCTTGTCCTGTAAAATATTAAATAGTTTGACTGTGCAATTTAGGGTACTCGTACGATCAACCATGTCTTGGCCTATGGTGCAGGGGTGCAATGCACTCAGGCGCCTCCTGTTGGAGGACGGAGCGCCAATGATGGTCAAATCTTGATGTACTCATTGATAACTTTATTGAGGCGTCCCAAAGTTATAATTTTATTTCCACGATTTTTGTATTTTTCAAGCGCTGTATTTTTTACATGTATTTGTAAAAATATGAACATTTGGAAAACAAGTATTTTAAAAATCTTTTTGCTTTGGAGACGCTGCTTGTACCCGGGTGCCTGTTGTGCTTAAGATGGGCCGGAATACGAAAGAAATTAATTAATTCTATACATATTTTTTTCTGTTTTCTTCTATTCTTGTATGTATATAATATGGTTATATAATTGGTTTGCCACGGTAAAATTTAATAATTTTTAAATAAAAACATAAAGAAAAAACAGTTTGGTATTATTTGAAATTACTATGACAAAAGTGTTTTCTATTTACTTATTATATTATACTGAACTGAATATAATTATATAAAAAACAAATCCACTTACGTACCACTGTTCTATATAATCGTCCATTTTGTTTAATATTGTTGTCGAATCAGCGCGTGTGGTATTTGCAGGATCAGGGTTTACTTTACTTTTCGGTCTCTTTTGCTTTTTGTCGCTGATCTGCATTTTCGGCGTCCACAAAGTAATACAAAATGATTATCATGAGTATCTAAGTATAGTTTATCCAATTCTGCGAGATAAGATATCTCACGTTATTGAGGTCTCAAGAAATCTATGATAATATTGGCGGCGCAATCTGCTACTGATTATTTTGAGGCTCATTTACGGCGTGTCGTCATTGAGATTCTGCACACATTTTTCTAGTACTTATCTAAACGTCATCAAAATTCATGACTCTTGGTAAGATGACGCATTGGCTTTAAATGTTGAGTAACAGATTTTGTTTGTTCAGTCTGCTAGTAAATGGAAAATTTAGCATTCAGATCATAGAATTTTGTTACAGAGATATAATATTGGTTTCCCCTTTTCGTGGTCAATATATTGATGCAATTATATAGTCGTAGAGTAAACGCAAACAATTAGCAAGTATTGTTGTTAGTTGTTGGTCGTGACAAAGGGTGGCATTCGATGCGTTAAATGCTTCATCACGTTCGACGGAAATTTGACCAAACAATTTCAAACTCCACAATTATTTATTTTATTTTCTTGGCAGATATGTTTATTGTAAAATTATATTTATATAAGTGAAACTTGAACTTGAAGAAGTGAGCTGCGTATTCTGCATGTGATTTCGATATGAAATATGATCTTTATATTTAAATATTATTTCTTACTCTTTCACGGCTACTCTGTTAGAGCACTATAGATGAAATGGGTACAATTGAAGCATATATACTGGGCTCTATGTAGTAGGAAAAAACCCGGCTTACCTTCGGGAATAGGAAAAATTAATAAAGTATATAATTGGGCGTATTTTTGAAGGGTATTTTACCACTAATGTCAACGCAAACGCAACAACCAAGGTTTTGAAGTTTAAAAACCTCAGTAATTTCAAGACCGTTAGACTAGTGAAATATAATATTTCTTTTAAGCTGTAGCTAATAATAATATAAAAGATTCTCGTATCTATTGTCGATTAGATTATTGTCTAATTTGATTATTTATTTCGAAAGGTTAATAAATAAAATAAATCTTAGATCTCAATCTCCGTTTAATGATCACTTATTATAATTGTTACAATTATATATTTAAGTAAATTGGTTTATTCTTAAAGCTGTTTTTCCAAACTTCGAAGAGGCAAATAGTAGAATGAAATCGGTAGAAGATAGCGAGAGGCATAGAGACGTGCGTGATGATAGTCCAAGCCCAAGGTCCATAAAAAGCAAGATGAGCTGGTCGAAACTCGGCACGATTCTATGTAAAACGAAAAAGTCAACAATTAAATAGGGTTATAATTATGGTATGGCATAATATTATTTCCTATTTTAGTTTTATCGAACATAACGTAAACGTTTATCCTTCCTATATCAATATAATTTAGTAAGAATGATTTTTTATTGTCTTCTTATTCTTTTAATTCAAGCGATAAGTATCCACTGCTATACATAGGTCGTTCTGGGCTTGATCTTTATACTACATGATCTCGTGCCGGTTGGTTCCAACGGCTTCCATAAAGCCTTTTGAGATCGTCGTTCTACTTCGTACCAGTGCTACTTTTTCTGGTGCAGGCCGGCCATCCCAACACCTAAGGACCCAGCCGTCAACAGTTTTCCATACCCACACAGCATCCCCACACGCCGAGCTATATCAGAAATTGTAGTTCTTGTAAGAATCTCCTGATTCTTGATTTAGTCGGGTTTCTCTTAACTTCTTAAAGCTTGGATTTAGCGACTGCACTCTTTCTCATAGTTGGATTTACGTAGTTGGACCATATGTCTTAGGTATATGTGAAGAACATATTTTTATCATATGAAAATTATGCATTATCATAGCAGAAAATTACATTCACTGAATAAAATATTAGTATATATATATAGTTTTGAAGTCAGACGATATAAAAACTTACTTTCTCCAGCGTGTTGATAGCCCACATAGCCATATTTGCCACAAGAAGAAAGGTGACTAACTGCCGCCCTGGTTTCTTTCTTCTTTGCTCTGAGGTGCTACTACGACGCCACCATGCGTCTATTATGAAAAGAGACTGCAAGATTGTCTGTAAATACGAAATTTATCTTTGATGGTAAATCTGGATTATATATTAAAGACAGAGTTCCAGGTCATCCTACGATCACGTGTCACGTCTTGCAAGTAAAAGGAATTATGGGTGAAAATTTAAGTACCTGATTTAAAGATAGGAACTCGGAAAAGAACCCGGTAAGACCGGCTCCATTGCTGTTATGCATCGTGTGGTGACACCCGATAAGGCTGAACATACAGTATACGAACATTCCTGATTGCGCAAGGATTAATAATGACGTGTCTAAACCTAGAACGGCTGAAACAAAATACCATGTTTTAAGCAATAAATTGTAACATATTTGTATTAAAAAATATATTAGGTTAGTTGTAGAAATACAATGTAAAAATTTACCTTGAGTTTTTCTTTTATACGGTAATACCCTCATTTGTTTTAAAGCGGTTGCAGAGGCTAGTATACTTAACGTGTACAGTATTAATTCGCATATATTAACTTGGAATATAGCATCCTGAAAAATATAAGTATAATCATAATTTTGTACACAACCTAATTAAACAATGTTTTAAAACACTTTTCCCTTACATTAACTGTGTTCGGGTTGTGCGCGAGTACGAAGAACATGATTAATGATATGATAGTGAGAACAATAAGAAGTATTCCAGCAAAAAGGCCTCTATGTGCGTGTGAACAATCTACTGAGAAATGATGTAGTGCCATTCGACTACCGTGAGGTGAACTAACACCGAGCATCCCAGCTGAAAAATACACAAAATGTTTAAAGTCTATATTTCTTTTACAAGATTTTTCAAAACTTGATTGCTTTTTTATTGTTACTTTAAAGTCATTATTTAAGCTGGCAACATTTATATTAATATCAATTTCTAAAAAGTATCAGACGACAGAAACATTGATGATTTGAGATTGTAAATTGAGTTTTAAGATGATTAGGATTCGTACTAATAAGTAAAAGTCATTTAATACCTGTGTCTTTCTTCTAAGGTCGTTACATCTAAATAAAAAACTTACCAAATTGTTGTAAAATTTTCTCGGGCGTTACCGAATTATTACGGGATTTGTTTTTTGGGTAGATAAATTTCTTCTCAAAATCTTCGGGCGTACATTTAACCTGATAATATCAAAGAAATAATTAAATAATGCTCCGGAAAGTATTAAATTCAATAAAGTAAATGAAACTATTTCTACCTCTTTCCACATTTCATATAAAATGACAGCACAAATAAGTGAATATTCAATAGTACACGGAAAGAGAAATGGAGATGCATTTTGTACTAGCGCTCCCATAATGTTCGATCGTCGACAAGGCATCATATCTGTTCCATTATGACTATCGTTAGATGTTGCAAACATTGAATGTTCCAGATGGTTTATTTCATGTTTTGTTTCTTCAACAAGAACGTACAGCCACTCGCACAGATTTGTTGCAATCATATGCATAAATCCAAATCTTTGTATCATTTTGTAGCTTCCCATTTCAATGTCTTTGTTGGTCAGAAAAATGAATTGCATTTGTGCGAGTGTCAACGCCATGCGTAATGCCGGAGTTAGCGCGGAAAGAACGGACCGACATCGATCTGACATTTCAAAGTATTCTCCGAACTCTAAACCACTATATACCATTGACCCTATACCGAACGCTAAAAAAAGATAATATGTCAATGCCTTTAGCCAATAATAATGAATAACGAATTGATGGCTATACGCCGTGTGGTATCCGGCAGAATAGAATAGACCACCCTCCGTTCTTACCGAGGTGTCGTAAGAGGCGACTAAGGTAAGTTGACGTCAGGCAGGCGGCCGGTCGTAAAATACTTAGCCAAATCATGTGACAACATGTTTGTAACATGTTGTGCCGACCCCACTTAGAGTGGGATAAGGGCAGGAGAATGATGATGAACGAATTGATAGCTATGTTCTATAAATAACACACACAATACCTATAGCACCGAGCCTTAAATAAAAGCTTCCATAACGAGATATTGTTTCTTTTTTTTCTTTCAATTTTTCACTAGGCGTTGCTTTTCCCGTACCGTTTTTATCCTCTTTATCTACATCTGAAAATTCAAAAATATTTTGTCTAATTACACTTTTTAACGATCATTAAAGCGTATACATTAAATATTATTACAAATGAAAGACTGAAAACATTAGTTGAATACTAACTAAAGAAGGCAATATACTTTGCAGCGGTAATTATGCAAATAAGATGTGATTTTAATGTTTCATTTTGTTACGGACATGCCACTAATTACTGAGGCTAGCGATTTTTGTTATTTTAGTAATCTTAAGACAAATTCAATTGCTTAGTTGACATATCCTTACCTCGGCTATTAATTATCATGTTAAATGCTTTTTCTCGGACCAAATTAGCATATTGGAATATCACAAATATGAGTGACACTAAGTATAGATACATGTAAAACCCCTGTAAAAGATATTTAACTCATTTAAAGTCATATTTAAAACATTCTTTATTCAAAATAATATATCGCTCATGGGCTGCAATAGTGGCACAACTCAAAAAATCATTTTTTGAGGTAAATGGGTTTTAAGTTTTCATTGGGAAGGAAAAAATACTTTAATGAAAAAATACTATTGAATTTTGAATTCTGCCGGTATTGTTGCTGAAACGAATTTGTATTTAACATTTACACATTTGTGTTTTTGACTTGAACCACTATTGCATCCCATGACCGATATATTTTAAAATGTTATATACGTAGTATTTTATACACATGATATCGCAGACTTTTTGTAGCCTTATTTATTCCTACTATTTACTGTTTTCTTATATGTAAAACAACGATAAGACAGCGTGTTCGATAAGAGCTCACAGGCTGGTTGACCTATTTTCCCAAATTTTCAACAATTATCGTCATATTTCAACTTATTTAAACAAAACTTGAACAAATTATACTTAGCGAAAAATTTGTTAAGGTATTGCTTTCCTGCTCGGAAGTTTGTTTTGGAAATTGTGGCTATTTGTGAAAAACATTTAAAATTGCGTTTACGATTTTTGTAAACCGTGAACAGATAAATAGAGTTGGCTGGGGCCTATTTTATAAGGATATTTAAATTAGTCATCACAACACTTAAAGTTTTCTTATTTCTTTTTACCTGATAATAAGCGTCTGGTACGCCATTGGCAATAACTTCAGTTACAGGAAACGCCAGTCCAAGTACTACCAGTAGTTTACAGTATAGAGCAGATAATGCTTTGCTTAATGCTTCACTAAAAATAAATTGGGAGATTAGCAGTCACGTTCTTATAATTAGGAAAACATAAACGTTGTTAACGTCGTAATATTCGGAAAAATAACCAAATGTTTCCTGATATAACGTTACCGAAATTAATATTAATTAAACGAAAAGATGTAAACATATCGCCCCATTCAAAGAATAAAGTTACATGTCATATGTATATATATATCATGTGTAACTTTATTCTTCAGATGGGGCGATATATTATAAAATAGAACAATAAATACCATTTGCACCATACGAGAGAGTGTTATTGAGCAGGTATTTGTTAGATTAATTTAAACTACGGTTTTGGTTTTTCAATGAAATGATTCCTCATTTGGACTCCCATCACTTTAAAAAAATTGTAACTTTTGTGAGTTTTATATGTTTTTACATGAAATGTGTAGACGGTGATTTATTTTAAATTAATGACTTTTCTTCACGTAAAAATTCTTGCAGCTACTGTATTTATTTGATAACAGTATTCCTTTTGCATGAAAGACATGGCAGATAATGCTTGTGGTTTGCTGACAGTGTTGAACTTGTAACCGAGCCGAAAAGGTTTACGTCGTGTACACTTGCGCATCTGTCAAGCGTGTTGACAAGTGTCTATATGATTTATCTTTTAAAAATTCTTGTTTCAAAGGTGTTAATTTTGTATACATATAAATTAAAATTTAATGATTATTTACCGGATTCGGTATGATTATAAAAGTTTAGATGTAATCGATAATTACAACAAATTTATTAAAATGACTCAAATATCAGGTACCTGTGAAATATTAAATGTTACAATATGTTATAAAATATCTTAATTCAATGAAACACGATAAAGGTTAATCTATGATTAGTTTTCATTACCTTTTCATATTTTCTATACGGATTATGGGCCTATCTCATATAAGTAAATCATATTAGTAAAATATCTAAGGATTGAATATACGAAATGCGGTTCCGTATAAAATATATGACGTGAAAGGTGATTTGTGGCTTTTATGAAAGCTGATGGTCCATTGATATGGTAGATATCCCCAAAATTGTTATAAAACAGGATAATGAAGTGACACAAACTGAATCGAGGATACGGATGAAATTGCTTTACACAAAATGCTGCTGCCGATGTTTATTTATTGTGACATTTAAAGCTTACTGGCCCATGATTTCCGCGGCAGACGCTGGGGGCTCGTGTGTGGAAGCCACAGAGGTTCGTGAGTTCGGTGACAGCTCGGACAAGAAACGTCTTTGAGTAGCGGCGCAAAGTGCGAGTGCTTGCGACGGACGCCGAAATGCTGCGATTATCGCTGAGGGCCGCCTTTACAGAATATATTACATTTTTGAAGAAATATAATCTATGTAACAGTCAATTATAATGAATTACCAGCGACAAATAGTATGAAATTTAATGGGTCTTTATTTGTGATATATCAATATAATTAAATGGATATTCCGCTGTATAAAACCAAGAAGAAAATGTTTACTATTCCCTATTTTAAATCTATTTATTTCAAGAAACATTAATATTATCATGTGTGCCTATGTTTTTTTTAATAAATACGTATTTAACTAATTATATTTCAATACTTCTTAATTTCGTTGCACTCATTCAAAAATTGACAATGTATACATTGTCAAATTCAATTGTACATTCAAACCTGATAAAAAAACCCTTGCAGTAAGTGTAATCAAAATACAAATCCCGTTTGACTTTCATATAAGAACAAAAAAGTTCTACCAAAATAAACACATCATATTTCGGAAACAATATAACGTAATATAAAATACCTGGTGTTAAGATTTGCGGCGACTTTTGCATCGATGTCATTGGAGACGCGTCGACTGTTGGGAAGCGAGTTTGAGTTTTGCAGGAGCGATTCATGTCCCGGGTTCAACATTGCGTGTGTGCGCTCCCGTAGGTGTCCTAAATCTGAGTACGACGACTCATCACTGGTGGATAAATGATAAAATTATAAAACTGTTATAGTAATACAAAAAAAAAACATTATATCTTTTTTTATAAAGCGATGTTTTCTTTAAACTAAATAAAGTTATGTATGACATAATATGTATGACATATAAGGAAGCTGTGATAGCCCAGTGGTGAGACCGTGCGACTCTCTAGAGACGAACATAGGTTCAAACCCGGGCAGGCACCAATGAGTTTTTCTATTAAAACTCATGTGTCTAATTCATAATTGCAATTTATCACACGCTTTTCGGTGAAGGAAAACATCGTGAGGAAACCTGCATATCACTAGAGAATTCTGGAGATATGTGTAACCTACCAATCCGCATTGGAGCAGCGTGGTAGGTCTTAGCTCCAATCCTTCTCTCCAGAAACGGAGAGAGGAGGCCTATTCCCAGCAGTGGGATATAACAGGCTGTTACTTTTTTTTTATGACATAATAATTAATGAGAATACAGAGATTAATTAAGTTTTCAAAAGATTGTTTTTTGCATTTGTGCTGTTCAATATGTGCCCCATCGATTTCCAATACCAAATTTTTCGATTCGTTCGATTTGATTTCGTTATCTATCTGTTGTATGACATATAATTTTCTGGTCATAATTGTGATGAACTTATCCAAAGATAAAGTAAAAACCGGTTTTTTTTGCTCTTCTAATATTTTGATGCACACAGTGGTAACGAATCATAATGTTAAATATGGTATGTTTAAGGTTATTCACTTATTTGAGTCGAGGAGCATTAATACTATACGTCTAAATAACTCTTCAAATATTGTAATTTATCTGACCATTTTTAAAACGTTATTCTTAAAAGATAGATATATGCTATCGCGATTTTTTTAGATACGAGGATTATATTCATTATACATTGTGGAAACGTTTTCGATGAAAGCTCCCAGCTTTATCCAAATTTCTCAAAAAATATTGTTATATTTGAACTAATTTAAATAAATCTTCATAAACTGCAAACGTAAGGGTTTCGTGTCCATCACACCGTTATTGGTGAAAATAGCTTGGAAATTCATTCATGTTTATCTCTAAGAGATACACAATTGAGCAGATGTGACGGGGAGCTGTTGATTCATAATATGGAATGACAACTATATGTATATATTTTGATACTGTCACTAATATTTTTACTTTAGACAATATTTCAACTTCACATAATTGACATTTGACTAGTTCTTCGGCGCAGTGGGTAGTGATCCTGCCTTCAGCTCCGCGGGTCGTGGGTTTGATTCCCGCCGAGGGCCAACATTTTCTATAAACAATTTGTTGGTTCTTCGAGCCTGGGTGTGTATTTGTATTTAAGTATGTATTTAAAATTATATATGTAGTATATCTACCAGTTGTCCGTGACCCATAACACAAGTATTAAGTTACTTACTTTGTGGATGGATGACCGTGTGTGTAAGTGTCCCATATATTTATTATTATTATATTTATTAAAGACTATGTCAATGATAAGAAAGCTGGGAACTAAATTGCGACCAGCTATGTACTAGACGATATTATAATCTAAGTTTGTTAACAATAGTTAATACAAAATTGTAATATTTATTTTTTAAAAGAGTGACCGCCGAGTTTCTTGCTGGTTCTTCTCGGTTAGAGCACCTTTCCGAACCAGTTGTTGCTTCAATTTAATTTTAATTTGACGATTCAAAAGTGCTTGTAATAGGCCAATTTGAATAAAGACTTATTTGAATTTGAATTGAATTAGAATTCCGTAGAGTTTATTCAGTGTTGTGCAACACAAAGCATTCTTTAAACGCCATAAATATTTTCACTGCTTCTATGCCGTTTCTTCACCAAAATCCCTGTTTACGTATGCATTTTATACCATTCGAACTGGTATAGATCAGTCTAAGGAACTTTCCTTTCGTTTCAAAAGATTTTGATTTAATATAAATAAGAGATACGTATGCCGTAAATTCTATTACATAATGATTTATTTATTTATTTGTCACTACCCTACACTAGTATAACTTATTTATAGCTTTGTAAGTATTCTTCGTGATATTTTTGGTAAAGTAGAAATATAGCTACTTGTTTTCCTTTTTAGGCTGAGCTAGACGCAAAGTTTATATGAATATAGCGTCAATAACATAAGTAGGGTGCAATTGGCCGATTTTTCCATTAATATTTAGTATTCAGTGTTTTTTGTAATAAATTATTTATTAAACATAGGTGGGTAGCCTTGCAGTGTCAATACTGTTTGTTGAGCTATTCCAAAACCGAGCGCCAAATCTTCAGAACGTATATTTTTCTCGCATATATTCCTGATAGCTTCTATAAATATCCGTATCTTTGAATTTGAAAAATATGGTAATACTTAAAGTATTTGTTTACATAAGATTATTTACTACATACCAAAGCGATAATTTTCAAAATGCTTTTGCAACTTTTGTTTCAAAGTATATTATGTTGCAAATGTATATGATGCTCGTCAATCATATATTTTATAAGTATTCTTTGGGATAAGCTCAAATATAAAGAAATAATTTGATTGTTTCCATGTTAAAATTTTTTGTGATCTAGATACGAATATTTTATCAAATAATATTATAAAGGTAAATATATTTATTTTTTAAACAATAATAATGATGGTGTTAATAATGTGTTCTTCTTTTGGCTCTTTTTAGTCGATAATATGTTTTAAAATCGGCATGATATTTCTCATCTGTCGGGAAATGTAAATTATTATGAAAATATGAAATTCAAGTAAGTAATTAATTATTTTTGACTTTGAAAAGTTTACCAGAAGCATGGTACACACTTATTTTTTATATTATATCAATCATCATTTATTTGTTAGTGTTATACTAAATCAAAATACATGTCAAAATAATCTCCGATTGCAGATTTTCTAATGAATGCATATTTGTATCTACCATATTAATTCATTAGAAAACGAAACATAAATTAATTTAACACTATTATTGCAAAACGTAGATGGATGAAAATAAAAAGCGATGTTATTAAATGTACAACATACAATCTCTATCAGAGATATTCGAGTTTAAACCGTTAAAATTACTTTAAATGAATCAAAAACTATTCAAATTTTATTATCTGTTATGCTGTGAGTATAAGTTTTCATATCTCGAGAGAATATTATAGAGATGTTTATCAGCCGACCTTTGATGTACGTGCGCACTGTGCAGTTGTTATTAGGAAGATCTGTGTGTCATAGATGATTTATTCAGCAAATATTATAAGAGATTACCGAAATGCGACCGAGTGTTAAAGGTGTAGTAAGTACTTTTAAAACACGGTCACATTTCTGTAGGTCAAAACAACAAAATTTTTATAAACAGAACTATCAATTTGACAAAAAAATACTACTGATTTTTTCAATCATTTATATATGTAATCTATATATAATCATCTGCTTAGCTTACACATCGTAAGTTACTAATGTTAAATTTTTTTACTAAAGAGTTATACTTTTTAATAACATAAACAAAGAGATATGCGTGCAACTGATCTTATAAGATAAGCTACGACTAAGTAAACGAAAAGGCTGTTTAAAAGAAACTTTAATTAAACAGTTAAAGGCTTTCAGCTTTGTGGCAAGAAATATGCTAAATAAAAGAACACTATGAACTGTATAAAACTTTTTCTTTCATACGAACCTATAAGAAATACCTATAGATATGAATCTACTGAAATTATTGAAATTTAGTCTTGTTGTGGCCACGTGGATGGATGCTATAGACAAAGACATAGATTTTGGCAACTCAAAATCATGAAGAATCTTTAAAAAGTATTTGATTAAAGTAAATTTGAATACTTTAAGTTTTTCGTATAAATACATAAGTTTGTATGATTTCATTTGCTTAAAAGCATATCTTTAGTCGATGACTTCAAGTTATAAAACGTGTGGCAATCTCATTGCACCGAACAAATCACTATTTGATATCACTATTTTATCAATATATTACTTTGTAGGTGATACTTTATGCTAACCATTAAATAAATAAGATGATGATAGTTTTATTAAAAGATTATATAATTTTATTTAATAAGTGGAAAACGCTTCACACTTTAAAACAGATTTTTAATAGAGAATCTCTTATCTCTTGCGAATGTATATTTGAAAATAGGCGATGTATATTATCTATTACCTCAATATATATTTATCCGGATTTCTTTGTTATTCCAATGGGAAATAATTCTACATATTTTCTTACGTAACAAACAGTTCTCGGTAATTAAGTTATGTATATTATGTTATAGATATTATGAATAATATATGTTAAAATAAACAATATTAAATTAATTCAAATAACATAATGAATAGGTTTACTTTAGAATACATTTTGTTTTACATAATATATTAAACACACCTGTCGTTGTCATTCTCTTCCTGCACGGTGTCCATGTCAGTGATGGTGACGGCCGGACGCGTTTCTGTCGCTTCGCACAGTGGAATTCTCTTGGGTGAGTTCATCTATGAAATGACAACATTATCACTTGGCCTTGTTGACAAAAGATACAAATCATGCTATATTACTATTATATTGTGTGATGGTAATTTTTGTTTTGAAACAAGCAAAATATAGAAGTAGACCAATATTTCACATAGAAATATTCTTTTCATATCTATATTGTATTAATTCGATACAATTTAATACCCATGTATATATCTTATACTACATATTGAAATAATACTTATCTTTGTAATATCATTAAATTATATCCTTATAAAACGGTTAATTCATTTATGTTTAAGAAAATTTTTGAGTATGAAATAGAATGCATAGAAATACATTTATATAATTTTTAAAAAATATGTAAACAAATAGTTTTGAGTATTGTATCTTAGAACTATATATGGCGTAAAAAGAATCTACTACTTGGTTTAAGCAATGCAAACAAAAATAGTTAAAACCTATCGAAGTCATACCTATCTATTAAATGCTTGTTAGGTTTTTTCCTGCAATATTTTTTCATTGCCCTAATCTTGAACGAGGTACTGAAGCGCTCGGCTTTAGTAATTGAATTGACACGGCACATCCAAATTGCTTTCAGAGTATTTTTTTACTTTTTCATTTTATTCCATCTAAACTTTACATATAACATTATCAAAGGCACGCGATTCTTATGAAGTTCAATTTATACTGAGCGCTAAAAACGATTTTATTGCGAAGGTGTCATCGAATTCGTTATCAACATTCCGCTATGTAGACAGTGATGGACATCTAATCCTATTATATCTGACTCGTATCAACTACGATTAAAGACGAATACTTTCCGAAGTTCCACTTCAATATGTCAAAAAGCTGAATTTTACGACGTTAAGAAGTTATCCGTGTCTTATAGGTGCGACGTCTTATACGCCTTAAAAAATTGAAAACATTTTTAAATAGCTGTTGATTTATTTGCATTAGTAAAGATAGGAAGCACGGACTGTAAAATTAACGTAATTTTTTAAAATACCGTTTCACTTAGATTTTCTATTTACAAATACTTGTTACAAAAACAATAATTAAATCTTCATAAAAACCTAAATTCTTATTCAAATTTAGTATAGTAGAATGTGTATTTATTTATAGAATTAGGCGTTACTTTGCGGAGATCCATAATACAAAAGTAATAATAAAATTATTTTGCTATAATCCGCGATACAGTAAATAGAAAATATATATAGTGCTGAATGTATAGTGGACTATCCGTTTTTTGCCCGTTACATGCAGGATTCGTAAAAACACATGCACAAACCTCCACCACAATACACAAGCACTACACACGTTCACTATCACAAACTCTAGACTCCACGACAAAATCGCAAAGCCTTGTCGTGTAGTCTATCTCCTGATGATGCTTCGGTTGCAGGGGTGAAACGATTGTTGAGTTTGTAATAGTGAAAGGATATTCCATACATTTAGCACTATATATATTTTCTATTTACTGTATCGCGGATTATAGCAAAATAATTTTATTATTACTTTTGTGTATTTATTATTGACCAAAGAAAACGACTCGTTCTTGTTTAATTCTTAATTTAGGGTTTCTTTGTGTGAATAATAATAATGGGTCACACAATATTACTATTGATAGTTAAATAATATAGATTTGTTTTACTCACCCTTATATATTTGCTCTGGTTTTATATAGTTACTGTAGGCAAGCACGAATTAATATATTATTGAATGTTTATTTTAATAAAGACAAAGATTAAAGAGTAAGTTTGTTTGTCTTGTGTCCGTCGGGCGGTCCGCTCTAAGGTTGTTAGGTTGTTGAATAAGTTTCTGAATTAAGAGAACTGAAAGTTTTCTCATCTCGAGATTACAGCAAAGTGTTTACCGTTTGGCTGTAGGATGCGGCCGCGACGCCGACACCCCTCCAGCCTGCTAGTCATGTCTAATAACGCTATACTCGATATTTTTTTCAACTTATTACTTTTATGTCTCAAACTAATAATCGCGGGTTGAATACAAAATGGCGAGAAAGTTAAATTAGTTTCTTAATTACACTTACAATGTATTGTTTTCAATTAGCATTTTTCTTATAGATTGTATGTCTCCGTGACTCTTTATTTTATTTATTTATTTATGAAGAAAACATTTTTAGTCGTTTGTGGCTCTATTAAAATTTTTAAGATAATTTATACTTCTTTAGCTAGTAAATACGTACAAGTAATACTTTTGCATAATTTAAAATCGTAAGAAAGATGTGATTTAGATTTTACAAACATTTTTGCTTTTTGATACGTAGAATACGGGTGCAAATATCGGTTTTCGTTTACGACAATTATTGTTTTGAATAAAATTTAACTTCAATTTAATTAATTAGAATTAATTAGAACATGCCATTTATTTATTTCGAACAAACATGATTATTATTTTCAGTTAACATTAAATATAAGTTTAATCGTTTGTACAGATATCTTAACCACTTTTCATTTTTTTTTTTTTTTTCTTATTGGTTCAAAATATTATGAATTTCATTATCTTCTATTTCAATTTTATAGAGAAAATATGTCCAGTAATAATACATTCACGAAACAGAACGGCAAATTTTTATTTGTTAATAAGGTTATGTGTGATTATTTTTAAGAATATCGATAAAAGCCATCCCTAGCAGGCACATTCTTAGTATTTTCATAAAATATTTGCGTGAGTGTATCGCACCTGATGCCTCAGATGTCGCTGCACTCGTAAACTCTCTGTGATTTACGCAAACAAAAAGCCGCTAACAAATATTGCAAGAAAAAGTTAGAGATCTTTCATTCTAAGCTGCACTTTTAGAATGAAAGATCTCTACTATGGTAAAATAAACAGCAAAAGGAATTTACAATATATTTTTTTATACGATATATTCAGTATTTTTTAGTTACGATAACTTCAAGGAAGATAAAATGACTTCTCTTAAGTTACATTGCTATTAGCAGCGTACGCAAGCCATAAAATTAGTTATGAAAACAAATTGTCAGTACCACATCTCATTCCTATTTTTTATTGTAATTAATACCATGGCATATAGTCAACATGAATTTTTACTTAATAACCAATAAAAAAAATCCTTTAAATTTTAATGACATTCAAAACTTTAAGGGCTTCAACAAAAGGTTGTTACACTACTAAAGGTTGTTACTGGTCTAAGTTTACGTAATGGTTGTAACATAAAGTTTTTTATATTTTCAAAATTTTTATTGACTTGATAAGATTATAGTGACTTTTTTTTAACTCGATTAGTAAGAATGAATTATTTATAGAAGCAGGCGTTACTTTGCAGAATTCCATATTACAAGCAATATAACAGAACTAACTACTTTGCTATAATCCGCACGGGTTAAGTGAATGCATGCAAAGCCAATGTGTATGAAGCAGGCAAAATTTACGCACCCAGGTGCGCACTTAAGGATGAATTATATTTATTATTAAAACCTTTTATTAAACTTTTCGAGTATGTATGTATCTGAGAGTGGAATCTTGCAAGTTAAATTTGACCAACTTCTCGGTGTCCGATTAAGCTAAAATTTGACATACTGGTCCAGTCTCGATAACAATGTATGTTTTTGATAAGCATGACCTGATGCCGCTGCCAGTACTGGATCCAGAGAAGGAAACTCCTCAACGGTTAACAGTAGGGACATGAAATTTTCTTGAAAGCTTTTTAAACTTTACTTTTAAAACATATTCACCAACTGGTTCTGGTCTTTAAATATTATCAATGCAATTAAGATTCAAAACTTAATTTGACGTTTTAAAACGTGATTGGGATGTTTTCACACAGGTAAAACCTGATACGTATATTTGCTTTCACCGATTGGCTATGTGCGATTATTGTTAATAATCAGTCTGCAGCAGTTAGCACCTTGAGTCGTGATTTGCCCGTTATATGATATTAGCAAGTGAACGTTATTATGTATTAAATAGTAACTATTTATATAATGTATTATATTTAAAACTCCCAAATTATTAGAATATTTTTAGACAATCACAATGCTGCATCAGTCTTACTTAGGTAGAACCCGCAATTCGAATATTATGGTGAATGCGTTTTACCTTTTATCAAAATAAAATCAAATTGCCAAATGCTATGCAAAATCTTTAGTGCTTGGAATTTTAACTCTTTTTTCTTCTAGTTTCTTTGTTGCTGAAAGCTGACTTTTACTAGCCTAAAGTAATTATTTATAACTGTCAGAAAGATTGATATTAATATTATAGAAGAGAATAATATTATAAATGCTGTCTATCTACGTTTTCACGGCTAATCTGCTGGATATAGCGATGACATTTATAAACTAGGGTAGCATATAGGATAAAAGTACTCCCTTTCCTTCCGGGAAAAAGCTGTGATAGCCCGGTTGTGAAACCGTGCGACTCTTTCGAGGTGGTCACGGGTTCAATTCCCGGGCAGGCACTAATGAGTTTTGTTGTTAAAACTTATGTGTTTAATTGATAATTGCAACTTATCACATGCTTTTCGGTAAAGGAAAACATCGTGAGGAAACCTACATATGTCTAGAGAATTCTGGGTATATGTGTAACTTACCAATCCAATTCGGAGCAGCGTGGTAGGTTTAAGCTTCAACCCTTCTCTGCAGAAACGGAGAGAGGAGGCCTACGCCCAGCAGTGGGATAGTAGCAGGCCGTTACTTTACTTAAAATTGTAAGTTGTTACGAACGAAGTCGGGGCTACTAGTTATTCTTTATTAGCAATTTTTTTTTTGGTTTTCGATGGTAGAAGTTTAAATTTATAATACACATATCAAATATATTATTTATAATTTATGTACATATGCTAAGTTACGCGTGATATATACTTAGTTTTATATGACATGAGATAAATCGAGTATAATCTTAGATTTACGACAGGTATCAGTTTTATTCATTTATTGGCAAACAATAATGACACAATAAATTTAAATTATCAATAATTGTTAATTATTATCCTGTTATGATATTATAAAGCGAAAGTTTGTATGTTTGTGTCTGTATCGCTTTACCGAATTTAAACGAAAGACATATCCTAGGTACTAGGTACCTTTTAGTATAAAGATACCATTTACCTACCTTTTTTGATAACCTTGTCATGGCGGATGCAATAATTTAATAAAAATAAAATTATTAAAATTAATAAAAATAAGAAAATAAAATCTCCTTTTTATTTATTGAATGTTTAATTTGTATGTTTAAAAAACCATTTAATTTTTGTATCCAAAAAATTGCCTTTTATAAACACAAAAAATTAAATATATACTTTTAATGAGATATTGTAGTATTATTAAACAAATTGTGTATAGGTAGATTAAGTTTAAAGACAACAACTTAATTTGGAAGATATAAATGAGAAATAATAATAAATCGATCATAAAATTATTGCAAAAAAAAATTATAGAATGAGGTATTAATTACGTTGTGGAGGTTAATAACACAAAAGTAATGAAAATATTATTATTGGCATGTTGAAAATGCACAATGATATTTTTATTTCTTTTGTATTGCAAAATAGCATATTTATACAAAATAATATAACTAGTTAAATTATTAAAAGTGTAAATAATAGTTGATACTCACTTTGTCATATAAGAGAATTTAACTGGAATTCATTTAACACATAAAAGTATACTGTGTCATCTCACAGGTGATCTCCATCATTTGATTTATGTTCTACTGAACGTCAGTGATAACATCATGGCGGTAGTCCATATGCTAATTAAGTGACGAATGTATATAGCACGATTTTAAATTATACACTTATATGATGCTTTGGAAACTTTTTAGACTGAAACTGACTAAATAATATTTTAATTAAATTATTTCAACTTTCAAATTCTAAAACAATTGAACTTTGAAACTTATAAGCTTTTGAGTCTACTGCTGGTTCGAAAGCTTCCTATCGAGAAGAGGCAACAAGAAACTTTTCAAAATACAATTTTTATAACCAGTTATTCAAATTTATTTTTCAAATTTTATTCACTTTTCTGAACAGTTTTCTGATTTGAGTTAGCCGACGCTTTTCACCATACTCCCGACAGCTTGATGACTAATCACAATGTCACGTTTTACGCTACGTGTTGTAAAACCGAAAAAATAAGTTGACAATTTATATATTTTTATATACAGACCAAGTTCAGGGCCGTAGGTCGGTTACGAGAGCGGCCATAGGGTGAGGTGGTTGCTTAAGAATTGTACTCTCCTGTACTTTGGACGCAGGGCTGTGCACGTTATGCGCCAGGTTTGTCAAAACATACCACCAGATCTTCACTAGTCCTCACCGTAAGCCATATGGCCTTACTAGATGCATACTTAGGATGACATTCCCCGATGGTATTAAAGTTTCTGCGCTCTACGCTCCGCAGTTAGCAGCTTCGATTATGCTTTTGCACTCACCCGTTTTGCTTGGTTAAACTGTAAGAGCCGTTGGGGCTAGCAGAAAACAGGCAGTTTGAAAAAAAATGTTGTCATGATCACAATCTAAATCTGATTTTTAGAATAAGTAAATAAAAATATACTACTTTTGTAGATACTAAAATTGTAAATAAACAATCATTAATTTATTTTGACAACAAACTTGCACGAAATATAAAAAATACTATTCAAATAGAACGTCTGTATTTTTGTCTATCTGAAGAAATATAATTATTATCTAAGAACTTAATCCTATCAATAGAAACTCTACCAAGTGCTCTTATCAACATTACACGATACGGTTAATAGTGATCCAAGTTGGTTTATTACAAATGTACTTATTAATGTCTGATAATTAAATCTTATAATACTATAATATAAATTTAATTGAAAGATATCACAACCAATATTTAGCAGTTAACACAACAATTGTATTTAATTTATAATCTCATTAAAACTTATTTCTCCCAAATTTATGCTCTATTGATCCTTTTTCGTGGAAATTTTTGGATTGCTGCGGGATTTATTAATTTTTTATGAGCAAAAGAAAAATTAAAATAGGTCGAAAGTGAGCGAGCGACTATACTTGGGTGTAACCGTAGCAAATTAATCAATTAGATGAATGCTATGACATAAATTCTCATTGTTGGTAATATTTATGTATGAGTAACATAAGTATAAAAAAAGTCTTCATAAATAGAACGAATCAAATAAATTGCACGTCTTAAACTGACCGAATTTAAAATTAATCTTAATTGCGTTGAATACATTGTAGTCTTTATTTCAATGCCGCGCTACGCATTATTAAAAAAAGCTACTGTTTTATAGTTCCTTAAAGTTTCTTGAACACTGACGAGTTTTGTACAGGCTACGCTTTATTGAAGCTGAATTATTTATTAAAGCTGTGATAGCCTAGCGTTGAGACCGTGCGACTCTCTAGAGACGACATAGGTTCAAACCCCGGGCAGGCACCAATGAGTTTTTCTATTAAAATTTATGTGTCTAATTGATAATTGCAATTTATCACATGCTTTTCGCTGAAGGAAAACATCGTGAGGAAACCTGCATATCTCTAGAGAATTCTAGCGATATGTGTAACCTGCCAATCTGCATTGGAGCAGCGTGGTTGGTCTTAACTCCAATCCTTCTCTCCAAAAACGGAGAGAGGAGGCCTTAGCCCAGCAGTGGGCATAGTAACAGGCTGTTACTTTTTTACTTTTACGCTTTATTGTCATTTACAACAAAACTTTTTTGAATTCGGTCACTTTAAAAAACTAAGCGTGTGATAATTCGGTCACTAAAAAACTAAGCGTGTGAAAACTCGGTCACTTTAAAAAGCTAAGCTTGTGAAATGTGTATCTGTTTAGTTTGTTATTGGTATTAGAATACTATTGAAATATTGTATTGCATTAAACGTCACTGACACGGTGAATTCAACTGACGTTGAAGTAGCAGTAGCTATACTGGTCGGTGACACCCGGTAACACTGCGGTCGACAGTAAAGCCCTTTGAACGTGTCCGCTCAGCGATCACACCATAAAATCGTTGCCTAGCTTTGTGAATTCCCGTTTGCTTGACACAGGCAAACGTTTTAAAAGCCGATTTTGAGTGTATTAACTAATCCTCATATAACTATTTTAAACGAGCAATTAAACTACTCAATGAGTAATATTTTCGTGGGTCACATATTCGCTTTTTCAAGGAAACTTGATGTAAATTTTAATTTTCAGTAAATCGCGACACTTCATTAACCCATGCGATTAAGTTATCAATTAAGTCTGATATATTTTTTCTACAGTCTGCAATATATGCTAATGATTATATTTAACATTAAATAAAGGAATGAGATAATTTATTTAATACATATGAGAATACTAACTGTTGTAGTTCTATTTATTTAACAACGATTTAAAACAGTTGAAGTATATTCTCTCATTTATTTTAAGGTAACTTTAAAGATTATGCAATTATAATTATATGAATAAATTAATTAAGATCTACAATTTGCGGGAACTCAAAGCACAGCTTTACGTAAATATTTTCTTAAACAAAGATCGCAACGCTGATGCCGCGTGAAATTTATTTAGTAAAATGAAGATGAAATTTTTACTTCTCTTTGACGCTCAGTTACCAGAGTTAATTCAATTTATTGTGTCTCTTAAAACGAAACTCTGCCATAATGTTATTTGTCGGCTTCACCTACGCTTGTTGACTTGCTCAAAAAGCGAGTGCAGGAGCGCACCGGAGCGCCTAAGTGATTCGATACACGTTCAATATGTTTCATTAGGGAGCACGGTGCTCACTTATTCAATCATATTGGCAGCGAGGCGCGCTTTTCGTACGATGTGATGCAGCCTATCTGCCTACTTTACTCTATTCTTATATAATCAGTTTTCCTGCTCAAAATGCTGTACATTCAATTTAGGTTATTTCTTACTTTTACGACCTATTATTTGACATATTTTGATTAAGATTTTCTAATGTATTTTGATATGTTCTGTTTTGTTCGCGTCTCACTAACTAGACTTTGTTTTTTTACATTTATAAAGGCTAATTAAAAACCAATATTGCAAGGAAGTGCAGCAGTAATTTTTCCTTCCCTTGGCGGGTGCAGAACGTGCAACGTTTTCCGTCGCCCCGTTTCTGAGAAGGAACCACTTCTCGAACGCTGTCTGCGTCCTGTGTCACAGGAAATGGTAATTACCGCCTAATCTCGCCCGAAGCGTAGGGCGGCCCGACGTCCGGATATGAACTTCCGTTATGAACAATTTAGCTCGTGAAATTGGACGACGGTGCGCCCTGCATACACCTGAATCGGATGATGCGACATACACGTGTCTCTGCACTCAAAGCTTCCACTTTGTAATCATTGCGGGCTCATTCATTGCCACGTTTTGCTCTCACTATTAGGTTAACACGCTCTAGTGTACTGAATACGAATTGGATTAATTTTTTCAATGCAATGGTCAAAGAAAATGCATTTTCATATAATTTCTAAATTGTAGAGCAAAGCGCTGGATATTATAGGATATGAAATTTTGAATAATTCTATCGAACTTAGGAGTCCAAGAAATGTTATATAAAACTTTTGAAATACGTTAAAAATGATATAAAATGTTTCGATTGCTGGATATAATGACCCTGCTTTTTTTATTTACTTTACGAAATTTTACGAAAAGTTTAGCAAAAATCGATTATAATAAGCAATAATTCTTACACATTTTATAATTTTTTGAGGTATTTCATTCTAATATAATAAAAGTATATATTCACATAAATATTTTCTGAACTAAATTATCATTTTTTTTACTTGCTTATGTGAAATCAATTATGTATAATATGTATACAATACATTTAAATTACAAAAGAAAATATTTTAAGACTCATTTAAGTAACTTATATAAACAAAACGATTATTAAAATATTCCAGATTTTTTGGATTTTAAGAATATTAAAATATTCCAGAAAAATTCAAATTTTTAGGATTTTAAAATATTTTTATTACAGATGTCATTAAATTTCATTATATTTGAACTGAATACAATAAGGTTACATAAAATTCCTTCTTATATCAAACATACCTAATGTATAAATATCTACGTATGTTAAAATAAATAAAATAAAAGATTTCTACAAATGTAACGTCCTATTATTTAGCTTGATGCATTTCATAGGTATTGCACCTCGAATATAAACGTCAATGTTGATGCAAATGATGATCACAATTCGACAGTGGCTAATGATCGCCATTCATCGTGATCTGCATTGATATGGAGCTATTATTACTTGCAACCTCATCGGTCGGACATTTGTCAATGCAAGTGGATTGACTACCAACACAACCTTATCATGTAATCATATGCTAATAAATGATGAGACATTAGTGATACTCTATCATAAGGTTAGATGATATTGCAAGATATGATATACATAATGTGTGAATAACTTAACAAGTCCAGAACGCACAATTTTTAGGGCGGCCATAAAAAGGTTTCAGTTTAGTATACGCTATTTAAATATTCACAAGTTTATATTTGCGGTACAAAAGACTTATTGACGTCACTGAAATATTCACCATAGAAATTAGTCAATCCTAATGCCTTAACAGCGTATTCGCGTGGTACTTTTGTTTGAGCATGCACATATCTTAATTCAATGTAATTTTACAAGTAACGTCTCTAGTACAAATTGACAGTTTAAACATATTCTAGAGAATCCCCCTATGCAAATTCCTAATGATGGTTGGGTTCACAAAGCGAATGAAATTAAAACAAAATCTCTTAAAATATTATATAAAATCACCAATAATTCATTTTAAAGCCAACGGACGATATTGATAAAATGTCAGATAACTCGAATAATTAACTTATCGCCGCGCCTATGGATGATGCGATAAAAATCACTGCAGCATAATGACAGCAGTCGAAATGCAACGAAATTGAGGAAAATCATTTTGATATTCAGAGAGCGAGAAACGAACGGCCGGTTATTGTCGGCTCCTATACAGTGACCAAATGGACTGCGCTCATTCAATTTCAATACTTTTACGACACAATAGGCGAGAGTAAGGCGTGTTCGCTCACCTGTCAAATTAAAAAAAGCACTTGAATATTCAAAATAAACCTGGTAAAATGTACGTGGCGATACTGTGCACTGCGAGTATTAATTCCTACGAAGGTAATTGAATTTTATTCTCCTATAGGCTATTAAAGCTTGATAATAAAACTTCATTTGTGTGATTTTCTACATTAAAGTTCAATAAAAAAAATTTACCACTTAAAAAACCTTGTAAGTAAAGCTTATATGCAATAAGTGAAAAAAATACTAAAATACATAAAATACAAAAATACTAAAGGTACTAGGCGCCTTGGAGCTTTTAAAAAAAACTTTGAGTCTAAGCTTTATTTATGATCATAATTATGGTAAATAATTGCCTCAGATCTGGTCATTTCAGAAAATAAAACGGAAAGGTTGAAATCAGTTCTTAAATAAATAGATAAATTTTCTTTTCTAATTTTTACAAACAAAACCTGTGAATGGTCAAATTATGTGTATAATGACAACTGGTTCGGAAAGATGCTCTTACCGAGAACCAGCCAGAAATTCGGCGGCGACTCTTAAATAATATTTAATTTACTAATAATTCAAATCAATTTGCAATATAAGCATTGTTTCTAGTGATTTTTTTGGAAATAGGTATGTATTTAATCAGAATGAAACAGCCTATAAGTTAGTTAAAATTTAAACTTAATAAATTCGTGAAAATTCGTGCAAACTCAAACACTTTGAAGCGTCAAAGGATACACACTCATACACACACACACACATACACACAAACTTCATTAGTATTCAAAAAGTATTCAAAAACCTTTACAGTATTAATAAGATTTATTTAATTTATTACACTAGTAGCTGACGCTTGTTGGTAGACAATGATTTCAGTATCTTGTTTGGACTAAGGAGTCAAGAAAATATGTGATCTGTGCAAAATTACTGGAAATTTGGCATATTAATTGTTGCTCCTAGCCATATTTGCACTTATTCGAGAAACGACAAAGCGAATTCTACAAAATGTTAAAAATATGGACACAAATTCAATTTTGGAAAATGCCAGCAAAAATTCGATGGCTTAATCTTCGGTCAAAAGTGTAAGCAGAGGCAGCCATGCGTCTAGCCATAAAACTTTTCAAAGTTATAAATATTTATGTATGTCATTTAGCGCCAATAATGTCGGTTTGTAAAAATTGTGTTTTTATTGCTGGAAATTCATTGGCTTCTTTCCCAAAGTTGTATTGCTAATCTATACAAATATAAATATTTATATATATACATATATATATATATATATATATATATATATATACTATGTTGTATAATATATATATATATATATATATATATATATATATATATATATATATATATATATATATATATATATATATATGTATATATATATATATATATATATATATATATATATATATATATATATATATATATATATATATAGTTATCCCTTCTAGCAGTTGTTTGATCAAGCGGTACGTATAATCAGTTTTAAGTTGATCCGTTCGGATTTGTTGATCCAGGCCCGATTTGTTGATCCATTACAATTTTACATCACATTTGTTGGCTCCGCTTCGGATCAACAAATGATGAATACTGTTTCTCTGTAAGTACTCAATAATTATACAAATCCACTCCGTAGTTATTTGATCCGATTCAAACGCGCCAATCACAGAGCAGATCGTCACCGAACGTACTCCGTACTTTGACCCCGTCATTCAAGGCTATTTCAAGGTTGAGTTTGCAGTACATTCTTAAGCATGCAGATTTCAAAGAAATGTAGTTAAAGGATCTGATGGTTCTAATTGAAATTACAACGTTTGGGAATAAGTGACCTTGAATAAGAGGCTGAATTAATATTAAAAAATATCCCTAAAAATCTCTCCTTTCTGCCTAAAAGAAAATCTTATAATAAGTACATGTAAAAAAAGTAATCATAGAAATTATTTTGTTATAATACCAAAATAATTTATATTATTATTTTTGTATTATGGAATTCCGCAAAGTAGCGCCTACTTCTAGTTTTAATTTTTAAGTTACTAGTTTTAAGGGGCTCCAGGCGAGGGTGTAAGAGGGAGGCTCGTCCCACTCAGTCTCTGTAAGTGTCACCTGCTCGTGGTGCACCCTTCAGATAAACCAACGAGGATCTGGCGACTGATTAACCATACGATTATATGATTAACCATTTCGGTCCAGCTAACCCAAATACCAGACCGACAGTGAACAGCAGCACTGTCGGTGCGACATTGTCAGCACTACAATCGCCAACCCGCATGCCGAGCGTGGTGATTACTCTCAAACCCTTCACAATATAAACCACAGCCCCTAGTTCTCAGCTCTGGCAGCTGATTAAATAACGACGTAGCAGGGGGTTTCATGAATTTCCGGCAAAAAATCCGCAGCCAACCACGAAACCTTGCACCGTAAGACACACAAATTTTGGGGGAATAGAAGATGGAAAAGATACTTGAGCTGGAAAAAAACGTAAACAAGTTGCGGTGGTGATAGGATAATCTGAAGTCGCGTTCCTTATACTCCGAATTACCAAACTGTATTATCTGAATGTCATACAAGTTTACGCACCGACATCAGCACATCAAGACGATGATTATGCATCATGATTATGATTTGATGCATGCCTCAAAAACCTTCTACACTGGGTAAATTCCCCCATTGAAGAAGCTCTCTTCTTCGATGGCGGAATTAAACGCAAAGCTTGGCAAGTGAAGCGGCACAGAGGTGAGAGTAGGGCAATTTGGATACGGGCTACGGAACCAGATAGGCCATATGTTGGCCGTTTTTTTGGACCTCTACATGATGAATTCTTTTTTCAAGAAACAGCTGCATCGAAAGTGGACTTGGATTAGTTCCAATGGTTCCACGAGAAACGAGATCGAATTCATCATGTCGACCAGGCGTTATATATTTAATGATGTATCTGCGATCAATACCGTAAAGAAACTCCCCTTCTTCATCACCGTATAGTTAGAGGCACATTGAATATATGCGTACAGCTGGAAAGATCCAGACTGGTGAAGTCTACGCTCCAACCCATTTGAGCTCATATCTAAAACCCCATGAAGTTCCAACTCAATCTAATGAACCATTTTGATTGCCAAACTGACTGCGCTATGACTGTGGACGATTTAAATAACAGGCTGGTGGAAACTGTCCATACAATCAAAACTTTATAAGAAAAGCCGTAAGAGAACCAATAAATTATTGACGTAGACTCTCAAGTCCATGTATGAGATGAATGAAATGAGATTAGTGTTCAGTAGACGTGCTGAGCTACCGTTTGATCCATAGACAGATTTCTAAGGCGTAAAAGTGCGACCAGCGACAGTTCAACACCGAATACATTCGAGGTACTATAGAGCGTAACAGGGGCTCAAAAGTTTTCGCAAGACATCTGTCTGTAAGGCAAAGGCAGTTGACGTGATTAAATACCGACATTGCTATCATTTTGTCTCGACCTGAGATTTTAAGGGAGGTTGAGAGGTTCTATGGGCAGTTATACATTTCATACTGTTGTCAATTTGGCAAAAAATCCAAGAACCAATTTGACTCGACACAATACCGAAGATATCCCGGACAGCCTTACGAGATTAGTATTACTCTCAAACAACTTAAGAACAACAAGGCTCCAGATGATGACGAAATGACAACCGAACTACCCTGTCCTGCAGCGATTTAATTCCGTTATTTATGAAGGTATTATGCCGAAAGCATGATACAGGAACGTGGTGGTTCTCTCCTGACGTCTTATTGAAGAATTACAGACCCATTTTGCTGCTGAATCATGTTTATAAGTTGTTCTCGAGAGTCAAAACGAATCGTCTCGCGGGTAGGTGCGACGACTTCCAGCCTCCCGAACAAGCCGGATTCCGAAAAGGCTAAAGTACTATAGTGCCACATATTCACGCTGTGGCAGGTTATACAGAAGACCGAGTAGTATATCCACCCACTTTGCTTGGCGTTTGTGGACTATGAGAAGGCCTTTGATTTGGTAGAAACATGGGCTGTATTAAGATGGCTCCAGAGATGCCGAATCGACTATCGGTACGACCAAGCGCTGAAGTGTTTGTACGAAAACGCCACAATGTCTATCCGTATCCAAGACGGCGAGATATGAGACAGACAATGAGACACTTGCCAAGCTTTGCGTTTAATTCCCCCATCGAAACAATGTAGAAGGTTTTCGAGGCATGCATCATATGCATCATCGTCTTGATGTGCTGATGTCGATGCGTAAACCTGTATGACATTCAGATAATGCCGTTTGGTAATTCTGAGTATAAGGAACGCGACTTCAGATAATCCTATCACCACCGCAATTTGTTTACTGTTTTTTTTCTAGCTCAAGTATATTTTCCATCTTCTCTTCCCTCAAAATACGTCTCAACGTCTCAAAATGTCTCACGTTGCTACGTGGTTTTCGTGGCAGCGGATTTTTTGCCGGAAATTCTCGAAACCCCCTGCTACGCCGTTATTTAATCCGCTGCCAGAGCTGGGAACTAGGGGCTGTGGTTTATATTGTGATAACATCATGTGAAGGGTTTGCGAGTAATCACCACGCTCGGCATGCGGGTTGGCGATTGTAGTGCTGACGATGTCGCACCGACAGTGCTGCTGTTCACTGTCGGTCTGGTATTTGGGTCAGCTGGACAGAAATGGTTATATGACCATTAATCGGTCGCCAGATCCTCGTTGGTTATCTGCAGGGTGCACCACGAGCAGGTGACGTTGACACTTGAAGAGACTGAATGGGACGAGCCTCCCTCTTACACCATCACCTGGAGCGCCTTAAAACAAGTAACTTAAAAATTAAAACTAGAAGTAGGCGCTACTTTGCGGAATTCCATAATACAAAAGTAATAATATACATTATTTTGGTATTTAACAAAATAATTTCTATGATTACCTTTTTTTACATGTACTTTATAAGATTTAAGATTTTAAGAATTTCTTTTAGGCAGAAAGGAGGGATTTTTTAGGGATTTTTTAAAATATTAATTCAGCCTCTTATTCAAGATCACTTATTCCTAAATGTTATAATTTCAATTAGAACCATCAGATCCTTCAACTACATTTCTTTGAAATCTGCATGCTTAATAATGTACTGCAAACTCAACCTTGAAATAGCCTTGAATGACGGGGTCAAAGTACGGAGTACGTTCGGTGACGATCTGCTCTGTGATTGGCGCGTTTGAATCGGATCAAATAACTACGGAGTGGATTTGTATAATTATTGAGTACTTACAGAGAAACAGTATTCATCATTTGTTGATCCGAAGCGGAGCCAACAAATGTGATGTAAAATTGTATTGGATCAACAAATCGGGCCTGGATCAACAAATCCGAACGGATCAACTTAGAACTGATTATACGTACCGCTTGATCAAACAACTCCTAGAAGGGATAACTATATATATATATATATATATATATATACATATTATATATGTTGTATAATGTAAGCTGTCTGTCTGCATATCATCGATTTTCTCAAAATCAACTGAACAGATTTTGTGTATGTTTTTATATGTATGATGTTATGTATGAGTTAATAGTACACTTTTTCAGAACGGTTAAAACAATTTTGATAGGACTTCCACCGAAATGTAGACAAAGATGTGAAGCAACATATAGGCTACTTTTTATCTAAGAATACCCGGGCTCGAGATTCACGCGGGGAAAACTTTGTGGGAAACTGATTTCCACACGGGTGTAGCCGCGAGCACTGCTAGTAGTCTCTATTAAACGATCGTTTCTATTGTCTTGATGATTTTATTTGATTTCATGAGTCCTATTTAACATAACATTTTTAGCTTTTGATGATACAATTGCACTCACTAGTGAATCAGCTGGCAGCATAGGTGGACTAATGGCGCAACATCTCAGAAATCCTTGAGAGCGTATCAGCTGGAAATCCGATCGAGCTCTTTGGTTAGGTTATAGCTTTAAGTTACACACGTTACTAGAGCCCGTTATCTCTTGCTAACTCACCAATTTAATGCTTTAAAATGGTGAAATTTAAACCTCTTTAATTATTATAAAACAAAGTCGACCCCAGCTTCTATCTATCTGTTCGTGATAAACTCAAAAACTATTAAATATAAACAAGTGGTTTTCAGATTTTAGTGTTTAATTAGGTTCAGGTTTTGTGTGAAAAGTTGTAATATGACTACAAATATTAAACATTTGTGAAACAGTCAAGCCGCCTGGGAGCTTCCATCCATATCGTGACGGTATTCTTTTTTTACTAGGATTACAAAAATTCGCGATGGTATACATGTACATATATCTTTTACAGATAATTTCACCTTAACTTTTAAAAAGTGCCCACGTACAATGTGGTATTCGGAAAGCTATTGAGACGAATATAGTTTTAATTGATAAATTATTAATACTTAACAGCGATACAAAATGTAAATTTATAATATGTGCTTTTCCTTATTCTAATTTGCAAAGTGTAAAACAAAATAAGCACATATATGACCTTAACTTACTAATTTATAATTTAACATATCATCATAGTGATGTTTTTTTTTACTTTGACACAAATAAATTTGTGTCTACTTTTAAAGGTACTTGCTACCTCTCGAAAAAAGAGAAAAGACAAATAGCTACATTGTTAGCATATAATATACAAAACCCCGTTATAAACAGTATAACGAAGATTAATTTATTATCATTTAGTACTAGTACTAATAACGTAGATTTTGACAATAGTAATTTAAACTAGCAGTACAGACAACAAGCAAGCCCTGCAAAATTATTGTTGTACACCAAAATATACAGGGCCTACTTGGCAAAGAGTTAGAAATAGAACTTTTTTTAAATAAGTTTAATGTAGATGTTCTGTGTATAACTGAACATTGGTTTAAGGAACATGAGTTCATATTAAACTTAAGTCATTATACTGTATCCAGTGCATTCCTAAGGAAGACAGCCTGTCGCGGAGGATCATTAGTAATTACAAGTAATAATATAAGCTGTAAAGAAAGAAAAGATATAGTTCGTCTCTCCTTGGAACGTACTGTTGAATTGTCTTGCGTGGAGCTGGAACGATATATTATAGTTAGCGTGTACCGACCACCCTCCGGCGATTTCAACCTATTCGAAAACACCATGGAGGATGTTCTAAAACGTCTATGTACATCATCTAAAAAACTTTTAGTTTGTGGTGATTTTAATGTGGATATCTTAGTAGATAGCTCCATTCGTCGAAAATTGTTAAATCTTTTTAAATGTTTTAACTTACATAATATATTTACAGACCCCACGAGAATAACAGCTACTACAGCTACGGGTCTTGATAATATCTTTTGTGATTGTGATGTTTTAGAAAAATCAATCATTAGCAAATTAAAGTCTGATCATAGTGGACAAATGATATGTGTTCCCGATGATAAATATCATAAAAAACAAATGATTAAATACAGACCGATAACCAGTCAGAAAATTAAAAAATTTGAAAAGGAAATTTTCGTCAGTATGCCTACTCTTAATGTAATAAAGGGCAATCCAGATGATCTATTTAATGCTCTTTTTTGCTTGATAGATAGAAAATTTAATAATATTTTTAAAACCAAAGAAAAAGACTTAATGAAAAACTTAAAGTTTAGTGATTGGGCCACTATTGGAATTTTTAAAAGCCGAAATAAATTGTACGATTTGTACGCAGAAAAGCAGTTCAATCAGAACTCAGATTTTATTGATTATGTCAAAAAATATTCCAAACTGTTTAAAATTGTCTGTTTTCAAGCCAAGTCACTTTATATTAAACAAAAAATAAGGAATTCTGACAATAAAATTAAAACAGCCTGGGATATTATATGTAGAGAATCGGGCAGACATAAAGTGCGACAAAACAAGATAAATCTTAAAATTAATGATTGCACTGTTAGCTCTGACATTGAAGTGGCAAATATTTTTCAAAATTTCTTTAATAACATTCCAATAGCAACTACTCAATCGTTAAATTCATCGCCAACAGAAGCTCATAGTCTGCTAAGAGGAAGTGTGGCTAAGTGCGACGTCTCATTTAACTTTAAACACATTACCCCATATAAAATAATTAAAACTTTTAAAACCTTAAATAATAAGATAACAGGAGACCTTTGGGGAATGTCAGTAAAATTATTAAAAAATATTATAGAAATAATTGCGCCATATCTAGCTAAAGTTTTTAATGATTCAGTAGATTCAGGTGTTTTTCCGAACTTAATGAAACACAGTAAGCTAGTACCTCTTTATAAAGCAGGTGATAAGAGTGATCCAAATAATTATAGACCTATTTCTGTTCTACCAACGCTTAATAAAATATTTGAAAAGATTATGCTCGACCAACTTGTATGTTACTTTAATCTTAACAACTTCTTACATTCAGAGCAATATGGTTTTACTAAGGGTCGGTCAACTACAGATGCTGGTGCAAGACTCTTAAGACATATATTTGAAGCTTGGCAGAACTCACAAAATGCTATAGGCATTTTTTGTGATTTATCTAAGGCGTTTGATTGCGTTGAACATAAGACCCTTCTTTTAAAATTAAGTTATTACGGTGTAAATGATAACTCGCTTGGTCTTATTTCCTCTTATCTTAGCGATAGATTACAAAAGGTATGCATTAATGATGTTAGGTCATCTGGATCGTTTAATGTTATGGGTGTCCCACAGGGGTCAATCCTTGGTCCTTTTCTGTTTTTAGTATACATAAATGATTTAGCACATTGTGTTCAAAATATTTGTGATATTGTGTTGTTTGCACATGATACCTCTTTTATTTTTAAAGTAGATCGAGATAAAGACAATTTTGACGATGTAAACAGTGCTCTATCTCAGATATCAAATTGGTTTTCAGTAAATAATTTACTTTTAAATGCAAATAAAACCAAATGTCTGCAATTCGTGTTACCAAACGTAATTAGGTCAGACATAAAGTTAGAGATTAATAAACAGATACTAAAGATAGAAAATACAACTAAATTTTTGGGGCTCACTTTGGATGATAAACTCCAATGGGGCACCCATATATCTGTCCTCGCAGGAAGACTTAGTTCCGCCAGTTACGCTGTTAGAAAAATCAGACATTTAACCGATGTTGAAACAGCGCGACTTGTTTATTTTGCTTATTTCCATAGCATTATGTCATATGGAATAATGCTGTGGGGTAAAGCGGCCGATATAGAAAAGATTTTTGTTGCCCAAAAAAGAGCCATACGGGCTATCTATAATATGAAGCAACGTGAGTCCCTTCGCGAAAATTTCCAAGAAATAGGCATACTGACTGTAGCATCACAATATATATATAGTAATATTCTATTTGTGCGGAAAAATATAAGTACATATAAAACAAAATTTGATGTATATCATAGACATACGAGAGGTCACAAACAGCTTACGATACCTGCGTCGCGACTCAGCCGAGTAAGCAACTCTTTTGTTGGTCTCGCTATTCGCTTCTATAATAAAATTCCTCAATCCATTCTAGACCAGTGTACAGAAAGATTTCAATCAAGTGTAAAAAATATGCTTATACATAAAGCATATTACAAAATTGAAGATTATTTGGATGATAAGAAAGCCTGGATTTGAAAATCCTTTCAGCTTCATACAAGACAGTGGTTTAATAATGTATAATTGAAAATATTTAAAAGATTGACCGCCGAGTTTCTTGCTGGTTCTTTTCGGTAAGAGCAACATTCCGAACCAGTTGTAGCTTCATTAATCATATTGATGCTTGACGATTCAAAAGTGCCTGAAATGGTTTATTTGAATAAAGATTATTTTGATTTTGATTTTGATTTTGAATCCGTATCAACTTTAATATGTTAATTGGCTGTTTTATGGTTTAAATATTGATCATTTATATTTTTATTAGTTGTATGTATTAGTTTCAATGAATATTATATATTTGTATAGATGAATATAAGTACATTCTAATATCTTAGAATATCGCAAAATTAACGTGCGCCTAAATATTAGAAAAAAGGAAATTGGTAATAGGCTCAGCAAAGCGGGACCGGGTCTGCCAGTAAACTACACATAGGTTATACAATGAAAACAGAATGCATATGGTATTCACGTGTGTTGGTAGCAATACTTGGAGGTCTTTTCATTCTCACTTCGATTTTTGGTTTTAAACAAAATATTCTTAGGACCTGGAGAACTTCATGCACGATTCAATCTTAATTTCGTACAATGCTAGCTGTTTTTTGAGTGTCATTTGATTTTGTTAAGGATATTTTTTCATTTTTAGTAGCTATTTGCGAGCTAGTAATATTTAATAAAAATATGAAATAAAATTTAATGACACTCGCTTTTTTAAGGAAACTTTATATGCTCTATTGCAGCAGCTCTTACATATCATATCAGATTTCGATTTTATTCTACTAGACAAATATCGGATCAAAGTTGATAAGTTAGAATAGTTAAAGTCTAGCCACTATTCTTAAGCGAATTATTAGGCTATCTACTAGGAAATACTAGGAATTGTCCAAAGATATATGCATATCCTCACAATGTTTTCTTCTCCCAAAAGCGGTTTATATCTATTAAAGTTATTACAATTTAGATTTCTATGTGGTAAATTAAAAATAGAAAATTCCTATGTATCCAGTCTTTTCACGAACACGGTCAAACCGTCTATCGTAGCTTCTAAACTGCTACTAGTATGTTAATTTGAACCCAATTTAAATAACATCAATTCTTCTTCTTCTTCTTCTTCTTGGTCGTATCTTCACTGATGAAGGTCGTGCCTAGTATTACGGTCTAAGGATACCACCTTTCTCTGATTGTCCAGGATTCCGAGCCATAGAAGAAAATTGAGAACACCAGTGTACGCACCAGTCGCATTTTAGTTTTGCGAGATATGAACATATGAGATATTAACATCAATTCAGACACTCATAAAGCTTCTCTTTCATTTCTTCGCCCAGCCAGTTTTGCCTTAACAAAGTTTTGGACATTTTGTTAAATTGGACGACAAAATTACTGTTCATTTTACAGTTGAAACAAAGATGTGCAAATTTTTTTGTTATATTTAACAGATAAATATAACGTATAATGCTCCAATAACATATTCCCTTTTAAAAAAACATTCACATTCATTACATTCAAACACATTCATTACATTTTATAAATGAATAACAATATTTATTTTTACTTATTACAGTACTTACATAATTTATTTTTGTTTATCTTAATTGGTAGATTTGTTAAAAATCACTGTATTGGTAGGTCTCTAATTACGTATAAACCAGACCTTGTCGCAAGGGTAACAAATAATAAGTACATCATATCATATATGTGTATACTTTATTAAAATATAAATGTCAACAAACATACAGGTTTTTAATATACTACAAATATTAAAAGTAAATAATAACAACCTTATAATATACGTAAACATATTGTCAACATAAGTATTAATTAAATTATTTTTCTATAATCCGCGATGTACGTAGACAGAATTTTTTTTATCACATTAGAAAATTGCATTTAAAAATTAAGATGACAATAAAAAGAAAGTTTATATTATGTTTGTAGTTCTTTCTTCTTGATGGGATTTTCTTAATATTCTCCTTGCAGGCATCAGACGGAATTCGCCGCACATTTTGCAGGTTTCGTCGACAACGAACCAATTATGATTACGGTTTCATCGTCGCGAAACCCGAATTAAGTGCGGTTTCTTCGTTACGATTTGTTCTTGGTCTTCTATCTTGATATAGTAATTAGTTATTCTAATATTTTTCAATATGTGGCAGCTAAACATGGGCTGTTATTCAGAGGAAAGTCCATGCCGTTTAAGTTGCCGAATTAAAATGCTTAGGTGGATGTGCGGCGTAACTATGCTGGATAAAATCCGCAACGCTTGGTGGAAGCCTCGGTGTACGCGATATCGCCGACAAGATGCAGGAGAGTAGGCTGTGATGGTATGGACACATCAAGAGGAAGCCACCAGACTATGTTGGAAATTTAGCACTACATCTTTGCAGCCCGGGTCGAAGAGCAGTTGGGAGACCCAAGACAGGATGGAAAGAAGTAGTGTTAAAAGGTAAGAGGGCATGTGAAGTTGAAGAAAAAATAAGGCAAGCTGACCCCACCACTATGTGGGATAAATAGTTTGATAGAGAGAGAGAATATTTTTCCATCTCAATGTACAATTTTACACGAATAATATTTAAATTAAAAAATATATATATATAATAAATATATCATATTAATATTTAAAAAAAGAGAACAAAATACTATTATAGTTGCGTTTTATTATATAAATATAAATTCATCCGTACATATGAGATCAGATTTTATTTACAAAATATACTTTCAAATAATACCGAAAATATTTATTTTTTCGCATTATTTCTTAGATGGAACTCATTGGTTTTCAAAGTTGTTGCGTTGTTGTTTTTTGATATGCGTTAGATTTTGTGCCTTTACAGTTTAAGTTATCTGTACAATATAAGTATGATATATTTTTGAAATAATTAAAAATGGAATTATAAGTAATTAAGTATGAAATGAAACTTTTGTCCGAAAATAAACTTAATTGCCATATAAAAGTTTATTTTGAATTCAATCTCTGAATTTTAAAAGCAAGCAAAATCGTAAGAAACACCGCAGTAAAGGAGTCAAGCATCAGGCAGTTTGTTTATTAAGCAGGTCATTTCCTAAGTAATTAATAGCCCGTTAGATTGCGTAATTAAAATTTAATATTAATAAGGATAAACTTTTTATTAGGTGAGAACAATATTAATTGTTACTATTTTTACATTTGATTTATTTTTATATAAATTATTAACTATTATTTATAATTTTTTTTATTGACTTTGGATGGTTTGGATTGATTTTTGGTGGACTTTGAAAATATATGCATATTATTTTGCTAACTGTACTCGGCTTAAAGACAACATTACATTACATTTGTCGCAGATTAAAATATATTTTTCTTATTTGTAATTAATATAATTTTAAGCCTAGCTTTACATTGACAATCTTATTCTAAGTGATTAACAACAGTTTAGATATAAAAACAGTTTTTTTCGATTACAATTATAATTCCATAAATAGAAGTATGGTTAATTACTTTATAGATGACAGAAATTGTGTATTGCGTACAGAAATCACCACAAAAATATATTTATTGATGCGATAGAAATAAAGAGGTATTTTTTTAAATAATTCTATGCACATATAGATTATTACAATCCTTTCAATGCTCATATTTCAAGTGACAAAATACATAACTATTTATGATCGACGCACCCCCTTCTTCTCGTCCTCCCCCTTCACGTATCCTCGATTCAATCATTTCATTTTCACGTCTATTATTTTGGTGAATACCTGTCAAACAGATGTATGTATATAATAAAATGTAAAAAAGTATTTTATTTATAGTGGTAGGTGAATTTGAGGTTTGACTGATAAAATACAAAATCCCAGATATAGGTTGTTAACAATAAAAATAAATAAAATATTGTTGTTTCCTTTTCACAAGACAAAAGCATATTAAGCTACTCTTAAGCATTTTCTCACAGAACAGATGACCAATTGTTCTTCACTCGTAGCGGCCGCCGCTAAAAGTTTTCCCATTTATTCAGTGCTCATACGTCAAGTGGATGTAGCGGTGCGGGCGGCGGCGGGCGACGCGTTCCGGCATGATAAGGCGGGCGGGCCTATTGTCGCGGCGTCGGCGCACGTTTCCTCCGCAGCCGTCGAGCCTACCCGCATTGTTCCCTTCGTAATGAACAAACTTATTCCCGAGGCTAATGCCTAGGGATGTAACTGTGCAGTAAAAAAAAATGTTTACTTAATAATCGATTTTTCTTAGATTTGTAAAAAATAATCGTTTTCATTCTAATTATTCAAAAGTAGCTTTTTATATAATATTATCACCAATATAATATTAATAATTAAATACAATAAAGTATAAGTAAAGGTAACTGGAAAGAATAAAAAATAAAACAGATGCGCTTTTAGCAAAGTTCGATTAAAATGTATAGCTTACATTAAACATTGATTTTACCCAACTACGCATAAATTGTCTAATAAAACAAGGAAAAAAGAGGGCGAAGAAATTTGAACGGAAACATTTAAAAAAAAAATAATTTTAATATTTAGAAAATCGATTATCAATCGATAAATCGAGTACTATAAAAATAGAAAATTTTTTCACAACCCTACAAACGCCCTGTGCCGCGGCCAGTGTCGTTTACCAATTCACTCTCTACACCATTATCTTCCAAAATTGTCATGTAACTAGAAGACAAGTATAAAGTACCCAAACTATCAGGCCTACTTTTGTTTGAATAATGTTAACATATTATTGAGCGTGTTAATATTAGCATAGCGATAAGGGTTTATTTGATGAAGGACCCAAAATCTATTAGTGGCTCCGATGTCACTTTAAGAAAGTTTCCCTATTTGAATATTTGTAATATAATTTTATTCCTTCTTTAAAGTTCTAATTAGTGTTATTGTAAAAGAATTTGACGAGATATACAAAGCTAATCATGGCTATTATATGGTGAAACTTTTGAAATATTTCCTAATACTAAATATAAACGACAACCACGTTGATCATTAAGTATAATAAACAGTATTATATCCTTTTTATGTAAGTATCCTATTTACTCACCTCGCATTATCCTCCACTCATAGAACTTTTCAACGAGACACGCCCGTGGCGCCAAATTTTCGTATTCATTCTTATACATTCAAATTTTTCTAATAGTAGTACCGCTCCTTTCAATGGAGAAAAAAATTCGCGACGAGCCGGCAATAGCTGTGAAGGGAGAAAATCGCATTTCGATCGAAAAGAGGGCAAATCTTTTATGTAATATCAGATTGTCATCGCGATTATTACAGGCAAATAGAATACGCCGGATCAGTAAGTAGGTTATCTTCTTGCTTCCTTTGGCTGAAATCACTTTATTGGATGTACCGAGGTATAAACCCACTTATTTTATTTTTTGCTTGGTCACGTTTTAAGTATAGCGGTGACTGTGAATTTGAATTTAATCTACTTCAGTTTTCTATAATATTTTATGTATTTGTCTTTGCGATTGTATTCAATCTAAAAATGTATGATTGAATATGAAAATGTTTACTCTTTTGTTTTGGTTTATTAAACGGGACACGGGATATTTCCGTTATACCAATTTTATGTTAGTAAAATCCTGATTCTTTAAACAAAATATAATATTGTTATTGGGAAATCTAGTGTTTGAAATTAAAGGTGATTTAACAATCTTTAGTTTTTTAATAGTATTTTCAACACATAAATAGTTCCGAGTAGAACTCAAACTTTAGTGAACTTTACATACATGGTGCCAGGATTACGTATTTTTACATATTACGAATAGAATATGACTGTGAGTAAATAAAAAAAGCGTTGTTTTTTCTTATATTCTCTTCTTAATATATTCTATTCTAAGTACTTCTAGGATTGTTATTTTTTTTAATACAAACATAACGTAAGAACGTAGTGACGTTTTACCATATACAAGTTTATGAGACAAGACTTTTATAGTACATTCATTCAATTGTAAGAAAGTTTTCCTCGGAGACTCAAATTACTCTCGCAAAATCGTTTATGACGCGATTGTTATTTCAATTTCATGAGAAAACTTAGGACATCACAAACAATTTTTGTGATGTTTATACGTAGTATATTTAGAGTATATTATTGTAAGTACATTGTAAGAATAATATGTTAGCTACTGCCGGAATATTCATAATTCTAACGTTCTCTCATAGAAAATGTTACCAAATAATACGTCACCAACAGATAACCGTACAACTATAACATATTGGATACGCTAAACAAGTATTGACAGGTTAATTTAATAATAATTTAGAATCATTAAGCCAGGTCGATTCTACCACCAGTTCGGAACGCTTTCCTCCACTGAGAAGAACTGGCAAGAAACTCAAATGGAAACTCTTATCGCGAATATTAACTATTTGACGTTAGATTCTAACAACACGAAATACACAATATCGGTAACCAAATCAACACACAACGTCATAGCACTTTAAAACGTATGGACACCTTGAGAGGTGGTATTGGACTGCCTAAACTGTTGAATGTCGCTCGCGAACAAGACTCGGGTCACAATATTTTACCCTCATTCATTCGGTTTTATTCCTCTACCCACCAAATGACAGATAACATAATATTGTAGACAAAATACTTCCTCATTATTATTCTATGCATATTAATGTATTTATTTATAATATATAATTTATATCTGATTATTATAATTATGTCTAACAATTATACACGTTATACCGAGTCACCGTATGATATCTGACAATATCTAACAAATATTTAGTAAAAATCTCCTTACAATGTAAAAAGAACTGATATATCCTTATATATAAAATCTCGTGTCACGAATATGCATTTTATCTTCAAAATTACTGAATCAATTTTAATGAAACTTTCTGGGTAGTCTGGTTTCGGTCCAACTTGAAGGATAGGATATTATTTAAATGTTTATATATATAAAATAGGATAAAATGCTGCACTAGCCGAGCCAAGGCGGGTCGGGTCGCCTAGTATTTTATAAATGAGTGAGGTATGTATTTACTCTTATATTTATTTCTATATTTGGTTAAAAGATTGTTATCCGTGTTAGCAAAAAATACAATAAATAGTAAATTTTTTTATTAAATAACGCAAGTATACTATTCGAGTCTTGTTTTGAGTATTTGATTCGTCTTTTATTTGATAAATTCCAGTAGGAGTTTGATGTGTATAACATTATAATTTAAAATTTATTGTGATTTCGGAATAAATCTTTTAGTCAAACCACTAAATGTTTTTTATAAGGTGTCTACACTTTAGAAATTATTTTTGAAACTTAAATCAAGAATGTAATAACGTTCGTTAGCGATGTGAATCCTTTGATTGCTTTGTGCCCGTTAGTGCATGTAGTTCAGGATCAGATGCGCGGAAAAATCACGGCTTAATAGCCGACTGGAGACGACGACATATTCATATTTAAATGTCACCTTGTGAATACAGCGCGTGCTAACTCGTGTGTATTATGAAGTACAGTGAAGCGAGATAGTTGCCACTAATATGCAATGATTTTATATATCGTTTATATTTCATAATATTGAAACTCGTTTTATTCTGTTTTATAAGAATTTTAAAATCCAATTTATAGATATTTGTAGAAGTAGCCATAGAATATAGTATTTTATTGTGTGGTATCCGATTGAGTAGAATAGACCACCCTCTTTCTTACCTTACCTACCTTTCCCTATCTTTCTTACCTTACCTTTCTTAGGGGTCGTAAAATACGACTAAGATAAGTTGACGTCAGGCCTGTGGTAAAATACGAAGCCAAATCATGTGATAGCATGTTTGTAACAGGCTGTGCCAACCCCATTTAGAGTTGGATAAGGGCAGGAGGATGATAATACGATTTTTTTCATATTTTCTTTAGTTACTTATAGTTGCTTCTTTAAATCTGTCATTTTTTTATTAAAAGTAGCTATGAACACAATTTATGGAATGTTAGAAAATTTAGCTCTTTTTTGATATCGTCATTTTTATTTTATATTGAAGTGTGTGTGTGACAATGTGTATGTAATCTTAATGAAAAAAATAAAATCTTAAAAAAAGATTTTAATGTACTTCTGGTTTAAAAAAAAAATCTTTAATCGTTGTTCAGAACTAGGAGAGAAAACCATATTAACATGGTTGCTTGTGGATTCAGTTAAGTTTATTCAGTTTAGTATGATTTTTGCTTTCATTTTTACATTAATACATTAAATTTAAAACATTAAAAGTAACTAAAAATATAATGTCACATAATTGCATAAAGACAAAAAAGAGTAAAAAATATAAAATAATTATTGAAATTAATATTCCAAGCCGAAATATTATAAAATAAATATTATTTTTTATTAATTACTTTTTAAATTAATAATTACAATTTGCATTTTCGTCGTGTGGTATCCGGTAAGACCACCCTCTTTCTTACCGAGGTGTCGTAAAAGGCGACTAAGGTAAGTTGACGTCAGGCAGGAGGCCGGTCATAAAATACGTAGCCTAATCATGTGACAACATGTTGCAAACATGTTGTGCCGACCCCACTTATAGTGGGATAAGGGCAGGATGATGAATTACAATTTGCATTTATAAATGCCAGTATAATAATTCTGATTTCTGAAGTTGGAATATTGGTTGAATATGCTCAAAGCGTGACGGTATGGTTTCGATATGGAAGCCTTGTTGCGGAAAGGGATTAAATTTTTCATCATCTCTGAGCTTATCTTTCAAGTATTTTTATATTTCGGGTAAAGCTTCCCTGTTTTAACAAAGAACATAACGTTTTTAAAATAAAATCGCTCCTACTATACATATTGACAATATTATATTTTTTAATGTCAACAATAAATATAAGATAGATAGATTTATACATTTTCATAAATATTCATATTAGGTCCTTACATATAAATTGGCGTTTTCTATGGGAGGAACATAAAGTCGTTTTTTTTTAATGAAATATATTTAATTAATCAAAGTATGTACCATTGCTATGTATGCACTTTTGCCATCTCATAGGTAGTTTATTGATCCCCTTACTAAAAAAACCATTCGGGCGGGAATCAATAAAATCTTTGAAGGCGGTTTGGACTGCCCCATCGGAGTTGAATTTTTTTCCTTGCAAGTGACCCTGTCTTCAGCTACGCGGGTCGCGGGTTCGATTTCCGCCGAGGGCCAACATTTTCTGTAAAACAAATTGTTGGTTCTTCGAGCCTGGGTGTGTATTTGTATTTAAGTATGTATTTAAACTTATATATGTAGTATATTTACCAGTTGTCCGTCACCCATAACACAAGTATTCAGTTACTTACTTTGGGGACGGACGACCGTGTGTGTAAGTGTTCCATATATTTATTTATTTATTTATTAAATTGCGAAAAAAATGGTAATCTGTTGGACCAAGGTCCGGAGAGTACGGTGGATGTCTAAGACATTATAATTGAAGCTCCTTTGATTTGATAGCCGTCTGTTGTGCAGTGTGTGGTCTAGCGTTGTCCTGAAGCAGCAGTGGCCTAGAGCGATTGACCAGCCTCGGTTGTTTAGCAGCTAGCTTTTCCATCATGGTTTGCAGTTGCTGACAATAGATATCTGCCGTAATCGTCTGGCCAGATTTAAGAAAGCTGTAGTGAACGACACCGGCACTAGTCCACCAAACACTTTCAAGCAACTTTTTTTTAGTCAATTTTCGCTTAGGGCAGGATTTGGCTGGTTCGCCAGGGTACAGCCATTGCGATGAGCGCTTCTGATTATCGTAGAGGATCCACTTTTCATCACAGGTAATGATTCGATTTAAAATTCCTTCATTATTGTGCCGGTTGAGTAACGTAACGCAGCAGTCGACGCGCGTTTGTCGGTTTGCTTCACTCAATTCATGAGGTACCCACCTTTCAAGCTTTTTCACCTTTCCAATTTGCTTCAAGTGGATTAGAATAGTTTTATCACTAACACCGGAGCCTGCAGCTAATTCGGACGTGGTTTGCGATGGTTCCGCTTCCACAATAGCCTTCAATTCTTCATTATCAACTTTGGTCTCCGGCCGTCCACGAGGCTTGTTCTGCAGGTCGAAATTTCCAGAACGAAAACGTTGGAACCAAAAACGCACTGTGTTTTCTTTTGCGACACCGTCACCATACACATCATTAATCCTTCGAGCCGTTTCTGCAGCACTGGTGCCACGGTGGAACTCATACTCGTAAATAACGCGATATTTCATGTTTTCTATTTTGTAAACAGAGTGACACAAAGAAAAAAACAAAAGAAGAAAAAACAAATGAATTAGGGGGTTTGAAACACAAATGCATGAGTAAATAGCTGTACGAATTTGAATTTGGAATTCCTAACCATAAAGGTAATATTTGAGATCAAAGTGGCCAGTACGACAAAACACCAATTTCATATGTAAGGACCTAATATTATAAGTAACAATAATTTCATCATGTCTTTAACATAAAAATCTTTTTCACGTCTGCCGATTTCCCATAAATCACATTACGGTATAATTAATCAACAAATATAACCGTTTAAAAATAACTCGGCTACATCCAATTTAAGTTTAATTTTCAAACCATAAATTCAGTTTAGCTTCCCGGAGCGGTGCGGGATTGAGTCGTTGACTTTCCGCGAAATTGCAACGTACATTTTTATCCCTTTGTTGTAGTTGAGAAATTTAAGAGATCCCTTTAGTCTGTAATTTTGTTACTCGATTTTGATTGTTCCACAGATGAAGTGTTGCGGTCGAGCGACTCCGATATTGTTGAGTTTAAAAGGCTTTCTTTCTGGGGTTTAATTTTATATTTTTGTTATAAAATAATTTTAATAATGTTAATAGATATTTGTTTAGTTTTTGCTGAAAAGACAGTTTACACTGAACTATTGGGAAGGTGAAAAAGCTTGAAAGGTGGGTACCTCATGAATTGAGTGAAGCAAACCGACAAACGCGCGTCGACTGCTGCGTTACGTTACTCAACCGGCACAATAATGAAGGAATTTTAAATCGAAAAAACCTGTGATGAAAAGTGGATCCTCTACGATAATCGGAAGCGCTCATCGCAACGGCTGAACCCTGGCGAACCAGCCAAATCCTGCCCTAAGCGAAAATTGACTAAAAAAAAGTTGCTTGTAAGTGTTTGGTGGACTAGTGCCGGTGTCGTTCACTACAGCTTTCTTAAATCTGGCCAGACGATTACGGCAGATATCTATTGTCAGCAACTGCAAACCATGATGGAAAAGCTAGCTGCTAAACAACAGAGGCTGGTCAATCGCTCTAGGCCACTGCTGCTTCAGGACAACGCTAGACCACACACTGCACAACAGACGGCTACCAAATCAGAGGAGCGTCAATTAGAATGTCTTAGACATCCACCGTACTCTCCGGACCTTGCTCCAACAGATTAACATTTTTTTCGCAATTTGGTTAACTACTTGCAAGGAAAAAAATTCAACTCCGATGGGGCAGTCCAAACCGCCTTCAAAGATTTTATTGATTCCCGCCCGAATGGTTTTTTTAGCAAGGGGATCAATGAACTACCTATGAGATGGCAAAAGTGCATACATAGCAATGGTACATACTTTGATTAATTAAATATATTTCATTAAAAAAAACGACTTTATGTTCCTCCCATAGAAAACGCCAATTTCATATGTAAGGACCTAATATATTTAGTTTTAGATTCTATATTTTTATTTATTTAACTTAAAAATTTAACTTAATAGGTATGGATAACAATAAAAAAAATGCAAACGTTAAAATTATATTATATTATTATTCTTGTATCATAATTAATCATATTATTATTGTATTATATAACTGAATGCGAATTCCACACCTTCATATAAGCCCTACATGGTTCTTGAAGGTAACACAACAATGTGTTTTATATTATGTCATCTCAATTATATTGGAAAAATAATTTAAAAAATAACTTCCTAATGTAGAAATGAAATTAAGACGGAAAAGGGCATTTATTCTGTTCCCATTTGATAGTATAGCGTTTTAATATTATTTCAAATAATATAGGACATCGCAATAGCAATTTCAGCCTACGATGTCGCGTGACTGTCTAGACTTTATTATTATTCACTAGCTGACCCGGCGAACTTCGTACCGCCTACTAGTCAATGAATGGTGTGTTACCTTTTAGCTGAACTAATTTAGGCTTTGATGAACGTGAACAATGACACAAAATAAATTTCTGAAATACAGCCTTTTTAAAAAGTTTACACAAAATACATTTATGAACGCATGCATAAATGTCAATCATTAGTTACAGTATTCGACAGGATGACAACAAATGTTTGACAGGTACGAAACGAATGAACATTTATTTATTTTCATAACATGTATTCATCGATTTTTCATTGTATTTAAGATGTATTCTGCTATTAGAGAAGGAGACAAATCCAACGATTCAAAAACCAAGAAAATTGGTCCAGCAGATCTTGAGTTATAAGTGTTGTAAGAAACCCAACTTAGTTTTATATAATATAATATAGTATATAATATAACCCTCCCAAGTCCAACCTTAACGTCCGAGTTGAACACCAAACTCACGTGGGAGGGGGACACTTGTAATTTTAAAAACATAGCTAATAACAAGCTAATAACATTAGCTTCGATCAGGTGGAAGTCCTTTTCTATTCGACTTTGAATAAATTGATACTTTAACTATCATTTTTTTGTTGAAGGACACTGTGTGAATTCCCATTAATGCATCCAACTTGAATTTTTGTTCGAAATTTCATAAGTGACACATCTGCTTTGACTTTATTCTCTTTAATCAGAGAACAAGTCTATCCAATACTTGGTTTTTATTTATGTATTCGGCACTTTTCTTCAATACGTCAAAGTAATTTTTTGCGACAACTTTTCCTATTGGTTTTTCTGACCTATCTAAAAAGTACACTAGTAAGCTACACAAGTGAATTGGACATGAGTATAAGTTTGTAGGACTAACGATTGTCATATTCTTCATTTTTAATGGTCTTATAGGGATTCTCACATTACACCATGGGTCATCTTAGATATTTTTTTTGTAGTGCTGATTACATCAAAAACAGATAAATATAAAAATCAATAAATATAGTACCCTCCAACTGCTGCACCAATACCTAGTTTCTTCTCTGTAGAAAATGGTTTAAGATATACCACGACTACTAAAATGGCCTACAAATAAAGTAAAAGTAAAGGCCTTTTACTATACCACTGCTGGGCATAGGCCTCCCCTCTCCATTTTAGGAGAGAAGGGTTGGAGCTGCTCTAATGCGGATTGGTAGGTTACACATATCCCCAGAATTCTCTAAAGATATGCAGTTTTCCTCACGATGTTTTCCTTCACTGGAGCGTGTCATAAATTGCAAACATTAATTACACATTTTGACAGAAAAACTCCTTGGTGTCTGCCCGGGGTTTGAGCTCGTGACCCCCTTGAATGAGATGAACGGTCTCAACGCTGAGATATCACAGCTCAAATGTCAAACACAAATATTTCAGGAAATCTCCATAGATATGCATGTTTTCCGACGCTGTATTCCGTCTCTAAAGAGCTTATGATTCATTATAAATGTCACCTCTAGCACGTGACTTTTAATAAAACACTTATATATACCTGCCCAGAGATTGAATCCGGGACATCTTTATAAGAAATGCACACTCACCGTTCTACGTCACGGCTCTAGTCAGTATATCATCTTAAATGTTTCTTTATCATATAAAAAATAGAGGTCACATTGTGGGCCCACAAAAAGGTATCACATTACTTCATTTTAACGTTGAGATATGAAGGTCAGTATGAGAGTATTTTTTGAGTTATGCTTTATGAACTTAACTATTGATTTTAAACCTAAAGTAACCTACGAGTACTTTACATTCTTTTGATGTTTATTTAATTTACAACTAGTTGACCTGGAGGCCTACCATCAACTTTTAGAACCCGATTCAATTGCAATGCAATTCAAAGTCGGTACCTAAACTGAATCGTTTTATTTTCGTACTATGAAGTGTTTTTAACTGATTTGCATTTTGATCGTACACTTAGTATATAAAAAAGGGTGAATGAAATACGTTTGCGATTCAGGTTAAGATTTAATTCGGCAACGACTTAAACTGTGCGTTTTTAACGCGTGATGGTATAAAAAAGCAAAACAATTCAGTTTAGGTCCTCAATTGAGTCGCAAATGGAGTTCATGGTAAGCCTGCTGGCTTTCATACCGCCTTGGAACATATTTAATTCTAGGTAAAGTTCATTGTTATGGGAACTATGTGTTATTTCAATTTACGCAGCATATCTCTCCTTTAGAACCTTTGATGCGCCTTAATGAATATCTAAAAAAACAATTTTAGTTAAATTTTGTGCGGTTTTCAATTATTGTTGCGGTAAACATGTGAAGCGATTAATATTCATTTCTACAGATAGTTTAATAGGCATTTTAAAATAATGATTAGGTGTTTTATGTGTTCTTACAAATGCTCTATAAACGCTATGTGTATAATATATCCTTACATTTGACTAACCCGTTTGTGCAGCTGATGGTGACCCTGCCTTCAGCTCCGCAGCTGGCCAGTTCGATTCTCGCCGAGGCCCAACATTTTCTATAAACAATTTGTTAGTTCTTTGAGCTTGGGCGTATATTTGTATATCAGTATGTATTTAAAATTATAAATGTGTATATTTACAAGTTGTCTGTCGCCCATAACACAAGTATTAAGTTACTTTGGGGACGGACGACCATGTGGGTAAGTGTCCCATATATTTATTTATTTTATTTATTTATATGGTTGGTTTTAATTATTTATATTTATTTAATAAAAACAACAAACTTAGCTGAGTATATATCAAAAATAATACTATTGTCTGGATTAGAATAGAATTTAAATTAAAGTAAACACAGGACCTATATTAAACATATAGTTTATTGTGGAACTGAAAATGTGTAATCATATTCAAGTGGAATATTTAGGGCGGCAGGAGGACGAGAAAAAGGAAAACAGTTGAGATTACTTTTATACAGCGTGTTGACATTGCAGACTTTTATCACCCTTTTAGAGAGGGTGAAATCTCTTACACTTTAAAATAAGCAAATAAAACGAGGATATTCAAATATTAAACTTTTAAACAAATAAATGTTTATTAAAAACTATTACGTTAAACATTTGCGCCCATAAAAATGGGACAGGAATCGTAACAGTGACACTGTGTTGTGTGCTGATATTTTTTCTAGAAATAGATGTCACTTCCGTAAAGCTTAGCGGTCTAAGCTTTACGGAATTATTATTAAATTAAACCTACAAATACGACCCATCCTATTACATCCGTAAATATAATGCAGCAGTTTTATCATTTTTTTCTTGTATCTTACTTACGTACTTTCTTTTATCTTCTTGTAAATTACGTGTACAAATTTTTTTCTATTTTTTTCTCGGAATTCCAGTATACAAAAGCTATGATAGAATTATTTTGATATAGTCCGCTTATGTCAACGCGGATTATAGCAAACAGTTGTATAAGCTCAATTGTAACGAAAGTTAAAAATAAGGATTAACATTATGTCTATTTCTATGCAGAGTAAAATAATAAAAAAAATGATAATATTATTTTTGTATAGTGTAAAACATAAACGCAGGATTATAAAAAAATATCTTTTTCCAAAACAATCGCGAGCTAAATCTCTTTGTACAAACGAGTAACCGGATCAGAGAAAATGACACGCCATATTTTAAGTATCGGAAGAAAGTCTACGCGGAGGCGACACCTGGAGGACGCCCCTCTGCCACCCTCTTTATTGATATTACGGTCGGCGCATTAACCACTCCACGATGTGTATTGGCTTTCAAGGAGCCTACAATAAAACTAGGATTGTGACACCGTAAGGATGCTAGTTAAACCGTCTCATGGGTTTGATTGAAAATAAACTAAAACCTTTTGTATAAATCAAAATGAAACACTATGTGTTGCTAACCGCAAAAATTGAGAAAGGCATAAATCAATTTAGTCTTTTTTTGTATTAGCATTCTTTCAATAGACATTGAAACACCACGATAATTTTAACGAGTCATCATCATCATCCTGCCTTTATCCCACTATAAGTGGGGTCGGCACAACATGTTACAAACATGTTGTCACATGATTTGGCTATGTATTTTACGACCGGCCGCCTGCCTGACGTCAACTTACCTCAGTCGCCTTTTACGACACCTCGGTAAGAAATGAGGGTGGTCTATTCTGCTCAGCCGTATAACACACGGCGTGATGATTTTAACGAGTATCTAATGGAAATAAAACTGGAAAAAGGTAAATAAGAAAAACAACGCTTTTATGTGTTCGATACAAACATTGTTAATATAAACTAAGTCAAATGTTCCAGGGCGATAGATTAGCCAATTTCACAATAAATATGTAGAGTAAAAAAGATTTAATGTTTATTACATAAAATAAAATGTTCAGTCTCATAAAAAAAATTGTTGCCAGTCATTATAAATTAATTTTACAGGTGGTTAATTAATATTATACTATTAATTATTTAATAGTATTTCTGCAATTAAAATATTTTCTATAGAATAATTTTACGTGTACGAAAGAAATTTAGTTTGTGTTGAAATTAATCTCAAAGCTCAAGTGCTACAATAGAGTCTATAGACTTTTAAGTAAAGAGTGTAGCGGTCAGTTGAGTGGAATCATGGCCGGATCACGATAATGAAAGAGCTTTTATTAAGTATACGAGCTTATACTCTACGAGCTCAAATGATCAGCGACGACGGTAGTCGTCTGTAATTGTGTCCGGTTTGCTTCTACACTGCCATCTAGAATTCTTACCTTAAATACCGGACCACTATTTGCAAATTGTCCTTAAGCGTTAATTTCATATGCAAATCGAGACATAGACTAGGGCCTGCAAATCGTTAGGTGTGTACTCTAAGTGGCTATTTAGTAGAACAATTTTCTTAGTACAAGTTAGATTCGAGGGACAGAACTTTCCAGTGACTTGCCGTCGTCTGACCACAGATGCCACAGCAACTACCTAACTTGGGAACACTCTAATTAGTATTTACTACACTTAATAAGTCGCAGGCTGTTGCAAACCTCAGCCTAAAACTTCTGATAAAAGAACTTAAATTGAATATCAATTTTTTTATGAAGAAAAGTTTGACGGAAGAATGAAAACAATGTATCGCCTGTTTAATAAAGCTCTAATATTAAATATTTCACCCGAAAATTTAAACTTCTTTGGGCTCAGTTGAATTCTTACAATTTTTATTCATAATATAAAATTATGAGATATTTGATACATATTGATTAGATTTTTTGCGAAATAAGATAAAGAAATAGAGGATACATGACTTATTAATTAAGAAGGAATTCATAAAATCATAGTATAGAGATTTTTTTTTAATAAATGAATCGTCTAACATTTATATTTATGTTTCACAGTAAATCCAAAATCGTTCAACGGAAAGCAGATAGAAAGTATTTTATGAAATGTTAGTCTGTAATAGTTATTAAAGCGGCAAACGTGGTTATGAAAAAGGGAATAAAATAAGCTGCAACGATATTAGCTTTAGCATAGACTACAACCTATTCGGATACCCCAGCAAAGCCGTTCTCAATAGATGGCATCAGGTAATAAGCTCAGCGATGGCCTATTACGGAACTACGTTGAAAATTCATATGGGCTCTAAAGGGTATCTATCAGTGGCTGGCAATTTTATAAAACTCCGTCTAAATTTTATCATGTTCGTAATAATCAGTATGAGGTAAAGCTTCTTCTCTTTAAATAAAGCATAGTTTTTTATACATAGTTTTCCCTGTAACATATTAACAAATTCCCTTTTTGAAAAATCTAGAACTATATCGTTTTAAGTAAAACAGTTATAGTAATATAAAAGACACGTCAAAAATCACTGTACGAAAGTTCGTACTTAAGCCCTCTCTGTCTGTTAAGCTACTGGTCATTGGGTCTTAAATCAATAAACCTTTCTTTCTTAGACAGGGTTCGTAATGGTATTATGTTATTTTAAGGAGTTTTGCTGTGAACACTTTCGATGTTAGATCCGCCATGTCTCAGATGGTAACTTTATCGTTGGGAATGCCTCCGCAACGCGGCTTCAATCTAACCATTTATTATATTGTTTTACGAAATGCTACATATCAATTTATATTCATTGATAATGCTACATCATAAGAATTCTTATTGAAGTTTGGAAAGTAAACTAATTCATTGACTATGATACTCGTTTGCAACTATGTGAAAAATGTGGTTTGCTTGTTGAGTTACTAGTCTATTAATCAACAGACTACGCTATTCACGACCCACACTGATCAACATAACCGTGGATATTCCACTTTTATTTATATCTAGAGTTCCGAGTTTAAACGCCCGATGCGATCTTATATCGATCTTATTAGTAACTATTTTATGGGAAGTAATCTTAATCACGGTCACGTTCCGTTACGATGTCATAATATATAAAAAAATATGTTAGTCCTTATGTTCTTTATAGCCACTGAGACAGCAGGACCGATGTAAATGAAATTTTCAGACAATCTTTAGAATGACCCAGCGGACGACCCTGCAAAGTTTGGTTGTGATCGTAGCATTTTTTTTTAATTGTTGAATTCTATTTCAAGGAGAGTTCCTGAGCCGGACGGCTAGTACACGACAATATGACATCAATCAGAAAACTACTTATGTGCGAGATTATTTTTCATAGAAGTGATGGTACAATTTCAAATTTACTTTATCTCTTAGTAATGTTTGCATTATATTTCAAGCTAAAAGAGCATTTTTTAACGGAAAAGATACTTATTTTCAGTTTTCAGTGATATATTTCAGATATATTTTGAGGGTATCTATATAATATATAGAAGGAATTTGGTACAAAATATTTTATATGGTAAATTTTTTCAGGGTATTTTAAAACAAAAGTCGTTGCGAGCAAAGTCGTGGGTACCATTAGTATCATAAATATTTAATACTTTTGGCTACGGTCAAAACAAATTGTAGAATATTTTATAACAAAAATAAGGGGTAATTCTTAGCAAATAATTTCAGACCAATAAACGAGGTTGACAGCGCGTTAACTCAAAATGAGCTTGCCGAGATTGTTATAATGTCGCTAAATTTAATTGAATAAGGTTCGCTTACATTTTACGACACGGCGGGGCCAAAGCCACGGCGTTAATCTCCTAGGTAAAATCAATTGGCCAAAATGATATTTTCTCGAAACTCCTATATTTGACTTAGAATCTTAAGTAAAAGGATTACGTTACGAATTCGTGTACTCATTTCTTATGAAAGGTAAATTGTGTGATAGTATATTATTTTCTCATTAATCGTGATTTTCGAAAGTGCACATCTTTGCTTAACGCTCTGTGGGCAATGGATGTGTTTTACTTAGACCCCGGAAGGTGTATTTTGCGATGACTGCTATGAGAGCACTGTTTTTATTGGGAAATTTATAGAGCAGCGTTTAAGAGCATCACCGTGCGGGCCGCCGCCGCACCATTGTGAAGACATTTCGTTGTCCCTTTATTGCTTGCTTAAAATTAATGTCTCGACCTCACAGCGAAGGATTTTCTACTTTGTGGTAACGTTTATCGGATTTTATTACGTAAATATTTTATGAGGAAATGAAACAGGCGGTGCAATAATATGACAGTCGTCTAATGTCTTTCAGTTTCGTACTCAGTTACCAAATATCTAATATTATAAATGCGAAAGTCAGTGACGTTGTTTGTTACGATTTCACGGTTAATGCACTGTACCAATATTGGTGAAATTTAGCAAAATTAAGAACTATGCACCGGGATAAAATGATTCCCATTCTTATTTCGTAACAGAGATGAAATCACGTATAGCATTACTGACAGTACTTAAACGTTTAAGTTGGAGCGAACGAATTTGAGGGTATCTATGCTTATTTAAAAAAGTTTTCTCATCCTTAGGTAAATAATAATACTGTTAAAGGATAAATTTGATTAAGATTAAAATTTAGTAGTGTGAAAATATTTGTGTTTTATTTCACATTATTTCACGTACTTTTTTGTATCTTTTATTAGTAGAGTTTTTTCATTGCGACAATTTTTAGAATGGAAATAACAGTTTTTAATACATTCTAAATGAAGAGTTCCCTCGTAGGGTTAAACTTTTAGAACAAAAATTGGTGCTTTGATCATCTATCGATTTTAATTATAGACCTTAAAAATTGTAAAATATGTACCCAGTTAACCTTAACGAACAACACGTTTGTTACCATTACGTCCAGTTTGCCGCTTCATGCACCGCATTGTGAGGGCGAGTGCAGGGGTGGAGGGACAGAGGCCGGGTGCGCGTGTAATTTTCAGATTAGTTTGTTCAGTAGCTAGTAGAGTGCCGCTTTAACGCAAATATGTGGCCAATAATAATGCCCTGCCACATACCTCGTCAGTTACGACACTACGTTCTTCTAAAAAACTAAGCATTTATCTTCTAACAAAATATAAAACTTTTAAATCATAATGAACATTTCGGGGAAATACCAGAAAACCGCTATTATAGCTCGTCTATGATAAAAGAAAGAAAAGATAACGTCATTTCTAGCTTTCAGTTTACACTGAATTAATTAATTTACTTTATTCAATTATTAAATCATTTGTTCATGTTAAATTTAAGTTCTTATTTAAGTATGGTTACTTACTAATTCAGCTATCGCTTTCAGTTTACAGAATAAATGAACTTACTATATATAATTATCAAAGCATTGGTCCATTTTAAATTTAAGTAATTTCTCTTTGTAAGTAAATAAATTTCCTACATAATAATGGTAATATATTTTTTCTTATTAGTTACCAAGAATTCCATTCAATCGCACTATTAGCCAAAGATACCCCAATGTTTGTTGGAAAGGTATTTCGATTTCCGTGCGATATTTATTTTCTAAGTTTGAAATCTGAATTCATATTTTGAAAATATTCCTGCTCTTGGTATCTTTCGAGAAAATAATTTAATATTTGTTATTAATTAATACTTGATTCGAACTGATTAAGTTCTATACATAATTAGCTCCCAAGAAAAGTTTAATACTTCCTCAATACAAATAAGTGTCGTCCAGATGTTTATTATCAGTTTCGTTCGCAATAAATAAAGTCGTATTATATTCTTGAGCGGACGATCTCGACTCTCCATAAATCATTTTTATTGTGCTGTCGAAGGGCCCGGCTAATAGCAGAGACGGAGGCTTAATTGGGTTGATTTCCACGAAGAATATATGCTTCTTCTAAATCTTGCACTTATTACAGAACGAGCAGTATGTATCTAAAATACTGATCATATATGTATTTTACACGCGTGATTATGCATATAAGGAGGTTTAAAGAGTTGCTTTTATAGCATATAGAAGAGGCCGAGCAAGTTTTGACACGGACGGATCTGTCAATAATAATTTAATACTACCAGAACGATTCTAACACCAGTTCGGAACACTGTCATCTACTGAGAAGGACCAGCAAGAAATTAATTGGCTTTTTTACCAGGAATCGTAATCATATCAAAGTAGATTCTAATTGCACATAACACTTGATGTGGTTAGGCAGGGATTTACCAAACCAACATTAATATACCTATACTTATAATAGTAGGAGCCAATAGGGATGTTAGTTAGTGTGGTATTAGGGTATTGAACGACTACACAAATATCATTTTCTATGATGACATATGTATGTCAATGCAATTTTAGTTTATTTAAAAAAAAAATTTACTATAAGCTACCCTGCTTGTACAGGTAATTAATAGATCAAAAAGGTCTATAGATCTTTGGTTGGTTTTTATTTTGAAAATACTTCCTGATATAGTCTCATCTAAATTGTATCATATAATAATTATATAATGAATCGGCTGTGATGTTATGGATATGAACGCTAACACAAAAATTTGATTGGCCCGTTGGCGCAGCGGGTCGCGGGTTCGATTCCCGCTGAGTGGCATTTTCTATAAATAATTTGTTTGGTTCTTCGAGCCTGGGTGTATATTTGTATTTAAGTGTGTATTTAAACTTATATATGTAGTATATTTACCAGTTATCTGTCCACCTGTCTGTCCTGTCAAACATAGTAGTGTGATTTTATTAATAAAACTTACCTGGCATTACACACAAAAATACAAACACGTTTATTACTTTGTAAAAAATTAAATTTATAAGTTTCACTAAACACCTCACAGAATAAGTTGTTAGTAATTAAAATCAAGCAGGTGTCGTAAACCTAGCTACGTGGAAACCCCTCTGTTTATTTTACACCAAAAGGCTAACGGTTGAACGCTTTTGAAAAACACTTTGTGTGCGAATGGACGAGCAGGCGGAATATTAGCTACAAAAGCATTTTAAATTTATTTAACTACGATCGATATACACAAAAATAAAAATAAATTTAAATAAATGTTTATTCGCTTTTATTTTACAACGCTTTATAATTTTTATAACTAAAGTATTTGTAAACAGAAATTTTCAGAAAAGGATATAGAATATAATGTGGGTATGTACAGACTTTCCCAAACAACATTTCATAACATTTCTAACACGATATTCACAACACTACCAGATCGGTTCATTAACGAGCCGGCAAGTTAGCTCTGAGATCCAAGGTAAGCTAATAGTTATATGAGTCGGCGTTCAAAAGACCGATTTCGGCATCTTGTTAATCCCACTTTTGCAACGGAACGGCAATATAATAACCATCTAATCGAGATCCGGTTTCGACATCCTTATGGTATTAAAAAATTTCAAAACTTATGCGTTTATCACATACTCTTTGCGTTAAATTGCTGCTTTTGTAGAATATATTTTATTTCGGTACTAAATGCAAATGTAAGGACAAAGAAATACGCTTTTATTTTAAATTACTTTTAAATATGGATATAAAGTAGCCCAGCGGTGAGACGGTCCGACTCCTTCGTGAGGGTCACGAGTTCAAACCAAGGGCGGGTACCAATGGGTTTCGCTATTAAAACTTATGTGTCTAATTGGTAATTGCAATTTACCGCACGCTTTTCGGTGAAGGAAAACATCGTGAGGAAACCAACCTGCATATCTCTAGAGAATTCTGTATACATGTGTAACCTACCAATCCGCATTGGAGCAGCGTGGTAGGTCTTAGCTCCAATCCTTCGCTCCAGAAACAGCGAGAGGAGACCTATTCTCAGCAGTGTGATTGTAACAGGCCGCTACTATACTTTTATGGATATGAAGATAAGATTAAAAATTAAGGCGGAATGTAAAAATTTATCGAATTATTTATTGACTGGTTCCTGATTATTGTAATTTTATGACGTGTAACTATAAGTAGCGGCGTTTGTAAAAAGGATTTTTAAACCCGTATTGCACTCTTATATAAGAAAATTCTTAATAGTTTAGTAGTTTAAGAACCATATTTTGCTTTAGTGCGGTCGATTAGTTCAATAAGGATCATCGGACAATGAAGAAGGAATGTCGTTTAGCGTTGCCCGTTCTGCATTCTTCGTTCAATGTCGCATCGGGGAAACAATGAGAGCTTTGATATTACTCACGGTAGTTACGCAGTGTGCGGCTCATTACGTCCTATTCCTCTTCAGTAAACTATAATGTAACCATTTAAAAGAGAAAACCTGTATGATTTTTGTTGTATGTTATTGACATTTATATTCACATTTCATTGTGAAATTACCAGTCGAATTTACGGATTAGTTAATTTTATTATAATTGTTTAATTTCAACATTCCGCAAATTAATTTAGCTTTGCCAACACAGCAGTTAAATAGAACTATTAAAAAAAGGCTGATACAGAAAGTAAACTATTGAGGTTTACATAAATGGTAGGAATGCGTGGATATAGCTTCAACCCCGTGCGAGATAGTAATGAGTAAATATAACTAGTTAGAAGAATTATAGTTTTAAAAGAGTAACCGCCGAGTTTTTTGTTGGCTCGTTTCGAAGCAGCTTTCTGAAACAGTAGTAGAGTTGATGATAATGATTCAAAAGCACTTGTTAATAAGTTTACTTGATAAAAGAATGGTTTGATTTATAAGGAGTTTATAGGCTAACTTAAAATTTCTACTTTAAAATGCTGAATATCTAACTAAGTAGCATTTATTTTACCTATTTGGTATAAAGTATGATATTATTCCGAACCGTTTGCTATCTCGATAAGCCTCTGATATAAAACTGAGATATAAAAGAGTTTATTCCGTTTCGCAGGCAATAAAGCGGTATTCAGCGAACAATGCGACCAGATGCACTTCAGTTCACCGTCTTATGTATAATAAATGTAGGTATGTAAATGTTTCTTAAGGATTGTTGTAGGAAATAAAATGAATGGACACATAATTAAATATACAGACAGTTTTAAGAAGAGCTTTTAAAATTTAAATTTGAAATAAGAATTTAAAACTTATTGATATTTAAAAAAAAAATTATCAACGAACAATTTGAATAATACATACATTAATGTAATTTCAAAAATTATGACTTGTGTTACTTTGCAATATGATATTAAAAGCATTTGTCATAATTTTCAGAACTATAAAGGAGCTGCCTTCAAAGCTTAAATATTATAATATTAAGATAATCTTGGCAAATTTAAGGCGCTTAAATAGGATTGTGATGACAATAATAGAAGTGGCTGGTAGCGACTTGGTCGTTATGCAGAGTATTGTTTACTAACAGCGTATATTTGATAGCTTATTTCATTCATTGCACTTTGTTTTAAGTATAATATAGAATTTTTACATATCAGTTATAATAATATAGACAAGTTGTCATCAATAAAAAGAAAAGGACATTAAGTTAAAAAAGCTTTTAAAAAAGCTTTAAGAAAATTTTACTTCACTGTTGACCGTTGAGGAGTTCCCTCGTCTGCCAATCTTGGCAGCACCATCAGGTCACGCTTATCACATGCATTGTCATCGGGACTGTATCAGACCGGTATGTAGAATTTCAGCTCAATCGGGAAGTGGGTCAATTTTAACTTGCAAGATTCCACCTTCACATACATTGCAAGTAAAATAAAAGATTTAATAATAAATAATTTATAGAATTAAGCGTTACTTTGCAAAGATCCATAACGAAAAAGTAATATAATCCGCGAGAAGTCGCAATCCTATGTTATATATTTTTATAAAAGAAAATAATGTTCGTAATCATATTATGCTTTTTTAAAATAGTTAATTATTGAGTTTTTAGTTTCAATACTTACTTTAATTACTTATTTATTTTTAACTGCAATTTATTATTACTTTTGTAATATTAATAATATAAAAGTCATCATAATCATTCTCCTGCCCTTATCCCACTCTAAGTGGGGTCGCCACAACATGTTACAAACATGTTGTCACATGATTTGGCTACGTATTTTACGACCGGCCGCCTGCCTGACGTCAACTTACCTTCTATTCTATTCTATTCTATGCAGCCGGATACCACACAGCACATACCTTAGTCGCCTCTTACGATACCTCGGTAAGAACAGAGGTTGGTCTATTCTATTCTGCCGGATACCATACGGCGTATTAATAATATAAAAGTAACAATAATTATTTTGATACAATCGGCAATACATCACGATTGGTTTAAGTATAAAACTCAATTTATAGTTGAGCTTTTGCATCATCAATTTAATCTTATTTAATTAAGTAGTAGCTTTAGGTCTCAGATTGGGAACCACATTGTTCCCTGTGGAAAGAGGTAGACAGTTTTGGCATACACGGGCTTTCATGCCATAGGAGCTCTCGTAGGCTTTTCCACCATGGTTCTCTTAATGATACTCTCAAAAGAGCTCCACCATCGACATTCCTGCTCTCCTCGAGCCTTCCGGGATAAGTCGGGATGATAACAAGAGACCAGACGGTTTGACGCTAATTCCTTGGGAACGGGGACGGGCCCTAATGTGGGACGCAACATGCGTTGATACGTTAGCTTCGTCCTATATCAGGACCCCAGGCTCATGTAGTCAAAGCACAATTTTTTTTTATCCATTTTAACACCTCGGTCGATCGCCTTTTCGGGAGGCAAAAGGGCTGGCTCCTTTATCGCACAAAGAATCAGCTTAGCGATTCACGCGGAATTGCTGCCAGTATTCTTGGGACCATTCCACGTGGGCATGATTTGTCTATACAAATACTATTAGTAGCAGGTAAGTAATTTCAGATAGATGTAACTTGTACATTTTTGTTCTTAATAAAAAAAAATCAATCAATTTATTTTAATTAATTTAATTTTTACAGAATTATATTAATTTTACTATCAATTGATATCACGATCCAGCATTAATCCGTACTATTTTAGGAACGACTCCTATAATATTATTGTATTTGGATAATCTTACTGAGAGCACCTCGATCATTAGGGATAGCGGTAACATCTATACAATGGACTTGCCAGAACTAACTTGTTAATCGGAGGATCGTCTCCAGACAATCAGAGTACCTTTTATACCAATACTGGTCACATTTAGGCATTTGACTTTGCTTTGATTTCTCCTGCATATATTCTGAGATATCGTGTAAGAGAAATAAGTATTTTTGATAATCGAGAAACAGGATTAATCTTTTTTAATTTCAAATAATTCAACAAACATCAAGCTTGAAAGCGGATTTTTTCAAATATCTTACGATATCAATTTAGTGAGCATCAAGTTACATTCATTATTTTTCAGTTCATGCCTTGTTTAGTGCAACGGACTATCATTGGCTTTTCATATATAGTTTCTAATCCTAACAAACGATGAATCCCTAAAAAACAATGTTGATATTAAGTGCTATCTAATGTCATCTTATTATTCTTAGGTGCATCGAAGTAGAATATTCTATAAAAAAAATTAATCCATTATAGACAAACTTTCTCAACGCAATTCATTGCGTTAAAGTAAAACATTTTTAATATCTATAGAAAAATATTAACTTAACCGTATACTCTTATGAGCATGCAAATTCATTTTCAAAATATATAATATTGTTAAATTCAAAATCAAAATATTTTTTGTTAACTAAGCATTAAATTATTTGCTATTTTTCTTGACAGCAATTTACAGTTTCAAATACATAAAATTCATTGATACATTCACTAATAAATTCACATTAATAAAGCTAAATGTATTGAAATCGATGAATTGCTATCGTCCATAGATGTGATTTTATTTAACACTAACATCACATTAATAATGATGCAAACGAAAAATAACAGTAATGTTCGAATTGGTTTATTATTTTAAAAGGAGAGTTCAGAATAAAGGGAATACAGTAATATCAATAACCACACGCTCGATTGCCTACATTGAGAGGATTAAAGCCATACGTGGAACGAGTTCCATTTATGCGACCGAACGCGTCCGACTATTGCGCCGGAAATTCTTAAAACTCCTCACAATTCCGTTTCTGCTGCTCTTCTTATTAAGCTAGAAGTAATTGTGGCAGACTTACAAAGTTAACCAGTTCGCTGTAAGCCACCCGTCCGTGAAAAGTCATAATCGTTATTTTGTCTGCCAACTTCATAAAATCAGACACTGGGCTCCCCTACACAGCAGAAGCCTATATCATTAGGACTTTCTTACATTTTTTGTTTCAAATTTTTTATTTCCAAAATTCGTAAAAATTACTTACCATTAATCTCTATAAATATCATTCATACTTCTGCCCTTATTCACTCTAAGTGGGGTCGGCACAACATGTTTTAACCACGTTGCTACATGATTTAGCTAGGTATTTTATGACGTCAAGTTACCTTAGTCACCTTTTACGACACCTCAGTAAGAAATGAGGGAGGTCTATTCTTTTTAGCCAAAAACCACACTGCGGATTAATCTCTATAAATATGTGAGAGTAAATAAAGTAAGGTGATATCTCTCTTAAGCTTTTTTATTTTATTAATTAATAATATCACCCCTTTCTTTGATTATTAATAAATATATTATTTGTAAGTGTAATGTTAATTTCTATTTTACGTTATGCGCTGTAATCCGAATAAGTATTTTACTCTTATTATACTGTAAATGCTATCGATTTCCGGTAAAAAATAAATTTATATGATTCTGCTTGACTGGTTTTTGTTTGTTAGTATTACCCACTTTTTTATTAGATAAAAATCTATACATAGTTTGTGTGATTTAAGTAAAACTATAGTATTCAGAAGAACAAAGAAGTAAAGGCGATTCAAATTAAAGAAAAACCAATTAGGTTTCATAGTGCACTCCATAAGCTATTCATTAGTCCTAAGGTTAGCTTAATTGGTTTGCAAATGATTTTTTTCAACGACAAAGTCTACCGTCAAAAACCATTTAGCTCTATAATTTTGTAAAGATGTTCCTGTTTATAAAACGTATCTACATTTACGAAATGCAACATGTAGATTTTTCAGAAAAACTTAAATCTACCTAATATTAACTTACTTTTAAGTTATTGGCTATATTACTGTTGAATAAAACGATTTATATTACATACCTAATCAATTGTTAATTTTTATTTCGCTGTTGTTTTGCCCTTGCTACACGTTCACTGGAAATGTAACCTAACAATTAATATTTTCTATTAAAAAAATTGTGGCTTGATCTCTTGCTATTAAGTCCATTTCTAATTCAAAATATCGTTTATTCATGTAAACTTTTAACAAATTCTTTTGAATCATCAACTCTACTGCTGGTTCGAAAAGCTGCTTCTACCGAGCAGAGCCAGCAAAAAACTAAGCGTTTGCCCTTTAAAAATATATTTCTTATAACTAGCTGTATTTAATCATTATTATCTCGTACAGGGTCGAGAAATATATATATCGACGCATTCTTATCATCAATGCAATCCTTAACAGTATAGTAGGCTATCTCTATTAGTCTCATTCAATAGTATTTTTTAACTGCTGTAACGGCAAAGCTAAAATTGATTTTAGTATAGAATCTTATACACAAATCCACAAACATTGATTGTAGGTATATACTCAATCGAACTATCTCTAAATTATTTACGAGTCTCATCCAGCAAGCTATTACACGCAGTTCCCGATGCGAGAACGCCGTATAAAGAGCTCATGAATAAGGGCCCCGTTTGGGCTTGAAAGTAATCAGGCTAACCCTATATAATTAGACGTGAGTACTATCTCAAAAATAAATTAATATTTGTCATTTATGACTCTAAATTATGAAGGTGATAAATATATAATTCTATATAACGGCGAAGTTATCGAATCACAGCACGAGTAGGATTAGGAGTGTTGCATGGACGACCGACTATTCACGTCAACGCGTCTACGGCTCTGAGCCTGCCTACGTGTCTACAATAGGACATTGAATGGAAGGCAGGCGAATTCGATCAATCAATTGAGTACTGTGCCCTCATATTCGTATAGCGTTTAATGCGACATTAAATTTTCACCGTTTAGAGTACGAAAAACATTTTTTCTGACTTTGTTTTACTTATAAATTGGTTCCTTACGCAGTCATATTAAAAATTTACCACTGGCAATAAGTCTGCGCAAACGACGAAGATAGTAAATTGGATAAGGTCCAATTAATAAATGAAAAAAAAAAAAAAATTTTATCAAACTCTGATTTTAAATTAATAAGATGGAAAGAAGAGAAGAAAATCTAATATTTTTCTATATTCGATTTCATCTCTTATATTTAAAATACGTATTCTACATTGTGCGGTTAATTCAGAGCTAACACGAAAAAGTTTGATTGGTTTCAAAACGCACAAAGTTCCGAAATCATCAAAACTCATTAAAAAGTAAGAGAAAATGTCGAGACCTGTCGAAACGTAAATCAAATATGGTGAAATAATCTACAGTATATACCGACTTGCCATGTTTTTCGTTTATGTAATGTATTTATAGTAACTAGAAATAAATGGGAACTGTAATGAGTTTGACGGAGATTTTTAATGAGCGGTCTTCTTGATTTTATTTCATTCTATTGATGGTTGAGAAAATGCAATGAAATGTGATTATATTACAAAAATATGGGCTGCAAATGGGTTGAAAGTTTTCATTGCTAAGGAAACTTTATAAAAATGCTTTAGTTCGTTTAAGAACGGTTTAATATTGAATTATGAGTTCTGCCGGTATTGCTGCATGTAAAACGTATAATTTAAAATTTACACCTATATAGTTTAAAACACATATTTTTTGAGTTGTGCCACTATTGCAACCCATGAGCAATAAGTTTTCAAGATCTTCAGTAAATAGTTTTCGTCAATGCTCTAATTTGTAAGATAAGGGTGTTTTTTTCCAGTACACATCTGTGTTGATAGTTGCAATACAAGTTCATTAAGTTACTTCGCTGTAGAGCTTTGCTCCTTATCTCGAAACCTTAAAGCTCTTACCAGAACAGTGCACAGATAGATTTCATTCTATTATTTCATTTTATCCTTTTCTTATAGAAAAATTGTGAAAATTTAACGCAAACTTTTATTAATTCTACTTCTAAACTAACTTTAAACAAAATAATAAAAATTTTAATACGGCTTAACAATTATTATTTAATCATGGTTCTTATATTAATCTAATATCATTTATATAATTTTATCATTGCCTACGCTCATAAATTAAAAATAAAAAATTACCCTATAACAATGTATTATATTGTGCAGCGAGTGAAAATATCCGACGAGGGCGCTTGCTATGTATGAAGAGGCTCTTCTGTGCCACTGGTCATAACTTGATGACTGAAATTATGACAGTGGTAAAGAACTTGTATTTTCCCTTTGTCATAACTTTGTCATTTTGTTTGTAATTTTAGTTGTACGGTACCCATACCTCATGTCAGTACTTAAAATTTTGTAATAAAAATAAATGAAAATGTTATTCATTAATGACAGGGAACCTGTGTTTTGGCTATTGTTTAAACTATAATATTAAATGAATTTGGCTCCATATTTCCCTTTCTCGTAGACCTGGGAAATGGTTTCTTACTTACTGCTGAAATGGTCCTGTGCTCCGAGCGGCTTTACCTGTTCTATATCTAAAAACAAACTACGATATACCTAGTACATAAACATAGTATACAAATTTTACAACATCCTAAAAATTGTTGCATAGCTGTAAATATACCTTTGAGCTAGATCAATGTGATCAAGCTTTAACTTTATTGCAGTTTTAGGTAATACTTTGTAACTTTTAGTAAAAGTATTTTTAATGTAATAGACAGACAAATGCTACAAACATTAATTATGTCAAACTAAAATGTATTTCTACAATTAATAGAGCAGAAATATTTCCCGCCGTTCAAATGTTCTTGTGTAAATACGACGTTCATTAAGTTGCGGCGGGTTATTACCTAACTTTTATCTGATTAGAAACTAAGCACCTCGCCCATAAGCTTTTATGATATTATCCCAGGAATTGTTATAGTTTTGATATAAATTCTTTTCACTTGTTACGGAAAAGCGATTTGAAAGTCTTATAGTTCTAGTCTCATAAGTATACTCGTAGGTCTATTGTTCAGTTAATTTGTGTATAAAAACTAACAAACATATGTAACACATGAACTAAGGAATTTAGCATCTGTGTGCTTGAATTTTAGCGGTAAAGTATATGCGAGTTAGATGTACAAACTTTCATATCAAAAATTTGGTAAAACATTAATTTCATACGAGCTAATTTTTCGGTAAAAAATATTATTGAGATTATTTATATTTTTTTATATTAGTTATAGATTTCTGCTATCCTTCATGGATAACTATAGTACAAATAAACCATATATCCATTCTGCTCACCATTTGTCACTAGTATAGTTGATACTAATAATTATTTCGCTATTATATTAGGTCCTTACATATGAAATTGGCGTTTTATCGTACTGGCCACTTTGATCCATCGCAAACTATGTCCGAATTAGCTGCAGGCCCGGGTGTTAGTGATAAAACTATTCTAATCCACTTGAAGCAAATTGGGAAGGTGAAAAAGCTTGAAAGGTGGGTACTTCATGAATTGAGTGAAGCAAACCGACAAACGCGCGTCGACTGCTGCGTTACGTTACTCACCGGCACAATAATGAAGGAATTTTAAATCGAATCATTACCTGTGATGAAAAGTGGATCCTCTACGATAATCGGAAGCGCTCATCGCAATGGTTGAACCCTGGCAAACCAGCCAAATCCTGCCCTAAGCGAAAATTGACTACAAAAAAGTTGCTTGTAAGTGTTTGGTGGACTAGTGCCGGTGTCGTTCACTACAGCTTTCTTAAATCTGGCCAGACGATTACGGCAGATATCTTTTGTCAGCAACTGCAAACCATGATGGAAAAGCTAGCTGCTAAACAACCGAGGCTGGTCAATCGCTCTAGGCCACTGCTGCTTCAGGACAACGCTAGACCACACACTGCACAACAGACGGCTACCAAATCAGAGGAGCTTCAATTAGAATGTCTTAGACATCCACCGTACTCTCCGGACCTTGCTCCAACAGATTAACATTTTTTTCGCAATTTGGATAACTACTTGCAAGGAAAAAAATTCAACTCCGATGGGGCAGTCCAAACCGCCTTCAAAGATTTTGTTGATTCCCGCCCGAATGGTTTTTTTAGTAAGGGGATCAATGAACTACCTATGAGATGGCAAAAGTGCATACATAGCAATGGTACATACTTTGATTAATTAAATATATTTCATTAAAAAAAACGACTTTATGTTCCTCCTATAGAAAACGCCAATTTCATATGTAAGGACCTAATATGTTGATAGCTTGGGCACCGTTCTCTATTTAGCAAATCTGACTAGAAGGTAAACGTTTGAGGTAAATGATTTTCCATAAATTGGCCATAAATATATATCTGGATAAAAACTAAACTAAATTACTAATTAAAATAAAAAATTAAAGAGGGAAAATAAAATCAAAGAAAAAATTAAAAAATACGGTAAATACTGTTTTTTAACTACGATCCGTTGAGTAGAATAGTTTAAAAAATAATAGGCTTAAACAAAACTATGATGTCAATAGGAGGTCTTTTGATTTAAAAGGACAAATGGTATGTAACTTTCATAATTATTTATAATTATAATTAAATATATATAATTAAAGTTATAATTGCCTTTATAAAAGAGACATTTAGCATTTACCCTGACGCACCTATCAATCAATACTATAACAATATAAAAACTAGTATTATTTCAGTTGAGATGATATTAGTATAAAATAGATTTCTGAGCAGAAATATTTAATCGCAGCTTTACTTAGAGAAAAAAAGCAAGTTATTTTTTTTTCTTGATTTGATTGTACTCCTAAGGCCAAAGTAAAGCCTAATTCATAATTAAATGTGTCTTTAAATAGTATATATTTTGTGAGTTTAGGTCAAGCTATAGACTGTTTTGTGTGTTTATTAATAAAATTTCAAAGTAAATGCATTTTTTAATATTTAAAAAATTTTATTCTAAAATTAATATTTAAAACTGAAATTTTTATTTAACATTACTTCAGAAGACGTTAAAATTTAAATACAAATTGTGAAATAAAATAATTATTTATTTTTAAAAAAATTAGGAAAGGCGTATAATGCGTGCCGGTGCGGTGTAAAAGAATATGGAAATTAAAAATACCCAAGCAGCTTAGTAGTTGTATCACTTAGAAGGTATGGATTGGATTCCCATTAAGATCTATCCTAGAACTTTCACATACATAGTAAATATGCCGTGCGAATCAAGAGAAAAAATTGTAAATAAGTTATTTCATTTTTAGTAAGAATTAAAATAAAATACAAATATTGATTGAATTAAAACTTTCGTTTATTTATCAGAAGTGTAGATAATTAAAAAAAAAACTACTCGCTAATTACTTTAAATTTAAGCTTATCACCAAATAACGATAAAATTAAGTTACTTTGAATAATTTAAAAAAAAATTGTGCCCATATTTTGATATAGTATAAAGTTACGCACCAAAAATATTGTATAAATAAATATTTACTAAATTATCGAAACTCCAAACTTGATCCGGAAACTGCATTTCTTCGTTGCCCATTCTCTTATATAAAAAAAGTTACATACCTTTTATTTTCTTGTGGTGTAAGACCGGAAAATCCATGACATCTCCGATGGAAATTGCTTTTTAATCAAATAAAATTTTCACTTACCCTCGAGGCGGGCGGCGAGCAGCGAACGGCGGGTAACTGGACTGAAGGCGACACACGGCTGCACTGTGCAACCCCGCGACCACAACTGATTTTCCATTGCGAAAACTTCCCTCGAACGCGTCATCACTCACCCCCATTTCAAACCGACCAATGACTTTGCTTGGATTCTAGCGAAACGTTCCGATTATAACCGAGTATTGTCGAGCGTGAGGGGTGGCGATTGGATCTTTTAATCTGAAACGTAAATGCATACAAAAAGAAAATAAGTGAGCTGTTACCTTTCGTACACGGGATGTAGGCCGTAGTGCCAGCTCGAGCAACAGGTAAAGCTATCTCACTCAATCTACGAGTTAACGGCTACGATTCTTTTATAGCTACTTAACTTTTCGCATTTTCAAAGGTATAATGCGAATATGTAACTGATATAGAAAAACAATAGTTTTATCTGATTATTCGGGGTTTGATTTCCCCGTGCCATTTCCCCGTGACTTCAATAAATATTTGGAAGGTAAAATAGTAATGAAAGAGGAAAGGTAAATTTGACAAATTATAAAATGCCTAATTTACAATTCAAATTATTTGTTTATAGGACTCGGACAGGATTAAAGAGTAAATTTATTCCTGGGGGCAGGAATTTGTTTATTATCCGGGTGTGAATTTTTTTCTTTTCTTTATTCCAGTAATACAATTACAAAGCGAATGGAAACGACGGTTTTCATTTAGTGTAAATAGATGTAAATATGTATGTATAATTTTTGTTTTGTTTTTTTTTAAGTTTTATTTATAAAATCTTCACTTTGTAAAATACTTTAGTTTAGTGAATTGTAAATAAATAATTACAAAGCTTGACATTAATTTGTTTCACCAACAGCGGATCATTTGGGGATACAAATATGGCAATGAATATATTGCAGCCATTAAATTTTATTTTATCATTAAAATAAATTGAAACAGCTCTGTAATCCCCTTTGATTACGTCCACCGCAAAATACGTATTGTGTGTAATTGAAATGCCTTCAAATAGATTGTTCGGGGCAGTACGTGTGGCCCATTAGATTGCTTGTTTAATTCTTGACCACTAGTGGCGTAGGCAGCGCTCGTAATCTAAGTTGTAAACTAAATCTTGGGTCCCGTCTCACATATCCCCGGTAAGCCCAGCTTGCTTGCTATTTGAATGTGCCTCCAACGACCACGAATTAGTATGCGCGCTTCATTCGGCCCAGCGTCCCAATGGGTTGGAAAGCGCCTATTCTCAGAATTGCTCTCACCTTTAGACTGTAAGTTTTAATATTATAAAGATACTTTCATATACGCTTACGGATTAATATTTTAACGCTATTTCAATAAGACGTAGAGTGTAAGTGAGTATGTGAGAGTAAATAAAAATGTTTACAGCATAAATTAAGGAAAAAATGTGTTATTGATTTCGCTTTTCTCATTTTTCCTTCATTCACTTTGCTTTATGCAGTATGTTAACACATGGTAAGTGCGAAAAAAGATCTGTCCATTTATTGGAAATTTAAATAATATCAATATTTTTACTCTGAACAATTTTTTAATTTAGTTCAGTTCCCGCCGCGTAAAGAGCTCATGAATAAGAGCCCCATATGGGCTTGAAACTAGTCGGGCTCATCCGATAAAATAAGACGTGAGTATAGCCGGTCTCTCAACATTAATCTGAACAATTTATTTAATAAATTAATCTAGATCTATATATATTCTAGATGGCACGTTGTGTATTCTACGAAATGGAACTTAATGTAGTAGTGATAGTGATAATTAAATTATCAAGGTATGTCTGTGTGTCCTTTTTGTCTGTTTTTCTTTCACGTTTAATGGCTGATTCGTTTGAGCAATACAGATAGAGTTTGGCGAAATTGATGCTTCTATACCTGGCTAACATATGAGATAAAAGGTACATCTAGTATTTAATAATTAACAATACTTAATTTATTCCGTAAAATTAAAGTAAAATATATTATAACAAGTATAACCATCCGAAATAAGGCGAGTGTTGACCGAATAGGCCCCAGGCTTGGCTCAATTTGTAAGTGGGATCTTGGGATATGTTCATTTAGTGTACAACAGAACTAGCGCGGAATCATTCCTGTGCGCGGCGGCCGGCTAAGTTATGTAAATATGGATTCAAATATATTTTGAACGAACAAATATTATGTCGCTTGGGAGCAATTTACTTGAAATCTTTGAAATTTTAATGAGAACAAGTAGGTAGATGAAACAAATCTCATCAACGGATTTAACGAATTCGGTCGTTTAAGGTTTTGTTTGGTTATTTGTTTATTTATTTATTTATTTATTTATTATGACAAGCCAATAGCATTTTACAAAACATACTTATTAATACACTTTAAATCATGTTCTAGGTAAAACACTTTTTTAAGGCGAGTACAGCATTTTCATAAGAAGTTAGGTACAAAAATACTTAATATCAATAAAAAAAGGGAGATTATCCAGTTACATGAAAAGGAAATATTAAAAGAAAAAGAAAAAGTACTGAAATATTTGCTGTTACTAATAATCTTAACAACTTAAACCAGGCGAGCGAGTTTATTTTTGTAAATCAATAGAGGGTCATGGAAGATGTCTATATTATGGGAACTAAGTGCGTTATATGTGTTCATTAGCCTGTTAAATGGTCTATTTTTACCTAAATTGGTTATTAAATTTTGCACTTATGTTTCCGTCTTGAATGTTTATTGTTCTATGAATATTAATCTAAACATAAACTAAAAATACTTATTCATACTAATATAACAAACATGAAATAGGTAGTAACGTAGGTCTATAGGGCTCAAGTATTACAAAACTTAATCCTGAAGGCGTCGCTTGTATTGTCTATTTTATGCGGACAAGATATCGGCCGAGTGACACAAGCCGCTTCCGCTAGCAGCCTTTGAAGCGACTAGAGATACCGCATATATAGCTTAAAATCTTTGGATTTAGAGATCGGAAATAGCCAAATAGCCATTGTAACGCAGACGCGTAATTATGCGTTTTGGGTGTGGTTTGTAGATAGTGCCACGACTGTATTGACTTTTGATATTGATATAAGTATTTAGTGACGCGTTTAACCAGTATAACGTCTATAGACAAATATTTTGGAATAGCTAACACGATATAGGGACGATTCAATAACGTGTGACCTTACGAAGGTTGTGTGCACACCGCGTGTTATTTGTGTTATTTAACCGATATAGTGAAGTGTATACTCCGGGAGAAATAGATAGTACGTGTCCGTGGAAGATTGCTGAGGCGAGCCAACGGGTTCGGGAATCGGCCAAGTACATACAAACGCACACACACACGTACACATATACACGCAGTTATTCATGAGGCCGGACCGCATACAGCTGACGGCCGCATAAGGTAGGTTGAGACGCCGAGACGACGGGCCCAGGTCTTGGAGGTTGTTTCATCCGCCGGCACGTTTGTGCGGAACAGCCATTGTTGTTTCTTAATTTATTTTATCGTGGTAGTGAGATTCGTAACTGATATGACATAAAAGCTATGAATAGTTTAGTTATCGGTATTGAAATCAAATTCCTTATTTAATTTATTAGGTATCCTGTCATTTATATGTTTTTCTCATACACGTGTTAGAGATCTGTGTTGTCTACCATCATCAAATTTTCATTATTAGTACTTTAATGTTATCGTCAACGGTATTTCATATCTTCAAAACATTGAAAACGCCAAAAATTATAGAAACTGAATGTCTTTCAGGCGCTTGAGAAAAGCTGACACAAATTAGAGATCTTTTTAATAAAGTTTAGACCTTCGTTTTTGGGTATTACCGTGTAGATTGTAGTAAACTAGCTGTCCGACCAAGCGTTGCTGTGGCTCAATTTGGTTTCGAATTCCACTCGAAACACTACCTATTCAAAAGTTAAAAAAATACCCCGATTAAAAATATTACAGGATCATTGGATCATTCTAAAAATTTTCTGAAATTTTCAATAAAAATACGGTCGTTTCGGAGTACATATAAGACATAATGGCAAACATTCATTTTCATATTTTTTTTTAATAAAAATCCTATAAAACTTATAAGATATCAGATTATTATTTTATTTTCACATTTAAATTTTATATCTTCACGACTCTCTGGCCATCATTAACTCCTTTTGTAAATGGATTGACGGGGGCCGGTGACTTGATTGGAAAGTCTATTCCATATTTATATGGAATTTTTATAATGTTTATTGACGCGTCTGCGGTTAATACATCATATATTAGCAAACTTTTCAACTCATGTGGTAAAATAACTCGCTTCATATTTAATAGCTCCGATGAAAAACTTTGAGTCAAACATTGTTAAAATTTATAATTAAAGTTTATATCGATATCAAACATCATCAGTACAAATGGTCACTTTTAAAGAGATAGAAATACATTATATGTTATAGATTTATCTTTTTCTATATTAATGAAAAAATTCCAAGGCCCTAATTCTCGCCGTCTTTTCGAATGCAAAATTTTAATATCTCCAATTTTATCAAATTGATAATAAACTTCAGGGAGTACCTTTCATAAAAATTTCACTTGGAAAATAACAACATAGAATAGAACGGTAGAAATGGTTTTCTTAGCCAACATAATAAGAAATCAATTATTATATTGTAACTATTACTAAAACAATGTGACCAGTGGGTAGTGACGCTGCCTTGAGCTCCGCGGGTCACGTGTTCGATCCCGCCGAGGGAAACAATTTGTACCATGTTGTTTATATATGTACCATAACTACCAGTTTTCTGTCACCCATAACATAAGTATTAAGTTACTTACTTTGGGGTCGGACGACCGTGTGTGTAAGTGTCCCATATATTTATTTATTTATATGGTTGGTTTTATTTATTTGTATGGTACGTAAGATAAGTATGTACGATACTTATCTTACGTACTTAGTACTTACGTACCTATAATTCTAAAAGTCTATGTCTAGTTGCATGTTTTCACGCATTATTATACTGTTGAAGAATATGTTGCTGTCCAAAATAATGAAAATATTATTTTGCTCTACTCTACGATAAAAGATACGATACGATATGCAATGCTAAATTAAATTTATAGCAAAGTAATATTCTCAATACGTATTGGAACTTCGTAAAGTAGCGCCTAATTCTATAAATTATTATTTTGATGACAAGAAAGCTTGGATTAAACTGCTACCAGCTATGCAGTAGATTGCAGTGTAATTTTTAATTTGTTACATAATTATATATTATTAAAATTATTATTTTTGAAAAGAGACCGCCAAGTTTCTCGCTGGTTCTTCTCAGTAAGAGCACCTTTCCGATACAGTCGTAGCTGCATTGTAATTGAACCACTCAAAAATGGTGGTTATTTGAAAGTTATTTGAATTTGAATTTAATCCGCTGAAGCAATATTGATGAAATTAGACACGATTGACACTTAAATTCCGGTCTAACATAAAGAAAAAAATTAAAGAAAGAAAGCGCGGACAAAATTTCGGGTACAGATTTTATTATATTAGTGTATGCATTTCCTAATTCAGTACGAATATGTTTTCAGTAATAAATAAATAGTTAATTAATGACAATTATACACATAGCTTTCCGTCTTCAAAGTAATACTTGTTTTATGGGTGTTAGACAACTGGTTAATATATACATATATAGTTTAAAGTACATACTTAAGTACATATATACACCCACACTATTAGAACCAAAAACTTCTTTATAGAAAACGTCGGCTCTCGGCTGGAATCCAACCCGCGACTTACGTAGCTGAAGGCAGGGTGAAGGAAGGGAAGCTACCAACTGCTCCAATGGGACAATCATATTATCTACGCGACAGTGTGTATGTTAATTTAAAATAATATACTATACTTTGCGGAGGTCCATGATACAATCCAAACGATAGTAGTTGCAATTTGATTGTGGAGTCTATCTCTAGATGAGGTTACGGGGCGTAAAGATTAGGAGAAGTGTGGTGCTGCATGTGAGCAGAGCTAGTGTAGTGTGGTGGTAAATCGCAGTACATGAGTTTTTACGAAGCCTAATTGTATCAGGATACGGATAATTTTGACGACGATTTCGTAGCTGCGGACTTTATATTTATTATTATATATTTATTATTGGTTATAGAATAAGAAAAGTTATAAATAAACGTCAAAGGTAGGTCTTTTAGTGACCCATAGATCAAGGCACATAAGATGATAGAATAAGAACAATGAATGAAGAATGATTACTTTTGCTAAATAAAGGTTGTACGGATGCGAGCGTTATGCGTGAATAAAAGAGCCCCCCCCTGGGCCTAATAACTGGCACTACTAGCCAAAATGCCTAATAACTCACTTTGCTCGCCGACACGATAGCGCGTGCACCCCTCCACTTTCTACAATCCACAAGTGTTTTATTTGTTTACAATGTTTTTTTATTTATGTACCATCAGAAACGTTAGAAAAACATTATTCATAAAAAAAGAGTGTACAAAGGTCAACTTATCATTTTTATTTATTATTCTCGCTGTAACAATCTCTATATCCTCCATAGATAGTAAACTCTATATTTAAAATTACATTTATTCTAATTTATTGCGGATTAAGTACTCGTACAATAATATTATCATTACTTTTGTGTATGTTAGTCTGTCCTTCTTTCCTGATCCAATTTCGGATCGATAAATGCTAGAGAACGGAGAGGGACACAAGATTATATACTTGTATCTCGGTATTTCCGCATATAATATTCGCGTAGTCGAAGTCGCAGGCAAATTTAACATTCATAACATTTTTATGTCAATAAGTTGATTTTTAATTTTTTCTATGTAGACGAAATTAAAAATGTTGAAAGTATGTATCCTAAAGGAATCATAAGTAAAAAATCTTTAACTTTCGTATGGAGAGCAGTTGAAGATCTTAATTTTAAAACGAATGAAATTTTACATTTGAATAAGCTATAAATGTTTCATTAAAAGTTTGCTCACCAAAGTAAAGTTTTTTACTGAGTGTATCGACTGAAATTCTTAGCGATGCTCAAACTCCAATGTGGAAACGGTACTAACTAACCAAGTTTTTGTAGGCGAAATGGATTTTTCTTTTCATATTCTTTTTCTGAAAGTGAAATCGGCAATTATTTAAGTTTTCAGGGCAAAGTAAATTATTAAATTTTAATACACATAAATTAGTATTTTTTTTCTTTTCATGTCAAAATTAAATACAAACTCAAAATATTCTTTATTCAAGTAATCTATTTCCAGTACTTTCGAATCAAATGTTTTTAAATAAGTTACCACTGAACGGAAATTTACTAATTTTAATTACTTAAGAACAACCAGCAAGCAATTCAGCGGATACTACTAATATTAATACTCTTTAAAAAAAGATATTTTAAACTTGATTGTATTCAACATATTGGAAAAATAATGTTTGATAAATAAAATGAAATCTCATGAGGGAGGTGTAAGGCGAGAGCATATGTCGGTGTAATGAAGATTTGAGGATAATCGAAAGAGCGGCCGCTCGGCAGACGATTTATTTGCAGCGCGACCGTCCGGATAATAATGCCTTTAACGGTGTTTCCGGCCGTGTTGAGCCCTGTTTTGATGACCCACTGCGCTTTACTCGCTGATGAGTTGCACTGACTAAATTGTAAATTATTTTTCTCAAATAACAGTACGATTTTTGTCGTGAAGCCTATCCTCCTGATAATGCTTCGGTTTCGGGGCGAAGCGATCGTCGGGATTGTGGTGGTGGGTGTGTGTGCTGCTTTTGTGTTCGTTGTTGCTGGTGAATTGCGCCTTGGGGTGCATGTGGTGGCTGGTCCTGCATGTATAAGGTGCGTAGATTTTGTCTGCTTCATACACATTGGCTTTGCATGCATTCACTTAACCCGTGCGGATTATAGCAAAGTAGTTAGTTCTGTTATATTGTTTGTTATATTGCTTATTTTTCTCATTTTATTAGAAAGTAAAATTTAAATAGTAAAATACCAAAATGTAAATAGTAAATGTAAAATGTAAATTAATGGTGTTATTGACAAAATTCGAGTTTTTTTCTCTCTTGAATTAAGGAATAGCCCGGAATACAATAGTTTGCAATATGTTTTGCAGACAAGCACTTTCATTAAATCGTTGGAGTGTTAAAGTAGTTAAAACTTGATACTTCTAAGAAGTTTCGCTATTTCATTATATAACTAGGATTAACAATCGGTTAACAAGGTCCTCTAAGCTGCTTTCTTCTAAATGCCGATACTTGATGAGAGATTCGTTCGAAAACGAACCTTTAAATTTCACGCAATTTTCATTCACAAACATTAACGCGTGAGACATTAAACTTGATTGATGATAGCACAGTTCATTCATAAAAGCAGTTAATTTCAAATGAATATATATAAAAATCTATTTATGATCATATTTTGAGTGGAGTTGTAGCAGTGAAATTGAGTCATAAAAATACATCGTCAATATTTCACAAAGTCAATATTTATGAAAAGGTAAGATTCTCTATTCTTTGGGTTTCAGATTGGGAACCACATTGTGCCTTAAGCACAGATGTCCATGTGGAAAAGAGGTAGACAGTTTTGGCATACACGGGCTTTCATGCCATAGGAGCTCTGGTAGGCTTTTCCGCCATGATTCTCTTAATGACACCATCAAAAGAGCTCTTGCCACCATCGACATTCCTGCTCTTCTCGAGCCTTCCGGGATATGTCGGGATGATGGCAAGAGACCAGACGGTCTGACGCTGGTTCCTTGGGAACGGGGACGGGCCCTAATGTGGGACGCAACATGCGTTGATACGTTAGCCTCGTCCCATATCAGGGAAACAGCGTCCAGACCTGGAGCTGCGGCGAAAATGGCCGAATCCGGCAAGCGGCGAAAGTATGCATCTCTCGTTGAGAGTTATATATTTGTGCCGTTTGCAGTTGAGACCCTAGGGCCATGGAGCCAAAGTGCAAAATTTTTTTATCCGTTTTAACACCTCGGTTGATCGCCTCTTCGGGTGACAAGAGGGCTGGCTCCTCTTTCGCACAAAGAATCAGCTTAGCGATTCAACGCGGAAACGCTGCCAGCATTCTTGGGACCATTCCACGTGGGCATGATTTGTATAGTAGTAGCGTGTAAGTAATTTAAGATAGATATAACTTGTATATATTTGTTATAAAAAATAAAAAAAAAGATTCTCTAATATTGATATAATAATCATACATAACATATATATTGATAGCATATCTAATTATTCGCTATATACGCTTTCCTTGTAACGTATCTTAATATTACATTATATATAAAATTCTCGTCTCACAAAGTTAGTTACCATACTCCTCCGAAACGGCATGACCTATTTTAATGAAATTTTATATGCATATTCAGTAGGTTTGAGATTCGGCTACTATCTATTTTTTATAGCCCTAGTGATAATGGTTGTCCACCCCTAATATTTTATTGTGGTTGCCCGTTAAGCTAGTAATTTACATACTTTTAATTTTACTTAAAAACTAAAACTTATTCATCAGTTCTATAATAGCATGGACACATATCTAGCATGTGTTTGAAACCATTGCTTTTAATTGAATCCATTTGAAATATATTTTTTCTCCAAACAACGTTTCTAATGTTGCAATTATAGTAAACGAGGCACGAAGACCGTCCTGTCTGCAAGCCATGCTACTCGTTTGTTGATAGACTTTCGACCTCGCTTTAAGTGTTTCTGCAAACCTTTCAGGGTTAGAAAATATGTCTCGCATGCGTGATTAAAAAAAATATATCTTATAAAAACCAACGTTATTCTACTTATATATTCTTTCATTATTTTATGTTATCATTATATTTGCGTAGACATTATTGAGAGTGTAGAAATTTTCCAAGTGGCTCATTTAATTCAAAGATCCTGAAGTGATAAATTTGATATAAGTTTTGAATATATTCTTTGTGAAGTAAAGTAGTGGCTCGTTACTACCTTATTCTTCTATTATCGCTCCTCTTTCTTTGCACAGGGAAGTTGGAGTTCAGACCCACCACACTGTTCCAATGTTGAATGTTGTTTGGAACATTTTGTATATTCCCTAGTTATTTGGCAAGGAGCTTTCCTTGACCGAAAAGCACATAGAATTTTTTTTTTCTTGAAAATTTTTAGATGTCATGCATTTACCTTTGTGCGTGTGCGGGTTTTAATAAGAGACCTTCGTTAACCGCGGTTATATGCTCTCTTAGGCTCTCTCTTCATTAGGCACTCGTTTCGTAAATCTACTAAAATTAAAATCTGATTTTTATTGAAATGATCTTTAATTTTTAAAAAAGAGCTCTTGCATAAAAAACTGTTTACGGCCTATCTCTTTTCGCATTTTCTATTTTCATAATAATTTAGCAGATCAGAACGTAGTCAATAAACCACTATCAATAAAAAATAGTATTCTTTAAGTATCCATCGCTTGACACATATTTACCAAACATTGGATTTTTCTTTAGTGAATTAATACTGTAAGTCGGATACGAGGGAAAATTATTCAAAAGCAACTAGTGTTTTGTTGCAAAACTAAGTTACAATTTTATTTAAATGGAGGCAGAAGCTTGACAGGCGCGCCCACCGGATATTGATTTACTGAGGCCAATGAAGCTCGGTTCCGTTGCAGCCTCCGATACACCACATAAGCTTTGTGATGCGTCGTGGGTAATTAATTTTCACGAGGTCGCCCGATATGATAGTGTGCTCAGTGTATTCAATTAGCGTTAATGAGCATTTTTGTGTACTAGGTTGTGTTGTTTTTAGAGTTTTAATATACTTTTTTTTATAAATAAACAACCACTAAGCCACTTTTTCGATGAAACCTTCAGGCATCAATTTTCCGAAATAAAAAAAAAATATCGTCTTATTTTAAACAACTGATGCAAAATCTAAGCAAATTGTTCACCCAAACATTCCTTATCACCCGGTTTGTTTGTTATTATTAAAAAAATACCCTAAAAATCGATAAACGTGGCAGGGGAATTTTTTAAATACTTTATAGTAATTATCTATAGATATTAAATGTATGTAAATTTTATAATTCACATACAATTAATATATGTAAATTTGTGGGATTGTAACTTTACTTTTTACTTTTTAATTTTATAATTTGTCTTGGGTAGTTTTTACGTGGACAGAGCGCTCAGAATTAATTTTCTATCTTAGGACTCCAGCTTTTTATTTTGTAGACCTTGATGTCCATTCATGACGTTTAAGTGTCAAAATATTTACCTGACTTTACAATAAGAATAAATCTAAGTAACGGTATACGGACATAACATAGTCATAATTGTATATTTTTGTTTATCCAATATTATTTTGCTTGACTCCGCTATAACGATGTATTAGGGAATTATATAAAACAATATTATGTTTCTTTTTGTATATTGGGACTTCGCAAAGTAACTATTCTATTCTGCTATAAATTACTTTGCTTACCTGTTTAACAAGGGTGAAAAAATCGTATTATCATTGAATTTTTAACATTACTATAGCTAGACAATATTAGAGAACATAAAATATTAATTTCATGGAAACAAGCAAGCGATGATCATAATCGCATTAAGCAGATAAATCGCTGTGATGCTTTCTAAACGTTTGATATGGTATGGATAACATCAGAGGGTGTTTCAAATGGATGAACCGCACGGGACACGAATATCGGAATTGCCGCACGCGTTCCTCCGTTGTAATATAAAATCAATGTGGATGAGGCAAATTATTTATTAATTACGCATTAAAATATGATAATATTATGTCTATAATGTATATAAAAAAAACCAAAGCACTTTATACTCGATACACTACGAATACAGTGTGATTCTTGAATTGTGCCTCTTTTATTTTTAAAATAATATATAAAATTAAAATAGAAGCTTCATGTAGGACTTGATATATGCTACTATTAAGAAACGGCAAATTCTTTTAGTGAGATATAATATACTACTACTTTAGCATGAGTCTCATAATACGTACGTTACGTAAATATTTTATTTGCTTTTATAACGAAATAAATTATATATAAATTTAATCGCGCAAATGGTACATAAAAGTTTGTTTCCTACAAAAATTAGAGGTATCTAAGTTGTTCAAATAATTTCTAGTATATCTAAACATTTCCATGAACTCCCACGAATAACATTAACGGGTGATTGGGATTTATGAATAACTTGGGACAACGTCAAAATATTATGGAGCGCAACTATCAAACTATAGACTTGCATTTTTTACTCATTCTGTATCCTAATTAAAGGCAAGATAAGAAAAGATAGTATTAAGTGTGTAACAAGTGTAGTGATTACCTTGAATATGTAACTAAACGTATGCTATCAACAAGCGTTAATATACTGTTCTATAATTAAAAAAAAAGTATGTTTTTAAGTTGTCATCTGACTGATTTCCGTCTGCGTCTATAACTAATATATTTATATTGTGTCTAAACATTACGTAACATATCACTGCTGTCATCATCAGTAATGTTATAAATTTTACTCCACTTTTTATTGTCTTCATATATTTTAAAACCTTGTTTAAGATGTAGCTTATTTATAACCAGCTGTCCGGCCACACATTGCTATGGCTCAGTCTAGTTTTAAATTCCCCTCGAAATAGAACTCAACAGTTAAAAACATGCTCTAATCGCCACTTAACTTTACAGGATCATACGCTGGGTCATCCTAAAGAATGTCTGAAAACTACATTGAAATCATTCCAGCCGTTTTGGAGTCTATAAAAGGATATAGCGTTTACTTTTATATATTTTATGTGTCAGGATATTATTAGCATCAAACATCACTATCAAGGTCTTACTTCTGCTGAACATTGGTCGTTTTGTATGACATCTATACTATACGGCATTATACAGTCAGGATTTTATTAGCATTATATATATGTGTTGTATATCTATTAAAGTTATTTATAGCAATCATCACGCTTGCCAGAAACATTGTTGATCGCAGTGATAACGCTGCTGCTCGTTATCAAGAACGATTCAAAATTTACCATATTTTATACAAAATACATGTAATTTTAGATATTATTGTCATTATGTTTCTACAGTTTTTGAGATATGTATCTCCGTTGATTCATTTTAAAAATATTTCAACATGTTTTCCGTCTCAACCTGAGTAACTTATAATAAACTTTTTTGTAACAGTGGTATTTCGGTTATTCAGTTACAGATATCCACGCGGCCGAAGCCGCTGGCATGGCTAGTTGTATATAAAAATATTATAATAAAAAAGGAAGGAACTAATTTTGAATATATTTAGACATTTTGTAGAGCCACGATATTCAGTGGGAACGGGGTCGGACGGAGACGCGGCGCGATTCTCTCACTCGAGAGATCACCTGAAAGTGTACCACTTAATAACTCACATCCTCTCTCGGTTCACTGGGCATCCGCTGGATCGTCACATATCTCTAAATATGATCGGCGGAGCGTGCAGCTCACACCACCCGGATTAAACGTGTCCAACGTTCGCGTTCGCCACACAAGCTCGCTTTTATGATGAGAAAATAAATTATGTAAAATGAATATCAATAACTCTAACTACTATGTAGGGATTAGTTTAGTAGTGGACAAACTTATAAAACTATTAACTCTCTTACAATGATATTTAGTGTAATCAGATATCGTAGTGAAATAAACAGCTCTGGTAGAAAAAGTATCATTTCATATTTAAATGCCCAAAAAAGCGCAGAACTATGATAGAATCGACTGTTATTGAGAAATAAATGAAAATATATTATTTTTAATTGTCTATTTTATTTTGATATTATCACGTTATATATTTACATGTTATAATAGTTTATTTCAGTTGAGTTCATTCATACACTAATATTACATTCTCCTAAGTATGAAAATATTATTCTTTAGTTTTTTATTATTCATCTACATCCTAAATGTAGAGTTATTTAAAATGTTTTGGAATTATAGCTTGAGTTTTGTTTTTGCCTTCGCTTTAAGAAATAAAAATTTCAAAACGCTACGAAAGTCTACGCGCTACGAAAATGATTTCAGAGAAGGTAATCTACATTTTAGTTAGGACCTGTCTAGGACACTAATATAATCTGAAATTATATTATCCACTCGCTAATATAATACTTAAGGCAGTTGCATATTTTTTTAGTAAAGCACAGAAAGTTTTCTTAACGAGAATAAAGTACGTGGAACTATTGAAGAGTTTAATAATATTCATTGGGTTCGGGCAATTTTCCGGACGAGCGGCGTCGCGTCTTTGATCAGCATCGACAAGCCCGAGAAGTCAAATTGACGAAGTAACTACAACTAACAAGTCCTCGGAGCTTGCTAGTGTAATTTGATTTGTTTATATTTTATCTTTTAAGCTCGTTTCCACAATGCTTAGGGATAATAGTTTAGGAATAATATTAAACATTGTTTAATATTAAGTAAATATTTTAAAAAAACCCAAAAAAAGCAAATAATTCAAAAAATTGTGTACTCTTATAGACTTAAGATACTTTCGACATTTGTATATAGTTATAAGATACAATCAAGCGCTTTAGATATTTAAAGATCCTTCTAAGAGTAACCCTATTAACAGATGTCTACGATTTAGATATTATATTAATAAGATTTATTATATTTACAATCATTTGGTCACACGCAGGGTTGTGAAAAATGTGCCGTAAGGTTTTATTGTTTTACAAAAATGTTTTCACAAATCACGATATATAGGCCACACCTTAAGTCGCCATTCAATCTATATGTCTGGATAAAGCCTAAAAGGCTAAGCCAACCGTATACAAATGTTGTTGATATCAATAGTAGAAAATCGTCAACGTCTGTGTCGTAACTATCGGAGGACGCTTCTAAGGTTGACCCCCATCAACCCTTGGAGTATATCGAATCCTAAACACGAAGATTGCAAAACAAATAATTTCAAATACTTTAGATGGGGTTTCTTTATTACCTTTTATTACGTAGCTACGCCATTGGTCGCGTTATTTTGGGGAATGGCAAAATTTAGTACAAAACATTAAAATTCAGGAAACATACGGATAATACTGAAAGTAGCTACTATGCAGTTTTCTGAATATGCAAAAGATTAATTCACCTAAAGATAACCTAATAGGTACTTGTTTTTTTGAATATGTTTAAATTCGTAAAATGCTAACCAGTTTTATTAATAATAGCAATTACATGGAGAAATAAACATAGCAGTAAATTTACCCACTAAAAATTAAGATTTTAATTTTTTTTATGTACTATTCTATTTATGATTTCTGACGTATAAAATCAATGTGAAATCTTTATACGACATTAGGTCGCAAAATTTGCTCGGTCATCAAATCTTTTGAAGGAAGAACTGTGTTTAGTAGTCAAATTTTTGCAAATTTCGATCCAAATCGATATTTATCTTTAATAATTTATTTATTATTATTTATTATTGTTTGTTTAATAAGAAAATTATATTAATTTATATGATAATTGTATCTCCTATTTGATTTCTCTATTTATCGAACAGAAAAACAATTAAGGTGTTTCTTGAATGAAGGGCTGAACGACCACTTACCTTAGGTAAAGAAAAGCGAACTCAGCAATTGCTTTTTCATGTCAATTCAAGTAACAGATGGTTTTTCGAGTTCTCACAGTGTTGCACCAGGCAGTTAATCATTAACCTTTAATTGTTATGTCTAAATTGCTTTAACACTACACATCAGTTTATGAAAATTTGCGGGAAAGTTATAGTCAGAAGTACGTCCCATTTTAGAGTTTATAGGTACACTTTGAACATTATTATTTCATTTATATATTTCACTTAGTTTGATTTTATTTGATGTTTATTTTTTAGCATTTGCTTATGATTGGTTAATTTTTATAGATTTTGCAGTAAGTATTATATTTCAGTTGTTTTATAAAATGCAGTTGTTTATATTCATTAGCTGTAACTAATGTTTGATTTTTCTTTTAAATATAGAAGTTTATTTTTTTATAACGCATTTAATTTTTTTTATCGCGTGTGCCGTATATGGGTAACAAAGCACGTATGCTCATGTCAGTGGTCGGGGCGATGTCGCGCCCTTCCGGTGCGCTGACGCCGATGCAACCACCGTGACAAAACTACATTGATCTCGAAAACGGAGATTTGATTTAACACTGATTAATCATACCGTTATTGCAATGGCACTTATATTCACTTATTCCGCTACCTTCAGCTCCGGAGATTCCGAGTTAGATTCCAGCCGCAAGCCGACATTTTAAAAAACAATTTACTGCTTGAAGTCTGGGTGTAAGTTTATATTAAGTTTTTTATTAGAAATTATATATGCATATATTTATTAGCTGTCTGTTACTCATAACATAAATACTTAGTTACTTTGCAAATACTGAAAAAGTATAAATCTGCAACCTTAAATAAATTAAAATTTATGGAAGAGTAAAAGGCACAAAGTAACATCTAGAGATCTGTTACGCATCACAGAAATATTAAGTTACTTTACAAATACTGAAAAAGTATAAAATATGTCTGCAGCCTTAACAAGATATTATTATAAGGAAAGGACTAAAACCTAGACGTCATAAAATCTAATAGTTATATCAACTCGCTCTTCAAAATATGACCCATTTCATCATTATTACAACCGTCAACATGATCAGTTGACATCATACCCATCAACAAGTAACATGATCTTATTATTTACTTATACTATACTAGCAATGTCAGCGGCTTCGCCCGCGTGGGCCGCGTGGTTGTGAGCGAAACACAATTTTTTTCTATAATTCAAATTTTAAACATAAAAGTAGTTACTGTGAGTTAACCGTGAGAGATAGAGTCATGCTATTGCAGACTTTTTTGTAGTATTTTTATAGATCTACAATTCTCTAGTACATTACTTTAGCGTATCTCTGCTGGTTTACGCGCGCACGCGACTAAAGCTCCCAGCAAGCAAGTTTTTTAACAACTGCACGATCTCTTCAACACAATTCAGATAATACCGATATGTACTATTTACTCAAACCATCCGGAAGTATTGCACTATCTTTTGGTGAAAACTGTACAAAAATCCGTTCAGTAGATTTTGAGAAAATTGATTACATACAGACAGACAGCTTTTTGGGACTTTGTTATAAGTTTTTGTTATAGTTTGTTATAAGTCTAGATTATTAGGAAAATAAATTTGGATCTTACTATTAACTTTTTCTTTAAATAAGTCTAAATGTGTTTCGACCTTGAATATCTAAGAGATGACAAGGCCAATAACATGTTCAAAACTATTGACAAGTTTAGTAAAAAAATTACACAATTTAAAGCATCGATAAGCAACCAGATTTATTATTGCGTTTTAAAATAATCTCGTTATTAACAAAGTACGAACAGTTTAATGATTTTACAATAGACTATAAAGTTCAAACTTAATAATAGGTCAACATTGAAAGCTTTTATGATGCATTTCATGGATACAATATAAGTGTAGCGAACAACAAACAGGTATTAATTTAATAGTGTCATGCTAATGGAGGTCGCTCACTTGAGTGTTTGGTTCAAAATGTATTTATACCAAAATGCATTGTTATTGAAAACAAATTGATGTTGCGTTTCATAGTACAGTTTTGGACAATCAATACAATTGGACATCAATACAACAAGTTCTCATTTGCATATTTTATATTACGGAGCTACTCACTTAATGGGATTCGTTTGCGCGAATTTTAGTACCGGGATACAAAATTAGCATGTATGAATCGTCCGAAAAATTATATCGACTCAGACTTGAACATCATCCTCCTGCCCTTATCCCACTCTCAGTGGAGTCGCCACAACGTGTTACAAACATGTTGTCACATGATTTTGCTTCGTATTTTACGACCTGCCTGACGTCAACTTATCTTAGCCGCCTTTTACGACACCTCGGTAAGAAATGAGGGTGGTATATTCTACTCAGCTGGATACCACACGGCGGGTCGACTTACCTTAGTCGCCTTTTAAGACACCGCGGTAAGATATGAGGGTGGTATATTCTACTAAGCTAGATACCACACGGCATTTGACTCAGACTTGTTCAAAGGACAAAAAACAAACATGCCTATATGCTATAAGCATAACTTCATTCATGAGCAATAACATCACAATTACACAAAGAATTTTGATTTATGCTTGAAATGATGATTTTTTAAGATCTTTCTTTTACAGTACTAAGTTCTATGTAATGAACCAAAAAGACTAGTATTATCTGATTTATAGAATTAGGCGTTACTTTGCGGAGGTCCATAAAAATCGCAAAACTTTGCGATTTTGTCCTCGAATCTTTTTCCTGACAATGCTTCAGTTACGGGGCGAAACGATATTTGTGAATGTGTGCTGGCAGTATTGTTGGTGGCGGATAGTGCATGAGTTTGTATGAATTATGCATTTATCAGGTATTAGAAATGATAATACACTCTACATTTAGCATTGTATATATTTTCTTTAATTGCGGATTATAGCAAAATATTATATTATATAATATTATCATTACTTTAGTTATTATTTCATAGCTGTACACGTCTTGGATTTATTAACTGGAGTATTAGATGTATGGATTTTATTATGAATGGTAATTATCTTGGTAAGAATCTCAAGTCACCTTTCAGTCATCACTGCTCTATTGTATTACATACATGTACAACCAACTTAAATTTAACTCACGTATGGAAAGCAATATACGAGGGATCGTCGATCACTGAAAAGTGAATCATTGGAGGATTCTGACATTTTACGGCCGCCATTGCCCCCATTCACGTGTTCAAATTTTGTCAATTCAACGCAGCGGCTATGTACAGAAGATCGGAAACAATTAGACAACTGTGGCATTGGTCAGCCGAGCGCATATCCGTACTGGCGTTCTGCCCTAGTGATACATTGAGCCTCACCTATTATGGACACGTAGATCTTATTCCTTCTACCTTTAAATCTATTTTCCTATGCGAAACGAACAATCGCTGATAATTTTTTACTGGTAGGTATGGCAGCATTGAAATAATATTTGACTGCACACTTTGTTTGATTTACAACGACGTATTATTTATCCCAATTTTATGTTTTATAAATAAATTGTGTTATTTTTTATACTCATAAAACGTAAAAACGTAAAAACGTAAAAAAACTTACTTCACTAGAAAAAATTGATTGATGCTAATTTAGTAGTTTTATGAAGCGGTTTCGTCTGCTTAATCTTTGTTGCCGCAAAAAAAGTTTCCTTGAATTTACATCCAACTCATAAACTAACCTATGTGGCATACTCATATTATTATAATAATCAATAAATTAAATTTCATCGTTATCGAGTTATTGATTTAGAAATGTAAAAAGATGAAAGTTTTATACCTAAAATATTAGCAGAATTAAAATAGAATTGCAACCTTTTTGAAACATAAGGTAGTATTCATCTAGGCATATTACCAGTTTCCATAAATTCAGCTGTAATTAAATAAATAGATATATGCGACAATTAGATAAACGGCTGTCCGTCCCCAAAGTAAGTAACCGAATACTTGTGTAATGAGTGAAAGATAACTGGTCAATACATATATACATATACAATTATAAATACACGTTTAATACATACATAAATACACTCAAGCTCGAAAAACCAACAAATTGTTCATAGAAAATGTTAGCCCTCGGTGGGAAGCGAATCTACAGCCCGCATAACTGAAGGCAGTGTCACCAAAAACTGCGCCAACAGGACAGTCAATTACATTGTTTATTATATACATATCATTAACGTAATTATATTTATATAATTAACAGTAGTGTTAATTAACTAAACTGATCATGTACCTTAAAATCTATTCTTTTTGCGAATTTAGTGACTAGCTTAATGTCATACAGTAATAGACGAAATAAAATTATAAACGACGTCGCAACCAAATTATATGAAACATGGCCTACAGGATGCTGCAGTCTACAATATGCATATATGCAGGTTGTTCCTTAACTAGTTTGTATCTCGGCCGCTAAGTGCGTCCTGCACGATGTCGGAACGCCGGAGTACTTAACCTAATATTCGATAATTGTATTATAGGCCAGTAGAACTAATTAACTGCCTCTCCCACACGGTTAGCTAAGACGCTGAATTGATACGTGCTTTGTATATCGTATACAGGTATTGAAAAGCGATAGCATTTTGTTTATTTACGTACCTACCATATCGGAAGGATTATATAACATTATCTGCTTTTATAGAATTAGGCGTTACTTTGCGTAGATCCATAATACAAAAGTGAAAATAAAATTATTTTGCTATAATCAGCGATAAAGTAAATAGAAAATATACATATGTAATGCTAAATGTATAGTGGACTATCCGTTTTCATATCCGATACAAGCAGGAATGCGAAACGATTGTTGAGTTTGTCATAGTGACGCGTGTAGTGCTAGTGTATTGTGGTGGCGGTGGTCAAGGTTTGTGCATGTATTTTTACGAATCCTGCATGATGGAGGATCGCTGCAATATGGGCGATCTCTCCCTATTTAGGTCTAATTTGTAGAAATAAAATTTCGATATCCCTTAAATTCATTTTTAAAACAAAATTTATAAGTCGTGAACTGTTAAAACTGGCTAGATACTTTACAAGGGGAGTGTGAACAAGGTAAGGTGAAAAAAAGGGATCCTCCAATTGCGTGATAAGAAGACAGTTAAATAAAATCTAAATAAATGTGTAATTTAAATATAATATCTTATAACAACTATGGAACCAACGATAACATTAATAATATAGCTATCTATCTACATTGTCTTTATAAGAGACATACATAAACTAAAATGATTAAATTTAATTTTTGGCTTAGGATATAAATTGATTAATAAAATATTATACACTTAATGATCAGAACCGGGTTTATAGGCTGCACTCCAAATATCTGCAAAGCAAACACTGGAATGGAATCTGTAAAACATTATAAGGGGTAAGCAGACGTGACCGAGAATACTCCACAGCACTTTGCCATAGAATTCATATCGTTCGTCGAGACTGTCGGGAGCTTTGTAGGAAAAGGTGTACAATAGCCACATAGCCACGTTTCCAATGAGGAGGAACATAAGGACCTCTCTGCCTGGTTTCGAACGTCGCAACTTGCGACTGTTGCTGCAGCGACGAAGGCCATCCACGAGGAGCGATGTTTGGGCGATGACTTGAATAGCCTGAGGATTAGTAGTCTTATTAGATTTAGAAGAGACTTCAATTTATATGGGTTGAGGAATACAACACAAATACTTTTATAAAATCGTAGATACGAGCGCCCCGCGGTGAGTCCGTACCACTCTCTCAAGAGGTTTATGGTTTCAAACACAGGGCAGGCACCAATGAGGTTTTCTCTTGAAACTTGTGTCTAATTGATAATTCCGATTCATGACAAGCTTTTCGGTGAAGGAAAATATCATGATAAAAATTTGCATGTCTCTAATCCAGAGAATTCGTGGGACATGTGTAACCTTAGTACACATAGCGTGGTGAGTCTTACCTCAAACCTTCTCTCCAAAAACGGACGCCTATGCCCAGCAGTGGGATAAGAACAGGTCGTTACTTTACTTTTTTATGTAAATATGAAAATATGAAAATTTAATAAAATTGATAATAAAATGACTTCCACTGTGTGATATCCGGCTGAACAGAATATACCACCCTCATTTCTTACCGAGGTGTCGTAAAAGGCGGCTAATGCAAGTTGACCCACCGTGTGGTATCCGGTTGAGTAGAATAGACCACCCTCGAGGGGTCGTAAAACAGGGTTAAGGTAAGTTGACGTCTGGCAGGCGGCCGATCGTAAAATACGTAATTTATGTGACAACCTGTTTGTAATATGTTTTGCCAACCCCACTTAGAGTGGGATAAGAGCAGGAGAATGATGATGTTAATAAAATGACTTACCATAACAATAACGTCTACAGATTTTATAACATTAAGTATTTCGATTGTTGCAACGAAGGAAAATACTGTTTCCATGAAGAAGGCCGGTAAACATATAAACAAAAGAATATCGTCAAGGAGTGATACAGGGTGCTCATTGATATCCAACTTCCTTGTCTGATTATAAGCGATGACTACACCGAAGAGCATGATTACATGTAGCCCTAGTTTTGTACAGGAGTTTAGAAGGTAGCCCAGTTCTAGATATTCACTGAAAGAGATTATACTAGTTTTTAATATAAAAGTTATGATTATATTATTTTGGTTTAATCCGCGATAAAAGTAAATAGAAAATGTTATGCTTAATGTAGAGTATATTATAAACAGATATATGCAGGATTCTTGAAAACTAATGCAGTATAAACCTCCACGATAGCATTATTACTATTATACTTCACATATATTTACAAGTACATTACAGGTACATAATTATATTTCCATCGGTTCAATTATGATACTGTTAAGAAAACAGATTTCTATGAACATGTAAATAGTAACATATAAATAATTTATAGAATTAGGCGTTACTTTGCGGAGATCCATAGTACAAAAGTAATAATAAAATTATTTTGCTATAATCTGCGATACAATAAATAGAAAATATTTATAGTGCTACCGAACCGAACCCGCAACCGAAGCATCTTCATGCTTCGGTAGCGGGGCGAAACAATTGTTGAGTTTGTGAAAGTGAACGTGTGTAGTCTTGTGTATTGTGGTGGCAGTGGTGGAGGTTTGTGCATGTGTTTTTACGAATCCTGCATGTAACGGGTATGAAAAAACGGTTAGTCCACTATACATTTAGTAGCACTGTATATATTTTCTATTTATTGTATCGCAGAATATAGCAAGGTAACATATAAATTATTTAAAACGCAAATATTTTATTGTTAAGAAAATGAAATAAATTGAACAATTAATACAAACTGCTACTGAATATATATGGCTTGGCGTAGACTTATTTCCTAGTTTCACTACATCAACATATTATAGGTAGTCATTTTAATTTTTACATACATTTTAATATAATATATATTAAAATATTGCTAATCATGGTAATAATACTTTAGATCTAGTTTTTCTAACCACGATCTACATTATAAACGTAAACGATTATAAACGTAACGTTGTTGTTATTTTTTAATGTACGTATTTTAAATACAAATTTTGTACTTACTCTCCGACGCTGCTAAAAACAAATCCAAGTATCAGCAATCCAGCTACCACAACGCTAAGAACCAGACCTAGGAATAGACCCTTATTGGAGGCATGACAATCCGCGTGGATTACAACGTTACTTGTATAGTCATTATCTTCATTCGCTGTTGGTATTCTAATACAGAAATGTAAAACTTTAATAAAATTGGACATGCCGTATTTTTTATTATTTATCAAATAGGATGTTAAACATTGAGGATAATGAAGATCTAGAGTCATAGAGTTATTAAACTAGAGTAGAGGAGCTAGCCTAACATGAGTCTATCAAAAAAAAAGAAAAGGAAAGCAAAGTTATCTGTCTCGCTTTTTTGCGCATTATCGGAAGGTTGGATTTAGTTAATTGGACCAAATAGTTCATAATTAAACTTTTACATAAAAAACATAAACATTTTGAACACACAACAAGACTGTGTTGTACAAGTTCAAAGTATTTAAATTAAAAACGCGCCATAAATATTTCTCTGCGCATGTGTGATAAGACATAAGCATGCGACTCTCGTCTTCGCCTTATTATTTATTCGTACTCACAGGCCCACTTATAGCTCCCATACTCTATTTATAATAAATCTACACTAAAAGTACATAAAACATTGTGCTTAAGATCAAACGGCAGAAGCGAAAACATCATCAAAGCGAGCCGACTCGAGCTGACTTTACCCGAACGAACCCATAAAAGTTTTCATTCCAAAAAAAGTTGGGTAAATATTTCACAGAAAATAAAATAAAGTGGAACCCTGAAGTATTTCTTAATTAAAAAAAAGTTTTAAAGTTATAAATATAATGATTAAAATGTAGGATTCTTTAAACACGTACTTGCAAACGGTTTGACTATCGCCCAAGCTTGATGTGCTATCAGAATCTTCGTTATCACATATTCCAATATGACTCCAGATAATATAGTAAACAGCGACTGTAATGCAGTAATCATATTTAGATACGATACGAAATCATATTTAAAATTTAATATACTAATTTCAACTATATTTAGTTCTTAAGACAATTTTGTTCAATAGGTACAGGTAGTTCATATTGTTAGTGTTTTTTTTAAGTAAGATAGAATGTATGTATAAAGTTCTGATAAGCGGATTTAACTTGTAATTATCACAATAGAGGTGTTAATAGTACACCCATAATTACAGAGAGTGCATTATGTCTAATAAATGAATAAAGATATTTATAAATTATAATGACAAGTATATTTTATTTTAAATATTGTTAGAATACGTACCAATCAGGATATTATATTCGACGCCAAATGGGTACAGATAGGGCGAAAGATTTTCGATTATTGATGTTATAGCAACAGATCCCGTGCAATTTTCGTTATGTAGGACACTTATGTCGAGGGCAGGGTTGGAAACTGCAAGAAAGAAAAACTAATAAATGATGAATGATGAATTTAGAATATGTGAAAATACGGGTTACATCGCAACTAAATCGAGTTTCCACGGCGGATGCAACGCTGTCGAAACGTCGAACCTTCCACAAAGGTAACTCGATTTAGACCCGATGTGACCCGTATTTTCACATATTAATAAGTATGAATCGCGAAAGTTCAAAATCTACCATTTTATGAATATCCCAAAAGTGCCTCAAGTTGGTACTTAGCGGACTAATCCCAAAGATTATGATGTAAGATAACAATTCATATAATATAGAATTTGAAGGAAACATTAACTAAAAGTTTTGCCTACTACGAGGTTTGAATCGGTTAGCCTTTTTAGTATGTCATGATGTACAATTTTATGTTCGATAACTAACATTAATTTATTTTTTCAATGAACTAATAATATAAGAATGTACCAAATACTGGGTGAGCTGGAGGATCCAATTCTGCACTTTGACCTTCGTACATAATACGAGCGTAAATGGTTAGAGCAAGGATTGTCTCTCGGACAATGTTGAAAACCCAAAAGCACAGACTACTTCCAATCATGTGCATAAATCCAAAGTGAGCTAAACCCTGTCGACAAATAAAAGTTTAACATTTTATTCAGAGGACTCAATGACCAAGTTTTTTTAGGTATATATAGAAGGTACATACATAATTGAAACTTAGAGGCAGGCATATTGCCCGATGTAACGTTCATTTTTTTAACTCGTCAACATTTAAATATTGTTTACCGATATATTATATATCGGTAAGTGTAACTCTGGTGAAGCTCTTAATGGCAAAGTATAAGAAATTATATATCTTTTTTATTATATAGGTTCACATATTTTTTTTACATATTATCATAATCTTACATGCTACAAAATGTACAAAATGCTTGCTTCACAATTGCTAGTATATTATGTAAACGAAATTAAAAATAATAACTAACACTGGTGGTTTTAAAATATGAAAAGGTATAATAAAAAAGAATAATACTAATTTTTTTTCATTGTTATGTATGTATATGATTGATTTCTTCATCTGGGTTCTTTGCAAATAGAACCAATTATTACAATATTAATTAATTATTAATTATTATTAATTATTGCCATGGTTCTCTTAATGACACCATCAAAAGAGCTCTTGCCACCATCGACATTCCTGCTCTTCTCGAGCCTTCCGGGATATGTCGGGATGATGGCAAGAGACCAGACGGTCTGACGCTGGTTCCTTGGGAACGGGGACGGGCCCTAATGTGGGACGCAACATGCGTTGATACGTTAGCCTCGTCCCATATCAGGGAAACGGCGTCCAGACCTGGAGCTGCGGCGGAAATGGCCGAATCCGGCAAGCGGCGAAAGTATGCATCTCTCGTTGAGAGTTATATATTTGTGCCGTTTGCAGTTGAGACCCTAGGGCCATGGAGCCAAAGTGCAAAAAATTTTTTATCCGTTTTAACACCTCGGTTGATCGCCTCTTCGGGTGACAAGAGGGCTGGCTCCTTTTTCGCACAAAGAATCAGCTTAGCGATTCAACGCGGAAACGCTGCCAGCATTCTTGGGACCATTCCACGTGGGCATGATTTGTATAGTAGTAGCGTGTAAATAATTTAAGATAGATATAACTTGTACATATTAATTTGAATTAAATGACCTTACAATAATTTGGATATATTTTTTTTTATTACATCTTTCTTTGTGCTATTATTTTATATTCTGCTATTTCAACTTAAAGAACTCATCATTGTGAATTATCAAGGGTATATAAATATAAATACCTGGGCTTTTAGAATATGAACGTTAGAGTATTTGAAGATGAAGTACAATTGTAGAAAACAGTATAACGGACTGCAAATATCGAAGGCAAATTGCGGAAAGTCCATACATTCATTATTGTCGATGTCATCGTCGACGAGATATCCGATTTGAACGGTTATTTGTAAAACGGAGTGAATTAAATGACCCAGTGCAAACCCTGAAAAAATTGTATATTAAGGTTTATTTATTTTAAAACAAGGACAAATAATTTTTAATATAACTAATAAATAAAGAACAGAAGTCTAAGCTACCGGTGGGCACGATTCCAAGCGTGAAGATGCCTCGCACTATATATATTTCTGTTATCACAAGCATTTATCTATTGCAATCGGTAAACTAATTTGATTTTTGAACAAACGATTATGCGAAAATTCCTAGAATGATAGAAAGAAGTTCTTTGCTATAAGGATGTTAGACATAATCACTACAAGAACAAATCATTTATTTATTTGAATTATAAACAAATTGTTAAATACAAACTATATAATATTAATCCATAAGTAGGGTACAATACAAGCATTTTCAAATTTTGTATTATATGTTGGAAATTAAAATAAAGGATTAGGCAAACAAATTCAAACCAGCCTTTAAAATGTTTTTTGCCGCAAGACGCTCCATTAAAATTTTTTCTAAAGGAAGTTTTTAGATGACCCAAATAAGACCTAAAATATTTGAATATTTTGTAATAAGTTTTTTCATCCTTATGTCATATTTTATACAAAATATTTTTTAACTAATCATTTCCACAAAAGTGCAATTTCATAATTTTGCCTTGCAAAATGCAAAAACTTTCTGATTCGCGATATTTAAATTGTAACTATAATATAATACGACAAATAAAATAATAATATGAATATATCTGACGCCATTTTTTACACTAATTCATATTATCGTATATTATTGATTATTATTTATTTCATAATATTTTTGTTGTATTGTGTGTGATGACAGTTCCCAGCAGCCACAATCGAAAGTATAAAGTAATGTCAATAAATATGCTGTACAATTATAAAATAGCTACTTAATGTTGATAGAATTTGAATAATGTTATATAATATGTTATATAATTGTTGTATATGTATTACCAGCAGCTCCTAGCTTTAGGTAAAAGCTTCCCGAATGTCGTCCATGGCTGAAGCAATAATCGTGATTGACGGGAAACAGTGTCGCTGGAGGAAACGCTTGTGAGGCGGTGCTCCCGGGAGTACGTTCACCGGAATTTATTCCAAATTCTTCCTATAATTAATATTACTATTAAAACATTAACATTTTAAGCAAACTACTATTTTATTATATGTTTAACATAGCAAGGAATGATTATTTACATTACCAGGAACCTCAGAATCTATTGGTTAAAATTTTTATCTTAAAAATATTGTAAATAAAAGACTTTATAGGAATGAGATGAAAATTGGGTTAATCTTTTGACGCTCTAATTTACTGTTGGTGAGTTCAAAACACAGTCGCTAAAAACAAAATTATAATCAAATCTGAGTAGGAATGATAAACAATTCAGAGGATCCAGAATTATTCATAAAAATTTCTTAGTTTCTTACCTCTTGTTTTCTAAAAAACTCTTGTATTTTATCGTTATGGATTCCTTTGATCTTTTGATTTCTCAGTACTACAGACTTGTATCTAGTAATATCTATTACTAAGTAACTATGATAAAGAAATCCAATTCCCAGTAATATTAGCGAATAAATCTGTAAATTAATCGTAGCGATTACATACTTATTGCTATAATATTTATTATATTCATAATATTTATCATTAAACAAACATCAATTTGAAAGTATAAATTTATCGTTAGGATAAAATCTATACACTGTCATTCTTTTCAAATGATTCATTACGATTTTTATAATAAAAATAAATTAAAATCATAGAAATAAGACATTTTTAGTTTTGAAGATAAAATATCAAAATCTTAACAATGTGGGAGCAACCCACGTAAGTAAGATACTTTATAATTGTTTTACACATTTTTGACATATATAATAATGTTATGTTAATATATGAGTATACCCGATAACCAATTATATTATATAAATAAATAACAGATATAGTCAGTAGAGTTTTTATAGAGGATATTGTGGAAAATGTGCATGAAATTTAGTACAACTGAATTTGAATTTTTAGCATTTAGAGTTAAAAAAACATTTAATAGAAAATTATTAAAAAATATTGTTACCGGAGATGTTGACATATCTCGAAGAAATGGATCCGTAAGGTAAATTATGAAACCAAGTGTCACTAATAAAACTGCATACATACAGCTTAGCATTAACGTCAAGTATTTTCTGAAAAAAAAAGAAAGTTCCATGTCTCAAGTATATGTCAGAAGAAAGGATTACAATCTGAATTTTAATCTGAAAGTCAAAGCAAAACTCAATTAACAGTGTTCAGTGAACATGAGAGAGAAATATCCTATTTTTTATCTGCTTTTTTATTTTGTTTATGTAATATATGGTCAATCGTAACATAAATAAACTCTACGGTCGCACAAATTCATTATTATTTTTATAACGGAAATGGTCGAATCCGGAAAGCGGCATCTCTCGTTGAGAGTTATATATTTGTGCCGTTTGCAGTTGAGACCGGGAGCAGGGCCATGGAGCCAAAGTGCAAATTTTTTTTTATATGTTTTAACACCTCGGTTGATTGCCTCTTCGGGTGACAAGAGGGCTGGCTCCTTTTTCGCACAAAGAATCAGCTTAGCGATTCAACGCGGAAACGCTGCCAGCATTCTTGGGACCATTCCACGTGGGCATGATTTGTATAGTACTAGCTATAGTATAGTAGTAGCTTGTAAGTAATTTAAGATAGATATAACTTGTACATATTTGTTATAAATAAAATAAAAAAAAAGTTAACCACTTTTCGCATGTATCTTATTTTAAATGCCGTATTTTATTGTTTGGATGTACTATAATAGTATTTTTAACGTCAAAATTAACAAAGTATAGTAAGTTAAATAATGTTTTAGAATGCCATCAATGCAATGCAATCAATTTTGGATTTGTTTCACTAAAAGTCATAAAAATGCACTTTGCACATATAATATATACACACGTAAACTATAGCGATAAGTATTATGGTAAGGTGGCATGGTATAATAATAAATATATTCTCAATCATAGTTTCTCCTAACAATCCGCATTGAACCAGCATGATAGTTCTTACCTTCAATCCTTCTCTCGAAAAATGGAGAGAGAAAGCCTATGCCCAGCAGTGGTATAGTAACAGGTCGTTACATTACTACTAGGTCATGCTGGGCATAGGCCTCCTCTCTCCGTTTATTTGGAGACAAGGATTGTAGTTAAGACCTACCACGCTGCTTCAACGCGGATTGGTAGGTTACACATGTCCCTAGAATTCTCTAGAGTAATGCAGGTTTCCTCACGATGTTTTGCGTCACCAAAAAGTTTGTGATGTATTCCAATTATCGATTGGACACATAAGTTTTTAACAGAAAAACTCATTGGTGGCTGCCGGGGTTTGAACCCGTGACCCCTTAAAAGAGTCTCACGGTCTCACCACTGGGCTATCACGGCTTATGGTGTGATATTAACTTTTACTTACACAGTTAAACGAGCGTTATCCTCAGGACTTGTTGGAGGTGGTGCATGTGTCTCTACGGAGCGAATGGACTGAGCATCCATTGTTGCTACAGACCTCTTGCGTGGGGTAGTTCCACCGCGCATTTCGATTGGTGTATTTCCGCGATAACTATCTAAAAATATTTTATCCATTGTTATTTGAATAGTAGACAATCGATATTAATTTATTTGTTACGATTTTAATAATAATTGTTTTACTTCACTCGCAAATTTTACATAATTGTGATAATTATAAGCTTGCGATTCCTGCTTTGCACTTTGGAAAGTACGTAAATTTACTTTTGGGTATAAGATTCTGTAATCAAATTCCGCAATAAATTTTAGCTTTGCCATTACAGTAGTTTAAAACACTATTTAAAAAAAATAATACAGAAAGAACACTATGCCATAGAGGATTACTTAGACGATAAGAATAACGAGTAATAAGAATTATACTTTTCAAAGAGAAACTCGAGTTTCTTGCTGGCTCTTCTCGGTAGGAACAGCTTTCCGAACCAGCAGTAGATATCGACGATTCAATAGCACTTGTTTACAAGTTTACTTGAATAAAGAAATTCTGAATTTGAATTTGAATATAATTAAACTAGGCAGTTTGTTGTTGCTTTCGTACTAGATGATAGAGAAAATACGTGCAAAGAATAAGAGTCATGATAATTTTTAGCTGCGTTGTCTTCTTTTAATTATCTAAGTGCCAGTAGTATGAATATTACATACACATGAGTAATATATACGTAATTACTTACTGAGAGATTTGATGTCTCCATTTCTATAATTTCCATAAATATTTCCGTTGTATCCAAGTGGACTTGGTGTATTGTCATAGGCTTGAACGATAACAATAAATAATTTATAATAATAAGTTATTAAATAAAAATTATTAATTTTTATTTTTATTTTTTATATTCACTGACCTAATGGAGTAGGCGGAAAGGAGTAGTCATCTCTATTACTTAAGATTAATTTTGGCAGTCTATCGGTTGAGTCCTGAAAAAAAAAAACTATTAGCAGAGGAATGGAGTATCGAAATAAAAAATGTTGCGTGAACATCGAAAGCCGTGCAAAAGCGGATTAATAACTTTATTAGTCGCTTGTTTCTCTCGATCGACACCACCCCGTATTTCACTTTAATCCCATTACGGCGTTCACGTTGTTGAACCAAGTTTTTCGGCGCACGAGAAGAGTAAAACTTAAATGGCCATAAAATATTATTATGAATTGACTGTTTCAATTCACCTATTATTTCTATTGGACAAAAATATCTCTTTTTATTAAACTAAGTGGGCATTAAAAAGAAAGTCTTTGTGAATTCATTTAGAAGTCAATATTGCGATAATACTTTCGTTGTGAAACGATAGTTGATTAGGTCGTAGTGACAATGTAATTTCCACTTTATAATTGTGGTGCTTTGTGGTACATGCTGAGATAAAATGTAGATAACACTGCATAAGGTACAATGTAGATAACCTATCCGTTCATCTGCAACCGTTTCATGGACGATACAAAAACCAAAACGTTTAACATTTCTATATGGTGTTTCCCGGCACTGAAGTCAACAGTCATTTCTCAATTTTCTTACTCAAACTTTATTTCTTAATATTACCTTTTAAAATAGTCTAAAGTAACCTATCCGGATTAAGAAAATAAGACATCTTCTCTGCTTGGTGTGAAGATTTGGAACTTAATCCTATCACGATGTTTCAATGGAGATTGACAGGTTTTACAAATACCAATACATTTTTAAGTGATACTCAGGTTTCTTCACGCTGTTATTCTCCAATGAAAAGCGCATGATGAATATAAAAAAAATGATCATCATTCAACATTTACAATAAATCTATTTAATAATTAATAATAAATCTCTCATCTTTCAATAATAAAACTTTTTAATGAATTAAAAAATATATCTTAATATATCAAGATAAATTAAAAAAATATATCTTTATATGTCGAAATGCTCGTAAGTTTTTATAGAAAACTCATGGGCCATGTTTTTCAAACAATCAAGGGAATGGCGGTGATTAAGCGTCATCATTACAAATATATATTTGACTATACTCAGTTAGTTCTATAGTTCTTAGACTATTTTTTTATAACTGTACATTGCAATATAATCGCCGATGGAATCTAATTCAGACAGTTGTTATATTTCTTTATAAAGTATTACTTGATAACGTAACAGTCATGCATTTATTCCAGATAAACCACACAATAACGATATCACAGATAATAAATGATCTTTATCAGTTTTAATCATGCTATAACCTCTTTGTTTATAAAGCGTTTCATTCTGATTCGGTAAAATATATCTTGTTGCACAAATCTAAACATGAGCATTTAGTGCGATGTTATTGTATTATATAAAATGTTTCCAATTTGAATAATGGGGGTCAGGTATATATGGTTGTTTTGTTGTTATTTTTGTACATACTGAGGTAAGTTGACGCCAGGCAGGCGGCCGGTCGTAAAATACGTAGCCATATCATTTGACAGCATGTTTGTAACATGTTGTTCCGACCTCATCTAGAGTAGGATAAGGGCAGGAGGATGATGGATGATGATGTTATTATATTATATAAAATATTTCCAATTTGAATAATGTGGGTCATGTATATTGTTGATCACATGAGAATTATCCCGAACGAACATGATTATAATGGCTTTAAGTGAAAAATGTTTGCTTCTGCAATGGATTCTCAAAGCAGTTAAAAAAAACTATTTAGCCCTTAATAAACAAATGAAAATCCCCAAAACCAAAATATCTTATATCTTTTTATTCTACAACTTAAATATTACTGAATAGTAGAAAATAAGCAGAAATATTTTTATCAATTAAAAAAAATAAAATAACGGCTATTAGGGGCTGTTATTATTCCATTAATAGGCAAAGGTCTCTTACTCGTATCTCGACCTTTCCTACAATGCTAATGGATAAGTTACATGTAATATACATAGTAAAGAAACAGCCTGTTATTATGCCCAATGCTGGGCTAAGGCCTCCTCTCTCCGTTTTTGGAGAGAAGGATTGGAGCTTAGACCTACCACGCTGCTCCAATGCGGATTGGTAGGTTACACATATCCCTAGAGAATTCCTTAGAGATATGTAGGTTGCCTCACGATGTTTTCCTTCACCGAAAAGCGTGTGATAAATTGCAATTATCAATTAGACACATAAGTTTAAATAGAAAAACTCATTGGTGCCTGCCCGGGGTTTGAACCTATGTCGTCTCTAGAGAGTCGCACGGTCTCACCACTAGGCTATCACAGCTTGTAATATACATATGTAATATACATTCAAAGAATTATCTGGAGATATGCAGGTTTATATGTTGTTTTCTTTAACCGTGAAAGCGTATGACAAAGTGAATATGTATCTAAAGCACATAGTTTTATTGGAAACTAATACAAGTGGATGGACGCGTTTCATTGTCTTTTATTGGTCTTTTTTTTAATTCTTATATGGAATTTATTGTTATTGTATATTTCAAAAACGAAGTACGGTCGTGATAATCTTTCGTAATTTTGATCTTTTAGTAATTAATGTACTTTAATTGCTTCAGAAGTGATTTTAAATAAAAATAAATTTAACAAATATTATAGAAAAGTATAAATAAAAATCACTATTCCATTATAAGTATTGCATACATAACAAGGAGCTAAATTTGATTTTTCGAACATGATAATCACGTGAAGAACAACGTGATTCGAATGATTTAAAATACGATCAGTCGAAGCTTATCGTGCTACTCAATTACATTTCGATAGGTGAAGGCGACTGATGGAGTTGGTAATGAATTTTTGTATTGAGCATTTATGACGAGGTCGGTTGACAGTGTATGTAAAAAAAAGAGATTGAATTTTCATTAGGTGAGGCGTTGGTGCGGCACGATGTGTCCGCAGTCGGTATTTACAGCTGGGCCGGGGGGGTGTTGGTGGCAAGTGGGGGGTGTATGGCGAGGGAGGCTCGCGGCCGGCTGGACTCAAAAGGTTTACAGTTCGGTGCGCGAGAGTCCCCGCCTCACAAACACGGCCCGAGCCCGACGCTCGCTTGATGTTATGGAACTGTACATAGACCTTTAAGAGGAAATCTGTTGCATTTTATTTTTAATCTATACAATATTATAAACAAACATAAACATATGGGACACTTACACACACGGTCGTCCATCCCCAAAGTAAGTAACTTAATACTTGTGTTATGGGTAAGAGACAACTGGTAAATATATACATATATAGTTTTAAATACATAATTAAATACATATATACACCCAGACTCGAAGAACCAACAAATTCTAAATAGAAAATGTTGGTTCTCGGCGGGAATCGAACCCGCGACCCACGGAGCCGAAGACAGGGTCACTGCCAACTGCGCCAACGGGCCAAAATATTAGTATTTTTATATGTTATTTTTTAATATATTATATTAATATCTCTCTATATTTTATATTATACCTAAAGAGCTTATAAAAATAAGTCTGAATAAATTGCGAGCTTTCTGCATATCAGGGCTAAGGTGTCTTACCTTAGCCCTGAAAATTGATAATATTTCGCCTACTGATTATATATGTCATCAAATGATTTACAGAAGCAGGCGTAAAAATTCACAAAAGGCAAAATTCACATACCTTACACATGCAGGACAAGTCACCACATGCATCCCAAAATGCAGCCACCAGCAACAATGCGAGACACAAGCAACACACACAACCACCACCACAATCTCTACGATCGTTTCGCCCCAAAACCGAAGCATCATTAGGAGGATAGGCTACACGACAAAATCATTATGCATTACGATTGCATTGCATGTGTAGGTATGTGAATTTTGCCTGCTTCATACACTAAGCATTACATAGATCACATACATTTTCTTAACAAACGCGGATTACAGCAAAATAATTCTATTATAGCTTATATGAATGTCATCGGTAACATCACATACATCCAGATATTAAGAAATAAACCAATTATAATTATTTTAGTTCATCTTTGAAAATGGAAATTCTTTTGTAGAAGTGGTTTTAAATATAAATAATATATAATACTCTGTACCATTGGAAATTAACAAGTTATGTTTGCCCAAAAAAAAACAATAAACTATATAACAACTAAATAAAATACTTGGCTACTAAAAATATAATGTGTCCTGAATTAAAGAAACAGTTTTTATTTAAACATTTGACAAAGAACCTCGTAACCTTAAGTAAGAAATTATATAAATGTTATTATGGAAGTTATGTCCGTAAGTTTCTGACGTGAAAATGCTTACAACCCATTGCCTCAATATATATGAATTCGTTGTTTAAACTACCGGCGAAGCTTAAAATAAATTTACTTTGAAAGCATGGTGAAATATCACGTAGCAAATATTTTTGTTTTAAATGGTTAGATATCATTGTAAAGTGCCTTCTTTCGACTCAAAGCGTAGGCTATATATACTTGACTATTAAAAAAATTTGACCATTTATAATAAATTAAATGAATATTAAATAAGTATTTTATTTTGCATATAATAATACTGAGACCTTTATATTTTCTTTTTGATTATTTAGACGACGCGTCGTCTTATGAATGAGACAATATATATTAAAAAAACCGAGGCTTATGAAATATTAATTTCTTATTATTAATTTGTGATCTCTATTTACATTGTTTCAAAATTATCTAAATACGTTTAAAACATATAGTTATCTTTTGGATATTGAGATATTTAGCATAGATAACTAATCGTTATAATTAATTCCTATGGATTTGACGTCATCTTAGTGTAATCAAATTATAAATTAGTGTAATTCCACAGTTGTGATATTGTTTACATTATTTTGTAGCAATCGGCGAATACTGGACCCGAAACAATTTTTGAGGCGCTAAGACTTATTTATGTTTCAGACTCTAGAAAATATCATCTTCAGCCTAAACGTAATATAGGATAAAATAATATCTTCAAATATTATGGACAGTATATGTATCAAACTGAGTGTATGTTAACCCGCATGCAATACTATGTCAAAAGCTTGCGCAATATGAGGAAATACCGTTGAACGGACCTTTTTACTGACTTTCTCTTAACGACAATGAAAATTCTATGTACTTGGATGGTTTAAAAGTGACGACTTGGTATCTTTTTTATTTTATTACTTAGCTACATGAGATTTTTTCTGCTTCCGCTTTCATAATTTCTTCAGTGACCTATCAAGGATGACGATTAATACTGAAGAATGAAATACTGTACCCAATTAATTGTAGGTTTGGCTGTAATCCAGCATATTATAGAAAAATAATTCTATCATTACTTTCCTTTTATTAAACTTCAATATTTCGTTATTGTCGCGTAAATGATACTCATCATTCTCCTGCCCTTATCCCACTGTAAGTGGGGTCGGCACAACATGTTACAAACATGTTGTCACATGATTTGGCTACGTATTTTACGACCGGCCGCCACCCTGACGTCAACTTACCTTAGTCGCCTTTTACGACACCTCGGTAAGAAATGAGGGTGGTCTATTCTATGCAGCCGGATACCACACGGCACATACCTTAGTCGCCTCTTACGACAACTCGGTAAGAAAGGAGGATGGTCTATTCTATTCTGCCGGATACTGTTATCTTTTAAATTTCAACAACGTTACTATTCAATAAAAAAAATTCTTTTAGCTCTGGTTAATAATAATATTTCGTGACATTAAGAAATATAAATAGGCTGAAATTCCGTTAGCATTTACGTGATTATGACGTTAAGAAAAATAAGACTTTATATCTTATCGTTATAATTAATTCCTTAAGAACTGACTTTAGGTAATCATTGATCAACAGTTTGATGGAATCTCCTAATCTGTAAATAATATATTGTCCTCTAATACTGTTACATTGAGCTCTAAATTTATCAAGTGTCAATTGAATTCAACTCTTGGGGTCCGGATTTAAAAGTTTTAACATACGAAAACATATTTAGATTTTGATCATTGAGCTAAATAGAATGAGAAAAGGTCTATTTAAAGTGACTGAAATCTCAATGATACCAATATCAGACCCAAATTATTGAATTAATAAAAAAAATATGGGTTTCGACCAAATGTCGACGTACCGAATGATCTATGGACAGTCCATACTCCACAATAGTTCGTGTTCATATAAACTGGTTCGAGTTCATATAAAAGCACAAGACGCAAAGCTCGTATTTGAGTCAATGAGCTCAATCAAATAGCTATAAGTTAACGCCATTATTGCTTCAATCACATTCGAAATGCAATTGTTATAAATACAGTTTTCTTATTACTATTTTAGAAGTATATAATTCATTATATTCAAACGAATAATTCTGATTAAAAAGTAATACATCATTAAACACAGATTGCGTATCACGATTAAGTCATGATAATATTTTAATTTCCGTAAGATTCCAATATGAAGAAACACAAAACAATCACCTATATTTAGTATATTAAAGCGAACAATATTTTTTATAACAAATACCGCGTGTAATCTTTTAATCCGTACAAATACTACCTGACATACGTATTTTATGATTAAAAATATGTTATTTTATTGAAGTATCTAAGCGCCTTACAAGTTGAAGTGTATTGCTGTTTCAGATTATACAAAATTTATGGCCTAAGTTACGACTGTAAGCTTGTTGCAACAATTTGACGTCACCATACTGGATTAATCATTCCAAAGTAATGAATATATTATTTTGCTATAATTCAAAAGTAATGAATACGTAATGATATGAATAAGCAAGTGAGACTTACTTACTTATATTCATAACTTTTGTATGACCTCCGCAAAGTAACGCTTAATATATAAACTGCTGTTTCATTGAAAACTAATGTATTTCAATATGGTTCCATAGATAGTTTCGGCCGAACTTGTCTAATAAGAGGAGTTAAGTGATATGTTATTTAAAGTGGAAGTTGGTAAGTGGAAGATGAATTTTAGCGCACGACGAAACGAAAAATACTTACAACGTAATTAATTATAATATACTACCTGACCCATCAGATGTTATCCTGTCTTAATTATTTAAGTAAAAGAGTTAAATTCTCTGATGTGAGAGTGTATAAATTCGAAATTTAATTATCATTTTAATCAAATATTTTTTGCTGTTAAACCAATAATATTATATAATACTCGTATATACCAATATTTTTCCTCCCAACATCCAGAGTTCATAAGTAAGTGTTAAATAATAAAATAGAACATATAGGTGAATTTACTCCCGTCATTGTTATTTGCATATACTATACTCTAACATCTTTTAATCATTTTAAGGCGCTGCTTTCGTTTCTCTTTACACACATAAGACATCATAACACGTTAATAAAGTTAAGTCGTTGTAACATTAAAACGTTACGCATATTTTATGAACCATAATGAATTAATACAACAACTTATTAGACGCCTTTTGATATAATTTTCGGTATTTAAAGTCGATAATTTTTTGAAATACCTATTGGTTTATGGTCATTTAGTAGGCAACTTAGTTTTAACAGTATACAAAATCAACGATGTCACAAATTTTTGACAGGTATATGATGGCTTACAAGGGTTTACAATATATCTAGAAATAATATATTTCTGATATGAGAGTTAGCTAACGGCTTTCTTTGTTTTGGTGTTTAAATGGAGCTGGCATATAAATCATTGATACATAATACCTGCAATAAAAGTAAAGCCACTATATAATTAGGTATATCTATAATTTAATCGACTAGATGCTGTAATATGAATATGAAGTCATTCTGATGTTTTATCATTGACTGTTTCTCAAAGAATTTTATCTGACGCTAATATTATATTAATCAAATTAATATTTCTTCCAATGTTCCCATTATTATAATTACTTATTGGAAATCGTTAAAATTTTATAATGGGCTATTTACAATATATTGACATTTTTTAACACTCTTTAGCAACTTAATCTGTAATCTAAATTCACTATTACGTGATTGTACTTATAAATAATTCGAAATCATGTTATTCAGATTGAAAGCTCCTAAGTTTCGATGAAAGTGTCAAATAAGTTCTAAAATTACCTCTTAATTTACTCGTAAATACTTACTTTGGAATAACCCGTTTTTGCATGATAGCCAGCTAGTATGAAAATCGATATCTATCTAATATTAATATTTAGCTTGGACATTGCGTACAAAAATTCATAGAATAATAATATAATGTCGTAGAATAATAATAAAATTCCGCAATCAATCAATTTTAACTTTGCCTTTACAGTAGTTTAAATCTAAACTATTAAAAGAGAGCTGATACAGTAAGCCTACTACTATATTGTGGATTATATAGATGATAATAATGTGTCGATATACTTACTCTTCCACCCTGGACGAGAAATTAATAACTAAATGTAACTTCATATAAGAAGTATATTCTGAAAAGAGCACCGCCGAGTTTCTTGCTGGCTCTTCATGGTAGGAGTAGCTTTGCAAACTAACAGCTGATTTAACGATTCAAGCGCTTGTTCACCAGTTTACTTGAATAAAAAATATTTTGAATTCAATATAAGATTGATTTTTTTAATGCGTTTCCCTGACAATTGAATTGGGCGTTATTTTGGCGAGTTCCGATATGACACCTATGTTACGAAGCTGGTATGCAATATTTCCAACGTATATAGAAGAGGTACTGTAAAATGAATGGATGGACCATGCATGCATCCGTACTGGAATTTGTTGGTTCTTCGAGCCTTAGTGCGCACTCCTTTGTTAGGGAATCTGATGCAGGCATTAGATCTGACAAGGGTACAGACGTGGTATTTTATATTTTTTATATTAAGTATTTTTTTCCGTAGTAACAAGCAACAGTATGAACAAGGAACAGTATGTGGTGTTAGTCGGTAGAAGTCTGGCGTAACTATTTCCATCTCTACACGCATAGCAGTATCCACAAAGTCCCATTAACACGTTATACTATAAGATCAATCCTTTTAAACGATTGAGTTTACTCACAGTTCTCTCAAGGTCAGCATACATAACGTTGCGAGGTGGTCGACGTCGATTACGGCCCGCGGTAGCAGTAAGCAAGCTACCTGAGCCAGGGCCTGGCTGAGACATCGTTCGTCGCCGTTCTGATGGATCTTCAGCCGCCTGCAGAGTGTTAACTGAGGTATTCAGGACCTGGACGTAGAAGAATATTATTGTTATACCTGATTTCTTTTACTGACTTTTTGTTATGGAATTTCTATACGATAACGTTATATGACGCTATATATGAAACTACTCATAATATAACTGTTACTTATAATATGGCTCTTAATAAACGAGTGATATGTGAAGCCCTCTTTATAGGAAACTTAGACTCAGCACTGTGTTGTGTGTGTGACCTATTCACATATATTCCAGATAATATTAAATGGCCCCTTGGCGCAGTTAGTAGTAACGTATGGTGGTGCCTACAGTTCCACGGGTTGCGGTCCACATATTTATTTACTTTATTTCAAATCTCTCGCAGGCAAGGAAGTTCGTCGCGTAAAGCTATGAATTATTTGTAATTATTGATTTTTTGTTACCTTTGAAAATAATTACCATGCAAATAGTTTGTATACTTGGCATTTAAAGTATGATTAAAGAAAATTACAGTATGCACCCTAAAAACTACATATAAGTTTTTACATTTGACAGGTATTTTTAACTATCTTTAAAAAAAAAAATTTAATCATGCCTGATAAGATGTTGATGAGCACAAGCAAATATTAAAAACTTAATAAGTATAACTTCAACAAATTATGACAAATATTTAAATTAAGTTACCTATCGCTCAAACTTCAATGAAGATTATGCTTATCATTAATTACTTGGTAAAATTTACCTTAAAGGGTCTAGAGTCTAGAATAATGTATGAATACTTGATTTTAATTGTCAATATAAGTTTGAAGAGCTCGATAAGAAACAGAAATCGTGATAGAATAGAGTAATAAGTGGAGTGAAATGAAAAATTGTTTTGTAGGTGACATTAGTTATAATACTTAATGGAACTAAATTAGTATTCTTTACAGATTAATATATATAGTATATAATTTTTTTCAAAAAAAATCTCTAATTTGGGCATATAGCTTGATTAATTATTATTCAATATTGTTTATAATTATTATTAATAAAGAAAACATCATTATAAAATATATTTTTAAGATGCACTTGACATTGGTGTGCGTATACATATAGTTAGTTTTCGAGCATTGGTGAAATTCTTTAGCTAAGAGTATGCATGTTCGGCGAATTGACTTTAAAGGCTTTCTCCGATAAGGATGATCCCAATTTAATTAAGTCTAGATATGGGACGCTCACTTATCAAAATTACTTTTAAAATAGCTCAATACCCACGTTCACCAAAAAACATCATCCCTAAGAGAAAAATGCCGTTGCGAAGTTTGTATGTTAAAGAGCGTATCATTATAGAAGAACGCAAGAGCCAACGAAATTAGTCAGCCAAACAGAAAAGTGTAAGAAAATCTCACTAGAAAAACCCGAAAAAATGTGTAGTTGAATTTCAGTTGCGAAAATATATCACAATATAAGCCGCACAAAAAATTGAACTTTATACCAATAAAGTAGATGCACTTGTAAACGGCAAGCTGTGCTGCGTACAAATCCCCAACGTAAATATCCACTAACTGGATTCGAGTGCGAGTTGCAGCGGTTTAGGTTTTATAAAAGAATGAAAGAGGTACGAATCTATTGGGTTTGATGACGTAAGATAACCCAAGGGTTAACGCAAGCGTTTTACAGGTTTACAGGTAAAAATTAAAATGAAATTAATAATACATTTTGGGCTTATGTTGTTTACGCTTGATATGTTATTTCTAATTATTTTTTCATGCTATAATTATTTTGCTAGTCCGATTGTATCCTCAGTCGCGAAATCAACCTTAAAGATATATCTATCTAACTAATTATAGGTAAAATAAATGTCTTCTTTAATCAGAAAGAATATGGGTTTCTTATTACTTATACTTTTTCAGCAACGAGAGACTCAAATTTGTAATATTTACTTTATTTGTAATTATGTTTCATCACCCATTTGTGAGAAAACATTCAGACCGACATCATGTTTTTAAATTTTTATACAAATAGTGCAAAAAATGTTAAAATAATTATTAATAGATAAAAATATAATTAGTTATTTTTTATACAAAATTTTACATTGTATTTATTTAACAAGTTGGCAAAATTTTATTCATTTACATAAAATATTAGAAATAATTCATGCAAAAAATAAAATACATACTCCAGGATCTTTTGTGGGTTCTGGTATATGTTCTTCATTCTCTTCGCCAAACTTCTGTAAAGATGTTTCGGAGTGATATTTTTTTTCTCCCAGAGTCTTTCTGTTCACTATTTCTTCCAACATATCTTTTCTGGCTGTGTTTGTGTCCGTCATTTTCACTATATATTTAAATTATATAAAAAAAAAATTAATGAAGCACAAGTAACATTTTATTTATCACTAATGACTACAGAAGTATGTCGCTGCATGAACAATCAATTCTACTATTTAGATGGCAAATATAATGAAAAAATTATCATCCGTTATCATGTGAGACATATCAATAATAAAAGTATAATCAACGTATCAATTTAACACTTCCTTTATTCAATTTGTATTTATGTAGCAATGATTTATTCGAAACATTTTAACACATTTCATGTTTGTAGCCGATTAGAGATATCAATCACACAATCGACACTTCCCACGGCGTTACGATAACTATACGGATACCCTAAGGTTTATGGTCAGTTACTACAATAGTTGCTCTAATATAAATAACTATAAAATAATTTAAAAACCGACTGCACCGTTTGCAGTTATCAAAAGAAATGAAACGACAGATTTACATAAAATGTTATTTCAATCTTGTAACAAATGAAAAAATAATTGTTTATAAAATCAAAGGGAATGAACCCCATAAATATTGCCAGATACTATACTAATATTACTCATAAATTTCAATATGATTCAAAGTGGAAGTAATAACGAGTTTCGTAGGAAAGGTGTAGGAAATTATGTCATAGTTATTGAGTTTCAAATTAACTTAAGTGCCTCATGCACAATGTCGATAATACTGACTCAATATATCATAAAATAATACATAAAATAATTTTATATAAACGACATTACTACAGAAAACAACAATTAATATGTTAATCATTAAGAAGTTTACTGAGAACTTCTTTCAATTCCAGAGAGAATTCTGAAACGGGCAAAGCTAAATCTTGCGCTGAAACTATTGACGCTTTTTCCTTTATAACATAATCTGAGGGCACGATAAAAGGTTGTTTCTTATCTCCTGGATCTTCTAGTGATTTCAAGAAAGGTGGCATAGGGAAATGTGGTCGTTTTTGTAGCCAGCTGTGGAACGCCTTGGTAGACCTGAAATACCAAAGAATTGATGTTGTAATACGTAATTTTCAGTTTTTATAAATAATCGTATCATATTGCTATATGACATACATTAACAGCTGCTGGTAGCAATATGATCTTTTTTAAGTGATGAAAATAAATGATTGAATCTAGTGGCAAGGCAATTAGTCATAAGGACAAAAAACGATTTTAAGCATCAATTTCAAATTATTACGTACGTTAGATGTTGTATATCGTTCCAAACACAAGACATTGAACGCAAATCCTCTGGTATTTTAACACTATCGCATGTGTCTTTTGTGTTGTTTTTTGGAGGAATGTGCTTCATCTTTTGCGGTAGGCATGTGCCGAATGCCATTGTATGTGCTGGACTGATCTCCGCGTGAATGTCATATGCGATTTGGCTTTTAAGAACCTTTGGACACGCTGTCTGAAAATACAGTGTTATACATATTATGTTAGTAAACAAATATATATTAAAAGTCTTTGTCATAGAAACTAAATATTATTTTTAATATTGAATTTCAATATATAATTTAAACAATTATAAGATCGATTTACTATATGGCATAAGTTAAACAATTTACACTCATGTAAATTGTTTTTGAAAAATATTTCTTAGACAATGGTTCCTGAATTTCTTAAACTTTTTAAAACAAATAATTTTTGTTGTATATTTTATCAATTTTAAGAAGTGATGATATTACATACAGACAAAAATGCTTATTTTCTTTCCTGTATTTATCTCGTGGTTACATTAATTTTACTCGATAATCGTACTTACTGATAATAAGACTACGATCTGATTTTAGTATCATAGCATATAAAACGTTAACTAATCGTAACAGAACGTTTATTTATGTTCGTCTGAGCATCTAGCTTGTAATAAAATGCCTATGGATGCTAATTTTCACAGTCTTTGTTTTGATTCTCTCTTGTTCGATTTTGATACAACAATTTTGTAACAATGTTTTTTTCATTAAAGATCTCACTCACCTTTTTTACGCCTACATAGTCTGCAATACTTTTCAAGACGCAAGGAAGAATTTTCGGATCAAGTACGAGACCGCGAGATGCATGCTCATCAAACCATACCTGAAAATGCCAATTACCTAAGCTCATTAATTTTAAATTAGCAATATAGTGCGATGTGTCACTTTATGAATCTAAATTGCTTTGTTACGGTTTGAGAACTGATACGAATTGATAACGTCGCAACTGTCTTAAAGGGAAAGTAGGTTATACGGGGTTTTAATAAGTTTAAAGAATTTAAGTATTTCTAATATGCAGTTATGAGATAGCTGTTAAAATTCTCAGGTTATGTATGTTTTTCGTTATTGTAGTACGAATTCCGTATGAGAACATTATAAGTAATATTGAGGAGACAATATTAAAAAATAAAGTTCCCTGTAGAGATGCAGAAACATTGCGGCAAGACATTGCAGTACCTAAAATACATAAAAAACCAGTAATTACCTAAAAGTAATTCATCTATCAATTTAAACATCTCGATGGATCAACGGTTAGCTATAAAGAAATTAAGGGCCAACAACATACTCGTCCTTAAGGCGGATAAAGGAAATGCTACTGTAGTGATGAACTCGGATGATTATGAGAATATGATACGGAATATGTTGAGAGATACAGACACGTACAAGTTGGTAAATTTTATCCCACAGCTAGAGTGACTCTCCGCATCAGATCCTTAATAAATGACCACTGAGACTTCTTTACAGAGGATATATACAAGAAACTCAGTATGCCTAAGACAGTACTACCGCCCAAGCTTTATGGTCTCCCCAAGATCCACAAAAGTGACATACCCCTCAGGCCTATCGTCAGTTAGGTCAACTCTCCAACATATGACTTGGCTAAAAATTTAGGCTGTGTTCTCCAACAGTTGGTGGGTAAATCAATCAAATAAATTGTGGGTAAATGGATGATTTCTGAAAGACTCTCGTCACTTTATGGACATCATAAAAAATAAAAAATTGGAAGCGGATAAAATAATGGTGAGTTTCGATGTCGACTCTTTGTTTACCAGTATTCCTGTGAAGGAGTGTCTCAATGTTGTCAGAGAAAAGATAAGAGCAAGCAGAATGTCTGAAGAGATTATTGTTCTGTTAGAAAGCATCATCGATGGCAACTATTTCCTATACCGCGGTGATTTTTATCTGCAGATAGATGGTGTAGCTATGAGCTCCCCTGTAGCACCGGCTATTGCTAATATATGGATGAAAGACGTTGAATCGAAATCACTGTCAACTGGTCTGCCTATTGTTTCACTGTGGAAAAGATACGTTGACGACATCTTTTGTATAATTCGAGGCGGAAAACGGAAAACAGAACAATATCTTGCACATCTAAATTCCATTCATCCATAAATGAAATTCACATTTGAAATGGAATCAGACCGATTGCTTGCACTTGCATAGCTTCTTCACAGATCTTTGGCACATACTGTGTAAAGAAAACCCACTCACACTGATAGATATATTCAACGGTCGTCAAAACCTCGTTGACGAACAGAGCCTATGATCTACGCGACCCTAAACACCTTAATGGTTACAATAAATTCAGGAGACACTAAAAGAGAACGGATACACTAAGAGAAAACTGATTAGATCACGCACGCGAAAGGAAAGACATCTTGAGGTGAACAAACAGCCGGCTTTTTACCATATGTTAAAGGAGTCACTGACAAAATAGGGACCATGTTAAAAAGTTATCAATAAAGACCATCTTCACGCCTTTACATAAGGTAGCTAGACTCCTACGTACACCGAAAGATGTCATCCCCCTACCAGACCCCAGGGGTATATAAAATCAACTGCAGTTGTGGTAGCGCATACATTGGCCAAACAAAACGTACCATTGCTGAGCGGGTCAAAGTGCACATAGTTGCAGTTAAAAACAACCAGTCAACGAAGTTAGCGATTGCAGACCATCTGCTTAATTCGAAGAACAATCACTGGATTGAGCTTCATGATCCCAAAATCCTGTCAACTGATGCCCACTATTATGCGATGGTGGCGCGTGAAGCCATTGAAATTCGTAAGCATAATACATTCAATAGAGAAGAGGGCTTCAGATTGTCAACGACTTGGGATCCAGTGATTAATAAAAACAACACGCGGAAGAAGTCGTTGCAAGCTATATCGCGTGCGGATAATATCAGTGTGGTGTGGAAGAGACCTTATGTGAATTGTGCGTTTCAAGCGAGGGTAGTTGGTTAAAATAATGACTGTAGTACTCGGGAACTACATTCGGGTACTGTAGTACGGGAAAGACGCGGCGGCGTTCCAGTCAGTTCGTGACCATGGCGGATGCAACTCTGCCGAAAGGTCGAACCTTATAAAAAGGTAACTCGATTTTGTCGCGATGTGACCCGTATTTGTACATATTAATATATTTATTAACTCAATTTTTCTATATATTTTACAGTCGTATTCGGTAAAGTTCTACTTCTACTAATTAGGAGAATTGTGGTCGATATTCATGTTCGTCATAGAAACAAGTAAATATATTCTACTTGAAACAAATCTTCAATATCTTCTGGTCGTTTGATTTCACTCTTAAATTCGACATTCCCTAAAGCAGTCCACCAATCATAAAATTCTTTAGCAATCTGTAAAAGAACGAATTAGCTTTATATTTATTTCTTCAATTTTTTATGGAAAAATATTGTTCAAAAGTTTTACGTCTAATGTCTATTAGTATTTTCATAACTGGATTATTTTAGGTCTTTTAGCAAAAGCTATAATAGGTATTAGGTATTCTTCAGAACAATTCAATTAAGGTGTAGTTTTTAGAGAAATCTTGTTTTGATCTGAGGTATTTCCAAACAAACTAACTAACAACAACAAACTGTAACATTAACAAGAAGAATTGATAGGATTGTTTTTATGGGGAATATTAAAAAAACCCTAAAACCCTATTTTTTCGGTGAAATGGCTTAAGAGGTGTCTTCTACCTTCTTAGTCATGATTTCAGCTTTCTTGCTAAACTCATCTGAAGCCGATACTTCAAACGCCTTTTGCTTGTATTTTGACTTCCATTTAATCATATCAGTTTCAGATTTGTTGCAATATAGCATGTCGAAATGTGGATTTTTCCCTCTTGATTGTAATCGTGGCCTGATGGCTTGCCTATAATATTAAAATATGATAATCTTCGCATTGATAACATATTATCTTTATTTTTACGTGTAGGATAATTGTGGGGTTTCCCGTTTTTTTTAACTAGCGCAATAAACTATTCTCCGTTAGTGATTTATACTGAAACATGTATTGGATTGCAATTATTAAGGAAGACAAATTTCGTTTAAACAGGAAGTTTTGAAGTGAATTCACTACTAAATTATTGTTTTTAATATAATATTCCATTGTTCTTAATGATACACAAAATGAATCCGAAAATGGCAACTAGAATATAAACCTTTATCACGTTGCATTTGGTTATGCGTCTATTCAGTAGTCGTTAACTAGATGACTTCTTGACCGGTACTTAGAAATACCAGTTTTTATTTATGTATTATTGTGTATCTAAAAAAATCTATATTTTTGACGGCTGATACCGCAGTAATTCTGCTATAAAATTCTACAAAACATTATCATTGTCACTCGTGTATTATTATTATACATTTGTATTATATTTCAATATGTACTTACTTCACTTTTGCAGCACTAACATGAACTTCTAAATCATCCAGGGTTGTAGCGGGTTCACCAATACTCGATTCTAATCCAGACTTCATAGTCCTTGACAATCTAGACGTTGATTTCATTTGTGCCTTGGATATAAATTTTGAAAAAGATTTAGACATAGATTTTGAGAACGATTTGGACATAGATTTAGCACTTAGCGATTTTGTTCTCAACAATGATTTTGATTTGCTCGGTTTTTTCAAATCCGAAGTAGAACCTGATGTTATAGTCCAAAGTTCAGATTGTTCTGCACCCGGCACGTCTTTATTTCTTAATTCCTCATACATTGCTGGATCGAAATCACTCATTGAAAAAGTTGGCTTCATTTGGCCTGGCTAAAATTTCAAAATTGTTAGGATATACATATATAGGAAATATAGCACTAACGATCACAAATTGAATAGATCTCTTCGGGTCGATAACTAATGCAGGCCTATTTGTCTAAGCGAGATAAACTCACAACCTGGTCACTAAGGTATTTAATATGTATTTCATTTGTTGCGTTGGTATCGATAATTTTATGGGATATGAGCATTTTTTTAATAAATATACTTGCGTTTAAATAATACGTACTTCAGGAGCAGATGTAGTTTGATAATACCGTTCCGAAGGTTCCAGAGACGACGATGGTGACCGAGGTTCATAATGTTTTTCATATGGCAAATTAAATATCTTAACTATTCTATTGAATATCTTTGCACCAACGAGTTCACGTACTTTGTCGCTGTTCGAAATCCAAAACTGAAATATTTGTAGAGCCTCAACTTCACAAAATAAATGATATTAGATCTTTTTATTTTTTATTACTATATTTCTAGCTAACATCTAGTACATGTTTCCAGAGAAAACTGCAGTACTTTGGACACACCGGGAAAAATGGCGGTAGCTAATTAGTAGTTTAGGGGACAACAGGAGGGGTCAGAATCATCACAATACTGAAAAACGCACGACATGAGTTACACATTTTTTTTTACATAAAATTGTCTGCTTTTTCCTTCAACAGACGAACGTCCACTGTTGGACATAGGTTTCTTCATTTTTTCTTTTTCCTCCACCATACATCAGATCTTCGTACTATGTACCCTATCTATACTTTTTAGGCCTAGTAATAGAATAAGGTTTGTATCGGTATATATGATAATTACAAGGATGTCTAGGTTTCAGTATAAAACACTAGCAATCCATCCATGGCAGTAAAATTGTGAGCTTTTCTATGAGGCCTATAGTCGGCGACCAATTTTATGTGGTATTAAAGAAGTTACCGCAAATTGTCTATTATGTAGTCGTACTACATAATAGACAATTTTACTAAGAATTTTTTGTCTAATAATCTATTAATTCTCAGTTACATCTCTTGAATATAGCCCAACATGAAATTTGAACTACCAAATAAATTAAGTTATATCGTGTAGTTGAACAGCGAGCAGGCAACAAATATTTAGCTATTTTATATTTACAATGAAATACGTGTTTTAAGGTAAGATAAAACATCGTGAGAAAAGCTGCATATTTCTGGAAAGTTGCTCTTTTACGTGTTAAGCCGCATTGGAGTGGCATGGTGGCTCTAAGCTCCAATATTTTTCGCCGAAGGGGAGATGAGCTTGTGATGATGAGATTTGTGGGATAGAAACAGGTCGCTTCTTTATTAAAATCCTGAATTCTATTAATCAGCCTGTCCCAATTCATTTTAGATAATAAATATTAAACGCACTGAAACCATTTTTATGCTGATAACAATCATTGCTATTTATGGAAAGAAATGTTTAATATTGATAATTTTTTATACTGACTATAAAATGGAGCTGTAAAATATCAAATATTTGTTATGCTGATGCACCTCTTATATGATGTCAATTTACTACTAAACCACTAAGTTAATTCGAACCATGATAAGAAATGTTTATAACATAGAACATGTAATTTTATTCTTCGGATGGGGCGAATTGATAACGAACTTTCATCCTAAAGTTAGAATTTTTAATTATTTCTTGATGTTTTTCGCAACATCTGTGATATTCTGGCTTTTCTATGACCTACCGTTTCATCTTGGTAAGATAATTCCAGAGATCGAATGACATTTTTCCAATGAACTTTAACAGAAGCTTCGTTCTGTTCATATCGAGAAGGTTTAATGACTCTTATATCCCTCGGCTTGTCCCAATGTTTTACTAAGGGCCGTCTACCACAAGGCATGACAATAGGTTTTGTAAGTAGATATACAAAAAAACAATAATAATCTTGTTTAAAAATTACGACGATTCTACAAATTGATTAACAAAATTAACTTTAATATTACTTTGATAAGTCAAAAAGGAAATGCCAAAATTATAGACATTAGAATTTTACTATTAGGTAAAACTTTTTATTGCTAGTTTTATGCTCATTTACTCGATTATCGTTGATTTGAGATGGACTAAATAACACTTTAATTATACATGTAAAAACTCGAATACGTCATTTTACACATGTTTGAAACGATTTTTGGTATGCTAGTTAAGATCAATTTTGCTAAATTGCATATAAATATTATATAAAAAAAATATTAAACTAGGCATATAACAACTTGATTTAAAAGAAATTGTTATTTAGATTCCATATGTACACTATAATCTTTGGTTAGATTGTCCTATAACCGGATCTCTTATGATTTTTAAAAACTAGAATAAAAATCACAGATAAGATAATCGCAACCAATAAATTGCAAATTTTTATATAAAGCAATGGTACAATGAAAGCAGCGCTTTCTATTACATTATCTTTGAACTAAAATGTAAACCATGTTGTTTGTCTATTAAAGTTTGTTGCTTGCGAACGTTATGCCAAATGGTTTGACAAATAATGAGTAGATGGCGCTGTTATAAATTGTAAAATAAAATATTTGAATATAAATTATGAAAATAATATATTTATATGATTTATATATACAATTATTTATCAAGATACAAGTTTACATTTTTGTTTTCTATCAAACACATAAAACAACAATAAAAAAATCGCTATACACAGAGAGCTGTTAAACTTCGAAACCTTACTATACATGTTCCCTAACTTCAATGGATACAATTTTTAATACGTAACTGAGACATACTTAAAATTTTTTACAAACTTTTTTCGTTAATCGTTCAATTATGAGATAAGATGGTAAATCAAAACTAGAACAGCTGTTATTATTGATCGTTTAATATTCCACATTGAAGTTACCTCAAGTGCAATCTTTTATTAATATTATTTAGCTCTGATGAGTAGATGAGTATTTGGGATTTTAAAAATCTATACTTATTATGAAACAAAGTTCCAAAAAGCTGTCTGTCTGTATGTAATCGATTTTCTCAAATTCTACTTAACGGATTTTGAACGGTTTTCACCAAAAGATAGTGAAATAAGGTAAACGTATCGGTATTATGTAAATTGTGTTGAAGAGATCGTCTAGTTGTTAAAAAACTTGCTTTCTGGGAGCTTTAGTCGCGTGCGCTGCGTAAGCCAGCAGAGATACGCTAAAGTAATGTAGTAGAGAATTGTAGATCTATAAAAATACTACAAAAAAGTCCCGATAGCATATCTCTATTTCTCACGGTTAACAGACTATATATATATAACTACTTTTATGTTCAAAATTTCTAAAAATCAGGAAAAGTTTTGCAAATCACTGAATTCCACGCGGGCGAAGCCGTTGTCGGCACATCTAGTATGTATATATAACATTAATTTTTGTTACATTATTTATTACAAACAATATTATACATATATTATAGGTCGTTTTCTTGCAATTTAAACATAATTTTTTACTTGTTGTACTATAATGTTTCTTTTAATACTTGATTAACATTTTATTATAAATTTCCACGCATATTCCCAAAACTATATCTACGTAATTTCGAAACTTCTGTATACATCTATTTCCACATGGCCTTCTGACATATGTTGTTCCAGGATTCAAAATATAAAAAGTAAATAACGTGGATGCTTTTGTTATTAAATAATGGATCAATATTACTTGGTATTATTAGCTAAAAAAAGTTGTATTTTTGGAGAACCTGCAATCCATATATATTAATATAAAAATAATTTAACGCAAAATGGTTCGTGCCGTTATATTTAGATTTTTTCCGTATATAAATAAAATTAGAAAAGAATATTTTGATACTTTATTATAAAATAAATATTGTAATTATGTATAGACCTCATGTATGAAAATGTAGTTTAAGTGTTAAAACGTAATATATACCCATGTATAAGAGCTTTTAAAAATATATATATTACAGCCTTGTATTAATATTATATATATTTGAGCTTTTCAAATTCTATTACATAACTAATACTACTTCGTTGACATTCCTATTTGCTCTGCATCTTCAAATGTATCTGGTACCTTTAGACCACGAGTCTCTGGTTGGGTAAGTATTAAAATTCCTGCTATTGCTGCCATGATTGCAAAAAGTATGGAAGGAATTCCTTCCCAGAAAACCATTAATGGTGGTGTAAGAGGTGCAACCACTGAACCAATACGACCTAACATAGATGAGAAACCAAGAAAAGAGTGCCTATGCCGTGTGGGGTATAGTTCTGAAGTAAATAAATACAATGATGTAAATATAACGCCAGTACTAAATTTACCTGTTAGGTATAAGACTAAAGACAATGCATACATGTCATTGGGAACAAAAGAGAAAGCGATACAACACACCGAACATAACATATAACCGGAAAATAGAGTCGGCTTTCTACCTATACTATCTAATACCATAAAGGCTGTCCAATAGCCGGGAATTTCGATAAGCGTCGTCAATACATAATTTAAGTATATGTTTCCTGACAAACTAACTGAGTTAATAGATAAGCCGTAGTAAATGAACGTTGTTGCTATCCAATACACAGGTGTAGTGCAACATCTACGTAACATAACAGGCGATTTTATCACTCTCATAATCAGTAGTTTACTGCTGATGCTTTTTTTGTCTTTATTTTGTTTAGGTATTGCCGTTAATAGGAAATTCATTACGTCGTTGGATATTTTTCTTCCATTTAATCGGGCAGCATTTTCTAAAGTTAATCTGGCTTTATCGTTTTTATTTTTGCTCAGCAACCAACGGTGACTATCAGTTACTATCCAATAGTATGAGAGAAGAGCAAATACGGGGATAAATAGTGTCAATGTCAGCTTACGCCATTCGTGTACGGCGGCGGCTATTGCACCCAATAAAGTCTGACCTAACGCAAAGCTGGAAGACATCGTTGCACTTGTTGGGACACGAAATTTAGGACCGACTAGTTCAGTAGCTAATATATAAGCTGCACTGTAAAGCCCTCCACCTATTGCAGTATGAAGAAATTGTAATGTAACATACATGATATAATTAATAGAAAATGCCTTAAGTATACCAATCAAAGCTACATTGAAGGCGAAAAAGACGACAGAAACGCGACGACCAAAATAGTCGGAAACAAAACCAGCGAGAGGTAGAGCGATCATAGCACCTAGACTATTTAATGTTCCGGCTAGGGCTCTGAGCCATTCACGACACTCTAAACCGAAATCGTATACAACTGAGTTAGTTCTGCTATACACATATCCTTCACACGCAACAATCCTATTTCTATCAAATAGGTCAGCCGGGCAAGTGTCGCTCAGAAATGTTGTATTCCATAAGTTCGTTTCATAACGAGAACAGTCTTCAAAGCCGGTTGACGTCCTTGGAATGGCATTCAATATCCACTCTGGCGCAAATTCTGGAGGATGTGTATCACATAAGGGCACCGCACACCTATAAGGCAATTTCCCCGCTGTGAATATATAATCACCAGCCATAAATCCAGAGGCTGCTGCTGGAAGTGCCAGCAATATTATATTTATTAGTTGATATTTTCCGAACTCCCCCAATTCACTATTTAACACCGTTTCAAACTCCATTGCAGTCTCACGTTCACTAGCAGTTGTTTTTAATTTCACTTACTTTAATTTGTTTCATCTCAACGTGTCGTAAAATTATTAAGGTAAATACATGATTTAAATACTCGAACAACAAAAACCCGTCATTGCCTTATCGCTGTATTACAGAAGTGTTTGTAGGTTAAAAATATCTGTTCATGAGACTAGCAACAACGTTCGCGTTACACAGTCTACTACTCAATACAGGTAAATAAGCTGCGCAAATGCAATAAATATAGTACATTATGTCTTTCAGTAGATAATCTGTGTTATAAAACTGACGCATAACTGATTTCTTAATTACAGTGATTGAAAGCTAACGCTTCTAGAAGGCATTAAATATTTTCAAATACATATAGTGTTTTTCTTATCAATGTAGCCAACTGAACCAACTTAGAGTTTAATTATCTATGTAACATTTATTTTGTGAGTAGTATTTTGCAGCAGGTTATTTATCTATTATTCCAAGAAATTAATTTAACTACTCTTTTACATAAGATCATACCAAATGAGAATTTGAATCTCTTAATTTCGGACATCAATTGTTAAGACCTCAAATTTCGAACATTTTCAATCAATCCTTTCACAGAATATGCGGCTCGTGGTTTTATTAAGGTTGGTGAATGAAGAGATATATTTACAAATGGTACTACATAGGATATTCGATTAAATAAAGTCGATCCTAACGACGTAAATAAAACTGTAACATATTTAAAAAACAAATTTTAATGTTTTTAGTTACGTAATAAATTAAAAATACGTGAATATTAACGGTTAGAAGTAGTATCTAACTCGGCTAACTCGGAGAGGCGTTTTCTAATGTGATCAATGGGTGCAGGTATGTCAGTTGGAGATAAGATCGGCGGTGATAGTTGTTGCTGCAACTCGAAGGTTAATCTCGCGTCCAGGACTGCGGAGTCAAACATGCCCAGATTTCTCAAGTATGGAGCTCGTCGGTATTCAGGGTGTTCTATCATCCATCGGCAGTACTCTTTCACGCTCCTGTTAAAAGCATATCGTCAGCTAGTGGTACCTGTGACTTCGTGTGCCTTGACATAAGTTTTAAAATACCCTCAATCATATAGTAATACCTATTTTTCGTTACAGAAATAAAACGGAAATTTGTCATCTAAGATTTTAGCCCAATAGAATTAAGTTTCATTATAATCGCTTCAGCTTTAGCTGTGAAAACGTAACAGACATACATAATATTTTGTTAAATAAAAGTTTTTTGATATGGGTTAGAAACAAAGCTCTATCATATGGGTGTCTCTAAATCATAATCTTTTTGACGTATCCTTACGACAATACCTGAGAGGAACTATAGTGAATGATTAATGGCACGGTAAACATTTGAATCAAATACCATTACGAAACAATATTTAAACTTGTAATGCTCATTTTCTACTTCTAAAACTAAGATTTTTAGAATACTTTAAATTACCTAATAGAGCGACATTGTCACATATGGTGACAAAACAAACGGTGCCCATTAAATAAAGAGAAGAAAAAAAATCAATGTAAATATTAAAAGAAATCAATTTTACCTTAGATTAGTGATGCCATCCCAAACCGTTTTCAGAGTGACGAGATCTCTTGGAACATGACGAGCTGATCTCCATAAATTTTTGGTATCATTGCGCGGGGCACGCCATTGGTCATGTTTTGGTAGACTTTTATTGAAAGCAAGGGTATGATCAGAACGGCACTCTGCCTTTATATCTTTTGTGATTTCACGTCCAAGTGCCGAAAATTCTGATTTCTAGAAAATAATATTGATTTTAAAATTTCAATTAAATAATATTCTAATTAGATGATATGATAATAAGAAGCTATTTGCCGTGTCGTATCCGGCTGAGTAGAATAGACCACTCTCACTTTCTTACCGAGGTGTCGTAAAAAGGTGACTAAGGGAAGTTGAACCAACGTGTGTTACTCAGTGTAACCACTTACACATCCCCATCATCAATCCTCTGCCCTTATCCCCATAGTGATTGATGATGATATTAAGAATCCATCCTTCATTCTCACAGAGCCACAAAGTATCTAGAACAGTGTTTCCCAACCTGGGCCCTAGGCTCCACCGGGGGAAATTTGAAAATAGACTCAACAGACGACTAGACAACTTGAGTTTAACCCTTTGGCTCCGAGCCATTTGAATGCAATGCGAGATTACATTTAATTAAGTTGAATCAGAGCTGTGATAGCCTAGCGGTGAGACCATGCGACTCTTTCGAGGGGAACACGAGTTCAAACCCGGGCAGGCACCAATGAGTTTTTCTATTAAAACCATTGATATACAATCTCTAGATTTACAAATACGCACAAAAAATGTCCGCGGTAAAACTCTGCACATCGCATCAAATGTGCAGACTTTTAGTTTAGTACTGTTTTGGCCGTCAGAGAAGTACGATGCCAAAGTGTGCAGTCAAAAAGTGTAAGAATGAACGCGAAACGTTAAAAAAACGATGGAATATCGTATTTCAGGTATGTAAAATTTTTACAATATCAATATTTATACATATTTGTCTCTTTAAGGGGGTTTTTTAATTAATTTCAGCCTAATAAACAGAAAATAACAGCACGGCTTTGGAAGTGTTTTCATACACGCCTATCTCTTTTCCTCAGCCACCTAACGTAGAGTAGAAAGAGTAAGCGTTTTTTCTGGTTTTCATCTACGGTTACGCTACTCGCGCTCAGCTAGAACAGAGTCGATACTCTAAGATAACAGAGTCGCTTAATTTTCATTTTTTTATTCTTAAGAAAGTTATCTTAAATATAAACTACTGCCGATTATTTGTTAAAAATAGTTTAAATGCTACTAGTTATTTGGCCCTATTTTAGAAATTAAGTAAGATAACTATCACATTTTTATTTAAGTTATTGTTAACTTTTAGTGTTGGTAAGAAGTATGTATGATAATTAAATAAAATCTTGTAAACTGAATAGCACCACTTACCACTCTCTTATTCGAAATTCTACATTTTTGTCTAGTTCCGACGAAAATACAAAATTATTATGAGTATGAGACTTGGACCCCCTTGTGTATAGTAAAGCTTATATTATAAATGCTGTGTTTATAAATTTTCAGCTTTCCACGGAACGCACGCAGAATTTCATAAGCCATATAACGGATCTGTTGTATGTTCGAAACACTTTCATCCATCGGATATTTATTCAACTACTAGAGGGTTTTAGAAGACAATAAAAATGCAAAATGTACTTTAAATGTAATTTTAATATTTTCAAATGTATTTAGGAATACTTATTATCACGTATTAAAATAATAGCTTCATTTTGATCAATATTACTATTGTGTTTTTAATTTTGTAGATGAGTGATAATGACTTGCACGATAAAGGCATTTCACTTCAAGGCATAATTATAAACTTGTAAAAATTGGTTTAATTAAAATTTTGTTTAATTTTTTCCTATATATACCCACCCACGTCCCTGCTCCACTTCTTTCTATGTTGTGGCTTGAGAACGCTATCCACGTGTGAGTAATACTAGAATTGTTTTTACTAATGATAGTGTGTGTATACAAATGACTTTAAATTTTTAAGTATAAATAATTACGTCTACATTTGTGTGACTAGTTTTAAGTTAATAATATAACGATAACTTTAGGTACGTATAGTAAGGCTCGGACGTTTTTTGGCCAAATCTTCTTTGTGATTGTGCATCTAGAGATTGTATATCAATGATTAAAACTTATGTGTCTAATTGATAATTGCAATTTATCACACGCTTTTCGGTGAAACATCGTGAGGAAACCTGCATATCTCTAGAGAATTCTGGTGATATGTGTAACCTACCAATCCGCATTGGAGCAGCGTGGTAGGTCTTAGCTCCAACCCTTCTCTCCAGAAACGGAGAGAGGAGGCCTATTCCCAGCCGTGGGATTGTAACAGGCCGGTACTTTAAGTTGAATCACGTTGTTACTCGAGAACATTAAACACGTATCAAATAACGATTATAACAATTATTATAAAATATTACGAACTTAAAATAAATGAAACAAGACTAACATTAATCTAAAAGTCGATTGAATTGCATAAACAAGATTATTTTATATTTAAAAAAAGTTAATATTTAGAATAATATGACTCGGCGTCTTTTTAATTTCGCTAATATCAGCTAATAGCTTTAATGCCCTGTGGTATCCGGCTAAGTTGAATAGACCACCCTCATTACTTACCGAGGTGTCGTAAGAGGCGACTAAGGTAAGTCGACCCGCCGTGTAGTATCCGGCTGAGTAGAATAGACCATCCTCACTTCTTACCGAGGGGTCGTAAAATACGACTAAGGTAAGTTGACGTCAGGCAGGCGGCCGGTCGAAAAATACGTAGCCAAATCATATGACAACATGTTTGTAACATGTTGTGCTGACCCCACGTAGAGTATAAGGGCAGGTGGATGATGATGATCAGCTAATAGCGTTACAGCTAGGTATAGACCATACGAGCGTTGTGTCGTCGAGGCAATGCAGGGTAAGGTACGTTGGGTCGAATTATTTTAATCTGTATTAAATATTTGTAATTCATTTTAAGCTTAACTTAATTACTATGAAAACAGTTTTAAAATTTTATTTGTCTCTGAATAAAATAAGTATTTCGTACCTCCAAATTATCGGTAATATTCGCAATGCGTTCCTGCACGGTGGGCATTTCCTTTGGTACAATTTGCAAACTTCTAGCGACATGAGTGTCAAATTCAATCTGTAATTAATAATGTTAATGTTTTTTTATCTGTCAGTTATATCTTAAAAATAAAAACGAAGAAAACCAACATACTTGAAATAATTCTTTTATAGCTTTAGGCGTAAAGAGTTGAGATTGTTGATCACCACCCAGCTGTTTCATATAGTCACAGAAATTGTCAGCTATCTGCGATAACATAAGATATTACTATCAAGGCAAAGACATAGACATATCACGTTATTTATTTCTGAGACAGAACAAATTATATTTTTACAATGGCCCCAATTACTGTTACAAAGCTAGCAAGTAAATAATTTATAGAATTAGGCGTTACTTCAACAATCGTTTCGCCCTGCAACCGAAGCATCATCAGGAGATGCACGACAACATCGCAAAGTTTTGCGATTTTATTTGTTGAGTTTGTGATAGTGAACGTGTGTGTTGCTTGTGTATTGTGGTGGAAGTGGTAGAGGTTTGTGCATGTGTTTTTACGAATCCTGCACGTATCGGGTATGAAAATACGGATAGTCTACTATACATTTAACACTATATATTTTGTATTTACTGTATCGCGGATTATAGCAAAATAATTTTATTATTACTTTTGTCTAGCAAGTAAACTTGTTTGATAAATAACAATAATACAAAACAAATCAATTTTTTGTACATGAATATGTAATAATATCCATCCCGTCATTCGGTAGTGAATCAGATTTTTGATTACTGACATATACGGCTTTTACATGTATAGTTTTGTTATCTGCATATTTTATTCAATTAAAATCTGCACATCGTCAATCATAATAAATACAACAATACTAACAATACAAACTAATAACGATAGTCAATAATTTTGTTTTATGTGACAAATAAATATTGTCAATTTCTTTATTTATGATTTTATTTTATAGAAATAACGTCTCTTGGATAAAAAATGTCGATAGTTTCAAGAGGTTTTCTGTGGTGTTAATAGGGAGGTTTGGGTTGTGCATTTAACACATTCATCTTTGAAGCATACAACTAGCTCTTGTGAACTCCACATAGTGCCGGTCTGCTAAGAGGTGTGAAACTTCTTTCAAATCCTCATGTAGTAGAACTATTAGTCACTCATGACCAATAGTTTCATTATAAGCTGCATTGAGTTTTCTATCGTGGTATACTTTTCTACTTATAATTGATTACGCAGCTAAATTTTGCACGCAGCGAGTGCAAACTTCAGGTTTGAGTTATAAATATATTTTAAAGATTGTTTGACAAATGATTTAACATGATGTTTAACCCGAGGAAAGCTTTAAGAACCCCAAGATGTATTTGCTACAAACACTCCCAAGACAACAAAAAACAAAAGTTTATTTTGCTTAAACAGCGGTTGCTAAATCATTTAAACATCCGCCGTGATCTATGCCGTATGCAATTTGATTAACTTTTCGAACTGCCCATATAGGTGCATATAAAATTTTTAAAATCGAAGTAATTCATATATTTATTTAGAAATAACGTGTACGGTATATTCATAAGCAAAAGTAAGTATTTTATAATACAGAATGATGTCACACCTACTTTATTACTATAATATACAGTTATCTGCATTACTAGCTATATTATTATGCAAAGTACTGTAGAATAATAATTATATTGAAATAAATATGTATACGTATGATATCAGAATGTATGTCAATATTTATTACTCGATCGGTAAGGTCGTTAGCTCTTTTAACTAAACTCTTTTCGTCCTCTTTTTCAGGTTCAAGGTAACGTGTATTCCACGTTATTTGCTCCCTTTCTGGTTTCCTCAAAAAATCTGCATGAATATTCGATTTGTTGTCTTCTTCGTCGCTGAAACAATATAATATTATAACTAACTAGATATTTACATTACTTTAAACAGCATACGAAAAAGCATTAGCTCAACACAAACTTTATGTGTATTTTTACTATCTCATTATTAAAATGATCAAAAACAGAAAACAGGTATCGGTATATAATCATATCTTCGATAAATAGTATCTTGATATATTTTGTTTATTATTTCTAAATAAACAAAACTTCGCTACAGACATGATTCTGTAATGTGAATATTATTTGCATCTATGCAATCTGCTGACGAAAAATAAATCTCCGCCAACCTTCTAATAGTGATATAACCGTTATATAATATACACATACCTGATACACCTGATATAATTATAACAGATCTCAATGAGCCGCAACAATAATGCGATATGTACAGCATACCAATAATTTACAATCTGTCTACTAAATCTGTTTAATCTTCATGGGTGAATAAAAATAGAAAAAATAAATATTATGTCTAACAATTTACATCCAGCCTTCTTTGAAAAAAAGACAAAAAGACTTGAAATATTTATCAGTATGAATAAATATCATAACATTATAAAATCAAAACGTAAAGATAACAGAAGTAAACGGAAACTATAAACATTATGTTTATTCATGATCATATTAATAATTGTTGTAAATATAATTATAAGATTAATTCAGGTTTTTATCTGTTACAGAAAATTTAAAAAAAATTAGAGTTTAACATGATATTGTTTATTTATAAATTGTAACGAATATATTCAAATTTCCGTAGAAAATCAAATTGTTGAGATTCGATTTTCAGGGAAATTTTCTTCCAGGTTTAATAAACTTTGTTGTCACATTCCTATTGTATTATGTAGAATGCATATATTTCAAATATTTGCATAAATATTACTCGGTATATCACTCGGTATTCATGACTATAGTCCTATTAGCTTATAACTTAAACATATTGGCAGTGTTTTAGTATGCAACAATAATAGTCTCCTCAAGCCAGGGTACAATGGATAGTGCGAGTCCTCATTAATGACGTCACAAAAGATGGCCCTCCATTTAAGAGACACTGGACATATGAATCTGCCCTTTATGAAAATGCGTTTTTTTCTTTCATAAAAGATCTTCCGAACGAACGCTTTAATTTGATGAATTTATACTAACTACAATAAATTCTTTCAAATATAGACTTGTATCATAGTTTTAGTGTTACGATTTCTAATAATTAACTAATTATTTATTTTCAAATAAATAATTTCATAAAATTATTTTTATATAAAAATTAATGTATAAATATTTCCGCACCTTTTCCCATATTTATATTGTAACAATAAACCGATTAAATTTCATACGCAAATAGACAACGAGAGATAAATTAACCTATCTAAAAATATCGCTTACCTTGAGATAAATTCAACGTCGGTGTCAGAGTCCAATTCTCGAATAATGTTAAGAGTTTTCCTATAAGATAACAGCGGTTCTTTGACTAATCTACGAGATGTTTTCACTGAAATAATTAATTTTACATTTATTAGCTATGCGAGCACAAATACCAACATTATATATGCGAGAGTCTGACTATCACGCTATCAGAGTTAATAAGCTAGATCAAAATAGGTGAGATTCGGCACAATTAAGGTTTATATAACGTAAACTCCAAAATTGACACAAAATTCAGTGTACTTTTTGGGAATATAGTAAATAATAGTAAATAAAAAAAATAATTTTCTTCTGTTCCTAATTTTAATTCCTAAGATTACATGCAAGTCTATGTCTATGTCACTAAGGTTGATTTTGTTGTGCTGCTATTATTTTGTCTCTGTATTTTTTTAAGTTAACTGTTTTGGGCCCCTAGTTACCAACGCGTAGTTCTATTTTGTGACAGTTGTTAATGTTACTTTAAAGGTCTAGGCTGATCGAGAATTATATCGGCTGGCTCATACGTTTATAATTTTTTGCGAGGTTAAATCTACACATGTATCTCAGTTTGAATATATTTAAATTACGATACCTTCGACTTTGTCTGTATCCTTCACCTCCTTTGTTATGACGCCTATATGCAATATATCACAAACTTTTTCACAAAGATCAGTTGGAAGTACTTCAGGCAAAAGCTTTATTTCCTTTCCTTTCATCTGAATTTAATAAAAATTTGCTATAACTATTTGATAAGTGACAACAGTAGAGACTATTGCTAATACAAAATTACAGTACAAAAAGTAATAGCTTCAAAAGATATTTTTGAGAAAAACGTAGTCTACTTACCGAACCGTCATTAGGACTGGACAAATTATTGAATACACAGTTCCAATATTTCTTGTTACTGTGAACTATTTCGGCACCTTCATATTTTGAAGGTTTCACTTTTAAAATCTTCCGGGGCTCTTTTGATTTACGTAAATATTTATATCGATTCATAATTTATAAAAATGTGTATAATACTAATAAAATATTTTGATCGCTCTGTTTATTGGGCCACGTAGATTTAATGGCCGTGAAAAAACATTGTATCCGATAGGTAGCGCGAACATGGCGTTGGAGTAAATCTATTCGGCGTTGCTACACAACCGATCGTATTGTAAATAACTGCACGGGAGTACCTGGAAACGTTTGTTACAATACATGCAGGACATATTCCGTTTTTTATTTCGTGTAAACGTACAAAATACACGGAGCAGAATTTAATTTTATTAATTGTAGGGGAAGCAGGATAAATATTTTTCAAATAATTTATAGAATTAGGCGTTACTTTGCGGAGATCCATAATACAAAAGTAATAATAAAATTACTTTGCTATAATCCGCGATACAGTAAATAGAAAATATATATAGTGTTAAATATATAGTGGACTATCCGTATTTTCATACCAGATACGTGCAGGATTCGTAAAAACACATGCACAAACCTCCACCACTTCCACCACAATACACAAGCACTACACTGCACTGTCACAAACTCAACAATCGTTTCAACCCGCAACCGAAGCATCATCAGGAGATGGACTCCATGACAAAATCGCAAAGCGAAACAATATCCAAACAAGTATTGTTATATAGTACTTGGTTCATCCCCACCCTTTATTTTACCTCTAAACACGTGCAACAAGCACAGCAGCAGGGTCTTCTCGTTTACTCCCCGGGTGGGGGTAAACGGGGGTGCAACAAGATTGAACTAGAAACATTTTATTTTGTAAAAAAAAAAACAATAAATGAGGCAGCAATAAACTGTCTTCTATAAATATAGCACCGGTGCTCGTATCACGATTTAAGAGGTTACCTCCTACACCGTAATCTTGAAAATAAAATGCGCCATTCATTAATTGGAAAAACTTAACAGGTCCTATCACGCCGCGATTTTTATTAACGCAATAAAAAACATGACGTTGTTTTAAATTGGCATAATATATAATCAAATAATGAAAATTTTAACTAATTGTTTTTAAATTTGTATTTTAAAATACGTTTACTCCACAAAGCCGATGAGGTCATAATATAGGTAAAACCATTCTTAAATTAATATCAATAAAATAAAATTAAAATCCAATTTTCACTACAACGATGACAAGTTAAGCAAGTATGCGGCCGACGCATCCCAAAATATAGGTTGACGAGCGAGCAGGGTCACTAAATTTTAAAAGAAATTTTAAAAACCGATCGACAAGTAGTTTCATTTAAACTGCTGTAAACAAAGCATAATTATTTTATTAACTCTATTAGTATGTAATCTATGTGAATACCACTTTATTTCTAATAATATTATATATTATTTAAAAAAATTGTAATATACTTTTTTATTATTGAGTAAATTACTAATCAAATACTGTAGAAGTAGAATAACTTTACTGCACAAAGCAAAATAGAAGGTACAGTAAAATATGTGAATACGAAAGGGCGTCCAAAATCCAAATCTCGTCCTAACAAAACAAAAAATTGGTATAAAATAACGCAAAATGACTAGACATAGGATACATTAAAAAATGTTGCTGAAATCCACAAAGTTTAAATTAAGGAGAAGAGGCAATTTATATTTTATCTTTTACGGATTTTCGCTTTTGAACGGACGTTTCGTCGTTAGATTTCAAAAGAGTGATTATAAAATTCAAGAGCTAAATCATAAAATAACATTTGAACTTCAAGAACGGTGGCAGCCCTAATGTAGCGCGGGGTGTTTGATCAATAATCGTGATGTCGGCTATGCTTTGAAAACTCCTGTAGTGTGCAGTTTGCCTACTGGCAAGTTGCAACGTGAATACGTGAATATTCTTTTGTGTTTAGACTTATTTAAAATTCGTATTTATAACATAAAAATATACATTTTATATTTTGCCAGCCCTTTTCTCTTCAGGTGCCAAGAGAAGGACTCTTGCACTAAGATTAGGCTTAGCGATTCAACGCAAAAACGCTGCCAGCATTCCATTGACCATTCCACGTGGGCGTTATTTGTACTGTACTAGCGTTTAAGTAATTTAGAATAGATATAGTTATGATATTTTTGTTGTAAATAAATAATCGTTATTTAAACTATTTAAATTGCACATTATTACTCTAGTATTTATCATCTACTTGGAATGGTCCGAACAATCGTTTTGGTTTCGCGTTAAATCTTTGAATCGCTTGTTTGCGCGAAAAACAAAGCAGACGTCTTGTCGTCCCGAAGAGGCAATTACAAAGTTGTAACTTTAGATTATTATTTTTGCTCTAATATTTCATGTAAGAAATTTGCATGTAAAGGACATCCTTTTAGGTGAGATTAGAGAGGCATATTTGTGCCACTTGCCGCATCATATATATCGTTAAAGCTTAACTATTTAAGCTTTAAGGCTTTTTTTATTCTGCGAAAGACTAATGAAAAAAGTTAATCTGGAATAAAAGTGAACCGACCGGGATTCGGAACCAAAAACTCTATCACGTACGAGACCCAGCAATTCAATATGCTAACATGGCTAGTACTAAAAATATTGTTTCTCTACATGATCAAATCAAAAATGAGGAGATCCATAGAAAGACTAAAGTGACGGACATAGCTCAACGGATCGCGAAGCTAAAGTGGCAATGGGCGGCCATAAAGTTTGAAGAACCAATGGACGTTGGGGTCTCAAGGTGAGTAGCGACCCCCGGAAGCCATAGTGTAGGCAGACCGCCTACTAGGTGGACAAGCGAACTCAAAAAAGTCACGGGCAGCCGGTGGATCCACGCGGCACATGACCGCGTAGCATGGAAGTCCGTGGAAGAGACCTATGTCCACCAGTGGACGTCCATTTCTTGATGAGAGAGAATAATATTAGTAACGAATTATTTTTATAACAGCAGTATTAATTGTACTACCAGTATCGCTTGACGAATAAGTTCTGAGTAAATAGAGTTGACGAGTTTATGCAGGCTCCATATGTGCTTAACACAATATTACGGAATGGCGGAACGTCTAGTTTATATAATAGTTTCACTTCGCTTTGCAATAGCTGCATTCAAATAGACGTATGGAAAGATATTAATAAAAATGTTTAAAAAACATGAATATATCAACGATTAATCTCATTACAGTTTTATTTTCCACTATATAACAAGAGTTTTTTCCGAACTATTATATTTGGTTAATTTTCGATCTTAAATATATAAAGGAAAAGAAGTATTTAATCTTAAGTAAATACAGCTGAAATTCAAGCTAGTTTTTTATCACCATGATTTTTGTTACATTAACCTTAAAATAAAACAGATTTTCATTCAAAACATTAAAAGGAATCCCGTCTTCATATTGTTTGTCAATCAATTTAGTATGTAGTTATTGTTTTTATGGTATTTTTAAAATCAATAAATGATTTTAATATAAAATAGTTACAGTTTAATACAAAATCGTTTACGATATATGTAATTTAAGTACTATTATTGAAAACCCTTGCATTAATATTTGTTGAAGGCGAACAAATTCTTGGTAAATAAAGTTGGCAAAGTTTATTCAGTCCACAATTGTGTCAGATTTCGAGGGAACTAGCGCTTAACACAATATTACAGAACGGTGGAACGTCAAGTTAGCATAACGTGGCATAACACTGTTCAAGTTCGCCTTGCGATAGCGACATTTTAAGGACTCTGATATTTTGAACAGTTATTATCCGTCGCTAGCTTTCTATTTGTTTTGCGGTTTGCAGCGAACTTCAATTGAATTGGATACGACTACGGTTAAATTAACGTTCCATATCAACATTTTTTTTAAATGACGGTTTGCACCTAAACTACTACTTCATTGGATGCGATGATGCATTCCAACGTATTAATGACCTGGAATATCAAATCTTGAACCAAATCAGAAACGTTGACGGAATGTTGAATGTTTCTAGGTTCAGATCTACATTTCTATAATAGTTGTAACGTAGAAATTGCATGGTGCAATTTATTTCTTTTGGATTATAGGGGTTAAAAAGATTTTATTTTAATGTATGATACTGAGCTGTAATTATAAAGATCGTCTATCATGTGTTGTTTATAGAGCGATAGCTCAACTTGCCTTTCAATTGAAATTTGATTGATTGAACAATTTGATGACACAAAGAGTGTATTACTAATATTTACGGTGACATTTTGTGACTGTGTATTTGTGTCGAAGAGAAGAATACTAAATACATCTATTGAGCTTAATATTTTATTCCTACAGTGGGCTCCTTAAGGCATCAATAAAAAAATTACGATGATTTGCTATTTCATTTCCATCAGACGTGAAGTATTAAAGATAAAGTTATGAAGTTAAATAACTAAGCAGATGAATTAATTTTGCCATCCAGAAAGATTGATTGATGTAATTTTAGGTAAATGTGCACATATTAATTGAAACCCTCGATGGGTTGTTGTAAAAGTAATGGGACGGTTAAACGCTCAACGTTACGTATTTAGCCACGCATGATAGAAAATGCCCTTATTAGTCTTGACCCGTCAGTTTTCAAACCGTCAGTATATGTGTTATACGACGCATATAATTTTTTTACAGGAATTAATTACAAAACATTATACATCGAATTAATCAATTTTGTCATCTCTCCAAGTTTATTGCTTGGCCGTTAGAAATCCATAGTTGTGTTGATATTGTCGAATGTTTTGTTTTACCTGAATATTTCAGACGTAGATAAAACAATTTCTATCAATATTATAAATGCAAAATTTATCTCTCTTTCTCGTCTAAGCGAAGCAACAAATCAATATGATATTTGATATTGAGGTTCGATTCTCAAGTTTATTATTCTTACTATGCTATAAACAATCAACAAATAAAAAGGAGAACATATGGCAAATTTGATGATTTCGACCTTTAATAACGCCTGGAAACATAAGTCTATTGATTTATGTGAAGATTAAGTATCGGCAGAAGATCTTTGTATAAATGTTGTTAGATTTACCGCCTTAAGCAAGGGAAGCATACGAAACAATAGCATCAACTACATATATAACGACCATTTTCTTAACCGAAAATTAATAAACACAAGCGTTTTCATTAAAACAATGTACGTAGTCGCGCAGTAATCGTAAGTTACAGGAGGAATGTCATAAGTCCCGGCATTAACACAATAGCAAGACGTGTGACGACTTAATAAGTTAGGTTGTTACCGGCTTGTGTAAATTTACTTTAATGCCCGATATACCGTTCACACCCGACCCTACATTATTCTTAGCTAACCGTGTAATTTATATGATTGTGTAGTGTACACAAAACTTGGAGGTAAATAGGTTTTGGCAAATTGATATACTGACGACATCATTACGGCAATTCTATCATTTTTTCAATATAATAACGACCTTTCCAATTTTCCACCTTCAAATTTGTTTTAGTAACTTTAATAAAGAATGTTAAATATACTGTCTTTATAAAAAAAGAAGATTACAATTTGTAATCAAAAGATTCATCTGTAAATAATTTAAGTAGGTTGGGATTTTTCTCCATTAATCGTTGCAAAGATATTTTACGTTTTTGAAGTACTTCTTTCAAAGCATCACTTGAAGTTGACTTAAGTAGGTAATGTGATTCTGCATGCTTTACCAATGTATTGCCTATACAAGGACACGTGGTTTCAGCCAAAGTAAGATCCTCTTGACTTGAGTATTGTGTCTCCACAGAACGACGTATTTGTTTTGTTGCAGAAAATGGAAGCTTACTCTCTGCGATATCTTTTGGATTTATCAATTTGGGTGGATCACCCGAATTTTTCGGGATTTTACCGAGTATAGCTGTAACTCTATTGAAATTTTCTTCACTGTATTCTACATAAGATGGCAAATAAGGAAAATTATTTCTTTTTATCCAATCAAAACATTTTCTCACGGGACATTCGTGAAGTTTTAAAAACTCATCTATTATAATTGATTCGTTAGACGATTCACTTCCATTTAACATAGATATAGACTTTGTAATAGAGTCAACGCCAATCTCTTCCTTTACTAGAGATTCCTTTTGTTCTGAAGATGGTAAGTTACATCTACAAATTTGTGACTCTAGAAATTTTTTGATACTTTCGTACCCGTGGCACTTAGCATAGACATATTGTCTTCTAAATCGGAAAACCGGGAGATCCACGTCAGATGGTAAAGTCTCACGACTGCCATAACAAGGTGGGATAGGGTCTGATAAATCGCCAATTAATACGAATGGCTCTTTTTCACATACAGAATTTGTTGTTGTTGATTCTTGTTCGGGAAATTTAAATAAATTTATCTTATCTTCCTCTTGATATAAAACAGAAGTAACAACATTCGGGTTTTTCTGAATTTCATTTAATTGTAAGACTACCATTTTTTCTAAATCAAGCAAAAATGTAGTTTGTTCTGGCAAAAGTTTGAGCGAGAAACTTATAAATTTCAAAAAGAGTTGAAGGATTTTTTTAATTTTAACTTCCCATTGTTTATTTATGTTAGTTATTGGTACATCTTTATCTTTTAAAGAGTCTATTTCAAGCTTTTTATCGTTTATTTTTTTGATTATTTGAGCGATTTCAGTTGTATGAAATTTTTCTAAAAGCTTTTTTTTTATTGTACATTTTTTTCTTTCCAAACTCATAATATACATAGTACTAGAGAGTCTAGTGGCTTCAATTTGCTTGTAAAAGGCTCTTAATGCGTCATTTTTTTCATACAACGCTTTATTTATAAGTTGACTATTTCTATATAATTCATTGTCTAATAAAAGCTTATAATACAGTTTTATCTTTTCAATTTCAGTTACATATTTTTTAGTAAGTACTTTAATTAAAATATTCTTTTCTTTCTTTAATTTTTGTTGTATTTCATTGTTTAATTGAGAGTTAACATTAGCATGGACACTTTGAAGAACCATGTGTATTTCTGATCGTAAATGGTCTTCTAACTCTTGTAGGGTATGTTCATAAAAATTTGATACTTCTTGTTTCATAATTTCACTCTTGTATTTATATATATTTAAAAATATTTCTTTAACTTTCTTTACAACTTCTTCTTTCGAACTGATTAATATATGATTCCAAGAAGCATCGTTATCTTCCAATAAAGTTGACAGTGAATTAAGAAATTTAGTTCGCTCCATCTCTAACACTTCATTTCCAATTGAAAGTATACCTTCGTGTGTTTGTCCCCTTGTTATTTTTGATGTAAATGGTGGTTTCAATTCAACAATATCTATAAGTAAATCGCTTGGAGAAACCCATTCATCTTTACCATTATTATCTTCATCTGATATTTCTTCTTTTTTTCCAAGCTTGCAGGGTTTAGGTTTGCAATAGGTGTCACTGAAATAAATTTCATTATATGTACTTGTTACTCTTTCACCCTTACACAACGTACTATTGATGTTTTGGTTTTCCATTTAAAACAACTAATGTATAATATATTTATTAAATAAATAACATCTTGAAATAACGTCAATAACAGACTAAAAAATTTCAATGAATAATTTAAACTAAACCTTTGACATATTTATAAATACTTTTTTGTTTAATATAATCCGAAAACTTGAATACTAATTATATCTCCAAATTGATATTATAATACTATTTTCGGTAGAATTTCTTCATTCCATATAAAATTTGATAAGAACAAATCCTTGGTGTTGGTTGTTGTTGAATTTTTCTATTTGCACTTATCATTTTCATTCCATATTAATTTTTAACACGAAATATAATACTGACTAACTTTGCTAGTAAGTATTCAGCGTTAAATTATGGAAATTGGCAAGGTCAACTCGTCAACCTTTGAGAAACAACAATTATGATTTTTTTGACACCAAAATCATAGCCTTTAATGAGGTTAACTTACACATCCCTTAACTATGAAAAGTGTTTTACTTAAGCTTAAATTGGTATCACGCGAAATAAGAAGAATATCTACCGTAAAGAAAAAGTTAAAGTGTAATAAAAATTGTTACTCAATTGCGATTCAAATTACGAATATCTTAATAGAATTACGTCCATAATTTCATAACAAAGTTTTTATTAAGTTTCTCCTGTGCCCCGAACATCAAATAAATGTAAAGGCATCCACAAAGGAAGAGTTTGGTATTCAGATGGGGGTACGTGTCGACAGCCTACCTGTGATTAGTAGGAGCGTGCCCCTAGCTAAATTTAATTAAATACTTCCTTGCACCTACCTGATATATTATCGTATTTTATCTCCGACGCTTTGTTAATAATATAACAATCACAAATTCGACCCGAAACAGAAAATATTTTAATTCCATATAAAAGTGACTAATTTTTTTTTTGGGAATAGAGTTTAAAAGTCGAAACTCCGTCAATATACATGTACCTTCAAAACCCTAACAGTGAACTATCTCACACTAGAATTATGATCGATGAAAAAAATGGATATCTCGCAAAATGGTCCGCATGGCTTCCGAGAACGACCATACAATAGTAAATTACAGATATATCCCAACTCCATTCTCATTACGGATGCGGCAATGTCCGCTGGAGTTTTGTCATAACTCAGTCTCGGTTAAAATTATTTCCGTTGGCTCTGATGAGAAAACTAGAGATGGAGAACTGGAAATGTAAGCATTCGCGCAACAAGCCGTAGAATAACGACGGGACATATTTCATTCTTAACGAAGTTAAATTTCCGGGCGAGTCCTATAAGAGCTGCGTAACAGAGATAAAAATATTACTTACCTCTGAAACAACTACTCAGATATTATTAATATTGTACATATGGGAAATAAACTGAACATTTTATTTTCAAGGTATTTCAATAATGTTAGAGATGCAGTTTTGAATTTTCTTATGATTATATCGTAAAAATGGTACGCGAATATAATCATATCTTCATGTGAGAATTATACATAGACCAATTAATATAATCAACATAAAATTTAATATATATTTCAATTATTCATATAAAAATATTACAGTATTACGGCATAGCACGCCGTTGGAGATCTGAAGACATAAAAATTAAATGGCACTAAAGTAACGACCTGTTACTATCCCACTGCTGGGCATAGGCCTCCTCTTTCCGTTTTTTGGGGAGAAGGGTTGGAGCTAAAACCTAACACGCTGCTCCAGTGCGGATTGGTAGGTTACACATATCCCTAGAATTCTTTAGAGAAATGCAGGTTTTCTCACGATGTTTTCCTACAGCGAAAACCATGTGATAAATTGCAATTATCAATTAGACACATAAGTTTTAATAGAAAAACTCATTGCTGCTTGCCCAAGGTTTGAACCCATGATCTTCTCTAGAGAGTCACATAGTCTCACCGCTGGGCTATCACAGCCTTAATTTTTTTGACATCACGACGTCAGCGTCGGTTCAGTTTATCGTCATAAATGTACGTAGTATATATTGGGCGAATTGGAGCGTAACTAAAAAAAAATATTGAGTCTCAGTATCTAAATGCGTTTTCCAAAAAAATATATGACAGTGACTCAGTCCGAGAAAAAGAAATATTTTATTAAAGTTCTAGTTATTTTATCTATAACTAACTATATATTTTTTAATACTTCTAATTAACTTAAATATAAAGTATTAAGCAAATACTTATACGATAAAACGACTCTATATGCCCTTAATAATGGCATGCTCTATGTGTTATAGGAAGTAAATAAGGTTTGTATGAGAAGACCGAATATCTTTGTGACGTACATTGTTTTTAAAATTACAACAAAAAATATATTATAGAAATTCCTAATTTCGTAAAGGTATTAAAGGTAAGATAATAGCTAAAACAGTTTTTGGATAACAGGACCACTACTGATTCATTTAGTATTCATTATTCTGATATTCACACTTCGCAAACTAGTCGATGTGATTGTAAACGAGTTGTCATCAATCGATGCTGGTGAGAGATCGATGCCGTGCAAACCCATTTCGTGTAGCACCTGCTCTACGAGTACGTCACGTCGCGCTCCGCTATTGTCACTCAACTGCCATAAAATTGCTGCACTTTTTCGTATTATAATTTTAATTTTTCGTCAAATTTTATTCTAAATTTACTATATTTTTGCAAATATTTGTAACATTGTGTTGCGTTAAGTAACATTATTTATAATATCAATAATACAATACTAAGGAGAAATATCATTCGTATATTCAGGATCTAAAAACAAAAATACTCGTATTAATAGACGATGTTGTTAAAATAAAAATATTTCATAATAACAATGTTGTAAATTAGATGACGTAATATGAAGTTTATTTCAGATCATAACGTATTAATGACAAAAAATTTGGTAATTTAGTAATTATTGAACTTGTATAAAAAGCTGAAAAAAGCGGTCGTGATCATATAATCGTAATACGTCATGGCCCGTGTATATAAAATCTCAGAGCGCAACGCATCGTATACCGCATGTATACGTAGCTAAAAATTTATATTTATAGTACAAATATTAACGATTCATATCAAAAGTGTGTGTAGAACTAGGTATATTACGTTTCTGAATTCAATTTTTAACAGCTTTTATTCAACTTGCCATTTATATATGTGAAGGTGGAATCTTGCAAGTTAAATTTTCCGGTGTCCGATTGAACTGAAATTTTACATACTTATCCAATCCCGATGACAATGCATGTTTATGATAAGGATTGGCTCTAGACTAAGGAACTACTCAATGGTTAAGAATGGGGACATGACGTTTGGTTAAAAGTATTTTAAAAGATTTTGTAAGTTGACTTGTTCTGACTTCTTTTCGTAGACTTTAATACAAGGCAGTAATTACGAGTACGAGTATTTTCTACGTGGAAATAGGTAGATCCTTTTAATTTCAAATATTTACTCAGTTTATTTTGTATCTGGTTGTGGTTGTATGCGTTTATTTAGTTTGTAGAATCGATTTTCCACGGGGAACAAGCAGAAAGTTTTTTTCAATTGAAATAGCATTGTGGTCGTTTCATCGATTGGTTAGTGGTCGATTAGCAAACTTTAGCCCAGAAACTTTTAGTTCTAAAATTTTTGTACATATTTAAAACGACAAGAACAAACTAAAATTATATTATAGTAGTATTATATAACAGTAGTATTAATTGTATTATAGTGTAATGTAAGACTTATTAATGTTAGTCTTTAAATTTTATTACGCAAATCAGAAAAAAAAATAGTTTAAGAATAAAGATGCTTACGATAAAATAAAATTTTAAAACCTCCACTGGAGGCAAACTTGATTTGATTAAATCAGGTTTGATTCATGTTTATGTATTGGTCGTTATTTAACTGCATGTGGCTAGCTGCCTTGTATTGTAATTTATTTCTTTAGTTGTTTCTATGCTACTATCGGACTTTAAATATTCATCTATGTTAATATTTGGCTAACAATATTTTTTATTTTGTCATAAAATACAATTATAACGTAAGCGCAGATTTTGAAACAGTATACTAATGGAAACAAAATCGGTCCAGCTGTTTCAGAGTCTGTGAAGGACATACAAATAATATTTTTTTATACATGGATGGAAGCTAATTTTTCACTTGAAAGGTTGAACAATTTAATAAATAATTTAATGGAACTTTTAGGACACGATGGATAATTACATTGATTGCGTGACAAAAGGTGTTTATCTATTGGTGTTTTAAACAATGTTACAAGTATTAACATGAATAGACAATTATATTTCTTTTTATCATAAGGTACGGTTTTTATATAAGGTACATCGTAACTATTTAAAAGGCCATTTCCCTTGTTGTTCTATTCGTGATCCTGATATTAGGAGATATAAATAATAATATCACAAAAATCGTATTATATAAAATTAATCTACTCTTATCAACAAATTACAAATTTTAAATCCAGAACGATATAGTACAAATACTGTGACATCCTTTGTATATTGAGTGATCAAGTTACACGATTTCATGCCGTTCACAGATTCGAAAACAACCTCGAGATACTAAATCACAAACATATCTCGACTCCATTCTCATTACAGAGTTTTGTCATAACTCAGTTTCGATTAATACTATTTTCATTGTAGAAGTGATAAGGAAATCGGGAATATGAACATTCGAACAATAAGGTGCAAAATATTGTATTTTGTTACATTCATACTAATATTATAAAAGAAATATTTTTATATCGATCTAAGCAATATATTACTTCGACATTTTATGCCAAGAACTATATATAATTTATTTCTGTAACTTTTTACCAAATTGAAATTATAACACCATAAATGTATCTAGAATTTGTATGTGTCGTAGGTTCTTAAAATGAAAATAGGTTCATGTTAAGATGCGCAGCTAATGTTCGAATAATATTTCATACTTGGAGAAAACAGGCTTGTGGAGATTCGCCTCGAAAAGGGCAGAGCGTGCTTAATGCAGATACAGAAGTCTCTACCAGTACTTTGTTCCTTTGTATGTTTGTTTTTGCTATCGGACAAACTTTAGAAATGGAACAGTATGAAATGATAACCATTATTTAAAAATTATTTTGTTTTAAATTTATTCCACCATAAATAATTTATGTATTTTACTTACATATTTATGATTAAAAAAATATTCCTGAGGCAAGGTTGCCAAGGATCTGATCACAGTTTTCGGATTCTGGAAGATACTGAGCTGAAAGAGCAGAATTGACTCGAAGAATGATTGGGGCATCCAACTTTTCAACCTCACACAATAGTTACCAGATTCTGATTTACTCCGTAAACCATTCCGCGTCGAAAGAAAATAGAGAAACCAAGAGGCGATGGTCAAGGAAACTAATGTAACGTTAAAGACTGGTACTGATTGACACATGCCTAATTTGTACATCCCCAAAAGGCATAATTTTGATTAACATGCTGTTGCTTATCCTATATGTATAAGTTATGAGAACGGATTGTGCTTCTTACACGTAGCATTACGTAGATTTTGTAAAAATAACATAGATTATATTATAATAAGATATAACAAAATTATTCTATCATTAACTATGGTTCTGAAGTAACCATAATCGGAAGTATAACCTTACCTAACCACCAGGCCAGACCACAGTCCGCAGAAAACGTTCATATCGCTACAAAACCAATGTTAGTATTAAAATGTCAAAACTTTGTTAGAACTTTATCTATGTTTAATTTGTTTACTACAAAACAAAAGCTATATTTCAGAAACTACGAACAACTTTTTTTACATCATATGGGCAAATAAATCTTTAGCCGCTTATCTGGCATCAAACTTAATTCCCATGCATAATTCATTGCGTTGATTCCCGGTGAAGAGGAAAACTTTCTAACTCCGAACAGTGCGCGTTTACGACTGACATCCGTCGATTAGTTTCTGGAAACTTTCCGATACAATATATAGTAGTAAAATATTTGTTGTTTATGAAGAAATATTTTCTGATACTTTATTTTAAAAAAAAGTTACTTATGAAGTTATTTGTACGTCTCTGCGATTGTGATATACATATGTATTATATATTATTTTTATAGGTTGTTAAATTTTTATGTATGGTAGAAAGTTAAATGCATAAAATGATACGCATTGATTCCAGATAGTCGAATGATTATGAAGAATGAACATCAAAAATTATTTGATTACTATTTATTGTGGTGAATAGTTTATATAACAATATGTAAAAAATGTTTAAAAACAAATTTTCATTTTGTGATTGTCTTTTGACACTATAAACTAATATAATTCCTACGAATCATGAATTTCCTTTCAGAAATATAGTGGTGTTAAAAACGAATAAAATCCAATTTCATGTCGATAAACCAGATGTACTGTGTGAAAATGACTTTAATACATGAAGCAGATTAAAACTTTAACTAACTATAACTATATACATATATTACTATTGAAGACTATAAAGCTACATTGGAATTGGGTAACATGTCAATGAAATTCAAGCTATAAAACGTAACATAAAGTAGTTACTAAATGCTAGCGAGCTGTCATATCCTAGCTATGAGACGTAAGACTCTTTAGAGGGGGGTCACGGAATCTAATCCCAGGTAGGCACTAATGAATTCTGTTAAAACTAATGTGTCTAATTGACATAAACATCGAGAGAAAAACTGCATATCTCTGGAGGACTCTGAGGATATGTATGACCACTAATCCGTATTGGAGTAGCGTAGCGGGTCTTAACTCCCTGCTTTCTCTCCGATAACGGAGAGAGAGGCAGCATTGGGATAGTAACTTAGGCCGTTACTTTAAATGGTATTGAGTTATCATGATTTCACGAATTCATCAACTTTTCTGAACGTCAAGTTTATAAAAAAGCATAATGTAATTTCCTACCAAGTTTCACTTGGTACGTTTTGCCAGAAGTGAACATTTAGTTTCTCGTTTATGGCTGTCTTGAAGTTGGCTGTGAATGTTATGAAATATTAAAGAGAGAACCGGCGTCCGTTCGCTTATTGCCTGCTCGCAGTCGGTACGTGTTACTGCTTCCAGACACGGCATAAGAAGGTGTTGCTTGTAATTTTGTCGGTGTAAGATTGCGCAGTAATGTAGGGTAAGGGCTGCCTGAATTGTTGTATTTCCTTAATAGTTTGCATTTGCCCCTCGCCGACAATTTGTGACAAGAGCGTGAGTTAAATTGTTGTCGCTAGGAAATAAACTAATTTACTTATTCGCGACAATTGTAAATGCGTTTGTTGGAGGGAATTTTGTGAGTTGATATATCAATTAAAAATACAAAAATGTACAAGTTGCCTCTATCTTAAATTACTTACACGCTATACAAATTATGCCCACGTAGAATGCTCTCAAGAATGCTGACAGCGTTTCCGCGTTGAATCACTAAACGATTCTTTGTGCGAATAAGGAGCCAGTCCTCTTGTCACCTGAAGAGGCAATCAAGCGAGGTGTTAAAACGGATAAAAAAAATTGCACTTTAACTCCATGGTCTCAACTGCAAACGGCACAAACATATAACTCTCGATGAGAGATGCATACTTTCGCCGCTTGAGTGATTATTTGTTAAGTAAAAAACAAAAGTACAAATCAATATGAATTTCTTTTTTATAATTCAATGTAGTTACAATTATACGATTCAATTGATTTAAATATATGATTATCAAAACCGTGCGCCCGCGATTACGTTCGCATCAATTTAGATGGTAACGTTGGGTACGTTACCATATAAATGCAGTATGTGTTTTTCCTGTCCCTATGAAAAATAGAATCTCTTTTATTCTGCTAACTTAGCTTATAAGCTTAAATTTCCTTAAATTTCGTCACTATTGTACTGAAAGTTGTACCGTGCTGCGTACAGACAAACAAAAAGACAGTTAAACAGACAGACATTCACATTTAAAATATTAAGGATTACGGATGTCAGAAGTGATTATTATGTAAGATAATTTAACTTATGTACTTTTGTAGTATTGAATGTTTTTTTAATGTCTTAAAATGGCTAGTAGCGTTTCTAATAAATCTTAGTTGTTCAATACAACAATGTAGACATATCTATAGCGGCGTAATAAATAATATATAATGGGTGGTTATGTAATAGTAAATATATATTTCGTAAAGAGTGTTTGATAAAAAAGTCTTTGTAGTTAAAAAGAACGCCAAATGACGCATTTCGCTAGTAATTTCGTTACTGTAGTGTTTGTGAATCTATTGTATTCCTTATCTATGATATAGGTGTTGGCTTTGTATCTATTACTTGTCTATGGTAAAGTGGAAAGATAGAATATTGTCTCTGATATACGCGGGAGTGGGAAGGAAAGGTTCGTAATAGTTACATTCGAAAACGGTGACAGTTGGTCACTGGACTTGGAAGCGGATACACTTACGATAAGCGCGTAGTAAGTACGGAGAAGTACTACATTTGGCGACGAGTTAAAAGGTACGTGCATATTTTTGTAAAAATAAAAATAAAAGAGGAAATACGTGGCCTCATGAACATTTTAAATCTTTTATATTAAGGCAGTACGAGCCTTCATGTAATTGTAAATCGTGCGTAGGTATATGTGTGTAAGGGCAGTACGAGCCCACATGAAATTGTAGATCGTACGTATGTGTGTGTAAAGGCAGTACGAGCCTTCATGAAATTGTAAATCGTGCGTAATTGTGTGTAAAGGCAGTGCGAGCCTTCATGAAATTGTAAATCGTGCGTAATTGTGTTTAAAGGCAGTACGAGCCTTCATGAAGTTGTAAATCGTGCGTAATTGTGTGTAAAGGCAGTGCGAGCCTTCATGAAATTGTAAATCGTGCGTAATTGTGTGTAAAGGCAGTACGAGCCTTCATGAAATTGTAAATCGTGCGTAATTGTGTGTAAAGGCAGTGCGACCTTCATTAAATTGTAAATCGTATGTGTGTGTGTAACGGCAGCGCGAGCCATCATGAAAATGTAAATCGTGCGTATTGTGTATTAGTGGCATAAACAGCTGCAAAAAAAAAAAATGTGGGTATTTATGTAATGGAAGGAGACAATGCAATAGTTGCTTTACGATGGGAAAGATGGAAAAGATCATTAAACATATATCTGGAAGCCACAGAAATTAAGGGTGCTGAGAAAAAGAGAGCTACATTGTTGCTTTTGGGTGGTTCGGAGCTACAGGAGATTATTTAAAACTTACCAGGGGCCTATCTAACTAACCCCCAAGAAGATCAGAATGTATTCAACATAGCGATTGAAAGACTTGATAATTACTTCCTTCCAAAACAAAACAAAATTTACGAGGCACAGGTTCCGTCAAATAAAACAAGAAGAGGGAGATAAATTCGAAAAATTTGTGGTGAATTTAAGAAACCAAGCAGTGAAGTGTAAATTTGCTAGTCCTGAAGAACAGTTAATTGATCAGATTGTGGAAAAGTGTTCATCATCAGAGCTTAGAAAAAGAATATTAACGTTGGGGGACAGCGTTACTTTGGATAAAATCATAGTTGAGGCAAATACTTTGGAGGCAGTGGGGTACCAATTGGAAGAATATGGCAAAAATAAAAATAAAATAAATGAGGTTAATTCGCTTAAAGATTACCCTCATAAAACTAATTATAAAAATAACGGAAAAAATAAAAACGATCTTAATATAATGGATATCGTAATAAACAAACCTGGAACCAGTAAATGCGGTAGATGCGGATACAACTCGCATACTTTACCGAACCAAGAATGTCCAGCTAGAAGAAAGAAATGCCACACATGTGAAAGGATTGGTCATTTTAGTGCTTTGTGCAGAACAAGGCCACAAAAACGGAAATTAGAATACAGACAAAAAGATGACAACAAAAACAAAAGACATCGTGATATGAACGCGGTTAATAGTGTGGAAATTAATGAATGTAACGAAGACATTCAGTACGTATTCAATATGAACGACGATGATACAGTAGAATGTGAGGTGTTAAACTGAATCTACTCATAGATTCAGGATGTAAATTCAATTTAATCACGGACACAACGTGGGAAATATTACAAAGCAAGAAAATTAATGTATCTAATCAGAAAAAAGGAGCAAATAAAGTCCTATACTCTTATGGAAGTAAAATACCGTTAAATATTAAAGGAACCTTTACAACTATGATTAGTGTAAACGGTCGATCAGAAGAATCTACTATTTTTGTTATTAATAAGGGATCCAGAGATTTATTGGGAAAAGATACTGCCATCCGTTTAGGTGTTTTAAAATTGGGTTTAGGGGTTAAGACATTACAGAAACGCTTCAAAGCTTTTTAGGTTTGGTTAACTATATAAATAAGTGGTTACCTAATTTGTCGACGATGACAGAGCCTCTAAAGAAAGTACTCAGACAAAAAATCGGAAAAAGACAAGTATAAAAGAATTTTGGAAGAAGGAACAAGACATAGCATTCGATAGATTAAAACAGGAACTTTCTACAATTAAAACATTAGGATACTATGATGTTGAAGATGAAACACAAGTGATCGCCGACGCAAGCCCGGTTGGATTAGGGGCTGTATTGATTCAAATTGACAAAGACGGACCAAGAATAATCGCTTATGGAAATCGAACATTAACAGAACTCGAAAGAAAGTACAGCCAAACAGAAAAAGAGGCCCTTGCTTTGGTTTGGGCGGTCGAACATTTCAATATATTTTTATATGGTAAAACGTTTGAACTCATCACAGACCACAAGCCATTGGAATTTCTGTTTGGCCCAAAGTCGAAACCATGTGCGCGTGTCGAGCGCTGGGTTTTAAGACTTCAAGCTTATCGTTTTAAAGTTAAATACAGGCCAGGTAAAGTAAACATAGCCGACCCTCTGTCTCGACTATGTGAATATAAAAATGTACTGCGAGGTTCCAGTGAAGCCTACGTCCATCAAATAGTTGAACATGCCCGCCCTTGTGCAACGCCTATGCAAGCTATTATAAAAAGCTCTGAAATAGATCCAGAAATCCGCAGTGTTAAACAAGGAATTTACAGTAACGATTGGGATGATTCTGTGAAACGATATAAGATTTGAAAACGAACTTTGCTTCTATGACAATGTATTGTTAAGAGGTAATAGAATCGTTATCCCTAAAGAATTAAGGAAAGGAGTTTTAGATGCGGCGCACGAAGGACATCCAGGCATAGTGTTGATGAAAAGTCGGTTAAGATCTAAAGTTTGGTGGCCAGGTATCGACAAGGATGCTGAGTTGGTTGTTAAACAATACAAAGGATGTACGCTGGTGGGAATGCCGACTCCTCCGATACCTATGAAGCGACGCGAACTTCCATCAGCACCATGGGAAGATGTAGCTGTAGACTTACTGGGACCATTGCCAAATAACGATTATCTCTTTGTTATCATCGACTATTACAGCAGATATAAAGAGATAAAATTTACCAAATCAATAAATAGTGCTCAAATTATAAAATTTCTGAAAGAAATAGTCAGTCGTCTGGGGTACCCTACATCGATTACAGTAGATAATGGCCGTCAAATTGTAAGTGAGGAGTTCAAAGAATATTGTAAACAGTGTAACATCAGATTGTTTAACACAATTCCGTATTGGCCTCAGCAGAACGGAGAAGTAGAGAGGCAAAATCGTGACATTTTAAAAAGATTAAAAATCGCCCAGCTGAACAAAAAAGATCTAAAACAAAGTGTATGGGAGTACTTAATGATGTACAATTCTACTCCGCATACAGTAACAAGATAGACGATTTGAATATAAGGGACAGAGACAGGTTACAAAAAGAAAAAGGTAAAGAATATGGGGATAGAAAGAGAAGGGCGCAAGAATCCGTACTAACAGAAGGTGATAAAGTTTACGTAAAAGAAACAGAAAAGGGAAATAAACTATCAGCTAACTTTAAACCAACTCCTCATATCATTGAAAGAGTTGATGGTGGTGATGTGACTGTCAGGAATGAAGATACAGGACAAAAACTGAGGCGTAACGTAATTCATTTGAAGAAAGTCGAAGGTGAATGGAAAATCCAGCAAGACGAACAAAACGAACAAGGAAATGAAGAAACACAAATAGAAATCGATGATTAATAAATAATTGTAAAATTTTTATGTAGATTGATAGAACGATTATTATATTGTTGGTTATGTTGATTGTTAGATCAAAAATAATTTAAATAAGAAAGGGATGTAGTGTTTGTGAATCTATTGTATTCCTTATCTATGATATAGGTGTTGGCTTTGTATCTATTACTTGTCTATGGTAAAGTGGAAAGATAGAATATTGTCTCTGATATACGCGGGAGTGGGAAGGAAAGGTTCGTAATAGTTACATTCGAAAACGGTGACAGTTGGTCACTGGACTTGGAAGCGGATACACTTACGATAAGCGCGTAGTAAGTACGGAGAAGTACTACAGTTACGTTCACAAAATTATTACTATAAATGAAAGAAATTATTACAACAAATAAAGAGCTTAATATTTTTTTAACATCAACGTTGTCATATTAATTATGTCCTTTATATATGTTTTTTACTTTGTTAGTTTCTTACTTACCTAATTCATAGAAACTTCCTTAATTGCCTGTGCAATGTGTGTGCAAGGCTTAGACAATTGCAGGCTGAACGATATTTTTTCATATTTTCTATTATTGCTCCTGATAGTCTCCTTTTATATAAAATTAATATTTGGGAGCCTACCTAGTAGTTCCAAATATTTCCCATCTCATCCTAATTTTAGGATCATTCTCATTAGCCTAAATTTTCATACTAGGCGCTATAATAAGCCAAATTCGAAAAACAAAATAACAATTACTTCACATTTAGCATTATACATATTTTCTATTTACTTGATCGCGGATTATCATTTTGGTCAAATTTAGTTGTAGCTTTTTTAGAACACTCATTTTAAATCCACTATGTATGTAAATAATACAAAATCTTATAGTGCTACATTTAAGAATCTTACCTCTCTATAAGCGGGTTCACACGACCGACGTACTTGACACGCGTCAATAATTTTCACGAAACTGCACTTCGTGTAAAATATACACCGGGCGGTAGCGAAAATATAACGTGAGTTATTCAACTCACGTTATATTTTCACTTAATATGTTCAGGACTTATTCAAGTCCTGAACATATTATTTTAAAGTTTTATTTATTTACGTACATATATTCAAACGAACATCCACCATTATGGTACCGAATTTATTGCATAAAAATATGTATTCAAGGTTAATCTGAAGATAAAATGATCCTCATGAAATATCTTATTATTATAAAAATAGATCTTAGAAATTTTTCTTGTAGTACCTATATATACTAAATACTACTATTATACTATTTATTATACTTTTATTATACTTTTGTTTTTCTGAGTATATTTCTATAATACCAAACTTAATGTATAACATCGGTATATATTTAATACTTATTTTCCAAATTGTTTAAGTTAAACTCGACACCTTCGGTTCAACCTCTGTTTCTTCAACACCTTCGGCGATACAGGCTAGCCCAGAAGCGACGTATAGTGTGAGGAACGCGCAGAGCAAATTGCTTAATTATTTCTGGTCTGTTTATATAGACGATCTCATATGATATGATCATCAAGTCAACAGTAATCGCAGTAGACTTTTGGGAATCTTATATTTTCAATGGCTATAGAAAATTATCAGATAATTCTGGAATATAATTTTCTTTCAATACGATCCCAAAAAAATTATACCAATATCTATATATACATTATGATAGTTAAAGCACAGTGTTTGTCTGTAAGTTATTATAAAATGCAATTTGAATGCCAATACTAACCAATAAGTATTACTTTTAAATTCATTCAAAGATTGGTTCACATAGCATGATAGGTTTTATCTAAATACTACAGACTGCAGACATGTGAGGTAGTTCGGACCAATATCCGAATGGCTTACACTTGATGCTTCAAATTATATAATCGAAATATCGAACTTAGATTAAACGAAACGTTAGAATTAAAGAAATGCATAAGCACTCCTCTCCACTTGATGGAAACTAATATAACCATATTTCTATAATATAATATTGTAATATTCTTGCACTATACATGCTTTATACAAGACGCTTTCTTTCAGTGATAATAATTTAAGAAGAATCACAATATTATAAATAATACGTCATTTAAAAATCAATTTAATTAAATCATAAACAAATTTCAGAAACTCGTTTTAATTATAATAAATTTAATTATAATAATTCAAAGGAGAGTGCCAGAATTTCATATAACTTTGGGACGTCATGTAACGTCTGGGACGTTACAGTATTAATTTTTGTGCTGTAAGATAGAAAAATCTTAGGATCAATTATTATTTTATTTAATTTCTATGAGGGAACTACGTTACGTTTAAGGCATTAACTATTTTAATACCATTATAAAATAATTATATTTTAATATCATTATTAAATATGTTTTCTGACATATTCCCGTTGAAAGTTCATATTTATGATATTTAAATAGAAAAAACTACGAATTTTTTGATGTATGTGGGGTTTTTCTTTGACAATTTGGCCCAATTCTGGCAATTATTCGTTTAAACAGTAAAACATTTAATCAATCAAATTGTGTATTTTTTTATATTATCTGCCGCGTTTCTTCGTTGTTGTTTTCGGTATGAGCAAACTTCCGAATCAGTGGTAGCTTCTTTTAAAACATTTAACGATTTAAAAATAGTTTACTTGAATAATTAATATTTTGAATTCGAATTTGAATCAATATTTAGCGCTAGGACTAAATGATCGTAGCTAGATGCTTCCTCGGAATCTAGTTCTATCCCATTGCCCAATGTTCGCAGTTGAATTGCATTACATTAGACCTTGCTTGCATTCCGACCGTTCTAAATGCAGTCGGGCGAATCTACATATTTAACTAAGATATATATTTGAGCTGGCAGTGAGAACAGTTCCACTTGCTCGCAACTATATGTATTGCTAAAAATTTTGAGATGTATAACTATACAATATTAATTTGCTTTTAATTAAATTTTAGTGTTTTGTTTCAAACTGTTTTATTTTTATTATCAATCGTCTAAATGTAAAATTAATGGATTGCTAAAATTTAAGTCAATTTTTGTATTAATTTTATAAAAAGATGTTGTATTTTTTTTTGTACATGTATAAATGAATGGTGGTCTGTTTACTGTTACGAAATATTATAGTACAAAATATTAAGCTATAATAACAACCTCAAAATCAAACATGTAAAATATATACAAAGATAAAGTGGTATATTAGGTATTATATGTTACAACAACCCTTCGAAGTTTCTTATAATGTGGTTTTATTTTTCTGATTTTAAAATAAATATAAAAAAAATATATTTTCAGATTTGTTTGTAAATGAATAAGATGTCATATAAGCTACTTTTCAATTTAATAAATAACACAAAAAAGCGACAGGTTTGCCTTTAGTGCTAATGTTGTATATTAAAACAGTAATATTATGCGGTTATAACTTTACTCGTGTTCTACGAACTTATTTAAATTCAAGTATATCTTTAGTAATATATTAGTACATGTGGACTACACGTAACTGCAAATGCCAGCTTGCTTCACTCACAAAGGTCGTATTTTAAGTCTCATGTCACCACGTCGTCCAAGCTTGTTTGTATGTTAACGTCAACTTTACTAAGGTTAAAGCGGTGTGTTAGCAAGTCCAGTTGAGCCCAAAGGCTCGGCTTGGCTTTTGCTACAGCTTTGTTTCTGTTGACAATGTCTGTGGACGTGTTAATTTTATTGAAGTACGTGACATTTCGCCAGGCTGTCGGCGTGACGCAGGTCAGCTTGAAGACGGTCACTCCCGTTTTGACAATTGAATCATACAGACTAACCCTCTCACGTTATGTTATCGTTGACTTAACATTTCGTGTAAATTTGCAATTTAATATCTTGTTTGAAAGTATCGAACAAATATGGGCCTCCATATTGTTTTTAGGATAATTTATTGTTTCGAGCGTATATTCGTTGTTACAACCTAAAAATTATATCAAATTGCAGATCTGGCTAGATGAAGTAGTGATCACTACAAATTATATTTAGTACAAACCACTTTATTTTTACTTTTAAAACTACTAAACATATTTGCACGTTTTCTACGATAGACGGCAAAGTTAATCTCTGAGGATGCTTTTATTGTAAAAGCTAACGTGTCAAATATCTAAAATGATAATGAAATGGGTAGTGGTGGATTGTATTGCATTCATTTTTAAGAATCTTGCATGTATTAGATATGAAAGGTATGGTACACTCTACATTAAGCTTAACATCTATTTATTGTAATCGCCGATTATAGCAAAATAATATTATGATTAGTTTTGTGTTAACTCCGCAAGGTAAAACCTAATTCTATAAAATATTTTAGCAGTGTTAATTAATTTTGTAGTTCGGACTATTTAATTAAATGCTATATTTCTGTTTAATTATGAACTTAACGTTGTTGAAACTGTAATCAAATATTATCGGACCTCTAAATCGAGATTGACCACGCTCGACCTCTGTCAAACTTAGCTAAAAGCACGACGTGAATGCAGTATGTCATACTAATACTATGAACGCGAAAGTCTTTCTGTCTGATAACATTTGGTTCAATTAAAATTTATAAATCAGGCTAACATATAGGTTATGAAAGTTCCTATATTTTCTCCGGGAACGGAAAGAACACACACTGGAGACGATTTTCATTGAAATTGAATTATTCCGGCGTTTGGTATCCGGCTGAGTAGAATAGACCACTCTTATTTCTTACCGAGGTGTCGTAAAAGGCGACTAAGGTAAGTTGATCCACCGTGTGGTGTCTGGTTGAGTAGTATAAACCACCCTCTTTCTTACCGAGGGGTCGTAAAATACGACTAAGGTAAGTTGACGTCAGGCAGGCGGCATGTTGACAACATGTTTATAATATGTTGTCAATATAATAATCTTTAATATCTACGATTTTGTATAAAATCAAATAATATTCCCGTCTGTATTCGATGTCGCAGCCATAATCAAATCCGGTCGGGTCGTTCTAATCGAGGGTGGCCACGCTCGACCTCCGTCAAAACGTGCTGAGAACACGACCTGACTGTCAGAGCGTACAGATAACTGAGGAACTTCTAATTTCTTAGGTTTAAGAACTCTATCAATAGAAAAGCTCATAAAGTATCGTCTTCAATTATCTAACAAAATAACAAAATAAGCTTTACATAGTATTAACAGGATGATCTGCGTCATGCAATGCTTGGATAACGCCTTAATATTCGCCCAATAATCTAAACTGGAATCCAAATCTGGTTTAGTTTCCAGTTGTGTCTACTCGCTTTAGACATGGCTAATTACTTCTCAACCAGCGAAATCGTTACGTCCGATATAAAAGAATATATAGTATGTAGAAACCGTAAAGTGGTTTAAACCCTTTCAAATTTGTGCGTTCCCATCGTAGAATATATTTTTACTTGCTAACATAAAAATAAGCGAAAACCTATATTAAATATAAAAGGATTATACAAAAAGTATTTTGATAGTGACAAAATGTGGGCAGAAAATTAAAAATCTATTTTCTAAGATTGATTAACACATGGTTAACATAAAATTGAACGTTATATAGTGTTAAATAATAATATAACAAATATGTATATGGGACACTTAGACAAGGTCATCCGTCCTCAAAGTAAGTAACTTATTACTTGTTTATGGATTATGGTTATAGTTTACAAAGAACTGGTAAATATAATTTTGAATATATACTTAAATTAATCGGGAAATCAACACAATGTATTAATAAATGTTGGCCTCCGGCGGGAATCGCGCCCGCGACCCGCGGAGCTGATGGCCGGGTCACTGCCACATGCGCCGAACGGGCCAGTCAAGTCAGTAAAAGTTTACTTTATGTGGTAGTAGAGGTACCCACTACTTCGCTAGCGCCATTTAAATGTTAAAGTATCTCAAAAAATGCAATAAATGTTTTTCCCTGTGCTCGAAAGAAAAACTTCACTCTATATGGACCTCTGGAGCATAAATAAATTTGTGTTGTTGTTGTTTAAAATTGTCAAATATCATCACTATTGGTCCAGCGGATTAGCTTTGGAAGTGTAATAGACAGACACACAGACGGAAAATTTAGCTTTTAATTTTAATATTACTATATATGTTTCATTCGTTTATCTGGAGTGAATTGCTCAAAATCCGTTCAATTTCCATAAACATTATTATTGTAAGTATACTCTAAAAACTTTCTGAGTGTACCACGTGAGTAAACTTGACAGTGAATTTTCCAATTGCCTATGTATACATTATCTTTCTTACCGAGGGGTCGTAAAATACGACTAAGGTAAGTTCACGTCAGGCAGGCGGCCGGTCGTAAAATACGTAGCCGAATCATGTGACAACATGTTAACATGTTGTGCCGACCCCACTTAGAACTTATCATAAATCTTTCATAAATGATATTTGTTCAATGTTTATGTATAAAGAAATTTTTTTTTAATAATTTGTTCTTAAAGCGAGTAAGTACCACTAAGTACCACTAATTTACTGAAAGTATTTGTCGTTATATTTAATACATTATTTAATACATTAAGCTACATAGGTTTTTGATTTCGCAACGGCATAGTAAACAATTTACCGTGGCAAGGACAAAGCGCGTCTGAATGTCTAGGAACATTGGTTCTCCGCCTGCTACATATTTCACTACATAAATCATAACTTTATTTCCTCTCGCTCGGTGGATAGTGGAGGGAGGTGCTTTTGGAACGGCTTTAAGATTTCTCAGCTATATCACAACAAAGGCGTGAGATATTAAATTAAGTGTAGAAGGAACTACGCGAAGTTATTAATATTTCATAATATGCAATTTAATATACTGACAGCTGAATTTTGTTAAACCGCTATACAAAGCTGAATTTAGTAGTAGGTCCAATAATTACGTTACGTATGGAGCAGGTTTTAAACGTTTAATGCTTCTAATGAAGGGAACGCCAGCTCATTTGAGACGTTTTAAACAGTCCTTCCTGCCAATTAGCGTGCGACGCCCAAACAAAAGGAAAGGTGGCTCATGAATTTATTGTTAGGTTACTGGCTTAAGTTATTTAAGTGTTCACTGAACGGACGTTATTCACGTGCGAGACGGCGCAGAGAATGCAGCATCCTACGACGATTTATCATGAATCTTTAATTAAACTTTAACACTGACTGTTCACAGAGACTCATTGTGTCTTACAATATGCCCGCTATATTGATTGTTTCGGTACGTACGGTTATTAATCTTTCATGCGGTGAAAATTTTCATAAACGAAACACGAAGTCAATAGATATTATAAACTTGATTTGTTTTCTATTGTTTGTTCTTTGACTATTGTTTATTTTAAGGAATTGAAAACTCTCTTTGAAATTGATTCTCGGAATAGACTTTTTAGCAAATACTTTTAAAGACTGGTTCATAGACAAACAGCAAATAAAAGAAGCGAAAGCAATTGTTCGGTTTGGATGTGATTTTTGAAGCCTAAAAGATCTGGCTAATAAAAGTATTCTTTGATTTATTGCTTTTTTAAATGTATTTCAATTTAAATTGTTTTTAAATAAACACTTATTCAGTTTTAGAACACAAGCGCGACAAAAAAATTATGCTCTCCTACGTTAATCTGAATTTTTCTATTGCCGAGGTGCAGTGAGTAAACTTATAAATAAAAATTAAATAATTATTATTTTGAATAATGTAATTAACATATTTTACCTCTTAAATATTTAGGTTTTAAAATATTTTTTTATATTGTTTGAATATAATTTAGATATTGGCCCATCCTGTACTCGGTTTAACAAATCTTCTTACTGAAGTGTGTTCGTCTCTCTGCTACAAACGAACTCGTAGCAATCGGACATGAACAATACGAATGTAAAATATTTTCACTTCTTTTGTAAATAAACGTCTTTTATTATATTTATTTGCTGGGGTTTTTTTTCACTTCTTAATTTTACTTGAAGGCAAAGTGCGTAGTTAAGGACAGTGGACAAGGCAGTATTGTTTGCTGGACGTCGAATGTAGTTTGATTTTTACAATATCTATTTTCTTTTATAAATAACGATAATATATTGTCAGCAAAATCGTCAATTCATTATAATAATATGTTATTATATTGTTAATATGTGTTATTATAATATTCCCACAGACTTATATTTTTGCTAGAGTTTTCGAAATAAAACGATCTATAGGTTTGCTCAGTTTGTGGAACATGTTTTAAACTCAAATGATGAAGTTTCAAAGTTATTTTCAGTTCGTTTATAATAGAATTAAGTGCTTGCGGTTTGTGGGTACGATTCAATTACCAACTTTGCGAATATTTTACCTGCACTGCTGTCTGTCAAATATAAATGTATATTAGAACACTATATTTGCTCTTAATTAAGGCTGCATGACTTTTTTGATAATGAGTTTAACGTGAATACGGAAATAATGGAGTTTGTATATTTATAGGTATACAAAATATACAAACTCCATTATATATTAAATGTACTAGTACAAAGTGTATTGGTAGGTGTCAAAATGTATGAGTTGTTTGTCTGTAGAATAGACGGACGTTTACTGAGAAACATTATTTTACAGTGTTGACACCACATATTCGAATAAGTATTCGCAGTAGCTAACTTTTACGGATCCCTATTTTCTTATTTTATCACGCAAATATACTCCGAACATAATTTATACCACAACCTTTTCAGTTATTTTGGGCCTAATTATATAATCTACAGTTTTAAGGGTTTGCGAACTATAGTTTACGATTATAGGCTTTTAAAATTTGTGAAACAGTGGTCTTAATTCGCTACACTTACTGAATGTAGAGTTCAGATTCTGAAGATTTGCGTAGTTTTCCGAACGGACTCAACTGGACTCAGGTAGATGATCAGTAGCTGCCTGAATTAAAGAAGCGTCTTTCTCGTTGATATTTAAAGTTTGATGCAAGCCAGTATGTGGCAAAATATTTTTTAATTATTTCTAAAATAGTCGGGTGATTTAAAAAATTAAAACAAATTTCTGACAATGATTTTATATTCACTCCTATTCATCATATGTCCATAGATGATATAATTTATTTACAACAGTAACAACAATTTTATTGCATTATATATTTAGGTAATACAACAGGATTATACTTTTTTTTTAATAATTTCTACTAAATTTTCTATAGTAAAATATACACACTAAATTATTTGAAAATAAAATATATTTACTAAGTTTCATATTAATTTTCCTAAATACGAATTTGAATAAGTACACAAATTTGTAAATAAAATACTAAACAATAATAAACTTTTTATTATTTTGTATATTTTTTAATATAAAGTATAATTTTCACTTTTAATAATTAGGTACTAACATAGTCATTAAGTAATATTACTAACACTATGGTCTAAGATGTCTGTTTTCAATTAAATAAATAAAAAAAAAATGTTTTTATACTGTATATCATATTAAATTATTTTAATTCTATTGTTTTCATAAACATTCGTTATAATAAAGAAATTACTACTATTACATTTTTTTTAATAGCCTTTACGGACCTAGAAACTAGTTCCTAAAAGTGGATATAAAATAAATAAAAATACAATAAATTTATAAAAACCTTCTATACATAAACAAAACTAAAGAGAGTGTAATGGCAATCAGAATTTTTTACATTAATACGATTAAATAAGCTGAAACCAAGGCGATAGGTGTGAACTTAATAACGTATATTTGTTGAGTTTATTGACATATTACAGATGTTGAATATTCCGTAAAAAAAATTAACTGGTCGTCACTATTTACTAATTACAACGAATAAAACATTATTTTAGGATAATATGAGTAAAGGAACCCTCGAAAATACTACACTAATCTATCACAACACTGCGTACATTTTCATCTATAATATTAGGTCCTTACATATGAAATTGGCGTTTTGTCGTACTGGCCACTTTGATCTCAATTATTACCTTTATGGTTAGGAATTCCAAATTCAAATTCATACAGCTATTTACTCATGCATTTGTGTTTCAAACCCCTAATTCATTTGTTTTTTCTTCTTTTGTTTTTTTCTTTGTGTCACTCTGTTTACAAAATGGAAAACATGAAATATCGCGTTATTTACGAGTATGAGTTCCACCGTGGCACCAGTGCTGCAGAAACGGCTCGAAGGATTAATGATGTGTATGGTGACGGTGTCGCAAAAGAAAACACAGTGCGTTTTTGGTTCCAACGATTTCGTTCTGGAAATTTCGACCTGCAGAACAAGCCTCGTGGACGGCCGGAGACCAAAGTTGATAATGAAGAATTGAAGGCTATTGTGGAAGCGGATCCATCGCAAACCACGTCCGAGTTAGCTGCAGGCTCCGGTGTTAGTGACAAAACTATTCTAATCCACTTGAAGCAAATTGGGAAGATGAAAAAGCTTGAAAGGTGGGTACCTCATGAATTGAGTGAAGCAAACTGACAAACGCGCGTCGACTGCTGCGTTACGTTACTCAACCGGCACAATAATCAAGGAATTTTAAATCGAATCATTACCTGTGATGAAAAGTGGATCCTCTACGATAATCGGAAGCGCTCATCGCAATGGCTGAACCCTGGCGAGCCAGCCAAATACTGCCTTAAGCGAAAATTGACTACAAAAAAGTTGCTTGTAAGTGTTTGGTGGACTAGTGCCGGTGTCGTTCACTACAGCTTTCTTAAATCTGGCCAGACGATTACGGCAGATATCTATTGTCAGCAACTGCAAACCATGATGGAAAAGCTAGCTGCTAAACAACCGAGGCTGGTCAATCGCTCTAGGCCACTGCTGCTTCAGGACAACAATAGACCACACACTGCACAACAGACGGCTACCAAATCAGAGGAGCTTCAAATAGAATGTCTTAGACATCCACCGTACTCTCCGGACCTTGCTCCAACAGTTACCATTTTTTTCGCAATTTGGATAACTACTTGCAAGGAAAAAAATTCAACTCCGATGGGGCAGTCCAAACCGCCTTCAAAGATGTTATTGATTCCCGCCCGAATGGTTTTTTTAGTAAGGGGATCAATGAACTACCTATGAGATGGCAAAAGTACATACATAGCAATGGTACATACTTTGATTAATTAAATATATTTCATTTAAAAAAAAACGACTTTGTGTTCCTCCCATAGAAAACGCCAATTTCATATGTAAGGACCTAATATTATCGTAATACATTGCCATATATGATAAGATTACTATAACCAACCGATAACCCTAACAGCGATTCCAAAAGGCACTAGTATTTATTAATTTATATGTAAATGATACGTTTATGCTCGTTGTAATTCGATTCAATTTATTAAGCCAAAGATTATATTCGAAGTAAAATATATTTTTGGTAAAGTGTTTTAAGTTTCCTGGTAACGCTTAGCTCGTAAGCTACTTTGCTATAACGAGTAAAAGGAAGTAAAAAAAACCTCTAAGTTAAGACCGAGAATTGAGAATATTCAAAAATCATACTATTATTTTTTAATTCCATATTTAAAATAATGCCATAAAGATGAGGCTGTTATGTTTCTCCGAAATTCCAAACTTAAAGAGAGCTTAAAACGCATTATAATCAACGTATTTAATTGCAATATTTGACGGATAGTTAAATTCTCCGTCTTTGTGGTTGGTTTCCTGTCATTCTCTATCTTTAATAAATGAACGTCCGCTATTCATTATAGGTCTCTTCAAGGATCTTTATTCCATTAGTAATCTGAAAGATTCCAGCGTCAACCTAACTTTAAACCATTTTACTTAATTAAACCTGAAGTGGAAATTTAAACTTTACCTCTATCTTATTGTTCCCTAAACAATCAATGTAGCTATTAACTATTTTTATTTAATAATAGATTTTATAATATAAGTTTTGGATAATTTTTTTATACAAAATTAGTATTGAACTGAATTAATTGTTCCTAGTGTGTACTTCATATCCATGTACTTCAGTTATATAGTGGAGCATTTTCTTTATCAATTAAGTTCTATAAAGTAACAATAAGAAAATAAGATGTATTAGATTTGAATGTACGTAAACATAACGGAATTTATTTTGAACTATAATTTTCTGTGCAGAAATTTCAGATGTTTCAGGTACATTATGTTCGGAAACAATAAGTATAATTGCATATAACGTATGCATGCCAACCTCAATTAATCGTAAAATTTAGTTTCTATATTAATCATTTGAGATTATTAACTATTACTTAATTTCTTTATTTGCATTTGATAAACGTTCTGGAACTTCTTGGATTTAAATTTATACAATTATAATTTGTATATAATCGTGACAATAAAGACTAATTAAAATACGTACGTACATAAAGCACATAAAATCAAACCAGTAGTAGCAGAAGAAAAAATTGGCAATTAATAACGTATGTTTTAAACGTAATTTTGACGTTGAACTAGCAAGTATTTAGTCAGTTAGTATTCAGTCAGTAGAAAATTGCAATGGCAAATACCTGAAATTGAATACCGAATATAACAAATGGGGTATGAAGATTTTGAATTGTCGGGCGATAATGGTTATTTCACTTGCACTGTACAAGCAACGCAATAATATATTTCAGCGTAAAATAAGACTTTGCTGGTGGTATTCGAGGACATTATGAAAAATTAATTTTTACAATTAAAAAATTTTTACATTATCTACTAACGAATATATGTATTTATACAATTTACTTTAAAGCATCATCGACATATTAAGCTCTCTTCTCTTGCGGCACAAACACCATGTGGTGGCGCTAGAAACAGCTTACCATTCGCACATGCACAAAGTTGATATATGTTTTGGTGGTGAGGATCGTGCGTATGTGGCGCAGACGAAGGCAGTGGCAATGCAGATTTCAGTTTCGGCATATAAATACTCGGCGCATCTAACCGTATCTGGAAATTCACATTATTTATTCTAGACATCCCACGAAGGCACACGAAGTGCTTTGCTTTTTTATTTGTATTACGCATACCATGGGAGCGTAATTCTCTCCCGACATGTAACTTTTTCCTAATTTGTATGATATTGGTGTTTTTAAAGTGAATGGCATCATGTAGGCAAGCGCGCTCCACCTTAGCCTGTATCATCGCTTACCACGAGTCATTACTGCAGCCAAGCGTTCGACAAACAAACAATAAAAATAAATGGTTTATATTGCCTGAAAGATTTTTTTTATTTATTTGAAAACAAAAAGGCAAAGGCCGTAGGCTTATTTGGCAAGATCAATCTTAATAACATGTAGACACAACAAAATATCTTCAGATCTATTAAAATTTTGTATTGGCTTCTACTATTGCAGTTAAGAATTATATTTATATAAGGATATATTTGATAGATAGCATACATTATTCAGGAATACGAGAGTAATAAAACATGGCGGTCTCATACGTGCGGCCACGTTGGTCGGGTGTATCCCCGAGTCAGCGCTTACAAAGATGGCATAGCATACTCGAAAGTATGTGACACAGCTTGTTCAGACATCATCCGTTTATTAATCTTTTTTTTAATCACGAAAAACATATTTTTTAATCCCATTAAGTTAAATTAACGCAGTAAGATTTAAAATAAATGCTTATAACTCACCCATGTCACAAATATTAAACATAAAAAATAACAAAGCAACAAAATAATATTTTCCTAAAGAATCCATATATATTTTTAACATCGAAAATTTTGGTTCAAGTTTAACGTGATATTTTATTTTATAATCAAAATATTCTTTATTCAAGTAAAATTTTAAACAAGTTCTTTTGAAAATTCATCTCTACTGCTGGTTTGGAAATTTGATCCTACCGAGAAGAGCCATCAAAAAACTAGGCGATTGCTCTTTTCAAAATATAATTATATTCTTGTCACTATATGTAATTGATGTATTATATACATATTATCAAATAGGCTACTATAATATGTTCATATATTTACATTAAAATTAAAATATACTATTACATCTTATAAAAAATAATGTCCAATAACATCTTACCGAGCCGGCGATTGAGCGTAATCGGAATGTTGAAAGACAACTTGCGCTGATGTCACCGGCACGAGATTCCAGGGCTATACTCTGTGCTGCATGCATTTCCAATGATCGAGTTGGAGATTCCAGCCTATTATTTGCGACAAATATAAATATAACGTATTACTAACTCATTTGGATTACGCCTATATAGTAAACCTTAATGAGACATCGGATACAAAATCTAATCAATGGATACATAAAGTATCAGTTAAATTGAATTTCGTAATAAATATATGTATGTTATCGATACTTATATTACAAATTTAAAATACTGTCCGTTTGTCTGCCACGCTTTTAGGGCTAATCCGCTAGAGCGATATTAATGAAATTTCGTACTATTAAAGCAAAAATATAAGAAAATCTTGAAAATGGATCATAACAAAACACAGTAAAAGGAACGCTCAAATCACACTTGAAATTTCAACAAAGTTGAAGAATTTGATACCCAAAAAGTAATGGATACAGTTTCTATATAAAATACAATAATTATAACTCACATTAATGGCTTAGAAGGTGGAGCCTTTACAAGTGGGGATTGCACAGCAGTATTAAAGGAAGCACCGGCCGGACTTGCCACAACTAGATTGTCCGCTCCGATAGTCACCGCGTCCTGTCCCGCGCCAAGCAATAAAGTGCCCCGACTGTCCCGAACTTCTAACCTTGCTACGTTTACTTCTAAGCGGTCGTGACCTGTGTATCGATCAAGAATAACGCTTTATTTCTCAAAATATTAGTAGTAATTAAAACAATAAACTATTATTGCCTAACTTTTTATAGAAACCTAATAGTCAGACACTTAAAATTGTTAAACTAAAAACTTTAACTTTTGGATAAAGTTTGCAGTAATATAAGATATTAAGTAAACATATTTATTGAAAGCGAATTAATTATTCAAATTACTTTCTCATAGAAATTAAAAAAATTACATATTTTGTAACAGACGGTTTCAATTATAGTGAATAAAATAACCCAATCAGGAAAACCAATTCTGAAACATTATTAATGCGACTTGCGTACCATAGGAAGCTTCCTAAAATGTCTAAACATCAACCTCTATTTCGAAAAGGTCAGAGGTGCGGTGATGTGAGGTGGTACTTCATCTTTTATCTTTTTGCTTCTCTAAAGACCAAAAAATTCAAGTTACATTGCTTTCCCTTCCTAAGATATCTTACATTGCATCCTCGAATAGAGACAATTGTAACACGCATAAAACCTACTAATGAAAAAAACATCGAATACCTAAAAATAATCTGCTTTGCAGCATTCCGAGTGAATCTCGAGTAGACACAGTAAAATTCCTGGATGACTCGATATAAATGGGTTGTCCCCGTCGCGACTTTATACTAGACGCAAATAGGGAGTCCAATACTAATGCCTGTCCGAGTAGTTGTAATCCTCCGGGAACTATCCGTAGCTGACCCATACCATCCTAAAAAAAAAATTCAACAGAACTATGAAAAAAAATCATTATAGTTTTTGAAATTTTAGTTTAGTTTAATAATTCCTAAACGATTCTATCGATTTAATTAAATAGTGTTATACCTTTAAATATCTGTATATAATGTTCTTTTTCAAAATAATGCCTAAAATATGTATATTTTACTTATAAAGTCTAGACATTCTATGAACTATGACTGCCGTAACTCACATAACTGCCAACCTGGTTTTGAACGAGAAAAATTTATGGGGTCCAAGTATTTTAAATGAAATTTACATATACATGGTAGAGTTTAAATTAAACATATTACAACAACATATAAAAACTTTAATCTATAATTATTTATACTTAGAAAAGACTGTGTGGTAAGTAAGAGAATAAATTTAAACATAGAATAATGGATATATAAAAAAACTGTTAAATTGTAACCGATAGATTGGAGCTTATTTTTTCTTCCCTTCAAGTTGTGATAGTCCAGCGGTGAGTCCGTGCTAATCTTTCGAGTGGGTCACAAGTTCAAACCCCGGGCTACCTGCCCAATGAGTTTTTTTCAACGCAATTTGTCATACGCTTTTCGATGAAAGAAAACATCGTGAAGAAACCTGCATATCGCTAGAGAATTCTTGGGATATGTGTAACCTATCAATCCGCATTGGAGCAGCGTGGTAGGTCTTTCTTCTCACCTTTTTCTCCAGAACGGACGAGCGGAGAGAGGAAGCGTATGTCCAGCAGTGGGAGAGTAACAGGACGTTGTTTTACTCTTTTACTTTTATGTTTCAATCAGTGCGCAATGTAGAATATATCTTTGAATTTGTTTAGATTTTGCGCAGTATTCTTTTGTTGGTCATTGGTGAAGGTCGTTTTTGGTATTTATGAATTCCGGATTTTTTTATTAGCTAGGATAGCTATGTGACTAACATTGTTTGAAGTGAAATAAAATTATACAATCATTATTAATTATCTATACACATATAATGCCGGTTTCGTACATCCTTGCTGCTTTGTCGCACAGTTAAGATATTTAGAATCAAACATATAAAAACAAAATATTTTGCATGTAAACATGCAAAACTAATTTTTAACAGAGATGTAAAAAGAGGAACAGTAATCCCAAAAATATTGCACTAAAATCACAAACGTTCAAACTCTTAAAAGTCTCAAAGAAAAGTGTAATTTACCGAATTGAAATCCAATACTTTCAAAACCCACAGCGTCAATGCGAGATTAATAATCATCATAAGCATGAGTGCCATGACAAGAATGTAGAGGCATTTCTTTCGCCAACCGTAAATGCCAACTTTGAATTGGCTATTATAACTGTTCCTGATCGAGTCCGCCTTTGTGTCCCGACCTGCATTGTTGTTGAGGATTGGCTCCGGCGTGATCTTGTCGGCGTAAGGGATCCTGAAAGAAAAATATTGCTTTAAAAATCACGACGTTTCATTACATTTTGTCGATAAAACGGAAAACGTTGACTTTAAAGTTGGCTATGGTATTTCAAGACTATGAGATATTAAAATTGACGCTACCTTTCTGATATTATCTTTAATTATTATAAAACAAAGTCCCAAAAAGCTGTCTCTCTGTATGTAATCGATTTTCTCAAAATCTACTTAACGGATTTTTGTACGACTTTCACCAAAAGATAGTGCAATACTTCCGGATAGTTTAAATAAATAGTATATATCGGTATTATGTAAATTGTGTTAAAAAAGATCGCGCAGTTGTTAAAAACTTGCTTGCTGGGAGCTTTAGTCGCGTGCGCTGCGTTAACCAGCACAGATACGCTAAAGTAATGCACTAGAGAATTGTAGACCTATAAAAATACTACAAAAAGTCCGCAATAGCATGTCTCTATCTTTCACGGTTAACAATAACTACTTTTATGTTCAAAATTTCGAAAATTCGGGAAAAGTTTCGTAAATCACTGAATTCCACGCGGACGAAGCCGTTGTTGGCACTGCTAGTCATTACTAAAGTCTGTCTATCTATCTTTCAGTTTTACAATCAAAATTTTATTGATATTTGATTGATTTATAAATTTGGTAATATGGGAGTTTATATTTAAGCATAAGGGACACAAAACCCCTTTCTTCATTTAGAAACATGTCGTAAGAAGAACACAAAAAGTAAGATGTTCTTTAATACTTAGCCAATATTTTTTATGTTACTTATATTTGATTTAAAGAATTAATCAAAGTTGAACTAATTAGGACAGAAATCAGTTAACTTGCGAATCAGAAAAATTGAAGATATGTCCTTTAATTTTTCCTTACTTTATTAATTATTTTATATATAATAATAATAATAATGATAATCGTTTATTTGCCAGAATATGAGTAATAAACAGAGATGTTGACATTATACGAGGCACAAACATATTCTACTGTTATACAGTATGCAAATTTAAGTTACAATTTTATTCGAACATTCTTTTAAAAATTTACAATTATAAATCCAAAATGTTAAGAAAAAACAATAATTATTCTATGTATTAGTTTAACAATAAAATTATCTAATTAGAATATTATGTCAAAATTAAATTAAACTAAAAAAAATGTATGTCAATGATATAAAATATATGTCATTTAGTGGTTATAATTAATAATCAGTAATAAATTTAATGTAATTTGTCATTTAAATAATCATTAACATTATAATAGCACTTCTGTATAAGAAGCTCTTTTATATTTCTTTTAAATAGACTCAGTGACTCTTTTTTATAACGTTCTGGTAATTTGTTATAGATAGTTATCGCCATACAAAAAGAACTCTTTGCAAATAACTGTAACTTCCTCTATGGTACACATAGTCTATTTTGCCTACGGATTCTAGTGCTATTTACCTCAGACAGAGTTGTAAACATATATGAATGTTTTTTGACGAAAACAAGTAATTCGTATATGTATAGGCATGGTAATGGCAAGATGTTATGGTTTTTGAACAAAGGTTTACAGCTGTCTAGTATTTGAGTTCTAGCAATAGCTCGAAGACATGCTTTTTGTTTTACAAAAACTTTCTGACTATGTACAGAATTACCCCACAATATAACACCATATCTTAGCATGGATGAAACGTATCCATGATATGCCAACAACGCATTATTGATGTTTACAATACGAGTGAGTCTTTTGAGAACGTAGATGTAGCTATTTAGTTTGTTGCATAATTTTTCGATGTGATCTTTCCAATGACAATACTTATCAATGATTATTCCTAGAAATGGTGTTTGATCTACTTCCTCTATTTGTGAACCATTGCATACAATATTAAAATTATCTTAAAACTAAAAAACCTTTTTGTGCGTTAAAATGTCACTAACGAACAGTTAGATCATATGACAAAAAATTATTTTTAATATTCGTGAAAATTTTAAACATTTAAGTGATAGACAAAAACAGGTATTAGTATTTATAATACTAGTAAACGAATTGAAAAAAAAACACTCAGTTTCCAAATGCTCCCGAAAAAAAAATTTTTATTTTGTATTTAAATCATTTTTATTAAAACCGATATTAGTCAGCCAGTTTGCAAGTAATCTCGCGATATTTATGTACGCTTGATTTGTGCTCCGTGAAAATTTTCAGCGCTGAAGTGGAGATCACGCTCGAACGTTCCAAACACATTTCACTTTGCATAAATCATAACTTTATTTCCTCCAGCCCTACTGATCGCAAACAAATCTAGCTTTGTGTCAAAAATAAGTATCTTACATCTTATAGTAGCTATTATTTTAACATTGTATGATGCAAAATAATTTGTCTTAGAATATATCGATATAGATATAAAAAATATTGTATTTTGAAATATAATACTACATACATAAACAAATATAGAATCTGAGATGGCCAAATAATAAAAGCACGTAACATAAGGTCACGGGTTCAGAACTCGGGCAAGCTTTCACTATGAGTTTTCTGTCACAAAACAGCTTATAATTTTTTAACACACAATCATCATGCACTACAAATCTTACACTGTAAAGAAACATCAGCACAATAACAGAAAGACACAAGAGATATGCTCTTGATATTTTTTTAGTAACTTACTCGATTAGTAAGTAACTATCGTATTGGAGTAGCGTAATGTATCCTTTATTAAATTATTAATATGCATCGAACATATCTGTACTTTGTAAAAAAAAAAAAACTTGACTAACATGGGATACTAAAAGGCTACTACTGCAACTATTATACGCATACACTCCCTTTATTTTACCCTTGAAGAGTTGTCGTAGCTTATATGAATATAAAGAAAAAATGAACATAAGTAACCACACAATTATTCCCATTAGTGAGACACTTAGCTCAGGTGAGAATAACAATGAAAAATATTAACATTAGTGAAAAGCAAAGCTTACCTCAACATTAGATGTGTGTGACATTAGGAGTTAATTTACAAGTTTACCATTCCTAAACTTGCTAATGTGGTTCCGTTCAATAAAATACGACTAAAAATTGTAGTCTCAACCGCATCACTACCGCTATATGCTTAATATACGTCAGTCACGCGATGTAGTTTATATTTAAAGCATTATTTCGGTGAACCTCTCTATAATTATGTTCTTTAAAAATAATACTATAATTTTCTAAGGTATCCCTCACTTGGGTATTAAAATATTTTAAAAACACCATTTTTCCTTGTTTTAAAATAATTATTTAATGATAATTTCGTAATTTAAGAAGGTTTTAATACATAAACATATTCTAAGAATTTCGAATGTGCTGGAATTTGAACGGTTTAGTTATTTTGATAACGTCGCCAGTTAGGTGTAACATTGTTGACTCGTTTTATTATGCTTTTTATTTATTTTTATATATTACAACATATAACAGAAAAGCTGAACTGTAATATAGGAGACATACTTTGATTATTAAAATATATCGCCAGCTACGTGTCAAATAACAAAGTAACATCAAACGGATTAGGCAGTGTTTCTGCCAAAAATTCCGAGGTGGCTCAACTTTTCCATATTTTTAATACGTCACCAATTTATACAAAACCATGAAAAATTATACATACAACCTTTTTCGTGACTTATAGAAAGTGACGGATAAAAGATGTACCGGGGACCTTTATTGTAATACGTATGCATACATCAATAGTCACGTAAAAAAAATCTTAAAAATTTTGCACTTAAGACTATAAAAATTTAAAAGTAAAAAATTTAGGTATTATTTTTGATGAAACACTTAGCTGGGCACCTCATATCACTAATTTGAGCCATAGATTCTTTGCATCACTTCACTCTCTTAAGCGCTTACAGAAATTCCTTCCCCTTGAAACTAAAATTATGCTTGCTAGATCTTTATTGCTACCTATATTGGATTATGGAGATGCTGTTTTTTTGGATCTTTCAGAAAAGCTATTGGCTAAGCTCGAACGGCTTCAGAATGTAGCTATTAGATATATTTATGGACTGCGTAAGTTTGACCACATCACTGAGTTCCGTCATAAGTTAAATTGGCTTCCTATACGATCCAGAAGAAATTTACATATTCTATCACTTCTTTATAAAGTACTCTTTAATCCCATAATTCCAATATATCTTAAAGAACGTTTCAACTTCTTGTCGGATGTTGGATGTGGCCGGCTAAGATCTTTAAATACATTAGATCTTGCCTTCCCTAAATGCTCCTCACTGACTTACTCGAGATCATTTAGCTTTCAAGGTGTAAAGCTGTGGAATGATTTACCTGTATCAATCCGCAAATCTCCTTCCCTATCAGCATTTAAGTCACAGACTAAAAAATATTTGTCTCAAGTCAGTTAAATTAAATTTAGCTTATTATCAATATTAAATTACATTTTAATCAATTCAAATAATCACTATTATCTATTATTTTATTCATTTATTTTTCAACTTTAATCTATGTCTAGTGTTTCGTTATTTTTATTTTTCTTCCTTCCTTTTTTTTCCATCATCAATTTTTTTTTTCTTTTCATTTTCTTTCTGTTACTCATAGGTTAGCTGGTAGAAATCCCTTTTAGGGATAAGTCCGCCTTTTGTTTATACAATAAAGATAAATAAATAAATAAAATCAAACCGGACTATAAAGTGCACAACGATCTCTTCGGGAGCAAAAACACCGTGTTTTAAAGCCAATAACACGCACGGGAACGAGTCGCTGCGCTGCACGCTATACAAAAATAAATTCCGAATATGAATCTGCATTCGCTTTATGAAGTTCTATTTTAAAGGTTTTGCCGGCAATTTGTTTAAGCCGCTATCATTATGGTATCTCTTGTGTAATATATGCAGCACGAGAATTCGATTTTTTACATGAAAATTTGAATTTTTCAAAATTATATTTTATGTGATATGTGCACTTGTTGACTTTTAGAATTAATTTTCTTTCTTTGCTCTCAGAATACTCGAAAATTTAAAGGATGGTCGCTAGAAATAAAGGGTTTTAATATGGAATAGGATACATTTTTATACTGCTGGCTTTGGCCACTACAACAACTGAGTGGAAAAAAAGTAGCATTTTGTTTCTGGTCCTTCAACCATCGAAAGAAGGGAGAATATAAATACATTGTATTTATATTATTAGTATGGACAAATAATAAAAACATTTATTAAACACTAAAATTGGTGTATAAAGGCTTGTGTAGGTTTAAATAATGACCATGTCATGACGAATACGTAATTTGCCTAGTGTGTATTGCCTTACTTTTAGAAGCAACTGTATGCTGTAAAGACTTAGTCAACGTATAGGAAATTTTCAATGGAATTGATTTATACTTTCTTGTCACACCCGAAGTAAGTTTTCAGCATACGAACACTAGATTTTAGGTGTGGTATTATGAATCAAATTAGTATTTCTTGCTTCAGTACTTATTAGGTAGAATAAATATAATAGCGTTGAAATAAAATCACTTTAGAGAAAGTAGACATAAGTTATGAAATTTTTAGACTTCAAAATTCTTTATTTGAAGCCTGTGTTTGCTAAGGTGATGAAATTATTTTTTGATAGGTGTTTCTATTTTTGTTTGCTTCGTTAAATATAAAACAAAACATGTCTTAAACAAATATTGCGTGAAGCAGACCTAACTATGTTTATTTTGAAAATTAAAAAAAACTACTAACTTCAAAGAATGTACTAAAACGTAAAAAACAAATACATAAGTTATGTATATAATTTTAATTACATAGGCCAATAATGTAAGTCTATATTTTTTGTTTGACGTCAATGCCAGGTAATAGAAAGAAAATTGTATGGATACATAATACAATTATTTAAAAAAAATTCTCATTAGGAATATAATTTATGTAAAACTTAACGGGCTGGCTGCGATTCGTAATACATCAGTAATTGTTTGTAAATTAAATAGTATAATTTTTATTTACTTTTCGGGCTGGCTGCGATTCGTAATACATCAGTAATTGTTTGTAAATTAAATAGTATAATTTTTATTTACTTTTAAGTGCGTTGTTTAAAGACTTATTAATTATTATTTATAACTATTGGTAAAATAATAATAATATTTAGAAACTCTATACTACCTTAATGATAAATAATTAGAGTAAAAATACGACAAACTCTCGAGAAGGCCGAAAGAAAAATATATTGCCAGCAAACAATCCTATTAAGGTATATCTGAGAAGGGCAAAGTTAAAAGGCGTGATGCAGATGATTAATATGCCTCATTTGTGGCCCTGTAAGACGCTACGGGCTACGGGGTACGCACTCCGCTACGTGCTACTACGTTTATCGTTTACGCTTCCGCGTGGAAAATTTATTGGATTCCACACCTTTCACGTTCTTATTAATGCCGTCATGTTTTTTCTTATTCTCCTTCACCTTAGTAATTTGAAAATATGCATTATTGAGTTGTTGTTTTGAGTTGATTCCAATAAAGGCTCTTATAGTATGAATTTAAAAATGAAATAATTACTATCAAAAACCTATTTCATGGTCTAATGTAATGTAGTTCAAGTGCAAGGAATACTACAAACATTTGGAAAATATTATTTATGTTATTTCATCATTTTGTATTGATGCGCATTTGTTGGAAAAACATCTTTAGCATTTTTGGAGGGTAAATATTTTTATATCAAATAAACCTACAATCAAGTGCAATGTTACGCAAACAAGGATTGTTTGTAACATAAATCAGAGGGAATTGAGGAAGAGAGTTAAGTAAAGATGTACGTACAATTCGGCACCGAGCCTCTCTTATTGTATTAGGATTAAGGAAAGCCGGCAGACACATTCACTCCAACAACTTGATGAAATGTTTGCATTTAGTGCTATGAAATACAATAACAAGAATTTAGCAATTTAAGAAAGAAACCAAGCAAAATTGGGTACTATTTCTGTTTTTTTACTCTATAATATTTTAGACTCAATAAAATATTTTATTTTAAACATTTCCTTTTCCAAAATTTCCTAAATTTCCAAAGAGAAAAAAAATCCTTAACTAAACTTATCTTTGACTATATAGCACATAAGTAGAGGGTATTTTACCGACATTACTTTTATTAAATGTCAGCCAAACTAGTCTGCAATAAATTTTCATGCAAATATTGCTGTAGCCCATTTGATAACAAGCAATGGGGACAACATATCCCCTATATCTTGCGGAAAGCGCGAGAGTTAGAATTTTTCAACGTGCAATGGTCGTGTCGTGTTTAAATCCTTGAAAATTTATGACCCCACTCGCTACCGGTGGCCACTTTTAGAAATACTTGCTAGCTCTTGTGCAAGTCCCATAGTACCTTTTGATAGCGCTCGTATATTGATGTGACATATTTGGAGATTCAAACAGCAAAAATATTTGTTTGTACCTTTGTGATTCCTAGATTGGATATTTGTTTTTCTCGGAACAAATGGATGGCGTCTTTTTGTGTAACACAACGGAAGTAACATAGGGTTATAATGAAATCCCTGTTAAGGATTATTATGAAAAAAAGTCATGTTCTCAGCCACTCGTATGAAAGATTTTTTTTACATTTAAAAAGTAAATTTTGAACTGCATTTTTGCACATGATATAAAATATAAGTAAATATATGGGACTCTTACACACACGGTCGTCCATCCTCAAAGTGCTTAATACTTGTGTTATGGGTGACGGACAACTGGTAAATATCTACATATATAGTTTTAAATACATACTTAAATACAAATACACACCCAGGCTTAAAGAACCAACAAAATCTTTATAGAAAATGTGGGCCCTCGCTGGGAATACCCGCGACCCGCAGAGCTGAAGGCAGGGTCACTACCCACTGCGCCATTTATATGTAATGTATAATTAAATAAAATGTAAGTCAGAATCGTTGTTATGAATTTATAATTTTGGCATGGTATGATATTTAATATAGATAAACTGTATAGCAAAGCAAAACTTTACGTTTGATTAGTGTTGTACTACACTTATCGCACTTGTAAGTACAAAGGGAAATGAGTCTAAAGCCAGTGTGCTTATTAGCCCATACTGTGCAAAGACCTAAATTAAAACCTAACAAGTATTACCACAGAGACCTAGTTTTGCAACCAAAAGAAATAAAAGAATACAATAGTTATATGCAAAGATAAAGACTTAATGTAAGGGTTAATGTAACTCCCCGATAACAACTTCCCGAACACCATGATATTTTTACAGTATGAAAGTTAATGTTCAATCGATCAGCTTATCCTGTTTGTGTTCAGTTTATATTTATGTTATAATCAACCATTTTAGTTAATAAGGTTAGATATACTTATTATTACTAGTGTATTTCAATTATTTGCTTGCGATGCTTAAGTAATGTATTATTTAACCATAATTTTTATGGGACACTTACACACAAGTATTAAATTACTTACTTTAAGGACGGTCGTCCGTCCTTAAAGTAAGTAATTTAATACTTGTGTTATGGGTGACGGACCACTGGTAAATACTACATATATAATTTTAAATACATACTTAAATACAAATAAACACCCAGGCTCGAAGAACAAACAAATCGTTTATAGAAGATGTTGGCCCTCGGCGGGAATCGAACCCGCGACCCGTGGAGCTGAAGGCAGGGTTACTGCCCACTGCACCAACGAGCCAGTCAAATAAATGGAGCTAACTTTTGTGTAGATCATATGATATGTAGTAATTTTATACTTTGATATTTGATTTTTAAATATAAATAAATAAATAATCGTTTATTTGGAACAATACATAGTACATAACAAGGATGAACGTTGATCCTGCAGAAATATTAACTGTTTTGCAGTAACCAACACCCTCCTCCGTTACAAAATTAAACAAATGCTCTTTAAATTTAACTACATAATATGCTAAAGTTAATTAAAAAAATGGGTAATAAAAAAATAAAGTTCATAGCCATGCATTTAAAATATTTTTACATTTGCGGTAAGTTAATCGGTAAATATTAAAAACCTTATTTACTCTATTGTACAGTAATTAATACGTACATACATAAATATGTAATTATTTTATCATTATAAATTCTTGTCTCATAGAACCTTGCTTTACAGTAAAGTTTTTATTCACATGTATTCAATATAAAACATTTCAAGTGAATATCAATTACTTCTTCAATAAAAATATAGTGTGATGATAAAAAGTATAGTAAATACTGACAAGAAATAGTATCTCATATAAACAAAATAAAATTACATACATCATATAAACAAAAATTGGTATTAATAATAACGTGTATTGACGTAGCGCTCTGACCCTAGAGCCTTGGTGAAATGGTCGGAAGTATTAGCTAGTAAACAAATATTTTTAAAATTTATTGCATTATTATTTGTTTAGTGCGTGCCTATAAGAAATATTGTAAGCCCTACTATCACAAGCATTATTTAATACTCTATTAACTAAAGTAAATTTATTTTATCTGTTTGCCGCTGATTCCACCTCAACCGACAGTAGTATATGTAGTACTTCAATGTTTTGTAAATTATAATAAGCATTTATTCATATATATAGTATTAAAATACTTTTTAATACTATATATATGAATAAATGGAAGGTTTCCAATAATATATCAAAACAATTCTAAAAACACTTCATTACGCGTAATTACTTTTACAATCATTATTTTTCGTCACACAAAAATACCGCCAAAAAGAATTGCCCTATCTTTTTTTAATATCCCCTCAAGTTGAGGCTAATGCCAATATTTTAACTTCCTATTACATTAAGCTCAATACAATAATTATTATCAATACAATATTATTACTATGATTATATAAATGTTAAAATTGCTAACAATAGTGTTACAAGCATATATCTAAATACTGAATGTGTGTACGACTCAGCATATGTCCTTGAAACTAGGGTCATACGCAGAGCAAAGTAATTTTAGTATTACGATTCAAAGACGTCTTTATATTACCAGAATTGCTGTTTTATGTATTTGAATGTTTTATATTACATAAAATTGATGCTAATTATAGAGTTGTTACCATAGCAACTGTAAACGGTAAACGGTTGTTACAATAGTAAGAACGGTATTAAATGTTTTATATGGAAGCCAAAGTAGAACCGATGAATAGAGAGTGTGAGTGCTAATTGAGCGTTTCACCGACTGTTGAAACTGCGGCCGCCAAACATTCGTTAGCAATATTCAACTAACGAACTAAACTAATAGCCATTAAGTGGAATAACCTAACGCTTTGTGTTGTGCATCCATGCAAGTGACACGTTCTGTCTGTACTGTGTGTACTTTAAAGCTTATTATCATTGGCACATTTTAATAACAGAAAACTAAAGCTCTGTTATAGAATATACTACTTGTATTATACTGCTAATCAAAATATACACTGTACTATATACAATATGAAATATATATGAAGTCCATACTCTAATATTATAAGTCTTAGGAGAGTAGTAGATCGATGTGATTTTTTGTCACGAAGATAGTTCATAAGTATACTTAAATTTTTAAGGTATCTAATTACTGCACAGTAATGTGTACAGATAGATCAATTAATATTATTGAGATACATAAAATTAAAACAAAATATACTATACCCATCCCCGGGGTTTCATCCGCGTTGTTGAAATTATGTAAAAAGTAATATAGTTATTTATACCTGGTAGTCGTCCAAGTACAGGATTTTATTCTTCTCTGAGATTATGGTTTAAATTCCTGTACAGCACATTACATTCCATAGTTTAAAAAAAACTGTAAGCTATTTTTGAAATTTGTAGCTGCCTTAATGTAAAATTTCATATAGACACGTTAAGCCTTTAAAACATCATATGAACCCTCACACATACACGATACCTCGCTTCCTCCAAATTTTTCCTTATGATAGTGATATAAAAAAACCAAGTAGAAATTTAATTAGATTGAAAAAATGGAGAGTTAATTTATACTGTATGACGAATATTATTGTTTTTCAGTCTGTGTATTCGTTTACTTTTAAAAGGAAAATGAGTGCCCCATTCGGCGGGCGGCTGCAATTTATCTCCGGGCCGCGTCTTCCAACACGTTTGAGAGGTTTAGATGGCATTAGAAACCAATTACAACAATAACATCGCACTTAGGAGTCTCCCGCTTTTCCAATTTTATCAATAAACACAGCTCAAGTTACTTAAATGTATCTAAAACTACAAACAGATTATTTAGTACATTTAAGTAATATTTTATTTTATTAATGTAATATTTTAAGTCTTCTTTTATCAACAAGTTAAAAATACATATTTAAAAGTATGCTACTTTATAGAGCTTACAACCTGATAGATCTAGGTAATAAAAACCTCCAATTTTAATTGTAGACAAACGTGGGGTCCCACAGAGGGGCGGTTTGATTGTTAGGTAGGGATTTGAAAATGGACTCTACACAGGCTTAACCCTTTTGCTCTGGGCAATTATGAACGCATGCTGTCATCGGTGTCAATTTTAAAATATTTAACATAAAGTAAAAAATATATTTTTTTATTATTGCAAGTTATGCTTCTCTATGTAAAATAAGAATTGTAGAAAGGCTAAAGTGGGACATAACACAAAAGATCGGGGGTAATGCCCAAAAAAAGAAAATGAATATATCGATTTTTCTTTCACTAACATTTCTAGGTAATTTTTCTCGGTAGAAGCAACCATCTTTAGATGGTTACTTGTAGACAAACGTGAAGCAACCATCTTTGGATGGTTACTTCTAACGAGATGACCTCAAAATATATTTCGTGATAGTTCTAAACTTTACTCTTATTTTCAATTTTCTGGGTCAGATTCTGTAATAGTAATCTAATAATTATGTATTATTGTACGAACAACAGAATTGGTGCCATTTGTTAAGCAAATTTACACAGTTCACTTTGCGATGACAGTATATAACTTTAAAAATAAACTTTACAGGCATGATTTTTTGGCACTTTATAAAACTCTAATCTCTATGTATAATAAATTAGTTGCCCCGAGCAATCGTTGTTCTAACATGGACCCCTTTCTATGTAGATTAAAAATATTGAGGACGGTGGGTTGATCTGGAAATCTCAAATTTTCCCTATATTTTTAAATGTAAATAGTATTGGATCAAAATATCTTTAAAAAAAATGTTCCTCCTTTCGGAACAATGAAAACAAAAATGTTTCCCATTTATAATTATTATGTTCAAATGTGAAATGTTCAATTGTTTTCAAATTGTTTCACATGTAAAATGTTCAATTTGCTTAAACAAACGATACTATTAAATTATAAGTTGTGCCGGTATTTCTACTGAAAATTATAGTATAGAATTAGAGGTTTCGCCTAACCGCCATTAAAGTCGCATCCATGGCAATAGTCAAGTCTCATTTCTTGAGAATTGTTTATAAAAGGTGGAATTCGCCACATGGAGGTCAGTCTTGTTGTAATACTTGACTCGTAGGGTTATTAGCTTACGCTTACGCGGCTCGACCGTTCATCTCTTGGAATCTTGCTGTAAAGCTTGGCTTGTACGATTATTAAACGCTCTCGCGTGTTTAGATCGTGTTTAAACTTGTCTTGGTTGGTCTCAACCAGCATGATCATGCGTTGTTACTACGCAACTAGTATCATTGCTGTGTCTTTTTAATATTGCTTAGGTAGTTCCACTTCTACCTAAAGGTGATAATTTCTAACTATAGAGTATTTTAACATTATTCCTAGTCCAAAACATGCATTTTTTGAGTTATGCCACTTTAGTAGCCTAGTGAAATAAAAATTCTGCTATCTATACAGACGAGTTTCGATGTATTCTGTATAACCAAAATCAAAAGAACTGAACTTTTAAAGAGGAATATCACTTGAAAAAAACTGGCACTTATGGTGTGTAGAATTTGTTGTTTTAATTTAGTGGCATTTGATATAAGACTAGGTGGAAGAGTTGAATAGAGGATGGGAGTGCTAATTGAGCGTTTCGACTGGTGGAATGCGCGGCCGCTGCACACTCGTTAGCAATATTCCACTAACGAACCAAACTAATAGCCATTAAGTCGAATAACCAAGCATTTCGCATTGTGAATAGTGAGATATGATGAATGAATGACTCTGTGAATAAACTTTTCCGGGACAGATATAATAAGCAATTTGACACTAATTAAGGATATTAATGAAGCTTTTTTATTTGTGTTATCTTGTTTGGACTTTAAATTATTTCGTGATGAACTTATTTTCTTTATTTCAGCTGTACTTTTTCATTTCAATACTTATGTGGTTATCATTACTAAGTTATGAGTTTTAACATGCAGCTTACTATTCGGTCCTTACAAATCGTAAGAGAGCAATAAATGTAAGGAGATACATATTATTCTTGACTGATGCTATGTAATGACACAGCTTGCCGTGTTATCACTGCAGTATAGTGTAGAACAGTGAGTGTAACGGTGGTTTTTCTTCTTTAAAGAAGATCCTGTTCACACCCCTATCTGTATGATCTGATCTGATCTGTAGATAATGAGATCAGATGATGATCTGTATGATCATTTGCCATTTATACTAATATTAAAAAGAGGAAAGATTTGTATGTTTGTATGTATGTATCTATGTTTGTTACCTTTTCACGCAAAAACTACTGGAACGATTTCAAAAATTCTTTCACCATTGGAAAGCTGCTTTTTTACTAAGCAACATAGGCAAAATGTCATTTTCAAAAATAATAGGAATCCCAAATAAAATTGTAATAAGTTGGGAAAAATTTAGTCCTAAACATCTTTCATCGCGTGCGCTGCGGAAACTATTGATGATAGAACAAAAAATGTTCTACAGTATTACAAAACGTATCAATATCCACAAAAAGTCCGCAATACCATATGTCTATTATAGTTATGCCAATCTAACTACTTTTTTACATTGTAAAAGTTGGTAAAAATGCCCACAATAATCAAACCATTTTATTCATATCTCTGTATTAATCCTTATCCCATTAAATGATCCGACATCCCAATCAAAAGATATTACGAATTTAAGAATGTAAATCGAAAGCCATAACAAATTCATTGAAACATATCTTCGATGCGTGGGAGGAATCACAAAATGCCATAGGGGTATTTTGTGACTTGTCCAAAGCATTTGATTGCGTTCAGCACGAGACTTTATTGTTAAAGCTTGGCCATTATGGTATTAAAGACAGTGCGCTTCATCTCGTTGCGTCTTATCTTCACAACCGGATTCAAAGAGTGTGCATTAATGAGGTGCAGTCATCCGGAACGGCCTTAGTTATGGGTGTGCCTCAAGGATGATTCCTTGGTCCCTTTCTGTTTTTAGTTTATATAAATGATTTACCATATTTCATTCATAATATTTGCGATATTGTACTGTTTGCGGATGATACATCTTTAATTTTTAAAGTAAATAGAAATAACCATAATATTGACGAAGTCAACAGTGGTTTATCGCAAGTAGCCCATTGGTTCAGGGTAAATAATTTGGTACTAAACTCTAAGAAAACAAATTGTATTGAATTTGCATTACCTAATGCTGCAAAAACAGCAAATAGGCTCTCCATAAATAATGTACAACTGAAAACAGAAAATACAACTGTATTTTTGGGAGTGACCTTGGATTCAAAACTCCAATGGAGCACACACATAAAAACTCTTGCAGGGAAACTTAGTTCAGCAGCCTACGCTGTTCGAAAGATAAGACAATTTACAGATGTCGAAACAGCAAAACTTGTTTATTTTGCTTACTTCCATAGCATTATGTCTTATGAAATATTGCTGTGGGGTAAATGCGCGGATAGCGAAAAAATTTTCGTATTACAAAAAAGAGCCATACGTGGCATCTACAATTTAAGTCCGCGTGAATCCCTGCGAGAGAAGTTTAAGGAAATAGGTATTCTTACATTTGCTTCACAATATATTTTAAACAATGTAATTTTTGTACATAAAATATAAAGAATTATAAAACGATAGGTGATGTATATAATAGACAAAGTAGGAACCGACATAAGCTTGCGACTCCTGCTTTGCGCCCAGCAAAAGTACGTAAATCGTTTGTGAGTATGGGTATAAGATTCTATAATAAAATTCCGAAATCAATTTTAGCCATGCCATTACAGAAGTTTAAAACCACTGTTAAAAAGAGGCTGATACAGAAAGCCTACTATACTGTTGAAGATTACTTAGATGATGTACAAGACAGTAATAAATAAATGTAACTAGTTCTAAGATTTATATTTTAAAAAGAGCAACCGTCGAGTTTCTTGCTGGCTCTTCTCGGTAGGAACAGCTTTCCGAACCAGCAGTAAAGTTGACGATTCAAAAGCACTTGTTTACAAGTTTACTTGAATAAAGAATATTTTGAATTTGAATTGTAGTGATCTTCATAACCTGCATTTGGTGAGTTAGCTCTTATTCCAAGAATACTAATGATACCCATTTTTTATAATTAAATAATTAATAAAAAGTCAGACTATAGTCTGACTTCGTAGACTTTCCACTACCACGAGAGCGGTGTGGACGCGGGTGAAACCGCGGGGCATTTCTAGTATTTAAATAAAATAAAAGCCCGAGTTTTATTGATATTGTAAGTAAGGTGATATTAGGTCTACAATCTCTTATAAAAATATTATCAAAAGATAATTAATCAAAATAAAAATTACTCAATTTTTGTTTTTTTCTACTACTTTAAACAGTTTCTTAGTAAGCTATAATTTTTTTTAAGCACTATATCGTCTTGTTACCGACCCATATCTGGCCCAAGAGCTTCTTCTTTAAAGAAAAAGATATATGAGACAAAAACCCGTGCCGATGGTTTTTCTTTACTTTGTAGAAATTTTAATATTTTCTATCAAAACTTTAAAACAAAATTCATCTGTTCTGTTGACGCCTAACTTTTCAAAAAATAGTATTGAGCGCAAACTTGAAGCAGACAGCGCTTCGTTTCGATGCAGGACCAATCAATTATAAAGAATGTACATAACCGAGTAAACAGGAAAATAGATTGCGGAGACAGGGACATCGCTACAAAAAGAAAATACAAGATAGACAAAAGGTAAAAATGAGGCCCAATGGTAAATTTTCGATTAAAGCGAACGTAGTAGCATATACCGGTAAAATTAAATACTATGTAAAAGTGAAACTTAGTTCTATTCATATTTTGATCTCTAGTAATAAAAACATAACACTTTCATTAAGGCTTTACGCGTAACGTTATTATCTTTGATATTATATAACCGTCTTACGACTTAATATAATGCTATAACATTTGTAGCCGAGCCGTGTGATTAATTCGGTCAGTAGATGTCGTTGTTGCACCATCATACAAATCAGCATTACTCAACCCGATCGAGTAGGTTAAAAAACCTCGCACTAAGCACACAGAGGATAGTGCATTTAAGTGGCAAGTAGGTGCCAGTTTTCTATAAAAAAAAATCCTTTTATTTCAGAAAAACATCGCGAGAAACATGCATATCTCGCCATAATTCCTGAGTTTCACTTAATTACTTAGCTATTCGCATCTATCTGCGTGATCGGTCTTCAATCCATCCATATCTTCAAAAAAAGGAGAAAAAATTTGCACAGGTCAGTACTTAAGTATCAACCTGTACAAATGCTTTATTTACTGTAACGGTCACTGAACTTGGCATTCCAGTCTTAAGTTTCGTGTAAAGGGGTACTGGTAGTTTGTTACATAATTTTTATTTTTTAAAACAACCTTTTAATAATTGCATTGAACGATTTGTTTAAATATAAATTGCATATTTTTACTTGTAATGATTTTTACTATAAAGTATGCTCAATCGACGCCATATTTCAAAAATTTCGCAGTCCAAGTTTCGCTCAGACACTCCATATTGCTGTCGTAAATACGTTATGAGTGTCTCGACTTCAAGTCGTCGGGCGAAAAAATTTCAACTTCCCAACTCTGATTTTTACTATTTAGTTTGGACGTTCTGTTTAAAAGAAAATCTTTTAGAAAAACACATTACAGATGCATTTCAATTTATTTTTCAAATACATTCAAGCGTGTCGGAAACTTTAAGAATAAACCTGATTTATAAATAATTTTTAGAGATTTTAAACATAAAATATGGTAAACGATGAAGCAATTTAAGATGAATTAGTACCACTTAGAACACATTTTTAAATCAAGAAAACCCCTTATGTTATGGTACTGCCATCCCCATGAGTAAGTTAGTATATCGGCCGGTTTCACCTCAAACTTTAGAGCACCGACTTAAATTAGCAACTCAACAAACGTTTTACGTTTTGCCAATTAATCAAAATGAAATTGAACTCACTGGTCGAGGTAGCCAGTATGGAGCAAGATCAATCGCTTTTGATAAAAAAATTGGTAGAAATATATGCCTGTCATTCTTTAACAAAGAAACACTTTAAATATGTATTAAAATACATTGTCTGCTTCTGAAAGACACTACAACGCATGTACACTTTCAAGCTACAAACTGGAACAATTAATCATACTTTATGAACGATGAAAATGTGTATTGCCGTATAACAGCGAGCTATGGCCAGACAATGGGTGACTAGATTTCTAATTTTAATTAACTGTATCATGTTATGATCGTAGCAATATTATATTACATTCAAAATAGGGAAAACCACATTCCAGTAACTGAGAAAATATTCTTTTAAAATTTAAGTATTCTTAGCCAATGAATTACTTAATGCGACTTTATGTCATTCTAGTTTTCCTTTAAAGTTCGTCACCAGAAGCAATGTTCGTTCAAGCAAATCTGCAAAACTTTCTTAAAATTTAATTTACACAAATAAATTTGGCAACATGCTTGTATGAAAGTAGCACTATGGAAAACCGAAATTACATATTATGATATGATATTTCATTTAGAAGTGTTTGAAATGACCCATCATTATTTTATGATTCATATTATTTTATTAATCACAAAACATCGCGTACAATTCATACAGTCGTGTACAATATACACACTTTTTTAATTATATTTTTAAACATGATGATCTACATAGCACTATTTTAGTCACTTGGTACACTTTGAAATAACTTTAGGCATAAATTATCAAACAATGAACATAAACAGTATTTCAATCAATATGCTCGAAACATGTGCAGAATAGATGCAACCAGTTTAGAACTGAGACGAATAGTCAGAGGGTGTCATTCTGGTTAATACCCGGGTGTCATGTCGACCGGCTCAGCAAAATGTCAAGAGCAAATTGAAAATTAATTTATGCTTTCAAAAGTTTACAAGCTTTCGGAGTAAATCATTCAGCACGTGCACACTTGCACGTATAATAGAGTAACTTATATTTGGTGATTCAAGATGGAATCTTATCGAAAATACCATTATGAACTGCCTTCGTTTTACACCTTGACCAAAATATTTTTTCCTTTAATTGTAATCTATACATAACATAAAACAAAGTCCGCAAAAGCTGTCTGTCTGCATGTGATCGATTTATTCAAAGTCTAGTGAACGGATGTTTATACTGTTTTTATTTAAAGATAGAGAAATTCTTGAAGAAGGTTTGGGTTAATAGTAAATTAAAGTTCAATTTCCGCGGGGTCGGGACTCAAGCGGGAAAAACTTTGTCACCCACTGATATACACGCGGGCGAAGCCCCGGGCACAGCTAATTTCAAAATAAAATATGCATAAATTTTTATAAAATATATTTGGATATTTCAATAAACGTAACGTTTATTTTTCCTATTTTCATAGCATTATGTCATATGGAATCATGCTATGGGGTACAGCGGCTGATATTCACAGGGTCTTCGTTTTACAAAAAAGAGCTATTCGTGGTATTTATAATATGAAACCTCGTGATTCTTTAAGGGAGAAATTCAAAGAAATAGGCGTCATGACTGTAGCTTCTCAATATATCTATAGTAATATACTATTTGTAAGAAAAAATATTCACCTTTATAGTAAGAATAGTGATAGATACGACAGACACACTAGAAACCGAAATAAACTAATGACGCCAAGGTTGCGCCTCCAAAAGGTGCGAAAATCATTTGTCGGTCTCGGTACACGTTTTTATAATAAAATTCCTCAACATTATCTAGACTTGCCTTTACACAAGTTAAGAAATTATCTTAAAACGATGCTACATAAAGCTGTAACGTAAATACGTACTTTTATTTATGTATATATATTATCTAAACGTATATATGTATGTCTATTATTTAAAATATAATTACTTTACGCGCGGCGGGGTGATTCAGTCGTTATCGCGTGGTGAGTGTCCACCCCCCGCACCTCACCTAGCCCGGTTCACCCCATCATCGGCCCCCGCGCAGCGGCGTGAAGGCTCGGCCATTTCGTTTTCGGAGCCGACGGGGAACGCACGTTCACATATCTCTTGACTGTGACGTCCATCGTGCGTGCCCCCTTTTTGCTTCGGGAACAACCAAAATCTGCCTTTTTTTGTGTGCTTATATTTCCACGTATTGGGTAAGTGCTGAACAAAATATTACGCATAGATCATAGCCTTTTGCTGCATGCCACGCGACTTTCAGTCGACCTTAACCATTTTGCCATTTCATTAATTTCTTTTGTAGTATTTTCACAACTCTTTCTTTTTAATTTAACTAAATTTGTAACCTTTTCTAAATTCTCCCTTTTTGTTTTGTTTAACTTTTTTTAAGCATTTCTTCTCCGTTCTGATTGCGACATGCACATCACCAATTTCATTAGCGCATTAGCCCTGCTTTGCCTACGTTGCCGTGCACGCAATCAGAGGAGATGAAGGCTTCCCCGTGCTTATACGCTGGGCGTAAATTCCAGGAGCAAATACCGGAAACAAATATCAGGACTAGTTCGTGGCCACAGATAGCACGCCGCAACGAATATTGGGTCCTGCTGCTTGCCAGCGGAGCTTGCGTCCGAGCCCGACGTCATCGGGGCGGCCCATCGTTCTCCGGGCACACGCTGCACGGCCTACTTCGCTGCGTGGCATAGCCAGGGCAGTACCTAGCGCATCCTACCATCTTAAGGAGTAATAGCATTGACGGGCAGTAGACACCCGCGGCCAATAAATTTGTTGTTGACTTGGTGAGTCGTATTTTATTACTCCCAACGTAACAAAGCTTACTACACAATTGAAGATTATTTGAGTGATAGTAGCATATCTTAACTGCAGTCAGCTACGCACCAAGCCGCGACGATTAATTTGTAACCATCAATCAAATTGTAAAAAAATATATTTAAAAAAAGAATGGCCGCCGAGTTTCTTGCTGGTTCTTCTCGGTAGGAGCAAAGTTCCGAATCAGTGGTAACTTCTTGAAAACATTTGACGATTCAAAAGTACTGTAAACGGTCTACTTGAATAAAGAATATTTTGAGTTTCAGTTTGAGTAACAATCAATTTACTTAACCTGGTCAATAAAATTTGTCAAAATAGATAATGGTACTAGTTCAAATCCCATTGATTACTCACAGAAGAAGCTGGTGTTATATATTATAAGATGACATAAGTAATCGTTTGTACTACTAGTATATCTAAAATTTAAAGAACACCATTAAAAAAATCGCCATTTAAAAACCTTAGATCAGTGCTAATATTGTATTGTCACTTTTTGTTATGTAATGCCTTTTAAATGCCTATTTTTCTGTGACAATGCCGAATCCTTTAATAAAGCTAATAATATAATATAATATAAAATAATTTAATAGTGGTCAGCGTCTAAGATCTACAAATAATCTCTCCCTTGCCTCCCCAGAATGTGTTTCTCAAACGTATGCCGATTCATTCACTTCACAAGCTGTTAAACTATGGAATAAACTGCCCGTTTCCTTTCGTAAATTAACAACAATATCTTAATTTAAACAAAACATTAAAAAAAAATTCTCAGCCGATATTAATATATGATAATAAATATATTTTATTCTATTTATCATTTTATTATATTTATTATATGTACTATAATATTATTTTATTATTTCGTATTACTTTTAATTCTATTTTTGTTTCTTAATTTAAGTTTTCTGTATTTTAAGTTTTATTTTAATTTTAATTTTTTATAATTAGTTTTAAATTTTTATTAGAACCTATATTTTGACTTTTTGTCAAAATTTAAGTGGTTGGCTGGAAGAGATTCCGATTACGGAATAAGCCCGCCATTGTATTAACACATGTAATAAAGAGATTACAAACAAACAAAGCTCAATATTATAGAATTTTATTAGTTTCGACGTTTCGGTAGAGTTGCATTCGCCAGGGTACGAAATAAAAAAAAGTTGTGATAGCCCAGCGGTAAGACATTGCGACTTATTGAGATGGTCACGGGTTCAAGCCCGGGTAGGCACCAATCAGATTCTCTGTAAAAACTGATGTGTCTAATTGATAATTGCAATTTGTCGCACGCTTTTCTGTAAACGAAAACATCGTGAGGAAACCTGCATATCTCTAGATAATTTTAGGGGATACGTGTAATCTACCAATCCGCATTTGAGTAGCGTGGTAGGTATTAGCTGCAACCCTTTTCTCCAAAAACAGGGAGAAGAAGCCTATGCTCAGCAGTGGGTTTTTAATTGTAACAAGCCGGTACGAACTAACTGAAACGTAATATACAGGTAGCTTATTTTTATCTGTATTATGTACCTTGTGTTCATTACAAATAAGTTAGAATCGTCATAAGTATAAGTGTTTTTGTACAAAACGACCGCATTGTCATAAACAATAAATTACACTAGACAAAACAAAAAGTTATAAAATTTCAATCAAGTTTCCCATAACATGTGTATGCAAGTTGGGTCGATATATTATGGGAATAGGCAGAGGGCGTCATGTCCCGGTTAATACTCTGCCTGAGAGACATGTTGGGCGGGCTCAGCGAAACGTCAAAGGCAAATTGAAAATTAATTTATGCTTGCAAAATTTCATAAAGCTCTCACAGATTGTAAATAAGTCAAGACAAAGCTATGTCAGAATTTAAGAATGAGTAATGTACTTATTTTATGGACCTAAATATAAAAGAAGAGTTAGAATGAAAGATAAACAGAAAAATTAAAAATCATTCTTATTGTAATACAAAGGGAAAATGAGGCTCGTATCATTATGTTAATCTTTTTCACAATTAATATATACTCTTTAGAGGAGAGAGGTGAATAAAAAACGTATCAAGTCTCAAACGGACCTGTTAAGAACGAAATTTAAAGTTTTAAAGTAAAAAAAAAGTATTTTAGAAAAACTTATATTACAGGTACAGTAAAAAACGGTCTTATTACACTGAAGTGATCACTTCAAGCCAACCCTTAAAATAAAAAGTAACAGCCTGTTAATATGCCCACTCCTGGGCTAAGGCCTCCTCTCTCCGTTTTTGGAGAGAAGGATTGGAGCTAAGACCTACCACGCTGCTCCAATGCGGATTGGTAGGTTACACATATCCCTAGAATTCTCTAGAGATATGCAGGTTTCCTCACGATGTTTTCCTTCACCGAAAAGCGTGAGATAAATTGCAATTATCAATTAGACACATAAGTTTTAATAGAAAAACTCATTGGTGCCTGCCCGGGGTTTGAACCCATGTCGTCTCTAGAGAGTCGCACCGTCTCACCGCTAGGCTATCACAGCTTACCCTTAAAATAAATTATATGATATTTTCTTTCAAATTTAATTTCTTTTAAAATAAAAATTAATTTTCATATTAACAGAAAGCAGTCGTGGTGAGGCAATAGAAGTGAACACACTCGCGGGAGAGCTTTAGAAAGAGTCGTAAATACAGACGCCTCACTTATAAATTAGGATCATAAAGCAGTTGCCGAAGTTTGTTAGCGTCACGACGACCATAAAACAACGCTTACGTCTAACGGGAATACGCTTGTCTACCCCCTTCGCAATCTTTCAATTTAGTTGAACTGATATAAGAACTTAACATATTCATGTAAACGAATATTATTTGAATGTCCCAATTTTATTCTTTATAGCTTTTTTGACTATACTCGACTAGTGGCACCCCAAATTTTATTTAATATGTCTTTTTTTCCCTACACCTGATATAACAACAGATTTTTTTTGCCGTATATGTTACCCTATGTTTAAGCCTTAATTGCGCCAAATTTCATCAATATTGATCCAGCATATTAGTCATGGAAGCGTAATAGACAGACACACATTCGAATTATAGACGCACATATTAATGGATGGTATGGATGTGCTATGATAATATATGTATGACAAAACATTCAGAACGAAATGATCAAAAGTTGTAATTAAAACTCTTATTGGTATAGAAATAAGAACAGTAATATTAACAGCGTATTGTAATATAATATTGTGTAATATTCTAATATTAAAGCCAATATAAAATAGAAGATAAATAGATTATATAAAAATGACTTGTGTCAATGAACCCAGAATGACCCGGGAAGAGGGAAAGTGAGTGCGTTAAAGACGCTTATGGGCAGCTTACTAGGCTTAAATAGATAATGATAAATTGGTATACCTAAGAACCCTTATCGCTAAGAAAAGAAAAATTATTATATCTTATATGAGATAAGATATTCGTTATTGTTACAATATTTTATGTGCATTGAATTTTATTATTGTTTTGGATAAAATTACCAGCATAAAATAATATAATTGACACCAATGAATACTTGAGCTGTGATAGCCCAGCGGTGAGACTGTGCGACTCTTTCGAGGGGAACACGAGCTCAAACCCGGGCAGGCACCAATGAATATTTCTATTAAATTCATGTGTCTAATGGATAATTACAATTTATCACACGCTTTTCGCTGAAGGAAAACATCGTGAGGAAACCTGCATATCTCTAGAGAATTCTGGAGATAAGATATGTGTAATCTACCAATCCGCATTGGAGCAGCGTGGTAGGACTTAGCTCCAACCCTTCTCTCCAGAAACGGAGAGAGGAGGCCTATTCCTAGCAGTGGGATTGTAAAAGGCCGCTACTTTACAATGAACATCATATATTTTTAGTTATTTTTGGTGATATTTACTTATATAAATTTCTTACACTTAAAATAGCTGTAGAAGTTCCGATTTTTCTCCAAGGAGAGTTTCCACAACAGTAAAATAGTAGTTTATGGAATATCGTCAAGATTGTCTTTAATATTTGCTACTAGGTTCCGAGTGTTGCACGATGACGTGCGATTTGCTATCGTCTATATAACCATTTTTAAAGTACCTAACATAGAAAAAATACAATCATATTTTTGAACACATACCTACACTTTTGCTTTTTAAAGATGTTATTTCTCCGAATCTATAAAATTAAATAATGACGCAGCTACTTCCATTTACGAAATAACTTTTAAATGACACACAAAATATGTGGCGACACATATGAAATCGGAGTATGAATATGAATCAATATTTCATAGAACTGTGCCAATTTTCATATTAATTATATTTCATTATGAACAAAATGTATGGCATAAAATAAGTTATATGCGTAAAATAATGTTGTTAAAAGGAGTAATGGCATTACATTAATTTAGTTGCAGCGGTGAAAAATTTATGCCACAATGGTTGCTGCGCATAGTGACCGAGGATGGAAACCATTAAAATATACAAAAATGTTAAAACAAATAGTGAATAACGGAAAATGTGAATTTCATTAAATTGCTACTGACATTTGTAAAAGGCCAGAACATAATAGCATTACGAATTAATGAGACCTGTTTAAACTTCGCCCAGCATTCCATTAATTAAAGGCTGATAAATTTTAACTGCAAATTGTTTAAGTAACTTCAAAATTCCATGCGATGAAAATCATGAGATTATTAAACATTTGTCTTCAAGAAGTTATCCTTTAAGAAATCTTTCAAATCGTTCAAATCTCAAGTGAAATCTCGGGCACGGGTATTTTCCTCGCCTCATAGTTTTATTAGAATTGGTGCGAGAGTTTAACTGATCGTAGTAAGATGGTGAAAGCGTGTGGGAGTACTACGTAAAGTGAACTTCACCGCAAACACTCAAAGTTAGGTGGCACAAAAGTCAGCCGAGGTTGTCTCACTTACAATGTCAAGAATGACATTTTTCTTTATAAGTTGTAATAAGCGTGGAAAAGATTTTATTTTTAAACGAATTGAATAGAGAAAATACCTTGAAGTACTCAACTTACATTACATACAACGAGAATTGCAGCGCAGTTTTAACTAATGCAGTGTATTCGTTGCTATTGTGTTATGCTTATCTGCCTAACTGCCCTGCCTTATGCAAAAGCTATCCTAGAGTCGCATTACTTACACCTGAGAAGATGAAAGATTTCGGTGCCAAGAATGCCCGGAACTTCTTGGAGAACACCTGCATTGGCAACTATAAGCAGGGGCCATCGAAATAGATCAGAGATGATCAAAATGAAATTGCGCCTTAAGGCTCTGCATACGCGAAAAAGAAGAAGATAAATGCACATATAAAATTTATTTAATTTTATTTTCCACAACACTACTGTTTTAGGGTTTTAGGAGTTTCTGTGACGTATTTCAAAATTTTATCTACATTTATAAATAGTTTGACAACGTTTTTCTTTGCAAAAAAAAGGTTGCTTGTTGTCCAAGATTTAACCCAAAAACGCTTGGAAGAACTTATAACTTCTGTATCTTTATCTTTTTACTACATGTAAATGCATAAATTTCCCCTTTTGACCTGATAATTTGAAAAACAATTTCTACAAAGGAAATTATGAAACGTCTCGTTTGAGAATTAGTCCGTTGCTTTTCTTAACGAGCAAGCCTTTCCAAATACGTAAAAAAATAAACGAATACAAATAGTTATTTAAGTATTTAAAGCACTAGATTTTTTTTTAGTAAATATTAAACGGTAAATTACAATTCAATGTTTTACTTAAATTGCATACAACGATAATATTACCACGCGCGGTTTATTGAAAATAAATAAAAGTAGTAAACTCTCAAACAGCTTTAGGTAACATGACTACGCTTGCATTACGTCTGGAGGTATGTAAGGTGCGTGTAAATTATTCAGTCGATACGAAGCTTGCTCTCTGGGGCTTTGGGTGGAATACTAACATCTGATCCCTGATTGTGCTCAATAAATCTGTTTCAATCACAAAATTCGATTGCGCACCGTTCTTTAGCGCTAGTCACTTTTAATAGATTTTCAGTATTTATTTTATCTTTTCTTTTTTAAACCTTTTATTGTTTTTAATTACTATTTTTTATTTGCTCTACAGTATTATACAGAATTTAACATATCCACTTATTTCATCTAATTTCAACTCTACTAAATAATCAATATTATATAAGACAAATAATAAATTATTGATTAAAACTAAACAAATCATGTAATACTTCACATTTATAAATAATTATGTAGTTTCAAATTGCATTAATATGCAATTTGATACTAGCATAATGCGCCGTTAAATCGATGCAACTGCTGCAGACTGCCGGACAAAAATAATGTTGATGTATTAATAACTCTGACCTCAAAAGCACCAAACTAATGGGCAATATTCAAATCATTAATCTAATATCCCACAAAAGCCTGTACAATAGATTTGGCTGCGTGTTATTCTTATATTTTAATATAACAATGAACTGGAATGAAATCTTTATAAAATATTGTAGTGGCCTGTCTCACTGCTTGGCTAAAACGTGCTCTCTCATTTTAGCGGCAGGAATGAAGTTTAGACCCACCGAGCAGCTTCAATATGGACTGTTAGGTATGACACTTACCCGAGAGATTCACCAGTGACATGCAAGATTCAATTAAGCGCGTAAGCTTGTATTGTAAACGTGTTTGAAAAAATTGCTGCTACTTCCTGGTAGGCGTCAACGTATTAAATTTATGTCTCTAGAGCAGTCCGTGAGCGATATTTTACTATCATAAAGCAATATACTCTACTAGAAGCTTATTTTGATGGAAACTAATTAGTTCATATCTGACCCATAACATTGATTATTGTCCGTCATATGCATTTGATTCGATTCAGGCGATTTAAATCGAAGCTACCGCAATTCAAACTACATGTCACGTAGCACTCAGTGGACTTGTTTGTGAAGCGACAATGCGAATGGACTTTAGCTACGGGTCGACGAAGCACATTTATTACTTCGTTTGTTTAAATAAGCAAGCTGATTTTGATTCTAAAGTTTTTGTTATAGTCGTAACTCTACTTAGAAGCTGAAATAAAAGTAAACAGAACCATTTTTATGAAGTTTTAAAACTTTATCACAAAATGTAAAGTTCAAATACACTCTTTTCTTTTACGCTGACAAAGTCGCAAACAGAAGTAAGTATATAATGAAATTTGTTAGTTGTAAATAAATTTTAACCAAATATTAGTCATGAATATCGACTTACCTAGACATATGTGTCGCGGTTTACTACTACTCGTTAGAATTGTAAATAGTTATACAATCATTATAACTTTAAATGCTTCATAAAACGTAATTCATTTTATTCCTTGGATGATATTTCAAAGATTGTCCAAAGTAGGCATGAAATTTTTTATATGAAAAAAGAAAATAGAAAAGTCCGTCTAATATAAAAACTATATTTTAGGTAAACACTTATTTATAAAATATTTGGGGAGTACATGTTTATTTTGAGGATTGAAACACGACCACTCTTCATATATTATGCACAAATCAAGGTTACTAAAATAGCTTGAGTGACACTTATGAATTGTCGGCTAACGTAATAATAAAATAATCGAATTCAGTTAATTTAAACCAGAATCGCCGCTATTTACACTGCCCGTCACGTAGCACTCAGTATGACTTGTTTGTGGACTGAAAATGTGAAAATACTGTATAAGTACTTTGTTATTGTCACACATTTATTACTTCATTCTTTCATATCAACAAGGCAATTTAAAATTCGCGTCAATTGTAATTGGTAAGAAGTTTTAATGTGCTCATATTTCGCCTTTCAATAGAAAATTTATTGATTCGTATTAAATACTTGTTTATTTTTGTATACTATATAGTATTAATAGTTCTGTTCACCTTCGCATCACCATTTTGCACTTCCCACAAGATTGCTTTCGTTTTTTCGTTTCTTACAAGCATTTGAAGCAAAAAATATTCGTTTCTTACAAGCATTTGAAGCAAAAAATATTGATTTTATAGAATTAGGCGTTACTTTGCGGAGATCCATAAAACAAAAGTAATAATAAAAATATTTTGTTATAATCCGCGATACAGTAAATAGAAAATATATATAGTGTTAAATGTATAGTGGATTATCCGTATTTTCATACCCGATACGTGCAGGATTCGTAAAAACACATGCACAAACCTCCACCACTTCCACCACAATACACAAGCACTACACACGTTCACTATCACAAACTCAACAATCGTTTCGCCCCGCAACCGAAGCATCATCAGGAGATAGACTCGCTTTGACAGCGATTTTCTATTTACTGTATGGCGGATTATAGCAAAATAATTTTATTATTACTTTTGCAAAAAATATTGTTATGACATATATCTTTCTCGATATATGTCTTTTTCATTACATTTGAATGTCAGATGTATCACAATTTAAACATCAACTATTCATGCATGGATTTGTAGCATATTTCATTTTGATGAAGATAATCTGCGGCCTAAGGGCAATGTCTTACATATACGCCCTCTTTATAAGTTTGTATGTTATCACAACGTTGAGCATATCTCCACTCTCATATCGATAACACTGTCTTTCATTGTAAATTGTAGTATGAATGGTTGTATTGCCGCTTGTTCTCATCGGTGGAAACACAAGCGGCCAAATTATATTGGCTTCCCTTTCCCAATTTTTCCCACAACCCCGTGATCTATATAGTGATTTATATACAATTTTAGAACTGTATCAATGTTTGCGTGACTGTATATAATTATACCTTGAAAGGTTCACCATTACTCGACGCCTTCCATTCAGGCTTAATAAAGAAAATTGTTAGTTTTATCAAAACTTTTCTTGAACTAAATTACTTAAAAATTGATCGCTAATGTATTTTGTTCATTAACTGATAATTAAAAGTTTAATCATTTTATTCTTTGACCTCGTATTTCATAAACGTATTACTGTTGTAATTTAGATGTAAATATATATGAATGTATATAGGTTTGGGGGTTTAGTCGACTGACTGGCGTTGAGTGTCTAAATAAATTGCTGTGTTTTCCGTTACGATGCGGTGCGGTATTGTGCAGTGTACTATGTTTATTTTGGTTGCGGATTTATTATAGTTTTATATTTACTAATCCTGCATGCATGCAGGTAATATTATTCTGCTCTATACCCAACATAATTAGCATCCATCTACTTATAAAGATAATACATACCGCAATATTAAACCACAAATATTAAAGACATTAAAACGAGTAATTCAAGTTTTGACGTGTTCATCATTAATAATATTTTACAATACTAATCTTACACATAGTTTGTTGGTTTGTAATATTACTAGTTTGTAGAAAATATAAGCGTTGTATCCGAACAGTACATAAAATTTCCATAACTTATTTGCTCAGAGGTGCGTCGCCTCGTAAATCTCGCGACAAGGGGATTTCTGTTTGTGAAGTTTCTTTTTTATTTCCACTTTATCTGTAACGCGAAGGCCTGTGAATACTCCCGCGCAACTCGCAAACCCGCTTAACTTCAATAAATCAATTTGTACGCTTACCCTTACTTATACACTCGGAATAAAGCAAGTTTTGAACATGTCGCGACTGACGAATGAAAATGTAATTTCCACGGCACGTGAAATATTTGTCCACACTGTTTTCGTTTGGACAACTTTGTATGCTTCTAAAAATCTTTTCGATTAAATTTCTATACCGCTTATTTATTAAATAACTGTCATTGCGTATGACTGTTGAGAAAGTGATGATGTCGCTGCCGTAAAAAAAGATTACCGCAGGAATTATCTTAGTGTTACGGATTTATTTTAGAATTATTTTCTGTTCATTCATTCAGGTCATATCAGCTGGTTTCTGCTGGCTCTTCGACAATGTCTCCTACTGCATCAACTATATTTCCGAATTAATAAAAAAACATAATGATTATCCTTTGGCAATTTCTGAGGGATAAATTAATGGGACTGGTACGTTCTCTATTATTTTACAAGCATTTGAATTTTTAATGTAGTCCAAGCCTAATTATTAACTCAGTGTTAAAAGGAATTGTATCCAACTAAAACTTATAATCTTTATATACATCATAGTCATATACATCATATTATTTAAATATGATACTGCGCCGTCTGTGTATGTCGTGGCCAGCGACTGAAAAAAATACTGTATTACTTTTTTGCGAACTAAACTTTGTCTGCAACGCACCGTAGTTTTCATATCTTTTTTGCTTCATTTATAATGAAAGCATTATATACCTTACAGAAAATTTGATACAAAAGTTATGATAATTGTAAATTTTAAATTATAGTTTATAGTAAAATAATATTTCTACATTTTTGTGTCATGAATCTCTGCGAGGTAACGCCTTATTTTAAAAGTGATTTACAGATTATAGTGTTACGATTGGTTTGGTACTAGACATTTGAAATTTCTGAAATAATAACATATTTATAAAATAATTGTTTTTTTTGAAATAACTAAAATTATTCCTAAAAGCAGATAAAGACCATATTTAATAATACATATTTTAGTCTTTAAAAGTAAGTTAGGATGATTTTTTCACTTATGATGATAAAGTAGACAGATAATTTATAGAATTAGGCGTTACTTTGCGGAGATCCATAATACAAAAGTAATAATAAAATTATTTTGCTATAGTCCGCGATACAGTAAATGGAAAATATATATAGTGTTTAATGTATAGTGGACTATCAGTATTTTCACGTATTTGCACGTATCGGGTATGAAAATACTGATAGTCCACTATACATTAAATACTATATATATTTTCTATTTACTGTATCGCGGATTATAGCAAAATAATTTTATTATTACTTTTGAAAGTAGACAGACTTGAACGTTATACAAAAATGGTTGTTCTTTAATAAAAACTTTTCTTATCTATTACGTAACTATCTATACGACGAACATTTATGTGTAAAATTTATTCAAACTGTACAATGGAGTCCGATACAAAATTTTGGGCCACTTAATAATGCTGTAGAGCAGATAACTTGCAATGTGATTCAATGAGAGTAAGCACGGATATAAAATAAAGAAATAAATTAGAACCAGAAAATATTCATCGATTAAAACAACACTCGCATTTTTTGTGCATTAAGTTTGCACATTAATTTATGTTGCAATTCATATGTTACATTCGAACACACCTTTGGATCTGACGAACTAACACAGATACTATTATCTATTTTGCACCCTTGCCTATATCTGACAAATGGCCTACCCAAATTCAATGTCGTTGATTTCGTAGTACTTGATATAAACGTGTCAATTTTTCCTTTTAACTGAGATTCAAATAAAAATAAGTAACATGAAGTTAGTATACGTTCATATTAATTTTATTAATGCTATGAAATTCTAATTGGCGAAATATCATATTATAATGTCGACCCTAGATAATTCAACACAATTAAAACTGGGCTGAAATGCAATTTGTCTTTCAATTATGTCAATTATATTAGATTAAATATAGTTAACATAAACAATATTTATTATTTACGGAAATCACTAATGAATTAAACTAGGCACGTAATGTTAAAATACCTTACCAATTGCAGTAATAATAATTAAATAGCCTACTTATACTATTCAGATTAAGGGCAGGATACAGAAGGCAGTGTTTTTTGAGACGGTATGTGTTGTGAGGAGGTTCCTCACTCTGTAATCCTAACCGACGGGAGCGTGGGTGTCATTTTTTATATTTTTAATTTTATTTTTATTTGTTTTAAAATAAAAATATAAAATATTTAAAACCTTAATTTAATGTGTGAATGATTGATATAATGAAATAAACTGCAATGCAAATATTCATTACTCTTGCCACAGAATTATTACTTTTTGTTTAATTTTTTATTTAATTAAACAAAAGCAATAAAATTATCACACAAAATACAAAATCCTAAAGAAATTGGTATGTTATTTTAGTGTCTCAGTTAGTGCGACTATAATTTAGTATTTGTATTTATAGGTTTATAGTACCATCTCCTTCACCAAATATAATTATGCAATCGTGCCATTTGTATTAAAAAATGTGTGTGAGTTAATAGTAGGTTGGAAGATAATAAACCAAAAAAATATTCCTAATACTAAACTTCGAAAAAGGTAGCTAGAGATAAAAATCTTTAACCTTATATTTCTACAGAAACTTACACAACTATAATAGTTGTCCACTAACAAAGCAACCACTAATCTATCATTCTATCTATGTATAATGTATGTCACTCTATCTATGTAAGTTATCTTTGTCGGACCAAATATTTATTTGCTTTTTGCTCAAGGTCCTAAACAAATAGATCTCCGACCAAGATTGGTGTTCAGAATTAGCGCAGCCCGTAAATTTCACATGTTTGATTTTCATCCATCAACAAGTGTAATTGATCCTATAATATATACACGTCATCACAACCATGTTTTGCTATCGAATTATTTAGGTGCAATTGAATAATCTCACAAAGAGATGGAGATCTTGTGTTACCAATGTTAAAACCTACCCTGGTGCAGATTGTGGGAGCGATCATAAGCTCTTAGCTGCAGAAATAAGCCTTAAACTTAAACGGTGTCACCGCTCAACTCAAACAATTCAAAGAAGACCCAATGAAGGAGAATTGAAAATCTTCTCCAAGTGCTAAAACACCAAACTAAGTAACATTTCTATCTTCGACCACTTAACCGATGTTGATACGGAGTGGAATGAATTGAAAGACCTGATGCTCTCATCCCGTCAAGAAAGCCAGAAAACGACCTTATATGCTCCGAGAAAAGTATGGATAACAGAGGAAACGTGGAAAACCATTAATGATAGAAAGAACCTCTTAAAAGGGAACAGAAAAAATGTCCATACAGAATATTAGGAACTATCAGCAAAGGTGCAGCGATTATGTCGCAGGGATTATAATTCCCACTTGAACGCAATTTGCCAAGATATCGAAGAACACGCTCAAAGATATCAAACGAAAGACCTATTCCTGAAAATTAAAAGCATAACTCGCGAGTTTAAGCCAAGGACGTGGGCAATAGAAGACGATGAGGGAAAGTTGTTGACTGAGATAGATGAAGTCACGGACCGATGGCCAACATACTGTGAAGCATTATACGCAAACACGCCGCCTAGAGCGATAATCCCTTCAGCTACAGACGAGCATTATTTAGAGCCGGAAATCTTGGAATCCGAAATAAGAAATGCAATACGCAAAATCAAAACAAACAAATCAGCCGGTAGAGACAAAATTCTCGCTGAAGAACTCAAACAACTAGGAGATCAAGGGGTAAAGGTAATGCTCGACTTATGCAAGTTAGTGTGGAAAACGGGGAGATGGCCGAAGGACTGGAAAGAGTCGCTGCTAATCCCATTACACAAAAAATGCTCTACAAAAAGTGCGAAAACTACCGCACTGTAACACTTATATCCCACGCAAGCAAGATCATGCTGTACGTTATAAATAGTCGCCTACAAACGTTTCTCCAGTGGCAAATACCGCACGAGCAAGCAGGCTTTGTGAGGGGTCGAGGTACACGAGAACAGATCGTGAATGTGAGACAGATTATTGAGAAAAGCCGAGAGTTTAACACACCTGTTTTCATGTGTTTCATCGACTACTCCAAAGCGTTTGATTGTGTAGGATGGGATAACCTGTGGTCCATACTACTGGAAATGGGAGTGCCTACACATCTCACAGCTTTGATCGCAAATCTCTATGCAGAAGGCGTTACCATGGTAAGAGTCAACAATATCATCTCCAGGGCTTTTAAGCCAGAAAAAGGAGTGATGACAGGGATGTATTTTATCTCCCATTCTCTTTAATATATACAGCAAGTATATTATACGAAAAGCCTTAGAAGGATGGGAGGGGGGTATTTCTGTCGGAGGCTTAAAGGTCAACAACCTAAGATACGCAGATGACACCACTCTTTTCGCGTCAACCGAAGACGAGCTCGCTGACCTTTTCCGAAGAGTAGAGTACGAGAGTGATCTGGTTGGACTCACCATCAACAAGTCCAAGACCAAAGTAATGCTTGTCGACAGAACTGGTCAACTTTCCAGGACAAACTCTCGGGTATGGAATTTGTCAAAGAATTTGTATATCTCGGATCGTTGCTATCTGATCAAGGAGGATGCGAGAAGGAAATCCAAAGAAGGACACAAATGGCGAATAATGCCATGAGCAAATTAACCCGCATATGGCAAGATCGTAGAATCTCTAATGTCACCAAGACCAGACTAGTCCGTACTTTGGTATTTTCAATATTCCTCTACGCATCGGAATCATGGACGATTAGGGCAAAAGATCGCAAGAAAATTGACACATTTGAGATGTGGTGCTGGAGAAGGATGCTTCGCATACCATGGACCGCCAAGAGGACCAATAAGTCTATACTGGCTCAACTAAAAGTTAAGGTTCGCCTCTCAACAGTGTGCTACCAACGAATCCTGGGATACTTTGGTCACATTGCTCGCCGTCAACCAGATAACCTTGACAAGTTGATAGTAGTGGGCAAGGTCGAAGGAAAACGACCCCGCGGCCGATCACCTAGCCACTGGTGTGACCAAGTGACCGCACTTACTGGTCTCTCCGTAACATCCGCCCTAAGAAAGGCCGAAAACCGGGAGAAATGGAGGAAGATTGTAAGATCTATGAAGGACTTTCATTTAGGACACGACCTTCACTAATGAAGAATCCGACAGAAGAAGAGAAGAAGAGGAATAATCTGAGAATTAAATGCTTCCTATCTGATAAATGTGTATACATTTCAAGCCAAGTTAAAAATTAAGTAACATACTTAACTCAATGTTACATGGTAATCATTTAAATTATGTTTCCGCATAAATTATTCTTTCTCCCTATCATACTTTTTACACTCTGCCAGAATATGCTCGATATCGTCCATCGTCACGAAGTGTAGTTGTTAAATGTTTGATATATCAAGCGTATAGTTGCGATACTTTATTTGGCTCGGGACGAAACCTTGGTGGAATGTCCATTTTGCGTCTCAAAGTTATATGCGCCTGTCGTTCTATTTTAAACACGATAACGCCAACTTTCCCGTTCTCGAAATGTGAATACCTTGTTGCGAAAATGTGACTAACGGAAACTGTACAAGTAACACGGCTGTCCTACCTCACACACTCTCCGCACCACCCCACTGACGACCCCCAAACCATTTCTATTCAAATTTCCATATTATCTTTTGCTATTTTTCTATAGTTGTGTAATGGTTGTTGGGGAAATGTCTAGTTATAAAAAAATTTAACATGTTTTAATCGCATTGAAATCTTAAAATGTTTTTTCTGCTTCGAAGTGGGCGACGTTGAGGCGCGAGAGTAATCTCATCAAGCGGTGTAAGACTCAATTTTTTTTTGCGCGCGTTAGTTTTATTTTTGCAATAACAGTCATACAGTCACCGCGTACTTTAGTTTTATAATATACAAGTTTTCCTGTAACATCGGTTGCGTTAACTTTAGTCTTACACCTCATTTTTATATCTTGTGTATTTTTCTGTTCCCGAGAGAAAACGGGAGTTTATTATCGTTTGTATGGTATTTAAGCTTCAATTCGTCTAAATTTTCTCAATATTGGTTCATCAGATTGAAATGTAACAGATAAACTTTCACATTTATAACATTAGATAGTAAAAATTACTTTTTTGTTTGATTTATTTTATTTTTAATTTACAGCAAACAATTTTTTTTTATTGACGAAGGAATCATTGAAACAGTACCTGTAAGCACAGAGCAGACGTGAAATTAGATTTATTGATAGTTTTAAACGTATCAGCTATAGATACCACTGATTCGGACCATTGACTACGCCTAAGCGCAAATATTTCGGACAAATTCCTATCGGCTGATACAACTCAAAGGGACTTCAAATATATAAACATATATCACAACTAAGCACAATATAAGATTCAAAACAAGATACCGAACACGTATACCTACCTAATGTAGAATTTTCAGGAACCTGACGTAATTAATTTTTTTCTCTTCATAGCATATTCATATAAATATCGTCATTATTTCTAACCTTATGTATTCCAGTATCGAAATAGTTATATATATATATATATATATATATATAAAGTTGTTAATTAAATAAATAAAGTTTATTGACAGTAACAATTTTAGATCTTACAAGATATATTGTGGAGGACTTCTTATAAGCTTAGTAAAGCCTGTGTCAGTAGACCTCACTCTTCCATCAACGTTCAACGCCAAAGCTAACTTAATTATATTATCTTTTTGTTGTATCAGTATTTTTATATATATTATAATAAATATAAAAATAAATATAAATAATATATTCATAAACAATATATATAAATATTTATGTATGTATTTATAAAATTAAAAAGTAATAGATATAAGTGTTATTCCGTAACATTACGTAAAATGGTATGTGAGATCAATCATGAATGTATGTTTGAGTGTGTGTATGTGTGTGCTAAAATCTGAAAGTTGAAAGTTCTTCCGTTTCTTCGTAACTAGATGTTTTCAGCCAAGCCGTAAAAAATCTTCTTAAAATCATAATATATTTTACGATATATGTCTAATTTTGTATTAATTGTATTGTACAATAAGGTACATTGTGCAGCAAATCGGTTTGAAGCAAATGTTGTACGTACTTTTTTATACACTAAGACATTATATTTTCGTCGCTGTATTTTATCGTTCACGATATATTTAGTTGTTTTATGTATTTTAAGAATGGAAGTTAATTGTTATTGCTTCTAATATAATATACGCTTTTCATCAAAGCTTTACTTTTCAGATATTTGCGATGTGCTTTCACAGCTTTGTTTCAGAGAGCACATTTAAATAAATACAACATTTAAATAAAAATTCCTTTCTATTTCTATTCTACACTTTGCTTCACTTTCTACTTTTGATTTATTTCCACAATCCATCATCTGATATTATTATAATACAAGCGATTTAATTTAGTAATATTCATATTATTTCTTCAAGACTATATATTTATATGTTTTATTGAAAAACCAATAATGTTTATATCAGATTATTGCAGTATTTTCTTATTACAAGTAAAAGTGCAATATTCGAGATCCAACTTTATAATCATCTTCTTTACGAAGTTGTTAGTATGCTTCTATTTAACAACTTTTCTTTGTTTCTTGAACTTCGCAAGGGGCCGTCGTAATGGTAAATTTATTCCGCTGAATAAACAATGCAATCCGTACTTGCATAGATTAATAGTTGAAATAAATCTCACAGCTCACTAGCATTATTGTATTTTCAGTAAATAACAATTATTGTAAAAAACCAAATATTGGCTACCGTTTGCGACTACATATGTATAATATTAATATTCGATAATTCTATATTCCCAGTGTCGTCTCAATCACGGAATCGATCTTATTGAATTTTAGTTTAATATAAGATAAGGACCCCCAAAATAATTATTCTACGCAAAGAAGTCTCGGATATTATTTTATATAATAAAATAGGTACAGCAACTTTATGTAATTATTTTTATTTTATATTAAGATATGTTTTGTTCTTAATTGACATTTTAAAGACAATATTTACTGGCCAATTAAAGATCTCGTTAAAAAAATAGAATTCGAAAAGTATTGGTTTATAACTAAAAAAAAATATATTGTTTAGAATAATTTTCAGTTGCTGCTAAAAACTCTAAAGAAATAATATGTCAAGGTTTGACATGGAGTTTGAAGGAAATGGGAGAAAACGGAATATCTGTCTCGAAAAGGACATAATTGACTTTTTTGGAAAAAGAGAGCAGGAGAAGCATTTAGTTTGGACAGATTCTAAATAAGGCGAAAATGAAAAAGATTACAGTAATCATACAGTAACGTAAAATGTGAGTTTCATTTACTTATACAGTTATAATACTATATAATATCAGTTTCTCATTTTCACCGACTATGATGTTGTAGAAGAAACCTTTTTGTTCGTTTCTCTTGAACTACGGATTTTATCGGAAGAAATTGTAGCCTAGGTAGACAACCTCGGGTTGCCCGTATACCATAGACCTCAATCACATTCATAGCTCGAATTAACTGAACATAAGACCTTAGTAAATGAAGTAGACGCTTACTGGTAAGTAACACAATTTTATTCACCTTTCTTATATGTTATTTTATAGTGCTAGTATTTTCCTTGGACAATCAACACACGATATTTTCCTAACTTAACGCAGAGGTACAGAACAGAGAACATAAAGCTATGCTCTCTGTTCTCTATGATAAGCACCATCTGTAGGGATGCATATCGCTCCTTTATCATATATCTATCTATATCATATAGTTCACTAACCTTGGTATTTAAAAAAATCATCTTGTATACAAAAGATGTGCAAAAGGTTTTATAATATACAAATTGAGATTTTACCTATTTGTATATGAAAAATAACTTTTTAATATATCACATGTTTTATATCGTTGTACAAATTCTAATTGATGCCGTAATAGAGTTACGAAATTAAGCGGCAAAACAAGAGTAAGAACGTACCCAGTTAACTTTCGGTTAAAATTAATGAAGATTACAAAATTCACGGCCATTGGGTTCCGCGTTTCAACGAACCTTTGACTTTAACTTGCTTGTTAGGCTAAATTGAGAGAAATAATAGCACTCATTTGTTTGGTTTAAATTAGCTACTTCAATTAATTGATGCAGCTTATTTGAAATGTTAATTTGATACATCGTTTTATAAATTGTGCGAATGTTATCAAACCACAGACCTCTACCACTGTAGACCATAACAATTATCTCCTACTAATTATCTGTTGGCCAATAACCACGTATAATCAATTGAGAGTATAGATACATATTTTGCAAGTATTGTTCTTTAAGAGCTGTGATAGCCCAGCGGTGAGACCGTGCGACTCTTTCGAGGGGAACACGAGTTCAAACCCGGACAAGCACCAATGAGTTTTTCTATTAAAACTTATGTGTCTAATCGATAATTGCAATTTATCACACGCTTTTCGGTGAAGGAAAACATCGTGAGGAAACCTGCATTTCTCTAGAGAATTCAGTTGATATGTGTAACCTACCAATCCACATTGGAGCAGCGTGGTAGGTCTTAGCTGCAACCCTTCTCTCCAGAAACGGAGAGAGGAGGCCTATTCCCAGCAGTGGGATTGTATCAAGCTGATACCTTACTACTTTACTTTTATTGTTCTTATTTGATGTCAATATCTGCTATCTAATAACCTAGACGATATAAACCTAAGTGAGTTGCCATACGAGTATAAGTATGATCTTAGCAGCGAATCCAAAACATGTTAATGATTTAGTAATAAAAGTAAAAATAAACTGTATTAAACAATATTCTTTTATCAGAATAATATTAAAATTAATGAAATAGTTTATAGAATTAAGCGTTACTTTGCGGAGATCCATAATACAAAAATAATAATAAAATTATTTTGCTATAATCCGCGATACAGTAAATAGAAAATATATATAGTGTTAAATGTATAGTGGACTATCCGTATTTTCATACCTGATACGTGCAGGATTCGAAAAACACATGCACAAACCTCCACCACTTCCGCCACAATACACAAGCACTACACACGTTCACTATCACAAACTCAACAATCGTTTCGCCCCGAAACCGAAGCATCATCAGGAGATAGACTCCACGACAAAATCGCAAAGCCTTTTGGGCTTTGAGAAACGATTGTTGAGTTTGTGATAGTGAACGTGTGTAGTGCTTGTGTATTGTGGTGGAAGTGGTGGAGTTTTGTGCATGTGTTTTTACGAATCCTGTACGTATCGGATATGAAAATACGGATAGTCCACTATAAATTTAAAACGATGTATATTTTCTATTCACTGTATCGCGGATTATAGCAAAATAATTTTATTATTACTTTTGTAATGAAATAGTTTTAAGTGATGTTCATTCTGATATATTTGTACTTTATTTATGACCTTAAACATAAGTGATTTAAGCTATAAAATATATTTTTTCTGCACGATATTTTGACGCCCAAGAAGATTGCAATAGTTGGATTATTAATTAGTGAAGTTTACATATACAAAAATGTAATTAAAAGCAGTACTCACTTTCTTCCCTTGTGGTCGGTGTAAACGATGTGATTTCTAGCAGCGGGCGTTTGTCTATTCCGTCCGAGAGAATTAGTATCCATCACCGTGTTATACTTTTGCTTGAAAAATTAGAAATATTTCATGACCAAATAAATCTATTATCAGAATAGTATTATACTATCCTACAGTAGTATGTGGGTTTTAAGTAAAGAACTGCAATATTATGAGGCAGACTTACAAACCGATCACCTTGTTTTCAACGTTATTTTTCAAACTATTCCTTATTACTGAAATACAAAATAAGGCCAAAATTATACGAAGTATAAGACAATTTGCTAAACAATGTTAAAGTCTATCAATATTTATTCGGTATTATAATTCAGGTAACTATTATTTTATAACAACTATTGTATTCCATTATAGAAAGGTTCGATCAAGTAAAGTATTAAAGGAAACATTTCGGTGCCTTGTACTAAACTAATTGTAATTACAAAATATTTGTTTTTTTTATGTTATATAACTTGTAATGTTTCAGAAAGTTTGTTCGTATACATTGAATGCACTCTGAATCTATCTAGGAATCAAAGTAGCCGCAGAATTATGCGCCAGTCGCCGCTCGGACACGCTTAACAACTTCAGATGGTCGGCTTGTTAGATCTCACTGTTCTACTCATAGTTGCAGCTTCTTAGCTGCGAAAGTTTTGCTAACTGTTGATTTCGTTCGTTAATATTGTTCCGGTTGTTAGCGAGAATATTTAGTTTCAAACTGTTATGTTATATCTTGATAGAAATTGTAGGATAATATCAGAAGTAATTTTAATACCATGTTTTCTTTCGATTTATAGCTGAACACATTGATTCCTATATTTGTTATTATTATTTTCTGAATATATTTGAATAAAACACATATGTATTGAATGAAAATTTGTTTCTGTTTGGAAATTCTTTTATGAATAGTTCAGATATATTAGATATATATAATGAAAAATTTAAAAGTCACTATCCCAAACAACTACAGATTTAATTTTGAAATTTAATTTTTGAGCTGATTGATAAATTTTGTATATTATCAATATGTGACAAAAGAAACGTAAATATTTAATTATGTTTCTTTAAACTTTATTAAAGTCACACTCTTTTGAATCTGATTCCAGGTTCAAACTTATACGAATAAGTATGGATGTTTTTAGTATTAGCTTTTGAAGATGATCATTAATGTTATATAGAATATTATTTAAGAACATATTTACGCTGACAGTAGGCGTGGCTAAAGATTGAGGCGGGCAAATTTGGATTCGTCAAGGAGGTTGTATGGAAGTTGCTGTTTATCACTCATTCTATTCAGGCGTCTGTATACTATTTAGGCTAAAATTTCTGTAAATTCAACATTATACGCCTCATCCGAAGAATAAAGTTACATTATTCTATGTTTATACATGGGACATATAACTTTATTCTATTAATTATATATAATACTAGTATGTCAAAACAGAAGGCTAATGATTTAATAAGAGATTCTACAAGTTCCATAAGTGCTTACGATCAATTATTTATTTATTACTGTTGACAAAAGTCTGAAACATAAAAATCCATAATGAAATATGCTCTAATTTTATTTTTTATTTTTTTATTTTAATTGGTTCTTTAAGACGCTTATTCATTCTTGCAACACGAGTAAAAATATTTTGTAATACTGAGCTGAATTAATAGCATTCAAATGAACAATTATACTTGAATCTCCCTGGAATAAGTCGATTTAATATATCACAGGCGTGAAAATGTTTGCTCATTTCATAAATTATATTTTGCAAGACAGTGTACAAATGGGCTTTAATTAACTTGGGGAATGCCAAGAAAACGGCAAATATGCGAAGATCGCCGCCCGCCGTGCCGCCCGCCTCGCTAACTACGATTTACATTCGCTTCCAGTTATTCATTATAAGATTAATTAACACAATTTCCATTTAATTCGGAAATAAAATTATTATTTAATAATTCACGAAAAAATATATGAGTGCTTTTAATATTTACTTTTATTTCTAGTTAAAATTTCCAAAGGCTAAATAAATATGATAATTTTTATATTTATTGCGATTTCTACCCATAAAATTGTCATTTAGGTTACAATATCACTTTGCCATTATTAAGAATAAAATAACATGTTTTTAAGAAAAACCTATTTTACATTTATCTTCCTCATTTTATTCACCTCATAAACAAAGCGATTTGAAACTATATTAAGAGTTCATAAAAACATATAACACTGGTGAAAAGTTACGGCGATGTGTTACGAGCTACGATAATCACTACGTAATAAGTTACGGTCGCGTACCGCTTACGGACTGAATAACTAATCCGCTCTACCTGAAGGCTCGTAGCCGACTGAGCACTCTGCTCCTCAACATACAATTGTCCTTGCAGTTACACACACACAAGTAAATATGAACCTTATTCCCGTGATATTAAATCTAATTTTCATTAGCGTGCACAAAAAGTATGACAGTGGAGGTTACGAAAATTTAATTCTTCCCTCGTGTACATAATGACGGATTTAGATCTGAGAGATCATGGTGAGTTTTGAATCCAGTTTTAAATGATGAATCACTGTAAAACTTTCTGTTTCAGAGCAGAAGGTTCAATTTTCAGGTAATGTTTGTTAAGGGAGGCGGTCGTAATGCTTAAGGGGTGGTGCGTATAGCGCGCGCATGCGTCTTAGATGAAATTTCTTAAACTTTAAGTCGTGTGATGCTGAAACTAATTAAAGCGTCAAAAAAATGTTGGTTTTTCCGAAAACAAAATAAACTCCCAAATTAATATATTACTAAAACACTTAAGTTAGACTTACGTAACATCCCTTCTAGTATTTTATGTTAACTAGTGAAACAAGATTTAATAAATTCATCTTATGTTTATATTTTTAAAAAATCGATACATTATAAAAAATTATAAAAGCATATGAATATAAATAATTAGCATAATAATTTTTTAGGAAAATACTGTAACCCTTTTCTGGCATATACATCTATTATTATTTGTAATCTGTGAAATATCTGAAATGTTATTTTTAAAGATTTTTCACTTCTGGTCCACACTTCCTATTATCTTTTATTTCTTATAACAAGTACTTTAAAAAACATTGGGTCAAGAATTGTAACCTTAATATAAAAAAATCGTGAAAAAATTCAACTTGGCATACAACTTATAATTTAAAAGTTAACACCACACATGCTTTGCGATTTTGTCGTGGAGTCTATCTCCTGATGATGCTTCGGTTGCGGGGCGAAACAATTGTTGAGTTTGTGATAGTGAACGTGTGTAGTGCTTGTGTATTGTGGTGGCAGGGGTGGAGGTTTGTGCATATGTTTTTACGAATCCTGCATGTAACGAGTATGAAAAAACGGATAGTCCACTATATATATATATTTTCTATTTACTGTATCGCAGATTATAGCAAAATAATTTTATTATTACTTTTGTATTATAATTTAAAGGTAAACACCATACATAGACCCCAAATTTAATATTCGAATCCAACATTCTGTTTTTAATTTAATTTCATTAACTAGAAATATACTTTTTAAAAACAAACAAGTTAAATATGAACATAATTACTATTTGTAAAAAAAGTAAAAATACTTTTTTTACAAATTTTAAAATTCGCGGAGAGATAATGCCAACATGTTTCTGAATATACCATAACCAAATAGCGTGGGAAGAATTGAGATTTAAGCAGGAAATAACTATATACCCTCCTCTGAATACTCTTTTTTTACGTGACACCGTTCATGGGTACTGACATCCACGGGGGAGGGCGGTATTGCAGTTATGCCGGACTCTTACCGGCTGAAACCTCATGTTATTATTCCACCCAAGGCAGTGCTTGGGTGTAATAGTCCAGAATTGGAGCTTACCACCCGCCCTGTACCGACAGGCGTCCCCAATTCTAGATACCGCACTGGTGGCAAGGGCATAGGAATACTGAACGCATGACATCTGTATTCTCATCACTAGAAGCCGCTCAAAGCAGCGATTCCTTGTGGGGGCCTGTACAACAAGACCCCTTACCATTACAATCGAGGCATTGAGAACACCTAATATATCGGCCATCTCGCAAGTTTTTTAATTAAAGTGCTGAAATCCCTCAGCAGCCGGAGATTCCATTAGCTTGGCAACCTAAGCATTTCGTCCCTCGAAACACACGTTTTCTAATATCACTAATAAATCAAAATTGTAATAAAAAAGTGTGGTTGGTGTGTTAAAGCTACGTACGATATTTAAATAAAGAACAGTTGTTATTGTATGCGAAGTAACATTAGTAGTTTCAATACATATAATAAATAGTTTGTAGCTTTTGAACTATGAACTGAATTCAAAATCATAAAAAAACCGAAGTTTATTATGTTAGTCTCTAACGGGTAAAACTAAATTATTAAAGCTAACTTAAAATTTAAATCAAACTAGGATTATACCCACATTTTTATCACACCAAATAATCTTTTAATGTAGCCTATATGAAATCAATCTCTCTAATAATATTTCTTATTTGCCTAATCTGAAAATTCTGATTAAGATATTTATCCCACTCCACAAACAAAACAAATCGTTAACAGATTTAAGTATTTTTAATATAATAAACAAACATATGTGATTGACGACTGGTGAATTGTAAGCAGTTATGTTTTACCACTGAGAAACTTATACATAAATTTAATTAAGAAATCAACTGAACCGTGAATTTTAGTACTAAAATATGTATTAAAGATCGACGAACGGATCATATGAGCGGGCGCCCGCGGTCTGCCTCCGTCTGCCTATGTAACTTCCAATATGAGCTTTGTTACCGCTTTGTTCTGCCATTTCTTGTGTCACTGCATTGAATCTATCGGCTGGCTTCCTTTGTGCACGGAATATTGCTCGTCTTTTGTCGAAATGAAGGTTACCTCCCCGCGAGTTGTTTCAGCAAAGAATTTCGCGATTGCAAAGTAATATTTTCCCCTTAAGAATTCCGATGTGTTTCTTTTATGTCAAAGATTACTTTACCCTCGGATTATATTGTGTTCAGAAATGATAATCTAAGTTTTGTTTTCGATATCGATGTTTCTTCAAACTTTTTCTGTTTCAATTCGAATATTTTGTCTCGGTTATAGAGAGAGAAAATATAATAATTGTAATGTATTAAAAACCGAGGTCTTCATTGGTAATAATCTAAATAACAAAAAACTCAAAAACTGATGTAGTATTAGCGTAACTACGATATTAGAAGAAAGTAATATATATTTTTGTAATTTTGATAAAGTTAATTAGTTAGAAACAGCAAGCAATTTCAAGAATTATATTATACGACTCAGACTATAGCGCCACTAATCCGAAACTAATTGTCGACCAGAAGATTATTGGACTTGAAATGGCAACCCAATGCTATTATCGTGAAAAAGGATTTCAAACTTACCTGATTACACGTGTATTAAACTGCTTTATTCCGGAACGTAATATACATTAACTTATTTCACTTAATTTATTTATTGTCAGTCTTCCTAGAGTAGGTCTCAGATTAAATCTTTAATAAGTATTGACTGATATTAAGATCTCATTATATATTTTATATAAAGTCAAATATAAAACAAGTTTATTGTGAAAAAATCTAGTAATTTCTTTTAATTAGATGTTAAAAATTAAATTTCATATTTGTACCGTAGTGACAATTTTTTTTGCCAAACTGTGGAAGTTGTCATAAAACTAGTCTCTCTTTCGAAATAAGATTGGTTCTTTGTATCTTCTATTTCAATTACCTAAATATTTAAATTAATATTTAAACATCACTTAATTATCAGAATCAAAACCTTCTCTGCATTAATTTATTACTGAACTTTAAACCATAATGTATATATATACCCTAATAACACAATTTGCGCTTAAGATAGATAATTATGATTTCACCCAACACGCGCGCCCGTAACAACTTGATAAAAGCGGGTCGTATGCGGCGCGCGTTACTTCGTTACATTACAATAGGGACACGCTCAACACACTGCCAAAAATATACCGACGTACACACAAAAAATACACAATTAAATAAATTTTACCGTTTGCACTAGCTCGTTGGCTAAATAAAAAAAGGTTAAATTGGCTGATCGTTTAATATCGTAAGGTAAATTCGTATGAGAGACTAAAGTAATAATTACGTAAGTGACGCTTGTGAGTACTGCAGTTGTTTTTACTAGCAAAGAATTTTTAATGGAAGTTAGTTCCGTTCTAAACGTTGACACAATACAACTATTATATGCTCGTATTGATCGTTTAGGTATTTAAAGTTTCGTCTTGATATGTTATTAAAAAAATATATATTGTCTTTCTTAGGCAAGTGCGGTGCGGTGCGGTGCGGTGCGGTGTCGTCTGGTCTTTCTTACTCTGTTTTTTTCAGAAAGCATTTCGAAAAAATGTTAGAATTGTTAAGACAGTTCAGTTTTTAATCAATTAAAACCCAACCTATTTTATGGGGTCTTGACAATTTGATTTACAACTAAAGCTTAATCAGTCAACCTTTAATCAGTCCTTAACTTTTCTATGTTATCCAAAGTGAATTTTTTCATTAGTGTCAAAATAAAATATTTCTTACGACTTTTCAAAATGTAATCCTGCAATTCTAGCATTATAGCGCGTTATATTGCTGTATATACTTATTTTTTTGATAAAAGATTAGAACTTGTTCTAATCTTCTTTGTCAAAAGGCATTCCTTTTGGTAGCAGTGTGATATTAATAAACTTTAATAGATTAATGTACTTTATTATTTTTTCTATCTGAATTAAATATTGAATATTGTCAAGCATTTGTCAAGCGACTGACCCGTGTGTCACCGCACTGCATCGTGCTCGACCGGCTACTAATTAACACCGGATTACCGAACAGTACCGTGTCCGGCTATTTGCTGTTTACAACTGAATCCAAAGACAAAGCAAATATAGTACGCTGCTTCAATGTTGAGTAACATGAACTATAATGTTAGTATCGGACGGAATAGTTCCACTAAAAACTAAAAAAAAGAAGAAACAAAATCAGTATAAAAATTAAACTATGATGAACATTATACTCGTTGCTACAAACTAACCATGCAAAAAATATTAAATAGAGACTACACTGTGTGTTTATTAGTCACTTAATAAATATGTGTTTTATTAATTAATGTTTTTTTCGTGGGACTGAATCAAAAAAACCAAACTGCTGACAGTCAAACATAGGCACACTATTAAACATATAACAGAATTCTAAATATCAGTTTGATACAAAAGTATACATCGCGATACATCGCGGATTATAGCAAAATAATTTTATTATTACTTTTGTATTATGGATTTCCGCAAAGTAACGCCTAATTCTATAAATTATTTATTAGTTTGATGTTAGTTTTGTGGTTTCAAACCAATAAATATAACTATATATAGGCACACCTTTGGTATATATATATAGTTAGATAGATATATTTGATGCCATATTAAATAATACTTAACGTCAGTCATGCAGAATATATTAAGAATGAGTCTAGTTGAGTATTCTGTGCGATAGTCGTAACATCTGCCCGCCAATAACAGAAAAAGCAAGTCCTTAGGGCACCGCTTTAGCTTTTCAATTTCCCTTTCGGAATTATTCGTACTAATCGAATACGACCGCCGGGGTCTAGGGACACGATCAGGATGATTCATTCATGAGGCTAATGTCGCAGTTTAAATCGAGAACTTGGTCTATTATGGGGACGTTACCTTTTTCGGTACATAAATCTTACACTATCGGTATAGTGTTCGTGTCCAAAAATTCATATTTGCATACCTTTTATTTTGTAATATTCCTTTTAATAACCTTTTAGAATTACCTTTTAATAATATGAATCAATGAAACATTTTAGTGAGCTCTAGGAATTGATCTCACCTTAAAAACATTAAGTCGAAATCTATTTTGTTTAGTTGTAAATCAGGCACCTGTATGAATTATGTCTGTTTTGCAAGCATCGACAGCAACTCAAAACAATTTTTGATCAATACCTTCTTAGTCTAACAGTAAACCTGATTTGACATCCTTATTGATTCTAGTGGGAATTAAAACAACTGATAATTGAAGATGCAAGGAAAAACACATTCTTGAGCATTTTTATCTATTATCATGAAGTGAACTAGCATAAAGATTAATACTGACTCTCAAAGTAATTTCCAATCCGGGCTTAGATGTGCCTGTGATTATTTAATAAAGTTTTTATCGCCTTTCTCTTAGTAAGAACCACAAGGGGCTCATGCCACCATTCTCACGTAACATCTACACAGATGATGGATTTGAGAAGACACTACCGTCTTCAGGAAGTTTTCCGTGATTTCATCAAATAATTTATAGAATTAGGCGTTACTTTGCGGAGATCTATAATACAAAAGTAATAATAAAATTATTTTGCTATATCGTGTATCGCGGATTATAGCAAAATAATTTTATTATTACTTGTGATTTGATCATCTTGTTCCCTTGTCGTTCGTAAGGTGTTTAAGCTTTATAATAATCTCATATAGAATAACAAAACAATTTATTTTCCTTCAAATTAAGATTGTAAGATTATAGCAAAAAACTCAAATGTGGAATGCTTTTATTTACACTCGAGAGTGAAGGCGAAAGTGCAAATGACGAGTTGCTAGCTACTAGGTACTGTCGTCATTAATGAGCCTGAGTAAGCCAACAGCCGCGCAAAATTAAACTCCTGGGCCTGCGGCTTGTAATCGTTACTTCACTTTTAATTATTACGTGCTGAATGGAAATACAACATAAAATATTATCATTTAAGGCTAGACGTTAATATTTTATGAAACAATGTTTAATGTAACGTTTTCTGTTGTAGTTGTGTTGCATTGTCAAGGGTTATTTCTCGTTATTAAAGGTGGTGGTTATTAACGTAATGTGTTGGATATGTTTGATGTTTTGTCAATTTCATTGACAGTGAGAATTACAAAAATTATAATAGTCTGACCAATTTCTTTGTGGATGCTTAACTTTCTTTTCACAGTTTTCAGTTTTTATCTAATAGCAGCTGATTAACTAGGAATAAAGTTAAAATTATGAAATGATGAATTGATACACTATAATAATTTTACATTTTTCCATGCATAAATTAGCATCGGCTTATATCACATTCAAAATTGGTGTTTTTAGGTCATACTGCAACAGTTAAAACGTTAATACTCACTATAGGTCTGATCTTATTCTGTTTATGTAGAAGTACTAAAGCAGAACGTCAGCAGTAACGAAGCAGAAGTTTCTTTTGTATTTTTGGTAATCTTATCATTAGCGATCAAATTTATGCTTCTGTTCTTAAGACTTAATTGTAGCTTGTGTAACAGATCACCCAAGTCAAAGTAATACCTTTCCAAAAGAATTGAATTGTCAGCATACTTACTACTATAAACGTGATGTTATCACGATTTGTAGTCCTTTATCTTTAGATAGATAGTTCAAAAATAATCAATTGTAAATCAAAAGTATACGTAAATACAATAAAAATCAGTTAACTGTAAAGGTGGCCTTTCGCTATGGAGCGCGGAAAAGAAAATTCGTGGTTAAAGATGTCATGTCATACATAAAACGTCAATGGTGATGCCAATTATTGTAATTTATTATATTAGTTAAGTTAGTGAATAAAGTTGTACTTTTATTGTTTCCTTCGATTATGAATCTCATATATTCATCATATTTTTGAACAATTCTCCATATATAAAGCTATTGTTTAGTGTTCGAGGGTGGAGGCGCAAATGACGAGGCGCGAGGTATTGTCGCCATTAATGAGCCGGAGCGAACGGACAGCCGCGCGGAAGAGGAAAATTAAACTCCTGGGCCCGCGGCTTATGTTCATTACTCCGCACCCGATTATTGTGGCGTTATTTGCGAATGCAACGTAAAATATCATCATTGAGTCGCATGTAGTGAATTTGCCAAGGTATATTATAAAAAAAAATATTATAATGTGATTATCGAACATAATGTTGCTTTAAGTATTATTGTAAACATAAGTATTAAATGTCACACAAATAATATGACTCGATACTAATAATAATATATTATGAAGACGAAAGTTTTTCTATGCCGTGTGGTATCCGGCTGCATAGAATAGACGAACCTCATTTCTTACCGAGGTGTCGTAAAAGGCGACTAAGGTAAGTTGACGTTAGGCAGGCGGCCGCTCGTAAAATACGTAGCCAAATCATGTGACAACATGTTTGTAACATGTTGTGCCGACCCCACTTAGAGTGGGAGAAGGGCGGAATGATGATGATGGTGAATACGAAAGTTTTTCTGTCTGTTTCGCTTTCACAACAAATCCACTGGACCAATATTGTTGAAATTTAGCACAATTGAATCTTACATGTGCTTGCTTCCCATTTTTCTTTCGAGAACAGGGAAAACAAATTGAATTATTACGGGTAGTTAAACGCCAAGTTCGTTCGGATGATGTTGCGGGTACACTTACATAATATTGAGTGTCACTAAATAAATGTTTTTATTTGTTCGAAACAAAATCATAATTAATAAATCTTAAGTATAAAACTCGATGTACCAGTGGCTTTACCCACGTGTAAATCAGCGTGAAAAAATCACAATTTATTTCTAGAACTCAAATTGTAATCATAAAAATAGTTATTGTGAATTAACCATAAGAGATAGAAAAATGCTACTGACTTTTTTTGTAGTATTTTATAGATCTACAATTCTTTAGTACATAACTTTAGCGTATCTCTGCTGGTTTACGCAGCGCATGCGACTAAAGCTTCCAGCAAACAAGTTTTTTAACAACTGCGCGATCTCTTAAAGATAATTTACATGATACCGATATGTACTATTTACTTAAACCATCCGGAAGTGTTGCACTATCTTTTGGTGAAAACCGTACAAAAACCCGTTCAGTAAATTTTGAGAAAATCGATTACATACTTTTTGGAACTTTGTTTTATAATAAGTATAGATTCTCGTGTCTCAATGTTAGTTACCATACTCCGAAACGATTTTATGAAATTTTATATGCATATTCAAGTAGGTCTCAGAATCGGATACTATCTATTTTCATACCCTAACACTATATTTTTTTATAATATACACTAGAAATTTCCTAGAAATAACTTATATTGCAAAACAAACTTTACTGGGTCAGCTAGTAATGTTATAATATTGAAAAGAATGGCAACATGGGTGTATATTTGTACAATTAATAAGATTTTAGGAAAAAATATACTTACATTATTTTTTTAATTTACACATACTTTAATTTTTTAATACACAACAATCAAATGTTAGGAGCTCAAATATGATAACTAAAACAATTGATGGTATAAAAAAAGTGTAAAAAATTATGTCTAAATTATCAAAGTACAGTGTGGTTTAAATTTTACTCTACATAACAAGGGTAACGACTCAGTTACAAACTTTCTTCTTTTATGCATTAGTGATATCCTGTATGATGTTTTTGTTTTGCTCTATCACACTTGTTTTTAATTTTACGGCATATTCCGATAGAAATTTAGTCCAGGGGGCATTGCTAAGATTTCAATTTCCTTTCCGGAATTACTTGCTCTAATCGAACACGCGTCACGGGACCGGGGAGGAGCTGCCGCAAATTAAGTGCTCCCTTTTGCGTACAAATGTTTAAAATCTACTATTTAGAAACGATCTTAATGTACATGTAAATAAATTATGTGTTTCAATTATCTATAAGCCTTTGCTATCGATCGATTATTTCTCACGCTTACCCTTAATTCAATAGAATATTTAGTTAATTTATAGAATTAGGCGTTACGTTAAATCCGAAGAGAGGGGGAGGATACCATTACCTTGGAATCAGGTCATCTTATGTACTTCAGAGAGGGAGACAAACAGTCCCAAGGCGGCATCGGGTTCTTGGTTCATAAGACTCTCTCAGACAACGTCTTGGAAATCGCCAGTGTGTCGACAAGGGTAGCGTACCTTGTGATCAGATTAACCAAGAGATATAATCTCAAGGTTATCCAAGTGTACGCACCGACCTCGTCATACTCGGACGATGAAGTAGAAGAAATGTTTGAAGACATTTCAAAGGCCTTACATACCACCCAAAAGGCCCACTTCAACTTTGTCATGGGAGACTTTAACGCAAAAGTGGGAGTACACATTAGCGGCGAAACGGTAGTAGGACCACACGGTTTTGGAACCAGAAATCATAGGGGACAAATGCTCGTCAACTTTCTGGAGAAAGAGGGGCTGTACTGTATGAACACTTTCTTCAAGAAACAGCCCCAACGCAAGTGGACATGGAAAAGCCCCGATACTGTGACAAAAAATGAGATAGACTTCATAATGACAGACAAAAAGCGTATATTTAGAGACGTCTCCGTGATCGCTAGGTTTAACACTGGAAGTGATCACCGACTTGTACGAGGCACTCTAAATATCGAATGCAAGCTAGAACGCGCCCGTCTTATGAGGTCTACGCTCCGGCCAAACTTGCTCCAAACCGTGACTGGATCTGAAACGTTCCAGATAAAACTGAAGAACCGGTTCGCTGGCTTGGAAACCACAATTGACGTTGACATCGACCAAGAACTCGACCAAGTGGTGGAAATCCTTCGGGACGAGGGGACAAGGTTCTGTCAGACGCGAAGTACCGGTAAGAAGTCTAAACTTTCGCAAGAGACTTTGCAATTAATACAGAAGCGACGAGATAATCCTTCAGGCACTTCGTCAGATATAAATAAAAAAATCTCTAGGCTTGTAAGACGCGACCTCCGAAGCTACAATGCAAATACAATAAAAAAAGCCATTGAGCAAAATCGGGGGTCGAAAGTCTTTTTCCAACATCTTGGCCGCAGCCATCTGACGAAGCTGACCACATCAAATGGAAAAGTCGTCACTTCCAAAGCAGAGATTCTTGCGGAAGTTCAGGACTTCTACGGGAAATTATATACATCAGAAGCGTCTCGTCCCTCACCCGACCCAGAGGATCGTAGAGCCACCTTAACCCGCCATTTCACAGAGGAGCTGCCAGAAATTAGCCAAGACGAAATTGTGCTGGCTCTGGAGCAGCTTAAGAACGGAAAAGCCCCCGGAGAAGACGGAATTACAACAGAGCTGATAAAAGCAAGCGGAAAGCCTTTGCTAGAGAGGCTCCGACGCATATTCAATTCTGTCCTCTTTTCGGGGAGAACTCCTAAGGCGTGGAGCAGAGGTTCTGTCATGTTGTTCTTTAAGAAAGGAGACAAAACTCTCTTAAAGAACTACCGACCTATTTCCCTCTTAAGCCATGTCTATAAGCTGTTTTCCAGAGTCATCACAAATCGCCTCGCGCGGAGACTCGATGACTTTCAGCCCCCGGAACAGGCCGGATTTCGAGGAGGATACGGCACCATAGACCACATTTTCACAGTGAGGCAGATTATACAAAAGACCCACGAGTATAATCAGCCCCTGTGCTTAGCTTTCGTGGACTATGAGAAAGCCTTCGACTCCATTGAAACCTGGTCTGTTCTAGAGTCCTTGCAACGGTGCCAAATTGATTGGCGATACATCCAAGTGTTGAGGGGTTTGTATGATGCTGCAATTATGACGGTCCAAGTACAGAATCAGCAGTCTGGACCTATCCACCTGCATCGAGGAGTGAGACAAGGGGACGTTATTTCCCCCAAATTGTTCTCTAATGCTTTGGAGGATACGTTCAAGACGCTGCACTGGAAAGGTCGAGGTATAAACATAAATGGCGAGTACCTCTCACACTTGAGATTTGCAGATGACATAGTCGTCATGGCTGAGACCGTGCAGGACTTACAATATATGCTGACCAGCCTGGCTGAGTCTTCTTCTCGCATCGGTCTCCGGATGAACTTGGATAAAACTAAAATAATGTTCAATGAGCATGTCATTCCGGAACCGATCACCCTTCATGGAGTTTCTCTCGAAGTTGTTCAGGAGTGTGTCTACCTGGGACAAGTCTTGCAGCTCGGTAGAAACAACTTCGAGAAAGAGGCTCGTAGAAGAATACAGCTTGGCTGGTCTGCATATAGGAAGTTACACCGAGTCTTTTCGTCGTCAATACCACAAAGCCTGAAAACAAAGGTATTTAACGAGTGTGTACTACCTGTGTTGACATACGGGGCTGAGACGTGGACACTGACAATGCGACTGGTCCACCAATTTAAAGTTGCTCAGCGAGCTATGGAGAGGGCTATGCTCGGAGTTTCTCTGAAGGATCGTATTCGAAACGAAGTGATCCGACAGAGAACTAAAGTAATCGACATAGCCCAAAGGCTTAGCAAGCTTAAGTGGCAGTGGGCTGGTCACATCTGTCGCAGAACCGACGACCGCTGGGGTAGACGTGTTCTGGAGTGGAGACCGCGCCTTGGCAAACGCAGTGTAGGACGCCCTCCGGCTAGGTGGAGTGACGACATCCGCAAAGTGGCTGGCATCTGTTGGCAACGACGAGCTGAAGACCGAGCTCAGTGGCGTGCAATAGGAGAGACCTATGTCCAGCAGTGGACGGATACAGGTTGACATGAGGCGTTACTTTGCGGAGATCCATAATACAAAAGTAATAATAAAATTATTTTGCTATAATCCGCGATACAGTAAATAGAAAATATATATAGTGCTAAATGTATAGTGGACTATACGTTTTTTCATACCCGTTACATGCAGAATTCGTAAAAACATATGCACAAACCTCCACCACTTCCACCACAATACACAAGCACTACACAGGTTCACTATCACAAACTCAACAATCGTTTCGCTCCGCAACCGAAGCATCATCAGGAGATAGACTCCACGATAAAATCGCAAAGCGAAGCGTTATGCGAACAAGCGTTGTTATATACTTTACTATTATAGGCATGTAGATGACATAATTATATGCTGGACGGGTACGGATAGACAACTTGATACTTTTATTAATAATATAAACTCCTTACATCCCAAAATTAGTTTCAAATTAGAATCAGAGCAGAATAACTCGCTAAATTTTCTTGACCTTACTATTACACGGTCTAACAACGAACATACGTTTGAGATCTTTCGCAAACCAACCTACACGGATACGATCATACCAGCTTCTTCATTTCACCCCTGGCAACACAAACTTGCTGCCTTTCATAGTCATATACACAGACTTTTATCTGTCCCTCTTTCGGAAAAGAATTTTGACAATGAGCTGCAAATAATCAAGCAGATGGCGCATTCCAATGGCTACGATGAGCAATTAGTACAAAATATTTGAAAAAAACAAACAGAAGTTGCAATTGGCAAAACACTTCTATGCGGTGCCACATAACAAAGATAATAAGTACAAAGCCAGTTTGACCTATTTTGGAACATTGTCAGGACGAATTTTAGCTATATTTAAAACAAAGTCAAATATAAAATTAGGTTTTAAAAGTAATAACTCTTTAATTAAGATATTATGCAATAATAAAGATAAATTAGAAAGCCCGAAAAAGAGTGGTGTTTACAAAATAAAATGTCCTGAATGCAATGATACATATGTGGGTCAGACTGGTCGTAACTTCGAAACCCGTTTTAAAGAACATATGGCCGCTTTCAGGAATAATAAGCCACTAAATTCACATTTCGCGAAACATTTGTTAGAAAGCGGTCATAAAGTTCCTAATGACCATTGTTTCGAAATACTGCACACCTGTGAAAAAAGCTTAAAATTGAATATTTTGGAACAATTAGAAATCATTAAGCATAACAATGGCACCCTCATTAACGATCAGATAAATGTTTCAAGTTCAAGCTTGTTGCACGTATTCAGAGGTAAAGGTGGGGATGAACCGATTACTATATAACAATGCTTGTTCGCATAACGCTTCGCTTTGCGATTTTGTCGTGGAGTCTATCTCCTAATGATGTTTCGGTTGCGGGGCGAAACGATTGTTGATTTTGTGATAGTGAACCTGTGTAGTGCTTGTGTATTGTGGTGGAAGTGGTGGAGGTTTGTGCATATGTTTTTACGAATCCTGCATGTAACGGGTATGAAAAAACGTATAGTCCACTATACATTTAGCACTATATATATTTTCTATCTACTGTATCGCGAATTATAGCAAAATAATTTTATTATTACTTTTGTAGAATATGTAGTAATGACTAGTCTGTGGCCGCGGCTTGTTCCAAGTAGTTTTTGGTACCAAGATAAAAAAGGTCCAAGCTCTAATTGGCTCTTTAAATATCTCGAAAATGACATAGATCTATTGCTGTGTTTTGACATAAAATAAGGATGTATTTATAATATTAGTATGGGTATGAAATACGTGTCTAAAAGCCATATATTTAACTAGTTGTGCTTGCGTAAAAAAGCTTATAGTTATGTAAGTTGCTGTACATACTCCTCTGTCTTCCAGTGGTAGTCTCATTAAAATCGATTGAGCCGTTACTTAAATCTTCCTCAAGAATAACACCATCTTTTAATTAAAACCGTACAAAAATCTGTTCTGTAGATTTTGAGAAAACCTATCAAACTGTGTATAAAACATACACAGACAGATTTGCGGACTTTGTTTTATATTATGTATAGATGACAGCGATTATTCAAAGGAGTTTCCTGGTATTTATATTAATTATAATTTTATTTCAATATTTGACACTAAATGCTGAAGTTGATGCCTGACTTTTATATTTTGTAGTCTTCGATCACTTCTTTAAACCTTGCCTAAGGCTAAGGAATGATCAAATATTGTGCCTGAAACTTGACTTTTGAAAGACACACATTCTATATGTAATTTATAGAATTAGGCGTAACTTTGTAGAGGTCCATAATATAAAAGTACTGTTAATATTATTTTGGTGTAATCCGCAATGTAATCGCGGATTATACCTAGCTGATGTTATCTATATTAAACCTGGCAAATTAATATTTTTTTAACTTTTTTATTCTACAAATATAAAAAAGTACTGAAGCTTCTATGTATAAGAATACATTTTAATAATGTTAACCACACATCGTATTGACAACGTATCGTATATGTTTTATTTCAATTGGTGCTCTTAAAATTATTCATTTGGGTAAGTATCATATTTTTATTTTCTTTTATTTTTATTTTTATATTAAGTCTAAATGTCATACAACCTAATCAATAATCGTTAGTGTAGGACAATGAAAAATTTGTTTTAAAGTTACAACATCGAATTTAATAAACACGTCGCCGTTCAGGTAATAGAGTCGAAATAAGTTTTTATGCATGGAAAAGTCAGTAAGTTATAGCAGCGCGGGTGTAGGCGTGCGACAGGCGGCTGCTGATTGTAAAGCGCTCACAGACGGAGCCTATTCGATTTCACGGCTCGCCGCGCTCGATATTTATTGTCATCGGTGCATTTGTACGACACGGCGCCTACTGAACCGCGCCAAAAAATCTCCATTTCCGAATTCGGACGAGAACATTCCGACAGACCCTCCATACCGATCGAGTTTCGGAAAAAATGTCCCAGGTAAAACCGACAAAAACGTGTTGTCAACGCGGCGTTAACAATCGCTTCGTGAATATGTTTGGATGTAGACACACGTCAACTTGTCTCGTTAGTAAAAAGTCATGGCGCCTTACGATTTATCACCTGCACCCGACAGGGCCCGCGGAGGTATGCTCGCTCTCTAAACTGACGCAAATCACGATTAAAATGAAAATGTTTGGAAATTTTTCTTGGTACAATAGAACCGTTATAGCCGCAACAAAAAGCGAACGATATAACAAATACAATAATTCTAATAATTCAATTTCATTGATCAGTCCTATTTTTAAGCACGGATGGAAAAATAAAAATGATCACAAAATTAGTGTCAATAAAAAACTGTGTTGTGGTGGCGGTGGTGGAGGTTTGTACATATGTTTTTACGAATCGTGCATGTATCGGGTATGTAAAAACGGATAGTCCACTATACATTTTGCACTATATATATTTTATATTTAAATAATTTATAGAATTAGGCGTTACTTTGCGATTTTGTCGTGGAGTCTATCTCCTGATGATACTTCGGTTGCGGGGCGAAACGAATGTTGAGTTTGTGATAGTGAACGTGTGTAGTGCTTGTGTATTGTGGTGGAAGTGGTGGAGGTTTGTGCATATGTTTTTACGGCTCGAGCATGTAACGGGTATGAAAAAAACGTATAGTCCACTATACATTTAGCACTATATATATTTTCTATTTACTGTATCGCGGATTATAGCAAAATAATTTCATTATTACTTTTGTATTTTCTATTTACTTTATCGCGACTTATAGCAAAATAATTTTATTGTTACTTTTGTATTATGGATCTCCGTAAAGTAACGCCTAATTTTATAAATTAGTTTCAATACGACGGTTCAAAAACACTTCTATACAAGTTTACGTGAATAATGAATAATTTAAATTCGAATTTGAATCAAAACAGAGGCCTTGCGACTTCATTATAAGATCTCTTTATTCGTATAAGTAAAAAAAATTATGTAAATTTGCCTAACAGTATCTAATCATGAGTTAAATTTTTAAAAGTTGTAATAGTTAAAAAGAAATTCTTACTCTAACATTGGAATATCACGAAACCATATATAAACCTAAGAAGTATTTATATGTCGCTAACAAGCTCATCTGTTTATCTCATTAGATACACTTTGCTTAAACTTGAGCATTCCCTTTATCAGTGACCAACCGTATAAATGTTAAATGTGTTAGAGTACTAAATAGACTGTATTTGTTAAAATGGACGCTAATCGAAATCCTATTTAATGAAATATAAATAGCACTGAGGTAGTTATTTCAACAAAGCTTTAAAAACATAACTATTCATATCTATAATACTTGATATAATCTAGATTCAATGTTTTTGAATTGTTATTTTAATCGCGAAGTTTTCTTACATATTTTAGGCTAATAAGTTAATCTCACTTCAAGAGAAATAATAAAATAATATTGCTATAATCCACCATAAATAATCTTGCTTATTAATTTTGTATTATTTTTCTCCGTAAAGCAATCTCTAATTCTATAAATTATTTAACCCCACTTCGCAAATATTGCTTGCAGATCTTAGCCTTATTTATATTGCATATATTTACTATCTTACCAGCAATTAATTAATCTTAATTTTCTCTTAAATGTTCAGCCATCATGCTTCAAAGAAAGTCAAAAATATTTCTATATATAAAAGAGCTTAATGCCGTTAGAAATGTAAGCTATGATTTAAAATCGAGGTAACGTTATAGAAAACTTGAAATAGGTACTAAACATGATTCATTATTTCTCACGAGCGGTTGAAAATTGAAAATGAATTTGATTTGTCAAATTATATACAACTTTTTAAATATATACCCCATATACTTAATTTAGCTTTGGTTAATATGAGATTTGGTAGATATTACAATGCAAAAATGATTTTTACATCATTTGCAGTATAACAGTTTTCCGCCGTGTGGTATCCGGCTAAGTAGAATAGACCACCCTTTTTCTTATCGAGGGGTCTTAAAAAACGACTGAGGTAAGAGGCAGGCGGCCGGTCGTAAAATACGTAGCCAAATCATGTAATAACATGTTTCTAACATGTTGTGCCAACCCCCAGAGTGGGATAAGGGTACGGGGATGATGAAGATTGCAGTATAACAGTTTTCAGTACACAATTACATTATCTTAATTTTGTATTTAGTGTTTTGAACGTACGATCGATCGTCGTAATAAAACGTCTAAAATAGTTAATGCAGCTTAAAACTGTGATACAATAATTCCAAAGTCTTTTTCGACTATATGATAAAATATTACAATGAAAAGGGAATAGGGATAGGTAACACAAGAAGGCAACTTCCATTGGGAGCATTGGGATTAGCTGGATCTTTTAAAATTGCGGGTAAACATCCGCTCGTTCCTCCGGGACGCCGATAAGGTGTGCTAGTATTTGTAACTTCAAAATTGTATTTAATCCCATATAGACTGACTTTACTCGTAAATATATAATAGTCAATGTTAATGTATGGTCCTAATAAATAAATAAATATATGGGACATTTACACACACGGTCGTCCGTCCCCAAAGTAAGTAACTTAATACTTGTGTTATATGTGACGGCAACTGGTAGATATAGTACATATATAATGTTAAATACATACTTAAATACAAACATACACCCAGGCTCGAAGAACCAACAAATTGTTTATAGAAAATGTTAGCACTCAGCGGGAATCGAATTTATATATTTAAAGTTATAAATCACTTTATACCCGGAACTGAGAATTTGAAAAAGGGATAAATTCATGTAAACATTTCAATTCTTCAAGACCTGCGTGAGGTCTTAGTAATAAAAAAGGAGCTTAAATAGAGATTAACCGCAAGTGCCAATCCTTCGTACTTAAATAAAATTCACTTGTTTTAAAAAGTTTACTGTATATGCAGTTTACTAGTCCAATGACTTGTAACCAATTTGACAAAATTTATATACAATCTAAAAATTTTATCAATCACAGTAAATATATATCTGAAGAACAATATGGCCATTTAAAATACTTTATTTGCACTCTGTACTTTGTCGCAGTCATGTTTACAACCCGATTTCTCTCCTCTACCAAGATTCTAAACTAACTGAACCCTACTGCAACTATATATTTGTTTAGAGCTATGTGTATGCTATATCTAGTACAAAGGACAGTCCAAAATGGTTAAAACCGTAGGACTAACCGCTATAGCGTCTTTATGGCAATTTAGATTAAAATGAGCAATCGTCTTTTGATACTACCCGTCGCGAAAGAATGATCGTATAAACGCCAAAGGTTGCTGAGCCTGCCCTTTACGGATCCAAGGACTCGAGGCGATTCAAGGCTGCTGTCAGAAATAGTGCGATAGCTGCTCACTATCCTAATCAATATGATGCTCTGCACTAGATGAAATATGTTCAAGAATAATTTTCGAACATCGTTAATATAAATAAGTTTTGTTTATTTTGTTTGTAATCGTTTTATAGTAAGATATATTTTGTGCTAAACAAAATCGCGGAAGAAACTTAAAAACACGCTACAGGAAACAGCAGCTTGTGCAACATGTTTTGATGTTCGTTCGGCGTCAAAGTGAATCCTTTCATGTTATAATTTTAGTATTTTGATACAGACATCCAATATATAAACTAAAGTAGCAATTAATATAATAATAATGTTTTATACAAATTTAATGTTGTAAAAATGTTTTAAGAATTTTACTTTCAGTATTAATTTACTGCGATCAAAAAGTCAATCAAAATTAATTAAATTACAATGGTCCGCCAAATTTCTTAATCAAGTTCAATAATGAAATATTGGATATTAAATTATGTTATCCCCTTATTAGCATTTAGGCTGCTATGGCTGAAGAAACCTTGGCGGTCCCTCGCTATGTAACCTGGACAGTTGGAAATTTATTATGATAATTTCTTTCTTCTCTTTCTCACACATCCTTCCTACTCCCTCACTCACCATTGCGTTTCGTTCTTTAACAATAGAATTTTATAACTTTTTATATAATAACAAATAATAAATATTTTGTTCCCTAACATATACTTTCTTAAGATTTCAAAGTGTGAAGTCCACACATATATGGTGTTATTTCTTTTTATAATGTATCTTGTATCTATATTAACTTTCTACAAATTGTGATATTGGTTCCCTGTGATAAGACTAACAAACTGAAGAAGTAACTCAAAAAGCGGGTCTAAGTTGCGTTAAATAGCCCTCCTTCCTGTTCTCAAAATCAAACATCTGAATTAACGATAGTTTTTTAACTTAAAATGATTAACAATAATATCATACGTTGAACTCAATTGTAATACAAAAGTAATAATAAAATTATTTTGCTATAATCCGTGATACAGTTAATAGAAAATATATATAGTGTTAAATGTATAGTGGACTATCCATCATCATCAGGAGATAGATTCCACGACACTTTGTGGTTTTGTCGTGGAGTCTATCTCCTGATGATGCTTTGGTTGCGGAGCGAAACGATTGTTGAGTTTGTGATAGTGAACGTGTGTAGTGCTTGTGTATTGTGGTGGAAGTGTTAGAGGTTTGTGCATGTGTTTTTACGAATCCTGCACGTATCGGGTATGAAAATATGGATAGTCCACTATACATTAAACACTATATATATATTTTCTATTAACTGTATCGCGGATTATAGCAAAATAATTTTATTATTACTTTTATATTATGGATCTCCGCAAAGTAACGCCTAATTCTATAAATTATTCAATTGTAATAATAAAGAATTATAGCGATAAATAAATCGTGTTTTTAACAATTAATAACATCTGTTAAATGAAGTAACCAACTCAAAGTAGGAATTAAAATATTGAAGAGACGTGTGGAAACGGTGCTTTAATATGTTTCTTCTGTGACAAACAACTTATTCCAAGGACTAAAATAACAAGGGTTTCTTGTAATATCGCACAATAACACTTAAGTTTTCAGGGATGTTATTACTTATGGTCAGAAAATCTAATCATTCCATTTTAAAAGAATACGATATATAAAAAATTGCAGTTGTAAATGATAATAATCATTTTTGAAACAGAAAAATTTTTAGTTAAAAAAGTTTACTAAAATAAATCAAATTTCAGTAAAGCAGTGCAAATTATCAGGTATCATCACAATTTAATAGAAGATATTGCAACAATATTTATAAGAAATGGTAAATCATTATATTTCTATATATATACTTCACACTTTATAAAAATCCTGTTAAGTTTTGCAGCTGCCAGACCAAAGGCAATGCCGTTACGTGTCGGTAAATGTGAACAAAGCCTTTGACACCTTTTACCGCATACATTTTCAGCGAGGCACTTCAATCGCAGTTTACACGCATTCGCGACCGACATCGAAATATAAGCGCTTTCTGTACGTATGTCTATTCTTGTACGCGATAATTAAAATAAATTTATAATACACCTGGTTTAGACCGTGTTCCATGTATTATGTCTATCGTTCACTTAATCGAGACATCTTAAAAAAAACTTTTACATATTTTTAAATAAATAAGCTTTTTTTATTTAAAATTTTATTTTTTAGGGTCAGTATCAATTAAACCACTAATCAGACAGCCGTGAGTTAATTTATTCACAAACGAAGAAGTTATAATATAGAAATAAATCATAATAAAAAATTGTCTTACCTTCTTTAAATAATTTATAGAATTAGGCGTTACTTTGCGGAGATCCATAATACAAAAGTAATAATAAAATTATTTTGCTATAATCCGCGATACAATGTACGGGTATGAAAAAACGGATAGTCCACTATATATATATATTTTCTATTTACTGTATCGCGGATTATAGCAAAATAATTTTATTATTACTTTTGTCTTACCTTCATCATTCAATGCTTCGTAATTAAATCATTTTTTCATAATTAAATCAATCAGCAATATTGAATTATATTATCGTTCAATTAAAATTAGGGGTGATTTTATGGCGGTTACGAACGTAGCCGCTTTGGGCAATAAAACCTCTCGTTCCTTATCCGTCACTCAGCCCTTAGAGATTTCTTCTAGGGGAATAATTTACGTTGATCGTCTAGAAGGGGGAGCGAAACTGCGTCACAGAAACTTTAAGCTTTCATTCAGGATGGTCGAGATTCGCGGCGTCCCAACTTTCCGTAATAAATTTCAATAGCGCATTGAGAAAATCTCGATCTTAATTATCAAAGTTAAATCTCTTAATAAAAATTATAACCTACATATTTGACAATTAAAGACTAAAGACTACATAATACTTCATTTATAAATTTTACAAGATTATAGCCATTAGTTGTTAGCCATATTTAATTTAAATCTACAGGTATGTCAATAATATAATTCTTCGTGTATATAGAATAAATCTGGATAGTAAGAAACAATATTGTCGGTTAAATGCCGGTTTCTTGCAAACGGAAACGTTGGACATAAAAATATGTTTTCTATAAGTTTTTAGATTTTTTAAAAATCAATATAAATATTTTTTTGTACCGAAGAATCTGGAAAGATGAAATGTTACGTAATTATTATCATGGAGCCATTATTATCCGATCTTTTTTTATAAATATATGGACACTTACACACAGGTTGTCCATCCCCAAAGTAAGTAACTCAATACTTGTGTTATGGCTGATGGACGGACAACTGTTAAATAAACTAAATATATAATTTTAAATACATACTTAAATACATATATACACCCAGGCCCAACAAATTGTTTATAAAAAATGTTGGCCCTCGGCGGGAATCGAACCCGCGAATACAGGGTCGCTACCCACAACGCCAACGGGCAAGTCAATCTTTGGACACAAACATTAAAAGTACTTATTGCCAATGATGAAATATGAATTCGAAACCTAAATGCCAAGTATAGACGTCATTAAAAAAGTTCTATTCGCTTGCACTCTCACCTAGAGAAAGTCTCTTGAAGAGACCTCATTCATCTACCAGTGGACCTCCATCGAATGAAGAAGAAGTAGATGGCCTTTTTTAAGCAAATTTAATTAATTTTTCTTTCTTGATTCCTTGCGTGTAATAAAAATATAACACACTTCTGTATTGCTCGTAGGAAAATATTGTGTAGCAAGTACCTATAAAAGATAACAGAAACCGAATGATTGTAAGTTTGCGGAGGAAGTATTTAGCATTCCGACAGGCCGCTGCCCGGGCACAACTTGTTAGGAAAAGGACGGCGACTCCCGGGCGATACGTTACGGGTGAAACATAGCCTCTAACGACGCGATCTATATATCGTGTTTGTTTTAAGATTTTATGCTACGGCAAACATTAAACGTACAAAAGTATTGATATTACATGATGATGTTGTAATGATATTATAAATATTTTGCTATAAAGTAAATTAATCTAAATCATAAAATAATTCCAAAGCTCTGTGATTTGTGTTGGAGCTTTCTGATCTTTTGATTATGTTTCGGGGATGATAACGGGGCGAAACGATCGTTGAGATTATCTTAGTGAATGCGTGTAATGCTTGTATGGTAATAGTGGCGGTGTGACCGCACGTCCTTGTGGTACGATCAGTTACCGATCACCAAATAAGTTTTTAATAAACAACTCGGTGATTGCTGTAAAACGAACGATATTTAAAACTTCTACAGGATTGTATTATACTTTTTTTAAAGATTAAACAAGATAATTAAATAGACTTCCAGAAAGCGGATGAATCACTGGAAATCACTTGACCTTTGTCTCACAGTCACTTATTTTTAACCTTGCATATTACAATAAATATACTAACTTGAATAATACTTTTACACAATTTTTGATCAAGTATTCGCACTGTTTCACTGTCATCATAAAAAGGGGTCAAAGTCTAAAGCTCTTACCATATTCTCAACCTTGATTCCAAAGAAACAACAAAATATGTAATGGTTATCCAAACGATAACAAATTTGAATCACGTTATGTTAATATCTGAGATAGAAAGCAACCAACTGTTTTAAGATAATACCTCTAAATAATGGACGCTACGATGCACATGAATATTGAGGTAAATCTTATTAGGACTGCGTAAACGTTGCGATAATATCATATTGTTTTGAATCTCACCATCCGCGTTACGTCTCTTATGCTCGAAAGGTTTCCATCCTAGGGGAATACTCTTTGAATATTCATAAAAGGCCAAAATCCGACTTATAAAATTAGGGATTGGAATATAAAATAAACGTTCTAACACAGAGCAGTTTAATTAATTAGCAACGTTCTAAAAAAAATTTAAGGCATTTCTAAAAAGTTAAATGTGGAAATTTGAGGTCAATGTTATGCAAATATTATATTATAGTAAATTTTGCATATCAGTGTCATGTTGTGGCAGATTTTAATATCTCTTACGGTTTTAATAGATAAACTATGAATTGATTATACGAAAAAATAATTTAAAACTTTAGTTTGTTAATGAAAAAACGCGGATAAACTCATATTTGTTAGCAGAATGTTTTTAATAAAGTAATTGAATCGCACGTTAAAGGTTTTCCTAATATTATTGGATATCGTGTTTGAGATGTAATTGTTGTGCTGATTTCCCCCGGGCAAAGCAAGTTTCCCCGAGACAACAGAACTAGCCTGGATTGCTACCTTATGGTAAACAATTGTTCAATCAACTTTATTAATATAGATTCCTTTTTTCTTGTTGTTATAAGTAATTTATAAATATATATATAAAATATGGATAACACTGGTAACATATTTATAAATGAGGCGAAGAAGTGTAGTGGCAGAGGTTATAAAATAAATTTTATTACAAATGAAGTTATAGGTATTTTTATTTATTTTATATTAGACCAACTAATAGCATATTACAATATTCAATTTCTAAACACATCATTAATATTTAATATAATCGACATAAGTAATAATTATATAATAAATATATGGGACACTTACACACATGGTCGTCTGTTCCCAAAGTAAGTAACTTAATACTAGTGTTATGGGTGACGGACAACTGGTAGATTTACTACATATTTAATTTTAAATACATACTTAAATACAAATACACACCCAGGCTCCAAGAACCAACAAATTGTTTATAGAAAATTTTGGCCCTCGGATCGAACCTGCGGCCCGCGGAGCTGAAGGCAGGTTCATTACCCACTGCGCCACGGGCCAGTCAATAAGTTCCTTCAATATACGTATTTTCCACCTGTTTAAAGGTCGCCAACACACTCATTCTGCAACAGATCGTTGACGGCGGTGATTACGTGGACCGCATGCTCGTTTGCCATCCTATTCCATAAAAAAATCTAAACCTGTGTAAAACACCTTTAGAAGCAGGCAGTAAAATTAAATCGTTTGTATGAATTATATAATTACCTGCCTAATACCTAATTAGTTACCTAATACCTAGTTAATTGTATTGTAACGAAATAAAAATATAACAAATAAAAAGTAAACTATAAGATATTAAATTATTAATAAAATAAATATGAGTAAATCTTCTAATATCCAGAAAATTTACATTAACTCCGTGTTGACTATTATCAAAATATACATATAATTTGGAACTTGACTTATGGGTTCTATCTATTTATTTATTTTATGGATTAAAATATAGTGTAAGTCTACACAATATTAATATATATTTATATTATATTAGTAGTATATAGTAATTCCATTACTCATTTTGTAAATTTATTTATTCTGTCGTCTTTTTACTCACACTCAACCACCAACTATGTACACTTCTTTATAGATCTTCTCTTCTTCGTTAGAGATCACTTACAGTGATAAGGACGCCCATACACATTTTATTTTAATTTTTTTTGTTTCTTTTGTATGTAATGTTTTGTGTTATAAAAAGTTTCTTATCTTATCTTATCTTGACATCAAGTGTTAATCAGGATATGACTAAAGTTATATTATGTGTACGTCGGGAACGTTTTATTAAAAATATATTAAACATGTGGATAAGAATATCTTAATTTAAGATAAAAGAAAAAAAGTAGAAAATATATAGGATAATTTATTATAAAAATATTTATATTATTTCTAAGGCATAATTATACAATAACATACAAAATTACTTACTCTTATATCAAAATATGTCAAGCTATTTAAAGGTTGACTTAAAAAGTTTATAGGTCAATAATTATTTTAATTTTGAATGTATTAGAATGTAAAAGAATAGGCATTAAAAATAGTCTTATAAACAATATCAACTCGAGTACGGGATACAAAATTTATACGAAATATCAAATATTTCGTCCATTTCAATTTATCATCATTGATAAGTAACATCATAAATCGTTTGATGGTAAGCGATAAACACATTTTTCACGTCAAAAGTATCAACTGTTGTTAATTTCACCTAATACCCATACAACCTTTACGAGGCTGTCGTAACTGCGCCCGATATAAGGATGATGGATATCCCCCATATAAAACAGAATAAGCATGGGCACGTATGAATAGCAGTAGGTCATGTCCTTTACTTAATGAAGGCAATATATAACTGACGCAAATAACACAATGGATTTATTTTATTTTAACTTATGGTACATTCGAACGAAATTATTTAATTACATCCTGATATTGGAATGTTATTTAATTTAGTCCTCAGTAAAATATTTATAAGAACGCTAAGATGCGTACTACTACTACTACGTTTTTAATAATCATATAGAACGTAGAGAATAAATGTAAAAATGTTCTTCATTCTCAAATGAGAATTGACTACTATATCTGCTTCATTTCAAATATCACATCTATATCATTAGACCGGCGTAATCAGTTTCAAAAAAACCACCTAAAAGTTTTTTAAACAAAGATATATAACAAAATCTATTAGAAGCTGATTCTTCCCTCTTACTTTGTGATATTTAAGCCACACTGTAAGGTCAGTTGAGATCCATCAAGATTTAAAAATTTTAAAAATAGTATAATCGGTATTTATATCACATTTCCAAAAAAATCTCCATGTACATTTTACGGTTATATTTTTACCGAGTTAAAATTTTATTATATACACAAATTACGTCAATTACAACAATACGTAGGCTCGAATAAAGGTAATTCAAGAAATTGTTTCACATTCCACATGCGTGACACATTCCCCAGTAAAAACCAATATCGGAAGAGCTTAGAGTTTCTTTTCATCTTAACCAATGTATTACTTTCCTCTCCTGTTTATTCCTTAACTAACCTTACGTTATTTTATATATGTATTATTTAGTTGCTATAATAATAATTACTAAAATATTACTGAAACAAATAACTTGCACAATAAAAAATATAACTAAAATAAATAACTTGTCCTAATATTTTTAATATTTATTACATATTCAACCATAATCTTTTCAGGATTAGTACAGTTCATTACATTTACAAGGCGGACAGGTATAAAAAAATTGTTGCAGAGAACCACTGGACCAATTAAAAAATCCAAGGAAAATCGCTTGCAGATAGATTTTCGTATACTTATTTACCGATTGACCTATACTACCAGTGCATAGCAAGAAGAATTAGAACCATATTCAAGTTATTTGTCTGTTTCTGAGTTGTTTATGTTTACTAATAGTAGAAATAAAGACTAATAATTAAATTATTATGAGCAATTTATAATTACGAATGGACGTGGTTATTTTTAGAAATTTTAATTTAAAGGGTTCTAAATCACACACAGATCATAAAATAATAAATCTTTGTAATTTTTTATTGGTTATGAAAAAGAAGGTATTGTATGTCTAAACTAAGGATTATTTTTACAATAATATTATTAATTTACTTAAAATTTGTTTATTGCGAAATTCTCTAAAATAAGCTTAGCTTATAGTTTAACTTTTTTAGGCAAGCAAAAAATAAATTAGTTTATAGACGTGTAAATTCAAATATAAATTTAAAATATTCTCTTTTTCAGTATGAATACTATTTCAAGTACATTTTTATTTCATTTGAATCGTCAAATCAAATATTATTACGGAAGCTACAACTGATTCGAAAGTTAACTCTTGCCGAGAAAAACAAGCAAGAGACTCGGCGAAAACTCTCTTCAAAACCAGTATGACTACATGTTACTCGTTGCAGTCCGGTGCGTAGCTGAAAGATTAAAAATATGTTCTTCTTCTTTTGGGAGTAGCGGCTATGCAGGGTCTCGAGGCCCAGTATCACTTTGACCATTTCTGATCTTTTGTGATCGCCACCGCTTACAGTTCGCTGCTAGTACCAATACAATAAAATATGTTAGTATTACTTAAATAATCTTCAATTGTATAGTGAGCTTAATGTAGTAGCATCGTTTTAAGATATTTTCTATATTCGTGTTAATTATATAAATGATGTCAAACATTTATAATTAAAAGCGTATGTCGCCTCTTTCAAAGCGATCAATCACGCGTATAATAGGCACGCCGGCTCGCCTAACACACGTTCCTAAATAATTTGTCAAAACTCGCCCCTGCTCGAACTGCGAACATTCCAAACTACTTACCATTTTTCTTGACACTTGTGCCGTATTAATGAACGCCTTTCAAAAGTAGCTGCATAACGGTTAAGGAAGTCATGAATGGTAATAGATTTCGTAGACGACAGTGATCGATGTTTAGTTCTAGAATTAATAAAAACATTCTCGGTCAATGGTGATATAGAACATTGACGAAGAGTAAGTAGTCTTTACGTCGTTTTAATTAAAAGGAAAAATTTTAATCTATTTACTGTAAAGGTAAATAGAAAATTGTAGATAGTTGCTGTTTTATTAATAACTTATTTAAGTTCTTACACGTTGGTTCCTAGACCTAAGAAAAGTAATAGCGTCATAAATGCTCTCTGAACAAATTAAGAAAGGATTTTACACCTTCAATGATGTTTTAGAGTTTGCCAGTCCTGCCATGTGACACTGTGGAACCTTTAAGATTAATAGCATATTGATAACACAAGTATGTCTCATACCTATAAGCCTAGCACGATAGTCTAGTTTACCCCAGAATCACTGTAAGTCATTTAGACTATCAAATGGGTATTTTCTACCATATGTGTTTTTAACTCAAAATCGTAGCCTAATTATTGATGACCCCAAATTAATTGGACACTAGTTAATTCAATTTATGCGTGAACTGTTGACTCTATTTAAGCAAAGCCATAATTTTGACGTGAGTGTATCAACTGTTGTTTCCTATATACGAATATTAGTCAATATTCTACATTGTCCCTTTTATAAGATTCTAATCAAAACATATATGAAAATAATATAGTATTAATGAACGTAAAAACCAATCGTCGTACACACTTAATGCGTATATTATTCTAGAACAAAGTCTAATATTTAAGAGTTTTGATTCGTAATCAAGAACCAAACGTGTCCCAGCATTAAATCATTATACTCCCTCGACATCGACGAATGCCCTTTTATATATTCACTGCGGCATACAAAGATTGAGCCGTGAAATTGAAAATGGTTTCTATGACCAGAAATTTATTCCGTCCACGTACACGAGATATCGTCACAACAGAAAGATGCTCTTGTTTTTTGTGTCATTTGAATGATTTTTATTAGTTCAGACAAAAAAAAAGATTTTTCTTTACCTTTTCTATTTAGTTTGTGATTTTTATTATTGTTTATTTGATTATGTATAATGAACGTTTAATTCTTTTCAACGTTTCAAGTTGAAAATGTAACATTTGATCTTGTCTTCTTACTTTTCCAAAATCATTTATAAGTTAATAGAATGTACAATCATGTTAATAAACCCAATGTGTTAATTCTATGAAAAAAAATCCACAACAATTATTATACGTTGTGTAGCGAATATCTTCATCTAAGCCGTTTCCTCACTGCTGAGGATTATGATTCCGACTTATCGCATAAGCTATCTGTTACTATAGGTTTCGCTTAGCTGTGGCGTACACTATTGCGATGATATTTATCTCCAGTTGGTAAAAAATGGAGTCTGACTATTAGTACTGACTATGGTTTTTAAAATTTAATAATCAGATATGCGTATTCTATATCGGAACAGCGTTCTGTGCCTAAACTCCAAACCTTCTTTCCAAAAGTCTTAAGCCCAGCAGTGGTATAATAAGTCGCTACTTATCATGAACAGAGTTAATGACTAAATATGACATTAATCCTTGTTTAAAAAATATATATAAAACAATTTATGTTCGTCGCCAGTCTTTTGTTATCCAATATAATTAATCTGTTCCCACATTTTCAAAACTGGTATTATTCTGAGGAGCACCTTGCTATAGAATCTATAAAATAAAATGCACTACCCCTATATGAAATTTCTTATGACCTTTATATTTTCGGTAAAGTTTTATCATAACTTATTCGATATAAAATTGTTATCTGTACCATATTTTTTAAATTTTAATCGATTGTATAATCACGCTTTAATAACTCGGTCTCATTCTAACAGTCCGTTGTATGTAATGAACTTTATTCGCTAGACGGGCGGGCGAAGGCGTTGGAGGCTCAACCTGTTTACCCTGTAAGTATTGCGAAAAGATCGAACTTAATCCCTACGGGTTCGAGCGCGCTGGATGTGATAGATACTGAAAATTGCATAAAATCCATCAACACAACCACTTTCTGTTCACTACATGCTATATCATAAGTACCTTTTGCTTTTCTTGCATTAATATTTTACCCTTGATAAAGAATTTTCTTTTTTTCACGTGAAATATTTATTGAACAGGTGGCAAAAACGTTTAATTTCTTCAAAATTTGAATATTAACAACATAATGTTAAATAATAAATATACAAAATTAAGAATGATTATAGTAGTTTATGATACTGTTGCATAATAAGGGTTCTTATAACACGAGTGTGGTTTTAAAAAACGAGCCGCAGGCGAGTTTTTTTATAGTGTCACACGAGTGTTATAAGACCAAGTTATGTACAGTACTTTATACTACACTACTTTATCTACTCTCATACTATAATACGTAAAACGTACGTTTCCATTCCATGAACTCGTGGTAACATTTAATATAGTTGCTCCTAGATTTCGTCGGCAACAGGTTCACGGTCATGTTTGACGCAGCTTTCAGAATATCTGGTGGTGTACAATCACCACTATCCCCGCTCTCAGAGATGTTTTTACACAAAAACTTATTTTTTTACAAACAAAACTAAACTTCGTTTAAATATTGAAAAGGTTTTTTAAATGTCATATATTGGCGCCAAGGCGCAAACATCGATTGCGCATGCGTGTTGCGTCGCCGCGGACCCATTCATTGAAACCTTTTTTTAAGGTGTATCGTTATGATTAAAAAGTTACATTATGATACAGGTGTCCATACAAGACCTGTATCGTAATGAAACTTTTTAATTTTTTATTTTTGATCTGTACGTAATGTTTGTCATAAGAATTTTGTTTTCAGTTTTATAATCTTTGTATTATAGTATCAGAGTAGATAAATACAATTAAACTATTAAGAATTGTGCATTTATTTATTATTGTCTATTTATTATCTGTTTATTTATTATTTATATACTTTCTATTCTCTTCTAGAGCTTATTTCAGTACATTCTAATTTTAATTTCAATCAGATCCCATAACAATGCATTACAGTTAGATACATACAACAAGCTGAAATTATATTTTTAGCGTTCTCTATGACAGTGAAATCGCCCCGACAGCTTGCTTTGCTTTTAGATTACAAATTTAATATTGCAGAATGAATTACGCTATTTACTTTATCTATATACTAGTAACACCATAAAATTTGTGATCATATGTAATTTGTTTTTGCATATGAAGCGACGTAAACGTAAAAATTTAAAACTTTCATTCGAATTTAAACACGTTGGCGTAGAATTATAGTTGCCAACTTAAAATCTAAATAATATTTCTTTAGAAGTTATTCGTATGACACGAAATTCATAATCATAGCAAGTAATATGACTCTTTTCTCTTATAAATTAAACTTCATTCATTACTTAATTATATCAGCATATAATTTAAACAAAAAAAAATTAAAAATCACCAATTTTGAACTGTGCATTTATTCAGATTTTTTTGTAGAGATATGATATGATAGAGTCCATATTCCAAAGTTCAGGCAAACATATTAATTGGTGAATGATAAATCATGACATAGATCTTGATTACTAATAGTTATTTATTTTCTAACTTTTAAATATACCTCTTTAATTTTTTTATCACTACACGAAGTCCAAAGTGAGCTAAAACAATTATTCTTAAGTCGCTTAACAATGTTTTGCATGCATGCTCTAAAAGATTAACAAGTTTAACATGTTAGGAACAACTTCTATATAACTCCGCCGGCCTGTAATGAGATGTGTAAACTTCGCAGACCTCCAGGTTCTCTCCCTTTTCTTTAAGTTTGAACAATAAACTAATAAAATCGTCGTACTTTTTTCCATATGAAAAACTTAACGCATGGATAGTAAGCACGTTGTTATATATGTTCTTATGTAACTGTAACATGAATCAGCAAATTTTTTTATATATTCTATTTTATTTCATCGTGTGCGTATATTATCAATAAAAAATAGTAAGACAATCTAAAAAGGCTTGAATAAGCAATGATTGTTGTATTAGAAAGTTATTATAAAAGTCCAGATAGAAGATGTGTGCTGTTATATCTCGTATACACTCTATATAAATTTATGTATGATATAAAATTTAAACCATGAAAAAAATCGGTTTCCGTTAATTCTAATTTTTAATCTGTTAATTCTAATTTCTGAATGTACACGGAAGTTATTATTTTATTATGACAATCATTATAATGGGGGTGAATTTCATTAATAATAATTAATCACTAAGTCACTAAATTCATCAGCATCTTATATTCGGTTCGAGTTCGAGTTCGAGTTCAATTCTACACACACAGTCTTCTGTTTATTAAAACAACTCACTGCCAAATTATTATACTTTGTTACATCATAAAGTATTGTACTTACCACAAATAAATAACTAGAACATCTACAACTGTCATGAGACTTTGTGGTTTTTATTTTATACTTGACACCTCAATAAATGCTCAACAAGCTAGTTTTCTAAATTTGATGAATTTTCTAGTACAAAATCATGAGACAGATACTAAGGCATTTTTTTTGTATATTCTAGTTTTATAATAAACTAGTTGTCCGGCCAAGCGTTGCTGTCGCTCAGTCTGGTTGGTCTGGTTTGAGTCAAATTTCCCGCGAAATAGAACTCAAAAGTTAAAAAAAATGTTCCAATCGCAACCAAACTTTACAGAATCATTCGCTGGGTCATTCTAAAGAGTGTCTGAATATTTCATTAAAAGCGGTCCAGCCGTTTAACAGTCTATAAAGAACATTCACACAAACATTCATTTTTATATACTCCTCGCGCCTTGTGTTCGATTTCCTCCGAGAACCAAAATTTTCTAAAAACAATTTGTTTATTCTTCTACATGCATATACACACAGGTGTATAATGTATGTACTGGTAAGTATTTATTTAAATTACCAGCAGCCTGTCACCCGTACCACAAGTATTCTTCTAAAGGATTACTTCGGAGATGGACGACCATTGATGTAATTATCCCATATATTAAAAAAATATAGTAGATATATGTATACCATAATAGTAGTTCACTGCACTACTTTTGAAGCTTACAATTAAGTTACCAGTGATCGATACCCCAAAGTTGACGCGCTGCCTATGTAATGGGCATTGACATTTTATAATGATTGATAGTCTTATGAATTGTAAATTTTTCATAAGCAATTTTAGTATTTAAAGATATATGTTTTCTTCTTGTTACATGTATGGGATTTCTACGAAAATGTCACAACCTATATACAAAAAAACAACGGTTAAACACAATTAAAACTTTTACACCGAAAACTTGGCTAGATGATTAATATTGTAACAAATTCAAATCTGTTTTCCTGTTTCAAAATAATTTTTTTTTTCACTAAAATATACAAGTAAAGTAACTGCCTCTTTCTATCCCAGTGCTGGGCATAGGCCTCCTCTCTCCTTATTTGAAGACAAGGTTTAAAGCAAAGTGCCATCACGCCGCTCCAATGCAGACTGGTAGGTTACACATATCCCAAGAATTCTAGAGAGATATGCAGGTTTCGACACGATGTTTTTTTCACTGACAAGCGTGTAATAAATTGTAAATATCAATTAGGCATATAAGTTTAAAAATTAAAAACTTTTATCACTGATTATAGCACAAAAATATTTATATTACTCATCATTACATTTTTCAAATAATTAGTCATATAGTCATAGAACTTTCATTTTATATGAACTTATTACTAACATTATGTATTCCCGCAGGCATTAAAAATTTCATGTAAATATACGTTACCTTGCAGTTTGCACTTTGCACGTACGTAGTTTGGTTTGAGATGGCTTCTTATAAATAACATATTACCTTTTCGTAAATTGTGATATAGAGCTATACTAACCCCTCTCGTCATGACTAACGAGAACGTGATCGCTTTTCATTGTGGAATAAAAATACAGTATTACATTTGGTTATCCCAAAAATGTAGTTAAATATATATATTTTTTTATCAAAGGTCCAACTAATATTCTAGTATATACATTATATAGTGTAGACAATATTTACGAATTTAAATTGTTGTTTTCATTATTTATTATATTTTAATGTCCCACAATAATGATGTAATGAAATATTTGACATGTTATGTAAAAACCCTGATTTACAGATAAAAAGTAAAATAGTTACCTGTTATTATCCAACTCCTGGTCAAGGCGCTCTTTCTCTTTCGGATAGTAAGATTAGAGCTTAGACTCACACTGCTCTAATGTAGATAACAGTTTACAAATATCTCTGGAACGGCCTAGAGATACGTAGGATGTGTAGAAAGTGACATACTTTCTACACTCGCGATGTTTTTCTTCACTGTAAAAAGCATCTAAGTTTTTATAAAAACTTTTAGCACTTTCCACTGAAACACCCTCATATACACAATAACATTTGTTGTCTTAATTTTGAACGGCTCAAAATTTTTATATTGATTATATAGTAATATACTATAACGGCTATTTTACTTCTGGACTGACGCTTATTATAAACCACAAAAAAAATGTTGTTAGTTTCGTAATTAGACAATATTACAAAAAATATATAAAGCCGTGAATACTTATTAAAACTGCACATATATAATTTTCTGCCTAAAATTTAGTATATAGAATACATCATGTGTAGATCAACAATAATAAGTAAACTCACATTTTACTTCATGATAAAATGAATACCTACGCATAAATCGAAACATTCAATTAAACTGGCTCAAGCCATGACGCCGCTAGTACTTGGCATACAAACGTATGCAAATTACAATACAATAAGTGGCTATACATAGGTCACAATTCGACAATTGGCATGTGTGTCACAATCATATTATCCGTGAAAACTTAATTTTAAATGCTACATCTATATCTTTTTTATTATTTATATATATATACACATACGAGTAAATAATGAAATAAGTAAGACTCGATCCCCACCGAGGGCCAACATTCACATGGTTCGAGATTGGGTGTATATTACATATATACATTAAAGTTTGTATTTAAAATTATATATGTATGTATATATTTACCCGTTGTCTGTCACTCGTAACACAAGTATTAAATTACTTACTTTGGGAAATGATGACTGTGTGCCTCACATATACTTGTATGTATATGTATTTATTTATTTGCACGTAAATAATATACATTTGTGCGAGATTGATACATTACTTAATTAATGATAGACCAAAACGTATAAGTATATCGTAGCGTAACGAAAAAGTTACTATAAGCTGGTATCAATTATGATGTATTGTTTTTTTTTGTATAATGAAATTCTGTAAAGTAATACCAATTTTTATAAATTATAGAAATATTTTATTATTAAGTATTACATTTCTATTTACGATTATTAGAAAATATCGATTGTCAAAATGTAGAAAATGGCAATTTAACTTTGTAATAATCACAAACTACTATATTTGATCAAGATAAACAACCAATTTAAATCCAAAATCTATATATGGGTAAATTAGTTTAAATTGTTAGTGCGTGTTCGGCTCCGATAGAGAGGATTGCAAATCGCATGTAGGAAGATCGTCTGGCGCACTTTAGCCTGATGTTATGTAGTCAACTCGAACAGTATGTACATATGTAGTATATTTTATGTTATCTACTATTAATATGTATGATAATTAAATAAATTGCAATGTATCTTATATATATAGATCGTGAGCTGCAATAGTGGTACAACTCAAAAAAACGTGTTTTGAACTACACATTCTTTTCAGCAACATTACCAGAACAATTCATAAATCAATATAAGCCGTTTAAGCAATCTAAAGCATCAACTTCGTTTAAGCAAACTTAAGATTTTTATGCATTTTCCTTTGCGATAAAAACTTTACATCATTTTTTTTTAATTGAGCAACTATTGCAACCCATGAGCAATATAAAAGAAAAACTAATTTCTTATAGACCCCGAAACGCCAAGACTAATTTTAATGAAATTTTCAGGAAACCTTTATCAGCAGGATAATCCTGTTAAGTGTGGTGCCAATCGGAGCATTTTTTCTAACAGTCAATGACAATTTTGTTTCGTTGCAATTCCAAAACATACTAAGCCACAACATCACGTGGCCGGACTGCTAGAAAAACTATAAATCTAGTTACTTCGTAACGTTGGGAAGGAAATTGTACATAGCCTACAAATACAAGCTTCTCACCTTTAAAAAAATGTATATATTATTTTATCTATCACCTATTTAACCCAAATAAGAACATAAAGATATTAGAGTTTTACGATACGTTTCTTTAAATTAAAGTTCATGTCTTAAAATATTTTTCCACCGATCCGATGAAACAATTCCAATAAAGCTTACCACAATAAGACGATTGAAAACTCACAGTGGAAGGATTGTATTATTACCTAACGAAAATAACAACTAAAATGAAATTGAAACTCTTAAGGGAGTCTAAGAAACAACAGAATAATCAGCTTTATGACGATTAATATCATCATGGCCGCCGGCTCCTATTCGATATTGCGTCTTCTACAAAGAACAATTTCTGCAACAACTACTTTTTTGTTTTGTTTTAGATAAATAATTGTCTTCGGTCTTTTAAATGATGCTAATTTATTAACCTGTCTCCGCTTCCACGGTGAAAAGAAATAAAAATTCATAATAACTTTTATCATCTATACATTAAAGAGTTTCATGATACTCAGAAATTTTCTTTACTGTCATATTAAAATTTTATTAGACTTTATCATCATCAGCTCCTGCCCTTATCCCTCTCTAAGTGGGATCGGCACAACATGTTACAAACATGTTGTCATATGATATGGCTACTTTTTTTTTCATCCGGCCGCCTGCCTGACGTCAACTTACCTTAGTCGTATTTAACGACCCCTCGTTAAAAAAGAGGATGGTATTCTACTCAGCCGGATACCACACGGTGGGTTAACTTACCTTAGTCGCCTTTTACGACACCTCGCGCGCTAGAGCGCTTTCGTGAGTGTGTGAGTGAGAGAGTCGCTTGAGTGTGTGTCTATAAAAAAGATAGAGAAAGTTGCGTGTGTGTATGAGTGTTTTGGATTTTTCAAAAGTTTTGAAGATAAATATGTATCATCGGTTGAATCTTTTGTTAACATAGATACAACCGTTCATCATTAAAGTTTGCAAGTTCTTACCATCTGCCGCCACGTCAGTCTGAAATTACCGTGGAACTTTGTTTAATCATCGTATTAATACGCCGCAAATCGTTTAACTTCATTCGTTTCTAATGTGATCGTGATAGTTTATCTGTGATTCAAATAAATCTGGTGTTTCTTAATCATAACATCATAAAGAACATTTATTATTATAGGTATTTAAAATAATTTATACAGATTATTAAAAGAATCTAATCAAAGCAAAATAAGTTAAATACTACCTCCATCTCGTATTCACAGCTTATGTTACTTAAAAGTATGTTTTGGGAAGAAACGTAACGTACATAAATTTATAACTTAACCAATTCGACGGTTCTTACTTTTATACAATATTATTAAACTAGGTTTGTAGTTTACTCAATCACATTAAAACTAGACACACCACATTACATACATACCTGGATTCACATAAAGTATACTTTTAGTATCTTTAAATTAAAAAACGCAAACATATCATGCAATAAAAAGAGTCCTAAAATGTATTTTATTATTGATTTATCAATCATAGATCATATTTTTTTATTTCATTTTATCCTATGATGATTTAAAACTTTAGGAACCAATATCAGGAATATTATTACAATAAAATAAATTAAACTTTCGTTTTTATAAATAATATTTTTTTATAAATACATTTAAATTTCTATAGATGATAAAGCAATGATCTTAACGACACGACGTGCATAGCAGGCCCTGCTTTCTATGTTCTCACTACATTTTGCACGATAATTTACAAGTGCCCCATGCACTTTGTCGCGCCATACGTTTGAGAAAGGCTGAATGTTCGTTTGAAATTTAAAGCGATTAATGAATACTTTGTTCCTGATCCTAATGATAGGTTATAATTCAATATAAAAATTAATAAATATTCTATTTTATAAATAGACAAACAAACAAAAACACAGACATTAACATCATTAGTTCAGATAGTTTTTAAGAAGAAAAAAAAGTCGGCAAAGTCGGCAATATATAGCAACAACGGTATTCCTTTACAATTTCGAAGGCTTTTAAACACTTAAACTGTCTATAGGAGATGATTAGTCAAGATGCAGATTTTGGATATTATAGATACCACTGACTTAAAGTACTATACGAAGTTAACCTGTTCTACAGCCAAGGTTGTTAAGTAGAGAATAAATATTGTACTATTTAACAGTATATTTATTCTTAACTAAAAATGTCTTTTTTTCAGAATTTTCACTCCGTTGTAATAAACATATCTCAAACAAACGCTGCAATTTTTCGTTCAACAGACACAAACTGAAACGTTATATATAGTTGCAGCATACATCTCTTTTGCAACATATAATTTACACAACTTTAAAACAAGTATATTAGGCATATACGTTCTGTATTGCTTTATATTACGCAAATACAAATAAATGGAAAAATATATTTAAAGTAGCATATAAGTTTATGATAAGTGAATGATAAAAAAGTTATTATGTAACTGTTCAATCACAAGCAAAAGTATTGTTCATATCATAATAGTACAAAGAAACCCTGCTTACCTCTGGGGAAATCAGGCTACAATTATGTATGTCTAAAACTCGGTGTCTGATAACAATGACTCCACCTTTTATAGGCCCTTTTATTTACGTTTACATTTGTTAACATGTGTCCCAAAACCAACTATAGTACCCGGCAATAAATAATGCACATCGAGGCTTAGAGAGAGAAATCGGCTAGTTTCTGCTTCATTCTGCATTGTCTCTGTCGCACAGACTGAACCTGTGTGTGACAGTGAAAGCGCCCTACGAAACCTAACTGGCCGACGCGACTGTTTCATTGTAAACATCGATGTGCATTATTTAATTTATTATTATTATTATTATTATTTATTTTATCTCAAACATATTGTCCATAATGTCTAAAGTGCCTTCGAGCGTGTTTTACGCATTTCGACGCTTGAGCGCGAGCGCTCTAGCGACGTAGTAAATATTTTTAAAGACGAGTGAGGGGGAGATAGTTACAAAACTTAAAACTATAAACATATAACTAGAAGACTTGTATAAAGGTCTTATCGCTTAACAGCGATTTCTACTAGATAACCTCTTTGGAATATACATGGTGAAAAAGTGCATTTCTTTCAAATTTTGTAATTTTATAACTGTACTACATAAATTACTAGTGGTCTGATAAAGTCACAATAAGATTTTACGTGTCAATTTGGGATCTTATTATAAATTTCGGAGAAAGGTCGTCCCAGAGGGCGATATCCTTCGGAGCGTAAGAGACACAACGCTGTTAGCGAGTTTCAAAAGAATAATAATTTAATAATAATAATTTATTTATTTTTCGTTAAATACATAAGGATTATAATATCAAGGGTGGGACCTTTTTTTAAGTGTAACAACACCTGTATCAGGAGGTCCCGGTCTCTATATTGTTATCAATATGCATACTAAAAATTAAGCAATAAAAGTTAACAAAAGAAGAATGAAATAAAACTTACAAGACTGAGAAAAAATGAGTGTGTGTGTATGTGTGTGTAGATGTGTGTGCTAGTATTGTGTGTTCTTTTAAATATATACAAGTATTATTGATTATATCACACATTTCAACAAATTTTCTATATCATCATAAGTAATTGACATTAAATATTGTTTTAGTTTTGCTTTGCAGGTATGAGTATTTAAAGGAAATAAGTTAAGTTTCCTATTTGTCTTAGTATATAGATAACATGACTGTGTGGAATATTGGTTCTGAGCAAAAGCAGTTCTAGCCCGTTATACTGTTGTCACCATGAGTCAATTTTTTTTATTCGCGGCTACATATGGTACAGATTTATGGTTTCTTAGAATCGTATTTAAAATTTATAACTTCCTGACGGAAAGTAAACCTGAAGTCGAATATAGTTGATTTGTGGGAAATGTATAGGGTTTGAACAGTATAACTTTTAATAGATATCGTTGGCATCTCTCTAGCATTAGCTAGAGAGATGCCAACGATATCATTTATTAAAATGATAACAAATAAATAACAATATGATATTATTAGGGCATTTACGCAGTCCTTTACCCTGTCACCACAATTAGCGTAGAGCACTATAAGGTTTTCAGTCGGTTGAGAGTCCTACATACCCAGTGCTTGCCGTCGGCCAGTAAAGGTCCATAAAGGGTTTTCATGACATAAAAAATAATTACGCAGCCCTACTATGATTTACCTTAAAGCTGAAGCGACCTTGGCGTCTATTATTGAGAAGCATTACACCTTCAAAACAGGGTTTTTTTGTACTTTGTAAAGCATACATTTATTGCTTTGATAAATTTATTCTAAAACTTATCAAAGCAATAAATTCTCTCAAAACTTTGTACAGTTGATTATTATTATGTAGCAGAAAAGTGTACGACATATTTTATTTAGAGGTAAGTTATTTCATTATCAAACACTTATTATTAATCATTTTGTTTACTTTCATTTAGTTATTAATCGCTTCTATTATATCTTCGTAACGTTCAAAAAACAAGATTATTTAATATCATACATTTTATGATTTGTAAAGTTTTAGAGGTAGAAGTATAAAATTATTTTCCAACATAAAAGAATAACCCTACTGTGACGGCACAATCGTGTCTTCCCAACCTTTAGCTCCATAAAAACGAAAATGATTAATTATTTTTCTGCCCTCTTCAAAAACACCGTCTTATTCTTCTAAGAACATCCGTTATTTTCCAGCTCGATGACGATAAGAGGGTAGATTCCTTGTACAAATTAATATAAAATTATGAATTCAATCTTTTTGTTGTTGTTATAATTATTGTTCCCATAACTTCTGTCATTTTTACTGTATGAGTAAATATGATCGATATGCATCTTGAACACTTTATAATATGTAACTATAATAATTTTTACAACATAAGTTTATAAGAATATAAGAATATTATAAAAAAGCTTTGCAATTATGTGCTTAATGCATTATCTAGATGTGCTGTATAATGCTTTACTGTTAAGGCCAACATTTTGTAGTCTAGTTTAGTTGTATTTTTTGTTAAAGCAAATTATATGACAATATGTTTATTTAATACACATATAAGTACTATTTTACACTTGTTAAGTCACTAGACAAGAAAAATTATCTTTAATTTACCTTAAAGTAATAATTATTTTATGTCAAACACATGAGAAATATACAAGAAGTAAATATAAAATTGCATAAATCTAATTTTATTTAAATTTATTACTTAAAACCGATGTGATTGTCCAAATAAAACAAACGGCATAAAAGGAATCAGAAGTTTCACGTCCGCTTTTAACAAAGCCACTAAAAGCGATTCGCCATAAACAAGAATTAATGCCAAACCTGTATTGAGCAATGCACTCTCCTTTATGGTGACATGATAAAAGGTGCACGTTTTTAGCCAAAACGCACAATGCATCATAATATTAGTAATTCCTTTCAAATTGATATTTACATATTCATAAATTTAAATAATGAATTTTTAAAAATGTTAAAATTTTGATTTGTTTGTACAAATCCGTATGCCGTTCAATTTCCCATAAAGGTAAAAACCATTTATTTTTTAATTGATTAAATTTCGGAAAAACGGAGGGTATTCCCTCAGTTGCCTTTCAATCATATCTCCTATTTCAATAGTAATAAAATTCTTCTACATCAAAAATGGACCAAACAGTTCCTAAATTCAAAATAGGACAAAAAATGTTTGACTATTAATAAACAGCAAACAGAAACAATAGTTATTAAATTATACGTTTCTAATAATTTGGACAAATCAAACTTGTTTCCAGTTTTGAATTAATATTAGTAGGTCGGTAAACAAAAACATACAATCCACCCTTCTTTTAACCGATAGACAAACTACCTTTAATATTATTAAAATTTTAATACTTAAACATAACTCTTAAATTAAATGAACTTGACTATCTTAAATTTTACTGAACCTTAATCAAGGAACAAGAAAATAATTTTTTTTGGCTTCGAAAGTCTGCGAACCGTTTAGCATTACATTAAAACCTCTCATTATAGCATCTAAATCTTTTACACTCTGTTTTAAATGTTTTATAGGTGTAATTTTGTGCGCCTGAAAGACTTTTTAAGCGATAATTAAAACCCAGTTGCTACAGCTGTTACCTCAGAAATTCCCAGATTTTAATGTTACCTTATTACAATGGTGCCTTAAAAGAGCCATCTAGAGTAAAAACAAAGAATACTTCGTTAATCGTTCGTATGTATGTTCGCCACATAACATAAGAAAACGGGTTCTTAAAATAGTATATTTAGAGCATAGAAAATAAAAATATAAATTAAGCAGCAAACTGTTACTGCTGTTGTTGTTACTATTTATTAGCGCAAATGTTATTAATTCTTGCAATTTACCTCTGTAAGCCTAATTTAAAAATTTGATGTTGTAAAGATATGAAATCCGATTATCTAAAGATTTGGTATTCGTTCCGATAATGATTGACACGAATTTTTTCACGTATCTTTTTTTAGTCTCAAATCCAATTTAATTAAGGCGAGGAACGCGCGGTTGAAATCCTATTTAAGCCGTTTTTATTACCACCCGTCGGGCAAAGACGGTTCGCAACCGCGCTTGAAGAATTTGAGCGCTCGAGGATTTGCCCGGCTTTTATCCTAGCAGTCCTGAAGATAATAAGTGATCTGAATGCATTAAAAATTTATATATTTTTATTATATGTATGCACTTTTCTATTATAATTAATCAAAATATTTACACTGTAGTAATAATATTATAATAGAAATAGTCAAGTTTTTTCATTCTTTTTATTTGTTCTTTAATTTTTTCTGTAATACCCCTGAATAAAGCAGAAGCCGTTGTATAATTTATGTTTATTTTGATAATAATATCTAAATAACATATTCTTATTGAAACTATATACTCTTAAGTGAGTTTGCGTACAATAGGATGATTTACAATTTCAGTATTTCATTAGCGTGGACATAATACTTATACTCACAGTCAATAAAAAAAAATAACACAAGCATTCATCGTACCAATTGATTAAACGAATTATTCATTTGTAGGTTAATTAACTTGAAATTTATTTTCTTAACTGTTTTTGATATAAATGTAGACTGAGTCTAACAGGGCCGTGGTAATGATCCGAGAATACATGCATAATTTACCAGCAAAGAGCTTGTTTTGTAACGTTATTAGTTCGTAATCTCGCCGGATACGGCCAACAACATCATTCCCTCTGGTTTAAATATTAAAATAATTTATACTCTGCCTGAAAAGGAAACAATCATTGCTGGACATTAAGCTCAAATTAAAATTGGATTATCTGAAGATAACTCTACATTAACATTGATTACATTACATTGGTTCAGTTGTGGGCGTAGCAAGACGCATAACGTTCTGCGTACCTCGGATGAGTTTGATTTAGAGTCTAAATAGTAAACGAGTTATAAATTTGATGAAGTGAATGTGATTAAGTGTATGATTAATTTTATTTTTTATAAGCTCCTTTTTACGGTTACAAAAATGCTCCAATCGCCACCAAACTTTATAGGATCATCCACTGGGTCATTCTAAATATTGACTGAAACTTTCATTAAAATCGGTTCAGCCGTTTTGGAGTCTATAAAGGAAATACAGATAAACATTTATTTTTATATATTTAGATTAATGTAACGATATAATTATAATATAGTAACACGAAACATAGTAAATAAATGATCTCAACGTTACATATTAATTAAACAATTGTAAGTAACGGAACTGTTACCTATTGTCCGCTGTATTAGGATAAAGCTCGTACCATACTAGCTTAACTTAAAATAAATGAGCAAATTACGTATAACAAATCCACAAACGTCCTAAGATACAAATAATATTTAATAATATCACAAATGAGCTAATCCCGAAGAGAGCACGAATAAGTAACTTCGGCAGTAGCAGTCTGAGTTTGCAATGATAATTTAATCACGGCGTAAGTGAGTCGAGACTCTTATTGCGCCTTGGAGGTAATAAAACAACTCGAGTGATTATACAGCATAAAATATTACCGGCAGTATTGTTTCATTGCGCAATTAATACGATACGATCAATGTGATTAAACTAGATTCATCTGCTATTTAATTTTGTTTTAACAATTTATAGAATTAGGCGTTACTTTGCGAAGATCCATCATATAAAAGTAATAATAAAATTATTTTACTGTAATCCGCGATAAAGTAAATAGAAAATGTATATAATGCTAAATGTATAGTGGACTATCCGTTTTTTCATACCCGATACATGCAGGATTCGTAAAAACACATGCACAAACCTCACCATCGCCACCACAATGCACAAGCAATACACACGTTCACTATCACAAACTCAACAATCGCTTCGCCCCGCAACCGAAGGATCACCAGGAGATAGACTCCACGACAAAATTGCAAAGCTATTTGCTTTGCTTTTGCGAGCTTTGCGATTTTGCCAACTATTGTTGTGTTCATTATACATTCAGCTACATTATATATATTTTCCATTTACTTAATCGCGGATTATAACAAAATAATTTTATTATTACTTTTGTCATTTTTTTTTAATAAATACTTTATCTGAGTTAAATCCTCTATATATATATTTTTAAAATATTAGGTTATATTCCATATAGTTTATTATTATTATTAATATTTAATATAAAATATAATAATTTCGACCTAACTAAATCAATCTACAGAACTAAATTATCACAGTCAGTTTCCCCTGTATAAAAACTCATGAATGCCTTATAAAAAACTCATGAATAGGGGCCCCGGATGGGCCCGGAACTAGTCGGACTAACCCGAAAAAACGATACGTGAGTAGAGCCGGTTTCTATACAAGAACTATATACCACTCACGATAGTTTAAATTATAAAAAAGCTTAACTATTATTATCATATCAAAAAGTAGAAAGATGAAGTCTAGTTGAACAATCGAGTGAAGTATTTGTAGATGCTTATGTTCTAATGTGTACTTTACTGTAACTTACTTTAACTTTGTAAAATATACTTTTTAATTTTCGTGCTTCTTACCATCAGGAAGAATAAACCTTATAATAATTCTAAAAATACGCCTAAATTCTCGTTTTTTTATAATGATGTAAACTTTTCTATCTTTCTTCTATTTTAATCTAAGGTATCATTCGATATCAGATTAATCCCTAAATTTTTGTCTTGTTCACACGATTTTATTGTAAAACGATTTTTACTGGACATTTCTTTTCATGGAATCTCCTATAAATGTTAATAATAATATTCACTTGGCATACAGGTTTATCGCATCGGCGATGCATTCCGTTAATAGACATTTTGATTTCGATTACCGGTTAAACTGTTATAGTCAGTTGACCAAATCTTGACTAGTCGGTAATTATCGACGAAATTATAATAGTCGAAAATTTAAGCGATTTTCTGATAATATAATAATTTCATCCCCTTTAAATATTCTATTCTTATAACGTGTTTTAGATTAGGAGAGACAGTGAAAGCCACCTTAACAAATTGATGTACATACAGTGAGATAGATCTTTCTTGATGTTATAACATATTATTATAATATTCTGTATACATGTATGTCATTCGCCATACAAAAGTATATTTTAATTCAAACAATTCAAAGACATCGTTTAATGATACTATAAACTTTAAACTCATGTAAATCCGCTTGCCACCATCATTGTATTGCAGTTCTAAAATATAGTACTAAGTTCAAAGGTGAAATTTTTGTACGAACTCTGCAATTTAACTATAAATAAAGTAACGGTTTGTTACTGCTCCATTTCGGAAAAGGCTTCCGTTGGCCTTTTTGATAGAAGGAGTAGATTACATACCAACCAACTTGCTCTTACGCAAATAGAAAATAATTTTGTATAGACTCACACCTTTTTTTCACTACATTTGAATTTCAATTCAATTGCAATGAAACATTTACGAGCTTACACCGTTCAGTTATCAAACTTTTACTGTGCTCAATAGATATACATTTTTTAAAAATATAGTAAAACCTAAAGTGTTATACAACAATATATAAATATTGTATTAAGGCATGGTTAAGGTTCTCTGAGCATAAGTTTCTTCAAGTTGTATAGATAATGTTGTTTATATTTATAAACCCTACTATGAATCGCTTTTCCATTGTTATAGTCAGTATCTACATATACGCTGATTTTCCAAAGACTTAACGGAATCTCTACATTATTAAATAGTTTTTTAATTTAAGATATAGATTTTTTGTGCAAGTACAATAGACTTCTAGGTTTTTTTAATATAAATTCTTGTCACTTAGTACTGATATAAAGCTAGTCATTTAATCTTATAAGAATGTTGTAATATCCACATCTCATTACACGTTACTTTGAAGAATTATGACTTGGCAAAGTCCTTTATTGGAAATACCTTCACGGTCCTGAAATATTGCCATGTCGTGAAGAGGTAAATTCCCTAATTAGAAATTCTTAAGTGAAACTTTATTAAGTTTTTACATCTTAGATTGAACCTAATGAAATACCGCGTCAGTCTTTGTCATTATCCAATGCTGACAAGCTTTCAAATTGATTACAATTATAATTCAAAATTCAACAGGTTTCTTCTTAGGCCAATGAAATGAGAAACATAAAGTTAAAAAGCAAAGCAATTTTCTTTTTTGTAAAGGTTTTATATATATGGATGTTCTAAAAATTATCCGAAGCAAGTAGATATCTCTGAGTATTCTACAAATTATCCTTAATCTTCATAGATTAATCATGTGCTGTTTGTTTAATGAAAACATCGTGAAGAAATAAATAAATAAAATAATAATATATAAAAAAGTAAAGTTGTCTGTCACAACCCCACTGCTGGGAAAAGGCCTCCTCTCTCTGTTTCTGGAGAGAAGGGTTGGAGCTTGGACCTACCACGCTGCTCCAATGCAGATTGGTAGGTTACACATATCTCCAGAGTTCTCTAGAGATATGCAGGTTTCCTCACGATGTTTTCCTACACCGAAAAGCGTGTGATTAATTGCAATTATCACATTAGACACATGAGTTTTAATAGAAAACTCATTGGTGCTTGCCCGGGTTTGAACTCATCTTCCCCTAGAAAGATTCGCACGGTCTCACCGCTGGGCTATCACACCTCTTACAATAATATATAATATAAATAAGTTATAAATCTAAACAGAATTATAATTTGACTAGATGTTCTACTTTGTCTTTTATCATCAAAATCAAAATCAAAATCAAAATAATCTTTATTCAAATAAACCATTTCAGGCACTTTTGAATCGTCAAGCATCAATATGATTAATGAAGCTACAACTGGTTCGGAATGTTGCTCTTACCGAGAAGAACCAGCAAGAAACTCGGCGGTCAATCTTTTAAATATTTTCAATTATACATTATTAAACCGCTGTCTTGTATGAAGCTGAAAGGATTTTCAAATCCAGGCTTTCTTATCATCCAAATAATCTTCAATTTTGTAATATGCTTTACGTATAAGCATATTTTTTACACTTGATTGAAATCTTTCTGTACATTGGTCTAGAATGGATTGAGGAATTTTATTATAGAAGCGAATAGCGAGACCAACAAAAGAGTTGCTAACTCTGCTGAGTCGCGACGCAGGTATCGTAAGCTGTTTGTGACCTCTCGTATGTCTATGATATACATCAAATTTTGTTTTATATGTACTTATATTTTTCCGCACAAATAGAATGTTACTATATATATATTGTGATGCTACAGTCAGAATGCCTATTTCTTGGAACTTTTCGCGAAGGGACTCACGTTGCTTCATATTATAGATAGCCCGTATGGCTCTTTTTTGGGCAACAAAAATTTTTTCTATATCGGCCGCTTTACCCCACAGCATTATTCCATATGACATAATGCTATGGAAATAAGCAAAATAAACAAGTCGCGCTGTTTCAACATCGGTTAAATGTCTGATTTTTCTAACAGCGTAAGCGGCGGAACTAAGTTTTCCTGCGAGGACAGATATATGGGTGCCCCATTGGAGTTTATCATCCAAAGTGAGCCCCAAAAATTTAGTTGTATTTTCTATCTTTAGTATCTGTTTATTAATCTCTAACTTTATGTCTGACCTAATTACGTTTGGTAACACGAATTGCAGACATTTGGTTTTATTTGCATTTAAAAGTAAATTATTTACTGAAAACCAATTTGATATCTGAGATAGAGCACTGTTTACATCGTCAAAATTGTCTTTATCTCGATCTACTTTAAAAATAAAAGAGGTATCATCTGCAAACAACACAATATCACAAATATTTTGAACACAATATGCTAAATCATTTATGTATACTAAAAACAGAAAAGGACCAAGGATTGACCCCTGTGGGACACCCATAACATTAAACGATCCAGATGACCTAACATCATTAATGCATACCTTTTGTAATCTATCGCTAAGATAAGAGGAAATAAGACCAAGCGAGTTATCATTTACACCGTAATAACTTAATTTTAAAAGAAGGGTCTTATGTTCAACGCAATCAAACGCCTTAGATAAATCACAAAAAATGCCTATAGCATTTTGTGAATTCTGCCAAGCTTCAAATATATGTCTTAAGAGTCTTGCACCAGCATCTGTAGTTGACCGACCCTTAGTAAAACCATATTGCTCTGAATGTAAGAAGTTGTTAAGATTAAAGTAACATACAAGTTGGTCGAGCATAATCTTTTCAAATATTTTACTAAGCGTTGGTAGAACAGAAATAGGTCTATAATTATTTGGATCACTCTTATCACCTGCTTTATAAAGAGGTACTAGCTTACTGTTTCATTAAGTTCGGAAAAACACCTGAATCTACTGAATCATTAAAAACTTTAGCTAGATATGGCCCAATTATTTCTATAATATTTTTTAATAATTTCACTGACATTCCCCAAAGGTCTCCTGTTATCTTATTATTTAAGGTTTTAAAAGTTTTAATTATTTTATATGGGGGCATCATTCTCCTGCCCTTATCCCACTCTAAGTGGGATCGGCACAACATGTTACAAAAATGTTGTCACATGATTTGGCTGCGTATTTTACGACCGGCCGCCCGCCTCACGTCAACTTACCTTAGTCGCCTTTTACGACACTTCGGTAAGAAAGGAGGGTGGTCTATTCTATTCTGCCGGATACCACACGACGTAGACTTTGTTTTTTTTTTGTATGAATAGATATTTCCAACGCACGCAGTATTATTCCCAGCTCAGATCTAAAAAATTTACTTTCTAGTCTAAAAGACGGAGGTTTTATTCGAATTTGCGCTTTACTGATAGGAAATTAGACGACTATCTCTGACAGTAGCAGCGGTCAGACGAGCGAGTCAACATGTTGGCACAATTTATATGTATGGACTTGTTTGTCGCTGTGTGTTTATTCAGCTAGTCGCTATTCGGATCGCCCGCTCATTTTTATGAGTTATGGATAAGGTGGGCCCTCGTACCAGTATTTGCTGTTCCCATCCAACTGTTTACGTCTACAGAAACATTATTACGGTCATAACAATATCGGAAAATTCGTTTAATCATTCATTGTTTTAAATAACAAAATTCAATTTTATTTTGTTTTTAAACAAGATACAAAAACAATTTGAAAGATGTGTTAACTGGTTTTCAAAAATCATTTTCGTGAATACCTTCTACAGTGCATCGTTAGACGTGCATTAGACTTCGCAGCAAACAATTACATTACTCGGTATGCATTGTTTGGCAAAGGACCAATGTTAACTCGCACTCTTTGAACACGCCTGAATATTTTCAACTGTTATTACCATAATATATTCTTGTTTATAGTTGTATTTAGAATGTTATATATAATAGTCTTTGTTATAAATTTGATAATTACACTTATCAATAAAAGAACAATTAAAAATACGCTTATTAGCAAACCTTATTATATATATATGATATGATATAGATGACTATGTTAATTATAAGGAAGCTTGAATTTGAGTAGCGACCAGCTAATTACTAGTTTAAATTGTGAGCTTTTTGAATTTATAACATAGTGTTGGCCTATTACCATCCTACTTAGCATCCTGCATGGGCCTTCCCTCTCCATTTTTGGAGAGATTAACATATCCCCAGAATTCTCTAGAGGAATGCAGTTTTCCCCACAATGTTTTCCTTCACCGAAAAACATTAAATTAATTCGAAAGTAATTCGAAACTCATTGGTACCGGTTCGGGATTAGAACCCGTAACCTCTTATGAAAGATTCGCACGGTCTCGCCGCAGAGCTACCACAGATTTTATGTATTATTCAAATTATTATTTTTTATTTATCCTAGTTTCTTGCTGGTTCATCTCAGTTATAGCACCTTTCTTAACCAGTGCTAGCTTTGTTATAATTTGACGATTCGAAAGTGTAAAAGCCAACTTGAATAAATAATAATTTAAATTTGAGTTGAGAGTATTATATTAGTAAATCTATAGTACAGTAGGTATAACGTCTGAGTGCAATAGTCTCGCGGCGGGCCGGCCCACATAACAACCGGCTTAGGAGCCGTCAGGACGGACCGGACGGTCCTCCTGCACTCGATTTGCAAGATCCTCTCTATCGCAGCCCAACACGCTCCGACAATTCAAACCATTTTACTCGAACACACTATTCCGAATATCCTTCCTATTGTGCGTATATCATGACCTAACTATTGTTAACCTATAACTATGTTTATTACTAAGAATGTATTTTGGCTTTCTCAGAAAAAAAATCCTTCACCAATTTTATCTATTTTTTTGTAATATTGAATTAAATAATAAGAACATAAATACAATGACTCTATGAGTTTACAGTAATGAAAATAACGAAAAGAGATACGGCAGGAAAAATTATCCACAATCATTTAAAAAAAAAACATTTTCCAAAAGAATTCTCCGTCTTGTCTTTTTTAAGCAATATTTTTACAAAGGATATTTTGAAAAACAAGCATAGCTAAATATCATCGAAGTGTCATAAAATAAAGAAAAGTGGTTTATAATAAATAGCTTAACTTTCTCATGTTAGTTAATGTACATAGTTTTAACTAAGAACACCTAACAGCGATAGAAACAACGATAGATCTAATTCTTTACAAAACTTTAAATTCAACATATTATTTACAATTTTATGTGCCAGCATATGAATTACTAATATAGTTATTGTACAGATACCGGTCTCTATCAATATATAAAACGGAATAATCACTACTTTGTAGAAGTAGACGTTACTTTGCGAAGATCCATAATACAAAAGTAATAGTAGAATTATTTTCCTATAATCCGCGATAAACTAAATAGGAAATATATATAATGCTAAATGTAGAGCGGACTGTTCATTTTCATACCTGAAATATGCAGCATTCGTTAAAACACATGTATAAATCTACACCATCGCCACCACAATACACAAGCACTACACACGTTCATTATCACAAACTCAACTATCGTGTCGCCCCGCAACCTAAGCATGACCAGGAGATGGACTCCACGATAAAATCGCAAAGCATGAGCATGTGCTATTACTTTTGCACTATAAGTACCATAAACAAACGCCCTCAAAAATTATAAATAATTAATCAACGTATATATATCTCGTAAATGCGTTATTGCGTCACCCAACCACCCCCCAAACAATCCCTATAATATGAATACTTAATGAAACAAAAATTGCAAATGTCACACCGTCTACCATACTCATGAATACTAAAGACGCAATTCGTAGATCGTTCCCATTTGCGAAATCGAGTCGTTCTTCCCTCGTAACGCTTATGATTCTCATATGTCATAAGACTATGAAGCCATATTATCGCACGTACGCGATTTAGTTTATACGACGCCTACAAATCGTGAAATATGATTTAAAAGAAAGATACGTGTCGTCAGAAAACAATTGGGCGGACGTGCCCTGGTGGATAACGTCGCGGAGGCGATCGCTTCACGTCGCGGCCGCCCAATGCATACTAAGTAATAACGCCTGTTTCAATTTCAACCCCTTCATCTAGTACATGTATCATACAAAGTACCTTTCCAAAGGGTCATATTTTCTTCAATATCTTTTTTGATTTGCTTTATACGAACATATCGATGTTCGCTATTTTCAGTGCCTTTATTATAAAATCACTACATGTTATAAAGTCGCCCAAAGCGTCCAGAGGGACGCTACGCTCTATCTATCCTTATCATGATATACTAACAACTACTTAATCGTTAATAACGATACCGGCTATACTCACGTCTAATTTTATCGGATTAGCCCGACTAGTTTCGTTTGAAATCAGCCGCTACCCGAATTTTAACAGAGATGGTGGTTGGACACTACCTCCGGCGTGGAAACCGATTTTTGACACTACCGGTTCATATAAAGACCGTTTTGAACCCGACACCGTAAGCGTCGCATGCACAAATTTCATTGGTGCATCCGACGAAGAAGACCAGAGCGACACGGAACAGTCGGTAGACGCGCGACCACCGCCGCAACCGTCTCCCCCCCCGCCCCAGCCACCTACGAGGCGCGCCCAGCGAGCTGCTGCACGCAGTTCCCGCCGCGATAACGTCGTGTAAAGAGCTCATGAATAAGTGCCCCGGACGGGTTCGAAACTAGTCGGGCTAATCCGATAAAATTAGACGTGAGTATAGCCGGTATCGTTATTAACTATGAATACTACTCACGATAGTTTAAATTTAAAAACTACTTAATCCGTTTGATATATAACAAAAAAAATGTGTAATTGGATATTTCTTATATATATATATATATACGCCTATAGAGAAGTCCGCGATGCCAAATATTTATCGTTTGAAACATCTTATTAACCAAGAGCTATGATAGCCCAGCGGTGAGATCGTGCGACTGACTCTCTTGAAACGGTCAATCGCGGGTTCAAACCCCCGGGCAGGCACCAATGAGTTTTTACATTTTAACTAACGTGTGTAATCGATAATTGCAATTGATCACGCGCTTTTTGGCGATAGAAAACATCGTGAGCAAACCGGCATACCTCTTTATAATTATATAATTTTGGGGATATGTGTAACATATCAATCGGCATTGGACGAGCGTAGTGGGTATTAGCTCCAACCCTTCTCTCCAAAAACGGATAGAAAAGGCCTATGCCCAGCTGTTGGATACTAATAGTCCGTTACTCGCTTACTTTTCTTTTTACTTATTATAATCACTCTTCAATAAAAATTAGACCCACGTAATACAAAGATCCAAAGAAGAATATGGTAATAATTCTCATTAATTTAAATATCTCAGTGACCTATTTACCTATTATTTGATTTCATTTTATGATTTTAATTATGATAATACTTAATATCTTATAATATAAATAGAATATATCATTAGTTACCGCAAAGTAAAAGCTTCTGCATGCAAAAACATATTCAAGCTTTGAACTCACGGCACATAATATATTAAATTAGCTAGGAGAAGCCAGGATGAGTCGCTAGTTTTATATTAAAAGCGCTTTTATCTCATGCTGCACTAATTCGGAATAATGGTATAAATTCTATATTGCAGATTGTTTTTAAACATACTTCAAATTTACGAGATCTTGATAGAATAGGCGCTAAGCTATTTCGACTAAGATTTATATGCTAACATAAAATTTACATGATGTTCATGTTGATAACTATCACACTAATGTCTGATCATTTCATGTATCATAAGCATGCATGCATGCAATAGTTAGAGATTTATTGGAAAATATAATAAAATATTTTTTGGTTGGTTCAGCTGCAGAAGGTAACAACATGCGATATTGCAATTTAGACCATTCATTTCAATGGCAATAAATTAAGTTAAACTAATAATCATAAATCGAACTATTCAATTAAATTGGTTTAAAACCATAGCGCTGCTGATACTTAGTATTCAAACGTATGCAAATTACAGACGTGCGATGCAATAAATGCCGACACACGATCACAATTCGACAATTCGTATTTGCGTCGTACTGTTTTATTCGATCATACTGTTTCAAAAAGTTTTTTTTTTAATACGAACCTACATTAACTACAATCCTATCAAGTTTTGTTGGGACACGAAATAATCACCATCAAAATAACCTTCGTTATCTCATAAATATGTTTTAGAAATGCTAGTTTATAAATATTGAAGGATTGATGAGTCTAAATGTACGTGAGTGTTAATCATTTTTGTCTAACCCCTGAAAATGATCTGCATGCTTTTTCTACTCCTTTCTGGTATTTATATGTGCTTGTTTTATTTTGACTATAACTTTCATAATTAATCGAAAACAATAAAATAGCCTATAAAAATATCTATCTATATTCTAACCCAAATTTTCCAAGTAGATCCAACTATTCCACTATTTTGTTACAACTATTTTTTTTCCATTATTCCACTTTTGCACTTCAACTTTAAAAAAAAACTTTCTCTATTTTTCTTAAACTTTGTCATACTCTATTTTTATTGATACACATGAATTCGACCGTCTCCTTGTATATGTAAGATTGTCTGAAGGAGTTATATCAATTTGGGAAACAGAATTGTTCTAAATGAAAGAAGATAGTGTCATGTTCACACAACTCTTTTCTTTTTATAATAGTCTTAGTGATATTTACAACAGTACACTAAACCCAAATAATTTTTTTTTAACTGATACTATACGGTTTAAATTGAAACACATCATTAATTTATAAAATAGACTCATGAATTAAGTCGTATCATTAAATTGATATCAAAAATCGGTACACTTAAACTAAAATTAAAGGATTAAATAGAATGATATTAACTAAGCTAGTTTTTCTGTATGACTATGTGGTCAAAGCGAACACAAACTCATATAACAAATGAAATTCAGATTTCCGCAAGTATCATTTAATAAGTTGAGTTAAATGCACATTGTAGCTTTGTTTAACTTTGCTGTTGCTGTTGTTCAATTCTAATGGCTCTCTTAGTTGGGTGGGAACTAGCTAACTCAACTGATGTAATATTGTATGTGAATAATAAAGCTTCAATAATTATATAATGTTTATACAATGAATAAGACGGGCAATAAAAACGCATAGCTAGTAGGTTTAACTTTAACACCTCGCATAAAAATAGAACCATATCCTAATTGATTTATAGAAGCAGGCGTTACTTTGCGGAATTATAATATATACATATACATATTAGAAGCAATATAACAGAACTAACTACTTTGCTATAATCCGCACGGGTTAAGCGAATGCATGCAAAGCTAATGTGTATGAAGCAGGCAAAATCTACGCACCTTATACATGCAGGACAAGCCACCACATGCACCCCAAGGCGCCTCCACCAGCAACAACGCACAAAAGCAGCACACACACCCACCACCACAATCCCGACGATCGTTTCGCCCCGAAACCGTAATGCATTACGATTTTTGTCGTGGAGCCTATCCTCCTGATGATGCTTCGGTTAAAATTCCATTTCAAGACGCAAACATACACGTGTATCAATATAAATATTAAAAACATGTTCATATCATAACGACGTCATGACTACAAATCAGAGTTAGCAAGAATTCATGGGATTGGATAAATACTTTAAAATAAACAAAAGCTATGTTTCAAATATAGTCATAATTATCTAATATAAAAATGTTTGACAATCTGAATTCAAAGATAATTGAAATAAAGAGCTTTAATTCGAATTAACATAGTACGTAGACAATATGAAACAAAATGTTCAGATTTTCGCTATCGGGAGTAGTTTATATTAACATAAAATAAGCTTATAAACTATCAGGAATATTCACGCTATGCACTTGCCTCGGGAAAGTGGTCACGTAAAATTTTACGTTGAAACTTGACTTCAACAGACAACCCTTCAGAGGTAATCCAATCAGAGATGATGGCGTTGAACATGGGTGTCAATTTCGTACATATCGATAAAAACATTATAAATTATTTCGTTTTATAACTTTAATATGTTCATGCGTATATTTTATCTAGAGAACACGTTAAAATATAAAAGTATTTAGTTGTGTTATTTTCGTAAATTATGGGTAAAACAAAATATTAAAACGTTCAAATATTTGTAAACTTTGATGACTTTGAGATTTTATATTACTAAGCCTTTTTAATTTATATACTCGTAATTAAGCAAGAAATTAGGCTAATTTATAAAAGGTTAATATTTATTGGGAACACAAGTCAAATAAATTTAAAGAAGTAGACGTTACTTTTCAGAATTCCATAGATCAAAGTTATGAAAGAATTATTTTGCTATAATCCGCGTTTATTAAGAAAATCTATCCACGACAAAATTACAAAGCATTGCGATTGTCGCAGTGAATGAGTGTAGTGTTTGTGTAGTGTGCTGTTGGTGGTGGTGTCTTGTGATATGCGCGGTAAGTAATCCTGCATTTATAAGGTATAAGAACTATGTACACTTTGCATTAACTTTCACTTTGCTTTGATTTTCTTAAGAAACACGGATTTTAGCAAATAATTATATCATAACTTTAGTTCAAATCAAATTTATTACAATATAGCCTTAACGCACGGACCCAGATTTAAGTTATTGTTAAATTAAAGTATATTCTACATACAACAACTTAATAGTAACAGTAACATAACAGTAACTAACATATTCACAATTCCGACTGTAAAACAAGTATTTATTATATAATGAGATAATAGAAGTATAATAGTTTCCGGTAGTAAAATAAATTTTAAAACAAAGTATAATACTGAATATAATTAGACGTTACTTTGCAGAGATTCATATATATATATATGGGGTGCTACATATGTATTCGTTTTCTTACCCGATTAATGCAGGATACGTTAAAACGAATGCTTTTCCCAACTGTTCCACAAAGTATAAATTACGTACCACGCTTCCTTACTTTATGAGTTCACATCAATATTTGCTTTTAATTTGCTTAAAATTGATTTATAAGAGCCGCACTGTTCAAACACGTAGTATCTGTAAATAAAACAAAGCCAGCTTTTAATAATTATTATTTACGGCCTCTAATAACTGGGCGATACGAAAGCTACCTGGAGGAGCGATGTTACCGCCTGCTACGGACTTGTCTTGAATATTTAGCACTTGTTTGCCAATAACTTAGCATAAGTTGGTACTCTGGCACATAGCACTCTGAAAAAGGGCATTATCAACACCTTAATTGAAAATTAATTCTTACTTCGGAATATATTTTATCATGGAACTTACTCAATTATTTAATTAGTATAGAACTAATGTGTAAGTCATTAATTTCAAATAGATCTAAATTGTATATCCTCCTTGTTATTAAATGTTTATTATTTACAATTACAAAAAAATTGGATTTACTTATTAAGTATGAGAATACTAATATTTTATGAAATTATTTTAAATAATGAACTATAAGTAGAATTTATTTTAAATTTAAATGATTAACTTAAAATATAAAACTAAATGCAAGATAAAGGCAAAGGTAAAAAACAATTAAAATACTACTCACTTTTACTATTATTGCATTTAGATACGATAATATTATCTCTAAATTTAAAAAAATATCGCCCACACGCCTACTGGGCATAAAAATAGCAAATATTTAAGGAGTGCTATTAAATTTTGTCAAAAAAAACTAAATTACAAAAAATAATAAAATTGTTAGAATAATATGAAATATATTTCAAAATAATTATTATTTTTGAATTTAAACTATCGTGAGTGGTATTCATTATTAATGTTGAGAGACCGGCTATACTCACGTCTTATTTTATCGGATGAGCCCGACTAGTTTCAAGCCCATACGGGGAGTTCCCACCGCGATAACACCGCGTAAAGAGCTCATGAATAAGAGCCCCGTATGGGCTTGAAACTAGTCGGGCTCATCCGATAAAATAAGACGTGAGTATAGCCGGTCTCTCAACATTAATAATAATTATTATTAATTATAATTTATAAAATTAATAAACTATTTTTCGAGCGGTTGTAAAACAGGACGTATCTAATTTCGGTTACAAAACGGTTCGGTCAAAGCAAGTGTGTCTTTGAAGTAACTAAGAAATACACACCAAGAAATTCAAAGCTTAAAATAAATAAGAAAACGTTATCGTGAAATCTCTTAAGTGATTAGCGCGTATAAATAAAACGATTAAACGAAGTTCCTGTAATCTGAATGCGACTTGGTGGCAGATGGCCACAATTCCCAAACTTTGATGACGGATGGTTGCATCTCTGCGAAAATCAGCCATCCCGACCATAATCTTCAGGATGGCTATGTCGCTACTTGTCTATAAATTTTATTTTAAGGCAGACTGTAATAGAATGTTCTGTAATGAAAGGACAATACTTATAAACAAATAGTAAACAAAATTAATGTAAGTTAAATAGTATGAACAAATTGTAAATAGTTACATGTAAAGTAGTAATAGAAAAAATTGTCATAAGATAAATTGTTGTCGATAAGGAAAATAGCTATGTTACAAAAGTATTAAAATAAGCCTATATAACAAACGTAAATCGTAAACAAAGAATAAAGCAAATAAAGTCTCTGACCTTAATCATCAGAGGAACAGGAAAAAAAACAAAAAAAATGAAAGGCAAAGGTTAGAATTAAGTGTACGGTATATGCTTACGTAAACCATATTACACAATTGAATATTATTTAAATGATAAAAATGCTTGGATTTCGGACCGACGAGTTTTCTGCCGGTTCTTCTTGGTAAGAGCAACACTCTGACCAGTTGTAGCTTCATTAAATTTAACTGATCCTTAACGATTCAAAAATGATTGTAAAAAGTTTCCTTGAACAAAATTTATTTTTATATGATTTGATATGATCTAAATTTCGTATGATTCATACGATGCGTATGTATATAAAATGATTGCATTGGATTGTTGCGAAACTGTAACGAAATGGGAGAATCTATGCCATAAGTTTTAAAGCCTTTTAAAAGGTTCTCCCAACCTTAAACGCGAACGTACTGTTATACTTAAAAAAAACAAATGACAGTATCCCAGTAGTTTCTATCAAAATACTCAATCATCATTTCCGTGATTAGCTTGAACATTTTAGAAGAAACCTTGATGATGAACAGAATAGGCTAGCTCTGGTTTTCGTATGTCATACTTAAGTAAATTATACGAAAAGAAAGATAGTATATGATAAAAATAAAATTAGTGCTTTGGTCACTTTGGTAGAGTATTTTAATTTACTGAACTACTAATAATATAATATATAATATACTATAACGATATTATTATGAATGATAAAATACCACAAAATATCAATTCAAATATAAATTTATAATTATAATTCAGCTTTATATGGGAAACATTAGAAAGGTAATTTTAAATTACATTTCAACATGAAAGTTACAAATTTTTTGTTATGAAAAATAGAACCTTTTTATTTCTTATCTGAGTATACCTATACCTCCAAACTCTTATCAATGATGTGTACATTAGCATAGAACTAACGAGCGACGTCAATCGGTGCCTGTCGTTTGATGACTCATCAAAATTACTTCCTATGTTGTTAAGTGCAGGAAATTGTGACTCCTCCATCGGCACACCTATTAAATGGGGTCTTTTCCGCTATACGCATGTGTACCTTCGTTTATTGGCGAATTCAAATGTCATAAAAATTTCTTGCCGAATGTTCAATGTAAAAGCGTGCATAATAAAAAAAGACGTTAAAACTAAGCATAGTATTGAAAGTAACCTACAAATTTGCAACCAGGATTTTAATCATTTCATTGAAGATCGAAAACTTGAGCTATTGCTAAGGTTAAAACTCATTTATAATAGAGTCATATGTAATTCTAATTGTGAAAAACATTCGGAAAATGTAAATGACACTGTCGTATCATATATATGGATAAATGTGCTGCGAACGTATAAATCAAAGCCGAAGCGGCAAGCGGTGCTTGAAGCAATATCGCACCAGCAGCTGTGAGGTAATGGCGCCGACACTTTACGCGATGCGATTACGACCACCTAAACATTCATTACAAGTAATGTCCGTCATTTATCTGGCCTAATCACTGTGTATCGCCCTTCCGCTACCATTTAAAGAATATAACAAAACTAACTTTTCGATTTCAATTGATAAGGGCAGGAGACTTCGTAAGTAAATTTAATTTTAAGAACCGTCAATCGACTTTTCAGAAAATGCTTCATGTTAAATACAATATGTAAGATATGTCTTAATAACTTATTTTTCTTCAATATAATGAAAGTTGTTTAAATAACGTATTCAATTATAACGTTTATAAATCGTAACATTAATTAAACTTGAATAAAAAGTGATCATATAAAAGCTAGTCCATTTGAAGCACATACCGAATTTAAATATAATCAATCAAAATCAATAATTATTGAATAAAGATTTAGTTTATTTATTTTATTGTTATTTATTCATTCTATATTTTAAGTTGCTGTGGAACACGAGTTCAAACCCGGGCAGGCACCAATGAGTTTTTCTATTAAAACTCATGTGTCTAATTGATTATTGCAATTTATCACATGCTTTACGGTGAAGGAAAACATCGTGACGAAACCTGCATATCTCTAGAGAATTCTGGAGATATGTGTAACCTACCAATCCGCATTGGAGCAGTGTGGTAGGTCTTAGCACCAACCCTTCTCTCCAGAAACGGAGAGAGGAAGCCTATTCCCAGCTGTATCCCACAGCTGTAACAGGGCGATACTACATATTTTAAGTTTATTTTATTTAAATTCATTTATGTAAAATAGTTAGTTAAGTGCCAATAAGCCTTTTATAGAATTATATAAGCTTTCGGATTTTTGTATCATTATTGTATTCTTTTTAAAGGAACTTACTAAATAACAAATCGTTATTTCTTGAGTTGCCTAAATAGCAAACTAACTGACCAGAATATGTAACTGAGTATTGTACACACCTAAGATGTTACATGTTAAATCAAATTTAATTAATGATTATCTTAAGTTATTGATTATCTGATGAACCAATAACTTATAAATATGATTTTGAACCTTCGTTATATGGAATCAATAATTTCTAGACAGAATAGAAAGATCATTAGTTCTTCCGCATGCGAACTTTTTGGTTTTCAATATAAACAGGAAACTATATATTATGTGCCGTGAATATATTTAAAAGTTAATAATAAACAGTCTGTTTAATTTCGAAGTGGGAAGTTTAAAAGGAATTTGATGTTAAACTCGTAAATCGCGTAATGTTTTACGGTTTAATCAACCCAGAGCAATTAGGCAAGACAAATAGTTAGCTCATCTGCATCTATACGAGTCGGAGCTACCGCTAACAAGGCATCGATATTTCACCTTTACGTCTCTGCAAGGTGTAGGGCGTAATAAAGTCTCTGAATACTTTGAATGAAATACGTCTCTTATTGCTACCAGATAATGTTCTAAACTGATGAATTATTTTCAAATGCTGAAAGCTGTAATAACCGAACGGTGAAACTGTGTGCCTCTCTCAAGAGAGACATGAGAGAGCCATGGGTTTAAGCCAAAAGTAGGCACCAATAAGTTTTTCTATTAAAAACTTGTGTGCCTAATTTATATATGGAATAAATGACACGCTTTTAGGCGAAGAAAAACATCATAAGAAATCACCATTTTATTGGAGAATTCCCGTCATTGGTGTGACTGACCCGATGGTGCAGTGGTTAGTGACCCTGCCTTCAACTCCGCGGGTTGCGGATTCAATTCCCGCCGAGGGCCAACATTTTCTATAAAACAGCTTGTTTGTTCTTCGAGCCGAGGTAAATTAGTAATTGGTAATTGTTATTAAGTATGTATTTAAAATTATATATGTGGTATATTTACCAGTTGTCATCCATAACACCAAGTATTAAGTTATTTACTTTGGGGACGATGGACCGTATTTGTATTGCGAACAGAAATTGGAAAAACCTAGCAAACCGCATTAGACCAGCGTAGTGGGTCTAAGCTCCAACTCTTCTCTCCAAATAAGAAGAAAGGAGGCCTATGCCAAGCTGTGGTATAGTAAAAGGCTTTAAGACTTTAAGTGTTTATACGTAGGTTACTTTAATATTTACTACTTACATACTGTAAAAGTCGTAGACAGTGTAGAAAGTAAACGGTTTTTAATAAATTTGTATCAATTATTTTTTAATACCGCGCAAGTCTCTGAGGACAACACACTCTATAACTGTCAGAGAAACATCTAAATAAATAAATTATTGGTTGACCATATTACAACCATATTATAACGCATATTACAGTGCAAAGTTATAGTGCACTCTCTAGCTAATGGTAAGTGCCACAAGTGCAGTGTCTGGGGGCACACTAACTAAATATGTAGTAGTTATCAGGCTAGTAGTTATAGGCTGCACTTTTTTCCTAAATGAACTCTAATGTATAAAAAGCATGCGTGAATATGTATACCCTCTATCTTAAAATAAACTTAAAATAAATAAGTCCTTTTCACATAAAATATTTACATCCGTTTTAATTAATTTTAGTAGATATATTTTTCTCTCTAATGATTGTAATACATTAAAACAAAACTTAACCAATAAACTTTTTTCAAAGTTCTAGCGTCATTTAATTCCTCGAGATAAATAAGTTTTAAACATAAATAATATTACTTATGCTTTAATTATTTTTATTTACTTTAAATCAATGCGTTAATTCTTTTAATATTCAAAGTAAAGGTGCCTAAGCTTAACGACTCTCAATTTGAAAAGATTTTCCTGAAAGTGCGAGTGCAGTAAAACAACTTTTGAGCCTTATTTTCTCGTTCCGAAATTGCAGTGGTTTAAGCGAGATTTCATTTGTATAGAAGCCGGTATAATCTGGCATAATACCGCAGTAGCGGCGCAGGCCTTCAAAGACGCCACTCGTCCGCGCCGCAGTTCCCGCCTGTAATGAGGTTTTTTTTTAAATGCGCAACACATTCACACGAGCCGAGTTGTACTGAATTTAACTTGCAATTCAAAAGACCACGGTACGTGACAAAAAGGAACTGAATTAATTTTTTATTGACATTTAATTATAAAAATAATAAGCGCTAAAGCAAAAAAATGTAATCTCCTTTTATCTTCGAAGAATTTGCTGTAGCTAGAGACTTACTTCCAAGCCAGTGTAGGGAATGAAATCCTGCTGAAGCCGGCTTGATTACAGCGACCCGTGCGCTGCTCGACGGTTCAGAATTGGACGGATTATGAGGAATTTAAAGTACGATGACGATTTGAATATGAACACCAGGAGTGTTTTAAATTACATAGAATTGCTCCCACATGATACACATTCTTTGAAAATGTTTGTCGTAATAAATCTCATTTATTTAAAGAACTCCGGAGAAATGAACATATTATTACCGCATACATTTATGAACTGTATTTCTTTTAAAAAATTGCATTGAGGGTGGTTATTGAACAAATTATTTTAATGAGGTTGTTTTGTTAAAAAAAATCTTTTGTTTTGTTGATGGCGTGATAATATTTTGCTATACTCAGGCATAACTATGTCATATTATAACGAGGCAACGAAGGCGAAGCTGTAGGTACTAGCTGTGACTGCCAGCCGGAGAAAACGGAAGGAAAGCGTCGCTAATTACTCGCGCCGCCTGAAGCAAAGTCTGTTCTATTCTCCTGCGAGGGAGGCTAGGGCCTCTAAACGTTATGTACCATTATATGCGTATGTATATTCTATACTATGATATAATATTATATATATGTACCTCTATATGTGTATGAATATTCTATTTGACTGGCCTGTTAGCGCAGTGGGCCTGCCTTTAGCTCCGCGAGTCGCGGATTCGATTATCGCCGAGAGCCAACATTTTGTATAAACGATTTCTTGGTTCTTCAAGCCTGGGTGTGTATTTGGTTTTAAGTATGTATTTAAAACTATATATGTATATATTTACCAGTTGTCCGTCACCCACAATATAAGTATTAAGTTACTTACTTTGTGGATGGACCGTGTGTGTGTAAGTGTCCCATATATTTATTTTTGTATTATGTACAATACAGTTTATTGCTCTATTAATTGCCACTTCAGCTTCGCAACACGATGAGCTATGTCGGTTACTCTGGTTCTTCTATGGATCTCCTAATTTCTGATTCGATCACGTAAGTATCTGAGAGATACTCCAAGCATAGCTCCATCACCCACTGAGTGACTCTGAGTTTTCTTATGAGGCCCTAATTCATTGTCAACGTTTCAGATCCGTAATACATACGTATACTATATACGAGTACATAGTACCTTTAATTTATTAATCCTTTAGTTATTCGAAACATATTTGAAATTTTTTTTATTTTTTATGATACAAATTTAAATCATGGCAAAGCACTTTTCTTAAAAGGTATAACAACCCATCGCGAGGCATAAAACTGTAGCCGTAATTCAGTAATTGGAAGGTTTCACAGAGTAGTTGTACAAAGAGCCTACAAAAGGGCTAGGAGCTCGAAACGCCGCCGCTAGGCATACCATTCATAATATTGTAATAACGGCTTCCACCAGCAGTTATTCCGTGCTTAAACGTTTTACTGCGGTCATTATCTATCCGCTGAAAGGATATGCAGGCGATAAATTGCGGAGTTTTACCTACATACAACACTTATCTCCAAATCTACGCCGCAGTGTCTTAAAGCGGATATAATTAATTAGTTTAATTGATAATGAAATACTATTATTTATCATCAACCCTAACAAATTGTATTCTAAATAAAGATTCGAAAGTGTTTTGAAAGATATAACAATATTTAAAACACATGTTTTTTATTTTATATTTAGAATATTTGATTAGATATAAATATATTTATATATTTTTTATATATGGGCTGCCCATCCCTTAATAAATAAAATATAAAATAAACGTAATACTTGTGTTATGGGTGACAGACAACTGGTAAATATATAGTTTTAAATAAATACAAATATACATCCAGCCTCGAAGAACCAACATAATTCTTTGAAGAAAATGTTGACTCTCGGCGGGAATCAAACGGGAAGTTGGCAGAGTCACTGCCAACTGCGCAAACGGGCCAGTCAAAATTTATTCAATGTTTAATTTGAATCTAACATCTTGTTAAAACTATTAGTTATTATATATATAAAGAAAGATTCTTTGCAAGTGATGTGAAGGATAAGGTTATTTACTATTGGCGATAGTGCCATGCATAGCAAATATTTTTTGCCGCTGATTCCTCTGATCAATAAATTTAATTCGGCATAACTACGTTACGCCTGGATAAGGCATCGGTGAAAAGGTGACTTCCTTAAAAGTTTTCAGTCTCAGTAAATAAACAACAGCGTGCTGGAGTTTCGAAATTTAGCTTAGGAACGATCTGAAGTGAGTGTGGTGTAATAAAACATACGGAGTTTTATTAATTTCACTTGAATGCATTATTAATCTATTTTCTAATGAATTTCTTTTTATATAACCTGCGACTATAACATCTTATGTGTTGGTCGAGATTTTCTTTCTGTATGCCAGATTTGACCTGAATCCGATCAGCCGTTATTTGCGCAATTACGTAACAAATTAAATAAATTCATACACAGATACGAGCTTTTCAATTTATAATATTGGTAGGATGTACATTCCTTATCTGCGATCTTTATCGGTTTATCTGACTGATATCTCAATGCGAGCATAAAGGGGCGCTCCTCCTTTAGCAATAAAGAGACCATTTAATCGAAGCTTATCTGCCCGGAAGCATTCATTAGATGATTGCGCCATTACTACTGGACTCTTTTCTGACTATACCGGGTCGGGGTGTTATTGAATAGGTATGTATACTTTCAAGTATTAAATGTAGTTTAGAAGAAACATTTTTTATGTTTCTGATTATCGTTATCACTTACTTTTATCTACAACGGATTAAACCCTATAAAAGTATCAAAAGCATTTCGCTTCACCATAATAAAATATAGATAAATTAAAACCAGTAAAAAAAATTATTTCACCAAAAATATTTTTATTAAAAAAAATCTTATATTATCGCTCAATACGAAAAAAATTAATATTCAATCCAATTCAGTTTTAAGATATGTACGGTGTCAAATATAGCAATAGTTTATCAAACTAAATTTTGACAACGTATTCGTCAATGTCAATGTAGACTTCAGTATGTAACTAAAAATGTCCTAAGTATTATTATAGGTTATCTAAATAAATAAAATAAATAAATAAATATATGGGACACTTACACACACGGTCGTCCGTCCCCAAAGTAAGTAACTTAATACTTGCGTTATGGGTAACAGACAACTGTAATATACTACATATATAATTTTAAACACATACTTAAATACAAATACACACCCAAGCTAGAAGAACCAACAAATTGTTTATAGAAAATGTTGGCCCTCGGCGGGAATGGAACCCGAAGGGCCATTGCGCCAACGGGCCAGTCAAAGTTTATCTGTTTGCAAAACTTTATTTAATTCCTTTCAGTCATTGTAGCTTAATTGAGTAACATTCTTTTCGTTAATTTACTACATTTATTTTTTTAAAATTAAAATGCATTATGTTAATTCTACTGACTATTTTACTTCATCTAATGAATTTGTAAATATAGTTGATTACAACATAAGCTACAATGAGTTATACAAATTGAGTAAAAACGAAATAACTTTTATAAGAGCTTTAGGAAACGCATTAATGAGGAAGAAAGGAAACACGTGTTTAACACACATACGGTGTGGTCCTAAATCAACACGCGAGAGTATCATGCCTCTGTAAATGCTCTTGTAAATAATCGCACGTGAATAAATACGGAAAATTCTGTTATTCGAGTATGATCATTCATTTTTTCATTCTCTATTGGAATCATTATTGTGTAAATTATTATTGAAAGATACTTAATTTTAAATATCCCGTAGGTTATGTATTTATATTTCATTCATGCAATATAAGCTATTAAATACTAGCTTATAAATAAATGAATATATGGGACAATTACACACACGGCTATCTGTTCCCATAGTAAGTAATTTAATACTTGTATTATAAGTGACAGACAACTGGTAAATATATACATGTATAATTTTAAATACATACTTTAATACATAAATACCGCAATTACGTACTATCTCTTTTTTTCTAGTTGCCGAAGAAAAGTGATATTCTGATATCCTATATGTAAAACTGCATAGAAAAATTAAACGTTAAAGTGTAGCAAATATACAGTAAGATTTCACAAACAGACTTTCGCATTTAAAATATTAGTATGGACTGTTAGTTCTGGGTCTAACCTAAACTATGCACAATTGCAACAAAATTGCAAAAAAATCTGTATATTCATTTAAATACTTTTAATAACCACTAACCAAGCAAATGGTTCTGATATATTTATTTGTTAATACATTTTAATTAAATTGAAACCACTTAAGTCGAAAACTACATAGAACATGTATTTGAAAAATAAAAAAATAGCATTTCAGTTTTTCGAAACATGAAAATATAAACAACATTAAAAAACCCAAACTCAGGGGGGGTCCCTGAACTTCTCTGCCACAATCCCCGTGGACTGCGTCCATTCGGAGCAAATAATTTTAAATAGTCTAGTTGGGGCCTTATTTTATTTTTTGCCCAAAGGCCTCTGGTCACCTAGCTACGCCACTGGTTATGCATATGCGTAAATTTATGTTTTTATACACGCGGGTATTATTTTTGTTATCAATGATAGACATTTTATGTAGGAAGTATAAGAGGTGTCATGTTAGCTTGTTTTTTTCTGTTGCCCTCACAAAACAACTAATATCAGAAAGTCATTATGTATGTAAAATGAAACTGATATATTGATATCAGCTACATAAAATGAACTCAAAAACTGGTGCATAGCGGAGTCCCGGCACCGCGGCCGGCAGGTGGCTTAAATTACCACATTTGTTACACGTTTACACGAAACTGTATCAATATTTCATACGGATTTACACCACCCATCGCGCCGGTTGCATTTTGCTGTCCTAAAAATACGTAACACGACAATTACATTCAAATCACACAAAACAAAAACAAAAAAGTAACACATCATATTATATCTACAGAACGCTTGTTTGCTATTTTCCGTGGTACATATACATAAGATAAAATGTCTTATCTTTAAAAAAAATCTATTTCCTTAACGGAAACTTAATGCTGGCCAAAAGCTTTCTCCTTTTGGAAAGGTGTTAAGCTTAGAACCACCTCAGCTTTTATTGGTAGGTTACACATATCCCTGAAATTTACTTAAGATATGCAGCTATCGCGCTGTTTTTCTTCACCGAATAGAGGGTGATAAATTGTAAATATCAATTAGTAATATTTAGTTTTTACAGTTTTGACTGTTGGTGCCCGACAAGGGTTTGAATATCTGACATTACCGGGGAGTTAAGGGTCACAAGTCACCCCAATTTGTTCTTATGGCTTAGTATCACGTGGTTCTAGTCTAGATCTATAAATGTTGATGCCTTCCTGATCTTTTATAACCTAGGCAAATGGAATAACCATAGCAACAAGGCATTTCTGTAAAGTTTCTTTTTTCAATATAGAACAATAGATAAATTACTGTAAATATTTCATTTATATAGCATTATTACAATAAAATTAGGCGTTACTTTGGGAAGATCCATAATACAAAAGTAATAATAAAATTATTTTGCTATAAGCCGCGATAAAGTAAATAGAAAATATATATAATGCTAAATGTAGAGTGGACTATCCGTTTTCATACTCGATACATTCGTGAAAACACATTCACAAACCTCCACCACCGCCATCAGAATACACAAATACTAACTAAAGTAACTCAACAATCGGTATCAAAACGGTTAGTTAATTCTACACTTAGCATTATATACATATATTCTATTTACTTTATCTCGAATTACAGCAAAATAATTTTATTTTTTTTTTTATAATCCAAAAATTATTATAATGTTAAATTCATCAAAGTTATCAACCATACGTTAAATAGTTTTATAAGATTAATACAGGTACAGTACCCAAAATACAGGTTTACCTAGTTTGGGGGCTACGAGAAAATGTTATCATATTTAATGTCAATTTTAGTTAAGTTATATCAAGATCCTTTTGTAATCTTTTTTGGATAAATACAAAAACATATTATTTCATTTCATATAGATTGAGTTTAGGATAAGGTCGAATAAGTCTTTTACTTATTTCTCGTTAAGTGGAGGCCAAAGTATTATTACCGCATTGAATCCTCACAATGACAACTCACTCAAACGCAAACGCAAACTACTAGTATTTCCATAAGAAAGGCATTGCGAAAGTTTTTCAATTTTAAAGTGACGCAGGTATGATGGAAAACTTTGGCTCGGGACGCACCATTTCAGGGGTTTTGTTATATTTAAGTTCATATTATTATAGAAGCTATAATAGATTAATTTTTGCTCTAACCCATTAAGAGAATGAATGAAAACAACTGCTGATGATACTTTGGTTTCGGGACGAAACGATCATAGAGATTGTGGTGGTGGTTGTGTGTATTGCTTGTGTGCATTGTTGCTGTTGGCGGCAATTCTGCATGTGTAAAGTATGTGAATGTTGCCTGCTTCATCCACTCAAAATTACTTACATTCTCTTAAAAACGTGGATTATATCAAAGTAATTCTATTATAGTCTCAGTACTATGGAATTCCCCAAAATAACGCCTGCCCTACCCTGAATAAATCATTCATATTATTATGGTATAACGAACTTCAAACAATTCAGTTGTGAGTTACCTATTGGGTTATACTTTTATTCGCGGTTTCTTAGTCTTAATTATTATTCCACACTTTCCTGTCGTCGTCTGATTTTGATTTAAGTATTAAATTTTTATAAGTAATACAAAGATTTAAATTAAGTATTTAATACGTATCAATATTAAAGAAATTTTCATAAAAACGTTTATTATTACTTATGAATTTTTCTGCAACATATGATAACCACATTATTACCATGAAAATTGCACTATTTTATAAAGTTTTTTTAGGGAGCAAATGGTAAGCGAATGCGGGCGGTCGATTAGTAAGGTCGTCACCTTTAATGTATTTGAGTACTTCATTATAACCCTTGAATTATCTTAAAGAAAATTTTTTACATCATAAATATTCTCAGGTCAGTAATAAAGAATTACCAGGACTGTGCTCTAAGTAAGAATTAAAATTAATCCCCTATCTTTAAAGTTTACAAAGTTATTATTTAATTATTAATTTTTATATTCGCATTGATATTAAAAATTACGTATTTTATTTAATTTTTTACTTGTCGTTTTTAGGTTAAAAAAATCCATTCGTTACACTTAAATTTATTGTTATAGATTTTATCGTAGCATTTTTGAGATATTCCAAGACGAGAGTAACACTTTCCTGCGAGAAGATTTTTCTTAAATTGATAGGTTTAGTGGCAGGTCTGGGGGCACGGCACATTATGCAGCATCACGCAGGGATCAGGGGGATTGTTTCCTAAAACAGGATCGAGCGGCAACAGTGCCTGAATTAAACGAGAATCACACCCCAGCACTTGCCTGTAATCACGTCGAATCGTATCAAAGAGAGCCCCTTTCATTTCCATCGGGAAAAGTATATTTATGAGATATTCTCAGATTTTTGTCTTCGGATTTTGTAAACTTTTATTTATGAAGCAAAATTTATTCAAATATGTCAGCATATTTAGATTATACGATCCTCATTGGTGTTAAAAAGTTATGGTTTTAGATTTTTTTAATAGTCTATAAATAAGTGTGTAAGAAAACAAATACATTATGGGCCAGTTACTTAGCACCTCGCATGCGAACGCGCGCCTTTAAATAAATGTTGGTTTGAAAGTCTTGCTTGATTATTATAATATTATAATCATCGAAAACTCAATAACTTAAGAGTGGTGACCCTTGCGATATTGAATTCTTAATTGTAGTAACCTTTTTCCATGATTAACTACATCTATTGTTTTTCTTAATAATATCATCTTATCCACAAGCAAAAAATCTAGCCGTAACGCAACGCAACGTAACGTAACGCAAGAACGGTTACTACCCATAACCTTCACTTATAGTAAGTATTACATGCCTAACCACAGCTAGCTAGTAAGTACATCACGTGTATTTACTCATTTTAGTTAGTTTGTATACTAGTAGTAGTAGTACTTTTCTTCATGAGTTTATTATATCAAGAACGTACAGGAACAAACTAGATATTTATTTAAAAAAATAACATTAGAGGTACTATTTCTAAAATTCAAATCCACAAACTTAACATATCCTTGACGTAAAGAATTATTTTATTCAGTTCACAACTAGGATGATCAAAATGGTGTAAAACTATTAACACTTTTAATAATATTACCGAGCTTATTTAAAACTGCACAACCGCAAAACTAACCCATTATCGTTCACCAAACGACAATAAAGAGATTGATCTCCCTACAATGACATCCCTATCTATCTCCAGTGGCCGCGTGTCCCCTGAGGCCCACGCTTCTCAGCTCAATAAAAACTTCGATGAAAACATTCTGGCGCATCCAATATGATTTCATTGGTATTTATGAACTAGAGAAAACCCGTGATACTTTGTTGGTAAAATATCGTAAAGTCATCATGTTATTGTCTCTTGACACACCTACTAAATAAGATAAAAAAATAATTTTGCATGAGAAAGAAAGCACTATAATATTTTTTTCGCATAATCATTACATATTAAATTACATCGCTACCATACTATAAACTTTTACCGCTTAGAATTTTAAACTTTCTGCTAGTAATCTGTCCATATTGCTGGGCAAATATTAAGTTTTTTTCTGAAATTCTACCTGGAAGTTAGATTTTTTCAACTTTTTACTACTACTATAACAAACAACCGAACCAGTACTGTAATGCTACTACTACTGCAATAAGTTGTTTATAGTGTTTTACTGAAGTAAACTGTGATAGCCCAGCGGTGAGGCTGTGTGACGTTCTAGAGACGATCATGGGTTCAAACCCCGGGCAGGCACAAATAAGTTGTTCTATTAAAACTTGTCTCTAATTAATAATTACAATTTATCACACGCTTTTCGTCGAAGGAAAACATCGTGAGGAAACCTGCATATCTCAAGAGAATTCTAGGGATATTTGTAACCAATCCGCATTGGAGCAGCATGGTAGGTCTTAGTTCCGACCGTTCTCCCCAAAAATGGGGAGAGGACGCCTATGCTCAGCAGTGAGATAGTATCATGCTGTTACTTTACTAAAGTGATATATACATAAGTGATATACACATTCATTGCCAAGTTCAACTGCCAGGCTATCTTAGTCTAGAAGTTTAGTTGCCATTTGGAGAATTTGGAGAACCGAGTGCACTATATTAAACAGTAAGACAATTTAAAAACACGTATGCATTCGCAGTTAATTGTAAACTAAAAATAAAGAAGTCAGATTTTAATCGAGCGGTAATCGACAATTCACTTTGTCATTAATTGAGTGATCCTCGAACATAGGCTCTGGGTGCGGAAGCTGATATGGAAAAAATCAAAAAGTACAAGCGGAGGAAATATAAGTGATGTTATGATAACATTTTTACATGATGGGGAATGACACTTGCCCAACAATTTCAAGAAAAAGAAATAAATAAAATAAAAAACAACTTTTTAGTCAGCCTTTCTATTTATACTTTGGTCAGGTCATGCTACATATTTAAACTCACTCGTAGGACAACTAATCTTTTTTCACTATAAAAAAATTGCTCGTTTAAAATTTATCTCCAATAACCCAGAATACCTTTAATAATAAACAGATAAAAACTCGTAAACGAATAATAAATTGATATATGCAAAATAGTCCGCTGTAACGTACAAGCCCGAAATAACCGCATTACTCATTCATAAAGACAACGCAAGAGCGATCCTGTGTTGCGGTAATATTAGTTTGTTTGTGCTGTCTGTCAACTACTAAATTATATAAACGTATTTACTGCGATAATTGCTTTTGAAAGACTGAAACTGTACTGAAAGACTACGCTACTATTAATTTCTTTTTCGTTTATATCTTGTACTCAATGCTAATACTGTGTCATTTTAGTGATAGCTATTTTTCCCTAAAAAAACTTGTATAGCTATGTTTAGAAATAATAAGATAAAAAATTCTGAAAAAATAAATAAACTTCTGTTTTAAATATTATTGATTTTTGTATAGCAATTGGATGTTTTGAACAATCCTTCGATAACTTCTAAATTCTTAGTTTCAAATCAAATTACATATTACCATTGAACCGATTAATCACTCGACAAGTTACAATGACACTACACAAAACAAGATCTTAGACCCTATGAAATGAAAATGACAAACAATAACGCGAAATGAAAAATTAGTGCTCCCATGTATCGCCATCAGCGAACAACTCTGAGAGTATGAATGACTTACAGTCAGACAGTCAGACTTACAGTCAGACAGTAAAGTTGACGATTCAAAAGCACTTGTTTACAAGTTTACTTGAATAAAGAATATTTTGAATTTGAATTTGAATTTACACATAGACTCTCTGTTTCTCTCCCTCTCTATCTACTTTCATATTTCGGTAGTCATATTGAGTGAGCTTAAAAGTAAAGTAAGCACCCGTTATTATCCCACTGCTGAGAAAACACCTCCTTTTGGAGAGAAAAGTTGAACTAAGATTTAATGAAATATTGATTATTGTGTAGTTCGTGGGAATTTTATAACTAAATAATAGAGAAGATTAATTTGAAAATAGATTCGTGATAAATAAGCTAAAGGGATCAATGTACCGCTACAATCATATAGCTTTATTATATTACTTACTTATAATTCCGAGTTGTTCAGAGCTAAAAAAAATATTTTTACAAATATAGATTCACATGTTGATATCAGCTACAGTTTTGGTCTAATTTGAACATTCTGACGGTCAGGTCAACAATGACAGGGCTACTATATAAACAGCCACAGTGTAGTCCACGGTTAAATTTAGTTTAGAGTAGCTCACTGAATAATTTGACTTTTTAAAAATTAATCAGTATAATAATAATAATAATAATTTTGTTTCTTTCGTGAATTATTAGTATTATGAAGTCAAGCGAATGAATAAAGTTATTCGTTTGATCATTATTGGAATTATTTATTTTAGAATTTAAACTATCGTGAGTGGTATTCATTATGAATGTTGAGAGACCGGCTATACTCACGTCTTATTTTATCGGATGAGCTCTTCACGCGAAGTTATCGCGGGGGAGTTCCCGCCGCGATAACGTCGCGTAAAGAGCTTATGAATAAGAGCCCCGTATGGGCTTGAAACTAGTCGGGCTCATCCGATAAAATAAGACGTGAGTATAGCCGGTCTCTCATCATTAATAATGAATTATTTATTATTTGAAGATTATATAAAGACTTTTTTATGAATCTTTAGTCCCATTCTTCCATATACCATAGATATATATAATCCATATATGACTTACATAATATTTGTAAATGGAATTTTAAAGGAGTATGCAGAATGAGGCTAATGAGGAAAATAAATATGGATTTTACTCTGCCTGCATTATTAACTTATTTATGATAGTTCTAGTTACCTTAACAATTGAATTAATTTAAAATTAAGGGACAAATAAAAAACTTTAAAATTAAAAAATACCTATAATCGTAGTTGTTATCTTTAATAATAACTTAATATTATGTAAATATTTTATCCATAAATTATTTTGAATAATTCTTCTTCTTAATTTCAAATGATAGACATCCTCTGCTGATAATAAATGCTCTTCAAGAGATTTTCGTAGTGAATGATCTACCAAAACTGTGCTTCCGATATGTGATCGTATATCCAACGCCATCTTGACCAATGATTGCAGTAATTTTTATAATCTGTCACTCACTCACTCAGAATTATACATTTAACTTCCTTACAAATATCACGCTTAAAACAATATGACGTAGGCGGTACATTTATTACTCTTGGAAGAAAATGATTTAACGTTTCGATAGGAGGTCATCTATTATTAGTATGTGATATTCTCATAGCTGTTCCAGCCTTGCGATCTTTAAGAAAATTATGTAGTGTCAGTCCAGATTGACCGAATAACCATTTATTTAATAAATTTAAGGGCGAGACTGAAGAATTTTTTTTTTCTACACTTAGCTTTATGTCAGATTTTCCTATAAAGTCTAAGTTAATATTAACTTTTTCTTTCTTTATTCCTATTAATTTATAGTTTTTGAATCAGTCATCAATAACCTAGGATTGCAGAGAGTCTGTCTAAACTAACACTTCCTTCGCTCCGTGGGCGATACATTAAGAAAACCAAAAGTATTCACCTGTCCGATAAAGATGACATGACTTATACTCTCTCTTTCCTACACTATTCTTTATACAAGTCCGTCCACTAGACCCGACAACTCTAGCATTAGCGACCAGGCAATCTTCATTAATGAAATTATCATTCTAGGCCCTGTAGTTTTTCGATATATTATGGTTAACTTGTATCTGAACTTACCTTGCTCTCATACAATTTGTAAAAATATTACATATTCAAATAATATAAAACTTTATATCAAAAGCTTTATTTATTTCCATTCAACGTAAGCGAGTTTATTACTTGAACTAACACGTTTCGACACGGTCACAGCGCATGCATTTTTAACGAAATTACACGAAGGTGCCAGTTAATGATACTGTTAACTGGAATTCATAATAAAGAGGGACTCAGCTGTATCTGGAGCATATTCGAGTTATGTCCCGCGCGAGACAGGCGCCTGTTTAAAAATGCAGCACTTCAAAACGAGGCGAATTCGGCATCAGCGTCGCTGGCGCACGATGCCTCCAGTCCAGCTATGAATCTGGAACCGAACGGTTTATTTCGTGTTGACATAAGCAGAACAAAGATTAAAGTATCTTACAGTGCTGCGATTTACAAATATTCATTTGTATTGAAATGCAATATATAATTATATTTTGAATATAAGTGTGGAAAACGTGGGGAGTGTAATTGTGTGTGAATACTGGCTTACGACTTTACTGTCTGTATTGCTATTAAGTGCTATTATTGTGAAACATATACCATTTTAGTCAAATGAAAATAGGGCACTGCCAATTTACCCAGATTCGTTTGAGGTATTATTACGGCTAGGAGTCACTTTATTTTTAAACAGCGCCGTCAGATCGATCGTGGCGCGGAAATTCATAAAACAAAACCGTGTTCACAAAAGGCGGGAATGCAGCGAGCGTCGGTATTTTATTTACGTGGAAACCAAAGCGATATCCGCTCTGGTTCTATTTTCGCACTATATCGTTTATTACGAGGACCAACATCTGAGAGCACCCCGCGTGGGAGTCGCTCAGGCCACTCTACCGACTGATATTATATTCTAGAGCACGCCCGCCTTACCTCGCTTCGCGCTAGATATTTCGAGTGTTGCTTCTAACACCTATGAATTTATCTAGTCTCAGTGACATCACTCGCCCGGTGCAGCCGTCTGCAACGTTAACAAAAGCCTATCGCTGCTATAACTCCATACAAAGTGCGCCGAATTCGGATAACACCCTAATTAGGTAGATCAAAGTCCTTTGTATGTGCACTTGATTATAATCAAGATTCTGTGCCTATATGATAACTTTTATTATATAAAAAAAACCATTTGTTTATCGCAAATGTATATTAAATTTTTAGATATAATTTAAAACAATTAATCAAAGTTTAGGAAATTAGGTATGAACTTATCGGTTTTATGGGATGAACGACTTTCGCCTGTGGATATATTCACTTTTGAAGTGCCGGCCATTGTATTGCCGTGAAAAGCGCCAACGACAAAGGCACGGACAAACCTCGCGGCATATATGCAACTAGGTAATATACACATAGCTGAATTTTAAAATATTGAATAATTATAAAAGTTATATTTTGTCATTTATTCATATTTCGGACGATTTAAGACCGTCTTTTGATTTTTAATTTTTAAACATCCCGTACCGATAACTTTTCCTTCGTTTAATGTGGTTTAAAAACAAAACTAATACATAGTTTTGCAACAATATACCTATATTTATATTTAAGTACAAATAGCGATCTTACTTATAACTACAGCCTTTGTGCCATAAGTGAAAGCGTTAAATGCAGCTAGTATTTACTATTCGTTTAATGATGGTTACTACTTCATCAAAGTCACCCTTACGCCACTCTAAGTGGCACGGCACAAATATGTTGTCACAAGATTTGGCTGCGTATTTTACGACCGGCCGCCTGCCTGACGTCAACTTACCTTAGTCGTATTTTACGACCCCTCGGTAAGAAAGACGGTTGTCTATTCTACTTAACCAGATACACGGTGGGTCAATTTACCTTAGTCGCCTTTTACGACACCTCGGTAAGAAATGAGGGTAGTCTTTTCTACTCAGCCGGATACCACACGGCGGGTCGACTTACCTTAGTCGCCTTTTACGACACCTCGGTAAGAAATGAGGGTGGCGGTATTTATACTTCATCAAAGTAAATTCAAAATTTCCTATAAACAAGGACTATAAATACATATATGTATTACTTATATAGTTTTATTTCGAGAGTACTTAAACTAATAATTTATCAGCTTCCTTTATTATTTAATTTTTTCACTATCATAAGTATAATGTTTACAGTGTTAATAACAGTATGCATTTACTAAAAGATCTTTTTTCTACACAACCACAGTCTTATAAATGGTATTTGGAACTATTTAAGAGACATTTTCAAAAAGATTTAGTTACGAGTACTCATTAACTGTTCACTCACCGACTCGCCTCGGTCTTCGTTAACTTACTGCATTATACTTTTTGCTCTTATTTAGTGGCTCATGACTTGCTAGATTGGTGTACCTGCGAAGCCATAAGTTTTAATTTTTTATAGCCATTTCGATAATTGAAATTAATGGTTAGTTGACACACTAATAATAATGATTGTTAAAATTCTATAAACTAGTGTAGATCGGAAATAGCTTTAAAAAATTAATTATACAATTGTTAATTTGATAACCATAATAGCGTTTGGCCCTTACAAGTGATAGGAGCTCAAATCTATATGTTAAATAAGTTCAAATCCTGGGGAGTACTAATGGATTTTCAAAATCTTATGATGTTCTTAATTGATATTTACAATTTATCATACGGTACATGTGGGACAAGAAAATCATAATATATATCCTGTATGTCTAGTATAATATAATATAATAGTATAGTAGTACATCTGTATCTCTAGTACATAGGATGTGTTATATGTGTAGTAGTTATATCGGTTACTATACCATTGGGCGTTATTATATATTGCTTGGCTTTAGTTTCACAAACCTATTAAATGTATTTATTCAATCGTGACACAGTTGTTCCTAAACAAATATTATAATTCAATTCATATTTCCGAACACTTTATTAAGTGGCACTTAAAAACCGTTTTTCGAAAAGGCTCTACAGACGTTCATTAGCGGCTGAACGTTTGTCGCAATGTTCATTAGCATTGTGGAGTTGCACTACCCTTTATTCGTTTCTGTAGGTATTTTTTCTCAGTTCGTTAAAAGGTATACCAGCTTTAAAATACGATGAAAGTAAATTAATGAATATATATTTTATATAAAAATATTGCATATATAGAAATAAAAATTTAAAGTATAATACTTACGAAAAAACATATAGATTACATAGATAATCTTGTTTTTATATTTAAAGAAATCAAAACATTTTGCGAAATAATAGTTTAAATCTTAGTTTAAAGTACTTAAATTTCAAGTATTTTAATTTAAATATGATTAATTGTCAATTTATTTTTATACTAAATTATTATGTATTAAAAATACGGAAAATCACTATTCTTTACGATTCATATTTTAAGATATTTCGTCTACTTTTTCTTCTGAATTCCACCTTGACCTCCGCTTGCACAATGATAATAGCTTTAAATTTAAATTAAAATTATTTAAGTAATTTTTAAAAGTTATTATGAATATTTTAATGTTTTACACAATTCACTGTGACCTATAAATTACCAGCACAATTTGATAAGAAATCGCATATGACCGTCTCTTGTACATTTTGCTTATCTTTTCTTATTATCTGTTTTATTTAGTTGATATTGAATTGCGTAGAAATCATTTTAAATGATTTGTTATTGTTGCTTCTAAATAATGAAAAAGTCGATAAAACTTATCTCTAACTTCACTAGAAATTGTTAACACAAATTGTACAGTTTACGGTAAATTTCGCTTGTCTAAGTGATGGCTATTTACTTCTCTTTTGAGAGCATCTAGCATAGAATTTTTTTTTAAAGCGCTTTATAAGTATAGGGGGATTTTCAATTGTATGAGAAGGAACCCCTCGCAGCATTCATTGGCCCATAAAAACAAAGCTGAAACAGATTTTAGGTGCACATCAAAATACACTTACACGAAATATATTAAAACATAATATATATCTATCAACATCTACATAATCTTAATATATAAAAATTAATGTTTTTCTGTATATCTTTTAGACTCCGAAACGTCTGGACCGGTTTAAATGGACCTGTCAGGCAATCTTTAGAATGACCCAGCGGATGATCCTGTAAAGTTCCTGTTTCTAGGGGATCATTTTATTAACTGTTGAGTTCTGTTTCAAAAAATTAGAAACCAGACTGTGCGACAACAACACGTGGCCGGATAGCTAGTTGTTTATAAATATAAGTTAGAAATACTAGCAGATACAGTTCAGACTTTACATGTTATTGTAAAGAGCTTGGTGAAAAGTTGTTTTTCATATTATTGTAGTCCCTTGACACAAAGCGCTTACATTTTCCAATACCAAGCTATCTATCGGTTTTACATAAGTTGCAATTCGAGGTGTACAGCATGAATCTACAATAAAAAACCACCATTTTCAATAGGTTATCTATTCTCAGTTACACTGATAATAACGTATGATATGACAATTTCGTTTTTCTTTTTCAATTATAAGAACTGGAAGGTTTTTAAAAAAACTTTAATCCTTTAGAGCAAATAACTTAATTATGGTAGGTCAAGGATACATAAACCTTATCCAAGGAGAAAAACTTAATATATTTATTGGATCTAATGCATATAATAACTTAAGTCTGCCTTGAAATAATATATTTCAGCTATTTTCATATACTGTATATATTTGGGCATTTATACCCCTTTTTTATGGGTAAATAATAATTCTCATGTTCATAGCAAGAAATCATTCCTGGTAATACGTGATGATGTAAACAAAAAATGTACAGTTTAATAAAAAATTAAATACCATAGACAAATACCGATACGTTACCATTATCACTAATAGTTAATTATTTATAAAAACCTTATTTGTATCTTCAAAAAAAATCTGTTATATACCTACGACAAATTACAACTTACGACTATTTGCCCTTTAAGTTATTCTTTTTTAATCGACACTAAGTATGATACAAGTACTTGCTACAATTCAAAAGCTACTCCTAAATTCCAATATCTTAACCATTAAATTCATTTAAATAATTTATTACTATTAAATATTACAGATTTGCTACGAACTATTGCGGGAGTGATTATGAAGTTGTAGACAAATGAAAGATATATGAAAATGAAGGTAGAAGATACAACAGCCGAACGTATAAGAGGCTGGGGCTGTACTCCGACTGGTGATCCTCCTCCAGTTACAGTAACAAGTACATCAAGTACACCACATACGACTTGCTTACCAGTATGCATCACCAGAGGCTGGAAAAGAAACTTATTATATGGAATAATAGTATTTTTAATAGTTCTGATTTTTTTAAATATTTCTTTGACATTATGGATCATAAGCACGTTAAGGTTGACCGTGGTAAGACATCTTTTATTGGTTCGATTAGCATAAAGCTATATTTAAAAAAAAATATTTCATAAAATACATTCATATTAGAAGAAAGGCTGCTTTTGTTTAATCAAAAAAATACGCTGACAAATGACAATGTGCTCGTAATTACCTTGAATTACAATATTTTTCTTTTTTTTCAGAGAGGTATTGGTCCTATTACAATTGTTAAAGAAGGTATTCATTTAGATGGTCAAGTATGGGTAGTTGATGAATTGATTGCTTCGACGATATCATCACAAGCTACCCAACCTCTCGTTCTACATTCACATCGCAATTTCACCGTCTTAGTCTCGGAACCAGACCGAATCAATTCAGCCAAACTAGTCATAAGTAAGTATGTAAATCTATAAGGCAGACAAAAAAATAATACAAATCTAAGGTTTCAACTTAAATGATTTATAGAAGCAGGCGTTACTTTGCGAAATTCCATATTACAAGCACTGTAACATAACTAACTACCTTGCTATAATCCGCACGGGTTAAGCGAATGCATGCAAAGCTAATGCGTATGAAGCAGGCAAAATTTACGCACCTTATACATGCAGGACAAGCCACCACACGCACCCCAAGGCGCCTCCACCAGCAACAATGCACAGCAAGTGGCGCGGCGCATTACGATTTTTGTCGTGGAGCCAATCCTCCTGATGATGCTTCGGTTTCGGAGCGAAACGATCGTCGAGATAGTGGTGGTGGTTGTGTGTGCTGCTTGTGTGCATTGTTGCTGGTGGAGGTACCTTGGGGTATGTGTGGTGGCTTGTCCTGCATGTATAAGGTGCGTAAATTTTGCCTGCGTCATACGCATTAGCTTTGCATGCATTCGCTTAACCCGTGCGGATTATAGCAAGGTAGTTAGTTCTATTATAGTGCTTGTTTCAGCTTTAGGTTTATCCTTAACAAAAGAAATCAAAATATTATGAACCTCCGTTACAAAATAATGATAATTTTGTATTAAGAAATTACTATGGAACTCCGTAAAGTAACGCCTAATTCTTCAAATTAAAAAATAATGTTGTTAATGCTTTAAATACAAGATAGCTAACTGATTTAACGGAATCTATGTATCAAGTAACTGTAGTTGTAATAATATGTACTTGTATTATGTTTTACGATCGTAGTTGACTTTAAACCACACGGTCCGTTATGAGACTGATAATTTGATAGCAAATTTTTTTCACAATAATTGTAGATATGAATCGCTAAAGGGTTTTTCGATCTATTAAATAATTTAAAACATGTACATTGTGAATATTTTTATAGAACGAGATAGCATAGCGTGTAGTGGACGAGTGTTTGAAATCCGTGATGCAAAAGGTGGTGAGGTTTTCTATGCATCGAAGGAAGAAGTTCGCGTATTTGCAGAGGCACTAGCTATCGATGGCGCTGGAGGACTAACGGTTCGGAGTGCTCTCCAAACACCAACATTACGCGCGCCTCCTGGCTCTGATTTGCAGTAAGTATTGAATTACAACACAAAAAATACAAACATTTTTTTAGGAGTTGCCTTATAAAATCTCTTACAGTGACATTGTATCCGGTGCTCGAGATTCAACTATTCGACACATTCTTCTTCTTTCTTCTACCCTTATCCCACTCTAAGTGGGGTACACAACATATTTTTTTCTCTTCAATTCTTTTCTACCATTCGTCAACTCTTGCGCTACTCCTTTTATATACATGTCGTACTTCACACAATCCAACCATCTCCTTTTAGGCCTCTCTCTAGTCACATATCAAATTCAAATTCAAAATATTCTTTATTCAAGTAAACTTGTAAACAAGTGCTTTTGAATCGTCAACATCTACTGCTGGTTCGGAAAGCTGTTCCTACCGAGAAGAACCAGCAAGAAACTCGGCGATTGCTCTTTTCCAACAATAATTCTTATCACTAGTTACATATAGTTATAAATGTCTTGTACAGGTTGAAGAGAAGCTATATCCACGCATTCTTATCTTCCAGGTAATCCTCAATAGTATAATAGGCTTTCTGAATTAGCCTTTTTTTAATAGTATTTTTAAACTGCTGTAAAGGTAAAGTTAATGTAGATTGTGGAATTTTATTATAGAATCTTATACCCAAACCCACAAACGAATTACGAACTTTTGCAAGGCGCAAAGCAGGAACCGCAAGCTTATGTCGGTTCCTACTTTGTCTATTATATACGTCGCCAATCCTTTTATAATTATGTATATTCATATGTACAAAAATTAAATTACTAAAAATATACTGTGAAGGTAATGTAAGAATACCTGTTTCCTTGAACTTCTCTCGCAGGGAATCGTGCGAATTTAAATTGTAAATGCCACGTATGGCTCTTTTTTGTAACACAAAAATTTTTTCAATGTCCGCGCATTTACCCCATAACAATATTCCGTAAGACATAATATTATGGAAGTAAGCAAAATAAACAAGTTTTGCTGTTTCAACGTCTGTAAGCCGCCTTATCTTTCGGACAGCGTAAGCCGCTGAACTGAGTTTCCCAGCGAGAGTTGTTGTGTGTGCTCCATTGGAGTTTAGAATCCAAGGTCACTCCCAGAAATACAGTTGTTTCTTCTGTTCTTAGTGGTATATTATTAATAAAAAGCTTATTTGCTATTTTAGCAGTATTAGGCAATGCAAATTCTATACATTTTGTTTTGATTGAGTTCAGTACCAAATTATTTAGCCTGAACCAACGAGCTACTTGCGACAAACCACTGTTTACTTCGTCAATATTTTCGTCATTCCTATTAACTTTAAATATCAAAGATGTGTCATCAGCAAACAGAGTTATATCGCAGATATTATTTATAAAATATGGTAGATCATTTACATATACTAAAAACAGAAAGGGACCAAGGATTGATCCTTGGGGCACACCCATAACCAAGGCCGACCCGGATGACTGCATATCATTAACGCACACTCTTTGAATCCGACTGTGAAGATAAGATGCAACGAGACGAAGCGCATTGTTCTTAACACCATAATGGCCAAGCTTTAGCAATAAAGTTTCGTGTTGAACGCAATCAAATGCCTTGGACAAATCACAAAATACTCCTATGGCATTTTGTGAGTTCTCCCACGCATCGAAGATATGCTTCAATAACCTCACGCCCGCATCCGTTGTAGACCGACCCTTGGTAAATCCATACTGCTCAGGATGGAGTAAGTTATTTAAATTAAAGTGCCTGAGCAGCTGATTTAAAATGACTTTCTCAAAAACCTTGCTAAGAGTTGGCAAGATCGAGATGGATCTGTAATTGTTAGGGTCGCTCTTATCACCGGATTTAAAGACTGGGATCAATTTACTATATTTCATTAAGTTTGGAAATATCCCTGTGTCTACGGACTTGTTAAAGATTTTGGCCATAATTGGGGCGATAATTTCAATAATATTATTAATTAATTTAACGGACATTCCCCACAAATCTGAAGTTCTTTTAATATTTAAAGTTTTAAAAGTTTGAATAATATCGTATGGGGTAATGTGTTTAAAGTCAAAGTTAACACTGCACTCCATGACGCTGCCCTTCAATATATTGAAAGCTTCCATTGGGGATGAGTTTATTGAGCTAGTGGTAGAAATAGGTATATTTTGAAAGAAGTGCTCAAATGCACTTGCCACTGTTGCATCGGAATTGATAAGCTCATTCCCAATTTTAAGCTCTATTTATATCCATCCACATTCATACTCAACACTCGTTTCGTCACATGATTTTCTTCCCTCTTTATTACATGTCCATACAATCACAATCTTGCACCTCTCGTCTTTTCTATAATAGGCGTAACTTTCAGAGTTCACCTTCTTAGGGACTCATAAAAATTCTTTGTTATAAGTATTCAAATCGAAACATTGGAACCAATATTCATCAATTTGATAGAATTAATGTCATGTTTATAAAACAGTGCACCTAAGTCTACATTTCTTCCTCGACGTATTTCCAGTCTCCACATTTTGTGATAATGATCACTAAATGTGATACATTACCGCCTTTTTCAATTCTTTATTATTTATGTTCCGAAAAAGAAAATTTATTTTTAAAATATTTATTGTTATATAATTAATAATAGTTAAAAAAATTTACGCATTTATATTTTGACTTACTTCAGATTGGAATCCTTGACAAGACGATTAAACATAAGAGCACCACAGTCCATATTTCTTGAAAGTAGAGCAGGTGGAATTGACATCACTTCGCATGGCAACATAACTCTTAAATCGGACGTTGGAGCTGTAAGTTTTAAAAAATCTCCATTATATTATCATTAATCTCGTGTTTGATCTATTGATTAAATTAGGTAAAAAGAATTATTAAACTTAGACTCCCTTAAATTGTTATTCAATATTTATTAATTTAACGCTTATTATATTTTTATTTTTATTTACCTTACCGTGTATGTACTATCTGGTCGTATGTAAAGGTGAATCTTGCCCGTTGAATTCGACTCACTTCCCGCTTCCAGCTGAATTTTGTTTATACTGTACAGTCCCAATGACAATGTATGTTCATGATAAGCATGACCTGATGCTTCTGCTGCCAGGATTGGTTTCAGACGATTGAACTCCTCAATGACTAACAGTAGGGACATGAAATTTTGTTAAAGGCTTTTTCAACTTATTATTACTACTTATTAAATTTCGAACAAGATTTACAATATCACCTTTTATTTACAGGTCAAAATTCATGCTTCAAATATAATAATTAAAAATCTCAAGGAAGGATCTTTAACAAATACTCAGCCAAAACGAACATGGGGAAAGAAAGTATACCAACTTTGTGCTTGCGCCTCTGGTAAATTGTTTTTAGCAGCTCCAGAAGGTATTTGTGCGATATACGATCAGGATACTGATCTATGTCGATGATATTAACCTTAGATAACACATAAGTTTTATAGTAGTCATGTACCTCTGTAACATGAATATTAATGCTAATAATCTTTAAGAGGAAAACTTCTTATCCAAAAGAAGCGCTAAATGAGAACGATGTGAAGGCCGTTGTTCGTGTATAAGGTTCATGTAGATAAATTAAGTGAAACATAGTATAAATAATAGATACAAGTCGGTAACGCAATTAAATATATCTACATATCTCTTTCTCTTAGGAGTTAGGATTTAATTAATGAAAATGAGGGGACTAAAATTAGAATTACTATTCAAAGTAACATAACATGTATAATTTCGCCTGAGCATTAAAATTGACATATAGCAGTATCGGTATATCTATTTCCCAAGAAATTGATTGAATTATTTAAATTATATTCTTAAATAGATAGCTTTTGACACGCATAAATATTTTAGGCAAATATGCTATATTTTACATATTTTAATATTACATCGTTACACTTGATATCTGTAGTTACTGTTCGAAAACTTTAAGATGAATTACTATATTATTCATATATAATTATGAAATAAGTATTGTATTATTAATAATAATTATTGTAGATCAAGCGGCTACTTAAATAGCATACGATGAGTCGACTATTTTCTATGAAAAATCCCTAAAGTTGCTAAAAAAATGGTTGTTTTTTAATAGTTTCTTCGCACAGCATTGATGGGAAACAACAAAATATTGTTAATATGCATTGATTTTCTGATGGCAAAAAAAATAATACGTATATATGATATAATTACACTAATTCCTTGTTATATCACGTGTGGTCAAAATGTAACTATTAACGCAATAAATATATTGAAATATATTTTTTACAAAGTGATTTTGTTTTTTATTCCTTAAGTGTGCAAAAATGATATTAAATAAAATAAATAATATGATAAATATGGAATAAATGTGTTAAAAAAATTACGTCAATACATGGTCAATGTCCAACTTGTGTTCGAATTTTTAAGGAAGAGATAAATTGGTGTAGCGCAATAACAATAACATCAACATGTAACAAACACATTAGGTCGGATAATTGCTGCCGCATCTGAGTGCCTAGACCCTCATTAGGAGTTCAACGGTTTTTTGATATTTAAAAGAAAATATATGTCCCTTAAGTCCTAACAATAAATTAATTTTTAAGATTTTTTATTATTATTATTTTTTTAAAGTTAAGTACGTTATAGAAGTAATTTCCTAACGGTTGGGTGATTTTAGTGTTCAAAATTCGTCAGGTGTTTACGAAACTTCTCTAAAAACATACGTACATACTAAATTTATATTGATATATCGTAATTCTTATAGTATATGTCGTATACATAGTATTAAATTAAAACTTACACACGTCTAGAAAAATCCTCTAAATTAATCTTATAATTAAATAATTTAATTATAGTCTGGTTTGGCCCTTCTCTCGAAACAACAAGCTACGAAACTTAAGTTACCAAGACAATAGCACTTGATTGATAATAAATGAGAAACATTAGAATTATCGTTAAAAAGCGTGGGGCGCTTTGTACCATCTTTTTGGTAAATACTGTTATATCGAGCACCCTACACTTTTTCAAACGTTATTTACTTATATCTGTTTCAGAAATATCAAAATTACATTATGTTAACGTATATAAAATTATAATAACTTATATACAATTTAAAAAATCTCAAATCAACTATTATTTTGTTAAAAAATCTACTTGATTAGTGCAGTGGTAAACGATAGCGTATGACGACGGCCACCACGACCGCGACCGACTCCCCGAGTAATTACTGCCGTCTACAGCCGCCCTAATTGCAACCACAACGACCCCTTTTTTTACATTAAAACCGTAGGGAATCAACAGCACTACGGTCAGAAATCATAAAATATTTTAAAAAATTAAACCATATAACTTGATTGCCATATATATTCCGTTTTCAACACTCATACAAATTGTCAATTTACTGTGCTTAGTCATTAACAACATTTTTCGATTTGTTGACTCTCCTGTTGATTAGGAAAATGATTTTATCAAAACGAGAATAGGAGTGTCCTTCTTCTTATTGTAAGTAGTTATACTACATATTTTCATACTTACTTATTAGGTCCTTACATATGAAATTGGCTTTTTCTATGAGATGAACATAAAGTCGTTTTTTTTAATGAAATATATTTAATTAATCAAAGTATGTACCATTGCTATGTATGCACTTTTGCCATCTCATAGGTAGTTCATTGATCCCCTTACTAAAAAAACCATTCGGGCGGGAATCGATAAAATCTTTGAAGGCGGTTTGGACTGCCCCATCGGAGTTGAATTTTTTTCCTTGCAAGTAGTTATACAAATTGCGAAAAAAATGGTAATCTGTTGGAGCAAGGTCCGGAGAGTACGGTGGATGTCTAAGACATTCTAATTGAAGCTCCTCTGATTTGGTAGCCGTCTGTTGTGCAGTGTGTGGTATAGCGTTGTCCTGAAGCAGCAGTGGCCTAGAGCGATTGACCAGCCTCGGTTGTTTAGCAGCTAGCTTTTCCATCATGGTTTGCAGTTGCTGACAATAGATATCTGCCGTAATCGTCTGGCCAGATTTAAGAAAGCTGTAGTGAACGACACCGACACTAGTCCACCAAACACTTACAAGCAACTTTTTTTTAGTCAATTTTCGCTTAGGGCAGGATTTGGCTGGTTTGCCAGGGATCAGCCATTGCGATGAGCGCTTCCGATTATCGTAGAGGATCCACTTTTCATCACAGGTAATGATTCGATTTAAAATTCCTTCATTATTGTGCCGGTTGAGTAACGTAACGCAGCAGTCGACGCGCGTTTGTCGGTTTGCTTCACTCAATTCATGAGATACCCACCTTTCAAGCTTTTTCACCTTCCCAATTTGCTTCAAGTGGATTAGAATAGTTTTATCACTAACACCGGAGCCTGCATCTAACTCGGTCGTAGTTTGCGATGGATCCGCTTCCACAATAGCCTTCAATTCTTCATTATCAACTTTGGTCTCCGGCCGTCCACGAGGCTTGTTCTGCAGGTCGAAATTTCCAGAACGAAAACGTTGGAACCAAAAACGCACTGTGTTTTCTTTTGCGACACCGTCACCATACACATCATTAATCCTTCGAGCCGTTTCTGCAGCACTGGTGCCACGGTGGAACTCATACTCGTAAATAACGCGATATTTCATGTTTTCCATTTTGTAAACAGAGTGACACAAAGAAAAAAACAAAAGAAGAAAAAATGAATTAGGGGGTTTGAAACACAAATGCATGAGTAAATAGCTGTATGAATTTGAATTTGGAATTCCTAACCATAAAGGTAATATTTGAGATCAAAGTGGCCAGTACGACAAAACGCCAATTTCATATGCAAGGACCTAATATATTATTTTGTTTTTTTTTATTTTATTCAATAATCTCTTGTGAATCGGTTGGACCGGAGATTAATGAAATAAACGTAATTTTATCATCTATATAATTATATTTAGTATAATAGGCTATTGATATTATATATGTATGCCTAAAAGTCTTATCAAGCTTATGTAATGACGAAGCTCTAATTCGTCGTAAAATTTTTAATACAAAATTGTATATCAAACCCACAAGCGATTTACTTACATTTAGAGTGCAAAACGATAGCTTTCTTCAAGATAATCGTGCAGTCATAAAGTTAAACAAAACATACGGCGAAATTTTATAATAAAAATAATTTATTACATAAAAACAGTGGAGCGTAAACATAACTAATGTTATGAAAATAAGTTTAAAAATTTAAAGAATTTAAATTTTCAACCATAACATCTCAAACATTAAATAAAACGAACTTCACAAGTTAATAATATTATACGTATTTATTGAAAGCAATAGAATATATTTTGCTTTTAGTTATACATTTTAACAAAAGTTTGTTCGTATTCCACGCGAATATTTACTGTGAACTAACTTCATCGATAAAATGTATTAATAAAGCAAATATCGTTAAAATATTTACAAAACCATTAAATGTTCTCTCTACATCATCTCACTCGCAGTAGATCTTTTTTACATCTTTCCTAAATACTTTTGTTTGTGAAACGATATAAACAAAAGAACACTCACAGTAAATATTTGATTACTTTGTTTTATCCTTCCCTTTACATAAAACAAAGCCGTGAAGCCGTGAACATTCGATTTAGTTCATTTTTTTTAACGACTCTATAAACAAGCCCAATCAGCTTCCCATATATACAAACATTTCTGAGGGGTCTTTTATTCATGATTTTGTTGTTATTTTAAAGGTCAATTTATTCAAAAGGAAAAGGAAAGGTAATATTGCAACACATATTTTTGTACCTTACTTTTTAATCTTATGTAGACATGGGTAAAAAGTTGAATTCAAACAAAACAAGAAATCTAGTATGATAACTGACATGAGATTTAACGTAAAATCACATTATTTACTACTTGATGTTGATACATATTATTAGTTAAAAGTTTTTGTTTTGCTTATTTTTAAACGGTATTACTACGTGTTTAAAATTAAAAACTAACCTACGCTAGGTTAGTTTTTATGGATATGATAAGTGATAACTTTACCTACCTAAAAACGTTATTATTTTGCGCCTCATAACTCAGAACTTTTATGAACGTCTTGTTACAATTTTATTGAAATGTTTTCTATTTTTTTCGCAAAACAATCTCCGCACCAAAATTTCCTTATAGCTCTTTCAATAACCGTCTCCATAATACATAATGCTTACGCATTCACATAATAATCAAATCATGAATCTTATCCACTTTTATTTAGTCACTTTACTTTAGTACTAGTTCTAGTTGTAGTAATAATTAGTAACTTTTAGTCACTTATTTATTCTTAAACTTCCTTAACTCGTATATGTGTAAGAGTTTTGTGAATATTCGTAACATTTTATTACAACAATATGTGTCTGCAGAAGCCTAAGTACATTATCAACTAATAAACTTCACACCCATTATATAAATATTTTCTTAAGTCAAAGAATCTTGAGCTGAACAGTCTACAGTCTGGTCGGCATCCGCGAGTATAATGACTTGTCCATATTATGTAGATGAGATCGCAGGTGCTGGTTATGTGCTCTGCCACCGAACAAAAACTTCGTCCGACCAAACGACCCTCACTATTTCAGGTGATACTTCCATCTATTGTTTACCATTCAAGTACCATATTTTATTATGTCAGATTTGACATATAATTTTATCTAAATCTTATTTTAATATAATATACTAAATCATTTTCCAGAAATAGGTGTTACTTTGTGAACATCCATAATACAAAACTATATAAATAAAATTATTTTGCTATAATCCGTGATAAAGTAAATAGAAAATATATATAATGCTAAATATAGAGTGGACTATCCGTTTTCATATCCGACGAATCCTGCATATAAAAATAATTCTATTATTATTCTTATAATATACTAAGATAGAGCAACACATTTCATTGTGACTGCTGCGGTATAAAGAAAATATTGGTACCTGTATCACTTGTAATGATTACTCATCATCATCATCATCATCATTATCATCATCTTCTTCCGATGGACTTCCACTGCTGGATCTATATCCACCTATGTCTCTTCATGGGATCTCCGCAGCATACGATACTGTGCCGCTTAGATCCAGCGGGTCCCCGCGGTCATTTTAACTCGTCAGTACTCCCCGTAGAGGTTCTAACGACAACGTTTTTCGGTGCGGAGTCGCCATTCCAACACCTTAGAACCCATTGGGCCCCGCCAACCTCGACTTCATCTTTGCGACACGCTGAGCTATGTCGGTAAGTATGGTTCTCTATGGATCTCCTTATTCCTGATTTGGTCGCGTATAGGTACTCCAAGCATAGCACACTCCATCACCCGCTGACTAAATTAGCTTTTTTATGAGGTCCATAGTCAGCAACCACGTTTCACATCCGTAAGTCATCACTGGCATCATGCACTGTTCGAAAACCTTGCACTTACAGACATGGTTCAGATATTTCTGACACGAATAAGATATAATTTTACTTTTTAATTAGAGAGAATCATACAATAATGACGTAACTTCAGTTGTTTTAATCATACATAAAAATATACCCACTAAGAGGTCTATCACTTTTATTATATCTCATATACTATATCGTATTAATTTGTAAGTTTCATCAACAAATATGCATGTAATCTAGGCGGTTCTTTTTGTACCTTAAAAACATTATTAGTAACATAATAAGACTTTGCAGAATATAATTTTAATTTCATTTACACTTTTTTCTCACCTGGCAGCGCTTAATCATAATCACGGTGAGCGCGATAATCCTCGGCTCGGGGCCGTGGATGAAGAGAAAACGACACACGTATTACTTTTTCTTGTTATCTTCTTCACGAATGTTTTTCAGACGTTACTTGAATTATGAAACGTTACACGACAGAAAAGCCTTTAAAGTGAATATAGTTAGAACGATTGCGTTGAAATTACTTTATTATCATGTCCCAAAAATTTTGATAATTTTAATTGAACACTTATTAATTAAATAACTGCAAACGTAATCGAAATTGTTTTGCTTTTTCATACCAGGACGTCGTAAGGACGCACACTTTAAGTCGATGACGAATGAGCGTTCGGAATTTGTCCTGAGAACATGTGAGTAAAAGAGACAGAGTTATCTATAGTTCATATAACGTTATCCTTTTCAAACATTACGACCCCAATGCAATTCACACTTCATGGTACGAAAAGAAAGCGGTTCGCGGTCGTCGTTTACGTCTTCAATTCAGTCGCAATAAGAGTTCATGGTAGGCCTGCTGGTGTTGAAAAGAGTATTTTCAGAGTCAAGTCTAAAATGAGGAAATCCGTAGAAGAGTTTGAAATAGGCTAGGCTAAAAGAATCGCGAAGAATATTATGAATAACTCAATAATTTAATACTTATACGAGTATAATATTAAGTTTCAGCTAATAATTTAATGCTTATTCATATTATGAAATAAGGAATCTTGCAAAGTATTTTTAAATAACAGCAATTTAAAAATACTGTTAAAAAGAGGCTGATACAGAAAGCCTATTATACCGTGGAGGCTTACATTGATGATAAGGATGTGTGGATATAGGTGCACTTCTACCCTGTACAAGACAGTAATAAATAAATGTAACTAGTTCTAAGATTTATATTTTAAAAAGAGCAACCGCCGAGTTTCTTGCTGGCTCTTCTCGGCAGGAACAGCTTTCCGAACCAGCAGTAAAGTTGACGATTCAAAAGCACTTGTTTACAAGTTTACTTGAATAAAGAATATTTTGAATTTGAATTTGAATTTGAATTCCCTATAACTATTTGGTAACCTGTCAGTTCACACGTCACATATAGATTTTCCTAATAAAAGCAGCTATCAATCTTGGTTATAATCAGAGAAAAATAAAGGCGGTATATTACTATTATATTAATCAAATCACATTTTTCGTCTTCAATTTATTAAACAGTCTATCAGTCTTACGAAAGTTTATTCATAAATTTTGTTTCCCTGAAGTTGCTCATGGCACAGGTGACGCATTTGACTAATACAAACACAATTTGCAAATGTTACTTTGCCTTCATTACTTTGTTCTTCTAATATTATTCACTCGATTCTTTAAAATGTTCAATAGTCGGAACAATGGGTTTAATTATAAAACAACTCTTGAAATACAGCTAATTCTAGTTTCGAAGCCAAAGATTCGATATGTCATGTTAACACTGTTTATTATATCAATAAAAAATATTATTTTTTCTTTTATTTATTTATATGCAAATTTACATTATATTTTTAAATATTTTCTATATAATAAAATAAAATATATATTTTTTTATATTATAATAGAATTTTTCACCATAGAAAGCGGAGAAACTACTCAGGCTCCCGGCAGTTATGGCTCCAGACTGCGAAACCTCCTTACAACTCTCCTCCTTATTATCATTAACTTTATTCAATCTATTTAAAATATACTGTAATAGCATTTGTTTGATGTGTGGAAGATTACACATTAGTTGGATTTGTATAAATTGAAATGGAAAGAATATGGGTTTGTCGCGCACAAGACGATAGGCATTTAAATAATGTAATTAAAAATATTATCTACCTGTTATTATCTCAGTGCTAAGTAAATGTCTCCTCTTTGTGGAGAAGGAGTAAACCCATGCCGCCACTGCAATCTAATGTGTTTTGGAGTATGTTAAGTTACCTTATCAATAGGTTTTACCCACAATGTATTTTCTTAATGGAAACACGCAAACTTGTTATACTAATTAGACAATAAGTTATTACAGAAAACATATTTTTCGTTTCCTGCCCAAAAAATAAACATTCGACCCCCTTGTGACCCTGCGTACAAGGACGCAGTTCTATTCTATTAAGTTAGTGACGATCTCTACTATGAAGACATTAGAGCCGTCAATTTTAGCACGAACGTATAACGTGGAATGTTTCACCTGCAACTCTCACGTACTGTAATAACATTTACACAAGGGAATTTCGAACGTCGAACTATTTGCGCATTTGCCCCAAAATAGAATTTCTTTGTGATCTTCTATACAAACGATAAATATTCTATGAACGAAGTGACAAAGGCGAAAAGTAAGTATTTTGTGCGAGCTTTAAATATTAAACTCGATCGACACAACTTTTATCTACTTTATCTGCGCGAACCTTTTGCGTGATAATTAGATAAATATTTATTTTGTTAGAAGAAATAGTAAATAATACTTTTTCGAATAAGAAGGCTTTTACTGTCGTCGTCGGAATGAAACATTAATTAGGAAGAGATGATCGGAAATTTATAATATTCAAACAAAATGAATCAACCATGACTAAGAGCGTTGCATAATTACCAAATTATGCACCTTATACATACATATAACAATACACTATGTATATATATATAAAGTTACGAACCTTCGTTTAGCATGATTGATATGTTGTGTGCAGCAAAGAATGAATAATGAACAACAGGGTCTCAAATGCCGTTTAAACAATAAAATAATTACGTTTGCTTAATAGTACCTTTCATTTTATTTAACTAAGTAGCACACATTTATTATTTTAACACCTCTTCATTGATTAAAATCCTAAAATATACATATTTAATTTTACATATACAGTATACGTTCATGTCCGAATAATTACACGAAGCTGCGATAATATCAGTACTTATTAAAATACGAGAGTCTCTCTGTTATGCTTTTACGGCAAAACCGCTCCACTAATAATGAGATATAAAATTGACTGCAATTGCAATTGAATATACGAAAAAAATCCTGCTTGGAATATTAAGAAATACATAGTTGAGGGTATTTTAATATTAAAGCTGATGTGAATAAAGTTGCGAATAAAACTTATATGTGATCAAGTTATTTTCGACCGATAGTTATATAACACTGCTTCAAAAATCATCCTCACTTGAATATAGTCATGGTCGTACTACTTTGAACACTTATTGAAACTGTTCTTAAGCGTTGTCCTTTTATGTAGGTACTCCATAAATGTTTGATAGGGCCATCTCGGGAAATCTCTGTCTCCATTCGCAGAGGGTCTGCAGTCAAATAAAACGGGAATCTCAAATATTATTCCTCGACATTTTCCCTATTCCTTCGATGTGAACTTTTATTTTTATGCCCTTACGTATTCTTATCAGAAGAGGAACACACTCGAAAAGATTCAGTGACATACTGGTACAAATCCTTCACTCGGAAACGGTCTTTTTATTAAAGCGATCGCCTTAAAATAAGCGTTCACTGTTTTATATATTGGCTGTAATAATGAAATCATATTTTGTATGTTAAGTATTATCGTTGATATAAAAATTATTTTGTAACGAAGCAATTCGAGTGTTCCATCCTATGTCCACGAGATTGTGGGCACAAAAAGATTTACGTCTCAGTTCACCCCCTTTGCAGCGAACAAACTAAAATTTAGTTAGAACCATGCATAATGGTTTATCTTATTGGCAACATACAACAACATCGGTATTTCCGATCAGATCGATAACTGGCCTGTTGGCGAAGCTGGCATTGACCCTGTCTTTCAGCTCCCCGGGTCGCGGGTTCAATTTCCGCAGTGGGGGCCAACTTTTTCTACTTAATTAATAAATATAATTCATAATTTATGATATATAACACAATAAATAATAAATTGTAGGTTCATCGAATCTGGGTGCATCTTTGTATTTAAGTATGTATTTCAAATTATACATGTACATATGTTACCAGTCGTCTGTCACCCATAATACAATCATTAAGTCGCTTACTTTGAGGACGGCCGACCGTGTGATATATTTATATTACCGCTTGCAGAACTTTTCGCCATGTCAAACAATGTACGACGTTCGCGGTTTTTAGTCGTCAAATATTCTATCACCGTCACCTACTAGTAGATACCTCATATTAGTATGCCGTACCACAATAACCAAAGCCAAATCACAAAAGATTTCCGGAGCGCGACTTGCACAAGGGATGAAAGCCAACGTTGTGTAATCAGAAGGGTCGCAATCTCGCCCCACCCTCGCCACTGTGTCGAACACGGCTTCATCAACAAGGGCCCTTTCTAGTCACTATGACATTCATTCCTCAAAGCTTATTTCATTCCTGATCCTTCTTCCCGTAACCTTCATTAAGGTTGGAACACCTTAAGAATGCTAATAACGATCTGAAAAAAATAATAATGCGCAGATAAAAAATTAAATAAAGTAACATTTTGTATCCCACTGCTGGGATCCTCCTGTCTCCAATTTTGGAGAGAAAGGTTTGAGCTAAAACCCACCACGCTGCTCTAATGCAGATTGGTGATGATTTCCTTCACCAAAAAGTGTTAAATTCGCACATATCAATTGAGACGGTTTTAACAGAAAAACTTATTGGTGACCGCCCGGAGTTTGAACCCGTGACCCCCTGGAAAAAGTCGCACGGTCATGCTGCTGGGCTATCACAGCTTACAATGTACAGTTATATAACGTTAAATACTACTGTACTTGGTTTTCCAAAATGTCCATGATATCATTGAATAGAACTTTCAACGAATAATATACCGCGGTTACCACACAGTTCGATATGACTACATATTCATATGAAAGTACTAGAATACTAGAATACATAAAAAATACAATATATTTTATTCCCTAACTTTGTAGGTGGCAGATCTATGCAATATTGTACGCTTAGTTTATATATGGAGAACGAGTAGATTTAGATGTATTAGGTCCTTACATATGAAATTGGCGTTTTCTATGGGAGGAACATAAAGTCGTTTTTTTTAATGAAATATATTTAATTAATCAAAGTATGTACCATTGCTATGTATGCACTTTTGCCATCTCACAGGTAGTTCATTGATCCCCTTACTAAAAAAACCATTCGGGCGGGAATCAATAAAATATTTAAGGCGGCTTGGACTGCCCCATCGGAGTTGAATTTTTTTCCTTGCAAGTAGTTATCCAAATTGCGAAAAAAATGGTAATCTGTTGGAGCAAGGTCCGGAGAGTACGGTGGATGTCTAAGACATTCTAATTGATGCTCCTCTGATTTGGTACCCGTCTGTTGTGCAGTGTGTGGTCTAGCGTTGTCCTGAAGCAGCAGTGGCCTAGAGCGATTGACCAGCCTCGGTTGTTTAGCAGCTAGCTTTTCCATCATGGTTTGCAGTTGCTGACAATAGATATCTGCCGTAATCGTCCGGCCAGATTTAAGAAAGCTGTAGTGAACGACACCGGCACTAGTCCACCAAACACTTACAAGCAACTTTTTTTTAGTCAATTTTCGTTTAGGGCAGGATTTGGCTGGTTCGCCAGGGATCAGCCATTGCGATGAGCGCTTCCGATTATCGTAGAGGATCACAGGTAATCACAGGTAATGATTCGATTTAAAATTCCTTCATTATTGTGCCGGTTGAGTATCGTAACGCAGCAGTCGACGCGCGTTTGTCGGTTTCCTTCACCCAATTCATGAGGTACCCGCCTTTCAAGCTTTTTCACCTTCCCAATTTGCTTCAAGTGGATTAGAATAGTTTTATCACTAACACCGGAGCCTGCAGCTAACTCGGACGTGGTTTGCGATGGATCCGCTTCCACAATAGCCTTCAATTCTTCATTATCAACTTTGGTCTCCGGCCGTCCACGAGGCTTGTTCTGCAGGTCGAAATTTCCAGAACGAAAACGTTGGAACCAAAAACGCACTGTGTTTTCTTTTGCGACACCGTCACCATACACATCATTAATCCTTCGAGCCGTTTCTGCAGCACTGGTGCCACGGTGGAACTCGTACTCGTAAATAACGCGATATTTCATGTTTTCCATTTTGTAAACAGAGTGACACAAAGAAAAAAACAAAAGAAGAAAAAACAAATGAATTAGGGGGTTTTAAAAACACAAATGCATGAGTAAATAGCTGTATGAATTTGAATTTGAAATTCCTAACCATAAAGGTAATATTTGAGATCAAAGTGGCCAGTACGACAAAACGCCAATTTCATATGTAAGGACCTAATAATATATCAATAAAACAATGTGAAAGTAAACTAATTCATTTATTTTTTTCATTAATTGCATCTATAAGTTTATTCTATACTTCGATTTTATCCTTTAATTGCATCTATTAGTTTATTCTATACTTTGATTTTATCTTCATTAAATATAATATTAATTAAAATGAATCATCCAGCTATATTTATATACATAATTAAAAATGGTGTTCACCATTGTTCTTTTTTAATTTTTGTAGGCGTTGAATTCCTTAAACACCTTGCATATTCACTATTTGAAACAAACTTAATTTGATTTGACGATGTAGCTATCAAAGTTTCCTGTTCTTCGCTTAGTCGAACTGTGCGCCATTGCAATAATTTCACGTTTGAATTTCTTGAGCAAACGTTATTACTCCTCCAATAGTACAACATTTCAGTGAAACTATGCATAATATTGGTAACTTCAATGTCAAAGAAATTCCCAAATTTCTAGTCAAAACTTGACTATCCTCTTCTTAGTTTTTATAACCTTTACGAATATTAATAGTTTAGACTAATGGAACAGAAAATGAAACACGGTAAAAGGGAGATTTAATTATGTTTTTGAGATTGGAACAAATAGATATAACATGGACTATAAGACAACAAAGCAAACAGAGCCTCTCTTAATGATAACTGTTCCACAAAGTGGTACAGTCAACCACAGGTACGGGTGACTTCCATTTCGCTCTATGTTAAACATGGTTGAAGCAAACCTTTCCCTTCGTTCGATAGCATTACACCATTTTGTTTCAGTCTGCTTTGGATCTTTGACAGGATAAGGAGATCTTGAGCTTAAAATTTTAATTGGATACAGTGGCCTTCTTTTTTCCCTTATTTAGCCACAACTTTGCGGCTTAGATTTTTGTATCTTTTGACAATATTATTTAATCCCTTACCCATAGGCACGTATTCATTTCGTTAATTTGTATATGTTTTAGTACAAAGAAACCAACAAGTAATTAAGTTACAAGTAAAACTATATTAAAAGAAGGATACATTAATTTCAGTTACTCTGAAGATTTCTATAAAGTATTTAATTTGAATTAAATATAATTTTATTAAGCTTAGTGAAGTGATTTCTCTTAATTAAGCTTAAGGGCTAGCTTACATAAAAAGTAATAATAATTTTTTTTTATAATCCGCGATACCGTAAATAGAAAATATATATAGTGCTAAATGTATAGTGGACTATCCGTTTTTTCCGTCCGATACATGCAAAGAAAATCGCAAAGCTTTTGTCGTGGAGTCTATCTCCTGATGATGCTTCGGTTGCGGGGCGAAACGATTGTTGAGTTTGTGATAGTGAATGTGTGTAGTGCTTGTGTATTGTCGTGGCAGTGGTGGAGGTTTGTGCATGTGTTTTTACGAATCCTGCATGTATCGGGTGGGAAAAAAAAATCTATTTACTGTATCGCGGATTATAGCAAAATATTTTTTATTATTACTTCTGTATTATGGATCTCCGCAAAGTAACGCCTAATTCTATAAATCACATACAAACATTTTTTGTAATCTTTTTCTTCCACAATAATATTGTTATCACTTTTTATGGTTATAACAAGACAAATATGATATATTTTTTCATGAAAATACTACAATGTATTTTGTGTTATTAAGAGTAATGACATAAAATAATGAACAACGTAAAAGCGAGTAAGCGTTATTTTTAAAGTAGTTAAATGAAGTATTAATTCGTGTTACATTTAGCCCCCAGGCAGTAATTAAGTTTCCAGAATTCTGTGACTGACTCGTGTCATATAAAATGTCTTTATCAATTTTGTTATTTTTTTAAACAATGCATAATAAATACAATAATTATAATTAAAGAATCGTTAAAATTTTAAATCAACCGAAACTGAATGAAATTATTATATATCGTTATTTAATTCACATTTATTCATGCAATAGGTGTGTTTTTTGTTAACAGAACTTCATCAATAATCAATCATCAATCAAATAACCAATCATAAATTACTTTGTAATCTTTTATTTGGTTAGTCGAATTCCTTTTTGTTGAAAAAATATTTAGTGAATCAATCGGTTTGGTTGTGGGTATCCACATACCGGTATATATACACATTTCAGAATTTGCTGTAATATTTATATTATTAGAATTTAAATAGTAAACCTCTACGTTTATGAGTTTTATAAATCTCCACAACGATTTACATTTTAATAATGTACTAAATACCTTTGTTTTATAATCTGATGAGATTATATTTGGATCCTTATTAAAAAGGGTGTTCTTTAATAAATAAGAATTTATAAAACTTAGAAACGCATTTGTGAGTTACCGTAAGAACTGTAACGATATTAAACCGCCTGAATTAAAATATATTTTAAGCAACCTATAACGTTACAGAACCAGTTAACAAAAAATGTATTTAAAAATTCGGCAATATAATCAAATGATTTTAATATTTTGTATTCAGGTATAAGCTTAATATGTAAGGAGCCTCATTACATTGTGTTGACACCGACAAATGCCCTATTTCATATTCTCACAAAGATCCCGAAGATTGAGCCATGAAATTGAAAACGATCCCTTTGAAGAAATTTATTCCAAGCACGATCTACTACTTCGGAGGCGAAAACATTTTTATTTACATGAAATTATTATAGATTCGGTTTTAATTTTAATGTCTATAACACAAATGCAAAAGTGTATGTGTGTACGAACGCACATATGTGTGTGTGTGTGTGTGTATGTGTGCGCGCGCGTGGTGTGCGTGTAGGTGTGTGTGAGCCCTATAAATTTTGACGAGACGAATGGTATTTGCCTTGTTTATATAAAATTGTACCAACGAGTACTATTTATAACCCCGCCGTGTGGTATCCGACTGAATAGAATAGACCACCCTCATTTCTAACCGAGGTGTCGTAAAAGGCTACTAAGGTAATTTGAACCACCGAGTGGTATCCGGTTGAGTAGAATAGACCACCCTCATTCTTGCCGAGGAGTCGTAAAATACGACTAAGGTGAGTTGACGTCAGGCAGGCGGCTTGTCGTAAAATAGCCAAATCATGTGACAACATGTTTGTAACATGTTGTGCCGTAAGCCGTCTAAGTGGGGTACTTAGAGTGGATAATGACAGGATATTAAATAAGGACAGGAAGAGTACTATTTATAACCACGCTATACAATGCTACCGACGCTGCTTTGCCGTACAACTGAAGCATCATTAGACTTCGACTCTGTGATAAAACATAATTCAAACAAATAATTTTAAATCTAAAAAAAATATTTTTAAAAGTTTTCCTTCAATAAGCAGAAACCATGCAAAAATTGTACTCATTCATAATCTTTTTACCAGACTTCAACTCATCAATCATATTTTGATACAATAATGTATATAACATATTACATACTTAAAAGCAACCTTTAAAATTAACGACGATCTTTCAAATTAAGTATTACTTGTCCAATCCCTATATTCAATCAGACATAGGTATAAAACGCCTAAAACTTTTGTACTTTTTCATATTGCCACGCCAACCACACGTTCTCTATTACACAAAACTCGCGTTTTTCATTATCTCTGCGTCCAGATTTGTTTTTAAAATGTTCACCACTTTTTAAATTCAAAAAACTCACACTAAACAAAACGGGACCCCTTTTTTACATCGTAAAAAGTTTTATCCATTGTTCGCATTGCTCAGGATAACTTTCATTTCCTGCTTCCTTTTAATATCATAACTGATGCGTAATGACCTTATCGTATAAAGAAGCACAAAAATATCGCGAACGCAATTCGTCATGTCATTATGCAAGGAAAGGGCGTACTTTATGACCATAATAACGCGAGATGTCTGACTCGGTGTGCCTCATGAATGGTGAAACGTTCTTTATTGTACCATGTTTTATGTGAACGATTAACCTTTTAATGCTAGCCGGGCGTGCAAAATGAAAACCCTATTGAAAATAAATTTGTTGTCCTGAATTGCATGAGCTTTATGTAAACTATAACGAAATCTTTATACGTTCCACTGAATTCCGACGGAATTATTTAATTCCGTCAAATAATTCCGTAATTTAATATTGAAGAAGCATTAAGTATGTAAGTTAAGTATGCAAGCTTATACTCTAAACCGTTTTATAGTAAAAGTATTTTACTAATAAAAAGTAAATCAATCGTTTACAAATTATAATATAATACGATATTACAATTCGTCTGAAAACGTGAATGTTTGAATGTAAAAGACAAACAACCCAAATTTTTTGGACTTTAAATATTAATATATATACTATGATGGTGATACATTAGCATCATTCTTCTGCCCTTATCCCACTCTAAGTGGGGTCGGCACAACATGTTAGTAACATGTTGTCACATAATTTGGCTACGTATTTTACGACCGGCCGCCTGCCTAATTTCAACTTACCTTAGTCGCCTTTTACGACACCTCGGTAAGAAATGAGGGTGGTCTATTCTATGCAGCCGGATACCACACGGCACATACCTTAGTCGCCTCTTACGACACATCGGTAAGAAAGGAGGGTGGTCTATTCTATGCCGGATACCACACGGAGAGATGGCGACACATTAGCAATATAAATTTTTACATTTTTAGCAGAGTTTAAAAAATAGTGAATGACTAAAATAATTGCTTTTCAATCACATATTTCACGTAGAGCAAAAACTAATTCTTTCGAAACTACAAACTAAATGATTTTGATTAGAAAATAAAAAGAAGTTAATTTATCGTTCATGAATAAGGATTGCTTGATCATGATAGTTTGTCAATTCATGCCCTTAATGAAGAGTTGTTTCGCAGGGCAATGTTATCTACTTTCTCATCGGATTTACCAAATAACTTAAACTAATTATAATTTTCATTCGCTTTAATTAATATTTAATTATGATACGTTTTAATAAATGAAGTATTTTTACCGTTTTAATGATGAAATATTCTATAAGCTGCATATACCACAATAATGTTTTATTATATTGAAACATCAAAGAGGACAAACGAAGCAAAAAATATGATCGCAACGGAACGTAAAATAAGTGTTCATCGAAGTGTTATTGTAGAAACACAATGACCGCAATCGCGACCTCATATCCCGATCTTTCTACAACTTCGTCGAGTTTGTCCTCTCCAGATATATATCACTTTGAATAACTCTTTTATAGAATAATATACGTTTAAATAATTTTACGCGATATTACAGAAGGCCTGCTGCGATGAAAATTTCATTAACGTGGCACATGTTCAATTATCAGTCAATAGGTAGTACTGGATGAGTTTGACTGATATCGCTCTAGCCTCTATTGATTGATAAATAGAGCTTGATAGCTGAACAGCGAATACTTGCCTACGCTATATGTATTACAATCTATTTGCATATAAAGTAATATATATAAGTTTTCCATGACGACCAAATATTTATAAATAAAATAAGTTGAATTAAATCAATTAATCAAAATTAATTAAAGATTGTTGTGTTTTCTCCAATGGAACGAAATCCTTAAGGCACGTTTCTGATTCTGAAGATAACAATGAATTAACTTTATTAACATCTTGTGTGCATAATCTACGATGACTTCTTGAGCTCTGAATATGTAAAAACTTAGTTTCTTATTAAAATATGTAACGCATTTTCGCACTAGAGGTCAGGTTAAGGTCTACACGTGTACAACAAAGTGTTTGCGAGTTGAAACCCAAGGAGTCGATTTAATTCATTATGCGAGTTTTCTAGAATATACGTAACAATATTAATAGATCTATTAATATTGTCACATGTTGATGTGATTTAAAATACCCTTAGTTATATAATATAGTTTTTCGTGTTCCCGAAGTAAAGGCCATTTCTTTATTCTATAAGTTAGCCTGATATGTAAGCTTGAAGTGTACCAAATTCTATATTATTCTGCAGTGTATTAGCAATGAAAGCGTTACATACTTTAACATATTTTGTTTATTTTCGTATCGTACGTTTACAAAAAACCTTTTGACTGTATTTCCGAGCGCATCGTCTTAATAATGGTAAAAACGGTTATTTAATGCGTAGAAATGTGATATACACAGCCGAAGTGTTAATTTTTAATAGGTAAAATAAAAGTAAAATTCTAGTAATGAAAGGCGCAAGACAGCTAGTTTTGCCATCGTGTCTAGATGGACGAGATATCTTGTTTGTAAATATATGCCAACCACTAAGGCAAATTTATGCCACTAAACCCGATTATCTTCCTGGAGATTCCTTGTGTTCAAAGTAAATGTATTGGAGTGGAATGTTCCACGTCAGAGGTAAAAGCAAGTATTCATGTTTAATTTCGCCCCGTATGAAGGCCCGTAAAAAACCTTTAACCTTTAACCTAAATTCTTTAGCAAGAATTGATTCACCAGTCCTAGAACAATTTGATGAAAAATAATAGATACTAATTTTTTAGAATTTACACAATTTCAAGACTATTTTTAAATAATGTAAAACTTTTTTCAATAACTATATCTTATTTGCATTTAAAATATTTTAAAATACAATCATTTAAGTTGTTGGAACCTTTAAACGCATATTAACTTAAAAGTTAAAAGATGCTTTAGATTTTGGTATGTGCTGTTTAAGCTTTAATTGCTCACATGAAAGTATCTACTAACGTAGCTTTTTCAAACGATGGATGTAAGTTTTTGATACAACACCATTGTGCTTGCAGCTATGTTTTTTAAATAATTAATATCAGTGGGCGTTACTTTATTGAATTTCGTACTAAACTATGAAGTAAGCTGATTTGGGATACAATGGGTATCTACAGCTTAAACAATGCCTTGTGGCACCCCAGCTTTTAAATATTACATCGGTTAAGAAAACACGTCTGCTACATTTTTTATTTACCGTTTTACCTTAAAAATAAAATCTCTCTAGTCTCGTTTCTGAATGTAACTAAATGATTGTTTCATTTAACGATAAAATAACAAAAAAAAATCTAACATTAAAAGTCTAAAGAGTAGCGTAACACACCGATTATCTACGCTATATTACGGTATTAGTGCGAAAATAATTTGACATAAAAATATTTTATTTAGTTTATTTTGATTTTTTAATATTTTAAGAATACACAGTTGGGATACAATCGTTACTCCAGTCAATTTCAACGGTTTTCCCAGTACGCGCACTTTCTTCAGCGGCAGTAGCGATCTTGCTCACCGCGAGGGTTTGCCAACTGGTTACATCAAGTGGTACTCCGTCTAAAACAGAATATGAATTCTAACAGCAATTTTTTTGAAAAATTGAAAAGTAATAATTTAACCAAAACTGCGTACGTTGTATTACGTCCAGGAAGTGCTCAAGTTCCCGTTGATACGCAACATTATACCGGGATGGGAATGAATAGTATATAGGATTTAGTTTGACACCTTCGTGTCCAATATACGATTCAACGGAGTGTTCTGGTCTTTCGTTTTCTACCTTAATCATGCCTGAAAGTACCATAAGTAATAATTCAATTTTGATAAATAAATTTCTCTTTATTAACGATGGACAATATTTTAAGCTAGCTCTACTTTAGTATAATTACTCTAAAGCTATGGTAGATCGAAAATACAATACAATAACAGTTGCCACATGGAAATCGTAATCAGAACTTTACACCAACGCTCCTTTAATATTGTTATTCTATCTTGTATCTTTAAATATAATATGTATAATGAAAGATGATGAGCAAGACAATTTTTTTTATAACAAATATGTTTTTATACAATTTTAGTGACTAATTTTGGAAAACATCTGTCACTTGTGGAATTAATAAGATAAATTATCCAAGACAAGATCAAAGCTTTTCACTCGTAAGTTTAGTACATACCAATTAGTTAATTTTCTGGTTCTGCTATAAGTTTTTTCCTTAACACACTCCGTTAGACCTCTGATTTATTTCGTTTTATTCGATTTATTTTCTCCTAAGTGCAAATTGACATAGTAAAAAAGCAAGAAATTTGCTAATAAATACCTAACCTAACCTTTGTTACCAAAAACTTCCAATCTCTGATCATAGCCGTATGCGCTAAATCGGCTATTATCTCCAATAGCAATTGCGCCAGATGGAAAAGTCAGAAGAAAAGCAATAGTATCGAAATCATCAATAGCCTTAATCTCAGGAATAAGTGCAGCGGCAGTGGCCTGTACACGAATGGGCAACTCCCCGAGTACCCAACAAGCCATATCAAAATCATGTACTAGGCAATCGTGAAAAACGCCACCTATGTAAATAAATAAAAATTTTAAATCACATGACTAATAGATGCGATAAATGGCACAATAGTATAAAAGAAAAAAAAATACCCGATTTGGCCAAGTAATCAATAGAAGGAAGGGGCGAATCCCTTGCTGTGACTTTTAGAATTTGTACATGGCCTATTTCGCCTTGTTTAACCCTATCCTTCAGTGCTCTGTAAGCTGGATCAAAACGACGATTGAAGGCAGCAAAAAGAACGCGGCCTTTGGACTTGGCCGCTTCATAGCATTTTGCCGTTTCTTGTATGGTTTCAGCAATAGGCTTTTCGCAGAAGATATCTTTATTGTTAGTGATGGAATTAACGACGATATTATGATGCGTAAACGTCGGGGAACCAATAATTACAACTGTAACACTAGATAAGTGGTTGGGTGAAATTTTAAGGATATATTAAATTCATTTTATATTATATTATCGAAGGTTACTGAAACTTACGATTTATCTTTGAAGACAAGTTCAGCTTCTCTCGATGTAAGAAATTGAATATTATCTCCGAGCATCCAATAATCCTTTAGGTTAGAGAAGTTTTCTGGGCGATCATCAACGATATACTTCAAGATTATACGAGGGTTATGAATTATATTACTCAAATGAATACAGCCCGCACGACCAATGCCAAAGATGGCAGCAACTACAGGTGGAGCTAATGTTCTGTTTTTCTTAGTAGTTACATTTTTTTGATACCTGGCAATTATCAAAAGTATGTAATTATAAATTAATAAATTCGGTATACTACCACAGCAATTTTATTTAATTTTATTTGTCTTTATTTAGACCTGGATTGTATGATTTATCTAACCTGACTAATATGGAAGGACAAGACTGTAGTGGGGAGGTACTACAAGCTATATTAGGAACTCTGGTTCTTTCTATCGATGCATCAGAGATTACTCAACATACTAAACTCACAGCGTCATTCTTTAAAATCGAAAAAATTGTGCCGTTTACCAGATTTGCATTTTTCCAATTCTAAGCATTCTGCAACAGTTGAGCCAGTCTTCGCGTTAAAAAAAATGTATGTGTTTCTGTATTCTAATAGTCTATTTCTTTACGAACTAGCCTCGTTTTTTAATGGCCATCAGTAGCAGAAATTTGCGTGATATGTAAGAAGTACGTCATTGAATCCTTGTTGTATACGGCGGTCGCAGATACTAAAACGTTGTTGTTCTTGAAAAAAGTCTTGATGTTATAATAAATAAATATGGGACACTGAAACACACGGTCGTCCATCCGCAAAGTAAGTAACTTAATACTTGTGTTATGGGTGACGGACAACTGGTAGTTATACTACATGTATAATTTTATATACATACTTAAATACGAATATACACCCAGGCTCGAAGAACCAACAAATTTTTTATAGTTGGCCCTCGGCGGGAATCGAACCCGGGAGTCAAATATATTATAGTCAAAACAAAGTTTTTGGAGTATTCATTTTATCTTAACCGGTTAAGTTTTATTTAGAGCAAAATCATAAAACTTACTCTGAATGTTTTAAATCCACGTCAGGATATGAAGCTTTTAAAGTATAAGGAGACGGTCCAATAAATTTCTTAGTAGCCATTGCCTATTATTCAAAATATTTGAAAAAGTAGCTAATAATTAGAATCGTTAATTCTTGTTACAACTTGTTACAATGTTACAATTTAAAATCAAAAACCCAACTACATATACCTACGGAATAGTGCTTAACTGATGAAGATTTTCCGTTATTAAGATTTATATAATCTAGAGTAAATAAACATTTGCGATTATGTAAACAAACTTTTATCGGAAGGTTAAAAGTTGTTGTATCATAATTGTAGACTATGATAACTAACCTTTTGTAAACTTTTGTAAAAGGTCATGAGTTAAAAAAATATTGAATATAGCTGTTTGTGACTTTAAATCAATTAATAAATTAATAAAATACTTTCAGTTGGTATTGTATTATTTCAGTTGTATTATTTTTTTATATTATATTATATATTTGTTGTATAATATTATATTCATAAGAATATAAATACAAAAAATATATATCTACACATTTTCTCATTTATATATTCATTTCATGAATTTTTAGAAATTAAAATTACCCTTAAGTTTTCATACGTATAAAAGTTTTCATTTATTTAACAAGTATAATATATTATCTGAAGAATATGTACTTAACAGTAGGTTACGAAAACAAGCTCAAGGTGAAAGGTTACAATCGATATACAACTTGATATACTTTATGTTCTCTGACCTTGCAGTTAATTTCTTTTCAGTTATGTTATGGATAAAGTTTATTTTAAGAAATCAGTACGAATCGCGAAAGTTTAAAATCTACTATTTTTATATGTTAACTAAAACTGAACGTTCAACGTAACAATTTTTTTTTAATACTGATTTGTACTGATTTGGGATAAAAGCAGGTATAGACTATAAATAATAATGATCATGACCTCGAAAAGACAAAACTCTTGACACTTTATAATTGGCACCCAATAAGCTCGATGCCAGTGCGAATTTTGCCTTTAAACGTTAACTGTTGAGCGCTAATGGTTTCTATAGTTTTATATATATAGATAATAACATTTAGTATTACTTTGGGAATTAATGGGTTTTCAGAAAATTTTACGTAAGTAATAGCAATGCCATTTTCTGCAAATGCGTTTGGTTATATAAAGTTATGTTTAAGGTTAGGTATTATACATTATGTAGGGTTTGCACAGAACACATTATACAACGGGTTTATTTGTCTATGGATGATATATAAATCATAGACCAGAACTAAAATATTTGACGTCTATGATTGTCATTTTTGCCGTTTCTAATAGTCTATGGTTTCTACTTTCTAAGCTTATAATTAAAAGTTTTTTGACGGTGTTTGTTCTACTAGGTATTAATTAAGAGATCACTTTTTAATAAATTTAGAAATCAAAGGTAATATTTTTAAATAATATAATAATTAATTTTAAAAAATCAGCTTACAGCAGTGTCTTTATTGTCACGTTAACATAAATGATTTTTTACAGATTGGAAATAGTAAAATGGCGAAACAATGGGGCCAGAAAGCCGAAGAATTAGAAATTTCTAATAAAGTTGCTGGCTTAGGATTATCTGTAAAAGGGTCGAATCAAGGTTCTGATACTGAAGATGCTCCAGATGCTGCTAACCCAGCAGAGACTTCACTTTTAATGAAAATAATCCGACAAGGTCTTGTTGAATCTAAATTAGATATAGAAATACAAAGGAAAGATCCTAATTCTCCATTATATTCTGTCAAAACTTTCGAAGCTCTGCATTTGAAACCAAACTTACTGAAAGGTGTTTACGCTATGGGATTTAATGCTCCTTCTAAAATTCAGGAAACTGCTTTGCCCACACTTTTAGCAGACCCACCACAGAATATGATTGCACAGTCCCAATCAGGAACTGGCAAAACTGCAGCTTTTGTTTTAGCTATGTTAAGCAGGGTTGATCCAAGTAAAAACTATCCACAAGTGCTATGTCTTAGTCCTACATATGAACTTGCTATTCAGACAGGGGAAGTAGCTGCCAAAATGGCAAAATTCTGTCCAGAAATTAAATTAAAATATGCTGTAAGAGGAGAGGAAGTTCCTAAAGGTACTAAAATTACTGATCATATCCTCATTGGAACACCTGGCAAGATGTTAGATTGGGGAGTCAAGTTTGCAATATTTGACTTGAGCAAAATTAAAGTGTTCGTTCTAGATGAAGCAGATGTGATGATTGATCGGCAAGGCCATCAAGATCAATGTATTCGAATTCATAAGTGTTTACCCTCTACTTGTCAAATGATGTTCTTTTCTGCTACATATGATAGTGCTGTTATGGAGTTCGCAGAAATAATTGTGCCCAATCCAATTATAATCAGATTATTAAGAGAAGAAGAATCTTTAGACAATATAAAACAATACTATGTAAAATGTAAAAGTCCTGATGAAAAATATAGAGCTATTTGTAATATTTATGGAGTTATAACAATTGGCCAAGCAATTATATTTTGTCATACTAGAAAAACAGCAAGTTGGTTATCAGAAAAGATGTCAAGAGATGGGCATTCTGTTGCTGTCTTATCTGGTGAATTAACTGTTGATCAGAGAATAGCAGTACTTGATAGATTCCGAGCTGGCCTTGAAAAAGTTTTAATAACAACTAATGTATTATCTAGAGGAATAGATGTAGAACAAGTTACTCTAGTTGTAAACTTTGATATGCCTATGTCTGTAACAAAAAAAGCAGATTGTGAAACATACTTACATAGAATTGGACGAACCGGGAGATTTGGTAAAGCTGGTATAGCTATAAATTTAATTGACTCTAATTTGGCAATGGAAATTTGCTTGGATATTGAAGCTCATTTTGGTAAAAAGATTCAATTATTAGATATAGAAGATGCTGAAGAAATTGAAAAAATTGGTGCATAATTTTTTTTGACAATGCTTTATAAGATTCAATTTAAATTATCAGTACAGATATTGTTACGCTTAAAATTAAAACAATTGCTATGTCTAACATTTATTTATTTTTCCCTGCTCCATCAAATGACAGGAAACAGAAGGAGAACATGAATAAATTATCCTTAACTTTGGAAATTTGATATTGCATATGCAATTAATTAATTAACGTATTTATCTTGATGCTTGAGGTGCAGGTTCAGGATTGGTAGCTCCAGATATCATTACAAATATGACAATAGGAACAATGTACATCCACTGAAACAACAAAATAATAGTAAATGTTATGAGATATTTAACTCAACAAAATTTTATTTTATAAACTCACATATTTGGCTAGGAATGATCTGTTATCCTTTAAATCTCCCTTTTCTCTTGCTTCTCGTTCCCGTTCTAACTTCTGTATATATGATGCTGTGTCTGGTCTAAAAAAAATACCATCACTGATTTAATATAATAATAAGTATTTTCTATTACCTATAAATTTTATAATGTTGCATAATTTTATACAGTACAAACTTCTGAAATTTATCATTAAATGTAATAGCTTTTAAGTTACATAAGACTTGTACCAAAAAATGGTTGTCTACATCAATATTGCCTGTAGTAGAACAGTTCTTAATGCTTAACACAAAGTATTGCAAGCAATCAAATAATAATGATTGATTATAAGATCTTCCAGGGACACTATTAGTAAAATAATTCAATGCATTACTTACACAGGTGCTTGATCGACATGACGGACATATAAATTTGAATTTAATGAATATTCCATTTGATCATATCTTAAGCTATGGTTTTGAGAAGAATTATGAACTTGGAATGTTATTGCAATCACTTCACCATTTGGCAGCACCCACACACTTATAATGTCCGAAAGTTTACTTTCCAAAAACAATTTGGATTTAACAGAAGACAAGAACTCTGTTTCTTTACTGTCAGCAGATGTTACTAAAGTTCTTATGGAATAAAATCCATCTGCATCAGAAAGGTCCTGTAAAAATTAAAGAAAGCTTGATTTACTCCATAACTATTTTATACACATTTTTTTAATGATGTATGCAATAACATTGAATCACAATTTAATGAAACTACTGAATTAAAAGCAAATAAAATAATTATTAAAATTTCTGCACAAATGCAGTTATTTTCTTATTAAAATGTTATAATTATTTTTATTTTAAAAACAATACCTACCTTAAGTTCAGAAATATGCCTTTTATTAAAAGGATTTTGTTCTATTACAGCTGTTCCAGCCCTTATGCTTTTTAAGACAATACTACCACGTGAACAGAATTTTTCACCGTTACAATTTATGTTATGGTCCAGTTTGATGTTCAACCATCCATCATAATCCAAACAAATCTAAAATAGGATCAAATTATTATCTAAATCAATTTCTTTGCTCCTTGCTGCTTGTTGCTCACTAATTACACTAAGAAAAGTACTTCTTCTGCTTCAACTGATGGATGTCAACTAATTAAAATATGATTTGATGAATATTTTTAATTTTAAAATGTTGGTTTATAAAACTACCAGATTTGACGATGCTCTCACTTAGCACCACATAACAGTAGGGATCGTGTTTGGTTCTTAGTGGTAAATATAAGCATGGATTCCGTCTTAGCATTGGTGCTATAATGGTGCCAAATATATCAGTAAATATACAACCATACGCAAATTAGTTTGAAATTAAGCATTGAATCTCGAATAATTTATGTAGTATAAATAAATCTAATTCAAATAATTCCATAATATAAATTAATTACCGAAAATTTCAACAATGATATCAATGTAATGATATATAAATGCTTGATTTTAGCCATAATATATGATTTATTTATTTATTTATTTTCTTTATGGCCTGTACAGCACAAATCACTCTACCAGTGTGACGTAAAATGGAAAACACACGAGTAATGGATGATTTATTTTAGATATCACAAGATCAACTGTAGTTTTTGCAGTTGCACAAATATGAATTGATATTTGATACCAGGGCCGATTTTATTTTAGCTAGTAATCTATGATTTGATTTGATACAAAAAATGGGTATAAAATCTATAATCTATATTTATACCACAGACTAATATTGTTAAATGTACATACTACATAGTATACTCATACTCATTATTTTAGTTAGTAGTCTATGCTCAATGCTCATAGATTACCAATACTCATACTGACTCCAGGATGTACACTGTAGTCTTTGACTGACTCAGACTGCACTCTTTGATATTTTTGTTAACTGGTATTACAGAATACTAGCTAAAGTAACTAAAGGACCATTAATGTATACTTATTGCATCATATTTCGCCAAGTGATTTGCGCCTAATTTACGCTGTATAGTGATCATAAATAAAATAATAAAGATGTACACTACCCAGGATACACAATTCCACACGAATATTAAATCAAAAAGAGTCCCAAACGAAGACTTTAATTACTATTTTGACTATTTGACTGGCCCGTTGGCGCTGTGGGTAGTGAACCTACCTTAAGCTCCGCGGGTCGCGGGTTCGATTCCCGTCGAGGGCCAACCTTTTCTATAAACAAATTGTTGGTTCTTCGAGCCTGGGTGTGTATTTGTATTTAAGTATGTATTTAAACTTATATATGTAGTATATCTACCAGTTGTCCGTCACCCATAACAAAAGTATTAAGTTACTTACTTTGGGGACAGACGACCGTGTGTGTAAATGTCCCATATATTTATTTATTTATTTATTTAATTTTATTTTTATATTTAGCGTTGCGTTCTGTCTTTTGAGTTTTGTCATCTTTCGACCAAATCTAGAAACCGAGGATAGTCTACAAAGTACCCTCTGTAAAATATGCAAACTACACTAAACCAGTATTAAAGTTTTAAGAGGGATAAATAACCACATGTTGCATTTTTTTGTTGTACAGATGGCATAGTTTGCAAAATTCAAATAAATGTATAGTGAGGCTACATTAGTTTAATCTAACTAAATTACTTACTTAATTGGTCTCTATCTTGTCTTTTTTACTTTCAAAAAAGTAAAAGAGAGTAATTAAAATAATCGATTATTGTAAAAATCGGTTATTTTTTAACAACGCTTCTTGTAGCTGTCAAAACTGAAATAAGTGATTGGAAATACTTACACTATAATAATTAATTATCATAGCATAGACCTTAGAGTTAGACTACTAACGCATAGACTACTAACAAAAAAATATAATTATTATACTGATATTCATTATAGACTCTCATATTATGCTAAAGATTATAGTTATAGTCATAGATTACTATTTTTCTAACTACTATTTGTATTGATTTGTATACTTATATAGGTTATAGATGGATTATAGGATTCCATTTACTCTAATCATTTGAATTCATTATTTAAATTATGGAAGAGGTGGATTCTATTATTTTACATTTTCTTCGTCAGTTAAATATGTAAGTGTAACCAATTTAAATATAATTTTTAAAACTATATTCTATACAATGTGTCATAATTAATTCGATTTCATATATTTTTTTATAATTGTTTGCCTACGTTAATAATAAACATCTGATAAAAATCTTTTTTCGATTAAAAGTGATATGTATAATTTATTAATTATAATAGCTGAACCCAAAATAAAACATTAAAATTGCATTATATTTGCATTATATGTTTTAACTACAGATTTTTTTCATAGCGATATTGGTGAGAATATAAGAAATATTTGTGACTTACCGATAGAAAGAATAATAGAATCGGCTGCAAAATGTATAGCCACTATCAACCAAAATGTAAAAGTACCACATAACTTACCTTGTGGAGTATCACAAAGAATTGAAGTTGCTGCACAAGTGGCTTCTATTTGTAAGGTAATATGAACTTATTAACAAAATATTAACACTTAGGACTCAGGTAAAACAATGGAACAATATAGATAAAATTTAATATAATTAAAGCTTCTACAATGGGGTAACATATAGGAGAAGAAAATTCCCATTTTTCTTTCAGAAACAGGAAGAGATAGCAATAAAATTGGGGCTCTAAGTAAAATAATATTTAAAAAACAATTCTATCCTCAATCTTTTAATTTTTACTGTCTTTTTGACTAGCCTTTAACAACATTCCATTTTAACATGCAACATTACATTTTAACTTTTAACTGATAATACATTTTTGTGATTGTTATTTCTTGATTTTAGGATCTAGGTTACCAGAATGATGTTGGATATCAAACATTTCTGTACCACAATGAAACAGAATTAAGACAGGTGTTTATGTTCCTTATAGAAAAGCTTCCAAGTGAAGATAAAATACCAATTAGGGTAAAACCATCTGATAAAAAACACCAGCTCTTACAAGAAATTAGTTATAAAATTACAGAAGATCTAAATAAAATTTGGATTCCGCCATGTTGTAAACAGGCAACATGCATAAGTTTAGGGGATTACATATATAAAGGTATGCTGAAACTATTAATTATTAATTTAATGTTTCTGTAACTGTACAAAATAAATTTTAATTTTAACTAAATAATTTAAGATAAAGCAACAGAACAAAATTTTGAGTCAAGGGAAATGATGGAAAGGCTTATAAAGATTAATGACATGAGGAATGCAAACACAACAAGAGATAACACAGAAAATAATAAGAATGCTACTATGACACAAAGTAAAGACAATTTTAAAAGTTATGACTCGGGTAAAACATTAAAGGAATTAAAAGAAATGGCTATCTTACTCAGACAAAAACTGAACACATTGGAAAGTGAAAGAAATCTAATGGATGTTGAATATTCCCAGGTAGTTTTCATTGTATCAAAAAAAATATGTGATTATAAATAAATGTACATAGAAATAATGCCAGTAAGTAAAAAGCAGTGGATATGCCTGCTACTTGCAGGCATATTCCACAGTTCAGTTCAAGTTTCCACAAGAAGTTTTTTTACAACCAAAAGTGTGTGATAAAATCAAAATATGAATTTAATTAACTGATAGCTTAATTAATTGATAGATAATAAGCTTTTCTTTAATAGAAAACTCCTACTTGCCAACTCAGGGACTGAAAGAGGTTGAAATGTTCAGATATTGAAGCCTCTATTAATACTATAAATTCCATCATAATATGAGAATACATATTTATACAAATAATGCGACAATACACATGTGACAATGTGTTTGTAACACATTGTGCTGACCCAATATATGATGATATATATACAAATACCAGTTTATTTTTCAGGTTCAAAAAAATTGTGATAGATCTGAGGCTGACCTAAGAAATATACAAAATATCCTAAGTAATGTTGGTATATTGGAAATTGAATCTGATGGAATAGAAAACATTGTTGAAAAAGTTCACAAAAATATAGGTATGTTGCATAGTAATAGTGAAGAACTGACTTCCAAAAATTTATCCCTAAAGATGGAAATTAACAAATTGAAAGCAAACAGTACCTCAAATGAAGTAAGTATTTCTTTATTATTTGATGCATGATGAAAAACCTTAACATGATTACCTGGTTCAATATCAATCCTGATACAAAAACATGCTATAATCCACATCCCGTTTTCCTGCATGTATTGGGTATGAAAAAAATGGATACTTCTTTGTACATTTAGCACTAATTACTGTATCGCAGATTATAGCAAAATAGTTTTATCATTACTTTTGTATTATGGATCTCTGCAAAGTAACACCTAATACTATAAATGATACATATATGTTTTTAAGGATAAATGCTTACAATACACACTTATAATATAGTACTTTGATAATATAACTTTTCACTAGGCATTTTAAATCATGTATTTGAATAATATTTATAGTAAGGTTCAACCTAACTTTGATATTTCATGTCAGTTTTGAGGATTTTCTTTTGATTAGGAAACTAAATTTATCCTTATGAGAAGCAAAATAGAAACAAATCTGTGGTACTTTTACTATTTTTAAGTATTTGCAAACTTATTCATATTCTAAATTAGAAAGACTACATTTATGTTATAGTCTTGAATGACAAAAATATAGATTTTATCCAAAAAAAATAGAACTGACTGAAATATTTAGTAGTCTATAAACTTGTTAATAATTGAATAATAAATGTAATCTGATGGATTTTGCAATATAGACCTTTCAATGTAAACATAACACTAATTCACTAAATAGTAAAATTTGCATTATTAAAAATAAATATTAAAATATCTCAAATATTATTGGTTAAGAAATTGAGCTATAGTAATGAAGGGGTTTCCTACTAACATATATAGTATAGTAATGGCCCATAACACTGCTGGGTATATGGCCTCCTCTCTGTTTCTGGAAAGAACAGTTGGAGCTAAATCCTACCACAGTCCTCCAATGTGGATTGTTAGGTTACACATATCCCCAGAATTCTCTAGAGATATGCAGGTTTCCTCACGATGTTTTCTTTCAACGAAAAGCGTGTGATAAATTGCAAACCACTGGGCTATCACAGCTCAAACATGTAAATAATCATAAATCTTAATAAATCATTTTTGTAACATAAGTAACTAACTCCACAACCTCAACAACCATTATTTTCAGTCTGAAAGAAATAAGTGTAGAAATATACTAATAAACTTAAAAGAATCAGCTAAAGCTTTGAAAGGAGAATGTGAAAAAAAGGAAGAATTGAGAAACCAGCTAAAAACTAAACATGAAAAGCTAAGAGGTGGCAATAAAAGGTATCATTCTTGATTTTTGTACAAATTTGTAGTCTTTACAGTTGTACCCACCTCTTTGCTTGCGGTTATTTAAGCATCTAAATTCTATCAATAATGCAATATCCAATTTTTTTTCTGTTCCCAAAAGGGGATTTTTTTTAATGTTATGTTACCCCAGTGCATGAGCTTTAATTAAACCAAATTTTACTACCCCAATGGGCTAGTCAAATGATATATCAAAATCATGTTGTTAAAAGAATATTTTCTTATTTAAATTTCTACAGGAACTTTGTAATTTGTCTGTGAATAAAAAGATTGTAGTGCTGATATTACTTAAATTAGAAAAAATGATTTTGTTTTAGGCATATATATACCAAGCGAATATTAGAAATAATAGGCAATGTTGACAAACAGAATGCTGAAATTAAGAAAATACTAGAAGATACTAGGCAACTTCAAAAGGAAATAAACAGTCTTGAAGGCCAATTGGACCGATGTTTTTCTATAGCTGATGAAACCCTTTTTAAAGTAAGCAAATACTTGAATTGTAAATAATTTGAATGGATGTAGTGTCTTATCTCTCCTCTCAAGTGTATTATCTCATTATAAATCAAAGTGTTATAATGTTAGTAAGTGGTGGTGTTTTCATAAGGTTTTCAGGACTAAAGAAAGATTTACTAGAAAAGTTGTTATTGAGCCTATAATTGAATTGAATTGAAGACACTTAATGACAGATAATACTTATTAAAAATGATATTTCAAAACTAATGAATGAAAACATTGTTACTTCAGGATGCTAAGCGGGATGACCAAGCAAAGAAGGCATATAAACTTCTGGCACTACTGCATTCAGAATGTAATACTATAGTTACATTGGTCAACGACACTGGTATTTTGTCCAGAGATATTATTGATTTAGAAGATAATATAAAGGCAGAGAAGTCGAAAAGAACTGAAGACATTCTCCAAAAAATAAAATTGGACCTTTCAAAACTACAAAGTGAATCTTCTTAATGTGTTCTTTTATAACTGATTAAAAAATTATTGACTTTGATTATTTTGATCAAAAATAATCATATAATCAAAAATAAAATCTTTGTAGTGTTGCCTTAATCTTAGCAGTTGAAAAATGCCTTTTATATATATTTAAAAATTACATAACATTTGCTTAATATCTACTGAACTTAACCTAAACTTCTAAAATAAAGTTATGGAACATAATAAATTAGTTTGTTTTATTGCTTTTATTTTCGTTTAGGCAAAATTTCAGGTGGAATATAATTTTCATCATCTTTTTGCTGAGAAATTTTCTGCAGAGATGAGGAATCTTTGAGCGATTGTTTTTCCTCTATTTGTAAATCAATGTCCTCTTCGTTTTCAAAGAACCAAAGTTTTTGTTCCTCCAGCTGCATTAGCTTTTGTTTGTCCTCAATGTGTTTCATACGCTTTGCTCTGTCTAATCGCTTTGATTGTTCACCAAGTTTTATTTCCCTAATCTGCTCCCAATTCTTGAAAAGCTAATGTAAAAACAATCAATAAAATATTTCTATAATTAGATAATGTAAGTTTTAATCACTACATATAAAAAGCTAGTTGACCCCAAGGTTCAAAAAGATAGCTTAAATTGCATTGTGGGTATATATGAACCACATTTATTTACAAACCAAATACTATACTTATTATAAAAAAGTCCCTTAAATCTGTCTGTCTATATGTAATCGATTTTCTGTAAAAACCTACTGATTTATTTTTGTATGTTTACCTAAATGTTATGTAACTAAAAGTTAGTCCAATTCTTCCAGAAGGTTTGGGCTAATAGTACAGTACAGTTTTACGTAAATTGTGTTGTGGAGGTCACAAGGTTGTAAAAAAGCTTGCCTCCTGGGAGATTAAGTCGAGTGTGCCATATAAACCAGCAGAGATTCACTAAAGCAATGTACTAGAGAATTGTAGATCTACCAAAATACCACAAAGAAGTCTGTAACAGCATGTCTCATTATCTCTTATGGATAAATTAAAATAACTACTTTTGTGACACACTGATTTCCACGCGGGGCAAAGCTGCAAGACAACTAGTTATATAATAAAAAAGGTAAAAATCTACACTATAATAGTATAATTTAAAAGATAAATAACAACTACAGGGAAAATATAAATAAATACTCTATAGATAATTACTCTAGTGATAATGATTTATACTAACTTGTGTTTGCTTCGAAATATCAATATTCTGAATTTTATTGATAGCATTTTCTACTGCTATTTTTATAGAGTCTTCTAAGTTTGTTTCAGTAATAACAGCTTTATTTAATATATCAAGGCATTTATCTAAGGTGCCTTTATCTTCACTGTTTTTATTTATATTTTCTAGCTTTATTAGATATAAAATCTCAGTATACAATTTAAATGTTTTGTTACTAATTAACTCTTCACATAAGGATAATAATGTGAGATATTTCTTATAATATAACCAGCCTAATATTTGTAAATTATTATTTAGGTTATCATGATAGTTTCTTGATATTAAAGCTAAAGTTTTTCCAGACAATGTTTTCAAATCTTTTAAATCAAAATGATCGTCAAAATATGGATTCCTTAAAAATTTTACCCTTATTTTAATTTCTTCTTTCTTTTTATTTGTTTCTTCTTCTAAGTTTACATTATTAGGCTCTGTATAGTCTGATAAATATTTATAACAAGCATATTGACAAAGTGTGTTGGTAATACCATTTTGAAAATCTTCCTGTAACATGACAAATGAAGCGACTTTAGAGGCATATTCATATTTTTGTGACTTTATAAAGTTATCTAACAAAATATTTGCTGTATAACAATCCAAAAATACACCAAAGTTTAAAGGTTCTTTGAGTATGTGTATTAATTCTTCAGCATCTCCAAATTCGATATAATTTCGAATAGTTGCATGTTGTGTTGACTCTAAAGTGTTACCAGTCTCAGCTGAAAGTCTAAGCTTGTGCAAAAGATCCTTCAATTCATCAAGATACACAGGATCTCTTAAGGCATTAGAAAATATGTCTACATCAATAGCACTTATAACTCCTTTAGAAATAAAAGTTTGGTCTAATATATTATAAAAGTCGCTAAGATTCACTTTTGTAAGCAAAGGTGAAGATTTTTGTATATTCCAAGCTTCAGAGCATTTATATTCATTTGTTAAAAATGTACATTTTGATAAAGCGACATAGGTACGATTTTTAGACAGACTTCTTTTCAATACACCTAACATTTCGTTTAATTCATAGAAATAATTAACACAAAAAATGTCAACGCTATAAAAAATTAACCTATAAATCTAAATTCTAAATCTAAACCATAAACTTCTTTCTTCTATTTGCCCGTGTTTAAAGAGCAGGCTAAGGTCGTTGAGTAAACCATAGACTAGGGGGGTTGATGGCAGTCGCTACGCTCAGGGGTGTGAACTGAGCTACAGAGCACTGCCATAAGTCGAACCATACGCGTCCTCGCCGCACTTCCCGGGCAATGTTGCAGTCAATGAGATCACACACCCATTACAAACCTCAGGCTGCAATAGCAAGTATGGTCTGGCGGTGCGGGGCTACGGTTTCCCACGTAACCACGCACGTCCGCTATCCCCTTCCTTAACACCAGAATCCTTCTTAATCCAATCCTTCCCCCACAAATTATCCCTCCTCACCTGCGAAAAATAATGAACGCGGAAAAAAAGAACAACCTACCCCAGGAGGGTACCAGCTCAGCTGGAGAATCCCTCCCTGAGACTGCTGCTCGGATTACGGTCCGAGCACCAGTCTCAGGCTGCTCCTCGTATTCTGGGGGGAGCAATTTTTCGCCTTCACTAGTGCGTCCTGGGGGCTCTGCAGTGAGCCTTCACGACCAGTTATCTAGAACCCTCCATCTGAGGGAAGAAGAAGAACTCTTGAAGTCGCCGACGCCTATGCTCCCCAGTGTGGGCGAGGGCGAGTTCAAGTTGGTCACATCTAAAAGACGTAGGAAAAGATCAAAGAAACTTAGCAGACAACCGGCCGTGTCGGAAGAGCCTTCGACTTCCCAATCTGCGGTGGGGGAAACCTCATCGAGGGTTGAGAACTTGAGGACTTCCAGACCGCTGAAGATGAAAAGGCAGGGCACAGACCCGGAAGAAGGACCGAGCGATCAGCGACCGGCAAAGCGTCGCAATCAGGGGGCAATGGCGGGACCACGTTGCACTGCAAAAGAGCAAAGTGACCTCGCCGTTGCCATCCATCGTGCAGACGGTCTGCCGGTCGATGAAAAACTAGCAACTCATATTAGGGACAGATTAGCAGACCTTATCGAGGCAGCTGTTGTGGAGGAAGTCGACAGCGCCAAGCTAAACTTTGCAACCTCGGGGCTGGTGGCAGAAGGATTCTTTCTTGTGACACCAGCCACCGAGCTATCAAGAGACTGGCTACTGGAGTGCGACTTCGGTCTCTACAACGGCGTCGAGATAAAGTCCATGAGAAGAGACCGTGGTAGGGTTGCGATTTGGATCCCGGGTAGCAGAAGAGCAACAGATCCTCTTCTACTGCTGAGGGGTCAGAATCGCAATAGGACAGAATTAAGGTTATCAGAGTGGAGTCTCATAGTCAGGGAGCCCCTACCTTTAGGGGAGCGTTTGATTGTGGGGGTCCCTCGTGAGACGAATATACATTTTCGCGAAGGACTTGTGTGGCTCTTTTATCAAGCCACTCAAGTACAGGTAAGGTATTTGAACTTTAAACAAAAACCGAAACAAGACACAGTAGCACAGAGTCAAGTTGACACCGACCCAAACTCTGTACATAACAGAATCAGTAGTGATGCTCGTGTGCTGGAACCGGCTGGCACGATGAATCCACTCATTGGAGCGTCTGGTGGGGCCCCTAGTACCCCCCCGCCACGACATCCGAGTACGGATTAGTCTGAGCCGCTGGTACCACCACAGCACGCTAATTGTTAAAGAGACCGATACATAATTGTTGCCTTGTCGGCTTCTCGAGCGTCTTGCCTCACAGCTGATGCTCGAAGCTTTGCGGGGCATCATTATGTATTGGAAAAGCAACAGAGTACACACACAACACAACACCCACCTTCACATTCACACGTAATAAACAGAAACACAAACCCATACAAAAACACTCCACACAGACACTAAAGATTCTTCAGTTAAACTTGCATCACTGCAGGGAAGCCACAAGCGAACTCTGCGATTATGTGATTAGCAAGCAAATAGATGTGGCCCTGCTACAAGAACCGTACGTTGTTAACAAACGCGTGGTCGGTATGGGATGTTTAGGGGGAGACCTGTCCTACTGTAGTAACGGTGAGTCTGACCCCAGAACATGTATCTATACCAGTAGCAGGATCAGAAACTTAGGACTAATTGAGATAGAATGTTACAGAGACTTAGTAACGGTAGAAGCTTTGATTCCATTGGATGAAGACAAGAAACTCAGAATGGCGTTTATGTCGGCCTACATCCCTAGTGAGACCGACTTCACACCACCAACTAGAGAACTGGAAGAGGCTGTCAACAGATACAGAGGTAAGAGAATTTCCTTTTTAATAGGCGTGACGCTAATTCGCACAACGATGTGTGGGGTAGCACGAACACAAATAGAAAAGGGGAAGCTTTGTTAGAATTTATCTTAAGTAATAATCTCGAGATAATGAATATTGGTAATGAACCAACATTCGTTACAAGTACAAGGAAAGAAGTGTTAGACATTACTCTAGCAACAGAAGACATTGCAAATTACATAAAAGATTGGAAAGTGGATCGAAAAGACCCGTTTTCGGATCACCGTAGAATCACTTTCCACATAGACAGTAAAATTGAAAAACTGCGAATAAGAAATGTTAAAAAGACCAATTGGGACAATTTTGAGTCCCTAATGAGTGAATGGAGACCCAAATACACTTCCTATAACACTATTAAGGAGTTAGAGGAAGGTGCAATGGAACTAAGCACAGCACTGAAAGATGCCTTTATCAGAACTTGTCCACTAAGAGAGGTTACAACAGGAAAAGGTCAGCCGTGGTGGAACAACGAACTGAAAAGACTCAGGAAGAAAGTACGCAAATCTCAAAGAACTGCCCTGAAAAAAGGCGATGAATTGAGCTGGGCGGAATATAGAAAGAGCAGGTCGGAATTCCGAAAGAAGTGCAGGAAAGAGTCCAGAAATGGCTGGCAGGCGTACTGCAACGGGATCACTGAATACCCCGAAGCAGCCCGCCTAATGCGCATACTGGCAAAAGATAAATCTTGCAGATTGGGCAGTATTAAAGAAGAGGATTCGATCATATCAGATCCCAAAATAATACTAACCAAGATGACAGAAGCACACTTTCCAGAATGTGAAGAATTCAAGGAAGAAGAGATATCACCAAACACCGATTACTATTGGGTGGATCCGGGAAATATCATATCCGAAGAGCAGGTTAAGTGGAGTATTATGGCATTTGCACCATATAAAGCTGCCGGGCCAGACGAAATACTCCCAAAAATGCTGCAGGTAGCATATAAATATATAAAAGTAAACTTGATAGCACTTTTCAAAGCTAGCCTGGCATGGGGATATGTGCCAACGAGCTGGAGAAAAGTAAAAGCGGTGTTTATCCCAAAACCCGGGAAGAAAACTTATCAGGAACCGAAGTCATTCCGGTGTATTAGCCTCTCCTCCTTCATTCTAAAAACAATAGAAAAAGTGATGGACGTACATATAAGAACTAAAATTGAACAAAGCAATCTACCACTACACGAGAATCAACATGCATATATGGAGGGCAAGTCAACAGAGACAGCTCTCCATAACCTAGTGGTAAGAATAGAGAGAACACTTAGTAACAAAGAAATGGCATTGGGTTGCTTCTTCGATATAGAGGGTGCATTCGACAAAGCAAACCGCGATGCTATAAGAAACTCTATTCTTAGAGAAGGTATATCAAATGAAGTAGAACGCTGGATTATGAACATGCTAGAGCATCGTTCAATCTCGGCGGAGTTAAGCGGAGTAACATACACTATAAAATCAACCAGAGGTTTTCCTCAAGGAGGGTGTCTTTCACCTCTTTTATGGTGTCTCCTTCTAGATTCATTAGTTAGGGAAATTAATAAAAGAAAGACATATATGCAAGCATACTCAGATGACGGAGTCCTTTTAGTAACTGGGAAAGACCTGAGTACTATAAGGGACATAATGGGTAATAGCATTAAAATAACATTAAGATGGTGTCAGGAAAGGGGTCTTAACCTAAATCCTATGAAAACCAAACTAGTTCTTTTTACTAATAAAAAGAAAATAGCCAACTTCAATCCACTCAACATAAACGGAGTTGAGATACAGTTGATAACGGAAATAAAATACCTAGGGATCACACTGGATAAAACCCTTAGGTTTAGAACACATATTAAAGAACAATGCAATAGAGCTAAAATAACGCTTATGCAATGTAGAAGAACAGTGGGAAGAACCTGGGGTATGAAGCCAAATATTGCTAAGTGGATATATACGGCTATCATACTACCCAGATTACTTTACGGTGCTGCGATCTGGTGGCATAGAGCCAAGATCGGAGTCAATATTAACGAAAGTACAGAGGATAGCAACAGTAATGATTACAGGCGCAGTGCGAACCACTCCATCCGCCGCACTAGAGGTCCTGGTAGGACTATATCCTTTGGATCTAGCAGCCAAAAGAAAGGCTATAGAACAATGGTACAAGATGAAAGTATTCCAACAATGGAAGGGAAACTTTACGGATAAAGGTCATACTGAAATAGAGAAAATCTACGGAGATAATCTGTCAATGGTCGTCAAGAGAAGTGACTTGATCAAAAGACACAAAATCTTCGATAAAAAATATAGAATACACATAGGAGCTAAGGAAGACTGGGAAGTAAATATTAGTGACTCGCGTCAGACCATCTGTTACACGGACGGCTCTAGACGAGAATCCACGAAGCTGGCAGGAGCCGGTATTATCTACAGCACCTTGTCAAATTTACACCAGGTCTTAAATCTGGGTAAATATACAAGTATTTTCCAGGCCGAAATGTTTGCTATTATGGAGTGCGCCAGGAAATTGAAAGAAACATGTACAGAACCAATACACAACATAGTTATATACAGTGACAGTCAAGCGGCACTAAAAGCACTTGACCGTATAGAAACAACTTCAGCTATCGTGAAGGAATGTAAACAAGTCCTGAATGAACTAGCTGAAATTGGAGAAGTAACGATCGCTTGGGTCCCAGGACACCATGGTCATGTAGGGAACGAAAAAGCCGATGAATTGGCAAGAAAAGGAGCGAGCCAAACGTTCGTAGGCCCAGAACCTTTCCTCCCAATCGGAAACACGATAATAAAGCGCGTCATAGATAAAAGAATAGAAAATGAATCGAGCACTAGATGGAGAAACACAACATTTCGTCAATCAAAGCTGTTTCTCAAATCTTTCGACACAAAGAAAACAAAACAGCTAATGTCTTATAGCAGAAGAAATGTGGCAATTATAACAGGCATAACTACTGGGCATTGCCTGTTAAACAGATACTTGTCAATAATGAGAATAAAAGAAGATTCAGCGTGCCCAGAGTGTGGAGAAGAAGAAACGAGTCTCCACCTTATGGCTGAGTGCCCCATGTACTCGCTGGTAAGATGGGAGATATTAGGTAAGGACGAAATTGAAGCTGATGACCTAACAAATATCTCCTTCAGGGATATTATAAGGTTTGTAAAAGCAACAGGTAGGCTAGAGCAGGTGACACTGTCGGGACAACAGTGAAACCCTTGTCCCAACAAGGGGAAATGGGTGGAATAGTCAAGTATTGGAGCTGACCACCCGTCCTGTACCGGCAGGCGTCCCCAAAATTAGATAAGATAAGATAAGAAACCATAGACTACACTACATAATCTAAATCTCCAAGAACTAGCGAGTAGTATTTCTATTAGTAATCTATGGTGGTAGCGACCTATTATTTGAGTAATATCTGGTAATAGGTCACTTTTATATCGCGTATTATAAATACGGGACTACGCGGGCTGTATTATAATCCATATACCTATTACGAATACATTCATAACACCTCTAATGCTGCGATAAGTTATAAGAGATTTATATTTTCATCACAGACTACAGAGACTACAACGAATGAAGCGTTTAGGTTTACATTTTACAACTATGTCAAAAGTCTACAGTATACATTGGTGATTGGTGTACATGTTAAATAACTAACGTCAACGTCATAAATCATAATACCTACATACAAATTTTTATTTCTAATTTGAATTGAATTAATTTGAAATGGATGATTTGTATATTGCAGTAGTCTGTTCTTCGAATATGAATAGGAGTATGGAAGCACATGCATTTCTAGCTAAAAAGGGGTTTAAAGTAAAATCTTACGGAACTGGAGAAAAGGTAAAACTTCCAGGCTCTTCTGCAGATCGTCCTAATTGTTATGAATTTGGTGTACCCTACGACGATATTTATAATGATTTATTTGAAAAAGACAAAGCGTACTATACGCAAAATGGCCTATTGCATATGTTGGATAGAAATCGCCGAATAAAGCCATTCCCAGAAAAGTTCCAAGTCGCATCAGAACGTTTTGATGTAATAATAACATGTGAAGAAAGAGTATATGATCAAGTCATTGAATGGTTTGGATCTAAAAGATCTGTTTATAATCAACCAGTACATGTTATTAACATAGATATTCAAGATAATCATGAGGAAGCAACTATTGGAGCATTTCTTATTAGTGACATGGTAACAAAAATGGCCCAGAGTGAAGACTTAGACAATAATATTGATGAACTGCTTCACGATTTTGAATCAAAGAGTCACAGACCAGTCTTGAACTGTATTATGTTCTACTAAAATAAACAATAGCTTATTCAATGCTGATTGTAAATTACTCATGAAATAACTTGGTTTTGGTGAAAATTTCAAGCCAACAAAAGTCCCTCAGTTTTCAAGATTAGAGGATTATCATAACATATTCATCAAATTTTCCAATTTCAAAGAACTTTGCCAAACAAGAGTTGTCGCACTTGCATCATCCATGTAAAAAATGTAATATGGGTATATATTATTATATGGGTTTCTATTTTTTTTTTGAAAACTTGTGTATTCTGATATACACTTATTTAGATTACACTTTGTAATGGAAATTTCTTGTCATTGTGTAACAAATGTAAAATATATGTATTTTTTTAATATTTAGGTGTAATGGTGTTTACTTTCACATTTTCTAATAAGATAAGTCAAAATATTCCTACACAATTGTACCAACTTTCATTTATACAACATAACATCCTTCATAAAAACCTTTTCACTGTTAAACTTGTATTAATTCACTATTCGCTTCCTCCTTGATTTCAACTTATCAATTTAAAAATACACTTTTACTAGAAATTACCTTCACGACAAAACTCAACAGATTTGACCTCATTATGTCAAGGGTCACTATTTAAAGCAATGCCCACTCACATAAAATGTCCCTACCCTTGCTATTGACCACTTAAGAACTGCTCTTCCAGTATTAACAACACAGTCATTTGACTATTTCCTATTCCAACATTTGTAGTATCTGTTACACACTCTAAATCATATAAAAAGTTCAGCCAGACAAAATAGGCACTAATATATTTCCTAAAATGATGTTCATTATTTTAAGACTTCCATAAAATTTGAACTTGGAAAACTTAATAAAAAATGTCATAATTAGAAAAAAAAACAATATGGTGATAATGATGGACATTTGTGAAATTTGGGTTTTTGTGGCTTAGTTAGGAAACAGGTAAATAGTCTGTAAAATACCTTTGTCTTAAATGCATTTTGTCAGATAATAACTGAAATATTTGTGGCCCAATAACCCAGTAGGAAGGAAATAGAATAGAATAGGAAAGACTAGGAAGACTATTTTCATAGTTTATTATATATTCACCCTTATGATACATTGTCATAAATGTCCTTACTACTGACCCAAATGATTGCCATTTATGCACTTGCAAATGTTATTGGTTATGCTTTTCACACAATAATGCCTAAGTTTTAGTCATTTACCCCTACAGAACTTTGTGTTGTCCACAGGTCAAAGATATGCTATAATTTGCATTTTGATTTGATCCCTTCCATCTTTGGTAAACAAATTTATATAACGTGTGAACAAAAGTCTTTGGAGTTTTTGTAGTCAATGATGATTTATGAATTCAGATTGAAAGCTTACTATCAGCTGCATACAGTTACTTTTAAAAAGTTTCTTACTGGGCAATAATTGAGTTTCAAGCTGCAGAAGTTACAATTATAATAGAGAAAACACAGTATAGTTAGTTAATCCATTAGGCAGACAGACTTCCTTGACAAACTGAATCTTAAGAATTACCAGGGCACCACTGGATCTTACATGAACAGTACAATAATTAAAGTTCTGTTATCATTTTATAGCAAATTTCCTAACAATCAAATAAATTGTTTAGTTTAGTTACAATATACAGCACAACAGAAGGCTTTACAAAAACATTTATTTCATAAATACCACTTTTGTTATATAAAACAGGCTAACCACAACATTAATCTACAATTATCATTAAAAAAAAATTTTTTTAACATTTTTTTAATTTTTATCATTAAAAGGAATTAATAATTTTCCTTTTTCTCATTTCTTCCAACCATTTTTCTAATTGCTGTGGAGCAGATAATAGGTTCATTTTATAGTAATCAACAGGAGGTTTTCCTTCTTCCAAACGTACAAAATAATGACAGTACTGATATCTAACTTCACCTAATCTGCCTCTGGCATGTCTTCTAATCCCTTTAATATGCATACCTTTCCCTGCAAATGACTCTGCTAAAATATGAGAAAAGTAATTCACCATTATTAAGGAAATATATTTTTAGATAATTATGTATTTGAACTTTATAGTATATATATATATATATGAATATAATTTCAAAAATTGATTAAAATAATCATCAATATTTCTAAATAAAGTGACTATTTTATATAAGATAAAAATTAATACCTATCCAGAGATTGCTTTTATATTCAACATTATGAATAGTCACTGCAAGTTTCTGCGCTTCAAGTATGGCTTCTTTGACAAAACCAGCACCTTTCTTGTTTACATACGAAAGTTGTTTTACAGCTTCATCTACAGTCATACCTCTCACAAATGAGGCTATGTACCACAATTTTTCAGGACTATATTTAATATTTGTTTTTTGATGGCATATAAACTGTAAAAATAAAATTTCCTCGTTTCTTTGTTTGTTTTTAATACTATTATTAAGCTACTAGTGAGAATAGTATTTTCCCAAAATACAGCAAAATAAAATCATTCTACTTTTTAGTTTGTGCAATGAGACATAATTAAGTAATTAATTTTGAGACAACAACAATTATAATTTTAATCTTACAGCAGGCCTTGGAGTTTCTCCAATTTCTTGAGGCGGATATATTTTCTTATTATGTTGCAGGAATGTCTTTGGTAGTGTTGACTTGGTCCATGCTAAATCTGTCGCAGAGGTATGTAGGTTGTTTTTTACACTAACAGGGCATCTTAAAAACTGATTTCTTGAAACACAAATCATTGCATTTAAGGGATTTTTAGTCATAAAACATTCAATATGTAATTTGGCTTTAGGTGAATGTTTGACGTTAATTATCATTAATTATTAAATATAGGTTCTTATAAAATCGTATCAGCGAAAACTAAATTCATCTCTAGTATGAAATAGACTTGTGTAGTTCGCGAACGAATCAGTTCGAAAGAATCTAGAGTTGAATAGCTCGCGAGCTAAAGACAAGAAAGATATATATCTCTCCAGAAGATATAATCACTCTCTAGCTCGCAAGGCTAATTTGTAACGACACACGAATCGCGAACGAACGAACGAAAGGAATCACCTAGTTCGTTTAGGCGCGAAGAATCAAAAGAATCATTCCCAGCTGCGAACGATTACGCCCAAGGCTAGACTATGAAAGTGAAAAAAAATCGATTTGCTAAACATAACTGGATAAAACAAAATTCAATCATTCCCCTGTCCTTATCCCACTCTGAGTGGGATTGGCACAACATGATATTTCCCAATTTAATGAAATATAGTAAATTAATCACTCTTTTTAAGTCCTGTGATAAGAGCGACTGAGAGCGATTTAGTTGTTAACTAAAGATCCATTTCAGTCTTGCCAACTCTAAGCAAGGTTTTTGAAAAGATCATTCTTAATCAAATACTCCAGCATTTTAATTCAATTTTTTAAATAACATAGGTACTTCATCCTGAGCAGTATGGGTTTACTAAGGATCAGTCTACAAAGGATGCAGGTGTGAAGTTGTTGAAGCATATCTTTGATGCGTGGAGAAGTCACAAAATGCCATAGGGGTATTTTGTGACTTGTCCAAAGCATTTGATTGCGTTCAGCACGAGACTTTATTGCTAAAGCTTGGCTATTATGGTATCAAAGACCGTCGTCTCGTTGCGTCTTATCTTCACAGCCGGATTCAAAGAGTGTGCATTAATGAGGCGCATTCATCCGGAACGGCCTTAGTTATGAGTGTGCCTCAAGGATCAATGCTTGGTCCCCTTCTGTTTTTAGTTTATATAAATGATTTGCCATATTTCATTCATAATATTTGCGATATTGTACTGTTTGCGGATGATAAATCTTTAATTTTTACAGTAAATAGAAATTAACATAATATTAACGAAGTAAACAGTGGTTTATCGCAAGTAGCCCATTGGTTCAGGTTAAATAATTTGGTACTGAACTCAAACAAAACGAAATGTATTGAATTTGCATTACCTAATGCTGCAAAAACAGCAAATAGGCTTTCCATTAATAATGTACCACTGAAAACAGAAAGTACAACTGTATTTTTGGGAGTGACCTGGATTCAAACTCCAATGGAGCACACACATAAAAACTCTTGCAGGGAAACTTAGTTCAGCAGCCTACGCTGTTCGAAAGATAAGACAATTTACAGACGTCGAAACAGCAAAACTTACAAGCAATATAACAGAACTAACTACTTTGCTATAAATCATATAAATATTTATATTCTATAAATCATATAAAACAGCAAAACTTGTTTATTTTGCTTACTTCCATAGCATTATGTCTTATGGAATATTGCTGTGGGGTAAATGCGCGGATAGTGAAAAATTTTCGTATTACAAAAAGAGCCATACGTGGCATCTACAATTTAAGTCCGCGTGATTCCCTGCGAGAGAAGTTTAAGGAAATAGTAATTGTATTTATATTTATTTATATTTATATTTTTCTGGACAAAATGTAATTTTTATATTATATTAATTAATTATAAAACGATAGGTGATGTATATAATAGATAAAGTAGGAACCGACATAAGCTTACGACTCCTGCTTTGCGCCTAGCAAAAGTAGGTAGATCGTTTGTGGGTTTGGGTATAAGATTCTATAATAAAATTCCGAAATCAATTTTGGCCATGCCATTACAGCAGCTTAAAAACACTGTTAAAAAGAAGCTGATACAAAAAGCCTACTATACTGTTGAAGATTACTTAGATGATAAGGATGTGTAGGGATATAGGTGCACTTCTACCCTGTACAAGACAGTAATAACTAAATGTAACTAGTTTTAAGATTTATATTTTAAAAAGAGCAACCGCTGAGTTTCTTGCCGGTTCTTTTCGGTAGGAACAGCTTTCCGAACCAGCAGTAAAGTTGACGATTCAAAAGCATTTGTTTACAAGTTTACTTGATTAAAGAATATTTTGAATTTGAATTTGAACATGTTTTTCTCTTCCATTCTACTTATCATTCGTCAAGTCTGACGCTACACCTTATAGGTACATAAACATCATACTTCACACAATGCAACCTATCCATCATAGCCTCTAGCCACATATCCATCCACATTCATATTTAATACTCGTTTAGTCACATGATTTCCATCCCTCCTCATTACATGTCCATACCATCTCAATCTTGCACTTGTCGTTTTTTCTATAATGGGCGCAACTTTCAGACTTCCTCTTATATACTCATCTAGTGTTTTATCCAGTCTTGTCACACCACACATCCACCTTTACATTCTCATCTCATTTGTATCTACCTACTCGTGTTTCATCCGTCTTTTTCATTGCCCAACATTCTGATCCATATAATACGACAGGTCTTATGTTCGTTTTATAAATTTTTCCCTTAAGTTTAAGAGGCATTCGAGGGTCACATATAGTTCCTGAAACCTAACGCCACGTCATCCGTCCTGCATTCATTCTTTTACCCACATCTCGGTCTATTTCACCGTCGTTTTGAAAAAACGAACCAAGTTTCTGGAAATCAGAGTAGACTGGCTAAATTGTCCCATCTAAACTGATCGGGGAGAAATTGAATGTACCACTGAAATCTCTCCAATTGTTTGTGCTATTTTACTAATCTGCTTTAGAAGTTAGGACCTCAGTTGCACTTTCCCCAACAAGTACGATGACATCGGCGACTGGCATTCCCCAAAGAGTCACATAAAAAAAAAAATTTCAACAAATTTCAATCAAATTTCGCAAAAAGCGCATCTTTGTAATTTTTTAATCGTACTAGTCTACTTTAATTAGTCTTTATTCTAATAAATTATTGATATAAAATTACCAACTTTTCAAAAATTCAGTCAAATTAAATGATTATTACAGACAGTTGTTGAAGGGAGAAAAATAGATTATTTAGTATTCGATTATTTTCACTATAAGTTGTATCCCCAATCTAATAGAGCTGGGCGTTTTTTCCCGAACCGTTATAAAAAACACTTTCTTCACAAAAAACCGTTTGTTCGTTTTTTTGTTCGAACAAACGGTTTTTTGTCTATAGCAGAAACCGTTTCTAAAAAAGTTTCGGTCATCTCAATGGGCCGTTATATATCGAGAGACAAGGACGCCACAATAAATGCGTGAGCAAATTTCGCCCTATCTCGCTCGAACCTTCAATCAAAATCAAATCAAAAATAATCTTTATTCAAATAAACCATTTCAGGCACTTTTGAATCGTCAAGCATCAATATGATTAATGAAGCTACAACTGGTTCGGAATGTTGCTCTTACCGAGAAGAACCAGCAAGAAACTCGGCGGTCAATCTTTTAAATATTTTTAATTATACATTATCAAACCGCTGTCTTGTATGAAGCTGAAAGGATCCTCAAATCCAGGCTTTCTTATCAACCAAATAATCTTCAATTTTGTAATATGCTTTACGTATAAGCATATTTTTTACACTTGATTGGAATCTTTCTGTACACTGGTCTAGAATGGATTGAGGAATTTTATTATAGAAGCGAATAGCGAGACCAACAAATGAGTTGCTTACTCTGCTGAGTCGCGACGCAGGTATCGCAAGCTGTTTGTGACCTCTCGTATGTCTATGATATACATCAAATTTTGATTTATACGTACTTATATTTTTCCGTACAAATAGAATATTACTATATATATATTGTGATGCTACAGTCAGTATGCCTATTTCTTGGAACTTTTCGCGAAGGGACTCATGTTGCTTCATATTATAGATAGCCCGTATGGCTCTTTTTTGGGCAACAAAAATCTTTTCTATATCGGCCGCTTTACCCCACAGCATTATTCCATATGACATAATGCTGTGGAAATAAGCAAAATAAACAAGTCGCGCTATATATAAATACAATACATACAATACATACAATAAATACGGTTATAACAAGTGAGACGGAGCGATCACTCTCCAAAGTCGTTTCAAGAAACTTAATTCTTAAATATACCTTGGACGTATGATAATAAAGCTGATATTTCTTTGACATAAATAGTAGCTTTAAAAACCAGTTTCTTTAGTTTAGCAGTGGGTCATCGGACCTATGGAACCGGTTAGTGTCATAGGTCATAATTTCGAAGAAAAATAATGATTATTGTTTGGGTCACTGTTAATAAATTTGAGCCATTTTGAATATTAATTGCAAATTAAGTGTATTCGATATTAAACTTCTATAGTGTGTTAGGTATATGTAGTTCTAAAGCGTTTTTAAATAACATTTTTTTAATAATAATTCCTTTAATAAGTGTTCCGTTACGTTTTTCACAAAAGTAGTTTTTGCCCAATTCTACAATCTTATTACAGACTACTTTAGTAATCAACGTAACTACAACGCTCAACATAAAAATAACAACTGAAAATTGTCACCACTCACCAATGACAATAACATTAAAACAAAATGGGCGACGGAGACTGGAGCGGGGCGAAGCGGGGTGAAGGGAGCATTACTAACGTCAGTTTCTAGTTTGCGTTTCTCTGATTGGTGTCTAGGACAACTGCTTATATATTTTTTACTTTATTATAATCGATTTTCTAAACAAATCAATTATTTAAAAATCGATTATATCATAACCTACCCTTTTTTCATTTATTACTCTTTTTTTGGTTAAAATATGAGTTGTTGGATGAAACCAATTTAGCCAAACTACACAGTTTAATCGAATTTCACAAAAACCGCATCTGTAAAAGATTTTTTTTCGCACTGGTTCAGTTTCATAAGTATTTATTCTAATAATTAATAATATTAAAAATTCTCACTAAAAAAAACCATGATCAGTAATCGATTTATTTTAGGACAAAAATCAATTATTTATTCATCGATGTCTTCCACTCCAAGGTACATCCCTAATATTATAGTGTATAAATTAAAGCTCAACTCAAAACTAAAATATTTATATAGATTTGAAGTGTAGTATTAATCCATAGACTACTAAATGGTTAATCTATTTCACAAATATATCCCACGGGGTTGTGTAGAGTTGGGGAATGAAGAGTACACATTGTACTCTTCATTCTTTAGAAAAGTAACATAAAGGAGTTCTAACTTCTACATAGAAGCAAGTAATTTTATGAACATAACTATTCAATATTTTTAGACAAGTTCCAAACGTAAACATCTGTTATAAAAATATCTGATAAGGTTTAAATTAAGACGAGCAAACATTTATTTTTTCGTTTTTCATCGACGAAAATGCTTATTATTTATTAAATTTCAAATATGATCGTAATGTATTCATTAATTTCAAAGTCAATAGAAGTGTTCCTGCCATAGGTACCTGCTATTATCATTTTTTAATAAATCCAAAGAATATAGAGTATAACTAGAAACGCTCCATACAATGTTGCTTCCTTCAAACTTCAAAATAGACATTTTATTTGACACCTGAATTCTGTAGGCATTTCCGTTTCCTAGCAACTTTTTTTTTAAAATACTGGTAACCGATATAGATAGTAATCTTTGTTTAGATATTAAATTTATTACCAATATAAAAGTATAGTATATCAATATATAAGTAAATAAAAAAAAAACAATTGTATTAAAATAAATTGAATATATTTGAAATATGTAAAAAAAATTGTATATAGTAAATACTTTGAATAATAAAAACACATTCAAGATCATGAACATAATACGTATGACTTAAGAGTTTAGAATTACTTATTAATAAGAGTATAAGTACATAATGGCAAATTTTATTTACAACAGCTCATAAAAGTCCCAAAAGAGAATCATACACTTAATGAAGTTCGAGTTTCTGATTTCTTTGGCACATATCCATAAAGAAAGATGGACCCTATTACAAATATAGTTCCTGCAGCAAATTGTACTGTTAAGTGGAAATCAAATATGTATATAGATGCAACACACGCTATTATGATTGCCACAGATGTTGCAAATCCTTTTAAAATATTGTCAGCATATTTAACAACAACAGCAACTATTAGGCCACCAGCTGCCTGCAGAACCACCAAATACCAAACAAAGCCATCAAATCCTTTCAATATATTTGTAATGGTTTTAGTTTCTATAACATATGCAATAACCCCAAATGGTATAGAGGCTAAACTGAGTTGTACATTTCTCATCCATACCTGTAAATAAAAATTTCTTAATACTCAATCATTTTAATTCAAAATAGTCAACAGTGTGCATTCAAACTTACTGATATGTCAGATTCTTTGAGAACTTTTTCAAAATAAATTCCAGCAAAACCTGATATGAAACATGCTGCTAGAGCTGCCCCAAAACCAAGCAATCTAGACTGCTTTGCTAATTTTTCTGAACTTATATTCTTATTTTGCGTTGATGACAACTGTACTAATGCCACACCCGCTACTAACAACCCCAAGGCACCCCATTGCCATTTTTTTAATCTTCTTTTCAAAACTAATACAGCAAAAAAAGCAGTTGTAAGAAGTTTTAGTTGATATGTAACCTAAAAATGGAAAATTTTTAATGTTAATAAAAATATTACCCAATACACTATATACACATTTACAGATACACTATGCCACATAATCATAAACAGAAAAAAACAACAACTTAGTATGACAATAAGACATACGAGCTTTTAATCCAAATTTTAAAAGTTACAAAACCATAAAAACAGTCAAATATTAGGTTTTATTTATATAAAATAGTGTACCGCCAAATTAAATACATACTAAAATATTAATTTACGCAAAACCTCTTACACTAAAATCTTCATCCTGATTTACTGTCTTTTGGTGAAAACTGCATGAAAATCCGTGAAGAAGTTTTAAAGTTTATTGCCAATAGACAGACAGATAGATGGATTTTGTTTTATAATATGTGTTGTATATGGACTGACTTAGAAAATACATTAGAATTTCATGACATTTTAAAACTGCACTAAAGAGAAATGCAGACTTTCTTGTCCAACAATTATTATCATTTATGTGTATAACAGTTGTGCTGTTTAGATAAAATTTGGTAAAAAAGGTTATGTGTAAGAAAAATATGTCATGTATACAACTCATAATCTATTATTAACATATATATAATGTAAATTGTTATCTAAATACCTTATTTGCTAGTCTCTAATTGCTTTTTTTTGTTTCTTATAAACTTGAAAGCATGTAATTACTACAACAGCACAGTCATTTATCATATTTTTAATAAAAAGATAAAACATAATTCTAATGATATAATACAACATGTGAATAGGGATTTAAACTTGATTAGTTTTAACTTGTCCAGCCAAGTTGCATAAAAAAAAAATAATGATTCACTCATGCCTGCTGAGATCAACAATTTCTCAAAATGAACAAATAAAAGATACAGGCCTGTATACTATTGTACTGCTGCTACTTCTCTCGTTACTGAAAAAAGGAGCTTGGACCCATAGTACTTCAGTAGTTTTAAATCTCTATGCTACAAATTGTCCAAAGATAAGCAGGATACCTCACAATGTAATTTTTTACCAAAAAGAGTGCCATAAATTGATATTACTAATTAGGCACAAAAAATATAGAAAAGTTGTATTGGGACCTGCCAGGGTTTCAAATCAGCGTTTGGCAATCACCACTTACCTGATATGTAGCAGCATCTAAATTTGAGGCAGAGACGTAAAGTAAATTATTTTGTATAACGTACAAAAATGATGGCACACAAACACGAAGAGTATCCTTAAAATTTAATATGACTGTAGTAAACATTGTTCTAGATCCATTGCCAATACTTCCTGATTCATTAATTACGAGAATTATACATATAGCTAGCTTCAGCACTTCAGTCATTAATACAGCTGAAAAAATTTACATTTCATAATTACCATGATACAGAAATGTTTTAATTATATTTTAAGACAAGTACTTGTATTTATAAAGATCATAAAGAACATTACTATATAAGCTATTCAATTTCTTCAAGAAAAATATCTCATTTTCTCAATATCTCATTTTCTACTGAGCTTATTGTTGCAGATTCCTTCTAAAAAAACTTATATTAAAGAAGTAATTATTCTTATTTACCTGCTGTGGGTTCAAACATTTCCACTTCTCTTATACGTGCATATCTCATACTTAAACTTAGAGCAGCATTTTGAACTGTCAATATAGCTAAACTAACATATTTGATGTAACCTGAAAATAGAACGAACATGACTTCTTATTACATTTTTCTACATGGTAACTATTGTAATGAACACAAAAGGTATTGTACAATTTGTCACTATCTTAAACTTTCTATGAAAAAACTCACCAAATTTAACCTTTTTAGTAGAATAAGTTTGAGTTTTCTTCATGTCACCATCCATTTCCTCTATTTGAAAATCTGTATTTAATTGTGTCTCTGCAGTAACAGTGTTCTCTTCTTGTCCAATTTCTTCTATAGATGCTGGAATTTCCTTTATATGACTATCATCTGTAGACTTCATAGGAACTGGAACTTGGTCTAATAGATTACTGAAGTATTCGGATTTATTATAAATTTGGATAGTATATTTATAAATGTAATAAATCAATGGCATTTATAAAAATACAGTTGATTTCTTTGTTTTAATTAAACTTATTTATATGTAACAAATGCCGTAAAAATGTAATAGTTACAAGAATTTTAACACTCTAAATCCATTAAAATTACGTCTACATTTTTCAAATTTTCATAAAATTTATGAAGGATTCCTTTACTTACAGAGCTTGTAAACGCACAATACTGTATTTCTCCAACCACCTATTAATTAGGTATTTAAGTAATTTTATGAGATATAATCTTTGATAACTAAATAGATAACAATACCGAATAAATCAAAACGTGTTATAAATTCTAATCTTTTAACATAAACTTGTATGATAAATTTATTTTAAAATAGACTAATAACATATTTCAGAAAATGTTGACGTTGCAATTTGCTACCACAGGTTAAATCGGGAAATTCAAAAGGACTAAAATTATATCTTGACAGCGAACATTTCTTATATATACCTACATGAGACTGTAATGGAGAACATACACTTTATAGAATAGGTCTGTAATGTAATATCTTCAGAATTATTGAATAACTTGTACATTTAAAATTTTATTGGTTTAATCCTTTTACATTATTTTTTTTTTATTTTATTATTTATATATTTAGTTATACACTCATACTAATTTGGTTTCTGTAATGCATTCAGCTTAAAACCACTTGTTTAATGTTTTATTATATACGAACGAAGCGTCCCCCCGATAGTCTCCGCAGAACCTCTAGTCTACACAGTACACTCAATATTCGGTCGTTCTTTATACGGCATTTAGCTATAACGTCCCCCTTAAAAAGCACGTTATCCATTTACGGCCTAAAATATTTTTCTTTAAAAGCAAAATTTTTTTTGATGTCGATTGAGTTGCCAATCTTGCGCAAGCGTAATCTCGATGACCTCTCTTTTTTTTATTTCCATAACGAAAAATCGACTTCAGATTAAAACCATTAAAAAAACTTATGAACTTATACACATTTTATATATTATGAAGTTGTTCGATTTTTGTTTATCGGTTATTATTGGTTTTTGAGATGCTATTATTTTATGTAAAAATATAAAATGCATTTTGAATTATATCGATCAATGTTACATATTTAGTAACCGGTCCCATTGATTTTATATAAGAATAATTGATATAGGCCCTAAAGTGAGGTATGGCTGTATTTCATATTCAAATTAATTAATTATTGAATGACTTATTTAGAAACCACCGCCTTGAAAACACAATACATCATAATATGTCAATTTTTGTTTATCCCTAGTGGACTTTCAGTTTGATTTAGTTGATACGTTTTCTATAGGGTAATTAAAAATAAAATATCTGTTAGAGTCTACCGTCAACTCTCACCACTTCTATTAACTGAAATACATATTTTAATACTTCTACTTAACAGCAATTTTTAAGGTCTTTGCATTCCGAAAATACGACCGACCATTTTAAAACATTGTTAGGTTTCATTTCTAGTCTGGTGTAATCCCGATATAACACGGGGTACTTACATACATTTTGTAAAATGGTCCTTAGTGAGTTTTGAAAAAACATTAATAATTATTATTTTATATTTATATATTATTATATTTTTTAATAATATATTATTTTACCTATCACTTGCATTGTCGGAATTACCACAAATTACACGACGTCCAGAAGTTCTCAACATTTATCTAAGGTGATCTGTAGTAAATGAACATAACATTTTAAACTCTTAAAATTTATAAATCAGTTTGGTTCAGGCATATTATTTTTAAATGAGATTTTTAAATTACTATTTTTAATGTAATGGTGTCGTCGTCATCGTCTTATCAGACCAAATCCGCACTTTTCCATGATTACAATGGCATTTTCTAGTCGTTCTTCATTAGAAAGTGAGATAGCCTGTAGTCTACCAACTTTATCTCCGCTATATTTACCTATTATTCTATCAAATAATGTCGTTCTCCGAATATGAATCTCCTTAGATACGACAGCTTGAGTCGCGTCATCCATATCTTCTTGCGAGTATGGTAAAATTATTTTTTGTTGTATTTACGAGGCATGTTTTCCTCAAAAAATTTATATAGATTGATAGTTACTTACTACAAAAAGTGATGGTGTTACAAAAACTAAACGTTATATGACACTGGACTTAAAATTACTTAATTTTTTAATGAAGTGTCTGTGCTTATTCTTTTTTTACTAGATAAAGCACAATTATCCTAGTTTTATTCTAAAAAATCCTTTTTCCTCCAAAAATAAGTAAAAATGTGTGTGAATTACCATGTATGTACATACGCGAGTTTCTCTTACACTCTACCAGTTATTGACAGTTAGACAATACACGAGATAGGATATAGAAACTCCTACATTTTCTCCGATTATTGAGAAAAAACTATTTTACCTGCCGTCTTAGAGATTTCACTGTAACGTTACTATAATATTCGATTAGATAGCGCTGTACATTTTATAATGACATATTTAATAAAAAGTACCCGGGTGACACAGTGGTATTTTATTTAGAAAATATAAAAAAGGTTTATTAAACACGGAATTGTTGTCGCCAATGACTTCCAGTTTGTATTACATGTAAAGGGTATTTCAGAGCGGGAATTCATGAATTGTAATGTTGCATTATATCTTGTTATTGTAGAAAGTGTAGCGATAATAGAATCGATCCAGGAAATCTGAACTAAGAGCCCGCCAATTCTCAGCTGCGCTGTAGTGACTTGTCTAATGACTGCGTTATTAATAACTGCTTTTTGATAATATTGTAGACATTACGACATCTAATGGGCACTTGGATAAAATTTATTTTGTTTTTCTACCTACCAAAAGATAGAGCTCTCGGCGATCTGAAAAGTGCTTCTTAGAGAGTCGGGGATGTAACTCGTTACTTCTATGATTTGTACATAAAAATATAAAGAATTATAAAACGATAGGTGATGTATATAATAGATAAAGTAGGAACCGACATAGGCTTGCAACTTCTTCTTTGCGCCTAAAAAGTACGTCAATCGTGGGTTTGGGTATAAGATTCTATAATAAAATGCCGCAATCAATTTTGGCCTTGTAATTACAGCAGTTTCAAAACACTAAAGAAGAAACTGATACAGAAAGCCTACTATACTGTTGAGGATTACTTAGATGATAAGAATGTGTTATAGCGCCTCTCCCCTAAAAGACAGTAATAACTAAATGTGACTAGTTATAAGATTTACTTTTTTTAAAAGAGCAATCGCCGAGTTTCTTGCTAGCTCTTCTCGGTAGGAACAGCTTTCCGAACCAGCGGTAGAGTTGACGATTCAAAAGCAATTGTTTACAAGTTTACTTAAATATAGAAATATTGAATTTGAATTTCGAATTTGATTCGTAATTAGCACTCTATGCTGTGATAGCCCAGCGGTGAGACCGTGCGACTCTTTCGAGGGGAACACGAGTTCAAACCCGGGCAGGCACCAATGAGTTTTTCTATTAAAAATCATGTGTCTAATTGATAATTGCAATTTATCACACGCTTTTCGGTGAAGGAAAACATCGTGAGGAAACCTGCATATCTCTAGAGAATTCTGGAGATATGTGTAACCTACCAATCCGCATTGGAGCAGCGTGGTAGGTCTTAGCTCCAACCCACCTCTTCAGAAATGGAGAGAGGAGGCCTATTCCCAGCAGTGGGATTGTAACAGGCTGCTGCTTTTAGCACTCTATAGGAGCATTTCTGGAAAAAAATATGAAAGCTGGCATACAATCCTTTTCAAGATTGCATTCCTTAGACAATCTTCCTTTGACCTCAAAGTTTTCTAACTTAAAAAAATAATTGTCTATAATTTAAATTTACAATCATAAAGTTATCTTACGAAAATTCACAGAACAGATACTTGGTGTGGGGTCATCGCAATAGATGAAAAAACTTGAGAAAAGGTGGTGAGAAGCAAAAGTTATGCTACGTTCATACACTCATTTCCTATTAGCTACTTGCCAAGACTGGCGAGAGAAAGACGGAAAATGTGGTGTTAAGAATTATGTTACGAGATCAAAAATATTGCCTAGTATATAGTAGTAATTCACAAATTTCGGGATATCTCCGTTTTAGTAACGAAATAAAGGAAAACGATCTTTAATTTTTTAATATACCTCCATCCTTCTAGGCTCCTGTCAAATTACACTAACTACTAGGTAGTATTTTCCTGAGACAGAAATAGAGTTCAAAGTGTTTTTTACACACTTTACTTATATTAGTATCACCTTTATAACCAAGTCCTATTAACTCAATTTTGACCCACTTTAAAAAGACAGATTTAATTCAAACTTTGTAAAATTATCAAGTGCCTGTGACAATACAAAAAAAAACAGATTTTTAAATATAATCAATAATACTTAAAAGTAGTACTTGCCAATTTTTTAAATATCTCTATAGTTTATGTTTATTAGAATAAAGAATATTTTTTATCTGAATTTGAATAGTATTCATTAGTGAAAAACTTTTAGTGTGATATTTATTTGGTAGTGGTTTGGATATATTAAACATAAATAATCAATACCTTTACAACATAATAATTTAATTAAACTACAAACATTTATAAGCTTGCTGCATTAAACATAGTTGAGCCTAGCTATTGATCATTAGCAAAATCAGCAGGATTCTTCCTGGAAAGTCTGTGTTGTTCTCTTTCAACACCCTCATAAATCATGTATGCAATAATAACAGCTGTAACAAGAATTATGACATGATTATTAAGAGTAATCTATAATATCATTTACATCTCACCTCCAAGGCGTAAAGACTGGCTCATAATTTGGTTCAACTTTTGCCTGAGAAACATAAGGGCTGCTACCATGATATAAAATAAAAAAGCTTCTCCTTGATATGGTATTTTATCTAGTTTACATTGAATTATATAATGTAAACAGTTTGGAAGATGATGAATCAAGTTCACTTAGTCATGTGATACATATAGAAACAGAATCTTGATCATCTCGAAGAGTTAAAAAAAGTTACTTGGTTCAACAAGCATGTGACTTAGAGAAATTTATTTATTACAATATGTTTATATTATAATTTATATTAGACTAACTGGACTTTTCAGTTTGGGTGTGTAGGCATTCTTATCTCCAGCAAATACATTACAATAACAATACCTTAGTTACATCTTCAAATCCAGTATGTCTAAGAGACATAACTAATTAATTATACCTATTTAGATCATTGGCTATTGTAGAAAAGGTATTATCCATTTGCTTGGGAAGAAAATTGATACCACAACCTAGATTTTAACAATCTATAAAATGACTGAATCACCGCAGATCTTATTTAACTCTAAATTATGCTCTCTCAAAAAGTCTTATTTCTAATCTTCCTTATATTTTTTTTTGTCTGTCCTTTATATACTTCAAATTGGCTGGACTGATTGTAATGAATATTAAGACAATCTTTAAATGACCCAGCGGATGATCCAATAAAGTCTGGTGGCACTCGAAGCGTTTACTTTTTTAATTGTCGAGTTTTTTCGAGGGGAATTCTAAACCAGACTGAGTCACAGCAATCGGTGGTTGGACAGCTAGTTAAATTTTTGTCATTATACATAAATTGCATTTTTCATTCCACATCTTAAGTTGAAGTAATTTGAATATAAAAGAATTAAACAGTATGAAATAAATCGATACAAAACAAGGACAACAAAATAATGTAAGTGTTAATTTTCGTTCTTTTAGAGTTAATTACACAGTAAAATTTAAATTTAGAATAAAAATTTAAACGTGTACTCTATTGTAGAGTAATAATTACGTCATGATATATTTAAATTGACATCAAATATTATGCTATTTGAAAACATACCTGGAGCGATTCTAAAAACACTTTCGCGAAATCTACGGAAAATATTGGGTAGTCCATTTGAAATAGCTCCCGCATATGCTCGCTGCTCGTGCGGAGACAATCTATAAGTAATTAAGCCTCTAATTTTAGCGAGTTCGCCAAAATGTTTTCCCATGTTTCCAAATTTAATGAGTTACGTCGAAAATTAAATTGATAATATATTACGTAAATGTACTTTTAAAAACCTTATGTTCTAGCACCACAGAGAACAGACTCCATAGTCCATACTCCATACTAGCCTTGTGTAGTTCGCGAACGAACTAGTTCGAAAGAATCACTCCCACAGACGAATCACGGGAATCGAGTCCCAAATATCCCGCTTCATCGTTCGTTAGTTCATGATTCATGACTCGTGATTTGGTACAGAATCAGTAAAGGTGGAGTCAACCGAACTCATGTTGTCACGCTCACAATCGCAAGGAACTCGTATCTGTCGCTCGCTCATCGAATTTTATGCCGTGACTACTTTCTGTTAGGGATGTCAAAATAATCGATCTTTAATAAGAAATAATTAAACATTAAAAATCGATTTTTTTAATGGGTTTTGCTAATTACGCTCATTTTATTGTTTTTCTTACCCCCTTTTTCTTGTTTTTTAAGATTGGGAATGCGGTGTTGGATGAAACCAAAGTAGCCAAAAACACTTTATTAATCGAATTTCGCAAACAGCGCATCTGTTAATTTTTATTCGTAGTTGTCCACTTTAATTATTCTATACTCTAATTATTCTAAAAAAAGCAAATTTTTAAGTAGTGAGAAAAAAACGACTATTAAATAATAGATTATTTCCTTTCGAGTTAATAGATTTACAAATCGATTTATTATGAAAGAAGAAAATCGATTATTTGTTAATCGATCTAGCTAGGTTTTATTATTAGAAAACATTTTATTCTTGGCTATGAAAAACTGCTACAATATAATTAGAATATAAAGGTCCTTAAATTCGTATCTTAAATATTCTTCTAAAAACAATATGGATTATTTTATTTGGCGTTAAAATATATATAGAATTTATATTATGTAAAATATATAAATAAATATATAAACAAGGTTTACTTGATTATTTTCCAAATTTAATAAAAAATATTAAAGGGTTCTTTAATCACGACCTAAAAAATATATTTTATGAAAATTCATAGCTTTATGCTATTTTTAGTGCCATAATTTTTATTAAATTTACAGTCTTCAAGAATCTTGTCATAGCAAGAGCAGTATAAAACAAGCGATTTCAATATTAGACAGATCGTTCGCTAATTAAAAAACGGCTTCTGCGGTGAAGAGTCGAGAATTTGTAACGACACACGAATCGCGAACGAACGAACGAAAGGAATCACCTAGTTCGTTTAGGCGCGAAGAATCAAAAGAATCATTCCCAGCTGCGAACGATTACGCCCAAGACTACTCCATACTATTTTAGTTAATGATCTATGTACTCTACTGTAATAACGAATAGTAAATAGTCTTGTGTAGTTCGAATGAATCATTCATATAGACGAATTACGGGAATCGAATACCACATTTCCCGCTCCGTAGTTCGTTATAGGGATGTAAACAAATGATCGATTTTTATATTAACCGATTATTTTAACTATCCTTTTTTTTACTCTTTTCTCTTGTTTTTAAAATTAAATATGCATTGTTGGATAAAACCAATGTAGCCAAACTACATATTTTAATTGAATTTCACAAACAGCGTATTAATGTGCATTTTAATTAGTCTTTGTTCTAATAATTATAAATATTAAAAAAGGCAACTTTTCAAATAGTCAAAAATGTTTATTTATTTATCGATTTTTTTTCCAATAAAAATTTTGATGATTGATCATCTTTGTTTGAATTTTTTTATATGTTCAAAATAAATATAAAATAAATAAAATTATATATCATTATGATTTTAATTTAGACGCGACGAGTCAAATGAATCAATCTTAACTGCATACTGTTACGCCCAAGACTAGTAAACATCTATTGACTATTCCAATTTCCATGTTACAAGGAAATTGCGGTTTTTTTCTTATTATGGGCTTGGATGATGGAATCGAATCCCAAAGCTTATAAAGCTTAAGCCGTATTCACGGCTACGAAAGGAATATTGTCATTCATGCTACAATAGCTAATTCTTACAAAATTTATATTGTAGCCGTATTTGGAATTTCGAAATACAATTCAATTCTTCGTTATATATCTGTCAACTATGAGAAAACAAGCTACTTTTTAGATTAAACAGAATTGGTATGATTCGGTACTGAGTAACGGGTGCGCTATCTAGTATCGAGTAACCATTAACCAATCGTTACTCACGAATATTATTCTTTACTCGCATCGTTCGTATCAGTACATATTTATATTTCAGCTGATCGTGCAAAAACAATTTTTTATTCTCACATTTAAAATTGACATAATAATTAATCCATCGCAATATTAGTAGATTCCATCTACAATTTACTTGTACTTCTAATAATTCTAAAAACTTATACCCTTTATGTGTTAAAACAAAAATGAAAAATGAACCTTCCGCAGCTAGGTGGGCTAGTATGAAATAAGTCGCGGCGACATCATGCCGTACGGGAATACGACTCGAGGCGTTACTCTAATACTGTTATGAGATATAAAAAGCAACTAATAACGATAACGATACTAATTATTGTGTAACGAACACATACGGGTACATTTTTGTCGTTACTTTTATATTTCTAAACAGAAGTAAACTAAACTAAAACCACACATTACACAATAACCTACATCGTTAACCTTCGGGTTAAGTATGAGACAAAATAATTGCGCCAAAATAAGGAGATAAACGCATGAAGTTATATTATTATAAGACAGTTACAGTACAGTTTTTGGTATTTTCTAATTGGTTCTAACACAATTTCGAGGCAAATTCTCCTCCCCTTACAAATTACCAAATATTGTCTATCTGTGCTTTGAAGTAAAAATCTAATGTACATAATACATATAGAAAAATGTAGCAGGCACCTTTTCATGGTATGAACAATCTCGGAGAATTAATCGCTATATAAATGTTGTTGTGGATTAGAATGTGGCGCGTAGTATAACAGCTGATCGTGTCGAAGACACAGGTTCCGTAAAGGATAAAACAACTTAAAATCTCAAAAATGTTCAGAACTTGTGATCCTGCTGGTTATAAGTTTATTCCAGTTAAAGTTGAAGAAGTGGATATTTATACAGGAATTTTCAAAATTCTTGCAGTTATCAGACCCAATTGGCCTGAGGGAAATATTAAATTCAAGGTTGTTTGTTATATTGTCAATATTCCGTTTACGTATGTCATTACATATTATTGTAATAATTCTTATTGTGATTGCAGGTATTCACAGATGGAATTACAAATAAATTAGTTGCGTGTCAGTTGGATGTTGAAAATAATGATAATATTGTTCTTGTAAGAATTTATGGAAACAAAACTGATTTACTTATTGATAGAAACGCAGAAGTCAGGTATTTTATATAAAAAAAATACTTATATGTTTTATTAGTGACTTTTGTAGATAGAAAAACCAACCGAAACTTGCCAAACCTAATTACTATGAGTTAAATTAAATGAAATTAAAGGTATTTATTATTACAACTTGAGAGTAGTTTACTGTATGAGTTATAGACCTAGTCATTTTTTACTTTAACATTGCTGTCTGATAATTCTTTTATTTATTGCTATTAATTTTTGTTATAGGAACATATCAGTGCTAAATAAAGTAGGATTGGCACCAAAAATTTATGCTGTATTTGAAAATGGTTTATCTTATGAATATTATCCTGGTACAACTCTTAACACAGAAACTGTAGTCAATGGCAAAATATATCGTCTTGTTTCACAGCAAATGGCCAGAATGCATCAAATTCTACTCGATGATGAGGTAATTTAATATAAAAAAATTTTTTTTTTGAAATTATCTATAACTTCTTGAATTGCTAATTTGCATAAAAAGTTTAATTTATAGAAACAGTAAAGCAAAAGGGTTATAAAACTTATCCACAAGCAATTATTAATGAAATTAGTTTAAAATGTACTCCTTATAAATATACATTATTTTTTAACTATTTTATTTTGGGTTTTTAGCAAGGATGTCCTATTGAAATGACTGTAAAATTAGCTGTTGACTATATTAAATTAAACAGTTTCAAATAATAATTACCATTAAAGTGACATTAAGAATTCATATAGTAACTAAACAAAGATGATTTTTTGTTTTTCCATTGTTATTTATGTTGTTTAAGCTGTCACATAAAAATTTAATAATATGTATAGTACAGATCTGATTATCTTATCATAGTTTAGAAACTATAGTAGTATCTTTAGTATGTAGATATTAGATAAAAGTTGTGCACTAAACACCAAAGAAATTATATATATATATATGTTATATTATATGTGTCTGTATGTTTCAAATAAACTAATATTATAATAATTGTCTCATAGCATTAGAGCCATGAAAATAATACTTTTGTTTATTTATTAGTATAGGGTTTAAATGGTGACAAGGTGTGTACATAGTTAAAAAACCAATATTGGTATGGTGGTGACAATCAAAGCGTTAAGATAGTGACATAGTATCAAATGCAGCAGTGATTATCCAACAGTTCATAGAGTCATTAATTAGTCAGAAGTTAAGAGCCCAATAGATGTATACAATAAACTTTTAGACTAATGTGCAATGGAAAAATTTGAATGGGGATAACTTCAAATAAATATTTAGTAACCATTCTTTATGACTTACTAGCTTTTAAACGCAACTTCGTTCGTGTGCAGTGCTGACTTATTATTTGATTAAGTCGTAATACTTAATTAATATGTAGTGGGTTAACCTTAGAAGCTAGACATATGCTTTTGCAGACTTTTATTTAGAACTTTTAGAGGGAACAATTTTGTAATACATGATTTGTGAATTTTCATCATTTACTTAGTGCATGAAAGAAAAGCTTTAAATTTTACGGTTTTCGCAATATAGTTATATAGTCTATAGCCATCCTCGATAAATGGACTCTAAGAAATTTTCATATCAATCTAATAGTTTCTGAGATTAGCGCATTCAAACAATTAAACAAACAAAAAAAACTCTTCTGCTTTATATATTAGTATATAGATTTAAGCAGTAATAATTTTATGTTATATATTTTTATGATTTATTTGTAGATACCAAAAGAACCAATGTTGTGGGATAAAATAGAACAGTTTTTAAGTCTAATTCCAGAAAAATACACTGATCCAAGTAAAAATTCCAGGTATGCTGTATTTTTATAATAAATAATACAATAGTCATGCAACCTCACAAATCTATATATATATAAAAATGAATGTTTGTCTGTATGTCTCTAGACTCTGAAACATCAGGAGCAAATTTAAATTAATATTCAAATAATCTCTTGATTGTCCCAATGGATATGCATTTAAAGTTTGGTAGTGATCTCAGTTTTTTTTATAACTGAAATTCATATATCTTTGAATCGAGCCGTGCAAAGCAAAACAAATGCAAAAATTCAAACATAACACGACAGGACATGTTATAATATATAAAAAAAGAAATGCGTATTTTACTTTTAATTTCTTGTATATACATTTAAATTTATATTATACTTATTGAATAAAAACAATTTTAATTATTAGTTCAATAGTTCAAGTTATGCTGATTCTGCTATCAATGTGATTGCTTTATGAAGTTTTATGACGTATTAGTTAATGTGTGTAATTTTTTCGGGCTATTATAAAATATTATTCTATCATTACTGCTGAAATACAAAACAGTCTCTAATCCAGTCAAATAAATAAGTCTTAAATAATAAATAAAATATCTATTTACTATTCGGTTACTATCCTATACTACCTTCGGTTCCGCGGGTCGCGGGCTCGATTCCCGTCGAGGGCCAACAATATGTTGGTTCTTTGAGATTGGGTACGTATTTAAGTATCTGTTTAAAATTATACATGTATATATTTACCAGTTGTCTGTCACCCATACACAAGTATTAAGTATCATTACTTACTTTGGGGACTGATGACCGCGTTTGTATGTGTCCTATATCTTTATTTATATTTATTTATTTACTATGAATATTGACACTATTATTTACTTCTTAAGAATTTCATTTCGATTGAAGCTTTTATTTTATAATTTTTTTATCACTCCATTACCGACACAAACATTCTTACAAAGCTGTAAGAGTTTCATCCTCCTCGTGGTGGCTTAATGCCAGTATGGTCGATCCAATAGACGACTGATTTGTTACTGAGCTTCATTATCAATTCATTTACATACCTGTTTTCATAACCCATCCTTTTTCTTACCCTACAATTATCTTAATCTGCAGAAATCACAGAGTGTAGTAAAGTAAAAGAGAGTAGTAGAGAGTGTAGTGTCCCATCAAAATTGTTCTGCTGGTTCGCATACCAGTACCTATAATGCTGAACACCACTGGCTGTACGCGTGTTCTCTTAATATTAATAAGAATCTTAAGTTAATAATCCTGTACGTATGTTGATCCCAAAATAAAAGTTCGTCATCTTTTTATCTCCTACGTTTTTTTTATAATCAAAGGCTGGCGCCTGGCTACGATCGCGCCTGATGGAACTTCAAATTATTCTTTATTCAAGTAAACTTGTAAACAAGTTCTTTTGAATTGTCAACTTTACTGCGAAAGCGAAGGATGTAGGCTAAGGTGGTTGCCATTATAGTGCCTGTTCACTCTATTTTTGGATTTTGTCAGATCGTAAAAGTCCGAAAAGATAGATGGGAAGGGAGTACTAAATTTTGGCCGTGCGCATGAGAAACGATGAGCGAAAGATAAACGTAGAGATATTAATGTCTCTGTAATTTATATAAGTATTTTAAAGGCAAATCTTCAAACTAAAATATAAGGCTTGTTAATTTAATATAAAAGTGGTTAAGAACTCCATTTGTCTCATTGTTTCCTCGTTGTTAAAATGACAATTGTTTATCGACTGTTGTAGATTTACAAATAGTTTCGGATCGATAACAAGACTCAGGATAGAGTTTGAGCGTCTAAAGACACATTTAATAAAAACTGAGAGCCCAATTGTGTTTGCTCACAATGATTTGCTTCTAGGAAACGTGATCTACGACGAAAATAAAGGAAGAGTTTCTTTTATAGATTATGAATATGCAGCGTATAATTATCAAGCCTATGATATAGCAAATCATTTTAATGAATTTGTTGGTAAGTTACGTTATTTAAGTTGTTTTCGCAGACAGCTTGAGGCGCTAGATGTAAGAACTTGGCTGTTAAATAATTTATAAAATTAGGCGTTACTTTGAGGAGGTCCATAATACAAAAATAATGGAAATATTTTGCTGTAATAATATTTTCATTACCTTTGAACTTAGCTGATACTTTAAATGTATGGCTGTTTTTCGTTGATTATTTAAATAACATTATTAATTAATTTATTAGAAATATATTTTCACATTAATTGATCGAGTGTTTATTCTAATCTCTATAATTTAATTAAATAATATATAAAATACTATTAAAACTAATTTTATTTTGCATAACTTCGACATATGGTGTCGATTGACCAACTTTATAGTGTCAATTTTAGACAACGGTGTTCGCGTGCGTCGTAATCATTCTGCAACTTTTTTGATTTCGAATGGGAATATGATTCCAAAAAGATATATTATATGCTATGATGATAAATAAATAATAAGTGTAATTTTTTATCAAACTATTATACGACCGACACCAACTCATTATTATTTGTCTTGAAGAATCATCAGTGCACTGAATATGAATTGAACTAAAAACCATAGTACTTCTATCAGTATTACTTGTTTATATTTACTAACACCAATGAAATTGTAAGGCTCTTGAAGCAGTTTCTTTTGTAAATGAGTACAATAGAAATATCAAGGTCACTTTGTTTCAGATTTGAGACAAAACGATTTTTTCAGGTTTGTCGGTTGAGAGTATGGATTACGCCCGATATCCGAGTAAAGATTTTCAAATCAATTGGATAAGAATATATTTGGCTGAGTATTTGAATACTTCAATGCCTTCGCCTGTGGAGATTGACAAAATTTATAAAGATGTCCAACGTCTTTCATTGGCATCACACTTCATGTGGGGTATTTGGTCCTTAGTGCAACTAGAACTATCTGACATTGACTTCGACTTTGGCAGGTGAGTCGTGCATAAACAGTAACGACCTATAAGGTCGTAACTATAGACTTCGAAGTAAAGCATAATAAATAGGTAATTTACTTCGCTCATATATTTTTTGTTACATCCATTACTAAGCTTTTTTTAGTACGCCAATTGCATTCATCTAAATGCAAATTCATTTTTTAGCTCTCATACATTTTGCACTAGTGTCTATTTATACTTTAAATAAATCTATCTTGATTTAATATATAAAAATGGATGTATGGAAATTTTGCTGTTATGAGTTAGACTGATTACCTTTTGTCGTCTTTGATATGTCGATTCTTTCTTTTCAAATGCGTTAAATTTTATTCATTTATTTTTCAACTTTAATGTATGTATAGTGTTTCGTTATTTTTATTTTTCTTCCTTCCTTTTTTTTCCATCATCAATTTTTTTTTCTTTTCATTTTCTTTCTGTTATTCATAGGTTGGCTGGTAGAAATCCCTTTTAGGGATAAGTCCGCCTTTTGTTTATACAATAAAGATAAATAATAATAATAATAATAAATTGATTAACTTTACTACACTTGATTAACGCGCTAAGAAATCGTTTGTATTGTATGAAATGACTTTTTGATATTATTCTAATCCTTATAATCGCATAACAAATATAAGGGGGTAGGTCATGTATAACGGTTATTATGAATAATCACCTCGATTGACAGGCGAGCTGGGTATTGTCCCGATAAAGCCGCTTCTGTTAGACAGAGGTATTTAATTTAGGCAATATGAATGTTAATACATGTCCCTTGTCAGAACTCCCTTGATCCTTTGTCAAAGTGCATCGCGATCAGTTGCGATTAGCAATCGGAAAAACAAATCGTTACACCAGCTCCTACATTCATTATGATAATGATACATCATCATTCTCCTGCCCTTATCCCACTCTAAGTGGGGTCGCACAACATGTTATAAACATGATGTCACACGATTTAGCTACGTATTTTACGACCGGCCGCCTGCCTGAAGTGAACTTACCTTAGTCGCCTTTTACGACACCTCGGTAAGAAATGAGGGTGGTCTATTCTATGCAGCCGGATACCACACGGTATTTACCTTAGTCGCCTCTTACGACACCTCGGTAAGAAAGGAGGGTGGTCTATTCTATTCTGCCGGATACCACACGGCACGGCGTTAATTTAGGTAATATGAGTGTTAATACATGAGTCCCTTGTCAGAACTCCGATTTCATTAGTTGCAATTAGCAACTGGAAAAACAAATCGTTACACCAGCTCTTACATTGATCATTATGATTATGATACAAATCCTTTGTTGATACTTAAGAGTCCTTTGTTGTTTAATTAATGAAATCTTTCATTTGTACACAAAAAATTTAAGGTCTTTTTCCGACATGAGAAAATATTCCTTATTGTGTTGCTGAAATATAACACACGATTGAATCCGTTCTCATTTTCAATATTGTCAAATACTAGCAATTCTCGCTTGCTACAGGCAATGATATACGATTGATGCATTATTTTGCTTAGTACCTCTGCAAGTCCACTGATGGACATTCTAAGGGTAAGCTATGCATTACTGCCTCATGTATACATCGGGCCGGTGCTAATAACACGTTATACGAGCCGAAATTAAGGTATTGGAATTTTAGCTCTCATCGTACTTATACCTATAAGTCCGCTCTTTGCTGATATAGATTCGAGATTCGTCTAACTACGGCAGCTTTACTATTTTTTCTACAGATTCAATCTTTGTTTGGATCATTGAAATGCCGACCATTCTGTTGCCTGTCGAGTGACTAAACTTCCATCTAATAAAGCCTAGGTAAATAGTCAGTAGTTACAATGAACTAAATTTTATTTCACAGAGGAAATATATAAACCACCTTGCCAAGAATTTTAATTCCATAGCAAAAAGTGAATTTTATGTTTTTGCTGAATGACATTTTTCAAGTTCACTCAGCAGTGGCAGTTTTTCTTCGTATAATGTTTTTACGAATACACAACAATAAAAGATATTTTAGCGGTTTCACGTCCCTTATTACTTGTTTTTGTTAATGCTTTTATTTTTTTTAGGTACGCTGAAATACGGCTAAATCGATATAATGATGAAAAAGGAGCCGTTTTCAAAGAACTTTTGTGATCTAATAAGTTTTATTATTACACAAAAATTATTAGAAATAAATTAACCATTGTTAATACGATTTAATACATTCTGTTAATTATTTATAAATATCATTATCGTAATAAATTCTAATATATACTTATTTGTGTTTATTTTCTGTAGTCAGTTATAAAACCAGGCCTCTGCTATAATTTGTTGCCCTATTTTAACGCACATTTATATTACACTTTTAAATATTTTAATTTAATCGCGAATGAAAACATTACTTTATTTTTTGTATTCTCTCACAATTACTTTTAATGTAAAAATTCGCTCACTATATGTATTAGCCAAATAACCATATCCTACAATAAAATGTAATAAAAGAACAATATCCTATATAGTGTACTAGCAAAGCCCCGCGGTTTCACCCGCGTCCATACAGATTTGTAGATTATTTAATTATAGAAAATGAGTATCATTAGTATTCTTGGAATAAGACTTAACTCACCAAGTGCAGGCCCTGCTATAACGGTAGGTTAGGTTTGTTATGGCATTATTTGATTTCGATTTACATTCTTAAATTCGTAAAATCTTTTGATTGGGATGTCGGATTTTAATAATTTAAAAAGGTTACAGGTATTGAAACAGTAATTCATAAAATATCATTTAATGGCATAAGGATTAATACAGAGATATGAATAAAATGGTTTGATTATTGTCGGCACTTTTACCAACTTTTACAATGTAAAAAAGTAGTTATATTGGCATAACTATAATAGTTAGACATATGGTATCGCGGACTTTTTTGTGGATATTGATACGTTCTATAATACTGTAGAACATTTTTTTGTTCTATCATCAATAGTTTCCGCAGCGCACGCGATAATAGATGTTTACGACTAAATTTTTACCAAGTTATTACAATTTTATTAGGGATCCCTATTTTTTTTGAAAATGACATATAGCCTATGTTGCTCAGTGAAAAAGCAGCTTTCCAATGGTGAAAGAATTTTTGAAATCGGTCCAGTAGTTTTTGCGTGAAAACGTAACAAACATACATACAAACAAAGATACAAATCTTTCCTCTTTATAATATTAGTATAGATTATCTATGAAAAGAACTGTGCATTCAAATTCGAATTATTCTTTATTCAAGTAAACTTGTAAACAGGTGCTTTTGAATCTATCTCATTCTAATGATTACCCTTGGCAACTTAAAAAATTACGACTCTTTTGACATAAATCAAAATAATCAAACTACGTTTATGTTATAACCTGAATAATTGATTAAAAATATTCATTTTAATCGTATATCAATCAAATTGGCTCAGTGAATCATACTTAGACTACCTTGGAGATGTTTGTTACGAAAACATTATTGGGGAAACAGTTTGGAAATCTAGCATTTATTCGTGGAATCATTTATTACCGACTCTCGCCTCATGAATTAAAACCTTTTGCTCGAGCAATAAAATATGGTATTCCCAATTTTATACCGCGGACTATGGCTACCGCTTGGACTTGGTTACCCCGTAAGATGGAAATATATATAAAACTTAATGATAGTTATGACATATTTTAAAAGAGTACTATCCACATAAAAAGGCTGGCTTTGCTTTATGGCTCTCTTAGCGATAGTGTAGCACTTGCCATCGTCGACCTACTTTCTCTATGTGAGCCTTTTGCAGCGCAAATATAGCTTGTTTTTATAAAGTTGCAGTTGAGTCATTATGGAAAAGACACAACAAAATGCCCCATACGAAGCATAAATTTACATATCCTATGTATATATCACAGGACACACAACTTTATTCTTCGGATGGGGCGAAGTGATACTTGTATTGAATTCATTATTCTGAAACACACAATAATTCGTATGGTTCTTTTTTGGCTAAATTTGGTATCAGACAATATGTCTGTCATCAGCTTTTTTATTTTTATTTTAACACAGTAATTATATTTTTTAATTGGTTTCTTTTAATTTTCAGCATTTATGCTGTCTATACTTCTATATAATTTCATTGAAGATAAATATAGACAACAGTTAAGAAAAGATCCGAGAGATTATATTAATGAAGTGGATCCAAATGCATAAAAGAATGCTGATAAGATGTTGTTAATGTCAATAAACGTTTTTTATTGTAATTTATTATGGGATAGTTTTCGAATTTGTTATAGGGTGTTTGATACATATGATACCTATTAATATCTTGTTCCACCAAAAGCGTACCTGTTTAACATTTTTTTTGACAGCCATGATACAATGCTGCGTAGAAAAAAATGTCGTAAAAGGCCACTAAGGTAAGTCGACCCGCTGTGTGGTATCCGGCTGAGTAGAAAAGACCACCGTCATTTCTTACCGAGGTGTCTTTAAAGACGAATGAGGTAAGTTGACCCACCGTGTGGTATCCGGTAGAGTAGAATAGACAACCCTCTTTCTTGCAGAGGGGTCGTAAAATACGACTAAGGTAAGTTGACGTAAGGCAGGCGGCCGGTCGTAAAATACATATAGCCCAATCATGTGACAACATGTTTGTAACATGTTGTGCCGACCCCAATTAGAGTGGGACAAGGGCAGGAGGATGATGATTACAGCCATCATACAAAGATGCTTGCCAAAAAGATGCCTATTCACATTTCCTGTTAATATACTCATATTATAATTTGTGGGAATAATATATGCGGTGGATAAATATGCTTTGATATGTGCAAAGTATTTAAAAAATGTAGGTATTTCGATCTATCTTGTTTACGTGGCTTAAATCTTGCATGGAATTCCTGTACTAAATAATTATTAAGAAAACAGTAACGTGTCATCAATATTGCTCACTCGAGATAATAGTAAATAATAATTTGTTGAACATTTAATTATTATACTTAACAGATACCAGTTATAGAAAGTTTACTAAAGGAAAAATATATATAGACATTGACAAGTGAAAGATGCTGAGAAATTTTGTATACTTTGAGATTCCTAGCTATGTAACAATGTGAGATGCCACGCCATCCTACAAGCTAGGCCCATAATTTATGGATCTAATTAACCTTATTTATATTTACTTATTTACCCGATGTCAGGAGTCTGCTTATAAGGCATTTATAAAAATGGTTGCGTAATAAAAATATAGTGGGAAATAAAAAGAAAGATTAGTTATATCATTCTTTTACTAAGCTTTAACATTAAGAATGCACAAAAAAAGTTACAATCAACTATTAAATTTTACAATTTTCAACCAAGGCTATTGTGTTAACGCATTTGGAATTGCTGAAACTGAGTGTATTTTGAAATTTCTGTAGTATTTTGTAGCTGCAACACATAAATGACATTAAACTAGTAAATATTTGTTCACATTGGCTTTGAGGTGCTTGAATTTGTGTGGTGCAGTAACTCAAGTATGAAAATTTCATGATGCGGTGGAATGTTGGTAAAAAACATTGTAAATAAATTGTCAAGATGTATAAACTTACAACCAGATAAACCTTGTCTGAATCTAAACAAGCGATACTTAACTGTAATCAGTATTTAGAATTCAGTGTAAGCAACACGCACAAGCTCAAACAAGTCACGTTTCAACACACGGGCAGCACAGATTATGTATTCAGATTAAATTATATATAAAAAATGTCAATTTTTTTCAATAACTAATGTGCCTTATATTGGGCCATATGTAGAAATTCTTTTCGTGAATTGAATATCTATCTAATGTAAGCCTACTTTAAAAGCATTTTGTTATTTTTTAATTAATTAATTGTATTGAGAAATCATATTAAAACACCGTGACTGACTTATATTAATAATTTTAATAATTTGCTAATGACAAAACGATAAATTAAACTAACTGAAAGAGTACATTTCATATTATATATTTGCTTATACCCGTCCAGCAAATAATTTATTTCGTTCATATCACATTAAACATGCAGCAATACTACAAGAGAGAACGCAAAATTATATATTTAAACAATAATTTAATACTATCCAATGTTATATTAGAAAATGCTATCGTATCCGTTAATAGATAATTATGAGATACATATTATTAAAAAAACATTACACATATTGTGATTTGCAGAATAGTCAAAAATAAATATTAGCTCAAATTTTGAGTGTATTTAAAGGGTACATACTGTGAGTACATAGAAGCGATTAAACCAACCAAATAACAACTTCAGACAAATCAAGTCATACCACTTTGTATTTTAAGTACCTTTCTATCAAATATATCTAAAGGATACCAATGCAAGTGTTTAAATTTTAAATATAATGTAATAACGTTTATAGTAAAAAAAAACAAAAGTTAATAAGTCTTAAATTCTTGTTTTGTTAATAATAATTAAAAATTCTTAAATGTCATTTTTACAGTATCAAAACTGTTGTGAACCGTTATTTTTTACCAATTTTCCTTGCTTTTAAAAATAGATAGCTCTTCATCACTAAAAGCAATTAATTTGTCACTTGAACTCAGAGTAATTATTGCAGTGACAGAATTTTGTTTATCAACGAATTACAGTCAAAGCAACATCGATTTTAGTATCAACCGACATTATGAGAGAAAAAATAATGAGGTTATATTATATGGGTACTATAATATGAATCAAATTAAGTTTAACCGTTTGGTATGTTATTGTTATATAGAAACTGGTGAAACAAAACAAATTAATATATATGCACATTTGGTACGACTGGTTGTGATGGAAGAAATTTTTCTTAGTGACTCCAGAAACATTTCACAATTCAAAATTGCATTAAGTGATTATAAGCAGTGAAACCTGAGATGCTGGTAATATAAGACTTAAATAATCCTATAGCCAATCAATAAAAGATATACAATACTAAGCTATGGGAATTATGTTAAATATTGCTAGATGAATAGAAATCAATTTGTTATTTATTAGCTTCAAGTGCATAGAATTATGTAAAGCAACGCTCAATTGAACAGAATTTTAATATTATCACCATCAAGTACTACAAGATAGGACTATAGAATACTGTTGTTTTGTAAAACATAAAAAGCGATTACTTCAATTTTATTTCATCATTATCTGCATCAGTAATACTATTGTATTGTAAATATTGTGAAATTTTGCAAAGTATTAAGTAAGAAATAAAAGTTCATATATATTAGTTAGCGTAGTTAATGATGTAGTATCAATTCTATGATAGGTGTAATATTAAACGCGCTATAAGTTTCTAATGTGTTCTGGATTCCGGCCAGTTGTTATTTAGCTGTAAGTGGTGGTGCAGTGGGGGGGTCGAGGGTTCACTCGACGTCCATGTGGTCATCGCGTGCAGCATTGTCGGCTGCAGGCTGGCCGTCCCCAGCAGTGGGATTGGCCGGCGGCGGTGTCTTCTCCTTAGGCTTGGGCTTGTTGAGGATTGGGTTCACAATGCTTTCAAAGTTCTGTAAAGGTTTGAGGATATTTAGGAACATACAGAAATAGTTCGTAACAATAAATATATAGAATTCAAATTTGCTTTGCAAATTAATTTCGTTTGTTTGATTGTTTAGATATTGTAATTCGTACTACTGTCTGGTTGCGCTTTCATGCGCTGGAGTAATAATGGCGAAATTTGGTGCAATTGAAGCTAATACATATTGGACTTATGTACAGGTTAAAATACCCTTTATCGTTCGGGAACAAAGGAAAAACACTACATAATTGCTGGTATTTTTAAACTTATTACTTTATAATTACGATTATTTACACTGATATGTACGAAGCCGAGTAAAGCTTGAAAATAATAAATATTAATATCCATTTACTTATGTATTTTGAGCCTACCCATCTAGGGTTGACTGATTTGAACTGTATGAACTGTTACTACATATAAGAAACTTGACTTAAAATAATATATTCTTTCATGACAATTATCTCGTATATATCTATCATAATATTTTGGTTCCTTCAAGTGTATATCAAAAGAAAGAACATCGAAGAAGTGTACAAAGCAGATACTTTTATTTTCTTCATCAACCTATAGACGTCCACTATTACACAAAGGTCTTTTTTAACCCTGTGCACACTTTAGATAATTCGACCAGTGTTGTACTTTATACTGCTAAAATATTTCACACTCGAATGTAGTCAAGATTTGTAAAAAGCGTTGCGAAAACAAAGAAAAACAATAGTTTTATTGATATTTATTTTTACCATTTTTTTGGCTATTTATAAAATTTTAAAATACCTGCGCATTAAGGGGTTAAGTGATCTCCACACACGATCTTGTACAGCTTCCAGAGATCTTACTGAGGAAGTCAGCCCATATCATAGGGGCTCTCCACTCCACCAGGTCCAGGTCTCCAGGTCTACCAATGCAGCGTTTTCCAGGGCTGTATAAATGCTACTTATCTTATCTGATTTTGGGGACGCCTGCCGGTACAGGACGGGTGGTTAGCTCCAATTCTGGACTATTCCACCAATTTCCCCTTGTTGGGACAAGGGTTTCACTGTTGTCCCGACAGTGTCACCTGCTCTAGCCTACCTGTTGCTTTTACAAACCTTATAATATCCCTGAAGGAGATATTTGTTAGGTCATCAGCTTCAATTTCGTCCTTACCTAATATCTCCCATCTTACCAGCGAGTACATGGGGCACTCAGCCATAAGGTGGAGACTCGTTTCTACTCCTCCACACTCTGGGCACGCTGAATCTTCTGCTAAATGCTACTTACTTGTCTCTCCTGGCGGATTTGGTGCGTGGTATGTGGGGTCGACTGGTGGCGCGGCAGCACTGCCAACGCATGCCTGGCGTTCTCCAACCACGTCAAGGAGTTCTTGCAGGCCTCTATCACTTTACCGATGTCCGCTTCCGATAGATGAGCGTATTTCGCATCACCAGATCTAATTATGATAATAGTTAAATTTGTACATAAGCTTGCGACTCCTGCTTTGCGCCTAGCAAAAGTACGTCAATCGTTTGTGGGTATGGGTATAAGATTCTATAATAAAATTCCGAAATCAATTTTGGCCATGCCATTACAGCAGTTTAAAACCACTGTTAAAAAGAGGCTGATACAGAAAGCCTACTATATTGTTGAAGATTACTTAGATGATAAGGATGTGTGGATATAGGTGCACTTCTACCCTGTACAAGACAGTAATAAATAAATGTAATTAGTTCTAAGATTTATATTTTAAAAAGAGCAACCGCCGAGTTTCTTGCTGGCTCTTCTCGGCAGGGACAGCTTTCCGAACCAGCAGTAAAGTTGACGATTCAAAAGCACTTGTTTACAAGTTTACTTGAATAAAGAATATTTTGAATTTCAATTTGTAAAGAAATTACTTTCTATCTACTTGCTTTACTTACTATCCCAAAATGGATATACCTTATTGTTTAAATGGTGAAATTATTAAATTACTCCAATCCTTTTAATTTTATATGCCGTGTGGTGTCCAACTGAGTAGAATAAACCAACCTTATTTCTTAGCGAGGTGTCGTAAAAGGCGACTAAGGTAAGTTGACCCACCGTGTGGTATGCGGTTGAGTAGAATAGACCATCATCATTTCTTACCGAGGTGTCGTAAAAGGCGACTAAGGTAAGTTGACCCACCGTGTGGTATGCGGTTGAGTAGAATAGACCATCCTCATTTCTTACCGAGGTGTCGTAAAAGGCGACCAAGGTAAGTTGACCCACCGTGTGGTATGCGGTTGAGTAGAATAGACCATGCTCATTTCTTACCGAGGTGTCGTAAAAGGCGACTAAGGATACTCAAAGGTTGGCTGGTAGAGATCCCTTTTAGGGATAAGTCCGCTTTTGTATATGTGCTATTTTTTTTCTTTCTTTTTTATATTTTTATGTTCGTACAATAAAGAAATAAATCATCTAAAACCAAAAAGTGTGTGTGTTATGTGTTTGTGTTATGTATGTATGTGTATGTCTGTGAAGTTAGTGAAGATCTGAAAAATATGTGTGTGCATGGGTGCTTGTGAGTCTATGCATAATCCTCTCTGTTTACATATATTAAATATGTATATGACACAAAAGTAACAATCACAAACAGAAATCTAATCAATTATAAATATTTAATCAGATTATATTACTATGCATATTTTACCTTGTATATAAGGGGAAGTATGAAAGTTGCACCCATTGTAGAAAAGATGAGAGGTGCAAGATTGGGATGGTATGGACATGTAATGAGGAGAGATGAAAATCATGTGACTAAACGAGTGTTGGATATGAATGTGGATGGACATGTGACTAGAGGGAGGCCTAAAAAGAGATGGTTGGAATGTGTGAAGTATGACATGCATATAAAAGGAGTTGCGCCAGAGTTGACGAATGATAGAAGAGAATGGAAGAGGAAAACATGTTGTACCGACCCCACTTAGAGTGGGATAAGGGTAGGAGAAAGAAGAGCATATTTTACCTGAACAAATCCACTGCTTTGTGTGTTAACTGAATAGCTAGAGCGAAGTCATCCAATGCACCAGGACGAAGCTCAAATTCGAGACGTCGCTGCTTGATAGGCTCACCTTCGGTTCGCAACTCGGTTAGTTTCTCACTATAGACCTGGATAATAAACATAACAACATGATATCTACTAAACTACAAAATACATAAGTACTACACACATTCACTATCACAAACTCAACAATCGTTTCACCCCACAACCGAAGCATTATCAGGAGATAGACACGACAAAATATCTTTGCTTTGCTTGTGGCGGTGGTGGTGGTGGTTTGTGCATGTGTTTTTACGAATCCTGCATGTATCGGGTATGCAAAAAAAAACGGATAGTCCACTATACATTTAGCATTATATATATTTTCTACTTACTTTATCGCGGATTACAGCAAAATATTTTTTTTATTACTTTTGTATTATGAATCTCCGCCTAATTCTATAAATTATTTGGACGATTAGAGTTTTTCTATTTATGATTTAAAAATATTCAAATGATCCAATACTCTCTAGGAGAGGATGTATAATGCAATAATAAATTATCAGTGTTGTTTAATAGGTAAGTAACTATAAGTTGCTATTTCGTTACCACTTGGTCATTTAGTTTATATGCAACTCTTGCCTACATGTTGCAGCGGGCTTTTTTCGCACTTAGTCACAATAAAGCCTATCATCGCGTAAGGATATGAAAGGACTGGTTATCTCAACCAGTCATGCCCCTTTCAAAGGCCGAGAAATCAGCGCGGGTTCCTCAAAGCTGCTTGTGATGTCATCGCGAGCCAGAATATCCGCTAATATTTGTCCAATGTTCTGCTACGTCTATGCAACGCAACGTAATGTGAGATGGTATTTATGATTCAATCATAAATATGCGATCCTCTGCATAATTGGCTGTCAGGCACACCTATAAGTTGGTCTTGCCATGTACCCTACAATTCAGCTCGCGATTATCACTATAACATCTATTAACAATTGTTACTTACGATAGTTTTTTCAGTACTGTACTGCAGTACACTGAAAGAACTCAAACAGGTAAATACACTGAATGTACCTCGGAAGTGACAAGACAATTTCCTATTATATCATCATCCTCCTACTCTTATCCCGCTCTAAGTTAGACAAATCATATTGTCACATGATTTGGCTACGTATTATACGACCGGCCGCCTGCCTGACGTCAACTTACCTTTGTCGTGTTTTACGACACCTCGGTAAGAAAGAGAGTGGTCTATTCTACTCAGCCGGATACCACACGGCATATAATCTCCTATTATATAATCTTTTAAAATTTATTATTTATAAAATAAAAATATATGGGCCACTTACACACACGGTCATCTGTCCTCAAAGTAAGTAACAATACATGTGTTATGAGTGATAGACAACTGGTAAATATAAATAAATTAAAATACATAAAAGTAAAAAGTAAAGTAGCGGCCTGTTACAATCCCACTGCTGGGAATAGGCCTCCTCTCTCCGTTTCTGAAGAGAGGGGTTGGAGCTAAGACCTACCACGCTGCTCTAATGCGGATTGGTAGGTTACACATACCTCCAGAATGTTTTAGAGATATGCAGGTTTCCTCACGATGTTTTCCTCCACTGATATTCCGCGTGTGATAAATTGCAATTATCAAATAGACACATGAGTTTTAATAGAAAAACTCATTGGTGCCTGCCCAGGTTTGAACTCGTATTCCCCTCGAAAGAGTGGCACGGTCTCACCGCTGAGCTATCACATCTTTTTTACAATTAAAATACATTAATTTTAAACAAATTAAAATACATACTTAAATACAAATATACACCCAGGGACGGAGAACAAACAAATTACTCAACAGGCCAGTTAAATAATTCTGTAATGTAAATGTACCTGTCTGTTCTGATCTTCGCCTTCATCATACAGCCATTGTTCGAGGGAATCCAGCTGGCTAACGAGCCTACTGCGTTCATCATCTGCCACGAAGTCATGCAAGACCTCTCCTTCAGACAATTTGCCGCGCAACTCGTAAACGTACTCTTCAAGAGCATTCCTTGCATCCGCACGCTCCTTCTCTTGACGATCTTGGGCTTGCATCTTTCCCTAGAGTGCAATATCACTACATAGTATAAAACAAAGTCGCTTTCTGTGTTTGTCCCTATGTCCATATGTCCCTATTTCCCTATGTATGCTTCAATCTTTAAAACTACGCAACAGATTTTGATGCGGTTTTTTTTAATAGTTAGAGTGATTCAAGGGGAAGGTTTATACGTACAATAACAGTCAATATGGAGTAGAGAAATACTGTAATTTTTGAGGTTTCTAACGTGATGTCGTAAATAATTACATTTTTTTCCGCTTACATTGCAAACGCAGGCTGAACACTACAATATTTATCAAAATAATGTATTAAAAATTTGTACACCTTAAAGAGGTCTACAGAAAACTCCGCGAGGGTATATGTCTATCTCTTATGGATAACCCACAATAGCATTTTTTTGTCATATAATTTTTACAAAAAATAACGCCCTCTTTTTTAAGCAATTTTAAGCAATACAGCATCAATCCTTATCCAATTAAGTACCTTAAATACATTGTTGATTTAATATAGATCAATATGGCCGTTTACAGCATGTAATTTAAATGAATATTTTCGAAGATATTACAGATTTAATATGCGGCGCGTGCCTATAAATAGCGCATCGGAGGCCGCGCTTCGCCCTATAGCACTTATAATTTAGCAGCGATTGGATTAATTGTAAAAATAAAATACATAGAGAAAAATGTAAAAAGGAACTAGGTAAAATGTATTATATGAATTAAGATATTCCAAAGATGCAGGAAATCTTCATGGTATAGGGAAAGGGGAATTGTTTTACTCCAAATTTAACACGTGTGGGCCGCGGGCAGTAATGAATAAATCAAAATTACTGGATCTATTTTAATCATTTTTTTCACTGAGTGACAGCCTATACTTATATATTTTATACCCGTGCGAAGCAGGGGCGGGCCGCTAGTTACTTATAAATAAAAAGACGGAGACAAGCTTATTCAAAACGTAGAGAAGTTATAGGGTTTGACTCCTAGTTGAAACACATGAGATTAAGTATTTTATGATTATATTTATTATATGATGAATATTTAAGTAACAGCCTGTTACTATGTCCACTGCTGGGCTAAGGCCTCCTCTCTCCGTTTTTGGAGAGAAGGATTGGAGCTAAGACCTACCACGCTGCTCCAATGCGGATTGGTAGGTTACACATATCCCTAGAGAATTCTCTAGAGATATGCAGGTTTCCTCACGATGTTTTCCTTCACCGAAAAGCGTGTGATAAATTGCAATTATCAATTAGACACATAAGTTTTAATAGAAAAACTCATTGGTGCCTGCCCGGGGTTTGAACCTATATCGTCTCTAGAGAGTCGCATGGTTCACCACTAGGCTATCACAGCTTATATAATATCTGAATGTTGACTAGATATTTAATGTTGATATAGAAGAAGATTGATATAGAATATTTAATGTTGACTAGATCTAGTTCTGGTAAGTCTTTACCACCTATCCTAAACCAAAGACCAAAAGGATCTTCTTAAGAAATATGGTTACATGATTGCATCGCATCTGTGTTAGTAGTGATTTTTCAGTACATAAAATACGCATCTTTGGTGCAAATAGATGAGCTATTAAAATTCTGTAATGCCAATCTATTGCAATTTTTATTTATTCACAAAATTAAGACGATAGTATTTTTATAAAAGTGTACGTCCAAGTAAATGTTATTTAAATAATGGTCATTGCGTTAATAATGATGCTATCTATATTAAACAGCAAAGGTGTTGATAAGATAAGTAAAATAGATTGTCCGCATCTTTTGGAAAAAGTAGTACTCAAAGTACCAGTCAAAAGAACTCGATTTCATCCTATTCTACGTGTACCGTTATTTCATACCAGATTCAGACGAAATAGTTATCTCCTTAGAGCACCTATTGTATTTAATAAATTATGTAAGAATAATTTAGATTTAGATTTATTCTGGACGTCTGCAACCTCCGCTCGTAAAATTGTAACTTCTCTTTTTATTTCATTTATATAATAATAATATATTGTATAGTTATTTTAATCATTATAAAAAAAAATGTATCCACGCAAACATATAGATATCTTCTATATGCGAAAACTTGTAATTGGCTTTATTTTCTTATTTATGTTATTAACTATTGTGGTGTCATAGCTGTAAGTTTTCCTTATAAAATAAAATAACAAATAAATAGGTTCATTGACAATTCAAGCCCTTTTTACAGTTCCCTCTTACTTTAATTGTATTGTTAATTTTAGAAAGCGTTGTCTTCTTTTACTTATGTAAAAAAAAGTTCAATTTTGATAGCAGTGTTTATCGCACCGTTAAAGCCGATGCCCATTATTGATCGCAATAATTAAGGTCAGCCTCTACGAAAGGTCACTTTGCTATTAGTCAGTGGTTAGACACGTCAGTGAGTGGCCAATCTTATCTAGTACATATACATGAATTTAAAATATCCGCCTTATTTCGATATGTATGAACTGCTGTCCTTAATATTAAGCAAATACAACAAACTACATGTCAGTTATTTTTTATATTATACCTAGGTACCTAGTTTGAAATTCTAATTACCTCTTGTTCCATAAACGTATTCAAATCATGTTGAGAAAATCCATGTGTCCTGGCATCAATAGGAAGTTCCACGGTCTTCACGAGTACCTTCTTGGATTTGTCTTTAGATTTATCCTTTTTGTCGTCATCCTGCAAATTAATGGAGCCGTTCATAACTTTAAGATATAAAGTATCCCCACCATCACATCATTGGAAAATACTGAATTATGTTAAATATTTTAAAAGCTGTTTAATTATAACATTAAATAATAAACAATCTTCTGAAATTATAACTGTACTTAATATTTCCAAATGATGGAATGACCCATTTGCACCTAAAACAACAAGCATTACAAAACTTATAATTAAAATCTTACACATTCCCGGATGTTGCTAGAAGAAAAATTAAATTAAAAATTAATAAATGAAGAGTAAACAAAAACATGCGTGGACACAGAGACAATACTTTTGAATGCTTCAAGAAGACAAAAAATTAATATGGATCCCGCAAGAGGATGTAGCATTATGAAAGTACTGTGCAAATGGGGCTTTAAGTGAGGATGGGGAACACGCAAAGTATGTGATGTTTGCTGATTTATCCATTATCTAATAATATCTAATAAGATTAATTAATAGAAAACGTTTATTGAAATATAGTTAATTACGGAAAACTTGGCATAAATATCGTAACACTAAATTACAAATAAAGCAAAATTATTGCATTAACGGCTAGACTAAAGGCGTTTTTTCCTCGAACCCAACTTATATAGAGTTGTTACACAAACTTGTTGTTACTTAAATTGATTTTTTCCTTTTTACTTTTTAAATATTTTTTACAGTTATGGAGGTGAGACTAGCTAACTGTTTAGGAAAGAATTTCCTAAATTAATGTAATTTTATTATTAAAAACAAAGGAAATTAAATTTTAAGTTTCACTAAGAAAAAGATAAGCATGCTGAATTTTTAATGACTCATACTACTGATCTAACATAAATATATATTTTAGTTATCTCCATTCTAGCCACCTAACCTAAACCACCCTCCTTTCTTACCGAGATGTCGTAAAAGGCGACTAAGTACCGTGTGGTATCCGGCTGCGTAGAATAGACAACCCTCATTTTTTTACCGAGTTGACGTAAAAGGCAACTAAGGTAAGTTGACGTCAGGCAAAGGTTGACGTCCGAAAAATACCTAGCCAAATCACGTCACAACATTGATAAAACGTGTTGTGCCGACCCCACTTAGAGGGGGATAAGGGCAGGAGAATGATGATGATTTTATTTATCTCCATTCATGCCTTAATACCTGGGCAACATAGATACTAAAATATTTTAAAATTAAGATAATTAGTTTAATTAAGATATTACTCTTTACTAATTAAGTAGTTACAATAAGAATTTTGTAAATATTTAATTAATAATCGATTTTATAACTTGTTCCCTTGAGATATTTAAAAAATTGAAACTGTAAAAACTAAACAGGGATATCTCAAGTAGTACATTATTTAATATTTGCATTTTTTTTTAATTGTAATTTTTCTTTCAATTTTGCAATATGCTTTTAAAGCTAACTAGTATTCTCTTGATTGTGTTAATTTGAGGAAACTTTGCTGATTTTTGTGTTATTTGTAAACTTAATTTTTTACATTTATTATACTGTTTGTTTCCCTTTAATAAATAGAAATAAAGTGTTTACAATTTAAAGTAAGTGTTACTTAGTAATGTTCCGAATACTATAAAGACAAGACGCGCGCGCGTCTATAGACGACTTTATTGTATAACGCACACGCGTAATTATGCGTTTTGGGTGTGGCTCTAAGATTTAGTGACGCGTTCAATTAGTGAAGCGTTTTGAGAAGACGCGACCGTCCGCGGTTTTAGTGCGCGTTCGGGTTAATGTTCCCCGACTATAGGGACGATTCAATAACGTGTGACCTTACGAAGGTTGTGTGCACACCGCGTGTTATTTGTGTTATTTAACCGCGTTGGTGAAGTGTATACTCCGGGAGAACTAGACATTACGTGTCCGTGGAAGACTGCTGAGGCAAGCCAACGGGTTCGGGAATCGGCCAAGTACATACAACATTTCGTGCCAAGCATTCCCGTGAACAACAAACATCACATAGCGACCGCACAAACGCGCTACCGACACATACCCCGCTGAACCACTGTCCTACTCTCTGTGTCCACGATTGTTTTTGTTCGGGCTCCTTCATTTCGTCTTCTCTCACCTCTTGGTTATCGGGCCCGCCCTGCTGATGTTCTTGCGATCCTCCGTTTGTCTCCATCGGAGCCTCCTGGTTGGCTTGCGCCTCATTGGAATTCTCCATCTCGACGTTCTCGTTTTGTGACGCATCCTGTTTCTTTTCAACAAGGGACGCACTAGCGACCGTGATAATGCCGTGAATGTTTACACGAACTTTAAGTTTTACTTTCTGTGACTCTCCGTCGGCAGTCGGTTGGACATCGCGAATGTTCCACTGACCTATTATAAATAATATAATAGCTGTATAGATCTTGTAAATAGCCAAAGTCCTGAATATTTTCGCTGCCTAATTTAGGATTCCTTTTGCATCTAAAATTCCCTTAGTTTAGTAATCTTACTTCAGTCACCAATCTTGTCGCGTCATCCTCATGGTTACATTATATGACTACAGTGAAAATAAGCCTGGTAATAAGTTTATTGATGAAGCCAGATATTTTATAGAAAAAAAAAACTTGGTTTACTCGACAGCGTTGTAACTCGCCAAAGCTGAATTAACCCACAAGGTGTTCTATATATGTATATATAGAACACCTTCTATATATGTGTATATTTGGCACAGCCTATGAGTTCAGTCGTCAAATAATTTTCAATCTAGAATCTACTTGGGGGGAATTCGAAGAAGTAAAATTGTGATGTAATATTATAATTCTTTCGCAGAAATGAATATACGCCATTACAATTTCGCGTATAGGTATGAATCCCTATTGATACAGGGATTCTACAAATATACACATATAAATCCAGTTGGATTCTACAAATATAAATCCAGTTGGGTCTTTTTTTGTTAAAAGAGCAGTTATATGTTTTGGTCCAATACTTGATGGGTTTTGGCCACAGTTGACTGAAGTTTTTTAATAGAAACGTACCTTAACCTTATATTTTACAAAAACCCAGAACCTCTCTCATACAAATTTATTTTCAATGATAAATAAATTTAAAATATTAGATTGTACTTACCTATAAAGTTGTCAGGATAGGGCACTTGATCAGTGTAATATGCACTGACGGAAAAAGGTTCCTTTCTATAGAATGTAAGCATTTTGGAAAATGGTGCAGCATGGAACGATGAGAATACCTAGGAAGAAAAACCATTTTTAATTTATAAACAAATCTTTTCCGCTGATGATATCGTAAATTAAATTTTATTTTATGTGGTTATACTGAGTTATTGTTCGAATTTATAATATTATAAATACCAAAGTCTGACCTGAAATGATAAAATTTGGCACATTTAAAGGCTATAACACCATTAGAAAGCTACACTAGTCAAACTTTTTCTACAATAGTGTAGTAAATATTGTCTCTTAGAATAAATAATTTATATATGAATTGGATATGTTAAAGCTGTCTTTATTAAATCTAATATTAACGGGAAAGTATGTAGTATGTTCCTTATTGACTCCATAACAGCTGGACCAATCATAAATATTTAGACAATCTTTAGATTAACTGAACGGATATTTCTGTACTGTTTGGGGAGATTGAAGCATTTTTTTATGACGTCAATGACAGTTTTATCTTAAATTAATATTATTTTAAAATTAAGCCTGTCGAAGAGGTTTGGATATTACTAGTTAATTAAAAATAACTAGGAAATTTGAATAACATTCGGTATTCGCGATATAGCTTACGAAGTCGCGAATGAATGAATGAATGAATAAAAGCTTAAATGACAAGCAATATAACAGAACTAACTACTTTGCTATAATCCGCACGGGTTAAGTGAATGCATGCAAAGCCAATGTGTATGAAGCAGGCAAAATCTACGCACCTTATACATGCAGGACAAGCCACCACATGTACCCCAAGGCGCAATTCACCAGCAACAACGCACACAAAAGCAGCACACACACCCACCACCACAATCTCTATCTTCCTGATGATGCTTCAGTTTCGGGGCGAAACGATCGTCGAGATTGTGGTGGTGGGTGTGTGTGCTGCTTTTGTGTGCGTTGTTGCTGGTGAATTGCGCCTTGGGGTGCATGTGGTGGCTTGTCCTGCATGTATAAGGTGCGTAGATTTTGCCTGCTTCATACACATTGGCTTTGCATGCATTCACTTAACCCGTGCCGATTATAGCAAAGTAGTTAGTTCTGTTATATTGCTTGTAATATGGAATTCCGCAAAGTAACGCCTGCTTCTATAAATCATTTAAATGCTATGGTTTTTTGGTTTGGTTGTCGGTTGGTTTGTGGTTGGTTATCTTACTTCCATATCGCCATCTTCGCCGCGAGCCGCATCCCACGCGAGGCGTACAGCGTAAGGCTGAACATCGGTGACGTTGAACTCGCGGACGCGTACCGCCGGACTCAACATCGCGCACTGCAAAGCGCACCCCCGAGACACCGCCTCGTCCTAAAAATATCAAATAAACCTTGTAATGTAACGGCCTGGGACTATCCCACTTTGGGCATAAATCAAATCAAATCAAATCAAATCAAAATAATCTTTATTCAAATAAACCATTTCAGGCACTTTTAAATCGTCAAGCATCAATATGGTTAATGAAGCTACAACTGGTTCGGAATGTTGCTCTTACCGAAAAGAACCAGCAAGAAACTCGGTGGTCAATCTTTTAAATATTTTCAATTATACATTATTAAACCACTGTCTTGTATGAAGCTGAAAGGATTTTCAAATCCAGGCTTTCTTATCATCCAAATAATCTTCAATTTTGTAATATGCTTTACGTATAAGCATGTTTTTTACACTTGATTGAAATCTTTCTGTACACTGGTCTAGAATGGATTGAGGAATTTTATTATAGAAGCGAATAGCGAGACCAACAAATGAGTTGCTTACTCTGCTGAGTCGCGACGCAGGTATCGTAAGCTGTTTGTGACCTCTCGTATGTCACTGATATACATCAAATTTTGTTTTATATGTACTTATATTTTTCCGTACAAATAGAATGGTGGCATATGTAGCATCACAATATATATATATATATTGTGATGCTACATATGCCACCTCTTTCCGTTTTTGAAAAGTAGGGTTGGAACAAAAAATTAAATAATATTGTGGAAGACTAAAAAGTATGTATAGCTGTTGAAAAGTAAACAAGCGGATTTTTGTTTAATGCAAAAATCACTCATATGAAATAAAATTACAGTATAAATTATATAAATACCGCCGTGTGGTATCCGGCAGTAGAGAATAGACCACCCTCCTTTCTTACCGAGGTGTCGTAAAATGCGACTAAGGTAAGTTGACGTCAGGCAGGCGGCCGGTCGTAAAATACGTAGCCAAATCATGTGACAACATGTTTGTAACATGTTGTGCCGACCCCACTTAGAGTGGGATAAGGGAAGGAGAATGTAATGTATGTATAAATTATATAAATACTAATAAAACAGTTTTTTGTTTTTGGATAGAAAGGTTGGAGCAACATACCACCACACAGCTCCATTGCGGATAGGTAAGTTTTATATATCCTCAGAATTCTTTAGTGATATCCTCACGATGTTTCTTCACAGTCAAACAAGTGATAAATTGCAGTTATCAATTGGACACGAATTTTAAAAGAAAAACTCATTGCCTGACCTTGGTTTGACCTGTGACCCTATCAAGGAGCATGGTCTCCCAACAGGGCTATTATAGCTCAAGATCAAATAAACCTTATATCCTCATTAATACTTTTTATTTACCTAAGGTATATCAACAGCACACATATGTAACATTGATTAAACTACATACACAAATAACATAAGCATGCACCAATTGTCAATGTGCAAACTATAAGTCTTAGATCTACAAAAAAATATACATAAAAAAAAAATATTATTTGATAGTCTACAATATAAATCATTAATATTAATTATAATTTTTGTCAATTAAATCAAATATTAAATTAAATGCGAAAAAAAATTTTTTTTTGAATACAAATACAGCTCTGAATATACTGATTATTTAATAAACTCTGTGTGTCTGTCTGCTGCATAAACATGGCTAATCACCTGGAGTAATATAGATGAAATTTTGTACAATCGACGCTTATTTACCGGGCTAAGGTATAGGATCAGTTTCTCTTCAGTATCAGTAAAAACAATATAGTATATAAGTGAGGGTAAACAGCAAAATTGATGGAAAGTAGCGGGTGTATGCAGGGTTATTCATAAAGGGGGGCCACTTCGCTATCGACCTCCGTCGCGTACGGATGTCTCGACAAGCGATTTTCGATTTGACCACCCAACCAGTGGTTGCGCTCTGTTTGTTACGATCGTTTCCGATCCGATCTTTAATTTTATAAATAATCCTTTTGTAAAGTTTCGCGCTAAAGTGCCGCCCTTGTTGTGTCGTGTTTTTCATAGCGTGTTGCTTGCAGTGCAACGCGGCTAGTGTTATCATCGTCGCTCGATTAGTTTGGTGCAGTGCTTTTGTGTACAGTGCCTGTTGATCCGGTCCGTGAGTACACTAGTCTGTAAAGTAGGTACACACCTCTGTCTCCCGAAGGGGCAAGGACTCATTAGGGGCACACCATAGGTACACACCTCCCTGTCTTCGCAGGCAGGGAGGACCTACTTTCCTCCGGGTCCACCATGGACCCAACCTACGTAGGTGACCCGCAGATGGGGGGACTCCTAGAGTACCTCCAGATGCGCCACCCGGCCGCCCATAGAGATGTTCTGAAGGGATACCTTCGAATGGCACCCGTCACGAGAGATAGCCCTCCAACCAACAATACTGTTCGTCCTGTGTCGACTGACATGGATCTCGAACAACCCCAGGTCGCGGAATCTTCTTCCGAAACTTTAGACGCCGACAACGGTTTCGAAACCGTCATTAGTAAGAGCCAGAAGCGAAAGCTAAAGGCTCCCAAGACGGTCCCTCCTAAGAGACCTGTTACCTCCGCGGCCAAGCCCATTGACCGCCCCCAGTCTTCTCAAAGCGAAGTCACCGAAGAGTCACAAGACTCCCCGATGGCTGAACGCCGAGAGAAAGTCCCACCTCTGTACATCAGGGAGAAAGACGCCTGGCAGCGACTACTGCCTAAACTTGATGCCCAGTCCATAACGTTTGGGAGCGCACGTTCCACAAACGTGGGCATAAGGGTATCTCCACCCACCTCAAATGACCACCGCCGTCTTACAGCACTGCTGAGAGACGACAAGGTCCAGTATCATACTTACGCGCTAGAAGACGAACGCGAACTTCGCGTCGTCATCCGCGGGCTCCCTGTTGAGATCGACACTGAGTCGATCAAAGAGGACCTTAAGTCCCAAGACCTACCAGTTAGAGAGGTACATCGTATGTACCAATCAAGGACCAAAGCTCCCTATGAGCTTTGCCTCGTCGTCTTAGACTTGTCACCAGAAGGCAAAAAAGTCTTCAACGTGACATCTATATGCCGACTTTCGGGGCTTCGTATCGAAGTCCCGCGTCACCGTGGAGCGATCGGCCAATGCCATCGCTGCCAGCTTTATGGGCACTCAGCCCGTAATTGCCACGCGCGCCCCCGATGTGTTAAATGCCTAGGAGATCATGGAACGTCCGATTGTTCTCGCACGGTTCCGACCGAGGAACCTCCGAGTTGCGTTCTTTGCAGGACCAAAGGACACCCCGCAAACTATCGCGGTTGTCCAAAGGCCCCGCGAAAAACGAAACACGTAGGTAAATCTGCAGCCCGAAAGAACAACACACGGGCGGGTCATAAAGTACCCGTTGCAGATAAGTTCATACCGGCTCCTTTGCCCGCCACTAATCCGTGGCATAAAAACAAACAAACCGCAGCTGTTGTTACTCCCGTCGCTACACCCCACCCCCCTCAGGTAGTGGCGAATAAACCTAATCCCACACAGGTGGTCGCCAGGTCGGCAAACAATGCGACCAATAACTTCGCAGAAGATATGAAGTTAATTAGTTCCATTGTTGCGCTTATCGACGTTAATGAGCTATCTATATTGGCTAATAAACTGAGGAATAATCCTCAAAACCGTCTCTCCGAACTATTGGAGCATGCTAGCCTAATTGAGGCAGTAAAAAACATTAACGCTTAATATGGATAGTACATTAAAAGGCAGACTCAAACCGACTCAACTTTCTATAGGTCTGTTCAACGCAGACGGCCTTTGGGAACAGATTCACGAAGTACGCGAATTTTTGGCTGCGCACCCGATTGACATCCTTTTAGTGCAAGAGACATTCCTGAAGCCTTGCAATCGCGATCCTAAAATAGCTAACTTTGTCTTAATTAGAAACGACCGACTTACAGGCCCTCTTGGAGGCACAGCAATTTACTACAGAAAGTCTCTTCACTGCACCCCTCTAGATCCCCCTCGACTTACTAACATCGAGGCCTCAGTATGTCAGTTAGGTATGACCGGCCATCAGCCGATTATAATTGCGTCAATCTACCTCAGTCCATCTAAATCTCTCCTGGAGAGCGACATTAGGACGCTTTTAGGACTTGGAGATGCCGTCTTACTAGGCGGTGATTTCAATTCAAAACATAGTCAATGGAACCGATCGTCTCCAAATGCCAATGGCAATCTATTACATAGATTGAACAATTCCCCGTTCCTTAACTTTGAGATTCTAGCTCCAGATGAGCCCACACGGTACTCTCGCCCCACCCACCCCATTCAGACTGCCAGTACAATTGACATGGCACTAATAAAAAACATTACCCTGCAGCTTCATAGCATACAAGTTGTTCACGACCTAGATTCCGACCACCGCCCGGTCTTACTACAGCTAGGACCCCCTCTAACCGCGTCGGTTCAAAGTAAAACTATAATCGATTGGAAAAAACTTAGTGAGCGTCTCCACTTTGTTGATTCAGAGCACCTCAAACAAATTCCTGACAGTATAGATTCAGTGGAAACTGCCAAAGCAGCGACCGCTAATCTCACAGCCCACTTATGTAATACTCTCAAGGATTGCTCTAGGGAAATTCCCGACAACTTCCGTTGTCGAGAACTACCAGATGATCTGCGAGAATTAATAACTAAAAAACGTGCTGCTACTAGGGCACGCGATAGATATCCGACTCGAGAGAATCGTAATACGCTTAATAGATTGCAGAAAGAAGTGAAACAAAAACTAGCTTCATTTCACAATACTTCCTGGGATAGAAAGCTCTCGGAGATTAAGCCGGGACACCAGGCTTACTGGCGCCTGGCGAAATCTCTAAAAGCGGATGGGTACGCAGCCACCCCACCTCTACTTCGTCCGAATCTCCCACCTGCGTTTGACGACGCTGAAAAGGCCGAATGCTTGGCGGACAGCTTGGAAGAACAATGTTCCCCCAACCCCAGTAGACCCGAACTCACCGAATTCCACTCCAGGGTGGTAAAGGTAGTAGATGATCTATCTGTGACGACTCCCGAAAGCGAGCCGTTGCTTCCCACTACCGGAGAAGAAGTCCGCACCATTATTAAAAACCTACACTCCAAAAAAGCCCCAGGACCTGATTCCATCTCCAACAGAGCACTAAAGTGCCTTCCTAACCAAATCATCCACTTACTGGTACTGATTTTCAATGCCCTCCTTGTCGGATGCTCCTTTCCTGATGAGTGGAAAGAAGCTACAGTGATAGGTATCCCTAAACCGGGAAAGCCCAGAAACGTCCCGACTAGCTATCGTCCCATTAGCCTACTAAACAGCTTAGGGAAAATATACGAACGAATCATCCTCGCCCGATTAAAATCAGTAGTTGATAGTCAAAATCTTATTCCGAACGAACAGTTCGGATTTCGTCCAAAACACACCTGTGTTCAACAAGTGCACCGCCTCACGGAGCATATTCTGCAAGGTTTACAAACCAAGCAGTTTACAGGTGTCATATTCTTCGACGTCGCCAAAGCCTTCGATAAGGTCTGGCACGCAGGCTTAATTTACAAGCTGCTCCAACTAAATATACCAGATAGACTTGTACTCATCTTACGAGAGTACCTGACTAATCGCACCTTTCGCTATCGCATAGACGGTACTTTATCGTCTCGCCGCACAATTCGTGCTGGTGTCCCTCAAGGATCTGTGCTGGCACCGTTATTGTACTCGCTCTACACGAGTGACATTCCACGGGCGCCTATCAAAGAGCGTACACATCTTGCCCTTTTCGCGGATGACACCGCTGTATTTACCACATCCCGCCGACCTCAAGTAATAACTAGACGTCTCCAGAAAGCGGTAGACAGCCTCGGACGCTGGTTCCGCCAATGGAGAATCGAAATAAACCCGGATAAAAGTGCAGCCATGCACTTTATCGGTAATCGCTTTCGATCTCACATAGACACACCTACGGAAATATCCCTTTACAATACACCGATTCACTGGCAACAGAAAGTCAAGTACCTAGGTGTCACCTTTCAACCTTCCATGACCTTCCACGAGCACATACACATAGTCTGCAATAAGGCTGCGTATGTCATGGGACGACTTTATCCGATGTTATGCAAGAAAAGTAAGATGTCGCTCCGCAACAAAGTGACACTCTACAAAACTTGCATAAGACCAATAATGTCCTATGCGAGCGTTGCGTTCGCGCACGTTTCAAAGGTCAGATTGCTAAGGCTCCAGAGACTTCAGAACCGATTTATGCGGACAGCCACAGGGTGTCCGTGGTTCATGCGGAACGTTGACCTCCATAGAGACCTCGATATCCCTACCATTACTCACCTCTTTAAACGTTTTTCCAAATCTTACTTCGAGAAATCTGAAGTACACTCGAACCCCCTTATTTCAGTTGCTTCTACCTACATCCCAGTTAGGTCTGACCATCGAAAATATAGGCGTCCAAAAAGCGTCTTGTATGACCCCGACGATCAAATAACGATCGCCAACACAGATACACGTAATACACACACACAGCGTCTTCGCCGGCGAAGACGAGGTCCCAGTTTTCTGACGTCGGTCGGTCGTGGCTTTTCGCCACCCTTCCGACGCCGCAATGACTAATCTAAGTCACACCATCAGTCCTCCACTACATGTCGCCCTAAGCCGTGGTCCGGCCTCACAGGAGGCACCCTTAGGACGACGTTCCCCGACGCTAGTAGAGCTTCTGCGCTCTACTCCCTGCATTTCGCAACCTCGGCGATGCTTCTGCGCTCGCCCGTCCCGCCCGGTGACGCTGTAAAAGCCATTAGGGCTAACAGCATACAGTCAATTCGAAAAAAAAATAAAAAAAATAAAGGGGGGTATAAAGCCAAAGAGGTAATAAAGTACTCATAATAATGCAAGGTTTTTTAAAAACTTTTCTTAAAATTATAGTTTTCAAGAAATTAACGTCTGAAGTTTTCATCAAATACATCAGTATGTATTTGATGAGATATCTTGCTTGCATCATAAAACAAATATACAAAGTGCATATTCAAATTAATTTTCAAAACGTATGTTTATATCAATAGCTTAATAAATGAGATTAAAAATTTAACATAAGTTATAAATATGAAATACCTGGTTCAATGTAGTAGACGCTTGCTTGCCAAAAACATTTTCAATCAAACCCTTAACTGCTGGAATTCGAGTAGATCCACCTACAATTTCTACTGAGCTAATGTCTTCAGGTCTTAGTTCTACAAAAAAGAGAATTTTTAATGAGAAAAATTAAAAATTATAATTTTTTAATTTAACATATCTTTACTGATTATTCATACAAATGATATACTTATAATAGATTGTCTATCTATTACACTTTTACTGCTAAACCACTACAACATGACATTCAGTACAATTTAACCTTATATCTCAGCCTAATATATAGTGCAAAAGTAAAACATTTCAAAATTTAAGTATTATTACAGTATCAATACAATCCAACAATTTCTAGATTCAGTTTCTATAACATATGGAATATATTTCTGACAAAGTATGCAGTTAATGCTGTAAAAAAGGAAATAGATTTATCCTTTTAAGAAAATAAAATTGTAATTGATATTTAAGAAATTGACATAATTTAAAAGTTTATGGTGCACTTCTGGTGTAGTGATGCTTTGTAATAAATGAACCATACTTATATGTATAGTTTGTCACAAAATTATACAAACTGGTTATTAAATTTTTAGTTTTGTGAACGATAAATTTACTTACTTGCGTTATGCAGTATGCCTTTCAGGGTTCGTTCAACTCTGTTGAAAGTATCTGCACTAAGCTGTTCCATCTGTGTACGCTGCATCTCCCCAGAGACATCACGTTCTTCCATAAAACATTCAATATTCAATGGTAATCGAGTACTATTGGCCGACATTTGCTTTTTCAGTTTCTCAACTTCTTGTAAAAGACGAAGGAAAGCTCTAAAGAATAACAGTGTACAGTTATATGAAATTTGTTATTAATTTAACTTATAATGGAATTAAATAATAATTGGTACCCTTCAACATTAAAAATATTTATCTATAAGTAAACTAAATGTTGCAGATACATTTAAAGTTGTATTTAAAAAAATTAACACATAATTAGTAGGTATATAATTATTGTCAATCAAACAATACTGGCATTTTATTTTTATTACCGTTGATTTTTTCTTGCATCAAGTTTATATCTGGTCATAAAATCTTGACAGAAATATTCTGCAAGAGCCAAATCTATATCTCTGCCACCACAGGATGCATCGTTTGAAGTGGCCAGGACTTTCAACTTTCCCTTGTTAAATGCACATGCAGCCACCTACAATGCATTGAATTAGCTATTAACATTTATATGTTTGTTTTGATACTATTAAAAAATTAAATGCACTTAAATTAATATAAGATTTTAATGAAAATGAAATGATTTTATATAATGACTTGCAATATTACTAATTTCCTACAAAACAGTTACATTTGTGTCTGGCAATATTAGTCATGTATACTAGATGTGAATGATGTTTTAAAAATTGATTAACTGTTATCAACTTATTTTACATATAATACTTACATTTTAAAATTAGCATAAAATTATGGATACAAACCTGTAGGGAGCCATGACCAAAGTCCACAAACACAACATTTCGAGGCTTCTCTTCAGGAGCAGGTAAATCTTGCTTGTAAATACCATAGGCCAAAGCAGTTGCAGTTGTTTCATTCATTAAGCGCAGCACATTGAGTCCTACAAATCATACATTTTAGAGCAGCACACAATTGTTAATTTTTGCAAGAAAGTCAAAATCAAGTGTACAATAAGTAATGTGGCACAGTCAGAGCAAGGCTATTCTGATTTAGTAACTTTAAAGTCATCAATAAAATATCAATTTTATTATGAATTTTAGAAAATATAGAAATTCTAGATCTGATATTTGAAATTGATACTTAATATTAAACATTTGACTGAAAAATAGTGAATATAAAGAAGATCCATAACTAATCACAGAGTCCATAGATGAATTACCAATTTTATTCCAGTAATAGGTAAATACACATATGAAGAACAAACAAGACATTTAAATATTTAGAATTTTAAGCTCTGGTACTATTAACCATGTTAAAAAAAAATGTGTCTCCTTGTTTCAGCAGTAATGATGATGCTTCTCTTGATTATAAGTCATTGTTATTATGGTCAGCTAGTATGTATGAAATTTTCTACTAATAGTATAACAGTTACTTTAATAAAGTTATGGACTATCACTTTTGTTCTCAAAATGATATATATACTTTCATATTCTTACCAGCAATAGCTGCAGCATCTAGTATAGCATTTCTTTCTGCATTAGTAAAATAACTAGGTACAGATATTACACAATCATTAATTTGAGTTTGAAGAGCTATAGTTGCACTGTCCTTCAGTTTGGTAAACAGCATTGCTGTAATCTATAAAAAAGGAAAATTTGTTAAGTAGGAGTAATGGTGGTACATAAATATAGTTTTCATAAATACTATATACAAACAGTGTAAATAAAGTACAATGGAAATATATGTTAAAGAGATGTATTTAACATATGACTAAAAGTTATGTTTAATTTGCTTCAAGTACCTGTTCAGGACTAAACACATTGTCTTCACCCAGGTAGTTAACTCTTATACCAATGCTACCATCAGGTCTCTGTTCTACTTTGAATGGGAAATGTTTAAGCTCTTTTTGTACATGTGGATCTGAAAATTTTCTACCTAACAGTCTCTTGAAGCCAAATACAGTATTCTTCATATTTGTTACCATTTGGTTTTTGGCTGCTACTCCTAATATTCGATTCTTTGGTGAAAATGCCACACATGACCTGAAATATTTATAGTAGCAATAAATAAAATAGTTTAACATTATATTGTGAACATATCTCATTATGTCAATATATAATTTTTAATTAAACAATGACTGGCAGTTATCAGCTGCTGGATAAATCGATCACATAAGATTGCTTTAGCAGGTTAGGAATAAAATGGTAACAAACTCTGATAGGAACAAAAATTTCTAGCTATATAGCTTTTAAATTTACTTCCGATTGAAGTTTTACAATTAGTAAATTTAGTTCAATAAACATAATATTTTTAAGTTTCAGTAACATTTACAACATGAGGAAATTAAATAGAAAATTATACTCACGGAGTACCCCGTAGACTGTAATCGTTAGCTATTGTTTCAATGCCACCTGCTTTAGCTACGGCAACATAACAGGATTCGTTGCCGAAATCAATACCTATAACTGACATTGCGGCCATACTGGTCTGAAATTATCAAAATAAGGACACTAGCCCTTTAAAATATTGCCTTTTATGGATCACACAAAACACGTTGCCTTACTCTGACAATCAGTCAGTCTGTCGCACTATAACGCCGCCGGTTCCGCAACACACTGCACAGATTCTCGATATTCCCTTGTAGGTACCCGAATTTTCTAGAAGTACAGAGTCTATAATATATAGAAATGTCATATAAAAATTTGCACATTCATTCGTTGAACATAGAAGTAAAAAAAATTGAATTATTTGTTAATTGTTCAGTTAAATTTTAGTTTAATTAATAGATAGCTATAAATCATTTTATCACATGATTGTGAGCCTTTACATATAGTGTATGGTCAACAATCAGTACTGAACGGCACGTGCATATTGAGCTAACAAACGACCGAAATAATCACGATTTGTGTAATCAATGAAATAATAATATATCTAGAAAAAAATAATAAGTTAATTAACTGAATCAGGTAATTAACTTATTTATCATAGTTAGGTATTTATTTAGATCTTTAAGTAGGTTTATACGTGTCATATAAAATTATATTTAGTACAGTCACCCCGACTTCACAGAGGTGAAAACGACACACAAAAACTATTTTTTTTACAAACAAAACTAAACTTCGTTTAAATATTGAAAAGATTTTTAAATGTCATATATTGGCGCCAGGGCGCAAACATCGATTGCGCATGCGTGTTGCGTCGCCGCGGACCCATTCATTGAAACCTTTTTTTTAAGGTGTATCGTTATGATTAAAAAGTTACATTATGATACAGGTGTCCATACAAGACCTGTATCGTAATTAAACTTTTTAATTTTTTATCTACTCTGATACTATAATACAAAGATTATAAAACTGAAAACAAAATTTTTATGACAAACATTACGTACAGAACAAAAATAAAAAATTAAAAAGTTTCATTACGATACAGGTCTTGTATGGACACCTGTATCATAATGTAACTTTTTAATCATAACGATACACCTATACAATTGCCAGCCGGACCAAGGAGGTTGAACCTCTGCCTTAAAAAAAAAATTTCAATTAATGGGTCCGCGGCGACGCAATACGCATGCGCAATCGATGTTTGCGCCCTGGCGCCAATATATGACAATAAAAAAATCTTTTCAATATTTAAACGAAGTTTAGTTTTGTTTGTAAAAAAATAAGTTTTTGTGTAAAAAATGTCTGAGAGCGGGGATAGTGGTAATTGTACACCACCAGATATTCTGAAAGCTGCGTCAAACATGACCGTGAACCTGTTGCCGACGAAATCTAGGAGCAACTATGTTAAATGTTACCACGAGTTCATGGAATGGAAACGTACGTTTTACGTATTATAGTATGAGAGTAGATAAAGTGTATGATAGTGTATGATACTGTACATAACTTGGTCTTATAACACTCGTGTGACACTATAAAAAAACTCGCCTGCGGCTCGTTTTTTTCAACCACACTCGTGTTATGAGAATTGAGAACCCTTATTATGCAACAGTATCATAAACTACTATTATTTTTGTTCTGTACGTAATGTTTGTCATAAGAATTTTGTTTTCAGTTTTATAATCTTTGTATTATAGTATCAGAGTAGATAAATAGTAGAATATAACATCGAAGATATATAACACAAATAATTATAAAACTCCAATGTCGGGGGTAAGAAACATAGGAAAGGAATGGCTCCCCCACTTTATTACAATAACCATAGAGTTATTGTAATAAATCTATGATTATAACTCTATGGGGAAATGTCAGATATTATTTGCTTTTTTGATTGGTCTAGGAATTAGAGTGGCAAAAATCGATTAACTGAATCAAAACAATCAATTATTAATTATTAATTTCTTAATATTCGAAAAGTTGCCTTTTGAAATATTAATAATTAAATAGAATAAAGTCTAGTCAAAGTTACAAGACAAGACTGTTATGGTACGTCACTAATGTCATCGAACATCACTAGCCATAAGAGATTTGTCAAGATGGCGTCACATTATAACAAGCGTCCATGATCTATATACTGTGTAGTGTGTATTAACATTGTCCATAAGTCATAATAAACACCTTGTACAAAAGTCTATATTTAATACCCCTGCCCGAAGCACGAACCACAACATGGTGTCAGAAGTGGTCGACATACAAAGGGATGTCAGAGATTAATTGGAATACAAATAGTCATTGTGCAGATCGCGTGCTAAAGTCGCCGCCATGTCGGAACAAAACCAGAAGTCCAAGAAGATTTCGGGAATGTCCAGTCCTGAGCCTATGATGATGCGAGGTAATTTGTCACAACAATGGAAAAAATGGGTACAGTCTTTTAAAATATATTTACGTGCTTCAGGCATGGATGAAGAAAGTGATGGCAGAAAAGTAGCTTTATTTTTGCATGTCATTGGTGAAAAATGCGTCGATATATTCAATACATTTCGAAAAAACGAAGATACAGTCACATATGATGAGCTCATTGAATTATTTCAAAATCATTTTGCTCCAAAAGTTAACCTAACTTATGAATGTCATAATTTTTTCACATACAAACAAGATGAGAATGAATCATTAGATGATTTTGCTTGCACATTGAAATTAAGGTCACAAAACTGTGAGCTAGGACAGCTACAGGAACGTCTAATTAAAATACTGTTTATATGTAATATGCATCAAAAGTATAATTACATTAGAGAGAAATTATTGCTTGAAGATAAGCTAGATCTTGATAAGGCCTTAGAGATGGCAAAAGCCATGGTCGCTTCCAGACATCAAACAGATGAATTGGCAGCAGAAAAAAGTACAGTCTTATATAATAAAAGTCAACAGTCAAGTTCAAGATCAATGTCTAAGTCAACAAGAGTCAATCAGAGTCATAGTCAACAGTCAAAGCAAGTGTGTACAAGGTGCAGTCAAATACATCGTTTTAAGTGTCCAGCGATGAGTGAGAAGTGCAGAAAATGTTATAAAATAGGTCATTATGCAATATGTTGTCGGTCAATTAAGTCAAAGTCAGTGAAATATGTACAGTCAAATAATAATGAACAACAAGTAATGTCGGCACAAGATGATATGTTTATAGGACATATTCAATCGTCTAAGTCATTGTCAAGTGAATGGACAATTAATTTATGTATAAATAAGTCACAGGTAAAATGTATAATTGATACAGGCAGTGATGTCAATATTATGTCAAAAAATGTTTATGATTCACTTAATATAAATAATTTATTATGTCAGACTGATGTTAAGATTAAGTCATATACTGGTAACAGTCTAGAAGTATTAGGTCAACAAAATTTAAAGTGTAGATTTCAATTTAATGACTCATATATAACAAAACAAATTAATTTTATAATAGCGAATGTGAATTCACCAACTGTATTAGGTAGACTCACCTGCTCAGAAATTGGCTTAATTCAAAGAGTGTTTTTTGTAGATACTACAAGTGTCCAGACATCCGAAAATAATAGTCAATTGTCTTCTAATATAAGTCAAAGTCATGTGTCAAATTTAAATCAGTCAATAAACCCTAAAGTTTTAAAAAGTCAGTCAAAGTCATTAAATTCAGGTCAGTCACAGTCATTAAAACCAATGCAGTCAAACAATATAAAATTAAATGAACTAATAGAATGTTATAATTCTGTTTTTTCTGGTCTTGGTTGTCTTCCTGGTGAGTGTCACATAAGTACAAGTCCTGAGGTCCAGCCAAAAGTCGATGCTCCAAGGAAGGTACCATTTGCATTACATAATAGACTTCTACAAGAACTTGAGAAGATGGAGAAAATGGATGTCATTACCAAGGTCACAGAGCCCACTGAATGGGTAAGTTCGTTAATATTAGTAGAAAAGAAAAATGGTCAATTAAGGGTATGTCTAGACCCCCGTAATTTAAATCAAGCAGTCAATAGGACTCATTATCCTATACCGTCAGTAGATATAGTCCGTGCTAAGGTGGCTGGTGCCAGATATTACTCCACCTTAGATGCCAGTAGTGGATTTTGGATGTGTAAGTTGAGTGAGAAGAGTTCATACCTCACAACTTTTAATACACCTTTTGGTCGTTATCGCTTCAAACGTCTTCCATATGGAGTCAACTGTGCTCCTGAATATTTTCATAGAACCATGACTGAAATATTTGGTGACATACCAGGAGTAGCAGTATACAGTGATGATATTTTAGTAAGTGGTCAAACATTACAAGAGCATAATGAACGTCTAAATAAAGTCTTTCAGAGAGCAAAGGAGTATAATGTCAAATTTAATAAAGAAAAATGTTCATTTGCCAAGGAGAGTGTTAAATATCTAGGTCATATATTTTCAGCAAATGGAATCACAGCTGATCCAGACAAAGTCAGAGCAATTAAAGAAATGCCCTCTCCTACCTGTCTAAAAGATTTACAAAGATTTCTAGGTCTGCTTAATTATTTAAGTCCTTTTATTAAAAATATGGCCAGCGAGACAGAAATTCTTCGCCAATTATTAAAAAAGTCTATTGATTGGCAGTGGACTGCCAACCATGAAACAATATTTTGTCATCTTAAACAATTAATATGTCAAGTTCCAGTATTGTCACATTTCAATGTACATGATCCTATTGTCCTACAAAGTGATGCTAGTAACAGTGCTGTCGGAGCAGTCTTGTTACAAAATCAACATCCAGTCTACTATGCTTCAAAGACTTTAACAGATACACAACAAAGAATGGCTCAGATAGAGAAAGAACTTTATTCTATAGTTTTTGCCTGCATTAAGTTCCATCAATTTATATATGGAAAAAATATAACTGTAGAGACAGATCATGCTCCTTTAATAACATTGTTTAAAAAGCCTTTAGTCGAAGTCCCAACACGTCTACAAAGAATGATGTTGAAAGTACAAGCCTATAGTTTAAATGTAGTCTACAAGAAAGGCAGTCATATGTACATTGCTGATACATTGTCAAGAGCAGCACTCCCAGAAACAAGTTCAGATGAATTAGATGATGATGTCATTGTTCATGTAAATTTATTAATTAAGTCATTACCAGTCTCTTCAGAACGTCTACAGTGGCTAGTCAAAGGAACTAATGAAGATGAAAGTCTACAGATTCTGAAAAAATACTGTAAAGAAGGATGGCCGTCAAATAAAAATCAAGTTCATAAAGACTTGCATCAATATTGGCAATATAGATTTGATTTACATACAGAAAATGATTTAATATTTAGAAGTAATAGTATAGTCATACCTAAAAAGTTAAGGTCAAATATTTTAAAAATAATACATAGTGGTCATTTGGGAGTTGAAAGGTCAAAAGCGTTTGCCAGAGGTCATGTATTTTGGCCATTTATGTCAACAGATATAAAAAATATTGTTCAGTCTTGTCATACATGTCTGTCACATAGAAGTTCTAATGCTTCAGAACCGCTACATCCACATGATGTTACATTATTACCATGGGAAAAAGTTGGTGTTGATTTTATGGATTATAAATCTAGAAAATACATAGTAGTACAAGATTATTACTCAAATTATATTGAATTAATGTCAATGGCGAGTACTAACTCTAAAACAGCAATTGTTTGTCTTAAAAGTATTTTTAGTAGGCATGGTATTCCAGTCGAGTTATTTTCTGACAATGGTCCACCATTTAATTCTGCAGAGTTTAAGAATTTTATTATTGAATGGGGAATACATCATAATACGTCAAGTCCATATATACCAAGGTCAAATGGTTTGGTAGAGTCTGCAGTAAAGATATGTAAACAACTTCTTACTAAGTCAGAGGAGTCAGGAAGAGATCCATATCTTGCTTTGCTTCAATTCAGGAATACACCTAGAGGAAATCTACCATCTCCAGCACAATTATTAATGTCACGTTCATTAAGAACACAATTACCAACAGTCACAAATAATTTAAAACCACGAACAGTCAAATTAAATGAATATATAAGAAAGAAAGAAGAAAATAAAAATAAAATGAAAGAATATTATGATAGAAAGTCAGTGTCATTACCAGAATTACAAGAAGGAGAAAAAGTCTATTTTAAGAAAATGCCAAATACTCCATGGATTACAGGAACAGTAAAGTCAAAGTGTGAACAGCCTAGGTCTTATACAGTTGAAGGTACAGATGGATTTCTAGGAAGAAGAAATAGACAACATATTTTAAAGCCTCCACAGTCGCCTCAAACTGTATCTCAAGATATGTCACAAACAAGTCCAAATATCAAGACATCTCCTATAGTCTCACAGTCCATTGAAGAACATCATACTCCTGTTGAAAAGCGCAGTAGGTATGGTAGAATTATAAGACAACCCAGACAATTAGATTTATAAACGTCTTTGTCATGGCTGTGAAAGACTGATTAACTAAGTAACTAAGTCTATAATATTATATAAGCTGTAAGTCTTAAGTTCAACAAATTGTCTTTTCCAAAGTTGTTAAAAGTCTAGTTAATTGTATAAACTGTGTCAACTCTAAAATTTAAATATTTTAGCTTTTCTAATGAGGGGGATGTTATGGTACGTCACTAATGTCATCGAACATCACTAGCCATAAGAGATTTGTCAAGATGGCGTCACATTATAACAAGCGTCCATGATCTATATACTGTGTAGTGTGTATTAACATTGTCCATAAGTCATAATAAACACCTTGTACAAAAGTCTATATTTAATACCCCTGCCCGAAGCACGAACCACAACAAAGACAAGTGCAAATAAAAAAAAATAGACATGCTGTTTGCGAAATTCGATTAAAATGTGCTACATTTGTTTCAACCAACCATATCTATTTAAAAAAACCGAAAAAAGAGTTAAAAAGAAGAAAAAGAGGGTAAATGATATAATCTATTGCTTAATGTTTAGAAAATCGTTTTTAAAAATCGATTATAATATAATAATAAAATAACTGTTAATCGATTATTTTTTTGACATCCGTAGTATTTTCCGTCTATAATGACTACATCATAGATAATACACTATATAGGATAGAACCAAGGCGAACATAGATTAATATGACGAATATTTATAACCCACAGTGTGGCCTATACAGTTTAAATAATCTGTGTTAATATGTATTATATATTATTTGTTAAATAGTACATAATTTTATCATTAAATTTATTACTAAGTTTTTTGACGTTTATTTCAGTTTTTACATTTGTTACTCTATTATTTTTAAATAGTTGGTTCTCTTTATCTAATTGTACCAGGTAACATTTTTAAAATTGATGTAAATGATTATGCTGTGGTAAAGTTGAGTATTGTTGCTAATTAAAGTAATTAAAAAACAACCATGAAATTAAAGGTTATCTCAAAGAACGAGACTGATGACGCTTGATTTATTGTCAGAGGTCACCTTCAAAAGCTAATTGGTTTTGTAATAATTTCTTAATGATTTATTTGCTGTTTTACAGAGCATATTTTACGTGCGATTATGAGCAGTGAACCTCAAGCAAAGCGTACTAAAATGAGTGTTTTAGACCAGTTAAAGCAATTTTCAACGGTAGTAGCTGATACCGGCGATTTTGAGGGTTAGAACTTACAACTTTTTCTATATACATTGAACATTCACTTAGCATAGACTGAATATATTAAATAGTTTTTGAATGATAATATTAAATTTTTCAATATTATTTTCAATGAAATTAAATTAAATATTTTTATTTAGTTAAGATAATAGTTTCTAAATGTAAAATTGAAATTATCAATGTTAATGTTGATTGTAAATAGAAAATGACATTGTTCATATTAATTTGTCCTTATTTAACACATAGTAGCTTATAAGATTAGATTATTGCATTTCTTTTTCACCCTATTGGGTAAATATTTGTTATTATGAAATCATGGTACAAAAGGTATAGCTTTCACTGAATTATAAAGGCTAATAGTATATACTATTTAAATATATATTTAAAAAAAATATATAAACCTCTGTTTCATATAATGCTGAAAAAGACACTTTGTGACTAGGTATTTGTTAGTTGTAAACATAGCTGATGTGATTATCCTTCTATTATATAGAAGGTGATGATCTATATTTCAACAAGACTATTATCATTATGGAAAAAATGTTGACTTTATTTTGTTCTTTAGCCTTGTGTTAATTGTTTTGATGAGGCAAATCATATTGGTCACTGGAATGATCTTCATATACAATATAAAGCCTTATATATTATATAGAGAGGATGCTATTGGTGTGATTTTATGTTATGTATTATAGGAGGTAAAGAATGTGTTAATGATTTGTATTTGTATTGTTGTTTTGAAGCTATGAAAGCCTACAAGCCTACAGATGCTACAACTAATCCAAGTTTAATTTTATCCGCTGCTGGCATGGAACAGTACCAACATTTGCTTGATAAAGCTATCAAATATGGGAAGGAATGTGGGGGGTTAGTATAATTTTATGTTATAAATCATATAACTCATAAATTTAGTAACTTATGACTTACTATTTAAAAAGCTATGGCTAATCCATGGTACATGTAAGTTTCTATGTTAATATATGTGACCAATCTATATGATATGGTAGAATTTAGTTGTAAGAATTTAAGATTTATAGAACGGCCATGCAGGTTATTCCTCATGGGAAGAAGTTCTGAGCTATATTAGAATATACATTTGATTCACATTGATTAGTATTTATTATGTGCAGTAAACAACTCCGGTTTTCAGAATATAGTCCACCTAGAATATACCCTGCAGTTTCTAGACCTAAATTCCATATACCCAATGAGAAGTCTGTGCTTTACAAAAAAATCATCAAAAAATCTATACATATTTGCTGGGGTAAAAATTTATATTCTTATTTAAAACTATTTTTACATTACAGAAGTATAGATGAACAATTGGGAGAAACTTTAGACATGCTGAGTGTTTTGTTTGGATGTGAAATTCTCAAAATTATTCCTGGCAGGGTATCTGTCGAAGTTGATGCAAGGTAGATTTGTTTAACCTACTCAAACAAACTGAAACTCGAAAATATTCTTTATTCAAGTAGATTGTTTACAGTACTTTTGAATCATCAAATGTTTTCAAGAAGCTACCACTGATTCGGAAGTTTGCTCCAACCAAGAAGAACCAGCAAGAAACTTTGTGGCCATTTTACAATTGATTGATGGGTTAAAATTAATCATTGTAGCTTGGTGTGTAGCTGACAGCAGTTAAAATATAATACTATCAATTTTGATATATAACATGTAACAATAAATGCTAAAGAAATACTAGCACACTGCTATCTAGTCATTCATTCTATCTAGTTATTAGTATTACATATTGAAAAACAAAGTTCCCTGCTGCCATGATTTGCCTATGTGTCTATTTATTATTCAATCTGTTCTTGATAAACTAAAAATGACTGAATACCTCTATTCATTTTTATTAATAGAGTGACTCTTGAGGTAGGTTTAAGTGTATAATTTGATGAATTTGTTTGTTATAATAAATTTAAATTATGATGATAGTTATAATATAAAAGTCAAGCATATTTTATTGAACACATGGCATGGTGGAAATATTCCATTTTTATAGGGTTACAAAAAATCTGTTATGGCATACATATTTTAAACATGATTATACTATACTTATACTCATTCTATTCAACTATACTCATTCTAAGTTTTTAAAATGGTCTTGGACAATGCACTTTTTAAAAAGCTATATGATGATGAAAACAGTATTAATTCTTGTTAATAGAACAGCATAGGCCTTTGCTGGGCAAAGAAGTTTCTACTTTAGCTTTTATGAGATTTTGACAACCCTGTCATCAAAAATATCATGCTTGTAGGATGTAGCATGTTTTATCCATAATGAAATGTTGGTTTTATATTGTAGTTTAAGTGTTAATCCTTTATATATTATTATAATTTTAGGCTGTCCTTTGACAAGGATGCTAGTATGGCTAAAGCTTTAAAATTCATAACAATGTTTGCTGAGCATGGTATCAAGAAGGAGAGAATTTTAATCAAGTTGGCCTCAACTTGGGAAGGAATTCAAGCTGCTAAGTATGTATTTTTATTATAAAATTATATGTTATGATTTATATCTTCTATAATGTTGTTTTGTTTGTAGGGAGCTTGAAAAGAAACATGGCATTCATTGCAATTTGACTCTACTGTTCTCCTTATACCAAGCTATTGCATGTGCTGAAGCCAATGTTACTCTAATTTCTCCATTTGTAGGAAGAATTTTAGACTGGTAAGTATTTTTAAGCTGTGATAGCCTAGCGGTGAGAACGTTTGACTCTTTAGAAACGGCATAGGTTCAAAACCAATAAGTTTTTCTATTAAAAAACTTATGTGTCAAATTGATAATTGCAATTTATCACACGCTTTTCGCTGAAGGAAAACATCGTGAGGAAACCTGCATATCTCTAGAAAATTCTGGAGATATGTGTAACCTACCAATCCGCATTGGAGCAGCGTGGTAGGTCTTAGCTCCAACCCTTCTCTTCAGAAACAGAGAGAGGAGGCCTTAGCCCAGCAGTGGGCATAGTAACAGGCTGTTACTTTAAGTACTTAGGATGGTGTTTTATTTAACGCAGACCTTTTCCTTGAATGACTCATTAATTTAGTATTAAAATTTTTGTAGTTTAATTAGTGTAATTAGTTGTAAGCTGTTACCAAGTATTTTTATATACACAAATTTTCTAAATATTAAAAACCATATTATTCGTTATTATATTTAATTTATTAATTATGTAAAAGCTATGTCAGTGGTTGGTAACACCAATTTAAAATTAAATAAAAATTTAAGCATTTATTCTCGGTTCTAAGTTTAATTGATGTCAGGAATCAAGTTTTTTTATGTATGCACGATTATCACACAAAAATATCAAAGAATGTTTTTGGCGCCTACCAGTACTGATGTTAGATAAGATATGGAAATGAAAATATGTACACAAGCTGGCTTTATCACTGTAAAAAATATTTCCTGTTTGTTTATGAATGGTGTTGTGTATATTTAATTAAGAAATTTTAAGAAGGGTATGGTATTTTATGATTGTGTTTGATATTAGGGTCCATAAATAGAGTGTGAAAATTTTGAGAGAGATAAATATTCTAAACCAGTGTCTCCCAACCTTTTCTGCCATGCCCCACCTTAGCTTTTGAAAATTCTTATGCTCCCCCTTTGTAATACACAACTTTAATAAAAAAATCATTGTTCACTCAAAACCTTAAATGAGGTTTTAGGAAGAAATCACTAATCAAATCAAATCAAATCTATTTACGTTACGGGCCGTGTATTTTACGTTAGTAAGTAGAGATCTTTCATTCTAAAAGTGCACGCCCCTCCACCAAATTACATTATTTTAATGTGTGAGAGAAAATATTGACTGTACTATTTTATATGTGTGCGCGCAGCAATTTCAAAGTTGACTCGACTCATTCGCGCACTTAAAGGTCAACTAATTGCTCGACTGGTATAAGTCAAGCATTTATATGGCGGAGAATGCACGCTTTGTATGAGACAACATGTCTATTCTGTCACGCGTTCCTATCATTTGTGCACTGGTTGACCAACCAATCCGGTTACACGGATTACGTTTGCATAAAAATAAAATTAATATTATACTACATAAATTTGATTATAAATATTAATTTATAATCAAATTTATGTTGAAAATTCTTTAGAATAAAAAGTAAATTTTTAACGTTTCCCTGGAGTAATAGTAAGCGCTGTGGATTGGAACGGGAAGTTCCGCATTCGAATCCTAGAAATAACATATTAGTATATTTCTAAAATTTATCCCTGGTCTTGACTAGATAGATACTTCCGACGTACCCTTCTAACAAAGACGTACCACCAAGCGGTTTAGCATTTAGGTACGATGTCGTGTAAAAACCCTGAATAGTTACACGTTTAATCTCCAAACCCTTTCAAGAAACTTAAACTACATCGGCATCCATCAGGTGAATTCGCAATCAAGAGCTAGCTTGCCAACTTAATTTAATAAAGATCATATCATATATTCATTATGCAACTATTAGAATGATAAATAAAACGTAATGTACAGAAAGAAGTTCATTTATTTTATTAGTAAAAAAGAAAAAAATTAAACCGCAATAAATATTTACTATTTTAACGCTATTCACTCACGTTTCGCTATCTTCAGATTCAGACTTAACATTAATTATAAATTCAACATTTTTCATATATTCTATCTCAATATCATTCACATTTCGACACGTATTTTCCCACATATTTCTATCAATCATGTCAATTCGTTCCTTAATTAAAGCAATGGCTTTAATGATGAAATAATGATAGATGTTAAGTTTTGCCCGTTTTTTTTCGCCACATAGTTTTATAAAATTCTTCATATTTTTCTATTAAAGAAAAATTGTCTAATTATTATTTAAAATAAAAAATAAAAATTATTTATCCTCTTTTTTTATGACATGCTAACTGTACTTTTGGCAATAATCGATGCGTGCTCCTACTTTCGTGTCTGTCCGGCAACTGAGTAACCAATTAGAATAACAAGTTTGCGTGTGATTTATAGAAGCAGGCGTTACTTTGCGGAATTCCATATTACAAGCAATATAACAGAACCAACTACTTTGCTATAATCCGCACGGGTTAGGTGAATGCATGCAAAGCCAATGTGTATGAAGCAGGCAAAATCTACGTACCTTATACATGCAGGACAAGCCACCACATGCACCCCAAGGCGCAATTCACCAGCAACAACGCACACAAAAGCAGCACACACCCAACACCACAATCTCGACGATCGTTTCGCCCCGAAACCGAAACATCATCAGGAGGATAGGCTCCACGACAAAAATCGTACTGCGATCAGTACGATGTATTTCCTCTGTACATAAGTTTTTTGTGTGTGAGTAAAGATATTGGAGGGGCGTGCCCTTTTAGAATGAAATATCTCTACTGGGCTAGACCGTTACAAAGCCAACAACGGTTCCGTTTATACAACAAGAGAAGGACGACTTTATCCGATGTTATGCAAGAAAAGTAAGATGTCGCTCCGCAACAAAGTGACACTCTACAAAACTTGCATAAGACCAATAATGTCCTATGCGAGCGTTGCGTTCGCGCACGTTTCAAAGGTCAGATTGCTCAGGCTCCAAAGACTTCAGAACCGATTTATGCGGACAGCCACTGGGTGTCCGTGGTTCATGCGGAACGTTGACCTCCATAGAGACCTCGATCTCCCTACCATTACTCACCTCTTTAAACGTTTTTCGAAATCTTACTTCGAGAAATCTGAGGTACACTCGAACCCCCTTATTTCAGTTGCTTCTACCTACATCCCAGTTAGGTCCGACCATCGAAAATATAGGCGTCCAAAAAGCGTCTTGTATGACCCCGACGATCAAATAACGATCGCCAACACAGATACACGTAATACACACACAGCGTCTTCGCCGGCGAAGACGAGGTCCCAGTTTTCTGACGTCGGTCGGTCGTGGCTTTTCGCCACCCTTCCGACGCCGCAATGACTAATCTAAGTCACACCATCAGTCCTCCACTACACGTCGCCCTAAGCCGTGGTCCGGCCTCACAGGAGGCACCCTTAGGACGACGTTCCCCGACGCTAGTAGAGCTTCTGCGCTCTACGCCCTGCATTTCGCAACCTCGACGATGCTTCTGCGCTCGCCCGTCCCGCCCGGTGACGCTGTAAAAGCCATTAGGGCTAACAGCATACAGTCAATTCGAAAAAAAAAAAACAACAAGAGAAAAGTTAATTTAAAACCCCAATTCCTGTGTAACGTCTTTTAAAATCGGGAGGGTGCCAAAAAGTAAAATTCCCCCATCTTAAGTTAATTATCTGAAATCTGCTTATTTAAAGTGCTGTAAAGTTTGAACGATCTTTAGGTATGTCGAGCATACTAAGAATACGTACGAAGCAAAAGACGACCCAGGTGTGCTGTCGGTGACCCGAGTGTTTAATTACTACAAGAAGTTCGGATATAAGACCCAAGTTATGGGTGCATCTTTCCGGAACACGGGCGAGATTCGTGAGCTAGCTGGATGTGATTTGTTAACTATCAGTCCGAAGCTGTTACAGGAACTTGCTAATAGCGAACAACCTTTGAAAAAGGTGGGTAATGGTTTTTCATCCCACATATTGTTAGATGATGCTGTCTAAAGGAGGCTAAATTTTACATTAACATATTACGAGCTCCATTGATATTTACGCATTACAATAAATCATGCGCTTAGGCTTAAGAAAAACATTAATTAAATTTACATGTCTAGAACTTTTAAAATACGGTTTGCATTAAACTAATGAGACAATTTTTTAAGTCTTTATTCTTGTGTATTGTGGTGGAAGTGGTAGAGGTTTGTGTATGTGTTTTTACGAATCCTGCATGTAACGGGTATGCAACGGATAGTCCACTTTATATTTAGCACTATATATATATATATTTTCTATTTACTGTATAGCAGATTATACCAAAATAATTTTATTATTACTTTTGTATTATGGATCTCCGCAAAGTAACACCTAATTCTATTAAATATTCAAATTCTTTATTCTTTTTTTATTATACTAGACTGTATACTATTGATGATAAGAAGCTTGGATTTAAGTTACGACCAGCTACGCATTAGATTATGTTGTCATTTTGAACATGTAAACAATTTATAGAATTAGGCGTTACTTTGCGGAGATCCATAATACAAAAGTAATAATAAAATTATTTTGCTATAATCCGCGATACAGTAAATAGAAAATATATATAGTGTTTAATGTATAGTGGACTATCAGTATTTTCATACCCGATACGTGCAGGATTCGTAAAAACACATGCACAAACCTCCACCACTTCCACCACAATACACAAGCACTACACAGGTTCACTATCACAAACTCAACAATCGTTTCGCCCCGCAACCGAAGCATCATCAGGAGATAGACTCCACGACAAAATCGCAAAGCTTTTGCTTTGCTATTTTGCACGTATCTTGTATGAAAATACTGATAGTCCACTATACATTAAACACTATATATATTTTCTATTTACTGTATCGTGGATTATAGCAAAATAATTTTATTATTACTTTTGTATGTAAACAATTATATATGAATAAAATATTTGGTTTTGAAAAGAGTGACCGCTGAGTTTCTTGCTGGTTCTTCTCGGTACAAACTTCCAAAGCAGTGGTAGCTTATTGAAAACATTTGACGATTCAAAAGTATTGTAAACAGAAGATAAAGTATAGAAGTTTAATTTTCCCTCTCATTATTTATCCTGTCACTATCACTTATAGGCCTGCCCATTACTGCCTACTCTAGTATAACATCTCTATGTATAGTATATGCTTCGTGTATTGTTTTAAATGTAATATATAATACTGCTTTAAACCAGGCCTTGGACCCGAAAATTGCCGCTCAAAGTGATATTGAAAAGATATCTCTAACCGAAGCACAATTCCGTTGGCACTTGAATGAAGACCAGATGGCTACTGACAAACTGTCCGATGGTATTAGAAAGTTTGCAGCCGATACTAGGAAATTGGAGTCACTTATCAAAATAATGCTCGCAAAGAAGTAAATGGAAAATCAAACCTGTTCATACTTGTTTTTCATCTAATGCAAAATCATTAGTTATTAAAAATAATAATTATATATGTAAATATTTTCAACTATTTAATAATAATACAATTTGAATGTTACTTGCTATGAATTGTTATCATAACATCGATTTAATATTACTATAAAAATATTTTGTTTTTGGGTTCTAAGAAAGTTTCTATATATTCTACTTCACAAGCGTCTTAACCATATTAGTATAAAATATAAATGAAAAAATATTCATTTGTAAATGATATTCATTCTCGAGGGTTACTCTTTAAAGTTTCATAAATACTTTCTTCCATTTTTCTATTCTTATATCATTCCGATGTGTTTAGTTATTATATTATAACACCTGATTTCTATATGCTATGAAATGTTTCAGTTCATGTCTATGGGATAATGGTTTATCAAATTCCTACTGTTCTAATGTGCATTTGGTTTAACATGTCTTCCAATTGTTGTGGAAATGTTATAAATATGATTAGTATGTAAGAGCAAATTATATTTGGAAAAGGGTCCAAATTATTATTTATAAGTGGTTTTTTTATACAAATTTACACAACCTTACTTAAGGTGAACTTCACAAAATAAAAGGATTTGAATTTTCTTTTAGTTTTATTTACCGATTAAGGTACCTTTTACCATCCTTCTTTGTATTACTGAATCATTCAGTAAATAATAATTAGTAGTTTTGAACTTTTTTATTCTTCCAAGTTTTGTTATTTAAACAAAACTTTTTTTCATTTTATAGTTTATAACATTTTTGTTTACTTTAATTCAATACGTACAAGCAAGTTTAGGTTTAAAAAGTTCGTGTGTATAAAGTTTTATGTTTAAGTATTTATTAAATAAATAAATGCATCGGACACTTACACACACGGTCGTCCGTCCCCAAAGTAACTTAATACTTGTTGACAGACAACTAGTACATATATACATATATATAATTTTGATTACATACTTAAATACCAACACACACCCAGGCTCGAAGAACCAACAAGTTGTTTATAGAAAATGTTTGCCTTCGGCGGAAATCGTACCCGCGAATCGCGGAGCTGAAGGAAGGAGGGAAGGGACAGTCAAAAGTAAAGAAAAAGCTTTTAATAAATTCTACCTACTAATTTTGAATTTGCTGCGTTAATTCCAAACAGAATACTAATAGGGGTAAAGTAATATAACCGACAAAACAAGCAGATTATTTTGATATACCAAAAGGATTAGGCGTTGTTTTCGCTAAAAGCTCCATGGTGACTTGACTTGTTCCCTTGTTTTCTATAATTCTCATCATATTCCGATCAACTAAGACAAAACCTGAAGTAGTTATGAACTACAAATTTCCATATGAGTCATAATTTAAATAATGGAATCTGTGGTTTATTTATTTAAGTATAATTAATGTTTTATTTATTTAGGTTTTAATAGTAAATGTTACAACGTTACAAACCGCATGAAAATCCATTACGTAATTTTTGAGATTATAGCGAACACACAGAATTTGAAGAATGTCCCCTCCTATACACATACATACTTATACAAGACTTTACTATACTTATACATTACGCCGCGCATGGCCCGCATGGCGCATGGTTATCATGGCCCTTGACGGTATAATTTCTAAATGTTATTGTGTATGTATTGACTGTCGTTCGCGGTGATTCAATAATCTCTGATCCCAAAATAAAACCACATTTTTTGATCCTATATCGTTATCTTGGTGTGTAAGCTTTAATCGTGCCAAATTTCATCAATATCGGTGCAGCGGATTAGCAGTGACAGTGTAACAGAGGCCGACTGCATTTATAACATATTATGAGAGTATGATGTATATGTATGATTACTTTACACCTTAATTATGTATAGATTATGACTTAGAGCAGCTTGACCATACAACTAGGGTGTATGACCTAGGCTAGCGTGGGCATCAGGGCAAGGAGGCGCGCAATATTGAAATCAATACGCCGTTCCAGTTTCGCCGACCTACACGGTAGGCGGCCGCACGCCTCTGCCTGCGCCCTTATTTAATTCCCGCCTATGCAAATAATGCAAAAATCAATAAAATACTCTCCCCAATTTTCACATCATATAACAGGAATATTACAATTATAATAGTAGTATAATGTATATGTTTTTCTGTCTGCAAAAGTAAATAATAAATAAAACAGGATTATTACAAATAATTTCAGATAACGCAATAAAATTAATGATTATTTTTGATATACATTAGTTCTGCTAATTTAAATTTTATAAAATATAATGTGATAAAGTAAATTTATCGAAATTCCTTTGAGAATTTTTCGCATTAGAAATGAGTGTTTTTTTATTAATTTCATAGCTACTTATTTCTTTTCCTTACATATTTTCCTGTTACTCAGCTAAAACGTGTGATGAATTTGAAAGTCCGTTGTTTTTTGTATATATCGCAATATATAGATTATTTGGACTTTGGACCCATCGTAGCAGGACATTTCCATATGATTTTCGTCTGGGAGAGAACGTCCCTCAGGGGCGGTGAAGAGGGCGCGGTGGAAGCGGAGGCTTGATATTGACCTAGATGTTCATTCAGAGTTCGGTCGATGCGAAACTTGACATCTGCGCGTTCCTGCGTTTGGTGTTTTCCAATTTAATGTACCTTTAATTCGGCCACGATATTTATTTGTTTCGTATTATAATTTCGATGATATTAATAAATTCACTTGTGATTATGTATTTATTATATCTCAAATGACGTCGTACACTAATCGCGTTAGCCCTCATTTATCTTGAGCCCGGGAATATTATGTGATGTATAGCAGTAGGCGCTCTATACTTTTCGTCAGAATGGTCTCCAAGAGGTTTTCGACAACATGCTCAAAATTTTAATGAAATAGCTCTCCACCCTAACAAAATTATGAAGCCGAATAAGAAATCTAAAACACTTATACCTGCGGTGGCTAAAAACATATCCACCATGGAGATAGATGTGAGTATTTAGCTAAATAATTTATTTAACTTAGCTTTACTAAAGGATCATCTATCCCAAATAATGTATATTTTTATTCTTATAGGTTTTTCCCATATACATTATTTTCTAAAAAAAATACTATTAAAATGGGCGCTCAATTAACCGTTTTAATAACATTAAATTAATTATAATTAATTTATATAAATAATTTGTATATCTAAAATTAATATGGTGCTCTTGTTGATTGCTATAGAAAGTCAGAAGCGATTTTTCCTGTGATAACTTTAATTTTATAATAAGTAAATATACTTTTTATTTGTGTTGTTTTGTACCAGTGCAGAGAAGAACAAGGAAGAGAGTCAACGACAGAGGATTTAGAACCTGCACGTGGAAATTGGACGGGACGTTTCGATTTCCTTTTATCTCTGTTAGGATATAGCGTCGGGTTAGGAAACGTCTGGCGATTTCCATATCTCTGTTATAACAACGGAGGAGGTAATTACTATACCAAAACCTGCATATCATTAGAGAATTCCTAGACTATGTGTAATCTGCCACTTGTTAATGAAGCAGCGTGGTGAATCTAAGCTCCCAATCCTTCACTAGTCAATAATGGAGGAAGCGTTTATTCAGGAGAGAGATAGAGAGGTACAAAAGTAATAATAAATCTCCGCATCCGGATCTCCGCAAAGTAACGCCTAATTCTATAAATTATATAGAGAGGCACCTTTTATATATGGCCTTATCTTAGTAAAATCAGAACGTAAAATTTGATTTGTATACTTTTTAAAACTTTTGGCGGGCGACATTTTCTACTATTATTTTCAACTTTACAAAATATTTATAAAGCTTATTAGTTAGCTTAATATTAAATAATTAGCTTATTAGTAGTAACCCTATTTCGCTTCGTAAAAGTTAGCCTAAATTGGGGATTACATACAGCTTTGAATTTTCGTTCGAAAGCATAAACGTTAAACTACATTTAACTATCATACCAAGATATCTTCACTGTTTTGTGACTGTTCATAAGAAGTGGCTGTTGAAGTGTGCTTGAGTTCAGCTATAGACATAATGAACAACTTTAGCGAGCTGACGCTAATTATTCGCTGATACGACTTAAATACTTTACGAGAAATGAAAATGTTTTATACTGAATGAAGCGTTACGTAATAACACCGTGAAGAACTACGATGTAAGATTTAATCGATATTTAGGGATTTGAATGTTGTAGGTTTCAAAAGAATCAAATGATGCAAAACTGCCTTGTTGAGACAAACAAAAAATTTGATTATAATTTATTTCTTTGGTTACTTTTGCATAGTCTGGTTTTAACTAAACATACTAATTTTAACTCAAATTTTTACAATGCCACATTGAGTTACAAGAAGTTTAATTTTTTATCTCCGCTTGTTTTAGCAAATATTAAGCGATGGATTTGATTGACACAATTAAAATAATTGCAGGTGCGTTTCTAATTCCTTTTACGATAATGCTAATAATTGCGGGACTGCCCTTGATGTTTATGGAACTGTCTTTTGGTCAATATGCTGCACTGGGTCCTGTCGCTGTGTACAACCGATTTTGTCCGCTTTTCCGGGGGCTCGGTTATGGAATGGTCATTGTTTCAAGTATTGTTATGCTGTACTACAACCTTATAATAGCCTGGACGATATACTATATGGTCGTGTCGTTTGCGAGCATCTTTTATCAACTGCCTTGGCAGAACTGCGATGCCGAATGGAGTACTAAATGTAAGTCTCTAAATTCATGGCTAAAGCGGAATTTAAATTTTTTGATTTGCCCTTAGTTTTTAATTTATTAATATCTTTTGGTTATTTTCAGATATGTTATAAAACATATTAAAAGTGCGAATAAAGTGATGTACGAAACATTAATTAGAATTGCGACAAACGTTTATGAAATACGCCTTATAATTTATTACTTATTTTAGTTTTATTACTTAGTAACACCATTAAGTGTGTAAATTTCAAAATATTTGTTTTTACCTGTGTATTGTATTTATGTCATTGAGGCACAAATTCACTGGTAGTCTGTTCATATCTTTTGTTTTTTGAGTCTTTTGTTGCCCTTTAAATTTTGGCCTGAAGACAATGCTCGAAGCTCGGTTTTTGTGCAATTTTTATTCATATATGTATGATATGTGCATACATATAATTAACAAGAATACTTATAAGATTATTTTGCTTCAATATTATTTTTACTTTTGTATTATCGAACTCTACAAAGTAACGCCTAATTATATAAATGACATACATATCTTATGATAAACTGGTATATCGATTTTCATGTTTGATTATTCAATATCTGGAAATCTGAAAAAATATTATTTAATGGCTTAGCAGCTATTATATTTTACTGGATATTTTTATACTCCAAATATATATGTATATATGTTACGTACAGCCCTTTTTAAGATCTCTATTTGTTGCTTTTTAAGCTTGGGTTGCCTGGAAGGTCGCCCATTATATGTTTAAAAATGTTTTTAATTTTTTTATACATGATTTAGACGTACAATCTAAATGTGAACATTTAGATTGTACAGCTGTTATTCAACTTTCCGTGTATGTATGTGAAGGTGGAATCTTGCAAGTAAAATTTGACCCGCTTCCCGATTGAGTTGAAATTTTATATACTGGTCCAGTCCTGATGATAATAAATTGATGCTGCTGCCAGGATTTGCTCCAGACGAGGGAATTCCTCAACTGTATCAGTAGGGACATGAAATTTTGTTAAAAGCCTTTGGCTTTTAACTTGACTTGTTTAAACACAATTTTTATTGCTATTAATATTTATATTGATGAATAAGAATATGTATTTTTAAAAATTAAATATTTTTTTGTTCGATTTAGTGTTTGTTATAAAAAATTAATGTTACATTTATATTCTATGTTTAGATTGTTATTCCTACGAAGAGGCGGATAGTTGCGCGGCAAGCAACGGCACCTATTACTTACGCCAATGTCTGAATCAAAGTTACGCTGCTCTCCATAATATAGCTGCTCTAGCGGATATAGCTGTACGTAAACCGCCGGCTGAAGAATACTTTACGTGAGTTTTTATTCTTTTAAAGTTTTGTAGGTTTTTCTAATTTTTAACCCATTTTGTCTGTTGTACCATGAAAGTCAAGGCTTGATTCTTTGACCTACCTAGTAAAGAATAGTGAGGCTGAAGTTTTATTAGGTAAATTAACTATTAATACTTAATGCATTCTTGTTTTAGGAACCAAGTGCTTGGATTATCGACAGGGATTGAAGAAACTGGTCAAATTCGCTGGGGTATGGCTGCATGTCTGTTTGCTGCCTGGCTTATCGTATTTCTTTGCCTATGCAAAGGTGTACAGTCATCTGGAAAGGTTCGTACAATTCACAAAACATTGTTTTAATTTTTTAATGAACGATTATTTTTTACTAATTTTGCTTCTATTGTTACTTTTACAATTTGATGAGCTCTTCTTTAATGTTATAAAAAGTGAGTAGTATCGCTCAAGGCAGAACACTAAATCATTTCGAAAATCGTCCATTAATGCAAATGAGTGCAAATCAAAAGCCACGATTGCCACCACATTTCTTCAAACTGTAGTGTGTTTCTTTACACTTCCAGAAATATTGGTTATTTTGCCCTTTTTTCCAGGTGGTGTACTTTACGGCCTTATTTCCATACGTGGTTTTGGTGATTTTATTTTTTCGGGGAGTAACTTTGCCAGGAGCTTCGACCGGAATTCTATTTTATCTAACACCAGATTTCAGTCAACTTGCTAATGCTCAGGTAATTCCTATAGCAAAAAGTGATTAAAATGTTTTTTTTTATATTTTTGAGTGTTTCTGATTTTCACCTTTTTTTTGTATGTTAACTATGAACTTCTTTCAAAGGTATGGGGTGACGCGGCGGTACAAATATTTTTTGCCTTAAGCCCAGCGTGGGGAGGTCTTATTACACTTTCTTCTTACAATAAGTTCTCCAACAACTGTTACATGTAAGTTTTAAAAAACTTGTTGTAGTAGATTTCATATCGCGAGATCTGTTAGTACTTGTTTTGTTTTTACCGCTTCCAAATATAACGTTTTTAGATAAAAATACCTAAATCGATTCTGAAATATATTTTTTTTTTGAAAAAGTTATGACATTAACCTAAGATATCAACTAATTTGAATGTCCCTTAAATTATTCTCTTACTACCTCATATTTTTAATAAATATACCACTTTTGTCTAATATGTATTTGGATTTAAAATGTATTTTTTTTCAGTGATTCACTTATTGTGGCTGTATCAAATATTGGAACATCATTTTTCGCCGGTTTGGTAATCTTCTCTGTAATAGGATTCCTTGCTCATGAGCTGGATGTGAGCGTCGACAGGGTGGTAGACCAGGGTGCGGGACTTGCTTTCATAGTTTATCCTGAGGTAGTAACTAGATTACCAGTTTCACCTCTGTGGTCAATTCTCTTCTTCGTAATGCTGTTAACCTTGGGGCTCGACTCTCAGGTGCGTTATTATTATTTTTTGTTATTATTATTACTGGTCTTTTATGCCAAAAGGTAATGTAATATCAATTTTACAATTGAAACTGTAAAAAGCTCTTTGATTTTTCAGTTTGCACTCATGGAGACAGTCACGACAGCGATATTGGATCGATTTCCTAATTTGCGGCAGAAGAAAGTTTGGGTAGTTCTGACGGTTGCAATTTTTGGATATTTGGGTGGTTTGATCTTCACGACGAATGTAAGTTTTACGAACGTACTTCATATAATATGTTGCAATAACCAGCTAATTTGATTTGTTTATTTTTATCAGAGCGGGATGTATTGGTTACAACTAATGGACAAATATGCCGCAAATTGGTCGGTACTGATTATTGCAATTGGAGAATGTATTTTGATTGCCTGGATATATGGTGCAGAGAAATTTTGCCGGGATATACAATCGATGATTGGAAAACAGTCCAAGCTCTGGGTCATATTTTGGAGCGCTATGTGGCGAGTGATAACACCATCTGCATTAGTGGTATAAAATATTTATATAATAGATATTAGATTAGGAATTGGTTAAGGACATTAATGGAACAGAGCGAACGCTCGCGCCATTACTAGTAGCATTGCTGTTCCCGACTTTGGCCTTTGCTGATATCCGAGTCGGAGGATTGAAACTAGATTTGGCCTAGAATAAGAAAAAATATTTTTGACTCTGTTCGTAATTTTACGAAAAAGCCATGGCTGAGATCAAATGCACGTTATAAAGAAACTTTTGATTTTCTCGATTAATTATAATAAATGTTTTGGATTATAAATCTATTAATTATAACATATATTATATGATGTTCATTATCATTCTCCTGCCCTTATCCCACTCTAAGTGGGGTCGGCACACCATGTTACAAACATGTCTGTCACATGATTTGGCTACGTATTTTACGACCGGCCGCTTGCCTGTCGTCAACTTACTTTAGTCGCCTTTTACGACACCTCGGTAAGAAATGAGGGTGGTCTATTCTATGCAGTCGGATACCACACGGCATTTACCTTAGTCTGGTAAATGGGTACTAAATTGCGATCCTATATTAACGCCTAAAACTGTACCGTATTTGAAAAGTCGGTAAATAGGATAAGTATCTTTATCTTTCATTTAAGACGTGTTTCTTGAATATTGCTGAACATTTTAAAAATAGCTTTATAATATGTTATAATTAATTAATTGTTACTTTTTTTTTACAGTTTATTTTGATTTTCAACTGGATTAAATACAAGCCAGTGTCATACGGGCAGTATGTATATCCAATGTGGGCAGATGCCGTTGGTTGGACGCTGGGTGTGCTGCCGATAATCGTCGTCGTTTTAATGGCTATCGACCAAATATGTAGTGGACCCGATGAACTTACGATTATGGAGGTAACTTTAACATTTGAAAATGATTTCCAGCTACAATATTTTATACTACTTACTGGTGCTTAAATTTTTATCGCTCCTTTTAAAAATATAGACAAGAATATCTAAATGGAAAAAGGGTGAAGTAGGGAAGTATTTCATATGATTGGCAATGGGCGGTATTAGTAGTGTATTGCCTGTCGGATCCTAAGCCTCGCTAATTAAATTAGATATAGGGAAGTTTGTGAATACAATACTGATCTTTGATCTTTAGAACGAGCATACTTTTTTCCAGTAGGAGCTCGATTCTAGGTTGCATTATCGTTTGTAATCAGGTGTTAATTGAACGTTACATGTGCAACGAATGTTAATAATAAATAATAATAATTTAAAATATTGGTTTCAATTATAATAAACTTTAAACGTTTTTATCGTGTCATTATGTAGTGGGCAATAAGTATTTCGAACACAATGTTAGGCAACACTGCATGTACCGCGCTTTGGTAAATTGATGTTAAATAGAGCGGCTCATTTTGAAATCTGAAAACTGTTTAGGTAAGCAATCTACGGGTCCCCATTAAAATGTTGTTATAGTGTACCTATATACAATAATTTGTAAAAATCATTTTGAGAAATCTCTCTAAGACAAATTTAGTAAAATTGGAAAAAGCCTTTATAATGTTTAGTCGTGTTCTTTAAAATTAAGTTATAAGCCGTATAAAGCTTAATATATAATTAATATAATATATTATTAATATAATATAGAATCAATCAAATAAAAATTAATTTTCATATATTTATAATTAAAGGGAAAAATTTTCATTAAAATTTAAACAACCATGCTAACTAACATTCTAAATTTACAGCGTTATAATCTTCTCAATGTCTAATATTTTAAATTTCACTATAATAAGACTAGGTGCATTTTAGACTCTAATACTTCTTTTTGTTATGTATATGTTAGGTTATTTAAATTAGATACACATAAATTTCTTACCATCTCAAATGGAACGCATGCTATGCCTTGATTGTTTTTACTTTCTCTTCACCAATAGATATTATAACTTGTTTATCGTATTTAAAATTCTCCTCTCTGGACGACATATAGTTGATACTCAGAGCGTATAGTCAGCATTCGAATGATAAGAATGGTAAGGTTGCAAATTATTAAAATTTAAAAGATATCTAAAATAACATTAACCTATAAAATAAAACTATATGCCCCTGTATGATAATATTATTCTCGTTTGCAAGTTTAGTAAATAATACTTTTATCATAATTAATGTGCTTTACGGCTTTTTTATTTTTTGAAGATTACAACCGGAAAGCATTATGAAAGCGTTTTTTTTTATTTTTAACTCTTGTTTAGAATAAAAATCTTACAAGTTTGACGTCTAACATGTGTCTGTCGCGAATTGGATGTACCGATTTGAGTGAGATTTTTTAAATTAAAAGCTTAGTCATTCGAAATGGTCTTTAGCAAAGTTTGGTGGAAATAACAGCATTTGTATTTAAGTGATAGTAATACTTTGCCCTAATTTGCAGAAAGCTCGTGTGTTGGCTCGTCCTACTGAAGAGTGGGGGCCGGCATCAGCGGCGGTCAGCGGTACTGTTTTGCGAACCGAAACAGAGCTTTCTCCACCTGTACTGTTGCTGCACGGCCGCCATGTCCTACGGGAACGGGGAGCTTGACCCCCACATACTCATCCGCTTATTGCGATGCGGAAGGTAAGTGGCATATTAAATAGCAACGGGTAGTCAACAAGCTGCTGCTTAGGGTTACTTGTTCACTGTTTGAAAACTAATATTCTAAAAACACAAATAAACTTTTTATTAATATTTATTTTATACAAATAAAGTTAAAAAATATTGCAGACTTCTCACGACGGTGCCGATACGACTTCTATCACGAGTGGAATAGACAATGAACCAAAGAAATCCCTGACCAGTTTCAACAAAATGAAAAAAAATTCTATTAAACGAAAGGTTCCAAACTTCAGTCACGAATCAGATGACGGTATAATAGAGCCACTACTTCAAATTGATAAAGAGAAAATTGAAATCGCTAATAGAAGTGCCAAATATTTATTAAATAAATCTAAGACTGAATCATTAAATGAAAAAGAAAATAAAGTCACAGACATTATAGTATCCTCTACATTGACAGCAATAGTCTGCCCTACGCCAATAAATGTCATTCCAACCAGTAATATGATTGCTAACATTTCGAAAGAAGACTCAACATCTACATCTTATATATGTGGATCTGCTCACATTCATAACCACATGAATACAAATGTATTCAGTACTTATGATATTCCTCCTGGGTTGAACAAAGCCAAAAATTCAGTTCTAATTGAAATAGAATCTAGTAGATCTAACGGATGTACTCCAAGTCCATTAATTTTCACGACAGCAAAAATTCATACAGATTGTAAAACGAAAGTAATGGAACCTATACAGGTAACTCCGGTGCCAATATTGTCAACAATAGAGGGAAGTGTAGTTAAAGCAGGAGTTGTTAGCAATATTGGAATAAAGGGTAGCAATTTACCTAACACATCATCTTTTACGATAAAAAATATAACTGAAACAACAGAAAAGAAAATTGGTAAAGAAACAAAACCTCAAAATCCTCCGCCATTATTTAAATCTGAAATATTAACTTCACAAATAGGATATATACAAAATAAATCTAAAACTACTCAATCTTTGGAAGATACTCCCAATGTACTCGACACAGACATAAAACTAAGTCAAATGCCAGATGATATGCCTACTTTCGTTACTTTACCATCAGTATGTACGTCAATAAAGGATGAGTCTAAAACTTTGAAGGGACAAACTGCCACAGGTGTAGTAACTGATTCAAATATTACGAGTACTGAAAATATTAAACAACCTATTGAAACATCAAAATTCAGTGTAAGTAGTAAAAACCTAGAAAAATCTATTCTTGTGCCTACGTCGCAAGAAAAGCATCATACTATAGAAAATAAAAACCATTCAACAATTCCCCGGGACGCAGTAGAATTAGAAAACCTAGACAATATACATAAATTAAATAGAAAAATAACAGAGCCGAATTTTGATGATATTAAGGGTAATACAGATTTATTAAAATTCTCCGGTATCGATTCCAAAAAATTACAACGTCAAAAGAAAACTTCAATAGATGATACTAATGACTTAGTAAATATAAGTTCAAAGGTCGATACAAACAACGTAGTGAAGGAACAAGTCAAGAAGTTTCATATTCAATCTGATAAAGAATCAAAACTTTCTAGTGCAAACACACTATCAACATTACCAACAGCAATATCTCCATCCAACAGCATGTGCAAAACAGATCTAAGTGCAACTGTGTCCAAATTTAAACCGAATAATGATTTTGCTTCATTTTCAAATTTAAAATCACTTCCAGAGGCATCAAATTTGAAACCTACATTAACTGGTTTGTCGACCGATATTCAAAAGTCCGCCAACAAATCTTTTGCTATACCAGCTCAGACTTCTCTTATGGATGGTAAAGAATCAAAAACTACCTCAATGAAGCACTTGCATACTACTTCCAAAGTAAGTAGTCCTGTTGTCGGAAAACCAGATATTAAGTTTCATTCGTCACAGCCTTCACAATCTAATATACCAGGTCCATTAATTCAAGGAACGGATATAACATTGAGTACAACTCTCCCTTCGTATATTGTTTCAACGTCTAAAACGAAAATAGGTTCAACATTGACATCAACTACACCGGCAATCACGGCAAAAACTCAAACACAAACAGCATCAGTTATTCCTAGTACTACAAGTAAATCCGCAAGAACATCATCATCGGGTGGAGATTTATGTGCACCTACATCGGCTGCAAACATTGCTAAACAAGCCAAATTTACTAATCAAACAAAACCGAAATCAGAATCGATAAATAAAGATAGAAGAGCTTAAAACTTTACAACTATACGAGAACCTTATTCTAACAATTTTGACCATTGTTGTCACATTTTTCTTTCTATCAGAATCAGTTACTCTTTTAATTTTTAATGCGTTTCCTTGATATACTTATATTCCTATAGGTATATCAATATTCCAACTATACCTCAAAAAAAATGTTTGTAGTTCAAAATAATATTTATATGACAATCTAGTGCAATTCATCTTTTTTATGAATGTTGTTTTGTTATTTATTTCTTACTTATATATAGGTATATGTTGATAAAATAGTAGAAAGTAATATATTCTTTACAGAATATAATTTGCTCAGTACCTACATTGACTAAGGAATTGACTCAAGAAATATACCTACCTATACATACCTTTAGTAGAACTACAATCAAGCAGACGTGAAATTTTTTATATTTACTATATTATAATTTACAAAATAATCTTTTAAAGTTTATTCTTTTTATTAAGTTTAAGTTCTTTTATGATGCTTAGTGGTGCTAATAAATACTGAAAATATTTTTCATAGACAATATTATGATATTTTCAACATTTTCGATAAAATTTTGAGATGATAAAAATTTCATTAAAAGTCAATTTATAAAATTTAATTTTTAATTGATAAAATCAATTAAACCGTTTAATTATATTATCTCTACCTATTCTGTCTATACTAATAATTTTATTGAGGTCGAGAGAAAATTCTTAATTACAGGGTAGTAAAAAATAATATAAAATCGTTTTATATAGATCTTAGAGAATAGATAAATTTATTTCTTATTAAAAAAATAAAAGAATTTCAAAAAATTCTCTTATTCGGTAGGATAAAAAATTGTAAGAAATTTGTGTTTACTTATTTTATCCTGATTTAAATGTCTGGGAACTTTGTATTTACCATATACCTATCAATGGTTATTACATTATTTTTATGAAGTCGAACTCAAGTAAATTACGATCCTACAGCTATACATTTAATGTTGATATTTTGATATATTTACGATATTTATAAAATAAAATTAAAATTGACAATGCCACGTGCTAATTGAATTGAAATTAATATTTTAACACCAATAGCCTGATCAAACGGCGTTAAATGTGTACATTTTTCAACGTTGTAGTTCGCGCGGAAACGCTTATTTTTTATCATTTCTAATATAGTTTTAAAAAACCAAATTTAATATTAATTAAGAAAATAAATATAAATCTATACAGTAAGATGATTTTGATGTAGACTGACAGATCGTATGCTCAAACAAGATTATTTAAATAGTACATTAAAAAAATTAAGTTAATTGGTATGTTGTTATTATTTTGAAAAAATTAAAATGCCAAAAACATTCATTAAAATATGAAAAAAATCATAATTGTGAAATTTTTGGGGACATAGAAAAGCAATAATATATAATTGTAATTTTTTTTAAGTTTCTTATGCGTTCACTACAAGTACATTCAAATTATCATAATAAACAGGGGCTGCAAAAATTCTAATGGTTTATCTTCGATTTGATTTCTTCATGTTAGAACAATTACTCTGTGAAATGAAAGACATGAAGCATAAATATACTATATATTTTTTCAAAATTTTATGGCAAAATTAAAAAAAATAGCCTATCAATTTACTAGTACCTGACAAAGCGATTGAGTTTAACTTACATCTTTCATCAACATATAAAAAAACGTACGAGACATATGAAACAAATGAAAGAAATAAAGAATCAAGAATTCCGTAATCTCGTAAAGTGAAAATTGTACACTATCCTATCTGTTCTCTGTGGCTATATCTTAATTCTGGCATAAAAAATAATAAATAAATTCTCGACACCTTGTTTTTGAATATGTTACTGGTTGTGTTTGAAAATTCACACGGCTGATGAACTGTTTGTTACCCTTATTGCTATTTAGTATAGTGCATTGCTCAAATAACTTGTACTACTTAAAAGTATTTACGTCCAAATTAATGAATGTTCGACAATGTCCTCTACGGATGTTTAACAATAAGGATCAAAATGTTTTAGTCTCTTCAAATTAACAATTTATATGAAACAGGATATAATGCGGTTTGAACTACGTGTTTATTCCGTACTACTAAATTTAAATAATAGAAATGAGTTACTCACATTTGAAAATAAAATACGGTATAGGTACTACAAGGTACTCTTACAAATATATATCCTCCTCCTCCTTCTCCTCCTCACGACATAATCCACACATAACGTTATGTAGTATTTTGGATGTTATTTAAAAGATCTTAAGTAATTCAATATTTGACTCTTTAATTGAGAATTTTTTTTAAGCTATTTTTTTCTGTACTTCTCTTAAATTTTTAATCATATTTTTAAAACAATATTAACAGTAATTTTTAACGTTAACTCAATCTACAATACTATTTTATATTAGTTTTATTCTCAGATCAAAAAAATTAAAATGGGTGCACCGATTTAATTTCATTATAAAAAATTACGTAGAAGCGTCTGTCTATGAATGACTGAAAAAACACTAAACGGAAGTTCGTGCGGGTTCCTTTAATAACCAAAATGATTCATGATTTATAAACTCATGCATATGCTCATAAATAAATTTAAGCGCAAATCTCGCTAAAATAATCTAATGGTGCACATATTCAAAAACATTTTCAAGCTTCACTCGATATTGCTGTTTTATTGATGTGAGATTTTTATATATCTCATGTATTATTTTTATTTGTATATTAATTAAGTTCCACATATATTTAAAGTGTTATTAAAACTTAGACAACTATAAAATAACTTTTTTCTGATATGTACAAATACTTTAAGTTTCTTCATTGTCGTATAAAATAATGTTTAGATTAAAACGACACGTTATAATTTATAATATATAGATTTTAATTTATTTCGTTAATATTTGTATATTATTTATTGAAAATATGACTATTCAATTTTATTAGTAGAATAGGTAGAGATCTAAATGTAGTTTCATAAATAAAGACTTGTATAAATACTTAATGTAATGCAAAGCTTATTTATTTTAATAGAAAAATATCTCACAGTTTAACAGTAACAGTCTACTGTTTTAAGGTCTATACACAAATATTTTAATAATAAAAAATTGTGAAGCAGGTTTTTAATTAAAACTGAATAGGCTTCGGAGAAAAAATAAATTAATTAAATATAATTCAAATCAAAAGATTATATTAAGTAGGTACGTAGGTACCCTATGTATTGTTATATCTAATCTGATTAGAACCTAGCAGTGTCGTTTAGAGATTTATCAATTTTTAGAGTAATAGCATTTAAGATGAAGACTTAATATTCCTCCTAATTTTCTTTTTTGGATGCATTTATTTTGATAATTGTCGATTTTACCCTAAAATGATGTTATACCTTTTACAAATATATTTAATTATTAAGCCCGTTTTGTTGTCAGTGAAAATACCAATATAGATATAACTGTTTTACCTGTAATAGCTAGTGTACGTGGCAGGATAGTGGGATTGAAAAGATAATTAGGTGCCAAAATAGATATTGGAAACTTTCAAGTATGGAAAAATTAGGTTAACTAGTGCCACAGGGCTGTATTAATGCGAATCCCATGTAACGCAATTATCAAACAAATAATCAGTACAGACAGTTGTATTTCGATGAAAATTTAGAGCCTAAGTAAATAGAAATTGTTGTTAAATCTTGATGTATTTTAGAGAATTATTGATAAAATCGATGTTACATAGATGTTTATTGTAAATATAGCTATATCGATGCATGAAGTTTGAATGTTATAGAAGGCTGTATTTTTGGGTGATATTTTGGAATTGGGAGTCATCATATCTTTGATAACGTTATTGAAATGGGATATCGAATGTGAAAAGGGCAGAAATTGTAAAGATGTGATAACTAAGTAATTTAGTTTTAGTGTTGTTGTGCTATTATAATAAAATATGTTCAGATGTGGTTTATTGTTGTTTTGTTTATCCCTATAACTGTCACAAATAGAGTGACTATATTTGAAAAGCATTATTTCTAAAGCAAACGCTATACGTGATACTATAGAAGCAAATTCTCTGAAATCAAGGACACACCAATGACACCTTATCGTAACAACAGTTAGATACACGACTAACATGAGTTATTAGCTTTCAATTAAATCGGTGAGCAAGGCTTTTAGCGTGGTATGTGACGTCGAACTTTCTTTAACTGCCTTTATTTTACCATTCGTGTCGGTTCGCTGTACGGAACGCACGCTTGTTGCGAGCGCTCTGGTACCAGCCCATTTTAGCGGCATACCGTCGTCGCCATAAGTCAACCGTGAATTTGTTTTTTCACACTGTAATATCATCACTTCACAATTTATTTGGTATATTATTAGAACAGTGAACTAGTGACAGCAATAACGAATTACCACACCCCAGTGAAATAACATTCTGAGTAACAATGTTCTGTTATATTTGTTTAAAGCTTGGAGAAATGTACCCGTGTTGAAATTGCCATCGCTACAAAATCGCATCATATACAAAGGTTTGTTCATTTAATTAGTATAATACAAAGAAAAGACTATCTTACGGGAAGAACGAGATGATATAGTATTGTATAAAACATGATTGAGATAAGTATAATGCAAGGGATTTTTGCTAAACGTTAAGTTTTAAAAGATAAGAATCGAATGATCTGTCACAGTTGTCATAAGTTTAGTATATTTATCTGAGATGGTGATACGGAAATTTCATACATTTTGACTACATTAATGTATTACCTAGAACAATGTAAGGTAAACATTCATTGATATGTGTAAAACGTAAATAGGATATTATATCATTTCTATTATGAGTAATAAATCTGAATTTTTGGTGGTGGAATATTTTGACGTGGACCCTGGCGGAAACGCGTTGATGTCTAATACTGTGGGACATGATTAAGGGGATCCTCTACGTCTGGAGTAAGGTGAATTTATATATCACTAGCTGTGCCAGTGGCTTCGCCCGCGTGGAAATCAGCGTGTGACAAGTTTTTTCAAGAATTCAATTTTTAAACATAAAAGTAGTTATTGTGAATTAACCATAAGACATAGAGACTTGCTGTGGCGGATTTTTTAAACAGTTTTATTAATTTACAATTCTTTACTACATTAGTTTAGCGTATCTATGCTGATATACGCAGCGCACGCGACTATAGCTCCCAGCAAGCAAGTTTTTAACAAATGCGCGATTTCTTGAACACAATTTACATAATAGCGATATGTACTATTTACCTAAACCATCCGGATGTATTGCACTATCTTTTAGTGAAAACCGTACAAAAATCTGTTCAGTAGATTTTGAGAAAATCGATTACATACAGACAGACAGCTTTTTGAGACTTTGTTTTATTATAAGTATAGATTAAGCAATATTGATAGTGTTCATACAAATCAAGCACTTAAATATTTATGTTTTATTAGACGTGTAATAAATATTGTACTCATTTTACGTGCACAAAGACCTCCAATTTTAATTGTGGAGTCTCTTATAATCTAAATTAGATAACTCATATTTTTAAAATATAAAGATTATTTTTCCAAGTATATAATACTGACTTGATATGTTAGTCATAATAACCTTGTAGATATGTCTTAACCTTTCTGTCTTCGTACGGAAGAAAAGTAACTGTCAACTGCGTTATTAAAAAGAACCATCGAAGTTTGGTCATCCGTTCATTTAATGAATTATTTTATGATTATAACTATATAATCTATGAAATGTTTCTCTATATGCTAATTCTTTAATTTTTAGAACAAGAGTTATACTTTTTATTCTCTCTCTATGAGTAAAATAATTCAGCTAGGCTATATCGCGGCAATAATCAAATACATAAAGATTTTATCTGTCTTTATATAAATACATTTTCATTACAAAAAACCAAGAACCGGTCAACTATTTTTCTTTGAATACAGTAAGAACTAAGAACCCTTCCAGTTGACCGTGGAATCATTAGAATGGCAATAATATTATTTAATGAATCCTCGTTTGAAACCTTACTCATATACAAGTTTTCTATGCAATCGTGTGAACAGAAACTGCCATATCTCGCTTGTCAGCTCACTTTCCATCCATTCATGGCATCTTCAGGTTTTTCAAGCGATTTCTTTCGGCCTTTTTAAGAGACTAGTCGTTTATGTTGATCTATTACTAGCTTTCTTATTGAGTTTATGGATTTCTTTCACTTACAACTTATATTAATTAACAACCACAATATGTGTGCATGTTTTATAAATATACAAAATAATAACTTATTTTGAACATCAAAGTGTCATTTACCTACTTTAAAAACAGTGCCGATGCAAAGTTGATAAAATCAAGTAAATGGTGATCTGTTATTTTGTATGAATGACTGTCCTAGCAAAGCTTTTTGTGTTACGATTGATTAAAATAATAACAATCATCTTTTCGATTGATTCGATTTTATATATGATAAATTATTTGAATGATATCCCACAAAATACACGATAGATAAAAACAAAAAGTGTGAATTGTCAAAAATAGTATTTTGAGTTCTTAAAATCTTATCTTAAAAAATTTAGGAAATATTTAAAGTATATTTAAATTATTTTTTGCGTACAGTAAACAAGAAAGATACGAAAAATTCAAATTAAAAACCAGTTTTGTCATACCGTTAAATATAAACTTTGCTGAACAAAAAGGTCTATACCTACTTTATTTCAAAAAATGAATAATTTTTTTGTATCAACATTTTGTTGTCTGCACTGTATACACGTAAATATAAGTAAAGTGGAAGGACGATTCAAATTTCTATAACCTGTCGCAAATTATTGTACTTCTTTTTTCTGTGTAAAATGGCCTATGTTTGCTTCAATATATATAGCTATGTCACTCTTTTAGTGTTTATTCTTATACATCAAATGTTTTAAATACATTTTAAATTGAGTATATCTAAATCTTTGAAAGCATAACCGATATCGTGAGTCTAATTATGAAACATTTGTTAACATTTAAGTGGGTTTATTTCGTAAAGGAAGTTAGAAACGTTATTTATTAAATAACTGTTCATAACGGACGCAAAATGATTTCACATATTAAGGTTGTAATTTAACGCAACATTTTTTTCCTGTATTTAAACTATCCTGTATTGCGATGTAACTCTTATGTTAGACATTCTTCCACTTAACGTTGCTTGTACTACGTATTTTAAAATTTCCATAGATTGAAATAGATAGATATTTTCTTGAAAGCAAACACGTAACCTGTAAATTTTTAGATAAACATACCAGAGCAAAGTTTATGCATCTTGGTTGAAGCAAATACAAATTTACATTTTACCAGATGATACATCATTTCCAACGCGACTGTTATAAAAAACTATTGAAAAAAGGTTATCAAATTAAGCGATAATAACTTGTTTTCCAAGAAAGGTCCCGAACATGTTTTAACCAAGTTATATTGAATTTATATTGTTCCTGTTGTGCGTTTCTAAGTTATAAAAATATTTTATAAGTTTCAAAAAGTGTAAAATTAAGTAAACTGCATTAACTTGATTATTATGATCATGATTAGATATTAATTTAATCTTAAATTTTTAATAAAAATATTGTTACAAATATTTACCCGCCGAGTGTTATCCAGCTGAGTAGAATAGACCACCCTCATTTCTTACCGAGGTGTCGTAGAAGGCGACTAAGGTAAGTTGACGTCAGGCAGACGGGCGGTGGTAAAATATCTAGCCAAAACATGTAACGATATTATTAAAACATGCTGTGGCGACCCCACTCAGAGTGGGATAAGGACAGGAGAATTATAGATGTTATAAATATTTACAATATTATAATCATTATTAAAAAAATATTGCTAATGCTTGACGCACACTAGTATAGGCAAAAAAATAATGCCCGAGAAAAGCTAAAACTGTGGAACAAGATAAATACATAATAAATAACATCCAACTTCTTCATGCTAATTTACTGCATTGTTGTTTAGGCTTTGAACGAATTCAGGTCTCTCTTTTTCCACTCTACAGTGGCCGCGGTTTCGATGCTACCGGAAGCCAATATTTTCTAATCCAGATTTGTTGGTTCTTTGAATGTGGATGTATGTATTTAAAACTATGTATATTTCTATTTACCAGTTCTCGTTCACCCATAACACAACTATTAAATTACTTGCTTTGGGGACGGACAACCGTGTATGTAATTTTATATATATATATTTATCTATACTATTATTTCAAAAGTCAATTCTATGATAATACACGATGGGAAGGCTACAACACATTAAGTACGTTACATATACATAACATATAGTACATACACATTCAAGACGTTAAGTTACATAAAGTAATTTAACGTCTTGAATATTGAAATTTCAGTCTAGTTAAAGTAGACTTAGAAATACCATATACATAAAGCCATTCGAATTGAGATCATATTGGGTGCTCGATAGTTCAGTTATGTAAAGCGGTTGTGTCACATTGTTGTACCGAGTTGCAATACAGACTCCTGGTGGTGGTTCGGGGACTTACACACGTATCTATGAATAGCATCACAGGCTTGCGGGGCGCAGACTCGGAGGTCGAACGCGGTTAATTGGCGACGAGTCGCCGAAGCCGGTTTGTCCACCGATTATTTTAAGGTATTTCTGGCTAAACGGGCCTTGTATATCGTTTCAGGTTTGTGTGCCGGATTTGACTATTACAAATCCAAAGCGCATAATATTCTAACAGCATTTTATAATGAAATCTAGATTTTGAATAAAAAGTTATCACCTAATCGAAATATTGCTCTATCGAGATTATCATCAAATACTTTTACTGATACTTCAATATTTATTTATTAAAGTATTGAGAAATGTATATTAAATATGATTTTTTATGTATTTTTATAAATACAAGAAAATATTATTTTAAAGACATGGGTCTTTGATATAGCTTAAGTAAAAACTTTGACATCAACATAATTATATAAATAAACATAACATACTCGGCCATGCGTTGCTGAGTCTTTTTCGCTTTACACTCTTCTTATATTTTGGAACGCGTTATTTTGAATTTTGTGTTAACTTCTAATTAGCTACTCTTTTAGATTATATGGCGTAAAGTATCATAACATAAAGCATGAAATGCTTAAAGTAACTAACATATTTAAGTCGATAAAGACTGTACTCGTCTTAATAGCTTTCCAAATACCGAAATACTGAAGGTATAATAAGTTATCCTTTTCAAATTCAAACTCAAAATATTCTTTATTCAAGTAAACTTGTAAACAAGTGCTTTTGAATCGTCAACTTTATTGCTGGTTCGGAAAGCTGTTCCTACCGACAAGAACCAGCAAGAAACTCGGCGGTTGCTCTTTTTAAAATATAAATCTTAGAACTAGTTACATTTATTTATTACTGTCTTGTACAGGGTAGAAGTGCACCTATATCCACACATCCTTATCATCTAAGTAATCTTCAACAGTATAGTAAGCTTTCTGTATCAGCCTCTTTTTAACAGTGTTTTTAAACTGCTGTAATGGCATGACCAAAATTGATCAAAATTGACCTTAAGAATGGATATATGTCATGTAGAACCTTTTGCAGCCCTATAAATATTTTTTGATAAAAGCTCTCAGGGGGGTTGGTTTTTTCCGTAACTTTAAGATGTTTTTGACATATTTCAACTAATTTAGACAAGACCTTCACAAATTATACACATAATCGTTTGTCGGATATCACTCTGTCTTTTCGTAAAAACCTCTTGAAATCAGTAGTTTTGAGTTTATCGTGCACAGACAGACGTAGCACAGGATTATAATATGTAAGGAAGAAAATGTGTAATTCAAAACCGTCGGGCTATACCTTAGTTTTGAACGCGGATATTATGAATCCTTATAAAGGTGTACCTCCCTAAAAGTTTTGTTTGTTGTTTCCTAGCATTATTGATCGTTTCTTTCTGTATGGTAACACTCGCTAAAAAGATATTACAACCAAAATTTAAGCGTTACTTTTCAAAATTTAATAAATTTTTGCTGTTTCATTTACTTACATACAAAACTGGAATTAATATACAAATTTAATTTTTTTTACGCGTTTATTTACTACAGTATAGTTACTGTCAGAATGTTTGTTTAGCTCTTTTGTTGTTTTATAAATTAGGTATAAATAATAAAGGTATAGGTAATAAAAAGGAGATTTTTTTACTTATTATCAAGAAGATTTATTTCTTACTTCGACGTTTTTTGACAATTACCTAAAATCACAGTCACGGTATCCTTAAGACACCGACAACAGACAACTGGCACCTGTTTTACATTTTGTATTTGTATAGCGTGAACTTTAATAAATAAAATGGGTGTGTATCAGTAGTACCTTCAGTGTACTTATTAAAGAAATAAAAACGTCTTGTTCGTATATAATTTATAATAATAATTACCTGTTATATAGAGATTTTAGTGTTGCCCGAGGCCATTGCTCTTTGTTAGACATAGACTGAGAGAAAAAAAACGGGGAACAGTTGTTGTCGACGGGGGCGAGAGGGGTTCACGGTTGAGCGGCCCCGCCACCTGCGCTCGCAGTGGACTCCCTCTGAGCCTCTGACTGCAGCGATATCGCACTGTTTAATGGTACCTTAGTTAATTAATTAGAACTTCATGACTCCCACGCTCCTTCTGAATCTCTAATAAATAAATTAAATGTACAATAAATAAATGGAACAGTTACACACACGGTCGTCCAACCATTTTAAACACAACATTCTATCAATGTCTTTATTGTACACACAACAAAATACAGGTATTAATAAATTGGAACAAATATTACTAATAAGGCGGCCCTATCGGTAACCAGCGAAGTCTTCCAGGCAGCCTAAAGGCGTTACAGGGCTCTTTAATAAAATAATTGGTAGGAAAGTGTAACTGTACTTGTACTTGTGTTACCGATCTCAATTAATTGGTAAATATATACATGTTACAATTTTTAAATTATATATTATATAACATACGGATATAGTCTAATCATCAACTTAAGTGTGTTTTTGAAAGCATTTTATGTTTCACGTTGTGATCCTTTATACCATATAGTTTAAATGGATATAGTAGAAGTTTCAAAATTTATAATAAGTGCTAAAATATTTGGAAAACGAAATTGAAAAGTAAGACGCTTGGCTGAATCTGTTGGTAAAAATAGAAATATACTATATTTATGATCCATATCTCTATCCATCTATCCATGTCCATTTAGCTACGAACCTATATACCTATGTGGATTTTAAATTTATAACCTTTCTCTGGACCTAGGATATCCAGAACAACTTAACTGAAACTATTACTGAACTGGAACTGGATTAAAATATATATATATATATATATATTTTAATCTATATATTTTAGTGTATATATATATATATATATATACTGATAGAAATCTGCTGACAGTTTATCTCAGAGTTTAATTGTACGAAACTCATCCCACAAAATTTCAATGCATCCATTCTGAAAGAAAATTAAAAAATAGAATCCTGAAAAAGCATTGCACTTTTTTTGTTATGAAGAGTCTTAAATGTTTTATGTAACCTACTGTAATGTCTGTGGCCAATTATTTTGAGCTTAACGAAAATATAACTTTGTTTTCTGTTTTGCATTGTGACGTATCTTTTTCAAAACGAATAAATTTCTTTTATATTCCTTAGTAATTAAAAAAAGTATATTCGTCGTTTAATCAATTAGCAGTAAGACTGCCACTTGTCAAAATGACAACATTTACAGAATTCTTGTAGGTTTGTTTTTTACCTAAGCGAAACTGATTAATTAAATGATTACAATTTTTTAACATCGTATCTCAGATGTAATCATCATAGCTATAACCATTTCCCATATGAATTTTCTTCATAAATATACATAAAGAAAATAACATTTAGTTCATATTTTTATTTAGTAACATCATTTTACCTGTTGCAAAAGTAATTTTAAATTTATTAATATCAATGCTAATTTCGCTGCACTAATTAAAGAATTAAAGAAGGTAAACGTTTACATATAATATTTTTAGTTGCTATTTGTTATACTGAGTATTTATGTTTCCTTTTTTACATATGATTTGCAATATTTTAAATACAATTGAAAATTTGACTGGTTTTCAGAGTCATATTTTAAATTTAAGGTTTTCAATTTTACACTTTACAGTCCTTTATGTGATATTTATCTCGAAGCATATGGTGAAAATGGCAATTTGTATTTTAATGAGATTCTTTACCGAGTATTCGAATGAATGTAATCGACCTAGAAAGAAGCAAATAGCGATCGACTTAATCGTCTTAAAAATGGTGAGGCCAGACATACTACGTGGTATTTATGTTAACATAAAGATTATTACCATAATAGTGAACGTTATTTTTTTGTTAAGAAATTAAGTTTACGACGAAAATTTCTTTTTAAAAAAGAAAATCTATGAACATATAAAACTGGTCTCTGAGAATATATATAAATGTGCAATAGCAATTATAACATATACAAATGTAGATTAAAAAAAGATATATATACAAATTTATCTATATAGATATCTAATTTTAGACTCTTTCTCACTCTCACTCACTCAATTATTTCATTCGTGAATTTTGTCTGTAACACTTATTCTCTGATCTGTTATATTTAAAACTACTAGTACTTACAGTTTAATGAGTAAAAAAAAAGGTAGGTAATCAACATATAGTTTTATTAAACAGCCAATAACATCAATCCAATATTTTATAATACATTAAAAATATGTTAATCTAAACTAATATTATAAAGAGGAAAGATTTGTATGTATGTATGTACTTATGTTTAGTTCACGCAAAAACTTCTGGACCGATTTCAAAAATTCTTTCACTATTGGAAAGAGCATCATAGACTATATTACATTACAAAAAAATAGGGATCCATACTAAAAAGGTAATAAGGTGTGAAAATATTACTCATAAATATCTCTCATCGCCTGCGCTGTGAAAACCATTGATGATAGATTAAAAAAATGATCTGCAGTATTATAGAACATATCAATATCTAAAAAAAGTCCGCAATACCATATATCTAACTATTATAGTTATGTCAATATAACTACTTTTTAACAATGTAAAAGTTTACAAAATTGCCAACGACAATCAAACCATATTATTTATATCCTCGTATTTAATCCTTATCCTATCAAATTAAATTGTTTTAAAAACTGTTTCGAAACCTGTAAATATTTTTTAAATTATTAAAATCAGACATTCCAATAAAAAGATACAACGAATTTAAAAATGACAATCTAAAGAAAATAATGCCATAACAAATTCATTGTAGCGACCATTATAACAGGGCCTGCGACTGGAGGGTTAGCTCTTATAAAAAGAATACCAATGATACCCACGGATATAACTATACCTTTTTTAAGAATTCAATTTCCAGTTAAAACTTCCTTTACCTTAACCACTAATAAGTCCCAGGGCCAAACTTTTAATTTACAAAAATAAATCTATAGTCCGACTTAGTAGATTTTCTACTACTACGAGATCGGTATGTACACAGGTGTACCCGCGGGCATTGCTAGTTTTATATATGTTAATTCGAACAATCTTATAAATGGCTTATTAGTGATTCTTATAAATCAGGTTCCAGGTAAAAAATATCAATACATGTCTAACAACAATCCCTTCTTGGGTAGTAAAAGTAATGGCAGTTTACTATCCCACTGCTGGGCAAATTCCTCTTCTCTCCGTTTTTCGAGAGAAGGATTGGAGAAACTACGCTACCAAGTGACTACAATGCGGATTGGTAAGTATATCTCTAGAATTCTCCAGAGATATGCAAGTTTCCTCTGCAAGCTTTCCTTCACCGAAAAGCGTCTGATAAATTGCAATTATCAATTGACACAAAAGTTTTACCAGAAAAACGTCATTGGTGCACGGTCTCACCGCTGAGTTATCAAACATTATATTTACATTATTCTAGTCCTAAGTGCATATCTATTTCCGGGTGAATTCGTGGGCATCTTGTAGTATGAAACAATTGTTGAGTAATTTCAATTGAATTACTCCCACGCTTTGTTTGGGAGTACTCGCTGATTTCCGACTAGAATGTTACGTAGAACAAATATTGTGTCAAGTGTAGTGCTGTAGGTAGTCATATCTAAGCTTTCACTTTCATGATTTTGTCATACATTTGAATTCATAATTAATGTACGCACGTGAACTTGTTCGACGATCTTCGGATATTGATATGCGTAGCGTTATTGACACGACTAGGAAGTTCATAGTGAGTAACCATGTGGAACTGTATAACGTTTTTTTAATATTATTAGTTAATGAAGTCAGCTTTCTAAAAGTAATCTCAAAGCTTCTTTACAAAGCAAGTTAATTTATAACAAGGATCAAAAAATATTATGATTTAATAATATAAGTTTATCAATTGCATTATTATTTTACCTCGCAATAAGTGTATAAGTACAATTAGTAAAGTTTGTATATAGTGAGTACAATCTGTGTGTCTGTTAGTATAGTAATTAAGTAACAATAACTACATGTCTGTATTTTGTAAAATACTGAATTATATAATAAAATAAGGTTATCCGAATGGTAATATACATGAATACCCTTAATTAAAGAATCTTAAGAGAGTTCGACTTTTAGAACACAATATTGTCAAGTTCAGATAATTCTAGTACAAAATTAAAATATGGAATTTTAACCTAATATATTATTATTCTAACCTTGTAAACGAATTATAACCTTGTAAATAAAACGTTGGTGCAATGTGTCAATGAATGTGAGGGACGTATAGAATCGAGTTTAGCCAGGAGGCTGCGCAGACACAGAGCGAGTTCATTGTACCGCGCAGAGGAGTTGCGTCCTGCACTATTGCCTTCCCCTCTTGTGCCCCACCCCCGATCCATGACCTAAGAATTATACACTAGCAACAATTACAAAATTTGCATTAATCATTACACGATACATGGCTATATTATGTAATACAATTAATTACGCGCTGAAATATTTAATAGACATTATCTAACTTTTATATTGACCGACTTAATTATGCAATAATTGTTTTAATCTTCATTTGATTTTTAAGTTCAGGTATAAACTGCTAAATTTTGAAATCAATATTTGTTTTATATTCTTCTTATATACCTTGTTTACATTAACAAAATTAAAGTTTATTTTTATAAGAATTTAATATTACGATTTATGGGAAAGGCGCTGTATACCGAGATACAGGGAAACCTAGTTCGGTTACAGAGGTCTAAAATATAAAGACAAAATTGTAAAGATATTAATATATTTGTGGAAGAATGTTTTTTGTATATTAAAGTTATTATTATTTTCAAATTCAAATTATTCTTTATACAATTAAAATTCATATTATGCTTTTTACAAGCATTTTTGAATTGAAATTGTAATTTCACAATGAAGCTACCGGTGGTTTGTAAAAGTGAAACGTTCTGTTACCGAGAAGAACCGGATTGAAATCGGCGGCCACTCTTTCCAAAAATAAATATTGAAATAATATGTAATTATTCAACTAATTAAAAATTAAGTACAAGAAAATATAGAGCTGTATGTTATGTGTACAGTAAAATTTTCTTAGGATAAGAGGTCAATGGTCTGAAAACTACAAATGCTTAGATGATAGGCATAAATGTTTTACTAATAATAATATTCGAAGACCATGATCTTGTCTAGTGTACTTACTCGTTTTTCTTTGTATAGCTTAAATGAAGAAAACTAATGAATCTACTAATATCATTGCTTAGAAACATCAAATGCAAATATAATATATTCACTTATGATAATACAGTGTTGAATATATCATTAAACATATATCAAACGACAATGTGTAAATTATGTATGAAATTGTTACGTGACGTAATAGAGAGGTTTGTTAAGATTATAATGCTTGTATTTAAGTTAAGGTAATAAAATATAATTATTGTGGGGCATAAACTGGTTAAATTTTTATTGAAATTAATACACCTTTACAACCACTTGGCAAAAAGTATTTGCCTATGATGTTTGTGTTTTATAAAAACGAATGTCGTATTATGACATCAAAGGTATTGCTATTGTTGATGTCTCTAATTCGTTCAACGACGTTCTAAAAAAAAACTATTTTTGTTAATTTCGCATCTCTAACAATAATAAACTAGTGTTGCTGAAATTTCCTCTAGAGGTATTTTTTAAATATATATGTTATAAATATATATGACGAAAATATAACAAAAAATATATATTTTCGTCACTCACCCTTATTTTGACAATAAATAGTAAATATATAATTTTGTAAATATAATAAAAGAGTATATTCGTTTTGTATTATAATATACGTAGATATTTAGATTGAAATCAAAATAATTTTAATTTATTATTTCTTTTTTTTCTTATAAAAAAAGCTTGAAGGTGACGAGAATTGAAATTAAGAAAAGCAAATATTCGCCTTTTTAAGAGACACGAAGACTCAAAACTGAAAAATCGTGACCTCCGTGTTAATGCCATCAATATTAAAAGGGCATGCGGTGGCCTAGAGAAATAGCATACAAAGGTTTGCACTTAAATTGTATTTATTAGGTAGATGCAAAATACAATGGGAGTTTTAAATCATCATCGAAGAGGCCTTTTGCGCAAGGATGATTAGATATGTCTGCCGAGATAAGTGAGTCGATTTGGAACGAGATAAGAACAAACCAATTTTTTACAATTGTTTCGACCTCCTAAGGTCATACATAAGAAGGCAATTATTTAGGACTAATCTAAAGTAAATAATTCTAGACGTGTGAACTCATTTTTATATTTTTTATGTTAGGATATACATCCATAAATAAACCTAGAGGATATACTTACACAAAATTATTATGCTATAATCCGCGAAAAACCTTTAAATTTATTTTAATAAATTTTATCGTGGAATATAGCAAAACAATTTTATTATTATTTTTGCATTATGGATCTCCGTAAAATTAACGCCTAATTCTATAAATAATATACTTACACCATTAAATAATATTGAATATAATTTGTGGGCCACCTGTTAATTGCGTAATAAGTTAATGTATTTTTGAACAATGTGTTTATCATAAATTTATGATTACCTATTAATAATTATAGCTAATATAAGCTATATTTCATAATTTAGTGCGTGATAGGTTTGCTCTATAATTAATAATAAATTCAACTTAATAGGTAGTTGTATATATTTATTATCTAACACAATCTATAGAATTAGGCGTTACTTTGCAGTAACGCCTAATAGAAAAGAAATGATGATATTATCATTATTTTTTTCAATCCAAATTTAAAAAAAAAAATTCCATAAAATACTGTAAAACGAAATAATGCTTTTCACAAGTAATAGGCGTGCTAGCTTTTTCGAAATAGATTCTATAAAACTTCATCAAAATTTCCAGGAACCAAATTTAGGAATAAATTTGTATTAATATATTCTAAATTCTTGTACAGCTGTGTAACGGTACCAGATGTATTTCAAGATTATAGATTATATTAATATTGTTATTTCTTTAATCTAATATTATTGTTCATTAAGATTTTTATAACAATCCTGCTAAATGTGTTTTCCGTGAAATAGTTTTAATCGTACCACTAAGTTAACTTACGTCTTTTTATTTCCTTAGTGATTTCTATGTACATGATAAAATAGTCACAAGATTCTGAAAAAGTTTAGAAATATTCATAATATAATAAAAATACATAGATTAATGTCCATGACAGGGAATATCGTAACAGACGAAATTCAATGGCTTCCGTTAGAGATTAATTCCGGATATGACGTTCGGGCGTTTTGATATTGTATTACAGCGAACTCATTACAACGCAAATGGTAATTAGTTTGTTAATATATAATTTTATAAACTACATTTAATTATCATTATTATAGTGCGTGATTTAACATTTACAGTTAATCGATTAACCGCGCGAGAATCATCTTGGTTTCGAAATAAACATTTATGCAGATTAATTGGCATGGCACAAGATAATAAATAGTATATATCTTGTACACTTACTCTTCGGTTTTGATTGTTTTTACTGTTGTCTGTGACAAATGTTCATGCACCTAGTCATCGCAGAGTTATTATGAGTGAGAGTTTCTCAACAAATAAATAGGGAAGAGATAATATTCAAATACCTTATACAGTTATATCTTTGTCTAATCACACAAACATAAATTATTTTTTTATTTTATTTTAACTCATTTTTACTAAATCAAATATTAACAAATATTAAATTTTAATTATTTTTATTGTAATGAATGGAAAAACATGTGAACCCACATCAGAAAATAGCATGGAAATATTTTGTCCTTTATTTATATGGTTTTTCACGTTTTTATATTATTATTTTGTTATTTGAATACATGGTATTGTATTATTCTATACCCTTAAAACCTTATCTAATGCGAGGTTTCCTTTGAATCATTATTACGAGACGTATACATATATAAATATCTATATGATATATGGTTGTTAGGTGTGGTAACATGTCTAAATTGCCAATGTCATTATTGTAGTTTTATGCTACCTGCGTGACTACTTCCAATACATAACTATCAACTGAGGTTAGATCGACATGGAAAACTAATTATCTTAATGAAAACACTTTGTGGACTACACTATATTGGAAAAATATAGCTTCAAAAACGTTTATTAAAATACATTAAATTAAAAACTCATTCCAATAAGTTTATTAAAAATACTAATGGAACCCGTGACTTTGTCCCGCCAACTTACTAAATACCTTTAATAATGCAATATGTATTTTTTTATTACTCTTTCTTGATAGAAAAACTGGAATGATTTCATGTCCAGTGTATAAGACTTAATTTCATCAATATTGGAATCGGCGGATTAGTTGTGAAAGGGTTTGAGACATACAGACGGACGGAAGGTTCGACTGTGGACGGGATGGAGGACTGTAACTGTGTCATATTAGTATGGATTTGATATGAAATATTTAAAAACCTTAAATTTTTACAATAAGCATTCTTTATGTTTTTACACAATTAAAATAGTTTTATGCTAATGTTTTCAGGCCGGCAATGTACGCCATGTCAACGGCGTCAATAACCACGTCTGGTTCGCGCGCAGACCTCACGGCGACCACCGCATCGGCAGAGAGACGGGTGCGCATTGTTCGGCTTTTGCGTCCCCGAAAAGCCACACCAGCCTTTGGCTTTTCACTGCGAGGTGGACGAGAATATGCGACGGGCTTTTTCATTTCAAAAGTCGATCTCAACTCTGAAGCTCATCTTCAGGGTTTAAAGGTAAAAAAGTTTCATTATTAAGAAAATATCTCTGTTTTCTTTCATAAATCATGTGATGTGGTAAATTAGTTGGTAACTAAATGAAAAGATAGCGATTATAAAGTAGTGTAGCAGAAATATGGGAAAATTTTATATTATTTCATGTTTTACAAAATAAAAGATACTATAAAAAGGGTTTAGAAAATAAAGAATAAAAAAAGATAACGAAAGTTCGCTTTTGTGTTGTTTAGTAATATGGAAAATAATTAATAAAACAACAAAAAAAATCAATTTATTTCGATTAATGTATAGAGACCGGCTATACTCGGTTACGGGAACTAAGTTCCCGCCACGAGGACGCCGCATAAAGAGGTCATGAACAAGGGCCCCGTATGGGCTTGAAACTAGGCGGGCTCATCCGATAAAATAAGACGTGATCATACATTAATTATGAATACCACTCACAATAGTTTATGTTCTAAATTTATCTAATCTAATGTTTAGCAATTTGAATTTCAAAACTCTGATTTTTAAAAGAAAAGAGTCTGTGGTGATTGAATGCGATTGATCGAAATGTTTTTTTCAACAAATTGGTTACACATAAGTTTGTGAGTCTCTATGCGATTATGAGATTCTTTCTAACAAAAGGTTTCGCAATGTAGTACTTTGCAAACTATCACTAACAACATTTCTTAAATTTGAAATATTTAGATCCATGTTTTGGTTGCTTGTGCCTATTTCTTAAATCTAATCTTTAAGGTAAAAAATAAACATAATTAAGAAATTTAAAATTAATAATTAGGAAATAAAATTGAAAAAGTAATTTAATTGCAATGGATAAGTGATAGATAAATAGTACGAGACTGCGTTTATAATTTTCTGGCCGTAGAATTTGATTGCTACTACAAAAATTAGTTATTTCGGTGGCAATGAAGTACACGTTCAAATTAAAATTGTGTAATAAAAATTGCCTAATCGACGCTTGGTGGCATTTTTACCACATTGTGTCCAAGATTTTACAATATGTTTTGCTTTGCTCATAAGCAATTGTGCATTGTTCAGCTATTGTGAATTTAGTATTTCCTTTTTTTAGGGCAATTATAATTTAGAGGTGCATTTTAAAATATTATCTTTGATTATTTATGTCACGGCAGTAAAGACTATTCCATTCTTGGTTAAGTTAGTGAAATAGCGCTATGTTACTATCCCACTGTTGGTCAAAAGACCCCCTCTTGCTTTTTGGAGACAAGGATTGTAGCTTAAGACCTACGCTGCTGCAATGTAGATTACACAGATCCCAGGAATTCTGTGTTACAAAAGTGTGTGATAAATTGTAAAGGTTCATGAGACACGTAAGTTTTTTAGTAAAGTAGAGAAGCCCGCTGAAAATGTGCTCTATTGTAACAAAAGGAAAGCAAATAAGACTGTATCTATCTCTCTCTCTCTCTCTCTTTTAATGTGTGATTCGAAAAATATGAGTATATTTTAAATTCACAAAACCACTGTGTCCAACCCGACTCACTAGTTTGCGCAACATCTGAAACTCTTTTACAATTAACTATGATCTACTCTTTGCCAGCTTTATAATTGCTTGCGTCCGAGGCTAAATTGTCGCAAGACACATTCCATAATATACGAGAACTCACAATATAACATATATTTTTAATAAAAGTTTGTCTCCTACATGATTAAGATGAACATTGTTTTACAGATTTTTAAAATATTATTAAAAACTAATATCATTAAAGCAATATCTTATCAAATCAATCTATTGTGTCAAATTGATGTTTCACCATTTTAACCTCATTTTCATTCATTTCCTTAATCGCAATTTAACTTTGTTGCATTATATTTTTTCATTAACGACCATCGGTTACAAATGTTGCTTCGTAAAGTTATTTAAAGCTTCCAATTATTACAAGGATGTGAATCCGATTTTTGTAAAAATAAAAAACTAGGTAATTTTAAAAATTAATATAACTTTTGCGCCTATTATATAACTATGCATTCTAGACTTATTAATATTACTACCAAGATTACTTCCTTCATAAAAACGTAACCAAATTTCACAAGTGCTTATATCCGTTATTATTTAGAAGCACAATAAGTTGTTTTGAGAGACTCACATGAAATCCTGAGAAGATGCGTCTGCTGCGTTCTTTGTAAACAACAAGCGATTTCTTAATTTTAATTTGCGTCGTCGTTTCCTAGACATCAATTTAATTACAACAATAAACATTTGCTAATTAATGAAACTTAAAATAGTCCTAATGACGCTCTTTTCACAATCGCCTTTTTATTATTATTTAGTACAAGTTCATATTAATACCTGTAACGTTTACTACATCGACAAGTTAAGAAACTACAAAATTCACCATAATATTGCCGTGGAATTAAAGATGATTGGTATGTTTTAAATCAATTTATGTACAAATTGTATCAGCCAAAAATTGTTTTTGATTAGTTTACTTATAATAACAACCGTACAGAAGTATTTTATACAAGTATTTTTGTTGATACTTCATAATCGCTAGTAGTTATCTAATAAAATCACCGTTTTTTAAAATTATGGTGTTAAAACTTGGCAATGGCTAAATGGTATTTGTCGACGACACAGTCTTATCGTTTTGTCAAGTTTTGTTTAATTTGATGAATATCGTATGAAAATGTTTTTGAGTTTATACTATTAAATACATTTCTGTTAAACGCTTTTAGAAGAAAGGTAAACGAATATACCTTGATAATAAGAACACTATTATTCTGTATTAATATATGCAAATTGATTCAAAAAATTCTATAATTATAATTGAAAGGAATGTGTTAACGGACTAAGTTATAGAATTCATTTGTGAAATAACACCGTCTACATTCAAAGCCCTTCGTCTATAGATTCCTTAAATTCTCTACTGCACACTTTTAAATATATATGACGGGTATATTATACACTGTAAGTATTGTATAGTATATATATTTATTCTTGTAAAGCACTTAGGAATCAACAGATATATCTTCGTAACTCAAATAGTTTATTGAAAGTAATAAAAGCAAAGTTTATACAAACCTCGATTGTGATTTTATCTTTGTGAGCCTATTGTATAGTTTTTAATGTTTTCACCAGTTGTTCTGAATTCTTTAGTGTTTTTGATGGATTCGTTCATTTAATTATTTCAGTATTAAAATTTGCTTGTCATTATTAACATTTCTAGGTGAATGATTCTAGAGTGTTACATATTAATGTCAGATCTAATGGTTTACTTTTTGCTAAGTTGCTCTTGCAGCTAACGATATTTTATTTATTTTAACTAAAAAGGAAATAGTGCCAGCTTCACCCGAGGTAATGACAGGAAGAAGAGTCTTAGACTGGATAACAGTAATTTCAAGTTTTCTAAAATTATCCCTTTCCGTTGTATGAGTCACTTGAATAATTCTTGTCGATCGCTGACTTTCTACCTTTAGCAAGCTTATGTTTTGACTTGGGTAATGGTTGCTAATATAGAAATGCAATAGTAATGTGGTAATGTCTGGAAAATAAACTTATTTTTTTATTTACAATTTTTTTTTAATTTTCTTACTTTTTTACCAATCTTGTTAGGCATAGATGTCGTCCATGCCATAAGATTTTGTGCCGTATAGATCCAACAATATTTCATCAATATTGGTACAGTGGTTTCTCATTTATAATATTAGCACGGATATACTTTGCACACATATTGCATATCTAATAATATTGTAATCCTTAATGTTAGACATAGTACTCACAGGATCTAAGGAAACTCGTTCAAATTGTCATAATGAGTTAATTTCTACGGATAGGTAAGACCTTCTCTATAATTGGTGGCAGTGGTACGGATATTACAACAGCCACGCTAGTCCGGTGCGGATGGGTTACAAATATATACAAAATTCCGTTTTATGACTTGACTTTCCGTTTATTCGAGTACATGTATTGTTTCTCATGAGATCATATTTGGTGCTTCTTATACACTTTAAAGCATCTTTTATTTTTAGAAAAGTGTAATCCATACTAATATTATAAATGCGAAACTCCGTCTTTTTATCTTTTACGATTTTAAGATAATAATTATAATCCGCTGGACCGATATTGATAAAATTTCTAAAAGCTTATACACCCAGCTAGCATATAGTTTAAAAAAAAATCTGTTCTTTTTCGGCAAAAAGGATGATATGAGCTGAGCTGAGTGAGCTGTGATAGCCCGGCGGTGAGACCGTGCGACTTACTCGAGCGGGGAACGGCTTCAAATGGGTTTTTCTGTTTAAATGTGTCTAATTCCGGAGAAGGAAACCTGCAAATATCTAGAAAATAACCTACCGATCCGCAATTGAGCGGCGTGGTGGATTTGACTTCCAACCTTTCATCCAAAAATAGAGACAAGAGGCCTATGCTAAATAGTAGGACAGTAACACAGACTATTACTTTACTTTATTACTAGTGTTTATATATCTTTGTATTTTTATATCAAGGATTTTCGGATTGCACAAAAATCCGCTTGTTTACTAATCGACTGATGATGATGATATGCTTTAAATCTTTCACAATATTGATTTTTTCTTTTATATTATGAAAACATGAATTAACAATAAAGTAGACGTTATCAGTACATGAGTCATGAACACTCATGTCGCTTATGTCAATAACATTTAATTTCAGCGAGTGTACACAGATGTGTTGCTATTAAAACAAATTATGAATTTTAACATATTATTTTAAGTAATAAAGATTTTAGTAGTAAATTTTTATTGTCGATGCTTTAAATGATTACTTTTACACTACTTACTTTAGTTTAAAAGATCTAGTAACCGTGTATTCGCTATGCAGGCTCCATCTTAATCTTAAAGTCTTTTCGAGCGTTGTAGACTCATTTTATATATGAAGTATATAAAAATATGTGTATATGTATTATATATAGACTGGCCTGTGGGCGCAGTTGGCAGTGACCTAGCATTCAGCTTAAGTATTATATATATTGTAGTGGTATATACCTGTTGTCTGTCATCCATAACACACGTATTAAGTTACTCACTTTGAGGACCATGTGTGTAAGTGTCCCATATTTTTATTAAAAAAAATTATATAAAAAATATGAGTATATAAGTAATTATAGTATTTATAAATCTCTAATAGACAAAGACCGCTACAAATATATAAAATAATATGGTGATGAAATTTTCTCACTCTTTAGTTTTGAACTAAATAATGTTATTAAATTACATTTGAATAAAGGGCACTTTCATAACTACTCGAAAATAGAATAGTAACATCTAAATAAAAAGTAATATCCTAAAGAATAAAACTTAATTGAAAATATAATTCAAGTTCAAATTACAAAATGCCTTGAATATTACTATATTCAACATAATAAGGGATAGGAAAATTAACTTTGGAATAGGGTTTTTGAGTAGACGCCGCAAAGTCTGGAAGCGTTGAAAAACGAAGTGTTGGTAAAAGTCCGAAGGAAAGTTGCCAGATATGTAGGGCACGAGGCACCGCGTCCGTCCGGCTTCTTAGCGAGAAAGAACGCGAAGAAAGTGGTGTTTTCGTCAGTAAGCAATGACGTGTGACGTCAGCGAATACGTTCGTGACGTCATGCATTCAGTATCAACGAAGGTAGAATTTCTACCTGCATCATTTTGCATGTTAAATAGAAAACTATTGTACTAAAGAAAACTTGGTGTAAACAATAGATACAATAGCTAGAGTGAACAAAAACATGACATACTTGACCTCACATTCTGAACTGTCAATAAAAGGCGCAACCAAGAGTCGAATGCTAACCCTCGGTGAAAAAGTCCACATCAACAAGTGTTGATTAAAATAAGTATTTTAAGATTTATGCTTTATATGCAAGTGAAGTTAATGTAAAAAATTTAGCTTTTTGATTTAGCTTTTGGATTTGAAAGTTTTATCAAATTTTTTCGATAGTGATATTTGATATTGTGATAAACGTCATGTTTACAAAGAATGAGTTAGAAGCCGACACCTATACTTTTGAAAAGCTACGTATATGTCTTGTAGCATTGTTATTGCCGACATTTTTTCTCTTGCAATTAAAAAAGAAACCTGCAAACTTAGAGGATCTATGGCATACTACGAGTACATTATTACCTACTACAATGTATACATGTTACCCCCAATCTTGAAAATAAATTTTTCATACGAAGTTCTTAAATACCTGTAATTGCAATGTAAATTTCTAAACCCCATCTTACCTCTTGCGTATTCCGAAATTCCGCAATCAATTTTATCTTTACCGTTACAGCAATTTAGAACAACTAATAAAAGGAGGCTGATACAGAAAGCCTACTGTACTGTTTGAGGATTTCATAGATAATAATAATGCGTGGAAATAGTAACTCTTCGGACCTGTAAAATATAGGAATGACGAAATATAACTAATTACAAGAATTATTTCCTGAAAAGAGTGACCGCCGAGTTTCTTGCTGGATCTTCTCGGTTGCAACAGCTTTCCGATCCAGCTGTAGAAGTAACGATTCCAAAGCACTTGTCTACGAGTTTATTTATTTTTACATAAAATTAAGTTTAACTTGACTAATATATATGTAAAGTGCAATGTATGTTTATATTGGCTGCAGGTCGGGGACCAAGTGGTGAGTGTGAACGGTTACCGGGTCGACGATGCCGTGCACGCGGAACTTGTCCATTACATCACTTCACAGTCTAGGCTCAAAATTAAAGTCAGACGTAAGTTGTAGTTTCTTATTTGTACTCGTTTCTGATATTATGGATTTTGCAATTAAACATAAATACATAAAATACACATAAATTTTTAATAAAATTTAATTCTGCAAAGCAGTAAAAGTGTTACATCTTTACATCGCAGGCTCCGCACAAAATTTAGCCTTTAAAATTTTAACCCCGTTGTAGTTCCAATTTTTAACCACTAATTCTAACTACTTTATAGGTCCAATGGATCTGAAAATAAATATTATAAATATTATTAAAAATGCATTTTTTTTAGAAATTAGAGGATTATGCACAGAACTCATTATCAAATTAAGGCTACATGACATTATATAGCTTTAATTGTTATACAAAAATATTCATTAAAACGGTCAAGGTATTGATTAATCTGTTATAGGACAAGAGGTTAGTTACTTAGGGGTGTGTTGTGTGGTTATGTTATGGATTTATGCATAAGTTAATCAAAGCCCTATACTAGAACAAGCCATGCTTAGTCTTAGTTTACTAGTAAAGTAGCGGCCTCTTACAATCCCAATGCTGGGAATAGGCCTCCTTTCTCCGTTTCTGGAGAGAAGGGTTGGAGCTAAGACCTACCACGCTGCTCCAATGCGGATTGGTAGGTTAGGTTAGTTTAGGTTAGGATATGTGTACATATCTCCGAAATTCTCTAGAGATATGCAGGTTTCCTCACGATGTTTTCCTTCACCGAAAAGCGTGTGATAAATTGCAATTATCAATTAGACACGTGAATTTTAATAGAAAAACTCATCGGTGCCTGCCCGGGTTTGAACTCGTATTCCCCTCGAAAGAGTCGCACGGTCTCACCGCTGGGCTATCACAGCTCGTTAAGTTAGTTTACTAAGTATATCTATATTTTTGAGCCGTAAGTAGCAGCCATAACTATCCCACAGCTGGAGTATCCCATAAGTCTTCTCTCTTTTTTTAAATATAGAAAATTTTACCGTATAGTATTAACCCAGTGTATTAACCTAGTATATTAACCCAGGAATTTTAAGGGTCTATTATATATAAATTATAAAATTATAAATTCTTTCTTTATTGTATAAACATTTGAAAGATACATTTTAATGTATGTCTGGCTTCTGAACTAGCGCTAGCCGTAAGTCAGAAGTCAGTTCCTTCCCCTACTCATAAGTACTAAAAGAATTTAAATTTTTATAACCATTTTTTTCAGAATCATCATCTCCCAAAACCAAAAAGTGTGTGTGTTATGTATGTGTGTAATGTATGTATGCATGTGTATGTGTATATATATATTGCGGTTTGGGAACGACAATTCTCTTTATCGTAGTGTCTGATGAATTCTAAATATAAATTAAGTGGCTTAGTTTTTAAACAAAATTCATGGGTGTCTAACCTGGGTTTCAACCCATGACACCCTGTAAAGAACGTAGTTTCGTCAACCCCACCACCCCTTTTTTGATGAAATTATAATAAGAATATTAAATGAAAAAATATATAGAAAACATTTAGGTGCTTATGCTACTAATGTTTCTTAATGCATGCTTCACGCGTTGCTCACAATAACTTAACATGTTAAATGTAAATAATTACAATAGTTATGAGTTGAATTACATAAATATATTAAGTCGTGCAGATAGTAAAAAAAATATATTGAAATGAATTGAGTTCACGAATGCCTTCTCTTCACGCCCTGATACTTTATATGCGTATGTGGTAAAGGGCATAAAATTAATTTATTAAAGCCAACAGATACTTTTAAAATAATATTTGATAACAAAAACACTTATCGTTAAATGTCGTTAATAATATTTACGTTTTAGGATAATCTTTATTTTCAAATAACGTTTATTGGTGGAAAAGTACACTTACTAGTCTCGTTGCATAAGCATCTGTAAGAATGATATTGATTGTTATCGAAAAGCAATGAAGCTATAATAAAATTTGTTACGAGACTAGTAAACCATTTGTAAGCTATTTGTAAGCTGTTTGTTAATAACTATATAGAGAATTAGTAAGCTATTTTTAAATAATAGATAAGGCAATCTGCATCGGTTATGTTAGATATTTTTTTGTTTTCAGATGTGGGGATGATTCCTATTAAAGAGTAAGTATATATTCATGTTTTATATTATATACGTTTGAAATAGATTTCAGTGAACAGTTAATGCATAAATTAAATTTTTAATTTATTTAAGTATTAAATTATTTAAGAATATCCAAAAATATAGAATATCCTATTCTACTAAATAATGAGGATCCGCTTTGTATGGTTGAATGCATCCCTTTCATTTCTTTTTTGTTGACAAGCACCTGACATTATTTTTTGTCCCACAAGATGAATTGGGTCACTGTAATGTCTTCGTGGGTGAAGTTTTCAATAAATAAATTATTTCTTATCGTCGAACAGGTGTTATATTGTCCTTTTTAAAATCGGCTTTTAATTTTGTGGTATTTTTTTTAATTGCGAGCTCCGTATAGTTCAAATATCTACTTCTAATAAAATAATATCTCGGTCATACTTGACTAAGCTCGCCAGTCGTCGAAAGATATTGTCTCTCTCATGATAGAATATAAACCGTTAATCAAAAAGTCATATTGTATGAGAAGGCATAGAAATTTGTTTTTTAACGATTACAACTGTACTAGTTCGATATACAACTATACTTCTGCATCGATTTTAAGTAACATGACATTCGATCAAAACAACGATTAAATGTTCCTTCTGAAGGTTTTCTAGCCTTATTCAGACAGTAATTATGATCCCACTATGCAAAGTTTTTCTATGTCCATGTACTGGATTAGAATGAGAAGTAGCTTTTTGGATGATTATATATTCATTTTGAATTTTTGACGACGTTAATTATTCTAAGCTAAGCTTACCACTATCGGAAATAGATCTATATTTTTGAGAGCTTTAATTTTACCTCGAATTTTTCAAATAAAAAATGTTTTTTGTAAATTCACAATTTAAAACATCTTAAATTCAATGCGGTTTTTTCAGAAAAGAGCACGAGCATCTATCATGGCAATTTGTTTCGGAACGAACGTCGCTGGCGTCGGACGTTTCTTCTTCGCCGACGCTGTGTCATAACACGGAGCACTTATCGGAGCTGCGTCTGTCTATACTAGTCCCACCTCGATCAAAACTTGGCTGTGGGTAAGTTAAGATGACAATTCAAAAATATGAGTAGGTCAGGTTTTAGGGCAACGTAAAAATGTGATCCCATAAATTACTCGTTTATAACATCAAATGTCCATATTCATTCAAAGTTCATAATGTACAATGTTTTCTTGATCGTGTTTTATTAGAAAGTGTTTGTATTACTGTATTACTTTTTAACGTTACACACGATAATAATGAATTCATTGCGCCTACACAATTTCATAAAAACTCATGATATATGTGCGTATATTTCCTGTTTGAAATTTAGCGTTTTCGTAATCAATAAAATGGAAAGTTTATTTCTGTTTCACGCTTTCATAATTAGTTTATAACGCATTTACTCAGTGTAGATAGATGAAAAAAGATTCAATCTTTAGTAGGTTTTGTGATTAGATGTTTTAAGTCACAAATCTTTTAAGAGGGGCAGAAAGTTGTTAGAAAAGGCCCATATCCAACTGTTGATAGCAATTAGGACAACTATAATATCTTATTATGTAAACAATATATCAAGGTTTGTATATCAATCTTTAGCAGCGATAAAGGAATAGATGTTGTCATTTGGTCCACGATGGAGGTTCTTATCTATACTAGGTTTTGTAATATAAACAAATGCACTATACATCACAAAAATTCTAAAACAAATAAACACTCAATTTACGGCTACACATACAAAAGCAAGCAAAACAAAATATACGAAAAATTTGATGTTAAACCGCAAGGAAATGTTTCGTTCCTTTGATTGTAGCGATAGCTTCATCGCATTTATTATAATTTATGTGTTTTTTTTAGAATCTGCAAAGGACCTGATTGGAAACCTGGAATTTTTGTCCAATTTGTACGAGAAGGCGGTATTGCCAGAGAAGCTGGTCTAAGGCCAGGGGATCAAATTTTATCATGCAATGGCAACGACTTTACGAATATAACATTCAATGAGGTGAATATACATATATCACTAGATATAAAACAAAGTCCCCTCTTGGTCTAAATGTCCGTCTGTTCGTGAAAAACTCAAAGACTTCTAAACGGATTCTCAATAGCGTAAATAACTTTTAGCTGTAAAAATTATAAAACTTGATATGATCACAATTATTCTAGGCCATATCAGTCATGAAAGCGAGTGGGAGACTCGAACTCTTAGTTCGAGAGGGTGCTGGTACGGAGCTAGTCTCGCCGGAGAGCTCTGGTTACAATAGTTCTGCGTCATCAGCTGCCGGAGAAAGAAGTCCAGCACCGGCAGCACCTGTTATACCACTAGCTCCCCCAGCTGCATTGCGGCGACGTCTTGCAAGTGTCGCGGAAGAAGCTGCGGACAGAGCAGATAGGTTTGTGTATATTTGTAGATTTAATAACGCTCTTATTATATAGACTTAGAAATAACCTTTATTCATATCTATTGTAGTGTCGTCGCGTATTCATAGTTTGTCAATAATATATGTATAGTATACACAAATCGAGCCTCTCGGATAGTGTTTTACTTATTTGGGTATTTGATCGATGAATTACAGTAGTGATGCTATTGCACAGAAAGAATTACTCATTTAAGAACTATGCGAAATTGATAACAGTATTGGTATTCAATATTGCAGCATATCTTCTGAAATACGACATTTTGATCAGTACCAAATAAATGGTAAGCACACATCTCATATGGAATTTCACTTATTAACAGAATAAAAAATATGGTATATATTTATTTACATCTGGTCTTCCATACCAATTTAAATAATCCTGAAGACACTGAAGTTTCAATCCATAAAGCAAATCTGTGGAAGAATTTCATAGATTTGAATGTTTAAAATTTTTATACACATATGTTACTGCCATCACCTTGTTCGATACATCTTCGGTCATTTAACTACTTTTAGTAATATTTAAATGTATAAATTATATTAAAAAATTGTAAGATCTTGTCATTTTTCTCAATCGTTTTCGCAAAATATCACAACAGAAATTAAAATCTTAAAATCTTGGAACCTAATCAAGTTAGAAAGTGTACGAACTTCAGTCTAAGAATGATTTTTATAGGTCTTGTATTTCTTAGCAAACTTTGTATTAATATTGTTTCCTACTAAATAAACTTAAATGATGTTTAATTAATTTGAATTAAATGGTATTTATTGATTGACGGAAGAAAATGGCCCTATACAAATGAATTAAAAATACTTAATTCCTATTTGTAATGATCTTTGGTTGTTTTAGGTTAACTATGAACAGAATGAAAAGACGAACATGGGATAGTTTAGAATTTGACTGGAAAAATAACGACATTCACAATTTTGACGCACCTTCCGATATAGAACCAGATTATGACTGTCCTAGTATACCAAATAACCCTCACTCATATGAAAGTAAATCTAACTTTAAATGTTTGAATAGAGGAGATTTTGAATCAACGAAAGTGTCGAGCCCACGAAATAGAACTATAATAAATCTTACGGAAGATGGTGCTACGATACAATGCAGTTACGATAATAATAATTCTAGAAAAAATATGTATACAACAACGCAATCAAGTAGGGATAGTGAAAAAAAAACGATAGTCGTAGAAGTTCATCATATGAATTCATCGTCTTGTGGTAAAACACATTGTAGTTATAATCAACCTTCTAAAAAGGAGGTTGATGATGATTCTACTAGTATATCTAGTTCAACCACCTTATCCAGTGCCATTGCCGAAGAAATAGAAAGAAGAAAGTTGGTAAGTAAGTGAAAGTATTCAAAGAGGAGGAGCATACTTTTAAGCCACTGTCGGATAACGTCATGTATAAATATACATATGTTATACATAAGTAATACTAAAATTATTTTGCTATAATCCGCGATGAAGAAAATAGCAAATATATATAATGCTAAATAGTGGACTATACATTTAGCATTATATATATTTTCGCGGATATATATCGTGGATTATAGCAAAATAATTTTATTATTACTTTTGTATTATGGATATTCGCAAAGTAACGCCTAATTCTATAAATCATAAGTTATACATGTTATGGAAGATGAGTTTATAGTCAGTAACCTTACAGCTGCCTAATTCTTAATATTTTTTATTTTAGTCCATAAAATTTTTTAATTCTTCTTTATCTATACCTATTACAAAACAAAGTTTCCAAAAGTTGTTTGTCCGTATGTGATCGATTTTATCCAAACCTACTGAACGGGTTTTTCTACGGTTTTTACTTAAAGGTAGTATATTTCATCCGGAATGTTTAAGTAAATAGTGCATTACGGTTTTATATAACTTGGGTCGAAGAGGTAGCGCAGTTGAAAGCAGCTCGCCTGCTGAAAGCTTTACAAACAAAAATACACTAAAGTAATGTACTAGAGAATTATAGATCTACAAAAATACAACTGAAAAGTCCACAATAACACGTAAAAAAGCAATAACTTGTGTCTATGGTTAACTCACAATAACTTCAAATTTATATTTATTATAAATTTGTATTATAAATTTGTATTCAAAATTTATATTAAATACGGGTTTTAGCCAGAGGAAACCACAAGCAAAGCTAGTTTTCACTAAATTATACACTTCTAATAAATAATTTATAGAATTGGCGTTACTTTGCGGAGATCCATAATAGAAAAGTAATAATAAAATTATTTTGCTATAATCCGCGATACAGTAAATAGAAAATATATATAGTGTTAAATGTATAGTGGACTATCCGTATATTCATACTCGATACGTGCAGGATTCGTAAAAACACATGCACAAACCTCCACCACTTCCACCACAATACACAAGCACTCGAAAAGCTTGCTTTGCGATTTTGTCGTGGAGTCTATCTCCTGATGATGCTTCGGTTGCGGGGCGAAACGATTGTTGAGTTTGTGATAGTTAACCTGTGTAGTGCTTGTGTATTGTGGTGGAAGTGGTGGAGGTTTGTGCATGTGTTTTTACGAACCCTGCACGTATCGGGTATGAAAATACTGATAGTCCACTAAACATTTAACACTATATATATTTTCTATTTACTGTATCGCGGATTATAGAAAAATAATTATATTATTACCTTTGTACACTTCTAACAAGGGCGAAAGTAAACATTGCGACGAAGTTATAATTAAGCTATTAAGCATTTAAGGGTAAGGGTAGTTACGACGGTATACACATATATAATTTTTAATTAGACCCGAATGGTGGTTAATTTTTTTACTTATTTTGTTAATATTTTATGCTTAAATTTATTCTTTATGAATAAATAAGAAAACGTTATAACATTCCTAGAATAAGAAAACGTTACCAGAGAAGGAAACTAATTTGAATCCAATTAAAAAAAGCAACATTCCAAAGGCAATTGATAACGACCAAAAGAAGCATCATGACGCTTTAATGGATGAATTTAAGAAGGTTCATAGAAAAATGTTCGCCAATTTCGAAATGATACAGTGTGAGGTAAATAATAAAGAAAACCACGCTGAAATTTCGGTAAGTAGAAATTTTTCATGTTTATCATTATTTTATCTGTATAGAGTAATCAATCAAGTTACATTGCTTCTACAAAGTTATATAAAAAGACATTAGAAAAGCTTATGATTGTACACACATTTTGATTAAATAAAGTAATTTTCGCTTTTGAGATTCACTTTTAAGAAATAACTCGTTCGTTATTGCTCAAACAATTTATATAAGGCAAAGTAGGATAGGTTAGTACTGCGTCGAATGATTAACAGTGGGTGAAACAATATTAAACAGCTTCTAACAAGGAAAGTGTCTTCAGTTGTAATAATGTGTAACATATAATTTTAAAAATGGAATTATGATAATATTAATTCGATAATATAGATCAGAGCTCCCAAAACTTTTTTGTGTCGTAGATCCCTTGCCATGTTTTTCCATGTTGGGTAGACCTCCCCCCCTACTTACCTAATATTGATTTCCTGTAAATTTCTAACTGCAGTGAAGTTTAGTGTTAAAAAGTTAAAACACGTGTTAATTTATACATTTATTAATTGAATTTAAATTAAAACTACTCAAAATAAAATTTTGTAGCGAAAAGTAGGTAGCGAAGCTCTGAGACTGCGACTCTCAAGTTTTTACAAGTTCAAAATGTATTGCGACTTACACAATGTTATGAACATATATAATATTTTTTTTACTTCATAGGTACTTTTATAAATAATGTATATGTTGTGATATTATAAGATGGTATGATGTAAGTAAATAGGTACTATCAATGTGTGTGTTGAGATCCACTATCGTGGACCCCCATTTTCATTTCATGGACTCCCACTTTTTTTTCGCTGACGTAGACCCCTTGCAGGTTGTCATAGACCCTAAGGGGTCGGTATAGATCACTTTGGGAATCACTGATATAGATAAAGTTATTTAATGATGAGTATCAATTATATTGGACATTATATATACGAGAAACATATAAAATGTATTTTATATAAGATATATAAGAACGATATCCATCATGTCGACGGGATATCGATTACATAGGTGCGTAATTTCTCTATGTAATTTTCATCTACTCGTATGTAATCTGAAACTTTAAAAATATAAGAAAATAATATAATATGCCAAAAAGAAAAGTGTTTTGTGAAAATAAATAAACTAATGCTTAGGTTTTGCAGATTAAAATTATAATTATTATATAAATTACATATATAAAATACTAAAATTATATAACCTAAAAGGTCTTATGCTATCAGACCCGGCTACAATTTGCAATGGTCTTTCTTGCAATGTTGTCTGTTTTTCAACAAATATTTTAGCGCGTTTGTGTTATTTTTGCGAATGCGTTTGTGTTGATTAAATATTAGTCTAAGATATTCATTTAAATAATACAGTGTAGGGATCTTAATATCAAGCATTTATTAAGCTTTAGTATTAAGATTTAGTAAGCTAACCTACTTTATTTAATAAGGGTAAAACTGTATACGCTTACATAGCTTTTTGAATACCGTCTTCTATGTAAGGATTTTCTTGATAGTTATAATGGGTTTAGTAGGTTAAACTCAAAAGTTTGATGTGTGTCATCTCTAATTTATTTGTAGCCCTATAAAAGAGTTAACAATTGTCGCCATATTTCAATTTATTTGCATAAAACCCTAAGGAATTATCCAGAAAGCACTGTCTATTAGAGAAAACCGCTTGAAAATCTGTTCAGTACATTTAATTTCATCACCAAGAAGCAGACAAACAGATGCGGCAATATACTTTGTCTTATAATGTGTAGGGAGCACTTCATAACCATTGTGAACTGTCATGAAATCTAAAGTTAATTTCATGGTAACGCAACCATAGTAAAGTATTATTTCATAAAAGTGCAATGTTACAATGTCTTCCTATATTTAGAATATATTTCATCCTTTTAGAATATATTTCATCCTTTTAGAATATATTTCATCCTTTAAATAGTAGATATTCAATTCATGTAGTTAGGTACGTCAAGAATGACGTCATACCGGTGTCCTGGTGGATACAAGGACACCAACCGTGGAGAAGTATGTCCGCCAACTCGCGCGCACCATGGTCGTCAGAGCGGACAAGAGTGCGAGCGCACACCTCCACAGTCTAGCGCCGTTACAAAAGAGACCTCCCGATGGACGGACTCTGTGTCCCCTACCTAGAGAGCTCCTCAACCCTCCCCCAGAAAGCGCAGACAGCGACGAGGAGAGGAAGAAAGATGCGTTCCGACTACAGCCTCTCGCAAGGCGTCCCCCCTGGCCGGCCAGACCCCGGACCGTAGAAGGTAGATTCGCTCGTGAGGAAAAGCCCGGGTAAAGAGGTTTAACCTCGAGGCTCGTAGCCTCACCGCTTCAAAAGCGAGTGTGAAGTACCCCTTGCTCTTCATATAGTTGCAGGAACATTTTATAGATGATACAAACAATGGTGTTTACTATTTTACGATGAGAACAATTGCAGTTGCGTCTTGGCTTTCGAACAGTTTAATAACACTCAATAACATCCTCCATTGAATAAGATTTAGCTGGAACATAGCTGTAATGAGATTAGATTCTTAAGAATTCGTATTCTGTTTAAATTTTAAGTTCTAACATGGCGATGCATTCAAATTCGAAATAAAAATATTCTTTATTCAAGTAGACTTGTTGACAAGTGCATTTGAATCGTCAACTCTCCTGCAGGTTCGGAAAGCTGCTCCTACCGAGAAGAGCCTGAAAGAAATTGATGGTTCTATCGTTCTCGGCGGTATTTTATTGTAACGTAATTGTTAATAAGAGGAAATTATGGTCAAGCGCGAGTTTCACAAAATAACGTAACACAGTAGATTTTTGTATACGACGAAGATTATATTTGATAATTGCTTATCATTTTAAGCCCGCTAAATCCATAGCTGATAAAACTTCGGAATGTACACGTCATTCTTATTTGTACAATGGATAAACGCCTTCGTCTTCTTATTAAACGATCAAACGATTTATTTAAAAAAAATAGACTGGACTGAATTTAAATTTATCTAATTTTACAGATGTGTATTTTTGTAGCTTACTTTTTACTGTTTATGGTAATGATATTTATGATAATTTGACGAAACTAGGTTAGACATCTTATACTTGTAGTAATTACATTAATTCAAACTCTAATTTACAGAATAAAATTATTTAGATCGTATATAGAATTAGAAATTTAATTCACTCTCACAACACAAGCTACTTTAAACTGTAAATCATATGAGTACCAGGTAGACTTACGTCCTTTTATGTTTGATTATAATAGGCATTAGGATTGCTTAATTTATATGGTGAATATTTCAGTGAAATCGATAAGTCTTTTAAATCGCACAAACTTTTGAATATTTAAATAACTTTCTTAAACGTATATTAAACACAAATCTATTTATGACTGCCCTGAAAAATCAGTTTGGAACTTGTTGGTACGATACGTTGATACAACTAGGTTATTTATGCGAAAAAATATACATACATTAATTATTTTTGCGCACATTTTTTATTTTTATGTTTCCTTATATATAAAAACATTTATACAAAACTTTCATTTTAAAATTATATCGTCCATAAATGATACCAGTATTTTTTCAGGGGGATGTATCTGCATCTACAAATACTATTAACCAATATAAAATATAGAACTATACACGTTTAGTATATGGACAACATAGCATTAAGTACTGTATTAATTTTAATTTCACGTAGTTGTTAATTTCACATATTTTATTTCATATTTAAAATAAAGTAACGTATATAATATATAAATATTATACAGGTTTGAAGCCTTTGGATGTGACTTGGAGTGGTAAGAATAGAGTAATAAATAATCGATTACCAAGTACCAAAAAAAACGATTATTAATAATCGATTATTATATTAATAGTTGTAAGTTGTAATAGTAGTGTAAGCTGTGATAGCCTAGTGGTGAGACCGTGCGACTCTCTAGAGACGACATAGGTTCAAACCCCGGGCAGGCACCAATGAGTTTTTCTATTAAAACTTATGTGTCTAATTGATAATTGCAATTTATCACACGCTTTTCGGTGAAGGAAAACATCGTGAGGAAACCTGCATATCTCTAGAGAATTCTCTAGGGATATGTGTAACCTGCCAATCCGCATTGGAGCAGCGTGGTAGGTCTTAGCTCCAATCCTTCTCTCCAAAAACGGAGAGAGGAGGCCTTAGCCCAGCAGTGGGCATAGTAACAGGCTGTTACTTTACTTTTACTTTATATTAATAGCGATCTATTGCAATCTTTTGTCGGTGCCAATGTATACCGTATACTACAATTATATTATCAGCTTCGTAGAAAACAAGCTTTATTATGATGAATTTGTAACTAAAATAAATATGGTATTAATATAGGAGTCCATTCATAAGTCGAATGTATCGAAGCCTACGTACATATTAGCTAATCAATTAGTTCATGTAATCAATTCAATTATATAACGATTGTAACAAGACCGATGTCTTTTGAAATTAAGACAACTTCGACACCTGGTTTACATAAGTATTTAAGCATTGGAGCATATAGACCTACTATTTTACTATATGTGAAATACTGATTACGAGTTTGTTACGTCTCTAATAAAATTTATTGATCAGTTACAGAAATAAATTCAAGACATTTTTTTAACATCGATTCATTTTGAAAGCATATCGCGCGCGCGATATCTCGTGATAGTAAGGTACTTGAGTTTAGGTCGCATGGATCCTTGTCAAATAATCCACCTGTGAGTTTTTTTTACAAAATCAATATTATAGTTCATCGTAAACTATCGCTGCAATAACCAAACGTTGGAAGTGCGTCTCCACAGTGAGTCATATTAGACAAGTCTAATGGCTTTGTTTAAAGATTACTGACAATCATTTTACTCTTTTACTACCTGGGGTTGGACAATCCCTATATTATATCCATAAAGCCTATATTAGATCCACAATGCCTTCAGATTACATTAGCATTTGGGATGTTCTTATAGATAGATTTTCTAATAAGTAAACTGAGGAGTATATAAGTATACAGATTTTAGTATAAAAAACTAATTTAAGCCTTAATTTACTCTTACCTACTTCATTCAAGTCTACGTAGCTTTGTTTATTTTATTTAGTCCCATAGAAATAAAAAGAGAGTGGACGGATTAATAAAATTTACAAGCTTTCTTAGAATCGATTATTTTTTTCATTATGCTGTTTTGGGTACTATTTCAATTATAAAAACTTACCGAGTAAAATAATTTATTATATATTTTTAAATATAGGTCTAATTTTTGCTATCTTGCCGAAATATCATATCATATAGAAATTAGGTATATTAGTATTGCAACATGATCAAAATTCGATTACCACCCTGGTTATCTAAATTTTCATAACTCAGATATTTGCATTCCATATTAACAAATATTGTAAAAGACCTATTACGCTTAAACGGATTTAAAGTAAAGCCACACTTTTTAATCCAGTATACAGGATATAATAAGGCTGCGTTGTCATTGCAATGTCAGCTAAAATAAAGCCTATTACGTGTTCTTACTGTGCTGCCCCTCAAGTTACACTTAGAGCAATGACCTCCTTTCATAACGAACCAGTATTATATATGTATATATAGGATGGAATTATTTTTATACCTGTCTAATTTGTTATATAAATGTTGTGATACCATAGATATTAATTTACGTTGACATTTTGACATGCAATGGTATAATGCATTTGGATATTTGGGCAAGATTAACGACCACCTTCGGCCTTGGCTCCGCATGGGTGAAGAATAAAAAAAACGAGGACGCTGCGAATGTGGAATCGTTCCAAGTTTCATGAAATAATTGTATTTAAATAAATGAATAATCTATACTATCATTATAAATGCGAAAATCTATCTCTCTGTTACGGTTTCAAGGCTAATCCGCTTTACCAATATTGATGAAATTTGGTAGAATTAAAACTTATAAACAATGAGAAAAAGAAATATAAAAAATCCCCTTTTCTTTCGGGAACAGTTTAAAAAAATTGTATTATTGAGAGTAATAAATTAGCGCGTACAATCCGCGGGAACCATAAGTAACGTTTAAAGAAAGAAAGCTATATAATGATATTAAAATTTCGCATTTCATTTGGATATGAATTTTTATAAACTAGAAATCGGAGTGCAGTAAGCCAGTGTCTTAGTCATTTAATTAGCTTAAATCAAATTAAATTATGAATAACCAACAATATGACTCTCCAATCGATTCTTATAAGTGATTTTTCATTTTCGAATTGAGGATCATGTTTCAAACTGATAGACCTATGATAAAGCTATCAAGTCATATTAATAATACCCTGTCATATTTAATCTAATCTTTAACCAGCATATTTCTTAGACAACATTATCTACAAATTGAACTTATTTACACGACGTTTCGTCCATTACCGTCTAAATATAATTTTTATACGAAAAATATACTAATTAAACTTTGTGGTTAGATAATTTAAATATAAAAATAAATAGGACAATACTGAAATTCCATTTTTTTTACTTTAGTTTTCCTAAGTATCTTATTGCTTGGCATTGGATACATCGTACATATGAACTTAAATATATGCTGAAATCTATTAAAGATTATAATTTAGATTGTATATGTATAAACAATGAATGGATTGTAAACTGATGATGATAGGAACGTTCCCAGTAAAAATAGATGCTTATCATATTTTATCATTTACGAGTGGAGATTTTTATTATTGACCGCGTAAGTAATATAAATTATCGGTCATTTTATTGATTTTGTATGCAGGTATCTAGTTACAACACATCGACTCCTTAATAGAACATTGATTTAGCATGATTGTACCTCGCACTGATAACGTTGGCCCCCGCGCCTCGCTCACTGCTCAGTCGCCGCACCACATCCGTCGTCGATGTGCCTCACCGCTTGAGCGGCCGTCGTTGTCCGCGCGCTAACGCCAACCGCAATAGTCGCGAAATACGCTTAAAAAATACTTCTATTTTCCGATAACCGGAAAATTATCGCTGACCTTCACGCGCTCTTGCTTTATTTATATGGCTCAATTTTCTATGCACTATTGATGCCTAGTATTAGTAGTTATATCCGAAGCGAAATCGGACTGTGAAAAAATATGTTACACATATTATACGTTGTTTTCCAATGAAATGTGATTTTTAAGTTGACTAAAAAAATAAAAAATGAAGAAAAACAAATCAACACCGCTGTTTACTATTCAGTGCTACGAAGTAAGTTGTGGAGATCATCTGTTATTGGAGCGAAGCGAGTCACAATTCGCTTGGATCTTAAGCATTATTATTTTTTATTTATTATATTTATATATTTATTATAACCTTTACTGTGTTACACATCAAATATCGCCTGTCATTTAGTTATTGTCATTTAGGGTTATGAAAAGCCTATCGTGTGACTTCTTCTTGTTCTTCTTGTTCCTAGGGTCAATTATATATATCTTAACGGAAATATTAAAAGTATAGCAAGTGTAACAGATAGATAGACTTTTACATTTATTAATATTATAAATACATTTAAATTATTTTAAACACACACACATAAAATATAATATATATGTATATATAAAATAACCACACCTTGTATTTCAAACGAGATAAATACCTAATATACAATTTAAAATTACCTAATATACAATTTTTAACTCGACATGCGTGTGACAGTAAGTAAAAAGTTATTGTTCGCTCTTCTGGGAGATCAATTTACCCAACTATATTTTTATAGTATCTTATATATAAAAGTGAATGTTTGTCTATATGTCCCTTATAGATTTCGAAACGGCTGGACCGATTTTAATGAGATTTTCAAACAATATTTAGATTGACCCAACGGATGTTCCTGTATAGTTTGGTGGCAATCGGAGGATTCTTTAAACTGTCAGACTGAACCACTAGTATATCACACTGTACACTGTTTTTTTATTGATAATGTTTTTCTTACGTTTTTTTATGGTACATAAATAAATCATAGAGACTAGAATTTTTTGACCTTTTTGGTATTATTGAAAATCGGAAAAAAACACGTGATTGTACAAAAATATTAGCAAGAAATTATAATATTTGAAATCCATATACTTTGCGAATGAGAATATGACTTCTGAGCACCACAAATATCAGTAATATGGGATTTCAAGATAAATTAATAGAGAATAAATGGGAAAATTCACTAAGCATTGAACAATAACTATGTAAAAGATACCTTGAAATTGGTTCTCGTATGTACCTACTTACATTTCAACTTACGTTCATAAAATCGCTGCTTAATGGCTATGCTCATCTATATAACGACTACTAATTAGTATGATATGCGGTCTGATAGAGCACGGTTTACGAATTTGAATTTTAAAAATATTATGTGTATGGTTGATTTTATTAGTTAACTTTAACGTCACGTTTTCCTCGACTTATCAAGAGAACATAAGAACATTTGACGTCATCCATATGATTTAAAATTTTCTATTTGTATACTTAATTTGGTTTTTGTACTTATTTCTGTAGCCACAACCAGGTAAAGTTCAATAAGAAATAAATTGTCCTTCATATTATGTTTAAGACAGGCTTATAAAATTAGGACATTACAAATCGATTGCATTTTCACATCTACACAATATAGTGATACTACCATTTTATTTTTATTTAAATGAGTAAGAACCAGCGAAATATTCTTGGTTGATGAAACTTATCAACTATTGGAAGGTTAGATAATCGACCAAATAGCACGATTTTTAAATAAAGTATGTTGTAAAATGAACGGTGTATCTTTAATTTAAGAAAATAGAGACTTAGACCGCTCATTGACAACATTAGAGGACACTTTTATTTAATGATCGTCTATGATATCATCGTATTGTTTAAGCAAATTAGAATGTTTCCCATATATCTTTCTTTAAATAAAAATTAAGTCCGATGTAATGCTGTACATCTATAACGATTATTACTATCTGCATATAGTTTGAACCGTAGATTTTAGCAGTTGCACAAAAAGATATTTACACAAAATAATAATGAAACAATGGTTCGATCCTTGCATTAATTAAAACTAAAAGTGTTTTTATTTACCGAAAATTGTTATCAATTAACCACGAACAGAATAATTTAATGGTGCTGACAAACCAATAATCATCACTCACTCTCCTGCCCTTATTTCACTCTAAGTGGGGTCGGCAAACATATTTTAAACATGTTGTAACATGATTTGGCTAGGTATTTTACGACCGGCCGTCTACTTGACGTCAACTTACCTTAGTCGCCTTTTACGACACCTCGGTAAGAAATAAGGTTGGTCTATTCTACTCAGTCGGATACTACACGGCATGCTGACGAACCAATAATATTCATTATTTTTTCCTAGGACCGGCAATCTAGTGTACCGATCAGAAAAGTTGAATTAGTTCCGTCAACAAATGAAAAAGATTTAACGGAAACACGGGACGGGAAAAAAGCGCCACCACCACCTCCACCCCCGGTAGGTAAACGAAATTAAAAATTGAATATCCAATTAAATGAACTTAACGAACCGTGAAATGCTTCTTTATTAAATACTGGAAATTCTGGAAGAGTTGAAAACAGTATGATAATTTTGCACATTTGACTGTAACAATTATTTGTGTCTCTTTATGTTCTTTTCGCGTTGCGTTTATATTTGTGTAATAAAGTTATTCTTCTACATTCTTCTTCTTTATTTCTACTAAAACTATTGGTAAATAAATGAAACTTGGAAATAAATGAATAACTGAAACTTGATGTAGCTCGAAATTATTAATAATAAAATATATATTATTTGAATATTACGTAGCCTTTTTATTATTTCAAATACTCAAAATCATGTGTTTAAGGAAAGAAAAATGGGAATATCTAGTAGTGACCTTATTAGTCTTTGATTTCTACGAAAATTACTATTTTGTTCCTGAATTTCGTTCGACCTACTTTACCAATTTCTACTTCAAAAAGAGTTTTAGACCGTTATTTACATCAATCTTTATGATATAAAATTTCAAATTAAAACCTCTGTTCGACAACGTAATTCCTTAACTAAGATTTTGCTTTTAGATGCCAATCTCAAATGGATATAAAAATGGCGATCACAAGACACTAGATGGCCTACCTGTAAACCCTAACGATAATGACATCAAAATTCCCAACCTAAGGAAGGTGGCAACGTTAAGCAGGATACCAACCCCAGATTATAACAATAAAACTGATATTTCAGTACAATTAAAGGGGAAGAATCCAAAAGAAGGAAACGCTGAAGTCGAGTCTCTAGAATCCTACAAATTAAAAAATCCCCTAAATGTGGTTCCTAAACCACCATCAAATTATTTTATAAAAGCACCGAATGGTCCTGCTACAATGAAAAAACATGCGCGACCAGTTTCTGTTACTATAGGTGAATACGTCAACCACGTAGGAAGAAAGGAACCTTCTAAGCTGGAATTTTTAAATGGTGATACTGCGGAGGTTCATAAGATAGCTAACGACGAATCAATAACAAGCAGATTGCAATCAGAATTAGCTCTTACATTATCTAGATCAAATCTACGCAAAAAGACTGAAGCTTTAGTAAGTATTAAATGTTTAGTAAAATAAAATAGTAGAAGCAGAACTAGTTGTGTGCCTTTTTACGTTAAGCATTTAGCTATTTACCTACATTTTTAAGTTAATCTCTTTCAGGATCATGCTTCTAGTAGAAACTCACTTGTAATAAAAATTAATTCCAAAGATGAGAATTTTTATACTAGATATGGCAATAATCTTTTACCATTACCTCCTTCGATAACAATACCTAAAGTCTCCAAACCTAAACGAACAGTTTAACGTACGTAACAGTGTCTCCTATAAATATACTGCGTAATACAACATTATTGTAAGACAAATATTTTTTTTACTCACAGTAGTTTGATTTTTAAATGCCAAGTAGCTAGTAGCATATAAAAGCAAATATATCCACATTTAACATCACTTTGCCTAACGGTTATTTATAATTTGGAGGAATATGTATATATTATTTTTATTCACAAAATTGGAGGACGGTGAAAGATATAAAGGACACGTTTGGAATTAAATTAATATTTTAGACAAAGATGGGAATGGGCGTAGTTGAGTGACCTCGCCTTGTACTTAAAACTGCTTACTAGTTCTATTAAACAAAAATGAAACATTTTTTTATATAGAAAATAATCTCACCTCCGCCCATGTTTGTGCTGTACAAAATTAAACATTTAATATTTCGGTTTCGAACAAAAATAAAACCTTTGTGATAACATTTTGTTTTGCACTTTCCTCGTTATCTTTCCACGAATTTGAATATTAATGCTTACTTTTTGTTCACAGGGTGATGGAGGCCGATAGGGATCGTTAATTTTGCTCATATATAAAATAGCCGAATGTGATATATATTGGTTTCCTTCAATATTTATTAACACGATAAACATATACGTCATTATTGTTAATATTTTGTGCAAATTACTCGTAAAATGGATTAATATGAAAAACCCATAATTTCACACTCTATACTCCATCTCAAAATACATTTATGTATTTAAATTGTGATTTAGGATCTATAATGATTGCGTATCTATACATTAATTAAATGAAATAACGTGTAATGTTAATTATTTTAACATTTTATTATAGCTACTTACTTAATTTTGGTTACTTATAAACACCTGCCAAAGTTCTACGTAGGAACTTAAATTAATAATAAGTTATTTCAATAAAATAGATTAGCTATTATTTTGTGCTTAGATTAGATATTTTTAAGCATATATATTTGTATGTTCATTGAGTAATCATGACTTTAACTTTTGTCGTAAAATATTTAAAATGGAATTAATATAAATGATCGCCTTGGTTATGCAAAAATAATCGAAAATTTCACATGATATTGAAATATTTTAATTTTCGATCCGAAATAAACAAACACAGGACTTCGATGTTTCTGTTAGATCTCAAATTGTTGAAACTATGAAATATAAATAAGAATCAGTTTTTTTATATATAAGAAGTGTGTTTACAAATGAAAATTCTTATCATATAACTCACGGAAAAAACTAAATAAAGATTGTAATAGCTCACTTAGAATCAAGTTGACTAATAAAAAATTGTCTTTACCCTAATTTGCTACTTAGAAAACGAACAACATATACGTGCAATAGCTAATATTTGACATATAACTGTCTTTATTCAGAATTAGTAATATATCTTTTGAAAAACGAATAAAAATAATATAAAACTAAATAAATTCTATAAATTATACCTTATATAACCTACGACTTTGCGACCGACTTACTGGGCAATGAGCGACAATTTATGTCATCTTTGATATCGATAAAATTGACTAGTTTATTAAAAGGAAACATCAAGATATTAAAAATATGCGTGTAAAAATATTTCTTGAAAAACGTATAGATTTTTTATAGCTATTTAAAAAATAAATCACTTAACAAGGAAAAATAATCTTGTTTTAATTTTTGAATTTAAATAAAATAACCTTACAAACTTATTATCAATGTAGTTCTATATGAGATGGGCTAGGTAACAAGTAAAAAGTTAAAAAAGTAATAGTAATAGTTTATAACCGATAGCTTATGGTTTTCGCCAAGATTTTCAATACTATCTTATTTTATCTAATATATAAAAATGATTTGTCTTTATGTCCTTCATGAACTCCGAAACTGCTGGACCGATTTAAAAAAAGAATCTTCAGAATGACCCAGCGGATGATCCTGTAAAATTTGGTGGCGATCGAAGTATTTTTTTAACTGTTATGTTCTGTTTCGAGCCGAATTCGAAATAAGACTGAGCCACAGCAACGCGTGGCCAGACAGCCAGTAAAAAAAAAGTAAAGTAACAGCCTGTTACTATGCCCACTGCTGGGCTAAGGCCTCCTCTCTCCGTTTTTGCAGAGAAGGATTGGAGCTAAGACCTACCACGCTGCTTCAATGCGGATTGGTAGGTTACACATATCCCTAGAATTCTCTAGAGATATGCAGGTTTCCTCACGATGTTTTCCTTCACGAAAAGCGTGTGATAAATTGCAATTATCAATTAGACACATAAGTTTTAATAGAAAACTCATTGGTGCCTGCCCGGGGTTTGAACCTATGTCGTCTCTAGAGAATCGCACGGTCTCACCGCTAGGCTATCACAGCTTGTATTATATACAAAACAATTGTGATTAATCTAATGATAATCGTTATTTTTTGTCTAATATGGGTAAAGAGTTAAGGACTCGAGGTATCCGTTCAGAGATTTCGATATGATACAAAGCTCATAAGACTTGTTATGACCGTATTTACACGTACTTTGTCTCCATGTATAAAAATGCTTTGTTTGAATTTCACAATTTAATAAAAATGTCTGGGAACTTAATATTATCTCACTTATTTGTAAGTTTTAGAAAAAGATTTGATAGTAGCACTATTTCACGAGTGAGCAATTAAGGTCATTGATGTTTCACGTAGGGCTGTCATGTTTTTTCACAAAAAATAACGTATACGAATAAATTTCCTTACTTGAACACGAAATATGTTTAAAAAAATAGTGGTTTTCGAAATCATATTATATCCTTAATAACGTATTTCACATTAAGTATCACATATTTTTTTTATGCTAAACTATAAAGTAGGTATGTCCTGCGAAAATAAAGTAGGTTTCGCTATTATAAATTACTGTCATATAGTTTTTAAACTAAAAAAAGCAAAATTTGTAGAGACTTGCTTGCTTGCTATGCTTGTCTTACCAAAAATAACTGTTACTCTTACCGCTCGTCAACGGCCGGGTTTAGAAATATCTTGAAGTCGGGAAATTTCATACGCGAGGTTATTCCTTTGAAGTTGAACACGGCTTGAATTAGCGAATGACTTGAGTAATCTCCTTCATGAACTTAGAGCTCAAAAGTCGACTTATTTCAGGGAATGCCTACTGCGATGAGGGCAGAATCGTCTAGACCTATGGCGCAGAGGGTGCAATGCAATAACCGAATTCTTATGTTTTTAATAACATGCCATGTCATCAAGGCACGGCTTGAACATCCTTAATTTAATTAATTAAAGTTTTCAGTCGCAAGAGTTAAACACAAATAACTTTCAGCTGAATTACAATTATATAGAGTAGCGCTTGTTTTCAACAACTGAAGTAGATGCAATGCAGGGAGTAAATAAAGAAACTTGTTTAAGAATGTTAGTAATTGAAGCTTAGTTTGTCGGATATAAGTTGTAATCTTCAGTTGTTGTTTTTTAAAATGATTTATTTAATGGCATTTGTATTTTTTTTATGACAGTCTCGTACACAGACGAAAACCTTACAAATGACATACATCTTGTTATTCTGTACACTTTCTTCCAGGGGAGAGTACTAGAGTAGGCTATTAGTATAATATTTCTGTGTAGGAATCCCTACATTTGAATAACAAGATAGGATAAGAGGCATAGATTACTAAAATGAAGCATACGTGTCATCTAGCTAGTCTGTGACACCTAATATAGAAGTTAGGTCCTTACATATGAAATTGGCGTTTTGTCGTACTGGCCACTTTGATCTCAAATATTACCTTTATGGTTAGGAATTCCAAATTCAAATTCATACAGCTATTTACTCATGCATTTGTGTTTCAAACCCCTTAATTCATTTGTTTTTTCTTCTTTTATTTTTTTCTTTGTGTCACTCTGTTTACAAAATGGAAAACATGAAATATCGCGTTATTTACGAGTATGAGTTCCACCGTGGCACTAGTGCTGCAGAAATGGCTCGAAGGATTAATGATGTGTATGGTGACGGTGTCGCAAAAGAAAACACAGTGCGTTTTTGGTTCCAACGTTTTCGTTCTGGAAATTTCGACCTGCAGAACAAGCCTCGTGGACGACTTGAGACCAAAGTTGATAATGAAGAATTGAAGGCTATTATGGAAGCGGATCCATCGCAAACCACATCCGAGTTAGCTGCAGACTCCGGTGTTAGTGATAAAACTATTCTAATCCACTTGAAGCAAATTGGGAAGGTGAAAAAGCTTGAAAGGTGGGTACCTCATGAATTGAGTGAAGCAAACCGACAAACGCGCGTCGACTGCTGCGTTACGTTACTCAACCGGCACAATAATGAAGGAATTTTAAATCGAATCATTACCTGTGATGAAAAGTGGATCCTCTACGATAATCGGAAGCGCTCATCGCAATGGCTGCACCCTGGCGAACCAGCCAAATCCTGCCCTAAGCGAAAATTTACTAAAAAAAAGTTGCTTGTAAGTGTTTGGTGGACTAGTGCCGTTATCGTTCACTACAGCTTTCTTAAATCTGGCCAGACGATTACGGCCGATATCTATTGTCAGCAACTGCAAACCATGATGGAAAAGCTAGCTGCTAAACAACCGAGGCTGGTCAATCGCTCTAGGCCACTGTTGCTTCAGGACAACGCTAGACCACACACTGCACAACAGACGGCTACCAAATCAGAGGAGCTTCAATTAGAATGTCTTAGACATCCACCGTACTCTCCGGACCTTGCTCCAACAGATTACCATTTTTTTCGCAATTTGGATAACTACTTGCAAGGAAAAAAATTCAACTCCGATGGGGCAGTCCAAACCGCCTTCAAAGATTTTATTGATTCCCGCCCGAATGGTTTTTTTAGTAAGGGGATCAATGAACTACCTATGAGATGGCAAAAGTGCATACATAGCAATGGTATATACTTTGATTAATTAAATATATTTCATTTAAAAAAAACAACTTTATGTTCCTCTCATAGAAAACGCCAATTTCATATGTAAGGACCTAATATATGGGACACTAGCCCGCTGTTTCGTTCTAAACATCGATGTGCATTATTTGATGCCGGGTACTATAACTTGATATTTGTGTTATGGGTGACAGACAACTGGTAAATATATTATGTACATATATAATTTTAAATATATACTTAAATACATATACACACCCAGGCGCTCGAAGAACCAACAAATTGTTTATAGAAAATGTTGGCCCTCGACGGGAATCGAAACCGCGACCCACGTAGCTGAAGGCAGGGTTACTACCCACTGCACCAACGGATAAGTCAATATATAGGTAATCTCCGTCAGTACGTTGGTATTCTATGAATTAGTTAGTCTATGGATGCTCGATAGGAATGTGACTTCCAACGTTATAATCGATTTTTTCCCCCTCTAAAATAGATTTATAAAAAAATCGATTGTCTCGAAGCGAAGAAATCGATTATTATTTCTGACTATTTTAAAGTTTAGCTTTTTATGTAAATAATTATTAAAATAAAGGCCAATTACAGTAGACAACTCCGATTAATAAAATATCAGAGGCGCTGTTTGCTAAATTCAAATAAAATGTGTTGTATGGCTACATTGTTTTCATGCAACGATGCATATCTTATCTTAAAAGACAAGAAAAAAGAGAGCAAAAAAGATTAAAAAGAGGGTAATTATTATAATCGATTTATAATGCTTAAATAATAGATTATTAAAGATCGACTATTGTGATAACCTATAAGAAGAATAAATAAGTGATGTGTGGAGTGACCACCAGGCTCTCAACTACATGTCTCCGTAGAGTCTTGGAGTTCTTCGGACATATCGCTAGAAAGACTGGAGACAACTTTGAGAAGCTTATGATCACTGGTTCGGTGGATGGAAAAAGAGGAAGAGGCCGCAGTCCAACGCGATGGTCCGACCAAATAACAAAGTCGCTTTCCTTCCCAGTCCACGAAGCCTTACAAGTCGCAGAAGACCGCAAAACCTGGAAATCGATTATCCACGACAAAGTGATCCGTGGAAAAGGTCACGACCCTCAGCACTGAGGAGAACGACGCGAGGAGGAGGATTGTGATAAAATAATCGATTAATACAAAAATCGATTATTTTTTGACATCCATAATATTGGATAGTGCTTTTTATTTAAATCAATATTATAATATCAAATTGCGAAAAAAAATGCTTTTCATGTAAAAAGTGTTATACGTTATATAAGTTTTATTTCTTGTTACTCCTGTAATTTATTGTTAACAAAATCTACAATGGTATTTGCTATGAAGTTTCTTCGTAATTTCTTGTTTTTGAAACCACATAACCAAATAACCACAGGCTTTCAATCTAAGAAACTTCAAAATTTTAGAAAATATCATAGAACTTTAAGTTTGAACGTGAAAATGTTTATGGAAAATGAAAATAAATATGCATACGATATAATGCTGACAAATGGATATGTAATTGACTTCAGCACAAATAAAGCTGTAGTACAAAACTTTCAGAATGAAGATTTCCTTGAAATAACAGACAAAATTTTTTTTAAAGAAAACCCTCACAAAATGTTTGAAAAATTTTCAGCTTTAGGTCTATATTGCAGTGAACATAATATTTGCATATCAGATAAACAGTTTGATGAATATATAGATACCCTTACCGACAATATTAAATTAGCTACAGATGAGGAGTTAAAATTATTATTCTTTGGCATTTCAAATTGGCCTGCAACAAGTTCTATAAGAACACGAAATTATATAGAAGTTTGGGCAGCTTTAGATGATGAATGCATTAAAAGAATTAACAAATGGTTATATGATGAAATGTTCATATTTATATCATTGTTTTATATGTTAAATGTTGTAAGAGTTAGTGACTTTTGTTTTAAGTGTCTACAAAAGTTTGCTTCAAGAGCAAGACAACTCACTAGTCATCAAATTGTTAAATCCTTATTTTTCATTGGAATAGCAAGAAAATCTCCACATGATATACATAATTTAGAAGTTCAAATTGAGGATCGTTTTAAAGAGTTCAGCATCGATGAATTAGGAATCATTGCAATGGGACTATTTAAAAGTAAAACTCCGATAAGAAGTTGTACATTATTAACAAAAATTATTGATAATATAATAGCAAACTCTAAGACTGTACATGAAGTTACACTAGCAGCACTATTAAAAATAATTCGTTACTCAATAAAATTAAATGATAATAATAGAGTATATGATTTACTTACTACTCTGCAGCATGAAATTCCAAGATTGTCTACTATGTGTAATGTTCAAGTTGCTTTAGTAGGAACTTCTACTTTAACATTACATGAAAGTTGTTTAAATAAGATTGCTGATTCTTTGGCAGCATCCTTACCAAATGCTAGATTGAAGGACCTTGAGAGATTAGTGTTGACTTATGGTACATTTAATTTTACTCCTACAACTAAAGACTTTTTTAAAAAAGTTATAGAAGAGTTAAAAAAACCAGAGCGTGAAGATGAAATAAAAAAACATGGTCGAGCATTTTCTTGTTGTGTTTCTTATTTGGGTCTTCTAGGGATATATCCTGCAGATTTAATAAATCAAGTTCTTAGTCCAGAATTTTTAGAACATGTTTATGGTAAACGTTTTTATCAGTATGGGAGAGAAATATTGTGTATCCATAACATGGCAAAAATATTTTTGAATGATGAGAATATTAATCTCCTCAATGACAAACAAGTCATAAATTTATCCAAAAAGTATACAGACTATATACCTGATGAGAACTATGTCAAAAATTATAATGCATTGGATAAAATGTTCATTGATATTATGAAAGTGTTAAAAAAATTTCGAGGAGGAAAAGAATATGCCACAGGATATCATATTTTGTCACATCATCAGAGAGGAGATATAATTATATGTGATGATCACCAAGGGTCTCCATGTCCTGTAGATAAAGTATCTTCAGTACAAAAATTTGGTCTCATTTCGAGACCAATTGACAATAATTTTTGGATTGCTTTAATAATTGCCAATCGAAATTCTTTTCTTCACTCTAGTATACCTACTGGTTACTGTTTGTCTAAAGTTAGAGAGCTTAATAAATTAGGGTTTTATGCAGCAATAGTAAGTTGAACAATAGACAAATATTATTAATTTAAAAACAAACTATTCAAATAATTAAAAATTTATATTTTTACAGGTGAACTGGAATATTTATACTAAGTTGCAAAGTCAAAAAGACAAAATCATATACCTCAATACTTTAATACAGCAAAGCAAGGAATTAATTATGAATATTAAATGAATTGATTTATAAATATTTCTGTAATTTATTATTCCATTTTCAAACCCTTCTTACTACTTAAGGATTAACACAATAATTTTTTTTCAGACTGATTGAATACTGTTAGCCCTAACAGTTTTTAAAGCGTCACCGGAACGGGCGAGCGCAGAAGCATCGTCAAGATTGTAATACACTATCTGTTTAGTAGCATGAAGTGTGTATTTAGGATTTTTCTATAGACAATTTCTATCAACTGCAATAATTCCACTAGACATGTGTTTTGTAATAGCTTAAATGGATTAGACATCGTTTCCCGTCAAAGCCCTGGCAGCACTTTTTCCTGATTTTTTAACAATTATCAACACAAAACCTAACCAAATAATGGACCTAAATCTTACCAAGGCCATAGATCAGTGTTCATTGAATAAAAAAACACTAAAAATTCAAATGTTTTAGTCTAGTTACGAATAGATATAAAACAGCAGTTCATAATATGTAGCTATAAAAGTACTTCAATACGTAAGATGTTAAACAAGGTAATGTGAAACAAGAATCAGATGAAAAAACATACCGTAGGAAATTGTGTACAGAAGACAATTTTGGTTTTTATAACTAACCGCTTTAACCGATTTGTATTTATCGTTACTACGAAAACAAAATTATCTTTACCCCTCGTACGCACGGACGTAAAAATTACGTCGCGTTAAAATTCCACAATAAGCGTCATAAGAAGTTTCGTATGGTATATTCAGCTTAACGCCCTCGCCCTAAAGACTAAAATGGAACACTGCACGATAAAAATACGACTCGATATAAATACGCTGTCGTGTGAACGGATACCTGGATACCCATTTGTTTCAATTCTGCGTAATTTTTACGCGCAATAAAACTCATCTTGTGCGTACGAGGGTTAGTCTTTTTAAGGAAATTGCTAAGAGTAACCCCTCGTAAGCACGAGATGAATTTTAACGCGCGTAAAAATTACGCCGAATTGAAACAAATGGGTATCCAGGTATCTGTTCACACGACAACGTATTTAAATCGCGACGTATTTTTATAGCGCAGTGTTCCATTTTAAGGCGGTAGAAATGGGCGTCACTCGAATAGGACATATGAAACTTCTTATTCTTATTCGTACGAACACGAAAAAATCGCGAGCGTTGCTTTCAGTCCGTCGCGAGCTCCCTCGACGGTCTGACGTGTTATTTAATTTTTGCCTGAGAGTGCATAGTACGATGTCGTTTATCGATCCAGAAGTTATTATTATAGAAGTGGATTCTCGTGCGCATCTATATGCGAAACATTATCCAGAATACTGAAATAAAATTATGAAAAGTAAAAATTGCTTTGTAATCTCGTATTTCACTCGTGTATTTATATACAAATTGATTTACATTTTTTAAATAATTTCTACAACAAAAAAAAAACATTTAAAAATATAAAAAAATTGCCATCCACGGAGAGCGGAGAGAGGACCCAAGCTCCCGGTGGTTAGGGCTACAGAGTGAGGAACCTCCTCACTATGCGTGCCGTCTCAAGCAACACTGCCTTCTGTATCCTGCGCTTGATCCAGCAACTTAGCGTGAGCCTCTTGAGATGTTGGTCGAGGATCTTCGCGATAAGACCATTAACCGATACAACAATTGGAACAATTATTGTTGAATCAATATCCCACATGGCGGTCATTCATGAGCTAAATCTAAATATTTTGTTAATTTTTCTTTTTCTGCTCGTATCAGATTATCGCCATGCGGGACAGTGATATCAACGCAACAGCGCTGACCGATCCACTAAAACTATATCAGGTTGATTGGCAACAATATACCTGTCAGTAATAATGGATCGGTCCCAGTAGAGCAAAGCACGATCATTTAGTAATTTAGTTATTATTGTTTTCCTTACTTTAGGGCTAAAGTCAGTCGTCGTACAGGTTATTTTTGCTGAACGCATATTAGTGACTTGAAGTGTTATCCTGGTGTTTTGAATAAAATGACTCGCCAGCTGGAGGGGCGAGCGACGCGAGCGGCGAAAGCAAGGACGTTTAGGCATTCGATTCCTACCAGAGCGGCCGCCCGCTAGTTACCCTTCATACACGATAGGGAGAAGCCGCGTGCGCCGGAACACAGCATTCCTTTCTCACGCACACGTGTAATTTTGCGTTTCGGGTGTTATTCTCAGATGTAGTGACGCGTTTAACCAGTGAAGTGTTTGATAAGACGCGACCGTCCACGGTTTTGGTGCGCGTTGGGTACTATTCCCCGATATAGGGACGACTCAATAACGTGTGACCTTACGAAGGTTGTGTGCACACCGGGTGTTATTCAGCCGATATAGTGAAGTGTATACTCAGGGAGAAACAGACATTACGTGTCCGTGGAAGAGTGCAGAGGCGAGCCAACGGTTTCGGGAATCGGCCAAGTACATACAAGCGCACACACACACACGTACACATATACACGCAGTGACTCACGAGGCCGGACCACATACAGCTAACGGCCGCATAAGGTAGGTTGAAACGCCGGGGCGTCGGGCCCAGGTCCCGGAGGTCGTTTCATCCATCCGCACGTTTGCGCGGAACACCTGGGACCAATATTTCCATGAAATTATCAAATGATCTTATTCTATTTTATTTATCTTATATTATTATATTTATTTTTTTAAATAAGAAGTCAACGCAATATATAGTTTACAATATAATGTATAGACACAATTATCTTAGTATTACTAACCCGTATATCTCACTTATAGGCTAACTCAGCATGAGTTAAAAATGACAAACAGTGGTTAAACTGTAAATTGAAAAAAAAGAAAATAACCTTATTGTTAAAAAAATTAAACATAAAAATAAATATATGATAATATAAATAAATATAAAGAACACTTACACACACAGTCGTACATCCTCAAAATAAGTAACTTAATACTTGTGTTATGGGTGAATAAAACTGGTAAATATACTAATATGTAATTTTAAATACATACTTAAATACAAATATACACCCAGGCTCGACGAATCAACAAATTTAAGTTTTATAGAAAATGTTGGCTCTCGGAGGGAATCAAGCCCGCGACCTGCGGAGATGAACGCAGGGTCACTACCCACTACGCCTACATTGAATTTTACGCGACGTAATTTTTACGCCCGTGCGTACGGGGCGTACGCTGAATTTTAACGCGACGTAATTTTTACGCCCGAAATAGCAGAATAACCCATCGTACGCACGAGAGGAATTTTATCGCGCGTAAAAATTACGTCGAATTGAAACAAATGGGTATCCAGGTATCTGTTCACACGACAGCGTATTTAAATCGCGACGTATTTTATCGTGCAGTGTTCCATTTTAGTTGTTAGGGCGAGGGCGTTAAGTTGAATTTACCATACGAAACTTCTCATAACGCCTATTGTGGAATTTTAACGCGACGTAATTTTTACGCCCGTGCGTACGAGGGGTTACTGAATAATTATGCCGTGATAAACTCACAATAACATATTGTTTATACCCGTTACCCCTCGTTTGCACGAGATGATTTTTATCGCGCGTAAAAATTACGCCGAATTGAAACAAATGAGTATCCAGGTATCTGTTCACACGACAGCGTATTTCAATCGCGACGTATTTTATCGTGCAGTGTTCCATTTTAGTCGTTAGGGCGAGGGCGTTAAGCTGAATATACCATACGAAACTTCTTATAACGCCTATTGTGGAATTTTAACGCGACGTAATTTTTATTTACGCCCGTGCGTACGAGGGGTTACAATAACAAATATGGTAACTCTTATAAATTAGGTTGTACTAAGGCTAACTTTAATTTTAAATTTTTTTAAATAGTTAAAAATTAAAAATGTAAAATTATATATACAAATAGTATTTTGGTTCAAGTCAGCCCCATGTTATTTTTTTTGGTACAAATTCTTATTTCCGACAATATATAGAAATGCAACCATGAAAAGATAATATATACTTACGAATACAAAAATCTTTTAATTTTTTTTTTGTTACTGCTATTAATTATTATTTAGTTAAAGCACCTTTAGCCCTCGTTAGTACGGGCGTAAAAAATACGTCGCGTTGAAATTCCGCGTACGCTCCGTGGGCACGGGCGTAAAAATTACGTCGCGTTGAAATTCCGCGTACGCTCCGTGGGCACGGGCGTAAAAATTACGTCGCGTTGAAATTCCGCGTAGGCGTAGTGGGTAGTGACCCTGCGTTCATCGTCGCGGGTCGCGGGCTCGATTTCCGCCGAGAGCCAACATTTTCTATAAAACTTAAATTTGTTGATTCGTCGAACCTGGGTGTATATTTGTATTTAAGTATGTATTTAAAATTACATATTAGTATATTTACCAGTTTTATTCACCCATAACGTATTAAGTTACTTACTTTGAGGATGTACGACTGTGTGTGTAAGTGTCCTTTATATTTATTTATATTATCATATATAAATTTATATGTTTATTTCTTTTTACCAATAAGGTTATTTTCTTTTTTTCCAATTTACAGTTTAACCACTGTTTGTCATTTTTAACTCATGCTGAGTTAGCCTATAAGTGAGATATACGGGTTAGTAATACTAAGATGATTGTATCTATATTCTATACATTATATTGTAAACTATATATTGCGTTGACTTCCTATTTAAAAAAATAAATAAAATAATGTAAGACAAACAAAATAGAATAAGATCATTTGATAATTTTATGGAAATATTGGTCCCAGGATAACACTTCAAGTCATTAATATGCGTTCAGTAAATAACCTGTACGACGACTGACTTTAGCCCTAAAGTAAGGAAACCAATAATAACGAAATTACTAAATGATCGTGCTTTGCTCTACTGGGACCGATCCATTATTACTGACAGGTATATTGTTGCCAATAAACCTGATATAGTTTTAGTGGATCGGTCAGCGCGTCGGGCAATTATTGTTGATATCACTGTCCCGCATGACGATAATCTCATACGAGCTGAAAAGGAAAAATTAACAAAATATTTAGATTTAGCTCATGAGATGACCGCCATGTGGGATATTGATTCAACAATAATTGTTCCAATTGTTGTATCTTAATGGTCTTATCGCGAAGAGCCTCGACAACATCTCAAGAGGCTCACGCTTAGTTGCTGGATCAAGCGCAGGATACAGAAGGCGGTGTTGCTTGAGACGGTATACATAGTGAGGAGGTTCCTCACTCTGTAGCCCTAACCACCGGGAGCTTGGGTCCTCTCTCCGCTCTCCGTGGATGGCAATTTTTTTATATTTTTAAATGTTTTTTTTGATGTAGAAAATATTTAAAAATGTAAATCAATTTGTATATAAATAAACGAGTGAAATACGAAATTACAAAGCAATTTTTACTTTTAATAATTTTATTTCAGTATTCTGGAAAATGTTTTTTTTGTTATAGAAAATATTTAAAATGTAAATCAATTTGTATATAAATAAACGAGTGAAATACGAAATTACAAAGCAATTCATACTTTTCATAATTATATTTCAGTATTCTGGAAAATGTTTCGCATATAGATGCGCACGAGAATCCACTTCTATAATAAGTACTTCTGGATCGATAAATGACATCGTACTATGCACTCTCAGGCAAAAACTAAATAACACGTTTCAATATGTACACTGTAGTCTTTGATAATACGTCAGAACGTCGAGGGAGCTCGCGACGGACTGAAATCAACGCTCGCGATTTTTCACGTATAGTGATAAGAAGTTTCGTATGTTCTATTCGGGTTGACGCCCAACGCTACCGCCTAGAATGGAACACTGCGCTATAAAAATACGTCGCATTTTAAATGCGCTGTCGTGTGAACAGATACTTGGATATCCATTTGTTTCATTTCGACGTATTTTTTACGACTCGTTCGGACGAGCGTAAAAAATACGTCGCGTTAATATTCCACAACAGGCGTTATAAGAAGTTTCGTATGGTATATTCAGCTTAACGCCCTCGCCCTAACGACTAAAATGGAACACTGCACGATAAAAATAGGTCGCGATGTAAATACGCTGTCGTGTGAACAGATACCTGGATACCCATTTGTTTAAATTCGACGTAATTTTAACTCACGATAAAAATCCTCTCGTGCGTACGAGGGGTTACTCTATCTAAAGGCTGCGGCCTGCGATAAGTTTGTTTCTAGTTTTTGTCATGAACAACGTCAAATTACTTTTCGCGCCCGGCATTGATGCAGACTGCAGAGCTATTCGTTTTCTGTATGCCATATAGTAGTCGATCGCTATATAAATTGTTAGATTGTTGGACGAAGTTTTTTTAGTTTTTGCCAATAACTATTCAGCGTTATTTAATAAATCAATGTGTAGTTGTAATACTTTCTAGTGCTTAATTGATTCTTGAGTGTGTTCTGTTATTTTTATATGTGACAATGTCACAAGCAGATGAACCGATGGATGCAGTAGATGTGGGTGATAATTCCGTTAGTAGGCTTGATAATATTTTATTTTAGGGTAAAGTTAGGTTTATTACTGTCATTTATCTTTATTTTGGAACAGAATGGCTCATCCAGTGATACACCGTCGTCCAGAGGAAAAGAAGGCGACTTCGAAAGTAAAATCGAAACTGATCGTGCTAAAAGATTTGACTTTTTACTTAAGCAGACTGAGATATTTTCTCATTTTATGACCAACACACCTAAATCTGGCAGTAGTCCACCGAAAGCAAAGGCTGGTAGACCCAGAAAAATTAAAGAACCAGAAACACCTGGTGCTGGCGAGTTAGTATTATTGATTATTAATTATGTATTCATTTCATTAGGTCTTTTAGAGAGGTGGTTCAGGTAGGTCTTTGTGATTTCAATCTAAATTAAAAAACTAAGAAGAAACTTTCAAATTACACTTATGTATTCCAATCAAATTAAAAAAATGTTACAGTAAATAATAATGTAATATAAATAATTATATATATTTTATAAAACTTAACAGCTCTAGCATATGGAACACAATCTTATTTGCTATATGTATTGAAGCTATAATCAAAACATTGAATATGCATTATTGTTGATTTTTAATCATAAGTGTAATTGTATTTTATGTGTTAAACATCTTTGGCAGTCATCGTCATCGTAAAACAGAACAAGAAGAAGATGAAGAACTCCTTGCAGAGACTAACATAAAACAGAAAACAATATTTCGGTTTGAATCATCACCTCACTATGTAAAAAATGGAGAAATGCGGGATTATCAAGTGAGAGGGTTAAATTGGATGATTTCACTCTATGAAAATGGTATCAATGGAATTTTAGCTGATGAGATGGGCTTAGGCAAAACATTGCAAACCATTTCTCTTTTGGGATATATGAAAAATTTTAAGTAAGTCCTATTAATAATAAATGACACTATAAAAATATATTACATTAAGTTATATTTTGTGTGATGTAAAGTTTGAATAGCAAATAGCAAACCTGAACGCCAAAATTTTAAAAGATGAAGAATAGCAAATACTATTATTTACTATTTTATTATATGTATTTTGATTGATTGATTGATCGATTGACCAACAAAACAAAACCAACAAATTGTTTAAAAAAAATGTTGGGCCTCAGCGGGAATAGAACCCGCGACCCGCGGTGCTGAAGCCAGGCTCACTACCCGCTGCGCCAACAGGCCAAAGGAAAGTAAATTGAAGAAGTAGTAAAATAATTTTTATTTGTCATTTTTTACAGGAATGTTCCTGGACCACACATTGTAATTGTGCCAAAATCTACACTTACAAATTGGATGAATGAATTCAAAAAATGGTGCCCTTCTATAAAAGCAGTGTGTCTTATTGGGGATCAAGAAACAAGGGTAACGCTAATTTAAAATCTTAATATTATGTGATGGAAGAACTATTTATAATATATTTGTTATTTTTTTAAACATTAAATATTTGTAACAAGATTTGACATCTATATATCTGTATCGACTAATATATAAAGCTAATGAGTTTGATTGATCGATTGTTCGGACTTGCTTATCTCAGTAACTACTGGACTGTTTTGAAAAATTCTTTTAGTGTAATTATTATATTTTAATACTTATGACACATGACAGTAATATAGTCTATTTGTCGAGGAAGCTTATGTACCATATAACATCACGCTAAGATGAATAGAAGAGGAGCAGCAATAAAAAATATTGAGCTATGTAAATTGTTCCCTTCTAAATGTTCTAAATAAAAGTCCGCGACAGCATATGTCTAGCTTTTAAGGTTAACCCACTTTAACCATAATTAATAAATAAGACTGCAGTCCACGTGAACGTAGTTGCACTTTAAAGCTAGTCATATTATAAAACAAGAGTTCTGCTGAATCTGTATGCGATAAAATTAAAACTACATATGTTGGGATATTCTGTTCTTAAAGCTATTGAGACAAGTCTGTGACATATCAAAATTTCAAATCAAACAAATTCAGACTTTTTTTTATTATTCGCTCTTCTAGCCTTGCAAAGCTGGGGCGGGTTTATGGTGTTAGTTCCTTTTAATTCTTGGTTGTTTTATAGTAGTTTGCCTTATGAAAGTAGTATTTTATTCCTACCTGTCAAAAATTAAGTATTGGAAGTTATCGATTATATGCTATAAACATTTTATTTGATACTTTTAATAATAAATACATTTAATTTTATTTCTCTTATTTTATTTAGAATACGTTTATTAGAGAAACTCTAATGCCTGGTAATTGGGATGTTTGTATAACATCATATGAAATGATCATAAGAGAGAAGTCTGTATTCAAAAAGTTTAACTGGCGTTATATGGTGATTGATGAAGCTCATCGCATCAAGAATGAAAAATCAAAACTTTCAGAACTGCTCCGAGAGTTCAAGAGCATGAACAGACTTTTGTTGACTGGTACACCGCTGCAGAATAATCTTCATGAGTTGTGGGCGTTACTAAATTTTCTTTTGCCTGATGTATTTAATAGTTCAGATGTAAGTGACATGCGACTATTTCTCTTAAAAATTCTGTTCTAAGATAAACTAAATTATTAAATAATACAAGCTTATTATAACAATATTATATATTCATAAGTGTAAACTTTATAACATTTTAATGATTAAAATAATATGCATTTTTTTACTAAAATTATAATGGATTATGCATTCTAGGAGTTTGTTTTCCTTGTTATAATTACATGCTTTTATGAAGAGAGAGATATGGGCAGGAGAATAATGACTTATGTATTATTTTACTTATGTATGTAGTAACGCCTAATTCTATAAATTATTATTTTGTATTAATTGTTACGTAAATATTTCCTTGATAGCTAGAACTATCTTGTCACGAATAAGAAGAATAAATATGAAAGAAAGAAATATTTATTTACTAAAAATAATTTTCATTTTAATTAAGTTACAATGCTTAAATTTACCATATGTAATTAGTACACAGTAATTGTGGTCTCCACACTAGGTCTAGCCTGTATCATGGAGGCCAACTAAATGAATTTCTAGACTAAATTAAAAACATGCCCTTCTTGAAGACATTATCTAAACGCTCTAGCTAAAGAAAATATAAAACAAACTATTATAGAAAACTATTTGAAAATATATCATTTCAATTCAATCTGTAGTCATGTCATGCCAGACGTTGTATTTATTATAAAGTTACAATTATATTATCATATATTAATTTTATAAACACATTCTTTTCAGGATTTTGATGCCTGGTTTAATACCAATGCTGCATTAGGCGATAATCAGTTAGTGTCAAGGTTGCATGCGGTTTTGAGACCATTTCTATTGAGACGTCTCAAGGCTGAAGTAGAGAAGAAATTAAAACCAAAAAAAGAACTTAAAGTTTATGTTGGACTGAGTAAAATTCAGAGAGAATGGTATACCAAGGTATTAATGAAAGATATTGATGTTGGTAAGTTGAATGTACTTTTATAACGATGTCACACAATATTAAAATCATAATTTTGTAAAGACATGTGTAAATTAGTTAAAATATGCCAATAATTGTAGGAATTTCGTAAAAGTTCAAACTTGTTTTTTTACGCTTCCTAATCTGTTCATGATAAATAAATAAAATAACCAAACTATTATTTTGTTATTTTATAAAAATGAAAAATATGAAAGAATAATAGGTTGTCACTGTCAGGTCCATAAAATCCATAGCATTTATCCAACTGTTAAGGATGAAGTGCTATATCCATTGTAATTTTTATTTAAATGGTTATTAACGGTATTTATGCGGTATTTAAAAAGCTTTATATTATTACCAGTATTAATCCTTATCAATTGAAATACGTTCGTTACATTAAACATTTTACGGTTAACTGGCCCGTTGGCGCTGTGGGTAGTGACCCTGCCTTCAGCTCCGCGGGTCGCGGGTTCGATTCCCGCCGAGGGCCAACATTTTCTATAAACAATTTGTTGGTTCTTCGAGCCTGGGTGTGTATTTGTATTTAAGTATGTATTTAAACTTATATATGTAGTATATCTACCAGTTGTCCGTTACCCATAACACAAGAATTAAGTTACTTACTTTGGGGACGGACGGCCGTGTGTGTAAATGTCCCATATTTTTTTTTTTTTTATAACCATAATCATACGTTACTGGTGTAAAGGATGATTATGGTGATATTATGAGATAGTAATTTAAATGCATGGTGCATTTAAATGACTATCTTAGAAGTTATCGAGAAAACCTGGTCAGCAGGCCTACCATGAACTCTTATTGCGACTCAATTGAAGACGTAAACGAAATTGTTTGGCTTTTTTATACCATGACGTCTTAAAGACGCACACTTTAAATCGTTGCCGAATGAGCTTTCGGAATTCGTCTAATAACATGTGGGTAAAAGAGACAGAGTTATCTATAGTTCATATATCGTTATCCTTTTCAAACATTACGACCCCAATGCAATTCACACTTCATGGTACGAAAAGAAAGCGGTTCGCGGTCGTCGTTTGCATCTACAATTGAGTCGCAATAAGTGTTCATGGTAAGCAAGATTTGTGCTTGTGACTTAAAAGTTAATTGTATAAAAAATGTATTTAGAGCAGAGATCTAGAAAATTAAAATTGTTTTCATCATTGTTTTTACTTATCTTCAATAAGAGATGGCATTCAAAGAAAACAGAATATTTATAACTCGATACGTACTGCCTCTTTTCGTCTAATAACAAAATATTATCCAAAATATATTTTCTTACTGAGGTGTCGCAGTAAATGGTAGACGACCCTCGTTTCTTACTGAGGTGTCGTAAAAATCGTATAAGTTAAGACTAGTGTAAGTTAACATCAGGCAGGCGGTCGTAAAATGCGTAGCCAAATCATGTGACGACATGTTCGTAACATGTGCTGCCTTAGAGTGGGGTTAGCGAGAGAATGATGAATGATGATGATTTGCAGTGAATGGTGCGGGCAAGGTCGAGAAAATGCGATTGCAAAACATTCTCATGCAGTTGCGAAAATGTTGTAACCACCCTTATCTATTTGATGGCGCTGAACCTGGCCCACCTTATACCACCGACGAACATTTAGTTTACAATTGTGGTAAACTAGCGATCCTCGATAAACTACTGCCTAAACTTCAACAGCAGGAATCCAGAGTTCTGATATTTTCCCAAATGACTAGAATGCTGGACATTCTAGAAGATTACTGTCTATGGAGGCAGTACAAGGTAATTCTGCATATCGCCTCTTTACAAGAACAGCGTGACATCTCATAAAAAATGCTTTTTTTAAAAATATCTTTGTGCTTATTTTAGAGCACATTAATAACCGCAACAATTTAATTTTGTTTTCTACACTACAATTACCAAAATTTTTTAATTTATCAACGTTTAAGTGTTTGAAATTTCTCTCCTGTAAAGTTGTAGTTTGACAAATATCACGTTGTTCTTCTAAAGAGGCGATATATAAACGTTAATCTCTATTTCTCTTAGTTATGAAGTCACGTTTCAACGGATTGAACAATTTTCCAAATTGTTACACACAAACAATTTTCCTTTTGTTTTTGTTTCGTTAATTATAATCGAGAAAATTATTATGAAAGAAACAAGTTTATAAGTTCAGCGGAACCGAAAATTTAAGGAAATTTCCTTACTTAAAAAATCTTGATACTCTTTAGAAATAATTAGAATTCAATATTCGTAGTTGAGACAGAACGATGTCTGTCGGATCAGCTACTAAGAATTAAATATTTTATCGTGGTTTTTGAGAAATTTGTATGCTCCTTTTGCTTTTTATTCTTTTTTTTTACTGCTGGACAAAACTAAAAAAAAGTATTTTGGTGACTTTTTATGGTGTTGGAATATAGCACACTATATTTGTGTGACATTAATAACTTATTTACGCGAAGAAATTTTTATATTATCTCGCAATATATGTCAGAAATAGTAAATGGAATGAAAGATAAGATTTGCCATCTACTGAAGTGAAAAATCGACACATTTAGACTAGCTAGTTATAGCTAAGCAAGACGATTAGCAGAATTCAATATATTCCTCATATATTAATCAATATAATAAAAAATGCTTTTAAAGGGAGGCTGATACAAAAAGCCTACTATACTATTGAGGATTATATAGATGATAAAAATGCGTGGATATAGCTACCCCTCTACCATGTAAAAGATAGTAATAACCAAATGTAACTAGTTATAAGAATTTTATTTCAAAATAGCAACCACCGAGTTTCTTGCTGGCTCTTCTCGGTATGCACAGCTTTCCGAACCAGCGGTAGATTTTGACGATTCAATAGCACTTTTTTACAAGTTTACTTGAATAAAAAATATTTTGAATTTGAATATTTCAATATATACAATATTTCAGTATTGTCGCCTCGATGGTCAAACACCCCACGAAGATAGAAACAGGCAGATAGAAGAGTATAATGCAGAGGGTAGTGAGAAGTTTGTCTTCATGCTTTCAACCCGGGCCGGAGGCCTTGGCATTAATCTCACATCTGCAGATGTTGTAATCATATATGATTCTGACTGGAACCCACAGATGGATCTTCAGGCCATGGACCGAGCTCATCGTATTGGCCAAATGAAACAAGTATAACTTATACATTTTATTAATTATTGAAGCTTACATGACCAACTGTTTCATTCTTTATTCATCAACAATCAGATTATTTTTATTGTTTAAATTATTGTAGTGTGTTTATTTCTTTCGGGTTAAATAATTTATTTCTCAAAGATTTTGTACATTCACTTACAGAGAAAATCATATTTACCTTAATCATAATCATATTAACCACTAACTTTTATTTTACACCGTCAGAATAATTTAAAATCGTCGCCACAGTATATCTAATATTAGTATGGCAAGTTATTACATTAACTTGCCATACTAATATTACGACGATTTTAAATTATTTTAAGTTATTTATTTACTATTTTAAGTTATTTAAGTTATTTATATTTTAAGTTATTACATAAGCTGTGATAGCCTAGCGGTGAGACCGTGCGACTCTCTAGAGACGACATAGGTTCAAACCCCGGGCAGGCACCAATGAGTTTTTCTATTAAAATTTATGTGTCTAATTGATAATTGCAATTTATCACGCTTTTCGGTAAACATCGTAAGGAAACCTGCATATCTCTACAGAATCTAGGGATGTGTGTAACCTACCAATCCGCATTGGAGCAGCGTGGTAGGTCTTAGCTCCAACCCTTCTCCCCAGAAACGGAGAGAGGAGGCCTTAGCCCAGCAGTGGGCATAGTAACAGGCTGTTACTTTACTTTTTTTACTAAGTTATTACATCCTCTTTATCAAAGGTGCGCGTGTTTCGTCTTATCACGGAGAATACAGTTGAAGAAAAAATTGTTGAAAGAGCTGAAGTGAAATTGCGTCTGGATAAGTTAGTGATACAGTCGGGCCGCTTGGTTGATATCAAGAATCAGCTGAACAAAGATGAGATGCTAAACATGATCCGACACGGTGCCAACCATGTCTTCTCATCCAAAGACTCTGAGATCACCGATGAGGATATTGACTCTATTCTTGCTAAAGGAGAATCAAAGGTGACTATGATTTATTGAAGGTATGCTTCAATTACTTTGCATAATTCCATATTACAGAAGCTATAAGAGAACTACTTTTATATCTTGTGAAAGCCGATTATGTTATATGCGCTTAAATATATCCTTAATAATATTATAAATGCGCAAGTCTGTCTGTGCGACGTTTGCACGGCACTGAACCAATATCAACGAAATTTAGCACTTTTACTTATACACCGGGGTAACATGTATGCTATAGAAATCCTGTAAATTCAACAGGAATAGGATGACATTAAAAAACGCTTTATCGTACGTACGTATTATCATTATAGGTTTCTTTATTCATCATGAGTCAAAGTCAAGTTTGTAAGTTGAAGAAATAGGTTTTATATTAATTATATTAATAAGGGAGACCTTGAAAGATATAAGAATAGTATTATGTTTTTTTAATGGTTTTTCTAAATTTTTCCAGAGCAAATGATATATACCGAATTGAATTTCTTTCAATTTCTTCTTCTTCTTCTTCTCTTCTTCTTCTCCTCTTCTTCTTCTCTTCTTCTTCTTCTTAAACGTAGTTAGAATTAAACAGGAGCTGGATTTTGATAGTAACAACGATAATTTAGTATTATGTTATTACATTACATGTATATAGAATGAAAGGATGAAGGCTCCAAGTACAGGAATTATTTGCTTAAATGGACTTCCAATTACTAAATTACATACAACATGTAAAATTGTTTGTGTAAAAAAAATTCGAGAACCATTTTTTTCCACTATCACTATAAACTTTTTTATCTGTTTTCAGACTGAAGAACTCAAGCAGAAATTAGAAAGTCTCGGTGAATCATCTTTACGCGCATTCTCAATGGACACCCCGGGCGCCACTACCGACTCAGTCTACCAATTTGAAGGTTGCAATTAGAATATTTAAAAATTTAATAATATAAAAAAAGTAGCGGCCTGTTACAATCCCACTGCTGGGAATAGGCCTCCTCTCTCCGTTTCTGAAGAGAAGGGTTGGAGCTAAGACCTACCACGCTGCTTCAATGCGGATTGGTAGGTTACACATATCTCCAGAATTTTCTAGAGATATGCAGGTTTCCTTCACCGAAAAGCGTGTGATAAATTGCAATTATCAATTAGACACATGAGTTTTAATAGAAAAACTCATTGGTGCCTGCCCGGGTTTGAACTCGTGTTCCCCTCGAAAAAGTCGCACGGTCTCACCGCTGGGCTATCACAGCTTGTTAATAATATACTTGATTATTATCAATATTCACTTATAGCAATCATCTAGTATAATAATAGTATTATACTAGATCGATGATGGAACTTACTGAGTCAATACGGTAGAGTTAGTGCAGTAGAAGAAACTATTATCCCATTACTATGCTTAATTAGTGTTTGACCCATAATACTTCTACAACGCCGATTGGCAGGTTTCTGATATCTCAAAAATTCTCTAGAAATATAAAGAGTATTCGCGAGGTATTTTTCTTTACCGTAAAGCGCGTACAAAAGTAAAATTTATTTTTCTATAATCCGCGATAAAGCAAACTATCACAAACAAACAGTTTGTGATAGTGAACGTGTGTAGTGCTTATGTATTATGCTGACGGTGGTGGAGGTTTGTGCATGTGTTTTAACGAATGCTGCACGTTTCAGGTATGAAACGAATAGTCCACTCTACATTTACCATTCTATATATTTCCTTATAACTTTTGCATTATGGATCTCCGCAAAGTAACGCCTAATTCTATAAATTAGTTACCGCGTAATTAATATCTTTAAACAATATTCTTTTGTAGAAAACTCATCAACTCTCGTCAACTCTTAATTACAGTTGAACCATCACATTTTTTTGAGCTGTGATAGCCCAGCGGTGTGACCGTGCGACTCTTTCGAGGGGAACACGAGTTCAAACCCGGGCAGGCACCAATGAGTTTTTCTAATAAAACTCATGTCTCTAATTGATAATTGCAATTTATCACACGCTTTTCGGTGAAGGAAAACATCGTGAGGAAACCTGCATATCTCTAGAGAATTCTGGAGATATGTGTAACCTACCAATCCGCATTGGAGAGGCGTGGTAGGTCTTAGCTCTAACCCTTCTTTCCAAAAACGGAGAGGCTTATTCCCAGCCGTGTGGATTGTAACAGGCTGCTAATTTACTTTACTTTACATCACATTTTATGTCAAGGAATAACGTATAGCAAATATTTATCTGCTAAAAGCTTTAGTTTAAAATATTATAATAAACTGTAAAACTTAAATAAAATAATACGAAAATTTAGTTGCCTTGTTCGCTTAAAAGATGTCATATAAGTTTTCTAAGATATAAGGTATATAAGCTTTTTATGAACTTCGTAACGTTGGCGGCGTCGAAATAGTTTTCGACAAAATTATATCAAATTTAAAAGAAAAAAATTAACATATTTTCCACAATGCGATCTTTTTATATTTTCATTTTTGTGTGTTGTCCGAGATTGCCATGTGGTATCCGGCTAAGTAAAATAGACCACCCTCATTTCTTACCGAGGTGTCGTAAAAGGCGACTAAGGTAAGTCGACCCGCCGTGTGGTATCCGGATGAGTAGAATAGACCATCCTCATTCCTTACCGAGGTGTCGTAAAAGGCGACCAAGGTAAGCCAACCCGCCGTGTGGTATCCGGCTGAGTAGAATAGACCGCCCTCTTCCTTACCGAGGAGTCGTAGAATACGACTCAGGTAAGTTGACGTCAAGCAGGCGGTCGGTCGTAAAATACGTAGCCAAATTATATGACAGCATGTTTGTAGCATGTTGTGCCGACCCCACTTTGAGTGGGGTAAGGGCAGGATGATGATGATTCGATTCCTCAATCCATTCTAGACCAGTGTACAGAAAGATTTCAATCAAGTGTAAAAAATATGCTTATTCGTAAAGCATATTACAAAATTGAAGATTATTTGGATGATAAGAAAGCCTGGATTTGAAAATCCTTTCAGCTTCATACAAGATAGCGGTTTAATAATATATAATTGAAAATATTTAAAAGATTGACCGCCGAGTTTCTTGGTTCTTCTCGGTAAGAGCAACATTCCGAACCAGTTGTAGCTTCATTAATCATATTGATGCTTGACGATTCAAAAGTGCCTGAAATGGTTTATTTGAATAAAGATTATTTTGATTTGATTTGATTTGATTGATTCAAATTATCAGTTTTTTCTACATATATACTTCACTTATATCAATATGATGATGTAACGTTGGCGGCGTCGAAATCGTTTTCGTACAAATTATATGAAATGATAAGAATATTAACATATTTTCCACAATGCAGGGGAGGATTACAGGGAAAAACAAAAAATTGTACCTATCGGTAACTGGATAGAGCCTCCTAAGCGAGAGCGTAAGGCTAACTACGCGGTGGACGCGTACTTCCGCGAGGCGCTCCGAGTGTCCGAGCCCAAGGCGCCCAAGGTACAGGTAAATAAGTGTAAAGAGCTAAATTTGGCGCCCCACGACAGCCTCCGGTGATGGTTCTGTATATTTCCATTGTCATATATCGACTGTGAACCGGCAATATGTCCTATCTCAATTTTAAGCCAAATCACTTACTAACGGCATTGGGTACTACTGCCCATCATTTACCATATCAACATGTATTATCTACTTGAAAATTTATCAATAAATAGCCATATTTAAACTCAACTGTTTCTTTATTACATAAAAATGGTTGCGAATGTATTAAAAATAACTTTTTTCTTCTTCCTGAAAAGTTGTCGAAAATAAGATAGGACAATTTGCCAGTTCACAGTCGATATGTATATCGTTGGTTAGCTCTTTATGCTCGTTGAATATATCTATGTAGTAATTTCATTTTATATTCATATGCTTTTGAACATGGGTCGTCATGGAATGGGTTATATAATATATTATAAAATTTATATATATTCATAGAAAAGTAATAATAAAAATTATTTTGCTGTAATCCGCGATACAGTAAATAGAAAATATATATATAGTTCTAAATGTATATGCACAAACCTAAGTTTGTGATAGTGAACGTGTGTAGTGCTTGTGTATTGTGGTGGCAGTGGTGGAGGTTTGTGCATGTGTTTTTACGAATCCTGCATTTGACGGGTATGAAAAAACGGATAGTCCACTATACATAGTGTACACTAGAAATTCCTTAGAAATATTTAATTTATGTCTCAAAACAACGTTTGCCCGGTCAGCTAGTTACATTATAAAATATTATATGCTCTATTTGTTTACTACACTATATAACTTGTACTCGCAGACATATTCAAATCGAGGCTTTTATGTAGATTTTAGATAATCAAGATTCAGTTTGATATATTGTATTATATTTAAGTAATCGTAGTTCATTTATCGTATCGTATATAGTCAGATTATATAACAATCTATAATATTTATTACACTAAATATATAGTAAGTTTAGTTAGTCTGCTAACTGCTTTATAATTAATTTATTATTTTACTATCTCTTACTATTGATCTGTCTACCGCAGGCTCCAAGACCTCCAAAGCAGCCGATTGTACAAGACTTCCAGTTCTTCCCGCCGCGACTTTTTGAATTATTAGATCAAGAGATATATCATTATCGAAAAACACTTGGGTAAATAATAGATAACAATTATGTTTAATTATTAAATTTGTGTGGTATCCGGCACAATAGAATAAACCACACTCATTTCTTACCGAGGTGTCGTAAGAGGCGACTAATGTATGTGCCGTGTGGTATCCGGCTGCATAGAATAGACCACCCTCATTTCTTACCGAGGTGTCGTAAGAGGCGACTAAGGTATGTGCCGTGTGGTATCCGGCTGCATAGAATAGGCCACCCTCAGTTCTAACCGAGGTGTCGTAAAAGGCGACTAATGTATGTGCCGTGTGGTATCCGGCTGCATAGAATAGACCACCCTCAGTTCTTACCGAGGTGTCGTAATAGGCGACTAAGGTATGTGCCGTGTGGTATCCGGCTGCATAGACTAGACCACCCTCATTTCTTACCGAGGTGTCGTAAAAGGCGACTAATGTATGTGCCGTGTGGTATCCGGCTGCATAGAATAGACCACCCTCATTTCTTACCGAGGTGTCGTAAGAGGCGACTAAGGTATGTGCCGTGTGGTATCCGGCTGCATAGAATAGACCACCCTCATTTCTTACCGAGGTGTCGTAAGAGGCGACTAATGTATGTGCCGTGTGGTATCCGGCTGCATAGAATAGACCACCCTCATTTCTTACCGAGGTGTCGTAAAAGGCGACTAAGGTAAGTTGACGTCAGGCAGGCGGTCGGTCGTAAAATACGTAGCCAAATCTTGTGAAAACATGTTTTGTCGACCCCACTTAGTGTGGTATAAGGGCAGGAGACTGTATGTATTAAATTTGCAATAGAATATATGAGAGAAGTTGTGTGATTTTTTTGTTTTTATCACATTTGGCCATTTTATCGCATGGCCCGTTGGCGCCGTGGGTAGCGACCCTGCCTTCAGCTCCACGGGTCGTGAGTTCGATTCCCGCCGAGGTCTGGGTTATTTTCAATTCTTTAGCACGCTCGTTCCCACTGAGCAAACGACAGCAAAACTAACCTTTGTATTCAATGCATATTTTAGCAAAGTCATTTTTTAAATAAAACTTAAGTTAAAGCGATTCATCACCCCCGAAACCTACATACTAAGTTACATAAAAATTCGTTGAAGCCATTTCCGAAATTCAGATTCTATATGTATATAGCTTTATATATTAGCTTATATAATGATTTAAATTCTTATAACCTAAAATAGTATTTTTTTATAAACAATTTGTTGGTTCTTCGAGCCTGGGTGTATATTTGTATTTAAGTATGTATTTAAAATTATATATTCAATATATTATCTGTTGCCTGACGTCCATAACATAAGTATTAAGTTACTTTGGGGACGGACGACCGTTTGTGTAAGTGCGTCATATATTTATCTATTTATTGGCATACGAGTATTTACTAGCCCGTTAACGCAGGTGGTTTTAATCTTGCCTTAAGTTCTTGGGATCGCGGGTTCGATTCCCCCCGAGACTTACCAGTATCTAAAAGAAATTTGTTGATTCTTCTGCTTTTGGCATTCAAGTCACTGAGACGCTGCCTCTTTCCATAAAGAACCAATGTTGTCTTAAATGTTGTTTTAACTTTGCCATTACAGCAATTTAAAAATACTGTTAAAAAGAGGCTGATACAGAAAGCCTATTATACCGTGGAGGCTTACATTATTGTGCAGGATAGCTATGACAAAATGTAATTAGTATTAAGAATCTTCTTTTTTAAAAGAGCTCCACCGAGTTTCTTGCTGGCTCTTCTCGGTAGGACGGCTTTCCGAACCAGCAATAGAGTTGACGATTCAAAAGCACTTGTTTACAAGTTTATTTGAATAAAGAATATTTTGAATTTGAATTTAAATCGTGTTTTTTTATTTTTTTAGTTACAAAGTACCTCGGAATCCTGAATTGGGTCCAGAGTCAGCTAAAATTCAAAGAGAGGAACAAAGAAAGATCGACGACGCCGAGGCTCTCACTGAAGAGGAGATACAAGAAAAAGAACAACTTTTAACGCAAGGTAATTTTATCCTATTTTAACCCGAATTTGGGTTTGTCGAAGTTCAAAGTTTGTTATTGGATGAGTCTGAAAATTTATCTCTTTATTTATAGGGTTTACAAATTGGACGAAACGCGACTTCAATCAGTTTATTAAAGCAAACGAGAAATACGGCAGAGACGACATTGAAAATATTGCAAAGGATGTCGAAGGCAAGACACCTGAGGAGGTAAGATGAAAAGATTATTGTTCCCCTTTTAATCTTATCAAAGCCTTTTAAAACCCCTTTTAAACATCTTCATCTCATAAAACAGATTTAAAACAAGCCTTATCTACGACCTCGTTTGCCATTTAAATATTAAAATACTGTTATTTGTGTACTGTTTTTTTCTTCTTTATCCTGGAGGAAAGAGATGTTATGTTAAAACTTATTTGTTAATCGTGTATATAACCTTCAATTACAACCAAATTTCAATAATATTACTCCAGCCAACAATAACGGAATTATATTTTAAATAAGCATTAAAATACGAAATAGTATTTGGATCTCGTCTTTTAAGTAATTTTAATGGCGCTTGTATTAACTCTAGTAAAGTCTTTACTTTACTAGAGTTACTTTAAACGGCCTGTTACTTTCTCACTGCTGGACATAGGCCTCCTTTGTCTGTTTTTTTTTTATATAAGAGCACCACGCTGCTCCAATGTGGATTCAAATTCAAATATTCTTTATTCAAGTAAACTTGTAAACAAGTGCTTTTGAATCGTCGATATCTACTGCTGGCTCGGAAAGCTGTTCCTATCGAGAAGAGCCAGCAAGAAACTCGGTGGTTGCTCTTTTCAAAGAATAATTTTTATTACTAGTTACATATAGTTATTATTGTCTTGTACAGGGTCGAAGAGGCTATCACAACTTAATTTTCTTGGTTAATTTTTTAAATTCATCATGCACACTTCAGTGAAAAAAAATTGTCTGGAGAATTCATGTATGTGTTCGAATTCAAAATTAAGCTTAATTGAGTTAGATTGTAATCCTTATTTAAATGCCATATATGACATCACGCTACGAACTAATGAATAAGGCTAGTGTTTTCTTGCTATTGCTATTTATAAGTTTCTTTGTCACTCACGTTTTTTGTAATTTGACATAAAGCTACTTTTTTGAATTAGGTCACTTTCATACTAAATTAATGATTCATTCAAGGAAAAGGTCTGCGTTAAATAAAACACCATCCTAAGTACTTAAAGTAACAGCATGTTACTATGCCCACTGCTGGGCTAAGGCCTCCGTCCTCCGTTTTTGTAGAGAAGGATTGGAGCTAAGACCTACCACGCTGCTCCAATGCGGATTGGTAGGTTACACATATCCCTAGAATTCTCTAGAGGTATGCAGGTTTCCTCACTATGTTTTCCTTCACCGAAAAGCGTGTGATAAATTGCAATTATGAATTAGACACATAAGTTTTAATAGAGAAACTCATTGGTGCCTGCCCGGGGTTTGAACCTATGTCGTCTCTAAAGAGTCGCACGGTCTCACCGCTGGGCTATCACAGCTTAACTCTAGCGTAACATTAAATGTAAATGCGTTTAGGTCATGGAATACTCGGCAGTCTTTTGGGAGAGGTGTCACGAACTTCAAGACGTGGACAGAATAATGGGTCAGATCGAAAGGGGTGAAGCGAAGATACAGAGGAGAGCCTCAATAAAGAAAGCTCTAGATGCTAAAATGGCTCGTTATAGAGCGCCATTCCATCAGCTTAGAATTTCGTACGGCACGAACAAGGGAAAAAACTATGTTGAAGAAGAAGATAGGTAATTCTTTTTGCATAACAACAAAAGCAAAGTTAATATATAACTATTTTCACAAGTGAACTATTTCAGCCTTCTCATAGTTTCTGTGCTTACTACGTAAACCCTCGACTTCTGTAAGCTAGGTTTTGTCCTTAAAAAAATTAGATCTGGTTTTCAAGCTATTGCAAATATTGAACTGCAGGACTACCATGAACTCTTATTGCGACTCAATTGAAGACGTAAACTAAATTGTTTTGCTTTTTCACACTATGACGTCTTAAAGACGCACACTTTAAGTCGTTGCTGAATGAGCGTTCGGAATGCGTCCTAAGTGTTTTTAGGACGCATTCCGAAATTGTGACCTAAGTGTTCTTAGGACGCATTCCGCATTGTGAGTAAAAGAGACAGAGTTATCTATAGTTCATATAACGTTATCCTTTTCAAACATTATGCAGCTCCCTTCATAGTATGAAAAGAAAGCGATTCGCGGTCGTCGTTTACGTTTTCAATTGAGCCGCAATAAGAGTTCATGGTAGGCCTGCTGGTTTTCAAGCTGTTTAAAATATTGAACTGGTTATTTTTAGATCATAACAAGTTCTTGTGCCGTGCAAATTTGATTGTGATATCTTTTGGTATCTCATGGCAAATCAATTTGGACTTTCGTAGTGTCTGGGCTACACAAAGTGTAGCCAATTTCATTCAAAATTTAAATAGAAATAGAAATTATATTCTAAATAAAAAAATCATCATTCTCTTGTCCTTATCCAACTCTGAATGGGGTCGGCACAACATGTTTTAAACATGTAACATGATTTAGCTAGGTGTTTTATGATGAGACTAATGTATGTGCCGTGTGGTATCCGGCAGAATAGAATAGACTACCCTCATTTCTTACCGAGATGTCGTAAGAGGCGACTAATGTATGTGCCGTGTAGTATCCGGCTGCATAGAATAGACCACCCTCATTTCTTACCGAGGTGTCGTAAGAGGCGACTAATGTATGTGCCGTGTGGTATCCGGCTGCATAGAATAGACCACCCTCATTTCTTACCGAGGTGTCGTAAGAGGCGACTAATGTATGTGCCGTGTGGTATCCGGCTGCACAGAATAGACCACCCTCATTTCTTACCGAGGTGTCGTAAGAGGCGACTAATGTATGTGCCGTGTGGTATCCGGCTGCATAGAATAGACCACCCTCATTTCTTACCGAGTTGTCGTAAGAGGTGACTAAGGTAAATACCGTGTGGTATCCGGCTGCATAGAATAGACCACCCTCCCTTCTTACCGAGGTGTCGTAAGAGGCGACTAATGTATGTGCCGTGTGGTATCCAGCTGCATAGAATAGACCACCCTCATTTCTTACCGAGGTGTCGTAAGAGGCGACTAAGGTATGTGCCGTGTGGTATCCGGCTGCATAGAATAGACCACCCTCATTTCTTACCGAGGTGTCGTAAGAGGTGACTAAGGTAAATACCGTGTGGTATCCGGCTGCATAGAATAGACCACCCTCCCTTCTTACCGAGGTGTCGTAAGAGGCGACTAATGTATGTGCCGTGTGGTATCCGGCTGCATAGAATAGACCACCCTCATTTCTTACCGAGGTGTCGTAAGAGGTGACTAAGGTAAATACCGTGTGGTATCCGGCTGCATAGAATAGACCACCCTCATTTCTTACCGAGGTGTCGTAAAAGGCGACTAAGGTAAGTTGACGTCAGGCAGCCTAATCATGTAACAACATGTTTGTAACATGTTGTTAGATGATCGAAATAACTCCGTTGCAGGTTTTTAGTGTGTATGTTACATAAACTGGGCTTCGATAAGGAGAACGTGTATGAAGAGCTAAGAGCAGCTGTTCACGCCGCGCCGCAGTTTCGGTTTGACTGGTTTCTCAAATCGCGGACGGCTGTCGAACTACAACGGAGGTTAGTTTACACCAGGGGTGAGAAACAGGGGTTAATCAACGGACAAATCTAAATTTTCCAATTTTTTTATAGGGCCGCACATTAAAACACTTATTAATAATTTTAATTTTTTTTTTATTGTTTACATTACAATAACAAAAAAAGGAAGATTTGAGTTTAGTATATACTACCATTTTATTCTAATTTTATAACATTTTTATGGGAGAAAGTCTATAAAATAAATTAAATTTTAAATAATTTATAGAATTAGGCGTTACTTTGCGGAGATCCATAATACAAAAGTAATAATAAAATAATTTTGCTATAATCCGCTATATAGTAAATAGAATATATATATAGTGCTAAATGTATACATTGGACTATCCGTTTTTCCGACTCCACGACAAAATCGCAAAGCTTTGCGATTGTTGAGCTTGTGATAATGAACGTGTGTAGTGCTTGTGTATTGTAGTGGCAGTGGTGGAGGTTTGTGCATGTTTTTACGAATCCTGCATGTAACGGGTATGAAAAAACGGATGGTCCACTATACATTTAGCACTATAATTTTTTTTTTTAAATTAATTTTATAATTACTTTTTTAAATTAAATTTTAGAAATGCTTTGCGCATAAACATTTTTCAACGGGCCGTGTGTTGCTCATTTCTGGTTTACACCGTATGACAATGATTTTGCATCGTCAAATTTTCATCGTTTTTACACACTTTATATTAGTGTCACCTGTATGTGTGTAATGGACTCAATTTCAAAGTAAAGGTCTAATTAAAACTGTAAACTTATCAAGAACCGGTTACGTTACGTCACGTTAAAAAAACAAGAACACACTTTCGAACTAAAAAATGAAAATTAACGAAAATACATAAAAACAAAAAACTAGTTCCTTTTTAGTATAAAAATACTACTAATTGAATTATAACAAATATTCGTGTAAATTATATTTGCAATCGAAACTGATTCGTTTCATATATATTTGCACAATCCAGTAATGCCTAGACATCTTATGATGAAACACTCATCATCAAATACAATTCGTTTTGCAAAACTTAATGTGTTTTACCACCATTCAACCGCCCTTAAACTCTAATTAACCTTTTTTTCGAGGCGAGGCCGATTTAAACGAAACATATTCTTTCTAGTAGTAGTTAATATTGGATATATATATATCCAAAACATCTAATGCATCACCCACCTCTAGAATTTTTCTCATGTGTGTGACAATGATTTTGAGTGATTCAGAATTTGTATCCGAATTTTAAACTCTGTATATCGACTGTGAACCGGCAATATGTCCTATCTCAATTTTAAGGCAAATCACTTTTTAACGGCATTAGGTACTACTGCCCATCATTTACCGTATCAACATGTATTATCTACTAGAAAATTTGTATATAAATAAACATATTTCAAGTCAACTGGCTTTTTATTACATAAAAATTAATCCGAATTTATTAATAATCACGTTTTTTCGTCTTCCTGAAAAGTTGTCAAAAATTAGATAGGACAATTTGCCAGTTCACAGTCGATATACATATATTTGGTACGCATTACTTTGAGATTAATATTTACAAATAGATATCGTTGACCTTCATATCCTGTTGTATATGTATACTTGCCTTAAGACTTTTTTAAATTCTTTGTTGCACTATTAAAATAAAAGTACAAAAAGGCGGACTTAACACTAAATTAAGCGTTCTCTACCAGTTAACTTTAGGGTTAAACGGAAATTTTAAATAGGTGCAGACAAAACAAAGACTTTCTACACAATGACTGAATTATTATCTAGTGAAGTAATATTTATTAGTATTAACATTAATTAATATTATCAATATTAAATTACATTTTAATCAATTCAAATAATCACTATTATCTATTATTTTATTCATTTATTTTTCAACTTTAATCTATGTATAGTGTTTCGTTATTTTTATTTTTCTTCCTTCCTTTTTTTTCCATCATTTTTTTTTCTTTTCATTTTCTTTCTGTTACTCATAGGTTGGCTGGTCGAGATCCCTTTTAGGGATAAGTCCGCCTTTTGTTTATACAATAAAGATAAATAATAATAATAATAACATTCTTTTACAGGTGTAATACGTTAATCACTTTAATTGAAAGAGAAAATCAAGAGTTAGAGGAAAAGGAACGAGCTGAAAAGAAAAAGAAAAGTGGAAATGTTAATCAGAATACTCCTGGCGGCAATGCGACTGGCAAAGGAGCAAACGCAGGCAAACGAAAGGCAGAAAATGCTCCAGACTCCACTCAAAAGAATAAGAAAAAGAAGAAATGAAATTTGGTCCCACTCTACCCTGCTAGAGTCACGCGGTCGGCCGTAGTACGAAAATAATTTTAATAGAGTTGTCATTGAAATAAAATGTCCATTGCTAACAATTAAAAGCGTCTTCTGGGAGATTGATTCGTTTACCTCGGGTATTACTCATAATTTAATAACTAGATAACATTCCCTTTTTACGGTATTTTATAACTATACGATTTATGTGTTGTTTTATTGTGGGACAGTAAATAAAAGTCGTGATACTGATAATTAAAACATTATTTTATTTATTGCACGTTTTTTATACATATTGACGCCACACCATGTCATTTTGGTGTTAATTCAAATAATTCATATAAAATAATTGATGGTGAGAAATTTTCGCATATCACAGTGAGCTTTAAATTGATAAGAAAGCTTTTTATCGCTGATAAACATTTTATAGCTTAAATTTCATACAAGTAAAATATATATTCAATTTAAGCAGTTGTACAGACTAGACTTTTTGTTAAAATACTCAATTCAAAAATAGACTAGAAATCTGTTTTATTCAGTAACATTGACTCGGGTAAAAATTGGGAAAACTGCCAAACTAAAAAATATTTGTTTAAAAGCATAGTCATACATAACATATTAATACATAATAATATATAATTTTTGCACATATAAATTTAAAAAATAACAATCCTATTTTATTATTAATCTCACATATTTGTAATTTTATTTGCAAATATAATAAAATTCAGAAAAATTAAAAGTTCACTCACATACTCGTCATTGGTCTTTCAGATTTTTTTAGAGGCTAACATGTGAATGACATTGAATGGGTTAACTAAGTTTATAGTTTAAAAAGAAGTTATCTCGGCCAGATCAAGCCAAAAAAATTGCTTTTTAATAATAACCACATGCAAACATTGAATAAACAAAATTTTGAAAACCCACCTGTTACTTGAAAGCAATATTTCGAGTGATTAACATTTAAAATAAATATACAATATGTCAAATAAACACAATTTCTGGACCTTATATACTTAAAATACCCTTCAAATTAAAAGACGTTGGCGCCATAATAATTTCGTTGTACTCTTAATTAATATTTGAATTAGGGGGAGTTTCCGTTTTCGATAGACTCTTGAATATTATTCGAGGTGGGAGAACATGGAGCTCCTAGCCCGTAAAGATGTCCACTGGTGCTTTCAATATTACCATCAAAAAATATCTGAAATGAAAATTTTTATAAACATCATCATCATTATCCTGCCCTTATCCCACTCTTAAGCGGGGTTGGCACAACATGTTGTCACATGATTTGGCCACGTTTTTTACGATCGGCCGCCTGTCTGACTTCAACTTACCTTAGTCGCCTTTTACGACACCTCGGTAAGAAATGAGAGTGGTCTATTCTATGCAGCCGGATACCACATGGGACTTACCTTAGTCGCCTCTTACGACACCTTGGTAAGAAATGAGGGTGGTCTATTTTATTCTGCCAGATACCACACGGCTTTTTTTATAAACATCATATAAGTTTAATAAACTTCCTCATACATTGTTTTGTTACACATATCTCAAAGGGATAAGGCGTTTTTGACAGAAGCTCAGTGGTAGCTTGACTTCTGGCTTTTATAATTTCTTTTAGATATATCAGTTTACAGAAATACTTAACATAAAAATAAACCATGAATATTCCTATTTCACAAAGCTGTTGCTAAATTGAATTTAAATATGTTCAGTATTTTTTAGTGTCATTTGAGCTTATTATTCATACCAGGCCAAGTCACAAATTAGTTTTTAGGATGAAGTCACTTTTTATCTTATCTATGCAACATAAGATGTGAATGAACAGATCAACAGATAGAGTATAATTGAAATAATCCTTAAAATGAAGTGTCTATCACTGCCTCAGATATGTCAAAATTACTTATTACTAAGATTAGAGTTTTCACAAGTTTGAAGAGGAAATATAACTACCAAATAATTAGGTTTTTCCTTGAAAGATTCGAGCTTGTATTGTCCAATAAGATATTTAATTTATCATTGCTTTACCACCTATTGGATATAATATTCTTCTGCAATACAACTAGAGTGACTTAACTAAATGAAATAAATGATAAGTAACAGCCTGTCACTATGCCCACTGCTGGGCTAAGGCTTCCTCTCTCCGTTTTTGGAGAGAAGGATTGGAGCCAAGACCTACCATGCTGCTCCAATGCGGATTGGTAGGTTACACATATCCCTAGAATTCTCTAGAGATATTCAAGTTTCCTCACGATGTTTTCTTTCACCAAAAAGCCTGTGATAAATTGCAATTATCAATTAGACACATAAGTTTTCTTAGAAAAACTCATTGGTGCCTGCCCGGGGTTTGTCATGACCCATGTTGTGTCAAGAGAGTCGCAAGGTTTCACCGCTAGGCTTTCACAGCTTAATATATATAAATAAATGATAATTAGTAGTTAAATATATGTAACAGTACAGAATAAACTTAAGCTTATTATTATATTATATGTCATGATTGACACTCACTTCTTTTATTTTGAAGAATGCCATACCAGTCAGATGTGAATCTGAACCTGCTTGATGTTGGGGACCCACTCTTCTCAGCTCCAGTTGATCTGCCACTTCTTGTAATCCACCTTTTAGATTTTTGCATAGTTTCATAAGATACTGTTGGAACATAATTAAAATTTCAAAACTAATACTTTTTAAAATAATGTAGGTAGAGAGAGACAGACTTACCTTGACATCATATACTGTTGGAAAATATAGCCTCAAGCTTTCAAAGAAGTCATTTTCATCTTGCGGTAAATTTTGATCAGTAAGCAATTTAAGTAGATAGCCAAAGTCATAACCAGAATGAAAACTTAACCAGTTAATGTTATCCATTAACACAATTCCTATAAGAAAAAGAAATTAAGAAACATTTTTTTTTATTTGGCATATATGATGCCACCAATTAATTGATAAAATATTAGAAACATAAATATAGTTTCACTGGTCCAATACACTGGGAATTTATATTAAAAATAAGCACAAAATATTTTACATGAATGTTTCACCTGAAGACATCAATAGTTCCGCAAACTCAATAGGCTCAATGCCATGTTCTTCATGCTCTCTAAACTGGAGACCTGAATTTTGAAGAAGATCTATAGAATCCTGAGCATACATGTCCTCCCTGTCAACAATAGATCTTATAAAAACATATTGATTTATGTTCAGAAGATTTAAACACAATTGACTAATATATAAATTGCTGAGCCTAAGCATATAGACACTTTGTATTTTAAGAGGTACATAGTTCTATCTATGGTTGCAGTGTGTAAGATATTTTTTAAAGTATTAAATTCATAACAAACAATTTATCATAGCATCTCTTACTTTAATACATTTGAATAATTTATGTAATAAATTAACAACCCTATATATATTATCATACAAGTCTATATTATTCTATCTATATACATAGGCTCTTTAAAATGTTTAGTTATACTTACTGCAGATTGAATTTAAAGTTGAACTGCCAAGTTGTGCAGCCAGGCGGTGTCTTTCCATTCTCGTCCATAAATGTTAGACCTAATTGAATTATTCTTAGTAAGTCTACATTGCATCTGAAAAACATAATTTCTTTATTTAAAATAAGTATGGTACTAATCTCAATTTTAATACAGTACAATCTTACTAATCCGGCACTTCAATAGATCGACACATCTAATAATCCAGCACCTTGTAGCCTCCAACTACTTCTATAACAACTATAAGAGTTAAACCAGATGATGCATTGATTTGTTTCATTCGCCGTGTGGTATCCGGCATAGAATAGACCATCCTCCTTTCTTACCAAGGTATCGTAAGAGGCGACTAAGATAAGTAGACGTCAGGCAAGCGGCCTAAAATACGTAGCCAAATCATGTGACAACATGTTTCTAACATGTTGTGCCAACCCCACTTATAGTGGGATAAGGGCAGGAGAGTGATGATGATGCATTGATTTGTTTTCATACCTGCATAACATGGGTAGTAGAAAACTGCATATCTGCAAAAAGACATAATTCTTCACAACATGAGAGAAAAGCTTGCACAAAAACACCTCAATTAAGGATTATTTTAAAACTATGTAATTACATATGTACATGTTAATTTCATATATTAAATACAATTTATTTCCTCTATGAAATGCTTTATTTTATCAATACCCTGACCTTTTCACTATAATCTAGTAATCCTAACATTCCAATAATCTGGCATCTTATATATTTATATATCTTATCAATAGTGCCAGATTAGTGAGATTATACAGTATAAGCTATTAAAAAATCTAACCCAAGATAAACTACATGCCACTTACGCATATACTTTTAAACAATTAGAATGATTAATTAATATCACCTTGATGCATAACATATTTACAATTTCCTGCCCTTATCCCACTCTTAAGAAGTCAGTAGAACTGTATTATTCCCTGTATGCCATGTATTTCATATCCATATCATCAATCTTGTACTTCTCTTTTTTCCTATAATGGGTGTTACTTTCAGACTTCCCCATATATATTCATTTAGTATTTTATTCAGTCTTGTCACACCACACGTCCACTTTAACATTCTAATCTCAATTGCATGCACTCTTATTTATAAATAATAATATATATAAAGATAAGCACATATAAAACTGTATGTAAGCATATAAATATAAACCGACACTGATCATTGGTCAAAATATTAATAAGTTTAAGTATAATACTCATTTATACACTAATGTTTGCTGCTAAGACTAAAGTAGTTAATACAGGCACCTTAGAAGTTGATATTGATAATCAGCTGTAGATCTAAACTCTCCTATTGGCCGTGCAACAACACCTGGAAATTCAGTGTCCATTGCAACCCATTGATATTTTTGAACTACCTGCAAATTTGAAGAAATATAAAGATATTTGTATTGATGAAATATGTGTGTTTACCATCATATCATATAGTAAGAAATAGTTGAAACTTTTATGCGAAATTTTTCAAGCTACAATTAATCTCGAAATAGACTATTACGAAACAATATAATCTAAAATCTTAATTTTTTGTTTAAATTCTGACTAGATATAGTCAGAATTTAAACCCTTTCGCGACTAAGCTTACCGGCGAGCTAAAAACTACATTAAAAGTTTATTGATGTTTGTCATGAATTACAAGAAAATGTTACCTGTCTAATTATACGAAATTCTTCGTGAAGGTTGTGATTCCATACATTTTTAATGACATTGTCTTCTTTGTTACATTTCAAGGCAGAAATTAGATCAAAATTAACTGCCGGCATCTGCAATGTCATTTTAATATATTTGTTTTTATTTTGCACCAAATTATAGTCTTTTAGTTAATAAGTGTTTAAGCACTATTTTATCGAATAAACGTAACACTTATGAATGTAATGTTCAGCACTTTTGAACGATATACAACAATGTTTCTTTTGACATAAAACTAGGTACCTCTTTTATTCCTATGGTGCCTCGGGGCCCCCCAAATTTCTTGACGCAGTCACGAATTGCACAGAATAGTAATAAATAAATATGTGCGAAAGAAAAAGATACAGTTACGGCCATAGACTACTAACTAGTTACCACGTTAAAACGGGCTATTCACAAACCTGCGATAGGGGCAATCTGGGATGTAAAGTGGGGATGATCCTTAATTGTAATGTGTGTACTGTGTAGGCAGGGAAGGGCTAGTAACAAGACTATTATACTTTAGTTGGCCCTGAAGCATGCCGGCAGAGGCACCTGTCTACCCTTGGTTCCTAGATTGACTCTGCAGCCTAACTTGTACATTACATTGCGTGATTTACATTGTGTGGTTAACCCGCTTATTTAATTGACCAGGAGCGATAGATTAGAGACTGACTGATTAAACGCTTAGAGATTAAACCCTCTTAAGAATTAATTAAACGAAACGATATACAAAATTTCAATTTTGTCAATCTGCAACAAACACCCATATATAACTTATATACATATATCTTTGAAGATGCTAAAGTATATTGTAGTTAAGTTGTACAAGAGTAAAAGAAGCACGAAATGGACCAATTTTCTAATCCGCCAGGAAACAGAACTCTTAAGGAACGGATAAAAAAGGTTAAAGAAAGTAGTGTAATATCAGACTTCCGTTTCCTCAATGTTCAGAGAACTCTTTTAGAAACCCTCGCACAATTCTGTTCTACTGCATCTGATGATCAATTTGCAGGTAATGCAGATAATATCAAACCATAATCAAACCGGATGGCACCTCAGAAGCTCAGATGCAGTAGAGCAAATGGGAATGAATGGTCTTTGATGTTTAATTTCATTTATTGGAAAAATATAGGTCTGTATATGTGTCCAAAGCATCATCAGGAACATCTGAGTTTAGTGATGGTCCCGTAGTATATTTCTGTGAATGTTGGTGGTATGTCACAACATATTGACTTATTTCAATCAGCTTCTGTCATGGTCATATTCTTCACTTCTACACAAACAGAAACCAAAACAGTATAAAAATCAACTGTGACTGAAATCAATGTGTATATATAATATTAAAATGCACTGCCACCCTTCGTATTATACTTATATAACCCCGACTCCAAACAATCAGGTGTTATCTCTAAATTGTAGGTCAGACATGGGCTTGGTTTAGTTTATGTTCCGAGTAGTAAGTTTTGTTGTACATGTCGTCTTCGATCCTGTAAATAAAGGCACAATACGAGGTTATGTCGAGATTATGTATTATTTTGTAAAATAACAAAGACCTTTTACAACTAAATTGTACGGTCTATCGGTCTATAAAACAGAGGTTTTTATATCGACTGTAGGAACAAACTACGTATACAATCTCATGGGATCATTTCGTACAAAAGCATTTATTTTTATATTATACAATACCGTGAGATGTTAAAAAAATCAAGTAATCAGACTAATTGCCTTTCCTTTATTGTCCTTTTCCACGTTCTTTGTAGCTTACCACCTTTTTTTTTTTTAGTTCATAAAGCTAACATACAATTGGAGATATCAAATATTCAACATAAGTTTTCGCTTACAATAGTTGATGTCTTCTTGATGTTAACCTAGCATGCTTACAGGATACCATACATATTATATTAAACTGTAGTATTATATTACAAAATATTATAAAAAGTGTAACTTGTAATTTTTTTTAAACTTAAATAAATATATATATCAACAGCGCCTTTTCCTTTTCTTTAATTCCCCATTTTTACACCACTTGGAAATCTTGAACCCTAGTATTCGGCACCGGGCCATCATTGGATTTCCCTAGACAACCAAGAATTTAGGAATCCGTTTAAGTTTTTGCTTCTACTTAATTATTATATAACATATTATGTACACAAATACTTGTGAAATAGAGCGGCCTATAAAATGTGGAGCTAAATAAAAATAAGTTACATCAATTCTAGGTATATGAAATAAGCTCAAGCAGGATTAACCGTCATAATTTAAACTAATCAATCTATCGAATAAATTTATAAGGAAGGAAGTAAGTTAAAGATACTTTTAGAATAAAACAACGAAGTTTGTTTCAATGTATCTATTAAAGACGTAAAATAAAATGTTTATCTTAATTAAATTATTTCATTATCATTACATTTCTGTCCAATGGTAAAAAATAATATACTTTATTTTTTTTTATCACAATAAAATATAAAATAAATTGATATCTTAATAGCAAATAAAAATTACACATTTTGTCATAATTTCCCTTTCATGTTAACGGTAAAAATTAAGCGTCTTTATACCTACTATTTCCAATGCGTACAGTTGTTATATGTTTAATCTAAACTAAACAATTGGAGGTATTACTAAATACCTGTCAACGTTGCATTGAAGATTTCTTTATTTCTGCATAAATACTAGAATGATGTTAATTTAGTACAAAATAATGTGTTCAATAGCCATAAGGCTATGATATTAATTTTAGATGGAATGCTGTTAATCTGTGCATACGTTTATCTTTGTGTGTACATTACACATTTTAAAGATAACTTATAACGTCGTGAGTGGTATTCATAATTAATGTTTAGAGACTGGCTATACTCAGGTCATAACGGTGTTATCGCGGCGGGAAACTCATGAATATGAGCCCCGAATGGGCTTGAAACTAGTCGGCCGATAAAATAAGAGTAAGTATAGCTGGTCTCTAAACATTAATTTAAAACGTATTTTATTGTTTGTCCATAAAATATATTTTGATTTTATATTTTACACATTCTATGCTATTTGTCATCAAATATAATTTACGCCATTTTATAAAAGAAACGATGTCAAGACAGGTATCTAATCTAAGATATAATAAAAATTAAAATTAAAACAATTTTAAAAATATTGTTAAAACCTAAAAAGCTAAATTTTTCATGCGCCTATATTAATCTTCCAATGTCAAATATTTAAAATGATCACACTTCACGTCGCTCTCATAAATAAATTATAAAATATAACGTAAATGAATTTGAATTTAAATACATTTAGATTGAGTTGAAAATATATAATATTTTCAAGTTAGTGTCAAAGTAAGTCGTAATTCGCCCGCATGGAAATCTGCGTGTCACAATTTATTTCTAGAATTTTAGACATAAAAGTAATTACAATAATTAACCATAACAGATAGAGACATGCTATCGCGGACTTTTTTGTAGTATTTTTATAGATCTACAACTCTTTAGTACATTACTTTAGCGTATCTCTGCTGGTTTACGCAGCGCACGCGACTAAAGCTCCCAGCAAGCAAGTTTTTTAACAACTGCGCGATCTCTTCAACACAATTTACATAAAACAGATAACCTAACCTAACCTAAACCATCCCCGGAAGTATTGCACTATCTTTTGGTGGAAACCGTACTGTTTGAGATATTTTGTTACCGCACGCAGAACTAGATGGCGCTGTTCCATATTACGCCGCGCTAAAGATGTTCCATTGTAGATAGTATAAGTGCAAGCTTGTGTCATATGGAGATATCCCGGCGAAGCTTCTGCGCTCGCCCATCCCACCGGTGACGCTGTAAAAGCCATTAGGGCTAACAGCATTAGACACATTCGAAAAAAAAAAAAATATGAAGATACTTTCTCCCGGTGTCGCTGTAAGAGCCGCTTTAGCTAACAGCATATTGTCACTTACCGAAAAAAAAAAGAAAATAAATACAAAAATACGGTTCAGTACGCGTTCGGTGTTCGATTAATTACGTACAAAAATCCGTTCAGTAGATTTTGAAAAAATCGATTACATACAGACAGACAGCTTTTCGGACTTTGTTTACATACAATACATGTAAGTATAGATAACATATACTTTTATTCTTTGGGGTGGAAGAGTCTTGGTTGTGGTGTGAGCTCGGTACTGCACACCTGGTCCCCGGATCAGGATGAGTTTCCGTTTTCACCATTGTCTTGGAAGTTGTTTGAGTTCACCGAAAAAGGAGCACCTAGCCCGTAGAGATGTCCACTTGAACTCTCGATGTTATCATCGAAGAATATCTGAAATTAAAATATACGACAATCATTTTGCTATTCTTATTTTCGGTATTAGTTTGGAATAAATTATCTTATATATAAAATTCTCATGTTACAAAATTCAAAATTTGAATTTCAAAATATTCTTTATTCACACTTTTCAGAGCAGTCATAAATAGTTTTACGTTTAGTATATGTTTAAGAGAGTTATTTAAATATTCACAATTTTGTATGTTTAATATAAAAGACGTATCGACTTTACTAAAATATTCATCATATAATTATGGCAACCCTGATGCCTATTATGATTAAACATATAAAAGGACGTTAGTCGACTTAGCAACATTTATGCCTGGTACAGACGGATATAATCAATATCGTAAATTTATGACAATCGGATATTGTTACCTCTTTGATTTTAAAGAATGCCATCCCTGTAAGATGAGAATCAGAGCCAGCTTGATGCTGAGGGCCTACTCTTCGTAGTTCCAGTTGGTCTGCAACTTCTTGAAGTCCACCTTTAAGATTCTTGCATAGTTTCATTAAGTACTGAAAACAACATGTGTAAGAGTGAATAACACTTTTTCTTACAAGACTTGTTCCATTAAAAAAATTTATATATCCATATTAATCAAGTGATGAAAATAGCCTGATTTTAGTATTCACATTTATTATAAACATAATAGCTCTTTCTTTACAGAGTACTATTACAATATTATATTTTTACTCAGGAACGCAAGAGCATAATATTTTTTTGTTCGGTTTGGTATTAAAACACAATTTAAAACTGAAAAGGCTAATTAACCTAAAAACTTAACTTAATATTTAACTTTAGCACTTAATATTTAATGAAATATTACTAAGGCATAAATTTTATTGTTAAAAACATTTACTTACTTTAACATCATATACTGTTGGAAAATATAGTCTTAGACTTTCAAAAAAGTCATTCTCATCTTGAGGTAAATTTTGATCAGTCAGTAATTTGAGGAGATACCCAAAGTCATATCCTGAGTGAAAACTGAGCCACTTTATATTGTCCATTAAAACTAATCCTGCAAAAAAAGTGGGGAAAAAAATGCAATTAGAATTATGGAAAGACAATCATATACACATAAATGTGATATTTGAATTTGCTTAATCTATTCAACATCTGGTGGTAAATGATTTAATTAATAGACTTAATATAATTTACCTGACGACATAAGCAGTTCAGCAAATTCCAGAGGTTCAATTCCATCTTCTTCATGTTTTCTAAACTGAAGTCCAGAGTTTTGCAGTAAGTCAATTGAATCTTGGGCATACATGTCTTCTCTGAAAAATAGGTGACAAAAGTTGATATGTTAAGATAACATGAGTGTCAGTTCCTGTAGAAGTGTTACAAGCACTGTCTTACTTTACAGGCTGAATTCTTCTTATAAATAAATACTTACTGTAGATTGAATTTGAAGTTGAACTGCCATGTAGTGTATCCTGGAGGAGTTTTTCCATTTTCATCCATAAATGTGAGGCCTAGCTGTATTATTCTTAACAGATCAACGTTGCATCTGCAAATTGCTGTATTTATATAGAGACAGGTATTCTTAAAATCAAATAGTTATTAATAGAATTATAAAGAAATATTCACCAATATAAATTGTACAAACACCTGGTGTTTTAATAGAATTTGTCATATAATATTATTACAAAATTATTTTTGAGTATGGGTATACATAAAAACAACTTGTAATACTTATAATATAGAGTTCAAATTTCATTCATTGCCTTTTGGCTATATATTAAACTTACATTTGTATTCTGTATCCATATTACTGTAATTATGATTCAGGATTCATAGAGAAATAGAACAGTTTGGGGTCAATATTTTACTATACAAAAGACTGTTTCACATGCCTTAAGAATTCCTTGTAAAAAATAGCAATTAGTAATGAAGTCAAAAGACAAGAAAGACATGCAATAGTGAACTTTAAAAGAAATAAATCTACATTTAAACTTTAGTATTTAAAATTTATTATATGTGTGTAACTAATAAATCAAATTCAAGTTTGCCTCGGTTGCGGGGCGAAACGATTGTTGAGTTTGTGATAGTGAAACTGTGTAGTGCTTGTGTATTTTGGTGGAAGTGGTGGAGGTTTGTGCATGTGCTTTTACGAATCCTGCACGTATCGGGTATGAAAATACTGATAATCCACTATACATTAAACACTATATATATTTTCTATTTACTGTATCGCGGATTATAGCAAAATAATTTTATTATTACTTTTGTTTTAAATTCAATTTTCTTTCAATGATTTATATTAGATATAAATTTTACCTGAGCAATTGGTACTGATAGTCAGCTGTAGATCTGAATTCTCCAATGGGCCGAGCTACAACACCAGGAAACTCTGTATCCATTGCCACCCAATGGTATTTTTGTACTACCTGCATGAATTACAATTCATGTAATTTAATTAACCTTTATATTTTTTAGTATCAAAAGCTGTGTGAATTATCTCATGTAGAGTTTGAAAGAAACTTGTCTATAAGAAAACAAAGCTACATACAATTGAAAATTTATTTTAAGGTCATTTCATTATTATTTTGCAACATATGTGTTTAAGAAATTTGATATAATTACTGTTGCATAATCATACACAATTAGTGCCAATAACTTTATTAAAGAAAATAAGGAATTAGGTTATAAGTTAGAACATAGATTATATTTACTGTATATAGTTAGTTACTCATATCAAATAAATATTAAGTACATATAATAATAGTGATCAGCTTTCATAAATAAAATCAACCTTTTCTTATAGTTATATCACTTTTACACCTTATTATTTTAATTGCTACATGTTAGATTACTTTATTTCTTTTACAAATAAATATTATAAAACAATGTCTCCAAAAGAAAATTGATCACATACAGTTGTCTGTATGTGATCAATTTCTACTTCAAAATCTACTTGACAGATTTTTGTTCTGCTTTTATTTTAACATAGTGCAATTGTCAAGGAAGGTTTAGGTTAATAGTATGTAAATTTTTGTAAATTGACTGAAATACATATATGTGACACACTGATTTCCAAGCAGAGGAAGCAGCAGGCACAGCTAGATCTAATATGTAAATAAATTGCCTTGAATTCTTCGACAAAGAATAAGTTGGCAAGTGTTAGGGGGCATTATGCACTGTTCTTCTGCAGCTATGTTACCAGTATGGCTTGGATAGAAATTTTGTGTTATCCCATATTAATCAAAAAAGATTATTGCACTATATTCAATTTATGACACAGTAATATACACGTCCTTGACATACTTGTCTGATAATTTGAAATTCTTCATGAAGATTGTGGTTCCATACATCTTTAATTCCACAATCACTGGTACCCGGTAGCGAAAGTGAACCAAAACTAGCTGCTGGCATCTAGAATTAAATCACATTGCATGACATACCGAATAGTTCCTCTTTCAAAGATCTAAAAGGTAATCCGTTTTTAAACGCTACCTTGAACCGACTGTCTTTTTCTCGACGGTTTGAGTCGTCTGATTTTTGTGACGCCGTGGTTTTGTTTTGATAAATAACAAGTGTAAATAAATAATATAGGCCACTGAAACGAAAGCTTGGATGCGTTAACCGCCGATGCTTGTAAATAAATAAGGTCTATAACAATACACTCTTACTTTCTTAACTGATTTAGCGCTTATATATAAAATTGATTATGTGTAGATTATTTTAAAGGAATGTGTTGTAACAAATTTAAAATACAAAAGCCAAAAACTAAAAAAATCATTGCAACAACGAAGAGTTAGCCTATTGAAAGCCATGCCATGTTGACAAATTCACTGTCGACCAGGGATGCCAGTAATTAAGTTTTAACTTTTTTTGTACCGTTGTTTCTCTTAAATTGTATAAACTCTAACTATTTAAAAAACATTTAAGCATAATATAATACTGTATCGTCACCTTCTTATTGTTATAGCTCTGATAAACACAAATATTTTATCACAAAAGGTTTATAAGTGTCCGGGCAACTCTGATATTTTATTGGTTCATTGGCGGTAATATTTAAATGTTGACTTGACACACTAATCCCATAGAAGTAGATTATTTAATATCTAAATAATAACACAATAAAGTAACAACTTAAATACATGTTATTCATGTAGCATACAACAAACAACACATCATTTTTCTATACTATTTCGGTACTAAATAAAAGAACTCACGTTTTTTATATTTAAGTCATTTTTTTGAATACCTAATCAAATAAAAACTAATACATTGAATGTAAGGATTTGTGCAATGTTTTGAAATTTTAACATGACTACATACAATTTCATAAAATAAATATGACATTGGGTTTAAATGTTGGAAAAATAGAATTTTTATTATAAAAATAAGTCTCATTTAAAATTTCTGCTGGCTAAGCGCATTTGATGACACAATTTTCTTCAAAGATTCTTCTTCCATTATGCTATTTTCTAGGCAGATACTGTACTCGTAAAATAGCGGACTTATGATCTGCAAGATACAAAAACAGCTATTTAATGCAGTTATGGAAGCTTTAGTGTGGGCGTGAGAGCGTAAAAGCACCTAGTCGTTCGCGGTCCGTTATGAGGGTCGGTGTTCAGCGATATCTACGCGCTACAAATTTTCCGACGGCTAACTTCGTAACCCTTATATTTAAGATTTTCTTTAATTAAAAGTGATTTTGAATTACAAGTGGACTTTGCTATTTTTTTTAATGAGTTTTTAGCTACATAACACCTAAAGCAAAACGTAAGTATCGCAGTTTCTTATTGCATATAGAGTTCAGATATTGTGTAATATTAAATATATTAACAAGAAAGAGAAGCTTTTCCGATGAATATAGGGCAAAAGAATAACCCGAATTGTATATAGAATTTATAGAAGATTTAAAAAAAACTTTATTTTATGTATAATTTAATGGAAAGCACAAATACAAATTTAAGCGTTTCAGAATCTATCGGGAAGATATTGGGTTAAATATTTTATACTATGCTTCAAGAATGAAGCAAATGTTATGTTAAATTAAAATATTTGATAGTTTTTATTAGTTAGGGAACTATTTTGAAATGTGTGCAGTGTCGTAGTGCTAGGGGAATTGTATATATTATATGTAAAATTACGTCTGAAGCATACCTGAATGCTAATTCGCTTATGATTCGTTCAGTTACTTATTTGTATAGGAAAAAATACATTTGACACATAATAAAATTCTTAGCTGAAAAGTGATACATTTTATTTTCGTGCACTCCATCTTTCATATTTTTAGATTTGTAATTACTATATTTTTTTAAACTAACTAATATAACTATAATTTCATTTTATGTTTCTGGGCTTCGCATGGCTGAAGCCCTTTATATATTATAATTAATATTCACATGTCAGCATTTGCATTTGAATGTCTTCTGTACATAACGTGTGTATATACATTTTCTCAGGTAACAGAGAGCGGCCTGTAAAATCGTATTAGATGCCAATTGTTATTTTCACGGTCGCTGTAATAAAACTCACGCGGTTTAATGCTGAGGTTATAAAAAATGCGAATGGTTTTTAGCGCGCTCGATAAATGCGCTCATTTATGACAGAATAGATACTGATACTAGATGTTATATTTGATGAGCCTATATGCCCAAGCCCACGTTTTGCAGTAAATCTAATTAAATTAAAAGCTGCGGTAGCCCAACGGTGAGTCCGTGTGTCTCAATCGCGGGGGCATGGGTTCGAAACCAATGAGTTTTTCTAATCAAACATACATATATGCCTAATTGATATTTGCAATGTATCACACGGTGAAGAAAACTGAAATACCTTAGTTATGTTTAACCTACCAATCCGCATTAGAGCAGTATGGTGGATCTTCGCTCCACTTTACGAACTTTAATAAAAATAAGATGTCTGTTAATAATAATTTTGCTTGATATTCAGAATTTTTGTGTAAAGTAAAAGAGTGCGAGGTAGCTTGCCCATCCAAATCAATTCCAATCCGTATTGGAGCGATGTTATTTGACTAAATTCCAATCTTTCTCTGTAAACGAGAGAGACCTACACTTAATAATTGCGTAATATTTATATTTTATGCGATATAATGCAATGTATAATGGACTCGTGTTCAAAATGAAATGTTTGAAGTAGATTAGTTAATGTATACATAATGCACTCGAGTTCTAACGTTTCGCCAGTCGAGGGAATCTGGGAATTTTAGTGAACACACCTAGTTCCATATTGAGTGTACCACTTCTATAATAAATTTTAGAAAAAATAATTCTTAATTTTGATATTTAATTGAATTGGCTTTACTATGAATTGTTAGCTGGCGGAGATCTCTGTCAGACGGATAAGTTGAACTTTCTACACTTTTTTTAATGAATAATGTTTTTCTTACGTTTTTTATGGTACAAATAAGTAAAATTTAATAGGCTTTATAGAATTTGGTAAATACATCATTTATCAGAATCAAAATACAATAAGTTCTTTCCTCTTGAACTCCCTCGCGTACATACACTTCCGCTCTGGCTGTTGTGGTCTTCTCTAGAAATAGTAAAGCCTTCAAACTTTTCTGCATTCCTGTTATCGTGCCATCATACAATAAAAGAAGAGACCTGTAAAAGAACCAAAAACCCGACTTAACTCGTCGTATCTACAAGTATCTTATATCGTAAGTTAAAATGCCAATGACAGGGGCACATATTCGTAGTATGGAGAATCGATAGTCTTTACGATGAGCTTGCGATTCTTGCTTTGCGTCTTACAAAAGTACGTAAATCTTTTGTAGGTTTTTGGTATACGATTCTATAATAATTGCGTAATTAATTTAAGCTTTACCATTGCTGCATTTTAAATTTAAAACAACACATTTTTATGTTACATATAATTCGTTAAGGCGATTTAAAATTATGATCAAAACATACTTATATATCCTTAATTATTACTATTATTACATCTTTCATTTCTTTTCTGCTCTCGTTGAAAGAGGGTGGTTTTTAAAATTTTAACGGGCTTTTGGACAAAATTTGAAAATAATGCTTGAATAATTTAATAAAACAATTTCCGAAAAATACAGCATGACTGCTTTTTGTAGTTTTATGTAAGTATCCAGGTATGTTGTTTTTCAGGACTGGTGAAAAGAGAATCAGGTATGACGCCTGTGGTGGATGTTATTGGGATAACTCGAACTGCTTCTACATTCCATTATTTTAAGCTCTATTGCTAGATCCGTGTATTTTGTGATTTTATCGGTGTATATTATTGATTTGATTTTATCATCAGTTCAGTTTGCTATAGTGAACGTGTGTAGTGCTTGTGTATTGTGATGGCAGTGGTCCTCCACCACTGCATTTTTGTGCATGTGTTTTTACGAATCCTGCATGTATCAGGTATGAAAAAGTGGATAGTCCACTATACACATAGCGCTATATATATTTTCTATTTACTGTGTCGCGGATTATAGCAAAGTAATTTTTATTATTACTTTTGTATTATGAATCTCCGCAAAGTAACGCCCAATTCTATAAATTATTATTTGTAATCTTAGTATTAGGTCCTTACATATGAAATTGGCGTTTTGTCGTACTGGCCACTTTGATCTCAAATATTACCTTTATGGTTAGGAATTCCAAATTCAAATTCATACAGATATTTACTCATGCATTTGTGTTTCAAACCCCCTAATTCATTTGTTTTTTCTTCTTTTGTGTTTTTCTTTGTGTCACTCTGTTTACAAAATGGAAAACATGAAATATCGCGTTATTTAGGAGTATGAGTTCCACCGTGGCACCAGTGCTGCAGAAACGGCTCGAAGGATTAATGATGTGTATGGTGACGGTGTCGCAAAAGAAAACACAGTGCGTTTTTGGTTCCAACGTATTCGTTCTGGAAATTTCGACCTGCAGAACAAGCCTCGTGGACGGCCGGAGACCAAAGTTGATAATGAAGAATTGAAGGCTATTGTGGAAGCGGATCCATCGCAAACCACGTCCGAGTTAGCTGCAGGCTCCGGTGTTAGTGATAAAACTATTCTAATCCACTTGAAGCAAATTGGGAAGGTGAAAAAGCTTGAAAGGTGGGTACCTCATGAATTGAGTGAAGCAAACCGACAAACGCGCGTCGACTGCTGCGTTACGTTACTCAACCGGCACAATAATGAAGGAATTTTAAATCGAATCATTACCTGTGATGAAAAGTGGATCCTCTACGATAATCGGAAGCGCTCATCGCAATGGCTGACCCTGGCGAACCAGCCAAATCCTGCCCTAAGCGAAAATTGACTAAAAAAAAGTTGCTTGTAAGTGTTTGGTGGACTAGTGCCAGTGTCGTTCACTACAGCTTTCTTAAATCTGGCCAGACGATTACGGCAGATATCTATTGTCAGCAACTGCAAATCATGATGGAAAAGCTAGCTGCTAAACAACCGAGGCTGGTCAATCGCTCTAGGCCACTGCTGCTTCAGGACAACGCTAGACCACACACTGCACAACAGACGGCTACCAAATCAGAGGAGCTTCAATTAGAATGTCTTAGACATCCACCGTACTCTCCGGACCTTGCTCCAATAGATTACCATTTTTTTCGCAATTTGGATAACTACTTGCAAGGAAAAAAATTCAACTCCGATGGGGCAGTCCAAGTCGCCTTCAAAGACTTTATTGATTCCCGCCCGAATGGTTTTGTAGTAAGGGGATCAATGAACTACCTTTGAGATGGCAAAAGTGCATACATAGCAATGGTACATACTTTGATTAATTAAATATATTTCATTTAAAAAAAAACGACTTTATGTTCCTCCCATAGAAAACGCCAATTTCATATGTAAGGACCTAATATTTTCTTTTAAGAATAACACTTTTAAAAAGCAATATCTTTTATAATCCCTTAGAATCCGTCCTTTGAAAGCAACTAGAATTAAAACCCTTTAATCAAAGTGTTGTAAACTGGGTCGTATAAATTAGCTGGTATTCGCACGTTCTTTTGTATGCCACTATATAAAAAGGCTTTTGCGGCAAGCAATAACAATAGATGTCTAAATAAAAATAACAAAACCTATGTATGTGCTCTCGTGATTAAGAGGGATCTTTTTTAAGAGAAATATATATATATTTTTAAGTTACTAAGCACAGATTTCAAGGCAGCTTGTATTCAAACCTCCTTTTGAAAAGAAATTGTTATTCGGTGAATAAATTGGCGTCCGCCCGCCTTGAATAAAGCCGTGAATTTAACCCTTTATAAATGTGGTTTTTCGTTTTTGCAATTTATTTGCAACGATATCCTTTATAAAAATGTAATTCCATGTTAATTTATAAAATTAGGCGTTATTTTGCGGAGAACAATAATAAAAATTTATTAATTCTTTTGCGATAAAATTTATAATCGCGGATTATAGCAAAATAATTTTATTACTTTTTAATTATTACTTTGTAATATACAGGATTGCCTATTAAGAACCAAATTTCTTTCTTTAGGAATTCTTACATATACTACATTGTTTTTATTGTTTTATTATTAATATGACTTATTAAGTTTCATAAATATCTTTTAACAGTTATTTACTATTTTTGACGCGTTTGAACGAAAGAACTAAATGAATGTCCCTTAAATGATCGTATTCGTGGCCTATGAATTAATTGGCGCCCGAGCGATCGCCCGCCCAAGTATGTCACTATGAAGTATGATATAAGCGCCAAACAATTGTTCAACACTAATCCGATCATCAATGCGTGATGTAACCATTAAATACTCATTTGTGTTGTTGAAAGAACATGTTTATTTGACACGAGATTCATCTACTTTTAATTGATGCTGATTAATAATTTCTATTTTGTTTCTTTATATTATTAGACATGATATTTGCACTCAACAATTGTTACGTTTGAATTACAGAGCTTATTTCCTTCTATTGATGACGCTTGACTGCAATTACTAAGGATCTAGACGTTTGGTTTCGGTTGGCAGTTGGGTGAAATGAAATGAGTTTTTTAAGCACTATATTGTTTCTGGCTTACCACTTTAGAAATAACACTTTTATTATTTAAACCGTTAAACAAAATAGTGATATTTCTAAGCGTATTTAACTATTAGATAAGTTACTAGATAAGATTTAGTCTAAAAGTAGTAATAGTTGAAAAATATTATTTCTGACACGTTTTCGAATCCCTTTTTGTATAAAAGAACTGTGACTAGGTATTATGTAGATGAACGCGGTCCACTGGGTTAATACGAACTGATTTTATCAAGGTCTAGTCGTCAGCTATTTTCCAAGCGAGATTACATCTAGACGAGCTTTTTATAAATTCCAAGCTCATGATTTTTTTTGTGTGGACCTGATTTTCTAGGAATGAATAGTAGACTATTTGATATGCGGTGTTTAGATACAGTGATACATACAAGTAGTTAACGCACATGCAAACAAACTTTCGCACCACAAAGATTTGCAATAATAAAGGAGATATAACTACTACTGCAAATATTTTTTTTAATTATATAAAGTTTTTTACGATTACCGTGTGTTATGGACTAATTACTTTTGTTTGAATAATTCGCGCGAGTTGAGTGAATCGTATTTATATCTGGTGATACGAATGACAGAAGCATTTCGCTTGATTAACGTTCTCTAGCCGTGGATGACGCACGCAATCGTTTTATTTTTTCTAATAACCTATTTCTATATTACTCTCATTGATGCAACCGCGGTGAATACTCGTAATGCGTTTATTTAGAGGTTACATATATAATTTTGTTTTGTTTTGTTTTTTACCGTGCTTAATTTTTGTGTTATGAACACTGATTAAAAGTTTTTTTTAAATACTAGTGATTGTATGAAATATATATTTTTTAATTAACTTCGCGTTTTGCAGGACTTGTTATGTTTACACGTATTGTAGTGCAATGTGCGATTATGTTATTAAGATTTATGTGGATATTTAGCTGCGATATCACGTATTTCCACAATGTAACATTTATTTTTATAGTTAAACGTTTATGCTATACGACATTAAATAAATTTATATTCATCCTTAATTTTAGGTGAATTATTGACTATTGAATACCTAAATAAATTGTACCTATAAGTAGATCAAAATTAGGTTAGTTGCGTTAGTTCTTAATTACAAAATACAGTAACAAATTAAGGAAATTTGAAAGTGCGGTCAATATGTTGCTAATGATGATAATCGACTTGCAGACCAATTACGAGTACATTATGTATAGTAAACTACTCGAAATTATTGAATTTTCTCATGAGTGTAGATTTTCTATCACTTGTATCCCTTTTGAAATTAGAATTTTGTCAATCTGATAGACTTCTGGAAACAGTTTTCCAGCGTGGAAATAATATTTTTATAAATTTATTTACGAAAAGTTGCGTTAACAAAATATACAATTATATTTTATATTTAGTTAATATGCTTTGTAAATGAAAGCTACTACATTCTGTTACAAGTTTAATATATCGGGTTAATTGTGTGTAGGTAGACAATTTAACATTTCATGAAAGTGAAAATAATTTGAGTGTATGCCAAAACTCCTGGGGTTACTTCTACATACGTTGCAAGCCAACGTAATATAGCTCTGGGTGAACTTTAATGAATTATGTTAAAGCTGATTAATTGCAGGTACGTTTTACTTCTACAATTCAGAATTCGGTCGAATATTGTCGTCTTCTCAGGATTGTTTATTTTGGGTGTTAGTGCCACGAGATCGTTGACTCAGTGAGATTGTGTTTTAAATTTAGGCGGGTACGAGTTGCCAAATCATCGGGGAAATGGTGCATGCTTGGAGAGTTTGGACGAATTGCTTGATTGTTCCGCGTGATTCGGGTTGTGAGTCTTCGATTGATATTTTTTTTGTTGTTGTAGAATAATTAAATTCAACAACGTCAATTCACTATGAAGGCATATTTTTTTTTGCACTCTGCAAGTCTGTATTACATATACTTATTTTAGAAGATTTTTTTATTTTCTTTCGATTTTAAAATACCATTTTTTTAATAAAATATAAATTTATATATAAATACTTATCCATCTATACTTATCCAAATATTTACCAAGTCCATCAAGAAGTTTGCCCAAAAGGTATTCTCGAAGTCTCTTTGAACAACGAGGCCCATATAACTATTCGAATGTCCATTACATTGTCCCTATGAAAATTCTTACCTCTCTATGCCAAAGGCTTAACTTTTAACGGAGTAAATTTTTATGTAGGATTTTTGTAACCTAAATGCTAAAACTATTAATTCTTTGCATTGTTTTAAAATATATTTGAAGTGAAAAATATAAAACAGAACGGGAAAATGGATAAATTATTCGCTGGACCAAAGATAAAAATCTGATACAATCGAAGCTTATATAATAAGCTCATATATAGGATTTCTTTGGGAATAGGAAAAAATATATAATGCATATTTGAGTGTATTTTAACACCCTTTTTAAGTATCATTTAAGTCGCATTGGTGTCAAAGTCAACTCTTCTGCTATGGACTTTTGCTAACTGTCGATTTGTATCGGAACATAATTATAAGCGAATGACAAGGCTCTACAGTATATTAACGAAGTTGAGGCTTTCACAAGGCTCCTATGTTATTTAATGAAGTCAAGTTTTGGATATATAATTGCAACACAATATGATGAGTACTTTTATTAGAAAATATTTGCGAAACAGAACTCGTTTTTCAATAAAATTTGCATTTCGCAGAGAGCATACAATATATTTTTTAAATAATCTGCATTGCGCTAAACACTAGTAAAATCTGATGTACTTATAATAATAAATAAATAAGATCATTTTCTTCTTCGGAGATGACTACTTGTTTTTTTACTTATATATAGGCTGTTTTCTGATATTTAGGCAATTTGTTTTACGTACATGATGTGTATGTAATATTTAATCTAAAGGATATAATTATAACAGGATAATAAGAAATTTAAATTCCGCAATCCAATCTAGACCTATCTACAGAAAGGTGTAAATTGAGTGTAAGAAATATGCTCATGCGTAAAGCATGTTACTATATATTAGATTCTTTGGTTGATAAAAATGCTTGGATTTTGAAAATCGTTTCAGCTTCAAACGAGACTGCGGTGGAAATTGAGAATATTTAAAAGATTGGTAGCTAAGTATCTTACTGGTTCTTCTCGGTAAGAGCAACATTTTGAACAAGTTAATAGCTTCATTAATCATATTGATCCTTGACATTTGAAAAGTGCTTGAAAAACCTTATTTAAATAAAGATTATTTTGATTTTATTTTGGTTGAATCAGAGTGAAAAGAGATTTCCAATGTAACAGTTGCAATTACGATACCAAAAGCCAGCACATAAATGTATTCATAACAATTATCCCGAATCATTTACATTTGAATTGAAATGAAAAATAATTTTAATTAAAAGACGGTTACACAAGTATGTCTATTAATGAGTTATATCATGAATAAAGTTTGAGGTACTTTTGAGTAGACTTCAAAAACAATCGTTGATGAGTACTTATATTGAACATCTAGAAATCAATGACAGAGAATCTTCAGCCAGAAATGACGTACTTGTAGTCGTGAAGCCATATCGTAGTGCAAGAATAGAAACTGTTAAGTGCGGAAGCCGTATGATAGTCTGTTTATTAGAAGCCAGTGTTACTAATTGCCTCTTTACTAAGGAAAAGATACTTGTTATTTTTAAACTATACCTATAACCTACCATAAAGAGGATTTCAATGTATATTTTTGGGATTATAATATATTTAACAGCTTTTTTTATACGACGCAGATGCGTATGAAATCCTTGGAAGTTTTTCGGAAACGTTCTTAACGTATTATCCTCATTGCATTCGAAATTATTATCTAACGCGTAATAGTATAATAAATACAACAAAAGAATAATAAATTTTAAATATTAAAACATATCAATGGCATACTAATTAACGAACAGATAAACATTAAGAGTTTCAGTTTGTTACACGTGTTCGAAGACAAAATAAATTGCGGGGGGGTTAAACTTATTACTTTATAACTTTGTGGTTTTGGATGATGCGTCGCTTTGCGATTTTATCGTGGAGTCTATCTCCTGACGATGCTTCGGTTACGGGGCGTACCGTTGTTGAGATTGTGGCAGTGAATGTGTGTAGTGCTTGTGTATTATTGTGTTATTAATGGCGGATAGCGCATGTTTTTACGAGTTCTGCATGTATCAGGTATGAGAAAGGATAGTACATTACATTTAGCATTAAATATATTTTATTTTACCACGGTTTATAGCAAAATAATATTATTATTACTTTTGTGTTATGGACCCCCGCAAGTTAACGTCTAATTCTATAAATTACTCACGCTTAAATTATATACGAGATATTAACTAGTTGTATAAAGCTGACGAAAATGTTGCCTTTAGTAATTACCTTATAATGGCAAGCCTTATAAAATACGGCCAAACGTTTTAAAAGTATCATTCTTACTCGATAGTATTATTAGTGAAGTCCTTTTTCAAGAGCGTCCAAATCCTGTTACGACCATTTATTTTGAAGCTATTCAAAATTTAAGTACAAGAAATTTTCGGTTATTTTATTCCTTGGGAAATAGCGTAGGGTAAAAAAATTGGAAACGTATAGATAAAAGTTTAGTAAAAAGTGCGTACACTTATATCAAGAAAATCAGTGGAAAAACGGAACGAATGAGTCCATTTGGTTTTCAATTAATCGGGAATTTAATTGCCATCAGACTGAGAGGTAGTTGAGTTGAATTAATTTTGAAAGTAATTAATAGAATTAGGCGTTACTTTGGGAGGTCCAAAATACAAATGTAATAATAAAATTATTTTGCTATAATCGACGATAAAGTAAATAGGAAATAGTGGAATATACGGAAAACATGCAGCATTCGTTAAAACACATGCACAAACCTCCACCACCGCCACCACAATACACAATCACTAATTTATAGAATTTATAGAATTAGGCGTTACTTTGCGGAGATCAATAATACAAAAATAATAATAAACTTATTTTGCTATAATCCGCGATACAGTAAATAGAAAATATATATAGTGTTTAATGTATAGTGGACTATCAGTATTTTTATACCCGATACGTGCAGGATTCGTAAAAACACATGCACAAACCTCCACCACTTCCACCACAATACACAAGCACTACACAGGTTCACTATCACACAACACAACACAAGCACTACACAGTACACACGTTAGACTCTAGTCTATCTCCTGATGATGTTTCGTTTGCGGGGCGAAACGATTGTTGAATTTGTGAGTTTGTGGTATCAAAACGAATAGTCCGCTCTTCATTTAGCATTATATTTATTACCTATTTACTTAATCGCGGATTATAGCAAAATAATTTTACTATTACATTTGAATTTTGAAATTCTTGCCATGAGATTTTGTTTCATTTTGCTTGTGAGCATCTATAATATTTGTGATTGGTGTCTACTTTTGCAAAGCTGTATATTCTAATTCGTTACGATGTCGTATGAAAACTAAGACATGCTTCCGTCCGTCCACTATACATCGCTTTAAGCTTTAGTTCGTGATAATTAAAACACGTGTAACATACAATTACTTATTACAACTGAATATACCTATTTAGGATTACATAAATGTACACGCTACCATAAATAAGAAGTGAGCCACACTTACTCGTAATATAGATGATAAAGTGCTGATTTCGTCTAACCAAGTTTATCATTAGTAAAAAATTACAACATTACATAATAAAATTTACCCTATATTTAAATATAGGGTAAATGTTATTATGTAATATTGAAATTTTTCACACGTTTAATTTTCTATGGCACTACTTCATCTATTTTACTATACCACGATCGTAAAAGACTCCTTTTTCCATGAAACTCTTCCTCTTTTCTTGATCGTAGTGGAATCGTGACCATAATATACTATACTATACTACTTGTATTATGTGTAATAGTATAACTATACTATTTGTATTTATGTTATCGAATAGCAAACACTGTCTGGTTAGACGTCAAATTCTATGAATATGCAATATTTGACCCTTAAATTCCACAGTAATTCCATAACTTCATTAAACATCCATAACTACATTAACTAAACTACCCGTAGTTGTTAATATACGCTTAATAAAATTTAAAGATGGGAACATAATAATACATACAAATTTTAATATCAAATGATAACATAACAAATACATATACAAATTATAATATGAAAAAAAAACCTAGCAGTTGTATGTATATCATAAAAATCTGCCTTTTACTCATATATCTATATAGTAAGGTGTTATTGATTACAATTGCTCTGATTTTACATCAATGTATAAATTAAATACTGTGTATTCTGTGTAACTTGTTTTCTAAAAATCAACATATCCTTTCTCGTAGAGTTTTATATTTTATGTACTTATTTCATATTTTTGAAAATCTATGCGTTTAAAGGTGCCTCTATCCTAGTGTGTATTATTTGCTAGTTATTATTTAATATACCTGCCAGATGTTTGCAATAACTTACACTAACAGTAAACGTCGTCGCTTTGGAGAACATAAAAGTCATTAAGTCGTCAGTCAAGTCTATATTAAAAATAGAGTTATCATGGTTGTGTTTACATTAACACTTCGTGCAAGCTTAATTATGCATTATGTAGAAATTATTATTGTGTTATTTGCGCTATGTAAAGGGATACAATAATCTTTAATAGCATTTATTACCTTCGAGGAGTCAATTGGGGAAAGTAAGATATTTAAACTTCTATCATGCTACTTTAACCGAGAAGAATTTTACGAAATATATCAAGAATAATAATAGAATCAACTATTTGATTTAATTAATCGAGCCCGACTAGTTAAGACTTTTCGTCGTGATAACGCCGCATAAAGAGCTGATGAATAAGGACCCCTGATGGGTTCAAAACGAGTCGGGCTTACCCGACTACTAGAATAACCCCTCGTACACACAAGAGGTTTTTTTACCGTGCGTTAAAAATACCTCGAAATGAAACAAATGGGTATCCAGATATTCATTCACACGACAGCGCTTTTATAACGCAACGTATTTTTATCGCGCAGTGTTCCATTTTAGGCGTTAGGCGTAGGGCGTTAAGCCGAATATACCATACGAAACTTCTTATTACGCCTATTGCGGAGTTTTAACGCGACGTAGTTTTTGCCAACGAGGCGTAAGACTCAAGCATAGCTGGTTTTATTCATAAACTATGGATACTATTCGCGATAGTTTAAATTTAAAAAGAATGATTGTTAAGTAGATTTATTTTAATCCTATTTTTAATTTGCCTATCTTTTAAATATTTTGTATAATTAATGCATGAAGCGCACATTAACAATATCGAACTCTATATTGTTTTCGTCTGATGTAATTTAGACATCGTACTAGCTAGTGGCATTTCTGGCTAGCCTTTCACATTTTTTCTCATATACACGAGATGGAGGTTTCTGTAATATTTTCTCCACTGATAAATAAACTGTAATCGAACTTATATTCAGACATGTCCTTTATATTTTTTGATAGAATCACTTTACATGTAAATTCGTTGGGATTTCGATAGAGATCACGTCATAATCTGAGTTGGGATTGAGTGTACTAACAGTAAGTCTCATGAAAATGTTATTAGTCTCAACTTTTGTATCTCAGTTCTACGTTATTTTTTTATTTTATTGTGTTGCTATCGAGCACAATGCCATTAAAATCATGTATATTAAATTTGTTCATTCTCTTTTCTTTAATTGAAGCATTATGTCCATTGACTAGGTAATATTCAAATGTTTAATAAATAAATTTAAAAAGTTACTGAAATTATATACTAAGGTAAGTTAAAGAAAATCCGTTTAGTAGTTTTTAATTAATCGTGAACAGACAGAGAAAGGGCCGGAATGACGGACAGAAAGTCGCGTGGTACACAATGTTTTAAAATATGTTTTGGTGACATGGATTACCAAAGATTAAATAAGTTAAGCAACAATCAAGTCTCGTACTACGGTTGTAGTTAACAGAGATACGATTATAAATATTATACTATGAACTTATCTATATATTTTGCTATAAAAACTTTAATGATATGAAATCTGAATTAAGTTACCTATGTATGAATTAATCATGTGGATATTATTCCTTTATGGATCAAATCATAGAATGCTGAATATGTTATTCAAATTTTTATTATTACGCATTCTCTCCGAGTATAAGGGATGTCTCCATTGGGAATATTTCAGATTATGTGTAATATGTACCTATACATATTACGTGTCTTGTTACTTTTATTTGGCTTTTGTTTCTTTGTACCTCAAACACAAAGACGTTGTTGTAAGATTGTTATTTTCATTTAATAATGTAAGCGAAATCTTTTTGAGTGGGATGAAAGGAAATAGTCGTGCACGAAATGTGAATATCGATAAATTGATATATTAAATTCGAATACATACTACACACATACATACATTTGAATTTATTTAAAATAAAATTTATATAAATAAAATTGATAGTGAATTATATACTTGCTGTTTTTACCCATACTGGACGTTTTAAAAACCGTAAAGACAGTTTGTTAATAAAATCTATGTAACGCTAAGTGTAGGAACTAGATAACGTTCACATACCTTATACATGTAGCACCTGTCACCACAGGTATAACAAAAACGCCGCCACCAACAACACACCACATAAGCACTATAAATATTAATCACGCCAATCTCTCTCTATATTTCCTCCTATTATTATATTCAAACAAACAAACTCTTCAGCTTTATATATTAATATAGATAAATAAATAAAAAAAGAAAGGTTTGATGTAGGGTTTGGTGCAACTCTCGGTTCTATGACTTTAATGTAATGTATCACTTTATTATTGGTTAGACCATTGAGTGCTAGTAGAAAAGACGTAGGTCAATGTTTTATAGCTGGAAGAATTTTAACGTGTTAATTACCAACTTTCATATTATAAGATAATATTTGTTAAGATACCTTTATTATCGAACCTTTTCTTATGTAACCGGGACCGTGCGAGACCCATAGTTCTTGAGCGTGCCAGACAGAACTATATGTAGACATATGGTGGAAAGGAAGCGTTTGTTTAACCTTGTTATATTAACATTTGACTTCATTTTCTAGCAAAGAAATACGTAAAAGTATTAACATTAAAGTTCTACATTCTTAGTATTGCGCCCTTTCTCTCATTACATTTTAAGGATCCTGATAATTGAAGTGATAGCCGAGTAGCGGTGTTTCAAAGTCTTTGTTTTGTAATTACAAACCGTAATAAAGGTTACCTTCCCCCAATTTTGCCGTAACTGACTAAACTTTTACGACGCATTCAAACCTAGTCTATAATCTAGGCACGAAAGATAAGCTACAATGGCTTTAACTATCTCAACTTGGTTAAACCATAAATTGTGTAATGTATGCTCTACGTTAATAATATTTTAAATACAAAACGTTGAAATGAAGCTTTTTATGCATCATTTTATCACTGCATTGAAACTTAGCTTCTTCCAAAATGAGATATGGTATTTATATGGTATTTAATTTTAATGTTTATGTGATGATGGTAGTAGTATGTATATCTGAAAAACAACGTAGCAGATGTTTAAATATCGGTCTCAAGAGTTTCGTTGGTACACTGCCGGCGGTGGCAACATTGACAAAATTTTATATTATAACACAAAGTCTATTGCCTAGTTTGTTTGTCCGTATATGTTAAACTCAAAACCTAATAAAATAATCCTTATGAGGTTTTCGAAACGAAAAAGCGATAAAATGTTAATTTTATTAATATTTCTAAAATTTTCTTTTCTTGAAAACTATTGTTGAAAATTATGGAAGAAAATCAAACCGTATGGAATCTTTCATCAAAAACGTTGCCTAAACGCTCCCTTTGATATGTAATAAAAAAGTAGAGATAGTTTCTCTTTTATGGATCTATTTCTATCAAATTTGTTATAAACGAAAATAGAGCTGTGCGTGTTTGAGGAGTTATTAGTTTATTAGAACTATTTTATAACCACAGATATCGTTACGAAGGTCTGGATATAACTTCCATTTTATTATGGTCATTACATTATTATAAGGTCATAATTGAATGTGTATATTATGAAGCGATAATCATAGGAATCTCGTCATTACTATTTTAATTGATGGAAAAGTCCATTCTATATACAAGCATACTGATTTAAATGCCACAAAATGTATTTAGATATAGTTTTATCATGCGGTAACTAGTAATTTACTTTTTTATTTTAATTTACTTTCCTCAACTACTTTCTAAAGTGTTTTTGAGTCGTGATAGTATTTGTTAAATGAGTGAATTCATAATTTTTGTTGTTAAAAGTTATCCTTGAACGAACAATACTTTGAAACGTTTGCCCAGCTGTGGGATAATTATAGGTTGCTACTTTACGATTGTGATTAGCTCTCTAATAACACATAAATTTCATTTTTTTTTCGAACTGACTATGCTGTTAGCCCTAATGGCTTTTACAGCGTCACCGGGCGGGACGGGCGAGCGCAGAAGCATCGTCGAGGTTGCGAAATGCAGGGAGTAGAGCGCAGAAGCTCTACTTAAGTCGGGGAACGTCGTCCTAAGGGTGCCTCCTGTGAGGCCGGACCACGGCTTAGGGCGACGTGTAGTGGAGGACTGATGGTGTGACTTAGATTAGTCATTGCGGCGTCGGAAGGGTGGCGAGAAGCCACGACCGACCGACGTCAGAAAACTGGGACCTCGTCTTCGCCGGCGAAGACGCTGTGTGTGTGTATTACGTGTATCTGTGTTGGCGATCGTTATTTGATCGTCGGGGTCATACAAGACGCTTTTTGGACGCCTATATTTTCGATGGTCGGACCTAAGTGGGATGTAGGTAGAAGCAACTGAAATAAGGGGGTTCGAGTGTACCTCAGATTTCTCGAAGTAAGATTTTGAAAAACATTTAAAGAGGTGAGTAATGGTAGGGATATCGAGGTCTCTATGGAGGTCAACGTTCCGCATGAACCACGGACACCCTGTGGCTGTCCGCATAAATCGGTTCTGACAATAAATTTCATACACTTGTGAATCAGTTCCCGTTTCCGTTTTAGGGATCAAATATTCTTTTGCAACTTTTGCAAATTACAAATTTTATTTTTTCCACAAACTTAATTCCGGATTGTTGTTCAGTAAGCTCAGTAATTGCTTTCGTTGGTGACAAGTGCGAAAATTTACGGCATTTTTAGGTATTCCTTTTACGGGATTGCTAGATGTTTCTTTTATTCAGGTTATATAGATGAATGGATGTTACCCAGTAACTATCATTTCACGTAAATGTTCTGTTCTGCAACATTTCGGTGTATTAAAAATAACGTTTTTAAAACTTATCTTCATAACTCTATTCGCTATGTTTTTTGAAGAAGATAGTGTTAAGTCTTTATATCACTTGAGATTTGAACATAACGAGCTTCAAGTGTTTCGTTCGACAACTGATTGTGTAAGTGGTAACAACGTTGCTCCCCCGTCTCATTGGAAGGTCATCGATGTTTCTGAGACATATTGTATTGTTTTTACAATTTTCTTCTTCCTATTTTTCAACTAATACGTCTACGACATAGGGCTCGTCATAGAGTTCATAAAATGAACCCTACAATATACGATCTTCTGCCGCTTAGATCCATGAATTTCTCGCGGCCTTCTTGAGATCATCAGTTCACCTTTTTGGGGGTCTACCAATACTTAATTTTCCGCATATTGATTACACTTTTAAATTAAACCAACAGCTGTGCATAATAGTTGTTATAAGTTTGAGAACGATTATTTGGGTAGCATTTAACAAAAACATATGAATTAAAATTATGAAAACAAATCTACAATTTCAGATTTAAACAAATGTGAGCGATTTATAAAAGAGCAATAAGTTTGGTACAACATATACACAACATATAAACAAAATAAACACACCTTTAGGCAGGAGAGACGGTTACTCCCACGACTCACTGACATTTGCTCTTTCTGATATAACATTTGCTACAAACAGTGACTATAAAATAATATATGAATCAATTATTGTGACTTTACCTTGTGACTTTACGTCGAAATAGAGTTTGGATCATTTGATGTAAGATTGTTAATTTTTTTTAGACTCTCAAAAAATGGACCATAAATTAATTAACATTCGATAATCTAAATTCATGCCATATTTTATCTATCACCTATTTTATGAATTATACAATTATACAAAATAATCGTTTAAAATTTTCCGTCAAACCTATAGCGATATTCCTTTTATTAGCATATCATACTTTACACAAAGCATCCACCTTATTTCCGGCCTTGCTGTAGTTAATCAGTAAATAAGTATAAATATGTTCATCATCATTCTCCTGCCCTTATCCCACTCCAAGTGGGGTCGGCACAACATGTTACAAACATATTGTCATATGATTTGGCTACGTATTTTACGACCGGCCGCCTGCCTGACGTCAACCTTATATTAATACCTTAGTCGCCTTTTACGACACCGCGGTAAGAAATGAGGGTGGTTTATTCTATGCAGCCGGATACCACACGGCATTTAACTTAGTCGCCTCTTACGACACCTCGGTAAGAAAGGAGGGTGGTCTATTCTCTTCTGCCGGATACCACACGGCTAAAGTATAAATATGTGCATGCAAGTTTAATTTTAACTTTCACGAATAATAACAATTTGACGTCATTAAGTCACTTACAAATATATTTTGCTACGTTTTGTAGGCAGATCATGCAAATAAAGTACAAATGTGAGCGCCATAAAGCTTGCCTATCTTATATTTTTACGACGAGCAATTCCACTTTACGGGTAATAGCACGTTGGTCCTTAAGTACGTGTATCGCAGGATTTACGATAGAAACTCCGTTGAGAATTCAGCTCCGTTCTCTGGTAAGAATAAAAAATGGTTCGAGGACACGAAATTTAATACAAATCAATTCTAAAATCGCATCACTTCCCAAAATATGGGTTGTTGTCCAGTTTTGTATGAGTTTTCTACTAACATTATTTAAATTATCTTTAGTATTATCTTTACTTTAATTAGTAACAAAGAGAAGGAGGAGGTTAAACTGGCCTGAAAATAACTAAATTCGTATTTGTATACAACATTCATGAAACAAAGTCATGCTTAGTTTAATTCAACATTTTTATTTGATATAATGTCTGATAGAACTGTTTCCGAGGCATAGAAGTATCGGCATCTTAATTAATATAAATCGAAACGATAAAATTTAAAATATTTTGTTCATTGCACCGTTAAATGAAAACCTAGATACTTTAGTATATAGCTGAAATTGCGGGATCTTGTGTGCGGATTTAGTTGTGACGACTGCCTGCTCTGGATGGCACAGATGGCTAATTTATTATTTATTTCTTTTTCGAATTTATCGCATGCTATCATCTCCACTTGGCTTTTATATTGCGACTGGATGGTTAATCATTTAGACCAAAAGTAGTTTTAGTCTACAAAATAGTATAATTTTAAAATTATTTTAAACTTAAGTTTAAATTAAATTTTAAAACTCATTCAAAGATTTTTCTCGCCCCCCAGATTTGTAGCAGTGATTATGATAAGTTATCTAGAAATTAAAATTTTAAAACTCGTTACTCTTTCTAAGCATCACAATGAATAATAAGAAGGCTTAAATGTTTTTTTTGTTACAGGTACCAACCAGTCGTTTTGACTGGATATGTTTCTATCTTCTTTTGTTGGTTTTTTCATTCGTCACGATTCCCAAGACACGGCAAAAAACTCCAAGATGTGCCAGAAAACGAAGAGATAAAAAATTTAAAGAGGATAAGAGTCCCACGATGTTTTCATTGGCAGAGGGCTGTGGATGCGTAAGCTTTAGAGGAGGTCGTCGTGCGCGGTCCTTGGGAGATGATTCTTCCTCGTGTCGAAGTTCTGAAATTGAACAGGAGGTGCCCAAGAAACTGGGAAAGAAAATATTAAACGGTGAATGCACTATGAAAGCTTTGGCACCATTTCTTAAATTTTGGAAGAGGGATGACGCCAGCATGACCAAAGCGGAGAGAAGTATGTAATATTCTTGCCTCTAACAAATTTCTGTTATGACCATATAACAAATCTTAAGATTATTGACAACAGTACGCAGAGTTGAATACTTCTGGGTTATTTTTTAATACAATTCTATTTAAACCCATTGTTTGCGTAGGGTTTATCATTCTAGATTTATAAGACCATTGCGCTCTCATATCGCTGTCATCATATAGATAATTGAAAACTACGTGTATGGTGATTGATATAGTTAGAAGAGATTTTTTAAATTTTATAACGTAGTTACAACTAACGTGATGAAAAGTTAATTAATTTAAAAAATGGTAGATATATTATATATAATATATAATGATAAATATATAATGTTTAACAAGTTTTTTTTTTAAATAAAGAGTAGATACTGAAAATTAAAAAAAGTTATATTTGTTCGTTGAAGACAAACATTATACCATAAATCAGGAGAATGTATAACTTAATACTATATGCAAACTAATTAAATGATAATTGATGCTATCCATGTACATCGGATTTACGCAATCCCTCACATTTAAATAAACAGAGTGATTTACAATTCAGGACTACGCATTTAGGATTACACGAAGCATGATAATAGGATTCAGAATCATATCTGCATATAATTGTTTAAACGAGTCGACTGGTTTGGACTGAATATTCTACACTCTGATATAAATAAAAGTTTCAATAAAAAATGGCCATTTTTTTTAAATAATGAATATATCTTTTTAATTTATTTGCTCAAATACACGTCTAAAGATGTTTACAAGAGATGTTATGGAATCACCGTATTTTACCATTACATGGTAATGCAAATTCTAATTAAATATATAAATTTAAAATAAAATAAAAATGCTTACAGATAACTATTTACGACATAAATACCATTTTTAATTAAATAAATCAACAAACTTTCAAAATATGTCAAATAAAAAATTATATTAAAAATAAAATTAATAATTCACATCATAATAATAATTGTCTCCAATACTAATTAATAAAGATATAAAAGAGGTTATTTAAAACAAAGTCAATAAATGTAACAATTCATCTTTTTTTTCCAATTGTGACTATTTTATATTTTGGGTTCATTAAATTACTCATTTACAAAATAGAAACTATCGTATGGCAACATTGCTATTAGAAATGTCGCCTATCACAATAATGTTTGTTACGGTATAATACTTATGTTTTAAGAACACAGGTGAATTTAAAAGGTTTTTCTTAAAGCTTAAACTCAAACCAACCCAGGGCACTATAGTGAACATTGTTTGCAACTAAAGAAATAAAGTAGCGTACTTTGCGGTTTATAGCTTTACGGATGCAGACACTCGCAGTTTTTTAAGGGCTAGGAGATGTTGTAAAGTTATTCTACCTTTGTGGCATACCCAAAAAGTTCGCTTATATATTTCTTGCCTTTGATCATATTTCGTTACTCAAATTAACTGAATAGTAAGGGGTATTAATGACTCTTAAAATCTAGTTTGTTATAACAGTAAATTAGAATAGTTTTTTTTTGCTTTATCTGTCTATTTATCAGACTGGCAGATTAATTTTATGCCTTGGAGGTTGGAGTGTAACTTAAGCTTAAGGACTGTGGGTCAATGAACTTAAATTTTATTAGTCTGTAATAGCAAATTCTTAATATGTTTTGCAGATATGAGTTATTAAACTGATTTTTAAAGTAATTGTATTTATCATAATGTATGGGAATGTAAGAAATTGCGATTAAATTAGTAAGATTAATTTAATTTAAAGACAGAATGAATTATTCTTTTCCTATATGTATTTGGTAATGACCTTATATATAAACATATAAATAAATAAAATAGTTTTACATACATATATTTATTCATGATCCATAGCCTAACGGATCGATTATATGTTTCTTTATAGAAAATAAACTCGCATAATAGTTGACATTTTCTATTTAATCTAATTCTGCTATAAATGTTCAGTTTCGTATTCAACTGCAATTTTTTTTCAACAAAACAATATTTTATTGCTTCTGATTATAACAATTCAAGATACGAACGAGATTTCTATAACTTAAACATACTGATTCTGTTTTAATAACAAGAACCATTTACCTAATAGGTGAACGTATTTCACGTTATTACAAAGACACTCTGGTTCAACTAAAGCTTTGTAAAAAAGTTTTGGGTTCAAATTATACTAACAAATAGCTTTTTTGCTGACTTCAAAGTATTCAAGTTGTAGATTTATTTTATAGGGATAAGAAAACGAACAGACATTATGCTAACATTTTGTTATTTTTGAGTACGTTGTTCAGTGATATACATATATATTTAGAATAATAACTATTGATCTATCGACGTAAAGACGTGAGTATAACAAGATAAAAGAAAATAGGTCAACGCTGTTTGAATCGTCACGTTTTTGTGTATTAAATATGAATGTTGACTTTTATACCTTTACTATTCTATTTTTGCTCTATCGTAACATAACACAGTGTTATTGAATATTCTTAATTCAAGCTGCAATTCACTGATTTACTATGATAAAAGTATTTAACAACTTGGTAACAGTGTTTTTTTTTCTGTTTTCGTATTATTACTTCGTTTGCTGTTAAAAATTATTTCATTGACAAATAAATACGATTTGCAATTTGATAAATACTTTTTCATAAAAGAAATTATAGGTTTTCCAATAAGCGTCTATAAAAAAATTAATTTATGTGTCGTATATTATATGTCCACTGCTAAAGCTCTTTAAGATATGATTGACAATGAAATATATTATATTTATTAATAAAGTTTTTTATAAGTTATGTTTTGTATTAATCAATAAGATTTTTTACTTATTTTTACAGTTCCTTGCAGTTCATATCGGTAAAAGCTAATTAAATATATCATTTATGTAAACGATGATATAAGGAAGCTCTTATTCGTAGAATAACCAACTAGATTATCGATTAATCGTAACATTACGATATGTCCTAATTTTCACGATAAGTGGGTGATTCTGGGCAGTAAGTCGGATACACCTATTAGTTAGATATCTATATTTAATAGCAGTATTAACTCTTCAGCATGAAATGCAAATTCTAAATATTCTTTATTCAAGTAAACTTGTAAAAAGTGGTTTTGAATCGTCAACTTTGATGCTGGACTACTACTAAGCTGATCCTACCGAAGAGGCAGCAAGTACCTTATCGGTTGCTCTTTCGAAATAGAATTCTTATTACTAGTTATATTTAGTCGTTACTATCTTGTACAGGGTCGAAGAGTAGCTATACCCACTAACCATTTTAATCATCTAAATAATCCTCAACAGTAGAAAAGGCTTTCTGTATCTGCCTCCTTTTACAAGTTATGTAAAACTACTATAATCGCTAAACTAAAATTGATTACGGAATTTTATTATAGACTCTTCTACCCAAACCCACAAACGACTTAAGTAGTTTTGCAAGCCACAAAGCAGGGGCTGCAAGCTTATGTCGGTTCCTACTTTGTATATTATATACATTCGTCAGTTTCTTTTAAATAATTATGTATATTCTTATGCATATAAATGATTTGTACAATCCTTAACAGTATAGTGAATAGAATTTGTGTATTAGCCTCCTTTTAGTAGGTATTTTACCATCTTAAGTCTTATACCTATAGTTAACTATAAAATACTTTATTATAGAAAGTCATACACAACGCTTGAATCTATAAATAACCTTTGTCATCCAAATGCAGCACTATCTTTGATATTATAAAATACATCGTATATTTGACACGTTATACAAAATCTATATCAATATATTGCAGTTTCATGTTCAGAATATATTATTCGAGACACTAGCGTCGCTCACCTATGTCCCTGCTAGTAAAATCAATATCAGAGTTCTGACAGTAGTTAAATTAATAATAGACTTTCATGTATGTGTTTTACGTGGTCGCCTATAACTTTTCTGTGTTATTGAAAAGTTTCCTCCTATTATGTGATCCAACAATTAGTAGACTGTGTTAACTTCTCTTTGAGATAAAGAAACGATAATGTGAACTAAAAATTAAATATTTTTTTAAAAGCTTTGTTTGTATGTGAAGGTGAGATATTACAAGTTAAATTGATCCACTTTCCAATTGAGCTAAAATTTTGCATATACTGGTCCAGTCTTGATTACAACGCATGTTTATGATAAGCATGACCTAATGCTGCTGCTAGGATTGGCTCCAGACGAAGGAACTCCTCGACGGCTAACAGTAGGGATATAAAAGTTTGTTAAAAGATTTTTTAAAGCTTTTTCAGCTTGACTTGTTCATTTTATTTTGACCGCGATCTTAAGTAATGACCGCGGGCATATTGTTCTACCATCCACACTAATACCATAACTACGAAAGTCTGTTTCTTACACTTTCACGGATGATCCCCTGTATCGATATTGATAAAATTTGGTATGATTGAATCTACATGCCGGGCTAACACATAGCATAAAAAATCCCGTTCTTCCTTTAATGGAAGAACAAACCAATATGCGATTTTGACATTGAAGTTCATGCAAAACAATTAACCGGTATAACTAGTATTTCATAACTTATTAAATCGACGCATAAATTCACATCCACACATACGTACGTAAGTAAGTAGTCCTTCACTCGATAGTTCGGTAAGAGTCCTTAATTTTTTTTCTCAGAACTTTCTCAAATATATTATACTAGCTTCGAGCGTATTCGCCCGCGTGGAAATTGGTATGTTACAAGAATTTAAATTTTGAACATAAAAGTAGTTATTGTGAGTTAACCGTAAGAGATAGGAACATGCTATTGCGGACTTTTTTGTAGTATTTTTATAGGTCTACAATTCTCTAGTACATTACTTTAGCGTAACTCTGCTGGTTTACGCAGCGCATGCGACTAAGCTTCGAGCGAGCAAGTTTTTTAACAACTGCTCGATCTCACTCGATCAACACAGTTTACATAATACCGATATGTTCTATTTACTTAAACCATCCGGAAGTATTTCGCTATCTTTTGATGAAAACCGTTAAAAAAAATCCGTTTAGTAGATTTTGAGAAAATCGATTACATACAGACAGACAGCTTTTTGGGACTTTGTTTTATAATGAATCTCTATCTGTATTTAAATTATATAATTGTACCTTATATTCAAATATATTTTAAGCTTATTGTTCTGTCTGTTGTAGCCATGAAAGCCGCTATACTAATACAACAATGGTATAGGCGTTACCTGGCTCGCATGGAGGTACGTCGGCGTTATACTTGGACAATATTTCAGAGCATCGAGTACGCCGGTGAACAGGACCAAGTCAAAGTAAGTACTAGATATGGGCTGTTTAAAAAGATACCTACGCAATATCTGGACATCCTAGTCTTAACCTTCTAATGATTATGATCTTAGATGGAAGTCGTTACGGTCCAATTATAAGAGCGCGTGACTAAGGGGTAGATCTAAGGGTAGATTTCAATTAGTTGTATAATAAATTAAATGCTTTATAATTTTTACAATGAATTACCATTATGGGATATTACTATATACTATTACATCACTATGGTGAGATATTAGGGACCCGTGTTCGTAGCTGTTTTTCATTGCTTTCAGAAATGATATCGCTTGGAAGTTTGCATTTATTTTGGGTCCACACGTCTTACTTATCTTGGCTACACCTTTCTTCTGTACTAAAAAAAGGAAAAGCTACGATTATAAAGATGATCGTACTCAGTTTTTTACGTATCGTTTAAACTTGACTTATAAAAGCTTCTAACGCAAGCAATTCAGCTGTTCCAATTCAATTAGAAATGCGTAGTTTACTCAAGTAATCAATTTACCTACACCAAAGGATGTTAGTTCAATATGATTTGTATCAATACGAAGAGTTTGTTCAGTTAAATTTTGTACGGGCATTTTTAGGAATCGTCCAGTCAAATTGGATAATTTGAAAGCTTCTTTGTGTCCATAGTTTAATAAAAAAATCACAATAAAAATCATATAATAAAAAAATGATATTTTACTTTTAAATGGTGGCTGTATAAATAATTTGAAGTTGCTTATTAAAACATCTAGTACTTTTTAATACTTAAAAGTCTTATTAAAGATTTATCTTTTGTATTATTGTACAAAAAAACCTAATATGATACAATGAACTTTTCAATGATCAAGCAATATAACAGAACTAACTACTTTGCTATAATCCGCACGGGTTAAGTAAATGCATGCAAAGCCAATGTGTATGAAGCAGGCAAAATCTACGCACCTTATACATGCAGGACCAGCCACCACATGCACCCCAAGGCGCAATTCACCAGCAACAACGAACACAAAAGCAGCACACACACCCACCACCACAATCTCGATGATCGTTTCGCCCCGAAACCGAAGAATCATCAGGAGGATAGGCTTCACGACAAAAATCGTACTGCGCCGCGCTACCCATACAAGCAGTCTTAAATAGTTCAACTCCCACCAATACCCTCCCCTCCGAACACATGCAGCAAAACGGAATTAGATACATTAACTTGCTCGTTAATTAAGTGACCATTGTTATTTTTTATTATCTCAAGTTGCTCTAACGTATTGAGGCGGAGTCCCTTATCACAAGTGTGGAGAATATGAAATGAATGGTCATTAGGCACTTTATGACCGCTTTCTAGCAAATGTTTTGCAAAATTAGAATTTTGTGGTTTATTAGTCCTAAACGCAGCCATATGTTCCCGGAATCGAACCGCAAAACTTCGGCCAGTCTGACCCACATATGTACCGTTGCACTCAGGACAATCTATTTTATAAACCCCAGATTTTTTACCCTTATCTAATGTATCTTTATTTTTACACAACAAACTAGGAAGCGATTGGTTAGTTTTAAAAGAGAGTTTAGTACCCGATTTTGATTTAAATATATTTGCCACTCGATCTGTTAATTTTCCAAAGTAAGTCAGACTGGCTTTATAATTAGTTTTATTAAAAGATGTTACCGCATACAAAAGTTTAGCGACTTGAGATTTGTGTTTATTTTTAATTATGTTTTTAACCGCATCTGTAGTGTAACCATTGGAAAGTGCTATCTGGTAAATTATTTGTAACTCCTTTTCATAGCTGTTTTTTGAGAGAGGGACCGACAATAACCTATGGACGTAGCTATGAAAGGCAGCAAGTTTATGCTCCAATTCCAATTCGTCCTGTTGTCTCTTACATTGGTGCCCCAGCATATAAATTAGCCAAACATTTAAATAAAATTATACCTATGAAAACGTCCTTTCGACCATCATATGCTTTAAAAAACAGCCTTCAGCTTATTAACAAGATTAAAGATATAAATTTACCACCTCAATGTAAATTAGTCTCATTAGACGTTGATAGTCTATTCACGAATGTACCATATAAGGAATCATTGAACATTTTAAGCAATTTACTCGAGAAAAAATGTTCGGTGAAAAAAATGTGTTCGGAGGCGAGGGTATTGGTGGGAGTTGAACTATTTAAGACTGCTTGTATGGGTAGCGCGGCGCAGTACGATTTTTGTCGTGAAGCCTATCCTCCTGATGATGCTTCGGTTTCGGGGCGAAACGATCGTCGAGATTGTGGTGGTGGGTGTGTGTGCTGCTTTTGTGTTCGTTGTTGCTGGTGAATTGCGCCTTGGGGTGCATGTGGTGGCTGGTCCTGCATGTATAAGGTGCGTAGATTTTGCCTGCTTCATACACATTGGCTTTGCATGCATTCACTTAACCCGTGCGGATTATAGCAAAGTAGTTAGTTCTGTTATATTGCTTGTAATATGGAATTCCGCAAAGTAACGCCTGCTTCTATAAATCATTTTTCATGCCTTATTTAATTTTCAATATGTTTAACATATATTTGTATTTAGTAATAATAAAATAAATAAAAATAAATGACCCTTAAAGAAAGGATAACTTCTTTTTTGTAGAATAAATACAATGCAATCACGCCTGACCTATGCGATCCTACTTCTGGCATAATCGTGTTATTACTCGAGTGCAAGGTCTGAATTCCAATTTTGAGTACTTTCTTAAAAAAGGCATCGTTTATTAGAGGCTCCGGTTGCCACACAGAAAAATCATACAAATGATAAACTCGTCATCGATATAGGTTAAAAGATTACTTAATTTAGCGACACCATAGAGTATACTAGAATAAGGGAGCCATAGGGAGGCTTGAAATTTACTATTACACAATTTATTGTGTAATAGTAATAATGAGAGGAAAGATGAAATAATCTTAATCTTCATCTTTGTCTAATTACACATAGAAGAGAGAGACAGATAGATAGAGTCTGATTTGCTTTTTCTTTTTTGTAATAGGGCCCCTACTCATGTGTAATAACTCTATAAGAAACACTGAGCCGTCGAATGTAACTATTGGTGAAGTAGATTAAATCTAACCTATAAGCAGAAGGTATTCTTGGCTATAGACGGTAGGCCTCGAAGACCTTTTTACCAAAAATTACAGAACTTAATCAGAAAAGCTGTAAAATATGAATGTGCTTAATTAAAATTACTAGACACAAGAAGAAATAAAGAATGGAGTTTTACATTCATGCTGATGTATAAAATATTCAAAGAGACAAGATAAGAACAAGTTACAAGCAAGGAATTAGAAAAAAATAACTATAATTATAAATTATTTCAGATATTTTTTTTTTCAAACAACCAAAAGCTTGCTATTCCAATTTGTACTAGAAGGAATTACGAAGTTAAATTTGAGTATAAATTTATCAATCTGTTGTTTTGAAAACGCGAAGTTTTAATAAATTAAACTATAGGCTGTCCTAAGTACTTGACAGCTCTCGTGTCTGAATCATTCAGTCATTACGATGAAATTTGTTTTCGCGGCCCGAGGTTTAGATTTATTAAACTTATAATTTAATTGTAAACTTGTTACGCAACGCTAAATGAAATATTTAATAAGTCTAAATGTTCTGTTAAATTATTTTAAATTTAACACTTAAATATATATACCTACTAAGAAAAAGTAACAAATTAAAGTAACGGTCTGTTAATAGTAACAGGTCATTACTTTATTTTGGTGGAAATCCCACTGTTGGGCATAGGTCTCTGCTTTCCTTTTTTTTGGAGAGAAGGGTTGGAGCTAGGACTCACTCTGCTGCTGCAATGCTGATTGCTAGACACATCCATAGAATTCTCAAGAGATATGTAGGTTTTCTTAAGATGCTTTCCTTCAACAAACAGCGTCTGACAATAGCAATTGTAAATTAGATACATAAGGTATAACAGAAAAACTTATTGATACCTGCCCGGAGTTTGAACCCGTGACCGTCTAAAAAAAGACTCGCACTGTCTCAATGCTGGACTATCACAGCTCTACCATTATTTATGGTTATATTATTTTTATATAATATAACGTTATAGAGCGGTTCCGAGTAACAAATTTTCATTCACGACTAGAATGAAATGCACCAAAACTAAGATGTTCATTGCGACATTCGAATTTTTTTATTTCAGAAATCGAATATAGCAATCAATAAGCATGAATTATTATATAACAAAATAAACTACATGATAGAAATCCATAAATTTGACTATTTCTGATTACTACAACTACTTCAGAAGAAGTAATACAGAAGCTATTTATTAAACTATAAATTTTTTTAGACTATTCTAATTCTATTTGAGTAATCCAATTTTATATTATCTCGGGACTATTTCTGAATATTTTAAGGTATTTCTTGCTTAAACGAACACAAAGGGTGTGGGTTGGTTTGCGGTAATCAGTTCACTGAGTCTTTATTGCATTTTGCGGGAATTACTAAGAGTTCGTTTCGTTTCACCATTCGTGCTAGATTTGGCATATTTTATATTTACAGTTGGTTTGTACTCGTGAGTATCTGGCACACAGCAACAATAAAGAAATTCCTTTCAAAATAGAGCTTAACAGTTGAAAAAATGCTCCGTTCACCAGCAAACTTTTCATCATCATCATCCGCTGGATCATTCTAAAGATTATCTGAAAATGACATTAAAATTGGTATAGCCGTTTCGGAGTCAGTAAAGGACATACAGATAAACATTAGGAATAGGTATTAGGTATTAGGATTACATTGAAATCCTAATACAATTATTATTTTAATGACTTCTGTAAACAACTTCGTCTTTTTGTATTTAAAATTATAGTGAGTGAAAAAAAAAAACAAATACCCTTTCGTGATAATAGTATATATGAAAGTACGGGTAGGTATTAAATAAATAAAATAAAATAATAAATAAATTAAAAAATTATATTTCTCAGCTTATCAACAAAAAAAGGCCACACGTAATAAGATCTTTATGTTTTTTAAAAATGAAGATTCTTCTCTAGCCCTTGGTTTTTTAATGAAGATACACATCTTTATTGCTTAAAGTTTTGAGTTCTTACATATACCTGCGAAAATTGGCATTAAAAGCGAACTCGTAAACATTTTGAAAGTTATAAAACTGAAAGTAACAAGTTAAAATTTGGTTTTAAAATTCTATTAGCTTAGTCATAAAACTCATATGAGCCAGCTCAAGTAGCGTCCATGGATCTATTCGTTCTGGTTTTAATAAATGTTTAAAACGATCGTTCATAAAGTAATTAAAAGAATGTACTAGTATGCGGTTTATGTCTTAATATCGGTGAAAATCTTAATTTAATGTTAAAGTCTAATCGAAATTGTCATAAAATATCTACGAATATCTTAATTGATTAAATACTAATCCCTTAATATAAATGAAGTTTCTTTCTTTTTTAATTAGAGAATCTAACCAACTGTGTAGTACCTTTATAGTAGGCTCAAAATTGTTTAAATCACAGATGACTTGGGCAATCTTGGCTTGTTAGCATTTCTGTGGCCAAACTAGAATTAAGTAGATGATTATTGTACTGACCGATGAAGATGCATTGGAAGAAAGCTTAAGAGGCAATCGGATTGTGACGTATATTTACTTCTATTATATAAATTACAATATTTATAGGCACTATAACAGAACTACCTTGCTATAATCCGCACGGGTTAAGTGAATGCATTCAAAGCTATTCACTTAACCCGTTATAATCCAACAAGGTAGTTCTGTTATAGTGCCTGTAATATGGAATTCCGCAGGCGTTACTTTGCGGAATTCCATATGCTATCAATAATGCTTCTATAAATCATACAATATTTATATTAATATACAATAGATTTAAAAAAATATCGTAAGAATAACAATACTTCTTATTTTTTAACTAATTGGCTACGATTGTTAGGCCTGGGTCTTTTCAAGAAATTTCCACGTTACACAATCTTATGCTGTTTGAATTCGGCATTCTCCATTTAGTTTGGGGTTTAGCGATGCTGCGTGTTTGCCAGCGCAATCTAAGGAATTCAGCACCCATCGACTCCTCGTACTAGGTATCCCGATCATTGCCACTTCTTCTCACGGTTAGATAGATCGGTGGTAATTGAATTTTAAATCACGTTTATTATCATAAATCATAAAGTTCGTATAACGTATTCGTATCAAATTATTATTACTACCTTACGTGACTTCACACATGAATAGTTTAATTCGTTCACAACATGATCACTCAACCGACTACACAACATTACATCCTGAACATTGGAGGCAAAACATATCTGATATTTCGTAAGCATGCAAATAATGTTAAAATGTTTATTTGTGGTTGGTATTTTTGTTAGTTCAGACGCATGATACAGATTATAATTATTTTAGTATCAAATTTCCTTAATTATATTAGTAGTTCTGAGGGTCAGAGAGACTCAGATTATTTTTCTATAATCGGCGATAAAATGAAAATCCTTGTAGGTGCGAAAAGGGTGAAAATCTTAAGAGGATTATCTGCGAGCTCTTATTTATATTAGGAGTCTTACATTATGCATATAAAGTAAGACATTATATTATAAGAGACTATAAGACTTTCGCAAGATCGTATAAAAATTACGATTACATAATCCATAACTCCTTTTAATATTAGACATAACAAGGGTTCAACATTAAATTAATGCCATCTTTTTTTAAAGATACTCAGTTATTTATTTAAATTGATGTTTAAAGGTGAAGATTCGGATAATAATAACAGGAATAATCCCGTCATTGTGCCAAGTTGTTTTATAATGTTGTTGTTTTATTTGTGTTATTATGTTGTTTTTTTACAAATCAGTTTTGTATTAGTTTATTTATTTGTGTATGCAATAACGGGAATACAATTAAACAAAGGTAACGATAAAAGATATTCGGATTTGCAGTTATATCGCTCTGTAAGAAAAAATATTCCAGTGTGTTCTCATAAAGAGGATATGTCCAAAAATATTGAGTTTTATTAAAGATATTTTTTGTACGACGTCTTTCTAATGTTGATCTGTAACAGCATTCATATATAATTTTTTAATCCTGAGTTACACAATTTTTCAAATTGTTTTGGTTGAATGACGCAGACTTTTTAATCTCACTTTGAAATGCCTATGGAACCCGCAATTGTATCCGACAAATGAATCTCGTTACGAGGAGACATTTAATTAATTGATTACAATGTAAATTTCTCTACGGTCGTTCACGACCTTTCTGTAAGATGAAAATAACCGCTGATGCTCAAACAAAAGCGAGCAATGACTGACATCGCTCGTTAGACTTACTTGTGTTTGAGACCGATAAAATGAGCAGGATTATTACGAAATTATATTCAGAATTTAATTCATATAATTAAAATTATGTTTACAGTGAAGAAATCGTCATGTCAAAACCTTGAGTGTTGTATATTTGGGTCGTAATTTAACACGGATAATTTTTAATATTACTATAAGTTTCAACATTTATCACAACTCTTATACATTGGGACCGGACATAATTAAACTATTTCAATAGTTTGTTATGTTTCTACTATGCAGTTTACAGCAACATACAATTTAATGTGTCGAACACGGAGGAATGAAGTGAAGTTAAGTTGATTGCTCGCAATGACTAATCAAAGTCATACCATCAGCCCTCCACTACGCGTCGCCCTAAGCCGTGGTCCGGCCTCACAGGAGGAACCCTTAGGACGACGTTCCCCGACGTTAGTAGAGCTTCTGCGCTCTACTCTCTGCATTTCGCAACCTCGACGATGCTTCTGCGCTCGCCCGTCCCGTCCGGTGACGCTGTAAAACCCGTTAGGGCTAACAGCATACAGTCAGTTCGAAAAAAAAAAGTTGATTGTATCCTAGTGTTACGTAATATTTTCGTCCGTAAGTTTTTCCGGAATACTATATATACTACGGAATATGTCGAAAGTTTAATATTAAAATGACCTAATTTAAAATTAGGCCTAATTGAGTTAGATACATTGTAATTATTATTTTGATGCCAACTATGACACTACGCTAAGAAAAAAACTATATAAAAACTTGTGTTTTCTTGCTCTTCCAAGTTATGGTTTTCTTTAACACTAACGAGTTTTGTAGGCGCTACGCTGCGCTTTGACACAAAACAACTCTTAGTAATTAGGTCAATTTCATACTAAGCGTGCGACAGACATACAGAGGCAAAAACTAAATAATAAGTTGGGAATAGATTTACGTATATGTCCTCTTTCACTTCCATACCTTATTTTACTTTTGTTAGCATTGATATTACTGGATATTAATATGAAATTTGTGTGATAACCGAACAGGTGCATGATAGCAGAACCGTGAGACCATGAGATTGTTACCTGGTGTTTAAACACAGTCCAGAATCACTTAATTTTCTTTTAAAAATTAATGCGCTTAATTTATATATCGCTTAACTCTTTTCGGCGAAGGAAACGTCATGAGGAAATCTACAAATCTCTGAAATATTCCGAGGCTATGTATAGCCTGCCATTTGCATTGAAGCTATAAACCGAGAGAAAAGAGTGAAGAGAGAGACGCCTCTGCTTAGAAGTAGGATAGCAGTACGTCGGTACTTAACTTGACTTTTACAATAAATAAAAATAGAAAATTAATATATTTTTAATTTTTAGCTATACAACTTCTTCAACGCCTTGCTTAGTCACATGAGAGAAACAAGCGGCAAACCTTCTTCGGAGCGGACATCGAGAACAGCGTCCGTTAGTAAGTTGTACCGATATTTCTATATGAATTATTTTTATAGATTAAATTAATAGAAATAAAACAAAATATTTATTAAGAAATGTTTTATAACAAAACCTCGCTATAATGATAAAAGGAAAGAGAAATCAAAGTATAACCGAGGGCCGGATAAAAATCAGTACAATGCCTCTTCAACACCAAGGCTGAAGGGTTCTCAGATGTAAGTTGTTGAAATTACGATTCAGTGCAAAAATATTTTTTCTTGCGATAAAGGAAATACGCCGCTATTTCGGTTATCTTTTAGTCATCGCAATAACTTTTGTTGGCAGACACCAGTATTTTGTTGGGTGTGGCTTTCATTTGTTTTATGACGTTTTATCCAGTCAGGACGGTCTCCAGAAAATTTAAAGCGTATGATACTATAGTCTAAGAGAAGAATTATTAGAAAGATTGACGATAGGAACTAACCTTGATTGAGACGGTTTCTTCTCGTTTAAGACATTAATAATGTGCATCAACGTCACATATCATTAATTGTTAGACACCACTAAAGGCCTTTGCAGAAATATCTTATTATTATCTCAATGCCAATAAATTTTGACGATTTGGTGATAGTAGTTCTATAGAGAATAACCCACCCGCTATGCGCCAGTCCTGTGAACTAATAAGTTTAGCAGTTGACTAACTTCGGTACGATCTTTTGTACAATTTGACTGAAAGATGATTAAAAATGGGCTGCGTTATTATTTATATGCATTAATTACTAAAATAATACAAAAGTAATAATAAAAATTATTTTGCTATCGAAATAAGAATAGTTATCGCGGATTGAAGCAGAATAATTTTATTATTACTTTTGTATTATGAATCTCCGCAAAGTAACGCTGATTAGGAAGTTATAAATGAAATTTAAGCCTTAAATTTAATTTATACTCGGTATACTTTTCTCATCTGAACCACTACAGCACTACACTTACAACTTTCTAATTTACAAAATTTTATTGTAAAGTGAAAAAAATATCTTTAAAGCGTAGTAATAAAAAGTTAAACACTTCGAAGTAGCATTGGAATACCGCTGTCGTCGTCAACAAATTAATCTCGTGAAAAGATTTATTATAGAAACTTAGGAGGCATTTCATTAATTAATCACAATGTAAATGTCGTCACAATAGCTTGCAAGTTTTTTGTTGACTGAGAATAGCCGCTTATTTTAAAGCAATAACAAAGAATGGAAATTATCACGCTAAAAACCTTAACTTTTCTTTGAGACTAGAATAGAAATTACATCATTTATAATTGTATTATCCTGTCGATCTGTACGTTCAAGTTGTCTCGTTAAATATGTAAATTTAAGCTTAATATAAACATAAAGATAGCATATCTTAGCTCCATTTAAACCGTGTAACTTTTGCGTTATTTGTCTTATACTAAAAACAATAGTCTGAGGGCTAATAAGTCGAAATATCATGAATTTCTTTTAAAGTAAAGTATGGATAAGTCGTATACCAGTCTCTATTAAACACAAATCAGAATGACGCGTCTTTTATGCTAAAGCGAAGCCAAAGTTTGCATATTCAATTACTCTCGGGATTTTAAATTGTTTTTGTTTTTTGTTAAAAGTGTCTTAATATTTTATGCGGGGAGTTTTTACCGTATGAATATATTATTTAACGCCTAATTCTATAAATAGTTTATAGAATTATGCGCTGAGTTAATTGCTGAGTTCCATAATATTATACAAAAATAATGATAGTGTTTTTTTGTTATAATCTAATATTAAATAAATAAATAAATATATGAGACACTTACAAACACGGTCGTAAGTCCCCAAAGTAAGTAACTAAATACTTGTGTTATGGGTGACAGACAACTGGTAGATATACTAAATATATAGTTTTAAATATATACTTAAATACAAATACACACCCAGGCTCGAAGAACCAACAAATTGTTTATAGAAAATGTTGGCCCTCGGCGGGATTCGAACCCGCGATCCGCGGAGCTGAAGGCAGGATCACTACCCACTGCGCCAACGGGCCAGTCGATTCGCGGAAAATAAGAAACTAGAAATTTTTCATTGACTGTATTCAAATTTTTAACAAAAGAAATAATTTTGAAATAAACCTTTAAAAATATTTAATATAAGGTCAAAATTATTATTAATTGTTTTAGTGGAGCAAGTTTTTTCCGAGGAGTCAGATGAAGGCGGGGGCGTAGATGAGACCGCACCCCCGAAAAACACCCGTGAACCTGATATCGAATTTCCTTTGCAAAGAAAAGATATCGACCTACTTATTGAGATATTTAGGAAGAAGAAAGTAAGTAGCTTTTATGCTTATCTTTTGAGGACTGCGGTATAATACTTGATCAATCTATAAAATTCAGCAAGCGGAGAGTCATCATTTCAGCATAATCAATCGCTTGTGTGTGGTGGTTATGGTACCTTGCGGGAAACAATGTGTTGCAGTTGGTTACAAAATGTCAGATAATAATACAACCGAAATTTGAAATCCTGATTTCTTGTATGGTCACAAGATGGCCTTACTACGTCATCAACGTTGGTAACGATTAACAATTATTTTTTTTATTTTGGAGGTATTGAATGATTTGACTCTGGTTCGTCATTCTATGCAATTATTCACTACAAAAATCAAAACATTTTAGTTATTTGATATGGCTAATGAAGTCTTGTCATACTTGTCACATCGCACGGTAGACTAAACAGACCAACGTCAATGTTATCAGATTATATACGTCAGTCATATTTATAGGTACGTAGCTTGTTATGTTAACCACGAAACGTACGGGTAAAATGAATCTTTGATCACGAATTGTGTAAACTTTTTTAAAACATTTTCTTGCTGACCACCTGCAAATATTTTCTCAGGGAAATTATATTAATATGATAATAAGATGCGTTCGAAAGAATCTCGTGGTCAATCTTTAAAAATGAAATGTAAAAGTAATTCGGATATTTCTGAACTTTTACCCTTGACACATGTAGACATAAAAGTTGAATAATATATAGACTTATTTTTATTTTTTGCGAAGGTACACAATAGAAAACTGATGAATATATTATTAAATAAATAACTATATGGGACATTTACACACACAGTCATCCGTTCCCAAAGTAAGTAAATTAATACTTGTGTTATGGGTGACGGACAACTGGTAGATATACTATATGATATATGAGTTTAAATACATACTTAAATACAAATACACACCCAGGCTCGAAGAACCAACAATTTGTTTTATAGAAAATGTTGGCCCTCGGCGGGAATCGAACCCGCGACCCGCGGAGCTGAAGGCAGGGTCACTACCCACAGCGCCAACGGGCCAGTCAAATATAGCAAAATAATATTTCATTATTTTTTCTAGATATAGGTTGGTTTGGTCAAAAACTGTAGGAGCCAGAATGGGATGTGTTGCCTTAAATTCTCTAAAAACAGTGAGCACTATGTGGCTGTTAATGCTTCGTTAAGATAATAGTTTATTTTTAACAAAAACTAATTATTCTAGGACACAGTGTGCAAGTTTAAATCCAAGCATTTGCTATAACATTAGACCACAGAGCTATGAAGTTAATCTCTGTCTGGCTATTTAAGCCAAACCCGGTTAGACTAGCAACTTCGGGGATTGTAATTGTAATGTTGTTTGTATAAGTAATAAAGAACATAAAAAGCTTTTATATATTAGGTACTGATAATAATTATGTTTTTCAGCACCGTTTACCTCCAAAGCAGGTTGCGCAAATTTTGAAAGAGGCATCCCAGACGTTGAAGAGACTACCAAATATTAACGTTGCGACAACTTCAATCTCCAGTCAGATTACTATTTGTGGAGACTTGCACGGCAAATTGGACGACTTGCTCGTAATATTCCACAAGGTAAATTTCAATATATGGGTATATAGTGGCGAAGGAAAACATCTTTAAATAGGTTAGGCGTAGGCATTACTTTCCATAATACGGAATCCCATAGTAAAAAAAGTTTATGATAGAAATCAAATATTTTATATGTTTATCTACCATAAACTTTTAAAAAACATCTTTAGTTCAACTGTATACGCTGTAGAATTACTAGGGTGTACATTTAAGTGAACAAGTTGTCGCGGCCAACTACTTCGGTGACATATGCAAGTGCGCGCATTAGACGTCCAGCGGAACATCGCGACCTACACGCGGCCACGCGTGCTCTCTGATTAATTTCTGTATTTTAAGTTTTAAAATCATCCATACATAAAAAACCTATGTGTATTATTTACTTAACTTACATTATTTACTTAAAACATTCTTATGTCCAGCCAAGACAAAGAAATCAATACGGAATTTTTATTCATGGGCGTAAAGAATTTCAGCTAATAATATTTTTTCATTAAAATGCTTACAATAGTTTTCTCCTATCCACGTCATACACAAAGTATTGAAGTAGAAGGTTCATTCAAATATTTAAAATTTATTACTTCGATGTCCGATACTTTTATATGTGGCAACACCTTATATTTGTAACGAACAAATAACTATTACTGCCAAATACCTTTGTCAAACTAGTCACTTCGGAACTTGAGCCATCATATAGTAACTTTCATGTATTGATTCTCACGATCGAGTTGTTTTTTTCTATTGTTCTGTATTATAGTGGAGTTGTCACATTTTAGGTAGAGTGACAAACGATTTGCCTTTGCGTGGGACGATATGAAATTTTCGCCTTTCGTGGAATTGTTGCTTGCTTGTGAGGAACTATTTACATTTTCTTTGAAATGTTATTTTAGGTTAGATTTGATATATGCTGTCAATGATCTAACGCCTAGGACGTCGTTATAAAAACTGGCCACTAGATTGCAATGCTGTTTTATTTAAACTGTAGTTTTAGGTTAGAGACTTTTTAGAACTTGATGAAAGCATGTAACACAGTCTTGGAGTCGTTGTAAAATTAAGCAATATTAATTTAGTTTTATAATATGACACTTAGCCATATAAATAAAATAAACAACATTAATTCGACATTAATGGAAAGTACTACTAAGAAAAACATTGTAGATTCAGTTTTAGTCGCTTCGTGTAAAATAAACGAACGGAAAATTTTACTGTATCTGATACTATAGATTAAGTAGATAAGTTTGAGGAAAACACCTTCAATAATAACGTATATGCGCAAAATCGATGAAACAAGCTGGAGAAATGGATCCCGCGTGATCAGTTTGACCACTTAAGCCTTATTGTGATAAAACGAATACGAAATAAGAGATATTGGACCGCATTTTCTATGTATGAGGAACCCGCAAATTGAACACGTTCCTACTAGAAAATTAATTCGAAATGAGAAGCAATATAAAACGCCTTAACGAACTTTGTTAAATCCCGCGTCGTAGGCTTTTATCGTAAAGACATTAATGATCCCCCTATAAAATGGACGAAATTGGGTTTGATAAAATAGCGGGGATGTTTACGTAGATAAATATTCTTTATTGTATCTACTTTAGGACTTTTGTATTATTTTTAGGAATTTAGAAGATCTTATGTTGAGATTACAATAAATTTTTAAGTCTCATTTACCTAATAATACAAAGCGTATACTTCTTCTATTGAAAACAAAAAGGTAGGCAAGGTAAATTATCTTCTTGATGAAGTAAAATGTTTAGAAATAAAGTATACTAGCTGACTGGTCACGCGTTGCTGTTGCTCAGTCTTGTTTCAAATTCCCCTCGAAACAGAATTAAACAAATTGCTCCGATTCACTAAACTTTACAGGGTCATTCTAAAGATAGTTAGAAATTTCATTCAAATTTAAATATAAAAGACATATAGACAAACATTCATTTTAATATATAAGATGGATGTGCGCCAGCACTGACACACATTTACACAATACATGTGTATTACGAGTAACTCTGTATATTTCCATAGATGGCACGGGATTTTCAAATGGGAGCTTTTACGGCGTATGTATTGTAGTATCTGGCACACATCCAATGCATTTAGAAATATGTTATCGTTATAACTGACAATGAAAAATATAACGGGATATGACTTTGTAGGTAAATAATACGAAGTGAGATGTTTCGACCCAGAAACGAGAATAAAGTCGTTAACCCATTGACCTTATCACTTAATGGAATTTTTAGAATAGGAATATAAATGGGTTACTGCAGAGTTGTTACAAAATTGCAAAATTGAGTTAATGTTCGTTGTAAAAGTTTTACTTTGTTAGCTTTGGTGTAACGTCGCTTTTACTTATAAAATTTGGAACTGTTAATGCTGATAATAATAGACGAGAATATAAAGTCAAGGGATGTTTTTATAGAATTTTCGTTAAGTATTTAAACTTTAGTGTGTGAACACTGAAGATTTTGAAGCTTTTTATAGGTTTATCATGTATTTGGCAACCAGATACGTATTTTGGCAACCAGATATGATTGTACGGCAGTACTTTTTGTTCGATACGGGAACATAAAAGAATTTTGGTTGGCTAATTGGTTTACTTTTTACAATGGCAATTACAATGAGTTTTATACAATTTAGACGAGCGTGTGGTGCTTCCGCGGACATAGAGTTAAGTGGGGGGAAGAATCATCGGCGCCACGTACAGTGGTCACGTAGGCCTCGATGCTCTCCCCGCGCACCCCTCCTTCCCGTAGCCGTTCAATGGGAATAGTCCGCGTTAGCGCTGCTATAAGCTAGTGATGGCGCTAACACTTTTCGCTATACTCACTGTTCTCAGCATGAGTTCACCTTGAACCATTTTTTTATCGGGAAGAAATTCTTTATGGGTATGTTGGACTCTTTTTTTTATACATGAACAAAACCCCTTATGGGTACCGCCGCCGGACGGGGACAGGCAGCGGTTATGTCAGACTCGCACCGACTAAAACGACCTGTGTGCTCCACCACGCTGCCGATGGCAAGGACAGGGTATCGTTATACACATTGCCCCCATCCCCGCCGACAGCCCTGATCCCAGGGAACACCTCCTCTGGGTAGGGACCCCACGAAAGAGAAGTCCCCCTCCGCTAACCGGTGCATCGGGAGCAACAGATGCACCGACTGCCTCGGGGACCTGTAAGCCAGGCGCCCGATATACCCCGTTCGGAGCGCCCGAAGGTCCCCTAATGGGTATTTCGGATTTACACCTACTAAAACAACCTGAGTGCTCTACCAAGCTGCTGCTAGCGCAAATAGGATAACGTTGTAAACAGTGCCCCCCTCACCGCCAGCAGCAACTCAGTACCCCGGAGATCGCCACCTCCAGGTAGGGGCTTCTCTAAAGAGTGACCGCAGCGGCCCCGAACTATCAAGTAATGCTTTTTAAACTATTACTACATAGAAAAAGACTTGAGATCTGAGTACCATAGGAAGTGGAAGTTGCTCAAGGTGTTTTATTATTTGCTTAATAACATTATACCAAAGCTTTAAGTATACTGCGTTGCAAGAGCGAGTTTACGTCAAGAACGGTTTCTTTTATCTCTAGGTTTCGTTGAGCTAACAACTAAGGAGTGGTGCACGCGTCACGCGTCGTCCAATTTGTACGACAGCCGGCTTGATTGATAGACCGCCTGTTACTCTACATGACCTCGTTTAGAACGATATTGTTTTTCTATTGCCTTTCTTGTCGCTATTGATAAATGTGAAGAAGGATTACGTAATTGAACCATTTATTATTATCAGACGTCATACGTTTTAATTTATAGAATTTATACACATGATAGTGACTGAGAATTTTGCCGTGTGGTATCCGGCAGAGTAGAATAGACCACCCTCATTTCTTACCGAGGTGTCGTAAAGGCGACTAAAGTAAGTCGACCCGCCGTGTGGTATCAGGCTGAGTAGAATAGACCACCCTCATTACTTACCGAGGTGTCATAAAAGGCGACTAAGGTAAGTTGACCCACCGTGTAGTATCCGGTTGAGTAGAATAGACCACCCTCTTTCTTACCGAGGGGTCGTAAAATACGACTATGGTAAGTTGACGTCAGGCAGGCCGGTCGTAAAATACGTAGCCAAATCATGTGACAGCATGTTTGTAACATGTTGTGCCGACCCCACTTAGAGTGGAAAAAGGGCAGGAGGATGATGATAGTGACTGATACTTCTGAGAATACTAAATGTAATTTACGTTTAATACTAGAATATATTTTAGTATTCATCATTAGGCCCGTTAGTTTTCCTTACTAGAGGATAAAGTGACTCGACCCTTAAGAATTTTGTATAAAATTATTTCTGAAAATGTGATCAAGATATTTGCAACATGCATTACTATGTTGATTTCATAATACTTCTTTACATAGATTGTAGAACGTAAATTTGACGTCATACGTTTATGACTTAATGGTTGGAAAGCCTGGTTCATACCAACGGTTCTTCGGTCAAGTTTTTATGAGTTTTGTCTAAAAACTTAATTAATGTGAGTGATTGATTAAAAATTATTTGACATATTAATAAATCAATCAATCACAGCTACTATAAGGATGTTTTATGGATTCAGTCAATGCAAATACTGTTTTGGCACAGAAAGCTATTTTTGACAAATTAGGCACAATTTATAATCAAAATATATTGTAAATAATGTTACTTCAAAAAGTTTATGCAAAATAAATCACATCACGTTAAGGTAATCGGTAAACTTCTAGACTCCAATTTGTTGTCATACGAATAATGAATGTCGTAAATTATATGGTGTAAATGAAAAAAATATATTCATAAACATAGCACTTTATATTGTATTGTACACTTTGCATTGCATTGGTACGTGCTATACGTACCAATTAGGTCATCTATTATTAAATTTACCATAAATGTGGAATCTACGAAATTATAAATATATGTTTAAATTTTAATTGTGAATATATCTAAGGATATTTTATTTCGATAACATAATATGAAATAAGCCAATTGCAGAACTTAGTAAAACTGTAAGACAATTTGAAATTTAGATTAAATATACAATATTGAGAATATGGTAAAAGATTTAAATAATTTACACATTAGAGAAGACATATCAGGAATTTGAGAGATTTCGTTTAGTAATTTTAAATTGAAAATAGGATTTTGTAGATTCTGTTAAAAATAAACCAAAAACCAATAAAATTATCCGTATCTGTAATCAAATGAATCAACCACTAAATAAAGAAATCATCGTTTTCAATGTGTTTGTATTTTTGAAATATCAACTAATTAGGTTTAGAAAGTAAAAATAAACTTTGCTTTGGATAAAATTCAAATGTTGTTATGTAAAACTGTTTATACGTAAACAATTTCTGGCTTGTAAATGTAAGTTATGTAAGTCGATAAAGCCTTTACATATGGAACATGATATTTTTCCTCGACTCACGCAATAGATTATAAAAAAGACTTCGTGTGCGCTAACTTAAGCGTTTAAGTACCCTCAATATTGCAGTATGTTTCTTTCCCTGATCCCGAAAAACGGCTTTTACCCCGGTATATACATTTAGATTGTGCAAAATTTTATCAATATTGCTCCCGTGGGTTAACTGTGAAAGCGTACTAGATAGATAGACGTGCACATTTATAATACTACTAGCTGTGCCAACGGCTACGCCCGTGATAAATCAGTGAATTTAATCGAAATTTTGAAAATAAAAGTAGTTATTGTGAGTTAACCATTATAGATAGAGCCGATCGTAAAATACGTAGCCAACCCATGTGACAACATATTTGTAACATGTTGTGCCGACTCCACGTAGAGTGGGATAAGGGCAGGAGGATTATTTTCTATATAAATGGGTTAATAATGGGGGCTGTCCGTCCCCAACGTAAGTAACTTAATCCTTGTGTCGTATGTGAAAGACAACTTGTAAGTATACACATATATTTTTAACAAACATTTTAAATACATATATACACCTAGACTTAAGAAGCAACACATTTTTTACAGAAAAGTTGGCTCTCAGCAGGAATCGAACCCGCGACCCATGGAACTGAAGGCAGGGTAACTGCTTATTGCGCCAAGGAGCCAGTCAATATGTATTTAAACTGAATGTAATTATTACAAAATGTATTATCAGAATAAAAAACAAAGCCAAAGATTGTATAGCACAGAATATTTACGGAACTGCCCTAGAAGCAATTTTCATCACGATTAAGTAGTTGGCAGTGTGCCATGAATATCTAGAGCGGACGTTTTACACAGGACGCAAAATGTGAGTCCTGTAGAGTCCCGAAGTGAGCAGTTATGTGTATATAGTGTTCGAGTAACGTTAACTGCTTGTAACTGTTACTATAGAACAGTGTCCCCAAACTTTTTTTGCCCCCCTACGTAACATACAAAACTTTTAATATTCAAGTCAATTTATACCTAATAAATAATTACCGTGATTATTTAAGGCTTTAAATGGCCATGAGCGAAAGGGGTAAACTCGTGTCGAGTCCCTTTTCTCTTGGTCCCTTTCTCCCTGCCAATACCATCTAACCTGAAACTGGACCCCACAGTTGGGCAATTAGATGGAATACCAGAGTTTCCATCTAATAAGATGGAAACTCTGTTATATAGTAAATATGTATGTATAATATAATAGGTATATACGAATAAAACAACAAGCAACGAGGATCATATATTATTAAGCAGATTAAAACTTATACTTTCCGCAATCGATTTAAAAATCGAATGTACCACAGATATAGGCATTTGACGAATCGAAGCAGGATGTTGTCAGACAGACAGAAGGATAAAGGATTGCGTCGCGCGAGAGTATCGATTAATTGTTCGTATTGCGTAAGTGACCTTACTTACGGTCACCGCTGCATATGTGAGGATTCACAAATCAGTACATATTGTTTATACAGATTATGTTCTTACGATAGATTGAACTAGGTGAAATACATATTGATATGATTGATAGATTTGAAACTTCCGGGATTCATACTTATTATTTGGAGTTGGAATCCACCGTGGTAAGTTCGTGACTACGGTGAATGCAACTCCGACGAAACGTCGAATCTTATATATAACTCGATTATATTACGATGTGACCCTTATGTTTATATAAATTTAAGATTGGTGTTCTAACGTCATATAATGAATTATCTACGCCGAAATATAAAAATTCTTTATCATGCTTTAATAGAGCGAAATTAATCTACGTGATCTATACTCTCAATTGGACGATTATAAATCGTATTATTGAGTACTGTTTGTACTTATAAGTAAATCTTATTTTGTAATACTTTACAATTCACATTTTTTTTACATAATACAGCCAAATTTACCTTCGGAGTCGTGTTTTGTTTACTAATGCTCTCTAATGAACAGATGGGACAGAAGATCTCTACGATTCTCATATTTCATTTTTATTTTTATTCAAATCGTGCGTACCGCTGATATATCGTTATATACAAGTATTATAATGACATATTGTCATTCTCCGCATACAGTAATAGAATAATCCAATTTTAATGTAATTTTTATTTACATGGATAAAACCTATATGATAAAGCTAAATATTGTGCTCTAAGTTTTTTTTATATTATGAGGTGGACTTAGTATTATGAAACATGAAACAGCTTCTGCATATTTATATATTTTTCCAAGTAAAAGCGTAGTTCCTTTTAGTTTCCGTAAGATTACCATGACAATTATTGAAGGTCAAGTATGTACGAAGCGGATTTTGATTAGAGATTACGATGCTCAGCCATAATAGCTATGTTCCTCGCAGGCTCCATATTGCCTTACATAATGCGCAGTCTTAAGTTCGTTTCATCTTTTACTCAGAATGGATTACCGTCGCCGGAGAATCCATATATTTTCAATGGAGATTTCGTCGATCGAGGCAAAAAAGGCTTGGAAGTATTCCTTCTACTGCTTGCGTGTATGTTGGCATTTCCCGGGGGAGTTTATTTAAATCGAGGCAACCACGAGGATCTCATTATGAATTCCAGGTATTTACATTTTAATCTCGTAGAATATTTGCACCGTACGTGACAGTGTAGCAAATGTTATGTTTTTGTGTTAGAAAATGAGTTTTGCAAATGCGAAAACTACAAAGCAAAACAAATTATGGCTTTTCGTATTATTTTTATCGTAGCTAATGTGTAGAATAATATTATACGTGATTTTTGTTCGTATTCATGAAAAGTGAAAACAGACTTTTTGAGTTGAAATGAAGCATCACCAATTGAAATGTTTGTTGATTGATGATACAACATAAGTTGAAGCCGTGATCGATAGAAAATATATGCTTTGTCAAAATGTTTTTGTAAACATTGTAAACAACAACTGAGTTTAGTAAATTTAAATTTAATGTCATATTTAACATCGCTATTGCTGATTTAAAGCTAACTAGTAAATAATTGTTTCAAGTAAGTTCAGTCTTGTTTAAAAGTTCTGTTCCCCGACTTAAGTAGAGCTTCTGCGCTTTACTCTTTGCATTTCGCAACCTCGACGATGCTTCTGCGCTCGCCCGTCCCGCCCGGTGACGCTGTAAAAGCCACTACGGCTAACTGGAAACAGTCAGTTCGAAGAAAAAAGTAAAAAAAAGTAAAAGTTCAAAGTAAACGATTTATTTGCAAAGTTAAAAATCCAGAGTGACTAAATTTGTTCATCAGCCTTTGCAGTGAGGTCAATACCAAAATTTAGATAAATTGACTTTGACAAATAAAAACAATTGTACGATTGGTTGAAGGTTTTGAGTTTCTAAGTTATTTTCTGTTCACCAAAGTAATTTACTTTGATTCCGTAAATTGAAGCATACCGTAAACATAACTTTAACTTACTAACTAACTTAACGTAACTTGCAAATTTTAAGCCTTTTTTAATATTTTATAACAATCCATTGATTTGAATAAAGTTAAATGGGAATATGAAGTACGCAGAAGTCTCACGGTAAATATTGACGAGCAGGAGCTTTTGACATATTTGTTTTACTATTATTAACACTAACTATTATTTATGATCATATCTATCTCATAATATGTGACTGATAAGGCTTAGAACGAAAAAATGGTGCATAAGGTTGCTTAAAAATATGTCCACGTGATCGTGATCCAAACTTTTATTTGAAAAATTTGTTAAAGTGTGTAAAATAACTTTTGTCTTTATAGACCACAAGGAAAGTTTTCTAAAACATCTCGGTTTTATATAGTCCTGAAATTTGATAGTTCGACAGTATTATAAACATTTTAAAATACACGAAAATAAATTATAGAAAATGTTCAATATATGATAATATGAAAATTGGGATGTTTTTGTAAGACGAGTATATAATGCGTTTGGGAAGTTTACTATCTGCAAACATAATGCCACCCATTATAGGAGAATCTCCTAAAAGTTCGATATAAATCAGTAATGAAGTAACGTGGGCATAATAGGTAAAAAGATGTCAAGAGCTGTACTTCAATTTTCTCACCGCTGCGCATTTATACCTATAAAACGTCTTCCTTTAAAGCTGGTACCCTCTTTTATAACTTCATTTTATACCGGGCTGTTAAGGCACGCACGGAGGTACTTTCAGAGTTCGAGACTGGGAGTTAATCAGCTTTCTCTATTATATATTAATACTAATACTATTCTTTGTAGGTATGGTTTCATTCGAGAAGTCCATCAAAAGTATCGGGTGAGTAGTTATATAATAAATTTCTTCCCTGAATGTTTTCATTTTTTTTTAAATCATGATGCATATAAGTAACGTTAAAATTTTATAGTTAAAAAATCCATTCTTGCCATACTTTGACATAGATTTTATTAAGCCCATCATTGTTTTGTACTTAATGAATTTGTTTTATATATTTTTGTTTATTTATATTTTTTGTATAGTATTCGTTTTTCAAATTTTCTTTTATATTATTGTATTAAGAAAGTGAAACAAATAAACCACGAATATCGCGTATTTAGATGACAAAAGTTGTAAAAGATGTTAGGTTTAAATTGGTTATGAAAAAAAGTCATAAACTAAATTTTTCACGCCTAGAAATAAATTTGGTAGTTAATGTACAAACTTAAGCGCTTGCGAATGGACTTAACTTCTTTTGTATGTTTATGTATAAGTTAATCTTTCAAGATATTTAAGTAATGGGATACAGAATGGTAATATTATGTTAAATATGTATGGCGAAGGTATTCATCGTGGGTGTTTAGGGAAAGTATTTTCATAGTAACTTGTAAATTCGGCTCCGGAAATTTAGCGTGGGCGGACTGATATATACCTTTTTTGGTTATTTCGTCCGGTAATGTTTATTAACTTGAGTGTAAATGACAGGAGGTATTTCGTTTACAGCATAATGCAGACCGCTTGCTGAAACTGATTGAAAATGTATATCGTTGGCTTCCACTTGGCACTATTATCAACAACCGAGTGTTCGTTGTGCATGGTGGCATTTCCGACACCACCGATCTAGATATGGTCCGAAGCCTTGATAGGGATAAGGTAAATAACGAGATATTAAGAAATATAATAAAAAGAAGATGAAATAAGAAAGCTTAGCAATGTTTCTTAAAATTTTTTGAATTAGTCGTTGCTGTGCGAAATTCCATAGAACAAAATAATGATAATTTTTTTTTGGAAGTACTGTTTTTCTACAATCGCCGCGTGTTATCCGGCTGAATAGAATAGACAACCCTAATCTCTTATCGAGGTGTCGTAAAAGGCGACTAAGGTAAGTTGAAGTCAGACAGGCGGCTGGTCGTAAAATAACTAGCCAAAACATGTAACAATATGCTTAAAACATGTTGTGTTGCACCCACTTAGAGTGGGATAAGGAGACTGATGATTTTTTTCCTACAATCTGCGTTTGTACAAATGCGTATTATAGAAAAATTATCCTATTATAAGTATCTCATTATAATAAACATATCTTCAAGCCCATAATAATAAAATATAAAACCTTAATGAGATAGATTATGAGACACAACGCAGAACACCGTCAATGTGAACCAATAAATAATCTACAACGAATCAGGTAAATTACATAGGGAACGTAATTGGTATCATAATTTTTACATAATTTTATTTTTGTCAGATAGTATTTATTACAACATTATAACAAAATATTATTGTACTTTTTAACCGCTACTGAAATTGTAAATGAAGGTATTTCAACGGTTATCTCATTTCCAACTTTACCGGTCTTAATTTTAGTGAAATACTGACATGATTAAAATAATTCGTAAACGCTCTATAGTGGTATCTATAAAATTGTTTATATTAATGTCTTTAGATGACCTACCTTCATAACTTGGGATTCATTAAATATTAAATCAAAGACGTATAAACAAAGAAATTACAGTCTTAAGAGATCATCCTACGTTTTTTGTAAGTACCCAGCGGGAAATGAGAATTTAAAATATAAAGAGGTCTCAATTTTTTAAACACACTATGTGCGAGTTTATGAGGTTTTATTTGGCGTTATTTTATGAAATTCTCTGAGGAATAAAATTTGTCTATTATATCTGTTACTTCATGGAATTCAATAAATTTAATGCTTTTTGTGTTTTATGTTGTTTTTTTCAAACTAAAGAAACTCATTTATATATTTTCTCTTTGTTTTTCCTCTTGATAAGGTTGTACAATTAGAATTGGAAAAAAAAATCATCAAAGAAGACTAATATATCATTATAGTAATAATCATTTTTAAATATAATATATAAAATAGTTAGAAGGTTAGGTACTACTAAGGCTATTTGTGTAGAGCTTTTAGCTATTGTGCGTATGAAATTTTAAATTGATCAGACACTTTTCACTTAATATTAATACCTACTTTAACAAACTTATGCTTTAGAAATGTTTATTTTATGTCTTTAATGCACGTCTGAAAAGTTGTTCAGTGATGCTGTTTTATATGTACAGGAAAAATTATATTCAAGAAGTTTTAAAACTTATAAGACTAGTTAAAAATATAATGTAACAAAATTTTAAATGAATGTAGTTTTGTATTAAGTTATTAATAATAAGTACTATAAGAGATATTTCAGTTTCTGTAATGTTTGCTAATTTTCAAAATTATAAAAAACTGTAAGATAAAAGTTAAGTAGCAGCCGAAGGGGCAAATGCCGTGGGCGTAGGTCTCATCTCTTTTTGTTTGGCGAAAAATGTTGGAGCTTAGACCCACCACGCTGCTCTAATGCAGATTGGTAGATTCCACATATCCCCAATATTCTCTAGAGATATGCTGGTTTCTTACGATGTTTTCCTTCACCTAAAAGCGTGTGATGAATACCAAATATCAATTAGAAAAATAAGTTTTACTGTGCCTGTTCGGGGTCTGAACCCATATCCTCCTGAAGAGAAGCACACAATCTCACAATTCGGCTATGACTTATTCGACTATGGCTTTCTTTTTATAAGAAATAAAAATCTCGAAAATTGTTCAGTGGTGTGAATATGTTCTTTCAAATTGATTTATTGATAGTAACCTTATTTTGTTAAATATGAAGTAGTAAATTATTTTAAGTAGCATGATCGTATTTGTTGTTTGATTTTGAAATTTTGGGTATTATTATTCATACAAGTTTAAGTCGGCATCTGTCGAATATTTGTTCGCTAAACATATTTAGCATACGAAGGTATTATAAAGATTATAGACTAAGATATTCACTCATATACTAAATAAGGGAACTACGAAATTTATTAATATATTGGTCCTTCATCTTTACTGCTCCCTTACATTGTTTTCATTATAAATAACCCTTTTACCCTAAACTAGATATGGGTTTCAACATGATATATTGCTTCCAGGAAAGGTAAAATAATATTTGTGTTAATGAAGTTCCGATTTAGTTACATAGAAGTAGAGTGGTGTTTTCGCTTGATTAGGATAGTTTCTTAAAATAGCAGACCTTTCCTAACGTTAGCACGAGAGGTTTGTAGTGTTCCATTTTAGCCAAATATACGATACGAACTTCTTATTACGCCTATTGTGGAGTTTTAACGTGACGTGTTTTTTACGTCGTGCGAACGAGGCGTTAAACGTTGACTTGATTTGACACTGACACGTAGTTTCCATACCGTCGGCGATTTTAACATAAATGACGATTTACCAAATTAATGTGCGGAATATTCTTTACCAAATTAATTTTATGTCAATTACTTTTTGTTCTATTGACGATCAATTGCAATATTAAGTGGAAATCGGTTGAGTTTTACAGGTCTATTTTTTTTCTTTCTTATATGTAATCCGAGATGTTAGGTAGAATTTTATTTCTATGTGTAATTTTTAACTTATATTTCTTGTACAATGCACTAAAATATAGTTTTGAACTTGGAACTAAATAATATTAACACTTTTTATTTTCTTTGTCAAAGATTTTTTGCTTTAACTACAATGTGTACATTACTATACTATTAGTACGGAAAATATATCTTACATCATGGTTGAGACGTTTTTCTTTTTTCTTTTTTTTTAAATTAAATTGACTTAAGCAAAAATAAATGTAGCCTAGACAGGTAACTAGAGTCTTGAAAAATGGAGGATTGGAAAATTTGTATAATTTATGATTTGAACAGTATGTTTTGTTTCAGTACGTATCTCTTTTACGGCCACCTATGAATGAAAGTGCGACACCTGGAGCTGAAGTTATAGATAAAGTGGAATGGAAGCAGGTGAGTTTATGGATCATTTATTTGGGAGATCAATCGTTCCCCTTGAAAAAGGGCAAATTTTCTTAAATATAAAAGCTTTGCCGCAAATAAAAATATAGACCGAGATTAAATACATTTATCTGCCTTCACGTGATTTATAGTTTAGGTGGTTACTTCATTGAAGCTGGTTCATCTTTTGCTTCTGTAGTATATTTCGGATGTCTAAATTATGATACATTAGTCAAACAAGCATATTTCAATATGATACCTGTAAATAAATGTTTTTGTTGATTTGTGTTTTTACAATTTGTGCTTAAACCTGACTTATCGGCTTTGTTTATTTAGCATTGAATCTAAGGTACTAAATTACGCTCTTTATATAATAAATAATAATATTGTGACAATTTATATTTTGAAAATTTTGAGCAATGCAAAGTAGTCGACGCCATTCAAACGATATTTATTACGGTTTATTATTCGTTTAATTAGGCTGAATCGGATACCTACTATTAATTTATTACTTTATTTATTTAATTTATACTAAGCAAGTTTAGCAATACCACTGCAATCACTAATTTACTAGTCAAGTGTGTTGGTGATACAGTTGATTAAAAGTTAGTTAGTAAAAGTAGCGGCCTGTTACAATCCCACTGCTGGGAATAGGCCTCCTCTCTCCGTTTCTGGAGAGAAGGGTTGGAGCTAAGACCTACCACGCTAATCCAATGCCTATTGATAGGTTACACATATCTCCAGAATTCTCTACAGATATGCAGGTTTCCTCACAATGTTTTCCTACACCGAAAAGCGTGTGATGAATAGCAATTATCAATTAGACACATGGGTTTTAATAGAAAAACTCATTGGTGCCTGCCCGGGTTTGAACTCATGTTCCCCTCGAAACAGGCGCACGGTCTCACTCCTGGGCTATCACAGCTGTACAGCTGATACAGCTGATTGTCACAGTAAAAAATCTTTTACCAGCGCTCAATACCTTCGAATTACATCCGAAATAAAATTACACCCAAAAGCCAAAGTCTCACAGGACTCAGTATAATTTTAATGCGTACTTTTAACAACCGTGCATTCCTGCACTAACTTACCCTAATAGGGGGTTCGGCTGTGCGTGACTTTCAAATCTTATCCACGAAGCATTAAAATACGATACCGCAGTTACACTTTTAAATTTGTATTGCTATATGGCTAGGGTGGTTATTTGAATATTTCCTTTAATGTCCTGCGAGGTAAAAATTGGTATTAGTATTAGAAAGTCCTTTAGGGCAATTCCCTCTAAAATAACGTAAAAATGATCTACTTAGTACGTACTTACTACAGATATTATATAAAGAGTTGTTTTTATATAATAAACTGTCTGCCAATTTAGATCAAGAGTAAACCTGTATATCACATTAGAATTTCTGGGATATGTGTAATCCATAGAATATATCATGTCTAAAAACTTCAATTTTAAATTACTCGGCAAATTGAGTATACATGTTAGTATATTAAAATATATTGTGGTTGTAAAAAGGTCCTTTTTAATTTATTTGTAGCCACGCTTTAATCAGACTGTCATACAAACCTCGCTTAATCGTATTGACTTCGGTTTGCTCAAACTGGCTTTTCGTAAATAGGAATGACATAGTCTACATTTGCCTGTTTGTTTGGATTGATCAATACTTAAGTCTCTCTACATTCCGCAACATCAATGCAGAATGTCTATCTACTACGAGCAGCCTAATAAGGAAAGATTACCATTAAGACGAAACTGTTTAGTTATAGGACAGAGATAGTCAGTACATATTTAATTCGTAAAGTTAATCATACCAAAAGTATTCTCTTACTGATAAAAAAATATTATTGTTATTTCTAACATTGTTTGGATTTTGATTTTGTTTCTGGTCTCGGGTGGTCTCAATGCCGTGTGGTATCCGGCTGAGAAGAATAGAACACCCTCATTTCTTACCGAAGTGTCGCAAAGGCGACTAAGATAAGTCGGCCCGCCGTGTGGGATTCGACTGAGAAGAATAGAACACCCTCATTTTTTACCGAGGTGTCGTAAAAGGCAACTAAAGTAAGTTGACCCACCGTGTGGTATCCGGTTGAGTAGAATAGACCACCCACATTCTTACTGAGGGGTGGTAAAATAAGCCTAAGGTAAGTTGACGCCAGGGAAGCGGTCGGTCGTAAAATACGTAGCTAAATTAAGTGACAACATATAACATGTTGTGCCGACCCCACTTAGAGTGGGATAAGGACAGGAAGACGATGATTCTGGTCTCAGATATTAATCCTGTATTGGTTAAAAGTATTTGAGCCTGTAAACTAAGCAAATGTAGAATCGCTCCTAGGTTATTGTTAAGGCTACTTACTACTGAGAGAGAAATCGAGCTTAATCCCACCGGTTAATCGGTTTGCTGAGTTAATATGTTTTTCCAAATTCTGCAGTTTTTTGCAAGATAAAACTTATTACAGAAATATCAATAGTTAATACTATTAATATAGGTCGTTATAATTTGGTGTTACATTATGCCTTAACACATACATGTTTAAATTTTAAAATGAACACGAAAACTAACGAATGAGAACATTATACACGTATTGAATGAATGATTATGATAATGCAATTTGTAAGCTCCAATAAATTACAAATATTTTCATTCGCAATTTGCGATTTTGAAGTTTCAATTTGTGGTAATACAATTAACCTGCTTCCGAAATTTCATACCGCGTTTCCAAGTTGGTATATAGATAAACCTGCTACAATTGGATTTCTAGTTTATTTCTATCTAGAAACTTCTATTAAGTGTCAATATAATCCAGTTACAGAGTTTGACGAGCTTTACAAAATTTCAGTAGCTTTAGAAGAAGAGACAGTTGATTTTATTTCAACATTACATGTTGTTATGGACACCCAGTATGAAATTATACCATGTTATTTATAAAGGACTTTAAATTGATAATAATTTTACAACTTATTAATATTGTTTATTTCAAAATATTTTCAATCGAGATATACAATTATTCTTAAACTGGAACGAAATAACTATAATGAAACTGTAGCTTTTCGGATTTAATATTTTTTAACTTTTGCATCGAGTTGAATCTAGGTCACGGTATTGCCAGAATTACATTGAGATGTAGAAATAAAGTTCCATGACTGTTTCAAATTTAATTGCTGCTGCATTTGTAATTTTGCTCATATTTTTTTTTATATGTAGCTTGTCAACGTTATACTGTATGGCTTAGTTATATAAAATATATACACTTCTGCTTATAATATAAATCAAGAGTGAATAAATTTTCTACAATTAATGTCTTATTTTAATTTACACAAAATCTTTAATAAATAACACATTAAAACCTATTTCGAATCCCTCTATCTATTTGTGAGTTTACCGGGATCGACAGACGGAACCGGTAGGGGACTTTATTTTATAATGGTTAAGGATACATATATAATACAATTACTTTAAGAAAAAATATAATATGAATAACAAACGATAATGTACAAACGCAATAGCTCAACACGATAATTACTTTAAATATTTGCCATAATTGTTTAAATGTAAAAGAGTTAGTAAATTCGTTTATGGTTTTATGTCAAACGTTAATAAGTTAACTTCCTTGTCTAGATTTTATCAAACTCTAATTCATACTGCTAACTTACGGGCACGACACGAGGCGACAAATTGCTTAAACTGCCTAACAAATAGGATTCATACCTCACCTACTTACAAGGTCAATAATTTGTAAATAAAAACACACCTAGACATATAACATCAAATCTATATTTGATAATAACTGGCATTCTTTTTTTTTAAATTATTTTATAATTAATTATTAAATAGATTCAAAAACGGTTACCAGGAGAAAAACACTAAGAAAGCTTAAAAACCGGCGTAATAAAGGGTGGTGAGTCTGTTAAAATAAACTATTATATAATGTCACAATATTTCGTTGGACGTAAATTTAGGCTAGTAAGAAACTATATAAAACTATACCCCGACCGAACTGGTGCTATGTACTTTTAGAAGCCATTAACGGATGTGACGAATTATATCTCTTCGAAGTAAACTTTACCATTATCTATAGAAAATATTTAAAAGATTGACCGCCATGTTTCTTGCTGGTTCTTCTCGGTAAGAGCAACATTTCAAATCAGTTGTAACTTCATTAAGCATATTGATGGTTGACGATTCAAGTGCCTGAAATGGCTTATTTGAATGAATATTATTTTAATTTGCTCTCGCTCATATACTAACCCATAATCGAAAAAAAAATCATCAAAATAAATTAACGGTACACAATAATGTTGTTACAGTGCCGAATTAAACTGCCCAGACAAGAATCTAAAGTACCTATTAAAACATGTTTATTTGAAAATTGGCGCTGGATAGAAGTCAAATTGCTTGAAAACCTAAATTCTAAAATACGGGGTACCTTATTATCTTTGCATTGCTTTGCGATACGATTGATTGCGATTTTAAGTAAGTAAGAATCGCAAAAAATCAAATATCTGCCACACATGGTAGATATTTCGTACCGAAATTCTTATTAATGAGCTACATCATCATGATAAGTTAGGTCTTATCGAGAAATAAAAGAAAAAGATAGATTGAGGATTGCGGATTTATTAATAGTAATCTGTAACAACAAGATCTTACCAAAGATGATTACAAGTCTTAATATAGGTGGGTTAGTATAGTTGTGTTTCATATAACGCTTTATCTGAGTCTATTACTTAATAAGTTTCCTCGAGAAATTGCCAGAGGAAATGATATCCGTAATTTTGGTGTCACCTTCATTAATTTGTTGTTTCATTCGGTAGGGAAAAATAGGAATGCATACCACGAATTATTTAAAGTACTGTAATATAGTGTTCTTTGAATGAGCCCTAATTTAAGTACTAAATTAAAAATTAAGAAACATAGTTAAGGTTTAATCGATGTTTTTGAAAATATCATATTCTGGTGGGAACATCAATGGTTTCACTATTGCGAACTGGTCTACTGCAAAAAAAATTTAATGAAAAATTAAACTCATATCAAATTAATTAATGTCAAATATGGCATAGATTTACTACATCCCTACAATTTGATCACATACAGTCATCATCTTGTCCACGTCAAATTTTTGAGCTTTGGAGCAATTTTATTCAGCCCTTATCTTGCTATAATACAATTTCCCATGCCCCTCAGAGGCTTAGCGTGACTAGATGAAGTATTCCGAAAAGTTAATAAACTTTGTGACACGCATTTATTAACTTGACACTGAAAGATTTTTATTAAAATTTGAGATATTTCAAATATTTTTTATTACGTTGACATTAAAAAACTTTGTTTTATCTATTGAGGTATAATGTCTAAAATTATTTTAAGGTTTATTGTCAGTATTGATACTATAGTTTTTAAGTATTCCAATCAATAAGTTTTATATATCCTACTTTTACAAGGGCCTCCTATTTGATTTTAGGGAATATCGGAGTCTAGACACATTACTAGAGTACCTAAGGGTTCTTACGATATTTCCGGTAATACAAGATGAGCTTAAATCATAGATTTATTATACTAGAACAAGGGAGTTATGGACAGGCCTGTAAGTGAGTAATGATTGAGCAAATAACGTGATGAATCATGAAACTCATATATTTATCTTTTTCTAATCACACGTTAAAAAATCACAGTCTCATTTACTTCCTCTTTATCGTTCATGGTAACATTTTAGGCTGGCACCCCTACTCTACTATAATGACTCTACGGTTTAAATTGCGCGACAGGGAAGTTAGTAAAAAAGACACAATCTTATTTGTGTCGATATTTTGAGTAATATTTCCATTTGAAACATAAAAAGACTTTTAGTAAACGTAAATTGTCAGAGCACATCTACATATGCACACACTGCAATCACTCGTAGAATACTACTCGTACTCACGCCTGAGTAGCTTTTAGCTAACTGCGCTCATTTAATCGTTTTCCAGGAACGTGGGTTTATTAATAATCCCATGTCAACTCGGGCTTATGTTAGATCAAATTGCAACATATCCGCTGGAGCTGCGAACAGACGTCGAACTCATTTTGTTTTTTATTCTCTTTCGAACATGGGAAGAACATTAAAAAAAACTATTTTGTTTATACCTTAACTACTTTTAATGATCGTAGTATATAAAAGACTAGATTTCATGAACACAATTTTGACAGAAAATTTTCTTCTACTTTCCGGTTTAAACCATTCCTCCCACATACGTTTAAATTATAAAATAAGCGTACTTGTAGTTCACCATTTTTAAAGGGTTGCTTTTCTATAAGATTTCCTTTAATACTAAATGTATTTAAGAATTACTATAATAGACTCAGATCCCTAGTTTAAGAAATTGATAAGACTTTTGCTACTGTTTGCAGTGTGATACAGCAGTGAACATAATTTAGTTTCATGATTGAGGGTACTTGAATGCTTAAGTTGCCGCGAGTTAAGTATCACTAATATTAAATATCCCCTTCTTTGCTTTTACGTATTTTTAGTAATAGCCGTATACTGTTTATGTATTTATTTTTTAGAAAAAATAAACCATCCAAGTTCTTGCTTCTACAAAATGAATTTCATTACAATCAAATCATGACAAAATCGCAAAGCTTTGTGATTTTGTCGTGGAGTCTATCTCCTGATGATGCTTCGGTTGCGGGGCGAAACAATTTTTGAGTTTGTGATAGTGAACGTGAGTAGTGCTTATGTATTGTGGTGGAAGTGGTGGAGGTTTGTGCATGTGTTTTTCGAATCCTGCACGTATCGGGTATACGGATAGTCCACTATACATTTAACACTACATATATTTTCTATTTACTGTATCGCGGATTATAGCAAAATAATTTAATTATTACTTTTGTATTATGGATCTCCGCAAAGTAACGCCTAATTCTATAAATTATCATTACAATCAATTATGAAAAAACTTTGCACTATGAAGCTACAGTAATAAATGCATTTTATGCAAAACGTAGTTGTATAACTAGGTTAATTGATGCAACTACGAGTCTAACTTAGAAGAGCTTGAACGCTTATTAAAAGTAAATTTCATGCTACACAAGCACTGTCGTTTCATGATAATTATTATGAGGTCGAATTAATGCATATATATATTTTTCAAACATAATATATCCAGAGGAGGTATATATCCTTTGTGAAAATTTTACCCAGACTCATATGCCTTGGTAAAATTTCCCTAAACCTAAACCTCTTCAGTTGAGGAAAAATAGCCTATCCATATTACTATTTATTTTTCACTATGTCACAATATGGTATTTGATTATTAATTGACATGTTCACACCCAGTTCACATCAAAGGCCGTGAGGCATATGATTGTGTAACTACACTAGGCAAATAAACTAGGGCCCGAACTATAACAATATGGAAGACTACAAATCAGGAGTACGTCGAGTTTGGAATACGTCAAATATGGAACAAATCTTATATCAAATAAAATTTTATCAATGTATTTTACTTTTCTTCGTGCATAATAGCCACAACCTGGTTCTACACGCAGAGCTTAGGAATGAATAATTGGATAAATTAATTAATATAAGTCCAAGGGGTCTCCCTGAGTTTGGGGACCCGGGGCATTGCCCTGTCTAGCCTTCCGGTAGCTAAGCCACTGTCCACACCTTACGTGAAATACGTAACGTTACGTCTAAACGTTCTTTAAAAATTATAAGTCGGAAATAATGGTTATAAAAGTATTATAGTGACAACACGTTTATAAGTAAAAAAAAAGCTAAAAAAATTAACACATATTTATTTGGCTAAACATGAAGCTAGTTACTCTAGTTAGAGTACGTTGAGAACCAGGTTAATTAATGCATCGTGTTAGAATTAGCGTAGAGTGCTTTCGATGCAATGTGACGTTTTACAAGCTGTATCATATTTAATCAACTTAATGCATACACGATAAGGGCGTATTGTTATGGGAATTTTGTTTTGTTTATCGTATTCTGCTTCATTTTGTGACTTTATTACTCCGTTTATATTATTTCTTTTTGAGCGCTATTTATATCATCTATTTATAGACACATTTTATAATGATTTCACAATTCTGCTATGTGTATGTGTGAAACTATACTGGTAATGTTTTTAAATGGATAACGCGACCGAATTTAACAATTTTTTTTACCACTTATAGCAAAATTATTGTAAAATATCGTTTACAATCGTTTCTAATTCGCCTCCGTAGTAAAGCATATTCCTAAAAAAGGCAAAATTCTTAACTCTTTTGTAACATACTATTGATTCTCCTTTCGATTCAATTTTACAAAAAAAATAGCGAGTGAATATAAGATGGTTATGATATCCAATTTTTCCAACCCAAGGACATCTGTATCTTCAACGTGCGGAGTTGTTTTTTAACTTTTAACTTTTCAAGCTAGTTAGCATTTAGCAAATGCTTAAGAATGATTTGCTAAATGCTAACTAGCTTGAAAAGTTAATTTTGAAGAGCATAAGTAACGAATTTTAACAAGTATAAAGGTTATTAAATCGTAAACTGTTTTGTTTGCGCGTTGTGACGGTATATTCAAAGAACGTGTATTGTCGTAGAGCGCTGATAGAATTTATTGGTTCGTATAACATGTTAAATTCTAGCCATAGTAAAATATTGGCATAATCAGCATACCGACTTATTATTGAGTAAATACCGATGGTAATTATAGTGCAAATTTCAGTATAAGGGCTTATTGAATGACTAGTTATGTTTTAATTTTAATAGAAAAGGTATCCACTATGATAACATCAGAATGTCTGTCACGAAAGCGCATTGAGTGATAGAACTTTATGCAACGCTTAGTTGCGCTTTCATCTAATTTACGAGCTTTTAAAACTTTCCCGTAAACAACATGATGAAACGAAATGTTTTACATTACATTACATTACATGTGTTTTAAGTATAAGTTGCTTTTTGGTTTTCATTTTCGTTAGATTTTGACCAAAATTTAAATAAATTTGTAAAGAAATTTGAACACAAAATTTGATCATATTTATAGCAACTTTTATGGGATATAATGTATTTATAGACGCTTTGGCACGATATTAGTGAGTATTCAATAATTAAGAGATTGGAATAGTATGTAGTACAGTTACAATTAATTTGAAATAGAATTAACCCGAACTAGTTTTTTAATTAATTAAGAATCCTATAATCGGATGGAATAAATTTGCAAGAAACGAAATAATTTCTATTATTGAAAATATATTTTAATATAATTGATAGGATTAGATTACTTAATAGATAGGAGTCATTCATTTCATAATTTTAGCAACTACGCGGAGAGACAATATTGCTTTTAAACAAGACTTATCTACACACGTAATAATACTGGCTAGGACCTAGACGATAGGGTATCTAATAATTGCATCGGCTCAACGTTTAGAACTGAACTGAAGTCTATCTATTAATTTCCGCATCTATTTACACCATTTGCACGTTTCTAGTTCCACTACTAAGCGAGTAAAGAAATCACAAATATCTCTTAACTTTTTCCATTATCATTTTATTAAAACTCTACTCGCCTTGAACATCAAAAAGAATACAGTTTAGGAAGTAATATTCAAAAGCTAGTTGATAACAAAATTCTATTTTAAGAATCCAAACACGGCAATAGCGCAGTAAATCAATAACTAAAGAATATTTAATATAAAAGGCTGACTTGCAATATATTTAACGAAAGATAATGTTCATTTTCTTCAAAATGTGTAGGTAAAGCTTTTGAGGTCGTTAAGTGTCTGAAGCATAAAGTACATTTATTAATAATAAAAAGGAGACAATCGCTTTATACTTCCATCTTGAAGTCTTTTATATTCATCACTATATTGTTTGTTTTTTTTAAGAATTTCATTGTTCTATATAAAATTAAAATTTATTTTCCTTACCTCGAAGTTACCGATTCATCTTATTAAGCCTTTGAAAACATTCGTAGTTAATTTTCTATGCAGTACATTTATTTTTAAGCTGTGATAGCCCAGTGGTGACACTTTCGAAGAGTTCATGGGTTCAAACTTACTTATTAATTGTTGGTTTGCAGGCACCAATTAGTTTTTATGTTAAAACTTCTGTATATAATTGATATTTGCAATTTATCGTGAAGGAAAATATCTCTAGAACCTGCATCTCTAGAAAATTCTGGGAATATATGTACCAACCAATTCGCACATTTAAGCACATTTGTGTGTCTTAGTTCCAGCCCTTTTAAGATTGACCCCAGCGGATATGCATGTAAAATTTGGTTGCGATCGGATCATTCTTTGACTTGAATTGAGCCACAACTACGATTTGTCGAAGTTAGTGATCTATATAACGTGATCAGTAATATGATATTTCTTTTAAAGGTATTCGACATCCTTTGGTCGGATCCTCAGAGCGTTAGTGGTTGCGTTGCGAATGCCTTACGCGGTGCTGGAACTTACTTTGGGCCCGACGTCACTACTACTTTCCTTAGCAAGAACAAATTGAGCTTCCTTGTCAGAAGTCATGAATGTAAACCTGGAGGATATGAAATACTACATAATGGAAATGTAAGACATCATGAGCAAGCAAGTTAAATTAAAATGTAGCTCAAACTGTAAAATAATCAAATCAAATGTTCAAAATTAAAAATTTATTATGTTAGTTTAAGTCATTACTATAATATAGAAACTAATAAGTTCCTAAGTAACTAATAAGGTGATCGGACGACCCCAAAAAGGTCGCGGTACGAGGTCGTGTAGTGTGGAGATTCCACAAAGAGACCTATGTCCAGCTGTGGAACTCATTCGGTTCAAGTAGAAGAAGAAGAAGAAGAATAGGTTCCTTATGTTAGTATCGTTAAAAATTTTGAAACTATGTTCAAATAAAAATGTTTCTTAAGGTGGTCACAATATTTTCGGCTTCGAATTACTACGAGCTGGGTTCTAATAAAGGCGCCTATCTGAAGCTCTGCGGCAACTCCTTGGACCGGCAGTTCGTACAGTACACCGCCGCAGTATCCCGTACACGGCGACTCACATTCCGCCAGAGGGTGGGCCTGGTTGAGTCGTCTGCAATGAGAGAGCTGCACAGTCAGATTATGACAGCGCGCCGAACTCTTGAGGCCACCTTTCGGAGTATGGATGTAGATCAAAGTGGTTGGTAAATATAAATATATAGGTAACTACACACACGGCCGTCCGTTCCCAGTGTAAGTAACTTAAAAACTTTCGGGTGGCAGACAACTGGTAATAACATATATAATTTTAAATAAATACTTAAAAAATGTTAACACTCAGATTCAAAGAAGAATCAACAAATTATTTTTGAAAAATGTTGGCCATTGACGGGAAACGATCTTGCGACCTGCGTTGCTAAAAGCAGGGTCAATGCCACCTGCGCCAACGGGACAGTCAATAATATAATAAATTATTAGTCAAAGTCATCCATTCGTGACAAGTGAATTCCACTGACAAATGGAATTTCCATTTCATGAGAAATGAAGAATTAATGTTAAAGTTTAGTTAGTTTAACCCTTACTGCCCTTAAACTAAGATCTAATAAGGTCAATATACCATATAATATGACACCTATCTTTACTGTCTAAACCGTAATTATTAGAAAACTAATTAAAGTTCTTCATTATACTCGCGAGTCATTTTACTCAAACGAGACTTAATGAACATATCAATTAATAAAATCTGCAAATAATAATAATTTATTTGAAAAATAATTATTATTCAAGTTTGTGTTAGATTTAAGTCATCACGGATTACATTAGCATAAAATATGGGGAAGGAGTCTCAATTATGAGTTAAACTACAAATTATGTTTCTCAGGTTTCAATAAGTGTTATATAATATAATGGTTAAGACTTTATGTAGAATAAATTATAAAATTGTTTTATGTTTTTTCAAATATTTACGCACATATACCTACAACACTCTTTAACCAGGTATTTTCTGAGTGTCAGTCAGTGATTTCGAAAAACTTACACTAGTACTATTAAGGTATCTTATTATTATTATTGATACATATATAAAACAAAGTCGGGTTTGTTATATAACTTATAACTCGAGATCTGCTGGACCAATTTTCATGGTTCTTGATTCGTTAGATTTGTCCCCGGCCCGAATAGCAGAATACATCTTAAAAACAATGAAAAATCGACGAATACATAATTATGAAGATAAATAATCTTCATTCGTTTCGTACCTGTCAAACATTTGTTGTCATCCTGTCGAATACTTTAAGTAATGATTGACATTTATGCATGCGTTCAGGAATGTATTTTGAGTAAATTTTAAAAAAGGGTGACTAAACTATTTATTGTCTGTATTTTTTTTAAATCAATTAAAAGGTTGAAAAGTGCATTAAGTAGATACATAGAAGTTCCTCAAATATTTATGCGTGCGTAAAAAAATAATGACAAATGATTAACATTTACGCGAGCGTTCAGAAATTTTTTTTGTGTCATTGTATTACGTTCATTAAAGCCTAAATTAGTTCAGCTAAAAAAACCATTCATTGACTGTTGGCGGTACGAAGTTCGCCGGGTCAGCTGGTATTTATATAGAATAACCTTTTGAAACAAACCTTATGGTCCAAAGCAAATAATTACTAGTTGAATACATATCAAAATCTATTGATACGTCTGAGGGTTGTTATAAAGTCGGCTCCTTGATGTTATTCCTAAGAGAGTTCATCAATCAATGTGATTCGGTTACAAAATTCACAAATATATAAATATATAGGCACATCACGATACATCGAGTAACCTTTATATAAGACTTTATTCTAATAAACTTATTACGAATATGTATGACCCGTCAACTCTATTAATGAGACAAATAATTTAAGTTTTAAGAAAAATATTTTAACTTACATACTTTATTACAGGTTTCATATCAATTAGCAATTGGTGTTATGCGATGGAAGAGGTCACGCATCTTGGACTTCCGTGGAGGATGCTTAAGGATAAACTAGTCCGCACTGACCCGGAAACACGTCAAGTTCGGTATATGGACACATTTGATATGACGTCTAATGTAAGATTTACTTTATATAATAATAGTTACGAGTCAAACGTTTCTTTCTTGAGCTCCGTTGAGTAAAATGTTTTTTGGGAGATTCCTGTTTCTTTTTTCTCCTACCCTTATCCCACTCTAAGTGGGGTCGGCATAACATGTTTTCTCTCCCAACATTCGTCAACCCTGACGCTAGTTCTTTGAGAGATTATAGCGTGTTATTTATTTTTTATGTAGCGATCTGTCTACGCTTTGGTGTGACCCAATTAGGTTTTGTCTTCGCTCGATACAAAACTGCCATTGTTAGTTAAAAGAATGCCCCAATTGCCACCTAACTTTACAGGAATATCCTCTGGGCTAAAGATAGGAAGAGAGAAAATCGGTTCAGCTCTTTCAGAGTCTATATGGAACATACATGCATACTTTATGTGCCTTTCTTACACACTGGACACATAAACTAGTAGAAAAAAATCCTCTTCATCTTCATTTACTTGATAAACGGGCAAAAGTTGTTCATAATAGTCGAATTTTTTACGCCGACCTAATAAGATTTGCTATACCTTTTACAAATTATGTACCTACTCAATTTCCCAGAACTTATCGAGGTCTGGATGTTAGAAAAGGTACTATAAATTAAATTTCGTCAAGTCTTTCAACAATATAGTAAAAAAAGTGGAATTAGACTAGATGTTTCCCAGCTATGTAATGCAGGAGAAATTTTATTCATTTCATTATACTAAGGAATTTATCTTGAAAATAATTATAATCCTAATTCATTGTTTTTTCAGATAATAAAAAAAAACAGAATAAAGTTAGACCAAAAATACGTACATACGTGAAATATTTATAAAAGTAATAATAAAATTATTTTGCTATAATCCGCGATACAGTAAATAGAAAATATATATAGTGTTTAATGTATAGTGGACTATCAGTATTTTCATACCCGATACGTGCAGGATTCGTAAAAACACATGCACAAACCTCCACCACTTCCACCACAATACACAAGCACTACACAGGTTCACTATCACAAACTCAACAATCGTTTCTCCCCGCAACCGAAGCATCATCAGGAGATAGACTCCACGACAAAATCGCAAATTGCGCTTGGAACCAGTGTAGTGCTTGTGCATTGTGGTGGAAGTGGTGGAGGTTTGTGCATGTATTTTTACGAATCCTGCACGTATCGGGTATGAAAATACTGATAGTCCACTATACATTAAACACTATATATATTTTCTATTTACTGTATCGCGGATTATAGCAAAATAATTTTATTATTACTTTTGTATTATGGATCTCCGCAAAGTAACGCCTAATTCTATAAATTATGTAATATTTATAACATTTCAAGTATATTAATATTTTAAAAGTGCAAATATTCATAGTTTTATTTATGTTTCTTATAGCGTGTTGGGCGAAAGACTGACGCTCAAACTGTTGTCGAAACGCTATACAGAAATAAAAGAAGTTTGGAGGCGATATTTAAAATTCTCGACAAGGACAATTCAGGTAAACTTGTTATCTTGTATAAAGTATTTCTTTTTTCTGTATATAACAACTACTTCTTCCACATTCAAAATAATTTATAATAAATTTTGTAACATTTTTATTAATTAAATGTTTGATTTAGTATAAAACTACTAAATATTTTACTTATTAGAAAATAATTTACAGCCAACATAACGCAGTACACATAGACATATTCAATTTATTTTATTTTCCTAGGCTACATAACATTAGAAGAATTTTCTGAAGCGTGTCAATTACTGGGTAAATATATGCCAAATCCGATGACCCAAGAACAGCTTGTTGACATTTGTCGTCTGATGGATATTAATAAGGACGGTTTGGTTGACCTCAACGAGTTTCTAGAAAGTTTCCGACTAGCAGAAAAGAGCTTGCACGAGGAGGAACACACTCTGGCTGAACTTAAGGCTTCCTGACAGGAGCTAGACCGCTATCCGAGCCGGACAGCGGTCGATAAAGACGAGACTGAGGTTGAAATCGAAATACTCAAAATTGACGATGTTTCCAAAAATGTGCACTTGAAAAGCAAGAAAACTGGCAGTCGAACGGCAGTCAATAAAGATGAAACTGGAGTTGAAATGGAAGTCATGACCCTAAACGATGATAAACGACACAAATATAACAAAAACGGCGGAGTACATTTAATGGGAGAAGTTGCAAGCTCCTCTAAAGATACTGAGGAAATAGAATTAATTGATTATGAAAGACCTAAACGACCAGGACTCTTAGAAAGCGATATTTAAATATTGTCTATTGAAATTATTGCCAAATATTTTTTTTATTATTTATTTTGACAAGCTAAAGGAGGAAACGGAGGGAGTTTCAATAGATATTCTTTTACAGCTTAATTGATTAATAAAAAAAATACTTAAGATTACGATCGATGTCGCAATTTTTAATCGTGATAATGTTAAATATATTATCTAGTCGCAAATAAATTTTTACGCATTTAAACGATAGTTAATAAATCAATTATTGATATTCAAACGAGTAACAAACACTTCCTTTAGGTTTAAGGAACGAACGACATTACCCATTATTCTATTTTATGTTCATGTATTTTTTAGACGTTTTCCAATACAGAGGAGCAATTTTTTTGAGGCACGATAACCAGTTATAAAAACTACTCATGTTTTTCCCAATTAAACTAAATATTTACCAAATATTTCTTAATCATATGTATTGAAACCGGTAAATAAACGTAATTATGTTATGTATATGTACGTATAATCTTAATTTATTTTCAAAATATGTATATTTATTAAAATATAATTCTAATGAAGCCTAATTAATCACTTTACATGTAATGCAACATATTTTATGTATACAATTATAAAGTAGATATATTATTGAATGATGTAAAATGAATCTTATATTTACTAAGGATTAATATTTATTTATTGCTATGGGAGTGTAGTTAAATACTTCCACTCGAATGTAACGTTTATTAAGACGCTATTTATTGAATCAGCAACGCTTGAAATCCGGTGCCAAGCTACTCAATATTAAAGTATATAAAAATAAGTCTCGTTTACATTTTTAAAATCTTTGCCAATAGCAAATGTGTGCTAGTATTCAGAATAACTTAATTTTTCTTATACTATCTGTCTATTACTCTGAGTAATCTAATTTTTCTTATATTACTCTTGGCTACTTATCTACTATTGGCGGCTTATAAGCCTTTATTGTAAAAGTTAACTTAATCGATAGAAATACGAGTATAGTTGAATGATTAAAATAATACTTCAGCATATCTGAAAGTGCCGTCCTTTCAGTCTTTGGTAAATTACAGAAAATATAAAACTCAAATTTGAGAAACGATTACTGTTGCAATTGGGTATATCGAGTTTAACTGCGATTTTTTCGTAAATTTTATTTTATTAGTCGTACATTTAGAACCAATACATATGTCTAGTCAAGCGATATTTATAAAAGTCGGGATTTTCAAAATGAGAGATTCATGATAAATGGTCGAAAATATCCTTCATAACTCGTCAGTTTTTCGTCTAATTGCACATTGACATCATAAGCAAAAAAATCAAACATAACTCATATTAAATCAACAAATGGGAACAATGAAACGCTAAATCACAAATCCATATTTACGTATTTTTGTATAATCTTATTATTATGGTGACTAAAAGTACCAAAAAAAAATCTCTTAATCTATCTGCTATTAGGGTTTTAGTAAATTGCGTAGTTTTTGCCTTTGACTAAGAGGTGGTTAACATTCTTTATAAATCCATGAATCTTACGTAGATATCATATTCAAATATTAGATAAAAATATCTTTAATATTAGATTCATGTAATTAATACATATTCTAGTCATGTATGCAAATTTAAATGTACGAGTTGCATGTATATCTTTATATTCAAGCTATTTACCATTCCAATGTATCGATATCATGAATGCATTGAAATAAATATTTATCATAAAATTTACTTCAAAAATTGCCTAAAATTACGTACAGTCCAATCAAACTAAGTGAAACAGCTTCGTATGGCATTTTGAATTTTTCATGCATTATTATTATTTTTTTTAATTTTTTGTCTTAATTCTTCACGGCTTAATAATATTAATCTTATTAAAGTTCTAATAAGAATTATCGCGGGTCTTCTTTTAATGTTGAGAAGGTTATAATCAATTTGGATAAAAGTTAATAGCATTTTAGAACAAATCCTAAATATTTAACAAAAAAACTATTGTAATAGACGTCATTAAAGTCAAAACTATCAGCAAAGACTACAGTTTACATATACTATCAGTTGAACAGATGTAGATTTATGGTCCTATAACGATCAGTTAGATGAATTTAAGTGCAATGATATTTATATCTTGAAACAGATAATTTGCGATACCGAATAGGTTGTCTGTTTCTGCGGTGCAGCATACGTTGAATGGGCATTGTCTGTGATTTTTTTATATTCTTTCCTAATTTGTGTGGGCCAAAGTATCAGAAAAAGAATGACGTCTCCTATACTGGTATTGATAAAACCGAAATAGCAAACAGCCTCGCAATTTTCATGGATTCAATCGTAGTGTCAATTTATAGCATTAACACTTCTACATCAGAGCTCAACTTGTTAAAGTTAATTCATTGATTGGACTGTAAAAAATCTGTTACAGGTTGTAATTTTTGCTGTATTTTTCGAATAAAGTACTTTTCAAAAATATCTTCTATACCTTCTTTAATTACTAATGTAAGTTGAACGCTACTCAATTATTGTTAACTTTAGTAAATTATATTATGTGCTATATTGTAAGTTTTGTCCATTAAATTGTGATATAGAATTTATCTTTTAATCACTGATCCATTTACTATGATTTTTCTTCCGATATATTTTTAGTAAACTATTTCTGTACATTTTGTATCGATTATCACTATATTTTCAAATCAAATCAAACCTGATGTGATTTGGGGTCGATGAAGGGAATGAGATTTGAGAAAAGGAGGGTTAGGTGGGTGGACAGAGTAGGGATAGCATTATATGCTATACAGATGCTATCATACAGATGCTAAAGGAGGATTGTAAAAAAGATTATTGAAATCAAATGGAAATACGATAATATAAAGTTGGTTATTAAAATTGGATTTTATTACACTAATATATATTTTTTAAATTTAATAGTACGTTTGAATTAAATGCTTTCCTCTAATAAAAAGGTTGTTCAGCTTCAAAACGAAATATTACGATATTTAATCATTTAGGATTTGGTAGACATTTTAATTATTTTGTTATAAGCGCTTAAAATTTATTAACGAATAATTAATTTATATTCAGTTTCCAGAGCGAAGCACGCACAAGAGAGCAATTATGAGTAATTGTTCTTGTGCTATTTATCGTTTTAACGTTTAAATCCCTTTGCAAATGAAAAGAAAATTGGGGATATATTAACCGATTTTTGTCGAGATATTGCTAATTAAGGACCTCCAATACTTTGCCATTAGATGATATTGTAGATATCTAATACCTTCTTTAACTCAGCTAATTGGATCTTTGGTTCGAAATTAGCTAAAGATTGAAACGGACGAGGGTCGCGGATGTAATTATTTTTTTCATATCTGACAGTTTTGGAGAGACGTTTTACTATATCACAAAAAAAATGGTGATTATTGGTTATTGGGTTGAGTTTGAACGGAAAGTTTGAACATTTAAGTCTCGGGCCGACGAGTCTGCCCGCCACCTTTGTGTTTTATTCATATTTTCAGTTTTTCAGGACACGATAAGGAAACACACGTAAGTAAACTGGAAACCTCTTTCCAGATTCCTCAATCTGGGTGGCTCTTGTAATTGGAGATATATCCAATTGCGTAATCCGGGAATTATGTAATACGTAGAACGGGGTCTGTCGATTCCGAACACACACCGTAGGGTCGCAACACCAGACTACACCTGTTTTTGTAGCAAAGACAATCAAAAGTGGCACTCATGAAGAAAAGGATGGAACATTTAATTATCGTATCAAGTCTATGCTTAAAACGGGACATTTGATTTTGTTTTGACAGATTCATTGTACAGTTAGAACAAAAGTTCAACAAAAAATTAAACATTATCATGCGCCTTACTGTATAGGAAAAAAATCCTGATATTATATTTTTTTACAAGTATTTAACCTAGCTTCACTGAACTTCAGTGTCTCGGGCCTAAGTTAAGGTACCATGTCTTAAGGAGAAAGTGAATACCAATGGTATTTAACCTGTGATGGGATCTCAGGGACTGTTCTAAATTTTAAATTTCGCGTTTATGATATTGGTGTAGATATTATGGCGTATATTCCTGAAAGTTTATTAAAATAAATTAATATAAATATAAATTAATGGCTTCTGGGTGCGACCTTTGTGGATTACGTAGTTTTTTAATTAATTCAATTTAATTACCCACCCAGCGATTACTTGAATTCTTGAATTTTTTGCTGTTACCATAATTAATTACTGTTACGTTTTATTGAACAGAAACTTGTTTTTACAAAAATGTACTATAGTTTCCTACTACTGTTAAATATTCTATTAGCTATTTGATATTTATCTTGAACATTAATTTGAGTTAGGAATGTGTGACCTATTTCACTACAAAATGTCTACAGTCTGATAAATAAATCCATTACAACTATGCTAATCTTCAGACCTAATTGTGGTTTCTCTAACGTAGGAAAATTAATAAAATTATTACAAAATTGTATTTATTTTGAGTGAAATGGAATTTATTTACGTTTTAATTTGCTTAGTGCGCAGCATAGACAAAGGTTTCTGTATTTTTATATTTTACTGCAAATAGTTATACTTTGTAGGAATTAAATTTCACGTTACTTTATTCCTGTCTAACTTTTAAAGTTACTAACTACTAGAAACTTTTTTCTATCGGTTTGCTAATTTAACACTTCTTTCTCCTTTTTTGGTGACAAGTTTTGGATTTTAGACGACCTGCACACTTTAAGCGAAGATTACTAACAATATCTTGGTTACGAGAGTTCTTCCACAAAGTTAGTAACATACGTGTGTGTGTGTGTGTGATACAGACAATGGTATAACAAAAATGGTATACTTGTATAATTTTAAATGAATACTTAAATTCATATATGTATACAGCCAGACTCGAAGAATCAATAAATTGTGTTTTAGAAAATATTGGCCCTTGGCGGAAATCGAAACCGCGACCTCGGGAGCTGAAGACATGGTGACTGCCACATGCACCAACGAGCAAGTCAAGTCAATTATTAAAAAATAAAAATTAAACTTGTTTTATTTGCGAATAGGACAATGGCTCTATGTCAACAAAACATGGCAGATAATTTATACGCCCTAAAACTAGAACGGATCCGAAAGACAGCTTAGGGCCATTAGTTAGGTAGGTACTATCCATAACCGCTACTGATCCAATAATAGAATGACATCTAAAAAAGCCTCTCAATCATTTTCTGTCTACAAAAGTACAAAAGTTAAAAGAGATGTAATCAACAAAGTTGTTTACAAGAAACCTGATATTTCGTTATTACGACATCAAAACGTGTTTCGCCAGCTAAGAACATGAGATTGACATTAATGGATGAAATATCAAAGTCTTTTTTTACGCTTACAGAATACATATGCTCTTTGTTAGCGCATAAACTGAGAAAAAACATCGGGTTTGAGAAAAGTAAATACATATTTCATTTGGAGCTCACTACGTCTGGGGAATAAATTTATTTGGTACATACACAAGTTTCAAATGGTGAAAATATATAAATTACAATTTTATAAGACTTTGTGATATAAAAGTTCGAATGTCTATTGATGTGGACGATATGTTGCCGAATTGTACAGACTACTTACTATAGAAAAGTTATATCACGTAATTTATAATTTTACAAATTGGCGATGTATATAACAGACAGTAGGAACTAAGATAAATTAGCGGCTCCGGCTTTGCGCCTTGCAAAGTAAGTCGTTTGTGGGTTTGGGTAAAAGATTCTATAATAAAATTGCGCAATCAATTTTAGTTTTGGCTTTACAGCAGTTTAAAAACACTCTTATAAGAAGGTGATGAAGAAAGCCGTCTACACTGTGAACGTTGATGGATTCGCAGAGAGCTCTATGGGGGATTTCTTTTTAAAGCGATACGAGAAAGTCTGCGATGGCATATATTATCGTTTAATTAAGGATGACTTTTCTTACCCATTCGAACTGTTTTTAAAATGGCCACGTAAAATACGCTATTTGGAATGATTTTTTATACAGACACAGTATAAACTTAAATATGTATAATACTTATATATAAACTTAAATACATTACTTATCATTTCGTACTTAACATTATAATTATAACACCTTATATAATTTAAATGAATATCTTAAAAATTCGTTAGTTATAAATTATTCCAGAATATATATTTTCTCTTTTTACGAAAATTACGCGAACAGAGGAGTAGGAAATTTTGCACAGTTATAGTTTAGATAGAGAAAGAACGTAGAATGCTAATATTTTTAAATAATAATACTTGAAAAATACATTAAATCAGTAATAAAATCATTATACACACTACCCTACATTTATACACTTTGCTTAGGTCGTTAGGAATTTATATTGGCATATTACTACTTAACTTAAATCGAAAATATTTAGATGGACACATTTAAATGAAAATAAAAAGTCAAATAACAAGTTGAATTAGCTATGATTATACATATATATATTTTAAAAAGTAGAAATACAGGATATTTCGATTTCGAAGGTAATATTAGGACCTTACATATGAAATTGGCGTTTTGTCGTACTGGCCACTTTGATCTCAAATATTACCTTTATGGTTAGGAATTCCAAATTAAAATTCATACAGCTATTTACTCATGCATTTGTGTTTCAAACCCCTAATTCATTTGTTTTTTCTTCTTTTGTTTTTTTCTTTGTGTCACTCTGTTTACAAAATGGAAAACATGAAATATCGCGTTATTTACGAGTATGAGTTCCACCGTGGCACCAGTGCTGCAGAAACGGCTCGAAGGATTAATGATGTGTATGGTGACGGTGTCGCAAAAGAAAACACAGTGCGTTTTTGGTTCCAACGTTTTCGTTCTGGAAATTTCGACCTGCAGAACGAGCCTCGTGGACGGCCGGAGACCAAAGTTGATAATGAAGAATTGAAGGCTATTGTGGAAGCGGATCCATCGCAAACCACGTCCGAGCTAGCTGCAGGCTCCGGTGTTAGTGATAAAATTATTCTAATCCACTTGAAGCAAATTGGGAAGGTGAAAAAGCTTGAAAGGTATACCTCATGAATTGAGTGAAGCAAACCGACAAACGCGCGTCGACTGCTGCGTTACGTTACTCAACCGGCACAATAATGAAGGAATTTTAAATCGAATCATTACTTGTGATCAAAAGTGGATCCTCTACGTTAATCGGAAGCGCTCATCGCAATGGCTGAACCCTGGCGAACCAGCCAAATCCTGCCCTAAGCGAAAATTGACTAAAAAGAAGTTGCTTTAAGTGTTTGGTGGACTAGTGCCGGTGTCGTTCACTACAGCTTTCTTAAATCTGGCCAGACGATTACGGCAGATATCTATTGTCAGCAACTGCAAACCATGATGGAAAAGCTAGCTGCTAAACAACTGAGGCTGGTCAATCGCTCTAGGCCACTGCTGCTTCAGGACAACGCTAGACCACACACTGCACAACAGACGGCTACCAAATCAGAGGAACTTCAATTAGAATGTCTACCGTACTCTCCGGACCTTGCTCCAACAGATTACCATTGTTTTCGCAATTTGGATAACTACTTGCAAGGAAAAAAATTCAACTCCGATGGGGCAGTCCAAACCGCCTTCAAAGATTTTATTGATTCCCGCCCGAATGGTTTTTTAGTAAGGGGATCAATGAACTACCTATGAGATGGCAAAAGTGCATACATAGCAATGGTACATACTTTGATTAATTAAATATATTTCATTTAAAAAAAAACGACTTTATGTTCCTCCCATAGAAAACGCCAATTTCATATGTAAGGACCTAATATGTTGAAAGACGGGATTGATATTAAATATAGAAGTTACTAATAGTGTACTCTGTTGCATTTGCATGGAACTATAAAGTAATAAACATCACTGACCTTTAGTTTACAGTATCCAATATAAACAATGTCGAATAGATGGCAATGTACACAAGACAGTACAACAAAGTTCTATTATTTTACAATAGAGGACGCGATTCCTATGTAAATATAATACACTGGTATAGATGGCGCTATCATTTAGAAATAATACTATATTAGAATCATATGATTAATATTGCAATAATAAAATAATATTTGTTGTATATACATATATATTACTTAACTATTTAAACAGCTTTAAGCTTATATTACAGTTGTTATTTTGTTTGTGGGTCATAGAGGTAGATATAATTAAGAAATAATATTGTATTACAAAAGTAACGATTGGTATTATAAAATTCTTGTAATCGTGCATAAATATGCTTTTAAGAGATTTTTTGACTGATTAACGATATAATATGACGTTATGTTTACTTATTTCTTTTTGTCTCAAGCAAACATCTCATTTGTTGAACTTACAAAGTAACAGAAACCAAATACGCCTAAATTTATAATTGCCGCTTTTTTGTTTGTTCTTTTTTTTCAAAGCAGAGGAGAATGAAATTAAAATAATATTTTTTCTCAAATTCCAGTTCACATTTTTCATTTATACAAGATCAAATAATGAAAGCGATTATTTAATCGCTTTCATTTAAAACTAAAATGCTTAAAGCTAAAACTAAAGTCATTGTGTTTAAAAGTAAATAAATATTTTAATTGATTTAATATCTTCACATATGGTCAAATACAAGAAAAAAGCAGTTAGTGTTTCTTTGTAGTCCATTTTTGTTTCTTTTTAATATAGTTTTCATAATTTATAGAATTAAGCGTTACTTTGCGGAGATTCCTAATACAATAATAATGATAATACGATTTTGTGATAAACCGCTATAATTTATAGTAGATTATAGCAAATTATATCGTCATTCTTTTTGTATTTGACTTTGCACTAAAATTAATCCCGATCCGATCAACATATTCTCAACTTAAATGCAATGGGAAGGCAATCTTTGGTTACGTATGGAGTTGAAATCCGAAATTGCAAAGTAGTTTACACCTATTAGGATAATTTATTGCTGTTTAATATCGACCGAACCCACACAGATTTGATTATTATTGTTTAATTTTTTGTACACAGACGCCACGGATCGCGTGTCGCGTGCGTCTGACCTGTTTTTTGGTACAAGTTTTGGGGGAGCGCCACAAAAAATGCTATAACTGGCCACTGACTACCGGAATATAATTTTTTGATAATTTGATAAATTACACGGTTTATCATTTAATAATCGGCAGGTAGATGTGGTTTTGTTATTGTTATTGCCGCCAAAACTGCATGAGAATCTTAGTAAACTTATACTAAAAATATTTCCTATGAATCATTACTCATATTAACGTTTATCTTCTACATGTATTAACTTTTTTGATGATAAATGTAAATTAAATAAAACTAAATTATTTTTTTTTCTTTATTTTACAAAATCGCAAAGTGTCAAAAGTGTTTGTCGTGGAGTCTATCTCCTGATGATGCTTCGGTTGCGGGGCGAAATGATTGTTGAGTTTGTGATAGTGAACCTGTGTAATGCTTGTGTATTGTGGGGGAAGTGGTGGAGGTTTGTGCATGTGTTTTTACGAATCCTGCACGTATCGGGTATGAAAATACTGATAGTCCACTATACATTAAACACTATATATATTTTCTATTTACTGTATCGCGGATTATAGCAAAATAATTTTATCATTACTTTTGTATTATGGATCTCCGCAAAGTAACGCCTAATTCTATAAATTATATAATAGTTTGCCTTGCTCGGAGGTCGGTACTGCAAGGTTGATTGGTAGTACCCAAATGTTTCAAATCAACCTTAAAGTGTTTAACAAAGGAAGATCGCATTGCTTCGCTCCGCACACACTCCACTAAAAGGTGTAAGGTAATGTATCCTCAACTGTGTCACAAAGACGACAATTCGGTGATCTATTTTTTTAAATTAAAATTATAGTAAAACAATATATAAGCTTAGTAATATAATAGTAGCATAATTTCCAAAAACTTCTACATCTTTTAAGCGGGAATTAATATTAGTTGAATAATATTTTATAAAGATTTTATAGTCTGAACGGTTTAAGATGGTATTTCTATTGTATATATGCATTTAAATAATCTTTGTAGGGCTACCACAAACGATAAATGGCTTATCCTATGAAAACGCCAAAATGAGCTTATTATATAATTAATTTTGTTTTGATACTACGACTTATCCTATTTTCCTTTACCATAGCTGGGCATAGGCCTCTGCCGTGTGGTATTCGGCTGAGTAGAATAGACCACCCTCATTTCTTACCAAGGTGGCGTAAAAGGCGACTAAGGTAAGTCGACCCGCCGTGTGGTATCCGGATGAGTAGAATAGACCATCCTCATTCCTTACCGAGGTGTCGTAAAAGGCGACTAAGGTAAGTTGACCCACCGTGTGGTATCCGGTAGAGTAGAATAAACCACCCTCTTTCTTACCGAGGGGTCGTAAAGTACGACTAAGGTAAGTTGACGTCAGACAGGCGGCCGGTCGTAAAATACGTAGCCAAATCATGTGACAACTTGTCAACATGTTGTGCCGACCCCACTTAGAGTGATAAGATAAGATAAGGTCAGGAGGATGATGTTAGTAGGGCATAGGCCTATAAATTAAATAAATAAATATATGGGACACTTACACACACGGTCGTCCATCCCCAAAGTAAGTAACTTAATAATTGTGTTATGGGTGCCGGATAACTGGTAAATATACTACAAATATAGATTTTTAAATACATACTTAAATACAGATATACACCCAGGCTCGAAGAACCAACAAATTGTTAGTAAAAAAATGTTGGCCCTCGGTGGGAATCGAACCGCGACCTGCGGAACTGAAGGCAGGGTCACCCAGTACTACGGGCCAGTTCTATGGAGAGAAGGGTTGAAGCTTATATCCACCACGCTGCTCCATCGTGGTTTGGTTTATTACACATATCCCCGGAAGTCTCTAGAGCCATATAGATTTTGTCGTGATGTTTTCCTTTACCGACAAGGGTGAATTTGCAATATATCACATATTGCAAATATCAATTAGGCACATAAATGTGTAATTGGTAATTGCAATTTACCATACGCTTTTCGGTGAAGGAAAACATCTTGAGGAAACTTACATATCTCTAGAGAATTCTACGGATATGTGTAACCTACCAATCCGCATTGGAGCAGCGTGGTAATACTTAGCTCCAACCCTTCTCTCCAGAAACGGAGAAAGGAGGCCTATTCCCAGCAGTGGGATTATAACAGGCTGCTACTTACATAAATGTATAGAATTAAAGATATTTCAAACCTTAAATTTGAATAGGAAAACTCATTGGTGTGTGCTCTGGGTTTGAAACCGCGAACCGATAAATAGCAGGTATGGATTATAATAAATAATTTTGGCATTCTTTGTTATTTCATAAATATATGAAATGAATGGCAACCCTAAAGAAGTGGCAAAGTAACGTGGTCAGGGTAATGAAATTGCGCGGTCGCGCGCGCCTCGTCTCCACCGCGAAACTCGACTCCAGCATCTCTGACTCGTTCAAATTGTAACTTCATTTTAAACATGCTTATATTGGACATTAATTGACAATTAACGCGCAACCTTGCAAACTGTGCAGTCAAGCGGAATTCCCACCAATTTATCCAAAAAAAAAAATAGATACTTTACTTTTAAAATAACCTTTCGTATATAGAAAAAATATATTGCCGTGTGATGTCCGGCTGAGTAGATTAGACCACCCTCATTTCTTACCGAGGTGTCGTAAAAGGCGACAAAGGTAGATTGACCCACCGTGTGGTATCCGGTTGAGTAGAATAGACCACTCTCTTTCTTACCGAGGAGTTGTAAAATACGACTAAGGTAAGTTGATGTCAGGCAGGCAGCCGGTCGTGACGTCAGTGTTAAAGAGAACCATTACTTGGAAGAGCAAGAAAACATTACCTTTTTTAATAGTCCATTGCGATATATCATAGATGAAATTGAAATGAGGACTATAATGTATGTAGCTCAATTAGTCCTTATTTTGAATTCGGTCAGTTTCATACTAAGCGTGCGATATGTAGGTCCGATAAATAAATACAAAGCGCCCCACGCATATTTCAAAATAACACTAACATTTTTTTTTATTATGTATCTTAAACATCTATTGTGTTTATAAAAAGCATATTTTCAAACGATATTTATTTTTCACTTTTGGTGCGATTGGCTGTTATTTTTTTAAAGTGAGATAAATTTATCAAATTATTTCATTGTCACTGGTTCTTGATAAGTTTACACAGTTTATAGAACTAGGCGTCACTTTGCGGGGATCCATAATACAAAAGTAATAATAAAATTATTTTGCTTTAATCCGCGACTTTTATAGGTCCAAATTGAGTTGAACTGAGACTTTTATATACATTACACACACAAGTGAAACAAATAATAAGCGTGTAAATTTAAGCGTGTTTATTTAAACATGCACATATAAAATATGAGCATAATAAAATAATGGTTGTCTTGAGTGATGGAATTTTGTATGCTCACATGATCAAGTCTCGAGGCGCCCAGTAGCTATGCCCAACTCTTGTTTTTTGTCCCTTTTCTGACAGATTGAATTAAAATAAACGCTTCGATAAGGCGTCCTACAATATTATCATCCCGGTATTTTGTTTCGTGAGCGTGTGACGTGCAATGGGAACTCGGTAGGTGGGAGCCAAAGCTTTTTGATATGCTCTATTTTTTGTAATAATTCCAGTAAAGATCTTTGATTGCCCTCATTTCTGATGTCTTAGTTTATTTTTTATGTTGTCTTTAATGTTAACCACGATCAGGCGCTGTTTTATAGCATGCTATAAGACCGTAAATTTAAAAAGGACGCCGACTGTCAGGAATATCCCTTTAATTCAATCGTGCAATTGACATTAGATGTATATATAATGTCTAAAAAGAAAGCCTATTATTGAAGATTACCTAGACGATAAGAATGCGTGGATATAGCTTCTCTTCGACCCTGTACAAGACATTAATAACTATATGCAACTAGTGATAAGAATTATTGTTTGAAAAGAGCAACCGCCGAGTTTCTTGCTGGTTCTTCTCGGTAGGAACAGCTTTCCGATCCAGCAGTAGATGTTGACGATTCAAAAGCACTTGTTGACAAGTTTACTTGAATAAAGAATATTTTGAATTTGAATTTGAATTTGAAAAATTCTTTACAGTTTTGTTATAATTAAATTTTGAACGACAACAATTCAGACAATTTGTAGAACATCCGAAAGATACTAATTAGTTATGTATAATATATAATGAAACCCTGCGAGATATATTAATGTGGTAACTTTTTGTGTCGACATAACACATAAAATTCAATACAAACTAAGGTAACAAAATCGGTGACGCGGAAAGCTACTGAATTTACCAAAAAAGTTTGACTTTTTATAGAGACCGTTACCAATTGCCAGATGTCTATTTTTCGCTTCGATGCACCAATTATATGTAGTATAGTACATATATTTTTTAAAGTGACAAGTGCTTTGTACACATAGTATATTATATAATATAATATGAATAAATAAAAGTACATTTTCTTGAATTTAAATTGTTTACATTTTGAATTACATTTTGGTTGGGCTTAAATATTAAGGTCGATGGATGAAAGCAAAAGTGGACTGCATAGGGAGTTTTTGGTCTAAAAATATTTCCTATTTTCCTGGCAATGTACAAGCGATCAGGGGTCTTGTCTCATACCCTTGAGGGGTAGGTGGGCAGTAGTACGGGCCTTGATTCAAGTCTCTTTGTCCAGGACGGTCCTCTTAAGCTATAGTCCTAGATTGAATTCGGGCAGTTGGCCCAGGTCACCTAGGTGACTAATGGGTTGTTATGCTCGGTTGGGAGGGACACCAGACCGCGTTGTTATTATCGGATGGTGTCTCGTCCGGTGGTGGTACCATAATCACCACTACCAGACTGATGGTGAATTCAACTTCGGTGGTATCGCCCTCTCGCTCGTGACGTCGTCATCGTCATCCGCGTCGGGCCGCGGTGATGGTGATCGGAGGAACTCGCCATAAATCCGATGGGAATAAAAAGTAGTCTGTGCATCTGCAATAGGCTGTCTTATAGGGCATATTTACATATATAATAAGGATGTTCGGAAAGTAATTTCGTTTTTCCCGACAGAGGATTTAATTGTATTTTTTGAAACGAACTTTACAATTAAGTCATATAATCTTTATATGTTTTAATAGCTGATATAGCAAGGCTTGTGTGTGAAAGAGTTCAGCTAAATCTACGCAGTAGTTTTTGATTGGTGTTCTCTTAAATATGTAAAGCAAACAGAAGGATTGTCGTCACATTTTACTTACAATAAAAAAGCGTAAAATGCTCCCCGAAAGAAATTAACCGATGTGTATGGAGAGGATGTGTTGATAGTAGCCCAGAGCCAGACCTGGTTTTTAAAATTTCGATTCGCCGATTTTGATGTCGAAGATTTTACAACTATTGTATTACAATTCAAATTCACAGTTATCGTTTATCAAAGATAGGGTAATATGGAAAATATTAAAATAAAATGATTCTCATCTTAATCGCGCCGAATACTCGAACGGAGGCAGAGCGATATCCACCTTATCAAGTTACCTAGGCTACTGGGCATGCTACTGTTACGTCACTGAAAGCCCTAACTTGAATCGCATACACAGGAATACAGACACAGTGTTTATATATATAGGGTTCACGTTTGAACATCACTGGAAGATCTCTTAAAGCAAAGTTCGACAGAACAATAATAGTCGCTCCGATGATTTTATGGAAACATGATATGACGTTAGCCTCTCACAAAAAGTACAAAACACAACACGAACGAAATTGTTTTAATCGTCGGAAGCCTCACGGTACTTGGGATTTTTTTAATTATAAAATTTACGTTATTTGTAACTTAAAGTAACATCCTGTTACTATCCCACTGCTGGGCATAGGCCTCCTCTCCCCGTTCTGGAGAGAAGGGTTGGCGCTAAGACCTACCACGCTGCTCTAATGCGGATTAAAGGTCACACATATCAACAGAATTCTCTAGAGATATGCAGGTCTCCTTACGATGTTTTCCTTCACCGAAAAGCGTGTGATAAATTGCATTTATTAATTAGACAAAAGTTTTAATAGACAAAACTCATTGGTGCCTGCCTGGGGCTTGAACCCGTGATCGTCTCTAGAGAGTCGCACGGCCTCACCGCTGGGCTATCACAACTTATCACAACATTTTTAACTTATTTAGAACAAAATGATGATGACCTTTGCCTTCATCTTACCTTCTTCATTTGGCAACGTATACGGGAGCATTCAAAATATTCTATGTATAACTATAATTGGTTTAGTATGATAGAATCTACTAGTAAAGTATTAGGTCCTTACATATGAAATTGGCGTTTTCTATGGGAGGAACATAAAGTCGTTTTTTTTTTAATGAAATATATTTAATTAATCAAAGTATGTACCATTGCTATGTATGCACTTTTGCCATCTCATAGGTAGTTCATTGATCCCCTTACTAAAAAAACCATTCGGGCGGGAATCAATAAAATCTTTGAAGGCGGTTTGGACTGCCCCATCGGAGTTGAATTTTTTTCCTTGCAAGTAGTTATCCAAATTGCGAAAAAAATGGTAATCTGTTGGAGCAAGGTCCGGAGAGTACGGTGGATGTCTAAGACATTCTAATTGAAACTCCTCTGATTTGGTAGCCGTCTGTTGTGCAGTGTGTGGTCTAGCGTTGTCCTGAAGCGGTAGTGGCCTAGAGCGATTGACCAGCCTCGGTTGTTTAGCAGCTAGCTTTTCCATCATGGTTTGCAGTTGCTGACAATAGATATCTGCCGTAATCGTCTGGCCAGATTTAAGAAAGCTGTAGTGAACGACACCGGCACTAGTCCACCAAACACTTACAAGCAATTTTTTTTAGTCAATTTTCGCTTAGGGCAGGATTTGGCTGGTTCGCCAGGGTTCAGCCATTGCGATGAGCGCTTCCGATTATCGTAGAGGATCCACTTTTCATCACAGGTAATGATTCGATTTAAAATTCCTTCATTATTGTGCCAGTTGAGTGACGTAACGCAGCAGTCGACGCGCGTTTGTCGGTTTGCTTCACTCAATTCATGAGGTACCCACCTTTCAAGCTTTTTCACCTTCCCAATTTGCTTCAAGTGGATTAGAATAGTTTTATCACTAACACCGGAGCCTGCAGCTAACTCGGACGTGGTTTGCGATGGATCCGCTTCCACAATAGCCTTCAATTCTTCATTATCAACTTTGGTCTCCGGCCGTCCACGAGGCTCGTTCTGCAGGTCGAAATTTCCAGAACGAAAACGTTGAAACCAAAAACGCACTGTGTTTTCTTTTGCGACACCGTCACCATACACATCATTAATCCTTCGAGCCGTTTCTGCAGCACTGGTGCCACGGTGGAACTCATACTCGTAAATAACGCGATATTTCATGTTTTCCATTTTGTAAACAGAGTGACACAAAGAAAAAAACAAAAGAAGAAAAAACAAATGAATTAGGGGGTTTGAAACACAAATGCATGAGTAAATAGCTGTATGAATTTGAATTTGAAATTCCTAACCATAAAGGTAATATTTGAGATCAAAGTGGCCAGTACGACAAAACGCCAATTTCATATGTAAGGACCTAATATTACGTACACTGCTACTTTTTCGATATTTACGAGTGCAAAGCTCTCTCGGCTCTCGCTTTGAAGCAATTACATTCCAAGAAATTGGTGTTTAAATCATCAATTTGAAATTCATGTGTGCCATATATATTTATGTTTGGTATTTCACGTTCATATGAATTACTGACAAAAATAAACTAGACAGATTTCGGTCTAGCACTTTTTGAATGGAAATAAAAACAAATTTCATTTTTGCAATCAAATAATCAAGGTGCAAGTACAGTAAAATTACAATAACCAAGCAATATTGTCATCTTCATGGCATATAAATAATCATGTTTAAGGTATAATTCAAAATGGAAACAGAATAGTTTTTCAAATATTTACAAAAAAAATATTGATTTTCTTAGTTTTTAGATAGCCCTTTACAACAATAAGTGTCGAAAGTGCGGGGAAGAGTGAAGAAGTTTCATTATTCGTAAAAATTTCCATCCTCATATGTCAAGTACATCTGTCAGGTGTTAACGACCTGTGAAGGAACCGACAAGACTATCTAGCAAATAATAGCAGTACATATATTCAAACTTAACTAGCTGACTCATATAGTACTAAACGCTATCCGACAATATTATTGTTGGTGCAAAGGGAAAATGCACTTATCGTTTGTAAAGTTTGATATTTATTAGATAAATCTGATACTTAATGGCAATCTTTTTTGATATTTTTATTAAACTAGCGTCCGGCCTAGGGTTTGCTATATATATAGAGTACCTATATTATGCTGGGCAATTTATGTCATTGGGAATGCTAAGCTATCCTTTAAAGATAGGTATTATGGATCATGGTTTCCATAGACCTATAATAGAGGAATAAGCTTATCATCAATTGAATGTAAATAAATATATGGGATACGGGCGTCCGCCCCCAAAGTAAGTAACTTAATACTTGTATTCTTGGTGATGGACAACTGGTTGATATACTACATATATAATTTTAAATAGATACTTAAATACAAATAGACACCCAGGCTCAAAGAATAAGCAAATTGTTCATAGAAAATGTTGGCTCTCGGCGGGAATCGAACCCGCGACCCGCGGAGCTGAAGGCATGGTCATGACCCACTGCGCCAACGAGCCAGTCAATGTGTCAATGCGGACTGAATATTTTGTAACATCTCAAAGGGAAAAGCTATGTGTACATTTAATGATATTTTCAATATGTAATATTTCAACTAATTTATACAAAATCTTACCAAATTATACACCTAAACATTCCTATTAATAATATTTTTAATAAATAAATATGAAAATAAAGATAACTAATAAACGGTTACCGGCTTGAGCGGGCGGCGCGTCTCAAACCGAAAGTAGTCGTGGTCGAAAGCATTGATGTAATCCAAAGAGACACCATACGATTTGTTTAAACTAACGCGAGTATATCGAAGTCAGCTACCGATGGTTCGCTGGCTACCTACCGCGGTTATCACGAGAAAAAAATCGAAAAAAACCCATAGCTCTGTCTTAACGCACCCGAATTCCTTCGAGTCAAATTCGTGAGTGTAATCGCATGTAACAATTTATTCTATTTGGCGAGGGGGAAGAGATAATATTTCTATCTATTGTTGTGGTCCGATCGGTTACTGAAGTGTTAAACACATCTCACGTGACATTTGGATTTCTACGGCGATGAGTGTTGCTGAACCGTACACCAAATTTACAAGGTTTTTGTTTATGTAATATCAAATGTCGCCTCTTTTTTGTGTTCCAAATTACTAGGATGGCAATTTTCGGTTTAAAACATTTATGTATATAGTAATTTATATCTCGCATTTATATATTCACTTTAAAAATAAGGTTAAAGAAATTACTAGATATGAAAAAAATGGTTGCACGGACTAGAGAAGCGACTTAAGCTCCTGGTAGTTATGAATCTAAAATGAGGAACTTATTCACTATACGTGCTAAGCAAAACTCTATATCGGATAACTGAGCGATTAAAAAACAAAATTGTGATAAAAATTTATAAGCAACGTCTAAATATTATTGTACTCCCTGGACTTAAAATGCTCTACTTTATAATTGCTTATAATATATATATTTAATACGACCAACGCAACGCAAGCAAAGTATAATCATCCAATGCATATGGCGCTTAAAACCTATATTTTTTTGTAATCTATTTTGAAAAATAATAAATTTACGTTAAAATAAATCAAATAAATTGTCTTCCCTAGCATCTTTAGACATCTTTTTTAACTCACTACACCTGAACTAGTGAGATGAGTACCTGAGGTAAAAACAAAATGATGAAATTCGAAAAATTAATCGAAAAAATATTTTGTAAGTTATAGAATTCAGTTAAATCAATATCATTTAGGTACATTTTAAATTTGGTTACAAGCGTCTCAAACTTTCTGTACCTCGTTAAACGATGAAAAGAAAGTATTTTCGTTTTTGTGCGAACAGCAGGTGATATTGGAACAAAGGCTTTATAGATCGGTTTGACACTAAATTGTCGAAAACGAATGGCATCTTTTGAAAATTTTCGGATACCGCAAAATTAAACCACATCTTTTAAAGTTGTCACGTGGCACGCGTCTGTGAATTCTTTTTGTGGCCATATCTTTAGAAATGTCTCGATATTTAGTATATTTTATCAAAATTAATATTAATGGAATTTACTCATCAATATTCTTTTTTACACCACATTTATTCTAATATACCCTATGAATGACTTCACAACTTGACTTGTATAATTACTTACATAATTAGTTTATATTGACTTTGAAATATGTACGAAGCACAAATTATATAACTAAAGAGGCATATTGGTCTTCCACTGTTAGGCACAGGCTACCTGTCAAGGCGACAGACTTATTAAGTTGCTCCTATATGCATTGGAAAAGTCACAACCAGCCAAAGGATTCATTAAGGATACGTAGAGACATCGATCGTCGTTAAAGAGCTCTTCCCTCTCTTCTCAACATATAGACGTCCACTGCTGGACTGGACTCGTCCCATGATCTCCATAACACCATCTTGAGCCTCGTAAATCCAGCGGCTCGCCGCGACCTTTCTGAACGACAATAATATATCCCGTCAAATAATGCTGAGGATCCCTCAAGCAATTAATAGAGTTATACGAAATTGACTATCGGTTTATATCGACCGTAAAATCGTTACATCGTATCTAAAATACAACATTATTAACAACTTTGTAGATATTTAGGTAAATTTTACTAACAAATGGTATTTTTTCAGTATCTTTATATATGACTCCCAATAAACCAATTTGAATAGCGTCAAAGATCAAATAACTTTAGGATATAGATGTGCCAAATCGAGTATTTCAACGACATACTCGTAAGTTCAAAAAAATATTTTTGAATAAGCCCTTTGATTACGAAGACGAGATTAAAGTTTATGTTATACAGTAATAATTTCGCATTTTACCTATTGATTTACAATATGGAAAAATACAACAACAACAACAAATTTACATATTGTAAATAAACTTTAATCTCTTTTACTTCCAATCTCTCAACAGTGAGATAATAACTGGTAGGGATTTATTATTTTCGTTAAGATTAAAGCACCTTCTTAATTTGGACTTTGATCTTAAGAATAAAACTGCACGCCACTCATTAATTATATGAATAGAATAAATAGACAATGCAATAATTATAGTGTAATTTTTATAGTGAACTGTGCAAAGGAAGGCTAATACAGAAAGCTTACACAGCTTTACAGACATAAGATAGCAATGATTATAAGAATTATAGTTTTGAAAAAAGTCACCGCCAATTTTCCTCCTCTTATCGGTAATTTTCGGAACCAGCAGTAGAGTAAACGATTCAAAAGCCCTTGTTTACAAGTTTACTTGAATACAACATGTTTAACGTTAGATTCAAAAAACTATTAACAATGAAGACGCGTTAAATTTATGAGATTTGTGTTCGGTGTAAAGTGGCAAATCTGCAAATTTAGTTAAGCTATGACTAGTGAATATGAGAAAGGACTGCACTGAATCGGTGTTCGCACACCTGCACCTAATTGTTATCCATGCGATTGGCTGTAGTAAAACGCTCGCTTTGATCGATGGGCCACGGTTAGCGGTTCATAAATATACATCGGGTCAAAAATTTGAACTCTCGTTTGAATATGATTTAAAGTCTGTAAATGTAGTTTTTATTAATTTATGTTTTTAATATAGACCAACGGTCTATTGTACCGCAATAACATAAGGGGCACTTTGGTAACACATTAGCATAGGGCCACTGTATAAGCTGATGTAAGCTGAGTATTAGAATATCGAAAGCCTTAACTCTACTACACACCTATCAACAGAATCAATATAAATATTCCACAGTTACAAATAAAGACTTTCCTACAATTGGTAAAATTAAGTTGAGGACGATAAAAGATAAATTAGTAAAACTAGATAAAGTTGCTATATATAAAACGGGTTACTTTTTAAAGTAGCTTTACTTAAGCTTGACAGTTATTAATTGCAGATTCCAGCAAAAAGAGCTCATGAATAAGGGCCCCTGTGGGCTTGAAACTAGTTGGGCTCAGCCTGTAGAATAAAATGTGAGTAGCCAATTTTTATACATTAACCATGAACACCATAAATCTAATATTTTTTTGGTATAAAAATATCATTGCTATAATAATACTATTAGATATCAGATACTCGAATGTTTCATATAATTTTATAACAAATATACTTTGATCGCTGATAATTATCCTCTTATGTCGTATGTAATAAGTGAATAGGCGAGCAATGTCGGCCGCCGATGAGCAGGCGATGCATCAATTGAGCACTGCGGGGGCTCGGCAGAGAGACGCGCTCGATGTATCGATGTTGTGTTGACGACTCGGTTACTCGATTTTAATTATTTTTTGATTGGATTAGATTGATTTTTTGATTGGTTATTATAAGCAAATAATAATAAATCATATTACGGATACGTTGTCGAATTATGTATTTATTATAAGTAGCTGCTTCGTAATTATTTGATTAATGAGTTAGTTAACAATATTATCAAAAAATAGCGTTATATTTGCGCCCAGAAAATTTTAGAGCTTGCTTTTTTTTCTTTAATTTGTTTCTTACACAAGATTTCATAAGGTCGCCATAAAAACGAAGGAGCATATGTTTTATTCCAGAGTACATACAATTATACTAGCATTATAAACTATGGTTTTAAAAAGTTTTATTCACATAACAATGCAACTATTTTTCTACTATAACACCGAACAATATTCCAACAATTTATCAGAGTCGATGACTTTATGCTAATAGTCTTCTATAACCAATTAATTAATAGATTAATTAACAAAGTAAGTATTATTTTCTGAAACAAATCACCTATTTTTTCACTAAGATAACCGCAACAGTATGTTTATCTTAGTGCAATTGATTGTTAAAGTAGATAATCGGGTATTTCATAGTTATACTCACACTTCGAATTGTCTCACTTCGTAGTTAGCTAGTGGAGATCTTTGTCAAAGGGATAAGTTTACCGTTATACTCTGTTTTTTTATTGATATTTGTCTTACGTTTTTTTATGGTAGATAAAGAAATAAATAAATAAATATATTTAAACTAAAAATGTCATACGTTACACTTCAAAAGGCTACTGATCTATATTTCTCTTAAAGCTATAAAATTAGCTTTCTACTATAATCGATAAATTAAATGGACGTCCCTTTAGCCCTCTGATTGACGTAGGAAGGATTCGAGGCGCATTTCGAGGAAGCCTACGTCCCGTCACAATCCAGCTCGCTCCGTGGCGCATGCGAAACGATGCCGACACGCTCCGATCGAAGATAACGTGACTTAACCTCTTATAATAAACAAATTGATTTTAAATAAAGAAGTCAAATAAAATATATTTTTTAATATAAAGGCTTAGTGATAGGCAAAGGCCTTCAACTTTTAATGCTAGCTTATAAAATTTTGCATCGTGTTTTGTGCTTCCGCTCAAGATTATATTTTCTTGTTAAGTAAATTTGTAATTAAATGTCGTTAGAAATTAGGGCTGGTTCTTCTTATATACATCACTCTTCTCTTCACTTCTTACATACTTCTTATATAATAGTATGAATGAAACATACAGTATATTTTTTTGTTTTCGCACACGAACTATTCACATCTATATGACTTTAGCTGAGGATATACTGAAAGTCTAGGAGACTGACATCAATATATTTTACTTGGCAATGAAGTATCAAGATTTAACCGAGGAAAGCCGCAATATAGCAATTAGCTGTGATCAATAAAAGGATTTTAGTATTAAAATAACCATTTTATTAGCTCACCAAACGTAATGCTTGAATTAAAAAACAGTTTTAAAGATTAAATAGATGTTTGCCGCTGATAGCGCAACGAAAGCGGACAAATGATAACAATTTGTACAATTTAATTGTCTTCCAAAAATTTTCGTAACAGAATGTTAGGCAATTATAACGCTAGCAGGCCTACGATCAAGATAAGCGATTATTAATCACCGCTAATTACTGCTGGTGTTAGTTCGACCTTTATCTGGACACAATTTACTTGTGGTCCGACAAAAAATCCTAATAAAAACCGTGAAGAAAGGCACATTCGTGGCAACACTGTCCCGGTGACTGTTCACCTGTTCTTTGTTTGCTGGCGGCTGTTACAAACAAAAGGGTTCAAATATCACAGCTTTCCGTCGATAATTGCCGCTTATAAATCTTTATCGATAATAACTGCACTTGCCGCTGGGATAATGGTTAATATGCGGTTCTGATGTGATTTACTGAGCGTTTGTCAAAACAGGCCTTTTAGGTGTTATAGTGTTTGCGGATACTAATAGATTGCTGGTGTTTAAAAAGCGCAACTAATTTAACGCCTTATGCGGTATTTAGAATTTAGATGTAAGGTTTTAAATTAAGGTTAAATGCTTCTAATATATAATATTTTAACTTCATTTATTTTTAGAAATCACTCAACATTGATTAAATTTTAAATATTATAAATTGTTCGAAAACTATTTAACTACGTTTTCTTTTTATTCAACCGATCGATAGACGTATACCAGACCGAGATTTTGTGCCCCTTAGATCCAGCGGTTCCCGCCGACTTTTTTGACCTCATTTACCTAGGTAAATCTAGATGTCTAGAACTTTAGTTATAGGTTAACGCAGCTTGCAAAAAAGATACGTCAGTAATTCCATAGTTTTGATTTTCAAATGACGCTTAATGCTTGGTTGTAAATAAAATCAATAAATCGAAATTATTTGGGTATTCCAGTGAGAAGATCAGGTCCCATGTGATCGTGCGAAACATATGTAGAATATCAGTAACAATATAAAAACTACGATAATTTATGCGAATTTAGACTTTAAGTAATTGCAATAGAGATTTTGGTAAATAATGAGAGAAGTTGGTATCATAAACTGCGCAGGGAGCCGGTGATAAATCCCAAGTTCGCCGTCGGCCCTGCTTTCGGGACCTATCAATCATTATGCTGCTGCGACGTCGCTGGAGGTTTCAATACCATAGACTAATTTTACTTTCTTATTAAATGTAGTGTTTTTTAATGTATTAATATTTATTTTTATTAAGTTAGCTTTGGAATAATCTTGCTTGTTTAGTAACATTCGAGAATTGTCCGAATAATAATTATAACGAATACTTATCTTTATTACTGCGATGGTAATGTTTATACTTATTTGACACTCAGAATTGCGTGGAGTGGGGGTATTAAATAAAGGTTAGGCAGATTAATTGAACCTAAGTCGATTGAGTCGCGTAAAGGACTTTTTTTGTTCAAACTCTTTTGGTCTTGATGACTTTAACAATGATTGCCTATAATCAAGGAGAAAACCATTGAGAGGAAGGAAACAGTGTAATAAATTAATGTAAGCGGCAGTTATTTTGTGAATATTACTAAAAAGGTCTTTGTCTATTTGTAGTTGTTCAATTATTGGAGTGATTTTCACACCCAACAATGTTTATGACGTCGATTTAAAAACTAATTATGAGAATAATTTGTTTTTTTTTGTATACTTTACTGCTGTCGTTAATAATGCAGTATAATTCCAAAGTGTTCTCTGTGTTTTCCTTACACTACGCGATATTCTAACGACCCCTTATTAAAACCTAAACTGTTTTTAAGGAGGAGGATGTCCGTAGTACTTTGATACATGATAACTAGCGGAAAATTCGTATTACATCAGACTGCTCGCTCCTGCTTGCGAAATTCACTTAATATCACTTAGTCCTACAAAATTGGCATAATGATCATAATGTTAAAGAGTTTCGTTCCCGGCGGATATTGGAGTGATGTATTATCGTACAGCAAACCCGCCGTTCTTGTTACAAATGCATACTGGAAGTATTCTGTTTTTATTATTTAAGGTTTCGGTTTAGTAATTTAACTTAAATTTAACTTAAATTTTCCCTGCGAGAGAAGTTTAAGGAAATAGGTATTCTTACATTTGCTTCACAGTATATTTTAAACAATGTAATTTTTGTACATAAAAATATAAAGAATTATAAAGAAATGTATATAATAGACAAAGTAGGAACCGACAAAGCTTGCGACTCCTGCTTTGCGCCTAGCAAAAGTAGGTAAATCGTTTGTGGGTATGGGTATAAGATTCTATAATAAAATTCCGAAATCAATTTTGGCCATGCCATTACAGCAGTTTAAAACCACTGTTAAAAAGAGGCTGATGAAAGCCTACTATACTGTTGAAGATTACTTAGATGATAAGGATGTGTGGATATAGGTGCACTTCTACCCTGTACAAGACAGTAATAAATAAATGTAACTAGTTCTAAGATTTATATTTTAAAAAGAGCAACAGCCGAGTTTCTTGCTGGCTTTTCTCGGTAGGAACAGCTTTCCGAACCAACAGTAAAGTTGAAGATTCAAAAGCACTTGTTTACAAGTTCACTTGAATAAAGAATATTTTGAATTTAACGTAAAAATGCAATGTATCTAGAGATCTTTCATTCTAAAAGTGCACGCCGCTCCACCAAATTACATTATTTTAATGTGTGAGAGAAAATATTGACTGTACTATTTTATATGTGTGCGCGCAGCAATTTCAAAGTTGACTCGACTCATTCGCGCACTTAAAGGTCAACTAATTGCTCGACTCGTATAAGTCAAGCATTTATATGTATTTATAAATACTAATGGCCTGTTCCATTCTACGATATCTATTCCATTGCCGGACAAAGGTTCCTCTTTTTAACGTTAATGTTATACGGATGTTAAGGAACCTCTTGCTATATGTTGGTTACGGGATGATGTTTTATTTTAACGCTTTTTTGTTTTAAGTTTGAATTAAAACCAGCAGTTCTTTTAAGTATCTCTCTATATTAATATTATTATTGTATTGATTATAGCAAATAAATTATCAAAAAAGAATCATAAACCTAATAACTTAGGTTTATAGTTAGGCTTGCTATAGTTAGGCTTGCTTTACAACAGTGTGGGACTTTATAATTTCTTACGGTTTTACGTAAATTCGTTGAAATATTACGATAATTATTTTACTAAAAAGTCATGTCATCTGGGAGGTTTTATCAAAAAATCCTATCTGTTTAAGAATTTCGTACTGAACCTATTTCTATTTTTATCTTAAACAGACACAATTTGATATTTGGAGGTATTACACGTATATAAATGTACACGTGTACAGTTATTGATCACTATCAACAAATTAAATACAATAATACCATTAAAATACGTTATTCTTTTTATTATTTACAAAAAAAATAATTACAAGTTATGTCTATCTTAAATTACTTACATGCTAGTACTATTCAAATCATGGCCACGTGGATTAGTCCCAAGAATGCTGGTAGCGTTTTCGCGTTGAATCGCTAAGCTAGGTCTAAACTGCACAAATATACGTTAGTTACTTAAAAATTTCATGTCTGATATGCCATATGATTAAATATGAATACGATGAGAAGATATTTCATAATTTGATACTAAATCGCGCAGAAATATTAGAATAGGACACGTAGAAAACAGATCGAGCCAAAGCTATGGGTGGCACGGTTTACTAGTACGTACTAAATAAATAAATCAATCAATTTACACATGATATTTAGAGATACAACTCGCATGAAGTTAAGAAGTGTTTTATTATGACTTAACACATAAATAAAGCAAATCATTAGGGCCAAGACAATAACGCTAAAGCAGGCGATTTGTATGCTCCAGTGGGCACAAACGCATTTTGGCATGTTATTTTGATTGATTCCTGCTTAATATGCACCCGGAGATATAGCATAGTTTGTTGAAATATGAACCCTAATTCTAAGTGTGTTGGTCATATTGAAGAAATCAAAGGTATGCAATGATTATGGTGCCTATGTTTAAATCAGATTTAACTTTTATAACTAAGAGAACAAGGTGCAATTTAAAGTATACGATTTATAAAGTATGTCAGGTGAACGTAAAGTCTGCAAGAGCTGCAGCTTTGCCCGCGAGCACGCAATTAGAGTAGATTACAGAATCTATGCTCATTTAGCTGTAGACCTAAGTCTTGAAGAGGCAAGGGATTATTTATTATTATTTATAATTTTATCCGACAAAGGAGTATTTGTAATAACTACATATACGATTACTACTTCCATAATTTAAATATATTTATAAGTCTGTTGCGCTTTCCGATGTAGGGTCGCGTATTACTATCAGCCAAACTGCAGCATTATTCGAACTACGTGCCTGCTAATTACCACTTCAGCGTTGTTACTCTCTCAGCTACATCGGTCACTTTCATTCTCTTAAGGATCTTTTGATTTTCAGTCAGTTACAGAAAGATACACCGATATTTGCTATACCCATTTTTAACTGAGTTTACTCAGGTTTCGAAAGTAGCTTACAGGCAGAGAATAAGCTGAGTTAAAATTGGTGATTGACCTCTCGCTCGGATTGACATTAACCCAAATTGAACACGACATTTCTACAATTTTGTCTTCAGTTACAATTTTGAGAATCATGACTTAATATTATCTTAGAAATTATTTTTGTTTTGCTTATCTTATATATCTTTATATATCTTACTCGTAACATAAACTGTTACGAGTAAGATATATTGTTGAGGTAGATAATTGAGCATCTGGTTAAGATATTTCAGATTGCTATGAACTACCCATTTACTTCTTATTTAAAATGTATCTAATGTAGGTTTCTTCCTTCTTGTTTTCTTGCTGGGCTAACATTTTCGAATGACAAATTTTAGAAATGCGTAAGAAAATTGTACTTTATAGTTCGGATTTATTTTGATAATTTCTTAGGTTTGTTCCTTGGGGCCGCGCAAATTGCGCGATTGACCTTTGATCCCGATGAGTAAGCCTTCAACGCACGCTCTGTGACGCAAACTGCTCTATACGTTACATCTAATAGTTAGGGTCAGACAGCTAAGATATTGCAAATAATACGTTGTATTCTTTATCTGCGTTTAACTTTTGCCAACAATACAGTAATTGTATAATTCGAATTTTATAAACATACATAAGAAATTCAAATTATGATTTAATCTTCATTTTTCGATGCTTTATTCTTGTAGCTAAAGTGCTCTCGCTTTAGATATGACTATGTTAAGTAAGTACTAAGAGGTCCAAAATTATTGATATGCATAATTTTTTATTGTTTTTACTATAAAGCTATGATGATAAGGTGACAAAAATACTTTATAGAGATTCAAGTTTATTCTAACAAATATTCGATTAATAGTTTTAGTACGTAACTGATAATGTATTCAGTTCACACGTATAATAATAATCTCACTTCTACCATCTCTTAACAATTAATAAAATTAGAGTTGTCGGATAACCGAACCAATAGAACGAATTTGCTTTTAATAGTATACATAGGTATTAATTAGCAAACTTTCTTCAATTTCTGTTGTAAACGACGTCTAGCATCGTGATGTGGATAAAACGGTAGTTTAGCATATTACGTCATAATAAATAGGTACAATACCCGATAATGACACAATTAATACCATTCTAAAGTAAACGGCAATAGACAGTGAGTTCCCGCAAATCGGGCCTGCAATCAAGCGCTTCCCATTATGTTGTCGATACTCCATTCGTGCACACGAACATCGCTGAGTTACACCTCTATTTACTGTCAAGTTTAATTTCTCACTCGTGTCGTTCGAAAGTTCATGCTCAATTTCGCTATTGTGGCTCTGTTATTGCGGTTCTTTGATAAATTTCCCAAAGATTTTACATGAACTCTAGCTGCCAGTTATGAAAGAGGATAAGTACGAGGAATTACGCAGCGCTATTGATGTTTATTTACTGGCAACATAAACTACTATGGCTTAGTTGCACAATAGAATGTTGACTTTAATATAAATTAAGTAAAATTGTGTACGAGTAAGTTTATATTACTCTGAAGGAAAACATCGTGAGGAAACCTGCATATCTCTAGAGAATTCTGGAGATATGTGTAACCTACCAATCCGCATTGGAGCAGCGTGGTAGGTCTTAGCTCCAACCCTTCTCTCCAGAAACGGAGAGAAGAGGCCTATACCCAGCAGTGAGATTGTAACAGGCCGCTACTTTACTTTTTTTTTAAGTTTATATTTCGTCAATCGTTTATATTAACAGATGGACGTCCGATGCCATCTGTTTGGGATTTTTAGGGATTCCCAATAATTATTTCCCACCTATAGCTTGCCTTCTTCCTTATTCCTCAAAATTATTTCTCATTATATACTTATCTTATATCTATGATAGTCGATATGGGTAATAATAGCACGCTGAATTGATATTAATTAAATACAAACCTGCGCTTCATGGTGAAAGAAAACATGAATTACACATATCTCGGAGATTACCATATTTGGTAGGAAAGTTTACGAACATGTATCTACTTATCTGCATTAGAGAAACATAGTTTGCATAACATTTTCTACAAGGAAAGAGAAGATTTTTGATTATTGAAGTAAGATACTTATGCAACGTAACTTTGTATTTGTTTAGACTCGTAAGTCCGCGGCAAGGCAATAAATAGAGAATAATGTGTATGAGCATACCCGAAATACCAAACGGAATCAAAGGATTATTCAATAGACATAAAGATTCTGGCGCGTTCAATCCAGGCGTAAAATGCAATGCGATGATGAGTGATTACTGGCGGCTGTAGTTTAGGCTTAGTGCCGACCTGCGCCGACTGCTAGTTAGCCTCACTTGTTGTGCGCGCGCTCACGTTTCAAACTAATTTATTAGTAAGTTTGAGAGTACGCAAATGTGGAACTGGACTCTTAGAAATTGTACAAGTATCGAGCGATATTAACACCGTCGTGTAGTATCCGGCTGGGTAGAATAGAGCGCCCTCGTATCTTATCGAGGTGTCGTAAAAGGCGACTAAGGTGACTTGACGTCAGGCGGCCGGTCGTAAAATACGTAGCGAAATCAAGTGACAACATGTTTGTAACATGTTGTGCCGACCCCACTTACAGCGGGATAAGGGTAGGAGGATGATGATCGAGCGATATCAACACAGTGGCATTACTTGATTGCTTTCTATTACAGGAAGAGGACATTCACAGTCTCAAATTCCCAGGGCATAGACTAAATATCTTTTACCATTTTTAATTTTTAAAATTTGGTTTATAGTGCTAATAATAAAATAAAAAATAAAATTAAATAATAAAATTTCACATATTACGTTAAAAATAGTTATTGACTTTTAGCGATGTAATCAGTGCCGACATTGCGACTAAACCTTTATATTTTTTGAATTCTCATTATTGTTACTCGCTAAATCGTTAGTGTTTGCAGACTCCACTTTCAGTATATTTGTTCTGTGCTTTATTTATTTATTTGAGCACGCAAATGATAAAACTAGCTTTTTTAGGGTTAATTTGCTACATTTATAATTATGTTTAAATGTATATTTATATATGCTATTTTTAGTTCAAAAATCAGTTGACAATTGCTGTATGTGTTTAGGAAGGTAGTGTGTTAGTGTGAGAAAAGTTATCTAATGTGAGTAAAATAAATTTAACGGATGATTTAACGGAGTTCATCAAGTGAATATTCAAGAAAATGCTTATTACCAAATGTCCAAATTGAATTCTTTATATTTTTTTATTAATCGTTAAAGAAAACTTTATCTAAATAATGTTTCCGTCTCCACGCCGTGTAACCTTGAACCGACATTAAAATATCGATGCCATTTATCCACATTAGTATCATTTCTTTATCGGTTTATCATTGATTGTCTCGAGAAGCGCTATTGATGTAATACATACAAATATGTTGATAAATTGCCTGTGAGTTAATGTAAATACGATTGTTTTTTTTAAATAATTTGTCTACTCCATGTATGAACTATTTTATTGTATTCTAAAAGCTTCACGTCTTTCAGCTAAAGGCAAAATAGCTATTGCTAGGTAAATTAATAGCAGGACTTAATAGCTTAGATCAATCATTTTGTACCTACTACGGTACTCATGACATAATTGTGAATAATAATTAAGCACGTGGTTTTTAAAGAAAATTCAAGTCCCTGATCAGATTTAGAAATTTCGTCAGTATAATTTAGGTAGCTAGTTATAATACTAACTATTATATAATTGATAGAATTAGGCGTTACTTTGCGGAGATCCATAATACAAAAGTAATAATAAAATTGCGATTTTGTCGTGGAGTCTATCTCCCGATAATGCTTCGGTTGCGGGGCGAAACGATTGTGGAGTTTGTGGTAGTGAACGTGTGTAGTGCTTGTGTATTGTGGTGGAAGTGGTGGAGGTTTGTGCATGTGTTTTTACGAATCCTGCATGTATCTGGTATGAAAAAACGGATAGTCCACTATACATTTAACACTATATATATTTTCTATTTACTGTATCACGGATTATAGCAAAATAATTTTATTATTACTTTTGTACTAACTATTATATTATAAGTAACCAGTATACCTGTTACCCGTTGCGTTGCCTCGTTGGTCAAAAGTTCTATTGATGTTTGAAGTAAACGGTAAAGCATGTAATTTTGGAGGCTTACATTAAATGGTTTATATTCATGTATTTGCCGTGTGGTAACCGGCTGAGTATAAAAGACCATCCTCATTTCTAACCGAGATATCGTAAAAGGCGACTAGGTAAGTTGACCCGCCGTGTGGTCTCCGGCTGAGTAAAATAGACCACCCTCATTTTTTACCGAGGTGTCGAAAAGGCGACTAAGGTAAGTTGACCCACCGTGTGGTATCCGGTTGAGTAGAATATAATAACCCTCTATAAAGTAATAACCCTCTTTCTTACGGAAGTGCCGTAAAATACGACTAAGGTAAATTCACGTCAGGCAGGCGGCCGATCGTAAAATACGTAGCCGAATCATGTGACAACATGTTTATAACTTATGCCGATCCCACTTAGAGTGGGATAAGGGCAGGGGATAATGATTTATGTATTAGCTGCTATTTCGAACTACTATTAATCAGTTATTCAAACTACGTGCCATGCTTATGGCATTTTCAGTTTTGCAAACTGAAGGATTCTTTCTGTTCCTTATACTTTGATTCTTCTATTCATCTCATGTTCCGATCCATCAATAAGAGTTTTAAAAAATGTATAAGAAGAGGAAGAATTGTTAAAACTTTGTTTAGAACCCTATTCTTTAATTAATATTAATTCTAAATAAAGTAGTAAATATTATAATACGCTACCAGGTTTTTAATGGAACTTTGATATTTTCTCTTTGCAACCCTCGATCAACAAATCGCTGACACGGAAATACATATAATAACTCCCATCAAGTTTAAATTATGTTTCTGATTGAAGTACATACATCTTTTTGATGAAAATAAAATATCCATGGTGGAAGGAACTAAATATCTACACTCGAAAAAGGTCGTCATACAAATTAGAACGCGATTATAATTTATAACTATAATGGGTAAAAAATTATATAAAAACCCTTCGTCGCTGACACAGATTCAAAGTGAATTACTAGATCGCCATTCAAATGTACCACCGCGGGAGTCTATTGTAGTATGGTCCTATTAACTGCTTCAGAAGTTCATAGTATTTTTTGTGGTCAATCAACAGTGACATCTTTTGTTGTATCTCGTACGAGTGGGTCTCTCATTGTGTCATTCGTGACCCCTTCACCAGCCGCGTCCTTTTCAAAGCTCATCGTGTCCGTATTGTAAGTGTATTTTGACACATTGCCTTGTATTGTTTACCTTTTTAGAGGTCGTAAATTATCTTCTTATATTGTACCTCTCGGAAAGCACTGTTTGACGATGATTCACTGATGTGGGATTAACTTGATGTAATGATTTATGTGATTTTGCTTTGTCCAAAATGTTAAGCTAGATTGCTTTTTATATGGATCTCAAATTCTTTATTATTCAGTAAAATCACCGATATAGTAGTAAATATATCTGTAGGATAGTTTTTCTATTTTTCATTTTTTGGTTTTCTTATTTTATATTTAAGATTCCAATTTAAATTTCTAAGTCTCAAATATTTTTTTTTATAGTAAAGTCACCGATTTAGGAAATGTTTATAGATAGCTTATATGTATAAGCATATAACTTGTAGCCGCCGTGTGGTATCCGACTGAGTAGAATAGACCACCCAAATAAATATATCTGAAGGATAGTTTTTAATTTTTTTTTTGGGTTTTGTTCTTTTACATATAAGACTCCGGTTTAGATTTCACCAAGTTGTGTAATGTACCTGACAGTAGTCGCGGCGTCCTTTAGTTCGGAGCGCAACGAACAAGTGTGATAACCAATTGAGAGGAGTGTCGCCGACACAATGGAGTCACACAGTAGCGGGCTTCCGTGTCGCGTCGCGTCCAGCATTAGAAACATATATAATTGTAGACTTGTACTATAGTAGTAGTCTATAGTAGTATTTTTTGTACGATTTTAGGGGACTGCAATATGTATTATATATACATATATATATATATATAAATATATAAGATTTTTATGTTTTTTAGGACCAATACTTTATAATAAAATTAACAAATAATAAACATCTACTGTCAGACCCGGGCAGAGTCAAAAAAGTTACTTAAGAAATACTTGCTAACGCTTGGCTATACCGCTACTGAAGACCTATTGTCAATAAAAAAGTAAACGATCACACTCACTCATGAACACAAACACACGGACACGCACGCACGCACGCTCACACACACGCACGCACATACACACACACACATATACTTACATACGTATTCATATTCTTGATAACATATTAACTTTAAAACAAAATATACATGCTTTTGCTATAATTTTTGTCTACTACTTTCGTTTTGTATTTTTTTTTTACTTTTATGTAATTTGTGATGTTTGGGAAGGTGTCGACACAGATATTCCCCAAGTGCTCACAAACCCTTTTCCTAATTATTTTTGCGATTATTAATTATGTAACTATTGTAAGGAAATTGTATCTGTAACTTACATTTATATAAAAGTAAAAAAAGTAAAGTAACAGCCTGTTAATATCCCACTGCTGGGAATAGGCCTCCTCTTTCCGTTTCTGGAGAGAAGGGTTGGAGCTAAGACCTACCACGCTGCTCCAATGCGGATTGGCAGGTTACACATATCTCCAGAATTCTCTAGTGATATGCAGGTTTCCTCACGATGTTTTCCTTCACCGAAAAGCGTGTGATAAATTGCAATTATGAATTAGACACATGAGTTTTAATAGAAAAACTCATTGGTGCCTGCCCGGGTTTGAACCTATGTTCGTCTCTAGAGAGTCGCACGGTCTCACCACTGGGCTATCACAGCTTACATTTATATAGTATTACATTTATATAGTATTAAATAAATAAAAATATATAGATAGCGAACATTAGATAATCTACACTAATATTATAAATGCGAAAATTTGTCTTTCTATATGTTATGGTTCTACGGTTACTCCGATGGATCAATGATTTCGCATAATTAAAGCTTGTACACCAGGGGGCGTAGAATAGGATAAGGATTCAATAGTAAAATCCCTTTCACACACACGTACACATATGAACACACATTCACTCTTGCTCACAATCACACACACGCTCACACTTATACACATAAATGATGATATATCCAACTAACTATATACATAGTAGGTCAAGTTTAAGTGTTTCGCTTTTATACATTTGTAATTTTTTACATTTTAAGTGTATTTCTCTTGTGATGTTCAAACGTGGGAGCCTGGATGTCAGTCTCTCACACCACTTTTATTTGTACCCTTAAGAATTGCACTATACACTGTCCATTATATTAACCCTCTTTTGACAGATTGACGATTTACATATTTAGTGATGTCCTAAAGATTCTCGTATGCGATACCATTCCGATTATAGTACCTACTATCATTAATCGAATTACGTACCTAAGTAATTCGATTAATGATAACCTACGTAAACTAATAACAGATATAGAAATCAACATTTTGATTTAATATTGCCTTAGTTTTTTGAAAATAAATGTTAATCCGTGTGTATTTATTATAATCATAAAAAATATATTATACATCAACTGGCAACATCAACAGACCTTCCGCTCGGCCGCCATTTTGACGTGATCTGTCACTCTCAACGAAACGCCCGTGATAGTCACACGCATTTACGTTCGCTGAGTGTTCTCTCGCATCTGTTACACCTTGAGTTAAGTAGCTTTATTCCTCGGAAAAACTTTTGTGAAACTTATATTAATTGATCGTGAAAATGCCGAAAGGACGTGTGTTGAAAGCACAATCGAGACAGTTAGTGTTAAAACTTCATGAGTATTTTGAGCAAGAAAATCAAAATGGCGGACCTCTTATACCTATCACGCAAGTCCGAAACCGTGTTGCAGCCGCGTTGGGGATCAGTCTATCAACTGTGACTAAAATCACTACTGATGCCTACGGCAGGAGCGGCTTGGAGCAAAACAAACCATCTACACCAAAAAGAAAGCGCCGGGCTCATAAGGTGACAGCTGTTGATGACTTTGACGCTGACGCTATTCGTCGTCATGTATATGATTACTACTTGAGAAAAGAAATTCCAACTTTGAGAAAACTTATTGTTTCTTTGAAAAGAAGTGGTCTATTTCATGGTGAAAAATCTTCTTTGGTCAAAGTTTTGAACACAATTGGCTTTTCATATAAAAAGTTAAATAAAAGAAAATTATTAATGGAACGCACAGATATAGCTATAGCACGTTGTGATTTTTTAAGAGAGGCAAAGAAAATACAAGATTGGGCAAATATTGTTTTCACGGATGAAACATGGCTCAACGCTAACCACACACTATCTCGTTTCTGGACTGATGATACTGCTGATTCCACTTCCTCAGTACCAATGGGAAAAGGTGAGCGCCTAATCATTTGCCATGCAGGTACAGCAAAAGGATTTGTACAAGACGCACTGTTGGCATTTAAATCGAAGAAATCAAATGACTACCACGAAGAGATGAATGCAAATGTGTATGAAGAGTGGTTCAAAAAAATGCTCATTTCATTGGAAGAACTATCAATAATTTTTATTGATAATGCGCCCTACCACTCCCGTCAAATTGACAAAATGCCAACACAGGCTAATAAAAAGCATGAAATAATTAATTGGCTTCGGGACAATGGAGAAAATGTGGACGACTCAATGTTAAAAGTTGAATTAATAAAAATATTAAAAACCAAAAAGAGAGCAAAACGCTATGTAATCAATGAAATGGCAGCAGAATATGGCCATACTGTTCTTCGGATTCCTCCATACCACTGCCAGTACAACGCAATAGAATTTATATGGGCACAAGTAAAAGGGCATGCTGCGAGATGCAATACAAGCCCCCCATTCACAGCGAATAAAATGTTGCAATTGCTAAAAAATGCTTGCACCCACGTAACGGCCGAGAACTGGGCAAGTGTGGTGGAAAGAACTAAAAGAGTAATATTCTCTGATTGGGAACGTGATATTGCGTTTGATAATATATTATCTACACAAGAGCTAATAATAACTGCTACTGAAGACTCCTCATCGGAGGAGTCTAGTGTTGATTATCATTCCGACGACTCGTGCTAATAAAATAAATTAAAATATCCTGATTGTTTTATTTGTATTCATGTATTAACTAAGAAGAAAGTAAAACTTTATATAATGTTATTAAATGTCTTTTAATACTCGTAACATCGATTTCTACCGATTATTTTTAATCTGTCGCATAATCGTAGTAACCATTATGTGTGACATCACTAAGTGGGCGGTACCCATCCATAAAGTACAAATATTATTTGTATGATATTTGTACGTAAGCAATACAAAACTTAATGAGCGTGAGCTGTCAAAAGACTGATAATATGATGGACGCAGTATATGACAATTGTTAATTGTGTGAAGAGGATAAATGAATCTTTATTATTATTATTATAAAATAACACCCGTTTATCTTTCGGAAAAGGGAGAACCCACATTTTGCACTTACACGATTAACTTGGCACGCGAGTAGCGCTAGTTTTTTATATAATTAAAAACGGAATATATTTTTTTAACTTAAGCAGACTAATGTCTGAATTATAAATTGTGGTTGGATCATAGACTCATAAGTAGCACGTGAATTAACCAACTAGTACTGTCGAGGGTTCGAAAGCCTAGTTTTTTTTAAACTTGCATTTGTGTTGTGATCCTTGCGCATCCTTAGATAATTCCTTGTGAATGGGACCGAAAAATTCGTACTGGAATCAAAACTTGGTTCCTAATTCTTCACTCGAAACTGAGAGGAGGCTTTTGCCAAATAACTGGATATTTACAGAAGTCTACTTTACTTTCATATACTCTATGGTCTTTCGCATTGTTCTTTCACCATTATAATTTGTGACGAGATGCACATAAGCTACGGTAAACAATTAGCATAAATTACAAAGCTCCGCTCTTTGAAATAGACCGACTTAAAATGGTTTTGAACTGTTTATTCATGTTTAAAATGTTCGTTTCATTCGGTATCCCAGATATTATGTTGATAGATAAATTTTACATTATTGTAAAATTAGTCATTTAATTAGTCATTACATTACATAACTCAAACTCAAACTTTTCAGAACTCAAAATTTTTTTTATTATTTTATTTAAATTTTATCATTTTATCTATGGAATAATTGAATATGGCTACTAACTGGAATATGGCTAATTAACTTCACAAACGTGTATTTTGTTAACTGTTTCACACGTTTAAATGTTTTTAAAAGTAATGTAATTAAGCCTTATGTGTGATAAATGCAAGACAATTGCATCTGTGTGCTGATATTGATAAAATCGTCATATCAATTTGCTATTGGATGTCCATTGATCTCAATTGGCAATTTTTTGATTCCGTTGTTGTAATATTTATTGAGTTTTGATTTTTAAATATCCTAATAATGAACACTCTCTGGATGACCTGTCTGTGAGAGGAAGAAGCATATGCGTATATAGGTATAGTACCCGACATTAAATAATGCACATCGATGTTCAGAACGAAACAACCGGCCAGTTCGGTTTCGTAGAGCGCAGTCACTGTCACACACGGGTTCGTCAGTCTGTGCGACAGAGACAATGCTCTATGAAGCAGAATCTAGCTGATTACTCTCTCTAAGCCTCGATGTGCATTATTTATTGCCGGGTACTATATATCTTCTTGTCGTCCTATCGAATCACTACGGAGAGGCACAAGTTTCTATAATAAATAATTTTCTAGTAGCTTGGGAGCCAGGGACATTATTATTGTACATGTGCATTGTTGTAAAATAAAATATTTAAATGCATAAATAAAACTGATATTTACAATTCCATATACGGGAATTAATACACCATCTGAGAATCGGATTCCCTTAATCATGTGCATCCTACCTGACCAATCACATAAGAATAACGTGCTAGTTTTAAATTCCAGTCTTGGAAAGAGAGGGGGGCCTTTCCCCGGTAAAAAGCCGTAGCTTTACCTTCACTTCTTTTTAATCGAAAAAGAAGACTCAAGTTTACACTTCTTTTGTGGACCGCGTAACGTTAACGAAATTCTCCGCAATATTTACCGCATTTTAGGTAGACGATGTAATATGAAATAATCGATTAGCACTCGCCAGTCACGTTGGCTTCACGTTTTATATACCAGGACCCCAATGCTTACTCATTGGTGAGTTTCCCCTCCGCAATTAGCGTTTTATTGCTGTTCCGATTGGTCTGCTATATATATAACTTATGAACATATTTAATGTTAAATAGTAAATAGATTTTATTTATATGATGGTCATGACATTTAATTGTTAGCTAATACATATGATTGTATTAGTTAGATAACACAAAGTTAATTAGTTTTCTCTGAAAAACAGTGACAGTGGTTTTTCCTTTATAACCTACGGGGATGTTGAGTTATCATCTTATCTCGAGTAATAATTGGTATTGGTAAAAGCAGAATTTTATTCTTGTCAAAAACCATTTTATCTCATTTTAATTATATGCTATCGTATCATATATATCATATCATATCATATAATGCTATCATATCATATCATATAATAATATGCAAAGAATCATCATTCATCATCATTCTCCTGCCCTTATCCCACTCTAAGTGGGGTCGGCACAACATGTTAAAAACATGCTGTCATATGATTTGGCTACGTATTTTGCGAACGGCCGCCTGCCTGACGTCAACTTACCTTAGTCGCCTTATACGACACCTCGGTAAGAAATGAGGGTGGTCTATTCTATTCTGCCGGATACCACACGGCACTTACCTTAGTCGCCTCTTACGACACCTCGGTTAGAAAGGAGGGTGATCTATTCTATTCTGCCGGATACCACGCGGCTAGTTTTATGGCAAAGAATATAATTAATTAAAGTTTATTGTGAAAAGGTGAAGAATAAAAGTAAATAATTATGATATCTAGTTTGAAATTTAATTCTAATTGACTTCTTCAGCAACATGGTCTGATGACAACGTGCGATTCTATAACTACAAGAGATAAGTGTTAGGAAAATAATAACACACCTATGATCATGTCTCTAGTTTACTTCATTGTTTTAAAGTTTTCTTACTGATTCACGTACCTACGCACAGTATAAATCAATCAACAAGTTTCTTGGGACCGCTGAGTTTCGGTAAAGGTGTTGCGTCTCCGTTATTTAAATTCGTATGTAGTTGCTTTTTTTCATACCTACAAGAACTTTCTTAGAGTAAATCTTATCAATCTTACTATTTTAGTTGAATATATTGTTTTTTTCATTTTAACATATTTTTTAATCAGTTATTAATTATTGTTATAATAATAATTAATTATTGAGTAACAGACGAGAGAACACAGAGAATTAGACACATTAATACATTACTAATTAATTATTATTATAATAACAATAATTAAATGTTTATTAATGTGACTGTGTGTGTGTCTTTGTGTTGTCGTAGATTAACTCGTACAGGCACTAATCAGTAATCACCGGTAACTGTAAGTTTTACTTTGATCTCCATCGTGTCTTCTCCATTCTACGCGGAATATATCGCGCCCTCAAAGCACATATCGAGGATATAAACATAAAAGAAGAAGATAATAATTAATTTTTAATAATTAATTAATTAATTATTATAATACATAATCAGTAATGTCTAAATTTTATGTTATGTACACGCCTTCTGAAAAGTGACCTATTTCTAATAAATATTATGTGAATCATAATTTTTTATATACCTACATCACAATCATATCGGCATTTTCCTACTAATCATTTAATTATACTGTTTACTACAAACCGTTGTCTAAAATAAATTAAAATATACTATTAGTCATTATCATACTTATGTCATTATATATACTTAAAAGTAATAATAGAACAATTTTTATTAATGTAAATCTGAATATTTTAACGATCGTTGGTACATTGTGATGGCGTATTAAACTAATTAAAAACAAATTAAACAGTCCGTTACATTTAGTTATTATTAACTTAGAAGTGAAGCAATTTTCACAACGCATTATAAAACAATAGAAGGTGGCAGTTGCTTTGTTTGTCGTTATCTTGATCACAAATAAATACCATTCTTTCAAACGCCAAAAAACGTTATACGAAATTATAAATTCAAATGTTTTTAATGAGCTAAGTTCCAGTTATATATTGAGATAGCTTGCAATGTTAACTTTTTTACTTTTTTGGGTCTTAATAACCCGTCTGCCAAAGGCGATTATTGAATAAATAGCTTGTTTACGTGTTCGATTCCTGATTATTAAATAATTATTTTTTAATGTTGGTAGCCTATAATACAGATGTCTAATTGTTAGATCAAGTTTGAAAGTTATATAATATCATCATCCTCCTGCCTTTATCCCGATGTAAGTGGGGTCGGCACACCATGTTACAAACATGTTGCCATATGATTTGGATACGTATTTTACAACCGGCCGCCTGCCTGACGTCAACTTACTTTAGTCATATTTTACGACCCCCCGGTAAGAAATGAGGGTGGTCTATTCTACTCAGGCGGATACCACACGGCACTTTAAAAGATATATAATAATAATAACTTTATTTAGCCAAAACATACAGAATATATATAAAAATAATAGATAAAAAGAAATTATTAAATAGCAAAATTTTAATTAAACATTTTAGTGCTTAGATACTTACTGAGATCACTTGTGCGATAGATAAAGAAAGATGTATAAAAAATAATTTATGGTTAATTTGAGATTGTGGCAAGATGCGTATTATATTTTCATTTTATTTGTTTGTAAAATTTAGGTTGTATTTTTATAATGATAACAAAGCTAAACAAATAATGAAAATTCGACTATTATGTCAGCATATATTTATGTCAATCTTGCATTGCTGGCACACCTTTCTCTCATGCTGAAATTTACAGATTCCGATTTGGTAAGGGTTCTTCTTTGACGTTATAACAACTCATAATATGTTACATGAGCGGTTTAAACGTACCGGTTGAAAAAATATCCTTAGCTTGACGTTATAATCATCAAACTATTTATCTGAAGTACAGAGTCGGTTTAAATCTTTGATGCTTCAAAATAAAAATGCTTAAATAAGTAAACTTATTTGTATTTCAATTTATATTTTTTATTTTATATTAATTGTATTTAAGCAGCCGAAACTTAATTTATTATTATCAAGTGAAATTCGTGGACCTGTTGTATCCAGCTCGACGCAGATGCTTAGAGCGTTTAAAGATAACAGCCGGAATCCATTCCAAATTCTTGAAATTCAGATGAAGTCACGTCTATATACTAGTTCCGTACCGTATCACTGAACATATCTGATAGGTATATCAGATATGTTCAGTGATCGTTACGGGCGCTGTTCTGACGATACTCGTTTGATGACCTTTTAATTGCTCCTACGTAAACATTCCGCCCTTACGTTCCGTGTCATGCATTTTATTCCGATGTTATTATCGCTGATAACTTTAAGTATGAATATATTATTTTGCCCCGTCACGCTGTGTGGTTAAACATTTTTAGTTAGTGATTATAATAAATTTCATTGGAAGGAAGGAGGTGTAAAAAATATATACAGCAGACAAAGTATAAATATAGCGCCATTAAGTCGCGGTTGAAAAGGAAGAACAAATTGTCTATATTTAAAAAGGATGTTATTATAATTCTAATCCTTTGATTAATTTGCTCGTACTTGTAATTATGCCAAACTTCTGCTTATGTTGTTTGCGAAATTGCTTGATAATATAATTTTGCGAAACTACTTGATAGATAATAACGACAAAAATCGCAATCATTTCGATTTTAGTCGTGGAGCGTGGAGCTTGGGGTGCGTGTGTAAGGTGCGTAAATTTTGCCTGCCTCATACACATTAGCTTTGCATGCATTCGCTTAACCCGTGCGGATTATAGCAAGATAGTTCTGTTATAGTGCTTCTAATATGGAATTCCGCAAAGTAACGCCTGCTTCTATAAATCGTCTGTCAATCTAGGCGTTACGGTTTTCAATATGAGATCATTTCGTCATTGTTTACTTAAACTAAAATGCATGCAGAACTTATCGAATTGATTATTAATTAATTAATTAATTCTGGTTCTCCAACAGAACTCCTCACGTTTCAACTCATTTTCACGTTTCACTCCTCACGTTTCAACTCACGTTTCAAATTTATTAACAAAGATATACTCAAAGCATAGCTAGAGACTAAACGTGTGCCCGTCTATTTCTTTATAATTATTGACTCTGACTAAAGTAGTCAAAAATTAAAAATAATTAAAATCTTCACTATCGAGGAAGCCACTTATCTCTCCAGCATGTCGAGAAAAAGACCCCTAACGTTTTAAAATTCAAAGTGCCAGCCATCAAAATATGGCAAGGTGTTTCTTTGAATATGATTAGCAGCTTGTCAAAAGTAAGTTAGGGGGCTGCGTATTTAAATATAAAGGGTTAAACAGATATTTTCATAAATAATGAATAGCTCCTTTTTGCTTTCACTCAAGAAATATAAAATTTATTTCCACTGTTAAGGTTGTTTTGTTCAATTTAATGTTAAAGTGTTAAAAGTTAATATAATTTCGCCAATTAATTTTGTAATTTGTTTTACTCTGTACTCTTCATGTAATGTTGTTATTAATTGAATATTCAATTGACTTTTCGTGTTGTTTATAGTACGGATAACTTTGTATAACGTAATACTAAAAAAAGGAAGCATAACATTACATTCTGCAATAAATATTTTGTATCTATTGTAGGATATGAAATAAGAAAATGTAAAGTCAAATTTTGCAAAGTCAAAATTAATGGTATTAGAATTTACAATATATAGGCTCTCTTAAATCTCTTTGTCCTCATTATCTAGTTTTTCGAAACTTCATAAGGTGAAAAGCCAAAGATGTCCCACAGGTACTGCGGCCCCGGCGATGCATCTACACTCGCCCGTTCGGTGATGGTATCAAAGCATTAGTAAATTCGAAAAAAATGTAATACGAGATTCATTTATAAGATCGTATGGCATGGAAATTCCTCGAAGAGATATATTTCTTAAAATGGACCTCCATCAAATGAAAATAATCTGAAGTCCATAAAGTTCGTAAGTTTTGATCTGTACTTATATGTTTATATATAAATATATACATACATTTTTTATAAGTAATCTTATAGGACGAATTATAAGTTGATCTTTGAAATGATTTTTTAAAAAATTAAGAAGTATTCTCATACTTCTTTCAGTTTAGTAACATAGTTTTTGATTATTTAATTTTACTCGTGTTAATTCCGTTACTCTAGTCAAATTTAATTAATTAAATATCGTTATCTTTTTACGCGTCACCAATTACTTCGCTCTATCTTATGATCAAACTAATTAATACCTTAAACGTTTATTTATACAACCTCGTGTACATATTCGAGTCATTAAGTGTTTTTAGTGATGAAAGGAATATCTAAGTGGTATCAATAATATGTAGATCGCCGATACGCTACCCTCCGCTAAACTACAAATGTCTGCATATACAAGGGGGTGCTAAATCGTCCGACCAACAAATTAACATATCGCATTGTACATCGCTTTCAATAATTTCTTGTCTTTATTAAAATGTTAAGTATTTTATATGCGATAACTCTATTTCAGATTCAATGATAGATTACAGAAGAGGTATAATAAAAAACCGTGAAGTTTAATACCATATTTAACCGTTGCTAAGCAAATGAGCTGTGAGATTTGGTCTCACCGCTGGGCTACCAGCGGTGAGACCGTGCGACTCTTCCAAGGGGGTCACGAGTTCAAACCCGGGCAGGCACCAATGAGTTTTTCTATTAAATCTTCACTCTACAATTAGCATTATCTATTTTTTCTATTTGCTTTATCGTGCATTATAGCAAATAATTTTATTATATATTTCCACAAAGTAACGCCTAATTCTATAAATCACCTGAAAGGGATCTCTTCCAGTCAACTTTTGAGTAATAGAAGGAAAAAGACAAGAAGCAAAATACGATACGATAAAGAAAAACTATGTACCTAAATATATTTATAAAGAATATTTGCACTCGAGATTACACAAAAGATAAAAAAAAATTAATGGAGGTTCCAAGTTCGATTCTCAATATGAGATGCAGTTTAAATTACATCTACATTAAAGTGTCTAGTGGTGGAATTAGCATTGTTTATCACAGTTACCACATACCGACAAAACAGTAGCCATAATCGATTGAGTGCTCCCAAAGCTGAAAGACAATGGACGGTGACAAATGAAAAGGTCTTGCAGCGTATAGCATGCCAGCGCTAACTTTGGAATAGCCTGAACAATAAGAAAATTGCATTTCTTGGGCAAGTGCACGAACAGTATGGATTGCTGCAACTAATAATTGGGCACAGTTGTAGGCAAAAGACGCATCGGCCATAAGAGGAAGTCATGGTTGTGTAATATACTGGAGACGCGATGCTGCCCAACTTTTGAGCCTCTCGAGTAACAGAAAAGGATATCAAGCACTGACGGCTACCTTCGCTAGTAGGAGATGCACCACAAGACGAAGAAAGCTATGGTAAAGCCCGCAAACCTACATATTTGCCTGCATATTATGCTCGGTAAAATATATCAACCAAATCAAAATGGCGGTGTAACATTGCTTGGCAAATTACCAGATACAAATAATATCATATGTCACGTATGACACTACTAACCCTTCTCGCTTATGTGTTATTATACTTAGGTATAATACATATAATACTTAGGTATAAGGACTTAGGTCCTTAGTTATTATACTTAGAATAGCAGAGCCCTAGACATGCCTCTAAGTGATCATAATAATATGAATAAGGGAAGATGTATGCTTCATCTTTGTCTAATCGTAAGTAAAAAAAGAGACTGATAGACCAGCCTCATTTTCTGTCTCTTTATTACTCTCAATGTAATATGTTACATTTCTAGTAATATGGTACATTTTAGGCTGACTTACTCTAAGTATAATAACTATGTCAGAAATACTGCGCTTTTCCGATATATTCGCAATTTTTAATGTCTTCATCGATTTCTTGTTTAATATGTTGTTTCTGTCAAGTATTTTTTTTCATTTATTTGTTTAGAAATCATTTTTAATTTATACAGATACACGCAATATAATTTTCAGTGTTCGTGCTAACATTTGATTGCTATGGGACAATTAATTGTGCGAAGTGCACATTGTTGTACCACGGCGACACCATGAGCCTATAATTGTCACGTGTCATGTTCGCTACGTGATCCATGCAACAGATATTGCTTTGACTAGATATCTTTTACCCTGTTGTAAGAATAATAGAAACGTGTCTGTAGAGTGTTAATTAAGCGCGACAACAATATCAGTTCACGACAACAAATATTACGTTAAAACGAAATTGGCATTTAATTTGTTTTATTGTTGATAATATATGGATGCATTACAACCTAGAAGTCTTTTTATATAATAAGTTTAGTATAAAAGTATATAATTTCATGATTTATATTGAATTAGGCAAAATTCATAACTGGTGAAAACACTCAATGTGAAGTCATATAGATATTATTGTCAATCGCTTCTTTGATCTGATCTGCTCGTACGACGTAATTCGTAGAATGTGACCACTTAAGCTTTGTTGGTATTTCATGTCGTCGGCCTTTTATATTCATATCCCTTATGAAGAAAGATTTGATTTCATATATAGGAACGTAGTTAGCGTACAAATTTTACATCCATACAGCAAAACGAATTCTGGGGCTTTCAGGCACTGAGACATATCGTGTTTTATAATAACGCTAACTCTTTATTCGTTTGGAGCTCAAAACGTATTGACTGCAGAAAAGGTGAAGCTGGCTCAGAGGAATTAGTCAAGATAACGAAATTACCAGCTACGCTATGCTACGATATTCAAACGAAAAACTTATATCTGACTTTACGTATATCTACTTTTGCATAGAAAATTAAAATAAGAAAGCCACATTTGAAGGCCGACGGTGTTCACTCAATATTTAAGGCGATCGAATATAGATAAAGCACGCACACAAGACAAAAAATATATATGAAATTTTATATATATATGGCTATACGTATGGATTCGCCCTCGTCACTGGTATGCAAATGTAGGGCGACATTCGGATACAAAAAGCTCGGGCGCGGTGGCAGCGAGTAAATCAATCGATCAACGCCGGATACGCGGGCTGGAATACGTCTTCATTGTGTTCATTAGCGTTGGAGCAGCGACCACACCTGCCTCCGACTATGTCCGGCATTTCACTGGGGACATGTATACCTAAATCCTTCTTTTGTTTAGCCGTTTATTCAGTCGCGACCACTTTCACTTAATTCAATATTGAAGGAATAATTTTTTTCTTTCTCTAAGTAAAGATGTTTCTGTGACAACATTGAAGTTGGTTCTATGCATATGTGTTACTATTGGTATTCGGTCGCACTTAACTTATCTTAAGCGTTTAAATACCCACAAAAATGCTATATGTGTTTCTAGCTATATCCGATGGAGAAACGGTAATTTTTATTTCCTATAGATTATACAGCGGAGTGACAACCAGACAGACAGACAGACTTCCGAATGAATAAAGGGATTACGGGTTCAAACACCGGACAGACTCCGATGAGTTTTTTTTTATAACACTTATGTACCTTATTGATATTTGCTAATTTATCACACGCTTTTCGGCGACGGAAAACATCCTGAGGAAACCTGAATATCTTAAGAGAATTTTGAGAATTACCAATGGGCATCGGAGCAGCGTGATGGGTTTGAGATCTAAATTTTCTCTCCAAAAAGGAGACCGCAGGTCTATGCTAGCAGTGAGGTAGTAACAGGCTATATATTGCAAAGTAATACCTAATTATTATCCAACAGCTGGGCTAAGATCTCCTTTTTGTTAGAAAGGGGGATTGATTTTTTACCTACTATGTTGCTCCATTGCCTATAAGAATGTTGCTCTTGCCGTCTGAAGAATCAGCAAGAAATTCGGTGGTAAATTTTTTGAACATTTTAAATTTTAAATAAAATTACATTTGCTGAAAAGCTGAAAGGATTTTTCTATACGAGCATTTTATCATTCAAATTAAATTCAATAAAAGTCCTATATAAGCATTTCAGAATAGAAATATTTAACTTAACTATTGAGTGTATCTATTATCGTAATTTATTACGTATCACTCGGCCACAATTAGAAGGATACGCATTCACTTAATTCCGTTTCACGCTTTGAAAAAAAGCGTTTAAGCGACTTTTGAAATGTGATGCTATCGGATTGGGACCGTTACAGTCATTATGCTATTAAATACCCTAATTACAGATCAAACGTCGCAACCACAAAGCGTTTATCTCGCAACGTTTCGACTTTTGTGTCGTATTCACGTGAGAGCGGTAGTTTAGTGGTTTTGTAAATTACTATAGGATCCGCTTAATGTCTTGTAATCAAATTATATTTTTTAAGCTATTGATTAAGCGTAAAATTTGTGAACCTCTCTCGGAACGATACTTTGATGTTTGTGTTTTCCATATATTTCGTTTTTACATTTTTCATTAATTGATTCTAGAATCTATTATCTTATCTTAGTTATCTACAGTAAAACGCCTTGTGGTATCCGGCAGAATAGAATAGACCACCCTCCTTTCTTACCGAGGTCTCGTAAGAGGCGACTAAGGTAAGTGCCGTGTGGTATCCGGCTGCATAGAATAGACCACCCTCATTTTTTACCGAGGTGTTGTAAGAGGCGACTAAGGTAAGTTGACGTCAGGCAGGCGGCCGGTCGTAAAATATGTAGCCAATCAATCAACCACTTAGAGTGGGATAAGGGTAGGAGAATGAGTTATCTACAGTAAAATTATAACTCCGGAAGTCTGCCTATCTGTCTGTTACGTTTTCGCAACTAATCTTATTGACCAATAATGGTAAAATTTGCTACAATTGACGCCATGTATAAAGCTAATATACAGAATTTCCATTTTTCCGTTTGGAAGAGGACATTTAAACACGTACAGAATTGCAAGAAGTTCAACACTTAAGCTAAACAAACTTAGTCAAACAGACAATATATTCGTTTGAAAATTGGCGAACCTCTTTGAACCGATGTACATGTGGCATAAAATATGCCAAATAAAATTGTGCCAATTACAAAGGAGAAAGTGAGGAATATACCTTTTGCACACTTTTCATTCATGGAAGTGTCGAAAGCAGATTGATAATCCAACTTTTTTACTTTACTAATGTTCATATCATTTAGTTCATATATTTTTTATTTTGCATTGCAAATTTGTACGCGAAATAAAATCCAATAGTGACACAAAAGTGTTAACAAAAATATTTTCCTAAAATCTACAATACTATAAATAGAAAATACTAGCTATATCTAGCATTATATATATTTGCTATTTACTTTATCGTAGATTATAGCAAAATAATTTTATTAGTAGATATTTTTCTCGTATGGATCCTCGCAAAGTAATGCCTAATTATATAAATTATCCAATATTAACAGTCAGATTTGTTGACCCTACCCTTGGGCGTTTGCTAATTAAATACAAAAAAGCCGTAAAGCCTTGAACCAGTTAGTACCAGAAGTACTCTTTATTTACAATCATTTCAAGTGCCTTTCATCGTTGAATCAGTTAAAAAGATCTGTTCTTTCTTTTAAGTGTAAAGCCACAAAACCACACACACTTCCGTAGTTTTGTTGTGATTTTCATTGTCGTTCATATGCTGAGGGGACCGTAAATACTTATCATCAACAATTCTTCATTGTTACAGGCTTCCCGTTTTAATATGTATTGATACAATTTCTATAATATTCCCAAAGAGTGTTTTTGAAACGGAAAGAAACTTTTATTCTTTATATTTTGCTTTAAACCAAAGTATAGTACCCGGCATTAAATAATGCACGTCAACGAAACAGCCGGCAAGTTCGGTTTAGTAGAGCGCTGTCACTGTCACACACGGGTTCGTCAGTCTGTGCGACCGAGACGATGCTCTATGAAGCAGAATCTAGCCGATTTCTCTCTCTAAGCCTCGATGTGCATTATTTATTGCCGGGTACTATACACACTGTGACTGGTCGTGCCTCTTCGTTCCGTATAGTAATCTTGTTATATTAATTCTGTTCGTATGTTTTGTAATTCATAAAAAAATATATGATAAAAGTAACGGCCTGTTACCATCCCACTTCTGTGCATAGTCACATTAGTTTTAACAGAAAATTTCATGTCTACCCGGGTTTGAACCCGTGACGCCTTGAAAGAGTCGCACGGTCTCTAAATAAATAAAGTAAGGGAGGTGCAGGCAACTTATCATAGGATTTTTTTTAAATAGTTTACAAGTTTCTGTTACAAGTTATTAACGGCTTTGTTATCATCGATATCATTCTGTGGTTGAATAAACATAGCAGGATTTGATAGAATCGCAAAGTCATTTCCATGTTTCAAAGGTCAAGGACTTTGTATGTCAATTATGGTTACTATTATTTAAATACATAAACAACAATAATAAACTTATTTAAGGTACATCCGTAGGTTTTTTTGTAATATTTATTACGCGAATATGGTAAAGAAACATGTATATAAACCATTATCCGTTTCCTCCAAATGGTCTTCGAAATTAACGGTTTTATAAATGGTTATATATCTATTTAGCTTTGTTCAAGCAAATTATACAGAGCGTACTAAAATAAATGCGAATAAAGTTTTATCGAGTACGTGTAATTTAATGGTACATGTATATGCCTTAAGTCTAAGGACTGGCGTCTCAGCCATAAACGTAGTCAACCGTCCATTTTCCCGCTATCGCACTACAGGCAGTGAACACGCAGCTCCTACAATCTCCTTACATTCTAATGATGTAACGTTATACATTCTAAATTGAAAATGAACTTTATTAATATCAGGTTAGAGTTGAAAATAGTAGTAGCTTAATGTAAGTCATATGCGGGTTTTTGTTGTAAGAAGTCTATTAGCATAACGACTAGCGCGCACCTTAATGCAATATGCTTGGTCACGCTGCCCCCCGAAGTTGGTCGCAATTTTCACGAGGCATTTCGTGAAAAGTGGAGTGAGAAATACGGTACACGTTTTGTTTATCTCTACGGTCTCGGGTCGTCCTTATTATCCTACATTGCCACAACAAGGCGATCTAACTATTACTTGCTTGAACCTAGTTAGTATTAGCGTCGTGTTAGATGTTTCTGTATTAATTTTGTATATATCGGGTGTAGTAGGAAATATTCTTATGCAAATTATCCCATCTGTCATTTAGAAATAGAGATGATTACGATTGCCGTATTACCTACTAGCTGTGCCAGCGGCTTTGCCCGCGTGGAAATTTGCGTGTCACAATTTTTTATAGAATTCAAATTTTAAACATAAAAGTAGTTATTGTGAGTTAACCATAAGAGAAAGAGACATGGTATCGCGGACTTTTTTGTATTATTTTTATAGATCTACACTTCTCTAGTATATTACTTTAGCATATCTCTGCTGGTTTACGCAGCGCACGCGACTAAAGTTCCCAGTAAGCAAGTTTTTTAACATATGCGCGATCTCTTCAACTCAATAAACATAATACCGACATGTACTATTTACGTAAACCATCCGGAAGTATGGTATGGAAGTATGGTAACAACTGTGATAGCCTAGCGGTGTGACCGTGCTACTCTTTCAAGGGGAACACGAGTTCAAATCCGGGCAGGCACCAATGAGTTTTTCTATTAAAAATCATGTGTCTAATTGATAATTGCAATTTATCACACGCTTTTCGGTGAAGGAAAACATCGTGAGGAAACCTGCATATCTCTAGAGTATTCTAGGGATATGTGTAACCTACCAATCCGCATTGGAGCAGCGTGGTAGGTCTTAGCTCCAATCCTTCTCTCCAAAAACGGAGAGAGGAGGCCTTAGCCCAGCAGTGGGCATAGTAACAGGCTGTTACTTTTTACTTTATCCGGAAGTATTGCACTATCTTTTGCTGAAAATCGTACAAAAATCCGTTCAGTAGATTTTGAGAAAATCGATTACATACAGACAGACAACTTTTATGGACTTCGTTTTATAATAAGTTAGATTGCTATCAAGTTGTTACGATAGAGATAAAATATAACCAGAACTTTTTTATGTTTACTCACGAAAGAAAAGTCTTGCCGGCTCGAACATTAAGAGATTGTTAGACCTTTATTGGGAACATAAAACTTTTAAAGTTTTATAGGTCCCTATTAACATTAATTTGGTTTGATTAATTTTAGAGTCTGTCTTTACATCGTTTGAAATGGATCTCATATTTGAGATGATACGCGAATTTTCTAGAGGATATCGCCCCATCCGAAGAACAAAGTTATGTTGTATGTAACTTTATTGATCGGATAAGGCGATATAATATGTTAAGTGGTAATAAACATATACGATTAAAAATTGCAAAGGAAGTTTATAGTTAAAAAATATTGTGATCGTATATAGAAAACTTTATAGGCAGTAGACTCCACTACAAAATCGCAAAGCAAAGGAGTCTATCTCCTGATGATGCTTCGGTTGCGGGGCGAAACGATTGTTGAGTTTGTGATAGTGAACCTGTGTAGTGCTTGTGTATTGTGGTGGCACTGGTGGAGGTTTGTGCATGTGTTTTTACGAATCCTGCACGTATCGGGTATGAAAAAAAAACGGATAGTCCACTATACATTTAACATTATATTTTCTATTTACTGTATCACGGATTATATCAAAATAATTTTATTATTACTTTTATGTTATGGATCTCTGCAAAGTAACGCCTTATTCTATAAATTAATTAAATAGCTTAGAATATTTATAATACCCGTTAAGACGATGTTCAAAACTAAGACCAATTTTGTTTCTAGATTTTAATATACCTTAATTCGTAATTGGGGAAACAGAATTCATTCTCGGTACTTTTGAACGATTTGATGTGTTTCAAAAATAAAAACTGCACCATTGAAGTTTTTAAGGGGTCAATGTAATGGTAAATGTTAAAATATAGGGTACATGAAGGAAAAAATGACTTTTTTATAAAGTTATAAGACAGCCCGGTATAAATGCACTAATTGTACTAAAATTTCATAAATATTGGTCCAACGGGTTAGCCGTGAAATCGTAATAGATAGACAGGCAGACTTGATTGACTTGACAGACTCGTATTTGTATATAATTGTGGATTATGGATATGATAGCCCGGTATGGAAGATTAAAACTTAATATATATTTTTTAATATTTCTCAGGTGAATTAAGTGTTGAAGCATAACGGAAAGATACATTTTCGTATTTATAATATTCCTATATCTTCCTGCCCCTATCCCACTCTAAGTGGGGTTGGCACAACATGTTACAAACATGTTGTTACATTATTTGGTTACGTATTTTACGACCGGCCGCCTGACGCCAACTTACCATTGTCGCCATAGTTACCATAGTTTACGGCACCTTGGTAAGGAATGAGGGTGGCCTATTCTACGCAGCCGGATACCACACAGCACTTACCTTAGTCGCCTCTTACGACACCTCGGTAAAAAGGAGGGTGGTCTATTCTATTCTGCCGGATACCACACGCCTGTATTATATATAATATTTCTATGGATGGAAAATATAAATTTATAAATTTGCTTCTCCTTAACAAAATAAAGATCGACTTCGAAATATATACGCGTACACCGCGCCACCCCACGACTTACGGTACTTACTCGTATATTAAGTTCGTGTCGCGCCGACAAAACTAGCTTTTCACGTAAATCCAATTTGTGCGGCTCCTCCGAAAGGGCGATTCGTGGCTGGCTGTAATTATTCACGTGTTATGACATCTCATTAGCATATAATCGCCGAAGCGGAGGTGAGGCAGTCCTCAATGCGTGAGGCAACGGCAGCGTAGGCCATTCACACGAACGAAGCTAATCTTGATCGAAGTCCGCCTATGAAAAGCGACCGCTAATTAAAAAATAAACTACCCAAGATGCGTTTGAATATTCACGAGGTGGCCGGAAGAGATTTACTGGCTACGTTGTGAAATGTGGATCTGAGTAATTAGCGATATGTATATCAGGAATTGTCTTTATTATTTCAATCTCGGTGTATTGTCAGTGCAAATAATCGAACAACATGTCAATCTGTTTGTGTCCCTGAGTTTTTCTACAAAACTATATAACGTTTTTGATAATTTACGACAGTTAAATATTAACTATCTGATTTTATAATTAATGCTGAGAGACCGGCCATACTCATGTCTTATTTTATCGGATGAGCCCGACTAGTTCCCGCCGCGATAACGCCGCGTAAAGTGCTCATGAATAAGAGCCCCGTATGGGCTTGAAACTAATCGGGCTCATTAAAACTCATTTGTCTAATTGATAATTGCAATTTATCACACGCTTTTCGATGAAAGGAAAACATCGTAAGGAAACCTGCATATCTCCAGAGAATTCTGGACATATGTGTTACTTACCAATCTGCATTGGAGCAGCGTGGTAGGTCTTAGCTCCAACCCTTCTCTCCAGAAACGGAGAGAGGAGGCCTATTCAGCAGTAGCAGTGGGATTGTAACAGGCTACTTTACCTTTTGCATATAATGCATATGATATTAATAGACTCAATTTCTGTATTTCCGAAGAGAAAAGAGACACGTACTCAGCAAATGGCAGTACAGTGTAACCAGTCTCCTGATTATTGCTCTCTCGCAACAAATAAATAACAATATGAAGGAGATGCTATCTTGATCGGTCGTGACGATCATTCAAATTCGAAGTAAAGTTATTCTTTATTCAAATTTAACTTTACAAGCACCCGTGAATCGTCAAATTACAAAGAAGCTGCCATTGGTTCCGAAAGGTGGTCTAACCGAGAAGAGCCAGCACGAAATTAGACGGTCATCATTATTTACGTGGCATTGCATTAGCGAATCAAGTAATGAGTTCAAATTTCGCAGTCCTTTGTCGTCATTTTCTGTCAATTTTTTCGAAATTCGAAATCCTAAATCCTTTGTATTTGACATAAAACCTAAATGCTTTAAAATCAACAATCTAGCCGTAATTAATTTACCCTTTTGCCAAATAGGTAGTTCATTTGGCAACACTGAAATTCACAGACTGTTTTTCAACCTGCTATATGGAAAGGGGAATGAGATTAGTGTGTGCGAGCGGGGAATCTGCATATTTACACGGTGCACGGTACTTAGTGCATATCTATGCATATCACTTTCCGAAACCCATTGTGCCTAGTACAGTAAGTGTGCAAAGTGAGTTAAGTAGTCACCATCATTTGCGAAAGCGGACGGACAGCAGAAACATCGATTGATATTGATACAAAAATATTACATATAAGTAATAAACATTCTAAGCACAGGATATGTTATTAACTGTGAAAGGCACACTACCGGGTATATCATTTACTATATTTAGTTATAATAAGCAAATAATTTTTACCAATGGCGTTCAAACTTTGGGTAGGCTATTCAAAGCGTATATAAATTTACAGTTTATCATCAGCTTTAAAAGAAAAAAAACATCACAATAAAACCTGCATGAGTAATATAATGTGATTACCTGGGCCATGACAAACATCACAATAAAACCTGCATGAGTAATATAATGTGAATACCTGGGCCATGAAAAACATCACAATAAAACCTGCATGAGTAATATAATGTGATTACCTGGGCTTTGAAAAACACGCCAATCTGCAATTTGAAGTAGCGTGGTAGCTCTGGACCAGCGACCTCAAAAAGGTTGCGGGGACCCGCTGGTTCTAAGGTCACAAGATCGTTGGACCCCTTAAAGAGAACCATGTCCAGAAGTGGATGTCATCGTTTTAAAAAAAAAGGAATGTGGGTCTAAGCTCTCCAAAGAGAGCAGGAGGTCTACCATGAATTCTTATTGCGACTCAATTGAAGACGTAAACTACATTGTTTTGCTTTTTCATACCATGACGTCTTAAAGACGCACATTTTAAGTCGTTGCCGAATGAGCGTTCGGAATGCGTCCTAAAAACATTTGAGTAAAAGACACAAAGTTATCTATAGTTCATATAACGTTGTCCTTTTCAAACACACTTCATGGTACATGGTTTAGGTACTGACTTTGAATTGAATCGTTTTCTAGAAGTTCATGGTAGGCCTACAAGTCTTTGTCCAGGAAGCAGATAGGAACCGTGAAACGTGAATATTATTGAGATAGAATGAATGTAGATTATTTACCGATTTTTAACCAAATATTTTTTGCACACTGTACTTGCACTGGCTTTATCTATGTATATTATCTCCTTTCAGTTTAGACACAAGTCCAAGACAAACGTTCATCAGTGGAAACCGTATGTGAAATGACGATTAAGAACAGTTGTAAGTAGCCTTTGTTCGATCTTCCGATAAGTGAGCCATTGTATCGGCCAACGGTGGATTGATACAACACGAGAGATTGCGAGGGTACTATGAGAAAATACCGTTTTTTTCAGGCCTTGTTTCAATAGAAATTCCTTTTGGGTGTCGGTTCTATCTTTAAAGTTTCAACTGAAATATGAATTACTACGAAAGTAGTAGTAAAGTAACGGCCTGTTACTATCCCACTGCTGGGCTTCCTTTCTCCGCTTTGGAGAGAAGGGTTAGAGCTAAAACCTACCACGCTGCTCCAATGCGGATTTGTAGGTTACACACATCCTGAGAATTCTCTAGCGCAAAAGCATGTGATAAATATTCAATTTTAACAGAAAAACTCATTGGTTTCTGCTCGGGGCTTGAACCTGTGGACCACCGGAAAGAGTCGTACGGTCTCACCGCTGGGCTATCACAACTTGTACGTACGTTTTAGTACGAAAACTAAAGGTCTTTAATTTAATACTGCGCCCCGCGGTACTACTCGCGGCTAATAGTATAACGTATTTATCTAATAGCCATTAAATACTCTTAATGTTAATTAAAAGTCGAATAAAATCGATTTTTTTTTATTTCTAATCTTTAGCATATTTTTTTTTCTTTCATATCAACGTTCTGTTAACAATATGACAGTGATAATGGCGTAGTTATTCATATTCTGACGATTACAACGTTTTGAATTATTATATCTATAGAAACAGTGACTTTCAGGAAAAAAGTATTAAATTAAGTATTATAGATAATTTTGAGATCTATAATTTTTGTCTGGGCTTATTTACGATAAAACTAACCATTTTGGTGGAAATTGCGAAAAACCCACTTTTTTTCTTTGACCTCGAGCTAATTTTCTAAGTACCGGAATGCTGAGGAATTTTCAATTGTTTTTCAATAATTTAAAACATATATAAGCAAATATTACAGAGTTGAAGATAATTTTTTATGTAAGACGTATTTAATAGAGATAAATGTGCGAATGCATGCGCTAACGAATAGTCTTTTATGCTGTTCAAAGAGATATTTATTCGTATTTTCGTTTAATTTTTCACTATATAACATAAGAAGTTTAGATCGGTGATCATTCAAAATTAAGAGGTAGTTTGTATTAATGTATATAATTACTAATATTTGAATAATTTTTAAAAGGTGTTTTTGATTAAATCTTTTGTATAAGTAGTAAAAGAAATTTATATTAATTAATAGTACCAACCTACTTTCATAAATTTTCAACATGAAAACTTGCAATGTTTCAGCTTGACTTTTTTTATAAAGGCATGCAACAATATTAGTTTGGTCACGCAATTTCTAATCGTGGACTAGGTATGGTGATATGGCGTCCATTACTGCTATAAAGTAAAAAGATTTAATTTGTTTTCTCGTAACACATAACAATTTATTTATTTACATTTTATTTATGCATGCAAACCTTTGCCTGATAACATCAAGAACTGATAATTTACTGTGGAAAATATTCATTTCGTCAATTTATAGTATTAAAAGTTGTTTTATATGATTAAAAAAAACTTCATTTAAAGCTACAAGCTTACAGGTTTTAGGAAGATGATTTTGCTGTTTTCGTTATATTTCGTACCAAATTCTAGAATTGCATTTAATTGGCCCGAAGCGAAAGGGCTAATTAGACGTTAAGTCGACGTTAAGTTCGTATGATATTCTCATATCATACGAAACTTCTTATTACGCCTATTGCGGAGTTTATTTTATACGCCCGTGCGCACGAGCAAAACATAACCCTTAATATAATTGATAGGTAACAGCAGACTTAAGTAAATTAATAAAATAGCAGTCGTCGAAATTGTGTGATAGGTATTCAGGTCATCTTAAGCACAACATACGCCGGGTGCTATCGGTTCTCTGACGCCTCAAACCATACTCCCCCCATTACGTAAAAGTTTAAAAAAAATTACGCGTGTTTATATTTAAAAAAGCAAAAAGAATACAGCGATTAAAAAATAAAAAAACCATAGAACTAAAATTACAACAACTTTGGGGCTCCTCACCGAAATCATCAATGAGTACTACAAGATTTGACCATCATTGGCGCGGCGCCCGCTGGATGATGGGTCAAGATTGGCTTGTTGATATTGGTAAGACTAAGTTGTCAAAACAGTCCAAGTTGCCTTTGGAATTGTATCTAACAGTTACCGCCACATCGGAAGACTCAGAATTGTCTTTGAGTAAACAAACTATAATATATCTAATAATACTGTTAGACTTATCTACAGAAAAAAATTTAAATTAAGTTTACGAACTATGCTTATACGTAAGGCATATTTTTTTGTTTCTTGCTGCAGTCTTGCTTGGAGCTGAAAGCTCAAAGCAAGACTGCAATTAAATAATGCAAATTTATATGTTTAATAGATTGACCGCCGAAAAAACTCTTGCTGGTTCTTCTCGATAAGAGCAACATTCCGAACCAGTGTAGCTTATTAAATCTAATTGATCCTTGACGATTCAAAAGTTAATGTAAAAAGCTTACTTGAATAAAGATTATTTTAATATTGATTTTTTAGGACGACGCAAATCGACAACGAGTTTTTAAAATGGAACAGTGCTCGATAAAAATACGTCGCGTTTTAAAAGCGCTGTCGTAGGAATAGATATCTGGATACCAATTTGTTTCATTTCGACGTAATTTTAACGCACGTTTAAAACCTCTCGTGCGATGAGGGGTAATTTAAATCCGTAGTATACAATATCTTTATAAAAATTATGCAGACGACTGTACCATTATTTCAGCGCCGAAATTTTATATAAATCGACCGTTACACATCATGTTTTTCTGATTTGAATATAACATAATGTGAGCCATTGTTAGTTTTGGGTTCTCACCGTCAATTAATTACCTAACTACCGTTTCATAATTAGGGGTTCTTAAATGAATTGAAAGGATGATGACGGACTGTCCACGTTTCTTCTAAATAATAGATGTTACCGTTTAAATTGCTATTATCTAATTGCTTTAATTCCACCGTGTGACATACCTTTGCTTACTAAGGTAAAATTATGTAAAATTATATTAATTATTGAGTACTTGTTAAAGGCTGTTTGTAAAGTTGTATTTTCTTTAAACGATAAAATGATGTATTTTTTTGAAAGAAAATATATTTACAATAGGTGATATAAAGTATAATGCTTTATTTATTACTAAAAAAAAAACTTTTTATCTTTTGAGAATTTGTGTTTTTTTAATTAAAATTACTTAGTAATTGCTTTATAATTGGTGTTGAAGGGAGACATAGGTACTTGGATTTACTCTAGGTGATATTGACTATAACAACTTTTTGGAAAATTACTTAACAATCCTAGGCTTAGATTTATAAATATTTATAAAATTAAAAGTATTATTTTGTAGATACGTAAAAAATGATTTTAATTGTATAATACGCAAATAAGTTCAAAATAAAATGCAATTTATCTTCATACAATTGCATAATTCATAGAATTGGGCGTTACTTTGCGAAGATTATTTTACTATAATCCGCGATTAAGTAAATTGAAAATATATATAATGCTAAATGTAGACTGGACTATCCGTTTTCATACTTGATAAATGCATAATTCGTACAAACACTTGCCCAAATCTCCACGACCGCCATCATAATACACAAACACTATACACACGTTTACTATCACAAACTTAACAATCATTCCGCTTTTATCTCCTGCAGGCCTACCATGAACTCTTATTGCGACTCAATTGAAGACGTAAACGATATTGTTTTGCTTTTTCATACCATGACGTCTTAAAGACGCACACTTTAAGTCGTTGACGAATGGCCGTTCGGAATTCATCCCAAGAACATGTGAGTAACAGAGACAGAATCATCAATAGTTCATATAACGTTATCCTTTTCAAACATTACGACCCCAATGCAATTCACACTTCATGGTACGAAAAGAAAGCGGTTCGCGGTCGTCGTTTACGTCTTCAATTCAGTCGCAATAAGAGTTCATGGTAGGCCTGCTGGTCATGCTTTGGTTGCAAATTATAGCAAAATTATTTCATTATTACTTTCATACAATTGCATCACATCCGATGGATATATACTCTTAGATGTAAACGCTTATATGTAGATCACAGTATATTTTAAACAATGTAATTTTTGTACATAAAAATATAAAGAATTATAAAATAACAGGTGATGTATATAATAGACAAAGTAGGAACCGACATAAGCTTGCGACTCCTGCTTTGCGCCTAGCAAAAGTACGTAAATCGTTTGTGGGTTTGGGTATAAGATTCTATAATAAAATTCCGAAATCAATTTTGGCCATGCCATTACAGCAGTTGAAAAACACTGTTAAAAAGAGGCTAATACAGAAAGCCAACTATACTGTTGAAGATTACTTAGATGATAAGGATGTGTGGATATAGGTGCACTTCTACCCTGTACAAGACAGTAATAAATAAATGTAACTAGTTTTAAGATTTATATTTTAAAAAGAGCAACCGCCGAGTTTCTTGCTAGTTCTTCTCGGTAGGAACAGCTTTCCGAACCAGCAGAAAAGTTGACGACTCAAAAGCACTTGTTTTCAAGTTTACTGAGTTACTAAATAAATAATATTTTGAATTTGAATTTGAATTTGATGGACATTTATTTCCATGGATGATTGTATCTAAAGTATTTTAAAAGATCGATTATAAACCAGTCATCTATAAAACAGGTTATCCAGGTAAAATATTCCCAGGAATGAACCCAATAATTAAAAGCCAACGACAATTGATTTCCGTTATTAAACTTCATAATTTCGCGTTGGGTTCGATTCGCGCCGCCCTAATAGTGGTTCGTGCAGCTATGTAAGTTCGTATTTACATAGTGGGTCTGTTGGACGTCAGTTGCGGTGTTTTTTCTGTTAATGTATGTAAATGGGAAACAATTAGGCGAGTTAAAACACGGGGTAGGCAGTCTAGGCAAGTGCGCCTCGCGCCCCTTCCTTGAGCCATATGTCGTGGGCGGGCGGCGTACCGTACAACAATTTACACGAGTTAAAATTTTTGGACACAGCAGACTCAATTTATTGTTGCTTATTAGTCAGAGGTAATGGGAAAAAGGTTTTAATTTCCCATTGCTACAAAAATATCTCCTCTTCCAGTTAGATGATCGTATATAATTTTTATGAGCACAAAGACTATTAACACATAATGTATGGCCGCCGTGTGGTATCCGACTGAGTAAAATAGACCACCCTCTTTCTCGAGGTGTAGTAAAAGGCGACTAAGGTAAGTTGACCCACCGTGTGGTATCGGGTTGAGTAGAATAGACCACCCTCTTTCTTACCGAGGAGTCGTAAAAGACGATTAAAGTAAGTCGACCCACCATATGGTATCCGGTTGAATAAAATAGACCACCCTCTTTCTTACCGAGGAGTCGTAAAATACGACTCAGGTAAGTTGAGGTCGTAAAATACGTAGCCGAATCATGTTACAAAATGATTGTAGCATGTTGCGCCGACCCCACTTAGACTGGGATAAGGGCAGGAGGATGATGATGACACAGACTATTAACACGTAATGTATGGATCAGAATGTTGGACAAAAGAAACGGATGAATAAAAGGTGCATGCAAATAAGAATGTTAAGGTGGAGGTGTGATGTAACAAAATTTGATAGAATACGAAATGAGTATATTAGGGAAAGTTTTGAAGTTGCCTCCACTATAGAAAAGATGAGAAGTACGAGATCAAGTTTGTATGGTCATGTAATGAGGAGGGATGTCATGTGACCAAAAGAGTTTTAAATATGAGTGTGGATAGATATATGAATGATATTGGTCGAAAAAAAGATGGTTGGATTATGTAAATGTTATTATGCTTATTAAAGGAGTAGCGCCAGGGTTCACGAGTGATAAAGAGAATGGAAGATCAAGATATATTATGCCGAACTCGCTCAGAGTAGGATAAAAGTAATACAAATACTATTAACTCATTTTATTTACTTCATTTACTGATGTTAACGCAAGACTGTTAAAAATTGCAGTCTTTTATTATTAAAACTTATACCTACCGAAGCAAGCCCAAAAACGATCTTCAATCTTTTTAAGGGCTTGGTTGGTATTATTAATTCATTTCGGTTCCTGGTTTGCCTATTACTAATATCGCTATGTTTATCAAAAGGATGTATATTTTGTGGTACAAGTATTATATATTATAAATGTATTGTGTAGCTAAAGTATAATCTATTTCTATACATTTGTCACTAAGCGACAGTTAACATGAAATAGTCATGTACATGGTAAGATAGTCCTTAGCCGTAAAGCCCGACCCGAGTCTACTAATTAATTACTAAATATCATCATAATGGTATTCAGTGATACCTAAAGGATGAATTTTATGTGGAATGCTACATGGTAAAGTCAATACGACATGTCCGAAATATTTTTTAGGTACTGTTCTAACATTATTTTCATAAGGTATTCCAGTTCCATCCAGTTTTAATAATAGATTGTTTTATACGACTAACCTCACCCTGAACTTTATATTAAACATATATTTAGCTATTAATTTATATCTACGACACATATTCAATTAAAATTGGTTTGCTCGTTTCTCCATAAATCCCAAACTATATAAAAACTTAAATTTTGAAAAAATTATTTGGTTTATACAATTGACAAGGAGAAAAGGGATTTTTGGCGGGATTTTCTTGTGAAAGATGAAGTGTTAAACGAATTGATAGTTGTTACGTTAACAAGAAAGTGGGAATAAAAGTCTAGAGAAATATTATGAACAATATATCTAATAAAACAATTTAACGTTTGTTGATTCAAGTAAAATTACTAATTTTATAAAAATAATGATTAATAATTTATTGAAAATAATAATAGAGCATGATAAAGGTTTAAAAAGCATTCTCGTTGACTGATGATGGCGAAAAATAATTTTTGAATTTTATTTTGTATTTAGAACGCAGTCGGGGAGAGACGCGAGCGGCGGGAGGGGCCTCACTGGCGCCGCCCCACTCGAAGCGTGCCCACTGGGTGTGGCGGAAACTGGCGAGCGGTGATAGACGCACTCTCTTTATAGACACTATACTCTATGGCTTGCGGTCGTACTTACAAATTGATACACACTTTATTGAGCGCCATCTTAATAGAACTTTATCCGTTTTGAATTACGTATTCGATTTTTAAATTGTTGTACACTTTAATCGATTTATGGATTCATTTATGATGATAATTATTATTATAGATAGCAGAAGCAGATAAATTATTATAGAATAGATAATAGTTTGTACATACAAATATATTTATTTATTTTTTAATGTCCAATTTATTTCATGAGCGAGATAATCAATAGCTGTATGATAAATAATATTCAGTTCAAACCAAATTATGTACATCGATATAAAAAAGTTAAAATATTAACATAAATTAAGATACGTGTGAATAAAAATAAATGCCCAATATTGCCCAATATTGGTCTCATTAATGTTAAATATGTTGGTATTGAAATAACAAGGGAAAATTTTGTTTTAATGGAAAATTTATTTACCTATCTTGTACCTACAGAAAACTATTGACAAAATGTACTGGATATAATAAATATATTTTTTCTAAAATACCACAACCGTCAGATACAATCACCGTCTATAAATGATTAGTTGGTGATAGGAACAATTTGTCGAACCTGCAGTAGAGTTCACGATTTTAAAGAAGATTTTTTTTGTAAAAGTTTACTTGATTTCCCCCGAGTGGTATCTGACTGAGTAGAATAGACGACCCTCATTTCTCACCGAGGTCTAGTAAACTACCACTTAGGCAAGTTAGCGTCAGGCCGGTCGTAAAATAACTACCCTAAACATGTAACAACATATTTAAAACATGTTGCGCCGACCCCACTTAAAGTCGGATAAGGGCAGGATAATGATGATGATGTATAGGTTACTTGATTTATTACTTTGTACCCTAAGTTTGAGTATATTTTAAGTTTCTATTGTTATAATTTTTATTAATTTAATAATAACAATCGAAGTTCAAATATGATCTAGACCAACATAATTTTATTTTCCTGATAAAAATAAATATTTATTAAAGCGAAAATATACTACCACAGTAAATATACAAAAATTGTGAATATTATAAATAAATTTTTAAAAGCATTAGGATTGAACTAGACCACCGTAAAGTTCAACGTTTTTTGAATGACCTCAGAGTAATGCATCTATGTTTATCTCACACATAGTTTTAAATGCTTACCCTGATTAAATAACTTAATGAAACTAAAATGATTCAAATTGCTTTATAAATTTATAATCTGATTTAAAAACAAATATATATACCTAATAGCACCTTGATAATTTACCCAAGTTAAGTGAGTTAGGTAATTTAGGATAAAAGCTCTGAAAAACTTCTATTGCAATTATAGCCCGCATCTACGAGTGTAAGTTAAGAATAAGTATGGCTTAACAATAGGTTGCTTTTAAACTTATGAAAGTTACAATCTGTGTAATTCAAAGTATGTGTTTACTAAAAATCTAAAAAAGAATCGAAGTAAAGAAAATTAAAAATAAAATTATTTATGAATTTAGACAAATGCACTTCAAATGTCAAATTCAACTGACGATGAAGCCACAGTTTAATAAGTTTTAATTTACTCCTTATATTAACTTCACTATTCAATATTGTGTATCCCGGTTAGACACATTGGAATTAAATGGTTAAATGGAATTGAGAAGATACACTTTCACAGAAAAAGCTATTCCAAATTAAATTATAAAAAAGCGAAATCAATAGACGAATTGAGTAGGGTGTTTGTAAAGAATAGACCGTTTTGTTCTATCAGGTAGCTGTCAGATCGTATGTCACAACGGCTTCTTGGGTGGTCTTAGATAGATAGCATAAATATTTTGAACGTATTATAATGTAAATAGGCGATGTATGCGAGGCGGCGAGGGCTTTGTCGACGGACCACGACGAATGTCGCGTGTGTCTTTTACATTAAACGGCAAAAACGTGATGATACTTCAGTATTCGGTGTGGGGGGAAAGTATGTACTAATTTTAAGACGATGGAAGAGAAGGGGAAGTTCTTTTTAAATTGGACGTGCAGTTCTGCGCGAGCGACGCGTAGAATCCCGATTGCAATGCATTTGTAGGTGCGAGGTTGTATTGTGTTTGTTGGGTGACACCTTAGTCTATTGTCTATGAGGTGGTCAAGTGGGGATGTAACGTATTGTGACTGACTACTTTAAGTATAATGGCTGACATGTAGAATTGGTTACGCTTGTACGAATCTTCTTATTTGTGGTATGTGTTGTAATTTAACATGATATAGTTTGATCAGATAAATCTACGTATTATTCTGTACTAACTAGATCATAATAATAAAAGACTGCAATAAAGCTATTATATAATCCAGTGATAAACGTCACAGATTACAAATTGGTTATGTGTAATTTATAGTTTACCAGAACATTTTTTTTTAAATAAAATTCAGGTTGATTTGTACAACGGGTTTATCCAATTGGAATAAACTGTTTTAATTAAAACATAATCTTGACAATTAACAATTATGATATTCAAAAACAGCCTGTCATCGCAGTTGAATCATAGACATCGACCTCGACAACAAACATTGACTCACAACCGGTTATTTGATCCCTGTTTAATCTAAAAGTTAAACGATATTCAAGCTTAAATATATCGATTTTGTTGTGATTGTAAAAACTTAATAACAACCACATTTATTTATAAATAACAGGTTTTGCTAATGTGTAACATTTATAATGTCTAATCGAAACAATAACCCAGTTCAATAAAATGTTTGTTTCATTATTTTACGACAGAAGTGAGAATATCATTTTAATATATAATAGAAATAGAATATAAATTAAATAGAAGTATAGTACATTTATTATATTCTCCGTTAAACGCAATTGAAAATGCGTAAGCTATTTAGCTTTTTAATAAGAGTAAATTTCGGTTTTAACCTTAATAAAAAAGAATTAACTGTTTTTTATTTCATATGAGAGAGTTATATTAATTGTAACTGTTTTTTCTTTATTATGAAAGAGTTATTAATTAAACGGCTAGCAGGTTTCGTCTAATATTACGTAACTACCACTGAATAAGGAAGACTAGATTAGTTCAACAACCATAATAAAAATACAGATCCCCTTCTATGTGTTGGTTCTTAGTAAAAGTGCTAATGATCAGATTCTAACTCTTTTCTAAATATAAAGCTCCTCATCAATATTGATCGTATTTAATTTAGCTATAATTAGTAACTTTACAACTAATTGTCGAATGACCCGTTACCGCAGGCTGCAGTGACCCTGTCGGGAACCGATATTTTGGAAAACAATATTTTTGACTGTTGTACATTTATGTATTTAAGTATAACCATTTAAGAAACCATTACACTAATATTAAGTTACTTTGGGGGTGGACGACCGTGTGGTATCCGGCTGCATAGAATAGACCACTCTCATTTCTTACCGAGGTGTCGACTAAGTAAGTTAACGTCAGGCAGGCGGCCGGTCGTAAAATACGTAGCCAAATCACATGAGAACATGTTTCTAACATGTTGTGCCGACCCCACTTAGAGTGGGATAAGGGCAGGAGAATGATGATGGGGGTGGACGACCACATGTATAATTGTCTCATATATTTGCCATTGATTGCCTTTGCAAATATAGAGTTCAAATAGGTTATTTCTTAGACCTGAACTGTGATTATTGCTTTTTTTTAACTCATTGGTGCCTGCCCGGGGTTGAATCCTTGACTCTCTAGAAAGAGTCATACGGTCGCACTGGCTGTCAAAGCTTTTTGGCTATGACAGATTGTAATTGTTCAATATGTATTCAATAAAAATATTAGCGACATATTCTGTACGCTTGAATTTACGGCTTTTAAGCAAACTAACAATTCCAATAGGGCACCTGTAGGACTCTAGATAGGAACCTGTCCTGAGATAAAAGTGCCGGGCGGCATCACAAATAAATAAATATATTCATTAGGTGACACCTACGCCCTATCTCGGTACTAAATCCTGCGTTGTCGGCGCCTGTCCAGAGAGCCGAGAACAAAATAAACAAAACTACACCAATAAGAACCCAATACCATTAAATAATAATAGTGGAAATTGTTTTATTCGATGAGATAAAGAACCTTAATTGGCTTTGGAAAAATGGCGCCGCTTGATTTTTGTCGCAATTTCAACTTTTTTTGTCGATGTTTTTAATGTTAGGACAATTTATAGCCGAGTAGGTTATGTAGTCAAAAATCAAATCAAAATACCTATTCCTTATTCAAGTAAGCTCTTTCGCGCACTTTTGAATCGTTAAGGATCAATATGATTAATGAAGCTACAACGGAATGTTGCTCTTACTGAGCAGAAGCAAGAAACTCGGCGGTCAATCTTTGAAACATTTCCAATTTTACATTATTAAACCGCAGTCTTGTATAGCTGAAAGGATTATTAAATGCCAGCATTGTTATCATAAAAATAATCTTTAATTTTGTAATATACTTTGCGTATAAGCATATCCGTTACCTATAAGTTAGAATGTCGCAATAATTAATAAGACAGAGAATAATAGGAAATAGTTTTATCCGTTCACGCGTGATGCGATGACCAAGGCAAGAGATTTATTTTTATGTATATATATAAAATATACAAAGAATACTTAATTTTTCGCAGGCATTTTTTATGGTTGTTTGTCATTTTTACACACAAATATACAATGTACGTAGTGCCTAATACCTTTACCTTAGAGCGCGAGCTATATGATTTTAAAAATATGACGTTAAAAATACTTTACATTTACTGAATAAATTCTGGCCTATTGGTGCAGGTAGTAGTGATCTTGCCTTCAGCAGGTCGCACGTTCGATTCTCGCCAGGGCCAAAATTTTCTAATAACTTTGCTTTGCGCCTATAAAGTACGTAAATCGTTTGTGGGTTTGGGTATAAGATTCTATAATAAAATTCCGAAATCAATTTTGGCCATGCCATTACAGCAGTTTAAAAACACTGTTAAAAAGAGGCTGATACAGGAAGCCTCCTATACTGTTGAAGATTACATAGATGGTAAGGATGTGTGGATATAGGTGCACTTCTACCCTGTACAAGACAGTAATAACTAACTAGTTTTAAGATTTATAGTTTAAAAAGAGCAACCACCGAGTTTCTTGCTGGTTTTTCTCGGTAGGAACAGCTTTCCGAATCAGCAGTAAAGTTGACGATTCAAAAGCACGTGTTTACAAGTTTACTTGAATAAAGAATATTTTGAATTTGAATTTGAATAACACTGTTGGTTGTTGTAGACTGGGTGTATATATGGGGCGGCTCTTGTTCGTGTAGCGCCCGTGTGTAATAACTAAGGTTATAACTATAAACTTTGCCGTCGTAACAAGATTTTTTTTCATATTCCAAAAGGCTATTTTATAAGTAGGTATAGCTTACAGTATGATATTAGTAAAGGCCTTAATTCTTATGACTCATGGCTGGCCGCTTCTGTCATACCATTGCTGTACCATGATGGTCCAAAGACGATGCTCTTAGTTGTCTTAGGGATCGCCGTGGCATGCATTGCATTGCACACCCTGCATTTTAGGTTAAGCCGCTCATGGTTGTTTGTCTCCCATAAGTATTAAGTTACTTTATTGACAGACGTCCATGTGTGTTATTCACGCATATATAAAAAATAGGGATTTTTCAGCCCGCGTCTCCCAACCTTTTTAAAATTCATATGACCTCTTGTGTCCAAGCATTGCATTTCAATAGCTCGGAGCAAAAGGGTAAATCACGTGTAGAGTCCATTATCAAATCTGCCCCTCAGTGGGCCGCGTACCGCGCTTTGGGAAACACTGGTCTAAGTTTACAGTAAACAAAAGTAATAATAAAATTATTTTGCTATAATCCGCGATATAGTAAATAGAAAAAATATATAGTGCTAAATGTATAGTGGACTATACGTTTTTTCATACCCGTTACATGCAGGATTCGTAAAAACATATGCACAAACCTCCACCACTTCCACCACAATACACAAGCACTACACAGGTTCACTATCACAAACTCAACAATCGTTTCGCCCCGCAACCGAAGCATCATCAGGAGATAGACTCCACGACACGACTTTGCGATTTTGTCGTGGAGTCTATCTCCTGATGATGCTTCGGTTGCGGGGCGAAACGATTGTTGAGTTTGTGATAGTGAACCTGTGTAGTGCTTGTGTATTGTGGTGGAAGTGGTGGAGGTTTGTGCATATGTTTTTACGAATCCTGCATGTAACGGGTATGAAAAAACGTATAGTCCACTATACATTTAGCACTATATATTTTTTCTATTTACTATATCGCGGATTATAGCAAAATAATTTTATTATTACTTTTGTATTATGGATCTCCGCAAAGTAACGCCTAATTCTATAAATTATTTACAGTAAACCTAAACTTGTTTGTCATTTCCTATTCCTTTTTATTATCATATGACATTTATTACTTGTATAGATGTATGACATTAGTTGATCCATTTGAATACCATACAGTATCAATAAAAGACTTGGTAATGTCTCGTTTATCCTACCATTAACAATTCTAGTCCGCAATCAATTCCTCAATGGCAATATTAAAAACAAATTACAGAGCCCACCTTGTCAATTGTCACACGCTAAATGCTTTGTAATATGAAGGACCTTTGATTTATAGTAGGTTTACCGACATTGGCGAAAGTATTATATGTACGAAAATGGTAAAATAGAGTATAGATATAATAGAGTTACTCTCTTTTTTGTCTGTGGCAGGTTTGTTAATTTGTCATTATCTAACGGTTACTGTATGGAATTGTTATAGACTGTTCGTAGGTTCATAACCACGTTTTGTTATAAATAGGTTATAGTTAGGATGCAATAATAAAAAAAGTAAAGTAACGGCCCGTTACAATCCCACTGCTGGGCATAGGGCCTCCTCTCTCCGTTTTTGGAGAGAAGAGTTGGAGCTAAGACCTACCACGCTGCTCCAATGCGGATTGGTAGGTCACACATATATTTTCCTATCTTTTACTTTGTTTTATACAATTGTTAAAACATTTATCGCCGACGGTATATATCATGTATGACTATTTTCCGTTGAAATGATAAAAAGTATAAAGGACTACAATTACAAAGAAAAACACACTTTTAGTGAGTTATAGCGATAATAATCATAAGATTTGAGTGATATCGGCACATAAATCATATGTAAATATACCTAGGTATATCCGAAGAAAAACTTTTAAATTTTACATGTCTTAATATAAAATTCATTAAGAAAAATATTTAAGATGCTCTCAGCGTATAATTTCAAGGGGATAAATAATTTTTATTTCTTTATGTTATAACAATAATTAGTTTTTTCATTCAAGATAACTGCTTAAAAAAAATTATGGAACATAAACGTAGACTATAAATAATAAGTAATAAATATAAATTTCCAAATAAACTGAAAAGCATACAATATTTTTATAACATTTTTACTTACCTACTTTTTTTATTACATTTACTTAAGTTAGCATCATATTCGCATAATTTTATTTTTATATAGCAGTCGAGTATGTATAGTAAATCAAAAATAACAAATGTGAACTTTCTTTGTATATAAAAAAGATTAATAGTTAAATACTTAATTTGAATCAAAAGATAGGCGGCGTTATTATTTATTTTTTACAAAGCGAGGAATCGCTATTGTGCCCGTAAACGGAAACCGCATTGTCGATCAAGATTGCTTCAAATTAAAGAGCTAGCATAAAGAAAGTGTATTTTACGATCAAAGAAACGGTTCAAAAGCTAACGTGGTAGCCACACCAGTTGCATTTCGACTCAGACCTTCCGGCGATTCTCTTTTCCCTGTAATTAAAATAAAAACCTTGCACTGATACATCTTGTGTAATGTAACGAATAAAAAGGATTGAATACCGGCTTTTTCATTACTAAAAGCAATTATGTGTACTATGTACACACCGGCATCGACGATAATTAAACCTTAATTCAGATTAACGTTTCCTATAACACGTATGCAGTAATTAACATATAATTTGTATTTTTCTGTTATATGTATAAAAATCCTGTCGCCCTAAACAACAAATTTCTCCATTACTATTCTCTTACCACTGGCATGTTCCCACGCAAATCATAAATAATTAAACCCGGATACTCTGAAAATGAAGAGCGCATACTATGTAACAAAGTTTGAAATGACGACTCTACTCGACCATTTAATTAGAATGGAGCGCGCCCGTTACACCAACTATTAGAATGCTAAGCATGATTAACTAGACCTACGGCTAATTAAGAGGTCATCATTATGACATCTTCGTCTCTACATTAGATTAAAATTTGCCACAAGTTAGAGCGAGAAAGGCATATATTAACACCCACCGCTCTTAAGAAATGGTGAAAGATCACCTGTGCTCACTACTGTAATTCTACAACCGAGCGGTAGAGCACCTGTCCCTTTCGTACGGTTCAAGCTTAGGCTGAATCGTATGAGTGTGAGTAGTTGTTTTATTCGCACTCAGTTCGACAACGCTCTAAAACTCAACGTTCATTTAGACGAAACTGGTCTTTATGAGCTTTCCTATCAAGAATTACAACGCTCCCTCGCGCAGGTTAAACGTAAAGAACAGGACGGAAGGCTGCAAATGAATCGAGCGTTGCTGTAGTTTTGACGCGTTCGGAAATCGAATTAAGAGTGTTAGAGTGAGAGGTGTACGGAGGTTCTATAGAGTGCGGGCAGTTTTTTGTTATTGTTTGGCGGTGATTTTTTCCGAGGCGTGCTAATGGGAGTAGGCGCGCGAGTGGGCGCGCCGGTGCGGCAAGCGCGCTCTTCAGTGTTCTGGCTGAGCTTCGAGCGAGCGCGTGGATGCCGAAGTCCGCGGCGGAGCCTTGCCTAGGTGTATAGGACTGGTTCGTGAACTGTTGTGTTGGTGCGTATGCTCGCGTCCGCGGTGGCTCGACCATGTTGATATCGGCGGGCAGCGGCCCCACACCCGAGTTCTCGCCCGCCTCGTGCTGCGCGTCCTGGAAGATGGAGCCGGCGCCGCCAGCGCCCGCCTCCATCGCCCAATCGCTCAACATATCACCTAACGGTAAGTTATATGATATATGAAATTTGATAATGAATATTCACCTTTATAGTAAGAATAGTGATAGATACGACAGACACACTAGAAACCGAAATAAACTAATGACGCCAAGGTTGCGCCTCCAAAAGGTGCGAAAATCATTTGTCGGTCTCGGTACACGTATTTATAATAAAATTCCTCAACATTATCTAGACTTGCCTTTACACAAGTTTAGAAATTATCTTAAAACGATGCTGCTACATAAAGCTTACTATACAATTGAAGATTATTTGAGTGATAGTAGCATATCTTAACTGCAGTCAGCTACGCACCAAGCTGCAACGATTAATTTGTAACCATCAATCAAATTGTAAAAAAATATATATTTAAAAAAAGAATGGCCGCCGAGTTTCTTGCTGGTTCTTCTCGGTAGGAGCAAACTTCCGAATCAGTGGTAACTTCTTGTAAACATTTGACGATTCAAAAGTACTGTAAACAGTCTACTTGAATAAAGAATATTTTGAGTTTGAGTTTGAGTTTGAGTTTGATAGATAGCGATTCAAACTAATTATTATATAAATAAACGGGTCACGTCGCGATAAAATCGAATTACCTTTATACAGTCAGTTCGTGACCACGGTGGATTGAAATCTGCCGAAATGTCGAACCTTGTATAAAGGTAATTCGATTTTATCGCGAGGAGACCCGTTTATTTATATAATAATTGGTAAGTTATATGTCCCGAATCATCTTATTACAAACACCTTCAACAAACTGGAAATTTTTTTAACAATCCAATTTAATATATCCCAAAAGATAATTAAGTCTTTAAATTCTTTTATTTAATATGTAATTCACCCAGTTTTTAATACGGCCAAATATCTTTTTAAGTAAAAAATGAGTATGCTCTAAGGTCTAAGGTATTGTCATTTATTACTTATAACATATTTGAATTCTAACTACCACGTACAAGTAAAGAAATTAAAAAAATGCATGCTGCCCTTTTATTGCAGTTACAAGTACAGTGACATGCAATTAAAATATCGAGCATGAATGTTAAATATTAATTAACGCAAGGTGTCCGTCCATCACATACTTTTTTTTCTATTCAAGTAATGAACGGGTATGAAAAAATACACAACAGGCTCTATACTTTTACAAATGTAAAGTTAAATAAAGTAGCGGCCTGTTATAATCCCACTGCTGGGAATAGGCCTCCTCTCTCCGTTTCTGCAGAGAAGGGTTGGAGCTAAGACCTACCAGGCTGCTCCAATGCGGATTGGTTTATACAAAGGTACTGAAAATTAACTTTTTAGTTTTAGTAAAAATGAATATTCTTACTAAAACTAAATTTATAATTTAGAATATTCCTACTTACAACATATTCATTTTTTTGCGTAATAAAAACTTTTATCTTAAATGAATAACAATGCTTTAGAATTCTAAGTCATGTGAGATATTTTTTTGCGTAATAAAAACTTTTATTTTAAATGAATAACAATGCTTTAGAATTCTAAGTCATGTGAGATATTTTTTTGCGTAATAAAAACTTTTATTTTAAATGAATAACAATGCTTTAGAATTCTAAGTCATGTGAGATATTTTTTTTGCAAAAAATTACTAATTTATCTATATAACTTTTAACACAAAATGTCCATGCTACAGAAGCCGTCGGCATATTTTGTGATGTTTGTTGTGCTATTCCTCTTAGTACTCAGAATAAATGTTTTATTAATTAATATCTCAGAAATAAATGTAGAACGTTTTTTGAGATATTAATAGAATCATAATAGCCAAATAAAATAACGGTTAAATATTAACACCATATATGTAGGTTCCTATATCTGCAAATCGTGGATTTAAACGCTGGCTAAACAAGTCTGTAAACTACACAAAGAATATATATATAATTATTTATAACATCCAACCTTTATATACTTATTTGTTGTTTTGTTCGCGAAAAGATATGTATATTGCTCAGTATTCTATAGTAATGCGGAGAAAGTCTATGGTCCACAATCCACATATGTCTCATGTATTATTTGTTATTTTATGATAAAAAATCTATTTACTTACATTTAAGTTTTTTGTAAATAATTTTGTTAATTCAGCTATTGAAACAACTATTATTTCATAGAAATTTGAAGAGCTTATATAAATTAAAAAACACTAATCAAGCCATTACAGTCTGAAAGCTTTATATGAATATATCCTCTACAAAAGTTATTATTATTTGATTTTCAATAAAGCCTTTTAATTGTATTTGATTTAACTAAACTTTGGTACAGAAATAAAATAAACATGAATAATATCATATAATCATCTAACTGCGGACTATGGTAAATTAGTTTTATGATTATTGTTATAATTCCACTACAGGATTACAAGAATACAGGAGGATTTAGCTCCTGTAATAAATCCTTGCAGAAATATTTTAATATCCTAGTAAGTAGCTAAAGTGGCATTACAATCACTTTATCTTTTTATAATGGAATATAATATTACAAACATAAGGTAGGCACAATATCACTGTGCCTATTAAAATAAATCTCTATCTATTTATCTATCCATCTAGTAACGAAAGTGATGCTTCAGATCTTCTTTCATATTATAACTCACTAATAATACCAAATCATGCATAGTGGATTCTATGTTCAGCTATATCTATATAAGTCTTTATTTGTTCAAAAATATCCCAAAATGTCTTTAGACCCACAGATGGAAAAATTACTCCAAAAAGGTCCAGGGAATTGTGGTAAACTCTCGAGGTAGCAAATATCCACCTGTAAATGTGATCGCCTAGCTGTGATAGCCTAGCGGTGAGACCGTGCGACTCTCTAGAGACGACATAGGTTCCAACCCCGGGTATGCACCAATGAGTTTTTCTATGAAAACTAATGTGTCTAATTTATAATTGCAATTTATCACACTCTTTTCGGTGAAGGAAAATATCGTGAGGATGCATATCACGTGAACATGCATATCTCTAGAGAATTCTAGGGGTATGTGTAACCTACCAATCCGCATTGAAGCAGCGTGGTAGGCCTTAGCTCCAATCCTTCTCTCCAGAAACGGAGAGAGGAGGCCTTAGCCCAGAAGTGGGCATAGTAACAGACTGTTACTTTACTTTTTACTTTTAAATGTGATCGCTTAAATAACATAAACTAAATCGTATTGTACTTTTTATATTTTAATAGACTACAATATTCAATTAAGAATTTTATTACTTTAAATTTACGCCTGTCATTACTCGTCTTTTTCTGTTTGTTTGTTTACCGCACCTATTTGAATTTTCCGTTTGACCCTAAGGTTGACTGGTAGAGAACGCTGAATTTAGTGTTAAGTCCGCCTTTTTTATTCTTATAAGTATTTAAAAAAACAGTCGTGATGACATTTCTAATCCGTAGGATTCTATGTGTATACACCGTTTTTATTTTATCTTGGTGGTTTAGATATGATACTAATATATAGAAAATAATATAGAAAAATACATATATTTTTGCTTAATAGGTTTTTGGATTTGGTATATAGAGTCTTGAGATAACAATAAAAACTAGTATGTAACAATGTTTAAATAGGAATATTAAAATAATGCACAATCTAAATTAGGTGGCTTGCATTATGTATCATCTTGATTTTGCTGACGTTCTCTAACCAGCAAGCAATGTTTTAGGTTTTGTTGAGAAAAATTGCTTACCACGAATCAGTCTGCGCTTATATGATCATTATCTTAAGCGGTTAAAGGAAATCAATTAAATGTACAGACAGCTGGAGATATCATATCCCTATAATAATTTTGCTTGTTAATGTTTTGGCAACGGTCTAATATTGTACAATCTCGACTAATATCCCGGTAGCTCTTTACTTAATTATTTGATAAAGGGTTAGACAGAACAGGCAGTATTGCATTAAAGCGTCACGTATATTGTTAAGGCACACAGCATCTCTAACTACCGGTAGGTTTGGATCCCATCCCCTTTGAAATTATTCATATAAAAGATCGTATTTTCAGAACGACGGTGAAATAGATCGAGGTGTGGGTAATAGAATGAATGCAGGATGGATGAAGTGGCGACAGGCCCCAGGTATAGTTGACCCCCGAATGCTTCTTAAAGTTAGGGGCAAAATTTATAAAACGCTTATAAGACTTGACGTATTGTATGGGTTATAATGTTGGGTAATGAAAAAGACGGATGAAAGAAGATGTGTGGTGTGACAAGACTGGATAAAATACGAAACGATTATATAAGGCGAAGTCTGAAAGTTGTGCCCATTACTGAAAAAAGAAGTGCGCGATTAAGATAGTATAATGAGGAAGGATGAATATCATGTGACCAAATGAGTGTTAAATATGAATGTGGATGGATATGTTACTAGAGGGAGGCCGAAAAAGAGACGGATGGATTGTGTGAAAATATGACATGCATATAAAAGTAGTAGCGCCAGAGTTGACAAATGACGAGAGAATGGAAGAGAAAAGCATGTTGTGTCGATTTCAATTAGAGTGGGATAATTTCAGATGATGATGTATCCTCAGAGAGACCAAAATTTGGAAGATACATTGACAATGCGAACGGGATATAACTAAGTATTTAGGCTCAATTTAATTTGTTTGGCTTTACCTGATGACTTCTCTGCCCATTTTTTACACAGCTATGGAAAAATTTCTGTAAAGGTACAGCGGGTGATAGTCGTCATTTATTCTGTCAACGCAGCTGCGATGAACGAGCGAAATGCTTGGACTACAGGACATTGCCAGCATTGTATCGACCGATTTAATTAATCGGTAGATCGTTTGATAGATACCAGTAGCTTTTCCGGTGAAGGTTGATCAATATCCGATTATATGATATTGAATGACAGATGAAATGTTATGATTAATGAGAACTGTAGTCTTGCTTAATTTGTATCATGACGATTCTTGATCTCGATTCGGATCATGTGCTGGAATAGTTTTTCATTTATATAGCATTGAAAATTGTCTCCGTCATTATCAATTCTCGGTGATGAAACGTTCATGTGATAACAAATTTCATTTCGGTAATAATAATAAATTTGTATTAACGTCCAAAAATTAATATCAAATCAGAAGTATGTAAATTTATATTAGTTCTGTATGTTAAAGAAAACTGATATTTTTCTCAGCAAGAGTGATTGATATAAATGAGTAGTGGCGAATAAAAGGGCCGTTCATATTTATTTTTATGCCGACGCAGAGAAACATGTTTATGTACGATTATATTTATCTAAACACATATGCCTTATGTATTTAAAACTTATCTATATTTGTCCGTTGTGATACTTCGTTAACTTTTTGCAATCAAAACTATATCCATCTATATCTTACCGAATATTTATATTGGTAAAGTTTATTGTTTTTGGTCATTTCAGCACCTTTCTTACCGGCGTTATCATACCGATTTAACTGTAGTCAAAATTTTGGGTATATTTTATAACAATAGGTATTTTTGTTAATGCCACGATGGTGGAAAATAAATAAATAGGACAAGAAAGGAACTAAAATGCCTGGTGGACAATATTTGTGACTTTAAACTTAATAGAATTTTCGAATTTGATATTGAATGCATGTTGAAGATATCCTGTGCCGATTTGATTTGACTATAGACTTAATGTATAATTTTAGGGCATAATAATTATATTCTTTAAACTACAGTTGCTAATTATGACCGAGTGCTTAGGTTTATTCGTACACATACTAATTTATTTCGAATCAAATCATACTATTTATAAAATTCGAAGCATTCTCAAATAAACCATTAGGATTTCACTAAATTATTACGTTTACTTGCAAAAAGTCTTGAACGAACGGTCAATTAGCTTCTTACGCTAGTTTTTATTTATTTGAACCATCAAAAACCATCATGCTTACAAAATGTAATAATATTTCGATTATAAGCCGAATCAGGCGACAAAAGGGTATTTTCTGTAGACAATTTATTGGTATTTTGGAAAAGTTAAAAGTTTAGTATGTTTTATTATTCTTATAGCCGCAATCATAATTTAAAAATCTACCTTATTTTTTACAGCGTATATAATAAAGTACTGTGCAATGCGCGGAAGTAATGAAGTTTTGGACACTCACCGACTAAAATGTCATTGTGTTCCAACATACTAACTGATGATAAAGGCACATGAATACTAAACGAATCATTTCTGCATCATCATCAGCAATAACCGGCCAGAGAAGCAATTTTGGATGAGGAATAGTACCCTCGGGTTAAGGGACACGAGACTCTCACCATTAATACAGACATTAGGAACACTTTAGTATTAAGAACCTTTCTCCACTCATATCACTGAACGCGAAATAAGGGATTCAGTGAATCCCCGGATCCGGCGTCGCCATTAGGGTAACAGTCTATGGTAGGTATTGGGCGAGCCGTCTTATCCCACTCGCCTGCAGGGAAAAGCCTTCTCTATCTGGGTAGGGAAAAGCCTTCCCTATCTGGATAGGGAAAAGTCTCGTAGTTCATGCCATCTACCGCTGTGGATTTTACTTCAACAGCAAAAGAAAGGCAAGCCTAGCTGGGTCACTTAGCGAGGGTGCCCAGCTAGGCTTGCCCTGCATGTTTGTGTCTACTCAGTTATAAGTATATATACCTATTTTCACCGTTGCTACTGGTGAGATTTTTTTATGTCCTAAGCCAGACCTTGTTGGTTTAATGAATGTAATATTAAACCAAAATACTTGACATGATTCAATTAGGCATTCGATAGGGCTTAACGTTTTAAATCGTGTATTCATATCGTAATTTAGGGACACTGTTTTAGTACAAACTTATATAAAGATCAAAGGGGTAAGCAAATAAAATATATTTGTTATTATTTGTGTATCTACTTCGGTAAATGTTCTATTTTACGAAAATTATATAAGTTTTACGTGATTCTACTCGCTTAAAGTCAATTTCTAGGATTAAGTGCTTGTTAATTGTAAATTAACTCAGATAAGCTGGTGATAATTTTGCGAGCAGGTTTAATAGATTTTGTATTGCCTATTACAGTTTAAACAAATGTTATTGATATGTTTCCATGAAGCAAGCCTTTTGGTACAATTTTAGTCTATTGTAAATATCATTTATTATACAATTATTACTAGCGTTTAAATTACTTACGTATGTGAAGCCTTGTTTCGTAAATTCTAAATTCAAAAGTCTTAACACGATTTAAACATTAATTACCCATAGCAAAATATACACTATACTAATTTGTTTTAATAAGGGTCTTAATATAGTTATTTTATTATATTATGATTCAAAATAGTGCCTTTTAATATGTACTACTTTAATGTTTTTTATTCTTATTAGCAACTGCAATTAAATAATTACGAATTACAATATTAAATTACAATTATAATGTTCATAGATATAGAATAAAAACTGACAAGTTAATTAAACAAGAATATTTTAAACATTTCACGGTCATAAAAATAAAGTTAAATTATTGTATTATGATTGATAAGATTATATTTGAAGTTTGAAATATAATAAGCCGAATACAATTTGTAATATTATTTATTTCTTCTTTAGAAATTATTATTTCTTGAGTTTTGGGGAGGAGATATGAAATCGAAACGTTTGGATGTACGGTTTGTTACAGAAATGAATTATATAATATCAAGGAAGGGCGGCGATAAAAAGATGCTTTGAATGAATATGTAAAATTATTTATGCGAATATATTTTTGGTACGTTGTAATATTATTTAATCATCATTCTCCTGCCCTTATACCATTGTAAGTTGGGTCGGCACAACATGTTATTCTTTCCCGTTCCCTTTTATCATTCGTCAACTCTGGCGCTACTCCTTTTATACGAAGATCATGTTTCACACAATCTAACCATTTCATTATCAGCTTCCCTATATAGTTGTCATAGTGACAATATACAGACAGAAAGTTACAGAAAGTACAGTCCAGAAAGATTCCGATTAAGTGTAAAAAATATGCTTATACGTAAAGCATATTACAAAATTGAAGATTATTTGGATGATAAGAAAGCTTGGATTTGAAAATCCTTTCAGCTTAATACAAGACAGCGGTTGAATAATGTATAATTGAAAATATTTAAAAGATTGACCGCCGAGTTTCTTGCTGGTTCTTCTCGGTAAGAGCAACATTCCGAACCAGTTGCAGCTTCATTATTCATTTTGATGTTTGACGTTTCAAAAGTGCCTGAAATGGTTTATTTGAATAAAGATTATTTTGGTTTGAAAAAAAAAAAAAATTGCTTAAGTGATTTTAACAATTTAAAGTGAAATTAAAGTGAGATGAGATCCCTCCGTATAATCCGAATAATAGGATAACTTCTGGATCGCTATGAATGAAAACAAAACAAGCTAAATTTAGTTAATATAATATGTGATACAAGTAAATCAAAGTAATGTTTACATCTAAGGAGAAGTCGTGGAAACCATATAGGGACGCTATTCTAACTAAATTACGTTGAACTAGATCTTCAGTTGTGGTGTAGTATTTATTTTTAAATGTATTACTCGATGACTTCATATGTAATTAATTGTAATAGGATTATTGTCCACAAACGGGATCATCTCTAAATTTAAATATTTCTTATTTCATCTATAGTACTAAAAATATTATCATCATTCTCATGCCCTTATCCCACTCTATGTGGGGTCGGCAGAAATTGTTTTAATCATGTTGTTATATTTGTAGGTGAAAGCGAAAGGACCTTAACCCCTCGATGCACGAGAGCTTTTTTTATCGTGCGTTAAAAATGCGTCGAAATGAAACAAGTGGGTATCCAGATATCTATTCACACGACAGCGCTTTTAAAATTTATTTCTATCGCGCAGTGTTTCATTTTAGGCGTTAGGCGTAGGGCATTAAGTCATACGAAACTTCTTATTACCATACGAAACTTCTTATAACGTCAATTGCGGAATTTTAACACGACGTATTCATGTCCGTGCTAACGAGGCGTAATTCCAGTTTTGTTTTTTGGCCTATTTAAGCATTCTCAGCATTATATAAAATTGTATGTATATATATTTGCAGCATATACTATATCATTTTATAAATATAGGCACGTTTGAACTACAAATTAATGTAACTAATTAATACTCTGAAACTTCAAATATATTAATATATAAAATATTTATTATATAATATATATAATAAAGGTGAAAAATCGTCCTCACGCTGTATGATCTTTAAGTTATTAAAATACAACGGTACTTGCCTATTTCCTTTAAAAATAAATAAGTAAATAAAAAATAAATACAACTGTGTAATACTGTAGTATACGAGTATATTATAAATGACATTAGCACTAAGCACAAACCTCTGTGGTTTTATATAGTGTTAAGTAACGTTTGTAAATAAATTTTTGAAATTGTTAAATAAATAAAACGAAAAAACAAACAAAACAAGTTCTCGAGTACTTTATAGCATATGGAAGGAAGAGGCATCAATATCTTAAGCTACAATATGCATTTGTACGCTTGGCAGTCCATGCAATCCTTATAATTTGCCTCCAGCACCGCATTTTGAACGCATCTAGTTCTCTCGCTTTCGTGGTCCACATCCCACTACATACATGAAGATTGGAAAGACTTTTTTGTACCTCTAAATAATAAAATAATACATGCTATAACAATGGAACAGACGGAATCACATCAAAACGAGAACTATACATAGGTGTGCAAACAGTAGGTCTGTGTTATGATAATTAAATAACTCACCAAGTGCTCAGAGTATGAGTCAAAATTTCATTTTTACAGCTACAACAACATTCAAGCGGCCCGCTTTGTATTGTCGCTTTATAGGTAGGTTTGATCAGGTGTAGAAGCAAATCTAATTAACATTTAAATGGTGATCACGCATAATTAGGTGGCTTTGATAACTAAAAAGATGCTGCTTAATTAGTAGAAAATGCCATAATATATTAATGAGGTGTAAACCGGCAAAATTATTTTACGCATTCCTTTCATAAGACGAGACACTTGCTCACACTTTGTACAACGATACGCCATTGCTGCGAAATTATGGATACTAAATTTGAGGTTTATTGAAAATATTTAGCCTTATTTGTATTATATCTTGAACTTGTTTTAGTCGCGGATTCCTCAAATTAATTACATATATAAGCAAAACGATGGATGACCGAAATATAAATAAAATTTTCTTCTTTTGCATTTTGATAATTTATAGAAACAAGTCTTAATTTGTGAAAGTTATTAAAAACGCTCGATAGCAATATTAGTCGTAATAAATATATAGCAAAATATCATTGTCGTCCTTTTGTGTCTATTATTTTCCCGTGCCGGTCCCCTCTTACAAGTGACCTATGAATTTATTTATTTATTTATAGTAAGCCTACTATACTGTTGAGGATAACATAGATGATAACAATACATGGATATAGTTTCTCTTCGACCCTGTACTAATGACTAACTGTAAGTAGTTATAAGAATTATATTTTGAAAAGAGCAACCACCGAATTACTCGCTGGCTCTTTTCGGTAGGAACAGCTTTACGAGCCAGCACTAGAGTTGACGATTTAAAAGTACTTGTTCACTTGAACAATGAATATTTTAAATTATAAAATTTCAATTTGAATTTAAATTTAAAGACTAAAATTCATAGCTAAGAGCATACGCTACAGAACTCCAAAACGTAGGCACAATTGCGAATAACAGTTGACTGATACATTTGAAACAAGAAACAATTGCATATTTTAAATAAAATATGCGCATATATCTACATTTACTCAGCCATAAGTACATTTTTTGTGATTTTAACTATGCAAATCATGTTCGCTTGATTTGATAATTATCGTAACATTTCGAATTCACTTAAGCTTTTAAATAACTTCTAATAGACGATCAAAAAAATCATCCAGAGTACGTTCATCGCTTGAGACAGTTTCTTTATTATTTCTTTTAAGTCGGAACGAAACACCAGTTTAATGCAATTTTTGGTATGGAGGTCGTTGAAGGGCTAGAGTGTATTATAACCTACATTTTGTTTGGGGACTAAATTTGACGTAGACGTAATAGCATACAAAAGTTAATCCATACATAATGTTACCGATACAAAAGTCTGCCTGTATGTATTTCTAATAGTTAAGCTTTCACATTTAATCCACTAGAGCAATAATAGTGAAATTTCGTACAATTACAGCTTAAATAAATAAATATATGGCACAATTACAATCAGGATAGTCCGTTACCAAAGTACCAACTTAATACATGTTTTATAGATGGTGAATTTAAAATAGATAAGTACACCCAACCTACCAATCTGCATTGGAGCAGCGTGGTAGGTCTTAGTTCCAATCCTTCTGTCCAAAAAATGGAGAGAGGAGGCCTATTCCCAGCAGTGAGATATTAACAGGCCGTTAATTTACTTTTTTTTTAAATACACCCAGACCGAAGACGCAACAAATTGTATTTAGAAAATGTTAGCCCCCGGCGGAAATTGAACCCACGATCTGTGGAGCTTAAGGCAGGGTCATTGCCAACTGCGCCAACGGGCCTGTCAAGCTTGTATATCGGGATGACATAAAAGATAAAGTTTTTTAAGTAAACTAAAAAGTCTCTTAAATCGCATCATTGCACTAACCTTTGCTTACGTCAGAAATTTATAAAAATAGGTACTCTGACAACCTTAGACTATATGAATCTATGATTTATGTATACTTGTATAATTTCAAGCAACAGATGTTGTTCATGTTGGTAATATTACTTGGCGCCGTTATTATCGCTTAAGGATATTAACCTCAGAATACTTTTATGGAGGTGATGTGTAAGTACTTTCAAATTGTAATAAAAACAATGTGATGGTAAGTAAACTTTCATAAAAGAAGGACACCTTTCGTCCTGCTTGGTGGAGATAGAGTGAATGTTTTTTCACCAAATCTATTCTGCGTAGTCTATTCCTGAATTCCTACCTATTCGGTATAGACGAAATTCAGTAAATAAATAACAGAAGCTAAACATTGCATTGGGAGTCATGCGAAATATTGTAAAATAATGTGATAGACACGATTCTGGCGATAGATACAAATTTCAATGTAAATTAAAAATCACTAATTCATTGCGTCAGTAAGTCAATGACGCAATTTTGATTTTATATTGCACACTGCCTAGTAATTTATTTATTTAAGTTGGCAAGTATTGATTCCCATTAAAGCGACATAACCCCGAAGCCTACTCGTAAATAACGATAGCGAACACTAACGAAGGCAAGGTCTTCTTTTTTTGTTGTATTTAATGTACATTTTAATACAATCCTAAATAGTAACGTACCTATAGAGTAACTTATATAATAAGAAAATTGTGTAAAATGACTTATTGCGGATATAAAGATATTAGGGCCTCAGGCATAATTTTGCCATTTAAACATCTTGTGACTCCAAGTTCAAATGATTCTTCAAATCACCCTTTTCCCCATAAATACGTTGGCTTCAAAATTCATCAAGCAAATCCACCTAGTGATCTTACGTTATTATGTGTAATTAATCTAACTATTTTCGATTCCGATTATCGACATTTATCCTTGCATGTCATTGCAGTCATCATGGTAACAGAAGATCTATATTAGTAATTTAGTACTTTACAAATTTCGTATTCTGTGGCTTGAATACTTTTTTCTTTTAGTGGACTATTTTCCAAACTGAATAGAAATTTAGCGATAATTGTGCATAAGGGTTGAGGGATTGGATACCAACCAGTCAAGCTCCTTTTAAAAGTCAAGAACCCTGTACGGTTACTGAAGATTTGTTGTAATATCCTCGGCGATTTAATTTAATTCAGTAGATATGTTTTGAGCTTCTCTTTTTCTGACCGCTCATTGACTCTGAACTTGAGATTTCTTAGTCCTTAGTTAACGAATACATTATGTAGTTTTCAACTATATATGTATTTCAATTACATCATTATTAGAATTAGGCGTTACTTTGTGGAGATCCATAATACATTACTTTTGTATAATAAATGTTAATATTTTGCTGTAAATTTTACTATTATAGCAAAATAATTTTAGTATTACTTTTGTCTTTTTTATATTTCATTTATTCAATTATTTCGTTTTTAAAAAGATAATACAGGTAATAAATAGTAAATGATAATGTAGTGTAAGATGTAAACCTGGAAAAAGTAAGATTTATTACCTAACTAGATGTGTCAGTGGCTACGCCCGCGTGGTATCAATTTTTACTACGCCAGGGTGTCAATTTTTTTTATTGTAATTCAAATTTAAACATAAAAGTAGTTATGTGAGTTAACTATAAGAGATAGAGACATGCTATCGCGAACTTTGTACTGTACAGTTTTTGAACTGTAGTGTTTTTATAGATCTACAATTCTCTACTACAATACTTTAGCGTATCTCTGCTGGTTTATGCAGCGCGCGCGACCAAAGCTCCCAACAAGTTTTTTAACAACTGCGCGATCTTTTCAACATAATTTACATAATACCGATATGTACTATTTACCTAAACCATCCGGAGGTGTTGTTCTATCTTTTGATGAAAACCGTACAAAAATTCGTTCAGTAGTTCTTGAGAAAATCGATTACATAGAGACAGACAGACAGAGTTTTTTGGGGCTTTGTTTTATAATGAGTATAGATTATAGTTCTTAGTAGGTTACTTATAATATCATATGTATACCAAACTTTAATATTCAAAAGCTAAATATACCAAGTGAATAAATACGAATTCTTTCTAATCTTTTGTTTTAAATAAGTATATGAATTTCACATTACACGTTTTGAAGTAGTAATAAAACTGATCTGGCTAAACTATATTAAGAAGCAAATATTTGAATGAATTACTTAAATCCATCCGGTTTTTGTGATCATTAACGATGGCGTATATTTTATTCATGATAAAGGCGAGACAACTTTTTTTATTAGTAACTTATGTCTCTTTTAAGCGTATAAGTGTGCAGTGATAATGATCGGTGAACAAATTATGGTCTGAGATATCTTATAATTGTACATTAGCCGGAATTTATGTTAATAAAATGTAATAAAATATTTGAAATTAAACATTACGTAAATATCATTATAATTTAATATCGTTTGTGACATTTCTTTATTATTGTTTTGTAATATTTTTATCTATCATTACATCTAGCATAAAAAATTAATTTACACACTAGTAGAGATCTTTCATTCTAAAAGTGCACGCCCCTCCAATGTCTTTACTCACACACAAAAAACTTATGTACAGACGAAATACACGCAAACTTGTTATTCTAATTGGTTACTCAGTTCAAAGACTACAGTGTACATATTGAAATAGACTGGTAACTCGAAGTCATTTTTGGAGATTTGTAAAAACGCCCGCTAGGAGACGGCTATAGTACTAAATCGACACCCGTTGGCGCAGTGGGTTTTGATTATGCCTTAAGCTTCGCGGATCGTGGGTTCGATTCCCGCCGGGAGCCAACATTTTCTATAAAATTTATAATTTTTTTTCTAATTGTATTTAAATATCAATTTAAAATTATATATGTATATATTTACCAGTTGTCCGTCACACACAACGTAACACAAGTATAAAATAAAATCGAAATTTAATTGATTCAAATTTTATGCTAAATCAATAAATAATATAGGGTTCTATACTTATAGTACCCGGCTATAAATAATGCACATCGAGGCTTAGAGAGAGAATATCGGCTAGTTCTGCTTCGTAGAGCATTGTCTCTGTCGCACAGACTGATGAACTCGTATGAAACGTCACGTACTAACTGAGTGACAGTGACAGCGCTCTACGAAACCGAACTGGCCGGCTGTTTCGTTCTACACATCGATGTGCATTATTTAATGCCGCGTACTATATATAGTTTACTATGAACTTTACCCGCTCTCATAGTATTCTCCTCTCACCAAAGGTTATCTGTGAGAGACCGCTTTAGCGATAAGAGCGCCTTTGCACGCTTCTTATAATTTATTCTCTAATAACCAATATGCTTTTGTATAGTGCAAAAAGGATAAATAAATAAATAATAAATAAAATAAGGAGGGACGAAAACCATGTGACCTAACGAGTGTTAAATATGAATGTGGAGAAATACGTGACTAGAGGGATTCAGAAAAAGAGATGGTTGGATTGTGTGCAGCACGACATGCATATAGGGGTAGCGGCAGAGTTGACGTATGATTCATGGATGGTTGACAGATGAAGAGAATGGAAGCTAAAAACATGTTGTGCCAACCCTACTTAGAGTGGCATAAGGACAGGAGAATATTAATAGATAATATTCCAAAGTTGAGTTCCGTTAGGTCAAGTAATGATAGTGGCTAGAGTCTTGGTTGCACTGACAAGACAAGGTTCTTCGGTGAAGGAAATCTGCATATCTTCAGAGAATTCTTAGGATATGTGTAATTTGCCTATCTTTACTAATAATAATACTATTACTCTATTTTAGAAATTCGTTGAAGTCGATGAAATTTTTTTAACATGAGGATTTTATGTATAATAATTTTAGATTCCAGTTTTCTTAATGTATTTAAAGTCATCTTAGATTTTTCAACATATTTCTTTAAAATATTTGTCCTTATTAAAAACAAATGTACATTTTTAATATTTTACATAATAAAATATTCTAATTGTATAAGAAGAGTTTCAATATGGGAACGATTGAAGGAATCTATGCATATAAGAATTCATAAAATATTTTCCAGTCACAATCATTGGAAAATGTTAAACTTATTTAAATACATTTGATATTTATATAAATTATATTCGATATTCTATCAATGTCTATTAAATAATTTTAAAATTATAAATCTAAAATAAATACTAGGTGAACGAAAAATTAAAACAAATTAGAACGAACTAAATTATAACTAGGATATTATAAACATAAAAAATAAATAGATTAGAAATAAGAAGCAATTAGAATATATATACACGATTATGTATATACACATATTACATAAAATCGAAGCGATCGATTCCACTGCAATGAGGTAAGTTCCGAAAATACTGGCAGCGTTACCTCTTTGTATGGCCAAACTTATTCGTTGGCCAAGCTACTAGCTTCTTGTAAATTTAACTTGAATCATGAAAATCTAAATTCACTAGACGTGAAAATAACATATAACAATATGTTATTTTCAAGTCACATCACTTACTTAAATTTCATAGTCAATTTAACACGAACCAACTTAATATGAACATCGAAGCAAATAAGAATAGTATTTATATCTTATCGCTTCTGTAATTCATACGAAATTCCAGTAAGTCCAGTCATCGAATCATTTTGTGGTTATAGAGTGGTATTATACGGTTACACATCGAGCCGACATTAAAATTTAACACAAAAGGTGCCAATTTTCCGGTGCGTGGTGGTACTAATAGCCAAACCCGTCAGTAAAACAATGCTTTTCCTTTTTTTTGCACAAACTCGCGTATGGATAAATGCGATGTTGCATAAATCAAATTACAAACTGTACGAAAATCTGATAGGTAAATAAATAGTTCATAGTTAATAGTGTGGTTTGAATAACAAAATTTATTGACACAATTTTTTCTTAGTATATAAGGTTTTATAAAAGAAAATCTGCAAGGTATAAATAAATAAGTTCAAAGTTTGAAGGAGTGGAAAAGTTTGAATGGTACAATTTAAATCCAAATATATCTTGTTTGTACTGTACAGGATTCTAATTTTTTTTTATTTTGTTTTGTATTAGCGTTTTTAAGTATGTGTAAAAGGGATTCTCGTATTCAATTTGACGTAACCTTAGCTGAAATCGCTTCAAGTATAGTTAGATATCACGGTATAAACTTGGTATACAATCCAATATATACCTATGCTATAATAGCATAGTTTTGGCATATAGCTTTTGCAGATTATTTAATGTAAAAAAAATTTAAAAGTGGCCTCATAAATTTGCTTATTACTCATTTTGAAAATGGATTTTTATAATCAAATATTAGAATTTCAAGGCGCTTTACCATGTCTTTAATTATTAAACAAGGTAAAACTCCAAACTTAAAATAAACGAAACAAAATTGACGTCCACATTATTAATTTTCTTACACTATAATAAAACTAATAAGCAAATTTTTATTCGGTTCGAGAGCAATGCGCTGACTTTTCTATTTCATAGATTTTTTTCCGAAATTTATCAATACTAGACATATGGACTGGTCTATTTGTTTCGTATATATAATAGCTCAAAATTGCTTTTCAAAACCGGCTAAACGACATATAATTTGCACAATAAATTAAAGTGCAGTCCCGTTTACGATCAGTGCGTAAAAGATAAGAATATCACTTGCATTGGTCGTTAATTAAATAAACATCGGCCGTAGCTACGGTAATGGAAGTAAAATGATGAAGTCATAAAACCCTAAAACCTTATCGCTCAATAAATAAAAGAGAGAACCGTGCGCCGAACTCAGTGCCAGTCAATACATTCTAATCAGTGATTTATTGGCCCTAATCCTCAGCAGAGCACAAATAAGCTATCTTGTCGACTTAATGTTGTATCAGCCCAGGCGTGAAACTCCCGCGCACCACTAAGTGGTCCTTCCAGTTTCCACTCGAAATATTTTAATAAGGCCTCACTGCTCACGCACCCAAATAAAAACATACACGCATTCACCGACGTGAACGCTCACTAAAACCTGGCTCGATTCCAACTTACCTTATTTATAATAGTAGCGACACTAAGACTCTACATTTTCGCTCTAAACGGTGTTAATTTATTGACCGTGGGTAGATAATATCACTTTTTTTCTCCCATTATTAAAGCGATTACACCAGAAATTATACGTCGAAGTCCAATTCCGAGCGGCCGATCGAATATATGATTTCAAGCTAATATAAAACTTAATAGCTTGTATTAACAGTACTTTTAGTTTATATGACACTCAAGCTCGGTCATACCTTTCTCGACGAAATCGCCTTACGGACTCGCTAATAAAAAGTGTTAAGTTATGAACAAGTTATGCCACTTGCATTAATTTCGATGCTTAACCTGATAAACAAATTATAGTATATTAACTTAATAGCTTAATTTATAATTGAATGTGTTACGACGTGTTCATAAGAAACACATTGTTACGATCGACCTTTTAGCATATTTGGGTGCAGTTAACGGCAAATTGCTGGGATAAACATATAACTGTTGCGAAAGCTTCACCCGCTATGTCGATTTCTTTTACCCGTCCGTTTCACGAAGTAACATAAAATGTTATTACTACGCCACTTTAGCTCAATGTACTTACAAACTGTAAATGTGTTCAATATAAAAAGTGTATTGTCAGTTAGCTTTCAATATCATTTTCAAATTGGTTATGCATATTAGAGGGGACTCAACGCCGTGGCCGTGGTTATAACGGGTAGTCATTGTACAAAGGGAATTTTCTCACGCTTGCCCGATAGGCTATGGTTATGATGACATTTGTTTTCAATTTCCTATTCCTCTTCCGTAAAATGATTTATATTTATTATAACTGATTATGATCTCAATATTATAAGGTTGTTTAATGTAAATATTTAGTATTTTGATACGTATGAAATTATTGTATTTATTTGCAAAGAAAACCTGTCGACTAAATTTACTGTATTTAACAGGTAATAGCGCTCCATCTAATTTTGCATAGAGTATAATATAAAATTTATATTAACAATTTCTTTAAGAAGAAGCTTGTGGAGAAGTTGTTGAATGCTATTTTATAGAATTCTCATAGAATTCATGTAATTTAAGTCCTTATAATTGTTGGAACAGGGTTCACAAGATATTTGTAAAGTAAAAAATGTTAAAAACATAAAGATCACAATAACCATAATTGTCCCATGCTTAAGCTATTTTCATCTACCTTTGTCGGTTTTTATCGGGATTTGTCTTATAACAGACATATGTTTCATACGGGTTAAGGTTATCTCTTAGCGCCTTTTGTAATAGGCCCCAATCTATGTATATAAGAGAAAAAGTGTGAACAAGTCGACTAAATATACATTTATAAAGATTCAGCTTAGAGATCACAAAATGAAGATATTTACGTGCGCATATATGTGTGCGTACGATGTCTCAATGTGTGTTCGCTAAAAAACGCAGGCGGCGTACGAATTCAAGTAAAACTTGACTTAACCAGGCTCTTTTCAAATGACTATTGTTATTAGTTTTCATACCTCTTTCTCTTATAATTTCTTTCGGCTCGCTTTCTTAGTCGAGTTTTTATATCTACTAAACTGATGTACTCCTTTAATTAGTCATATAATAGTTTGTGGAAACTATAATATCTTTGTTCATTTATATAGGGACCTCTTTTAAATCTGGCTTTGACTTTTAGTTTTAATACATAAAGCGAGACTGTATATAAACTCAGTTAATAGTGATTCATAGCTTTAGAGTAAATTAATGATTGAGCTTTTACTCTTAAAACTGCATTAATCCTTCTAAAGTTAATTTTAAAGTGGGTATAGATATCAAGTTTTGAATTATAAAAGTTATTAATTTTAAAATGTCTATAAATATCAAGTTAAAAAAAAAGAGAGCGGTAAAAAAGCTTGTGGCTAATAATAAACATAAATTTGATTGAAACAATTTTTTTTAGGTAATGTCACTAATATGTGCTATGAAAGGAGTTTTTTGTTTTTATTTTTTTTTAGTAACTACATTGCATTTTACCAACTTTAGTGTTCCTTAAATCGTAAAGGTTTCTAGTTTACATAAATTTCTAGGTTTTTTCGAAACCATTTCCTTACGTTATTTATATTGAAAGTCGGTGATTAAATTAATAAAATCGCCACATAGACCTTATACAGATAAATGTTAAATAATCATAAATTCAAATTCAAATTCAAAATATTCTTTATTCCATTAAACTTGCTTTTTGCTTTTGAATCGTTTACTCTACTACTGGTTCAGAAAGATTTTCCTACCAAGAAGAACTACCAAGAAATTCAGCGCTTGCTCTTTTTAAAATATAATTCTTACTACTAGTTACATTTAGTCTAGAAATAAAATGTCGGTTTATACATGTATTTTTTGTTTCAGTGCCGGTGTCTCCATCTTCCTCGGGTGGTGGCTCGGGAACTCCTCTATATCCAGGCGCAGCATCCCACCCACTGTCATCTTTGCTATCACAACAGAGGCTGTTAGAACTGTCTCGCTTCGGGCTGAGGCACTACGATATTGCCCATCACGTACTGTCCCAGCAAGGTGCTGTTACTAAACTGCTTGGTAAGCTTTAAAGCTATAAGAAGGTATAGATAGACGTGAGAGAAAAATAAAAAGTTCCCAAAACTAAGAAACGTCTTCCGAACGTACTATTTAATTGTTTATGTATTTTATTTCGATTTTGCCGAGGTTTTAGTTTTCAGACACTCAATGCAGTAAAAAAAGTAAAGTAACGGCCTATTACTATGCCCACTGCTGGGCTAAGGCCTCCTCTCTCCGTTTTTGGACTTACCTTACCTTAGTCGCCTTTTACGACACCTCGGTAAGAAATGAGGGTGGTCTATTCTATGCAGCCGGATACTACACGGCATTTACCTTAGTCGCCTCTTACGATACCTCGGTAAGAAAGGCGGGTGGTCTATTCCATTCTGCCGGATACCACACGACTAGCAAAAGCAACCGCTGAAAATAAAGCTCTATCTACCCTATTGCTATCGACGAGGTCTTGGTTTCCTGTTGCACCCGGAACCCCTATTTCCAGCTTAATGAAACCCTTATAAGCCATTAAGTATTTCCTATATATTACATATATTTTTTTAATACTAACATAATCTTAAAACTATAAAAATACTAATAATGTAATGAAATTGCAATTCGAAACTTTTTTTAAATCGTGAAGGAGAATGTTCTTCAGGGTAGTATTGATTAACATAGGCAATGTTTATAGAATTGCCTTGCGGCTCGTTATAGCCGCCAACTAAGTTATTTGCGATAATTACTTTACCGCCACTGCCCGCCTAGAATGATCAATATGCCCTGCAATCGTATTGAATAATAACGTAGAGTATTATTAGAAATTGTAGTTACTCACATAACGTTTTAGTTGTGGTTCAATAAATTTAAAATGTATATTGCATCAATGGACACTGTTAAATAATAATAAAAATGGTACCTGTATATAAAAGTAAAGTAGCGGCCTGTACTTTTACTGTATATAAAGTAAATAAATAATTGCCTGTTGCTATCAATCTATTATGTTTGGCTTGTTAAATGACTATTTATTTATAAAGGTAAATAAATAAATAAATATATGAGACATTTACACACACGGTCGTCCGTCTCCAAAGTATAATACGCAGCAATTAATAATGCACATCGAGGTTCAGAGAGAGAAATTACATTCTGCTTCATAGAGCATTGTCTCTGTCGCACAGTCTGACGAACCCGTGTGTGACGGACAACTGGTATATACATATATAAGTTTAAATACATACTTAAATACAAATACACACCAAGGCTCGAAGAACCAACAATTTGTTTATAGAAAATGTTGGCCCTCGTTAATCGTAAATTCCCTCGTAAATGTATGTTAATCAAATAAACCTTTTAAGATTTAGTTATAAGGATTACGGTCCTCTTCGAACCTCATTTAGAAATAAATATATAACATAAGTGTGACAAGTGTGACAAGTGTTTAAAATATAGACATTTACTTTGTGTCTACACACATTATCATTAAAAAACTCCACTTTCATATATTTTCCTCGATTTCAGTTAATGTTGAGAGACCGGCTATATCACGTCTTATTTTATCGGATGAGCCCGACTAATTTCAAGCCCATACGGGTCTCTTATTCATGAGCTCTTTACGCGGCGTTATCGCGGCGGGAACATTGATTTCAGTATTTAATAAGTGAAATAATCAATAAAACATTAGACATCAGTAACGGAAATTGTAAAAAGTAACATGCACTATAACAGAACTACCTCGCTATAATCCGCACGGGTTAAGCGAATGCATGCAAAATCGCATTGCGATTTTGTCGTGGAGCCTATCCTCCTGATGATGCTTCGGTTTCGGAGCGAAACGATCGTCGAGATTGTTGTGGTGGTGGTTGTGTGTGCTGCTTGTGTGCTTTGTTGCTGGTGGAGGAGCCTTGGGGTACGTGTGGTGGCTTGTCCTGCATATGTAAGGTTCATAAATTTTGCCTGCTTCATACACATTAGCGTTGCATGCATTCGCTTAACCCGTGCGGATTATAGCGAGGTAGTTCTGTTATAGTGCCTGTAATATGGAATTCCGCAAAGTAACGCCTGCTTCTATAAATCATTTAAAAAGCAACATAGTTAGTCAAAACAATCTTTGAATAAGGATTCTCCTAAATCGAAGGGACTTAGTCGATATCATCACAAATTCAATGATCTGTTGGCGATTTTTCGAAAACCATGGAGTTTGGATTATATTTATCTGTTTCCTAATAATACGGTTGCGGCAAAAATCTCAATTGCTATTAATCAACGATAAGCCATCGATGGAGCTCCGAACGGAGCTGCTATTGACGAAAGCTTAGATCCTAATCGATTCATAAAGCTTCCAGCGTGTTAATTATAAGCCACCGGACTGCCATACCCTTGCGACGACGCCGCGGGCGCTCTACCCACTACGAGTCCGATGTCAAAACTCAGCATCGATGGTTCTCTGCATTATTAATCGTTCTCCTTGTAATTATCAATGCTTTCAATGAGATCGCAATCGTTCGGATGTTCGGTAACATGTTTGCATAATTTTTTTTACGATAATTGTGCAGAACGAAAAAGCCATTCCGGCAGATGTTCATAATCTGATGATGCTCTTCGTTAGAATCTTATTTCATTCTTTTTGATACTTTAAAGTTAGTTGATATATGCAGCGACAACGCATGAGGTTTATCTTTATTTGTTTTCAAGTGATGAAATTGTACTACTGTAGGCCTACCATGAACATCTAGGAAACGATTCAATTCAAAGTCAGTATCTAAACCGTGTACCATGAAGTGTGTTTGAAAAGGACAACGTTATATTAACTATAGATAACTCTGTCTCTTTTACTAAAATGTTTTAAGGACGCATTCCGAACGCTCTCTCGGCAACGACTTAAAGTGTGCGTCTTTAAGACGTCATGGTATGAAAAAGCAAAACAATTTAGTTTTCATCTTCAATTGAGTCGCAATAAGAGTTCATGGTAGGCCTGCTGGTCACTTCAAAACGATCTACCAAGATGATTTTCGTTTTGCTCATGTCAATTTGAAGACCTAGCTTCTTATTGAGATGAACCTCGCTGGGGTCAGTAAGCAGCGTACCAAGATCCTCCAGAAATCTTTAATTAGTGACGTTATAGTTGATGCACCGAAATGGTGTACTCGTCGTTGATGTAGATAATCTGCCAATCCAAAAGCTTAAAAGACTTTCACCGCAGTCTAACTTTTATCTACTATTTATAACTATTTTTCAGTGCATAAAATCTCCGAATCACCTAATTTCGTGTAATTTTATAATATTACCTTAGTTCTGTTGCAAAAAATCATCTACCATTTTAAAAATGATTGTGCGTAATTTTTCATAAAGCAGGAGCTAATTTTATTCAGTATATTTTTATTACGGCAAAAAAGTTGTAGCTAAAAATTAAATCACCATTTTATATGTTATAATTAAATAGTGTGCGATTTAAATGCTGAATAATTGAGGTAAAACAAAGTACGACTTACAATTAGTAATAATATCCCATAGACTTGTTAGACAAACGTGAGTTTACATTGTGGCTGGTAGCTACTTAATTTGAGGTATTAGATTTATACTGTGCAATTAGGGCACATGCTTACTTTGTGTTTGCTCAAGAATCGTGAAAGGACCATTTCAAAAGCAACGGTGCGTGCATCTTCCGCTGTATTATCATGATACGCCTTTTGAATGGTGTTGTACTTGTGAATAGCTTAGTTAATATAATACAAATGAATATATTTTAAATTTAGGCTATCGTGAGTATTATTTATATTTTATACCATAATTTAAGCTTGATATTTGGATATATGACAAGAGGGACGTATAGAAAAGACGGATGGATTCTGTGAATAATGATACGCATATAAAAGGAGTAAGCACCAGATTTGAAGAATGGTAGAAGAGACTGGAAGATGATGACATATTGTACCGACCCCACTTAGAGTGGGATAGGGGTAAGAGAATGATTGCTATATTCGTAAACAATTAGGTTCCAATACAACGCTGTATTCAAGGACCGAACAAAAAATTGGAAGACTGATATTTTTATATGGTAGTAGCTAAGTCAATATCAACTTGAAAAATATAAATACCAACACATCAAAACTAATTGGTAATGGATGGGCCAAGAAAGAGTATAAGTGATTGGAGTATAGCTCTCTATTCAAAATCAGATGAGGCATCTTGTGTTCGCTAGGGAAAATTCAACTAATAACTTTAACTAAATATATTTGTATATAAAAATTATGCTCTATTTCCCTTGGTCATCGATCACGCGTATGGTAATATTTTGTTAACTTTTATTGCTATGTTAAATAATGACGGAAGAAGGCTATTCATCATTCTCCTGCTCTTATCCCACTTTAAGTGGGGTCGGCACAACATGTTTTACATATGTTGTTACTTGATTTGACTAGTTATTTTACGAACGGCTGCCTGTCATCAACTTACCTTAGCCTTTTACGACTCGGTAAGAAATGAGGGTGGTCTATTCTACTCAGCCGGATACCACACGGCGGATGGGAGAAGGTTCTTATGAAAGAAATTTTATTTGCAATTTCTGCGGAATTAGAAAGTTTGCGTAACCTTTTTTAACTAGATGGTAAAAATAGGATAACGTCTGTCGGTTCGGCACAATAAAAATAATGAAAGAAGATACATTAAATATTAGGAGTCAAGTTTTGAATTTTGTAGAATAACAATGAAGCTTGTATGATAATTGTTAATTCATATTTAAAAAGAAAGTAATCCAAAATATATTTTTCAAATTTCTAACTCCTTAATTTATCAAGTTGGTTAAATTCTCTGACATGAAATATTGCGTTCAATAAAATATTATAGAATTACGCGTATTGTCAATCAATTTAAGCCTTTGGTGATACTCTAACGTCACATGTCGGTTTCCCACGGAAGCCTAGTTATCAGCCCAGGGCTGTCATGTAAAACCACTTACATGTTTAACATAGCCTAGCCTTAGCTTAAATGTTATTATCTAGCCCAAACAGCATACCGTGGAAATGGGCACGAATAAATAACCTTTCAATCAATATAAACAACTTGAAAGACTAGAGCGCTTATTAATATAACACTATATTCACGATTTACTATACATTCGTCGTTGGAAAGTCAGTGTAAACGCTTTGTAGATAATACTTTACGAGGCTGTTGTTATTATGATGAGCTTCGAATAAAACTATACATATAATTATATATTTATATTGCTACATATCTTTTTATATTGCTAATTTGTTTAGAGCAATATATTTTTAAAATTTACATCTATGCATTTATGGTAGGTACACCTCGGCCCATCGTATCAGGTCTTAAGATACAAAAGTAATAATAAAAATAATTTTGCTATATAAATAAATAGAAAATATATATAGTGCTAAATGTATTCAAATTCAAAGAAAAGCAAATGATTCAAGCAAAGGCTTTACGACTTTGTCGTGGAGTCTATCTCCTGATGATGCTTCGGTTGCGGGGCGAAACGATTGTTGAGTTTCTGATAGTTAACGTGTGCAGTGCTTGTGTATCATGATGGCAGTGATGGAGGTTTGTGCATGTGTTTTTATGAATCCTGCATGTATCGGGTATGAAAATAACGGATATTCCACTATACATTTAGCACAATATATATTTTCTATTAACTGTGTTGCGGATTATAGCAAAATGGTTTTATTTTTTTTGTATTATGGATCTCCGCAAAGTAATGCCTAATTCTATAAAAGGTCTTAAAATGTTTGATGTAGAATTTCGTTTTCAAATGACTTGCGCCTTTATATTATGTGGAATGTCAACCGATAAAATCTTTTGCTGGCCAATAGCCAGATGCAGGATATTGCTGGTTCAAAATATTTCATTACCTGAGGCCCATGATTAAAACAGTGCATTTCAGCGGTAATACTATACATAACAGCAACACATTTTGGTCGAACCATACATGTAGACTTCCCTAGGTGGACAGTCTGCTTTAAATATGCAGGAAACCGATGGCGATGAATTAACGCAACACAAGATCGTTAGGCGTAGAAATCCTTCAAAGATAAAATAGATAGAAAAGATATATCAGTGAACAACCATAAGTAGAAGATAGAGGGGGTAAAGAAATTTAAAAATCGCAATATAAAATTCACAAATCGAAATTTAAAATAATTTATTCAAATTGCAGAAAAATGATATAGGTATTTCATCTACAAGTTCTCATTTTTGTCAACACAATAGATTCTGACGTTATCCTGAGATACATAGTATATTTTTAAGAAACGCTAGACAAGATGAAATATGGTGAAATGATCAAGTTTTCTATAGTAGTCGGCGTTCTGCATAAGTCCCGGCCAGTAGCCCTACAATTTATGGGAAGCGATGCGCCCAGTGAAACAATTGAACAAGCGATAAGCAAACAAGTGAACGAGGTATAATTTTATCCCCAATTTAAAAAAAACTATCAATTAGACCAATGAGTTTTTAAAACTCATGTGTCTAATTGATAATAGCAATTTAGGACACGCTTTTCGGTGAAGGAAAACATCGTGAGGAAACCTGCATATCTCTAAAGAATTCTGGAGATATGTGTATCCTACCAATCCGCATTCGAGAGGCGTGGTAGATCTTAGCTCCAATCCTTCTCTCCAGAAACGGAGAGAGGGGCCTATTCTCAGCAGTGGGATTGTAGCAGGCCGCTACTTTACTTTTTACTTTACTTTTACAAGTTCAAGAACTCTTACCGTGAGTGCACCGTGTAATTTCAGCTTTCTAAATAAACAAAGGAAAAAGAATTATGGAGTGAGTAGCTTCGTATTAGGCCGGTCATTTTATTTCGATATGAAACGTCGGTAATGACACTTACTCAAAAAGATTGGCTGCGGATCGCCGCGGCGCGTAATGAAGCCGTATTTAGACATTGGTCCTATAATCAAAATTGAATTACCAGGGTTGACATTCTTGCCACAAACTATGCTCTTTCTTTTCCCGCTCCAATTCCCTTGGGTCAATTTGAATACTTAATGGTCGTTGTTGTCGAAAAAAATATTTTAATCTTAGAAAATGTATAATGATACTGTAGATGATACACGGCCCTTGAAAGTTTAATTTTCAAAAATATATTCCTTTAATTTTTATATATGCAATAACTTTAGCCTCGTCCCATATCACGAAAATGGCGTTAATAAGCGGAGTTGTGCGAAAATGACCGAATCTGGCAAGCGTCGAAAGCATGCATCTATCATCGAAAGGCATATATTTATGTCGTTTTTAGTTGAGACCTTAGGACCATATGGAGTCAATGTGTTTTTTTTTGCATTATAACACATCGTTTAATTGCTTTTTCGCACAAAGAATCAGCTTAGCGTAAAGCATTCGTAAAGTTGTCTCACTGTCTCTTATTCCGATAGGAATAAGAGACAGAGATTCTATTTCCTTCTATCTCCTTGGAGATATCCAAGGAGATAGAATACCTTCGTCCAAAAGTAGGACACTCTTAGGACAGGTTTGCTATTTTGATAATGTGTTTGTATATGCCAATGCTAGTTATTTGTGGACAGCTGCATACCTGAAAGAATATATGTAGACTTTTATATTTCGCATATACATTATTTTTACGATATACCGACAGTAACAGAAACTCAACCTAAATCATTCTCCTGCCCTTGTCCCACTCTAAGTGGAGTCGGCACAACATGTTACAAACATGTTGCCACATGATTTGGCTACGTATTTTACAATCGGCCGCCTGCCTGACGTCAACTTACCTTAGTCGCCTCTTACGACAACTTGGTAAGAAATGAGGGTAGTCTATTCTATGCAGCCGGATACCACACGGCGGAAATCAAATATAAATAGTTACTATATCATTACAAAAACTTATTGGCTCTTTAGAATCGGAATTAAAAAAATGAATACTTAATTAATTATGGACTTTCGTCTTAAAAATATGACGACCCCAGCTGACTGTAATTTAACCCATAGTAACATCTACTAAGCTTTTTAATACAATTTTGTCTAGATAAGAACTACTATTTAGACATGACATATGACATTACATGACATATATTTAAAACCACAAATTGTCTGTATTCTTTTTAAAGTTATATGATCCAATCCAATAATTGCTAAAAAAAATGTTCACTCACAGAGTTGGCAAGCGTGTTTTTCTATACATTAGTCGCCTCTTACGACACCTCGGTAAGAAAGGAGAGTGGTCTATTCTATTCTGCCGGATACCACACGGCGTAGAAACTCAACCTAAATTTTTTATTAAAGTCAAAGGTTGTCGTGATTTTAAATCAGTGCTTCCGAACCTTTTTTATGTCATGCTCCACCTTAAAAATTCTTTTGAAATGTAAAATACATCGCTTTTAATATTAAGAATTTGCTTTTCTTGTTAAATTTTGCACCTAAATCTAGCATTGCATTTAAATAACTCTGAGCGAAAGGGTTAAACTCGGATCGATTCCATTTTAGAATTACTTCCCCCCTTAACATTCCAATTGTCCCCCTGTGGGGAGTTGGCCCTATATTGGAAAACACCGCAACATCAGGAAACAACTGGAAACATAAACAGTCTTAAATATTCATCTCTTATTGCTGACCGGTGGTTAATAAACATTACACTAACATTTGTCGCAACTTAGACTTATAATTATTCCTATTTTTAATATTAATTGATACAGGTGCGGTATCTTCTGTAAGAATCCAGTTTTAATATTTACATACGCTACGCATATTTTTGTTTGATTAAATTAAATCGCATTAAAATCGAATGAGCTTTTACATAAAATAACTTAACTGTGATATATACAGTAAGGTGTAGGACACATAACATGTTTATTTAAATAATAATGAATAATTCAAACTAATGGTCACTAACATTAATCGTAGCTTCGTAAAGTACAAAAAACAACAGTTTTATTTATGATAATTGATGTAATATTTTTTAATTTGAAGTTAATCATATCAAAAAATTATTAATAGTAAAAAAGCTTAATACTTTGAAATTCAAAGTAAGGTCGACAACTGTAATATTAGTTGTTCATTCTTTTTGAAACTTAATTATTAATTAATTAATATAGCAGTAAATACAAATAGCTGTAAATACAAAGAGCTGTGATAGCCCAGCGGTGAGATCGTGCGATTCTTTCGAGGGGAACACGAGTTCAAACCCAGGCAGGCACCAATGAGTTTTCGATTAAAAACTCATGTGCCTTATATCAATTATAAAATTGCAATTAATCACACGCTTTTCGGTGAAGGAAAACATCGTGAGGAAACCTGCATATCTCTAGAGAATTCTGGAGATATGTGTAACCTACCAATCCGCATTGGAGCAGCGTGGTAGGTCTTAGCTCCAACCTTTCTCTCCAGAAACGGAGAGAGGAGGCCTATTCCCAGCAGTGGGATTGTTACAGGTCGCTTTACTAAATACAAAAATGATAATAATTATATTAGCCGCACATTTCTCATTTATGCAACTATTAATAAAGGTTTTTGGGTTAGAGATTTAATTAATATATTTTTTAAATACAAAGTAGGTTTATTAAATGCTTTTATTGTATGCTATATTGATAGCTTCTGAAGAAGCAAGCTGTCTAGTTAACTTTTTGACAAAAACCCATCAATCACCGAATCAGGCATCGATAACACATGCGTTGAATTTAATTTTATAAACAAGGGTTAATAGTGTTACCAATTTTAATAAAATTTTAAGGATAGTTCTCGTAAAATAAATATATTTGTAAATTGAAATTTATTAAATAATATAAATAATTTAGCCATTTTATTTTTACGAAAAGCTTTTAACTTGCTTAAAGGTGGAATCTTTAAAGTTAAATTTGACCCACTACTCGGTCGGATTGGACTGAAATTTTACATACTGTTCCAATTCCAATGACAATGCATGTTTATGATAAACATGACCTGAAGCTGCCTCCACGATTGGCCCCGGCTGAGGGATCCTTATCGGTTAACAGTAGAGACAGGCCTTTCTTAAAAGCTTTTGTTCAAATCTTTTTTTTAAAATAACTTGTTTTTAGGATCAGTTTTCATCGCATAATTGACGCAAAACAAACAGAAAGACCCCGCCTGGGATCGAAACTAGTCGCGCACGTTCGATAATTTAAGTATAACTGGATATATACTTTGAATATAGAGTGAATATTTTTCTGTAAATAAAGATAATTTACGAAAATTTATAAATAAAAGGTTAAAAGCTATATGCAATCCTTTAAAATTTTTCAATCGTTTAAAAGTACTTAAAATTCTTAAATATAGAATAGGGTTTAATAACATTTTTGTTTATTTGGGCTACACATACTCCTTAATTTTGTCCAGAAAATATTTGTTACTGGATTAGAATAACAAAAATCTTATTGCTATTATATGTTTACGAAACTTATACAATCTCATGGCACTGTCAAAACAGAAATACAGACAGTCCTAAATATTCAGGAGCCCTGGCAACATTAGTTATAGACCACTTTGCCGTTAAAGACTTAGATCTATTAGGTGAATGAGTTGGCATTTCCCTGCCGGTTAGCGCCAGCCAATATAAAGAGTCGTTTTAATACAAATTTAATCAACTGAATTCGTGCCTTTCTGCGTCGCTTAAAACATGTTGTCCTTCTTTGTAGAAGCACCGTGTAATGACTTTAAGCGCCCATGAATGACTGTTGTTTGAAAATTTATTAACTGACGTTTTAGGTACGTCAATACGTACCTAAAACGTCAGTTAATAAATAGTGCCGTTTGTAGGCTCGTGTCCCCGTTCAATGATTAATGGTTTATTTTTATTTATACAATAAAACCTGTCAAGTTTAAGTTTTTCCTGTTGTTATTTTACAACATAAGTAATAATAAAAATTATTTTGCTATAATCCGCGATACAGTAAATAGAGAATATATTTAGTGCTAAATGTATAGTGGACTATCCGTATTTTCATACCCGATACATGCAGGATTCGTAAAAAGACATGCACACACCTCCACCACTGCCACCATAATACATAAGCACTACACACGTTCACTATCACAAACTCAACAATCGTTTCGCCCCGCAACCCAAGCATCATTAGGATAGACTCCACGACAAAGTCACAAAGCTTTGCGCTCTATTTACTGTATCGCAGATTATAGCAAAATAATTTTTATTATTACTTTTGTATTATAGATCTCTGCAAAACGCCTAAGTTATTTTACAACTTGTGATAGTTTTGCTTTTTCATGCATATAACTATTTTTATATTAGAAAACATCATCGCTTTGGTTCATCAATCAGTCATTAGAACGGCTTGACTTCAGCGGCATGACTTTGATATAAGCAACTAATAATAATAGTAATTCGTACTACTATATGTATGTATAGTTACTTACGCTTACTGCGACTTAATTAAATACTTAAGTCATAACTCTTGAGTTAAGTCATGATAGCCAAACAGTGTGAGCATAGTACACATGTAAGTAAATACAGTCGTGGGTAGGATTTTATAAGTTTTTTAAAATCTTAATTGATATTATAATTTACCATGCCGTTTACGGTGACAATCAAACATCGTCATGAGAGCTGTATAAAGTGCTCAAGAATACCAGGGATATATTCTTCCATTCACATGAGAACAGTGTAGAGGTCAAAACTTAAATTCCTTCTCTTTAAAGAGAGAGTAAACCTTTTCCAGCTAAGGGGCTGTAACGTTACGAATCTTCTTCAAATGCCGTCTCTTGACAATCATTTGAGCGATCTTTACTTTAGAGGTTGCAGCTTAACAAAATTATAATTTTCAAATATTTCATAAAAGTGATTTGAGTTTGAATAAATGTCATAACATGTGTTATATTTCTACTAAGTACATTGTATCGTGAAGATAAAATCTAAATATAGAGAAATATTCGCTACTGTCTTGAGAATGTCTGATGTTTTAATACTTTGTAAATAAATTCACAATAGCGGAAACATTGTTGATTATTACTTCTGAAACGAAAGAGGCACGCTCGCGTTTTGCGCAATAATAACAATTTTAGATACCTCACACGATCCTCTGAGTCTAGGCTACGGCAAGTAATTGGCTCCGGTCATGCTACGTTCTAGCCAATTTAATTACCGCAAAATGATCACTGTACCGGCCTCTCGCAATTTACCTATCCATCAAAATGCAGCTAAAGGAGAGCAGCTTGCTTTACTGCGATAGGTTCAAGTTTCCATCATTAATAAATACTCAGCGCAGTGAAAGGTGACGTTGATACGCAGCTGCGTAGTTGAATGCAAAACAATTGGATTGTAACGTATTAGTAGAAATAGTGTTATAACAGACGCAAGATATTTAAAAAAAATTGACAAGAGATGTGACTCAAAGATCTTTAGATAGTTGGGGTTTGTTGGTGAGTTTATATGGAATTTAAAGTATCATGCTGATACTACTCTGCAAGCAGTCCGTTCAAGTCAATGGTGTAAACACGACCTAAACATTTGAACCATGTGATTGCAACCATACGAAGTATGCCAATGGATCAATATGAGACAATACATTACTGATGTCTGCATATAATATAAAAGAAAAGCAAAGGAATAAACTGACAGAAGCTATCGAGTTCAAGACTCGCGACTTCCGTACTTTTTAATTAACAATTTGTTATTGAAACAATGGGTATGACCATTAACTGCAGGTGAGTAATAACAAAGGCCAAAAAGTTCCTCGGTACTGCTTACGTTAAATCGTGCAGTATTTTTTGGAAGCCATCACCATTTTAGTTCTTAAGCTTTAGTTTTATCAAGACATAAAGACCCTTATGAATTTATCGTGAATGGCGTTGACAAAAATGAGAATATAAATAATGTGTTGAATTATTCAGCGTGATCGGTATGGAGAGCCGTTGTTGGTAGAGTAAAAACGTTTCGCACTGCCGTCTGACGGAATGCTGCCTCCAATGCCTTTTTGTGTAATTGTCTTGAGGCACGCACTCATCCATTATCTACTAACTGATTTAGGAATTACAGAATTCAATAATTTTTTACTATAGATTTCAAACTTTACACCAATTAATTTATGCTGAATTCCTCATATGCACTTTAATAATGGAAAATTCTTAAAGACGTAAAAGTAAAACAATAAGGCAAATGATATAATGATGATGATAAAATTATTAAAACTAAATTTCCAACAAACGCTATCTAAGTACGAAATCTATTAGGAATTTTCGGAATTTTACTGTAAATCTGAACCTTACATCAATTTATGCTGAATTCTTAATACGCACTATTGTAATGGAACATTTTCACCGATGAATAAATAGGCTAAATAGATAAAATTAAATCTTACCTTAAGTTTCGAAAAACGCATCCGAAGTTTGAAAATTAGTTGGGAATATTTTTTTTACCTAGATATCGAACTCGAGCTACTTTATGTTAATTTCGAAACTCACGCTGTGAAGTTTCAATTTTATGTCCAATTATAAAATCGATTATATTGCGCGTCGTGTTAATAAGGTAATTAAATAATCGATTAAATTGTGTTCAGGCTCCAAACTGGTAATAAAATCAATTATTACTACTGAATAATTTCCTAGAATCGATTAGTTAGTTTAGTGAAGGCTTGCAGCTAATTGTTACTAATGTATGCTGATCGGAATATTTATTTAATTAAGCTCTCTGTCAGTTGAAGTTAATGTTTAGAAAAACACGCTTGCCAACTTTGCGAGTGAACATTTTTTATAGCAATTATCTACCATTGGATGATATAACTTTAGTAAGAATACAGAAAATTTGTGGTTTTAAATATATGTCATGTCATGTCATATGTCATGTCTAAATAGTAGTTCTTATCTAGACAAAATTGTATTAAAAAGCTTAGTAGATGTTACTATGGGTTAAATTACAGTCAGCAGGGGTCGTCATCTTTTTAAGACGAAAGTCCATAATTAATTAAGTGTTAATTTTTTTATTCCGATTCTAAAGAGCCAATAAGTTTTTTTAATAATATAGTATCTATTTATATTTGATTTCCGCCGTGTGGTATCCGGCTGAGTAGAATAGACCACCCTCATTTTCTTACCGAGGTGTCGTAAAAGGCGACTAAGGTAAGTCGATCTGCCGTGTGGTATCCGACTGAGTAGAATAGATCACCCTCATTTCTTACCGAGGTGTCGTAAAAGGCGACTAAGGTAAGTTGACCCACCGTGTGGAATTCGGTTGAGTAGATTAGACCACCCTCTTTCTTACTGAGGGGTCGTAAAATACGACTAAGGTAAGTTGACGCGGCCGGTCGTAAAATACATAGCCAAATCAAGTGACAACATGTTTGTAACATATTGTGCCGAACCCACCTAGAGTGGGATAAGGGCAGGAGAATGATCTATTTATATTTGATTTCTGATTTAGAACAAAGGAATTTAAGAAATAATATTAGGTATATTTATTTGTCGTTCGTTTGCCAAAATTTAATATATTTTTATCATGTCATATTTTATGATTCTTACATCAATGGGACCATATTGTAGAATTTTTATAATTTGGTTATCGAACTGGATTTCTGCAACTTTATATCAAAAGATTCTCATGTGGCTCGCGAACCGCACGTTGCCGATCGTTGGTTAAATGTAATATATAAATAAATATATACACATATTATATAACTAATAATATAAAGCTAGAATGTTTTTTTATAAAGTTTGCTCTCTTTACAGCAGATTTGACTAATAATCTTTGATTAACGAAATCACTAGATATACATTGCTAATGAACTATAAAATCACTTTAAATACGAAATTTTTATTGACTGTACAGTAATTATAGTAACGTGACTTTTAAAGGTAAGCTAAACAACTAAGAATATAAAGTAGTCCAAGCTATAAAAACTTTGGACCTAGATGAAACTTTCTTTAATAAAATAATTTAATAAATAATTGTGATCTAATTGTAATTTGGCTTTTTAAAGATATTCTTGACATTCCTACAAAATAAGATAAAGTATTTTTTTTTATTTTACTGACTTTAATGAAAGTTTATTGTTGCGGTATGAAAAACCGGACATAAATGTGTTTTCAATATAAATATTGTTTTTATAGAAAATCACGTGCTTTATATTAATCCATCCAGCACAAAATTCCTGGGCTATCTTTAACTTACCAATACGTATTGAAGAAGTAAGTTGGGTTAAAGCTTTAATCCTTCTTTCCACAGGCTTTACTTTGACAGGGCTTGACTGACATACATTTTATTAAAATTTTATCGCACCTTATATGTTATAATAAATAAACTCTAAACATTATCCAGCCGTCAATCTTTAGAAATCAGCGTAAAGCATATAGGTATGCCCAATAGAATATTTTATAAGAATATTAGCTGTGTCAGCGGCTTCGCCCGCGTGGAAATCAGTTTAGATTTTTTTTTTTTAAATTGAAATTTTGAACATAAAAGTAACCATCAACGTAAAGTATTGTGAGTTTTAAAAAAAAGTAAAGCAACGGCCTGTTACTATGCCCACTGCTAGGCTAAGGCTTCCTCTCTCCATTTCTGGAGAGAAGGGTTGGAGCTAAGACCTACCACGCTGCTCCAATGCGGATTGGTAGGTTACACATCTCTCCAGAATTCTCTAGAGATATGCAGGTTTCCTCACGATGTTTTCCTTCACCGAAAAGCGTGTGATAAATTGAAATTATCAATTAGACACATGAGTTTTAATAGGAAAAACTCATTGGTGCCTGCCCGGGTTTGAACTCGTGTTCCCCTCGAAAGAGTCACACGGTCTTACCGCTGGGCTATCACAGCTCATATTGTTGTGAGTTTATCATAAGAGATATAAACATACTCTCGTGGACTTTTTCAGAGTATTTTTTAGATCTACAATTCTCTTATACATTATTTAAGTGTATCTCTTTTGGTTTACGCGGCGCACGTGACTAAAGCTCTCAGCAGCCGTTTTTTTTACAACCGCTTGATCTCTTCAACAAAAAGTACATAAAACCGTAATTTAATATTAACTTTACAACTTCCGTAAGAATTGCACAACCTTATAGGATAAGCCGCACAAAAATCCGTTCATTGATTACATACAGACAGACACCTAAAAGCTGACTTTGTTTTATAATAAGTATAGATTAGCTGACCGGGCAAACGTTGTTTTGATACATAAATGATATCTAGGCATTTTCTAGTCTACATTATGATATAATTGTCCAAAAAATAAAAATAAAATGTTAGGGGTGGCCCTTATCGGTCAGGGGTATAAAAAATAAATAGTAGCCAATTCGCAGACCTACTGAATTAGCATATAAACTTTCATAAAAATCGGTCAAGCCGTTTCGGAGGAGTATGGAAACTAACAATTTATATATGAGATCACGAAATCGACCTAAACTTTATTTGGATATTAAAATTTGGCTATTTGTTAAGAAGGCTATACAGGGACAATTAGACAATAAATAATAAAGTTAAAATATGTTCAACAATAATTTCATACATCAGCAATATTTCAATATGGACAACAGCGGATTTTTTTTTGGTAAAATTTATGTCGACATATCGCTCCAACGTTTTGTTTAAATAAATGCTACGTTGGTTTTTGAGGAATGGCTACGATGGTTAGTTCCAAGACTTATAAAATTTGAGCTAATCGTTATGTAATAACTTCAATAATTAAAAAAAAATGTTTTATCGTACTTAATGCTCTTAAAATCAGTAGCACATTATTGCAATAAAAACTTAGCTTAACCATAAAATAAATTAAAAATTCACGTCTCGCTGCGGGGACCTCATTTAGTCGATGTCATTGTATCTATAATTATTACCAATTTGCAGTTTTCATTGTTATTCCGCACTGCGCCTTTGATTATCAAACTTTTTTAATGGAAGCACGTCCACCTTCCCTTTGAAAGTTGAAGCGGTAGCGTGTGATAGATTTCGCAAAAGTAATTCAAGCCCTAATCCCAAGTAATAAGTTCCAAAGGCAGGCATCGTTCTTTTTAAAATGTTCATAAAGTGCATAGCGACAGTAGTCCGCGTTTACTCACGTTTAGCGTTCAATGAAATTGCATCAATCGGTACCGTGCTGCTATTATCGGTATTTTTATTAAAGCTTTAATTTGATTTAGTATTTATTTTTTCTGTTGTAAAATCTTCAGGTGTCACTTTTTCATTTGTTACTTAAAGGGACGTTTACTTCTTTAAACCTTTGCTCATTGTGTTAAAGGTGCGTGTAATTATTTTAATTTGATATTAATTGCAAGGAGGATACGGCTTGTCTTTGTGTGGAATTTTAAATTAATTTAAAGAGATTAATCTTATACATTTCTTTTATTAAAACTGGTAAATTACAGGCACTCTTCGACCTCCGGGCCTAATCGGTGGGAGCAAACCGAAAGTTGCGACGCCGGCGGTTGTTTCGAAGATAGAACAATACAAACGAGAAAACCCAACGATCTTCGCGTGGGAGATTCGCGAAAGACTCATTTCTGAAGGTAAGAAACAGTGATCTCGGTTAGATAATAATGTTGAAAGATTTTGTATAAGTCAGAAGCTAAACGTTGCCGCTTTGCATATAGCATGAACGCCTTGAGCGATCACGTTTACCGCGCCTGTAGCTGCGCATTCATTTCTTTTTCAAAATTATGCCTATTACGTGACTAAAATCGCGACACCAGTTTTGTTGTTTTTCTAAGCCGATAATCATACGATTATCGGCTTAGAAAGGTGTTTGAAACTATCTTCTTATGCATGTATACACATGCATAAGAAGATAGTTTCAAACACCTTGAAACAATTGTATCCTTTATATAACGTTCACCTTGCTTAAATCATAAAATGATAACATTCTCAATCATCCTGGTTCAGATGCTAAACTTAAGGTTTGTCAAGATGATATGGAGAGTAGTATATTATGTAATACCAAGAGATAGAATTCGTAAAACAACATTGCACTTCCAAATACAAATGACTAATGTCCCTTTAATGACTGCAAAATTAAGGTGGGACTGGTCAGAATACGTCTGCAGGATGCCGAGATGCCTGATCGGGAGTCCAATCAATTAGCAATGATTTGACTTCCAATAAGTTGGGCTTCTGATAAAACGTATTGCTGTGGTAGATCTTGCGAACGACGAAAATGCATTTTATACAAAAGACAACGAAACTATGGATAGAAAACTTAAGTGGCGATTGTTATAGATGTGCATAATATCTTGAATTTTGATTTCATTCGTTTCTTAGAATAATTATATAAAATTTTATTTAACTGGAAAATAAATAAGAACCGATTAAACTAAAATAATTTCGTTAATTTATAATTACTTTAAATCACTTAGTTGGAGAATTGCTAACTATAAAATAAATGCTTTCCTCCTGAAAAGGCTTACAATTGATCCTAATATTAGAGAATTTTATAATTTTGTATAATTTTGTTTTACACGATTTTTCACAAGATTTAAATTAACAGTGTTACTACAGGCATTCCTACTCTGTCCTTCTTTGTTCGATGTGTCAATATTTTATGTCAAAGTATTTTTCGATTGAATTTAATACTTATTTAATTTTTAACACACACATTAATAGTTGTTTGCTACACTCTTTTTCAAATTTCACATTCTTCCGTGTACATAGTTTACTATGGAGGTGTACACAATTTTGGTTTCACGTTTTTATATCTATAATAACAAGCTATACTGACGACTTCTTTTATTTTATATATTAGCCTAGTTTAATGACTCCTCTTCACAATTGGCGATCGATCTAATTAATCTATCGGACACACTCAGCTGTACTCGCCAATCATGATATGATGGCCTACCCGAGAATTGACAGTTTTTCGGACATCAAAGAGAATCTCTTGGTCATAGGTGTTAGGATTATTATACCATTTCATATGGATTCGTAGTATTCTGCATATAGTGTTCTTGGATAAAGCTTGTCATGGTACCTAGTACTTGTATTGATACTATTTGTCATAATACCGCGAAGGGTCGTTGTTGCTCCCTTCCATTCTTGTTTACTTGGGATGAATCAGTTCTCTGAGCAGGCAGTCTGGTTTTGTAACGTGGTAGCTAGAACACCTATCATAGGGTTGTGAAAGTGAATTCGTGCTTGTTTAATTTAATCTTGGCTGTCCCGACATAGGTATGATGATGATATAATTGTATGGACGCTTACACGATGATCGTGCCGACTATAGGCGATCACACAATCAACAATCATCGTTAATAATAAAGTTCAATGCTTTCAACTGCTTCAATTGTAAATTACGTTAATATTGCACCAGCAAATACGGGAAAGCTTATCAAAAAGACAGACAGACTTTCACATGTATGACTAGAGGATTATTTGTTATTTTAAAACTAACTACAATTTTTTACTTCTCGAGATTAATAATAAATAACTATGCGTGCCCCTTGTCACATCATTGCCTTTAATGGTGGTAATATCTACAGGTATTATAGTGAATTAGAATTTACGTTATTATTATAATAACTAAATTGTTAAGTCTTTACCCAGATCCGTTATTAAGAAAATAAGCATTAACATTTAACAACAGTATAACTTACGTTTCTAAGAATAATTGTTGTATGAGATCGCTTTATAAACCAAGTTATTATACATAATAATAACACCATTGGAGCAAAATGTGGGATAAAACATAATTACATAGTAGAAATTCATACTACTAATATTATAAAACCGAAATTCTGAGTGTCCGTCCATTACGCTTTCACAGCGATGCACCGGAGCAATATGGATGAAATTTGGTACAATTGAAGCTTATATACAGGGCTAATACATAGGATATAAAAGGTTTCCGTTTTCTTCTTGAACCGGGCAAAATAGTAAAGTGTATAACTGAGGGTATTTTAATAATAAAGGCAAAGCTGATACCATTAGTTATAGATTAACCAAATAATTGTAACTAATTACCATAGTCAGTATCAGAAGTAAGTCAGATGTGCGAAATGAGTATGCAGAACAGAACATTTAACAATAAATATAATAAACTAACATTGTAATGTATAGATCCGGCTATTCTCACATCCTTTATCGGGTGAGCCCGACAAGTTTCAAGGCCATCCGGGGCACTTATTAATAGGCTCTTTATCGGGGCGGGATAAAGAGAGGCCGTACGAGAAGCTCATGAGGGCGCCGAATGCGCTTGAAACTAGCCGGGCTCATCCGATATAATATATAATAGACCAACCCGATAACCGATTTGTATACACTAGCGTCGGTATGTTATGGGTTACATACTGTATAAAAACAATTACAAATAATTTGATTATACATTGTGCGTAAATAAATTAATCATATTAGACCGGTACCTAATGTGTTTAGTTGAACAAGGTCGGTTATAATAGAGGTTTATCCTAGCAGCCACTAATAGCTAAATATCCAATTAAGGGATTTGACCACTTGTGTACTGAACTTTGAGTCGGTCAATACGTTTTGAGAGGTCAGCTGGTAAAGCCATCGAAGTGCAACCCCGAATATGGTCTATTAGTTTCGGTGATGGCTGCCGGATTAACGACAACGGATATGTTGAAATATGAGATGGATGTTTGGGCAACCTATGGACAAAAAGTTGTAGCATATACTGATCCTGTTACGTTAACACTGTTAAATTGTGTAATTGAACCGCCTTATTCAGTTGAAATACTAAAGTACTACACCCCATAAGATAGTAGTGATTTAAAATGATAAGTATTCACTTGAAGACTAGTTATTAGATAAAAAGCTTTTATATAATTCTTCAGTAATCTTACGTTTTACAAAAAATTACTGCAATACCATATACTGTTATAATAAGGGTACGAATGATTACTCTATGACTATAAATTAATTAGGTGTAACAAAGATAAAAGGCCAAAAAAATTAAATTAAAAATTGTCTTGTTGTATTACTGACTGATACGATCTATTTAATGAGAATTAAACTATGGAAAAACTGCACTTTTTTGCACACTTTACACTATTACAATGCGTACAAAGCGCTTCAGGTCATCTTTTTGATGCGTACAGACAAAGTGTGGAATTCCCTTCCTGTATCTATCTTCCCGGATTCTTACGATTTGCATAGTTTCAAAAGGCGAGTGAAAAATGTGAGGCGAGCGAGGGCACCTACTTGGCAAGCGCAGTTCGTCTTAGGCTGCATCTTTCGCTTACCATTAGGCGAGATAGCAGCCAGGCGCTAGCCTTATCACATAAAAAAAGAATAATAAACAAATATTAAGATTGACATTTTTGTGCTACTGAGATTATAAAACTTTATCTTTAACATCACTCTCTTAATTGATTTTAACCGACTTATTTAAATTTATTGTCCTTCGAAGTTGTTAAGAATATGTTGAAAATTTTTTATAGCGTTTATTTTAGTTAACACTACATTTTTAGTGTTATTAGATGCAATTAACAATAATTTTGTTCTATATTAGGATAAAAATTTGCAAAATAAAGAAATGTCTTATTATAAACTTATCGTTTCTGTCCCTGTTAGTAATACTCCTTCTTCTTACATAAAAGGCTTTTTTTATAATACGGCGATAAATTAGGATAAAATAGAAATTGCACATATTTGATATATTTTTTTAAACGTAAGTGTGTAAAATATACATAATAGTAAAGTAATTTGATTTACACTTTGCAAACATTAAAGGAAAGATATCAACTCTTGTGAGGGTCGCTCACCTAATTAGGGAATAAAATCTGCTAATTAATTTTGAAATCGTAAACATGCGACTTTTTATTTCAGCAGTTACAATAAAAACATTAAGATATAAAGGTGCGTTTTGTGACCACGTTGTAAATGACATGCAGGTGTTTAGGTATTATAAAATTTATACTATTTTACTTTACTAGTAGTTATTTCAACAGATATCAATCTCTTGCTAATTAGGTATCTAGATATCACTTTGTTCAAACTTTAAAACTAAGTACAAATATGGACAGTCGTTTAAGCTTCAAAGGCAAATACACAAACCAAAAAACTTACGTCTTTCTAATATTAGAAGGATAAGATAATACCTTTTTTGGATATGAAATCAGGTTATTAAAGATATTAGTTTTGAGCATCTTCCAATTGTTAACATTTGAGAAAAGAAATGTAATTTAAGGTTCTTATTGGAATCTTTAGTGGAAAAGTAGAGTCATAATTCGATATTTTCTAATATTTAAAAATGTTATAACGTTTAAAACCGGTCCTGATTATTGGCACTGTAATTCATTGATTATGATACATCTTGGATGTGTTTTTTATCTATGAAGTTAGAATCTGACTTTTTTATAGACATTTAGCAAAGTAATGTTACACAGTGAGTGATGCAGAAAGCTGTTATCGTTGAGCTTGAACGTCAAATTCTCGATAGACCTAAAGTAGATTGGCAGATGAATTTAATAAAATCGCTAGGTAGAATTGGTAATGGATAGAAGGAATGGATCGATAGAAGTCTTTGGAAGATATCAATTTCTGAGTACAGAAAATATAAAATATTTGTGCAAATTTGAATTAGTTGCTGTAAATAATAATATATAGGTAGTTGTTTAATGTAAGTGTGTAATATTGCAGTGAGATATCTGAGTGTTGCCTGTATAGTCGAAACGCACCTTAACCTTCAAAACATCCATATAACAGCTTTTACGGGGTAATGTTGATTAAAAATGCGAATTACGAAAACGGTGAACACATCTGAAAGAACATGATGGGCGGTTTTAACTTTGAGGCCAACGAGCCAATTGCGATAATTGCACTAACGACACCTCTCGTGGTCTGCGCGATGCGATAAAACCATCTCTATTGCACTGCGGCGCAACAGAGTAAATTAATTCATAACATGAACCCGTAAGGAGTAGAATTCCATGATTTTGTTAAACATTGAGACTTCCTCAAGGATTAATTTGCAGTTCTCTAGTAAAATGCAAGTAGGGTGTACTTGAGTCTTTTAAACAGGTTTCTTTTATGAGACCGCTTCTGGTTTACGATATCATTGTAGACCGGATTAGGAGACGATAATATTCTTAATAGGAAACTGTGCGAAACTAACTCGTAATATCGGTTATAGTTATTTAATCCACAGGTGGTGCCGTAATTTCTGATCATATAAACACATTAAGAAGTCACAGTATATCATAAAGCGTGGCAGCGGTCCAGCCGTTTCGAAGTCTATAAAGGACATACAGACAATTATTCGTTTTTATATTATATTAGCTTTGCTTGCAGCTTCGCTCGCGTGGAAATCAGTGCATTTATTTGAAGTTTTGAACATAAAATAGTTTTGTGTCGTCACCACAAGAGATAGAGACATGCTGTCGTGGACTTTTTTGTAATATTTTTATACATGTAAGTTAAGCTAACTGCTGGAGCGAGATGTAAGCTTTCTTATTAGTTCAGTACTTAATAAAGCATATACAACGTTGTGCCTTAAAGCAAATATAATTATATATATTTTTTGGGTTAAAGGTAGAGACTTTTTGCTTAAACTTTGGCAGCTAGGACAGAGGCCATAAAACACTAAAGTTGCTGACACTTAGTTTTAATATTAAATTGCACGTGTGTTTCAATTCGTTTTCAAGGAGCAGGAACAACTATTACGGTAATAGCCTAGAGCCTGCTGCATGATACTTGAAATATGGTGTTTCTTTTAAATAAAATTGAAGTAAGCAGTAAGTACAGGTAATTACATGAAATACGCTTATGTGAATTGGTCTTTATGTTTATAGGTCGAAGGGCTACTGTGCAATGATTGACACCGTGATGTTTTTTTCCTCTTATCTCCATTCCTGGCTGACATTATCGTCATTTGTTGAAATGTGTTTAAAATAATTGCTCGATCGCAGTGCGCCCATGACTATGGTGTTTGCGAAAATTGCACGCGATGCCATGCCGGTTGTTCAGCGTAAATGCTCACATATTTGTTGTAAATGTAGTATTTCGAGGGCTAAAATTGCTAAAAGTTCTACAGTTAACTTTGCGGTTAAGTTCTCGAAACATTACAAAAGCTTTATTCGTTTTTAGCGCACGGATTGGCGTCTGAGTCAAGTTGTAGTTATGATTGATTCTATTAGATCGGTCGATGGTTTCGGTTTATCAAAGCGTGTTGACCGGACTGGACCACCTGCCGACTAAGGAGCCGCTACAAACTCAAATAACGAACGATATTAAAATTTGTTAGAAGTGAACTCATATCATATAGACGGATCATATTCACATACAATTTTATTTCTAATACATTATTTCATACTCAACAATGTTATATTTTCATGACTTAGAAAATATGTTTAGATATACTTACTATTTAATTATATTTGATTCACCGTAACTTCTGGATGGACTATATACAGATATTACTAATAACATGTTAGACATTTATTTATCGTATTTCAAATCCAGTTTAGGTCTCCTGGACAGTTTTAAAAGGGAACTCGCGTTATTAGAAAATACAGTCGTCAACTTAGTTTTCTTGCAATTATTTAAAGAAACAATTTTATTGCAATAAACTATTTATATGTGAAACTTTATAACTCTATGGAGCGTTCAAGGAACATAACTAATAGAATTTTAATCAAATTTGTAACAAAATGGTCGCGCACAATGAGCCGCGTTTTTATGAAACGCGTGCCCAGTGCAGCTCGGCGTGCTTATGAAACTGACTAAATTGATTAAATTTCATAACTGAATAGCGGCGTACTTTCAATGCACTTCATTTTTATGGTTCCGTGACCGATAAAATCTTATTTTTCATTTTATTTCAGAATACAATTACGTTGGGCAATTTAATTGTACGTCGTATCGATACCTGCGCTGTGAAAATATTTATCTTAAGCCTATTTGAACACAAGCTGATTCGAGACATGTTCAGATTAATAGAGTATTGTAAATACTGATCTCAAAGTATTGACTGTACCGCGACCTATTAAACTTTTCAACATCTAAACGGAAATCAAAAATGTTTCTTCACCATTTCGGATGAGTTCGTTTCTGCTCATAGACGATCTTCTTTCTCCTACCCTTACCCCACTCTAAGTGGGGGCGACACAGCATGTTTTTCTCTTCCATTCTCTTCTATCACTCGTCAACTCTGGCGCTACTCCTTTTGTATGCATGTCATACTTCACACAATCCAACCATCTCTTTTTAGGCCTCCTTCTGGTCACATATCCATCCACATTCATACTCAACACTCGTTTAGTCACATGATATATATCCCTCCTCATCTTGCACCTCTCGTCTTTTCTGTAATGGGCGCAACTTTCAACTTCCCCTTATATACTCATTTCTTATTTTATGCAATCTTGTCACACCACACATCCATCTTAACATTCTCATCTCATTTGCATGCACTCTTCTTTCATCCGTCTTTTTCATTGCCCATCATTGTGATCCATACATTACGACAGGTCTTATGACCGTTTTATACATTTTCCCCTTAAGTTTAAGGGGCATTCGGGGGCACAGGGCACAACTTCATCCATCCTGCATTCATTCTATTTCTCCCATCGCGATCTATTTCACCTCATAGACAATAACGAGCCCAAATAGGAATTCTTTTTAGAATCTTTCATAATACTCTTACTTACCTTTAGCTAACTTAATTTTTCATTTTCTTATACAAATAGTCATAAAAAAAAAGTTTATCATAGAGGTGAATCTATTAATTAAGACAGATAAGAAAATTTTATAATAGAATTGAATTTCCTATGTATATTAAATACATAATTATATATCATGTTTATGTGATCACAATCTTAATTTGATCTGGCTATTAAAGTTTACTTGAATCATTGTTTTTTACCTTATTTTGACACTAAACGGGCTACAGGTTTAAGCAACCATATAATTAATTTTATAACATAAACATGTTAGACGTAACAATAAAAAGGAAAATAAGTTTTAAATTAAGCTTTATCAACTTGCTAGAAACTTACTGCCACAACAAAAAAATAATAGTAAAATTTCATACCGTAGTTATGCAGTATTATTAATATCAGTATATCAGCCTTTTTGTTTCATGTAATTGCCACATACCTAATTAACTTTAAATGTAAAAGGAAAATATGACAGTTTTTGTATATCATGTATTTCAAATTACAAATTAAAATATATTATTAGAGTATCACTGTATAACCTCTTTCCTTTTTCCTCTTATCTTAGCGATAGATTACAAAAGGTATGCATTAATAATGTTAGGTCATCTGGATCGTTTAATGTTATGGGTGTCCCACAGGGGTCAGTCCTTGGTCCTTTTCTGTTTTTAGTATACATAAAGGATTTGAAATTCCTTTCAGCTTCGTACAAGACAGCGGTATAATAATGTTTAATTGAAAATATTTAAAATATTGACCGCTGAGTTTCTTGCTGGTTCTTCTCGGTAAGAGCAACATTCCGAACCAGTTGTAGCTTAATTAATCATATTGATGCTTCACGATTCAAAAGTGCCTGAAATGGTTTATTTGAATAAAGATTATTTTGATTTGATTTATTTGATAACCTAGTCTTCAATAAATCTTAAATAAGACATAAATGGGTGACTAAGAGTGTCAGAACGTAGAGCAGTTTTCAAAGATTTATTAGATCCATCAAATTTACTTAACTTCAATTTCAATGGCATCGCTTATGAGTATCGACTGTAGATAACGAAACTACCAAAACAATAATTCTCAACCTTCTATCGCTCACATAATAGGATCTGTCATAAACACCGCTTTCACCTCGTGATGTGTTCACGTTAATTGTCGATAGTCTTAGGGAGCGGTTATCAAAACAGAGCGATTCATCGAGACCGTCTAAATTTTAATAAGGTGCCACCACCGCCTTTGTTGGCGATGACTGCGCGGTTTCGAACAATGGCTTACGCAACTTATCGATATCGACTTACGAGGCGTTACGGCCGGCTCTAGCTACTGACCAAATTTTGATTAATTGCATTCTTAAACCACAAAATGTAGGGGCTCCTGCCTTTATCATTTACTGGCGCCGATTAATTAGCGAAGCCAATGACGAGAAATTTTATGAGTGGCTGTTAAAATATTATCTTTTATACAGGTTTTATAATCAATTGTTGTTGTTACTGATACTGCACCTTCTGTCCTCAAAATTGTCTTAAGTATTGTTTTTTATATCAATCGATCGTATAGTTAAAGTTTATTACATAAAGATTAATGAGCTTCTACCCTTTACTGCACGCTATTATAAAACTAATAATGATTATTAGGGATAATGATCGGTTATTAATAACTAAATACAAAATTCAATTAGATTAGTGAAAGATAACTTAAGCAAAACGTAGGTTTAGTTACAAAATAATATTTAAATGCACGATATATGATAATAGTATAGAAAATTTAATATTTAAATATACGTCTATTAACTTTAGTTTTCTTAAAAATACAAATTATTGTTAATTTGTAGAATTGCATAGTTGACATTTTTGTTTTCTTACACCTACTATATATGTCTATTATACAATTGATAAATCATCGGTTAGTATTATTATTTTTACGTAACACTGTATCATTATTACGTTACAAAAATAAAAAAAACATAAAAACAAAAATACGATGCTCTTTCGTTGTCGGTACATTAAAGTAGTTTTTTGTTCACAAGTTTTTTGTCATTTACTAACAAGGTCTCGTCTCGTACGTTGGATATAAATCAAATCGATATCCACATAGGTTCCAATAAACGATACATTTATTGATTTGTTACACCACTAAATTGGTTCCCAGCAGTGAATCAAAACACACTATTGCGCTACCTAGAGAGGGTCGTGATGATGTTTTTGTTATATTCGAAACTGTAACGGTCCTGTTCCGTGAAAATATATACATATATTATATAATAGTGGTACTTGCAAGTTTCACCCGTACCCCCAAAAAGGTAAACTTTATGTTTTCTCTTATTTCCGAAGCTAATAGGGAGAAAAGTGATAGAAAAATTATTTTGCTATAATCCGCGATAAACGCGGATCTTTTATCGCGGATTATAGCAATATAATTTCACTTTATTTGTATTATGGATCTCCGCCTAATTTTATACATTATTTAAAGGTGGGAAGTTTATATCATATGTTTGCCAAATTAATGAGCTTCAGTTGTACCAAATTTCATCGATATTGCTCCAGTTGTTAGATGAGCCTAGCGTGACAGACAGACTTTTACAATAATAATCTTAATATCGGTGTTTGATAGGTATATAGACCATTAGCTTTTACAAAAAAACCAAATCTTTTTAAAATGGCATCCAGTCTTTATAATCTGTGTTCTGTAATCTGTGTGTATGTATCTGACTGCAGTATTTACGGAAGAAGTCTTATTGAAATGAATATCGATATTTTTTTTATTACACAATCCGTCCCTAAAGTAACTTAATATTATACTCGTGTCATGGGTAACAGACAACTTTTAAATATATGTATACTTATATAATTTGAAATATATACTTAAATACATTTAGAAGAACCAACAAATTGTTGTTAGAAAATGTTGGGAGTCGAACCCACGACCCATGGCTCTGAGCTGCGTCAACGGGGCAGTCAGTTATAATCAGAGATGAATGCGCACGGTGCTCCTCAAGGTGTTGCTATGATCATTAATAATATTGGCACATTTGTAATTTTGCTATTGATTGCTAATTGAAATGGGTAGAGAAACCGTGCGTGGGCGTTTAGCGCGAGTCCCAACGGTTGCTGCGGGCCCCCCGCCGGCGCGGACACCTTTTTAGTTGCTCCACGCCACGGGTGCCGCTTGATTGCCTCCGATCTCATCGTTTTATGTTCCCCATAAAGCCAACAATAATTCATTTAGACGACGTGATGCCACTCACTCGTTAACTGGCCCCACTTGTTCGGCTCGGACGTGATTTCGTATCGTTCGCGACCACGCATCGCGTACAATTCCAATACGTAACTAAACGAAAGTTTACAATTAGTGTCGTTTGCTCCCGCTCGAGAAAGGAACTGTCCGTGATTTCACTCGAACAAGCCCGTAATGACTTACCTTTAATTCTTTAATTATGGAGCATCTTAAAATCGTGCTATCTATAGTCATGATAACCTTGATGTGCAATTTAATGGTCTTGGAGGACATAAAAATAATGAATACTCCGATCACTTTTTGTGTATATAAAATAATGTACGAGCAATAAAAGTAACTAATTGACAGCGTTTCTTGGAAACTATGTGGTGTTATTAGCTCTTGAAACTAATCAGTTATGAGGCGACGCTCGGATTCAGTATCCGTGCCTTCGGTAATGGAGATAATCAAATTTATCGGAGAGCCGGTTTGGGTAAAACAAATAAATTCATTCCGAACCATTAGGCACGAGATCCGATTGTTAATGTCTCAATTTAGAAGCGGACGTAAATCTTCAAAGGCGTGACAATTACTGTTACTTTCCGGCAATACAAACAAAAAGGTTTTCCGTCAATTATCGATAAATTAACCCGATTAAACACTCTATAGCAGACGGCGCCGGATTGTCTTATCTTTGGACATGCCACGCTTTTAGGCAGGTACGAACCTAACAACACTTTGAAGTAAGAACATTAAGATTTTAAACCAATTTGCTTTTTATTAATGTTATATATTGTGCTAGAACTGTAATTTTTGTTATATACGCATTAGAGTCATGAAGCGAATAATATATTTTTAACAGTAGTCGCGGTCATGTTGCTAAGTACCTAGATACGAAGCGTAGCCAGCACCTATTATTTAAAGCGTCTAAACCTTTTAATAGAAGCGGACCCCATTGTGACTAATCATGATTAAACGACTTTAGACAAATTGCATGGCCGTGACTAGGCATTTAGGGCCCGGCTCCGATCCCAAATCATTAAAAGAACAATTATAGATATCGCATTCCCACCTGCAACCTGTTGACGGATAATGATCTCTTTCAAAACAAATAGTTAACCAGTGATCTTTGTCATTACATGAGCAACATAAAAAAAGAACAGGATATGATATACCAGTTTAGTATTCACTAATTGTAATGCATCTGTAGCGACGGAAGTGTGCTTGTCACTCAACTCAAGCTTACGCAATTTTAATATTGATCATTGATGATAATGACAACAATTAATCGTACATTTGAATAGATCACTTAAAATTATCAGCCGTCACATTGCAAATTGAGATATATTATATTATGAAAGCTTTTTCAAAATGATTTCATACTAAAATAGAATTGTAAATGGGTTAGGGTAAGGCTTACTATATTATATTTTGTCTCGAGAGCTGGACATCCATCAAGGTTGATCCGTTGCTCATCTTACATTGGTTATGTTCTAAGAGACAGGATTAATTAACTATGAAACAATACAGTATTTTGTAGGTCAGTCACCCCTTTGACCGTTTGCTGATAGTCAGGATTGGCAGCGGGGTGGATGATCGCAATGCTGATTATATATTGTCATCACGAAAGTAGCTGTTTGTTAGTGGTAATTGATATCATTCATTCCTGTAGGGGTACTGCCTCATCGGGGAAAGTAAGAAAATAAAGAGAGACTGGGTATAACTTTTAAATTACATCGCATACCCATATAATAGTATTAGTAGGAATAGAATATATTACCCATACTTGACCATATAAAAAGCAATTTTAACTGTGCTTTAGATGACGTCTCTTACGTTTTTTTTATAATAACATTGAACAAGGAACTAGATTAAGAGTGACTACGCGTACTCAAAACGTAGAATTTTCAACGGTATGTTTTCTTTTTTATAAAACGCTGCCAGTTTAATTGAAGATCTCATCGGTGGGAGCATTTCTCAGCCATATTGGGGTATTGGCTATGCGCCTGATTCAGAAAGCCTTCTAAGGAGGTATCTTAACGCGCCGATTACAAGCCAAACAAATTGTGTTGGGGGCGGCTTTTTGTGCTTTCGACGTGCTAACAATAAGCGGAGGCACGCAACTGATCATTACTATTATACTATATAAGGCTTTGTGTTTTGAGTAAATTATAACAGGTCGTTGTATTGTATTTGACGGGAGTATCTCGCCGACGTGCGCAGGAGTCTCAATGGTGCTTCATTATTGAGCGTGACCGCATTAAATTCACCCCTGCCTACCACTGCTGTGATATAACTGTCTAAAAACTATTTCTGTGTATTGAATATAAAATAAATTAGGATTTCAAATGCAACTTTAATGTCGATTCAGAAAAATTGTTCATTTGCTTGATTATTTACGATCGGAAAGTAACTATTACACCTATTTATTTTATAAGCATTCTACCAAAAAATTAATCAAAAAATTAAAAAAAAAACAAAAAATTGAAAAATAAATTAAAGAATCGAAAAATGACTCAAAGAATTGATTCATTATTCATTTATTGGAAAACTAATTACACGATGTTCGCTAATGACATAAGGTTCTGAAACTTGGTCATAGGTAGTTTCATTAGTGAATGAATACCCTATCACCAAATCAGAGATGATGAATCGGAGTTATCACATAGTTAAACAAGTCTCATAATGGCTACTAGTGCTGCATATAGTTGGCATGAATAACGAGTTCCGAAAGTGATGGTATATACCAATCTAGCATCGAAAGATGTAATAGGTATTGGCATGACCAATAAACAGTGAATTAATGACCACAAAAGCGTTATCTTAAGGAGCCGATGGATTCAAGGTACTCAAAACCATCTGACGTAGAAATCCTTGCAAGTGACTAAAATATGGTCCACTAAAATATGTCAACAATTCGGCTTCTTTTTTTCCACATTAAGTGCGATCGACAAAACATTTTATTTGCATCCTAACTCTCCTATCATCTCTGAACTCTAGCGTTACTCTTTTTATAAGCATATCATACTAAATGTCTTCACGCAATACATTTATCTCTTTTGCGATCACCATCTAATCAAATATCCATCCAAAAGAGGCATTCAAATATAAGGCTTTAATTTAGCCGATACAATTGCAAGTCTATAGTACATTAATGATATCATTTCTATTCCAAAAAGTTATGGATTAGAAATAAGCAAAAATAATATTGGCAATTCGCGATTTATATTTAATTTCTTGGGTATTATATAGCCCGATCTGCATGTTAGTACTTAATAGTATTTGACTATAGCGCAAAAAGGACAAGTTGTTTCGCAAAACGAAAATAGATACACAATCAGAGGTATATTTAAAAGGACAATTTAAATTTGTAGTTTTTTAATAAGTACATTTTTGATAACTGTAGTAGAATTGTGTCATTAAACACTTCTATAGTAGTAGTAGTTTGATTCGTCAGTTAAGTTTTAAACAGTGGCGCAGCTACCCGTGGGCTAGTCGGAGTAGTGCCCCGGGGCCCCCAAGATTAAGGGGCCCCTTAGACTCTGAGTTACGAATTATAAATTGAACGAGTAAAATTTTTCCTACATTCGAAATATAAATAACGCGACTTTAATATTACAACTTAATCGCGCCTAAAAATTGTTTTTGTTTCACAATAATTACAAAAAAAAGTTTTTGATACATGTATTATTAATTTATTATTATATATTTTTTTCAAGTTAAATAATCCTGATACTTAAATTTTATTTTACACATCCTTAATTTAAATATAGTTCTTACTACATTTTTATGTATCATAGATAACTACGATCATACAGAACTATTCTATAACTGTATTACCAGCGATGAACTGTCAATAGACATTAGTCTGTAGAAAAATGTTACATCCGTGAGTTCATACTTCATAACATAAAAGTTCATTAATGAATAAATTTTACATATTTAATAAGGTACCTACCTGGTGCTACGTTTAACCATATTATTTAATACCACTAACTTAAACAAATGATTTAAAATAGCTTAGCTGAAGACCTAGTCTATATTTTATATCTTTTTTATTTATAAGTCGTTACCTAGCAACGCCACTGGTTGTTAATTAATTATGTAATGTGTAAGCAATGATTCGGTCATAAGCTAGTGTATTCAATATTTCAAAACGTATCGTATTAACTGATTTCAATAGCTAACAATTCAAGTGGTGATTGTAGATGCCATAAAGGGCGGTATATTTTTACTTGTCGATCTGTAATTGTCCATAACAAGGCGTCTATCGTAACATCTTTGACAGCAGACTTTGAACCATCATTAAGCAATTACATACAATTATTGTTCCTGGATATAATTGTGCTAATTACAAATGACAACTTAGTGTATTGGCAAATCAAATTGCTCTATTTAACATAGATATATAAGCAGTCGTATTTACAGTAGGTACCTAAATTTCAAGCGTTATTCTAATCTTTGTTTTAAAATTAAATATACTAAATGTTTATTTATTTTAATAGATTTATTACTTTTTTTACACATAAAAGGTTTTTATGAAAATTATAAAGCGGCTGGCAAAATTCATCGTAGATGAAGTAGAGTAGTACTGTATAATGTGAATAACTTAAAGAAATAATAAAATTACACTGTAAGAACATCTAAGGAAAAGACGGAATCATTATTCTTAATAGGTTACAATATATTAAAAATTGTGTATAATAATATGATTTATGTATTATGTAAGTCGGATTAAATTATTCATTGGGGTAGATGAATCTCGTATAGATGGAAAGAATAAATTGAATTTGTAATTGTAGTTATACAATTAAACAATCGGAGTTTTAACAAAGTAAAAAAAAAATATGAACTTTTAATAAAATGATCAAAAAGGGAATTATGTTAGGCATTAGACGGAGAACTGTGCTTTTATGATTCTGGTTTTCATATTCACTGATATAAGAAAATTTAAGCTTTAATTTACAAAAGTTATCAAACAAGTTTAGCTTTGCCAGTACTTACTAAATGCTATCGATGATTGTATAAATATTAAAACTTCGTTGCTCTAATTACACACATTATATTTTGCAAAAATAGCAGTTAAAAATATTTTCTTCGGCCTATTTCAATAAGAGAAATTTATTTTTCAATACAATCCCATAATGATTATGAGATTGTTTTGGTAAAGTTTATTTATAGAAAGTATTTAGAGGTTACATAATAGTAGTAAACTTTGAATTTGCAAGAAAAATTACTATTATAATATAATAAATTATATAAAATTACTATTATAATATAATAAATTATATAAAATTACTATTATAATATATTATAATATAAATATAATATAATAGTTGCTCTTCCAAATAAAAATAACTGAAATCAAAACATACAATCTACGACCTGATTAGATCGCATTTCGTACGCGCATTTATATGAAGGTAGTCACACTGTTATTAAGCTTTAATATATTATTTTTCTTAAATTTAAATATTAAAATTGACTCTTTATTACCAAAATAAACTTACATATACATATAATGCTTACATTTAAGCATAAAAACAATTTGTAACAAAAATGACCCGTGATATCATTTGTGAAATAAGTTTTTGTAGTTCCTTAGAAGAGATTTTCCAGCACTAAAATTTATTCATGAAGTTCATAAGCTCGTTTTTCCCAAATTAATAACTCCTTAATTTTTGATTATTGTTCTTTAAAATTTTTACACATTTTAAGTTTTATTTATTATTTTTATATATATTTTATTATTATTATTAATTAATAAAAGTTTTTAATCGCATGACCAGGTAAGCAACTGCTCAGTAGCTTAACAACAAAATCTACGACAATTACAACTGGACAGTGTATGATTAAATTATGCCACTTACCCAGAGTGTTTCCTGAAAATTACATGGGATGGCTCTGCCAAGGTTGTGCCAGCACGCGATCTCTGGCACGCATTAAATTATATAGTAGACTGAGAGACGGTCGCGTTGAAATGGTGTGCATAAAAACAAAAAATGTATGTGTTATTTTGCTATTACCTATAAAGTTGCCTTGTAAACCTAAGGAGCCTTAATATTGTAAGCCCAAGCTAAGGTAACAGTTGAAATTTAAGAGATTTCTCTTATTGCATACCGCACACTGTCTCATTCTTACCCCTTATCTTTAATTATGACAGGGCATAAGAAAATTTACACCTAATTCAGTTTCAGTTTAGCAAGAAACTACTTTTATAAGCGCACAACTGCTGTGTTCCATAAAATTTAACAAATATGAAAATTTGCTAAATAACGTTATGATCAATAGATATTTTTGTTTACCATATAGCGAACACAATTTTTTCCTAAAACGTAATAGATTATTATATTAGGTCCTTACATATGAAATTGGCGTTTTGTCGTACTGGCCACTTTGATCTCAAATATTACCTTTATGGTTAGGAATTCCAAATTCAAATTCATACAGCTATTTACTCATGCATTTGTGTTTCAAACCCCCTAATTCATTTGTTTTTTCTTCTTTTGTTTTTTTCTTTGTGTCACTCTGTTTACAAAATGGAAAACATGAAATATCGCGTTATTTACGAGTATGAGTTCCACCGTGGTACCAGTGCTGCAGAAACGGCTCGAAGGATTAATGATGTGTATGGTAACGGTGTCGCAAAAGAAAACACAGTGCGTTTTTGGTTCCAACGTTTTCGTTCTGGAAATTTCGACCTGCAGAACGAGCCTCGTGGACGGCCGGAGACCAAAGTTGATAATGAAGAATTGAAGGCTATTGTGGAAGCGGATCCATCGCAAACCACGTCCGAGTTAGCTGCAGACTCCGGTGTTAGTGATAAAACTATTCTAATCCACTTGAAGCAAATTGGGAAGGTGAAAAAGCTTAAAGAAAGGTGGGTACCTCATGAATTGAGTGAAGCAAACCGACAAACGCGCGTGGACTGCTGCGTTACGTTACTCAACCGGCACAATAATGAAGGAATTTTAAATCGAATCATTACCTGTGATGAAAAGTGGATCCTCTACGATAATCGGAAGCGCTCATCGCAATGGTTGAACCCTGGCGACCCAGCCAAATCCTGCCCTAAGCGAAAATTGACTAAAAAAAAAGTTGCTTGTAAGTGTTTGGTGGACTAGTGCCGGTGTCGTTCACTACAGCTTTCTTAAATCTGGCCAGACGATTACGGCAGATATCTATTGTCAGCAACTGCAAACCATGATGGAAAAGCTAGCTGCTAAACAACCGAGGCTGGTCAATCGCTCTAGGCCACTGCTGCTTGCTTCAGGACAACGCTAGACACACACACTGCACAACAGACGGCTACCAAATCAGAGGAGCTTCAATTAGAATGTCTTAGAAATCCACTGTACTCTCCGGACCTTGCTCCAACAGATAACCATTTTTTTCGCAATTTGGATAACTACTTGCAAGGAAAAAAATTCAACTCCGATGGGGCAGTCCAAATCGCCTTCAAAGATTTTATTGATTCCCGCCCGAATGGTTTTTTTAGTAAAGGGATCAATGAACTACCTATGAGATGGCAAAAGTGCATACATATCAATGGTACATACTTTGATTAATTAAATATATTTCATTAAAAAAAAACGACTATGTTCCTCCCATAGAAAACGCCAATTTGATATGTAAGGACCTAATAATATAAATAAACGGGTCATATCGCGGCAAAATCGAGTTACCTTTTTACAAGGTTCGACGTTTCGTCAGAGTTGCATCCGCCATGGTCACGAACTGACTGGAGCGCCGCGGCGTCTTCGTTCCCGAGTACTACAGTCATTATTTTGTTCATCTACCCTCACTTGAACCGCACAATCCGCGTAAGGTCTTTTACACACCACACTGATATAATCTGCACGCGATATAGCTTGCAACGATTTCTTCCGCGAGTTATATTTATTAATCACTGGATCCCAAGTCGTCAACAATCTGAAACTCTCTTGTCTGTTGAACGTATGATGCTTTTTTATTTCAACAGCTTCACGCGCCACTCTTGCATAATAGTGGGCATCAGTTGACAGGACTTTGGGATCATGAAGCTCAATCCCGGTGATTGCTCCCCGAATTAAGCAGATGGTCTGCGATCGCTGATTTCGTTGGCTGGTTATTTTGTAATCTGGTTATCTTGTAAAAAGGTAACTCGATTTTGCCGCGATATGACCCGTTAATTTATATAATAATAAGTATGAATCGCGAAAGTTTAAAATTTACGTAATAGATTATTTATAAATCATGAATAATTTATAATCGTATTATCGTTAATGAATTATTTAAGAGTTTGTCGTAATATCATTGGAGCACGACAACTTCGTAAATCGGTATTGACAGGAATGTTGAGGAAAAAAAATCATTGAGGAGAAGAAGATGTTCTGGTGGAAAATGATTCCTGTTCGTTCTACAAACGATGCGAAAGTCTGTATGGCTGTCGGGTCCAACGCTCCACTGGAATTAACTCTTTAAAAACAATTGTCGTTGTAAAGGAGGTATCTCAAAACCTAAAAATACAAAATAATTAACGCTTGGTTTATTTGTTTCTGTATATGTGTGACAGAGAAAGAAGATATTGCTTTTAAGTTAAGCCTGGTATTAATTTTATTTCATACCGGGGACCAAGTAAGAATATCGATTTTAAAGTTAGCTCTAAAAGAGGAAAGTTATTTTTGATCTATATGTAGGAAATATCTAAACCGCCTCCTTTACTAATACTTATAATGACCACCGATTTAAATGCGACCAATGACGCATCGGTTTTAACGCGCTGCTGGACGCATTTTATGTATATTATAATGATTCGAACGTTGCTCAAGAAATAACTCAGAAAAGCATAATTATGTAACAGTTAGCAACTGTAATTCTTCTGCAAGCCACGAGGATGTTATCACGATTGGTCGCAAGTTATTTCGCGGTGTGAATATCTAGGCATCGCCTATGAATGTTCATGAAATAAATATGTGTAACTGTTAATTTATTATGCGTATTTCGCTAATAGGAAAACAACTATAGAATTCCTGGGAACTATGTAACCTTCCAACCCAATTGGTACTTTGTGGTGATAAGTTCACCATATATCTGACTAAACCTCTAACTCTTAACGGTAACTAAATCTTCTATCCAAGAAAACATTTGCCCAGTAGAACAATATTAAGAAGATTTTACAAAGGTTTAACTTTTGCTTTTGCACAGGATAATAAATGTTGAATAGCTTTCAATTAATCCACTAAAATAACCTTTAATGAAAAATATTTTGTTGTAAATCTTAATTACAAACTAAGTTTTACGGTATTTGAATTTGGGTACTCAAATTTTTTCAAGTAATTCGTTAAAAGCATAAAATTGGAACATTTATAAAATAAATATCAAAAATTCACTACTATAGTAATCTATACGGTGGTATGGTTACGTAGAAACATTGCCGCGGAACCAAAATGAGTAGACACATTTTTTCAAAATAAATATATGACAATTACAGAAACGGTCATCGATCCCTAAAGTACTCGTAAGTAACATAATACTTGTGTTATGGGGGTGACACAAGACTGGCAAATATACCTATTTGAAAATTTAAAGTATTTATTCAAAATTTAATTTAAAATTTTGAATGAATATTTAAATACATAAAAACGCTAAGTCGAATAACCAACAAATTTCAATCTTCATAAAATTATTCATTCAAAACTTGATTTATCTATATTGCTTTCCCTAATTAACTTTAATACTCGCATCAACTCGCGTAAGTCACACAACAATGCCTTCAACTACCCTTGTTCTCTCCAATAATATATCTTTAACAATCAAATTATTCGAAGGTGTCGTTATTACAGTGATACAGTTGTAAACAATTCTTCTCTGGACGTATTTGATAAAAATTATAATAAATTTAAAGCACACTTAAAAGATTCTATATACTTTATATAAAGTTTTATTTTCCTATTTTAATTTCATATCGTTTCAATATTTTACCCCTAAATTTATAATAAACATGATGTGTACACATATTTATTGGATTACTGTCTAGTCTTAAGTTTATATATACATACGTTTTATCTTGTACTTTTGCAACTGTACTCTGTTTATGTACCCCTTAAAATCAATAAATTATTTATAGAAAATGTTGTCATTCGGCGAACCCGGGACCCTAGGCATCTTATCCAACGGGCCAATGTAGTGCTATACGCATATAAAATTAAGGATAAAACCTTACACTATATTATTGTCCACAGGTGTATGTACAAATGCAACAGCGCCAAGCGTTTCATCAATAAATAGGATACTAAGGAATAGAGCTGCAGAGCGAGCAGCGGCTGAATTCGCTCGAGCGGCTGGATATGGATTGTATGCTGCTCCACCTCCATATGGTGGATTCCCTTGGGCTGGTGGAGGCGTCTGGCCTCCAGGAAGCTTGCCGTTACCTCCAGGTGTTCCTCCGCCGTCAGTAGGAGTACCACACCCTGACGCTGTCAAACAGGGCTTCTTATCTTCAGGACGGGGACTTATTGGTGAGTTACTGAATGTAATTTTTTATAGAATTATATATATGGTTGTTATTTTGTTTTTTTACTTGCGGTCCGGCCGCGCGTTGCTATGGCTCAGTCTGGTTTCGAATTACCCTCTAAATAAAACTGCTGGGTCAATCTAAAAATTGTTTGACAATTTCATAAATATAGGTTCAGCCGTTGCGGAGTCTATAAGGAACATGCATACATACTTTTTATTTTATTCTATACTAGTGATACCAGCGACTTGGTTCGAGTCAACTTTAGCGTTTAGTATGCCCAAAGAAAGACATGAATTTTTATCCCTTATGTTACTTTAGTAAATAAACATTAATTTCATCGACCGGCGGATTAGCTGTGAAAGCGTATCAGACAGATTTTCGCAATTTTTAATATTAGAATGGATATGAACACCGATACGTTTTTTTTGCTATAGTCAAATTATTTTTTATTGTTAATAGATGTAGACGGTGATGATTCGGGTTCATTAGACGGCGAGCAGCCTAAATTCAGAAGAAACCGAACGACCTTTAGCCCAGATCAATTAGAAGAACTAGAAAAGGAATTCGAAAAATCGCATTACCCTTGCGTATCAACGCGCGAACGGCTTGCTTCTAAAACTTCCCTATCTGAGGCTCGTGTTCAGGTAAATGATTTTTATTACTCACGATAAATAACTCATATCATACTTTTAACTGTCATAGTACAATTAATTCAATACCTTATACGCAGGCGTCAACATTGTAATATCTGTGGTCAAATCAGAGCGTTTATATTAATCTCATTTGCATAAATGAATATTTGTTAACACGCTGTGAACGGAATACTAATCAGGCTTATTTACCGTTACTGACAGGTTTGGTTTTCCAACAGACGAGCCAAGTGGAGGCGCCACCAGCGCATGAACCTCCTCAAGCGCGGTGGCGGCTCCCCCTCGCACCGCCTGCCCCACTCCCCCTCCCGCTCCCGTTCACGTTCTTTGTCCCCCGCGCGCGTCCCCTACCATACACCTCAGATGGGCGGCGAGAATAGTGCTTTCAAGGCTCTCGCGCACCAGGACCCTAACGCTCTGAAGGCTCTCTCACAGGCCCAATTTGAAACGAACGCGCTTAAAGCGCTGTCGCAGCAGCCGTTCGATGGCAGCGCTTTCAAACCTCACCCCGCCCTAGAGAACAGCGCGTTCAAAGCGCTCGTCCCGAACTCAGCCGCCGCCGCGCTGTTAGCCGCACAATCTATACAATTAGCTCGCGGATATGAATCTCATTCGGATTCAGATGAGGAAATAAACGTTCACGACGAGAGCGAAGATGAAACTGAAAAACAGATTAATAAGACAAGATCTAGATCGCCCAGCCCCGATCGGCATAGAATGGCGTCCCATGATTTGCCGCTACAATTAACTAAACATGACCGTTAATTAGAATTATTATTAATTTATTTCATTTATCATAAGAAAATAATGATTCCTATTGAATGAAGATGTTCCGAATAATTAATTTATGTAAATTATAATCCTAGATATAATTCACTCGTTCTCTTGTAAATTTTTGTAAATAAATAGGCAATAATATTGTTAATATATGTGAAAATGGCTATAAATTTAAGTATGCACAAAGAAACCGATTTATTTAAATATTCGAGATATTTAAGTATGGTTATAAATTGGAATATTTGTTGACTTTTAAAACTAGACCATAGGCTAAGTTATTGTAACTTTGCGTATAAAACACCATCCCCCTGGTTGCTTTCATGTCAAAAAATATGAAATTTATAAGATACGTAAACTTAAATTTACGTGTCCAAAAGAATGGGTAATGCTAACTGGAATACGACGAATCATGGAGTATAGGAAATTATGTGAATCCCAGAAATATATTTTTTGCGGTATGAATTTGGTTATGAACTGGATATCTATAATTATTACCATTATAATGATAAGAATGATTTAATACTGAAAATTATAATGTAAAATTAATCATTTCTAATTATTAATCAATACCAAGCTTTGTGATATAATATATCATGCAGAAGGTTACGGTTTCATACTATAAAAAGTTCCTATTTTGGTTCGGTAATCAATTCACCTATAAGTGTAATGTTTTAACTTATTAAAACCATTAAAAATAATTAAACTGACATATTTTTATCTACGACTCGTTTTTTTCCCTTTGGTCCAGAAATTATAGTAAAATTTAAATGATTTAAAAAAAATTATATTAACGAAGTATCTAAAGTATTCGAGAAAAGTATTATTCCTCGTAGATAGGTCCTAGCAATTTTAAGTAGAACTTTATTCTCATTACATCAATGGTACAGTTAAGTAATTGTAAAAGACTAGTAGAAGTAACTGAATTAAAACTACATAATATTTTACGATTTATTTGAAGCAACAGATAATAAAAGCAGTATTTTTGTTGTTAAATTTTTATGTTAAGAAACTGTAATATACAAATGTATATATTAATTCTGCATCTATGTAATATATAATGTGTAAGAGCGTTATATGTATATATTGTTATAAACTTTTTAAGCACTGTGAACTATTTATTAATAGACAGAAGACAAATATTATATTACTGTGAAAAGTAGACAATTTGTATATGTACCTATGAACATATTGAAATAAAATTTATTGAATGTACCGAGTTTTATTTATTTAATATAACAGATTGATAACGCCGTCCCATTAACCAGGTTTGGTAAAAGCTGAAGTTAAACTAAATCACTCAAATAAGTATTTCGACCTTCCAAGTGGACTATCAACGTCATTAATTACATTTTGTCTTTAACTTCTTAAAAACAAACGTCAAGAGACAAAAGTGAAACAAAAGAATATTATACAAACCCTATTGATATAATTAAACACTGCATTTCTAGGCATAGTTAAAATTTTTAAATAAATAAAGCCGTCAATTAATCCGTTATCCTTTGGCAAGCCCAATGTTTCTTCAACCGATAGATTTCCTTGTTGGGCGTTGGGCTCCTCAATTAATTTCCACGCCATGCGATTTTGTGCCGCATTAATCCAGATCCTTGCAAACTTATTGAGAATGTCATTTATAAATGTAAAGTGAAGGGATTCCAATAACACTTAGTTTGCTTTTTTTGGACTCCTATCTCCTAACACCTTAAGATCCGAAGCCTATCAGTTTTTCACAATATGCTCGGCCTTGTAACATCAGCTGCCCGAAACAATTCTTACATTGGCTTCACAGTATATTTTTAGTAATTTAATTTTTGTACATATGAATATAAATAATTATAAAAGGATTGGCTATGTATATAAAAGACAAAGTAGGAACCGACATAAGCTTGCGGTTCGTGCTTTGCGCCTTGCAAAAGTTCGTAATTCGTTTGTGGGTTTGGGTATAGGATTCTATAATAAAATTCCACAATCTACTTTAACTTTACCATTACAGCAGATTAAATATACTATTAAAAATGGCTAATTCAGAATGCCTTTTATTCTATTAAAGATTACTTAGACGATAAGAATGCGTGGATATAGCTACTCTTCGACCCAGTACAAGACATAAATATGTATATGTAACTAGTGATAAGAATTATTCTTTGAAAAGAGCAACCACCGAGTATCTTGCTGGTTCTTCTCGGTAGGAACAGCTTTCCGAACCAGCAGTAGATGTTGACGATTCAAAAGCACTTGTTTACAAATTTACTTGAATAAAGAATATTTTGAATTTGAATTTCAATTTGAATGTTTGGTGATTGTGTTTGTGCTGTGGCTCCATTTTTGATCAGATCATATAAATATACTCAAAACATATAATTATTTACATCACGCATTTTTAATTATCACGAACAACTCGTACTTATGATTTTTTGAAATTACATTGGTCCATGTCAATGTTTAACCACACAAATCTATCAAAAGTCCCAAGACGTTGAACATCGCAAATGGGAACAATGGAGCAATTATTCGCCTAATAAGCAAGTGATCAAGTCGTTTCCCATTAGATCAAATTACAAAATGACTCTGATCTCCGCAAAAAACTAAATTTTGTTAAGTGGTCATTCTACTGTAATTATCGTTATACGAATGAGTTTCGTAAAACATAGGAACCTCTGTATTCTATATTCATGATTATACATATTTCGTAATAATTTATCCTATTTATACAAAAGCTAACAATGTTTTTTTTGTCTGTTCATTTTTTAAATCTAAACGGAACAACGAATCCATCTGATTTTTAATAAAGGGATTACTTAAGATTTCGAAAATTAGAAATGAACATTTCATCCCAGTACTGCAATTCAAACAAAGACATGGAATTGAAAATAATAGTATAACTCATATGGTTTAACTATATAAAATGATGTAAATAACAGAATAGCAAATGCACAGCACAGAACAGTGTTAGCTATTTATTTAGCAATTTTAATAACTAACATTGAAATCATATAGAAGCTATTTCTAACGATTTATAATCTTTTTGGAAAAAAATTATATAAGGAATATAAGTTATATATATTGAATATATAAGAAGATCTATGGACCCTTTATATTTAGTAAAGGGAACATAGATCTTCTTTCTTATATCAAAATTTAAACAATTTATAGAATTAGGCGTTACTTTGCCATAATACAAAAGTAATAATAAAATTATTTTGATATAAGCCGTGATACAGTAAATAGAAAATATATATAGTGTTAAATGTATAGTGGACTATCCGTTTTTTTCATGCCCGATACATGCAGGATTCGTAAAAACAAATGCACAAACCTCCACTACTGCCACCACAATCCACTAGCACTACACACGTTCACTATCACAAACTCAACAATCGTTTCGCCTCACAACCGAAGCATCATCAGGAGATCTATGTCCTGATGATGCTGCTTATCTTCGGATGATGATGGAGTCTACTCCACGACAAAATCGCAAAGCGAAGCATTATCATTAGCATTGTTATATAGTAATTGGTTCATCCCCACCATTTATTTTACCTCTGCACACGTGCAACAAGCTTGAACTAAAACTTATTTTACTACGAGTATTGTGACCATTGAATTATTTTGAATTGCCTATATGCTTTTGCATGGTCAACTATGCGCTAAAATTACTTAAAATCTCTCAATAGCTTGGACGTGGAATTGTAACAATTTCCAAATATATAATATTAGTGCACATAAATAGTATGGATAATAAATTTAGGTTAGAAACTAACATAAAAATCTTAAGAATACATCAAAGACGGAAAAACAGGTGATCACATCCTGCAATTACACCCCACGACTACATCCTGACAATGGCCTTATAACTCTTGAATGTAACAATCGAATCATGCGAGACAATTATCCTTTTTTCTGACAATCATTAAAAGCGCCGAATCGATCTTTCCGGATATCGCCGATCGAGACAATACCGACAAAAACGTGATTGAGGAACATCGTCATTGGCAGTTGGTACGTGGCAAAATCATCAGTGGATATTAAGATTTTTCATTTTCTGACATTATTTTAATAAACGTCATAATAAATAGACTTGCAACTAAAAACACGCTTTTGAACTCTAAAGTGGAAAATAGCGACGTATATAAGTATTGTTTGAAAAAATCGTAATTGCTCGATATTTTATACAAAAAAGATAGCACAAGCACCCTACGGTTTTTCTACAAAACACAAAATATCCTCTATTGTGTAATATATATTTTATCCTGTTTTCTGTTTCCGAAGGAAAAAGGGATTTTTTTATATTCAATATTAGCGCGGTTTATAAGCTTTAATTGAACCAAACTTAACAAATAGAATTACGCGCTAGTTTACGGAAATCTATAATACAAAAGTAATAATATAACTATGTTATTGCACATTATAGCAAAATAATTTTATCATTTCATTTCTGTACTAAACTTCATAAAAATTGTGTTACGCTGTCTGTGTGTCTGTAGACACACAGACAGACAAAGAATAACAAACATCCGTCCATACTCACAAACTTTCGCATTTAAGCAGTAAGGATATAGTAGGAGTAGGATTATGTATGTTATTTTTTCTCATATTAGATCACCCAATCTCTTTTTGCTGTCGGTGCTATGGAATTTTAAAAAATGCAGCATAAATTTTCAAATGTCACTCACGAGTCGACCAAATGTCACATAAAAGTCAAGCGCAACACGTACAGGGCACTCAGTTTATTCAGAATAGTGCTGCACCGAGATAAAGTTGTAAGGTCGTGATAGCCGCGGAGTGTGGATGCATGTACCCGCCTCGATCCAATAACAATAAATTTTGTGTGCCGTTTGAAGCGCCGAGCGGACAGCACTGCGAACAACGCGTTCTCATCGCCCCTACGAGAATAGGACTTACGAGATCCTCTTAGAGACCCCTGTCCAGATCCAATTGGTACAAATGTGCGAAGTGGTATGAGACGGCTGCAAAATTTTCGTTGGAACGAGAACATAAAAAATTATTATCGATTTAGTTATCTGACATTATATCGTAGCATAGACTAATGGATGCCCCTCAATTTATTAAAAGTTAATTTGTTGTAGTTGTAAAAAAAATATTTGTAAGTATGAAGTATAATGCTATCGAAGTATACTAAAATAAGGTTTTGTTATAATTTTTACTTGGTAAGAATCTATAACTAAATAATATTGTTAAATTTTAGCAATAAGCTTTACAATTCAGACTGTTTATGGTGTAAAAGATGATATTAAGGTCAAAAATAAATTATGATATTACTTTGCTATGTTTTTTAATAAGTACATACATATAGGCTGTGATAGCCCAGCGGTGAGACCGTGCGACTCTTTCGAGGGGAACACGAGTTCAAACCCGGGCAGGCACCAATGAGTTTTTCTATTAAAACTCATGTGTCTAATTGATAATTGCAATTTATCACACGCTTTTCGGTGAAGGAAAACATCGTTAAGAAACCTGTATATCTCTAGAGAATTCTGGAGATATCTGAAACCTACCAATCCGCATTGGAGCAGCGTGGTAGGTCTTAGCTCCAACCCTTCTCTCCAGAAACGGAGAGAGGAAGCCTATGCCCAGCAGTGGGATTGTAACAGGCTGCTACTTTACTTTACTTACACACTTATTAAGTTGCCATTAAAATGTAACAACGTATGATCGCTACAGGAGATCGAAGGTTTAAACCTAATGATTGAATGTAATTAATATTTTTAACTCATTAAAAGCATTCTGTGGCGGAAAATTATGTGAGCAGAAATTGAAAACCTATGGTTAATCCAATTTAAACCATAATACTTTGAATACATATCAACTAGTAGTAAGTAAGTTTGCACTACAAAACGTAGTGCTACTACTCAAAAACTAGTAAAAAATTGCTCTTATGCGGTGAGTCAGCGAGAAACTTCACTGAAGAATGACCTGAGTCATGTAAAGCTCTAATTTAAGCTTTAATTTTCTCCAAAAGGAGACCTTTTCCAGGGCAATATTTTTAGAATGTATTGAGACGTTATTTAAAAACAAATAATATTATTTCTACGTAGATAGATAGGCAGACAGACAAACAAACAGAGGGACACTAAGACAGATAGATGAATTTTAATTCTACACGACATAATTGACAATAAATATAAAACATCACAATATGAACTGTGAGATACAATAGGGCGGCGTCATCGCAAGGTAGTTAGTATCTCTTTCAGGAAACCTTTCGGCTAGGGAGCTTATCAACTAAAGGAGAGAAGGTAGATGCTACACTCAAAATTAGTTTTAACACTCAATCTAGCACTACCGTTGTTGGACATGCCTAAGCAATTACATCTCCTAAGAAAATAAATACATTTTCCAATTTCATCGTCCGATAATTTAAAATTTATAGTTGGCCGTAAAAAAACCTCGATAATATCGTAGGTAGTTCCATAAAACCATGAGCAGATCCAAAATGTAAGCACATTAAGTTATCGTTCAAATTATCTCGATGTGTGTTACAATATTTATTTGTTTCTCACTCGGGGACGAGGATTTGGTGATTGTGGGCAGAGTGTTCTCTCCCAATTAGGTGGTTATTGACGTTTTACTGTTATCAGCTAAATCTTTGAGGGATGCGCGGTATTCTTAGTGACGAAGTTAAAATATTTAATGAATACAAAAGTTATGATTAAATTATTTTTTTATATAACCCGCTGTAATTGATTTGCTGTAGTCGCCGATTATAAAGATATAAATTTATGAAACAAAATGTACCATGGAATAATCTCCGCAAAGCAAAATTATTTAGTGAGAAAGTAATAATATTATATTATAAATATAATTCATAATATTAAAATAGATAATAAAAATTTGCATGGCATTTATATGACTAAACATGTTGCTACTATAATATCTTGTAACACCTTTTGTTACTATATTTACTGCAAATAAACTAATTTGAATTTGAATTTGATTTATTCTACGATAAGAGAGTTCCGCGGTAAGATGTTATAGGGTATTATAACAAAATAATATATTACTTTTGTATTTGGATCTATACAAAATAAAGCCTAATTTTAGAAACTATTTGATGAATAGATAACAGTTGATGGTTATAATAATCCTTTATAATTTTAAGTGCCGCTTGGAGAATTTTTGTTTGTCTCTAATAAAGAGATGAATTCAGAAAACGGAGGAAAAAGTTATACATATTAAACGTGAGGTTAGGTTCCTTATTTCGCTTAAATTCTCAGAAGCGAATACATTTGCTTTCTTCTTCTTCTTGCCTAACTTCCTTTGCCTTAACCGTCAATAAGTCCCAGGGTCAGACTTTTAATTTACAAAAATAAATCTATAGTCCGACGTAGTAGACTTTCTACTACAACGACATCAGTATGTACGCGGGTGAAACCGCGGGGCATTGCTAATAGCTAATATTTTAAGAAACAATGATTCAGTCCTAGCAAATAGCCTCCAGGAGACTATCGCTAATACAGCACACTTTTGCAGCTTTTCTTTTGTTAGCTTTAAACTAGGTTGCAATTTTTTTTAACTGAACACTTATACAAAATAATAATAAAAGTATTAAAATAGCAATAGAACAACCAATCATTGGTCTCAAACTAAAAAATTAACGCCAATATAAACAACAATCAAAATATATTTAAAAATTGAATGTTGTCTCTTACTACACATTCGGTCAAATTTACACTAAGTCTAAAGTCGACATTTATCCCTAAAAGGGAAGCTGTTAATAGAGTCATTCAATGTTACCGGCCGAATTATCTACAAAGAGAGAAGTCGGTCGGTATCGGTCGGAAATATAAATTTATTTGGTGGTTGTCGCTGCGACACGGGCGCCCGCACCTCTATCTCGCCGCGTAATCTTGAACATTGGCGTTAAAGAATTTAAATTATACGCCGATACAAATGAACAGGCGACCCCGACATATTTATTGCTTTAATCCAAATTATATTGACTAGTTTCTTGGGATTTCGAAAAATTGACGCCTGATTTGTTCTATTATGTAGACATTTATAAAGTTGTTAGCACACAATTGGATAAGCACAGTTAATAAAACTAAATAATCTACGATTATGTATACATATCTGAAATTTAACAGAACAAGTTAGGAGAAACTTATAAAATATGAAGTAATGTTATTAGACGCAACAGTATGAGTCGAAGAAAAATATATCTAGACCTATACAGAAAATAGAAAGTTCAGTTGCTTAGGGATACAGATTTACTTTCCTATCGAGGTGAGTTGAGGCAAAGGATATTCATAATCTTTCTCCATTGGGCCCTATAATAAACAAATCGTTTGACCTCGCTCAAGAATAACTGGCAGAATTTTATTTCTCTAAATTTTCTGGGACAAATTTTGACGCCAATATGTTGTAAAATAAATGTGTTATGATTTTTACCATCCTCAGTATTAACAAATGACATTCATTCCAATTACGGTCATCAAATTATAAATTAATTATCTAACGTACCCGATTCGATCCATGAAGCAGCCAGATGGCTGAATGCTGAATGATGGCTGGCAAAAGACTGTGAATAATATCGTACTATATATAAATAGGAAAAGCATATGCAGTGGGTCTTGCAAAGTAAAGGAAACTTAAAAGTAAAACAGACGATGCAGAAAAATAATCTATGGAGTACAATTAAGATTAGGACTTATATAAATCCAATGATGATATTCTATGCCCCAAAGTCTTACGGTAGAATAACGATGACATTAAGGTAATTTTTGTCATAATAAATTATGTGAATTGGTAAAAGACTTTTTAGCACCATATTCTCGCTTAACTGATAGTATGTATAAAAATTGCTTTCGTAATAAAGTAATAAATTTTAACTCGTAAAGCCATTGTACAACATTTCCTAAAAGATATATCACGTCGAAGATATCCCATTACCAATATTTCACTTTGCCAGTTTCTAATTAAGAGTTGCAGGCAATTCGACCATGCGCATTGATTGGACCCGCCTGAAGACACTATTAGTCTTGTTATATTAATTCACTTTAAATGTGCAAAATACTTGAGACATAAATAAATTATAACGGACAATAGTGTAAAGTGTGTTTCAAATGTAGTTAGCTTAAATATACGTTTGAAGACTTAAAAATTTTACTGGCGATTATTTATATAGATATAGTGTAATCAAAAGGTACACGCCCTTCTCTAGATTACGATTTCCGAATGAGTGTATTTTTAAACCTTGTTAGCTACAGAAGTAAATATACAATAAAAACAGTACAACTATCATTGTTATTGTCCTTTATCAGGGCGCAAGCGCCCTAAATATCTCCTTGCATTTAATTTGCTTCATCTCTTGATACATCTCGTATATTGTAGTATAAAGTGCAATATTATATTGCATAACAATTATTAAATTATGTACATTTTCATGTTTAACAGTTGACGAATGATGGGAATGGAAGAGAAAAACATGTTTTTCCGACCCTACGTAGAGTGGTATAAGGGAAGGAATAAGAAGATTTTCATATTTAACTCTTTGCTCGTTGAATATAATAATTATAGGTCCCTGATTATATAGTTTTCTTATTTGTTTTAGAAGATGTAATTACAATAGGTATAACGCAGAACTTGTTTTATAAATAAATAATAATTAACAGTGCGATTAAAAGATTATAATATTTGTTTATTTTAATATGAACTTTAGTTTTTAAGAAGTTATCATAATTCTCAACTTTCGCTTTTCTTCTAAAACCTTTTTTAATTCATTAACCTCTTTAGAAGTCGACGTTTCAAGCTTAATGCTTGACTTTTTCTTTTGTTTTCTTATGGTTGATCGTTCAGACAAGTAATTTGTGATAAGTTTTTTTGTTGCCTCCAATCCTTGCTTAGCAGCTAGATTATTTTCTTTGATGCTTTTTTTCCTATTTTCTAGCTCTTCTTTGAGCCCAATTTTGATTATGCTCAATCTTTCTTGTAATTCAGCCATTGACATCTCACAGAGTAAACCCAGTCCAGATGATTCAGTTAAATCAATAATTTTTGGAACTTTGGCTTTTTTAGCAATTAAAGCTAATATTTTAATTTCTTTTATTATTTTTATTCTACGTTCTAAATCTTCTTGTTTATCTTTCATAGCCTGTAATAATAGTTCTTCTGATTCTTTTCTCGTTTTATCTGCCATTTGTCTCTTTTTTACAGTAACATTATGCTTGGCATGAAGCATTTCTAGTTCTAAAAGAGACAATTTTTCAACCTGTTTTCTATTTTTTTCTATTTCTGATCTTTTCCATTTTTCAATTTCATCTTCCCATGAACGCTTTTCTTTTATAAAATCCTGATATTTTTTTTTATTGTCATCGTAGAGTTTATTTTTCGCAATTATTGCTTCTTCATAAGAAATTTGTCCCATTAAATGTTTTTTTTTTATATCTAGTAGCCTTTCTCTTTCTTTCTCTTGACGATCATATTCTTCAAGTTCTCCAATCTTGGTTGAATTACGACAATTAGTTAATAAATCTTCAAGCCATTGGACCTCTTCTTTTTCTGACATTTGTATTCTTTTATTCATTCTTATAACCGTTGTGGTTGTGTCCTTTATATTTGGTGGAGTGATATCATTTAAATAACTTTCTTTTAATTTAGGTATCGTTTTCTGATATTTACCTTCCATTTCGTTTCTTAGGCTAGATATAGTTTTCAAATACTTATCAGATTTCCCTTGTGCCAAATGATTTCTTTTGCTTTTAACTTCCTTGAGTAACTCTAAACTTTTCTTTTGATTATTTTCGTGGATCAGCTTAAGTTTTTGATCTATGTCACTTTTTGTAAGCATTTTTTTTCCTTTAATACGCAAAGAGTTGGGTGGTGTGACAGGTAAAGACGATTTGACCGATAGTAAGTTCGCCTCTTTACCCTTTCTATTTAGCACATTGGGTTGAGTAGGAACGGTAGGTAATTTAAGTTTACGACTCTCAGTTTTTTTCACATACTGGGCATAGCTATGTGCCATTTCTCCTATATATGGTTGCCATGTAAATAATGGGTTAATAATTTTTTCTGTTATAAAATTGGTGTCATAGTATAAATGTGCTACTTGAGATATAAAAGTTAAAACTTCATTATTACTTAAAAATGCTGCAAAAGTATTTAATAGCGGCTTACTTAAGTTGAAGAGGCATTTATAAAAAAGCGGCATATCGGATGGGTTAAGATGAAATGTTACCGTATTAAAAGCAATCATAAAATAGTCTTTATCTTCCTCAGCAAGTTCATCAGATATATGACAGACAATTTCTTTTAAAAACTGCTTATGTTTTTGAAAACTTAAAAACGTTTCTACTATCCAAGAAATTTTAGAATCTTCCAAAGTATTAGGACATTTTTCGACATACATTTTCATATACTCATAAGGCGATAATTCCTCGGCAGCATCGAAATCTATTATAATATTTCTTAACATTTTTATATTCCTTGAAGTGTAATAATAAACCATAATAAAATGGTTTATCGAATGTTATAAGCAACAGAGAAAAATGTAAACTTGACACAAAATACATGAGACAAATAATTTTGCTGACATAACGTTCACCGCAATGTCTTTGAAAATATTTTGCCAGTAATTTTAATATCGAAATAAGATTTTGTATTAAATATTTGTTACCCTTAACGGTACCTCAGATATAAATGTATATTTTACTAGGGCTCCAATTATAAATATAAATCAGGAAAGTTCAAATTTCAAACTGATTATAATTTAGAAAAAAGCGAAAACAGCATATGAATAGCATAATAGTTATTCTCTATAAGATGTTGCTGTCCAGTGATCAGTGATGTACTGTCAGAAGCATTTAATTAGGTAGCTGGTCTGTTTTCGCCGGGGCTGTCATTAATCAATCACTCTGCAGCAAAGCTATTTATTCGACAGCTCGACACCTCAAGTAGGAGCGCTCCGTTCAAAGTGCAAGTCACAGAAAACCTCTTAAAATATAATAATCGTGTTAAAGACAACCATAAAGACCATATTCGATTAGAAGGAATTTTAAACAGGTTCCTGTCTTGTTATCTTCACGCTATTGTCGGTGGGTTACGTGTCATGTCCGATCTGTGCGTTTTCATTCTCCTTATAATTACTCTCGCATCGTTTTGTCGGTATAGGCTGAGAGCTGGGGATCGCCGAAAAGCGTGGGGTTGCTCTATATATATGTATACTATAAGAAAATATAAATATTCTTCATTATTTTTCACTTTTTAGTTCGGAATCTTGTCTTTTTAGTTTTTTTCAACTCTATTTATTTTCTATAAACAATTTGTTAGTTCTTCGAGCCTGGATGTATATTTGTATTTAAAATCATATATATATATATATATATATATATATATATATATATATAGTATATTTACCAGTTGTCTGTCACTCATAACACGAGTATTTAGTTACTTACTTTAGGGACGGACGACCGTATGTGTAAGTCTCCGATATATAATTATGTTTATATTTATATTTCTTCACGGTTCTTCTGAAGTCTACACAGTTTGAATTAAATCTGTCCGCTTAGAGTTGGTTGAAATTAAGTTAAAAAAAGTCGGTTACAAAGATATCTACATATATACAAGTGAAACAAATACAAACTGTGAAAAAAAATACAATCGTAGCGTTCAATTCATATTATTAATATTAATTAAATTAACAATATTACAATATAAATATGTGTTATAAATAACTCTGTCAAAAAATATTAGTGACAATCATTAAAACCGTTTGTTCGCATTATGTCGTTTTCATAGACTCTAGCTCTCTATCTGTTACTCGTAACTACCGACCGCATTGTGTGATCTTGTATTATATATGCCGAACATGGGTCAAGTTATAGTCTTTTGTGAATGTTGTTTAATGCGAAGGATTTGCACTCGTTATCAATGCTTGATTGACGTGAAGTATTACTAGTCGAAAGCTAGTTGAAAGATTATATACACATAAAGAAACTTCAAATAATTTAAAACTGTATAAGAATTGTGTTTAGTAATTAAATTCATTGACGCATTTATTTTATAATAGGTACTACAATCATTTCGGGATATGCACTTAAAACAAACAACAATAGTAAAAAATCTATTCGTTCAAGTTGTAATAATCATCTTGAAAAACGTTACACTGTTTTCGGATAACGTTTAGTGAGACACTCTGCTACGACGCTAACAGCTTAAATAACAGTAAAAAATAATTCAACTCCAGTTTCTACATTTTTCAAGAAATATTCGATTGTTTATATAATTTTTACTATCAGAAAAGAGCTTTAAAAATATCATAAACAATAATTAATTTATTTAATAATAAAATTGTGATTTGTGCCTGAATTGAATAGAATTTTAGCCCGCCATTGTTGCATTAAACCGTCAAAGTCTTAATATTTTCTTTTTAAATGAGGCATTTACCACACAGGTTTGATGAAATGTATAGTTTTAAAACAGATTATGAGATCTTTTCTCTAAAACCACGGAATCCAGGTCCAAACAAAGAAATCTAGTTATGGTTAAGAAGCGGCTACAGAAGAAGGAGAAGTATCAATTCTACGAAGCTCAGCAGTATTTTTTATAATTTACTGGTAAGGAATGATATCAGAACTATAAGTATCAGAAATGTTTTTACCTACCGTTGGAATTTTTTATTCATGTTAATCAGGAACACCTTAAAAACAAGCTTCTATGCAATACGCAATTTAATCAAATTGATGGATTAGATGACATTATTTACATTTTAATGATTTTACCCAAATATTAACAATAAGTTAGGTGACATTATTTAGGTAATGGTTACATAATTTAGAATATTTTTTATTTTTATCGGAGGTTATTTCGTTATAAATGCCGTGTGGTATCCGGCTGAGTAGAATAGACCACCCTCATTTCTTACCGAGGTGTCGTAAGAGGTGACTAATGTAAGTCGACCCGCCGTGTGGTATCCGATTGAGTAGAATAGAGCACCTTCATTCTTTACCAAGGTGTTGTAAAAGGCGACTATGGTAAGTTGACCCATCGTGTGGTATCCAGTTGAGTGGAATAGACCAACCTCTTACCGAGGGATCGTAAGATACGACTAAGGTAAGTTGACGGTGGTAAAATACGGAGCCAAATCATGTGAAAACATGTTGTGCCGACCACACTTGGCGTGGGAAGGGGATGGGAAGGTGGGAAGGGGAGGGTGATGATGTTATTACATTATAACTTTGCGGTGGGCTGATCTCACAGATGGCATTCTTAGAACGATCTTCGCAACGCTAGCTCAGCTTTTGTGGTCTACTCGTACTTTCGACATTGCACGCGTTTGTTGTAGTAAGTCGAGTACGTAGAATGAGTAAGGGTTACTAAGCATGACGTTCGAGTACGCGATAAAAAAAAACATCTACTACCCAATGATAAATATAAAAGAAGTCGGTGGCTTATTGATTCTGTCAAAATCAATTCAACTTTGAACACAAATCAATTTGAACACAACATTAGCTGTCAGGGCACGTCAAATTACCGTCCTTAATTAACAGACGCGGGTGTTCTTTCTCACGTTTGATAAATGTCTGATATGAATACAATTCGAAGATTTCAATCCTTTATATGCATTCTCTTCAAATTATAATTGGAATTAGATTGTAGAATGATATATCATTCGGTAATTCTTGAAATTTACCCGAGTATATATCGCTTGGACTCTACGCACAAACTGTGTTATATTTGCGTTATTACGAGTATCTTCTGGAAAACAATTGATTCTTCTTAAAAGTGAATTTGAAATAAAGATTTGATAATGCTTTTATTTTTGTTCCTCGATCTTTGATAGACCAGCAACAAGACCGTATGACTCATTCAAGTTGGTCAAAGGTTCAAACCCCGGGCAGGCATCAATGAGTTTTTCATTTAAAACTTGTGTCTAATTTTTTTTCTATTATAAAGTAAATCCACAATGAAAGTTATTGAAGTTACCTTCTAGCCATTAGGCTAATAAGCAACTTAATTTTAATCTAAACTTATAAATTAACTTATATCTAAGGACAGGTCCAATGACTTATCTGAGCCTTTCTTACTATTATGTGTCTAATTGATATTTACAATTTATCACACGCTTTTTAGTGAAGGAAAACAGCATAAGAAAGCCTTACGATAGCATATCTCATATCTCTAGAGAATTCCGGGGATATGTGTAACTTACCATGCATTAGATCAGCGTGTTAAGTTTTAGCTCTAACCCGTATCTCCAAAAACGGAGTGAGGAAGCACATGCCCAGAAGTGGGATACTACTACTACTACTACTACTACTACTACTACTACTACTACTACTACTACTACTATCTTTATATAGAAAACACAGTTCTCATTATACATAATTAAATGAGATTTTGATTTGAGTCTAAAGATACTCTAAAAGCTGTAGAAAGTGTTACTGAAATTCATCGCTCGATTATTGAAGATTAATTCCTACACCATGGTTACTACGGGATTTGATTTAAGAAGTAGGCTGGTAGTATTCGATTCAGACTCCAGATTGGGATGTTTATAGTGAAAAACAATTGGCTTCGATTTTACATCGGCACATAATAAAGTATGCAAAAGTCTTTTATTTGGATGCAAAAGCGATATCGACGGACGTTGTTTATTATTAGTAACCGTTGTACATACACACCCAACGAATACTGTTCGCTGATGTGAGGAAACAATTAGCAAGCTGAAATACGAATTGCTACAATTTTTATTAAATAACTCAGGAAACATATGCGTAGGTAAGTATAAAAACTCAAGGCTCAAACCTAAAAGCCTTACTTTGCAAGTAAGGCTTTTATTAACGTAACACGGCCTTTTCAGTCTTTTATACTATTTCGTGCACATCTATCAACATTATATAGGAAATAGTACAGTCTTTGTCATGATTTGGCACTGTTCTAATAATAACGTAATTAGAAATTAGAATTGTACCATAGAGTTATAATGACGATGATGAGTCTAAAATGTGTCCATCGAAAATAATGAGATGGCAAATAAGGCTTATTATTTGTGAGAGACATTTTTTTATGTGTGATTAAAAAAAGATAAGTCCATAAGCGCCATCTTCCCTCCTTTATTAATTTTTAAGACACTCAAACAGGCCTGCCTATGCCTATCCTACTATTATAACTCTATGGATTTACACCGCAAGTATGGAACTTCACACGCAATTATTAAGTTAAAAATTGTTTACAAATATATCAATCATTTATTATACTCCATATACTATAACTTAGTTATACTATAAGAACCGCAACTTAGTTTGCATGAACTTTAGTCTTAACATACCTTCAATTATGTACTAGTTTTTTCGTGCGGCTTCGCTCGCGAGGAATTTGTTCTGCCACGGTATCTAATTTAATCAAATTTATGTTTCACAATTTTAGTCATAGTGGCTTCAACATAAAAGATAGATATATGCTGTTGCGGACTTTTATTTAGCACTATTAAAAACAAACAATACTACGGTACATCATCTTTGTGTAACTCTAATGGTTTGGCAGCGTACGCCGAGATAGCTCTCAGAGGTCAGATCTTTTCCGACTTTATTGACATGAATCGTTATATTACATAAAATCATTGCAATTTGTAGCCTATATGTTATTCCAATGTATAACCTATATAACTGTAAAACCTCATCCAAATCCGTTAAATAGTTTTTTCGTGAAAGAGTAACAAACATCCATCTATACTCGCATTTATAATATTAGTAGGATATGTTCTTTACTTGCTTCTAAAATAAGAACGAAAATTTTAATATCCTAAAAGTTGGCCCGGAATACAAGATACTATTGTATCAAATAACATCAATATGGCTCCAGCGGATATGCCGTCAAAGAGTGACAGACAGACAAACAGAATTACACATTTATAATATTAGTATGGTATAGTAAAATTGTAGAATAGCTACAATTTTTCATAACTCCGCTAAGTATGGCTATGAAGATTCTCGATACCAATTGACAATAAAAATAATAGTTTTTTATTTAAGAAACGGGCCATAACAAAAATAAATTTACACAGATATTTGGATGTGTTGTTCCTACAATTTTGCAAGTTTTAATTTTAAATTCAAGATTAAAGCCTTTAACGAAAGGTTTTAACCAATGCTTATTATCAGGCCACCCAAAGACAGCGAATCCATCAATCTAGAGCTCCGAAGGACTTCTGTAGAGTTATGAGTCTCCACTCGCCTTCTATATGTTTCCAAAGTGACGTAAGTTAAAAACTACTGTTTTATTTAATACAATTATATTTTCATTCGTATTCTATTCTATTTGTACGGAAAAATATCGGTATGTATAAATCTAAATTTGATATAGATATATCATAGACATACGAGAGGTCACAAAAAGCTAGTGACACTTGCGTCGCGACTCAGCAGAGTAAGCAACTCATTTGTTGGTCTCGCTATTCGCTGCTATAATATTAGGTCCTTACATATGAAATTGGCGTTTTGTCGTACTGGCCACTTTGATCTCAAATATTACCTTTATGGTTAGGAAGTCCAAATTCAAATTCATACAGCTATTTACTCATGCATTTGTGTTTCAAACCCCCTAATTCATTTGTTTTTTCTTCTTTTGTTTTTTTCTTTGTGTCACTCTGTTTACAAAATGGAAAACATGAAATATCGCGTTATTTACGAGTATGAGTTCCACCGTGGCACCAGTGCTGCAGAAACGGCTCGAAGGATTAATGATGTGTATGGTGACGGTGTCGCAAAAGAAAACACAGTGCGTTTTTGGTTCCAACGTTTTCGTTCTGGAAATTTCGACCTGCAGAACAAGCCTCGTGGACGGCCGGAGACCAAAGTTGATAATGAAGAATTGAAGGCTATTGTGGAAGCGGATCCATCGCAAACCACGTCCGAGTTAGCTGCAGGCTCCGGTGTTAGTGATAAAACTATTCTAATCCATTTGAAGCAAATTGGTAAGGTGAAAAAGCTTGAAAGGTGGGTACCTCATGAATTGAGTGAAGCAAACCGACAAACGCGTGTCGACTGCTGCGTTACGTTACTCAACCGGCACAATAATGAAGGAATTTTAAATCGAATCATTACCTGTGATGAAAAGTGGATCCTCTACGATAATCGCAAGCGCTCATCGCAATGGCTGCACCCTAGCGAACCAGCCAAATCCTGCCCTAAGCGAAAATTGACTAAAAAAAAGTTGCTTGTAAGTGTTTGGTGGACTAGTGCCGGTGTCGTTCGCTACAGCTTTCTTAAATCTGGCCAGACGATTACGGCAGATATCTATTGTCAGCAACTGCAAACCATGATGGAAAAGCTAGCTGCTAAACAACCGAGGCTGGTCAATCGCTCTAGGCCACTGCTGCTTCAGGACAACGCTAGACCACACACTGCACAACAGACGGCTACCAAATCAGAGGAGCTTCAATTAGAATGTCTTAGACATCCACCGTACTCTCCGGACCTTGCTCCAACAGATTACCATTTTTTTCGCAATTTGGATAACTACTTGCAAGGAAAAAAATTCAACTCCGATGGGGCAGTCCAAACTGCCTTCAAAGATTTTATTGATTCCCGCCCGAATGGTTTTTTTAGTAAGGGGATCAATGAACTACCTATGAGATGGCAAAAGTGCATACATAGCAATGGTACATACTTTGATCAATTAAATATATTTCATTAAAAAAAAAACGACTTTATGTTCCTCCCATAGAAAACGCCAATTTCATATGTAAGGACCTAATATAATATATATTCCTCAATCAATTTGAGACCAGTCTACAGAAAGATTCAAACTAAGTGTAAAAAATATGCTTATACGTAAAGCATATTACAAAATTGAAGATTATTTGGATGATAAGAATGCCTGGATTTGAAAATCCTTTCAGCTTCATACAAGACAGAGGTTTAATAATATATAATTGAAAATATTTTAAAGATTGACCGCCGAGTTTCTTGCTGGTTCTTCTCGGTAAGAGCAACATTCCGAACCAGTTTAAGCTTCATTAATCATATTGATGCTTGACGATTCAAAAGTGCCTGAAATGGTTTATTTCAATAAAGATTATTTTTATTGGATTTGATTCGTAGTTTGATTCCTGATACAATCCCACTTCTAGGCATAGACCTCCGTCTTGTTTTTGAGATTTGGACAGAGAGCTTAGAACCACCACAGTACTCCAATGCGCCTTGCTAAGAGTTAACAGATTTCCTCACGATATTTTCTATGACCGAAATGCGTGTGATATATTGCAAATATCTATTAAGCACATAAGATTTAACAGTTAAACTCATTGTCCAGGGTTTGAAACCATGAAAGTCAAGTATAGTGTGCTACAAACATTGGGCTTTTAATTTTATTGTCTTTCTAATAAATAAAACAGAACGACCCACTTTCAAATTTGCTAATATTGTTTGCGCTTTCTCAAATGATTTTTTCATTCAAAAAACTTTTTTTGGTGTAAACTCTAAGATCATTATAATTTCAAACAAATTGATGTCTTATCTTTTAATTTTATGTTTTATTAGTGTAGTTAAGTTTATTTAGACCGAAAATATTCTTACGGCTGTTATTTTACCAACATTTACACTGTTATACTAAATGCCGATGTCTACGATCATATTTAAAAAAATATATATTATGACGTCTCGTACGTTCTAATGTCGTCGTATTTACGTCGTTTTGTCAATAAAAACTAAAAAAAAATTACAATATTTAATTAGTTGCATTTATAAAATATTTAACTATAAAAATAGAGAGAGAAAAAGATACATTATTTTGATAACTTAAAAAAAGACACCTAACAAAAACAAATATAAACACTTGTTGAACAAACTTTATCATGTATTTTTCAAGAGTTATGTCAGTTTATAAGAATATTATCATGATGCGCTACTATGTAGTAAGTTACTGTTGCAATTTAATGACTTCAGAGTGATTAGACGGTGCTTCTCCTCATTTTATTACATACAAAAGGATGCACTGACTATAAAAACATCTTAAGAGAATAATAAATAGCTTAATACACACTAAAATCTCATAGAATACTTAAAATGTTGAGCTGTGGTAGTGTATTCCACGGATTACTGCATACACTACCACAATACGAAAAATTTACCGTCGATGAGATGAAATACATATATTTTATAATAATATAATAATGATAGAAATAAATGTAATAAAATGTGTGAAATAACAACACAGTCACATAAATAAGTTTTAACATTGCGTAGTCAGTTACGTTCGATCAATTATTAATAATCGATTTTCTTAATCGAAATATTAATCATTAATTACAATAAAGACTAATTAAAGTGGACTAGTATGGCAAAAATTGTATACATGTCATTTAAACATTACATATCTTATCTTACAAAATCAAAGTAGAAAAGAGAAAATAGTAAAATCGACTAAAAAATTGATTTATTATCGATTATTTAAAAAAAATATAATTTGTTTAACAATCCCAGTTTCGGTATAATAATCGTAGTAGAAACAATAACGTCCGATATTGTATAAAAAGTGTAATGATTTTCATTCAATCAATCAATCATCATTTTCAAAAGAGGCTTCAACCGATATTATTTGTCAGTACACGCGACTCCACATTTCTAGCAGAAGACTTCCAGCGTGTGCAGTGCGTTGTCCTGACCTCCTCCACAGTCATTGCAATGGGCAGCGAAAGCAGAAGGTTGCAGGGGCAATGCACGCCCCTGCAACCTTCTGCTTTCGCTACTTCTGCTTTACTTTTAAATTCTAGGGAGGAACTTCTCAAATTGCTCTAAGCTCTAGCGTCTATATAAAACAAGATTATTTATTGATGCAGACGATTGATATGCTCACCTACAAATCCACACTAATTGGTGACAGGTGATTCCCTGTTGACCCCTTCGGCTACCATAACAGTGCCATCTTCGCAGAACCACATAAGGTTTATTCCACAATATCGCGCTTTAAAACAGTTTCTTGTGGAACTCATTACACGTTTAGTAAATATTTTAACAGTAAGAACTTCAAAAAGGTCCGTAATTAGACAGGCGAACCTGATATTTATTACCTGATTAAAGCCACTTTTGAGATAAACCTCATATTAGATACAATTAATTTACGGAAAAGTCAGCTCCCATAAATTCCCACAGCATCAATGTTTTGCTATTAGCATCAAACAGTATCCAATTTGATGCAGCACTCTGTCAAGATAAAGTTGATGACCACCGTTGTTATTTATTTGTTTAGTAATTTATATAAGGTTAGTTACTGTTTTATTGACCGTATTAAATCAAGCCCCAATAAGGCAGCCATTCATGTTTATTTTTACGAAGTTTCTGCTTGGTATGCCCAATAAATTATCAACTTGGTCACTTTTATCACGGGACCATGGCAACATTTATCGGACGTTAATAGATGTATGGATTGACAAAAATATAAACCAACGAAGGTTTCTATTTTCATCTAAAAAGCATATAGTGAATTAGTAGATCAAAACTAGAATAGGGGAGCTATTCTAGTCTAGCCTAGCCTAGCTCTAGTCTAGTTTGTATATATCGATAGTATATGTATCTCATACTCTCAACAAAGATATTAGTGTTATTTTAAATAATAGCTGTGCCAGCGTCTTCACAAAAGTAGTTATTGTAAGTTAACCATTAGAAATAAAGACACGCTGTCGAAGACTTTTTTATAGTAATATTTGTAGATCGACAATTCTCTACTACATTACTTTAGTATAACTCTGTTAGGTAACGCTGCGCACGCGACTAAAGCTCCCAGCACCCGACTTTTTTTTACAACTGAGCGACATATTTAACACAATTTACATAAAAACGTTATTTACGATTAACGTACCATTTTATTAAAATCGTACAAAAATCTATCATCATCATCCTCCTGTGATAGATCCTCCTCCATAACATGTTGCAAACATGTTGTCACATGATTTGGCTACGTATTTTACGACCGGCCGCCTACCTGACGTCAACTTACCTTAGTCATATTTTACGACCCCTCGGTAAGAAAGAGGGTGGTCTATTCTACTCAACCGGATACCACACGGTGGGTCAACTTACCTAAGTCGCCTTTTACGACACCTCGGTAAGAAAATGAGGGTGGTCTATGAATGGATACCACAGGGCTTAATCGTACATAAATCCGTTTAGTAGATTTTGAGAAAGTCGATCATATATAGACATGCAGCTTTTGGGGACTTTGTTTTCTAATAAGTATAGATATAGCAGCTATCTAAGCCTCAAAAATTTAAATCGTATCTAAAAATGAATGAATGAAATGAATGTTTGATATGAATTAATGAAACGAATGAATGAAATGAATGAATGAAATATATGAACGAAATTAGTGAATAAAATGAATGAATGAAATTAATGATCGAAATGAGTGAATGAAATGAATGAATGAAATGAAAGAATGAAATGAATGAATGAGTGAATGAAATGAATGAAATAATGAATGAAATGAATGAATGAAAGAATGAATGAATGAAATGAATGAATGATTCACTTAAGAGTGAACCTTTTTTGATTGTAAATCTATGCTGTATATCTGTGTTACTTCATATCTTTGTATTATGTAATATTTTCATGATTACATAAAGATATTGTTCTAATATATTGTAACAATTTACATGTATTACTTTATATGCCACCAGTAAATGGTGGCATCTATTATTTATTTTATAAAATAATTATTTAAAAAAATAATAAATTTAGTTTGCTACGAAAGTCATAATATATTATAAATGCAACTAATAGAAATCAATAAAATAACAGAGATATGCGCAAGGTTATTATTTTACACGCATACGATTCGCAAAAAAATTGCAATAGTTAATTTTGACTTTATATTATATACGTAATTAGAAGTCGTATCCTTATTATTCCGCGGGTAGTCACAAAACGGACGTTGCGCTTGACTTTATTGATTGACAAACGCTGATTTCGATTAAGTTCTCGCGACTCGCTCCAAGCATTAGCTCTACATGGACTCTAAGATATTCCTTTATAAAATATTTGTTTCATTTGTATTGATAGCCATCAATTAATGAGCGGAATAAATCCTCGACTGTAAGCCTAATGAACGCTATGCCAACTGAGGTTTTGTTCGTATTACTATATAAAGTTCGCAATCAAACAAAGGAAATGATCCATATTGCTTTACGTCCATTGTTAAAATTACTTAATATCTAAATCTATCTACCTTTACCACTATTTTAATTAGTTCAAACAGTTTAAGATAATAAATCTTTGAAACGGTAGCTTTCCTTCCGTTATTTCTTTTCGAACTGGAAAGTCCAGAAAAGTTTTAGTTGACGACGTAACGGATCATTAATTAGTATAAAATTTATTATCAAGTTGCAACGCTAATAAGATGAATTAGAATATGGTTGTCGGCCTAGCGGGGGAATAAATCTCCTCGTAAGTTTTTATTAGGGCCCAAAAAATGTCTGATCATGACGAACCATTCATGTGTAATTGGGTTCAGCGGCTTCACATAAAATATGAGTTCGTGGCTTGAGAACATTTTATAGAGAACATAAATACTTTATTGTGTTTTTGTTCGGACTCTTTCATACTGAGCGATTTTGTATTTTGAGTTTGTATTTTGTTCTTTAACTATGTTCGACGTATTGTTTAACATCGATCGCCAAGATCATTTTCAAGCAAGTGCGTTAGAGAGTTGTATTTTTAGTATTCCTAAAAACGTCCGATAGAACCATGTTGACTTGAGGAAAATGTATTCTTCTTTTTAAACCTATAGCTTATGAAGGTAAACCAAATGATGTAAATTAATTTGGGACAAACACATATTTATGCATATACTTACACATACTTAATAAATACTCAACGGATTTTATTCAAATGTTGACTAGTGCCGCTGGCTGAATTCTTCTCAAGGGATCTTACACATGACACGATCTTTCGGCGGTTGGATCCAGCGGCCTTCTAAGATCTTCGTGTGGTCATCTGAATTCTATTCTCATGGTGGGTGGCCACTAATGAGCTACGAAAATCATGTAGCTGTTTCTTTGTATATTAATACCGTGTCATAAGTGAAGCTGTGATAGCCCAGTGGTGAGACCGTGCGACTCTCTAGAGACGAACATAGGTTCAAACCCGGGCAGGCACCAATGAGTTTTTCTATTAAAACTCATGTGTCTAATTCATAATTGCAATTTATCACACGCTTTTCGGTGAAGGAAAACATCGTGAGGAAACCTGCATATCTCTAGAGAATTCTGGAGATATGTGTAACCTACCAATCCGCATTGGAGCAGCGTGGTAGGTCTTAGCTCCAACCCTTCTCTCCAGAAACGGAGAGAGGAGGCCTATTCCCAGCAGTGGGATATTAACAGGCTGTTACTTTACTTTTTTTTTTTACCGTGTCATATAGACAGGGAAAGGATACTAAAAACCCCGGTAAAATATTCACAATGTCTTAGTTGAAAAATAAGCAAATAAATGTTCTAGGTCATTTATTTAATGATATTATAACAAATTTTAGATTTCATCAAAACTTCCCTGGTTCAATGTTTACTATATTTCAAAATATAAAATCATAATATATCTAACACTTGAAAAAATTAATTGTAGTATTATTTGCACTCAAACACTTGTATGTAAATTAACAAATGACAAAAGAACAAAATGAATATTTGAAGTGAAGTTAAAATTGCGTGATTAGTTTCAGTCTTTATATTCGCATATAGTATATTTCGTAACGTGTTCACGGGAAACGCTTTGAAACGTCATTTAAACGAAAAAATTAGCGTTGGAAAGTTGTAACGTTACTGTTGTTATTTAAAGAATAACTACAATTTGGTACAATGACAAAGATGCGAGGCACAGAGGTAAGTAATATTGCCATTCAGAATTTTCCGACTGAGTTCCACTTGAGGTGAGACTCATTTAAGCATAAAATTACATTGTCTTCCCGACATTGTCGAGTGGCAATGAACTGCACTTTGACATAAAATCGCTTTGGACGATATAAATCTATTTAATTGCCTTAATAAAGGGTGATTGAGGTATTCGATAGGGGAGCCATCATTTTCTACGCCTATCTTTATACTGTCGTTAACATCTTTATGTTTAGCAAGAACATTAAACGCAGCGTTCTCGTGCTTACAGCTTATCAAAATTATTTTTCAATAGTATGAACATTACTTGATTTTTTTTCATAAAAGCGCTTTTAAATAATAGAAAATTTACAGAAATTTATGTAATTTATAGAGTTAGGCGTTACTTTGAGGAGATCCATAATACAAAAGTAATAATAAAATTATTTTACTATAATCCGCGACACAGTAAATAGAAAATATATATAGTTCTAAATGCATAGTGGACTATCCGGTTTTTTATACCCGTTACATGCAGGATTCGTAAAAACACATGCACAAACCTCCACCACTGCCACCACAATACACAAGCACTACACACGTTCACGATCACAAACTCAACAATCGTTTCGCCCCGCAACCGAAGCATCATCAGGAGATAGACTCCACGACAAAATCGCAACGATTTTTTTGCGTAACGGGTATGAAAAAACGGATATTCCACTATACATTTAGCACTATATATATTTTCTATTTACTGTATCGCGGATTATAGCAAAATAATTTTATTATTACTTTTGTTTAGAAATTTATGTTTTAATTCATGTTCCCAGATCAGTTATCTCAATTATATTCATCAAATGCATGAACAAATAATATTCTAGATCGATGAATTCTATGCAGCTGCATAAATTATATTTTTTAATATTATTTAGTGTATAAAATATATTATTTGTGGGTTTAAATAGAATCGTTTTTATTATTAAGTCGAATGCGTTTACTTAGATGGTATATCTACTCAAATATATAAAATAGTAAACAAAATCCGAGAGATCTCAAATATTTCTAAAAAGTCAAAGTATTTGATTTAAACTAGTTTTGCTTTAAACTAATTGCTATTTGCAATTCATTATATCATAACAACGATATTTTTCCTTTACACTTTATAATAAATGAGAAACAATTTTGCACAGTGTTTAATCTTCGCAAAGTATTTAATATTTTTCAATAACTCGTCAAATTAGTGGCGAATATGTTTTTTTATATTATTGACTTAACTATTTGAAGGAGGTTGTATTTCAAACATGTTGCAACAATATGTTTTTGTTGCTATTAGTGGGTATATTAGTGGGTATCATCGCATAGAAACATTTGCAAATTCACACACAGCTATTATTAACTCCAATCCTTTGCTTCAAAACATCGTGTGGTATCCGGCAGAATAGAATAGACCACCCTCATTTCTTACCGAGGTGTCGTATAAGGCGACTAAAGTAAGTTGACGTCAGGCAGGCGGCCAGTCGTAAAATACGTAGCCAAATCATGTGACAGCATGTTTGTAACATGTCGTGCCGACCCCACTTAGAGTGGGATAAGGGCAGGAGAATGATGAATCTTTTGCTTCAAAATTAAATTTGTTATCGGAGTAATAGACATCTATTTGCTAACTGTAACTAACTAACTAACTAATAATAGTAATTTCGCATGGTAAAGGCTATAACTAATATATTGCCATTTTTCGGACAAATTCAGGCGTTTGCAAGCTCTAAATGGACCAAGGAGCTAATATTTCTCCTCAGGCTATACTTTGGCTGATTTGAAATTTGACGCTAACAATCGCTAACGAGGTGAAAATAATTATGTAAACGATACATTAAAAATATCCATCGAGCAACCCCTTTTGTGCTCCGTACATTTGTCAATCAGTACCAGCGAAGTCTACATTTTGTGGTTGATATAATAACCCTCTCGTTAACTTTAACAAAGAACTGGGAGATATGTAAATTCGTGAAAGGCACGGCAACAAAAAATCCAGGCTCATACTAACAACAGGTGTTCTCCCGTGTTCTAATAGTGGGATTCGTACTGTAATTATTTTCGGTTATATCGCATTAAGTAACTTTTTATCGGACTTTTATATTCGGATACTTTCATTTTTATTGACGGAAAATAGTGTGGTGGTAATATTTTGTCAAAAGAAATTAAAGTGGGAACAGATGTCACCACAGCACATTGTAAATATCGAAGAGTTAATAAACCCTATTTTTGATATAGTTACTCTATGTGTTATAATTATATCTGAAACGTGCATCGGGTAATAATTTATTGTATACATAAACTCCTTTACATACGTTAATCTAAGAGGAAAATACAACATTTAGTAATTTTTCTAATGCTGGTGATGCGTTTTTTATACAATAAATTAGTTTCCAGAAAGGATTGAGATGTGATAGCCGAACGCTGAGACAGTTTGACTTTTAACTTAACCTGATCGCGGGTTCCAACCCTAGATAAGTCACCAATGAGTCTTTCTGTTACAAATTAAGTGCCTAAATCGTGCGTGTGCTAAATTTTCCATTTAACACATGCACATTGGTAGCGGTTATAGATGGCGCTGTAATTGTGTAGCGCTAATGTTTTTCATATGTAAAATAATACCATAAGCAATGAATGCTATTACTGTTCCGATACAGTCCTCCACAGCGCGACGCTTTAAGCCTAGGTCCGGCCTGTACAGGAGGCATCCTTAAGGCTCGTTCCCAGGATGGTACAAGTCTCGCTAGAGATACGCTCTCCCAGTTTCTACTTAAGTAATTTCCTAGTAATTTAAGAACAAGTAGTGTAATAGTTTTTTCTTGTAGTCATAGTTCGGCACAATAGCATACCCACTGTAACTGTAAATAAGCAGAAAGACTTTGTAAATACACTAAGGACTTGTTAATAGAATAAGAATAGTGATAGTAATAAGAAAACCATTGTTAACATAGATAGCTTAAATGACAATAATTATAATGTATAAACTAAATTAAACTAGTCTAACCTAACGATGTCAAAATAAGAAAACCAGAACAATATTGTAAATAACAAATATGCACCATTATAGATAACATAAGATATGTAAACAATGTTGTTCAACAACATATGTAAACAATGTAACAATAAGATATGTAAACAATGTAATTTTAAATCTTGTTCCTCTGACTCTCGCATCATAGGAACAAGACTTCAAATTAAAAAAAAAGTTTCTACTTCCGACAATGCTTCTACGCTCGCCCATCCTCTCGGTAACGCTTTAAAAGCCATTAGAGCTAACAACATTAATTAGTGTTCGAAAAAATACTGTTACGATACCAAGACTTAATAATTCTCATGTAAATTTAAAATTTTTGAAGCTCGCACAGTTCTTGTGTGAGAAAAAAGAAAACCTATGTGATAAATGTGTATGTGTAGTCTTTAATAAATATGGAAAAATTTTCAATTATATTTATGTCAGTGCACTTTAGTAAACAACCGAGTATAGCATTTTTAGATGCTTGCAGTTATAAAGTGCGTACCGAATGAATACAGTAATACAATAAGCCGAAGGCACGTTCACTCGAATAGCGTTGGCATAGTTTACCTTGGGTACCATGTTGGTCACCTTTGTGTAAAAGGGGGATGGAAACGTCCATTTATATATTATTTATTTATTTATACTTTATGGTACAACAAATTAAAAATTACAAACATTTGGTTAGCATAGAATAGACCATCCTCATTTCTTACCGAGATGTCGTAAAAGGCGACTAAGTTAAGTTGACGTCAGGCAGGCGGCCGGTCGTAAAAAACGTAGCCAAATCATGTGACAACATGTTTATAATATGTTGTGCCGACCCCACTTAGAATGGGATAAGGGCAGGAGAATGATGAATGATGAAACATTTGGTTAGCACTGCACAACATAAGAAGAAAATTTTGTACTGCACAAAAGTCGGTCTATTTATATGTATATATAAATATACATACACATATAAGTTACAAATTATGCACATGAAACTTAAATGAACTATTTTATATATATCGTCGCAGTATTAGGAGACAGAGAGATAATATTTGCTTACACGGTTTTTAAAAATGTCCATCATGTTGATTAGGTTCCTTCCGCTTGACATAAGTGTTTTCCGGACGTGGTGGGTTCGGAAGCTACCTATGGAGGGCATTATCCAGAACTTTATTAGGGATAATATAATATTTTCATTACTTTTGTGTTGTATTTTCTTTTCGAAAATCGGATTAGTGTTTTCCTAAAAAATGCTGCTGCATTCCACCTTCCTTGTATATTTTATCTGAGAAAACAATACGAAACAATAGGAATTTCTACCAAGAATTTTGATTGCAGAAAAACTAAATTTTTAAAACAGGTTTAAAGATATCGAAGATAACATACTTACGATTTCCTTTATTCATGCGTAATTTATGTTTATTCGTTTTTTTTAAATGATTATGTTTGATCTCGGATATTCCGCTATGCTATTATTTAAATGTACAGGGAATATTATCATACAAATCCATTGCCCATAAAATATAAGACATGTCGTTGATTACCGGGCATTGTGCGCGGATTGCGTACAGCAGTAGCCTCCGATTGCGCATTATTTGTATGATGTTAGTGCTGTAAGCCGCTTGCTTGTTGTTTTGTGGAAGCTGTAGAGATAGAGTTACAGTGCCAGCGATACAAGTAAGGTTAATAATAGCTTAAGATTATTTTAACAGTATGTTCAAAAGTTCAATTGATTTCTAATTAATTGAATTTTTATGGACGAAGTTATCAAGACAACATACTACCGGAAACATATGAGAGATGGCCCGCTAGGTAATTTTAGAGCGTGTGACCGCCCTGGTGAGTCTTTTAGATATATTCCGGTGGTTCTTCTCTTGCTAATGGTGAGTATTTGCACAGACAGTAGCCAGGATTATCCCTCAGCTAGTTGCTCTTCAATATAGCCTAGTAAATTCGGAAGTACCGTATTACAAATACAGTCTAGCACCAGTTTTTGAAAATAATAGTGTTTTGCTTTAAATATATTGATATTGATTGATATATAGTGAATAAATAATTTATTAAGGTAATTTATTAAAGTTCTGTTACTAACTCACTGCGGAACAAAGGCATCTTCTCTCACCAGAATGTTTTAGAGATATGCAGTTTTGATTTACCGAAAAGCGATGCGATGAATTGCAAATATCAATAAGGCGCGTATTATTATATGTATTATATGTAGATATAATGTACATGTGTAAAACTTTGCAGCAGTTAGTTTGATATAGCTCATTTCTATATTTAAAAATTCACAGGTTCATTGATGACTTATGTTGTGTTATTGCTTTTTACTATTGCTATATAAATCTTTACCATGTCTCCTAGTGGAAATCCAGCATGACAATAACTTTGAAATATTTGATTTATCTCTTTAGCAGCAATTACTCTGCTTGTGCTTACTTCAATGTGTAAGGATTTTATTATACTTTATGGACTAGGACAAAGTTCTGGTATTTTAAGAATGATATATCTTTGATTTTAACATAGAATAACTAAGATATTTTTCTATTTAAATAGTTAGCTCTCGGTGTTGTTTTGAATTATTTAGTATTTTTAATTCTGACAAACGTGCTTAGATTTGAATTTTATTCAATAAAGCGATACGGAATACGGATAGTAAAATATAATTGCGAGTTTGGTTAATTATATATTGGTGTCAACGTGGAAATCCTTAGCCTTAACTTGTCGGTTAATTGTCTCTTAAGGTGACAACAGGGCTGGCTCTCCTACGAAGAATCAGCTTAACGATTGAACGCGGAAACGCTGCTACCATTCTTGGGACCAATCCACGACATAATTTGTATTGTACTATCATGTAAGTAATTAAGTATACGTAAGGACCCGAAACGTGGTCGCTCACTATGGGCCTTATAAGAACGCTCAGAGTCGCTCAGCGGGCGATGGAGCGAGTTATGCTCGGAGTGTCTCTACGAGATCAAATCAGGAATGAGGAGATCCGTAGAAGAACTAGAGTCACCGACATAGCTCAGCGTGTTGCGAAGCTGAAGTGGCGATGGGCGGGGCACATAGTGCAGAGTACCGATGGGCGCTGGGGTCTTAAGGTGCTGGAATGGCGACCCCGCACCGGAAAGCGCAGCGTCGGTAGACCCCCTACGAGGTGGACAGACGACCGCAAAAAGGTCGCAGGGAGCCACTGGATCCAGGCGGCGCAAGATCGTGTGGTGTGGCGATCCCATGAAGAGGCCTATGTCCAGCAGTGGACGTCCATTGGTTGAAGAAGAAGAAGAATAATTAAGTATATATATAACTTGTACATATTCGTTGTATAAAGTAAGTAAGTAAAAGTAAATCCCACAGCTGGGCATAGGGCGTCCTCTCTGGATAGAAGGGTTGGAGCAAAGACCTACCACGCTGCTCCAATCCGGATTGGTAGGTTACACATATCCCCAGACTTTTCTAGAGAAATGCAGATTTCCTCACGATGTTTTCCTTCACCGAAAAGCGTGTGATAAATTGCAATTATCAATAAGACACATAAGTTTTAATAGAGAAACTCATTGGTGCCTGCCCGGGGTTTGAACCCGTGATCACCTCGAAAGAGTCGCACGGTCTCACCGCTTAGCTATCACAGCTTTTCGTTGTGAATAAATATCTAACTAATTAGTGAGTTGTAAATTTATTCTTACGATATAGATATATCCTTAATAGGTTTATGTGACAGGCGTCCGACCTTTGTCTAACAATTGGCGAAGGGTGCAGTGTGCGGTCCCGGTGACGACTGACGAGCGACGATTGATGGATGATTACGTCTTCATCCCGCGACGACTCTGCTCCCGGGCCATGTATTACAGTCTCGTAGTCTTGATACTTTGAAATAAAATGAATAATAATAATAATAATAAATAATAAGTATATGGGATATTTACACACACGGTCGTCAGTCCCCAAAGCCCAAAAAAACTTCATACTTGTGTTATGGATGACGGACAACTGGTAGATATACCACATATATAAGTTTAAATACATACTTAAATACAAATACACACCCAGGCTCGAAGAACCAACAGTTTGTTTATAGAAAACGTTGGCCCTCGGCGGGAATAGAACCGCAACCCGCGGAGGTGAAGGCAGGGTCACTACCCACAGCGCCAACGGGCCAGTCATATAAATAGTAGGGGCTTGGACAAAAAAGTTAGTTATAGGTGATTCAGACTGCTGTGAAGGTATGTGCTGTGCGTCTGGCTATGCGTATTCGTTATTTGAGTGCATAGCTATGAAGTATAGATAATTATATTAATAAAAAAAGCTTTTTAGAGCTACGCGTTACACTATCAACAACTACTTAACGTTGGTGACGGCGAATGTGGCATCGGCTTTTTTTTGGCAAATCGGGAAGATTACTTCTATAATCAGAGCACGTACCACGAGCATGCTGGTTATTATATATTCGCAGCTATCCAAATTCCTTGTGTCTAGTTTTAACGGTCGCAACTATTAAAAAATAATAATTTTAATTAATTTCATAATAATTTTCTAAAACTCTCACTAGAATAATATCAGATGAATTTTGTTGTTGAAAACAAAATTTTTTTCTTACGTAGAACAAGGTATTAATGCCGTGTGGTATCCGGCAGAATAGAATAGTCCACCCTCCTTTCTTACCGAGGTGTCGTAAGAGGCGACTAAGGTAAGCTGACCCGCTATGTGGTATCCGACTGAGTAGAATGGACCACCCTCATTTCTCACCGAGATGTCGTAAAAGGCGACTAAGGGAAGTTGACGTCAGGCAGGCGGCTGGTCGTAAAATACGTAGCCAAATCATGTGACAACATGTTGTAACATGCGTCGACCGCACAGAGTGGGATAAGGACAGGTGAATGATGGCTTACTTTTTGTATATGTCTCTAAAAGTTTTTGAACATATCACATATATCAATGAACTAGTGAGTTTATGTAGTTTCGATGGAATACAGTTTTGGGTAGATCCATACCGCAAAGATCAAAACTATGCGATCTCAAGCACGACCTACTACCTGTGTCATTCACCGTGTTGTTACAGGTCGCTTCGTTCGACACAAAAAAAACTTCTTTCAAATGTAAATTGGCCTAAACCGACAAAGCAAATTGTCACAAATAAACACTGATACATTTAGTTTTTTGTGAAAGTCCATAAAAACTCAGGCGCATCGGTAAGGGGTCAGACTGAGCCAATCAATCTAAGATAAAAATTTCTTTTATTGATTTTTTGCCCCGTACTTTTTTTATATAATTTTATCGTGAGTTTAGATTTTTTTTTACGTGGGAATTCTGATCGTATGCAAGATGTTTCCTGAATTTTGTTTCTTTTATATGAATTTTTTGATAGATTCAAATTCTAAATAGTCATTATTATTATTGAGTACTACTAGAACAAATTTTGAAATGTTTAATGTCTATTAAACGTTTTGAAAATCCTTAGATAGTTAAATTCTATAGTTATGATTTCATACTCAACTGTTGAAGATTACATAGATGATAAGAATGCGTGGACATAGCTACGCTTCGACCTTATATGAGATAGCAATGACGAAATGCAACTAATTATAAGTTTTTTTCACTGAGCCGCCCGAGTTACTTGCTGTCTCATCTCGGTAGGAAAGCTTTTCGAACTAGCAGTAGAGTTGATGATTCAAAAGTCTTGTTATAAGTTTACTTGGAGAGGGAATATTTTGAATTTGAATACTATGCGCTTAAAAGACAGACTGCGAAAAGCACAGTTTTTTGGAATGAAATCAAAGTCCTACTTACATTATTAAACAATAAAATAATATCATGTATTATCCATAATAGGTATGTTGATCCCATTTGTCTATTCTCTTGTCTAAAGATTTATTACGATGGAGTCAAGATTGAACGCGTTAACCTAAAAGGACCCTAGAAAGGATAATTTTTAAAATGGGGATCATTCTGTTTTCGATTGTGGATGCGATAATGAACCGGAACGCTCAAACGCTTAGCAATTTTGATTTTAAGAGATTTTTATGCTGTTAACTTAATAACATCATGCAATATAACTAATTAAAATTAAAAAACTAAGATATTGTGAGAATAAATCATAGAATAAATCATGCTTCTATTGACGCCGAATAAATAAAAAATATAAAGTATCTCTTCCATTGTGGCTTTTTATTTATTGCTATTTATCTAGAATTTTTCTAGTTTTTTATTTTTTATTATTAAATGCAAGAATTACTGACCTGTAAAAAATTTCGAACAATTACACCGCCGTGTGGTATCCGGCCGAGTAGAATAGACCACCCTCATTTCTTACCGAGGTGTCATAAAAGGCGACTAAGGTAAGTTGACGGCAGGCAGGCGGCCAGTCGAAAAATACGTAGCCAAATCATGTGACAACATGTAAGTAACATGTCGTGCCGACCCCACTTATAGTGGGATAAGGGCAGGATGATGATGACTGGCCTTCTAAATTCCAATTCCAAATACCATTTGCTTTAAGGCAATAAGTACAGGTAAGGCTTTTAAAAAGAAAATGTAAAATTTATGAAAATAAAAGTCAAATACTAAAAACTTTGCGCTGTGATAGCTCAGCGGTGAGACCGTGCGACTCGTTCGAGGGAACACGACTTAAAACCCGGGCAGTCACCAATGAATTTTTCTATTAAAACTCATGTGTCTAATTGATAATTGCAATTTATCACACGCTTTTCGGTGAAGGAAAACATTGTGAGAAAACCTCTAGAGAATTCTCGGGATATGTGTAACCTACCAATCCGCATTGGAGCAGCGTGGTAGGTCTTAGCTCCAACCCTTCTCTCCAGAAACGGAGAGAGAAGGCCTATTCCCAGCAGTGGGGTTGTAACAGGCCGCTACTTTACTTTTTTTACTAAAAACATTTAACTATATACCAAGTTTGCCAATGTTTTCAAATAGTATTTCATTATTTCAACATTTTATAATAGTTACAATTTTGTAAAAATGAATTTTGTATGTTAATGAGAATGTCAAAAAATTAGTTTTTTTTTAAATGTATCGGAATAGTTTATAGTATAACGCGTTATTTTGCGGAGATCCATAATACAAAAGTAATATAATAATAAAAATATTTTATTCATCGCGATACGTCGCGAATTATAGCCTAATAATTCGATCGATAATATAATAATAATCGATAATAATCCGATAACAATTATCGCGGATTATAGCAAAATAATTTTACTCCGCCTTGAGGTATCCGGCTGAGTAGAATAGACCATCCTCATTCCTTACCGAGATGTCGTAAAGTACGACTAAGGTAAGTTGACGTCAGGCAGGCGGCCGGTCGTAAAATACGTAGCCAAATCATGTGACAACATGTTAACATGTTGTGCCGACCCCACTTAGAGTGGGATAAGGGCAGGAGGATGATGATATAGCAAAATAATTTTATTATTATTTTTGTAAATGTATATGAGCAAATAATTATGCTAACAATTATAAATAAAGCTTAAAACGTTATTTACTATAAACAAATATTTTTGGAATTGGCAGCTATTTAGACTTTATATAACTTTTTTAATAAATTATATGTAATTTTAAATCTGAATTCTAAAAGTCAGATAATATAAAAAGATCTAAGAATTTATTTAATCACAATGACTTTTACTTTCACAGATTATAAGCCACCTTAGGCTTAATGTTCACAGATTTAATAATTGGCCGCTGTGTAGAGTGTTCCTGTATAGTTTTCCACTTCAAAAGATTGATAATATATTATCCAAATATTGATTTAACCCCATCAGCGACGGAAGCAGGTGTCCGGAGCACGCGCCTCCGAGTCACAATCAATGGCGTTTCCTAGCTAAGAAATTAAATGATAATCACCATTTTTTCATATTTGGATAAGGAGTTTATTAAGTACATTTTGACTGAGACAGCGGGTGTTCTCAACCTTTTTAAATAATATTTATTTTGTTTGTCAGAAACTTTGTTAAAAATTCATCGTCGTAGTATTCGCTAGAGTATTGCATTTCTAAAGTTTCTATAAGTTTACATATACGTAGGTAGATATAAAATTGTGCCTCAGTTGTAAAAAAATTCATAGGGCGGAAATAAATGCAAACTAGAGGATCCACTTCCAATTGGAATTTCTAGACAGCATTAACTAAATATTTAATAATTTTGTGGTGTACTTTTATTTGATTTTTTCAATATGTCGTAATAAAATACTTATGTAAAGCTTAGAAATATGGATATTCCCTTTGCCTGTTTTATATTTTTAGTGATTTGAATATTGTCTATTGCTTGTCCTCCTTATTTATAATTTATCTGAACTTGATGCTGCTCCTGCTTTATCCAGCCACCCAAATCGCTTTTTCCAAAAGTGACATTCTCTTGCTCGTTCCAAATTCCAATTATGCGCCCTTAATTGAATAATAAAATAAACTTAATTCTATAAAAAAGGTTGTTAATCTCTGCATTACCCCGTCATTACTCATTTTAACGGTTTGCCGGCACCGAGAGGGTTGAACGTCATGCTTCACTCCGATGTTACGGATAGATACTAGATTCTCTTTTTTTTAAACCAGAATTGAGCTTTTTTGGGGCAGATGTGTTAGGATTATAATTTGACCGTATCAAAACATTTGGATAGCCGATGATATCAGAGTTCAGCGTGTAATTTTAATACAGGCTAATTCTTATTAATTTAGTAGATGTATATTTAATAAGTTATATTAATAGAAAGATTAATAAGAAAAATAAATGAAATAATATAGAATTTATGAGTATTCGCTGAGTTCTTCTCGGTATGAGCAAACTTCACAATCAGTGATAAATTCTGTTATTACAAAGGAAGATTCAAAGGTATCGAAAACAGTTTACATTTGATGTGGTCAGTATGGAACGTGTTCAAAAGGTTTGGTGTACTTAGACATAATCACTTTTAGTAGTGAAATGGTCACCCTTAAATAACGTAATTCTAGATTTCATCTACTAATTTCCAAATAATTTCTGGTTAAATTCAAAACAAAAATAAAAAAATAAAAAAATAGTGTCTTTTGCCTCAATGAGATTATTCTCTACCCAATCCTTTAACAAATCGAGCAAGATTTGGCAGCTCTAACAAAAGCCGCGATAAAGTCAATATCCCTATCACGCCTCAGATCTTATAATGGGGTAATTTGTCAGAGCAAACATTTTGCATATGAAATCTGTATTCAGCCGGGGGCCACTCATGACTGTTAACCACACGCTCCACGCTCGTCTAGCCTCTCACATCGCGATAAAGACTAATGCATCCACATGATGCTATAAATGCGGCATTAAAATGTGATTTATAACATCTAAAAAGATAAATTGCACAATACAAAATTGATGTACCCGCGTAGTAACTACTTACTTTCTTAGAGTTAAAAAGAATTAAAAAATATATTTGCTATGTAGAGGTAAGTGTACTTAATGATTATGAACTATGCAACTTTGCATAATTCGTAATAGTAACACTAAGTGGAGCTGTGATACCCTAGCGGTGAGACCGTGCGACTCTCTAGAGGCGACATGGGTTCAAACCCCGGTCAGGCACCAATAAGATTTCAATTACACTTATGTGTCTAATTGATAATTGCAATTTATCACACGCTTTTCGGTGAAGGAAACATTGTGAGGAAACCTGCATATCTCTAGAGAATTCTAGGGATATGTGTAACCTACCAATCCGCACTGGAGCAGCGTGGTAGGTCTTAGCTCCAACCCTTCTCTCCAAAAACGGAGAGAGCAGGCCTTAACCCAGCTGTGGGCATAGTAACAGGCCGTTACTTTACTTTACTTTACACTTAGTGGCCATGAATTGTTACTATTTTATTCTAATTTTTGGGATTAAAAAAATATTATGTTATATTTAAGTTTGAAATGAATAAAATTTAAACAATATAAAGAAAAAAGTTGTCATATTCTGTGTTTCAGATAGATGTTTTACAAAATGTATTTGTTCTAAGTCCATTTTCAATCGATTAAAATAATACATTTATTAGACATTAGACAACAGAATGTAGCAAGAATTTTAAATATAAACAATACTAAATAAAAAGAATAAAAAGCTAATTCTTTATATTTATACTTATTCATTCTTAAAAAATAAATATTGTGTATAAAAACATAATATTTTTAATAAGCATGTTCAAAAGATATATTAAATTATTACATGTAACGACATCTACTAGTTTCTTACAAAATAATTAAGACTATGGCAGCTTTCAGGTTCTCTCAATAGCAATGTTTCCTAAGTAGTTTCACGTATAATTTATAGATGCCGCTATAAGTGTTACAGTGTCATCTATGTCAAGAATAAAAAATACTTTGTAAGCATATATACCCAAGTTTTTACATACACATACAGATGGCAGGTAAAACAATTATTTATCTTGCGATGTTTTCGCGAATTTTTGCAGCTAAATATAGAACTTCATATATAAAAATAAACGTGTGTAGAATGTAAATAATTTAATATTATATTTACTGTAGAACATGCCAACTTTGCCAACAGGTATATATAACCTTGGTTTCATGATCCTCCTGCCCTTATCTCACTCTAAGTGGGGTCGACACAACATGTTACAAACATGTTGTCACATGATTTGGCTACGTATTTTTCGACCAGCCGCCTCCCTGACGTCAACTTACCTTAGTAGTATTTTATGACCCCTCTCTAAGAAAGAGGGTGGTCTATTCTACTCAACCGGATTCCACACGGTGGGTCAACTTACATTAGTCGTCTTTTACGATACCTCGGTAAGAAATGAGGGTGGTATATTCTACTCAGCCGAATACCACACGGTGGTATCAAGGTACACTTGGTTTCAAGGTAATGTTTAAGCAAATCTATTTTATTCAAAATAAAATAGCAGATATTTTATTTATGAAATTCGTAGCAAATATTTCTCCTTATTAGCAGATTTGCTTATAACTATCCCCTGGACAAAGTTATACTTGTTGACAAAGTTGGCATGTTCGACGGTATATAAAATAATAAATATATAATATATTTTTTACTTTTTATGTATTCTATTCATCGATTGTTCTATTTTGCTTGGTAGTGATATTATGAGTTATCGAAAATAGGTATTATGTACTTTAGATGAAACTCAAAGGATATAGGATCGGTAGATTAGTTTTACGTAAATCTTGTAAACTACTACTTTATAACGCGCTGTTTTTTTAAAAAAACCTTCATAAATCACGTTAATAATTGTTAATTCCAATCACCAAACACTTTTCGATCAGTACCGCTTACATATTCGATGAAAAGATGTCCTGAATACGTAATGGGAACTGAATGAGTGGAGTGCTCTTTCTATTCAGTGGTCGTATAAATTAGCGGCGGAGCGTTGCGCCACAATTCCACAAAAACTCCAATCGTAGGGGAAAGTTAGGCGATTAAGTCGTGGGGCGCGGCGTGGCCAGGTCTGCGAGTGACAGTTAGTGCTGCCACTTGTTATAATGCGATAAACTTTCGACCCGAGTCAAGGTAGCCTGATTTAATGGTATTCAAAATGAATTTACTGCTTTGATTTTTAGTTTGGCTTGATAATTACTATTGGAAGCTATCGCTCGGATGAACACGCAATTCACACACAACACACGACACTGTCTTTCAAGACTATTCACGTCCAAGGGCGTAGTTAGAATTCTATACAAGATTGGGTTAAAATCGTCTCAGAAAATCTAGACTATTTTTTTTGTAATCATGGTATTTAAAATATAAGGAGTTCGTTCACATTTGTAATGAAGGTGAGGTACATTATAGGTATTATGCAATGCTTTTATAGTGTCAATATGTTGCGAGTTAAGGCGCTGAATAGAGCTGGCGCAAATTCAGATTTCGGCATATAAGCCACGCCCACAATTTCTGCGACGGCGTAGCGACAAAATTAATTTTTTAACACCCATTGTAGGTGTACACTATTTTATCCAAACTTTTTTGTACAATTTATTTAAAAAACTTATGTCTAATTAATCTTATAAAACTAAGTATGCTGAAACTATAACTAAACACCTAAAAAAAGACATATTATCAACAAGGAATAGTCACAAAAGGCGGCAGCTAGCGACACACATCCGTATAGCGGCGCGCCTCAGCGATCACTGTCTATATTCGTAGATGTAAAAGAGAAGCGAGACGATGACTCGTTTCAGTTTTGCTATTTTCTAAAAAATATTTAATTTTAATGAAATATCTTAATTAATTCAAAATTTAAATCTTACATTCTCTTTATATTATAATGATTTATTAGTCTTATTAATTTTACCAATTTTTGTTGATAAATATTAGAGATATTTACGATCAAAGTAAAAATCAGAGGTCTATTTACCAATTTTTTTTATCGAAAAAAAGTATCGTAATCGTGTTTTGAAATCTTACATTCTCTCTGAGATATGATGTATATTAACATATATTTTTCTTTTAATCGTCATCCCTATAGCTTTTGTTAAAAACGTGTTTAAAGTCAGCCTATTTGGCTCTGTTCAGCGCCTTAACAGTTTCCCAGTGTAAGGGGGGGTGGCAGCCTGTACCTCGCTATGCCCATGTCTGCGTCACACAAACATATTTTATCATTTAAATCTAGTGACGACGAAGGTTTCATAGTGAGGTTAATCCCAACGTCAAAATAAACACATCACATCTAATTATAGTCCTGAGACTGATCTTAGATAGACAAAAGTATTAAAAAAAATCTAGTGACGCTCAAACTTGAATAAGCTTTTATGTCTAGCTTCAGTAATGTCTACCGGTCTTTGCGACTTTTAGTGATGTAAACTACAACGAAAGGTCTCTAAGCTATAAGCCGATTGCCATAAATATTATGATGTAGTAGTTTCTTCGACTAGCCCGTTGGCTCAGGTTGCAGTAACCTTGTCTTCAGCCTCCCACCCTCCACGTGGGTTCGATTTCCGCCGAGGGCCAACATTTTCTAAAACAATTTGTTGGTTCTTCTAGTCTGAGTGTATTTATGTTTTCATTTAAAATTATATATGTATACTTACCAGTTGTCCGTAATCCATAACACGAATACTAAATTACTTACTTTGGGGAAGAATGACCGTGTGTGCAATTGTCCCATATATTTATTTTATTCTTCCACTTATATCTTAAATTATTTCATTTATTATTACGATCTTTCTTATATGAGTAGTAGTTGGTGACATTATGGCAGAGAGTTAATGCAAGAATAATACTGAGGATCCGATCTTTTATGTAGGTAACTATAACAAGGAAATGCAACATTATACGGCACCAAAAACGATTCAAATATCAATGTTATCTAGCGCTTGCTCTGCTTATTGCTAAGGGTGGTCTAGCTGTTCGCCATATGGCAAAGCCGACTATGAATAGACAAGAGATGAATATTTAACATCACCTATTGTTCACAGAAGTACTCGCCTTACATATACATACGGCAAAATGCATTTTGTACTCAGAACTTTATCGAGTAAATATATCTTACAATATTATTGTTATGAGTGATTTCAATGTTATAAGAATTATTCTGTTATGGCATACTTCAGTTATAGAACTAGGCGTTAGTTTGCGGAGGTTCATAATACAAAAGTACTGAAAATATTATGAAATGTAAAGTGTATGCAAAACAAAGATTTGCGATTTTATCGTAGGAGTCGACTTCCTGACTATGCTTCGGTTACGGGGCGAAAAGATTGTTGATATTGTGGTAATGAATGAGTGCTTATGTATTGTTATGTTATTTTTGGCGGGTAGTTTGTGATGAGTTTTTACAAATTCTGCATGTATCTAGGAATGAGCTACGAAATCTACATTTAGTATTACATATTTTTTTTTTATCGCGGATTATAGCAAAATAATATTTTCAGTACTTTTAGCAATAAATAATTAATTGTAAATAATAATGGAAGGATAACATGTTAATATGTAGACATTTGCATTGAAAATATTAGGAACAATGTGAATTAACGATAACGAGAAGAATACTGAAGTTACCGATACTCTTTAACTAACGTTCCAAGATTGTTGCACGAATCCACTGAAGAAAATGGCATATGTCCAGCAATTCATATTTCGCACGCTGAATTCAAAATTAAGCTTAATTGAGTTAGATACATTGTAATTGTGTTAGGTACATAATCCTAATTTCAATGCGATCTATGACGTCACGCTACGAACCATTAAAAGTATTATTTTCTTGCTCTACCAAGTTAAGCTCTTTAACACTCACACAGTTGAGCTGTGATAGCCCAGCGGTGAGACCGTGCGACTCTTTCGAGGGGAACTCAAGTTCAAACCCGGACAGGCACCAAAGAGTTTTTCTATTAAAACTCATGTGTCTAATTGATAATTGCAATTTAACACACGCTTTTCGGTGAAGGAAAACATCGTGAGGAAACCTGCATATCTCTAGAGAAATTCTGGAGAAATGTGTAACCTACCAATCCGCATTGGAGCAGCGTGGTAGATCTTAGTTCCAACCCTCTCTCCAGAAACAGAGAGAGGAGGCCTATTCCCAGCAGTAGGATTTTAACAGGCCGATACTTTTACTTTACTTTTTAACACTCACGAGTTTTGAACGCGCTACTCCATTGCACTTTGCCACTAAACTTCATTTTTTTATTTCGGTCACTTTAGAACTAAGTGTGCGATTTATTATTTATAAAAAAAGAAGAGGGGATTGGTAGCAGCAAGCAGTTATGCTATATTCTTTCGGTATATAGTTCACTCGACGGAAGATTTGTAAAGGATTTTGCGAGTAAAATTATGCTACAAAGCGAGTATTTTAAATTTCAGCGTTAGTAAACTCTTTTAAGGTAATTAAATAATCTTCATGTCCGTAGAATCTTCAATTAATTTTCACTGAGAGATGTTGCAATATTCACTTACTTTAACGTAGATTTCTTTGACAACGGCCCCAAAACGGCGCTGCGCCCGTGTTTTGTAACTTTATAAGCGCATGCAGCGCTCAACTTAATATAATTTATTTGCATCTTCTTTTATGTTAACCTTTTTAACAGTTTCGTGTTCCGACTATATGATAACAGTAAATTCTTCAGGACTTTTTTTAATAAAGGTAATAAATGTCCTTTTTAATATATTTCTTTGATATTAATTATTAATCAAATCAAAATAATCTTTATTCAAATAAGCCATTTTAGGCACTTTTTAAATCGTCATCCATCAATATGATTAATAATGCTATAACTGGTTTGGAATGTTGCTCTTACCGAGAAGAACCAGCAAGAAAGTCGGCGGTCAATCTTTTAAAAATTTTCAATTATACATTATAAAACTGCTGTCTTGTATGAAGCTGAAAGGATTTTCAAATCAAGGCATTTTATCATCCAAATAATCTTAAATTTTGTAATATGCTTTACGTATATATTATACTAATCATTCGCTATGGCGAAATTAACTACAATGTTAAGACGTCTTTGTATTATATAAACAAAAGGAGTACGTGGTAATTAAAAATTAAATTTTACTTACCAAAGTCTCTTTATTAGTTAAAATGTCTTATTAGTATTAAATGATAAAATATCATGGTAGTACATATTGTGACCAGAAAATGTATATAAGGTCTGATTTAGATAGCACGAGTAAGTATGTATTACATTATTTGGAAACAGGCACATCTAAAGAGTAATATTATATATTCCTTATCTATAAACCTTTCTCAGAAATGTATTACCTAAAATAACTTTACGAATAGTGATCGGAATCATAAAGGAGAAATGCATTATCGTACTTTGTATATAGAAATTTGATTGAACGGCGGTGAAATCGGATACAAGGTGCGAGAATTCCCAAAGACAATAACATGTCAGGAAAAATGTTCTGCAACCGAGAGCAATAAAGACAGGAAACAATTTATTTGTATGATTCTTCGGGGAAAAGTTATCCGCTGTTCTGGTGCGGGGCAAAATCAAGTTGATGCTATGAAACATGATTGAAACGAGTAATGGATTGTTTATTTCTATACAACCAACCACACCGTAGGTTAAATAGATTCAGTTCGAAATAGATATACCCATAGGCTAGATACATACTCTTTAACATATGTACGGATCATATTCCGATCCTTAAGACGAAAGTTTCTCGAATTTTTTGTAATGTTTAATGCATTTCTTCATGTTCGTGTTACATGGGCCGATTTTTATACGGATTGATAATAATAGAAATTGGACTTTGGGGCGTTGGTCACAATTAGATAATATTAGCAATAACTCGAATGATTTATTGTTTGCAAACCTTATATAAGTGTAAAGAATGAAATGAGTAATGAAGATATAGATCGTAAGATAGCTTTTGTTTACTAAGTTAAAATTTAAAAATACATATATCTGGCTACTTGTCACATATGGCTTATAATTATCATACGTTAATCAAATAGTATATTCTAAAGGTCTATATAATTATTTACAATTTACTAAACTAACTGAACTATTTTACAATAACAAGAATTTATAAAAACTTAATAATAAAATTAGAACTAACTAAATAATACTAAAAAAAAATTAAAAACAAAAGAAAATTAAAATTTTATATACATATACACTAAATCAAAACCGTCGATTCCATTGCAGTGGGGTAAAAGTTCCCAAAATATTAGCAGCGTTACCAATGGCCAAGGTAGCTGCCAGCTCTCGGGTCCTCGGTACGCTCTACGAGCCTTCTAGAAGGTTCATTGAAGGAGGTATGAGCGTCCGGGCACCATGGACCCAAGGTCTTTACACCAAAAGGCACAAAAACGAAGCTTCTGTCTATGTCTTCATATTTGCGCCTTTTGGCATGTTCTGCACTGCTAGCTGTGGTTCCCGCCGTAGTAGAGGTTCCTTGAATATGGGATGCTAATGTACATAACATCTTATTAAGTTAAAAATAAATTAGGGTATTCGTAAACGACTAATACTTGCTTAGTTGAATTTAAATTGAATATGAAATTGATCAAAGGATAATTAAAAATTAAATTGTTGAATCCTATCAAAACATTTCTCAGAACAATTTCATACGTTTGATATTAAAAATTAAGTTAATTAATAATATCAAATATTATCAATCAAATAAGTGAATGTTGATAGGAATAAAAACAAATAACATGACGAAATTTAGACGAATGTAAAAATAGAAACACAATACGAAACAAGGCAATTATCATGTAGATATGGAAGCAGTTATCACATCGCAAGAAATTATTACGAACGACAGGCTTTCATTTATCGGTGTCGATTTCCGTGGGGAAATATAAATATATCTTTTTCCTGTCAAAGCAGAAACTTAATTAGGTTCGTACGAAATATAAGACACTAATTACGTAAGAAACTCCCAATATTGTTTATTTAACGTGCTGAATAGTCATATGTAGTTAGAGACAATATTAAATAACGTAAATAATGTTTGGGAATAGGTAAGTACGTTTTGAGATTATTTATTGAATATGTATTGCTGAATAGGAAATAAAAGGCTAGGCTTTTCTATCCATCCAGTGACTACAACCGTGGATGGTATTTTATTGTATATTTTTATAGTCTTTGCAAATATAAAGAATTACAAAACGATAGGTGATATATATATATATATATATATATATACAATAGACGAAGTAGAAACCGACTAATGCTTATGGCTCCTGCTTTGCGCATAGCAACAGTACATTAATCGTTTGTGGGTTTGGGTATAAGATTCTATAATAAAATTCCTCAATCAATTTTGCCTTTGCCATTACAGCAGTTTAAAAACTCTGTTAAAAAGAGGCTAATACAGAAATCCTACTATACTGTTGAGAATTACTTAGATAATAAGAATGTGTGAATATAGCTGCACTTTTAACCTGTACAAGACAGTAGTGACTAAATGGAACTAGTTATAAGATTAATATTTTACTTGAATAAAGGATATTTTGAATTTGAATATGGTTCACATCAGGCACTCCACAAGTGGTCGATATCGACCGCTGAGGTTGTAATTGGTTTCGACGACTTAAACGAAAGCTGATTTTGGTGATCAAAGAGTAAAAAAAATAGATCCCTATTTATTTACACCCAGTTCTTATTTGAAATTTCAAGAAACTGTATGAGTTGTCTTAATTATAGAACTTGTTATAAGAATAACAAAAATTTTATTAGAAAGATAGAGAAATGATATCAACTTTACTCATTGAACTAACTGAAAAGATTATAAGATAAGATAATAAGTATTTTATAACAATAGGAAGAACCTAGTGACAGAATTTTTAAAGTAATTTAGTAAGCTGGCTATTTACAGTTAGTTTTTTGATCTTCGGTATCAGTTCGTTTCACAAAGGAGTACCTCTTGCCCAAATGGAGAAGAAATAAACAAGCATATAAAGTATACGAAAGAATTGGAAAGTGTTGGAATATCCATCTAATTAGTTTCTTATCTTCAATCCTCGACTGCTTTTTACAATTACCAATTCCGTCGGTACTAAGAGTATCAAGGCATCTAAATGTTATTTTGTATTTTGTTTAATAAAATATAAATAACAAGCTCCGTGACTTCGCTAGCGTCAATCTGAATACTAAAATATACAAAAATATGTAATTATTTAAATGTATTTCTAAACCAATATGTTAGCTGTGTAAATAAGCTTCAATCATACCAAATTTTATCGACTAGCCATGAGACCGTTATAGACGGACAGTCAGACTTTTAGTCTTATAATATTAGTATAGCTTAGAATATATGTATGGACATAGCCATAGACATATCTTTGTTGATGCATAATCCTCTTGCCCTTATCCCACTCTAAGTGGGGTCGGCACAACTTGTTACAAACATTACCCGTAGTAACCTTAGCCGTATTTTACGATCCTCGGTAAGAAAGAGGGTGGTCTATTCTACTTAACCGGGTACCACATAGCGGGTGAACTTACCTTAGTCGCCATTTACAACACCTCGGTAAGAAATGAGAGTGGTCTATTCTACTCAGCCGGATACCACACGGCGGGATTTCATTGTTTATGCATGTAGAAAAATTGATATTTGAAATAAAAATATTTACAAGATAGTGCCATCCCTTTTATAAGTGGAAAGAAAACCTAAGAGATTATAAGTTTAAATTCTTAGGTACTGAAAAGGTGTCGGACACACGAGTTCCAATTCGCTTCAGTCCCACAGGAGTTTCTAGTCTGTGGTCACGTATAAATTACATTAGGGGACTGCACTCTCTTTGTTACATACAACTATTTTTCTTTTTCTAATAAGAAAAAGCTAACTTGAATTTCAATACTTGTAACTTTTCTATAATGTAGAACGTAACGATACGGTTTGCCTTGTATTTTAAACAATTTATAGAATTAGGCGTTACTTTGCGTAGATCCATAATACAAAAATCTATCTCTTGATGATGCTCCGGTTGCGAGGCGAAACGATTGTTGAGTTTGTGATAGTGAACGAGTGGAATGCTTGTGTTTTGTGGTGGCAGTGGTGGAGATTTGTGCATGTGTTTTTATGAATCCTGCATGTATCGGGTATGAAAAATATAGTGTCTTGCCTAAAAGTTGTATACTGTTACAAATATATTATACCATTATAATAAAATCGTATCGATGGACCTAAATGAAATGTAAACTATATTGTAGATGTTCAATAACTTAATATTTCGTTAAGGCCTATCCTTACATAAAATATAACAGAAAATGCCTTTAATTGAGAATAAGCACAGTTATTGCACACTGTTTTTTACTTCTTAACATAGTATCGGAAATCGAAGCATTCTGTTAACTCCGGTGTGTATTAAACTGTTATATACATATATAATCAACGTATGCAAGGAAACATTATTTATTGCAAATAATATTATGGATAATAAGATGTTGGTAAACAAAATCGTGATTGCCCCTTATTACATTATGTATCGTAGAACATTATCTCTAGTGAAGACGACTGAGAACAATTGATAGAGATAAAGTTGATTCAACTAGTATAAGATTATTCTTCTTCTTGAAGATGCACAAGGATCGCAACAGGTTAAGTTTAAGGAAGAGGAATTATATTAGTGTGAGTGGACCAGAGAATTACTTCTAACGTTTTTTTTTATGGAATTAAAGGCAAACGAGCATGCGGTTCACCTCAAGGAATCACCGCCGCCTACAACCTCTCGCAGAGCAGTGTGATTTCTTTAAAAAGGTGGAATACACGCTTTTTGAAGGTACTTATGTCGTACCGTTCCGGAAACGCTGCCAGAGGGAGATCGAATAGAATCGAGATGGAATTCATCATTTCGTTCCAACAATCTCATTAAGTCCTCATTGTATAATCAAAATGACAACATGGTGAAGGATGTTAGGTGCGCTATAAATATAAATATTTGTTACATTTATACAGGCATGAAGACCGATGTCTATATATTTTCTCCACCTACAAGATCAGTTAGCCCAAATTTGTTTTTACTGAAGAACTGTCTATATACAATGAATAATTGAAAGGGTTCCAAAAAAAGACTATCCTCGTTCGGGTGACAAGTAGTGCTGGTATAATATTTCCATTTTTCATTTCTCGGCAGCGTGGACGATGCTTTACGTTATTCCGAGTGAATTGTGCCTCAGGGTATGAATTTAATCTCAGTCAGTCATAAGAAATGTCACTCGGAACATTTTTGTTCTTCGGTTATGATATACCATTAACGGACATTGTCTGAAATAATTTATTTAAGTTTTTACTTTTGAATATAAAGTAAAAATTATTGCGTTCTATTGAAAACCGAAAATTAGTTCGTTTTTCTAGATTTCTGATTTATGCTTGATTGATAGATAATTGGATTGGGTTGATAGCATAGTGAAAACTATACTGGAATTATGTGATAAATAAGGTGATATAAAAAGTAGGAAAAAATAAATGTAAATAAAAAAGGTGTTTGTTTTATATACTTATATTTGTAGCTTATGCATTGGCCTTTTCTTTCTTTATTTTTTTTTTTTGTAAATAGTTAAGTTAGTTAATTTAGCTGGCAATTTAGCTGGGATCACCTATAATTAAGAATGTAATGTACTTGTGGGACGATACAATTTAAGTTCAGTTTAAGCGCATTTTTGTTGTTTTATGTGTGTTATAATTTAATTTCCTAATTATTTTTGTAGCGGTATGATAACAGTTAATACTAAGTTTTAAATAAGTTAATAATCGTATTTGACGATTAGATCACCATCTAGCAAAAGGAATGAACCAAGTTTGTTATTCAATATAAAATGGTTAATTATATTTGCAAAGAAAAAAACATTGTTAGGGATTTATACAAACAAACAAAAAATTAATCTTGTCCAATCACCGTTTTCTTAAAGTGGCACCTCCGGGCATATTGAACGCCTCACAAGCGTTCCGTGAAATTAAAATGTAAAGGAGCCCAGATTAACTATTTAGACTATTTATATTTGTAAGTGAAGAAAGACTTAAAGCAGCTTATGATACAACATTAATTTCACGTTTATTATACAAGAAATTTAATAATCTATATATGAGCTAACGTTGATATTTCTTATACAGAAGTAATTTTTAACACAACTTTAAATGATTAATAGGCATTAGGATTAATTCATGTGGCGAATATTTCAGTTAAGTTGATAAGTCTTTATATCGCACATACAAACTTTTGAATATTCAACTCTTTTAAACGTATACTAACGTATAATATGTCCTAATAAATGTGCGTTTGGGACTTGTTAAGTTATTCACAATTCAGAAGTTATTCACGCCTGGTACGGAATTGATCTTTCAAATTTTGATTTTAATTCAAAATTTGAGTGTGTGGGTTTGTGTGTATATGTGTGCAGGTAATTTTTGACTTAATTTAAAACTTAGATTGAATATTTTTGATTTGTCGTACGGATTTAATTTTGATATAAATCTGATATTTATATAATATGGGAAATTTATCAACGTCGTCAGTACGTCAAAAACAAAACTAACCAGATTTGGGATTAAACGGATAAAATTAGTAATCCCGGAAGCTTTACCGCCGTGTATAGACATCAGCATCTGTCACGTTAACATTTGGATTTGCAGCGTCGAATGGAGATTAAACTGGCCGCATTCTGTACGAACGAGCTATCTAAAACAATCAAATCAAATTGCAAACGTGACTTCATTGCTTCACTTCTCCATTTGAAAAATTGAAAACTGCCAAAGTATATATCTTTTTTTAGCGCTTCCGTAAAATATTTTGAAAGGTTCTTCTTAATTGCTTTAAATTATAGGTAACTTTTTACATTTTCAACGAAGCACAATAAGCACAATTTTTTTGGTCACATAAAATTATAGTGAAATTTTGGGCTGATATTTGGTATAGAATTCGATTGCCTGTGAGCCAACCCTAGCGGTAAGACCGAGCGACACTCTTGTAAGGGTCACGGTTTCAAACTCCGGGCAGACATCTATAATTTTTTCTGTTAAAATATTATGTGTTATTGATATTTGCGATTTATTACACGCTTTTCGTTGAAGGACAACATCATGAGGAAACCTGCATATATCTAAAGAATGAGTTTATGTGTAACCTATCAATCCTCATTGCAGCAGCGTGGCGGGTCATCGCTCGGGTCATAAAACGTCATAAAACGGGGTGAAAAGGCCGTTACTTTTTTAAGGATTGGCAAAACAACCCGAATATGAAATCGCTAATTTTAGTGACTTTCTGTCATTAAACATGGGTCAGGCAAAATAGTTCATACACGTAAGTACACGTGTATTTCCAGAAGGTAAGTTTAAAAAGTTCACCTTTAGAATTTTTAAAGGTAATTAAATATTCTCCACGTCTGTTCGTAAAATTTTAAATGAATTCTTAGCAAGTGATCTTGCATTATTTATTTACCTTAAAGTAGATCGATGTTCTTTTTCAACAAGCAAGATGCGGCGCTGCTCTTTTATTTTGTAACTTTATAAGCGCACACCGCGTTCAATTTAATATAATTTGCATGCATCTTCTGTGTTGTACATATTTAAAGCTCGACCCGCCGTGTGGTATTCGGCTGAGTAGAATAGACCGCCCTCATTTCTTACCGAGATATCGTACAAGGCGACTAAGGTTAGTCGAACCGCCGTGTGATATCCGGCTGAGTAGAATAGACCACCTTCATTTCTTATCGAGAGGTTGTAAAATACGACTAAGGTAAGTTGACGTCAGGCAGGCGGCCGGTCGTAAAATACGTACCCGAATCATGTGACAAAATGTTCATAGCATGTTGTGCCAAACCCCACTTAGAGTGGGATAAGGGCAGGAGGATAATGATTTGTGCTGATATCTTAGTGTGACGAGTTTTGTAAAATTGAATAGAAATTTGCAGTGTCATAAATTATTAAGTAATGTTATATCAAATATAAACCATATTCGCATTATTTTCCTAAATGAGGCCAAAAATATTATATTCAACGCTGTTACATAAATGTATCAAAGGTATCATGGAGCGGTGCTTAAAACGAGTTCTTCAAATTCTATGTTGAATACCTCACCTAAATACCGAAATCAAATACTTGGAAGTGTTTGTCATTAGAAATTTGTAATATTAAGTAATATCTATGAAGGTCAAATTGAATATATATAAAACGTTAGAAAGGTTTAAACAAATATAGCATAAGTATAGCAGATTTAAACAAATCACAATTAATGCATATGGCAAACTCAAATGTTCCGCCAGTGAAACATGCAATTTCTGAAATTGGAAAGTAAAGGTAGGCAACAATTTATTTAGATGATGCGTCGGGGAAAAGTTATTTGCAGCAACAAGAAGTAAAATCAAGATTTCTTCCTTCAGGCTTGGAGAAAAAAATACATATTGGACTTTTTTTCCTTTAGCTTTAGAAAGTGCCACGTGACATCACCATGAAATAGTCGGATATTGTTTCAATTAAACAACTTTACCTTTATTATTATTTATTTCTTACATAAATAAATAAATATATGGGACACTTACACACACGGTCATCCGTCCCCAAAGTAAGTAACTTAATACTTGTGCTATGGGGGACAGACAACTGATAGATATATTACATATATAATTTTAAACACATAATACAAATATATTCCCAGGCTCGAAGAACCAACAAATTGTTTATAGAAAATGTTGGCCCTCGGCGGGAATCGAACCCGCGCCCCGCGGAGCTGAAGACAGAGTCACTACCCACTGCGCCAACAGGCCAGTCATGATATTTAATAAATCAATAATTTGATTCATATTATCAAACTACGGATAGAATATGTATCAATGTTGCAAAAGAGAGCAATAAATGTTAAAATCAAATACGATATCAGACCACGTGATTTTGTGACGATTAAAATACTCTTATACAAGTTTACTTGAATAAAATATAATATTTAGAATTCAAAGTTGAATAAAAATAAATATAGTGGGAAAATTTAACTCCATTGAGATAGCTAGTCATTAATTGTCGAGTGGAAGACAGGCCGATAATAGGTACAGTTAATCGTGAAGGATATCGGCTAGCGGTGCGTTATATGAGCCTGATTGAAACAACCACACGGCCGGCGGGTCGGACGGTGAAATAAATTGGTAACGCGTATTTTCCATCCACGCATCTATTTATCTATCTGCAAGTATTTATTTAACTGTTTATGCGACTAGACAATTAAGCCGAATGCAAAGATTATGTATGCAAACACGATTTTACGATATGTTTTAATGTTTCAGTGGTACTTTTATTTATTTGCATTATAATAAAAATATATTTTATTAAAAAAACACGATGAATGCCGAATGGTATAAATGCTGTGTAAAGGATCAAAATGATCTGGTATCTCTGAGTATTTATAAAAAACAACAGAACAATGAATTATTTTGCTATAATCCACGATTATATCCGGCTGAGTAGAATAGACCACCCTCATTTCTAACTGAGATGTCGTAAAGCCGACTATGGTAAGTTGATCCACCGAATGGTATCCGTTTCAGTACAATAGACCACCCTCTTTTTTACCGATGGCTCGTAAAGTACGACTAAGGTAAGTTGACATCAGGCAGGCGGCCAGTCGTAAAATACGTAGCCAAGTCTTGTGAAACCATGTTTGTAACATGTTGTGCCGACCCACTTAGAGTGGTATAAGGGCAGCAGGATGATGATAGAGAAAACCTTTATATTGCATTTTTTCATATATTTTGTATGCAGGATTGGTAAAATGCATGCACCACAAACCACTACCACCACCACGAAACACTGCACTGCACACATTCACTGCCACACTGCCGTTCCTTAACCGAAGGATCATCAGAAGGTTGACTACATATAAAAACTGCAAAGCTTTGCTTTGATTGTTATGTTTTTCGAACGAAGGACGGAATTTTTTTGTCCTATATATCAGAGCGTTACATAATCTTTAAGAGTAACAAATGTTATGAATTTTGATCCAGTGGTTTAGCCGTAAACGTAGTTGAGACAAAAATATAGACAGACAGACCTACTTTTTTAAAGTACAGTATAAAATATATAATACATTATGTTACATAGTATATAATATTAGTTCAGTTACTTTTGAATCAATCCAGGATTTTCAGTCATGAAAAATTAACGCGTTGTTTCTACATGTCACATATTCTATTTTTGCCTCAAAATGATTGTTGAATTTAAAATATGTTTTATAAAATTTTAAATTTCTGATTTACATAATCGGAATCATAATCGGAAAAGAAAAAGTAACAAATAGGGACATGTTAATCTTCACGTACGAAGTGTATACTATTATTATAGTTGAAAATTGTTCGAAAACATGCGAGTTAGAGGAATTTGACTATGTAACCAAAAATATGCGATATATAAGGTAGTTTTTGTAAAACTTAAGTTATCAGATGCCAAACACGCAACCTTTACTGCGAGTGGCAACTCTCAAAGGAATTTACGTTGTGACTATACAGTCACGTATAAATTACTCTAAGGGGACTGTTCTTTTTCTGTCTTTATTTACCTGAGCATAAAACCTTTATGAGCATCTACAAGAACAAGCCATATAATTAAAATCGGTATATACACTATATATGAAATCGTAAAACTACTCAGACTAGTTCCGGAATATTAAAGGATTGGTTTCTCATAGTAAAGAAAGAAGTGGCCTTTTACAATCCCACTCCTAGGAATAGGCTTCATCTCTCCGTTTCTGGAGAGAAGGGTTGGAGCTAAGACCTACCAAGCTGCTCCAATGCGGATTGGTAGGTTACACATATCTCCAGAATTCTCTAGAGATATGCAGGTTTCCTCACGATGTTTTCCTTCACCGAAAAGCGTGTGATAAATTGCAATTATCAATTATACACATGAGTTTTAATAGAAAAACTCATTGGTGCCTGCCCGGGTTTGAACTCGTGTTCCCCTCATAAGAGTCGCACGGTCTCACCGCTGGGCTATCACAGCTTTCTTATAAATGTAAATAAATATATATATAGCACGTGTAGTATAAAAGTGACCTAATTCAAAATAAGGCTTAATGGGTTACATTGTAATCCTTATTTCAAAGCCATCCATCACATATCATATTAACATTTCATCCCGCGCGTTACGTGACAGGAGTCTCTTGCGTATTCTGGATGTGGAAGTGAACGGTGAACATGGAGACTGTATTGATAACGTAATTGGAGTTATTAAAAATATTTTAACACTAAATACATATATTTCTATCACATCACAGGTACTTCATTAATATCTTCACCTTAAAATAATGCTACAGTAATAAAGTTTTAAACTGCGTTTTCGTCTTCTTTTTTCTACTTCTTAAAATTCGATTGTGATTTTTAGAAATATGTCCCTACATTAAAATTTACGTTTTCTGTATTACTGTTTTAACAAATAAACGGTAATATAACAAAAAGTTTGTATTTTTTAATCATATGGTCCATATGATTAAAAAATACAAACTTTTTGTTTTACACATCGCATAGACAACATCAACATTAAGAATAAAGTATTTATTTAAAAATATTACGGTTTCCGTTCTTTTGAGCTATTACAATATAATTAGTAATTTTTAGTGGATTCACTAAAAATTTAGTTTTTCTTCATTTTCAGTTGAATTATTAAGAAAGATGACAAACCCAAACCCACTAATACTTCATAACTCGATACAATGTTACGACCCAGACGAAGATAGCCCCGCGGCGACGTCCCTCAAAGTTTGAATCAATGTCAAGTTAGGTCGGGAGCTGGGAAAGGTAAAATATTTATTTCCATATTTAAATAGATCCAACAAGTATAGTTAAGCAAAGTATTGACTGGCTGGCCCGTTGGCGCAGTGGGTAGTGACCCTGCCTTTAGCTCCGCGGGTCACGGGTTCGATCCCCGCCGAGGACCAACATTTTCTATAATCAATTTGTTAGTTCTTCGATTGGTTGGTTCCTGGGTGTAAATTTGTATTTAAGTATGTATTTAAAATTATACATGTAGTATATCTACCAGTTGTCACAAGTATTAGGTTACTTACTTTGAGGTCGGACGACCGTGTGTGTAAGTGTCCCATATATTTATATTATATTTGCATACAACAGAGAAAAAATGAAACAACATATTATAGTTGGCATAGTAGGTGATATTGCAATTAATTTGTACGTTCGTTATTATACAAAACCTTATAATAAGAACCAAAAATATGAAGGACTTGACTTTAGTTTCTAAAATTTATTCTTAATAACATATAAGTTGTGGAAAAAAATTGAGCATGATTTAAAATACTTAGCACTTTTTAATCATTACAGAAAAATAATAATATTTTGCTGTTACAAAAAAGGTAAATAGAATGTATTTACATTGTATTTACCTTTTTAGTAACACCAAAGACAACATTTAGGTTTCTTTTCAATACATACAGAACGATTACGTACGACACAGACTAAAAACATTTTAGTGTAATCTTAAAGTAAGAACGGCTAAAACGTTATCTTAAACATACAACGATACACATTTTCTATCTATCCCAGTGTTTAAGTGCAAAGGCGTGTCGTGAGCCGGCCGGAACTGGCCTTTGTGAAAATTCTGCGTCTACCGGAAAATATGGTCACTGTTGGAACCCTAATGTTTCCGATTTGACGCGGCTACTTGCGGTCAGGCGCGACCGCCTTCGAAAGCCCGAGAAGCTTATCTATCACTCAGACAAAACGGTTATATGAAGGTTACAAACATCAATTTTAAATTTAGTTTTCAATCTATGAAATCAAAGTTTCACAATTTGGATTTGAGTTTATTTTTTTAAGGATTTCGTGTTTTAGAATCTCGGTGTTTTTCGATTTTGTTAAACAATAGTGTTACAATTGATTGGTACAACATAATTATAGTGATAATAAGTTAAATATAATTACACAATTAAAATTCACTAAGTGTGGGCAAAAAAGGCACCGATATTAAAAAATTAAACAGTGATCCGGTTGCTTTAGAAACTTGGACGTTGTGTATGGGTATATCAAGATTACTAGTCATTAATTCTCGAATCTCTTGGTTAGCGTCTGCCAAAATGAAATCTTGAGGTTCTAAAAACACAGCACAGTAAAGGAGTTGGACTCTTAGGTTTTTGTGTTTAATAATGGCTTAAACCTAAGGGGAAAACGTACTAGATTATAAAATTAATACCTGATTTAAAATTAACCAGATTATTCGTAAGACTGTTTATAAATTGCAGGATTTTAACGACTGTTCTAATTATGTAACATCTTAAATATTAATATCGATAAATATTAATTTAAATTCCAAAATACGAAAATAAGACACTAGAATACGTCACAGCTTTACAGTTTCCATACGTATTATCGTTCAGAGGTCGTATATTGTATCAAGTATTGTAATATGATAACGGAAATAACAAATCTAACAGGACACTCCGGACACGTAGCAAATTGAAACGATTTTATTTGAAATACTGAAAGTTATACGAGATTGATTGAAATAGTGCTTTATTTCTATAAAAGGATTCTATAAAGGATCATATCATATTCAGTACTTTAAGAGTTTAGAAGAGCGAAAACTATGTAATTTTATAACTGTGTATATAATTTTTAGTAGACCGTTTAGACTAGTGCGGCTATCTACTAAATCAGGAAGACAAAATTAGGTCCCAAATATTTTTTCTACGTGTAGTTGAAAATTATTACAAAAATTTGATTATATTCTAGTAGATACGTCAATTTTTTTAGGGTGACCTTATGAACCTCAGGGGAAGGATCATTATATTTTTACCATGGAAGATCGATTCTATGTATCATAATTTGCTAAGCATAAATTTTCCGTCTCACATTGTTTACATATAATAATGGAAAATAAATAATATATACATAAACTATAATTAATAATAACAAATAATTGTCTAATTGATTTTGCTGATTTTTTTAAAAACATTGAGAATGCTTTTGTGTAAAATTTTATGTAACTTTACAATGTAGATGTGAAGTATTTGTGAAAATGTTAGAATTTGTTAAGTTATTTGTGAGGTGGGACTGCACGCAAGCCAAAGCAGTTACGAATCCCTTAGAAGTTTCGATCGTGTGGTCATGTATAAATGATTGTAGGTACTTACTCCGTTTCTTTTGTTATCAAATAAATGTATCCCTTTCGATATTAGACTATTTTATTTTACCAAGAAGGTATACTTTACTTCTGTCAGCAGTTAATGGTACCCATGATTCTAAAACGATTAAAGGAAACATATCATTTTTATAATCGAAGTTCATATTTCGAGGACTGACTTTGGCTGTCAAAGTCACAAGTCACTTTTACAATACTTGTTAAGTTGAAATAAAAGTAGTCTAAAGACAATACAAGACATAAAAAATATTCCTGTTTATTATTTTGATAATAAATGTCGCTTATAAAATAAGAATTTTATGAGAACTTTTTTTCTTAATTAGCAATAATTTATGAAATATTAAAAATAACATTCCCGAATTTACTTTTCGTTTGTACTTTAATTTCTGTTGTGTAAAACGCAACGTATAATTACGATGTGATTTTTTTTGTGATTACTCGAAAGAAACTTATTAAAGGCGTCTGTAGATATAAAGATTGACATCCAGCACATTTATCACGCTAGTTAATTTATGAACATAAGCGCAGACAACATCATCGCTCATCTTGTAATATCCTAAACGCAGCTCAGAAACAAATGGCGCTTACAAACGCCTATTAGTGTTAATGAAACTATATTGTTATTATAAAAACTTTGAACAACTACGATTTTACAGAAGTAGAAAGTAAACAGAACAAAAGAAATGAGCAATCACTTGTTTTAACATTTCTTTTGTTCTGTTTACTTTCTACTTCTGTTTTTTAATTTAATATCTACCGTAAAAATTAATTTAAGATATACATTATGTATAGATATAGTAATATAAACGGCCCTAGGATTTTCAGCGGCGAAAATATGTAAATTCGAATGGGAGATGCGTACTTTAAAGAATCTTCATTACTAGTTATGTAGTAATTTCGTGAGGTAGCGTCCACTGATTTAAAAATATTATATTGGGCTAATAGCGGCAGCCTAGTAGAATCCCTTCAACCGAAGTCGTGGTGGATGTAAAGCCATCACTTTATTTAAGTTTAAAATATTTATTTAAGTTTTTCCATGAACAAAAATGTCATGACCGATAACATTTTCTGTATATTATGTAATTGTGCTCGCTTGATAAACTCACTGATTTCTATTTAACGTTAATAAATAAAAATCTTACCTCGTGAAAAAAATGGTTAAAACTGTGAAGGTTCTTTTGTAACTGAATACGCTTTTGCATATATAAATATATTGGGATAAATTACAAAAGAGGAAACACGAAATTTAAGCATTTTATATTTGCGAGGTTGGTGCCATCGTAACCGTAAAAAAAACTTTTACGATGTCAACCATCGCCGTCTGATCGTTTTATTTCTCCATTTTAAAATCACTTACGCAACTCCTTTTCTTTAAAGAAAATAAAGTAATGATTTATTAAAAAATATAATCATGTCGCTTATAAAACTGTATCAATTGTACGAGTACGTGATGGTTTTCAATGAATAATGAGGAAAATTCTGGTTATTTTTTTAACTGGATATCTTTAAACACCGTTACTGATTAGCAACTAATGTGTCAACTAAATGTGTTTAAGTTTAATGCATCTTTGCGTTTCGTTTTCTGACAGTTAAAATAAAATTTACTGAAAAGAACTGGAAGTTATGTACATAATTAGATTGCAATATTTTAAATTAAAACAAGAATTTTCTATATTGCAAAAAATGTCTTTTTTCAAATGAGTAATTTCTGGGAAAATTAAAGTGTGAGAAAAATTAAGATTGGGAATTAAAATTATTTCTATTTATTGGCTATTCTTTACTTAATAGACTTCTAAAAACCTATGAATCATAAATGAAGGCATGTTCTGTAGTCAACATTTGTATGGTATATTGCTGCTATTGCAAAAGTATATATAGTAAAGTAATATATTCTTTTAAGATGATCAGTTTTACTGACCATGGGGTTTGTATACGATTGAAAATCGAGAGTATACACGAGATTGTTCAGTGCTGATTTTACATGAATAATTAGGATATTCCTATAATAAATCACAATGCCTCATCTACTATTTCCCATTTGCCTTGGACTAGGACAGTTACCCGTGTTTTATTTTTTTTACTTTCATATTGCTTGCAATATGAAAGTAAAAAAACTCTACTGTAAAATAGTATATACAAATTTAAGATACATTCTTGTTAAACACTATTGAAACATTTAATATGAAATTTTATAAGGGTGTGTATCAAAATACTGCAGCAAATATCATATCAGAGTTGGTAGTACGTGTAACTCCTTACTGTTCCCTGTAGAAATAACCGGCAGTAAAAGCTTTCCCGTCGACGTATTTATATTACACACATCCGGAACATCGCGCGTATTTTATACCATTTTCATTTAATTTCGGAGATAGAAAATTTTAACTTCAATTATGTTACTATACTGCTTGCTTACAGCAAACCTGATTATAAAAGTTTATCGGGCTACTTAAAAATTAAAGTTTCTTTATCTATATGTAACAATTTTCGTTTATATTTTAAAAGAAAGTCTTAGTTAAAAGTACTAAAGCTATAATGGACTAAGGTTTGCTGGTGAAACATTGCGATGGGCGGATAGATATATTTTTTTCGAATTACAAATATGCCCTAATTGCTTTTAAAGTTTCACCGTAATAGATGGGAAGGGGCAGAAATATGTTGAAATTACATAGTTCAAAGACCAGCATCGGAGAAAGTAATTTTAGAGACTCCCCACAAGGTAGATGTAGAAACTTTAAAAGTTTGCAAATGAAGAAAATTAGAAGAAACTCTAAATATGTATCCAATTGAAGCCGTTAACTGATTGAAGCCAGAAAAAAAAATGTAATTTTTTTACTTAATACACTATTTAGTGTATATAAAAATGCACTATAATAATTAAATGATCAATAAAAGCAGGCGTTACTTTGCGGAATTCCATATTACAGAAATTATAATATGCAATAAAATGAAACGGTAGTCGAATAAAGAACTCTAAAAATAAAGCAAGATCGCAAAAGCAGATATATTTTCTTGTGACATTTCTTGTGTCTGCCATTCTGAAATCTGGGATTAAATTTGTGTCCCGCGGCACAATCGTTCAGAATAACAGCTCATACTATACACTACTTGAGAACGAAGAATTGTGGAACTAGTATGAAACCTAATGAAAAATAATTTGTTGCGCATCAAAGGTCTTTTGGTAATGGGTAAATTTAAAGTAATCTCATTTCAAGCACTATAACAGAACTAACTAACTAAACTAAACTAAAAAACAAATCGTAATGCATGTCGTAACGTTTTGTCGTGTAGCCTATCCTCCTGATGATGCTTCGGTTTCGGAGCGAAACGATCGTCGAGATTGTAGTAGTGGTTGTGTTTGCTAATTGTGTGCATTGTTGCTGGTGAAGGCGCCTTGGAGTGCGTGTGGTGGCTTGTCCTGCATGTATAAGGTGCGCAAATTTTGCCTGCTTCATACACATTAGCTTTGCATGCATTCGCTTAGCCCGTGCGGATTATAGCAATGTAGTTAGTTCTGTTATAGTGCTTGTAATATGGAATTCCGCAAAGTCACGCCTGCTACTATAAATCATTTAATCTCATTTCTTTTTTTTAATCTATACGCAAATTTAGCATTGTTTAACATCGATACCAAAAATCACATTATAAAATCACATTATAAAAATTTGATGTTTGTCGCAAATTTTCTAATAATCTAAAATTACATAAAAATTCAGAACGACCAATTTTGAATTTTTACACAACGTTGTACTCATGAACTCGCAAGTTTTTATGTTAATTTCTAATTATTTAAAGAACGTAACGTAAACGATAATAACGGAACGTCCATTGTGATTGTGTGTAGATATTTACCTCAGAAACTGCATATAATAAAAACTTTACCTAAGCCTACCGCCTTAAAAATAAATAACAAGCTTTCATCTTATAGTTAGCACTTAATAATATTTCACTCTAAGATCCTTAATCTAGTTTCCAAGTAAAAGGCGTTAAATCTTAGGTGTTGCAAAAATCAGATGCAATAAATCATAAGCGCATTATGAAGCGACGCCGAGACGCTTCGTTAAACAGAACAAACCTTTCCGTTAAAATACTTAAGACATCGCTGACACTTATTTTAAGCGAAAGCAAATCTGCTTTTGATTCCTAGTAACTGTTACTAAAAAAATTCTTAGGTATAAATATCTTCTTATACCTGATAGTCGTATCAAGTACATTCACGTTACAAAATGGCTCGTCTTCTTTGTCAGCGATTACAAATAAATAATTTAGCACGGGCATGATTATGTAGAGGGCATACTTAGCTGTACCAATCATTATCTATGATCGCCTAAGATAGCCTACAAACCGGAAATTAATCGGTCTTTTGACATGCATCTCAGGGAATCGCTGATACGAATGATTGACTGTATGTATCGTATGATAATTCGGATGATCGTGTAGACGATTGCACGATGCTCTCGCCGATTAAAGACTATCTACGATTTTCACCGATACTAAAGAGCAGCCATAAAATTAGATAAACGAATAATTAAGCTGTTTAATTTGGTTGCCATGCCTATATTGGAAATAACTAAATCTCGGAGGTGTCAGATTTTCTTTTATAAACGATCAAATGTTTTTTTAAACATAGGCATATTTAGGACTCTGTCACACTAATAAAGATTGAAACATGTTTACACAAGTTTATGACTTCTCACTTTAATTTTTAAATAGTAAAGAAATGTAGCAATGTTTATGAATTAAATAATGAATTGAACAACGCTTACGAATTAGATATTCCTTTCGTCTTGTGAATCTATTTTTAATGGCAATGAAATAGAAACCTTTATATTTGGAAATACAATAGGCTATAAATGCTCTCTATTTCCACACATTCTAATGGACCAATCAATGATCCCATTTCATTCTTATTCGGTAAATTGTATGATTTGTTTTATTTTAAGTCCCTTATTGTGTCTGTTAAGCTTCACCTACGATTTCATTTGCGTCAACTTAAGTGATAAATACCCCAAATTCTGAATTGTTATTTCTCAATCGTGTATATTTTGTTCGCGTGTAAATCGGTCTCTTCACATAGTTTCCAGCGTAAATCCTCATCTGCTGTTACTGTTCTAGGATAAATAGTCAATACTATTTTTGTCGTAATATATAGTTCGATTTTCGTCTTTCAGTCGGTGCTTGGTAAGACAGTTGCACACAGTTGTGTTCTGGCCGAAAATCGAACTTTCTTCACAAACACTTTTTTAACCTTAAGTAAAGATTTTTAATCAAACGAGATTACGTAAATAGCAGCGAAATATTTTTTTAGGTTTGTCACAGTTATAAAAACTAACAATTGAAATTGAAACTGACCTCAGAAAAAAATATAGCTAACTCGGCAGCAGAATTCATTTATTAACCTATTCACAATCTTTTGAGATAATCCGTTCACAAAAGGTTATCTGTAAGAGATTGATTACATCAATAGGACCACCACCTTTGCACATTGTAAATTTTTCCTTTAAACGGTTTTCTATATATTAGGTCCTTACATATGAAATTGGCGTTTTCTATGTGAGGAACATAAAGTCGTTTTTTTTTAATGAAATATATTTAATTAATCAAAGTAAGTACCATTGCTATGTATGCACTTTTGCCATCTCATAGGTAGTTCATTGATCCCCTTACTAAAAAAACCATTCGGGCGGGAATCAATAAAATCTTTGAAGGCAGTTTGGACCGCCCCATCAGAGTTGAATTTTTTTCCTTGCAAGTAGTTGTCCAAATTGCGAAAAAAATGGTAATCTGTTGGAGCAAGGTCCGGAGAGTACGGTGGATGTCTAAGACATTCTAATTGAAGCTCCTCTGATTTGGTAGCCGTCTGTTGTACAGTGTGTGGTCTAGCGTTGTCCTGAAGCAGCAGTGGCCTAGAGCGATTGACCAGCCTCGGTTGTTTAGCAGCTAGCTTTTCCATCATGGTTTGCAGTTGCTGACAATAGATATCTGCCGTAATCGTCTGGCCAGATTTAAGAAAGCTGTAGTGAACGACACCGGCACTAGTCCACCAAACATTTACAAGCAACTTTTTTTTAGTCAATTTTCGCTTAGGGCAGGATTTGGCTGGTTTGCCAGGGTTCAGCCATTGCGATGAGCGCTTCCGATTATCGTTGAGGATTCACTTTTCATCACAGGTAATGATTCGATTTAAAATTCCTTCATTATTGTGCCGGTTGAGTAACGTAACGCAGCAGTCGACGCGCGTTTGTCGGTTTGCTTAACTCAATTCATGAGGTACCCACCTTTCAAGCTTTTTCACCTTCCCAATTTGCTTCCAGTGGATTAGAATAGTTTTATCACTAACACCGGAGCCTGCAGCTAACTCGGACGTGGTTTGCGATGGATCCGCTTCCACAATAGCCTTCAATTCTTCATTATCAACTTTGGTCTCCGGCCGTCCACGAGGCTTGTTCTGCAGGTCGAAATTTCCAGAACGAAAACGTTGGAACCAAAAACGCTATGTGTTTTCTGTTGCGACACCGTCACCATACACATCATTAATCCTTCGAGCCGTTTCTGCAGCACTGGTGCCACGGTGGAACTCATACTCGTAAATAACGCGATATTTCATGTTTTCCATTTTGTAAACAGAGTGACACAAACAAAAAAACAAAAGAAGAAAAAACAAATGAATTAGAGGGTTTGAAACACAAATGCATGAGTAAATAACTGTATGAATTTGAATTTGGAATTCCTAACCATAAAGGTAATATTTGAGATCAAAGTGGCCAGTACGACAAAACGCCAATTTCATATGTAAGGACCTAATATTTCTTGTACAAAAACTTTTAAATAAATAACCTGGTTCAACCTTTTTTGTACAGGCAATGGTAATTTTAACATATCAGAATTTGGTACTGTAATTTTGGTGCTGTATTTGCTATACGTCATTATAAGAACAAAAAACCATGCTTTTAAGTACACAGAATTGTTTCAAATGAAACACAACCAGCAGGCTTCGCATGCATTCTTGGCGAACGATTGCTCGCGTTCCTTTCAATTGGCAATTGGCATGAGCAGTGGAGCACTCGGTAAATACAATAGCGATGCATTGGTACTCGATGGGAAGTAATTGAACCGCGGTGGAAGCGAGAGCATAGTAAATAATAACACATCTTTCTGCGGTATTGCCGGCGGTTGTAGTTGTAAAAAAACATTGCAACAACATGGAAACGGAAAATTTTCATATCTTTGGATTAGTGTGTTATTGTATATACTAGGTGATACCTAGTATATACAATAACACACTAATCCATACTAATTCTATAAAAAAATATGCAGAAGTGTGAATGTCTAACTTTTCAGGACCAATGTATTTGTTGGTATGGAGAAAGTTGAAGTATTAAAACAGAATATATGAAATAAATACACATTGTGTTTGGGAAAAATAGATCTTTGTAATAAGGAAATTATTTTTCATGTTAATATTCGGTTATATATATTTTGTAGAATTTTCTGATCTACATATCTACAGCATATTTGTATACTATTTTTCACTATTAGTCATAAACAATTTGGAATAAGTAATCGAAACTATAATTTTGTGTAATGCTAGTATAATTTGGTGGCTGGAAGTGTTAAATATTTTTGTCTGAGAATAATCAAGAGAAGAAAATACTTAGTTTCTGTATAATGACAGTACTTTGACTACTAAATCTTTGATTTATGCATATTTTTGCATTATTTTGACTTGCTCGTTGGCGCAGACTCTACCTCCAGCTCCGCGGGTTGCGGATTCGATTCCTGCCAACATTGTCTATAAACAATTTGTTGGTTCTTCGAGTCTGGGTATATATTTTTATTAAAGTCATCATCATCCTCATCATCCTCCTGCCCATATTCCACTCTAAGCGGCACAACATGTTACAAACATAGCATGATTTGGCTACGTATTTTATGACCGCCCGCCTGCCTGACCTCAACTTACCTTAGTCGTATTTTACGACCCCTCGGTAAGAAAGAGGGTGGTCTTTTCTACTCAACCGGAAACCAGACGATGGGTCAACTTACCTTAGTCGCCTTTTACGACACCTCGGTAAGAAATGAGGGTGTACGGATACCGCACAGCGGCATATTTTTATTTAAGTATGTATTTATAATTATACCTGTCACCCACAAAATATTAGATTACTTAGTTTGGGAACGGACGACCATGTGTGTAAGTGTCCCATTTATTTATTTATATTGATATTTTGTGTGTTAGGCACATAACTCTAACTTAAGGGTTTTTAATTTAAGGTACTCTTGTGACACTCAAAAAATATGTAAGGAAGTTTTAAGATCGAAAGTGCTTGCAAGAGCTTATTTCGATAAGGACTATTTTGATTTGAATTTGATCATCATTATATTTCCTATACATATAAATATGTAAGCAACAGGTGACCCATCAACTTACTCAAGCTGTAAAAACATTAGAATCCGCATCATCAGCATCTCGACACGTCATGATTAACTGCCGATTTTGAGATCGCGTGCTCTAAGAAAAATATCGTCTTCATTTCCGCGCATCGATCATATGGTGACGGGAGTAGGGTCTGCTAATTCTGATAGATCGCGCATTTTTATTACACATAAACTTACTCAATTTATGTAACTGATGCAATTTATTATAGCTTGTACTATGTAACAAGTAACGAGTAATTGTGTGTAACATTCAATCTTGGTTCAACCAAAGTTGCTTCTTTCAAGAGTGAATACACATAAACACATAAGTAGTATTATTAGTAGACGACTTCGAAAAGGTCACAAGTTGTTGCTGAATCTAAGCGACAAATCCCTTGATGAAACCTATGTCCAATACCGCACGTCCATCACTTAAAAAAATAGAAGAAGAAGGCTTTACAATTCTTATAATGCATACGGTATTTTAAATGTCATTCAGAACTTTACAGTTTATTAATAACGCTTTTGATACTTGTATGTGAAAAATATGTACACGATAACTTAAAGACTTGTCTTTGCTTCGAGCCAAAGTCACCAATTCAGGTAAAGGTCGATGTATTCCGGTATTTATAATTATTTATATAAGTATTTATAATAAGATACAGTCCTAAATCGATATTTATTATATTTGAACTACTTTTGCTTCTCAGTTTGAAATATTTAACCTAAGTATACAATTTTATAAAGTTATTATTTATCAAGACGAATCAATGAATATAAATGTGGACTTCAAAAATCGCTACAGTTTTTCTCATTAAATTTTTAATTCATTCAATGTACAATAAGCTGTGATAGCCTAGCGGTGAGACCGTGCGACTCTCTAGAGACGACATAAGTACAAACCCCGGGCAGGCACCAATGAGTTTTTCTATTAAAACTTATGTGTCTAATTGATAATTGAAATTTATCACACGCTTTTCGGTGAAGAAAACATCGTGAGGAAAACTGCATATCTCCAGAGAAATCTAGGGATATGTGTAACCTACCAATCCGCATTGGAGCAGCATGGTAGATCTTAGCTCCAATCCTTCTCTCTAAAAATGGAGAGAGGAGGCTTTAGCCCAGCAGTGGGCATAGTAACAGGCCGTTACTTTACTTTTTTTTTACAATGCACAACAAAGATAACGTAAATAGAAAACATATTTAGTGGTTTTTAAATATGAATGAAACTCGATTATAACTTTGCAGTGTTACGATATGGGTAACCTTTAAAAGTTAAATTCTCGTGAAAATGTTTACGATATCGAACGCAATGAGCGTTTTTGAGATACCCCAAGAGTTTTGACGGCCGTCATTTCCGTTACGTCAATCATTTACGTATCGCAACTGTCCAACTGAACGTATTTTGTCCAATGAGTTCGCAACCTTGAACAAATATTACTGTAGTTAATTATATATTAATCAATGTTTTTCTAAAATTATTATTCTTATATATACGATATTTGTTATTAACTATCGTTATCACGATTTCTTAAGAGGGTTAATAGTATATGAATGCTGGTGTGATTTGTAAGGCATTTAGTGGTCATATTTAGGCGATATCAGCGTAGGTGATCTATAGACGCAGTCGTTACTTTGCGGAATTCCATATTACAGGCACTATAACAAAACTACCTCGCTATAATCCGCACAGGTTAAGCGAATGCATGCAAAGCTAATGTGTATGAAGCAGGCAAAACTTACGAACTTTACACATGCAGGACAAGCATCCTCAGCATCTCTTGGGGTGCGTGTGGTGACACACACCCCAAGGCTCCTCCATCAGCAACAAAGCACACAAGCAGTACGCGAACCCACCACCACAACAATCTCGATGATCGTTTCGCTCCGAAACCGAAGCATCATCAGGAGGATAGGCTCCACGGCATTACGATTTTGTCGTGCCATCAGCGTAGGTCTTAAAGAGAGAATCAGCCTTGCTCTTATAATTTAATCTTCTTCTTTTGACGGACTGTTTTCTGCACTTGTTCGCGTTTTCGCGACCCTTGTGCGCTCGGATTATATATTTATAGGATATATATTTATTTATACAACTTAACATTTTCTGTCGAGATGAGTTAGGTATATACTTACCTTGCTAACGTCAATAGGTGGAGACTTTCGTACCGTACTTTTAATTTGCGTTTTATTTGTCAAAAGTTATTGAATTATCTTCATTTAATGGACGTCCTTATATTTTTACAACAAACTGTATGATTCTTTGTTGTAAACTTTAAATGATTGTGTTCTATTAATTCTTAAAATCATAATCATAATTTTTTAAACGATTATTTAAATAAACTTTACTTCTCCTTATTCAATCCTTATTGTTATATAATATATATTTTGAGACTCGGTTTTTAATATATTATTTCTCGACATTCAAACAAATTATAACGCCTTCCTATATGTTTATAGGTATTGACCGCAAGTCGGTGCCCTAAATCTAAAATAAATGAGTCCATCAACGGGCATATTTTCTGGTGAGTGCTGAATTTTCACGGGTTCTGGTTTCAGCCGGCGTAATACACGCCTTTGCACTCAGACATTTGGTGAGGGTGAAGGGGAAATGTTTATCGTCGTGCCCTAAAGTTTATATTTTAATTTAAAAAAACATAAAGAGGCATGATATCCCAAGCGTTTAACAGCTTTTAATATACATATTTACTTGCTTCTGTCTTCAAGGTGGTTGACGAGGATTGTACTGCCAGGAAAGTAGATCATGTCACACCAGCCTTTTAACTATCATACTGCTAAAAAATCACATTGATCTATTTCATCACTGCTCCTTCTAAATAGGAAAGAAGGCCAAAAAACAAAAGATAATCTTGTTTAGATTATGAGGTATTTTTACTGATAGTTGATATCCATTAACCTTAGGCGGGCAATACAGCAGCTTCGAGCAGTCCATGCTGACTGCTTCAAGCTGTCCGTGTTTGATCGATCTTTAAAACCTTCTAGATGATAGCAAATGAACCTGAAAGTAAGATTTCTACGGCAATAAAATTAGTATAGAGTTATTATACTAGAGTAAGAGACCATAGGCCTGTAAGTGAGAGTCACTATAAATGATGACAGGCAAGATGAAATTCGTACTAATATTTATCTAATCACACATAAAAGAAGACAGTTAGATCTCATTAGTTTTCCCCTTATTACTCTTTATTGTAATAGGGCATATTTTAGGTTAGTTTCCCTACTCTAGTATAATAACTCTATGGCTATGTTAGAATAACGAGAAAGCAAATAGATACATATCTATCTCTTTCTCTTGTTTTCTGTGTGATAAGACAGATACCCTCTCATGATTTATTGTATCACTATATATATATATATATAAGTATAATTATATAATATAATATATATAATATATATAAATATATATATATGTGTATATAAGCAACTCTCTAGTGACTACCCAAGGGTTCAAACCCCCGAGCAGGCACCAATGATTTTTTCTATTAAAACTTATGTGTCTAATTGATAATTGCAATTTATCTCACGTTTTTCAGTAAAGGAAAACGTCGTGAGGAAACCTGAGTATATCTGTAGAGAATTCTAGAGATGTGTAACCTACCAATCCGCATTGGAGCAGCGTGGTAGGTTTTAACTCCAAAACTTCTCTCCAAAAAACGGAGAAATGCCTATGCCCAGCAGTGGGATAGTAACAGGCCTTTACTTACTAATAAGCAACGTCAATTCACAGATGCTAGCTCGGCGTTTATACAATTAATCTTTGTTAAGTGTAACACCGTATTCCAACCATTAAGCTTATCAAAAATAAAGAAAATAACTTTATAATTGTACAAAATGATCCTTGCCTTAAAATATAGCATGATACAAAAAGTAAACTATACAAAAAGTAGTAATGTGAAAAGGCTTTCTTAAAATTATCCTTAAGGGTATCGTCGACGCCAAAGAAACGTCCCGTGAAATTAAAACTGTTTGGGTCTGATCGTACCATTATATGTACTACACAATTTCACTTTACGATTCCGATCCCTTATCTTTATGATTCGAATAGATCATCATCATCCTCCTGTTCTTATCCCACTCTAAGGGGTCGACACAACATGTTACAAACATGTTGTCACATGATTTGGCTATATTTGTATTTTACGATCGGCCGCCTACCTGACGTCAACTTACCTTAGTTGTATTTTGCGACCCCTCGATAAGAAAGAGGGTGGTCTATTCTAATCAACCGGATACCACACGGTGTGTCAACTTACCTTAGTCGCCTTTTACGATACCTCGGTAATAAATGAGAGTGGTCTATTTTAATTAGCCGGACACTACACGGCGGTTATGATTCGAATGAATATCTGAAGTTTTTATCAAAGTCAATTTTTCAATTTGCTTTACAGAATAAAACTAATCTTGTCTTAGATTGACCACTTTTATAGGGTAACGTTTTTCAACTCTTCTTTGAACTCATCGAATTCCTACGAGGAAATCCAATATTTAAGGTTATTATTACGATTATAGCAAAAAGATCGGTATATAATTAAGGGTACTTTAACACATTTGTTGATGCGGACGGGACACGGATAGCACTAGTATTATATTATAGTATATTCAATACCTATTCTCTTCTTTGCCCTTCTCTTGGTATCTATCTAATATCTGGTTTTTAGCATCGATCAAACATGACGAGGTACCCTTTTTTAAAAACTCAGCGACTGTCTTTGATCTTCTTAACCCGTTGGAGGCTAAATAGTAGCACGAGGATGAAATAAAATCTACTAATAGTTAATAGTTAATCATCATTCTCCTGCCCTTATCTCACTCTAAGTGGGGTCGGCACAAAATGTTACAAACATGTTGTCACATGATTTGGCTACGTATTTTACGACCGGCCGCCTGCCTGACGTCAACTTACCTTAGTCGCCTTTTACGACACCTCAGTAAGAAATGAGGGTGGTCTATTCTATGCAGCCGGATACCACACGGCACTCATAGCTAATAGTTAAATGGGTTTTAATTATAATAAACGAAACGAACTCGAAGCAATGTTCGATTTCTTACCTTCCTCTCCCTCATAATATTTTTAATCAATCTGATTAAAAACATTTTCTTCAAAGATTGCTTACAAACTTACAAACTGGGGATTTTGATCACATATCATCATGGTGAAATATATATATTTTTTATTTATAAATACTCATCATTATTTAGTTTTTTTAGTTACAAATTTAAACAAAAGTAAAACAAAAATTGCGTTATAGCTTATTAATATCCCGTTGCTCGGTAAACATCAATATATTTGCTATAATCACATGTATAGTACAGTATTTCTCTTTTCATTAGTATTTCCCTAGTTTTTAATATAAATAAAACTTCATTTTTTCAAGTAAATTCAGAGAGTATGAGACAAGCACGCCCGTTTTATCCTCGTGATTATACAAAGGCACGTAGTTTGGATTTGATGCCAGATATAAAACTTAGTAGTAGTATAAATGTAATTATTAAAAGATATTTAATATACTCTTACAGTTGCATACGTGTCAAATAAATAAAAAATATTTTCATTTAACTAATGAACAAACAAGAAAATATAAATTCCAGTAAAGTTGACATTTTAAAAAGAATGGTAAATTATAATTTTTTAGACCTTACTTAGTTCATTATATTGTATTGTAGAAATAGTATATTTTACTTAAACTAATTAAATATACCTTAATTAATTGTGTGTTTTAAGCGGTGAGACCGTGCGACTCTTTCAAAGGTGTCTAATTAATAATTGCAATTCATCATACGCTTTTTGGTGAAGGAAAACATCGTGAGGAAACCTACATATCTCTAGAGAATTCTGGGGATATGTGTAACCTACCAATTCGCACTAGAGTAGCGTGATGGGTCTTAGCTTCAATCTTTCGGTTAGAAACTAGCAGTGGAGGCTTATGCCCAAGAGTGGGATAATAACAGGCCATTACTTTAATTATATTTCACTTAAATCCATTAAGTAAACCTTAATTAATTATGGTGGAAATGTTTCTTAGGTTTTAAATATTGCAGGTATAATATCGTTTGCACAAAACTCCATCTGCCTTATTTTGTCTCTTTTCATCAGTAGATTTCATTTATTTTTCGCTCCACCACTGTAACGCTTTCTATTATGTAAAAGCAACCGTCATAAATTTCAACTGTCAACGAATCAAAGGATTCGCTCGCTGAGAAAGATGAAACTACTTTTTCCTATAAAACACTTTTCAGCGATAGAATAAGAGGAATGAAAAATTAGATGTAAGATACATTTCTTTTTACATTCATGGTAAAATTTGATACTAAAATATTGAGTAAAAACAATATCTGAGTAACAATCGCACATTGGTATTAAAATGCAATGAGAAGTTTCTGTTTCTTACAGTATTAATGATAAAAAAAAAGTAAAAAAAAAAGGAAAGGCCTGGCAGTATCCCATTGCGTGGCATAGGCCTCCTCTCTCCGTTGTTGCAGAAGGATAGGGCTGCTCCAGTGCGGATTGGTAGGTTACAAAAATCCCTAGAATTCTCTTGAATGGTTTAAACAAAATAATTGATTCAAACTGATAACGTTCACAGTAAAGAAGCTTGGCCAATTACTTTTATATTACTTATATTGTCTAAACGTTTATATGATATGTAAATTATAGGAAGCAAATTCTTTTTTGATCGTTGTTGGAATAAGTCACAAAAACTAAAATAATAAAAAAATCATTACGCTGTATAATATGCTAACATTATGTTTTTCTTTTTTTTATATATGAAGAGTTTTAAAAAGTGTTTTTAATTCGAATGAGTTCGATCAAAGCTTAGAAAAAAGGTAGTTGGCTTGAACACAACCACAAAGACGTAGTGACCTTAATTTATACGTGACCACATGCTAGCAAGTCCCTGGAGACTGCTGCCCGCATTTTGAACTTGCGTGTCTGACTCACCTGACAGCTGACTTCGAGTTTACTGTTTTTTGGGTAATGTGTTTGTCTGGGAAATTGTATTAAGAATTTACGGCAACCTTAATAACTGTTTGTAACAAGAGAAAAACGATGTTTGCAGCTATTTAAAAACAACTTATAAGTTCTTTTTATACGCAGTATTTTTAAGAGTTTTAGTTCATGCTGGTTACTTTACAAATTATCTTTTTTTATTTAAGTTTTATGGGTTTCATGGGCGTTTTTTCGTAGAGAAAAGCTATTCCCATAGTAAGTGCAAGCTAATATTACTTGCTACGATTATATTAATCACATTGCAAAACAATTTGGCTTCTCCCGAAAATATTGAAGTCGAAATGCTAAATAGTGGCTAAAATCAAAAATTAAGCCTTATTTTATCTTAAGGTTTCCTGGTTTCATACACACATTTCAACAAAAATGTGCTCTCTTCAGTTAACTTAATGAATAGAAAAAGGTTTTAATATAACTAAGTTTCACTGGAAACATAGTATAAAAATTTCACTGTATAATAGTTTAACAATAACTAGTTATACAATTAGGCGTTACTTTGCGGAGGTCTATTACAAATTGTTTTTTTTTTGTTTTAACAATTAACTAACTAATGACTATACGCCGTGTGGTATCCTGCAGAATACAATATACCATCCTCCTTTCTTACCGAGGTGTCGTAAGTGGCGACTAAGGTATATGCCGTGTGGCATCCGGCTGCATAGAATAGACCACCCTCATTTCTTACCGAGGTGTCGTAAAAGGCGACTAAGAGGTATGTTGACGTCAGGCAGGCGGCCGGTCGTAAAATACGTTGCCAAATCATATGACAACATGTTTGTAACATGTTGCGCCTACCCCACTTAGAGTGGGATAAGGGCAGGAGAATGTATGATCAACAAATATACAAAAAAACCATTAAGTTGAAGTATCCCTTCCAAATTCGATTGAAGTAAGTGCTGAATACGTAATGGGAGTAAAATGAGTGGAGTGCTCTTTCTATTCAGTGGTCGTATAAATTAGCGGCGGAGCGTTGCGCCACAATTCCACAAAAACTCCAATCGTAGGGGAAAGTTAGACGATTAAGTCGTGGGGCGCGGCGTGGTCAGGTCTGCGAGTGACAGTTAGTGCTGCCACTTGTTATAATGCGATAAACTTTCGACCCGAGTCAAGGTACCTGATTTAAAGGTAACCACGCTAATTCATGAATCTTTTTTCAGTAAGGTACAAATTTAAGTTTAGGGTAAGTTTAAACATTCTGAGCGACGCAACGTTAAAAGTAAATAGTAAAGTAGCGGCCTGTTACAAGCCACGGCTGGGAATAGCTCTCCTCTCTCCGTTTCTGGAGAAAAAGGTTGGAGCTAAGACCTACCACGCTGCTCCAATGCGGATTAGTAGGTTACACATATCCCTAGATTTCTCTGGAGATATGCAGGTTTCCTCACGATGTTTTCTTCACCGAAAAGCGTGTGATTAATTGCAATTATCAATTAGTCACATGAATTTTAATAGAAAAACTACTGCGTGCCCGGGTTTGAACTCGTGTTCCCCTAGAAAGAGTCGCACGGTCTCACCGCTGGGTTATCACAGCTCTGACGCAACTTTATTAGACGTGAAATTTGATAAACACTAATTGACACAACATTTACTTACGTCGGCAGAAATATGTCTTACTTTAAAACAAGATACATAAACGGCTAAAACTTGTACCAATTCCTCTAAGCTACGTCACTGTGCCGTATTATTTTTGTACTCATCAGCTTCGCCATATTACTTTGAATTTTTGTACTAATCAACTTGTATGAAAAGCAAAATCTTATTCGTAATTTAATTGGTAAGAGAAAATATAGCATCGTGCAACAAACATTTGAAACCCATATGCTTTACTAAAAGTGTTATTCGAAAATGGATAGTAAATTTGTATAATGCTATAAATATGAAAGTCGTTCTTTCAAGTTTGAGCGGTTGTACGGATCAAAGATACGACATCAAAATAGTTAAGGAATAGAGATGAATCAAATAAAAATCAAGGACAGAACAATATTTTCTTATGTAAGTACTTAAATATGTTATTATAATTATATTATCTATAAAATCAAATGCTTCAGTATGTAAAAGAAAATTCTTCCAAGAATTATGTCTTTAATAGATAATTGCATAATCTAATTTGCTGGTTAATAATTATCTTAACTAATATCTTTTTCCAGTTAGCAGTTGCTTGAAAATGAAATATGCCTTTAATAGACAATTGCATAATCTAATTTGCTGGTTAATAATTATCTTAACTAATATCTTTTTCCAGTTAGCATTTGTTTGAAAGCTAAGTTTCATTTTCTAATTGTAGCATCGAATTTATTCTTTGATTTTAAAGAAACGACTACTAAACCTCGTATAAGTTTATATTTACATTAACGTGATGTGATAGAGTATTTTTGTACACATTTTGAGCTCCAATATATAAGAAATTGTATATAAAGGCAGCTGTATAAAAATGGCTAAAGCCGTTTCCGAGAACACTATATTCTTGTTCGTATAATAGTATAGGATTTTGTAGGAAATGTATTGTGCGGGATTCTAAATGTCATACAACTTTTGTTGAAACTGTCTCCTCGTCGCGTGGAGCCGACGATAATCCTATTCCACATTTATTAGTTGTATTATAACGGGAACTTATAATCTCGTATGTCAACAAATTCTAGAAAATGTATTAAATTTTATTGTACATTCTCAAATATGTTATGATAAAAAACTTCTGCTTTTAATTAAATGACTTTTTATATCTGCATAGGTTTTATAAGGAAATAAGCTACCAGATAAGAAGTCCACTTATCTTATCTTATTCTTACCCTTTAAATGTATCTATATTAAGGAATAGACACGGTATTTTCGTATATACTTTTAAATTTTTTAACAGCCGTCGTCAATTATATAGTTCAAACTACTATAAAATATCTAACTGACTTCTTATACTTGTACCGTTACTTACAAACACATGCCAATTTAAATTAAATACTGAACATCATTGCAGTTTCATTTAGGTGCTTGTTTTATTCGGGACGGGCTCATGCGGTTGGTTTAATATCCATCCGATGCCCGCAAATCCGAATGTTAACGCTGACATATGTTGATGTCTATCCACGACAGGAAAGCTTGCGGAATTACCAGTTTCACTATTTAATCCTCGGTGCAGTTGCGGTGCGTTTCATCGACTCATGTGTGCAGATTTTACTCGACTTTCATGAAATCGTGGATAATCCTCGACTAACATTATTGCGAGCGTGTTTTAGCTCCTATATACTAAATCGGGCTAATTGAAATGATTGTTTATTATAATAGATATTTTAGCTGCTCATTCTGACATGCTTTACGTTAAGTCATTTCACGAAATTCATAATTACGAAATCAGTCTTTTTAATCTTTAAAATTATAAGATGCAATTGATATTTTTTAAAACGCTAGTCTAAGGATACAGTTTCAATATTTTTAACGGAATGTTTATTTCGATCAACATTGCATTAACGTGTTCTTTTTTAAATTGATGGTACAAGACCTCTTTTAGAATTGATTTAATGGGGGATAATAACGTCTTATACGTGTATAACTTGTCGACATAAAAAGCATAGATATAAAATCGAATTTAACTGTTAGCGGCAATTACTTGTCATATAAGGCAAAATTTATTTATATTTATAATTTTAAAAAAAAGTCGTTTCCTAGATATTACAAGTTCTGTTGTTTCTAGCTATGGCCACTAGATTGTAAAGGACTATTTAAAAGTTTTCGTAAAAGTGTATATCAGAGTTCGAGTTTGGGTGTAACAAAAATTTTCATCTTTTATATTTTACATCAAGATTTTTAATTTGAGCTATTTGGATAATTATATTTCATATGCCGTGTCGTATCCGGCTGAGTAGAATAGACCACCCTCATGTCTTACCGACGGGTTGTAAAATACGCCTGAGGTAAGTTGACGTGAGGGAGGCGGCCGTAAAGTATGTAGCCAAATCATGAGACATGTTTGCAACTTGTTGTGCCGACCCCACTTAAAGTGGGATAAGGGCAGGAAGATGATGATGTATTTTACATCTAACATTTTTGAATTTCCAAACAATAAAGGAATATATATATATAAAATTAACTTCTGTTGTGTTATGTTGATATCATAATTTTGTACTTAATAACAAAGTTGTGGTTTCTATGTTGATAAATTAGGTTTCACAAAGTTTTGTAGTAAATAAAACGAAGCTTAAAAGGTTAGTCAACGATAATCGCGAGCTAAAACGTTTTAAACTGTTGCAACTTTTATAGAAAAGACTTTAAAAGTGCTGTCGCGGCTGACCGCCAATAGCCGCGCCAAGTCGGAAACATTAAGGTTCCTTGGACGGCCGTATTTTCAGACGGGTGCTGAATTTTCACGAAGGCCGGAGCACCCGACACGCCTTTGCACTTAAACACTGAGGATAAAGTGAAGTTGTGTACTACCTTGTCTCATAAGTAATACGTTCTCACATATTACTGAACGTCGTAAAATCTAACCGTTGCATGTATTGATTTGACTGGTCCGTTGGCGCAGTGGGTAGTAGTGACCCTGCCTTCAGCTCCGCGGGACGCGAGTTAGATTCCCGCCGAGGGCCAACATTTTCTATGAACAATTTGTTGGTTCTTCCAGCCTGGGTGTATATTTGTATTTACGTATGTATTTATAATTATATATGTAGTATATCTACGAGTTGTACGTGTAGTTGTATATTCATATGTACAAAAATAAATAACTAAAAATATATTGTGAAGCCAATGTATACCTGTTTCCTTGAACTTCTCTCGCAGGGAATTGCGCGAATTTCAATTGTAAATGCCACGTATGTCCGCGCATCTACCCAATAACTATATTCCGTAAGACATACTGTTATGTTATGTCATCGTTCCAGTCAGTCATTTGAAGAACATCTGCCCTTACAAACCCAAAATGGATATATGTAATCTCGTATAAAATACAATGCTTTAGGTTACAGAATAGATAAAAAATATATAAAACAAAAAGATCACGTTTGTGAAGCTTCGATAAAATGACACCTAAAAGCATCTTCAATGTCCAGCAAACGTACCGTGAAATCGAAACTGTTTGGGGTCTGGTCGAACTATTACATCTTTGCATCACTTTTTCAATTTATTTGATTACATTTAAAGTTTTTTTTTAACCTATATGAAATTGAATTATCTCTGCCGTGTGGTATCCGGCTAGTAGAATAGACCACCTTCATTTCTTACCGAGGTGTCGTAAAAGGCAACTAAGCCAAGTCGACCCGCCGTGTGGTATTCGGCTGAGTAGAATAGACCACCCTCATATCTTACCGAGGGGTCGTAAAATATGACTAAGGTAAGTTGACGTCAGGCAGGTGGCCGGTCGTAAAATTCGTAGTCAAATCATGTGAAAACATGTTGTGCCGACCGCACTTAGAATGGGATAAGGGCACGAGGATGATGATAAAATAGAATTATCTAAATAGCTCAAAGTACAAAAACTTGCACATGTTTATATGTATATTATTCAAGAACAGTTGTTACTTGTCGAATATAATTATTCAGTTATCGTAAAAAAATAAGCAATAGAATATTTCTGTTATATAGGGACCAGTATTTAAGTCCAATTGCCCTAAAAATTCGCTGAAACACTTTTCATATTCCCTAAAGCGAATTGCAGTCGTGATGAAATGAAATTTCATAAACAAAGATATTGTAACAGTTTCTCGCCTCAGCAATTACGTGGTGATATTAAAACTTAATTAAAATTTGTTTATCACGGCTCGAAAGCGATTAAAACTTTAAACGAAGCTGCGCTGATGTAGATCGCCTTCGCGAAACAAGATTATTTACGTAAATAATACCTAAGCCCTTTTCTGTTTTAAAATATTTTAATGAATTAGGTTATGGTGCAATTATCGCAAAATTTGATGAATTAATTTGTTTATCGCATTTTTATGTTTTTATTTTCTCATGTTCATATTATAAATCTGTAAATACGTTATTATGCAGTGTAGAATTCTGCAAAGTGATACTTCTATAAAGTATTCGTCTGTTATCATTATATTCAAATTCAAATTCAAAATATGATTTATTCAAGCTAACTTGTAAACAAGTGCTTTTGCATCGTCAACATCTACTGCTGGTTCGAAAATCTGTTCCTACTAAGAAGAACCAGCACGAAAGTCGGCGGTTTCTCTTTTCAAAGAATAATTCTTAGTACTTGTTACATATAGTTGTTAATGTCTTGTACAGGGTAGAAGAGTACGAGAGTACGAGAGTACGCATTCGTATGGTCTAAGTAATCCTAAATAGTATAGTAGGCTTTCTGTATTAGCCTTTTTTAGCAGTTTTTTTAAACTGCTGTAATGGTAAAGTTAAAGTAGATTGTGGGATTTTATTATAGAATCTTATACCCAAACCCACAAACGACTTATAAACTTTAGCAAGGCGCAAAGCAGAAACCGCAAGCTTATGTCGGTTCCTACTTTGTCTATTATATATATCGCCAATCGTTTTATTATCATGTATATTCTTATGTACAAAAATTAAATTGCTAAAAATATAATTTCATTTATGTGGATTTGGGGCGGTTTCGCAACCAAGAAACTAGCCCACAAGAAGTCTTAATTGGTGTAAACTTAAAAGCCCTGCTCACTTCTCTTCGCTTCATTTGTATAGTAATTTACGGCCAAAACAAATGAGTACGTCACCAGGGACGCATTCTGAGGGCAGTACTTATTTGTACTTTAACTTGTTTCTCCAAGTTATGTTGAAATTTATGTTAGGGCTCGGAAATCGGAAGTCGTGACGTGAAATACGTTTGTGAAACTAATAGCATTCTAAGTAACTTCGATACAATGTCTGGGTTGGAATTAATCTCTGCTACGGTAAAACTTAATAGTGACTGAGCGGCTATTTTGCAAAATATTATGCATTTATTAGCTGTGGAAGAATACAAAGAGGAAAGCAAATTTTGTTTGTTGCGATTATTCAATCTTTTTCTGTCATCTTTGAAAAATTACTAAAAAAATTATTTAAGAGAATCCCTTCCTCAATAGAAGAATGACAAAAAAATATTTTGAAATATATCGGAATGTGCTATGCTATGTAAGATGTTATAAATTATATTTACTCAAACCATAATTTTAACGATATCATTTGGGATTATCATTATCATATTAAAGTATGAATTCAAAAGAAAAACAGTGATCAGTAACGGCATGTACATTGTAACTGTTTTCGATAGTGTCAAAGGTTAGTTATACTTCTTGTAAAAGCCGATATAAAATGGTAGTAACAAGCAAAATGTTACGCACGTTTTATACAACGTGATGTTTCTGTGTAAGTAAATATTTGAACTTGCCCTGTACAACTTGACTCGACACTGATTCAAAGTTTGAGCGACGCCGCCTCAGGGCTCATCCTCATTTCGGTGTAACTTGATTGTTTGTTATTATAAAGTTACCTAAAAGCTTGAGTTGACGGGAACAATGTAAAAATACAACATCATCGGTGAGTAACAATATTTACTAACAACTAGGTTATAAAATAACTACTAATAAAAAACTTTAGTACACAAACACAAAAAGTAATTAATTATTTTGCATCATTTATACTCCAGAAGTAGACAAGACTATGCGGAATTCGATAGTACAAAAGTAATGAAAGAATTATTGTGCTATGATCCACGTTTGTATGTATCCGCATATCCAGCATCTGCAAACGCGGATTATACTTAAATATATCTTCGGTTACTTTTGAAATATTTTGTTTTTTATATAAATATTAGTCCACGATTAGAGAAAATCTATGATATACTTTAAGTAGATGGTGAAGAATGAAAGACAAAAGATTTCCCTTCTTACATTCTTCATATTCTACTAATATTAATAATAAATATGCTTTAAAAAGATGCTTTGTTTAGGTATAAAACATATACAAGCAAAATGAGGAAGAAATTTTTTTTTATCTCATTATAAACTTTAGATATAATTGTAATGTATCAAATTTAATAAAACTCCTTATTTACACGACAATATTATTTAATTTTCAACATCAGTTTATGTGATGAGGTCAAATTGTTTTAATAACTAAATTTTTTAATTATTTACAAGCAAAATATTGATACTATAATTTTATATTTGATTTTATAAGCGTATAAAATCACTATTATAATAGAATTAAGAAACGTGTGCCGCGTTTTCATAAGTTGCTTATAGACTTTTACACATTATGCTATGATGCACTCTCAAATTAACTACAAACTTTCGGTGTATCGGGATTATGAAAGTGTTAATTAAATGTTAATGAATTGAAAGACCATATGCTTTAGGTGATGAGAGATAGAAGACGGAAAACATAATGAACGAAAGCAGTTATGTATACAAGTTATAAATTTTGTGGCTGACAGAAGAAATCAGATTATACTTTAACTCAGCTTAATCTTTCTATTTTACTTATAGCAATATGATAAATTATAATTAGGAACACGTAATATTCGTTTAATATTTAGTAAACGTTTTCAAACAAATGATTTTGACTGATGAGCAAACTGACGCACAATGTTTAGTCAACATTTAATTCATACACGTCATGAGCACAATACTTAAATATATTTAAGGAATTTTCATTGCTGTAATGAAAAGGAGAACTTTAAAATATTTTCATTGTTTTAGTTTGCATTGTTTTGTCATGATGAGGGTGTGACTGTTCGAAAATTCAAAAACTCATTTCGTCAGTTTCATTCACGCGCATCGTTTAATACCTATCATTTGAGAATGATCTCTGAAAATTGTTGAGCTCATTAGTGGGCATACATATATTCGGGCGACGAAATACTTGATTGACACAACGGAAATGATTGTGGTCGATGTTCGTGTTATTACAAAAAGGGAATAATATTTGATATTACACTCTTTAAAATATTAAAGCTGCTATCTAATATCTGAAGGAAAAATACATTACTACGTCAAACATTAATAACTAAGTATATATTTGTGTTGCTATATCTGTGCATAGACGTGTGTCTCTATGTGTGTTCAATTCGTTCAAGACTCAGTGCAAATGTACTTTATAACCACCATAAACCATACGTATATATTTTATTGTGGTTGAAAAGTTATGATAACACATGTATTACATACGCATCTTAATTAAGTTCTACGTTATTAGATTAAAATATTTAATAGAGTTCTATTTCATTAATGTTACAATCTATAGTCACTTTACCAGAGTTAATCCCCTTTGAAAATGTTGCAAGCGTAGATAAACTTAGACAATTGTTGAATCCGGTATACAGAACAGACGACTGTTTGTAAATTATCTTCAAATTTAGTATTCCATGTTCAAAAAAAGATTACGAGTACATAATTTTATATTGTATATTCCAGTTCAACTTGAGCTCTAGTTTTGCATTGAACATGTAAGATATCCTTTCATATGGCAAAATATTTACATATTTGACTAGGTATTTGTACTTATCACCACTTGTGAAATGTATAAACCCTTTAAACTATTTAAAAACTGTGAATGAATATATAACAATGGTTGTACTTATTTATTCATACATTGAATACAGGAACCCTCTATATTTGTTTGAAACATTTATGGTTCCAAATAAATAAAATATGAAAATACTTTTCAGAGAACAATCGGCGTAGCTACAAAATTGCCCTCGATGCCTCTTAAACGTTAAAATGAACATAAAACAATGCTGAAAATATACTAACGTACGGATTAGCAATTCACGGCTCCTTTTTTTCAGAGACCCGAAAATTCCAGGAAACAATTTCCTAGAGATGATACCGTCGGGTAAAATAAACCGTAACAGAAAGCGAGAAACCCGTAAATGTGATTCGGGGAAAATTAACTCAATAGGCTTTGTTTTATAGCTCGGAACAAATGAAATGCATGATGTGTGGTCCATTTAATTCAAGATAAACAAAAAATAATATTCATAGAATAGATGCTACAGTTAGAAATTAAACTTCTCTAAAAAAAAATTACACACACACACAAACACGCTATAATTTAAAAGCTATTTAGGACATTGTTTATATTAAATTACCTTATAAATTTACTTACCTTTATAATAATTAATTTACTTACCTTTGTCATGGAAGAGCGAGACCTTTTGATACAAGTATTTTTAATGCTTACTAGAAGGTTTCAATTTATATTTATTTTAATGAATTATGGAAATAAAATAAATATTTTTGTATTTTCTATTAAAACTATTTAATGAAATTTTATTATTAATACCAGCCATTGAAGCTTTAACAGACATATTTCAGTATAACATTGTTAAATACAAATGTCAAATGATTTTAGAAATGGCGATCCGACTTCTAGCTATTTAAATTTGGTTTTTGTGCCTAAACACAAGCAAATCAAATGTCACTAAAAATTTGAAATATATAATGTATAAATAAAAAATTACATGCTTAGTAGGGCACAAAGACTTGAATTCAAGCTTTAATTTCAGCTGATTCAGCATAAACATATGAAGCTGATTTTAAATGATTAACTTTTTAAGACGATAAGATATTTTCTTAAACTGTACGAGTAAATGTATTTGTATCGTGCTTGTGTGTTGGATTTCGATACTTTTACTAAATAAAGACATCTCTTACTTTGATCTTCTTACGTTCCAGGGCTGTAAATTACTTTTAACTATTAAATTACCCTTGTTTAGGAAATATCTCGTGTTACTGCAGCCTCAAGATTATTATAAATGTTTTGTCGTCCAGTTTTACTAGTGGATTTATTTATAATAAAAATGTACAAGTTATATCTATCTTAAACTACTTACAGGCTACTTCTTTAGTTTTAATTGTAATTTTTAATTTGTAAAGAAAAACTTTTTTATTTTATTATAGCTTATTAGTAAATTTTGATTACTTTCATTAAGTTTTTGGTTAATTATCTTATAAATTTGCTTTTTTACGAGTATTATCTCTGCTTATTTATACCTGTAATGTACTTAGATTCGAACTTTATTTCATAATGCTTATTGGACAAAATTGTATGTTAGTTGTAGACTTAATAAATAAAAAACAAAAAAAGAAGCTGAAAAGTTATGTAATTATAAAATGTTGAACAAAATCAAAACGACGCGAAATGAGATATACAGTGAGGCGAGCATCAACACTTATTAAAAGTGTATTAACTCGTTTAAAGTACGATTGAACTTTTGCCTCAGACTTAGCAGCGAAGTGAGAAGCAAGGAAACTTTGAAATATCTTAGGCTATTAACTCATCAGCGAATTATCGTTAAAGTTATTTAAGATTAATTAATAAATTCGAAATGAAATTGGAACAATTTTTTGCACATATCTCAATATTATAGATGATAATTAATAACCATCATTGTCTTACTAATAATAAGCACTTTCGGTGCTTTATGCCAAGTGAGAAAAGCATTCGCACACTATGTTAAGCTATGGGTAAGGAACTCAAATTCAAATAAGTCTTTATTCAAATTGGCCTATTACAAGCACTTTTGAATCGTCAAATTAAAATTAAATTGAAATTTTTAAAAATAAATATTACAATTTTGTATTTACTATTGTTAACAAACATAGATTACAATATCATCTAGTGCTCCTAGCACTCCTGTCCTTAATCATGCGTATAACGGAGAACTGCATAACGAAGCCATCTCCGTATTTTATGAGGTGCTTAAAAAAAACTAGGTCATTTTATACTAAGCTTGCGAGACATATGTCGGAATCGGAATTAAGTAGCATATATCAACAAATGTTGATAAGTTGTTAAGTTGTTAATTGTAATAGGCGAAGTAGGGTTCTCAAGTGGGAATACATATTATAAAACAACGTCCTCAAAAGCGGTCTTTTTTTTTTTTTTTTTTTTTATGTCAGGAAAACCCGTTATGGGTCATTACCGCCCGACGGGGACGAGCGGTGGCTATGTCGGACTCGCACCGACTAAAAACCTGACAGTGCTCCTCCACGCTGCTAGTGGCGGGGATAGGGTATCGTTGGACATATTACCCCCATCCCCTCCAGCAGCAGCTCTGTACCCCGGAGAGCGCCACCTCCGGGTCGGGGCCTCTCTAAGCAGTGGCCCCTCCCTCCGCTAATCGATGCATCGGGAGCACCAGATGCATCGACCGCCTCGGGGACCTAACTCCAGCGAGCGTCCGATTAACCCCGTTCGGAACGCTCGGAGGTCCCCGTTAGGGCGGCATGCGACGGACTTCGGCGAGTCGCCTGCGCCCCGCTCGCCTGCGGCGGATCGGATCCAAAGACTCGACTTCCCGGATCCGTCCCGCCGCCTCCTTCCGCAAGATAACATCCTCGCAGAAGGAGGCCATCGCAGCCCACGATGCCTCCCTGTCCACCATGGCACGAACCACGGTGGGCAGGGAGAGATCGTGCCCCACCTCTGCCACGAGCTTCGCCCGCTGAACCGCCCAAGCAGGGCAGTCCGCGAGGGTGTGCAGCGCCGTATCAGACTCAGCGCCGCACTCGTGGCACACACCAGATGCTTCGCACTGGGCCACCCTCCACAGATACCCCCCGAAACAACCATGTCCGGAAAGTACCTGTGTCAGGCGGAAGGTGAGGACCCCATGCCTCCTGGCGACCCAGCCCTGGAGAATGGGCTGGATGGCTGAAGTTGTCCAGAATCCTGCGCTGGGCGATTCCAGCCGCCGCCTCCATTGGCGGAGGAGCTCCAACTGAGCTGCTCTCCGCCAATCTACCTCTACCACCGCAGAGTTTCCCCCCGATGTACGGGCTTCAACTTTGTGGCGGTAGGCCTGAGCAAGCACCTTGGCCTCTAGATTCCACGGAGGAGATCCGGCCAAGGCGCAGGCCGCCTCGCCAGAGATGGTCCGGTAGCCCCGCACTAGCCTGATCGCCACAATCCTCTGCGCCCCGCGCAACAGGGGCAGGGACTTGGCGGTCAGCCGCTCCGCCCATATGGGAGCGCCGTACAGGGCCATTGATCGGACCACTCCGGCATAAAGGCGCCGGCAGCCTGCATTTGGCCCTCCCACATTCGGGAGGAGCCTGCTCAGTGCTCCGGCGGTCGCCTTTAATCTCGGGGCGAGCCGCCGGAAGTGGGCCTCGAACGTCCATCGGCTGTCGAGAATTAATCCCAGGTACCGTAAATTACCTGAGATTCCAACGGACGTCCCGCCCACCATCAACCGGGAGCCCACTGGGGGCGCCATCCGAGGCCTGTGGAAACAAATGGCCTCGGATTTCTCCAAGGCCACCCCCAGACCCAACCGACGAATCCGGGCCACGACATGAGCTGTGGCCGCGGTCGCCAGTATACGGGCCTCCCGATGGGTGCTCGCGCGGGCAGTCACGAGAGTGTCGTCTGCATAACAAAACAGACGCACTCCCGGGAGCATGTCACCACGCAGCACCCAGTCGTAGCCGATGTTCCACAGGAGGGGTCCTAAGACTGACCCCTGTGGAACACCGCACGACATCCTCCGCTCTTTCCACCTACCCCCAGCCGTCGGGTATCCGACAGCGCGGTCAGCCAAATAATCGCCGACAACACGCTGCAGATACAAGGGGATACGGTGGAAACGCAGGGCCTCTCTGATCACATTCCAAGGCAAGGTGTTGAACGCATTGGCGATGTCTAATGACACCGCCAACACCACCTCGCGTTTGGCCGTCGCCTCCTCCACCAGGACTCTCACACCCTCAATACAGTCGAGAGTGGATTTGCCCCGGCGGAATCCGCACTGGAGGCGACTGAGATCAGGCCCCACCTCCTGCCTCAAAAGCTGTCTGCCGTGATCGACCAAAATAAATATTTGTGACACACTGATTTTCACCCGGGGAAAACCCTCGGCACAGCTAGTTTTCTATAAAAGCAGAGGTTACAATGTTAAAGTCAGTCGCGTTTCAAACCTCGATTTGCACAACTATTAGATTGTTTTATCTAGGTCGAGGTTAGTGTTGATATTATTTAGACTCCCTACAGTCTCACAGTTTTTTAATGTAAATGAAGGCTAACTCATTGTCTACTTTATACTGTTGCTGTTTTTATTAGTTATATTTACTTTTTATAAAAGCAATTGTTTTGTCTATAGACCATATAGACCACCCTCATTTCTTACCGAGGTGTCGTAAAAGGCGACTAAGGTAAGTTGACCCACTGTGTGGTATCCGGTTGAGTAAAAGAGACCACCCTGTTTCTTACCAAGGGGTCGTAAAATATGACTTAGGTAAGTTGACGTCAGGCAGGCGGCCGGTCGTAAAACACGTAGGCAAATCTTTTTTAGGCAAAAATTTAACATGTTGTGCCGACCCCACTTAGAGTGGGATAAGGGCAGGAGGATGATGAAAAGCAATTGTTTTGTCTAAGCTCCTCATAGTTTAGGTGTTATTATCCTTAAGGAACATTGTTTTTCTTGACTGGTGTATTCTTTGATCTAAGAAATGCATGTATATGTATGTTTATCTTATTACAAATAAATAAATAAATAAAAATACAGTCTCACAGACGTGTATTCAAGTATTACATGTGTGTTATTGTAATATGATGGTCGAATAGATCTGTTCCCACCCATAATAAGTGTTCTGAGCCTTTTATCGTGTCATACGTATAAAAGATATAGCTAAATTTTTTATGCACACAGACACACACAACGCGACATCTTTTTACGTTTGGTCGCTACTGAAATTCAGCGCGGCAATGCCCCAATTCTGCCGAATGACGATATTTTTTATTCTTTTTGGAGTGTCACATATCTGCATACATACTAGGTTTCTTTTGAAAAGGAAAAAATAGTAACGTCAATACTAAACTATTGGTTTCGCATCGTATTACTCTGATAATAAAGTATTAATAATAACGGTGAGGTTACATTAAGCAGCGATCCCCTGAAGATGCTTCGGTTACGGGGCGAGTTTATTGTTGAGATTGTGATAGGGAATGTGTGCAGTGCTTGTGTCCAATAACACACAAAGTGTTATTGGTGCTGGGTAGTGCATGATTTTTTGCGAAGTCTGCACGTATCAGGTATGAGTACTGACAGTACACTCTTCATTTAACATAACATATATTTTCTTTTATCACGGATTACAGCAAAATAATATTTTCATTACATTTTTTAGCGAGTTGCGTTGCGAATCTCACTTAATTGTGCCAAAATTTTACTTTCATAGTTATCGAAATTGAGCCTTAATGTTGTTGTTTGTCTTTTTTTTATGTTGTCACTATTCTCTAGTGTTTATTTTGAGGTTTATAATTGAGACTTTGTAACTAAGAACGATGTGTTATTCTATAATTGGTACTACATACTTAATTTAAAACTATATGGAATATATATGTTGAATGATTTATCGTGTAATGCTGTTGAAGATCCGAATAAATAAATATCATTTATATCATTTTATTATCGGTAATTAAAAAATGAAATAAAATCTTTATTAAATGAATAACGTGTAAGCAAATCAATAGAATTTTGCAAAATACATGTTTCATTTTAATTTCGTGTGTTCTTAGTTATTTACGCTTGACATATAGTTTATCTTAGCGATGTTTAAATTCCAAGATATTTTTCCTGTACGTATTTCTAGCGCTAAGAAACATAATATATCTTTGGTCAAACAAATTGCGGTCGGGCGTTAGTTTGATTGGAGGTTATTTGTTGCCTTTACAATGAACATTAGTGGGAGGTTGTGCGTTCACCACCAAACCGTATATAGTTTTATTTATGTACACTTAAGTACGATTGTATACAAAGCTTGTTACTTTGAAATAAGGTTCATTTTTAAATGTTTTAGCTCACTCATGGTACCTGAACACCGCATTCGCTTAATGAATAGTAATGTTGGAAGATATAGAGTGATTTGAACAAACAACAACATATAAGTACAGTTTTTTTTTGCTAATAATGTTTGAAGTTCTTCTTGTTCTTCTTTGTTAACGATGGACGTCCACGGGATTTCCATGTCACACGATTTTCTGCCATAGAATCTAACGGCTCCCCGCTACCTTTTTGAGCTCGTCAGTCAATCTCGTAGGGGTATACCGATCTGCGTTTTCCGGATCTTTGAACTCTTAGAAGAAAATCTTCTTCTTCTTCGTCAACCGATGGACGTCCACTGCTGGACATAGGCCTCTTCATGGGATCGCCACACCACACGATCTTGCCCCGCCTGGAACCAGTGACTCCCTGCGACCTTTTTGAGGTCCTTTAAGAAAATCTGCACTATAATAAATTATAATTAGGCTTTTGTTGTTATATATATTCATACTAGAAATAATAATTTTGTTTTATAGCTTGTTCTTAATCTTTTTATTTTATTTTTGATTTTATCTATTACATTTCGTTACATTCTTGTTTAGTAATATTCTGGACCTGTTTTATTTTGCTCTATCTTTATCTTTATGTTATCAATTGATTACTTTTAATTTTTATAGTTAGTCATTATTTGCTGACATAATTACAATCTAATCTAAATTATTTGTAATTATATAAGTATTTTGACTACATTTTATTTTTAATTCTTTGACATATATATGATATAAAAATGTACTTTGGTTATTTTAACCGAAAATTATACTTTCTGTACTAGAAATATTTCTATACTATAATTCGCTTTGAGCGTTAAAATATTTTTAATCACAAATATTGAATGCTGTGCATGCCTTTAAGCGACGTGTTTACGCATGATGTAACTATACAATTATTGCAACTGTGTTCATGTCGTTCATGGTGTGTTTTATATATAAATAGCTAACTTTGGTCAGAGAGGTGTATTCCCTAATAGTAGAACGACATCATACAAAACTATATCAGTAGTGTAAGGTGTCAATGTTTTGCAAATCATTTATCCCAACTGCACCTTTGTCACACTGAATATACATATATCAGAAATGTGACTTAAAGTGAAACAATCTATTACTAAATAATCGATTTTCCCTCTTATAAGTTAAGTCGATTAGAAAAAAATAAATCATTTTTACAACTATTCCGAAGGTTATTTTGTCTTTTATATATAAAATATAATTAAATAATTGACTAGATATTAACAATTAATTAAGGGTTATTAAGGAGGATTGGTAAGAATATAAAAACCACAGAGGTGGTTTTTGTAAAATTCGATTAAAATGACATTGATTACATCCAACAACGCATATCTTAGCCAAAAAAAGGAGAATAAAAGGAAAATATATTTTTTATTTAGAAAATCGATTTTCAAAATCGATGACAAGAATAAAATAATCGATTAATATTAAATCAATTATTTCTTTACATCTCTAATATACATATGTATATGTATATCATTTTTTTATATTTGAGACACAAACAGAAACCTTTTATCAAAAAAAATTAATGCGCTTTTCTCTTTCCACGCACTTATCCATTCAGAATAATTTATTACGAAGAGGATTTTAAAAACACGTGTCGGGCAAGCTTCGCCGCGACTTAAGCGAGTAAGCCTTAAAGAATGTGTGAGAATTATTCCATATGATATTACTATGGATTTATGGCTCAGTGTAATATATCTTTGGCACAACTTTATTTTTTTTTTTTTACTTAACTTTATTTTTTGGATTTCATAAGAAATCCAGAAGTTGTATTTACTTTTTTATTGAATGATATACGGTTTATGGTGAATAATCTTAATACCCAAAATGTATTTATCTAGCTCCTTCTTCTTCAGCGTTCCCTCACTGCTGAGGATCGTGTCCCCATTTTACATTGGCTTCTAACTGCCATTGGTTACGCTTGGCTATAAATTTATTATAACGGTGATGGGTTTGGTCTTTTTTTTAAGTTTGAATATTCGCGATTTATGTGCTCTTCAACGATTATATTCTGATCTTTAGCTGTAAGATTGGACATGTAGATAATATTTTAGTAAGCTACCTTATTACATTCGTTGTATACGACTGTCGACGAGTGACGAGACAACAAGTTTTTAAGATCTATCCAAAATTCCGTTTAAGCATAAATTTAAATATATGTTATTGTAAAAATACATAAGTAGAATTGATAGTTGCTAAGTGGAATACAATACAAAGAATAATAAAAAAATATTATGTCTTTTTAAGCAAACTTCTAAAAATCTATAAGTGTTCTCAAGTTTGCCAATGCAACAAAATTGTACTAGAATAACATGGAACAATAAAATTACATAATTCATTCGTACTTAATACTATAAGTCAATTGGAAGAACTTATTATTAATTTGTTTTTAGAAATATTTCCATACTGGTAGTCGTAATGTCATTGAAGCTTTGAAGTACCTTTAATAATGTAATATTATTTTTTCAGTTTTGGTACAGATTTTTGCATTTATAAAATTAATATGTATTCGTCCCAAATATAGAATTTTAAAATTAGTGGAATCGAACTAACAACAAGACAACACCTATGTTCAAGTCTACGTCCGACGTCGCACATAAATCCCGTATACTGCCCTCTGCGGTACTCGACTAACTACGACCATTTATTTACGCCAGCTCTGATTACCTACGGCAAATATACGTGGCGATAATACTGAATTATAAGCTTGTGCTAGTATGTAATCGTTAGTATATATACCTAATATATTACAATGAAATCTCAGACAAATGAAACAATAAGCATGCTAGTTAAAAATTTTCGTATTAAAGTTGTGTACAATATGTATAGATTTTTGTTGGACACATAGTGTGGAGAACCGATGGGCGATGGGATCTTAAGGTGGTCTTATTTAAGGAGACAAAATAGAGGCTAAAATTTTATATTTAAAAAGTTCTAAAATTTTAAATTTAAACTAGCAATCTGTGTAGTGATTTCTATGTCACACTATTCAAAACATGAACGAGCAATTTCGAAGTTTAAAATAAAGTAATTTAAATTCATACTAATATTATATATAAGAAAATCTGACTTTTAGCCTGGTACGTATTATAATAAAACGCAATATTCAATAAAACTGAAAAACTTATCGACCGAAGAGCAACAGTTGTCACCCGTGTCTGATCCCATTGAGATCTTATAGCAATTTCCTTTCACGCCAACCGATACGATACCATCAAACGAATGTATCGATCTATTACTACCGACACTTATTGCTGTATTTAGATTTCGGAAACTAAAAACCAATGCACGTTATAAAATTTATCATTTTAAATATCAGAAAATTAGTAAACGTAGAATTGGATTATTTTGCTAATTTAATTTAATAATTAATCAATAATGAAATCTTTATCGTCACCAAAAATAATAATTAATGTTATTAATTGTTTAATGAATAGTTTATAAATAATTTAATGCAGTCAGTATGAATAGAGATTTATTTATAGTTAAGCACTTATCAAATTCAACTTCAAATTCAAAATATTCTTTAATCAAGTAAACTTGTAAACAAGTGCTTTTGACTCGTCAAGCTGTTCCGACCGAGAAGATCCAGCAAGAAACTCGGCGGTTGCTCTTTTCAAAGATTAATTCTTATTACTAGTTACATATAGTTATTAATATCTCGTGTAGGGTCGAAGAGTAGTCTAAGTAATCCTCAATAGTATAGTAGGCTCTCTGAATAGCCTTTTTTTATTGTATTTTTAAACTGCTGTAACGGTAAAGTTATAGTGAAAAATTTTAAAATTTTTGTGTTGTTAAATATTTACCTAATTTATAACATTATAGCTTGGTATAACATTGTAATTAACGAAATAAGCACAGTTTACCAGGGTAAGTTTGTTGTCAGTTTTGGCATTTATGGACATTTAAGTCATTGGAGTTCTGATAGGCTTCTGCGTCAATCTTTTCCACCATCGAAATAGCTGCTGGTACAATATTTTTGAGTCAAGCGATAATATAGGATGATGGCAAGATACTAGCTTTAACGAAGGTTATTAAATTTATTATACTGTAACGAGTGTGAGTTTTATAGCGAAGTTTGACATGCATTATTACGCTATCGCTACGGTACGACTTGTACCACTTACATATCAAAGAAACAGTGTTAACACTTGAAGCTGCTTCGGAATCTCTAAACTAGCTATTTACTATATCCGCCAAGTATCGCAATTTTATATCTTATATACTAATATATTTTTTAGCTGTATATCGGTAATAGATATAATGAATAATCAGGTAATAGCGAGTCTTAAATTATAAATGCAAAAAACCTATTGGATTTGTTAAGTAACTTCTTCAGGTGACGAGGGCGCTGATATTCGATCGATTAGATGATATTAGATCAGAAATACCTTCATCTTACAGTAAAAGGTCTAGTACAATTTGTTACCTTAACCGCGAAGTCCTCGAAAAGGCAAAAATAGATGAAAAACTCAAAGAGGGTCGTTTAGGTACTTGTGTCGTATAAATAATTGAAAAATATATACAATTGAAAAGTTTAGTTATTAAAATCATAGTCAAACACTTTGATTTATTTCTATGAATAAAGAAAACGATTTAAAACGTTAGATCATAGTGAACCTTTATAAAGATTGCGGGGTCATGTATAATGAATACGAGTATGTGCGCTATCTATCAGAATTAGAAGACCCTCTCCAGTCTGTCACCATATGATCGATGTGCGGAAATGAACGTGATATTTTTCTTATAGCATGTGATCGCCGAATCGACACTTTATCACACCGTGTCATGACGTTGAAGATGTAATTGTGACAATGACAAGTACGATGTATTTAACAAAAACTACATGAACGTTAAGCTATATTGTGTGTTATAGCCCAGTTAGATGGTAGTACTACCAGTGCGACTCTATAGTTATGAACATGGGCTCATAACTAGGCAGTCATCATTCAGTGTTTCTATTAAAACTTTATGTCTTATTGATAATTGCACTTTATCGCACGCTTTTAGTGAAGGAAAACATTATGAGGAAACCTGCACATCTCTAGAGAATTCTATAATTTATATGTGAAACCGACCAATCCCGATTGGAGCAGCGTGGTAGGTCTTAGCTCCAATCCTTCTTTCCTAAAAACGGAGAGGAGGGCTATGCCCAATAGTGAGATAGTAAGAGGTCGTTATATTACTTTGCTTTTACATGAACATTTGTTTCTTATGCTTTCGGTGTTATAGATAAAAACTTTATTGTAGAAACACATACAAATATAAAAATACATTAAAATTTGATGTTTATTTCTATAATTATAGAAAAAAAATTGAGTTAAGGTACACTTTATATAGGTATGGAGAAACCCTTATATTGAAATCATAAATCGGGATTTCCGTCATATTTTCGAAAAATATCCATGGTTCTTAATCAGATTATCATCGGAATATCCAGGGTTACTTTTGACAATATATTTTAGTATTAATCTTGAATCTAATGTTTTAATATTGATGCTGTGGATACGATATTATTTACTATCCTCTCATCTTTGGCTGTTGTTCAAGTGGCTCTTGTCGAGTATTAATGCATCGGTATTATGTTTGCTGAAGGCTTAGCTGCTCGTGTCAATTGTAATCTGAAACTACTGGCAATATTAGTTAGGTCTATTAATTAAATGTAATCTCGCATTAAGAGCCGTGATTACTAAATTAATTCAATGTTAAAAAAGGGTAAATGTTAATAAAATAAAATAAAATTAATTCAATGTTAATTTAATTTTGCAGACTAGAATTGAATGATTCGTTAAAATAAATAAAACAATCTGAACACATAATAGTTTCCACACTTTTATTGGATAAATTTCAGTTTTGAGGTTTATAGTTTGTAATCCTTAACCGGAGTCAAATCCGGGTAATCACGAGGATTGTTTGAACAAAGAGAACAAAGTCCCTAATTAACATATACACTTCAACATACCATTTTTGAAAACGACAATATCTTGTAAAACCTATATTTCATGATCATCTTTGTAGACCTAAGCTTAGTACCCCTCTCTCCAATGATATAAATTGGATCAGTTGTAGTATATATAATATATACAGGACGGTGATTGTTGATTAACGAGTAGCAAGGCGAAAAATTCTCGTATATGTGACTCAAGTCGGTAATTAGATAGGTAAGCAAAATTTGGAGTTGCTAATTAATAATTAATTAAATATTAATTTTCTTAATTGGTTATTGTAGCAGTGTAGTGGATGTAAACTTTGTAGCTTTCCTCCTCTATATAACGAAGGGGTTATTTTCCAAGCATTGAACACTAAAGTGCTGTAACTTTACTTCAATCACAAGTTTACCAAATTATTTTGATTAACTATTTATATTTATCAGCTGGTCATGTAAACTCTTACCTTGGGCAAAAAAAATATTTTAAAACACTATATTAATCATATTGACTTTGGATATTTTTGCAATTCCAGCGTCGGTGTGTGAACAATCAATCGCGTACCGCCCTCAATCACTTGCGGTAGTCTGGAAAAAATCCATACATGCGCATGTGGTCAGAAACAAACTGTATTTATACAAGATACACGCGACTGCGTTCGCGTCAACTTATATGTTAAATTCCACTTAATTATGTCCTGCGTATATTTTCCTGTTTCCGGAAAAAAACGGGACTTCCCCTATACATTCCGGTATCCAATTGTACCAAATTTAATTAATCTGAAACTCCAGGTCTGAAAGAGAGAGATAAGAGATAACCCAAGTTCGAAATTAATTAATTTAGCCTGTGTGTATATTATACATACATCTGCACAACATAGACCACTTTTTTTAACTTAGACTTATGAATTATCTGTGCATACGCAGAATGATAATCTTCACGACCATGTAATCTGTAAGAATGAGGACTCTGTGAGTTTCTAAACTTATTTGTTTAATCGATATTAACTAATTGCCCTAATACAATCCATGTATGTACATAGAACATGAAACTTTGTTCTTCGTTTGGGGCGAAGTCATCATGAGCTTTAAGGCTAAACGAAATATTGTGATGAAATATACAAATCACTTAAAAATTGTGTGCATACTGCCTATCGAAAATCGTGCAACGAGATGAGACTAGTTTTAGATCCTTTTCACTTCAAAGAGAAAGCTTCATCAAACACCTGGATAGTAACAGGCCTTTATATTACTTATTTTGATTATCTGGGAATGATAAATCCAAGCGAAAGTTTTTTTATTAATTCTTGTACAGTAAAATTTTTTCAAAAGAAATAAATTTGTTCCTATCTATAAATTAATAAAACAGAATGAAGCGTGATAGACAAATTGAATGTCTGTTACATTGAAGTTGATCTTTCAGAGTCATGAGGGGCAAATAGGGACCGGCGGCTGGTTGACTCAGCTCTTGATTCGCCGTGTTTTGAATACGTCCGCCGGTTGTTTCACTTCGAGCACCTGCATAGATAATGTACGAGCAAATTAGAAAGCAGTCGTTTAAAAATATTTATTTATTTCGAAAACGAGACTTTTTACTGAAGATTGATCTTGCAGTCTAAATCTACATTATCATAAGATAAAATGTTTACTTTTTGTTGGACTTTGATCTTTCAACAAAAATTCAATTTAGCTGACGACAATCGAACGTCCTTTATCTATGCAGAAGGTCTTTTTATTTGATAGCCTCTTCAGGATATTGTTATCCTTGTAAAATAAGAGGGATATCAAAAGTATGGATACGAAATTTACAATGAAATGATATATAAATGTTTATTATTTTGACGAAATGTATATCAATAAGCGATGCATTTTTTTTATTTTTTTTTAAATATACTATTATTATGATTTAAACACAGTCTTAATGTAATTTACAAAGTCTTGTTCAGTTATATAATAAATGACTTGTTACCCATTACCCATCTTCCCTTATATCTCATTTTAGCTAGACATAAAATACTGTAACCATATAGATATATTTTTACAATCAAAATTTAAATCTTACATTACTAAATTAAAGTTTATAATAAAGGTAATAAAAAATAATACTTCAGTATTTAAGAAATATTTTTCGAATTTAAAATTTAATGAAAATTTAAATCGAACCACTTACTACGTCTGTAGTAATAGATGTACTTAGCCTTAGCCTACAAGATAATTCTTTATGATTGTCTTACAGGCTAAGACTAACTTTAAAAATACGTGTATAACGCCATTTGTAACAAAACACTTTTTTTCATTTTCTGTCACAAATATTTTAAATAGGTAAATAACAATTAAACTAAAACCAACTCAGTTCCATCGCATCTCCCTAAAACCAACGCGTTGAATATTCATCACATTTAGATAGAATGGCCCGATAGACCCACATCAGAAAAACATCAAAAATGCATCAAGCGGAAACATCCGTCTATATTGTAGGAACAATATTGTGTCTCGACTCTGCTTAGCGAATGATCTCTCTTGAGTGCTCTCTGCGTCCCTATCCTTGCAATGAAAATATTAATTGGGTAACAACAATGGCTTTAACGAGTTCCTTTTTGTAAAAAAAAGAAAAGTAGTAAATCATTTTACATGTCTCGACAACAATACTGATGAAAATAAGATTTGCCTTTGATATATATCAAGTATCGCTGAGGAAATACTAACTACTATACTAACTAACAATATATTGTTACTTAGTGTAGTAGTTATATAATTAATCAGTTATATATAATAAAATGCCATAATAGCTGAACGGTGCCGCGATGTGCCGCTTACCGTTGTGTCAGATTAATATAATCCAATGACATTGTATATACTACGATTGCAATTTTGGAGTATCGCATGTATGTAAATATTTTAACTAAAGTATGTTTTCTCATACTCAAAATCAAACCTCATTTGACTGTGATTTTAACTAATCAAGAACTTTCATGCTTACTAATAGCTGCGTAGCTGTAATATTTGTTCTGATTTAATAAATGATCTAGAGATTATTTCTCGATAAAGATGGCGGAATATATACTAATTTGATACACTTAAATTGAGAGTTGTGCTTTAGGCCTCTTCCTAGTTATCTTAAAGTCTAAAAACACTTAAAAGTAACATAATATCTCACCGCAGGAAAAGTTATTAGTACAAGACAAATGTAAGTAAATCGTTTGCAATCTTGTCAGTTCTCATTTACATAGTACAGGAAACAATGGGGAATAAAATTAATTTACGTAAACATTACTTTTGTGAATTCGTTAGGGGTGGACAAATTGCCGGGACGACCCGCGATGTGACAACGACCGCTTATTCACAGTTAATAAGAGGTCGCCGGTCTCCGCCTTAGAGATTTTTGTTGGTTCGCTCACACACGCATGCTTATTTTGTATATTCCCTGATTATTCATTACTCAATTATAGATTGTTATTTAAACATACTATAATAAGTGATATTAAATCTGGGATAGGCACTTATGGATTGTTTTTATTTGTATATTTAATCCTCTCACATATTTAAATTTCGAAGTATTTATAAAATTAAGTTTGTAAATAATATTTGTCAGTGCCCTCGCTCTGGTCTCACAATTTAGTATGTATTTTGTAATTGCATCAATAAAACACCGTATAATGTTTGTTACTGTCAACTAGAAAAAGGTTTAATAGTTTACATTTGCTATATATTATTGTTTATATTTTCTATATCTTATTTTACACAATTGAAATAAGAGAGGCTGTCTCTTTGGCCTTATGTCAGTCATGGACAAAAATCTCTTTAAGATAACTTTAAATTTTGATACCAACCTTTTGCTACTTGAATTTCGGTGGTTGTGTAAGCACCTAATGGCTGGTATATCAATTATTTTCCCGTGTAGATTTGCGACTCTAATATTTGGAAATTTTAACGTCTATCGATTCTTCAAACTATGTGCTCCGCTTATCACCACTTTGGCTTTTCACTTTGGTTTTCCTACTGATCTCTGTGATTTACATTCAAGGTATACATGGATATTTCGCTGCATCAGTAAAATTCTCTGAGCTTATTTCTGAAGCCGATTTATCATAAGTGCTTGAAGGAGAATTGCTGTGGATCCGAACTGAATTAGATCTTCACTGATCTGTAATCAATTCAATCTAATATAACTAATAAACTCAACAGCATATTTGTCATCGATAAAAAATGGAACTGTTATGTTCTGTAGTTTAAATGATAAAAAGTAATATTTTGTTTCCCTTGTCCATTTGTATAAATGTTTTGTTCCTCTCAATATTGTCTTGCGGGCTACGATACACAATATAATCTCGGGAGTTTCATCTGGCGTCCTATTCAAATATTCTCTCAAGAACATGTGTGCACGCTTCAATGATTACTATTTTTAAGGTGCACATATGAATGGGAAATTGTAAAGACAACAGAAATTGAAAATTTTGTGTATGAAAAATGATTGGAAAATTTAAACTCATTATTTTAAATAAATAAACAAACCAATGTTAAGTGTAGCAATGTTTCTGAATACTAATCTTTACAAGCATTAATAAGAAATGAAATGAAATTTTTTACTTTCCAAACAAGGTGGTTACATGGAAATATCTTAACTAAAATTGGCCTTATGTCAGTCATGGACAAAAATCTCTTTAAGATAACTTTAAATTTTGATACCAACCTTTTGCTACTTGAATTTCGGTGGTTGTGTAAGCACCTAATGGCTGGTATATCAATTATTTTCCCGTGTAGATTTGCGACTCTAATATTTGGAAATTTTAACGTCTATCGATTCTTCAAACTATGTGCTCCGCTTATCACCACTTTGGCTTTTCACTTTGGTTTTCCTACTGATCTCTGTGATTTACATTCAAGGTATACATGGATATTTCGCTGCATCAGTAAAATTCTCTGAGCTTATTTCTGAAGCCGATTTATCATAAGTGCTTGAAGGAGAATTGCTGTGGATCCGAACTGAATTAGATCTTCACTGATCTGTAATCAATTCAATCTAATATAACTAATAAACTCAACAGCATATTTGTCATCGATAAAAAATGGAACTGTTATGTTCTGTAGTTTAAATGATAAAAAGTAATATTTTGTTTCCCTTGTCCATTTGTATAAATGTTTTGTTCCTCTCAATATTGTCTTGCGGGCTACGATACACAATATAATCTCGGGAGTTTCATCTGGCGTCCTATTCAAATATTCTCTCAAGAACATGTGTGCACGCTTCAATGATTACTATTTTTAAGGTGCACATATGAATGGGAAATTGTAAAGACAACAGAAATTGAAAATTTTGTGTATGAAAAATGATTGGAAAATTTAAACTCATTATTTTAAATAAATAAACAAACCAATGTTAAGTGTAGCAATGTTTCTGAATACTAATCTTTACAAGCATTAATAAGAAATGAAATGAAATTTTTTACTTTCCAAACAAGGTGGTTACATGGAAATATCTTAACTAAAATTGACATCGAATATAGATAAAATTTACTCATAGCCCCCAAACTAGGTAAACCTGTATTTTGGGAGGCTATAGTTTGTCTTCTACCATGTTCATATATCATCATTCTCCTGCCCTTATTCCCCTCTAAGTGGAGTCAGCACAACATGTTACAAATATGTTGTCACACGATTTGGCTACATATTTTACGACCGGCTGCCTGCCTGACGTCAACTTACCTTAGTCGCCTTTTACGACACCTCGGTAAGAAATGGAGTGGTCTATTCAATTCTGCCGGATACCACACGGCGTTCTACCTTGTAAATATAATTAACATTAAAATAAAAAAAAGGGAATGCTGCGCTTAATCCATACAAAAATTCACGAAATAAAGTTTAACTCAATAAATTTCAGGTTATTCACAATAAGTGGGTAATGAGTAACGCTAAACCTAATTTAAAATTCAATAAAAAACGTACAACAGTGATAACTTTAAGTAGTTATGTTATAAAATAAAATGCGCTGTTTTGGGACAGAGTTACATGCTCTATAGAAATATACTTGTATACTTTCAAGTATAAACATTTACGTTTGTTTTAATCTTTAAATTTTACGATTCTGTCTTAATTCATTTATTTCTGAATACATTCTACCATATATCGTCTTAAACGTCTCTCTATCTTCTTAATCGTTTCTCCAAATATCTTGCACGCCCGATTATGTATAGTCTCTTTCTTGTATTATTAAAATATTCTTCTTATTTCTTCTTGCAATATTCAAATGGAACAAATTAATCATTATTAATTTGGGCATAATTGGTACAAGTTTCAAAATTTTAATAAATATTTGTAATGAGTTTGGTTATAAACTTTGGTACTGTTAAGTTTCGAAGTCTTACAAATTTAGTCAATAAATCAAGTTCTATGCGTATCTTTCGGCCCTAATAGACCAATACAGGCGGAGTTGCCGTATAAAGTGATCAAAGTAACATTATGAAGGATTTGTTGGCGTTAGTGAGAATTATGATGTTGTTATCAGTTGCTAAGCGAATTTACTATTTAACCCCCACACAAATTATTGAATATAGTTTAAGCTGTCTATTAATTAATTATTTGGTGTTACAAATTCACATGTAATAAGGAACTATGATTTCGAGTAATTGCTGTGTTTAATAATAAAATATCTACCCGATGACATATCATGAGTGCAAAAAAGTCTTGACTGAATGGTTAAAGACACAAGATTATGATAAGATAGAATCGATAATGAAACATTAAAAACTAATCATATAAACATTTATAATCATAAAACATACTTACGGATGCGCTCGTACATATTACACACAACCACACGCACACACAAACACACACAAACATATACAGACTCATTTATTCTTAATGGTTATGTGCTATTATTTAGATATGGAAGAGCGGGTCTTTCTGACACGAGTATACTTGACTTACTCACTAGAAGATTCCAACCTTTGTACAGTAATGAAGAACTTGTTAATGAATAAATGAATTTTGAATTTATGAATTTTTTGAATAATATACAATATGATACAAGCTATCATAGCCCAGCAGTTAGATCATGCGACTCTTTCGAGATGGTCACGGGATCGATAATTTTTAAATGCTTTTATTTTACTTGACTTTTATGTCCGTTTGTATGTGAAGGAGGAATATTGCAATTTAAATTTGACCCACTTTCCGATGTCCGATTGACCTGAAAATTTACACACAGGTCCAGATTCGATGACAATGCATGTTTATGATAAGTATACCTGACGCTGCTGTCAGGATTGGCTCCTGATGAGGAAACTCCTCCAACAATTAACAGTAGGGATATGAAATTTTGTTCGTTTATTAAAAGCTTTTATTTTTATTATTTAGATTAGGTATATTTAAAAATTAGAAAATTTAAAATAAAATAAATATAAATGATTCATAGTAATCATCGCCGTGTGGTATCCGGCAGAATAGAATAGACCACTCTCCTTGGTTACCGAGATGTCCTTAAGAGGCGACTAAAGTTAATGCCGTGTGGTATCCGGCTGCATAGAATAGACCACCCTCAACCGAGGTGTCGTAAAAGACGACTAAGGTAAGTTGACGTCAGGCAGGCGGCCGGTCGTATAATACGTAGCCAAATCATGTAACGACATGTTTGTAACATGTTGTGCCGACCCCACTTAGAGTGGGATAAGGGCAGGAGAAAGATGAATAATGATGATTCCTAGTAATCACATGTATGTGGATAGTAATCGAAGTATATTCTCATGTCATAATAAAAGGGATTAAATGGCAATAAATACGCCATAGTGGATTAGATAGCTAAACAGTTTGGTTTAAATACACTCAAGGGACAAGTACCAGTATAGTAATTATCGCATAAATGTACCCGCAAACGTATCAATGCGGTAAGTTGAGTGAACATGAAATCGTACAGCTATTGAATGTATTTTGGGTAACACATATACTTCTGAATGGTAAATTCTTTTTAAAAACTTCTCTAATATGGGAAATAAAAGTATTTACCAAATCAAATTAAATTTTATAACTTTGAGATCCAGAATATGTATACACTGGTTTTTTTTATTTAGAAATAATACTGTAATAAATAATATATTAGCTATTTAGCTGTTTGACTGATCCGCAGGCTCAGTTGGCAGTGACCTGCTTTCAGCTCCAGGGCTCGGGAGTTCGATTCTCAGCTATGTTCACGCATTCTCACGCCAGAGTAGCGTGATGGGTCTAAGCTCCATATGCCCAGCTGTGGGATAGTAACAAGCCGTTTCTTTACTTTTTTTTATATTGCGTCTCTTTCATAGCGAATTACCTCCACAACTTATTAGATAATTTAAATAAATTTGTTTAATTAATGCTAGTGATCGCGTCAACCGCGTCAACAAGCTCGCAGATTTATCGCTGCCGGCTTGACCACTAACGACGACCGCCGACCCTGCGCCTTGACTGATGCTCTACATTTGTTACAACTGATTTAGTTTCCAACTTACACACATTTGCGCGTCTTGCCAGTTCACCGATTATAGTTTTACGTGAACAAAGCAAAAAAATTATACTATAGACAAAAAGAAAAATTAAACCTTGAGAAAACTAATTTATAGAAGTCGGCGCTACTGAGCGGAATTCCACTGTTCACATACATTATACACGCAGAATCAGTTACCACACGTATCACAGAAAGCTGCCACCAACAACATGGTAATACACACATGAACGTTTTCTGCTTCTTACACTTAGCATTACTTAACAATCGCGGATTATAGGAAAATAAATATTTCATAACTTTTGTACTTAAAAAAAAAACCTATCAAATCATTAGATTTGATAGGTTTTTTTCAGTTTGAAATCTATCGATTACGATAGATTTCAATCTGTGAATTATATTTGGATGTGTGTGATGTTTGGATGTGAATTACATTAGATTGCATTATATTCCAACTTTTTATGGGCTCTTTCACGTCATAATATTCGAAATCTTATTTTGGGTACAAACTCAGTTGCTATGATTTTTTATTTTGTTATATTACGACTCTATTTATCGTGGTTATGATAAACGACAACAAATATGTATTTACCGTGGTAATTAAATAATCAATTATCTAACTTATCTTAACTATATCACTAAACTAAAATAAACTACTAATGTATAAGTGAAATTTACTAGTAAATAATACAATTGCTTTAGCTGTATACTCACTGTATGTATTGCTATTAGATTTTCGGAAAGCCTCGCTTACCTCGTAAAGTTTGCGTTCGGAGCAAGTTCACGAATGTACTCGTGGTAGCGGGAATGTTTGGTACAACACTGATAACACAACAAACAACTTGTTATAAACGTGTTTAGTTTTAGTTTATTGACTCTGAGCTGTTGTTCAACTCATTGGTCTAATAATGAAGTGAATAGGCTCAATGTATTTAACGCTAACGCTTCGAGATATACAAAATTCGACGTTTCGGCAGAGTTGCATCCACCGTGGCCACGAACTGAGTCAGTTCGTAATTCGATTTTGTCGCGATGTGACCCGTTTATTTATCTATATCTATCTATCTATAATAAAGTAGTAAAGTAGCGGCCTGTTACGATCCCACTGCTGGGCATAGGCCTTCTCTCTCCATTTCTGGAGAGAAGGGTTGGGGCTAAGACCTACCACGCTGCTCCAATGCGGATTGGTAGGTTACACATATCTCCAGAATTCTCTAGAGATATGCAGGTTTCCTCACGATGTTTTCCTTCACCGAAAAGCGTGTGATGAATTGCAATTATCAATAAGACTCATGAGTTTTAATAGAAAAACTCATTGGTGCCTGCCCGGGTTTGAACTCGTGTTCCCCTTGGTCTCACCGCTGGGCTATCACAGCTCCTATCTATACTTATTATAAAATAAAGTCCCCAAAGCTTTCTGTCTGTATGTAATCGATTTTCTCAAAATCTACTAAACGGATTTTAGTACGGTTTTTACTAAAAAGTAGTGCAATTCCTCCGAAAGGTTTAAGTTAATAGCACATAACCGTTTCATGTAAATTGAGTTGAAGAGGTCATTTTACAACAATTTTTAGTGGGGGAGTAACAAACCGGTGTCGATTGTAGTTTAGAGGAAGGAATAGGTATAAAAAGCGGCGTAGGGTATCAGAGAGCCAGTCTCATGCCTAGACTCGAGCGATGACACGCTAAACACTGAATTTCACGCGGGCGAAGTCGCACGTATTTTTAGTATATTAATAAGTATGAATCGAGAAAGTTTAGAATCTAGTTTCCCTAATATTGCTAAATTTTCCTACGAACCATATTATTTTCTTCTTTCAGCGGCCTGTTTCTATTTAAAAGTGGAATTTTTGCGACCATTGAGCGTGGTGACCAAACTCCAACTACCTTCTTTCTACCTTACGCATATTACGAGTATATCTTTCGTTATAAGCTGGGTGAAAAAGGAATGGTTATAAGTGCCGCAAAAGTGAAGCAAAAGGTGAAAATCAAATTATGCTAATACATAAAACTAAAAGTTTAATTAAAGAAATGGACAAAAATAAAAATGACAATCAAGAGTGTTCTATATGATTTATAGAAGTAGGCGTTCCTTTGTGGAACTCCATTATACAGTAGTTATGATATAATTATTTTTGCTATCATCCGCGTTTATAAAGACAATCTATATATATGATGCATTACGATTTTTTCGTGGAGCCTATCCTCCTGATGATGCTTCGGTTTTGAGGTGAACCGATTGTAGAGTTTGTAGTAGTCATTGTGTGTAGAGCTTGTGTGGATCGTTCCTGGTGGCGGCATTTTCCGATACGTGTGGCGACTTGTCCTACATGTACATATAAGGTATGTCAATGTTGCCTGCTTCATACACTTAGGCATTATATACAAAATAATACAAATCAAAAGTGTATGTACTTATACATAGTATATTTTATTCTTTTTTGGAATCCAATAAATCCACTATGCAATGTATAATTTAACATAGAGATATATACTAAGAAGCGGTATTTAAAACTATAAAAGTATTATATTAGAAATACTTATACATGGGCTTTTGTTCGTTATACGATGTTAGGCAAAGGGACAGGAACAGGAAGCGGTTTATCTGCACTCCGGAACACAGGAAGACGTGCGCCCGCTCCGCCGTGTGCCGCTGAATTCCTTTTGGCTTCACATTTAAAACGAATTCCAATTATAGTGTTGTGCATGTTCTTGAACTAATGCATTTCACGCGCTAAAGATTTAAAAATGAGTCAGATTTAAAAATTAGTTAAATTTAATTCGTTGTTGATTGAAATAGCAGAAATCCTCTGGTAAGATAGTTACTTTAACTAGCGGAGCAGGCCAAATTTCGAATTGAAATACAAATTAAAAATATTCTTTATCAAGTAAACTTGTAAACAAGTGCTTTAGAATCGTCAAGATCTTCTGCTAGTTCGAAAGGTACGAGGTACCGCTCTTCTCGGTAGGAACAGTCCTACCGAGAAGAGCCAGCAATAAACTCGGCGGTTACTCTTTTCGAAGAATAATTTTTATTACTAGTTACATATAGTTATCAATCTATTTTACAGAGTCGAAGAGTAGAACATTCACGCATTCTTATCGTCATTAAAGTCAATCTCGGTTTGAGCGTAGATTTCATCCGATTATTACATACCAATCCAATTTAAGTCGTGGTTTGTGTCAATTTTGGTCTTGTTTAGGCACGGTATGTCTATTCGGGGTCAATTTTAAATTCAAAAACTTAACATAAAAGAATTAACTATTTGTTTAAGTAGTTCCGTGTCACCCACATTGAGATTTAGTTGCAACACCCAAAAAAATCTTTATTATCTTTACGTGGTTGAGCATACTCGGTGATAATTACCGAAAACTTCAATGGGACTGTCCGGTAGTTTTAGATATTTAATGACAGCAATAGCATCATTTGTGATTTAATATAAATTAAAGTACCATTTATGTAAAAGTAATAATGCTATATATATAATTGCTATGATCCACGACAAAGTAAATAAAAAACGCAAAGACATTGCTTAGCAATTTTTTCGTGGAGTCTTTCTCCTGACGTTGCCGGGCAAAACAATTGCTGAGTTTGTGATGGTGAACGCGTGTAGTGCTTGTATATTGTAATAGCGATGGTGGAGGTTTGTGCATATGTTTTAACCAATCCTGCATGTATCATTTATGAAAACGGATACCTACTCTACTTTTAGAATTATATATATTTTCTATTTACGGAATCGCGGGTTATAGCAAAATAATTTTATAATTACTTTTGTATTATGGATCTCTGCAAAGTAACGCCTAATTCTATAAATTACCATTTATGTATTCTTTGTGCAATTATATATTAAATAAATACTTTTCGACAAAGGTTTTAGTTTAACCTCTGCTCTCGGAGCTAGAATATTAGGTTGATAAAATTATTTGTCTCCTGCAGCGTTTTATTTTCTTATCGTAAGGACGTTCTGCTCCGTCTCCTTTGTACTACAAAGTATGTTCCTTAGACGTTGGTCGATCTTGCGGGACCGTTTTATGCGAAATGAACGCATTTCATTCCATGCAGACATTTTAGAATTGTTCAATGATAACAACGATAACTGGCAATTACTTCTCCGACCCAATTCGTCTTTTTAACTATATCTACTTGTTTAATAGTTTTAAGCATCGTAGGTCTTAAAAATTAAAAATGTTATTATTACTTGTATTGATCGATAGCTATGATAGCTATTTCATATCATTAATTTCACGTTATCGAACAAAAAAAATCGGAATATCCGAATTCTGTGTGTGTGTATTCTGTGAAAATCCGAAAGCTGTGATAGCCCAGTGGTCGGACCGCGTGACTCTCTAGAGACGATCATGGGTTCAAACCCCGGACAGGCACTAATGCGTTTTCTATTAAAACTTATGTGTCTAGTTGCTAATTGCTATTTATCACACGCTTTTCGGTGAAGGAAAACATTGTGAGGAAACCTGCATGTCTCTAGACAATTCTGGAAATATTTGTAACCTACCAATCCGCATTGGAGCACCTTGGTGGGTCTTAGCTCCAACTCTTCTCCAAAAGACGGAGAAAGGAGGCCTATGCCCAGCAGTGGGTTAGTAACAGTTACTTACTTTTCCTTACTATCCGAATTCAATTGAGACATCGATTTATTAATGCTGTCACCAAGCTCTTAGGAATATAATTTTAAACGATGGACTAAGAAGAGTCAAACAACATAACAAGGATGGTAAAGATTAAGGTTCGCTGATTTATCAGTGTACAATAAAGTTATTAATAAAGGGCCTTCAAGAGTTATCTTGTATGCATGATATACACCTTAGAGGAATGGAATTAAATAATGTTGTAACATTACATTGCTATAGTCCAGTGCGCTTTGAACTTTTATGAAATAGACTAATGGATTTTATCCATTTAAATAACGTCGCAATCCATCTGCAGCGACGTGGATTTTATTCGTTAGTTTATACGACGCCCATAAATTAATGTATGAGTTGTTCACCTTTAACATTTTTTTTAAACCAAATATACCTATGTAATTTTATTTTCAATTCAATTCAATTCAATTCAAAATATTCTTTATTCAAGTAAACTTGTAAACAAGTGCTTTTGAATCGTCAACTTTACTGCTGGTTCGGAAAGCCGTCCTACCGAGAAGAGCCAGCAAGAAACTCGGTGGAGCTCTTTTAAAAAAGAAGATTCTTAATACTAATTACATTTTGTCATAGCTATCCTGCACAAGGTCAAAGAGCAGCTATATCCACGCATTCTTATCAGCAATGTAAGCCTCCACGGTATAATAGGCTTTCTGTATCAGCCTCTTTTTAACAGTATTTTTAAATTGCTGTAATGGCAAAGTTAAAATTGATTGTGGAATTTTATTATAGAATCTTATACCCAAACCCACAAACGACTTACGTACTCTTACAAGGCGCAAAGCAGGAGCCGCAAGCTTATGTCGGTTCCTACTTTGTCTATTATATACATCGCCAATCTTTTTATAATTATGTATATTTTTATGCACAAAAATCAAATTGCTAAAAATATACTGTGAAGCTAACGTAAGAATACCTGTTTCCTTAAACTTCTCTCGCAGGGACTCACGCGAATTCAAATTATAAATGCCACGTATGGCTCTTTTTTGCAATACAAAAATTTTCTCAATATCAGCACATTTACCCCATAACATTATTCCATAAGACATAATGCTATGGAAGTAAGCAAAATAAACTAGTTTTGCTGTTTCGACGTCTGTAAACTGTCTTATCTTTCGAATAGCATAGGCTGCTGAACTGAGTTTCCCTGCGAGAGCTGTTATGTGTGTGCTCCATTGGAGTTTTGTATCCAACGTCATTCCCAAAAATACAGTTGTATTTTCTGTTTTTAGTGGTACATTGTCTATTAAGAGCTCATTTGCTTTTTTAGCTGTATTAGGTAATGCAAATTCTAAACATTTCGTTTTATTTGAGTTTAGTACCAAATTATTTAGCCCGAACCATTGAGCTACCTGCGACAATCCACTGTTTACTTCGTCAATATTATTAGCGTCATTCCTATTTACTTTAAATATTAAAGATGTGTCATCAGCAAACAGTACAATGTCGCAAATATTATGAATGAAATATGGTAGATCATTTATATATACTAAAAACAGAAAGGGACCAAGGATTGATCCTTGAGGCACACCCATAACTAAGGCCGATCCGGATGACTGCACATCATTAATGCACACTCTTTGAATTCGGCTATCGAGATAAGATGCAACGAGACGAAGTGCATGATCCTTAATACCATAATGACCAAGCTTTAGTAATAAAGTTTCGTGTTGAACGCAATCAAATGCCTTGGACAAATCACAAAATACCCCTATGGCATTTTGTGAGTTCTCCCACGCATCAAAGATATGCTTCAACAATCTTACGCCCGCATCCGATGTAGACCGACCCTTGGTAAACCCATACTGCTCAGGGTGAAGTAAATTATTAAAATTAAAATGCTTGAGCAGTTGATTTAGAATAACTTTCTCAAAGACCTTGCTAAGAGTTGGCAAGATCGAGATGGGTCTATAGTTGTTAGGGTCGCTCTTATCACCAGATTTGAAAACAGGGATCAATTTACTGTACTTCATTAAATTTGGAAATGTCCCTGTGTCTACAGACTTGTTAAAGATCTTGGCCATAATAGGTGCAATAATTTCAATAACATTATTTATTAACTTTACAGACATTCCCCATAAATCAGTTGTTTTTTTAATATTTAAACTTTTAAAAGTTTTAACAATATCGTGCGGAGAAATGTGTCTAAATTTAAAATTTACATTGCACTTCATGACGCTGGCCTTTAAAACATTAAGAGCTTCAATTGGGGATGAGTTTATTGAGCTAGTGGTGGAAATGGGTATATTCTGAAAAAAATGTTCAAATACACTCGCCACTTCTGCGTCGGAATTAGTAAACTCATTCCCAATTTTCAGCTCTATGGCAGAATTACGCATTTTATGTCTGCCTACTTCATCTCCTATAACATCCCAAGTTGTTTTTATTTTATTTTCAGAGTTCATTATTTTACATTTAATGTGAAGTGATTTGGCCTGTGCGCAGACATTTCTAAACATTTTCGAATATTTTTTTACATATTCTAAGAATGTGGGGGACTGATTATATTGTTTTTCTGCATACAGATCAAATAACTTGTTTCTACTCTTATAAATGCCATTAGTAGCCCAATCGCTAAACCTGAGATGTTTGGAGACTTCTTTTTCTATAATATTAAATGTCTTATCGAATTCACTACCAATAATTCCAAAGAGAGCATTAAAAAGATCATCTGAACTACCGCAACTTTTGTCAATATGTGGTAATTTTGATAATATTTTTACTTGAAATCGCTTTATTTTATGAGACGTGATAGGCCTGAATTTAATAAATTGCTTTCTGTTATTTATAATGTTGGGAACAGATATAATTTGTCCACTATGATCAGACCTTAAGCGACTTATTATAGATTTTTCTAAGATATTACAGCTGTAATTAGTAAAAATATTATCAATACCGGTAGCCGAGTCTGCAGTTATCCTAGTAGGTTCGTTAAATACATTAATCATATCAAAACATTGAAATAAATTAAGCAACCTACAACGAGTACTGGTATCCACTAGTATGTCAACATTAAAGTCTCCACAGATTAAAACTTTTTTTGAAGATTTACATGTCTTCTTTAAAACTTCCTCCATAACACTCTCAAATAGCATATAATCACTGGAGGGTGGGCGGTACACAGAAACTATAATATAGCGCTCCAACTCTACACAAGACAGCTCAATGGTACGTTCCACAGAAAGACCGACAATATCATTCCGTTCTTTACAATTTAATTTACAGTGAGCTAGTATTAAAGATCCCCCACGAATGACGGTCTTCCTCAAGAACGCACTGGACACATTATAACCTTTTATATTTAACAGGAAGTTGGAACTGTTTAACCAATGCTCGGTTATACATAAAATATCTACATTAAATTTATTCATAAACAGTTCAACTTCAAATTCCTTGCCAGATAGACCTTGCAGGTTCTGGTGAACAATATTCAATTTACAAGGTCTATCTGTTGTCTTAATACCTAGTTTAAAGTAATATTTTCCGTACATAAAATATTACTTGATATACTATTAGTACTACTACTAGTACATGTGTCAATATATGAAAAATTTGTACTTATTGTACAATCTGTATAGGAGTCAATAGACTTAGCTACAACAGATGTAACTGTATCACTTAAATTATAGGCTAGCAGTAAAGCTAGATTCCTGTAACATTTTTTAGACAGATACATAGTATCTCTAGTTAACTTAAACGAGGAAATAAATTTATTAATGTCAAAGTAAAATATAGCGTCACTATGACGGTATGTCAAATTATACAAATGTATATTTAGATTATATATGTGCTCATTTTGTTTATTGTTCAACATATTAGAGTAGGGAAAGGCACATATAAAAAATTTACATTTAAATTTTTCATTTAAAAGTAATAATTTTTCTATACATTTTGTTATCTGTGGCCTTTTAATATTTAGGCTGTCACCAAGCATCAATATAACTGTAGTGTTATAATCAAGATCATTACAATTTAAGCTATTCAATATATAATCAATAGTTGCTCCTGGAGAACAATAGTTAATTACTGATTGTGTAAGGTAAGGACTTATAACTGCTCCAAAACCTTTGCCCAATTTATCTGAGAAAATTATGGTTTTTTTCTCAGATTTTACATCATTTTTATTAGATTTACTTGTACTATTTACAGGATTCATAGCACTCATATATGACGATGAATTATTTTCACCTTGCCTCTTCAAAGAACATTGACATTTATTATCCTCAGACTCTTTGTACTTGTTTGACAACGATACAAAACGTTCCATGTTGTCATTGCATATTTCTAATAAACCATCAAAGGATTTTATATGTTCATTTATTAGAATTTGAGCCTTCGAGTATAACTCTGTTATATTTTTTAGTGATATCTCTAATTTTTCTATTTTTCTTTGAAGTTGCAAGGTCTCACTATCATATATATGTCTTCGATACTGTAATTTATCATTTATGGATTTTATTTTATTGATTAAGTGTATCCGTTCTTTTTTACTTTTTCCTAACTGTTGAATGCAGTTCTTGGTTTTTATAATTTTATTGGTTTTTTTAATAAATTTATTAATTTTAATATATTTTTTTAGTTTTTTATGACTACTGAAGTGTACGTTCTTCAGTGAGTCATTCTCAGAAGTGAGATCGATAATTTGTGGGTGTCTTACCATCCCATAATCCGAACCACACTCAACCAGTTCATTAAAAAGGCTTTGTGTCGCATTAACCTCCTGAGACTTATTTAACTGTAATATTGTTAGTTGACTCTCATGCAGACTGGTTTCTAACTCATTAATGCGACTCAACGCCCTTTCATGTATATGACTACACTGATCAAAGGAGTCAACAGTCTCCTTAAGCTGGTTCCTTTCACCTAAAGTGTCCATATACTTGATGTGCAGGTCCGCCAGTTGTTTTTTATATTGTGAGGATTGTTCAACAATTTTACTTATTTCCACCTCACTTTCCTCTCTTTCTTGTAAGAGTTGTGTATTGAGCTGTTTAACTGATCTGAGTTCATTAAGGGCCAGCTTAAGTTTTGATTCCATCTCTTTATATGATGTATTACGGGTCATCATTGTTGTATAAAAAGAAATTGTTTTCTGTAATTATAAAAATAAATATGTTAGATCAGTTAAGTTAAAAGGCAACTAGTCTGTCAGACAGACAGAAATATTTATACAATAAAAATATTGACCCGGTAAAATTATTAGCTATATAAAAAATTTAACAGTTATTATTTCCTTTAAATGTGTTTCAATAATCCAATTGGTGGCTAAACTATATTGTACTGCAAAGGTTTATGGATAAGTTAATTATAAATATTAATGTTAATGCAGGTTAAGTAAGCATCCAGCTGCTAAATAAGTCCGGTTATATTGACTATTGAAAGATAATACTAAATGATAATATATAATGAAAAAAATTTTTTTTAATAGTATAATATAATAATAAGTAATGAAGTGTGTTTACTATTTGTATGTTTGAAGTATTAATGTATATGTGTTTATATTGTTATGTATGTATGGCAGTAGTGCCTTCTTCAACTTTGCTTCCACAGTTTGTCAAGCAAAGAGAGAAAAAGCAATGCCTATGTATGAGGAATGATGATTCTCATAAATGAGAAGGAAAAATGTGAAGTATGAGTTTTCAACACACTTTAATAATGAAATGATAAATTTACTTCAGTTGCTTATCAGCCTCGTTAGTTTAATTATTTTTTAACACTTAATGAGTAATTTTAACCAAAATCAAGTTTATCGTACTTAATAATATATTTGCCCAATTCATTCGATTTTTTTTAATTTTATTTAATTATAGTAAAAACTATACAATACAAATATTTAATTTTGTTTAAGTATATATAAATAACTTAGCAAAATAAAAAGAAAAGAAAATACTCCCCGGGTTTTGTCCGTTGAGATATGTATTTCAACCGTCGACTCCTGTCAACTGTTCAACTTTATTTGCTTACTTAACCGAAGTAGTGTTAGCTAATAATAGAAAATTTATATAAAAATACAATCGGTAACTAACTATTTACTTAATTAAGTATTAATTTAAAATTAAAACTAAATTTATATTTAAGCAGGAGCAACTATAACATGTCGCTTTGACAGCCGACCACAGACCACAGACTATTTCATACGTTTTATTGAAGCCATCTCAATATATCAATGCAATTTTTTTATTTTATACATTATAATTATATTATTTGTCTTTAGCCACTCCGGTTGGTACTGAAATTTAACTTTAATGGATTATTTAAATTTAGATAATAAATACCTATAGTTGATCAGTATATATAAAAATATCCTCTTACCTCTGCTTAGAGATAGTGTTTGGTGCTGAGATCCACCATGTTTCTTCAACGCAGATTGGCAGGCTACAAATATTTTGTTTTATTGCGAATTATAGAGAAATAATATTATCATTACTCTTGTCTCCCTTGATCTTTGCAATGTAACGCTTAATTCTATAAATTATATAGAGATGAATTGAAGAAAAACGCTGAAAAAAAATCATGCCTTCCTGGGACAAACTTGCTTGAGGTCTAACAGCTAGGCCACGTATATGCATGTTGATTAATTCTTATCGAAACCACAATTCAACTCAGTGCTACAAAAATTTACTACGAGACTAAAATAGCGTGCTTTAGAATATACTTGACCATGTGACTCTGGGTTTGATATCGAATGTATCCAAGTTTTTAAAATGCCTTCTGTAATATGGAACTCCGCACTATAAAGTTTACTTTTCCAAACACGATTTCTTTACCTTATACCCTTGCTGTAATCTAAGGGGTTCGTTCTTAACAGAAAGGCAACCGACGTAAACAAGATACAACTAATGTGATAAATAATGTATGGACGGCAAACGTGAAATCGAGGAGGGATCGGGTACATTTTCATGATCTTGCGGTTTGTGGCTTGTTAATATTAGTTTATAACCCTCTTACCGCTCTGTGTACAAGAGTCATGAATTTGTTATCGGCTAGAGTACAAATATTGGCTTGTGTACCAACCATACTAACAATATAAAAGCGAAAGCGTCTGTCTATCTGTCAGTCGATCTATCTGTCCGTCTGCCTATCTGTTATGCTCTAATGGTTAATCCACTGAAGTAATTCTCATGAAATTTGGCATAATTAAAGCATTTACATTGGCCATGTCAATACTCAATCAAATCAAATCATTTTTTATTTAAGAAAACTTGTAAACAAATGCTTTTGAATCATCGACTCTACTGCTGGTTCGGAAAGCTAATACTATAAATACGAAAGTCTGTTTGTCTGTCTGTTACGCTTTCAAGACCAATCAGCTGGTCCAATATTGAGAGAGTATGGCACTACTGAAGCTTATACACCGGAGTAATATACATAGGATATAAAAATTCACGTTTTAGTTCAGACAACACATATTGCATTATCAAGATCACTATGCTGCTGTAAACGATGTCGCCAATAAAACTAGTATAGAATAAAAAAAACATGTTATTTTATCACCTAAATTGACACGAACAATGTCGCGCGCGAACAGCTTGTCTTAAATAAAAGATAATTAAAACAGCACTGCAATAGATCACTGGAAGTAGATATTTAGATTTGACAAATACTAATTGGCAATCATGAATAAAAATAAAGATATTTATTGAACAAAACTGCATATCTCTGATGAATTTCTAGACTGTATAGTAAAGTAACAGCCCATTATTATGCCCACTGCTGGGCTAAGGCCTCCTCTCTCCGTTTTGGAAAGAAGGATTGGAGCTAAGACCTACCACGCTGCTCCAATGCGGATTGGTAGGTTACACATATCCCTTGAATTCTCTAGAGATATGCAGGTTTCCTCACGATGTTTTCCTTCACCGAAAAGCGTGTGATAAATTGCAATTATCAAATAGACACATGAGTTTTTAATAGAAAAACTCATTGGTGCCTGCCCGGGTTTGAACTCGTGTTCCCCTCGAAAGAGTCGCACGGTCTCACCGCTAGGCTATCACAGCTCTAGACTGTATAAATTCATAAAAGATATGCAGTTTTCATCAGAGATATGCAGTATTCAGATAAGCAGATTGGTACGCCTACTCTAGAATCTAGAGAACGCGTACCAACCTGAATTGGTGCAGTGGTATATGCGCTCAAAAGGATATGTTACAGGTCTACAGATCTTAGTCTACGGGTTATTTTTTTTACATAAAATATATTTGTATGTGTATTGTTTAAATATATTTGGAGTTAAAATGAATAGCACGAGGCGGGTGGTCGTAAAATCTGGCAACGGAACGTATGGCAAACACTAATCATATTTTGCTTTTTGCTTTCTGTTTTATTTCGTATTTCCATTACCGTATTTCAAAAGGTATTGACAAACGAGTCAGTTTTATGAGTTCTATTTCACGTTATTTTGTTTTAAACTTTTGTTTTACCGTTACAAAATATTATTAGTTAACGTAACGTCTACTCGTTTCGAAATGTTTTTCTTGTTTAAATTAATTTTTGATTTGAAAACGCTGTGATATTACGTTAGTTAAAACGCGTAATTTTTACCACACGGTTACTGGTTAAATCTTCCGGAGCCAATTTTAGTTTTCTTTAAAATTGGCGTTTTATATTTCAAACATAAAAATCATTTTAAAATACAAAAATAACTGCCTAGGGATACATGCTTTTTATATCTCTCAAAATTGATCGAATCAGAACAGGTTATTAAAAAAAATTGAAAAATTTCACCCAGAGTTGAAAATGTAAATTATTAAATAAATATTTTGTGTTATGATAAATTTATATTTTAGTTATTATCTATAGTTGAAAAATAAAAATGAGTTAAGAAACATACGCTACAGTTAGGTTAGATAAAAATATATATATTAAAAATATAAAGATAAATCGTCCTATCCGAAGAATAAATTCACATTTCCTATACTTATATATGGGAGATGTGACTTGTTCTTGGAAATGTTACTGATATGATTTTAGGTAAATTTCTTTTTAAAATCAAAGCTATTGGGTAACGAAATCAGTTATAACAAACGTGGAGCATCAGTCGCGGCCTAGGGTCAGGGATTCGTCGTTAGTGGTCGAGTCCGTAACGATAAATCTGCTCGCTGAGGACAGGAGCCATAAAACAATCCCTTGATCATTTTGCTGGCAATTTGTTATAATATTTTTATACAAAATATCTTATTCTTAATATTACCACCCATTGTTTTACCCGCGACTTGTGATGACTTTATTGCTAAAATACCTGCAATATGCGTTTTTTACTTTTCCCGACGATAATACGGCAATAATATTCCCGAAAATCGGGATATATTTTATATATGGGCGAGGTGTATAAGCTTTAATTGTACCAAATTTTATCGATATCTTTAAATCTTTAATCAATAAAGCTTACTCTGTTTAAAAAACATTTTTCGTAAGAAATAACTGAATTAGTATTCGAAAAGATAAAACAGCTTTTAAAAAAGCTTTTAATAAAATTTCATGTCTCTACTATTAACCGTTGAGGAGTTCCCTCGTCTGGAGCCAATCCTAGCAGCAGCATCAGGTCATGCCTATATTATGTTATGTCTTCGGAACACGACCTGTATGTAAAATTTCAGCTAAATAGGACACTAGTCAAATTTAACTTGCAAGATTCCACCTTGCCATATGTACACGGCATGTTGCAAAAGCTTTTAAAAATTTACAAAATATGGTTTATCAAAAATTTGTATTGAAACGAAGTAGCAAGTTTGAGGTTTATATCCTATTTCATGTTTCTATATTTTTAATGGAATATAAATATTCTGCTTTTATATTTTATTTTCTTCAATATTGTCATAACAACAATTATATTAAAAAAAATTAACGATGTACTGTATCAAAAAGTATACACGTGTCTTGTAATTAAAATCCGGTACAAACCTAAAGGTTGAAAGGAATTCAGTGGAGTGGGACTAAACGGTTGTACGTCTTCCTGAGTTCCGGAACGCGAATATACTGCTTCCTTTTCCCGTCCCATTCCCCAAAGACGTGTAAGAACTATATTTAAGTGTAACGTCCATTATACGCGAGCTGATAATAACATCATTGCTCTATTTGATAATATGAAAATAATATGTGTATTTTTATATATCATAGACTATTTCTACTGACTGACCACCTTGTTGGCAAATGTGAAATGGTCAATTTGCAGACTCGCCGGTATGAATGAGTTGGTTGGTTCGTTCGTTCGATAGTTCTTCACTCAATAATCGTTTCACCTCCGTTTCTTGATGATGCTTCGGTACCGAAATGATTGTTTTTTTTTCCAAACTGACTGTATGCTAATATGTATGCCCTAACGGCTTTTACAGCGTCACCGGGCGGGATGGGTGAGCGCAGAAGCATCGTCGAGGTTGCGAAATGCAAAGAGTAGAGCGCAGAAGCTCTGCTAGCGTCGGGGTATGAAATGATTGTTGAATTTGTGATAGTGAACGTGTATAGTTCTTTTGTATTATGGTGGCGGTGGTGGAGGTGTGTAGTGAATGCGTTTTTACGAATCCTGCAAGTATCAGGTATGACAACGTATAGTCCACTTTACATTTAGCATTATATATATTTTCTATTTATTTTTTCGCGGTCTGTATATAGCAAGATAATTTTATTATTACTTTTGTAAAGGTCATTACTTAAATAGTACCAAAACACTTGCTTTGTAAATAACATAGCTATAAAATATATATAACGAAAAGCCTTTTAGCGAACGTAAATTTCGATCAACGTAAATTAACGTTTGGTTTATAGATCTGTTTGACATCCAGCAAACGAATGTAGGGGAAAAAGCTAAAAATGTTGTTACTCAGGTCAGACGCCGTGCATGCGCCCGTGCGTAATTCAATCCTGTATCACTTTGAAAAACTTTTACATGAAAACGTGATTCGGTTAACGCCATTTTATTGTTATACTATAAGCGTTGAATTTAATAAGTTTTATGTACTATCATGACTAATTTAACTTATTTAATTTTTTTTAAATATCAAATTTATTTATTTACAACAAAAGTGTACAATTATGTCTATCTAAAATTATTTACACGTAATTAGTTAATTAGTACTATACAAATCATGTCCACGTGCCTAGTCCTTGAATGAATATTTTTACTAATCACAAATGAATAGCTCTGCAAAGACAACATAAAAGAAAAGTTGCGAGTATAAGCTAAATAATCTATGTAGTGAAAGTAAATTTTTAGGGGTTTCATAGTGAAAGGTGCTTATACAATTCAAACGGATTAATAACTTTAATATAATTGGTAAATATTATGTTTCTTAACACGATGCACAATTATGATAAGCATTTTTTGATAATAATAATTTATTTTACAATTAATGTATTTTATTTTTAAACCCAGCCCACTGGTGATACCGTGAGACTATTTTGAGGAGGTCACGGGTTCAAACCCCGAAGAGATGCCAATGAGTTTTCTATTAAAACTTATGTGTCTAATTGATAATTACAATTTACCACACGCTTTTTGGTGAAGGTAAAACATCGTGAGGAAACCTGCATATCTCTAGACAATTGTAGGTCTATGTATACTCTACCAATCGGCGTTCCAGCAGCTTGGTAGGTCTTAGCTCTAATCCTTCTCTCCAAAAACAGAACTATTTTTTTTATTTACATTATTAGGGATTGCATATTGCCGTAAGTTTACCAAATATGATACCCGATTCTAATCCAGGAGGATTCCAATCCGGGTCGCTTACTCCGCAGTCCTCGTTAGATGGGAGCAAGTTTGCGTCGATTGTGCGGGCGGGCGCGTTTGGCACAGCGCTGATAACACAACAGACAACTTGTTACAAACACGTTTAGTTTTAGTTATTGCTTCGAGTTCGACGCTTTACTTATTCCTACTATATTAAGTAGAATAGAGGTAGAATCTTAGATTTTACTGTATATTGATTACAATATTTGTTCTAAATGTTACCTTAGTTCGTGTCGACTTAGTTTTTTGTTTTTTTTTTCTTCGTTAACTGATTGAATTCCACTGCTAGAGATAAGTCTCTTCACAGCATCTCTACGCCACACGATCTTGTGCTACTTGTATCCAAGCGGCTCCACGCGAGTTTTTTGTGGTCGTCTGTCCATCTAGCAGGGGTACTACCTGTGACGTATTGCGACGTGCGATAGAGTGGGGGCATCGCACGGGTGGTCGCCTGTGAGAGCCCAGAGGGGACTGCGAGAGTAGTCTTAGTTAGACCACCGACTGGGGTGGAAGTGCGTTGTTGTTAAGAGGGTCAATTGGGAACGATTCCCAAGAAGTGAGGACACCACACTACCGACACTGCGTTTTCCGGTGCGGGGTCGCCATTCCAACACTTAAAGAACCCAACGCCCACCGTACTATGTGACCCGCCTAACATTACTTCAGCTTCACGACACAGTGAGCTATATCGGTGACTTTGGTTCTACTATCGATCGCCTCATTTCCGATTTGATCACGTAGAGGTACTCCGAGTATAGCTCGCTCCCTTCCACGTTGACTAATTTATTTTCTTACCTCAGTGTTTTAATATCCTCAATTATGTGCTTTATCGTTTTACCTGTTCCCAAAAGTTGTTTTATATTCTAATTTTCAATATATTAACCCGATACCTGCCTGTGGTATTAGAGTGAGTTCTTCTATTTATTATATTATAGTAGGTTGTTCAAAAGCTTTAACCCCCCAAAGCCTAGCTTAGTGCAAAAGAACAATGCAATGTATTACTGCTGTCTACGGCATAAGCTAGTTAGCTGTTGAAGTAATACTGTTTCTAGGTTTGATAACAAAAATCAGAATAACTATCAAGAGCGGTATTCAATATTCATCGATATATCACACTCTTAGTATAAAGTGACCTGATTGTGAAGTGTGCGATATATTCAATCTGTATGTGGGTTGGAAATGATAAACTCTGGCTTGTTTAATCGTTTAATACTTATTTACTTAATATAATACTTTTCCGCACACACCTTACACTTCGCTCAGCTATTATGATATGTCAAACCCTTTCCTTCCCACATAACTTTCCCCTCGCATGCACTCACATCTTCGTTTAGAAAATTCTTACATATATTTAAATTTTCACGAGCATATTACTTTAGTAATAATACAAAAATCCTTGAGATTAATTTGAATTAGTAAATTTCAAACTCTCGCGATTCATACTTATTATTATATAAATAAACGGGTAACATTGCGACAAAATTGAGTTACCTTTTTACAAGGTTCGACGTCTCGGCAGAGTTGCATCCACCGTGATCCAAAAAGAAATATTAACAAAATATTTAGAGATTTAGATTTTATTTATGAGATAACCGCCATGGAATGTTGACGCAACGATAATTGTTCCTATTGTTGTTTTGGTTAATGGTCCAATTGTGAAAAGCCTTGATCGACATCTTCAGAGGCTTTCGCTTAATAGTTGGATCAAGAGTCGGATACAGAAGGCGGTATTACTCGAAACAGCACGTATTTTGAGGAAGTTCCTCACTCTGGAGCCCTAGCCACCGGTAGCTTCGGGCGGACGACGATTTTTTATATTTTTAAAATTATTTAGTTTTTTTAATCATTATAAATATTAAAAAATGTAAAATGTTAGGATTAAGAGAAAAAAATGGAATTTAAATTATTATTATAGCTGTGATAGCCTAGCGGTGAGACCGTGTGGCTCTCTAGAAACGATCATGAGTTCAAACCCCGGGCAGGCACCAATGAGTTTTTCTATTAAAAAATTAAGTGTCTGATTGATAGCTGCAATTTATCACACGCTTTTCGGTGAAGGAAAACATCGTGAGGAAACCTATATATCTCTAGAGAATATGTGTATCAATATGCGCATTGGAGCAGCGTGGTAGGTCTTAGCTCCGATCCTTCTCCCCAAAAACTGAGAGGGGAGGCCTAAGCCCTGCAGTGGGATAGTAACAGGCCGTTGCTTTAATTACTCACTTTTTAATATGAATTACTCTTTGACTTTAATTTCTAAATATAATAAAAACTCATGAGGGAAAAAAGAAACAACAGAAAAGCTAACGCAACACAGGATAGCTATAAAAGCTTTTCCGCACTTTGATCATACAAAATAGACAGATGGATATAAAAACTGAAATTATGGCGCAATCCATCCCCGGCGCTATGCATTTTATTTGTAGGTAAATATGGCTAGCATTAATCATAACGTGGGGTGGCGTCACTGAAGCGGGTGCGTGTGCAGTTTTGCACTCAGACAACGGAGCTACGGGTGGTGTGGTATTGCAAACAACTGCGCCGGGTTTTTAATCTTACAAGCGCAACGGTCCGGCCATCATGGACTGATCTCTGTTGGTTTCCAATTTATGTGGCTGTTTTATATGGATTTTGGTTTAAGCTTTCCTTTATGTAAATATACAGATTGAAAACAAATTACTTGTTTCTCTAAAGAGAGATAAGAGGATATTTTATTTATACTGATCAACTACCATCAACTTTTAGAAAACGATTCAATTGTAATGCAATTCACTGTCGGTACCTAAACTGAATCGCTTTCTTTTCGTACTATGAGATGTCTTTAACTGAGTTGCATTTGGATCACACGCCTACTATATAAATAAGAGTGAATGAAATACTTTTGCGATAAAGTTGAAGATTTAATTCGGCAACGATTTAAACTCAGTCAGTTAGGTCTTCAAATGAGTCGCAATAAGAGTTTATAGTAAGCCTGCTGGTATCAATAATTTACCTTTTTCAAACTTAAATGGTGTTCGACATAAATTTCGGTACCATACAAAGTGACTAAAGGCAAACTGTATTATAAAGTTTATAAATACCCATTTGCATTGATATATCGACAGACGGGCTCAGTAAAACGTATGTAAAAAATAATCTACATATATTTTGTTTTAATAAAAATGTAAAAGGTAAACAACTCATACATTAATTTACGGGCGTCGTATAAACTAACGAATAAAATGCACGTCGCTGCGGATGGATTGCGCCGTTATGTAAATTAATCAAATCCATTAGTCTATTTCATAAAAGTTCAAAACGTACTGAACTTTTGCAATGAAATGTTGCAACATTATTTAATTCCATTCCTCTCAGGTGTAAATCATGCCTGAAGGCCCTTTCTTAATAAATTTATTTTATACTGATAAATCAGCGACCCTTAAACTTTACCATACTTGCTATCTTGTTTGACTCTTCATAGTCTATCGTTTAAGATTATATTCTTAAAAGCTTACTTTTGTACTATTTTTCAGAAATACCGCCGAGTGGTATCCGGCTAAGTAGAATAGACCACCCTCATTTCTTACCGAAGTGTAGTAAAAGGCGATTAAAGTAAGTTGACCCGTCGTGTGGCATCCGACTGAGTAGAAATGTAAATCCAGTTCGCAATGGAAGTAATATACTTTATTGAGGTTGCAATCGAGCCATAAGGCTAAACAACTCTATACTAACCTAAACTTATATTAAAGTAGTTAAATGGGTTTGCCGTATATATATATATATATAAAGCTAAAAATTAAACTAGATGTTAAGATCTAAACCGTTCCTGGAGTTGACTTTAGTTTAAAGAAATAGTAGTTAGGTGTTACTATATAGCGTAAATAAATAATGCTGGATTTTCAGATGTTGAGTACATCTGAGGGTCAACTCGTTTTCTCTGCTGACAAAAATTAAGACATTTATAACGTTTAAGTAATTTAAATGCTTCAAATCGATCAATATTTGTCGTATGAATATAATTCTGGATTAGGTAAATTGAATGGATTTTTTTTCTTCGACTCAAAACGACGGGAAAGCAACCCGACCTTTTTCTTGTTAAAAAGCGTAAACAAAGTAAGTAACTAATTAACTAATATTTAAAATGGGAGTGCCATTTAAAATACTCGTATAGTCCATTTTAAATGCATAAGTTTATTCTATTTTCTCGTTTCATTTGCTCGTTTACGTCGCGACAAAGATAAAATGTCAGTAGGCTAACCAGACATTTCCTATTTCCCAATTGATTGCATTTGTGGCCAGTCTGCAATCTACGGGAATGTTTTTAGTTGGGTAAACTACGCTACTGTTTCTATTTCTTATTAAGAGATAAAAATAAATGATTATGTGATCTTACTTTGATATTTAATATTAGGCGAGTGCCAGTTAGGTAAGCAACCCATGAACAAGTATGTTAGTATGAAACAGATATGTTTGAGTCATTGCAGTGAACGAATGGTAATGTTTTGATCGATATAATCAGGATTTCGTTGGGTAAAAAAATTATAGAAAAATATATATATGTGGTATCCGGCTGAGTAGATAGACCACCCTCATTTCTTACCGAGGTGTTGTAAAAGGCGACTAAGTTAAGTCGACCCGCCATGTGGTATCCGACTGATATAATGGACCACCCTCATTTCTTACCGAGATATTGTAAAAGGCGACTAAGGTAAGTTGACCCGCCATGTGGTGTCTGACTAAGTAGAATGGACCACCTTCATTTCTTACCGAGGTGTCGTAAAAGGCGACTAAGGTAAGTCGACCCGCCATGTGGTATCCGACTGAGTAGAATGGACCAACCTTATTTCCTTGCGGAGGTGTCGTAAAAGACGACTAAGGTAAGTTGACGTCAGCCAGGCGGCCGGTCATAAAATACGCAGCCTAATCATGTGACAACATGTTTGTAACGTGTAAATAATTTCTATTTACATAAAACTGTAATGTATTATTAACCTAACTCCTCCAAAGTTGCACTATCTTTTAGTAAAAATCGTACAAAAATCCATTTAGTTGATTTTAAGAAAATCTATCACATACAGACAAACAGCCTTTGGGGACATTAATTTATATATAGATTCTTTTACTATTTATTGAAATTATTTTTTTAACAATAAGGTTTATTAATTACTCTAAATGTATGTGAAGGTAACTTCCAATTAATTATATGAAGTATTTATTACCTCACTTTCAATTTAAATTGTAGGTAAATAGAGCAAAAGAAATAGAAAATCGCAAAAGCGAAGTCCTTCAGCTCTCTCTTACATTCTATCTCTCTCTCCATCACTCTCTTGTTATCGTAACGAAAGCTGTTGTAGTATTGTTTGTAATTTAATTTTTTAATTCTTTTTATATGTTTAATATATTAATGTCGTGTGGTATCCGGCAGAATAGAATAGACCACCCTCCTTTATACCGAGGTGTCGTAAGAGGCGACTAAGGTAAGTGCCGTGTGGTATGTCGCTGTGCGTGTTATTTCGCTCTTTAGTACATGGACTTACAAGTTTTGGTAAACAACTATATTATAAATTTGAAAAATATGTGTACATTTTAGTTTATAATCATGCTGTGAACTGTTTTGTGTGTCTAATAAAAAAAATGATGATATTTAATATATTAATTAGTACTTTTAATTATTTAGGATACTCCTGTAGATACTATACAATAATTTTCCAATGTAATTCTATGCCAAATAAGGAAATTTAATATACAAGCAGTGGAGGGTGTGTCGAATAGGAACGAGTCGAGCGATAACAAAGGAAACTAATAGTACACAGAGTGTTTAAGGATAGTTTGCTTACATTCTCGTTACTCTTGTTGGCAATTTTAACTATCAGGCCGAGGCCAAATATATGGGATGCAGTTTAGAAAAGGCGAGCTAAGGCAATAATCCTAAGAATGTTCATCTAATATGTAAATAACAGTAAAGTATTACGAATTTACAAAAGTTAAATAAAAATATATTTTCCTTCTACAAAATTCCAATACATTTATTTGTTCACTTCACTTAGTTTTGCATGACCGTTTCTGAGATTTGCACGCCGCGATGTTTATATCAGTTTAAGAGGTGATTCACCGATCGAGACATCTTTGAAAGAACGTAAACGGATTTCATGGAAATAACAGCTCCTTTGAATATAAACTTAGAAATTTGAAATATTTTTCAGAAGCTTTGCACATATTGACGTTAAACATTTTAAACAAAAATGTAGTGAATATGAAAATGAATGTCGGAAAAGAGTGCTATTGAGTTTCTTCAAAATATCGGTATAATATATAAATGTATGCATTTATACTTATTAAAAAAGTCATACATTACGTTTTTATGTAAATTGTATAAAAGAAGTCGCACGGTGGTAAAAATATTTGCCTGCTGGCAGTTTTACTGGCGTGCGCCGCTTAAACCAGCAGAGATATATTAAAGTATTATACTAGAGAATTGTAGATTGACAAAAATACTACGGAAAAGTCCGCGACAGCATGTCTCATCTCCTATGGTTAACTCACAATAACTGTTTTTATGTAACAAAAATTAATTAAAAATGTAACGTTATTTTCGAGAGTGTTTTCTAATGTTCAGTATCAATTCTTATCGGTAAATGCGTTCCTTAGCTTCGGCATTTAATATAAGTCAAGATTGTCCTTTACACTATATGAATCTAACAAATACTTTAGAAGATATTGTTACTTTAAATTATACGCCACCAGAATAAAAAAAGTGAAAATTTTGTAACAAACGATTTCCCCGAAAACCGAAGGCGCAGCTAGTTATAAATATAAAAGTCTCTCTGTCTGTCGATTACGCTTCCATTGCTCATACACTTAAGAAATATTGACAAAATTTGGAACAATCGAAGTTTATATATCGGATTAACATATAGGATTAGATAACTCTCATTTTTCCTTGGGCAACAGAAAAAAACTCATTGTATATGTAACTCGGTCATCCATCCCCAAAGTAAGTAACTTAATAATTGTGTTATGGATGATAGACAACTGTTAAATATATACATATATAATTTTAAATTCACACTTAAATACATATATACACCCATAATCAATGAACCAGCTATCCCGGGAATCAAACCCGAAACCCACGCAGCTGAAAACAGAGTCACTGCCACCTGTGCCAACGGCCAGGATTTTAATGTCTATAAAAGTACAAGATAAAAAAAATTGAACAAATCACTTCAAAAGATAAATTTAAAATAAATAACAAAGATAATTGAAGCACCTTTTTAGGGCGTTCTTAATTTTAATGATATGCCCGAAATATTGCCGAGTTGCCTCTTTACGTAAGTACGCATCTTAAAAAGGTCTAGGGTATACAAAGTTCACCTCTTACGGTAAAGCCGGTATAGACCGCACTTCAAATCTGACGCAAGATAAACTGGGTTGCTCTTATTTGTATGGATAATTTGTGAATAAAAATGGGCCGCATCAAAGATATTTTCGTATGAAATTGGTTTCATTGTGCTGAGGATTACAAAGTACCTCGATTTCTATTGTAGATTAGTTTAGTACTTACAGAGTTAATTGATGTCAATTGTAATGATTTGTTAAAAATAGGTTTTTAATAATTATTTATATATATTTTATGTCAAGTGACATTTCTGGGTACTTTGGTATTAAATAGGATTGATAGGTAATCACTCATTTTTTTTTTTTTTTTTTTCGAACTGACTGTATGCTGTTAGCCCTAATGGCTTTTACAGCGTCACCGGGCGGGACGGGCGAGCGCAGAAGCATCGCCGAAGTTGCGAAATGCAGGAAGTAGAGCGCAGAAGCCCTACTTAAGTCGGGGAATGTCGTCCTAAGGGTGCCTCCTGTGAGGCCGGACCACGGCTTAGGGCGACGCGTAGTGGAGGGTTCATGGTATGACTTAGATTAGTCATTGCGGCGTCGGAAGTGTGGCGAGAAGCCACGACCGACCGACGTCAGAAAACTGGGACCTCGTCTTCGCCGGCGAAGACGCTGTGTGAGTGTATTACGTGTTTCTGTGTTGGCGATCGTTATTTGATCGTCGGGGTCATACAGGACGCTTTTTGGACGCCTATATTTTCGATGGTCGGACCTAACTGGGATGTAGGTAGAAGCAACTGAAATCAGGGGGTTCGGGTGTACCTCAGATTTCTCGAAGTAAGATTTCGAAAAACGTTTAAAGAGGTGAGTAATGGTAGGGAGATCGAGGTCTCTATGGAGGTCAACGTTCCGCATGAACCACGGACAACCAGTGGCTGTCCGCATAAATCGGTTCTGTAGTCTTTGGAGCCTGAGCAATCTGACTTTTGAAACGTGCGCGAACGCAACGCTCGCATAGGACATTATTGGTCTTATGCAAGTTTTGTAGAGTGTCACTTTGTTGCGGAGCGACATCTTACTTTTCTTGCATAACATCGGATAAAGTCGTCCCATGACATACGCAGCCTTATTGCAGACTATGTGTATGTGCTCGTGGAAGGTCATGGAAGGTTGAAAGGTGACACCTAGGTACTTGACTTTCTGTTGCCAGTGAATCGGTGTATTGTAAAGGGAAATTTCCGTAGGTGTGTCTATGTGAGATCATAATCACTCACAATTAGATTACTAATAGGGTAGGCGCTAGGTAAAGCCGTGTGGTATCCGGCAGAATAGAATAGACCACCCTCCTTTCTTACTGAGGCGTCGTAAAAGGCGACTAAGGTAAGTTGACGTCAGGCAGGTGGCTGGTCGTAAAATACGTAGCCAAATCATGTGACAACATGTTTGTAACATATTGTGCCGACCCCACTTAGACTGGTATAAGGGCAGGAGAATGATGAATGATGATGAGGGTAAGGCTAGATAATAGTGGAGCATATGCTACTAAATGTAACAGATTATCTCATTCTTACGGCAAAAAAATTGTATAATATACAATAAATATATAGCCTAACAATTATAAAATGAAAAAATCAGGAGACAAATATAAGTACTTGTACATATAATTATACCAAAATAAATAGAAAATTATAATATTACTTTATTCCGAAGTAATATTGCATTCCATAGCACTATCTACACACATTTGTATAGTTGCCCCATATCAATATACTTATTTTGTCGAAACAACCTGTTACATAGTCAGATGGGTTTTTGACGATTTTATGAAGATGACACCGATGTCTCGCGATATACGTTTCTTTTTATATTTTGTTTTAGGATTTTTGGGCTTATGAGAATTTTTTAGACATATATTTTGTATCTTATTTGTTATTATTCAGACTTTATAAGAGCTTTATAATTACTGTCTGTGTGAATTCCTTAAGGCATCTTGAATGCCTTCGTAATCTATAACTTACATTCAGAAATGTCGAAACTGAAATAGCCCCCTAGAGATCCTTAAAATTATCTAATAAAATCTGGTTATCTATCATTCCTTTACTTTCATTGCTTCTTAAAAAACGTAGAAGAATGTAATTAAAAAAATCGCCAACTCTTTTTTAATTACGATTTCTTGATATTTATAATTCTACAAAATTTCAAGTCATTAAACGATGTGTCTTGACTAGTACAATATAAAACTGACCACACTCATTACATTAACAAATATCAAGTCCATCAAATTTTTGTTATTGTCATTACTCAATGCGTATGCAAGAATAAGAACCAGCCATAAACCTTTTTTCTGGGATGACAAGATATCAGCATTTTAGTAGTTTTTAGGCCTCCTAAAAATAAGTTTATAAAATACAATTTCAGTTGTAGGTATTTGCAATCTACTCCAATATTGCAAGGATAGTCGTCTCACATTTATTTTACAGATTCTATTAAAGGGAGGCTTGAGGCAATGGCAATTTTATCGCAGTCTGTAGAACATAGTATTATAGCATTAGAAATAACTTATTTTTCATGAAACTCGATAACTTCACGGTTGCTATTTTCAAGCGCACAATATTTGATTAGCTATGTATGAAGCGCATACCATTTTATAATGAGGTGTACAAACATATTAAAGTTCTATGTGAAAGCTGTTTTAAAAAATATTGAGGCTTTTTAAGATACAAATTACGTTTAAGCCGCGAAAATGTCAAGGTGACTCTTATAAGTCCTTTGTCCTTCATCTATATTGATTGAATCTCTTTGTTATGATTGATTAATATGTTATAATTTGGGTATATGAATATAAATAATATATATTTCTTTGACATGTACAAAGTCATTATAAAACTTTTTCTTTCTCAGCACGGGTCTGTTTTATCGTTGGAAATCCAACTATACAGAAGTACTATGGACAAATTTAAAACTCATGTGCTATAAACGTTATTATTATTATTTTTGCGTCCTCAGATAGTGAAAACCTGCCTTGCCTGTTTAGAAGAAAATATGGCTTGCTTTCTTTTCGCATAAATAATCAATTTAGCGATTCAACGCGGAAATCCTACCAGCATTTTTAAGTCCATTCTACGTGGGCACGATTTGTCCAGAAGATTTGTTAGTAATTTGAATAGATATAACTTTTATATTTTCACTTTAAATAAAATAAACGTTTAAATATATATAAACGAATATTGGTAAGATAACACAAACTCAAAAACAAAAAGTTAAACGATTATTGTGAGAAATGGTAGCTGAAGGAAGAATAACAAAAGCCACAATAGGCCGTCATCAGTCAGAAGTGGCGGAGTGCAGTCAATGGCTGCTGTCAAAACAGCGCCATTGAATACGGTTGCTTATGATTCAATAATGTCTCTCACTGCTCCCATCGTAAATAATTCAATGTCGAATTTCTGATGCCGGCATAATGCTATATGAACGTTCTTATAATATTTTACAAAGATTTGTAAGCGAACGGTAAAGATGATATCTTGTTCATAAATCCATTCGACTGGCCCGTTGGCGCAGTGGCGAACCTACCTTCAGCCTCGCGGGGCGCGGGTTCGATTTTATACATTTTCTTTATACAATTTGTTGGTTCTTTGAGCCTGGGTGTATATTTGTATTTAAGTGTGTATTAAAAATTATATTTGTAGTATATCTACCAGTTGTCCGTCACCCATAACACAAGAATTAAGTTAGTTACTTTGGGGGCGGACGACCGTGTGTGTAAGTCCCATATATTTATATTTCTATTTATATTTAGTATCAATCATCACAATCAACCGACTGGAACCCAATATTCATCTATTATGTAATATGTAACTGGATCTTTTATGATATTAAGAGGTCTAATTACATTTAGTAGCTTCAGTTTTATTTGCACATTCTTCTTCTCTTGACTCTAATAAGTAGTATTCTCAACTACAGAATTCGTTTGGAGAGACCTATATCCAACAGTTGAAGTATGTTAATTTAAAAGAAAGAGATTGAATAAAAAGCCCGATAAAATCTGCGATTATTAACAATAAATCGCTCTCTTATCTTTAATTTTATGTTTTATAAGTCTATTTCTATTTAAGAATACAATAAAGTAGCGCAGTAAATAAAAGCTTTATTTTTCTCTTACAAGATTTACTACGCTGCAAAAAGTTTCGGAACAAAGTACTTTGCACATTCAAAGCATCTATTAGCAGAACAAATAATAAGTTTGTATTTGAATTGGCGATTAATTATTTGTACGATTACAATTTTATTTTCATATTAGAACTCAAGAGATTATTGAAATAATGAGAATTAAATTGCCTCTTGTGATGTTGGAATTTCTGTTTTTAGCCTTATTTAGTTTAGCATTTTTTTCATACAGCAAATGAGCATATCAAGTTTTGAGAAAAAAATACTCAGGGTTAGTATTGAATGATCAAAACTTATTAAATTCACATTTCATATGATATCAAAGTTTTGAAGGACTGTATAAAAGTTTTTACTTTAAGTACAAGAAAAGCGTTTTCGAATATGTGACACTTGTATTCAAATCAACCGTTACTTCCTCGAAATTCTTTTAAGAAAAGGAAATGTTTCTATCTTTTAACGTGATATAAATATAGTAGTGAGGCGAAGGAACGCTGGAAATGCGCCTTGCCTCTCAGGAGGGTGAGTCATCGCTACGTACTTCCGTTGCATTCAGCGCGAACAGACAGTTTGCTTTTAGTTTTCTCAGCAAAAATTTACAACTACATTTTTTTCCAAATTGTCATAAATATTTTTATTTCACTACAACAAAAAATCATTGTTAGGTAGAAATAGCAAATATTATATTCCAAGATTCACAGAAAGTTCTCGCGTGTTTAAACCATTACCTATTCGTAATTTACTTCTATTTTTTCATTCAGTGAGTAAAGTATGGGCACATGACGAAAACCAGAGCGACATGGAACACTTAAAAAAAGCGCGACCACCGCCGCAACCGTCTCCCATTAACTATGGGCACATGGTCTATTTTTTTTTACTTAATAAATATAATGGAATGATGATGATGAGAAAAACGGTAGGAGCGTGTGGCCCTTACCAGGAGTCAATTAATATTATGAAATATATACTAGTGGTCGATTAATTAAATATGTAATAGATAGAATAATATGATAAATATAATAATATAATAAATACAATAAAAAGTATTTCTAAGAAAATATAAATATCACTTATTAGCTGAGTAAATTGTTTAATATGGTGTTTAAACGAAGATATTGATTTAGGAAATGGCAGTTTATTCCACAGTTTAACAGCCTGTGAAGTAAATGTCAAAATAATGTCTGTAATTAATATTAGTTATTTATTAAATTTAAACGTGTTAACCGCCAATTTACAAAACAGCGAGATAACTAATCCTTATTTCAGAGGGACAGAGGAGTTTTTTACCCAGTCGTGAAATTATTACAAACAAGGTTCTATTATTATGTAAAAATTATAAAATATGTTCGATACAATTATAGTGTCGAATTATTACGTATTAAATTAAATAATTTATTTATGTACTATAAAAAAAATAAGAAAAACATTAATTAATAAAAAATTGTACATAGATTAACACATCCTTTATATTGATAAATGTTATATGTTTTGTTAATAAATACTTTAATACGTTACTAATTATATATATGATATATTATTAATAACGCATTAAAGTACTCCTATTGCTATAGCCAGTCATTCACGGTACGGGGTGTATTATTATGGAATATGTTACCTCGGAATATTAGATATGCACAATCTGTTGGCATTTTTAAACATCGTCTCAAGACTCATAATTTATCTTTGTAAATTAATATATAAGTAAATACTGTGTATAAATTTAAGTACTGTATATATGTATGTATCCATTATCATGTATAAATATTTTAATATGTATTAGTGTATAATTATTATAATATGTATTAGTGTGTAATTATTCTTATGTATTTACATTTATTAATACTTTGCGCACCGTCCTATATACTCCTAGTTTTAGTTTCTCTTAAGACAGGTTGCCTGTAGGAGATTACTTTTAGTGATATTTATAATTTTTAAGATTTTTTTTTTAATTTGTTTTTGTTTCTTTTTTTCTAGTTGTGCAATAAAGTATTTTATTATTATTATAATCATAATAATCATTTTAAATTACATTATGAAATTTACCTATTCACTTAAAAAAATCTCAATAACAAAGTGATATTAATATGCAAGCTTTAAAGTTACTTGCTGCTAAGTACGCCGCATATATCGCAGTCGCGTGATAACATCCAATATATTACAACGTGTAGGCCTCGATGTCTCTGTTCACTGCGGTGCTTTGTTTACTCACAAAAACCGATTTTTCTTCTGTTATTTTCTTTGAGCTTTCACTGTATCAATGTGTTAATGCATTAAACTTTCATACAAAAGCTAGCACGTTTGTCTGATGATGGTAATTGAGTACCCTCGCACAAAGATAATTTCAGAACAAGGAATATACCTCATAGCAAATCAAATTTGGTAGTGATATTAAGAAACATAGTTAATATACCTTTCAAAATAAAAGAATTGTAAATCTGTAATAAAATAAGGATAAATCTTCCCACTTGAGAACCTTCCCCTATTACAATTAAAAACATAAGAATCAACGTTTGTTAACATTTGCTATTACAGATTCCATCATATGTCGCACGCTTATGAAAGTGACCTATTTAAAAAAAGTTGCTTGAAGTCAAAATTCGTAAGTTTTAAAGAGATCCATAACTTGGAAGAGCAATAAAACACTAGTTTTTTAATAGTTCGTAGTGTGATGTTAAGATGACATTAAAATAAGGATCACAATGTGTCGATTAAACCTAATTTTGAATTCGGTCACTTTAATACTAAGCGTGCGATTGTGTATCTGCACAATTGAGAATTAAATAAATATATGCGACACACGGTAGTCCGTCCCCAAAGTAAGTAACTTAATACTTGTTTATTTATTTATTTCCAGCTTACAACTATCATTACAGGGAACCCATTAATTAAGTTACACTAGTGTAACTTAATTAATGTTAACTTATAACATATAAAGCTGTCCTTGTAAGTTCACTCAAAGAACTGAAAAAACATCTAGTTCTATGGCACATATATTAATAAATCGTATAGCACGTGTGAGTGGTGTCTGCTTCATCAGGTGTGCGCCCGCGAGGAACCACCAATAGTGGCGGTTTGTGTTATGGGTGACGAACAACTGGTAGTACTACATATATAATTTTAAATACATACTTAAGTACAAATACACACCCAGGCTCGAAGAACCAACAAATTGTTTATAGAAAATGTTGGCCCTCGGAACCCGCGACCCGCGGAGCTGAAGGCAGGGTCACTACCAACTGCGTCAACAGGCCAGTCATTTTAAATCATTTAAAAGTCAGTGAATTAAAATGAAAACATTTAATGACTTTAAAAGATATTCTACTTTCTGACAAAATAAAACATTTTCTTTCGAAGCTACGTAGAACAGTAAGAAATTATGATCGCCGAAATCCCCTCTGTAATAGGTTCTGTAACATAAGTGTGATGACTACTTTACATATTTCGGCTCCAAGTTACGGCTAATATTAAGGCTTGTCCCCTTCATAATTTTCTAGACTATTTTTATCACGGAATGTTTTAAGCAAGCTCTACAAGCTTAATTTATATTACTAAACAAAGAAACTACATTTAAATATGAAATAATGCGGTGTGTACGAACACTGAGTATTTTTATACCTCTCCGATTATAACCACCAACGTTTTTAATATAAGGTTGAACCGCTAAACTTAGAATCAACTTAATGATTTACATATTACTTACCCAAGTAATTAACATACTGTCCACCTTTTTTTGACATTATAGCTTTTATATAAGGTTGAACCGCTGAACTTAGAATTAACTTGATGATTTACATATTACTTACCCAAGTAATTAACATACTGTCCACTTTTCTTTTTTTACATTATAGCTTTTATATAAGGTTGAACCGCTGAACTTAGAATTAACTTAATGATTTACATATTACTTACCCAAGTAATTAACATACTTTCCACCTTTTTTTACATTATAGCTTTTATATAAGGTTGAACCGCTGAACTTAGAATTAACTTAATGATTTACATATTACTTACCCAAGTAATTAACATACTATCCACTTTCTTTTTTTTACATTATATATTTTATACAAGGTTGAACCGCTGAACTTAGAATCAACTTAATGATTTACATATTACTTACCCAAATAATTAACATACTGTCCACTTTTCTTTTTTTACATTATAATTTTTAATTCAACTTTATCGGTTTTGCGACTGCATTCAGTAACCGTTTTTTAAATTTGCGTATCAATCAAACTTAAATTCATAACAGTGTATAACATGCGTAAAACTTCCTTAAAATGGTTAGAATCGTTCATTAGGCTTGTACTCGTAACTTTTTTTTTCGAACTGACTGTATGCTGTTAGCCCTAACGGCTTTTACAGCGTCACCGGGCGGACGGGCGAGCGCAGAAGCGTCGTCGAGGTTGCGAAATGCAGAGAGTAGATAGCAGAAGCTCTACTAGCGTCGGGGAACGTCGTCCTAAGGGTGCCTCCTGTGAGGCCGGACCACGGCTTAGGGCGACGCGTAGTGGAAGGCTGATGGTATGACTTTGATTAGTCAGTGCGACGTTGGAAGGGTGGAGAGAAGCCACGACCGACCGACGTCAGAAAACTGGGACCTCGTCTTCGCCAGCGAGTTGTACTCGTAAGGGCCTATCTTTTACTATAACCTATGTGATTTATGCTATATATTTAATATTTCTTATTTCATTAATTGCGCTTAACTACAAACAATGTATATATTTTGGACAAAGTGACAACTAATCACAACAAATCACACAAGGCATACAATTGCGAGTGTATATCGAAAAATGTCAGATTTTGCAGACGCCCTTGTTCCTAATATTTTAAACCTGTTCAACAAGAAGTCGTCATTATTTATTCAAGGGACATGAATTTACTAGCAATGTCAAGATGATACATACTAGGCGTCCCATGTCAAGATTAACGGGCAGGTGCAATATTACCAACATTTTTGCGATATTGCCCAATTTTTCGCTGTTGTATACGCGAATGAAACTGACAAATGATATAGATCATATGGCGGCACTAACAAGCCATGACAAATTTACACAACAAACGTTGCAACCACTTGGTCACATTCAAACATATTCACTATCGGATTTAATAAATCAATGTTGGCCTGTTACAATCCCACTGCTGGGAATAGGCCTCCTCTCTCCGTTTCTGGAGAGAAGGGTTGGAGCTAAGATCTACCACGCTGTTCCAATGCGGATTGGTAGGTTACACATATCTCCAGAATTCTCTAGAGATATGCAGTTTTCCTCACGATGTTCTCCTTCACCGAAAAGCGTGTGATAAATTGCAATTACCAATTAGACACATGAGTTTTAATAGAAAAACTCATTGGTGTCTGCCCGGGATTGAACTCGTGTTCCCCTCGAAAGAGGAGCAGGGCCTCACCGCTAGGCTATCACAGCTCCTTGAAATAAGTTTTGGGATAAAATCAGTAAAAGGGTTATAAGCATATAAGAACTAGGTATACATTCGTAAACCTAGTTCTTATATGCCTATATCCAGTTTATCGAAGTAGTTTAGAAACCGATTAGTTCCAACTAGCTCTCCGGTTGTTTGTGCGATTAATGTGCTCTCTCCCTAAATAGCCCAAGCTGAGTAAGCTGTGATAGCCCGGCGTTGAAACCGTGTGACTCACTAGAGACGTTCATGGATTCAAACCCAGGGCAGGAACCAATAAGTTTTTTATTAAAACTTGTGTCTTTTTTATAATTCCAATTTATCACATCCTTTTCGGTGAAGCAAAACATCGTGAGGAAACCTGCATATCTCTAGAAAATTCTAGGAATATGTGTAACCTACCAATTCGCAAAGGAGCAGCGTGGTAAGTCTTAGACCCTTCTCTCCAAAAACGAAAAGGGGAGAAATGGGTTAGTAACAGACCGTTACGACACTATGATATGCTTTTTATATCATTATCATCCTCCTGCCCTTATCCCACTCTAAGTGGGGTCGGCACAATATGTTACAAACATGTTTTCACAAGATTTGGCTACGTATTTTACGACCGGCCGCCTGCCTGACGTCAACTTACCTTAGTTGCCTTTTACGACACCTCGGTAAGAAATGAGGGTGGTCTATTCTATGCAGCCGGACACCACACGGCATTTACCTTAGTCGCCTCTTACGACACCTCCGTGAGAAATGAGGGTGGTCTATTCTATTCTGCCGGATACCACACGGCGGTATGCTTCTTATATATAAGTAGTAAATATACTTATCAGATTAATAGACGTGTAAATCTAATAATGAAACACTTAATGGAAACATGTAACAAATAAAAATAAACTAAAATACATCTCCAGAAAAACTATTTTCTCATATTATATATTAATGATTTAGCATAACATAATGAATTTGCCTGATCACCATCATCTTACGCGAATAATATATACACTTGGCGAAATATTTGCCATTATATTTTCAGTAATTAGCTGAATGTACCTATCTGTTTTATTTATGGTTCAGAGTAAAATAAATTATTTAATAAGTTTTGTAGAATAGAGCAATATAAGATATTTTGACAAAATGGTTTTTCACTAAAGTATAATACATTAAATCTGACACGTATCTTATTTCCCATGAAAATAACTGGTTAAAAAGTTAATTAAAGCTGTAGACGGGCCAGTCCCAGGGTGGTTTAATTTATTGCTTTGTACATTTTTCTCGCACTGTAACCGCTTCATACATTTTATAAATAAATTCTTATACACATTTCAGCCAAAAATATTTCATAATAATTGATTTATTAAATGCAGTATAAGTGAAGGTGTGTATTATAATATAAACAAAAACAATCGTGTTCTTTTTGTTAATTAACCGATATATATCAATAACAAAAAATTTAAACCATCTCAGAACAATTCGTATGATATGATTTCATTGAAATCATCTTTCTCCTTCACTTATCCCACTCTAAGTGAGAGCGGCACAACGTGTTTTTACATGTTTTGGCTAGTTATTTTACGACCAGCCGCCTGCCTGACTCACCTTAATTGCCTTGTAAGACACCTCAGTAGGAAATGAGGGTGGTCTATCCTATTAGCGATAAATCGATATCTTAGTATTGACTTATTTCTTATCATAACCGACGATAATCATTAGATACAAGTTAACGTTAAAGTTAGTTTTAATAAAAGAGTGACTGCAGAATTCCTTGAAAGTTCTTTTCGGTAAGAGCACCTTTCCCTATAGTAGCTTCGTTATAATCTGACGATTCAATAGTGGAAAGCCAATTTGAATAAATACTATTATGAAAATGAATTTATATTTAAAATTTCAGAAAGAAAATAGTGTAAGTTACTAAATAAACAGTTTAATATATTCAAATTGGGACACTTGCTGTGCTTGCTCGTTGTAAATTGCATCCCATATATTTGGCCTGGGAGCGATAGTTAAATTGCCAACAAGAGTAAGTAGTATGTTAGCAAACTATTCTTAAATAGTCCACTCACTGTTTCCTTTGTTCCTGTTCACTTGTTACACACATACCACATTAGATACTTGTACTAACAGTTTACTTTGAGCTTAAGACTTTTGGCGCATTGAACATTTTAAAGAGAATAAAAAATGTTTATTAGATGCCGTGTGATACTCGGCTAAGTAGAATAGACCACCCTCTTTTCTTATCGAGGTGTCGTAAAGGCGACTAAGGTAAGTTGACCCACCGTGTGGTATCCGGTTGAGTAGAATAGACTACTCTCTTCTTACCGAGGAGGTAAAAAAATTATAAATAAATATATGGGACACTTACACACACTGTCGTCCATCCCCAAAGTAAGTAACTTAATATTTGTGTTATGGGTGACGGACAACTGGGAAATATATACATATATAAAACATAATTAAATACAAATACACACCCAGGCTCGGAGAACCAACAAATTGTTTATAGAAAATGTTGGCCCTCGGCGGGAATCGAACCCGCGAACCGCGTTGCTGAAGGTAGGGTCACTACGCGCCAACCAACCAACGCGCCAGTCAAAATACGACTAAGGTAAGTTGACGTCAGGCAGGCGGCCGGTCGTAAAATATGTAGCCAAATCATGTGACAATATGTTTGTAACATGTTGTGCCGACGCCATTTAGAGTGGGATAAGTGCAGGAGGATGATGATGAAAAAAAATGTTTATTAGATGTCTGCAATTGCTTCAAAGTTCTATAACACAAAGTTCCTAATAAATACTAATGATAGCAATGAGGTCTGTAATTTACTTTATTTGTCGCCCTGATGAGGATTGATGATGACTAGTCAATATTAGTATACCTCTGCTAAAGATCTTTGTAAGTGATTGTCCAGTTCTGCAGATGACACTTAAAGGAGGACACACTTTGTAGCTAGTAGAGCTTGTGTGCTCTACTTTACTTGTGCGTTCTTCGTCACGTCAGGCTCATTAACATTGCATGAACTATTAGGACTAACAGTATTTCAATAAAAGTTACCATACCTCTATACCAGTCTACTTACCCAGCTTTGACATAGAATGTATAAATTTCGATACCTGCATGGATTATAACAAAGTAGTTCTGTTATAGTTTCTGTAATATGGAATTCCGCAAAGTAACGCCTGCTTCGATAGATCATCTATAAATCAAGCTTTTCACTTTCAGCACTTTCAACTTTGATTTCCCTAAATATTTACAAAAATATTTCGTAAATAGAAATCGTAAATTATTAAGGATGTTCACACCGCTGCTATGTTTTGAACTACAACCCTGAAAATATATATTATATTCAGTATTATCGGTTGAACTCTAAATCAAGCCAGGTAGCTAACCTAACTATCATAGTTTAAATTTATGTGCTGCCTATCGCCTAACGCCTTTGAAAATTATATTTGGAACAGTTATTTAGGTTAAAGATAAAATCACAACTCCGCTCCGTTTATTCTTATATTATATTTATACAGTACTTATTACTCAATAAAAACCAGAATCATCATCAAGTATGATAAATTATGTAAATGATTCGTTAATATGATTATCATTTTGACACAAAATAGCCAACTGTTAATATCGCAAACGTGGGGAACGTCTTGGAGAGAAAAATTGAAAGTTAGTTCCATCACGATGTTATATGATGAAAAGCAGGTTTTAAAAGATTTGCTTCGACGTGGTTTGTCACAGTAATAAATTTCAAATATGAATTGATAACATTATTTACTAAGAAAATTGTAGACACATAGATAGGTTTAAAGCCATGGGCTCTACGGTGTTAACGCTCTTAGGCTCGATCTACAACAGTTCTACAGCAATCACGGTATATCGCATTAGGTTATGGATATTAAGACAGCTTAGCTTTCAATAAGCTTTAACTAGCAACACACTAATATGTTCAACATTTCAGGGTTGATTTTTTATATCAAATTGGCATTGCGTATCTACACTACATATTCTATCTATTAGATAGAAGATCTAGACTTTCTACGCTACCCAGAACTTTGCCATTGGTAATCATTCAAGAGTTACCAATGACGAAGATCTCAGTCATGTGAAAAAGTTTCTGAAACTCTTGAAATTCAAGAAAGAGGAGAATTTTAGACATATGAAAGAATAACATGAAGGCTTATTTCTTGTCTAGATTATTGAAATAGACATACGTCTAATTACCAATTTAGACTGGTAATACTTAAATGAAATATGTGTAACTTTAGTATCTTTCAGTAATGCAGCGAGGGATATCGAAAAAATAATTAAATATAAAAAAGAATTAGATCATTTAAATTTTATCTACACTTCAGTAAAGAATACACTCATACGAATGTTCAAATAAAAGATTCTTTTTTGAACCAAAAACGAATGGATTAGAATACGAAAGTTATCTAGCGAACCGTGCGAACGGAGCAGGTGTGGACCCACACTTTTATTTTGGCTGCAGGCTATACTTGTATTGCAAGCGAGCACGAGTAGATCAACCCTTTGAATACCCATACCGTGTGGAATTTTTTTCATCAGTTTCACATGTATAAGTCCGGAAATATACCTTTGAGTTCAATATTTGATATTTAATTTGAAATAACTAATTTATTAATCACGTTTTCTATCAACTCTAACTAGAAAACGTGCCAGTGTGGCTTAATAATTGTATACTGTTGATGTATATAGAAGTACACCAAGTATAAGTAAGTAAAATAATTTATAGAATTGGGCGTTATTTTTAGGAGAGCCAATTATGGCTCATTTATCTTCTTTTCTTACTTTTGTATTAACAAAAGTAATACTTAAATTATTTTGTTATAATCCGCGATTAAGTAATATGCAGAATTCGTAAAATCACCGCCACCACAATACACAAGCATTAAACTTTAGCATTATATATATTTTCTATTTGCTTAATCGAGGTTATACCAAAATAATTTCATTATTACTTCTGTGTAAGTACTTGTAAAGTAAAGTTTTACTTATTAAAGCAAGATCCAGCTTTAGAATATGATTTTTTTTAGTTACATTAATAGTTTAAGTCCATTAAGATTATCGTACCTATCTCAAAGCTAAGTCTACAGACTTAGCTAAATACAAATAATTGACTGTGACTTACAAGTCTGTCACTACCTTTTTATTTGTCCGTTAGTCTAGTATTGTATGCTAATATAACACCTTTAATCGTACGTAAATCCCATACCTTCCCTATTTCATGAAGTTTTATTAACAAGATGGTCACAAAGCTTATTTACTTAATTTATCTAGGCTGTAAATTTTGATCAGATTCTGAAATTAACCTGTTTATAAAAAAATAATTTTATTGTCTTTATAACAAAAAAATTGACGTAATAAATTCGTAAGCGTGAATAGGTTTACCTATAATAAAAGACGGTAGTAGTTTAAATTAAAATTTTTGGCTGTTTGATTAAACTTTTGTCAACTTTTAATCCAACGAGCATTCGTTATATTTTGCAGTTTCGTAAGCAATTAAACTTTGCCTGTTATACATTGTTATCACAAACTATATTTATTAAACTTATAGTTAGTATTCAAATAGACGTAGCAGATGAATTTTACAAAAAAATCGTTTACTGTATAGATCATTTTACTCTTATCATTAAAAATGTTGATATTGTATTATAGAATACTAGTAGTGGTATTTTATACAATTTATGTTCTATTGTTTTGTTAAAAAAAATAAGTAGCGATATGTTTTATAGAATTAGGCGTTACTTTGCGGATATCCATAATACAAAAGTAATAATAAAATTAAAATCCGCGATACATGTATCGCGGATTATAGTAAAATTATTTTATTATTACTTTTGTAGCGATATGTTAATAACTTATGAGTACAGACCTCAGAGCAGAGACCTCTATAGTTAATAGAAAGTGGGATTTGAATATACACCTACCATGCTGCTCTGATACCGATTAGTAGGGACATATGTCACAGCAAATCTCTATGGTTATGTAGGTGTTTGTTTCAAAATAACTTATTATTATATACTGAACGATGCAAATGTGCTTGAAAATTCTATTTCTATTCTATTCTAATATTTCTTCTATTTGATTTGATGGATTAATAACCTATTCATCATAAGCTGTTTTGATAGAGATAGTAAATAATAGTGGGCAAAGCCATTCCAATTTATAGTTGTGTTTTGTTGAAACATTGCAGTCAAATCACAACATTTGCATGCTGTCGCATATAGAATCTATTAAAACAAACATAGAGCTCGAGTCGGTCTATGATCGAATGAACCACAAAATTCAATTACATGGCAGACAAAATAAAAACGTTTCGCTGCTGTATCGTTGATTTGTTTTACTTTGTTGTATCGTTTGATATTCGAGCGCGGTTTCAAACCATTTTTCAAATGCAATGACAGCGGTTGCTTAAGATAAACTCAGGATTAATCACTTTGCGATTTATTTATTTTAGCGTTACCAACGAGTAATAGAAAAGATAAGTTCTTGATATGAAACTAAACCAACATAGCATTTAGTATATTTAGTATGTGAAACTTTGATTGCTATGTTTGAAATTTATTGACTTTCTTATTATATTCTTATACCCTTTTTTACTCGACGTTTCAAGCGTCGGTTTTAATAAATATCTCGTCCCATTACCCACAAGAAAAAAGATATTCATTTATCCAAAATCGTTGCTCTTTCTATATTATGACGTGTGCTTCTGTTTTGTCTTCTTTGTTTCTTCTTTTTTTTATGAGTATGTATGTGTTGTGTGTCAGTTGTGTTTGATTCATTGGGTGATTATATATTATTATAGATTATTGATATTCTTATTATTATTATTATACTTCTTATTATTTATTGTTTTTGTATTTTTTTTACACGATCGTCAGTGACCTACGTCTAAACTTCGATAATTATGATATTTGAAAAAAAAAGAACTGTTAAGGCTACTTGCTACGTGAAATATCTCCGAGACGTTCACGTTCACAATAATCTTAAATAGTGAAGAAATAATAATTAGATAATTGATGATAGAATGATGATCGGCAGAATAGAATAGACTACCCTCCTTTCTTACCAAGGTGTCGTAAGAGGCGACTAATGTGTGTGCCGTGTGGTATCCGGTTGCATAGAATAAACCACCCACCCTCCTTTCTTACCGAGGTGTCGTAAGAGGCGACTAAGGTGTGTGTGCCGTGTGGTATCCGGCTGCATAGAATAATAGGCGACTAAGGTAAGTTGACGTCAGGCAGGCGGCCGGTCGTAAAATACGTAGCCAAATCATGTGAAAACATGTTTGTAAGACGTTGAGCCGACCTCACTTAGAGTGGGATAAGGGCAGGAGAATGATGATGATGAGAATGATTTTTTTTGAGTTGTATGAATATACCACGTATACGAGTATTAATGAAAAGTGATTGTAAATTACTTAGTTACTCAAGGTAAATTGAGCAAGATTACAATTTCGAGTCTTCTATTGTAATTTTTGAGTGACTGAAGGAAATTAAAAATCTTTTAATTTCATTTGCGTGACAGTTCTTTTCGTACTAATGAAGACCACGAATTTTGTTAATAATGAAAAAAAAAACAATATTGTTCAGTATTCAATATTACCTATTTATTGTTTACGTGCTGCAAAAAAAACATAGAGTGAACAAAAAATTTTATTTTACTAAATTGTCAATAAATTTTAATAGAACACTAATATTCGAAACATATAATATTTCGATTCCACTGATGGGTGGGTGTCTGAGAATCCCAAATATCCGGTTAGTTTCCTGTGTTATAATATTTTAACACGTGTAGATTAGAAATTTTAAAAAAACGTCACTACATACTCTTTTTAATTGATTATACAAAAAAAATATGTATAGGCCTACGAGAATATTATTCATATAATCTGACTAAAAAAGATAAATTTACATATTTAAAACTTTTTTCCACTTTGTGCTACGTCTTTTATAAGTATACTTCACACAACTTTTTTTCCTGAAAAGAAACGAAAAAAAAGCAAATAAGTAGCATCAGAGTTGATGAATGATAAAAGAGAATTATGGAAGATGAAAACGTTGTGAATTTGTAAAGTTGCTCGCCTTCTATATGATATAAGTGCATACAAACGCCTACGATTTCGAAAACAGAAGCGTGACATTTGAGAGAATATCAGAATTCTATCCTATCGTATTTTTATAAAGTACCAAACTGCTGAGACGATTATTTAGTATTAAAAAAGAGGTGTCATTTTTCAGAATTGTATTTCGTAGCAGATACAACGGCATAACAGTTTTCCTTTTGTAAAATATGTCAGGAAAATAATGGCGTGCAAGTTCTGTAGCGCCTCGACTGCATTCCAAGATAATGCTTTAAGACGAACAAAATTGTTTGGTAGATGGCGTAGCACACGTCATTGTCCCTTTGTAACACGGTTTAGATTTTAGCACCCTTGTATTTAGTATTTTATTTACTTTATTTTGCAACAAATTTCAATGCACAAAACATATACATACACGTATATAAACACAGTTGGTGTGGTAAATGGGAGTGATATTTTATAAAGACTAAAATATGTATATATCTATAAGAAAAAGAGTTTGAACTAGATTATTGTATATCCCCTTAACTGATTTGTACGCTTGGCTTGAAGCTGTCTTCGCATTACGCTGTAAAACTATACCTTGTTTCTAATTTATTTCCAATAAACAGGTCATAGTACAGGATAGTACAGGAAAAGATTAAAAAATCAAAGACGCCTTGATGGCTATCGGTTATTAACGCTTTATCTTAACCATTAGTTCTCAACCCTGGGTAGGCATCTATGACTTTTTTATACGAAAACTATGTACCTACTAATTTGTTACATCATGCGCTTTACGGTGACGCGAATTGCACATACCTAGAGAAGCCCAGTGATGTGTACATGCCAATCGACATTGGAGCATCTTAGTGCATCAAAGCTATGATCTCTTTGTTAAACCACATAAAAATGGGAATTTGACCAGTAAGATTTTTACCTTCTATGAGATCTTATTGTTTTATATTTTATTTTTTTTTAAATATAAAACAATAAGATCTGACAATTGCTATAAGCGAAGCTATTTTCAGCATCAATGCTGCAAATACCTTATTGCAAAGCTTCAAGCTATAAAGGATAATGCTTGAACCCAAGTTCATTTCAAAATATTATTCACTTATTTCAGACCCGATATTCATAAGATGACCTGATTAAATTAAAATTTTCTCCAAACAGTTTATCTCGACGAACAATTTTAATCTCGATCAACCTCGTTTTAGTATCTTTTACAGTTCCCGTCACCATAATATTTTCTGTTTAAGATAGTTGGGCAGGTTTATAAAGTTGAATAGCGAATATCTTATACTTAAAGACTGTTTTTCATAAACTTTGAAATAAATCAAGTAATTTAAATTTGATATATTATAGTATTGCATTTTTATATCCTGAGGATACTTAAACGAAAGAATTAGTGTTAGTCTTCCTTCGTACCCGATTTTCTCATGTATCGAATAATAAAAATAGAATTAATCTTAAGACAGAATAAAAAATATATGTTGGTAAAAATTACTTAAATAGTTCTTTGCTTACAATTGACTTATATTAAAAACGACTTAGGAAAATTATTTTTTAACTCTATGATGGCCTAATGGTAGGAGTGCATGCCATAAACCAAGGAATTACTTGTATGATCTATAAGACTCCCAAATCTTTTATAAGCGGCGTGGTCCAAGCTCAATTTCATACATACTGTATTTCATGATGATTTCACAATCGATTTATAATGATTTCAATAATAAGTAATTTGGTTGTTTGTATTAAACTATTATATCATAACTTGAATTGCACAGTAAGGTAACTTTATTTAAAATAACGCAAGCTGTATACAAAAAAGTACATTTCTTTAACGACTAAGGGAGAAAATAAATTAATTCTATTTTACACAAGAGTGCTCTAAAATAAGGAGGCGCTTGCTGGAAAAGAAATACTCCGTGAAATTGCCTCCTGGATTCGGTTCACGCTGGACACTTCAGGTACGAACGACAAACGACCCCAAAGCAATCGCGAAATTAATGGTATGTGACAATGATAAAGTTTAAATTAGTTATTTTGGAATTCTTGTTTTGAAAATATTCCATTCTATTATTCGACGTGATGAATAAATTAGGTTAAGTAGAGTTTGGTATAATAGGATATTTAAAATTTACATAATTCATTGATACAAGTTCACATTAATATGATACTACCCCTTGAGGTATTTTATTTAATTGACGGTACTCTTGGACACAGGTCTCAATCAAAAGATTTTCTCAATATTAAATATTATGGATCCAAGAACACTGGGCATTTATAGAAATGAAATTTAAATTCAAATTCAAAATATTATTTATTGAAGTTGACCTCTTCTTGAATCTTCGATGTTCTTAAAAATGATAACTGGGTCGGAAGGTACCCCTACCGAAAGGAAAAAGCAAGAAACTTTGATTTTGATCATGGTGGGTGGATATACCATTACCGTGTCTTTCACATTAGGTGTAAATCTTGCAACATAATATTCATGATTTCTTCGAAACATACCTCGCCTCGCCTATCGTACCTTCAATTTCTATACTCTCTGTGATCCAAGTCAGAGACTTTGGTTCTTCTACGACTCCTCTCATTTCAGATTTGAACATTTCATTGACTTTATATATACGAGCCTTTTTGTTATTTTCATAGTCAGCCACAAACTTTTGATTCATTAGATCATCGCTGGCAATCCGAAACACTGGATGATTTTTTGTAGTACTGGAAAATTTGCACGAAAAGATCGTGTAAATGATATCATTGATAATGTGAGATATATCTTAAAACTGACTTATTTCGAATACCTTCTTTATTACTAACTAAGACTAACGTCATTACTGAGCAATAATACACGAACTAAAGAAATTTACGAGCCCAATGTTTGACCCTAAATTCGCGCAATAAATTATGGTTTACTTTGTCGTTTATGAGGGCTGCTGTAGACATAACCGTGCCCGAACATGTGTAACAGATTGCGGCAATAAGGGAAATTGTCTTTTTTATGAACGCCCGCTGACAACGTGCAGTAACGACAGGAACAAGCTGATACTTACGGCTGAATACTTCCTCTTTCACTTAAATATTTATTTGATTTAAAATTTCTTACAATTTTATGTTACATAGGTAAAGTCACCTTCATTTTTTCTCTATAGGTCTTTTTTATATTATTTAACACGTTTGCTTTTGCTGTTTGAGAATTTGTCAATACTATGAAGACTAAATGATTAAAACAATATTGTGGTTTCAATTTTGTTAGCATTCATAATTGATATTACAATGAAGGAATCCGCAAAATGTTCGAGAATTATAAACTACAAGTAACTCAAAGCTTTCCTTTCTTACAAGCTATTTTTATCTACCTAAAAAAATATAACATTTATTTCGAAATCTCAAGTTAAAATTTTCCTATAGTATATATAATTTATTTATTTATATAAGACACACCAACGACATGAACACATAATATTAAACAAAGCAAATTCAGTGAACTAATTCTGAAATGCAAACTACAATTTCAACATTGTATTTAATAAGATTGATTTAATGACGAAATTTCTGTACAAATTTTAAATTCATTTGGGTATCTCTTGGTCCTTACGATACAAAATACAAAAATATTTATTTCGTTTTCGTAATTCATTACAAGAAATACAGATTGGGACAGTAAGCATTAAATATAGTTATGTCAGAAGGTCTCGCTCTTCCATAACAAAGGTAAGTAAATTTATAGCGTAAAGTAACATAAACAATATTCTAAATATAATAGCTTTAAAATTAATTAATTAAAAATTTATTTTTTGCCTAAAAGTAATTTAAAAAGAACAAAAAAATTCAATAACAAAGGCAAATGGACTGATTTTACAAAAAAAAAGAAAAACAATATGCATAAAGGAAAATGTAGGATATGCAAAACATTGTTTTGCAACTATATCTCGTAGTCAACCTCCTAAGATTATGTTGCGGATTGAAACGTCTATTGAGTGTGATTTAGCGAATAGGTACGGGAGACGTTGAGGTTGGTGGTTGGTGCATGTAATATGCATGTGTAAAAGTAGGCGAGCGGAAATTCCACGTAGAAATTCCAGTGCGTTCTACATTCAATACCACCTACCGTGTATATTAAATTTTTTGTCGCTCAAAGATTTTATACCGGGAAATTCAACGTTTTTATCTATAAATATTATAAACCAAAGTGCCTATAAATCTGTATGTAATCAATGTTCTCAAAATCTACTAAAAGCATATTTGTACGGTTATTACTAAATTTTTTACTAAAAAAATTGCAATTCTTAAGAAATGTATAAGTTGATAGTAGATTGTCCAGAACGGCTATACCAATTTTGATAAGACTTTCACGGAAACATAGAGGATGTTGTGGAGCAATATATATTTACTACTTTTTGTGTCAGAATTTACACAGCGTCGGGATTTAGGCGGAAAAAACTGTGACATATTTATTTCCACGCGGACGTAGCTACAGGCTCGGCCATTTTAATACTACTTACTACTAGTGTATCTCGGCGCGTAGCTGAGCGACCTATCGGCGTCCATAACTTCTTCACACAATTCAATCAAAACCACGAGAAACTCAATGTAAATTAGTTTAATTTTATTCACAGTCCAAATTTTCTTAATAATAATCGTTACTTAGCAACCAGCGGTTCCTTTCTTAATTCATGCTATTTACAATCGATTTTATTACAACTTTCTCAATATAAATATTATTAACAGATATAAATTATAAATACAGTCACTTTTTCAATTTTAACACTGTTTCTTTTATTACACAATTTATCTCAATATAAGACTTAACAAGCGGACAGAAATGCGTCATAATAACGTTCAATTATTTATTACAAAATCCAAGGAAATGTAAAGTATTGTTTTAAAATATAAAGCCAGTATTAAACCAAATGTTACAATTTGACATTTATAAGCGTTGTTAGATGGCACTATTTGACGGCGCCCACATGCACATCTGTGTCTGCATGGGATAAGAACCGAAATAAAAAGTTACCTATCTCAATCTCCAGCCCTTTTAATGTAAACCAAAAATTACATAAGTCAGCTCCATTTGGATGTAAAGGTTAGACACACAACTTACTACATCCATACTAATATTACAAATGCAAAAATCTGTTCTTCTGTATGTCCGTAACGCTTTGACGGCTAATACAATGATTGATAGACCAATATTGATAAAATTTGAAACAAATTAATAGATCGCGGTAACATATGGCATATAAAAAAATCTTAAAATATTTATGATTATCACAACTTGGGACTAAAGTATCACGATTATTTTGTGCGAATGTATCCAGGGTAATTTATTTTATTTTTATTTATTAGGATAACCAACAAGACTTACATTATTAATACTATAAAATACTCAATTAAATGTAGTCTTAATTGTAGGTTACCACGGCATGTAATAGGGACGCGTACATTATTTAATTATATTACAAAATAAAAGATATATATTATACAAACTATAACAATATTGTCAACTAAATTATTTCTTTTAAATTTAATTATATTGTATTTAAAAGTTTACATCAGATGTAAACTATTTATAGTTGCGAAGTTGTTTTTGACGACGAATTAAATAAAATATGCCACTCTAACAATTTAGAGTGGCATATTTTGTCAGGACAAGATGGTCAGGACAAGATGTTTTTCTCTTACATTCTCTCCTATCATTCGGCAACTCAAGCGCTACTCCTTTTATATGCATGTGAAGTATGCTTCATACACAAAAATCATCTCTTTATCAGCCTCGTTCTAGTCTAACATCCACCCATTTTATATTGAAATGGGTTGATGTTAGACTAGAACACACCTTTGGTCACATAATTTCATTATGATTCCTCCCTCCTGATTATATGTCCTTATAATATTCCACTGCTCGTTTATTCTACAGTGGGCAACTTAACTTTCAATGTTACATGAAAACAGCTAACTGTAGAATAAAATCTAGATTTAAAGAACGAAAATATATAAGATGGTTGTAATGATCGGAATATAACATGAGAAATGTATCTTCCAGAAAAATACTAGGTAAAGTTTTGAAAGTCTGAAACATAGCTCTTCTTTTATTCATGTTCTGACATGTGGCGTTTTCTCCACTGTATACAGGCTTTCTTTTCTAACAAAATAAACAACATTTCGCTTTGAGTGAGGTCCTTTGAACGGCTTCCTCAGATGCTTTATGAAAGTTCTTCAAGTACATTTTTTTGTTATTCGCATTATAATAATAATATTTTATTTTTAGTGCCTTTTGTACCTTATGACATACAAGATATTAACGACTAAAGTTAGACCATGCATACATACCTTTAGTACGACTAAGACTTTTATCATCACAAATCTTATAGAACATTTTAAGATCATCCCCTCCATATGATTGTAGGCCGTTCCCTTTTGTCACTAAAAACTGTATCTATCTCTGTCTGACATGGAAAAATTCGAACATTTTCTAGCGTTCCGCAGCACATTCGGTTATTCATTTTCAACCAATTTAGTATCTAACTTTTTCAAAAATAAAGTTTAATATTGAATAACAATCACTGTGATGTAGGATCTTTTTATTCTCAAATGACTGAAACAGAAACTCGAAAATTACTACGCATGACGTAAGAAAGTGTTTAAGGTAAATAATTTCCCATCGTGTTGTCGAGTAATAAAGTTCATTGTTCAATAATTGTAACATTTTATATACGTCGTTTGGGTACGGGTGATAAGTGGAAAACTTGAAAGGTAGGCTATCAGGAATGTGTTGAGTATGGTTCCCAGTGAAACATGCCTTCAGTCGCGCTGCGCACGTTATATTGTGTGCACGGGTTTTTTGACAAATTTTCGTAAAATGGCGGGAATTTCACGATAGCGTCAGAACTTCTTTAAGTTACTTAAGTTTTTTTTAAACTGACGGGTGAAAGTATAAATTGACTTTTCTTTCTTTATAAAGTTTAGTGTTATTAACTTTCAGTTCTTATTTGGTCATGACTACTTCTTCAGATGCGGTATGTACAAAATTTTATTTTTGTATAATTGGCAGGTTGGTTATGTTGTTAAGTATTTTCTCTTCTGTTACATTAATCGCAATATCAATTTTCAATACAAATATAAACTTTTATAATTTTTATTTTCTATTCAGTTTATTGCCTGTAATTTTATTTAACATTTATACCAGGCATTGGTATTCTTGGAAAAAAACTTGATGAAATGAATAATAATAGGGTTATTATGATAAATTACCTAATTAATTGTAAAAATACCAGACACACAAATTAACACAATATTAATATATGTTATAAAAAACAATAAATACAGTTATTTTATTATAATAGTTCATGCCCGCACTAAAACTTACGCATAATTCGGTATACTGACTATAATAAAAAATATATATATCGCGCGCTTAGTATTAAAGTGGTTTAATTCGAAAAAGTTGTATTATGGAAAATTGCAATAATAAAGCGTAGCGCGTAATATATCGCGTACGAAATATCCATAACTTGGAAAAGCGAGAAAACACTATTTTTTAAAATAAATATATAATAAAGCATAATATCATAGATGGCATTGAAATAAGGATTTCAATGTATCTAATTCAATTAACCCTAATTTTGAATTAGGGCACTTTAATACTAAGCGTCTGATATATCGCTATGATTTTTCGCGTACTCCACACATCTACTTACATTGAATTGACTGATGTTAGTTATTTATAACTCGTGGTTGAATCGGTCTACGGTTTAACAAAAATACACCTTTTAATAACGAATGATTTTAAATATAATATGGTTACATAACAACAGCAGTAATAAGCTAATAAAACCAATATTTGGTAGCTAACATAAGGCTAAACATGTAAAAAAACACAACAGAAAACAAAAGTAAAAGTTCTTAAAAACTTCGGAAAACTTAATATTTATTTTCACGAATTTCCCTTTAGAATCTTACCTTTAATAGAAGAAATAACAAATAATTTGCATACAAAATTAACGTTACTTCACCTAACTTGTTAATCTTAAGGAGCATATTTCGTTTATTACAATAAAACTTATTACCAATCATGAAGAAATTTAATTGAAAATTGTAACAGATAATGTGATTGTATATTTATTTCATCGAGAATTTATTCGAAAATAAATACTCAAGCCTAACAATTATGAGAGTCGGAAACAAAGGTGTCAATTAAAACTACACCAACATTTGCTAATAGTATGCACTGATTTAAATAGGCAAGCTGAATCAATCCATTTACACAAATGGCAATCAACTGAATGTACGTTTTAACTTTTGCATTTGAAGCCTTTAATAACGAATCTTTATTTATATTTAACTAGTAATTATTACATTATTAATAATAATGCACAAATTCATGGATCATTTATGTGCATTAAAAATATAAGTAACCATTTATTACTGCAACTCTGAGTGAGCAGTGAGGGCGAGTGATCTTTAAAAAGAGTTACCAGGATAAAATTGGGAGAATCCATACTTATAAAAGCCAAAGTCTGCCTGTTGAGACGCCTTCATAGCTATAGCATATGCTCGAGTAATATTGACTAACTTTGGAACAATTGTAGCTTATATACCGGGCTAATACATAAAACAATTCCCGTTTTTTCTTCAGGAACATAATAGTAAACATATTACACAATTGAGCGTATTTAAACAATAAATTTGACTCGCACAAAGTCGAGGGTACAACTGGCTTTCAATAATATAAAAGGAATCTTATTTGCATAATCGATATTAACAATTTTGTGACTTAACTATGAAGAGAAATATCGTGATGAAACCTGCATGCATTAATAGTATCGACTGAATTATGTGTAATTTGCATAAGAGCGTTCCAGCATCACGGTGGTTCTAAGCTTCAATCTCTCCCAACAAGGAGAGAAGAGGCCTTTTCCTAGCAAAAAGCTAGTAACATACTTTATTTTAGTAGCTCTTTCAAATAATATAAAACACCTTTTTTTAGTAGTTTGTGATAAATATACAGCAACGATCAACGGGGGACAGCAAAATTTCAATAACAATAAAAATATGACATAGTAAAGTTAAGTAAAGTTCAAAATATGATATAATATATTCTGTCAAATGAAAATTTCAATGCACGCCATATTGATAGAGCCTGTCGCTCGGGGATTTCATTCCCTCGACCATCGCAAATTGGTGCATGTTTTTTCATTAAAATGCATTCAATTCGACGACGTAGCTTTCAAATTGCTGGGTTTTCTTTCTCTGCCTCTTGATTGTATCTTGTGATTTTTTTATAAAAAGTGTATTCAGAAAACAGTTTTTCTTATTACGAGAACATTTAATCTAGAGATCCAGCAATGTTAACATCAGGATTCATTTTAATTTATTCATTAACAAAAAGGAGTGAATTATTTTGCACATTCTGTACAGGTATGTCTTTTTGAAATACTATCTTCGCTGCGTCTCGGGGAGCTTTTGTTTGCGCAACAGTTAAGTAATAACAACTTAATAAATTAATGAATTAGACGTGTTCTGGAGTGGAGACCGCGAATCGGAAAACGTAGTGTAGGACACCCTGAGACTCGATGGAGTGATGACATACGAAGGACAGCGGGCAGTGGATGGAAGCAGAAAGCCCAGGATCGGGCTAAGTGGCGAGTTATTGGAGAGGCCTATGTCCAGCAGTGGACTGAAGTGGACTGATGCTGATGAGATTAAAGAAAAAATTAAAACAAAAATTTTCACAGCAAACGTTCAAAATCTGAATTTTATATTTAAAGATTTAGGCATGCAATTCAATACGTGGTACAAAAGCTGGAGATAATATAAATCTAAAGACTTGAACAGCCAATTTTCAGGCCATCCGGGATTTTACTTTCGTAACACATCTACGAGGAATGCCACTATAACCTAGCGTTCTCTCCGTGATCACTCACTCTTTTACTAAAGCAGTGCATTTAAAAAAGCGATAAATATCTTATCTGTGCTACGATATTACCAATTATTCTAATTATCAACTGATATTCGTAGGACACGTAACGTCATTCTATAATTCTAAATTAAATAATGGAATGACATGCCACCAGATATCTTATTCGAGTAACGTCTTGTACTATGTTCTAACTATAAGCATCTAAGGAAAATTCTCATTAAAAGTTACAGACCATATATACTACGAAACAGCAAATGCAAACTTATATTAAATGAATTTTAAATATAATATGAAAGTACACGGTATGTATGTAAATTAATGTATCATCTTATATTTAAAATCTGTCGATTCCGAAAACATAAATCCGTTGGGGTATATTTGTTTGACATTTGAACTGTGTTTTGTATCAAATTGAAGGTAATCCCCCTTTTGTTACTTTTGGATAGTTTTGAAATAAAAATATAATGTGTTCTTATTTAATCTATTTCAAAATGAACGTTTTCTGTAGTTTTGGAAAACGTTTTTGTTATCTTTTTTATGTATAAGAAAAGTAATAAAAATTGCGTTAGGTGATTATTTATAACCTTAATTTTCCATTTCTATTAACCAACTAAACTTAAAAAATCTTTTGTTGAATCATTCCTATGTTAAATATGTATGTAAAAAAATACACACGCAAAAATGTATGCCGAACGCAAACATAGGTAGTGACGGTTAGAGGCTTTAAATCCTTTGACTGTTGCGAATCGGTTTTTTTTTCATTAAAACGCAAAATGCATTCAATACGACGACATGGCTTTGAAACAGCGGATCTTTACAAAAATATTTCATAGACGTTTCTTTAGACTATGCTCCCATTCTATTAACTGCTTGTAGTAAAATGATGTAGGCTTTTTGTAACGTAGAATTTTGTTTCACAGCCAATGGTATTTAAATTATAAAACTAAAATTGAATTTTAAAAATTAAAAAACTAAAAATTATAAAACTAAAATTGATTGAGAAGATGATTTAATTACAAAACTTTCATTAATAGTTTTAAGCAGGAAAATCAAGCAGTCCATATGTAATATTATAAAATTGAAAATATTATAGAACTGTATTGTGAAGCCTGAGAAATCATTAGATCTATACGGGTAATTCACTATTATTGCCATTACACTTCCTAGGCTGTCTAAAACATGTATAAAATTACAAAATTTGTTGTGAAGGGAAAATTATTTATTATCATTATTAAAAGCTGTAAGACAAAATTCCGAACTTCAGTGCTTTTACACAGTCAATAAACGTTATTAATCAGAATAACACTGACTCCTTAAGGAATATAACCACGAAAAACCTTACCTTCACGTTTTTAGACTCGCTTTGAGCTGTTACTCACCATGGTTTCAATGACTACATACAATTGTATAATTTAACACTTGCTTACGCTGTACAAAAGTTGATACGATAGGTATAATGTAGTTTTGTAAACGTTAGTATCATATTATAGCCATTCCAATTACGCGCGATTACGGATAAATGTGACGGCTGCAATAAACTTTTATGTTCATATAGAACTGCAAAAGGTTTTCACCCAAACCATTAAGCGCGGATTTAATCTTTTATCGAATAACTAAATACTTAATACATCATCTGACATCGCTCTATATTATGTTCCTAGTTATTTATTCGATTTATAAAACAGATCATCTTTGGAATGGAATTATAATAATTATAGTGATAGATATTAATTTGTATTTAGTTACTAAGCCACACGTAAACGTCAACTACGTTTACCGGCAAAAGTTTTGAATAATTTCTTCAACTTTACTTAATATTTAATCTTAGTGTTTTCAGTGGTAATCAAGGAATTATATTATTAGTAACTACATTTTTTTAAATATATATTTGCGTATTAAAACTGCTTTACTATAAATTATGCCACTTCGTAGGATAGCTGGCAGAGATCTCTGTCAAAGGGATAAGTTGACCTATGCACACTTTTTTTATTAATTTTTTTACTTTTTTCATGGTACATATATGAAAAATAAACAATTTTATTTATAAACGGTTCGCTAAAAAACGTATAGTTTTATTCATTTTTATCTGAAAAAATGTATTAAAAAGACACTAAAAGTAAAAAAAGTAACGATTTATAATCTTACACAGAGACAATACAAATCTGTCGAAACTCAAATCATTTCTTCAATTAGAACAGTAAAAACATTAGAAAAGTGTAAAAATAGTAAGACTCAAAGAAGGTGAATAATATTGGTCAATATGCCAGCGTCTTTTGCCGGCCGAGTGCCAGCAAAGTTGCATTAAAAGTCAGGAGTTTGAATTTAGTATTAAGTATAATACAAAATTCAAACTCCTCAAAAAAATCATAAAATGCATGCAACTCTTACTAGAGTTGCCCTTCCGGTGAAATGCAATGGACAGACATTTTTCCTAAATGAATATTTAGTCTTCGATATCCCTTTTATATAATTAACTCTGATAATTCAAATTAATCTGATGTCCATACACATGTGGCAATATTTATTTTAATTATATGTTACTAGCTGTGCTTTGTTGAATAGAAATTAGTGTCACAAAGTTTTTCCCGCGTATATCCCGACCATGCGCGAATTCTAGGATAAAAAATAGTCAATAAATTGCTCCACAATCTCTATCTTCTACTAAAATTCCCATCGAACACATTTTGTTTCTTTTTTAAATATTTAAGAAAAGACTGTACAAAAGTCTGTAAAGTAGATTTTTAAAAACATAAATTACAGATAGACAGCTTTTTGGCGATTTTTTATAATATTTATCCGCCGTGTGGTATCTAGCTGAGTAGAATACACCACCCTCATTTCTTACCGAGGTGTCGTAAAAGGCGACATAGGTGGAAAACTTAACGTCAGTCAGGCGGTCGGCCGTAAAAGGACTAACAAAAACACGTGACAATGTGTTTGAAACCTGTTGTGCCGACCCACTTAGAGTGGGATAAGGGCACGAGATAGATGATGTTTTATAATATGTATAATTTGGTTGAAAGTGGTTTATAAAAACAAAAGGTGAAGACATTATCTTATAGAAAAGGTTTTAATTTAACAATAACAATGAAATAAACTAACGTGAGATAAACCCCCTATCAATAGATTAATGTGAATTATAATCTCAGTGGAGTTGTTTTTAGGTGGCGGTTTCGTTGCGGTCGTTTTGACACCCTCAGCTCCCATTAGTAAACCGTGAAGCAGGGTTAATGACCGGTTCGCGTGATACCACACTACTTCACATTTATTTATACGATGAACGAACAAACCGAGACCTTACATTCAAGTGTTACTGCGCTACCTATCAAATTTCCATTATCAGCAAGTTTCAAGCGTAACTTATGTAGACATTTTTAACTTTAACGGTGTAACGAAATTACAGTTGTTATACTGTGAAGGCGTATTACGTTGCGCTTGTAAATAGTCGTTTAGACGATGCCCAAGAAGGTTTTATTTCAAATAGAACCTTTTTCAAGTATTTATGATTTACTCGGCTCAATAACATAAATTGTTTTTGATTTTTCAAACAAAGGCAAATAGTTTATAATTATATTTATATTTTTATATTAAATACTAAATGTACTGATTGGGATTCCAATTGCATCTGTTAAACCATATTCTTTTAAATATTACTCAACGAATTTCACTACATACACAATTCAACATGACTTAATAAAACACCGTTGTTATGCATCGACAAATGGATAGTACTGTACCTAGAACAAATTATCAGAGCCTTTTTATCCAGCATCTATTTTCAACTTCCCATCTTCTAATATTTTGCCGCGCGTCGTTTTTATTCTGTGATACCTTTTAACATATGTTATATGAATATTCTTACAGATAACATGGTGTAAAGTTTCATAATATTGAGCATGAATTTCTTAAGGTACCCAATTATTTAAGTTGATTAGGATTATATCAGTCTAGCTTTCTTAATACCACATTGTAAGTTCCTATTTTGAAAAACGAAAATAGATAAAGTGAGTTATCCTTAAAAGATATATATGCCAAAGTGAATTATTATAGCCTTATTAAAAAAATATTTTTTCAATTTGAAATACTTTAAACAAAACTTTAAGATATTATACAATAAAACCTTTTTCGCGTGCAGACAGTCAGACATATGACCGGGGCTTTGTTTTGTAATTCACAAATATATGTATATATTAAGAAAATTTTATAAAGCATTATAAATTACGATTTAATAGTTAAAATTGAGATAAACTATTAATTTTCATGATTCCTTATAAACTATAAATGTTTTGTTACGATGCTATTGAAAGTGTCTCACACAGATTATATTATTATTATAATCAGACAGATTATAAAACAGATTATAAAATTATCAAACAAATTATAATAGTTTTAAAGATACCTATATAACGAAATTTGTGCACACATATTATCCATATTATTTATTCATTACATATCAACGTACGTGTCGTGTATCAAAAATAAAAAATGCACAATCGTATATTAATTTCATAAAGCAACTTTCGAATAGTAGCATTTTGGAATCGAGCCTGCATTAATTTATAAAGGCCGTGAAGGATTTATGAACGCTGCACCAATTTCACAAACGGACGTCCCAATGTGAATGCGCCCGAAAAAAATCTATTTGATAAAAAAAATTATGAGTTTGCCGAATCTTACTTAAACAAATATCAATTGATATTTATTCAGTTCATTATATTCAGTTACAGTTACTATATAAACAGTAACATCAAAACTACTTAGGGTTGGAATATTTTATTGTTTGTTTCATAACGTTGATAAATAATTGAATCCGAATGATGTGAAAATATATTAAACAATAATCATATAAAGTTATAATTCAATTATAGCATGTATTAAAATTGTATCTGTTTAAGTATGATTAAATATTATAGCGTTTACATTAATAGCAAGAAAAACAACAACTACTGTACTTAAATATTTAACAATTAGAAAAGTAGTAGAATTAATGTGAAGTATTGATTCAATACTTAACATTAATTCTTTAGATGATTTTGGTTAAGTAACAGGTAATTGCCACCATAGATAATTATCATATGCATTAAATATGTTCACTAATGCGACTTTGTTTTATTTCAGATAGCAGAATGAAACATCATATCAATTATCAGTTAATTTACAGTGCATAATAAAAATAATTAAAAAAATATCAACGATGAAAAAGTTAAAAGAAGACGACTGCACATTTATTATGAAGTCATAGATAATTTCCAATGTCGTGGCTGAAGACTATGGCATAGACAATGCATAGCCTCCTCGGTGCGGCAACAGTGTCGGCGTTTTTGCAAATTCTTCTCTCTTACACAGGTAAGATTTAAATGAACGATACGTTTCTCTTACACAAATATCAATCATTCTCAAAAAAAATTAACGAATTTAACTTTGCACTTTATTCAGTCAAACTCTATAGCTCTGAGTGAAACCAACTCATTATTTCACATACCAGAAATGGCAATAGTTAGTATATAATGAATATAAAATGGATATTAAAAGTAATTTATAGTTAACTCACAAATTACCAAGAAACAAACTATATTGCGGCGTTGAATTATTAACTAATAGCAACGATTGCGAGCTCTTAGGGTATAATACTTATCCATAATGACAAAAAGCATTTATCAGTATTTTATACAATATTCGTCGTAAGCGATACGATCGAGCCCACGTTTCTTCGCTGGGGAGACATTAACCGTGCAATTGATTGTAGTAGTATAACGGCGACACAAAATGAGAAGCTAAAAATAAGTCGAATTCGCTAACGAGCCGCTTATGTATAGAATTTTGATTGTAAGCGATGATCTTTGTTAAAAATAAATATAATAAGTAAATAATTAAAATTTATCTAATATTTCATAATGAATCCAAACCTTTACTTCATTAAGCTTTTATTCAAACAGATTAAATTTCTTAATAAATGGGTGTAATTTGAATCATTTATGTATACTAATATTATAAAGAGGAAAGATTTGTATGTATGTATGTATGTTTGTAACGTTTTCACGCAAAAACTACTGGACTGATTTCAAAAATTCTTTTACCATTGGAAAGCTGCTTCTTCACTGAGCAACATAGGCTAAATTACATTTTCAAAAAAAATTGGGATCCGTAACAAAATTGTAATAAGGTGTGAAAAATTAAGTCGCAAAAATCTTACATCGCGTGCGCTGAGGAAACTATTGATGATTGAACAAAAAATGTTCTACAGTATTATAAAACGTATCAATATCCACAAAAAAGTCCGCGATAACATATGTCTAACTATTATAGTTATGCCAATATAACTACGTTTTTACATTGGATAAGTTAGTAAAACAACAATCAAACCATTTTATTCATATCTCTGTATTAATCCTTATCCCATTAAATAATGTTTATTAAAAACTGTTTCAATACCTGTAAAATACTTTTTAAATTATTAAAATCCGACATCCAAATCAAAAGATATTACGAATTTAAGAATGTAAATCGAAAGCAAATAATGCAATAACAAATTCACTGTAGCGACCGTTATAGCAGGGCCTGCATTTGGTGAGTTAGCTCTTATTCCAAAAATAATAATGATAACCATTTTATATAATTAAATAATCTATAAAATAGATCTATAGTCCGACTTCGTAGCCTTTTCACTACCACGAGATCGGTATGGATGCGGGTGAAACCGCGGGGCATTGCTAGTTTAAATATATAATGCAAAACCGAGCGCTAATAAAATAAAATCAATAATATGTTACATAATATTATTTACATCATTTTTTAATGAAAAAGAATTATTTATTAATTTATAATTTATAGAATTAGGCATTACTTTGCGGAACTGAAATATTATTTGCTGATAGTTATAACGCTTACGTTTCGTTGAATTTATGTATAATTCGATTATTTCCAATTTAATGAAGCGCAGTGATGTCTTTAACCTGAAATAAGAGGTCCTAAGTCCAGCTCATGCGAAATATTTTATCTTTTTCTTCGACTTATTATTATGCCGACAGCCCTAACAGATTTTAATCGACACCGGGCTGGACGGCCGAGCTTAGGAACATCGCCTAATTAACGAATATGGGTAATAACAGAAAGTTACTCAACTCAAAATTAGTTTTATTTACAATATATAAATAGACAATGGAAAACATTAGTTCACATCAGAAATGGAAATAAATTCTCGCTATAATTAAAGATATTACTTTTCACGGAATCGTCATAACAATAACAATGCCCGCTGTCAGGAATTCCATTTCTGTTTGGAAATGATAAAATTCAATGCTTCAGGCAATGCAAGTCAATATTGTTCGTGGTAGACAGTGGCCGCTGAGCTATGAAGCTGCTTATGCAATAGGCTAAGAGCTATAAAAGTTTTTATATAAAAATAATATTGAATATAAAAATTATAAAGATTTGACACGTGATATAGTATGAAATATGTGTAGTTTTCTTAAAGCATTTAAAAGATAGAGAGAGAAATTTAAGCAGCGCTAGAAAAACAAAATTAGCATCAAAGTTTTATATTTCCCGATTGTTTTAGAGCAAAATATGTCGTTATGTGTGCCTGTTTTGGATTCACAATTTTCTATAAAATAAAATAAAATCATGCTCTATAATTTATCTATACTGACCGTACTTGTCTATGCTTAGCAGAATTGTATGCGCGAATCTGCTAAAAGAAACTGAAGTATGTAAAATAATATGAAATCATCGACCTCCTGCCCTTATCCCACTTTAAGTGGGGTCGGCACAACATGTTACATACATGTTTTCACATAATTTGGCTACGTATTTTACAACCGGCCGCCTGCCTGGCTGACGTCTACTTACCTTAGTCGTATTTTACGACCCATTGGTTAGAAAGAGGCTGGTACTATTCTACTTAACCGGATACCACTCGGTGGGTCAACTAACCTTAGTCGCCTTTTACGACACCTCGATAAGAAATGAGGATGGTCTATTCTACTCAGCCGGATACCATACGGCGGGTCGACTTACCTTAGTCGCCTTTTACGACACCTCGGTAAGAACTCATTTCGTACCGAGGTGTCTATTCTACTAGCCAGATAGCACACGGCAGAGATAATTCTATTTCATATAGGTTCAAAAAAACTCAACTTCATACCGAGTTTTTCTACTTAGCCAGATACCACATGATTAATAAAATAACATGAAATATCGTGTTATATATCTTTCAATATAAAGTTATATGGGAAATATATAAAAAACGCTTCCCATTAGTAATTCGTTTCTATAGTCTTCATACTTTTAAACCATTGTCAGTCGTTCTTACTTCATTGCAGTAAATGCTTTAAGACACAAAATCTTGTACTCATAATACTAAGCTAGAGGTCACTTGCTCTTTCTTTGTAAAGGCAAGCGTCGAGTCACCCCCAGATACAGCTGCGTCGTTCGCGTGCTATTTACCAATTTATTACTAAGCTGATTATATATAGGCTCGTTCCTGTGACGTGTTTTATGACTTTTTGTAAAATCTTCCCTTATTTTACACTCTATGTACTTACTCTGCTTCCGTAGCTTGCTATTAGGTGAAGCGGAAAGAATAATAAAATGAATCTTTAACAGACTGAACACCAAATATTATCCCTGTAGAGAATAGGATAGATATAATAAACTTAAGCATATGGACGATAAAGAAAAGAACCACTCATATTGATCTATATTATGGCTATAGGCTAACAGTGTTAATTTTGTATGAGCATGATAAATACATTTATGTATAGTACCCGGCATTAAATAATGTACATCGATGTTTAGAACGAAACAGCCGGTCAGTTCGGTTTCGTAGAGCGCTGTCACTGTCACTCATTTAGTATGTGATGTCTCACACGGGTTCGTCAGTCTGTGTGACAGAGACAACGCTCTATGAAGCAGAATCTAGTCGAATAACTCTCTCTAAGCCTCGATATACATTACTTATTGCCGGGTACTATAACTTATTTATCATAATAAATTTCATAACTTCATTTCATAACTTTTAAAATTGGCGAGCATCTGGCGAATTAGACCACAGCCGTAAGTGCTGTACACTTATGTAAATACAAAAAATAAATTGCATAAATGTAAACAGTGTCAGGGAAGGCGAGCCGCAATTGTGTTTTCAGCGGTAGGTCGAGAGAGCAGGTGGCTGGCCTTAAGCTCAGGCGGACCGGCGCCAAATCCGCATGCGACTTTAATTTAACTGTCCTTCACTAAATGCTGTTCTTACGCTAAAATATAATCACTTCCAGTTATTAAAACAGTACAACGCAGTGTCTTCAATATTATTGTTCTACTTAACATTTTGTTTGTAAACTTCAAACCCATTTAAACCTAATTCGGAAATGCGAGCTTTTATCTTTATATTTTTTGAAAATATTATGTATACCTTTATATCTTTTCGAAATATGAAAAAAATATTTTTAAAAACTATAATTCTATGAGACAGAAAATAGGAGATAATTTTATGATTTCAATTAAATATTATTTCATATTTTTAGTTCACTTTTGATTTTAATTTATAAATGGACATAATTTATTTTCTTTAATCTTAAGATTCAGTTTCATAAGAACGAATGAAGATGCCAGTTTAGTTAACTAATTATCATATATTTAACGGAGATTTAAAGTTAAAATATAATGTATATTATTTCAAGAGAGAAAATACATTAAATTCATCTGATTTCCTATTTTATAACATAATAAATACCTTTTATATTTAATAAAATTTGTACGAAATCAAGTCGGGTAATAGTGCTAAATAATTAAATTTAATGAAAGTATTTTTGAGTATTTCGACGAAGGTAGGTACATAGATAATATTATTAATTGAAATTATTAAGCTTTAGTTTCCAAAGTTAAATTAATGTGAGCCGGTGAAAAAACATAAGACATGTAATAAACCATAAATGTAAAACATTGTGCCTTTACAAGAATAATTCTTGTTTCATAGCATTTATTTCAGACATAAGGGTTGAATTCTATTAAGGTGATCGTTTCCAGATGTTAGGAGCACGAATGCAATAGTGCAAAATTTGCATGGACGGGAGTTCACTCGCGATACGGTTTGAATATGTAACGTAACATCGGTGCGGTGACCGAAAATATAGTTTCATAAGCGGCCACCCATATTTCGTTGTTGTTTTAAGAGTTGAAAAAAGATAGAATGGCCTTACTTTATACGCGGGTATGAACACAGTTTATTCGTAAAATTTACTCTTGGTGATGATTCTAAAAAAAGAAACTACGTTTGTAATCATCATTCTCCTGCCCTTATGAATACATGTATATATGTATATACAACATGTTATCACATGATTTGGCTATGTTTTTTACGACCGGCCGCCTACCTGACGTCGACTAACCTTAGTCGCCTTTTACGAAACCTCGGTAAGAAATTAGGGTGGTCTATTCTATGCAGCCGGATAACACACGGCACTTACCTTAGTCGCCTCTTACGTGTCGTAAGTAAGTAAGATAAGAAAGGAGGGTGTTCTATTCTATTAAACTACGTTTATAATATTATTAAAATTTATGTAATGTTAACAGAGCAATGTTAATATATAAACATGTAAACATAAAAACAGTCGCCGTCGCCAATTCAATTGACGCCCATAAGCCACAATAGCCTACTGTTGAATAGGGTCTCTTTGAGTTATAATGTCTTATACTTAAATTTAGTGGCCCTCTACGAATAGTTTTAGGTTGTTTATGTATTTTTTTATATCAGGAAAAATTCCATAATGGGTGCCGCCGTCCGATGTGGACGGCGATTATGTTATGTCGTACTCGCACCGTTAAAAACCTGTCTGGCGCAACTAGCGGTGACAAGGACAGGGTTACGTAGTACATATTGCCGCCATCCGTGCTAGCAGCAGCTCTGTACCCAGGAAAGCACCTCCGGGTCAGGCCCTCGTTAAACAGCAACCATTCCAGATGACGAACTATCCTGGAAGGATATATCGAACAAGGAGCCATCCCTCTCGTCACCTGAAGAGTCAATTAACCGAGGTGTTAACACGGATGAGAATTATTTTGCACTTTGATTCCATGGCCTCAACTGCAAACGGTACAAATATAACTCTCGATGCATACTTTCGCCGCTTTCCGTATTCGGCTATTTCCGCCGCAGCTTCATGATATGGGACGAAGCTAACGTATCAAGGCATGTTGCGTCATATTTTTTTAAATTAATTCAATTAGTTGATAATTACTAATACTGTTGTAAATAAAATAACACAGGAACTTTACTGTAAGCTTCAACTTTTGAAATTCATTCAAATTCAAGAATGGATCTCTTTAGGTAGCCCAACATTCTTTATGTTCACTTCTCTAAACAAAACTTCTCAAAAACCATATTTCACTATGCATACAAAAACCTACTGAAGAACCGAATTAAATTACGTTTAATTCTTGCTCGTTCATCAACTTACATAGTGAATTTAAAATGTACGAATAAGTAAGTGTCCTGCCAGGTTCTGTTTCAGCTCATCTTGTTATCTAGATTCAACCTTTTTGCTTTCAAGTTAAAGTTTGTATTGAATTGGAGTATAAAACCGAGATATGTCATTTAACTCGTACATATCGGAAACTGATTCATTTCCGATGTATGGTTGAAGCTCTTTGTGAAGTTCGTCGGCTGCGAATTGCTCACGTTTCCAACATTTGATTGCGACATCAATACCATTGAAATATCGTTGCTCATATGATTCTGAATGTATCGTTACCAATTCTATTCAATCTAATGGTTAGAAATATCTACAAAACGCAATTCTCTTATTGAAAATAATTCCATATTCCCGAAGGCGAAACCCGCGCCTTCTCGAGTCTTCCAGACTCGGTCGAGAGTTAAGACTACAAAACAGACGCTGACTGGCATCTCCCAGGCGGGCACTTCCCTCAGTCACGTAGCAATCGCGTCTGCAAAATGCAACAATGCATAAGAATTCAATCTTGTGTTTGTTTCAGAACGTTTGCAGCTCTAAACGAGTCAGAATACAGAATAATTTACTAACATTTCTCTTGTCTTCTAGCATTTAACTTATACTGTCAAAAGTAATAATAAAATCATTTCGCTATAATCTGCGATATAGTAAAAAGAAAATATATAATGCTAAATGCATAGCCGATACATGCAGATTCGTAAAAACAAATGCACAAACCTCCACCACCGCTACCACAATACACAAGCACTACATACGTTCACTATCAATCACAAACTCAACAATCGTGTCGCCCCGCAACCGAAGCATCATCAGGAGATGGACTGCACGACAAAATCACAAAAGCTTTTGCGATTTTGTCGTGGAGTCTATCTCCTTTCATCAAAAAAATTTTATTATTACTTTTGTATTATGGATCTCCGCAAAGTAACGCCTAATTCTATAAATTATTTGAATAGTTTCAAAGCCAAAGTAATTGGGTGAGCTTTGTAAATAAATGTGATATTAAGTTAATATTAATTTGATCTATAACGAGATTGTTGACGAAGTTATGAAGATGATTTTTTATTAAATTGCTTGTTTCTGATATTAGATCAGTATGTACTTGATCAAATTAAAAATCAAGGGTCCCTTACCCTTCATTTTTAATAAGTCACAACTAATTTACTTTGGGTCTCAAGGTGTTAAAATAGTTACTAAGTAAAGAAAGTGTGATATCTGTTAATAAGCGACTTCAAAAAGATCGCAGAGACAAAATGCGCAAATGTGGAGTTTCTAAGATTATGACGAGGAACAGTGTTGCTTTTTTGGTAATTTACCTGTGAGATTCAATTAAATTTCGTCCGTAAACTGATAAAAATAGTTAGAAAATTGGTATAACTTGAGTCCGAGTTAAGCGATTCATGGATTTGATACAATGTACGAGCCGTCCCAGGTGTTGTTTTCGTCGGTAAAGTTACTTTAAGCCGCTCTGAGGTATATTCACTGTACCTGTAGGCTTCTAAGCTCAGTAAATGTTATCCTCATTCTATTAATACACAGCAATAGACAAACCGACATTTGTCGGTACTGTCTCCTCTCTTAAAGTCTCTTTAAATCGATTTTCTTTAATAGCTATTTTCTCAAATTTAAGCGAAAATGATCATTACTTTTGTATTATAGAATTACGCGACATTTTATAAATTATGCAAAGTGTAAATATATTTTGAGATAAGTAATTAAATTATAAAAAATATTATTCAAATGTTTCTTAGTTAGTTATATTAATTAAGTAGTAAAATTTATAAGCATTTTACCATACTTTTGTAACTAAACAAACCATTACTCAAATATCCATCCATAGAATTGATTTGTTATTTTCACATATGGTTTGAGGATAAGCCGGGAAGGATTAATACGCAAAAAGTATCCATGTACTCCATCCAATCCCCAACGACAACTCAAACCTGAAGCATATTATTAACTGGAAATATACGTGAGCGCTTGTACTCCGTGAAGCAAAACTTTGTTGAGTAGCATTAAAAGATTAAAAGTCGACAGTTCGCTCAAGCTGTATCGAATCGAAACTGGGAACGATATCTCGAGTCTACTGCGACATATATTTGCAATGCAGGCTGCGCGTCCGTAGCCAACTTCGCCTGGCGAATGCAAAAATTTAAATTAAAAGCATAAATCAGGCATGTATCGAGTAAGTTCGAGATTGGTATACATTTCAACTGCACGCTTTTGGAAACGTTTACTTCGAAAGATATCGCTTTTCTATTTGGATATTTTTATTTAATTCTTTAAGTTTTTATAAGTTTTATTAAATTAGTTCTTAAAAGTGTATAATTCTCATATAGATAATCTTAGGTCGTAACTAAGTCTTGGTGGTCAAATTAGTTTTAAATTGAGCAAGTTATCCTTATCATAGGTTTACGAGTCAACAGTCGGATACTGAATGCACAGGGTCTGTGTTCGGTTTACTCTTTATGTAGCAGTTTTTTTTACAAGTAAATCTAAAGTTTCCTAATGATAACTTTTGCATTGCAAAACAAAAATTTATATTTCCTTCTTGTTTAATCTGTAAAAACGTGGTAATGCCACAAACATGTATGCTTCCATTTTTTCTAAATTTAATTTAGCCCTTGGCGTTTCCTCTGATTTCTTTAAGTAAGTGGTCTTTCATGCCAAGTATAAAATCTGTACAAAGTAATTTACCTTTCATTAAAATAAATTACTAGCCATCTCTAAAGTGAGAATATCTTGTTATAATAGAATCTTCAGATAATTACGGCATGGGAATTTCATTTTAAGTATTTTTGAATTAATTGCTCCAAAATATTACGAATATCATAATTCTATAATCTTAATTAAGAGAACTCCAGAACACTCAAATTAGAAATTTTAATCTCTCGAAAATCCGTCTCTAGCGAGTGGAATCCGTGAAGTCGGAATATTTGTTTTTGAGGTAAAAATTTGTTTTTTTTTATTTTTTCGTAGTAAAGGATGAGTCACGATAAGCTTTAATAAATTAATTCATTTCGCATGAGATAAACATAGAGTAATTTTTTTAGTAACAGTAAGTAAAGACTTTATTTAAAATTTTGACTAGAATTTTAGCACTTAAAGATTTGTTTAAACGATTTTAATTTTTTTTATTATCTATATCTGAATATCAAGTTATAACTTAATAAAAGAAAGTAATCGTTAATCATATTGCTAAATTATTAATTGTCACCTTAATCTAAAGTAATGATGTTGTTTAAATACTATAACCTAATATGAAAGACTTTCGGAGATATAAAAAAATGAAAAGATATAAAAAACATTATAACATAAATTCCGTATCATATGTATGTCTATTTTCGATGTGGCCCTTCGTCATGGTATGCGGCGCGTGACACGTTTATAATATATTCTATACTATATCCTATGCACTATTCTTTCTTGTCACTTCCGTATAATAAAATGAGTAGTAAAATGAGTAACGAAATGACATTATTGTTTCAAACTTATGATTATTTATAGAAATCCAATACCAGAGTAAATGGAGAAAATAATTTGTAGACTCATTTTTTTAAAGAAAGTGTCTGATAACTATGGAATAAAAAAAATTAATTATTAACAGAGATATGACTATAAGAACAGGAGACTTCATTATCAGCTCTAGTATTTAGATTCCATTTTGTGACGAACACTATAGTGCATAAACTTTTTGCTTTAGAGAAAACTCCATATCATTGTGTTTTCAAGACCAAATATTAACTGTTGAATAAAACTTCGTCTTATAATATTAATAGAGTTATCATAGTAGACCAGGGGAGCCAGCCTTAAATTTTGTTCACCGACAATAAAGAGAAAATAAATAAGACTTATTATCTGTTTCTCTTTTTTATATGTGATTAGACAAAGATAAATATACGAGTTTCATCTTTCCTATCATTATCTGTTATATCAAGAGAAAGCTCTTACAGGTCTGCTTATAGCTCCCCTTCTCTAGTAAAATAAATAATATGACAATAAACGGTAAAATGGAGAATATGTGCCACTCGGGACAAATGAACTCCGAAAATTCGCAAAATGATTTAAATGTTGTAAGCAAGCAAGTATTATTAGAGAACAATGAAATATTTAAAATTAAATATTTGGTACATTTTCTCCGAAACAAAAAAAAGCGATATAACAGACATTATAAATGATTTGTGAACAACTGAAGTGTACCACAATCGCGCCGCGTTAAGGAAAATGTCTTGTTTCAAAAGGAGACCGCTTTTTCGCTCCATTGGCTTATTTATTTCATTATGATTGATTCGCTTAAATAAAAGAACAAAAAAGAGATGGAACTCAAATAATTTTATGTATAAGATTTGCCTGGAAGATAATCACTTCAAATTAAATAAAAGAAAAGAAAAAGAAGAAAAGAGAGAGCGAGATTCAAGAGAACCTCACCACTTTCGGCGCTCTGCCTTCCTTGTCCAATAATATTGCGATAGTGGCACCTCTGATCAGCTAGGCTGTCGTGATAGTGACAACTGCAGAAGGCAGTACACCAAATCATCATCTTCCTAGCGTTAGTCCCGCCTAGTGACGGGGTCCGCTTTCCTTGTTTTTCTCCTCCACTTCGCTCTATCATGGACGTCTTCATTTGCCAGCTCGCAGCTTTTCATGTCCTTAAGTACGACACTTAACCAACCCATCTTCGGCCTGCCTCTTCGTCGTTTACCGCGTACATCAAGGTTAAGCGTCGTATTGCCGATGTACTCAGGAGGGCTTCTTCTTATATGTCCGTACCATCGCAGTCGGTACTGCTGCAATTTGTCTGCGACGTCTCCTCAATTTGTCGACGACACTCCCAGGCTTCCACGCACGTACTCGTTCCGGATCCTGTCGAGCCTAGTGACGCCGCACATCCACCTCAGCATCTTCATCTCAGCAGCTTGGATGGTACTGACATGCTTCCTCTTTAACGCCCATGTCTCGCTTCCGTATGTCAGGACTGGTCTTATAACTGACTTGTATACCAGACCTTTGAGTTTCAAAGGCACACGAATGTCGCAAGTAACTCCGGTGAGTTCACGCCACTTAAGCCATGCAGCCGATATTCGGTGCTGTATGTTATTTTCAAGAAGACCGGATTTATCAATTACACTACCCAGGTACTTGTACCCATCACACTGTTGGACCACTTGTCCGTCGACGATTATTGGGTCAGTGTGGGGGTAGAGACATTGCAATCCATATACTTTGTTTTTGAAACACTCGGCACTAGTCCACCAGCTTGCAACTGCCTTTTCCACGCTTCCACGCAGGCCTTTTCTAGGTGTTGGCGGTTCTTCGTACACCAAAGGCAGTACACCAAATAAAATAAAAAAAAGAAAGAAAGGAAAAAGAAGTTGAATTACATAATTTAATTACAATTGTTGCGATATTTAGTTAACCTAAAATTTTTTTTTTATCCTTTCGTAATGTCATGCCAATTTAACCTTAACTCAAAAAATGCTCATGTTATTAATGAAACTGTAAATAAAAATAAGTTTACCAGTTGTCAGTGACAAATGATTTATGTTCATTCATTTAATTATATAATCCAATGTAGCAAACGAGAGAAATATTTAAAGACATGATTTTGAAAAGGAGGGTCTTTTTTAGTCCAAAATGATAAAAGAATAAACGATGCCAAATTCTGGATGCATAACTTGCAACGTGTCCACGAAATTTTAAATTAGCCTTTACTTAGACTAAGAATGGATTGAATATGTCGATTGTTTGATAGTATATATTTGTATGTCAAAAATAAAGATATTCACAATTATATTGGGAGCTGAAAAGGTGATAAATATACCTTTAAGAACAAAAATCCACTATCTGACCGTTGCTAGTGTTTCATATATCTCTTAAACTTATTGTACCGTTGTGGACGCTTACTACTTTAGATTATTTTATTATAAATATTTTTAAAATGCTAGAGTTATAACTATCAACTTTATAAATAAATAAATATAATAATAAATATGGGACGGTCGGACCCCAAAGTAAGTAACTTAATACTTGTGTTATGGGTGACAACTGGTAAATATACTACATATATAATTTTAAATGCATACTTAAATACAAATATACACCCAGGCTCGAAGAACCAAAATATTTTTAAAGAAAATGTTGTCCCCCGGCGGGAATCGAACCCGCGACCCGCGGAGCTGAAGGCAGGGTCACTACCCACTGCGCCAACGGGCCAGTCAACTATCAACTTTGTTACACGTTTTAATAATGTGATGATCAATTATCCTCAAATAACCGTTATCAAGGTTGTTACTAGTTTTTTTTTACTAAAAGAAATCTTTCTTCAGTAGTGGTAGCTTTTTATCAATTGAATCACAATAAATGATATAAAAATATTGTAAAAATATTTGAAACTAAAGACGTAATCAAGCTTTACATAAGCTGTGACATTATATTATAACATTTCATTCTAATTCGAGTACGTTAACGCGAATTGTATTAAGACAAGTAACACAAGAAGTGGAAAGCTATGTTCATAACGAGAGTACAGACTTAATTAGACTCCGTTTGATTGTAGCTGTGAGCGGCGTCAGCTGGGAAGAATGGTGGACCTACGACGGAATTTCAGGTGAGCTTTCATATTTGTTTATATGAATATATTTATTATTGCATGCGCTCTATATTGTATTGCAAAAACTGTTATGTATATACGTGTAATGACGAATAATAATAATAAATAATAAATCATAAATATATGGGACACTTACACACACGGTTGTCCATCCCCAAAGTAAATAACTTAATACTTGTGTTATGGGTGACAGACAACTGGTAAATATATACATATATAGTTTTAAATACATACTTAAATACAAATACACACCCAGGCTAGAAGAACCAACAAATTGTTGGTTCTCCACTACCCACTGCGCCAACGGGCCAGTCATATAGCCTGGGCCAGTCCAGTCACGAAGAATTACTTAAATTTATACATTGTAATACATCAATTAAATTAAATTATAGTTATAGGTAGTTATAGAGTTGTACCATTACCAAATTTAATAATAATTTTAAAGCATATTCATGATGACAAGAGAATTTCGGCTATTTTAAGAAAATAAGTAAGTCAGGTGATATGGTCAAAATAACATTTAATTTTTCATTTTCTTAACATTGTGCCCTATGGAGTGTTATTATGGGTTAAAGCGGTTGTTGTTTAAACATATTCTGTATTTCTTGTGTGAAGTTCTTAATACATAAGACACAGTTAAACAGTTAAAGTAAAGGTGAATGACCTTAGAAAAACGAATATGATTCTACCTCACGGATATATATCCGTGAGGTAGAATCATATATAGGTACACGTATCACGGTATCACGGATATATTTATATAAATATCACGGAAAAAACTAATTCTTAGCATAACAAACTACTAAATAATAAACAAAAACGCAGTAATTCATTCAATGTCTTAACATTAAGGGGTGGAGGTTTGTGCATGTGTTTTTACGAATCCTGCACGTATCGGATATGAAAATACGGATATTCCACTATACATTTAACACTATCTATATTTTCTATTTACTGTATCGCGGATTATAACAAAATAATTTTATTATTACTTTTGTATTATGGATCTCCGCAAAGTAACGCCTAATTCTATTAATTATCTTAACATTAACTTCAAGTACTGGTAAAGTTAATTAACATATTTTTATAATGCCGTAGATACCAAGTTATGATTGTGGTGCAAATCTCAATCCGATGACCTACCGCAAACCCGCAAATATTTCGATTGGGAACCGTATCAATTCCTCTGCGCCGATAACATTTTTGCCAGTTTACGTGACATGAAATTTATACGGGCGATTTATCTTGCATTCATATTGCGTTACTGGCAAAATTGTGAGGTGTGTTATCGTATCGCTCGGTTACAGATATTTCATACGGTCTTACTTGAATTTTATCATTGGAATTTTGACGGAAAATTTGTTTTAACCAATGTTAATTTTATGTAGATTCCTTTTTTCATAAAAACTCAAGCTTTACCGTACATTCATACATAATTTTTAGAAATAGGCGTTAGGTTAGGCGAAGGTACATAGTACAAAAGTACAGAAAATATTATTTTGCTATAATCCACGATAAAATAAAATATATGTAATGCTAATGTATAAATGTAGAGCGTACTATCCGTTCTCATGTCTGACACATGCAGAATTCGTTAAAAGTCATGCACTCCTCCAAAAACACAATAATACACAAGCACTGCGCACATTCACTGCCACAATCTCAACAATCGTTTCGCCCCATAACCGAACCATCGTGAAGAGATAGATCCGTAGAGATAGTGTATTCTTTTATCACGGATTATAGCAAAATAATATTTTCAGTATTTTTGTACATTAAAACAATCAAGGAAAAGGAAATGCACCAACAACATTAGTCAAAATAGTTCAGATATTTATTATTAACAATAATTGACGTAAAAGTTTTTTTGGTCTTGAGTTAACTACGCCTCTTTCTACTTTTAATTTTCAGGCTAAATCCAAATGATTCATCTTATTTTATACGTAAATGGAAGATTGAGAATATCAAAATTTAGATACTATGTATATCGTAAGACACGTCTTTCCTTACATAGCATTTGTGTTGAAGACTGATATTTTTTAATTTTTAAAAGATAATACCTTGATAAAGTTAAAACGATAAGGTGGCATCTGTGGTATACATTCAGTTATTATTGAAAATTTACTACGGAATCCTTTTTTTATGATATTTATTAGTACAGTCTCTCAGATCGTTATATAACATTTCTTTAAACAATAAAATCATTTTAATATAATGATTTTACATCGCAATTAACACCAGAAATATTAAATAACATCAGACAAAAATTTATTAAGATAATTACTACAACCAATTTTGCTCCATCTCTAATAATTCCTACCGAGAATTATTTTATGGAAACGGCTTATAAATATTAATAAGTCAAGGGATTAAATCTTTTGCTAATCAGCTTTAATACAGACGTTAAAAATGTATCGAACATTAGCAGTAGGCGACTTCCGAGATACCCTGATATGCCTTTTCATACTAGACGACAACGTAACGATTTCGAAACAAAAAATAAATAATCCTACGTAAGGTTATGACTGGTCTTAGTTGTACACTCTAACTAATTTCACTTGTTGGATTATTAAATTTGCAATGACGGTCGTGGTACTTGGACGCCATGATTTGTTTGCAATTTTTTTTTTAATTGCTTAAGTAAAAAATACACATAAAAAACGTAAAAAGCAAAATGTATTAAGAAAAAATATGAAAAGGCTGGAATATTAAAATTAATAATAATAATATAGTAATAAGCAATAATCGTCCCATATTGGTTGGTTTGTCGTGTAACGTAAAAATAGCCAGAGTTTCCTACTCTCAGACCCTCATCCCTTCTAATATTCAAGCCCATTAGTAATCGTTCTTATGATATTTTGCCTTCCTCCGCGCGTTTTTATGATAACGATTGCCGTTAAATGATTATTGGTATCATACTGGTTATTTATGCCTGTAATTATTAAAATAGATGATTATATTTCCTACATTCATGTTTTTTTTATTATATCAATATTGTTTGTGCATATTTATTTAAACTCTTATCATTCTCCTGCCCTTATCCCACTTTGAGCGGGGTCGGCACAACATGTTACAAACATGTTGTCATATGATTTGGCTACGTATTTTACGACCTGCCGCCTGCCTGACGTCAACTTACCTTAGTCGCCTTTTACGACACCTCGGTAAGAAATGAGGGTTGTCTATTCTATGCAGACGGATACCACACGGCACTTGCCTTAGTCGCCTCTTACGACACCTCGGTAAAAAAGGAGGGTGGTCTATTCTATTCTGCCGGATACCACACGGCTAATTTATTTAAATTCTCTTTCTCAAATAAATATTTTTTAAGTGGACCGATGATACATACGTTGCTTTTTTTGTCAGTAGCCAAAGTATTGTAACACTAAAACTTGTAATACTCATATATAACACGTAAATAATAAATACAAAAAAATTGCAAACAATACGAAATGGACCTGTACGTACGTACCAATACTTAAAAACAGATTAGGAATATGGGCAGCAGTTAGCGTTCTATATTTACTATAATTGTGTGGTTAGAACGCTGTTACTGACGTAATTGCAGTTTTTATTTCAAGCTAAATGGTGCCAAAAAAATGTTTACAATAAGGCAAGTTCACACGTTGGGCCGTAAAGTAGGCGTGACCGCAACCACTGCGCCGGCTTAACCATGCAATTTTAAAGGCCGTAAATAATAAAAACGTGAACGCTATCCAAAGCGTTCTGGCTTCTTTCGCGCTATATCCTCCATACTGGAATAGTGAATGTAGGTGTTGACCCGGTTTAGATTTTTCAGTTTTTAAAATTTGTGTATATTTTTAGAAAATGAAAATATAGAAATTGTAATACTTATTTCTATAAGTATTACATTTACTACTTGTAGATTTTTTTTTATGAAATAACCATTTAAATTTTTAAACCATTTATACTACAATTTAGTCTTGTCTCCAGAACTATCGCTAGTCAGAAGTCGTGGCTTCTGAATCACGACTCCTCGACGAATCCTTCTTATGTACATATATACACATATATCTTACAGCACTTAAGTAAAACTCTTAAAAGGAAGCTGATACAGAAAGTCTACTATTGAGAATTAAATAGATGATAAAAATGTGTAGATATAGCCACTTCTCTAACATGTACAAGACCGTAATGACCTCAATGAATTATATTTTAAAAGAACAACCGACGAGTTTCGTGCGTGCGACTCCTCTCGGTAGGAACAGCTTTTCGAACCAGCAGTAGAGTTGACGATTCAAAAGCACTTGTTTATAAGTTTACTAGAATGAAGAATAATTTAGATTTGAATATCATTTACAATTATCATTAAAAGCTAAGCATTAAGAAAGACTCGATTGATTAATAAGCATAATTAACACAAAATTAATAAATATAAATCATTTCATAGAACCTGTTTTCCTGTTATATTTAAGAGAATCAAACAATTCTCTTAAATATAAACGATGTTTATGAAAAATCGGTGAAAAGAGGCGACGACCTTTGGACATCACAAAATATTTTTTATTTTGATATTACGACTTGTTATTTTAGTTTAATATAAAAAATAAAAAATTATAAAAAAATATATAAGTTCCTCCTGCTATTAACTCCTGTATATTTCGTGCAGCAACGTATATTTTTAGTTGCTGCTGGCTTAAGCGAAGAATTTTCAGAACACAAAAAATATAAACGCTATCTTTTGTAGTTTTACCACTAATAAAACCTTCCCTATATCGATGTGTGCTTGACTTACTTAGCTTGTCTCTATGCTTCAACATTCAACACAACAGAGCTTTATTTCACCGAGGATTGAGTTAAATCTACTTTATCTTTCTTTTGTAATTAGTTTAATATGATTCAATAATAGTTGTTTATTATTTTTATAATTTATATTATCGCTTTTTAATCGTTAATCCATTGAATAAATGCACTTCTGATGCATACACGGGAATTATTACATATGTATCTTTACGCTTACATTAAACGATTCTTTTACTTGTATTCAGTCTTATTTAATATGTACGACTATACTATCCTTATTCATATTTCATTACTAAATCTTTAAAAACGTCACACAGGTCCCGCGTTCTGGGGTTTGATCAACCCCGAATGGTCGCTGTGCAACAAGGGTCGTCGACAGTCTCCCGTCAACTTGGAGCCCGAGAAGCTTCTGTTCGATCCGAACCTGCGGTTTTTACACATAGATAAGCATAGAGTGCGTCTTCGAAAATTAATTTTTAATAAAAATTTTACAATTGATGTTTATAACAAATACGTGTCACTCTTAACACGCTTATTTTGCGCGCCTTTGAATAACAAAAAATAAGTATAAGTAATATATACTACGTCAATTATCTATACAGGACTATAAATTTTTCAGTCATGAAAAAATCTTAAATTGCTATTATTTATCTGGCTGTCAATAATAGAGAAATAAAATGGAATAATGATCTCTACATTCATCCCATGTACAAAATATATCGTATTATCGCAGTATAATACAGCGACGTCTTACGCCAGAGCATTTGTGAAACCATTAAAAATTTCATATTAATGTTTATAAATGACATTTACAATAATTGATTAATTTAATTTCATCAATGGGAGTTACAAAAAATATTCTATACCACAAACAGACTAAACAAACTTGCAAACTTCTTGATTCATATCTCCGGTTCTGTTTTGGCTTTGTATAACCGGGTATTACAATTTCGAGAAGTTAGTTTTTATTGCATTTTATTGTTAGTTTTTATTCTTTCTTTTTCCGTGATATAATTAGGATATTTGCAAATAATGGTCCAATGTTAATTAATTAATTAAATTTTGTTAATTATTGGTTCTAATGTATACATAGGATGAAGTGACATATTTTATCATATTGAGCCCTTAAGCAATAAGTTACTTTTTCAGATAAACGGCTTGATAAGCAACACGGGCCATTCAGTTATTTTCACAGTGGAAAACGAGACCCGACATCATATAAACATAACTGGAGGTCCCCTTTCATACAAATATCAGTTCCACGAAATTCATATCCATTATGGGCTCCACGACCAATTTGGATCCGAACACGCCATCAATGGCTACTCATTTCCTGCCGAGGTCAGTTAAATTTACACATCATACCAAGATTGAATAATTTTGCAAATACCATTGTAAATTCTGAAATAGGTGTTGTTTCCGAATGGGCATTATAACAAATTACGCATTACTTGTACACAATACAAGGTTTCTGCTTATAGAGTATTATAATTGTTGTTAATGTTTGCTCTTGCTAGCTGCAATCAATTAGTGCGCATCTCTCCCCTTGTTTACTGAAGGAAACTTAGACGTGCCTGCCTTACTGCAACGGATGCCTGTATAATAATTATGTGACTATTGAAATATATTAAAGGATGTTTAGAAACATTATTAAATGTTTTTAATTTAAATTTCAATTTAACTGGGTCGTTATTTACTAATTATTGTTATTTTAACAATCGTGCCCTCTACCACGAGTACAGTTTAGGTTACGCCGATTGCTTATAGAGGATAACGAACTACAGAAGAGAGTAAAATGCTATATAAAAATTACGTAAACTGTAAACTCTTTCACGTATACTGTTATTTGAACGTTAAATATCTTTAATTATATTGTTCATATCTTAGATATGTCCCTTTAGAAATGTTGTTCCTCGCGTTTTTTAACCCTAGCAATCATAAAATGTTAAACGAGTTTAGTTAAAAGTTTTAATAAGTTCCCTATTTGGTATAGATTTAAATCTGTATAACTTAAATTGATTCGACTCTCAGATTTGGTTGACAACTGCATTACATATAATGTTAGTTAAAAATATAGTGATTAGTTTTAGGCATTTCAGTCATTAACAATAAGGTCGTTAACGTTATCTAGTTGGTTTCTAAAAATAACTTAAATATTACTTGTGAAGTTATTTTATGGTATTCAAAGTTTTTTATAGTAATGTCATTACGTTAAATTTTTTAGTCATAATTTTACGCTATTATGTTTTCTAGTTACATGTAATATTAAAACAAATAAGTACAGCAAGAGCGCGACAGCAACTAGTAAAGTAGTCTAAACTAAGACCTCTTTACATATCTGATACTTGTAAATTAGTTCCTAAGTTAACAGTGAACTTTGTTATAACAAAAGTTTTTACAAAGTTCAGCCCTGCTAATGTCTAACTTTATTTATTATTGTATTCCGTTAAGCTATCGTCAATATAGTAGAATGTCACGGATTTTTGTAACAAGTTTCCGATGTAACAGATGTTTCACACATAGGCCGTGCGTTACCCTCGAGGCTCCCAAATCCCTAATGTAATCCCGAGGAACGACTCTGAGCCAACTCAAGCGTACCTCCTGTTTATTTATGTGACAAATTCCTACGCAGCCGCGTTAAATCCAAAATCATGTGCTTATTTGTGACGGATTTATTTTTCTTTTATCTGCTCAACTTATTCTTGTGACATACAACTGAGATTATACAACTTGATATACTTCTCATTTCATTTTTCTGAATACTAGATTTTTGTAAGAATATTTATATTTATACTTTTCTAACGTAATATTGTACTAAAGTCTGTATTACCATCTTTTTTATGTACATAAATATTAAAATTAATGTTAGTATTAAATTGAGAGTACTGTACGTATCATTTTTTGCGCCCATTTAGGTATTTACTTTAAAAGTAGGCTTTCAAAAATTGTATAATTTCATCATTTTATTATGTTTTTCATGTGTATATTACACAAGCATCTTAAATTAACGCATAATTATTTTGAAGAATTCTATGGACTTACGAAACCCACTAACGCGGAAAATTGTCGTTTCTTATTCGTGTTCTTTTACTTTCATTTCGCTTTATATATATAGCCAGACCAAAAAAAATTACATAAAGTACAAGCTGCGACTATGTTCCGCAAATTTTAACTTTAAAATACTCTAAATTATTATCTGCCTTTTCCTGTTCCATAAGACAAAATTACCGAAAGTACCGAGTAAAAGTAAATTTTATGAATATTACTCAATAAACCGTGAAATTTTACAGACAGACAAACAGATAGAATTTTGCATTAGTATTGACATCTTAAGTTTGATATTGATGTGTTAAACTGTGTTTATTAACTTATATATAATTTTATTTCATTTATTCATATAATAAGTGTTTAGTCAATTATGTGGATAGTTAATATAGATACCGGCTATACCCACGTCTAATTTTATCGGATTAGCCCGACTAGTTTCGTACCCGTCCGGGGCACTTATTTATGAGCTCTTTACACGACGTTATCGCGGCGGGAACTGATCAGATGCGTATATGCCTGATCAGAACGTATCTATATTAACTGTGAATACTACTCACGATAAATTTAAAAATATGTGGATTATAGATATGTAGTTTTGTTCCAGATTCAAATATTTGGTTTCAATTCACAATTATATTCTAATTTCTCGGAAGCTCTTCACAAGGCTCAGGGTATCGTTTCAATCTCTTTACTATTACAGGTTAGTATAACATTTGAATAGTCTTGAATTTTTTTTATGTAAAATATTTTCTCTTTAAGTCAACATATACGCTCTACAATAGATTTATCCTTTAATTTACTAACAATTCATGTTTAAATTTAATTGTTTTGTACCTCCATCAAATCATATTTTACTAAAGAAATGGCTTTACTAAATACTTCCATAAAAATATTGAATTCTGAAAGCGCGAGAATTTTACCAGTTGACATGAGGTCGAACCCGCGAAGACACCTATGAGCTTTCTATATATTTTCTATAACTTTAGTACCTAATTGATATTTACAATATAATTATTTTACTTTAATGATCCTGAAAACTTAATAATCAACAAATTTTGAAATATCACAAAGTCGAGAAATTCAAACCCGTGTCGTCATGTACTTTGGTAAAATTGTACCAGATTTATTTATTTATTAGATAAGATTAGATTAAGAGTACAAAATTGATTTTTACATGAACTCAATAGTATAGTGAATTTGACATCCAATTTGTTCACTAGTTTTGCCGTATATTTACATTCACTGGTTTTGTTAGAAAATAAATCCGGATTATTTGCCAATTAAAAGTATAATAAATTGTCTATCAAGCCTGAAATGCGATTCAAGGTAACAGGTATAGGGGAACTGTTATCAACGCGGCCGCACCTACTCATAGCCTCCCCCGAACTGTTGGTAGTTAATTAAGTAAATTGGAATTTTCTGTGCGGAACTGGATTAGCCAAAGCTATTAGTTCAAATTAAGAACTGTCTGGACGATTATAGAAAAAAATATGTACTATGTTTTGGTTTAGTTTTCGTATTTTTTTTACCGTTTGCTGTCGCCCTTATGTCCGCCTATTAAGTCCAAGAAGCATACAGGAACTTTCTTAAAACTTTAGAGGTATGTTTTATGTACTGCAAAACACAATTATGTGCTAAGTGCACAGACATTGATGAAAAGTTTTATTGCAAGAGACACATCCTGTATATAATTTAAAACCAGGGTAGCCCAATTTTAAGGCTTTTTGACTAAGAATTTACAATATAAGATATCATGTTTGACAATGCGAAAATTATATAAAAAAGTAAGGTAGGGTCCTGTTACAATCCCACTGCTGGGAATAGGCCTCCTCACTCTGTTTCTGGAGAGAAGGGTTGGCGCTAAGACCTACCACGCTGCTCCAATACGAATTGGTAGGTTAAAAATATCTCCAGAATTCTCTAGAGATATGCAGGTTTCCTCACGATGTTTTCCTTCACCGAAAAGCGTGTGATAAATTGCAATTATCAAATAGACACATGCGTTTTAATAGAAAAACTCATTCGTGCCTGCCCGGGTATGAACTCGTGTTCCCCTTGTAAGAGTTGCACCGGTCTCACCGCTGGGCTATCACAGCTTAAAAAAAAGAAAATTATATAATTATATATATATTGTTTTTGTAAGTAAACAAATTAGGGAAGTAACCATATGTACTTACTACAACGAATTTAAGACAACAGACAATATTTTTTATATTGCGCTTCTGCTGCTGAAACATTTTATGCCACGGTTGATTCAAATTTAGAGGTATGATTTCCTGCAATTTTTTAATTTTATTTTCTAAATACACTAGCCGTATAAAATTATGTTCAGAAATTATAAACTATATACTATAATTATTACTCATATTAACATTTTGACCAAAAAATTTAACTAGGGTTTAACTAAACTATTTTAGTTAAACACTGATTGGGATCGCTTAGTACAATAATGAGTGTAATGTTTACTCTCGTATATCTACTTTACATAATTATGAAGATACAGTACACAATTTATCGAGCCGTAAATGCCCTAAATATGTTAAAAACATTTAATACTCGAAAGTACACTACATCATTATATCATCACCCTATACGTACTATTCCTTTAACAGCCTTGGCTCAATAAACTGATCGCAATTAGTTGCGTAGACTTAACACTGTTAAAACGACTGTTTTCTTATAGCACAGGAACTATTCGATCGTTTACTCCTTAATAAAGGCCGGTTGTTGTCCCAGGGTGTTTGCTGGCACGTTCATATCTCCCTAAGCTGGCACGTTATACGATACCCACTAAAGCAAGCAATTTTCTCGCATAAAGAGTACAGTACCCTTCACTTGTTTTCATGCTTTTTTGCGAGTATTACAATTCTCTGCTCTTATGTATATTTTATTTCTTATGTGAAACTCAAATACGATACAAAGTGTTTCATGATTAATTTTACTTTGATTGGCACCTATACAATCTAATAAATAATAAATTATATTTAAATATTATTTCTTATAATAATAATAAAATATAACAAAATCTATTTTCCAAAAATATTGCACGATAACGGTGCAAAGGCGATTAATTATGCTATATTATAGCAAACATTTTTTGCGTATCAATAAAATTTCGTGTACATTCTTATAACAGTGTCTTTATATCTCAAAGTGCTTAACTATTTGTAAGATCAATAACTGTCAGCTCAAATAGTAATCAAACACCGAACTTTGCTATAATCCGCAATACAAAGAAAAAATTTATGGTGCTGAATCGCTTTATCTGCTACCAACTTCCATTAATGCCAAAATGTTGCGATTTTGAAATAAGTGGATTCATGTTTTGTTTGATAAAGTTTCTCGTACGTCGTAATTAGTATCTTCTGAGGTATAGATGGCTAAGATTCGGGTTTCTATGGTTGGATGACTAATTTGGTACTTAATTCGTATATATGACATTACATTATATTTAAAATGGAAATTTTAATTAGTTTAATTATTTTACTAATAAAAATTATGAAGGGTTCTAGATACTGTCTTCTCTCTGATCAGTAGAGAGGAAATAAGTAGTACACACCAATACGTATTTTATATGCCAAAGCGTAGCATTGTGTACTCATAAAGTTATGAGTATTAAACTAGAGTAAGGAAGCCAGCCTAAAACAATAAAGACAAATTAAAATGAGACTATATCTATCTGTCTCTCTTTTTTTATGTTTGATTAGACAAAGATAAGTAGACGAGTTTCATCTTCCCTCTCAATATTTATTATGACACTCTCACCCACACCTCTGCCTATAGCTCCTTACTTAGTATAATTACTCTTTAGTCTTCGGTCTAGCTTGATCGCCGTCTATAGTGCCTACGTATACGGGCATTCATATCTAAACCATGCACGTTAAACGGCACATACAAAAGCAACCTATTTACTTAGAAGACACACTTATGTACGTAGCTCTAAACTTGTTTATCATTATTAATTAAATTTACCCGTTTATTTACCAGGGTAATGACATTCAATTTGCTTTCGCATTTAAACACTAATGCTAAGTTTCGCAATCATATTTGCATAAAATTTTCTAAATATACTTGCACAGTAATTTCATCGTCAAAGTTCCAATTACTTGCATTGAAACTCGAATTGTTAAACTTGAATAATCAAATTATAAAACAAACTGCCCAGCCGCGTCAGTCTGTCTGTTTGCTATAAACTATTGAATGGATTTACATGACGATTTTTTCAATAGACAAAGTGATTAAATTTTATCATTCCTTTTTAATAATTCTACAGAAAAATACGAGATACTTACTATACTCATCGTTACTTTTAAGAAAATTGACAATACGGCAAATTTAAATTTGTTTAGATATATATACGGCATAAATCCTCATCAACACATATATGTACATTAATTATTTCAAGCGTTTCTTTCTTGAATGCTTCATTATATTACCTTACCTTACACCTATAAACTTTATTGAATATCTTAAGAGATATCGCAAAATGAATAACAGTGCGCAAAAATTAAGCAATGGGTTTTAAATTAGGCAAAATTAGGAAATTGTGACTAATTTATGATAGGTTAAATTGATAATAATGTATTTTTTTTAAGTTAAGACAAAAATGGGTTTTTTTGTAGCTTTCTTTTACAAATTTTTACATACCTTAAACGGTCAGATACAATGTTACAAAATTATTTTACCAGCTCCATTTAAGGCGGTTCGAGTAGTATTTTTATAAATGGAAAACATAATTAAGCAAATTGGATGGTTAAAAGTGCAATTTTTAAAACTGCTTTCATTTCCAGCTTGGAGATTTATCGAATCCCGAGCTCAGGATATTAACGGAGGAGTTAGAAAATATAAAATACGGAGGTAAGTTATAACTTTTAACACAATTTCAACGACCGTTTGAAAGTTTGCGTTGCTGCGCTAAGAGCTGGGAATTTTATTCCCCGCGTTGATAAATTTATTAGCTATTGCGCTTCTTATCACTATATGAAATTACTTTATATATAACAAAAATATTATGCAAAGCATCACAAAAAGTGCATTGCTTCTTAGAAGTGTCTTGTAGAAATGTCATGAGATTTTAAAAAGAAGAACGCCACCCTAAATCAAAGTCACCTAGACGATATTCATATTATCGCATAAATATTTTTGCTATAGAACGCTGATAACTCTATTCGTCGTTTATTATATGCAACCTAATAAAAGTGTTCGCTAAACACAAAAATGTAGCTAAGTTTGTATAAATTGATTTACGAATAATATATTCTTTTCATTATGAAGTGTTTCTTAAAAAACAAAAAACTTCAAGAGTAAGACAATCATTATCCTTCTGCCCTTATCCAACTCTAAGTGGGGTAACCAGAACAGGTTATAAACATGTTGTCATATGATTTGGCAACGTATTTTCAATCGGCCGCCTGCCTGACGTCAACTTACCTTAGTCGTATTTAAGGAATATAAAAAGGGGGTGGTCTAGTTACTCAACCGGATATCACACGGCGAGTCAACTTACCTTAGTCACCTTTTACGACACCTCGGTAAGAAATGAGGGTGGTCTATGCTACACGGCCGGAAACCACACGGCGGGTCAACTTACCTTAGTCGTCTTTTACGACACCTCGGTAAGAAATGAGGGCGGTCTATTCTACTCGGCCGGATACCACACGGCTTTCAAGACTAAGATAATATTATTCATTATTTTCTATATTATGGAACTGAGCAAAGTAACGCCTAATTTTATCAATAATTGAAGGTAGTTTTGTTATATAGGAGCTGAAATGCCTGTCAACCGACTGTCCGTCCGAGGACTGCTACCGGACACGGACTATTACATGACATATGACGGCTCGACCACCGCTCCCGCCTGTTACGAGACTGTCACTTGGATTATTATCAACAAGCCTATTTATATCACTAAACAACAGGTATAATGCACGCTTTGGTAACATAATAATAGTTATTTCCCATAGAGTACACAAAACCATATGGCAAATATGTATGCGGAAAGCGGCACTTTTAATGATGTACAAAAGTTTGTCGAAGTAAATCAAGCTTGTTTTTTACATTTTCGATACACATACAAAGTTTATAATAATTTAATAAGCCCTTTTTAAATGAAAAACAATTCAACTGAAACTGCCGGTTTTTTGTAAATAAATAAGTCTCGAAATATTGACGGTGTATATGTTACACTGACCAGCATTCAGTGGGTCCCAACAGGTACCAAATATATCCGGTCGAATACACTTTCCACTTTTCTTGTGTGTAATTAATTAACTGCTTTACATAGTAGCATCGAATTAATCACATTATTATTTTAATAGTCAAATCGATGTATAGTAGTGGCTTGTATAATAACTATAAGCATAAATAAATTAATATGTCCTCGTATGTTAAATCAATACTAGGTAAACATTTAGTTATACTAGAAAAAATACTTTTAAAAATATTTTAATAACGCCTGAAAGTTTTGTAATACTACGATCACATTAGTTACATATATAAGGCTCTTGAAAGCGGTAACTCAAATTTTAACTCGACGTTGCTACGTTTATACGAGCGGGTACTTGTAAATCAAACTGGAAACCTGTTCAGTGTTCATGTTTGCATACATCTTGTATAACGGCAATAATATTCATAAGTAATAACTCACAGACTTTGATTTGCAATTAATTTAACAAATATTTAATACTTTTAATATTACAATTACATTTTATTTTATCTTTATATTCTTCAGTAGATAGCTTCCCTATAAAATCCTTATGTCGAACAGTAATTGTACTGTTGGTTATTAGGCTCTTTAAGTTATTTACAGCAAACGATTTTCTACCACTTGTTTATACTACGTGCCCTTTTTTAAAGTTATCTGTAGATACTGTGCCCATAGCTACTGCAATACCTTAGGACCAAACTACTCTTCGATTCTTTATACTATATGTCCTGCACATCACCATATTGGGTTAATATGCGCTGAATTCTATGTGTGACTCTTCTATAAATTTCTTCGTTCCTTGTTTGGTTGCTAGTGAGTTAACTTCATCGCTTGGAGGCTTACATTGAGGATAAGGACGTGTGGATATAGGTGCACTTCTACCCTGTACAAGACAGTAATAAATAAATGTAACTAGTTCTAAGATTTATATTTTAAAAAGAGCAACCGCCGAGTTTCTTGCTGGCTCTTCTCGGCAGGAACAGCTTTCCGAACCAGCAGTAAAGTTGACGATTCAAAAGCACTTGTTTACAAGTTTACTTGAATAAAGAATATTTGAATTTGAATTTGAATTTGAATTCGCTCACTGTGAAACTGCACTTCTTTATGAGGCCCAAAGTCATGCGACGAAATATCAGATCCAAGTCATATTTTAGATTAGCGGAATTCTTGCGTATCACTCACATTTATGTTTCCTAATTATTAAGGACATTTTTATTAGTTCCATATGTATATTGAAATCATTGTGCCGTCGAGACTGTTAAAGCGCAGAAGTTTGATGCGCTGCTCAAATATTTGCATTGAAATGTGCTCGCATTTTGCCTGAATTTTCGCATTATGATATCAGTAGGTATGTCATAAATTTTTCCCGCGTACGTCCAAATTTTATTAACTTAAACCATCCTCGAAAATTGCACTCTCTTTTAACAAAAGTCGTTAGAGAATCCGTTCAGTAGATTTTGAGAAAATTGATCACATACAGAGCTTTTAAAGGCTTTCTTTAATAATATGTATATACTAAGGAAATCGATTAAAAATGCCATGTAAATACACAAATCTGTAATTGCATTTATGTCTGAGCTTTATAAAGTTACTATCATTTTGATATATTCCAGTGATGGCATATCTAGCATGAGTCGTGTCCATGAACCGGTCGCGGTTGAGGCCAACGTAATAACATTTTCATTTGTGCTCACGCTACAATAAACAACTCACGTCCCTCGCCTTTAGACAAAGACTCCGCCGTGAATTATGTACGTGTTAAAAGTAAACTGAAAGTGCCGTTGTATGGCTGTTATTATAAATCATTGTTTATGTTTTCCGTTTGTTGGTGGGGAAATTAAGTGCTAGTGGAAACTGCTGGCAATCTTGCGGGTAGTTCGGCGAACGCCTCGCGGTTCTAGCTACGTCTTTATCACTTGCATTTTCGGTTCGCGATTTACGTAAATAACATATGTCGCATTTGCACGAAACAATTTAAGTTTCTTGCCCCCTATCGGGGGCAATAAGTTGAGCGGGGTATCTAACTTATTTTATTTGACATACGTAAAGAATTTAAATAAGGTGAATTAGTTACTTTAGTTACAATAATAAATAATCAGGAATTTAAAGTTCACTTATATGATAAAGCATATTACATCAAACTCTTAATAGTATTTTATATCCAGGTGGATAAATTCATTGATTTATGATGATTATACTCTTAATTTTACATATCTTGATAAAAAGCATAATATTGCGCTATTTGACCACAAATTTTGTTTTATCGCCGTGCACCACTCTGTAATTTTTTAAGTTATTAAAAAGTGATATAAATTATATATCAAACTACTTATACAATCATATTAGTAATTATTTTTTTTTTAACAACACCATGTGTTCAGAACACCAGAACACCACGAACAACAGCTATAACAATAAATTGTCTCATTTCCCAATTTCATTTTAAAAATTGTTCTTACTTAATAGTGTACTCGTAATACACAGTTTACCGTGTCATTAATATATACTGTATAGTTACTATATGGCCGACAATCATCGAAAAGGGAAAAATGTCAATCTCATACTCTATCTATATATCAGATAATTGGCTAATCCGAAATACAACGTATAAAAACGATAACAAACTTCCGTAGACTACTGAATTCGGATTCATACAACAATATAACAATTTATGATCGCCTAAATATCGTTAGCCGTTTCCTTTCTTATAAATTCGAAGAGGCCGTGAAAGTTAATAAAGCCATAAAGAAAACGCTCGAGTCATTTCAGCTCTACAATTCTTAGCTTCGACGCGATGTCTATAATCACAATCAAACGGTTTAATACGGCGTAAACAGCGATGGAATGAGATAGCGTCGCTCGCATGTCACGGGACCGTTAATCCCACCTGCCTGGGCTATACACACTATTGTATAAACGAAGAAATTTCAATCTGACTCGGATTGTTTCTAAACTTATTTATTATTTATATTATTCAGTTAACAAAACGTTTTCTTTGATTTTGCTTCCTTGCCTTTAATTAGTGTTTTATGGTAAATATACATTTGCCCCGTCTGATATCTTTTGTCGCGACTGAACAATGAATCAGAATTAATTCCGTCTAAGATTATTGATTTTCAATTACTAACCATGGCCTAGTTATTATTTATTTTAAATGGAAATTTTAAAATGTTCCCTTTAGGATCTCTAGTGGTATATAATTTATTGTTCATCATTGAGTATTTAATAAAATTGTTTACACTTTTAAACACTTTTTCCTGAAGTGTAATACAAAAATTGCTAATAAAACTACTAATTGGTGTTATAAATATTATCTTATAATACAGATACAAAATTGCATGTGAAAATAATTAGTGTAATTAATTTATTATTTGTAAAAAAAAGAATAGTCAGAATAAAAGTCTAGTAAATATTGCTAAATGTAACATCAATGATAAAAAAATACATTGTGATAATCACAATTCCTTCTTCATCTGATACAATCGTTCACAAGTGATTTTGATGACATTTTCAATTCTGTCACAAGATTTTTAATGGACAGTACAAGTATATATATTTTTTTGTTTTATTCTTGTATGCCTTTGTTTTTCACATAGAGGCTAGAGCTCATTCGCAAATTTGAAAAGTTAGTCACTGTTTCACAAACTGCGCGGTTAATTAAATTTATTTGCAACTTTAGCTGCACGCCCTAAGGCGATTGATGCAGGGGGATGCTAGACACCCGAAGGCACCCCTCGGAAACAACTTCAGACCTCCGCAACCACTTCACCATCGTGCTGTGCGAACTAACATTGACTTTGACTTGAGCAAGGTATATTTGTATATACTAAATATTACTATTAAAGCCAAACCTCCTTTCATACCGAGGTATCGTAAGAGGCGACTAAGGTATGTGCCGTGTGGTATCCGGCTGCATAGAATAGATCAGCCTCATTTCTTACCGAGGTGTCGTAAAAGGCGACTAAGGTATGTTGACGTCAGGCAAATCATGTGACGACATGTTTTTAACATGTTGCGCCGACCCCACTTAGAGTGGGATAAGGGCAGGAGAATGATGACTAAATATTACTTTTAAATTGTACATGCTCTTATTCTTTTAGGCAGCTTTTGTACGCCTTTCGCTCGATTCCGACAATGAGAGTTGTAGTAACTTTAAAGCTATTTAGTTTAGTAAAGTTAGATTAACAGTGTACTTGCCGCATTTAGCATCTCGTAAAATACCTGGTAAAATGGTATATATTATTTAATGAGGTAAATTGGATAGCTTTTGCGAATGCCATTTATATTATAATTGCCATTCGACGTCCCTTATTCTTTAATACTTTTGAAGTAGGCTACTGTAGGTATGTTCAAAATACTATATAACATATTAAAATGTTTTCTAATAATAAACACACTTGTGATGTTATAATTTTATTACAGTATCCAGGGAAAACTTGCCCCAGCATGCATCGGGACATGCATTATAAAGGTATAAAAACCCCATTATATTGTTAAAAATATTATGCGCTACATAGGATACTTAAAATATTTTTTAATTAACAAAAACAGCCAACAACATAGACATATAAAAAAGCGCATCAAACGATGTTTCTATAATATACTTACAAAACTTAAGCCTCGGTTTAAACAATAGAAATAAGCTTTAGGGAATAATTTATATTAAGCTTAAGTAAATAAAACATAAATAAATGATAATTTTAAGTTTTTGGTTCATACTAAAACCTATTATTATTATCTATCTCCTGATGATGCTTCGGTTGCGGGGCGAAACGATTGTTGAGTTTGTGATAGTCAACGCGTGTAGTGCTTGTGTATTGTGGTGGAAGTGGTGGAGGTTTGTGCATGTGTTTTTACGAATCCTGCACGTATCGGGTATGAAAATACGGATAGTCCACTATACATTTAATAATATATATATTTTCTCGCGGATTATAGCAAAATAATTTATTATTACTTTTGTATTATGGATCTCCGCAAAGTAACGCCTAATTCTATAAATTACCTATTATTACGTCTATTAAAATCATTAATTATAGTAGTTTATGATACTGTTGCATAATAAGGGTTCTTATAACACGAGTGTGGTTTAAAAAAACGAGCCGCAGGCGAGTTTTTTATAGTGTCACACGAGTGTTATAAGACCAAGTTATGTACAGTATCATACACTACTTTATCTACTCTCATACTATTATAATACGTAAAACGTACGTTTCCATCCCATGAACTCGTGGTAACATTAAATATAGTTTCTCCTAGATTTCGTCGGCAACAGGTTCACGGTCATGTTTGACACAGCTTTCAGAACATCTGGTGGTATACAATTACCACTATCTCCGCTCTCAGACATGTTTTTACACAAAAACTTATTTTTTTACAAACAAAACTAACCTTCGTTTAAATATTGATAAATCATTTTTAAATGTCATATATTGCCGCCAAGGCGCAAACATCGATTGCACATGCGTGTTGCGTCGCCGCGGACCCATTCTTTGAAACCTTTTTTTTAAGGTAGAGGTTCAACCTCCTTGGTCCAGCTAGAAGTTGTATAGGTGTATCGTTATGATTAAAAAGTTACATTATGATACAGGTGTCCATACAAGACCTGTATCGTAATGAAACTTTTTAATTTTTTATTTTTGTTCTGTACGTAATGTTTGTCATAAGAATTTTGTTTTCAGTTTTATAATCTTTGTATTATAGTATCAGAGTAGATAAAGAAATAAAAGTAATCTTATCATTACCTTAACTAAAGTATTTTTTTTAACTTTTTAAATCCATTGTTTTATATTTAGTAGTGGAGTAATCAAAGTATACATTCATATGGAATGCAATATGAAAATCTGCACGGGAAATTTAATTTGGGATTATCTGCTCTCTGGACGTTCGTATCAAAGTCCGATAAATTAATTCTGCCATTTCCATTTCAGCCAAAACCTGGACACAGTATTGAAGAGCTATGATTCGACTACGGCAGGCATTCAAATATAAAAAAAGTTTTTGATTTGATTCCATTGTTTAAAAAAGTAGATATAAGTATTTGTAAATATATATTGTACAGACTTGTCAATATCATATCGCTTACTTATGAAAAGTATATTAAGTAGGTTAGTATAAACTTAAGCTTTCATAATAAATTTATTTTAGAGCTAAATATTAATATACAGTAGACAAATTAGATAACTTTTAGAAAAATATATTCTTCAGAAATGTTATCGTTAGTATTACTGTTGTATAGCCTAATTTAGGACAAATATTTTCGGATAGATAATTAAAAATGCGTCTTGCTGTCGATCAATACTTATCTTTAAGTATTAGCTTGAAATATTTAAATTATTACATTTATATAACGGTTTTCTATCCTTTCAAATAAGACAACAGAAAGCTTATATCAGTCATTTTATTACGGAATGTTAGTCAGTGAATCGATAATCTGCCATATCAAGTATTTATATATGCAGAAATAAAATATAGATGAATGAAATTAAGTATCATAGTATACCATATCATTGTATTGAAACAAAATTTTAATGTATTTAAACAGATTGGAATTTTTAAAAATAATAGTTATTAAGTATTCATAGTGTTGCTGTGAGGCATATACAGCTTTAATAATATATTTAGAGTAATATACTATCATGTCATAGCTGATATATGACTTTAATTTGGCTTTAGAGATTGTAGATAATCACATATTATTTAATTAAACGATACTCCCTGACGCCTTTCTTTATTGGTCTTTAAATTCAAATCCTCTTCCCTCTCAGAGTAAGTAAATGTTCGAAAAAATTATGGTAGCAATGAAAACCCATTACAGTTCCGTTCGGGGCCTTTTGCAGAGTCACAAAGTCTCCAATCGCAAGTTTATAAATATACCTCTACGTTTTTCAGAGGCAATGGTGCGGAACCGTCTGTTTTAGTGTTTCCTCCACTCCTGTGTTTGAATAAAAAGCTCATTTGAATTCTATGAGAATCGAAATTGGCTCTCCTTTTTGCTGTAGTAACTTAATTTAATCGAGTTCCATCACAATGTCCTCTGGATTAGATGGTTGGAAATTAGTATTTAACCGACAGTACGATGTTACGATAGTATATTAAATTTGGAACTTTTTTGTCGTGTGATTATATTAATGAAATTTAATGGTTATTTCTCTCAATATTTAATACAAATTTCACAACATCGGAATTTAGATAAAATAAAATAGAACTATTGAGAAAGGAATTGATGATTGTTTGAAAAACAGGCTTCACAAGTTTATATGTAGAAAACAAATATAATATAATATAAGTTGCAAAAAAGCATTTCACTTGGAGTCGATTTCAGTTTACCCCTTAAGTTAGCTGGTGTTTTATCAGTCGTCATAGGTTTATATCAGACTTCGATAACTATACCGGCGGATTAAATTTTGATATTGCTTTTTTTGACAGATTGTTACTATCATACTTCTGGGTAAAGCTTTTCACATATCCTAAGATTCTTTTAATACATGTAGGCTTTAATACAAGATTTTTTTCTTTACCGTCATAAATGTTTACAATTGCTAAAATAAACAATTTAATAGAAAACTCATTGATGCCTGCCCGGAGATTTTAAATGATTGATCATGAGTAATAAATTAAAATCACTCATCATCATAGCTGTGATAGCCTAGTGGTGAGATCGTGCGGCTCTCTAGAGACGACATAGGTTCAAGCCCGGGCAGGCACCAATGAGTTTTTCTATTAAAAACTTATGTGTCTAATTGATAATTGCAATTTATCACACGCTTTTCGGTGAAGGAAAACATCGTGAGGAAACCTGCATATCTCTAGAGAATTCTAGGGATATGTGTAACCTCCCAATCCGCATTGGAGCAGCGTGGTAGGTCTTAGCTCCAACCCTTCTCTCCAAAAACGGAGAGAGGAGGCCTTAGCCCAGCAGTGGGCATAGTAACAGGCTGTTACTTTACTTTACTACTCATCATCAATCATAAATTTTTAGAAAACTTTATTATTTTCTATTATATCTGATGTTGATGGCGATAAGATAATACATCATTAGGTACGTAATATTAGTGTCGCAGGGAACCACTACATTCAAGGAGGTAGAAGTATAAGATGGCGTGAATTTCTTAAAGGGAGAGTTGAAGAGAGAGAGATAGTCAAGTATAGTAGGATTTAGAAACATAATATTTCATTGCTCCCCTGGTTACCTTAAAACCCGCTGGAAATAATGACATATCGTCTATAATACAAAAATCTATTACATTGAACAAATAAACTTATATTTTGCTTTCATTATAATGTAATCTAATCTCTATCAATAAAATGTTATATAAAAATTTCATAAATATAAAAGAAATACAAATAATACCATAGGTCACACACGATCGCAATAACTACTAGTTAAGATATATAAAGCAATACCCAAACGCGAAGCCACGGTTATTGGAAAAGTTTCCGTTCGACCTACCATAATGGACTTACACAAATTGACTTCATTAAAAATAATTTTGTCTAGCCCAATCAAGTGAACGTGCTTATAGTCTTAACGAGGAAAGTGCTAATTAAAAGTTTACACTACGCGCATATCAACGATCTCATCCTAAATTATACTTGATTCTGCATCATATATTTACAGGGGTAATCTTATAAAGAGGTTCAATACGAATTTTATTTAAATAATATCATGGTCACATAACTTCACGCTAAGTTAAAATGCAATTAAAATTGTACAATGCACAGACTGAGCGGCAAATCTACTGCTAAATGCAAAAGAATTGCAATGACGATTGTATTTTCTAAATAACATATTTCTCCTTTTTTTTCATTTAAAAACTACCATAAAGATAGAAATAAGTTAAAATAAAAATACCTATTTAATATATAATTGCCTTTTCCCAAGAAGCTTAGAAGTATTTATTTATTATATTTCTTTGAGAAATTAGGTAGCACTCGAAAGAATATTAGGAATTTATTATTTGCTCATATTTGGGGATAATAAAATATTGTCAGTAAAGCTTCATATCCCACCTAGGAATTGTAATCACCGTTCAATATTTCCGGTGCTTTATTCAATTCTGAATAATTCAATATTATCAAATATTTCTTTAAGAATCCAGTTCACGTTTAATAGACCCGCAGGAAAGGATGTTTACAAACGCCGCTTAACACTTCACGAGCGTGTCGAGAGTACACTCAAAATGAGTGTAAGCTCTACTCAGCTTCAAGTTTATTTACTTTATATTGCTTGAGTGATAGAGATTTTGGTGCTAAAACGCGCACATGCGCGTTAGCTTGTGCATTTTGTTTTGAATTGAATGACGAAAATAATGCATCTTATGTTAGGTTTCTTTTGCGAGCACATATGTACTTAGAGTCTTACTAAACTTCGGATAGCTTAAAGTTAACTTGCCATTTAACTTTTAATTACGCTTGCCTCTAGACAAACTAATTCCCAGGATAAACTAACATAATATCTGCAAAACCGTAAGACTATTTTTGTGGTTCTGAGCTTCAAATAGTAAAAAAAAATCTCCTTAAAAGGAAGGATATGTTGATTTTTTAGCTGTTAAGGACTCTTGTTTGTTCGTTCTTGTACCTTCTTGATCAAGTTATTATATAGTATTCAAAGAAATATAAAACTAATACTTACGCAAATATAATAATATTAAAAAGAAAGATATTTACATACACATTTTAATAATTAAATATTAATTTCCTAATGTGTACCGATAAAAAAGTAATTAATTTTTATATAAACAAAGCGCAACTCTAAATAAGTTATGAGATGTAAAATAGTACTTCTAGTTTAACTTTCATTGCAGGTCGCATACGGTTTGTTGGAGCCAATTTGTCTTTATGCAAATGTATTCGTTGTTCAGGCGAGCTTGTGTGAAACCGCAGCGGTAGTTAGCAAAAACAATGATTGCAGAGAAATGAATTCAATATGAATTGTCTCCAGTACTCTGCGTAGCTGAAAATGCACCTCTTCTGTATTGTTTGCGGTAGTAATGTTGAAATTAAATTCTATTTTCATAGTCAAGCTGTATAATACTACGTTTGGCATTTCTATAATTTTTGCGAGGTACAACAGAAACATGCTTGATGCAATAGACGTGTATTTTATATTAAGCATGTTTAATGAGTAATTGTGGGCCAAATTAGTGTCACTTAATCTTACAATTTCATTATAAAAATATTTATTGACTCGGTCCTAGTTGACTGCCTAACCGAACAGAAATCAATTATGCTGAAACTCCTCTAAGAATCCTCTAAGAAGTAAATTGAATGAGAAAAAAACAAATTTATCAAATTGATAAACTCCATGTATTACTAAGAATATATAACGTGGACTATATCAAGCACAAAGAAAATTCCGTCGTAACTTTAAAAAATCATTTTCATAAGTTAAGGAAAAGTTTTCGGTGGCAAGCGGGAAAAGAAGTTTTTACCTCAACTAACTCTTTATTTGTATGGCTGATCCCGAGGGGAAGAAGTTAAAAACAGCTTTCACCGGCCGACGCGTTTGAATAAGTTTTACACAAGTTTTATTGGAGTTGTAACATCGGGTCGGTTTGATATATGTACTTCGGCATCTGTAGCTCCGTGGTCGAAGTTAGTGCATCGTAAATTATTCAACCCCTCTCTATACCGAGTTTCGGTTGTCGTATCCAGCTGTTCGTCGACTGTGATTTTTGGAGTCCCGTAGGTCTTTACGTCTCTGAAATTTAATCTTATATTATAAGTATGCTAATGATACTGAACTATACAAAGTGAAAGATTCAACTCTTAAATAATTCAGATGGGAAGTTGAGTCCTACTAAAGTTACGATTATCAGATCTGAGTATATAGCGAAGTCGGCTAAAAGCAAGAAGTTTTCTATACAAAAAGAATTTGAAAGAAAAATGTACCAATAAAAGACCCAAGTATATTTTTATATTGAATACGTATTACAAATTGTAGCATATTTTACCCTTTTTTCTGTTTTTTTTTTCAGTTTTCTATATTGGCATAAAGACATGTGTTAGTTCACACGGTTAGTTGCAGACATGCAAGGCCCGCTGCGCGCGTCTTGTTGCCTGCTGAGAGATTTATTAGTTTTAATTACATCTCTTTGTTCAGCACTCCTTCAGGTCTTTTATAAGACGAGATTAGATGGCTCACAACGCAGTGATTTATAGTAACCTTAAGTATGTACTTATGTGGCTAAAGATTTTTACAAATCTTTAGCCACATAAGATTCATCTTGGAAGACTTCAATGAAAATTTTCATAGAGCAATAATCAATGACGATGTCACAGCGCGAATACAATTTAATAGTCCAGTTAAGGTTATAATACTAATTTATATTTGTGGGCGATGAGAAATGACTTGTGACATGTAGTTTTATACTGGAATTATAGTTTATACTTTTTCAAGTTCTACTCAAGCCAAACTAGTATAACACTAATTGAAATACTAGTATGACACTAATATTATTAATGGAAATTAATAAATGTGTGAACCAATAATTATTTTATATTTTAGATGTTCATTTCACTTATCGAGGAAATTTAATATTTTTTAAACGTATTATTGCATAACGAACATCATTCATTATTATTCTTTGATAGATATATGAAGTGAACAAATATTTCTGCTAAACAGATAAAATCTCAATTTTAATTTTTTTTTTTTTTTTTTTTTTTTCGAATTGACTGTATGCTGTTAGCCCTAATGGCTTTTACAGCGTCACCGGGCGGGACGGACGAGCGCAGAAGCATCGCCGAGGTTGCGAATTGCAGGGAGTAGAGCGCAGAAGCTCTACTAGCGTCGGGGAACGTCGTCCTAAGGGTGCCTCCTGTGAGGCCGAACCACGGCTTAGGGCGACGTGTAGTGGAGGACTGATGGTGTGACTTAGATTAGTCATTGCGGCGTCGGAAGGGTGGCGAGAAGCCACGACCGACCGACGTCAGAAAACTGGGACCTCGTCTTCGCCGGCGAAGACGCTGTGTGAGTGTATTACGTGTATCTGTGTTGGCGATCGTTATTTGATCGTCGGGGTCATACAGGACGCTTTTTGGACGCCTATATTTTCGATGGTCGGACCTAACTGGGATGTAGGTAGAAGCAACTGAAATAAGGGGGTTCGAGTGTACCTCAGATTTCTCGAAGTAAGATTTCGAAAAACGTTTAAAGAGGTGAGTAATGGTAGGGAGATCGAGGTCTCTATGGAGGTCAACGTTCCGCATGAACCACGGACACCCAGTGGCTGTCCGCATAAATCGGTTCTGAAGTCTTTGGAGCCTGAGCAATCTGACCTTTGAAACGTGCGCGAACGCAACGCTCGCATAGGACATTATTGGTCTTATGCAAGTTTTGTAGAGTGTCACTTTGTTGCGGAGCGACATCTTACTTTTCTTGCATAACATCGGATAAAGTCGTCCCATGACATACGCAGCCTTATTGCAGACTATGTGTATGTGCTCGTGAAAGGTCATGGAAGGTTGAAAGGTGACACCTAGGTACTTGACTTTCTGTTGCCAGTGAATCGGTGTATTGTAAAGGGATATTTCCGTAGGTGTGTCTATGTGAGATCGAAAGCGATTACCGATAAAGTGCATGGCTGCACTTTTATCCGGGTTTATTTCGATTCTCCATTGGCGGAACCAGCGTCCGAGGCTGTCTACCGCTTTCTGGAGACGTCTAGTTATTACTTGAGGTCGGCGGGATGTGGTAAATACAGCGGTGTCATCCGCGAAAAGGGCAAGATGTGTACGCTCTTTGATAGGCGCCCGTGGAATGTCACTCGTGTAGAGCGAGTACAATAAGGGTGCCAGTACAGATCCTTGAGGGACACCAGCACGAATTGTACGGCGAGACGATAAAGTACCGTCTATGCGATAGCGAAAGGTGCGATTAGTCAGGTACTCTCGTAAGATGAGTACAAGTCTGTCTGGTATATTTAGTTGGAGCAGCTTGTAAATTAAGCCTGCGTGCCAGACCTTATCGAAGGCTTTGGCGACGTCGAAGAATATGACACCTGTAAACTGCTTGGTTTGTAAACCTTGCAGAATGTGCTCCGTGAGGCGGTGCACTTGTTGAACACAGGTGTGTTTTGGACGAAATCCGAACTGTTCGTTCGGAATAAGATTTTGACTATCAACTACTGATTTTAATCGGGCAAACTCAATTTTAAAACCTACAATACTTTTTAGACCGAGCTATCTCGCATAATTCGAATTAAAATTAAATATTTATTCACATATAAATGGCACCAATGTAGTTCAAAGCAGTTACACAAGCCAAAAGTGTACATAGAATATAATTCATATAAACATTGCGTATTTTTATATCGCGCAACAGTAGCGCTCTATCGGCATTCATTGCTGGATAGAAATATTCATTAAAATCCTTTTAACAATGAGATTCCTCCGTATTCCGTGTACCGGTATACTTTTCAATGAATTTTTTCTATATTTTCCCACATATACTTCAAACGTATTGTTAGTGATCTGTAGTTAGAATTTCAATGCACTTTATTTCAAAAGACCCGTCATTATTCTAGTTTGTACATAACATGTGAAGAAAACAAAAGGATATATAACAATACTTAGAATTTATTGTGTACCTTATTATGAAAATTCAGTGAAGAACACACTTACTTAATTTTTTAAAATAAATAAACAACCCTACATTGGATTTACTTAAATTAGTGACGCTTTTGAAGAGTCAGAAGCATCGATAGCAATCGCTTTTGACATATGTAGAGACACAAGGCTGTATAACCGCTTAAAACTAACTAATTCGAATATCCTCTACCATTTTCAAAAGTACATATCACCATTAATTAAAGGTTAAAGTATAAGGAAGAAATATTAACACCCTAAAATAACGAACTTAGTTCCTAATTGATACACCCCTTTTATCCCAAAGAAGCTGAAATAAAAAAAACTACCTTTGGTTATAAATATTATAAAGTATAAAGTTAAATATAGGTTGTGCGTGTGGGAAGCCGCTGGCATCATAGGTTTTATCCCTAAAAATTTATACGATTTTTTTGGTATTATAAATAAAAAAAAAAATATTTATTTAAATTTAAAAATAAATAAATAGTATCGGCACAAAAGTCCTGAAACGTTTGTATGAAATCCCTATGTTAATACATATCCAAAATAAAACTACAAGCTGACTCGAGCTGCACTGAGTACTTTGGCAGTTGTTACTTGTTAAAGCTATTTATCACTGCATTCAATGACATCTTTGAGCTCTTAAACAAGAATATATTTGGATCAAACATCTGTGGAAATTAAATTCATCACCAATCTTAGGATTTGGCAACGCCATAATTATTATCACAGAGACTAAATATCTTAATACAATCAAATTCTCAGGATACCAACGTATATTCTCCAGGTTTGGAGATTCAAAGGCAAGGTTACATTCAATCGTTTGAACTAAGAGACCATTCAAAAGTCGCTCTCAACGTGGGATACGAGCCGTAAAACACGATTTCATGCATGCGTTGGCCTCTGTGAGTATAATATATACGGTTGACAACGTACGACATTTGCTGAACGCCCCTTTGTTGAAATATGATTTCTTTGGGTGCTAACTCCAAATTTCTCAACTCTAAACGTAAAGGAATAATTATTTATAGAATTAGGCGTTATTTTGCTGATATCCATAATACAAAAGTAATTATAAAATTTATTTTTCTATATTCCGCGATAAAATTGTAGTGGATTATAGCAAAATATTTATATTATTACTTTTGTATAAATAATATTTTATTATATTTCTTAAATTAAAAAAATATATATTTTTATAAATATTATTATAATATACTGTGAGATATAATATTCTATTCATTAAATAAATTAGAAGTAAAGTTCGAAGCATTTTCTGTTCATTGACGGAATTAATAAAAACGATAATATCGCGTTCGCTTTACAATCACAAAAGATATAAAGGTAATTGCTTCGCTTTACATTCACAAAAAATATATGCTACGTTGATTTTTGAGACCACCTCATTCGATAATTCTGTTGAAATAATTCTTCAGCTTAAATTTTAAATTTATACATGAAAATAGAAACTGTGAAAGTCTTATCTTATAGCTAAAAAGTGCAACCGTATCTAATAGTGTAGTGTGTATTTTAGAATTATACAAAATGGTTATGATTAGCTTGTTTAGCGACTAACGGAGTCCTTTATCCGTATTTTACGTTAAAAAGGGTTCATTAAAATGCACCGAACAATAGTGGGATGTTTCCGTCGCTTAGAATGCATCATTTATTTACCCGTCTACTCTTCGTAATCACCCTACATGGGGTTACTATAAGGAAGATTTTGCAAAACGTTTAAACTGACCGGAATACTATTATAGAATACATAAGTACTAATAATCATTTGGTTGGCTGAAAGTAATCGCTAGCGTAATCGGAGATTATGCATTAAGATTTGACTATAAATACATAAATCGTATGCAAATTCGGGCAACGAAACAAGCTCTTTGATAACACGAACAAGTTATGGGCGTCACCTATCGTGCGTTTAGCACGAAAATTCAAAGCCCAGCTTTAGCATGAAACGGTATGCGTTTATTATTTTTGTTCCAAAAGGGCTTGCAACAAAAATTTCACAATGTAGAATGACAATGTATACGTGTCATATATGTATACGTCGACTAGCGATGTATATATATATGACATAAGACGGAAATTGCATAAAAAAGACAGGGTTCGGGAAACTTTTTAAATAAATTTTAAGCCTTTGGGCTTCTAAATGACCATTTACAAAATATTTCACATTTTAAGGAACTACTAAAAAAAATTGTGAAAATAATATAGTTTTGAAATGATATAGCTTGTATGTATGTGTTTTTTTTTAATTATTTTAAAACAATTTTAAAACGATATCCGTTCGTTTAAAGAAATAAAAATATTTTAATCTTAAAGCTTTATTGAATGGGTTTGTATTTTTTTTAATTTTTCAATGTGAGTCAGCCCTTTGATTTGTAAGACACAAAACGTTCCCGAAAATTCTACATTCGAATCAATATTTATTATAAAACAACGTCCTCAAAAGCTGTCTGTCTGTATGTGATCGATTTTCTCGAAATCTACTAAACGGATTTTTGTATGGTTTTTACTAAAAGATAAAGTAAGTTTTTAGAAGGTTAACGTTAATAGTACATTCCCGTTTTACGTATATTTTATTGAAGAAGTTGTTAAAACACTAGGTTTATTTGCATAAACCAGCAGTAATACACTTAAGTAAGTAATGTGCCAGAGATTTGAATATCTACGAAAATACTACGAAAAAGTTTAGGTACTAGCATATCTCTTTTAACTCAAAATTTACTTTTATGTTCAAATTTTCAATTCGGGAAAATTATGTGTCACACTGATTTCCACACGGGCGAAGCCACTAGTACAGCTAGTAAGAAATGGTATGGTATATGGTACAGATATGTTAAAATCAACAAATAAAAATTAAAAAATACAAATCTATTTAAAAAACTTACTATAAAGCAATTCGAGTATAATATAGTAATCTGCACACAGAGCACACAGATGTCAGGTGAAATATCTATCTAATCTTTTCTTTAGAATTCTATAAAGAATTTCATCGCACCGAATGCTGTTTTTACAATATAGCGCTTAATAAGCCATTTTATTGGGTACTTACCAGAAAAATACAAACGCGTTAAGCAACGTTCGAGCCTTTTGCTATACGTTAATAGCAAAAACGCTATCACTTGGTATTGAACAGAAGATTTCATTACGCGTAGTGGCCGGTATCGTCTTTATAGTGTCGTAAACGACGAAATAACATTAAAGGAGGGCATAAAAACACGAACTATGACATTGCATTCCTGCCTTCACGCTCATACAACGTTGAACTTTCATTTTAGCACGCTATACTAAGGTTGTAGTGCTCTGCATCGTATACTGAAAATTATATCTAAAACGCAGCACATTTAAATTTGCTTCTCAGTACGTTCAAATTATTTTTTCAATTTTAATATTTGTATTAAAATATTAAATACCATAAATCGAAGTAAACATAGTGTTAATATCTATTTATTAGGTACATTTTTTTACTAAAATATCATTATTTGATAATGTTCAAATTTAGGCAGGTAGGCAGAAATCTCTTAAAGAGAGCTATGTCAATTTATATAACAACTGAAACTCCCATACATTATTGAATAATAAAACTTTTTTCATTTTTATTTACATGCAAAAGTTTGTACAGGTTTATTTAGACTCTACTTATTTACTTACAAAGAAAATTATAATACGGTTTCACATGTTTTCTTTAAAAAAACAACTACCTAAGTTCCTTGTGGTTAGAGCTGCAGCTTGAGGAACCTCTCCATTGTAATGGCTACCAGCAATATTGCTTTCTGTTTGCAACTCTCCATCAATTAAGCGAAATCCTTTTGAGATAATTTGATAATAAATAATGTTGTTAAAATTCAACCTTAAAATAATCATAAATATGATCAACCTTAAAATTACCTGTATATTTTTGCCTAAATATATACTCTATATAAGTGTGTGTAGTGAAGACTTAAAAAGCGTTAATATCTCATATAATTTATGAAGCCGATGAAACCCTGCCAAAATTGTTAATGACCGCGAAAATGGCTTGCGGCCGCGCGGTCACTCGCTGGATCAAACTAGGAACCAATATACTGCTAACAACATTACTATCCATTATTGAACAGAATATTAACATTCAATTAGCGTAAAAGTGGCAAATTAATCAACTGTAACTATAGGGCGTTAATGGCTCTATTGAGGAAGAAACGTTATATTTATAAAAAATAAAAAAAATAAAAATAAATATTATGTATAAATCTGTAAAAAAAAATTTTTACTACATTGAACTTAGGCAAGGTTTATCAACGACAGTCGTGTGTGGTAAATATGTGTTTAGACCAATAGACAGAAAAGCAATGATCAAATATCGGAAACATAGGTTCTAAATAAAATGTCATACACCAATAAAGTAAATTAAAATTTTATTGTAGTTACATAAAACATACATTTTTTATATTGCTTCAAAGCAAGAGGAAATAGATTCTTTAGGTTAGGATTAACACTTAATTCGAACGCCCAACCAAAGTCAAGGTTCGATTAACACCCAAACCGGCGAAAATTTTCCAATCAGCCTTTGTAAATTGGAAAAGTTTTATATGCTTTGAAACGTCCAGGTACCCGTTTCTATCGCTCTCCGAGTTTTTGTAACTGCCTTTAAAAACTTAATCGGAATCAAACAATAATTATTTGTTATCTTTAATTCTAATTCAAGTATAGCATACAAATAAAGAGAGCATAATACTTCAAATAATAAATCAAGTGGTTGCGTTTTAAACGTAGGCATAGAATTTTAGTTTTAGGATTGTACCGATTGCAAATACAATAGCTTAGCCTTAGATTTGCCAAATTTAATCGACTTATTATACGTAAAAAAGTGCTTTATGAAAGTTGCTTGTTGTCGATATACAATAAGACATTTGAGTTGACACATATTCTTTTTTTTAATAGTCTCTAAAAGTCTATTGCAGTATTAGATGTACAAAACTTGTAGTTTGGTATCTAGTGGCGAAATTTTTTTGTCAATTTGCAAAGTATGTGTGTCTGTCTATTAACCATTCACTGTTAGTCACTGGAGCACAATTGAAGCTATCTGGAATATGTATTTTAGTATCTGGGTAACAATCATAAAAGATTTAAAAAATCTGTGTATCTTCCATAATAATTGCTTAAAGTTATTGCTCAAGGTAATTCTGCTCTACATTAGAATATTTCGTCGTCTCTCGACAACCGTGATTACCATCAAGAAAAACAATTAAAACATATGAACAAAACAAAACATTTCTTGTTTAGATAACTAGTGATACTCTTTCACGAGTATATTTTTACAATATTTTTATCAAGGCACGTTTGCTTCCGATAATCTCTTCTTATTATAACAGATATGTAATAAATTACAGAAAGCCAGTAATAAATTTTGACTTTGCCTAAATAAAAAAAACGAGGCAGCACTCTGCGGAATGCCGTCCAGGAAGCGGACGCGCCATCTCTATTTATCTATAAATCTAAATAAACTATTAATGACGTTGCTTCTCGTATTTAATTCAACCTATGTATAAATTAAATACACCTCACTGACATTAACACTATAGATGAAAAGTAAGTAAAGCAGTGGACTGAAGGCTCTCTACGAAGAATCGTTGCTATACTCCGATGCAGGTTGGCTGGTTCGATATATCTCAAAAAGTCTTCAAATATTAAGGATTTCCTCGCGTATGGATCATTTTAAGTTAAAAAAATTACCAATCAAAACATTACATTTAAATTTTTTCGAATTAATAATTTTAACATTTCCATGAAATCCTTAATTATTACTTCTCTCTATATCACCAATATTAGTGTGTCTTTTATAAGTCCCTGGAAATTATTTAAATAAATGTATCTTTTTAAATACAATACCTTCAACAGATTAGTTAATTTCAAAATGAAAAAAATGCAAGCATAATATGTCACTTAGAATTTATGAGAAAACGGTCTAAGAGTCTACGAATTTTCGTGATAATTATCGAAAATTAATGGTTCACAGGCAAGCGTGATGAATGACGCAAGCAAAGAATTCATGTACCGTACAAATTGCAAGCATAAATTACGCCTTAATAATTTCTCTTACAGCCTACTCTCTCCATCACTGGAGTACAGCGGGCAGGTGTTGCCGCCATAAATCTAGACTAGTTAAAAATTAAAAAGCTTTGTCACCGTTATAGAAATAGTTTTTATGTTTTTTACGTTACGTTTTAAGTTTTTTTTCGGTTTCATGCTTTAGTATTTTCTATAATAACATTATTTTTATATAAGGTATTAAAATATTCTTTTCAAATAGCCAATATAATATTTTTCAATAAGTAAATTCGATTCGATTCGAACACGATTTTTTAATCATAAAATAATAGACGATATGGTCGTGAAGAATTATTGTAAAATAGTCTTTTTTCTAACGTAATCCAAATTTATGACTTAAAAATCTTAAGTTAAATAGAAATTATTTCTTAGCTGTAATAGTCATTAATCTGAAACATTACATCTCCGATTAATGTAAACGGCTGATTATAATATTTTGCGATCGTTACGTTGATAAAATCCTATGTAAATATACTTAAAAAAGTTGTCTTTCAATGAAATAATAAGAAAATATATTTAGCCCACATTGCATGTTAAGATTAAGATTCAAGATCAAGAGAAGACTCAAACAGATTAAGATTTTTGATGGAGGCTCAAAGGCAAGGCAGGCGGCTTCCGAAATTTTAAAAAATTATATATATTTGGAAATATATCATATTTCCAAAAATTTATAAACTTAGCAAATTCTACACTTAAATCCGGCGAGAATTGAGTCTATTGGTAAAAAGTACATAAAAGTCCGAAAGGCATTTTGGTACTTATCGCGACCAGACAGCAGGGTTGGACTTTATTTTATAATCTGTAGGATAAGGTACATAAAGTAAGTGTTCATTTAACATCTATGTTATTTATCGAGTGACAACCAAACATAAATTTTGTATTGTAAAAGCATTAATGGAAATTGAAATAAGTATTTTATTGTACGGCTCATTCTTTTACAGACAATAAGATTTGTCAAATATATTTCGTGATCGAAAATAAAGAAAATTTTAATTTATTGGTAGAAGCAACGAACCGTTTCTTTTTTTTTATAGCTAGCCAATTGAAACGTTTCCAGCTCTCTGAATAATTCATCTTTCGTTTGAACAAAGACGAAGTGGGCAGCGCGGCAATTCTTTGATCTTTTGTAATTGGAATCGATGCTCATATTAAAAAGGAAAATTCTTTAGCGACCATTGAAATGCACCGAAGCCATTTTATTCGAGTCGATTAACGACGGCGGTGATTTCGCGCCCTTGATCCAGAAGCATTGCAAAGAATTTAGACAAGGTATATTGTAATTATTGTAATACTTTGTATTATAAAACATCATGTTAGCTATTCTAAGATATTTGTCTATAGCTAAACTAAAAATCATAGACGAGACTATAAAATAAAGCCGACGGGCAGCCATGCCGGCGCTAGCGGTCAAAAGTAATAGACGTAAAACGGAGAAATGGTAAATTCTAATAATATAACATAGTGGATTGTTTATAAAATGGAATAGTACGAAGCTGCAGTATTTTATTATCACTACATATTATCAAAAGAGAAGGCGATCCTGTTAACAATCACGAACACATAAACTAATAGTTTAAAATTTCCTTATATATATTTTTATATAAACACTAATTTTATGTAATTGTTTAGGTTAAAAATAATTGGTTAAGTATGATGTTAATGCAAAATTGAAAAATATATTTCTTATCTATCTCTTTAATAATTTTCACTTAATGAGACGTAATTATTGTTTTTATTCCATTTTAGTTTGTATGCCGAATCAAATTTACTAGCCTACAAGATGTAATTAAAAATTTTAAATACAGTAGGTACATTGAAGTTCCAAAGAAACTGTTTTTCAAACCTTATAAAAGTCTATGCTTACTTGGATAAAAAAATCCTGTTTCCACACAAGGAATAAACTAAAATTATGGCATTGATAAATAAGTTGACGAATTAAAGGAATATTTTGGATTTGAATTTGAAAATTTGACTCAGGGCAAATAAAATTAGAGCCAAAATATGCTATTTACAAAATATGCTATTAAGTCTCAAGCATGACAAATGCAAAAATAAGCCTATTGACTATCATTCATAAGTACACCAGTAATGGAAATGGTAAGATTGCGATTATCTCCAAAGTTTAAACAAAATTCCGCTTAAATATTCGAATCATAAACAATATAAGCTAAATCTGCCTTAAGCTGCTTCATAGGACGTCATGCGAGGTAATAGGTATTTTACCTCGTGTATTTAGAACACTACATTTTCCTTGCAAGTAAACTGGCTTACATTTAATATTAAAGATCAGTTTGCTATACCATACACGACTATAAATGATGGAGAAAAACACACACGTACGCACGCACTCACACACCCACACACATCCCCACAAACCTTCACCTTTATAATATTATATACTACGTGTGTCCGTACCAGACAGACTTGTACTCATCTTACGAGAGTACCTGACTAATCGCACCTTTCGCTATCGCATAGACGGTACTTTATCGTCTCGCCGCACAATTCGTGCTGGTGTCCCGCAAGGATCTGTGCTGTCACCCTTATTGACTCGCTCTACACGAGTGACATTCTACGGGCGCCTATCAAAGAGCGTACACATCTTGCCCTTTTCGCGGATGACACCGCTGTATTTACCACATCCCGCCGACCTCAAGTAATAACTAGACGTCTCCAGAATGCGGTAGACAGCCTCGGACGCTGGTTCCGCCAATGGAGAATCGAAATAAACCCGGATAAAAGTGCAGCCATGCACTTTATCGGTAATCGCTTTCGATCTCACATAGACATACCTACGGAAATATCCCTTTACAATACACCGATTCACTGGCAACAGAAAGTCAAGTACCTAGGTGTCACCTTTCAACCTTCCATGACCTTCCACGAGCACATACACATAGTCTGCAATAAGGCTGCGTATGTCATGGGACGACTTTATCCGATGTTATGCAAGAAAAGTAAGATGTCGCTCCGCAACAAAGTGACACTCTACAAAACTTGCATAAGACCAATAATGTCCTATGCGAGCGTTGCGTTCGCGCACGTTTCAAAGGTCAGATTGCTCAGGCTCCAAAGATTTCAGAACCGATTTATGCGGACAGCCACTGGGTGTCCGTGGTTCATGCGAAACGTTGACCTCCATAGAGACCTCGATCTCCCTACCATTACTCACCTCTTTAAACGTTTTTCGAAATCTTACTTCGAGAAATCTGAGGTACACTCGAACCCCCTTATTTCAGTTGCTTCTACCTACATCCCAGTTAGGTCCGACCATCGAAAATATAGGCGTCCAAAAAGCGTCTTGTATGACCCCGACGATCAAATAACGATCGCCAACACAGATACACGTAATACACACACACACAGCGTCTTCGCCGGCGAAGACGAGGTCCCAGTTTTCTGACGTCGGTCGGTCGTGGCTTCTCGCCACCCTTCCGACGCCGCAATGACTAATCTAAGTCATACCATCAACCCTCCACTACACGTCGCCCTAAGCCGTGGTCCGGCCTCACAGGAGGCACCCTTAGGACGACGTTCCCCGACGCTAGTAGAGCTTCTGCGCTCTACTCCCTGCATTTCGCAACCTCGGCGATGCTTCTGCGCTCGCCCGTCCCGCCCGGTGACGCTGTAAAAGCCATTAGGGCTAACAGCATACAGTCAGTTCGAAAAAAAAAAAACGTGTGTCCGAGGCTTCGCCTGTATGGAAATCAATGTGTCATGACCCCGAGGAATTATAAAATAGAATATGAAATTGTAGCCTATTAACTATTTACCTGTTACCTCCTAAAGAATTGTAATTTCTTTTAGTGAAAACAGTATAAAAATCCATTGAGTAGATTCTGAGAAAATTTATCACATACACAGTCACAGTTTTTATGAGACTCTTTGTTTTATAAATATTACGATGGTAAGTTCCTTACGAATATATCAAACATACCCATAACAATACCCGTAAGTCCTGTGTGAGTATAAATCCAGCTCATCAACTTTATGAGGCTAGTCGGTGGAAGTTTAAAATTTAATCCCCGGCTCGGATAAGAGACCAGAAAGTTAACAGCCCAAAACTTTGTCTACAAAACGTTTCTACCATGTGTGTAAAATAAGTATGTTACCTATATTTAAAATAAAATGTTCAGAAGGGACATTGAATTCAAACGCGTACTTTCAACTTTTGTATTGTGTATTGAGATATTTCACGCAATGATTTAACCTTTGAAGTAAACGAATGAATCACCAGTGAAATTTTACTGAACTTTTTTAACGCGACATGTTTTTAAGTTGCAACACAAGTCTCCTACTTATTGTAGACATTTATTTAACGTCCTTACGTTAAGTAATTTTTACTATCCTATTAAAAGTTATCCTTTAGTGTTAACAATTTTTGCGGTGCATTTGGGTTTCAAACGTTGTTATATGGCACAACATTTCTCATACACACTGAATTACGTTCTGGATTTGATACACTCGTACAAAACTAACGTGAAGCAGTGCTATCAGTCCAAAAATTTAAAGCAATACGGTGCAAGGACAGCCGTTTACGCACGTTATTTGAAGAAAGATATATTTCGCCGACGTTCATTAACGTTGTGTCAATTAGCGTTTATCAAATTTGACGGATAATATCGTTGCTCGGCCACAAAGTGTTTAAAATGCGTTATGTACACTCTAGTATCGGTGTATGAGTATTGTAGAATAGTTAGTATAGTAGCCTTGCATCATTCTGATTTATCGGCAGATTAAGAATTACTACAAATAGAGCATTTTATTTAATAACATGAAACAAAAAGGCAGTGTATGCCAAAACAATCTAAGAGCTTTTTAAACCGGCATAAGATTAAGGCAATGAACCATAGTAATAGAAAGTTAATTATGCAAGAAACTCTTACTTTAGGACATGGTCGTATTAAATAAAACCCCTAGCTAATCGATGCATAAAGAGCCTAAGCTCTAAAGTAGACGACTGATCTTTTGAATCCTAATTTACTTTCAATTAGTTATAAAGACTTAAACACTTATAAATAATGAATACTTTATAAGATTACGCGTATAAAAACTCACTCTCTTCGACTAATAAAAGTCCAAAGTTGGACATATTGGATCACCATTTTAACACCTTGAGATCCCAACGTCCATCGGTTCTTCGAACTATGTGCTCCGCCCGTTTTCAATTTTAACTTCGCAACTCATTGAAACGACACTTTTACCCTAAACGGATCCCCTCATTTCCGATTCGATCACGCAGAGATAATCTGACTATAGCTCTTTCAATCGCTCGCTGAACGGCTGTGATCTCTCTTAGGAGGCCTATAACTATAGCCAGCCACTAAGTATCAGATCCATATTCATTCATTCTTTCATTTATTCATATACAACACAACATATGTATGTAAACAACGTCGATAAATTCTATTAAAGGTTTGAAAACCATCGTACCAACGTTAATAGCATGTCAATAGATAGACATGCTTTTAACGTTACGAAATTGATCATATTGTTTTCAAATATAGGGCTTTATACACCGTATGGGGTAGCCACCTTATTAACTTCAATTAACATGTATGGCAATTAAACGGAGTGATATCGCGCATCCATTAGTGTCTCACTATTGTTTACATCAATTAAGTTGTTGAATGCCTGTTCTAATTTAGATATTACATATCGTTTGATGTTGCACTAATTTTATAACACAAAAAACTATACTGTAATAAAAGTTATCTATGGAATTAAATATTTGAAAAGCTTTTTTTACATTTTAGTGTCCGAAAATGTGAAACCAAATTAGATATAATCTTATTACAGAACTGGGAAATTTTTAAAAATCTATCGAATACAGTATTGAGAAAAATATCTGTGACGGTATTAAAAATGTTCCTAATAACACTATCTTTATTCGTATTCATAAAAGGATAAATCTACAATCAAATAATTAAATAATCAAAGAATGAATAAAAATTTTGCCTTAAGGTGATGAAATAGAGACTAAAATTTGATATAAAGCTGAAATTGATTGATGAAATTGTTATGAAATAAATTTCATAAGAATTTCATCTGTCGATTGCTGTAACGTTGAAGAAAGACAAGCTAATAAACAAAATTCTATTTTGCTGTTATACTGTTTATTTAAATTAACGTCATTTTCCACAAACAAAATGAAAACCGCTAGTTAAGTAATATCAAAAATAGTGTCGACAATCTGTAATAATATGTAATATGGCTATATGTATAATATGGTTACTCACCTCTAATTTTACCGGGTTAGCCCGAGTAGTTTCGAGCTCATCCGAGGCACTTATTCATGAGCTTTTTATGAATACTACTCGTAACAGTTTAAATTTATCAATATGTCAATCGTTATTCGTCAAAAAATATACCTAACTTTCGTGACTAGTCGTTGTTTAAGAAGTTAATAAAGCTAAACATAATAAAAGAAGCACCGGCCTGATTTCATTTTAAATCCGCAATCACCAACGTTTTAAGCTTCGCTTTTTTTAAACGGGTTTTCTCAAAAGTTGAAATATGAATAAATATCCTTTCCTGAATGTTTTTCAGATCTTAGATTAATTAAAACACAATTTAGTACTACCGTGGTCACTTTAGCCCCTGCAAGGAGTGTATTCTCCCACGGCCTGTGCAGACACGCGACGCTTTTTGTTGACGCAGTTTGCTGCCCGCTGAGAGATTTATTACTTTTAATTACACTTTATTATCCAAAAGATAATAACGGTGTTGTCGTTAAGAGTTATGCAATGTGAAGTTTGTCTTGGCGATTTATTATTACAACCCTTTTTTATACGAAAAAACTCATTATGATTTTAAATATAAAATGACTATATGCTGTTGTATAAGCCTTTTAAGGCAAGAGCGCGTACAACGTCAAAGCTTATGGATTCCATTCAAAACAAAAATGAAAAAATGATTTTGCCGGTATTTTACGTAAAGGTGTTTTAGACTGGATGCATCCTTTTAAGAGTATCTTTGTAAGGGTAGCTTCTAATTGTGGCTCTTAATTCTGATTGGCTTAACTGTCCCAAACCTTCTTATTCACTAGGTAATAATAATCACAAAAATCCTGCTTTCTTTTACTCTTCTTGATTCAGTAGTATTTTTCATGGCATATTGATGCTAAGTTTCTGCAAAAGAGATATGCATAGTAGTAAACGAAACTTAAGAAACAGGTCAACATACCAATCTTACGAATAGAGAATAAAGATTGTTGTGGCATTATAAAGGTTCTTTAATTAATTATATTTTTATATATATGAAATGGACTTTTCTGCACAGAAAAGGACTTTGAAATATCGCTTTATTTTATGAAAATATGCTTTATGTAGAGGTGTATTTATTTAGAGAAATTTTTATACAAAGCTTAAAGTCAATATTAATTACTAAAGATGAACATAAATAATTTATTTTTAATTTAAGATTTTCAGTAAATAATTTTTTTATGCTGTGTCTACAATAAAAAAAAATAGAGTTAACTAAATACTAATACATACATAACACTACACACGAAAGGTTTTTTATGTTATCGTGCAAACATGAGAAGTTATTTTTTAAGTATTATGTAGCTGGCGAAGAGATTTTTTACGTCATTGTCCGTGTTACTCGTCTAGATGCCTTAAATTTGTAATTACTTACCAGAAGCAAATGTTTGAAACATTAAAGTTATAATATATCGGGCCTTTCTCTTTTTTCTTACCAGAAACATCGATATCGGCTACATTTAAAACTTGTCGAAGCTCATATTGTAGACTAGTCAGTATCGGATACAATAATTTTTATACGTGAAAACTAGTTGGTCTATAGAATTAGGCATTACTTCGAATTAGGTGTTACTGACGATATTTCAGTATGGGGCGAAACGATTGTTGAGAATGTGTCAGTGAATGTGTGCAGTGCTTTGTGCATTGTTGTGTGTTGTGTATGAGTTTTTACGAATTCGCATGTATCAAGTATGAGAACGGTTCGTACACTCTTCATAAGCCACGACATATATGTTGTGAACGCAGCCACAACAATACCTTTTTATATCTGTGTGCCTAATTTTGACACACTTTTTGTAATTGACATCTAATCTGGTAACGGACAATATACGTTTTGAGACGGACGATTTATTGGTGTATCATTCACAAGCGCCTATGAATAAATTATACTTCACAACATCCAGAAGATACATATATTTTCTTTTATCGCGGACTAAGGAAAATTATATGAAACGTAAAATAAATAACATTGCTAGAACAAGATTTACATTTTCGTAAAGCGTATAGAGTATTCATGCAATAGAACATGTTCTCAAAGCAATCAACATCGTATACGTTTGTCTACCCCGTCCCGAGCGGCCCATCGCAGAACGTTTGAATATTGCATTTAGTAGAACTGCCACTTCTAAACCGTCCAACCTTGACAACTCTTCTTACACTACTAGCTAGGGAGTGATTCTGGAATATATGCAAACAAAGACAGTAAAATACATTTGTATTTTTACTTTTAATAAAATTAAACTTTTAAATAAAATGTACTCTGTTGTTTTTAATCTTAATATAAATTTTAAATTAGAATAGTTTAGAAAGAAATTTTCTTATACAAGAAGTTAGTTAAGAAATAATAATAATAGAAAGAAATGTAACCGATTGTTGAGATTGTGGTAGTAAATGTGTGGCGTGCTTGTGGATTGTTGTGTTATCGTTGGTGGGTAGTGTATGAGTTTTTATTAATTCTGCATGTATCAGGTTGGCAAACCGATACGCCACTCTACATTTAGCATTACATATACTTTGCTTAATCGCGGATGATAGCAAAATAATTTCATTTTCATTTCATTATTTTTGTACTATGGACCTCCGCAAAATAATGCTTAATGCTATAAATTATTTACAAATAGAAATAAAAAGATAGAATCTTTATTGACCTAATTTTATTGTAACACAATTAAAGTAACAATCTACAAAAATAGTTTCAGAACTATTTACGTTGACTTGTCCGTTTGAAGCAAACATTCAACATAATCGCACAGTTTGCTATTAGATTGCAAAACAGTAGTGATCTAAGTTGCCGGATTGTGGAGTAACTTGGGCGGAACTATAGGGCAAAGCATACCCATTTAACTAATGCACTGCCCGACTATTGGTCTTAATGCAAACGAGCCACTTTGTTCTGCTGACTAACGTATTTACTAAGCTAAATACGATCAAGGCATTATAAATCACAATTCAGAAGAAAGGATCACTGTTCGATATTATCGGTAAAAATTGTAGTGTAATTTATATTTAGGTAACATGGTCATGATCCACTAACAATTATCGCAAGATAACTACGTTATAAAATTACAAGACTTATCAACTGGCCCGTTGGTGCAGTTGGCAGTGTCCCTGCCTTTATCTACGCGGGTCGTGGATTTGATTTCCAACGGGGTCAACATTTTCTAATTACAATTTGGTGGTTCTTCGATTTTGTATCTAATAAGTTAAGTCTATACTAAAAATTATATAAATGTTTAAATTTACCAGTTATTTGTCACCCATAAGACAATTATTAAGTTACTATATGGGTGGATGACAGTGTGTGTAAGTGTCCCATTTATTTATTTTTAAGTTAGAGAAAACAAAAAAAATATATACCGTAATTAAATTATACGAAATTTAGCGTTTTATTCTCGCACATTTTCTAGAAAACCGTGGGTCCGAAGTTCTTTGCTTTTGCAGCAATGACTGATTAAATTGCGGGAAAAATTCGGGGAATTTTCCAGGAACTATTAAGAAAAATTATAACTACGTCCTGAAAATACTTACATCCAAAAGTCCATTGATTTCGTTTCAAAATAACCTTGTTAATCATTTAAATTTTTTCTTCTTTCTGCCTTCTTCGTAAATTTTTGTTAGGAAAAAATTGATCAAATCAATAAATTTGTAATTGAATTCAACAGGTATCATAACTTTAGACTCTGGAAATCTTATACAAGAAGACATCAATAGTACAGTTTCATTTTAAGGCAGCCTGTTTAGTATTGAATTGCATGGCAGAAACAATCTGAGATTCTGTCCGATAAGTTAGATGCAGCTGTAGACTTGGCGGTTTTATTTGTTGTACAACTGCTGACAACTTACTGCAATTTATCATGTAATTTCGGATTGTCTATTGGATTATAGACATTTGCAATCACAAATCTGTAATACATAAGTTTTTCATTACCTATTAATGTATTTTAGGTCCCTAATATGTTATTGCATTTTGGATGTGGAATTACGGATCTCTTTGTGAACGTATGTCATTTTTCTTTGTCTTTATATTCAACGTAGTACAAAAGCCAGATAAAGTATAGATAGATATCTTTGTAAAACGTCATGATGTAAAGCGTCTGTGAGAACTAAATATTGCTAATATTTTCTCCTTGCTCTAATTTATTCTTAATCATTTATATGCATTTATGCATTTAAAATTGTTAAAGAATTTTCACCGATAAGATATCAGCCTTATTATAATGAAGTAAATATAAGAACATTACAATCGCAAATTGCTATATTTCGATCCTTATTAATTCAAAAGTAGTAATATATATTTTTAAGCATCATTGCAATAAGTAAAGCGAAATATTCAGTCTAAGAAAACTTTTTCATTCACCTATTTATAGGAGTATAATTATATACATCCACCTTATATCATATTGATTGTCATCGCTGCAAATACGAGTAGGTATATCAACACGCCCGCATAAGTGGTGTAATTTAGCAAACTATATTCTCTGATGATATTTGTTAATTACCTCCACAACAATAATTATCCAAGATTAGGTATATCAATAGTTGCGAAAATGGAACAAATTGACAAATTACTCTGTAACATCTTATTTATGTCTGCAAACGAATATATTATAATATACTAGTTTTTACCCGCGGCTTCGCTCGCATAGAATTTGATTTGCCACGGTAACTAATGTTATTAAATTTATGATTCACAATTTTTGTCATAGTGGCTTCCACATAAAAGGTAGATCTATGCTGTCGTGGACTTTTATTTAGAATCCGGTGTTAGTGATAAAACTATTCTAATCCACTTGAACCAAATTGGGAAGGTGAAAAAGCTTGAAAGGTCGGTACCTCATGAATTGAGTGAACAAACGCGCGTTGACTGCTGCGTTACGTTACTCAACCGGCACAATAATGAAGGAATTTTAAATCGAATCATTATCTGTGATGAAAAGTGGATCCTCTACGATAATCGGAAGCGCTCATCGCAATGGCTGAACCCTGGCGAACCAGCCAAATCCTGCCCTAAGCGAAAATTGACTAAAAAAAAGTTGCTTGTAAGTGTTTGGTGGACTAGTGCCGGTGTCGTTCACTACAGCTTTCTTAAATCTGGCCAGACGATTACCGCAGATATCTATTGTCAGCAACTGCAAACCATGATGGAAAAGCTAGCTGCTAAACAACCGAGGCTGGTCAATCGCTCTAGGCCACTGCTGCTTCAGGACAACGCTAGACCACACACTGCACAACAGACGGCTACCAAATCAGAGGAGCTTCAATTAGAATGTCTTACAAAAGTAATAATAAAATTATTTTGCTATAATCCGCGATACAGTAAATAGAAAATATATATAGTGCTAAATGTATAGTGGACTATACGTTTTTTTTTTTTTCATACCCGTTACATGCAGGATTCGTAAAAAAAAACATATGCACAAGCCTCCACCACTTCCACCACAATACACAAGCACTACACAAGTTCACTATCACAAACTCAACAATCGTTTCGCCCCGCAACCGAGGCATCATCAGGAGATAGACTCCACGACAAAATCGCAAAGCGAAGCGTTATGCAAACAAGCATTGTTATATAGTAATCGGTTCATCCCCACCTTTACCTCTGAACACGTGCAACAAGCTTGAACTTGAAACATTTATCTCATTAACGATCAGATAAATGTTTCAAGTTCAAGCTTGTTGCACGTGTTCAGAGGTAAAGGTGGGGATGAACCGATTACTATATAACAATGCTTGTTTGCATAACGCTTCGCTTTGCGATTTTGTCGTGGAGTCTATCTCCTGATGATGCCTCGGTTGCGGGGCGAAACGATTGTTGAGTTTGTGATAGTGAACTTGTGTAGTGCTTGTGTATTGTGGTGGAAGTGGTGGAGGCTTGTGCATATGTTTTTTTTTACGAATCCTGCATGTAACGGGTATGAAAAAAAAAAAACGTATAGTCCACTATACATTTAGCACTATATATATTTTCTATTTACTGTATCGCGGATTATAGCAAAATAATTTTATTATTACTTTTGTATTATGGATCTCCGCAAAGTAACGCCTAATTCTAAAAATTATTTAGAATGTCTTAGACATCCACCGTACTCTCCGGACTTTGCTCCAACAGATTACCATTTTTTTCGCAATTTGGATAACTACTTGCAAGGAAAAAAATTCCGATGGGGCAGTCCAAACCGCTTTCAAAGATTTTATTGATTCCCGCACGAATGGTTTTTTTAGTAAGGGGATCAATGAACTACCTATGAGATGGCAAAAGTGCATACATAGCAATGGTACATACTTTGATTAATTAAATATATTTCATTAAAAAAAACGACTTTATGTTCCTCCCATAGAAAACGCCAATTTCATATGTAAGGACCTAATATTTAAACATAACTTATAATAGAAAAAAATAAAATTAAACTATAGAAACAAATACATTTGATTCTTGGAAATTAAATAAAAAGCAAAAAATATATTTTATAGTTCATTTGCTAACTTTTAAATGTTTGATTTATTTTATAATTTTAAATGGAAAATTTTTTCATGATATAATTGTCATCGTTTGCATATTGCTCATAAAAATATTATTACATTGAATTTATAATTGTTTTTTTCTTTTATATTCTGTCCTTTATTATTTATTTACAACTTTATTAAAATAACATTTAAATGTGTTATCTGTCCTTATAAAAAAATATTTTAAACACGTATTAGAAATGAATGTTTCATCTACAATGAAATATGTGAAAACCATTGCGAGACTCTTTTATTCACTCCTTCAGTTAGCTTCCGAGTTTTCTCAACAATTCACGCTAGCTGTTCGAGATATTTCCGAGACTCTTTACTGACGCCAACATGTTCATACTGTTATACAAAATAGCGATATATACGTGAGGCGAATAGTGAATGAGGATACAAATTCCGATCAAAATGGAAGGTGAAACTTGTTTGAATAAGCTTCCTTATTCTGAAAGAATACGTCAAAGTTTCCATTTATTTATGGTGGATGTTAATAAAAAAATAACACTTTCAAAGAAATCATTCTAAATGATAGACGAATGATGCAAGAGATTAGGTAGTTCAGTACAAATCAGTGTGTCACAATTGTTTTCCGGAATATAAATTTAGAGCATTACAGTAGTTATTGTAAGTTAACCATAAGAATTCAAATTCAAATTCAAATAAGTCTTTAATAATCCGTTCAGTAGATTTTAAGAAAATCGATCGCATACACTTATTTCGATCGATTTTGGGACTTAGTTTTATTATACTTATAGATTTGGTGTAATTTTACAGTTTCTCGTATAGTTATTGTATCAATATTTTATCCCGCTGAAAAGAAAATAGAGAAAGTTTGGAGAAAAGAATTTTGAGTTTTCCTAGTTTATTAAGCGTTTATATACGTTGGTTGAAAGTTAATATTTACCCCAATTGCATTACCCTATAAATTATCCGCATGATAAATAATAAATTATATTCAATCAATCACTTAAGTTTAAATGATAAAAACAATAAATGACTGATAGGGGCATAATCTCGAGAACTTTTGTTAAAGTTTACACATTCTAATCATTTCGCTAACACGGCTTCAAAGCCCTAAAATAAATACATTTGTTACATTTAAGAAGGCCTTACTTTTTTGTTTTAAACCAAACATTCGAAAATTTTTGAAACCTACGCGGTTTTAATAAAGATATTAAATAGATCAGTTTAAATATCAATTGTAATTTTAGTATGTATGTGCTATAAATGTATAAAACTTTAAGTCTAAGAAAAGCTATTATGTTATGGAAATGAAAAGTTGTGTTGAAAGCTGTATGGTTATGAAAAGTTTACACTGTTACGCAATCTCTGCTTGCTGAAAAGTTGGGACTGACAAATCGAACAAGCTTTCTGTACACTTCAGTTGCTCCGGACATCTAACTTCTAACAATTCACTCTATTATATATATAAGAGTTATTTCTATATCAACTTCTTATATATTCACGTTATTTCACGAAACATCGATAAGTCACACTCGGCGCCTAGTTATTTATTTTCTGAATTGACATTTCTCGTTACGATATTTTATTATACCTTATTATATTAACTCGGGCTACCAAAGTATTCTATTCTTGTCGATGTAACGTAATTGAATAAAGGTTGTTTAACCAATGCAATTTTTTAATTTAGTTTACCCCAACAAGGGTCTTTCGTTTTTTGATATAATTTCTATAAATAAGCAAGTATTCATAAAAATGGTCAGAGATTCTACGGGCGATGGTAGGAACTATGCTATTCTTGGAGTGTCAGATATTAACAGATCCATAGAAGAAGCGATTGGCAGTGCACGCAGTAAAAATAACCTATAAGCGTTGAGATCCTAAGCCATTGAAGACGTGACGCCAAATCAGAAATCGCAACGTTGGTTTAGTCTACATTAGATGGAGCATCTTGGAGTCTCTGGAATCAAGTAGTGCAAAATCATTTAGTATTAAGTGTTATTCCCCTAAATGCACGTCCCAAAGTAACCGTCCATCCGAAAGAAAGTGAAAGGAGCATGTGTACTCACTGATATTAAAATACAGCATACATATATTACATATGAAATTGGCGTTTTCTCGTACTGGCCACTTTGATCTCAAATATTACCTTTATGGTTAGGAATTCCAAATTCAAATTCATACAGCTATTTACTCATGCATTTGTGTTTCAAACCCCCTAATTCATTTGTTTTTTCTTCTTTTGTTTTTTTCTTTGTGTCACTCTGTTTACAAAATGGAAAACATGAAATATCGCGTTATTTACGAGTATGAGTTCCACCGTGGCACCAGTGCTGCAGAAACGGCTCGAAGGATTAATGATGTGTATGGTGACGGTGACGCAAAAGAAAACACAGTGCGTTTTTGGTTCCAACGTTTTCGTTCTGGAAATTTCGACCTGCAGAACAAGCCTCGTGGACGGCCGGAGACCAAAGTTGATATTGAAGAATTGAAGGCTATTGTGGAAGCGGATCCATCGCAAACCACGTCCGAGTTAGCTGCAGGCTCCGGTGTTAGTGATAAAACTATTCTAATCCACTTGAAGCAAATTGGGAAGGTGAAAAAGCTTGAAAGGTGGGTACCTCATGAATTGAGTGAAGCAAACCGACAAACGCGCGTCGACTGCTGCGTTACGTTACTCAACCGGCACAATAATGAAGGAATTTTAAATCGAATCATCACCTGTGATGAAAAGTGGATCCTCTACGATAATCGGAAGCGCTCATCGCAATAGCTGAACCCTGGCGAACCAGCCAAATCCTGCCCTAAGCGAAAATTGACTAAAAAAAAGTTGCTTGTAAGTGTTTGGTGGACTAGTGCCGGTGTCGTTCACTACAGCTTTCTTAAATCTGGCCAGACGATTACCGCAGATATCTATTGTCAGCAACTGCAAACCATGATGGAAAAGCTAGCTGCTAAACAACCGAGGCTGGTCAATCGCTCTAGGCCACTGCTGCTTCAGGACAACGCTAGACCACACACTGCACAACAGACGGCTACCAAATCAGAGGAGCTTCAATTAGAATGTCTTAGACATCCACCGTACTCTCCGGACCTTGCTCCAACAGATTACCATTTTTTTCGCAATTTGGATAACTACTTGCAAGGAAAAAAATTCAACTCCGATGGGGCAGTCCAAACCGCCTTCAAAGATTTTATTGATTCCCGCCCGAATGGTTTTTTTAGTAAGGGGATCATTGAACTACCTATGAGATGGCAAAAGTGCATACATAGCAATGGTACATACTTTGATTAATTAAATATATTTCATTAAAAAAAAAACGACTTTATGTTCCTCCCATAGAAAACGCCAATTTCATATGTAAGGACCTAATATATAGATAAACACGAATTTTTTACCTCAATTCTTCTTTTCGTTCCTCTTCTCTACTGAAGGTTGGGCGTTAGCTTATGCTAGCGTATGTATGTAAGCCACTTTGTCCTTCACAAGACGAAATAGTGCTTCAGCGGCAATTTTTTTTATTTTTTTATTTTATTTATTTAAGCAGCCGGACCAATCTTGTATGCTTAGCAATTACGGTTTTTCCGAAGTCCAGCGCACATCTTAAATTTTGCTCATTATTATAAGTTGGAGCAACCTATATCTCTTGTAAGAATCCTCCTCCTGCTAAGAATGTGACCGAGATGTTACCTTACACAAATATACATATTTTATTCTTCTTTCTCAACCGATAGGCGTCCACTGCTGGACATAGGTCTCTTCATGGGCTTATTTTACATTTGGCATGGACATTTTGGCATGGACATATTTTATTACAATCCAACAATAAATCATAAAGAGAAAAAGTTTTATTAATATAACGATGTTGATATAATATTTAATATCAGCGACTAAACAAGTGGAGACGAGTCGGACAGCAATCTCCCTTCCATTACGTAATCGATTGCTGTTATTGCACAAGTTCACGACTTTATTGATAGAGTTCCCAAAGTAATTTCGATACAGACCTCCGTCGGCTATAGCAAAATTATAAGAAGAGACAAAAACTGATAACAGAAATATTGGAAAATTTAGAATTTATGTTGATTATAATGATATTCAATTGATTTTAATAACTTTTCTTCCCTTACATATAAAGTCAATGAAATTACGAAAAAAATGTTTTGTTTTGTTTTGGTATTTATAAATATATTGCAACTTAATTATGTAGCGAAATAAAATACCATAGGTCGGCACTTCCATACAATATATTAGTATTGTAGTAATTATTGTGTGAAGTAATTATTTATGAGATATTTTAGAGTTTATATGGAAACAAGCTGTGTACTATATATTTCGTCAAAATACATACACACAAACATGACCGCATAAATTAAGAGACTTTGCACTTGTGTGTCTTTCTGTCTTTGAGTGGAAGCTAATTTACGCTATAGCATCAAATGTATCTCTACTTGCAACAAACTTCGTTGTTCGCTGCAGAGCATACATTGATGATACATAAAAATAGTTAATATATGCAAAATAAAAAAGAAATAAAGGGGAAATCCCTTTGAAACAAGGGCACCAAATCTACATCGCCATTAATCGGCACGAAGTAAACTGCTGTGATGCATCGCTCCCTCAAGGAAATTTTCTCTTTTTAATATGAGCATCGATTCCAATTACAAAAGATCAAAGAATCGCCGCGCGGCCCACTTCGTCTTTGTTCAAACGAAAGATGAATTATTCAGAGAGTTGAAAACGTTTCAATTGGCCAGCTATAAAAAAATGATTTGCTCCTTCGACTAAATTAAAATTTTGCTACACTCTCGATGAAACATATATTTTTAGTGTAGTAATTTTTATACTTGAAAATATTTTGGTCACCGGCAAAATCCAGGGGAAGGGACCACTAGGGCGAAGTCCAATGCGCTGGACAGATCGAATCTCGATCGAATCGAATCACTCTCGGTAACAGGATGTATGATGTTATTCACGTTGCGAACAATAGACAACAGACTTGGCTTAACATAGTTTGCATCAATGTGATCCGTGGTGAGGATCACGACCCTCAGCATTGATGAGAACGACTCGAGGATAAGCAGTTTCGTTTCAATCATAAAAAATGTCTTTTAGGTATATTAATAATATACATTAATTTATATTTTTATTACTAAACATATTCCCATAGTTTACAGAAAATTATTTCAGATACATTTTTATAACAAAAGCCATAGCAGTCCAAAATTAACGATAACGGTATTAACAAATTAATAGATAACAATATCTTGATTATTGACGTAAAATATCGTCTCAACATATAGTTCTGCCTTAACACAATAGCTAAAACAGTAGTCTTAAATACAATTTATTAAGTCAGAAAATTGTACTGCCATTCATAATACAAATGAAAAGCATTTATGTAGGAGATTGTATAGGAGACGGTAGACGGAAATAAGCAAATCCGAATATTGTAAGAACTAATAGACGTCGAATTCTTGATATAATTTTTAACAAGTCTGGATTTATTGCAGCGACACCTGCTTGCCATAAGCAACTTCGATGATTGAGGGACCAGGGTGTATGAGAAATTATTGAGGCATAATTTACGCTCGAAATTTGGACGTTACTGAAATTTGTTCCTTGTCATTCACCACGGTTGCCAGTGGATCTATAATAACGAAAATCATCAGTATAAACAGTTTAATTATCGCTTGATTGCGCATAGATATTGTTTTCATAAGGGCATTAATATTGTTCTTATGGCCTTATTCACATGTGTATATCACACATGATCGTCCACATTTACTTATAAGGTTTACTACACAAAAGCGTGGCTTCCAATGTATCATATGAATATCTAAAAAAAAAAAAGTACCAGCCTGTTACAATCCCACTGCTGGGAATAGGCCTCTTCTCTCCGTTTCTGGAGAGAAGGGTTGGAGCTAAGACCTACCACGCTGCTCCAATGCGGATTGGTAGGTTACACATATCTCCAGGATTCTCTAGAGATATGCAGGTTTCCTCACGATGTTTTCCTTCACCGAAAAGCGTGTGATAAATTGCAATTATCAACTAGACACATGAGTTTTTAATAGAAAAACTCATTGGTGCCTGCCCGGGTTTGAACTCGTGTTCCCCTCGAAAGAGTCGCACGGTCTCACCGCTGGGCTATCACAGCTTCTAGCTAGCACTATGAATATCTATCTGTACTTATTATAAAATAAAGTCCCCAAAGCTGTCTGTTTGTATGTAATCGATTTTCTCAAAATCTACTGAACGGATTTTAGTACGGTTTTTAATAAAAGGTAGTGCAATTAATTCGAAAGGTTTAGGTTAATAGCACATAACCGTTTCATGTAAATTGAGTTAAAGAAGTCGTTTTACAACAATTTGTAGTGGGGTTAGTAACCAACCGGTGTGGATTGTAGTTTAGAGGGGGGAATAGGTATAAAAAGCGGTGTAGGGTATCAGAGAGCCAGTCTCATGCTCTCATGACTCGAGTGACTATAACATGCTAAACACTGAATTTCACGCGGGCGAAGCCGCACGTATTTCTAGTATTTTCCTAAAATGTACTGGATTTGTTTCGATCGAACTTCGGACGCAGCATTATTTGTAGTATTGTATCTTCGATTTGACCAACTAAGCTGTACCATCAAGGGATTTCACGATAAACGAATCAAACGTGACGTCATAACAAATGAAATATAACTTAAGTATACTGTTAAATACACAAATGGGAGATGCCATCAGAACCCTTTCCCCCATGTCTTGATTTTATTTCAGTAACCTGTTTGCTGTAATTCAATGTTGGTTTTAGCCATACATGTCATATTACCGGAAAAATGAAATTACTATACCGTTCTTACAGTATTAACTGGTTTAATTCGTTTTCGACGCAAATTTGTCGTGAAAAGAACTCTTAGTTAACTAAGAGTTCTTAAGAACCGGATATTTATTAAGATAAATTATTAATAGAATTTTTTTTACCGGTTTGAATATTAATCGATCTTTGACTGGCGCCTTTAAATTCAACGTTGATTTGATAACCTAATGAGGTTATACAATTATTTACTAAAAATATTTCTTCATTCTTTCTTTCAATCTTTTTTAAATTGTTTTTCTTTAATACAACAAACTCTCTTATATTTTCTTGGCACTTAATTTTAAGTTATTTCTTATAAATTTTAAGGATTTTAAATATAGTAAATATAGTTAAATATAGTAAAGCCCAGCGGTGAGACCGTGCGACTCTTTTAAGTGGGGTCATGAGTTCAATCCCCGCACAGACACCAATGAGTTTTTCTATTAAAACTTATGTGTCTACTTGATAATTGCAATTTATCACGCGCTTTTCGGTGAAGGAAGGCATAGCGAGGAAACCTGAATATCTCTAAAGATTTCAGGGGCTATGTGTTATCTACCAATCCGCATCGGAGCAGCGTGGTAGGTCTTAGCTCCAACTCATCTCTCCAGAAACGGAAAAAGGAGGCCTATGTCAATTGAACTGTAACAAGCCGTTACTTTACTTTACTTTTACATTAAATTTTACGTACAAAAATGTGTGATAAATTCATGTATTTTAATTTAATTGTGGAAATACTAACAAAAAAATCAACAAAGAAACAGTATCTATAAATCATAATCATACGGTGCATTAACCTCAAGTCATTAAGCGGGTAATAAAATAGTTGTTAGTAAATTGATTTTTGGCGCGATCCAGAGCGCAACCGCGAGGCCACACGCTGTTTTCGCGGTCATTAGCAAATTTGGCAGAGCTTCATCGACTTGATAACTTATTTGAGTTACCACCCCAAATTGGTTTTTAAGCCTGTATGATATTTTCATTATAATATATAAAACCTTTCTATCGCGGCAACATTTCTAATTGCAAAGTTTACAGCTTACGTTGGAAGCAAGTATGATAATAGTTAAACATCTTGACGAATATATGCCATAAGATTTCATTCTTGGATCTTTTTTGACGTTGAGTTTCTATAACATAGTGTTCGGTTTTTAAACTTGCCACCCCGTGTGACAGTTGTCAACACGGTTCTTCGGCGGTCGTTCGGGTTTGACGTTTCGGATACTAGCTGCGGCTGCGCACGTTTATTGTAATTTATTGGGGATATTGGGGATATATATATATAATTCATTCAATTTACACAACACAATAAAACCAAAGTGAAGTGTGTGTTACTGGAAGATAGAAAAGGAATTCCGGGCCCGGCCAAAACAGGAAGCTTTGTGTTACGAAGGTACAAAACTCACATTATATATTATATTTATTGTGCTTAGGATGCTCTGCGAATCGCGGACGGCACACATAGTGTATAAATCAAAATATTAGTCTTATTATAGATTTTGTGGAATCTATTCTTGATATTTAAACATAAACTTCATATATCACAACTTATATATACGATTCCGTTATTATTATTTGCAGTCTAAGTAAACCAAAGGGCGTAACGCCGCGTAAAGAGCTCATGAATAAGAGCCCCGTATGGGCTTGAAACTAGTCGGGCTCATCCGATAAAATAAAGACATGAGTATAGCCGGTCTCTCAACATTAATAATTACGATTATCGTGTAATAAAACATTATCACATGATTTTGTCATAAGAAAATAAATTTAGCGACTGTAATTATGCAATTGTAATAATGTAATTATAATTATTGCATCTGAACAAAATATTTGCTAAATATACTTTGGCACCTAGACTATGATGTGAGTTTAATTGAATCAATTCATAAATTGCGTCGTAATTTTAATGAAATTTTAACAGAAATCGTGACGTAAATCTATAAAGCCTGCCACCACCTGCCTTGTTCGAAACAATAACTACTAACGAAGTGGCAGCCATATTCTATACCTGCCTCTGCCGTATATATTAAACTGACTGGGATTTTTAACTGCTTATTAGTATTCTGAACTTGACTTGCATTCATTAACACACCGTTGTCTTGATTTCTCGTGAAGAGTAACTCAAAAGATCTTAAAGTATTCTCTATAAGACTCATAAATTCAAATTCAAATAAAAAAAAATCATGCAGGATTCATAAAAATACATCCGCAAACTTCCATCACAGCCACCACAATACACAAGTACACACTACACACGTTCACTATCACAAACACAACAATCGTTTCGCCCCGCAACCGAAGCATCATCAAGAGATACACGCCGCTACAAAATCGATTTAGCGATTTTATATGTGAACATATAGTCCACTCTACATTTAGCATTATATATACTTTCTTATTTACTTAATCGCGGATAACTTATAGCAAAATAATTCCATTGTTACTTTTGTATTAATGATCTCCGTAACGTAACGCCTAATGTTATAAATTACTAGATGACCGGACAACAGTTATTTTGCCATATAAATTATTTCTATGGAATTTTGAGTGTACATTATAAAAAGATTGTCCAAAGAATAAAAAAGAAATGTTTGCGGTGAACAAACCTTATCACTTGGGGATATGAAAAATAGACGGACGGTAATAGACGGTTCTTAGACCTACTGAATATGCATACATAATTTGATGAAAATCGGTCAAACCGTTTTGGAGGAATATGCTAACTAATATTGTGACACGAGAATTTTATATACATACTAGCTGTGCCAACGGCTTTGCCCGCGTGGAAATAAGCGTGTCACAATTTTTTCTAGAATTCAAATTGTATACATTAAAATAGTTATTATGAGTTAACCAGAAAAGGTAGAGACATGCTATTACGGACTTTTTTTGTAGGAATTTTATAGATCTACAATTCTCTAGTACATTACTTTAGCGTATCTCTGCTAGTTTATGGAGCGCACGAGACTAAAGCTCCTAGTAAGCAAGTTTTTTAACAACTTCTCGATCTCTTCGACACAATTAACATAATACCGAAATGTACTATTTACCTAAATCATCCGGTGACAACCGTACAAAATCCGTTCAGTAGATTTCGAGAAAATCGATGACATACAGACAAACAGCTTTTTGAGACTTTGTTTTACAATAAGTATAGATAAGATTATAAAATCATATTTCTAGTATCGTGTAAAATACTAACTCTCAAAATTTTCAACCTCATACACCGAATATAAAACAAGTCTCAATAGTAATTAGAACCTGTAAATAGTAAACCAAACCGTATTCATCGGCGCGCTAACTAGATGCAGCACACGGCATCCTTTCATCAACCATTTTCTGTTCGGAGCTCTACATTCAGTAAACACTACACCAAAATCACTGCCTATTCAAATTCTATGGATGGATTTTAAAGCTGTCTTAATTGGCTCTCTTTCTAATTATAATTAAAATTGAAATGACAACTTTCAAATTGCTAAAACTATAATTTAATAAAAATAATTTACCTGTAATGTAATAAAAATAATTTATTGCTTACATTCACTTGTAAATAATATCACAAAAATGAAATAATATCAAAAACAATAACGTAGTTTATACTAGTGTATTGTAATAGTGTATCCTTTTTTGTAGCATGCCCCACCTAAAGCATTCTACAGTTGTTAATGCGCCCCTATGTTAACATACACAATTTTTACTTTTGGACAATTGAATTGTTTATTTAAGAAATTTAAATAATTGGTTTCAAATAAAAAAAAATGTTTTTTTCGTTAAATTTGGTACTGAAAGCACTACGTTTAAATGGTCTGGAGGGAAACGGTTAAACTCATGTCGAGTTTATTTTTGCGTTGCTCCCACCCCCTTAACAATCAAATTGCACCTCTCAGGGGCGTGGGCTCTACATTGGGAAACACTGGGTAATACGGTTAGCTAAGCAGTTCTTATACGCGTAGCTATCACTGTAAATCTAAAATAACAAGAAGACTTAACAATTAATTGAATATGTGTGAACAGTTGTTGACACATTTCTTCAACAGCATCTCTTACCATAATTCAAATGAAAACAAGTGTAAAGCAAAACGATCTTAAAAATATTTCTGATGACGATGATGATTCATCCAATTTTGTCGTTACATTGAGGTTCATTTAAAGTATTTATTTGCCAAATTTGTCTGAATAACATTAGAATTCAAAAACTAAGATTTGAAACACTATCAAAATTACCAACGTAATGTCTACAGTCTTACAATAAAGCAAAAATACACGTCAATTAAAAAAATGCTTCAGAATAATTCATTGTATCTGCCCGTAACACGAGAGCCAGGAAGATTTAGAGCAGTAATATTATAAATTTGGAATGTAAGAGCCCTCTTTCAATTTGGAGAATGTACTTGAGAAAATTACAGAAAGGTGGTCTTATCCACTTCAATTGCCACTTGCTAGGGATCAAATATGGATAAATTATAAAAACCATGACAGTTAGAGAAAAAAGTCTGACTTTCGATAATATTTCATTTTTATCTAAGGTTTAGTTCTGATTCATATTTCCTCTATGTAGCTTATTCACGGGGTAATTAAAGGTAATGGGGACGATGAAATTGATTTATTATACTAATTACAGTAATAATATAATATTTAAATTATGCCTTCATAGATTAATAATAACGATTTTCTTATATATTTGTTGTACGTATTGGCATTAAAGTTTATTTTCATTCGGAAAATAAAGATACCACGACTTCGTTAAAGGAAACGGGAACTATTGGGCCGAATTGTAAAAGTTGAGGTATGGCTTGAAAAAGCAGTATAGTTTTGTATTTCAAAATATACAAAAATTAAAGCATTATGTGCAATCCAGAAATTCAAAAGTCTTTGAAAATCTGTTTGACACAAAAAATAAGTTAATACTTACTACATTACAGTTACATTATAGTTACTACAATAACGATTATAGTAAACGAATAATTAAAAATACAACAAATATGGCGTTCATTACATAACTTTTTCTGTATAAATAATTATTAAATAATCATATAAAATAATCCTTAACAGTTTAAATGTTTTATTGTTAAATACATTAAATAATAAAGAAATTGGAGTAAAAGTTGATTCTTGTTCAGGAATCAATTAACTGTTTGTTTCATCACTACTGCTGCTTTATCTATGCTATAAAAGTATGTCATAATTCTAAAATCACATTGAAGGAAGTTCATAATCTTACTTTTACTAAATCTTTAAACTAAATCTTTAAAAACTTAGAGAGTAACTTAGCTTAACGAACTTAAGATAGGTGAACCAAACCAATGTATAATAATAATTGCATGTTGTGTTCATTTCTAGTAGGTTATAATCTTGTGTAGTTCTTGATATTTTATCATTTGTATGTTGTTACTGATTATAGCCAGTTTAATGAACCAAATTAAAAAAAAAACTTTTATAACTCTGCTATTAGATTGAAAAACAGCCTAATTTTGAGCAAAACTCAACTAATAAAAACGTTATTAATTGCCCCCATTTTCATCTTTTGTGCATCTTGGGCCCAAAAATTGTATGAAAGTGTATCAGTTTCCTTTATTTCTAATAAAGAAATCTATATTTTTAATTCTCAAAGCAAAATCCAAAATCTACCTTCAAATTTAGTTTTTTAATTTGTTATCTAAATAAATTTCCAAACCTGAATGGGGATGTAAGTGCGTCATAAGCTTATGTATACGCTAATTAAGCATGTAAATTATAAATTAAGTCACTTTTGCTCACCAAATATATCAGATTCTCTCATAGGGGTTGAAGTGAGTCATGTTTTTACATCAATAGAAATAGCAAAACCAGAATGACTAGCATAGCCGATCATCATGAAGTTAATATGGTAATGGATAAGTTACACATTCCTATGTTGGGAACTTAAGGTGTTGGAATGGTAACCCATATCAAAAACACATAATTTAGTAAACCTCCAACAAAAAAGACATTTATTAATTAGTAAAATGTAAAAGATATAAAAATGGTCACCATAACGAAACTGATTTGGTACGCACTAATAAAAAATAGAAACCTCAGCTGAAACAAAACTGAGAAGGGACCTCGATAATTATTCAAATTGCCCCTTTATATTTTTACTCTGTTATCATAATAAAAAAATTAATTTTGACTAATTTAAGTCTTATCTGCTGCGGCAAGAGCATATCTAAGAAATTTCGTAAATTATTCATGAAGAAAGTTTTTACGGCGACATGATTTTAAAACCGACATTTGTAAGCCTCGCTACGAAATAATTTTGTGAGGTTTAAACCAGTGTTCCTATAGTATAAATTTAGGACGTATATTTTAAAAAATTTAACGTTCTTAATGCAAGCGGGTAGTACTTCGCCTTTAATAGTTAGTTTTGTTTGGTTCTATTACTTTCTTTCCACACAAAAATTCAGATCGTTTCAGCTGTATTACTGATGATTATGATGAAGAATAGAAAGAAAAGAGAGTATCTTAAATGTACTCGGTTGAGTGAAATCTTATTTAGGATTAACATACAATCTTTTTGAATCAAAACAATCAAATTGCACCTCTGAGGGGCGTGGGCTCTACATTGGGAAACACTGAGTAATACGGTTAGCTAAGCAGTTCTTATACGCGTAGCTATCACTGTAAATCTAAAAATAACAAGAAGACTTAACAATTAATTGAATATGTGTGAACGGTTGTTCACACATTTCTTCAACAGCGTCTCTTACCATAATTCAAATGAAAACAAGTATAAAGCAAAACGATCTTAAAAATATTTCTGATGACGATGATGATTCATCCAATTTTGTCGTTACATTGAGGTACATTTAAAGTATTTATTTGCCAAATTTGTCTAAATAATATTAGAAACCAAAAACTAAGATTTGAAACACTATCAAAATTACAAACGTAACGTTTCCGCTGTATTACTGATGATAATGATGAAGAATAGAAAGAAAAGAGAGTATCTTAAATGCACTCGGTTGAGTGAAATCTTATTTACGATTAACATACAATCTTTTTGAATCCTGAATATATTGCAATTAATTTAGAAGTTCGATAGGTCTAGTTAAGCCTATTGAACTAATTCAAACTGAGTAATTATATCAAAAACATATTATTAGTTTTAAAAAATCTTATATATTTCTTTATTGCTATAGAATAGTGAATTCTAAATAAAAAGAATAAATTGTCTAAAGAGAAATAATCTAATATCTGACAAATAACATTTCGCTGATAATCCCGGTAAAGGATTCAGCAAAGAGCACCAACTAGCGGAACTGTATAGTGATCGGGCGATTGGATTTGAAACAAAGCTAACGAACCGTTGAATCATGTAAACAGAAGCAAGACGACCGTCTTGTTTACCTAAAGAGCCTTTGCTTCATTAGGATCCAATTTACTGACATCAAATTAATCCCCATCCGGTTATATTGTAGTTGTTTTAACTAAACAATATCACATTGCGCCGTGAAACCTTATATCCTATCTGATGCTTAGCTTTTGTATATTTAATTTATACTATTTTTTATTTATTTATAACAAAAATGTACAAGTTATATATATCTTAATTTAAAATATTGGTCTTCAAATAATTAAGATAGCTTGTAAAATTTAGCTTCGTAAAATCTTAAATGGAATACTTAGAATAAAATAATAACGTTAAATAGCTACTACCACTACGAAGTGCAAAAATGCGCGATCGCAGTGCTTACTTACTTGAATCGATAAAACCTAGTTTGACAATTTACTAAAAGCATAAATTAAGATTAATTTATTATCATCAAAAATACGCCCAAATATAAAAAATTTAAATATTTTAATAAATATAGAATAAGAAACATAATAGAAAATCATTAAAAGCCTGAATTCGTATTCAATACCCGACTAATAAAGGATATCGTTGAATAAGCCTGTTCAAGAAAGCAAATAGCAAAGCGGGCACAATACGTCAAAACGGAAAACTTTTCTATTGTGCAATTCAAATTAATTGCTTTCTTGCTAAATAAATTATAGCTCTTTGAGTCCTCCTTCCAACGAACAGTTCGCGACATCTTATTTACTTAAAGAACAAACGAATGAATTGCAGTAGTTTGTTATACATTGCTTTATTGTACTGCTGAACTATTTCAAAAGGAGTTTACAAAAATAACATATTCGATTCAACAAAGATGGTCGGTCGGCTTAATGAGCAAAATAATAAGAAAAAATCAATTAATTTAAATTAACAGTAATAAACAATGATCACACACATAATTCCACCATAAACAACCCGTACCTTTGTACCTTAAACTTTTATATCTTAAAAATTAAGTAGTGGAATATAAAGTACTTTAGGCATATGTATATTTTACAGTAAATATATACATATTTAAAACAGATGTTTAGTATTCTACTTCGAGGTAGTTTGTTTTTTTTATCCTTTTTATCTAGATAAAGAAACATTTTTCTCGTATTATTCATTTTTAAAATATTCAAAAACTATCAGTGTATTGACACAGCTAGTGAAGAGCTTTTACCCTTCATGGTACAATAGATATGGAGTTAAGATTCTCCATATTGCACCAAAGCGGATTATCACTTACATATATTATAATATATTATATTCCATAATAAATTTTATTGAGCTACAAACAATTTTCTCAAAATGTTATTCTTTAGCAGCATTTTCGGCATCGATTATACATAAATATCAATTTAGTACATCAGTTAAATAAGAATAAGATTAAAACGATTTGATAAAGATCACTTACTCCAACTATTAGATGAGTCATCACAACTTCTATTATGGTATGTATTTTGTAGAAAGAATATATATAACGACGAGTACATATTAATTTAGATCTGCTATTTTGTTCATAAATAAAAGAACGATCAAGTCCAAACGTTAATAGAAAACGTGCAATATTTATCGCGTGGTCTTGCTCAATGCAAATTCATTAAAAATATAACGTAGATCAGGAAGAGAGTGTTCATGGCCTTATAGGAAAATGCTTCATTATTGTGAAAACTTTTAAATAACCAGTAATCAGTTTCAATACGTCGTATGCTTATTCTAAGATTCAAAGGCACGTCTAAAACAAACACAGCGATTAGTATTTAATTACTTGTTGAAATTCATTAATTAATTCGAATTGCTTCGAGTATCTACAACAGATTGCAATTAGTACAACCGGTATCGTATTATCGAGTAGGATTAGATTTCAAATGAATAAGACAATGTTCATACATCTGGGTAGTCACTAGTAAAAAATAATTGGTCCCATATACATATCACAGATATAAAAATATAAAAGAATATAAATATTCTATAATGTAAGCATGTCATGACAATATTTCTTTGAGCAGGGATGGGAGGGTAGATATTGGCATATCGCTCATGGGTTGCTATAGTGGCACTACTCATAAAATCATGTTCTGAGATAAATGAGTTTAAAGTTTTTATTGCTAAGGAAAATGCATCAAAAATTCTTTAATGCATTAAAGCGAAACGGATGAGTTCTGCCAGTATTGCTGCTGAAAAGAATGTGTACTTTCTCATTTACGCCTTATTTTTTTATCCAAAACACGTGCTTTTTGAGTTGTACCACTATTGCAGCCCATGAGCGGTATTTTCACAACAGCACTACTATGTCATAAAAAAGAAAATTGCTGCGTGTTAAACTTTCACTATTGAAGGATAAAACAAAAAAGAATAAAAATTAACTGTTTTATAAAAACCACTAGAAGTCAATGCTAAAATACATTACTCCTACAAATAAAAATCGTATAAACATTTATAATATTATTAACACATATTTTATATTAAAGCTTAATTACCCAAATAATGAGAAAATGCTAAATTCTGACAACATTTACTATTGTATACTTTACATTCGACTGAGTGGTCCATTTTAATTCCAGCTTATAAAAATATTTTATGTAAGTTTGAGCAATCAACTGTTATAAATAATTTCACGCGCTAAGGCAATCTTTCTGAGAGAACATTTGCACTCAAAATAAATGCTGAATCCTCGTAAATCTGTCAGCAAAACAATTCGTACCCTTTCACGAGCAATAAAATACAACCAAAACAGAGGCACCGAAAAAAGTATCATAAATATAAGATTCATTTATATTCGTTCAGTTACCATTTCACGACCCTTGAGGCGAAACTTCACCAATAACTCGGGGACGTAATACAAAAATCTTAACTACGCCAAACAATTATCACAGAAAAAAGATCTAATCACATTATTTTTTATATTTAGAAATATTTTTATTCATGATCACCTATATTTTGTTTTAATTCTACGTCTACATTACTTGATGATCTCTCTAATTAGTATGATAGTAGTCTATAAATTACTTCCAAAATTCCAAAATCTAATCAAATTCAAACGTTATTTAAGTCGGCTAATACCCGTCACTAACTTAGAAAAATATACAAATACATATGTAAAACAATATTTACAAATGCTTAGATATACTTTTATTGTTTGCAGATGGACACTTATATTTTGAATTAAAATTTTATATATCAATTTTAGATCACATTTGATCACAACATAGTTTGATATATTGGATGCTTCAATTTCGCTCACCTGAGATAAAATGAGTAAAATTTTAGCAAAAGTAAAGGTCAAATAAATGTGTTTATAGAGCACACCCTCTCAGAAACATTAGTGGCAGTTGACAGGCCACTAGCATCCCACCTAATGGAGGGAGGTTTTCCGAAAAGTTAGCAACTTGTGGAATCTATCGCAACCGCTCCGCTTCTTTATGAGCTTCCATTATCATCACTTTTGCGTTTTCCGATAAAACGTGCTACCCTTATTCTTAATAGCCATTTCGCAAAGTTTAAGTAGGCTATAAAATCTGTGATATTTTCAATTTTTGTCAGCCGTACATACTGAATATTGATTTCGAAATTAATAAAATACGAGAGAAAGCAGGTAACAAACATCATCATCCTCCTGCCCTTCTCCCACTCTAAGTGGGGTCGGCACAACATGTTAAAAACATTTTGTCACATGATTTGGCTACGTATTTTACGACCGGCCGCCTGCCTGACGTCAACTTACCTTAGTCGTATTTTACGACTCTTCGGTAAGAAAGAGGGTGGTCTATTCTACTCAACCGGATACCACACGGTGGGTCAACTTACCTTAGTCGCCTCTTACGACACCTCGGTAAGAAATGAGGTTGGTCTATTCTACTCAGTCGGATACCACACGGCATAAAGCAGGTAACAAACATATTAACAATTAAAATACTATATTCAATATGTCAACTCAGCTGAGAAAGAAATCAATAAATAATTTCGTTAATATTAAAAATCTCTTTTTTAATCACGATGTTTGTTTTTATTTATTATAAGACATAACTACAGTTATTAATAAACCAACCAGAAAAAAGAGAATTTATCTTTCCTATCATTCCTTATATAATTTTTCCGAGAAAGCTTCACAATCCAAATATATCGAGGATAACAATTTTTAAACAGAATACTATAATAATTGGTTACTCCCATGGAATTTAACCGTACTACATACTGGATTTTTTTCAAACCTGTATAAAAAACTCGATAGCCTTATTTCTAAAACAGGAGTTTAATGTTTAAAGTGAGCATTACCTAAGTCGGTGCTAACCGAAACAGTTCATAAACAAAAATAAAACTTAGACCGCTAACTTTCCACTTAACTTCCTTGAAATGTTAGCTTCCTGTTTTTAAAACTCCGTTGCTTTTTTGTCTTACTAAGGAGAACTCTTTAAGGTTGCAAGTTTAAAACAGCATATAACACCCCGTTCCGAAGTTTTGTGCACCTTTTATCTCGCATTACCATAAATAAAGAGTTAATAATAACACTTTCCTTTAAAAAAACCTGGAAAACTATTTCTTGCACTTATTTTTATAGTTCACATCGCTATCATAATCCTTTATTTTGATATAAGACGCTTTAACACAGTTTCACGTCATAGCTAAGCGATAATCTGCAATATTGAAGTCATAGGTAAAAAGAAACGCAATAATAATTTTAAAATTATTGCAGGAACGTTTAAGGTTTTTTTTAATAATATATGATTGTAAAAAATGTACAAAGATTATTTATTAATGCACAACACAATTGTTTTCTTTGTCGTCTTTAGAACTCTCTCTGTGACTAGTGGTGTTTGTCTTTCAGCTTCTTGTGAATTATTAGTTTTTAAAAGCCTTTATTTAACTTGCTGTGTAAGGTGGAATCTTGTGAGTTAAATTTGTCTCACTTTCCGTTATCAGATTAAGCCGAAATTTTATTTACTGGTCCTATCCCGATGACAATGCATGTTTATGATAAGCATGACCTGATGCTGCTACCAGGATTCGCTACACACGAGGAAACTCCTCAACGGTTAAAAGTAAGGACATAAAATTTAGTTAATAGTTTTTTCATTTGACTTATTCATTTATAATTAAGAACCCGATTCAAGCTGTAACAATGAATTTATACACCAAACAAATAGAATTTAATATCATAAATTCCGAATTGAAGGTCGTATCACATTTACAAGTCACTTGGGCCAAGTCCATCAGAATATTGTCGAAGACCCTCGGGAGTCGTTATGATAATGTCTCATTTTTGTGGAATCGACCGCCTTTTTCAGATGCTATGATTAAATTTAAATCGACCTTCTCTAAATTCTGGTTAACAAAATTGTGTTGGCAACATACTTCCCTTTTAGACCTGAAGTTAAACACAATTAGTATTTTAGTATGTCATCCCAAGGTATCGATATTATCATATATTATATATTAGGTATATAATTGATTAATTGTAAAATGTACCTCTCGAAATATATATTTTTTGTATATCGGGGATATAAAACCGTCTACAAATGATATAATTACCCCTAATGAAAAAAGTCAGCATGAATCTCCATCTTTGTTTATTTTATTGCTATTAGTACATTTTTTCACATACGTATTACTATTTTGTAAACCATAAAGGGGAAGTGTGAAGTTTCAAATGTTGTGTAAAAGGTTATTCACAACAATTTATTCTTTATAATATATATGTGTAAATTATTTATGTATAACGCGTGTCATAACATTATTACATTTGTATTAATAAGATAATTATTAATTTATATATACTAAGGTAAGTTGACCCACCGTGTGGTATCCGGTTGAATAGAATAGACCACCCTCTTTCTTACCCAAGGGGTCGTAAAATACGACCAAGGAAACTTGACGTCAGGCAGTCGGCCGGTCGTAAAATTCGTAGTCAAATCATGTGACATGATGTTTGAACATGTTGTGCTGACCCCACATAGAGTGCAATAAGGGCAGGAAGATGATGATTATAAAAAGTCTCCAAAAGCTCTCTGTGATTATCTCAAAACCTTTTTCTTTACGATTTTATTAAAAGATAATGCAATTTTTGTGGAAAGTTTAAGTCAAAAGTACATTCTTCGAAATGGCTAAGCCGACTTTGATAGTATCACTAGAAAAAAGAAGAGGGTGTGGAGCAACAACAACGCTATTTTGATCCTAAAATTTTGTGACACATTGATTTCCACGTGGGCGAAGCTGCGAGAACAGCTAGTGGGGTTGCTGCTAGTTGATAATAAGTCGCATTTTCCTTATCTATCTCAGGAAGAACAATGTTATAAAGTATAGTCAGCACTAACAGCATTTTATAATTATATCATCATCTTCCTGCCCTTTTCCCACTCTAAGTGGGGTCGGCACAACATGTTACAAACATGTTGTCACATGATTTGGCTACGTATTTTACGACCGGCCGCCTGCCTGTCGTCAACTTACCTTAATCGCCTTTAACTACACCTCGGTAAGAAATGAGGGTGGTCTATTCTACTCAGCCGGATACTACACGGCGGCATTTTATGATTATATATTATCTGAAAATAATAATGCAAAAAGGGTCTTTTAATATAAAACAATTTTAATAGCCCCACGTTTTGTTAATTTCAACAGAGTTTACATACTTTTCATTCATGTTGTACTATTATTTATTATATTCTAAATGCTAAACGGTTGGATTTCTTTATTGCACTGGATTGTATGATTGTATTGGAATATGACTAGGTCACAGGTTAAGGGTATAGTTTGAGTTTAATTTCGCAAATTGGGAAATTCAATTAAGACAAGATGTACAAGACTGTGCTAAAAAGATCCTCCAACATTTTAAAGTTATTTATACTAGAGAGTTACCGAATTTAAATGTTTATAGTTAGCTGTTAGTCGTAAGTGAAAACAGGAAAATTAGGCAAATTTAGTGACAGCCTAGTATGATATTTTTCGTACATCCTAGATACTATCAAAATTCCTAGATACTATAGTTAAAATGTCATAATACGTGAGAATAATTATGTTTCTGACAACGAGTGACAGGCTTTGCGTATATAAACCAAATATAAACGATGCGGGTAACCGCAATGAATCTCAGTTGTATATCGTCGACATCATTGCCGGACATTCTCTGTTTCTCTTCTGGGAATATTATAATATTTATATAAATGCAAGTGGAGTGAGAGCTGTGATAGCCTTAATGGGTTATTATCCCACTGCTGGGCTCTCTTTCCTTTTGGTGAGAAGAGTTAGGGCTTAGGACCATCATGGGGATTGGTAAGTATAATGCATGTATCGCTTTACCGAAAAGTGTGTGATAAATTTTAAATTTATATGAGACGCATAAGTTTTAGCCGAAAAACTGATTGCTTTTTATCCCTTGACCCCCGGGCAAGACTCATATGGTCTCACGTTCAGCTAATTTATAGCATTATTTTTTTATTTTGTCGATTAATAATAAGAGAAAAGTGATCAACAACTTTATGCGAGGAAAAAATTGGAAAATCACTTTTAATTATCATTATCGATCATTGATCGCTCATGGATTGCAATTGTATCACAACTCATAAAATCATGTTTTGAGATAAAATTCAAAGTTTTCATTTCTACGTAAAATGCATAAAAAATGGTTAAGTGTGCTTAAACAAACGGCCTTATATTGAATTATGAATTTTTTGTGCCGTGTGGTATCCGGCAGAATAGAATAGACCACCCTCATTTCTTACCGAGGTGTCGTAAGAGGCGACTAAGGTAAGTTGACTTCAGGTACGCGGCCGGTCGTAAAATACGTAGCCAAATCATATGACAACATGTTTTGCCGACCCCACTTAGTGGGATAAGGGCAAGAGAATAATTATTGAATTATGAATTTTGCCGATATTTCTACTAAATAGAATGTGTATTTTAATACTTATACTTATTCTTAGGCAAATACACGTGTTTTCTGGGTTGTGCCACTCTAGCGGCCAGTGAGCAAAATATAATAATTATTTAAGATTTCATCCGTAGATATTTTGGAGTAATAACTTTTTCTCAAACTGTCAAGTATATTATAATTTAAGAACATTCAAGCGTTCGATGTCGGGGTTAAGTGGATAAGGCCAGCTTTTCGTAATTTTCTTAAGTACGCCCTCCCAATTGAACGAGAGCTTTTATAATGAAAATTTATAAAATTGCTGCCATAAATATTTCATATTATATAAGTAACTAATTGCGTGTGTGCATAAGATTTTGTAATCAAATGCTCATTCGTCTCTGTCAAACAACTCTACAAAAATTAATTTAATACTAATAATACAAATTATATTCATAATTTTTTCTTCTTAGTTTGAATTTTTTTATATTATTTATTATATATTCTTGCGCATATTAAAATCAAAATTCCTCATTCCCGATTCCTCAGTTTGTCTTTTGTCTGTCTATTCGCGATAAACTGAAAAATTACTTTGTGCAAAACATGATTTGTATAGTAGTAGCGTATAACTTGTACATTTTTGCAGTAAATAAGAAAAAATTCAATAACATAGATTGTTGAAATGATTTTCAAGTCACCCGGAGAAAATCTATCAGAAACGCTGCCTAATCTCTTTGAGATGGTGTTCAAAATATTGGGATACAGTGCTTATCAACTTAATAAATACGATATTGACCGCAAACAGTTTACGCATAATATTATCCCATTTGATTTAAATTACTATCTTGCTCGTAGATGTTAGTGGCAAACTTAAAACTAACGCACGCCACAATATTAGGAGATAAAAAATTTAAAACATAATCTATCATAGTAACGCTTGGCTTGGCTCGCTAACTATATCAAGCGTTTTTTTTTTTATTTCAGTGAGACTACTCTGTAATGGAAATTGAATCGAGATTTTATTTAAAAATTATTGAATGGGGAGGTATTTCAGATCTCGTTTACTGAGAAGTTCGATAAAAAGATGCGGCGTTCCGCGTTGAATTAGCAATACTAACGAACCCGATAGCTCACTAGAACTTCTAATTGCAGCTCTTATGAGTTGTATACGCCGTTTCCGCTACCATTTTGTACCAATTAGTCGACGAATATGTTGTAAAATGTTTATATTGTATTTACAGGAATATACAGTTTACCTGATATAAAGTAAAGTTACGTCCTGTAACTATCCCTCTGCCGGGCCTCCTCTCTCAGTTTTTGGAGAGAAGTGTTTGAGTTACGATACACCATGCTGCACCGATGCGGATTGGTAAATAACATATTTCCAAAATTGTCTATAAATATGCATGATTCGTCATGATGTTTTCCTGCACCGAAAAGCGTGGGATAAATTGAAATTATCAATAAAAAACATAAGCTTTAACTGAAAAACTCATTGGCGTCTGCCCGGGACAACCTCAGCGATTACCTTTTAACTAATTAAAAAAAAATGTTGTTACAGTAATAATAAAAAAGCTATAAATAAATATAAATATGTGGAACACTTACACACACGGTCGTCCGTCCCCAAAGTAAATAACTTAATACTTGTGTTATGGTTGACGGACAACTGGTAAATATACTACATATATTATTTTAAATACATACTTAAATACATATACACACCCAGGCTCGAAGAACCAACAAATTGTTTTTAGAAAATGTCGACCCTCGGCGGCTATCGAACCCGCGATCCGCGGAGCTGAAGATAAGGTTACTACCCACTGCGCCACCGGGCCTGTAATGATAGTCCAGAGGTAAGACCGTGCAACTCTAGAGCGGCACAGATTTAAACCTTGGGCAGGCACGTTTGTTTTTCTGTTAAAACTTGTGTCTTATACATTTTATAAATACAGTGTATAATAGCAATATGTCACACGCTTTTCGATGAAGGTAAACATCCTGAGGAAATCTGCATATCTCTAAAAAAATTCTAGTAATATATGGGTAACCTAACAATCCGTATTGGTGCATTCCGTGGTAAGTTTTAGGACTAATCTTTCTCTCCAAAAACGGAGAAGTTAACCCGATAGTAACATAATTGTTGAAGTAGTGCGATAATAACTTTACTTTTTTTACAGTAATAATATACGTATGTTATAACTAAGTGTCACGGTTACTCTCAATTCCTTTAAAGGAACCGATATAAATGGGAACTGTTTACAAAATTTGGTGATGAGTAATCCCACAGAGAGAATTTCCACGTCATGCTAAGTACGCGTCAGGTGCGGGCAACAGATTCTATGATAACCATTCCCATTGTCTGCCATGTAAGTGCATAATTGAGGTGGCCTCAGTCTAGGCTGAGGTAATCCGCACCGCAATACCCATTTCATTATAGCAGTCCGCTGAGTTTGTAGTTTACTATAGCCAACGTTTTCATTACATAATGAGCTATTGTTTAGAAAATACCTGTCCTGCGTTCATTACTTTGTAATAAACATACGCTGTGTTATTTTAACATCGAACAATATTTATTGTGAATAAGTCTAAGTTGAAGCATATTTTATTAAAAACTAGCTGTCCAGCTACGTATTGCTGTGGCTCAGTCTGATTAAGGATACTATACGAAACAGAACTCAACAGTTAAAAAATACTCCGATGTCAACCAAACTTACAGGATCATATGCTGGTCATTCTAAATATTGTCTGAAAATTCCATTTAAATCGGTCCAGCCGTTTCAGAGTCTATAAAGGACCGACAAACATTCATTTTTATTAATAAGTTTGCAATATAGCAATAAATAAATAAATAAATAAAATAATATTGGTAATTGTCAGTAAATAAAATAATCAAAGTATCAGCGGGTTATATCATACTTCATGCCAACAGCTTCCTCTCTCTTATTGGAACTTATATTGAGCTTATATCCAACGCACTACTGAAATGCGAACTGTTGCAGTGTACTGCATGTAACAAGGTAAGGTAACATATATTATATCAATTTTTCACGCATAAAATTTTCATGGCTTCTAACACTATCACTACAAATAAGCTATGATGGTGGCTCTAATTTTAGCACAGTTACTTTCTGCTTTGGATCACGCAGATATAATACCATACTACTCGTTTTCTTTAATTGCTTTCACCCATCATACGATATCAAAGGTCAAAGTAAAAAAATAGTTTTTTTTTCAATACTTTCATTTTTAAATAGCCCAAGTTTTTGAAGATCAAACAAACAGACGGACAAATATAGAGTTTTGAAAAAATGCAAAACTGTAAGCTTCTGTATAAATAATTAAACATTACACCTTTAAATTATGCACATATAATGAGCTCTCGTGAATATTTAATTTATTTATTAACACCGATGAAAGCAGGAAGTAAAATAATTTACAAGCAATGCCAACGAGCCCATACGCTGGTGATAAATTTCATTGTTAATGTCCTCGTGACAAACATGAAGTAATTTGTTTCGTCGACAAGAGATGAAAAACAATATGTAAGCATTGTTCGAATGAAATGACATAATTTGTATTAAATGAAGACGTTAACTTTCGTCACTGCATAAAAATTTCATGTTGGATTATTTGGATTGACCAACGATATCATTATTTGATATAGTGTGATTATGTTATAATAATAAAATCAATTTATATTTGAATATATTATATAATAATGAAATAAATAATTATGTTTCTAAGAGCTCCCTTTTTAGATTTATGTAATATACAACACATTAAGCCGTGTGGTATCCGGCTGCATAGAAAAGACCACCCTCATTACTTACCGAGGTGTCGTAAAAGGCGACTAAGGTAAGTTGACGTCAGGCAGGTGGCCGGTCGTAAAATACGTAGCCAAATCATGTGACAACATGTTTGTAACATGTTGTGCCGACCCCACTTAGAATGGGATAAGGGCAGGAGATTGAATGTAATATAGAACGTAGCCAATAATATTGTTCTGAATATATACAGAAATCGTAAATTATATCCGTACCAGGGGTCAATGTGATGATAAGTCGACTTAAGTCCTTTTACTTTTGTTTGTCATAACAGACATTAAGATTGCCTAATTAATGTGGTGAATATTTCAGTGAAGTCGAAAAGTGTTTTATATCCTAACGTACGGCTACCCTGAAATGTAGACGCCTGGTACGGATATATTTGAATTGTCTCGGTATGAAGAACATTCCGAACCAGTTGTAGCTTCATTAAATCTAATTGATTTGACGATTCAAGTGCTTATAAAAAGGTTACTTGAATAAAGATTATTTTGATTTGATTCAATCTCTTAAAAACTAAACATATCATACTTTGATCGAAAACCATTTCTAAAGCAACAAAAATCTGGTAGGTCGGCAAACTATACGTATGTCGCTCAAAATGTTAAAAAATTATAAGGCATGAAATTTAGACTTACAGCGACAGCATCTGAACTGAGCAGTTGCACGCAGCCGGTGCTGTGACGGCAATAATCAAAGAAAACACGGTGATTAATTTTGCACGATTCTTTCCTTGTCGTTGAAACGGCCTTACACCTTTACTTCATAAGAAGGTTATTGTATAGAAAATTAATAACTATGAAAAATTCTACCAACATAATATCTTATTACATTAATTTACTATACGCATATGCAATCGCAAATCTGAACATTGTGCTACACAGTATTTACATTATAATTACATCGTAAGAATCTTAATTAATAGTAACGTAACAGATACATCCTTTGCTTTTTTACAGTGTAGTTTCACCTATATGTATGTAACCTTTAACTTTTAAGTCAAGTTTAATCCAGTTTGAATTTAATTTAAACTTTATATCCTTATCAAGAACTGGTAACAATACATCAAAATAAAAAATATAACTTAACTGTTGTTTTTTTTTAATTTCAAGAATCATTCGCACTGAAAAATGGAAAATAAATATAGTTGAAAAGATAAAAAAAGATCACTTTGTGCGATCTTTTTTTTAACCATTGGGAATTTTGAAGCAAAATTTTGGCATTTCGAGAGTCTCTAAGTCTGGAAGCTGCTGGCATTATAGTAAAAATTAGAAATATGGACATAGAATGAGGAGGTATGATTAATGTGACCGGATGTAGACGAATATGTGACTATAGGGAAGCCGAAACAAGAGATGGAAGGATTGGTTGAATTATGATATGGATATGATTATGGCATTTACATATGATAGAAAAGAATGGAAGTAGAAAAAATTTTCGATCCCACTTTGAATGGGGTAGTAGCAGAGAAATAATGATGATGATATCGTCTGTAGGGACAAGATACTCGTAACACCGTCTCTTGAATATCATCACCACATACATTCTCCTGCCCTTATCCCACTCTAAGTGGGGTCGGCACAACATGTTACAACATGTTGTCACATGATTTGGCTACGTATTTTACGACCGCCTGCCTGACGTCAACTTACCTTAGTCGCCTTTTACGACACCTCGGTAAGAAATGCGGGTGGTCTATTCTATGCAGCCGGATACCACACGGCACATACCTTAGTCGCCTCTTACGACACCTGGGTAAGAAAGGAGGGTGGTCTATTCTATGCAGCCAGATACCACACGGCGTTTGAAGATCATCACAAAACAAAGCAATTTTTCTTTCATATCCAAGCTATAGTTAAAAGTAATGTTATCGAGCAGTATTTTAATATGAAAAATAATTATTGAATTTTACAGACGGCAAACAATCTTAAACAATTTTCAATATTCTAATCAAACAATGCTTATTACCTCCCATTTAAAGGTGTTTGCTTTCAAATTAGTTATTTAAATAAAATTCTTCGTTATCATGTTATTTAGAAGAGGAAAAAAGCCTTGGATTTTGTTATGGCCAAAGGTTTTTGTCATATATTTTTGTTATAAGACATATCATAGTTTATAAATAATATTTTTAAATTTTTATTTATAAGTATAATTATAAAAAAGCTATCAATAATCAATAGCTGATAATACATATTTTTATGTATTGTCAGCTATTGATAATTGATAGCTTTTTTATAATTTAAATAGCTACGATACTTTAAGAGAAATACTGTTAATGTAATTGCAATAATTTTTATTAATGTGTAAATGTGTTTAAATTTAATTGTATAACAATTTTATAGTGGTTTGCTAACTTCGCAATGTTTTTATTGCAACTCTTTACACGCTCACAAATTTGTTGCAAATTATACGGTGTTGAAAAAATTCTAAGGAAACGCTTTACCTCCGCTAACGACAAAGTTTAAAGCTTAATCCGTCTCTCAGCTTCCAGCGAGTTACGAGGTTGAATGACAGTATGACTACAAATCAGGTTAACTTAAGCGTAACTTACTTAAAAGCCGTTTGTTACTTTGTGGTCCTTAAATTAACTAAAAAAACATATATTTCAGGAATACATATAACTGGGTAAGGCAACGAACAACGTGTTGCGTTACATAGCTAATGAACAATAGCTTATATTTTGTTGCTTAATGTAACAAATACAACTAAAGTACCATAAGTATCTAGTATGATTAAATAGAAAATAAAATAGGATTTTAAATATGTTAATGGCTTTATTTGGTTCCATGAAATATACAGAAGATTAGACAAAATATAATATATTAATAACTTTGAGAAAATAAAAAACTTAACGCATTAAATTTTCAAGACTTTCTATTAAATTCAAATTATCTGATAACGTAGGTAAATAGAGCTTATCAAAATATTGTAGCTAAACCATATGCCAGAGTTTTTGGCTAGCCTTCGTGGCCGCTTGACAGATGTTAACCGCCGGGCCAAAGTAATTAACACGGTTCTTTTCGACTCCTGACGAAAACTTTATTAATACTGAGCGGCTTAGAAATTCAGAGAAACAAAATTTTTGTAATAAAGTCGCTTTTTAGAATAACTATTAGGCATTTTATTCATTTAGCATACAAACAAATTTAGTCAAAAAACTTTTAAAAAAGCTTTTTACAAAATTTCACGTCCCTACTGTTAACCTTTGAAGAGTTTTGAAGGGTTGCCAATCCTGGCAACAGCATCAGGTCATGCCTATCATAAAAATGCATTGTCATCGAGACTGACACCGTATATAAAATTTCATCTCAATCGGACACGAGGAAGTGAGTCAAATTTAACTTGCAAGATTCCACCTTTACAGCTTTTAAAAAAGAGAAAATATTTGGCTATTTATTTTCAAAGCTATTTTAATCTTTATAAAGATCATATATAACTTTATTTGGGAAATGGTTATAAAGTTTAATCATATGACTTTATTTGGTAGTTTTTAAGTTCGCCAGAAGCTCGTGAAGAGTCCTTAGGAATAGGAATATAATAGGAATCTATCAATACAATTATCATACATGGGTTCAAGTCCAGACCCGTCTGACTGCCAGAACTGTGTGGAGTTAATGTCAAAATCTAACACGGATTATTATACAATTACTTTACATTTAAATTAATGTAAAATAATATTAAAACAGTCACGATAATGAGTAACAACATCCACAATTTCATTGTAACAAACGTTTCAGATATCATGCACAGAGGTGTCAAAATGTAAGCAAATGTGTTTATGCAAATTAGCTCCATTAACATTACTCTTGCGAGGTCGGGTCGATACGTGTTTGTTGTATGAATACTACGCAAAAGTAAGATTTAATTTATATTAGGAGAGTAAGCGGATTAAAATGTAACATAATATAAAATAATTTGTAAATCTCGTACAGTTTAGCCGTAATTTAGATTATTGATAGGCTAGGAACCAAGAAGTTAATTAATCAAGTTATCTATAGAATTAGGCGTTACTTTGCGGAGATCCATAATAGAAAAGTAATAATAAAATTATTTTGCTATATTCCGCGATACAGTAAATAGAGAATATATATAGTGTTTAATGTATTGTGGACTATCCGTATTTTCGTACCCGATACGTGCAAGATTTGTAAAAACACATGCACAAACCTCCACCACTTCCACCACAATACACAAGCACGATAGTGAACGTTACACACGTTCACTATCACAAACTCAACAATCGTTTCGTCCCGCAACCGAATTATCATCAGGAGATAGAGTCCATGACAAAATCGCAAAGCAAAAGCTTTGCACGTATCGGGTATGAAAATACGGATAATCCACTATACACTAAACACTATATATATTCTCTATTTACTGTATCGCGGATACTATACTGTAGCAAAATAATTTTATTATTACTTTACTAATACTAATACTAATACTAATATTAATAATATATGAAGCTGAAGCTTGATTGTTTGAACGTGCTAATCTCAGGAACTACTGGACTGATTTGAGTGTAAGATAGTCCATTTATCGAGAAAGGCTATTATACCATCATGCTAATATGAATAGGTGAGGAGTAGCAATAAAAAATATTGCGAAAACGGCAATATTTAAAGCTTCCTTGCATGCACTAAGTTTACGGTGCAAGTTATTAAAAAATCATGTATCACAAAACTGTTCCCCTCTAAAAGTTTGAAACAAAAGTCCGCGACAGCTTAAAAGCTATGTCTAGCTTTTAAGATTCACCCACTATAAGCATAATTAACATGTGTTATGGTTTACTCAAATAATAAGACTGCAGTCTACGCGTCTTTCCATGTAAGGTAAATATTTAATCAAATGCCAAATTATCTTATGTCAAGAATGTTACGACTAGTGCGAAGTTGGAATAATTCTAAAGCCACAAATATGCGTGCAATGTAGATTTGATACCTGGAGTGTCGCGGTCAGATACCGGCCTACTTCAGCGTTACAATGTCACGAATCTCAGTGGTATGCTAGCGTGAATTTGAGTGTGTAAGCTCGCAATCCCTGGCACTTAAATTAGAAGGGAAATGGTTAACATATTTTAATTATTTGGACAAACACAACAAAAAATACTTTATACGATACATTTATATAAGAGATTCGTGTCAAGTTGTAGCTGACACTGTAAAATGAAATAAACTTAACGTTCGGGTTAATGACCGTTTGCTTTGGCCCTGCCTTCAGCTTCGCTTGTCGCGGGATCGATTTCCGCCGAGGGCGAACATTTTCAATGAACAATTCGTAGGTTCTTCGAATCTGGGTGTATATTTGTATTTAAGTATGTATTTAAAATCATATATGTAACTTACTTTGGGGACGGACAGCCGTGTTAGCCCTTCATGTCCCATAAATGTATTTATTGATTACTATTAATTTTCCTGCGAGGAACAATAAACAGGACCATAATGGTCTAACGATTCAAGCGCATGATAGCAAAAGGATAGCTGATATAAACTTTGGACATGGATTTATGAGTTTTAATTTTTTTTTAATGCTTAATTTATATCTACACGTATACCGTTGATACAAAGCATTGAGCGGGTGCTCTTTTCAAAGTATGATATTTATAATTTGTCATCACTGTTTTGTACAGCGTCGAAGAGTAACTATGTCCAAGCATTCTTATCGTATAAGTAATCCTCAATAGTATAGTAGACTTTCTGTATTAGCCACTTTTTAATAGTTATTAACCTTTTTTTAAGAAACGTGGGATAAGAATTGGCTAAAGAATCGGACGACCTTCATGTGGCTAAAGACTTTTAAGAACGTGTTTAAATAGTAAATCCACATTCGAACGACGAGATGGGTGAATATTCCAATCATTCTTTATTCCAAAAAGAGTGTAGCCCTATGCCTTATTTCGATTAGGTTTTCATAAAGGCAATCATAAATTTGATTATTAATTTCAATTTACTTACGACAAAAAAACGTAACTTTACAACTCACTTTATGACTGTTGAAACTTAATATAATAATAGTAATTAAATTAAACTAACTGTGTTTTTTTTTCATATTTATATCAATAAATGTATTCTATATATAAATAAACCTCTTCTGGTGATGGATTTTTATTCCTAATAGATAATATTAAAAGGACAAACGCCTAAGTCTTGAAATAGCAAAAAATACCGCTTGGATAGGATACGGATTTTTACGATACGCTGAATTTACAATCGCCTACGAAAGCGCATTGTCTTGAACAATCCCCTGTTTGTTCTATTCAAATCCAATGCTAATACGTTCACAGAATCAAAGCAGACGGGAGGTTCTTAGTAAAAAAGCAAATTCAACTAAAGCAATAAAAACATCCTCGTTTTATTCAGCAATCCAGGCTACTTACATTACTTTGTTTTTGTATGTTTATTTAGTTTTTTGGGACTGATACATAAGGCAAAATTCAGTTTACTACACACATAACACTCGGAATCAAAATCTTTATTGTTAAATACTTATCAGCTTATTCACAAATGCCAAAAAACTGGGTTTTTTTTTCGTTTATCAATCGTTTTGCTCAGTAACCGAAGCATTCGGAAATAGGCTCCACGAAAAACACTTTACCATTTTGATTGTTGAGATTGTGGTAGTGAATGTGTGTAGTACAAGTAATGTAGTGCGGTGTTGGTTTATAATGCATGCGGTTTAGGAACTCTGTGGGCATAAGGTATGAACACGGGTTGTGCACTTTTGTTTGGGCATTACATAGATTTTCTCTGATCGCAGATTAGAGCAAAATAATATTGTCATTACTTTTGCGTATTTATTTTCAATTATGGAACCTTATTTACAAAATCATCCAAATTGTTTGCGTACTCTTTTGATAATTTATTTTATGATTATAAAAATTCTCGACACTTGCTTTACAAGGCCTATGTCAGAATTCCGTAGATCATTAAATATTCATATTATTAGCTAATTGTTATACCATATGAAGACGATTATGACTAAAAACTTTGCTTTCCAACGCTTAAAATGGTGTGTCTGAAAAAATGGTAACTTAATTCCTGCTAAATGCTATAGCTACAAGCTACAATATTATATTTCTAACTTAAGTGCGCTTAATGAAATGGCTGCTTCGGGACAGATTATCTAAGCCTGCACTAAACCCGCGTCATTTACGCACTTACATGGCAGACAATGAGCTGCTATCGCAAAATCTGTTGCCCGCACCTGAATTAGTGTGACGTGCGGATTGCCTTTATGTCGTCATCACTGATGACGTTTCGCATTATAGCATAGAATGGCATAGCATTGTAACTTGAAAGGCTCTTTAATCCATACAAATAAAATGACTAATATTCTGTTATTTACAGTTTTATAAAATTGACACCAATTAAAAGTCTTGATTATAATAAATTTACGTTAGCAAAATAAATAAGTGCTTAGATCAACTGCGTTATTCCAATATGAATTGGCAGATTACACAAAATTTCTTCAGAGGTATAATACCGGTTGCATTACTACGTTTATTTTCAACGAAAATCACATGATGAATTGTAAATCAGATTGTATAAACACTTATGAGTTTGACACCTGCCGGATTTTGAACAATACAGTTATTATACAAGAGTAGGGAATGTACAATCCGCCGTGTAGTATCCGGCGGAATAGAATAGACCACCCTCATTTCTTACCGACGTTTCGTAAAAGGCAACTAAGGTAAGTTTACCCGCCGTGTGGTATCCGGCTGAGTGGAATAAACCACCCTCATTTCTTACCGAAGTATAGAAGGCGACTAAGGTAAGTTGGCCCAACGTGTAGTATACGGTTGAATAGACCTCCGGTTGATCACCCTATTTTTTACCGAGGGGTTGTAAAATTCGACTAAGGAAGTTGACCGGCCGCCTGTTAGGCAGGTAGCCAGTCGTAAAATACGTAGCCAAATCATGAGACAACATGTTTATAACATGTTGTGCCAACCCCACTTAGAGTGGCATAAGGGCTGGAGGATGATGAGTAGGGAATGTACAATAAACAGAAAACAAATGAGACTGCATCTATCGGTCTCTATGTTGTTTGATAAGACAAAGATACTTATCTTTGTATACGTTTCATCTTCCTTCTCATATTATTGTGACACACTTAATTGGCTGGCTTAATTACTACTCTATATTTTAAACACGTCAATCATATTTTGCTTTAAAATATATGTCATAAATACAAAGTAAAGCAATGAATAAAAAGCTTACAACCTCGTTTGCTGAGCGGATAAGTTTACACTTACCTAATTAAAAGATTACACATGAATGGATAATTAACATCGGATTTGTGCTCGCTTCCCCCCCAACGTACGTATCCCCTACATAAGTCCGGAGAAAAGGCAATTTTATTACGCGCGTACTTAAAATATGTTCACGAAATATTTTGTCTGCCACGACGAAGCCAATCCCCAGTAATACCGCCCTAATAATGTGCATAAATTTTGTCCAACATAAACTCGGATTATGAGAAGTACCAAAAAAATGGAAACTAATTTAATATACAAAGTAAGAATGAAATAGAAATGTTTATTTTCATCATGCCCATCAAAATCATGTCAAATCTATCCATATTATGGTATATTAAATGAACTTGAACCTAATCGAGTTTAATCGCTAGTTTAACTATCCGACTTGGCCATCTAGATCTTTAATTATTTCAAAATTTATCCAATATATAAGAATACTACTTTATTGTTTTTGGGAATAAAAAGTTGTCTACTTAGTAATTAGTAGTCGATTTTCCCTCTTTCTTTTTTTATGATAACAGCTAAAATATTTATTTTAATCATATGACGTAAAGGATCGTATTGTTAAGTGCGTATTAAAGTATAAAAATATAAAGCTTGATACTGTGCCCAAACAAACGAGTATGTGACCATGTGACTTACCACTATAACTATCTTATCACAATATATCTCAAACGGACGGAACAGGCGGCGTGACTTTTTTCAAAATATGTACACAAAACCCCGACAAATTACCAGGATATATAGTATTTTTGTCAATGTAGTTTTTATCGTAAAAGACAGATAGACGCGGTAGGGGACTTAGTTTTTTAATAAGTCAAGATGAAGATTACTCACAATACTCTCAATGAACTATGAAGAATACTCACAAAACTCAGAATACTGACCACCGAAAATGTTCATGCATCGACTAAGGTCGATGAACACTGTCAATATGAATAACTAAAGGATTTATTAGAAAAAGAGCAATTTAACTAGCGCTATGTTAAGATTTGAGACTAAAACTTCTATTCAGCGATAGCATAGCCTATCCGTCGCCTATCGCTATTCCAATTTCACGATACATTCTCGAAGTTTCTACTAATCTATTTTCTAATTTCATGCCGGTAACAACTTTGGGGTTTATAAGTATTTAAATTAAATAGTTTTAATGGTAGTCAATATTCCCGATAAATAGACCAGTATTAATTTTCAACTATTAGTTAAACACTATATTCCGAAGTTTGCAGTAGTACTTTCAAATGTTATTAATTCATTCAAGATTCTGAGTATTGAAGTACAGACGAGGCGCGGAGGCTCAAAGCTGCTAACTCGATAACAAGACACAACAGCAGCTCTCCTAATTGCAATTTGTTGCAGGTACTACAAACAACTCCGTTTCACTCGACGCTCACGTATTTTAAATTAATTTGCGAATTTCGACAAGCAATTAGATCCTGCGCTAAATGTTTGCTTTGAAATTGCGCACGAATATATTGGTATATGTTATTATAATTAACAGTATTATCTGTGTGGCTTAATAAATTAGTAAAATAGTTTATACAGTATAAATTTAAATTTAAAAAAATACTAATTCTTCTAATATCTTTATACTTGAATTAAAATAATTAAACAGTTACAGGCCATAGTAGGAAAGATAGTAAATAAAAAGTAATAATAATAATGATTAACAATTTCTTCATTTGTACGCCAAATCTGTCTCCCGCTCCGATAAGATATGATTCCGATAATTCTCTGGCTCTGAATCCTATAAGCCCACGCGCCATATATTTCTACTCCTACTTTATTAATTCATAAACTACTAACAAAAGAAAATAATTTGAATTATTATTAGTAGAACGTATCAGCTATGTTAACTTTACTAATTGTAAGTTTAAGAAATATAGTATCATACATAACAAGACAAGTAAAATTGCTCATGAAACTATAGAATATGATTTTCTCTATTCACCCACCATAAATATAAGTCACAGTCTATATGTTTCAAGCCGGAGCGACAATAATTCCGTAAAGCTATATCAACTTGCCTATTATTTAGAGACTTCAATATAAACCTCACTTCTGCTGTACTGATGATGCCTTAATAGTCTTACCGATCAGAATTCAGAATTAAGTTAAATATTCATTCATAATTAAACGTATTTAATTAAATAGTTATAACTATTTCGTTAACCCGATAGCAGCATTTTGTCCGCGTCTTCTATCGTCGACTTGCTAACAAACTTTTACATTAGAGATGTAAGCAAGCGTCAATCGGTTGAAGAAAACATTTATTTTACAGGATTCCCTTGAAATCACCTAAATAAAATACATATTTCGGGATCTGTAGCAAAATTCTGTATCAAATCAAACAATCCAAGCATTTAAAGGATGTCCATTTATAGCTTTATAAAATATTGATAAGCGTTATTTGAGATATTGTTGTAAAAAGGGATTGACTTATTTACTAACTGAGCAGGACTACTGAACTGAGCTACGTAAGAACTTTAAACCCTAAAGCGCTGTCTTGAACTAAAGCAAAAAGTAATGGACTTTTAAAAACAAGAAGCTTAAAGTTGAAGCAAGTTAAGTAGAAAGTTAGCGGTGTAAGTTTTTACTTATGATCTTTTTTGGTTAACTTGCGAAATACTATTTAAGTTTACATGGTTTCATAATGTTTTTACTAATGACCTTTTTTATATTCACTGTGATTGCGCTTGGAAAAATATTAATAGTATTCCGTCGCTAACCCACTGCTGAACAAAAGTCTCTTCTTTTGGACAGAATGATTGGAACTAAGACCGACCAAGCTGCTCCTGATTGGTGATATAATTTGATAGAAAACCATTGATGCTTACCAGGGCTTTGAACCAGGTTAAGAGTCACACGGTCACACAATTCGGCTATCACGGCAATAAATGGTTAACAGTTTAAATGAATCAAGTTACTTGGGTATTACTATCAAGGGAAAGTGGTACTGGTAAAGAAAGAAAAAATATTGCTTATATTTTTTCTTTCTTTACTTTGATCTAAAAATTAAGTAAGAGATGAAGATTGTTTTGGTTCTTTACTTTTGAAAGATATACTTCTATTATATTTCACATTTTGTTAGTATATGAAGGAGTGATGGTAGGAAATTACTAATAGGAAAGATTTAATGAAGCTTATATCTGCTAAGTGTACGGTAGTAATTAAAGTCATGAAATTCATTACCAGTATACAAAATTAAAAGTAAATAAACAAACACTACACTCTGAAATTTGCCAATCTCTAGATGTGTTCAGCGATAAATTTATTAAATTTAAAAAAATAATTCTTAATCTGCAGTTGTTGGAGCCGTAGTTTTACATTTAGATTAAGTAGTTCATTGTTGTCTTTATATATAATGATGTGCATGCTGTAACAACTTAAGGCAATGCATTTAATGCCTTTTGTGGTAAGCTTACTTTAATTTAATGTTTTAATGTAATTGCCACTGGTTGTTCCTAAATAAATAAATAAATAAATTGTATAAAGGTTATCTGAAAACGTATAATACAATATATATTGAAAGATATTAAATATATAACATTAATGGATATATAAAATTATTAAACTTATTTTTATCGGGTTGAATTTTATTTATTTCATATTTAGTATTATTTAATCAAAATTATATTAATAAGGTCCTCTAAGACCGCTTTTTTTTTATGAAACATATTTCTTATTGTATAGCCATATACGAAGTTGGTAAGTTTGTAGTGTTTATGTGCTATTATTATAAATATTCCACTTAAGGAAGTATTACATTCACGATTTGAAACTCATCACTGGAAATTTTAATTACTGTGCAGCCAAATAACCTTTGATAAAACTTGACAAAACTGCCAGAATTATAATTTCTTCGTTACAAAATAAACAAATTAAAATTCATGTTCAAAGGCAACTTCATTAGAAAAGTTTGTTTCTGTCAAAGCCTTAGCCGGACGCTATTATTAAAGTTTTGTTAAAGAAATGGAAAGAATTATGTTAATTAGTCTATGCTGTACACAATGATTTTTACTTTCACTCAAAAAATTCTAAAACGCTTAAGAAATTTCTTGATTTCGCTCGGTCCAGCCATTTCGGTATAAATGACATGATTTATAGAAGCAGGCGTTACTTTATGGAATTCCATAGTACAGAAGCTATAATATAATTTTTTCGCCCCGACACCGAAGCATCGCCTGGCTCCACGACAAAACACTTATGCATTACCATCGTAGAGATTGTAGTGGTGACTGTGTGTATTGCTTTTGTGAATTTTTGCTGGTGGCATTTTGGGATACGTGTCCTGCATATATGTGAATGTTGTCTGCTTCATACACTTAGAATTACATACGTTCTCTTAACGAACGCGGATTGTAGCAAAATAATTCTATTATAACTTCTGACATACAGACAAACGTAACTTAAGTTTCTGTTACATGTTAATTTCATTATCTATTGAACGTCTTTGACAATAACATTGGGTTCCATTGTTCCATAGAAATATTTATTAACGTGTTTTAACTTAAACTAAAACTTTAATAGAATTCAAAATAATTTTGATATGAATTGATAGTAGCATTTTAAAATCAATGCAACAATTGACTGAGAGCGAAATGGAGTTAATATTTTATAAATGGTAAATTTTGTTACTCTCTCGGATCATGAACCAGTTTATTTTGTCGACTGCAGGAGATGAGGGCCATTATTTAGCAAAAGTTCATTAATGAAAGTATAATATTTAAGATGGTATTTAGTATTTTGTCATCACGTTTATTTTTTTTACTACATAATTTTGTACGTCATTTAATTCAGTAAAAGATCGCGTTACTAAACAGTCTAGTATTCGAATGTATACTTATTTCTTTATAACTTATTTCTTTCTTTACGTCATTACATCGTGTTTATTACTTTTTGGCCTAATAGCGTCGCTCCGCGTTATTTTATTGTATACGTGTATAAAAAGCAGAAAGTCGTCATTAATTGTAATTCATTTTCTATGAGAAAATGTAGTGCCGTACAGCAAACATTTCAAAACCTATACTCGCCGTGCAAAGTGGTAAACAAGCAGAAAAGATTACGGATTAATAGTTAAGATTACGAACTTAGTTCTGTAAATTGATTAATCAGAACTTTTTGCAGATTAAAAAAATCTGAGTTCTTTTAAGGCACTCTAAATTTTAGTTTGTTTACATTTTCATATTGATGGTTCGTGTGACTTGAAAAGGTATTGAGGATCTTGTGTACATTTAATTGTTATTCATTTGACAATCCTAAAATTAAATAAAAGAAACTAATTTCTTTCGATTAGTAGCTATTAGCTGAACTATCGAGATAAAAATCTAAATCTAAGTAGTCCTAAAACACCACGGTCATTTAGATTTATTTTCGCTTTGTTAGTGAAATCTACTTACCTTTATGGCAGGTTTTCTGAGCGAGAAAGCAATGTAATTTACTTAGTCACCTGAACTGAGCAGTTTTACGCACCCGGTGCACTGATGGCTGTAATCAAAGAAAACACACTAATTAAGTTTGCGCCCCGAATATTTTCTCTGCCGGCACTGAAGCCTCGACACCTTTAATGACTGTATTTTAAGCCGCTGTTCCATTGGAAGCCTAAACTAAAAATTATTAAAATGAGTATAAGAGAAGCTCTTGTTCATTTATATCTATAATATTTTAGAGCAAACAGTAAAATTTCACATAATTATTTTCTTATTACCAAATACATGAACATGCAGAAAACTTTACCAAATGTACTTCATTTGATATTAGGCCCACTTTTATAATAAGACGATAACCTTTAATACGCGTAAAAGATATAATAAGAAAAAGTAGGTATAAAACTAGACATTGCATCCATTTACCGCCATTAGAATATTGATTCAACTGTTATAATCTTCAATCAAGCTTTGAATACTGAAGTCATATCAATATTTATAAACAAAAATAGTATAATAGATGTTCTCTCCAGAACCTTCATCACATCTTTTTCACGTCATCTAATTTTATGTAGTATTTTATGTGGATATCTCCCCACCTAGACAGGACAGACCCACTAGGGTTTCAATCTGTAATTATAAAAACTAATATACATCATTCGTGTCCTAAAAAGTACAAGTATAAATTGCAACTTCGCTCATCGATCGCCTTTAGAACTCACCGTGCAATGTCCTATATCGAAATGCGGGCGTTTCCTTCCAGTCTATGCGAGGTGTTTGCTCTCAAATCAGTCGTTTAAATAAAACTGTTTCGTTTTTTCCTATCTCTGAAAAATTCAATTCTCGACTGCTTGGGAAATACGTTTAGTGACGTTTATTTTTCTGATTGTTCAGATGACGCACACTTTCCTTTTATGAGAAACACAAATTTAAGGTACTCTTGCTGTAACAATGGAATCTTCGTCGCAATCTTTTTCACTTTTATTTTATTTTTCTGACTTTCTTAAATAAAAAAAGCCCTAATTATTATAATTGACCGGCTCGTTGGGGCAGTGGGTAATGAATCTGCCTTCAGATCCACGGGTCGCAAGTTCGATTTCCGCAGAGGGCCAGCATTTTCTGTAAATAATTTGTTCTTCGAGCCTGGGTATATATTTGTATTTAAGTATGTATTTAAAATTTTACGTGTAGTATATCTACCAGTTGTCCGTCACCCATAACACAAGTATTAAGTTACTTTGGGAATGGACGACCGTGTGTGTAAGTGTCCCTTATATAGACATATCCCTTCTTTATACGTATTAACTTTTAACTTTACTAGTATATTTTTCCAGTAAATTGAATTAAAAATTGACGTATACCAGTCGTTAAAATTAACATGAACAAAGTGTATAGCGAGCCTGTGTGCATATGATGTTGTCATAGAACCAAAGAGCACGATATGAAAGAGTAACGTAAAGCAAACCTTTTTGAAATATTTTTTTTAACATGTCCATGAATGAAAAGCCTTCCTAGTGAAATTCCATACATCTTTGTACCATAATACTTACCACTCCTGTAAGCTTAATGCTATTTGAATTTCATTTGATTCTTTTTTGGTTCTTAGCACAGCACATGTTAACGTACGTACTGTACTGAGTGATTCAGGTTTCTAACTAAAAACTGCATGCATCTTAACTATATATCCTGTTATATAAGTATTAAAAAAACTATACAAAATCGTATCGTGCTGTTAAAATGAGCGCAAGAAAATAATAAAATCAAGGTAATTAGAAAATATAATTAAATCTAAAATGTTTAAATGATTTCAAAACACGTGATTCAGGTTTCTAACTAAAAAACTGCATGCATCTAAACTTTATAACCTGTTAAGTACTAAAAAAACTATACAAAATCGTATCGTGCTGTTAAAATGAGCGCGAGAAAATAATAAAATCAAGGTAGGTAATTAGAAAATATGCTTAAATCTAAAATGTTTAAATGATTTCAAAAGACTTCGAGTATAAAAAAATAAATTTTTTTAAATTGTAGCGTTCGAAATAACGTTAAATATTCCCTTCATTATGATACAATCAAAGTAAATTGGATAAAATAAAAAAAGTTGAATGTTCAATTGGCCGGATGAGCAAAGGAAATGGAACCGCCGATGTTCTTTTAAATTTCATTGCTTCAACTTTTAAATCCCTGAAGTTACTTTCAATTTATTAAGAGTATAAATAGAATATTCTTTGTAACTTTTCACTTCTTACATTGAAATAAGAGTTGAAGATTGAGTAATAATAAAAATTAAAAAATCAAAATTTATAAATAGTGGAATATTTTAAAAAACATTTAACTGTTTGGTTTTATTTTATTATATAAAACATTTTAAGCTGTGATAGCTCAGCGGTGAGATCGTGTGACTCTTTCCAGGGGTCACAGGTTAAAACCCCAGGCAGGCACCAATGGGTTTGTCTATTTAAAATTGAAGCGTCTAATTTATTTAGGAATTGTATCGGCGAAGGAAAACATTGTGAGGAAACTTGCGTAACTCTAAAGATTTCTTGATATACGTCTAACCTACGAAACTGCATTGGAGCAAGTGGTAGGTCTTAGCTCAAACCCTTCTCTCCTAAAATACGGAGAGAGGATATCTTATGCCCAGCTGTGGGATAATCATATGTCGTTACTTTACTACTTTATAGAAAATTTTGCCTGCCAATATTTCGCCTGTCTGTTACTGTTTGGGTAATCTATATATGAAAGTGGACCTTGAGGTTTGTATATGATATTCTATTTTTTGTTTTTCCATTCCACTTAGACTTAAGAAAAAGTCAAGTTAAAACTTTGACGAATTTGTCGCTGATGATAGAAAACAATGTACGTATATCTAGATTAAGACTTTTATAGACGAACGCCTTCTGGCCTAAATACCAAAGTCGCAAAATATTTTTAAAAAGCCCCAACTTCGCCAACCTATACTAGTAATGTCTGGTCTCATCATAAATGGACATCTACTTTCCAAAATTTATATCACGTATTGGTGAGAAAACGCCCGGATAGTTACCTACTAGTCTCAGCAACCACTGTCAAAACTAATAAGTTTAATATCGCATACAATTCTTCTTTAGCTGTTGCTAGTAACAGGCCACTTATCGAACATTTTATTAAAAAACGTAAAAGTGATGAAATCCTGTACAACGGGAAAGCGGAATTCGCAAGAATGTTACTCATGTAGAATTTGGCCCATTGCATGTATAAAAGATGACCTGACAACTGCTGCTATTGTTCACAAGAAGTATTCAATTTCATTTGTTGATCTTAATTTTTTATAAGTTTCACTAGTGGCCCGACTATGTGTTGCTGTGGCTGTGTCTCGTTTCGAGCTCTCCTCGAAATAAAACTGTCAATGACGGTTTAAAAAATATTAAGATCGCCATCAAACTTTACAGGATTATCCTCTGGGTTTTTGTTAAATTGGTCCTGCCTAATTTGGTGTTTATAAGGGACATACAGACAAACATTCATTTTTTATATATTTGTCTAGTATTCATATATACAAATATATAAAATTCATATATTATATAGATCACACGGTACTGATAATAAAGTTACACACAAATCTTTAAAAGCAATAAAATGCAGTCGTTTTATAGTATTATTTATCGGCCTTTCAACATAAAAGATAACGAAAATTACATAACCAGGGCCGTATTGAAAATCTTGTTATGATTATTGCAAACAAGTGGCAAAAGTAAAAGTGGTGTCATTTCATAGTAGACCAGTTTATCAAATCTCAATTCGTTCCATGTTTTTACCGCATGAACTTAATATTGCAATAAACAACAGAAGTAGTAATCCTACTAAAGCACGAAAATAATACTAAACGAGGTCCGTAGCAAATCTACCTACACATGTAGATAAATCCCTACAATCGCTGTGGCTTTGTGAATTGCACTTCGGCGGTACACCTTGTGCCTTGTATTAGATTCGCTTTTACGAAATTACTATAAGAAATGATGTAGTTTCAGTACAATGTTTTTTTTTTTGTTAGATATCTAAAATGTGCTCACGTTAATCAATCTAATATTTTTTCAAACCTTATATTGCGTCTAAAAATGGAACAATCGAAAAGGTAAAATGTAAAGGAAATGGAGACATACAATACTAACAATACTAATCGATAAACCTAATAGAGTTCGGGTCAAGGTAATAAATAATTTAAAAATTGTTTCAATTAAGTAATTATAAATAATTCTATGGTAAAAACAATAGTACATAAATCTGCAACTTAAGTGACCAAAATGCGTTAATTTTTTACAACAGCCTAGCCACCACTTTACGCTTCAAAAAACGTTTTGTTGATCGATTCTGGTCAATTTCGCGAACACCTGAAAATCTTCTCAAATCATTTCCAAATATCATTGTGATTATTTAACTTATGATTATAGTATAAACGACGACTCTAGTACTTGTAGACACAGCAGTAGCGTATATTTGCACATCGTATGGTCGATCTCAAACATAATTATAGATGCGTATTCCTTAATTCATACTATTTGCTTTAAGATTTTAAGCAACAAAATAAGCGCCAGTAATATGTTTAAAAAATGGGGTGATCATTTAGTCGTACGAAGAACTTCCTACTGTGATTACAGCTATTATTAACTACCTAATTGAGATATTAAAGTCACGTACTCCATTTGGCAAAGACATAAAGCTTCCTAACGTCGGTGGAACTGTCCAACTCCGACCATTCGAGCCACACAAACTTTTCTAGTAGATGTGTAACCTATTACTTCTCTACTAGCAAAGAATTGTACCTTTTTCTTCTATAGTATTTCGTGTAAAAAAGGTGTTTTTGTACAATTCAGATACAAGAAAATCAAAAAATAAAAATAAATGTTTTCTAATTTATAGAATTAGGCGTTACTTTGCGGAGATCCATAATACAAAAGTAATAATAAAATTATTTTGCTATAATCCGCGATACAGTAAATAGAAAATATATATAGTGCTAAATGTATAGTGGACTATCCGTTTTTTCATACCCGTTAGACCCAGGATTCGTAAAAACACATGCACAAACCTCCACCTCTGCCACCACAATACACAAGCACTACACACGTTCACTAACACAAACTCAACAATCGTTTCGCCCCGCAACCGAAGCATCATCAGGAGATAGACTCCACAACAAAATCGCAAAGCGCATGCTTAACGATTGTTGAGTTTGTGTTAGTGAACGTGTGTAGTGCTTGTGTATTGTGGTGACAGTGGTGGAGGTTTGTGCATGTGTTTTTAAGAATCCTGCATGTAACGGGTATGAAAAAACGGATAGTCCACTATACATTTAGCACTATATATATTTTCTATTTACTGTATCGGGGATTATAGCAAAATAATTTTATTATTACTTTTGTAGATGTTTTCTTTTTTACGTCACACTGTTCTATTTTAATCTTTTCTTTGGTCACTATCGTGAATTAACAAAGTGCTCTTATAAATAATTTATAGAATTAGGCGTTACTTTGCGGAGATCCATAATACAAAAGTAATAATAAAATTATTTTGTTATAATCGGATTATAGCAAAATAATTTTATTATTACTTTTGAAAGTGCTCTTATGGTGTTTACATATAGGAAATTTTATGTTTCTATGTGTTGTTATGTACTTTTAATCTTTATTTAAAGTTACGGTCTTGTCAAACCAAATAACCAAAAATAAAAAGGCTTATTAAAATGAACAGGTTTATCATTGCAATTGTCGTATACTCTAATAGAATTCAGTTGATACAAGAAGACAAATAACTTTCCACTTCTGAAAAAAGATGTATGTGCATTCTATTTTAATTTAATTTCGGCATAATAATGCACTTCTATAATCCAAGGATACACGTGTCTCAGAACTTTTGTGAGTTATATGGTTTCTATTTTTATAGGAGCGAAATATCCGCCGTAAAGCGTCGCTTGGCAGCCTGCAGTAGAAAAGAAATTGATACCTTAAAAATTAATTGCCTTGTGTATATAGAACACATTGTTATCTGTAAAACAAACAAATCTCAAACGCCCTTTAGCTATTCTGAGAAGCGACTTCATTAGAAAGTTTCTTTTTCTCAAAGCCGCGCGGTATTAATAAAGTTTTGTTAGGGAAGTAGAATCAGCTTAATTATCGCATTGCCGCGGCCACGTTTTCTCCCTCCATATGGTCAAGCTAAATGATTAACTTAAAATAGAAAACATTTTATTAAAATTGTTCATAAAACTTATATGACGTAAATTATATTATGGGTGGCGACTGTTGGGTACACAAAACTCACTATCCAAATAAATCTATTTATTTACAAGTAATTAATTATAATATTTCTTATACTATGTACTATGCTAAAATCTTAAATACTAACGGCGAGGTGACGCGAAGTTTCTTTCCCAGGCGTGGAACACTACACCTCCGGTGTCGAGTGAAGTCTGGGAAAGCGGCAATCGCTGAGTAGACGTAACACGTATAAAGTTAACTTTATCAGAATAATAATAAAAATAGCGATAATAGTTAACAATGAACTGAAAGACTTAAATGAAGAAACTAAAAGATATAACGTAACAGTTAACGTTTATGGCGAAGTTATATCCTTTTAAATACAATACTGATTGTTATAAAAAATTAACATATCTTACATTACAATTTTAGGTACGTGACATGAAAAATAACCCGTAAGGTTCGTTAAAAAAATTAACGTAGGTAAGGTATTTTTTTGACGCACTCATGATTGTACTGACACCAAAGAGCTCAATATCAAAGAGTAACGTAGCAAACATTTTTAAAATCTTTTTGTTTTCCCTTTTTGTACGTCCGTAGTAAAGGTATTTCTAGCATCCCAAACCATGTGAGATGTATCTTTATAAAGTGACACTGCTACAGCAAAGTGGTCCTTTGATATTAATTAGGTATCCACTTTTTTCGTGCATGTTAATTTGGTAGCGTAATACATAATTTACAAGGTTTCACAAATTAAAAGTTTTACTACGAAATTATTGTACATCTAAATTATGTTGGTAAATTACTGAGGGAAAATGAAAACTAGTTGCCGTAAGAACAGAAATGAAATTGATTTTAAAACTAAAAGTTAGAATTAGAAGGCAATAACATATTTCTGGAACCTGAACCCCTAATTTACTTTACAAATATTCCTCTTATAGATCAACTAGATACAATGGTGTTCACTGATTTAAACAGTATGTTGACATCATTCACTAGTTTATTAAAGTATTGTCCTGGATATAACTTTATATCGACTGCAAAGTAAAGGGAAATAATATAAAAAATAAGTACTAAAGTACCGTAGTGTTAATCTCAAACTTAAAAAACAAAAATTAAAAAATATGCCAAAGTCGCGGTGTGTAAGTTCATAAAGATGAAGGAATCGACTTTTATATTAGCTGCTTCTCGTATCCCAATCTATATTAAAAAAAAGCTTCGCTAAAGCTCTTTGGCACTTGAACTTAATTAATTACAGACATGTTATGATTGCATAAGCCAACGTTCGATACGATTATATTGATAAAAACGGTACACATTATAAATTGCGTTAGCAAAATGCTATCAATCTTGGAACTAATCTTGTCTAAATAATCATGATGAAGCAACAAAATAGCAATTTGCCCGACCATAAAAATAATTGAGTTCAAACTGAGTTCGGGCAATAAAAAGCGTGAAAGGAAGCCCAATAACCTTTAGCGGGGGGTAAACGTGGGAAACATGGCACCTGCTGAATAGTGAGGAATAGAGAGAAGGGTTATTAGACGCCGAACCGCCCGAGCCAATGTACGCTGAGCGCCATTTTGGGAGCTCCATTTTTATTTCCTACAATTTTTTGGTTATAATTATGAAACAGGGACAGAGCTATTTATACTAATGTTATAAATGCGAAAGCCTGTCTCTCTGTTATGCTTTCACGGGTCATTCACTGGAACAATATTGATAATATTTGATACAAGTGATATACCATTCTTATACCATTTGTACTCAATAATTATACAACGATATTTTTATTTTACACTTATTCAATAAATAAGTAGCAATTTTCTCAAAAGTCAACCCATTTATTCTTTCTCAACAACTTGTCACATTGACGGTGACAAAGTTTTTTTTTTATATTACTGACCTAACTATTTGAAGGAGGTTGTATTTGAAACATATTGTAACAATATACTTAAAAGACGCCATTCGCCCTGTTATTTTACATAATATCCCAAATGTTATTTTTCGTAACCAAATTTAGATATTAGGTTAGGATTTTTCAAGTAAGATTACTGAAATGTTTTTTTTTAAATGTTTATTTTACGTTTCCATACAACGTAAAATCTGTTATCCATTAAAAGAGAAATTTCGCTTGTATAATTGAGTTATATAATTTTTCTTAAAAATATACTAAAAAAATGTTTTTTGTGTCATCAAGTTACATTACAGTGACTTTTGTGGGAAATATTAATTATAATTTCCTAAATGTGCAATTCAGCCAATCCATAAATTAATATCATAAAAAGTTGGTTTCTCAAGTCTAGAAACAACATAATACTCAAGAATAGCACGATATCCAATGAAAATGAAGACTAGTGTTAAGGGCATCTTTACAACACACTAGGGAGCCGAGTAACCGTGAAATATGACCGTATTTTCTCCTCCCTTATGAGGAAATACGACAGTTTTGGCTCAACGGTGGTGAGAGTCTACTCAATGATTGCCTGGAGTTCATAAAAGTTCGTGTACTTTCAGTGACATTAATATTTAACAAAAATCATTTCTTAGAATTGTTTATAGTTTGAAGCGAAGTATATTATTCCTAAATTGTAACCATTCAATAAAAATAATTAAGGAATATAAATACAGCGAATCGTATACTAAAACTTTGCTTAGTGATGAGAAAATAAGATCAAGAATTATTTCAAATAGTTATTTCTCATTGGGATCAAAAATGGCTATTTCCCTCACTAAACCATACATACTTATACACATACATACTTATTGTTTAAAAGCCATATAATTTCTTTATATATTTTTCAATTACTGAATATCCACCGTGTGGTATTCGGCTAATGGATGATCACCCTTATTTCTTACCGAGGTAAAACGTAAAAAACGACTAAGGTAAGTTGACCCACTGTGTGGTATCCGACTGAGTAGAATGGACCACCCACATTTCTTACCGAGGTGTCATAAAAGGCGACTAAGGGAAGTTGACGTCAGGCAGGCGGCGGGTCGTAAAATACCTAGGCAAATCATATAACAACATTTTTTAAACATGTTGTGCCATCAGAGTGGGATAAGAGCAGGAAAATGACGATGACGATATTTAAATATGTCAATTAAGTAGTGGAGTTTCATGACGAATCCAAAAATTGACAAATGATAATTTCATTATTATTTGTTAGTATTAACATTCTCATTTAACATATATACACGTATAAACATTTGTTTATTACAACATTAATTCAGTGTATGATTATATGTGTGATATTTACACTCATTAAAAAAACAAAGTCTATATGAGTTCGGTTTTTCTCAAAATCTACTGAACAGATGTTTATACGGTTTTTACTAAAAAGTGAAATTGTTTCGGAATGTTTAAGTTAATTTTACATTACCGTTTAATGTAAATTATGGGTTAGAGATCGAACGGTTGTAAAAAAAACATTAGCTTAGAAGCACTATAACAGAACTAACTACCTTGCTATAATCCGTGCGGATTGTAGCAAGGTAGTTAGTTCTGTTATAGTGCTTGTAATATGGAATTCCGCAAAGTAACGCCTGCTTCTATAAAACATTAGCTTAGCTTTACTCGCGCGAGCCGCGTAAATTAATAGAGATACACTTAAGTAATGTACTAAAGAATTGTAGGTCTTTTAAAGTACTACAAAAAAATCTCGAAGATCATGATTCTATCTTTTATGGTTAACTCATAATAACTACAAAAGTAATAATAAAATTATTTTGCTATAATCCGCGCTACAGTAAATAGAAAATATATATAGTGCTAAATGTATAGTGGACTATCCGTTTTTTCATACGCGTTACATGCAGGATTCGTAAAAACACATGCACAAATCTCCACCACTGCCACCACAATACACAAGCACTACACATGTTCACGATCACAAACCCAACAATCGTTCCGCCCCGCAACCGAAGCATCATCAGGAGATAAACTCCACGACAAAATCGCAAAGCGATGCGATTTTGCGATTATATATTCTATTTACTGTATTGCGGATTATAGCACAATAATTTTATTATTACTTTTGTATTATAAATCTCCGCAAAGTAACGCCTAATTCTATAAATTATCATAAAAACTAATTTTATGTTCAAAATTTCAATTCGGGATAAATTTTGGAACACTGATTTCCTCGCGGGGAAGACGCCAGTACACCTAGTTAATATAAGCTTGGAAAGTTCTTAATCCCAAAATTCTAGATTTGGTTTTAAATGAATGGAGAACACCTTCGAACAAAGCAATTACCGGCAGACTGTCAGCTGCAATATCGGCTAGCGCTGTAGGCTGGATCATGATCTAATATTCATCATCGGTAGACATGCCAGTCTACATGGCGAGGCATAATGCGTAATTAGATACGGCAATTGTTCCCTGCCTCGTGCTTACCCGCCCTATGCATTACGCACGAATCTAAATTGAATGCGCAGTTAGTTGTATGGATTACATCTGGTTGGTGAAACACGGTTCAGTTTTTGGTCTGAGTATTTCCTTTATAAATTGGCATCAGGTTTCAGAATGAAAAAAAATTGGATCTATCAGGACTCATATTCGCTTATATATAACAAATGTTTAAGTTTTGAATCTAAAGGGATTTATAACGTCACATACCTTCATTTCTTTCCGATGTGTTGTAAAAGGCGGCTAAGGTAAATTGAGCCGCCGTGTGGTGTCCAGATGAGTAGAATAGACCACCCGATTTTTTTACCGAAGTGTCATACAAGGCGACTAAGGTAAGTTGAACCACCACGTGATATCCGGTGGAGCAGAATAGACCACCATCGTTTCTTACCGAGGTGTCATAATTGACGATTAAGGTAAGATGACGTCAGCCAAGCGGCAGATCATAAAATAACTAGCCAAAACATGTAACTACATGCTTAACATTTTGTACCTACATTATTTAGAGTGGGGCAGGAGAATGGTGAGTAATAATGATATACAAAAATATACTAAATTTCATTAATATTGTTACAGTGCATTAGATGAGCAACCGTTACGGACAGACAGACAGACATTCGCAAACCACTATGAATTGTAGGGTCAGAGTCTTTTTGAAGTTTAGCTAGTCCTCAATAATTGATCCATATTTGACAAATTACTGTCTCAAGTTTTTGATTACGCCTAACAAAAAATACCAAGACGGAAAAAGTAACCAAATTTAAAATATACTATTGTCTTAAATACGATGTGGGATTCCTAAGCTAGTATTGTACAAGCAGCAAACTGCCAGCAGAGCAATATCGGTTAGCACTGTAGGCTGGATCTAATATTAATCATCGATAGACATACCTGTCTACATGGCAAATTAAAGTGCGTAATTAAATACGATAATTGTTCTCTATCTCTTGCTTGCGTACACTCTATGTCTTTCATTATACACTAATTTAAATCTAATAAAGACCAAGTCATGACTAAAGACTAAATTATAAGAATAAAGACAACAGACATTGCCTTAATTTATAGTTTTAGAAAGGTTTTCTATTCTTGTGAGGATATTTTGAACATATAAACCAGTCCAGTGTATTAAATTGCATTTACGTTAAATAGGTTTTTATAGATTAACTTAATATCAGTTTAACGTTTTAAACACACTTTGAGAAAAATACTATATTTTAAAATATATTTGACTTTTTCTGTACGGAAAGATTTAATATCTTTACCTTATACATTACCTAAATTATTATCATTGGTCCACCATTAAAGTTCGCGCGGACGAGGTTGGGAAATTCTAGTATGTAAATAATTGTTAACGTTATAACTTTAAGTTAATGTATTTCTCTTGCAAGTATACAGAAACAGAGATAAATACAAAAAATATAAAAGTTATAAAAATATTATTATGCTATAATCCTCGAAATTATATTTTCATTACTTTTGTATTATGAACATCAGCAAAGTAACGTCTCATTCTATGAATTACTTTGAATTTCTGCCGCGGCTAGTTGCTTTTAACCTAAATTTTTCCTAAATTTATACAAGTGTCGCAAGAGAATCTTCCGTCCAAGTTAAGTAAATGAAGTGTAGTAGCCCTTATAATCAATGTATGAACAATTATCCGAATTCATAATTGAACACTATTCGGTACGCAGTTTCCCAAAAGAAAAGAGGTATGTATTAAATAGACTTTGACCGCCTGTACGAGCCAGCAGTCGACTTATCCATGTTCTTTCCTGCCTCATTCACCGATTCAAACAATTATGCCAAAAGAAACTCAAATAATATTATGTTTGATAAATTATACCAGTTTAAAATTATATTAAACAAAACTAAAATAAATTGAAACAGTAAACTATGGTACCTCTAATAAGCATCATGTTCTCTAATCGTTGGTCCGAAACAACTTTTAAAGAATGTCAAACCTTTTATCTTTTAAAGAAGCTATATCAAATCAAGTTTTCAATTTCAATATCAAACAAGTAGTACTTTTGATACAACAAAATGAAGTGGCCCATATCAGAATCGATTAGGCCATTGTATAAAAATTCAATAATATGTAAATGGGCCTTACTCGGTGTCTAAGCGGAAACTTTTGAACGGAAGTTCTTGACACGGTAAATTGACTGAGAAGCTTACAAGGCTTAATGTTGCTTTTGCAATTCAGTCTTCTTTGAATTTAACATTTTCAGCCGTGAGCTTCATAAAGTGAAAGCAATTGCTGTTTGCATAACCAAGATAACGTTTTTTCATGATGTTTCCTGCAATTTGACTTAGTTTACTGAAACTGCAAGTTGTTTGTAACTGAAAATTCAGTATCGTCGTTAATGTTCTTTTATTTTGCATTGTTTTTAAAACCTGTTAAAGACCAAAGTACCAGCTCATTACTGTCCCAATTCTGAATGAAGAACACCTTCCTTTATCAAGAGCAGGATATAGCATTTCCACGCTTCTGCCTGAATGCTGTTTATGTTCCTACTTCACTATGCATAAAATGCACATACATTTTAATAGAAAGCTTATTGACTTGTGTCTCTGGCTGAACTAGAGAGGACTTTGTAAGAATAGAATTACGTGCTATAACCATTATGCTGTCACGGCTTTTATGAACTTTAAAAAATAATTAATTTGTGATTCAGAAGTCAATAAAGTTTAAATTTTCATTTGAATTCCAGGTTCCATCTAATTTTATCTTAACTGCAGAATTGAATTTAACACCAAATCTTTCAGAAATTTTCTTCGCTTCTTGCATACAGTTTATTTAATGCAAACTGTTAATTTATATTCACATTTTAATGTAGGTATTGTTTTTTTTTGTACGAAAATATATTATCTAAAAGTTAAAATATATTTTAATTCACTAAATTTTTTTGATGAAAATATATTTTTCTAAGTTTATATATACTACTTGACTTTTTTTCCAATCAAAATAATCTTTATCCAAATAAGCCATTTCAGGCACTTTTGAATCATCAAGTATCAATATGATTAATGAAGCTACAAGTGGTTCGGAATGTTGCACTTACCAAGAAGAACCAGCAAGAAAGTCGGCGGTCAATCTTTTAAATATTTTCAATGATACATTATTTAACTGCTGTCTTGTATGAAGCTGAAAGGATTTTCAAATCCAGACATTCTTATCATCCGAATAATCTTAAATATTGTAATCGATTTAAAAATTATATATAACACCCGTACAGTGTCTAAAGCTAGTTCCCCATGCAGCGCTGAATATCCTCATCTCGTACGCTAGCGGCGTCGCAGCCGTCGTATTTTCTCATAGACGCCAACGAGATTGAACGAGAGAAAGGCGATCATAACTCACACTTAACCAGAGCCGGAGGTGTAATCTCGGCGCGGATACGCAATAATCCCAACCGTCCATTCTATCAACTAAGCCTTATACTTTTGCACCATTATTCTCTATTTCCCCTTATGGCCAGATATGACTGTAACTGAGATTTACAACAAGGTAACTAAGAAAATTGTATCTACGTCGATGAATTGTCTGTATTGTAATAAAACAAAAGTGTATGTTATATATATATATATATATTAATTTATAGTACATATCCATAATACAAAAGTTACTACTACTTTTAATTAATTAATTATTTAATCTATATAAATTTAATAATCATAATAAATTTGATAATCCAGATAAATTTGTCACGGATTAATGCAAAATAATTTTACTACTACTTTTGTAATTGTCTTTAATAACCCTTGTGTTAAAATAATATTGAAATTTACCTATTGTTCATTCTTTCCCCAACGGTGACAAATCATTTTCTTTTATGACCAGTACATATTAATATCCCCGATATTTAACTAAAGATGCACAGATAGCAGTATCACAGGGATATTATTATTAACCATACATAATCTAAATATCGTAACAAAACCTAGTCGAGCAATATCCGTCATCCTCCAAATACTCGGTCACTAGTAATAAAAAAAACTAAAATTAGTAATCGAGAAGTAAGGACCACAATATCGTACTGACAAATAAATAAATATTATTAATTTATGCATGAAGTAAATATAACCGAAAACCAGTTTTTGTCATATTCAATATATTCCGCGTTCGAACAATAACAATTCGAAACTAAACTCGCGTAAAATGAAAAGTAAAAGCCACTTACCTAATACTGGAGGCAACGACAATCTCATTGATGGCGACAAATCGAGAACGCCTTCCGGCTCCACCGCAGTCGTACAACCTGGTTCCGTGAACACCTATTTGTTGTGGCATGCCGCCAGACACCTGTCCGCTATGGGGACGTAAACCCACTAAGAAATTGGGAATTGAACAGTCATTCTAAAACCAGTACTCATTATGTGATGCTTTTTAGTAAGATATATTTATATAGATATTTCATTCCAGAAAATTCCATGGTCATATCTAAATTATGAACCGGCTTAAAAGTAACGTAGCACTTGCTGGAGTTTTGAGAAGCCTAGAGTTCACTTTGAGATATTCTTAAAAAATTCAGTGTAAACTCTAATAAAATATCGATTTTAATAAATATCTTAATTTAGTGATTTTGTAGTCGAAGTTGAGTTCGTGCGATTGGCGTAGGATAACTACCTGATTTATAGGAATAAAGTTACCCTTTTTCTAAACTTTGACAATTACATAAAGTGTCGGTCGTAGCTGGTATCATTGTCACTAAGATTAACATCATTGAAGTAACAGAATTTATAGTACGCGGCAATAAATAATGCACATCAGGGCTTAGAGAGAGAAATCAGCTTCATAGAGCATTGTCTCTGTCGCACAGACTGACGAACCCATGTGAATCGTCACATACTAACTGAGTAACAGTGACAGCGCTCTACAAAACCGAACTGGCTGGCTGTTTCGTTCTAAACATCGATGTGCATTTTTTAATGCCGGACAATGCGTACATTTATTTTTTGTTCCTGATAAGAGTAAACATTTTGATTCTTTCCGGGTTTTCTCGATGAAAAATAGCGAAATAGCGATATGTGATGGAATCGTTTTAGCCATTACAAGTAATATAGCTCGACTTCTTTTCTGTAGATTGACAATTCCATTCCATTAATAACTAGTCTTGCTCGGTCCGTGTATTGTCTACCGTTTTGTGTATATTATCGAAAATATATGGTAAAGCCAGGCTGCAATTGTTTGGGCAAAGACTATGGCGATATTAAGTTACGCGGTATTGTCACGGGTGACGAGCACAAATAGCTCAATTAAACAGGTCACCGTATCCCGAACATCGTTGCAAACAATAAATGGCCGAGTCATCTGTTCACGTGTCACGTCGCATTCTAAATTGGTTGCATGTCACGCTTTTTTGCAAGTTTGAATTAACCAATGCAATCAATCAAGCCCGTTTCGAAAGGATATTTATTGCAGCATTGCAGTGTATCCATTTATTTCGCGTAACACGAAACTGAAGCGTACGTTGTTATAACGCATCACGAAAAAAAAAAGATTTCATATGTTTCGACCCTTTGCCTATTTTGGATAATGCTAAATTAATTCAATAACTGAAAATTGTATACATACGTAGAAAAATTCACTACCCATGCAAATATAAAACAAACAATTATAAAAGTCTTGTTATCAATCGTTGAATGCAAAAGCAAGATAACGAAGGCAACTCTTGTGACGAATACTCTACTTTGAATATCTTAGTTTTTAAGGTAATCCGTCCTTAAATTTAGAATACCCTATAACCTGCTAAAAATAATAACACGACAAAAGTTAAGAAATTTATCAGGAAAATTTTAGCCTAACAGTCAATTTTTTAAAGTTTATCAGATCAAGTTCTGGTCGCAACCTCTACGAGTCTACATCTGTATCAAATTAAAAGTATTTTATAGCATGTTATAAAAAATCTGTGTCAAATTTCATTGAAATCTATCCTGCCGTTTCCGCTTGATTAAGTACAAAACATTCACATGCATAATACTAGTAACCGTAAAACTTTTAAAAGGCATAAACATATTAAAATATAGTTATGCAAGCTAGAAAAGTTTAAGCTTAGTTGTATTATTGAATATTTGAAGAGGCAATACGCTCTCGTTTCTATTCGCGGAACAACTAGCACGAGTACAGCTTTCGAGAAAGTTCGTTCGAAGCAATACTGCCGCCTGCTTAATTGGCTAGAGTTTTCGCTTAATATTTACAACTTTTAAACAAATGCAGTAGAATTGAATTCGGAAGACTGGAGTCGTATAGTGTGCTCACAATTTTAGCTACGTTTTCTTGTCGAACTTAAATTAAATACTGTTAAAAAAAAAAACAGTTTTCGCCATATATTTTAATATAAGGTCATTAAAATCAATGCAATGCACACGACTATATAAATTCTTTTGTTACAAGTGAAAAAGAATATAACCTAATTCATTCATGCGTAATATGTAAGTTCTGAAACTTATAAATCCTCAAATAATATACACTTACACTAATTAATACGTGAAAGCTAGTAAATAAGTGATATGTCTAGTTATTTTATATTATAAATTTTTCGTATAATAAATTTACACAATATAATCACCACTGTTCGTTTATTGTGAAATATGTGGTGAAAATAGCTGATGAAAGCTCAACATTTTTACTAACACAGCAATATATTTTGCAATGAAATATGACATCAACCTTTATAAACATATTCTCCGTTATTTATCGTGTTTTTTTTTTTGACGATACAAATATATGAAGTATGAATCGTGTCAACAGATTAAAGTAATCTAAGAAAATGAAAGTTTTACTATAATTACTATTATTTCGACAACTATTTCTATTAATAGCTCTTCTTTACTTAGAGAGAAGGATTTGAGCTTAGACCCAACACGCAGCTCTAATTTAGTTTGGTCGGATAAACACATCTCGGGAACTATTAAGCAACGTAACAAGTTAACGTATGCAAGTTTTTCACGATGTTTTACCTAACATTAAATCTAAATATCAAATAAAGCAGTATTCGAAAAGATCCTTTAAAGACGTCACGTATAAAAAAAAGATTTCGATGTTTGACTTAAATAATATTCATACATTTTTCTTACCTTTTATTTAGTCATACATTTTTCGTTAGTTGTGATTGTGATCTAGATCAAACTGAAGTACGTTTATTAAATAAAGACAAGTGGGCTATTAATAGATTTTAAGCTCTGATGTGAAATCCATTTTTCCAGGGTTATCTGGAAGATATTACAACAGTGTGTTAAGACCGCCCTTTACACATTAAAATGTTACTATTACTTATATTTTGATATTCTTATTCTTCAATTTAAACTACTAAAGCAACATACAAATTCTATTATTACCAAATTAGACATAATCCGCAAGTGATTAAGGAAGTTCATGAAAGTTGGCGTAATAAAAATAAAAATGTAATAAAAATATAAATTAATAAATATATACAAGACACACAAAATAAGTAATTTATTACTTGTGCCAGCCAGGTGACAGTCAAAAAAATATATACATACATATATATACATACATAGTTTTTAAAATAAATACATAAATCCAGAGTTGAAGAACTACCAGATTGTGTAAAAAAAATGTTGGCCCTGGGCGGGAATTATAGCCGCGATCTACGGATTTGCTGCCTCCTGTCAAATCTATACATATAAAATGAATGTTTGTCTCTATGTCCCATATCAAAAACACAAAAGTAAAAAAAAATGCTCCGATACCGAAAGCCATCGGTATTGTGATCGGCAATCGGCTTGAAAGACCCCCTACGAGATAGACTGACGGGAATCCGTTGGATTCAAGCGGCACAAGATCGTGTGTTGTGGAGATCTCATGGAGAGACTTATGTCCAGCAGTGGACGTCCATCGTTAACAAAGAAGAAGAAGTTGAGTTCTGTTTCGAGGGAAATTCAAAACTAGACTGAGCCACAACAACGCGTGGCCGGACAGCTAGTATATATTCTTCGTTGATGTTTAATTTAGCTTCATGTTTACGCGATTCTGACGACACGATGCTTGTATTTAAATATGCAGTATGTCACAGCGTGTGACACGTATATTTAGCTGATGGTACTCAAAATATTACAACGCTCGCGCGTTAGCATAATAAAACGAGCATCGCTGCGGGCGGCGCATTAAACTGCACTAACGAGGTGTGCAGGGAAATCAAATGTCGTACCATCATATTATACTCTACGGGTTCTACCTGGCTGTGTGAAATTTTAAGATTGTTAAATTAATATTCATAATTCAAATATTATGATTGAAACGAATATTTATTTATTCGGATCTCTAACAACATTTGCAACTTGACTGGCCCGTTGGCGCAGTGGGTAGTGACCCTGCCTTCAGCTCCGCGGGTCGCGGGCTCGATTCCCGCCAAGGGCCAACATTTTCTATAAACAATTTGTTGGTTCTTCGAGCCTGGGTGTATATTTGTATTTAAGTATTTATTTAAAATTATATATGTAGTAGATCTACCAGTTGTCCGTCACCCAAGTATTAAGTTACTTAAGTTACACAAGTATTAAGTTACTTTGGGGTCGGATGACCGTGTGTGTATATAAATATAATTTTTGAATTATTTATGGAGTACCAATTATAGAAAATCACATCATTCTTAGTTACAGTGTTAATATTATAAGTATTTACAATTAATAACTAATTAAAAGGTAAAAATAAACACAAGAGAATAATGAAAACATAAAAAACAAGAATAGGCCTCAAATATTACAACAAAATTAGAATTTTATTACATTTTTTCATGATGAAATCCCATCGCAGCCAATATCCATTTATAATATGTCCTCTATGCAGCTATTATATTACGCGAAATACATGATATTGGGGAATGCTGCCCCAGTTTCGTTAAAGAACGATCATGGAATACGAGGTGATTTTCGAGATATATTAATATTAAATCTACTTAACAATAGATTATCACCTATTTGCCAAAATAAAACCCTAAAACTATTTTCTTGAGTTGATGGCTCTTTCTGAAACGATACTAGAAATATCATTGGACATCAGGGAATAGCTATTGAGAACCTAATTCTAAATGAAATTGGAATTGAAATATAATTCCAGACTCCATCAGTTTACGAGTACTTTTATTGATATTCAGTTATTTTCAATTGATCGGATTGAAGACATTGAGTTTGGTATTTGGGGTACAGATGCTTCCGTCTGTGTCCCTTAATGTCGAAGCCTAAAAAAGTCTTTAAATATTAATCTAATATTATTCAAATTATAATTCAAGTCTTCATATATTATAAGTACTCAAAATTCAATGCGAATAAGAAAATTGTGTTAAATTTACAGTATTCTAATAATTAATAGCAATATCTTTGTAAATGTATCCTATATATACTATTGAAGTTCTATTTTTGTGCAGCAAGCGAAAAGTTAAAGGCGACTCATTTTAATTTAGTAAACCCTATGATTTTCTCCGAAAACCCATCCGTTATCCCGACCGTTTGTTAAGTTTCCGAATTATGTGGCGCCCTAGGGAGCTGTACTGAGAGTAGCACAAAACAAATTTCACTTTTTTACCTGCCCAAGCGCCTGGTATATAGTCCTCCTCGATCCAAGCAGCAATTTAGTTAAATTGTATTACTTTTTGTAATAGTAGAAGCAACAAAGCAAATTACTTATTTAAGAAACTTAAAATAATTTAAATGATTTATAGAAGCAGGCGTTACTTTGCGGAATTCCATATTACAAGCAATATAACAGAACTAACTACTTTGCTATAATCCGCACGGGTTAAGTGAATGCATGCATTACTTGCTCGTTAATTAAGTAACCATTGTTATTTTTTATTATCTCAAGTTGCTCTAACGTATTGAGTCGGAGTCCCTTATCACAAGTGTGGAGAATATCAAATGAATGGTCATTAGGCACTTTATGACCGCTTTCTAGCAAATGTTTTGCAAAATTAGAATTTTGTGGTTTATTATTCCTAAACGCAGCCATATGTTCCCGGAATCGAACCGCAAAACTTCGGCCAGTCTGACCTACATATGTACCGTTGCACTCAGGACAATCTATTTTATAAACCCCAGATTTTTTACCCTTATGTAATATATCTTTATTTTTACACAACAAACTACGAAGCGATTGGTTGGTTACGAGCAAGTAAATGTATCTAATTCCGTTTTGCTACATGTGTTCGGAGGGGAGGGTATTGGTGGGAGTTGAACTATTTAAGACTGCTTGTATGGGTAGCGCGGCGCATTACGATTTTTGTCGTGGAGCCTATCCTCCTGATGATGCTTCGGTTTTGGGGCGAAACGATCATCGAGATTGTGGTGGTGGGTGTGTGTGCTGCTTTTGTGTGCGTTGTTGCTGGTGAATTGCGCCTTGGGGTGCATGTGGTGGCTGGTCCTGCATGTATAAGGTGCGTAGATTTTGCCTGCTTTATACACATTGGCTTTGCATGCATTCACTTAACCCGTACGGATTATAGCAAAGTAGTTAGTTCTGTTATATTGCTTGTAAACTTAAAATAATATTGAGCACATATGAGTGTGGCATTTATAACTTTTAAATATGCATTATGTTCCGTGAATTAATTAATTTAATAATCACTGATACTCTATTAAAGCATATAGTGATTTATTAAACTATCAAATGATGACTAAAATTAAAATATATAATTGAAGGATTTTCCAACTCATATTTGAAAATAAATACCACTAGAGGAACATTAAAATCCAGTGATTCTCTATTAAAGAATATTGTGATTTATTAAACTATCAAATGATGATTAAAATTAAAATATATAATTTGAAGGATTTTCCAACTCATATTTGAAAATAAATACCACTAGAGGAACATTAAAAAAATTTCAATATTGTAACCTGATTTTATAACTATTTAATCAAATGGGTTACATCGCACTTAAACAAATTACCTTTATATTAGGATCGTAATTGCTATTTAAAATAAAAGGTCGAAAGCAATGTGTGAATTTTTAATTTTGATATTTTGACGTAAATATTATTCATAACCAGCGGTGACTGAACGGTGAAAAAGCGAGACACATACCGTGAGCTCAAACTTTGGACAGGCTCCTATAATTTTATTTATTTAATATCGTCACTAAATATCAGTGTACGCAATATATCACTAACGATAGTATTCTGTAAATATCACAACATAATCATATTTACGTGATAGACCCATGAATTAAACTGAAGTCACAATGTGGGTAGGAAATTGACTTGGCATGACATTATTTTCATGATCACTTTCAGCTTATTTCTAAAGAGATAATACAAGAGCTATATATAATATAACATCTATCAGATTCAAGATTATGGCTTTATCAATTTTTACCTATTTATTGAACAATTAATTTATGTAAATTTAAATTTCGTTTAACTTTCAAATCTGGGTATCACATAATAATGTCAACATATGATTTCACCGCACACGTCGTTAGTGTAAATTAATTCGCCGCCCGCAGTGGTGCTTTATTATTCTAACAGGCGTTATAATATTATTATTACATCACGCTTGATGACGTATTACATATTTCAATAAAGCATGGCAGCGTAAGATTCGTATAAACCTTATCATCTCTCACAGTGATAAAAGAACGATGCAGCTAAGGTGGGAATTCCCAATTTAGTAGCTAGTACCTATTCCCATACCTGAAGGTCAACCCTCCTGCTAACGAGATAAAGATGTGCCTCTATAATGATGTGAATATATATACAAGTCCAAAAAAATCATTTAGCCGTAAACTTCTTAACAAAGGTTATTATGCTATTGAAAATTACGTAAACGTAAACGAACTTGGTTTGCATTGCCACAGCTACTCGCAGAATAAATATTAAGTATATTTGAGCTCTATAATTAATTTCTGAAAAAAGTGAAGAACGAGTTTCTTGCTTGATCTTCTGAGTAAGATCACGTTTCTGAAACAGTGGTGCTTCGCTATATTTTAAGGATTCAAAAGTGCTTTACAAGCCAATTTGAATAAAGAATTTTTGATAATGTTTCCTACTGATTTCTTTATAATAGTTTTTATAGTACGCCACTTCATTTTACTGTTACTGCAGTTTGATATGTCTCCCAAAGCGATACTTAAATCACAAACGTTATTATATTTCTGGTTCATCACCCGAAATACTGCATATATCAAGAACACCGTTGCGATGTCAGGCTAACTTTAATTGCTGCAAATATTGAGCATCTAGAAAGAGTAACATACATAAGAAGCATAAGTATAAAAATAATAACCAAACCTTAAAGTTAAAGTTCATAATTCGTTTCGATTCGATTACACAAAATAATTCATAATTTATTTTTAAGTACGTTAAACGAAAGTAAATAATTAATTCGCAAAACTTGTTTGCTGGCGCTTGTGGATTCCATGACCCAATATTTACGCACTGATTCTACGATGAATATTTAAAATATTTCCAACAAAATATTTGCTCCTTTTCTATTAAATTCATATGTAGCGTATTATTAAAGTGAAAACTTTCACCCTTATCATAGAAAGTGAAGTCCTCGAGGAAAATCGTTTTGAGATCTATACAACGGCGTCGGATGTCTTTGACAGTCAGAACCCATCGCGATCTGAACGATTTACATATTACGTGACACTTTTCCAAAGCCCGTCATTGACTCCGACCAATAGACTGAGACATCGATGTAGATATTGTTTTTCACCATCCAAGAGCCTTGAGGGGTAAACAGTTTTTTCATCGCCAATAAAAATTCCGAAAGCGACTATGAATATTTTAGATATTTCATTGAATGATTCTTTTACGCTCTTTCGTTAGGAATGTAAGCAAACATTTTTATAAAAAATATTAAGAAAGAATTAACGCTGGATATTTATTTTATACTTTATATTTTAGTAATAATATATTATTAAGTAAAATATAAATCATTTCATATTTCTGTACACTAATTATAAAATTAGATCAACTAAATCTTATTATAACATATTGTACAAAATTGAACAAACATATTGTACTTGACGGCGTTATTAAATTACTTAACATAGAATGGTGTAACTACGTATGCTATCGCAAAACACCTTTGAAACTCGATTTCCTGTTCGCGTCACGATATATTATTATCTTCTTTGATGTTCCTTTCGATAGTAACCATACATTATCATGTTAGTTGCCTCGAAAATAGCATTAAATATTATAACGTGCAGTCCTCAGATATAATTATGAAGGTGCCTCAAAATACTTTTTACGTTTAATATTGATCACACCGCTTTTCGATTAAAGAAAACTTACGAAATTTCTACGGATAAGATCTGGAATAAATTTAATCGCCAACACTTAGTGCGCGGTGCTTTCTGCACAATATTTTCTACTATGAATTACAAGAACAGAATACTATGTATTATCTGTTCGTATTACCATTATAATTAAATAAATATTTGGGTCACTAACACACTCGGCTGTCCTTCCCCAAAGTAAGTAACATAATTTTTGTGTTACGGGTGACAGACAACTCGTAAATATATATATATTATTATTATATATTATATATTATAATATGTGGCAGGGTCACTACAAACTGCGTCAACGGGCCGGTCATCATTATACTGAACAGCTTTGTAGGTTTTAAAATTTAACAAATATTAAGGTTTAGAGAACTTTGCTAATAATAACAATATAATCATCCCCTTAAAAGCACAACATTACCTTTTTCGCAAAAAGTTTTAAATATTCAACAAAAAGTCCAGCCAATTAAATACGCGGCCGCATTGCGAGAGACTTTCCAAAAGTTCTGCTCGCACTCGGTGATCCTAGAATGAACGAAATCTGTTTCGTTCATTCTAGATTTATTTTTAAATATTTAAAAAATGTAAACATATATACACAAATATGTAAGTCATATCGTCTAAGAATTAAGTTATATTTAAAATAAATCGATCTCAGTTATCTTAAGGTAAACTTAACTTAAATTTGGTGAATTTTTCTGTAATTATAACACACGTACCACAACCATATTTATTGTATAATAACTTGATGATAATGATGATAACATGAAACGTATTTGTTATTCATTAATCAATTTCAGTACCATTTACATATATATATATATATTTATTTATTTATTTTCTTTTATATTTAAATTATGTACGCGTCCCTATTACATGCCGTGGTAACTTATAATTAAGACTGCGTTTAATGAAATAGTTTGTAGAGTATTTTAAAGTATTATTAAGGGAAGTCTTGTTGGTTATCCTAATAAATAAAAATAAAATAACATTCTTTCGTACTTTGTTGATCTCATTATAGGCTAGAAAAAGTTGACAAAAAAAAATTTCCGTTAACAAGGTAATATCGTAATAAATTGAAAAGGAACAAAAGAAAATCTAAGGTCGCTATTTATTTGCGTTTACAAACACTACATTATTGAACAAAAACCAAAACGATTCCGTTAAATTGTTCTTTGTATTAAGTAAGTCTATTATTTACCAGCCGTGCTCGAGCAGGTAGAAAGTTTTGTGAGCAAAAAAGGAAAATTTGTTTTGCGTTACCCCCCGTGGAACTCCCGCGGGTGCCACATAATTCGAAAGCTTAATAAACGGACGGGATAACGCATGAGTTTCCTGAGAAAACCATCGTGTTTTCATATTAATGCAATACATTTCTTTTTTTTTATATTATCTGATTTTTAATATAATATATTGTTAGCAATTTTAACATTTGTATAATAATTATAATAATAATATTGTATTGATATTAATTATTGTATTGAGTTAAGTGTATTTGGAAGTTTAAGTATTGGCATTAGCCTCAACTTGAGGGGATATTAAAAAAAAGATAGAGTAATTCATTTTGGCGGCATTCTGGTGTGGTGGTCTGGAAAAATAATTAATATAAAAGTAATTACGCGTAATAAAGTGTTTTAAGATTGGTTTTGATATATTATTGGAAACCTTTATAAGTATTTTAATAATATAAATATATTAAGAGCGTTTGAATTCAGACAAATGTCTGTGAGCAAGTAATTATACTAGGCATATTAAGTCGACCATAAACACAGGTGATGAACAGATGATTTGGAACTGGCAGCTTTTAAAATTAGGATTAGTAGCTGTGGGGTAAAGCGGCCGATATAGAAAAGAGTTTTGTTGCCCATAAAAGAGCCATACGGGCTATCTACAATATGAAGCAACGTGAGTCCCTTCGCGAAAAGTTCCAAGAAATAGGCATACTGACTGTAGCCTCACAATATATATATAGTAATATTCTATTTGTACGGAAAAATATAAGTACGTATAAAACAAAATTTGATGTATATCATAGACATACGAGAGGTCACAAACAGCTTGCGATACCTGCGTCGCGACTCAGCAGAGTAAGCAACTCATTTGTTGGTCTCGCTATTCGCTTCTATAATAAAATTCCTCAATCCATTCTAGACCAGTGTACAGAAAGATTCCAATCAAGTGTAAAAAATATACTTATACGTAAAGCATATTACAAAATTGAAGATTATTTGGGTGATAAGAAAGCCTGGATTTGAAAATCCTTTCAGCTTCATACAAGACAGAGGTTTAATAATGTATAATTGAAAATATTTAAAAGATTGACCGCCGAGTTTCTTGTTGGTTCTTCTCGATAAGAGCAACATTCCGAACCAGTTGTAGCTTCATTAATCATATTGATGCTTGACGATTCAAAAGTGCCTGAAATGGTTTATTTGAATAAAGATTATTTTGATTTTGATTCTGAGTAGTTTTTCTAGTCAATAATCGATCTAAAATTGAGTTTTACCCGACACGTCGCCTGTGTGTGCGCACTGTAATTATTGTGTTAAATATTAAATAATTGTTTTTTTTTTGGAATTTGGATTTGTATAACTAATACTATTAGTATTTGAAACTGTTCAAATATTCATGAATCACTCTAATTTATAACGAAAATAATAGCTTTAATCAATTATTTACTATTATTAGTGCACGACATTTTCCTTGTTATTCAGTATTGATAACTTAAACTATGGTTCATAACAAACAACTATAACAATCCCGACTATTTATTTTTCAAATGATTTTTTTTATTTTCCATCACCAGAATGTATGTACAATTTTAATAATCAAATGAATCAAAAATTACGTAACTAACTAAGTCCACCATAATCTCGATATTATGATATAATTTTGAAATATCATGACATTTAGTTCTTTGCTAGCTAGATAAAAACTTTATATGAAGGATCGTGTGAATAACAGTAGAAAAAAAAATTCGACCTTCGTGCCTCTCAAATTACAATAAATAAATATTTCCATAGTTTGAATCGTTCGGACTCCATGAACAAGTTTAAACGTCAGCAAGAAATCCATTCTATAAAATTAATCATTAGTACAGAAAGGTGCATCGAGTCTACGATCAGTTAGACATATTATAATAATTTTATTAATCCTACATATTTTGTGACACTATGAAAAGTGACTGTGCTGTAATTTTCCATTTACTTTTAACTTTTGAGACCTTCAATGTAATATGTATCTGTGAAAACAATGATTTTAATCAAGGCAAGTATTTTTTTTTTCTTTATAAACGAATGTGAAGACAAAAGAAGATTTTACAAAAAACATAATTCGTTAATATTTTCTTTCTGTATCTAAATAATATGTGTTGTTTCCGGCTGAGTAGAATAGACAACCCTCATTTCTTACCGAGGTGTCGTAAAAGGCGACTAAGATAAGTTGACGCCAGGCAGGCGGTCGGTCTTAAAATAACTAGCCAAAACATTTAACAACATGTTTATAAAGTCGACTTCACTTAGAGTAAAGCATCTTAACAGAATTCTAGTCTACAATATATACTGACTAAGACTGACAATTTACGTAATTAAATGTATTCGTTATAAACTAAATTCGTTATAAACTAAATTATTTCATTTTTGATAAAAAATATTTTACCAATCGTAACTTCAATATTGTACTTAATATGTACGTGGCAGTGGGAATTTAATATGACCATTATAATAATATGATTTTATCTGTAATTATGAATGACATTAATAAAAATGTCAATGGTATGTTATTGCATATAATTTGCTTACAAGACAATATTAGCATTTTTTAAAATCTTGTTTACATTTATGAGTCATAATTTAGTTTGGTTTTACCCCAGGATAACCTGCGAACTTGATATAATAAGACACAGCAAAATAAAGTACATTTATATAATTATTTTGTTTCAGAAACATATACTGAACTGAAGTACGATTTTGGTGAGATCCTAACAAATGCACTCTCTAAAGATAGTACCAGTGAATATATTCCGAGGATCAATCGAGCACGAATTATTTTACACAGACCAGAACATTCATTCGAAGTCAGTCACGAAATAAGAAACCCTAATCATTCAGCGTACATAAAAAATCCGTATTCTCATAAAAGTTCTGAAATATCCTATAACGATCAAGCTTTAAATTATGATGAACATTACGAAAGACCTCGAAAGGAACAATATGTTGCATATCGTGGACGTTTTTATAATAGATCACTTTATGTTATGTCTCCATTATCAGTCAAACTGTCAAGCGCTTATGATAGCCTAAAGCCTTCTTTTGTTGAATTTTTGTTTAATAAAGAGTCAGCTTTCGACGGCAAGCTACTTCCTCTTAGCAGACCACCTCGTCACGGTGAACCACCAGCTCATGAAGGATTGAGAACGCATGGAAGACCGCTACCTAACGATGGACCGCCACTATATGACGAACCACCAGCGTATAGAAGACCGCCACCTCACGATGAACCGCCATTATATGATGAACCACCATCGTATAGAAGACCGCCACCGCATGGGAGACCACCACCTCCCGATGGACCGCCACCGCATGAAGAACCGCCATTATATGATGAACCACCACCGTATAGAAGATCACCACCGCATGGAAGACCACCACCTCATGAAGAACCGCCATTATATGATGAACCACCACCGTATAGAAGATCACCACCGCATGGAAGACCACCACCTCATGAAGAACCCCCACTATATAATGAACCATCACCGTATGGGAGCCCGCCACCGCATGGAAGACCACCACCTCCTAAAGAACCGCCACCATATGGAAGACCGCCACCTTATAAAGAACCGCCTCTATATAACGAACCACCATCGTATGAAAGACCTACACCACATGGAAAACCACCAACTCATGGAGGACCGCCACCTGAAAGAGAACAGCCGCTATATGACGAGCCGCCAAAGTATGGAAGACCTACAGCGAATGGAGGACCACCGCCTTATGAAGGAGCGCCTCCTTATGGAGTAGCACCACCTCATGAACAACCGTCACTTTATAGAATATCACCCTATCCTGACAAATCATCACCTCACTACGATCCACCGTTTTATAGTGGACCAGCACCTCAACCACCCAACCACAGTGAACCACTACGTCGAGGAGGGCCACCATTACAGAATAAACCATCACCTATTTACGACGAAACATCAGATGAAAGAGATACACCTCATAGCAGACAACAGGCTCCTTACGACAAACCAACTCGCAGATCATCATATAATGAAGCATTCTCTAACCGAGGGGCTTTTTGGCCAGATAACTTGAATTCTTCTGATATGAACCATTCCAATGCTTTTTACAATAAACATCTATTTCAAAATATATCTGCTATTACACATGACACAGATACTGATAAAAATAATGTGCCTTCTATTAATTATTTTAAGAGTGACAGCAATATTAATAAAACAAAAGAACGAGTAATTTTAAGCAAAAATCTATCACAAACTGTAAAAACTCCACATCGTCCACCGTTAATATTATTTCAAGCTCAACCTGTTAAGCCTGCAAACGAAATAGAATATGGAAATAACTATATAATTCACTTGGTCGATGTAAAATAGTTGTTTTTGATATATTTTCTCGAATATAATATATAGAATATCTTTCAGAAATTTTAAATTAGGATCATATGTATTTAAGTCCGTTATTGAAAAGGTTTCTCAGTGTGAATAAAAAAATATATAATTTTTGTTTAAATTAAAATTGTAAAAGAATAATAAAACCAACCTAACAGTCGTATTATTTAAGTATATTACATTAATGTGTGTAGCAAAAGTAAACCAACAATAAGCGGTTAAAATAAACGATAGTCCTTTATTGATACCATTTAACACGAGTCATTGGAATTCCCTATTTTTTATTGTGTATTTACATAATTAGGTTTTTGTACTAACATATGACACCCATTTTTTGTAATAATTATAAAATTATTGCATTATGGAAATAAATGGTCCATGGGAACCATTTATACCAAAGACCAAAATAAAATTTTATAAAATTCATTTATTTGGACTTGCATGGGCAAGTCCAAATAAATGAATTTTATAAAATTTTATTTTATATATCAGAAACACAAGCGAAACAAATAAGACGGATGCTGTGACTCAACATTAAGAGGAAAATAAATAACATGCTTCTTATGTCAATATCGTGTTATATCATTAGTGTTTAAGTGTGAGTGTATTGAGTAACTATTAACCATGAAAAAACGCTCCTCCGTTTAATATCTTAATCTATAATCGCTAGAATAGTTAGTAAGACTTGTCCAGAACACTGTTTTAAAACAAACAACATCACGTAGCTACATCGCAAATAACTATGTTGTATAAAATATAAATTTTCTATTACATTCAAGTATTACATTGAAAGCTGTGATAGCACAGCGGTGAGACCGTGCGACTCTCTAGAGACGATCATGGGTTGTAAGCCTGGGTAGGCACCAATGAGTTTTTCCATTAAAACTTATGTGTCTAATATTAATTAGAATTGCAATATCATACGCTTTTCGGTAAAGGAAAACATCGTGAATAAACCTGCATATTTCTAGAGAGTTCTAGGGATATGTGTAACCTAACAATCCGCATTGCGGTAGCGTGGTAGGTCTTACCTCCTCTAATCCTTCTCTCCAAAAACGGAGAGAGGAGGTATGCCCAGAAGTGGGATAGTAATAGGCCGTTACTTTTATGCAGATTCATATTGTAAGTGCTGTTTTTCTTAATGTTTCATGTGTGTGCGTAACAGCCTATTGTTATTAACTCTTGTTTATTAACGCTATACTTGTACCTGATAAATACAATAATTATGTATTAAACTTGGCTGCCCTTCGCTTTGACTCAGTCGTCGAATTTTTCGGTTCTTTAAAATATACATAGGTCTCTTACAGAAAAATTAAATTATAGAATAAATTGATTAATTAGTTTTACAAATTTTTGAGTTGCAATCTGCAATCTACACCTAAACCAATGAAATCTTGATAACGCTGACGCTTTGACGATCATCATCACGGATATATTTTCTATGCCATTTGAAACACATACGGACGCACAGTGTGACTAATTACGGCGATCTTTTTTTGAACGTTTACTAATTACCAGACCTTAAAAACTGTTTACTTATTAGACAAATGTATATTCTGCAAGTCGTCCTACGCAAACATAAACAAGTTTCTTATAACCCAACGATTTACAAAGGAAAAAGGAGATGTGATAGGGTATACCCAATGGGGAGCTGTCAAATTTCCTTTGCAAGGTGTTAATATCATTATGCTTATAATAAAGCTTGAGAATCATATTCACACCATGATATGATCAAAGGTGACCACGGGGATCGTGCTGCTATTGCGATTGCTATCGTGTACACAAACAAATGTAAGTCTTATATGCGTATCCAATGTATAGAACATAAGTAGTACATTTGTTTGTATAAGCAATCATTTAGTCCAGTAATCGCTGAATCGCTAAAAAGCGTAAATAGCAAATAGAAAAAATGCTATCGGCTGTCATATTATTTAGCTAAGCACTGGACAAAGTTGTTGTTATTACAAACAAACGTAATTCTTAAATCATATTCAATACCGACTTTATTTCTAGGTTATACTTTCAGTTAGAATAAATTCAAATTCGAATTCAAAATATTCTTTATTCAAGTAAACTTGTAAACAAGTGCTTTTGAATCGTCAACTTTACTGCTGGTTCGGAAAGCTGTTCCTGCCGAGAAGAGCCAGCAAGAAACTCGGCGGTTGCTCTTTTTAAAATATAAATCTTAGAACTAGTTACATTTATTTATTACTGTCTTGTACAGGGTAGAAGTGCACCTATATCCACACATCCTTATCATCAATGTAAGCCTCCACGGTATAATAGGCTTTCTGTATCAGCCTCTTTTTAACAGTATTTTTAAATTGCTGTAATGGCAAAGTTAAAATTGATTGTGGAATTTTGTTATAGAATCTTATACCCAAACCCACAAACGACTTACGTACTCTTACAAGGCGCAAAGCAGGAGCCGCAAGCTTATGTCGGTTCCTACTTTGTCTATTATATACATCGCCAATCTTTTTATAATTATGTATATTTTTATGCACAAAAATCAAATTGCTAAAAATATACTGTGAAGCTATTTATATATTTATATTTATTTTATATTATATTATATATTTATATTTATATATATTTACCCCATAACATTATTCCATAAGACATAATGCTATGGAAATAAGCAAAATAAACTAGTTTTGCTGTTTCGACGTCTGTAAACTGTCTTATCTTTCGAATAGCATAGGCTGCTGAACTGAGTTTCCCTGCGAGAGCTGTTATGTGTGTGCTCCATTGGAGTTTTGTATCCAACGTCATTCCCAAAAATACAGTTGTATTTTCTGTTTTTAGTGGTACATTGTCTATTAAGAGCTCATTTGCTGTTTTAGCTGCATTAGGTAATGCAAATTCTAAACATTTCGTTTTATTTGAGTTTAGTACCAAATTATTTAGCCTGAACCATTGAGCTACCTGCGACAATCCACTGTTTACTTCGTCAATATTATTATCGTCATTCCTATTTACTTTAAATATTAAAGATGTGTCATCAGCAAACAGTACAATGTCGCAAATATTATGAATGAAATATGGTAGATCATTTATATATACTAAAAACAGAAAGGGACCAAGGATTGATCCTTGAGGCACACCCATAACTAAGGCCGATCCGGATGACTGCACATCATTAATGCACACTCTTTGAATTCGGCTATAGAGATAAGATGCAACGAGACGAAGTGCATGATCCTTAATACCATAATGACCAAGCTTTAGTAATAAAGTTTCGTGTTGAACGCAATCAAATGCCTTGGACAAATCACAAAATACCCCTATGGCATTTTGTGAGTTCTCCCACGCATCAAAGATATGCTTCAACAATCTTACGCCCGCATCCGATGTAGACCGACCCTTGGTAAACCCATACTGCTCAGGGTGAAGTAAATTATTAGAGTTAAGTCATGTAGCGTTATGTCACATCATCCCGAAATATCGACCACATTGAATCAGATTTAAGAATTAGATTTGTTTGCGTAACAATAATTTTGGCCAATTCTAGGTAATACATTCACTTAGAATATCTTAAAAGTGCCACATAACCTCGAAACATATGATATTATTTTTTTTAATATTATTTTACTTTTTTATGGAATAGCTCTAATTTTGTATAGCAATAGCAGTTATCTAAAATTCAATAGCAGATGATGCTATATGATGAGCGAATCATATCATGATCACTAAGTGATTGGTGATTCTGTCCATCCTTACTTATAATAGGTTGGCTTATATTTATTTTCTAAGATGATACGGAGAAATTGACAATTGTCTTCTTTCATCTCTCTTTCTCACACACACAACCACCATATAATTGTATATTACATATTGTAGTCCATTATAGTGTTCAACTTATGCAACCAAAATGGTTTCTCTACATTAACTGTAAAAATTATTACGATAACAAAAAAATATGTTTGACAGTATTTAGTTAGACCATAAACGTTTAATGAGGGAATTTTTATCATATCTTAAAGTTAGAAAATATTCTGGAAGTTATAAATTTATACTTCTTTATTTAATATACTAATATACTAAATAAAATATAAATATAATATAATATATAAATATAATAAAATACTATACTAAACAAAGTAAATATAACATAAATTATAATAAGATACTTTTAACATAAAAAAATAATAAATTTGGAATAAAAAATCGAAACCATCGAATCACGAAGTCACCTCTTTGTATAGCTAAACTTAGCTCATAGGTCCCCGGTAAATTCTATGAGTCTCCTGGAAAGATCTTTGAAAAAGGCAAGAGAGCCCAGGCCCCATTCGCCTAATGTCTGTACACCAAAAGCAGTTACTGTAGCATCACAATATATATAGTAATATTCTATTAGTACGGAAAAATATAAGTATGTATAAAACGAAATTTGATGTATATCATAGACATACGAGGTCTCAAAAAGCTTGTCATACCTGCAGAGTAAGCAACTCATTTGTTGGCCTCGCTATTCGCTCCTATAATAAAATTCCTCAATCCATTCTAGACCAATGTACAGAAAGATTCAAACTTAGTGTAAAAAATATGCTTATACGTAAAGCATATTATAAAATTGAAGATTATTTGGATGCTAAGAAAGCCTGGATTTGAAAATCCTTTTAGCTTCATACAAGACAGCGGTTTAATAATGTATAATTGAAAATATTTAAAAGATTAACAGCCGAGTTTCTTGCTGGTTCTTCTCGATAAGAGCAACATTCCGAACCAGATGTAGCTTCATCAATCATATTGATGCTTGACGATTCAAAAGTGCCTGAAATGGTTTATTTGAATAAAGGTGATTTTGATTTTGATTTGAATAAGGTACATAAAATCAAGACAACTTATTAAAAAATAGCAATTTAAGATGGAAAGTAGATATAAATAAAGAAATATAAAACTTAATAACCCATTAGTAGATAATTTATCTGTACATTAAATTTGCGCTTTTGTTATCATTTTGACCTCACGTACACCGCAACAGAGTAAATAATATATAAAGAAATGTGACTCAAACATACCACAAGTGTAACATAAAGCGTTGGAGAATACGCTACACAGTTCTAAGATGCATTTTCCAATATTTGTTTTGGTTTTAGTGTTGCATGTTGTTTTTATAAAAGCTCAACACTCATGGTAAGAAGTAAATAAAATATAATTTTAAAAAATTCTATTCAATAAATTCAGCAGACAATATTAAGTCCGTTTATATTAAAAATTGAACAAATTATATGTGATCTATACTTTAATTTATTATTTACATTTGTATTGATTAGTAAGGATTTTGTTTAGACACTGAATGTATACTACCGGTGGTAGGCCTATTAAATAAATAAATAAGTATTCATTATACAGTAGTCGCCCATCATATGAGGGAGGACAAAAAATTGAACGTACGAGTATATGGTGGGGTGACGTCTATTAGCAATGGAATTTAGCTCAAGTTTTTCTCACTTCACTCCATGCCACTTTTTCTTGCTCTCCTTCTCCTCTCTCTTTCTTTCCCTCTCTCTCTCTCTTTGTAAGTATTTATATGTGTGTTTGTATATATAGCACACTTGGCACAGACAACATTTGTATGTAAGTAATCAAAATCATTGAGAACGACTCATTATTAAGTGACGGAATATTAACTCAAATCTTGGTCTTAAAATCTGCCATTGCCAATACTATCGTTTACTTGGTATCATCTGTATTGAAATTATTTACTCTTACGAGTAAATATTATTAGTTTAAACGGACATGTACAAGCAAATATAATTGCTTCTTATTCAAATTCAAATTAAACCATATTAAGTTTTTAACTTTTTTCATAAAGTTAAAAACTTAGTTCATAATAATTTTGAATTTGTGACGAACACTCCAATTGAGTTTGCCTGGGTATTAAATAAGTAGAATCGTCTCCTAAAATTTAATGATATTATATTAGTGACATTCGCAAACTCTATTAAACTATTTTAATGTATATATATTTAATAACATATTTAATTCCTAGGATATTTTTTTTTTACTTTCTATTATAACTAGATATATTAAGAATAAGTTTATTTATATTATACTTACTACTCAATTATAATGAAGAGTTAGTGATTAATTCTATATTATATTATATATTCTACATATAAAAAATGATTTTATTATCGTCATTCGCCTACCCCTATCCCACTCTAAGTGAGGTCGGCACAACATGTTTTAAACATCTTGTGATGTGATTTGGCTAGGTATTTTACGGCCTGCCTACAAATACAAATACAAATAGATCTAATTAAAATTATTGACCAATGCATTTTAAGCGGAGTCATAAATTAAAATCATTCGGTGCTTCCTAAGATATATTATTAAAAGAGTATTATACAATATATAGTAAATATATTGGATAATAATCATTAGAGCTTGAAACCGTGTAAAACCTTTCAGAGACAAAGTTACCGGGTCTTTATTTTGTTATAAAGTTATAGTACACCATCAATTCTTATCAAATGAGATATTGGTGGTATATTGATAAAAAAATGTTTTATTTTTGCTATATCTTTTGTTTTTTTTAACTTTAAGACAATTTATTTTCAGGGATCGCTGGAGTAGTAGCTATGACCCGGTAAGTCATTTCATACTACTTTCATATGTTTCAAACTCAAAAAGGTTACTGATACACTTTCATACGATTTTGATCCCAATTTGTAAAAAGATGAAAATTGGGCTAATTAATAGCTTTTAATTAATTAACTCTCACTCAAAGTTTAGCTGTAAGTTTAGCTGTTTTTGTCAATAAAAAAGCAGAGTTGCAAAGCATTTAGTCAAAGTGAGGTTATAAACTCTTTATACGTTTTTTCACTTCCAACATTCCTATTTTGCTCTCATTAATTTTCCATAGCATAGATTAAGCGTTAATAAAATAGTGATAGATAAAATATTAATTCATGGATTTCGAAAAAAGAATCAACGTTAAAGAAAGTTTTCTTTATTATTTTAAATATTTAACAATAACAAAAATGAAACATTTGAACTTTTAAAGATTATTTTTTACTATTATTGAATAATTATTTTTATGAAAATAATCGTGTAATCAATGTCTTCTTTGTTATATTTTTAACTATTTGTTTGCTATGATCGATAATTGTAATTAGTTATTTATTTTATTTACCCCAAGACATTTTTTAAGTTTTTTCAATTTCAATATTTAAACTGGCTAATTTTTTATAGTTCGATAGGATAGTAGTTTTTTTCGAACTGTATCTCAACCTCAATCTAAACCTCAACATTACGGTAATACAATTATAGCTATTATCCGGAATTTATTTTTTTTCCATTCGTTAACACAATTAAATCACTCTAAGAATACCTTTCTATTTTTAGGTTTTTCTATACACACATACAATTTTTTATTTTCAGCAATCATATAATAAGCGCAAATCATTAAGCGATGTCGTGAGCTTTGGCAATGGAATAAAGAAACACAATGTCGTAATATTAGATCAGAGATTAAACAATAACGGGTCACCTAGTGATAAAGCAAACAAAAGATTCAATGAGGATACCGTTCAGGTCAATACTCGCCAAAATCCAGAATTTCATAGTACTTCAATTAATAATATTGGAAACGGTTATGGAAATCGTAATACAGTTGTGGCTGTACATGAAGACGATAGAACCTTTTTATCTCAGAATAATGATGACACCAGCAGAAACACAGGAACAAGTTTCCAAACAAAAAGTAAAAATCGAGTAGAACTTTTTAATGTTGGATACGGACCTAATAACCAAAATCGTGTAATAGTCAACGGTAGACCAATAGAACCAGATCATACCGATTCAAGAGGAAGCACATATCACGTACAAAGAGAAAATACTGAAGGGGGAGGTGAGACAATAAAAGTTTTAAATCCAGGTGACACCAATTGTACACTAATTGTATAAGGGTAAAAAAAAATTAACGTCCCATAAAATTCCAGGCATTCTACGGTTATCCGAGATTCAATCAAAATTGAATGAATTATATAGCCTAGCAGCACAGTTCCAGCAAAAAACAAACCAAATAATGCGAGAAGTTTTAACTCTAAAGAATAAATACAAATTATGCTGAGGCGTAAACCTCAGTAATAATAGCAGAGAGTTTCAAGTATGAACCACTTCTCATACTACTTGAATAAAACGTTGTTTAAACATTAACTGCAGTGTTATAATTAACAGTCATTTTAAATACTAACTTTTAATAATAAATCTATTTGATTCGTAAATTTTACATGATATAATAAAATATATAAAACTAGTGGAACCTGTGAATTCGTTTTCATTGTCATGAATGGTAAATTACCCTCAATTCTAAACTACTAGCTGACCCAGCGAAAATCATGCCTCCATCATCTATCTATCCATAGTGTCAAATATATGTTTGTAAATATTTCCTTTTTAAAGATACAATCCTTTTTGAAGTCACAATAAAAAATGAGAGGGAAGATACAACTCGTATACTTATCTTTGTCTAATCACACATAAAAAAAGGACACAGATAGATATTCTTATTTTTCTCGTTATTGTAATAAGGCACATTTTAGGTTGGCTTCGCCAATGGAGAGTTGTTTATCGCCAATGATTAAAATTAATGATAGAACATCAAACCTAAGTTGATAAAACAAAAATAAATTCCGTTACTGTCCCACGTCACGCTGTCACCATCCTAAGTATAATGTATCATCATCCCACGTACGGATAAAGGAGCTCGAATGTAATTGTTTTTGTTAAGAATGGTGGCAGCTTATCCCACCATGCTCTTCTGTGACCTACCTAGGCCATATCTGTAGATATGTCCTTGCGGTTTTATGCTACACCAAAACGTCTTTCTTTGTACACCCATTTGCATGAAGTTTTAACTCATGACCCCTGGCACTATTACCTCTGCAATTTTCTGAGTATGATAATAAAATTCCAAAAATATATTATAATAATATTATTAGGTGCTATTCAACTGAAACTAAGCAATGAATACGCCAAAGGCTTTGCAAATCTCTACGCTAGATATTAAAACTGATTTCATACATACCATACGTCATTTCACATAAATAATACCATACATAAATATGCCCGTGAAAATAGAATTTAATCAGGTTTGCAAGTTTTTCAGTATAAATATTATTTATAACCAAATAACTAACTACCATAACACTCAAAGCCACAATATAAGTTTAAAACAATAGAGAATAAATATATGTATAACGTTAAGAAAAAAAAATCTGAATTTACGTCGATACATATTTATTCGGTTGATAAAGTAAGTTAAATAAAAATATTTACTACTTAAATCAAAAAATACTAGTGAGAAAAGAATTTTCTCAGATGCAAAATTTGAATCTAAAATTATAATATACCTATGTAATTATATTTAACTTGAAGGTTAATTGAGTTGATCTTTTCTGAGGTATCACAAAATATATTGCATTATAAGTCATTTATTATTTCAAATACAATTAAAGGGTAATCGAACATATTTTCACAAATAAATGAAGTTCGTTTTTTTCTATTAGGTAAGTATTTCAAAGTTGTCATTTGATTTTGTTATATTATCATTTGATAATCGCTTTGAATTGGTTTAATGGCAAATGAAAACCTAGAAAATTAATGATAAGTGTAGTTTTAAAAATAACACCAGAGATTAGATACCTTTTGGTTATTCTTAAAATAAGAACCTAGTTAAATAGTGCTAAACAAAGAGATGAACATGTTTAAAAAAAAAACATCAAACCAGTTTTGTTTATTTAACAAAACTAATATAACATTTCGTAGAATTTCTTAAATTATTTATATTTTTATGTATGAATAAGTTTTGTATTTCAAAGGTCCAAAAACTATAAGTTCCCTATCATTAATAACAAGTGACTAATATAAAATTGCTTTGCGTGAGTTAATATATTAAAAATATGACACATAATTCTTGCTCTTCCATTCCTTTAATTTTCGTGGTAATTAATCATATTAAGTAGTTTGCCAGTATATTCGAACACATATCGACACGATCATCAAGTTTAATTCTTATCTTTCTATATCTATATATAAATAAGACTGATACTACAGGCTACTCAGACGTCATCCTTTAGTCAACATCGGGTTTATCCAGTTAGTTTCCGTTCCCAGTATGATAACAATATGTAAAAACCTACTAAATAATAAAGTTGTCTTACATGGAATTTATTATTCAGTAGCAAATTACTATGTAAAAACTAGTATTCGAGTCTGCATTCTACGAGTCATAAATAACTTACATGAAATATTTTATGTTGCACGAGAAATAGAAATCTCTGAGGGGTTAAAAACTACTGAGATAGCCCCGATACTTACAGCGCATAAACTCTGATAAAAAATACAGGTCAAAATCGTCGAACAATCGAATGAAGCATTATTATTTACTTACTTTTAAATAAGGAGATGATAAGCATTATAGATTTATAAAAGGTAATACAATACGCCTGGATGCTGATTAGTTTGCCAATTCGGTCGGCTTAGTTTTGGGTGTCAATATTTACGTTTTTCAATAACAGTCCAAAAAAAACAGTTTAGTTTGTGTCTAATACTGAGCCTACTAATTTTTTAGTTTCATGCACCCCATCTTCCCTTTTTTAATTGAGCGTATCAATAAAGTAGTAGGTACAACAGGTTTTATATACAAATAAAAACATTACTCATAACATCAACCTAAATTTTAAAGAGGCAGTATCGTAAATTTCCAAGAAGATTGATTTATAGTTTGATGTACATTCATCCTAAAAGTTCATTATGTTATTTGAATACGTAACTTTTAACCACATTGCCTTTTTTTAGATTGCTACGGGAGGTCATGCGATAAAAGAATGTACAACAGGAGAGTTGCAAACAGTTCTGAGAAAACAAAACCAACAATTCTACTTGTACTAACATTTCTTAAGGCTATGGGCTTTCTTTAATTCAAGAATGGAGAATAAAATACATTCATTTAAAACCATTTACATTTTATACCTCAATAAATGAAATATTTTAAAGATATTTGTTTTTTAGCTATGCAGTCATTGTATAAGTGGGGTAAGTAGTAAAAAAATTGGATTATATAAGAAGTAAGTATAAGAAATATGAGAAATACCAACATTACCTGGAAAAATTATTTTTTACACTAAAACGACTGAGATAATTAAATAATATATCTAGAATTAATATTTGGAAAGGTGTTGAAGGCTGATAATATATAACTCGTATATGAGCCTAAAAATACTTCCATAGTTTGAATTAGTCACATATTCCTATCCGTTATTCTGACTATGGCAAGGTCGACGATACTCTAAACCTGTATAAAGATAAGCGATTCAAGTACCTATAACAATTTAAAGGTCAAAATTACCAATTTCCTCTCTATGCAAAATGACCTTGTTAACTGTAATACATCGATGGCGTAAAAATATATTTTATCATACAACTTGTTATGGAAATAGATCGTATATGTTATTCATATTTATAATTTCTAACGCATTTAGCACGTTTTTTGACACATTCTCATTCATAATTTCTATATTGCAGCTTCTCGACCAAGCGTCTACTTTTATTTAGTAAGCGCATCTGTATATTACAGAGATTAATCTCTAACGATTTTTAGACTTATATTATATTACATATTGTTATATTGCGATATTCGTCTGCCCTGCTAAGGATAAATCAGACTAGGGGCTTAGTAATCTTCTTCTTCAATTGCAACAAACATAGAGCCAGTTACTATTGGATATAAGGTTCAAGAGATTTCCACTTCACATGATCTCCTTTTGGATCGAGCCGCTTCCATCCATGAGCTTAATTAATAACAGTAACAGTACCATTCAATAGTTTAAATAGATATGTGATAATGGTTTTAAATGAATATTTAATACAATAAAATTATTATGATTTATTACTATTACTAAAAAGGCAATATTTACTATTACTTATAAGGCAATGACGCAAGCTCACGAGCTCTGTTTGGGTTAAACGCATCCAATGTCCTTTAAAAGACGAATTGTTTTCTTACGCATAAATATTTTTTTATATTAATACAGCACTTAACTTTATTATTACATATTAATGACCAAAGGGGTCCGACTTAACTTAATACTAAGGCCATGGCCTTAATATATCATTCGAATCGAACTCTTTACTACGTCATTTAAAATAAAAATAAAAAACAATTAATAACAATATATATTTACAAAACGAAATCAAGATATGAAAGGTTTTTCACATCTGCCATCTTCAGTGCGTTGTCTTCCTTCGGAACAACCTCCTGCAAAGTTTTCTCTACCATCTTTTTCATCTTTCTTCGAAGTATTTGTAAAACTTCTTTGAGTAGTCGAAGACGTCACAAATATAAAAGCACTTTCTTTTGAATCCTGTTCTACTTTAGCAGACGTAATTGGAGTAGTATTTGGAGTAATCTTCAGTTTCTTCGGAGATAAAGTAGATGTACCAAATATAAAAGCAGATTCTTCCGTATTATCACTTTTATCATGATTTACAATATTTCCTGTAACATCTGATTTCCGTTTGCTTGTATCTGCTTTTTGGTTAAAAACCATACGTATATCATCATGAATTTTATGACCTGCATCATGAACTGTGCCAAAAAATTCTCTAGCTAATCCACCATCAGTATTCTGAAATAGCACAAGTAAATAAACACAAATAAAAAAAATATATTTAGTCTTCATTTTACACTTGTAATCTCTATAAATGGCTATGGCACTACTGAGTTTTATTAAGAATATTAGCAGGAAGATAACGATCGTGACCTATGTCTCGGTGACTGTTAATAAAAATGATTAAGCGGTATGTATTCAACGAATCGATGTAAAACTGTGTTCTTGGAATTATTGTTACCTATATGCAACCGCAGACATTTTAACAACATTACTTGATGGGAAATGAGTAATTGATCGTATTTATATTAACTCATTCTTTATCACGTTCGATCGACGCTGCCCTTTAATATAAGAAGCGCATATCTTCTTCAGTATCAATAATATAAAAGAAAAATGTATTAGAAATCTATTCAATTATATGTTCGAAACATGATAGTTGCCAACAGAAGATGATATTCGATCTACGTATTATTTATTTTGTGACTTAATAAATGAATGACCATTTAATCATGTACTTAAAATAATAGTTAATGTAATTAAATTCATATGAATTCGATGTAACCTATGCGTGATAAGTTAGTCTTATAATATTTTTCAATCCAGATAATTATTAGACGTCGCATAAAATAAAATAAAAACTATAAATAATTAGTGATTATACAAACCTCTACAATCTCTGTCGACATGTTTTTTGTGAATCCCTTCTGTAACCATCTGGACATTCAAGCTCCGGGACCCTTATTACTTGGCTAGAATGAACATTTTCCGTTGTAGTGGTACTAGCCATGCGAAGTTTGTCATGAAAATTGAAAATCACTTCAGTTTTCCCCAAACCGAACGCACACATCGCAAGTACTGTGACAAAAAACACGAGTTTTACGTCCATATCAGCGTAGCGTTTTGACTTAACTGCGTCACTATGATAACACGAAACTAGTCTATGATTTGGAATCACCACAGGCTTCTGCAGAAACCACTTTCATCCTTGAATGTTCCGTCCTTGCAGGTAACAACAATCTCATTTTTAGGCGTATCTATCATTTTTGTTCCTGGATCAATTTCGTCATCATCGATATTTTTAGTGATAGTTGTACGATTCGGTTTTGAAAACAGTTTGATGAAGTCTTTTACAGGATTCGCAAATAAACTGACATAATCCCGAAATGAATATGGAGTAGCGTTAACGTGGATTAACAAACGAAATACAATAATTTGGAACACAACTACTTGCTTGAACGGACACGACATTTTACAAGAATAGACTCTGTGTATCAACCGTTATCATTGACAACTTCCAGCTAACTCGTTGGAACGCTTGTTATGTTATCACATATATTTATTGCTTATTTTTTTAAATCTAATAATTTTTGATATATTATCAACTCCTGGAAATTCCAACTGGTTACATAAATTAAAAAACAATCTGACCTCGTTTGTCAATCGAAATTTTATCTATTTATTAACGATTACATTGATTAATTATTGTTGACCCATCTTTTGGAACACAAAAGTAGTTAAGAATTTACTATTTAAGTACAGTAAAAATTCAATCTTCTGTCTATTCAATTAACTTTAAATTATAAAAACCACTAAATATATAAATAGAATGGTTAAAAATATTGCATAATATAATCTTTCTTATGTATTATAAGATAATAATAAGATAATAATTTATATAAATGTTGGCAAAAATATGATAGGCGAAGGAGAAGAAGGTGTAAAAGGAAGAAGGTGTATACCCCAAAAGACGGAGCAAACGCACAAATTGATAAAAACGATAAATATATAGTTTTGTCATTCACATTATCCATTGAGATCATCCACGTACAGGGAATTTCGGTATTTACTGTGTTTTATTCTACTGTGTGCCCTTTTCAAATATGACAATTGTGTACTTATAGTAAGTATACCAGGTATATATACCAGAAAAAAAATCTGTTTTCCATTGTCTTGGTCAAATCTAAAGAAGAAAAATTGACAATCAGAAACAAACACATTTAGAATGTATGAGGAATCGCTTAACATTAACTGAATACTTTAATAGCAATTTATAGAATTAGGCGTTTCTTTTCGGAGATTAATACAAAATATAATATAGATAATTAAATACAAAAGAAATAATCAAATTATTTTGTTGTAATCTGTGATAAATTAAATTGAAAATATGTATAGTGCTAAATGTAGAGTGGACTATCCGTTTTTATACGTGATACATGCAGGGTTCCCGAAAACGCACTACACACATTCACTGTCACAAACAACGATCGTTTCGCCCCGTAACTGATGCATTATCAGGATATAGACTCCACGACAAAATCGCAAAGCATACAAGCTTTAATAGCATCTAAGAGTAAGCAGTCTTGGTTCTATAAATAAAGTCCAACTACCATTATATTAACCGACACACCTCTTTTTGTTATGAATACAGAGTGCTCTCTGTTCATCATTGTAAAATTCTCGTTAGCCAACTCCGCAATACAAACCCGCTTCAGTGATTTCATTCGTTCGGTAGGAAAGCGGCTAATTTTCTCGAAATAACTGACCAATTTGTGAGTTCAAAACTACTTATTCTACATCATTATAAGATTTTTTTTACTAACTACAATATGGATATTGATAACTGAAGATTTATCGAAAAATATGATTATTGTAAAATTCAAAGAAGCCTTTGAGTGCAATGTTTTGGGCGAATGAAAAATTCTGAGAATGCAGAGCAGGTAGGGTTACCGATTAACCGAAAAATATCCCTGTCCCTTGAAGACCAATGGAAATTGAAATGGATTTAGTAGCACCAAAAGCTTATAAAAAGTTTTACCATCAAGAGGATATAAAAAAAATCATTAGATAAATGGCACAATTTAGACGGATACATATTAAACCTTATCAACTCAATTGGGTTAGATAATTACTTTAAGTATATCAGCTTAGCGTGATCCTTTACCCATATAATTTAAATGATTGTTTTAGGGATTTGTCATGAAATAAATAACGCGCGCGAAAAGGCCGCTAATATATAATAAAATAATTTTTTCTTAAGTGTAGTGTGTGTTTATATCTATAATCGCTTTCCATAAATCAGTTACAAAGCAATTCACTAAAAACAGCGAAATAAAAAAAATATTTTTGTAACTTCAAAGAAATTCAACAATTATTATTTTTTAATTTTAATACAAATTTAAAAGTAATTGCATAATTTCAATTATATAAAATATTGTTCTGTTTGAAGTATGCGCCATACAAAAGAATGTTTTGACAATAGTGTCGGTAAATAACTCAATTTAATTATAAACAATATTTCCCACAACGTGGATATCAAATGTCTATGTGGTGTTTAGTAAATCATTATACATTTTTTTAAAGTTGCCTACTTGGCACAGACTCCAAACATTGTTTATATTGTCCAATATAATTAAATTTCATAAATTATGCAATAAATTTTAAATATTTAAAATTCCTTAATGTCTGTTGTTTTTTTTAATCTCCGAAAAACATTTAGTCAAGTTGGTTACCCTAAATATGAGCATGCGAGATATTTTGATATTAAAATACCTACCACCCTTTAATAACGCGATAATATTATTGTCCTGCATGCCGAATAATGCGTGTTCAAATTTGTAATAAAACTTCATGTTGAAAGAGTGAGAGAAATAACATTATGCATACAAAAATTTTAGATTCAAATAAACTTCTGTTGCGATATTAAAGGAACGGGTGAAATTATCCATAGTTATGAAAAACTTTGATTAATAAAACTCATACGCAGCCATAAATTTATTCTCATTTGCTAATAACTTCGAAAACTTCATGTTAAGTTTATATTTATTAATTTTTGTAAAATAATTTTATAGTAGTTTATGATATTGTTGCATAATAAGGGTTCTTATAACACGAGTGTGGTTTAAAAAAACGAGTCGCAGGCGAGTTTTTTTATAGTGTCACACGAGTGTTATAAGACCAAGTTATGTACAGTATCATAATACACTACTTTATCTACTCTCATACTATTTTTACTTGTAATAATTATTGATGTTCTGAATATTCATTTTCCATCCCATAAACTCGTGGTAACATTTAATATAGTTGCTCCTAGATTTCGTCGGCAACAGGTTCACGGTCATGTTTGACGCAGCTTTCAGAATATCTGGTGGTGTACAATCACTACTATCTCCGCTCTCAGACATGTTTTTACACAAAAACTTAATTTTTTACAAACAAAACTAAACTTCGTTTAAATATTGAAAATATTTTTTAAATGTCATATATTGGCGCCAAGGCGCAAACATCGATTGCGCATGCGTGTTGCGTCGCCGCGGACTCATTCATTGAAACCTTTTTTTTCGACCTCCTTGGTCTAGCCAGCTAGACCAAGGAGGTCGATAACGATACACCTATACAACTTCCAGAAGTTGTATAGGTGTATCGTTATGATTAAAAAGTTACATTATGATACAGGTGTCCATACAAGACCTGTATCGTAATGAAACTTTTTAATTTTTAAATTTTGTTCTGTACGTAATATCTGTCATAAGAACTTTGTTTTCAGTTTTATAATCTTTGTATTATACTATCAGAGTAGATAAAAACTATTACAACTTTCCATCAAATATTATTAAAGTTTGTGGTTAAAGCATCATTATTATAAAAATAGGGTAGTATAAGAATATACGTATGTTTTAGATGTAAGGACGCTTTGCGCTTAAGTTGCGTATCTTGGGTGGGACAAGGTGGGTCGTGGAGGGTACTGTTTAAATTCTGTTGTGAGTAAAGTAACGGCCTATTACAATCCCACTGCTGGGAAAAGGCCTCCTTTCTCTGTTTCTGGAGATAAGGTTTGGATCTAAGACCTACCGCGCTGCTCCAATGCGGATTGGTAGGTTACACATATCTCCAGAATTCTCTAGAGATATGCAGATTTCCTCAAGATGTTTTCCTCCGCCGAAAAGCATGTGATAAATTGCAATTATCAATTAGACACATAAGTTTTTTAAAAAAAACTTATTGGTGCCTGCCCGGGGTTTGAACTCGTGACCCCATCGAAAGAGTCGCACGGTTTCACCGCTGGGCTATCACGACTCTTTAACCCTCGTGAAGGGTACGGATGATGATATAATTACATAAGTAAGTATAGTACGCAGCCGGACAATACGTACGTACTTGCTAAGTACTCTTCGTAACCAGCAATTGTAATTCGCGCTACTAGTGCTACCTCGATAAGCTACTTATGCATTAACTTAATCTTGTTCTTCTTTTTCAAACGATGAATGTCCACTGCTGGAAAAGAAACCTACTCTTGAAATGACTTGCTTACTCTTGAACTCTTCCCACATCACACACTCTTCTGCCGCTAGGATCCAGCGGCTTTCAGCGATCTCTTTGAGGTCATCGGTCCAAGTCGTCCACCAACGCTACGTTTTCTGATACGGGTTCGACATTCAAGCGCCTTAGAACCCCAACACTCATCGATTAAATATACTATGTGCCCCGCCCATTGCCACTTTAGCTACGCAGCACGTTGAGCTGTCAGTAATCTTCTATGAGCCTTCCTATGAGAAATACTGTCAGCGATCAAGTTTCGGATCCAAAAGTCATCACTGGCAACATACGCTGTTCGTTAATATAGATCCTAAAGTCAAGTAATGTGCGTATACCAAACCTTCTTTACATATTAATAAAGTGATAACTTTTTGACCCGGAATCTATTCTTAGATTGAATTATGTTTACCACTACTATAACGTTATCATTGACGTTGTTTGTTTATGAGATGCTGTAATAACGGTTCTTATTTAAATATATTGTACTTATGCTGTATTTTAAAACAATCGCTTAAGTTAAGCACCAATGCTTACAGCGTCATTATAAATTTGCTTGAAATTATAAATATATATATATCAATTCGGTTTATCATTACCTCGACTTATTCGGTTAGCCATACTCGATATCTCGCTGACGAAATACAATACTGTTTTGTAAGAAATTTAAAAAAGTCTCTATTTTGTGGAGAAAAATTTACGCCTTTTGTCCATAATATTATGCTTCGTAATTCAAATGAAATTTAGAGTACAATTTCAGGCCCATACACTTTTATGGAATATAGACGAAACAAAAAAATCATTTTACCGATTCCAACCGCTATTAAATTAATAAATGTAACTTCAATTTCTCATTACAAAAGAGGAGGTGAAAGAAAAGAAATGATTGTTATTAAAAGATGTAATTTTGGTGCGTGTACATGTACACAATACATGATTTCGCTAAAAAAACTATTAAATTTTTTAAGTTTCCAAAAACAGCTAATGTTTTTTCTTCAAGTGACGAGACTTCTTGTTCTGTGAAAAATACATTATTTATTAGAAAATAAGTGGTACTAAAACAGCATAAATTAAAATGATTCGTCAACTCAGGTACTACTCCTCTTATATGCATGTCATTCTTAACACAATCCATCCAATTTTTTTACGGTCCCTCTAATCATATGATTGAATATATATTCATCCACATTCATGCTCTTTCGATCACATGATGATGCCTAATGGATACAGTATTGTGAGAAAAATCCATACTGAACAATCATATATCTCGAATTAAGATATACACCTTTTTTTACATTAAATCTAAATTAGTCAATTCTGTAGTAGTAGTTTTAATTTGTCGACTCAAAGAGGAAAGTTTACGAACTTTCAGACTTCAATTATCATCAAAAATTATAATAACGTTAAGATTGACATATTTAACGTCGGTAACTGGGAGCTACTTGTGTTTCAATCACCACGGCATACAACGCACCAAGGCCTTGTTGTCACAAAGTGGAAGTGGCCGCTGCTTTTAATATCTTTACTTTAAACAGTGCTGTTACAATACAGTTCAACAAAAAATAACAAAACGAAATTTTATCTTACTTCAAATTTACATAATCTGCAACGGCACTTACCTGTTAACTCAGATATCAGAAAAAGATTAAAGCAACATTTAACAGCGCGTTTCAGCGATTTACATATCCAATAGCGACTTCTAGTAATAATTAATTAGAAAGACGTAGTGATTCATAGGTATCGAGAAACCCTAGTTATAGAGCTATAACTCATTTAAAGATGTGATTGACAGCTTATACTTAAACGCTGTTAGAAGTCGCAATGAGCCATTTACATCCAGCCTAAATATTTTATAAACAAATATTGTACTTACTTCGTTATACGATTTAGTTTTTGAAGATTTGCATTCATTGTTTTCCTCGTCTGACGACGATGATGATTTATTTTTGCTATGCTCTCCATGTTTCTGAAAATATAAAAAACCTTTGTAAACATTTAAGCTATTAGAATTCATTTGGAAACAGGTGTTCGTATAGAAACGAGGTTGTTATTTTTAAACATTTAAAATTCCTTTTTGTCACAATATTATTTTCATTCATCATTCGGGTCCAATTAAGAATTCGAATATTATACATAAAATTATTAGATTCTACAATTATGATTTCTTAGACCTTAAATCTGCATAGTAAAGTAACGGCCTGTTACTATTCCATTGCTGTTCATAGGCCTCCTCTCTCGGTTTTTTGGAGAGAAAGGTTGGATCTAAGAACTACCACGCTGCAATGCGAATTGGTAGGTGACACATATTCCTAGAATTCTCTAGAGATATGCAGGTTTCCTCACGATGTTTTCCTTACCGAAAAGCATGTGATAAGTTACAGTTATCAATTAGACACTTAAGTTTTTTTTTTATTAGAAAAACTCATTGGTGCCTGCCCGGGGTTTGAACCCAAGATCATATCTAGAGAGTCGCACGGGGTTACCGCTGGGCTATCACAGCTTTTTAAAATCTGCATATTGTTCTTTAATAATGGAATACACAACTCGCCCTATCACTGATTCTGATCAGTGATAGGGCGAGTTATGTTCTCGTTGTGTGTATGCTCTGGCTTATACACAACCTGAATTGGATACGCAACCTTATCATGCATTAGAAAGTCTGCACTAAAAGTATAAACTGTGACATATTTACGCTCGTATATTGTAAAAATGAATTCTTATTTAATTTTAGTTGCATTTAAATCTTTATAAATATTATTACAATTATCTTCGTTTTCTAGGACAGAATTTAAAATAAACCTTAATTTTATAGTATAATAGAATGAGTCGCTCGCTTAGTATTCAAAGTCTTAATTGAGTTAGATACATTGTAATCCTTATTTCAATGCCATTTATGACATTAAACGATCTATGCTTGCTCCTTCAATTTGTAGGTCTCTTTAAAACTCACGAGTTTTGTAAGCGCCACGCTACTCTTTATTGCCACAAAACTTTTTTTGAATTAGGTCATTTTAATACAAGCGTTCGAAATGAAAATAGAATAGAAATATACACCTGTTCTTTCATAATGATTTGATGATGAGATTATTGAAACAAAACTTTACCTTATTCTTGTCATCATCTTGTTCTGATGATGATGATGATGATGAAGACTTGTCGTCACATTTATTTTTTCCTTTTCGGCTTTTGCACGATGATTTCTATGACATAAATTATTTCTATAATATTGCTCATCTTACCTTATTTACAACCTACGCTCACTGTTGGACATCCGTTTCTTCAAAGAAGTTTCTTGTTACCGTAGTCACGAAAGAAGTAATGAAATTATTTTGCTATAATCCGTGATTAAGTAAATAGAAAATATACGTAATGCTAAATGTAAAGTGAACTATCCGTTGTCATACATAGATAGATGCAGAATTCATAAAAACACATGAACAAACTTCCACCACCACCACCACAATACAACGATAGCAACCAAAGCATTATACAGAGATAGACTTCACAACGACATCGCATTGCTTAATATTTACTTAACCGCGAATAATAGCAAATTAAATTCATTACTTTGGATCTCCACAAAGTAACACCTAATTCTATAAATTACCGTAGTTACTGTTTATACAGCGTTACTGTGACTGGAACGCCTTGTAAAGAGCTCATGAATAAGGGCGCCGGATAGACTGGAAACTAATCGGGCTCATCCGATATAATAAGACGTATAGCCGGGTTCTATAAACTAACTATGAATACTAGTCACGAGAGTTTGGTTTCTATGAAATTTACCAGTTAGTTTGAATTGATAGTACCTACATATTAAATGGTTAGTAGCTTATAATAACTGGTATATACAATAGGTTAAACATTTTAACAATCCACAAGAATACGCGTTTTATAATTGTTTCATTAAAAATTTGACAAAATACAGCTCAGACTACACTGAGAAATCAAAACTGATCTTAAAACCTTACTTTGTTACAATCATCATCTTCCTCCGACGACGATGATGATGACGATGAAGACGATGAAGATTTACCGTCGCACTTACTTTTCCCTTTTCGGCTTTTGCATGAAGATTTCTGTTTACCAAAAAAATTTTTGCTACTACCATAATTAATTTATTAAAAAAAAATGTATTGTAAGGATTCTCAAAACCGCAGTATTTACGTTCCTAATAAATTATGATTCCATACCTTATTACAATTTTTATCATCTTCCTCTGATGATGAAGATGATGATGAGGACGATGACGACGAGGAATCATCATCACAATCCTTTTGTCCTTTATTCCTATTACATGACGATTTCTGTAAAAATAATTTTTGTTTTTAGGGATCAAAAATCTCTCAAATGTTCAGATTTTAAAAACAATGCGTTTTTATTAAATTGGATACATCCATTCTCACATAATGATAATCGGTTGTACAATCTAAGATGGTAGCCTCAAATGTGACGGTTGTTACACTGCATGTTTCCGAATGCTTAATGACTTCGTCGTTAAAGCTTCGACCAGTGAAAACTAAAGACGACAATTTGCCAAATATAAATTGTATACCACACCGGTAATTAAATCTTCTCCTTTTTCAGTCTAGTCTCTTTCTCTCTTTCAGTCTAGTCGTCTAAATTTTTTAGCCAATTATACAACCATCATTTATTGTAAATACAACACTGCATTAAATTAAGCCGTTTTGCTTATTAAAAATAAAGACACAATTTCAATATTAAGCGTTGGGCAATGATGCGTCAATATTTTAAAGTACCACTTCCCGATAGTATAAATAATGGACAGCAACACAAATAAGGCAAACTGTCGCCTTCTTAATTAGCAGTAAATATTGTACATAACTAGAATCTATCATAAAATAAAAAGCAAGGTTCAGGTCAAGATATATAACACAATAAGTACAAAATATTCGTAGGGGTACAAAAGTAATGAGATTTTTAGCTGTGATTTCGTTTTTTCGATACAGTTTGAACATAGGGTTTGACATTATTCTCTACATTTGAAATGTCATTTTTTTAACCGAAGATTTTAGTAATCATAGTATTATTTACATTAAACTCAGAGTTTGACAGTATACTCTACATTTAAGATGTCATTTTGTTAACCGAGGATTTATCAAAGTAACTATAGTATTATTTACTAGAGAATGTAACGCTAGAAGTTGCTATTAGCGTTATTCTGCCTTGTGAACATTTACAAGGAAACGAATATCAATAGATTTTATGAACAAGAAAAATATTATCCCACCTTGTTACAATCATTATCTTCTGCCGATGAAGATGATGAATCACTATCATTTTTTTCTTTGATTTTTTTACATATAACCTGCAATAAAAAGATTTTTTTTCAATAATGAACTTAGTATATAAATGCCGTGTGGTATCCGGCAGAATAGAATGGACCACCATCCTTTCTTACCAAGGTGTCGTAAGAGGCGACTAAGGGATGTGCCGTGTAGTATTCAGCTGCATAGAATAGACCACCCTCATTTCTTACCGAGGTGTCGTAATAGGCGACTAAGGTAAATTGACGTCAGGCAGGCGGCCGGTCGTAAAATATGTAGCCAAATCATGTGACAACATGTTTGTAACATGTTGTGCCGACCCCACTTAAAGTGGGATAAGGGCAAGTCTTATTTAAGTTATGAATGTCCAATTTTAATTTCAGAGAACTGAAATTACACCTGATAACTACCAAACTCATTGAATTATATCCGTCTAGATTAGCATATTTCGGTTTTAAGCTGCATCGATAACTTGGCAACAAGATATGTAGCTGTCAAGCGCGTACAAAAAAACTTGTTTTTACACAATCAATACGTTGTTGCTATATCTAAAGTTCATGTGGCCTGATAAATTTTAAAGTATGTCAAAGATAAGAAACTTCTTGTTAAACTTTGTGACATATTTACAATTGATAATCAAAGTGCACATATTTATCGCTACCGAATATTAAAAACATACTGTTTTTTAACACGGTATATGGTTATATAAACCGCAACTACAAATTCTTTGACCGTGTGGATTACGTCTTTGGCTTTTGGCAAACTTAACACCAAAAAGTCTTCAGGGAAACTTTTGAATTTGTTCAAGATTTGTCTAAACAAACATTTAAGATTCGTATGAGTCGAGAAATTAATTATTAAATTACGTTTACTTCATAATATAGCAGCAGAACTCTATGATTCGTGATGTTGGTCAGCCGGGTAATTAGACGTAGCCGAAACCGCATATAGCAAAGGCGATTTTTCTCAATATTTTTTATGTAATCTAAACCAAGACCTAATTTTATCAATCCCTCAAGACCTTGAAATCTGATTTGTTTAATAAATTTCTGTTACTGCTGCTCTAATTGTGCTTCCTCACTTGGAGGGAAGAATATGCACCATAATGTTTAATGGTAGATTAAACATTTCCCCTGATTCTGTAGGCTGGTTCCATCACGATATCTTACATCACGGTAATGTATATGATAAATTATAAATATCGCTTATGTGTAAGTTCTTTTATAGAAAGCTTTTTAGTGCCTGCCCACTTTAATTCCGCGTACACTTATTATATCAAAGATCTTGAGAACATTGAGAAATTATTTTTGAATTCGTTTTAGCTATTTTATATGTCATTTATAAACTCTGAAGACAACGAGCTCATCACTCAATTATGTCATATTTTATTTTTTATTCTTTGCGTAGTTTTTGTTTTAACTATCACAAATATTAAAAGACATTTGACATTTTTGATAAACAATTGCTACTAATTATATAATAATTACTATGAGACTTTGATGTATTACGTTTTATAATCGATACTTAAACTTTATTCACTGACCTCATTACTTTCACTTTCGTTTGAGTTTTGACAGCCTTTTCTGAAAATTTCAATAAATATTAAATCGTTTACATTATACGGGGCCACAAACAGTTATCTTATTATTTTTTTAATTTATACGTTAATTGTATCAAATTTCTTAACAGTGAAAGTTTAACATTAGTATAAATATTAACACCATTAATATTAATTAGTGAAAAAAGGAAAATATATATAAATAGGACGAAAATAGTTCCGAACTAATGTACCTCTTTCTATAAGGTTTGCAAATATTCTATTAAAAGTATGGAATAAGATACTAAAATGTATAAAACTATCTGTTTTCTGTACGATATCCGTTTATTAGTATGTTTTGAATTTTACCCTACAATATAATTGAATAACTAGTAATTTGTAAGACAAAATAAGCATGCATACATGTTCGTATGGTTAAAACTAGGTGTAATTTTTAGCCAAGACTTGAAAGTTTAAAAACTACCTATACCATAAATACGTATAAAATATTAATTGATTCAGACACAGACAGACAAAAGAAGTCCCACTCTATGTTTGTGTTTTCTAGTCGCCGATTATGGCTTCGTAAGCTCAAAGTCATTCACGATGGAAATCGTTTTACTTGAAGTCTCTACGGGATTCAATCAGAAATCAGTATATCTGTAAAATAATAAAGATTCTGACGTAGCAAAGAGCTTTGAAACTGAAGTAGCAATGGATTCGGCACATAGTACTATGTGAAGGGTAAACGTTGAGTCTTACAGTGTTAAAGTAAAACTACACCATATAACGCAGTCTTTGTAGATATCTTTCGCCAAGTTACAGGCATGCTGTATTGCTTAAGTTTATTTATTGCTTAGGTTGCTGTAAGTCTCTTAATTCTTAACTCTTTGCACAAGTTTTATCACTTGTGCAAAGAATTTATATTATCCAGACAAGCACAGTCTATTACACATTATTATTATGAAATGGTTTAGACGTAGGGATTTACGTTTAGTCTACTCGAAACGATTCCAGAATTAGCGCTGCGACGTAGTTATTACTTGAAGATTTTATTTCAGCTTGCGTTAAAATTTATAATTGCAAGGTTTTAAATTATGAACTACATTAGAACTATTTCTTACCTTCGAGGCATCGATCTCGCTTGTACTATAGCTGCTGTAATTAATACAGCTGTAATAATTATAAAAACTTTGCGCATCTTGGTATGATTTTTTATCTTTATATAATTTAATAGCGATATATTGTGGACGTTCGGATATTTCAACTATATTATAAGAACTGATAATATGTTTCTGTTATTCACCCTAACTAGACCGATAAAACAAACATAATACCAGATCGTTCATCTCATCATTACATAACATTATATAAGAACGAAAACATATCAAAGTATGCCAAATGTTTTATGAATAAATCATAAAGTTACATACCAAGTTAGATAAAAAACTTATTGACTTTTTTAATATTACGTAAAAACAAATGGTTCATATTTTATTAAGTCCTTAAACATAATTTGTTATCATACATAAAAAAATAAAGTCAATGTGTAGTTAGGGTAGTTAATTTAATTTTTGTATTTGCAATACAAGTTTGTTTTTTTTTTAAATTAAATAACTATCATTGGAATTCCGAAAGCTACACACAAATAAATTGAATTTGCTAATAGTAATATTTTTTTATTGACACACACAGGTTAATTAATACATAGGTAACCTCCTAACCTAAGACATGCTTACTAATGCATAATATGATAGTACGAGTAGATGTCGAGGTCGAACACACCATCGGACGTCAGTTTATACCACGCATTACAAGCTCAAAAAACCCCTTAATTTCTATTAATATTATAAAAAAGATTCTTTAACACTTAGTAATAAACCGTAAATAATAAAAATACGAACATATAAAGAGCTTACGCACTCAATTCACCCAGCTTCATCGGGATTATTCGATAAATGCTTCCCGTTAAGAAAACAAGCTTCTTACACGAATAGAAGGGATTTTAATATCCTTAAGTAGTGATGATACTGGTTTTCTCTCCTATAAAAGACTTGCAAAGTAATCCATAGATATCTTGCAAATCTGCTTGAGTCATCGCATCGTTCGAAATAAATAGGGTCCGAAAGATATCCTCAAAAGAAACATTTTTATTGAAAATAGAATGAATGATTATTCGATAAAAGGGGTATTTCCGAATTTTACCTTACAATACCACAAGTAACAATAATTTGTAGTATTTCTATACAAGCTTTCTTATCTTATCTTATTATACTTCTTACTTCTTACTAATATTATAAAGCGAAAGTTTTTGAGTATGGATGGATGTTTGTTGTCACGAAAAAAGACGGATTTGGATGAAACTTTACAGTTATATAGGTATACCATATAGGCTACAATTTGTAATGATTTTATGAAATATAACGATACATGTCAATAAGGTCGGAAAAAACCTGGCCTCTGAGAGCTATCTCGGTGTACACTGCCTAAACCATTGGAGTTACACAAAGATGATGTACCGTAGTATTGTTTGTCTTGAGTAGTTCTAAATAAAAGTCTGCAACAGCATCGATTTACCATTTATGTGCAAGCCACTATGACCAGAAATGTGAATCATAAATTTAATTTAATTAGTTACTGTGACAAACCAAATTCTATGCGAGCGAAGGCGCGGGCAAAGACTAGTAATAAATATAACAATAAATTTGGCAACAAGTATATATAATGCACTAACTACCACCATCTTAAGGAATAGCGACGAACTAGATCAAGTATATGTGTATTTGTGTGCAAACTAGAAATGACGAAAGCGCAACTAAATTTGAGAAAACCATTTATAAAATAAATGCACCCAACTGGTCGTCAGAGAATTAATCGAAAAATTTTGAAAACCTTCTACTTAGAAGTAATTAGATAGAAGGAAGATAAATAGTATAGAAAAGGTGCAGAGATTTTTAATTAGTGGTAGTGAATTTGGAAGTTGTTCTAACAAAAGTAAAAATTCGAAGTTAATTTAAAGCATTTTGCAATACATCAAACGGCTTAAAGAAAATTCATAGCTACTTCTTAACCGTTTTGAACTTAGCTGCAATTTGAATGTATTACTTTGAAGTTAAATTACTACCCGGTTTGAACTTCCAGATGAAGTGGAGTTCGAAAATGCTATTATAAATTCAGCAGTTTACAATCACAGCCCTGCCTGGCGAAAGCAAAAAACCCTGGCGGGGAACTCGTTTTAACTTTTCCTATTTTTCTGCGTTAATTTCACCTGAACCCATTAGAGTTTGCAACAATTCTTAGTGCGAACCTTTCTATTAGGATGTTTAAATTGCATTTTAAATGACTTTTTCTTCGGAAAGTAAGTAATGAAGGCATTACGTAGGCTCTAATTTTATTCAACTTTATAATAAGTTCTGCATAATCACAGTGGGATAAAGGGAAGCAATGGAGCAATTATATTTTTAAAATAAGATCTATGTAAAAACTAATTTTTAAAAGTGTTTGTCTTCTTCAACCGATGGTTTTGTCCATACCACAAATTTGCCTTTACTTTACAACACAATGGCGTGTACCTCGAATTTGATTATCCCTATATAGTTACTCATTTCTTATTTAATCATAGTCAAATCTTTAGGTTATATTTAATACATTCGCAAGTATCTTATTTCATTTAGCTACCTTTTCTCAATTTTTTCGTAACTGTAATTTACCGTGATTCAGAAATATTAGGTTCACTTTCTATCTCGGTCGGTTTTGTCTATCCGCTCGCTTGAGTGCATACACAAGCTTTACCAGTTTTCGGATATTTGGCCCTACCGTCGTTAAGGCATCGGCGTCTAGGTCTTTTTTCTCCTATTTTCCATTTCACTATAAGACGTTCAAAAGCACTAATAGTAACAGTACTGGTAATAGTAATGTATAATATACTGAAGAAAATATACATGTAGTAATTGTTAAAGTGACTTTTGGCTTACTTATTTGACACTGTACTCAAATAATTAAAACTTTATACACAGCCGTTTCTGTAATTAGGAGTACAAGTTTACGTTAGTTAAATAGTGTCATCAATTTAATATCTGCAAAGACATGTGATAGTTGGGCATTTATTGTACCAAATGTATGAAATATTAAAATGAATTGAATGTATTTTACATCGCTAATATGGTAAAAAGCTTATGTATACTTATGTCAATCTTTTACCCCTATAAAGAAGCGGTTGTTTACTAACCTTAGGTACTTGACGTATTTATTAACATAAAACTACCACGTTGTATTGCTAACGCAGTTTGGCAGATTGCATGTAAATGGAAGTTTCCAGTAATATGCAGGTTTCTTTATCGTGTTTTTCTTTACTGAAAGGCGTATAATGAATCGTAAATTGAGCTCATATGTATTTACAAACGGCAAGGGCTTTAAACCGCAATGTCACTGGTGACACGATATCACCGTTTAGTCATCACTGTGTTCGCTCCATTCTTTTTCATCACCAGTAACTAGTATAATGGATCGGTACGATGATTATGACATTCTCCTGTTTATAATAATGCAAACCAAAAATATTATGTACTATCCATAACATTTTTGTTCCAAAAGCCCTAATTAAATCCTGCTTAATTTTTATTATTGCGGCATGTCGCATAACAATATTTACTCTAACTAGGTTTTGTACCTGCTCAACCTGAACTGTGGAACGCTAAGGATGAATAAGTTAATTGCCCTCCGGAGCGTATCGGCGGAGCCTTTTGCGGCACAGAGGAATGCATTTAAATTGGATTTTAAGAGCAGAAATCACCGGCGCTCTCAGCATCTCCCCGCCTTATTAGACTCGATCTCGAAGTTTGTGTAAACGTATAAAACATTTGAAACTTTATTGCCACCAAATCAAAGACAAAAACTAGTTAAAAATGTCAGAACTCTATTTCCTTTAAGAGATTAATGAGCTAGATTAAGTTTCTCGCCAGTAGGTGTCAGTAAATAAATGCACTCCAAAGGAGAGATAATAAATAGACACCTATAAATAATAAATATATATATTTGACAACTTACACACGTGGCTGTCCATCCCCAAAGTAAGGATATTATAATACTTGTGTCATAGGTGACAGACTACTGGTAAATATATACAAATATATTTTTTAATACATAAAAACACTCAGAATCAATGAACCAAGAAGTTGTTTTTAGAAAATTTTGATTTTCGGCGGAAATTGAACCCGCCACTCGCGGAGCTCGAACGGGCCAGTCAAGCAATGGAATCATTCTGGCTATTATATTTCTAAAATTATTATAACATCCCTTCATCTCAGTTCGTTAGTAATGAACTGCAATAATGCAACTGATAACTTTAACAGTCTTATCGGTGAACATATTTAATTTGCTTTAAAGTGCTCTAAACGAAAACAAGACAAAAAAGACAACTTCTAGGTAAAAGATATGTGATTTAAACTGCAACATAATTTTTATAATGTACGATAAAAACACATGTTCCAGTCGATACAAGTTTTTAGAAATTAAGTCGACGTTGAAGGAGCACTTATGCATCTACAGTGTTCTATAGAGCTTCCTTTTTAAATTGGAAAGCAAAAATCAGCTGCTTTTCACCTCTAGCCTCCATATTAAAGTAAGTTGTGAAGTTTATGTAAACAAATAAAATGCTAAATAGAGAAAATTTAGATCTAATAATAATTTTGATGAAAATATATGACTTCGATTTGTCTATAAATTCGTTAGAAACTATTTAAATATAAACATTCTTAAATCCTAAACGATTTACTTCAATAGCAATTTGTAGCAAGAAAGATGATAGAGTTAATTGCCTGTTTCAGTGTATTGATATATTGAATATTAGAAAAATCTTGAGAATTGAAAAACGATGTCTTCACAATTCATTTCTTTTTTAAAGTTATTTTACTGTGCTGCCTAAAGCGGAAAATTGTCGAACTAAAGACTTGATGGAGTTTAGCATAACTCCAAAATTGTCCGGATATTTTAACCTAAATTTAACAGGTTTTGAAACAAATCATTTTAGCCATTTCAGCTAGGATATTAACGCAAAAAAAAACTAATTTTGGTTTGAGATAACACTTTTATCTATAAGTGACTTCTACGGTAAAGGAACGGATATTCTCATGGCCACCGATTCATCATTAATTATAACTTTATATTGTATTACATACAGAAAATTTAAACTGCTAATTTATTTGCACTAAAAACCCTTTTGTACATATGATTTTGGAAGTTAATATCTTAGTTACAAGCTTAATGAACATAAAATAAACTGTTATTTCAATACTACATTATTGACTTCAGAATGATGACAACAATGGAAATATATTGTTTATTAAGGAAAACCAGTAAGTAATAATATTTATCCAGTAAACGTACCTATATGGTTTGTTTAAAACAATAACAATAATTTTAGGTAAACTTATGTTAAAGTTATAAAACTCGATTTAACACAAAGTATTAATTAATAGACGAGCAATTAATACCAATGTGATTTTATATTTTTGATCTTTTTTTATTTATTTATTTAGTAATCCAACAGCATTTTTACAAATCAATACAATGCTCTATGACTATATATTATAAAATAGGTCAATTGAGGATTACACTTTTAATAGCATAAAGCTAATTTTATCAGTAATTCATCATTATCAAATATAAATTAAAATCTTAAACAACTTAAAACTGTCAAAACTAAATATGTGTGTGTGTGTGTGTGTGCGAGCGTGTTTGGGCGTGTGTATGTGTGTCTTTAAGTACATTTTGTAAGCTAAGCACCGGAACGCACTCGCTTTTTCCAAAACAAGGAATCATCTAACATGTAAGAAAAATTGGTCTAAAAATATTTAGACCAATTTTTCTTTCATGTTATTCATGGTACCATGTGTTAGATTTTTTTTAGATTTTTTTTCGTTCCTTAAAGAGCACATTTAACCGCTTAAACTAATTTCAGGAGTAAAAGTTTGAAACTAGATTAACTAAGTTGCTCTTATGCGGTTTGACAAATTAAGCATTTCCCAGAAATAGATATGAATATGGTTTTCTTGCGATGTTTTACACCATCGTTAAACGCAAAAAAAAATGTAAATATCAATTAAAAAGAAGAAGAATAATTTTATTGAACAAAAAAAATAACATAAAAAACTAAGATTACAGTTTTTTTTACGTTAAAGTTAAATGTGCAAATTCTTATCACAATTAAGCTCCTAAGGTATAGGAAAGTAACGAAAAGTCAAAGGAACCCTTGGATCCTTCTTCAAAGTGACGCGTTTTCACTCTTTGGCCATACAAGTCTTAAATATAAGAAAATATTTTTTTATCGTAATTGCTTTAACCCTAAATTTATTTTAACAGATTATACAAATTGAAGTGTAAAAACTGTTGGTTTCTTTTAAGATTGGTTGCAATAAATAAGCAAACAGGTAAATACCGAAGCGCATATCAAATCGCGCACTTCCACCGAAATAGATAACAAAATAAACTAAGAGAATCAAATGTAAATAGTTAATAGAGCAAATAAAATACTAAGAGTCCAAACTAGATATAGAAAAAAAGAAAAAACAGGTAAATACCATGCGTGTTCTATGTTGAAAGAGATAATCATAATCATAATTTTTATTTGTTGATATACACAACATACAAAACATTAACATAATATAATTATATTTTTTTAAATAACACGTTTATTGCCAACTCCAATAAATAATATATTTACTTACTCATTTATTATTGCTCGCTTCTTATCATTGAATTTATTGTTCACTGTACTATTATGTGTCAGTAATATAAATCGAATTCGCAAGTAACTAGTGTCAATAGCTTACAGTTTTTGTTGTACACATAATTATATCATAAAAAATACTCTAGTTAATTAAGTAATAAGTGCTTTAAGAAAATGAAAGTTTTTTTATTATTCGTAATAATTACGCTGGTTGTGGTAGGAGAAGCAAAACCTAGGTAAGATTATTAATAAAATAAAAATTAATCATATACACCAAGCGAAATTTGATTTATATCACAGGTATATTCATATATACCATGTTAAAATAAGCTTATGATTCTTATGTATGTATGATTTAGTAGTAAAACTCTATTCGAGCGTCAATATTTATTTCTACGGGAAAGTTCTGCAATGCACTATTTTTTTTTATCAGGAAAAACCCCTATGGGCCCCGCCATCCTACGGGGAAAGGCAGCAGATATGGTGGATTCGCACCGACTAAAACGATCTGAGTGCTCCACCACCCTGCTGGTGGCGGGGCCAGGGTAACGTTGTACACATTACCCCCAACCCCTCCAGCAGCAACTGAACCCCAGATCGCGCAACCTCTGGTCAGGCCTCCATAAAAGTGGGTCTTCCTTCAGCTAATCTTTGCATCGGTAGCAACTAATGCATTGCCTTTACAGAAGTTTACAGTAAAAAGTAATTTATTTAATAAAAAATAAAGTAGTTTCATAAAGTTTTCATACCGTTTATAACGTTATTGATATCAGTTTCAGTGCTGCCTCATACCTAGAATTAGAACCAAAAGAATCAACAAAAGGTACAGAAGATCACGCACGAGTACGACGACAGGTAAATTAAGCCTTTTTAAGAGAAAGTCAAAGCTGGTGCAATTAACATATATGCACCACTATTGATGTATGATATGTCCTGTATTTAGATTAACTTAACCAAAAAAATGTAAATAACTGTAAGAATGCCTACAATAAGACACGTTGAGATATTACTATTATCTCTGTCTCTAAAGTCGGTCCTTCATTGTTGAGGATCGTAATCACCGTCATTCTGTCACTTAGCTTGGTGGCATATAACATCTTTCCACCGGCGCCTATCACCGGCCATGAGAACAGCTTCGTGAAAATTGAGAGCACCTTCAGCTGATTGGACCATCTGGTTGGGGATCTTCCTAGTGGGCTTTAACTTTCCACGTTCCCAACTAAGCCTTAATAAGCTTAATATGACTTCCCAGCGGACCGCAGGGTTCAAACCCTGGGCAGGCACCAATAGGTTTTTCTATTAAAAGTTATGTGACCGATTGATATTTGAAATTTATCACATACTTTTTAGTGAAGGACAACATTGTGAGGCAACCTGCATACGTCAGCAGAATTCCTGGGATGTGTGTAAACTACCAATCCGCATGGAAGAGTCTTGGTAGCGTCAAAGCTGCAACAGTGAAAGGTGGAGGCCCATCAATGGAAAATATCAGGCCGTTACTTTTAAGGGTATAATTGTTTGCCGATGCGCATTAGATAAACGTGGTGACCCCACGATATTGCTCAAATGCATAATAATCCATCACCTTTACTTTTATAAAGGAAACATTTTACTTTTACTTTTTTACATTATAGATTGAACTGATTTAGTAGTAATTAATGATCGCAAATTATTTCTCATTACAGGGTTTCGATTATGACAACTTAATGACGAATTTTTGGAATAGCATGTCCAGATGTATGAATTGCAACATCCTCAGCATAGGAAACGGTTACAAGAATGTAAACACAGTTTACATCCATAAAAGACCTGGGTCTCGGGACGATCCATTTAGTTCGTCTTTTTTTAACAACAACTAAAAAGAAAATAAAAAATCCATAAAATATTTCGAATATTGAAAAAAAAATGCTTTTATTTGCACAATAATCATCTTCATCTGCATGGATTCCTTCCTTCCATTTTTTCATTTTAATAATAAATTACTTTTCAGAAATCATTTATCATACATATTTTTCATACTATTCATATAGGCATAGCCTGCAACCTGCGTTGCGTAAAAAATTGACTAGATTTAGTAGTTTCGACTGTGCAAAATTGAAAACTGTATTTTCAATTCTAAATGTATTTAACGATAAGTAATCCTATGCTCATAAGAGAAAAGGAAACACAAACTGTAATTACAAATGCTAATTTAATTTTCTATAATTATATTACCTTTTTTTTTGCTACAAAAAAGTAATATCATTCATTTTTTTATAATAAAAAACGAAATGTTACTTACACATCCACAACCTCTGGAAATCTGTCCACTTAAGTTGAATAATGATGTGCGATGAAAAGGGATCGGACACGGGGCAAGTGAACCGGTAAAATGCCGACCCACCGCACAATCAACCAACCCATATAATAAAATAGTAACTGAACTAAAAAAAATATGTCAAATAATTTTTGTTACTACATTAGGAACTGAAATACTATTTTGTTCCTTGTCTTGTTATTTAAAAAAATATTTTTTTGTGAACCGATAGCATAGTACGCTCTTAGCTTTGTGCTAAAACGTAAAGCTAGTGCCATATACGTTTGGCGTAACCTAAGCCGCTTTTACATTTAAATGTACGTGTATAATAATTATCTAACGTAACTTAGAAATTAACTTTCAAAATGCCGTTGCTTAAAAATTATCAATAATAATTAATATCATTAATTATCTCGATTAAAGATCTACTCAATACATCGTTATATTTGTTCAGCTACCATGATGAGCGTTTTGGTCGAGGGTATTACCAGCAACGCAAGCTTCAGAAGTAGATACGATATCGCTACTGTATCAGCAGTAGTCTGTGTCAGCGTTGGCCTACGTCACCAATGGAATGCCTCAGAGATGGCCTGCGTCTTCGCGACAAATTCATTTTTACGCACAATTGTACCCCTCGCAGTACAGGGTTGTGCAACTTAACTACGTTCTCTCTATGTTATCGTTGTCAAAGTTCAATCATCGACGCAAACATTCATCAGTCATCATCTTTTGTCTTTTTTAAATAATTCTTTAACAGGAAATCGAAGTTGGAATAAAAAATCAGTTTGAAAATTTTAAAACTAATCGAGCAATCAAAGAACAATCTTCATTTTTACACGATGTTTAAATTTAATATCAAGCAATTTTAATTATTTTCCAGTCATATCAATTAAAATTTTAGCGCGTGGGATATTTTATTTCTATTAAAAGCTTTATAGTCCTTTATTTATTTACGTACACTTAGACAGTATTTTATACAGACCTACCGCAAACGTAACAAATATAAACATTGCTTTGTTATTCCGTAATTATAATATTATAATATATTATGATCTAGATAAATAAACTAAATTAAAGGTAGAACAAAATATAAGTGGACTCCGTGAAAAGATCTTTTCAAGTAAATTTTTTACTCATTTCGCTTACAACAGATGATAACAGGAATCGGAAAGGGGAAAGATATAGTTTCATATTTTTTTAACATTTATTCTTAACTTCGTACAAGTAATACCTTAGTAAGTTTTTATTTTCAAATGATACATTTAATAAGCTAAATAGCTTAGAATTCCAAGGTTAAGTAAGCAACATTTGTTAAAACGTAGTATAGAATTTTTAAAACACCGAAAAACTCAAGCTAATAATAAATGTAAATATCCAAAAAGTACCTGAAGCGATGTGTAGCCGTGGAGAGGAAACAGTTTTCTTTACGAGCTATTCCACCAAGCCAATATTTCTTCGCGACAGTACGCGCCGCCATAAAATAAAACGAAAAATTCCAACGTAATGCCTTCAGCCGCTATGAAAATCATAAGAGGCGAGATTTTATGAGTATCGCTACGGACAATACTCTTCCACAGGTGATTAATAATAGAAAGAGCGTTATTTTTGTTTGAGTTGTACTTAAATAGATGAGAAATCTATTGTGAGGATATAAATATCATACGGTTTTAGCAAGTGAATAGTCATTTTTGTAGATTAGATAGTTTTGCTGCGAGTCAATGCCTTTTACATAAAGCGACTGTATCATATCAATAACAAGTTATAAGTGCTAGTTTTATTTCATCTAAAAATCTGTATAATTATATAGGTACCTAGATCTTATAAAAATGTCACTCACTCAAAGGTCAGCGAAAAGAACAAGGCTTCCAATTGCTATATTATTTGCTGCTTATTACTGCTCGAGTTACAATCTTTCTGACACAATTTTAGATTCAACCAATACAGGAGGGTACCGTTTAGAAGATTTTATCAATTAGTCGTCTTGTGAATGAAAAGTTTCTACTGAATTCGAAGTCTAAAGCACTCCTACTATCTCAACCTCACAATGTTTCACTGCGCTACCCGGAGTTGAGGAAAGAAACATGTACCTCGCTGCACTTTGGTACAGCGTTCATAATTTCATTAAATTCATACTTTCTTATTTTAGGAAGAAAGAAAGAAAGATATTATTAGAAATATTGTTTCTAATTTTAACGTTGATGTTACAATTATATATGAGTGCGGACACTATAAGTGCACTTACACAATCTCATAAACTTTAGCCCGCTCTTACGACAAATGCTTGACAAAATACTCTGCCAATTGTAGGAGCACCGCCCTCAATTGTTCGAAATGAAAAATGGCCTATTCGAATTGTTCGCGAACAACGCGTGCCGTGCGGGTCATTACGCTTTGTTTTAGAAGTAAGTACGACAAAAAAATTCATAGGGAGAGGCCAAAATCCTGGCGTCCGCTCTCTTGAGCTACGAGCCCCGGTATTTAAAGTACGGCCAATTGTTTCGCATGACAAATCTAATTTTTTTATTTGCCATAAAAGAAAGCAGTCTCCACGAACAATTTTTTATTTCAGACAAAAACTTTTCGTCTCTGAGCTTCGTGAAATGAGACGTACATTTATGAAATTGGACGGTTAAATTAAGATATATAAATTGCCCTTGGAAATCACAGCAGACGAGATTTTATTGTTCAACGTCGCATAGAAACATGAAATCGTATGATGCCTGCAACCTTATCAAAAGTTTATACTTTGTTTGAATCAATAATCTTGTTAAAGTATAGCCTCAATTATTCTTGTCAAAACCGATTCCTATTAGATACATTTCAGAAGATTAATCTTTACTGTACTCAGCTGATGGTACCACCCAATCTACAAGAACACAACGCATCAAATCCATGACTCACGGAGCTAAAGGAAGCATAACTGCCACCAAGGATCAATCAAACGGAAACCATAATTGTCTATACACGTTTGCACGTGCATATCACTAGCCACTACGTGGCCATTAGCCACGTTTAACACAGGCTCTCACCAGACTAGGATAGAGCCGATTTAAAACATAGATGGTGAATAATTATTATACGCATGCGGTGTTACGGGTTAAAATAAATGGAAGTTAAGTCCAGTCCAGTATCCTTTTTGAAGAGAAATGTTGGAACTAAAACATAAATACCGCGAGCGAATGTTTTTCAACAACATTATCCTGGATAACGTTAAAAACACGCCGAACGATATGCAACGTGACCGCGGAGAATCCGCAACTATGGCGCCACGAAATCGTCTGCTGGTCTCTGTCCCATTCTATTTGATATTGAACGAGTTTGAGGAAAGCAGTCGCGTCTCGCGATGAGCTGTCTCAGTCACGCGGATAACGAACCTTTAACTCATGGCTACCTATGGTACTATGACGAAATAATCTCTGTCGCGTGGAGACTGCTAAAACCGCATGATAGATTGTAAAATTATACACATCGTTTTTATAGAAGTAGGTAAAAGTATTTACAGGCTACTGCCCAGGATTTCAAAATCAAAATCAAAATCAAAATATTCTTTATTCAAGTAAACTTGTAAACAAGTGCTTTTGAATCGTCAACTTTACTGCTGGTTCGGAAAGCTGTTCCTGCCGAGAAGAGCCAGCAAGAAACTCGGCGGTTGCTCTTTTTAAAATATAAATCTTAGAACTAGTTACATTTATTTATTACTTTCTTGTACAGGGTAAAAGCGCACCTATATCCACACATCCTTATCATCTAAGTAATCTTCAACAGTATAGCAGGCTTTCTGTATCAGCCTCTTTTTAACAGTGTTTTTAAACTGCTGTAATGGCATGACCAAAATTGATTTCGGAATTTTATTATAGAATCTTATACCCAAACCCACAAACGATTTACGTACTTTTGCTAGGCGCAAAGCAGGAGTCGCAAGCTTATGTCGGTTCCTACTTTGTCTATTATATACATCACCTATCGTTTTATAATTCTTTATATTTTTATGTACAAAAATTACGTTATTTAAAATATACTGTGAAGCAAATGTTAGAATACCTGTTTCCTTAAACTTCTCTCGCAGGGAATCACGCGGACTTAAATTGTAGATGCCACGTATGGCTCTTTTTTGTAATACGAAAATTTTTTCACTATCCGCGCATTTACCCCACAGCAATATTCCATAAGACATAATGCTATGCTATTTGAATCTGCGACCCTCTGGTAAGTGACGCACGATCTCATCTTTTGACTATCACAGAAGTAGACTACTCAGTATTTATAATGCAACACGTGAAGAACATCAAAACCAACATCACTCATATATACATTTAAATAAATTTAATGTATATTTTTAACTCAAAAAATCAGGTCAATTTTCTGTTCAAGTTAATTTAGTGTATTATTTTGTTAAAAATTTGATTTAAATAAAAACAAATTATAGCCTCATCACATTAAAGTTAGTGAGAGATGAATGGCATTAATTAATTAAGCCGAGCCCTTCGCGATTACTCCCTGAGGATCCATTACTTAATTAACATTTCTCATGCACTGATTTGAAACAACTTTTCAATATGGATTCAACTAACGCAGTCATGTTTACAATATTTCCTTCTTTTGCCTTCAATTAAGTATAATAACTAGGTGCTTATATATCAAAAGTATATAGTGTATATAGTGTATGATTTTTTAGAAAGTCCTCTACCCTAAGGTTGCCTGGAAGAGATCGCTTTTAGCGATAAGGCCGCCTGTTGTACTGATACTTCTTTTAACTATTTATATGTATTATTTTGGTGTGCAATAAAGTGTTTTATCTATCTATCTATCTATCTATCTATGTAGTATATATACTTTTTAAAACTCGGCCACTTTTTACTTTCAACTTTTTCATAAACTCGTTATAATTTATTAAACGCTAACACATAAACTATATTATTATTTTATTATATAGTCGTTAGCAAGCAAACGCAAAGGTGATTTTTATCCTTATATATTGGCAACGTATTTACAAAATTTTTGCTCTTATCAATTTTACAGATAGAAAATATTAAGATATTTTGATCTTGATTTATCGCTCCTTAAGGCAAATACGCTGCCAGCTTTACTTTAATAACGAAGAAAAATATTGCAACAGAAAGCATGAATAATGTTATAATTAAAATATTGATAGATCCATTAGACAACATAGTTAAGTATAAAATATAGTAGCGGTCTGTTAGTACACCAATGTTGGATTGCTGGTACATATTTTTATAATATACCTTTATGGTAAAAAAAACCGAGTCCATTATAAAATGGCGTATGACATTAGGTCTCCCTCAGCTTCTATACTATTCTAAATAGCATACTATAAAGTCTATTACTATATACTATTTAATAATACAAAACACTCATCACACGCATAAAACTCATTGTTTATATGATTCAAAACAGACGTTGCTAATGATGGCTAATTTTAATTTAGACCTGGGCGAATGCAAAATGATAATGCTTAACTTTTCACGTTTAAGTTGGAAAACGAGGGTGCTAACTCATTACCTCATCTATCATTTGAAACCTTTACGGCTTCTACACAGCTTTGTTGATAAGATCTTGGCGTTCAGGGTGCTAACTAGGCGGTCCACCAACCACTTCGCCTCGTCACATTTGTAACCTGTGTGCTTAGTGCGTTTTTTTTAGCCTACTTGCAGACCAGCGGTCTCGCAATATCATACAAATCGGCATTACGCTAACGCGATCGACTAGGTTGAAAAAGTCGCACTAAGAACACTATTAATAACGTGATTCTTTCGCGTATTAAAAAATAAACTATTAAGCAAAAAAGAAAGCTCATAATTTATAAAAATTTCAATATCTGAAATTTTTATAAGCATACGCAGGTACATTTAGAATTTTATTTTCGACACGTAAGCTCACTGTGTTGGCATTATTCAAAGCAGACTTTACTAATGCATTTTATGGCCCTTCGGATATTTATGAGGCGCTTACCAGAAGCGTAGACCACGAGAGCACACGACTCATCGAGTCTTTGTTTTTTGGGTCTTTAATTTACCTAATTGTAACACTTTATATACACGTTTATAATCGTCATTTGGTAAATTAAAAATTTTCTATTGAAATACGTAAAACTTCCGAAATTTCAGAGTGTTTCTACTGAATCCGTAATGCGACTATTATCTTATCCCTTTTCTGGTATGCCCGAACATAAGGTTTCCATATAAGAACAAGTCAACAAAGTCGTTATATGGGAAATACGTCAGGTTTTATCGTTTACCCAACTAATTCATCTACTTTATTATAAACCTTACCATCATTCATCGACCGCCTCTAAGGTCTTTATTCCATTGATGCCTTAGACTTAAGTGTAAAATCGATCATAATATGATCAATATTATCTTAATATGTTACAAGCGGATAAAAAAACACGTTAACATTTAAATACAAAGGCTCGCAAAATGAATGTGTTAAAATTATTTTATTTACGAAATATTTTTATATATTTTGTTTTAATAATATTGAAAATAAATGTATTCACTGACATTGGTTAATTGATTAATCCTAATGAATATGCAAAACTATAATAATTCGATCATGAATTGATAGTGATTGACATGTCGAAAAATAGTAGATCTATAATTTATACGCAAATAACAAATTTATTCTCGATACATATTAATTACTATTCCACAAATATTTACGTAAACGTTACAGTGTAACGTTAAAAGTGTGTGTTAGTCGACTGATTATAAGATAAAAAAAAATAATGGAGGTAGAAAGATACACGTTGAGATTGTCCTAGTGAATGTGGTATCTTGCGTGGCATAGTGTTACATAATCTTACAGTTTCTTCTATTAAAGCATCATCATTTATTATTCTCCTGTCCTTATGCCAATCTATGTGGGGTCGATACAATAAGTTAAAACATATTATTACATGATTACGCTAGGTATTTTAGGACCAGCCGCCTGCTTGACATCAACTTACCGTAGTCCGCTTTTACGACACCTCGGTAAGAAGGTAGTCTATTGTACTCTAAAACCTCTGCTAAAAAAAGGTAACTCTGAAAATCTAGACAATTATCGGCCAATTGCCTTAATTTCTATTTTTGCTAAAATATTTGAAAAGTGCATGTTGCAAAGACTAACAGACTATTGTAACAAATTCGACATTTTAAATAAAGAACAATACGGTTTTCAAAAAAAAAGATCTACTACACATGCTATATACTCTTTAATGAATACTATTCTTACAAATATTGACATGAACAATTTTACAACAGCGTTATTTTTTGACTTATCTAAAGCTTTTGACTACGTAAGACATGACATTTTATTACATAAACTACAATCCCTTGGTATAAGAGGCCCAGTACTGAATTGGATGAATTCTTATCTTGTCCAAAGACAACAATGTGTTCATGTAAACCGAATAGTGAATAATGAACTTATTACTTTTAAATCTCAATATCGAAACAACAACTCTGGCGTGCCACAAGGGAGTATATTAGGGCCGCTTCTTTTTATTCTATACATAAATAATATTAACAAAGTAATGCCTTATAAAAGTGTACTATTTGCTGATGACATTTCTGTTATTGTGACATCAAATATAAATAAAAATATTGGACTTCATGAAAAAGAAATCAACTTAACGATAAAAAACATAATTGACTGGCTTAACCTAAATAATTTAACAATAAATTTGGCAAAAACTACATACATACAATTTAACAAAAACTTAAGTTCTAAGATAAACTTAAATTATAACGGTAATAATATAATTCAATCCTCTAATATAAAATTTTTAGGAGTCATTGTAGATGAAACTATAAAATGGCAAAATCACATAGATCTTGTATGTAATAAAATTAATAAATTTAGCTATGTTCTAAAAAGACTTACTACTGTCACTGATCAACGAACAGCTCTCTTAGTATATCATGCCTATGTGCTATCAGTTCTTAGGTATGGATTAATCTTTTGGGGAAATAGCTCAGGCATAAATAGAGCATTTATAGCTCAGAAAAAATGTCTTCGAGCAATTTGCGGAGTCTCTCAATATATATCTTGCAAACCATTATTTATGGAATTAAATTTATTGACATTAATATCTTTATATATATATGAAGTTTGCATATTTGTAAAAGAAAATAACTTCTGGTTTACAACGGCTAAAGAAAATTTCCCTCGATGTACGAGAAATACAGACAGACTTGTTTTAGAGCGCCGACCGAGGACTGAATTGTATAAAAGAAACTGTGCAGCGCAATGTGTTAAAATCTACAATAATATTCCTAACAGTTTAAGTTCACTGCCTTTAAAAATGTTTAAAATAAGACTAAGAGACTGGCTCATGCAATGTAATTTTTACAGTATAAAGGAATTTTTCGAAAGGAAATTGTGACTAATTTATAATTGACAATTATGTATTTTTTTTAAGATAAGACAAAATGAGTTTTTTTTTTATTTTGTAGCTTTTTTTTAATTTAAATTTTTGCATACCTTAAACTGTATACACTGTTACAAAATAGTCTTACCAGCTCCATGTACGTGTCTTTATGCAAATAAAAAATTATTATTATTATTATTATTATTACTCAGCCAGATACGAAATAAATCATTAACCATTTTTCCCACTTTCTATTGTCCCATTAAAAAAAATACTTTTCGAAAATAATTAGTTTTTTTTTCAAACATACATCACATTACAAAGAGTTATCTTTATTTAAAAAGGTATTAGAAATTTTATATAATACAAAATCATATTTTGCCTTTCTAATTTCAGCTAATTAGACTTAACAATTATAACCTTCATACCTTTTTTTTGGCACCCAAGCTTAAATAAACCTTCTATAATCCCAGTATTAAGAATTATGCGTGGCGAGGGATTTGTAACGTGTTTTCCACCATTTTGCGAGGGCATTCGGTCACAGCCGCTTTCCTCGGGGATTCCATTCCGAAAAACCTCCATAAATATTTCTTACAGTATTTGTATCTTCCTTGGAGGATCGTTAGCGCACTGTTTTCCTTTTTTCTTGGAGCGAGTCTACATCTGCTCCTATAAACATAAATATTTCTAACCAAAATCTTATTCGTAAACAAATAAATAGTTACAAATAGCATTTTCTGAAATAAGATTAGTATAAAAGTAAGCTGTGTTGAATGAAATATGTCTTAAAATATTATACCTTAATTAATACAAATAAAACTGCAATTATTAAATGAAATCAAATCAAGTCGAGAATGTTTCCAAATCACAAAGATATACTTGGGAAATTATAAATCTTGTATAAATTAGAACAAAAATAGAAAACGTTTAATCTAGTTAACTATGACAATTATGAAAAATAATGTACTATAACTTTTATACGATTCATTTTATTTAGGTTTTCTTTTTTATTGAACCCTGCACAGACAAAAAATATCTTTATCTATTTAAAAAGTCTCACTTCTTTATTGACGCGAAAGGCGTCCCCGAAAAATCAACAATCGTTTTGAAGATCATCGTCATTGTCCTGCCCTTATCCCACTCTAAGTGGGGTCGGCACAACATGTTTCATGTTGTCCTGATTTGCCTTGGAATTTTACGACCGGCCACGTGCCTGACGTCAACTTACCTTAATCGTTTTTACGACACCTCGGTAAGAAATGAGAGTGGTCTATTATACATAGCCGGATACCACACGCCATAAGAAAATGACGATGAATCATAATTTAAATTCAAATTATTCGTTATTCAATTAATCTTGTTAAAAGCTACTTTTGAATCGACAACTCTACTGCGGGTCCGGAAAGCTGTTTGTTCCTACCGAGAAGAGCGTTTACAAATTAAAAATTTATTAAATATTTTCGTAATATATGTACATAAATAATATACATGTATATGTTAATTTGCTACGCCAGTCGCCACTCTATTTCTATGTATTCAGTGCATATACGTATGTATTCACGTCAAATGCACTGAATAGTGCCAAAATATGGAGTCAGGCAAAAACACAGTTGTGAAATAATAAGAATGTCATTGCAGTGTGTCTCACGTTTTAAAGCTGTTTCACTTATGAATACCAAAAATTGGACAAATGCATATATTTTTAAAATATTACTGTGCGAAATATCCTATACTAAATTCTCGTAATCAGGAATATAAAGCGCTGCGCTAATAAATTTTACGGCATTTGTTTGGAAAGTATCGAAATTCAAACCTAATGGACAATTTACACCGTTCGCCTTTACGTGCTCGCAAACATCTGGCACCTGATTGCTTGCGTTTTTATGTTCACTTAGAAACACCTTTAATATTACTTGAGTACGATCAGGCTGAGCAATAACTTGAAGTACTCTCTTTTACACTGTAGATTTAAAAACTAAATACCTCGAATTTTTTATTGAAATTCATATTACATTTGGAGGGTGGTCTATTCTACTCATCCGGATACCACAAGGCGGATTCAACTTCTAATGATAATTACTTTGATATCGTTCCTTTAAAAAAAAATCTGAATGTTGAATTATTTTAATGGTATTAGTATTATCCTAATTAGTACGTTTTAATTTAACGTAGGAATATCACCTACCTATATGTGATAAATAGACAAAATAAACCTGTCGTCGATAAAAAAATCTTCTTTGAACTTCCCTTGATTAAGATCTTTATACCTGAAACGTTGGAACCTTAGTTCATTCCATTAGTAGATTACACCTCTTTCAATACCAACACGATTCGATCTTTACAAAAGATTGCACGTATTCAGAGGAAAAACCTCCATTCAATGCGTGCGTAAAAAATACACTGTTAACTGAATTCTTTTAATGGAAATCAGGTTTTTTAAGAATAAGTACGTGCATTGAACAGGACTAATGACCAAATAATAACATTTTGATAAGATCTTGATAAAGAAATCTGTATATCTCTAGAGAATTCCTGGGGTATGTATAACCTGCCTGCCTGCCTGTATGTAAGCTTTGATGCAGCGTGGTGGGCGTAAGCCTCAATCAACCAAACCAATGTCTACGAAAATACCTATTATGCAACATTATTTCTAACTAGCTATCCGGCCACTCGTTGCTGTGGCTCTGTCTAGTTTCGATTCCCCGCGGAAAGAACTCTACACTTAAAAATGATAACTTCGCTAGGTCATTTCTAATGATTGTCTGAAAATTTTATTAAAATCAGTCTATTCGTTTCGGCGTCTATGAAGGACATAGAGACAAACATTCATGTTTATATATATAGAAGATGAAAACAAAAAATTATAGCCTCGATATATATAATTATTTTCAATAGCTATTAACATCTGAGCAACAAAGAAACTCTATAGACCTTGCTTTTTAAGGTTTTCTAACACTACAAAAAAAACGCAGGCACGCTCATAAGAATAATACTCTTTTCTCTCCTATGTTTTTGTTTTTCAAATACATCTGAACTTTGTTAAACAAAATAATTCGATAGCGGTTGCCTAAAAGCAGATTCATGTAAAACTGTCCTTAAGGGATTTCACATAACCACATCCCTGAGGCCAATAGGACCTTGACCATATAAAGAGAATTTGATATCTTTAATTACGTTTCGAGTAAGTAATTAATTAATTTGTACGTGGACCAATTATCCACTAATTTTTTAAACGAAAATTATGTATTAGTTCTCTACTTCAATATCTTTTGTCTATTATATACCATGTATATAATAGACAAAGTAGGAACCGACATAAGCTTGCGGTTCCTGCTTTGCGCCTTGCAAAAGTAAATAAATTGTATGTGGGTTTGGATATAAAATTCGGTAATAAAATCCTGCAATCGATTTTATCTTTGCCACTACAGCAGTTTAAAAACGCTGTTAAACGGAGGCTGATACAAAAAGCCTACTATACTATTGAGGATTATATAGATGATGAAAATGCGTGGATATAGCTACTCCTCTACCCTGTACGCTATATATAATAAGCTATGATAGCCCAGCGGTGAGACCGTGCGACTCTTTCGAGGGGAACACGAGTTCAAACCCGGACAGGCACCAATGAGTTTTTCTATTAAAACTCATGTGTCTAATTGATAATTGCAATTTATCACTCGCTTTTCGGTGAAGGAAAACATCGTGAGGAAACCTGCATATCCCTAGACAATTCTGGAGATATGTGTAACCTACCAATCCGCATTGGAGCAGCGTGGTAGGTCTTAGCTCCAACCCTTCTTTCCAGAAACGGAGAGAGGAGGCCTATTCCCAGCAGTGGAATTGTAACAGGCCGCTACTTCACTACCCTGTACAAGACAGTAATGAACAAATGTAACCAGTTATAAGAATTTTATTTGAAAAGAGCAACCGCCGAGTTTCTCGTTGGTTCTTCTCGGTAGGAATAGCTTTCCGAATCAGTAGTAGATGATAACGATTCAAAAGCACTTGTTTACAAGTTTTCTTGAATAAATAATATTTTGAATTTGAATTTGAATATAATGACAACAGATGAATACTTTATAGAAGTATCGCTTTGCAGAATTCTACACTGCATAGTAACATATTTACAGATTTATAATATGAACATGAGAAAATAAAAACATAAAAATGCGATAAACAAATTAATTCATCAAATTTTGCGATAATTGCACCTAATCCCTACACCTAACCTAATTCATTAAAATATTTTAAAACAGAAAAGGGCTTAGGTATTATTTACGTAAATAATCTTGTTTCGCGAAAGCGATCTGCATCAGCGCAGCTACGTTTAAAGTCTACTGCGGGTTCGGAAAGCTGTTCCTACCGAGAAGAGCGAGCAAGATACTTAATGGTTGCTTTTTCAAATATAATTCTTGTAAAAAATTTAATAAAACAAACAAACGGACTGAGTATTTAGCAGTCTTGATACAGCTTTTGCAGGTCTACATTAGTTATTCAAAGCGTGACTCGGGTTGCTCCCTCGTAAATCAAACTCGCCACTCGCCATACGCTTATGCATTATACAATTTTATTTGTGCGAGTCTGTTGAATAGGTAATAAACTATGGCAGGTGAAACGTTCTGCATCCGAATGCGAGCGGAATTTGAAACCCATGCAAACAGTTGTTTAACGTGGATTCGCTGTGTAATGACGACATTGTGTGCATATAAACTGATTTCAGCTTAATATGTCAATTACAGTCATTGCAGATAAAATTAATACGATACGTGAAACAAGCACAGATTAAACGTAATAAGTTAAATTATTCAAACATTATTGAAATTATTTTAAATACATATTATTTAAATGATAATATATACACATAAACTACTATTTAAACGTAAAAAGACTACCATCTAATCCTTATAAGGCCCGTTGGCGCAGTGGGTAGTGATTCTGCCTTCAGCTCCGCGGGTCGTGGGTTCGATTCCCACCGAAAACCAACATTTTTCTATAAACAATTTGTTAGTTCTTCGAGCCTGGGTGTATATTTGTATTTAAGTATGAATTTAAAATTATGTATGTAGTATATCTGTCAGTTGTCCCATAACACAAGTATTAAGTTACTTAATTTGGGGACTCACGACCGTGCGTGCGTTAAAAAAAATTTATAAATGCAAGTCTGTCTATCTATCACAGCTAATCGGATGGTCCATTAATCAAATTTGTCACATTTAAAGCTTTATACGCTATGGTAACATATAGGGTAAAAAGTTCCTAATTTTTCTTTCGGAACGGAATTGAGGATACTTAAGCGCTTAAGTACGTGCGAATGCAGTCGCATGTACTAGTAATAATAAATAAATAAACTTAATACTTTTTACTTATAATACTTATTTACTTAATACTTGTTGCTTTTAAAATACGATCAGTATTTTATAAGGAAAAAGTAAACTAACGGCCTATTACTAGCTCACAGGTGGACATATGCCTCCTCGAATCTTCGAAAAGGATTCGAGGACCCAACACGCTGTAAATTGCGCAATGGTAATTTCCGCTGCATTTTCTAGAGATACAGATACAAGTTTCCATGCGATGTTTTTTCACATCAAAAGCGTGTGTTTAATTGCAGTTATCAATCAGACATATAAGTTTTACCAGAAAACTCATAGGAGCCCGGGATTTGAACCCGTGTCCCTCTCAAGAGAGTGTCGTTGAGCTATCACAAGTAACTAAACTGACTTCATAAATATTAAACTTATATGTCGTAGAGTTCGAACTAAGAAAAAACATTTTGTTCAGACTTTATATCTGCCACTATTAGTGGTTAGTTTTCCTGAGGTCTCTTCATTTTGGCGGGCGGTAGAGCAGAAAATTCACTAAAGCCCCTGTTTCTCACGTTCCTGAACCCTTGTCTGCTCAGCATTCGTTTAAGTTATTTATTTGATTTAAACTTCTGTTTTATATTTGATAGTTCAGGTGTTTAAATAAAGACCTACTGTAATAATTACAAGGCAACTTTACATTCTATTTTTTTTGCGAGATCTGTTTGCGTATGTTATAAGCCAATACTTATTTTAAAAACATTACATTTATTTATACTGGAATAGAAATTACAACAGAACTACTTTGCTATAATCCACGTGGGTTAAGCGAATGCATGGAATGCTAAGTGTATGAAGCAGGAAAATTCACGTACCTTACATATGCAGGACAAGTCAACACATCCATCCCAAAGCGCCTCCACCAGCAACAATGTACACAAGTAATACACATAACCACCACCAAAATTTCTACGATCGTATCGCCCCGAAGCCGAAGCATCATCAGGAGGTTGGGCTCTACGACAAAATCGTAATGATCCTTCAGATGATGTTTCGGTTTCGGGGCGAAAAAAATCGACTTTCGGATATGCAAATTAATCCTAGCTATCATAAATATTGTTAATATGTCAATAAAATGATTGTGTTTATTCATTACAATATTCAAAGGAAGAAGGTACGTAATGAAAAAATTTATTAACATTAAATTTATGTTCTTCATTTTAATGATGGCGGATGATTTGATTTCTGGTCAATGTTCTAGTCAGTTGATACTGCGCAAATATCCAAATGACATAGTAGATAACCCCTTGACTTAGCCGTTACATATCAATAACTCTGAATAGTGTATTAATTATTTTTGCCTAAAATTTATTCGTTATTCTAAAGCAGAAATGACTTAAAAGACAATATAAAATACATTGGATATCGAAATGACATTTTGACTTTCAATTAAGCTATTGATTTAATTGTACACAATGTAAAACGCTGATGCTCGGCCGTATTAATGAAATGGCAGACGAAATGATCATAATTACGTAGAACGTTTTTACTGTATTGTTTCCAGGGAACGGCATCAGAATTACCTGATATTACCATTGCGAAAATATTTCCAACAAATGAAACCATTTGTTCGGGCGACTGGTATAATAACTATAGTAATTACGATCACCAAAAATCTATGAGTTGTCCCTTTACGTTAATCGAAATAGATAGAACTAACATAATGGGCTGAATCGCTGCTATCGGACCGACGCATAATTATTATTTTATCGAAATACGACCTTAGAAGCATTTCCTACCTTAGCACTGTTAAAGACCCTTAAATAATTCATTTCAATCATAAATGCTTTCCTGTGTTCAACTCAATCATAAATGTATTTTTTGGTAAACGATTAATTTACAGATGTTAATAAATATCAAAACTGAAGTTGTAATTATACCTAGAACATCAAAATGTGTAATTTATAGAACTAAGCGATACTTTGCGGTCCATAATACAGTTTTAGATTTATTTTGCAATTTCAAGGCGCTATATAGAATTATGGTTTATTTATAGTAGACAAGTATACGTTCGCTTCAAAAATCGTTTCGCCCCGCAACCGAAGCATCTTCAGGAGATAGACTCTATCTACTGAGTGAACGTGTGTAGTGCTTGTGTATTGTGGTGCCGCAAGTGGAGGTTTGTACGTGTGTTACGAATCCTGCATGTTTTGAAAACGGATATTATATATGTATATATTTTCTATTTACTTTATCGCGGATTATAGCAAAATAATGTTATTATTGCTGTTGTATGTGTATTAGTAGAAAGTGTATTTCAGGCTGGCTATGGGAATTTATAATAAAATATTACTTTAGCACGGAAATCTGTATTACTTTTAACAAACGGCTTTTTTGATTCGACTGTTCAATAAATTTTAGCCTAAGCATTGACGAATAAAACATTGTAATAATTTTTAAACATTTTAATAATGAATTTTATCTAATGAAAGCTAAAGCTGAATAAAATTATTCAAAAATGGATCGCATCTCGAGCAGTTGCAGCTGGTGCCTAACTTTCGACTCAAAATACTATCCAAACGTGACCTGACGTTATTGCGTACTTTGTACCCTGTACCGTACAAATGCAATTACCTTTTAAATTAACTAAATGACAAAATATTTATTTATGAAAGGCGATATAAAGTCTAAGCATCTATCTACTTTTACATTTAGATCTCTGTAAATTTTTGTAATATTTAGAACTTATTTATTATTAGGTTGGAGGAAATTTTTTACTGTACAAAGGAAGTCTTGTAATCTTTGTAAAAGATCTCTTACAAACAACCTGTGGTAAACGGATTATAGCAAAAGAATGTGGGAAGGTAACAGCCGAAAACATTAAAATAGTAAATATATGTAAAATAAGAACTGTAATAATAACCTAATAAATAAAAGTTAATATAAAATAATAATGCAAATTATAATACATAAGTATATACAAATATACATACATATAAATATAACTATAACTTATTTATTTTTGTTACGTAAAATTTTCCAGCATTTTAAATCTTCAGGAAAATGCACTCATAATAGTAGGTAATATACATCGCTTAACACTTAATACGTATATGTTGAAATTGGAATCTATTAATTGTTACGACGTGTTTTAAATACAACCTCCTTCATATAGTTGGTCAGTAATAAAAAAAAAACATTATCGCTGTGATTATGTGTTGAGTTGTTGAAAGGGATTAAATGGGTTGACTTTTGGAAAATTGTTTCTTATATATTGAATAAGTCTAAAGGAAAAATATTGTCGTCGTTATATAATATAATAAGACCGATTAAAATAAAACGAAAATGTGTTTATTTTATAAAAACAAGACTAAAAAATCCTACGTGTAATGAAATCGTGCCTGAAGTCCCAGGGGTATCGCAGATTCTCCTCTTAAAAGAACCCAACAAAAAGGTTCTACCGTCACATGAACATTGGAAAATTGACCCTCACACGCCCACCCACTTTCAATGTAATAGCAACTTTACTCTCAAACTCTAAGTTCTATTTTTCCCTTTCTGTAATCGTTCAGCAACATTTTTTCTAATCCGATAATGCGACCTTAGCATCCGGATCATGGTTTACTACAAATTGTATTAGAGTAGTACATTTGACTATTTATTTCCAGTACGATCTAGGCTAAAAATAAATTTGGTTTTTCTGTAAACAGAAACTACTTATTTCAATTTGAATAGAAAATTTCCGTATTTATTTAAATCAATTACAGTCTGGTGGTAAATGAGCAAGGATGAAGTGAATGAAATTATTTTATCCCAAGTGACTTTCTTTTTCTTCTTATGTTGAACAATGGAGGTTTGACATAGGTCATAGAGGATTTCTACGTCATACGATCCTTTAACCTTGCAACTATTTTTTAAAGTTGTCTTTCTATCTCGCAGGGGTTAAATAAACGCGGCATATTGTGACCATTAGGACCTCAACGCCCATAGTTTCGTCGTACCCCCGCCCACTGACACTTCAGTGGGCGATATTGCCCAGATCGCGACAAACTGGGCAATATCGATAATTTTGGTTCTTTTACCGATCGCCTTGATTGGTGATTTGCCAACATAGAGCTGCTCCAAGCATAGATCGCTTCATCACCCAATAAACGACTGAACTTTTTTATATACTAAATAATTTATGTATCCTTTACGCGCACAGTTTAGTCGCCTCTTATTTATACCTTAACGTTGATTGGCTTGAAACGCATATTTACTCTGCTTGTTTATTTTGCAATATTAGTGATATTAGATTCTAAGTAACAATTAACTGATTTATAGACGCAGGCGTTACTTTGCGGCATTCCATATTACAGGCACTATAACAGAATTACCTTGCTATAATCCGCACGGTTTAAGTGAATGCATGCAAAGCTAATGTGTATGAAGCAGGCAAAATTTACGCACCTTACACATGCAGGACAAGTCACCACACGCACCCCAAGGCAGACAAAATTGCAATTTTGCAACAAGACAAAATTGCGATTTTGTCGTGCAGCCTATCCTCCTGATGATGCTTTGGTTTCGGAGCGAAACGATCGTCGAGATTTTGGTGGTGGTTGTGTGTACTGCTTGTGTACATTGTTGCTGGTGGAGGCGCCTGCGGAGTTATCGCGTAGGGCTTACTTATGACATAATCGAATTTTTGTGGCTGAACTACAAGCAAAGTTGACCAAGAAAACAAATTCGGTAATGCAAAACTATCAATAAATTCAATTAATTATTCGCTTATTCTGTTTCGAATGGAACTAGTTTAATAGCATATGAAAACGTTCCTATATTATATTTGTAGTATATAGGAAGAAGCGTATCATCCAGAACATTATCTTAACAAAATCCTTGTATGAAATCTTAAAATCGCTTCGCATTGTTGTCTTTTGTGTTCGGGTTCGCATTCGTTTTCCATCGCACACCATTATTCACATTAAGTGGACAGATCTCGGGTCAGATCCAGGCATAAGAAAAGCACAAAAAGTGCCCGCTTTATCCGAGCATGATAAATCTACTTCAAATCCGAGAATGGCGTCTTTTATGAAGGAAATTGAAATAAACCGACCGTGCGGATAACGGCTAAGTAAGAAGATCGAGATCCTTTAAGAATATATTGGTGAATCATTTTCATTCATCAAGCTATCACAGTACTGATGTAGCTACCATTTGTTATATGAATATCGCGGATATCAGACAGTATTTAAAAAAATCACCATAAAGTGATAAAAAGTAAATACCCCATTATCAAGCACAATGCCAGTCTGACACACGACCTATTGAAAATTAAACATTCCATAAATTTCGTTTCTAAGAATTTCAGTTTCAATCACAAATTAATATCAAAAAAGCATTTCGATTAAGTAATTTTAAAATTAATATACGAGTACTATACACTTAAGCCCACCGTATCTATTGATGAAAACTACATGAAATCCGTTTTTCCTAAAAACTCAATTCTATTATTTACTCGATAACATTATGCTCCGTGCCCTAGACTTTAAAGGAAAGTATTGGAACATAAATGACATAGGTATATTCCAGCATATACGAGCATCCGTATTTCAGTGGAAGGGATGAAATCGAGCGTGAAATGGTTACCACACGAGCGGTTGTCTCGCGAACAAACGAATAGCGATCGCTAGTCGACGTTTGGCGGAAAATTGGCTAGCAACCGAAAACAGCTTGCATGTAAGCTTGGCAAATTGCATTTGGGCCGTCTGTTACGTTTAAATTAATCACTAAAATATCCAATAAATTTGACAATTTAAGCATGAATATATCAACTTTAATATCTATTATCTATACAGCTAAAAACATAATTTATACAATTAGGAATATTACTTTGCGGAGATCCATAATACAAAAGTAATAATAATATTCGCGTTAAAATTGTCGCTCAAAAATAACAAATAATTGTAAAATAATTTAATTATTTCCTACATACGTGTTTAAGATGCGCTAATTTTTGTTTAAATCTTCTCAAAACAGAGAAACAGATAAGGTCCACGTGTTTTGAAAATTCATGCAAAATATATTTTTTTAAACAATAAGTAGCACAATAACATCACATAATTATGTACATAAACAAATATCTATAAGTCCTTTTTCAGTGTCTCGCATAACGTAAGATCGTATAACTTTATAAATTTGTAAAACTTTTACCTAAATACCTTGAATATTAATTATTCCAATTGTCATAAAGTACACAAATCTGATGAATTTATTTACCGACAAAATGTGTAAAACAAACCGAGGACATAACTCATTGATACCCAGGCTATGAAGGCATTTAAACGAATTTCTCATTTAATATATGGACCAACGAACGTGCCAAAATCGAAATCTCACAAAAAAAATAGATTGTCAAACAAACTAATTCAATATTTAGCACGTTGAAGGACAGTACTCTCTTTCAGGGTGCGGGTGAAGAGACAGTACTTTTTTTTCATACATTGCCCATGGACGTAGAATCACAGCACAATAATTATGTACCACATGATATGACAGAACGGATAGTGACGTAAATGGTATATCCATAGCATCATAAATTTTATGCCTTAGTAATATGTGTTGTAGACTTACGCTCTCAGGCAATGTCTATGTGAATGTTATGTCTATGTGGGAATATTATTTTTAGAAAAAAACCTTGCACTTCAGGAAGGAAGGCTTCAGTAACGAGTCAAGATAACATGAGTTCTGCAAAAATATTAGTTTGAAATATTGTGCAACTAAATCATATTGAAAACAAACGTTAGAAACATAAATAAGTTATTTGGATATATGTATCTTAGTATTTTTTTATTCATAAAACTATAAAATAACGTTGATAACAAACAAAACTTTCTTTCGAAAATATAATTGCGCGCAAATACGTCATAACCTGTCAGCGCCCCGCAGTAGCGCAACACTGCCCACTGTGCCCAGTTTGTATTAAAATACGACGCCTACGGGCGTAGTGTGCGTGTAAAAGAAGTCATCAAAATTGTGACTGTGTGTGTGTGAAGGAATATTTTGTAGTGACAGCAAAAATTTTAAATTAAACCTATGGGCACAGTACAACATGCTCTTCCATGTAATTGCTTCGAAAATTGAACGTCAAGAGAATTTACTTAAGCGTACTGATTTTGTGAGAGTACAATCACAAACAATAATCAATTTTTATATGAATCGTTTATTTTATTGCAATAATCGATTATTTCAATAAATTGTTTTTAAAAATCTCAATATTCTTTTTACCCTCTTTTTGTTAAGATATCTTATAGGTTATTAAATGACACTTATGTAGACGAACTACGAATCTAAATAGAATTTCACAAGCAGCGCAAGAACCAGCAATTTTTATTCGTACTCAGCCACTTTAATTAAATTAGTCTTTATTCTAATTAAGTATTAATATTTAAATAAAAACAGCTTTCGAAGTAGTAAAAAATCTATTATTAATAATAAATTGCTTCCTTAAGATTTTTTTAAATCAATTTATTCGAGCCATAGGCGGGTCTGTGACCTGTGTGTCCTCATGTACACTGTACTCTGTAGTCTTTGGTGTCCTCACCATGGAATCCATAGATTACTAACTGGATATGGGCGAAATGTATCCCTGACAAGAAAAGAGTGATATATCTTTTCGCTCTTGGGATATATATCTCTCTTTTATATCTTTAACTCTTTTAGCTCAGTACTTATTTTAGTTAGTAGTCTATGCTCAGTACGGCTTGAGAGTATAAAGCAACTAAGACTAAAAATATATCCGATATATCTTCGGCTCTTTTAGCCCGGACTTAGAACTCAGTAAGGCGGTATTGTACTTTTTTATTTATTATATAAATTATGCTACATATTTTGTTTATTTTTTATTTTTTCATATTTATTATGTACACTATTATTTACACTTTTCTGATATGTACAGGTAAGGATGACTTCTTCCCACTAAGAATGGAATGTAAATAAATAATCGTTCGCGAATTAGTGATTTTTTTTTTGGTACATTTGCATCCAATTAAGCATTTTATGTCTTTAACATAAAGCACAAAAAAGCTGAACGCCGGCGCGTGTTGTCGTTCCGAAAATCCGTAGTTTACATTTTTAATACAAATATGCAATAGAGTTATTCGTATCTCTCTTTGACATGTAAATTGTTATATAAGCTCATTTCTTTCACTCTAACTCTGAACGAGCCGTAACTCATCACGAAAATTGACTCTTAAGACTAAAGATATAGAGATATAATTGAAACACATGCGAGCTAGAGAGTGATTATATCTTCTGGAGAGATACATATCTTTCTTGTCTTTAGCTCGCGAGCTACTCAACTCTATTACTAACTAAAATAGTCCTCATGCTGTAACATGAAGTGTCACAATATATTTTTAAACTCATCTTGGCCACAGATTACTATACACTTACAGAGAATAATCATCATATAATATGGACATGATTATTATTATTTCCATTTCCCAAATTACAATTCTATATGTAGGTGCTTTGGTCTTATTTTAGCATATGAATTATTAAATAAAATAAGACGAGAGCAAGACAAAACTATTTGAATGAAAATTATTTTCGACGAGATATATATTTTTTTAACGTTATAAAACTTCGTAAATACAGAATATTTACATATTGACGGTTTTATTAACTTTAATTACACATTAAACTTTGAACAATGCCTGTCATTAAATAAGTTAATTTGGATTTTGTTATAATTAAGTTCCGTTTTTGAATTCAGTAGATAAAACAAAGATTAAAATGTTCACTTGAACTTTGGTTTCATCATATTGACACCGACGATATGTTTATGATACATAACGGATTTTTTTGCCGATAATTTCTTTCAAGCCAAAGTTGCATGTATGAAGACTTCGTACTTGATTCGCACATTGTGTACTGGAACAAGCGTTCGGTCTATAATATTTAATACAGAAGCAATAATGTCTTTGGAACAAGCAAAGCAAGTAGCGGCTTATCGCGCAGTGGATAATTATGTAAAAAATAATAGCATTTTCGGTGTAGGCAGTGGATCAACAGTTGTGTATGCTGTGCAACGTTTATCAGAGAGAGTTGAAATAGAAAACCTTAAAGTTGTGTGTATTCCAACCTCGTTTCAAGCTAAACAACTTATAATCAAACATAACCTCACATTAGGGGAGCTTGATACTAATCCAGAAATAGATGTTACGATTGATGGTGCTGACGAAGTAGATTCCAATATGACCTTAATTAAAGGTGGGGGAGGTTGTTTATTGCAAGAGAAGATTGTAGCATCCTGTTCTAAAAAGCTTATTGTTATAGCAGATTACACTAAAGATTCACAAAAACTAGGTGACAGGTACAAAAAAGGAATACCAATTGAAGTGATTCCTATGGCCTATGTTCCTATTAAAAATAAAATTATATCTTTATTTGGTGGTGAGGTTAAGTTACGGAATGCAGTCGCTAAAGCAGGACCTGTTGTTACTGATAATGGTAATTTTATCCTTGATTGGTTATTCCATAATCCGGATATGGATTGGGAAAAGGTGAACAAATCAATCAAAATGATCCCTGGTGTGGTTGAAACTGGTCTTTTTGTGAGAATGTGTGAAAAAGCCTACTTTGGTCAACCAGAGGGAACAGTTGTTGAAAGATCTGCTTAGATTTAATATTAAGAGATTGTGTTCAATTTTTTTACACTGCATGCCATACATTCTGAATATAGACTGGGTGGAGAAGACCTACATATTTTTACAATAAAAGTATCTAGTTACTCAGCATTGGAATACTGTTAGTATTCCGATTTTGAGCGAAGGCAGTATGATAACTCTTGAATAGAAGAAATAGAGAACAACTTTTAATTTATAATCAGGTAGACAGGTTACACTTATCCTGGGGATTTCCTAGAGGTTTGCAGGTCTCCACATAATAATTTCCATTAAAATAACATGATGATACTCAATTGAGTATATAAAATTTTATGAAGCAAGGGCAAGTTTTAGGGAACAACTCATGATGTATCTGCACAGGATATTGAACAGGAATATTTGAACATGTGGTATCCTGGTAAGAGTCAGCTTCAGCTGACGATAGCTGACTAATTTTTAATATCCATATAAATCTAGTGGCAGTGTATTTATTTTTTTAATAACCCTTTTTCATGCAAATTGTTAAAAAAAAATTGTGACTTAAACAAATATTCTAAATTATATAAAATAGACTGATTTCAAACCATTTATTTCACTCACTCATGTGCTAAATTGTGCATACAGTAATAAAAGATGTAAAGACATAGAAAATAGTAATTAGAAAAATATTTTAAATCTTAAAGCAGTTGATAAGGAATTGAAGGGTTTCATGTTTTAATATACAGTAATAAAAGAAGTAAACCTTGTAGTTGTTGATTACCTTTAGTTCCTTTTAAAACTATATTTTCTTTATATTTATCTGAATAATAAAGTGGTAAACTGATAGGACAAAACATATAATTTAGGGGTGTTAGGCCTCAATATAATGATTCCTTTCAAAAAGATGCCATTATGATATTGTAATATCACAGTAACGTATTAAAGCAAATGATAAAATAAAATAGAGTTAAATGTGTTGCATACTAGAATTATCATTGGTAGAACATAGGTTAAAATTTACCTTATTTTTTATTTGTGATTACCATTTATATACTTCAATATTTCTAAAGGTGTTTAAAATTATAATATCATTTTATACATTTAATAAATAATTTGAATAAATTTGTGATTTTCGTTGAATATGCTAAAATATATCCCACATTAGAATGTTGAAGACATCAATAAATCTACATATCTTACTGGATAATGCCAACACTACAGTTTGGCAGAAAACATTCATTCTTTATATGTATAAGTGGAATGATTATGATATCAAAATGCCAGTTTTATATAATGAACTATAGATATAGTTTTTATAGATAGGCTAGTCATCGTAATTAAACTTCTTTTCATTCATTGTCATTAATATGAATGAAAATTAAAAATAATATTAATTTTATTAAGAAAGCATTTTCTCCTGACAGTTTTTTCTGCAAGAAATCTCCATATACTTATATAACTGTGATGGTTATGGTATTCCATAACCATATATTGATTGATATATTGATATATTTATCAAGTGACATTTCCTCTTTCAGTATAATTTTTTCTACAATTTATAGGTATACAAGAAGAACTAATAAAGACTGGTTTTCCTCATAATGCGCAAGAACTCCTCTTGATTGATTTCTCCATCACCATCTCGATCAGCTTCATCTATCATTTCATGTAATTCTTCATCTGTTAAGTTTTCACCTAATTCTTTCGCTACCCGTTTCAGATTCTTAAATGAGATTTTACCTAAAAGTTTCATTCATTATTTGAGTATTTCATATGAAAAAGAATTAATTAAAAATAATGTCACAAAGTTAAAATATAGACAAAAACGGATGTAAGATAATTATTTTTGCTATGTTCATCTATACTATAAAAACTTGCAGATTAAAGGGAAAGTTTTTTTTTAAATGAATACTTTTTATTGTACACAAAAAAAAACTAATTACATAAATTGTGTTTTATGCTATAATGGTTAAATAATATTAATTCCTTGTATCTATCTGATAATGTGACGAGTCTGTCAAAAGGAAAATAAACAATGTTCTTCAAGTTAACTTGGTCATAAAAAATACATTGTTGACATATTATAAAACAAACTCTCCCACCATCTTTTTGTTTCAAATAAATTCCAAATACTATTGAGATTTATAAGGATTTCACAAATAGAATGGTTCACAATGAAGAATTTAGTAAATAATTTATTAAGGTTTCTTGTAAATTAGTTGAAAAAAGTTTTGATATATGATAGGTGAGGAAGAGAAAAATATTTTGTACCAACCCCACTTAGAGTGGAATCAGAGTAGGAAAATCATGTTAATTGTTTGAAATATTATGATAATTGTGGAAAATTTTGGAAACAATTCTCTATTCTATTTTATTTTAAATGATCACATACAAGGAGTTATATAGGAAAAAATAATTTAGACTGATACAGATTTACTCTTGGTGACTTAAATGCAGGTATTTTCTACTTAATCTCATCATAATATTTAAATATCTTATAAATGAACATGAGTCAAAATATTAGGAGAGAGGTAAAAAACGACATTGAATGACCAGGTTTACTATTGAAATATAATGCCAAGTACACTATAAAATAAAAAAATACCTGTCTCATCATCATCAAATAATTTGAATGCCTTCATAATTTCTTCCCTTATGTCTTTTTCAGCCATTTTTACAGTCATTAATTCTAAGAAATCTCCGAATGATACTTTACCATCACCTTTATCAATTTCTGCTATCATTTTTTTTATTTCTTCTTTTTTTGGTTCAAATCCGAGAGCTCTAATAGCGACCTTTAATTCTTTTGTATCAATTTTACCTGTACTCTCTGTATCAAACAAATCAAACGCTTCTTTGATATCCCTTCTTTGCTCTTCAGATAATTCAAATTTAGGACCAGACTTTTTTCTCACTCCACCAGATGGCACATTATTAGTCATAGTTTCCTTTTTTTGTGAATTACTTACAACTGCAGTTGTCTAAAAAATTAAGCAACTATAATAATAGAATTGCATTAAGGGAATAATCGATATTCTTGTCAGTCCAAGTTCTACGTACCATGATACACAAATCAATGTAACTCTACCTCTTGCAATATTAATTATAGGAAAATTTTATTACTAAACAACAATAAAACTATAGTAATTCAGAAGTAAACAATTTAAATAGGTACATCGAAATTATTTAAAATGTCGCGGAAGTGCCAAATGCCAATGTCATATTCTTGATTTTGTCAATATATCATAGATGCTGCGTTCCCGATTGTATCATTGCGCGCACATCGTAACGTAGACAGAACTAAAAAGTTAGCCGTACATAATGAAATTTAATTTAAATAATTACATCGGTAAGTATTTCTGTGACATTTCTTAAATAGTTGAAAAGTTATGGTATTATCGATCAACCCTTTAGTATAAGTGTATAATCCATGGATCAACCTAAACCTATGTGTACTGGCATTGTAAGTCCAGACCATAGACTATTAACTAAAATACTAAGGTCCAGATTAAAGCTACGAATTAAACACATATACACACATAAAGAGCTGGAGGAACAAAATAAAAAGTTAAAGAACAAATCCGTTCGGTTATATGAACGACTTCACTGTAAACTTGACCAACCCCAAACATTGGCTGCTTTGAAGAAAAATAGTAGTTATTTTTTTTTCTAAATTTGTATTTTCATCAATTGCCTTTTAAACTCCCAAATAATTTGACAAATACAATATATTATATAGTAGTCATGTATTATCTATTATGTAGTCTATGTATATAGCTAATCAAGCAAGTCAGCCCATAATATTTAAAACTTGCAAATTTAGTAGTTTTATTTTTTTATTTTATGATTTAGCTGTAGAAATTATTAAATCTCGAGCTAATCGTAAGTCATAAGCGAATCAATCAATTGAATCATTTTTTCTTATAAATTTTTTGGTGTTCCCTATTTTATGAAAAAACGATATTTAGTATTCAGTAAGTAAAAAGTAGTAAAATTATCTATTAAAAACGGGAGAGCGCAAATACTTAATCATAAGTTAATTAACGACAACAATATTTTTCCATTACACTTATTCAAAAAATAAGAAGCAATTTTCCAAAAGCCAACTCATTTAATCTTTACCAACAACTAAAAAACACATAATGACAGCGACAATGTTTTTTTTTTATTACTGGCCAACTATATGAAGGAGGTTGTATTTAAAACACGTCGTAACATAAATGAAATATTTCGATTCATACCTCACTCTTCTCTATTTTCAAAATAAAACCAGTCCTCTCAGAAATTATATTTATTTCGTTAAAAAATATTTAGGATATATTTGACTACTTTATCATAAATGTGTTTATAAAATATTAGTTCTAATACTAATAAGTGATAGTGATTTGTGACATTACTGGTGTCCAGACAGATTTTAGGAAAGTGATGATTTGCTGGATGCATCAACTTCCAACAATCAATAAATTTATTAAAAATATAAAAATAAATATAAAATGCTATTTTGTCAGATTAATCTTACATTTTTACATCATTGTGGTCCTTATTTATATAAAATCTCCTCAACATTTCATATTTGCCGATACTTTTTTTTAATCGACAATATATTAAATAAAATTATCTACAGTTGATGTTACATCTCAGAAATGATACCTAATGTTATGTGTATAAAATAACGCGATATGTTCTGTTGCGGGTAGAATATAATATTTTTACTTCTTAAAGCAAATATAGAATAGAATAGAAAAAATCTTTATTTGTTTTGTATACACTTTTTTATAATCTTTAATTGTACAAACTTATTAACAATAAAAAAAATTCAATCACTGACTTATTTCACACTAAGTGAACAAGCAATTATACAAAATGTGTTTCAAGTATATGGGGTCATGGTGCCGATGGTAATGTCCCAACAGATTTCATGAGATGATAACAATGCGGAAGTCGACTCCGATGTCCTATTTTCTGCAACATGGCCGCAGCTTGAGCTAACATTCCCGCCCGCTCGCCGGGTGCAGCCAGAACTGCGGCAGGAAGATGTTTACATGCCATGTATAAAGCCACCGCACGTTCGCCCTCGCCGCCCCCGCCCTCTAGTGCTCTTTCTATGAACAACAATACAGATTTTTAAATTTAAACTATCGTGAGTGTATTCATAGTTAATAAAGATACCGGCTATACTCTCATCTAATTTTACCGGATTAGCCCGACTAGTTTCAGTGCGCGCAAACGTCTCAATCGATGATCGTTTGTCCCGTAATCGAAACATCAATGAGGAGATCGCTTTGCTTTGAATCTGTCGGAGTCTCTCTACGGCAAAATCGCAAAGCGTGTCTTTACGTAGATTATGGCAAAACAATTGTTTTGTACAAATTGACGCGCGACGCGGCGCGACCGGCCGGATCAACGACCTTACTACATTCTATTGCCGCCGCGTGCGGCCGACAGTTAGTAATGTTTCGGATACTATAAACACAGGACGTGTACGCCTGTATACGACTTTATGGTATAACGCACACGTGTAATTATGCGTTTTGGGTGTGGTTCTTAGATTTAGTGACGCGTTTAATTAGTGAAGCGTTTTGAGAAGACGCGACCGTCCGCGGTTTTAGTGCGCGTTCGGGTTAATGTTCCCCTATATATGGACGATTCAATAACGTGTGACCTTACGAAGGTTGTGTGCACACCGCGTGTTATTTGTGTTATTTAACCGATATAGTGAAGTGTATACTCCGGGAGAAATAGACATTACGTGTCCGTGGAAGACTGCTGAGGCGAGCCAACGGTTTCGGGAATCGGCCGAGTACATACAAACGCACACACACACGTACACATATACACGCAGTGATTCATGAGGCCGGACCGCATACAGCTGACGGCCGCATAAGGTAGGTAGAGACGCCGAGACGAAGGGCCCAGGTCTCTGAGGTTGTTTCATCCGCCCGCACGTTTGTGCGGAACAATAATTGTGTCATACTTTTGTACTATGGTATTCCGTAAAATAACGTTTACTTCTATAAATTATTATTATGCCATCGATCTTAGAAACAAATTACCTTTTCCACATATAATAGAGGACCGATTCAGCCTTGGACGGAGACTGCCATCTAGTAGTTGCTGAGTTCGGCGCGGCGCTGCCCCAGCCATCATGCGGCACACGGCCGAATGGAGGAATATACGTGACGTCACCCACTGTAAAATTTTAATATATGAATGTATTTCACGAAATAGTTGAATCCACTAACAATTTTTTTTTTAATTAAATTTAATTTAACTCAAAATCATACAGAATGTCACCAGCAGAAGTTATTCAAAGAATAATGTGGTTCCAATAAGTTCACGTTTTAGTCAGCCCTCTTAAAAAAATAACACGAAGCGTAAGTATCAATGCAGAGTATAAACACACTATGAGAGATTGGGTTTTTGCGTACCGGCAATGTCTGAGACAGCCGCCGTAACGAGTGCAAATCCCGTTGGAAGGCTCTAAGATGACGATGGGGAGCTGGAGGCGTGGTGGGTGATCGCGTCGCCTCGGCAGTCCTCACCGCCACGCTGGCCTCCCATACTCCCGCGCGAACTTCCAGTACCCAGTCGCAGCACAGCACTTGCATGAGCTACACAAAACATTACCACAATCAAATAATCATAAAGTATCTCTTGTTTGAATCCTATATGTAACGGTAAAAGTAACAGCCTGTTAATATCCCACTGCTGGGAATAGGCCTCCTCTCTCCGTTTCTGGAGAGAAGGGTTGGAGCTAAGACCTACCACGCTGCTCCAATGCGGATTGGTAGGTTACACATATCTCCAGAATTGTCTAGTGATATGCAGGTTTCCTCACGATGTTTTCCTTCACCGAAAAGCGCGTGATAAATTGCAATTATGAATTAGACACATGAGTTTTAATAGAAAAACTCATTGGTGCCTGCCCGGGTTTGAACCTATGTTCGTCTTTAGAGAGTCGCACGGTCTCACCACTGGGCTATCACAGCTTTTAATGGTATGATATGTAATGGCTTATCTTGCTAATAAATATAAGGCTATGTAACGGTAATGATATAAAAATCAGACTTATCACTTTAGATCTTTTCAGATAGTAAACGTTACTGTATGAAAAGATCTCCAGAAATGACTTATATAAGAATAAGAATATCTTTATTTATATAATTGCACTACTATCTTAATAATGCACTTATATTACAAAACAAATCAAAAATACAGATAATAGCAGTGCAAAGCTATAAAATGGTAGCTACTCAACGATATCTGAGCCGGAAAGCCCAACACTGCTTTTCAGTAGCAACCAAAAACTAATTCTAATACTAAATAGAGACATCGCCTTTCTTGGCGGTAGGGAGCAACAATGGGCACTGACAACGTCATATAATATCTCTTTCATTTTTGCGATACGGTCGCATCCCTGGTACCGCATGGAATTGGCTGAGAGTTGTTGTGCTCAACTGTAGTCGTTCGCTTTGGCTTTGACTTGGCTTGCGGGGCATTTGGCAGCACTTTACATATCTCATGGCAAAGGGCAGACATAAAACCCTCTTCATTCTACCTTATCTTGAGCAATCCTATGGATCTCTCGCCAATTTCATTTCTCCATCAACAGCTAGCCATTAAGTTTGTCTTTAAATCCACGCCTGTGGTTCGATTCCAAAGCTTGTCTCGGAGTATGACAAGGATTGTACACGTGTGACACAATAAAACGCTATTTTAGTCTTATCGGTTATCCAACGATAACCAGATCGACTGAATTCTGTCACCCAAACCAATTTGACGTGGTTTTTATTCAGAGCCTACCTATTATACTTATTTCTACATTATACACAAAATGTACATATCTAGAGCACATAGTGTGCCAACTACTTTGTACTATTAACGAAATAAATGATTTAACAGAGTTGAAACTAGTTTACTGCACTAACATCACTAAGATATGTGGCTTTGAGTGGTTCTATCAACTGTGCATGAAATTCCCGTCAACTATAGAGAGTGCAGTCTAAATGTGCAACTAATCATACGATATTTTTGTAAAGAATCCAAAGAAAGACTTAACACGATATAAATGAACATATTTTTTTTTATCTAAAATTATTTTAGAGGTTCTTTTTGGTATACAACTACTATCAGTTAGCAGTAATTGGCTTTGGGGTTACAAAATGATATTGCCATTAAAGATTCGTCAAGCGTCACCGGTTTATTCACAAATGGTGCACGATGAGCACATAAGGTTTGCAATCGACGAAAATAACATTTCAAAGCATTAATATAATAAAATAGGACATAATGAAATAAATATACAACAAGACGAACTATTACACAAAAATTATATAAAAATTAAAAACCAAACCATGCTTACCATTTCCAAAAAATAAATTTTAAACTTCGTTATTTTGTATATCCAGCATTCACACGTTAGGCAGCAACTGCCGCGAGAATTGCCTTGTAGTGATATTGCACAATATACCAAAAAGTGCAATGCAACTACAATGCACTCCCGCAACAGTCAATATTGATTAAGTCTTCGTCTTGATTAAATAAATATTGCAAATAAATATCGTCTGAAAGCTTCGTAAAATAAATGTTGCAGCGAAAATTAAAAAATATATATAAATAATTGCGTGCTAAGTTCCATACTAAGTATAGTTGTAATAAGTCCCAAAGATTACCAAATCTGGACCGCCACGAATCGTTTAATGAAATTGGCCAAATCAACAAAAAACAAGGATAGTGTCTGGCCGAATAATCGAGAATTTAAATGCTTACTCTTAAATGCTTAACATAATGAGCTATATAAAACTATATATAAAGTAAGGTCGAATTTGAACAAACCGGTTCAAATGCTCATTATCTAAATAAATAAATATATGGGACACTTACACACCTAGTCTGATCGTCCCCAAAGTAAGTAACTTAATACTAGTGTTATGGGTGACGGACAACTGGTAAATATACTACATATCGACTGTGAACTGGCAAATTGTCCTATCTAATTTTTGACAACTTTTCAGGAAGACGAAAAAACGTGATTATTAATAAATTCGGATTAATTTTTATGTAATAAAAAGTTAGTAGACTTGAAATATGTTTATTTATATACAAATTTTCTAGTAGATAATACATGTTGATACGGTACATGATGGGTAGTAGTGCCTAATGCCGTTAAAAAGTGATTTGCCTTAAAATTGAGATAGGACATATTGCCGGTTCACAGTCGATATATAATTTTAAATACATACTTAAATACAAATACACACCCAGGCTCGAAGAACCAACAAATTGTTTATAGAAAATGTTGGCCCTCGGCGGGAATCGATCTATTGAATACCTATCGTATGCAGTAGGCATATTTTTGTATACACACAGGATAATCCAGTTTATTATGTGTTAAATTTCAAGGCAAATAGTGCTTAGCATTCTGGTTCACTCCATTTTTAAACCGGGAATAAGTAAATTCGCCCGAGGACCAAATCTGGCCAACGCTACAAATGATTGATGATGATCATGAATGAATAAAAAAAAAACATCATATATTTATTTATTAATATTTGAGTGTATGTAGATTTATATATTTATTTAAATCTTAGATGCACTTATCCGTACCATTTTGTTTTAAGTACCTTAGTGTAATGGCTGCCTGAAAAAGATCACCTTAGGTGATAAGGCCGTCCTTTGTTTATATTAGGTTTTAATAATATTGTCTGTTTATCGCTGTAAACAATAAAGTTATCTTAATTAAAAAAAATAAAATAAATCAACTTACCATCATAAGCTGTGTCGGTTTACGGCAACAGTAGTATGCCAATGAGTCTGCTAGTCTGGTTCCAGCAATATCACATACCTAAAAAAATATTTTGCCTTCAATAATTACAAGTAAAATTTGTCTGCAAAATATACTTTTATTTTTTTTTTCTTTCTGTAGTTTCTCGGAATTTTAGGAATTCCGGTATGAATGAAAACCACGGGCCTAAACCAAGTGGAGTCCATCGGTTGTCTCATCTGTGGGTGTTTCGTCCTGCAAAAACTTACGCACGATACGGCACGTATTTAGGATTGCGGCTTTTTGCATCGTAATATATATATTTTTAGGTAAATCAAGTAATTTAATATAATGGTGCAGATATTTCGGGATAACGCCAGTGCTAGATATGACCAACGGCACAATATATACTTTGTTCATTTTCCATATTCTGATTACTTCTTCTTTCAGTTCAGATATACTTTTATTATTATTATTATTTATCTTTATTGTATAAACAAAAGGCGGACTTATCCCTAAAAGGGATCTCTACCAGCCAACCTATGAGTAACAGAAAGAAAATGAAAAGAAAAAAAAAATTGATGATGGAAAAAAAAGGAAGGAAGAAAAATAACAATAACGAAACACTATACATAGATTTAAGTTGAAAAATAAATGAATAAAATAATAGATAATAGTGATTATTTGAATTGATTAAAATGTAATTTAATATTGATAATAAGCTAAATTTAATTTAAATTACTTGAGACAAATATTTTTTAGTCTGTGACTTAAATGCTGATAGGGAAAACTTTTAAGCGCTGGTAAAACTTTTGGCGGTAATTTTTATGTATTACCGCTTGCTTATCTTATTAATTTGCGTATAAATACCAAAAGTAAAGTCCCAAATAATTTATAATATTTTCGTTTAAGCCGTGGTCATGCCGTAAGTATCAGAAATCACAAATTGACGCAATTGGAATATTGTATACACATATCCCCAAAATTCTCTAGAGATATGCTTTCAATTATGAATTAGACACATAAGTTTTATTAGAAAAACTCATTGAACTCACCGGGGTTTGAATCCGTGAACTCGATAGAGTCGCCGGAGCACAACGGAGACACCGTGTCTCCGTTGTGCTATCACAGCTTGCATTTAAAATGCGTACAACAAATTCTTTCCAGAACAGATAAAAATGTAAGCATACTTAACTGTAGATGTTTATATACTACTAGCAAAGCCCCGCGGTTTCACCCGCGTCCATACAGATCTCGTGGTAGTGGAAAGTCTACGAAATCGGACTATAGATTTATTTTGTAGATTATTTAATTATAAAAAATGGGTATCATTAGTATTCTTGGAATAAGACTTAACTCACCAAGTGAGGCTATAACGGTAGGTTAGGTTTGTTATGGCATTATTTGATTTCGATTTACATTCTTAAATTCGTAAAATCTTTTGATTGGGATGTCGGATTTTAATAATTTAAAAAGTATTTTACAGGTATTGAAACAGTTATTCATAAAATATCATTTAATGGGATAAGGATTAATACAGAGATATGAATAAAATGGTCTGATTATTGTCGGCACTTTTACCAACTTTTACAATGTAAAAAAGTAGTTATATTGGCATAACTATAATAGTTAGACATATGGTATCGCGGACTTTTTTGTGGATATTGATACGTTCTATAATACTGTAGAACATTTTTTTGTTCTATCATCAATAGTTTCCGCAGCGCACGCGATGATATATGTTTACGACTAAATTTTTACCAAGTTATTACAATTTTATTAGGGATCCCTACTTTTTTTGAAAATGACATATAGCCTATGTTGCTCAGTGAAAAAGCAGCTTTCCAATGGTAAAAGAATGTTTGAAATCGGTCCAGTAGTTTTTGCGTGAAAACGTAACAAACATACATACAAACAAACAAACAAACAAACAAACAAACATACAAACAAACATACAAATCTTTCCTCTTTATAATATTAGTATAGATAATTAACCATACAAGCTACATTATAAATACCTTGAGTATTGTTTCGGAAGTCCTCTCGATGGACTGCTCATCACGACACTGTGCAAGGCTCAGAAGACCGCGGCGGCTTTTGTACGCCGAATGCAGCGCCCTTCAACAAGCCACAATAGCGACGTTGCTTGTTTATACCGAGCAAGACAATAGTTATTAATATACCAACTATAAACCAACCAGCATGTTTTATAAACATCACAGAATTTCTAAACGTTGCGTGTTTTAGAGGGCGTCAATAAGACTCATATATTTTAGGTTTACGAGTATCAATATTAAAACTTAAAATACTCCAGTGTCATGAAATCGAAATCCCTCTTCTACGAAAACACAATGGTAGAAGTAAAAACTACTAACGGGTAATAACTTGATGTCTGTATTTAAACCATGAGTGTACCGAAAGTGTCTAATCTAAACTAAAAACTATGATAAAAATATAAGCTATTATCGAAACGCAAATTTTAATTACTTTATTGCGATAAAAACGAGTGCAGTACTATTCTAATGCTAAAGTAATAATAAAATTATTTTGCTATAATCCGCGATACAGTAAATAGAAAATATATATAGTGCTAAATGTATAGTGGACTATACGTTTTTTCATACCCGTTACATGCAGGATTCGTAAAAAACATATGCACAAACCTCCACCACTTCCACCACAATACACAAGCACTACACAGGTTCACTATCACATGTGATATCACTACACTATGTATATCTTAAAGGTATTATAATAAAATACTTCTCTAATGAATTAGTAAAGTTCCTTAAGTATTTTATAATTAGACACAGTTTTTTTAAATCCTTCTTTAAATTATGAAATGATTGATTGGATTCTTTAATCAACGTAATATTAGAAGGAATTTAGATTTTTACGTCTCTTCAAATGACACGCTTCACACTTGAGCCAAAAATACTAAAACCATCCAACACTAGGTGTGTTAATGTAGATGCTTAAAATGTCGCAGCGAAGAATTGTGTAATACTAAAAAAACTGTTATTAACACCACAACAATCTACAAAAACTGTCAGAAAAACTGTCAGAAGTCATGAATGAGGTGGTTCTCTATAAACAGAAGCCTTCTAGTTTGCAGCAGCTGGTTAGACATAAAAATTCATTTTTACGGGAATTATCTAAGCTTTCATAACTATAAAAAACTGTTATTTTGACAATTATGTACTGCATTATCCTCGGTTGATCGCCTCTTCGGGTGACAAGAGGGCTGGCTCCTTTTTCGCACAAAGAATCAGCTTAGCGATTCAACGCGGAAACGCTGCCAGCATTCTTGGGACCATTCCACGTGGGCATGATTTGTATAGTAGTAGCGTGTAAGTAATTTAAGATAGATATAACTTGTATATATTTGTTATAAATAAATAAATAAATAAATAAATAAATAAAAAAAAAATTGTACTGCATCTACTTACAAAGGTAAAGGGTCTTCAGAATTCGCCAGTTCTTCGGGAAGCAAGTTGAGTTTGTCCCCAATATCCGCCGCTTTCTGTGAGTCTGCGAGCAGCCAAGTAGCCGCCAAGCCGACTATGTTCGCCCACCATTCCATTACCGGATCCCAGCAACCTTGAAAAGAAGATACTAATAATATTGTGACTAATTTGTGATAGATATTAGACGCTGTGATAGCCTAGCGGTAAGACCGTGCGACTCTCTAGAGACGACATAGGTTCAAACCCCGGGCAGTGAGTTAGACCAATGAGTTTTTCTATTAAACCTTATGTATCTAATTGATAATTGCACTTTATCACACGCTTTTCGGTGAAGGAAAAAATCATGAGGAAACCTGCATATCTCTAGAGAATTCTGTTGATATGTGTAACCTACCAATCCGCATTGGAGCAGCGTGGTAGGTCTTAGCTCCAATCCTTCTCTCCAAAAAAAACGGAGAGAGGAGGCCTTAGCCCAGCAGTGGGCATAGTAAGAGGCTGTTACTTTAATTTATGATAGATAGGTTAATTGATAATAATGTATTTTTTTTTAAGTTAAGACAAAATGATGTTTTGTTTGTAGCTTTTTTTTAAATTAAAGTTTTGCATACCTTAAACGGTCAAATACACTTACAAAATTGTCATACCGGCACGATGTACGTGTCTTTATGCAAATAAAAATTATTATTATTCTCTTTTATTTTTTCTAAAACCTAACTCCTTACATTTTTAAACATTTGTAATTATAAAAAAAATAATAATCAAAAAACATTTAAAAATATAAAAAATTGACATCCGCCGGAAGCGAGGCAATGTCCCAAGCTACCGGTGGTTAGGGCTCCAGAGTGAGGAACTTCCTCACAATACGTGCTGCTTCAAGCAATACTACCTTCTGCATCCGACTCTTAACCCAACTATTAAGCGAAAGCCTCCGAAGATGTTGGTCGAGGCTTTTCGCAATCAGACCGTTAACCGACACAACAATAGGAACAATTATTGTTGAGCCAACATTCCACATGGCGGTTATCTCATACGAAAGGTCTATATATTTAGTCAATTTTTCTTTTTCCGCTTTTATGAGATTATCGTCATGCGGAATGGTGATATCAACAATAATTGCACAAATAATATCAACAATAATCATATTAATAATAATTATTATTATAAAACCATTTATTCATATAATATGGACATGAGACTAAAAAGAGGAGTTTGGATTGTGTGAAATATGACATGCATATAAATGAGAATCGAAGCGAAAAACATCTTGCGCTGGACCTCACTCAAAATGGCATAAGGGCAGGAGAATGATAAAGTCAGTTTGAACTGCACTACAGTTCTGTAGCTTTAAGTCAACCTGAGATAAAGGCCTACATCCCTCCATCCAAAGAATAAAGTTACATGTCCTATGATGGCGATATATATGATTATTAAAATCGGTTCAATTAAACATTTATAAAACACCGATCGATTATGTGATGTACATAAAAGTAACCGGTTGTTGGTTAATAGTTAAACAAATAAAATTTGAACATAGTGCTTTTTCAAATCAAATCAAAATAATCTTTATCCAAGAAAGCTTTTTTTCACGCACTTATGAATCGTGAAGGATCAATTAGATTTAGTGAAGCTACAACTGGTTCGGAATGTTCCTCTTACCGAGAAGAACCAGCAAGAAACTCGACGGTCAACATTTAAATTTACGTTATTTAACTAAAGTCTTGTTTGAAGCTGAAAGGCTTTTTAAATCCAAGCATTTTTATCAATCGAATTATCTTCAATTGTGTTATATGCCTTACGTATAAATATAGTTCGAACACTTATATTTAACCTTATCTTTAGATAAATCTAATATGGATTGCGGAATTTTAATGTAGAAGCGATTAACTTTCGTGACGTCATCACCAAAATATTATAGTTCTGTGACGAACACGAAAAGCAGAAGATCTATAGATCAGCTCTATATTACTGTTAGAATAACAAATATACCAAAAAAGGAATATGATAATATACCAGTATGATGAGGTGCGTCGGTAGATACATCATCAGTGATCATCTTAATCTGGTCAAGCACATCACGAGTGTTGGTCCGTTCATCAGCACACAGCAGCATGTGAAGGCTCTTCTGGAGTATCTCTAGATGATATGCCTAATGCATGTGATAGATATTATAAGCACAAACATTTATGGATCTTCTTATATATATATACTAACTGACCCGGCAAACTGTGTTTCGCCAATTTTTAGTATGGAATATCCTATTATCCAAAAAATAAAAAAATATTGTCCAAAAAAAAAAAATGTTAGTGATGTACCTTTATCACTTATGGGTATGAAAGAAAAGCCGATTCTCAGACCTATTGAATATGCATATAAAATTTTATAAAAATCGGTAAAGCCGTTTTGGGAGTATGGCAACTAGCATTGTGACAAGAATTTTATATATAAGAAGTTTTATTTTGCGGAGGTATTAACCTCATTTCATGTCTATTATAGAATATTTCTTTTTTATTGTATTATAATTCATTTATAGAATTAGGCGTTAGTTTGCCGAGATCCATAATACAGAAGTAATGAAAATACTATGTTGCAACAATCCGCAATAAAACGAAATATATGTAATTCTAAACGTAGAGTGTACCTACTAGAAAGGCCCCCACCCCTTTCTAGTGTATAACGCAAACTGCACAATACGAACTAATATTATAAACGCGAAAGTCTTTCTGTTTCTTGGTAGCAAAAATGTTAGGGCAATTTTTGTGAAATTTAGTAGAATAGTAATAATATAATTATTTTGGCCATAATCCGCGGTAAAGTAAATAGAAAATATATATATAATGCTAAATATATAGCCGCTTTACAAATAGCATTATATATATTACTTTATCGCGGATTGTGGCAAAATAATTTTCGCTTTGCGATTTTGTCGTGGAGTCTCCTGATGATGCTTCGGTTGCGGGGCGAAACGATTGTTGAGTTTGTGATAGTGGACGTGTGTAGTGCTTGTGTATTGTGGTGGCAGTAGTGGTGGTAGTCCACTACATTAAGCACTATATGTATTTTCTATTTACTGTATCGCGGATTATAGCAAAATAATTCTTATTATTACTTTTGTATTATGGATCTCCGCAAAGTAACAGTTAACTCTATAAATGAAATTTAGTAGAATTGCTTATATACCGGGCCAACTTAGAGTTTAAAAATCTCCTTTTTCATTAGGGATAGATATATAAACAATACAGTTCAAAATTGGGTATCAGCAGGCCTACCATGAACTCCTATTGCGACTCAATTGAAGACGTACCGCTTTTTTTTCGTACCATAAAGTGTGAATTGCATTGGGGTCGTAATGTTTGAAAAGGATACCGTTATATGAACTATAGATAACTCTGTCTCTTTTACTCACATGTTTTTAGGACGCATTCCGAACGGTCATTCGGCAACGACTTAAAGTGTGCGTCTTTAAGACTTCATGGTATGAAAAAGCAAAACAATTTAGTTTACGTCTTCAATTGAGTCGCAATAAGAGTTCATGGTAGGCCTGCAGGTACCACTAGCGTTCAGTACCATCTAATTTTTAAAAATTCATTAAGAAGTTAATTTTGTAGATATCTCTATCTAAATGAACATAGATGTTTTCAAATTCAAATTCAAAATATTCTTTATTCAAATAAACTTGTAAACAAGTGCTTTTGAATCGTCAACTGTATTGCTGGTTCGGAAAGTCGTCCTACCGAGAAGAGCCAGCAAGAAACTCAGTGGAGCTCTTTTAAAAAATAAGATTCTTAATACTAATTACATTTTGTCATAGCTATCCTGCACAAGGTCAAAGAGCAGCTATATCCACGCATTCTTATCATCAATGTAAGCCTCCACGGCTTTCTGTATCAGTGTATTTTTAAATTGCTGTAATGGCAAAGTTAAAATTGATTGTGGAATTTTGTTATAGAATCTTATACCGAAACCCACAAACGTCTTACGTACTCTTACAAGGCGCAAAGCAGGAGCCGCAAGCTTATGTCGGTTCCTACTTTGTCTATTATATACATCGCCAATCTTTTTATAATTATGTATATTTTTATGCACAAAAATCAAATTGCTAAAAATATACTGTGAAGCTAACGTAAGAATACCTGTTTCCTTAAACTTCTCTCGCAGGGACTCACGCGGACTCAAATTATAAATGCCACGTATGGCTCTTTTTTGCAATACAAAAATTTTCTCAATATCAGCGCATTTACCCCATAACATTATTCCATAAGACATAATGCTATGGAAGTAAGCAAAATAAACTAGTTTTGCTGTTTCGACGTCTGTAAACTGTCTTATCTTTCGAATAGCATAGGCTGCTGAACTGAGTTTCCCTGCGTTTATTTAAGGCATACTGTAATTTACTTACCCTCATTGCATAAGCAAGCGGATCTGTGATTGAGGGTAGGCGGGAGAATAGTACATGTGCAGGGTTAGGTTCATAGCTCCAGTGACGCGAACGCAAAAATTTCTGACCCCGCTCACTCGTAGCCCAACGTATCCTGGGATTGCCCTCTGAGCATATTTCCCAACACCACCGCACACACAGACGCAGATAATATCTAAAGCAAAAAAACACCAATTAAATAAAAAGTTGAGTATATCAAGTTCATTGTCCTAATATTTCTCCAAAAGTATAAATATAATAATAAAATTCGCTATAATCCGCGATAAAGTAAATAGAAAATATATATAGTCCCGATACAAGCAGGATTCGTACAAACACATGCACAAACCTCCGCCACTGCCACCACAATACACAAGCACTACACACGTTCACTACCACAAACTCAACAATAGTTTCGCCCCGCAACCGAAGCATCATCAGGTGATAGACTCGTGGAGCCACATGTAAAGCACATTTAGCATTATATATATTACATTATCGCGGATAATAGCGAAATAACTTTCGCTTTGCTTATAATGCTACATGTATAGTGGATTACTCATTCTTTCATATCCGATACATGCGGGATTCTCAAAAACACATGCACAAACCTCCACCACAATACAAGCACAACACACGTTTACTATCACAAATTCAACAATCGTTTCGCTCCGCAACCGAAGCATCATCAGCTGATAGACTCCACGGCTCTGCGATTTTGTCGTGGAGTTTATGCTTCGGTTACTTTATCGCGGATTATAGCAAAATAATTTTATTATTACTTTTGTATTAAAAGTTATCTAATATTTCTGATTTTCAATTTGACAACAATTTAAATCATTTATAATTATTTATTACAATGACCCGGTGAACTTTTCTTACCGCTTTTGAATTAAATAATGCAGTATGGTGCGTTCGGAAATTTTCATAGAAATCAAAACAGGTATGTTTTGATAATAAACTAAAATAGAAATTAAATAAAAGAGTAATTGACGGAATGAGCATGTTAGAGATCTTTTAATATCCCATAGTTTAAGCTATCCTTGCTTAATAATTAATTTGACAGGTATGAACAGTTTTAATGGGGAACTAAAAATTTTCCTTAAGAATATTTTTCTTACAATAAATGGGGTGGTCAATTATAATTGATTTTCGATGATCATCGATAGTAAATAAAACATCGATGTTTTAAAATCAATTTTGCATTACTTAAAACATCGTTACACCTATCCTTACTAATATTATAAATGTGAATGTCAGTCTGTCTGTTACAGTTTTCACGGCCAATCCACTGAATCAATGTCGATGAAGTTCAGCGCAATCCATGCTTATGGACCGGGGTAACATATAGGCTATAAAAATCCGGAGATATTTGAAGGGTTGGAGAGTGACAGAAGCTAATATTTAATTCAGTACTATATAAATCTAGTCATTTAATAAAGCAATCTTTCAGTACAAACCAATAGATAAGTATTTGTGAAAATCAAAACATTTTCTAAACAACTAAGAAAACCTAATAGAAAGTGGACGGTCTGTCAGTTGTACAAAAATGGTAAATACAAACCCACACAACCAGTTCCCAAACTTGGGCATGTTATCCTTAAACACCAATGCAGCTGTTACGTAAGTTTCGGCTAGAAGGTTTTTGTTGGTCGTGGTTTGAGCGAAATTAATCGCTTGCAATGCCAAAAGTAATCTTTGACCTCGACTGCTGTGACTCGATAAAATCTCCAGTTGAGCCAAACGGTGGGAAACCCCGGATACTTCCGCAGCCCAATGTTGGGTCGCCCTTCTTGCAGGACTGCGAAATAATATTAAACAAATAAATAAATATATGGGACACTTACACCCACGGTCGTCCATCCCCAAAGTAATTTATTACTTGTGTTATGGCTGACCGACAACTGGTAAATATACTACATAAATATTTTAAATACATACTTAAATACAAATACACACCCAGCCTCGAAGAACCAACAAGTTGTTGATAGAAAATGTTGGTCCTCGGTGGCAACCCACGACCCGCGGAGTTGAAGGTAGGGTCACTACCCACTGCGCCAACGGGCCAGTCAATAGTAGTTAGTATAGTTAGAATATTAAAGTCTTGTCATATTTCCCTATGTTGTAAAAAAAAGTAAAGTAGCGGTTGCAATCCCACTGCTGGGAATAGGCCGTCTCTCTCCGTTTCTGGAGAGAAGGGTTGTAGCTAATACATACCGCGCTGCTCCAATGCGGATTGGTGGGTTACACATATCTCCAGAACTCTCTAGAGATATGCAGGTTTCCTCACGATGTTTTCCTTAACTTAAAAGCGTGTGATAAATTGCAATTATCAATTAGACACATTCGTTTTAATAGAAGACCTCATTGGTGCCTGCCCGGGTTTGAACTCGTGTTTCCCTCGAAAGAGTCGCACGGTCTCACTGATGGGCTATCACAGCTCTTGTTGTGAATTTTATTTATTAATAAAACTATTTTTATCGTGTAGTGTAAGACCTCGTTTTATGCGGATTATTTTTATGCGATTTTGAAGTTGTGTGGTTTGTGTCATTAAAAAATTTCTTGGATAAACATATGTTTATATATATATACATATGCTTGTTTAGGAAGTTCGCCTATAGACCATCTCTAAAAGTCGTGGAACGCTCAAAGCTCAATCCATTTGTTCCGCTGACGTATAACGTTTATTTCCAATATTGTTAAAATTTGGCACAATTAAAGCTTACACACTGGGGTAAAATATTGGAAAAATCGAGGTTTTTTTCCGGGAATAGGGAAGGACATATTGAGAACGCTCGATCGCTTAAGTCATCGTAAAAAATATCGTGGGAACTGCAAAGTTGCGTATAGGCATGCATAATGTTACTGCACTGCCGGCAAAAGAAAGATATCAAATCAAAATAATCTTTTTTCAAATGAGCTCCTTCAAGCACTTTTGAATCGTCATGGATCAATATGATTAATGGATAATATAGAATTAGGCGTTACTTTGCGGAGATCCATAATACAAAAGTAATAATAAAATTATTTTGCTATAATCCGCGATACAGTAAATAGAAAAAATATATAGTGCTAAATGTATAGTGGACTATACGTTTTTTCATACCCGTTACATGCAGGATTCGTAAAAACATATGCACAAACCTCCACCACTTCCACCACAATACACAAGCACTACACAGGTTCACTATCACAAACTCAACAATCGACAAAATCGCAAGGCTTTGCGATTTTGTCGTGGAGTCTATCTCCTGATGATGCTTCGGTTGCGGGGCGAAACGATTGTTGAGTTTGTGATAGTGAACCTGTGTAGTGCTTGTGTATTGTGGTGGAAGTGGTGGAGGTTTGTGCATATGTTTTTACGAATCCTGCATGTAACGGGTATGAAAAAACGTATAGTCCACTATACATTTAGCACTATATATTTTTTCTATTTACTGTATCGCGGATTATAGCAAAATAATTTTATTATTACTTTTGTATGATTAATGGAGTAACTAGTTCGAAAGGTTGCTCTTACATACTTATTTTTATATTTATTTATTTTTATAAGATAAATCCAACAGCGTGTACATACATTTATAGATTACAAAGTACAACTAGTGTTATCCCTAATACAGTATGACACGCTACTTACAGGCCTACACAACGTTTCAACTTTAATAAGCAACATTACGTAATTACAAATGAAAATGGTGGAAAACCTTTTTAAGAGATAACCACCAGAAAGAAAAACAACCCTTAAATTAAGAATTATAAATAGAAGAAAAGAAGAATATATGTATATATATACATATATACAATATATATATGTAAAGACATATATATAAATATACATACAAAAGTAATAATAAAATTATTTTGCTATAATCCGCGATACAGTAAATAGAAAATATATATAGTGTTTAATGTATAGTGGACTATCAGTATTTTCATACCCGATACGTCCAGGATTCGTAAAAACACATGCACAAACCTCCACCACTTCCACCACAATACACAAGCACTACACAGGTTCACTACCACAAACTCAACAATCGTTTCGCCCCGCAACCGAAGCATCATCAGGAGATAGACTCCACGACAAAATCGCAAAGCATTTTGTGTAGTGCTTGTGTTGCCAATGGTGGTTTGTGTATGTGTTTTTACGAATCCTGCACGTATCGGGTATGAAAATACTGATAGTCCACTATACATTAAACACTATATATATTTTCTATTTACTGTATCGCGGACTATAGCAAAATAATTTTATTATTACTTTTGTATTATGGATCTCCGCAAAGTAACGCCTAATTCTATAAATTATATAAATATACATGTACATTTGTATGTACATTTAAATATCCACAAGAGAAATTATATTATAGCTTAACATAACCGACCTCGCTGCTGCTGAATGAAAACTGGCAACTTTGTCTTATATTTCCGACGTAGCTGAGACATAAACTAAGTCGAAACACGTGAAATAACATCAGTTTATTAAAAAGTATACCTGTCACTCCAAACGTCTCCAGATCGTTTCGCAAGGTACCCTCCTAAGGGCAATTGCTGTAAGAACTGACGTAACCCTGCAGCTATTAACGCAGAGTACTTGACATGCCTCTGCCCGCCCGCCTGCACGCTTTTATTACACGCAGTAAGAGCTCTATGCAGCTCTAAACGGGCATTTTCTAGATCATTCTGCAAAAAAATTGATAACAATAGTGTAACGCCAAGTACGATTATATTCAAAACCAAAATAATCTTCATCAAATAAGCCACTTCAGGCACTTTTGAATCGTTAAGCATCAATATGATTAATGAAGCTACAACTGGTTCGGTTGCTCTTACCGAGAAGAACCAGCAAGAAACTCTTCAAATCTTTTAAATATTTTCAATTATACATTATAATATTATAAAATAATATATTACATTAGTTTTATCAAAATAGCTGTCGTTTACCTAGGAAATTCAACTTGATATGAGGGTGAGTAGACCACTCTCATTTCATACCGAGGTGTCGTAAAAGGTAACTAATGTAACAATAACTTGCCAAAACATGTGACAACATGTTTAAAACCTGTTGTGCTGACCGCACCTACAGTGTAATAAGGGCTAATGAGGATGGCTATTTAATTTGAGACGTAAAAGAAATATAACACTTAAAATAAAATAGTAAGAAAATTTTCCATAAATAGACAAAATATCCATAAATAGAAAAAAATTATGTTCAGACTGTTGTTTAGATACACATTTAAAAATAACATAATAAAAATTGAAAAGTAATATCAAAGTGTTTTTTGTGAGGTCTTGATGTAGAAGTATTCAAAAGAAATCTAATTTGACTGAACACAATATATCTGTCTTAGGTAAAGGTGTTATATGGAACAGCAGTTTTAATAAATGAACTCACCTTTTTCAAATAATTGTCGGCTTGCCGCTTGTTTTTGTAAAAAAGACCAGCTTCTTTTGATTGCGATTTTGGTACTGAGTCTCCATAGACTAACAATTTTACTAGACAGCCCCCAAGTATTATAAAATTTATGAAATATATTAAAAATGTATTAAACAACCAAGCTCCCCACGACAGTCCGCTAGAACCTGTAATTTGTGTTTATTTTAATAACAGTTCAGACTCATGACAGTCCATTCAACTAATAGGTAAATGGTTAAATAAAAAAATATGGGTAAACATTGGTGGTCATATTATATCAAGAAATTTATTAATTGAATATTTCCTATGTAGTTTATTTTTTAACTTAGCTAAATTTAAATTTTTTTAAAGTTATATGTTCAAATTTCAATTTTTTATTGATACTGTTGGATACTTATTTTTATTTTACTTACCAAATTCTTCATCCGATAGTATTCTTCTTTGGTCAAATCTAGCAGAATAGTCATGTGATGAGGTATCTGCCATGAAATTTCCTAATAAAGAACTGAACGGATTAAATGCCAGAAGTCCAACCATAAAAGCACATAAGGCCAATCGGGAGTGATCACCCATGCCAATAACAATTTTAGAATATTTTTCTTCTGCCTGCTGAAAGTTAATAAAAGATTTACATTAATTAAAGGTCAGTGTTGTATACGCTGTTAAGGATAAACAATGAAAGATCCTTTTGCCCAATGTCAAACCAGTAGGCCTACCATGAACTTCTAGAAAACGATTCAATTCAAAGTCTGTACCTAAACTCAACTGCTATCTTTTCGTACCATGAAGTGTGGATTGCATTGGGGTCGAAATGTTTGAAAAGGAAAATCTTATACGAACTATAGATAGCTCTGTCTCTTTTACTCACATGTTTCTAGGACGGTCATTCCGAACGGTCATTCGGCAACGACTTAAAGTGTGCGTCTTTAAGACGTCATGGTATAAAAAGAAAAACAATTTAGTTTACGTCTTCAATTTAATCGCAATAAGAGTTCATGGTAGGGCTGCACGGTATGATTCAAACCTTGGTTAAAACATATAACACACATATCATTCATTTTCTCTCTCCTGCCCTTATCCAACTTTCGGTCAGGTCGGTCGGTTAGTCGCGATACCTCGGTAAGAAAAGATGATGGTCGATTCTACTCAGCCAGACACCACACGGGTAACAAATATTAAAATAAAAAATTTAAATAAAAAAACATATGCTAAAGCGGAATTTACAATTCATTTTGTTCTTTACAGTAAATAAAAATATCATGATAAAACCTCGATATTCATAGAAAATTCTTGGAATATGTGTAACCTACCAATCTAATCTCATGAGGTAAAGTGATTCTAAGTTACAATCCATTTTTTATTAAATTTTCTTCACAGATGGAGAGACCCTAGTCCACCAATACGATAGTAACAGGCTGCATCTTTATAAATTATAGCACATCTAGATGGAGTTAGGGAAATATTTTAACACAAGATTTGCTGCAAGGTTGTTTTTAGTTTTACGACATTAAATGTATCTACTGGCATTTGGCATTAATCAATCTTCTTAAATATCATTTTAAAAAATCTATTTTCGCAGCAAATAATTATAATTTAATTGAAATCTGGCTTTGTCAGTAATGGTTAACTGACATGGCACAACACGCTTTTCCTAAAAAACAGGAGAAAACAATACCATTATAATTTTGTCACCCTTGTACCTGTTGTACCGTATTTAGTTTTTATGCCAATGTTAAAATGGATATCTCTATAAAAAGTGTTTATTTTTTTGAAACCCATTAAGTAATTCCTGTGGTTAAAATACTTTACTGAATTAACTGATTTTTTTATGTAGGGTGTAGGTTTCACAATTAAATTAATGGCACCACTGCCTATATATTAATTTTAAAAAGTTGCCTCACCTTACTTTCCGGAGATGAAGGTGGATCACTGTCAGTACCATGTGGAGAATGGTAAGGAGATGAACTGTCACTGTGTGGTGGAGTATAAGCTCCATCAAACACAACGTCCTTCACTCCTGACTTTTGACACACAAGTTTCAATGCCATGTTCTCTGACTTCAATCTTGTATTTTGATTTTGTAAATACTTAATATAATCTATTGTCTTTCTTAATATTGCAGATTTATTTAACTGTAATAAGTTTAGAAAACAATATTTATACAATTTTAGTTTGATAAAAATATAAGCACTATACATATATAATAGAAATATTTTCCTTGAGTAGAGAACAGCCAGGAACATGTAAACAAGGAATATGTTTAATTTTAAGAATCTATATATAACAACTAAATAAATAACAGAAACAGTGACAATAGTTTAGATCTAGACAATGCAAAACAATTATAGGTTGTTACAATTTACCCATCACAAATTCTCATCTCAAACATCTCAAATTTTAAAATACCTTAATTATGTTTTCTAAGTTACTGAATAAAAACAGGATTATCCTATCTTATGGTGGCTCAGTATATAAGCTTGAATTGTACCTTCTTGTAATTGTCATTGAAATTTTATTAAAATTTCTCAAGTGAATCAGCTGTTAACACATGAGAAACAAACAGAGACTTGTTAATTTATAATATTAGTGTGGAAAATTACCTTAGCTTCTTCACCAACTAACATATTCTTAAGTTCAATAATTCTATCATTAATACTAGTCCTATATCTTCTTTCAATTGCATTGTGAGCACTCCTTTTCACTTCCTTTACTTTGGGTTGTGTTGTGACAATGTTATCAGTGTCTAAAACTACTGGTATACTAGTTGTTAACAATGTAGGTCCATTATTACTTGTGAACAAATGTATGGGTTGATTTTCATTTCCAGATTTTGCATTTGTAAAGATTCCCTGAGTAGCACCTGTAATATTAGATATTTTAGATAATCATTGCTAATTCTATTGTTATTAATATACAGCTTAAATGGAATGTCAACTTTTACTTCAATACTCAAACTTAAATCTAAACACAACACAAAAATTTGCCAAGTATTGTTATTATAAATATTTATATATAATTTATTACCTTGTACAGGAGCACTGGTGTACATAACTGTCTGTGCTTCTGGATTGAGAATATTCGATTGTAGTATTACGGGAGAAAAGTTCTGATCTGCACTTTTGAGAAAGACAGGAGTAATACCTTTTGGATTATTTGGTAACAGTAATTGCTGTTGAGGTTGTTGTGTGTTAGTTGTTCTCAGTCTCTTATTACCTCCATCTAATTGTACAAGAGAAGTTCTACCATCTGGAAGTTTCTGTAAGCTCCCTTGAGATAAATTCACATAAAGAGGACTCTGGACTACTTGTTGCAAAATCATTGGTGTCTGTACTGGATTTTGAGTAAGTCGTGTCGCATCCGCCATGGGAGTGCTTTCAATTTTAGATTCCAAATTGTAACTTTCTTCCCTGCCATATACTCCCATAACTGGACTGCTCTTAGGTTGTTGGGCATGGTATTGCTGTCTTCTGTTATGTGGATATTGTGAAACTAAAGGATTACCCTGTGTATTATAGTACGGGGATGTTTGAGGTGATGAAACATTGTTACTGTATGTCGTGTCCACACTCAAAAATCCGGGATCTGTATCAACAACCGACAACTCTTCCTCTAATTTTCTCATAAAATCTCCATCGCAACTATTAAGGAAATCTAAAAATAAAAGAACTCGTTGGTGGGAGTTATAGAATTGACGCAATTTTGTACAAAACACATTACGTACCTTCTATTTCTGAGATATCGTGTACATTAAACACATCATTATTCATGAACGGCTCCATTGCTTTTAAATTTAATCCACGAAAAGGAATCTATAAACATTTGTGACCTATAAGGGGAATATTTATATACATTAGGTACCTTTACAATTTTATCCAAAAACATTTGGCAATACAATGTTTACACTCCTTAGCAAGTTCTGCGATATTTTGACATGTGATTTAGTTTATCCAATCAAAACAAAGAATTAAAGTGGCGCGATTTTACGTCACCCAAAAATACGTTCAAGAAAATGATAAATGTCATTTTATTTACGTCTAATATTAATGGGTACAAAATTATAGGAAACTTAAATTGTTACTTAATGCAAAAACTTAAGGGGGTTTATAAATTAAAAGTTCTATTGTGCTGTGAAATATATTTTCACAGCCTTCTTGAAGAACCTATTTGGTATAAGCACCTTTGCTATAATAGTCAATAGATGGCATATACATAAAGTATCTTTTAAGATAATACTTATTATTTAAAACATTTATATCCCTCTGCTAAGGATATCAAGATGAATAAAAAAATATGTAAAATATTAATTAAAGTTGGACATAGTACCAAGTTTATTTAGTTACGCCATCTCTTACCACTATAATTGTTTAAGAGATTGTTACTTAGTCACTAGATGGCAAGATGTTATGTTTTATATTTTAAAAATTTCACGGTTCTAACAAGATAATATTGAATTGAAATGATTTTTTTAACGACGTTAAATTGGAATCGATAAAACTTTATCGTAAATCCTTATTAAATTATTTGTCGGCACGCAGTTATCATAATAATTCTTTTATAAGGGCTAAACTTTGGGAATGTGTGTTTGTACCACTAAACCGCTTCAACCAGTTAAAGGATTTGTATAAAATTACAGATACCTACAATTATATAATATAGACTTTAATATCAACACAATCCTTACTAACAAAGAAAAAAATTCGATTCACTTATAGGTACTTGACTAAGCTTTATATATTTAATAATAAAATGTAAATATATAACACTTTCACTCATTTATTTATATACAAATTGTTTTACATTTTTAAATATTTTCTTAGAAAAACAACATTTAAAAATATATAAAAAAACCCATCCACGGAGAGCGGATAGATGACCCAAACTCCCGGTGGTTAGGGCTACAGAGTGAGCAACCTCCTCACTATGCGTGCCGTCTCGAGCAACACTGCCTTCTGTATCCTGTGCTTGATCCAGCAACTAAGCGAGAGCCTCTTGAGATGTTGGTCGAGACTCTTCGCGATAAGACCATTAACCGATACAACAATTGGAACAATTATTGTTGAATCAATATCCAACATGGTGGTTATCTCATGAGCTAAATCTAAATATTTTGTTAATTTTTCTTTTTCAGTTCGTATGAGATTATCATCATGTGGGACATTGATATCAACAATAATTGCCCGAAGCGCTGACCGATCCACTAAAAATATATCAGGTTTATTGGCAACAATATACCCTTCAGTAATAATGGATCGGTCCCAGTAGAGCAAAGCACGATCATAAATAAAAAAAAAATAATTATAATAATAAAAATATATAATATTTTTTTAATAATAAATAAAATTAAATTAATAAAAAATTAAATAACAAATAAATAAAAATATATAAACTTTATAATAGTAGCTTCGTGTACGATTCTTTTTCTTTCATGTATTAAGCAACTTTGAACCTTTCCACATAATCTACGGACATAAAGACTGGAGGATGAGGAGGAGACTAAGGTGGAGTACTTTTATATATATATATATATAAATACATAGTGTCCAATCTACGATAAATGTTTTTCTATAATGGCTTTATATTATGTATAGTATCCTACAACAAAAGGCTGACAATAATTAATAGACGCTGATCAATAACAGAGTAAATATTTTAAAGAAGAACGAGATAATCAGGAATTACTAACGAAAAAGTGATGATTTAAAAGTCTTAATACTCGTAAGCACGTCCTATTTTCAGATTAGACAAAACAGTGGTTCTGTATAGAATAGCGTTTTAATACTGAAAATTATCGAAACATATGACTCAAATCGGCTAGGGTTCTGATTCATGAGCTTATTATTGGTGCCGTAAAGGGAAACTAATGATGTATACCTTATAATTTTACGATCAACATATATTCGTATATATTTACCAATTTACTTAAAAAGTTGCTTCTATAAAATTAAAGAAAATTATTTTGATAAACCTACCTAAAAAAAGGCTTTATGTTCTAAATATTCATCATTTCACTGGACGAAAAATAAGTTACTAATACGCGGGTTATATACATCGTCTTAATTTCCATTTTAGTCACGAATCACTTGAACAACTCCATTGTTCCATGTTTATAGTATTTCGTAATATAATTCATATTTCTATGAACATAATCGCTTTCTGATAAATTATTTTTCAATAATTACCGAGACTTGTAATTGTGCCCGCCTACTTAAAAAGAAAATTAAGTTAATCATGAAAGTCAAGCCTGCTCTGTAAAATGTATGTAATATATGTAAAAAAAAAATATTGGTTTTAGATGAACGTTGTTGTAAGGTAATATTTATCCTATCCTAGTTTTGAAAATTTGAACATAATGCAATTTTTGGATTGGAACATGTGGAATTTTGATTATTAATGGGAACGATAGGAAAAACGCCTTAAAAATGGGATGTAAGCCGAAAAAGTATTTCAACATAGCCCTCTATATATTTTCATTATCGCCTTAATTGTTAATTCTTAATTTTTTTTAGCCAATTATACAATACAATTTGCATTTTAGAAAATTTTAACCCTCGTTGGGAATCCAACCCCTGACAGACGGAGCTGAAAGCAAGGTCATTACTACCTTCGCCAACGAGCCAGTTTATACAATCTTTTCTTAGAAATTTTAAGTAAAATTGGGTTGAAAAATCTGTGCCGATTAATCGATTAGCATATGCAAGCTGAACAGTAAACTGGTAACAGCGATGCCCTGATAAAACTCAGTAGTTCCATATAGGTACAAAACTATTTTTTGGTTAAATTGTATCCTTTAGACACCGAACTAATAGCCTAATTTCAAGCATTAATGATATAATAAAATATACTCAATTTCCATATTAAACGTTTATTTTGTATTTATAACATTATATTATCTGTAAATATAGTTCTAACTATAATATTTAGGTACGAGATAAACAAAACTCGATTTAATTTAATCTACTATAGATACATACATAGTCAACTACAGAAATTTTTACGAAACGCATTCGAGTTGCGGCGTACTAAGAAAGGGATTAAATTTTGAAGTTACTACCATCACAGAACGATGAAATTATCTATAATGGAATAGTTGTTAGAGTTTCTTAAAATGATTGCTTTTTTTTCTTTTATATATAATAACTGATTTAACTCAATTTATTATTTATAAAATTATTGTCAATACCAGCAAGTAAAATTTAGTATTTATGAATCTCAGCTACGCCAATATCTGCGTTTGATCTAAATAATCATCACGTGCAAAACACCATTTATAATATTCATAGGCACAAAAATAGGTATTAATGATATAATCATATAACAATATTGTTTAACTAAACAAATCGTGAGGTATTTTAAAAGTCTTACATACTAATAATTCATATCCATATAAATTGTGTACCTGACACGAGCATATCTGTTTTTAAAACCACGCAATAATCTTGGTTAATTTTTCAATAAATCTATGTGTAGTGCTAGTAAATTGCTAAAGAACACAAAGTGTAACTACTGGAATGTCCAACTCTCGATTTCAACAAACAAGGCACACCGTGACAAATCAGTAGTGTAGTTCCTACATAAACGCGCGATAAACTTAATTAAAACATATGCAAATACTATAAAGTATCTATGGCATTTCAAAACTAGACTAAAGTAACAAATCAGTCTTCAATGAATTAAAAAGTAATAAGTATTATTACTACAATTAACTTAAACAGTATGATAATAATTAGATATAGTTTTTTCTTAGAAATTAACAAGTTATAAGAGATTTAACAGCTTTTGTACAGAGTTTAATAAATAGCAGGATGTTTTTTACGTTAGTTAATTTGGACTGAATTTTATTGGTTGATTTATATAAATGCCAAATATAACTTAACATTAATCGATATCAACGATTATAAAATCGGGATACAAATTTCATTACTGAATTTGGTTATATATTTCATTAAAATGATTGAGCATCCACACCACCTAAGTGTTTTGAAACCCCTAATGCTAATAAGACGACCCGTGCTTGTGCAAATCAATCAATGTTTAAGAGTAAAAGTGAATAAACCTAGTTATCAACAATGAACAAGTATGGCAAATCGCAAACAATGACTTTATTCTAATCCGTAATATAAAGAAGGTAGAATATAAATACGTCGCTATACATAAGTGATATGAGCGTAGTGCTACGCACGAGCCATTTGATTCATAGTATGACACTAAGAATTTACCAAACGACGGCTTCGTGCGTTGCTGCGGACTAGAGTTAAACTGTAGCGAGCGTGAGGTAATGGCGGCATTTCAGTCTATAAACATCACAGTCGCGGACATCAAATTGCACAATAACTCGTCCAAACGGACCTACCCGAGGCTAACCTAGCCTTCCTGACCATTGGTTCTATACGGATACCGTTTCAACTTACACACCTTTACATTCTAATTAAAGCTAACTTATAGACTAATCCATTAACAGATACGTAAAGGTTATAAAACATAAAAAAAAACTACAGAAGAAAATAAAACAAACATAAATCACAAAAAGACACTGCCGCACCGTCAAACGGAAATTTTATTTCGTTATCCGGTATAAATAGCGTTTGAAAATAAATAGAAAAGAAGAGAGGTAGAAGATATTATGTGGCCGCGGGGCCCATTGCAATCGCCCGGCCGGTGCGCCCGGTCAGCGTGGCATGCGCGCGCGGCGCGTCCTACCAGTAGCCTACCATTAAGTGCTTTACTTCTAACTTTGTACGCCTAAATCAGTCTTTTCGAATGTCCTCCATCTTTTCACTTTATATAACTTAATCTTACGTTCACATTTAATCTCTTTCGCTTTTACAATCGAGAGCAAAGTTACGAGGTGGCACAATTACACCGGAGGGTGGATCTGGATCACGGCGTCGGGATACTGATAGATCTTCAACGTGATCATCCTCTGGAAGCGGTGACCGAGGTGATTGTGGGGCTGATCGTGGAGGTGTTCGTGGAGTTAATGCGGCATGTGCTGCTGCAGCTAAAGCCATAGCGTGCAAAGCTTCCCGACCACCATCTCTCGTAGCTCCTTCAAGCGCTTGTTGTAGAAAAGATGGATCGATAAGAGGATTAGCTGGCGTACCGTCGTCGTTGCCACCCGTCCCGCTTAACCCGTAAGGGAACGCAGCACCGTTGGACTCTCTCTTTACCCCACGGCTCATAGGCCGACTTGTCGTAATGCCTAATTTCTTAACCTTATCGTAAAGAGTACGTGAAGGAACGCCGTATTTGCGCGAGGCTTGTAGAGCACTCATTCCATTCCGCACGCATTCAATAGCTGACATTATATCTGACCTCGTATACTGTTTATATCGCTTCCATTCGGGCTTCTGTTGCGGTGGTACGTAAGGTGCCAAGCCCGCTCTGACATCCTGCTGAAAATTTGGAGGCGGTGGAGAAGGATGAAAAGTGCGTTGATTGTCCTCTTCAAAAGATCTCTCTGTATAAGGTGAATGCGCATCCTCTGATCGATCAGAACGGTTGTAATGAGGTGAAGAAGCTCGTGATGATAATCGACGGGGCCGGTAATCGAAAGGACGTTGCGGACTAATAGGGCGTTCAGGTTCGTGTGCCGATCCATTAGAGTGCAGCCGTGTTGACTCGTGTTGATTAATAGGATGGCACACAAGAGACATTGGCTGAGGTGAATCAATAGGTGTCGCTTGAGCGAGAACGTTTCTTAAAATTGGAGTGTCGCGTGTAGCTAGCATACTTGATAACTTTTTCCTTTTCAAAGGGTTCATGTCGGCTGAATCGTAAGCAGCAGAGAGAACAGGTGCTGTGGGCGGCACAGGCCAGCGGTTAATTGGTGCGGGCGGGGACACACTAGAGGGTGCTGCGGGCACCACTCTCGGTGGAGATACAGCAGGGGTTCGTTCACTGCTTCCTGGTCTCCGTCTTAACTCCGTCATATCAAACAAACCCTTCACTTCAAGTTGTTCTGCGACTTTCATGATACGGGGAATATGAGCTTGTGTAACATTTACTTCACCCGTGTACATGTACTCAAGTAAAGCGCGCATTTCAAAATCTTTAACGCCTGGAAAAAGAATGCTGCAATGATCCATAGGCACGTCTGCTAATATAGATTGAAAGTATGGCGAGTTAGCTGCAAGCACTACTCTATGAGCCTTGAATGTAACCTGGTCGTCAACAACTAAAGTACAGTCGACGTAAGTTTCAACTTTGATTAAAGCTTCTAATATTTCAACCAAATTGGTTTTATGATGATTCCATTTCAAACAAAAAGTTTGCTGGCCTTCGCTGCTCCCCATTTTTCTCAGTTGGGATTCTGTAATAAAAAAAACTTTTTTATAACTTAAGTTTCTTATTAAAATCTTATTGGATACTATTTAATGCATGTGGTTTTATTACTCGTGTACACAAGGGTGTTAAAGTTGATATACAATAGTGTTTAATGTAGGTATATCATTACTTGGAATTGTTTAAGATACTTCGAGTACGTAACTAGTAAGTAGCTACTTTCCTTAGCTCATGCATTCTAAATGAAAAAAGAAATGATAATATTATTTTGCTATGCTCCGTGATATTTTTTCGCGAATTATAGCTTTATAATATTGGCTATATAGATTACAGTCAAGTAGCGCCTAAATCTATGAAATATTCTTCATTAAAATAATGACGATCTAGTAACTTTTTCATTTCAATTTTTAATATGTTAAATATTTGATTTTATATTCAAATTAAACAAAATATAACATATTTAAAAAAAATTGTATATCTATCACATATTTTTAATTTATTGAAAAAAAAACATTAAATTACGTCTATTTGCACGATTAATTTAATTAAATTAAAGCGCCAAATCTCAATACGCACCTGGCAGAACGCCTTCATATGTAGAACCAGGATACATATTAAAGTCCAACTCCGAGAAATAGAGACAACTAATATTTTCGCGCCGTACAGTTGCGTGCACGTCACGAGCGAAACGCAGTAACCGAAACTTCAGCGCGAACTGCGAACGTATAGCACCGAGGAGCGCGGATACCCGACTGCACCGCCCTTCCCATTTACATATATCGCTTTATAGCCCTTCTTCACTGCTAAATTGACTTATACCTTTTATTCGGCAGGTAAATCGAACATGGGGGACCGGCGAACCGGCTGTGTGTCCGTCATGTCGCATAAATTTTTAAAAATATAAATTCAGCACAGGTTTCAAGCAGCTTTCACTCCTGTTGACTCTACGATAAAGTACATTATATAAGTTATAATTATACAAACCTGTGCTAAAATATCGCAAGACGTCGTAGCACCTCTACGAAGATCACATGTTTTCTGTTATGATTCCTATTTATCAAAATAAAAAAGTAAATTAAAATATAAGTATAAGTGCACTAACCTGCAGATATTTAGTTACAGATCCAGTTTCAGAACGGTTGAATTAAAGTTCTCATAAATCGCCCGAATGATTAATAAAAGTTCGCATTGGCACTACACGTAGTTCGTAGCGGTCAGGGGTTGTTCGCGATAGCTGCGGTGCGCCCTATGGGGGCGGTATGCTCTTCCGAGCGTCTGGCGGTGACTGTTGGTTGCAGGCGAGCAGTCGCGGTCCTCTCCGCCGTACCCCGCACCTCCTGCGTGCGCTTTTTACGCACGCACCGCGGCACCGCGCCGCGCGTCGGAGTGCAATGCAATTGCGTGCGGGCGGAGGAGCGGGGCGCAGCGCGACGACGAATTGCAGCCTAGTGAGGAGGGCAAGTCGCTGTGTGTGCGTGAGTGCGCACGAGCATCGCACGCCGCGCTGCACTCATGTGTGTCCGCCACTATAGATTAAAGCCGAATTCGACTAGTAAAAAGCTATAGCCTCACCCCGGCCCTTTGTATGCTAACGTTGAACTTCGCGTCGTGCCATCGATACCGATTCTTTTAGTTCGTTAATTAACATAAAATTCCAATTAATATGCTCTCTAGCATTTATACATTAGATAAACACTCCAAGTCGACGCTTTCGTAAATATTGTAAATAAATTTCCAATGTTAGGCAGGAATTACTAAAAGGCACAATTAACTCGAATTTATTAATATTTGTAATCTTTTTATCAATTCATATGAAAAACTAAAGAGAACTAATATTTAGTTTTAATTCGTCTAAAGAGTACATAAACGCAATAAATTAATTATTAAATCATCACTTCCTAGCTCTCGATAGGGCTAAACCGCACAAATTCAAAAGCTCCACAATATAGTATTGCTTCATTTTACACATACCTATTATATATACCCATACATATACACAAACAGCTTAGGAACACCATCTGCATAGTTTTCAGAGGGCTCAAAATACCGCGCGATAGGTGTCTACGTAAATCGCCCCAAAACGTCCCAAAAGTACGTGAACAAACGCCGCGAAACGGGGTCATTGACACATTGCCTGCGTAGGGAACGCCAAAATAGCGCGAAATGCACTCAAAAATAGACCAAGCTGTGTGCAATATTTTTTGTAAGACACAACTGGTATCCGTCAAGAGGTAACGCAACTATCTATAAATTGACAAAAAAGAAAACAACTCTATGAAAATTATTATATTTAAACCTATATATGATAATAATATATGTAATGTAATATTTCATCATTATGAAAAGTTGCAGTATTGTCACAAAGTATTATTTCATTATATTCAGGAGTAGCTCTACAAAAAGTTTTTAATTAATCTAAGGATACCATAGAGCACTGTAAGTAGATGTATTGATGATTGAGTTTGTGAAAGTGCATAGGTATACTTAACGAATTAAATATGTTGCTTCTTGCTTCACTGTGTTCAATTATTGAAATCATTCTAATTATAAAATTGCGAAATAAGACTATATTGTTACAGATTATAAATATTTTCTTCATCACAGCAAAGATACGAGATTAGAAATAAATTAAATTGATCATTAACTTAATTGGGTACGTAATAAGAATTTATAAATTTAAAACATCCTCAAATATACACAATTGATTTCAAATATAATAAAAGGGTTACTATTTAAACTGATGACGGAAAGGATATCAAATTGTCTTGGTACAGTAACACTAATAGTGTGTCGCGTCAATCTTAATCTATTAATAATTATACGGGACACGCGGATTGTCAATATATCGATAATAACGGGGAAGTGGCGATTCAGTTGATTTCATTTCATAGACATATTTCATCAAATAAAACAGAATGATAACTTTCAAAAACTTCAGTTACTTTTGGAATGCATTGTCCTAAAAGTCCTTTTAACAACGAAACTTAAAATTAAAACTACTCAAAAATAATTTATATCCCAATATTAACATACCACTATACTATTCTGCGCGCGACTTAGTCTGTATTAGCTACAATACCGAAATAAACGTAACCAGCCCTGAAAAACCTAAAATCACTATACCAATCCCATCGGTCTATTCAACTATATAGTATGCGTATGATGTGAAGATCTTCATTCAGATTCGTTCAGATTATTTGTTGTCAATGTAACTAACATAACTATTGTACCTAAATGCAAAAGTTTAATGTGATGTCAATGTATAAGATGAAACCAAGCTTGTGTCTCAACACAAAATTTAATTAAATAATTACATATTACCTACGCAAAACAAGACAAACAAAGAGCTGTGATAGCCTAGCGGTGAGACCGTTCGACTCTCTAGAAACGACATAGGTTCAAACCCCGGGCAGGCACCAATGAGTTTTTCTATTAAAACTTATGTGTCTAATTGATAATTGCAATTTATCACACGCTTTTCGGTGAAGGAAAACATCGTAAGGAAACCTGCATATCTCTAGAGAATTCTAGGGATATGTGTAACCTACCAATCCGCATTGGAGCAGCGTGGTAGGACTTGGCTCCAATCCTTCTCTCCAATAACGGAGTGAGGAGGCCTTAGCCCAGCAGAGGGCATAGTAACGGCTGTTACTTTTTACTTTTTACTACGCAAAACATGATCCTATCCTAAAATTCAGACTAAAATGAAATTAATTTCATGGTTAATACTTTTACAGACTTAAACTAAGTTAGCTGATATATAAAACTTTCGATTAAATAAACGTCAGTCTCGTAACGTGCACTTGCCACCTAATATCATGTGACGGGAGTAATACAAATAACCATTATAATAGCTATATAAAAAGATATACCTACCTAAAATGATACCTTTTTAGAAAGAGACCTATACAAAGTGGCTAGGATACTTATTGAGGATTATACAAATGATAACAATGCGTGGTATGAACAAGAAGAGGAATGCGTGGTTAATCCACTCCGTAATCTAAGATCTTGTTCATGATATAACTGAAAAAAAGAACTTGTTCTAATATAATTATATATTGAAAAAGCAACGCGACTAACACTAGCTTTTCTTGATTGTAGCAATTTTCTGAACCAGAAGTAGAGTAGACGATTGAAAAGAACTTATTTACACGTTTACTTCTATAAAGAATATTTTTAAATTTTAAATTGAAATTGATTACTTAGTACAAAATATTATTTTTTTAATATTGTCTATTATAGAATTCTAGAGTACACTAGCATTTACAAATACTCGAATTCACAAGATGGTTATAAATTAAAATTCTCTAGGAAAGTGTATGATTTCCTTATAATATATTCGCGACTAATATATATTAATTTAATAATATAAATAAATAAAGATCAATGAAGATCTTTTAAGATCTTAACAATTTTCCCATGTGTAAATCGTTTCCTGAAAATAAACAATGGCAGCAAATGTCAAACGTTCTCTCAAGCGATTTATCAAGTGCACTCAACGAAATCGTTTGCATATCGATGACGTTTTCATTGAATACAATTCACTAACCAAAAATGACGACGTTTTTAAGTTATGGGAAAGTTAGCGACGTATTGTTTAAAAACAAATGTACTGTAATGTGTTAAACAACAAAGCTAAATACATATGCAATATACATACATTTACACTGGAAATTACATGATTATTTTCGAAAACGTTTATTTATCGTCAATGTTTATTTAATTAAGTATGTTTATCTTAATATAAACGGTTTTAGCGTAATTAATAATTATCAACTGATATCATTTTATGAATATCACTTTAACCGTGTAGCAGAAACAGCGGTCAACCGCACGACCGTTAAAATTTGATGATAATTTGGTTATTGCCCCGGAAACACAAATGCAGAAATGCAAATGTGCCTTTGTTACTACACCTAACAGTTTTAACCTTTGATACCAAAGAACATTATTATTTGGTAATTCGCGGAAACCAGGATCCACGTAACTGGAACATTTAATTTAGGGAAGACAAGATAAGATTAAACACAGTAGTAGTACACTGCAAAGTTCCAACACCTCTATGCCACACTTCCGACGTCGCACTGACTAATCTAAGTCATACCATGAACCCTCCACTACACGTCGCCCTAAGCCGTGGTCCGGCCTCACAGGAGGCACCCTTAGGACGACGTTCCCCGACGCTAGTAGAGCTTCTGCGCTCTGCTCCCTGCATTTCGCAACTTCGGCGATGCTTCTGCGCTCGCCCGTCCCGCCCGGTGACGCTGTAAAAGCCATTAGGGCTAACAGCATACAGTCAGTTCGAAAAAAAAAAAAAAACCAACACCTCTGTTGTTCGGTGACAATAATTGTTAAACGAAGCGAAGCATATAAAATAATTATGCTAATACCAGCATAAACACTGATGCGTTCGCGACCTATCCCACGGCGTCGCACGCGCAGCAAAAACGCATGCGAAGCGGGGGTTAAAGAAAAAAGTAATAAAAAAGCAATAATGCTATCCCGCATGGTGGCTTGTTGAGTTCCGAAATTGACGCGGCTGATGAACCGAAAATAAGGGATCAAGTGATCGCAACAATGCACGTTATTACAAACATCGTTTCAATCGAGAGAGATGATAATGATCATTTTTTATTTAATATCATTTGGTAAAAGTATGTCATAAAAATATTTACAAGTATATATTCACAAGTAAATGTATAAGACGTTTGTAGTTTGAGAAGACGGTAGTTTAGATACAGAGAATTCTACCATTACGTTCGTATTATTTGTCTTTAGTAATTTTAAGCATACAAACTATAATTATGTATTAATTAGAAAGTTAGTTTTACATAGTTATTATTTAGTTATATAGTTCACTGTGAATTATATAACACTGGGAATTAGTGTTTTTCATATTTGTTGGATGTCAATTATATTAAATACTTGTTAGTTATAATGTTGGATCTAAAAGCAGTTACGAAAAATATCGTATTATCCTCTCGCGTACGTATTAGATGAATGTTGGGCTATAAAAAGCAATAAGCCGTACTTATTCAACTTCTCATCCATGACACTTCAAGAGAGTTTACATAATTTCGTATGTTTTACACTTTTGAAAAATATATCCCGACACAATTGTAACTCTCAATGACCACCAGAAGGTGAGTATCCCGGTTTTCATAAGAAATGTAGGTCGAAGGCCAAAATTTCCACTAACGCCTCATAATCTAACATTTATAATGTTATATTCCTGTTTGATTAGCAAAGCTCCTATGATGTCCAAACCTAAGTTATGTATGTATTTTTTTGAAACCCAATCACAAACGTACGAATCTATAACCATTTGAAAAGTGAGAATTGAATCTTCTTCCCATTCTAAAATAATATTTTGTTTTAACAGTTAATTTTAATATTTTTAAATATTTTTAGCTGTCTGTGCTACATAACAAATAATAGTGTAAAATTCTTACATACGGAAATCAAATTTGATGCGTAAAAAACAATAAGCTGTATCGAATTTGACCGTGTTAAAAATATGTAAATAATCTGTGATTCGGTAACCATTATTAATATATTAACTTTGCATGATAATTACGAAAGGGGTGGCATCCGTATAGACCTAATTCTACTCATAATTTCACGCGCTTCGTTATTTGTCACCAGCATCCCGCCACGCGCCCCGCAGAATTTATTATTTTATATTATCTCTGTCTGGACCCGGGGATGATTCACCCTCTCATCTCGCTATTAAGTTATAGGCAATTAAATAATAGACATGTTTAAATGTAGGTATTTTGATTGTATACAAGTCCTGCTTGGTTTATGACATGTTCTAAATCACTTCAAAAATTTCACATAATCAAAGTGTAGAAATACAATAATCGAGTTAATTCGTTTGGGTCAAGTTAGAAAAGGTTCTTTTCCACATTTCCTGGTTAGGGATTGATAATATAGGTAACAAAATCAATCCATTTAACCTATTATGTATTCGGATGTAATTTCACCTAAAAGTAACGGCCTTTTACTATCTGCTGGGCATAAGCCTTCTCTCTCGTGGGTGAAGCTAAGACTTATCAAGCTGCTCCAATGCGGATTCCTAGGTTACACATATCCCCAGAATTTTCTAGAGATATGCAACCTTCCTTACAATGATTTCCTGCACCGGAAAGCGTGTGATAAATTGCAATTATCAATTAGACAAAACAGTTTTAACAGAAAAACTTTTTTAACAGAAACCCAGGGTTTGAACCCGTGACCTTGGCTTGAATTAAAAATCTTAAATTTCCCTTTTTGTTCCGTCTTTTCTGTATTAAATTGACATAACACAATTCGGGCGATTCGTAATCAACGTCTACCGCGGGTGAGTCCGGATGCGGCTCATTGTAGCGAAACTCCCCGAGACCGAGGTGAAACAATATACTCTTTCCTGCTATTGTCTACTTGCTAACCCCATGCGCTTTTACATTATAATATAAGGAAATTTTAATTATACATCGCATAATCGCAAAATAATTACAAAGATATTAAAATATATTATATAACGTAGAAAAAGTCTACCTACTTTATTACTGGAAAGTGTTCGGAATGAAAAATTAATTTCAATTATTTTTTACTATATTATGCTTAGAGTCTGAACTGCCAGAGTTATTTTGAAAAAAAAATTGTATATAATAAGAATATTAAGATTCCTATATCAATGTCGGAATAACGTAAAGTATCTTGCGTACTGATCCATACATTAAATAATATTAGGAAAATAATAAAAATAAATCTACACTTTTCAGAGTAGATTATTGACGTTTAGATTATTGAGTTGACGAATGATAGAAGAGAATAGAAGAGAAGAACATGTTGTGCCGACCCCATTTAGAGTGGGATAAGGCTAGGAGAAATAAGATTTACAGAGTAGATTATGTATTATTTAGAGTGTAAACCATTTGAGAAACAGCATACACGTATTTAAAATAAACTTATTAAAATCACCCGTACCATCTTTACAGTTCAAATATTTTTCAGGGCAGCAATTCCAATGGGGTCTTAAATTAAATTAATTTTCCTAATTTATCAGTAACTGAGGTTCAAAGGCAGTTGCTTGTAAACCGATTACAATCCAATATATTGACATATCTATCTATAATATGGATAATGTTGTTATTCAAGGAATTGTGACATAAATTTCTCTTTATGCACATGTTTTTAAAATCACAAAAGAATTAACTTATGTAAGATTGATATTAATAATTATTATTTAAATGTTCCTTTCACAAAGTACTCCTTTCATTATGTAATTTTAAAAAATTTACTTATACACAATTTCAGAAATGATAATGTTATAACGTTAAATTTGAAACGTCTTAATTAAGATATAATTACAACAATTTCTTCTCAAAGATAACGTATAACAGTAGTATAATTCGCGCCAAACGGTTATTAACATTGTTTATCGATAGGTTTACGTGTAGCACATTTAGTAAAGATACCATTTAGTAAAATCATTAGTCGGAAATGGGACAAGATGTTATAAAAGTTACTATGCAATTAGAAATGGGCGGTTCTGCTAACTATTATTGTCAAAATATCCGCAAGCACCTGCTCTGCAGACAGGGAGGCGCTAACGATTTTTTTCCCCATTCCTAACCCAGAAGTCAAGTAAGTTTATTTCTCTAAATTGTGTTAGCCTTTTTTTATAGCTTTTTTTATGTAGAATTTCGAGTACCAATTGTATCTTAAGTTGTATAATGAAACTGACATACGCCAAAATTACAATACAAATTAAAATAAACGTAACATTTATAAAGTTGTATTCCTGTTGGATTAGCAAAGAGTCCACAGCAGTATTTTAAAAGGGAATTAAATGAATTAAGAAAAATAACTAAATTTGACAAACGAAATTAACGTTATTTCGTTCACAAGAACATTATAAAAATTTATTGATATTCTAATATTATTAAACTTTAACTCAATAAAAAAATAAAAGTATCTACAATAATATAGTAATAATACATGACACATTGAATATATCAAAGAAAAATAGCAGCATGAAGTAAAAAAAATTGATAGTATCTTATGATAAACTATATCCAAACAATTCGCCTCCTGAGTCGCGGCCATGTTGGTTTCCAGCTCCACGAAATAAAACAACCGCGAGCAGTAGACTTTTTTACTTTTTTCATACAGGATCATTTTTCTTACTGGCTGGGCCGGCGGATTAAAACCACATGCTATATGAAACTGGACCTTAGGGCGATAATGATAAGTTTGTATAACGTTAGTAGTTGAAATTAAAGTGGACGTCCTTGGACGGACTCGATCTGCTAGCCCCGAGATCGTCCCAACGCTGCATGCTGGTCGTTGCACTGATACCATGCGTTTAAAATGCATTGGAAAGTAGAAAATGTAGCCATCGGATATTTGTGTTTATTATAAGTGTACTTTTATAATATACTTAAAGAATGTTCGGTATACAGAATATGAATTGTCGTCAGGAATTTATTTCATTCGAGGAAAATTATCTATTTTCCTACGATCAATGATCCTACGCTAAGCTAAGCTTTCTTACTAAAAAAATCTTTCTATTTATTGATAGAAATAGATAATTTTTCGAGTATCATTTATTTAGAATATTCTTGTCCTAATTTTAGTATTATTCTCAAGATGAAACCTACCCATCCAAGGAGACAGCAATGCTTTATACAATATTTCTTTCACAGTCAACCATGCCCATCACAGACATTTAGATTGTTTTGCTAATCGCAACTTATTGCTCAAGATACCACTACTTCCAGAACAAATAAAAATGTGAAATGTATCAGTAAAGAACTCATCTTTAATGAGAAATAAAATTGTTCTGTGGCGTAAAAAGCCATAATTTTGTAATAGACTCACTAAGGCAAAGACTACTTTGCTTACCGTAGAACCTTCCCAATTATGTATATCAATTATGGTTCAATCTGAATCCGTAAAGTGATTTCTTCTTTTATTTTCTATGACGTTTTCGCTATGCCCAGAACATTACTTTAATATGAATCACAGAGGGTTTGTCTAAGTTTACGATTTAGGATTTTTACACAATTCACATGGCAGTTGGTGACTCTTATATTCGTTAGGCAGTCATTTGCCCGCACCCATTACTAATAAGATAACGTAAGACGGAAAATTTATGACTGGTTTCGCTAAATGTTAAAATCTCACTTTCGTGATGCCAAGAAATATTCCGAATACATTTCAACCATTATTACCATTACATTCGCTAAAACTTTCCAAACTTCTGATATATCCCCTAATTTATTAATAGCAATTTTTGTGTATTGTCACTATAATAAAATCAATACATATAATAAAATCGTTGAGATGTCAAATCTGTACATTTAATATTAAAAGAAAAAAAATAGTGTAGTCGTCTCAAAATACGCTCCTAAACATGAAACAATAGTTTTTAAAATTTTTGTCGGTTTATCTGTTTGTCTGTTTGTCGGTTTGTCTGTATGTCTGTGCGTTTGTTCCCGCTAATCTCAGAAACCGCTGATCCGATTCGGACGCGGTTTTCACTAATATATAGTCGGAAGTCTCACTTAACATATAGGGTATGTTTTATTCCAATCGGTCAGCAAATAAAAAAGATATGTCAATTTTAAGGTGAAAGGTCGTATACTTTAATACTGGTACTTGCATTTTTAATTTTTTTCTCTGTTCCTGGAGCAATCTTTCTTACTGAATTTCATATGTTACCATGGCTAGGAGAATCACACATCTTTTTATGAAAACTAGGCTGGTCTGAAGCTGATTATTTTGAAAAATTTTACATTTTAATTCCAGTTTTTTAGGGCATTGTGCGTTTATTTCCGCTTATATCAGAAACCGCTGATACGATTTGTACGCGGTTTTCACTAATATGTAGTAGAAAGTTTCACTTAACATATAGAGTATGTTTTATTTCAATCGGTCAGCAAATAAAAAAGATATGTCAATTTTAAGCTGAAAGATCGTATACTATGATACATAAGCTGTGATAGCCCAGCGGTGAGACCGTGCGACTCTTTCGAGGTGGTCGCCAGTTCCCGGGTTCAAAGTGCCTAATTAAAATTTATCACACACTTTTCGGTGAAGGAACACATCGTAAGGAAACCTGCATATCTCTAAAGAATTCTAGGGATATGTGTAACTTGCCAATCCGCATTGGAGCAGCGTGGTAGGTCTTAGCTCCAACACGTCTCCTCAGAAACGGAGAGAAGAGGGCTTATGCCCAGCAGTGGGATTGTAATGGGCTATTACTTTACTACTTTACTTTATACTATTTATACAGGTACTTGCATTTTTTCCGTCTTTCGCCGTTCCTAAAGCAATCTTACCTGCTAGATTACGCATATTACCATGGCCAAGAGAAGCACAAATCTTTTTATGACAATTAGGCCGGACTGAAGCTGACGTTATTGAAGAATTTCACATTTTTATTAGTTTTTTTTGGCTTTGTGCGTTTGTTTCTGCTAATCTCAGAAACCGCTGAAACGATTTGGACACTGTTTAAACTAATATGTAGTAGAAAGCCTCATTTTTTTAGTTCCATTGGTCAGCAAATTAAAAAAATTTCAACTTTAAGTTGGAAGGTCGTTTACAATTATAATGGTACTTGCATTTTTCCGTTTTCTGTCGTTTTAATGAGAATTATAAGAACAAGGCCGGTTTGGAGACGTTTTTTTTATAAGAATATCACATTTTATATTCATCGTTAGTAATCATTGTTAATGGACGGTGAATGTTTGTATGATGAAATGAATCTTTTTATTTCTTGAAGGCATTTACTTGAAATTCTGGATGAAACGTAACAATATAGGTATTAGAACGTATAGTATAAGAACAAAATATAAGATATTTTTTAAGAAATTTCTGCTTCAAGGTGGTGAAATATAGAATGGAATACTAGACGCTTAAATCAAAATAAATGTAAGGGGATAATTTGTATGGAGCTTTAAATTTTAATGATTTTTTAAAATGTGTTATTATTTCTGTAGGGAAAGTAATGGCCTGATACTATCTCCTATTCTGCGCAAAGCCTCGGAGCTGTCTCCTTTAAAACGGTGACTGAAGCCTATATCTACCATGCGGATTGATAGGTTCGACATATTCCAGAAATTGTCTAGGGATATGTAGATATTTATTTCTTCATTTTGTCCATGTTTTGCTTCACGAAACAGTACATGATAAATTTTAAGTATCAATTAAATAAATCCTTACTAATATCCGAAAGTCTGTCTGTCTGTATGTTACCTTTTTAATCGGCCAATCCGCTGAACCAATATCGATGAAATTTGCCACAATTATTCCTTTTATACCGGGGTAATGTTACCCTATATGTATAGGCTATAGAAATTGTGTTAATTCAACATGAATAGGATGACATTAAAAACGCTATCTATCATCAATATAATAATAAGTTTTTTTATTCACAATTTATCAAATTAAGTTTAAATTTAATTAATTTAGTTTATAAATATTAACGGCCTGGAATCGAGTCCTTTAAGGCAAAGTCAAATCGGAAAATAAAATAGGTTGTATTTCAGAGGTTAGTGATGTTTGGCTTACGTCGAAAGAGTTATTTTAAGAAAGTTTTAAAAATAAAATTTAGAATTGGTTATTGTTTTCTGAATAAAATTAACTTAGCTATTACAAAGAATCATAAAGTAGTATTTCTGTCCTGAATTAAATAAACTTTGCTTTCGAAAATACGTTCTCTATGTCATCCCGAAATGTTACAGCCGATTGTATCATACAGAAATACAAACCTCGAAAAAATTATCTTAATATGAATAGCGTTTCAATGTGCTGTCATTATTTGGAGTCTAGATCTTCAAAAAGTTTAACTCAGCATGCATCCGAAGAATACAGCAGATTGTGATTAACACACTCAAATGCCAACTTCGGAGATATTCACTCAATATAAAGAGTAATTAACTGTGTGTCATCGTTGTCGTTCAAAGTTTAAAGCTTAAAAATGGCAAAATCGATAAAATTTGGCATTATTAATGCTTATACATCGGGGTATAGGCTAAAGAAATCCTGTTAATTCATCAGGAATAGGATGACATTTAAAACGCCATCTATCAATTTTTTTTAATTCTATGTGTTTGATACACACAGGCGAGTCAAATCTGTAATTAAAAGGAGGTTCTTTATCACGTTGTTTAGCTTACGTCGAAAGAGTTATTTTAAGAAGAGTTTTTATAAATCTTGGTTTTTGTGTGCAGGATAATTTTAAATTATCTCTTTCAATGTATAACAAATGTAAGTAATAGGTGCTATTTATTAAAATAAATAAAGTATGCTTTGGAAAACACGATAAATTTCTTTGTCCTCCCGAAATGTTACAGTCGATTGTGAGTATCATATCATCATATAGAAATGCAAATTTAGAAAATATTCTCTCAATATGAATAGCGTTTCATTGCAGATCGCTGTCATTATTTGGAGTCTTGATCTTCCAAAAGATCAGCTCAACCTGCATCCGAAGTAGTCTTCGGATGCAGGTTGAGCTGATCTTTTCATCTAATCTAATTATCAGATTGTGATCAACACACACAACTGCGAACCTTGGAGACATTCATTTAATATAACGAGCAATTAAATGCATATTGAAAGTTTAAAGCTTCAAAAGCGGTATAACAGCGTAAAGCAAGACTCATAGCAGTCCGTGATCATCACACCGATATGCAGGGCTTCGGAAACGTTCGTGCAAAATGAGGGGTAGTTAAGTGCGAATCGCATTCACCATTCGCTTTTGAAGGCAATTTTTGCTTACACTAAATTAGCACACGTGTTTTTTTATTTAAAAGGGTCTGTCTGCAAAGACAAGATTCAAGGTTAAAGATTGGACAAAAAGTACAAAGATTCAAGTAACTTCATTTTACTCACATAGGGAGTGCAATTCCAAAAATGATTCACGACATAACGTATTATTTATGAAAGTAAAGTAATGGTAATGTCATCCTATTCCTGTTGGATTAACAGGATTTCTATAGCTTTACCCGGTGTATAAGCATTTATTGTACCAAAATTCATTTTTATTGGCTCAGCTATTCGGCGTGAAAACGTAACAGACATGCGGATTGTCGCATTTACTTTTAATTATAACTTACATCAATTTTACATTTAAATAGCTCAGCTTCCGTATGTTATGCTATTACTGTTAAATTAACAGGATTTGTAGAACTTATATAACCTATAAGTTACCCTGATGTATAAGCATTAATTGTGCCAAATTTCATCGATGTTGGTTTAAGAGAAGTATTTTATGTAAAAAGTTAAGATTATACTAAAAAGTTATTAAACGAATGTTTAGAATTTTATATCATGTTTTTAATTTAATCAGTAGGCCCAATGGAGTCTCACATTGACTGATAAACTGAAAGACGCTGCTGTCCACTAAGAGAAGTTTTACAAATTTCTTATGGTTTTGATCGAATCTTTCCAGTGCAAATTAATATCTTTGCTAAATAACAGTAATGGCATGAAGGAAATTAAATTTAAAATGGAGTAGTAGATAGTAGTAGTATTCGAGTAACGTAACAATTGTCATAGGAACTGCTATTTAACCCCCCGGATCGATTTGATTTTTGCAAGGTTGGATAGAAGCTATTGAGTATTACAGAATTACGGTTCACGCGGACGAAGTCGCGGGTAAAAGCTAGTATATAATAAAGAAAGATAAAACATATAATGTTCTATAATGATCTATAAATATCAAAGCCGCATAGGTAAACGTTCTTCTAGAAAATTTGAGGTATTCGAGTTTGATGCCAATCTCTGGAAAGGATTACACGTTTAAACCTATCACTATTATGCTATCACGAGTTTTCTGCATATTGATATGAGATATATAATTTTTTAGTGACTTAAAATAATGCGATATATTATGAACTATGAACTGATTATACTATGAACATGAATGAACTATTAACTATATAAAATATATTCCCACAGTATATGTAATAAGATAATGTAATACCCTTATACCGTCCTAAACTCAACTCTATCAGTCACTACTTTTTAATCGCGTATAGAACGCAACGTTTATCATTAGTTAAAAAAGTATCAACAAAAATTCTCTTAAAATATTGCAGTAAAAACTTAACAGAATTATCTAATTGTTATCATATTTTTTTTTACTAGAAATATACCTATATTTTTTAAAACATACTTTCTTTAACATAATACGTTTGTTACAAGTATTATGACTCTTATATGTAAGTAATACTAGTGAATGAGAGACAAACATTATAACTGGCAAGCTCCAAGATGGTGATGATTCGTACGTTTTATAACGTACAAATCATCCTTAATTGTGGTTATCTACTACCACCGTATTGTGAATCAGCGTACAACAACCAAACATGCAAACACGAACAAGGCCACTGCGCTTTTTACACAAAATCAATAACATGGTCATATGTTATTTCCGTCGTGCAGTCCTGCGAATAGATGACATCGCGATAGCCGGATAGTGGTCGTAATTACAGGTATCATTCGCAATAACTTAGTTGTGGTATACGAGTTTTAAAATAATGGTGACTCTACTTTTTTCTCTATACGAGAAAAAACCTACCATTGTCATAGTCGATTAGACAAGTTTGAAATTTATGGATTAGGTGTATTCTTGGCTTTACGATATATTTTGACTAGATATTTTTATCTGGAGTACAATGATTTCGTAAAAAGTATTTAAGTATAGTTAACAAGGTATGGACGAAAATCTAGTTGTTTATTGATTTCTTAAACCATTCGTTTTCCCAGAATAAAAATGGAATCATTGCAATTTGCTATTGCAATATGATGCTGTAAGGTTTGATATAAAAATAAGACAAAAAATGTTAATGATTGATACGTTATGGGTTTTACGGACGTTTTGCTTTGGACGATACCGTGAAAAAAGGGGGAATAATGGGAAGACGTAGGGAATATATTCCTTGGTTAAAAGGAGTAGCAGCATCTAATTAAGAAAGATTTTAAATAAGAATGGGATGTTAAAAAAAATATTGATATCAAAGGAAAAACTACTTTCACACCTAGTATTTGAAAATAGAAGCATGAATGAAACCTTACCCTTATTTCTATCCGATTAGGGCAAAGCAAAGACAAGGGTACTTTTTTAAAAGATTATGAACATTTGTACGTTTATGTTTAACACCAAAGTCCCTAAAATACTCGTTTTATTTACATTAAGAAACCTAAAATTATTATTTTTGTGATTCTGTTAGAACCTTACAACTAACTAACTAGAGCATTTTTTCAACTAAAAGGCGAATTTCTTTTGGGGTGAAAGGTTTTCATTAGAGATTTAAGCATTAATTTGTTTATCTGTCAGTCAGTCCGCTACTACTAACTACTTTTTATTGTACTGAATACATATGTATACATTTTAATTACTTGCTAAATAATATATTAACAGCCACGGGGAGTAGTACCGTAATGATAGCTGCATTTCCGCACTAAATCACTTTATGCTAATGGCGAACTTGTCCCACGAAAAAAAAAAGTACTGTTCGGATGCGTTTCATGTAATAAACCACACTACAACAATTCGGGAATCTGAAAATGCTAAACTGTAAAACCTACAGATTAACAATACACCTAAGTATTAAACTAAAATTCTATCTCTATCAAATAATTGGATGAGTGGAGAGAAGATAATTACTCATAAAATTTAACAGTAAACTTCTTAACATATGCCATATCAAAAGGCTTACAAGTTTACGAGCGCTTTATTCGCAAACACCCCGTAGTAATATTGACATGGGGTTGTGGCCAAAATTGTATTTTTATTGTAATCGCCCCGTTTTATAGAGACCATGTCCGGTAGGGTAAATATTGTAGGGTTGTATTTCATTACATATAGACAGCTTATGATTGTATCATGTAATTACTTATGAATGATAATGTTGGTTTCAATTTCACTAAAATATTTTAAAGTTACGTTTTTAACAATACAGTTTACCGGTTAATGTTTAGATAATAATTTATACCATAATTTTGTTCCAAATCAATCTTCGTTTGTAGCTTTGAATTAAACTTTTGGGAAAAATTTATTGTTACAATTAATTAGGGGACACACAGTTATGCAATTAAAGTAGTCCCTGGATTTTCTCACTGAATTTTCTGTTCTTACCATTACAAAGCTTTGATGGCCCAGCAGTGAGACCGTGCGACCAAAGAGTTTTTCTATTAAAACTTATGTCTAAATGATTATTGTCATTTATCGCACGCTTGTCGGCGAAGTAAAACATCGAGAGGAAATCTGCATATCTCTAAAGAATTCTGGGATATGTGTTATCTACCAATCCGCATTGGAGCAACTTGGTCACCCTTAGCTCAAACCCTTGTCTCCTAAAACGGAGAGAGGAAACCTATGCCCAGTCGTGGGATAGTAACACTATTGAATAATCCACTAAACGAAACCACTTATATTATAATAATAATAGTATTTTTTTTCCTACTACAACATCCGACTTGAAGAATAATTTCAATGATTCTTGGCAATTCCTTCAAGACAAGGTATCTAAAATTTTGTTAACTTTACCAACAAAACCTAGTTACAAGTAAGCAGTGTAAAATAAATTCCCAAAATATCTTTTATACTTTAATTTGCGCGACTATTGAGAAAACAAGGGTCTGCACCAAATATCACTTAAGCATGAAATATGCTGACAGTTTTATTATCCTAATAATAGCAAAAAGCAAGCGAATGTGTCTTCCTGTCTATATCCAATTCGACCCGTTTCAAAAGGCTTAGTGTAAAACCCCTTTTTCGTTTTTTGTATCAAAAAAGATTGCCCATGACTATAATATTATTGGCAAACATAAGTTGATCCTCTTATCTAATAATGCTGAATTCATAGATTCAGGTTTTATGAAAAATATATTTACGTGTCCTAAATTCAACTATCTGCTACGAATCTGTAATTTAAGATACTAAATCTAGACACACTTTGCCTGCATTATAAATAATATGTCTAATGTATTATATAGTATTTTATTGCAAAATACCAATCTTGTGTTGGTAATTATTTTTCTATAAACTTATTATTATAGTGTTTGTTGCCAAACGTCTAAATCCGTTTTACAACATCCAGTTACAGCATCTAAATATATAAGATTGAGTAATAACATTATTAATATTATAAAGAAATTAATGCGCTTTGTATTTTAGATATCTGAATAACGACTCTGTCACTATCACACTGCTGGGCAAAGACATTGGAACCGAAGGTTAAAGCTTTAGCCTAACCACGCTACGTAGTAGTATGTGTAGGTAAACTACCAACCCGTGGTTTGGCGTTTTAAGCGTAATATTTGGAATATTAAGTAACAAGTTAATATTAAGATCTTATAACGCGAGGGAACCAGTAATTCAGAGATATACGATACTTTTCATTATCGTAAAGAGCATGATAAATTGTAAACATATTAAGCACCAAGCTGTACAGAAACTCATAATCGCTTTCCCGTATAGAATAAATAATTAAAGAGAAGTCTTCTTGCCATAAAACATAAACATAGTTTATGTCCTTATAATATACCATAAGTATAACGGCACATGATTTTAGTTGACTAGCTGTGCTTACGGGTTTGCTGGCGTGGAAATCAGTGAATTTATTTGAAACTGTGAACATAAAACAAGTTATTGTGAGTTAACCACAAGAGATAGGGACATGCTGTCGCGGAAATTTTCGTATAATTTTTTGTCGATCTACGATACTCTAATCTAGTATATAACTTGAGTGTATCTCTATTGGTTTACGCGGCGATCGTGACTAAAGCTCCCAACAGACGAGTTTTTTTTACAAGTGCGCGATCTCTTGAACAAAATTTACATTTAACCGTAATGCACTAATAATCTAAACCTTCCGAAAGAATTGGACTAACTTTTAGTAAAACCGTACGAAAATCGGCTCAGGAGACCAATGAGATCAAAAAGTCATTTTTGTAATAAGTATAGATAGATATAGATGGATATCTTTTAAAAAGACTTATGTATAACAGAGGCCGCCGATCGACTGTTAAGAAGTGAAAGCATAATAATAAAAATAATGTTTGTAGCAATATTATTGCGTCTGTCTGTGGCCGAATCATGGCATATTGCTATGGTAATCGTTTACACTTTCCAAGCCACAATTAGGGTCAGTTTTTACGAAAAAAGAAATATACTTTAAATAATATACAGAAGAAAAAACAAATGATATTTAACCATATATAAAAAGTTAGATAAAACTCGTCGAACCGCTGAGCATTTTTTGGTTGATTTTGAAGCTGATATTGCAATTTGTCATTTCGTTATCGTATGTTATCGCGTGCATTAGTTCTCGGTATCGATAGCATTATCTGTTGCTAGTATTCGCCTTATATTGTAATGCTCCACCACGTATTCGTAAGTTGCTAAACTTATCAATATAGAAGTAGGCTCGTGATTGACGTTTGTTTGTTGTAACATTATAAAAAAATATGTTTCCGGCAAAATTGTGAGCTTTCCCCTTTACAGGAGTGCGTTACAGCTGAACCACACCTCTTGGTACCTTGCAACAATTTACTGACGTAATAAATGATCCTTTTAGAAATGGCAGTTAGTTTTAGAAATATAAGTATACAAGGTTGATAGTTTTAGTAATATTTTTTATATCATTATATTATTAATAAAATGTATCGTTTTTCTACATTTTGTTCGCCTCTTTGTTGACTTAGTGGCTCTACAAGCTTTTAAACATACTTGTATAAAATTTAAAAAATGTGTAGTATACGATTTGTGTCACCCGGCAAAAGAAAAATATTCTCTATAGTTATTTTTAAGACCTACTAGTTAACTTGAATTAAATATTAAAAATAAAATTAACTGATAAAAGATTTCCGTATAACACCCAGAGTCTATTGTAGCCTTATCGTAAAGGCAATCCACCAAGTAAGTAGGTATACGTAGATACCAAAGTCTTTACAAGGAGCTGCACAGGCAACCGTTTTTTTGAGCCTTGCTTAACTATATAAAACAGCTTATATAGTTGTAAATGAAATATAATAGTCAAAACTATAAAATAAATAACTGTTAAATGTCCGTTTAAGGATTTAGAAAAGTATACAAATCAAGCGTAATAAGCTAAGCACTACTGAAACTAGCTACAACTTAGATTTCAAAATCTAAGTATCCAGATATACTAAATGTCAACTCGTTTTTTCTTAATAGCGAATAATAATACACGGGCGCAGCTTTCTAGAGACTTTTAAAATTAAATACCTGAAATGAACCAATATTTAGGTAATACTTATCTTTGTAAGTAGTTACAGAATGTTTGAACATATTAAAATTCGTCACACACTCAGGTATTTAGATTTATCTAAATAAATTTTCATAATTCATACATGCGTAACGCATATATATAATTTCTCAATAAATATCACGTATATATAATCGTCAGTATAAGTAATACGTTTGCGAAAGTATTATTTTCTATGCAACATGATTGAAAACGTGCGAGGAGCCATAGTGCGTATCGCGCGAAATGCAAGCACGCATGATGCGTGTACGCGCAGATAAAGTGCGTTCGTCCGATAACAGCGCCGCTTATTGCGATAACATAATATCCGTGTTGAATTATAGATATTGTTTAATAAATTTGCTGGATGTATATTTTTAATATATCTACATTAAAGCGTTCTTCAAAATGCGATAGGAAATCTTCAAAGGTATGATTAGTGAGACATATATTCTCCGTTGAAAATCATATTGTTTAGTCAACAATTTAATCTTAAGGTCATTTGGGTTCTACAATCCGTGGTGGTGTGGTATCCGGCTGAGTAGAATAGCCCACCGTCTTTCTTACCGAGGGGTCGTAAAAGGCGACTAAGTTAAGTTGACGTCAGGCCGGTCGTAAAATACGTAGCCAAATCATGTGACAACATGTTTGTAACATGTTGTGCCGACCCCAATTAGAGTGGGATAAGAACAGGAGGATGATGATTTCGGTTTTTCACAAATGTGAAACTTTGGTATTTTGTCCCCGCTAACGTACAAATGGATCGGAGTTAACTGAAGATCTGAAAGTAACATGGACTTATTAGGTGAGTACTGAAGACTACGTAAACGTGGGGTACAGAAGATACCTAATTTTTTATATAAAATCGGTTCAAAGAAGTTTGCTTCTTATTGTCCCTATTCGAGCTATCTTTTAACAGAAAAGAACAAGAAAATTTAAGTTAAATTGAGTAGGTACATCAAAGTCTAGTTATGTAAATATTACTTAGGATTATATAGCATGTAACATCATCCAGTAGTAGTGCTGGCTCTCAACTCCAAATGACAGCAGTATGTGATTAGGTTTATCGGAAGGGTTTGAAATAAATTTCGAATTTTCGAGTATATACCATCATGTAGCAAGAACATCGTTATCGAAAATCAGGAAGACTTTATAGCTAATCCACTATTATCCTATACCACTCTAAGAGGATTCGGCACAACATGTTACAAACATGTTGTCACATGATTTGACTACATATTTTACGACCGGCCACCTGCCTGACGTAAACTTACCTTAGTCGCCTTTTACGACACCTCGGTAAGAAATGAGGGTGGTCTATTCTATGCAGCCGGATACCACACGGCACATACCTTAGTCGCCTCTTACGACACCTCGGTAAGAACGGAGGGTGGTCTATTCTATTCTGCCGGATACCACACGGCGTCTTATAAGAAATACCAACAAATGTAAATAAATAAATATAGAATATGAGACACTTACACACACGGCCGTCCATCCCCAAAGTAAGTAATTTAATACTTGTGTTATCGGTGACTTACAACTGCTAAATATATACATACTTAATTTTAAATATATACTTAAATACAGATATACACCCAAGCTTGAAGAACCAACAAATTGTTTATAGAAAATGTTGTCCGTCGGTGGGAATCGAACCCGCGGCCCGCAGAGCTGAAGGCAGGGCCACTACCCACTGCGCCAACGGGCCAGTCAAATAAGATGAAATAATAAATTATTATTTATTTCATATTCTGATCTTTATTTATTTATTTACTTTAAATTATTCGGTAATAAATCTAAAGAAAGATTTGGGTGAGACTCAATATATAATGGCCTGCATACTGAAACTAAAGATATAATAGCAAGAGAATATTTTTTACGAGCGCCCTTCATTTGTCTATAGGTGGTAACCTTACCCACGCAAAGCCGAATCAAATTAACGCCAAATGTGAATTAATATATTAATATTTATTATAGTGAATAATTCATTTTTTATTCTTTTCATAATATATATCTATGTATATATTGTTCATGTTAATTTTTTTTTAACATATATTTATATATATACTCTGAACTGTATTTTTTACCCAGACCGCATAAAATCATAATACCAATATGAATAATATCAATGTTTGAAACAGATCATTTAACATTAGTATTTTTGCTGACCGTATTGAATTAATTTATATTTGCAGATAAAAATTCTCATCTGTATGCTTCTTTACATATGTATCACAAATACGCACACATCTCCATGAGGACAATAACCTGCCATTTTTGCACAGTCTAGTTCTTCTAACCGGATGTATGAGGGTATCCCCGACCTACAACGAAACATCGTCTTTCAAACCATTGTTGTGAACCAAGCGTAATAATGACGCATCATAATGACGAATGTTGCGAGAATGGCGCGTGCTCGTGCAAAAAAATGGTTCTATTTTATTTTGTGAGTGACCAAAAAGTTACGTCAGTTTCGCACAATTATACCAGGAGATTATGAGTTGAATGGAACACTTATATATACGTTTCGCAAAACTCCGCCAACCAAACTTTACTTTTAAAATTAAAGAAGGATGAGTTAACATAGAAAATAAATAATTATTATAAACAGATAAATTATATTAGCAAATGTGTACAAGGACAGCATAAAGTATAAAGATATTATTTGAACCCGCCGGTGCTCGTTTTTATATACTAGTAGAATCAGGTTTGAAGTCGCGAATTATTTAGGGTTCCCTATTATATAAACCATTATTTTTTAATCGTTGAAGAACCTATGTTATCATAACAAATATTGATTTTACCTTGTAACTCGACAAACAACCTTGTATTATTATAGTTTCTGTATCTATACTAACGTCAATGACAAAAATCTGTTATTTGTTTTGAATTACAGCTATAATGTAAAAAAAGATAATTCTCACAAATACGAGTACTTACATCAAACTTTGGCTAAGGCAACGTTAACCAATAATACATTATTGTTCTCTATAGGTATATGATATGTTAATCGTAACATATAATTTTATACTAGTCCACAGAAAAGTTAATAAAGTATAGTGACATAAGAATTTAACTTGCAAGCGATTTCATTACTATGTACAAATCCGTTTTAATAACCCTTGGAATGATACCTTTAAAATATACAATACATATCTAAAATAAACAATAATCTTATCATCAGAAACGGCAAAATATGTACACAATCGAACTCTACCGCTAGATCTTCCGCACTTCTAGAAGACAATTGAAAAATCAAAAATATGTAATCGTATTTACAAAAATTATCCAAGTTAGTCGTTTATGAACTGGAAACTCACGAAAGTAGAAATATTTATTATTAATATATTAAGGCCCAGTAAACCTTGCCCAAAACATCATACTCCATGGCTCTCGACCTTATTCAATAACAATCAAAAGTCGAATGAATACTGCATAAAAACAACTAAAGACATGCTTTATTTGAAATGCCTCTTACAGACAGACGAATTTCATCTGAGAGTGCGTTATCGCATACTACCAAATAAAAGTGTAGTACTATAAAATGAGTACTAACTAAAGAACTCTAATATAAAATAAAACTAGTACGTTGGTGCCAAGTGTGAATTAACACAATCGGAGTCAATTGAATTTTTTTTGTGTTAATTTAAACGTGTTTTTCGACAAATTAAACATTTATCTCAACCAGGAGAGATGTGTCAGTTTTAATGTCCAGTAATATGGAATAAATTATACAGAACCAAAATATTAAATACCTATTATCTAAGCTAACATTTATGTGAGATATATATGTATTACCAATAGTAAATACTTTTGGCAATGTTGAGTAAGGGGCGGTACCGTTTCGCGATAGCGATATCACACACATATAAGCTTCGCACATTAGTTCTTACTATCATTCAGACAAAATAACATTTCTGAGCGCCTAGTACTATACATATACCTACATATAAAATTCCCGTGCAACAATGGTAGTTACCATACTCCTCTGAAACGGCTTTTATGAAATTTTATATGCATACTCATTAACTCTGAGAGTCGGCTACTATCAATTTTTCATACCCCGAATTGGGTAGTCCACTCTTACCATTTTTTTTTATTTTAGGACAAAAAAAAATTATAATGAAATTTATGAATGTAATTTCTAGGGAATTTCTGCAATAGAATTTCCCTAGAAATAGTTTAAATTATTATCATTCCATCACCATCATTTAAATAATCTATATGACAAAACAACATTTTCCCGGTCAGCTAGTTTACTTATAAAAATATGTGTACCATACTACTAGATTTTAGACTTTATTTTAGAAATGGCCAAAGAAACAATTTCACTGACAACACTATCGTATTTTTGCTATAATAATTCGATCTGTTGTATTACCTGTGAAGAATATTAAAAATATATTACAGAAAAGCATACAAAATACTATTGTAAAAATAGTTTAGCAGATTTCCTTAGTAGAAATGGATGAGATGTCAAATGTTACTACATATATTAATACTTTGAGGGTTAGGCAAGCGAAAAACCAATGTTTATGCTGTAAAAACTTACGGATTAGTGTTTATAAAAAATCTAGTTATATTGTTACATTTTTTTATATTAAAGTAATATTTTTATTGGTTCACGTTCTATAAGTTACTTGTAATATAATTGAGCTTGGGCGTTCGGAAGGAAATATTGTCTAATTAAATATTTATCTAAACAGTTGCGATATTTGTGACCAACAGAATGTTTAACAACACGAGTTACTACGGGTTGTCGAGGTTAAGCTGGATTTGAGGCCAAGGTTCCACCGCTAATATGTAGATATTTTTATGAAAGATAAAAATATATAGAAAATTCAAAAACTTGTTTCGTGCATTAAAATTATCTTTATAGAACAAGAAATATTAATTTATTTCATTTACATAAATACCTTGTGTGTTTTAATGTAATTTCGTTATAAAAATGCAAATGCGTGCGGCTATGACAGACCTATGAGATGTCAATCGTGGGTGGTGCACGGTTGTATCCATGGCTAATACATGACTACGAAGGCTACGCGACGCTGAGCCAAGGCAGTAATGCAAAAGCTATTCCGACCCGTTAAGTTTTAATTTAAATTTGTTGCACTTGCACCTAGAAGTAAGTAAAAAGTCTTCCTTGCTACTTAGTATGAAGTAATCGATATTTACATTTCTTAACAAAAGTGTATTGTTACGTGGACACCACTAAAAATGCATAAACAAAAGTTATACATAAACTTATATACGAAAAGTATAGTAATTTACTATTACACATATATAATTTTTTTGTGACTTTTTTTTCTTTCTTTCCATATTACCCGTATTTCACTTCTTGTCTTTTTGCCTTCTGTTATTCAAAAGTTGAAGAGATCCCTTTCAGGGATAAGTCCGTCTTTATACATGTGCTATTTTTTTGTCTTTTCTAAGTATATGCATGTACACTAAATAAATTAATAAATGAATAAATAAGGATCTAAATATATGATAGCATATTAAAAAACGAAGTAGGTATAAAATAAATGATTATTGGTGAAATGTTTTATAAAAGTATCTCTACTTTGCAACTGAACCTTACTTTTATATCGGAAAAACGCCTAATAACGCCACTAGCCACTTCTGATTTGGAATTTCTCTAAACAGTAGCCCCTCCCTCCAATAATACGTCGAAGGCACAAGATGCAACGATCAGCGTAGTTCGAACCACGGTGGTAAGAAGGAATCGTGCCTCGAGCTTCGTCTATTCAACCACCCAAGCCTAAGAATATCCACACGAAACAAGTTATTTCATTATTAAAAAAAGCTAAACCCTTTCGGCGTATATACAAATCATAGAGAACCACCGCAGCCGATCGGCCTCGTGACCAAAATACGTGCGCTGAATTATTGAAAACCTCACCAACACCCCGCCTAACTTTTAATTTTTACCGCTTCATTTTGAAGTCAATAGTGAACAACTTTAGTCAAAAATCCGTATTTATTCATTAACAGACGTGCATATGCTTATGTTCCTTATATATTTTATATTCTTTATTAGATACTCTTCCAGAGACCCGCCCTGGCTTTGCGTAGTTGACCATATTATGTCATGAGTAAGATCTGTCATTGATTATTTTCTCGTATATCAGTTTTCGTTTTACAGTAACTATTAAGATATACGTTTAAATTATATAGTAATTAATGTTTAGAGACCGGCTATACAGCACCACGAGATAAAGACCACAGCATAAAGAGTTGCATGAATAAGAGCCCCGTATGGACTTGAAACTAGTCGAGCTCATCCGATAAAATAACACGTGAGTATAGCCGGTCTCTAAACATTAATAACGAATACTACTCACGATAGTTTAAATTCAAAAAATTATATGGTGTAAGGGATCATAATGTTAACCACGAAAGTCTCAAGTAACCTACCGTATTTAAGTTGATAGACATTTATACTATATTTTCCATCATTTTCCAATTAACGCAACCAACCATAAAAAAATTACAATGGGAATATTAAATTTTCCTTAAAAGATAGATGTATGTCACAGTAGGCTTTTCTGTAGACCTATTAAAGTCCTATGAATAAACCTCTGAGAAATAATCGCACCTTACATTATTTTCGTTTATTTTAAAGATATTAGGCCGCATTTTTTAACCTAAGTCATTTTTAGGTGGCATGATCTATTTAACATTTTCGAATATTATCGTTTTAATTCTACCAAATTATATAAAGCCGTACCAAATTATACACCAAAAGCTTTCTTTATGAGAAAGGTTTGGTTCTCACCTTGTCCATCGGTGAAATATACATTACATTCCTTCCGAAGTTTTTGAGTTTATCGCCAATAAATAGACTTACCTTACATACAGTCAGATGATTACAATGAGTAAGAGCAGAACTATGAAAGTATCAAAGAAAAGGCTCTACGCTATTAAAAATTTGTTATGTATTAATGCAATCTCGATTATAGATAAAAATAAATTCTATCGTTAATGAACGGATCCGATTTTTAAGGACATCGCAATTAGCCGTACGTGGTATATGTCAATTTCTGATCTTCTGAAGATTTGCATTGTATATAATAAAATTATTTTAATATAGGGCTTAGTTGCCCCTAAACCTTCGAAACCCATTTCATTTGTGATTTATGTATATTCAAACCATATATGTATCAAGAGTATCATTGGTATGAATTCGAATTTAAGGAAACGAACAAACTTATTTCATTTTCCTTATGAGAAGATTGTAACGCGTTTTCGTTTTTATATCCATAAGGACTTTTAAAGTTACAAATTTTAAGCTTTATATTCATATTGGTTAATATGAAATTATATGTAATAATTCAAGACTTCGTTGGAGTTAAAATAAACTATTTCTAATACTCGAATGTAGTATACACATAATAGTTTAGAAGGCATTTAAGTGTACAAAAACATATTGACTTTCGATGCGTTAAAGCGTCTATTTGTCTTCCACACGCAAATGTGGGGAAATTTGTGTGAATAATTGATATTCACGTGTCATTTGGCAACCTCCTTTTCCCCCTAGCCCCCCCAGGCTTTTGGCTAGCGGCCTCGCACCGCTAAAGTCAACATGTCCATTTTGAAAGGACAGCATAATTTTTGGTTAAATAATTTCTTACTTTTAGTAACATACTTTGGGTTACGAGTATTACGGGTGTATTAATAAATAAGCTCAAGCTTTAATTCGCGCACTTTTGATAAAGGCCAGCCTATCTCACTGATCGACCATCGTGGTTATGTTATTGCTTTCATTTATAATAATCAACGAGAGAAATTACTTAAATGTGATAAGAAAGTAATAATAAAATTATTTTGCTATAATCCGCGATACAGTAAATAGAAGATATATATAGTGCTAAATGTATAGTGGACTATCCGTTTTTTCATACCCGTTACATACAGGACTCGTAAAAACACATGCACAAACCTCCACCACAATTTTTTTTCAACGACAAAGATTTTGTCGTGGAGTTTACCTTTTTTGGAGTTTTCTCCTGATGATGCTTCGGTTGCGGGGCGAAACGAATGTCGACTTTGTGATAGTGAACGTGTGTAGTGTTTGTGTATTGTGGTGGAAGTAGGGGAGGTTTGTGCATGTGTTTTTACGAATCCTCCACGTATCGGGTATGAAAATACGGATAGTCCACTATACATTTAACATTATATATATTTTCTATTTTCTGTATCGCGGATAATAGCAAAAAAAAAATTATTACTTTTGTATTATGGATCTCCACAAAGTAACGTCTAATTCTATAAATTATTTAAATGTGATAATGTTTACAAATAATCTTACATTTAAAGTCAGAAATAAGTGCATAAATATTAAAGTAAAACTATCCATACTAATATTATAAATTTGTATGACTGTTTACTTGTCTTTTTTTTATTTGTATGTCTGTTAACCTTTAATGACCAAATCGCTGAAATAATATTAATGAAATTTGGTATTATTGAGGCTTATACAACGAGCTAACATGGGCCGTGTGGTATCCGGCAGAATAGAATAGAACACCCTCCTTTCTTACCGAGGTGTCGTAAGAGGCGACTAAGGTAAGTGCCGTGTATTATCCGGCTGCATAGAATAGACCTCCCTAATTTCTTACCGAGGTGTCGTAAAAGGCGACTAAGGTAAGTCGACGTCAGGCAGGCGGCCGGTTGTAAAATACATAGTCAAATTATGTGACAACATGTTTAAACATTTGTGCCGACCCCACTTAGGTGGGATAACGGCAGGAGAATATAGGATAAAAATTCCCGATATTCCTTCAGGAATAGTAAAGAAAAAACAGTACATAATTGAAAAAAAATTGACGCGAACATAGTCATAGAACATAGGGTATAGGTAACTTATGTATTTATACAATTTTGTTTACTTTTATGTAGAAAATCTATATTATCATACTGCTTCAAGTTATAAATTTAAGATCTACACTATACTACAAATTTATCGATGCCATTAATTTCCTCTCTTAAATAACATTGGCCGAGGGATGTCCACGCACGGTGCCGATGGCCCACATCGATATTTCGTACATTATTGAGTAGTCGCGTGTTACCTCCAAAATTTCCTATGTTTGGCGATTGATGTATAGATTGACTTTTGTCATTTACCTCGACCATGTCAAACAGTAAAAATGTTTTTCTATGCCGTCTCCTCAATTAAGGTGGTTCGGGTAATGGACTAAGGCGATTTAAATGTGTACCTACTGTTTATTTCTTCGTCTATCTGATTGGACGGGTGATGGATGGCAGTGCGTTGTGTCCTATACACTTTTTTATTAAACTACAATCGATTCTCGTTTAACAGGATATAATTCACATTTACACAGTATCCTCATTCTCGAGAAGAATAATGCGACTGTCAATAAAAAATTATATAATGCTTATTATTATTATTATGCTACTGTCACTAAAGCTGGATAACTAATAATATCGATCTAAAGATGAAATCATTGGTATTTTTTTTATTAAGTACCTACCTAACTTTATTAGTTACTTAATGTTGTGTTCTGAAGAAATTTATTGTAAAAGCATTTTTATTTTTAATCTCAACCAGGTCTGAACAAGAATTGGACATTATACGTAAATATGAAATTACTTCCTACAACTAACTGAACTCACCTTTTATTTTTTCCGAAAAATATTTTTCGCACAAACATGACCTTTCAAATTCAATATAGAAAATTCTTAAAAACGAGGCATAAAAAACTTTTGCGTAAGTTAAAAATCTTTTAACAATGACCTCATTAAATTTCTACATTACTTGAATGAACTCCACATAGGTACATATCTCGGTCTATTGTATTTTTACAAAACGTTGTGCACAAAGCATTCGGGACCAGATCTATACAAACACGCGAATACTGATAAGTTACCCATTACTTAGTTACCAACATTCATATTTTCGCTGGACAAGTCTACAGTGAATATCAACGATATTTATAAAATACGAATACATACGAGTACCCTCTGCAGTTATGTAGACTAACATTTTATAGGGTCATCTTAATGATCATAAGAAATTAATTTCACTTAAGTGTCTATGGTAGTCAGTCAGTCAGTCAGTCAGTTAAAATGCTTATACCATATACCATCTTACAATGAAGTATACAACTTTTCTTGCTATTTAGCAAGAAAAGTTGTTTATTTAGCAATATTCGTCCATTTTCCATCACAAGGGTGGCTACCCTAAATTACCTAATATGCGAACATCACACACTTCATTAAGAATTTTAAAAGAATTCATTGTGGCATGTTGCATTTTTAACTTTTCAACCTACAGATAAAGTTCCCGTTACTTAAAAAAACTTCGATAAGAGTTAAGCAAGGTAGATTGTGCAAATGTAGGTAACGGGTGGTCGGAGAAAGGTTGTAACACGTCATAAAGTCGGAGCCTTTGCTAAGGGATGATATAAAATTGTCGGCACATTTGAACTGGCGCTGCAGTTTTTAAGGGCGTATAAAGAAATTTTTGTTTTAACACAACACAGTTACTCCTTTCCTTTAAATGTATTGTACTTGTATTTACTGTACTTTGTATATGACCATACAGATATTGAAGAATTTGTATAATTTAATATTAGTCATAACTTTACTGGGAATTAATAGAAAATTATAATTTAAATTTATTGTTTTTATACTATTTATCTATTATACGTCTACCAGTACTTACGAAAAGCTAAGTAACGAGCCCAAAGCTGGGCGTAGTCCTCGTAATTTCCTAGAACGAAGGATGTTTAGACCCGCTTTACTTCTTGCTGCAGATTGCTATGTTATACATACCCCGAGGATACGTTCAGGACTTGCAAGTTTTATCACGTTTTCTTAAGTTATCAAATTTCACCGAAGAAGACTCGGTCAATTGCTGTGTCTATTTTCCATTGAACCAGTTCAAAAAAAACTTGTAGTGGGAATAGTAAGTTATTTTTTAAAGATAGATATATAGATTCGCGAACTTTTTGTTTGTAGCTCTATTTACATATTATATGCATTTAAGTAATATACAATATACAATATTTGTTTCATCTGAATAAATTTGGACACTATTTTCGATAAAGTTCGGGGTTCTTTTTTATTTCTTTTTCTTCCTTTTTTTAACAATTGCCATCATTTATGCTGCAACATAATAAAGTATGCACTGAGATCTTCGTCTTAAATATCTTATTGGTGAAATCCGCAAGATTATCGATTAAGTATTTTTTAATTTATCACGAAAAGACAAAGACGCGTCGGAAGACTTCGTTTCAAATATGAAACATAATAATGTCTCGTTGTTAAACAGACTATATAAAAAATAGTATTTGAATTTTTAAAAATTACACAAAATAATTTAGTACAACATGACCTAATAACAAAAATATACGACAGGATAGGAGAGCTATAGCAGCATCATATAGGTATCAATTAATCGCGTTGATTAACGTCGTGAACCAGCAGTACAGTTGACAATTTAAAATAACTTATAAAGCCTAATTAAATACAGCCAAATTTTACTATTCCACGTGAGCATGATCTGGGTAGTACTTAAAGGCGTTCAGGTCATTTATAATGTATGTAATAAGGTATACAAACTTATATATTTTTTTGTAAATACATGCAATATAGAACTAAAAATAGCAGACCAAGCACAGACACTCGATACAGTCGGTAACCGAATTTGAGACCATTATTATTACTTATTCATCACTTAGTCCTCTTTTACCCAGGACAGCACATTGACTCATTACATTGGTATTCATTTTATATCTAATAAATAATCGTCAACGCTAAATTCAATTTTTCTACCTGCTTATTTTGCTTTACTAACAGATAGCAGTTTAAAAATTATATTTGGATAAGTATACGCTTGACCTAAAAAAAAAAGAAATATTCAATATTTACTTTATTTTAATAGTTAATTTTTTTTTGAATCGCCAATACTATTATTTGAAATTTTCCCTTATACGAAGAGAGCCGGAAACTTATTATTTTCAAAATATAACTTTTCTTCATTGCTCTCTTATAAGATTGCGTAAAATTAACGCATTGCATAATTAATATAATTGCAGAATTTAACAAACGTTCTGTTGAAGCATTCTAAAAGGATAGATAGTTATGCTAGTTAAATATATTGAAAAGTGTTTGTAGAAATGACAAAATTGTTATTTAGTCCAAACCGTTATTTTAGAACAATCATTTGTTAGTCAATCATTTTATCGTAAATATCCTGATGCGGATAGCTATATAATAAGTCTATATAAATTTAAGCTTTTTTTTCTACTTTTATTAATAATGTTAATTAAAGATATCATTCTTAAAGAGAAAGAACACATGAGAAAAAAATACTTCAGTAGTTAATAATTATGGTCAAATGTTTCCAAATGTTGGTTTATTACTATGTCCATGATAAATAATAGCTCCGTATAGACATTCCACTTATCTTACAATATAATTTATTCTACGCCTTCCATTAGAGTCCTATTACACAAAATGTTTATGGGAAAGAAAGTACCGTTACGGTCCTTAAAAGCATGAAGTCGCCAAATAAAAGAGAAACTATAGACAAAATTAAACCCTTTCCTGCATTGCGCACGTTTTCTGCAGAGAATAGCGCAATTTTTATTATTTTACAACCACAACTCTACATTGCAGATCTTAGCAAAGATGCCGACTTAAGATATAGGGGTAAAAGGGGTGTAATAAAAACAAACGGAAAGGGTTTATACAATGCAGAAAAATTACGCAATGGCTAGTTTTATGAAACCGTCAAAAGCAAGAATGAATGAAAAAACCGACTTCGCAGGTACGAAAAGGGACGCATTTGTTACGAGTCGGGCTGTCGACACCTCTACAATAAGATTATGCCGTACAAATCTGTCAATCTCCAATAAAAATGTATGCAAATACTCATACTTTTTGCAAAAAATCTTTATAAATGTAACAATGAAACCTTTGTGTATAGTGGGAAAAAATGCTACTGAACTCAATTATGTACTGTTATGTGCTGTAAACGGATTATTACAACAATTATTATAAGTGTAACTTTTTTTCATGAATGCTTATAGCTCTTAGCCTTAAACGATAGTCTTTAATTTTAACCAACCATTGATTTGAAATTATGAAATTAACGTTATCCTAGAAAGTGGTATACGTATATTGGCCCTTTGAACTTGATCTTTTTATCAAATGTGGCTGCGACTAAAAATTATATCAGCGTCCCCGCATTCCGCGCTCACACACACACTTACTCGGTCCATTATACAAAGAACACACGTTTGAGTCTATGTTGGCTGTAGAACTTATTGTTATCGGATTTATAATGTATATTTCAAGATTTCTTAATATTTGAGGCAAATAGAATAACGAAACGAAAATCACGTTAGATTCAATCCGTTCAGGAGAAATTACATTTGTCGTGCTTATTAGGTAAAACTTAGTAAAATAACCGAATCAAATAATCAAATATGCTTCATTTATGAATTAAATTATAATTATTTACGCTTTAAATTTTCATAACACAACAACGAGTTTGTAAAAATTTTAATTCATATATCTATGTGTGCAACTAATCTACACGTGCATATATGAGCTTTGCGAGGAGGGCGCGCAGGCGCAGCACACACACTCATGCAATGGACTCACACTACAGATCGCCTAGACACGAATATTGCTCGCTATGCTAATGCGGCAGAGATTGGGCAGGTCGTTGGCCGCGCTCCCGGACGCACCAAAGTCATTCGGCAGAACAAGTCGCTGTCCACCCTCGCGCCCTTGTAACCATCTCGGCTTTTTGAATAGAATAGAATAGAATAGAATAGAATAGAATAGAATAGCTTTATTCATTCACACAACACAAAATAAACAGGTTACATACAGAGAGAAATAACAACAGACATTATGTAGAAAGTAAATTTAGAATGTGTCGTGCCAATGAAAAGGTTCTGGCTCAGCTTAATGCTGGAGGTAAAAGAATACCAACAGCGCTGATATTCTGCCGGATCCCTGGCGAGGGAAGTCCGAGTATGAAATAATCCGAAGATTGCAGGTTAGGTTAGGTTAGGTTAGCTAACATATGTACTACAATATCTTTATAGAAATCGCTATTTAATATTATACTATAATTTAATTCGCCTGCTATTGTAATATATTTAATTTTATATAGTAAAAAAGTAGATTATATATATATATATCCTTAAAGCTAAGATCTTCCCAGTGTGACCAGTATAGAGGATGCATTTAAAGGATTATTCGCACTTTTGTAAACGAAGTAAATATGTCCGATATACATTTTTTAAATGTATGCTTCGTATGTATTTCCCGAAAAGGTGGAGGACGTGTAAAGTCTAGCGAAACATTAAACATTTTATTGTTTCTCTTATTGAAAAATATTAAAACAATCTGTACAAATATGGAATGTGTAAAATACCGAGCTCAAACTTTTTTTACTAAAATCATTGTTTTAAATTCTACATTTAAAATAGAGGCAGTTAATTTATTTTTAATATAATTATGTAACCAAGAAAACAACTTGAACCTCATATATTGTACCTAAATGTTAATAGCATCTCTACATACATAGTAATAACAATATTATTAGCTATAATCTTCGATTTTATCGCAGAATAATATTATTACTTTTGTATTATGGATCTCCGCAAAGCAACGCCTAATTGTATAAGTTTATTAACCTAAAAATCATATATTTAAATATGAATATTATTATACTATAGTAATATATACATACTAATATTATTAATTTTATACTGTTTAGTGTTAATTCAAATCGGGATTAATTTGTAGCATAAAAATAAAGATATTAAAGGTGCCGTCGCACATTTGTTAAGATTCCGATAACATATTCCCTTTTTTGTACACTTTCAAGTGCACCTTTGTCATTAATATGTAATGAGGCACTAATGTGAAGTGCTATTAAAATCCCCTTAAAAGTAGTGTGACATAGAGACAATTTTAAAATTGGTCTGTGAGCCGCGTCATTTCTGGCCAGTGACCTTGAGTGTGAGTGCAGCGGGCGATAGATAGATTAGACACTCAACGCGCACACAAGCAGAATAAGCTCGTGTGTGCGTCGTAAAAGGGCTGATTGTCACATCATAGGCACGTATTAACTTAATAAAATAACACTGGTGTAATAAACATAAAGTAAGTTTCAATATTGTAAACGAGGAAGCGGAGAAAAAGGAAAGCTTTATATTTTGGGGCTATCCACTATGTCATGTTATATGTGTATCATTCGACTCGAATGTCTGAAAGTAAAAAAACATGGCAATAGTATCAGGTATGTGTAATACTGGGCAGTGCCTGTTAAATACACACCTGTCAATAATAATAATAATGTGGAGAAAAAGAAACAAGTCTTTTTTCTTGTGTCCGAACCCCATATGTACGCGCTTGTAAGATGGGAGAAAGTATGTAAGGAAAAAATTAAAGTTATGAACAACTGGTAGAGCGACAGAAGAAGCAGGTAACAAACACTATAGGGACAACGTTAACCTATGCTTCAATATCTGAAAATGGGTAAAATAGTCCGAAACATAAGCTGATCACCCGCCTGACATGGACAGGCATCACCAAACTCAAATAATAATGATATTGTCACCTTATGTAATCATAATAAGAATGAGATGCTGCAATCTTTAATGGGATGTCGTTTACCAAGAAATACAATAAGATTTCTATAACGATTACACAAATAATATCGTATCTAATATCACAATTAACCGTTTATCATAATCATCAAATCATACTCATGACAAACCTTTACTGAAATCTTTTGATACAACTACCACTGATATTATTCGTATCAATTCAAACAGTATTCTATCTTATACTATAAAATAAAATACAGTTAAGTATCCTGGGACCCCAAAATCCCACCAATGAGCCATATATTTAGCTTTAAATACATGTCAATATTTTCATCGGTATTAATTTTTTGTTTATTATTAATTAATGTTTAGTCTGTCATTTTTTCTGTTTTCTTTTTCACAATTACCGTTATTCTTTCTGAAATAGGAAAAAGCTCTATTAAATCATATTTTCTTCATTAAGCTTTAATCTGCTTCATACTTTGAAGCTTTCTAAAATTAATATATATACATCTCACTATAAATAAGCGCATATACCGAGATGACAGCTTATCTACAAAACAACTTAAGATTATAATGAATGCATCTAAATGTAGTGTGCCACTTCGTGAAAGTGCAGCGACTGCAACCTTGAAAACACCCTTTCCCTCGTCGATCAAACGGGCGCTCTCACCATTTTTCTTAACCGTACATTATACGATCGAGCGGACACTTATCTTGGATAATTAATGCGACCACACGGCAAGGATTTTGTGCAACTCTCATGAATTTCGAGTTTTTGCTGAAATGATCAAAGACCTATATATTGACATCTAATAAATGATTTATAGAAGCAGGCGTTACTTTGCGGAATTCCATATTACAAGCAATATAACAGAACTAACTACTTTGCTATAATCCGCACGGGTTAAGTGAATGCATGCAAAGCCAATGTGTATGAAGCAGGCAAAATCTACGCACCTTATACATGCAGGACCAGCCACCACATGCACCCCAAGGCGCAATTCACCAGCAACAACGAACACAAAAGCAGCACACACACCCCCCACCACAATCTCGACGATCGTTTCGCCCCGAAACCGAAGCATCATCAGGAGGATAGGCTTCACGACAAAAATCGTACTGTACTGTATCGTACTGCGGATTATAGCAAAGTAGTTAGTTCTGTTATATTGCATGACATCTAATAATTAACCTTATTGTTTACTCGTTACTTCATGTTACATTGCAAAAATCGACAGTCTCTTAATAAAACATTTCTTAATAAGAACAAGAAATAAATATTTAGACATATTATTGACGCCTGGGAATAGTTTCTCAGCAGATAGGAACAAAACATATTTTATTTCCTCTGTATATTTAATTTTATTTTCTTGTGTATTGGGTTCTTAATGCCTTTCAATAAACGTTATTATTATAAACATATGTATCGGATAGTGGAACTATTAGTTTTCTTATAGCATTTCAAAATAGACTGCTAAACGTATAATACGTATGAACCGAAGCATAGAAAAAATATATACACAAATGCCGTTATGCGACACCAATATAATACACACTTACATTTAGTTTACAAATATCAATTAAATGGAATAAAGATTTTATTCTACGTTTTTCGTTCTAATTAAATTAATAAAATTAATATTCTTCTAAATAAAAACAATGCAGCTCTTTAACGGTCACTGCTATTTATCTGTACTGTGACTGTGATAACCTGAGTCGATGATTAGCAATCATCTCAGGGCGGTTTATAAAGAATCGTAACTTAAGAAAAATCCTTCGTGCTCGTAGGAGGTTGTAAATAGAGAAGGTAAAATAAATTAAGTCTCTTACACTACAGTATCCCAAATCCCAGTAAAAGCATAACAATTTATTCATCTATTGAATGAATAAATTGTTATACTTTTTCGTCAATTTAAAAAATTAATTACAATATTTTTTTTGGATTCTAATTATGTATGATATACCATGAGTATGAGTAAGTAAAATGATATTTAATATCAAACGATGTATGTATTTTTTTTACACGCACTATTATATACCTACTCGTAAATGGAAATATTAATACAGTGAGGCGAACTACGGATAAATTAGAATATTTTTCAAGTCCCGCATTGAAGTTTCGAATAATTGGACACCTTAAGCATAATTGGAGTCTGTTTTAAGTTTTTTATACGAATAAGTAAACCTAATGAACGGTTTCATGACTGAGATGTCTGTATCTCGAGGATTATGACAAGGGGTTATTGGGTATGGCTTGGAGCAATCCTTGTCTACGGTGGAGGACGTTCCGTATAACTATATACTCCTCTACTGAGACGAGGTTGTATACTAGTTTGAAGAACTTGCTGACACTTATTTGAAATCCCCGTATTTTGCTTCGGCTATAGGAAAAAAAAATACATGCTTAATAGTATTTTAACAGTAAAGTCGATCTTAACGTAGTCGCGAAGTGTTATAATACTTATAATGATCATATGTTATCACAAAGATATTTTTCCTTTACTCTTATTTAATAAAAAAAGAAAATTTTTCGCAAAAAAAAAGCTTATTTATTCTTTTTCAACAACTCAATGACTTTGACGGCGACTTTGTTTTTTTGTATATTATTGACCAACTATTATATATGAAGAAGGTTGTAATTGAAATCTATACTTATTATAAAACAAAGTCCCAAAAAGCTGTCTCTCTGTATGTAGTCGATTTTCTCAAAAGCTACTGAGCGGATTTTTGTACGGTTTTCACTAAAAGATAGTGCAATACTTTCGGATGGTTTACGTAAATAGTACATATCGATATTATGTAAATTGTGTTGAAGAGATCGCACAGTTGTTAAAAAACTTGCTTGCCGGGAGCTTAGACGTGTGCGCTGCGTAAACCAGCAGAGATACGCTAAAGTAATGTAGTAGAGAATTGTAGATCTATAAAAATACAAGAAAAAAGTCCGCCATCGTATGTCTCTATCTCGCACCGTTAACTCACAATAACTACATTTATGTTCAAAATTTTGAAAATTTGGGAAAAGTTTCATAAATCAGTGAATTACACGCGGGCGAAGCCGTTGTTGACACAGCTAGTATATAATAATTATATATAATGGCCTCTGTCAAAGGGATAAGTTTAACCTTTGTACACTTTTCTTTTATTAATAATGATTTCTCGATGTTTTCTATGGTACATAAATAAATAAATAATTATATTAGTAGTGTCAACAGCAAGCGATACCAATCATAGCAAGGCTAGGTGGTATTTATAGCACATGACAAATAGTAGTAAGTAGTAGTAGTAATAAGTAAGAAGTAAACTATCAAAACTTAAGTTATTTTCTATTTAAAAGTTATTTTTCAAGCAATATTTTCTTTTTTATTAACATTTTTGTTTATCCTTTAAGTGTAATTAGTGTCGCCATTAATATTTTATTCGTAGGTATACATAGTAATGTACACGTAGTAATACGTGTACATTACTATGTACGTGTACATACGTGTACGTGTACACGTAGTATGACTGGCCCGTTGGCGCAGTTGGCAGTGACCCTGTCTTCGGCTCCGTGGGTCGCGGGTTCGATTCCCGCCGAGAACCAACATTTTCTATTTAGAATTTGTTGGTTCTTCGAGTCTGGGTGTATATATGTATTTAAGTATGTATTTAAAACTATATATGTATATATTTACCAGTTGTCTCTCACCCATAACACAAGTATTAAGTTACTTACTTTGGGGATGGACGACCGTGTGTGTAAATGTCCCATATATTTATTTATATTTATTTATTATTTATTTATAATTAATTCCCTTGTGCAGGTACAGCACCGGATTAAACGGATAACAAAACAAAAGGTAACCCTAATCCTGACGGGCTAATGCGATGGCGGCCAGCTAATATGACGGCGGCGAGCTGCGTGGACGAAGGCGGACGCAAGCGAAGGTGCGGGCCGGGCGGGGCGACCGGCCAAGCGGTTATTTCGGTATGCACATTGCATGCAGCGCGGTGCACTTGCCACAGAAATAGTCAGGTCAGGGACCGCGAGCTTCGTCTCGATCCTTCCCCAAGGTCAAGACTCTGCAGCCCCTTTCCCCCTCTCGCCCTGTCACATTAGCACGCTGGGCACGCCCGATTCTTTTAAAAAATTAATTCGGTTAATAGGTCTTGTAAAAAATAAAACTACCTTATACTACTGTTCCCAAACACCAGAAAATATTGATGTATTTAGCCAGGTACTAGCCATCTTTGATAACATTTTGTTCGAATAAATGTAGATTTCTTTGCTTTGTAATAAATGATTCACAATTACTACTAAGGTCTTTCGATTTGAACGCAAATATTCCATACAATATAGATAAAAAAAATTATGTAAATAAACATTAAATTTAAATTTATATAAATAATAATGTTCTTTATCAATAAAATAAATGATCTATACATATAATAGAGTTTTAAGGACGCTAATTCTGGATATTTTTGTTTGTGCTAATCTCAGAATCCACTGATCTGACGTGGGTTAACTTCACTAGTATTTACTTGAAAGCTCTTCTTTTAACATACTATAGTGTATATTTTACTAGATGTTCATCACCAAGAGAACCAACTCGTAAGTATTCTTTTTTATATGGGTGGAATAGTACGAAAAATGAAATGACCACCCGTTCTGTATAGACAGGCGTCCCCGAGATTGGAGGTATTCTATAGAACAAAGAACTTCTCCTGTCCATGAATTATATTTTCTTTTGAATTTGGTTATCGACCAATGTTGGCAAACGTGACCCTTACTGTTTAATCGATTCTTAATTGCGAATACTCCATTAGACATCACGAGATAACGCGGAGTGCGCATTGGCCATTAGCCTCAAGAAATTTGCGATAAGAGTAATCGTTTTCGTCTTAATATCGCACAAAACTAAATTTGCTCTGGAATTGTCCAATAAATGATAATATAATGATTTTGACTGTTAGTTTAATTGAAATTGTTCCTCATGTAGAAAACTGCATCATGCCCCGTTTAACGTAAATAATGGCACCGCAATCTTAAGCAGGTCAGTTTTGGTGAATTAATTGAATTATCTCTATCGTTCTGGCCAATATTTAATTGTTAGTCACATATCATGAGTACAGAACGATGCAAATTCTGGTATTTATCGATTATCTACAACATATTTTTTAATTTTCCCCATTATCCACATGATCTTCTGTTCGTTCCGATCCGTTTGTTGGCGCCAATCTTTTTTTTGGTTCTAATTATAATATAGTAAAATAGTAATAAGAAACCTAAATGATAGATATTTTAGTGTAGGTAGTAGTTGTAGGCTAGAAGAATTCACGTGGTAAAACGAAAACCATCAGAATATTCAACTACTGGAGAGGATATCCCATTCTCATTGTAAAAATTAATTAATCATGGGCGTTCTGAACTTTGGGTCCTATTTTCAAGACTGTTAAACCTCGGTACAACTGAAAGTTACGCAAGGAACCAGTTAATTTTATTGCAAAAATAAAATCTATCTATTATTACACTGTATATAAAAATATTATATGAAACTAATCGTACGAATTCATAATTGTACGAATCATTATATATCGATAGATATTATCTTAAAGACTTATTTTATAACGTATTTTATAGGTAGATACAAAAGTTTACTTTTTTCATTTTATTTTTATATGTACGTATTGTTGAGTACTTATGACATACAATACTCGTAACTTACAAAATACATGTTGAGAATTTGTACAACGACAGGTTTCACCCTCCTGCTGGTAGGTGGTAATTTTTATGGCTTCACCTTCCCTTAGGTTCTGTCATCGACACCGAAATATAAGGGAAGTACTTGTTCAATTGCCACTAATTAAGTATAGGTTCAATGAACACAAAAAATTATCAAAGAAAGCAACGGCAACTATTTCTAGAAAACAGTGAGTGAGACACTCACTGCTCATAGGAAACATAACACTCCCATACAAGTTTTTTGGTTTTCAAAGAGTAAAGCAAGAGTTTTTATGCAAGTCTATATGTCTATTTATTTAAACGACGAATATGGGCTCACAACTAATAAATAAAGATATTTCAAATTATAAAATTATTTTGTAGCTTCTTGCGTTAACAATATCAGTATTAAGAAAAAGGGGAAATTACAGTCTAAAATAATCTCCGTGAACTCTTAGGTGACAAGAAGTCATAGATGATTTCAAAAATTGTACTTTTTTTATATTTTTTCATTATATTGTTTAAAGATTAATTTCAGTAAGTTAAACAGAAAGTCTAGTATGGGGATTCAACGTAGTGATATATTTATGGTGAGTATAAAACCTCAGATTAGTTACGCTAATCCGGAAGAATTAAGGGTACAAAAGCACATTACCTCTAAGCATAATGATCTAGTATCGCAAAATCATAAAACTGTGAATCGTTTGCCGGTGTAGGTTTGGTGAAAGTACTATCCAAGAAGCTGTCTAAGTTACAAAGATTCAACGTCATTGATAGATAAAACCCAAAAAAGTTAGGAGCCTAAATGTATTGATCTCATAGCTTTTAAGAAATTTCAAAATTTAATAACATTCGTCAAAAATTTACACCATCATGATCATTATTTATTATTATAAAAAACATCATCACGGACAAGCTCCTCTTACTCTCCTCTACCAAGTAATTTTACATTCTCATTAAAGATATAGAGTATAGGTGACTGATCTCTGCTGGTCGTTACGTTAAGAAGTCGTTTAATGCCACTAAATATAGGTACAACATACCAACTTGTGCGATGCGTATTTACGCGAATTGCAATATTTAAATACGGGCTCCTTCAAGGTCTTTCCGACCTCGAAACTGATACAGAATGAAGTAAACAATACCAATGTAACGCACTCTTTAAAAACAAGAGCAAGTCACGTACACAAAACCCTTGAATGTTTCCTTATAATTTTCGTTTAGATAAGCGGGCGAAGGAAGGCATCTCTGGCGATGTTAGCGAGGACATTGCACTTCTGTTCCCCCCGCTGCCGTTTGGTCCTTCCCCCTCGAGCCGAAACTTGCCAGCCAATGTTCCCGACCGGATTTTACTATTTAGTCACCCGATGCTTATATTGTCTATTTGTTAGGCGACTCTACTTTTTGATAAATGATTCGAATCGGGTGACGCAGCCTATGGAATTAGCGTAAGTCGTGAGCAAAATGTGTTTCTAAAATGTAAAGAAAATAATGTTAACAATTAGGTGGTCAGATAGGGACGAGTCTCCTACATACACCCTTTTCATATTTTTATGCTAATATTAATTTTTGATAATGAGACCGAATGGTTTGGCACGTATACGTGTAACTATGCCTAGATGCAGAGTTTTGCAGATTAGCACGTAGGTACTTAATTTTTCAATACCACAAGTTTTCGATATGGCCCTTACCGACCCTGAGTCACTGTTTTTGTCATGATAAAGTTTATCATGCTTGCGATTATTTCTGTTAGTTGCCATTTTTTATATAAAAACTTATCATATTGGCAACGATTTACGAGGAAAATGGCACAACTATGATGTCTTTAACGCTATTTTGATAAACGCATTGAATTGTTTAACACGTCTGCGTGTTTCAATGCGTATTTAATGCAAAGTTTTTTTGCAGATTGGCACGTATTGCCTTGAAACAGCGATTTTTCTCTAAAACCATTATCTCATAATTTGTAATAGCGATAGGCATAAGGAATTTATTGCATCAAAATAAATTTACGACTTCTAACTTATAATGTTATAAAATTTTCTTAAGTACAATATATTATGATATGATAACAAGAGCTCTGATATGCAACCGGTGAGACCGTGCGACTCTTTCGAGGGGTGACCGGTTCAAACCCCGGTCAGGCACCAATTTTCTGTTTATACTTATGTGTCTAATTAATAATTGCTATTTATCACACGCTAACCTACCAATCAGCATTGAGAGGCGTGATAGGTCTTAGCTCCGATGCTTCTCTCCAACAACGGAGAGAGGAGGCCTATGCCCAGCAGTGGAATACTATTCCACAGGCCATTTAAAAATTTTAAAAATTTTGAATATTAGGATATATATTTTTTAATTGTTATTTAATGGACATTTTTGACCGTTTTAGATTTATAACCGGTGCACTTAATAATGCTAATTTAGACTTCTCATGTGCATGAAGCTATGTGTTAATTTAACTGTCTATCACAACTATGATAAAATGACATTCTAGAATTATTAAATGTATTTAATAATAAATATGGTGCATAAAATATTGAATGAAAGGATTGTAACGATTAATTCTTGCCTTCTACTCGTACATATCTAGTGATGCGCGGGCGGCGCAAGCCAGTATTCTTGTTCCCGTTACTTGTTATATTCCGTATATACTCTATGTAGTAACTATCTATATATTTTGAAGTACAGACACCAAAAAAGCTGTATTAATTAAGTAATTAGCTGTCCACTGTTCCTGATTTATTTATTTATTTAAATGCTTTATTGAGCAACTACAATATATGCATATAAAAATAATTGCATAAAAGGCGGACTTAATGCTTTAGGCATTATCTCCCAGCCAACCTTCAGGAGTGAATAAAAAACATATGAAGGCGTGCTATAATATACTAATTCAATAGTAATAATACAACTAAGGAAATAATATATATATATAATATAGAATATATACCAAACTAAAACAAAATGTGTATATAAGTGAATGTGCATGTGTTTGTTAGAATTAATAATATTTTATTAGATATTTGATGAAGACTACATTATCATTAAAAAATTAAAAAATTTCGCTCTTGTTGGTATAAATGATATTAACTCTATTTGCCTCATCTCAAAAATTTTTATTTCGTTTCGTCCAGTTTACAAGTAAGCGTCATTTCGTTTCATAACAAAACTTGGTCCTTTATCTGTAATATTAAGTAACTACCAGGTTTCGTATTTTTATAACACGGATTCATATTGTATAATATTGTTTTATTCGGCTGTCATATTATATTATGAATGATTTCTAGAATTAGGTGTTACCTTGGGTAGTTCCATAACACAAAAAATAAATAATTGTTAAAGATATTTGATTACATTCCCTCCTCTGTCTAGTCTATTATAATTAGGAATAGGCGTGGACTTCATATTTTATCATCTGTTTAGCTTTCTTTTCTTCTCAACTTTCGCCCGATTTACGTCTGCAATTCACTCAATATTCCTTTACTGCCATTCACGGTTTTTCATACTTGTAATGGTCCAAAACTTATAACAGTTAATACGTATTTTTCCTTTTCTTCAAAACAGCATATTATTCCGTTATACTTATTATTTTCCCCTATATGTAACACGTCACAGGTTTTTGCACCGAGCGATCGCTGTCCGATCTCTACAAACTATTGGAAATAAAAAATATCGACATAATAATAGACTTAACTAAGTATCTAAACGATTCCTCTGTCATCGTCAGCAGCTAGTGCTCAGTCAACTAAAATCCCATGGTGTACCATGGGATTTTAGTTGACAAGAGTCTGAGATAACTGCAACACCGTCAACGCGGATTGTGAACCCACAAAAGTTTTCATAACGTAAAAAATGAAAAGATAAATAATATTTACCTTCCTGAGGCACATTAGACAATGTTAATGAGCAATAGAAGGAAACTATATCATCAGATACCATCCAATCTGTACCAATCCACGCTGTACACATAATATAATCTTTTAATATTCGCTGTACTAACTTGGTTCAATCCATTAGGCCAATGTATACCTTTGGTCATCTATAATCTATTCTTTAATGTATAAATTATTTTTTATGTTGTCTGTACATAAAAAGTGACGAGTGTTGCCCGTCCTGCCTCAACACGCGGTGAATTGCCACGAGCGGCGGTGCAGCGCCCCGAGTCATGACGTCGACGACTCGCCGCTTCCTGACTCCGGCATTTAACGGATAATATAAATAGCAAACATAAATACCACGGAGAACTCTCTACTGTTGATAAATGTATAACTATTATTGTTTCTGATAACATTCTAAATTATGAGAAACACAATGATGCGATGGAGGAATTCACATTGGCCGCGAAAAATACTAAAAAAGTCCTTAAAAATATGTAAACTCATGATATAAGATAGCATAGTTAATGTATAGAAACCGGCTATACTCACGTCTTATTTTATCGGGTTATCCCGACTACTTTCGAGCCCGTACGGGGCACTTATTCATGAGCTCTTTACATGGCGTTATCGCGGCGGGAACTGCTAGGACTAACACTTAGTAACTCTATTACTATAAAGTTAGTAACTAAATAACGGACTAGTCGGGCTAACCCGGTAGAATAAGACGTTAGTATAATCGAATTCTGCATATTAACTATGAATACTACTCGCGAAAGCTAAAATTAAACAAATGATAGCATTTCAATTGCAACAATTAGATCCCCGTTAAATAGCGGGAATGATATATATTGAGGAAAAAATATATAAACAGGTGAAATGTGTTCGAATATTTTGGGTTAGTGGTTTATACGTACATGTAGAGCGATAATTATTTGGGTCGCATGTGATAGTTGGTAATTTACATTAGATTGCTTAGAACAAAAGAAATTGGAATGCTAAGTATATTAGCTCTTTGTATTATTTATTTTGTAATATTGTACATAATATGGCGCCATCATTAGCAATGGTTCTAAGTCCAATCTGTCACTATTTCGATCTATACGAATAAAATAGCGAGGAGAAAAAGAATAATTAATGTTTATAAGTAGTTTTAAAGTGGTTTATTTTAGGAGCCTGATTATGGTATCTTCTTTTTCAATTATTACATTTGTAAGGTAAAACTGAATATAGTTATACAGTAACAAATAAAAAAACAAGAACTAAAAATTGGATACTATAAATTAAACTTTAAAATAATTGCCGATGAAAGTTTACTTTTGTTCTGATAATTTGATTTTACTTCCCTAAAAGCGTTAGTAAAAATAAACTGGATACGGGGCAATTTGACATTTATATACGAACATAAAATGAATATTTGTCTGTATGTCCCTTATAGTCTCCGAAAAGGCTGGACCGATTTTAATGAAATTTTCAGACATTCTTTAGATTGATTGATTGGCTGTAAAGTTTGGTGGCGATCGGAGAATTTCTTGGCTCAACTAGACAGCAACAGCAAAGCGTAGCCACTAGTTAATATTATAAATGCGAAAATCTCTGCAACGTTTTAACGTTTAATCCGCTGCAGAAATATTGATAAAATTTAGAATAATTGAAGCACCAGTTTTATATTAGGATCAAAAACTTCCATTTCTGCATGTTAAGAAAACCAAGTGAGGTAAACTAAGAACTTAAATATTAGGGTAAACACTATCAAAATTATAAATTTCTAAGAAACACCTAATCATAGCTATTTATACTTGACACACATCTTTACGCCCGATGTCCAAACCTACGACAATATCGTTTCATTTCTATTTGTTGACAACGATATCACTATCAGACTATGCAAATTGCCCTTTAAATGGCCAAATGGCTAATTAAAATGAATATTGACTTCGCTATAGAACAAACAATGATAACGTGATTTCGTCGTAACTTATAGTTAGTGAACTAGCATAAGCTCCTTATTTCGCTCGCGAGAAGGTATTTTGGAGATATATTACCTACCAATCCGCATTGGAGCAGCGTGGTAGGTCTTAGCTCCAACCCTTCTTTCCAGAAACGGAGAGAGGAGGCCTATCCCAGCAGTGGGATTCTAACAGGCCGCTACTTTACTTTTACTTTATATACAAAGTAAAAGCCGACATAAGCTTGCGGCTCCTGCTTTATGTCTTACAAAAACACGTAAGTCGTTTGTGGGTTTAGGTGGGGATTTCATAATAAAATTTGTAAACTGTTTAAAAACAATGTTAAAAAGAAAGGCTGATACAGAAAGCCTACTATTATGGATTACTTAGACGATAAGAATGCGTGGATATAGCTACTCTTCGACCCAGTACAATACATTAATAACTATATGTAACTAGTAATAAAAATTATTCTTTGAAAAGAGCAACCACCAAGTTTCTTGCTGGTTCTTTTCGGTAGGAACAGCTTTCCGAACCAGCAGTAGATATTGACGACTCAAAAGCAATTGTTTACAAGTTTACTTGAATAAAGAAAATTTAGAATATGAATCAATATCAACTATCAAAGTGTAACAATCACTTCTATGTAATTCTATAAATAGATTTTAATCCCTTTCAAATACTTTGTTTATTAAACTTACGCTATCGTACTGTACAACATTAAAATTTGCGGATAGAACACATTTTATTTACTCACAAAACTTTATGAGAATATAGCGTATGTATTTTGTTATAAGGTTTAACTATTTTTTAGTATTTTAAAGTGTCTGGTATACTATAGTAGTTAGATATTCATATTTTATACATCGAGCGTTTGATTTTCCTTTATAATTTATTTAATTAAATAATCATCATTAGAACAGGTAGAAGCGCCAATAACAGATGCTCTTATGTGGATTGGTAAGTTATATCCCCTGAAAACTCTCTACAGGTTTCCTCACGATGTTTTCGTTCACCGAAAATCGTGTGATACATAGAAATTATCATTCAGACAAATTAATTTTAATTGAATCTTATTGGTGCTTAACCGGGTCTAAACCCGCGACCCAAACGAAAAAGTTGCACGGTTTTACCGATGACTATCACAATAGTAGACAATAACAGAAGTAGTTCTTTGAAGCAATATAAATTCCCAGACTATATTTTTAATGAAAATTTAATATAAAAATCAATAACCTACATTACTAATCAGAAATGTAATTTGGAGTTCTAAAAGAGTTTAATTATATATAGCAATCACCCCTGTAATTACAGCCGAGGTTTCCTTAATTACAGTCCAATAAAAAGATTCAAGCTTCCTACTTCCCACGTAAGGGCAGCAAACGCATGCGCGACATGTGCGCGATCCAGCTTATTATTTCTTACCGGTAATATTAGGAAAATATACATATAGATGTTGGTGTAAGAGTTAAGAAGATACTAGACAGTGCCATTGAATTAATCACTAAGGTTTTTTACCAAAGCGACATAGAATCTTAATATTTAGAGTTTTTTCACAATTTATTCATAATTATAGTTTGAATTTGATTGTTACTTTAATAATTAGGATCTTAAATTTGTTTTTTTTGCTCCGCTTTTTTCTTTTTCTCTTCTTTTCTTAGAATAAAATTTGCACTACTTATATATCTTCAAAGTCCCCAAAAGTAGTCCGTCCAGTAGATTTTGAGAAAAATTATCCACATATGTACATGTGGATAATTTTCAGTACATGTGTAATTTTCAGTTCATATGTACATGTGGATGATTTCAGTGGTCTCTCCAATTTTTCTCCAATAACCTTAAATGGTGTTGTTTTGCCAGTCTGCTCCGACTTCCGGTACCTTGGCTCGCTTCTACAGGAAAACGGTGAAATTGATCGCGATGTGAGGAATATAATGAATGCAGGATGGATGAAGTGGCGACAGGTCTCAGGGACAGTATGTGACCCCCGAATGCCCCTTAAACTTAAAGGGAAAATTTATAAATCGGTCATAAGACCTGTCGTAATGTATGGTTCAGAATGTTGGGCAATGAAAAAGATGGATGAAAGAAGAGTGCATGTAAATGAGATGAGAATGTTAAGATGGATGTGTGGTGTGACAAGATTGGATAAAATAAGAAATGAGTATATAAGGGGAAGTATGAAAGTTGCGCCCATTGTAGAAAAGATGAGAGGTGCAAGATTGGGATGGTATGGACATGTAATGAGGAGGGATGAAAATCATGTGACTAAACGAGTGTTGGATATGAATGTGGATGGATATGTGACTAGAGGGAGGCCTAAAAAGAGATGGTTGGAATGTGTGAAGTATGACATGCATATAAAAGGAGTAGCGCCAGAGTTGACGAATGATAGAAGAGAATGGAAGAGGAAAACATGTTGTACCGACCCCACTTAGAGTGGGATAAGGGTAGGAGAAAGAAGAAAGTACATGTGGATAATTTTCTCAAAATCTACTGGACTATTGACTACACAAAAATACTACACGGAAGTTCGAGACAGTATGTTTCTATCACTTATGCTTAACTCACAATAACTTTTATGTCCAAAATTTAATACTATAAAACAAAACCCAGAAAACCTGTCTGTAAGTGATCGATTTTCTAAAAATCTACTAAATGGATTCTTGTGTGGTTTTAACTTATAGACAGTATAGCCTACTTCTATAAATCATTTATAGACAGTGTTATTCTTGAAGAAGGCTTTGACTAATAGTACGGTATATGTAAATTGACTGAAACGCATATTCGTGGCACAAGTTACGCACGCAAGCAAAGCCGAGGGCACTGAAATGGCAACATTCAAATCAAAATCATTGAATGTTAATATATAAAATCATGCTATTGTTAAATAGAAGCAACAATTTTATTTTCAACATCACACTTAAATCTAAAAGTAACATTCTGTATAGACCTTCAAAACCATAAACAAGTAACCAATACTCATATTAGTGGCAGTTTTAACAATTTTAGACCAATCTATCCGACAAAAAGATAAAAAATTGTTAAGTGATACATTTACAATGTAAAAAATATTTTACCATACTAAATACTCTCGTATATAAAAAACGTTTGACATTAAAAACAAAATATTACTTTTATTAATAATTAATGGTCTTTTTAAATTTCTTGTTTGAGTTAGGTACTTCTAAATGTTTGTAACTCTTCTGAAAATTATATAAAATAAAACACTATAAACAGACATCTAAGTATAAAAGTTCCGCCGCAAGACCTGTGACAAACGGGGTTATTTCAGGCACCTCATCGGGCCTTCCTGATTCCATCAATCATGTCTTAGGTTACACGAATTAATTCTATTCATAGAATTAACATTTATTAATAAACCTACAAGATCACAATTATAAGTAAATACATTGAAATGAAGGATTAATAACAGTGATTTTTATATATAAAGATGTATTTGATAAACCAGACCTAAAAATGACATAGACGCAATTTATATAAACACTAGATTAAATATAACTAATATATTATAGCTCTTGAGGGTGTGATTTCAATGTTGCGATTGCAAATTATAGATTTCGTTGTGGAGTTTATCTCCTGATGATGCTTCAGTTGCGAAGCATCATCAGGATGATTCGGGGCGAAACGATTGTTGAGATTGAGTGTGGCGGTAGCGGTGCTCGATTTATAGTGCATGCGGTATATGAACTATGGTGGAGCACTCTACTTTTAGCATTACACAGATTTCTCTAACCGAGGACTATAGCAAAGTTACATTATCAATATTTTTGAATTTCGATACATTTTTCTATTTAAAAAAAAACTTAATAAACGAGCATATTATTACAGAGCAAAAAAGCAAATAAAAGATTCGCATGTTATTTTGTCACCATCAGGGTTCACTATTGTGATGTACAAACCTCTCTAATAGCAGAGTTTAATAAAAACTAATTAAATGGATCAGACACTGCGGAAATGTTTAAAGTTAATCATGTCACGTCGATCATTGAACCTTATTGTTTCGGATTGCGAAACAGGGCTTAACTCGAACGTGTGTGCGTCAGCTTGCATAGAAATCGCGACATTAATACCAAAGTAGATGTTAAATGGATTTTATGTTAATACGTTAACATTTGAACCTGAAATACATTAGTGTTTATGAATTTATGCTTGCGTTTCATTTATGATTACTGCCAAAGCCTGAAAATATTTTTAATACCACTAAAATTAACTATTATATGTATATTAGGGGTTATTGTGCCGAAGTTGAATAAATTTATGCTTGCTTGATTGCTATTTTTGTGTTTAATAAATTTATTTTCAATCATGGATGTGGTACTATAAAATTAAATTATAGAAATATTTTTAGACTTACAGTATTGCCTTTTCTTTTGGAAAAAAGATCATTCCAAAATACTGAAACCTTCGAGAGAAAAAAATTGTATTTCATAACATTAATTTTTATAATATATCGTTGTTATATATATTTTTTTTTTATTAAATGCGAAGCTGCTCTGATTGTTACTGAGAAGTAGCTGGTAACTTAAAAAACGACAGTTGTCGATGGCAAAACTGTTAACTTCAAATTCGATAATAAGTAGATATTAAAAAAATTAAAATAGTTCCTTAGCACAGCTTAATAAGTCAGAAAAGTTTTGCTAGGTTATGATTGTATTGCTTTCTAAAATTATGAATAAATAATTTGTTTGGAGAGATCTATAAACTTTTCATATTTAAATTCAGAAATTACTTGAAAGAATTACTTGTTATGCTAATATACGATAGGTCACAGGTGACCAACGGGTAGTATCAACCCTTTCGCAACTGATTCTATATTGATTTCGGTTGAGAATAATGATTTACAATCGCACCACAGAACATAAATATTACAAAATGTGTTAGACAAATAGCTGATATGGCAAGGTATGCCATTATATTAATACAGTTTCAAAGTTAAATATTGAAAAACTAAAAAAAAATAGCATATTTATAGATTTGTATTAAATTTTAAAAATTAATAAAATAATTTAATAATTCAGGGTGTGTAAGTGTTATTTATTCAATTGAAGTAAATACGAGCACAGATTTTTAGGTGCACATGTGACTGATGACATAAACCTCATGAGGTCAGTAAAGAAAGATTCGATGAGACAGTGTCATTTCTAACCAAGCTTTTGTCAACACTAAGTATTACTTAGATGATAAGGTATCTTATAGCTGAGTCTGCGTGCAGAATGAGACTGATCCCCACATCCTGACAGAACCCTATTTCTAATATTCAAAAACAACGTAAATACTTAACAAAAAGCTTTATATTCGTTTATAAATTTAAAAAAAATAGACCCAACTGTGTACTATGTTTCCAAGATATGATTTAACGGTTACATTAATAAGTGTAAATAAAATTTTCGGGATCGCTTAAAAATGAAATTAAATTGCAAAGTTCAATGTCAGGTACTGGCTGAGATATAAACGGAACAAGTTGTCTATCCCATGAGGTCAGCGGTCAGCGGTCAGAGGTGGTCAACGGCTCCACTGACCGAGGGGTTGCGAATCACTCTTCACCGGGGATTAATGTCATAGTCAAGGTTTTTTATTATTCAAATTATTGCATAGTAGTGGTACCGGCGACTTTGTTGGCGCCAATTTTAGCTTTAAGTACCCTCGATAATGGAATATGTTTTTTTCTTTTCTTGTTCCTTTTTTCCCGAAAGATAAATGGGATTTTTATCGCATATCTTAGCCCGGTATATAAGCTTCAAATGTGCTAAATTTCATCAATATCGGTTAAAAGTAACAGTCAACGGTCCGGCAGACAGATATTTCATATTTATGAGATTTTTTATTATGTTTATTTTTTTGTATGTCGCGCTATGCAGCTAATTGTTTTCAATAAAGCATAAAACAGTTTTTGATTTTGTAGGCGAAGCCGTTTGCTATCGTGCAGCATCTTTCTAGAAGATCGGTCCAGATGATCTTGTTGATTTACGTTATTTATAAAAAAAATAAATGATTTTTCTCTTTTCAATATTATAATCTGTTCTTAAGTTACAGGCTGTTACAAATTACAGCTACATAGAATGAAATTTTATTTATATAAAAAATAGACATGTTATTTTTGAAAAAAATTATAAAGAATAATCACTGGAAAGGAAAAATCCTAAGAAATAATCAACGTTAATCAAATTGTGTACGTTGCTAAACTAAGCAAGATTTAAAGGTTGGGCACGACTGATAATAATAAATTTTTAATTTAATTGCAAGAACTGTCAATGTCATGCTCAAGTTCAAGTTTACAGTCCCATGAGGTCAGTGGTCATCGGTCAGAGGTGACCAACGGTTAGCAAAATTAATATCCTACCGCGAATCTTTGCCTTCACCCTACACTTGTTACCCTTCATTGTTACAACATAAAAAGTGCTCAACAACTTGCATTATAATACTTCAGTTTTTTAATCTTTTTATATACTTATATTGGAATTCTGAAATAATTTACTGTGTATTATTATTTTGCTACAATCAATAGTCAATAGATAATAATAATATCATCGTTTTTGTATTTGTGATTACTGTTACTGACGAACTCATCTAGGTATATAATATTATATTTGTCGATAAAAACCATCTCTCTCAATAAGAATAAGTTAAAGTATACAATAGAACTGTTTAATAAAATTCGCAGTTATAATTTTCACAATTATTTTTAAGTGAAATTTTTAGGTTTTCAAGAAATAATTAAATAAAACATAAAATTCGCAATTATTTTTGCGTGATAAAAACGCTGGCAAGTTTTTGCATAAAGGGATCATCTTAATAATACAAAATTCGTCATAAGAATCCAGGAGGAAGACATACAGTAGTAACTTTATTGTATAGTAAATATAAGTAAGTCAATTAAGGTACAAATTAAACCGATACACAGTTGATTATAAGAGTATTCTACATACATTTCTAATACACTTTTAGAGTAAGGAGTGTATGTATACCGATGAGTTACGATAGAAACCGGGTATATTTCGGTCCGTTCGTCACCTCTGACCCATGCTTGACAAGTGCTGTCCCTTTCAAGGTCCGCCAAACTAGCCTTGATGGTTAATATTACAGTGATTCGCTAGGGGTGAAGCTAACCGTCAAATGTATACTATGCTAATAGCTTTGCCTTAACTCAAAAGTTTTTTTTTCTAAATATATTTTTTAATAGTCCTTAATTTATCTTAAAGGTGTTTACCTAAGTAATACTTATTGACGTTTATTTACCTTAGATTTAATAATGAGAAATTATAAGACGCGCTAGGAGGATTCCTAGCACCTGATAGCCGGGACACTTCTTGGTGCTACATGACGGGACACTTCAGCGAATTTGCACTGGATTTTAGAGATCAATATACCAATAAGGTTTCCCATCAGTTTTAAACAAACCTTTGCATTTTGTTGACGGGTGCAATAATTAACTTTGTTGAAAAATATGGTGAGAAAACTCACATTTGCCAAAGTGTAAATGTGAATCTGGCAGTCTAGACTTTTTCTTCTAAGAATGGACAGTACAGTATCTATAAAGTTAAAGATATATTTCTGAAAGTGTGACATAAAATTCCGTTTACAACGCCTTTTCCTTTGGAGCTAAAACCAACTACTATCGAATGGCCTCACTGAACTAGCCCTAATAAGTTGATGCGATCGAACTTAAGCATGCTTTTTTTTCATGCTTATTGTTAATATTTTTCAATTTTTATATCTGCATATGCATAATCTTGTGAATATACTTTGAACACATTTACAGGAAAATTTATTTAATTATGGCAATTTACTCTTATTTCGTTGCACGTAACAATAGATACAATAGAGTAATTAGGTATCATGGTTAATAAAGAGAAATTGTTATAATCTTGACCTATACTCGCTATTGAATTAATTTCAAATCCAAATTGTTTTTCATCATATCCAGATAACTTATAGAAGCAGGCGTTACTTTGTGGAATTCTATAATACAGTAGTTATGATGATATAATGTTTTTAAACGTCACATCGAATTTTATATCGCATCTAACGTGCATTGGGTAGTGGACAGCGGTCAGTTTACGGCCTTTTTATTTACTATAAGCATATTAAACCCTTTCCATTGTTAAATGTTCTTGAGAAGGGTAATTAATATGGTCATGTATTGTACGGAAACGCCACCTTTGTTCTTTATTGTTTTGGCTTTGTTGAATTTGCGGGCCGGTTTTTTGTTTGGCGTTTTGTTAAGGTGATCATTAGCCCAGTGGGCAGTTTTGCGATGACCGCTTCGAGTTTCTCACACATTTATCAACATGACCGTTACACTTCAATTGATTTAGGTTATTAATAATTGTTTTTCATTTTGCATAAAAAACATTTTTTTTAACAACGTTAATTTTATGTATTTTTTACAATGCGTAATCTTAACTTCTGGATTGACTGCAAACGATTGCATGTACTATATTAAATTTCTTTATTTTTTATGTCTTTAAATATAAATTTTCACCTGTTTTATTTTATAGACACTGAGGCTTAACAGAGAAATTAAAAATTTGTTATACTTACTTTGTTCATGCGCCTATTCCTCTATCTTCTTATGGGTGGTGGTAATTTTTTTGCCATTCAGTTCGATCAAAATCTTTTGTTAATGTGTCCATTACATTTCTAGGGATTTAATATTGACTTTATATTGGTACAGATAAAGATGACTAGAAATTCGAATTCGAATATGACATACATATTTTTATTGCGATTTATTGGTATATAGAAATTCATTATATCTTATGCATTATCGAAAAACGATATAGGCGTTTTATCCAATACCAATATTTCTTATCTAATATTTTAGATTTGCCGTACACCGATTTCGAGAAAACAGTTTAATCGTCTTGATAACGTTATTTTGTCCAATTGATTGTTGCTTCCATAGATAAAAAAATATGTTAAATAAAAATGGAGATGAGGGAATTGATGGGAGGGAGAGAGAATAATGTACAAACACATAAAACCTTTAGTATGAATATTATGTACATAATATTCAAATTACGGTGGTTACATTTAAAAATTTAAACTAATACTAATACCCGTACTAGATTGTCCCGAACGTTTTTAGAAGTTATCAACCTTCTAAAAAGTGTTACTCGAATTTGCATAATATATATTTTTTACAAAAATTAATAAGTATTATTTATTAATTCCTACACTCATCATTACATTAGTATTTTTTATATACTATTGTTAATCTGTAGATTTATGTTCTTACAATTTATGAAATTAAGTTTGATAGTATCAGTAGTAAAATGAGGCTGACAAATTAAAACAAAACTTATAAAAACGCCTATATAATAACCGAGAGCAATTATGTATCTTTAATAAGTTTATTTCTAACCTATATATGGCATTCTAACATTAGATTCTGCTAAGATCTCGGACTACAGTACCAGTTATCTTAGTTATTTATGTCAGTAAATCTGCCGCTAATTTTTCTTTGCTTATCGGACAATTAAAATTTTCCGTTTGACCTTGACTTAGTAAGTCAACATTTTCGAATTGTTATATTTTCAATTTTTCCATAATTTTTTGAACGGAATACCATTAAGATAGGTTTAGAATTCATAATCGATATATCAAATCCAAAGCATAATATTCACAATCGATACCTCACGTTGACGCGTACTTCACGCTCTCATTCATCTCATTTTTCGTGCATAGATTTCTGGCATAGTAAACTCCGATACTCATTTTTCCCATTACATATACGAATATAAACATCGTATAAGTAAGAGAGAATGAAGTACATCCTACCTTAAGTTGGTCTATCAGTTCCTACCAAGTTACTTTACTCCATCACTTTCAGTATTCATGAATAACGATTATCTAAAAATTTAATATTAATAATTTTTAAATATGCAAATTTTAATATATACGTGTATATATACTTAGTTGTAATGGCCATATCTACGTTCTGACCGAACAGTTGAATAAATAAATGCATCCTTGCCCTGCGATGACCTCTGAACTGTAATGCGCTTCGGAAAGCAGCCGTTAAGCAATTGTGCGAAGACTGGTCCCGATTCAACGTGCATTTGAATCTATTGATTACAATACAATTCACTTTTTATAATCTATTAATATTCTGGTCACAATAGAATCTTATTAGGAAATCTTTAGTTAATTCACAAAATTATAAACCAAATAACACTTGTATATTATATACTCATTTAGAATATACTTAACTGAACGCCTGGTATCATGTGATATATATATTTTATGTCACGGTGGAGAGCGGAGATATAAATAGTTGTGAGTGTGAGTGTCGCTGCTATTTTCGCAGGACGCTATTCGCTATGGGTTTGCATGTAGTTGTTCGCGAATCGCATCATTCGAGAGGAAGGAGGATCGCCCTCCCTCGCTGCTAGCCAATGGGAAGGAGTCTAGACTGCGAGCACGCTCCGTATCGGAACGTTGTATGGAATCGCGAATAAATTAGCACGCTTGGTTTCCTTATCTCATATATTTACTCAGACATATAAGTTTGATATATGTTAGTATGATTTTGTGTATATTATCGAGCCGCTTCTATTGGTGCGTTTCATGTATATTATCTATGTACTCATATTGTTATATAATGTAAGGATTGGGATATAATTTACATATACGTCATCCACTGAATGACGTAGTTGTTACGCACAGCTTCTGCGATTTATGCGGCCTTGGTATATCAACGCCTTTATAAAGTTCTATTTTTATTATTTCAATAGAGCTCTCTGTTTTTTAGAATTTCAACAATTGTGCTTCTTGTTATATAATAATGACAATTACCGGAAATACAAAAACGAAGCCAATTAAGTTAAGAATGACTAGTAGAAGGATTATTTACAATGAGTTTGGAAATTAGTCTGTCTCAGTGTGGGGGACTGGGCCTATGTATAGCAATGCGAAGTGCGGGCGCAACCCTTCCGTGTAAAACAGCTCAATTAAAGGGCTTTAAAACACATGTTTGCCTTAAAACTAATCCCCGGAGTATCCAGGAATAACATATCGTCTGCATTTGCAATTGATCTTCTCATTCACGTGTACACATTAACAAGCAACAACTGCTAATGAAACGATAAAAATAAATTAATCAACGTTTATTATTTCGGCAAGCTTGCTATAATTTAAAAATTTTAGGCATTGATATGATTCTTAACAAAATAATCATTGTTGATTTATAGAAGCAGGCGTTAAGGAAGCCTATCCTCCTGATGATGCTTCGGTTTCGGGGCGAAACGATCGTCAAGATTGTGGTGGTGGGTGTGTGTGCTGCTTTTGTGTTCGTTGTTGCTGGTGAATTGCGCCTTGAGGTGCATGTGGTGGCTGGTCCTGCATGTATAAGGTGCGTAAATTTTGCCTGCTTCATACACATTGGCTTTGCATGCATTCACTTAACCCGTGCGGATTATAGCAAAGTAGTTAGTTCTGTTATATTGCTTATAATCATTGTTGTTTTCACCTTTAGGAAAGTAACGACTAATTCTATAAATTATACAAATTAATCTAAGTAGTTAAATTTGAATTGTTTGCGTGTTAGGAATTACATATAATTATTAATACGCAAATTTTTTTAGTGTGATGGGTCAGAACTCCAATCAGTCTGTCTGGGCGACAGTAGACCTTAGCGAAACAATGAGATAGTCACAGTATGAGAACGCTGCTGCTTGTAGAATTTAAGTTACGACATACAACCACACATGACTTCATAGTTCTACAGTGCGTAATTGGTTCAGTAATATTCAATCAATTACAAGGTGATAATTGAAATGTTAAGACAAACGTTGACAAGCTTTTTACTTACCAGGCACCAATGAGTTTTTCTATTAAATACTTATGTGTCTAATTGATAATTGCAATTTATCACACGCTTTTCGGTGAAGGAAAACATCGTGAGAAAACCTGCATATCTCTAGAGAATCCTGGAGATATGTGTAACCTACCAATCCGCATTGGAGCAGCTTGGTAGGTCTTAGCTCCAATCCTTCTCTCCAATAACGGAGAGAGGAGGCTTTAGCCCAGCAGTGGGCATAGTAACAGGCTGTTACTTTACTACTTTTTCTTTACTTTACTACAAAATTATACGTTATTTCGGACCTGATTAAGATTTCTAACCATAGACAAACAATATAGAATATTCTAAAATTCTTCGCAACAAAAAATTCAACCCTTTAAAAGTGACAATGTAAGAGAAGTATCGAAGGGATGTCGCGAGATTAACCCTCTATAGCTTTAAGCAAAAACACTGCAGATGGGCGTATTTCAATTAGCTGTCAGTATGTCAACTTCTCCACAATCAGTCTTTGGGAGGAATTTTTATGAGCCAAAGCAGCAGTCTTTTTTAAACTTTAATGATTCTCTAAAAATAAACCAGTGCAATTATATGATTTTTTAGTATGATGTTAAGTAAGAGCAATAAGTTAAGTTAAAGATACGTTACGTTTTGTCTACCTCATCCCATACAATCAGATAAATTATGCAAAGCGCAACTTGGAAATACAAAGCTGACATTAATACCTTAGTTATAGATAATTAACAGCCCATATTTATATTATTTGGCTGATACTTATTAGAATGAATTATATATAACACTTTCTAATAAGTTTTTGCATGGGTCCACTACACTGTACCAGTGTTATGTAATGTCACTGGTATTAAATGATTTAATTTCATTGGTTAGAATATGCATTATCTTGATATGTGCAAGCTACCTTTAGTTTAAGCTTTGTTTAGTTTATTTAATCGCGAATTGTAGCAAAATAATATTATTATTACTTTTGTATTATGGATCTCAACAAAGAAAAGCCTAATTCTATTAATTAATTAGTATAAAATATTTTAAAATTCTTACGTAACGTTTTAGAACTCTACGGAAATTTTATTTACCAACGTCAGAAATATAAATCCAAGCGTAATAATAGAGTTCTTAACCAAACAAAATCTAATACTTTTTGTCTTGAATTAACGCGGATATTCTATGAACAGTTTAATGCAGAGGAAGTGTATAACTGGGTCAGACGATTGTGCATTGCACATGTTGTGAAAGCGGCGCAAAAAATACCCCTCTTTACCGCTTTGTTTCGACACGTGAAAAAAATTTGATTATTGGCTGCAATTTGTACCTTCCCTTGAAGTTTTATAGTGCACCCTTGTTATAATGGCAGTTGTATTACCATCATATCATTATGAGAAATTAAAACACACATCTTATAGATACCCTTATAACATTCTACGTTTATTTAAAAACGTCTTTTCGTAAAGACTACTACTTCCATTAAAAAAAGTCTCACACTTCACTTCTTGTCTCAAATTTGAAATAATATTTTCTCAATCAAATGTTTTTCAGAGGCCATAATACTATACGAGTCTTATAAAAAACAACGTTTTATCAAATTTTTTGCCCTTTCGCATACGTTCTACCCTTAACCCTTCCCGCTTTTCTCGCCAGCCATTCTTTGCCTACCAATCACTTTTTTAAGTTCCTTTTTAAATGGCACATGCAGAGACGCGTTTTTTAAGCGGCAACCCATTTTAAAAGACGCAATATCATTAGTCTACCTGAATATATCCTCTGAACTCTTTTATTTTAATAGATCATCCCTAATCGATTAAGGTGTGATGGAAAAGGGACATACCTGATTTTGAAATCTAGGATCGGTGAAATTGGTTAGTAAATGTCTCATTAGAAAATTTGTTGATTATTTATGATACTGGGAGTGGTAAGTAATTAGAAGGAATGTGTGTTAATAAAGTAATTATCTATAAACTTTTTTAATCTCTAATTATTCTTGCCTAATGCCCATCCCAAATATAGGCATATACCGTTAGACCTAACGGTGAGAGCGTATGAATCTAGCAAAAAAATCGTAAATTCGAACCCCGGGCGGAATTTATGAGTTTTTTTAAAAACTATAAGCAACTTATGTGTATAATTGAAGTGTATTTATATAAGTGAAATTAACATTTATAACACATGCTTAACGGTCAAGGAGAATATCATGATGAAACTTGGATATTCCTTGATTGAGTCATTAACCTGCCGTCAATAAAATATCTCGATAATTATAGTTTCTATCCAGCTGTCACATCCTGTCCGCATTTTGGCAATACAGCTATACGACCTAACTAAACGCTTTACTACCATACTGTCTCGATCCTTCTAAATTTAACTCCTTGAAACTTATTTGAGGTCATTTGTCCATGTAAGATATCCACTAACACTACCTCTTCAGGTATGAATTGATGATTTACTAAATGCATAGAAAGAAAATATTTTTTGTACAAGTCAGCACGATAATAATCGTATAAAATCGTATAAAAAATATATAGTAAAACCTATTGGTTTTATTATATTTTTTATAAAACACCTTGTTGTATAGTTAGATAATTTCATTATAACCATAACTACCGTTACGAAAAAACAATATTAAGGTTTTATTGTGTATTACGTCTATTAAGTCTACTAGTCTAAAACTAACTTGTCGATCAAATTTATAAAAGAAAATGGAACTTTCAGATTTTTATCCAATAAAAACAAACGACACATATAGACAAGTATACACCTAAAAAAACAGCGATCCCAGGTAAAAAGTCATATACCGGTATAATTGTCACAAATTAAAGCAAAAAATGTTCACAAAAGATATCAAATCTGCAAGCCACACGAGCAGGTAGAGAACCTTATAAAATTCCTGTTTTTTTACATTAAAAGTGTGCAAAAGCGTGGGAGGGATCGTGAAATAACTGTACTTTGTAAGATCAGTGTCAACTTACGACCCAAGACACAAAATAACCGTTTCGTTTGAAATAAAATAATATATCTACTTAGACCATACGGGAGTGTGTATTTACAATAAATTCTATAGTTATCGACTTGATAATAAAGTAAAATGTATCTGTAATCATAATATAAAAATGTAATTCAAATCATTCCCGAAAAATTTGAACCAAAAATTTAAAATTAAAAAAAAATCTCTATTTATATTAAAAAGTATTTCCGTTGTAACGAATGTAAGGAACTATATGTAAGCATAATTAAAGGAATAATTAAATGTTTTACTAATAAATAGGATACGTTTTTATATGAGCTAATACAGTAAAAAATGAATTTTAACAGCTTATTCCTTAATAAGACATTATTTTTTCTTTATTTCTAATCACATTTTTTTGTTCCTAAGCATTTGACGAAAAAATTTTGAGAAGATTAAGACGATCGGCGCGTAAAGTTTGCTTTATCACTAAGCAAACATTTAGTATATTCGTTTTTGTGAAAGAGAATTTTGTGCAAAAACTGCAACAAAAACAAGAAACGAGCTCTTATTTTGGATGCAACTTGATAACTTAGTTTATTTTGAAACAGAGCCAGAAGTTTACGAGATATAAATATTTAGTAACTTAGTCTTAAACTTAAATTATGTTTAATTTTAGGAAACTTCCCGGTATTAATTTAAACATATATGTAATACTAAACAATTTAACAGATTGGTTTCATTTAATATCCATATGTATTCGTACTTTAAACAATCGAATTTAATGGTACCACCATATTTAATATTTACTGTTTAATAAATAATTTGTATATCATGTTTATAATTGCAACATTACCAAATACAATTTAAAGCTGCATTGAGGTTTTTTTGTGTAATGTAATTTTAATAAGTCGGCTGAGGCGACATTATATATGCTAGTTATAAAATAAAAATCTTAACGAAATGTTAATATAAAAAAATTTTTTCACTCATAGTCATCATCATTCTCCTGCCCTTATCCCACTCTAAGTGGGGTCGGCACAACATGTTACAAACATGTTGTCACATGATTTGGCTACGTATTTTACGAACGGCCGCCTGCCTGACGTCAAATTACCTTAGTCGCATTTTACGACACCTCGGTAAGAAATGAGGGTGGTCTATTCTACGCAGCCGGATACCACACGGCACTTACCTTAGTTTTTTTCACTCATAGTATTTTTTAAATTTACATAATGTTCATATCATAACGAAAAATTATCACGGGATGAAATATCGGCTTTTATTGGCTTGTGTAATATACTGAGCTAGGCTGTTGTGTAATGGGGCAATACGTTATTGATTGAAATTGACCTTTACTATTAAAATAATAAATGTTACTCCTTAATAATGTGGGTACTGCGGTACAGTTTAATCCAGAAATATACTCTAGGTTACATCATATCAGCGCTGTGTTACAAACCTACAATTTATTTACTTTAGATTCTCGCGTTTAGAATTCGATATTGACTTTATTTTCATATGGAAGTTGCTTATAACTCAGACTCGGTTAAGTACCGAAAACTTTAACTACCTATCGTTATATAACGATTATTAATGATGTTAAATATATTTTACTAATATTCATAGTGAAATATTAAAAAAGCGCAAAACGTTTTGTCCTGATGCATGGCGTTCGTTGAACTCGCCTGAACAAAAACTCCCCTGCAAGTTTCAGCGCTGGTATCAGTCGGCGCGCCTGCGTTCTCACGCCGCTCACTGTTGAACTTTGACATCGGCAAAAACTATGAACGAAAACTTAAATTAAACTGAATTCAATACCAAAGAAATCGAAAATATGGCGATTTCTGTTACAATCAAAGACTAGAAGTCATGAAGAAGTCATGAAGTGAAAGTCATGAAGAACACTCATAAGTTTAAACTAATTCGAGTTTTCTTATATGGAAACAGGCCAATTTTTCATTTCACAGATTCGACAGTGGTATAACGTAATTGCAACAACTTATGTTATATAAATACCTTATTAAGCATATTTATATTTTTATATAAAGATTTAGTTTAATATTAAAATCCAAAAATTTTGTAAAAGTTTCGCTCAATTACCATGATTACTGAATTTTGATAGAAGTTATGATAGAATTGTTTGATATAATCCGCGTTTAAGAAAATGTATTTAACGCAAAGTATAGGAAGCGGACAACGTTCACATACCTTATTCATGTAGGATCAGTTACCACACGTATCACAAGACACCGCCACCAACAACACACCACACAAGTACTACACACTCTCACTACAACAAACTCCCAACGGTCGTTTCGCACCGATACCGAGGCGTCGTCAGTAGTATGGGAGCCACTACAAAATAATAATCGTAATATTTGATAATAATAGTAATAGTAACAAGGCTTGTTACATAGTCTAAAGACTATGTAACATTACGCTATGATGAATAGGAGAGGAGCAGCTATAAAAAATATTGCAAAAAGGCAAAATTTACGTGCGCTAAGTAAACGGTGAAACTTATTCAAAAATCATGTACTACAAAGTTGTTCCCCTCTAAAAGTTCTAAATAAAAGTCCGCAACATATGTCTGACTATTAAGGTTAACCCGTTTTAACTATAATTAATATAACTATCACGGTTTACACAAATAATAAGAAAAGTAATAATAAAATTATTTTGCTATAATCCGCGATACAGTAAATAGAAAATATATATAGTGTTAAATGTATAGTGGACTATCCGTATTTTCATACCCGATACGTGCAGGATTCGTAAAAACACATGCACAAACCTCCACCACTTCCACCACAATACACAAGCTTACTACAACACATTTACTATCACAAACTTAACAATCGTTTCGCCCCGCAACCGAACCATCATCAGGAGATAGACTCTACGGCAAAATCGTAAAGCGAATACGGGAAATACGGATAGCCCACTATACATTTAACACTATATATTTTCTATTTACTGTATCGCGGATTATAGCAAAATAATTTTATTATTACTATTGTATTATGGATCTCCGCAAAGTAAAACCTAATTCTATAAATTATTCAAATAATAAGGCCGCGGTCTACGCGAACGAAGTTGTGTTTAACATCTAGTGACAAATAACTATCTAAATTAACCTATAAGGAAACCATGTTAAATTTCACAGGAACATAAAAATTAACGACGTTTTAATGGTTTATATTCTTTATAATATAATCAAGAAAAAGTTTATGTCTTTTTATGGCTATCATGTCACACAGATGACGGAATGGAAGGGAAGTTGCTGCGAATGCATGGTTTCCGGTTGCCTGCCGCGAACTATCATTATTCTTTCAGCAAATACGTTTTGACTGTAACTATTATCCCCACTACCGACTCAAGTGTTTATCGTCTTATTTAAATGGATTCGTCATTAATATGTTTAAAACAATTTATAGAATTAGGCGTTTTTTTGCGGAGATCCATAATAAAAAAGTAATAATTAAATTATTTTGCTATAATCCGCGATAAAGTAAATAGAAAATATATATAGTGTTAAATGTATAGTGGACTATCCGTATTTTCATACCCGATATGTGCAGGATTCGTAAAAACACATGCACAAACCTCCTCCACTTCCACCACAATACACAAGCACTACACACGTTCACTATCACAAACTCAACAATCGTTTCGCCCCGCAACCGAAGCATCATCAGGAGATAGACTCCACAACAAAATCGCAAAGCTTTGCGATTTTGTCGCGAATTATAGCAAAATAATTTTATTCGGTCGGTAAGGGTCTTCCCTTACCGAAAAGCGTATCGTAAAAAAAAGTAATCATCGTAAAAAAAGCTGCATATCCCTGGACAAGTCCCGGGATATGTATCACTGACCAATACGCATTGGAACAGCGCGATGGGTCTAAGCTCCAACCCTTCTCCATGTAACGAAAGAGGAGGTCTTTACCCAGCAGTGGTAGTAGTAATAAGCCGTTACTTTACTATACTTTACTAGTGAAAAGATATAGAACTAACGCTGCAACTACAAACAGAAATTTAAAGCATCCTTCGGATATCTATCCCTATAATGCTCACATACCCCATTATAATTTATACGCGAATGATCCTTTTAGGCTAATACGAAACGTCTCCGATATAACATTATCTAATCCTGCAAAATTATCTAATTATAATTGTTTAAATATAGCTAGTTTTAAAGTTACTTCCAATTGAGTACGAATCCTCTATCTGTTCATTCGGATGTTTTTTTAGTCCACATAAACACTTATTCTGATTTAAGTGCATGGCAAAACAAATATTTCATAGGAGAATCTTTGCTCGATACGTAATTTTTGGTTTTAATTAGATTCATGTTTATATTACATTATCTGATTGTTAATTCATAAATTTTTAAATATATGTTCCAATGCGAAATCTAACTTCAATAATTTGGGCGTTAATAAAAAAAAGCAAAAGCTCAGCTTCCTTTTTTGGCAAAATTTCTAACTGCTGTTACCCTATTATGATCTATATAACTGTCATCACTTCCTTGATCATATTGAAAACTTATGGGAACAAATTATCGCAAACATTTTGCTTGCGTTAAACTGACACAAAAAACATCGCATAAAACATGAAATCAAGCTTTTTTGTGTTGTATAAAAACAACTCCCACGCTCTGAAAGGGTTGAATTTACACCTGACCTAGATTGCATTTAACGAAAAAAGCTTTTTTTTAATTTTTTGCGATTTATTTCCCTTACACTATTTAATTCAAAATGCTTAGGGTGACACTTACAATCAAAATTCGTGAACATGACTAATATAACAATATCGGTATACCTTTATTAAACCATAAGAAAAAGCTTCTACAACGTCGTTTTCTGTGCAACCTTAATATGTTATGTTATTATAATATGTTAATATTATATTAAAATGGCACAAAAATAACAAGAATAATGTAAGGAAAACATTCCAAAAGCTATGACGTCTTAATTTTACGGTTAAAATAAGACTTATAGTTATTATAGGTTCTATTACATTTTAAAAAGAGAACTCAAAAATTTAATAACAACTATTTCAGTAATCTTAGTGGCTTGTCTATTTTATATCAAAAAATTTACATCTAGCAGCCTTTATCAGCGCAGTAGAGTCCTTTATTATGTAGAAAGTCACTTTCGCTCTTTTGTAATCGTAAAGACTAGTCATAGTCATACGATCAGGCCTCCTAAACCCTACCCCTACCCCTAAACCTACAACCTAATACGTGGTCTTGTCTAACAGGGGACACAATTAAGTGACGCTTTTCGTTGCGCCTTTCGCGACCTCAGTGAAGCTCACTAGTCACTCCTGGTGAAGCTGTAAAAGCCATTAGAGCTAATATTATGAAAAACTTTTTCTGGTAAACAGTGATTATTGAATAATATTTTATATTCAATTTAATTAAAATCCTTTCCGCCGTGTGGTATCCGGCATAATAGAATAGACCACCCTCCTTTCTTACCGAGGTGTCGTAAGAGGCGACTAAGGTATGTGCCGTGTGGTATCCGGCTGCATAGAATAGACCATCCTCATTTCTTACTGAGGTGTCGTAAAAGGCGACTAAGGTAAGTTGACGTCAGGCTAAACCATGTGACAACATGTTTGAACATGTTGTGCCGACCCCACTTAGAGTGGGATAAGGGCAGGAGAATAATGAGAATGATGATTAATTAAAACCCTTTCTCAACCTATTTTAAGCAGGGTCACCCTACTTGGCCAAGGTTGCACAATACGCATAGTGCATTGTCGAAACGCAGGTAGCAAAAGGGTTATCCGCTTATGCAAAAAACACAATGCTATCCGATTAACACTCGACATGCGTTGCTTTTAAAATGTTAATGATTGTATTAAAATATAATGCCTTTATCCCGGGCGTGTGCTGATTAACATAATGCTCATTAACATTACATTTTGAAAGTAATTAATTTAAATATTGAGTCGCGTACTTTTTTTAAAAATAAAGACGTCGAATTTTGTGTGATGTCATTCTCGGTAATTAAAAGAAATTTTTACATTTTAATTTAAACAATTAGTCTATAACTTTATGATATGTATATTATATTGATAGAAAAGTACTATTAATAAAACTTTATGGTAAATTAATAACCTTGAATATTAATTTTTTTTTAATGATTTTACCTTATGGTGCGTAAAATATTCTTAAATAAAAATAAATTCTCGTGACATATAATATCAGCAAAATTTATCTATAGAGTTAGTGTTGTATACAAAATGTTACATTTCAGTGGCAATTTTTGGTAAAATAGTTTTTTGAGTTAATACTTATACGGTCGAAGAGTATATTAGCTTAAAGAAATCTTTAGAGGCTTTATTTACAATATTATATTTCAATTTATTATTAACCGGCCAGTAGAATTTCCTTGAAACTAATTCAATGGAAAAATGTTCGTGGTAGCTTGCGTGTCTATGTAACTACGCTTTCGTTAACTTGCTAGTTCAAGCTAGGTGAATTCGCGGCCTTTACGGTACTCATAAAGAATTCATTGGCGGCAACGCGTAAGGAGGGTGAAAAGCTGACAGGCGATGTGTTGCAAAATGAATAAATTGTGGCGAGAAATAGGGGCAGTTCGCTAGGTAACGACCACCGCGTCTCAATAATGCAATCGAAGCCGGATCCCTGAAAGATCCGTAAACCGCAGTATTGGCTATGGTAAAGTAGCTCTTTGTAAACTAGTCTAGTGCAGAACGCAAAACAGGGCATCGGTAATGAGTTTGTTCGCCGACACGATAATGCCATAGCAAACAGTTGCAATCGACAGTTTGCAACGCCCTCTTTCTCGGCTAAATGTCACTAATGAAATGTAATTTTGCAGCGATATTAATGATAACGTTTATCAAATATTTTATAAAGACTATTCTTTTCTTAGTTTGAACAAGCATAAACATATAATTCAGTAAATAAGTGTTTAATGAAATTGATATACGATGCACCAACAATTTGATTTTGACATCTGCCAATACCAAGGAAACCAAACCGAACCTATAAAAGGTGCCGTTTGGTTCTGCCTTAATCCAATCTCAATCCACGATTGTTAAATTCTGGCAATTTTTTTTTGTTATTTTAACCTTGAACGAATTTAGCAATAATAACTGTATTAAGGCTTACAGTTGGTTAGTTATGCTTATCGCCGTGATAACACTACTGCCTATTATCAGCCAACAGTATTTTGGTCAGCTGTTGTGAATAGTTATAATAATTTGCTCGCAAGATGCAAGAGCATCATTAGAAAGATGGATCGCACGTAGTTGAATTTGGTAACCAAGGAAACAGACTGCGAAATTCTTCGCTTATATCTCTTCGCCTTAGACTAGTATGCTAAAATCGGTAAATAGCATTGACAAATGTTTTTCTACGAGCACTAACTCAAACTAGTACACTAGTAAGTAACGTCGAAGATGAAGTAGACGTAGAAAATTAAAGTACTCTACTAGTCTTTTTTTTGTTACTCGGGAAACACAGCAATGTATTGTTTGTGTTCAGTCGAACAAACATGTCTGGGAATTGTTTGCCCCGCACATTGGTAACAACAAGGCAAAATCAAGTCGCTACTTAGAATAATATTTTTAATAGATAATACGAGCATAGTTATTCATACATGCAGAATCACACTGAATATTGAAAACATTTAATATTGAAGGAAAACACTACATAAAGCTCTAAGAGCATTCATGGTCATCTATGTGATTAACGTCGATGTATATTAAACAATTATGTGTCCACGATTACTCAGCGCTTAATTATGAATATGACAGTTTATTTATTTTCTATTTTGCTTTTATTTTATTGCTGTTTAGTAATCTGGAAGTACGTAGGGAGCAAATTAAGTCTCGAAACAATTCATACCAAATAGTTGTTTTTGTTGTACAATAACAGATGGATAAAAAACTGCATTAGACTGATCTGTCTGCGCAAATGTATAAAAAGTTAGTGGCGAGCACCATGTGGAGACGCAGGTGCCCTTCGTTCCCACACAACCCTTTCAGCGAACGACCTCCGCCCCCTCACCCCTTACCAAACTCTGTAAAAAGCGAAAGATGAATTCTACACTATCGTCATTAAATATAAACCTTATCTTCTTCGAACACAGTATATAATTCGAAAGCAATAACCAATTACTTAATACTTTTGTAATAAGCGTTCATCATTAGTTCAAAATTCTACCTGTTTCGATTATATTTATATACGGTATCGTGTCATTAGATTTATTGTGAATATAATGCAGCCTTCCCATACTTTTTATTTGCCAACATATGCTGTGCATAGCAGTATTAAAAAAAATTTAAAGATAAGAAACTTTTGCTATAAATCGCTTTTGCTTTAACGATATCTAACAGCAAAATTTATGCAAATTTAAAATTTCTAAAACTATTCACGTATAACGAAATTCATAACATAATTAATATTAAAATAATAATATTATAATCTTTATTCACGAAAACTACATTTTACACTTAAAATTTAAATTAAAAAAAAGAGACTCAGTTTCAGCTGCTTTTCAGCCCACGCCTTGTACGAATGCTGCCAACATTGTGTTTCAAAAATTAATAAGAGGGAAAAAACAAGAAAACCAAAATCTAAATCTAAATCTAAATAGTGCATGAGATGTTATCTCCTGCAAAGGACAAAGCAGCGCCTACCCAATCTGAATATATAGAGAATATAGAGTAATGCCACCCTTATCACTTTAACTAATGCTGTCTTGCCGACCTTAATTCATCAAATACGCATTTGACATATTAAATGTTTTTTTTGAAATGCGTCTAATCAAATAGACTTTGAAATTATTAAGTTGATTTCGAGACAATGTACTGAAGTTTTTTCGACACAAAGCCATGAGTTCTAGAGATGCCATTTAAAAAGTAACTTTTCGTCACTATCGCATTTTTTGTGGCAAACATTTTGTAGATAATTAAAGCAAAGGGTCACCGACAGGCCTCCGTTGGTCTGCAATAAATCGCAACCCTACAAAATGTTTCCGCTCCGCAGTTGATATAGGCCAACCATTATTAAAAAGATTTATAAATCTGCTATTTGCATAAAAAATAAAACGAAATGGGAAAATTACTTTCCAGATTATATGTAAGAATACATTTATATTACAATGGATTTAGATAAAAATAATATATAAGTTTGCATTGAATACCACACAAACAACCTAAGGACGAAATAATACGTCCTTTCTAAATGTATTTAAGATTATGTAAATATTTTTAGTTAAGTAAACAAATGGTTACCCTATGTGACCTTTTCATGCAACCTATGATCCTATGTAATGCTCGTAAAATCAAAACAGGCATCTCATAATTTTCTTGAATATTTTATATCTGTACATTATTATATGATATTATATAGTATCATAATCAAAATTCATATACGATTTGATATCAGACTATAAGACTTAATAATAAATATTTGGTAAAAAATCTTGGTATTATTTCAGAAATATGAGTTACATTGTAAGCCGCTGTAATAAGAGCACCAGCTCATATTTTCTTATAGTATCACAGGAGTAATAGAAGCAGTCGAATGGAACGAGTATAGCAAAATCTTTAAATTTCTTTTTCTTTAATTATCTATAAATATAAATGGTCAGCAAAGTAACTTAAAAGAATCCCGTTTTGGTTAATAATAGTGGATAAAACGCATAGTATTTAATTGAGGTTATTTTAAGATCAAAGTTAACGCGAACGAAGTCGCAAATAGTAATAAATGCTGTATATTATCTTCAATTATCAGCTAAAAGTCACCGATTAAATTGAGAAGGCATCCACAAAATCGCCTCATGGTGAATTAATTTGATGCGTCCAATGCTTGGCCACTATTGGTCAGTGCACTCAAGCTGCACCGGCACATACGCTTGCAGATCATTCCTGATATCAAGCTCATTTTACATTTGCCTAGCCATCTGCCTCTACTAATCGTAAACCAACTATTGACCCCTGGAATCACGTGGATTAAGCTTGTTAAGTTACTTGAAGAAATAAAAATCATACAATAAATTGACGCTGAAATATTAATGTTTACTTAAGCTAAATATCATTGGGATAAATTAAATAATAGAGATAGATCAGTAAATAGAGAAGAATAATAATTAACTCAGTAAAAGCACATAAACGGTAAAAATTAAATCACACAACCTAAATTCCAATTGGAATACTAATATTAAATTTTGAGAAAAAAGGCTCCAAGTACAGTATCAACATTTTCTGATTAACTTGTTATTTAATTTTTTAATTTATATTAAGTTACTGTCAGATACAAATAAGTATATGATTATAAAGTCGTAATCAGTTTTTTTTGTGTATAACGATTGCGTACTAAACTACCTAGATTAAGAGCGGGATACAGTAATAATTCTAATATTCCACATTATTCCGCAACAGCTGGTAACTAATTGAATAAACCATTGACTCGTCTGCAATAGATGCAAGTCCGAGGTTTTTGAACCTACAAGTTATTCAGATAGACTTACACGTAAACAGATGTGTTATTCATCACAAAAAGCATGTTATGCATTATCTCAAGAGGCATGCTGCGATAAATGCGTCGGAGACGGCGTCAATGCACTCTGTAGCATGCTAGGTCAGTTCCCTGTGACTCAGTCACTAATGCACCGTTACTTATATAACGCATCGTGATTTTGACTTTTAACGCCATACACTCATATACATTGAAAATATTTTTGAACGTTATAGTTTACTAGCCCAAATCGTGACTGAAAAACACGCGGCCAAGTCAAAAAGCAATGTATGCTTTCTATTCGAAGTTGTCGTGACCAATTTTTGTTGAGAGTAAAGATATTCAATAGAAATGACTACCTCGTTGCAGTCCTAAACAGAGAATCATCATTACCCAGTGCTCCAGTGACTTCACAAAAATACACATCATCTGCTTTCGTTACTACTTTCAGTTTCTACTTATATTATTCATTTAATTTTTCATTTAATACCTCAAAATTCATTACAATCAAATTGATCAAAAAATAATGTAACTATTTGTGTGGTTTAGTGGCAACTGATAAGTCAAAAAGCGATGGCGTATACGAGTATCTATATTAAGGATAGAATAGAAGGAAGGTTAAAAAAATAGTCACAAATAATGTAATAATATACAATTCAGAATATATCAATCATAATCAATTAAATGTATTATTATAACACTTGGCTACTAGATCAAGTACTTTAGTTACGTTAAGTATTTTATACATAGCTGTATTATCTTTTACACAATATAATTTAGATGACACACGATTTTGTTACACATATCTAATTAAAACAAGTTACACACTTAATTGGGAAAAGTCGCTCGTGTTGTAATTCCCATTCAATAGGTTGCAGTCCTTTTTGACAACGAAACGAAAACATTTGACAACGAACTGGCAACGAGGCTTCTCGGTTGATGAGAAGTAAAATAAAATGTATATTATTACCATATACCAAACTTCTATCGAGTATCTTGTTGAAAAAAATGAAATTCACTTTTCTTATTACAATAGCATTAGAGCCAAAAAGAGCATAATTTCACAGTGTGCTATGTTTACTGATATAGTTTAGTCCCTACTGTCTGTGAAGACAGTATTTTTTTTGGTATCTAGTATAGTATAAAACAGGACTTCATTTGGCCTATCGATAATTTCCAAAACTTTAAAAGGTTTGTCAATAGTTTTATAATTATTGAAACGGATCCTGAAATCAAACAAAACGCATTTGAATATGATAACTGTTGATTAAGTAATTGAAGCCGTGGCCATCTGCTTATTTGCTTCACTTTCTCAGCCCTCAGGAAATCAACCCTTCCGCGGACATCGGCCGCCCTTCGGACATAGATTTTTTATCGAACACCAAACAAACTGCTTAATGAGAAATATCGGTTACGGAAACACTTCACTGAACATATCAGATTGTCAAATATTTGATTATGCTCTTCAATTATTTAGTTAATGCATAGGGCACTTGAAAATGTTTTATAATTTTAATAAATCTGTTCAGTGTATTTCGATTCTAAGGAAGAACTAGCTTCTTTAATTTCCGAACCGAACTTAAGTAAAGTAACGGCTGGTTACTATTCCAATGCTGGGCATAGGCCTTCTCTCTCCGTTTTTAGGAGAGAAGTGTAGGAGCTAAGACCTACCACGCTGCTCCAATGCGAATTGGTAGGTTACACATATCCTCATAATTCTCTAGAGATATACAGGTTTCCTCACGGTGTTTCCTTTCACCGAACTTAGGTGATTTTTGGTAATTAAGTAGTTGGTAAGTAGTAAAATATATACGAGGAAACTGAAAGGTAGTGAGGTAGTTTTTAAGTTATATCTGCATGTAGTATAATAAGCTTTTCATTTCAACCTACTATTATTTAACAAAATAATAATTGACGGATGTATATCATATAGTGTTGATAAGCCTAATAAAAAAAGTAATATAGGTTACACTTTATTTTTTGAGTCCACGTAGATAGATTCATGTGCAGTAACTAGTTTAAAAATATTATTTAAATAATTTCAAGGTACCTATTCAAGGTAGAGTTTTTCAGCATATGTAACAAAATTAAAGCTCAATTGACAGCTTGACATTTTTGTCTGTTTTATTGATAAGGTATTTACGAATTATGTAATAACCATCCACATTATTAACGTCGTGCCGGTAGACCTGTACCTGCTGGATGTACATCGATTATCAAGTTTAAATGAGTGAACAACCTTAGAAAATGGGTTGCAGTTACTTACCTGCCCGTATATTTCTGATGTGACCTTTCTTCCACCTCACCCAAAGACAATTTATATCACAAGCTGAACGAGCGAAAAGTCTCACAGCCTTTGACCATTCTGAACAGTCTAGACTTACTTCCCTCTTAAACCTCTTATACATTACTCTATTATAGGCTCTTAAAAATTAATTGATGTATTCAGAGCTTGCGAAATGAGACACAACCATGGATGTAGCGAGGTACGGACAAGGGAGGGCAGCTGCAGCCCCCCCCCCCCCTTACACTGGAAACTGTAACACTCAAACTGTGACACTTTATAAGGCCTATTATGTATCTCATCAATTTAAATTTCTGTTTCTGGTTATTATTTTCACTTTTTTTTACCTCTCTTCAACTACTAATAAGACACACTCATACAAAACTCCTAATTAAGACAAGATATTATATAAAATCTTCTAAAACAACATAGATTTTGTGTCCCCCATTGTATAGAATTCTGGCTACGCCCTTGCACAAAACCACAAGGTTATTGAAATAAACTACTCTACTACTAATTACATCAATTTTAACTTTTACCCAATCATTTTTTAGCAATACTTGCCTTTTAATTTAATTTGTTGATTGCTTTATTGTTATTACCTAAATATATAAATAACACAGACCGTAATCCATGTTATAAACTATTTTTTTAATACTGTCCCATTATTTATAAATAACCTTAAAAAATACGATTTGTCCTATTTTGATGACTTATATAAAAATTTGATAATAATTAAAATCTGGACTTGTGTCCAGACGGATTTTTAATTATTATAAGTTTAAATTATAAGTTAGTATAAGGTACGTGAAATTAACAGAATGGTTTACGTCTAATTTGCGTTATACAGGTTATACTATAAGCAAGATAATGATGATTATATCTACACAGAATCTCAAATGTTTCCAAATAAACGATTCATCAAAATATTCAATGCCATAGATTGGAGGATTTATTTCCTCAACAAGAATAAGCGTATAATGGCACCATTATTACTATGCCTTACTCTTACAAATATAGGTATTTTAAAAAATTATTTAAATGTAACACGGTACGGAAATTTTATCATAGTTTTAAAAATAATCTTGGAATCGTCAACTTGACCGTAATTCGTTTGATCCGAGCAAGGTTCTGTGGTGATAAGCGGGCGGGTGTTTCACAATAGCAGAATTATTTGCGGCGGAGGGCGCCGCGCATCGCCTTGAGATGCGGCACAAACAACCGCGAGGTCCGCTGAAATATACCAGTAACACACTCGCGCGGACAAGTCGTAATACGTATAATATCAAAACCGGAAATTTTATGTCGACTACGAAACGATCAGCATATTTTTTTCATATCCGTATTTTTTTACTGAAAAATAACTAAAGTACTTTTACATGGACTTGAAACGTAATGTCACGTAAATGAATATTTACTTGATTTATAGAAGCAGGCGTTACTTTGCGGAATTCCATATTACAAGCAATATAACAGAACCAACTACTTTGCTATAATCCGCACGGGTTAAGTGAATGCATGCAAAGCCAATGTGTATGAAGCAGGCAAGATCTACGCACCTTATACATGCAGGACCAGCCACCACATGCACCCCAAGGCGCAATTCACCAGCAACAACGAACACAAAGCTTCACGACAAAAATCGTACTGTACGATTTTGGTCGTGAAGCCTATCCTCCTGATGATGCTTCGGTTTCGGGGAGAAACGATCGTCGAGATTGTGGTGGTGGGTGTGTGTGCTGCTTTTGTGTTCGTTGTTGCTGGTGAATTGCGCCTTGGGGTGCATGTGGTGGCTGGTCCTGCATGTATAAGGTGCGTAGATTTTGCCTGCTTCATACACATTGGCTTTGCATGCATTCACTTAACCCGTGCGGATTATAGCAAAGTAGTTGGTTCTGTTATATTGCTTGGAATATTTACTTTTAAATATTATTTTACATTATTATTTTTTGTTTCTCTTACTCTTATTTGTTAGAGCTAGAGCTAGAGTTTAACCCGCGAAATCTCACACCTCAAATAGAAGAAGAATATTGATCACCTATACATCGTTCATTTGGTATCTGTTATGACGAAACGATTGTCTTATATTTGGCATAAACCATGAATTAAGTCCTATTTATTTTAAGTAAGAAATAAATAAATAAAATAAACTTATTATTTATTACGTCTCATTACATATATTCCTCACGTAAAACGTCAATGACGTCAACCTTATTACTATCCACCTGTGTTTACGGAAAACTTCTCGAAATTGCTGAATCGGCATAATTGAGATTCTGATCATGATTTAATAAAAAATGCATAACCTTTCATACAGCAGTTTTGTATCCATTTTAAATTTTTTTAGTTTTCACAGCTTTACTCGACACACTTTTTTATACACTTTAATGTGCAAGCAGCTTTCTTTGCGCACACTATTATCGTATTATATCTTATTATTAAATATAATATATATTTGTAATGATAATGAAACCAAAGTAAAATAAAATTCAAGGAAACTACAAAAACATGTACGAGTATAATTGACATGCGTATTGCACAGACTAGACAAAAAAGAAACTACGCGGAAATGCCTAAAAATATTTTTGCTTGCCGTTTCTATTAGTACTATATATCTACAAAATATTTTATAAATCCCTAGCTGTCCGGCCACGCGTTGTTGTGGCTCAGTCTGGTTTGGAATTCCCCTCGAAACAGAAATCAACAGTTTAAAAAAAATGCTCTGATCGCCACCAGAATTTACAGAATCTTCTGCTGGTTCATTCTAAAAATTTTAATGAAATTGGCCAAGCGATTTGTCTATAAAGGACATACAGACAAACATCCATTTTTATATATAAGATTTTACAACGGCACACACACTGATGTATCTCTTACGTTGTCTTTAGAATATCTAATATATAATAGATAGCTTAATAAAGAGTATTCTCTTTATTAAGCTAGATCAATATCTCAGTCATGATATAACTTTTGCAGAATCTGAAAATGAGAGTGGAGTTATGTCGTGAAATTTAATAACGTATTTAATATATTTGAATTTATATTTGCTACAGGCTTATTACTATTAACATGAATAAATTATCTCTCTCTCTCTCATCAACCAATAGACGCCCACTCCTGGACATAGGTCTCTTCCAAGGACTTCCACGCTATGCGATCTCGTGCCGCCTGGATCCAACAGCTTCCCGCGACCTTTTTGAGGTCGTCTGTCCACCTAGTCGGGGTGTCTACCTACGCTATGTTTTCCGCTATGGGGTCGCCACTCTAGTACCTTGAGACCCCAAAGTCCATCGGTTCTTCAATCTATGTGCCCCGCCCAATGCCACTTCAACTTTGCGACTCGTTGAGCTATGTCCGTCATTTTGATCCTTCTACGGATCTTCTCATTTCTGATTTGATTACGTACAGATGCTGTATAGCTGCCGTGTGGAATCCGTTCATCACTCATTTCTTACCGAGGGGTCGTAAGAGGCGACTAAGGTAAGTTGACATCAGACAGGCGGCCGGTCGTAAAATACATAGCCAAATCATGTGACAAAATGTGATGACATGACAACATGACAGGATGATGATGATGAGAGTTGCTAGTATAGCCCGCTGAGCGACTCTCGAGCTTTCTTAGTGCTATAACAGAATTATAAATAAAAAAATAGAAAAAACACAATTACAAATAATATAAGGTAAAGTATGGCATGTGCATACGTGACATGTCAGCAGTGCGAAGGGCTTTCAGCAGCGAGTATACCATCGAAATGCGCACACGACGGCGGTGTATGTAAGTGGGTCAATGGCAACGCGTGACGCTGACGCGGCCCTTTGCGCTGGGCTCTCCTTGAACTGATGCCGGTAGCAACACTGAATTAATTCGCTCTCGTTTCTCCGCTAAATTCTTATATTTTCTCACTAGATCGTTATAGTTATAGAATTTTTAAATAGAGTCATTATCATATAAATATTTTAATAAGTATATAATTATGTTTAAGACTCAAACTATTATTACAACAGTGACAGTGGCTAGTTTAAAATGTTAGGGCATCTTATAGACAATCTTAGGGCCTCCGTTTTTAGAATTGTAACTATGGTGATTTTAATTAGGATTCAGAGTTCAATAAAAAAATTAGTTGTCAAACATATCTTTTGTTTTATTGGACCTTTCTAATAGAAATTTATTCAAATTGGCTTTTATTTTTAGAACCAACATCAATCAAAAACTCGATTATTAATTTGTCGGATTTGTAAAAACTTTGAATATTTTCGCATGATAATGCAATGAATTATTTTCCAGAAACAGCCACATATTACATAAAAAATGTTTGATTAAAGCAAATACATAACAATTTTTTTTGAACGAAATTTAACTAGCATCACAATTTTTTTTAATTTTGCATTAAATTTACTAGATTATCTACATATCTAGTTTTAATTAACCTAATAGATATAAAAGTGATTTCTGAGAGACCAGATAGCAATATAAATGTTATTTTTCATTTTTAAACAAGTTCAAATGACGTCAAAATAAAAAAGTTTTGAATTCTCTTGTCACTTTTTTATCCCTTATGTTAGTTAATTACAGATTATACAATGACTATTTAATATAACATATATAAAATGAATGTTTGCCTGTATGTCCTTTGTAGAATCCGAAACGGCTGAACTGATTTTAATGAAATTTTCAGACAATTTATAAAATGACCTAGCGGATGTTCCTGTAAAGTTTGGTGGCGATGGAAGCATTATTAAAACTGTTGAGTGCTTTTTTAGGGGGAAATCAAACAGAGCCACAGAAACGTGTGGCCGGTCAGCTCGTATCATATATATGTATATGATACGAATGAAAATACTACGTTTCAAAAAAAATAAGAACATATTGATATAAATATAGATTGCTAAAACTGGAAAATATTCATAATTTAAGTAACGACATACTTTTTATCTTGTCTAGTAAATTTATTTATATGCTGAGAGATATTTGACAAGGTTTTTCAGCATTTAATGAATTTTGAGTTTGCTCGAGCTTCTAAGTTCCTTAGGTTGAAAAATACGAGCTAAATGATTACAATTCAGACAACAATAAACAGTAAACATGTCAAAAATAACACTCGATGCCATTGAGTTGTGTATTTTTGCCTCAATAACAAGGATAGCAATGAGATTAGATAATTATTGTACCGTATTGTTACCTTGACGCTAAAGAAATTATCAATGTGAATAATAAATCATAAATTCGATTTGAATTATTTTTGTTATTTTTATGCGACAATAACATTGTGTTTTACGAACATTCATTTCCTCCTATTAGACCGACTAATTAGCTTAAATATAAATCTACAAATGTATTTTCCCTTTTAAAATTAAATAAACTTTAAATTTAATACATATTTTATTCAATACATATAGTGTACGATTCTTTCATACTTTACATGTAAGCAATGCATTGTACTTGGAAACGACATACATGTAGATTTTTGCGAAAATGCAAACTATTATATAATTAGATATTGTTAAAACTTTTATCTTGTTATCATTATTAATGAAAATCATAAAAAACTGGCCTGAGATGATATTTTTGACGTCATTATTCAAAAGAGACCTAAAAAACTACACAATGAGAAAAAAAACCTAAAAGGCAAGTTAGGACTTTATTTAATAACCAATTTTTTATGACAATAATTAAATTAGTAAATTATTATTATTTTTAAGATAAATTAATGACGATGTAAAAAAGTATCCCTATGTTACAACATAGGGATATTACACATCATTTTTTAGCTAATATAATAATAATAATTCATAATTCATCAGCTATCATTATACCTTATAATGACATATATTATAATATTAATAACTAAAATAAACGAACATTTACTAGTTTGCAATAATGTACTATTATTCCTATAAGTACTATAGTAGTAGTTTAGTAATTTTAATAAAATAACTTAAGTCTATTTACTTTAGATATTTCTTTATTTTGTATAACATACAAAAGTCACTGTGAATTGACTAACTATATCGAGACCTATTCCTATTTGCCGAGGTTAATAATGTACTAGGAAAACATGTTTAAACAGTTGATATTCAGGAGAAGTATGTATATAATGAAGGTCGCGGAATAAAAACGTATTATGTAGCCTTTCCGTGTATATTAATTTTTAAACTTAAATCGTTTTGACTTAAAAACAAGTAATAAACAATTTCACTTATTACATTTTTGCACTTTAATAATTTTGTTCTACTGATTTCCTTGGAATGTAGATTAAGATTATAAAAATGTACACACACTGATAATAAGTTGTACCATGTCCTCATATCGTGATATATAATTTTGTTCGATACGACTACCAATGAAGTGTTCACAGCTATGTTCCTAATTATTTTCAATTTTTTACAATTAGTTTTAACAACTTTCTAAATAATTCAAATGGATGAGGTACCATGGTAAGTATATCTGCTTCCAAAAATATAAATCTAATGAGTAAGTAGCCATCGTCGAGAAATGGAATTTAAAAATTATCAACTACCGTTGTAGTCCACCAAGGTTTTATACGATTCATAAGATATTTACTAAAATACAGTGCAAATCAAAACAGTCGCTGGCTATTTATCGGTCTCATAAGAAAGCTCAGGGTCACAGTGCGGGCGATACAGCGAAGCTGTACTCGAAGTGTCAAACAGTAAAATAATACGATCAGAAACGAGAGAAATCGTAGAAAAACAAAACTACTCCTTCACCTTCGCGAATATATATGTCGATGCTCAAGGCGCAATAGAGCAAGAGCATATAGTATGAAGAACTAACTGACGTTGGGACTGGAAAATAGAGTGTAGCTACATTACCAAACAAGGTAATGTAGCTACGCTTTATTTTCTATAAAAAAATTATATAAAAAAATCTCAATAAGGAAGCAGAGACCAGCTTCATAGCAAAGCGGCACAAGTTCGTATGATTCCTTGAAGAGACCTATGTCTAGCAGTGGATGTGCATTGCTTGAAAGAAAATGGTTGAAGCAATGGGCAAGGCAGAAAATACGAAGCAACAATGGGCGTTTGGGGTCCTTTCGTGTTGGATCGGCGAACCCGAATTTCGAAAAGATATTATTGTATTATTTTTTAACGTATTTGCAGTTATTTTGTGTACGTACGAATAAGTGCATAGATCATCTTTTTTTAGGTATAGATATAAAATTTATCTTCAAAAAAAGTATATTTTATAAAAATTATTCTTAAAATATAATTTTAAAACACTATATAGTGAATTGTGCAGTAGGCCAGCGAGCCGCCCGATGATTTGCATACGTGCTGTTATCAATGCTAACGATTGTGGGTATTTAAGGTCTCGGCGACCTTCTGAAGCCGCCATCGAGGCCCTTTGATTCGCTATTGAAACAAGAATAACTCATTTATATTCGTATATCTTTGTTGAACAAATATGATATATTTTAAATATTACTTTGATTGCGTTGGCACAACTACACATTAATATACAGCATAATAATTTGAGGCACAATTATGAAAAATAAATTGTTAAATTAAATATAACGCGAAATAGATTTTAAATATATCTCTATAGATTACAAAATATACTGATTTATTTCAGAACATGTTCGAAAAAAAAAGAGAAAAAAGCGAAGTCTTTGAACTGCAAGGCTTCCACCTACGACGATATGCAAAAAAGTGAAATAAAAACATAAGGCATTATTATTAAAAAGATACGTATCTATGACGAGATCTCTGTATACGGTAACACTAACATTTTAAATTCTTACTAACATAACCTTAAGACGTATGAAATAAAGACCACTAAAGGGACCACCAACAGTGCGTAGCTTCATATTATTCGCGAGCACAAGGTTGGATTGCGCAAGCCTTACACGTGTCGCTTGGCGCGACCTCTTCCGAACACTTCCGATTCGCATGCACAACAACTTTTGAATATTTGAAAGGTAACTATGACGTACCAATAGTGAGAAACCTTAAAACTTATGTACATAATTTTCACAAGTCTGCCCACGTTTATTAAAGTTACTGGTTTTATAACGTTCTTCGTAGTACCGATTTTTCATCTCAATTCAAAAAGTAACTTAAATTTTTAAAACCAAAATAATTAATATACAAAAACACCTTTTCATATTTCAATAATTTTAGTTTCGTTATAACTGTTGAACGTTTCGATTATTTAGCTGTAATTTTCCGATAAGTTGTAATAATGTACATGCAAACTGTCGTTGACCTAAATAATAATCGCCAGCCGTTCGTAGTCCATCGTAGCACTACGTAGCGTAAAGTCGTAACCGCCGAACTCAGCTATAAAAGCTCTAGATGTGTCTTCGTAATATGAAATTACGAGTAAATTATTTTTTATTTAAAGTAAAGTAAAGTAACAGCCTGTTACTATGCCACTGCTGGGCTAAGGCCTCCTCTCTCCGTTTTTGGAGAGAAGGATTGGAGCTAAGATCTACCACGCTGCTCCAATGCGGGTTGGTAGGTTACACATATCCCTAGAATTCTCTAGAGATATGCAGGTTTCCTTACGATGTTTTCCTTCACCGAAAAGCGTGTGATAAATTGCAATTATCAATTAGACACATAAGTTGTAATAGAAAAACCCATTGGTGCCTGCTCGGGTTTGAACCTATGTCGTCTTTAGAGAGTCGCACGGTCTCACCGCTAGGCTATCACAGCTTGTTATTTTTTTATTTAATATTAAATATTTAGTGTAAATGATAATAAATATTTCATATCTGCTAAATAGTTCGATATTTTAATTAAATGAACATTAAATAATTTTCTTAGTAGGTATCATATAAAATATTCCTTAATTTTTTACGAATTAGAATTTTCTAGTGAAATTTCCCAAATCATATTTATTTACTTGTCGTTCCTTATTAAACATAATTTCATATCCAATTTAAAAAAAGACAATCATATGAAATTAATGTTACGTAACATAAATATAACTTTTATTTATTACATTATACATATTTTTTTTAAAGTTGCAACTTTGCCATGTATATATTTTTTTAATATATGTGGTATTAATATTTTATTAATGATGTAAAAAAAGAGTAAAGTAGCGGCCTGTTACAATCCCACTGCTGGGAATAGGCCTCCTCTCTCCGTTTCTGGAAAGAAGGGTCGGAGCTAAGACCTACCACGCTGCTCCAATGCGGATTGGTAGGTTACACATATATCCAGAATTCTCTAGAAATATGTAGGTTTCCTCACGATGTTTTCCTTCACCAAAAAGCGTGTGATTAATTGCAATTATCAATTAGACACATGAGTTTTAATAGAAAAACTCATTGGTGCCTGCCCGGGTTTGAATTCGTGTTCCCCTCGAGAGGGTCGCACGGTCTCACCGCTGGGCTACCACAGCTTCATAAATGATGTGCGTAGACAAAATTTTATAAATTACATTTGCTTTGTAATTTTCATAAATTTAGGAAACTTCTCTCTAATCAATATATTTTCGTAAAGTGAATATTTATTTACAATAATTTTGGAACTCTCCTAAGTTTGTTGTAAGTTCAAAACTGAAAATTAGAGAAATATTTCATTATAAGTAAATAATTCAAACTTTACCATATCTAAATAGACTGTATCCGTGTTCAGTATATTTTTGTCGCGCTGGCAACGTGATTGCAAACTACATTCAAGACAACATTTCACCAAGTCAAACTTTTCTCCTTGACTATTGGGAAGTTGAATAGAAACAGTAAGTTTTCCCTCGTATAAGCGACATTTACTTTTGACTTCTGAAATCTATTCTTAATTATATTCCGTTTTAAGTATATTGCATGTTTTTACTTGCAAATAAATCTAAGATATTCATGCTACACATGTTTATTAATATCAAATTCAAATTCAAATTCTAAAATTTCCTAATTTTTAAGAAAACATATATTAAATAAAAACGCGTACTCTGCATTCAAGTTTCGTTCTAGTTTAAGAATTAATAATTCTTCATTATTTATAATCCACACTTGTCTGAGCAACATAAAAAAACTCTAATCAAACGCTATTTTTGAAGTGAGAAAATTAATCAAGCTGCAATTTATATATTCAGAGTACGATTGAGCATCGCCAAGGTCAGATTAACATACTTTTAGTCAGATTAACAATAACGTACTCATTGTCAAAGGACAATTCAGAAAATAAATGCTCCTTGTAACAACCCAAAAAATATAAATGTATCTATTACACCGCGTGGAGATCATCACCATATTATTTTGACCTACTGTTATAACTCAATGTCATTCCTATCCTTGTGTTATCTTGAATCTAATACCATTTAATGCAAAAATGCCTTAATTTTCATCATGTGTGATAATATGAATTGATATAGAACTTTAGTATATACGTACTACTTTACATATACACACCACGTTACACCTTCGACCTCAATTATTATCATTCACAGGCAATAATAAACTTTAACCTGTAATGGATAATTGTTCTAATTTACGAGATACCGATAGATTCTTGACAGTGAAGGCCAGATAGAAATCGCTGCGACTTTATTTAGCGATGCCAGATTTACATTTCACTGTCTGACATAAATATGATGAAGTCTGAAGATCAAAAACCTCTAATCCACCATGCCTTTTAACTTTCAAGGAGAATTAGATCCTAATTGTCCAAAGAATCACCAATTAGCCGATCGACCAACCAGCCGATTGGAATTGGAATGAACATGAAAACACAACGAGTAAAGGATAATTAATATGTGCGACTCAGACTAGAGAAATGAAATGATTAAATATAATTATATTATGAGTACAATACAACAATTAAATATACAGGTACAACAGATTTCACGAAACATTAGCTAATCAAGAACAATTGATTGGTTGTTAATAATTTTCTATGTTATAGCTATAGGTGACATCTATACATAAATAGTGTTGTTTATTTTAATCTAAAACAGTGTTGACATACAAATTAAAACAAATTCGTGTTGATATGTATTAAATTATCGTTATCTATTATTTATGCAAGTACAGGAAATCCTTCACAAATATATTAGTGCCCTTCACAAACACAAGCGTAGACATAACACGCAGAAATGAAATAAACAATGTCGGTGTGTTAGTGCGCCTTATTTTTAAAGCACACATACGAAGCGAAGACTTTGTTTTGCTGTTGAGATTCGCGTGTAGTTGCGCAAGCGCATGCTGGAGGCCATTGACTTGGTGGACGTGTGGCGGCCATGTTGGCGCGGCGGCACCGTCGTAGTTATGGAGCGCGAATCTAACCGCTTCTGTTCGCGCGCTTTCGTAACCAACGTGTTTACGTCAAGCCGCCGCCATCGTGAGGGCCCACGATTGTCGTATACTGATAACGACGTGGAACCGAATAATATACAGTCTTTGCATGTTCTAGTAGCTGCGCAATAAAAAAAAGCCTTCAAAATAGTTTTACAGTATAAATATATATGTAGCTTGCATATTGACCGATGAAAAGTTCTGAAAAAGCTAATAAAATTAAACATAATACACCGATCTGGTTTCACTATTTTACTTCATGCCAACATTTAATATTTTCTTAGAACCACTTTTTTTTTTTTTCATACCTACCATTAAACTAATTATATAACATAACATATACGTAGTTAATTATAAATACCTACGTTTAATAACTTTAGGTTATATCATTTGCTTTAATGCAACTAAAAAAATAAATCAAAATGTACAATATTAGATGTCTTGTGACCATACAAAATAATACCGACAATAAAATTGGACAAAATTTCTTTCAAATTCAAGTAAAATGCATATTTTTGCCGCCGCTTACAGTAGACCTATCACGCGCTAATAAAATAATTTATCACAAAATCGAAGTGTTGGGCGTAATAGAATATTGTAAATTCACATTCGCCAGATAGAGCACGGCGATAAGCCCCTTCGTTAAGGACATCGGTTCGAAATGAGGTCATAAGTGTTGCAATACCGAACAATGTTTTCGATGTTAATAGAAACCTATTTTCCCTACTGTACGTTGCGCAAGAATATTCGCGAACAGATAACAAAGTAGGTACTGAACGCTGTGCCCCTCCGTCCTCTTGCGAAGTCCGGTCTTCACCTTACATCTTTCTCTCTCGCGTACTTGCGCGATAAAGCTGTCCTACTCTAGCACTACGGCACAGATACTGGTATGTAGGTACAGTTGCGAAACAGCGCGGATTATATAGCAGGTGGAATGTGCCGCAAACTAGTTTAAATAAATGCTTTCACATGCTAATGAAATACATAAGTATTATAATGAATTCTGTCTAAGAACATTGGTGCGATACGAATACGTTAATTAGGACTCCAAGCGACTTTCTTCAAGATTTGAATAAAACGATACGAGAATTAACTGGACCAGAACCGTTGTTGGTGCCAAATTTAATTGTAGGCGACCGCTGAAATGAATTTGTGTAGTATACACTAGTATAATATGATAAATTTTGAACTTATCACATATGCAGTCGTGAAATTAGCGTGAAGAAATTGCCTGCAAAGTAAGGATTACTCGATCGTAGGCGGAGTTGGCATCATCCAATACAGCCGGGCAGACTACGCATGCGCTGAGCTCCTATTCAAAAACTCCAAAGATTGCGGGTGTTCGTGAGCGAGTTTGATTCTTATTTTATGTGAGCGACCGCGCGACATGCTAGCGATACCGATAAGATAAGAATAATCGATATTTTCGCGCGATTTGCTCGCCACTAGTCGGACACACGAAAGGTCACTATGCAAAATTAAATCCCCTATATATTTTTCTATAATTTCATTGTTCCTACAAAGTATTTCAAACGCATAAACTAAATAATGTTATGGTAAAAAATTGAGGACTTGTAAACCCTGGATCCTTATACAGGATTTCAGGTGTCAAGTTTCATCTCTGAAAGAAAGCCATCTTATTTCTTAAAACAAAACAGTTTTGTATGGTTTTAGTTTAATTAATATGAGCAGCTTTTTTGAGCAGATATACATCGTGAGGTTATATAAATACAAACCATATTTAACCGCTAATACGTAAAGCCAATGAATGAAAGAGAGTTTCTTAAATTTGAGGTTACATGAGCTTCTATTTATTAACGGATATAAGATCAAACATATCAAGATGCTTAAAGCTTAATGTACATGTATCTGTGATTTACGAGTATATATAGTTCATGCTAGTGGGATAGAATCAACCTGACAAGCTTCAATCGAAAAATGTAACTGTGTCAAAAATTAATTAACTTTCAAATGAGGTAAACTAAGTTTCACAAGGTTCCTGTCATTAATATACACAAACAACATCATTAGCAGATAAGATGTCGCTCAATCCGATTGCCAAATGCAGAAGCAATGACTCCGAACACATGTTGAAAATTCAGGATTCTTTCATCAGTTAGTAACAGGCCATGTCAAACTTAATGGTTTCGACTTCATAAATCACTCAATTAAGCATTTCTAAAACATGCTTAGCGAATTCGCCTTTAAGGATCATCCATCACTATTCGTATAAGAGTAATTAACGTTTTACATATACGAGTACGGTACGCATTTACGCATTTTCTTTTCGTTAGCTAAGTGGATAATTTGGAGACCATACTACATTTAAGTAGTTAAATTAAAATAAAACATAATTTCATTAACTACCTTTTTCTATTATTTTTTTTTATTATTGGATTTCGTACATATACAGAACTGGGTTGTTTCATTTTTTTGCAAATATTTTAATATTACCATTGACACAAAGCATCGCTTTTGGTTCGATATTTTGCTAGAAAGTTTTTTTAATTCTTTAAATATGATACTATATATTATTATTATATGATACTATATATTTATTATATATATATATTATAAACGGGTGTCTGTGTCTGTTTGACTGACGCCGCTGGAGTAATTTAAGTATTTAGTAAGATGACGATGGCTTATACCGGACTAACAAAGAGGATAATAATTCCAAATTTTCCTTTTTGAATAGTATAAAACCAATATAATAAATAATTGATGGTAATTGAAGTCAATGCGAAAGAAGTCGCGAGTACTACTAGTGTTAATAGTGTTTAAGGAACAAACCGAATTTGTTTATAAATAGAAAACAATTTTCTCATTACGATACAAGACCTACCCGAAGGTAAAACCAATAAGAGCGCGATGGCCCTTAACGGATTTAGACCAACTTAAACTTTACCTATATTTAGTATCGTAACCTTAATGAACGGTAATAATAACTCGCCGCTGTACAAACACTGTAAAACATGAATCTATGATGTTTCAGCCATGTGGCACCAATAAAAGTTTGAGTAATTAGCGGCGATTTGTGTCCGGATACATCTAAACAAAACAACTCACCAAATCTAAACTAAGGTTTTAAGCTTGCCCATATTATGTCTACGATAATAGCTTACAATCGAACTCTACCGTCATTTCGCAAAGTCAAGTTATATTGAATACCTTTTAATATGCGTCTTAGTCGTGATTTGATTTGGTACTCATTTAAATAAAGATGATTCACCTTACTCATCTTTCGAAACCTAACGGGTACTTGAAAGTAATTACAAAAATGTTATTTAAATAGCACCTTTTTTGATATATTTTAATTATATTCTATTAAAATGATAATCTCACAGTTAAACATAAATGTTATGGCAGATATGTTCTGGGTGGATAACCCTTATTTATTGCTAGCAAGTTCAACTTCGGACAGTTTTCTGTATAAACGTTTTTGCATTCTTACTTACATACTTCACGGAGGAGAAAAACTTAACGACAGCCGCATACTCGTCTCAGTATGTACTTAATAAAGAAGTGATTTAATACTATCTCACAGGCTCGTCTCGTTTAGGAGGAAGGGATCTTAGTTTAAACCTAATACGCTGCGCCAATGTAGATTTTCTGGTCACACACCTCTAAGGAATTCTTGAGGTATATGCTGGTTTTTTCACGTTTTCCTTGAGCGTAGAGTATATTATGAAATGTAATAGAAAACAAATAGATTCTTGAATGGACTTTGAAACTACGAACCAATGACCAAGAATCTCAAGTTAGTACAATTCAAGCATTTCTGACTAAATGCCGTCAAATTTGTGCTTGAAAATGGTACACTTAGTAGAAGTTAAATTTGAGATGGAAATTAATTACATTGCAGCAAGAAAAGTAAATGCCAGTTGACTTGGCGGGGTATCTGACTGGTTCAAACATTTATGTAAGATGTACTTCGTTTTTACCCAGGTTTTTTCTTCAATGTCCCCGACATTGTTGCAGTCGAACTCATAATTATTTGTATTTATTGGTCGAACCAAAGGAATAAGATATCGTAGTATATCCATTTTTTATTTGAAATGTCCTACAGTATATATAGTAAGACGAATAATAAGACGTCTGGTCTTGTGTGATCTATGCGCGTTTTCAATATAAATATAAAATCTTTAAAATACAACTTAAGTTTCTTTTAATGTGTCTCAATATATTTTCTAGTCTCTATTGCGCAAATATATGGTTTATGAAAATATTATCATTCTTAACACCAAAAGACTGGAGTGTAAATAAGTAATCTCATTACGGATTAAATCTCCAAAAGGCACGCCAACAAAAACAGTGTAGAAATACTCGAACTGAACTGGCTGAGGCATTGTCGCTGGCGTTAATTCGGCCGGATCACGATCACGCACAATCCGCCCCGCGGTTCTGTTGAGTTATTTAATAGTATTTTTTGTGCGGTGGCGGGCGATTGCGCTCCGCCACCCTTGGGCTTCGCGCAAAAAACCCTCCGCTCAAATACTTAGATTAGTACTGCCAAATATAAAACAACTTTTAACGGACTTTTCTTCTTAGAACTATTTAAAAATATACGAAGCTACTTTAGGGAAATGTAGATATGCTGTTTGCTCTATCGGCTTTGTTGACCGATGAGCTTTAAAACCAAATCAAATGCAGATTGAATAACTAGGATACAATGTGGTGAAGGAACGCAGAAGCTCTACATGCGTCTAGGAATGTAAACATAGATGTTTCCTGTAAAGCACGGCCACGTCGAAAGTTGGGTTTAATCCTTTGATGCAATGTGTATATGTGCTTATTGAGCAATTCTATTTAATTTTAAATGCCTTTAATATTGAATGCTTGGCACAGGGCACTTCACCAACATCAAAGTACCTGTGTTACTTATGTAAGTTTAATGCGATGTTTCACAGACAACTATTGATGATAAGGATAAATAACTACATATGGATACTTATAGAAACTAAATCTAATCATTTTTAATAAGACGTGTTATTATTATTCTTCTGGTGTATTTTTTTTTTACATATTTTAGACTACATATTTCTCATCCAATACTTCAATTGTCAGCCGTAAACCTATCATAGATAAAAAAGAAAACTCTCTATTGCCATTGAGCTATACAGCGCATTGTTGATATGGATCACCAAGCCTTAAGTCGAGACGTCTTATCAACGTATCTTTAGAGATAGAATCTGTGTTGCTACTTACTCAAGGCAGTCTGACGACGGTAAAACAGCCATTCACGGTCTTACAATTTCTGTTATGTACCTCACATTTTTGCTTTAAAAAAACCAAACCATTATGTTTTTAGAAAAAAACAGTTTCTAGGACAATCCCAGAAAATCCTAGAAACCTGGCGACCTTAACTTAGAATGTTGTTTTGTGGAGAGGGGAGCGGGGCTCGTTGGGAGATCGCTATCGCACGCACCTCCTGCACGCACTATCCTAGTGCCCACTTAATCGTTATGTATGCGAAGCCCGAATTCGTTTTGCCTTTCACGAAGAAACTGAAAGTCGGTTGTTTTAATGAGCAGCTTTTAATTGGCGATATTTGATAAAAGCCCCAATTATACAAAAATAATGCAGGTAGCAATAAGGTGTCTTAGAAATACGTTTGAAATTCATATAATGAAGGATCGTTATATGAATTTCAAAGGATCGTTAAGTAGGAACTTAAAAAACCTATGATGAGAAATCAAACAAAAATGTTTAAATCGTAATTCTCGTAATAAATTTTAATAAATAATTATTTTACAAAGAAATAACAGCAGTTGACATACCAAAAGAGTTGTTATTATACTCTGTTGAAACATAATCTTGAAACCATTTAAAAAATATAGGTATGACCTGTCTTAATCCAATATGAATACGAGGAGTTTATGCGATTGGAGATACGTGGAAATGCATATATTACTATGCATCTTCTATATTTTATCTTTATGAGAAATTATAACATCCAGTAATTAAACTGTGAGGCTTATTATTATTAGAGGCACTAAGTTCTTTACAAATTCTTTCTTTTATTGACATCTAAAAAAAACGTCGAAATCTACAAAAGTTAAATAGCGTTAAGAAACTCACTTATGGAGAGAAATGTAAACAACCAATCTGGATTGGAGAGCAATTCATGGAGATTCATTCTTTTCATGGAGAAACGAAAAGGCTTCTTCTAGCAGTGGAATATTAACAAGTTGCTACCTGACTTTCCATTTTTTTTATCGTTTAACATGGTTTATTTAACTTTCCATAAACCTACATTCACACAACTAACTTAATATTAAACGCACTAAAAAAAGAGCTAAAAGCAAATTATTTCATCGTGTCTTTCATTAACGAATAACAAACAGACTTAGCCGAGCATTACGCGTAGTGCACAAAAATGCGTATTGGTTGCGTGTTCCTGGCCCAAAAAGGTAACGGGGGAAGCTCATTAAGGTAAAAAGCCGAGTGCAAACGTCGACTAATAGCGAATTAAACGAAGGGGAACCTTTACACCCACCCAGCGACTGCTGCGACTTTTACTACGCTCTTTCTAATTGCCAAATGCCGATAACACTGAAACGTTCTGAATAATTTACATAGCCATTCTAATTACCACGTCATATCGTAGAGCATTCACATACGTAACAAAATATGACCAAAACATAGATAAAAGACTACACGTGAAATATATATTTTTTTAATTTTAAATTGGAAGTTCGCTTTTAAATCGTTCATGACTTTAATATTGCTAATTTCTATTTAGTAATAATAAGTAGGTTAATTTTTAACTCGAGTTTTATGTAATCACTCTATAATTTCAAATTTTTGCTACCATTTGACAGAACTTGTCGACCATTTTTCCTTCTGCAAATGTGGGTTTTGGTAATCATGGATCATTTTTTGTAACATGCTTATGAAATAACATAGCATGTAGGTGATTTATTAAATACTTTCTTCTGGTAATATTTCTATCGAAGTGCTGGTGTTCACGTTTTTAGACATAACGATCTTTAATCAATCCATCATACCTCATTATTTTTTTATCTATTTATTATATACTTCCTCTACGAATCGTGATTTAAAGTATACAATTTTGTAACACCTGGATTCGAATGCATTATACATGTATTAAACAACGTTTATTTATCACCTACAACTAAAATCATCTACCGAGTCAATAAAAACTATTCTCAAATTAATGTGCAATAATAATTAACGCTGAATAACATTTGTATTCAGGAAGTGACACGACTATTGTGTTAATGCGCATGTTATTTTTAGCAAAACAATTTTTCATATTTAATTAAACTATACTATTAATAAAGTTCAACAGAAGTGCAATACAATTGGTTATGGGATTCTTGCTAGATTCTTATTAAAAATTAAAAAAGAACAATAAGTTTATAATTGATTACTTTAACTTTGGAACTTAGTAACTAGTCTTCAATGTGGTCCATTACGTACCTAAATATGTAATGGAATTGGAAAAATGGCCTTATTTAATGAGAAAGACACCCAAAAGCCAAGTCATCGCAAACCGCATGGTAGAGTTGCATCAAGGGACAACGGAGGGCCTGAAGGAGGGGGCGGTGGCTATCAGCATTTCGGCGCGTCCGCGTCCCCCACCCCACTCCGCGCCGAATTCGCCCTGCACCTCAACCCGCGATGCTCCCCTCCTTGCGACGTGCTAACCTTGAAAATAGTTTTTACTGGCATGAGGGTATTCACCCCGAACCCGAATTCCGAGGCTCGATGCACACTGCTACTTTTCTAGCAATGCAGCTGAATTTCTTATAGGAATCCTAGACGCATGCATTGAATCGAGTAGTGTGGTACGGCATGTGAGTTTACGCGGACAACGGCAGGCAAAGGATATTTGATTATGTTAAGTTTTTTTACTTGAGAGTCTTGTTCGCTTTATGCAGAGCTTAATAGAAAAAGTGGAACTACTTGGACATCGTGTTCGTAGGTATATTATATCTTGTAGGCACATATACCTAGTTATTCAGTATATTTTACAAACGTAACGTAAAAAGTCCGTGAATTATATCTGTTAAATAAAAATCAAATTTGACGAGTTGTTATTTTGAATTTAGTTCTTGATTGAAGATGTATAAAGGCTCATTATCATAACAGCTCCTATTTTTAAAACTATTTTACTTAGCAGGCTGCATTTATATTAATTTGAATATATATATTTTTTAATTTAAGAAAAAAGTGTCTGGTATACAGAATTAATGTGCGTATGTTAGGTAATTGTAACCTCAAAGCTGTCTCCTTAATTACTATCTTTAAAATCAGTGTTGTGTTATGAAAAAATTATATGCTAGATACGTTTGAAAAACAAAAAAATATACCATCATTTGTTTAAGTACCTATTTAACCCGTGTGATTTAGATGATGATAGTATATATTGACGCATTTGATTCATTTGCGGGGTGAATCGATCGTTGACATTGTCGTTGTGAATATGTGTAGTGCTTGTGTAGTTTCTTTTCGGTGTTCTAACTAATCATGCTAGATTAATTATAAGAACGGTTTTTTCTTCCTATACTTGGCATTACATAGATTTTCTTGACAAACGCGGGTTATAGCATATTTCTATCATTATCTTTTGTACTATGGAATACCGTAAAGTAACGCCTACTTCTATGAATTATTTAAAGACACCCACTAATGTTGTAAAACAGTTATTAGTAATTTTGTTGATACTAATAAATATACTTTTTGTGACATCATCTAACACACAATATTATTGCTAAGCAAGAACAGCACGTACAATTCCGTCCGTAGCGAAACAAATAAGAAAAAGGGAGGATCATCATTTACCTGCAAGAACCGCGTTAGGGAGAGAAAATAAAGTATGACGATCGACATACATAGGTATAAGCAAGGCAAGGGTAAAGCAGCAAAAAAGGTAAAAGGCGAAGCGCCCGCGCAGGCGACGCGCCGCGCCTACGCGAAGCCCCGCCGCGGCATTATTCCTCCACCAATGAAACTACACGCTCCTTGCGTAGGAATTTTTACAAACAGTTAAAAAATATGAACACAGATATAGAATATAATTATGATTTATAGAAGCAGGCGTTACTTTGCGGAATTCCATATTACAAGCAATACAACAGAACTAACTACTTTGCTATAATCCGCACGGGTTAAGTGAATGCATGCAAAGCCAATGTGTATGAAGCAGGCAAAATCTACGCACCTTATACATGCAGGACCAGTCACCACATGCACCCCAAGGCGCAATTCACCAGCAACAACGCACACAAAAGCAGCACACACACCCACCACCACAATCTCGACGATCGTTTCGCCCCGAAACCGAAGCATCATCAGGAGGATAGGCTCCACGACAAAAATCGTACTGCGCCGCGCTACCCATACAAGCAGTCTTAAATAGTTAACCCCCACCAATACCCTCAATTATAGTATAATATAGTATAATATATTCTTTACTATAATATAATTATAGTAAAGAATATATTATTTAAACTTAACATTACCTAAAAAGTTTTCAAAGATTTTAGTATTTGAGATTATTGTATTATATAACGAAAAACTCATTTATTACAAGCGAAATTTATTTTATTTTATGAACTTTAGAATGTAGAGATAAAAATATCGTTTAAAAACGTGCTCAAACAATTTTCTGCATAATTTCAATACATACAACATAATTTCAATTAAATCATCATCATTCTCCTGGCCTTATTCCACTGTAAGTGGGGTCGGTACAACATGTTCAGTATGTAAACATGTTAAATTATTTTCGCCTTTTACAACATCTCGGTAAGAAATGAGGGTGGTCTATTAAAATTAATTAATTGATATTATATCATTTTATTATACTCACAAATAATGGTTATTATTAGATTAAACCTATACTAAAGCCTACCTAACTTAAACTTAAAACAGCTTTCGACTGTATGATGGTGACTTTTATGGTGTAATCTAATATACTATACTGTAAATTAGTGTAATTATGCCCTCTGCTTGGAAGTTCTAGCTCAATCAACGTGATCAATCCATCTACGCTGCCCTAATGTGAAATTGATCTCATATTTGAAAATACATAAATTACTTGAAAGAAAAAGTAAAAAATAAAAATATAACTCTAACAAGGTGCAGACTCGCACTGTTTTCATCGATAATATAATCCATTCATTGATGGATTACTAAAAGTTTTGACCAAAACAACCGACATCCAACATGACTCATCGAATAATGATCAACCCCAACTGCAAATGCATTTTGATTGGTGGGCAGCTGCCCGTAGAAGCAAAAAAACTGCTTTCTAAATTACCGCTCATATCAACAACGATTCTTTATCTAGTACGAACACCTTTCTCATGATCATAATCGGAGCCATGACCATGCTTCCGTTATTAAATAAGCGCTAATCTAAGTTGCGTCTTACGAACCTAAATTATTTTTATTTTGTTCGACATATTAAGATATTTTTCTTGGTAAATTGCAATATTAGCATATCAAGTATGGTTTATGAATATCACTCACTTTTTAAGATGTTTAATTCCAAAAACATTCTGGAATAACAGAGAGTTTAATTCCGATTGATGTTTTTAAGTTGAATTATGACCGTTTCTAAAAAATTCAAAAGTAATAATAAAATTAGTTTGCTATAATCCACGATAATGTGCGGATTATAGCAAAATAATTTTATTATCACTTTTGTATTATGGATCTCCGCAAAGTAACGCCTAATTCTATAAATTATTCTAAAAAAATATTTCTTCTTCCGTCTGCGTGAACTTAGTACTTAGATAAAAAGTGTGGCACTCTGAGGCACTTTAAATAACTTCATAAGTGAATAAAGTCACAAATAAAAATGAACAAACAAACAAATACAAGGTGTATTTATTATCTATTTATAATATTAGTACAAATTTAACTTTCCAGATGATAGCTCATATTGTTTATAAGCCAGAAAAATATACATTTAAGGCATCCGTGTTTCAGCCTATAACGTGTTCTTAAGATACAGGATCGTGATATCGCTTCAAACACTCCCATACATCAAAATATAGTAGAAGGCTATAGATAATCTTTACAATCGTAGATCCCTACACAATTCGTAGTCAACTTAGCATTATTGACTTGAATTTGTTATAGCTCAAGGCAGAATTGACCTTGGTATTATATGATGTGTTTATTTAATTAATAAAAAAAGACAAAAAATTAAAGACAAAGAATTAGAAATATATATTAACAGTTATATTATTTCGGACCTCTTGTCTAAAATAAATAACTCTCACGTGATATAAACCTGGTCACTTTAAAGTCATACAGGATACTAGCAACATTTTTCTTCTAGATAAAAGCTGCGAGCGAGTCATCGAGCGGCAACGACGCAGCAAAGCAAGCTCGAGATAAGGAACTGTTTACAATGCTTGAGTCAATGTCCTCTTCTTGCGTGCGAACAGGGAAAACCTTGGAGCGCCTTAAATCGTCTTCCGTCCGTACGCTAACCTTAGTGATGATCCGACATGATGCATAATCGTATTAAGCCACGTATTCTCTAATGTGTTTATTGTAATACCATATATCGTGATCGATTAATGTACTTATTCTATTATTTTTTATTGAAATCGTTTTATATTTGTTGTAATTCTCCTTTGAAGAGTAAAGGTAAACAAGCATTTAAGAGTTTATGTACAGAAATCGGCGATACTCACCCCGGTAAAATAAGTTTTATTTTACCGGGTTAGCCCGACTAGTTTCGAGCCCATCTTATTCATGAGCTCTTTACACAATACATTTTTTACTTAAACTTACAATTTATTAGTTAAAAAACTACAATAACCTATGCAAGATTGTAATCGTTATACTATTACAAGCAATATAACAGAACTAACTACTTTGCTATAATCCGCACGGGTTAAGTGAATGCATGCAAAGCCAATGTGTATGAAGCAGGCAAAATCTACGCACCTTATACATACAGGACCAGCCACCACATGCACCCCAAGGCGCAATTCACCAGCAACAACGCACACAAAAGCAGCACACACACCCACCACCACAATCTCGACGATCGTTTCGCCCCGAAACCGAAGCATCATCAGGATTACTGTACGATTTTTGTCGTGGAGCCTATCCTCCTGATGATGCTTCGGTTTCGGGGCGAAACGATCATCGAGATTGTGGTGGTGGGTGTGTGTGCTGCTTTTGTGTGCGTTGTTGCTGGTGAATTGCGCCTTGGGGTGCATGTGGTGGCTGGTCCTGCATGTATAAGGTGCGTAGATTTTGCCTGCTTCATACACATTGGCTTTGCATGCATTCACTTAACCCGTGCGGATTATAGCAAAGTAGTTAGTTCTGTTATATTGCTTGTAATATGGAATTCCGCAAAGTAACGCCTGCTTCTATAAATCGTTATACTATTAATTATATTGGTCGAACCATAAAATTACTATACCGTTTATTTCACAAATGAAAAGAACATAAAAATATTTACAATTTGCCAGTGAGGATAATATCTATTTCTAATTTGCCTTTAACTATATCTGCTAAATATGTATCTAAACAAATTTTACCAATAGAATAGCAAAATTCGTGCACGGAATAATCGATTAGTTAATCAATATTTATTTTCTATTGAGTCAATTTATGTTTCTTACGTTTTAAAATAGAATCTTAAAAACAGTCAATATAAACATATCCCTTAAAGTAGCGTAAATTAATGTTATGTTTCTTCTAAATAAGAGCTATTCCATTGTAAATAAGAAACTATGTCCTCGTTCGCCCCTAGCCGCTGTCTCGTAAATAAATTGAGCCCTGCATTAGTGACAATTGTTCGCTATTGCTCGCATGCACCTTTCTTGCTCTAGCCACATCAATAGGAAATAACTTCATTTCCCCAATAATTTTACATTATAGTTAGTTACTTTGCTTATCTCAAACAAGGGTATTATGAAGCTAAACATCGATTCAGTATTAGCGCCTTTGCCACATCCATACTTAATATTAAAAATGCGTAAGTCTGTCAATCTGTCTATCTACTTGATAATTAAATGGAGTTACAAAAATTCGAACCAACATTTTTAGAAGTACATTAATTTATTAGTTCCCTAATAAAGTTAAAGGTAAAGGAAAAAAATTATAACAATTTATTTTTTAGCCTTATGTTAGCGACTTGTTTATGTGATATATTTTTATTTATCTTTAAATTTCGAGTTGAGGTGAGCGAAAGAAATTTTCTTATATTCAAACAAATTTGAGGTAATTAGAATTTTAAAAAACTATTCCGTTGTTTGACATTATTTGAATAATGACCTGTTGCTACTCCACATCTAAGTTAAAACCTTCTCTCTCCTTGGAGAGACTATTTAAGTGTTGACACGCTGCTCCATTTCGCTTACACATAACCCAGCAACTATAAGGATAAATAAATAATAAATAAATAAATATATGGACACTTCACACAAGGTCGCCTGTCCGCAAAGTAAGTAACTTAATACTTGTGTTATGGGCGACGGACAACCGGTAAATGTACTATAGGGATATACAAGTATTATCGATATATTTTAAGTTATGATAAATTGCAAGCTTAAAAATAGCGCATTGATGCCTGACCGGGGTCTGAACCCGATCTGAATCCTTTATAAAGAGTCTAGCTGTCTAACGGTGCGACCATCAAACATTATTTAACATATTATTACTTTATTTAACAAATTTAAACACAATCCTTCAAAACAAAAGAAAATAGACGAGAACGCAATCATAAAAAGCAAAATAAACTGATAATATCCATACATTTACCGTCCTACGTAAAAATATTAACCAAGAAAACGTGGCTAACATAAAAATGTTCGTGTTTCACTTGATAAGGTTTTCGGGCATAGTTCGCAGGTCGCAGACCACATTATCTCACGAACCAAATCAGGGGTCAACGAGTTTTTCACTAACTTTTTGCACACAGTTTTTTAATGTCGACCTGAAATACAGGGTAGGTGTTTATACCACGTATAAACTTTCTTCACCACTAAAATATGTGAATATAAACTCAATATATATAAAAAAAATGTATAAGTAAAGGCTTTTATCAATTTTTCCATAAGAATATACCTAGTGGAATTTATTTTATACTGGTTTTTCTACATACATCGTTCATATCATATATGTAGTCATCATCATCCTCCTGCCCTTATCCTACTATAAGCGAGGTCGGCACAACATGTTACAAACATGTTGTGAAATGATTTGGCTACGTATGTTACGACTGGCCGCCTGCCTGACGTCAACTTACCTTAGTCGCCTTTTAGGACACCTCGGGAGAGAGGGTGGTCTATTCTACTCAGCCGGATACCACACGGCGGCATATCATATATGTAGTATTCAGTTAAATGTAAGTAGCACTGTTTAACTTAACAGCATTGCTAGATCGATAAAGATATTCACAGAATTTTACCGGCTTATATAAATAATTTTCAATTTCTTTTCGGCTACTAACTATTGATATATACGTTTGACATAACTCAGCTAGCGATGAAACGACTTTTTCTAACTGTGCTTGATCAAATCAGGAACATAAAGAATCAGTAAAAAAATACTAAACAACAATAATATTCTTAAAGTCACAATACAAGAATTACAACGACAGAATAAATCATGCCTCATAAGGTTTGTCTCAGCTATTGTATTATTTATTATCGAACCAGGTTTTACCGCGTACATTATTGTTAGATTAAGAACATATCCTCAAGAATTGCACTATATTTAAGGAAAAAGTGTACAAAAATCCGTTCAGTAGATTTCAAGAAAATCGATCACATAAACAGCCAAAATCACAGACACATAGCTTTTGGGGAATTTGTTTTATAATATATAAAGATTATAGTTGTCACAGTGTATTAATCAAAACGAAATCAAAGACGAATTATAATTATCCTATATGTATATCCGAGTTCTATCTATCGCAGTTTCCATCATTTAATTAATATAATATATAATAATGTGACTATTTTATCATTGAATCCACTCGGATCGAAAATAATTTTTCATTAGAGTAATGAATTCAAAAGCAATATAAGTACCCTTGTTGCTACAATAATAAAAATATTACAAGACTTACTAATTTTCCTCTGTATATATTCTTTTACATGATCAACGCCGAAAGCTTATTGCAAAATTTACCTCAATCGTGACTCGACAAAGCTCTTTAGCATTACGATTTCAAATAAGCGCCTAATCTTATTCTATTTCTAAATCACCCCTACCGGGCTCACCGAACTTTGATAGCAGTGTAAAAAAGTTAGTGAAAAAAAAGGAATCGCAGATATGCGAACCATTATAGTTTTATAGAAAAAGTTTACGTTTTTTGCAGACATAACGGGCCTGTATAAATTATAGCGTATAATATATTGTTTCTTTGGTGATTTAGACAAAAGAAATGTTCCCACACTACCGTTAATTACATTATTGATGTTCTTTTGAATAAGTATTGAAGTGTTTTTCTAATTGAATATAGACTTGGTAAAATTTATGGATATGTAGTTTTAGCAAACAAATTGTGTTTTATTCGAATTTTACCATCACGAAAGTCCGATAGGTAAATTTTAGCTGCTAATAATAAGACTACATTTGTTGAAACTTGCAATTAGCAGAGACTGTAACAGCTGAAAATTCCTTCACTTCATCGCTCGTTCGCTCTATTGGAAAGAACGGTTCTAAAGTAAACTAGCCTGAAAGTGAAATAAAAAATAAAGGTAAGCTTAATAATAAAAATAATTGTATCAATTTAATATTTAGTAATTAACTGTATCAATTAATCATTCGAGTTTGCTTTCGCAATGAATTCAGAGTCTACATTATTATATACAGCCTGCATATTACTTTCACATTTTAATATTAAACACTTATATAGGTCATTTATTTATTTTTTAACAGGGTAAGTTAACAAACATGATACGAACTTTTTTCTAACGGGCAAAAAATTTATATCTAAGAAAAAACCGAAATATATTTTTCACGTTTGCATAAATAGCGTCCCAATGAAGTCGCGGGTCTCCCACCATCACACAAAGAATGCACAAGTCACAGCAGCACCTGTGTCCTTAGCCATGTTACTATTCTCTTGTATAATATGCAATATCAGGCTTAGTGGAACATCGATGCAGCTTTATTTTTAATATAATGGACAAATTATATTATTCAATGGTAGACCAGAACAAAAATAGTAACTTACGATGATATCCCTGGTTATCCAACTCTTTGGGAGAGCAATAAATCCAAATATATATCTTTCGAATAGGTATTATTTTAATGAAATGAGCAACTGGATCCTGAAGTTTGCACTACTCCGAGCTCCTCACTGTTCACCTAAGCGGATTCAAAGATGTTACAAAATCCATCAAAAACTTGCAAAGTGGATTTGTCTAACTTTGTGTATTTTGATTGAAATTGCAAAAACACTAAAATACAATTGCAAAAACGTACCAAGTATTCTATAAAGAAGCGTAAAAGGATGATTTTAATTTTATTAAGTTATATTCCGAAATGTATAAATAAGAGGCATATCAGCTATATAAAACTCCATTACAATAGAATTACAATTCAATAGAACCCTACGCGAAACTGTAACTTAAACCGAGTTGCAACTTTGTGTATATAAGCGAATAAACTTTATTAGGCAAGTGGGATAAAGGTTTGACACAAAAAATCCATATGGCGATAGGTCGCAGTGTGTCGCTACGATAACAAAAACTATGGTGGACCCCTCTCATTTGTGTTTTTTTATCATTTGATAGAAATGCGACGGCAGGTAGACGAGTCCTCTTGCAAACTTCGTATATTTAACATCTATTTTTTGCTTTCTTTTTACTGAATTAACATTTATCCATCTTAATTTTTTTTACAAAGTTATTCAGATAATAAAGCATTAATAAATACTCTACCAATATGAACCTGCTTAATTTCCTGTTTCAATACCAGTATTGTCCAACAAACCTAATCCCAAGATTGTTAGGAATACAGTAGTGTAATATTAGTAGGTAGTATTCCGAGAATAAGATTATTTTTTAAGCTACGGTTAATACGTAATATAATAGTAACATTTAAAGAAAACGATTGGTAAATAGTAAAAGTAATCATATCTTATCTGATGTGGCGCCGTATTGGTGTATTTCATTCCCAATATGTCGTTTGTGAAGGTAGAACTTGTTATACAAGGCTCACTAGGAGTAGCTGCTCATAGCGGCTACTGGTGATAAAGGTGCAGACGTAATGCGTTCAATATTCCTTTACCCTCGTCAGGATGCAGAACAGCATTAAGATTTAGGTAGTAACAGAAAGTTTAATTGAATTACGAACCCTACTCCCCGTTCCGTGAATTGCAGTACCCATGCAGGGATTTCTCATGCAAAAAAAACTCAAATCCTAAATCGTTTAATGAACTGCAGAAGAAATTATTAAGAATCTTGTAGTAAGTACAAGGTTTCAAAAACAGAATAAACCTTCTTTCTTAAGCACTATAACAAAACTACTTCGCTATAATCTGCACGGGTTAAGCGAATGCATGCAAAGCTAATGTGTATGAAGCAGGCAAAATCTACGAATCTTATACATGCAGGACAAGCCACCACACGCACCCCAAGGCTCCTCCACCAGCAACAAAGCACACAAGCAGCACACACACCCACCACCACAACAATCTCGACGATCGTTTCGCTCCGAAACCGAAGCATCATCAGGAGGATAGGCTCCACGACAAAATCGTAATGCTTCTTTCTTAATACAAGTTACGTGAATACATTTTTCGTTTAAAAATCTCGTAACGACTAAATCAATTAATTTCTACTAAAAGAACTAATGGTCTCCGTATAGTACAATATTTATTATGAAATATCTTAATAATTCGATATATCATAAATAAACTTTGATGTTCATCGAGAATATCAAAGTTTTTCAATACGTTCTGAATAACCATAGGACTAAAAGCAGTCTTAGACAGACTTGTACCAGCCTCTTGGTTATCACGTTCAAAAACTGCAACCGCTTATCTAAGCGTCCTTACCGCGTGAATTTATAGCAACATCTTACTTTAAAGTACCCTCAAAAATGTAATATGTGTTTTTTCCTCGGTCCCGAAAAATACAAGATTTTATGGTACCCCAGAGTACAAGCTGTAATTGTGTCAAATATCATCAATATTCGTCAAGCAGATTGACCTTCAAAGCATAACATATAGAAAAAAGATATAACAATCATAGTAATACAATAATCATATATTACAATAAAGTAAGAGAGTCATAGGCGAGTCATAGACTGCTGAACAACAAAAAATAATAACAAGGAAAGGGTTTATCTTACTCTAATCCCAAAAAAAAACGAGAGAGAGAACACGTCTTGTTTGCTCTCTTTATTGTGGATGGATTGATTTTAGGCTGGTTCCTCTACTCTATGGTTACAATTCGCATGTAACTTAAAATTGACAATGTCATCGTGACAATCTAATTTGAAACAAGTGAAGCAGCTGATTAGAGACTGCTTTGAAAACATTCTTAATATTATTGTTAAGAGTTAGCCGGTATTAATAATCACCATCCCTGTGCTATATGCGTCAAATTCGATTACGGAATTACACATTTTTATACGATGGAATATACCAATAAGGTATTATAAAATAAATTTCCTTAATTTACTTATATGAAAACTTTACTTTTGGTAATGATATATTTGTGCATCTTTTTCAGAATTTTCCTCTTTTAAAAAATGACCGTTTATTAAAGGCAGCATTAGGCAAAGATGTCGATAAGGTACCTGTGTGGGTTATGCGCCAAGCTGGAAGATACTTGCCCGAATTTCAAGCAGTACGAGCAGAACATGATTTTTTCACTGTGTGTCGTACAGCTGAACTTGCTTGTGAAGTCACTCTACAGCCTTTAAGACGTTATAAACATTTAGATGCGTCCATAATCTTTAGTGATATTCTTGTCATACCACAAGCGTTGGGAATGACTGTAGAAATGCATCCAGGAGTAGTAAGTTGTTTTAAATTTATTCTACTCATATATATTACAAATTTTTAATTCCAATATTGCAAGATAATAATAGTAGCCGATTATAGCAGCTATAACACAAACTAACATGGTTATGATTATTTCCTATTCAGCCCATTCACTTTGTTTGTTCTAATTTTTTTTGTAGGGTCCTGTATTTCCCAAACCCCTTCAAGATATATCTGAAATTGATGAACTTAAAGAAGATGGTGCAGTATCTCGACTGAAGTATGTAGGTGATGCTATTACATTGACAAGGCATAAAATAGATGGAAAAGTTCCATTGATAGGTTTTACAGGGGCACCAGTAAGTTTCTATTTATATATTTTACGCTTATTTGGTGATAATCTATATATAGTATCTTAAACATCAGATACCTTAAACAATACTGTTGCATGGCGAATTAAATGATGAGTAAAAGATTCAATGTATTGAAAATTATTATTACATTACACCAATTATATCATGAGATGTAAGAACATACTTTATACAAGATACATAGTTTTATAAGGATGGTAGTTTAATCTATTAATAATAATTACTGCTTCAACTTTTTCAATAGATAATGATTGTTGAGTGATTTAGTTGTAACTAGAATTTCTCTAAGCAAAGAAAACCATTTTTTGGTATATATATAAAGGAATATTGTTTAATTTTTTCTGAAACCAAAATCAGGTTTATACTAAGAAATACTTGAAGAGTAGTTGTAAGTATTAGAACATTGTTCTATTCAAATTTAACTTTCTGGTGTGTTTATTATTTTGAATTTTCATGACATAATTTTTAATGATTAACCTACTTTAAACGTTATAAATTAAGAAGTGTTTGACTTCATGTGTACAGCTATATCAATTTCAATATCACAGACACTGAATATTTATTAAATGCCTGTTACAATTTTTTTTATGTAAAATTTACAGTTTACCTTAATGGGGTATATGATTGAAGGTGGAGGAAGCAAGACAATGTCTAAAACAAAAGAATGGCTTGACAAATACACAAAAGAGGTTCACAGTCTTCTCAAGTTGTTGACTAGAGTCATCATTGATTATTTGTTAATGCAGGTACATTTGTTACCATTTTAATGTCTTTAATTATTGTTCATAATAGAAAATAATTTTTGCTATTTATAATATTGTAGTTGACAGTATATTTATTAAAACTGATTATGTGATATAACAAATAGTTATACAATACAATACAATACAATACAATATACTTTATTGCACCACATAAAAATTTAACAAAAAGTAAATAAATAACAAAACAGCTTAAACTAAGTGCTACAATAAGGCGGCCTTATCGCTTATTAGCGATTTCTTCCAGGCAACCTTTGGGCTAGAGAATCTATTAATACCGGGAAAAACAGGTAGGTGGTGCTTTTTATAAAATGAGTATATATACACAAAATAATACATAAATAATATATAATATATATATAGTACCTATATATAATATATAAATATATATAATAAAATAATATAAATATATATAATAAATAATATAGATACAATCCAAATATACATACATATATAATACATAAAATGGTAGATCTAACCAGATAGTGAGAGGAAATAATTTTTCAGTTTATATTTAAAACTATTTATCGATTTAGCTTCCCTTACTGATATCGGCAGGGTGTTCCATAATTTAACCGCTTTCACATTAAACGAACTTCCGAAAAACGACGACTTATGTGAGGGCATCTCAAGGTTCAATCGTCGTGAGGATCTTATTAAATTATTACGACACCTTACGAAATGAAATTTCATTTTCAAGTAAGGGGGTGTCGTTGGGTGGAATAACACACAGTACAGAAGAGAAAGTATTTGCAAGTCCCGGCGAAAACGGATGGGTAACCACTTGAGCTTAGCACGAAATTCAGAAACATGGTCATATTTACGTAATCCAAATATGAACCGAATAGCAAGATTTTGTAAACGCTCAAGTTTATTTAATTGGTCCTCGGTCAGATCAGGATAGCTTGCGCTGGCATAGTCTACAATTGATAACAGCAGAGATTGTGCTAACATAATTTTGGTAGGAATAGGAAGAAAAGCACCTAACCGCCTAAGAGAACCTAATGCCCCAAACGTCTTCTTACTGACTTCTTTCATCTGTTGCGACCATGATAAAGTTGTGTCAAGGTGTACTCCAAGACATTTAACCGTAGAGCAGTAGGGAATTATCACGCCATCAAATTTAATCGGAGGTATATTAAGCCAGTCTATCCTCGAAACCAACCTTGAGCTACCAATAATAATTGCTTGTGACTTATCGGGATTAACTTTTAGCCCAAAGGACCTACTCCAATTGTGGACACCAATAAGATCATTATTACTGGCAGTAACAGCTGTAGACAGATTTTCAAGAGTAGACTGGTTATAAATTTGGAAATCATCTGCATACATGTGGTAGAGAGAAGAAAGTCTATGAGTTATCGAGTTGATGAAGAGTGAAAACAGGAGAGGCGACAGCACACCGCCTTGAGGTACACCCGCACTTACGTCGCACCATGACGAGTATTTGTCATCAATGCGAATCCGCTGCTGGCGACCTCGAAGGTAGCTTTGAAACCAGTCAACTACAGAAGGAGAGATGTTAATAGAACGTAACAAGCTCAGTAGTATGTCAAAATTCACGGAATTAAACGCATTACTAAAATCTAGCAATGTCAACACTGTAAGTTGCCTGTTGTCCATTGCCCAGCGAATGTCATCGGTAACTTTAACTAGCGCTGTAGCCGTGCTATGACCACAACGGAAGCCAGACTGTAATGGATTAAGGATATCGTAAGTGTTAAGGAATATAAAAAGCTGATGATGAACCAACTTTTCAAGGACTTTGGATAGAAATGGCAGAATGGATATTGGGCGGAAATCATTTAAGTTGTTGGCAGTAGGTTTTTTAGGGATTGGAATAACTTGGGCTCGTTTCCATGTCTCAGGAAATTTGCCAGAAGAAATGGACTCATTTAGGATACATGTTAGGATGGGACATATAATATCAAGGATAGGTATGATCATATTGCGGCTAACGCTGTCAGAGCCAATAGCATTCGATGATATAGACAACACGCTCTTCTTAACATCACACTCTGTAAATTGACTAAAAATGAACGGTGGATAATTTGGAGTTGCCAATGATGAAAGAAAATTAATAGTTCGCTTTTTTTCGACGTCTTCAATAACGTCAGAAGTAGTAAAATGTTTGTTTAAGAGCTCCATATCGATATTAATGCAAGGAGGTGAGTTACGAGATGAGTTACCAACTCCAAGTGACCGAAGAAATTTCCATACTTTTGCTGGGTCGCCGTTCTCGACAGATTTGTGAATATGTCGCCGTTGTGCATCTCTGCACGATGTATTACAGTGATTCCTTAATTTATTATATTTTAAACGATTAGACTCAGAGTTGTCCATTTTAAATTTATGTTTTGCTTTATTTTTCTTTTTGATAAGAGCTTTCAGATCGTCGGTTAACCACGGCGCTGGTAGATGCCGCATTCTAATAAGTTTGATTGGAGCGTGGATGTCATATAGTTGGGTTATGAGAGAATTGAACGTCTCAACTTTTGCATCAATTGAGCTTGCATTGGTTACTGCAGTCCAATCAACCCCCCTAGCATCTTCGCGAAGGCGATTTACATCCATTCCTCCAAAATTACGTTGCAGAAACGTTCTTGATTTCAGTTTAGGAGGACGAATTTTGTAAGAGAGGTAAATGAGGTCATGGTAAGAGAAAGCATCTGCCGTGCACTGACCATGCTTTGATACAAAATCAGGAGAGGAAACCATTATAAGGTCAAGAAGCGACGGGACACTGTTAGGGTAAAAGTGAGTTGCAGACAGGGGCAGAACATGTAAATTACAAGCATCAGCTAATGACAATAGTTTATTGCACCGGCTATCACCTTTAAGCAAGCAAGTGTTAAAATCTCCCATTATAATTGAGTGGTTATAAAGAGGGATTAAACTTTCTAACAGACTTTCAAAAGAGGAAAAATAGTTAATAAGAAGAGAAGGAGAATAGAACACACCCAGCAAGATTTTAGTGTGACACAGGGTTACTTCTATTAACAAATGCTCAAGTGCGTCAGTTGGTGATGGCTGTGAAGACGAGCGTATAATGGAGAAAGGAATATACGACCTAAGGTAGATCGCCACACCGCCACCCCCCCTACCGACACGATCGTTGCGAATAAGGTGAAAACCGGGCAATGAGTAGGATGTGGACGGCAAACAAGGCTTGAGCCACGATTCAGACACTAAAATAGCGTGGATATTTCGAGATTCAAATGATGCAAGCATATCAGGATAATGGGCCGGGATACTTTGAGCATTAATATGGATGACATTGAAATTTTTCACACAGTCTGAGAAATAAGAGATAAGGGTATCATTAAGCGGAAGGAAAGTTGTACTGTGGTCACTTATTGTAGAGGATGACTCATGACTTGATGACAGATACAGCAAGGTTTCACTATCAATACTACCATTAATAGACATTAAAATACACTATAATAAACAATAAATAACAAATATAATTTAAAACTAAAAAAAAATAAAAAATAAATAGGTATGAATGGTCTCTAACCCGCCAGCAGTGGAGAAATCAGCTTTAAAAAAAAAAATGTACAATCAACATCAGAAACTATTACAACACAGCACAGATTCATACTGTTTACACAATAAGATATTTTTTTTCATAAATAAATCTGTGTCCATCGGAACCAAAAAAAAAAAATATAATAATGATAAAAATTGTGAGACTAGTATGTGACATAAATAATAGATTATAAACTATATAAATTTAAGTAATATGAAACTGACTCAAAAGTAGATTCTGGCTAGAAAGAATAATTACCGATGACACTTAGCTCAAAAGGCTAGTACCCACAGAGATTAGAACATAGACAAATAAAAAGTGTAATTGTCACTTGTCAATTTTACAGAATATTGATAGTAGACTTCAAGTTTTTTTATTTTAAATTGAGTTAAGCAATATTGTAGGTACTATGTAATTAGTCAATAGGGATCAATGGTAAAAACTAAAGCAAATAAAGTAATATATAGAACAGTAAAAGACAAGCATAAGCAAATAGAATTAACACCAAACCGGGCGTGAATCTCATTGTCTACTTATTTACTTTTTGAAAGCCGCTCGTTTTGGTCTTTGATGGGAGTCTTTAGTAGACTTAGGAGCCTTCGAAGGCCCCGAGACGACAGGCATAGCGGCAGTTATGGCGATGTCGGCTTTAGGCGTAGAAATGGCTTTCAACTCTGTCAATGTTGTTATACGGTGCCGCGTACCATCAGAGCCCATCACAATGATAACACCATCTCTAGACCAGCACTTCGTCACACCATAGCATTCACGGGCTGCAAGGAATGTTTCATGACGTCGTTTTGTCAGGAACTCAGAAATAGTGAAACCAGTTCCTTTCAGAGATGTCTTAGAAAACCAGACTTTATCCCTCATTGAAACATCCTTGAACTTCACAAGAATGGCACGAGGCTTTTCAGTGCCCGGACGACCCATACGATGAGAACGACTAATACTATTAGTTGTTATTTCTTGAGTTTTGATGTGGTCCGATAAAATCTTGGCTACACTCACACTGGTATCTTCTTTCCTGTCTTCGGGTACTCCATGGATTAATATTATCTTCCTACGTGTCCGCATCTCCATTTCATCCTGCTGCCTTGACAAAAGCTCAACTTGGAGTTGAAGATTCTCAAGTGCAGTCAGTACAAATGAACGGAAAGAGCTAAATTGAGCATTTATATTAGACATGGGGCTAGCTGCAGGGATGGCTGATCTCAATTCATTGTGAAAATCCATCATTTTATTATTGAAGTGCTCTGTCAACTCATTCAATGTGCTTTTAATAGACTCCATTTTGAAAATATTTAAGTGTTGAATTCAGTGAGTTACCTTAGTTATTGATGTGTACAAATTCTTGAGGAGTCAGCTGACAAGTATAGAACAATCACAGGTACATTTATTGTTTAATTAACAAAGTTAAATAATTTATTTTAATTTAAATGTTCACAGTGACAATTTTATAACCTATCAGTTACACTCCTACCCACTCCTACCAACATGTATGTATCTAATAGTAGTTGTATATCTTTTATCAAATATAGCACACAGAAACGAAATAAAAACATGTACTTAATACACCTGCATCAAATTACACCTTGACATTGCCATAGTACATTCAGGGCATCCAATGCACTTTACTAACAAAATCACAACTTTAAAAACTATGAAATTGAATATATTCTATTCCTTTAGGTAGAGTGTGGAGCTCAATTGTTGCAGGTTTTTGAATCAAGTGCAGATCACCTCACAAGAGAACAATTTATTGAATTTTCAGTGCCATATTTAAAAGACATCAGAAAAGGAGTTAATGAAAAATTACAATTAAAAAGTTTAGACCAAGTGCCTATGGTAGGTTTTAACATAACTATGTTATGTCATGTAAATATAAAATTACTATCACAAATCTGAATATTTCATTTGAATTATTTTGGATAAATATTTTGCTTTTAATAAATTCTTTGGTCATTGGTATACAAAGTTTTGTCCTTCACAAATGAGACCAAAATTTGGTTATTAAAATGTGTCATTAAAAGTGTAATTCTCTTATAATTATATATGTATTTTCTAATTTACTTTTCCACAGACAGTATTTGCTAAAGGAGGTGGGCATTCATTAGACATACAAGCACAGATGGGCTATGACGTCATTGGACTGGATTGGACTGTAGATCCCATTGAAGCCAGAAAAATTGTTGGAGATAATATTACATTACAAGGCAATCTGGATCCACAAGATTTATATAAAACACCTGTTAGTTGAAATATTTGACTTATAGTAAAAGTTACAAAAGTTAACATGTATTGTACAGGATAATAGTAAAAATGACAAAAAGGGCAAAATTTTGTCAGTTAAAATTATTGCAAGATGAAACTAGCCAATTAGCATCGTTAGGAAACCTAAGAGTTTTTGTATTTATTTTTTATTTTTGCAAAACTGTCATATAAATCTTGTTAGAAGCTAGATAAGTCACACAATCTAAGCTATATCACGATGAATTTAAGATTCAAAACCGATAAAACAATTAATATGAATATTTATTAGCTTTATTTTTATTATAATATTTTTATTACTATATTCACTAAAATTTCATGTTCTTAGGAGGAAATCAAGAAACTCACTACAGAAATGGTACAAAAATTTGGCAAGCATAGATATATCGCGAACTTGGGGCACGGAATAACCCCTCAAACTCCACTTGAAAGTATGACCGTATTTACAGAAACAGTACATGAAGCAATTTAAATTACAGGTGCATGGGATAATTATGTTTCAGTTATAAGTTCGGTTGAGGATGAAATAAACGTTTTATAATACTTAAACTGTTTATTAAATTATTAACTTCTAAGTGTGCAGTTATAGTAAAATTGATTGTTCACATTGTGTATGTTGTTTTTGAATTTTGACTTGTAGCTGGCATATCTTCATCGTGACTACCTGCTGATTTCTTAACATACTAAAACAAAAACAAAAAATATTAATATATTTTCTAAAAACAGGATCATTTATTATTCTATGTAGCCTGGTTTTGTAGGCTTCAATTGTACCAAAATTAATTAATATTGCTTAAGGACTAATTGTGAAAACGTCACAGACCCCGACTTTCGCATTTATAATATTAAAAACTATCTATGCCTGTTGCTTTTTCCCGCGTGGAAATCTGTATTTAATTAAAATTTAGAACATAAAAGTAGTTATTGTTATTATTGACAGGCCCGTTGGCGCAGTAGGAAGTGACCCTGTCTTCAGCTCCACGGGTCACGGGTTTGATTCCCGCCGAGGGCCAATATTTTCTAAAAAAAAATTGTTGGTTCTTCGAGCCTGGGTGTATATTCGTATTTAAGTATGTATTTAAAATTATATGTGTAGTATATTTATTGTGATTTGATTGTGTGTGCAACTGTCCCATAAATTATTATTATCATATATTTATTGTGAGTTAACCATAATAGATAGAGACATGCTGTCGCGTTTTTTCTAGTATTTTTGTAGATCTACGATTCTCTTCAATATTACTTGAATGTATCTCTGTTGGTTTATGCGGCGCACGTGACTAAAGTTCCCACCATACGAGTTTTTTTTTACAATTGCGCGATCTCTTCAACAAAATTTATATAAAATCGGAATGTACTATTAAGACGAACATTCCGGAAGAATTGCACTATCTTTTGCAAAAACCGTACAAAAACCCGTTCAGTAGATTTTAAGAAAATCGATCACATACAGATAGACAGACTTTCGCTCTAATAATATTAAGTATGGATTAATACTAACCTGTGGGTTTACTTGTATTTGTTCGTCCATTTCCTGAATATATTGATGCAGTTTGGTACAAGCAGCCATCTGCTGTTCCAGTACACACAAAGTTTCGGGCGAGGCGTATTTTTCTGGACTATCAAGGAACACTACCATCCCATCTTTTTGGTTAATCATTGCATAAATTTCACCCTCTTCGATCTAATATAAAAAAAAATATGTATAAAAATTCTTCTATCATCATATTATTTATTTCTAAATTATTTGTTTAGTGTCTACAATATTACATTATTACACGTTGATCTGGAAGCCAACATGCTGTCTTTTTCGTTTCCGAAAGGACTAGATTGTAATATGTGTAAAGATAAGCCGCATTTTTGTTTAGAATGTTTCAATTTTTTTTTTTAATTATATTCGACCAAATTCGACGCACATTGTAATCATATATTTTTAATTTTAATGCTCTCAGTTCCATAGACTAACGCCAGAAAAACGAAAACCTAGTGCCCGTCCTAAGAGACATGCCCCATGATCAACGTGTTAACATATAAAAATGAATGTTTTTCGGTATGTACAGATGTGTATAGACTTTGAAATGGCTGGACCAATTTTTATGTCACTTTTTGAGAATCTTTGATAGAGTGTTAGATAATCGGATGATCCTGTAAAATTTGTTGGCGATCGAAGCTTTTTTTAAACTGTTGAGTTCTGTTACGAGGGGAAGTCGAAAACAGACCGAGCCAAAACAACGCGTGGCCGGATAGCCAGTGCATAAATAAAACTTATGAATGTCACTTGCATCACGAAGTTAATGGTCGCTGCCACTAACACCACAGTAGGCTATCTGTATAGATATATAGATGTAGGGGCTGTATAGATCATATCCATACCGACTCTATATTATATATCGACTGGCCCGTTGGCGCAGTGGGTAGTAATCCTGCCTTCAGTTCCGCAGGTCGCGGGTTCGATTCCCACCGAGGGCCAACATTTTCTATAAACAATTTGATAGTTCTTCGAGCCTGTGGTGTGTGAGTGGTCCGTCACCCATAACACAAGTATTAAGTTACTTTGGGGACGTACGACCGTGTTTGTAAGTGTTCCATATATTTTCATTTTCAGGGCTGCCATAAATAGATTTACGTTTAATATACTTTTAAGAGTTATTTATACATTCATAAGTTTGTATGTTCTTATCGAATTTTACTGCAATAGTCACCATATAAATTAGGCACTCCCAATGTCTTCTTCTTCTTCTTTCTCCTACCCTTATCCCACTCTAAGTGGGGTCGGTACAACATGTTTTCCTCTTCCATTCTCTTCTATCATTCGTCAACTCTGGCGCTACTCCTTTTATATGCATGTCATACTTCACACATTCCAACCATCTCTTTTTAGGCCTCCCTCTAGTCACATATCCATCCACATTCATATCCAACACTCGTTTAGTCACATGATTTTCATCTCTCCTCATTACATGTCCATACCATCCCAATCTTGCACCTCTCATCTTTTCTACAACGGGCGCAACTTTCATACTTCCCCTTATATAATCATTTCGTATTTTATCCAATCTTGTCACACCACACATCCACCTTAATAGTCTCATCTCATTTGCATGCACTCTTCTTTCATCCATCTTTTTCATTGCCCAACTTTTTGATCCATACATTACGACAGGTCTTATGACCGATTTATAAATTTTCCCTTTAAGTTTAAGGGGCATTCGGGGGTCACATACTGTCCCTGAGACCTGTCGCCACTTCATCCATCCTGCATTCATTCTATTCCTCACATCGCGATCAATTTCACCGTTTTCCTGTAGAAGCGAGCCAAGGTACCGGAAGTCGGAGCAGACTGGCAAAACAACACCATTTAAGGTTATTGGAGAAAAATTGGAGGTACCACTGAAATTACACTGCATGTGTTCAGTTTTGGTCAGGTTGATCTTTAAACCAAACCTCTCCAATTTTTCTTGCCATTTCACAAATCTGCTCTGAACCTCAGCTGCATTTTCACCGACAATCACGATATCGTCGGCAAATCGCATACACCAAGGAGCTTCCTCTTGAATATCAGCAGTAAGTGCATCCATCACTAAGAGGAATAAAAAGGGACTTAAAGTCGATGCCTGGTGTAGGCCTACGGACACATCGAAATTGTCAGTTACTCCGGCTTCAGACCGGACATGAGTACTAGCTCTGGCATACATGGAATATACAATACGTACATACTTCCCAGGCAGGCTCTTTTCTTTCAAAATCCACCACAGAACTTCACCGGGAACACGATCGTACGCTTTCTCTAAGTCGATAAAAACCATGTGCAGGTCCTTACGCGCATGTCGATATTTTTCACATAGTTGGCGTAAGGCGAAAATAGCGTCCGTCGTGCTCCGCCCTGGCATAAAACCAAACTGGTTCTGGGTTATCGTACACTCTTCTCTCATTCTTCGCTCTATTACTTTTTCCCAAATTTTCATACTATGTGACATGAGCTTTATCCCTCGATAGTTGTTACATTCTTGCACATCCCCCTTATTCTTGAAAATAGGTACCAGCGTACTGGTTGACCACTCTTCTGGGGTTGCTTCTTCGTGTAACAACTTGTTAAAGAATAAAGTCAGTCACTCACAATGTCTATTATGATTAAATATATAAAGCACATAAGTCGACTTATCAACTTATTCAAATACATTACTTACCATATTTAGTATGTATGTTTCGGCCTGCGCCGGTCCCGATAACTGCACGCGCGAAGCCACATCACTCAATGAAAGCGTGAGAAATGTTTTTGTCAGTCTCTGAATATTCTTTTTATACATTGAATTTATTACCTGCAACAAAATAATGATATACAGTAGAACATCGAGAAGTTAAAATCCAGGGGAAGCACAAAATTAAGTCGGGTTGTTAACTTAACAAGGGTTTGTGTTAGAGTGAATAATTTTCTTTTGTTTTAAAGTTTGCAGATTCTATATCGATTCGTTTTTTAATGATAAGTACCTAAATATTTCTCTATATTTGTATATATGTGTGGTTATGATGTATATATTGTAAGCTTTGTGATCATCATCATCCTGCCCTTATCCCACTCTAAATGGGGTCAGCGCAACAAGTTACAAACATGTTGTCACAGGATTTTGGCTACATATTTTACGAACGGCCGCCTGCTTGACGTCAACTTACCTTAGTCGTATTTTACGACCCCTAAGAAAGAGGCTGGTCTATTCGACTCCACCGGATACCACACGGTGGGTCAACTTACCTAAGACGCCTTTTACGACACCTCGGTAAGAAATGAGGGTGGTCTATTCTACCCAGCCGGATACCACACAGCAGGTCGACTTACCTTTGTCGCCTTTTACAAAATCTCGGTAAGAAATGATGTTGGTCTATTCTACCCAGCCGGATACCACACAGCAGATCGACTTACTTTAGTCGCCTTTTACGACACCTCGGTAAGAAATGAGGGTGGTCTATTCTACTCAGCCGGATACCACACAGCAGGTCGACTTACCTTTGTCGCCTTTTACGACACCTCGTTAAGATATGAGGGTGGTCTATTCTACTCAGCCGGATACCACACAGCAGGTCGACTTACCTTAGTCGCCTTTTACGACACCTCGGTAAGATATGAGGGTGGTCTATTCTACTCAGCCGGATACCACACAGCAGGTCGACTTACCTTTGTCGCCTTTTACGACACCTCGGTAAGAAATGAGGTTGGTCTATTCTACCCAGCCGGATACCACACAGCAGATCGACTTACTTTAGTCGCCTTTTACGACACCTCGGTAAGAAATGAGGGTGGTCTATTCTACTCGCCGGATACCACACTGATCATTATTAATGTTAAGGCCGCCTCTGCACAAGTTTTTGTTTAAATATAAGTTTCTATATACTGTAGTCTGTTTTATGTGCAATAAAGTTTTTTTTATATACCTAGCTTCATAAATGTTACAATACAAAAATGACATTTTAACCACCGCCGCAAGTATTATTTTGAAGGGTCCAAGAAGCAAAAGGTTAATATGTGCAAGTTATTTAAGTTAAAGATGTTGAGTATTTTAAGTTATAGAGGTTTTGGAGTCTGAGGGGAAGTGATCAAATTATTTGTTGAAGTTACAGAGATTACTAACTTATCGAGGTTCTACTAAACAAAAAATTGAAATTTTATATATTATTTCTTTACAAATGTCTTTACATACCTACACATTAATAAAAAAAAATCTGCCGTCTGTCTGTCTCTTTGTTAAAAATTTGAAACTACTGAATATATCTTCATGCCGATTGTCCAACAGGCATAGTTATTCATGAGTGAGGTTGTTATATATGTGTATCACAATATTCATTGGATAATTGTTGAAAATGTCGGAAAAAGTCTAGCCACTTGAATTATATAGAAAACTCTGCCTTAAACCCTTTAAGATATAACGAAACAATGTATAGAGGTATCATTTCACTTGTGATTAAAATTTAACCGCGGAATATAGAAAAATGATACATTATTTTTTTAAATTATAGAACTCACACAAATTAACACCCATTTCTATAAATAACTTCGACAAGTATTATCCAAATAGAAGTTAAATTAACCTAAAATGGCTTAATATTATGATCCTTTAAACCATATAATTTAAATTAACAAAGGGGACTTATTGTAACAAATTACTTATTTAAATCTGTGCTGTGATAGCCCAGCGGTGAGACCGTGCGACTCTTTCGAGGAGAACACGAGTTCAAACCCGGGCAGGCACCAATGAGTTTTTCTATTAAAACTCATGTGTCTAATTGATAATTGCAATTTATCACACGCTTTTCGGTGAAGGAAAACATCGAAACCTGCATATCTCTAGAGGATTCTGGAGGTATGTGTATCCAATCTCTTAGGTAGGTCTTAGCTCCAACCATCCTCTCCAAAAAGGGAGAGAGGAGGCCTATTCCCAGCAGTGGGATTGTAACAGGCCGTTACTTTACTTATTTAAATAATTTATTCAGACTCACCTGATTAACCAATCCTATATTCTTGTCTCTCACAAATGTTTCCCTGTGTTTTATAGCGGCATGTTGAGAAGTACCGAGCTCATGGTAAGCAACAGATAAAGGTTTGAGAAACCGACAGACCACTTGCGACGTATATTTAGGCATTGGTTGGATCTAAAAAAGATCTTTTTTTGTACATAAGAATATACATAATTATAAAAAGATTGGCGATGTATATAATAGACAAAGTAGGGACCGACATAAGCTTGCGGTTCTTGCTTTGCGCCTTGCAAAAGTACATACATAGGTCGTTTGTGGGTTTGGGTATAAGATTCTATAACAAAATTCCGCAATCTACTTTAACTTTGCCGTTACAGCAGTTTTAAAAACACTATTAAAAAAAGACTACAGAAAGCATACTATATTATTGAGGATTATTTAGACGATAAGAATGCGTGCCAAGTTTCTTGCTGGTTCTTCTCGGTAGGAACAGCTTTCCGAACCAGCAGATGTTGACGACTCAAAAGCACTTGTATACAAGTTTACTTGAATAAATAATATCTTGAATTTTAATTTTGAAAAAGTAACTAGATATATTTTTTTTATTTTTTTATTTATAACAAATATATACAAGTTATATCTATCTTAAATTACTTACAAGCTAGTACTATACAAATCATGCCCACGTGGAATGGTCCCAAGAATGCTGGCAGCGTTTCCGCGTTGAATCGTTAAGCTGATTCTTTGTGCGAAAAAGGAGCCAGCCCTCTTGTCACCCGAAGAGGCGATCAACCGAGGTGTTAAATCGGATAAAAATTAGATATATAATTCAGTTATTCATCATCATTACTAATGTATTATCAAAACGTATTTAAGTTTCAATTTAAATAAAGTTAATTACCTTTCCATGAAGAATAAGTGATACTAAAATGTACTTTTTATAAGATTCCAACATTATATGAGAAACAACCATGGCCGGTACAGTGACTGCAACTTCAAAGAAATACAGAGCTCGGTCGTAATTCTTCATGGCTGTATATATCATCCCTCCATAATAATAATACAGGAGAAAATGTTTTGAGTCATTTGCACCACCAAGCTGAAAGTAATTGACTATTACAAATCAGAAATACTTTTGTATTACATATAAGTCAAGTTAAAAAAAAGCTTTAAAAAAATTTTTGTGTCCCTAATGATACATTTGAGGAGTTCTTCATCTTGAGCTCATCCTGGCAGCAGCATCAGGTCATGCTTATCAGAAAGATACATTTTCGTCAGGACTGGACCAGTATGCAATATTTCAGCCCAATCGGACACCAGGGAGTGGGTCGAATTTAACTTGCAAGATTCCACCTTCACATACATCCACAGTAAGTTATGTTAATGTTTTTAATATATTCATGAACATATAGACTTGGATTTAACTTAATTCAATCTTATAAAACAAAATAGAAATAGCTGGTTGATATTGAAATAATTGAAAATGATATGTATGTATATATATACATACATATCATTTTCAATTATGTATATATATACATACATATGAAGAGATCATCTTTAAGTACTATATTAACATATGTTAATATAGTACTTAAAGATGATCTCTTCTGCGTGATACGTGTGGTAGCTTATTCTACACTAGCTGTGTGGTAACCTGGTACCTGGTAACCTGCGTGTCACAATTTTTTTCTAGAATTCAAATTTTGAACATAAATGTAATTATTGTGAGTTAACGATAAGAGATAGAGACATGCTATCACGGACTTTTTGTAAGTTTTATAGTTCTACAATTCTCTACCACATTACTTTAGCGTATCTCTGCTGGTTTTCGCAGCGCACGCGACTAAAGCTCCAAGCAAGCAAGTTTTTAACAACTGCGCGATCTCTTCAACACAATTTACATTATACCGATATGTACTATTTACCTAAACCATCCGGAAGTTTTGCACAATCTTTTGGTGAAAATCGTACAAAGATCCGTACAGTTGATTTTGAGAAAATCAATTACATACAGACAGATAGCTTTTTGGGACTTTGTTTTATAATAAGTATAGATATGAAAACATTTTGCTTCCTACACTTAGCATTATACAGATTTTCTTAAGAAACACGGATTAAACTAAAATATCATAACATTTGTACTATGGAAATCTGCAAAGTATCACCTACTTCTATAAATTAAATATATTCCCGATCCCATTCCTAAAGTCTACCTCTATCTATGAGTACAATGTTTCACATATAAATGGCATCTTCATTACAAATTACCTCAAAGCCAATGCCGGTCACATCTGTGTCCAGAAACTCAAGTGCTGGTTTCATACATTTAGATAAAAGACACAACTGACATAAATCTGCATGAATAGATGTCAACTGTGAATCAAAAAGTTGAATTTTTCTAATCGCCTTTTTTAAAATCTCTATCCCTCGAATAGGTTGTTTCAGTTCAACTAGATGATCAGTCAGGAGATGGCATAAATCTGCATCTAAAATTTTAATAAATTTTGGTTACATATTTGTATTAGTTTGTTTGCATAAGTTGTACAACATAAAAAATATATAATCTTTACTATAAGCCATCCAATGTAGAATATCTTAAAGTATACATAAATCTATTATATATCAAACCGTAGTGTGTAATGCAACTACTTTAATAATTAATTATTTATTAAATCTATTGCATTATTTTTTGTTTCTTGCTGGTTCTTCTTGATAAGAACAGCTTTCCAAACCAGCAGTAGATGTTGACGATTCAAAAGCACTTCTTTACAAGTTTACTTGAATAAAGAATATTTTTAATTTGAATATATCCCTGTTCGAAATATTAACTTGAATCTAACCTTTTTAACTTGTTTGAGCAGTTCACATAGTTAATAGTTTGAAGATTGTACTTTTTATTATATTTTATTAATGAACTTATTGTAAAATTTATTTTTCAAGAGAATAAGAATTAAGATTGATAAAATGAGACACCTATACTTGACAAGTTGCTGTGTCACAACACTGTTGTTTGACCCAGTTCAATTTACTTACATAATAACAAGATAAATATATTTTAAGATGTGGATCATGCAAACTATAGATATTATATTGATTTATAAAGAAATTTTAACATATTTGTAAGAGAAGTGTTTTTACATGGTAACTAACAGGTAATAGTTTTAACTTTCATGTCAAAACCCAGACAAGTTCTTAAGTAAAGATATATATATTTTATTTTATAACAAAAGAGTTGAAGAACATTGTAACCATACTAGGTTGACCTGTATCTCAGTATAAATTGCCTTTAAGGAAAATCAAAAGTATTGCTCATGAGAAAAATATAATATTGTTACTTCATTAAAACAATATAATTTAACTTTACCATTCATACCTTGTGTACCTTTCATGTGGAATATGCAAATGCATGTGTGTTAGTTTTTGTATTTAATGTATTAAATATAAAAAATATAATAAACATTAAATACTTATTACTTACAAAGTTCAGGACAAAACCGCACTTGCTCACCATTACAATTATTAATAAAGTCATGGATTTGTTGAAACATAGTTGACTTATCAACATCATTGTTACCCTGTAGGAAACAAACTTTTTCAGAACATATTTACACAGTAAACAGATTTGTTCATTGTTAATAAATTTAAAATATATTGTCTGTTTTTCTAAAAACAGAACAATAAACACTACAGCACATTTATATTTTGTTATTTGTAGCTGCTTTCAATTTTGATGTGTATCCTATCCTATCTATTATTCTCAAAAAAAAAAAACTTTATGCCCATAAAAAACATTAAAAGCATACTAATAATACTGTTGATATAATAAAGTTTAAAGTTTGAGTTTATATCAGTTTTTAGACATATTTTTACATTAAATAACAGTCTTTAATTATACACAAAATCAGATAAATTTCAAAGTACATTATTTGATTTCCACACAAAGCTATAACATCAATGAAACAAATGCACATTTAGGACTACTTCTATAAAATGGCACTTCAAAGTAATATTATTATGAACAATAGAGCACACAAAATAATTATTGTTAAGGTGTGGAATAAATATTTATTATTTTATTTTTAATAATAAAAAAGAAATTTATTATTATATAAGCAGTTTTCAATATGTCATCTATATATAATATTAATTTTAACAAATTAGCATTACATATCTTTATTTTTGTTAATCTAATCATCAACATCATCCTCCTGCCCTATGTTATAGCAATTAACAAATAATAAATTTACCTGAGGTAGAGAAAACTTGGCAACTAGAACAGCTAGCACCCCAAGAGAATGTTGCTGTATATCTAATGTCTCCAGTACTGTGGTAAGATGAGCACTGTTCCTCTGTAGTACTTCATCAGACTTGCCAATAATATCACATAACTCTCGAAAATTTCCTGAAATACAAAATAAAATTAATCACGATTTTAATAAAATTTTATTAGTTTTTCTATAAACACCCAGCAACCGAAAACATCTGCTGGAAATTAAATGAAGACACTGTAACAAAAATAATGAGAACACAGATATTAAGTGCTAACCAATCAACTTTATTTTTATATATTAAAAAAAGAACAATAGAACTTACTAAATTAAAATCCACTACAACTGTCTAGGCTTTAGAACTATAGAAGCATCATAGACTCGAAAACTATATCAATAATATCAAGGTTTACTCACAATACTGTCAATGTTATTATAATATATTATAAGTTATAAGTTAGTATAAGTTATTAAATATATATATTATAAGTTAAAGCTATTTGGCAGTGTTTACAAATTGTAATCAAATAGGAATTAAATCATAATGAAAGCAGTATAGAGTATATTCACAAAAATAATTCAAAAATCATTAGTAAAGCTTTACCTGCAGCGGAACAAGTTCTCACATTATTTACAAATTGTTCTAAAGATGAAGCCATTTTAACGTATCCCTTTTTTAGAAGTACTCTGATTTAATGTTGCCTATTTTGAAAATTATATTTATTTATATGATTTAAAACAACTGATACATATTTTTCATTAGATCGAAGAAAAAATATAATACAACCGCCGATGACAGAATTACAGCAAAAATAATCTATGCAGCAAATTACAGATTATAAAACTCAATTCTTTGTACCATAGACAATAGTGGATCATAGTTCTTATCGATACATTGTAATTGTATTCACTTTTACAAATAACAAGGACCGAATTCAAATCCCCGGGACCCTTACCTACTATACTATAATAACCATGGACGTAGTTATTTTATCCAAGATAATAACTCTATGAAGTGCCTTTACCATAAACTACTATAATTTAGTAAATTTAAATAAAAGGCACTTTAATATATGCCGTAAAGGGAAGGTAATTAACTCTGATAATGTTACGTACCTACCTTTTTGCAATTGTTCCTGTCGTGTCTAGCTGTATGGGACAAATTTAAAGGACTAATTTATAGTGATCATCAATGAGACTAATAATTGAATATCTTATCTTCAAGGTAACTGGTCTCCGTGTAAAAAATGAATTTATTGATTTTTGATCAATACATCTTATTGAAATCTTTCCCATAAAAAATATAAGGCATGGAATCATCTACTTTAATTGATTGTTTGACACAGCAATTAAGTGAATTAGAATTATTAACTTGTATGTATCCTAATAAAGATGATATTATTTTGGCTGATCGTGGAGTACTTAACGATATTAAAGCCTGTGTAGACAATAAGACAGACTGTGTGCCAAACCATTTAGAGTTTGCCTTATTCTTAAATATAGATAATTTAAAACTGGAAGTGTCAGTCAACTTACCTAGCTTTTACCCAGAGGAAGAACCAGACATTTATGTAAGATGTAATCAATTGAATGGGCATCAGCAAACAACACTGAACTCTGATTTATCAATTTATTTGAAGGATAATCATTCAAGAGAACAATGTCTCTACAGTGTTATAACATGGATCCAAGAAAATATTGAGAAATATAATAAAAAAATAAGTCAAAAAGAACTAAACACAGTTAAAATTAATAAAGATGAGAAAGAACAAAAATTTGCTAGACTTTGGATTTTTTCACATCACATTTATAATAAAAAGAAAAGAGAAGAAATCTTGAAATTATCTAAAGAGTACCATTTAACAGGATTTTGTTTGCCAGGAAAGCCAGGTATAATATGTGTAGAGGGTTTCATGAGTGACTGCAATGAATGGTGGAAAATTATAAAATCTTTGACTTGGAAGAAAATTGCAATAAGAAAAACAGAAATATTTAATGTATCAGATAGAAGCAGAGAGCAACAATTCCAGAATTTTGAAGAGTTACATTTTGTTAACTCTTCATCTAAACAAAGTAAACATGCCAACATGAGTGAGTTTTCAAAATATATAGAAAATTTAGGACTTACTCAAGCTTTCAACGAGATCTTTGGACTGTCTAATAACAGTATCTGACAATACTTCAACATTAATTTATTGTGTTATTATTACTTAATAGTTACATAGGACCTTTGAACTTTAAATTGATATATCACCTTATTAGTGAAAACAGCATCCAATATGGATTGTGTCTAAGATAAGCATGCACAGAACAAAATAATGAAAAACTTGTTAAAGCTTAAAAGCTTGTTCTGAGCAGACTTCTACATGTTACTTGAAATATTAAATGTACAGATTTGACATATCTAAAATTTTATTAAATGTATTTATTAAAACTAACATTGTACCTTTGGTGCAACAAAGGAGTATTTTGCCATGATTATAAAATGTGTTAAGTGTGTCCACTTGACTAAAACTTATAAAAACCTTTAGCCTTCACCTCTGCAGGGTCAACATTTTCTATAATCAATTCGTTTGTTATTTGAGTCTGGGTGTATAGATATATGTATTTAAAAATATATATGTAAATTGTATAAATATACCAGTTGGTCTCCGATAACTAAGCATGAGAATGATCGCTATTTAAGAATCATATATGGTCGGTGATATGATCAATTGTGATCACGACGATCTCGTGCTAGTGTGTATACAAGGAAATGTAGGACTTATATCGTATACATGCGTATAGGATATAAAGGTTACATTTGTTTGTACTAGCAACCATTCGTCCACTAACACCTGATAATACAAAGGCGGATAGCGCATTTGCGAATCGCTATTGCTGCGATTGTGCTTACAAACAAATGTATTTCTTAAATCGTACACAATACGGTCGATATTTGTACGTTATACTTTCTCAACGAAATTTCTAAACAATGTAGTAAACTATCGACACCTGTTGACATCCGTTTGAACCTAGACTCCAAATGTTTTGCTATTTGCGGAACAGATATCGCTATTGAAATATACTATTAACTTATTATTATTATCTGATTCAATAATCATTTAACATTAAAGAAATACATTTTCAAGTATATATATATATATATATTTCTGAGAGTCTTTCAAACATGAAATTATAAATAAATGACCTTTATTGTTTTTGTACACGAAACTGGCCATCTATGGATCAATTATTGTAACTGAAAATATAACCTTGAAATATCGACTATATTGTGTACGATTTAAGAATTACATTTGTTTGTATTAATGTATAACTTTACTTTCTCATTGAATATCCATGATTTTGTATCAACATTTCGTACGCACTATATTAAAATTGTAATAACTTTGTCAGTAGTGGTTATTTTAAAAGCCAATACCAGATATAGCAGGGACATCTCGCTATCCCGAGGGGTGGCGGAGTACGGGCCTCGAGGCGTACCTCCTTGCGCAGGCCTGTGAGCCCAGACTGTGTTTGGTTCTGTAGACCCACCAGGTCACCTTGGTGACCTGAGGGATGTCTGGAAGTGGTAACTTTCGGACCGCGATAACATGGTCGGGTGGTGTCATAGTCGGTGGTAGTGTCAAGTCCAGTGGTATCGCCCGTCACGTCGTCCTCATCGTCGTCATAGTCCTCCGCGTCGGCCGCGATTATCGTGATCGCAGGGGCTCGCGAGCCAATAGCAGATGGAGCTATATGATGAGTGTTTCATATCATGATCATTGGCGATTGGTGATTGTACCCATGCCTACCGATAACACAAGCATTATGCTACTTTGGGCAAGGACAGCTGTGTGATATTCCATTTATTTATTTAACTTGTCGAGGCCAACTGTTCAGTGTTCATGTTTATGTAAAGCTTTCCGATTTTTTATGTCAAGCTTTGGATTAAGCTTGGGTATGATTGCGATTTGAGAATCATATTCGCACCATGATATGATCAAAGGTGACTACGGTGATCGTGCTGCTATTGCGATTGTTATTGTGTACACAAACAAATGTAGGCCTTATATACGTATCAGTGGCGTACGTTACATAAAGACAGATAGACATTGTCTACCCTACCTAAACTACTACTTACAATATTAATAATTATATAGTTAATTATAAAATATTAATAATAGTATATTATAAATTAAATCACAAATTATTAAATAAGTTTATATCAGCACCACCAGTCGAACGTCTGTGCTATTACAACAACACATCATTAAATTTAGTAGCGCCTATATGTTCTACGACTAAGACACGAACTAAACTGGCCTAAATTTTTCTATTTATTCTATATTATTCATTGTTTTTTTTATAACACGCAAATAATTCATAGCAAACATGTAAAAAATTTACAAACACACATGCAGGTTGGTGACGCTGTCTATATTATACGGCAATTTGATCGTGCTTTTAAATCGCTAAAAGAAATGACTTAACAACTAACCTATACAAATTTGCCGTTTAATGCATAGTATAAACGGCATTGTAGTGGTGAATTGAGTCGCTCGCCTTTATCGGATTTGATGTTTTGTATTTTATTGGTTTAAATTTAGTTATTAGTGAAAATACTGCGAAAAATGAATAATATGCAGTGCGAAATATGTGGTGGTGTGTGTATAGTGAAAATTGAAAATAATACAAAAGTAATAATAAAATTATTTTGCTATAATCCGCGATATAGTAAATAGAAAAAATATATAGTGCTAAATGTATAGTGGACTATACGTTTTTTCATACCCGTTACATGCAGGATTCGTAAAAACATATGCACAAACCTCAACCACTTCCACCACAATACACAAGCACTACACAGGTTCACTATCAATATATCCACGACAAAATCGCAAAGCTTTGCGATTTTGTCGTGGAGTCTATCTCCTGATGATGCTTCGGTTGCGGGGCGAAACGATTGTTGAGTTTGTGATAGTGAACCTGTGTAGTGCTTGTGTATTGTGGTGGAAGTGGTTGAGGTTTGTGCATATGTTTTTACGAATCCTGCATGTAACGGGTATGAAAAAACGTATAGTCCACTATACATTTAGCACTATATATTTTTTCTATTTACTATATCGCGGATTATAGCAAAATAATTTTATTATTACTTTTGTATTATGGATCTCCGCAAAGTAACGCCTAATTCTATAAATTATTTGAAAATAACACATTTTATAAACTCTTTTTTGATGAAAAAAAGCAAGTAATTCTCAAAGGCCGTCCTACACCGAGTTTACAAATAGTTCAAAGTAACGGTAGTATTAATCGTAAATTTCATATAAACTATTGTTTTATATTAAATTATAATACATATAATTGGCTCACTGTATGCCCAGCAATCGGTTGTTTTGTTTTAAGAGTCTTTTATTTTGTAATGATAAACACTGGAACGACGCCGGTTACATCGATATTTATGATTTTTCTACGGCAGCAAATAACACTACTAATTTGAAAAACATTTAGAAGCTTCCATTAAATATTACACGTTTGGAAAATACCGTAGTGAGACATGTTTAAATTAATTGCAATCGCGTTATAGACATAACGCAAAAGTCGATCGGAATCGAAGTATATTTCAGCAACTTAATGACATTGTATGTTGCGGTAGCAACATCGTATCACTTTTATAGAAACAAGTAATTTTTTGTCTATCCTGTCCAAAAACTCTATGCACGCCACTGATACGTATGCAATGTATAGGCAATGTATAAGCAATCATTTAGTCGAGTAATCGCTGAATCACTAAAAGCCTAAATAGCAAAAAGTGCTATCGGCTATTATATTATTCAGCTATCATTGGACAAAGTTATTGTTATTACAAACAAACGTCAATCTTAAATCATATTCAATATGGTCTTTATTTCTAGGTTATACTTTCAGTTACAATAGCGTAAAAGTGTCTCATCATCCCGAAATATCGACTATAATGAGTCAGATATAAGAGTTAGATTTGTTTGTGTAATAATAAGTTTGGCCAATTCTAGGTAATACATTCACATGGAATATCGTAAAAGTTCCACATAACCTATATACATATGATATAATGATAACATTTCTTTGTAAATATTATTTTACTTTTTTATGGAATATCCATAATTTTGTATAGCAATAGCAGTGATCTAAAATTCAATAGCAGGTGATACTATATATGAGTGAATCATATCATGATCACTATACTGCGTCCATCATATTATCAGTCTTTTGACAGCTCACGCTCATTAAGTTTTGTATTGCTTACGTACAAATATCATACAAATAATATTTGTACTTTATGGATGGGTACCGCCCACTTAGTGATGTCACACATAATGGTTACTACGATTATGCCACAGATTAAAAATAATCGGTAGAAATCGATGTTACGAGTATTAAAAGACATTTAATAACATTATATAAAGTTTTACTTTCTTCTTAGTTAATACATGAATACAAATAAAACAATCAGGATATTTTAATTTATTTTATTAGCACGAGTCGTCGGAATGATAATCAACACTAGACTCCTCCGATGAGGAGTCTTCAGTAGCAGTTATTATTAGCTCTTGTGTAGATAATATATTATCAAACGCAATATCACGTTCCCAATCAGAGAATATTACTCTTTTAGTTCTTTCCACCACACTTGCCCAGTTCTCGGCCGTTACGTGGGTGCAAGCATTTTTTAGCAATTGCAACATTTTATTCGCTGTGAATGGGGGGCTTGTATTGCATCTCGCAGCATGCCCTTTTACTTGTGCCCATATAAGTTCTATTGCGTTGTACTGGCAGTGGTATGGAGGAATCCGAAGAACAGTATGGCCATATTCTGCTGCCATTTCATTGATTACATAGCGTTTTGCTCTCTTTTTGGTTTTTAATATTTTTATTAATTCAACTTTTAACATTGAGTCGTCCACATTTTCTCCATTGTCCCGAAGCCAATTAATTATTTCATGCTTTTTATTAGCCTGTGTTGGCATTTTGTCAATTTGACGGGAGTGGTAGGGCGCATTATCAATAAAAATTATTGATGGTTCTTCCAATGAAATGAGCATTTTTTTGAACCACTCTTCATACACATTTGCATTCATCTCTTCGTGGTAGTCATTTGATTTCTTCGATTTAAATGCCAACAGTGCGTCTTGTACAAATCCTTTTGCTGTACCTGCATGGCAAATGATTAGGCGCTCACCTTTTCCCATTGGTACTGAGGAAGTGGAATCAGCAGTATCATCAGTCCAGAAACGAGATAGTGTGTGGTTAGCGTTAAGCCATGTTTCATCCGTGAAAACAATATTTGCCCAATCTTGTATTTTCTTTGCCTCTCTTAAAAAATCACAACGTGCTATAGCTATATCTGTGCGTTCCATTAATAATTTTCTTTTATTTAACTTTTTATATGAAAAGCCAATTGTGTTCAAAACTTTGACCAAAGAAGATTTTTCACCATGAAATAGACCACTTCTTTTCAAAGAAACAATAAGTTTTCTCAAAGTTGGAATTTCTTTTCTCAAGTAGTAATCATATACATGACGACGAATAGCGTCAGCGTCAAAGTCATCAACAGCTGTCACCTTATGAGCCCGGCGCTTTCTTTTTGGTGTAGATGGTTTGTTTTGCTCCAAGCCGCTCCTGCCGTAGGCATCAGTAGTGATTTTAGTCACAGTTGATAGACTGATCCCCAACGCGGCTGCAACACGGTTTCGGACTTGCGTGATAGGTATAAGAGGTCCGCCATTTTGATTTTCTTGCTCAAAATACTCATGAAGTTTTAACACTAACTGTCTCGATTGTGCTTTCAACACACGTCCTTTCGGCATTTTCACGATCAATTAATATAAGTTTCACAAAAGTTTTTCCGAGGAATAAAGCTACTTAACTCAAGGTGTAACAGATGCGAGAGAACACTCAGTAAATGCGTGTAACTATCACGGGCGTTTCGTTGAGAGTGACAGATCACGTCAAAATGGCGCCCGAGCGGAAGGTCTGTTGATGTTGCCAGTTGATGTATAATATATTTTTTTTGATTATAATAAATACACACGGATTAACATTTATGTTCAAAAAACTAAGGCAATATTAAATCAAAATGTTGATTTCTATATCTGTTATTAGTTTACGTAGGTTATCATTAATCGAATTACTTAGGTACGTAATTCGATTAATGATAGTAGGTACTATAATCGGAATGGTATCGCATACGAGAATCTTTAGGACATCACTAAATATGTAAATCGTCAATCTGTCAAAAGATGGTAAATATAATGGACAGTGTATAAGTGATTGGTGATTCTGTCCATCCCTACTTTGGATACGAGGCGAGCGATTGTTACAGTGAATGTGTGCAGTGCCAACCATAGACTACTAACTAAAATACCAACTGCCAGTGTAGTTGGACATTTTAGTTAGTAGTCTATGGTATGGACGCTGTCCGTAGCACATGCCTATATATAGTGTATTATCTATGGCACATGCGTTTACGAATCTTGCATGCAAAATAATTGATGCACGATTTTTGCTAATCACAAATTCGCTAATAGCAAACTATCCGCGTCAAAATATATTACTGCATACGTTACAAAGTAATGTCTAATTCTGTAAATTGAGAGTTTAAACTTCAAACATCAACCGTAACTGTAAGGCTATACACGCAATAGTTTATAGGTAATATAGATGTGACAGCGATATCACGAATAATATAATATGAAAAAACGGATAGTCCACTATACATTTAGCACTATATATTAAAGTATATATTTTCTATTTACTTTATCGCAGATTAAAGCAAAATAATTTTATTATTTTGTATTATGGATCTTCTAATTCTATAAATTATTTCATCTGTTTTTAATTGGTGAACTGTTGTTTTTTTAGTTTTCTATGGGTTGGCAACACTGGGTTAGTAGTCTATGAAGTAAGCTTGGTTATGATGAATGATCGCTATTTAAGAATCATATTAGCCTTGGGCGTAATCGTTCGCAGCTGAGAATGATTCCTTTGATTCTTCGCGCCTAAACGAACTAGGTGATTCTTTTCGTTCGTTCGTTCGCGATTCGTGTGTCGTTACAAATTATTGACTCTTCACCGCAGGAGCCGTTTTATAATTAGCGAACGATCTGCCTAATATTGAAATATTTGATGGCAGTTGGTTCGCTTGTTTTATACTGTTCTTGCTATGACAAGATTCTTGAAGACTGTAAATTTAATTATAATTATAGCACTAAAAATAGCATAAAGCTATGAATTTTCATAAAATATATTTTATAGGTAGTGATTAAAGAACGCTTTTATATTTTTTATTAAATTTGGAATATAATCAAGTAAACCTTATGTTTATATATTTATTTATATATTTTACATTATATAAATTCTATATATATTTTATGCGTAAAATAAAATAATTCATATTGTTTTAGAAGAATATTTAAGATACGAATTTAAGGACCTTTTATTCTAATTATATTGTAGCAGTTTTTCATAGCCAAGAATAAAACGTTTTCTAATAATAAAACCTAGTTAGATCGATTAACAAATAATCGATTTTCTTCTTTCAAAATAAATCGATTTGTAAATCTATTAACTTGAAAGGAAATAATTTATTATTTAATAGTCGTTTCTTTCTGACTACTTAAAAATTTGCTTTTTTTAGAATATTTAGAGTAAAGAATAATTAAAGTGGACAAACTACGAATAAAAATTAACAGATGCGTAGTTTGCGAAATTCGATTAATATGTGTTTTTTGGCAACTTTGGTTTCATCAGGTTCATTTCTTGATTCTGTACCAAATCACGACTCATGATTCATGAATCACGAACTAACGAATGATGAAGCGGGAAATATGGGACTCGATTCCCGTCGTTCGTCTGTGGGAGTGATTCTTTCGAACTAGTTCGTTCGCGAACGACACAAGTCTAAATCATATGCATTCGATGATATGATCACTAATCAGCAGTCTTCGGCGTAACAATTCGCAAATGTTTCCTCTTTATGATGAACAGATACGCTGTTTGCGAAATTCGATTAATATGTGTCTTTTGGTTACAAAAGTAATAATAAAATTATTTTGCTATAATCCGCGATACAGTAAATAGAAAATATATATAGTGTTAAATGTATAGTGGACTATCCGTATTTTCATACCCGATACGTGCAGGATTCGTAAAAACACGTTATTTTGTGTCCTTGTAAAAGCCACCATTCTTTAACTGGTAGGCGGTACGAAATTCGCCGGGACAGCTAGTACATATATAATTTTAAATACATACTTAAGTACAAACACACATCCAGGCTCGAAGAATCAACAAATTGTTTAGGAACAAATTGCAGGTAGTGTTTTTGCTAGTCGCTATTGCTGTGCAAAATGATTGCTATTTATTACAAACATGTAATTCTTAAATCGTACACAATACGGTCGATATTTCTAAATTATACTTTCTCAATAAAATTTCTAAGCAATGTAGCAACTAGCAAGCTATAGCCACCTGTTGACATTCGTGATTCGATTGAACCTAGACGCCTAATGTTTTGCTATTTGCGGCACAGAGTCGCTATTTAAATATGCTATTATTATTTGATCGAATCATCGTTTAACATTAAAAAATACATTTTCAAGCACATAATTATTTCCGAGAGTCTTTCAATCTTTTAAATTATAAATAAATAATCTTGTTTATTGTTTATTATTATACGAAACTGTGGCCATCTATAAATTAATTATTGTAACTGGAAGTATAACCTAGAAAGATCGACTGTATTGTAGCCTTGGGCGTAATCGTTCGCAGCTGGGAATGATTCTTTTGATTCTTCGCGCCTAAGGTGATTCCTTTCGTTCGTTCGTTCGTGATTCGTGTGTCGTTTAGAGTTGAGTAGCTCGCTAGCTAAAGACAAGAAAGATATATATCTCTCCAGAAGATATAATCACTCTCTAGCTCGCATGTGTTTCAATTATATCTCTATATCTTTAATCTTAAGAGTCAATTTTAGTGATGAGTTACGGCTCGTTCAGAGTTAGAGTGAAAGAGATGAGCTTATATAGCAATTTACATGTCAAAGAGAGATACGAATAACTCTATTGCATATTTGTATTAAAAATGTAAACTACGGATTTTCGGAACGACAACACGCGCCGGCGTTCAGCTTTTTTGTGCTTTATGTCAAAGACATAAAATGCTTAATTGGATGCAAATGTACCAAAAAAAAAATCACTAATTCGCGAACGATTATTTATTTACATTCCATTCTTAGTGGGAAGAAGTCATCCTTACCTGTTCATATCAGAAAAGTGTAAATAATAGTGTATGTGTATATATGTGTATAATAAATAGAAAAAAATAAAAAATAAAGAAAATATGTAGCATAATTTATATAATAAATAAAAAAGTACAATACCGCCGTTCTGAGTTCTAAGTCCGGGCTAAAAGAGCCGAAGATATATCGGATATATTTTTAGTCTTAGTTGCTTTATACTCTCAAGCCGTACTGAGCTAAAAGAGTTAAAGATATAAAAGAGTGATATATATCCCAAGAGCGAAAAGATATATATCACTCTTTTCTTGTCAGGGATACATTTCGCCCATGTCTAGTGTCGTTACAAATTCTCGACTCTTCACCGCAGGAGCCGTTTTATAATTTGCGAACGATCTGCCTAATATTGAACTATTTCATGGCAGTTGGTTCGCTTGTTTTATACTGCTCTTGCTATGACAAGATTCTTGAAGACTGTAAATTTAATAAAAATTATGGCACTACAAATAGCATAAAGCTATGAATTTTCATAAAATATATTTTTTAGGTAGTGATTAAAGAACGCTTTTATATTTTTTATTAAATTTGGAAAATAATCACGTAAACCTTGTTTATATATTTATTTATATACTTTACATAATATAAATTCTTTATATATTTTAACGTCAAATACAATAATCCATATTGTTTTTAGAAGAATATTTAAGATACGAATTTAAGGACCTTTTATTCTTATTATATTGTAGCAGTTTTTCATAGCCAAGAATAAAATGTTTTCTAATAATAAAACCTAGCTAGATCGATTAACAAATAATCGATTTTCTTCTTCCAAAATAAATCGATTTGTAAATCTATTAACTCGAAAGGAAATAATCTATTATTTAATAATCGTTCTTTTCTGACTACTTAAAAATTTCCTTTTTTTAGAATAAAGCGTACAACTACGAATAAAAATTAACAGATGCGCTGTTTGCGAAATTCGATTAAAGTTTTTTTGGCTACTTTGGTTTCATCCAACACCGCATTTCCAATCTTAAAAAACAAGAAAAAGGGAGTAAGAAAAACAATAAAATGAACGTAATTAGCAAAATCCATTAAAAAAAATCGATTTGTAATGTTTAACAATCTCTTATTAAAGATCGATTATTTTGACATCCCTAACAGTAAGTAGTCACGGCATAAAATTCGATGAGCAAGCGGCAGATACGAGTTCCTTGCGATTGTGAGCGTGACAACATGAGTTCGGTTGACTCCACCTTTTCTGATTCTGTACCAAATCACGACTCATGAATCACGAACTAACGAACGATGAAGCGGGATATATGGGACTTGATTCCCGTGATTCGTCTGTGGGAACTGGGAGTGATTCTTTCGAACTAGTTCGTTCGCGAACTACACAAGGCTACTGTATTGTGCTACTGCTAGACATGGGCGAAATGTATCCCTGACAAGAAAAGAGTGATATATATCTTTTCGCTCTTGGGATATATATCACTCTTTTATATCTTTAACTCTTTTAGCTCAGTACGGCTTGAGAGTATAAAGCAACTAAGACTAAAAATATATCCGATATATCTTCGGCTCTTTTAGCCCGGACTTAGAACTCAGTAAGGCGGTATTGTACTTTTTTATTTATTATATAAATTATGCTACATATGTTCTTTATTTTTTATTTTTTTCTATTTATTATGTACACTATTATTTACACTTTTCTGATATGTACAGGTAAGGATGACTTCTTCCCACTAAGAATGGAATGTAAATAAATAATCGTTCGCGAATTAGTGATTTTTTTTTTGGTACATTTGCATCCAATTAAGCATTTTATGTCTTTGACATAAAGCACAAAAAAGCTGAACGCCGGCGCGTGTTGTCGTTCCGAAAATCCGTTTTTTAATACAAATATGCAATAGAGTTATTCATCTCTCTTTCTGACATGTAAATTGTTATATAAGCTCATCTCTTTCACTCTAACTCTGAACGAGCCGTAACTCATCACGAAAATTGACTCTTAAGATTAAAGATATAGAGATATAATTGAAACACATGCGAGCTAGAGAGTGATTATATCTTCTGGAGAGATATATATCTTTCTTGTCTTTAGCTCGCGAGCTACTCAACTCTAGCTACTGCACAATACAGTAGCCTTGTGTAGTTGTGTAGACGGTAGTCAAGGAAAAGCCCTACAGTATTTTTATTAACGAAATTTTGGCTATTTTAATAAGAAATAAGAATAATTTGATGGCCAAAATGTATCATTGCGGTATGCGACAAATGGAAGAAAAACATGTTGCTAACCAAGTTGACCTTATGGTTTGGAGTAACCGGCTTGATTTATTAGCCCTAAGCAACTTCAAAGGTAATATATGAATATTGTAATAATAAGTCGTCCTTTATATAAATAAATAAATTTAATGTGTAACATATTCCTTTCTTATAAGTGCTTATACCACTCTCGCTATTTAAATTTAGAAAACTTATTTTCGATTTTCTCTGTATGAAAAACTACATTCTTTTAAAAATGATCCAAATGTATTATGAAAAAATTATATTGTTTTATAAAATTAATTAAAAATTCTGTTTAGGTGAAGTTCAGGTACACAGGTTACACTGGCAAAAAGTTTGGAACTTACCACCTCCAAAAGAAAATGTTGTAGTGGATGCGATGGCATGGAGACCTGATGGAAAGGTATATATATCAATATTTATATCCAAACTAATTTGATAAATGTGAAAGAATGTTTTGCACTTTCAAATCTGAATTGAGTAAGTCATATCTGAGTCGATAATTATTTAAGTTTACAATACTTAATTTATATTTCAAGCAAACAGTTGCTTTTAGGCATTAGCCATTGGATACAGTCATGGAACAGTGTGCATTGTTGACATTGAAGATAAAGAAATTATTGACCAATATGATTTTGCATATGAGACATCAGAAGAATTTAATACAGCAAACAGTTATGGAATTCCATGCATCTCATGGGCTGTTAAAGCTGGAACATTAGAAAGTGCAGTGGAATATAATCTATACGTAAGTATCTCATTAAGAATGTAGACACTAAATACAAATATTTGTTCTAAGAATAAAAAGTGTGCTTGTTTTGGCTTCTTTTATGTCTGGATGAAGATATTCAAAGGGTGTTAGAGTGCTATAAGTTAATTTTTATCTCAGTACTGAAGTCCACATGACAAATTCCTGTGCCAGTTATCCAGGAGGATTATATCTAATAATATAATTATCTAAAACTCAGTTTCAAGCTATTTTTTATTATTATAAATTCATTATAACCATATTATTTTTTTCTGAATTCATATAAATTTAAAATACTTGAAAACTTTGAATTTATTAGAATATAATATAATATATATTTATATTCTAATATTGAATCTATTAGAATATTATTATATATTATTAAGATTAATGTAATGTATATATATAATCCTTAATCTGTCCATTAGCAAAGGCAATCTAAAATACTTTTATTTTTAGTTGTTTAACAACCAATTATTTAGTATAGTTTTTTTTTAAATTACAGGATGACCCTGGAATATTTTTACCAAAACCACCTTCTCCAAGTAATACATACAAAAATCAGCCTGCTGAAGATACATCAAAATACTTTAAAGAAAACCAAGATCAAACACAACTGAGCATATTAATGATTGCATATGGATCTGGAAATATATATATGAGTGTTTTTGGAAGATATCCCTATGGGACTGTTCATCTTTCGCAGATAACCAAAGATGAATGTGGGGAATATAAAATTTTTGATATTAACTTGTCTGACGATTTTAGTGTAATGCAGGTACTATATATTGATAAAACAACTAATAATATACATTTATCATTAGTAAATACAAGTATATTATCTGCATATGCTGAGGAATTATTTATTGTGGCAACAAGACATGGACAAATAGTCAACATGATATCTAATTTAGATAAAACCATGATTTCAATTACTGAAGCATGGGAACACATTTTATTAGAAATGGATACAAAAATGTCATATTATGCATCATCAGTTCCAGATGGAGGAGTGTCAGCAGACTTATTAGAACTGCTTATGCTAGGTAATTAAAAAGCATAATATCTTTAAATATTAAAAATATGAAGTCCCCCATCGGGACTGCCATTGTTCTGTCAGTTCTCAATAAGCTAAAACTACTGAACTTATTATTAAAAGGTTTCAGTTAAAGACAGAGTGATTAATGAAGTAGATACGTTACTTCCATAATATTATGTCTTACGGAATATTTTTATGGGGTAAATGCGCGGACATTGAAAAAATTTTTGTGTTACAAAAAAGAGCCATACGTGGCATTTACAATTTAAATTCGCGCGATTCCCTGCGAGAGAAGTTCAAGGAAACAGGTATTTTTACATTAGCTTCACAGTATATTTTTAGTAATTTAATTTTTGTACATATGAATATAAATAATTATAAAAGGATTGGCGACGTATATAATAGACAAAGTAGGAACCGACATAAGCTTGCGGTTCCTGCTTTGCGCCTTGCAAAAGTTCGTAATTCGTTTGTGGGTTTGGGTATAAGATTCTGTAATAAAATTCCACAATCTACATTAACTTTACCTTTACAGCAGTTTAAAAATACTATTAAAAAAAGGCTAATTCAGAAAGCCTATTATACTATTGAGGATTACCTGGAAGATAAGAATGCGTGGATATAGCTTCTCTTTAACCCTGTACAAGACATTTAACTATATGTAACTAGTGATAAGAATTATTGTTGGAAAAGAGCAACCGCCGAGTTTCTTGCTGGTTCTTCTCGGTAGGAACAGCTTTCCGAACCAGCAGTAGATGTTGACGATTCAAAAGCACTTGTTTACAAGTTGACTTGAATAAAGAATATTTTGAATTTGAATTTGAATTTGATATAGATGAATCATGTGTTTAGGTTTTTTGTAAATAAGTTGATACATGATAATATTCCATTATCCATTATATCATATACCTTATGAAATACCTTATGAAATGTGTTTTATTTGCTACATATATCATTTTAAATTAAGAGAGTTCAAACATTTTTAAATGATTTTTTTTAAGGGGTTCCATCTGATGAGTTGGAAGTTTTCTTATTAAATGAGCTTACTGCGAAAGGCCTGAAAAAATTTGGTAATTCTGTGGAGTTGAGTTATTCTACAATACAAAAGTTAGTCTTGAAACAGTTAAATATTGTGGGACAAAGTCTTACATATTATCTTGCAGAACTAAGAGGTTTAACAAGAATACCAGATAGATACAAGGTTGTATAAAAGTTTATTATAGAGTTCTGTATATGAAACAATTATTATTTTTTGTTAATCTGAATGAATAAAAATTAATTAAATTTAAATTATAAAATAATTTAAAATTGGTCTCATTAGAATAAACTTTAGTTTAGTTTTTTTTAATCTTTGGATTTTCTAGGGGTACTAAATTGTCTCCATCATAAGATTTTTAAAATATTCATTACTATTTATAATAGAATTGGAGTATGCTAAGTAGATAAATTTTAAATGAATATATTATGAATTAATATTATGGCTATTCAATTGTGTAAAAATGAAACTATTTGTTTTAGGTTTTAGGTTTGGAAGAAAAATTGGTGACTGAAGCAATTAAGGCCAGCTGCGCCTTTTTAAACAAATGTCTTGAATTGCAACAAGTAATTGATGTGTCAATGCGAAATTACAAAGCTTTCTTCAGATGGTTATTTGTTGTGATAGTTCGATTACTAGATGAGCAAACATCAAGTGAAATTGTTAAAATTACACAACAAGAACTTACCCACATTGCAGATTTTTTGTATAATTTTGATAATGTTCAAATTGAAAATAGTGATACACCAGAAAAACCAGTGAAATTCAACCTAGAAAGGTTAGGCCAGTATTTGCAGGATGAAGAATTAACAATTTTACCTGATGATGAAGATAATCCCTGGCACAAATATTTAAGAGAAAATTCATGTTTATTAAAAGATAATGATACAATCTTTTCTATGATGGATTTCAAAAGGTTTTCCCTTGTACAACAACAAAATTATTTAAAGCTTGCTGTGGGAAAAATATTTGATGTAAGAACAAAAGATGTAGGAAAAAATTTTAATGTTTTATATAACCTGAAATGCCACCAAAATCTCGATAAAATATCAAGAAAAAACTTGCGAGTGTCACAGATATTTGATTTAAACAATGATAGATTTATGATGGCTTTTGTAGATACAGTAAAAATGAAACATGAAATATATTTTGCATCTGTTAATGTTAAGGAAAGAATATGCAGTGCTAGTTGCTGTAAATTTTCCTTCACATCATGTTTGTTACATGACGGTGACTATACTCCAGAAAGAGATTTGCCCATTTTAGACTTACAATTTTATTCTGCAGAATATTTGTCAGTACTTGTTAAACATCTTACAATAGATGATGTGACTATATTTATACAAGTTCCGCTCAAAATTATTTTGGATAACTCAACTGAGTTTAATATGAAATCAAAATCATTTGTATTTAATGAAAAAGTAGTAAAGAAAAACCTATCTCCATTACTAGATAACAGTGTTTACAAAGTTTTGGAGAAAATGGATGGTTTTAGAATAGCAGTATCAGGTGGTAGAAAAGTTGCTGTTGTCTTATCAAATACTCAGAAGAAAGTCAGAGTTTTCGAAATGGAAATCAATGGTGAAGACGAAGAAGATGAAACTTTAGATACTACTCCACTTTCACAAACTAGTCATTCATGAACAGAAAGTTCAAAATGTCTTATTCATTTAATGTTAAGTTATTGCAGGCTTGTAAAATAAAAAATTTCCATAAATATTAAAAAAATTGATAATTTTTCCATTCTGTTCTTGTTCATGTTAAAAAAAATTACAATTAGTAAGCTAATATTAAAAAGATAACAATGCTTATTGTTAATGTTACATATATTTACACTCCAGTAATATATTGTAAAATTAGTACCAGTATACTAGTTGATTTCATTTGAATTATTCTATCTTACATAAGACCAGATTAATGAATTATTTTATAACAATATTGTGTTATATCAAACTAGGCGATTTTATTTGTATGTTTTCAAAGACTGAGTTAAAATCAGTATCTAAACCCTCATTATCAATTCCATATATCAGATGTTCAGATGACTGATTTCGGCTTGGGCCTGGTACCGGCTGGCTGATAGCAGTAGTAGTGCGATTATAAATTTCTTCAACATTTGTCTTTTCCTCTTCATCTTCTTCTGCAAAATGACTGAATGTTAACAAAGATCTTATAAATATAAAGAGCCTTATGATCTACAAGCATCTTGGGGTCTGTGGTAAATAAACTGACAAAGTTTTGTAAAATATTTCTGTGTTTGCCATTTGTTTTTGTTATGTTTTATTTTAAGTTTTAAAATTGTAAAAATAAGTATTTGTAATTACTTACAACTATAACATTGTAAATAAGAATGATTTGATACCCTTCAATTGGTACTACATAACTAATTTAAAACAATAAAGGGTATTTGTTGGATTACTTAATATGTAATGCTGTTGGAGATCCAAATAAATAAATATGTACTACCTAAATAATTTTTTAGATTGAAATAGCTGGAACTTCAAAGGTATGAGATTTCTTTAATTTCTCTTGGTTGACTTCCAATTTATTTATTGTAATTGTGCATTCGAATTCGAAATAAAAAATTACCTGATTCAACTGCATGATGCTCATATTGACTCCATTGCTTTTTCAATCGATAATAGACCACACCACAGGTAATCAATATTAATAAAGAGATAATAATAGCAGCCACTTTTATAACATCTCCAGCAGAAAATGAAGCACTCTGAACTATCATTTCTACTTCTCCTACTGATAAGCTAGAGCCATCAACATGTTTTGATATACATTGGTAATAGCCTGATTCAGTAGGTGAAACATTCTGTAAGTAAAAACATATCATTTTAATATATTATAATTTTAAAATTATATATATAATAATCTCAATTAAACATTACAAAAACAAAACTTTCAAGGTAGATAAAATAAACTACTAGTTACAATATCTCAAAGAAAAGTTTCTTACTTTGTTACTCTCACACAGGCAAAGATTTTATCTCTACTAAAAGATTTGAGCTTAGACCTACCTATCAATCTACTTCAATGCATGTTATTATTTATGCAGATTTCCTTACAATATTTAATTTAGAGTATTCTAATTTAAATAAGCAATAAGCAATTTATTTTATTGCAGTATGTAAAATAATTAATGCTCAAAAATATAAAAGCACTTTAATAGTCGTAAAAAAAAGGTTTGCAGGATTTTTATTGATGCAGTTTGATGCTCAATATCAAAATATTCTCTTTTGATATTGAGCTAATAGAACACAATAATTAGAAAAGAAATAGCAGTTGCAACAACATTATGAAGATTCACATTTCTTTCCTTCTATTCCCATAATGTAACTAAAATTTATTGAATATACTAAATCTATGAAAATCTTGTTTACTTACATGTATATGTAATTTTCCTGATAAGACTTCATATTTGTATTTCCTTGCATTAAAATGATTTCCAGGACCAATAATTGTATTATTATTCAATATCCAAAATAGAAAATTATGGTTATAGTCATTACTAGCACATTTTAAGGCCACTGTTGAGCCCACTGGCACTTCAGTAACTTCAGATGTTGGTTCCATCTTGTAATAATTTTACTTCGCTTTTAGTTTTTGTTACAAATTAAATTTTTACTCAACTAGTTGAATCTGATGTCATGAATTTACAATCCTGTGATGTCAATGGGCAGTTGCCAAATTTATATTTACCTCATAGTCACATGCCCCTCAGTTAAGACTATTAATAACAGGTCTCAACTCTCACACAACTTTAGTATATGTTTCATTTGTTTTCACTGCCAAGATTGGTGTTTATAAACAAACATATCTGTCAATGGGATTTTAGGTGATTCAGGTCTTCAAATATGACATTTTTAATTAGATAATTAAATCTCTTTGATGCATGTTGAATCATTTTTAATACAAACAAAAAAAATAGGTTCTTAGAGTAACTTAGTAGATGTGTTCCTTAGTTTAGTCAAAAATTTATTAATACCTACTACTACGGCTTGAATGCTTAATTAAATGCATAAACACTTCCACACACAGCACAGGCAGTAGCATCCAAATAGGAGTCATCACTACATAAATTGGTAAATTAAACTTTGTATATTCAAGTTTGATGCAAATTATGATTTGGGCTGCCATTTTGAGACCAATTGCTGCTATATACCAGACGTTTTTGTTGATAGTGCCTCTAAATCTTTCGATACCATTTCTACAGTGCGTCACCATATGAAATAGAACGTATATTAATAAGATACTGTCATATACCCACATCGGTATAAATACGATAAACCAATTCCAATGTGTTCTTGATTCCAATCTCAGGCATAAAAGTATAAAAAAAACTAAAAAGATAAACCACGTGAATAAAGCTCTATGTAGTATGGCCATTTTTATATGGCTATTGGAACGATCACAAATTATATTTCTTGTCCGCCGTAGTATTTTTCTATCACATACCGAACTTCTTGTAGATATTCGTATCCCCAAATCATGTCATCGAATAAATATAACCTGATACTGGAAGTATAAATTTTTTTTTTAATATCCTTTTTTATTTAATCCCTTATGGCTCAAAATGTAACTATAAAAGGCTATTTTCCATAAAAAATCTTTTAATACACGGATATTGATTTGTGTATTGAAAATGATTAAAATCATAGACTACTAACTAAAATAAAGACGACAATGTTTCATACTTTGGCGCGTTAGAATATTAGGAAGAGTGGGAGATGGTGGGAGGTGCGGATACGTACTATAGGTACTAATTATAGTCATTCATAGAAATGTATCTGCCTCTCACCCGTTTCATTCATAAATCCGGAAATAGTCTCAGCTCTGACTCTCTCTAACACATGGAAATTTACTACGCGTAATATATATAACGAATGACGTAAATTCGTAGTAAAATTAGTGATGTACTTGTTGTGCTAAAACCGTAACTAGTGATTCCAAAGTTTTATCGATTCGTATTTTTCTGTTACCGATTATTTCAGTTACCGGTTTTCTTCTACATATTAATATTAATCTTAAAATTTAAATAAAACAAAATATTTTAGTAACTTCTTTATTAAATTTATTATTGAATTAAAAAAAAATGTTTTAAAAACAGCGCATAGAGATGCAAAAAATTTAACTCAGCATACGTGCTAAAAATTTTTTTTTCCTAAACACGCTAAAAGTATAACAAAAAAACACAAATATAATTCGTACATAGAAAACAGAATAAGCCGACAAAAAGTTATTCAAACAGAGATTTCACAGGTCTCAAACATAGACACGTAAGCGATCATGTATCTTTAAATTGGATTTGTAACTTATTAACAAAAAAAAAAAGGAATTTTATACATTCACTCGAAACAATTTACAAGATCAATATTTGAAACGATAGATGTCGCTTTTGGTAAATTATAAATATTAGAGTGAGAATGTATGTGCAATCGCATATCACTTATGGTAATGAACGGGTCTTATCTCTACTTATATTATTTACAATCAAATCAATTAACACCTGAGATTAATACATAGTTAAGAAAGAATGAAATCACGAAATTATAGTATTATTTGAAAAAATTATCACGCTTAAAAGAAGTATGCTCCATAACTTATTTAACTAAATGGAAACATGTAAAAAAGTACTTTGTAGTAGTAGGCACAAAACACATTATTTTACCATTAAACCATACAAATATCTAATATATAACAACAATATATAAACTTAGTTATAGTTTTCGCACTATTTGATTATGGCGTGATTGCTATCAATATTTTTTTTAAACTTTGAAGCAAATAAATAAGTATTATTTAATATCAACTTATAAAAACCTAAACATAAAGTATTTTAAACATTTTCAAGTATATATAAAGTATTACAGTATCACAGAGTTAATTCATAGAATATTGATATTATGTTACATACGTATATATTTATGTTTTGCTATACTTTAATATGGCAAAATATATAAAATACAAGGTACAAATATTCAATTTTATAAAATAAATATTCATTAAAGATATTATTTTGACAACTTCAGTTCAATTTGTATTTCTTCATTTGTCAATTATATTATTGTAATGACATGGTTTTGTTTGTTTACATTAAGTGAAGTATCTACTTATGGAATATAAAAATAATAAAATTTATCCAACAAGAAAACTATATCGCTTTACAAATGTTAAGAATAGGAATTTCAGTTTGCTACTTTTGCCTCATGTATTTCAAATAACCCTACTTCTGATAAAAATTTTACATTTCAATTCCCTTTTTTCAGCTATCTGTAAATTCTTCTAGTAAAAATAATAATATAATTTTTCAAGTAGACTAAACAAATCGTTGACTTAATAAGTCTTTTCTTAAACATATATAATACTGTTCAAAAGACATAAGTTTCTGTGATGGATAATATAATTTCACACATGTGATGTCACTGGCAATATATTCTCTATTTTTTATTAAAGCAATTTAATCAAATCTTTCAATTTTATTAGAAAACAGTGTACTTATAAAAATTTCAAAATTTACAAAATTCAGATTTTTCATTCAAAGAAATATATCGCTTGTGGAATGCAATAGTGGCACTATTAAAAAACACGTCTATCGGAATGGGAATAAAATGTGTAAATGTTAAAGTACACATTCTATTCAGCACCAACACAAGAAGAACTCATGGTTCAATATTAGGCCGTCGTTTCAAACTATAACAATTTTTATACATTTTCCTTAGCAACAAAAACTATAAACCCATTTCAAAAGATCTCAATCAACCAGTCTCAAAATATAATTTTTTGCGATATATCGATGTACCGCACCGGAAATATACGGATTAGATTTGGAACATATTTCTGATGGAATATTAGGTTCTGTAACTATCAAACTTCTGCCTATCACTGAGAATTCCTAACATTTTATCACTATCATCGGCACATTAGCATACAAAGATTTACTGGTACTAATATTATTAACCAATAATGTTTTAAACTAACAAAACAACAAAATTACGATCAGTGCTAGTGTGTCAGCTACCTTATCTATGATTATGAGAAAAAAATCCATGGGCTCCTAGTTAACATCCTTCAAACTTTATATTGTTTGTCAATTTGAATATTATGAATACAATTTTATAGACATTGGTTTGCTTTTTCTTGAGTCTCAAGCATCGAATCGCTTTGACTCTGACTTTTACAGCTGAACTTCAAAATTCAGAATGGTTTGAATTTACTGACAAAGAGAAATTTTAGATGTCCACTACTATAATCAGAACAGGTATTTTATGCCAAATTATTATTAATATTGGTGCTAAATAATTGTGATCCAACTGAAGCTCTTCATATATCTTCATCTGCATCATGTGGCTGGTAGATACTTCCCGGCGGAGGATTGTGCAGCTACTGATCCTGTAATGCATATGTATTGTTTAAATAATGTTATGATACTAAAAATAGTGATTGCAAAAGCAATCTTACAGACAATCTTGGCATATAGAATTGACAATATTTTAGTAGATGCAAAACAATAATAAACTTGCGCAATTTTATGTAGAAATAAATACTACGTATAACAATTAAGAATTTTCCTTTTATGAAAATTATTCTTAATCTTAGAAAATTTAAAGGAAATAAAGTATTATAATAGAAATGTTTAAATATACAATTTGTTATTATAAACTGTACCAATATTATTAATCTAGTATTATTTAAATAAACCAAGAACTTTAATTAGACATTTTATAATAATTAGAATTACGATCTGTATTTTATCCTGTTCTCATAAGAATAACAGGGTTGCTTGCATACTTAATGTTACAGCGAGTTATAAATGTCTATTTTGTGAGTTTTATTTAATAAATAAATAGAGAGTGGCTTGTGTACATTAGAACACTCCTAAAAATATATATAATATTTTCCTGTTCCTGAAAGAAAATTGAACTCTTTAACCCTATCTGTTAGTATATAAGCTTCAATTGTTGTGTATTGTGTGTGATGCTTTAACAAATAACAGACAGAAAGATAGATTCTATATTTAAAAATATATTCCTGCTCTTAAATAGTGTCCTCAAAATATTTTTATATTGGTCTTTAACTAACAGACTTGACTGTGTCTAGAGTTTTGATATCTAGGTAAAATCTCTACAAGTGATGTCTAGATGTCTTACTTTGCCAGTTTTATATAGACACTATAAATATATATATTTTTTTGTTGTTAAATAGGCGAGCGCTTGACTGTAATCATGCCTCATGGTAAGCAATGATACAGTTTAAGATGGAGCGCGCTTACCTAGAAGATGCCTATTCACTCTTGCCTTAAAGGTACCCATATTGTAAGTATTGGGAAAGATAGATGCCAGGAGAGAATTCCATTCCCTTGCTGTGTGCAACAAAAAAGACGAAGCGAAGCGTTGTGTGCGTCTTCGTGGAATGTCGATGACATAAGGGTGGAACTTCTCCTGGTACCTAGCGGTGCGATGATTGAACAGCGAAGGTGAAATAAGTTCATGAAGTACCTGGGCACACTCTTCGAAATATATCTTGTAGAAAACCGATAAACCCAGGCAACTCTGCGCCGGTGTTGCGGACTCTGCAATTTGGCATTTGTCAGGGTCTCATCACCTATGAGTTCCTGGCACGTCGATCCACCGAGTCCAAAGCATCCAATTGGTATTTGGCAGATCCTTCCTACAAATGGCAGCAGTATATTTTAAAATTAATAAAATAGTAGGTATATCTGTGTCTCTTTGTAACTTAAATATCTTTGATTATGTACTGTTAGCAAACCAGGTTTTAAATAAGAAGCTTTCCAAATACTGTAACTCAGCATCATTGTCACATGACAAAAAAAAGTTAGAATAATTATCACTAACATATCTTTACATCTGTTCTTATATCACATACTTATATCACTCTAAAAGAGAAATAATTGATCTATACAGTATTTTATTATATCTCAAATCGAATGGCCCACTATATATATCAGCTTCAGATGTACCTAATTTTAAGTGAAAGTGAAATAGCCAGACAGACATACAGGCATTGAATTAATATTTACTTGCCTTCATCTTGTCATAAAAATTGGGCTAATCTTTTGCTTCATCCCACAAAGCATCAGCATCAGCAATTACAAGGTTGGTCTGAAAAATATTACACAAAGATTTCAATAAACATGGAACATCGATAGTATCGAAATAACTTTATATTTGACTGGCCCTTTGGCGCAGTGGCTAGTGACCCCGCCTTCAGTTCCGCTGGTCGCGGGTTCGATTCCATCCGAAGGCCAACATCTTTTATAAACAATTTTTTTGGTTCTTCGAGCCTGGGTATATATTTGTATTTAAATATGCATTTAAAATTATATATGTAGTATATCTACCAGTTGTCCGTCAGCCATAACTCAATTTTATTATTATTATTAAAGAATTAAAGATTGTCTATAATATATTTTCTCTTACAGAAAAAATAATAAACTATCAATAAATAAATACTTTAAACATAGGATATAACTGATATTGGTTAAGATTCGATTCAATGAACACATAATAAATATTATTATGAAAGGAAATGTTTGAACAATTTTGTATATTTTATTTTAAGATTAAATTTTATAATATTAGTATGTCGAATAAAAAAAAAAGATTCAGCTTTGAGGTCCCTGCCTAACACCATAGAAACATATTAAAACAGATATTACATTTAGATAAATGTTTCTAATAAAATTGAGGGATATTACCATTAATTTTACTATAAAAGATTTTACTCAAAAAGGCCAGTTCATATATAGTAATCTATATATATGTAAAAATAAATGTTTGTCTGTATGTTCCTTATAGAATCAGAAAGGGCTGGACCAATGTTAATTATATTTTCAGACAATCGTTAGATTAACCCAGAGCATAATTCTGTAAAGTTTGGTGGCAATCAGAGTCATAGTTTTTAAATGGTCAATGAGAATTTAATTTTGAGAGGAGTTCGAAACCAGACTGAGTCACAGCAATGTGAAACGGGATGACTAGTATACTATATAAATGATAAACATACTTGGTCTAAAATGTAAGCTCATCTTGCACAGGATATCTATGATGAAACATAAAGTATTAGAATTAAATTATGAAGATATCAATCACCAGGTTTCATGCTTGTTCTTCTTGGTAGAAGCAATTTTCCAAATTAAAGTTTAAATTAGCGATTTAAAAATCCTCTAAGTTCCTTTGGATAAAGTAAACTTGAGTTTAAGTCGAGAAACTGAATAAACTATATCATTAAATGTTTTGAAGGAGTTGTAGGGATAAGCCAGTTTCTTTGATCTGTAATTTATATGTACTCATTATTTTCTTAACATAAACACAGTATTTAAAAACTAAGAGTACATAAAAGTGCTATGGGTGTAAAGTGTTAACATATGCCACAATATTAGGAGTAAAAAACAGACTGAGCTAAAGACTTGAGAGAAATAGATATGCGACAAATAACTAGAAATAATAATATTTCCCCTAGAAGCCAGAGCAGAAATTTACTTAAAATTATATTTAACCCCTCCAAATATGGGGGGGGGGGTTGAAAAATCCAAATGTTTTCATCACCAGCAAAAAAAGTTATTATAAAATGATTTATTGTATTCAATGGGGAATTTTATAACAAAGAAATTGGTATATCAATTATAAGTATAATTATTATACATATAGTAATAACATGATCTAAAAATTTAGGTAAAAAATTAGTACACCCTCCTGCTTCTTGTCAGTCAAAGGGTTAAAGTTATTACTTGAATGATTTGTAATAAAAAAAAGACTTACATACATAATCTTGTTGTCGCAGGTATGTGCAGAAATTGTTAGATAAGATGGTAGGTAGCTTGAGTGTCATCTTTTTCACAAATATAACTGTATATATTTATAGCCTTTAGTCATACAGTCTAGTCTTAAATTTCTGAAAATATTTTTGGTAAAATTGAGAATAAATTCTGTTAAGTACAAACAGTAGCATATATAAGTGATTAATTAAACAAAATAATTATTCTTTTGTAGTATTATTGAACAGTCTTTCTAAATTGCTATTATTCTTTTATTCACTACACATAGCACTATATTGTTTATCAGCACTGTAAATGTAAATATATCTTAAACCACAAATCAGATCATGTGATAATCAAATTTAGACAAAAATTACATAAATTTATTTTGAGTTGCTTATATATTACAGAATATGCAATTGATTCAAGAATCCTGGGATTTGACTTTCTGTACATCTGTTTAAACAGTCTTAAAATTTGCTTTGGCTTTTTAATTACAAACCAACAATAGTTTTATATATAATAGAATAAACTTTCTCTATTATACTATTTACTCGTTTTTTATCTGAGTGTCATTTTTAAAAACCTGACAATAAGTTTTAAATTACATGTTAATATATTACATGTTACTTCAATCAAAAATACTGTAAAGAATGTAACTTTATGTTCACACAGTTCACAAGTATTGGTTTCTAAGCTATCTATAAAATTAAGGTATAAGAGGTACACAATGATTTCCAATGAGCAAGCGGATCTGAAAATATTTTTACATTTTATGCTATGACAGCGAACTCCATTTTTCAAAACCATTTTAATTCTGTTCACATTATTAATAACTAATATTCACCCTTAAAACCATTTAAAACAGCTTCTAATAAACTAACTTAAGACTTTAATGCTACATTATTGATCGTTTATAGAGCAACAAGACCACTAGACCCTTTAATAAACCCTTTATAAAATTGCAGGACATAATATATTAATATTTAATACAGGTAATTCGTCAATCTAAATTAATGTGCGTAACGTACAACAGTAATAATAAAATTATTTTGCTATAAACCGCGCAATTTTCATATTACGATAATTGAATCAGTTGTTAAAAATTTTACTGTAGTAATAGTTTTGAAATACAATTTCAGCTTGCGAGGAATTAGGTTATTATATTTAGAATGTGAGAATATAAATTTTAAGAATGCTCTTACTATTATAGAAATGCACAAAATTCATTAAAACTCAATACTTACATTAAAATTAAGTAAATCCTCTTCGTATTGTTTTTCCACGTGTTAACACACAATTTTATTTCATTAGTACATATTTAAGAAATATCTCAACAGATATTAGTGAAATAAGACTTTATACATTTAAATTGTAATAAGCAATATTTGTTTTAAGTATATTTCTAACTAAATTAAAATAAAATTATCAATTTTTGTTAAAATTAAAGTAGTTAAAGTCTTCAAAGTTCAACGGGAAGTTTAAAAAATTTAAAATGGCTCCCATACTTTCATTGATAAATTTTCTTGTTATATTATACACTGTCAAAATAAGAATGAGTGCGTAATTAATATGTATGGCGGAGTGGAGCGAGATGCAGCTGAGACTATTTTCATACGATTCATTCATAAAAACGTGCATGTGCAAGAGGGATGCAAGAACTCTTGTATTGGCGCCCGTAGTAAAACTGCCCTGATTAAAATAAACAATAAATAAACCATAGAATCTCATATTTTAGTGTCTATTGTTTAATGCCATAGACTATCATGAAGTAAACTACCAGTAGGTTATTCGAAGACCTGTTCCTTTTTTAAAATTATTTTGATTAAATACAGTTATAATTACAGTATGCTCATATCACAACTAATCAAAAGACTACTTACGAATTAGTAATTACCATCCTTAACCTATATATTGAGCATAGACTACTAGGTATCTAACATATAGTATTCAGGTTAACATAGCTGACGTGTTGTCATCCTGTTTTTTTTAATTTCATCTATTTGTATTTTGTAGATATTTTTGTCTATGGTTGTGTGTATGTCTTTCGTGTCGGCTTTTGAATTGCTGAAAAATTCTTTATAATTTTACCTGTTAGTACAAATAAATAAATTTTAATAATTTTGTAACAGATTAATGAAACTATTATTTTTTATTTATAAGTAATACACGGAAAAATAATGTTAATCCAAATAGTTTTAATAGTGACTGCAGTAAAATTATTTTTTATTCCTCTTTAGTAAGTCAAAATATGTGCAACAATTAATTATTTTCAAATAACTTATTTACTTATGATTGTTGATTCTTTATTTTCAGCCGATCTACTGACTTTGAAGTTCATAGAAATTGGCTCGCTGTTACACATAATTTGTCATTTGATCAGTGGTATCATGACACCACATCTGAGTGGACTCTTGACTACCCTCCCTTTTTTGCCTGGTTAGAATGTGGTCTTTCTCAAATAGCAAAATTTTTTGATCCAGAGATGCTTAAATTAGAAAATCTAAATTATGCTTCTGATATGACAGTTTTATTTCAAAGGCTGTCTGTGATAATTTTGGATATTATGTATATATATGGGGCAGTCAGGTTAGTGGTAAACTAATAGTTGCAATTAATAATATATTATGTAATATGACCAAATCTTAGTTTGATACTTTTTCCATATTTCTTTTTATGCTAGTTTACTTCTCATTTTTTTTTACATTATTATTTTACATTATTTTTGTGATGAGCTATTTAAACTATGCAGACAATTCAATTAGAGGTATGGTTTTAATGCATTACTAGCTGGGAACAAATATATTATAATAAATCCTTGTTTACAATGTTTATACCCATTTTAAGTCAATGGAACCCGATTTATAGAAGCAGGCGTTACTTTGCGAAATTTCATATTAAAAGCTATATAACAGAACTAACTAACACGGGTACCCATGCGGATTATAGCAAAGTAGTTAGTTCTGTTATATTGCTTGTCGATGGAACCCTTTTTTAAAGAAAATTATTCTATTTACATCTTCATTTCATTTAAGCTAAGAATTAGTATCATTTCTATGATAAAATATTATATTAAACAGAAAATGTGAAGAAAAGCACTATGCATGATTTGAAAATTTAGACCAATATTGATACTACATTTATCATATTTATTAATGGGTGCTTCTCCCATTGTAATATTACAAGGAATTAGTTCTGCTTAGTATTGTCTTATATTAATGCTATAATACTATTTCAGATGCACAAAGAACATAGCACAAGGAAATCTACTTGTTTTTATTCTTTTAATTACTAACCCAGGCCTCATAATGGTTGACCACATACACTTTCAATATAATGGCTTCTTATTTGGAATTTTATTGATGTCTATTTCAAACATGTTATCAGTAAGTAAACTTATAATAAAACTGTACTTGGTAAGAAAAGGTTTTTGTTTTTTATGTTATGTGATATAATAGTTTTAATATTATTGAATAAATTTAAATTTACTTTAGTATATCAGTGGGAAAAAATTATATTAAGGAACCATAAGCAATAGAGACATGCTGTTGCAGACTTTTTTGTAGATTTATATTTCTTTAGTACATTATTTTTGTGAATCTCTGTTACTATATACAGCATACCTGACTAAAGCTCGGAGCAGGCGATTATTTTCCTTTTTTTATTATAAGTATAGATTATTTGAGGTCCATAGACAGTAAATATTTTCCAATCAAATATTTTTATCATAACAAATCTAAAATGTTCTATGAAAATTATGTACAGCAGATATTGGTATGTGCTTATTATTTTTAAGAACGTATTTGAATTTAATTAAATTATTTGATCATGCCTGACCAGCAGTGTTCATCTTGATTAATAATTTGGTATATTTCAGAACAACTTCATGTATTCTGCGTTTTGGTTTGCAGTGCTACTCAATTTTAAGCATATATTTTTATACATGGCACCTGTTTATGTGGTGCACCTGTTAAGGGCATACTGTTTTACAGTATCATCAGCAGACGGTGTTCACACTCCTTGGTATTCCTTCTCGGTGATGAATTTGATCAAGCTTGCAGTCATGGTTATCTTTGTGTTTTGTCTATCTTTTGGACCATTTATTAATCAATTACCACAGGTGAGGTATTTCTAAAGAAAATAAATATTTTTCATTCCAAGAACACTTATTTCAATGGCAAAAGAAAAATTATTAAAAACACACAATTAATCCTTTTTATTTTTAGAAGCTTGATTCTATTATAGGTAAACTGACTTTACATTTACTTTTTTATGATCTTTAAATTTGTTATTTGTTGTAATGTGATTTAATAAAATGCCACTGTCAGATCTAGTTATCCAAAATAAAAATACCATTGTACTAATCCAAAAGACTACACTACATTGAAAAATAATACATACATATACAGTATTTTTAAAGTTTTGTATTTATATATAAGTGCCGTTATTTAATTCACATTAAAAAATTTATGAAAGTATTACTTTCATTATTAATACATCATTTTATCATATTCAATATTTTTAGGTAAGATTTTACTGGACATCATCAATTGTTATATTTGAATTGCGGTTAAAGAGTATGTCTTTTACACAGAGGTTAGATAGACTTCGCATAACTGTAAGGGTAGACATGTGTTAAGCCTTGTATAATTATAAATACACTTAATAAGTCAGCCAACATGGAATATGTTCAGGAATTAATAACATACTTCAAATAAGTGGTAGATTTTAAGAAAATAAATTATTATTTAGGTAACTTAACTATAACACAGTAATATACAATGTTTTATGAGTTATTAAATCTTATCATATTTATACAAAAAAATATTTATTAATAATTTGATTGTTTGCGCACTTAGAATATATTAAAAAAAAAAGTACAACTAAAATCACAAAAAAATAGAGAATTTTATTAATGTTACTCTTTTTTTAAATTAATAAATAAATAAATATATGGGACATTTACACACACGGTCGTCCGTCCCCAAAGTAAGTAACTTAATACTTGTGTTATGGGTGACAGACAACTGGTAGATATACTACAAATATAAGTTTAAAAACATACTTAAATACATTCGTATTTAAGTATGTATTTAAATTGGGTGTGTATTTACACACCCAGGCTCGAAAAACCAACAATTTGTTTTTTTATAGAAAATGTTGGCCCTCGGCGGGAATCGAACTCGCGACCCGCGGAGCTGAAGACAGGGTCACTACCCACAGCGCCAATGGGCCAATCAATTATATGCTATCTTTATGGATGACATTTATTGATCCACTGTCTTAAGCCTTTTGAGCCGAAATGTTTAGTTCCTAATGGTATGCTTCGTTTAAAGGTTCTTGCAAGACTTTTCCCATTCAAAAGAGGTTTGTGCCATGCATATTGGGCACCAAATTTTTGGGCATTATACAATTTCGCAGATAAAATTCTTCAACATATATGTAAGTTTTTATTTTTGTTATATGCTGATATATCCGCACAGATAGATCATAATGTTACCCCTAGACCTTTCATCGATTAATTTTCTTCCGTTTTAATTTTTAGTTTTAGGATAACTAAGATGTTTGATATTAAGAATCCTGCATGTATCAGGTTTGAAATTGAAAAGTACATACTACAGTAAAGTTGAAGAGTCAAAAGCACTTGTTTACAAGTTAACTTGAATAAAGAATATTTTGAATTGAATTGAATACATTTAGCATTACATATATTTTCTTTTATGTTACTTTTGTATTATGGACCTCAGCAAAGTAACGCCTAAAACTAAAAATTATTAATATAAATAATAAGTGTTATTATCTTCAGTGTTACCATACAAAATGTATAATTAATTTTATAATGAAAATAACGTTCCAGTTGTCAAATTTGGTATAGCAGTGACAGTCCAAGAGGCGTCTATGACTGGAGGGTTAGTACAAGAGTATCAGCATATAGTGTTGCCCAATATAACCCCGGGAATAACATTTGTCCTCACTGCGGCATCTATGGTGCCTGCTTTGACTAAATTATGGCACTTGGGAGCTGATGGACGATACAGATGTGCAAGTTTCTTAAGGTGATGATAAAATGTAATTTTTGTTTGCATGATATACTGGCTGTTAGCATTATATGTTACCACCTGGAGTGTCCCTTTAATTTAAATGATTGCAAGTTGAAATCGCGATATGCGAAGCACACAATTGGCATTTCTAGTATCTCAATAGTTATAACAGGCGATTTGCATAGTAAATGGTAGCTTAGGGCTTTATCAGTATTTGACCAATTTCAGCGTCCTTACTTTGCGGAGATCAACAATACAAAAGTAATAATGAAATTATTTTGCTATAATCCGCAATTAATTTAATAGAAAATATGTATAATGCTAAATGTAGATTCCGTTCTCATATCCGATATCTGTAGGATTGGAAAAAACAATCGCATTTTGTCGTGGAGTCTTATCTCTTGATGATCTCGATTGTTGAGTTTGTGATAGTGAACGTGTAGTGCTTGTGTATTGTGGTGGCGGTGGTGGACGTTTGTGCATGTATTTTTATGAATCCTGCATGTATCGAGTATGAGAACAGATAGTCCACTCTACATGTAGCATTATATATATTTTCTGTTTACTTAATCGCGGATTAAGTACAAGTTACAAATAATCTCATTATTACCTTTGTAAAAATTTATAGCCATGATAATAAATGATGAGAAGGAGGGACGAAAATCATGGGACCGAACGAACGCTTAATATTGGCCATGCCATTACAGCAGTTTAAAACCACTGTTAAAAAGAGGCTGATACAGAAAGCCTACTATACTGTTGAAGATTACTTAGATGATAAGGATGTGTGGATATAGGTGCACCTCTACCCTGTACAAGACAGTAATAAATAAATGTAATTAGTTCTAAGATTTATATTTTAAAAAGAGCAACCGCCGAGTTTCTTGCTGGCTCTTTTCGGTAGGAACAGCTTTCCGAACCAGCAGTAAAGTTGACGATTCAAAAGCACTTGTTTACGAGTTTACTTGAATAAAGAATATTTTGAATTTGAATTTGAATTTGAATATGGATGTATGGATATGTAACTAGGGGGAGGCCTAAAAGGGCATGGTTGGATTGTATGAAGTATGACATGTATATAAAAGGAGTAGTGCCAGAGTTAGAGAGAATAGAAGAGAAAAATATGTGTTGCCGTGAGCGAAACTTTTTTTACAAAGCCATTGCGTCGCGTATTACCAGCAATATGGCAAGTCACAAATCACTCTACGGTACGTCACGGTGGGACGAATTTAAGCCAAATATGGGACTAAAGTAAAGTAAAGTAAAGTAACAGCCTGTTATTATGCCCACTGCTGGGCTAAGGCCTCCTCTCTCCGTTTATGGAGAGAAGGATCGGAGCTAAGACCTACCACGCTGCTCCAATGCGGATTGGTAGGTTACACATTTTCCTAGAGAATTCTCTAGAGATATGCAGGTTTCCTCACGATGTTTTCCTTCACCGAAAAGCGTGAGATAAATTGCAATTATCAATTAGACACATAAGTTTTAATAGAAACACTCATTGGTGCCTGCCCGGGGTTTGAACATATGTCGTCTCTAGAGAGTCGCACGGTCTCACCACTAGGCTATCACAGCTTCATTCAATATGGGACTATTAATACTATATTAATGTTAATGTTAAACTATTAAATTATATAAGAAACGCGAGACTCCGCGGTCAGAATATCTGATTAATAATTCATCCTTCCTAATTCATTCATCATCCTTCTGCCTTTATCCTGCCTGACGTCAACTTACACTAGTCGTATTTTACGACCCCTCGGTAAGAAAGAGGGTGGTCTATTCTACTCAATCGACTTACCTTAGTCGCCTTTTACGACACCTCGGTAAGAAATGAGGGTGGTCTATTCTTTAATAATTATTAGTTCTGTTACTTACCGTTTCAAAATACGAGATAGAGTTCGCCAGGAGTCATATAGTCGAATTGATTCAGTTAATTATTATAATAATAATAATAATAATAATGATTTATTTGCCAGAATGTTGGTAATTATTTAGTTGGTAAACATTAAGTCTGGTAGCCGTAACATTCAACTATAATAATAGTATGCAAAAATTACATTACAATAAATGTCGAGTATTAATAAAATCCACCATAGAATTGAAAAAAAAAAGAAAAGAATAATTATATAATATTAAAATTGGCAATGTCATATATTTAAGCATATAAAAATGGATAATAAATGTAATACAAAGCGAATCAAAATGTCAATTTTTACTTATTGATAATTTAAGTCTATGTCAACAATTTACGTATTCTTTAATATCGTAATAACATTTTTCTAGCAACCATATCCTAATTTTTTCTTTAAAATATTTGTAGGTAACCTTTAAAGGTCTGTTGGTAATTTGTTAAATATTTGTATGGCCATATAATAAGAATTTTTTTTGTATAATGCACTACAACATTTATTTATCAAAATCTTGTCGGGAAAACGATTAGACTTATTAGTATTACATTTACGTTGAAAATATTTAGGATACATTTTAACAAATATACACATGTCTCTTATATACATACATGGTAGAGGTAATATGCCTAACTTTTTAAACAGCGGTTTGCAACTATCTAAAGGTCCTACTTTACAAATAGCCCGAATGCATTTCTTTTGAAGTCTGAAAGCTCTTATAGCATCAACTGAATTACCCCAAATAATCAAGCCATACGATAGGACAGACGAAACATATCCATGATATGCGCTTAAAGCCGCATTTACTGAAACCGTCTGCACTAGACGTCTTAAAACATATATAAATTTGTCCAATTTCCTACATATATGGTCAATGTGTGCCTTCCAATTGCAATTTTTGTCATACACTATTCCCAAAAATTTATAATTATCCGCCTCTTCTATTTTATTAATCCCATATTCGACACTAAGTGGTCGGATATTAGGATTATTTTCAATTAATGTTACATTTGTTTTAGGTGTCTAACCGTCTCAGCGACTTGCGCTTTTCTATTTGGATGGCATGTGCACGAAAAGGCAATTTTGATGATTTTGATTCCGCTCAGGTACTTTTGATCTTTTTCTACATCTTTACAACTTCTGTATTATGTATTGACATTTCATTGAAGTGCCATCAAAACTTCATTAAATGTAGGACGTATTACATTAAATATGGAATATATAAAATTCATAAACTTAAAAAAAAGCTCATATCCATTTTTATAAAGTTTTAAGTGTGTTTTGGAAAATATTCCCTCTTTTCGCATTCTTTATGGTTATTTTTTTATTTTGTGTTTTTCATATAAATTTAATAATAATATTTTTTACGTTGATGTGCATTAATGGTATTAAGTGAAATTCTTAAAACATATGGTTTTAAAACATATAGGAAATGTGATTTATTGAATATTCAATTGAGTTAAGATATAATAATTTTTGTTAGTACCATTTCCATAAATAAAAGAAATAATGAATCTTATTTTCCGACTTATACTCTAGTCTTTTAATATAAATTGCTATGACTCTTATGCATCTGCTAACCATAGATTAAAACTATAAGAGGTATTTTTTAAAAGGTTTTATTTAACTTGTCGTGTATATATGTGAAGATGGAATCTTGCAAGTTAAATTTGACCTATTTCCCGGTGTCCGTTTGAGTTGAAATTTTACATACTGCATGTTTACGATAAGGATGTGCTGATGTTACTGCCAGGATTGGCTCCAAACGGCGAAAATACTCAACGGTTAAAATTAGGGACATGCAATTTTGTTAAAAGCAAAAGTTAAAAGATTAAAAAAAAATTTACTTGTTCTATTTCAAACGCTACTTCATGATGCAAAATAAGATGATTCAGTTTAGGTACCGATGTTGAATTCCATTACAATTAAAACATTGTCAGTGTGTTTCAAACTCTTTTTACAATATTTTCAACATGAGTACAGAGGAACGAATTTTTTCACAATTTATACGTACCGATAAATCATTTTTCAGTTTCATTTAAGACAGTAGAAATACAAGTCAATGAGACAAAAATACAATGAATGAAATGTTAACTTTTTTTTTATTTTTTTTTAATCTTTGTTTTTTTTAAGGACTTATATCCAATGGTATGCCAGTCCCATCATCGCCTAAATTAATATAACATAAATATTAAAATTATATATGTATTATTATATAAATATATCATTTAGGTAAAAATATACTAATCATCATCTTAAATATATCAGCAGACGGGTAAGAGAGAACACTACTTAGAACTCCTAAGTTGTATTTATTTAAATTATATAAATGATTAGCCAAAGCCCCGCGGTTTCACCCGCGTCCATACAGATTCCGTGGTAGTGGAAAGTCTACGAAATCGGACTATAGATTTATTTTGTAGATTATTTAATTATAAAAAATGGGTATCATTAGTATTCTTGGAATAAGACTTAACTCACCAAGTGCAGGCCCTGCTATAACGGAAGGTTAGGTTTGTTATGGCATTATTTGATTTCGATTTACATTCTTAAATTCGTAAAATCTTTTGATTGGGATGTCGGATTTTAATAATTTAAAAAGTATTTTACAGGTATTGAAACAGTTATTCATAAAATATCATTTAATGGGATAAGGATTAATACAGAGATATGAATAAAATGGTTTGATTATTGTCGGCACTTTTACCAACTTTTACAATGTAAAAAAGTAGTTATATTGGCATAACTATAATAGTTAGACATATGGTATCGCGGACTTTTTTGTGGATATTGATACGTTCTATAATACTGTAGAACATTTTTTTGTTCTATCATCAATAGTTTCCGCAGCGCACGCGATGATAGATGTTTACGACTAAATTTTTACCAAGTTATTACAATCTTATTAGGGATATTTCTTTTGAAAATGACATATAGCCTATGTTGCTCAGTGAGAAAGCAGCTTTCCAATGGTGAAAGAATTTTTGAAATCGGTCCAGTAGTTTTTGCGTGAAAACGTAACAAACATACATACAAACAAACATACAAATCTTTCCTCTTTATAATATTAGTATAGATAACTTGACTTGTTTGTTTCAGCATTCTTTCCGTTCTCGGAACGGACGATGCACGGTTGTACATGTTTTTGACTACTGTCGGTCACTACTCGCTGTTCCCTCTACTCTATCCAAAGGATTTATTGTGTATTAAGATATTTATTTTATTAACACATCTTGCTATTACTTTCCGATACAAGATTTCCAACAAGATCCATAAGAAGCGTGGTTTTTTTACTTCACCCAGGCTAAACTTGTTAGAGACTTTGTATTTGTATGGGTTAGTTCCATTATGTATATATGAGAACGTAATGCACACATTCTGGGGTCTGGATAAGACTCTCCCATTCCTACCGCTGATGATCACGTCTGTGTACTGTTCCCTCGGTGTGATATACTTTTGGGTACATTATTATACATATCTATTAAAGATTAAGTTAAGCTTTGTTCCTAATGTAACCGCGAAATCTAAGTCGATTTATGAAAAAAAAGATACGTAATATGACTACGACATATTATTTTTAATTGATTTTTGTTGTAGAAATATGAAAATAAATTGTTTTAATGTTAAAAATGTGTTTTATTTTCTGTTTCTTAGGCGTTTTCATTTACAGTACTTTTCTGATTGAGTGCGTCCAACAAAATAGAGAATTCATAGAGTAAAATACGGTTTAGTTTGATTCAAAGTATTCCTTATTCAATTTGACTGACTTATACAAGTTTTTTTTTTCGTCAAATCTAGCCCTAGTTTGGGAAATTGTTCTTGTCTTGAAGAGCTAGCACGAAACTCTGCATATTCTCTTAGCACAACATGTGTAGTTGCTTAAATTATGATTCAATCCTATATGACTCTATCAAATATATATTCGACTTATTCATATATTCCTTACTAAGGCTAGTAGAAAAAATGAAAGAAAATTGCCGTCTACATAATATAGAGTTACAGTATACAAAGAGCGGCGTAAACTCGGTAAGCGACGGCGCTTGCATGAGACGTAGCGGAAATGACATCCCGTCTTTCTTACAATGTAGTTGGTACATTGGATAAATCTTATATATAATAGCTTTTATATCAAGTTGGGAACGAGTGAGAAAAGGTGTATGCATTACGAATTTTTTTTTAATTTTCGTTGAAATTCACCACAGGTGACGGTGGGCTAAGACTAATGTTTTTTCGGTTTCCTTAGAATTTAAATGATACGAAAGCTTGGATTTAAATTGCAACCATCGACACATTAGGTTAGATTCGTTGAATATATTGTTTAAATAATTATTTTTGACAATAGTTACCGCCGAGTTACTTGCTAGTTTTTCTCGGTTAGAGCACATTTTCAAAGTGGTGGAAGCCTTATTTAAAATTTTGACTATTCGAAAGAACTTGTACAAGGCAACTTGACAAAAGAAAAATGTAAGTTAGAATTAACCTAATATTTAGATGGAAACAATTTTCTTACCCTAATATAGACGATATTATAAATTAATTTCAAATTTGCGTATATTCATTAAGGTAAAGACCAAATATTTACGTAATACACGACAGACTCGAAGGGACACGTACACGTGTTTACAGTGAATAAAGAGAAGCGAGCATCGATCACGATATGAATATTCATCGAAGCATTAAGACGGCGTCATTGGTTTAGTAGTTAACTAGGTATACCTTTGATGTCGTGTCTTCGTAATTTTTATGTTCTGCTTCATTAACTTTTACACGGAGTACGAGGAAGATTAATCTTATGATTAGTCATTTGTGATTTTACATATTTTCTAGCGTGAACTGGAATATTATTGCAATTACTGGTAAAAACAACCAGTGTGAATTTCCGTTTAATGAAAATATAATTGATTCACGAGAAATATTAATTAAAAATGAAGATGACTAAAAGATAAGTAAAGTAACGGCATAGTGTTATCCGAAACGGCTGAAACTATTTGATGTAATTTTGCCTATGACTGGAAAATAGAGGAGGTTATGGAGCAATACATAGGCACCCTACTTTTAACCTACAATTCCCGCAAGGACAGAATTTCCGCGGAAAACTGCAAAACTGAATACGGTGATAACAGGGAGAAGCCACGGTTGCAGTTAGTAAACAATATGGTGCAAATAGTCGGAATAGGTTAGGTAGCTATGTTATGCTATCCCGATATATTCATGTAATAATTTCATTTCTATGCACGTATTGGTGATATTATTTGTTTCACATGCAACACGTTGTACATAATATAAAAAGAAAAAAAAATATGTAAAAAATACTAGTGCCCCGATTAGCTGTGAAAGTGTAACAAACAGACAGACAGCATTTCTTGGATTAGGTGTCTTTCTTTTGCTTATGACTGACTAGATAAAAAAACATGACCGCTATCATAGCAGTGTTCTTACTATATTCTGCATAGAAATATCATGCTAAGCTATGAAAGCCATTTCAACGCTGTAATACGCTAATATGCTAATGTAAATATCTGTGTAATAATATACAACTTACATAAAATATGTTTGAATTAGGTTTAATCATTGTACCCAACGGAATGGAAATTTCAAAATAAAATGTAACGGCGCGAAAAGCGTTGCTCATTCAATTTGGTGATTCAGCGTTTTATTAACTGTTAGGTGAAAAGGCCACCCATGTTTATTTGGATATAAATTGCTAATTTATGAGTATTTGTGAAAAGTGTTATCTATCGTAAATATGCGGTATAATAAGCTTATATTTTTATATATTCTTATCTTTGATTTTTTGGTTTTGCAGGTCGTTATGAGACCTTGTCTTTATATTTATATATAAATATTCCTGAAATTTAGTGCTGTTCTCGCGAGTAGGCTAGATACTTAAATCTAAGGTAGTGTGATTACTATATTTCGCTACATTGATTTACTTAATATTCCTCATTAATTCATTCGTGCAGTGTCATATATAATTTATAAATTTATTATATTGTCTTACAAGATAATGAAATAAATTTCATTTTCCACCGAATAATTATAAGTCCGATGGGAATTTCTCAAATTATTTGATAACGAATATTTAATGAAAAAAGCTTATTCAGACAAACAGGTCATAAGTTTATTTTAGAATATCCAAGCCAAATTTAAGGTTCGGTTGAATAAAGCTTGATTAAAAGTATAAAGTCTTTCAACGTAAGAACAATCTATGCCTGTTCTCCATAATTTCTATCTAATCTTTTATCAACATCAATATCAAAAAATGAATACAGTGAAATATTTATTTTTGGAGAATTTAAATTAATAGGAGCGCTTGGTAAAAATGATATTAAGTACGGATTAATTCTATCCGTACCAGACGTGAATATGTTGATAAGTCGAGTTACGTCCTTTTAAATGTTAATAAATAATAATAATAAATATATGGGACACTTAACACACGGTCGTCTGACCCCAAAGTATGTAACTTAATACTTCTGTTATGGGTGACGGACGGGTGTAGATATACTACATATATAATTTTAAATACATACTTAAGTACAAATGTTAAATCATAATAGGCTCTACGATGGTATAATTTATATGGTGAATATTTCAGTGAAATCGATAAGTGTATTTATACCGCAATAAAAACTTGTGAATATTTACATAACTCTCTTAAATGTATACTAAACGCAAACCTCTTTATAGCTACTCAAAAGTGTGCGTTTTGAACTTGCGAAGTTATTCACGCCTGGTAAGGATATATATTAGTTGCCAGATCTTTTAATAAATAACACCCCCTGTTTTATTGAGGTTTTTATTATATGTAGTACATATAAAAATATAGATAATAATTTTATAATCGTGTTATTTTAAAAATTAGTGGCTCGTTTTTAATTCGTCCTTTTTCCCTCATCGAAGGCATAGCGACGTGAAGACCCACGATCATACGACAGAGTGCACACGATCAAAGCTTTTGCGTCCCAGCCTTGTGTGCAATCGCCTGTGATCTTGAATCCAATGAATCAGCATACCTGACACACTCGACCCTTTCAATGTTATCCTTTAATAAAATATGGTGTGTGAATACGTTGCCTCTATAAATTATAATGATCTTCGCTCTACGAAATAATTTTCAATCCAGAATGTTATCTGAACTGATAACTTGGAATAAACTTATATTTTGGAAGTTTTTTAAGTTTTGGATGCATTGCATTAACATAACTTTAAATTCAGTTGCGTCTCTGGTAAGTTACTGGTAACATCGTAAATTCAGCCAAAGTTAGAAATGTGCTCGATAAAAATTTCGATTCACGACTTATAGCCGTTCTAGAATTAAATTACGATAGTTTATAGAAAAAGATAAATTTAATTCGTGTTCGATGAAACTTATTCAAGCTGGCATTAAAAAAATCAAATTTGTAAGCTTTTGTGAGAGTACTCCGTGTCCGTAAAGTATGCCGGGTTCAAATTCATATTAAATGTAGAGATTTATTATATTAAAAGGCCCCAATCTCATAGTGACCGCAGATTTAGCGATCGAAAATCTTTGACCGATCGAATTTATGTGAATAATATGTAGCTCTATTTTCCATGGCTAAGAATTACAATATGATCTCTTAATAGAAATAAATGTAACATTTTGTTAAAAATAATTATATCTTATTAGTTCTTAACCTCTTTTAAACAGGATTTGCGCTAATTTATGACGAAAATTATAGTAAAAAGTCAAACAACTTCATGTATGATATTGATGAATTAATCGTTAGACATACATTTTTACTTTTTTATATACTTTTGTTATATTTAAGCATTCGGTATGGCCGAGGATGAAGATGAAGGTGGTTTTGGTGGTTTATATGAAGATGGGCATTGGGTTTGGGACGAAAGTACAGAAGCATTAGTCTTTGTAAGGTCTGTGATCTTTAATTATTTATTTGTTAAAGCTTATAAGTAAAATGCTTTATTAAATTGGAAAATTATCACTGAGGGGTATCATAGTGCCTAGCTATCAATACTTTTGATTATTGATTTGTAACAGCGTTACGAATTATGAATGCAAAGGGACCATAGTATGGCCAGAATCATCACTACATAGTATAAAACAAAGTCGCTTTCTGTGTCTGTCCCTATGTCCCTATTTCCCTATGTATGCTTCAATCTTTAAAACTACGCGACAGATTTTGATGCGGTTTTTTTAATAGATAGAGTGATTCAAGAGGAAGGTTTATATGTACAATAACAGTCAATATGGAGTAGAGAAATACTGTAATTTTTGAGGTTTCTAACGTGATGTCGTTAATAATTACATTTTTTTCTGCTTACATTGCAAACGCAGGCTGAACACTACAAGATTTATCAAAATAATGTATTAAAAATTTGTACACCTTAAAAAGGTCTACAGAAAACTCCGCGAGGGTATATGTCTATCTCTTATGGATAACCCACAATAGCATTTTTATGTCATTTACTTTTTACGAAAAATAACGCCCTCTTTTCGAAGCAATTTTAAGCAATACAGCATCAATCCTTATCCAATTGAGTACCTTAAATACATTGTTGATTTAATATAGATCAATATGGCCGTTTACACCATGTAATTTAAATGAATATTTTCGAAGATATTACAGATTTAATATGCGGCGCGTGCCTATAAATAGCGCATCGGAGGCCGCGCTTCGCCCTATAGCACTTATAATTTAGCAGCGATTGGATTAATTGTAAAAATAAAATACAAAGAGAAAAATGTAAAAAGGAACTAGGTAAAATGTATTATATGAATTAAGATATTCCAAAGATGCAGGAAATCTTCATGGTATAGGGAAAGGGGAATTGTTTTACTCCAAATTTAACGCGTGCGGGCCGCGGGCAGTAATGAATAAATCAAAACTACTGGATCTATTTTAATCATTTTTTTCACTGAGTGACAGTCTATACTTATATATTTTATACCCGTAAGAAGCAGGGGCGGGCCGCTAGTACAAAATAAGTGTCCAAGCAGTTACGCAATGCTCGCGTAATTTGCAATGAGTGATGCCAGTGCAAGAAGGCTTGCCTTTGTTAGGATCGTAAGCGGAGTGTAATCTCACGATCTTCGTATTAACGATAGTGTTCAGTTCAATTGTCAGCAATGCTACACCGGGTTATGGACATGTGGTGCGAGGTAGAGAGTTTCGGTGAAGTCATTTTCGGTGCTCCCGATACTTCGTAGAGGAAGGTGAGAGAGAAGAATAGACGGTTGTGAATATACGGTGACTGACTATTGGCATATACAAAGGATTCGATTTTTTTGCTACAGTTTCTGACATATTTCTTACTTATGAATTGTGTGATATTGTTTTGAATTTTTCTATAATATTTCTATTGAATTAAAATTTAATAAAACTAGACTATAATTTTTCCAAATAATTTATAGAATTAGGCGTTACTTTGCGGAGATCCGTAATACAAAAGTAATAATAAAATTATTTTGCTATAATCCGCTATACAGTAAATAGAAAATATATTTAGTGTTAAATGTATAGTGGACTATCCGTATTTTCATACCCGATACGTGCAGGATTCGTAAAAACACATGCACAAACCTCCACCACTTCCACCACAATCAGAACAAAATTGCGATTTTGTCGTGGAGTCTATCTCCTAATCATGCTTCGGTTGCGGGGCGAAACGATTGTTGAGTTTGTGATAGTGAACGTGTGTAGTGCTTGTGTATTGTGGTAGAATAATTTTATAATTACTTTTGTATAATTTTTCCATTCATTTCAGTGATTTACCTCCTAAACCTGTAGAAGCTATAACAATTCCAACTAAAGCTCCCACTGGAACAATTGAATTTAGAGATGACGTTGATTTAATTGAACAAGTACTATTTCTATATTGTATTACTGAATTACCTTTAAAGAGCTATATAAATCCGTTATTTAACTATTTGTTTCAATTATTATATTTTGTTATAATGCCGTACCAGGCATGAATAACTTAACAAGTCCAAAACGCACACTTTTCAAGGTAGCCATTGGCACATTTAGTTTACGTTTAAGAGAGTTATTTAAATATTCACACGTCTGTATGTGCGATATAAAAGACTCATCGATTGCACTTAAATATTCACCATATAAATTAGACGATCCAAATGCGTATTATGATTAAACTTTTAAAAGGTAACGTATTATATTATATTATATTTTAACGTATCTCGACTTATCAACCTATTCACGCCTGGTACGGAATTAAGAACCATGAAAATACTTATTTTGCTTATAAAGGCGACCATGAGAGTTTAAATTAATTTCGAACTTCAGTTAAAATGTATTTTGAACATAACGATGTTGCGTAACTAATACAAATTCATATATAATTACTATCATATTGATTGTTTTAAAAGTTCGATATTAGTCTCAAATTTAAATTTTTGCTTTAAATAATTATCTTAATAGTAGTCGTTCATATTAGTAGTAGTCTATCAGTTAAGTATGTTATTCAATACTTCTTTTGTAGATTCGATTCCGGCGTCGCTATCAAAGGAAATTGAAACCGGGTCAACCAGATATTATTACTATACAGGTTTATGTCCTATGGCTATATTGTTTTAAAAACAAACTGTAAAGTTTTTGGTATATGTAGGAAGCCAATAAACATTATGTACAAAATTAACTCTCGTCTAAGTTACTTCTATATTTTGGATTGTAACATATTTTAGTAAGAGTATTAACACTAGAATTTAAAAGAATAAAAGGTGAGGTAAGATAAGGTAATAAAAGGTTTATGAATTAAATATTTTTTAAATTGAAATAATAAAACATGTCTAATTTATGGAAATATTTTTTTAATTATCGATCTTACTTGTTGCAGGATATTAAAGATGTCGCTATATATACTGCTCCAATAAACATTTTAAGTCCAATGTTAATAAATATGTTGCATCTGCCTACAACGGAAAGGTTCCTTAGAGCACTCGTCCTTTGTTGTCAATACTATTTACAGGTATTAATTATTGTCCTTATTAAAAGAACGATAATATAATATAAGGTCTGCTTTCATATAAAATCATCCTGCATGATTCTGTTCTCTCTCTGTTATGATTCTCATTCATTTTGGTTGGGTTATTACGCTTTCTCATGTTTAAAAAAAGCTTCATTGTAAACAAAGTTTCATAATTTTTGTAAAAAAAAAATTGTTTTTAATGGAATTTTAACCACACAAAAAATATAACAAACGATATTTTATGGGATTATCTTAACCGAGCAAATATTTGTAATATTAACATTTTAAGGCTTCCTTAAACTAACTTAATAACAATTTTATATTTTTCTTTAATCCATGTTGTTTTCCTTCTAAAGAATTCTATAATTACAGACTGTATAAACTTTAAACGTTCTAATAATAATATTTTTTTCATACGTTCTAGATTTAACATATCGACAGACGGCAGATTATGGCACACGGACATGAACGTTCTACTGAATATAAGAACTATTATCATATATCAAAATTAAATTTTTGTAACTTTGGGAAAGCTAACTTCCTCATACTTCTTTTAAGATAGCGGATGAAATGGCAAATCGTATTATAGAGTTGGAGACAAAAGTACGGACACCGCAGTGTGACAGGGTCGAAAACGAATTCCGGGACAACTTATCAGATCTAAGACTTTTAGTAGCAAAAGAATACAGTACAATGTTAATCGGTAAGAAATGTTACATATTATTTATCAAAAATATTGTGTTACATATATCTATTTTTAATTCAAAGTAATTTGGGTTTTATTGCATGCATGCATTTTATTACTTATAGGTGGGGGTGATACAAAAAAATTCCATCATATGGGACCTCAGAAAAAACGTCGTTCATTATCTGATAAGGATGCTAGACTTTTTGAAACTTTGCTTCGTATGTGCGTACAAATAGTTTGGTTGGCACTCGGGCGTAGAGCTTTTAATCAAATAGGTAATCTTACAAATTATTAAAACCCTTATATTATTAGTTATTTATGAAGTATCTAAGTTTCAAATATTAAATATACTTTATCTGAGATATTCTGTTTTATGTGCAGTATTTATAATGTATAATTTTAGTTTACACTGTATATACGTAGGATCACAATAAGGGATAGATAGCTACAGAAAAGAAGGAATAAAAATCTTAATCTACAGACTGTGTTACATTTGTATACAATAGGAATATAAAATCAAAGAATTAAATATTCAACTATCTAAATTCTTTATTCATTTATATCCATTAGAGAACTTCAGAAGAAAGTTTATATGGTAATATTTTTAGATTTATATTTCATTAGTCATTCCTTTTGTCAAACTTGAGATACTAGAGATCTTTTAGATTTTTTAAAAATCTTATTAAGCCTGTGATATATATTAAATAAATATACATAAAAAAATCTTCTTTTAATATTATTATAATGCGAGTAACACAAAAGTTACGGTTGTATAAAATATATTCACCTAATATTCGTTTTAACAGTCGTTTGCTTGGTTACTTTGAACTTACGTACATAACAATAATCATCAGAACTATAAATGGTGGAAAGAACTCGTATCATAAAATTATGCCATTATATGGGTAGTATAATCATATTTATGTGTTGTTTTTTTTGAAACAGAATTAGAAATCAGTAGAATGTTCAAATCTGAGATATTTAACGCTGCAGAACACACGTTGCATACTGGTTATATAGGAAAGATGGCTAAAGAAGAGAAAGCGGTTTTATTAGGCCACTGTTTGCGTCACGATAAGAAGTTAAACACTCGATCACCACTTATGAATGAGGTTTTCTGTCATCGGGAAATAGATTATCGCATGATGGGCCTTGGAGTTATAAAGTGTGCTCAGTAAGTTTTTTAGGATCTCAGTTTTGCTCCTGCGAAATAAATGCATCTCAGACAGAAGTTATCTACAGTGCTGGCTGTGCGATATGTCTAAAGTAGCTGAAAAAATTACACGATAAATATTTGTCTGGTTTACCCTGATTATAATGCGTCAACTTTTTGATATTTCTACATAAATCATCATCATTCTCCTGCCCTTATCCTACTCTAAGTGGGGTCGGCACAACATGTTGCAAACATGCTGTCATATGATTTGGCTCGTATTTTATGACCGGCCGCCTGACTGATGTCAACTTACCTTAGTCGCCTTTTATGACACCTCGGTAAGAAATGAGGGTGGTCTATTCTATGCAGCCGGATACCACACGGCGCATACCTTAGTCGCCTCTTCCGACACCTCGGTAAGAAAGGAGGGTGGTCTATATTATTCTGCCGTATACCACACGGCGTATATTCCTACATAAATCATTGAATTAAATTGGAGCATACTCTTCGATTTATAAAGAATATAGAAATTGATATTATACTTATATATATTATAACGGAACTTCTAAAATAGGGTTTTAGTTCGCACGATGGCGGTATGATATGAGATCGAAAATAATCGAATAAATTATGTCGTTTATATTGAAGACATGAAATATTATTCTGTTATTAGCTCATAGAAAATATTTTTTACTAGACCAACACCAAGACTATTATATATGATGCATGCAGTAGCCGGTCCAGAAGAGAGTTTGTCAGAATTAGGAATAGTTCTTGGACTCATCGGAATGTCGAGATCGGCTTTCGATACAATGTTACGGCCCCTGCCGACCGCATCCGAGGGGAAATCGAAAGCATCGGTGTACGTATTGGGATTCAATTAGAGACGGGCCATTAGGCACGCTTAGATGTTTACGATATTCGAGCGTTAAAGTTATTTTGTATTTAAACTTAATGTCTACGAATCGAATTATATTTAAATGGTGAGATATTTTTTTTATATACCTCCTATTACACATTTTATTCATTTTGACTGGCCCGTTGGCGCTGTGGGTAGTGACCCTGCCTTAAACTCCGCGGGTCGCGGGTTTGATTCCCGCCGAGGGCCAACATTTTCTATAAACTATTTACTAACTTCCTATAAAATTGTTGGTTCTACGAGCCTGGGTGTGTATTTGTATTATATATGTAGTATATCTACCAGTTCTCCGTCACCCATAACACAAGTATTAAGTTACTTACTTTGGAGACGGACGACCGTATGTGTAAATGTCTCATATTTATTTTATTTTTATTTATTCTATAACGTAAACTTTAGGATTTATTTGCTGCGTATGTTTATGAGGTTGACTTGCTTGCAGTGCAGTGTACATTAATAGAGAGAAGGCAAAAATTTTAAAGAAACGTCACAAGTTCTTGTACAGGTACAAATTGTGACGTTTTTTAACATGATGTTAAACATTAATTGGGTTTACATTTATAGACGAGCATTGTACAAACCGGATACTTCAGATTTTTTTTGTGGTACGTGTAGCCTATTAACCCCCATCGTTGCGGGGTGGAAAGCTGTAGCTGTCCTCATATAGTACTTGAAACGTTTGTCTCAACAATGGGATAACAACGAACCTTTTATGTAGGAATATGATTCAGGCAATTTATACTTAATTTGAAGCAAATACCTCGTAATTTGTATTATTTGTCCATGTAACGCAACGAATTGCAATATCGATGAATAAAATAAATTATCGTAGTATGTACCAACAAAATCATGTTTACTAATGTGGATAATAAACTAATATAATTCTTATTGTGTAGTTGATATTTTTATAATTATATACTAAATATTTAAATCAGGTCTTCGCAGAGTTACGCTTCTAAAAGTAGCACAAGTAGCTCCATGAGAAAAAGTCAGCTAGTTGTCAAAAAACTTTATCCTAACATAGTGTTACCTCGAAAGGAATCACGAATGTAAGTAACTTTGTGTTACAAAATTGTAATAAATAAAATGAGTGTTATACTAAATCAATCATCAATTTTGAACGATTTATCTTTTTTGAATTTAAACTATCGTGAGTGGCTCATTCATTATTAATGTTGAGAGACCGGCTATACTCACGTCTTATTTTATCGGATGAACCCGGCTAGTTTCAAGCCCACACGGGGCTCTTATTCATGAGCTCTTTACGCGGCGGGTTTTTCTTTTCCCGAAGGAAAAATGGGACGTTTTATAACCCTATCCGGTCATACACACATAGTAGCGGCCTGTTACAATCCCACTGCTGGGAATAGGCCTCCTCTCTCCGTTTCTGGAGAGAAGAGTTGGACCTTCCACGCTGCTCCAATGCGGATTGGTAGGTTACACATAACTGCAGAATTCTCTAGAGATATGCAGGTTTCCTCACGATGTTTTCCTTCACCGAAAAGCGTGTGATAAAATTGCCATTATCAATTAGACACATGAGTTTTAATAGAAAAACTCTTGGTGCTTCGAGGGGAACAGGAGTTCAAACCCGAGCGGTTTGAACTCCTGTTCCCCTCGAAAGAGTCGCACGGTCTCGCTGCTGGGCTATCACAGCTCATACACACATAAGAAATTTGTTTTATAGAGTTTCTGTGTAAGGATTTTATATGTATATATTTTTCTAGAATGGAGTTCCCATCACATTTTCCTAATGATCCTGAGGATATTCGGCCATGCAGTGAGATTCAGCGGCGAAGGTGGCAGAATAGACTTCAGAGACTTCTTCATCCACATTAGATTTGTACTTTTCATTTACTGAATAAAATTGTATTTTTCACATTTGAACATATAAGTCCGTGTGTTACAACACCTCAAAGTCTGTTGTTACCTATGAGAAGTGTTGTCTTGCTGACTAACGCACTTTTTTTTTAAATTGACTAATGCTGTATCTAATGGCTTTTACAGCCGGTAGGATGGGCGAGCGCAGAATATTCTTCGGATAAAATTGGTAAGTAATCGAGTGTTTTGGTAAGTAATCGAGTGTTTTAGTAACACACTATGTACTATTTACGATTTAAACAAAGTCTTAGAGAACATCATACGTTGAAAGTTTAGGAGATAAGAAATTTTCAACAGTCCGTTTCAAAGGGGTGAACAGGTTCAATGTTATAATATTCACTTGTCGTAAATACTTATCAATCGAAATTGGAATTATAATTTATTCAGTGTATTACTAATGGAGGATTGCGAGACTGATGTTTATCCTAACGAAGGCGCGGATTTCATATTTAACAGAGCAATAATGATGCGGTGTTGTATGACCATTAGAATATCCGTGCTGTATAGTTATACAGTTCTTCACAAATATCGACTACGTTTAGTAGATATTTGTAAATAAAGTAATTGTCTGCGCAGGCGTTGCTGTTTACGAATTCCCCTCGAAACAAAATTCAACAGTTTAAAAAAATGCTCCGATCGCTATTAAACGTTAAAGAATTATTCGCTGGGCTATTCTGAAAATTGTTTTAAAATTTCATTAAAATTGGTCCAGCCTTTTTGAAGTCTATAAAGGACATAACAGATATAACCTTCGGACAGTTATCCCTTTTTAGAACTAGGCTACTTTTTGAAGATATTTTTATGAAGATGTTTTATATCGTATTTATATCCACTTGTGGAACTTCCCAGATTTTTTAAAATAACTTCATTGTATATATGGATAAATTATAATACACTCTGTTCTACGGTAAACACAAAAAATAAATAACTTGTCGTAGTTGTATTATTATGCAATTATTCGAACCAGTTCTGACAGGAAAATTATATTGTCAGAGACTATTTCTAAATGAAAATTATTCCTGTTACTCGTACATGACAAACCAGGTAAAAGTATTAAATTTATAAATATGTAATGAAATATCTCAATGTTCATAAAATATTGTGAAGGGTTGGTGTAACGAATATTATAAATTTTTTAAAGCTTCTGTGTTATATTGGAAAAAGTATAGTCACATCAATCTAATAGTAATAACGCTGGTTAGTGGACTGTATGTTTGCGTGAATGATATACAGGTCTTTGCCCAAATCAGTGAGTAATAAAACCACACCGATCTTGTTATCCACATCCACAGACGAACGGCGCACCAGCTGGATCCGGACTTAGTGCAGCATTCTTCACTTAGTTACGCATAATAGTATTTTTGGATATCCACAAACCTCACAGAAAGACAATAACGTAGCGTCATGCACACACCTCAGAGATGACAATAACGTATCGTCATGCACACACCTCTCAGAGACGACAATAACGTATCGTCATGCACACACCTCTCACAGATAACAATAACGTATCGTCATGCACACACCTCTCAGAGACGACAATAACGTATCGTCATGCACACCTCTCAGAGACGACAATAACGTATCGTCATGCACACACCTCTCAGAGACGACAATAACGTATCGTCATGCACACCTCTCAGAGACGACAATAACGTATCGTCATGCACACACCTCTCAGAGACGACAATAACGTATCGTCATGCACACCTCTCAGAGACGACAATAACGTATCGTCATGCACACACCTCTCAGAGACGACAATGTGTCGTCCGCGAGTGTCCGCGAGTGTCAGTCAACCAATCATTTGAATGCGACGGCACTCAAACTCGTCTACCGTCGTAGACGGACAAAATTGATGCATAGATCTTACGAATATATTTGTTTATTCTTGGTAGAATGGACGTTTATTGCACATTATATTTCGTAGCTTCATTCTTCAGATATAAAGATAACAACGTAGTCCTTTAACCTACAAGGCAACTTCGCACAAATTAAGAGAGATTTAATTCATTAAAACAAAACGTCAATTGACTTTCATTTCCGGTCTGACACAACCACGTAACACCCTACACCGGGGCATCTCGTCATTCTTTTTCTGTGCGAGGCAACGAGTGCACGTCTTTCTTGTTCTTTGTCAAATAAAAAATAAAATATAATTCGTTAAATAAGTGTTAAAGAATTTTGGTAAAAGTGTTAATTTAATTATGCCGAAAAGAAGATCACAGGAGAAAATCGATTATTATGCTGAAAAAATTAAGAAATTACAAGAAAAGCAGTACAAGCGGCGTCTACGATCAAACGTGCTATATTCAGACTCATCCGAATCTGAACAAAACTTAGGTGAGTTGTTTTTGACTTTATAAAGTGAAGACAAGTGATATTTTATAGTGTATATCCTGGAGGTTGGCCGTGAGTCAACACGAAGGAAATCTAAAGCCGGGAGGTTGACCGTGAGTCAACACGATGGTATCTTATCCGGGGGGTTGGCCGCGAGTCAACACGAAGGAAAATTTAACCATAAGGGTGACTGACCATAAGTCAACCCTGTCAAAAAACATGAATAGTATAATACATCATCGCTAATGAAACTATATAGACATTTTGCTAATAGTTCATTGTATCTTTCGTTTCCCAGATAACCAATCTCTGGAAAATGTAGTTACAACAGAAGCGATCGTTAATGAATTGGTATCCGATACTACAGCCACCGAGCCTAATCAGGACGGTAAGGCTGAGGAAAGTGTTCCGGATCTTGACGCAGAGTTTTTATCCGCCTTAGGTGACTCCACTGATGAGTCGCCCAAGTATGGCGAAATAATTCATCCTGACTTGGCTAAGCGTTGGCTCCCTTTGTTATGTAAAGGCATACAAGGAAAGGAAGCTAAAGAAAAACTTTTAAAGGAATACCTTATACCAGAAAATTGCAAATTATTGAGAGCCCCAACTTTAAACCCCGAAATCTACGCTGCTGTCACGCCGCCAGAGCACGTGATAAGAAGACAGAAACTGCTCAACAGCAGCTGGGGCTAGGTATCACAGCTATGAATCGAGCGATGTCGCTGCTTCTTACCGCCTCTGATGATGAAAAAGCTATTAAAATACGCGCAATAAAGATTTTATCTGATAGTTGCCGTATTTTGTCAGATTTACATCACAATCAAACCCAAACCAGGGTCAAATTATTAACTCCGGCATTGGACAAGTCTTTTCTGAATATCTTGCAAGATGTTGAAAGAGACGAAACTCTCTTTGGAAGCACGTTGTGTGAAAAAATAAAAACATCAAAAACGATTGAAAAGCAAGGATTACTAATTAAGAAACCAAATCCAAAAGCTCCAACAACATCCACGTCGAACGCGACGCCATTCAGACCACGGTTTCAGGGAAACTGGACGAGCTCCTCTCGCCCTTATCAAACCACCAACAAGGCCAGGGGAGCACAGAAGTCTCAAGTGGCAGCCCGCAAAAGCAATTTCGCGCCAACACAGACGACGAAATACTCGAACTACCACAAACAGCCACGTGCTCCGACCCGACATTGAACGAGGTACATGCTGGTCGTTTACAGACCTTCTATAATTGTTGGCGTACTGTTTCGGGGTGTAAGGAGGAAACTCGTCCCAGTCAGTTTCTTCAAATGTCAACCTCACCTGCACGTGGTACACCCTGCAAATAAACCGACGAGGCTCTGGCGACCGACTAATGGCGGTATAACCATTCTTTAGCTGACTTAAATATAACAGACCGACAGCGGGCAGCAGCGTTGTCGGTGCGACATGGTCAGCACTGCGATCACCAACCCGCATGCCAAGCGTGGTGATTATTGGCAATACCCTTAATGGATACACTTAAAAAGCCACAGCCCCTAGTTCCCGGCAGCCCCGCTATTCCTGGCTCTGGCAGCGGTTTAGGTAACGGCGGGGCAGGGGGTGTTAAGAATCTCCGGCAGAGATTCCGCTGCCAACCCCGACGACTTGACCTGGCAACATACAACGCACGCACTTTGAGGGAAGACGGAAAGATCATCGAGCTGGAAGAAACGTTAAGCAAGTTGCGGTGGGATGTGATAGGATTATCTGAAGTCCGAAGAGAGGGGGAGGACACGATAATTCTTAAATCCGGCAACTTGCTTTACTACCGGGAGGGTGACCAACAGTCTCAGGGTGGTGTCGGGTTTCTCGTCCACAAGTCCCTTGTCAACAGCATTGTCCAAGTCGAGAGTGTGTCGAGCAGGGTCGCGTTCCTTATACTCAGAATTACCAAACGGTATTCGCTGAAGGTCATACAGGTTTACGCACCGACATCGGCACATCCAGACGAGGAGGTAGAGGCCATGTATGAGGATTTGTCTAGAGCCATATATGCCTCTAAAACCTTCTACACTGTTGTGATGGGGAATTTCAACGCAAAACTAGGCAATCGAAGTGGTACAGAGGTAAGAGTAGGGCCATTTGGATATGGGCAACGGAACCACAGGGGCCAGATGTTAGCCGATTTCTTGGAGAGAGAGGACCTCTACATGATGAATTCTTTCTTCAAGAAACGGCCACATCGTAAATGGACCTGGATAAGTCCCGACGGTTCCACGAGAAATGAGATCGACTTCATCATGTCGACCAGGCGTCATATGTTCAATGATGTCTCTGTCATTAACACCGTAAAGACGGGTAGTGATCATCGTATGGTAAGAGGCACATTGAATATATGCGTACAACTGGAAAGATCTAGACTGGTGAAGTCCACACTCCGACCAACTCGAACTCATATCCAAAACCCCGAAAACTTCCAACTCGAGCTGATGAATCGCTTCGATTGCCTAGCGGACTGCGCTTCTGTGGACGATTTAAACAACAGGCTGGTGGAAACTGTCCATACGGTGGGGTCCAAATTTTATAAGACACACCGTAAAAGAACCAATAAGTTCTCGACCCAGACTCTCAAGCTCATGGATGAGAGGAACGAAATGAGACTACAGTCTTCAGTAGACGCGTCACGCTACCGTCTGATCAATAGACAGATTTCAAAAGCGCAGAAATGCGACTTGCGACACTTTAATACCGAATATATTCGAGATACTATTGAGCGTAACAGGGGCTCAAAAGTGTTCGCAAAAGATCTGTCTATCGGGCAGAGGCAGCTGACGCGATTGAAGACCGATACTGGTAGTATCATTTCATCTCGACCTGAGATTTTGAGAGAGGTTGAGAGATTCTATGGGCAGTTATACACCTCAACACAACAGCCTGCTGTCACCTTGGCAAAAGACCCAAGAGCCAAGCTAACCCGACACTATACTGAAGACATCCCGGACGTCAGCCTATACGAGATTAGTATGGCTTTGAAACAACTTAAGAACAACAAGGCACCAGGTGATGACGGAATCACAACCGAACTCCTGAAGGCGGGTGGAAAACCAGTACTCAAAGTCCTTCAGCGATTGTTCAATTCCGTTATTCACGAAGGTACTACGCCAAAAGCGTGGCACAGGAGCGTGGTGGTTCTTTTCTTCAAGAAGGGTGATAACACCTCATTGAAGAATTACAGACCCATCGCGCTGCTGAATCAGGTTTATAAGTTGTTTTCAAGAGTCATTACGAATCGTCTCGCTCGTAGGTTTGACGACTTCCAGCCTCCCGAACAAGCCGGATTCCGGAAAGGCTACAGCACCATAGACCACATATTTACGCTGCGGCAGGTTATACAGAAGACCGAGGAGTATAACCGGCCACTTTGCTTGGCGTTTGTGGACTATGAGAAAGCCTTTGATTCGGTGGAAACATGGGCTGTGTTAAGATCACTCCAGAGATGCCGTATCGACTACCGGTACGTCCAAGTGTTGAAGTGTTTGTACGAAAACGCCACAATGTCTGTCCGTGTCCAAGACGGAACTACGAGACCAATCCAAACGCGGCGAGGTGTGCGACAGGGAGATGTCATCTCCCCGAAGCTATTTACCGCTGCATTGGAGGACGTCTTTAAGCTTTTGGATTGGAACGGATACGGCATCAACATTAACGGCGAGTACATCACTCACCTTAGGTTTGCCGACGACATAGTCGTTATGGCAGAGTCTCTGGAGGACCTTAACACAATGCTCGACGACCTCAGCAGAGTGTCTCAACAGGTGGGCCTTAAAATGAACATGAGCAAGACGAAAATTATGTCAAACTCACTTGTTCCGCTCCACCCGGTCATCGTTGAGAACTCTGTACTTGAAATTGTAGACGAGTATATATACCTGGGACACACGGTCCGGTTAGGTAGGTCCAATTTTGAGAAAGAGGTCAGTCGCCGAATCCAACTCGGATGGGCAGCGTTTGGGAAGCTGCGCGAGATCTTTTCGTCCGAAATACCTCAGTGCCTGAAGACCAAGGTCTTCGAACAGTGCGTGTTGCCAGTTATGACGTACGGAGCAGAAACGTGGTCGCTGACTATGGGCCTCATAAGAAAGCTCAGAGTCACTCAGCGAGCTATGGAGCGAGCTATGCTTGGTGTATCTCTACGTGATCAAATCAGGAATGAGGAGATCCGTAGAAGAACCAGAGTTACCGACATAGCTCATCGTGTCGCGAAGCTGAAGTGGCAATGGGCGGGGCACATAGTACGTAGAACCGATGGGCGTTGGGGTCCTAAGGTGCTGGAATGGCGACCCCGCACCGGTAAACGCAGCATTGGAAGACCCCCCACGAGGTGGACAGACGACCTCAAAAAGGTCGCGGGGAGCCGCTGGATCCAAGCGGCACAGGACCGTGTGGTGTGGAGATCCCTTAAGGAGACCTATGTCCAGCAGTGGACGTCGATCGGTTGAACAAGAAGAAGAAGAAGACTGTTTCGAAAAACCCTACCATTTTAGACTGGATTGAACATGGTTTCTCTATACCTTTTGCAAGAGACGTACAACAGAACTTTGTCCCAAATAATGTTCTTTCCCTCAGAGAAAAATATGAGATGTCTAAAGCCATCCAAAATCTGTTAGATTTGGGTGCGATTTCAGAATGCGTGCCGCGCAAAGATCAATTTATTTCAAAAATATTCTTAGCACCGAAATCTAATGGAGGCAAGAGGTTTATTTTGAACTTAAAGTGTTTGAACAAGTTTATTCCTAGTGTTCATTTCAAAATGGAAGATTATCGAACTGCCGCGAAATTAATGTCTAAAAATGGTTTTATGACTACAATAGATCTCAAAGAAGCATACTTGCTTGTACCTATCGCTTCAGCGGATAGAAAGTACTTACGCTTTAATTTCGAAGACAAAGACGGTAATTCACATACATACGAATTCACTGCGATGCCATATGGCCTCTCCGTGGCACCTCGAACTTTCACAAAAATTATGAAGGAAGTAATAACAGTTTTAAGATCTCGAGGCTTTATGTCGGTTGTTTATTTAGATGATATTTTGTGCATGGGCCAAAATTACGAAAAATGCTTGCAAAATGTAAGAGAAACTGTAAAGTTATTGGAATGTCTGGGTTTTAAAATTAATTATGAAAAAAGTGCTTTAGAGCCTCGACAAATTTGTCGCTTTCTAGGGTTTTTGTACGACACCGTAAATATGAGCTTATTGCTACCTATAGAAAAACGCAACAGTATAGCACAGACAGTCCAGAAGTTCATGTCACTACCAGCCTGTTCTATAAGAGTTTTTTCGCGTTTGATAGGCCAGCTTACCGCTGCATGCCCAGCGGTACGTTACGGCTGGCTATACACAAAACAGCTGGAGAGAGAAAAATATCTTGCGCTCCAACAGTATGGATCGTACGAAGCTAAATTTAAACCGTCAAACAAGGTTTTACCTGACTTACAGTGGTGGTTAGACAACATAAAAGTTACGTCCAACCCTGTTGGTACACCTGAGTACGACATGGAGATTTTCACTGACGCGTCAAATATAGGTTGGGGTGCTTTCTGGAACAACGAACGTGCTAATGGCGAATGGAAGGAAAATGAGAAAATGTGTCACATCAATTATCTTGAGCTATTAGCAGTATTTTTTGGGCTTAAATGCTTTGCCGCTCACAAATCTGGCTGTGCTATACTGTTGCGAATTGACAATACCACAGCAATAAGTTATGTCAATAAAATGGGTGGCATTCAACATCCCCATTTAAATGACCTAGCTAAAGATATTTGGCAGTGGTGCGAAAAGCGGAATATATGGCTTTTCGCTTCATATATCAACACAAGAGATAATATTGAAGCTGATGCGGAATCAAGGAAAATTAATCCCGATATAGAGTGGCAATTAACTCAACATGCTTTTCAAACAATTACAGAATTGTTTGGATTTCCTGAAATTGACTTGTTCGCTTCTCGCATCAATGCCAAATGTAAAAAATATGTTTCTTGGAAACCAGATCCCGATGCTTTAATAGTAGATGCTTTTACGTTAAATTGGGAAAATGTCTATTTCTACGCTTTTCCCCCTTTTCCATTAATTTTAAAATGCTTGGAAAAAATTAATTCTGAGCAAGCATCTGGAATACTTGTTTTTCCATACTGGCCTTCGCAGCCCTGGTTCCCTCTTTTAGTAAGGCTATTAGTATCAGACATTGTATTTCTGCAGCCATCTGATATCTGTCTGTATCATTCTCTTTCCAGAACTCCCCACCTGCTTCGACAACATACCCTGGCTGTCGCGAAGCTATCAGGCGTGCGTTCTTAAAAAGAGGGACGCCTGAAGCAGCGTTGACCCTAATGGAAGCGTCGCTTTCTAAAAATACATTAAATCAATATAATGTTACCTTCAAGGTGTGGTGGGAGTTTTGCCAAGATAACAATTTGAATTTCTATCAGGGCTCAGTTTCTTCCATTATGTTATTTCTTACTGAACAGTTTAATAAAGGAGCTGCATATGGAACTATGAATAGTCACCGATCTGCGCTATCTCTGCTTTTAGGAAGTGATGTTGTATCAGATGATAAGTTAAAAAGGTTACTCAAAGGAGTTTATAAGCTAAGACCCTCCACTCCGAAATACGTTCAAACGTGGGATCCTCAGATCGTTTTAAATTATATTTCAAAGTGGACACCTAATCGTACCCTAAGTATTGAAAAAATAACAAAAAAGTTGGTAATGATGCTCGCTTTATGTACTGCGCATAGAGTTCAAACTCTTTCTTTAATTAAATTAAAAAATACTTCAGTTTGTCCTGATGGAATTAGAATTGTTATCTCGGATATTATCAAAACTTCCGTTGCAGGTCGTGATCAACCTATTTTATTTTTGCCGTATTTTGAACAAAATAAAAATATTTGTCCAGCTACAGTTATCGTAGACTACTTGTTCGTTACAAAAGATCTTAGAAGTAACTCACAAAATCTTTTGTTAACTTTTAAACCACCTCACCGACCGGCGTCTGCACAAACAATCAGTAGGTGGATTAAGCAAGTTCTCGCAGAAAGTGGTATTGATGTGACTGTTTTTAGTGCTCATAGCACAAGACACGCATCAACATCTGCTGCTAGTTCTGCGGGTATTTCCCTTGATACTATTCGGAGAACTGCTGGCTGGACAAAGACATCGGAAACTTTTGCAAAATTTTACCAGCGTCCAGTTATTGATGACGGTAATTTTGCAAAGTCCGTTTGTTTAAAAAATAATTAACTATAATTAGTAATGATGCGAATTATAATTCATAGTGACTTATTTAAATAATGAACGTTTAACGCATACTTATACGTTATGTTTGCTAGTTAAACAAAATAAATGATTTTTAAAGTTCACTGTCTCTCTGTTATGATACTCCTGACACAAAACTTTAGGCTCTAAACATCTACGTTGTTATCTTTATATCTGAAGAATGAAGCTACGAAATATAATAGATGATCAATTGAACTTCACGGGTGAAGTTTGATCATTATTATATGAGTAAGCTTCATTCGAAGATATAAACACCCACCCACCCTTACCCAAATAAAAGTTTTGTGTTATAAGCTAATATCTATAAAGAATGACGAGATGCCCCGGTGTAGGGTGTTACGTGGTTGTGTCAGACCGGAAATGAAAGTCAATTGACGTTTTGTTTTAATGAATTAAATCTCTCTTAATTTGTGCGAAGTTGCCTTGTAGGTTAAAGGACTACGTTGTTATCTTTATATCTTCGAATGAAGCTTACTCATATAATAATGATCAAACTTCATCCGTGAAGTTCAATTGATCATCTATAATATATGGTGCTGCTGAATTTAATTAAACAGTTCCAAATGAGCTTAAAACTGACGTGAAAAAAAAGGGAAATCGGTTTTGCAAATGTTTATTTGTCATTAGAGAGGTTTTTTACGCTTCACAATACGTCCAATCCATTTTATTCGCTGTTCAATATTGATGGAGAGTTTTGGAAGCGTTTCTTGAGGAAATTGGTCAGGCAGACTTTCTCTGAAAAAAAGGCAGTAACGGTCCTAATTTATAGAATTTAGGCGTTACATTGCAGGAGGTCTTTCCTTTAGGATTTCTTACCTTATTCATAACATTAAATTTGTTTTGTTTAATAAAAACTTACTTCGTTTCACCGTTTTCCGGTATATAAATATCATGATAAAGCCTTTTTGGTATCGCTGAAATTGTACTCTTTCTGGACACTACTCTAGACACTCTTGACGACCTAAAATATATAAGCGTTGACTGTTTTATTTTCAATAATTTTTCAAAATCTATCTACATACAAAATGTTAAATAAAAAGAAATTAATAAAATATTATATTTTTCCAATAACATCCAGACTTATATTATGTAGCGATATTCTGTCTGTCTGTTATGCTTTCACGGCTAATTCGCTTGACCAATATTTATTCAATTTAGTATAATTGAAGCTTACATACCGGTCTAAAGTATAGATTAAAAAAACGGGCTGGGCCGATATAGATTAAACTTTGGCACAATTAACAAATTGACAAATTACATCGGGCTAACATATAATAAAAAAATATCAGCATTTTCAAGAATATGAAAAAAATGCAGCATAGAATTTAGATTTTTTTACCATTACGTTGTCGCGAACGAAGCCGGTATAGCTTGTATTTTATAAAGATGAATTTAAAATGAACAAAATCTAAAAATACTGTTATATAATTATTATGACTTGAAGGTTATGTAGGACAGTGTAATAATCAGAAAATTGAAATCGTTTAATAAAACGCCGAGAGTTTTTAAGGTTACGATGGCAGCAATAAAATAAATTTATAAGAGTTATCTTGTAGCATCAAATACAGTAGTTTGTATTATTTTAAAGTAGGTAATAAGGGGTTTTTCTAGTTATTATAGCGCTTTAGAGAAAAGTAAAGGTAAGAAGCACAATGGAGACAGAGATAATTCACATTTGCTTCTTTATGAACAGAATGTATTTATATAAGGGTATAATGTCGTCTAGCAATTTTTACCGTGACATAGATTGTCGAACTTAGCGCGTGGTAGGCCAATAATACCTAAAGATATACCAATTTGCCCAAATTTTTGTTCTGGCTCTGATATAAAGCTTTCCAGGTATCGTTGTCTGCCAGATAATCTAGAAATTAAGTCAATTTAGTATCTATTACTAAATAAATACTAAAAAATATATTTTTTTGGAAATCCATCACTATGATCATTCTCCTTTCTGTCGCTCTAACTGTGATTAACATAATATGTTTTGATTCATTTGAGAACTCTGAAGTTATATATGCATATTTTGTTTTACAGTCCACCCATCTTTTAATTCGGCCTCACACTAAACATATTCATATTTTAAACTCTTTATGTCACAGGATTTCCATCTCTTCTCATTACAGCCATACCACCTTATTATCCCGATACGATAATTATATTGCTAAATATGATAATAGCGATATTCTTCTTGCACATTATTCGTTTTCATCGAAAACAATTAAAACTAAAGTCTTTCTCTTGTAAAGTGAAAAAACAAACACTGGAAATTACAAAAGGATTCTAGATTGTAGAATTAGCGAAGAGTTTATCGATCCTATCTACACAATATATTTAAGATGCTTTTTCTTCTTGATGTCGAATAACACTACTGTTTCCAGTTCGTTTAAAGAACACTCACGAGATTTAATTGCTTATAATAATAAGTAATTTATGATTGATCGACTGACAAATATGATCTGTCTGTGGCTAATCAAGAAGTGCATTTACCCGGAATATTTCAGCTCTCCAAGTCCATACAAGCGGAAACCAATGTTTCGATCGCAGAACACCTCATTTATTAGCGGAGAACGCGTGTTAACTTTTTTGCCCGAGCTAACGCAGTGTCCAATTAGAACCGATCTGTCTATGGCGTTCATTTTCCTTACATATTTTGTGTGTAGCTTGTGTTTCGCTAAATTGTAACTATCGGACTTCAGTATTCTATTTATCTCTAACTCTGAAAGTATATTAATAATAATTTCAAGCAGAAAAAGTAGTTGAAGAAAGCAAAAATCGCACGATTATAGTATTAAAAGGACCTAATTCAATAAAGTTGTTTTGTGACAAATTGTAATAAAGCGTAGAGCGTAGTGCCTAAAAAACTCGTGAGTGTCAAGACCCATAACTTGGAAGAGCATGAAAACACTAGTTTTTTGAATAGTGCATAGCGTAATGTCAAAGATGGCATTGAAATAAGAATTATAATGTGTGTATATGTGTACTCAATTAAGTCTAATTTAAATTAGGTCATTAAAGTGACCTAATTAATAAGCGTGCGAAATGTTATGCAAAGCTTAAGAAATATTAAAACTTTTTATACCAATCTGATTGTAATTTTTCCGACCGAGTGCAATCCATACGATTTGAACAGCCATACATATCAGTATTTCAAACAATGACGCTTCTCTTTTGGATAAAGATCGTGATTTCGTCTTGCCCATATGATGATATTTGCGAAATTCTCCTTCACCTACGACGAAAACTTAATTTTTAAATAGTAAAATCAAGTAAGAATTTAAGAAATTATGATATAACTATTTTGCTAACACAAACACTACACACACTCCCTACGACAATCTCTAAGATCGGTTCGCGCTGTAACCAAACAGGAGGATAGACTTCACGACAAAATCGTAAACGTTGTTGTAGTGAGTGTGTGTAGTCCTTGTGTGGTGTGATCTTGGTGACGGCATTTTGTGATACACGTGGTGACTGGTCTTGCATGTTTATGGTATTTGGACGTAGAATGCTTTTTCACTGAGCATTAAAATAATTTCTGTACTATGGAATGCTGCAAAGTAACGCCTGCTTCTATAAATTACAAATTGAAGAAAAAAAACAGAGATCACAATAAACTTTGTAGAGTTTTGATGCAGTAATTACATTACATTTTGAGCGTTGTAATGTGATAAGGAATATGATGAATGAGGTATTGATACATAATTTAGCAAATATATATATACCTAAAAGAATTATACAATACTTATTAGCAACGAGTAAACGCAAATCTTCCAGATCCTCTCGATATTTTGATTCAATTTTTTCGCTGTTCTTAGTACGTATTTTAGTTTCCAATTCTATAGTTCTATGCGTCATTATTTCAGAAATCTACAACATATTAATGAAGTACCTATATAAATGAAATATTATATGTTGCGAATATATTAAGAGATCTGGTTACTGTGCCGTAGGTCCTCTAGTATTTAAGGTACGTGACATTTATATCGTTATTGTCGTTTTTGCCTTAAAAAATACATGATGGCGACGATATATCTTTCCAAAGTTACGAAAAGAAACGTAGTGATATTTTTTTGATAAATATCACAACCCGCCGTGGTATCCGGCTAAGTAGAATAGACCACTCTCTTTCTTATGGAGGGGTCGTAAAAGGCGACTAAGGTAAGTTGAGTCAGGCGGGCGGCCGGTTGTAAAATACCTAGCCAAATCATGTGACAACATGTGTATAACATGTTGTGCCGACCCCACGAGTGGGATAAGGGCAGGAGAATTATGATGATTTCTAAATCACAACCTTATATTAAAAGATTGTCATATAATTTATAAAATAAAGAGGAGAAGATATATTAAATAATATAAAGGCAAAATCGAGGCAAAGTTCGCTAACAATGTCACTTGCGTATCCTTATACAAACATGAATTTATGTATAGACAATATAACCTGTAGATAGTACTGGCAGCACAATATTAAAGCTCGTAAAAACTGTTCCGTCTTGGCCAGGTGCAATAAGTTTATAAGAGCTGAAGACAATATTGAGCTTGGCGTTGTATATAACACAACATCTTTCACGTCCTGTGGAAAAGAATGTTCAAGTAATTAATAAGTAAAGTGAACCCAAAATATTTTGCTCTGTTTTGATTTCCGTATTTTATATTACCATATACAATTTGAGTATGAATTATGTTATCAGACAGAGTCTAATGTAATACTATTTGATGGCATCGACTCCATCAAAAGACGTCGAAAATTAAGGATTAGTTTGTTTTTTATTTTGCATCACATAAAGCGTTATAAAATGAAAACTCTTCTTTTAGTGCTAGTATGAATAAAATATTAGTTGTGATGGATAATTAGTAGGAATTAAAAGTTCAATTATGGGTTCAAATCCCTGATAGGCACCTATGTATATCTAAAAAAAATATTCGCTGAATCGACAATACATAGAATTCCTCATACTATTACAAACAAACATCGAAAACATCGTGATAAAATCTGCATAAAGAATTACTAGGATATGTATATTTGCATTAGAGCAGTGTGACAGGTCTGGGTGAAACACAGGAGGTGTTTCTCTTCAATGAGAGTGGAAGTTATTCCAGCTGTGAGATAGTAAGAGGCAGCGTATTGAAGTATTTTAAGAACAAAATACCTGAAGTGTCACGACATCATCTTCATTTGTCTTTCGTTGGAAACGTTTTCTAAATCTTTGCTAAAATAATACAAACAAATATAAAAAACATTGCATAAATCTGATTAATAAATAAGAAATACTGTTAAAGTTGTTTCATAAATGTATATTAAATTGTTACAAGTACATTGTTAGGTAGAAGAGTAATTAGCCATGACGCTAGTAGAGTCGACTCTCAGCATCTCGCATCTTAGCGATACTTCTGCACTTGCTTGTCCCGCCTGGTGACAATGTAAATAGGCTGCAATGTAAATAACTGTATATTGTCAGTTCGGAGAAAATATATTAGTCTCCAAAGAAAACTCTTGAGACATTCTGTGACTAGTAAATCTATTGGAGTTACCAATGGGCTTCTAATATGCGTATTTACAGGCATATACTATGTATATACGTTCTTTTACTTTTTTAAATATTAGAAATGATAAATTAAAAATAAAGAACAATTTCACAGGTGATAGTACAAAAAATACCTACCTGCTCCCACAAATCAATGTCATCTCTAAATTCAATGGTTCGTATGATAGTGGTTGATTTTTTATAATCCTCATGTGACGGAGTCAGATCGCTAGAAGTGTCACGGGGAATGTTAATAATACCATGAATGTTTGCATTTATGTACAACCTTAATCTATCCTCATTAAACAATGCTATAGGATGGATGTTCCAAACATCGTTTCCAAGCATCACCCGGTAAACCAGTAGTTGTATAACTGGCCCGTGGGCGCTGTGGGTAGTGACCCTACCTTCGCGCGCGAATCGATTCCCGCGGAGGGCCAACATTTTTTGTAAACAAATTGTTGGTTCTTCGAGCCTGGGTGTATATTTGTATTTAAGTATGTATTTAAACTTATATATGTAGTATATCTACCAGTTGTCCGTCACCCATAACACAAGTATTAAGTTACTTTGGGGACGGATGACCGTGTGTGTAAATGTCCCATATCTTTATTTATTTATTTCGTAGTATATATAGTGTTACGTCTCATAGACCATTATAATTAGATAAGTAGATTTATAGAACTCGCATACATATAAAACGATTTTCTTAAACAAATTAAGTCTTTTTGGTCCTATTACTGCGGTTATTTAATAGGTTAATAAATTACATATTGCTAACACAATTGATTTATTAAGGTTTTAAAACTATTTTATGTGTTTTATGGTTTAAAATTATTCAAACTTATTAGCGGTTATATACATTCGAATTAGAGTGATTCAGACTGTTAAATTTCTTTGTTTATATTATATGCTTAAGAATCTGAATTGATGATAAACGACGCCAAAGAAAGGTAATTTATCTTCACTTATCATAATAATATCTTTATTCGATGCTTTATTACCTAATAAATTTTAATTCTTCGTCGGTCGTATCCCATTCCCAATGTCCATTTTCATAAAGACTCACCCATATCTCCTCATCTTCATCTTCAAACATTTTAATATTATTTGATTTGTCTGATTTACTGTATATTAAAATGTAAATAAAAAATTAAAAATATATAAAAAATATTTGTAAAATAAGTATAATAATAAAAATCACCAAAAGTTTGGTGACATTTAATTTATATTTTATTAAAAGGCAAACATATTTATATGCACTTAATGTAGGTTGTATTTAAATCTATCTGCAAGCTGTTTATTTTATAGCTGTGTTTATCTTGGGACAGAGATTTATGTTTCAGTTTATTTATTAAAAATTTAAAATAAAATTTGTATTTAGGTACATTAATATATAAGTTGTGATAGCGGTGAGGGCGAGTGATTCTTTCGAGAGGATCAAGGGTTCTTTTTTTAATTTTTTTAGTTATTATTCTAGTTACCTTCATCATATTTGGACGGAGCCTATGTTTAACAATTTTCCTCTTCCATTCCAGTTCTCGCTTTTGACTCACACTTTCATACAACATACTATTTCTTTCTTTTTTTACATCTCTTCCATTCTGTATAGGGTTGGATGCCCGTCTATTTCTAATTACTCTATTTTTTTATTGGGATAATAATTGTAAACCTTTTGTTTTTATTTTATCAATTCTTCGTACATTTCATTTTGTCTCTACTTCCTAACGCATTACAGTTTTTTATTTAATAGCTAACTTAATTTTATTTCTTATCCGGCCTCAAGGGTTCTAACCCCGGCAGGCAACGATGAGTTTTTCTGTTAAAACTTATGTGTCGAATTGTTAATTGCAATTTATCACACGTTTTCCGGAGAAGACAAACATCGTGCGGAAACCTGCATGTCTCTAGAGAATTCTGGGCATATGTGTAACCTGCCAATCCACATTGGAGCAGCGTTGTAGGTCTTAGCTCCAAACCTTCTCTCCAAAAACGGAGAAAGGATGCCGTTATATTAGTTAACTTTTTTTACATTAATATAATTAATATGTCACACATTTTCTTATTCTATAGGCGTCGAGCAGAAGTGGCTCGTTATGGACCACTTGCAAGACGAGCCATTTAATTTCATACACATCCTGAGTAATTTAAACAACCACTTTCGAAAAGACCTGTTATAGGCAGACTCTGTGTTGCCTGGATATTCAATAAGAAAATAAGATAATACAATAAGAAAATATTTTAATTCTAGAGTTTCAAAAATAAGACAAACAAATTATACCAACAATACTTCGTTGGCATATTTTTTTTACCTTAATATAAATTGAAATTGGATTTTATATTTTTAACTTAGATCAAAAAGTACCGTGAATTATAAATTATTGCTAGTGACACCCGCGACATAATTTGCGTGCCATCTTAAGCTTTTCAATATCCTCAATATATGTGCTTCTCTCTCCTGATCCGTCAGAAAAACATGTTTTTTTTTGCGCTATACGTTACCTCGGTGTTCAAGTTTTAATATTGACAATTTCATCAATGTTGGCCGTGAAAACGTAACAGACAGACAGACTTTCGCTTTTATAATATTAGTATGGATAACGCAGCAGCGGTTATTACAGATGTGAACATACAGGAGCTATAGGGACGCCCTTGCCCGAGTTTCCGCAACATCGGCAGCGAATAAACTTATTATGAACACATCGATGGTTGAGTGAGTTACTCTCACGGTCCACCAGCCTCTTTCAAACTTCGCCTCTAACATGGGAAATGTTTCACATTAATATATATACACAACCTAAGCGTTTAGGATACTTCGTTAGATTGTATATTGACTTATTTTTTCGCCAGTTACACCTATCACATTTGATACTTTGCGCCTTACAAAAGTACGTGGAGTATAAGACTTAGAATAGATAAAATTCTGCAATCAATTTCAGTTTTACCTTTACAGCAGTTTAAAGGAAGTAATAAAATGAGACTGATACAGAAAGCCTATCATATTGTTGAGGATTATATAAATTATAAAATTGCTTGGATTCAACCTCTCACGGACTAAATAGCTATAAAATGTGACTAATTTATAAGAATCATATTTTGAAAAAGCAACTCTCAGGCTTTTGCTGACTCTACTCAGTAAAAGGATTTTTCTGAACCAACAGTAAAATTGACGATTCAAAAGCACATGTTTACAAATTTATTTATTTATTTTTTTATTTGAATAAATAATATTCTGAACACATTTGGCTTACATCATACGCATTTTTGTATGCGTATGAAGTAAGTCAAATATGTGTTCAGTAGTACTCCTGTAAATCTATTCAAAACTTCTTCATTTGCTATAGGTAAAATAATACAAAAGATTTTACTTTAAACTAGAGAAACGTATATTGAATAAAAGATTCATATGTATCAAAGAAATATAGATAGTTTTTTGTTCGCTATGAAGTTTAAATCGTGGTTAGAATACCGTTGAGCGAAGTCCACGTTGCCTATCGACTGTTCACTGAATCGGGCCGTTTCGTCCATTCATGTGAACATTCTGACTTACAGTGAAGCATTATTAAATTTTTAAACAGGTCACTACATTTTTACCCTGTTATGTTGGGGGAAATCTTCTATGTATTCAGGAATACGATTTTAGTAAAGGAAAACTTCTATCCTTTTTATACAATAGCACTTAATTATGATAAACACATAATCTCCAGCAAAGGACCACCAATGGTTCGCAGGTATCTATGAATTCATCCAAATTATAAATACCAAAGTCTTGCTGTCTTTCAGTCTTTTAAAATATCACAGCCCGCCATTATGACTAGTATAAGGATATATTTGTGCTCCGTTAACTCTTAACTTACTTAAGTTAATTAACTTAAGCTAGGACTTAGGAATCGCCAATTAGACGTAGCAAAGCGCTAATGTAAGCTTTTAAAGTTGAATGTACTATGAAAAAAGTAACATACATTACATGTAAAATGTAACAACATGACTATGTAACCGTAATTATCATTAAAAAAAGCTTAAACTTTTATGTGAATTTTATTTTTTACGATGGAATCGAAAAAAAAATTTATTTTTATAAATATCGTGAATGAAAATTATTAACATGCTGGTTGAGTAATTGCATATTATTGTCAATATTTTTTTGTTCATATGTCTATTCATGACGCTAAATCGCACACAGAAATGTATTGTAAAGAGTTACTATAAATTTAAATAATAATAAAAATAGTTTTTTTTTACATTTTAACACACATTTCTAATAAAAATCTGCCAGGCAAATGTTATTTATGGTTTGGTTTATAATGTTCGCTTTAACTACACGTAGTAGGAATATTAATAAAGTTATTTTCTGCAACGATAAATAATTGCTATCATTACGATGCTTTAAAAAGTCGGGTCACAGACTATTTATTTTTATATATAAAGATATGTTTTTACATGAAGCTACCCAAAATATATGTTTATGGTTATTATATTTTTATCTACTCTGATACTATAATACAAAGATTATAAAACTGAAAACAAAATTCTTATGACAAACATTACGTACAGAACAAAAATAAAAAATTAAAAAGTTTCATTACGATACAGGTCTTGTATGGACACCTGTATCATAATGTAACTTTTTAATCATAACGATACACCTTAAAAAAAAGGTTTCAATGAATGGATCCGAGGCGACGCAACACGCATGCGCACTCGATGTTTGCGCCTTGGCGCCAATATATGACATTTAAAAAATATTCACAATATTTAAACGAAGTTTAGTTTTGTTTGAAAATTGTGGTAATTGTACACCACCAGATATTCCGAAAGCTGCGTCAAACATGACCGTGAACCTGTTGCCGACGAAATCTAGAAGCAACTATATTAAATGTTACCACGAGTTCATGGAATGGAAACGTACGTTTTACGTATTATAGTATGAGAGTAGATAAAGTAGTGTATGATACTGTACATAACTTGGTCTTATAACACTCGTGTGACACTATAAAAAAACTCGCCTGCGGCTCTTTTTTTTAAACTACACTCGTGTTATAAGAACCCTTATTATACAACAGTATCATAAACTACTATTATAAGCCCCGTTACTGTAATGTTTACTAATTACTTTTAGGAAAATTGATAACCTATGCATATATTTATTCCTACACTTCTGAAATATAACCAGGGTTGGCAGATTATAAACTTTCGCGATTCATAATAATTATATAAATAAACGGGACACGTCGCGAAAAATCGGGCTGTACATTTCAGGCTTAATTTAAATATATGGGTTTTAAAATTTTGATTTTAGTTCTATCAGTGCCTCTGTACTAAAAATTATATAAATAAGCAAGATCAATATGTTGTTGCAGATTTTGTTTTGGTAACTATTATTCAAACCCGCATTAATATTATTTGTAAGATATAATTTTACATACAAAACCGATACACTAGAAAAGTACAGGAAAACATTGATCAAGAAGACGATATATAGACGATATATTATATCGAGTTAATAAAAAGAAGTCAGATTGCATTGTACTGTATTGTTTATATTTTTTCTTTATTTGGATCTTTTAAACTCTTTTATCTTTGAATCTATCTTTGATAATTCTACCTCTCTCATGTCTAAACATGTATAACGGTATTGTAAGGATTATTTGCATAGTGCCCAAATGTTTTAGATTAACCTTAAACTTATATAACGACGATATTTTTCTATTACACTTATTCAATAAATAAGAATTTTCAAAAATATTTATAGAATTATTTTATTTATTTTTAGATTTTATTTTATAAGATATGTCTATTTATTTAAGTTATTCAATTAAAATTATTTCGTCCATTTTTATAAAGTGTATGTCCAAACTTTTAAACCAATTTCTTTATTTATCTATAATTATTATAAAACAAAGTCCCAAAAAGCTGTCTGTCTGTATGTAATCGATTTTCTCAAAATCTACTACACTAATTTTTTTACTGTTTTCACCAAAAGATATCGAAATACTTCACGATGGTTTAGGTAAATAGTACATATCGGTATTATGTAAATTGTGTTAAAGAGATCGAGCAGTTGTTAAAAACTTGCTTGCTGGGAGCTTTAGTCGCGTGCGCTGCGTAAACCAGCTGAGTTACACTAAAGTATTGTACTAGAGAATTATAGATCTATAAAAATACTACAAAAAAGTCCGCGATAGCATGGTCCTATCTCTTATGGTTAGCTCACAATAACTAGTTTTATGTTTAAAATTTTAATTCTGGATAAATCTTGTGACATACTGAGTTCTACGCGGGCGAAGCCGCTGGCACAGCTAGTCTAATATATTATTTTCAGGACCTCTTCTATTGATTCTATCTATAAGGCTCTTCCATTTTTTTCCATATCCATCCATCATCTGCAACATTCATCCCCTTTATTCCAGCACACTTTACAATTCTTTTTCTAGTATTATTCTTATATTATTGACCAACTATTCTGATTTCTTATATTATTTGCCAACTATATGAAGGAGGAAAGATTTTGTCTTATTAACAAAAGAAGATCGCATAGCTTCGCACCGAGCACAGTCCACTAAAAGGTGAAATGTATCCCAACCGTGTCACAGTTGTTTTGTATGTAGAAGTAGCTAAGCTGTGAATTCCACGTAAAACCATTGAACAGTCGGGTTTGTGTGCTTTTTCGGAGTTTTTGGCAACCCTAGATGCAACCGACGTGTTTAAATACAGTGTTTAAATATATCTCATAGCTTCATGGAAATGAACCGGAGATGACGATGCTGGCAGATCGGATGTGGATAGCAGAATTAGCCGCGGGCTGGGTTTCAGTGTTTCCGAATGCTTGTTTAAACTACAAGCTATGCAAACAAACAGGTTGTAATAGATCGTGCAGACGTTTCCTAGCGCTAGATGCGCTAACAGCTTTGTTTTGATAGTTGTACTATTTATTATACTATATTTAATTAAGGTTATTATTTAACAGATTTGTTTTAACTTATATCACAAACATTACCTACTTTACTTACTTTACTAGGGAGGTGGGGAGTTGGTATTAAATCGCATTACTTAGGTGTTGGTCCTAACCGTTGATAATAATCAGTAGATAGATGTAAAGTTTTATTCATGGCACTTCTAGAGACTTAATTATTATTATTATTATTTTAATAATTAGCGTTGATAATACTAGAATTGTTGCGTGTCAATACTGACAGCAATTCACATACAGAGCAGTCCTTGGTAAATCCGAGGTCTGAGGCCAAAAATTTGTGCGAGACCTTTTTAAAAAAATGGTCTTCCTCTAGGAACAAATAATAAATGCAAATATTCGTTGTATTATATTTGCTTGTTGCTTAGTGATAAATAATACACAAACGTTATTATATGTTTTCAAATGAATTTATCTTTAAACCATTACATATATCAAATCTTAAATAACGTGCCAGAAGTTAAAATCTTTGATATAACGAGTCTTTGTACCGCTTTGTGATGATTCGATTACCAGTCCAACAATGGCGTAATGTTCCAAAATAAAATACTTAAAGCAGGTCGTTGCAATCTGGGCCCATTGTCCATAAATACGATACAAAGAAAAGAAAATCGTATTCAGCAAAAAGAATGTGCTTGCGACATAAAAGCATTTTAACTTTATCCAATGTTGCTTTGAAACAGAATCTTTTAATTGAACATAGATTGATCGCCTTTTCAGTTTTTTTCGAAACTGTTCGTCGCATTTCTCAAGTTACAGTATTAACACCAAATAAATTAAATGTTTATCAACTTAAACGAGTGATCGAGTTAATGTCTTTAATCTGTTTGATTATTAAATTTCTTTCAATATTATTGCAATTGACGTAGAAATCTTATTATTTGGCCCTATTAGTACAAAGTTTAAGCGAATATAGAGTTTTATATAGGATTTTTCTATTCATACTATAGGTATAAGCAACTTTGTTGAAAAAAAGAAAAAATGAAGAACATAAAATTAAAGCCAATTATTTGTTTCTTTAAAGTAATTTCTATTTATTTAAATAAGTAAATATATGGGACACTTACACACATGGTGGTCCGTCTGACCCCAAAGAAAGTAACTTAATACTTCTGTTATGGGTGACGGACAACTGGTAAATATACTACATATATAATTTTAAATATATACTTCAATACAAATATACACCCAGGTTCGAAGAATTGTTTATAGAAATTGTTGACCCTCGGCGGGAATCGAACCCGCGACCCGCGGAGCTGAAGACAGAGTAACTACCCACTGCGCAAACGGGCCAGTCAATTTATTTATTTCTAATTTACTAACAATTATAATTATATATATAATATATATTGACTAATAGTATTTATTTAAGTACATATATATTATTATAGATATACAAACATAATTCCTCAATGCACACCCGTCACGCTCTTTTTACAATCCTGTAAGAAGGGTTGCCTGGAAGTGATGATTGAGTGATAAGCGTGGGCTTTATACATAGACATAATTTAACTTTAAATTCGCATGTATTTTTTAAGTGTTTTTTGTTTTAGCAGTAATCTAGCTATTTATCTCAGAATTAAATTTAAGTTAGTATTCCTGAAGAAAATCGACAATTTTTTATCTTAAATATTACACTGTAAGCTTTAATTGTGGGAAATTTCTTCAAAATTAGTCCAGCGAATTAGAAATAGACAGATAGACTTTCATATTTACAATATTAGTCTGAGGAAGGCTTAGGTAAAAAGTGGCATTGTTTAGGTATTTTTTATAATATAAATAAATAAATATAAATATATGGGACACTTACACACACTTGATGGGCCCGTTGGCACTGTGGGTAGTGACCCTGCCTTTAGCTCCGCAGGTCGTGGGTTCGATTCCCGCCGAGGGCCAATATTTTCTGTAAAACAATGTGTTGGTTATTCGAGCCTGGGTGTATATTTTTATTTAAGTATGTATTTAAAATTATATATGTCGTATATTTGCCAGCTGTCCGTCACCGATAACACAAGTATTACTTAGGGCATGGGCGAACGCGTGTCTAAAGCGTCCCATATATTTATACTATATTATATTATATAATATAGTATAAATATATGGCTATAAATATAAAGCTATTCTATTCTATTCTATTCTATTCTAATATATATTATATATATTATTATTATATTATTATTATTATATTTATTATTATTATTATATTATTATTATTATTATATTATATATTATAATATATATTATATTTATTACTATGTCGTAATTAGTAATCTCAGTAATTAATAGCCAGTTGGGATGTAAATGATCTAGTGAAAACGTTTTTACCAGTGTGTGTTTTTTATCTTTACCCAATTTCTGTTCAAAACTGTATCTAGACTATAAAATGCACACGATGGTACGTTGTAAATATTTCTAGCGCCCGCTACACCATTCACACTTGCAATAAAACCAACAATGCAATTAAGTTGGAGCTGTGTTCGATGTTCCTCACTAAAAGTTTGTTGTTTCAGTCGGTCTACTGCCAACGATTATTAACACACAAGTAATTAAAATAGATGTGTCTTTATTAGTGATATAAGAACTCAAAACCAAGATCTATTTTACAAGATATCTTAATAGTGAAATCTATACTTATTATAAAACAATGTCCACTCGGTCTGATGTGATCGATTTTCTGAAAATGTACTTGACCGATTTTTGTAAATTTTTTATGAAAAGGAAGGAAGAAGTGTAATATTTCGGAAACGTATAAGTTAATAGTGCATTACGGTTTCATATAAATCGTGTTAAAGAGATCGCGCAGATGTAAAACGTCTCTGTTGGGAGTTTTACTCGCGAGCGACGCGTAAACCAACAGACATATAATAAAGTAATGTACTAGGAAAATGTAGATCTACAAAAATACTACAAAAAAGTTTCTTATGGTAAAGCATAATAACTATTTTTTTGTTCAAAAATATAAAAAAAAAATACACTGATTTCCACACGGGCAAATCCGAAAGCTTAGCTAGTATTGTTATATTATGGCTCTAAGTAATCCCAAAAAATTTTTAATGGAACGTTTGTCATATATATGATAATCTTTTATTTTTTCGTTATGATTTATTTCACAGTATAAATTTAACTTGCCCAGTGGCGCAGTTAGCAGTAACCCTGCCTTCAGCTTCGCGACTCACAGGTTCACTTTCCGCTGATGGGCAACATTTTCTAAAACCAATTTGCTGTTTCTTCGAGTCTGTATATTAAGTATTTATTTCAAAATATATATTCACCAGTTGTCGGTCACCCATAACATTAGTATTAAGTTACTTACTTTGTTTACTTTGGATTTATGTATTTATTACAAGTAGATTTATTTATTTATTATTTAAGAACATATATAGTAAAAGTTTATTCATCAGACATATAAGGGCAATTGAACCGTTACTTTGCAAATAACAATTTGACTACGATGCACATAAAAACCATATTCAGTGATTTCATTCAAAGCTCTTTCAATTTTAATTGTGTTCAATATAGTCTTAATAATAATTAAAAATCAATAACAAGTTAACTTAGAAAAAAAATATTTTGACAAAAGCTTTTAAGAAAATATCATGTCCCTACTGTTAACCGTTGAGGAGTTTCCTCGTCTGGAGCCAACCCTAGCAGCAGTATCAGGTCGTGCTTTTCATAAATATGCATTTTTATTGAGACTGAACCAGAATATAAAATTTCAGCTCAATCCGACACCGGGAAGTGGGTCAAATTTAGCTTGCAAGATTCCACCTTCAGATACATACAATGCAAATTAATAAAAGGCACTATAATAAAACTACTTCGCTATAATCCGCACGGGTTAAGCGCAACACGACAAAATCGTAATGCATTACGATTTTGTCGTGGAGCCTATCCTCCTGATGATGCTTCGGTTTCGGAGCGAAACGATCGTCGAGATTGTTGTGGTGGTGGATGTGTGTGCTGCTTGTGTGCTTTGTTGCTGGTGGAGGAGCCTTGGGGTGCGTGTGGTGGCTTGTCCTGCATGTGTAAGGTTCGTAGATTTTGCCTGCTTCATGCACATTAGCTTTGTATGCATTCGCTTAACCCGTGCGGATTATAGCGAAGTAGTTTTGTTATAGTGCCTGTAATATGGTATTCCGCAAAGTGGCGCCTGCTTCTATAAATCAATTAATAAAAGCTTTTAAAAATGATAGTCCGTAAAACAAGCTCTCAGTTCTATAAGAATTTAAGTTTGTATAAAGTAATAAAATAATTCCATCATATGCAACGGTTCCCGATTTGCACGAATTGCTGGAAAGCACATAAAAATTTCAAAGGCCGCCCATGGATATGCGTTCGGTATTCCCGTGATCCACGTTTTGAATCACTTGCTGATGTTTAATAAAAGTTTAATTTGAGTGGGCTTTCTATATATCGTGTATAATTGAGATATAGATTTCAATAAAATGTGTTGCTGTATGTGGCAAAATTGGAATCCATGCCGCACCGCATGCCGTACTAGTGACCCTTAGAATCAGCGGCTCATCGCGAAATTTTTTAGATTGTCTGTTCACTTAGGAGAGGGTCTAGCTACACATTCATCTTCTAGTGTGGGGTCACCATTCCGAAACCTAAGGACACCCATCATCTTTGAGTTTTTTAGAAAAATGAGCCCCGCTCCCCTAATTTCCGACACGATAAGCTGCATCGATCACGCTGGGTCTTTTTCGGATTTCTTCATTTCTAATTGAATCACGCAAATCAATTTTTCCATTGAAAGTTCTTCTTTGTGAGTCTTTATGTATATAAAAATTTGATTGCATATTTTTTAAAGTCCATATTTTTGTTTAATTACATTTGTAAAATTTTGTCCCTTCTGATTTTGTGACTTTCAACAATTCTGTAGTAAGGAGTATCTGAGTGATTGTAGCTTAAGTAAGATTTAATTTTTCTATCGACAAGTGCAAAATCTACACATAAAATGTAATTGTCAGAAATATATCTGGTAATCTCGAAATTCTATGAAAAGATCATAACAGCGCAATTAAAAGTTGACCGAGCAATTCGTTACCTCGCAAAAATTTAACGTGGCGTCGACATAATGAAAAAGTTTTTGCACCAAATGAATATTCATACGCCTCTTGAATTACACTACTCGTTTCTGTTTCAGAGATAAAAGGAAAATAAAATTAGTCGTCCAGTATCACAAAAGATAGATGCGGCTTACACTAATGTTAATGTGATTTTATAAAATTGTCTATATTTTGAGGGTAGTAAAAAAAAATTACGGCCTGTTACTAACCCACTGCTAGGCACAGGCCTCTTTCCGTTTTTTGGAAAGGAGGGTTGGAGCTAAGATACGCCACGCTGCTTCAATGCGAAATGGTAAGTTACACATATCTCAGAATTCTCTCGGATATGCAGGTTTCCTCACGACATTTTTCTTCACCAAAAATCAAGTGACAAATTGCAATTATCAATTAGACGCATAAGTTTAAACAGAAAAACTCATCGGTGTCTACCTGGATTTGAACCCGTGACCCTCTCAAGAGTCGCATGGTCTAACCGTTGGGCTATCACAGCACTAGAGCGTATCCATTTCATAATTATTATTTTTACTAGAGTATATCACTGAGCATACCTTTCCGATAGAGTTATCGAAAACGTTTGTTCGTAAAAAAATATGAATTTAATACTTTCATCTCTTTGTATGAAATATGGAACCCAGGTTTTATTGCTATATATTACAATTAATACAATAAACCTTGAGAAACGAAAACTCCATAATCATTTTAACATATTTGCGTACACATCAGTTTTAAACTTAAAATAACGCATTTTTATTTCGAGAAAAACCTTCATTTCAGACCTAAACATTCGATTTTCGTCTCGTACTTGGTAATTTTTTGTCTATAAATAGGTCTCTATTAAGTTACCATCTCACTTTTTCGCATACCTACTTTCACTGTGGGTAAAACTGCGGATCGCAGTGTAGTATGTTAGTTATGATTTTATTGGCTATTCATTCCTAAAATATATCGATATAAAAAGAAAATTATAAACAGTGAAGCGCTGCGGGTTAAACTGACTTTTAGTTATTAAGCTAAATAAAAGAGAATACAAAGCTGTATATAACGTAGTTCTCATAAAATGCAGCGATGTCCGATTTGCGGAATAGCGTATAAAAATTTCAAAGGCCGTCGATTCGTTCGCCTGTCCGCACTCCACGCCGCGGCCGCATCACTCGCCGCTGCATAAAACATGCAAATTGGACCACTTCCCTTTATATCTAGGTGCAATCGCGTATCTATTTTTTTCTAAAATTTAGATATGTTAGCCGTGTAAATAATTTTTACCCACGATACCAAGCAGGTTATGCCAAATAACCGATGAATAACGATACAGTAAATGAATTACCTATGAACATGCTAGGTTTTCATTATAAGCTAAACAAACGTAACATAAATCCCAGATGATAGCATTTATCCAAGAACACACACTTTTTAGTTTAGTGGTGTATTTCATTAGATTATTACATAAACCATTCATGTTCTCTTAAAAATTTTACGTAGACTTTGTTTTATATTTTTTAGTTTGTAAGTTAATTTAAAATTAAAGGAAGTCGACGGCATTGTTACTCGCACAGAAATCTTTTTTTGTTTAGTGTCTCGACTCAAATCGCATCTGCAAATCGACTCCCTTTGACGAAATACAAAATTTATAAATATAATTTTTTTATTTCGTCAATTTTTAGCTTTAGGTAGATATGAAGTAGTTCTATCAGTTTTAAAGGATTTCACATTTCCAGTTAAGAAGACATTTCCAGTTAATTTCGTGTAGTGTATTAAAAAATTAATAAATGTAGAGGCTGTCATAATAGTCACATTCGACCTCGCCTAATCAATTATCATTAATCATAATCGTTGAATATAGGATGAACGTTTGTGTCAAACTTTTTGTTTCATTCCGGGTTTTTATGAAACTTTGTTTTAAATCCATATCTAAAGTATGAATAATACAAAAAGCGAACTCAGGATTATCAGACTTTACCGCTTACAGATAAAAAAACAAGAACAAGTAAAAAAACAAGTTCGAATTTCTATAAATACTTTATCCCATATTTTACATCTTCCACGGGAAATTTTAATAAACGTTGAAGTTCTTGTTTCATTTTCCATGTTATAGATATTCTGATCTGAGATTCGACTATATCATTACAACCCTGCTTGAATTTTATTATTTGTAAGAGTAAAATTCCGTCCATACACCTGGGCAATAATTAATTTTTATGTGGTCATAGTTACCTCTCACCTCTTTTAGGTTAAAGGGTTTCCTTATGTTAGTTCTATGCTTTATCTTAGATTGATAGATGATCATATTGAAAATATCGTAGTTAAGCACTTTAAATATTAGAAAATATTCTCTTTAATTAGAAGCACGAAAATATTTGGTTTATTATGGCAGGAAATCATTATTAGAACTAACAATAGAGCTTAAGCTTAAATAAGCTGATATTTTCACTGCGCAGAATTTTAATAGAGGGTATTGGGTAGCACAACGGGCTTTTGTACTTTAATGACTTTAATAAAGACGTTTCTCGCCAATTAATTTCTTGATAATAACAGCTGAATACTACTGTGTAAATCATGAAATTGTTAAACAAAAGCATACGTGTACACTTACGTTTTTAAATACTATACTACTGGGTATTATTTTATGTTTTATGTAAATAGTTTTCTCTAGAGTTGCCGCTCAAACGCGATTTAATTTTTTCGCATAGTATTTCTTGTTCATTTGACAGTATTTTCCATTTAACCTTTATTGAAAATGAAAAGATAATCTCACCTGAATATCTCAATGACTAGTGGAAACAATATATACTATTATTAGCATTATGTCTTATGGATTATTGCTGTGGGGTAAATGCGCGGAAAGTGAAAAAAATTTCGTATCACAAAAAACAGACATACGTGGCATATACATTTAAGTCCGCGTGATTCCCTGCGAGAGAAGTTTAAGGAAATAGGTATTCTTACATTTGCTTCAAAGTATATTTTAAACAATGTAATTTTGTACATAAAAACATAAAGAATTATAAAACGATAGGTGATGTATATAATAGACAAAATAGGAACCGACATAAGCTTGCGACTTCTGCTTTGCACCTAGCAAAAGTACGTAAATTGTTTGTGGGTTTGGGTATAAGATTCTAAAATAAAATTCCGAAATCAATTTTGGCCATGCCATTACAGCAGTTTAAAAACACTGTTAACTGAGGCTGATACAGAAAGCTTACTATACTGTTGATGATTACTTAGATGATAAGGATGTGTGGATATAGGTGCACTTCTACCCTGTAAAAGACAGTAATAACTAAATGTAAGTTTTAAGATTTATATTTTAAAAAGAGCAACAGCCGAGTTTCTTGCTGGTTCTTCTCGGTAGGAACAGCTTTCCGTACCAGCAGTAAAGTTGACGATTCAAAAGCACTTGTTAACAAGTTTACTTGAATAAAGAATATTTTGCATTTAAATTTGAATATAGCAACTTAAACTTAATAACGTAACAATGTATCAATTACAGATAGAATTTATTTATTAAAAATAATGATATTTTAACAATTTCTTTTTTTTATTAATTGTTTCATTTTACAGTCAAACGACAAAAACAAAGAAATTTACACTAAGATTCTTAGATATAAAAAAGCGGTATGAAATGAACCTATACCTCTCGATCATATTACAATATCGATTCCATTTCAGATATGTTCATATTTTCAGACTAGTTTATATTGCTTGTAGATAATTGTAAAATTTTATTGAAACCTAATATTCGTAGCTCGTCGTAGTAAAAACTAATTGTAACATGTATGCTTATCTACATTCCACCGCAAATATTTGGATAACAAAATATCTTTGAAATATATATAAATCGTTATATGTACATCAAACTTTACTTCAAAATATATAAAAGTGAAACAAAACATTTTATTATTATTTTGGTCACTATTTCCGCAAAGTAGATTTTTCTCATGGAAGGGAACCGGGAGATCTCACGTCGGTTTCATCAATTACCCTTGTCTCGCCCTGACCGCATTAAGGCGTCTACCGAGATCGCCTGGGGATGTAACGTTTAAGTGACTTGAAAGGTACAAGATCTGGTAGTATATATTTAATTTATATTTCTCTATTGGCTTAGATGTGTGACGCAGTGCTGCAGATACGCGCGACATGAGGTTCCGGGGTACAAATAACTTAACTTAACTTTACCTGAAGATATCGAACCTTGGCAATTAAAATAAATAAGTAATGTTTTAACAAAATGTAGTGCAACTGTGAGCTTAAAAGGTATAAATGCTTTATAGAATAAACGTAACTTTTCAAAAGTACATAATACAAGAGTAATGATAATATTATCTATACATATTATAAATTAAAATCTCCAAAAACTGTCTCTCTGTGTGTAATAAATTTTCTCAAAATAAACTGATTAAATTTTTGTACTTTTTTACTGAAAGCTAGTGCAATTCTTGAGTAAGGTTTAGGTTAACACTTTATTGCTGAACGGCTAAGCCGATTTTGATTTTGATCGACTTTCAATTGAAAGAGGAGGTCGTGGAGCAACAAATAGGCTATCTTTTATCCTAGAGCTCACACGGGGTCTAGATTTGCGCGCGAAATCTTTGTGACAGACTGATTTCCTCGCAGTTGAAGCCGAGAGCACAGCTAGTTTTCCTATAATTGAAGATTATAGCAAAATGATACTATCATCACTTTTGAGCTGTAACTGCCTTACGTCTTGCACACTTATAACTTATAACGGATTTTTATAACTGCATATACCTATACTAATTATATGGGATATGAGAATATCTAATATGAAATGCAATGCATATTGCAATGCATACATATGCAGAGTAGTTAATGAACAATCTTTATATAAGTGTTACTCGCAACTCGCAACTTCGAGCAACATTTCCAGATGCAAAAGCAATTTTATTGCAAATCATTGTTTACAAGCCGCCCATCAAATCATAATAAATTCTGATAAATCCTCGCTTCGAACGCTACTTATTTGATTTGTGCACTATTCTTTATTTATATTTTAGTTTAAAACATGTCCATATATTTAAAATCTTATATTATACAAACTTGAATATTAAACACACTATGTTTTAGAAAATAACCTTAAAAACAGAAACCACAACAATAGCTGAAAAGTTCAAAAGGTTTGCCCATTGACATATAAAGATTATCAAAATTTAAAAAATATATTTACAGTATACGTACGTGCATTTTCTTTCGCATCCCCTTAATTTCTTAAACACCAATATTAATGTAATTTTTTTTTAATTAAGATGATTGCCCGGTATATAACACTAAATTATACCAAAATTCATCAATGTTTGTCCAGAGGATAACCTGAGAAAGAATACAAACAAACAGAATGAAAGAAAAACAGGTTTTCCTATATATAATATTTTAAATACTGCATAAATATATAAATACTGCATTTTAAAAGATTATCTTATTGTGAAGATGAAAAAACAGCATATTTTTAATTATATATGTTGTTGCAAGACGTCGTTAAGAAGAATGTTAAAACTTTTTTAGTAAAAGCGTTGTCTTTATTTACTTTCATAAGTGACAAAGTATCCCCTGAGCCATGGATTACAGTTAGTTTTGAAGTGTAATCTATACAAGTAATTAAAATCTCGATCTTTAAATTAAAACAAACCATAAAAGTTACTGGATTAAAACAAATATCTTTGTTATAACAAACTATCTAACAAATATTGTTGTTAAAAATAAACATACTTGTGTTATAGGTTACAGTATACCTACCAGTAAATATACGTGTATAATTACTATACTTACACTTATATAATTATATAATTTTTAACACATACTTAAATACATCTCAATACACACAGAGTCAAAGAATCAACAAATTGTATTTCGTAAATGTTGGCCTTAGGCGGAATCGAAACTGCGACCCGGAGTTGATGGTAGGGTCACTGCCATGGGTCCCAACGGGACAGTCAAATTATAATTATGTGTAAAATAAAAGCCTGTTTACATTACTTTTTATAATGACGCCTTTTCTCTTATTGATTCTGTACCGGCGTGAATATGTTGATAAGTCGATTTACGTCCTTTTATATGTTTAATCATAATAGGTATTACGATTGCCTAATTTATATGGTGGATATTTCAGTAAAGTCTTTTATATTGCATATACAAACTTGTGGATATTTAAATAACTCTCTTAAACGTAAATCTATTTATAGCTGCCCTGAAAAGTGTGCGTTTTCTACTTGTTGAGTTATTCCTGGTACGGAATTAATCAACTACACGTGTATATGCATTTAGAGACTAAAATTAAAGTAACTAATATTTCTCATAGTCTCTAACATTATAATGCCCGTTAGGAATTAAAATCAGCATAAAAGAAAGCAATTTAGAGCCAGTACTATTATTCTAATCACCTTATACGGATTTATTTCTCGTTAAAAATAACGAACAAATAATTTGTACCAATTGCTAATGCAATGATAGTGTATGAGCGCTTAATTGGTTATGAATGGCATTGTTTATTGACTTAATTGATGACTACTTCTGTTAACTAAAAATTGGTTAATTAAAAAATAATATTAATTGTAACAAATACGAATAATTATCACATGTATATTTATTCCCATTTTAGCAATATACAATTTTTATTATATTTCGTGTATAATTTAAGTTGGGAAGAAGGTTTGGAATTGGCTCGCGTGAGGATTGTGGTATTGGAATTATGCAAATAGTATGTCGAGCAATACGTGATGCATGTGATAAAAAACGGAGGGTGGATAAATACTGCCCCTAACACTTCGAATGGAAGCAACGCACGACTGCAGTTTTGTCTGTCGTGACTGTTTACAAAATACAAAAATTACTTTGATTTCTAAATAACTTACGATAATAAAATAAATGAGACTTCACTTTATAAGTAACGGCCGCTTATTAACCCAATGCTAAGCAAAGTCTTCCGCTCTCCGTTTTGAAGAGAAGGGTCATTTTTACATCCACCACACTGCAGAACTGAGAAGTTAACATCCACCACACTGCTCTAATGCTGATCGGTGGGTTACACACATATCTCTAGGTTTCCTCACAATGCAAAGGAACCTCACCGGAAAGCATGTAATAAATTGCTAATATCAATTACACACAAGTTTTAACAGAAAAATTCTTGGGTGCCTGCCTGGGGTTTGCACCCGTGACATTTTATACGTCTATATAACATATGACATCCAAATTCAAAAGTGATAGTACAATTATTTTGTTATATTCCGCGATAAAGTAAATAGGAAATATATAAAATGCTAAATGTAGACTTTCCGTTTTCAAACCCGATACATGCAGGATTCGTATAAGCACATGCACAAACCACCACCAACGCCACCACAATATACAAGCACTACACACGTTCACTATCAGAATGAGTTTGTGTATCACAATCGTTTCGCCCCGCAACCGAATATTGTAATTTTGTAGTGCTTCCTATCTTACTCTACTTTATAGCGGATTATAACAAAATATTTTATTATTACTTCTGTACTTTCTCTCCGCAAAGTAACGCCTTATTCTATAGATATCCAAATTATCATCTTTTATGTTTATATACTCTGAAACAAAGAAATGATCAAATAACGCTATGTTGCATTTTTAAGTTACCAAACGATAATGTTTTATGTATGTTTAAGTCTATAATGCGACTATTATAGCGAGTCGGTGAGGCCGGCGTGCCAACGCTGAAAACAAATTGAATGTATTAAGCCCGGTATTACTTTATATTCTGTTTATATTGTAGGTTTTATGAGTGTACGTGCGTGTTATTTTGCTTTATGGTGGAACGATTGCGCTCTTAGTATTAAAACGTGTACGAAACCTAAGCACCGAATGAAAATTACAGGCGCTGCATATAGAGTCGTGTAAAAATAGTATGGAAGGAGCACATAAAGAGACTGCTACAATATTCAGTCACGAGCATTCTCACTAATGCTTGCCTATTGAATATCAAACAGATCTTTGTTCTGTTTAACTTACAATATTATATACGACTTAACAGATTCCCGCCGAGGGCCAACTTTTTCTTTAAACAATTTTTTAGTTCTTCAAGTCTGGGTGTATAATTGTATTTGAGTATGTATTTAAATTTATAAATGTAGTATAAACCAGTTGTCCGTCACCTTATAACACAAGTATTAAGTTGCTTACTTTGGGGATGGATGACCGTGTGTGTAAGTGTCCCATATATTTATTATTATTTAATTTATTTTGTTAAGATAAATAACGAAGTGCCATTACTCTGTGTGATTCTGTTTATCTTATCATTATTATTTTATGATAAAAACTTTTTAAAGCGATTGTAGGTCTAATATTATTCGGCATCCGTAACTTTACGTAACTACATCTTTTTTACATAATCATTTTTAGGACCATTGAATTATCTTAGAGCGTCGACCTTAAATAGCACTTTAATTCTGTAAAATTTTATTTTTTATTTACCCACTTGTACATTGGACTTACACTGCGCTGAATATAATTATTTAGTAATTGGTTCTTATATAATAAAATATGTCAGAGACACGCATCTAAGTAATTTTCCCCCAATACAGACGAAATTAGAATATTGGAAATAGCTTTAGGAAGAATAATTTCCGTTTAGATTGGAAAAAATTTGAAAGTGACCTTTTATTGGGGAACATCTTGGGATTCCGCAAACTGTCTTAAATATTGAAACTCGAGATGTGGATGGGCTGGCGCCGAATTCGTGAGTGAGCTATGATCCTTTTTCTTAATGGAGACCGAAACCTTCAACGTTTTACTTGAAAATTATTCATATTATAAGTAGTAACTGTATAAATCTGACGTCTGTATATGAGGTGATTTTAAGTGATGATATAGACATATGAATTGAAAAATACATGCCTATGATAAGGGATTTTTTCTTTTGCAATTGAATTAGAACAGGACATCTTTTAAATTGCGACCAAAAAAGGTCTTTTTTTTACGAATTTGTACATCTTTTATCTTTTATAGGTTACTCACAATAATTTTTGGAAATATGAATAACATATAATATATTTATAAAAATAACGGAATATTTAAAGATATTACGTTATTTTCGAGACTGTTTTCTTCTGTTTAGTATCAATCCTTATCTAAATAAATCCGTTCGTTAGCTTCGCCATTTGTATAGATCAAAATTGCGCTTTATACCATATGAATCAAATAAATACTTGAGAATATATTTAAAAAATTTAAAATTAAGATTAAAATTATACTCCACCAAAAGAATTAGCTCCGCGAGCCAGCGCTCTTTCTTGGACATTTCGCTGTAATCCGACTTCGGTAACGAGTATATGTATGTACATCGACTTGCTGAACATTCAATGATGTATGTGCATTCTTTTTTATCTAGGTATTCTAAAGTAGGTATTTTTTTTCTTTAATTCCATTTTTGTTTAATTTATATTTTCTACTTAGAATTAAATGAATGGATTTACGCGGGTAAAACTTTGTGACTAACTGATTTCTACGAGGCCGCTGCCACAACTAGTATATTTATAAATAACGACTATGTATCTATTATATAAAAATGGAGAAAATTAAAAATATAAAAAAGTTCAAAATCCTATTATTTTCTACATACATCTGCTGCTCAAGCAAAGCTAGGAACAAAAACCAGTTCAGCAAACAAATGAATCCATACCGTATGTAAATCGCACCGTCGAAAGTTTTTATTGAAAAACTTGAAGAGTTTATGAAAATGGACCGCGATAGCAAAGATCTTGCCGTTCACGTTATAAATGTGTTACGAAGTTCGCAATCTATAGATTATATCTTTATATCCACAGATATAGCACATCTATGTATATGAAATCAAATTTAATATTGTAGTATGTATTAATCAAGATAAATTATATTAACTTGAGATTTTCTAATCTTTCATCAAATTCTCTCAGTTCATAATTTTAAAATATTTAAATGTTAACTAAATATATGTTTGCATGAACAAATCAGGAACGAGGAGATCCTTAGAATAAAAATATTTACCGATAGAGCTAATCGTATCAAGCTGCACGTTAAGTAAACGGCAGCTAGTTTGGCCGTTCATTCGTAGAACTAACGAAGTATTGCGTAAAGAGTAACATATAGAAAGTAATAAGTTACCAAAATACAGTTATAGTACCATATTTCTGTGCCTCTCTTGCAGTCTATGACTTCTGAAGAGTCTGAGTTCTGAACCTAAAAAAGACCTTTCAAAAATGATCTTACCTTAAGTATAAATCCAAGTCATTAAATAATTCAACAGTTATGTCTAGTTATAATGAAGTTATTAAATATTAAGAAGAATTAAGGAGATATAGACAGGGTCAGAGGGTCGAGGGTTAACTCTTAGGAGCATAATAGAACGCGACTATTTTGGTATTAAGTAATATACGATCTTCTATATTTAATTTGCTTGAGTAAGATGTATATTTTAATTAAGTTATCATTTAGTAACGGAAGCATTTGAACATAAAAAAAAAACTTTCATTAAGTATTCCGACCTATTTCGGACTTAACAAAAATATCTTTTATTTACAATTACTCATTAGTGATATCTAAATAGTAAGCTGTGATAGCCCAGCGATGAGACCGTGCGACTCTTTCGAGGGATTACGGGTTCAGACCCCGGGCAGATACCAATGAGTTTTTCTGTTAAGACTTATATATCTAATTGAAAATTGCAATTTATCACACACTTTTCGGTGAAGGAAAACATCGTGACGAAACCTGCATATCTCTAGGGAATTCTGGGGATGTGTGTAACCTATCAGTCCGGATTGGAGCAGCGTGGTAGGTTTTAGCTCTAATCCTTCTCTCCAAAAACGGAGAGAGGACACCTATGCCCAGCAGTGGAATGATAAAAGGCCGTTACTTTACTTCTAAATCTAAATCTTTTTAGTTCAACTCAATTTATTACATTTCTTCAAACCATGTGTACGAAAGATTTAATGACAAATCATTTACTTCACATTATCTTGTCAACATTAAATCGCTACATTAGACAAATAAATTAGCCGGCGCTATTCCGTCGATGACGCTGCTACGACTTGTTTTGAATTCCCCCGTTAATTTACGACGCGCACATGTCTAGTCTACCGTGACTCAAACATACTAGGTTGCTTATTAATAAACATATATAAAAGAAAAATAAACTGCTTACTTCCTTTTGCGTGCCTACGAACATAAAACTTTTTCGTGCGTAACCTAACGAAAACATAAATTAGGTAAATTTACTACGGTTTATAGAGAGCATCCCCTTCATTACAATATGTTCGTAACGATACTGAGGGTCACTGGATAGTCAAATCTCCCCTATACGAATTCGAAAGACTCTGGATCGGCAAAATTATCAAAACTTTTTAACTTACAAGTTTTCCTAATAGTAAAAGCTAGGGAGCGGTTTGATTCGGCGTTTCTATCCCTCATTGTGTGCCTTCCTTGTCTTACTTTACTTATAGGTAAACGTTAGGAGCAAAAGCGAGGCTCAGTGGAACCGTTGTCTTAACCGGCCGGTGTATACTAGCATAGTGCTTGTTCTGAGACAGACGGCGTTCCGCGATTCAGTTCTCGTCGTTGCGATGTCGGTGGCGCACGTCACCCCGCCGGCTTTCTGACATTTCGTACCGACGATCGCGCCGATACCAAACTAATAAATCACGGGAACTCAACAAAATAAAACCCTCACGGAGAGATTATGACTTGATATCAGATAACAAAGTACGACTTCGGTGATTAATGGCCTTAAGTCCGTTCAACTCGAATGATTTCAACGGAAGCGTAATCTCGCCGAAACTAGATTTAGATGCGTAATGTAAACAGACAAACATTGTTGAAGATTTCCGGAGATGATTGTTTTATTGTTGATATAACGCATAGTAAATGAACTATAGGAAAGTTAAGCAGTGAGTGCATGTGAATGTGTACGGGTAGGTAGGATGGTCGGGATGGCGGGGCACGGGCAATGGGTCACGGGCCTGGTGTTGGCCGCGCTGGCATCGGCGTTGGCTGACTCCTGGACCGCTTACCAGGAGCAACCCTGTTGTCGGCCGGTGTCACACCATCGCATCCGTCACCACAGAGGTGAGGAAATATAATAAAAATAATTTCAGAAATATTTATATATTTCTTAAATAACACACCTTTTATATATGAAAAGTTTAATTTTAAATGAACCCTGTTTACCTTATTCAACTTATAAATTTAGTTTTGTGATGATGTTGTCTTTAACATGAACTGTTTTTAATACAATGACCAATTCTATTTTTATGGTTACTAATAGTTTCTAACATGCATTATGCTTAATGCAACATCAAAGAGTTAAGGAAGTTAGTGTAATCGGTGTTGAGGAATATCGGTTAAGTCGTTTGGCTTTAATCCGAAAGGCTTAAGGTCTGTAAATAGCAAATGGTTACGCTTAAAACAAGATTAGTGTGACAGTGGTAAATTGTAATTGCTATGTCTTCGATATAACAGCAAATATTAGATATTTGCCTGGCTTTTATTGTTAGATGATTAATTCATAATCATTTGGTTATTATATTTTATTAGTACCCTAAAGTACACTTTAAGCTGTCTCTAGTATCGGGTCATATTCATCACCTGAAGTAACTATAGAATTTATTCCCGTGCGGCTGGTTTCTAACTGGTTGGGAAGGCCAAACTGCAGTCGCTCCCTGTTTTGGTAGAGCATTGTATATAATTTAAACCGAAATTAAATCCACGTCTATGTATCTTTAACCAAAAAAAAAAAATAGATAGATGAAATATTTTTCTAATGAAGTCAGGCAGGCCGCCGGTCGTAAAATACCAAGCCAAATCATAGTACAACATGTTGTGCCGTCACTACTTCGAGTGGGATTATGGCAGGAGAATGATGAAATATTTTTCTAAAAAAAATTATTTTTCAATAGAAACAATAATCTATAAATGAATTTGGTTATTTGCTTTGAGAACTTTAAATATCAAAATTGAATTGATGTTGTGCTTAAGTTAATTATAAGTGACGAACGTTTTGTTTTGTTGTGAAAGAGGAAAGTGTGTTTTAAATAAACTCAGTCACATGCGAACACATCGTCAAAATTAGGATGTTAGCATACTTTTAGTTAAAATAAATTGAAGACAATTTCGAGAAGTCTGCAACATAAATTACACTAATGGGATCTTATTAATTAACGCGCACTTTCGGAGTACCATTTTCGTTAATTTTCAACAATTTTTGACAATTCTGTGACAATCGAACAGGTTTGAGTCAGGTTCAATATTGTATAGGGGACGGTTCTCTTTTTAAAACCAAATATATGTATGTATAAGAAATCTGAATCACTGCTTCTTTTTTCGAAGTTCTTTTATGGTTTTAGTACCATAAAAGAACTTCGTAAGCTAGTATAAAAGAACTTCGAAGCTAGTACCGTTTCTTGCATTTATCGGGACAGATGAACTACGTTTCCTGACACTGGTAGAGCTTCTTCGCTCTACCAGCATCAGGAAACGTATCCCTAAGGATTGCTGCTGTTAGGCAGGATAAAGAATTTGGGCGAAGTGTAATTGAGTTCTGATAGTATGACTTTGTGGTGGTCTACGGCGTTCGTGGTTGAGAACCCACGACAAACCGACGTATCGGATGACATCTTCGTCGACTAAGACTATTTGTATGTACTATGTGAATCTATGTTTGCAATCCTGATTTGATAGGGAGAGTCAAATAGCACCTTCATTACCTTTAGCATATTTTCATTGGATCATAACTGGAACATAAGTTAAAGCCATCGAAGTGCACCGAATCACTACATTGGTTCAGTGGCAGCCCCTATCAAGGATAGAATAGAAGTAAAAAGCTTGTTTTAACATCTTCAGAGGAATATAATTATTTCCCTTTAATACTTATACTCTCTATTGATATATTTAGGTACAAAGGTTTATTATATTTTAATGCCAGTTCTTAGGACTTATATGGTTCAGATAAGACCACACAACAGGGCACAGTCCGTTATCATTTAAGACCACGCGAGGGAAGTGTTCGTCCGTTATCTGGGAAGCATTAGTCATAGGTAAATATTTAAACCGCTAAACACAGCATACGTATCAAGATAGTTTAATATGGGCGTATTTTGAAATAAACTATTCAGGCATCTTATTCAGTTATAGGCTAACAGAATAATAAACATAATTCGTTGAGGGCATATTTCGTGAAAAACATTTGCATACCTTACAATCTTTATCTAGTTTTTGGGAGTAATGGTGTTGATGTATATCATATTAATCGTTTAAAGCAAATCTGTGTTCTCAAAGCTTGCCGTAGTACTATACCTACCCTTCAAACAATTCATGATTTTGATAAATTATGATTTCTATTTTAAAAACAAAAAAATAATCATAAAACAACAAAAATACTCTTAAATTAGACTTTATTTTGAATTTTATATAATGATACTTCAGATTCAGCTATAAACGTCGTTAAAAGTAAATCTAATATATGATTCTAAATTCTAAGCGCTCTATGCATTATTCAGCCTCTCACATAATATGTGCAAACTAAACTGTTATTAAACTTAAAAAAGTAAATATACTATTCAAATTGTCAAACGTCAAGAATAAAAAAATACAATTGTCATAAGAGTTCATAATAATAAGATGCAAGATAACTAACTGTAAGGCATGGTTCAGCATTAAGGATTAAAGAATTAGCTTAATATGCACCTTGGAAGCCTACCACTATGTAGTCTATATACCACCAATCTGCATAAGTAGTTTTATATATTGGATAATTAAGTATTTATATTAATCCAAACTATAATCCAAAAAAGCTACGATAATCCAGCAATACGACCGTGAGACTCTTTTGAGGGGTCATATTCTATATCTATCTAAAGAATTTTAGGGTTATGTGTGTTCTGTTAATCTACGGATTCACATTGGAACAGCAAAGTAGGTGTTAGCTCCAATTCTTCTCCAAAAACGGAGAGGAGGTCTGATAGTTACAGGCTGTTACTTTACTTTGTACTTTTATTAATCCAAATCATAGAGTTATAATTATGTGTGTAATTTCTTGGTTTGGTTTATTGGTTAAAATAAAACCAGGTGGTTTTCTTTTAATCAATAAAAATCATGGAGTGTTAACTAATAAAAAATTGATTATAATGGAAATAGTACTTACGTAATACCTGACCGTAAAATAAATGAAGAATATTCAAATGATAAATTAAAGAATTAGTTTTATTATTAAGTCATTATTTATGCTTGACATTAATCATATTGATGCTTGACGATTCAAAAATGCTTGAAATGGTTTATTTGAATAAAGATTATTTTGATTTGATTTGATATGTAAACATTGTTTAAAGTAGTCATTCAATTTTTTTTAATAATAGCGCCTATATATTTTATTGCAGTAATTTTACTTCATTTCATTCGTAATTAGTAAACACGAGTGCGTCATTTCGTTTAATTACTGGCTATTAATAATTGCGTTGAGTCCGCTGGTTATTGACATTAGAGTAAATTTTTTTGTAATAAATACTTATGCTACTATTTTACCAAGTAATATAACTGTTTTACACTAATTAGAAAGGTACAGTCTGAGTCACGTATTAAGTAGAATTAGTCATACATAAACAAATAATCAAACGACTTAAGTTGACCGGTATTTTTGTTGTATTTCTTTGATTATGTTAATGTTAAAGTGATAAATTGATATCACATTGGATCACAGTTCCCATGCAGATTGGTAGATTATACATATCCGAATAATTTTACCTTTATTCAAAATAACGCTTAGGTTGATTTGTTAAAAGAAAACATTAAACAAGTATATAAAACTTGTTATAAACTAATAGAATCCATTGATCCAAAGGAACTACCTTTGGGTCTGGTCTGGTCGCTTAAGTTATTTTCTGTGTTATCTACTAGTATACACTGTATATTACACAAAAGTACTGAAAATACATAATACAGTAAATATAATGTATTGTTACTTATGCTTGAATGTATAATGACACATTTAAGCATAAGACATAAAAAATCATAAATAAATAAAGGAAAGTTATTGAGGGGATCATCATAAATGCTACAGAAATTCGTGTTTTATAGTAAGTAAATATAATAATCATTTAACGTAACAATGTTCGTTAACTTTTTAAATTAACAGTGAAAAAGTATAAAGTGTCTCTATATTGTGGATCGTTTCATTTAGGTTTTTAAAATAATACACTGTTGCAATAACAATAAAGCCGATTTGCTATATTTTATTTATGAAAATGGTTTTACTGACGCCATTTAACGAATTTTTATGCCGCTGTTATGTTTAATTTAAGCACGCATAGGCTGGCCCGAATTCTTTTCGGACATCTAAAGGCGAGACGGGAACAATTTTCCATCATTAGCAAGTAACAAGCATTCTCCAGTCTGAAGCGCCCGCACAAAAACGTGCCATATTAAAATATCTTATGCATTTTAGGAAACTCGATATCTATTTTTTTTATTTACGACCTAAATTTTATCACGCATGGAAGAATTATATATATTTACTAGCAGACCCGACAGACGTTGTCCTAACTTAACTATTTATGTCAGAGAAATATCTAACAATTCCGCTAAACTTACAATTTCAATTAAATTTAAATTTTCATAAGAACCTTTTATACATATCGCGTATCACGATATAGAAACCTACTTCTTTAATTTACAGACTTGATTTTGACACATCGTGAATAAAGAACCTTAATACTTATTCTGACATCTATCAAAAACTTGTAGAGCTTACGAGCCTTTAAGCATTAAAAATGTTAAATACGCAAGTAAGTAGAAAATTCAATTGAAATCTTTTCCGTAGTTTTGAGGATATTAGCATAAACGCAAATCGTGATATGCGATTTTATATTATATATATAAAGATTTTAAATGCTTCTTAAGTTAAGCTTTTGAACTTATGGAAAGTGTTTATACACTAGATGCAGACTCTCTTTATATCAAAAGAAAGAATCAATTTATTTCCACTTGGTCTCACGCTATTCATAATTTATTCCAGTTTTTATTAAGCGATTATAGCTTGAGGCAATTTTCAATTTTATGGTCGGATTTAAGAGTTACGTTGAAAATTTCCCATCAAATTAAGGTGAGAATATTATTCGCCCGTTTTGTAAATTACTGATCAAAATCCTTACTCCGGCATATTCTAAGATGAAAACACACGGGATTGGATTGATCACACATTGCATGTTGATGTTATATGATATACTTCTTTCAAGTCTCTATACGCGATCGTTTTGGAATACTAACTCAAATGTATTGTATTTATAACTAGCATCAGCCGAATCTTCCTATCAGAAAGATACCGTCAATGTCCACAGCGATTCTCTTATGTTAAATAAATATTTGATTCTTTGACTTCGGGGTAGTATTTTCATGTATGATTTTATTTAGGCATAAATCTCATGTCACGTTAAGAGGGATGAAGAGCTAAGACTCCAGATATGAGTTGCGAATTGTTTTTTTTCGAACTGACTATATGCTGTTAGCCTTAATGTTATAGCTGTTACAGCGTCACCGGGTGTGACGGGCGGTCGCAAAAGCATCGTCCAGACTGAAATACGGAAAGTAGAGCACAGAAGCTCTACTAATTTGGGGAACTGTTAGACCGTCCAGTTTGGTTTATATATAAAGAAAAACACAAACTGAACTTATTAACTTTAATTTTGTAATTTATAAAATATTATTTTATATTTATCTAGTAGCTGCTGATACTTTGACACTTTTGCGCGAAACCCTTGTAGCGGTTTGTACGAGCCGGAGTATATGATCACTAGTCTATTGCTGAAGCCAGCCGGCAGGCAGGAACCGGGTTCGTAGCTGGGCAACAAGTCGACTAGATCACAAGAACTGACTGAATTTGGAAAAATGTATGAGTTTTATAGGCCTATATTGCTGATCGACACTTGATTGACCCCAATTGGGAAACAATAAGTCAGCAATATATGCCCATGTTGAATAGGGTTGTAACAGAGCGTCGTCCTAAGGGTGCTTCCTGTGAGGCCGGACTACGGCTTAGGGCGAGATATAGTGAAGGGCTAATAGTTTAAGTGATTAGTAATCATGGCAGACCCTGTGTGCGTGTATAATATGTGTCTGTATTTGCGATCGTTATTTGATCTTTACGGTCAAACAAGACGCTTTTTGGACGACTATATTTCCGGTGAGTAGACCTAACAGGGATGTAAGTGGAACCCACCGTTATAAGTGCAAGTTGCAGTCTTTGGACCACGCTCCAAAATCTGACTTTTGCAACGCACAAACGCATCGCTCGCATAGGAGCAATATTGGTCTTTGCAAGTTTTGTAAAGTATCACTCTGTGGAGGAGTGACATCTTACTTTTCCTTTATAAAATCGTCAATGACATATACAGCCCTATTGTAGACTGTGCGTATGTGCTCGTGGAAGATTTCGAATTGAGTATTTCACAAGTCGTATTGGCTTAACCGTTATAGCCAATGACCTAGGCTATTCAAACTCCAGTCAGACACTTACGAGTTTTTATTACTTTTTTAACTTACAAGAGTTGATTGATATTTATTTATTGCGATGAAAGAAGACATCATAATGAAACCAAAATATTAAAAAATATCATCCTACTCTCCTCTCCAAGGAAAATGATAATTGCTCATACTTTTTTTTATCGATAGATAGTCATTGATACATTTGTATGCTAACAATTTGTCGAGTAGAAATTGTCACTTACTTCATTATAACAAGGATTCATTTAAGGAGTCGGTTCGTAAGAAGTCTCAAAGAGCAAAAAAGCTTTGAATACCCGATCGGTTCCAGTTATCAGGGGGCGGACCGGATCGGGGCAGGGGGAGAGGATCACTGCAAACCGGATTCGTGCGCTCGCGCAGGTAATTGACTCCGGGCCGACGCGACGACTAAATTAAGCCATAACAGAGCTAGTATAATCAAAAAATAAACGATCTAACATAGTTTTATTATAATGTTCGCGCTACATCATTAATATGAAAATTTAATTCCAGTTACACAGCATGATGTTCGGACTTGTTATTAATAAATTCTCTGTTTCATAATAATCCAATATTTTTAATTTATTGTCATTTTAGTTAAAAGATTTTTTGTATTACTTCTAATCAAGCAAATTTGATAATTAAATATCCTAAAAGATGTTGGTTTAATATGATAAATAAATTAATTAAAATAATAATTAAATTATTAATAAGTAGCAGATGTATACAAATATAAAAAATAAATTTATATTTGTATACATCTGCTACTTAGAATGAACTGAAAGAATTAAAAAAAAAATTGGTACCTGATATTGCTTCGCATAGTAAAAAAAAATTTATTATACAAAACAACATCTAGAAACGAATTTGAGGAACGAGAATAGTACACGTTAATAAAGCATATAAAAAATGAATTGAATTCATTTTTGCACTTCGATGAAAAGCAATTTAGTAAAATAGATTAATTATAAACGAGTGTTTATTTAGTACCCATACGAAACAGTAACAAGAGTTGAAGATAAGTACATATTGTAATACTGAAAGCATTCGGATTTTAATTAACTCTACAAGACAAGAAAATATTAAATGACATGGTAACTCGGATCATTTGGTACTTAAATAAACGCTAATGCGCATTACAAGACATCAGTTACATATTATGCGGTCAAGAGGCAACCATGGCGTACAAAGCGTGTGGTCCGGCTTACGGAGGCTGCCCAATCGTTCTGACACCACTCAGACCATCCGATCTTATCTTAGCAATATGGACAGTGGGCTGCCAGTCGATATAAAATACCGCTGTTCGAAGATATCATCCATAAAACGGACTGGCGATGCATTCCTACCGACTATACACTGTAAAAAGATAATGTTAAAATTGGTATTGTTTAACTTTTCTAATACATATATAGGATCGAAATTCGTTCGTTCTTGATTGCTATCAATAAAACAATTGTAAGCATAACGGGTTGTTTTTAGTTCATAAAATTTATAATGCACAGATTGTATCTATAAAATGAAACAATATTAAGTTGGAATGCATGGATGCGGCGCATTTCATGATTATTATGTACATTTCATAATATTTAATTTTACTCGACGCCAAATTGGTAACAATTTAAATATTAAATGCGCTCACATTTTACTTTCGAGCGAGATATGCTGTAAATGAAGTGTATTGTTGGGCGTAATAATTTTAAAGGTGGCTTCAGAATTTGCAGTATATTTCGCTGCAAAAATTTAACTTTTTGAGATACAGAATTAGTTAGTTGAAAAGTTATGCTTATGAACCGTAACAATAACAAACGGATATAGTCAGAATTCAGAGCTGAAAAGCAGTAACAAGCACTGAGTACAATAACAGCTACAAATCATGATTTTATCTTTGTATTGTTGTTTCATCTATTCATTTGCTTTCTGTGCACCATCATCGTTAATCAAGCAACTTTATCACAGCTTTAAAACTGTGTACTATTTATTTATGCTGTATATTAAACAATAAGTGCTAACGGTTCTTAGAAGTGAGGATATTATTATTGACTGTGTATTTAATATTGTCAATGTCGTGTTGATGATTCCATAATTCCAGTGTTCAGTTAGAGCGGGTTTATTGGCCTTGTAGTGTCGCTCACGAGCAGCCTAGTGGAGGTTTGTGTAAATTGAACTGACAGACATTCACTTCAGAATGACTGACGCAGCTTGAACCCTGTCTATTTGAGATAAATCACTCGCCATATAATGTTATTCGAAACACGTGTATTTTAGAAGACGTAAATTAAATTTGACATTTGTCAAAGCTTAAAATGGTTGATTTAATTAAAGCTGGCATATTTTTTTGCAAAGAGGAACCAAAAATTCTAATAACTAAATCAAAATCAGAATTATTTGGCAAGTTTATTTGCTCTAATTAGTTGTAGTAGACACTTAAGTAATTGATTATTTGTTTGATGATTTTTATCCTTAATTTTACTTTACTTTATTTTTTGCTGTTCTTGTTAAGCAAAAATTATTAAATCTCTATTTTTATTACACCATCTTTATTTTTGGAATGCATTTCTGTATTCATTCGCATGTACATAAGTATAGTTGTCACACTATTTTGCATACATATTACGATTTCCTGAAACCGCCGTGTGGCATCCGGCTGAGTAGAATAGACCATCCTCATTTCTTACCGAGGTGTTGTAAAAGACTAAGGTAAGTTGACGTCAGGCAGGCGGCCGGTAAAATACGTAGCCAAATCATTTGACAACATGTTTGTAACATGTTGTCAAATGATTTGACAAATGAAGGATGATAATGATGATGATTTAGATTTCCTGAAAATATATATTATATAGAATTGAAGAAGAATTAGAGAAAGTACACACTTTTCCAATATAATTTAAGATAATTGGCTAATGAGGACCATAGCAATTTTCCTACCTACATCCTAAAAACTGTAGCTGATCGTGATAAATTAAATAACTAAAAAAAAAAGATTAATTATCAATGTTAATATATTTTTTATAATTATTATATTATATTTATTCGTAAACATTTTTACTGCAAAAGATGTGGTTTGATATTGCGCTCCGAAATATATTTGGCATTTGGCAACTGCTCAAATATATTTCCAGGCATTTAAGTGGAAACATTTTTTAATTGAACAAATAAAAAATAAATTAATAATTCAGCCATATAAAAATAATCATCATTGTTGGGTAAATAAAAAAACTTTTAGCAGAATTAGAACTATTTCGTTGTAGAAGGGGTGAAAAGCGCCTTAATAGAAGGATGAATAAAACATTAAATGAGTAGTCTTCTAAATATATATTTTTTGTAGTATGGGTGATTAATAAACAGATCTTTAATGGTTAGTTTGTTGCAGTAGATATTGTTCGCTTTAGGCCGAGTGAGCATCGATGGCTATTGTCTCGTGACATTAGCCCGGCTGCTTGTCGATAAGGCTGGTAACATGACACTCATTGAGGAATACGATCCAGCTCGATACATACGTTATCTATTAGTTTGAGCTTGCCAGCTTAAGGAATATGAAATACATACCACCTATACAATATATGGTGTTGAAGTGTTAACAACACTGAATACCTATTCAAACGAACTGAGAGTTGAGAAGTTTACTTTCGCGTTTTTTTGCGTAAGTATTATGTATAGTATTATGGTATATTTAAGACGTAAATTATAATCAAATATTTTGATGTTTACGTTGAAGATTTATTATGAAATCGAGTTTATGAAAATAAATAAAAGGTGATATTTGTTATATGATTAGCTACTGTTCATATATTAATTGAAAAGCGATCAGAATCTGGTATCCTAAATTAAACATATCGGTAAATTACGCAACATGCTCCTATGAATTTATCGGTAAATAATTTCGCTCAAAATAAATCTAATCTACGATAGCAATATAAACTATATAAAGAATAAGAATAAAGGTCTGGCTTAAGAAGGGCATGTCTGAAAGATACAAGTTTTACACTAAGTAGAGTTAAATTTTCATAATTTATTATAACATAAAAAATATTAACTTATATGCCTTAATAAGACAAGTTCCTTTCTAAAGTAAAATATTAATAGCCACATTAGGAAGATTTACAGTTACTTACCACACCGAATATTTAAGTATTTAATAAAGCTTATACTAAAAGTGTGTGCGACTGCAGTCTGGCATTTCAAACCTGTCCTAACCGCAGAATAATTTAGATTTTAGTGTCACAGTTAACCTTAATGCGAAAGAGCTATTTTGTTTGGAAAACGGTTTAAGATGGGTTTTAATGTTTTGAGACTGTAGTCACCGACAGGTTGTAAAAGTTTTAATATGTAAGTGTCGTTTTATGGAAACAGTGTTTTACGACGTAGCTGTTAATTTTCTCTTAAAGGCAAACCTTTAATTTGGAAATAAATTCTAATAATACTGTTTATGAAGAGATGTTTATAGACTATAGTGTAAGTAATTAATTATTTGGTAAAGAGGTGCAATCTGCTTAGCGTTCTCTGTAATAAATTTGTTTTCTTAAAAAGCTACAATTATACTGACGTTTAATTATGGAAGATTAAGGTGCTATGGCGTAGAATTTGCATCATCTTACGAGTAGTTAAACGTTGTGATGAGAAAACATTATATCTCTTGTAATAAAGTTTTCTAGACCTTTTTTCCCTTATTACTTCACATATGTAAGTGTAAGAGGAAAATAAGCTCCATTGCCACTTCACTTATGTCAAATATGTTTATTTATATGTATTAGATTGGTGAGTTTGCATCTTAGATATCATTATTTAGAAGGTGAATACTTGAAAGACAATATTGGCATTAAATTTTTTTTAAGAAAATTGGTTTGGTTTGGTAATTAATAAAAAATATGGCTATATATACTATATTTTGGTTATAATATATATTGAAGTCGTATCCTATGCGCTTGAAGTTTTCAAAGTAGGAGCGTAAGTCCTCTACTAGTCTGAGAACAGTATTTAATCAAATAAAAACATGAAACAGATAAAAATAACGTTTTCATATACAGTACAGATAATTGTGTACACTCAAACCTTATTATCATAGTTTAAGTTAATCGTAGGGATACTACTATGCTTATGATTATATTTATTTTTGCCTCTAGTTGGTTGTCAATTTGCTTTTGCACTATTTCGGATTGTGTGTAACAATTTCCGCGCAAAAATCATCACTGAGTGTCAATGACGCAAGTTATTGTCATAGGAAAGGTAATTTTTCTCTTTACTTTAAATGCGTGTGATATCCGGCTGAGTAGAATACATCACCCTCATTTCTTATCGAGGTAAGGTAAGTTGACGACTGGCAAGCGGCCGGTTGTAAAATAACTAGCCAAATCTTGTAACAACATGTTTAAAACATGTTGTGCCGTCCCCGATTAGAGTGAGATAATGGTTGGAGAATGATGATCATATAACAATATGTGTATATACACACATGATTTTCCTTAAATTATATTACTATCTTACTGCTGGGTATATTCCTTCCCTCTCCGTTTTGGAGAGAAGGATTGGAGCTAATTCGAGATCTACCACGTTGCTCTAATGCGGATTGGTATTTTACAAATATCCCAAGAATTGTCTAAGGATATGCAGGTTTCCTCACAATGTTTTCCTACATCGAAAAGCATGTGATAAATTGCAATATTATATAATCCTTTAGACTTATTCAATAAATAAGAAGCAATTTTCCCAAAGTCAACCCATTTAGTCTCTTTCAAGAACTCAAAACATAATGACAGCGACAATGCTTTTATTTTTATTACTGACCACCTATAAGAAGGAGTTTGTATTTAAAATACGTCGTAACAATTAATTGGACATATAAGTTTTTAACAGAAAACTCATTGGTGCGTGCACGGGGTTTGAACTCGTGACCGAAAGAGTCACACAGTCTCACCGCTGTGCACACAGCATATCACAGCTTGCCTTATCAAGTGTGAATAATTCTCATTAATAATTTTGCTTCGTTGCGTATTAAAAATTAACCCGGCTAAAAGCAACTGGAAGTTGTTCAGAGCTAATTATTTTTTTGCGACTCATACCTGCCCGCTTGTGTTTATGGCAGTGCTTAGTTGAGTGGAATGATTTTGTAAAACTGTTGGATACACTCCAACAGCTTCGGGAGAACAAACGATACAAATAAAGTCAAATGAGTAAATCGACTTTGTGTTGGCAGAGGGAAATCAAATTATTTCACTTGACTCTACAAAACACAAATCTAGTTAGAACTGTAATTGAAATCATACCCTTTTATAATCTACTATACTAATGTGCATTAGAACAGCATCTAGAAGTTTAAACCCCTTATTTCCAAGAGAATACGCTTTAGCCGATCAATGGGATAGTAGCGAAAAGCTGTTTTACTTTTTTATATCGGAGATAAAATGAAAAACGAGTTAAGCATGAATAATATTTCAAGTTTCGGGGGGCGTTAAATTATGCGTTTAGCATTTAGGGATATTATTTATTTTTTTTTTTTTTACCAAACAGCGTCAGCGTGATCCTACCTTCAGCTCCGCCGGTCGCGGGTTCGATTCCTGCCAAGGCCGAACAATTTCTATAAATAATTTTTTGCTTCGTAGAGTCTGGGTGTATATTTGTTGTATTTTTTAGTAAGGATTAGAAATTATACATGTGTATATTTACCAGTTGTCTCACCCAGAACACAATTATAAAAGTAGAGTGTGGGTGAATATTTGTTGTATTTTTTAGTATGGATTAGAAATTATACATGTATATATTTACCAGTTGTCTGTCACCCAGAACACAATTATAAAGTTACTTACTTTGGGGATGGACAGCCCGTGTATTTATTTTAAAGATGGATTTCGAATGCATTGTGTATATCTGGAACTAATTCATCATTCAAACAACATAATAATGTTGAAATAATGTTTTACTAATTATTCTATAACACCGATATTTTTTCTATAGACTACTCAATAAATAAGAAGCAATTTTCTCAAAAGTAAACCCATTTAACAATAAAATTGACGGCGACAACTTTTTTTATATACTGACCAACTATATGAAGGAGGTTGTATTTAAAACATGTTGTAACAATTTTTTTATGATATACCACGATCGTTCTATATATTAAAAAAACCGTATAATTTGATTATTTTCGCTGACTGCTTTCAAGCTATAACTAACTTGAAGACTAAGAAGAAAGGAAATTGTGAGAAGAATACGATCTTTAATGAACAGTGACGCCTAATTTCTAATTTAATATTCAAATTTTAATTTCAAAAAAGGGTTCAATTATAAAAATATTTATTTTTTAAACATAAATGCGTTTTAAACGAAATTCTATTCTAATAGGTTTATATTCGAATTGAATTCTCAGAGTTGGGTTGTTGGGATGTTTATTATTTCAATAGTATTTCCTTACTAGAAACGTGCGTGTAAATAATGTTGAACTCTATTGTAACCGTTCAGGATATTTTGTATTGGATTTCCTCGAGGCGCGATTGCGGTAATCTAACGGAAGTGATAAACTGTACAGGAAATATGACGCCAAGATATTTTATCTTTGCCAACAGTTGGATCTTGATTTAATAATAAAATTAAATGGATTAGAATTATATGTTTCGTAGTTCTTAACAGGGATATGTTTCAATGCTTTCCATTATTTCTTATAATTCTCTTTATTCAATGTTTAGATTATGTTAAGAAAAACGAAAATTATTTATACTGCCTTTCCCCTTGTAGCTTTAGCCTTTTTTAAAGTCTTTACACTCAATACAACGTACATTTTAGGTCAGAAAATCTGTATTCCACGTTTTATAAAAACTTGAACTGATGCACCAAAAAGTGAGCCATTTATATAACGATTGCTTCCAGTAAAACATTGTGCTTGTCGTGTTTGTAATCTTAGAAGGTAAGCCCTAAAAAACTAATTTGGTTCCAAACATAACGCAATGTTTATTATGCCATTTCCTTGCTTTTATAGTGGCTAATTTTACGCTTTAATAGAATACCGACAATAGTAAATTGCGTGTTGGCTTTGGGCTGGCATCGCTCCAGTCATTTCAATTTTATCCCACGGGACGCTGTTTGTAAACATCCCTAAATGATAAACGCATAATTTAACGCCCCGAAACATGAAAAATTGTTCATGCATTTATTTTCTTGATCATAGGAGCGTGAAGACGTTCATTTCAGTAATTGATGTGTTACACATAGCGTTCGATACTCTAGCTATGAAAATATATCGGTCTTAAATTTATGTTCATATAAAATTTATTGTGTGAAACGCCTTATTGCTGTTCCTCTCGACGCTTTATTGAAATGTTGCAAGTACAAAAGTGAGATTGGATGAAATTTATTACAGATTTTATAAGAACATTTTATTTTTAAAGTTAATTTTGTGGCAGTATGCCAAGCTAAGCGAAACAATATTTTGGTAAAAATGTTATCGTGCATTATACATATTTACATTTTTAAGATACTAAAGCCAGAAAATTGTGCTTGCTATATAGCTCGAAATATAGCTATAAAAGTTATATAGCTCAAAATATTTTTTGATATTTTTCAGTTGAAATGACTTCAACCAACCGATCTTGCTTTTTTTTATTGTTGTACAAAGATTATTATTAAATCATTTTCATACATAATGATTAAACAAGTAATATTTGTTTGTTTATAAAACTAATAAAAAATATTGGAATTTTAATTTCACGAGTTTCGTTTAAAAAAAAACCTCTTGAGAACGTCCAAAGCAAAGATATTGTTATTGATATTTAAGATATTATATTAGGTCCTTACATATGAAATTGGCGTTTTGTCGTACTGGCCACTTTAATCTCAAATATTACCTTTATGGTTAGGAATTACAAATTCAAATTCATACAGCTATTTACTCATGCATTTGTGTTTCAAACCCCCTAATTCATTTGTTTTTTCTTCTTTTGTTTTTTTCTTTGTATCACTCTGTTTACAAAATGGAAAACAAAATGAAATATCGCGTTATTTACGAGTATGTTCCACCGTGGCACCAGTGCTGCAGAAACGGCTCGAAGGATTAATGATGTGTATGGTGACGGTGTCGCAAAAAAAAAAACAGTGCGTTTTTGGTTCCAACGTTTTCGTTCTGGAAATTTCGACCTGCAGAACAAGCCTCGTGGACGGCCGGAGACCAAAGTTGATAATGAAGAATTGAAGGCTATTGTGGACGCGGATCCATCGCAAACCACGTCCGAGTTAGCTGCAGGCTCCGGTGTTAGTGATAAAACTATTCTAATCCACTTGAAGCAAATTGGGAAGGTGAAAAAGCTTGAAAGGTGGGTACCTCATGAATTGAGTGAAGCAAACCGACAAACGCGCGTCGACTGCTGCGTTACGTGACTCAACCGGCACAATAATGAAGGAATTTTAAATCGAATCATTACCTGTGATGAAAAGTGGATCCTCTACGATAATCGGAAGCGCTCATCGCAATGGCTGAGCCCTGGCGAACCAGCTAAATCCTGCCCTAAGCGAAAATTGACTAAAAAAAAGTTGCTTGTAAGTGTTTGGTGGACTAGTGCCGGTGTCGTTCACTACAGCTTTCTTAAATCTGGCCAGACGCTTACGGCAGATATCTATTGTCAGCAACTGCAAACCATGATGGAAAAGCTAGCTGCTAAACAACCGAGGCTGGTCAATCGCTCTAGGCCACTGCTGCTTCAGGACAACGCTAGACCACACACTGCACAACAGACGGTTACCAAATCAGAGGAGCTTCAATTAGAATGTCTTAGACATCCACCATACTCTCCGGACCTTGCTCCAACAGATTACCATTTTTTTCGCAGTTTGGATAACTACTTGCAAGGAAAAAAATTCAACTCCGATGGAGCAGTCCAAACCGCCTTCAAAGATTTTATTGATTCCCGCCCGAATGGTTTTTTTAGTAAGGGGATCAATGAACTACCTATGAGATGGCAAAAGTGCATACATAGCAATGGTACATACTTTGATTAATTAAATATATTTCATTAAAAAAAAAACGACTTTATGTTCCTCCCATAGAAAACGCCAATTTCATATGTAAGGACCTAATATTAAAAGGCGAACTGTAGAATGTAAACGTACTAGTACTTTATGTATTTAGCATTTTACAAAACATACTTATTAATACACTTGACTATAAATCATGTTCTAGGTAAAACGCTTTTCAAGGCGAGGCATTTTCATAAGAAGTTAGGTACAAAAATACTTAATATTAATAAAAAAAAAGAGAAAAGCTTATACAGTTACATAAAAAAGTATTAAAGGAAAAAACTACTAAAATACTTGCTGTTACTAATAATCTTAACAACTTAAACCAGGCAAGTAAGTTCATTTTTGTAAATCAATAGAGGGTCATGGAAGAAGTCTATATTATGGGAACGAAGTGCGTTATATGTGTTCATTCGCCTGTTAAATGATGATGTTCTAGACTTTGAGATACTGAACATTTTAAAGTTCTTACAGGCACGAGGAGCATTGTGTGGAACTGAGAAATTTAAACTACCTACTGCGTCCATGGACTGTAACGTATTATTGACGAGTCTATGTAGTGTTACAAGATCAATTATTTTGCGGCGGTGTTCAAGGCTTTTTAATTCAAAATGGATTAAGTGTGACGAGTAGCTTACCCGTGTGGGACAGACACGGTGTTTGAAGGCAAGATACTTTAAAAATTTACATTGTATGCGTTCCAATCGGTTAACATGTACCTTGTAACAGGGGTTCCAGATTGGTGAAGCGTACTTCAAGATCCTGCGTATTAAGCAATTGTATAAGATAAAGTCTTCTTGTCTTTGAAGTCTTGGCAGGTTCGCTTAACAAAACCGAAAATTTTCCAAGCCTTTGTAATTATATTGTCTATATGCGTATTCAAAGTTATAAGTACTTACAATTTTATTACATGATAAGATCTGACCGAGGTACTACGAAGCGTAAAAAATACAGAGTACAATGAGGCATTTTCCCTACTGCAGTTGTCAGATTTGACACGTTGAGGCACAAAATCCAATTCCCACGAAGTAACAATACATGAGAGCAGAATTCGTGATAGCATCGCAGCCTTCGTCGCCACTGCACATAAATCTAGCTTTGATACATTTTGGTAGCAAGCCAAGTTAGGCGCAACCTACCGCGCACGCCGCCCCAAACACTACGTTTTCAACAATTTTTGTGCCCAAAACAGATTTTTTTTTTTTATATTTTTACTTTGATATCAAATTATATAAATTTCTAAGACGCTTTAAGAGTAATTGCGTAAGTGCCTGGTTGTTTTGATTGTGAATTTAATTTTTTAATTTTGCAGGTCAAGGTTCAGTTGGACACTTAACTATTTTATAAAGTAAGTTGTACCAATAACCAATTTGGCATATCGCTATAATGCTTAGTTGCAACTTCTTTAAGATACTGGCTTATCAAAACTGGCTGTTCGACAAATTAATTGAATACTTATTTCTGATTTCTCGATAAAGTCTCGATGCTTATTGTGTCATCACAAATCTCTATACTTACTGTGTCAGCACATATTTATCCATTTGCATCAGGTAGTTATGCTTTTGTACAGATCACTGAATTGAAAATATAAAGTATGCGGTTTTTGTTATGCAAATTGGATTGAAGCACTTTATCTTACGCAATATTTATTGTCTTTCGATGTGCTTACCAATATGTACACAATGCGATTTTGCAATGGCTTATTAATGATGGAAAGCGTTTGAAAGTGTATGATAAATGTTCGGTGTTACGTCATCGATTAGTCACATAAATTCAGACTATACTTTCTAAATTTTGAAGTTCCGAGATTAAAAACTATCCAGTATTAATGGATTATTTAGATTTGCGTTTTCCGTGGACATGTACGACATTAGTTGTTACTTGAAATATTTCCATGCCTAATAGTAAAACAATGTGGCGGATATTGTTATAGTGTGTCGAACATATTCGTCTCAGTAATAATGAGCCTATTATTGAGATTTTATGTGATTTTGTTGTATCTTTCGAATAGATAAGCGATTCTAAAAGATGGGTTGAATATCTATTCAGAAGTATTTATATATATGATTTTGGGAGCACATATATTTCGTATTTGTGGATATCAGAACAGAGTGCCTAGTGATGGCTAACGTAAATATATAATGTGACTCATACCGAGATATAAGGGATTGTTACGTGCATTTGTGTATGGTTAGCTAGAATTTTGACGTCTTTTGCTTATACTTAACTAATAGAAGCACGGTATTATGAATACGAATCATCAAGGAAGAAACGTTATGTCAAGAAATTAGTCAAGCAAACTAGATATTAACACTAGATTTACCAGACCAGTTATTTAGACTGGTCGTGCAATTTCAATTCAAAATTCCTACGATATTACACATTTTTTTTTCAGAAATGATGTTATGACTTTTGTAGCTATAATTAGAGAGTACGTTTTATAAACTTAATTAATATTGTTCAACTTTATTTTTGACATTTTTAAGAGTAAACATAGACTAGAAACCACAAGAAGCCTGTTTTTTATGCACCAGTCATTTTGACTGGTTTGGTAGAAATAGATATATTCAAATCGCTGGTATATCTAGTGTTAATAACGTGTGATGTGGGATATTTCGTTATCTTGCTACTGTTTATGTTTAATATGATAATTGATAATTGAAATAATGATTTTAGCTTTTTCTTTAATCGTTAACACACTCCTTTCGAATTATAAAACTTTAAAAACAGTACTTTATGTCAATTTAATTTCATTTGTGAAATTAAAGCGAAAATTAATTCTGGCGCAATGACTAGTGTGATGGATAGACTAACGTAATACTGTCTTACTTGGCTAGATTAACTTATTACTAATGTCAGTATGAATTTACAAGAATGTTGTTGCAATATTTTTGTATATTACTTACTTCCCGATTCGTCAGTTGTGTTTTGATCAGTGAGAATATTTTGGTCATTACATGTTAATAGTATTGTAGTGAAGTCAAATAAATAAATAACTATCACTTCCTGGGCCATGTATATCAATAAAGTTGTAAAAGTGTATAAATTTAAATAAAAATTCGATTACATTTGAAATTTATTCGGCTGCAGCGCTATAAGAAAATAAAAATCTTGAGGGAATTTCTATCAAAATAATTGTAAACGGTATACATGTATGGTCACTATATAAATAATGTATTTCTCATTTCGTGGATTACTTTCTAGATGTAACTATTATTTTCATATATTTTAACTGCATATTTCTATCTATATAAATTGCTATTATATACGCAGAATCAAGTGTAAAAAAAATATTTAGTATGTTGGCAACTATACCAATGATACATTCTAAAGTACCTGACCTATCGCGTTGAAAAATCTTTAGTTTTCAGTAACGACCAGCTAATACAGGTGAAATTGCGCTCTTTGGTTATGCGTCTAATAACACAGTGAGCCATTCAAGTTTATTTACATCGACAATTATAAAAACAAACGAGTACATAAAATAATGTATGAGTGGGGTGATAAAACATTGCAAAGGCAGATGCCATTGGGTTCATTCACACTTATAGTAATAAAAAGATTACGAAGATTTATTTGGTGTATTACCTTTTGCTTTAATTTGCTTTTAAATAAGTTATTAAGGTACTATTAGAAATGTCAGGAATTTCACTAAAATATTTCAGCTTTCCCACATAGTCAACAAAGACTAACATACAGCTACAACATATGTAACAGGTCTAACATGTATTAACAGGTTAAGTTTCGTATAATTTGGAATTATTATGCCAAGACGATTCTACCACCTTACACGATTCTACCACCAGTTCGGAACGCTACTATCCGCCGAGAAGAACTGGCAAGAAACTCAGTGATAACTCTTATCGCGAATATTAACTATTCGAGGTTAGATTTTATTAACACGGAACGTGATGTGGGTAGGTGCGGATCTTTCCGAACAACATCAAACACCACTATAGTAATCACTCGAATATGAGGGTAGATTCTAATAACAATTAACACTTAATTTAGGTACTCGCGGATCTACCTAACCAACATTAAATCGACACAGTAATAATTACACCTCCTTGTTTAACCAAGGCAGGTTGTAACACGATCAACAATACGATCTACGATCGTACAAGTTTCGTTTACAACGAAACTCTAACAGAACGGTCTAGCCGCGTAAGCGTAAGCTAATAACCGTAAGAGTCGAGTATTACTGCAAGACTGACTTCAATATGGCGGACTCCCATCTTTTATAACTAATTTTCCCTCCAAAGGCAAGTCCTTCCTTGCTATCGGTCACGCGGTTATAGTGTTGCCAACTATCATTCCTAACAGTACAATAAATTTACAAAGTTCAATAACATGAAATAAAATTTTCGTCATAGATACTTTAATTAAATTAATAAAAAATTAATTAATTTTTGCACAGTTATGTTCAGTATTGATATACATGTCAAGGAAAAGTTTAGTCACTTAATAAAGATAATTTATATAGACCATGAACCTAGTCAAGGATGGACAGCGTTGCGTTGGTTAAGATATTTTCATCGGCCACTATCAGTACTACGGGTCACTACCAGTAACCACGGAGATTTATCTACACTATAGCTTCATCTGCAAATACCCCCATATTTACATAAATATTAAACGATGCTTAACTACTAACGCTGCTAAAGCAAGCGAAGAACAAATTAAACAACTTTTAAATTTATTTTTAAAGGAAATAACTATCACACATTTATAATGTATATATTACGTCGTGATTGCTTTATTTTTTTAATTGGAAAGAAAAGCATCCTGCTTATCTGTTCATATTGAAGAGATTTATGGAATATGTACATTTTAGAAGCTTAATTTATGCTCATTCAGTGCGAAATTTATGTCTAAGAAGAATTTGTCTTATTTACAGCAGACTTATAGAAATTTCTATAAGTCTGCTGCTTGTACAATTGTACAAATCGAGAAATAACTTGTTATGAAACCTTTTAATTTCAAGTTCAGGTTGCTGACACAATTGGCTATATATTCTTTGACTTTATGGCTATTAGCAACTAAAATTGTATTAGAGTTATCCTCTAATAAGACTGGTTTTGGCTCAATATATTTTAAGGAACTCATAATTATCACTAATTTGCGCATATTATGAGTACATCTTTCGGGTTAACTGATTTGAACTTGAAGGAAAATGTTCATTGACAGGCAAATGTTTCCGCCTGGACAGGTCATAAAAAAGCGATCATCGAAAAGCTCATTTCGCGGCTTGCAGTGACTTGAAAATTAATATGTCACGAAAGGTTTCACGCCATGATATTGATATTGAAAAATGAGCCACTTAACACTCGACTGCTAACGTAAATTTTGGCTAGCACCGATATGCGATGTATTAATTATAACGTGCCAAACAAATTAATTTATAAAATTGACTTATTCATCAATTATTGCAATTATTATTTGGACAACATTTCAATTAAAATACACAGTAATTGTATATTAATTAAGAACTCGTTTTGATTATTCAGTCAACGAATTGTTCCATTTTAATTAATATGTAAAGGTCGAAGTTATGGCATGTACTAGTTTTGAACGCCTGAGATATGAATGATATCGTAAGGTGAACGGCTCACCGATCACAGCACGAAATTAATTTAGGTTTAAGGCGGCTGACGTTGAGAGAACACGTTCTATATCAGGATATTCCTAGCGCAGTTGCGATGCGGCAACTTGTATTCATAGGCACATCATGCTGTCGTGCCGACGAACATGGCTTTATCGGGACTGATCTGGAAAGCTGATTTACATACGTCACTAAAGAAGCTGTATGACATTTAAGTGAAACCATTAGTGTTCTATAATCTCTTTGATTATTTCACTCTACAATTAGATGGCTCATAAAAATTTAATAAATCACTTTCAGTTTTGTTTAATAGTAAAAGTTGTGGCTGAACGGTTAAACCTTTTGACTTTTTCTATTGGTTTGCGATCGCAAGCACGGGGCAGAGATCATTTTTTGGATAAAACACAATCTTTATTCATAAGTTAGATTTATTAAGCAATAACATAAGCTGCGATAGCCCAGCGGTTAGACCGGGCGACTCTTTCGAGGGGAACACGAGTTCAACCCCGGGCAGGCACCACTGAGTTTTTCTTTTAAAACTCATATGTCTAATTGATAATTGCAATTTATCACACGCTTTTCGGTGAAGGAAAACATCGTGAGGAAACCTGCATATCTTTAGAGAATTCTGGAGATATGTGTAACCTACCAATCCGCATTGGAGCAGCGTGATAGGTCTTAGCTCCAACCCTTCTCTCCAGAAACGGAGAGAGGAGGCCTATTCCCAGCAGTGGGATTGTAACAGGCCGCTACTTTAAGCAATAACATGTGCCTTGGACTATTGTGGTGAGTTTAAGCTCGAATCCTAGTTATGCAGGGTACAGGATGCCATTACCCAGCAGTGGGATAGTAACAAGCTTCAACTATATTTATTTTATAAAAGACCTTTTTGTGCAGATTAACTTTCCTTTTGTGTCCTCTTGTACTTATTTCCCCAAACCAAAAAGGGAAGGAAACAAAATATATAAGGAAATAACCAATTTTTACGGGTATCGTTTTTATTTCTTTGTGATCTTATTTAATATATATTTTATAACGCCATCGGCAATGGAATACAAACAAATTGAATTTCATAGGAACATTTTTGTCGATATGTACTTGAAAGTCTGTGAAAACGGTCATAGAAAAATTGGATGTGGAATGGAGTGCGACGCAATTTTAGAACAATGAGCTGGCAAATTGCTTTTGGACGAACATTGGGGTAACCGCGATCGTTCTGTGTGCCCTTTGGACCTCTAAAACTTGGTATCATGATAGCTAAAGTTCATAACAATAAATACTAAATTTATTAAAAAAAAATTGAAATAGTTTCAACGCCTGCTTAAGATAGTTTACATATTAACCAAGTCGTCATAGACTAACCCACTTTCTATTTTGTTTTATTTTTATTTAGGGTAACTTTGTACAGTAATAGACACAGCTTTCACTAGTAGTATAATTTTGGCGTTCAATTTATATTGTGAATTATAATTCGCAATATTAATTCAATAGGTTGATTATTTTATTCTTGTTTTGTTCAATGCATTGGCCTAGTTCTTTTTTATGTCTAAAGTAAGAGAGTCATAGACAAACTCTAAGTGAGAGTGGCTTATCCTGCATGTATAAGGTGCGTAGATTTTGCCTGCTTCATACACATTGGCTTTACATGCATTCGCTTAACCCGTGCGGATTATAGCAAAGTAGTTAGTTCTGTTATATTGCTTGTAATATGGAATTCCGCAAAGTAATGCCTGCTTCTATAAATCATCTAAGTGAGAGTGTCGTAAATAGTATTGAGAGGGAAAGTATATATATTATATTGACATATTTCTCTTTATCTAATCACACATACAAAAGAGACACAGGTGAAAAGCCTAATTTGCTTTCTCTTTATTTTAAGGCGCTGAACAGAGCTGGCGTAAATTCAGATTTCGGCATATAAGCCACGCCCACAATGTCTGCGACGGCGTAGCGACACACTTAATTTTTTAACACCCATTGTAGGTGTACACTATTTTATCCAAACTTTTTTTGTACAATTTATTTAAAAAACTTATGTCTAATTAATCTTATAAAACTAAGTATGCTGAAACTATAACTAAACACCTAAAAAAAGACATATTATCAACAAGGAATAGTCTCAAAAGGCGCAGCTAGCGACTCAGCGATCACTGTCTATATTCGTAGATGTAAAAGAGAAGCGAGACGATGACTCGTTTCAGTTTTGCTATTTTCTAAAAAATATTTAATTTGAATGAAATATCTTAATTAATTCAAAATTTAAATCTTACATTCTCTTTATATTATAATGATTTATTATTCTTATTAATTTTACCAATTTTTGTTGATAAATATTAGAGATATTTACGATCAAAGTAAAAATCAGAGGTCTATTTACCAATTTTTTTTATCGAAAAAAAGTATCGTAATCATGTTTTGAAATCTTACATTCTCTCTGAGATATGATGTATATTAACATATATTTTTCTTTTAATCGTCATCCCTATAGCTTTTGTTAAAAACGTGTTTAAAGTCAGCCTATTTGGCTCTGTTCAGCGCCTTAATAAGGGATATTTTAGGCTGGTTCCCTTAGTCTAGTATAATAACTCTATAGTTTTTTAACTCGTATTTCTTTGACAAGTCATTTAACATTAACTATGTTGACATTCGAAAAAAATCATAAAGTTCATTATCAGTGTGGTACTTGAGTCCTCTAATATGAATCATCATTCTCCTGCCCTTATCCCACTCTAAGTGGGGTACAACATATTACAAACATGTTGTCACATGATTTGGGTAAGCATTTGACAGCCGGCCGCCTGCCTAATGTCAACTTACCTTAGTCGCCTTTTACGATACCTCGGTAAGAAATGAGGGTGATCTATTCTATGCAGCCGGAAACCACACGGCACTTACCTTAGTCGCCTCTTACGACACCTCGGTAAGAAAGGAGAGTGGTCTATTCTATTTTGCCGGATACTATACGGCTAAGAGTCCTCTAATATGGATGCTTATAAAATAATTAAAACACTATTAGTCCATCGCCAAACCCTCATTGGTTCGTAGAATAAGAGCTCGCTATCTGTTCACACCAATATTGATTAAGCAAATGGGATTGCGTGTGGTTTGTATAAATATATCAATAAAATTGAAAGAAAGTATACAATGTGTATGAATATCATGTGTAGTACCCGGCAATAAATAATATGATATGAGCTTGATTGCTATTGATATAGTAAAATATTCATAATGATTGCAGGTATATGATAAGTGAATATTAGATGGATTGGTTTTTATAATTGAAGGTTATTATGTGAAAGCCTTTATTGATATCATTAAAATTATTTTATTGATAGTGATATATAAATCAACCGACTTCGGCCCTTAGCCCTCTTCTCTTCTTTGAGAGATTACTTCGAGATTAGACGCAATACGCTGCGTCTATCAGTATACAGATTAGTAAGTTACACATATCCCAGAAATTGTCATTGATATATAGTTTCCCGCATGATAAATTTTAAATAATAAACGAGCACATGAGTTTTATAGAAAACTAAGGGTACCCGAGACTTAGGTTGATTTACGAGCCAACCTAGGCGATTAAGTCATCGTCATTCTCCTGCCCTTATCCCACTCGGTCCCCAAGTAGGGTCGGCCCAACACAATTTATAATATTATTCACTACGGATAGTGTCCGATTGTATACTCATTTTAATGTCTAAATAAATGCGCGGAATCACGAACTGTAGTTATCATAAGTAAAGTATAAAGTTATTAATTTAAATAGAATCTTAATAAACTAGGTCATTTAAAAAAAATAATGAAAATAGAATATATTTTTAATTAAACTAACGTACTGTCTAACGTCTAGTATCATTTCAAAATAACGCTGCAATTAAGCCGATGTTTTATTTCACATTGAAAATTTATTCAGATTTTATGCCTTGACGTCATCTCTACTTTAGAAAATAAATAAGTAGTTAAGGCACTATTTTTTTACCTCTTGATGAAACGTAACGTTTAACTCATCATTCTCATTCTCCTGCCCTTATCCTACTCTAAGTGGGGTCGGCACAACATGTTGTGCCATGATTTGGCTACGTATTTTATGACCGGCCGCCTGCCTGACATCAACTTACCCTAGTCGCCTTTTACGACACCTCTGTAAGAAATGAGGGTGGTCTATTCTACTCAGCTGGATACCACACGGCACATACCTTAGTCGCGCCTTACGATACTTCGGTAAGAAATGAGGGTGATCTATTCTACTCAGCCGGATACCAACGTAACGTTTAATTAACTAATTTATTTATTTAAACTACTAGTGGGATGATCTGCATGGCGTTAAGTACCGAAATAAAAAGAATCATGTTTCGCATAAGAATATATAAAAATAATATACCTACTCATTTCAAATAAATCAATTAACAATTACATTTTAGAAAGCAGGTTTTAATACAATGTTTTGAACACTGCATATATCCGATTTATCCAATTAAGACCAGACTAACAAACAATACATTTATGTTATTGAGGTAATGAAATGGCGCGATTTTATTAGTCTGGTACAAATGTTAATTTCATACTACTAAATTTCATTGATTTATTTACATTTATAGACACTCAAACATAGGTACATTTGATTATACAGGCAATGTTGTATAATCTAGTAATTTGTTTAGGAAATTAGGAAATAGGAACGCAAACGTAATCGTCTTAGATAATGATGTCTTACATTTGCTTCGAGCGAAACGGGTTACCATACATTATTGACCATGTATGATTTACGATGCACCCTGCAAGGAAGTAAGCTCTTTGTTTACATACTGATTTTTTTCTTAATTTCGTCTGATATTTACTTAGTCTTATCAATTTGTTGGAATTGAAAAATTTCAATCATATAACGCATGAAATAGTCATTTGGAAATATAGGTTTGCTCGTTAACGCGTTTGTTGTTATAACAATCACCCTCCACATAAATAAAAATATATCAAATAAATATAGTATAGTTCTAATCAAGAGTCTAGACTTTGCTTTGATGAACTTCGCAAGAGTAAACTATTACCGCATCCCTTAACTCGATCATCGCAGTCCATACGTCGCAGCCTAAATATATCCTTCTGACTACAGTCACTCGCGATCAAAAAATAAAGATTTTACAGAGAACAATATTAACGCCTCCAAATCATATGACCAAACGATTGTTAAATATGAATGTGGATTGATATGTGACTAGGGGAAGGCCTAAAAAGATATGGTTTGATTGTGTGAAGTATAACATGAATATAAAAGGAGTAGCGTCAGAGTTGACGAATGATAATAGAAAAGTGAAGAGAGAAACCTGTTGTGGGCATCCCAAGTAGTGTGGGATTACGGCAGGAGAATGATGAATATTAACGCCTCCATTCTTATTTATTACAAGTTCCAATGTTCAAATAAGGAATCCTTACATAATCTGGATGTTTGTACGCTTGGACTTAGGACCGCAAAAGTAATCGTATTCGAAAGGGACGCCATCGTAAATCTACTCGGAGCGGAACGGTTTACAGGAACGCAACCATAAATTGACCATCCATACTTTACGATGCACTTTGAAAGGAAACAGTGTCTCGTGTTCGGGTACCGAGATACTTGAACTTTGCCATCTCGTTTGATATTTATTTATCCAGGTATTCTGATTTGTGGGAAGTGGGAAAGCTTTTAACCGTGAAAGATTATCGATCAAAATCTTGAATACCAAATACCAAATACCATTGAATTCACATGACAAGTTGAGACTGTTTGTGATTGGAGCTAGTCTTTAGAAGTTCTAGGCTTAGTGAAGGTACTATAACTTAGATTTAAAATAATAGAAGGCCTTCAATAGCTTTTTATTATGTTGTATTGCACACTGAATTAATTCACTCATTTGTTTTCTGAACAATAATTATGAACAATCAAATATAATTAGCAAATTGACGTATAATTTATATAACAAAAATGTGCAAGTTATGTCTATCTTAAATTACTTACACGCTACTACTATACAAATCATGCCCACGTGAAATGGTCCCAAGAATGCTGGCAGTGTTTCCGCGTTGAATCGCTAAGCTGATTCTTAAACGAAATTTATTGTGTATATCAAAATGAATAGAAAATGTGGTAGAACTTAGAATACAATTTCGTATGTATGTACTTTGTAAAGTAACGTCTGCTTCTATAAGTATAATTATCAGCCAGAAACGTTTAAGGAAAATAATTTTTCTATGCGGGGTTTGGTTCTAACTACCGGAAATGCAGTTCTAAGTAACTAAACGGAAAAAGTTTCATAACTACTCTACTATTTGAGGTTGAGTTTGGTTGTATTTGTATTTAATATGTACTTATTTTTTTCTTACTAATAACGAAACAAATTTAATACATATTATATTTCACTTATTATGGATCGCTGGCAACCCAACTATTAAGATAAACCATTCATCACTTTACCCGAGTACAAATATTACTTACTGTAGCTGCAGAAATTCAACTGTTTTGTACAAAGATTTCTAATATTAAATTATAATCTAGCGTCTACCAGTAGGGTATTTATTATAGCTGATAAAGAATTGTTACATAAACTTCCATATTTATAAGTTTTAATAAAAACCTTTTTGAATATTTGATTATACGTGCAAAGAGTGAAAGATACTGATTATTACATATTTATATAGTTTTGTAATTACCCAATATTTGGAATTTACTTTAAGGATTTATTGTAAGTACCAAGTACTGGTAAAAGTTCACCACGACTCAAAAATTTAGATTTGTGGGTAATCTACAGTTACAGTTGAATATAAATTACACGCCCAGCAAGAGGCAAGCAAAAGAATATTCGACAGAAAAGTAAACGGCGAGAATGAGGCCCCGACTGAATCCCAAGCAGGTAGAAATTATTTCCGTGAGTCTAAATCAATCACAGTTAGATGCGTCTTGAAGGCTCATTGAAATGCAAGGGATCCATTTATTACTTCGCATTCAATTTACGGGCCCTCTGTTTTCTTTCGATGAATTGCTAATGAAAAGGCCTATTAGTCTTTGTTTTATTATATTTAGATATCTTCAATGTGATGGCAATATTTAAATAAATGTAAAATTTGATTACATTATTTTTTTATTAACTTTAGATAAATGTTGGTTCTAAGTTATGTTTTAAATCATCCTAACGTTATTGTGTCATTGATTTTTTATTAGAAATACAACTGCTTTAAGTTTATTGACCCCGTTTTTATGTTAAACTATGACTTTATCAAGATTAATAATATTTAGTAATATTTATCGCATTCCTTCTATCATATTCTCCTTGATGTCTTTAGGTAAATGTAAATGTATATTTTAAACTTTCAACGCTCACGAGATGAAGAGCTTGCGAAAACTTCTATTTGCACCAAACGTAATGATCTCATGCGCCCCGGGTGACATAAATGTTATAAATGCCACTCACGATTAGCAGCTATTGTAGCCGTCTATTACTGCTTACATTTCGCAATTATATGCGTATCGCCCTACATTTTTGATAAACGTTACATATAACTGCGATGAAAATTTTGTTTCAAATTTAACAAAGTTCGTGGTTTTAGTATATATTTCTAAAGCCTTGCAGAGAAATATATTTAGTGTTTGCTTTCAGGATTTGCAGTGATACACGGAACGGTTGTTGTTTATTTATTTCGAAGGATTAAACATGCAGAGCTTGAATAGTGGAGCATGTATGGCGTCGGCGGTTCGTACTTAAACTTTGCTAAACGGCCAGCTCCACTGAAAGCCTTTCAAAGTTGGCCCGCATTTTGCGCTTCTCATTTTGTGGTTTGAAATAATATTAGTTTATTTAGTACTTTACTTCGTAATTGGCCAGAGCCCATTATATGAAACAACTATTGTTTACGTGACTGAACGTTTTATATGCCTCACAATGGTAAAATTAGAACAATGCATTTGGATTTATTTGTGTGTCGTACATAAAAAGCATGACTTAAAGATTAAAATAAGAACGAATTGAGTACTAAGAAATATTAGAGATAGTTTACTAATTGATCTATTACTAATAGGGAAAAATTAAATTGGTAGCATGAGTAATATTATATCTAGTTATCGGTATTCTGGAATCTAGTTGCCAACATAATGGAAATTCTTGATCAGATTAATTTGAGTGCTTAAAATTGTGACTGTAGATATATAGTCATATTCTATATGGAATGTTGGATATTTAGAAAAACTTACTTTAAAGTAAACTCAACATTTTACGAGGTAGGACTTCACCTATAATTAATTCCTTGGTCTAAAATCGATCAGTCAATCGTTCGTTGAACGGAACGTAAGTCTATAAATTATATAAACCGTTTTTTAAATTTGTATGGAAAATAAATATCGATATCTGTATTTTGTTATAATAAAGTAACAGCCTGTTATAGGCCAGCCAGCCTTAACTTGTCATCTTTGAAAAAAGATTGGAGCTTAGAACCACGCTGCCTCACTGTGGATTGGCAGCGGAAGTCCTAGAATTCTCCAGAGATAACCAGCTTTTCTTATGATGTTTTGCTTCACCACATGACGTATAATTTGCATGACCAATTGTTAATATCAATTAACCAATAAATAACTAATATAAATTAATTTATAAATATCAATATCAATTAAGCCTTAAACTTATAAAAAAAAGTCAAATATTCTCATCGTTTTGTTTATCACGCATCGCGGTTCAATACTTTACCATTCAATTGATGCATTTAAGTAATCATGATTTTAATTTCAACCTCTTTATTTAATCATCAGTGATCCAAATAGGAATGATTAGAGACCTGTCAAAGTTACAGAAATAATTTCCGTGGTAATATTCTGTTCACGTCGATACTGCGTTGCCGACACGTAGCTGTCATGGTAGTTACTAGAAAGACCATAAATTATGTGTCGGATATTGATATTTGAAATAATTAAGGTACCAATAGCACGGTTGCTTTAATGATTTATTGTTTAATTTTTTTTTTGGATTAGCTTTGATCGTTTTAGTAAGTTTTATCTTATATACACAAGTGTTTTCGCGACTTCGTCCGCGGCATCTAATGATGGAATAAAAGGAGGGAATTGTTCCTCTAAAAAGACTTTTGTTGTACTGAGTTTTATTAAATTAAACATGACTATGGCCGGCGTAGTATTAATGCTTTAAAATACTCTCAATGATGTACTATTTTTTACTGTTCCCGAGGGAATAGTGAAAAATGATAGGCCGGATTATAACTTACAATAGTACAAAATGTAATCGCTTATGTATCAAAGCGTAACAGATTGATAGATTAAGCAGCACTAAATGATATCTCGTTTGACAAAGCAATGATGCTCACTGTCATTTTGAAAAGAGCTCGAGAATTATTAGGCCTTCGGGCATATAATCAATAGCTGAAGTTAGAAAATTATTCGTATTAAAACACTCTTAAGATATTTATTATTTATAACACACTAAAGATAACTTTAAACAATAACAATTACAGTATTTATTTCTATGACAACAACTAGATTTAGCTCCTTCGCAATAAAACTCTCTGTACTTAATTTACACCAATTGTTTTTTTTTTCCTGACATTTAGCCATCTCTTGTTATATTTTTCCTCTATCCTACTAGTCAATACAACATTTTATAAATAATATATAAATTATTACAAGTAGAAATATATAAATTAATACAATTTGAAAAACACTCTTCAAGAGTAATTTATATCTCATTTAATGTTAATTAAATTTATATCAAGACAACCTTAAACCTTAGTTACCTTTTATTAAATTTTTCAATTCAAAATATTATTGGCAATAACAATTACATACTGTGACAATAGTTTGGTCAGTTGTAAGCAATCGCTTTTTACTAGTGCATTGCATATGTCATGAATGCCATATATACAATTCGGCAAAACTCCTCGAGTCGTCGGCAGCGTACACTGGAAGCAGTTTTGTTATTTGAGAGTATGGAATTGCACCTTCAACAGGCAAATGGTAAAACTATGTTCTTCATCTACACAATTTTAATGCTACTTACTTACTTATAATTCTTTCTCCTTTATAATATTGTTTCCTGAATCTACCCTTTTCAATACCTCTATAACCTCTATAAAGTAAATTTTTGTCACGCATTAGACCTATTTCAGTACAATAATTCGTCGGTCATATCAAAGGAATATATCAGACTGAAAGGATGAGTGGTCGGACGTCAATATAACTGAATTATTACCCACTTAAATTGGTTACTTGAAGAGTTAAAGGGCAATGTGGCCATGCGATACTTAATGTTATCTATTACAACACCACCATTCATTTTAAGGCAATTCAGACGATCGCATTGTCTGTAATAAATTCATTTTTATATTTCAATTTTTTTTAATGAAATTATATACGTACAAATAAAGTTATAGTATTCAACGTTTTACCTGAGTTTCTGAAATTGCGGAACTGACTGAGAGTTGAGTTTCTGCGTAAAAAATGAGATCCTAAAGAGAATATGCGAATAAGAAAAGAGTAATATTTATTACTACTAGTAGTAAAATATTCTTCTTATGTCTGTACCTAATAAGTCTTTAGAATCATATGTTTCCATAGGACCCTCTCCCTCCATATATAAAAAAATATTTCATATAACAGTAAACAGCAGATGAAAAGTTTTATCACGGTTTTGATCTCAAATGGGAAATGCAACATTTTTCTAAGTATCAATCACGCACATAAGTTTTTATGAAAGCTAAACCCGAGAACTAGTATGGTCAACGTGCTGAAACCTAAAATTTACTAATATTAGGTCACTATAAGTATTATACTAATCATCATCCTCCTGCCCTTATCCCACTCTAAGTGGGGTCGGCACAACATGTTACAAACATGTAGTCACAATTTGGCTACGTATTTTACGACGGGCCGCCTGCCTGACATCAACTTACATTAGTCGTATTTTACGACCCCTCATAAGTATATATAAAGGCCTAAATTCTTAACGCAATAAAATGTTGAGAGTAAACCAGCAAGCTGTATAAAAATTTCTAGTCAGATTTGTGGCTATTGTAAAGACGCCTGGTTTCTTAACACAATGTCATAATTCTGAGACTACTGAGAATAATATTTTTGTCCTATTTACTACAGAAACTTATTAATGAGTATATGGAGTATTAATTTATTAATTAACTGAATTGTAAGATTTGTATAGTTTCCGAAAATATGTACAATGGTATACTTAATAGAAATAAACCTGAGAATATTTTTAATACTACATGTATATACGCCTATATTTTCGGTAAGGTAATTGTAAATTTTAATAAAAATATTTTGGAGAGCAGACAAAATAAAAATATTAACAATGGACTCAAGATACGCGTACGATTAAAATAAAAAAAAAAACAATTCCCAATTAATTCTCTACGTGAAGCTGCAACTCTCTGATATTTTTCACAATTGAGTCTAGTTTGTTTCTGGTATCGCTTTTTCGAATCTGTGGAATATATCATTTTATAATAATAAAAAAGAATCTTTCATTTTACTTTTGTCATGATTTAAGTGATCACCATAACGGTTTTCAGATATTTTTTAGATCATGGCACAAATATATACAAGGAAGCTAAATTAACGACTTTTGTGTAGGAAAATAATCGACTTTGATTTACAAATAATGCTTTCATATTTTCTGTTGTATCGTTCTTCGTTCATCGTTCACAGGCTTTCTCCTATATGTGAGGAAATTAACCTAGTATTTATGTATATATATTTAAAAGCTTATATTTTTAAACATGAACAAAGCAATCCACAGCGGTTTACATGGGCTTTGTTTTTAAAATATACGTTTTTATAAAATCTTAAATTCAGTTTGGTGCTATTTAAATTGCAATTCAAATTTATTTTAACTTAACAGCAAAATTTTATTTTCATCAGTAATCGTGGATTTTGTTTGCAATTTACGATTCTGTTTTGTATACAAACTCTAAGAAGTGTATAGTGATGTATTTCATTTTTTCCGTCAAAAGCATAATTTTATTATAAAGTTAATCTTTAACGAACACAAATCAGTCAAAGAATGATGCAAATTCACGGTAATTCTTTTTGTCCGGACAAGAGACGTTGTGGTGTCTACAACCTCTGTTCCTTTGCCACTTCTATTAAAGATAGACTCCTTTTATTCTTGTTTAGAATGCAAATTTTCTGGGACTTCTTTGTCTCATTTAACATTTATTTACGGCGTATTCAGTTTAAATAGCGCTCGTTTTACATTTTATCGCTAGAGAAATTGCCGGAGTTGGACCTCGGCCCTGTCCTATTTAAATTTGTCAATTTTGCTCTTTTTGCTGTCGAGAAAATACAGTTTAATTACGGAGATTTTAGCTGCTTATGAATAACTTTTATTCAACGACCTGACCACGAGAACTTTTGGAAGTTAAAACAAAGTCTTTTTCAACTTTAAAAATATGTAATTGAAATTCAAATTCACAATAAAACTTAATTGCAGCAGCTCTTGGATTTTTGATGAAACTTATTGTTGGTTTGATTATATTTTACAGCTAACATTCTATTTCTGAATTACTTAATTATTTTTTGTATACTTGCATGGTAGAGGTTTTTAAATCTATTAAAATTTATTCAAAAGACATCCTTTCCATTTATTTTAAACTTGTACGTATTTCTTTTGAAATTCTCTTAATATTTATATGAGTTTGTTGTTGAATCAGATCATTTGAGGACAAAAATTTGTAAATGTTTCTTAACGTATACGATTATGTCGTTAAGTTTGAATAGACGTAATTACAAAGTTAAAAATTCTATTAACAGTAAGTGCTAGGGAATGGGGAGGGTAACCGTGCCAAATGTTGAATTTCGGACGTGTCCCGAGTTCTAAGCTCTATCGCTATGACCCGTTTCTAGTTTTCACATGAGTAATAAATGCTTAATAAATAATTGTTTTGAAACATTAAATTCTTTGACAAGCTGTAATTACCTTTTGAAGCTTGAGCTCTATTTTTCCTCAACACTGAATTGTTAACACAACCAAAAATGACTTGTCAGCCATTGTTTTTAAATAAAAACGTAATCAATCGTAATCAATCATAAAATAAGTAATCAAATATGGCCGGTCGCATGTATAAATATATTTGAAATTTTATTAAAATCCCAATTCAAAGACTTACCAAACTTTAGACGAAACTCATGCCAATATAAATGGCTTGAAAGACCTATGCAAGTTTTTTTTCTTTAAATAAGTGTCATAAGCACAGCTAGGATATTCATTGCGTTATTTTGGAAAGAGATTATTTTTTTATTCCCTTGTATTTTAATTTTCTCACAATTAATTTATAAGATGCACCAACTTTAGGTAATTCCATAGTAGATATGATACAATTATTTTGCTATAATCCGCGTTTGTTAAGAAAATCTGTTTAATGCAAGTGCTTATGTAGTGCTTATGTGGTGTGTTGCTGTTTACGAAGTTTTGTGATACGTGTTGTAAATAATCTATACACGTGTAAGGTATGTGAACGGTGATGAGGTAAGGATCATTTATTTTATCATAACTTTTGTTACAATTGTTTTAAAATGTATACACTGTGTGGTTTCCTGCAGAATAGAATAGACCACCCTCCGTTCACCGAGGTGTCGTAAGAGGCGACTAAGGTATGTGCCGCGTGGTATTCGGCTGCATAGAATAGACCACCCTCATTTCTTACCGAGGTGTCGTAAAAGGCGTCTAAGGTAACTTAAGTTAAGTAGTAAGACGTCAGGCAGACGGCCGGTCGTAAAATACGTAGCCAAATCATGTGACAACATGTTTGTAAAATGTTGTCCTGACCCCACTTAGAGTGGGATAAGGGCAGGAGAATGTTTTAAAATATAAGACGTGTTTAAACCAGTTTTTTTTATTTTTAACAAAATTTACTAATTGTCATTTAAATACTATATTCACGATTATGACATGAAGTTGAGTGAGGCGTAATTAAAAGTTAAATTTGCTTACGGTTAAGGATGAGACCGGAAGAGTAACCGTGCCAAGTGTCGGATTCCGGACGTGCCCTGAGTCTTAATGCACTATCTACGATTTGCTATTTGCTGCGTTTTCATAAAAGCTAAGAATGTAAATACTTTTTACACAGTAATTATTTATTTATGAAAAAAAAATCTCCATATTAATAAATAAATAAATATTTAGCAAGAAATTAAAATTAAAAAGTGTCAATTATCATTCATAAAAAAACATTAAAGTAACGAAATAATAATTTATAAATAAACAAATATATGGGACACACATGGCCGAACGTCGCCAAAGTAATTTAAAACTTGTATTGTAGGTGATATAAGAATATCCTGTTTAACTATTTATATAGAATTTAGGTAGTAGAAAGTAATTTGTGTCTTGAGAGATTAAATGGCGAAAGTAGCAAAAGGGCTAATTAAAAGCCAGGTACGCGACACTGCCGTAGCCGTACCCGACCTGCCCCGGGGATGTTTGGTTGCTCTGCCATTTACATTTCACGTAGAAAAGTATCTGTCTTTATAAATAAAGAATTAATTATACCCAGTTAAATAAATGCTAGTTTTACGTTCACCTTAGCTCACAATTCAAACAAGAGTTTCATACGTTTTGAAATATGTTTTCCTTTGCGAGACACTCTGGCGTTCTTTGTACAATTTTAGATTATGTCCAGAAATAATATAATTTTATTTAGGTAGTAAAATATTAAAGTTATTAAATAATGTAAAGACAACGAAGAATTTATTTAAAAAAAAAGAATAATAGCAAAAACATGAATGACAGTGTAAGGCACAGCCTTTTGTATGTCCATATTTCTCGATGACTTTGCGAAAAAGATCGTTTCATACATTAAATGTTTAGGCATTTTTATCGTGAATATGTTTCAAATTTTTTTGGGTTAAAAAGTTACGACGTTTTAATTAAAATTAAAAAATGTTTTCAGACAAGCGGTCGCCATTATACATGTTTTGCGTGTGTGATTTTCGTTCCTCCATATTTCTAAAACGAAGTTACCAGTCGATGACCTTATTGATAAAACGTTATTTTAAGTTTTTTCACGCGTAATTATACTGTACGTATCTTACTTATAACTCTATGATAGTAAAAAGCTTACAAGAATAAAATACAAAATGATTTACAAACCATTGTCTACGGATGCAATCATTTGTCTTGCAGTTTTAAAAAAAACTGAAAAATAATATTTACTAATTATAATGTATACATTAATTATTAATACCACTCACGATAGTTTAAATTCAAAAATAAAATTTGGTCTCTGACAAAATTAATCGCTATATTTTATTGTGCAACATGGTCAACGTGTACGTGACGACTATCCCGGAGTCAAATTATAGTTATAGACTTGACTAGGATGTCAGAGTGATGACGCAATCAGAAGATTAATGAATAAGAAACATAATGAACTGTATAATGATACATATTAAAAATATATTATTTTAGTTTCTACAATAGCGGTCTTTAAGTGGTTCGCTATTTATAAAGAAAGCATTTAAAGACTTTGGGACTATTCCGCATCAGAAAATAAAATTTAATTCTCAAAGAAAATGCACTACGAATTTGCTATAATAATTAGTAATGTGAAGAAATCTTATCCTCGCGAGGGATTCGTTGTCCCTTGAGCTATCACGAACGCACCGCGGGACCGGCTACCAGCAAAATAAATATTTTGCCGATTCCAGTCGAAATTTGCAAGTCTGCCAAGATATTCGTACCAAATCGTTTTCCTATAATTGGAGTACATGTGAATTTTGTATTCAGTAGCGCATCCACGGCGGATGGAATTTCGCCATTTCGCGGGTACCCCGTCCTCCATCATGCGTGCTTATTGAAGTAATTTATGTAACTTCGCGCCGGTGCGAGATAAAGCGGATCTCTTAAGGGTTTCCACAAATTTCACTTTTTTGTATGATGACGATAATTAACAAGTGACATATATAATGAAGTAAAGTTGGAATTAATTAAACAAAATTTGTTGGATTTTTTCTAGAGATGATGTATCTAAGATCTATGTATGTGAAAAAAAAAAGATTTTTATAATTATTAGTTAATGATATAGTATAAAATTGTAGTTCGTAAATTAGTAACGTCTAAGGCCGTTTTCTATGTTAAATCGTACGAGAAACCGTTTTGCTAGCAGGGATGTAAATCCTCACTTCGGCGCAATGGGACTTCCACCAGTCCAAACTATACAGGAAAATTTGAAAAATATAAATTATTTCTCTTACCGAGATGTCAGGTAAAATAGGCGGTACACTAGCTTTATAGATGCTCATCAAATATTTTATATATAAATAATATTTAAACATGCATTTGTGCGCAGTATCATAGTAATAATTGAATTGTACTGCAGTACATTTAGTCGCCGCTTGTATTGAGTATAACATTGTTTTAAACGAACATTATCCTCATTGAGTAGGTACTGTAAAGATATACTGGAACTCCAACGTTCATAAAATTCAAAAGAGGCGTTCACTTTTCCGTAACTTCATAAATTATTAAGCCGACCCTCAAGAGAATTTGTCAGTCGCCGTCTTTTATAGACAGGTCCGCCTATAAAACAAATTGATCCACTGTGGCCGGTCGAGCTTTATCAGTATTTTACTGAAGGGAAAAACGTTAAATATGTTAATAGTCTATTAAATAAACATTTTTAAAATTACAGCAGTAAAATTTTACTGAAAAACATTGCGATTTTAGTGGATACTTCCAGTATACATTATACGATTACCGTTAAAATAAAATTTCAAAGAGCAAAAAACATTATATTTGAAAATTTAACGTATGTTAATATCTTTTTATATGTTAAAGTATCTTATTTGGAGATTACTCGTTAATAAATTTTTTTCTGTGTAATTTGTCTCTGTATTTCATATAATATGAAAGTAGTCATCATTTTTTACAAAACTTAAGGCTGTGTTGTTCATAATTTAAAACTGCATCTTACAGCCCAATAACATAAAAACTCAATTGTGTATTTTTTGGTGTCGAGCTCAAATACTTCCCGGGCGTAGCTTAGTTTAATCGTCTTTTTTTTTATAAATAATGTTATATTCCTACATTGCTACTTAATCAAATTGAAACGATCCATCCATCTATTTTCAGTAATGGTGTAATATATAATGAGGGAAAAATTTCACAGAAATTTAAATACGCAAAAATATGTAGCATTAAAAAAACAATATATCTTTGAAGATTTGCCGTGTAAATATATAAGACAATTGAAAGAAAATTTTCGGAACGGCAAATAAAATTGTGTTGTTTTGAAAACAAATATTTATTTTAAATTTTTATACAATCCTAATCACTATATATTTTTTTACAAAACTTACCGATTCCATTTTTACATTAACTTAATCATTAATATCATTATTATAGTTAATTAAAGTTTAGCAATTAAAATATATTAATATTAACTATATTAATAAAATTATGTATAGTTAATTAAAATTAGGCAAAAGCATTGCTAATATGCTTTTGCTTTTTATAACGACAACAATATTTTTCCATTACACTTATTCAATAAATAAGAAACAATTTTCTTTATTACTGGCCAACTATATGAAGGAGGTTGTATTTAAAATACGTCGTAACATTTTCAAACAATTTTTCCTTTTGACAGTGTCAAACAGCACCTTACTTACCTTTGGGACGGGCAGCTGTATGTGTAATTGTCCCATATATTTATATTAAGTGATTTATTTCATATATATATTTTTAAACAAAGATAAAACAAAAGTCAAAACAAAAAATATCCATTTAAAACAATAAAGTGCGTTTTAAAACGCCCTTTGATTAAGCTCATCATAAGATGGACATAAATTGCGAGTATTGTTTTAGAAGGAATCCACTTAGACAAATGAGCACAAACAATACTTCACTGCCGCTGACAGTATGTTCTTTGTGTTATATTAATAGGTGCAATTTCGCATCGCGTAGTTTGATTTGTTTGCCATCAACAGTATATTTGTCCTCTATTTGTTAGCCGCATTTGTCTTCTGTATATCAACGTTATGGGTTACAAGTATATTGCTAGGTATTTTAATCAGATATTTGTGCAGATGAAATAGTTTTACAAATTTATACACGCATATAATTTTAATTACTTTTTTTTTTGGCGTGTGGCATCCGGCAGAATAGAATAGACCACCCTCCTTTCTTACCGAGGTGTCGTAAGAGGCGACTAACGTAAATGCCCCGTGGTATCCGGCTGCATAGCCAAATCATATGACAACATGTTTGTAACATGTTGTGCCGACCCCACTTCAAGTGAGATAAGGGCAGGAGAATGATGATGATAATTATAAATACAATTTAACGAAAATATTTAGTATATAATAATGCAGCACTTACCGTCTAACAAACTCTTAAACTATTATAAATATGGTTTATGGTATAAACTAACTATTATTATAAACTAAGTATCAGTACTACTAACTCATCATTCTCCTGCCCACTCTAAGTGGGGTCGGCACAACATGTTACAAACATGTTGTCATGTGATTTGGTTACGTATTTTACGACCGGCCGCCTGCCTGACGTCAACTTACCTTAGTCGACACCTCGGTAAGAAACGAGGGTGGTCTATTCTATGTAGCCGGATACCACACGGCATATAAGTACTACTAACCATAATATACGAGTTCATACTACTTATACCCACTCTTGTGAAGTACCTGTCAGTAAATAAATACATAAACAATCTTTTTTGTGAGCAGCATCTTGAACTTGCTTGCAAAATGCTATGTAGGATATGGGAGTAATATTTTATAAATAAATTTGACAAAATGACAAATAAAAAATAAAAAAACAATTTTTAGGCATAAAATTAAAGTGCAGTGTCCAATTTATTTATTCTTAAAATAAAACATACCAACCAGCAACTGGAGGTCATGGTTTTTGAATATTGATTTATTTCATGCATCCATTCATGTATATAAATCTCAATGCAATTATTGCTGTAAGACAAAAAAAACTATCTTCATTATGCAATCTTGAATGCATTAAAATTTTTTATGCCTGAGTAAAAATGTTCGTATATAAGTCAAATTGTTATTTAATACCTTTGCTGGTGCCTTTGACCGCATCGAAATCAGTAATAATATTAATCATTTATTGAACAAAAAAATATTTTAGAATACTCTTATCCTATTTGTGTGTCATAAAGTTTTTCCGCGTTAATCCCCTAATCTAGAATAAAAAGTAACCCTAACTTCGCTCCACAACCTTATCTTTCTTGCAGTGAAAGTCCCATCAAAATCAGTTTAGCAGTTTCGGAGAATGTCAATCAAATAAATTAAAATCACTATCTTGAAAAAACCCGTTCAGTAGAATTTGAGAAAATCGATCACAGACAACTTTTGGGGATTTTATAATAAGTACAAGTATTCAGTAGAAATCTAACAATACAGCATAATGTGTAGTAACAGGCACACTCTGTTTCTAATGAAGCCTCTTGAGTAGCAATTGTTAAGCATCACAAATAACGGAAAGTCATTCGATCAAAAAAGTATATTTTTTGCGACTGTATACGAGTTTTCATTAGCAGCTGAAGGTATGTGACTGAATGTTATTTGACGAAGGCTCAGTGACACGCTCCAGGGTATCGGTGTCGCGCTTGGCTGCTCTTATGAATGCGGCACTCGCATCATACTATTTCCTCGTGTTTACAATCAAACAGCATAAACTAAATTGCTCTACTTATATGCTCTTGGTTAGTTGTTGAAATGCTCATGTGTTAATGCTATATTCCTAAGACTATCGATTGAATTTTGTCATTCCACAAGTACGTCAAATGGATAATAAGATAATAATAATAAGAGACTTAGCTTGTTAATATTATGTCATATGTTCAGCCACGCGTTGCTGTGGCTCAGTCTGGTTTCGAATTACCTTCGAAACAGAACTCAACAGTTAAAAGAATGCATTTTATGTTTTTATTTTATTTAAATCCAAATTACATACATAACAACTGCATACATTTGTACACAAAATACCCAGACTCTAAAAAACTTCTCTACAAACAAAATGAAACAACTTCATGTTACATAAAATATGTGTATATTTACATATATTTTTTTAAATGGCTTTAATCTGAAGACGATGAAGAAATGTTTAACGGCAGATCACTGTTGTCATCGTTTTTCGTAATTGATATAAAAAAGAGTTTGCATCGAAATTGCACTTGCGCAAGATGATTTGTGGACATCGAAAAAAATATTTTTGGCTATTATAGTGAAATATTTTAGGACGTAAATCAAAAACGTGTCTTAATTGAAGAGGACCGTTATAATGAAATGCCGCATAAAGAGCGACGGTATAGCGAGGGAGTGTTTTGAAATTTATTGAGTAATATTTTTTTACTCGAAGAAGCGAATACTTTCGATATAAAAGTTATACATATAAAATATTATACATTTATATACTTAACGTACAAATAAAATTTCGAATCGACTCACATATGTTACTAGTTTATGTTTATTACGACGTATGCAGCAGGCGACTAAAGAAGAATGCACTACTGCTCAAGCTGACAGGAAGCCCGAAAGTTCATTTCACGGCAGCCGCACCCATATTTTACACTCTCGAAAATAACTTTAGTGCCGACCAACTTACCTGAACTCTGTAATCGTATATATTCTTTGTTGCCAGGTGTTTAAGTACAATTTACCTACTCATGTAGTTATTATATTTAGGGTTAACATATCTTAACCAGAAATCGGGATAAAAATTAAGAGAAATAATCATCAGATTAAAGTGGCTTATTAAAATTATGTTCTCCATACGAATATAATGGTCATATTTTATTTGTAGTTTTTATATCATAAAAAAATTCAAACGTTATGCGAATACATTGAGGGTGCATATTATCCATTCTGTGGTATCCATCATCATAATCTGGTGCCACCTTTAAAATGAAGTTCGGAGGTCAGTTGGAGAAAACTTTTCCGGCTATATGCCATCTTCTTTATTTCCCAGTATCTAAGTCAAGTGGTATCCGCTTGAGTAGAATAGACCACCCTCATCTCTTACTTGACGTCAGATAGGCGGCCGTTGGTAAAATAACTAAGACAAAACATGTTGTCCCGACACCACTTTTAGTGGGTGGGATAAGGGCAGGAGAATGATGATTAGAGGTGCATAGATAGGGGGTGCATATGCTAGATATTCTTAAATATACCACTTTAACCACTGTATATAAGTTTTTATTACATTATAACACATAATCTTTCAGAAAACATAAAGTGTGCGCTTGTAAATAATAAAAACATAGTGTGTGTGCGTTTGTGTGTGAATAAAAAATGAAAAGTTTTTATACATCGCGAAATTTTGTCTCAACCGTAAATGATGGTAGTCCTATTGTAATAAAAGTAGATAGTCTGTTGTGTGCATGCAAGTAAGGTGAACAAAGAATGAGGATCGTTATTTCACATTATAAAAGTTACTCATCGTTGTTCCATTAACATAGCGCTCTGGGTTTATGAGAAAATAATTGCTTCCTATGTTGCTTGCGTTTAACGTGAGTTCATATTAGAAAAAGTATGAATTAATGAATAAATTTTGTTTCTTTCTATATTAAAATAAACTAATCGGTATTAAGATATTCTCTTTATAAAAGAAGGGGAGCTTTTTTATTTTCGACTAAAAAGCTTAAAGGTCATAAAATTTCTAAACCCATAGAGGGCACTATTTTTTGGGATTTTAGTTTTTTTTCAAATTTGCAAAGTTGCAAATATCACTTTTAAGTTAACTTATATTACTATGATTATAGTAAATAGGTTAATCACTTTTAATTTTTTGGGTAAGCAATCTCTGTAATTATTAAACCCTGAAACGGTAAAATAACAATAAAAACGAAGGGTTTTATATGAAAGCTCACGTTTTTAACTGATATATACAATACATTGTGGGTTTAACGGTTATGAAACTAGCACATGTTATGTGGTTAAGTTTCCAAATTTTCTTCCTTCCTTCAAAATTTCTTCCTTCAAGGAAAGAAGGAGAGGAGGTTTTTGCCCGTCAGTTTGCTACTTTACTAACATGATAGCCGGAGTTTCGGTTCAATAAAATAGGTAGACATCCTATAAAAAATAACCGAAAGAATCTTTAGTAATTAGTAAATTACTCATTAAGTTAAGAATGAGAGCATACAAGCCAACCTACCCATTGTTTTCGTGTCATCATTGAAATAACGAAAGCGTCAAAAAGTACGCGCAGAGTCATTAGGTAACTATGTAAGAAAATGATTAATGATAACTAAAGATAAAAGTTTTACGATTCTCCCCTTCGTACAACCAACTTATTTCGTCGTAAGACCATTAATAGACATAATGAAAATGTGTTTATAAATATATAGCTGATATAATTATATGTCTCAAAAAATCTTTTGTACATCACACCGAAGTATGGACGTCCTAGCTTTTTCATCAATAAAAAAAAACTGATCATGGCAATAGAGAAAGAAGTACTCAATTTGGAGAATATTTTCTTACGATAAACTATTGGTCCTTACATATGAAATTGGCGTTTTGTCGTACTGGTCACTTTGATCTCAAATATTACCTTTATGGTTAGGAATTCCAAATTCAAATTCATACAGCTATTTACTCATGCATTTGTGTTTCAAACCCCCTAATTCATTTGTTTTTCTTCTTTTGTTTTTTTCTTTGTGTCACTCTGTTTACAAAATGGAAAACATGAAATATCGCGTTATTTACGAGTATGAGTTCCACCGTGGCACCAGTGCTGCAGAAACGGCTCGAAGGATTAATGATGTGTATGGTGACGGTGTCGCAAAAGAAAACATAGTGCGTTTTTGGTTCCAACGTTTTCGTTCTGGAAATTTCGACCTGCAGAACAAGCCTCGTGGACGGCCGGAGACCAAAGTTGATAATGAAGAATTGAAGGCTATTGTGGAAGCGGATCCATCGCAAACCACGTCCGAGTTAGCTGCAGGCTCCGGTGTTAGTGATAAAACTATTCTAATCCACTTGAAGCAAATTGGGAAGGTGAAAAAGCTTGAAAGGTGGGTACCTCATGAATTGAGTGAAGCAAACCGACAAACGCGCGTCGACTGCTGCGTTAATTATCTCGACCGGCACAATAATGAAGGAATTTTAAATCGATTTTTTTTACCTGTGATGAAAAGTGGATCCTCTACGATAATCGGAAGCGCTCATCGCAATGGCTGAACCCTGGCGAACCAGCTAAATCCTGCCTGCCCTAAGCTAAAATTGACTAAAAAAAAGTTGCTTGTAAGTGTTTGGTGGACTAGTGCCGGTGTCGTTCACTACAGCTTTCTTAAATCTGGCCAGACGATTACGGCAGATATCTATTGTCAGCAACTACAAACCATGATGGAAAAGCTAGCTGCTAAACAACCGAGGCTGGTCAATCGCTCTAGGCCACTGCTGCTTCAGGACAACGCTAGACCACACACTGCACAACAGACGGCTACCAAATCAGCTATATTATTATGAATAAATTTTGTTATTAAAATAAAAAAAAGTACCTTATCGTGTTTAATTTACCGGAGATTAGACTAAAAGAAAAACATGACCATATAGTCATTTTCCTCTATACCTTAATAAAGATATTATTTAGTAGAATATTAATTACAAGTACTTTATAAAGTACATTTAAGTAGTTTAGTGCTAATACTAGCTAGTTTAGCACCACTTTGAAAACTTACTGTGCAGAAAATAATCTAAACATAAATAGTATTCTATACATTTGAAAACACTTGCTTATATTACAGTTTATAATACTTGAGACTGTTCAGCATGTCAACGTTCGCGTATCGGGCTTATTATTAGTGAGCGCTAAACCAGCTTATCTCCCCTATTTGTTTAGATAGATGGAGTTTCCCTATATAAATAACTGTTGATATGGAACTTTATAAATATATCGCTATGTAGATAGCGATAACCGATTTTCATAGAATTTAACACTGTTTTAGGGTACCTACACAATGAGGTTTAACACAACGTATGCTGTGTGATATTGATTAACTAACTTCTTTAACTAAGTTATTAGGTTCTATTTCCGTCTGGTTAATGACGCTATGACCTAAGACATTCTCTGACAGTTTTTGCTGTGGCTTTCAAATAGGCTCTAACGCTAGAGTTAAACAATTTTCACGTCCAGTTCAATGTTCCATGTATTATCATTTATTTTATTCAATTTAGCATATCTTTACCTTCATTATCATTTACTTTAGATATGACAGCGGTTAACGTGGTCTTGCTTAAAATTAAATATTATATTACTACAATTATTTTATTTATTGTGGTACACGTTGTAAGGCTATTGGCTGGTAAGTAAATGTCAATTTGTGTATTTTCGTAAAATTCATTAACCATTTTTTTTTGTATTTAATTACTAGTTAGAAAACACACGAACTGGAAAAGTTATATAATTATAGAATTCAATTTAGAAAATCATTACTTTGAAATCTAACACTAAGTTAAACAAAAGCTTGAAATTTTGAAAAAGGCGCTGCGTGTATATTTCTCACCGTCCTTGAATACCCTTATCTTGATAATAAAAATATTATTTGCACATCAAAAGATGCGACAAGAACAGCAAGGGTTGATCCGATTTTTCTAAACAAATATTTTTCTTCTATCTGACGAAAACCAGTTTCCTTTTGTTCCAGAATATTTTAAATATCTTAGCAGAAAATATAAATAATTTATTATTGGAATAAATTGAATCTATAATTTTAATATGATGATTTATTTTTTAACTTTAACTCATAATCTATCGTCCAACTCATTTCAAAAAATTTTCAAAATTGAACATTGCGATACCAAAATAAGGATTTCATCATCATTCTCCTGCCCTTATCCCACTCTAAGTGGGGTCGGCACAACATGTTGTAACATGATTTGGCTATTTGTTTTACGACCGGTCGCCTTACCTTAGTCGCCTTTTACGACACCTCGGTAAAAAATGAGGGTGGTCTATTCTACTCAGCCGGATACCACACGGCGGTTTGTTAAATTATTTTATGCTATATTTGCGAAATGAATTTCATTTCGCAAATATTCAATGACATCTTAACAACACTCATTTGATGAAGTTTATGTAATAGTTTTAAAGTACATAAATTGTATAAATTGTTAATGTGAAATGCTTTGGCAAACGTTATACCTTGTGTACAATATTGTTGAAAGTACTCAATTATAACAGACATTTGCATGTGATCATGAGCGAAAGCGTTGCCAAGTGGGTAGGCCGGAGATCGCCGGAACCGTTCCACATCGAATCCGGCACCTCAGCGGTGTGCGGGTCCACTCGGTACACTGACCTACATCCGCTTTGGCACCGTTCACAATCGCCGCTTCAACTTAATTGTCCCGACACTTCGAGCTCCTAACGACTGTGTCGCAATCCGCCGATTTAAGGGGAAACACCCAACACCTGACAACTACAGCTTTCAAGTATCTTTTGGCCAGATATCCAGGCGAGTCAATCGATGCCGCGATAGAATAATTCCATTCAAAAGCACTCCCGTAATAAAACTCAGGTTTACGAAATACTGAGGTTCGGGGTGTAGAATAAAAACTACACAAAGTCCTGGTGCCGTGTTACGGACATATATAATGAAAGAGGGGAATTACAATTTGCCTTTGTGACGGCGTCGTCCAATTACATTAATCTGCCGTACTCGTGCCGTGGCGCCGCCGCAAGCAACTTGATTAAAAATTCTATTAGTTGAAAGGCACAGACATCTTAATAGATAAACCTCACATCGCTAAGTTGATACGACTTATGTCAAATGGGAATGAGACAATCGTAATAATTGAATTATCTCAGTCTGCAAATTTTAATGAGATTGTAACGTTGTTAAACGTACGTGTTTAGAGATGAATATTTTGTATTTACTATTATTCTTATTAATTCTTTTAATATTTGTGAAGTGTTTTGTATAGTACAATGTATCAGTAATAAACTGACAGTGCTCGTTCTGAAAAATATTTTAAATTTTGAAAGATCACTTTTTATAATACAAAAGTGATTTTGAACATGACAAAAAAGAAACAGTAAGAGTAGATATCCAAAAGTTTGAGTTTAGTTTTTATGTTTTACTGTCTCTATAAAGATAAGCTAAGAACATGTTATATATTATGTATAACCATAAACTTTATACCAAAAACGGATAAACAAACTTTTGTCCAGCCGGCAACGTATACACAATTCTTTCAGTACTGTTTCTTCGAACTGTTGCTTTCGAACGCCAAATATGATGTGATGCATTTATTGGTTGACATTATTGCTGTAACTTTTTTAAGCTAAACAAATTTGCACAATACTTTTCATTGCAATAATTCCAAACTGCATTCAGCCAAAGTCGCAGTTACATTAAAAAAAAAAGAATAGCCCGTTATTTATTGAAAACATTTGTGCGATCCTCGAAATAAAGATACGGGCATACAGAGAGACGCGTTAAAAAGACGCAAATGTCTGGTTACAATAAATCAATGCGAGCTCTGTAAAAAGAAAGAAAAAGCAAACCACAGCAGTTCCGCTCCGCAATTTCTATCTATGGAGCCAGTGGCCAGTCGGTTAGATTTACGCGAAGACTCACTCCGTATCTCTGACCAATCTGCGGTTGTACGAAAACAACGAAAAGATCACTGAAACAATATTTTTTACTTAGAAAAATCTTGTCAATAATACGGTTAATAACAAGTATATTTTTGTTTAATTCTGCTTAAATTTATATACAATTCTTTTATGTTTTTTATTATTTTGATGCAAAAATATATTAATAAGGATATATTTGATTTTAATTAAGTTTTTTTTATGATGTTTTGTTCATAAGACTAATTCCATAGCAGGCGTGAATATGTTGAATAAGTCGACTTACGTTTTTATATATGTTTAAAATGTGAAGATTTCAGTGAAGTCGATAAGTCTTTTAAATCACACATACAAACTTCTGAATATTTAAATAACTCTCTTAAACGTATACTAAACGTAAACATACTTATGGCTGCTCTTATAAGTGTGCTGCTCTGTGTGTGAGCGCGTGTGTGCGCGTGTGCGTTTGCTAAGTTATTCACGTTTGGTACAGATTTATGCGTAGAACAAGTAATGACTGAAATTTGTATATAAATTGTCTGAATACAATCTCATAAAATATTAATTCACTGTATTTATATGCTGTTTCAAGAGAGGAATCATTCGATCGGGGAAAAAATACTAACAAACGATTAAAAGATTTAAACATTTCAAAATGAAATTGAATTGAATATAAAAAAATGGAAAGAAAATGTGAATAAACAAAAAGAAAAATAGAAATACGGAAAAAGAAAAAGATCACGATTTAAAAGTAAGTCGGAATAATCTTCAGACCGAATGTTGGTTAAACGTTTGGCGACATTGTTCTTTTATGTAAACAGATAGACCCCTCTTGCTTAGATGCGCTCGTTTTTTTTTTATCTGAGATGATTTTTTTACAGCTAAGACGTAAATGTATGTAGTAATGTATATTATGGACTGATTTACATGATAATGATGACTGGCCCGTTGATGCAGTGGGCAGTGACCCTGCCTTCAGCTCCGCGGGTCGTGGGTTCGATTCCCGCCGAGGGCCAACATTTTCTATGTTTATTGTATATTAGTGTGTATTTGTATTTAAGTATCTATTTAACATTATATATGTAGTATATCTACCAGTTGTCCGTCACCCATTACACAAGTATTAAGTTACTTACTCTAGGGACGGGACGACCGTGTGTGTAAGTGTCCCATATATTAGTTTCTCATTATTATTATAATATTAATTAGAACTTGCAAAAGATTGTTTAATTTTCTTAATTGAATCCTTTACAGTGTCAATATCTAGAATGTAGACATAAAGTGTGTACGTTGTTTGAATTGATAATTGAAGATAAATAAAAATCACCATCACGCCACCATGACTCCCACCATAGTTAAAAAAAAATCATGTTATCATAGCGATATTCTATAACTTTGCACTTAGGATTTGCTTAATAGGGCGTAACAAAATAAATAATTTTTTAAATTATAGACAAAGTGCTCTTTCTTATCAACCAATAGACACCCACTGCTAAACGGAGTACTCCGTTTAGCAGTGGGTGGGTGTGGGGTTTAGCATTGGCACCCTTCGATCTTTTTGAGGTCGTCTGTCCACCTAGTCGGGGGGTCTACCTACGCGACGTTTTCTGCTGCGGGGTCGCCACTCTAGCGCCTTGAGACCCCAACGTCCATCGGTTCTTCGAACTATGTGCCCAGTCCATTGCCTTTTCAGCTTTGCAACCCGTTGAGCTATGTCCGTCACTCTGGTCCTTCTACGGATCTTCTCATTTCTGATTTGGTCACGTAGAGACTCTCCGAGCATAGCGCTCTCCATAGCCCGCTGACGACTTTGAGATTTCTTATGAGGCCCATAGTTAGCGACTAAGTGCTCTATACTTTCAGAATTATTTTTATGATGTTATCAAATTCAAGGGTGTAAAATTACCAGTACTAAATTAATGTTATAATTCGTTGTAAAATTAGTTTTTCTGGGGATAAAACTCTACTAAAATGGTGGTAAATAGAGTTGTTAATTGACTCGGATTCCGGATTGTGGCAAGGCCTGCGAGTTGGGACCGAATGAGAAACAAAACAAATAAGGCTTTTAAAACAGCTGCCGCATGTGCACCAAGTATAACGTTGACTAACATGTACATTGTCGTTTTGGAATGTTCAGACATTCCAGTTCAACTGGAAAGCACTTGTCGCTATTGTTCGCTGTTCCCATTCGAAACATTCGAGTTTTAAACAATTTGTTAAAAAAACAGTCGACTGATGGAATTATATTTCAACTTTTTTTTAGTTGGAGGACTCAGAATCGAAGTTTTATTAAAAAATGTGTAATTATAATAATTCTAAATACATACATATGCAAATAGCAGACGAATTAAAAAAACAATAATTTGAAATGAAATGAAATGTTTTATTTCTCCAAAAAGATTACAAAAAGAAAATATATTAACTTAACTTAAATGAACTTAACAATAAATACGATAACATGTACTCGTAGCCTTTGCGATACTTGTAATTATTATATATACAAGTAATAATTATATATAATAAAATTTTTTTACATAATATAATAAAATATATTTTAAGCTATATTCGACGTTAAAGAACGATAATGTCAAAAGAGAGCAATATTTCATGGTGTCATTAAAGAATATTAACTATTGAATAGTTTTATTTAATATAAAAAAGAGTATATAGTCAAGAAAAATAACCATGAGTATCAAAATTATCCATTAAATCAACACGAATGTACACATAGATCTGATTGATGGTTTATCGGAGATCTCCGTCATGTTCCTGGATGTTGCGAAATTAACCTGTATATGAGAATTGGAGCCATTAATGTGAACTGTGAATCGACGAAATGGTTATTCAAATTATTTCGAACGGACTTGTTACGAAATTCATTCATTCGACTGATGCTATCTACATAATGCGGTCGTCACTGTGCTGCTGTAAATTAATTTGCACTGCAATCGATAGGTCGAATTGTGCAGTATTGCCGTGCTAAATATTAAAGATTATCATTGACATTTGTTTTTTCAACTGCAAGATAAACATTTAATTATAAACCCAAACGTCTTTATTTTCATATTCTCAAAAAATAATAATCCGTACTCGGTACCAGTGAATAAGTTGATTAAACGTCCTCTTATATGTATAATCCTAATAGGCATTAGGATTGCCTAATGTATATGATGAATATTACAGTGAAATCGATGTCTTTTATATCGCACATGAAAACTTGTGAATTTTTAAATAACTCTCTTAAACGTATATTAAACGTAAATATATTTATGGCTGCATTGAAATGTGTGCGTTCAGGACTTGTTAAGTTATTCACACCTGGTACAGAATTATCAGAGAGGTTGATTTGAAGCTCATCCAGTTGGGATGACAATTTCAATTTTGTATAGGACAAATTAAATTGTCTTACGCTGCGTCAATATTTCCTGACAAATTATTCAGGATCCCGCAAGTGTTTTAAGGCGAATATGTACTCTTATTAGGCGTTATGCGCGACGCGTACCGATTTCTGCTCGCATAAATTGCTGTACACAGTTCGTTAGGTATTCAAACAATGACTTCATTAGCTCGGTAATCGCCTACAGCCACGTTTGTTCTATGACACAAATTGTAACACAAAATGTCAGACTGATTTTCATGTCTTTGTCGAAATTTTCTGAATCATTTGGTAGAAGTGTTGTTTAATATAACTAAATTTTTTAATGATGCAGGTGATTAGACACTAGAAAATGCGACTTCCTATAACCTAACCTCCTTACTAATATTATAAATGCGAAAGTCTGTCTATCTGTTCCTTTTTCCTGAACCAATATCGAAAAAATTTGGCACAATTAATGCCTCTACACCTGGGTGACATATAGGCTATAAAAATCCTGTTTATTCAACAGGAATAGGATGACATAGAGAAACGCCATCTATAATCGCTATATAAATAATATATTTTGCTAATTAGCAATCCAGATGCCATATCCTCCTGCCCTTGTCCCACTCTAAGTGGGGTCGGCACAATATATTACAAACATGTAGTCACATGATTTGGTTACGTATTTTACGACCGGCCTGCCTGACGTCAACTTACTTTAGTCGTATTTTACGCCCCCTCTGTAAGAAAGAGAGTGGTTCATTCTATTCAACCAGATACCACACGGTGGGTCAACTTACCTTAGTCGCCTTTTACGACACCTCCTTAAGAAATCAGGGTGGTCCATTCTACTCAGCCGGATACTACTCGGCGGTAGCAATCCTAATGCCATAAAGGGAACCAAAGTTAATGCTGACGTTTTCGGTAGCGGAATTATTGCAAAAGGAATTACAATTTAATCCCCCGGATCGATTTGATGTTTGATATGGAGATATTTGTAGAGTTGGAGAATGACAGAAGCTTTTGTTTATTACACGACTACGATCCACGTGGACGAAGTCGCTAGTAAAAGCTAGTATTATTCATAAATTTGTTTTATATTGAATATATTTGTAAAAGACCTTTTTAGAATCAAGGGAAACTAAACAAAACAGCAATCATACAAAGTCGCTGTTACATAAATTACCATAGATACATTTCGATAAAAACACTGATACCATCAATAACACAACTTTTAAAAGGATATGGATATTCAGTTCAATATGTTTAAGTAGCGGTCTATGTAAGCACAGCAGTCGCGCGGAGTCACGATACTTTGCGTGTAGTCCTGCCAATAAGGCCCTCTAGCCCCTTCATAATTAGCCGTTGAAATTGCAACTACCCAGTATTTTAGTGGGGGTTTCGTGCTAAAAATATTATCCTACTATTACATTTAAATGGTTTATGTTATTACGTTTATGTATTGAATGAATAAATGGCATTGTCTATGTATACCTCGGTGCGTAGCTAAGCGACTTATCGGCGTCCATAACTTCTTCACACAATTCAATCAAAACCACGAGAAACTCTAAGAAAAATATAAATTAGTTTAATTTCATTCTTAGTCCGACTTTTCTTAATAATAATCGTTACTTAGCAACCAGCGGTTCCTTTCTTAACTCATGCTATTTACAATCGATTTAATTACAACTTTCTCAATAAAAATAGTATTAACAGATATAAATTATAAATACAGACACTTTTTCAATTTTAACACTGTTTCTTATATTACACAATTTATCTCATAATATTTAAATATATTATTCAAATAAGACTTAACAAGCGGACGAAATGCGTCGTAATAACGTTCAATTATTTATTATAGAATCCAAGGAAATGTAAAGTATTGTTTTAAAATATAAAGCCAGTATTAAACCAAATATTACAATTTGATATTTATAAGCGTTGCTAGATGGCACTATTTAACGGCGCCCACATAAACTAGTTGTAACGATATTTAAATTCAATTCAAAAGATTCTTTATTCAAGTAAACTTGTAAACAAGTGCTTTGGAATCGTCAACACCTACTGTTGCTTCGGAAAGCTGTTCCTACCGAGAAGAACACGCAAGAAATTCGGCGGTTGCTCTTTTCAAAGAATAATTCTTTTTACTAGTACATATAGTTATTGATGTCTTGTGCAGGGTCGAAAAGTAGCTATATCCACGAAATATTAAAGAAAAATATTTCATAATTAACGCAAAACTATATTAAAGCAAAATTCCACATTTTGTCTTGTAATATATAGTTATGAATCATCCATTCACTTTTAAATAAAATAAAGGTAAAGATTAGATTACATAATCATCAAGGTATTCCTTAAGTTTGATGATGATGTAATCTAAGATGTAACACCCTTACCTTTCAGAAAAGTAACCAAAAATATTTACGAATCTTGGCCATGGTCTTACGAAGCCCGAAAACAACAAAAATATTCAGAAAATGTTTAACGTAATATTCTAATAATTTTAATAATTTTAATATAATATTGAAAGCGCATTCAGCCCAAATAGGACTCAAATCTGAACTATAAAACAAAACAGTCATTCATTGATGAGATTACTACAGATGAAATTTGCTTTTGCTACATTAAATGTCAATATACTAAATTCATAATTCAGACCTTTTATATATTATACTAGCTGTGCCAACAACGGCTTCGCCCGCGTGGAATTTAACGAAATTTTTTCCGAATTTTAGAAATTTTGAACATAAAAGTTAACATATTTATTGTGAGTTAACCGTGAGAGATAGATACACGGACTTTTTTGTAGTATTTTATAGATCTCACTCTACTACATTACTTTGGCGTATATCTGCTGGTTTACGCAGCGCACGCGACTAAAGCTCCCAGCAAGCAAGTTTTTAACAACTGCGCGATCTCCAATATGTACTATTTATCTAAACCATTCGGAAGTATTGCACTATCTTTTGGTGAAAACCGTACAAGAATTTGTTCAGTAGATCTTCGGAAAATCGATTACATACAGACAGACAGCTTATTGGGACTTTGTTTTAGAAGTATATAAGATAGATAGTAACTTTAAATAAGCATAGTCGTCGAATGAAGCAAAGGGTTTGCGTGTAATATTACAATCCAATAAAAAAATTGCTGGCTCGATTATAATTTGTCTAAATTTCGACTCCTCAGTAATTTATCGGGTTGTGTGTGGAAAGATTTACTTAAATGGTGTACGTTATTATACTACATTTGTAAGTAATGTTTAGTAAATTTTCATTATCTTTTATTGTATTAAGTATATAAATGATATTACGAAAAAAACAACAAGTTTCTTAACGTAGAACTTTATAACGGTTTTCCACTAAATAGTGAGACCTCCAATAGTCATAGAGAACCGACATCACGTGCCTAAGATAGTACTGCGTGGAAATAATTGCATACCAATTTTTAGCAGTAAATGTTAATCTTTTGGATAAAGAGAGAAGATAGTGTATAGCATTTAAGGTTGGCTTAAATAAGGCGCTAAAAATTTTCTCTTTTTCAGATCACATAAGGGAATTCTCCTGCGGCAACCTTTTTTATCGTACTCTTTATATGAATGAAGAAAGAAATACGCTTTATGTAGGTGCTATGTAAGTATCAAGAAAGTACTGCATAAAATCAAATGAGGTTATTTCTATAAGGCAACAGACATTTTGAATTGAAGTTACCTCATAGAGTTAAGTACTTACATATCATTCTAAACAAGTGGGCATTCTATTAGGAAAAAAGTTATTCTGAATTTGCTTTTCATATCAAGGTCGCAGTAATCGCTTTTTGATAATATATTTGAAATATAAATAAAATAATTCAACTTTGTTTGTTACAGGGATCGTATATTTAAACTAAATATGACTGATATAAGTCTGTCGCATTGTGAGGTTTGTACATTTGAAATTTATTTTTCGATAAATTTAATATTATTTATGTCATGGCCATTTTAGTAATACGTTAAATAAGGAATCAAGTAAGCTACAAACTATCTATTTATTGGTTAAACTGTAGTAATTTGTAGAAGAAAAATACGTAATTAAAATTAATATTACTAATTAAAATTAATATGTTGTTTTGTAATATTTAAGAACATCCCTATAGCGCAAATATTTTTATTAAGGAAAAAAAAAGATTTTAAGGTCCTGTGATCAAAATACAATTTTTAACGATTACTCTAATTTTTATGTTGACTTAATGATGACTTCATGACGCCAATATATAACTACAACGTGAAATGCGTTATGAGCCGTATATATTGGTTATTCTCACCCAAAACTGATAATCAAGATCTGTGTATTTTTTTCTATTTATATTGCAATTATAAAAAAAAACAATATTATAGAGAGATGCATTGCTGTTAGAAGCGAGCAACGTAGCACGATGTGTAAGCAAAGGCAAATCAGAGCCGTTTGAGTGTAGAAACCACATTCGAGTGCTTCAGCCACTCGGCGACGGTGAACGGTTGTATGTGTGTGGGACCAACGCACACAGTCCTAAGGATTGGGTGATATATGTAAGTATCCTAATCTTACCTATGCTATACAAGAGTAATTTATTATTATTTGTTAAAAACTTAAAAGACTCCGTGGGAAACTTGTACGTAAGTAAGTATGCGCTTTTATCTCATGAAATAATTCGTAATGCGTTGATACTCTATTAGGCACAACGTTTATATGGACACCTATGTATATAGGTGGTTTTAGTATGCGATCCTTTAGAAAATCGATGGTTACGGTCTAATTAAATGATTTATAGGGATGGAGAAATAAAAGATAAAGACTTTGAAGTGATATTATAAGATCAATTCCTTATTCGGACCTTCAAAAGTTTTCTATACATACTACACATAGTTGTTTTCGAACTTATATAACGCAACCTTTATGTAGGACACAAAATATACATATTGGTGTTCACAATCCTTCTTCACAAGACTTCTTTAATTTTTTTTATGTTGACAATGGTTTTGAGAGATCGGTTTTGTCGTAAAAGGCGACTAAGGTGAGTTGACCCACCGCTTATTATCCGTTTAAGTAGAATATACCACCCTCTTTCTTACCGAGGTGTAAGTTAAGTTGACGTCAGGCAGGCAGCCGATCGTAAAATACGTAGCCGAATCATGTGACAATACGTTTATAGTGTTTTGTGCCGACACCACTTAGAGTGGAATAAGGACAGGAGAATGATAATTTAATTTTGTGTTGTTGTAAATTAATTAATTAAACTGGTAAAAGTTATAAGTTATACGTATGAAACTTTGAGATTTGAGGAGTGGGATAAGGGCAGGAGGATGATGATGGTTCTGTGAAATCGGATAAGCTCTCCGGTATGACATCTTATAAAAATAAATATGACTTCAGTATTGGAAACTTGTCACATTCTAAAAAATAAATATAAAAATAAAAATGTTCTTAAAAGTACATCAGGTTTGTTTTTAACACCTGATAATTCTAAAATAAGTTGTTACAATATAAGCGTTTTACGATCGTTTAAAGTAGGTATGAAAATTATATACTAGAATTATGCATATTGTATATTAAAACTCACGTGTTACATAACATAAACATCTTTAAATAGTGGGTGGTCTACGTGAGTTTGTTTAACCTCTGAACAACTTTTATAGAGATCCCCTATTGCGGTCAGGATAATAGCTTATGCTTATTCAACTGCGGTGAAGCCTGTATTCAAAATACCTGCTCTTCGTATGGAGTTCGTTACGTTTTATAGAGCTGTAGAGGTAATCCAATAAAGTTGCGGATTTCTGAAAACATGATGAAATTTTTAATTATTAAGACTGCATTAAATGAAAATGGATAATTAAAAAATGAACAGATTTAATAGAATATCTAATTCTGGAAACGTTTTTATAATTAGATGTTTTAGATACTGCTATACATTAATTTTGTTTCAGTTGAAATTAATTTTACAGAAATGTGTTATATATTATCAGAAGTATTGTTAAAATTTATGTGAACTTAGAATTTCTAACTGCGAAAGAAATATATCTTATTGATAATACATCAAAAAATATTTTCTTTCTTTACTTTGTCTGAACTTATTTTGTTTACATGAAATGAAATTATATCCATGGTATGCTTATTTAATGAAGATATATATGCAGTATCGCTGCGTCGTATTTTTAAATTTAACTGAGTTTGGTTTCAGATCACATAAAAACATAAGCAGTTGAGGAATATTTAAAAGAAAAGCATTTTGCCTAAAATTGAAATTTCTTGCTCAAAACACATACTTCTTAAGAAATATAATAATCATCAAATAGTGGTTTCTTTTTCTTGTCAATATCCCATTTTACTTGACTTCTTTAAAAGCCGGTTGCCTACAATATTGATACACATATATTCATCTACGTGAAGTAATATCGATGCCGTAGGATCTTGTACTGCTTGCCTATATCCGATGTGTGGTTGCTACTGCAATATACACCAATATGGTTGTTCTGTATGTAGGCACGCTAATTTAATTGTTATATAATTAATCTCTTTACCTGTTCCACACAGTTAAATCTCACCCATCTGCCGCGTCATGAATATGTGCCAGGCGTAGGTCTTGGCGTGGCCAAATGCCCCTACGACCCAGCGGACAATAGCACAGCCGTTTGGGTCACGCGGGGCAACCCCGGCGGCTTGCCAGCGCTTTATGCGGGCACAAATGCAGAGTTCACGAAAGCAGACCCGGTCATTTTTCGCAACGACCTATTTGATTTTCGCACGGGTCAAAAGAGGTTCAACTTCAAACGGACTCTGAAGTATGATTCGAAATGGTTGGATAGTAAGTGTTTTTTATTACACTGATTTATTTAGAAAGGATAAGTGATAAAAAAGAAAGCTTCCAATGTACATAGTACAATATATTCAGATACATGAGACACAGATTTTTTTGAAAATGCATAATCTTTATAGGGAATTCTTAATATTTATTTTATTTATTTATGTACCAAAATTAAAATATATAAGAAAAAACAGGTAAAAGAAAACAAGTACAAAGGATTACTTATCTCTATAAGAGATCTCTGCCAGCGACCCTTGGTGGTTTGATAGTAAGTGGAAACGTAGTATAAGTACATTAATAGTTAATAGATATATTATTAAAAACACTATAAAAAATATATAAATTAAATATAGACAATCATACTGTCTTATAATCATAAAATAGAATACATATATATAATAAAACGTAATACTAATACAAAATATAATAAGCCTCCATAGATATAGGTTATGACAGCGAGGAAAGGTAGTGTTGCTTTAGTCTAAGTTTGAAGATGTGCAAAGAAGGAGAGTCTTTAAAGATGCTATCTGGTAAAGTGTTCCAAAGACGGGATGCAAGGCCTGTAAAAGACTTAGAGAAAAACATAGTTTTATAAGAAGGCACCGCCAATGATTTAACTGCCACGCATGAGCGTGCAGGTCTTCCACTTAATATTCCCTTAAATCTAAGGGCTTCAGGACATTCTTTAAGTTCAAAATGCTAAATCTTATTAGAAGATACTATATTACTACGGATTAATAGCACCGCAAAAAGTCATCTCAAGGTAGCCGCCTTCTGTTAACTTGCACCGTAACTTACATCATTCATCATCATAACATGGGGGAGGGGGGGGGGTTATAATAGTGACTAATCATTACACCGTCACGTCGACCCATCCGAAGAAGAGAGTTACATTTCCTATGTTTATACATGGGAAATGTAACTTTATTCTTGTGTCAGTGGGGCCGCAGAGGAGGTAAATCACAACCGACTAATATCAGAAAACTGGAACCTTGTCTCACTGGCGAAGATGGTTGATATTATTCATACTTGTTAAAAATCTAAATACTTTAGTGAACGTTAAAGACAATAATAAAGGCTCTTTGTAAAAATTGGTGAAATAAATTAAAAGTGGTTTGTTAATTAGTATATTCCCTCGCAATTATTCTCAGTTAACATCAATTGCATCGCTTTTATAAGTTCCGACCGTGATAAATCGATCTAGAATCAATTAGAGCCTTTTGTGATTTAGTCATATTGGACTAAAGTTTCCAATCTGTTTCAGAAACCAATTTTGTGGGGTCATTCGACGTTGGAGAATATGTCCTATTCTTTTTTCGGGAAACCGCTGTGGAGTTCATGAACTGTGGTAAAGCGGTATATTCTCGTGTTGCTAGAGTATGCAAACAAGACACTGGCGGGAAGCACATACTGAGCCAAAATTGGGCTACTTATTTAAAAGCTAGACTTAACTGTAGCATACCGGGTGAATTCCCTTTCTATTTCGACGAAATACGTAAGTATTAATGGCGATGGAATAGTTAATTACTGCGTAAAAATGGAGCAAAATTTTTCAACTAAAAATTTAATTTAATGGCACTGCAGTATTTTAAAATGTTTTAAATATACATGTATATATCAGTATTTTTTTTCCGTTGGGGATCTCTTCATAAACTCTCATCCTTAAAGAAGCGTTTAATGATAAAACCAAGCATCATTTAAAGAAGAAATTTTTTCCTAATTTTTAGTGTCGCAAAGCGATTTTGTCGTGGAGTCTATCTCCTGATGATACTTCGGTTGCGGGGCCAAACGATTGTTGAGTTTGTGATAGTGAACGTGTGTAGTGCTTGTGTATTGTGGTGGCAGTGGTGGAGGTTTGTGCATGTGTTTTTACGAATCTTGCATGTAATGGATATGGAAAAAACGGATAGTCCACTATACATTTAGCACTATATATATTTTCTATTTACTGTATCGCGGATTATAGGAAAATAATTTTATTATTACTTTTGCATTATGGATCTCCGTAAAGTAAAGCCTAATTCTATAAATTAATTTTTAGTTATTAGCGTTTATTATAATTTTAATTCAAAAATGTTAGCATTGGCTACTATATAAAGCGACCATGTTTAATGTATAATTTTACAATACAACAAAAAGGATCCTTGTAGCTAAGCGTATTCAACTTCACGTAACGTATCAACTTTGTACACTAAAATATAGTAGAAAAACAAGTCGATGTTCAGGTATTTTAGTTTTGTTATAGAGAGTGTGTATCAAATGCCCGGAGACCCAAGTCGGTTTTATGCTGCATTCACAACAGGCGCCAGTGACGGGCTAATCGGCTCCGCCATTTGTACTTACACTATGGACGATATACAAGAGGCTTTCGCTGGGCGTTTCAAAGAGCAAGTACGTATACCGGTATAGACTGGTATTGTTAAAATATGTTTATATTTTAAATTTATTTATTTGATTACGGAGCGCTGTAATACGATATAATACGCTAACTAAGCATATTTCAAATCTTGTACAATATGTAAATAAAGCATGAGTATCAATTTATATTTGTGTAATCTATAAATGTATAATTTCAATAGTATAGGATCAAAAGGGTTTCTAAAGTATTATTACTTAAGTCAATGAATACATAATATTTGTATTTTTACTGTATTGAAAACAGGCAACTTCAAGTTCAGCCTGGCTACCTGTACTCAGGGCGAAAGTGCCTGAACCGAGGCCTGGAACATGCGTCAATAGCACAGAGGCTCTTCCCGATAACGTACTTAATTTTATAAGGTAAGATTGTTATTAATAGTAAATATAAATTGGTTTTCAAATTTAAGGTAACTTATAATTTAATTAAAATGTATATTAAATGATAGAAATCTATTTTACAAAAATAGTTTATTCCTTGCATACGTTAGGGATAAGTTAAACTATAATAAAATTCACAATTTTGATTTTTGTGTAGGCTGAAAGACCGTTAACTCGGCACTTTTTTACCACTAGGTAATCTGCACTAATATTTAATTATCTAGTTTTTATTAATAGAAACTTAGATCTTCATAACTGTTTAGTAAGACCTTGCTTTAACGCACTATTGAAAAGTATATATATATAAACTGTTATATATTAAATAAAACGTAACTGTTATATAATATTTTAATATAATAATATATTATTGGTGTTGTTGGAAGTTATGTTGTCATTGGACTACTCGTAAATCCTGATTGATAAAGATTTTTAAGTAGCTAGCTGATCTACCTTATATTTACGTGATAATACATGACAGTAAAAAAATCTTTTTAATTTTTTTTATAATTGTTTATTATATTATATTATGTAATATAATACTTTATTAAATGTATGTATTTATACAATAATTTTATTTGTTAATTGTTCAACAAACCTACAATACGTACGATAATTACATAGATTTCACGGAATCCAATATAAACCAAATAAGGTTAAAGGGAAAACCAGAGCATTTCGTCTCCCCTGAGACTGATCTCACCAAGGTTAGCCCTACCATTAGTTTCGCGACGCGCATGTTCTCTTAATTGGGTCATATTAGTGATGTGCCACTTAAACTTCTGACGTTGGTTAATTATATATCATGATTTTGGTTAATTAAATTAATTTTGTATCCTAAAATACTTGTAAGAATATAGTGTATATTTGAAAGAGAAAAAACAGGATGATATAAATCGAATAAAAAATCATTTATTTTAAATTTTACTCCTTAGTTGTCACTACACAGATTGGCCACTACAAGTTGGCCTTAGTAATATAATAGTTGACAGATGTATGTGGCACACATAAAGTAAAAAGTTCAAGAGGTGACAAACAAAATAAGATATAAGCCATACAAAATAAGCCATATTATCTCTTCAAATGTACTTTAGGAGACAATCTACATACTAAGGAAATTAAATAAAGTAGACGAAAATTACTTGAAGTGTACAAATTATCGGTTAGATATTACTAAAGTCTCTTGCATCAATGGTTATAATAATGGCTTGTCAAAGGAAAATGAAATTAATTCAAAAGCAATTTGATCTAAGTTCCTCGTAAAAGGCGAAATAGTATGACATTTCACTGTTGAGTAGCATGCCTAGTCAAAAATGCATGTCAGTTGAACATTCTATTCTTAGAATTGTCATTTTATTTACAGAGGATAGGTTTGTAGCACGGCAGTTAATAATATTAAAACATGGAAGATGACTAAGAATAATGACAGGATTTTTTTTCATAATAATAAAATACCTTCATATGACTATGTTAATTAATGGGTTTGTATGTTTTTGTTGTTGATTCCGTAAAGTGAATATATTTGTTCTAAGTTTTTCCTCGAATTTGCACATCACTACTATTAATATTCTTACGCTCTAATTGATCGGACAAAAGCCGAAAAGCGAGTACCTAAAGAAAAACTAGTAACAAGGAAGTTTTTTCTTTTTTTGTAGTATTATACGAATAAAATGTATTATTTGTATCGTGTTTGTTAATTTTTATATGAACGCCTTATGAACATGACATTGAAAACAAATTATATGAGATGGATGTATTTATATAATTTATGAATATTTTAAAACATATACATCAGTCATGCAATCTTGGATTATTGAAAAGTGTTTTTAATCATCAGGCTTATAGTGATACAATTTTACTTAGACATTCCTTATATTCATTAAAAAATGTATTATATATATTGGTTAATATAGTTAAACGTTATAAAATCTCATTGTTTCATAGAGTAGCCTTTATATTCAAAATAAATGGATAAAATTCTTACAACGATAACTTAGGCACATCATATGAAACATCTTGAAGTTAAAATATTGTGTTTACTTGATCTCACAGAAATTAATTTATGTTTGTGGTTTAAGTATTCATAAACAAAAAATATTACGTGTATTTGTTTTTCAAAACAACATTTGGTAGATGTATTTCGAAACAATTTATTGTACATGCTTATATTCCAAAATATATCAAGTGGTAGTGAGTAAATATATATTACATAATAAATCCGGTAGCTTTAGATTAACCTAATTTATTTAACACAGGTCACATCCGTTAATGGATTCGGCAGTAAGACAAGAAGGCGACGCACCGGCTTTCTACAAGCGAGATCTAGTCTTGACTACTCTTATAGTGGATAGGCAGTTTGTAGATATGTTGGGGGACGATATCACTTACACAGTCTTCTATGCAGGCACTAGTAAGTAAATATATTGTTAATTGGTCTCTGCGTGCTTTATTTTTTATATTAATAAGTATACATTGTTTATCTGTTAATGCTTGTTGCGCAGTAGACTGGCGTGAAAGAGATATTATTAGAAAATAAACTTAATCAATGATTTTCTATACAATTGTTGCATTTTCAGTGACGATTTGAAAATGCTTTCAGTAGATTCACGTGTACAACGTGTAAAAGTCAATATATAAAAAATTAATTGCTATGCTGTTTATCTATCTTATATCGTTATTTATCTAAAAAAATTGTATCTCAAACACAAAATTGAAGCATAAATAATTATTATCAATGGCCATATTTACTTTTTTAGAGTAAATTATTGACAGTCCTATGACAAAAAAATATGAATGTAAAATCTTAGTCTATGTATTTTCGAAAGGAAAATATAAATTATCTTTTAATGACTCCATACAATAATTTGCATTAATTAATTTTTGTTATAAGCTGTTTTGACTTGTTTCTAAATGAAGAAATTAATTGGAACTGTTGAGTTTTCTTTAATTTTATTTAGACATAATTTACAATTATTATTATGTAATATTATAAACATTAAATAAATATAATGTAATGTTTGTTATAAATAAATATAATGTAACAGCAATGTTTCAAGTAGAGGACTGAAAGCAAATAGCGTAAAATATTCAACTATTAAAAGACACTCTCAATACAGTATATCACGATTGGGAATTGATCTGCCACATTTGCGGTTCGTAGTAATATTTTATGTAGACATATTTCAAAGTGATCGTCGACTCATATTTTTATCGCTAAAACGAATTATTCGATAGACTCTATAATAGACGCCCTTGACATATGGCCTCGTTTAAAATGTTTGTACTTTTTACTGCGATCAATTACATCTTACGAGCCAATCAGCTATAAATACAATAGATGATAAAGCAATAAAATTGCTTAGATACGTGTTCAATCATACAGTTGAACCATTCGAGGGCCAAAGAGTGTTGCTTTGCGTTTGCTTGTTTTCTTTCTTTCATGTCCGAAGAAAGCATTAAATTGATATGATTTTTAGTGTATTAGAGAGGCTAATAAAAACTAACATTGACAAATGTTAGTTTTTATTTCACCATAATGGCGCCTGGACGTAATTTCAAGCAGTAATACATAATAGCAATATATTATTTATTTAAAATTATAAAAAGATAATTTGATAAAATCTTGTTGGCTGACTTTTTAGCGTTTGGAAATTTCAATCCATCTACCACATTTATAATTTATATAAAACATTAAATAGAACTAAAATTAACTTAACTGAGCTTCCCTGAATAGTAAACTTTCGTCTTGTACATACGCGGCATTGAGTTCCGAGAGAGTACTCTTAGAATCTATATGAGAATATTTTTATCTGCTATTGTGTTGCTTTTGTACAAAAATATTTCTTAACTAGGTCAAGGTGAGGTGTATAAAATAGTACAGTGGACTGGCGGTGGATCCCGAGTTGCGGATATATGGCGGGCGGCCGGTGACGAACCAGTCAGGTCGCTTGCATTATCGCGTCAAATGCATGCGTTATATCTCGCCACAGACAATCGTTTAAGACAGTTACCATTACGAGCTTGTACACACGGGTGAGTGACGTTTGATTAACAGTTAATTGTAACACGACAGTTTTTATTACTTACGGCTTGCAATGGAATATCAAACTCTTGATATCTCTCATCTTCTCATCTCATCTAGTAAGGTTCAAGCGTAGAGAGCACGTACCATTACTAAGATGTCGCAGTGAACTGCGAGTGCCTATGAAATTTGAATAAAAACATATGAATTCTATTGATATTTACAATTCATTGTGAAATTTGTTGTAGCTTGGTGGATTTAAATTCTGATATTTTTCGCAAAAAAAGAGAAGATACTTATAGCTGATAGCCATAGTAGGATACTTAAGCCGATTCTTCGAAATAGAAATAAAAGATGTTCCGCACAAACGTGCGGGCGGATGAAACAACCTCCGAGACCTGGGCTCGCCGTCTCGGCGTCTCAACCTACCTTATGCGGCCGTCAGCTTTATGCGGTCCGGCCTCATGAATAAATGCGTGTATGTGTACGTGTGTGTGTGCGCTTGTATGTACTTGGCCGATTCCCGAACCCGTTGGCTCGCCTCAGCAATCTTCCACGGACACGTACTGTCTATTTCTCCCGGCGTATACACTTCACTAAGGCAGTTAAATAACACAAATAACACCCGGTGTGCACACAACCTTCGTAAGGTCACACGTTATTGAATCGTCTCTATATGGGGAAACAGTAATCCCAACGCGTACTAAAACCGCAGACGGTCGCGTCTTCTCACACGTTTTACTGGTTAAAACGCGTCACTAAATACTTATATCAATATCAAAAGTCAATAAACAATAAACCACACCCAAAACGCATAATTACGCGTGTGCGTTCTACAATAAGGTCGTACAAGTGTACGCGCGTCCTGTCTTATCGTAATCCGAAACATCACTAAACTGGCGGACGTGACTTGCTGCAATAGAATGCATAAAGGTCGTTGCTCCGGCCGGTCGCGTTCGTGAATTTATACAAAACACAAGATATATATCTACTATATTACTTCTTACTTTCGAGTGACAGGTGATTTGTTGGTGACGGTGCTGACTGTATTGATATTGCTATTAGTCATTGATTTTTGTTAGGTTAATCGTTGTCAGGATGCACTATGTGCAAATGAAACTGGCAATAGAATTGCAACGGTGGACTCTGACAAATTAGGAGCAATTATAAGAGCCAGCAGTAAAGTTGTCGAGTTAAAAGCAGTTGATTGTAAGTTTATTTAAATTTCGAATTTAAGTTTGAGTTTTTGAAAATAGGTACGACAGTTGCGTCCGCTGTGTCCTCGACCCATATTGTGGATGGGATAAAGAAGTCGGCGCCTGTCGGCCGTATGCTCCCGGTCTTCTTCACGATGCAACTAATTCGACGCCATCAATTTGCGAAGCCAGCGCCCCTCTCAAAACAGTGAGAGCGGGTTACGGCCAAAGCGTGCACCTGGCGGCGTTTGGAAAAACGCCAGAAGCGTTAAAAGATCAGAACGTGGCCTGGTACCACCATTCGAGGGAAAGGGGCCGCTACAAAATCAGCTATAAGTGAGTTATTTTAAATTATCTGCATAATGTAGAAAATGCGACATGAATCTAATACAATTTTAATATATTACTATAATTATTAATTACTTTAATTATATACCCTTAACAGTAGGGACATGCAATTTTGTTAAAAGCTTTTTTAAGACCTTTTCTGACTTTACTTGTTTTATATTACATTTTCATTATTTTATAAAAAGAATTCTTGTTGTTATTATTGGAATTGCATTCGTAGTTGGGAGAGAGTATTGCAGACTTCAGAACGCGGTTTAGTTTTGTTGTCAGTGACAGAATCAGACCGCGGGCGTTACGAGTGTTACTACGGGCCCACTCTTATCGCTTCTTATAACTTGGATATTGACATTCACAGGTAAGAATAGCAATACGTTAATGTAGTTTAAAATTAAATGGTAATATTAGTTGCAGACATATTTGTTACGTAGAAAAGTTTTGTGAAAATTATTTAAAAATTCGAACATGCATTTCCTTTTTTTTATTCACTGCAGAATTCTAAGTTTGACAACTTATGATATAATTAAGAAATACTTGGCATAAATAAAAAATTATAACAAATTTCTCATGCAGCAAACATTTTTTGAAAATAAATAATTAACATTATAGCATAATTAACAATATTAAGTATTTTTTAAGTTAGTCATTTTATGCAGATGTACACAACCAAACAAGTCGCAGGAGTATAGACAAGTGTACTCAGATTGGTGTCATGAGTTTGAAAAATACAAGAGCGCTATGAAAGCCTGGGAATCTCGGCAAATGGTATGTATGACATTAGAATAAACAATATGTATAAATAATATCAAATCTAGATCTACTTGATTTGTAAACTATCTGTGGCTGTTGAGACAAATATAACTTACCAATTTACCTAACTACATTATATTTAAAATAATGGGATCAGATCAAAAAATTGTATAAAATTATTATTCTTTTACATAAAATATGCTATGATTACGACGTTGCAGAAAAATATTTTATTTAAAGATAAATAGATTTTTTCTTCAAAACATTTTCTTCACTTAGAAATTAAAGAAAAGTGTAATAAGTGTACGGTAATGAATAGTCGCAGACATTTATATGCAAATGACAGCTATTTTAATAGAAATTTTATGTGAAAAATAACCTATAATAGAAGTTTCAAATTGGCTTAATTATAGAAAATTACATGGTAATTTATAGGTTTTGATATCCCCGCAATTAAAACTAATATATAGTTCCATAATTAATAATTGTGAGAGAATTTAATAAAATAGATTGCCGCTTGATACATTAAACAGTTAGCTCTAAAATAAATAGATTGACTAGGAATAGGAAATCAATTGTATCCAATGGATAAATGACATCAAAATATCGTACCTTAATACGAATTCAATATTTAAGAACTGTATTTAATTTCGTTCAGTAAAGTATCTACTAATCATTCCTATGAACATAGGTTTACACACAACGTAAGTGTTAGGGTTTCGCTTAATTTACTTATTATTAATGCTCTAAAAAGAATACATTAACATAAATTTCATCGTTGGGTAAACACAATCAAAGTAATAGACTAATAACGTAATATAGAGAACTAATCACATACATTACATGCGCAAAATTCACTATATCAATTCTATTTTATGTAAATTAACTAATACAAACAATCAAAGTTAATTTCGATCAGTGATTTATTATTTAAAATATAAATAAACGACTATAGAGTTTCACAGTTCAAACTGAAATAGCTTACTATTATTTAAACACAATGTGTACGAAATTAAATTATTCAGTGATCGAAAACATTATTTCGGTTCGTACAATTTCAGCAATGCTCGAAAAGCATGAATGCATCCAGCCAGCAAAACAGCATGAGCAACGAGATCGTCGCTTCGCTGCGGTGATAGAGCACATCTCTAGATTAATGAGTGATTACACACCGAGCCTGACATCAGCTATCCGATAGTACGCTGTAACAGTTACGCCGTCTTAGATCTCAATCGTGCAAAGTTGCCTTTTCTTAATACACATCGGAGGTCTATTCAGTGCCATTTAAGTTTTCCGAAACCTCGTAAATGACAATTAATATTTGCCTTGATTCAATATCAATACTTAATTGTCTAGATTGATTTCAAAATATACCACCAAACATAAATATATAAGTAGTAAACATCAGAAGAGTTGATAACCATACATACGGTAAGTCTAGTAAACAACTTAGATACATCATTTTTCATTGAATAGTTATTAGGTTGTGATACATAACATAATAGCAATATTTTGTGGTCATCGAAAAACAACAAAAAAAAACATTGATTTATAAAAAACGATCGTCAAAAAAGATTTTCATATATTTCATTATAACGTATCAGTAAATGATTATTACAATACTGTTTGCGCGGTGATTGACATGAGCATAAATGATGAAGACAGCGTGACTCGAGAATTTGTAAACTTATGGTTGCAGAGTTAGGGGAAACATAATTCGGTGAAGGAATGATCTGCGAAAATAGATATGTCGGTTACGCAGACTGCGTTAGTTGATGGATGACCGACATTTGTTTAATTTAAGTTGCAACTCTATATTTGCTTTTTGAGATGCAAATTACGTCCCAAAAATTAGTAATACCGCTGTAATACCGCAAGGCAAATAATACTATTGCAGTGTAATTATTATATAAAAGCTAGCAATTCAAGTTATTAACAATTATTTATTTCGATTATAATTTTATCAGAATTTAAACTTGTTCTAATTACTTTAGTTCAAGTCTTGCGAATTTCTAGATTCTTACGATCAAATTACCGCAGTGTTGATTTCATACCTGGTCCGGCGTTGGACGAGAAATTAGAGAAATGAGAGACTTACAAAATGTTAATTGCTAACAGTATATTAAAGTATAAATATTACATAGAGATACGTAAGGTAGTATCGGATGGCTTGTTTGTACAAATAACATTGATAAATGTTAAATCAATTTTATGATTGTTGAAAGCGACTGAAAAATATAGTATTATAAGCTTTTAAAATACCTATTATCGGAAAGTTCATTGTATTGGATTGTTTGTGTAAATAAATCGTAAAATGAGGGTGATGATAATCCGTGAAAAATAAAATGCTGTGATATCAGTTTGCGTTGAAGTGTTCCAATAAAAATGGCATGAGTAAGAAATATTTAATACTATATAAGTAATTTATGTTTTGAAATGAAAATTATTAATTTTGTGCAAAGTGTAATAATAATTATTGATTTATTAATGATTTTACATAACGTACTAGATAATTGCACATTTTCTTAGTCAAAATACTAAATTCTAATTTATCTACAACAATAACTTAGTTTTGGTTTAATATGTTAGTATCAAATTTTCATACGTCTGTCCTTTCAGAGTATCTATCTATAGCAAAAAGCAATACAAACGCCAATTTAGGTTATAAGATAATATATTTATAATACAAAAGCTTATTTATATAATATTCGAGAGCAGGATTGCTTCAGCATTTATGTAGTTTTAGTTTTGTTTACTCGAGTTTACAAGGTTGCGTGTGAGATGTTATTTCATGTTATGTACGGTACATGTTTTTGCTTTGGTTCAAATTTTTGTAAAAATTCAATGTTGATTTATATTGCCACGAAATGTAATTTTAGGCCCATTTCGGAGTTTCAAACCGAATTTAATAGAAATTGTTCAAATTGTTTTCGTTATGTTAATATATATAATCTCGCTAGAATAGTGCCTTGTGAAGCATGCTTATAGAATATTGGAAACTAATGAGATATTACCTAATATTTTTGTGCATTATGCAAAGAATTTAGATAGTTCGTAAGTATTTCACTTAGTAAGTTAAAAATAAAGCAATAACCTTCCACTGATAGACGACGTCTCAAATTATTAGTCGCCAGTATTAAATTATTTGCATTTAAATAATAAATTTAGACTCTTAATTGTTGAAATGCAATAAGTAAATATATTTGTTACTTATATTATAAAAGTAATTATACATTTTATTCAGGATGAAAATGAATTGTTGTAAAATGGTGAATAAATTAATGAATCTTTTTTGTAATCTGACGCACAAATTGTCTACATATATTTTAATATGAGTAAATTTGTATTTTCATTATATTTTCATCGATTGCACAGTAATTTTTTACAAGTCTTAAGATTTGATTATTTTAATACTTTTTTATTTGTAATACATTTCATTTTACGGAGTGAGTCTACTTATACACTAGTATGAACTTAGTGAGATATGTCTTTGATCGGACGCTAGTAGCTTTTAACTAGTACCTAAATCATAAATCCCTAAATTATTAGACATCATGCTTTGAGTGACATCAATTTAGCGCTTGACTACTTTTCAATCTGCTTCTAAAATGTGCCGACCTTGATGATTACCTATATTACATACTTGACATTGTACAACTCTCAAGATCTTACCGTTGACTTTAGCGGTAAACCGCCAAGACGTGCAATATTTTTTTTCGAAAATACTTGTAGTTAATCCAGTCGGAAAGTAAAGAGAGAAAACATAAGAGATTTAGAAAAATGAATGATCGTCATAGGAGACTTTTAACGCGTTGATTTATTCTTCTGCTTGCGACTTTGCCCGTTAGGACCTGTGTCGGGAGATATAAAATCACTACAAAGCCTACATAATCATCCAGCTCCCCAAGTAAAATAGATCAGTAAGAGAATAACATTGTTCCGTTGCACCATTTTAACGTGCAAGAAAAATAAACCAACAAAAACTTTTGCATTGATCTTGATAACAAAAAAACTCGTCGTTGCTTAATTGTACTTTTACTTCGTAAAATTCCTCATACCGAGAAGCGGAATTGCTTATTCCGAAACATAATTCCTATAACACCTTTCGTCATTGCTTTCTTATGCAAGTTCGGAGGGTAGTTAAATCCACACATTTTATCATTTATGTAATCTTCAATAGACAAATCTATAAAGCTGAGTTTGAGTAAAGATCATGATTTGTTTCATTGATTATGATCTAGTGTGTAAGTAACTCCAAACTACAATTCCTAATATAATTACAACTCGCATTAATATAGAATGAAATTATATTTAATTATTACGGAAAAGTGCTTATAAAATTATAAGAAGAAGTATTATGTCTTTGTAAAAATGATTGTTGTATATAAAATATTATGTTTTGGTAGACAGATCCCAATTATATAGCAGTATGTTTATTGTAAAAATATATTATAAGCTAGATTAAGCTATTGTTTTATAAAAAGAAACACAAAAATAAATTATTTTAGATCTAAATTTGGATTTTTATTTACAAATTATAGCCTAAAGTAAATTATTTTTCTGAGAAACAACATAGTATGTATAAATATGTATAATACGCTCTAAACTTTAAACTATTTTTATGAGGAAAATTTTTTTTGCTTAATTTATATTTTCGAATAATATATATGTAAAAAGTAAGTTAAAAAAATATATAAAACAGAAAAGAGAAGAAAGCGAGAGCTGTTTCTATAATATACTTTATGAGATTAAACAATACGTTCTGTAGTATTGTTATTTGTTGCATATATAGTTTGTAACTTAAGCTGTTATTGTCCAGCGGTGAGACCGTGTGACTCTCTCGAGGCGATCGCCATTCCAAATTCCGGGCAGAATTGGAGAATCCCCAATGAATTTTTCCGTTAAAGCTTATATGTTTAATTAATATCTGCAATTTATCGCACGCTTTTTACTGGAGGAAAATATAGTGAGGAAGCCTGCGTATCTCTAGAGAATTCTGGGTATATTTTCAACCTGCCAATCCTCATTGGCATGGTAGGTCTAAGTTCCAACCATTCTCTTCAAAAACGGATAGAGGTGGCCCATGACCAGCAATGGGATATTAACAGGCCGTTACTTTTGTAACTCTTCAGTACGTTAATAAATTTTGCAACGTTTTTATATTTATATATTATATTTTATATTTCAATGCATTTAACACTATGATAAAAAAATAGAACAATAGATAAAGTTTTCTATCAATCACTCTGTATGTTCCATTAGTTTTTCCAAAAGTTTCGAATTGATAAGATAAAGAAGTATTTGTATTAGAACTATCTTCAAGTCTCCCTAGAACAAGATGGATTTTTCTGTAAGAAAAAAAACTCTTGTAGTTTTCAATTCTGTTGAATTTGAACTTGAAATTTGATACTGAAAAATAAAAAGCGAACCTGTTAGTTCGCTTTTTATTCCTAGAAAAGAGAAAAAGATGTAAAATTTCGTATTAATAATATTAATAAATATGCATTATAATAGAATGTAGCAAAATTTCTTACTGTCACTTAATTTATGTACGCAGTTACGTTAGACAGCATCTGCCTTAGATTGATAAAAATCATGGCTTTAATTGCCATCGTCAAGACTAACCGTCAAGATCATTTCTGCGACTTCACTTATTTATTTCCATGGTACTGTCTCACGTTTATTGATTGATCACGTTCACTAAGTTAGTCTCAGGAAAGTCGCACTGACGTTTTTAATTTCATTTGAATCTTTTTTTTTTTAAAACGAACTAAAAAAAAGAATTAATAATTATTACTTTGACTTACTGTGATTTCCACTGGATCCACTGGATCCAGGCGACGCAAGATCGTGTGGTGTGGTGATCCCATGAAGAGGCCTATGTCCAGCAGTGGACGTCCATCGGCTGAAGAAGAAGAAGAAGAAGAAGACTGTGATGTAAGTGTTCATGATTTATAGTTGCTGGTCAATTTAATTGACTCAAACTATATAGATAGTTTTATCTACATCTTATTATCTACTGCTCAGAGTAGACCACCCCTTCACTAGATACACTCCGAGTAGTAGCAGAGTGATGGTTATTCATTCTTTCCGATGAAACTTACATAGGAAAATCCTCCAAAAAATCTGAGAGAGGAGGCCTATGACCAACGTGGGTTATTAAACTGTGAGTACTTGACTTTTAATATAACCAATTGTGACGCCTCCGAATAAATAAATATTTATCAGTCATCTTGTTTATAGACAAAGCCGTGAATCATAAATAAAATAATAAGCTTTTACTAGTTACGCAACGCCCAAGTATGAAGATAATAAAAGAAAATGCTTGATCGTGCTGATCAAGCATTTTCAAGATGCTCGTATATCGTCTTGCAAAGAATTGATGATATTTCATGAAAAAGATATGAGGACTTACCTATATTAAATATTCGGTAAGAAAGTTTACTTATGTTCGACTGTTTCATATCCTTACTAATGCTATAAATGCGAAAATCTCTGTTACGTTTTAACGGCTAATCTGCTGGACCAATATTAATGAAATTTGGCACAATTCAAGTTTATATAAAACTATTTTTGTTTTGAGAACAGGAAAAAGACACATTTGAAATATTGAGGGTACCTAAAGATTTAAGTTGGCAAGAATGCACTCACTGGTATAAGCATTATGATAATTAGAAATTAAAAAATCTCTCTTGAAAAAAGTCTAGCTTTATTAGAGGTTCTAGAAATTTTAAGTAATCTATTGAACTGCGTCATAGTCTTTACCTGATAAATGATCCACATCTAGACATAGATCTTTTCAAAGGATTATTAAATCACATAGTTGTTTTACATTTGAATTCAGTTGCTCCGTGTGATGTGTTTGATGTCGACTAATAAAAATACATCTCCGACTCTTCAGAGTGCCTGTGTCCTCGAATATTGTCATACCTATATGAAATTGATTCTAGATTATTTTATTTATGATTCTGTCCTGTACCAGTCTTTTCACAATTTTGTGAAATTAATAGGTTACTTCTATCATTCATCAAATTCAATAGATGGCTAACGAATCTATCTTTAATAACAATGATAATAAAAAAGTAACCCTAAATCCGTTTGTAAAGATTTAGCAGATCGTTTATCATTTAACGCTTCATAAAATCTTAATTCGACTATCGTAGTCGGCGTCTGTCTTAGATTGGCGATCATTATACAATTTAATCGCTGAAGGGACCGGTAATTATTAAAATGTCCATTTATTAGAACCGTAATAAAAAAAGTGAAACTTATTTCAAACTTATATATATTTGTCGATTTCGTAAACCTAATTTGAGATTTATTTCTGATCAAACATAAGTTAATGGGCTATATTAGCATAAAGTTAAAAAAAAAGTCTTCTTTATATTTATGTAAGGTAACTTTAAGCTGATCTCTTATCCCATGCTATATATTCTGTCATTGATATTTGCAATTTATCACACGCTTTTCGTCGAAGGAATAAATCGTGAGAAATCTTTAACGTAGTTGGTCTTCGTTGGGGTTGGGACGTTGGGGTGTAAGAAGGAAACTCGTCCCACTCAGTTTCTTCAAATGTCAACCTCACCTGCACGTGGTACACCCTGCAAATAAACCGACGAGGCTCTGGCGACCGACTAATGGCGGTATAACCATTCTTTAGCTGACTAAAATATAACAGACCGACAGCGGGCAGCAGCGTTGTCGGTGCGACATGGTCAGCACTGCGATCACCAACCCGCATGCCAAGCGTGGTGATTATTGGCAATACCCTTAATGGATACACGTAAAAAGCCACAGCCCCTAGTTCCCGGCAGCCCCGCTATTCCTGGCTCTGGCAGCGGTTTAGGTAACGGCGGGGCAGGGGGTGTTAAGAATCTCCGGCAGAGATTCCGCTGCCAACCCCGACGACTTGACCTGGCAACATACAACGCACGCACTTTGAGGGAAGACGGAAAGATCATCGAGCTGGAAGAAACGTTAAGCAAGTTGCGGTGGGATGTGATAGGATTATCTGAAGTCCGAAGAGAGGGGGAGGACACGATAATTCTTAAATCCGGCAACTTGCTTTACTACCGGGAGGGTGACCAACAGTCTCAGGGTGGTGTCGGGTTTCTCGTCCACAAGTCCCTTGTCAACAGCATTGTCCAAGTCGAGAGTGTGTCGAGCAGGGTCGCGTTCCTTATACTCAGAATTACCAAACGGTATTCGCTGAAGGTCATACAGGTTTACGCACCGACATCGGCACATCCAGACGAGGAGGTAGAGGCCATGTATGAGGATTTGTCTAGAGCCATACATGCCTCTAAAACCTTCTACACTGTTGTGATGGGGGATTTCAACGCAAAACTAGGCAATCGAAGTGGTACAGAGGTAAGAGTAGGGCCATTTGGATATGGGCAACGGAACCACAGGGGCCAGATGTTAGCCGATTTCTTGGAGAGAGAGGACCTCTACATGATGAATTCTTTCTTCAAGAAACGGCCACATCGTAAATGGACCTGGATAAGTCCCGACGGTTCCACGAGAAATGAGATCGACTTCATCATGTCGACCAGGCGTCATATATTCAATGATGTCTCTGTCATTAACACCGTAAAGACGGGTAGTGATCATCGTATGGTAAGAGGCACATTGAATATATGCGTACAACTGGAAAGATCTAGACTGGTGAAGTCCACACTCCGACCAACTCGAACTCATATCCAAAACCCCGAAAACTTCCAACTCGAGCTGATGAATCGCTTCGATTGCCTAGCGGACTGCGCTTCTGTGGACGATTTAAACAACAGGCTGGTGGAAACTGTCCATACGGTGGGGTCCAAATTTTATAAGACACACCGTAAAAGAACCAATAAGTTCTCGACCCAGACTCTCAAGCTCATGGATGAGAGGAACGAAATGAGACTACAGTCTTCAGTAGACGCGTCACGCTACCGTCTGATCAATAGACAGATTTCAAAAGCGCAGAAATGCGACTTGCGACACTTTAATACCGAATATATTCGAGATACTATTGAGCGTAACAGGGGCTCAAAAGTGTTCGCAAAAGATCTGTCTATCGGGCAGAGGCAGCTGACGCGATTGAAGACCGATACTGGTAGTATCATTTCATCTCGACCTGAGATTTTGAGAGAGGTTGAGAGATTCTATGGGCAGTTATACACCTCAACACAACAGCCTGCTGTCACCTTGGCTAAAGACCCAAGAGCCAAGCTAACCCGACACTATACTGAAGACACCCCGGACGTCAGCCTATACGAGATTAGTATGGCTTTGAAACAACTTAAGAACAACAAGGCACCAGGTGATGACGGAATCACAACCGAACTCCTGAAGGCGAGTGGAAAACCAGTACTCAAAGTCCTTCAGCGATTGTTCAATTCCGTTATTCATGAAGGTACTACGCCAAAAGCGTGGCACAGGAGCGTGGTGGTTCTTTTCTTCAAGAAGGGTGATAACACCTCATTGAAGAATTACAGACCCATCGCGCTGCTGAATCAGGTTTATAAGTTGTTTTCAAGAGTCATTACGAATCGTCTCGCTCGTAGGTTTGACGACTTCCAGCCTCCCGAACAAGCCGGATTCCGGAAAGGCTACAGCACCATAGACCACATATTTACGCTGCGGCAGGTTATACAGAAGACCGAGGAGTATAACCGGCCACTTTGCTTGGCGTTTGTGGACTATGAGAAAGCCTTTGATTCGGTGGAAACATGGGCTGTGTTAAGATCACTCCAGAGATGCCGTATCGACTATCGGTACGTCCAAGACTTGAAGTGTTTGTACGAAAACGCCACAATGTCTGTCCGTGTCCAAGACGGAACTACGAGACCAATCCAAACGCGGCGAGGTGTGCGACAGGGAGATGTCATCTCCCCGAAGCTATTTACCGCTGCATTGGAGGATGTCTTTAAGCTTTTGGATTGGAACGGATACGGCATCAACATTAACGGCGAGTACATCACTCACCTTAGATTTGCCGACGACATAGTCGTTATGGCAGAGTCTCTGGAGGACCTTAACACAATGCTCGACGACCTCAGCAGAGTGTCTCAACAGGTGGGCCTTAAAATGAACATGAGCAAGACGAAAATTATGTCAAACTCACTTGTTCCGCTCCACCCGGTCATCGTTGAGAACTCTGTACTTGAAATTGTAGACGAGTATATATACCTGGGACACACGGTCCGGTTAGGTAGGTCCAATTTTGAGAAAGAGGTCAGTCGCCGAATCCAACTCGGATGGGCAGCGTTTGGGAAGCTGCGCGAGATCTTTTCGTCCGAAATACCTCAGTGCCTGAAGACCAAGGTCTTCGAACAGTGCGTGTTGCCAGTTATGACTTACGGAGCAGAAACGTGGTCGCTGACTATGGGCCTCATAAGAAAGCTCAGAGTCACTCAGCGAGCTATGGAGCGAGCTATGCTTGGTGTATCTCTACGTGATCAAATCAGGAATGAGGAGATCCGTAGAAGAACCAGAGTTACCGACATAGCTCATCGTGTCGCGAAGCTGAAGTGGCAATGGGCGGGGCACATAGTACGTAGAACCGATGGGCGTTGGGGTCCTAAGGTGCTGGAATGGCGACCCCGCACCGGTAAACGCAGCATTGGAAGACCCCCCACGAGGTGGACAGACGACCTCAAAAAGGTCGCGGGGAGCCGCTGGATCCAAGCGGCACAGGACCGTGTGGTGTGGAGATCCCTTTAGGAGACCTATGTCCAGCAGTGGACGTCGATCGGTTGAACAAGAAGAAGAAGAAGTTGGTCTTCGCTCCAATCCTTCTGTCCAAGAACGGAGAGAGGAGGCCTATGCCCAGCAGTGGGATAGTAAGAGGCCGTTACTTTATTTCTTTCCTTTAAATAATTACAAACATACTCGTACATACGAGTACTTTCAATTGTCACATTCAGATGTATGAGATATATACATAACTAAAACCGAATTAATGTACCGTGAAAAAGTTTATTGAGTATTTCTGTTTTGTTATGGTTAATAAAATTTATTTGACTACCGTAAATGGCGTCTGTATTAGATTCGCTAACACCGAAGGGTTTAATTGCTGAGGGAATGGAATAATTGGCGACACGGCCTTGTTTTACGACCACATTAATAGATTCTCACGAAGACCCCACTGAAACTTAATAGATAATGTAAATTCAATTTTTTTTGGTTTTTATTTACTCATCACTAATTAAGAACTCTAATAATGTACAAAAAGTTTAAACATTATTAGAGTGATAAAAAAATAAGAGGTAATTATTTTATTATTGGTATTATTTTACGAGTTTTATTTATACTGATTAATTGAAACAAACAAAACCGTTGCTGTGTCAGTTTTCGTCTTCATGATAAAGATGTGTACAGTTTTCCCAATCCAACTATAAAAACTTATAACGATATGGAACAACTTCATTATGAAGAAATTATGTACGACTTAACAAAATAAACTACTCTTAATAGAGAAACTCATTAATTCTTTATGCATGACTAATCCATTTCCGTTTTTATGGAAACACATCACAAATTAAAGTTAATTATTGATTTGGTTAATTTAACTTTCATCTATTTTGCTATTATAATATAAGGTTAAAACGTTATTTTCTGATTGATTAAAAATTTAAAGCTAAAGAGGTACGTATAATACACACAAAACAGTAATTAAACTATCATACAAGACCGTGACAACAATTTCGAACTTTTTGTTTTAATGTATTTTAATTAATTCGTAAAGTTAGTCATTTGTTTTGCTTGGAATGCAACTTTTGCTAAGAAAGTTTCGTACTAGTCGGTACGGAAAGCTTATATCAGTCATGTTTTAAGTGCAGTTTCTGGCTTTAATTATATCTGTCTAACAAAACTATGTAGGTAATACTTGAGTCTGTTGTGAAATTATAATCAGCTATCGACAAGGAGAACTATAACTTGTATCCAAGGTAACGTAAATTCTAGCAATATATGTCCAATATTCAGTGGTTTTTATATTTGCAGACATTGGCGTTTATTATTCCTTAATACTTTTTCTAATGGTTGCTTATAGGAATGTTATAAATAGTTGTAGTAGTCGAATGGCGCATGATAATTTATGGCGAAGAAAAATTTCGTGATGATACCCGTAGAGTAATGTTGTTGCTGCTTCACTCGTTTTTTTTCCAAATGACATGGATGGTTTCCTTTGTCAAGCAGTGGAACAATAAAAGGTTTTTACATATATAATGAGCGATTCTGAAATAAATTTATAATTATTGATTACAGGTAACCTACGTAAGTCGCTTGTATTTGTTAATTAAGTACGTTTCTTGCACTTAGCTTTTAACGATGAAATATTAAGTTTTAGATGATGAGGAAGAAGAAGAAGAATAGAGAATATATAATAATAAGAAGATGAACTAGTTAACTTGAAAGGTTCTCCGCAAAGTAACGCCTAATTCTATAAATTATTTAAATTATGAACTAGTTAATTACGTTAAAAGAATCTTATATTAGCCCTACTTCTAACAATTTTCTGTTAACATGTAAACATTTATATTTCTTCTCGATTAACTATTTTATATAAGGACGTTACAAAGACTCTCGGGACATAAGCATTATGAAAATTTGATCCATAGCGTATAAGTGTGGAGAAATGAGCTTATACGTATTGTAAACTTTCCCGAAACAAAAAGGTTTCCTTACACTTTTTTCTTCTGTTTTATAGGAACTCGGGACTAATTACCGCTTCGGGATTTGAACTTGCTCTTCTTAAGAATCCACACTAGATGGAATAATTCCCTGATGGATAACATAAAAAACTATGAATATAGAGACTTCAAAAGTTTTTCAAACGACCAAAAAAGGCAAACAATGAACTTCGCATTTATAATATATTAAAATCAATATATAAAGTTAGACCATAATATTTACGTAATGTCTTTTCTTACGCTGAATAACATATTTTACAGTTCAACTAACTTTCCTTTACTGAGTCATGTTTATTTATAGATTTTGTCGATAAAGTCTCTATTTATTTATTGCCCAATTTAATACAAACTATGGGAATTCCATTTACCTTATTTAACAGTTAAAACGGTGTAGGATCGTCACGAACGTGAATATAAATTAATCTTTCACAAAGCCGTGTTAGGAGTTGAAGCTTAAGGGCTATGTTGTTATAAAATGCAAATTGACATGGATTTAAGCCCGACTTACGACGATAAATTTAATAACTGTTAATAATTCCGTTTTAATGCGATCCCCCGCTCGTTATTATGTAAAATAAACTGATTAAAATATATAATTATTTACCTAAAAGGTAAATAATAATATTAAATTCATGTTTGGAATACTGGAAAGCAGATATAGAAAATTTACTAGGTGGTTTACATATACATACATAAAAATGTTTATATGGAATAAGATTCCTAGTTAAAAGAAAGTTAACACACGAATCGCAAAACTTCCATTCAAAATTTTGTAATGGCGAAGATTATTTTCGGAAATAGTTTACGCTAAATACCTATACGTTTTGCCGACAAAATCGCAAAGAGATTCGAAAGTTTACCGATTTTGTTAAGGTTGGTTCAGTTGCGGGGTTAAACGTGCATTATACCTAGATTGCTTTACTGAATTTGTGCAGTGTTTGTGTAGTTTTAAAGAGATTCATTGTGCTGTGGTCGAAATTACGGCATGTACAAAACTCATGCAAGTACACTAATAGAAAAACGAATATTGCGTTCTATTGTTTAAAAATCAACACCCCATAGATATTATGTATTGCGGATTATAGCAAAATAATTTTTTTATTCCCTTAATTTTATACCAGTACTAGTTCCTACAAAATTATACACCTAAAAATTGAACCTGAAAACGCTGTCAATTATTTTAAAGATAACGTGAATAGGCATCTTCTAGGCATGCGACCACCGTAGACTGTATCATTGCTTACCATCAGGCATGATTACAGTCAAGCGTTAGTCTATAACCAATAAAAAAAAATTGAAGGAAACCGCATGAAAATGTTTTAAGGGATTTTGCATTTGATTTTGATTTATCGCGAGTAGACAGGCAGGCGTGGTGGGTCTTTGTCTTATAATATCTTATTAGATATATTATTATTATATATATTATTAAATATAATGATCATCATCATATGAGCTGTGATAGCCCAGCGATGAGACCGTGCGACTCTTTCGAGGGGAACACGAGTACAACCCCGGGCAGGCACCAATGAGTTTTTCTATTAAAACTACTAAAACTATGTGTCTAATTGATAATTGCAATTTATCACCCGCTTTTCGGTGAAGGAAAACATCGTGAGGAAACGCATATCTCTAGAGAATTCTGGAGATATGTGTAACCTACCAATCTGCATTGAAGCATCGTGTTAGGTCTTAACTCCAACCCTTCTCTCCAGAAACGGAGAGAGGAGGCCTATTCCCAGCAGTAGGATTTTTGTTACAATACGCTTCTACTTTACTACTTTGATCATCATCATCGTTCTGCCTTTATCCCACTCTAAGTGGGGTCGGCACAATATGTTTTAAATATGCTGTTACATGTTTTGGGAAGTTTTTTACGACCGGCCGCCTGCCTTACGTCAACTTACCCTAGTTGCCTTTTACAACACCTCGGTAAGAAATGAGGGTGGTCTATTCTACTTAGCTGGATACACGGTCGGTAAACATACCACCTCTCTATGAGATTGGTAACTGTAAACGTGAAAAGCTTAAAGCTTCTATACAAATAGATAAGCAAAGTTGTAATTAAACTTTTTAAGTCAGTATTATCCGTTTTAAAAAGTGTCTACGGTGTCGACAGCTCAAGCCCGTTGCCTCTCATCGAGATAGCACTTTTCTCAATTTAAGGATCTCAAGCCCTCTGATAAGCTGCAGATTTAGCGCTGAACGAATTGTTCATATAATTTACTTTCCGGGTTGTGAGGACTATAAAGATTAGCAAGCGAGTTAGATGGATTATTTGAATATTTATATTACAATTCAAATGCACCAAGAACCAAACCAACCAACCAATTAATATAATCAATTAATATCCATAATGTATCACTTCTATTTGATTATCTTAAGGTTACCTGTAAAATTATTTTTTATTTTACATTTGTATTACTTGTTATTCATAATTAAAGTTAATTAATGTAGATTAAGTAATAGTTAGTTAAGCACTACTGCTACTCAATCACTGAAATAATAATGCGATCCATGAATGAAAAAGGCAAGTTATGCAGAGTAAACCTTATAGTTAACTAGCTGACCCAGAAAACGTTGTTTTGCCATATCAATTATTTCTAGGGAATTTCTAGTGTATAAAATGACCAAAAATAAATAAAAGAATGACTTATCTAATGAAATACTCGTAATTTAGTGAAATAATCAAACCGTATCGAAGGACTATGATCTCTACCATTATGACAAGAAAGTTTTATATATGTATATTTAATCACCGTTTATACAAAAGTCCCTAAAAAAATATTTTCAAAAAAATCACCGTTGCTGGTTCCCGCCATATCCCGCCATCGTCCATATTCAATGAAGCTCGATAGAGAACTACAATCACGTTTATTTAATTATTATCTAAAAACACACTATAACATTTTTAAATGCAACCCAAAGTCTTCAAACTTGACACGCGCTTGCACACGTTAACGCGTGCCAGCCAGCGGTGTTCCTAAACATTATATAAAGGTTGAGGTTTGCTATTGGGCGCACATATAAGATAGATACTAGGAATAAAACTTGAACAAAAACGTTATAATATAATTTCTATTATAACTATCTGAGTTTATCTCAACAATTTTTGACGGCACTCTTTGTAAAAGGGTACAAAAATGAATAACTGTTCTGTCTCTTAGAAAAAATCACTTTACAAAGTAATGAAAACTCTTGCTGATGTGATGTCGAGAGGTAAGAGTTCCGGTCCGGCGGATATTAGAGCAATATATTTCAATTACCCATAAGAAAAAGAACAAGTCGTTTGAAGTAGCTAAAAAGCCAGATTAAAGTCGTCGAGGAAATAAAAAAAGGAAGGATAGCAAGTGAAACGATCACTTTTATAAAACATATATTGTACAAAGATTCAAAGATTTTGTATAAATGTCTTTTTATAGTATAAAAATACTTCATATAAGATTCTTGTAAACTGTATATTATTTTGTTTCAAAGGATGCCGTTAAGAGTGGTCTGCATTAACGATTTTTTGTAGACCAGAATTTATTTCATGTCCTTCGAAAACAATTTTAATTCATTATTATAGAAACATATGAGTCATATAGGGATAAAATCGGATTACATTTATATAGCGTTCGATTTTGCGGCAGAGTTACATCCACCGTAGTCACGAAATGATTGGTTCTGAAGTGACTAGCCTGAAATGACGTCAAAATATTTTTAACAATGCAATCCTTATTAAAGATAATTTAATGACACAAGTACTATATCTCTATATATAATACACACATTTTTGCTAATCTAGACAAATCCTTTATTTAAAATGAAAGGTTTGTTTATTTTGACTCTCGATTTATATGGGTGTACAATAAAATAAATTTTCAAAAGCTCTTGGACGAAACTCATAAAAAAATTATAAGGGCCACTTGAGTTACGAATTTCTTTCAGAGACTTCCGTCTCGTCTATAATACAGATATAGCTACCATAATTGTTGGGCATAGGGTGAAGATTTGTGCGATTCACTGGAATTTAATTACTGGATGAGCGGGCACCATAACGACGCAAAAATATTTACGTTTATTGTCGTATCTAATGCCCAAATTGGACCGCACCGAGGAAGGGTGTAACCAAATATAACCTTGATTAAAATTAAAACATGATATATTATATTTTCTAAATAAATTTATTTACTTTTGAGAAATGACAACATTATTTTAATATTGGAAATATATTGGGAAATACGTTGTGAAATAATTGAATTAACTAAACTTGCAAATTTTTCCTTACGTTCTCTCTTCTTTGTTATTTCCTTTGGTTTGGAAAAATCCCTACCAGCTCGTACTGACAAGGAATATTCGACTTGGACTTTATCATAATACGTTTTATTTCCGCGAAGTAAAACCGCGACTTTGCCTGGAATTTATGAAGTATGAGAAGACCTTTATTTCGATCACATCGCTGCAGAGATGCCGAGTCTTTTATATGAAAATGCCACATGTAAAAATATCCAAATATGCGTACATGAAGTGTAAAAATATTTACTTTCGTTAATCAGGCATATACAGTAGGTTATTGGGTCACTACATAAACAGTACGTAACTTAATAAGTTAAATTGCTCGTTACTGTAATTTTTGCAGATTCACGCGGGCGTAACGTTATCCTGAATTAAAATAACGAAGCTTTATGCTTAACGTAAACAAAATTATTGATCATTACGTGATTCTCCCGACTTGGCCTCTGGAACATAAAATTATAATGAGAAACCCGTATACAGAAAAATGCCTAAAAACTATTTGTTGGATATGTTACTGTATTTTACGACGTGATATTGCACCTCTTTAATCTGCATAGTATATCATTCGATAGTATATCATTTCATTTTAGTAAGATAAGTTCCTCGACGTCTTATTGAAATCTTATCCAGGTCTCACAATAATTTCTTTCATCATAAAACGCGGGATGATCTGTGATTATGACAAGTATTCTTATTAAATGACAAATAATAATAAGCAATAGTTAAGAGCTAGTCAGGAGAAAACTTATTCAGGTAACAAGTGATATTTTATTAAAATATAGCCTTTAATTTATTTTTAAATACGTTTCACTTTAATTTTAAATATTTATACATAAAATTTACATTTTTATAATTTAAGACTGTTTGGCTGGACTGACTGTTTTCCTATTCTTGAATAAGCTCGTCGTTGCACGCGTATTATGTTATTTTTTTATCATTCTTGTAATAATTTAAATATGTGCAATAAGGAGATTACAGACAAACTTACTATAATAGTAAATTATGAATGTCATAATCCCTATAAGAGATCCCTATTTGGGATAAATTTTGTACGCTTTTTTTATACACTGCCATTTTTTACTTTTTACTTTTTAATGATTGTTTGTAAAATTGTATACAACAAAAAGTAATGCATCTACGACAACTATTAACGTTTGTAGTTTTTGTATGACAGTTAAAAGTAAGGCCCGACAACAAACACTTAGCCTCATTTATCAATATGTAAAAGACAGATAATCTATTTAATACTTTTAACTATAATACTATACTATACTTAGGTACTCTTAGTTGAAAATTTTGTAATCTGTTGTACAGACATGATTCGCTCTTTACTTTCGTCATAGGTATTGATAGTGTACAAAAGCATCGATCTCCTCTTATGTTCTGACGCATCATATCCGATGATAAATGATAAAGTCGTTAATTCCGATTCAGTAAACAAATATTTTCAGCGACGGCCGGCGGACTGATTGGAATGGATAACTAGTAAATTTAAATTTGACTTATACTGTTTAAAGCACTTGAATATCATATAGCGTATTATTATTTTTAAAAAGACCGGAAGGAAATATTACTTATTGTTATAAAAGGAAATTGTACATTTAACTGTTTAATCATAACATAATTTTGAATTTAGGGCATTTGTGTGTGGGCAATGTAGCTAATGTGAAAGTTACACTGAACTATATTGTTACTTAACTGTTTTAAAAATCTGGTGTTTTAACAGAATATCCTTACATCAGAACCACTGGAAGTATTCAAGATTGCCTCGGACACAAATTTATCTTTGTAGGGTAACCCGTCAGGAGGACATTTTAAAAACAGCTTATGCGTTTTTAATTTATAGCCTATCGGATCTTCCAATTTAAATCGAACTTGAATTTTCAAAAATTCTCCACCACCTTTCGTGACATTGTGCCTTTGTAGATGAAGATCATTACTTTTCATGACTTCCTCCTTTCGTTATTGTATTAACTACAGTAGGGAGTAGATATCACACTTCAGAACTGTCAATATTGAGCTTGATGGCTCGATCAAGCAAGAATGCAACATATTATTAGTGCTGTATTTGTAGCGACCTCCTAGAACGTCTGGCGTATACCCACATTGAGTACCAGAATAACCTTTGTTCTGAGAGGAATTCTGTTGTTTCATCTAGGCTTTAACAGCTGTACCAAATTAGCAAACCATCCAGTGGTTAGCATCAAGTGAAATGGCTAAAACAATCGAATACCTAAAATTTGTATATATTTTTATATCCCTAATATTTGCATTTGAAACCAAAATAAAACACGGTACAATGTCAATACCTATATCTAAAAAAAAGCTAATATTTTTGTCAACTTTACAATGTAGTCGTAAGTGGAAAGTGAGATAATATTTATACAATGTATATATATTTTTAGTACCTCCACATAATCAAACTCGAATCTTTAATACCATATCACTATAAACGTGTCGCATGTTTGACCCAGAATATCGTAAAATCTATCATAAACTTGCTCACATAAATTTATAAAATCGAAATAACGTTTAAATTGAATCATGCTCCGTGTGTCCAATGTTGATTGTTTGGTCGAAGGTTCAGAAAGATATAACGTATAGGGAGATTGGCTAGTTGTCTAAGTAATAATTATGTAGCACGGCTTTGGCGTTGTGCCGGAGATGTAATAAGTTAAATCTCAAATGTTCTCGCTTCATTCTGAGTTATATGAATGCTTAAAACTTTGCAGACATATAGTTTCCTATATTTTCTTATTTTAGTAATTTGACTGGCCCGTTGGCGCAGAGGGTAGTGACCCCGCCTTCAGCTCCACGGAACGCCGATTCGATTCCTGCCGAAGGCCAACATTTTCTATAAACAATTTGTTGGTTCTTCGAGCCCGGGTGTATATTTGTATTTAATTATGTATTTGAAATTATGTATGAAGTATATTTACCAGTTGTCCGTCACCCATAACAGAAGTATTAAGTTACTTTCTTTGGGGAAGGACCACCGTGTGTGTAAATGTCCCATATATTTACTTATTAGTAATCAAGCTTGTAAAAAATTTTATAGAGTAAGTCTAAGTATAAGAAATATAACCATTTCGTCTGATTTTAAAAGCAATAGATCAAAAAGGGTGATATAAATAAATTATAGACATTAAACGTGTACAAAAATAGTGAATAGTGACGAATGACTTCTAATAACTACGTATTTAACGTTTCAATAGGTTTCAATTATACTGAGTTGTACAATGTATTGAGTTGATGTGCAAATTTTTACGATGTGCAAATTTTTACTTTACGTGAACAACTTCAAATCCAGATGGTACAGACCTCATTTTTATCATTAATCATATTTCAATTCAATCAATATAAGTATATGATTCATGATATTTTGAAGCTGTGTTAAATATAAATAATTTGAAGTAAAATTTCTCTGGGGGTGAATTTACTTAAAATAAAAAAACCGGCTCTACACCAGTCGCACTTTGTCCCAATCATATAAGCCTTTTGACCGATCTCACGGCGGAAATTAAGCCATCCGGTATATGAATGGACTGCACATGTGCGGGAGGGATGATCAACGTATGGATTTTCAATATGTCTTTATTAAAAACTTGGTAGTGGTATAAGGCATATACAGTATTACAAATACATTTTAATTATTACTACATCGAGGTTTGTAGCGTCGGATTAATCGTTTTAAAACATTTATCTACTACAAAATATGGATGTAAAATTGTGATTATAGTAGGAGGCTTTTGTTGTTGCGTACTTTCAGAGCAGTATCGTAGTGATGAAAATTTTTTAACAATGCCATGTAGAAACGGTTACAAAAATTGTTAAAAGATGTGTATGCTCAATGTTAGTGCGCATGTTATTTTTTTATCATCATTTTACTTCTCCAAAGATTAGAATTTCGTCTTTTGCTATTTATATACCAGATTATCCTAAATATAAAACTCTCGTGTCACAATGTTACAAGTAGTTATCATACTCCTCCAAAACTGATCGATTTTTACGAAAATTAATATGCATATTCAGTAGGTTTGAGAATAATTGTCTATTTTTCATACCCGTAAGAGACAAGGATTGTACCACCCCTTATATTTCATTTTTTTTATAAATTTCTTAGAAATAATTTATATGGCAAAACAACGTTTACCTGGTCAGCTGGTGCTGTAAAATTATCTTTAAGAAAATTTATACATAAAAGAAGTTTCAGGATGAGAACTGTGAGTTTAAAAATTCCTACTGATATATAATAGATGCATTAGTAGACTTAGCAATCCCAGCAGCTAATTTTTTTAATACTAGTCGGTGCCAGAGAATTAATCAGCTTGTTCAGCCGGCCAAGCGCCAAATGAACTACTATATTGCTTTTCCTTTCTCTACTACTGAATACTAAAGCAGCCTACTTTTTTTGATTTTGTAATTAATTTAATAAAGTTTCTTCTTTAACATTGAACTTGACTGAAACGTCATTATTTCTTCTAGTAGAAATTTTAACTGGAAATATATGTTTCCGACTTTAAGAATTGTTGTTTTAATATTTATTCTACTTTGACATCCAACTAGATAGGTACCTAACTGAATTGTTATAGTTATATTCGTTTCCCCCTTAACCTGTGTGTCTCAAATAGCACTTAAAAATAGGAATTTATTCATGTTCCGATTCTCACGTGTATTCCAAACGCTTTGCGGAGGTCTTACAGATTTGTATAAAGACTGGTCTACAAGTCATGAATATGGGGTGAAATAGTATGTATGAAGTGAATATAGTATATATAAAGAGAACCGGAATAGAATATAAGCGTTAATTAATATTAAATTCTATCCAAAAATTTTTGGCTAGAACCTATTACTGATTTAATTTGTATACCATAAGCATTAAGTTTAATATTTAAAAAAATATAAAGTGTTAACGTTATTTTCTTTTTATATCTTTTCCCAAATCTTATTTGGTAAATCAGCATTTAATTTCGGAATTCCTAAAAAAATCTCTAAGCCGCCAGAAAAGTCTGCCCATAATTCCCCAAGTTCCCAATTATTTTTGTCGAGGGCTGTAATTAAGCAATATAAAGTGATCGGCAGCCGTAATCCAACCACTTTTGTGATATTTAAACGAGTTTCATTACGCTTCGGTTATAAAAGCGGCGCTATTACGAGAAATGGACTGGAAACATCACGCTCGACTTCGAATGACCGTAATTGTCGACGCTGGGAATAAATACGTATGACTGCAGTGATGTTTCATTGTACAAGAATAGGATTCATACGTGTGACCCAGTGTCTCAAATAGGTAGTTTCATCATTATTGATGGTTTACGAAAGTGATAATAAAATAAAAAATAAAAATTTATTATTAATTTTGTATTATGGATCTCCGCAAAGTAACGCCTAATTCTATAAATTATTGATGGTTTACTTATGTAGTAATACAAAGAAACGTAATATACTTGCTGGTTGAGAGAACTATCTTATTACAAAAGTTATGATAGATTTTTTGCTATAATCCGTTTGTTAAGAAAACCTATCTAACGCTAAGTGTTGGAAGAAAAAATCTTCTTGAACCTTATACATGCAGGATTAGTTATCGCACGTATCATAAAACACCGTCACCAACAACACACTACACAAGCACTTTACACATTCACTAAGACGGAACCTTCATAGGGATCCACTACAAAAATGCAAAGCAATTAAAAAGCAAAAACCTAATCTACATAAAATAGCTTTGCAATATTATTTTTGTGCATCAAAATATACTGCGTTATAGATACATTGCGATGTACATAGCAAACAAAGTACAAACCGACATAAGCTATTGACTCGAAACGCTGCGGCTTACATTTATTTTCGTTCGTCATTTTTCAACTAATGTTGTGTACATTAGTTGAAATCTTAATAAATTATACCTTAAAAACCTTATAAAACCTTAAATAATTATACACGAAAACCTTTTTTTTATCGATCTATTTTTTTCTAATTAATTTTATTCTATTGGAGAAATCTGTTTACGCTGTGAGTTTGAAACGGAGAGTAAAATGCGGCGGGTGGGGACTTTGTTTTATAATATGTAGTGATGAATGTGTAAGTTTGTATGTTTTTTTCAATCAGATTGAAAGCTTTCAATGGACTTGGGTGGAATTTCTAATAAACTAAAATTAAAATATATTTAAAACCCTCTTTCTCTTAGCAATAAGGTTTACGCAGACGAAGTCGCAGGCAAGTTAGTAATAACTATAAATAGTTCAAGACACAGGATATTATTATTCCAATATCTGATACGGTGTGGTTGTTTTTTTTATCGCAAATCATAACTTATGAAAGTCAAGAGTGCTTCACAATTCGAAAAATTGAAGTTGCTTTAACAGCGTTGTTTGTGTTCTGAATAACAATTGCTTACTGCAATTCGTAAGAAATTTTTTTATATACTTTTCAGAACTGTTTCATTTAATAATTACGAATGAAAGGATTGCCAATAAATAAAACAAAACAAAATGTTGTGTCGACTGTACATCACTAAGTGCTTGCAGATGTTACTAAGATTCCCCAAAGTCTTTGCGGTTTGCGGTTAAGATATGAACTGCTTATAAATCGTTCTTTGTACAAAATGAGAAGAGCTAATAGTATGATATGTCCCACATTCAGCACGATATAGCATTTCTTGTTTCAGTGGATTAAAACTAATTAATTTTGTTATTTGGACGTTTTCTTCCTTATTATTTGGACGATTGTAATGTAACGCTTTATTTAGGTTACATTAAGGTCTACAATGATTTCTGTTGTAAAAATGACTTTGATGACTCACATAATGATGTATATCGTGTATGAATAATATATAAATATTTAATAGACATATATAACCATCTGAAGACCAAGGTCTTCGAACAGTGCGTGTTGCCAGTGATGACCTACGGATCTGAGACGTGGTCGCTGACTATGGGCCTCATAAGAAGGCTCAGAGTCACTCAGCGAGTGATGGAGCAGGCTATGCTCGGAGTGTCTCTACGTGATCAAATCAGAAATGAGGAGATCCGTAGAAGAACCAGAGTCACCGATATAGCTGAAGTGGCGATGGGCGGGGCACATAGTGCGGAGAACCGATGGGCGTTGGGGTCTCAAGGTGTTGGAATGGCGATCCCGCACCGGTAAACGCAGTGTTGGCAGACCCCCTACGCGATGGACGGATGACCTCAGAAAGGTTTCGGGGAGCCGCTGGATACAAGCGGCACAAGATCGTGTGTTTTGGAAAGCCCATGAAGAGACTTACATATGTCCAGCAGTGGACGCCTATCGGTTGAGAAAAATGAAGAAGATATAACCATCGGTTTTTAATATTTCAATCATTTTTTTCTCATGTGCTTTATATTACGAAAGTTTTAATTCTCACATCGCATTCACATTACTCGTTAGTGCCTTTTCCTTATTATTTCCTCTAAGACTGTAATCTGGCCTCTTAGCTATTCGAGACGACTTGTTCTTTTTCTTATTTGTAATTGAAAAATATCGCTGTAATATCCGCCGGACCGGAACTCTACCTCTCGAAATCTCTTACAACGCCCTAAGTTTTCATTACTTTGGGAAATGTTTTTTTACATATAGGGCAGAATAATTATTCATTTTAGTACCCTCTTAGAGAGCCACTTAAAAAGGTCGCGGAAAGTATGACAGAGGGGAGTAGTTAGAAATATTTATGAAATTCAAATAAAAGATTTTCTTGTAAATATAAAGTTTATACTGGTAAAGTATTTTTGTATTTCCTCATTTTATGTGATGGGAAATGTTTCTTATTGAGAACTTTGGTTTCGGCAAATTTTAAGCCTTAATTTTTTTGTATTTAAGTTTTGTATAGCGGCGAGTATAACTTTTTCGAGCGGTCGCTCGATTATGTCAGTTTGCTTTCTATATTGAGACTCTTTCTATGGACCATATAACAATTAATACTAGCTAGAAACTCATCTATTACCATCATTGTCTACCAAGCGTAGTAATTATTTACAACCTTTACGGAAGATGAAAGCCTCCTTCTATCCAAAAAAGGAAGAAGAATTCATCACAAGCAATGAACTGACGACTATCAGTTAAATAAGATCTTAGGTGTTTTGTATTATATACTTGAATGTTACTTGTTATTCTATCACTAAAAATAAAACGTGTGTTCTTAGTTTCTATGTCATACGCATGTCGCGTTAGTCCCGCGAACTTGATAGATGAGAGTTACTTAATGTTACATCGCTAATGCAAATGTAAACATTGCATTGGTTACTTAACACAACTAATAAGTATTCTTATATGCCATGATATACATAAACTAAAATATGAAGCGTTCAGACGTAAAAAATATATACCAAGAAAAGATATACGTACTACTAACTTATACTAACTAATAACTTATGGAATAGGCCGAACAAGTCATATAAATAATAATTTGGAGTTACATTGCCAGAAAAATTCTACCATCAATTTGAAACGCTGTCCTGAACTAAAAAGAACTGGCAAGAAAATTAGTGGCTGCTCTTTGGAGGAATAATTATTATTTGACATTAGATTCTAATAACACAAAGTACAAAATATATTCTATGCTGTTCCAAAAAATAAATAAAAAACCAGTGGGCTTATTGTTATTAAAATAGGGAACTCCTGTCCTGTTCTGCTACTCGTGTAAGGAAGGGCTTCCTTACACGAGTAGCAGAAGAATTAATATAGAATTTGGTAGTGAAAAATGAAACTAACAGTAAACTACAGAATTAACTTTGTAGGCTTCACAGAAAGTAAACTCCATGCAAGATCATTTGACTTGTAAAATAAGTCTTCATTACACAAAACAAAATAAATCCACTCAAAAGTAATACGCTCGCCAAGTTTTATTGTCTTCACAACTCGGAAAGTAAATTATCCGAACAAATTCGCTCAGCGCTAAATCTGCAGCTTATCAGAGGGCTCGACTGAGATCCTTAAATTGAGAAAGTGCTATCTCGATGAGCGTCGGCGGCCTCGAGACTTCGCCACCTTAGATACTTTGTAAGCCTGCTCCAATTAAAATGGCTTATTTACGTATTGTTTATGTATTGGAAAATAGACAGTTGCAATTATGGGATTAAAGTTACACAACGAAATCGCAACACTTATGTGATGTGGACTAATATGTCACCCTTTAATTTTTTAATCGTTAAAGTGCGTATTTTGAGCATCTTAAACAAATTCCTCCAAATCAAGGAGGCCTAACGCCTTTTCAACCCAAAATCCTAAATATAAATAGTAGTTGTAGTATTTTAAACTAATATAAATACATCTCTTTATACAAAAAGAAACGCTCCAATCCCTACTTGCAAAACAAAGCGTCGGGGCGTGATACGTTCACGATACACAAGCCAAATTCAAGGCTTTATTTAGTTTAAGGCGCCATTACACGGGCCATATAAACTGTCAAAGTTCGAGAGCAACCCGGGGCGTCGCGGTGCCGTCGCTCGGCATTGTTTACTTTGTTCTCGTTTATCTTTTATTGAATGATAATCATTTGGATTTACTTCTTTAAACAATCTGATTGTAAATATTGTGATTGCAAAGATGATTTAACATAATTTTTTTTTGTGTTGTGTTCACCGAGTTAAAACGCCATTTATCAAAAAAAAATAGTGCTGCAGTTTTTTAAGAAATAAATTAAATCGTCTATATATATATATATATATATATATATATATATATATGTAAAATATATCTAATGAAAAATTAACGTTGAATGAATGTGTTCAATATTTTATTAGATAGTTTTTCTTCAACCATTAATGCAACTAAATAATTTTGTTTGTCCTTTTGCGTGCATAAAATGTTTTGTAGCAATATCTAAGTTCATCAGCGTGTTTATGGTTTTTTTTTTATTGTTATCTCTCGGACTAATTATTTTATTCATAAGATAAGAATAAAATAAGCGAATATTCTTTTTAATTTTGTAGTAACTTACACAACATAATTATGAACACTATAGTAGTCTGTACGCAAACATATCTGATACCTTTATAAGTTACCAGTATAACGGTGAAGAACAAAATCATTCCTGTTTCAAATAAACGTGCTGAAATGTGTCGGATGCTAAATAAGATGTCACTTTCTAAAAAATGGAACAACAGAAAAGGTACCGTAAGTTATTGCGGTCATATAAACTTGTGGTACAATTATAGCGCGGTATTGCTTTTGTTTGCCTTTTGTGAAGCAATTCTCAATATTTTTCAGTCTTTGCAAGTGAACAGAATATAATACTTTAAGTATACACAATAATAATTACAACAAAACTGGGGTAATGGTTTCTTTCATGTGGTGGTGTATACAAGGATAAATAAAATATAATATTTTGTGCAATTCTGATATACCGAAACCATTCTTGGTACTATTTTATCCATAACTAGCTGTCCGGTCACGCGTTGCTGTGGCTCAGTCTGGTTTCGAATACCCCTCGTAACAAAACGCAATATTTAGCAATATTTGCAATATTTATATGGCCACTACAATTTACAGGATCATCCGCTGGGTCATTGATTGATTGTCTGAAACTTTATTTAAAATCGTTCCTGCCGTTTCGTAGTCTTTAAAGGAAATACAGACGAGCTTTCAGTTAAATATATTAAGATAATATATGCAAAAATATGATTATTTGTATATATACACTACTCTATACATATACAATATATATAAAAGTCTATAACCCAGCAACCAGCGCTGTTGTAGCTTGCTCTTATTTGTGCTGAGTAATATAATGTTTTTATAAGTAATTTTTTTATTTGAAAAATTTTGAGCAATTTAAATTCTTTTTTATGAGGAATAAAAAGTCTTTTTCTGTTTTACTTCTACGAAATTTCTTCTCTCGAAAGCACCAATGTAATTTTTGTTATGCAAATAGAAGAAAGGCTGGAGAGCAATTAATAATTATATTATAAAGGCAATAGTTCAATAGTTTTAATTAAGATGAATATAAAATTATTTTTTAATTAAATAAAGGTTCAAATATAGTAAAACATTTCTCATGTTGAATATGTGATGCAGGCCTGTAATCTTAAAGCTAAATTTATTTCCCGTATTTTATTAGGTTAGAACAAGTGTAAACAGTTTCTTTTACCTTGATTTTCTTTCATTGTTTACTTGTTCCTTCAAATCCGTAATCGAGTTTACAGCTTGTCCCGTGTATTCGGTTCGTTTTCCAGTTTATACAATATAAAAATAAAACAGAGGTAGAAAAGAATTCTATTACCAAGTTTGAAACATTGACGATGCTTCATTATATTTTTTCCTAAATTGTATACTATATTTATTTAACAAGGATCTAAGGGTTAAGGTGACCAAATATTTGATAAACTACCAGTTTTTCTATAATTACAGTTATTTAGGAAACATGTGCATCAAGGTTCTGATTGCTAAACGTACTTGGAATAAGAATCACTGACTCTATAATAAGGAAGACTCTCTTTTTAAATATTCAGATCCATTTCTAAGGACAAACGTGGCATATATAATAACGGTTTCTATTTATCACTGAAAGTAGGTTTAAATATAATTTGGAATTTAAGTATAAATTTATGTTTTAATTTTATTTAATAAAGAAATAAATAAAATAAATAAATATATGGGACACTTACACCTACGTTGTTCCATCCCCAAAGTGAGTAGCTTAATATTTGTGTTATGGGTGACGGACAACTGGTGGATATACTACATATATATTTTTAAATACATACTTAAATACAAATATACACCCAGGCTCGAAGAACCAACAATTTTTTTATAGAAAATGTTGGCCGTCGGTGGGAATCGAGCCCGAGACCTGCGGAGCTGAAGGCAGGATCGCTACCCACTGCACCAAAGGGCCAGTCAAATTTAATGAAAGAGTTTTATTTAAGAATAGGGTGTGTGTATTTCTTCATTATTGAATATACGTAATTTACGTAAATCCCAATAAAAAAGGGTTATTATGAAGACAATACAGCGGAGTGATAAAAATGTACTTATTATTATATTTTTTTAATTATCCTTTGATTTAGCTATTCAATGATACTTATTGTTAGTACACTATGCTCAACTTTCATATTCAGCGGGTTATATTGATTATTTCGTCCAACAAAACTATGGTATAGAGAAATTTTCTCTATTACATAACAAAGTTAAGTGTGCCCTGTCTGTCTTACAGGATCTCCTAATTACACGTCACACACATGCGGTGATTGATTATAACGCTAATATGTACGAACAATATACGTGACATTTTGTCTAAGGAGCATCTTGGTAAGTGAAAATTACTTAGAAAGTAACTTACAATCTTAAAAACTCGTTAAGTTAGATTATATATAGTATGTAATTGTTTACATTTAATAAAAATACTTAAGTATATATCAAAATTTGTAGAACTATTTTTTTTTAAGTCTTAAAGTTTATTATTAAATGAATAAAAAGTCTAATCGATTTATGAAAGAAGTACCATTTTTCCGTCATTTTTTTACTAAAAAACTCCTTTTTTGAGGCGATTACAAGATAAATTAAAAGGTTTTGCTTTGAGACTTTGAAATAGATCTTTTACAATATTCTCCGCTTCACGTTTAAATCAATTTAGTGAGGTTGTTCTATGCAAAATTTTAATAATATCGTATGATGTGAACTACTTTGCAACTTTAATGTTATTTATGCAAACTTACCCCAAGGAAAACAACATATCTTTAAGTTACCTACCCTCCTACACATTTGCGAATATTATTCATTGCTTCAGTCCTGTTCGTCATATGAGAAGTAATATGTTACAAGGGTGTTATGTTAACACCTCTTACGATGAAAAATGCCGCACCTTCGAGGAATACTTAACGAGGTATGGTATGGTATATATTTGAAAGCTTTGCTTGTATACAATATAAGTGTATTATTGTTATAAATAGGAATGAATAAGATGCAACAAAAGCAAGCTTGCTCTTCGGTTTCACCTTAAATTAAGATTACGTAAAAAGTAAGATAGTTTTTTTAGTATAGACGTTGCGTCTGAGTGGAACAAATACTCATAAACTTTCATCTCTATAATATTAGTATCCTACTAGGTGAAGTTCGACTACTCTATCCATTATAGTAGTAACCAAGAGTAGCCGCTGCAGGAGCGCCATCAAATTCAGTAATGTAGCTCACGGGTTCAATTCCCGGTATGAATGCTATTTATATTTTCGTAATTAGCTGCTCTGGCCATGTGGCCGTAGCGAGTAACTACCCTGCAGGCTAAATAGTACCACTATATAACTTAAACGGTGTAAGATAGGAACTGAAAAAGAGAATTTCGCTTACGAGTTTTTTTCGGGTAACCATAACCATACAATTATGCTTTTAATGTCACTCACAATATTACTTAATAAACTCCACATTATACAAATTAACTTCTTCAATAGTAAATTGTCATTGATAAGGAATAAATCTTGAATAAAATTAATATCAAATGCTCAGATTAAAAAAATACGATTTTTGCTAAAGAACGAAGAAGGGTCTAATTGATTCTCTATTATCATCATTACGCTTGAATTTGGATTACAGGATTATCCGGTGCACAGTTGAGGTAAGCGGTGTTTCATTAATTTCTCGTTGCCTGAGGGACTAAAACGGGAGTTAATCGGATTTTCTGTTGAAGTTGAGGCACTTTCAAGTAGGGTAGGGTGCGAATACATTCTCAGCACGGTTTACGAATCACCTTAGTAGGGCTTGCATTAAGCATTGTATGTCTTTAGGACATCGATGTGAATTTCGTTAAGATCTTTGATTTATAATTAACACTCCTAAATTACTATTTTAATTTTAAAAAGTCGCCTATATTTATTTATTAAAATTTTTGTTAAATTAAATTTTAAACAAACATTAAGTAAGTAGTAGTATGAATTGATATCAATTACCAACATAGATCTTGAGAAGTTTTTATTAATAGTTTTGTGTAATTTAATAAATACCTACTAAATATTTGAAAGTCATAATATCGAAATCTGTAAAGTACTGTAGTGGGTTGAGATGTGTGATTATTACTTTGTATTTTTACATAAAGACACAAACATATCAGACATACATCAATATCCATAAACAGTCTCAAACGCACCACGTCAGTAACACCAGAGCCGCCGGCGAGAGTGGGACGTGTAGTGAGTGACATTCTATTAGTGTATGAGCCTGTGCTAAACTCATACAATACAAGTAAACTCAGTCACGTTAGGTAGCAATAAAAAGTAAATATTAAATCTTCACCACTTAAAATATTATTGTAAAGTAGAGAGGAATTTTCCATAACATACAACAACAAAAAAACCTTCTATGACAACTGGGGTTAAGGTTATTTCCATTCGGGTTAAATAAACAATCTGCAACATTTTTACAGCAAGCTCCTACTACCATAACATACAACAGATACATTATTTTACACTACAAAAAACAATTCGTCAAATTTTGATTCTACTCCTGGCATCAGTCTGCGGTACTGTAAAGTTAAATACGTGACACAAAAGTAATAATAAAATTATTTTGCTATAATCCGCGATACAGTAAATAGAAAATATATATCCAGTTACATGCAGGATTCGTAAAAACATGCACAAACCTCCACGACAAAATCGCAAAGCTTTGCGATAGAGTCTATCTCCTGATGATGCTTCGGTTGCGGGGCGAAACGATTGTTGAGTTTGTGATAGTGACCGTGTGTATTGCTTGTGTATTGTGGTGGCAGTGGTGGAGATTTGTGTATGTGTTTTTACGAATCCTGCATGTAACGGATATGAAAAAACGGATAGTCCGCTAAACATTTAGCACTATATATTTTTGCTATTTACTGTTTCGCGGATTATAGCAAAATAATTTTATTATTACTTTTGTTAGCCGTGTGGTATCCGGCAGAATAGAATAGACCACCATCCTTTCTTACCGAGGTGTCGTAAGAGGCGACTAAGGTAAGTGCCGTGTGGTATCCGGCTGCATAGAATACACCACCCTCATTTCTTACCGAGGTATCGTAAAAGGCGACTAAGGTAAGTTGACGTCAGGCAGGCGGCCGGTCGTAAAATATCAAATCATGTGAAAACATGTTTATAACATGTTATGCCGACCCCGCTTAGAGTGGGATAAGGGCAAGAGAATGATGAATTTTATTTTTACTTTTGTATTATGGATCTCCGCAAAGTAACGCCTAATTCTATAAATTATTTAAATACGTGACAGTGGATACTAAAAACTGAACGTGTTTAACATTTTGTTATAAATTACCATTTTGTTATTATAAAGCCTTCTTCTCTAAACAAAAGATATTATTCGTATCAATCGTAAAATATCAATATTTTTACACAAATAATTGTTTTGGAAAGTCGTGCAAAATCTGTAAATGCATTGGCACCCTATATTTGACTTGAGTATGTGATGCGGCGCGCAATCGCGATAAGTTCGTGCATCTTCAATTTACCACGTGCGGAGACGTACGATCAATGTACGCGCGATAAATAGCACTGAAGTCACACATTTTTCAATCAGACTTCACGTTTTAATCAAGTACCGTGCACTTACACTCAGCTTGAATCGAATAAATATTTAATGGCCGTAAAGAAGTTACTTTGTGAAGGTGAACAGAAAATTTTATTAAAGTAATTTAACTGCAGGTCAACGACAAATGAATATCAGGCAATAAGAACAAGTTTTTTAAACATTTTAATAAGTCATCCTATTTATTACCTGCTACATCATAAAAAAATAAAATAAAATATTATTACTTTTGTGTTATGGATCACCGCAAAGTATCGCCTAATTCTATAAATTATTTTAAAAAAAAATTAAGTTACCGATATTTTTTTGTAAATTAGAATTATGAGGATCCCAAAAATGCATAGTGTTATCTCTTGCCTATTTCCGGCTATCAGTATGCGGCGAGTCAATGCCAGTAATTTTATTTAATATCTATACTCATATTATAAATATGAAAGTCTATTTGTAAGTCTGTTCCGCTTTCACGGCTAATCAGCTGGGTTTATATTCATGAAAATGCCTGTTATCTTTTGGAAACAAGAATGACATACATTATTTCATTAGTAATTATATTTATTATATTGTATTAATAATTAATATATTGAACGTTAAGCTTGCGCGAACGAAGTCGCGTGTACTACCACTAGTCTGTCATAATTGTGATGTAATAATAGAATATAAAACCACTATACAAATACCAACAAACCTTTAGGTCCCAAAATGTTATTAATTTAATAGCAATATAAACGCATATTAAGTGCACTTTTAGTGGACATCAATGACCTCAGATATGTAGCAATGAAATTAATTATAGGCGGCTAAGGTCAAACCGCAGGCGACGGACAGCGGCGGCGGTTTGGCATATTATGGTCGCACCGCATCACTTAACCTTTCTGCTACTGATGTTCCATATAACAGGGTAATATAGAGATATTATTTTTGTACATTGTTCAAAAATAATATCATAATTTTTAACACAGTTATGTAATATTATGTAGGTATGTCATGTTTAGTACGAGATCAGATACTCTTATGCCATTTTCAGGAAGGCCTATGTTGTCGGCATCTGTAGCAATACAATATTCATGATATGATATCCGTAAGCTGTCCGTGTTGAAAGACAGGCAACCAACAGCTAACCCGTATTTAGACCCATTCCCTAAATTGAATAAAAGCCTTTTGAATTCTTTGCTTTCAATCTATTCTTTGGAAATAAATATCAAAATGTTTCTCGTTGTTCGTAAAAAGGCTCAATAAAATTGTAGTCCAATGTAAATCACATTGTTAATTTTCTTGAATATTTACGATCTTTTGGTTCAGTTATTATTTGAAATAGATATTTCAAAGACCTCTTGCTAGGTGACTTTTTTGTAGTAGTTTTATAGATCTACAATTCTCTAGTATATTACTTTAGCGTATCTCTGCTGGTTTACGCGGCGCACGCGACTCAAGCTCCCAGCAAGTAAATTTTTCAACAACTGCGCGATCTCTTCAATACAATTTACATAATACCGATATGTATTATTTACCTGAACCATCCGGAAGTATTGCATAATCTTTTGGTAAAAACCATACAAAGATCCGTTCAGCAGATTTTGAGAAAATTGATTACATACAGACAGAGACAGCTTTTTGGGACTTTGTTTTATAATAAGTATAGATTACTACGAATAAAGTGGACTTGCCATGAAAGATCTGTTACTATGATAAGAAAGGTTTCCTTTTTCAATTACAAAAGGTTTCACTAGCACGCATACAAATTACAATACAATACAAACAAACGTCCTTACTCCCGCCATATAATTAAAATCATGATTAGTTCTGCCTGATTCTATACGAACTTAATCAATTTTAAATCGTTTATAATTGAAAATGGAGTTAGAATATACTGACATAACAAGTTTTCGATTTTCTTAGCATTATTTCGATCAAGAAAGTTTACAGCTAATCTTTGTTTCGATTTTTTTCCTTACTTAATTTATCGATGTTTAAACGTCAAAGGTAAGTTGTCTCTCCAAAAGCAGACTATATAAAGCGATCGACGAACTAGCAATTAAGTGATGTATATTCAAATGTTTAGTTGTACTAGCTTTTCAGTTTCAGTGTTTCAGTTCGTACTTCACGTGTGACATTTGTGTTGTGAGATAAATACGGCTTTAGTTAGAATTTATATATTGCTTGGATTTGCTTGGATTGATATGTCTGATGTAGAAATTATTAGAGGAAACTCATGCAAGTCTTTTCTTAAAAGAGTCGTTGGTGGGTTTCTCATCTAATATACTAGACTAGTGACTACTAAAGTCCTTTTAAGTCCAATTATATCAAAGAAATTTTCACTTTTTGATCTGGAAGTTTTGATTGTAACTTATTATTTATCAGTATAGCAGCAATACCAACAATATCAAAATGTAGAAATAGAAAAATTTTGCTTAAAAAATATCTGCTATTGTTATACTAACCATAGCTGTAAAAATATTTTGTGTCGTTCCTAAATCATGTATAAGGTAAGTTATACAGAGTCAAATAAAATAAGCATTTTATTATCTAAAAAGGGTTTTAATGTAGTATTTAATATAAACACGAGCTACTAATAATATATGCTTTTGTAGAAATAGCATGTATATGCACATCCATACATTTTGTATGTACGTACATCTAAGTGTAGTTCCGAAAGCGCCAGCCCACAATTTTGAAAGTTAGCCAAGTTGTATCGACAGGGAGTGTTTGCGGTCACCAGCTATCCGCTTTGCTTCTAGCTTTGCTCGATAACGCGGTTATGCTTATAGCTGCCATTTACTGTTAAATAATAGAGGGTTTAATTTTGTACATAAAGCAACCATGACACGGTTTGATGTATATTTTTTTCAAAGAGTTAAAGGCCCTTTATCAATGAAAGACCTTTTTGCCATTATTTCTCCTGTTTTTGCTTTGCCAGTATATCTTGTACTACTTGAATGTAGGAGTTACCCGTAGGCTTACCATTAACTTTTAGATAACGATTCAATTTAAAGTCAGTACTTAAACCGAACCGCTTTCTTTTCGTACCAAGAAGTGTACGTGTAAAAGGACAACGTTATATGAACTATAGACAACTCTGTCTCTTTTACTCACATGTTTTTAGGACGCATTCCGAACTCTCATTCGGCAACGACTTAAAGTATGCGTCTTTAAGACGTCATGATATGAGAAAGCAAAACAATTTAGTTTACGTCTTCAATTGAGTCGCAAGTTCATGGTAGGCCTGCTGCAACCATAGCGAGGTCATCAATCCACATAGCGTTAAATTTACTAACACCCCAATGATCCTGGCGTTCAAAAACTCTTAGCTTTATCTATATTCACCTTACTCTTAAAAGTCTCTTATTATCCCACTACTGGGCAATCCGTTTGTGATTGGAGAGAAGGATTGGAGCTAAGACCCACAACGATGTTCGAATGCGTATTGGTAGGTTACACATATCCTAGGAATTCTCCAGAGTTAGGTATGCAAGTTTTTTAACGATGTTTTCCTTCACCAAAATGTTTTAACAGAAAGACATATTGTCGCCTGCCCGAAGTTTAAACCTGTGACCCCCTCGAAAGTGTTAGATGGGCTATCACAGCCTATACCTAACACTTACTAGGCAAGAAAGAGTACTTAAATTAACATCGCTAGCGGAACCTAATAAAAGAGAGAAGAGGAAATGTTTCTACCTGCACAAAATTTACTTGTTGGCGTCTACGTTCAAGTAAGCAGTCTGCATCGGAACAGCGCAAGGTAATTGAACTAATAAATCTAGTCGTGTAACTGCTCTCGACTCGCTCAGTATCAATGCGAAATTATTAAACCTTTGCTCAGATATCCTTTTGATTCACCTTGAATTTATTTCTACCATATTGAAGTGGAAAAAGTGTTTTCGCTGTCACCTGTAAAATTTGAAAAACCTTTCGAGCATAATTGTTCGATTATCTTCAAAAATAGGCAAAATTTAGAGTTGTATTTAGTGAATATCAATATATAGTGAGCTAGCAGCTAACTAAATTTAGGCTTTACTTTTAATTTTCCCTTTTGTTTGAACAGCAATTTAGATTAAATGATAATTATATTTGAAAACAATCTTAGATTTTGCCGGCACTATCAATAATTTCAACTAAAGTTTAGTATGTATAATAAAGTGTTTATGAAAGTTAACCAAAAATATATATTAAAATCCTTAGAAACGGTCATAATATAAAATAACATTATTATTATAAATAGCGTTTTAAAAGCGTGAGTAAAAAGCTGTACTACTATTAAGAATGAATTATATTTTCTTTATTTCTATGCAAAAAATATAAGCGATTACAAAGAAATTTTGCGTAACTGTTTTGAAATACTGTTTTATCGTGTTTCGAAAGCGCTATAAGGTTTAATCGTTATATATTTTTTTTTATTGGATAAGTATAAAGTGGCAGATCACGAATCAAAGGAGAGAGGAACCGAAATCCCGGTGCTAAGTGAAAACGATATTTTAAACAGTGAAAACAAAAATGCAGTAGGAAGTGGCTTCGGATATAAAAATGTTAAAAGTGTAAGATATCTTATGATTTATTGAACTATGAGATTTAAAATACTGATGTGTATTCCTTTAAAAACTTCGCCAAGTATTTAATGGGTTTTTAATACGATTTCAGATGTATCAGTATATAACATCCGTTATAATTATAATGTTTGTGTGGGATTTAGAAACGTATTTAAAGGTATGACTGTTAAGATATAAATAAATATATTATCATACATTTAACCTAAAACATTTTTTGTAGCAGTACACGAGAATACAGGTTGTGCCAGAAGTGGAAATTGCTTAAAGACAAAGTTTTAATGAATTTCAATGAATTCATATATTCGTCAATACGAATAAATGAAAAATTTGAAAACTATGAGAGGTATCATTTTAGTTTTCTGAGATTTTCATCAAATTTGGTGTTTGCAATGAACAGGAATCAGGGGCGGTTGTCAGAATATCTGTAGAGCAAATAAGATGTCAGTTAGAATATAATAGTCGCATAAATTATTAACGTTTGACCACCGACCAATTTGTATTATACCTTCGAACTATGTAAATTATGTTTGTTCTACAAATCAATTTTGCCCTAAATCTATTGTACTTACGAACAGATCGGCGGGCGATTAATAAAATACACAATTTGATTCTGTCTATGACTACACTAAATATAAAATGGCAAGTCTAATAGAAATTTGATTTAATTTAATATTAGGTAGTTTGTATTTTTTGATTAACTACGTAAGAGCTGCAATTAAATTTTTACTTGTACTTTATTTAATTTTAAATAGAAATAAGTCTAAATATACAATTATTATATTAAAGAAATTAAAATTATAACACTTAATATTTTGTCATTGTTTTTCGCTTTGTAGCTCACTGTAATTTCGTTCAGGAAATTAGAAAAAGTTACTCTTGCTCGAGAAAAATATAAAAAATGTTGCGCTTAAATATGAAATAGGTGCTGTTAATATATTTGTATTATGACAGAAGCGCACGACTAAAAATTTTAAAAAAGTACACGAACGTTTTTTATTAACTCTTGTATTTTTATTAATTAATAATTGTTTATTTTTAGTATTTTTTACTGATAAATTAAGTTTTAATCTGTCAGAATAGACCAAAATTTTGAGTTATGTCTGACTGTTGTAATTTTAACAGTGTATTAAACAACGTTATATTGATTTAATATCTCAACTCGTGTGTGACTCCTGTGTAAAATAAACTTTATACCTACCTCGATTTAACTATAGTTAAAGACGGAGAGCGTTCTCTCCGTCGTAAATTTTAGAACCAATGCAAAAAATGTACGTTACAAATTTCTAGACCCGTTATGCTGTATACATGTATTTATATCTTAATTCGTACCCCTGTACTGAAAATGTAAGTCAGTATTTCGCTTACTTTGTTTATTTTTGTAATTTTCTCACAAAAAAATCTCTCGACAGACTTCGTTAAATGGCATACTGCAAAATATACTCTTGGGTACGACTTTGTCTGATCTAAGTAGATACCGTCGAAAACGTATTTCAGTAACAGTTACGGTTTTTAATGTAACTCGGGAGACTAATAGTACCAGATATATTTTATATACCTCATAATTATTTTTTTACAGTTTAAAGGTAAATTTTCGCAATCTAAATCGATAGATTGTTTATTGAGACTAATAAGTTTATAGTTTTAGTTTCCGTATCAATTCGAATAATATTTATTCGTTGAATCCTTATGATTATTCTATTATTCATGGTTGATTTAATGAACATAGCATAAGATATTCATAAAAAGAAATGTGTAGCATAGACTTATCTTTTCTTATCTGAATATTCTTTTCATTATTTGAGTTATGTGGATATTAAACGCGGTTACTGTTTTCAAAACTTTTTTTGAAGATTAATGGATGATGTTACTTTATTTATTTATTCGGAATTTCAACAGTATTACACGATAAATCATCCATATATCCCATAAAGTTGAAATTAAATACACAGAACCAATTATAGGAGAACACATTCTTAGTTACAATGTTAGAATTATAAACCTAAAAACAAACACTAGAGAATAATGAAAACGAAAAACTTAATGTAATCAAAATTTAAATATACTATAAAATCGACCCTTTTAAAGTTTTGTAGATCATATTTTTAATTCTGAGCGTATTTTCTTCGAATTACGTAGTTTTATTCACAGATCCGTAACTAAACTTTCTTCTGTTCGTTCAACGGCTCGGGACGAAAGACACTACCGGGCTCCATTTTTATTCGCTCTAAATGTCATCTATCAGGTGCATACGGATTTCACTACGATCACTGTTTTGGCATTGTTTTGTAGTCCCTAATCTTAATCGATACGATGATGTAAATTTTTCATCTGCATATATAGTGCGTTCTATTAAGATTGCAAAACTAAATATTTATTAGAATAAGAAATTTAAATAGACCTCAAAACAAAACATACGAAACAAAACTTACGCCATGTAAAAGAGGTTGAGACTTGCAATAATACTTAAGTTAAAATTTATCTATTTAGCTAGAGATATTTATTTGAGGACATAAATTTGATAAATTGAAGTAAAAATAACTTTGAAATTGAATCGAGCTCGGAGCGTAGAACTTTTAACCGCGTGGTGGATGAATCACAAAGATGTATGTAGTGGTGTCGGGAGAAGATAACTTATGTAGGTACTAATCATCTAGTTCTGGCAGCTTGCCGGCGATGTCATAAGTTAAATCTCAGTGGGTGCAGCCCCAAAGCGGGAAATAACACAGATGCACTACCCTTTCAACAAATAGTTTTATGAAAAGTAAAAATAAATAATTATCGATCATCCGTATCTACTATAAACCAGAAACAGTAAATCGAACTTATCCTTTAAAATTGATTATCAAAATAAACAAAAAGTTTTAATGCTCTATATTACGGCATTTCAAAAAATAATTGATTACTGCGGATATAAGCACCTATGTGTGTTGGTATTAATAAAAGTTAAAGCTTATGTTCTTGGTTTAATTCCGTAAATACGTTGACATAATTATATAAATGGGCTTTTATTTAAGAAAAAATTTATTACCAAATGTTAATATTACTTAATACTATTTAATAAAAAAAGTTGGTTTATTTGAACCCAGTTTTTATCCGCGGTTCATCCGCGGGGATAAAAACTTATTAAACCTCATTAAAGCTTATTAAACCTACTATAAGTGTTGTACATGAAAATGAGTAAGCCTATTAAATCTGTCATTTATTAATTCTATTAAAACATCACTATGAGAATGTAGAGCTGTCTTCTTATATATCTTTCATCTAGGACAATGTATGTTATATAAATTCACGTTCTTTATTATAAATTTTCTCCTTATTATTTAATTGTTCACTTTAATGGCACTTTTAATTTAAACATCACAATATCAATATTTTGCTATTTTTATACTAGCTATGTCAGAAGGCTTCGCCCGCGTGGAAATCAGTGTGTCACAATTTTTTTCTGGAATTCCAATTTTAAACATTATTATTATTAGTAGTTATTTTGAGTTAACCATAAGAGATAGAGACATGCTATTCCGGACTTTTTTGTAGTATTTTTATAGATTCTTCGATTCAATTCTTTAGTACATTACTTTAGCGTATATCTACTGGTTTACGCAGCGTACGTGACTAAAGCTCCAAACAAGCAAGTTTTTTAACATCTACGTGATCTCTTCAACACAATTTACATAATACCGATATGTACTATTTACCTAAACCATCCGGAAGTGTTTCACTATCTTTTGGTGAAAACTGTACAATAATCCGTTCAGTAGATTTTGAGAAAAGAGACAGACAGCTTTTTGGGACTTTGTTTTATAATAAGTATAGATGTTGTTCCAGTTTCTTCAATATTGAATGATAAGGCGTTCTAAGATAAAATACTTGTAATAACGTTTAAAATGCATAATATAATTATAATTGCATATAAAATAAAGCTAATATTTGAATTTTTGTAACAGCTAATAAAATTTAATCTTGCAAAAATGTTTATAAAAGCTTTAAAGAATGTAAAAATGAAATATCGGATCCACACCAGTCGCACTTTGTCCCAATCATATTTCCCTTTGGAGCGATCTCACGGCGGAAATTAATCCATCCGGCAAATGAATGGGCTGCACTTGTACTGGAGGGTTGATCAGCGCATGACTGATGATTTTTATAATAGGCTTTTGATAAACTTTCAATATTTTCATAAGTTTTACTCATTGCATCGATGATCGATCGATCGACTACGTCATTCAATAATTTTTTTACATATTTTCCCACTAATATTAGCACTAAAAAAAATATATGCTTTAAATATTAAGCTAGGTTGCCTTTTTACTTTTTGAAGATAAAAATCGAGATGAAAAGATACACTTTACGTAAGTATATAAAGTGTATCTTTATATAAAGTAAGTAATATAAATGTAAAAGTTTTATGTTAACATTTACAAAGTAAATATTTATTTGGCAGAATAACGGAAAACCATAGTCCAATAATTGAATTTAATAAAAAAAAACTAATTTCATTTTCAATACTTTTTCTTTTTACAAGCTAACTAAATAAAGGTCGAGAACTACATATTTTATATAATGCCGAGTCTTTTAACCTTTAAGCCATTCAATTAAAGAAAGAAAGAATAAAGTTGAATTGTGTGTACAGACTTCCATTTTTAAAATGTTAAAAGAAATTAGCTTATTTTACACTAGAATAATTACTAAAGTTTTGACCTTAAACGAAATAGTATTATTTAAAAAAATATTGCAATTAATTAAGATTCAATAATTGGTTTTATCTCCCAAATTTGTAGAGGCACGAGTTTTATCTATATTTCTGTTAATATAAATTATTGACTATTAGTACATTCTAATTCCGTACCAAGCGTGAATATGTCGACTAACATCCTGTTATATATTTAATATTATAGGGCATTAGGATTTTCCAATTAATAACGTGAATATTTCAGTATAGGCTTTTATATCGCACACACAAACGTAAACCTATTTATGGCCGTCCTGCAAATTGTGTTTTGTGGACTTGTTAAGTTATTCACGACTGTACGAAAGTAGGATTATTAGAATACTAGTTATAGGCATTATACTGATTTAAAAGGGACGAATTCTAATAGCGATGTCTATAAAAGCAATAATTATTTTGCTATAATCCGCGATAAAGTAAATACAAAATATATATAATGCTAAATGTATAGTGTATCCGTACTTTTGTGTTATGGATTTCCGCAAAGTAACGCCTAATCCTATAAATTTGCGATATTTATGAGGCCCGTCCCCCGGCACCCCTCAAAAGGTTCCGAGAAGACCCACCACCATAGAATCGTGAAAAGGTAATAATCAAGAATCAAACCGAGTGGGATCTTTAAACATTTACCTGGCCTATATCATTCATATTATATTAATATTGAAGGCCTAACTGTTGAGACAAACGCTGGTACCACCTTAAATCCAAGCCCAACATAGGCCTAGTTGTGATATAATATGAAACGGGGTTGAAATTAATCCGCAAAACAAACCAGTGTAGAGTAAGTAGCCTTATAAGTAAGAGTTGCTGAACGAAGAAACATAACGGACCTAGACCCTATATGAAGAAACAAACCAAACAACAAATATTATGAATTATGTACTATTGACTGGCTCGTTGGCGCAGTTGTTAGTGACCCTGCTCTCGGCTCCGGAGGTCGCGGGTTCAATTTCCGCCGAAGGGGAACATTTTGTAAACAAAAGTGTTGGTTCTTCGAGCCTACCTATATTTGTATTTTTATTTGTTTTCTGCTTTTTTTTTAATTAAAAATAATATAAGTAATATATTTACCAGACGTATGTCACAAATAGCACAAGTATTAAGTTACTTAATTTGGGGAAGGACGACCATGTATGTAATTATCCTATATATTTATTGATTTATTTAATATAAGGCAGTTTTTAAATTTTTTATCAAAACATTTTTTATTCGTTATAACACCTCGGTTGATCGCCTCTTCGGGTGACAAGAGGGCTGGCTCCTTTTTCGCACAAAAAATCAGCTTAGCGATTCAACGCGGAAACGCTGCCAGCATTCTTGGGACCATTCCACGTGGGCATGATTTGTATAGTAGTAGCGTGTAAGTAATTTAAGATAGATATAACTTGTATATATTTGTCATAAAATTAAAAAAAAAAATATAAGGCAGTTAGGCATATTAGCACAATACGTATGTACCAAGTTCTAACCACAACTAAAATTGTTTCAGAAAATGTTTTCACACAAGTCGCACTCAACGTTGCTTGATTAGCTGCAAGTTGCGATATTTGTCCGGGGCATTAGCGGAATTAGCAATCTCATATCCGCAGCTAATATTTCTGGTGTTCGCCGGTGCCCAGGAATTAATCAGTTAGCATAGCCGGCCACTTGCCAAATGAACTTCTATGCGAATTTTCCTTTTCTCTGCACATACAGCATTTTAGTTCACACTTTTAAATATTATGCTAATACTTTCTGATTAATTGCGAAATTCGAGTGATGACTAAATGAAACTAATTCAGTTAGATAGATGGATAATTCGGTTAGATAGATGGAAAATTTTGTTGCGAACTGACAAGCGATGCTAGCTTTAACGTCTTTTGCAAACCAAAATTGAGCAACTTTAGAACATTTGTTTTCGTAGATCTAAATGGATAATTACTGGGTTTACAGTGTCACATGAGTCATTTAATAAATTCATATCTGTGGAAATAAAATTGAAATTTCTAAGCCAAAAGAGTAGAAAATGAAGGTTAAAAGTAAAATAATTGATACAAATTTTTGAGTACTACCTATTGTTGGTATTAGATTAAAGTATGCAGTAGATACTAATAAACACAGGTGTTTTAAGTTAAAAAGGTGTATAAAACTCTTATTAGTTACATTATGAACATAATAATAGCTATTATGATGTTTTTATTGGACACAACAAACAGGGAATGGATCATGATAAAAATCACGCTCAGACATTATCCGATATCTGACATAACATCCATTGCTAATTCATGAACACATTCATTCTCATTCAGTTAACGAACACTGTTCAACGTTCCAGTACATGGTTAAATTCAAATGGATTATTGGGATTATATTTTGTTTATCTATTGTTTTAGTCATAAATGTATTCACTGTTGATTAGAGCGCTCTATTTCAATCGTCTTATAAATATAGGAATGTTCTTTCATAATTTAATTTTTTTCCGCTCTTCACAGTTTCTTGGTGAATGAAATCGTATAGTATTATCCTATCATGTAAATGTTTTGATTAAATAAAAATCTTTTCATAACATAAATTCTTTTGAAATGTTCTCTCTTTGAAATTTTAGAATTATCACGGGATAAAGGCTATATATACTTCATATAACGTAGAATAGGTTTTTCTATTCGGAAAGTGGTAATTAATGTAAATAAATATTGTATTGCATAGAATACTTGCATGATTTGTTTAAAAATGGTAGAAAATAATACAAGGGTTTTAAGAAGTTTAGCTTTTTTAAGTTGTTTGTGTGTAAGAGTTGCAAAATGCATTTTTTTGCATTTATTGCAAACAATCTTTCAAATCAGTTGTGACTTAAAAATTACAGTAGTTTTAACGTAACTATATAAGGAAAAAATGGTTTTTTGTTGTCCATCTATAATAATCACATAACGTTCTTTAAATTTTTTTAATTATACCATGGAATTACACCTTAATCGATTTAGTATGAACTGACGATGTTATTAAAATAAAAATCTCCAATTTGACATATGTAATTATCAAACCCGTGTCAAATGGATCCCGTGGAAAATAAAAAGCTCCAACGTTCTTGGATATTTTTTACTGTAAATCATAACGCACATGCATAAAATGTGCATTAGCAAAAAATATGTTGTTTTTGTCAGTTGTCATAAAAAAAAAGCAAATTATTTATATTATTACAGTAAATTAAAATGTTTGTGTACATACAATGATAAAGCCGTGTGGTATCCGGCAGAATAGAATAGACCACCCTCCTTTTTTACTGAGGTGTCGTAAGAGGCGACTAAGGTAAATGCCATGTGGTATCCGGCTGCATAGAATAGACCACCCTCATTTCTTACCAAGGTGTCGTAAAAGGCGACTAAGGTAAGTTGACGTCAGGCAGGCGGCTGGTCGTAAAATACGTAGCCAAATCATATAACAGCACGTTAGCAACATGATGTGCCGACCCCACTTAGAGTGGGATAAGGGAAGGAAGGGAGCAGGAGAATGATGATGTGTACATACAATGAGAATCTATCAAATTATCAAAAAAAAATAGTAAAAAGTAAGTGTAGCGTTTCTATTGGATCTCTATTACTATCATGAAATTGATTCTAAGTGATATTCTGTATAAAATTATAGTACAATTTTTGATAAATTATAGTTTATTTTTAATTATACTTTTGTAACGTTATTATAAAAAGAAGTACATATTTGAAAATACTCAGAGATCAAATTGCCTCATTCTGCTGTGTCAGGCGTAAGGTTGATGCATCTGCAAGCGCCGCGGGCAGCTTGGGCTAAAGCCAGTCGCAAATGCAAATTCATACGAGAAATTGAGTGACCGTACTTTTGCCTCGATTGTCATGCAAATTTGTAGCTATTGGATTTCGAATAAAGTAATATTTCATCCACAATTTTCCTGCCTACGTTCTGACACTTGTTCAAGAAAGCATTTATCTTTATTAATTGTACTACCTATGACAGTATTTGATGATAAAGCTATATTTTTTGTGTTCAATATTTCGGAGTACCTCCCTCTATGATCAATATATGTTTCTGAATAAATAATTTTAACACTTTTTGCTCCTAGATGTCAAACATACAATTATGATGAAGACAAAAATAGTAGATAATTTTTGGGTACATATAATAGGACAATAAAGGACATCACTCGAACTTATTAAGATTTAATTTGCAAAGTAACGCCTACTTGCATTACTTTGCGGAAATCCATAGAACAAAAACAATCATTGTTTTTAATTAATAAAACTAAAAACAATTAATAAAGTTAAATACAATGTAAATAGTGATAAATTAAAAATAATGTTGCCATTATTTTTAATTTATTACATTTATAGTTGTATTTCTAAAACTTTGAGAACAAAAATCTTTGCCAACTATTGAGTTAACAGAAAACAGAAGTGGCGACGAATTAAAATGTAAATTCAAAATATTCTTTAGTAAACAAACTCGTTTCGTTCCCAATCTTCACATCTATTGCTACCACGAAGAGACAGCAAGAAACTCGTCGGTAACTCCTTTCAAAACTTAAATGGTTAAATTTCTTTATTGCTATCTTATGCAAGTTGCAAGTCTACTTAAATCTACGCGTTTATATCAATATGTTATTCTCTACAGTGAGCTTTATTATTAGTTATTTTAAGTATCATATCAATCATCGATATGATACGCAAAGCCGGCGATGTAATCTTACATCGGTCGATTAAAATATACTGCGAAGCTACAGCACTATTCAGAGCCAGTGGTAGCTTCATTAAATTTTGAACAATCGCAGGATCTTGTATAAGAACACCTATTTCCTAAAATTTCTTTCGCAGGACCTCGAATGTCGTGTGGATGTATAGTTTATGATAGGCGTTAAAACGTTTCATATGTTAAAAATCAAAGCGTTAACCTATTAAACAAAAGTGTTATCACATATATAATATTGTTTGCAACAAACCCGTCTTTTCCATCTCTACACAAAACTCAATGGAGACAACACGCAATTACCTGTATTGATATTGAAAATTGTTTTGAATAATATATCTCTTCAGGCCCGACTATCAAAATTTTGACGTTCTCCGTGACATATATTTCTATTATTCTATAACGATTTATAAAAACACGTGTAATAAAACATATTTGTGCTAATATAAGAAAGCACTTTCGTAAATTGCAATATGGCATAATATCTTACCAAATCTGGTGCGACGTTAACCTCTCATATGCCATATACCTCGTCAGCGGCGTCAAAACAAAGTAATTTCGACTCAACCTCCGACAGAATCTTGCTCTGTAATAGGAAATATACATTAGGATATTTGAGAAAGCGGAGATGTTTATATCTCAGTAAGTTTTCTTTTTGCCTTTTATATACGTAATATTTATGTATTGTCTATTAATTGCTTTTTTTATTCGTGTGCAAGTATCTCTGAGTAAGTTAAAAAACATGAACAGTTTGTTTTTTTGTCAATTAAATACTGATTCAAGCAATCTTCATTCTGAATGATCATCTCAAAACATACAAAATATACTTGATATTTGTTGATAATATAAGTTTGATATTTTGACTTAAGGCAGTAATGGTAGATTTCAGAACGATAGTATTTTTCTTATTCCGTAATAATTGTATTATTTAGATTTTAAAAAAGCACTTTTTATACTGTCTGTAATTAAAATTAATTAAGCTAATCTTTAATTGTTATCCTAATGATATTTTCAAGTGGAACATTTTCCTGATGGTTTTTTACATGGGACTTAATATTGTTTACCATAAAATATTTCAATTTATCGTTTGGCGTGTTATTATTATTTATATTGAACATAGGTCACCAAAAATTGTCTTGTTATATGTAAGTCCATACGTAAACAACAATTGAAATAGAATTATAATTTTAAAATACATTTAAAGCAATATTTTTTATTTAATAGAATGAGAGCATGAAAGGAAGTGTATGATATTCGCTATTGAAGATATTTTTAATTTCCGGCGGCTCCGGCGCTTCCGTTACGAAAAAGTGTTAATTGAATGTGAACAACGCGCTCGTGGTGATATATTGGAGTTGAACTGATGTTGTCTTTGCTAATCAAACATAAGAATGATTTCATTATTTTATAAAGTACATTATCACATGTTGAATTTTGCTGTTTGCTAAATTTGAGATATTTCTCTTCCTTCTAAGTTCTTTAATATTATAATTATAAACCCTTAAGAGTTAATTTCTCTGATTTAATTCGTCCCATCCGAATAATAAGGTTAAATTTTCTATATACATAGAACATGTAACTTTATTTTTCGGATGGGGCGATATATAATCGTTGTAGGTTTTGTAGCTTTAGCCACTTATAATTTACGTAGTAATCATATTCATACTAAAATATTAATATATGGTTACTAAAAAATTAAACAGTGTCATAATGTGTTATAAAAATTTCCAACAACTTTTAAATTTGTATTGTTTGTGAAATGGAATAATGCCAGAAAAAACATAAAAAGCTTTTATATATACCTGACCAAATCAATCATTGTATTGGTTCGACATTATTAAAAGTTTTTATCAGTTCGAATGGAGCTCTAATGTAAAGCAAATGGAATGTAAATAGGTTTTAAATAGACTTGAAATGATACGTCTGTACACAATTGTTTTCGTTAATCTTTACGTATATGTTCTAATCTACAAATTGTATCGAAGTAGAAATGTTACGGATGAAAATCGTGAAATTAAATTCTGTAAAAGTTTTACCTTCACAATAAAATCACTTACAATGAACATTTTTTTATGACAAAATGTAATACTAATAACTTTTACAGGTGTGACTTGATTTTTTGTGGTTTAGTTCTTATTGTATTGAGAATTTGTCTAGTCGGGTATTTACACACTAATGAGCATTTCTAACATGTGAATTTTAAGAGTGTCTTATTTATGTGTTTATGTGCATTCTTTACTTATTATTCTTGTGTGCCGATTGTGTGGATTGAGAATTTGCCTAGTCAGGTATTTACACACTAATGAGCATTTCTAACAAGTGAATTTTAAGAGTGTCTTATTTATGTGTTTATGTGCATTCTGTACTTTTTATTCTCGTGTGCCGATTGTGTGGATTGAGAATTTGTCTAGTCAGGTATTTACACACTAATGAGCATTTCTAACAAGTGAATTTTAAGAGTGTCTTATTTATGTGTTTATGTGCATTCTGTACTTTTTATTCTCGTGTGCCGATTGTGTGGATTGAGAATTTGTCTAGTCGGGTATTTACACACTAATGAGCATTTCTAACAAGTGAATTTTAAGAGTGTCTTATTTATGTGTTTATGTGCATTCTGTACTTATTATTCTTGTGTGCTAGGTGTTGTGTTATCTTTCTCTATTCGTAAATATGTCAAAAAATTTCATAATCTCAATATAGATTTATTATTACATCTTGTTTACAGTAAGTAGCATCTGGTACAGAAACCAGATCAAATAATTTTTGTTTACTTAATAAAGACAATGTCATTGCCAATACTTGTAACGAACTATTAAGTTTTTTAACAAAAATTTAAAAATAAATGAAATTTTATTGAAGCGACAGAATATAAATATTCATCAATATTATCCAAAAAATATTTAAACTATACAGTTAAAAGCCTTAAGTTAATTGTTATACCATTTTTCAATTATCATAGATTTTTTCAACTACATAAAGTTAGAAAATATTTTCTATAGGTACGGAATATAGTTTGCAAAATTGCACAACACTAAATTCGGAATGCCACCAAATTTATTGGGCGCCGAGTGCGTGCTGTAATGAAAGAAATACAAAGGTAATTCATGGCTTCTTTTTGTGTGAGTGAAAATATATTAGACACTTATGTTTAAGAATCCGTTCTGGAGTATAACTCCTGAAATTGTCGAAGAATTTTTATTCTGGTAGATTTAATGAACATTTTACGTACCTTTTATCTTATCATCTCCATTTTGCTATAAAAAATAAAATCCGGAATTAAAATTATATTTAGTAAATATACATTATGCTAAAGTATTTAACTTTATTTCAAAGCCAATTTAGAGCCCTATGTATACAAATGTAGTGTTTTATTTACAGAAAATCGAGCAAGGATACAGTGGGTCGAGAGGTTGGGACAGTGTCTGTAACTCAAAAGTGTCAAACTCACGCGGATTCTGCCCCCATTGTGTAACTATCCCTACTATAAGTAATCTTATGCCCAACCCTTGTGTATCATTTAAGAATTTTTTTAGAGTAGTAGTCTTTATAGAGTAGTTCGATACGAAAAATGTTTGGCATTGTTTATACTTTAAATGAGGAATATGAGCACTTTTTTATATTTAGTTTTTAGAATCGAAAATATAATAAACCTCTTGAAGCTTATATTACTATTTAATGATATCACATTATATACATATTTACAATGAATATGATCCTGTGTCAACGAAATCAGCCTTTATCAAGCTTTCATCGGTTTGTAAACTGTAACCAATATTAAAATAACCCACTTGCTTACATACGCAACATGCAAGTTATTCGACTTGCCATAATTAGTTTCATAAATTTAAACTTCATATCCCATTTAAATTATTAATTATATTTTCATTCATATTCTCCGGTTAAATAAATCGTTTCAGAGCTCATATAGCAGTCAGTCACATAAAAAATTAGCAAGGATGTTTCATACGAATTAAAACGATATATAAGAAAATATATACGAAGTATGGATAAGTAACTATATAGTTCGGGACAAATCTGGGAGTATGATTTTTGGAAATGTATAAAACTAGGGCGCGTCGATCTATTTTTTTAAATGATAGTGATAATGTGCTTGCTCATGGAGGTATGTGCCAGTAATCATCACGCTTGACATGCAGGTTGGTGATCAGAGGGCTGACCATTTCGCAGCGACAGCGCTACTGCCCGCTGTCGTTCTGTAGCATTTGGGCCAGCAAGAAAATAGTTATACATGAGCCGGACGTCAGATCCTGCATAAGGATTAAAAAGTTGGCAATTGAGAAACTGATTGTTACTAGCTTCCCCCTTACTATCATCTTTCCCCCCTATTTCATATCGCTTTTTTAGCAGTCAATATTTGGAATGAAAAATATTTATGTTCAATATGATTCATTAGACCAACGCAGATTAAGCCATGTAGTTAAAAATATAATTTAAGTTTTAATTGGATTGCAAGTTGGCAGGAGACGGCAGCTTCACATAATGTTATCATTACAGATTATATTTTGGCACCAACTTAGATTTTACGCAGATCTTTAAGACACAAACGGCGTATATTATACATTAAGATATTCCATGATTATAACAGTTCCGTAGCTCGATTTTGGTTACGCCTTTGGTTAAGTAGTGGAAACAGATTTTCTTAATGACAATACTGTGAATGGCTTCATTCAAACTTTAAAGAATGGGGACAGTTTCCAAGAAAATATGTCCTATTTAGTTTTTGAAGAATATCGTTCAGAAAAGGAAATAAAAAATAAAAATATTCATAATATTTATAAAAGGTATAAATGGACAGATATCGTTTTACTAAATTTGTATGAAAATTGTGTATTACTTTTTCAGTAGGGCATTATTTCGCGTGGTCAAGGTCTCCCAGCAAAACTAGACCAATGAAATTAAACTTAATTAACTAAAGGCCTTTTTTATAAAACACTATTAGTATATGCTACAGTTAAAACGTAACATTAAATACCTTAAATTTAACCTTACTCAAACAATCCATATTTGAGTACAAGATGTTATAAAGCTTCACGTGACTATTTTTATTTATTTATTTATTTATTTATTTTGTAAGACCATCGACGACAAATACATCTTTACGTTGTATAAAACATACTTAGAATTAAAAGGATTACAGCTAAATGTATCGTCAATTATAGATGGTGACGACATGAGCAATACAGTTAACCAGTATAGAAGTAAAAATGGTATTAAAAGCATAGAACAAAATAAAAGAAAAAATTATAATAATAGGAGGCTACGAAACTCCATATAAGTAAATAATATATAAATAATAGTATATATACACATACATATACACATATGCACATAATTATAAAAAAATACGATCGACGAAGTTGTCAGAACTAATATCGGGGTGAGTAACTTTTGTAAGTATTAGAAATGGATTTTTTAAATGTGTGTAAGGGGTCTGAAAAAATGTCGGCGGAAGCATTTTTGATAGTACGGTTATATGAGCGCACCAGTCTGTTAATCGGAGAGTGCTGACCCAGATTAGTTCTGGCCCTATTTTCCAAAAAAACTTTTCTAATGACACCACGAGGAAATCGTCCAGGAACGGAAATATTTATTAGGCTAAGCAGGTAGGAACAGTCGATGGCTCCCCTCAATAGTTTAAAGAGAAAAATGCAATCAGTTACATGTCGGCGGTTCTCCAAAGTATCTACTTCAAAATATTCCAATCTTTCTCGATAGCTCTTAAATTTTTTTGCAAGGTTACAACTATAAACCAAGTGCCACAGAAATCTTTTTTGAACTGTCTCTAGGCGATTTATGTTGATGTTGTAGTGAGGGTTCCATACTACACTGCAGTGTTCCAAAGATGGTCGCACTAATGCATTGTACAATACAATTTTTGTTTTTGGATTTTTAAATTCTTTGCAATTGCGCAACAAAAATCCAAGGGCTTTGAAAGCTTTGGTTACTACACGATCAATGTGAACATTGAATTTAAGATGGCTATCCAAAATTATACCGAGATCGCGGACTTGATCGACCTTAAGTAATTGCTTACCTTCAAGGAAATAAGAATTCGATATGGGATTGTGCGCTCTCGTAAATTGTATGTAATGACATTTATCAATATTTAAGAATATTCCATTCGCTGTACACCAATCGACTAAACGTTGCAGGTCAGTCTGTAAAAGTTCCGCATCCCTTGAGCTATTGATACTCTTATAAATTTTAAGATCGTCGGCAAATAGGAGTCCTTTAGAGTACTGGAAGCATAGATCAACATCATTTATAAAAATGTTAAACAAAATTGGCCCCAAGTGTGACCCCTGTGGTACTCCAGAAGCGCATATAAATGTGTCAGACTGGTGACCGCTAACAACCACTTTAGATGTTCTGGTACATAAGTAAGATTTGCACCACTCTAGCAATGACCCAGATATACCAATTGACTCCAGTTTAGTTAGCAACCGCCCGTGGTGCACTCTATCAAAGGCCTTAGAGAAGTCTGTGTAAATTACATCGACTATGCCGTGAGCGTCAACAATCCTAGACAAATCTTCAACAAAAGTTGCCAAGTTAGTGGCAGTGGATCTAGCTTTTATGAAGCCGTGCTGGGAGGGTGAGACAAATTTTTGAAAATGAGCTGAAAGGATTGGACATAGCAGTTTTTCAAAGACCTTAGCTAGAGTACAAAGAATAGATATAGGTCTGTAATTTTTTACAAGACTTTTATCTTCACCCTTGAACAACGGAACAATTAGAGCTTCCTTCCAAATTTGAGGAAAAATCCCGCTAGTCAGAGATTCATTAAATATTTTCGTAAGAGGTCTTGCTAAGGCTGTGGCGCATTTTTTGATAAAAATAGGCGGAATTTGATCAGAGCCGGATCCTTTATTAGGGTCCAATCCTCTTAGGGCTTTGAGTACACTCCTCTCTGTTAAGTGAATTGAACAAAGACCATCTGACGCGCTATCATTTCTTTGTGAGTGTTGGGATGACTTGTCGTTGGGAATAGGATCCCTGGCGCAGCTGGAAGAAAAATGCGAAGCAAAGAAACTGCATATGTCAGACGTTTGAGTCGATCTGATACCGTTAAAGGACATTTCTCCAGGATAAGTGCTATTTTCATTTCTTTTTTTTTTCACAAAGGACCAGAAGTACTTTGGATTAGACTTTAATGATATTTCCAATCGCTGAATGTACACTTTGTAACAAATTTGTTGAAGCTTACAGCATCTGTTCCTCAAAAGTTCAAAGGATTGCACGTCGCGAGGATTAAAATTGTATTTGCGCATCTTCATTCGGTATTTGTACTTCTCTTTAAGCAATTTAATGAGACTAGACGAGAACCAAGGTGGATATTTACTGCTACGCTTATTATGTTTGGGGACGTGCTGTTGTATAATATTTCGAATAGAAGCATAAAATTTTGCAACCATTTCCTCAACGTTACTGCACGTCGAAAACAAACTATCCCAGTCTATGCATTGCAATTTCGCAGTGATAGTTTCGTAGTCAGCCTTGTAAAAGCATAGTCGCGGTTGATTATCGAACGTCTGTAAGAAAAATTGCTTTCCAAGAGCAAGAGAGAAAAACAGAGGGGGGTGTAAAGGGTCGACACACGAGAGCGCGTCACTACATTCTATGAGATCTGTCACGGAAGTATTACTTAAGATGAGATCCAAAATTTTATCCTTAGAGTTTATAATGGCATTGTATTGATTTAGTGAGTTAAGGGACAGAAAGTCAGTCAGCATATTAACATAAAGGCTGTTACTGGTGTCCGCTTTAAGAGAATTGGATTCAGAATGAGAGGACCAGTTAATGCAACTGAGATTGAAGTCACCTACTATCAGGTAATTTGTCGTTCGCCGTGTTTCAAAAACAAGATTAGTGTTCGTAATATAATGGTCCAGAATATGTTTTTGAATAGGTGGGGGCAAATATACGCAACTTATTAATAGCTCACCAGACTCTTTGCCAAGTCCGGGTGACGTGAGCCCTATCCACAGATCCTCGCACTTAGACTCACACTCGTATAACCGTCTAGATATTATTTTTTTGGAGACAGCAATAAGAGTGCCTCCTCCATCTTTAGAAGAGTGAAACCCGCTACTTTCACGATCTCTTCTGTAGACATTGTACCTGTCATCGAAAAGTTCCGAGTTGAAGACACTACTGTTCAACCAAGTCTCGGTTAGCATTATAATATCGTAATTATTACATAAGATGTTATTAAGAAAATCTATAGTTTTTGTGCGTAGGCCTCTTACATTTTGATAATAAATACTTAAAGCTGTGTATTTTAATATAATATTAATCTAATACTTAAGCCGACAGATTTCTATAATAAGTACGTTATGTAAGGTTGTTGAGAGTGTCCATATTGCGTACATGAATGTAGTTAGATCCATCAGATTTACGCATAAATATCTTGCCGTCCCGCACCCACACATATCGGTATGAAAGCTCCTTGGACTTATGGCGTGCAGCAGCATGTAAGGCTTTATTTTGGGGCGTCAGATGTTCTGATATGTATACAGCGTGCTTGGTTTGCGTAGCTATTCCAAGGTGCTCAGCACAGAGCCTATCTGTGGGGTGGTTTTTGTTGTGGGTAACTGCAGCACCAAGAAAATTGTCTCTGAGGCGGGGACTGCTGAGTTTAACAAGTACGGACCTAGGGCGAACACTGTTAGAGTTGAGTTTGGCGATTCTCGAGCAGTAGTGAATATCACTTTCTTTTATGGGGCATTTAATTACTTTTCCCAACTGCTGCACGACATTAATCAAATTCTCGTTTTTGTGTTCTGGCACGCATTGCAATTCCACATTAGCGGATCTATGCAGTTGTTCCAAATATTGCAAGCGAGTAGAGTTGTCCAAAATACGACTGCGGAGGGTGTCATTTTCCTTGCGTAATTCCTGGATGTGTTCTTTTTGGGTGACTACTTCCGCTCTTATGTTTTCAAACTCTTGATTAAAAAAGCTGATTGATACCTCAAAACCGCTAATTATGTCTTTCATCTCTTGGAGCTGCTTAGAAAATGCACCCGTAAATAACTTGAGTTCAGAGCGTATTATTTCTCGGATATTGTCGGCTGATGTGCAAGAGCAATCTGATGGTTTCGTTGTTTTACGTAGAGTAACGTTCGTATGTTGATTTGAATCAGAGGCTGATAAGTTAAATTCTATTAATGAAAGTTGGCTGCAACCGTGCACTTAGTTTAAGTAGACCACTACAATTAAATAACAATGAATTCCATAACGACGATTCATTCGGTCCTTTCCTGCATTGTTGGTAAAAATATCATCATAAAACATTAACATGTTACGTACGTAAAATGTACGTTATAAATTAATACGCCGATATTTATTATCTGAAGAATAATTTTGTTCATATTTAAGTAATAAAAAGTTGGTAAAGCTGTATTTAAGTTCTGCTTTTAGGTCCGTCACCTGGAGATGTTTCCAAAACGTGCGTTGACTGAAATAACGCCTTTTTTTATTATTGAGACATTTACAACTCCATAATTATAAAATTTGATTAAAATTCGTCTAATAGGTATTAACAATGATGTATTGCTAACAATGAGGCAAACTTGATTCTGAAAGACAGTCAGCCATTTTAATTTCCCGCCTAGATTCTTAGGTGGATAAAATAAATAAAAGCAAATGTGTACTGTAAAAGACTGAAAGTGATTGATGTATGCTGCATTTATGTTCTCCCCGTCCTCTATGAGCATTGCTTCTAACGTAAAACGTACATAAATCGAAATGCGCTTCAGAACGGTTAACAACAAGTCTCATACATCTAATTTACCAATGGTATTAATTATTTAGTACCTACAAAATATACTTAGGATCATTGTTAACATGATTTTGTATTTTAAGAAGTGGAAAAGCAGTTTAAGTTTTTTTCACTTTTATTCATTTTACAACAACTTATGTTTCGACAGATGTAATTGGATATTGAAATCAGTTTATTTCATGACTTTGCTACAACATTCTACATTGAAAAAAGGGCCTCATTTTAGTAGCCCTCCTTGGTTCACCTTCGTCACTGTCAACTAATATGAGAGGACTATTATAAGGCTCACTGTCAGTCAATATATTATTAATTAAATACTCGCCTCAAAAAAGAAGAAAAATGCGAACTAAAATATGAACAATTTTTTCGGTTTAGTATTTGAGACTATTTAAAATAGGTTTACATTAAAACCATAGAGAAAACTAAACTAACTGCTATTATGCGCAAATTATTGTATAGTATAGTATGGGCGTATAGTTTGACCGCATTTTACGAATCTATAAAGATCAATATCTCTTACTCTACGACGCACACATTTAATTAAACATGCTTGACCCGATTGTTCGAAAAGACACCATCTTTTTATTTTTGTTTGGAGACTAAAAGTATTTACCGTGTATAGATAGAAAAATTTCAATGATTTGGTTTGTTCCATTGTATTTTGTTCAGCTTTATAAGTTAATGCTAATTTATAATAAACCGTTGCTTTGCTTGCTTGCGTTTGTGTATAAAAATACACAAACAGACGAACTGACTATCCCTGTCGATTATATAATAATTACATTTTTCATAAATGAATTAGTGATTTCCATGATGTCCCTCTATATCGTAAAATTTATAAGAAACAATTTTAAATTTTAACCTTTGCGATTAAAATAGAAGGAATTGCTTGTGTGGAGTGTTGCTGGTGGCGGCGTTTTGTGATACGTGTGGTGACTGCGTGTATAAAGTATGTGAACGTTGCCTACTTAACTTAGTATTACCAACATTAACTAAATTTTAACAGATTAACAAAATAATTCTCTCGTAATTTCTGGAAAAAGTTCATGTTTGAAATGTTCATTTGGCATTGGCAACTCAAAATATTTAGTATATATTTTGCACCTATATTTAAGGGACATAATTGACATAACTAACTATTAGTATACTTAATTATATGTATTTCCTGCACGGATTTTGTGCTCATTATAAAACTAATTTCACTGAGGAATTAAGCGTTACGGTTACCTATAAAGTAATAAACAAGACCATAAGTTTTTATTGAACAACCAACATTGACCACAATAAAGAGATATAGAGCCTACAGTTTAAACAATATTTGAACCCCCATTTATATCCTTTATACCTTTTTAATGTTCGAGGTTTGTGCGATAAAAGCAATAAAACCAGTAACATTAGCGAATTCTATCCTACGCTGTGAAAGTTTTATACTAACATTAATAGTTGTTATAAAGTAGGATTCTACAAACCTTTTGGATCGTATTGTTAAATTTTACCTGTTGCTCAAGTTTCTTATCTGTAATAAATTTGGCAGACTATAAACTTTTAGGTGCAATAGATACGTTGTGATTTCCGCGGTATATAAATAATGTATTTTTACGTTGTTATGGTATTGTGATAATTTAACAATTATCTGGAATACGATTTATAACGACCAGATAATATTATGTACTAAAATTTAAATATGAAAACAGATTTTAAATAAACTGAAATAAACAATATGGCGGTCCGATTTTGTTCCGGTTATAGTCTGCTTTTATATGCAGAAATAAGGCAGTTGCCATAGGCTGTGCATGCATTATTCTGTCTTTTGTGCACGGTTTTATAGGCACCCATTTGAATGTATATTTTATTTTTAGAATGGATTTTTGACGCCTGATTGAATAAATTAATAACATCAAACATAATTATTGCATCTTAAAGTTATCATTTGATTTATGGTTTTATTTTTGAATTACCTGCCTACAGGTTTTATTCCACAATTGTTTGCGAAACTAAAGCGAGGCAATATTTTATATTATAAAAAAATTGCATCTACGTTTTTTTCAGTGAACCACAAACACCTTTTTTATTGCTTTGCGTTTTCTATCCCAATAAATAATTGAATACAAGTAGGCATTACATTGCGGAATCCATAATACATAATTAATAATTAAATAATTTAATTAATAAATAAAATATTTTTTAATAATAATAATTTTCATCAGTAATAACTTTTGGTCTATTACAATAATTATTGATTATGATAATAGGTATAAAACGTGAATCTTCCGTATTATCATCACCAAAAATATTCACCATCACCATCACCCCCTGTCAAGTTTAATAAGTCTTAAATTATTAAGGTATTTTCCTTATACGTACTGATTCTTTCTATCAAACTCCCTCTGTATATTTACAACTATAATTTGATGTCCGGGGTAAGCTTGTCCTGCGCATATGCCAGTTTTCCGCCGGCGCCGGTGAGGTACAATAGGAAAGCCCCGATGATTTACTTTTATTGTCCTACACCCCTTTTCACGTTTTTCTAAGAATTTAGATGCCCTTATATGTATTCATACATTTATTATAATATATACACATTTACAATATTTGTGCCATAAGCAGAGTAAGGCGGCTTGCTCGCAACGATATTTGACAATGTTATTTACTGTCTATTTATCTTAGACAAACTAATTTTCTGAAAAGGATATAATTTGAATCAAAACTAACGACAATAAGCATATAGGGAACTCTTCTTAAGAAAAATCTTACAAGATCCAGTTGGCTATAAATTTTGATTATGATTTTTATTTAAAATTTCTTAAATAGTTTAGTTAAACAATAAAGACTTGTTATGATTTCAATTTTTACATTTCTGATCAAGTAGATTCAAATTTACATTTCAATATAAGTTGAAAATTGAAGACATCAACCAAATTTAACTGTTAGACTTTTTTTCCTCCAAAAAATAAAGCAGTCCTTTATTGACTCGTAAAAATGAAGGTTAATAGCTTCAGTTGATATTATATGTAAAAGGTGACATTTTCCAAATTACGACCTACATCAATATTAGATTAGCGTTGATTGGGGTCGATTAAGCGAAATATATGGCCCTCCATCGGCTTAAACGTCTTACTTCGATATTGTTAATATTTTTGCAAAAAATATTATAAGATAAAAAAAGGAAATTACTACTGAAACGCAATCGATATGTAAATGTTAGATTACTCAAGTAATAATTTAAATAGGTTAATAAAGGGTGTAACAACTTACATTTTTAAAGCTTTCAAACGCCTTTTAAATAAGAAATGATTGAATTTACCAATAAATATATGGGACATAAATAATAAATAAATATATGGGACATTTACACACACGGTCGTCCGTCCCCAAAGTAAGTAACTTAATACTTGTGTTATGGGTGACGGAAAACTGGTAGATATACTACATATATAAGTTTAAATACATACTTATATACAAAACCAATATGTAGGATGTCGGCTTATTATCCAGGGAAAGATATAGGGGAGAAGAAAACCCGGAAGAAGACGAATATCCTGGCTCAAAAATTTGAGACAGTGATACAGCAAGAGTACCCGATCCCTATTTTGGGCAGCAGCTTGTAAAATAAAAATAGCCATGATGGTTGCCAACCTCCGATAGGAGATGGCACGTGAAGAAGAAGAAGAAGTAGGATGTCGGAGTTACCACTTGTATTATTAGTTCAAAACTTATATGTAAGTAATGTCACCTTTTAGTCCCGGACTCCACCAAAAGCGGTTACATGACGAACAGAGAGGAGACAACGCACAAGGCATCATTGTGCTTTGTCATCTATAGCGCACAACGTTAACATCTCCACGACTATACGCATCTCCGCATAGCTTCGGTGAAAACACATCTCTCTTCCGCTTTTGACTTCTCCGGACATCTCCGCTTTGATAGAGTCCGGGTTTTAGTCTGGCTCTCTTAATAAAGTAGTTGCGATCATAAATTTACCTTCACATTGGACATGGTTGTGCTTGCAATTTTATTCCGTCTATATCTTGGGAATTTATTTATTTATTTCTTTATTGCACATACAGAATAATATAAAAAAGAAAGAAGAAAAAAGAAAAAAATTAGCATATGTACAAAGGCGGATTTATCCCTAAAAGGGATCTCTTCCAGTCAACCATCAGTAACAGAAAGAAAAGGTCAAGAAGTGAAATATGGCTAATGAAAAAAGGGAAGAAGAAAAAGAAAAATTACGAAACACTATATACATATTTTGAAAAATGATGCAATATAAATAATAGTGATCATAAGATCAAGTTTGTTTGTACTAATTCCGCCCATGACCTCGTCTCTGTGAATTTCAGTTCGACGATACCAAGTAGTGTATTGCTACTTGCTATTCATTAATCCGCCGCCCGTTTGAAACGAAAATAATGATAAGTGAAAACAGTTTCGCAGGTATAAATAAGTTATGGTTAATACAGAAGACCTACTTATTAACGGCATGGCAGTTAATATATTACTGCAGAAAGCTCTCAACCTTTCGTCGGCATATAGCCTTATAGTTTAATAACTCCAAGTTAACTGCAAAATGCAGTCAAAACGAAACTGCAATAGCTGCATAAGACAATAACTTCTAACATTTACTTCTGGTTTAGTCACGTTATCCGTTCTGTTTCAGTCCTGTTGTAATAGTTCCAATAGCATAACGATTACACTACAAACATCTACAGACATTCGCTTGCACTTGCTAAAACGACACGCTGACTGCACGCAGATTTTGCACTTCGGATACAGTTAGTTGGCAATCTGCATCCGACCTGCAATTCAGTAGTTGACTTGTGATCTAGCATATACTTGTGAAGACCTTCAGAAATAGTAATATATGTTAAAGCCTTAAACAGAACTATTACCCAGATTTTCATCATTTTTTTATCGGAATGTCTAAATAAATGCCAACATAATGTTATTAGGTGCGACTTTTTATTTCTCACGGGTCAGATCCTTTGATTCCCCTTTCTTTAAGACAAAAGGACTGGATTTTTAGATTTATCACGCTGCTTTTATAAAGATGGACAGGTTAAAGATGTCACAAGCTTTTTCAATGCAATGCGGATTTCACGCTATACTTTTATAATTTTAATTTTTACTATTTTGATATAAATATGCTTCAAATTCATCTGATACTTTCTAGGTCTAATTAAAAATGTTGTTAGTAATATGTGCAAGTATATAACAGTCTTTACCAAATTTATTGACCCGTTAAAACAAGCCACTTTATGTTCGTGCCAGGCAACATATTTTCAAACAACACGTAAAAGTCAAATCCATGGACTTGACTCGTTGTAAAGACGTGCCTAGTTGTAAAGATCGTCCCCTGACGCGTAAACGTTAATTTCCTTTATTGCTTCAATTTTAGTAGCAATTTGCCTGAAATTGTGTATCGTACGATACTTTACGTGTTATATTATTTTGTATTATAAGGCTATCAATGAATCTTGTTTTAGTTTAATTTCTTAGCTAATTTAAGGTAATATTTTCAACTTTTATATCAATATATAAACGGTATTAACTTGCAATATTCATAGCATGGCCACTGTTTGCACTTTCGACCATTGTGTCCACTATCGAAAGTTTATGCCACATAGCTATAGATCAAAACAAAGTTTTTATAGTTATAATAGATCATCAGTTGTTCTACAATGAAAAGTTTTGTTTTATATTTTAAAATATAAATAAATAAAACCTTTTATATTTAACAAATTACCTATTTTTTAAATTTTAAAATATATTTAAATAAAATAAAGTACCTTACAACTAATAACTTAAATTATATAAGAACATGAATTAGGGTATTATAATGCTACATATATTATTGACGGTGAACCAGCTTTGAAAGAAACCCCTAAAAAAACACAGTAAATTGATAGCACCATACAAAAGATGTAAAAAGTAATACTGAATAAATAATGCATAATAAATGATAATATAAAATTGTAAACCGCAACTACGAAAACTATAAACCAGCCGACAGAAACATCGAGTAATTTTATGTTACTCTAGGCCGAAACAAGCTTCAACGTAATCCTAAAATCCAAATTAGATTTTCTTTGAATCACACTATTCAATGGTTTCCGCGTTTCGCCTTCCAGCCAGTCGCTAGAACTGATTCCAACTCAAGGCCGCTGTTCAATCTAATTCAAAATGATACTCGTATGTGTATTTCCGCGACGAAACTGATCTAAGATCCAGTACTTCTGATGCGAAAATGTCATTCTCCACTCAAAACAGAACAAATTTATATCCTTTACCAACACATCCATATACATATTTAAATTATAAATGCAAAAGTTTGTGGGTTTGTTAGACTTTCATGGCTAATTCACTGGTTCAATATTGATGCGATTTAGAACAAATTAAAGCTTAAATACCGGGGTAAAATATAAAATACAAAACCGTATTCCTTACGGGAACTGAAAAAAACCATACTTTATGATTGATGGTACTAAAACGCTTGAATAGGCGTTAATGAATTAGTAGGTATCTCTAGTTTAATATTTCTGTTAATTATTTTTTGTTTTATTTATTAATTTATCTTAATTAGTTTAATATTTATCTAAATTAATATTTCTCATTCGATGCATTAAATAATACAACCGATCCGTACAGTCACGAACTTTTGCTAAGTAAATAGTAATCCTTCTGCCCTTATCTCTAAATGGAGTTGGCACAACATGGTATAAAAGTGTTGTCACATGATTTGGCTACGTATTTTACGACCGGCCGCCTGCCTGTCGTCAACTTTACCACACCTTAGTTGCCTTTTACAACACCTCGGTAAGAAATGAGGGTGGTCTATTCCACTGTCTGATACTGTCTGTCTGTCTGAACACGGCGGGTCGACTTACCATAGTTGCCTTTTATGATACCTCGGTCTAAATGAGGGTGGTCTATTCTGCTCTGTATGGTCTGTAAAGTACCTTATCAGGTTTTTAAAAATAGGTAATGAATGTGTTTATTAAAAATACACTAATTGCCAATAAAATTAAAAATAAAAGAAGCCATGAAACAACGTGGCGTTACAGTAATGAATAGGCTTAACAAATATTGAGCCAGATTTAACAGAGTGTAAGTCGATTGTGCGACAGGCAATATAGCGTGCCTGACAGCCGTGAGCGGGGCTTGCACGCATTCAACAATTTAGACATTACATTGGTAAAATTATACCTACACTTGTAAGATATAAGTTGACCAAAATAATACAAATAAACCATGATATTTTTTTAATACCCGATCAGTGATATCGTCTTGATACAAGAATTTATTCTACTCTTCTTCTTTCTTCCGTTTCCAAATATATAATTCGTACTTTTTAAATCTTTATTTTTATACTTTATTGCACACAACAAACATATAGTATAAACAATACAGTAATAAAAAATTTACATTTTGTACAGTACAAAATAATTTACTTAACTCTAATATGATCGTGAAAAAGCATTGTAAGGGTTATACTCATATATTTTATTCTAATATGATTAAATAACATTAATTGATAAGCTCAATTAATATTCAATATCAAAATACGAATATCAATTATAAGTAATATAAAAAAATCCATTCTAAGTAATCGAAGATTGTGACTCTATAAATAATTTAAACAAATTTGCTTGGAACAAATACGTTTGCTACAGTTAAGAATTTTCAAATGAAAAGGGTTCTGAAGCTCAATCAAACTTAGGCAATCACCGCGCCTGTCTAATCTCGAGGGTAACAATATAACATTGGTTTCGCGGATCACCTTAACGACTTTGTTTCATGTCTGATGATAACAAATCTAATAAACCCGTCTTTTGTTTATCATCTGCGTTGTGTATGATTGGTTCACATAAAGAAAATTTGTTAATATAATTTCAGATCGTATTACAATATCTTCACGCCATAACTTGTTAGTTTAAATTGTGTCCCCTTAAAACCATTATACCATAAATGCTTTCGATTTCATCAAATATGGTTTTTATACAAAATAATTATACTTTGTTTGTAGCAGGTGTGTTAAAAGGTTCTTTTGTCGTGTTTACGTATTTTTGATTTAAGTTACATATTAATACAAAGTATATAAATTTTATTCAATTTAAATAACAAGATTTTACATGGAATAAGATTAATTTGTAATTTCAAGTCTATTTCAATAATTCAGTAATAAACTAGGTATATCCAGACAATCATAAAATGTAAAATGGCTGAACGCTATAAAATACGTTTTCATGAATATAAAACAAATTTATGTTATTTATAATAGTTAAAAATCAAACTCATTCATTGATATGAAGACACGAAAGTTTTCAAAAATGAAACTTCAAACTGGAGTGTGCCTACGTTAATTGCGTGTAACAAATATGCAGTGAATTGGTCAATGACAAATCCTTGCGATTTACAATTTAGTAGAACTCCAAAATAGCTGGTAAATAGCCTACTCATATTTGTAAGACTTGCCAGTAACCGGTGTGGAATAATCTTGGGAATTCGGCGAAAACAAGGAAACCCTAATTGAATTATTCATAAGCTGGCCAAATAAATTGATTCCACAATCAAACCTTGTTTCTGTACGTTCAATAGCACTGTGATTTTGGTGTACACAACAGTTTCTTTTACTGTGTTGGATTCGTGGAGCGTTTAATTATTTATTTAATCAAATTAATAATTAAGTTGCTAAATAGATTACGTTGGTATGGTCATGTAACGAGAAGGGATGAAAAATCCTTCATCATCTGGCCATAAGAGTTTTAATAATTTTGATGATTTGTGGATAGATATATATCTAGAGGGAGGCTGAATAAAAGATGGATGGATTTTGTGAAGAATAATATACATATAAAAGGAGATATTGTGGTGATTAATTATGGTGATATTAATTGTCATTACTAGGAAGACCTACCTCGTCTCCAAGATTTATATTAAAAGTCAAATAGTAGAGTGGTTTTAGCGTTTTTGATTCAACGCGTTTAATGTTTAAGAAGATATACTATATAAAAATATTTAGTTAAATCGTTTCATCAGAATGCGATTTTTTAAAGTATTAAGTAAAAAAAAATATTATAGTAGTTGGCTAGTTTTATATTTGGCAGTATCTTTTTTCTTTCAATAATGTCACTATAACAGATTACATCTTGGCATCTATACGGATCTTCCGCATTCATATATTAGACAACCAGATACTTTTTATATGCTTTTATTGTGTGAAAGATGATTAAAGTAAAGTAGTTCTAGAAAGTTTTGTTGTCGATTTCCGTTAAAAGTACTATAAAGTCCAGGAATGTTTTTGTATAAATTATATTTTAAAATTGAAACTTTAAAGCTCTTTTATATTTAATATTTACACCACTTCTTGAGGTGGAAATATGCAGATTTTTTAATCCTTTTATTATTATTCAATATTGTTATAAAGCTACATACATACAACCACTTTAAAACTTATTGTTCGTTACATTGCTGTTTCGCTGAAAACTGGTAGCAAAAATGTGAAATCCTTAAATAAGTAATAAAACGACTTCAGCCCGGCCTAGTGCTCATTGAAAGATCAAGTGTGATCGTAGATAGCGTAATATATTACATCCAGCAAGTGAGTTGCTTCAAAACCGATGAAAAATAAATTAGTGCGACTACCGATTTGCGATCCATCAAGTTTAAATTTACATATCTTTTTTATTTGTCTACTGATTTAATAATATACCTACCTGGTCAATACGTGAACCGAGACTTATTTTATGACATTTTAGTCAAAACAGCATCCATATCGAAGGAGTATCTGTGATAAGCGCGTACAAACACACAGACAAACAGGTAAACAGAATGAGATTTTAAAGTTTTGTTTATAGGTTTAAACGCGTCTTGGGAGATGAATATACCTACTTATTTATTATTGTTATATGGTTTGCCAAAGATCCATAAAAATAATATTCCAATTCGTCCTGTTGTCTCTTACATTGGTGCCCCAGCATATAAATTAGCCTAACATTTAAATAAAATTATACCTATGAAAACGTCCTTTCGACCATCATATGCTTTAAAAAACAGCCTTCAGCTTATTAACAAGATTAAAGATATAAATTTACCACCTCAATGTAAATTAGTCTCATTAGACATTGATAGTCTATTCACGAATTTACGAACATTTTAAGCAATTTACTCAAGAAAAAATGTTCACATCCTGGTGAGACCTTAGAATTGTTAGAATTAACTCAACTATGTATGGAACAAAATTATTTTAGATTCAATAACCAATTCTTTCATCAAAAGGATGGTGTAGCAATGGGATCACCTTTGAGTCCACTGATGGCTGAAATTTTCATGGATATTTCGAAAACCAACATATTGTTCATAACAAAAATATTCTATACTATTATAGATATGTAGATGATATTATTATATGCTGGACAGGTACTACTGGACAACTTGATAAATTTTTCCATACTTTAAATAAAAAACATGTCAAAATAACATTTTAATTAGAATACGAACAAATTAGCTCACTGAACTTTTTAGACTTGATTATTACTCGCGTTAATAACAAATATTCATTTGAGATCTTTCGCAAACCAACTTACACCGATACGATCATACCGGCTTCGTCTTGCCACCCTTGGCAACATAAACTTGCTGCCTTTCATAGCTACGTCCATAGGTTATTGTCGGTCCCTCTCTCAAAAAACAGCTATGAAAAGGAGTTACAAATAATTTACCAGATAGCACTTTCCAATGGTTACACTACAGACACGGTTAAAAACATAATTAAAAATAAACACAAGTCTCAAGTCGCTAAACTTTTGTATGCGGTACCATCTTTTAATAAAACTAATTATAAAGCCAGTCTGACTTACTTGGAAAATTAACAGATCGAGTGGCAAATATATTTAAATCAAAATCGGGTACTAAACTCTCTTTTAAAACTAACCAATCGCTTCGTAGTTTGTTGTGTAAAAATAAAGATATATTAGATAAGGGTAAAAAATCTGGGGTTTATAAAATAGATTGTCCTGAGTGCAACGGTACATAAGTAGGTCAGACTGGCCGAAGTTTTGCGGTTCGATTCCGGGAACATATGGCTGCGTTTAGGAATAATAAACCACAAAATTCCAATTTTGCAAAACATTTGCTGGAAAGCGGTCATAAAGTGCCTAATGACCATTCATTTCATATTCTCCACACTTGTGATAAGGGACTCCGACTCAATACGTTAGAGCAACTTGAGATAATAAAAAATAACACTGGTCACTTAATTAACGAGCAAGTAAATGTATCTAATTCCGTTTTGCTACATGTGTTCGGAGGGGAGGGTATTGGTGGGAGTTGAACTATTTAAGACTGCTTGTATGGGTAGCGCGGCGCATTACGATTTTTGTCGTGGAGCCTATCCTCCTGATGATGCTTCGGTTTCGGGGCGAAACGATCATCGAGATTGTGGTGGTGGGTGTGTGTGCTGCTTTTGTGTGCGTTGTTGCTGGTGAATTGCGCCTTGGGGTGCATGTGGTGACTGGTCCTGCATGTATAAGGTGCGTAGATTTTGCCTGCTTCATACACATTGGCTTTGCATGCATTCACTTGACCCGTGCGGATTATAGCAAAGTAGTTAGTTTTGTTATATTGCTTATACCTACTTATTTTTCATATTAAATGTACAGATTTTGCATTTCTTAAAGTTTATTACGTACATTTTTTATGGTGATGATTGTCAGATTCCATTTACTGCCGTCATAAAATATTATAAAATATTAATGGATATGAATTTAATGAAATTATTAAGTCTTGTAAAATAACAGTCCATATAAAGGAAACTTTTATAAAAGTTCGTAGATTTTAATAATTTAAATTTACCAGAACTAGGTCGATCTCCTAACTTAATGCATTACATTATTTCTTAAACTTGCTCGTTAAAGTATAATCTTATTACTGAAACCGGGTTCCAGGTGTAGCTCGCAGTGGCAGCAGACCACGTATAATTGAGGCAATAAATCCACTTGCGACGATTTATGCCGCCCCGCGCCCTCACCCTGCCCTCGACTCGTGACAATTAAATCTCGCTGAATTATGGAATCCCTACTAATTACATTAAATTTAGAATCGCGACAGTTTGAAGATTTTACGTGTATTTCATTATCGTTGTATGATTTATTCATATTTAATAATAAAATATTTATTACATAGATTTACTATGCTAGAATTGTATTTTGTTATAATCATAGTCATAATAGAATTTCTATGATAAATATTAAGTATAGTGGACGTCAATCACATGTTTTAATATTTTTATGTAACAAATTTACAAAATGTTGCAATAAGGTTCATGCTCACCCACATGTTGTTTGAAAATTTAATGTAAAACAAATTACTATAAAATAATCAAAATTATCATCACCATCCTCCTGCCCTTATCTGGCTCTAAGTTTTATAAAAATGAATAAAAACATTACGAGGAAGTTTGCATGTAAATTTTTAGGATATATGGAATTTGTCAATTCACATTGGACTAGTGCTGTAGTGGATTAAAAAAAGCATAAACCTCTTTTTTTCGTTGTTGACATCCCTTTGCTTCACTTTTTGTTCAATTATTCAAATAATTAGTAATTTGACGGAATCTATTTAACTTTGGAAAAGTTCGGTTCTACAAGTGAAGGCAACTATAAAATAGGATTTTCCAAACCTATCAGGATAAGGAATAAACTTCCAAACTGAGAACTTTAACCTGTTGCTAAAGTTCCGCGCCGGCATTCGTCTTACACACTTATAATTGTAGTACGTATTTCGAGAGCACTGAAAGTCATGTCAAACTACTTCTTATGTTATCTATAAAACCAGTTCTGCGAATAGACTTATACGAGATTAAACTTTCAAAATTTATTTTATAAACGTTATTGCAAATATATTTACGTATTATAAAACAAGGTCTCCAACAGTTGTCGGTATGTGATCGATTTTCCTAAAATCCAGTGAAAGAATTTTTATACGTTTTTTACTAAAAGATCTTAAGGAAGGTTTAAGTTAAACAGATTTTTTTGGCACTTATACTAGAGTATAGAGGAGTTTGTGGAGCAAAATATTTACAACTACTTTTATCCTAAAATTCCCGCTGGGTATCTACGCGGGAACAACAATGTGAAAATTTGATTTTCACGCAGGCGAAGCTGTGGACACATCTATTATATTTATAAGAAAAAAAGACTCCAGAGAGCAAATTAATGTAGACCAAAAGCTCGACATAGATTCGGCAACAACGTCCAGCGAATTAGTAGAATATTAAGTAATATTTGTATTGTTGTAACTCAAACCGGAGGTTATATGACAGGACGTGTACTCGTATATACGAAATAATTACAAGATCTGCGAAAAGGGTGCTCAACAAAATTATCTTTTCATTGACACAGTTTAATTGATTACGATTCATAATAGAATTAGGACAAACAGATTATTTAATTTTCAGAACTATTTGTATATACTAGAATAATTTGTAATGTAACAAAATAAACAGTCAAAAATTTTTAATAGACATTTGCTTGATGGATGCGACTTCAAAAAAACCCTCAAAGTACTATAACTAAAAACATTATTCCAATACTATAAAGTTTGAAACTTACATAAAATTAAATTAAATTATACGCCAAATTGTCAAAGTGTAACTTTCTAAAGGTCAGATATGAAGCGTAATAGATAGCTATTCTTAAAATTTCAGAATTAAACAATCTCGTTAATGCTTGTTAAGAGAGATAGGAATAAATGACGAAATGATGAATAAAAAAATAAGTGTCAAGATGGAATTTGAAATATTTGTCTGAAATAAATAAATTCCAGAAATGAAATTTATTTATTAGTACTCTTTTTATCACACTATAGTAATCAGCAAACGATTTTCCAAAAAAAATGGCTCAGTAGAATTTAAGAAATTTTATACGTGAAGACATATGAGACGACCCGCCGTGTGGTATCCGGCTCAGTAGAATAGACCACCCTCATTTCTTGCCGAGGTGTCGTAAGAGGCGACTAAGGTAAGCCGACCCGCCGTGTGGTATACGGCTGAGTAGAATAGACCACTCTCATTTCTTACCGAGGTGTCGTAAAAGGCGACTAAGGTAAGTTGACGTTAGGCAGGCGGCCGGTCGTCAAATACGTAGCCAAATCATGTGACAACATGTTTTTAACATGTTGTGCCGACCCCACTCAGAGTAGGATAAGGTCAGAAGAATGATCATGAAGACATATGAGACGACATAATGTATCGTTTAAGACATTACAACTGATTTCCATTAAAGTCAATCAAAACTAAATTTATAAATAGTTCGGCAAAGTCCACACAAATTAAGGTCGCAAATAATGGACACTGAATTTATGTTAGTGGCTACTGAGTCTCTAACTATTTCTGTCTCTATTCTGAAAAAGCTAAACATTTAAACTATTTTGAGATGTCTCAGGATAAGCAAAATTAGATTCCCTGGCCAAATATTGAAAATGTAATACTTTTTCTACATCGTCCGTTTATTCACCGTACCGTTTTCAACATTAGAAAGGCATGTTTGCTATGGCAAACATGCCTTTCTAATGTTGAAAACGGTACGTTACAAAACTTAACGTTACAAACGGTACGGTACAAAAATTAGTAATAAAATCGTGAAAAGAAGGACTTTATAATACAATTCAAAGACAAAATACATCTTAAAATTACTTTATTCTATTTTGGTAAAGATATTGTTTTCGGCAAAGGTGGAAAGAGATTCAGTGTACGATTTTCTCATCCGAAAAGCGTGAGATAAATTGCAATTGACAATTGGACACATAAGTTTTATTAATAGATAAACTCATTGGCTTGCCCGGGGATTGAACTCGTAACCCTCTCGAAAGGGTCGCATGGTCTCACCACTGGGCTATCACAGCTTGGGCTTGTGCTGATTTAAATAATACGGAAGTCTGTATGTTACGATTTTTCCATGCTATTCGGAATGTTTAATATAAACTTTTTGCTTCATATATCATTGACATTTAGCTTCTTGCTTGGCTTTCTTGGGTAATTAATCTCCTTTTCAAAATGTACATTGCTCTTTATTACATTAATTTTTGTTGGGTTTGTCCAGTAACAATGTTACTTACAAACAAAAAATGTGTCAACAATCTATTATAATTACGACTGAAGATCTGATAACAGAACAAATCTATTATTGTAGATATGAGAAGCGGTCAGCTTTAATTACCAGAGATATTAATTATTAGCCGATAAAGGTTCATTTGGTTTCTTTTACTCACAAGTAGGGGGAGATCTTTCTAAAGATAACTTAATTCAACTAACTTCCCCCTTTATTTCATCCAAGACATTGTTCCAAATTGTCTGGTATTTCTCTAAAATTATTGAGACAGTGCTGTGTTCTTTCTAATAATTAATATAATACTTTTGTGAGAGTTTCAGTTTCAATATAATTCTAGAAATGTGTGAAATGTACTCGCTCCAAAAAGAGAAAGAGTACGCCTTTGACCAGCTGTGGGATAGTACAAGGTCACTACTATATGTCAGAATTTTAAAAAAATATGTACAGAAATTATCGGCTATAATTATATTTCTATTAGAGGATGGGTGCAGTAATATTATATTTTGTGTAACTAATATGTATAGTGTAAAACTTTACAAAATATTAGGGATACAAGCATGGGTATGTGAGGACAGAATTTTATTTCAATTCATATAAGCGTGTTGGCTCTCTGTAGATATATTGATTTTTAAAACTTATTTAACTTGCAACGTGAGAAGGTGGGACCTTGCAAGTTAAATTTGACCCACTTCCCGATTGAGCTGGAATTTATAAACTGGTTCAGTCTCGATGACAATGCATCTTTACGATAAAATATTTTAATCCTACTAATCCTACTATCCTACTGGATGGATTTGGATGAAACTTTACAGTTACATAGGTTTTATATCAGAATAACATATAGGCTACAATTTGTGATGATATAAAGTAATATAACGATACATGTTAATATAGTCGGAAAAATCTGTCCTCTGAGAGCTTTCTTGGCGTACGCTGCATGAACCAATGGACTTACACAAAGATGATGTATCGTAGTATTGTTTGTCTTGAACAGTTCTAAATAAATGTCCGCGACAGCATATATATTTTATGTGGAAGCGACTATGACAAAAATTGTGAATTTGCTTTAGTTTTATTTGATACTATTTTTATAATGCATTTTTTAAATTATTTAGCCGAATAGTTTAAGAGTTAATACGATATGATTGCATTGAATGAAGCGCCATAGAGTGCTTAATATGCACAGTATTTTAATGTGGCAGACCAAAATCCACGCGAGGGAAGCCGCGAGCAAAAGCTAGTAATAATATAATCAAAAACGTAACAATCAAATCAAAGATAAAAATATTTAAAAATCAACGAAAAATTTATTTGAAGTTCAAATATTTTAGACGTAAATGAAAATTCCCTTCACATTCAATTAGTTACAAGCAGATCTACGTAAAGATTAAATATTTTCCAAGGTCTAAAATGTTAAAGTAAAGTGGTTTATTGTAGCAATTGACCGAGTACATCATCATGTCACAATTAACAACAGTTTGTCCACGCATGCCCATAAACGTAATAAGCTTAGTTGCATGAGTTATGAAGGAGTCTCATCGTGCTAATATTATGAAGGCGAAAGTTTGTGACTATGCATAAATGTATACATACTCTTTCACGGCGAATCCGCTGAACCAATATCGATAAAACTTAACATAATTATTCCTTATACACAGGGGTAACATATAGGCCATAACAATCCTTATATTTCTACAGGATTAGGACGATATTGAAAAGCGCCATCTATTATCAACCTATCAAAGTGTTTTTATTCACAATGTGTCAAAAGTCAAGTCAATTCTTTAGTAATTTATATGGCAAAGAAACGTTTGCCGAGTCAGCTAATTCAACAGTAAGAAGAGAACTATATATTCTAATATAATAGTAATAAAAAAATTTAATTCAGACCAATGATCCATAAGTGTTAGTTACAATTATACTTATAAAATATGTTAGTAAATCTTAACTCTCAACTTTTCCTAATTCATTTCATATTTTGCCCCTCTAACCGGTGCACAAGATACACGTTTGTCCGTATCCAGTGTCTCAGTATGGGGCAATCAGGTTTATTAGGACCCTCAGCATGATTTAAGAGCTTTCGTGCACTTTGCGCAACAGCTTTGCGATTCGTTAGCGCCTGACAGTGACAAAGTCGTCAGAATGCGCGAGCGAAAACATCGCAGAAACACTGCAATAGGAAATATAGTAATTTGCAATAGCAATATAGTACAAGTACATATAAATTTACTTTACATATAGTTTAGTGTGGCTACTTCTTGTGGCATTAGTCCTAAAAATCATTATTACAATATTACACACACACTTCTTGTATATAATTGTATGATATAATTAATGTCACACTTTCTAGATAATTTTTTCCAATCGGTTGCTAATTTCACGAAAATTGAATAGCAACGACTTTTTGCTAAATTATTTTTAATATTGCTAAATTATTTTTAAAATTTAGCTACAAGGCGCATCGACGAAAAAAATTTTGGAAATGGCAATGGACTAGTAAATAATGAGACTAGAAAGTCATATATTGTAATCTTAGTGTCTAACACTTAGTTCTTATCTGAATTCATATCATAAATCTATATTGAAAATGTATCGGAAAACGAATTTGTTGATAATATATTCTAAAAGCGTTTACTTAGGATAGAGATGAGTTTTTCTGAAAGGTATTTATTTATCAGTAGTATGAAATTATTAATCATAAAAATTCAGTTTAAGACAACACAAATTTATATGGAAATAAGTATTACTCTCCTTAGTTAATGAAATTGAATAATGACACAATAAACATCGGAAATACCGACTATCTCCTTGAAAATATCAGTAGATATATATCCGTAGGTATATATTGATATTGCCTTTTTCAAGTACTCAATCTCTAAAACAATGATAGAACGGAAATAGACCTCATGTCCGAGTAAATTGTGCAGAATTACAAAAGAACCCTCGTTTGTTTTGTTACCCCCCATTGAGTAAACCGTAAAATTATTTCTGTTTCAGTATCATGCTTGTATTATACACATATTATATCTATTGTATATTTAATAATTTTAATTAATTTTACTTAATATTTACTTTTTAAAATTTAAAATTGGTTGGCTGGAAGAGATTCCGATTCCGGAATAAGCCCGCCATTGCAGATTACGTCGTTTTTTTTAAAATATTTTTATACTAGCTGTGCCAGCGGCTTTGCCCGCCTGGAAATTTGCGTGTCACAAATTTTTCTAGAATTCTAATTTTAAACATAAAAGCAGTTATTGTGAGTTAACCATAGAGATAGAAGCATACTATTGCGGACTTTTTTGTAGTAGTTTTATAGATCTACAATTCTCTAGTACATTACTTTAACGTATCCCTGCTGGTTTACGCAGCGCACGCGACTAAAGCTCCCAGCAAGCAAGTTATTTTACAACTGCGCGATCTCTTCAACACAATTTACATAATACCGATATGTAGTATTTACCTAAACCATTCGGAAGTTGCACAATCTTCTAGTGAAAACCGTACAAAGATCCGTTCAGTAGATTTTGAGAAAAACGATTACAGACAGACAGCTTTGTGGGACTTTGTTTTATAATAAGTATAGATTATTTTCTAATTATGCAGTAAAGAGATTACAAGGGGCTTCCTCAGAGCATAATATATCCTACTACCCGTGCGAAGCCAGGGCGCGTCAACGAGCTATATTACAATTATGTGGGGTCGTACGTTATTCAAGGATTAAGTGATTGTAAAAGGAGTCTGGCGCCACGACGGAAGTTGTTCCCACGTAACGGACACCGGAAGTGACTCTGGCTCGTGTTACTTTATTTTATCGCCGCCCGGCTATCACTCTTTTAGTTCAAGTTAGATTATAAGTGAAATAAACTGGCAGTAATGTATATTATTTTTAGATCGATGAGATGTTTAATTATGTTAATAAGCAAATAACGACAAGCTGTCTTGAAAAAACATACTTCTGTTTCCTCTGTTTCTACGGGTATATATAACTAGGAACTGCTTATTAGCCTGAAACTGAGGCGCACCTGGTTACCATAGGTGTCCGAAAAGCGTCTTATACAACCCTTAGTACAAAGTTTTGCTGATTTTTATTAGTTAATTTTTTTTAATAAAAGCAATAGTTTTTCTAAATAATTTATAGAATTAGGTGTTACTTTGCGGAGATCCATAATACAAAAGCCTTAGGCTTTGCGATTTCGTCGTGGAGTCTATCTCCTAATGATGCTTCGGTTGCGGGGCGAAACGACTGTTGAGTTTGTGATAGTAAACGTGTGTAGTGCTTGTGTATTGTGATGGAAGTGGTGGAGGTTTGTGCATGTGTTTTTACGAATCCTACATCGGTTATGAAAATACGGATAGTCCACTATACATTTAACACTATATATATTTTCTATTTACTGTATCGCGGATTATAGCAAATTTTTTTTATTATTACTTTAGTTTTTCTAAACTTACCAGTTTCGTATGACGTGTTATTAGCCTTAACGAGCATCGTTTTTCTTAACTGGTATATTTAGATAATTAAGAACTAAGAAATGCATTTACGTATGTTTATGTAGTTTCAAATAAATAATTAAATAAAATTAAGAAGTACCAAATCGTCATTAAAAACATACATACGACATATACAGGCGTCTTCGCCAGCATACATAAGATCAGTGTTTTCTTACACTACCGGTCGGTCGAAGCTTCTCGCCAAAGCTCAACGGCCAAGCATAATAAATAGGTATATACTACCAGCCAACTACACGTCTCTCACCTCGTCAAACCAATCAACAATTTTCTAGTCAACAGTGTTAGAACGTTATATTACGACTCTTATAAAGATTTATTATCCATAAAAGCATATTTGATATTTTGTTTCATCTATATATATATATATAAAACAAAGTCGGGTTTGTTACAACACTTATAACTAGAGATGTGCTGGACCAATTTTGCATGGTTTTTGATTTGTTGGATTTGTCTCCGCCCCGAATAGCAGAATACATCTTAAAAACAATGAAAAATTGACGAATACATAATTATGAAAATAAATAAGTATTCATTCGTTTCGTACCTATCAAACATTTCTTATCATCCTGTCGAATAATTTAAGTAATGATTGACATTTATGCATGCGTTCATAACTTTTTGAAAAGGGTGAATAAACTATTGTGTGTATTTTTTTGAAATCAATCAAAAAGGTTGAAAAGTGCATTAAGCAAATACATAAAAATTCATCAAATATTTATGCGTGCGTACAGAAATAATGACAAATGATTAACATTGCCGCGAGCTTTCAGAATTTTTATTTTCTGTCATTGTATTATTTTCATCAAAGCCTAAATTGGTTCAGCTAAAAGGTAACACACCATTTATTGACTGGTACGAAGTTCGCCGGGTTAGCTAGTTTATAATAAAAATGTGTAAAATTAAGTATTTGTATTATTTCGGTGAACGTTATTAAAAATTAAATGTCCTTTTGTATATGATTTTTATATTATATACGTATACATTTTTGTATAGATATGATGAAAAAGTCTTCTGCCAAGTCACAAGCTGAATAATTATTTGTCTGTGACAAAATGTTGAGCAATATCAGCCAAAGCGAGTTGTTATTATAATGCATTTTCTCATGACTGGCCTTAACGGTTATTCTCTCTATTGTGTGAACCACTGATGTTGCCAAGATCCCGCAGAGAAAGATCTGATTTTAGGGTTGTGGTATGATATTATCGAAATTAAAAATTAACGTTAAAAGTTTTATTTAAAGTCAAGAAATATTGCGATCAATTATGAATACCCGCCGCGTGAAATAATTTCACAAATATTTTAGGGAAAACTTTTACGATTTCTCATTCAGCGTCAGTCCATGATAGGAAACTAAACAGTTTAAAAGAGGACGAAACTTCATTAAAAACCTTATTTTATAATCAATTATATAGATTAATTTAAATATAATGATTTTAAATTACTTCAAATATAGCGTATAAAGAAACACCGAATACCCAAATTACAAATATTAAATATGTAAAACCAAACAACGAACCAGAAATGAGCTTTGAACTTAACAATTATAATATCTATGTTAAAAATTTAATATCTAGTTTTAGACATGATATAATCTAGTTTAGCAAACAATTACATTGAAGTGTCTGTAATTTAAAGTACAATATATTCAATTATTTGGTAACCCTAGACAAACTCGCAAAAGTTTCCGACTTGTTCGAATGGTCGGCTTTTGTTAGTGAGTAACTTATTGTTCAGGACAGATTGCGAAGGATCAGCATCGCTCTGCTGCAAACTCATTGGATGTTACACGTGTGGGCGTTTACTAGGGAATTATTTTCTGTTTTATTTGGCGGAGTCTTTTGTAAGTTTGTTTCATGTTTACTTAGGCGTTACGCTTTCTGTTAGAAGCCAGAAGAGTTGTGAGAATGTATAGAGTGTATATTTAGCATTTAATAAAAAAGTTGTCGGACAGAAATCCTTTCCGCCGTGTGATATCCGGCTAAGTAGAATAGACCATCCTATTTCTTACCGAGGTGTCGTGAAAGGTGAGTTGACGTCAGGCAGGCGGCCGGTTGTACATTAGCTTAGCCAAATCATGTGACAACATGTTATAACATGTTGTTGGACAGACGTCCTTTATAGTGTCGCGGAGAGTCATTGGATTCAGGCAGCACAAGATCATGTGTTATGGAAGATCTTTGAAAATACCTATGTCCAACAGTGGACGTCTATATGTTAAATACTGAGAAAGAATGACGCAGTTATTACACTGCCATAACTGCCAATGATGATTTACGTCATGGAATCGTAAATCATCATCGGGCTGGTCGGGTAAAAGTTGTTATTTCACTGGTGAGAGGAATTGGACCACACTTAACGGATATGTTGTTATTAGTACTGCTTTCAAATAACACTGCTGTTCGTATGCCGTTACCGGTATTTCGTATAATGTGGTTCAACCTAAGTAAATCGCATGTTGGACGAACAGATCGGCTGAACGGATCAGACGAATAGGTCGGGTTCCCCTAAAAAAAATGAAACCAAAATTAAATTATATAGTTAAAATTTTTATCATTTAATGTTTTATATTGTAATATTAACACAATACACATAATATAACAATGGCATCATTCAATTTCATTTTCTTTCTTTCTTCTTTAAAAGTCTTTGTAATAATTTCCTTCTAAGAAAAAGAGACATTAAATTTTTTGACCTGTATCTTTGATATTTTATCATTTTGTTACTCGTTAATTTTTTCGTCAAAAAATTACGGAGAAAAGTATATATAAGATGATATTTACTGTTATTCCTTAGGGAATCTTTTAAATAAGCTATTAATTGCATGCATAGAATTTTTCGCATTTTATTTGTTAATCATCGCTATAAGACTCATTTTAAGGACATGCCAAACTGTTAATTGGGGATATATTAGCAATAACAATATACCAGTAGTTATGTGTGGTATAGGATAAATGTATATAATGTACACATACATCTAAATTCTCTAACTAGTGCAACCGGATAACAGCATCAACAGAACATGATTAATGACCATTACGAGTATATATCACTACATAAATTACGTGTATTTTAGCGTTTGTTCATACGTTAGGTGTTACTATCCTACACCGCGTCATCGCCTGTCACTAATATATATTACTTAGTGGAAGTATAATTTTGTTACATGAGTTCAGATTTTAAAAATTGTAATTATCTTTAATTAAAATTCTAGAACCAGGTTCATATCCGATTGTTTCTTTGGCGCAGTGGGTAGCGACCATGCCTTCAGCTGCGTGGGTCGCGGGTTCGATCACCGTCGAGGGCCAACATTTTCTATAAACATTTTTTTGGTGAAGAAACAAATAAATGAGCCTGGGTGTATATATGTATTTAAGTATGTATTTTAAATTATATATGTAGTATATTTAACAGTAGTCCGTCACCCATAACACACGTATTGAGTTACTTAATTTGGGGTCGGACGACCGTGTGTGTAAGTGTCACATGTATTTATTTATTTTATTTATATCGTATTTTCTCTGATCCTGAGGATTTTTCTTTATGGGGCTTCATTATGTATCAGATTGTAAAATAACATTCTACAATAATTAAGATTACAAGTAATCGTGAAAGACACAAAAACACAAACTATTACACATGCTTACAGCATATTATCAGTTTGAAAATTATTAATTATTTAATAAGTAAAAAAATAAAAAAATATTTTTACGTAGGAATAAATTGAAAGAGCTACCTTTTCGGACTATTTTTCAATATATACAAACGGTTAACTATTCATAAATACTAGTTCATTCAAATTTTTGATGTAGGGTGTGTGTGTAGACGTTTTTAATTTCCGGCGGATCCGGTACATTCGCTACGAAAAAGTGGTAATTGAAATTGAATACGTTCGTGAACAAAACTGATAGAAACCAGTGTTGTTTGGACCCTAAAATTTTAAAATTGAATAAGGATTAGACTAGCTCTTTATTTATGCTAAAAGTCTATAGATAGTTAGACCTAGTTTAGGTAGGGACCTAAACTAGGTCCTAGTTTAAACCTTTTAGGTTATTGTTTCCCGCATATCTAACATAGGGACGTTTGAATCTCGGTTGGTTCAAATTAATTTAAATTATTGAATTAAATTAAATTAAATTATTGATTAGTTCTTCCCTGATGGAAAACGAGCATGGTTAGACCATCCAGTTACCAGTTACCATTGAACCAGCTATCCCGTGTCGCGTAATTGTTACGCTTGATGTAGATATTGCTTCCAAATTAGTGAGTTCACAATCCATTTCAAACGAACTGATTAACATGAATTAAAAAAAAAAATTAATTCAATACTTTGTTTGGAACTATAAAATATATTACGGATTTTATATTGACTTTATTATGACAAACCATTTACAAAAATATTGAATTGTTTCGAAGCAGTTAGTAAACAAGCATATTTAGCTTAGTTATTTAATTGTTTATTTACCTATATATCAGATTTTTCATATAGTATTAATATTTTTTAACAGCAAAAGGCAATCTAAATTCATAAAAAAGATAGTATAAAAAATAGACGTGACATGCAAATGCTAAAATGGATTCCGGCAAATCCTATTTTTGTTTTGACGGACAAAGGAAGATAAATTCTGTTGGTTGATGGTTCATAAAAAATATCCTATACATAGGCAAATACGTACAAATGGGTACTAAGATTTATGATACCTACGTAATGTACCCACACTATATATTAAACAATTCATTTTAATATATTGTCTTTTTGCGCGTTAATTTAATATATCTAATGTCATTTAAAGCGAGAACATGATAAAAGAAATAGGCATAAATAGTGGAATATGAATAAGTTGTCGATTTCAATATAAATCGTTCGTATCTATGAAAATATATATTAAATATTAATTTCGCCTACCTTTTCTACTATTGTTATGACCCCAATATCATAAAAAATGTCTCCACAACAAATTTTCGGTGACGTATATCTCGCAAAAGTTTCGATATTTCGCTATTACCTATTTGCTACAAGAAAATATTTTCGTTTCTGATTTTATAGCAATCAGCCTTTATTTTAGCTTGCCTTGATAGTATTGTCCAAAATCTTCAGTCAGTACTCTGACCTCAATATATCTATCTCTAATTTAGTTTTTAACTTGAATACAACCATGCAACTTGAAACGTTTGCGCAAAATATTGTATAATTAACAAACGCAATCTAGATTTCTAGTGCACGATTTTGCAAATGGAGCTCCCAAATTGTGTTTAAATAAATAAACAAACGTATGTACCAAAAAACACGATAGTGCTAAAAATCTCATTTGAAGTTCAAATAACCCTAGAAAACCTGTAACGGTGAATGTAGGAAATAACCCGTAATTGAACCCACAACGTGTAAAACGGATTGATACAAGTAAATATTGATCACGATTGGTGGAATCATGGATTCCAGATTAATCAATCAAGCATCAATGGACGCTCGTGGAAAGGTTTTGTTATAAGATATAAAACTCTTTAAGTAGTGCGAAAAATGCATACTCTACTTAGGACCGAAGTAGTAAATTATTTTTTCGAAGAAGTGAAAGCAAAAAGTCAACAGTAAACTTTTAATTAACAAGAATGGTATACTGTTTATGACGATAAAGACTTCATGTTCGCTTCTTAAAAACTATGGCGTAGAAGTATATATATTTCTATGCAATAGATTTTTGCTAAATTTCCTGTTTCTATATTAAATTGAAAATCAAGCTATATATTACAGAAATTGTAAATCACTTCATAAACTTTATTTCGAGTACTAAAATTCTAAGTGAATTCTCTTAGTGAATTAGAATTAAAATTCTAAATGAAAAGTTCTTATAATCACCACCAATAGTATGTTTTAAGTAAAGTTTTTAGGAACTAGATCAGAACTGGCAAAGCTGTACTACACGAAAACTATAATTAAATGATAATGCATTCCGTTCTTACGTATTCATCTTTGACTGCAATATTATTAAGATTATATCGTCATCAAGCAAAAACCTATCACTGATAAAAAATCACAAGAAACTCCGTGAACTGGGCCGTTCATAAATCACATGATGATTATTAACAGTCATCGACTGAGCACCGCAAGCATCAATTTCAAAATGATTGGCGTCGGCCGAGAGTGATACAAATGGACGGCTTAAACGCTCATTTTATATTCACATTTGCTCTGAAACGAGCGATACGAACCATGGCAAATTACTCGCTATGACTACTATTCGCAGTATGAAACGAATACGTCCAATTTCGTAATTTTGCATCTTCCAGCTGCACTGATAAATCAGTATATGTAATTATTCTGATCAATTTCATGTTATAATATATAATCTTCTAATTAATAAATCATTTTTCCTATACTTATTTCTATCCTTTGTCACTCTCTAATTCGTTTTCTGTAAAGTTATTGCAAGGAGAGCTCTTGCGCTTGTATAAACTTATTTCTTAAACTTTTTGTTCTCTATTGCTTGCTATAACTTAATGAATAGAAAATTCAAAGAAACTGTGTTATATGTTAGGTTATATGAATATTCCACCGTGTGGTATCCTGCTCAGTAGAATAGACCACCCTCATTTCTTCCCGAGGTGTCGTAAAAGGCGACTAAGGCAAGTTGACGTCAGGCAGGCGGCCGGTCGTAAAATACGCAGCCATATCATGTGACAACATGTTTATAATATGTTGGGCCGACTCCACTTAGAGTGGGATAAGGGCAGGAGAATGATGAGGTTCTGTGGTTATTACATGAGTTGTAAATTGAAATGAGTCTAGTAATGAATTAATGTTAGTGCCAATGACTTTTTATATAAGGGTCATTATTTTAAGGGAAAAGATATAAAATTTGGACATAGACATTAGTTAAAAATTAATTGAAAACTTTAATTGGACAATATTTATAAATAAAATAATCGTCAGCCAAATCCATACTAATGGTGTGAATGCAAAAATCTGTCTGTTAAGCTTTCAAGAATAATCCGCTGAGCCAATATTGATGAAATTTGACACAATTAGACATTTAGGTACCATATAGAATTAGAATATACCGTTTTCCTCAGGAAAAATACATACAGCATTATGGAAGGTACTTGCACGATTGAGGTGCCGCGAACGAAGTCACGGGTACTTACTACCATTAAAAAAATTCACTTCCATATTTGGATATTGTGGCAGTACATAACAAATGAAATATAATAATGCGCAAAAAAAAATTGCAGACTGGCATTCATGGCTTTTTTTAAATTGTAAAAAAATATCTAAATGTTACAAAATAGATTTTCAATCATGATTAAGTTGTAAATGAAATTATTATAAAGTAGTTTTCAAGTAATAAACAGAATAAATCGTTTTATGTATATATTTCTCTTTAAATTATTAAGGATATATGACGTAACTCTGCCCGCAATGTACAACAGACAATGACAAAATACCGACTATACATTTCAGTATCGATTATGTTACCTTTAAAAAAGTAATATTACAATGGTATATTTCAATGTACTCGTACTATAAGACGCAAGTATGCTAACTAAATATCACAAGAAATATAGCAGTGCCTGAGATAAGCCGTTCAACGTGAAACTACCGGACGTACGTCAAAACATGACTCATAACTGATACAACTTGCAACAGTACCGCTAAAATGCCGACAAAGTTTAGATTGCGTTCAGTTTTGCGACCTATATAAACTCTGACGTGGATTCGTTAATCTTAACTTGTTGAGAACGTCGTTTACACTAAAATAGCAAAATAACTATTTTGGTGTAAACGGCGTAAAGTAGGTCATCGGTCGTCTAGCAATCCAAAAAACGGATAGATAGCTTTAAAAATTCATGGGATTGGACTATCTTTTGTCCATCCCCTTATTTAGATTCATTTAAAACTCTTAATAAAAGTTTTTTTATTTTATTTGTCTAAAATTTGCGTAGTAGAAAATATTTAGTTACCTTATTATATTAAATGTAGCCAACGGGCGTCAATGTAAAAATATACTTTTAAAAGCATGCTCAATAAGATGAAATGTCATCAGTTTTAAATGTAAGCCAACTAACTGACTAAATTCAAAATTCAAAATTCAAATTCAAAATATTCTTTATTCAAGCAAACTTGTAAACAAGTGCTTTTGAATCATTAACATCTACTGCTGGTTCGGAAAGCTGTTCCTACCGAGAAGAGCCAGTAAGAAACTCGGTGGTTGCTCTTATCAAAGAATAATTCTTATTACTAGTTACATAATATTAATATCTTGTACAGAGTCAAAGAGTAGCTATATCTACGCATTCTTAACGTCTAAGTTATCCTCAATAGTAAAGTAGGCTTTCTGTATTAGCCTTATTTTAATTGTATTTTTATACTGCTGTAAAGGTAAAGTTAAAATAGATTGCGAAAGTATTATAGAATCTTATACCCAAAGCCACAAACGACGTATGTACTTTTGCAAGGCGCAAAGCAGGAAACGAAAGCTTATAAGTGCTTATTTCATTTTAGTTATCTTACGTGGCGATGCTTTAGCTAAATGTTACAAGTTGAGAAATTTCGACATTCTGCATATATAAGAGGATATAATGGATATAATGTATATATTAATGTATATAAGAAAGAGCAGTATAAATTTTTTACAGCGTTTTTTGTTTGCAGTGAGATTCTATATACATCTTTTTGTGATTTTATCAATCGATGATCGCGCTATTGATGTTGTATTAATAAAATTATGAAATTCTAAAGAGAACAAGACAAACTTTGCGCGAACGACTACTCAATGACAGATGCAAAACCAGTGCAAAAGTTTTCAATAGTCATTATTTAATGAATGGTATAAATAAAACGACAAAGTTGTTAATTGCAGCTTATTCAAAGGTTCGTTGGTAATTAAGAAGATTCAGGACCTACGAAGAGCTATTATCTCCCCAACAAGACCACTAATCAAATCATGAAGATAGAAGGCACCGAAAATTAATTGAATATAAATAATATTAAACTTAAATTAAACTATCTTGTGTTCGTTACATGGAACATTCCAAACCTATTCATTCTATATACAGATTTATCGCCTTAGGTATTAATCTTAATTATTCTGTCAATTTATATGTACTTCAAAAGTAAAACCATTGAGTACGATTATAATGTAATTGTTTTTCAATATTTTTTTTTTAATATCTTAGATAAAGAATCAAAACAAGTTGCCATCTACGTTTCGCTCCCCATCTATCGACAAAATTAATAGGTTTTTGTACTAACTTCGCAATAAAGAAAAAAATTTGATTTCTCTTGCAATATCATTTTTATGTGGATATTAACATACCCATTCCGTTTCAAATTGTAATACTACCTTATTTCTAAGCATAGCGTATTAATAAATTTAATATTTCAGAATCTATTACGAATATATCGTTAAACACGTCGACTCTATTTTGAGTCTGTATTTGTAAGGTACAAAATAGTTATCCTTTGAAAATGCTATTTTATGTTATGAAGTGTCAGATAAACGTTATAATTTCAGATTAAATATGTGTGGAAATCGTTTGTATCAGTGTGTCAGCAAAACTGAGATGTGGTAACTATTTGTTTCCATCGTCCTTCTACTAGTTTTAATTAATTATTGACCTTTAGTTTGTGAGTGTTAATATTTTTTCTCTTATGTCGATAAACGCTTAATCGTATCATAGCCGCCCGACGAGCAGCGGGTATGCTGGACTCTCATTAAATAAAACCCTGAAAGTGCACCAAGCTACAAAGCGTAGTAGCGGTGAGTTAAAACCTATCAGTAGTATAAAAATCTATAATATTTCTTAATAATGTTATTAAAAGTGTTAATTGAATGGAGAGTGAGTTAAACAATGCTGAAATATATGATGCCTTAAGAGCGAAATACAAGAGAATGTTACTGAATGGAATGCGACGTCGTGAGCTTGACAGTTTTGAGTTACACCTTCCTAACCTTCGGCCTACTCTTGAAAGGGATGGGTCACCCGCAATACAAGCACAATGTTCTATACAAAAGGTCAGAAGCTTTGTTTACAAAGGAATTAAGTATCTTGATGCGAAGAACTGAAACTCGATCAATTTACAAATTATATGAGGAAATTACATTTATTTAAAATATCCGTACATACGAATATTATAAAACGAAGTCTCCAATACCTGTCTGTATGTGATAGATTTTTTCGAAATCTACTGAACGGATTTTAATTCAGTTTTTATTAAAAGATAGTGCTAATCTTGAGGAAGGTTTAAATTATGGCACATTACGGTGTTTTAAATTGAAATAACTTTGTGTCACAATAATTACCACGCGTATGTAGCTGGCACAGGTAGTCGTTTATAAATGCAAAAGTCTGTCTTTCTGTTACACTTTTAGGATAGCTGGATAAAATACCACCATGGTCCAACTATTCTTAGTAGGACATTACGGCTTGGTAGATCGTATTAGTAATTCTGTTTCATAGCAAGACAACTTCCCTGCTTCTTGACAGTTCAACTTAATATTAATGTAATTTATTTGCGATTTCGTCTTATCTATCTCCTGATTATGCTTTGGTTACGGGGCGAAGTGGTATTGAGACTGTGGTAGTGAATGCGGTGCTTGTATATTGTGGCAATAGTGGTGGAGGTTTGTAGTAAATGCGGTTTAACGATACTGCCATGTACCAGGTATGAAAACGGGTTACACTTTATTTAGCATCTTATAGATTTTCTTTTATCGCGAATTATAGCAAAATATATTATCATTACTTTTGTATTAATAACCCGTCTTGTCTAGTTTGGTTTGTTTATAATTTATCAGTCATGTGTTTAGTTTTATAAATTTAGCACAAAATTGCAAATAAATAATAAGGAATATAAATATAATACGTCATTTAAATAGTCGATTAATCTCTTAAGTGAATATATTCAGCCACATTTATTTCCAGACAGGAAACTAATAACTTGTCGGAATTACCTTTGTATTTTTCTATTAAGGCACACACTCGGCGCCCTATAAATTTGGTAGCACTGAAACTATTTTTCTTTTGTAACAATTGGACAAAAATGTAGAGTATTCAAAGTCACTGCTACACTTCTTTAGATGTTTTGTTTGAAAAAATATTCCTCTAAACTATCAAGCCGAGTTTAAAATTTATTTATTTATTTGTAACAAATCCACAGCTATTATTAATTTTTTTTATTTATTAAGACTATATAAATGTAAATATAAAAGTTTTAACATAAGCCACTTAGGATTACATTATTTAACCTAAACATAGTAAAGTAATAGATGAGTCAAACTGGATGTTTAATGAACAAATACAGAAAATCAACAAAATTTAAGGTGAACAAGTATGAATGATACATTCTTATTATTTTTTTTAAAGTGAACTTAGTAAAATAAGTTTTTTTTTTAATCATTTTTCATTTATTCATTCCTTCATTGATGACAACGTGAGTAAGTCTTCGGTTATCTACACTTATTGTATATAATTAATAAACGCGTAAAAATACATACAAATATAAATAAAATTACATGCTAATACATAAAACTTGTATTTAGAAAATACATGAACAATCATACTATTATTATAGATGCGAAAGTCTATTTCTCTGCCTCTTTATCTGGTCTGTGTGAGTCATAGCCCAGCGGTGAGACCGCACGACTCTCTCGATAGGGCCACGGGTTAAAACCTGGGCAGGCACCAAAGAGTTTTTCTGTTAAAACTTATGTGTCTAATTGATATTTGACATTGCACACTCTTTTCGGTGAAGGAAAACTTCGTGAGGAAACCTGCATATCTCTAACGAATTCTGGGGATATGTGCAAACTACCAATCAGCATTGGAGCAACGTGATGGATCTTGGCTCCAACCCAGAAGGGTCCAAAGACGAAGAGAGAACGGCTATGCTTAGCTGTCTGGACTATTCACGGCTAATCCGCTGGACCAATATTGACAAAATTTGGCACAATTAATTAAACATCGGTTTAACATATAGGACAAAAAAACCGTTTTTAAAAGCTTTTATTCGAATTTCGTATGTATGTGAAGCTGGAATCTTGCAAATTAAATTTGTCCCACATCCCTATGTCCGATTGAGCTGAAATATTACATACTGATCCAGTCCCGATAACAATGCATGTTCATGATAAGGATGACCTGATGCTGCCTCCAGGACGAGGGAACTTTGGGAAGAAATTTTGCTAAAAACTTTTTTTAATCTTTTTTAACTTGACTTGTTCTTTTGAGAACAAGGAAAGAATACACATTGCATTATTGAGGGTACATAAGCGTTTAAGTAACCCTGAACGAAGTCGCTGGTATCACTATTCGGATATATATATATATTTAAATATATCATGGATGTAAATGTTATCTTCGGAAAATATTTTCCGGATTAAAAATAAAAGCATGTTCAACAAAGATAATAGCATATATAGTGAGCGTAGCAATAAAGTAGAGAGCAACATTAGCACCAGTATCTCATATCTGATGCTAATTTTTCCCGGGAACTATTTTCTCCGCGCCACGAGCGCCCGCCTTGACGTCTTTTCACTGTCCCGCCTTGGACAGCTTCCATTATTTAGAAATTTTATACTCATGTAGATAAACTGTGTACAGAAGCTATTTTCACACATGATATTCATCGCATATTTTACCGACACGTTTCCGTAATGCAACAGAGCGTGAGCGCAGTATAATTCGAGAGCATATCCATTGTTGAGATTTAAGATTTCACAGTGGAGGCTTCGGTGTACCTAGAAATGAAAAATTTCATAGCTTTGTTTCTTAAAGTTATTTTTTAATATCTTAGATCAGTTTTTTCTTAACGACTCTTTTATATTTTTAAAAGCTTTTATTCAGCTTGTCGTGAATGTATGTGAAGTTTTCCACCTTCACATTTAACTTGCAAGATTCCTCTTGTAAGTTAAATTTGACCCATTTCCCAGTGTCCGATTGAACTGAAATTTTACTTGCTGGTCCAGTCTCGATGCCAATGCATGTTTACGATGAGCATTACCTGATGTTGACAGGATTGCCTCCAGACGAGTGAGCTGAGATAACCCAGCGGTGAGACCGTGCGACTCTTTCGAGGGGAACAATAGTTCAACACCGGGCAGGCGCCAATGAGTTTATCTATTAAAACTTATCACACGCTTTTCGGTGAAGGAAAACATCGTGAGGAAACCTGCATATCTCTAGAGAATTCTGGAGATATGTGTAACCTACCAATCCGCATTGGAACAGCGTGGTAGATCTTATCTCCAACCCTTCTCTCCAGAAACGGAGAGAGGAGGCCTATTCCCAGCAGTGGGATGGTAACAGGCCGCTACTTTGCTACATTTTTACTGAGTGAACCCCTACCTTCTCCTCCTACGGTTAACAATAAGGACATGAAATTTTATTAAAAGCTTTTTAACTTGACTTTTACTTTCTTTTTTTAAGAAACTATAACTTAAAGTAGAAATCACAATTCTTTCTCATACCTTATATTTGCAGCATCAGTTATCGCATGTACCGCAAACCACAATAACCACCACTGCACTATATAAGCACTGCTCACATTTACTATCCGTAAAGTAAACGATCATCATAATTATATGAATAATTTATATATAATTATTAAAATACAACTATTATTTGGCGTTGCGCATCATACTTATTAATTCAATTTATTTTAGTGTTGTGAAATCTTAACTACTAGCAGACCAGCCGCATGTTGCTGTAGCAAAATATTTTCGATTTCTTTTTGAAATAAAAATAATGCTCCGATCGCCACCAAACTTTACAGGATTAAAATTTACTAACAATTTCAATAAAATCGATCTAGATTCAGAGTCTATAAGAAATATACATACTTACTTTCTCTTATATACATATATAGAGATAGGTAAGAATACTTATATATCTAGACGAGCTTAGGTTCAATTATCACTTCAACGGATGCGCTGAGAATGCCGGAAATTAAAAATGTCTACAATATTGTATGCCAGATCCCTGCTGCACGCCTATCCTTTAAAATTAACTTTGGAATATATTCATACTAATATTATAAATGTGAAAGTCGGTCTGTCTGTTACTTTTTTACAGTTAATTCGGTGGACATAATTATTATGGCCATAATTTGGCATAATTATTTACATCGGGATAACAAAAGGCATAAAAAATCTCGTTTCGGTTTAGGAAACACGGAAAACATAATTCAAAATTGAGGTTACCTAAACGCTTCAGTTGGTTATTAAATAGATTTATTTAGCTTGTGAGTAGGTAAGCCAAACGTTACCATAGTTTATATTTCTATGCTCTTAGGACTTAATTTTTACATATTATAAAGAATTGATATGACTCCATAGTTCATACCTAAATGTACAGTTCGAACTTCAAAAATATTTTTTTATTTTATTGAAAAGTATTAATTAAAATCTTAGTGTTTAAAAATTCGAGTACATTTGTATCGGCTTTTTTTCTAATTATTTTCTAAATTTTATTTTATTTCGTTATGATATTTTAATGTATTTATTAATGATCCGCCTAAATATTTTTTGTTACTGGCAACTTATAATGAAAATTTAAAGAGAATCGTAAAAGCTATTAGAAATTTTGATGTACGCACTACAATACAAATGTACCCACATTTTAGGCAAGAGTGAAAACCACATGCGTTGATATCGAAGTTATCGGCAACCGTCGAGAGAGATCTGAATGGAATACTTTGATACTCATGTAATATTCACAAGTCGGCTCTGAAATGAGCAATTGTAATTAAATTTATAGCTAAATACATTATTTCAATCCAGACAATAGTAGTTCTTGATTGTAATGGTTCTTGACTTTCTCAGTAATACATTTGCAAATTTCTTGAGACCATATATAGATATTAATACGAAACCACCTCTCAGCTTCTCTAAATAATGATATATAAGCGTAGTGGTCATCACTGTACAATTGTGATATCAAAATTTATAATAAGTAATACTTTATACAAATAATGCGAAGCAGATTTCGCATAAGAAAAGGGTATATAGTAGAATTTCCTAACTACCCTGTCTTTCTCGCAGGACCTCCTAATTAACCCCATGTCACACGCACGCTGTGATTGATTATAAGACTAATATCTGAGACGCCCCAACAATGATATCTGTGACATTTGTATTTGCCGCAATATCTCCTATTCTTACTGCTTATTTTATTTTATTTTATATCACAGAAAGAGTGCTAAGAATCGCGGGAAGGCGTTTACTTTTTCTTTAACTATTTGTAATTAATATGAGTATGTGTGAATGTGTGTTTCTGTGTCTGTGTGTGTGTAAGTTTGTGCGCGCGAAGTCTTTTTTTAAATATTTTTTTACATAAATTACGTAATATTTAATAGGTAATTTTTCATATAAAATTACTTTAAATTAAAAATCATCGAATCCACTGCACTGAGGTTGTAACCCTCTTTTATGTGGAAACCCTTATACGAGTATGTTGGCCAAGCCTGCTACCAGCTTTTTGTTCGCTCTATGAGCCTACGTTAATTAAAAAAAGTAAATTTAATAAAATTCATAAAAACGAGATTTATATAGAAAAAAAACGACGTCTTAATCCTCATCTTCTTATCACTTAAGCTACACTTGACTACATCTTTCACGATACTTTTACTAGCTTTAAGAATAAAATATACATGTACGGACATTTGTGATATCGATCTAATTACTTGTTATATATTATTTTTTTAGGCAATTTTCATTTTTATTTTTATTATTACTACACTTTTCGACATAGTTTTAGTTTTAGCTTTTTGACAAATTTTTATTCAATTTAGACTCGATGCTTTTATTTGATAATGTACCTAATTGATATATATATTTAAGAGCTAACATTATAAGATTATGCTGAATACACCTTTAATGGATAAATATAGTAGTATAAGTATTAATATAAGTATAATGGTTAATGCATTTATATTGTATCGTTGGTGTATCTAATAAATAAATAAGTATGTACTCAACGCTATTTATGTCTTTGAATTGCATATTGAATTTGTAACCTTTAAAATTTTGTAAGATATATTTATAGTTCGTCAGCGTCATGGAAATTCAAATTAAATTGGTATCTTAAATAAAAGCTAATTATTGCACATTAGAACAATATAGTTTATTTTTATAATTATCAAGTTTAAGTACCAACTTTCAATGGTAACTCTAACAATAAGTGTTTTGGTTTCCTTTCATAGAGATCCGCTAGCCCGTGACGGCGACGTCGCGTCGCTAATCCTTTCAGCTTTTTGTATATCGCTGGTCTACTCGTAAAAAATGGGAAGATCTCTACGTTTCCATCTTTTACGTAATTGTTTAATTGTGTGTAATTCCTCTGAATTGCACACAATTAAAATTTATTCAACGACAGCTGAGAGATATGCACGACGTCTAAGTTTTAACACTTATAATACTATATTTCTTAAATATATGTTCTTATTATCTTTTGTATCTTGCAGCGCTACATTTTCGACATATTTAAAATTATAAGCATCATACTCTAATTTTTATCCAACAATAACATTAAAGTTATTGATGATAACATAATAACATTATAGTTTTGTCTCCTTTGCAACTGCACCTGTTAAGTCGTACTGTATATAGTTTTTAGGCCAAGGTTGAAATGGCGCGTACGGTCATTGATCTCTATAAATTCTGTTTATTTTTTTTATCTTAAAATAAGTCCTGTGAATACTTCGCTAAATTGAATGTATTTGTTTATGCAGAGGGCTGAAGTGTGTAGATACCTAAACTTAAAATTAATGTCGTATGGTCCGTATTAATAAGTATATACTCATTAATTAAAATATTTATGTCTGCCATATTGTATTTATATCTGTTTATGTATACATAACATATAAATAAAATATGAAAAATCTAAAAAATCACAAGAATTTAAATATAATAAAGTTATAATTTCACAGATACCCAATTATGCGATATTTAACCAAGAATAATCCTAACAACATTTCCTTACCGAAGTTAAAACTTAGAGAATAGGGTGATATAACGAACGAACATGATCCGAAGTCCCTTCCGGTGCCTGTCACGCGGGAACAACTTCCGGCGCGGCGCCAGGCTACTCTTACAATCACTTAGTTCCCGAATATCGTAAAAACTTGGCCAAACATACGGAAAAACACAATGAGGAATCATTAATTAGGAATCATTTATTATTTAGGGGAAAAATGTGGTTGCTGTAGCGTATGACGTACCTTATATTTTATTAAATATTTTTTGTTAGACAGTGACTAACTAAAATATTATTCAGCACTTGTTTTAAGTTCAGCAGCTTAATATACTTAATATGGAAAACAAGTAATATTATATCACGAAACTGAATTACCCGTCGATGCAGTCATGCTTGTTATGTTGTAAATTGTAGTGACCGCCGTGATTTGGTTACCAGGGACTAGGACAAAATCTATACTTATGTATATAAAAAAAGTACCAAAAAGGTGACTGTCTGTATGTAATCGATTTTCTCAAAATCTACTGTATGAATCTTTGTACGGTTTTTACCAATAGATAGTGAAATACTTCCGGATGGTTTAAGTAAATCGTAGGTATCGGTATTATGTAAATTGTGTTAAGGAGATCGCGCAGTTGCTAAAAAACTTTCCTACTGGGAGCTTTAGTTGCGTGCGTTGCGTAAACCAGCAGAGATACGCTAGAGTAATGTACTAGAGAATTGTAGATCTATAAAACTACTACAAAAAGTCCGATAGTATGTTTCTTATTGTTAACTCACAATAACTACTTTTATGTTAAAAATTTGAATTCTAGAAAAAAATTGTGACACGCAGATTTCCACGCGGGCGAAGCTACTCGTACATATTATATATAAAAAACATTTAAGCAGAAGTTACACTAACGAATATGAATATATAAATCCTTATTCCGTGGTGAGACCATCGTTTAAATGTGAACATTAATATGAAATATGTGTGCATACTTGGAGTGTTTAAACATAGCATGTCCATATTCGTTTAGGCTCTCTCTAAAAACAATAGCAGACCGGAAATTAAGCGCACATACGACTAAATCACAGAGATTTATGAACAGGCGCCTATTTGTTTTGCCCCCACTGCGAAATTAATAACAAAACCCTACATATCCATCATTTTGTTATTACTTTAAACTCAGACCCTCGGCTGAGAAATTTCAATACAAAATTCATCTTTGAAATATATCTTCTTTTCAAAATTTACTATTAATAGTATTCACGAAAATTAAAACAAGAACAAAAATATATTTTGCATAGATTAATTTTCCGCCATGTGGTATCCGGGTGAGTAAAATAGACCACCCTCATTTCTTACCGAAGTGTCGTAAAAGGCGACTAAGGTAAGTTGACGTCAGGCAGGCGGCCGGTCGTAAAATATCTAGCCAAATCATTTTACAACATGCTTAAAACATGTTGTGCCGACCTCACTAACAGTGGGATAAGGGCAGGAGAATATATTTGCATAGATTAATTTTATGAATAGGTATTTGAAACATTTCTGATTTCTTTATAAATGACCAATAAATAATGTAATGGGCATCATAAAATTATACAATAGAAAATTATACGGGTGTACCTTTATCTAACAATTTCATCCAAATGCATCCGTACACAGAGATACAAAGAGGGGAGAAAAGATTGAATTAAGTTATCGAATAAACGAGCCACCTCGTGTTATTTATTAGAACGGGAACTGTAATCGAGCGTTATCATTCTCTTCGTAATAACTGCAATAATTAATGCTGGCCAATGTATTTATCTGGTGGTTATTATTATATCAATGATTTTGCCTTTTAATCGTCCTAATTTATTAAAAAAACCGTTATTAAATGAAAAATGTTTTTTATTACTATAACTATTTTGCATAATATACACAGTTAGAGTAAGCTAAAAACTACTGACGGCTAGCTAATCCTTCTGCGTGAGAGAAAGAACACTCATTAATGTACTGGTAACTTAATATAAATACCAATCACTTATTCGTGTGACTTTAACTTAAACTGACGCGTCAATATACATATGTTATATCTGAACATCTCAGTGTTAAAAATATATAAATAATTCGAAGTCACTAATACGAAAAATGTATCTTTGTAATAACTCAATAGCTATTTTACATATTTTATAACACAATTTTAATGAAATGGCGTAACATTTGTTGAACCTTTTCAGTGTTTAGCATCTTTAGCAAACTATAATTTAATATTATAATACCTGATAATACGAATTCACGAATAATTTTATAAAAAGGAATGTTTTAGAAAAGTTGTTTTACGCCTATCTTCTGCGTTCCGTCAGCTTCCAGGGTTATCGTAATATTCAGCTAATTTAAAAAGCTTTTCAATATCATTGGGTTTGAAAACAGTAACTAATTAATTTATAATTTAAGAGGTGCTGAAAGATGGAAACAATTGGATATTGGGTAAAAGAAACCTTCCCTTGCTGATAAGAGAATTATAAAAGATGATTATTAGCAATTTAATCTTATAAAAATGATGTTACACCCATATTTCATATAGTCGACCGAAATTATCACTAATCGAAAATTGATGACAACAGTAATTTGTAAAATGTCACCCTTGACATATATTAGCAACTTCGACATTTAGAACACCTACATATCATATAATGTATCGTTTACAAAATTTACGCCTTATATCTCTAAATTACCCAGAAAACCGTCCGTTGATAGGCGTTCTTTAATCCACCTCGAAATAAACAGACCAGTAAAAGTAAAATGGGGTTATTTAGGTGAACCTGGAAAATACAAAAAATATACCTATATCTCACACTTTAATATTAAGCGTGAGATATAAGTAAAGTGATCTTATTTAAAAAAGTTTTATGGCAAATTGTAATAAAGCGCAACATAGCGCCTACCAAACTTTTGAGTTTTAAAGAGATCCATAATTTGAAAGAGCAAGAAAACACTACTAGCATTTTCAATAGTTCGTAGCCTGATGTCATAAATGTAATAGAAATAAGTATCTAACTCAATCAGACCGATTTTGAATTCGGTTTCTTTAATAACGTGCGATATATCAATCAAGGAACAACGTATATTGTAGCGATACACTGTTATTAGTTGGAATATAATGAGGTCCAATTACTTAGTACCCAAGGTAAACAAAGTAAGAAAACAAGCAAGTCGTTTCCGCTGCGCCATTTAAGATATTTTCCTGTATAATTCGTTTTCGTACACATGTTTGCTATCCGAGCGCATCGGGTACGAAGATAGATAACTTCCCGATGATTTAGTTTTATTGTTATCCGCAATCAAACTGTCGCGTCGTTCGTTCCGTTCCGTGCGTACAATACTATGATTTACTACATTAATTCTGCATATTACATTACAAAATTAAATTCTATTTATAAATACAAAAATAGAATTTTTACTATTTCAGTGTTTGAAAGCTACAATTACATAATCTAAACCGGTTGAATTATTACATTTAATTTACCAACGGGAGCGTATAATGACTGATGAATGATGACAATATGATTGTCAATCCTTCTTTGTCAGGATACTAAAGAAATACGAGCTATTCAGCTCTATTTTGAATCTTCTTTGATCTAACCGATTCAAAAATTGGCAAATTTTTATTTAGAATATTGGTGACTCCAACATTTTAGTGACTTTGGATGAATAGTTCTTAGAAATATTTCGTTAGGGCAAAAACTAGCCTTAGTTTTAATCAAATGTTTTAATTGCATCTTCATCGCTGTGTGGTATCCGGTTGAATAGAACTCTCACTTCCTACCACGATGTTGCACAGGCGACTAAGGTAATTTGAACCGCCGTGTAATATCTGGCTGAGTAGACTAGACCACCTTAATTTCTTAGCGAGGTGTCGTAAAAGGTTAGTTGACCCACCGTTACTTATAAATATTTTATCATTTTTTTAAATATATGAATTAACACCCTTATGTACTATTTGCTTATTATTAAATAACATCAATTGTTTTTGTATTAAGTACTACATTTTAAAATCGGCAAAAATTATAGAGAGATTAATATCATACATTACATGGAAATGCCAATAAAACAACTCTTTACCGTTTCTGTTTTACATATAAATAGTGGGATAATATTACAATAGTAAAATATCACGCGCATAATTTCAGCGCTCCTGATAATCCGTAGATGGCGACTTTCTGTCGGGTTTATATTACCCTTAATAGCGGGGGAGCTGAGTACAAAATTGCTATTCAAAGCCGATCCGCAAAGAGCAAAGCACTAGTAGAAGACTGCTGTATGAAAAAGGTTTTATTATAAGGTGTTTTCAAACGTTATTGACTATGTGGCTCGCTATTGTCTATTTACACGTAACAAAAACCGAACAATTAATTCATCAATACTGAACAAATAATTTAATTTTCTCATTCACTACTTTAAAAAATAATTGTTTCATATAATAAACAGCAAAATCGGCTTATTTAAATAAGATATTCTGACCAATAATTTGTATGGCAAAATCTTCACGCGATCGTGACGAAGTAACTGAAACGTTACTTCAGCTCAAAAACTTGCTTAGATATAGAAACACACGTGCATTAGAAAACTAAAAATGACTTAATGTTAAGCGAATAAAAGTTTTTACACTTTTGTATGTGAACGGAATATCGAAACAATCAATGTAGTTTGTCACGGGGCAAAATTGAATCGCCAGAAATGCCGGAACCGGACGCGATGTTCGCGAGACTTTGAGAACCTCTCCCCGAAACACACTTCTTGCCTTTTCTTTCTCGATATTCTTAAAGATTTCTTCGATTTCATAAAATTATTTAACTTTTCTTTAAATGATGACTATAAGTACTATAAAGTTTTAGAATTTCCTCGTTTTTATTAACTTATTTACTAAGAGAATTCACCTTACTCTGAGTATTTTGTGGTCATTTATGTAATTGTAACAAACACCCTTTTAAGTATGTGAGACATACACGAATCCTATTATAAGTTCCAAACAACCCAAAGCCAATCAATATCCTTTTCAACTAAACAGACCATAAAAATTATGACATTAACAATGCCAAAAGTTTTTCAATGTTTTATCTTTAAGATTTTAACTCCGCCTTCAAAAATCTTCACAACTTTTAAATTCTTAATTTCATTTTTAGCCCATTTTTTTTCATTTTGAGCGTTTTATTTTTAATTTCTTTGAAATTGCGAAAAAAGATTTAAGAAATCTTCACAATTTTTCAATTCGTAATTTTACTTCGGCCCATCCTTTTTATTTTTAGCAATACGATACTATAAGAAGTTACGAGCACCATCAAAACATTACAGCTTCCAATTCTCAATGACAGCATCGCCGAAAAATAAAATGAGTTTATCGCTGGCGGGAGACATAACTCGTAGTAATTTTTGATGTACGGGTGCTATTTTTTTCCTTGCATAATTTTTAGTTCTATAAAGTGTATTAATCTATACTTATTATAAAACAAAGTCCCAAAAGCTGTCAGACTGTATTTAATCGATCTTTTTAAAATCTATTGAACGGATTATTCTACGGTTTTTACTAAAAGATAGTAAAATTCTTCCCGAAGGTTAAAGTAAATAGTTCATTATGATTTCATGTAAATTGTGTTGGAGAAGTTGAGCGAGCTGCGAGAGCTTTTCTCGTGTGCACCGTATAAGCCAAGAGAGATACGCTATAGTAACGTACTAGAGAATTGTAGATCTACATAAATACTCTAAAAAAAACTCCGCGATAGCATGTCTCTATCTCTAATGGTTAACTCACAGTAACTATTTTTATGTTCAAAATTTGAATTTTGTGACACACTGATTACAACGCGGGCGATACCGCCGGCACAGCTAGTTAATTTAAAAAAGGAGCACTCTATATCTATCTGTTAAAAACTTAACGTCCTCGGTTTAACTTTTTTAACAACTAAACATAATTGAAATAGCATAGTAGCAATTTTGATTAAACCGAAAGTTCTCTCAGTCTCACTTTGATACAACAGATCATCTCTTTAACTGAAATTTTTAAACTGCAGTCAATTAATATTGATAGCAATATGTTTTCGGGACATAGGATAAATGCAATAATAACTTATAATAGAACCTTAAATGAGATAACTTTTATGACATAGCAATACCACAAACTAATATTTTGTATTTATAAATAAAATTCAGCAGAACTTATCCTTAAAATAAATGTAACATAGTTACCCCGAAGCTAATCTCTGGGCGTGATTATTGGCAAAGTTTGATTGAACTCCAAAACCCTTTTGAGAATCTTCTGTATTTTAGTTTAATTAGCTTCAATGTTATTTGTCCTGATATTATATAACGAATACAGGCTTTGATTGCTCACTCAAATTTGACAAACTGTACTGTCTGCTGCCACTTACTTCCTGCGATTTCGCCTGACAAATAAAAACTGGGATAATGTATCTATAATTCTGATTAAAGACGGTGTAAACATATGCAGTCGTTTTTGTATGACTATTAAACATCCAACTTAATAATTAATAGTGTGATTCCTTATATGACTAATATTCTGGTTTCAAGAAACTATATATTTATTATTATATCTATTACTAAAAAGTATCACTGACAATACACACAAGTAATGAATAAAGTTATGAAACAAACTCTGTAGAAATATTAAACTTCTACTTTCACTAAATCGCATATTGCGCTGAATAGGACGTATCGACATTTTTCTGGCCTTAATGAGATTAATTCTAATTTACAATTATTTCAACCAAACGACCACTATGATCGATATTGATAATAATTGAGGTTACCTGTAAATTACTTCTCAGTATTCAATATAAATAATCTTAAATCAATTTCTAAAACATTGATGTGTTCTAGATCTTTGTTCTACCCTGACCCAGTTTTGGCAGAGTTTGAACTGAGTCGAGTAATTTAGGATATTATCAATTGACAACCCACATTTACAATTATACCGAATAGAAAGCAATTGAAGTTAATTGATCTGTACGGCCTTTTCACTATAGTATACCATTTAACCTATTATATTCCAACGTTGTCTGAAATATACCTGATATTTTGAATTATAGTAGCTTAAGCTTCATACAATCATTTCACGATATACCAGTATAGTTTGAATTGATACGAGTAAAATACTCTACAACTAAAGCAGAGTCGATAGCTTAAGATAGTTTCCTTGCCAGCAGGATTAAGTGGATGTCCTCGTTGCTCAATAGAAGCAATAATCTAAAATCCTCTGCGATTACATATGATTTTGAGATTACATATGCTCTATTGCCGATTATCCCAGGATTAAAATTAAGCTCGTCATGAATAGCAAGTATCCATTAAGCATATTTCTTTTTCATAGATTAGCAAAGGGTTGAAGTCAGCGAAGAATTAACTTTTAGGGTCACACGCTCATTATTCTCCTGCCCTTTTCCTAGTCTAAGTGGGCTCGGCATTTGTTTTTTCTTTCACTATCTCCTATCATTTGTTAACTTTGTTCACCCCTTTTATATGCACGACATACTTCATCCAATTTTTGGCCTCTTTCTTGTCACATATCCATCCACATTCATCCACCACTCGTTTGGTCACATGATTTTCGTCCCTCCTCATTAGGTCCATCTTAATCTTGCAAGGTAAGTCGACCCGCCATGTCGTATCCGGCTGAGTAGAATACACCTCCCTCATTTCTTACCGAGGTGTCGTAAAAGGCGACTTAGGTAAGTTGACCCACCGTGTGGTATCCGGTTGAGTAAAATAGGCCACCGTCTTTCTTATCGAGGGGTCGTAAAATACGACTAAGGTAAGTTGACGTCAGGCAGGCGGCCGGTCGTAAAGTACGTAGCCGAATCATGTGACTACATTTTAATGACATATTGTGCCGACCCAACTTAGAGTGGGATAAGGGCAGCGTGATCATGATGATAAGCATCTTAATCTTGCAGTTCTTGTCTTTTCTATAATGGGTGCAACTTTCAAACTTCCACTTATATACTCATTTCGTATTTTGTCCAGTCTTGTCATACCACACATCCACCTTAACATTCTATTCTCATTTGTATGCTCTCTTCTTTTATCCGTCTCTTTTATCGTCCAATATTCAGATCCATACAATACGAAAGGTCTTATGAACTTTTAATAAATTATAGGGTCACGCGCTATTACATTAAAAATGACACGTGTTTTCATAAAACTTGTTGTACTTAATGCATGTCTGTAAGTAAACATGTCATGAAATAAACATGGCTGTATAAACATCCCTGTTTCCTCAAATCAAAATATATGTGTGTTATAACAATGCGCGTTGCTGAAAGAAGCCGAATCGGAATTACTTTGTTTTGCCCCTGCTGACTACGGATATGAGAGGTTAACATCTCACTAAGAATTGCTTCGATAAGAAATAGTACAATATCACAATATGTGGAAGATTTATCTTTCAGTTTTATCACATATATCGCTTGTTATGTTTATAAATGTGTTTCGTTTGTCGTAAAAAATTTATCGCATGCATGGAAATAAAAAACTCTTTATTTATTTAGAGAGAAAAGTACTAATATCGTCTTACTTTTAATTAATTTAAAAACGAAACTTATTCATTACACTCATTTTGAGCTATGCAAATTCACACATATTCAAATTCTCATCGTCGAGTACAATAAAAAACAAAGATTTAGTGAAATTCTTCAATCATCCTAACTTTATTGTAGCATTTATAGGGATTTAATAAAAATAAATTAATTAAATCAACATGATGATTCTGTGAATTTACTCGCTCTATTTATATGCAAAATCCAATACCTGTAGGTATAACTGTGAATTTACATATCCATCGAGGTAAAAAGTTGATCGTTCAAATTCTCCGATAAATTTGCATATGCAACTGCAGACTGGCCTTACGGCAATGGTGCATCATTGAATTGATCTATTTGGGAGCTTAGATTTATCTAAGTATACTGGTACAAATAAAATGAGATATAGCATTCTGAGTTGAATGTAAAATTGCAGTCTGGAAACCAGAAATATGTGGTTTTTCTTGTTGAATCAAAATAAAGACATTTAGAAGCCTGCAAAGAGCATAATGTTATAGATAACCGTTTTACAAAAAAATAGTAAACGAATAAGAAATATATATTATTAAATTTTAAGACTGATTAAATTTTTAAAATGATTAGGTATTTTGCACTAAAAATATTGAACCATAACTTATCACCTAACACGAAACTTTAGTAGTCCATGCATATTGATATTTTAAATCAGTCCAATAAGGATTTATTATTTAGATGTTAGTACTTGCTATCTATGTAATTTGTCAAGAGTCGATTCTCATGGTATAATATTCCTCGGCACGAGTATATTTTACACACAGATAAAGGAAGAAAGTTCTAATCTTGGCAGCGTCGAGACAAAACCAGGGGGCGTGACGACGCTCGCGATTCACGAGCCAAATGCAAGGCTTTATTTAGTTTAAGGCGCCATTACACGGGTCATATAAACTGTCAAAGTTCGAGTGTGCGACGCGGGACGTTGTGGCGCTCGTTCCATCGAATCTATGCAACAAATATTATTTTTGCTCTATTTTATGATTCGATTCCAGTACAATGATCAGACAATTCATATGTTTGAGATTATTGCATTCATATTTTGTTCCAACTCATATTATTATATTTCCTTTTTTATATATATTGCGTTTTGCTTTTTACTAGCTGCGCCCAACGGTATTTACATGCGATGCCTAGATTATTCTAACAAGATGTTAACTACATGCACATATTTCACACTTAATTAATAATAATTAATAAATGTTTCTGATGATCCATAATCTTTATTGTAACCGATTAATACGAGTATTTGAAAAGTGTATTAGCATTATCAATATCTGCTCACTTAAGGGAATCTTTTAAACCTATGACGGATTCGTTACCAACATACAGAAATTATGTAATTTAAGAATTCGTGATAATTTCTTTCAATAAAGAATATTTAAGACTGGGACTGGGGGTTAACGAAAAATAATTTTAAATAAACCTTGACATAAATGCTTAATAATTAAACATAGTTTAAGGTTGCTATCGACCAGATTTAATCAATTTGTATGTTTTAATAAGATTTTTCTCAGAATTGTCCGATCAAAAATAACATTTAAACTCTTCAGACGAGGGCACGCTCTAGTCGGTCGGTTGTCACCCTGGGGTGAATAACAATAAGCCCCTTTAGTTCCGCTTCCTATGTATTCAATCTGCGCGAGATCCTGACATTGTATCAACTTCTGATGACACAACTTTTGCTCCAAATCATTCCCTTTTCCGCTCTAAGAGCACAAAACAGAAACTTTCGCGAGCTGTCTTAACACGCATTGTGAATCTCAATGTCTTAACGTCTTTTGCAAAACCTTAATTACTGAACTTTACCTCGTTATATCAACAAAGGCTACACAAAACTATTAAATTTTATTAATTTTTCAAGTGCTCCGTTTTTGTCAAGCAAAATAACGAATAGTTTATTGCATACAACAATTTTTTATTATTCTACGAGTATATGTGTTACCTATAAATCTGATAGGTTACACATATCCCAGAATTTCTCCAGAGAGATGCAGGTTTACTGCTTTAATTAGTTCAAAAAGTAACGAGCAATAAGATCTTAAGGTATGTTCAGAAATTATAAATTACATATACAAATAAATAGGAAAGACGATTCCTGGACTCTAAATATTTTATTTGAGATAGGTGTTCCCAAATACTGTCAAACTAGTATGCAATTTAAGAACTAAGTAAGAATTATAGGAAATAATTAGACTTAATTTGTTAACACATCATATTTTTTTTTAATACTATTGTGTATTTTTTATATAGAGCTTGTTTTGGTCATTTCACGGGATATTTGCATTTCGTGATGATTCCAGAATCAATCACTACGGAGTGATGGAGTAATTAACAGTCATCGGGCGAACACCGCAAGCGTCCATTATGAAACGATCGATATTCGCAGAGTAATACAAACTGGGGAATTATATATGTGAGTACTCATTGGTTTGCTTTGATTTAGATAATTTTTATGGGAGAACTGTTCGGATACTTACTTATTGTGAAGCTTGTGGCCTGTTTAACCCAAACTAAAAGAATTTTAAAAGGTCACATTCTGATAAACGATGTTGATCTAGTTTTATCTTTTTTTAATAATCAAACTTCTTGAAAGGGAGACAAAGTTCAATGGAATTTAGTTTACTACACAAACAATCATTTCCTTATCAAGCTCAATTTAGTTTTATAAAAATATTGTAATACTAACTAAAAAAAACAAAACTAAAAAAGTTACTTCTGCGTATGATTAAATAAAAAATAATTAAAATAGAATATGCTATATTTATTTAGTCTTGATCCGTTACCATTATAAAGTAGGCATTTTATATTCGTCGCGTTGCTAAAGTCGCGGCTATTCACGTTTAATGATCTCCCGACTGCTACGTAGAACAGTTTGTGGATTCTTATAAAACTTCAAATTAAATATAATATTTTACCTTAATGACGTCATTGGGTACACGCCTCGCGTAACAAAAACATTATTCTACTCACAAAATCGGCAGAGATTGTATTAACATAACCGCTTTGTTAAATGGAGTCAAGATAATTTGTGGACAAAGTTCGGCCTGTAATACCTCGCAAATTGCCGGATAAGACTGTGTGAGACAACTGTTAGTTTTAATTAAACTGCTGGTTACGCTCGCAGGGAGACCTCTGAACGAGAAAATTATTCTAATCTTATAAGCCTGTCATTGTCTCGAAACTTTGCTCAAATTAATATTAGGGGCGGACCCATACAAGGACAAAAATATTATTGTAATAATTTGTACCGTGAAGTGATAGAACTTTTTTTATTATATAGTCACATTACAACAAGGTATCCTTTATTAGACACATTGGATGGATATTTATGACAAAATTAATATCAAAATTATAATGCAGTAGTAGTCGATTTAAGATTACAAAAAGCACCAATTGTGTTCAGAAAAATGTTCCAACTAATTTTGGAAAGTTGAGACTCGAGTAGCCTTCACGACTTCTGTTCAATTTAATGAAAAGTATAAAACGAGCGAAATTGCCGGAACGAGATTATCTCCTGTTTCAATTTGAAAAGCGACGCGGCGGAGTGTCTTGGGAGAAGTATTTCATTAGATGGCAGCAATCGGCGGACGGGTCAGGTGAGCACCTGTGCCGTACACCCTCACCCCTGCGATTTGCGGCCGTCAAAATACTCCCAATACCTACGGCGCAACGTTTCTTACGGTGCAGAAATAAAGCTTTCCGTGTCTTATACTGTAACCATTACGTAATAGGGAAAACCTTCACATCTTGCAATAAGTTTCAAAACATTGCATGCAGCTGATTGTAGGTTAAATAAAATCTTTAAGTTCTGATAAGATAAGAATTCCGTATAGAAAATTTGCTGTTTATTCAAATTATCAACAAGATACCATATCTTTAACAATTTACGTTAAATATTTACATTACTTAAACTGTTAAAAGGCTACAGCAACAAACAATATACTACAAATCGTTTATTTGGCCTGAGAGCGGTATGAAATGATCTTCCTTTCTTAGTAATAATAAGACCTGGGGCCCTTGTTAAAAAAAAGGAAAAACAATAACATGATAATTTGTCTCCCTCGTGCCTGTTTAGTTTTAGTTGATATTTACAATAACCGTATTTAGGCCAAGGTTAGAAAGGCGTGTACGGTCATTTATCTCTATAAATTGTGTTTATTTTTAAAAAAATGTATTTTTTTTAATGTACATTAAAACAAGCTGAGGTTAATACCCAAAATTAAAATTAATGTCGTATGGTCGTTACCATACTGTATATGAGGTCTTGTGGTGAGAAATATCATAACACCAGAGAAAAAAAGTGTCCAAAGCGGAACCCTAAAAGAAATCACAGTTAAACAGCAATTACGTGCACTTATTTGTGATATTGTCTTCCAGCCACGCTATGTAGAATTATTGCTGGCGTAGTTTAGACCAACCGCTTGTCAAACTTTGGTAATTTAACTTCAAAACAGGTTCCTGTCGGTGTGCCACAGCTACTACGAACATTTATTCAACCGCATTTGGTTAAGTAATACTATGACAATAACATCAAAGTGATTGCACAATTGAATCGCAATTGGCGGATGAAGACTGTCGCGATAATTACAAGGTTGTGAACACAACTGCAGAAGATTATTAGTTAACCAAACTGCGAGGTAATTTAATAATTACTAAAACATTTCAGTATGAAATGGCAAGTATGAAATTGAATTGGAATACTGATTAAAACATTCCTTAATACTGGTAGTCGCGTGAAAACTCGTTATCTTCATCAGTGGGTCGCAATAATGTGTCATAGTAATGTGTTCTCTATAAGAACTTAGATGCATAATAAATATCTTTCTGGAATGAACTTAAGGATAAGCATTTCATTTTCCTGTCCTTATCCCACTGTAAGTGGGATCGGCACAGCATGTTTTTCTCTTCCATTCCTTCGTATCACCCGTCAACTCTGGCGCTAATCCTTTTATATGCATGTATTATTTACTTCACACAATCCAACCATCTTATTTAGCCCTCTAATCTCTCTGGTTCCATATCTATCCACATTCTTATTTAACACTCATTTATTCACATGACTTTGATCGTAAAAATATACGTAAACTGCCAAGGAGCAGATTCTGGAGAGTATGCGGATTGATAGATTACACGTATACCGGGAATTCTACTGAGATATGTAGGTTTTCTTAAAATGTTTTCCTTTACTATTTGAATATATGATTAAATAAGCTTAACAGAACTTGGTTGCGACCGCTCAAAAGACAGAAACAAAATTTTTTCTAGTTGTAATTCGAATTGCATGTCCAAACTTCATGTTTTGTTATCCCTTTTGTATTTAACTATTTAAAATTATGTTCACACTTCGCGTGCCTGGTACGGTTATTGCGCTATGCGATTTATGATATAGGGAGTTCTCTTTAAAATAGAGCAATTTATTCTGAAATATTGTCATCTTGTTTAAATATTTTACTAAACGCGTCCCTAAGGATGCGTTAGAGAACTACATTTCGATGATCAAAACGCACAATCTAAGTCGAAGGAATCTAATTTTAATATTATTTTTATTTTTTAGGAATACATTTAATGCAGTAAATTTCTATTTTATCAATTGTATTTTTTTTTATTTAATGTTTTTATTTATGTATAGATATTTTGTACGAATTAAGTGTGATTAGCGCATGTTAAAGACTTAGATTTAATTTTAACTGCGACACTTAATTATTAAACCATGTCGCGTAAGATATAACGATAGTGCTTCGAAGATAGAAATTCCTTAAGCTGACAGTGCAATAGTACTTTCTGTCTTTCATTTCAGTACTGATCGAATATTAGTCTGATATGAAGCAGGAGGGTAGAGCGAAGTGAAACCTCATGCCTGATGGAATATTAGCCGGATTTGCAAGTAAGAAACTTTCATGCGTCAAATGCAACTTATCCTCGGAAGTAAAAGAGTTTTCTTGTCTAAAGTGTTGCACTACATATTGTATATATTTATTGATTATGGCACAAAGCATGTAAAAAACCTGTTTATATATTTTCTTTATTTTGCCGTCTTAAAAGCTTTCCAGGTGTCCGTATTCTCACGTAGCAATTAACGCCCTCCTAAGTTGAAGGGTTGTGTACTTCAGCCTCAAAGGTAGTTTAAGAAAAACCCTGATGTATCCTTAGCCATTATTTTTGCAAACAAAAATGTTATTTATCTGATGGCGAAAGTTTTTGTGATTTCATTATATATTTACTATATCCACTTTACATTTTTTTTAGGATACGATTGTATATGAAACGATTTATAGTTTTCATTATAAAATAAATAAATAAATTTAAGATTCTTTTTTAAATTGTCCTTCTTAGTCTGTAAAATTCATACAAAATTTTAAAGACCTTTTGTAAGTCTGCACTTACCTACTTGACGATACCAAATACTTACTTGAATGATAACTGATATCAGTTCTGTTTCATAACCATTGGCCATTTACCATTTATTAATGTCGGCGTGATAACGTTAGTAAGTTATTATCTCCAAAAAAATCGTCTCATAGTAAACAAATATCGAGTTTCGAAGTTTAAGGTACATTGCAATTTGGTTGATGGATTAGGGAAATAGCTTATTGCTTAAAAATTAGCTATTTCCCTAATAAATCTACACTTTTAAATATAATATAATGGCATGCCGTAACATACTTAAGTGTGTACTAGATATCTAGCTGCTGAGTTCTTTGTATAATTAAAATATATATAAAAAAAATTGAACAAAAAAATTAAAATATTTTTTTTATCTACATCTGGAATTATTTCGTAATGAGCACGATAGAAAAACTTGCAGTAGAGAAGCACTATCAAATATAATGCTTATTGCGCGTTCCTACCAAAAATATATTTTGTACCGAAATCTAATTGAGATATATCGCTGCGTGTATGATGAACACGTACGAATCGTGTTACTTTCCCGAGATGAATCAGCAAGAGCGCGACACGAAAGTGACATTTCGTTCATTTTTTACTCTCACCCCTGAGCAATAAGGAAAATTACAATTTGGTTAAATGGTTCATCTGCTACCACCGGTGTAAGCCGCATCAAATATTCAGGAACTTTTCTTGTATTGTATTCAGATGACAGGACTGTAAAATAAAGTGGGACGCGTTAGTAATCGTGTACGCATCTCTCATACTAGAGGCCTACTCCGAAACGTCTCTTGAAAATAATTTCTATTTATGTTGAACAGATAACTCTGTCCAAAAAAGTCTTTATGTATACTTTAGCATGACAGAGCCATAAAATATTAATACTCTTTTTGTAATTCTACGTCCCCTTTGTGGTGAATAAATGACATTTGAATGTTATAAATGAAATCGTATAGCTTATATGAAATAGCGGTGTCGTGAAACAAATTTGTAATACGTAAACTACTATTTATTTAAATCTGCAGTCACCTTATATAATTAAATCGGTTACTTTAAAAACTTTTGAGATTAATATGCATGAGACTTTCAAGATGTACTTTGCCGTAAAAAATCAGGAATATATTTACTACAATGCAGACGTGATGCTTTTAGCATTCCTGTAACTTCGACACCAGGTTGGTTTTAGTTGATAAAAATTTATTAGTTAATAAAAAACTGCCATTATATAATTGCAATCTAAATCTAAATAAATTTTATGAAGAGTTTCATTATGTAAAAAAGGGTACAAACAGCTGACACCTGAAGCAAGTGTAGAGTTAAATTAACGTTCATATTAACTCTTAAATGGCAAAAAGGACATTTCTTCAGCATTCTTATATGCCTAGAGGTTGTAAATTTTTGTATAATAGTACTTTTTTATTTTTATTTTCATTCAAATTAGTATGTCACCTATTTATCTGGCCATAATTTAGATACCCGGTTTAAAAAAAATGTTAAAGGGTACCTCAAAGACAATATTGTCAACATTGATCACGATTAAGTTCTGTGATTTTTTAACATTTTCAAAATAAAAATATTACGTCATAAGATTTATGAATTAATAAAACATTTATTAATTAGTGGTCATAAAATGTTTTGGAAGTTAATTAGTAATCGTTCATTACACTTCCGATATATAATAAATACTCCTTTCATAGTTGCGTAGATTTAAAATTAAAAGAAGCGACAACTCTAAAATTTGCTTAACCTGCCATGTAAGATTGTGCCTGCGTAGGTATTCCAGATTATTTATGTGTGGCATTAAGGGCATTTAATAGGCAATATTTTTGCATGAATAGGGATATTAGAATAAATGACAGGAATATACCCACAGAATATGGTACATTAGATATACGTAAAACTGACGGCCTTTTACCATCCCCCTGCTGAAAAACTTGAAAATAATGTTTGAAGCTAAGTTTTAGCTAGATGATGTTTTTGTATGTAAAATGTATATATAAATTTAGCAAATAATTATAGAAATTCCATTATCCGTGTGGTATCCGGCTGCATAGAATAGATCACCCTCATTACCGAGGCGTCGTAAAAGGCGACTATGGTAAGTTGACGTCAAGCAGGCGGCCGGTCGTAAAATACGTAGCCAAATCATATGACAACATGTTTGTAACATGTTGTGATGACCCCACTTAGAGTGAGATAAGGTCAGGAGAATGAATGATGAATTATTAAAATTCCATGTGCCTAACCAGGACTTGAAAAAGTAAACCCTTATGTTCTAAACCTTGACATTCATGAGCTATCACTATTCGACTACCACCAATCTCATGTATGTTTTAATTGCGAAATAAATATAATTAATTTTTCAAAATTAACAATAGAAGTAATTACCCGTAAGGAGACTGTCTATTCGTGCAAGAAATGCGACGCCTCACGAAACAATAGGCACTTAAGTAGGTGGTTTATTTGAAAAGCATTTCATTACATGGCAGACGTCGAAAAACAAGTCATTCGAGTGAATAATGTGAACTAATGACGAATGTTTGTTGTTGAAATGTTCTCGAATGCCACACAGGGGACTGTATAAAAAAGCGACTGCAATGGAATTGCAAGCCCTAATTAAGTTGTAAGCCGCTAAGTGCATATTATATCATTGTAACACGCTCTCACTTAAACATTTTTGGTTCGATATTCGTTAAAACATAATTAGTGAACTTCAAATAGATGGTCAAAAATCGCAGCGAACTATAAGTTTCAAGCTGCAGATCGGAGATAAAAAATACAAAATCAGATGGAAAATAATGTTGATATTTGATGTAAGTATAAAACGGGTTCAACTACTCAAATTGTAATATATTAATCAAGCTAAAAATAAGTAACTATTTTTTAAAGACTCAAACTATTGTTAACAATGGTGATACTGGCTAGCTATAAAAAATATAAGCTATAAAAAATATGTCTTTTCAACAGGAAAATCAGGAGATTGAGAGAACCTATCTATTATCAATATATCAAGTTTCGAGCGGAGTCATTGCAATAGGAATTGCAATAATATCCCTCTGATCAATCTCATTTTTGTCATGATGATATTTGCAGGGTTGGAGTATAACAGGAGCCTATGTTTATTTCAGGACTAAGGTAAACGCAGACCAAGTCGCGTGTAAAAGTCTAGTCTTTTAAAATTATTTTATTAGAACTGCCTAATAGAAATTTATTCACTACTACTCGTAAATTGAACTTTTGTTCACTTTTATATTTAGGAATTTTGCAACTTATTATTTGGAAAACTCCAATACCTTTGTCTAAAAAAAATTTTTATTTAAATGTGGAATAAGTTTTTATGTCTATTTAAAGTTTGCAAAACTGTAGGATTTAGTACTTTAATAATTTAAAGCGTCTTTATCTTTTCCCTGATTCATACGGTGACCCAAAAAGTTATCCGGCACAGTATAACTGAAACAATGAATTATTTACATTGCTGTGTTTGCTTTTTGCATTGTTACGTCCAACTAGTAAGAAAGGTGGACATACATAAAATGAAGCGTTCTTTTTTCAACTTAAGGGTTTAAAAGTATTTGTGCTAAGGTAGCGTAGTATTATCTCATCCCTGGGCTGAGATATACAACAAAAGTCTTCTTCTTCTTCGCCAACTGATGGACGATTGACGACGACGACTGCTAGACATACTCCTAGGTCTCTTCAAGGGATCTACACACCACACGATCTTGTTCCGCTGATATCCAGCTATTCCTCGCAACCTTTTTGAGGTCGTCAGTCTATCGTTTTTTGATTCGCGTCGCCATTTCAATACCTTTAGACCCCCAACGCACTATGTGCCCCGCTCACCGCTACTTCAGCTTCGCGACACGCTGAGGCTTTGGTTCTCCTACGCACCTCATAATTTCTGATAAAGCAAATATTGATAAAGCATAATTCGCTCCATCGCCCACTTAGTAACTCTGAGCTTCTTATGAGGCACATAAATCTTATCTTTCTTTTACAATATTTCAATAATATTTTATAATGCACGGGTAAACTTTTGCCGCCACGGCACAATCTATTTTGGCTTGGTAAGACACACCACAGCACCCATTAGCAGAGTACACGACACGTTAGCTTAGCTCGCGATCTATATATCAGTATCTAATAGTCGCTCAAGCCTCGGCAAGAGACTGTGTGACAAGGTACTGAACAGCGTATTGGTACAAATTTATAGAAAGGTCTGTTAATGCAACCGTGCATTCGTATAAGCCGAGAAAAATCTGAAGCCTAAAATATCCACAAATTTCAAATTGACAGCGACAATGTTTTTTTTTGAAATATGATTTACCTAATTATTTGAAGCAGGTTGTATTTGTATTTTTATAACCTATTGCTGGACTTATTGTCATGTTCGAATTTAGATCCAAGATTTAACAGCAATTAAAAAAGCCGATTAAGTATTGACCCTGTGATTCAAGATTTACCATTCTTAAGACAAAAATTGCAATAAAATTGTTTCAGTTGAGAATTGAATTACTGAAGACAATAGGCAGATATCTTCTTGCACAGACATATTGAAGTTTGTCATATCAGCAGGATAAGTTTCTTAAGTAGCCGACATTGTTTTAGTTGGTAAGTGGTGCGAGGCGAGACTCTGGCAGCCAGTTTTGGCAAATGCTTTGTGTTTGATGTATGCGAATGTCGTGTAAGAGATTATGTCTTGGCAACAAAACATGACGCCCGCTCCTACAACTGTTTGCGAAACTGCTTTGCATCCGACTTTAATATGCTTTTCATGGGATCAAAATATTATTACCATATTTGCTATTTTTTCTATATGGGTGGAAATAATAGACGACAAAAACTTGAAAAAATAATCATGTGAGAATGGAGATTAGTCTGGCCAATAGTTTCTCAATGCACGTATTGTAATTACTTTATAATAATTTTGTAGTATTAATAAAAGTAATAATATAATTATTTTGCTGTAATTCGCGATAAAGTAAATAGAAAATATATATAATGCTAAATGTATAGTGGACTATCCGTTTTTCCATATCCGATACATGCAGGAATCGTAAAAACACACGCACAAATCTCCACCACCGCGACCACAATACACAAGCACTACACAAACTCAACAATCGTATGTTTATTTTTCATACTCCACGTCGGAACAGAGCAGCGGAATTATAAGAGTTTATCAGCGGTCAGAAATTAGGAGTAGGGATGAAGGCTACATAGGTAAGAGGTCGGTGGAACTGTTTATCTTGGTAGTGAAGTAGTATAGTATAGTAGTATAGTAGTAGTGTAGTAGTAGAATAGACGAAATCGCATGCAGAAGCTGGCATATAAATATACTTAAATGAGTATAAGTAAAAGCGAAAACTTAATTAACAAATGTTTGTTATAAATTATTAAAATACTAGTCAAAAGTAGTAGTAGCATATAACTCAGAGACATTTTATATCTTAAAGTATGTGTTGGAATCTAAAATAAAATAAAACAGTTGCATGAAGTTTAGCTTTCTTAGTGATTGAGTTCGCCAACTTCAAACTTAGTTATTTCTTCTCTTGTAAGTCGTTCTAAGCTTTTAATGCCATACTGTTCGATACTGAAAGTATTATTAGTTTATACCTACCGCATTTGTGTGTGATCATAAAAGCTGTTGTCTGATAGGAAACTACTAAACTAAGTTAATTAGGAGACTAAGGGTTACAACCTAATTTCTAGGACCCCAGAGTAGTCACTGATGCAGCTAATACTCACACTATCGAAAGATCGTTTAAATGCCGTAGTAATTCTTATTCTAAATTTTAAGGCAGAGTAACGAAATATGAGTGAATTTACGAAAATGGGGGTTACATGGCTCAGATGTCAATATAACTCCGAAATATGATAAAAAAACATTTTTTTTCTATTACTTTTCAATCATGTATTAATTATGTGTGTGTGTAAACGCGACAGTATTATCCACACAAATATAATAAATGCGGAAGTTTACCTGTCCCTTTGTTACGTTACACGGCTAATCCGTTTGACCAATATTGGTGAAATTTGCAACATAAAAATTTTGGTAACATAAAGGATAAAAATCCCGTTTTATTTTCGGGAATTGAATAAAATTATTATTAAAATATTGAAGGTGGTTAAACGCTTAAGTTGTCGCAAACGAAGTCGCGAACACCACTAGTATTTCCATACGTTTAAGGTTTTTTAAGGTACTCTAAGATAAAGCATAATTAACAAGTAACGGCGACCGCGTTTCATCACGATGCGTCCATGAAATTTAATTAACAACTCATTAGTGATATCATTAACGTCATTATTAATACACTTATAACTAGATACACCGAATATATTAACAGTTAACTATTGTCCGTGGCAGTGCGTCAATTTCTGTTTGCAAGTCTATATAGATATCTTGACCTCAATCAAGATTTCCTCCATTAAACAAACAATAAAAAATTGATACTGTAAATGAAACGATAAATTGGTATTGAAGATGAGTTGCTGACACATTTTCAATTGTTAAAAAAATATGTGAATAAATCTGCTTATTATGGAAAAGTTTCCAGAATATATTGTTGGAACCACGTATCAACACGTTTCGCTTGATCATTCCTGTAAAATGATAAAATATGGCAATGGCTTTCGTTTGTAAAATTATTTATTTTACCAGCTAGTGTAACAAATGAATTGATTTTATAAAATATTTAGAATTCGTTGGTGAAAGATACGTAAAGTTTATTTAAAACATAACATGATAGGTCAATTCATTATAGTTTTTAAATTAGATCTTCTAGTTGCTGTCATTATCGTTAACGCCAACTAGTTAGAGATTTTTAAGCCCACTATTTAACCTCATAACTACGATAACTATTATTGCAGGACATTATTATTTTTGTACAGATATTTTTTTAACCTGTACGTTTCATATTCATAGAGTTTTTCTAACTCTATGATAAGCAGTTTCTTCTTAGATAGAAAATAATAAAATACGGCACTTTATTTTTTCCATAACAATTAAATTCCGTAGGTCCAACTAACGCTGCGTGACTTGAAATTCTGTAGAAGCTCATATAGTGGTAACCCCGCCAAGGAGTTAGCGCATGCAGTCGAAACTGGGCCATAACTTTACACGCGACATTAACTCGGGATACAATCGCGACGGGGTCGACGATGAGCATAAAATTATCTACATACGATTTCCAAATATAGCACCGTTAAAAAAAACGAATACTCAACAAATAGCTTAGAATACAGAGTAACATTATATATATGATCTTTTAAATACCAAATAATTTGTTGTTTTAGTATACATATTATGATAATTATTTCTTAACATTCACAAAATATATGAATATGATATAATGAATGCCTGAATAAGGCATATATTGATTTGAAAAAAGTACTTTACTATTAAGTATCTGCTTCTGAATTTTTTTGAAAAAGTTGTTATTCTAATTACAATTACTGTGACAGCTGATCTTGCATTGTCAGATCTTAGTCTTTTTTTTAATTTAGACACGTATAGTACCTGGAAATCAATAATGCACATCGAGGCTTAGGGAGAGAAAATCGGCTAGATTCTACAGACAGCACTCTACGAAACCGAAGTGGCCGGCTGTTTCGTTCTACAGATCGATGTGCTTTATTTAATGCCGGGTACTACACTGGAATACTGGGGGATTGTGAAAGACATATTGACATAATGAACATTTACAAATATACAATTTCTTACATGTTACCTAATGTCCTTAATTACGGAATTCAGAATGTAAGGGCATTCCCCTACAGATTTGTTTAGGATAGGGGTACGGTAAGAAACACGTTTGTACATTTATACCTATACGTGATACGCCTAAACGATTAAAATCCCATCGATGAAGACTAGGTTCTTATTTAAGGCACATCAGATATGCAGAAATGATTTTAATTCATATATTGTAAATATATGAATATCATGTTCAGTATAATATAAAACTATTATATAATCTACATTGATTTGTTTTAAACAGTCAAATAAATCAAGATATAACTGTTTGATAATTTATTTCAATAAATACGGTTCAGTACGGTTTCAGTTTACCCAAGATAAATTAGGTGAATTTAACGCTTGACTTTATCTTTGTATAGATGAAACGTCTTGATTAGACTGATTACGTGAATTATATTTAATTTTAACTGCAGGGGAAAACATGTATCTAGGTTTAACCTGGTTTTTTTATACAGCATAAATAAATTTTACAGCGCCGCATTAAAACATTTGAATTTTTTAAAAAGATTTTTTATCCATATTAATGTTATGAATGCAAAAGTAACTGTTATTGTTAGGTTTAAAACATCTAAATCATTTTCGTGGTGTAGGGATAGATTCAACCGTAAATAAGACTACTCGAAACAATTATGTTGCTCCTGAAATTTCGAGTGCCAACTAGTATTATAATAGAAAAAAGGTTTTTTACACATTGTTTCTATCGAAAAATGAGGTTATTTTAGGGCTCCAATCTTTGCGCGTTCACCTTTGATATTTCATGTAAGTGATAGAAATAATACCACTGATTGTTTTTTACGTCGACATCTAACATCGTCGAGAAACTAAAATATCTCTAATGAAATATGTTTTTATTGTAGTTCCATGCTCAATATTGTCTTCTCCAATGAGGTATCAAAGAGTTTCCGTAAACAAAAACATAAGAAGATGAAAACACATTGTTCAAGTTAAATCTAAGGTTTACAGGAGCGAAGTCGCGAGTATAACTAGTGTCCAATATTAAATTTGGACTATTTTAAAACCAAATAAACATTTTGAATCCATATGTGGATTTAGCGACCTGTCGAATGGGACAGGTTTTGTTTATGTCACTAGCATGACGCTAATTCAATTCCATGATAAGCGGGTACGTGGTTGCCGCTGGCCAATCTACGCGCTGCCATAATTATCAAGTTTCACTGACGGGATAGCAAATGGGACAAATTTATCGGCGTCACTAATGAGTTGCTAATTCAATTTCACAGTCGCATCCGACGTGAAGTATTCGTTTGGCGCCGCTAGCCGTGCCGCAGGCTGTTTTGTCTCTATTAACATGGGCCATTGTCTGACCTTTTCAACATATATGCATTTATATATAGGATACAAATAAGGATAAATTGTAACTTAAGATGTTATTAATTATTTTCCAAAGATTTTTCTCAAATCTACCGTCTCGTCGACTGTACTATATACAACTGACAAGTAGATCTGTTAACTTTTAATTATTTCTAAGTAATTTAGTAATATGATCAGTAAGTATCATTAGTAAAGTGGCTTAATGTGGGCATACTCTCATCATTCTCTCATTATTTCATTAAATATATATAAATTCCTAATATTTAATCAAAAGAAAAGTGACAGCTCATTAATATCTTTAATGAACCTACATTATTGTGACCACTAGTTCTTCCTGAGCTCTACCGGTGACACCGAAGTCAGAGATGATAGTTTGTTGTCCAGTCATTGTAAAAATATGAAGATTGAAAAGATCTTACAAGAGCCAACTTGAATATATATTTCTTTGAATTTGTATTAAACTGAGTAGCTGTTAACCGCAGCCGTCTCAATGATCAAAGTATAATAGAAATATATGTAAAAGTTTTTGCCTACGTACTGAATTCATGTTATTAGCTTTTCGATATCGTTACTTGGTAAAATATTTTTCTCATAAAAGATCAAACATTATGAATGTAACAACTATTATTGCGATTCATTTTGAATTAAATTGAAACTGATTGAAACTTGAATATAAATTTTGTTGTCAAATTATTTGTTTTATTTTATTAGTTTTGTTTTTAGTTTAATGTATAAGCAAAATAAGAAATTGCGCAGGTTATACCGCCGTCAGCCAGCTAACTCTCAGCTTTTGCAGAGATACAAAGATAATAACATTCGCAATAACGGGATATTTAGGCACCTTACCGGATGTAGTAAGTCATCATAAAAGATGTATTAATAGTGCCATAACAGAATTTTTCAAACCTTTTAATAGCCGGGCTAACAGCATATAGTCAGTTGGAAAAAAATACCATACATTGTTTTGTTGTCTCAAACGGAATAGGCAGCAGCGTTTTCGATAAAAACACCCAAGGCGCTTGCCTTTCTTTCAAAATTTTCAACAATTATCGTCATATTTAAACTAATTTAAAACACAAACGAAATTATACATTCAAATCATCTTCGTAAATCACTCTTTCTATTGGTGAAATTCACAAGAAAATCTGTATACTAATTTTTGAGTTTATTGCGAACGGGCAGACCGACAGATTGACGCGGCGAATTACTTTGTGTTATAATATTTAAGTATTGTAATAAGTAATAGATTTTCGTAACAAAACAACAGTAATATTGCCATAGTACAATAGCGTCAATGAATCTAAGTTGAAAAACTCTGCAATATATCTGATCGCTACCATTAACTTAATGTGGCTCATAAAACCTTTGTGCTTAGGTTTATGATGATGCGGTCGCCGCACTTTCAAAGAAACTTTTCGAGAACAAATATGGTAACATTTGATTCTGCGCACAGTACCAATCTCTATTCTGTAAGTTACGAAGCTCTTTGTTGAATTTAGTATTTAGTAAATGGAAAATTTATTAAGAATATAAAACCTTACGTTTGTTTCACACTCTTATGTCTATTTTATTTATCGGCGTATCACAATCCCACTTCTGGGCATAGCATAAGAGATGGTAAAGAGGTTTGGAATTAAGACCCACTACGCTTCTCTAAGGCAGATTGGTCTTGGGTTGAGCTTACACATATTCCAAGAATTCTCTTAAGACATGTAAGTTTTACTCACAATTTTTTCCTTATAAAAATGTTTATTTCTATCAAGAATACACTAAAAAAGTAAATATGAGATTATTTTTCATCATAAGTATATACGATTCACTTAAATCGATAACTTTTGTTAGTATGTAAAGTAAAGATAAGTGTGGAAAGCTGTATTATTTTATTTATTATTTATATCTAATTTTGTTAAATAATAATAATAATTACCACTAATTGACTTTTTCAAATAGTTTTTGTTAAGTATAACCTTAAAAGAAAGAAGCCTTTAGACGATCTAAGTAGTTAGTGCAACTATCGGTAAACTCCTCCAATGTATAAAAGATAGAGTCTGCAATTGTTTTTTTTATTGTAGCTTTAAGGTTACGTAGTTTCTTACCTAAAGAGTTTACTATAAGTTTTAAGATTACTTTATGTATATAATTTAACTCCGTCTCGATCGCTGTAATGTATATTTATCTTTTTACACTTCACAGGTATGTTTTAACAACCGGGTCGCGTTAACTTAAGCGTTTATATACCCCTCAATAAAGCAATATATGTTTTCCCCTGTTTTCTAACGAAAAAGTTTTTTTTAAATATTATATGTGTTGCCCCGGTGTATAAGCTTTTATCGTGCCAAAATATATAAATATTTCACCAGATTAGCCACGAAAGAATAACAAACAGACAGATTTATAATATTATATTATTACGAAAGTATGGATATTAAGACCAATATGTTATATATGTACATATAAATATCAAATAAGCGTTTGGTAAAAAAATTATCTGTATTTTTGCGGAGACCGAACCCTCGAACCTAGATAAGGGTTACCCGTTCTATCGTCACGGCTCTACTAGAATACACTTTGGAATATAAAATTATAAATAAATATATCGGATATTTACAACAACGGTCGTCCGTCCGTCTCTAAAGTAACAACTTAATACTGGTGTTATGGGTGACAGACAACTGCTTATAAAAATAAATAATATAAAGTAAATATACACATTTATCATTTTAAATACACACTTAAATGGATATATACATCTATTTGATACTCTACATCTTTTACAAAATTTTAACTTAATAATTATTAATGTAACGATATTTCGTTTATTAATATTTTATACCTTGATGTTAAATAACTCTTTTATACCTAGATATATTTTATAACTGGATATAGGTTTGACAGCGATATACAGGTTATGTAAAGATTACCTAGTGGGTCCGGATGGATCAGTGAACTCACAAATCTCTATTTAGCGCCGAAATCTCTGTCTAACCGAACTGGGGCAATTAAAGCTTGCCAATTAAAACAGGTTGAGCAAAATATCGATATAAACGATCAATTATGTACAAGTTATATCTATCTTAAATTACTTACACGCTACTACTATACAAATCATGCCCACGTGGAATGGTCCCAAGAATGCTGGCAGCGTTTCCGCGTTGAATCGCTAAGCTGATTCTTTGTGCGAAAAAGGAGCCAGCCCTCTTGTCACCCGAAGAGGCGATCAACCGAGGTGTTAAAACGGATAAAATTTTTTTTGCACTTTGGCTCTATGGCCCTAGGGTCTCAACTGCAAACGGCACAAATATATAACTCTCAACTAGAGATGCATACTTTCGCCGCTTGCCGGATTCGGCCATTTCCAATCCAACGATCAATGGATATTTACATACCATATTTTATTTTTAGATTACGCTACCTGTTTACCGCTCTTGACATTTAATATAATTTAATGATATTGGCGCATGGTTTTTGGTGATACAAAACAAATCTGCAGGCGTTTGTCTCGGTAATTTATAGAAAAGAGAATCCCATTAAATTTTTTTACTTTTAAGGTATATATTCTTAATAAGAAATCAATTCGCAACAAAGATAATCATTTATTGTTCATATTGACCTAGAAACGAGTAGGTTCATCATTCATAATTTCTAAATATCGACATATCCTAAATATCGACTGGGATGATAACATTTGATCGAAAAATCAAATTGCATGAAATGAAATAATTAGTAAATAATTGAAATCTGAGAATTGTATACAAACATCGATGATTATTAAGCATAAATATACCTATTTTAATTAAATATTGGTTTAACAAAAAATACGTTTGATAACGCACTCGATTTTAAAGTAGCGCAATGAAAAAAAAAGTCTATGTAAAATAGTACAATCATAAAGTTATTGTACTAGAATAGAGTAGCCAAAGACATACCTGTAAGTGAGTGTCGTAATAAATACTGAGAGCGAAGATGACACTATAACTTATCTATATATAATCATACATAAAAAAGAGATATAGTTAGTTACAGGCTCATTTGCGTTCTGGCTTTCCTACTCTACTAAATATAATAACTCTATTTATAGAGTCCATATAAAAAAAACATAGACAATTTATAAAATCTTTTATTTAGATTGCAAAAAATAAATGTGAAGGTGGAATCTTGCAAATTAAATCCCACTTCCCTGTGTCCGATTGAGCTGACATTTTACATGCTGGTCCAGTCCAAATGACAATGCATGTTTATGACCTAATGTTGCTGCCAAAATTGGCTCCATACGAGGAACGTCCTCAGCGGTTATGATTAGGGATTTGAAATTTTTGTTTTAAATTTTTTAACTTTACTTATTAGAGATTGTCCCTTAACTTATATAGTCTGCGATAGTGGCGTAATGTAGTGCATAATGAATTGTAAATATCAATTTAACACGAATATAAGTCTTAAATAGATACTAATAGATGCCTTCCCGTTCGAACCTTCTAATCGTTGGTAATTTATCACGCACTCCAACCATACGGTAATTACGACTTAAAAGGATAGTAGGCCATTATTTTTCGCACGTCTCTAGTTAACAAACATACTATATATACTTTTATACTTCTGTATAAAAGTAATTATCTCCGAAATCCCAGGCCGATTCCGGTGTTTAAGAAAGATAAACGAGAGGAAATCCGATCTATTCGTTCCAACCCTGAAAGTTAGTTTCATTACAGTTGCCTGATAATTATCGCCTGACTATGGCTATCGAGAACGAAGCTGTGATATAAGTTTGTATAGTAAAGCAAAACAGACAATTGGTAAGATAAAATAAAAGTTTAACTATTATTATTTTCTTATAATTAGGTATGTTAAGCATACGCTATCATTCGAATAAAAAATATAGAAAGTTAATCCTTGTCTTTATCAAAGGGTAAAAGTTAACGTCATTTTTTGTAATAAATTTACCTTTCTTTTTTTATCTCCTTTTACTGTTACTTTTAATTTTATATGTATTTATAAACTAGTGGAAACTTCATTGGTTATGTGATTTATATATTCTTTTCCTAGCTATTAAGTTTTTTCGTGTACTGTTTGTTTCCCTTAAAAATTAATAAATGAATAAATAATTAAATTTAATATGTTCAAATAAATCAAAAACAAAAATGTATAATTTATAACTAAAATACAATTGAATTGTATCACTACTTGCGTCAGTTGATAATTAGATTTAATATTAACTGATAAAGTACGTCACTTTCGCGTAGTATTTTCCTCTGCGTGCACTTATATTATATATACTTCAACAATAATGTAAATATTACATACATAGCTCATGATGTTATATTTTACGATATTATTTATATTCAATTTGCGTGGTGCAAGCTGCAACTTGTTTTCGTCGAAATAACAATATTGCAAAAGACAAATTGTTTAACACGGTGATACGGTTAATGACACGTCTAAATAAATTAACATCCCATTGTTAAATATTTCATGCTGTGTCAATCAAGTGTAACATTGCTTGTATTATTTATATTCGTGGCGGAATTTTTATGGATAAATCAAGTGTCCATGAAACACGTTGTAATAAGGTTAAAAAGAAATTCCTTAAATTTAACAATCCGCATTACTACAGCGTGGTGATTCTATGCTCCGAATTATTTCATTTTGCCCAGCGGTGGCACATGCATATATGTACTTTACTAAATTAAATATTCTGGGCATTGCAAAATAACTCGTAAGTCCTCTTCAGCATCCCATTTCAAACAAGACGTTACATTAGTGAAACCTACTAGATGTTAAAATTTTGTCTGAAAAATTGCTTTGTAACTATGTTTATGAAGCATAATCAAACAACTGGTTTTGTTTGATAAGATCTTTATAAACTAGGTTAACAGAATAATAATTACTCTAATTAGTACGTCGTTGGCTAGGCAAATAGCAACATGAAAGCTACGTTAAATTACTCAAGTAAGCATTAATAGCCAGTCGTAACAAAACAACCAACCATTAAAGCTATATTTGAATTGTTTCTATTAAAAAACTAAATATTGCATGACCTCAGTCAATTTACGTGAAAAGCCGTAAACAGTAATCTTTCGATTTGAAAGAGGAAGGAATGGGAAACAGGTATTGTGATGGTAATAGGCCCATTTAAATAATATGCGTATAACAGAAAGACGCATATCCAGTTCAATTAAAAATTAAACTAGATTTTGTCCGTAACATCGTCTGCCTTAACATGATCACTGATGCCTTAACATAACAAAAAGGATTTAGCGCTCGTCAACTCTCAATTTTCACACTTAAAGGCACAAAGGTTCGCTTCAGTTCTGACGATAGACAAGGACAAATATAATTTTGCACTGATATAATATTGTTTGGAATATGATAATGTATCACTTACATTTTATAAAATAAAATAGCAGATACCGATCTTTCATATCATAGTATGATACATATAGTTAAAGTATTCATCTATTTTCTATTAGTTTTTAAATTCCAAAAGAAACTACAATGCTTCTTGTACTTTAAAGTTGATTGTGAACAGAAGTTATGATACAATTATTTTTCTATAAACCGCGTTTGCTAAGAGAATCAATAAAATGATGTGTTTTGGAAGTAGGCAACTTTCACATAACTTATACATACAGGACCAGCCACAACACGTATCGCAAAATTCTACCGCCAACAACATACACACCACACAAGCATTACACACACTCACTACGACAATCTCCACGATCGTTTTGCCCCGTAACCGCAGCATCTTCAGGAGGATTTTATTATGGAGCCTATCCTCCTGATGATGCTTCGTTACTATGGATCATAGTTTCTACGCTACACAATTCCGCAAAGTTACGCCCGGTCCTATAAATTATTCGTTGATGGTTTAATAGAATTTGGCATATTTTAAGTTGTTTTTGGTTTTCCACACTAAATAATACCTCCCTATGAGCTATGTCAAACTCAAAAATAATAATAAAATTATTTTGCCGCGATATATTTTATCGCGGATTATAGCAAAATAATTTTATTATTACTTTTATGTTATGGATCTCCGCAAAGTAAAGCCTAATTCTATAAACTAATTCAGACTCATTCACAAAAACTACAAATCTTTGCTATTTTTTTTAAATAGGGCCTTTTTATCTTGAAATCAGTAGGAATAACCATTTTCTTCCACTAGTTCCTAAATATATACTATACGGTTTATAAAAGTATAGCATGTAACACTCGGACTTTATATGTAGGTACTTTAAATCTAATTACAGTCCCCTTTATATTTTTTGACATGGGTGAAAGGACAGAAACTTTCACATAAATACGAAAAGGTCCAAATAAAAGCTAACGCTATTATTCTTCGAGTATAAAACTGTGCGAAGGGTAAATCAAATAATAAAGGTAAATTGTATTATCGCCGATTCATGTAACTGAAGATTTGTCAAGACAAATCTGATTTCTTTTAGCTATTCAACCTTTTAGGCCGTACTCTTGATTTTAAAAAAAATCTGAATACAATCGAAATTTATTGAACTTAATGCAATAAAAGTAATATTAAAATAAAACAGTATATAAAGAAGTAATTATTTATTATTCTGTTAATACATTTTAAAATAAAGCCATTTTCGATATAAGTAATAAGCTTAACACATGTATGATACTCCCGCTAGCCTTGTAATATCGTTCATTCATAAACTAAAATAATACCGCACTGGGGCAGACTAAATTAAAGGAAATGCAAAATTTGCAAATTTTAAAATTAATGACATTAAAGTGAAAGTGTATCAAGTGTTTTCACAAAAGATTAGATATACAATTAATATCAAAAGTGTGAATTGAAGAAAAAAGCTCAGAATAATTAAGTCGATTCCACGAAATCTGATAATCTCATTACTCTGGTTTGATAATAACTTTTTAGAAGACAAATATAATTGGTTAACAATATTTAAAAACTATTACAGTTCCTTTTGTGTACTTAGATGCAGTAACGAATTTTTTTATGAAACACTGAAGGAATGTTATATTAGTTCGTTATAGACGTATATATTGGAATTTTAATCATTAGACGAGAGACAAAATAAATAATTAAGTTATAGCAGTATTATGCCTGCACTTCACGATCGGCGATGATCGTCTATAATCAGCACAATCATCGTGCAAGTGTCCACACAATCATCCGTATTTTGTCGAACAAAAAGCATCAAAATGGACGTTGGGCTCTTCCCTTCGCATCTAGCGTTTCCGAGAAACCAACGATTAACGGGTTGTAGACGATCATCGACTATAGAGTATGCGCTCTACACAATCGTGTTCACGCTTAATCGTTTGTAGTCGCCGATTATGAAAAGGGAGCTATATTAAGATTTGCGCAATATTAATATTTAAGCAATTACTGTTGACACCTAATACACACTTTCAATAAAAATTGTATCAAGACAAGCTCTTTATTGTATCTAACAATTAGCAGGGACGACGGTCAGGGCCGCGTCTGCGAGGTGCCGCCTTCAGTATATTGTCGACACGCAAAATGACCTCAGCAGCCTCCGCAGCAGACAATAACACTTGACGCTTAACTACGTAAGACTCTGTGATGCCAAGAGTCTTCATATCACCTACGCGCCCGTTCTGCATATCTAAAAGCGAAATAATACCATAAGCAATATATATACCAAATAATATTTGCTCCCATATTTTTATTCTGTTTTGGTTAGTTAACGTAAGTGCTTAGCCACTGTCCCAAAGCTGTTTCTCAAATCTTTCGACATAAATAAATAAATAATAAATATATGGGACATTTACACACACGGTCGTCCGTCCCCAAAGTAAGTAACTTAATACTTGTGTTATGGGTGACGGAAAACTGGTAGATATACTACATATATAAGTTTAAATACATACTTAAATACAAATACACACCCAGGCTCGAAGAACCAACAATTTGTTTATAGAAAATGTTGGGCCCTTGGCGGGAATCGAACCCGCGACCCGCGGAGCTGAAGGCAGGGTCACTACCCACGCCAACGGGCCAGTCATAAAGAAAACTTAACAGCTAATTTCAGGGAAAATTATAATGCGGGTTGCAGGCCGAAAGCTATGCTACCCCGAAGCTAAACTAAGCCATCTTATCGAGGCTAAGCTAAGATAAACTAAAAATATGTCTCCTGCACACCATGAAACGGGAGCGGCTTAGCGTAGTTCGTATATAACGTCGTCATAAACAAGTAACTTTGCTTCGCATATTTGCTTTCGCTCACATATAGAAAACTGTGTTCGCTATGCGAGCTAACCTAAAATAAATTAGCTTAACTCTGGGTCTGCAACCTTCATGACAGGTATTACTACAGGCCTCTTAAACAGACACCTTTCAATAATGAGAATAAAGGAAGATTCAGATACTCGATAAGATGGGAGGCACTAGGTAGGATAAAACAGAAACCTAACAGATATCCGCTTCAGGGGAATTATCAAGTTTTTTAAAGCGACTGGTACGTTCAAGTAGGTGACACTGTCAGGCCAGCAGTGAAATGGGTAAAATAGTCCCTAACGTGAGCTGACCAACTGTCCTGAGACAAAATAAATAATAAAATTATTTTGCTATAATCCGCGATACAGTAAATAGAAAATATATATAGTGCTAAATGTATAGTGGACTATCTGTTTTTTCATACCAGTTACATGCAGGATTCGTAAAAACACATGCACAAACCTCCACCACTGCCACCACAATACACAAGCACTACACACGTTCACTATCACAAACTCAACAATCGTTTCGCCCCGCAACCAAAGCATCATCAGGAGATAGACACGACAAAATCGCAAATTGCGATTTTGTCGTGGGGTTTGTGTATGTGTTATTACGAATCCTGCATGTAACGGGTATGAAAAAACGGATAGTCCACTATACATTTAGCACTATATATATTTTCTATTTACTGTATCGTGGATTATAACAAAATAATTTTAAATGATTTATAGAAGCAGGCGTTACTTTGCGGAATTCCATATTACAAGCAATATAACGGAACTAACTACTTTGCTATAATCCGCACGGGTTAAGCGAATGCATGCAAAGCCAATGTGTATGAAGCAGGCAAAATCTACGCACCTTATACATGCAGGACAAGCCACCACATGCACCCCAAGGCGCAATTCACTAGCAACAACGCACACAAAAGCAGCACACACACCCACTACCACAATCTCGACGATCGTTTCGCCCCGAAACCGAAGCATCATCAGGAGGATAGGCTCCACGACAAAAATCGTAATGCGGCTTTGCATGCATTCACTTAACCCGTGCGGATTATAGCAAAGTAACTACTTTGCTATAACTAGTTCTGTTATATTGGTTAAAATAATTTTTATATTATTTTTGTATTATGGATCTCCGCAAAGTAACACCTAATTCTATAAAGGTTCCTGAGGCTAAATAGAATAGAACCACTCACCAGACCATGACCACATTGTAAATGTGATAATGTATGTCTAATATAAGATATAAAAAGAAATGTCCTAAATATCCCAGTCTTGCCATTAAATTAATTTAGTTTGTACAAAACAGACATTACAGAACTTAATTCAACAATGCGTTGATTGTGACATTGTTTAGAAAAACGTGACATATTTTTTTTCTTATATCTCACTACTTTTTGTTTAATGAAAATTATCCATTTCGCAAATTAACATACCATTATGATAATATGTATTGCTTAATTATATGAAAGCAATAAAAAATTTCAAAGTCATAAGTTATGTTTGTGATAATGTTCTCTTGAATCAATTAATGTCTACTATTGCATTATTAGTTGTGAAGGATTTCCGAAGTAGTTTCCAGAGTAATTATATTATGTTCTGCTTTCATTCAGCATCATCTAGGGTTTGCTAGAAAGCGGTCATAAAGTGCCTAATGACCATTCATTTCATATTCTCCACACTTGTGATAAGGGACTCCGACTCAATACGTTAGAGCAACTTGAGATAATAAAAAATAACAATGGTCACTTAATTAACGAGCAAGTAAATGTATCTAATTCCGTTTTGCTACATGTGTTCGAAGGGGAGGGTATTGGTGGGAGTTGAACTATTTAAAGCTGCTTGTATGGGTAGCGCGGCGCATTACGATTTTTGTCGTGGAGCCTATCCTCCTGATGATGCTTCGGTTTCGGGGCGAAACGATCATCGAGATTGTGGTGGTGGGTGTGTGTGCTGCTTTTGTGTGCGTTGTTGCTGGTGAATTGCGCCTTGGGGTGCATGTGGTGGCTGGTCCTGTATGTATAAGGTGCGTAGATTTTGCCTGCTTCATACACATTGACTTTGCATACAATCACTTAACCCGTGCGGATTATAGCTAAGTAGTTAGTTCTGTTATATTGCTTATCATCTAGGGTGTTTTATACGTCTGACAACCTAAATGGAGCTCCTACTCATCATTGAATAAATTTTCTCTAATAACTTAATTATTAAAGGTAAAAGCCACAAAATAACTTGCAGTGACCTTGATACTAAGGCAAGATTAGATATGGATATTGTTTTCAAGCCTGCACTCTGTATTGCTCCAGCACCAAGCACTAATTGGCAACATCATGAGTTATATCATACATGTACATGTTATGTCATATCTTCTGAGTTCTAACATACAATGTACTAAATATTGAACTATATCTGGAGACTGCTTACTGGCATCACAATATTCAAACAAAATTTTTATTAAAAGTTGCACTGAAGCAACAATAGCTAAGTTTTCTTTATTAATTATTAAATATTTACCATCTGATTTGAAACTTTCATAACGCACAGTGGAAGATATTTCACCAGTTTCACATATTTCACAATATAGCAAAATAATTTTATTATTACTTTTGTATAAAAATAACGTAAATAATAAATAAATAAACGTGAATAAATTAGATGTATATTATTTATGTACATCTGATTTGTTTACAAAAGTAATAATAAAATTATTTTGCTATAATAAAATTATTTTATTATTACTTTTGTATTATTTTTTATTATTATTTTCACATATTTCACTTATTAAATTTTGCAATTCATATGCTACTTCAGCAATTTTCCATTTCTCAGCATTTAGAGCAAATGTGCATATTACTCATTATACTCCCGCCCTTAACTCAAGTGGGATCGGCACAACATGTTACAAACATGTCGTCACATTATTTGGCTACGTATGTTACGACCCTGCCTGCCTGACGCCGAATTACCTTAGTCGTATTTTATGACCCCTCGGTAAGAAAGAGAGTGGTCTATTCTACTCGGCCGGATACCACACGGCGGGTCAATTTACCTTAGTCGCCTATTACAACACCTTGGAAAGAAATGAGGGTGGTCTATTCTACTCAGCTGGATACCACACGGTGGTCTATTATTTATTACTAAGCAACATACAAAAATCCTTTTTTTCTAACACCTGTATATCGTGGAGAGATGGGGGGCTAAAAACTTTGTTAGGGAAAAATTTAGGAGAGTTAGTCTATAAAACTTGCAACTTCCTATTATATATATATTATAACATTCCTGTAAAAATGTGTCTTTTAGTTTAGAGTTACTCACCTAATCCCATTGTATTTTCCCCCTGTGCATGATGTGCTCTAAGCCTAGCGACCAACTCAGCACTATCATAACCAGCATTGTCTGCTACTGCAGATGGAAGTCTACGAAGGGCTACTGCAAAGGCTTCTGCGGCAGCTGCTTCTTTTCCAGCTGTCCGTGCAGCAGCTCGAGATACAGCCTCAGCCATCAACATTTCACTTGCACCTACAAATAAATAATATATTAAATATGTCCATTTAAATAAAATAGATATCAGTTAAAAAAATATTATTTTAATATTGTTGAGATTTAAAACAGTTATTTAAAAGTTATATTGATGACAGATTGTTCAGAAAATATTAAAATATACATTTTATAATGTAATTCTTTTTAAATATAAAAAAAGTAAAGTAACAATCTGTTAGTATCCCACTGCATTGGCCTGCTCTCTCTGTTTTTGGAGAGAAGTATTGGAGCTAAGACCTACCCACACTGCTCTAATACTATTAGAATTCTCTAGAGATATGCAGGTTTCCTCTCGATGTGTTCCTTCACCGAAAAGCGTGTGATAAATTGCAATTATCAATTAGACACATAAGTTTTAACAGAAAAACTCATTAGTGCCTGCCCTGGGTTTGAACCACACCATTGGGCTATCACACCTTTTTAACATAATTTAACTTAAAAAATGATTGCACTACATGGTTTTCTCTATTATTTTCAGAATCAAATCATTTACATCGTGTCGAGAATAGTTAGTTATAATTTAACCATTTAACTCACCACCACCAAAGATAACTTTCGGCTCCTTAACTGTAGCAGCAAGTACACACAAGGCATCGTGCAAAGATCGCTGTGCTTCATCAATGACCTGCTGGGTGGCGCCACGGATCACGATCGTACAAGCCGAGCCTAGTTCGACCCCCGAAAAACGGATGAGACATTCATCTCCAATTAACACCTAGATCACAGATAAAAACAATTTTTCGTTACAATAAATTAAAATAATAATGAAAATAACGCAAATAGAAAATGAGATGTATATAAATTTATAGCTTAGATTACATTGGGAAGAAGATAAATTGCAAACACGGCTATATTTTCTAATCTAGCATAAAGTGACTTGAAGCCACATTCAAAATTTTAAATCTTTTAGAAACCTATTTATTTGCAATTTGTCCTGTTTTATAGACACATACTATTTTCATGCATAAATTTACCATTTCATCGATTTCAAAAATTTTAATATAGAATATTCATATTACACCACTTATGAACTCTAAGCAACCAACATTCTCCCGCCCTTATCCCACTCTATGTGGGGTCGGCACATCATGTAATAAACATGTTGTCACATGATTTGTCTACATATTTTACGACCGGCCGCTTGCCTGACGTCAACTTACCTTAGTCGCCTTTTACGACACCTCGGTAAGAAATGACGGTGGTCCATTCTATGCAGCCAGAAATCACACGGCACATACCTTAGTCGCCTCTTACGACACCTCGATAAGAAAGGAGGGTGGTCTATTCTATTCTGCCGGATACCACATGGCCACAACCATTCTAAACAATGTTGCTTAACATAACATAAATCATTAACATGATGTGCCAGAAGTACAAAAATTTTTGTAAAAGCAAAGTACAAATAAAATCCATTCTATATTAATAGTTTCTCAGTAAATATTAAAATTTACTAGTGTCCACCACTTACTTGTTCAATAAGTTTGCAATGTCCCAGTTTAACTTTATCAGGGGAATCGAATGTAGACACGATTTCACCACCAGTCACAAGCGCTAGTCGCTCTATACCATCAAAATCAGCGTGTTCAATAGCCATGACACCTGCATCAGCGAACAACTGCTCTGGATAGTTATAAATAAGCTGCCTATAAAGAAAAATGTATTTTAAAATTAAACTAATGCAGTTATCTCAGTCTTTCATTTTTGCTTGTGTATTTAAAAACTGAAAAGAGGTGATCTATTATTAATTTCAAATTAATACCAGTCTGGACTACATTTGGCTGGCAGTCAATAATAACATGTACTTATAATCTTCTATCCATCTCTCACAAATAATTTATAAGTGATGTATAATCATTAATATATGTGTTTAAACTTTATGGCCATTTTAGAATAAAATAAATAAAGAAAGAAGCAAATTGCACACATGGAAGACTTTTGAGACCTACCCACTTTGGATGAACTTATTAATTTCATATTTGTCATTGTGGTATCTCATTGAGGTTTTTGGCAGTTTATTTATTTTTATTTATTTTATTGATTCTTTTGCACTATACAGAAGATACATTGGTCATAGATAATTAATTATAACAAGCATGCAAAGGCAGGCTTATCGCTAAAGCGATCTCTCACAGACAACCTTTGGTGAAAGGAGAATACTATGAGAGCGGGTATAGCGGTTTAATCAATTTGTTGGCATATTACTTGATAATAAGTCAATATTTACAAGATTCAGCTTCAAAAGAAGGTGTGTAATTTTTGAAAACTATTATGAAGAAACTCACCTATTGATGAACACATTGCATTTATGTGCAAGAATTTTATTAACTTTGTCCTTCATCTTTTCCTTTTCGGCCACTTCAAGCTCAGCAATTTTGGCCATAGAATCCACTTTGATGGTAGACCCAAATACTTTTATCTTGTCCGTGTCCATAGGAGTGTTAGCTATAAGGATATTTGCATTTTCTAACCTCTTAGGTTGATGTACTCCAACCTGCAAAACATTATAAGTTAGTACTTATGTGGAAAGCAGTGCAATCATTTAATAAGCATTATAAATTATTATAATGTCATCATCTCCTGCCCTTATACCACTCTAAGTGGGGTTGGCACATTTGGCAGTATTTTCATTCACTTCAAAACTGAGTACATAAGTGTGTAAGGCAAGGCACTTACCTTTTTATTTAATAAGAATCCTTCATCCAAGAATGATTCCTCTAATAATCCACCAGAAATTTTGATTATCTGTATTGCTTTAAGATTGCCAGAACCTTTCAGTCTCAGTACTGCATCCACAGCTAGTTTTGTGAAATGTCTGAAATACAGTTACAATTCATCTATAAGCAATAAATAAATTCATAAGTACTGTATTATGTATAGTAGGGACCTCAAAAAATACATGGAATTTTGATCATCTAATTTTGTTCATCTGGACCCCTACAAAACAATTTCTATCTTTTTCCAGGTATTGAGATAGCAGAAATTTGATCTCTATTAAACTATGTTAACCCATGCTCAAAGTCAAACATCCAAACATCCAAATTTTTGTACAAAAAGCTTAAGCCATAATAGTAAATAATAGCAAACATGCTTAATATCTCAAAAAAGCTAATGTTGTTCTTCAAAATTTATATTCTATGCATAATTTTTGTTATTTTAAATCAAACTGAGTTACAACAGTCTTAAGCCCCAAAAATATCACCTGGTACCACTAGGAGCTATTTCATATATTTTGTTTTTGTCTCCTGTATATGTCCAGAGATTTTCTAGGATGTGTTAATCCAACCATTCCTACCTGTGGTAGGTACATGGTCAATGTCTATGTCTACAAAGAAAGAGGAGGCCTTTGCTCAATTGTAATAGTAACATGCTGTTATTTACCTTTTTTTTTAAACAATATGAAAATTATTTGAAAGTATAGAAATTCCATAACAATATAACAGTTGTACAATTGTTTACCTTAAATTAAATTAAGGAACTAAAATGTAGAAACTGAAATAAATAAACTCACTCTTTATGATTGGACAATATCTTAGAACTTAATGTGGTACGAGCAATGTTCTCTAAGTCACTTCTTAATGCAGTTTCATTCATATTTTTTTCATGATCAAAGCTAGCATCAGCTAGTGCTTGTTTTGCAGCATCAACAGCAATTCGCCATCCAGCTATAATTGTCTGCGGGTGAAGCTTTTGCTCAACTAACTTTTCTGCCTCTCTGAGTAACTCAGCCGCTGTAAAATTGAAAAATAATACCTGTTAAAATACTGTAAATTATTACTGTGCTGACCCAATTTGCTTTGGTTGCAATTTTCAATCCAAATATATATTTTTTAATATATCAAATCATGAACAAATTATACAAATAGTGGATATTAAGGATAATAATACCTAAGACTGTAACTGATGTTGTGCCATCACCAACTTCATCATCCTGAACTTTAGACATATCAACCAAAATTTTTGCAGCTGGATTATCAACACCAACTGATTTAAGAATTGTAGCACCATCATTAGTGACTTCAACCTGGAGATAAAAACACAGAGTGAGTGAATAATTCTTTCAAATTTAATATACAATAGTTAACTTCTTTATGCTAACTCAAGTTCATACACAACGACATAAATAATTTTCTTCTCTTATGACTTGACCATATAACTTAAAGAACGAATAAGAGCCTAGTTCGGTATATAGAATATGATAATTTACTGAATAAAATTATGAGATAAAATTTTTATAAATGTTATTTAACAGATTAACAAACTTTATGGATAAATGGTGCAAAAAAAAACAAAACCGAACCTGTCCACTGTTTCTTCCAACAGAAACCAGAATTTTATCCATGCCTTTTGGTCCAAGAGTGCTTTTAACAAGATCGCCAATAGCAATGGCTCCTATAAAGCTCGACATGCGAGCTACCTCCGCTTTTTCTTCTTCAGCTTCATTCTTTAAAATCCTGATAGGGTTCAGTGAAACCTTGGCGTAAATCAACCAGAAACCATTAATATGTGCACATGTGCGACTTCTAATTTCATTACAGTTACTGTACAATAATCATCTTTATTATTTATGAATTTTGCGCAATTAAACAATATTTTATGTAACTTACCATTGTAACGGCTAGAAGATTGTATTAATATTAATTAATTCCGAAAACGAAATATATAACCAATATTAAAATTGCAGTTCTGAGTTTTAATACCGCTGTCCGCTATTGTCAGTGCCTGATATTTTAGTTAATAACTAGTAGTCTATGGTCGACACTCTATGGTGCCTGAATCAAAATATGTCGATTTTCCGCTTTACTTTACGTAATTTGAGTACTCTATGGTAACTTGTCTGTGGTGTAGCTTTCGATTATATAGTGTTGCACGATAACAAGTCCATGTACAAAGATTACAGTATAGTGTATACATAATGTATTTCGAATTTGTATTGAGGGTTATCTTTTTACGGGGTTAAGCGTGGTGTCATCTATCTGACTACTTTACACTTGTAATAAATAAATATAGTACCTACAACGTTTACCTATTAAAAATTAAGCAAAATTGTCAAATATATCAACGAATAGGCAGCAAATTTAAAGCATTTTCCTTGACCCTTGAATCCATTTACTATAAAAACCAAAAATTTACTATAAATAAATCGATTGTGTCACCGTTTTTTATCGGCTGACACCTTTAAATCAATTTAAGATTTTCGGAATATCGATATATCGAAGGCAGGTTAACCACGCCTAGCCTAGGGTTGACTGCTGACGGTGACGAGTTTATCATTCATTCCTTTGTAATTCGTAAACGCCATATTTGTTTGTGATCGTAACTTGTTTCTCATATTTTTATACCCAATTTGCGCTACCCATTGACTTTTATAGACTTAATATAATATAATAATCCGTGGTTCCTATTCTTACTTTTAAAACTTCTACTATTGTAATAACATATTTATTGTAGACTATTTACTAAACGATGGAAAACCCAAGTGGAACCCAAGGACCAAGGGTAAGCGATAAACGTTTAGCCCAAACTCAAGCAAAAGTCGATGAAGTTGTTGGAATCATGCGCGTTAATGTTGAGAAAGTCTTGGAAAGAGACCAGAAGCTATCAGAATTGGACAATCGGGCGGACGCCCTACAGCATGGAGCAGCTCAGTTCGAACAGCAAGCTGGTAAGCTCAAACGGAAGTATTGGTGGCAAAATTTAAAAATGATGCTAATAATTGGTGCTGTAGGAGTAATCTTGCTTATCATTATAATTGTGTGGGCGACATCTGGTTCAAGCAGCTCGGCTTCGGCTCCAGCGCCTACTCCAGCACCTACAGCAGCTCCTAACCCAGAGGCATCAGGACGATAATTCCACTAAAATATTAAAGTACTAAACTACATTTTCTATAACTACCATATTATTCACGTGAAATACTAATAACACATGACTGATAAAAACAAAAAATAAATATTTTGTATTTTATGTAACACCATTTAAATTCGGGTCATGTTATTGATCCACATTTTACTATAACATTTTTTATACTTGTCTACAAAATTACATATACCATATTCTACAAAACGACCAGTGTTATATATCTTAGAGTAAAATATACAATACTATTTTTGTAAGCTAATGTTATTAATACATGTTATTTAAATTTTATTGGACAATTTGCATATAATGCCATGTTTATGTAATATGATATTCTTAAACAATATAGTATGATAAAAAAGTGACTATATATAAGTGGACCTAGATAAACAGTAACATGATAATCAGGCAACAAATAATTATACTTTTGCTAAGTAATCTAAAGAGGTTACAAAAATCCATACTTGAACATCAAAAAGATCATATCAAAATTAGAGGGGTATAAAAAAGTATAAAGGCAACATAATGAGAATATTCAAAATTACATATTGGTAAAATTAAGTTGTGCTGTTTTATATACCTTATTTTTTCTATGTTTTTCCAGATGTAACCTCATTCTTTGCCATTTAAATAATATACAAACATTCTTTCAACCATTCTTTACGGAAAATGTTTCATCATCCATATATATATGAATGCATTATTAAAATCTCACATTATCTCTTGTCATATGGTGTTAAATGTCATATTTAGATATTAATGGTTGAAATATTGCAAAAAATGTGTTAAATTTATGACTGGTAGTATCAAAATAACAAAAAAAATGGTCCAAGATTTTTTGTAGACATTATTTACAAGCCACATTTATACCATAACTCAATTTAACATTAATAGTTATATACCAGAATAATATATGAAGTTTATATATAAACTGTACTTTGTTAAAAATGTATTATCTATATTGCTGATATGTATGTTGCTTTTATGTAAATTTCATTAAGCACAATTTGTATAAATATATAAAGCACAAATTAAGTTGATTTATTTGTAAACTAGTAATTTGATATTGATTCTTTTACTGTGTTAAATCATTATTTATCAACCTTTATCAACCTTTAAGCCAAAGTAATCACAAACAAAATTATAAATGAACTAAATGTAAAAATTATAATGTAATGGTCATTACAATTTTCAAAGATGAATTAATAAAACAGAGTTTGTTGATATTGATAACCAAAGGTTGAAAAATAATGTTCTAAACTAATGATGTTATTATGTTAAATTTTCTATTTGCATTTCTTATAAGATTTTATAACACCCTATGGGACCAACAATTCTGTTTACTATAAAGGTGTAAGGTCCTTCAGTTTCCAATATTGTCTTGATAGTTAAACTGTAAGTCAATGTTGTATATTAAAAACTATATTACCTTTGACTTGTTTTAATAAATTTCTTTCATACAATATATGATGTATGAAAGAAATTTATTTATTCCCTCCTGTGATTTATGTGTAAAGAATTCTTATCACCATTCCTTTTTATCAGTATTTGAAAGTAAGATAAGGTGACTAAGGCACAAAATAATAGTTAAGCAAATTTATCATTTATCTATCTGTTAAAATAAATAGCATATGATATATAATATGAGAATTGATATAGAGTATAAGATTTGACTGGCCTGTTCGCACAATGGGTAGTGAGTAGTGAACCTACCTACAGCTTCGGGGTCACGGGTTCGATTCCCACTGAGGGCCCACATTTTCTATAAACAATTTATTGGTTCTTCGAGCCTGGGTGTATATTTGTATTTAAGTAAGTATTTAAAATTATATACCCATAACACAAGTATAAAGTTACTTTCCTTGGGGCTGGACGACTGTGTGTGTTAGTGTCCCATATATTTATATTTATTTATTTAATACTGTTTTTGACAAATCCTTTCACCTCTTTAACTTATAAACGTTTACTGCTGGATGTTTGAAAGGTTGCATTGTTAACAGCTTTGTCTTCACTTAAAACAGTCTCCATCGGCGATCGAATGACTCCGAGCCTTCTGATATTCTTAATCGACAAGTAGACATCTGATATAAATGTCATTTCGACAGTCCTAGCTTGAAGAATTTGTATATCACAGTTTGCTTATTGTTCTTGTCCCAAGTGTTTTGGCATATACGGAAATTTCACCTAGAGTCGTATTATTTGCGCCCATGAGATTAAAAACTCCAAACCCATTCTTTAAAATTTTTTGCCATTCTCTGGCATTGATAGTGTAATTGTAAGTTGATCGTAATAGTCAAATTATTCTGCGTCTAGAGGCTATATTGTATAGCCGCTACTCCAAGAAGGAGAATCGATGTATGGATGGCTTCTATGATAAAAAGCTGTACGGTGTACTAAAATGAGTGCGATTGGCATTTTTTAAATAAGTAAATTGCAATTTTTTTAAATTGATATGAATTAATAGTTAACGAGTAGTCCAGGGATCGGATCTCTGCCTACAAATCTTTTAATTATTAAAATCTAATGTATTAATTTTAATATATTAGTAGTAGCAAATGCGAATTCAAGTAAAAAGCAAATATAAAAGTAAATAGGAAGGGGTCCTACTAAAATTAATTTTTTGTTAACTAAAATATTTTTAAATATGTGATATTTTTCTGCAGTCGATCCTACCCCTACTATCCTTACTACTATATATATAGATCATAGCTTTGCTCCTTAGGACGCTGACTTGTACTGGTCGCATCAGGACATTTTTACCTTCGATCGATAAATCATCATCATCATCATATGCTGAGTAACGACTTTGGCCTTCAGGTAATAGTTTACGCTAATCTTAGTAAGGTTAGCGTAATATATTACTCATATTTTCTGTTAATCTATAAGTCCTACCTCGAAGATAGTAATACCTATATATTTTAATTTATACGCAAATTTTGACGCGATGTTGCCGATATTAAATGGCTTTCTTAATATTTCGTAAAATGACTAGTAAATTAGAAGTCTAGCGTAACGTTACGCGCCAAGCATTCCAATTGCGCCACATGTTTAAAATTCAATAAAAGGTTTTAAGTAATAAAGAGTTATCGTTAGAAAGCGAATATTCACAGCCATTTGAATTACTGTTTTTGTGATTTCATGATGCAGACAAACTAATTTTTGGTTGATACTTACAAGGTAATTATTTAGTTTTTAAATTGAAACAACCTATACTACTCTTCTTTTGTCAATCTCAAAAAAGTCTAATTATTTATTTGCAATTAAAATATACAATTTTTCTCTATTCTAGATTCATTCATTTCCGCGTTGAATTGCTAAGCTCATTCTTTTTGGAAATAGGAACCAGCCCTCTTGTCACCTAAAGCAGCGAGGTATTAGAACGGATAACGTTAAATATATCTGTTATAATTAAATGCTAAAATACAGCAGTATTTGCATAACAAATAACAATTTGAAAAAAAAATAGTAATATGCAACCAAAATTATATACCATAACCCCTCGTTCGCACGAGAGGATTTTTATCGTGCGTTAATATTATGTCGAAATGAAACAAATGGGTATCCACGACAGCGTATTTATATCACGAAGTATTTTTATCGTGCAGTGTTCCATTTTAGTCGTTTAGTCTATACCATACGAAACTTCTTATAACGCCTATTGCGGAATTTCAACGCGACGTATATTTTACGCCCGTGCGAACGAGGGGTAACGGTCTAGAATAATATTGGTATAGTACGCGGCAATAAATAATGCACATTGAGGCTCAGTGAGATTCTGCTTCATAGAGCATTGTCTCTGTCGCACATACTGACGAACCCGTGTGTGACAGTGACAGCGCTCTACGAAACCGAATTGGCCGGCTGTTCGTTCTAAGTTATCGATGAGCATTATTTATTGCCGGGTACTATACTGTACTATACAATAAAGTAAAAAAAATATTATAAATGATAGTATACTTTTGTTTTCTACAAAATAAAATTTTCGCAAATGACAATATTTTTGTAGAATGTAGATCATTCATTATGTACTGATTTTGAATTTTATTATACAATACGTTATGTTTGAGGTTAAGATTAACTTTAAAATATATAAAGGTGACGTAATGGAATTTTCTTTCAGACTACGACCTCGCGTTATTATATTGTACTTGAAAGTAATACGAAGTAGTACGAAGGATCGATCACGTGCTCACATTGAAATTTTATAACAAACTACCCACGTTGTTGCTGTCGGTAAATCCATGAGAAGGAAGTTGTGTTAGTTTAATGAGTGGATGTGATAAAACACAGAATTTTGTATGACTAGTGATACTAGTTTTATTTCTTTAATGAAAAAAACACGTAAACTTTATTTAAAAAAAAAAATTAAGCGTATTAGGTACTTCTAAACACCAATAGATAATAGATCTAGAGATATTGCATAGTGTATCATTTATAGTGTGTATCAATTTATCCCTTCTTTTAGTCTTCAATAGGAAATGCACATTATGGTCATATAATAAACTAGAAGTCTTTTATAAAAGTTGAATTAAGATTAATCTCAGTGTTCACAATAGTAAACTAGCCAATTTTAAATTTTAACGGTGAATACCATTAAAATTGTATATTATTCAAACAAGTTTATTGGTAAATTGTTATTAAACTCGTAGAGAATCGCTGTAATATTTATTACCTTAGTTACAAGGACTTGCAAGCCTTTTCTCACTTCGGTCTCTTTGATTGTGATACTGACTAATTTAGTTATAAACTATGATAACGCATAAATACGAAGATGTTGACATACATTGGAAAAAATCTTATATCTGGCAAATGTGTACGAGGAATTTTCATTGAGTCAGGAGAACTGATTCAGGATTTGAATAACACTCTGGTAACAAACGACGTGAATTATTTACTTGGTCAGTTGTAAATTAATTTATTTTATTGCTTTGTATGTAGGAGGCCTAGTTGGCCACGTACGTGTTTTTGTTCCATTGGGTAACGCACCCACCCACGTGCTCTTGTTAACATTTATTAAATAACGAAATACATAGGTAGCGACGTGATAGGCAAGTTACAAAACACATACGAGAAAACTTAAGGAATTTTGCATTTCTGGTGCCATACTTCAATGTGTATCATCATCAAGCGCTTTTACTTTTCGATATAAGAGTTATACATATTTCCAGATATCAATATTTCTTATCGCGTCCAACTTATAACTCAGTTGTCATTCAAATACGTGAATGACAGGCAGAGAGATAAGAAAATTTATAGGGATAAAAAACCAGTTCAGCATGAACAATTTAACAATCACCTGCAGTTCTCTACATAACGCCCTTAACCAACTTCCCGGAGACACCTTTTTGAACGACATTCTCCGACGCTAGTTGGCTTTCTGCGCTTTAATCTCTGCATTCTGTAACCTCGATGATGCCAAATGCCAATGATGTTTCCAACATGATGATATGTGTTTCATTATGTACACTGTAATCTTTGGATATGCGGCTGTCCCGTAGCCTGTGTTAGTCCCAGTATATCTAATTTTTCTCTATGGTCACAGTGAAGGCCATAAATACTATCAGCATATAGACTATTATAATTTTCTTCGTATCGTCAATACGGAGTGTAGCAAAGAAAATATCTGTATCCATCTGTGTACTCGTATCGGTTGAAACCAACGCATAAAATATTACTCATAATTGCGCATTAAAAACTTAAATGCACAAAAAATAAAATATTAACCCCAATTACTGAGAAAGAGTCAAAATGTAAAAATGACTTATTTATTCCACATAATTAAAAACCGTTATGAAATAAATAAAATTAAAATGTTTTCATTCAGCTTATTCCTGTATATTTATGATTTTCTTTTAAAATGTACACTGAAAAATTGACCCATTTTCCGTTGATAAATTACATGCGTGTAATTAAGAAATAAATGGGCAAATTTTTACAATAATAGACAAAATTTTTTCAAATTAAGTTTTAATAAATTGTTTATTGAGTATCGGTTGAACTTTGAATGCTAGGGAACGTGAAATAGTATCCAATTCCAATGAAACTAGAAACTTGTGGAAAATGCGGTAGTCAGGTTCATCGTTTCGGTCTACTTATTTAAACGTCAAATCATCGTCGCCAGACACCTTGATCTTAGATTGGCAACGCTTCATTATCATAATTATTAAGAATTTCATAACGAGCGTCCGAGTACTTTCAAGGTTATTACAGCTTTAGCGTTTCGTTAATGAACGTATTTTCTAGGCACTCATAGTTTCGTGATAATAACGTTTTTCATAAAGATGATCTATTTAAGGTAAGGTACCTGCTAAATAAGTACATCATTAATGTTCTTTATTTGAAAACTCGTAATTAAAAATTATTTTAAGACACTTTAATTTTTCTATTTAATATATTGATACTATAGTAGTTTTCTTGGATTGGCTCGCTGTAGCCGACCTAAGACTCTCTTAAGTTTTAACGTAAATTGAAATTATAATGTCTGTAAGTAGACAGCGGTTAGACAATTCTCGTTTCCCGCAAGTTATTGGTTATGGATAATTAATTTCATATTGATAATATTGCACAAATATTATTTATAATGTCTAAAAAGAACAAAGAGAATTGTAATAAACATTGGGTAATTGAAAACTGAAGATACGCCTGTTATTAAGAGTTTATTCAGATTTAAAGATTCAATGTAACACAACCGTAAGTTTTAGTTAAACGACATACGACGTGCAATGTCGAAATTAAGACAGTTAACAAATCTTAAATACAACAGTAGTTTATTTTGAAAAAAAAATTCTAAAGAGAGGCAGAGGGTAAATAAGAAGATTGTTTGATAAAAAGTAAAGCAATGGATATTCGACAACATTCCTTATGCAGCTTATTACTGATTCAACGAAGGGCTGTCAAACCGAATATAAAAAAATTAATACATATTTTCAATTAATAAAAATTAATAATTTCGTCTAAATTTCTAAAATGGTACCAATTTCAACAGTTTCAAAACAATTTCATACTTATAAGAATATGTTAATTATCAATCGCTTCGATCGGGGATTTTGTGGTTGTTGAGAACTTGTACTTGTGAACTTGGAATTATTGAATCGTAAACGCGTAGATGAATTTGAAGCTAGCGTCTTGTTGAATTTTCGTTTCAACAGCAAATTGGTAATTGGAAAGGTCTTTTATGTTACACAGTAATTGTTTTGTGTAAAAACTAACGAAGTGCAAAATATATATTAGAGTTAAAAACCGGATTCAATTCAAATTACAAAATAAATGCGGTTCTTGTTCAAATATTTATTTCATTTTGTTTCTGACACACGGTAATATTACTTAGAATCCCAATACGTTTAAGAAAAACAAGATATGCCCGGCGTAGCAACATGAACTTGTCAATTACACCCGCTATCTCTATTTACTCGAAAAGACTTGGAAACATGGTAAGGTAAAAAAAACAAAAACATTGCAGGTTGCTTGGCAACCCTAATCCACCACATCCGTCGACGATTAGGGAGGTAGGCTCCAACTGTTTCTGATTTATCAAGTCATTCACCCGTCACATGTTCATCTTTTAAGATCCTCGTATGGATCGACCTTCCTCTTTGATATACGAATCGTTGATATTCCTTTAGATTATTTACTGTTAGTAACGTTTTTATACATTATGAGTCTGACCACGTTTTAATTTGGTCTATTCGAAGATTACCTGTAGATATCCTCAGTACCAAAGACGAGGTCAGTATATTTTTGAAACGTATGATATACGATGAACGTCTGGAAATTTTAACTACTGAAGTGAAATACGAGCCATATCTCTTGTGAGTAACTTTAACTTTTGAGTAATTTTACATTAATCAGTTTAGCTATTTTATTGTTATTTATCTTCTTATAAATAAAAATGAATGTTTGTCTGTATGTCCTTTATAGACTCCGAAACAATTGGACCGATATTAATGAAATTTACAGACAACCTTTAGAATGACCCAGTGGATGATCCTGCAAAGTTGGGTGGCGATCAGAGCATTTTTATAACTGTAATTCACATATCTTTGAATTAAGCCCTACGCAACTGGCTGGACAGCTAGTTTTATGTAAAACAGCTACTAAGTTCACATGCACTTTGAGTATATACAGTAAGTACATATTCTTATAATTTTTTTTTCTTGGACTTTAAAGCCCAGTCAGAACCTTTATCATTAGCACGACTCAATTTTGGATATACTATAGGAATTTACCTAATTAGCTAATTGTAGTATATAATGTGTTTTCACCTGATTATAGGTTTCCTGTTCTAATTTCTCTTTTGTCTTGTTTTGTATTTTTCTAGTAGCAAGTGTGTATGGTGGCCAAATCTTGCTTGCGAGAACCTCATTAAGAAGTAAGGCGTATGGCATAACGGTGTTAAGTGAGTTCGTCCGTCACTCTACGGGACATGAACTTTTATTGCAAGTTGTAGTAAGTTGGTTGAAAGCGTTGTTTATAGAATGATAGGTCGTTACTCTTTTTGATCGACTATCGCGGAAGAATTGCAGGAAGAATGAGTAAGTTTAAGTTGGTAATAACCCAATTATTAAAAATGAACGTGTTTTAAAAGTTTTTATTTAACATGCCGTGTATACGTATATGAATGTGGTTAAATTTGATCTACTTCCTGGTGTTCGATTAAGCTGAAATTTTACATACTGGCCCAATCCCGATGACCAATGCATGTTTATGATAAGCATGATCTGACGTTGCTGCTAGGCTTGGCTGAAGCCAAGGACGAGCCTTGGACGAGGGAACTCCTCAACCGTTAGCAGTAGGGACATAAAATTTTGTTAAAAGTTTTTTAACTTGACTTGTTTGGGATTGAATTTGAGTTGAACTAGCGTTTACAATGAAGATTCCCATTTAAGAAACTGCAAGTAAAACACAGGCACATTTGTATTCTACACAAACAAAGATAAAGGCTTAGAACAATAGTGATTGTAGTGAAATAAGGCTAAAATGTTAGCAATTCTTATCTTGCGTGAGCAAAGGAAACGCATTCCAGGATCTCATTTCTTAAAAGGAATTACATTTAAGATTCCTCACACGATAAGCAGCAATCGTTGAATAAAATATCTTGGTTGCGCTTACAAAATAAGTGTATTCATGTACATTTTTGGCTATTAGGAAGTAATTATTTAAAGTTGCTTTGCTTACTTTTAGTAAAGCGATTTTGTAATTTTATAAAAGACTAGCAATGCCCCGCGGTTTCACCCGCGTCCATATCGATCTCGTGGTAGTGGAAAGTCAACGAAGTCGGACTATAGATTTATTTAATTAAAAAAATGGGTATACATCAGTATTCTTGGACTAAGAGCTAACTAACAAAATGCAGACCCTGCTTTAACGGTCGCTACAATGAATTTGTTATGGCATTATATTCTTACGATTTAATTCTTAAATTCGTAATATCTCTTGATTGGGATGTCGGATTATAATAATTTAAAAAGTATTTTACAGGCATTGAAACAGTTCTAAATAAAATATCATTTAATGGTATAAGGATTAATACAGAGATATGAATAAAATGGTTTGATTATTGTGGACAGTTTTATCAACTTTTACAATGTAAAAAAGTAGTTATATTGGCATAACTATAATAGTTACAATATGGTATCGCGGATTTTTTTGTGGATATCAATACGTTCTATAATATTGTAGAACATTTTTTTTGTTCTATCATCAATAGTTTCCGCAGCGCACGCGATCAAAGATTTTTACGACTTAATTTTTACACACCTTATTACAATTTTATTAGGGATCCCTATTTTTTTAAATGTAATATAGCGTATATTGCTCAGTCAAGAAGCAGCTTTCCAATGGTGAAAGAATTTTTGAAATCGGTCCAGTAGTTTTTGCGCGAAAACATTACAAACATACACACATACAAACAAACATACAAATCTCTTTATAATATTAGTATAGAATATTAGCTATTATTAGATATTTGCTATTATATCATGTAAGCTGATATAGCAAATATTATTTTCCCTTTTTTTGATGAGGCTATTGTCCACAATACATCCATGACGTGGATTATCTATAAAAATATAAACCTAAAAATTCAAAACCATGCTCGCCGTGCAGTATGTAGTAGAATAATGGAATATATTAGGTCCTTACATATGAAATTGGCGTTTTCTATGGGAGGAACATAAAGTAGTTTTTTTTAATGAAATATATTTAATTAACAAAGTATGTACCATTGCTATGTATGCACTTTTGCCATCTCATAGGTAGTTAATTGATCCCCTTACTAAAAAAACCATTCGGGCGGGAATCAATAAAATCTTTGAAGGCGGTTTGGACTGCCCCATCGGAGTTGAATTTTTTTCCTTGCAAGTAGTTATCCAAATTGCGAAAAAAATGGTAATCTGTTTGAGCAAGGTCCGGAGAGTACGGTGGATGTCTAAGACATTCTAATTGAAGCTCCTCTGATTTGGTAGCCGTCTGTTGTGCAGTGTGTGGTCTAGCGTTGTCCTGAAGCAGCAGTGGCCTAGAGCGATTGACCAGCCTCGGTTGTTTAGCAGCTAGCTTTTCCATCATGGTTTGCAGTTACTGACAATAGATATCTGCCGTAATCGTCTGGCCAGATTTAGGAAAGCTGTAGTGAACGACATCGGCACTAGTCCACCAAACACTTACAAGCAACTTTTTTTAGTCAATTTTCGCTTAGGGCAGGATTTGGCTGGTTCGCCAGGGTTCAGCCATTGCGATGAGCGCTTCCGATTATCGTAGAGGATCCACTTTTCATCACAGGTAATGATTCGATTTAAAATTCCTTCATTATTGTGCCGGTTGAGTAACGTAACGCAGCAGTCGACGCGCGTCTGTCGATTTGCTTCACTCAATTCATGAAGTACCCACCTTTCAAGGTTTTTCACCTTCCCAATTTGCTTCAAGTGGATTAGAATAGTTTTATCACTAACACCGGAGCCTGCAGCTAATTCGAACGTGGTTTGCGATGGATCCGCTTCCACAATAGCCTTCAATTCTTCATTATCAACTTTGGTCTCCGGCCGTCCACGAGGCTTGTTCTGCAGGTCGAAATTTCCAGAACGAAAACGTTGGAACCAAAAACGCACTGTGTTTTCTTTTGCGTCACCGTCACCATACACATCATTAATCCTTCGAGCCGTTTCTGCAGCACTGGTGCCACGGTGGAACTCATACTCGTAAATAACGCGATATTTCATGTTTTCTATTTTGTAAACAGAGTGACACAAAGAAAAAAACAAAAGAAGAAAAAACAAATGAATTTGGGGGTTTGAAACACAAATGCATGAGTAAATAGCTGTATGAATTTGAATTTGGAATTCCCAACCATAAAGGTAATATTTAAGATCAAAGTGACCAGTACGACAAAACGCCAATTTCATATGTAAGGACCTAATATTTAATTCTTGTGTATAATTCGTCTTGATAAAAATAGGATGGCGTACAGTTTGCCAACCACTGACTTTCTGCAGTAAGCTGCACTAAAAGAGGCAGAAAAAGAAAGAAAATTAAATTATAACTAATGTTGGAATATATTCTTACTTAAAATAATTTATAGAATTAGGCGTTACTTTTCGGAGATCCATAATACAAAAGTAATAATAAAATTATTTTCCTTTGTATTCTAACTTAGTTTATTTATTGCTAAATGATGATACTATGGCACCATTAAAAAGTAACGCTGTGAATGGCAAGCTCAGAATTTACTGCGGTACAATTACGCGGTAAAATTCAAAAACTTATAACTACATACTAAAGAACTTCTTTCGAGGATGTATGTTGTTTAAGACCTTAATAAAATCAAGCATTACCGCAGCGGATGGGCTTGTAAAGTTTGGTGGCGCATTATTTTTTATTTATTTATAATTATGTTTTTATTTATAATAATTTTTAAATATTGAGTTCTGTTTTGAGAAGAATTTGAGACTAGACTGAGTCACAACAACGCGTGGCCGCGGTAGTCATTTCTACAATATATACATTACAGACTAAATCAGCACATAGATTGTAATAGTATCAAATGTTTGTTTTTTGTATTACCACAATGAATCGGTGTATACGATGTAATGTATTATCAGCTCATACTGCCTTTAGTTAAGTTATCAGGTAATTCTCGCAGGTGTCTCGCCGAAGTCCGTCGCATGCCGCCCTAACGGGACCTCCGAGCGATCCGAACGGGGTTTATCGGACGCTCGCTGAAGTTAGATCCCTGAGGTGGTCGATGCATCTGGTGCTCTCGTTGCATCGATTAGCGGTGGGAGGGGCCACTGTTTAGAGGGGCCCCGACCTGGAGGTGGTGCTCTCCGGGGTACAGAGCCGCTGCTGGCGGGAATGTGGGCAATGTGTACATCGTTACCCTGTCCCCGCCACCAGCAGCATGGTGGAGCACTATCAGGTTTTAAGTCGGTGAAAATCCGACATACCCATCGCTCATCCCCGTCGGGCGGTGACGACCCATAGTGGGTTTTCCTGACATAAAAAAAAGAATCAGATAAGTAAGTTACGCTTCCAGTCTGAGTAGTCATCCTTTTCGACATTTCACACAACTGTTCTTGGTGTTTGTTACTTTTGATTATATTGTTTTATACTAACAATTACTATTAAGTAAAAATAATTATATGTGTATTGTGAAAAGCGAATAAATCTTCTTCATCAATAATTTAGCACATTAGGATACAGACTGTTTTAAGGTAAAGTCAACCGGCCGTGTGGTATCCGACTGAGTACAATAGACCACCCTCTTTCTTACCGAGGGGTCGTAAAAGGCGACTAAGGTAAGTTGACGTCAGGTGGGCGACCGGCCGCATAAAGATAACTGGATGATAACTGTTTAAAGGTAAACTTTTGAGTAGCTCAATATTGATTCAAATTTATTTTCAGGTAACCTAGTCGTTGTGAATCATTCATTTCAACGGCTAATTATTTACGTCGGGCAACGTGGACAACATTAATGAGGTCAGCAGTTCCGTCTGTTAAATGATTTACTTCATGACTGAATTACCATTAACTTGACTTACGCGATCACATTACAAACTGGTCTTTCGTATATACTACACTAGTAGTATCCGCGACTTCGTTCGCGTCGATTTTAGTGTTAAAATACCCTCAATTACGTATTATACTGATTTTCCCTGGTCCCAAAGTAAAAGCGGGGATTTTTATATCCCATGGTTAGCCCGGTAAATAACCTTGAATTGTATAAAATCTCATCAATATTGATCCCCAGGGGATTAATCGTGAAAGTGTAACAGATAGAGATACATACAGATATACTTTTAATATTAAGTATGGATTTACTTAGAAAAATGGTAGATACGCTGCATTCACGTCTTCATTTTCTTTTTCATATTATATCAAGTCTAGTTTTTTCCGATTTAAAGATAGAAATTTTATAGATAAACTTTTCATATAAATATGTGTACTTATTCTAACTTTTCATGTTTCCTTAATTTTTCCCGTAATTCTAATCATAAAACTTTAATATCGATTTAGTAAATCTAAAGATATGTCAACGTATCTTTCTCAAGATATGCTTATGGAATGGAATAAATACTGTTAACTGTTAAGTAAATAATTTATCTAAAATGAAACAGTTATGTCTTTGGATTGTTCTTTTTGATTTTGATTATTATTTGTCTATGATGAATAGAGATAAATAGAATAATAATAGAAATAAACTAAGACCAGTGTAACAAATAAAAAATATTAAAAAATACGTTTTAAAAGAACATTTGTAATGAACGCATATAAACATACACGAAAACCATGAATGTGATTAGCCATAATGTTTTACTATTGCTATACTTCACATTTAGTTCGAAGATCGACACCGACAAAACGTTTTAAATATCAGTTTGGTTTCCTGAAAATGTTAACACAGTTTTGTGGATTCTAAAAACAGTTGCCCCACTGTTTCCTGCCTGTTGAAAGAGTTGATGACATTAACAAATGGCTTGCAGGACGTATTACATATAATTATTGCTATCGTTGCAATCGCCACAAAATTATTTTAGAATTATTAATCTGTTTTAGTGTCCAAAAGATAGTTTATTATGATAAATGCAAATGCTGTAATATTGGTAATTTATTATTTATAATTAGCGATAAATAAAAGGATTCATTTATTTAAGTACATAAATACAATAACGTACATAGTACATAAATAATTTGGATCACTAATTAAATTATTGTTACTTTCCGAAATAAAATTGATTGAAACTCAGATTTATGCTTAGCAAAACTTAAACCATCATCAATACCATCAAGGTGATTGATGATCGCTATCCTTAAAAGTTACGTAATCTATGAGGTAATATAGGGTAAAAGCATGGTGAAGGGAAGTATACAGTGTTTACTGTTTATATTACAGGCGTTGTCCATTTGTATGTACTGGGCATGAAATTAAAGACAGAAGTTTATGGGGCGACGTACTGCTTTCCGTCCAGTTTTACGTTTAGTAGTGTAGAGAGACTAAGCAGAATTTTGCAGATGCATGTACAGATTTTATAGCTCTGGTAAATTTGATTATGTTACATGAAGAATTTTCATAGCCGTGTGGTATCCGGCAGAATAGAATAGACCACCCTCCTTTCTTACCGAGGTGTTGTGAGAGGCGACTAAGGTAAATGCCGTGTGCTATCCGGCTACTTAGAATAGACCACTCTCATTTATTACCGAGGTGTCGTAAAAGGCGACTAAGGTAAGTTGACGTCAGGCAGGCGGCCGGTCGTAAAATACGTAGCCAAATCATATGACAACAAGTTTGTAACATGCTGTGCCGACCCCACTTAGAGTGGGATAAGGGCAGGAGAATGATGATGTTACATGAAGAATTTTCAAATAACCTTTCCATTTGAATGCCGGATAAACGTACAGACAATGTAAGTTATTAGATATGGGGGTTAGTATCGATGGTCTGGTAACGTCATTGGAAACTTTTTTATACTTAAGTTTAATTTCCTTAAATTGATTTTTAACTTTTAGTAGCACTTTTAATTCCGCTCCCGTAGGAACTTCGTGCTGCTCAAAAAGTCCAATCGCCAAAGCCGGTTCAAAGACTACACCTAACATACTCATAATAATAGAAACATAATTAATTGGAAATAATAGATAGATATTTCAATTTTATTTACATGTTCAGGAAAATCATGATAGACTTTTGATTTGAAGGTCATAAAGAACGTGAAAGTTCATTAGGACGTTGTTCATTGTAATCCAACAAAAAAGTCAATGGCTGCTCTTAAAGGGAATATTAATCACACGTTCAAATTTGCTTTAATATAACCAATACTCTTATCTCCATGTGACTAATTACATATTTCTTGGGAAATCAGTGACCTACTTTTACTTTACAGTGACCTACATCAATATTCCTTCTTGCCTTAGTATAAAAAGAACAGAACTTCTTATTTAAAGCTATGGATATCTATGGGGATTATAAAAGTAATACATCGAATGCAAGGATTATAAACATGACTGCTTGTTTACCTTTACTTGAAAATATAAACGGAGGTATTACATCCTAGTATTTTAAGAATAACTAACGACGTAAATTGAACGAATATCTCAAGAACACTGAATCAACTTATTTTTCAATGCATGATAAATGGGGAAACGTAGGTAGATATATAGAAGGCCGAGTCGCATTGTTCACTGGTTAGGTAACTTCCATGTCTGCCTACATGTTAACTGTGCACCACATCTCTGACGTAATATACGTCACAATCAAAACAAGCAGGCTGACCGACGTTTTATATTGCAACCTTGGTAGGAATCTAAACATTTATATCGACTGTAAAATTTAATAAGACTATATTATAATGAGATAATATGATTTTATCTTTCTAGTGAAGATACATGATAATACCTATAATAAAAGATAGATATTCAGAATTAGATAATTATAATTTTAACGTTTTAAAAACAAAATTGGTTGAAGTTATTGGCATATTTCTTCCAGGTATATAATATATAGAAAAAATATATGCAATTATTTTAATTAATGATACACTTAGCTAAAAATTTTATTGCATGATACTTAGAAGAAAATTTGACACTGCGCTAAATATAATACTTCTCCCTTGAATTCTCATAGTAAGCGGGATGCTAGCCGTGTTATCTTATTTTGCTTTATTTGTTCGTAAATTTTATTAACTTACTATATAAGTCACGCTAAGTCTTAATGATTTATTTTTTGTTTTTGTGACGATTTTCCTGCTAAGAATACTTTTAATATTCTCAGTACATAATCATTAACATGACCAAAAAAACTGCTGCAACGTATCAACTATGTCAATACGTTGTAGGTTTAAAAATATGGTGATGAATAATTTGTATGCTTTAAATATGTATGATCATTGCCATAAACAGTAAAGACAGATCCAGATACAATGATTCATGAATTAAAAGAAACAGTGGTATCCACCTCCATGTTAGAGACATCTCATGCCTTAAGATTGTCGGCTGAGGCGTGGAATGAGCGAGAAGCAAAGTGCGAGTGTGGGCCGAATGACGCCGACGACTGACTACTGAGCGACTCGACTCTGCTATGTGTTCGAACGTGAGGCTATTTAAAACTGTGCGCAAGCCCCCTGGCGCCGAGTCGACGACTAATGATCAGTCCTGCCTTGTCTACTAACCAGTGTGTAGCGACGTCGTGAACTGTGTTTACACAAAAACATTTCCCCGCCAGTGTTTGTTTAGTTTCGGCAGTTTCAACACTATATACACACGTGAAAAATGGCTGACAGTGGTCTTAAGAGAAATATTCCGATCAAGCTTGGAGATTTTTCAGTAATCGACACAGAGTTCTCGAGCATCAGGGAAAGATTTGACGCCGAAATGAGAAAAATGGAGGAGGAAATGAGCAAATTTCGATCGGAACTCATGAACAGAGAAAGTAACAATTTCTTCAAGAGCTCAACAAGGTATTTATTACAAAAAAATATATCTGACACATTAGTAAAGCGCGAAGAGTTACAAAGTAACTGTGCAGCGGTACTTTTTAACCATGTGTTAAATGTTTGTCGATTCATATCCGTACTCAGTACATTACGCAACCATATAAGAATACCGGATTAATTTATCGGGTGGACGTATTTGTACAATTTATATTATTATTCTGAATGTGGCGTTGACGTGGTCGACCCTGTTTACCTAAAAGGGAATCTTGAATTAATCAGTTTGAGGATTTTGCAAGAGTTACCCACCTCGGACGACCTCGACGGTGGTTCCACGAAAGTAGTTGTAGTCAAAAGGTATTATTATTCGGGATCATTCTGCGGAACGGCATCAACTGCAGACATCTTAGTCGGCTCCATTTAAAGCGTGCAGCGATACGTAAGCCCGACGCCGGATGATGTCATAAATAGAAATAGCGCCGGCCGGCAGCTCCGAATAATTTGTACATAATACAGAATAATGTAAAAAGTAAATTAAAACGATAAAAACTTGTACAAAACAACGCTGCAAGTGTTATCAAACGGAGACGCGATTCGAATAATGTAGGTGGAATGTAAATATATTTAGGACGGAATAAAAATATATTGGTGTTTTTTCAGTAACAATAAGTTTCATATTGCATTGAGCACAATGTCACAAAACTGGTTTTCGATTATCGCAAGTATGCTAGCTCGTAAGCTTGAAAATTACATGTCAGTTTGATCGGGCTGAATTACGTTTATTGTCGGAAACCATACGTGACCCAGTTGGAGCCAATTTGTTCTTTAACAATCTGAGTGATGCAATCTACACTCGTCTCTGAGAAATATTTGGCAGGTTATTTGAACCAAATAACGAATAGGACGTTGCTAGGACATTTTCGACGTATTGATTTTCTTTAAAAAGTTAAAACCTTGGTTGGTTGGTTAGTAACGTAGACAAAACAAAACGGTGTCATTTATGAATGCTTTATGTTGCGGTAATTTTAGGTTGTTATTCAACCCAAGCAATATCTACCCAACAAGCCCGCCTTTGCAAACAACTTTTAACACTTGGAATGTGGGTAGAACGCGTTTTACTTAGCGACTTAATCGTTATAGATATTGTTAAAAGAAAGTCAAAGACCAAATGATCATTAATAAAAAAAACTTAGCGTTGATGATTAAAGTAGCATGGCTTTATTTCGAGAGCTCTTCAACCGAACAAAACGAAAAGATTCAAATGATATTAATTAATAAACTAGTATTGCCATTCCATCTTAAATCAATATTCGCTTATTAAGTTTTATAATGCTTAATTTATTTTATCTCTATAATTTTATTATTTTAAACATTTAAACTTTCCATTATCTATGTCACACGTTTATCTTGGATTTTTTTACGCTTATATCTTTATTGAAAACGCTTTTTATAACACATTTACGTTTTTTCAACCCTAAATTTGGAGACAACATTTCATTTAATTGATATAGTATAATAAAATTGATTCATCATAGCTTTCAGATGTAAGTCCATGACATGATAATATTACTAACAAAAATATTGCCTTTTGCATGTCTTACAATTTCGAATCTGTTTCCTCCGGAGGAGTAACCAAGTCTTCAGAGAGGTAAAACCAAAAAGTCTTAAATCATACATGTATGTATAACTATGGTATATATAACATTAAACGTACTGCACTAATTACTGCACTTTTAACTATTATATAGATTTATGCGTGTTTAAATATTTATACAGAAATATGCTATGATACTATATTCTTATGCAATGATATGTATTGTGTAAATTGATACTTATTTTCTTGCAAATAGTGCACGCAATTAACACATACGCTGCATATAATTCTAGAATGAGGAACATTGTTCTCGTCGACACAACAAATAATATATGTATGTATTTGTAATAATAAATTGAGGCAAAGCTAAACAATTTAAACAAAATGCCGCGGTGGGGGCTTTTCCGAATTTCGATACAAATAGAATTTTGCCATATCGCGTGACTTCTTTAGCAATAACTCAAAATTATAAATCAAATCTTTATGATCTTAAAGCGTAGTCCAATACTTTAAATTGAAAAAAAAAATTGAGTTTAAGATAACATAGAAATAACTTAAGTATTTTGTGCGCATCATAAATCTTCTTCTTCGTCTAAGCGTTATCCCGGCTAAGACCCGGGGTCCGCTTTCCTACTACGTTGCCTCCACTTTGCCCGATTTTCAACGTCCGACCTGTGTAGTTTGTTGGCTCTCATGTCGGCATCCACAATTGTGCGCATCATAAATATCACAATTTTTTTATATTAAAAAATCCATTTATACTATACATAACTACAACCGTGTCCATATGACGAACACATTTTTGCTGGAGTATTTAATTCAACATTGGTAAAATTTATAATTATCAAAAATCTAAATAACTATCGAGTAAACAGCCAGTTCATATATTGTTAGTTGTCATTTCATGTACTGTATAATTAACGATTTTAGGAATTCATTTTTGGAAATACTTTTAAGAGTAGACATTATAAATTTAAGTTTTTTTGTGCAATGGTTGCTCTCTGTACGAGTTTACTAAGACAAAAGTAATAATAAAATTATTTTATCATTATATCTTTTTGTATTATGGATCTCCGCAAAGTATTAATTTAAAATTATACTAGATACTCCAAGTAAAGTTAAAGCTTTGGCTTTGACTTCCTCGCAGTAATACATGTTGCTATAAAATATTCTCTTTTCGCCAATAAAAATTCCTTACTATTGGTACAAACATTTATGAAATTTTTTTACAAACGAGTAGCAATTAAGAGTGCAAAAGCTGTTTAGTATTAGATCTTTGTTTTTTCATTAATATATTTTAATATGTTGATAAAGCCACGGGCTTCAATTAGTGTAGTAGATTTAAATAAAATAGTGAACATTTTTGTAATATATTGGATAACATTGGTGAGATCATTTGTTGACAATAACCTTGTATCTGCATTCACGAGCATGACATCAGCCTTGTGAAGTATGATTATATACAATTAAAGTCTCAGTAACGTTACGCTTGCATACGTTCAAATTGTAAAATTGATATAAAGTAAATAAAATTATTGCAAGCAAAAAAATTACTATTTTAATTTTTGAGCTTTGCATTTTCCTCTACTGATGCAGCAAGTAAACCAGACTGTAAAACAGTATTTCAAATTTTTATTATAGGTTTTATGTTTATCTTTGTTCTGGATTTATGTGAATTTATGGTATATGTGATTAGGTGTCGTTACATATACTTATGTCTATCAATTGTATTAAACTCTTAATGTCTACGATAATGTTCATCACATTTCATTTCTCAGATATCCACATAGTAAAAAAAGTTAATATTTGATTGGTTTACTATATTTTATAAAATGTTTACTATAAAAGTGGCAACTAGAAGAGTTAATTAGGAATCAACTGTTAGTAAAGTTTAATACACATAATACTTTTTGTAAGATTTATTGATTACACGTTAACATAAAAACAAGCGTTATGTGATAATTAACCAAATAAAAACCTGAAAATTTAGTATTTTAAGAAAACAGAGGTCACGAAACACGCATGTAACAAAGGATATAACAAACAACAGATGTTTCGTTCGTATTTCATCGCTTTATTTCACGTTATTTTGGTAAAATAAATACCATGTCTCATATCTAAACACTGGATAAAGCTACTTCTTTAGTGATAGCGTGTAACTGGGTACTAAATAGTAAATAGCATTCGTAAATTATCGCCCATAACTGTGCCGTAGTAGAAAAGATTAGACAGTTACTAGGATAATTAATATTGCTGAAAACTATACTTTTAATATAGCCTATTCATTATATAAATAGGAAGACACTTTTTTTAAATAATTATGTAATCTGTGTAAGGTAGACACAAAAAAAGTTGTAATATTTTTTGAATACCGTATACAATGTGATATTGCCTAGCGAAGTACGAGTACAAGCCATGGATCAGTTGTTAAGGTGCATATAAATGAGCACTACTACCTTTTGTCGTGTTATTAAATGTAGATTTGGAATGTCAACACCGCATATCAACATGCATTTTAGTAGAATTGGTGTAATCAATTGTGTTTCCTAGGAGACGTAGGTTTTTTAGAATTTGTAATGGCTTTAAATGCATATGTAAATTGACTCACGACATGGTAAAGTCTACACGCGAATATACTGAAAGGTATTTACGGTCATTGACTGTGTTATAATAAAATAATAGTAGTTGTTAAATTTTTTGTGTAACGTAAACAAATAGGATATTAATTATCATAGTTGCAAAACATATGGCACCCGAATAAACTTTTAGTGAAAGATCTTAGATTAAATATTAAAGAAGTTTATAATAATTGTTTTATCGAAAAATATAATATTCGATAATTAGGCTTCTATATTTCTGTACTGAAATCGGAAGAAGTCGTATAACTATTACATATTAATAGGTGGTCAAAGTGTAAAAGAGCACCGCAGGTGTTTCACAGCATCGAAGTAATACAAGGCTAATTTTTATAGCAATATCTAATACTGGCTGGAACAAAATGTAGATGTAGACCTAGTCATTTCTTAACCATTGTCAAAAAAATTATATAATCTAAATTTTCTCAAACATATACGAAGATGTAATGCTGAATGAATCTTATCAATATGAGTCTTTAATAATTCTTAAGCCGAAATAATTAAATTAAATTAAATGAAATAATTAAGTGAAACCTGTCCCTTTTTTAATAATCAGCGTCTTCAAAAGTCATAAGCTTCTTACAAAAATAATACATAGGTATATTATACATACATATATACATAAGTAGAAAAATAATATGGCAACAAAATGTGTGTGCCATTTTTTTATCATAGAGGTAAACGTATATTAGGAAACCCAAGTAGATATGATTTTGTTGATTTTTTTTTACTTTTAAGGAATAAATGTATTGGAATTGAATTTTAGTCAGATATTTACCTCTAGTATAAAAAATTATATCTGACTTACCTCATTATTAGCTAACTATAGGTCAGGACGGCGTTTGCATTTTCATAACAGAATACAAAGTAGAAATTTGTACCTGTTCTCAGTACTACCACATCATCACAACATAGTGACAGCAGACAGCTCGCTGAACCCAGCCATTGGGACAGCCTGAACTCGCCTCTTATCCAAGATGAAGGTGATGGCAAGTCACTTAAGCTGCGATTTGACGTTAGCCAATACACTCCCGAGGAAATCGTCGTGAAGACAGTTGACAATAAATTATTGGTAAGTAAAAAATACGTCGAAAAAGAAATATTAACAAATTTCTCAGTCAATTTGGCCTCTTTAATCATTGCTATCAAATATCTGCCGTTTTGAAACTAGACAATTTCGTTGGTGATCGATATCGCAAGTTTTTCAACGTGGTTCAACGAAAAACAGCAAATCTATATATATATATATATATAGATTTGAATACTGAATATAAATACTGAATATATAAATGAATGTTTGTTTGTATGTCCCATATAGACTCCAAAACGGCTAGACCGTTTTCTTTGAAATATTAAAATAATCTTTACATTGACCCAGAGGATGTTCCTGTTAAATTTGGTGGCGATCGGAGTATTTTTTTATAACTTTAATTCATATTTTTTAGAATTAAGCCATGCGAAGCAGGCTGGACATACTACTATGTTATATAATTTAAAAATACAAGACCCAAATACATGTCAGAACTATTATGTTCATAGTTTATTTATGTGCAAACAGACAATATTATTAATTTTTATTAATTTGAGGTAAACTCAGGAGTTCCAATATTGTACTAACTACAATATATTAAGTCAAAGAATACTTAAAATTCATTATTTTGAGTTCTGAATATCAATTCATTTTCAGTTGATAATGTTGTTAAGTACTATTGGCATACACTGAAATACCGTGCAGTATTGACAACTAAAACTTTTGAACATGAGTCTCACAGAATTGTCTCGAACTGAAATAACAGGCAATGTGCCAAACAAACATTGACTCTTTTGAGCTTGCTAACAATTTTGTTGAGCAACTGAAATGTTTAATGATTCTTGAATTATGGTTAATGGACATACAAATTTATTTGTCCCCATTATATTTTCAGGTCCACGCTAAACACGAAGAGAAGTCAGAGACAAAGTCGGTCTACAGAGAGTACAACAGAGAGTTTCTTTTGCCAAAGGGCACTAATCCCGAAGCAATCAAGTCTTCACTATCCCGGGACGGTGTGCTGACCGTTGAGGCACCGCTGCCGCAACTTGCCATCACTGACAGGAACATTCCTATTCAGAAGCATTGAGGCGAACCTTTCAAGCAGCCTTCGACAGCAGCTATTCCATACTACTGTTAATTAATAATTTATTATAATTTACAATTATTTTAAGTTTTGGAGATCTTCAGATATTTATTTTGAATCTTAACTGTAATGAATCTCAACTCTATTTACGTATATTAATTAACACGTATGATGTTATTCGTTTTAACTTTTTAGATTATTCCAATGTCCTTTGCAAGATGACGGGGCATGTCGCAATGGATGCATTAATGTCGCTTAAGAATCAATGCTTTCACTGTGATTGTTAGAATTTTAAGCATATTATCATGGATTTTTGAAACACATTTTTTATATTCAAGCGGCGAGCTGATGCATTGCACTGAGTTTTAAGTGTTACACGATATCTTGATTTTGAGCTCTAGGGCCTATAATCGCTTGAAAAGAGAATTTATCTGACGTGTTCAATGATAATAGTGCAATTGGTACTTCATGTACTTATTTTTAAAAGATTATAGCCTTATTAAACAATTGTCTTAATGACACTTGGTAAAAGTCCATTTATCCTAACCTTTATTTATAGGTCAAAATAACAATAGCATTATATCAGTACACGATGTTAACGGCTTTTAACTGAAACACGTTTATATTTTAGTACAAACAGTTGTTACGAAAGTTTTAGATGTCAATAAAAATGCATGGAAAAATACATATTGTAGTTTTCGTTCCATATATTTTATTTATTTATTAAACTTCAGTCATTAGTAAACAAAATGCCTTATGCAAAATTATTATATGTTATGCTAAACAGTAAATACTATATTATATAAAAACCTATTTTGTATTTCCTTTTTTTTAATAATAAGGCCAGGTTTACGCGTTGTTGATTACGGGACCTTATGCTTCGGTTACGGGGCGAGATAATCGTTCAAATTGCCGAAGTTATGTGTGCTGTGCAGTAGTGTGGTGATGGTAGTAGTGTGGGTATGTGCGGTGTACTTATCATGCATGAATGAGGTATATGAATGAAATAGTAATGATAAAATTATTTTTCTATAATCCGCGATAGAGTAAATAGAAAATATATATAGTGTTAAATTTATAGTGGACGTTTTTTCACACCCGATACGTGCAGGATTCGTAAAAACACATGCACAAATCTCCACCACTTCCACCACAATACACAAGCACTACACACGTTTACTATAACAAACTCAACAATCGTTTCGCCCCGCAACCGAAGCATCATCAGAAGATAGACTCCACGACAAAATCGCAAAGCCATTATAGCAAAATAATTTTATTATTACTTTTGTATTATGGATCTCCGCAAAGTAACGCCTAATTCTATAAATTACAATACATGAATGTATTGTTATTACTACATTTAGCATTACAGAGATTTTCTTTCCTTGGTTCAAGTAAATGATTAATGAATTTTGCAAATATTTGATAATAATCAAATGCCAGATATACGCTAAAAATGAAAATGGAAATTATAAACATTCTTGCTTATGGTTTAAAGAAAATTCGTAAAAACGACATTTTATACTAACAATGTACCTTCCAGAGCTCAACCTACGATGTGCATTGTTCTGAGAAACAATGCAAGCGGGAACATAGATTGTAACCCTTGTCGATAAAACTAGCTTGATATACTTATGGACAGAACTGGCTTCAAATAAGAATCATTCTCCTGCCATTTTCCACTCAAAGTAGGGTCGGATTTTTGATTACTTTCTCCCCTGTCTCTAGTCACATATTCGTCCACACTCATAATTATTACTCGTTTGGTCTCATGACTTTCACCCCTCTTCGATGGCTTGAAATAAAAAATAAATTTATAGAAATTGTTTCTATACTTTAGACAAGGAAAGTTTAAACTGTTGAACCTGACGTTGAAGATAAATTAAAACGTGCTAACCTGAAAGAATGGTAATTTTTTTTATTGAATTAGAATAATTTAAGAGGCCTTATAGATATCGTAACAGCACCGGAGCAGAGTCGGACCATACATTAAGCACCGTAAGTCGTGTCCACTAAGAGCTTTGGAAAAAAAGTAATTTCCTTCAAAGTTTACTTCTCAACGAATAAGCAATTGGATACCGATTAGCCTAAAAGCGGAAAGAAAGATAGAATATATATTATTTTAATTTCTTATAATTGTTGGGTAATTAAGTTTTTATGCAATTCGGTGGCCAATTTCAATTTTGACCCTCCATGGACTACGTCAAATTCGGAACATGAAGAATATGGAACAAATTGTTGTAAATAGTCTAGGTGGGGCCCTAGTCTAAGCCATAGGGCCCTTGGTTACCTAGCTATGGCACTGAAGTCATTCGATGTTTCTCGTGGCGAGAATGCAGATAGCGATGACTATAAAATACGATGAGCGAATAAAAAATATCGAGGCCTTCAAACTTTAGGGACCATCAAGAATAAAAGTAACAAAATTATAACTCAAAATTTTTATCGACATCAATACTTATGGATATCCGATAAATTAAAAAAAAGCATATTTACTGTAAAACAGCCAAATTTATTATGCTATTTCGTTAATAAATTATAATAACCTTTAATTATTGAATGTGAATAATGTGAGTTAGCACTGTCACAAAATTAATTAACTTTAGGTACATTAGCTCAACTGCCAAATGGATTTTAACTCTGACAAATATACGACAAGGTCACCGCTTGGTGGTTATCTCGCTCGTAATTTTCAATGTTGCAATGTATGTCGGTACGCTTACGTCACTGTGATGCATCCCGCTGGTATGCCCCAAATAAATAGCGGTTTATAAGCCATAGACAAGAATAGAAAATAATACCTACGCTCATCGCAGTGCACACGTTCTATAATGGCTTCTTTTGTAAAATAACTTTCTATGAACTCGCATTCTTTATTATTATGTGACTACACAATTTATTTTATGTATTTAACGTCACGTCATAATCAATCTCTTTAAATTTATACTATTTCTGAAGCTCCAATGATTAGAACCTATTAACTTTACCAAGGTTTTTTAGGAAATGTTGTTACCGAAAAACTTAATATATTCACTTTAAGCATTAAATTTTATGGCTCCGTTTGACTACTAAAGTAAACATGTTTCTATAATTACACATTTTGTTTATAGAAATCAAAGCAAAGCAGGTTATAAATATTTCTAGGAATAGAATAAGCAACTTATATTATAGATATGTATTTTTTTTACTTTTGGCATATTTACAAATAACTATGAATAAAAGGCAAAACAAATTCTTGATCACATTAATCATTTTCCGCAACACATTCTCCTCGAACCGGATGGAACATAGCCAAATTGCGTGACGCGTGTTCTTCAGCTACGTCAATAAGAATCTCTCAAATGCATATAGGACTTGCATATTGATTTTAAATAAAGCGAAAATGATGTGGTTTACATTTGGAGGCATAGAATACGACTCCGCAGGTCGTGGGTTCGATTCTCGCTGAGGGTCAACATTTTCTCAATACAATTTGTTGGTTCTTCGAGTGTGGGTGTATTTAGGTATGTGTTTGAAACTATATAAGTTTTAGGTATACTTACCAGTTTTCTATCACCCATAAAACAAGCATTAAATTACTTACTTTGGGGACAAGTGAACGCGTGAGTAATTGTTCCATATAGTTATTTATTATTTACGACTTCTTAAATTTACGTCATGCGTGATACGATTTTTATCGACCGAGCAGGCGTTTTAGCGCGGTTAGTCTGTTTACATATTCTGAAAGTGTTTTTTTTGAGTGAAATGAAATCATCTTTTTCTAAATATTGGTCAAGTTCTGATTCTTGGCTACTGATTTGACATTCCTTTATGATATCATGTAGACATTTAGTGTTTTTTAGTGAGCGTATACATCAGCTTACGATAAGATTTTTAAATAAACGATGTAAAGTACTTCCCTAAACAACCAATTTTTTTTATAACGTGTATATTGTTTTTCATAAAAATTATACTATTAATAATTTATATAAGTAGCGTTCCTTTGCGGAAAAGTAAGTTTTTAATTATTTAAATTAAGTTATTAAGCTAACATCCGCTTTTGTTAAGAAAATGTAATGTTAAGTTTAAGAAGTTGTAGAACTACAAAACCGTTCCCATAAGGTCATCACAAGACACCACCACCACCACCAACAGCTTACTAAATAAGCACTGCACACATTCACTACGACAATCGTGTATACGACCCCGTAAGCGGCGTATCATCAGGAGTTAGGCTCCACGACAAAATCGCAAAACAAAAGGCTTTGCGACTTTATTTTGATGCAAAAATACTCATATTTTTAATAATAATAATAATTTGAAATAAGAAGGAAATTAAAAACTAAGTAAAAAGTAACATAAAATATTTATTTCTGTAACATGTTCGTAATTAAGCCTTTAGCGTGATACACGAGCAACCCTAGTGAACCGACCATCAATAATTCCGTTAATCGTTCTATTATTAATTCTTTTCTAGTTTTTTCCGTAATAAGGTCGACAGGCTTTAAGCTGTCTTTGCTTATCTGAAAACAAAAATATGCGAAAGGCTATCAAAAATAAAATTGCAAACAGCATAATAATATTAATCATCATAATATTAAATGATTTCTATACACCAACCACGATACCTTACGATAATTTATAAATATCCCACTTAAAAATTTCGTAGCATCGCATACAGTCCAGGAACATGTCTTTAATAATGACAACTTATTTGAAAGAATGCAAGAGATTTTACTGGACCGTTGGCGCAGTTGGCAGTGACCTTCATGATCCTTTGGTCGCGGGTTCGATTCCCGCTCAGGGCCAACATTTTTCATCAATTTTTTGATTTTTCACGCATTTCGTGTGGTTTCTGGCTGAGTAGAATGAACCACCCTCATTTCTTACCGAGGTGTCGTAAAAGGCGACTAAGGTAAGTCGACCCGCCGTGTGGTATCCGGCTGAGTAGAATAGACCACTCTAATTTCTTACCGAAGTGTCGTAAAAGGCAATTAAGGTAAGTCAACTCGCCGTGCGGTATTCGGCTGAGTAGAATAGACGGCCCTCATTTCTTACCGAGGGGTCGTAAGAAACGAGTAAGATAAGTTGACGTCAGACAGGCGGCCGGTCGTAAAATACGTAGCCAAATCATGTGACAACATATTTGTAACATGTTGTGCCGACCCCACTTGTGGGATAAGGGCAGGAGGATGATGATGAATTTGTTGGTTTTGTCGAGTCTTGGTGTATTATATTAAAAACTATATATATGTATATATTCACCAGTTGTATGTTTCACATAACACAAGTATTAAGTTACTTTGGGAACAGAGTCGTGTGTATAACTGTTCAAAAAAAAAACCCACCACTCGATGTCGAATTCGGAACACAACGAAAGAAACTATCTTAAATAATTTATAGAATTAGGCGTTACTTTGCGGAGATCCATAATACAAAAGTAATAATAAAAAATATTTTGCTATAATCCGCGATACAGTAAATAGAAAATATTATATCAGTATTATCAGTATTATCGGTATGAAAATACTGATAGTCCACTATACATTAAACACTATATATATTTTCTATTTACTGTATCGCGGATTATAGCAAAATAATTTTTATTATTACTTTTCTATCTTAAATAGTTTAGTTAGGGCCCTAGTTTATTTTTGCCCTAGGACCTTTGGTTACGTTAGCGACGCCACTGATCGCGCTAATACATCGCGTAATAGAGCGAAATTTTACAATGTCAAAATAACTAATACATAAAATTTGTTGTTCTATAACTTTATTGTAAACAATTTTACAATACGTATATGTTACAATATGTTATACCTTTGTATGCAGTTTCGTCATTGCTTTTATTTCACTCCTAACACTATTGATGTTTGCAAGCATCTTTTTTACGGCTTTGTGTAATTTCTCCTTGGAAGGTGAATCTGGTGGCTCAAATTTCAATTGATCTTGAATTCTGGTATAATCACGCAAAATGTACGTCAGAGTGCTTTCTAAAATATATATTTGTTGTAAATGGGTCCCTAACACTTTAAGGCACTCAATGATACTGAAAAAGAAAAATAATATACTACAATAAATATTACGAAAGTAACAGTTCAATTAGTAAAGTTATCATAACTTTACTAATGCAAAACGCAAAATGCAAAACGCGAAATGTACGTCAGAGTGCTTTCCAAAATATATATTTGTTGTAAATGGGTCCCTAAGACTTTAAGGCACTCAATGATACTGAAAAAGAAAAATAAATATTACGAAAGTAACAGTTACAATTAGTAAAGTTATCATAACTTTACTAATGCAAAACGCAAAATGCAAAACGCAAAATGTACGTCAGAATGCTTTCCAAAATATATATTAGTTGTAAATGGGTCCCTAAGACTTTAAGGCACTCAATGATACTGAAAAAGAAAAATAATATACTACAATAAATATTACGAAAGTAACAGTTACAATTAGTAAAGTTATCATAACTTTACTAATGCAAAACGCAAAATGCAAAACGCAAAATGTACGTCAGAATGCTTTCCAAAATATATATTTGTTGTAAATGGGTCCCTAAGACTTTAAGGCACTCAATGATACTGAAAAAGAAAAATAATATACTACAATAAATATTACGAAAGTAACAGTTACAATTAGTAAAGTTATCATAACTTTACTAATGCAAAACGCAAAATGTACGTCAGAGTGCTTTCCAAAATATATATTTGTTGTAAATGGGTCCCTAACACTTTAAGGCACTCAATGATAGTGAAAAAGAAAAATAATATACTACAATAAATATTACGAAAGTAACAGTTACAATTAGTAAAGTTATCATAACTTTACTAATGCAAAACGCAAAATGCAAAACGCAAAATGTACGTCAGAATGCTTTCCAAAATATATATTTGTTGTAAATGGGTCCCTAAGACTTTAAGGCACTCAATGATAGTAAAAAAGAAAAATAATATACTACAATAAATATTACGAAAGTAACAGTTACAATTAGTTAAGTTATCATAACTTTACTAATGCAAAACGCAAAATGTACGTCAGAGTGCTTTCCAAAATATATATTTGTTGTAAATGGGTCCCTAAGACTTTAAGGCACTCGATGATACTGAAAAAGAAAAATAATATACTACAATAAATATTACGAAAGTAACAGTTACAATTAGTAGAGTTATCATAACTTTACTAATTGTTATTGTGTGATATTGTTTCTTTCGTAGTAGTGGTATGGTGTAAAAATGGTGTCTATAAAAACCTGAATCAAAACTTGTTAAACAACAAAATTTTATTGGAAAAGAGCAACCACAGAGTTTCTTGCTGGCTCTTCTCGGTAGTAACGGCTTTCCGAACCAGCAGTAGATTTTGACGATTCAAAAGCAAGTAACGAGTTTACTTGAATAAAGAATATTTTAAATTTGAATTTGAATTATATTTATGTATATATCAATATTATTATGTGTTACCTATCATTACGCTCCAACCAATCACTCCAAAAACGGAGAGAGGAGGCTTATACCCAACAATCAGATCGTAAGACGTTAAATTTACCTGTAAGTTTCATTTCTTCGAATTTGCAAGCCAGCAACAGCGTTAACTTTCCAGCTTCTCGTGTGAAAACCTCGCAAACCGATTTTCAATCTCTGCCTTTCGAACGGCAACTCTATACCTAGTTTTAACATATGATCTTCCTCGAGCAGTAGAAATGTCCTTAAATCTAATGGAACATTTTCAAAGATTTTCTTTAATCGATCGCAATTCATTCCATATAGTAAGTGAGCTATTTCGTTTGAATATTTTGGCCTGTGAATATTATTATTGGTTAAATCAAAATTTTATTTTAACATAAATATTTTTTTTATCTAATCATGTATATTCTTAGAAGTTTTGTGTTTGTCTGTCTTTGTGAAGTTCCAAAATATAACGAATACAAAATTTATGGGTATAAGATTCTATAATATGCTTCCGAAATCAATTTTGGCCATGCCATTAAAGTAGTTTAAAAACACTGTTAAAAAGAGGCTGATACAGAAAGCCTACTATACTGTTGAAGATTACTTAGATGATAAGGATGTGTGGATATAGGCACGTCTACCATGTACAAGACAGTAATAAATAAATGTAACTAGTTCGAAGATTTATATTTTAAAAAGAGCAACCGCCGAGTTTCTTGCTGGTTCTTCTCGGTAGTAACAGCTTTCCGAACCAGCAGTAAAGTTGACGATTCAAAAGCACGTGTTTACAAGTTTACTTGAATAAAGAATATTTGAATTTGAATTTGAATTTGAATATATTGTAAAAAAAGAAAATTTATATTGCATCAGCCTAACTAAAATTCAAATTAATACTGTATCAGCTTTCCAAACACCACATTGTAGGTGACCATTTAAAAGTTAGAATAGATTTTTTCTTTACTTCTAAAATATACTTTAACTTCACGGGTCGCGGGTTTCCCGCCAAGGGCCAACGTTTTCTATAAACAATTAGTTGGTTCTTCGAGTCTGGGTGTATATTTGTATTAAAGTATGTATTTAAAATTATATATGTAGGTATGTATATTGTAATTATATATGTATTTACCAGTTGTCGGTCACCCAAACGCAAGCATTAAGTTAATTATTTTGGGGATGGACAACCATGTGTGTAAGTGCCCCATATATTTATTTATAGTAATCATTCTCCTGTCCTTATCCCAGTCTAAGTGAGGTCGGCACAACAAGTTTTTCTTTTCCATTCTCTCAAATCGTCAACTTTGCCGCTACTTCTTTTATATGCATATCATACTTCATACAATCTATCTATCTCTTTTTTGGCCTCCCTCTAGCCACATATCCATCTATATTCATATTTAACACTCGTTTCGTCACGTGATTTTCATCTCTCCTCATTACATGTCTATCACATCTTACTCTTGCACTTCTCGTCTTGCAAGGTATAGGAAGTTAGTAATAAAATATTACACCACTGCAGGAATATTTCAAAGTCATAAAAACGAGTAATATCGACACCAAAGGTTGTTTTGTTATTCTCAGCGTTTTCGATGGAAACTTCCATATAGCTTGCCGTTAAAAAATTTTAGCCTTACATGAAACCTTAACAAATTTTAATTAATAAATTAACAAAAAAGATTAAAACAAAAGTAATAATAAAATTATTTTGCTATAATCCGCGATACAGTAAATAGAAAATATATATAGTGCCCTATGTATAGTTGACTATCCGTTTTTTGATACCCGTTACATGCAGGATTCATAAAAACACATACACAAACCTCCACCACTGCCACAACAATACACAAGCACTACACACGTTCACTATCACAAACTCAACAATCGTTTCGCCCCGCAACCGAAGCATCATCAGGAGATAGACTCCAGGACAAAATCTCAAAGCGAAGCATTATCCAAACAAGCATTGTTATATAGTAATTGGTTCATCCCCACCATTTATTTTACCTCTAAACACATGCAACAAGCTTGAACTAGACATTTATCTGCTCGTTAACATAAGATAAGATAAGATAGATTGTGGGGAGCATCGTTTTATAATTTGTTTTGAAGTACCAATAGCAAACTTACTTGTTCTCATCCATTAATCCTGGATAATAATCTTTCCAATATGTCATATATTCTAAAGAGTTTTTTTGTTTTATAATATTTCCTTCATCTTGTAGATCATCATCCTCATCTGTATGTTCATATTTTTTAAGTGTACTTAAAATTTCATCATAATCGTGAGAATAAGCAATTTGTAATGGGGTTCGATTGGATGTATCAACTATGTTCAACCTTGCACCTTTGCTTAAGAGTATATCAAGACATTGAGGTTGATTGTGATGTATTGCCCAGAAGATCGCCTGAAAATATTATTTGAAAATAGTGATAATATCGAGAAACAGATTTTTCTTTAGGGAATATCTATACTAATATTATAAATGTGATGTGATTCCATACGAATGACGCTTTTATATCAAGGCAACACATAAGATAAAAAATTCCCATTTTTTTTTAGAGAACTGGCAAAAATAATAAATAATATAATAAGGTTAACAAAGTAAATGGTACCAATAGTGAGTGCATAAAAACCATTCTGGAATAATATCATATTAAATTACAGTTCAGAGATGACCAGTTTAATAACATAAAGCTACAGTAGGGTACTTATTAATATAGAAGATAGACTTAATAATATAAAGTTATGAAGCATCATAAAGTAGTAGAATGTAAATGTTTATAGGTTATTTGATATCAAGAATTATTATATCAAAATCCATAAGAATCACAGCTCTATACTACCATATGTATACCAAAGAAACAAATTCTCTTTTATAATAACATAATTCAATTACTCCACTACAAATTAGTAAATTTTGTTAATAAAATGAATACTAAATTTAAGAAGATTAATTTTGGTTACTTTACTAATGATATATAAAAAACTTGTTAACTTACAGTCCAGCCTTGTCTGTCTCTCATTTCAATATTAATGTTTTTATCTAAAAGTAGTTGAACTACACATGCACGTCCACTTATTACAGCTCTCATGAGTGGTGTAACACCATATTTGTCACCAAAGTTTAGTATGCAATCCTTCAGTATTAGATTTGATACAATGTTAAATATTGCAGCTTCGTTTGAGCTGGTATTTGAGCATGCCATCATTAATGGGGTAACAGAGTCTATTGGAAAGAAGTAAAGTACATAACAATTTAATTTATAGAATTTGGTGTTACTTTACAGGGATCCATAATATAAAAGTAATAATTAAATAATTTTACTATAATTATATATTATAATATAAATACAATTATAGCAAAATAAATTTATTCTTACTTTTGTAAAGTATATAAGTCACTATGACAATTATTCTATTTAAGAACAAATTGTTAACTTCATTTATTTAAACTAAATAATATCACCAAGAGTAAGAAGATATTCCTATGTATATGAAACTGCATACAAGTAAAAATTAAACAACTAAATATAATGTTAAAAATATAATGAAATAGATAAATCTTGATGCTACAATTGAGAATCATTTGATGACTTTACTAAGGCTTAGCTGATGGCTTTTTACTAAAGTAATAATAAAATTAGTTTTCCTATATTCTGCAATAGATTTATACTGGATTATAGCAAAATAAATTTAATATTACTTTTGTATTATGTATCTCCATAGATTAATACATAATTCTATAAATTATTTGATGGCTTTTTGTTTGAAAGAATAAAAATTTATAACTTTATTTTTTTTAATTAGTAAGATATTAGTCTGATTATTGGTATATATGCTCACCTGCATGTATATTTGGGTCTGCACCTTTGTCCAATAGGTACTGGACAATGTTTTCTTGACCATGGAAACATGCATGTGACAGAGGAGTCCACTTACTTTCCAAGACAGCATTGATGTCATCTTTTAAATCTGGAAAAAACCATCTATAAAATTACATTTCTTTTAAAATCTTTCACGTGTAAATTCTCTTCACTTGTAATTACTAAATCTTAACAAAAAAAACCCATTTTCTATTTTAAGAAAATACATATAAAGCTGTAAAACAACTAAATAATATCTAAGTCACTCATTTCAGATTTTAAACACTTAATCGTAGAGCATGGCCAAGGACTGTATAAAAAATATTTATTTCTAATGTTTGAATATAATGTAAAGGAATTGTAGTTTATCAAATTTTAAGTTTTTTGCTTGATCATAATGTTATAATATCTTAGACATGCTGTTTTAACAATATTCGTTTAGTAATATTTTATACAATATTAATTAAGAAAAGCTTTAAAAAAATAAAATAGCATATTTTATTATGAAAAATACAATTTTGCATTTTTTTCTATACATTTATTTTTCAAATTACAGTATATTTTGCTCATATATCACTTATGCTCACCTATAGAGATAATATTGGCAAATCCATCGAAGTCCCCATTGATAATAGCCTCTTGTAGTTTTGTTTCAATTTTTTGTTTAGTGTTTTCTATATGTATAGGATAGTTACGGTTTCTTGAATTCTGAAATAGTTTTAAAATGGAATAATATAAATTTCGAATTTTCGAGGAATAGGAATTTTATATAAAACGTTTTTTTTAAATGTATCATGCTACTATATTTATTTACACACCAGTTTATCAAAAAATCCGTAACCGTCGTCACTGTCAGTATCTTCATCAGAAAGTCCAGCCGGTCTACAATTCGCCATATTAAAAATGATTATCTTTTGAATCAAGAAGTAATTATCTTATTTTGAATATCAATAATAATATTATTTTCTAAATTTGTTTATAAGAAAAATCGGAATAAATAATTTTGACACTGACAGACGACAGCTTAGCTACTTAGCTGTCAAATGTGACATTCAAGGCCGACGTTTATTTGGACAATGTCACAGTTCAGTAACCAACGGTTTAAAATTTTGTGAAATTTACATTTAATAAGGGGTTAAATTGTTAAAGTCAAAAATTAAATTTATCCCTCACATTGGTGGCAATTGTATTATAGAATGATTTAAAACTAGCACTAAGGACGAAAGAAGCTAAAACGTGGATATTTGTATCGTAAAATTGTTAAAATAAACTAGGTATAAGGGACTCTCAAGCCAAGAGAAAAACTTTCCTTGAAAAAAGAATATTTAAAGAGTAAAGTCATATGTTACTTGAAAACTAAAATATAAGCTTCTTTTCATCAGGTATCGGCTTATTTGATATGATTTTTAATTTTTGAACTTCCCTATTAGTTAGTAATAGTAAACAACGTTTAGCTTGGTCAGAACATAACTTTCTGAGGACTGAACTTTTTTTTTTATTTCTCTACTGACAAATTGTACAGACAGAGTTTTTGTAAAACACGTTTTTAATAGGAAAGTCATTTTACATTTTGCACAAATAGTATTTTGCTTTGTAATATTTATATTTACAACCTGATTTTTAGATTCGATTTAATGATATTAGTATAACGTTGTGTATATGTTAGTGTTATTAACATTTATTATAAAAATTGAGACATATAATTTGAGGCAGAGTGAATTGTGTGAGGAGTGTTCTTAAGCTTAGAAGTTTCTTCGTGACGGAAGGTAAGGATAATAGACAACAGTTCCAATTAAGCGACGACGAGGGCGTTTGTTAACATTTAATTAACGTTAGGGAGCTATTGTGTCTCCGTCGGTTTCCAGGGCCGCTGAGCTTCGTCTGTTGCGTCTTGATGAGCCCACAAGTCATGCCGTTTCAAATTACAAGTCGCTCTTGTCTGGATATTCTCAAACAAATTGCATTGTACTTCATACACTACTGGTTAAAATATTGATATTTTTCTCAGCGTCGTGGAGAGACAGTAATGGAAAGTAAATTATAAAATGTTATCAAAATTTCCTTTATTTATACATAACTGTTTTTGTTGAGGGTACACGGTGCGATCCGCACTTCTCACAGGTGCCGCTTGCTAATGATGCGATGCCGCAGGGCAACTTCGGCGTTGACATAAGACACTCATTGGAACATCTATAAGTATCCTTTTTGTAAAGCTATATTATTTAATACTGTATACTTTTAAAAACACAATATTTTACCAATAATTTTGTAAATTAAAACGGCAAATTAGTAATAGTTTAATTATAGTATAACGAGTTACAATGTTGCTAGCTGTTGCTCACGACTTTGCTTGCGATTTTAGAATTGAAAGTTATCTACTTTATACGCTCTCTAGTGCTAAACTTAAAAATCAAATACATCAAAAAGATCCGCTGCTCTGATTGAACGCAAAGGAAATACAAATCAAAGAAAAACAGTTTTTCATTAAAATATTGGTACGAGGTATATTAACAATAAAACGTATAGGCTGTTCATTCATTTGTAAATGTTTCCGTATAGAACGAACAAATCAAATGGTATCATGTAATTTGTTCCACTTTTTCAATGTTTCCAAAGAAGCATTTCCAAATGTAATAAGGATTTTTCTGTACGCCGTTGAAGGTATGAGATTTGATTTATCGCAGCGGGCGAGTAAGGCGCGCTGACCGCCCGCCCGTTCGGCCGGCTGCTAGCCGGACGCGTTATTAAACTTTTCCCCATATTAAACATTCCGGAGACGAATACATTTTATTGTTGCCTCGGACCGACGTCAGAGGCCCCTACAAAGTGAAACTCAAAGACGGCAATTGCGAAATAAATTGAAAGCAATTTGATATTGCGTTGTAAGTAATAGCCGACAGAAACTTGTAACCCTATACCCTATAGGATTTGAAAATATTATATGCGGTCCATTTGAATATGCTTCTTTGTTGAAACTTCGGACCCGCTCGTAATAATATATACATCTTCAAATAAAAGTAATTGGAGGCTAGAGAGTAGCAATTGGGCAACTTTTGTTTGTTGGAGAAGAATATAGTTAATGTTATCTAGCAACTACCTCAATACATTGGTAAAATAAGTAGTGAAAATACAAAGTTTACATTATAGTATAATAAAACATTTATACAATTATTAGCAATCGTAACTGACCGCGAGGTTCCCTGTAGAATGAAAGACAAGCCACAAGAATTAACGATGAAATATGAAATAACTATTTTTTAAAAGTAGGCGTTATTTCTATTTTTTTTTTATAAAGAAACTAGCTGACTGGACAAACGTTGTTTTGCCGTATTAATTATTTCTAGGTCTAGTGTACAATATAAAAAAAATGTTCCAAAAAAATAAAAATTAAAATGTTAGGGGTTGTCCACCCCTAACATTTTAATTTAAATTTTTTACTCTCACCTTTAGGTGAGTGAAAAACACATAGTAGCCGAATCTTAGACATACTAAATATGCATAATAATATTCATGAAAATCGGTCAAGCTCTTTCGGAGGAGTATGGTAACAAACATTATGACACGAGAATTTTATAAATAAGTTAATTAATCACGATCTTGCAGTAATCCACGGTAAAAAGACATTTATTTTTTTCTCATTTTTCATGTGTCACCTTAACACATTCACGCCCTACTAGACTAACACTTAAAATTAATAAAGTGTTTTAGCTGCAAGAAAAAAATGCATATCGACGTATTACCCAAGCAAACTGACTTATATTAATTTACCATTCCAAAAATATATAGAAAAAGTCTTCTCATAGCATAGTTCTTTGGAATTATTTGGACGCATAGACTGCGATTAAGTGATTAGGTAGGGCCAATTCACTGTTAGAGATCTTTCATTCTAAAAGTGCACGCCCCTCCACCAAATTACATTATTTTAATGTATGAGAGAAAATATTGACTGTACTATTTTATATGTGTGCGCGCAGCAATTTCAAAGTTGACTCGACTCATTCGCGCACTTAAAGGTCAACTAATTGCTCGACTGGTATAAGTCAAGCATTTATATGGCGGAGAATGCACGCTTTGTATGAGACAACACGTCTATTCTGTCACGCGTTCCTATCATTTGTGCACTGGTTGACCAACCAATCCGGTTACACGGCTTACAAGTAACGTTTGCATAAAAATAAAATTAATATTATATAATATTTATAATCAAATTTATGTTGAAAATTCTTTAGAATAAAAAGTAGTTTTTAACGTTTCCCTGGAGTAATAGTAAGCGCTGTGGATTGTAAACGTGAAGTTCCGCATTCGAATCCTAGAAAAAACATATTAGTATATTTTTAAAATTTATCCCTGGTCTTGACTAGATAGATACTTCCGACGTACCCTTCTAACAAAGACGTACCACCAAGCGGCTTAGCATTCAGTCGCTATCTTCAGATTCAGACTCAACATTAATTATAAATTCAAAATTTTTCATATATTCTATCTCAATATCATTCACATTTCGACACGTATTTTCCCACATATTTCTATCAATCATGTCAATTCGTTCCTTAATTAAAGCAATAGCTTTAATGATGAAATAATGATAGATGTTAAGTTTTGCCCGTTTTTTTTCGCCACATAGTTTTATAAAATTCTCCATATTTTTCTATTAAAGAAAAAATTTATCTAATTATTATTTAAAATAAAAAATATTTATCCTCTTTTTTTATGACATGCTAACTGTACTTTTGGCAATAATCGATGCGTGCTCCTACTTTCATGTCTGTTCGGCAACTGAGTAACCAATTAGAATAACAAGTTTGCGTGTATTTCGTCTGTACATAAGTTGTCTGTGTGTGAGTAAGACATTGGAGGGGCGTGCACTTTTAGTATGAAAGATCTCTACCTACTATGTATACAGTGAATCCGAAATTCTCAGATAGACCAATGAATATAAATAGGTCTGTGTAATAAGAAATAATTCATACGAAGATTAGGAAGGAATATTGATTTAATTTAATATTAGTAATATTACTTTTATTGTTTTATGTTTATTGGGCTTCAATAAATGTATATTCATTGTTCTCCTGTCCTTATCTCACTCTAAGTGGGGTCGGCACAATATGTTAAAATGTTGTTACGTTATTTGGCTAGGCATTTTACGACAGGCCGCCTGTCTGACGTCTACTTAATATAGTCGCCTTTTACGACACGTCGTAAGAAATGAGAGTGGTCTATTCTACTCAGCGGGATTATATTATTATATTAAGTACAACATAAAAAAAAACTAAAACTAAATTACTAGATGCTATTAAAAATTACACAAATATCAGTACAAGATTAAAAATAAAAGAGATTAAAATAATTACTCTTATAAATATGAATGCGTTTGTTCTATTATTTTATTCAGACACTTTAAAAAAAATCCTTTGACGGTTTTTATTAAGTCTTTGTAAATATAAATATCCCTTGCCTTATAAGATTAATTGTAATAAATGAGCTTTCTCACTGATTTATTGTCCAAAATATTCATGTACTAGTATTAAAATAAGGTCGTAAGAATATAGTAAGACGCTAGAGAGTTACGAGGTAGACTTATGGCTTCCATTCAGTAGAAGAAAGATAATGCTTGCAGGCAATCACATAAGTGGATCAAATAGCTGGAGTCCATTTGGATAATGAACTAGCAACTGTAGCCTCACCGAGTTCTTTTATTGTATAGTCGTTACTATATTATTTGAGTTGTGTTTAACTCTATAGTTGTAAATGTAATTAATCTTTTGAAGGTATATTCGGAGAATGAAACTAGTAGATTTCTAATACTATAACTACTATACCATACTATACTAACCTATTCTATATTTAAGGTATTTTTGTTTCCTTTCTTAGAATATATTACTAAATTTTTGCACTTAAAGTGCATGGAGAAAATATTGTTGTATCGTTTTATATAATTTTTAACATTAAATATTTATTATTGTTACTGAATGAAATCCAATCAGAAAATTATAATATTACTTAAATAATAAGGACTATATTTCAAGTGACTTATTTTCTTTATTAACTTCAGTTTTCCTGTGATTTTTGTCTAGTTAAAGCAATCAATTTTTATTTTAAGTTAAAGTAAATCAAATTACTTAGACATTATTTCGTTTGGCATTAATATAGTACGGATTTCGGGTGGCGCTTGGTTTTTATTTTGAAAAGTTAATAGCTATCGCACGCGCCGTGTGGTATCCGGCAGAATAGAAAAGACCACCCTTTGTTCCTACCGAGGTGTCGTAAGAGGCGACTAAGGTATATGCCGTGTGGTATCCGGCTGCATAGAATAGACCACCCTCATTTTTTACCGAGGTGTCGTAAAAGGCGACTAAGGTAAGTTAACGTCAGGCAGGCGGCCGGTCGTAAAATACGTAGCCAAATCATGTGTCAACATATTTGTAACATGTTGTGCCTTTAGAGTGGGATAAGGGCAGGAGAATGATGATGATAATAGCTATTGCACATTGAAGATGACTCTTTAACGAAAAGGTATATAATGAAACATTGATCACAAATTCCCTAACATACATTGAATTCTGTGTAGATTGATTTATGGAAGAGGCGAAACTGGGCCGGTGTAACAACAAGGGGGAAATGGAAAATGTCTGTCCCCAAGTTGCGGGCCTAACACCTCTGGACAGTGCTGATAATGGATTGTTCAGATACCAAACTGATACGTACGAATGGAGTGTGCTTCGTATATAACTAATATATCTTTATTATATGTACGTGTGTGGTTGATATTTGATATTTGATATGAGAATGTCTAGAAAATAAATTACAATATGTTCTTGTCAATCCAGATCATATCCAGAAATATTAATAATTATTTCGTACGGAAATATAGATAATAAATAGATGAGTAATTTTGGTCATTCGCCTTACGATGCTGGATAACATCCTAAGGAAACCTGTACGAGTATATTCCTTGGATATGTCATGAGATACCCGCCAATCCGTATCGGAGCGATGTAGTCAATCCTCCTATTCAAACAGTGAAGAGACTTATGCCTTGCAGTCGACAGTATGGGGCCGGAGTCATGACTAGTGCAGAGTTAACAAAGTCTTATTTAATGATATTGATCGTAACTCCATCAATCACCTTAAATACTTAATCACTATAAATAATAGAATCATCAATCTCCTGCCCTTATCCCACCCTAAGAGAGGTCGGCACAACATGTTACAAACATGTTGTCATATGATTTGACTACGTATTTTACGACCGGCCGTCTGCCTGACGTTAACTTACCTTAGTCGCATTTACGACACCTCGGTAAGAAATGAGGGTGGTCTATTCTATGCAGCCGGATACCACGCAGCACATACCTTAGTCACCTCTTACGACACCTCGGTAAGAACGGAGAGTGATCTATTCTATTCTGCCGGCTACCACACGGCGTACTATAAATAATAGAATATCAAAGAAAATTAATTAAACACTTTAAAATTTCCATACAGTTCGAATGATGGAAGAGGAGGAGAGTAAAGACAAAGGGGAGGAAATGGAAATTGTATGGCATCAAGTTGTAGGTTTAATAGCTTTTAGACATTGGCCGATAATGGATTGATCATATACCACTCTAGTAGTTCGGAATGCACACAAATAAAGCTTGAGTTTGACTGACGAAGTCGAAAATTTAAGAGTTATTAAAACTTAAGTCAACGCATTGTATACATATAACTTGAGAAAATATTCAAGTGTCGGAGCCAAAAATTATTTTCATTTGTCTGCTGTATCACGGATTTTAATGAGTTATTAACATATAAAAGAAAGAACTATGTTGCCAAAGGTTATATATTATATATAGATCTTATTATAAAAGAGAAAGACACTTAGAACCAACGTGTCGTTTCAATTGGGATTAGCAGGTAACAGATATCCAAGCTATTTCTTTGTCACACACATTCTTACACCATCATCGCTTAAATATATAAATTTCATATTTGTCCTATATTATAAAAGCGTAATAAGAGATTTTATAAAGAATGATACGAAATTTTGGTTCTCGTATTATATATAGAGTCCAAACGTTCATATAATCTTAAAGTTTCATGCGTTTTCACAGATATTGAAATGATTATTATAAATAACTATGAGGTCATTAATATCTTCAGTATAATCGTGTAAAGGCGGAATTACTTGTTTGTTATGATAAAATAGTGTTTATCTTTTGTAACTTAAAATTCTTGTTATTATATTGCGTTTTACGGACATACAAACTATTACACTTTTCAAAGTACCTACTGTATGTACAAAGTTTCAGTGCAAAAAGATTTATGATGCGACTGGGCTTTGATCTGAGCACTTAGCTAGATATTGCTTCTCCACGGCCGTCCATTTAGGCACTATAGTATTTCAATTTGACAGATTACTGTAGTGTGTAAGCTCGCAGGCATTACATGAGTGCCGATGTGAAAGCCGCCCAGTCAAATGTAGAGTGACGGACCATCAACGCCAGTCCATTAAAGCGACCGTATTTATACGATGAGATAACGATATATGTCCGATTTCATTTAAGTTAGCTAAATGGTCATAAGATAATACGTAAAATGATTACAAAGATATATACTTTGTGCAGGCATAAGTGGATTTTCTGTATTAAGACAGAAAATGTTTCCTCGGGTATATAAATTGTCAACGAAAAATCAAATCGCATATATTAACCCCTCGTACGCACGAGAGGATTTTTATCGTGCGTTAAAAATACGTCGAAATGAAACAAATGGGTATCCAGGTGTCTGTTCACACGACAGCGCATTTAAAACGCGACGTATTTTTATCGTGCAGTGTTCCGTTTTAGTCGTTAGGGTGTAGGACGTTAAGATGAATATATCATACGAAATTTCTTATAACGCCTATTGCGGAATAATAACGCGACGTATTTTTTACGCTCGTCCGTACGAGGCGTTAGTCTGTGATAGGGTAGCGTATGTTTCAATTTTAGTTTATGTTGTACAATAAAAAAAAGGATGTTACCTCGTCTTGGGATTTATTAGCTTCCATATTGTTTTGAATATGGAAGTTAATTAATTCAATTTATTGTAAAATTTGATCACGAATATTAGTCAAAAATATACCTGACTGTCCGGGAGCATATTTTATACGCCATATTTGCCATACCCATAATTACGCAGCACGTATAAACTTTTGTCTAAGTAAAATATTTTGAAAACAAAGATTATTTTTGTCCCGTATTAAGCCCACGCAAATAAGGTCGTGGACAGAATTGAAATCAGGATAAAACTCGTATTACAAAACAGAAGTCACAGTTATTTAATGTAAAGTAATACGTAATCTGTTACGGTTAAGATATTTATTTCATTTTAATCCGTAGACTATCTGTATAGGCTGACGTCATTTATCTGTGAAAATGGCGTCAACCTATACAGATTTAAAATTAATAATAAAATTATTTTGCTATAATCCGCGATACATTGCTATATTGCATGCTATAATATATAATCCGTGTATCGCGGATTATAGCAAAATAATGTTATTATTACTTTTGTATTATGGATCTCCGCAAAGTAACGCCTAATTCTATAAATTACTATACAGATTCATTTTTGGCATTATCATCTTCATTTTGCTGCTCTAAAAAAAAGATTCAAAATTCCGTTAAGTTTTCTATTACATGTCATAGAACTAAAATAAAGAATAAAACATAACGGCGTATCGTATCGGAACTTTAACGTATCGTAAGGCAAACGAATATCGGAGAGTCGTAAGGGAGTGCGAATGAGAATAAGGGGGTTTTGATACGCCGTGAGATCATTATTAGTCTCATTTGTCTGTCATAAGAGGATTATGTTTTGGTGGAGTAAGTTACATCGCCTTCAGAACAAGGTGGCATTAAGTGGCATTTTTGCTTACTAGTTTAGGTATAAATAGTTCAATCCATTCTTTAATATATATTAGCCTAGTAAAAGGCTAAAGGTTAAGTTCAGTTACTTTGTGGTCTCTACAGATCAGTATTTTTACTAATGTATTATAGTTTTGTTACACATATTAAATTTGTATTTATCAATCGTTTTTGTTCCATAGTCGTTTAAAACTTCTTAGTAACATACTTAATCTACAATTTACAATTCCTAAAGCGGTTTTATTGAGTATCAACTCATTTTAAAACATACTTATATATATCATCGCAGTTATTTTACTTACTGTTTATATTCGATGTTCGTTGAAAGCTAAATTTAAAGCTTGTATTGAGTATTAAGTAAATTCACAAGCGCAAAGAGAAGATAGTAGGGATGCCATACCAATTCCAAAAATATTATTATTTGATTTGTCCTCAACATTTTGTAGGGAGAATAAAAATATTAATTTAACTGCTGTATAGTGGAATAAGAAAAATTTAAAATTGGAATCTTTATTAAAATTTACTTATACCAAATAGTATGAATATAATAAACTTTTTTATTTATCTATCACGAGCAAGTTTTAGGTTAAATTACATTTGTTACAATTACATTTGTTTATAATAAATAAATATTTACTTACTTATATAAGATGTGATAGTCCAGCGGTGAGACCGAGTGACTCTTAAGAGGGGAACACGAGTTCTAAACCGGGCAGGCACCAATGAGTTTTTCTATTAAAACTCATGTGTCTAATTGATAATTGCGATTTATCACACGCTTTTTACCTCCATATCTCTAGAGAATTCTGGAGATATGTGTAACCTACCAATCCGCATCGGAGCAGCGTGGTAAGTTTTAGCTCCAAGCCTTCTCTCCAAAAACGGAGAGAGGAGGCCTATTCCCAGCAATGGGATTGTTGCAGGCCGCTTCTTTTACATATATAAAATAAAAACATTTAAATAAAAGCTATAAAAAGATAAAAAAAAAAGTTTATTATTTTTATGTTTTTTATATTTGGCGTCTTAAATTGCAAGATTGTATTTACTATTTAGCTATATAGTGGCAGCCCTCGTAGGGAGGGACAAAACGCGGGCGCGGGGCGGTCCATTATCCCGAGGTGAGGGCATCGCAACAGCAAAGATGTTAGTCCGGCTCTCTGCTTCGGCGACTTTATGACGTTATCTCTAACAGGTTCCGTCCCCAAGATGGGGTTGGACTGAAAGCACGGGATCCTCTGTTGTGCCTGATAATTGCCTCTAATGGAAAAGTCTAGTCGCTTCGTACGAAGTGCATTCTAAGTTTTCGCTGTCAGATATAAGTTATTAAATCTTATGCAGACGGCAAAGTTAAAACTGACTATTGTTGTACAATGGAATTTAATGTTTAGGTAGCATACTGATAATGTAACTAAACATTATATAAGAAAGTTTAAAAGTTTTTTGTTCACTAAAAGAAAAAAATGCTTTGAATAACTACAAAGAAAAATTACCGATACAGCTCAGCGTGTCGCGAGCTGAAGTAGCAATAGAAAGAATATATGGTGCGAAGAAACATCAGAAAAAGAAAGTAAAGGACGCATATTTCTACGACATTATAACATGTAAAATAAATAAACGTAATAATATCAACATAATATTATTATTATTAAACAATATTAAGTACATGTATGGAATTCTAAAGCAGTCATTTGTCAGCCGTTGTTTTCGACCTTCGTGGTCTTGCTTTAGTTAGATATTGTACGGCATTTCAAGAGATGAGCTTTTATTTGGCACAAACATGCGATTTAGACTTTAGAAACGTAATAGTACTTTTTTGCTAACTCTCTAGTCTTGTCTATTAATAAAGTGAGAAATAAAAATTGCCTAATCACATCTGTCATTTCATTATGTAAGTAATATACGAACAAAATTTGTTTTAACAAACAAATTTTTTAACTTAAGTTCTGATTTTAAAAATGAAAATACAAGAAGTTTTCTAGAGTGTTTTATATTCATCAGCTAGTAACAAAATTTGAGTCATTTATTTGCCTATAGTTAGTAAAGTGTTTCAGAGATTAGCTTCATTCACCTTCGTGAACATTGCTACAACTTCGTGAGTATTTTTTTACTGCTTTTAAATAAATAGGATAAAAAAAAGCGTTTGTGCCGTAAGGTTTATTAAACTTACCAAAGAAACCCTTGCCCTTACATTTTTTATATGCATAACGTGATACACGATAATAGTCGCAAAACAATACAACTACTGATATCTAAATATAAAGAAAAAGCACTATTCATCAAACGTTATTGCTAGATATATATGTACCAATATATATCAGCAACTACTTGACAGAATGAAAGAGCAAGCAAAATCTAATACACTTACGAGCATCTAACAGCACATACATATTTAACACGCATATTTACCGATTGGCGTGGATCTGGGGGTGTGGGGGGTGCTTTGGGAGGGTGGTCATTCAATGAGATTGCTTCTTGCCGCTACTTTGAAGTAATGGATCTCGCCCAAATAGACTGGATAGAGGAAACGTTATTGCGCTACTTCATTTGTATGAAGCTAAACAAATCGATTCGGTATAAAGACTGCGAAATTGAAATTATAATCTGTCCGCTTGAAGGGAATGGTTGGTCTGTTATCGTTTATACAAAAAATTGTGATACAAAAGAAACTGTATTGTTTCGTATTACCAAATAAGTATTTTTATTTTGAATATTCTATGAATTTTTAAGTTAAATTAACGAATTACTATTTTCTTTTTACGTTTTACGTTTTATTTTTGATTTCTTTTCGATATTTTCTAACTTTTTAAGTTATTTACTTCGCTTAATCCTAAGAATATTTTTTTCGTACTGAACATGATAAAATAATAGTCATTGTTAAAATAATAAGTCTGGCTAACCATAAACATTAAACTAACACTAACTACAACTATTTAACGTTTTCAGTGTTCTAGTGATAAAAACTTTTGAACTAAAAATATAAAAATATGACCTAAGTATTGCGAATCTTAACATCAATCTTCATTTACATTGCCAACTACATGGAAGTGTTATATCAATTCAATAGCTTCAGGGATTTAATTCCTTAGTTTGTTTATTTATTTACTTGTGAATTCCAAAGTTTTAACTTTATAGAAAAATAATTTTGGGTAGTTTTGGTAGGTACAGCCGCATGACAGCATGTTCTAGCCTATTGTTACCTAATACTATAATTAACGGGATCATATTATTTTTATTTCATGTAATAAGAATACGCAATATTATTTTCATTGAAAAAAAAGTTGATCTATAAAGAAAAATGTTTGCTTTTAAAAAGCTAACTGCTTCAATAAATTTAACTACATCACCCTTAAAAGCGGTCAGAAAGGCTTCTAAGTAACACGACATCTTTTTAGGCACATGTCTCGTAGAGTGGGTTCACAAATGTCCCTAAAAGACTGGCCGCCATTGTTTATCCGGCAACATTAGGCGGGTAACCGGACACGCGCGTTCTGAGTGCGCTACAAGTATCCGCTTTCAACTCATTACGGATTGGACGTGGTGCGTGGGAGGAATATCCCTCGCAACCCATTCCACCGTGCCTTTCGTTCTTCAATCTCTCTTGTAATATTTAATTATTTCCAAATATTATGATGCCTTGATACAATCTTCATCATCACCATTCTCCTGCCCTTATCCCACTCTAAGTGGGGTCGGCACAACATGTTACAAACATGTTGTCACATGATTTGGCTACGTATTTTACGACCGGCCGACTGCCTGACGACAACTTACCTTAGCCGCCTTTTACGACACCTCGGTAAGAAATGAGGGTGGTCTATTCTATGCAGCCGGATACCACACGGTAGATACCTTAGTCGCCTCTTACGACACCTCGGTAAGAAAGGAGGGTGGTCTATTCTATTCCGCCGGATACCACACAGCGTGATGCCTTGATACAAATCCATACTAATATTATAAATCTATACGTATTATAAAACAAAGTCCCAAAAAGCTGTATGTCTGTCTGTATATAATCGATTTTCTCAAAAACTACTTAACAGATTTTAGTACAGTACCAAAAGATAGTGCAATACTTCTGGATGGTTTAAGTAAAGAGCACATGTCGGTATTATGTAAATTGTGTTGAAGAGATCGCGCATTTGTTAAAAAACTTGCTTGTTGGGAAATTTAGTCGCGTGCACTGCGTAAACCAGCAGAGATACGCTAAAGTAATGTAGTAAAGATTTGTAGATCTACAAAAATAATGCAAATAAGTCGGCGGTGGCATGTTGCTATCTCTTACGGTTAACTCACAATAAATAAAACATAAAAGTTGTTCTAAATTGCGAAAATCACTAAATTCCACGCGGGCGAAGCCGTTGTTGGCATAGCTAGTGTTTAAATAATGTATTATTGTTTATATAAAATTATAAATGTATAATATTATAAATTTTTGTGTAGTTTAAAAATATTCTGATACAGAAAGTCTACTATACTGATGAGAATTACTTAGAAGATAAGAATGCGTGGACTTAGCTACTCTTTGATCCTGTGCAAGACAGTAATGACAAAAAATATAACTAGTAATAAGAACTATGTTTGAAAAGAGCAACCACCGAGTTTCTCGCTGGCTCTTCTCGGTAGGAACAGCTTTCCGAACCAGCGGTAGAGTTGACGATTCAAAAGCACTTGTTTACAAGTTCACTTGAAAAAATAATATTTTGAATTTGAATTTGAAAAATGCAAAAGTCTGCCTGTTATGCTTTCACGTGTAATATTGCAATACAGATGAAATTTGAGACAATTGAAGCTTATATACTAGGCTAACATAAAGAATATAAAAAATGCCGTTTTTACTTTGGAAACAAAAAGGCCGATATATTACTTAATTGAGGGTATTTTAAAACTGAAGTCGATGCGAAAGAATTTTTGAATATTGTCAGAGTAACTTCTGTTAAATATTAAAGGTGATATGAGTATAAATATGAGTAGATGGGAAAAACTATTAAATTGCCTACAAGTTTTCTCATAAGTGCCTTGTTTTCTTTTACCCACTATTAACAAGCAAATATAATACAAATAACAAGACAATTAGCCAGATTTATTAAGAATTACAAGTAAAGAAGATCGTAGCCTCAAATCAGGGTTAATCGCAAAATAAAGTGACACAAACAGGTATCTTAATCAATCTGTTTCGGGCAGTATGGGCGGATTCACTGTTTATAAGTAGAGTTACCATAAGTTTATATTAATAATTTGGGACTTACAAAAGGAGCAGGAGAAACTTTTAACAATAATGAAATATAATTTAATTTAAAAAAGTTTGTGGTATATAGAAATAAATATATATGGCTTAACGACATAACTATTAAATTGATTATTCTAAAGAATAATCAATTTAATAGTTAAAACCGACAATCGGTTAAAACCGACGATATTCTCGTCATAATCAATAAATGATTGTAAATAAATATCTACAAAAATTGTATCCTTTTTAACTCTTCGGTTAATTGCGTCTTCAGATGACAAGAGGGCTGGCTCATTTTTCGCACGAAGAATCAGCTTAGCGATTCTTCGTGGAACCGCTGCCAACATTGGGCCCATGCCACGTGGACATTATTTGTATAGTTCTAGCGTGTAAGTAATTTAAGACATAACTTATACATTTTTATTGTTTAAAAAAAATCTAATAAATAAATAATTATTAAAATTGTATTGAACTGTTTTCATTAATGCTAAAATATGAATCGATATGTGTGGCAACTATTCGAAGTATCAATCGTGCAACCATTTTTTATAAATAATAAACAATAATTATGTTAGTTTTGATTATTTTTGTATTAATTTAAAAGAAATTCCAAATTAAACAAACCGAAATATATAAATATATAGATCACAATTCTATCGTATTTTTAGAATTAATTAATTCAACTACAAGGATCGGCGCTATCATTCAAATTGATTAGTCAATAATACAATACCCAACGTAATCAATCAAATAAAATATTCCAACGCAAATTAGTATTTCACATACTAAAACAAATTAATACTTTCGCAAACTATCATGTTTATGACGAACTTTTTTTTATTTCACACAGATTTAGTAACTTAGCGTAAGCTTTCTTTACAGAATCATTCTGTTGAAAGTCTACAAAATAAAAGAAGCTTGGTTGACTTAGTAATGGGCGATGTACAAAACTAGCAATGGTGGCTATTTTACCGGGTAATAACAGTTTCGACAAATAGAGTCCACTGACATTGAATCCGGAAAACTATTCGTAAAATTAACAAATGTTTTTTGTTTACAGTTTAGCTTCTTTTAATTGACGCCGTAATCGTATAAAATCCAAAGTTATTTTTATCGATAGAGTTTATTAACTTTTATAATTTTTCTATACAAGACTTGCGTTCTTTGATGTATCTCAACTTTTTGCTACGTTTTTTTTTTTATAAACCCACTAACCACTTATATAAACTAAGGCTTGCGGCTGCGCCTGCTTGTAAATCAGTGTGTCATACTCGTAAATATGTATTACAGACAATTTACATAAAACCGTAAAGTACTATTAACTCAAAACCTTCCTCAAATATTGCATTATCTTTCACAAAGAACCGTACAAAAATCCGTTCCGTAGATTTAAAAAAAATCGATAACGAACAGACAGCTTTTGGGGACTTTGTTTTATAAAGTTACTAGCTGTGGCAGGAAATTAGCGTGGAAATTAGCGTGTCACAATTTTTTTCTAGAATTCAAATTTTAAACATAAAAGTGGTTATTGTGAGTTAACCACAAGAGATAGAGACATGCTAATGCGGACTTTTTTGTACTATTTTTAAAGATCAACACTTCTGTACTACATTACTTTAGCGTATCTCTGCTGGTTTACGCAGCGCACGCGACTAAAGCTCCCAGCAAGCAAGTTTTTTAACAACGACTCGATCTCTTCAACACAATTTACATACTACCGATTCTTACTATTTACCTAAACCATCCGGAAGTATTGCATTATCTTTTGATGAAAACCGTTAAAGAAATCCGTTCAGTAGATTTTGAGAAAATCGATTACATACAGACAGACAACTTTTTGGGAGTTTGTTTTATAATAAGTATAGATTATTAGTTAGTATTATTACTATAGATACATAAATGTGGCTGGTAAAAATAGTTTTCAGTTAACAAGAGTAGATATTATAACAAATTCAAATACAAATATAAAAAATTGTATTGCTAGTGTAATATGGGTCTAATACGTCGCGTAAGATTTTTTAATGAATTAAAAAAAAATTATGGGAGCGATCAGACCTAATTGTGATTTGTTAACAGGAAATCACAGTACAATAGTGTTCTCCGTAGTCGTTGCAAAGCCCAACCACCGCAATAACATAACAGTTTGGACAAATTGTAGCTCACTGCTCCGGGATTAGCCGTTTTATGGGACATTTCGCGAATACTGCCAGCTTTCTGGTAATTGATATTTTATTTCGCATATCACTTACAATAACTAAGGTAATACTCAAGAAAAAAATCCCCACATATCTTCTTTATTGTATTTATAAATGATCTCTTTTTGTTACTTTTAACTATATATAGTGTGTTTTTTACTTTAGAATAAAACTGATAAGCTAAGATTTCAGTAAGATTGTAATTAATCAGAGTATTCGTTTATTTTAAATAATTTTAAATTCTGGATTGTTTGATAAAAATAAAATTGTTAGTTATTATATAACTATTTTATTAAATAACGCTTTTTTATTTCAGCTATAATAAAAATAACGATGCGTTTATCAGTGATGCCTTGTGGTATCCGGCAGAGTAGAATAGACCATCCTCATTTCTTACCGAGGTGTCGTAAAAGGCGACTAAGGTAAGTCGACCCGCCGTGTGGTATTCGGCTGAGTAGAATAGACCACCCTCATTTCTTACCGAGGTGTCGTAAAAGGCAACTACGGTAAGCTGACCCACCGTGTGGTATCCGGTTGAGTAGAATAGACCACCCTCTTTCTTACCGAGATGTCGTAAAAGGCGACTAAGGTAAGTTGTCGTCAGGCAGGCGGCCGGTCGTAAAATACGTAGCCAAATCATGAGACAACATGTTTGTAACATGTTGTGCCGACCCAACTTAGAGTGGGATAAGGGCAGGAGGATGATGATGAACGATACGTTTATCAGTGATATATAATAAAATACAAAAAGTAAAGGACATGCTGCCTTGCTTAGATAAAAATTGCAAGTAAGTTAAAAAAAAACTGTTTACAAAAGTAATAATAAAATTATTTTGCTATAATTTGCTATTACGCGGATTATAGCAAAATAATTTTATTATTACTTTTGTATTATGGATCTCCGCAAAGTAACGCCTAATTCTATAAATTATTTAAAAAACTGTTTCTTTTATAAAAATAATCTTATTTACCGTCTATTTTTTTAAATAAATAAATAGACACAAATTTAGTAATTGTATTCATTAATCATGATTCAAATACTATAAACATCACACACATACATACATTAAAAACATCATTGCTATACACGTTAAAAATATAGATTTTTTTCACATTTATTTAATAATAATAAATTGAGGTGTATTTTAGAACAATATTTATTTACGATATAATAGCAATACGAGATACGACTTATATAAACGTTTTCTACAAAAAAAAAAATTAAACAAATAATTACTATATAGGTTGTGTCTACTTAATACATTCCTAATTATTTGTTAAATACGTAAATGTTGCTCATTAAGTAAGGTAGTTAATTAAGTAAAAAGTGAAAATTAATTACAAATGTCAATGATCCATGATTTTTATATATAATTCGTCTGTCAGATATTAAAAATGTATTCTCTCTAACTGCAATTAAAATAAAGAAAGGGAGAATCATATATTGATTCATACGAATATATATTATTGCCGATATCTTATAGTTATAATACTATAGTATTATAACTACAAGATTTCATCAATAAAATAATTTATACTAATTAATGTTTAGAGACCGGTATACTCACGTCTTATTTTTCGCTCATCACGATATACTAATCACAAGTCGCGCCCACCGAGCTGCTTCGCGCCGCGATAACGCCGCGTAAAGAGCTCATGAATAAGAGCCCCGTATGGGCTTGAAACTAGTCGGGCTCATTCGATAAAATAAGACGTGATTATAGCCGGTGTCTAAACATTAACTATGAATACTACTCACGATAGTCTAAACTCAAAAAAATTTACACTATATAGATTTTTATCTTCAATCGTCTAATAGGAATCCACTACATCATTAATTGTTATCACTTTATCCGTACACTACAATTGCGCCTGAAACTTGTTTAATCGGTTTTTTCATTAAAAGCTGCTTCAATTAAGAAAAGTACGTCTGTAAATAATTAAAGTCTCAAAGTATTTTGTCTTATGTTCATGTACAAAGCAAGCGTAAATTAGTTTTTTCCTGACGTAGGCCGTTTTGAATAGTAAACAAAATGAATAGGCCGCCCTAAGTAAAGTTTAATCCGTTTTTATTACAAAGAAAAGAAGTAATTACTCTACCCTTAGCTGCAGAGGGTTTGAGCCCGAGGTAAAAATTTCCATAGATTTATCATAACAAAATTAAGTTTATAATTAAAAACAGGACTTTTGTATAGACGTAATTTGAATATGTAAATAATATTATTCACCGAATTGCTTATTACGACGAAAAATCTAATTTACTGTCTTCTCAAATTTCTTTTATTTACGACAAACGAAATGGGTATTATATGGACAAATATCATACTTAAAGCTATGAATATCTTGGAAGAAATTTGGAAGTTGATATTGATCAATTATTCATTTTTAAATTCCGACATACTCTATCTATCTATCCTCAGGGTACTCTATCTAAATTATAAACACAACAGTTCATAATATATTAATATAATTTATTTACCGTGCGACTCTTTCAAGTGGGTCATGGGTTCAGAACACGGGCACGTCTAATGAGTTTTCTGTTAAAAACTCATGTGTCTAATTGATAATTGCAATTTATCAAACGCTTTTCAGTGAAAGAAACATTGCGAGAAAACATACATATCTCTAGAGGATTCTGCGGATATGTGAAACCTACCAATTGGAGCAGCTTGGTAGTCTTAGCTACAACCAATCTCAAAAAAAACTGGTGAAAATAGACCCATACCTACCGTGGGATAGTAACAGCCCGTTATTTTTGTATATTTTACGGTACGATAACTGCAATTTTTTTTTATTCTATAGATAAAGTTTAGATTACCCAGGTGTGCGTAAAAGGCGACTAAGGTAAGTTGACGTCGGGCAGGCGTCCGGTCGTAAAATACCTAGCCAAATAATATGCAACATGTTTATGTCGACCCCACTTAGAGTGGGAAGGGCAGGAGAAAGATGATGATAAAATATAGATATACATACGTAATTCATACATTTGTACAATGCAAAGTTTAATCCAAAATATTTATTATTAAATATTAGTTTTTAGTTCGTACATTCTACAGATTTGTTGCTGCAAGTGTGGAAGCAGCGGTGTATCATTATTTGAACAGCTAATGGAATAATTACCTTCGCGGAGAGGGTAATTGTGTAGACGAGTGGCTCAACACACGCGCCGCCTTAATGAACCCTAAATTATTTTCGCTCAAAACCACTCGTTAACGTATAGGACCATGGTTTATCAAGTTGACAAAGCATTAGGAGTTGGAATTAACATTACATACACAGTGTGCTGCATTATTAAGCAAATTAAATTTGAAAACAATCCTGTTATCGCATTTTCCAACTGTTTAGTAAGCATTAATACAAATAAGGTGAATAATTAATTTGAAATGTAATCAAGAGAGCTACAGTTATAGTACTTCTAGATGAATAAATGAGGAGATCCGTAGAGAAACGGCTTCAGTGATGCACCTCAACCCCCCGGGAAAGAATAGTACCGTTCTTATTACCCGCATGTTAATATTAGGTCCTTACATATGAAATTGGCGTTTTCTATGGGAGGAACATAAAGTCGTTTTTTTTAATGAAATATATTTAATTAATCAAAGTATGTACCATTGCTATGTATGCACTTTTGTCATCTCATAGGTAGTTCATTGATCCCCTTACTATAAAAACCATTCGGGCGGGAATCAATAAAATCTTTGAAGGCGGTTTGGACTGCCCCATCGGAGTTGAATTTTTTTCCTTGCAAGTAGTTATCCAAATTGCGAAAAAAATGGTAATCTGTTGGAGCAAGGTCCGGAGAGTACGGTGGATGTCTAAGACATTCTAATTGAAGCTCCTCTGATTTGGTAGCCGTCTGTTGTGCAGTGTGTGGTCTAGCGTTGTCCTGAAGCAGCAGTGGTCTAGAGCGATTGACCAGCCTCGGTTGTTTAGCAGCTAGCTTTTCCATCATGGTTTGCAGTTGCTGACAAAAGATATCTGCCGTAATCGTTTGGCCAGATTTAAGAAAGCTGTAGTGAACGACACCGGCACTAGTCCACCAAACACTTACAAGCAACTTTTTTTTAGTCAATTTTCGCTTAGGGCAGGATTTGGCTGGTTCGCCAGGGTTCAGCCATTGCGATGAGCGCTTCCGATTATCGTAGAGGATCCACTTTTCATCACAGGTAATGATTCGATTTAAAATTCCTTCATTATTGTGCCGGTTGAGTAACGCAACGCAGCAGTCGACGCGCGTTTGTCGGTTTGCTTCACTCAATTCATGAGGTACCCACCTTTCAAGCTTTTTCACCTTCCCAATTTGCTTCAAGTGGATTAGAATAGTTTTATCACTAACACCGGAGCCTGCAGCTAACTCGGACGTGGTTTGGGATGGATCCGCTTCCACAATAGCCTTCAATTCTTCATTATCAACTTTGGTCTCCGGCCGTCCACGAGGCTTGTTCTGCAGGTCGAAATTTCCAGAACGAAAACGTTGGAACCAAAAACGCACTGTGTTTTCTTTTGCGAACCCGTCACCATACACATCATTAATCCTTCGAGCCGTTTCTGCAGCACTGGTGCCACGGTGGAACTCATACTCGTAAATAACGCGATATTTCATGTTTTCCGTTTTGTAAATAGAGTGACACAAAGAAAAAAACAAAAGAAGAAAAAACAAATGAATTAGGGGGTTTGAAACACAAATGCATGAGTAAATAGCTGTATGAATTTGAATTTGGAATTCGTACATCAAAATCATTATTGTATTCAATATAACATTTCGTTTTTAATTCAAAGAAGTCCTTTTTTAATATCCTTTCAAATTTCTCTCATTTACAAACTATTTGGTTGGAAAGCTATTTCTTATTACTTGCTGAATTAAGGACGCAGAATTTTTGTCTTGCAATAGTGGACATCGGTATTTAATAATGATTACTCCGATACGTCTTCAAACACTTAATCGCTTAATCCGATACAAGTAAAATCAATTTGGAGCCAGTAAGGCAAAACGGACTCACCTAAGAGTCCCTAAAAGGCTCGAAGGCGGGCGTCCCTGTTGCCCGTCTAGTTCGCTTGTGCCCGTTTATAAACGGTTTTATTGCTTTCGGAGCAACCGAACATTATTAAACTTTTCCAATTTCGATTTATCACGTAGCTGTCGGAATTTAATACCGCCCTACCTTCGGCGGAGGCGATCGCCTGCCGCGTGATTACAATACACGTCGTTAATAATACGGCCCAAGTCGGTGCGGGCTTGAGCTCAGTTGGCTGCAGATTATGACATGATGGGACCATTCCGCGCCCTTTGTACTCCACGAATGCCAAAACGAGCATAATTTAATTATTACATAACTTAATCTAATACTCACCCCTCGCATTTCCACGGTATTTCTTATAAAAGCGCGTTCATATCGCAAGTAGGTATGTCTGGGTAGCGGATTTCATAACAAAATGAAGTCTCATATCAGCACGGGTTAAAATTATGAAGCTAAAACTGAAGGTTATTGAAAACGTGACTTACATTTATATGGGTCATGTGAAATGAAATTTCATAGGTACATACGAGAACTGTATTTTATTACCAGTAAAATAAAAATATTTCAATCCGCAGGTTCTGAGAATTCATTATTCATGTAATATTTTATTTATAAAGTGAATTTGAGCCAATACTGTTTATGTTTTGATTCAATGCTGGCGAACGTATCGATAGACACTGAATATTGAGACTTAGGTTTAGTAATGATAACTCTCTACCGGAAAATGTAGCTAACTGGTTGTAACAAGCCACTACTTTGTCTTTTTATCGGTAAAGACGACGACTTAGACGATGTCAATTCAAAATATACGGTGTCGTAGAAATAAGCTTCTTCTTTGCTGACGAATTTCCTTAAGTCTCACGGCTTTCTTAATAGTAAGAGGTGTAACTGACAGTTTACTTTTATTACCTTCCTGGAAAATTCCATTTTTATTGAAGTCTCTTACATAAAGTAACAGCGAAACAACTTATACTTATGTAATTTTATGTTTAATTTTAACCAAAGTATTGTTAATATCAATTGCTACTTAAAAAATACTGTTTACTCGTACCTAAATGAAGATAAATTAATTAAGGGACGCTTTTACATATAAATAATAAAAACAAATGCTGAAAATAATTCGGATTTATCCATTATCAATTTAACAATATAAAGAGCATAGCATGATACGTGGTAGTAGTAATCTTTTTGGAGGCCATTTTGAGGCCATCTTTCACGTGCTTTTTCAGCGCTCTGAGTGCGAAAACAAGGAAGAGGATGAGCGTGGTCGCGGCTATGCAATCTACTCACATTCATAGGATCATAGGGCCAATCAAGCAGTACCCACCGCCACCCGCTTAGTGTGCCTCCACCTTAAACAGGGCCGTATCTAAATTCATAAAATAATATGTCTAAATGGCTTAGTAACGGTGTGTTACTATCCCACTGGCCACTTGCTTGGCATAGGCCTCGTCTATACTTTTTGCATAGATAGGTTGGAGCTGAGGACCTGAATGCATGGCATAACGGAAAACAAAGAGAGTTAGATCGATGGCTCACTCAAGCGATTAGCGGACACGGTGTTTTTAATACCTACCTATTTGCTATAGGGAAAGCGCCAGTTGAGAGTTGTTACTTTTGTGGTGAGAAAGTCACTCCAAGACATGACCTGTTTGAGTGTGCAGAATTTGCAGGGTCAAGAAGTGCAGTACAAGGAACGAGGGTGGCCTTAATCGGGACAAACTTGGTATCACGCATGCTCGCAAATAAGAACGACTAGCATAAGCAGAAGGAGGTTCTCAGAAAAATTACGCTTAAAAGGGAGCAAAAGGAAAAAGAAGAAAAAAAGACAGAGGAGAAAATTAAGGAAACGGTCAGCTTGAAGAAATGCATATGCGGTCCCATGCTGATTGAAAGTCAATGAGGAGGTTGTTTAGTCCGTGCGAGTCGGACACTCCCTACTAGTACGGGGTAGTAGGCGTTCGTCAGGGATTTTCCTCCTCGCGATAAAAAAGAAGGTTGGAGCTTAGATCGACCACGCTGCTCCGATTCGGATTGGTAGGTTACACATATCCCAGTAATTAATAAATTGCAAATACCAACTAGGCACATAACTTTTCACAGAAAAACTCCTCGGTATCTGCCCGTAATCTGAACTTATGACCTCTAACTGAGACTCGCATGGTATCAACGTTTAGAGCTTTATACATATATAGCTATTACTAAATTGCTTTGGCTTAAACCAAAATTACAATCTTATCGTAGCGATTCTTTAATATGGTTGATTCATCATATAATTTATTACACATAGGGCTGACAGTGTAAATATAGTTAAATACAGAAGTGTCGTATATACGATTTATTGTATATTTTAATGTTAAGATCTCAAAACGGATTCAATCATACTTAGAAAAGGGTTGTTACGTGTTACATAATAATTATCTAAAATTTAACTTCCTGATTGAACTAATAATATTCTGTATTATCCTTACATATAACAATTACAGGTGAGGTTCATCTCATTAACCAGATTAAGCCCACACACTCTATGTTTTTCAATCATTATTGTTCAGGATTTTAAACTAGTTAAGTACCTTGAGGTATTACAATTTTAAGCATATTAAGCATACAATCTATTGACCAAAAACAAAAAAAATACCTGCACCGAGCCGAGAGTCAAATAACTACATTTTAAATAAAAGTTTTTATAAAATATAATAGCGTTCATATTTATTTCTGCCTAAAATACAGCCCTGGCTCCCTCGCTCACGTACGACCGCTCGTAAGTTCAATGGATGTGTTGATTAAAAATATTTCCCATGTGCGGGTGGATAAGACCCAATTGGGCAAGCAATCAGCCGCCACAACCGCTGCTAATCATGCGATACTTCTCGCTTCTACTCTTTGTATATGGATTTTTCACATTTTCTTTACTGTAACAAAGTGACTGTCCTAATTTAAAAAAGAGGCGGCACTTTGCATAAATACATGAATATAAAATGCCTGGATTTGGTTTCGTTTGATGATATTTATATATTTATATACGTATATCTTATTACTGATTGTTTTTTTATATTGCCTGACATCTCTTTCATGAAATGTATAATAGATTGTTTTAAAACCAACGAAATGAAAAAGATAGAAATAAAAATGGATTAATTGATTTTGGTTGTATTTTTTAAACAAACTAGCAATGCCCCGCGGTTTCACCCGCGTACATACCGATCTCGTGGTAGTTTTGCGGATTTTCTGTACTGTTTTTTTACTACTGTAGAATATTTTTTGTTCTATCATCAATAGTTCAACAGTCTACAGCGCACACGTTGACAGATTTTGATAACTAAGTTTTTCACACCTTATTAATAATATTTTTATATGCTTATCGAAAAAATCTTCAGATAAAGTCTTTTCATAAATAGCTTAATGTAAAAAATAGCGCACATAAAGGTATCATACCTTACTATTTATATTCCTACTATTATCGACATAGAATATAAAGAATAATGCAAAAAAATTTACGCTTAATTTTTTTGATAATTTAATTCAAGGATATCCGTGTTTTATTTTTTCTAACATTACATATTTTATATATAATTTATTTTAATTTAATTTCTATATTTAAAACATTACATAAAACAAAAAAAATACAACGGATCCAGGTTTGTATGCAGGCCAAATACTTTTCTCACAGAATCCGTAAACATTTTTTAAAGTGAAATACAGTATGAGCTCAGAACGATTCCGAAACCAAATGTTTTCCATAGCGAAAATCTTCGGCTTACACAAAGCGTGCCCGCTTCAAGAAAAAACAATGACTTGGTCTTTAATTGGTGCTCCCAATCTTACTTTGATATACTTATATATATAATAAAGGTATATATAATATTATACTAAGATAATAGGTTCTCAATCTTCTAATACTTATCATATTTCATAATTAAATCATCATCAGCCTCCTGCTCTTATCCCACTCTAAGCGGGTTCGGCACAACATGTTACAAACATGTTGTCACATGATTTGGACCCCCATTTTACGACCGGCCTGACGTCGACTTACCGTAGCCGTATTTTACGACCCCTTGGTAAGAAAGAGGGTGATCTATTCTACTCAACCGGTAACCACACGGCAGGTCAGCTTACCTTAGTCGCCTTTTACGACACCGGCAAGAAATCCGACTGAGTAGAATAGAACACCCTAATTTCTTACCGAGGTGTCGTAGAAAGCGACTAAGGTAAGTTGAGCCGCCTTGTAGTAACCGGCTGAGTAGAATAGACCACCCTCATTTCTTATCAAGGCGTCGTTAAAGGCGACTAAGGTAAGTTGACGTCAGGCAGGCGATCAGTCCTAATACACCTAGCCAAAACATGTAACGACATCATTAAAACATGCTATGCCGACCCCACTTAGAGTGAGGCATATAGATAAGGGCAGGAGAATGATGATGATTAATTAAATAACTCTAGACAATTATCGAGACATCATCATACAGCGATATCAATAACCTTTTTACATAGCCATAAGTTAATTTATAACCTATTTCTGAATCATGACATAAATATAACAAGGAGCAAAAAATACATTCCCCTTTGAGCTTGCTATCATCAATTATTTTTCAATTATGGGTATCGATAATTATTAATTCAAAACGATAAGTCGAAATGATACATCGAAATTCTATTGATGGAGGAAAAAACAACTGATCCAGAAAACGATTGCGGTTCCAGAGCGTACATTAATAAGATTATTTATTGTAAGAAATGTAGCTTGTTCGTTGAGAGGCTGCGAGTTTTTTAGGGTTCTGTTCTTGTATGAAAAAAACGGAACTCATAAAAGAAAATCGGGCAAATAATCTTAGGAGTATGAGTATTGAGACCTCATTTTGCTATTCGAGGGATTGAGTACTCTGAATATAAATATTTTTTAATTGTTACAATAAGTCTGAGCACCTCGAATATCTAATCGCCCTATCAATAATGTTAAAGTATTAAAATGAAATAATCAAATGTAACATTTACTGTCATAAATTACCAATGGATGAAAGCACGTATAGACACTCGTAGCACAAGTAATCTTATGTATGTATTAGTACGAGTGTCTAAGCACTAAGATGTTTATTTAATATTTTTGTAAATAATAATTTGTTTTTATCTGTATTTTGTATATAGTCTGTGTGTTATGGCTAAATAAAGTTATTATTATTATTAATATTTTTATTACATTACTACACTCTCTTATTATAAAAAATATATAATATACTTTTGAAATTACAATGCTAGTAAAAATGAGCCAAAATTTTAAATTTTAGTCTAAACTTATGAGAAATCAGTCAGTTGTTTAAAGTTTTTTGTATTAGATATATTACTTTAGAACCCTCGTGAAGTAATTGTTACTCGTTATTGACAACTTTTTTTTGTTTTGATCTAAATTCATTAGAAAATGCGCGCACGTCGTATCCGTCGTATGTGCACGATGTCGCGAGCTACAAATTCCAGGTTTTTGTGCGCCGCACTGTCTAACGAGTTTGAAATAACCATTTGCCTTTTGAACAAGGCTCTACTTCGGCGAACTCAAATAATGCTTCAATTAAAATGTTTCTTAACCTACTACCTACTTTGGATAGTCATAAAAATGATTTTCTCGTAGCGATGCCACCACATTTACTTAATGATAACTGAATTAGTTTTTTATTGATAACACATAATTATTTCTACAATATTTTTATTATAAAAAGAAACTGAATTTATTTGGTTTTTAGTGAGAAACTGAATTTATGTGGTTTAGTTTATGTTAATGACTTGATCAATATCATAAATGTGGAAAAAAACGCTAGCCCGGAAGAGATTTCATGAAGGGATACTTGTCAAAATGATGTGTACGTGATATCGTATTAAAACGTTAAATCATCATAATAAGTGTTTCCTTTTGCTAGTGTCGACATACCTGGACAGTTAAACACGTCTCTTAGGTTTTTCTAGTTATAGGTTTTGTAGTAGTTAATCTAGCGGTACTCTGCGACCTGTGTGATCTCCTAGTCGCTTTTTATGCCAAATTTGATAGTCTACAATGTGGAGTACTTATGTCATTAACACATGCTATTTACCTCTGCAATAAGCTTGAACGTTCACTTAGACGTATGAATCAACGAATAAAGTATTGTCTACTTACGTAACAACAAGTAAAAGTTGCTTATCTAACATAGTTATAAGCTGATATGATATTATTTCACACTTAGTATTAAAATGATCAAATTTAATAAATTATTTTGTGGCTAATCGCAATAAATCTTAGTGCTTATAAAACTCAAGCGTTAAAAAGATGTACTTTAATTTGGAATAGAAGACACTAGATTTTTTATAGATCGTAATGTAATCTTATGAGGTTTATCTTAATTAATCTTATGGCAAAAGTAATAATAAAATTATTGTGCTATAATCCGCGATACAGTAAATAGAAAATATATATAGTGCTAAATGTATAGTGGACTATACGTTTTTTCATACCCGTTACATGCAGGAATCGTAAAAAAAAAAACATATGCACAAGCCTCCACCACTTCCACCACAATACACAAGCACTACACAAGTTCACTATCACAAACTCAACAATCGACAATAGATAGACTCCACGACAAAATCGCAAAGCTTTGCGATTTTGTCGTGGAGTCTATCTCCTGATGATGCCTCGGTTGCGGGGCGAAACGATTGTTGAGTTTGTGATAGTGAACTTGTGTAGTGCTTGTGTATTGTGGTGGAAGTGGTGGAGGCTTGTGCATATGTTTTTTTTTTTTTTTTTTACGAATCCTGCATGTAACGGGTATGAAAAAACGTATAGTCCACTATACATTTAGCACTATATATATTTTCTATTTACTGTATCGCGGATTATAGCAAAATAATTTTATTATTACTTTTGTATTATGGATCTCCGCAAAGTAACGCCTAATTCTATAAATTATTTAATCTTATGGCATTGAAAAAAGGAATACAATGTATAGAATTCAGTTAAGCCTTATTTTGAATTCGGCCACTTGAATACTAAGCGTGCGATGTAGCGATGATGCTCCCGCCGGGTCGGTGCGATATGTTGTCACATGATTTGACTACGTATTTTACGACCGGCCGCCTGTGTGACGTCAACTTACCTTAGTCGCTTTTTACGACACCTCGGTAAGAAATGATATATATATATATATATATATATATATTCTACTCAATCGGATACCACAAGCGTGAGGTGTACACTGTGTGTCTCTACTAAAATTTTTCCATAAAAGTCTGACACTTTTTGAGATATGCCAATGAAGTTCTTTTCAGGAAACCAGTGTAGCAGATAGCGGTATTCAAACGGGATCTTGGTTACGTGATTAGGAACCGTTTACTTTATTGAAGCACCTAGTTATTGTTGATGTAGACACTTTTTACCTTCTTCCATCTTAGGCTGAACACGTTGAACGGGCTATTGCCATATTCAACACAGAATGTGGTAATACCATTCGATGCACTTTAATTAGCTGGGTTATATTCGATTTTACTGTTATGTCTCGGATAATATCTTTAAGGTAATTTTACAGCTTTAAATGCTAATTTCTTGCTGCAATCTGGATTGTGAGGACAATTATCTTAATTGAATTCGTATTAGTTTCGCCTGTAGTTATAAAGGCGTATTTTTTATATTATTTTTGAAATTTCAATCTTTTTATTACCGTTTTTAAATATAAAATTAATTAATAAACATTAAGAAATTGCTAAAAAGCTTTGATAATATTCGTATCGGTAAAGAATTTTGGTTAGGGTTTTTGTAATACTATATGATATGTATGTAGTTGCAAGTATTAGTGTTATTTTTAATTTATTATTAAAATAAATATTTCCGCCATGTGGTATCCGGTTGAGTAGAATAGATCAGACTCATTTCTTATCGAGGTATCTTCAAAGGTGACTAAGGTAAGTTGATGTCAGGCAGGCGTCTGATCGTAAAAAAACTAGCCAATACATGTAACATGTTGTGCCAACCCCCTTTACATTGGTGAAAGATAGGAAAATGATGATATTACAACACATATTCCTACTTAAAATTGTGACTTACCGTAACGAGGAAGAAGCTCAAACATATTATCAAACAATAAATATTTATTTATTCTTTATATTCACTACTTTATAAGGAATAATGTTAACTTAATAAGAACCTAGCCTTCAAGGCTACAACTTCATGCAATGTATCTTTTTAGCTCATTCGAATGGGTGAAGTAATAAACCATTACCAGTAATTAAACACTATCATGAGAACGTTTCTTAAATGAAGAAAGCAATTATGGTTTTCCATTGAAGTTATCTCAGGCATTTACTAGAGTTATCGCATGACTTTGTACATTAATTATGTTTATGGAGCGAGCGATTAAAATTGTCGCGTCGCGTCGTTAACGCGTCTTGGTCGTCGTCACCGCATACTAGTCACCTCATAGTGTTTATCGCATACCTTGTTTTTTCTATAGATAAAACAATTTCCTGAACTAACTTGAATACAGTTTCCATAATATTCTGTACATTATAAGAGATATTTGATGGTTTATTTTTATAAGAATTATTTTTATTCCGTTTTAACACCTCGGTTATATTGTAGATTTTAAACTTTCGCGATGTGACCCGTATATTTATATAATTCAGGTCATTGCTTCTTCAGGTGACAAGAGGGCTAGTTTCTTATTCGCACAAAGAGTCAGCTCAGCGATTCAATGCGGAAACGCTGCTAGCATTCTTGGGACCATTCCACGTGTGCATGATTTATAAAGTACTAGTACGAGTTAGTAATTTATAGACTTGTACATTTTGTTGTAAATAAAAAAAAAAAAATTCCGCGTTACTTAAGTTAAAGAAGATTAAGGAATAAAATGGTTATATATAACATGATAAATCCATACAATAAATATCGTGTATCCATTGCGCACCAAAAAAGGGAATGAAATTTGGGATACCCAAAGTATTTACTTCATCACAACTTTTAATTACCTATCATACATTGATTCATTTACAAACAAGGTTTAAAGTATTAAATTTTTATAAATAATAAATACTAATATTGCGTACTAAATACATATTATCCGTTGAAGCAATATAGATAAAATTGGATACAATTAAAGCTGGCATAAAATCCCATTTTATCCGAGAACGTGAAAAAACCACAAATAAAGTCGCTAATCACATTAGTAGATAAATAAAGTACAAATACAATAATAAAAATTAAGAAACGGAAAATAACTGAACAACTAAATGAATCGTTAATCTCAAATTTAAAATATAGTAAAATATATTTCAAAAAATTAGGTAAATATCAATAAAAATAGGTCTGCAAAATTAAGAAGTAGTGTAATATTTTGTTTCTTTGTGTTTAGAAAAACAGATTAAGACTTGCAACATTTGCGAGAGCAACAGGGTTATTCAGTTGGCATACTTGGTTACACATTTTCTAGTGTTTTGGGGGGTTCTGAGTCTGTATGGGCTTTTAAAGGTGTAGCGTACGGTCAATTTCATATGTTTTGTTTTTTAACTCCTTTAACGTTTATAAAATTATATTAGCAAATGGAATCAATAATTTTTACCCTTTTTGTTATAATTGGTTAATCGCAAGTTTTTTTGGCAGAATAGCATATGTATCAGATTCAAGTCTGAAACTACACCACAATTAACAACACAAACGCTTATCGGTGTTGTCTTTATAACATCGTTATCTTTGTATTGCATTAAAAGCATCGCAATAAAATCAATTGTAAATAAAATAAGAAGGGCAGGGTCATTAAAAACACATATGCAACTACAGTTTTTACGAGTAATAAATTTTGCTACAATAAAAAGATATGGGGACGATTTTTGTACCTTTATATTTTTATGATTTCGTATGCATTCTACATTATAGGAGTGATTTAATTAACTATAAAAAACATTAATGTGAAACGAAAAATTAATGAACATTAAATTGTATTATTTTTAAAACAACTTTAAAGTTCACTATGAAGTCTAATGGGTCCTCTTCATAATCGCCGATTCTAAACGATTCAACGTGAGCACTATCGTGCTAGGTCATACTCAACTGTAGTCGCCAATCATAGACTATGATCGCCTCTAACCTGGGAATAGTTGATTTTTCGGACAAGCATCAAAGGGACTCGCTGGTAGTATCAATACCGAGTCCCTTTGATGCTTGTACCTATATCTATATATACCTATGATCGTATTTATCGATGATAATACGGACGATCGTGTCACCTATACGATGATCGTGCCGATTATGGACGATCATACGATCAACGATCATCGCTTGAACATACTCACTGACACTAAGTACAGGCATAAATAACATAAATAGTAACATCTAACCATTCCCGTATTCTTGTGTATAAGGACACCATTTTATTTTCGGCGTTCTTTGATGTGCTTGTTAAATCCTTTTTTAAATACTAAAAAAATTAAGCCATTTAATTTATAATTAATATCCGTAATAACGATTGCTCTTAATGTTTCATTTTATTATAAATTTTAGAAAGTACCACCTCATTTATCTTAATAAATGTAGATATATGTATAACAAGATGTACAACTTATATGTACAACTAATAAGAAAAATGTTTTGTATAGTGAAGCATTTTGCTACATTTCTACGTGTAAAATCAAGTGGGAGAGAGCTAAGTGGTCTAATGTATGTCCATACTCGCTAACATCTTAGAGTAATACTTTTAATGGATTCGTTGTGTTTTTACGACGTTCGCATAAGATAAGTTAATACCTATACTTGATGATGAATGACATAGCAAGACTTCAATCAACGGAAGCCTAGGTTCTGGCTCTCTGGCTTTTTAAGAACAAGTGGGCATACTATTGTAGTTTTATTACACTTACAACGTTGTTGCATATTATTGGACAGCGACATTTGGACTATCCTACGTTGATTTAAAATTTGCCGTTATATGATACTTAGTTTCAGAATCTCTTCGGTATACTTATATGCAGATAAGTTTGGTCAATAGGGAATGAATTCAAATTCAAACTCAGTATATTATTTATTCAAGTAAACTTGTAAACAAGTGCTTTTGAATCATCAACTCTACAGCTGGTACGAAAAACTATTCCTACCGAGAAGAGCCAGGAAGAAACTCGGCGGTTGCTTTTTTCAAAACATAATTCTTATTACTAGTTACATTTAGTCTTGTAGTCTAGTTATATTACTGTCTTGTACATGGTCGAAGAGTAGCTATATCCACATAAATGACAAATTTTCACCTATATCCCATTGCGTACTATTTGGATTGAATTAATTCGCATATCGCTTGTGTGCTAAGTATTATTTGTTAATATTCTATCCCACCTCGCCAACTTCGCCGCATAGGGTCCCCGTCACAAGTGAGTTAATTAAGTGGGAGCGTGTAAGGCGACGCTCACGGCCTCTCTAATTGCGCGATTATTCCTCCGCGACGCCTAACTGCTAGTGAAATTTAATTAAAGTTTGTTGTTCAAATAGATTTAATTAAAGTAATGTTGTAGCGACCGGCGCGCCGACGCTCCGCGGCTCAATCCGCCTGAGTGCTGCGCAACTTTTCTAATTCATTACATTTGAAAGCGTTCCCGTGACGCCGAGCACTCCTAATCATTTGTATTGTGTAGTTATGGGCGTGTTAGAGATTTGGGGAAAACGCAACTGCTTGTTAGTCAGTCTAAATTACAATTGCCAACTATAACACAAATAGTCCACGCATTGCCGCGAATACTGAAGACGGGAAGAAAATTTCTTGCAGTCGTGATCTCTCACTACATACGTTAAGAAGCCATGAATCGACTCCTGCTGAAATCTGTTTCACGTTTCCTCTAGAGGTTGGGTTAAATGAAAATATCTAATAAATAAAAAAATAATTCAATAGTAACGGTAGCTGTCCTGCTGATATGAGTAACTTTGGTCAAGACTTACCTGCATTCTTTACATTTGTTTCAGGTGTATTACTCCGTAGAAACTGATAAAAGGTAAAACAAATATATAACAGAATTAAAACATTAATAAATATAAATTTTCATATCACAATCTTTTCTTATTAGTAAGTGCTAGGAGCGTAAATTTTTTATGAGTAATCAATCTTATTTCTAACAAACCTCAACTTTTTCTAATCATAGAACACGAATGAACATTAAACAGTTACCGCGAGAGAGGGTTAAACCTCTGCAGTGGGAGCGATTATAACACTAAAGTTACTACGGTATTGTTCAAGGTATTAATGGAATAAGTGGCTTGTGAAGCCTAGCAATTGTTAACGGAGATTACAGTTCACTTGGTGATTGGTTACCATTTTTATTTTTGACATCTACTGAATTTAGTGTTATTAATAGTAGTAGATTCAGCAGTTGAGAGCTTTGGTCGTTGCTCTTTTTTCAAACATAAGCTCTATATAAATACTATCAAAATAAAACTTTGTATAATTTATATATTTAAATAAATTAGAATATAATTCATATCAATTAGAATATAATCAAATTCAAATTTCAAATTCCGTTTTAACACCTCGGTTGATCGCCTCTTCGGCTGTCAAGTGGGCTGGCTCCTTTTTCGAACAAAGAATCAGCTTAGCGATTCAACGCGGAAACGCTGCCAGCATTCTTGGGACCATTCCACGTGAGCATGATTTGTATAGTAATAGCGTGTAAGTAAATGAAGATAACTTGTTCATTTTGTTGTAAATGTAAATTCAAATCCAATTCATAATATTCTCATAGAACTCCTTTTCATAGAACGTGGCATAATGCTTAGTGATTAGTTTTACCAGTGAACTCCTACTGTAAGCCGGGTTAAATAACATCGTTCCAATATATTTTTTGAAGTAATGATGTAGGATTGGCCCGTCAGTGCTGTGCGGCTCAATCAGGGAAGTGCTGGGGAACTTTTCTAATTCATTATTTCTGAAAGGGTTATTCCGGGACGCTGAATGCCTTCTCTAAATCATTTATATCGATAAGACATAGTTTTAACAACCTTTAAGTAGATAATATCATATTGATCGGTAAGACTTTCACAGGTCACAGGCAGGTCAGGTCAGGTATTTGGCATGAAAAAACCTAAGAAGGTTTTAAACTTTTATGCAATGCTATAAAAAAATTTAGCACAACGCTGATCGGTGTAGCTAGTTTTTGAGTAGAAGAGGACCTTGGAGTTGTGTTTTGTGACTCTGGCTGTTCATCTCATCATCCCTGAATACTTGAACTGCAACGGTTGTACTATCAATTTCGTTTTCGTATATTCCGATAGTACTAATTAAAAATATTCTGATAACTGATTTCTATATAACTTCTCATGTTACCTTTGTATAGTAACCGGACTAAAAGCCCATTTGAATAATTATATTAGTTGAATCATTAATTCATCAATAGTAAATTACGCGATATTTCTCCATTAGTGAGACAGTCGCGCCATTGAAAATTATATCAGAATGGACTCTCGAATACAAATGTCCCGTTAAAAGCGACATTAAGATAAAAGCTATATGCCATAACTCTTATTAATTATTAATACGATTGTCAATTAAGAAGGTTTTAAGGTTTGAAACCTTTTGAAAATAGGAAATATTTATCTATCTAAAAATAACAATCGTAGCGACAATCCGGGGCGGGCGTAAGCGACGAACGATGTTCGCGTCAATTAGGGCTAATGGAAAACTTAAATTATGATAAAAGCTAAACGTACCACAGATGCAGCACAGCCATATCGGCGGTGCCTACTCGTCTTAGCGCTTGGCTATGGCATCGATTCCTGTTTGGCAATCTAGTAACTTTAATTATAATGTGATGTTATTAGGACGTGATCACTGGCAAAGAAAGCTCTTTACTAATAAATTCAAATTCAAAATAGTGGACCGGACCACGGTGAACATTAAGCTAGCGTAAGCTTAAATGTAAAAAAACCCTTATGTACAGTTTTTCTACAATTTTACTTCTGTTCCTAAAGGTAAACGTGTTTTTATCCCATATGTTAATCCGGTATATAAGCTTGGTAATTATAACTAATGAAGTAAACTAATAGGAAAAGTATAAAGAATATTATATAGGAAAAAGTTTCTTAATCGTTAGCGCTATTCTACGAAACCAGTCTCAATTCATTTTTTTAAGTGTGTCTAATTTCAGAGATATTATGTATCTGTTCAGTAGATTTTGAGAAAGACGATCATATTCAGCTTTTGGGGACTTTTTTATATAAATTTTATATTTATTATAAAAAAGTCCTCAAAATGTACTGAACGGATTGTTGTTTGATTTTTAGTAAAAGGTAGTGCAATTCTTCCGGAAGCCTTCAGTTAATAGTACATTACGGTTTATATGAATCGTGTTGAAAAGGACGTGTTACAACAATTTTTACTAAGGGTAGTAAACGAAAATGCCGTCGCTTGTTTATTGTAAAGGTCGATATATTAAATGTTTGTTTTTCATTGCTTTTTTAATTTTTCGCCCACAATAAGATCAGAAAATCCTAAGCTTTCATCTCCTTTTTCTGTCTATGTTTTTGTACCTACTCTATAGAAGGTTGTCTGTTGGCAGGACAACGTTTGTCCGGGGCCACTAATTATTAATTATATTAATAAGATTTTTAAATGTAATCTCATCGATGCCTCATTGTCCTAATAGATATTGAGTAGTAATACAAAAAACTTTCATTCGAACGGCTTTCAGCCCGATTACCCGTGCTGCGTTCATAATTTGATTGCCTCTGGCCATCACCGCTTCGCGATTTCCACTACTTTTTATTTATCACAATTCGTACCATCTCACCGCTAATATATCAAATAAAGATTTATTGCGCATACTTGCACAGTTTTATTGGCATTGTTCTCATTCGATTGTTCATTGTTCCAGCCGATCGAACAATTAAAAATGAATGCTGCCAATGAACTATTAGTTAGGTGAAGGTTCGTTATTTGGAGATTGCTAAAATTTTCCATGCACGAAAGTTTTTATACAGGATTATATTTTAGTTTTTGATTAATTAATAACAGTTCTGGAGATAGTCGAAGAAACCTAACGAAGAAAAAGAACACGTTTTAATTTACCGGCTTGTCCATTGCACTTTAATTATTTGCAAATATTAATAACTACCTGCACCGGTAGGTACTCGCAACTTTTTTCACAACAACTTAAGCGTTATGTACTGTCAATAATGTTATGTTTTTTTCTTGATCCTAAAAACGTAATTTTAGTATCCGATATGTTTCCCAATGTATAAACTTTACTTGTGCGAAATTTCATCAATATTGGTCGAACGGATTAGCAGTGAAAGCTTAATAGACAGAAACAGACAGGCTTTCGCTTTATAGTATTAGTATGGATTAATCGCTAGACGGAAAAATCATTTGCAAAAACGTTCACAGCTTACACGGTCGTGTTATAGTAGGCGTGAGACAATAATGGTATAGTGGATTCGCAATCTGTCAGTCAATTTCCTTGATGAATTCACAATTACCAATATTGAAAGCGATGTTGACTACGTATCTAGGATTTTCACAACATTTTTGTTCTATTATGGAAAGCGGTCATAAAGTACCTAATGACCATTCTTTTAATATTCATATGTGATAAGGGACTCCGACTCTATATGTTAAAGCAACTTGAGATAATAAAAAATAACAATGGCCACTTAATTAACGAACAAGTAAATGTGTCCAATTATGTTTTGCTACATGTGTTCGAAGGGGAGGGTAGTGGTGGAGGTTGAACTATTTAAGACTGCTTGTATGAGTGGCGCAGCGCTGATGACGCAGATGACGCTTCGGTTTTGGAGCGAAACGATCGTCGGGAGATCGTAAATTTTATCTACTTCATACATATTGGCTTTGCATGCATTCACTTAACCCGTGATTATAGCAAGGTAGTTCTGTTATAGTGCCTGTAATATGAAATTCCGTAAAGTACCGTCTGCTTCTATAAATCATAAATAAGCTGTTAAGCTTATTTATGTTGTGTTAAGTTAACTGTTAAGTTAATGTTATTATTTTTATTCATGGTAGGTATATGTTGCATGCAGCACAACGATTTTTGCATTTATAATATTAATATGGATACGGAAAAATTTTCTCTATCGTTCTATCAAATTTGATAGGAGCGAATGATCGATGTGATTGTATAGTGCTTCATTTAAGCTACATACCTAGGTCAGAAAAAAATACATATCTTCAGCATGTTCAGCGCATTAAGTTCTCAGATCTGGTTCTTATTTCTAACGTCAGATTACAATCGTTTTTTTGCATACAAACTCTACTAATTGCATTACAATGGATAAGAACCCTTCCAACGCTTAGTCGTTAATGAGATTGCATTCGTACAGTCTAGGCCAACATTTCATAAAAGCACTTGGCATATATGAATAATCACATTTCATTGATATCTTTGTATATTTATTCTATCACAGAGTTAATTAACCTCAAAAGCTCCTGCGCGAAGTTTTTATATTTATTAGAGTGCCAACAACAAAAAAGTTGCCCAAACAAGGTTGACCAATTTGACACAAGATTCTCACAAAATTTTAATCAAGGAAAAAAGTAACGCCATGTTGAATCGAAGATCCTTTTTTCATAAAGTACATGGGATTAATGTGGGATGAAGTATGATTTGTAAGCTGTAATCATATTAAGGCAATTTTGAAAAGATTTATAGTTAATACGTAGACAATGGCTACTCACGTCTTATTTTATCTGATGAGTGTTTACTCGTGGGCGTGACGGTTACGACGGTGGTCGCGCGTCTTCAAAGTGTTCCATGTCGCTCTGGTCTTCGTCCCTAGCCAACTACATGTCGCGCCCAGCGAGCTGATGCACGCAGTGCCCGCCGGTGATAACGTCGTGTCAAGAGCTGGAAAGCTGGTGAAGAGAGGATGGGCTCAAAACTAGTCGGGCTTACCCGATTAAATTAGACGGTATGGCTACTCACGATAGTTTGAATTTTAAAATTGAAATGATTTATTAAAACAAGCATATTTCTATGTTGATATAAATTAAGATATGATCCAACTACAAATAATATAATAATACAAATAATTGTTACGATCCAACAATATTCAGTATCCTTATTGAAATCCACACTGGCCTCGTCGTTCCACTCTCAATTTAGGCGTCCTTGCAAGTTTACGCATCTCTTTCACGAGTAAATTGCTCTGCTCCGTCGGAGGAGTCATAAAGAAAATTGCTATACAGTTGATAAATAATTTATCTGAAAGCCCGCGCCAGTCACCGAAACATGCCCGGGGTAGCACTGCCTCTACTTCCACCTAATATTACTTTCCTTTTGTACAATTTTGCAACAGGGCCGTTTGCACGTTCCCTTCCTTTTATGGGCAATAAGTGGAACGCAATTATATTTATGGTGGAGAAATGGTTACGAAAACTAATTTCACCAAGTATTATTTCGTATAGGTACATTTAATCTAATAGGTATTTGATGTTTGCATTTAAACTAATTATAATATATAAATAAGCGTCGTTATTATAAATAAGTATTTTCATCCGTTTGTACATGATCCTTTTATAAATAGTATGTGTATAATTTAATAAAATGACTTCCATAATAGACCTAAGAATCGGACAACTTATTGAGAATGAACACTTCTTCTTCTTCTTCTTCTTCAGCCGATGGACGTCCACTGCTGAACATAGGCCTCTTCATGGGATCACCACATCACACGATCTTGCGCCGACTGGATCCAGTACCTCCCTGCGATTGAGGTCGTCTGTCCATCTCGTAGGGGGTCTACCGACACTGCGCTTTCAGGTGCGAGGTCGCCATTCCAGCACCTTAATGAACTATTAACTAACCAAAAAAAGCTCAAACTAATAAGTAGGCTACGTAGGTGACATAATATCATAAATTTAAATATTTATTTACTTATAAAATTATTTTGCTGTAACCGGGATAAATTCCTTCTCCCTTCATTTCTGCCAATAAAAAGAAGACGAATATGGTGGTTAATTCCTTGTTATATCTTGTTCCTTATAAATATGATATTAAAGATTGATTCCATTATTAGATTAAATAAAAGAAAATATAGTGTACGCGGTTAATATGATTTAAACAAAGTTAAAGTTTTGCAAACTCTCCTACAAAATCATTCAAACTTCATAGTTTTATCGTAATATGACGTAACTAGTATTTTGTTGCTTTTTTGTTATTGTTCAATTCAAATTTTGGAATATGCCCGTAATACTCGAATATTAATAAAAATTATATATAATAATTCTAATACGTAAAATAGGAATTGTTGGATAAATTAGTACCGAATTGAGTTTTGTTAGTCTGTGCCGGATGTCACTTGGGTTGATGGCTATTCAACTCACGTGACATCCGTCAGAGAACTGTAAGACGAAAACACATCATTTTTGACGGGGAACAGGCACCATCTTTTAGAACGGGCTGATTATGTTTTCATGTAAACGGGCAGTTGTTGAAGAATATATTGTGTATCAGGTACTCGAAGTTTCATTTCTGGCAAAGCCTGAATTGTTATCCTTACAGTTCCGAAGCGGGATGAACAGAGATTATACATAGTTATCTCTTCACGCTCACATAAAAAGAAAAAAGGAAAAACGTATGTACATTCAATTGTTTTTTCTTTTCTAGTAAATGTCATACTTTTCAGGCGTTGGATCTCGTATGGTTTTCATCCATGAGAATTATTAAGTTTTATTTATGTAGATTGGTAATATAAAGTATAACGTGTTAAATTTAAAAATTATCATTTGGCATTAAGCGTTCCTGACTTAATGTGAACTTATTTATTTTACATGCACATTATAGCTATGTTTGCTTAAATTGTTATATTTAAAAAAAAAACACATATGTTGTACCAGATAATACTAGCCGTGGAAATATATATCATTTATGAATATATCAATCATTTTTTTTACCATCTTAATCGTTTTCGAATTCTAAGCTGGGATTGTCAGTTTCAGAAATGTCGGAAGTAGAAATTAATGACAATAGACAACATAATCAAACTTTTACCACCAATGACGAATTAAGTCGAGATGAAGGGTTTAATAGATTGGAAAAGAATGACGTGCTCGGGGCACAGGGCCAAAGAACGCCCAGGTTTGAGGGTCAAGGGGCGCCCAGGTTTGAGGGTCAAGGGACGCCCATGTTTGAGGGTCAAGGGACGCTCAGGTTAGAGGCTCAAAGGACGCCCAGGTTGGAGGGTCGTGGAACACCCAGGCTAGAGGGTCAAAGGACGTTCAGCCCAGAGGTCATACCATCTAGGTGTCCACCCAAATTACAAATTGCTGGGATGCCGCCCAGGTTAGAGGGCAAAGGAGCGCCCAGGTCTGAGGGCAAAGGAGCGCCCAGGTCTGAGGGCAACAATGCATCTATATCAAAGGCACGGTTATTATCGAGGAAGAGCGAGAAGGCAGGATTTGATACGAATAAAACGCGATGTCAACAGGGACGGCCAGGAAAAAAAAGGAGACTTAGAGAAAGGTACAATGATGATGAGAATTTTCCTAATTCTGATTCGGATGTTACCTCTAAGAGAGGTAGGCGCAGAATAGCAAAACGTGCGCCTTGGCGAAGGCATTACGACACCATTCTAGTTCTCATGAATCACCACAACATTCCTCTAATGATGTAAATGATAAGAAAGTTAATTCTGATACTAATAATATTTTAAATAAGTTTTTGCATATGTTAAATAGTGTTAAGAGTTCAGAAAAGTCTAAATTGTCATTTAATACCAATGTTATTCCTGACTTTGATCCCCTGACAAGGGAACAAACTGTTTTAACATGGATCACGAAAGTGGAGGAATGTGCTGAAATATATGGGTGGGATGATAGGGAAACCGTTCACTATGCTCTTCCAAAATTAGATGGGGTGGCAAAAACCTAATAGAATCATTTCCTTGTCGTGAGGACTACGCTGAACTCTTGACTGACATGTTAAGTAAAAGAGTAAAATATGGGGAATCATTGGAACACTATTACTATGCTGAAATGAACTTACTTAATAGGTGTAGGATAATAGGTAAACAAGCGGTGGATTGTCTCTTGCACGGAGTAGACGATAGAGCCATTAAAGTAGGAGCTCATGCAGCTCAATTTAATGAGCCAGAGCAATTGCTCAAATATTTTAGGACTGTTCGGGCCGGATCTAGTAATAACGTACAGAATAAGGGTGATTGTAGAGTACTGGTAAATAATTATAAATCAAGTAATTCTCAATGAGGAACAATTAATAAGACTATACGTTGTTTTAACTGCAATGGAATAGGACATCCTAGCTTTAAATGTGATAGAACCCTCGTTAAATGTTCGAAATGCGACCGGATGGGACATGAAGCTTCTAATTGTTTTAGAAATAGATATTCAGTGGACAAGGTGACGACAAATGAAAGTCAAGCAAAGGACAGACCTGGAAAAAAAGTTTCTGAACTATGTGTTGTAGATAATCACAATGATAAATATGTTTTAGAGATTGAAATAAACGAAAATCCAATAAAATGTCACGTAGATTTAGGAAGTCAATGCTCGCTTATAAATCTCAGTAGTGTCAAAAATCTGAACCTTGGAGTAAAAAATTCTGTAAACTTACCATTACTTCGCGATATTGGTGGGCAATTAATTAAACCATTGGGTGTTGTTGAAGTAGCAGTGAAAGTTCAAAGTGTATTAGAAACCATAGACATGTACGTTGTAGAAGATTACGTTTTGACTTATCCGACTTTATTAGGACATTCATTTACTGAACGACCTAATATCTTTATAACTAAAACTCCTAATGAAATAATTTTTAAAAGACTTGGGGGTAAGATACATTTATTAGCTGACAAAGAATATCGTATATGCCCCAATACTCTGTGCACTGTAAAAGTTAATTCTAATCCTATTTTTGAAGGATCATTGAACATAAACGGATCTCTTACAGGACCTTCAGGTAAAGAGTACCTCCTTTTTCCAGGACAATTTATGATCAAACAAGGTGAAGGTACTATACTTATCTATAATATCTCTGCTTGTGACATCACTATTAAAAAGTGTATGCTAGTAACCCGGGCCATCGGAAATAACCCAATTCTGCCGCAATATTTTAATTGTTGTAGTATTAATATTGAAGGAGAAACAATACAAGATCTTAATTGCAATAATAACATAGAAAAACATGAACGTGACCAGTTACAGAAATTATTATTGAGATATCAGACTTGTTTTTCCACAGGGATGAAGGATCTTGGTTTTACAAACACAACTGAAATGATTATTGATTTAGAAAATACAGAACCGGTAGTATATCGACCATATCGTATGTCTTTTTCCGAAAGAAACATAGTGAGGGATATGGTTCAAGACATGATAGACAGTGGAATAGCGCGCGAATCCTCTTCTCCTTACGCAAGCCCGATAGTATTGGTTCAAAAGAAAACAGGAGAAAAACGTTTATGTGTGGATTATCGAGCCTTAAATCGCAAAACAAAAAAAGATCATTATCCCCTTCCACGCATAGAGGACCAACTCGACCGACTTGCTGGTAACTCTCTGTTTACTAGTCTTGATTTGGCCTCCAGCTATTACCAGATACCAATAGCCGTAGAATCACGTCATAAGACTGCTTTTGTTACACCTGATGGGCAGTTTGAATACAATAGGATGCCTTTCGGTCTAGTAAACGCTCCATCAGTGTTCCAAAGAACTATTAATAAAATCCTATATGACGCAAAAATAAAATATGCGCTTGTTTATATGGATGACATATTAATACCTTCAAAAGACTTTGTCGAAGGGTTATCTAGATTAGAAGAAGTGTTACGACTTCTTAAAGGTGGTGGACTGACTTTGAGATTGAGTAAGTGTCACTTTTTCCTGGAAACAATAGACTTTTTGGGGTTCGAAGTTAGCTCCAAAGGTATCCGTCCAGGCAGTCGGAAAACTGAAGCCGTAAATAATTTTCCTAATCCCCGTAATCTGCATGACAATTTCTAGGTCTGTCAGGTTTTTTTAGACGTTTTATAAAGAATTATGCCCTTTTAGTATCTCCGTTGACAGACCTCTTAAGGAAAAAATGCTATTTGGATTTGGACGGATAGACAATATGAAGCTTTTAACACAGTTAAAAATTTACTAAGCGACCGTCCGTTGCTAGCCCTGTATGACCCAATGGCGGAAACGCAGCTTCATACGGACGCAACTAAAGTTGGGGTAGCAGGCATTTTGCTTCAATGCGACAAGAATGGCGCTTTTCATCCAATTTCATACTTTAGTCGAAAAACTACAGCAGAGGAGAGCAGGTTACATTCATATGAACTAGAAACCCTCGCTGTTGTTGCATCGTTGAAACGTTTTAGGGTATATCTTATAGGAATCCCGTTTAAAATCCTTACAAATTGCAATGCTCTTAGGACAACTTTAATTAAACGGGATCTGATCCCTCGAATTGCGAGGTGGTGGGTGCAGTTCCAAGAGTACGATTGTACAATCGAATATCGCTCGGGTACAAAAATGGTCCACGTCGATGCACTAAGCCGAAACCCATTGGAAGACTTTGAAACTGATACCCACGTGTTGGACATCCTTTCTGTTCAATGTGAGCAGGATTGGATTACTACAGTGCAATCAGCAGACGAGGAAGTTAGACGTATAAAAGAGATCCTTTCTGACACTACCACAGAAACTGCAGCTGACATACATAAATATGTCTACTATAAATTCAAAAATGGTCGGGTTTATCGCATTGTAGACGATGCACTAAAATGGTTGGTGTCTCGAGGGGTACGATGGCAAATAGTTAAAAAGAATCATGATGATATTGGTCATTATGGATTTGATAAGACTCTGCAACGTATACGAGACCACTATTGGTTCCCAAAAATGCGCCGTTTTGTAAAAAAATATGTTCAATCATGTTTAGAGTGTGCTCATCACAAAGCCCCTAGTAGTAAACACGAAGGAGAATTACATCCTATAGAAAAGTTTAGCATACCGTTTCATACTATACACGTTGATCACATGGGACCGTTTATAAAGAGTAAAAAAGGCAATTGTTATTCACTGGTAATGGTCGATAGTTTTACAAAATTTGTAAACATAGCAGCTGTGAAGAGTACGAAGTCGCTTACAACGATAAAAGCATTAAAAGACTACATTCAATATTTTGGTGTACCCTCACGGCTAATTACGGACAAAGGGAGCAGTTTTACTAGCAAGACTTTTAAGGATTTTGTTTCAACTTTCGGTATCAAGCATATTGTTAATGCCGTTGCAACTCCTAGAGCTAATGGACAAGTTGAACGTTTCAATCGTACTATATTGAATGCATTGGCTACTTCGTCTCATGGCAAAGACGACAAATCCTGGGATGACAATTTACTTGATATTCAAATCGGTCTTAATACCACCAAACATAAAACTACAGGGAAAACTCCATCTGAATTACTGTTCGGATTTAATATTATAAGTAGGTCGGAAGGTATGTTAAGTGCAATCATAACAGATACTAGTAATCTACGAAACTCCCAAGAATTAGGAAAATTACGGCAAGAAGCATATGACAACATCAAAGTGCAACAGACAAAGGATTCGGTTAGATTTAACAAAAACAGGAAAATTGGAACAAAATATAAAATAGGGGATTTAATCAGAGTGAAGAGGCAGGTACCACATGATGGCAAATCGCAAAAACTCGTTGTTAAATATCAGGGCCCTTACCGCATAGTAAAAGTGCTTCCTAATGATCGGTTTGTAATTGAAGACACCCCTTAACTAAAAAGAAAGGTCGTAAATATGAAAGTATAGTAGCACTTGACAAAATACAGCCTTGGTTACATTTTTGTAGACAATCTGAAAGTAGCAGTGAGGATAATGTAACGGAGAACGATAAACAAATACAGTAGCTTCATTTTTTTTATAGCCTTACATTGATTTCTTTATTTACAATATGATCAAAATGTTATAATTATTTACTTACCTTTACAAAATTAGCATTTAATTATATCGATTCAAAATATTCAATAATAATATATTGTCAAATTTAACTTAAAATAATTGGAAATTGTGCTTATGTTATTTCTTATATTTTAATTATTTAACTATTAATACGATTTATTATAAATGAGTAATTTTGATTTAAATATTGATTTTAATTTATGCGGAGATTTTAGTTTATTGCTTATTTGATGTTATGGAATTATTTGATTTAATGTTATGTTATTAATATGCCTGGGAATATTCTGATTTCGTTGTGTTTTTGTTTTGTGTATATACTTCAATTAACGCGAGAGGACTTGCGTTGAACAGGATGGCCGAGTTGTTGGATAAATTAGTACCGAATTGAGTTTTGTTAGTCTGTGCCGGATGTCACTTGGGTTGATGGCTATTCAACTCACGTGACAGCCGTCAGAGAACTGTAAGACGAAAACACATCATTTTTGACGGGGAACAGGCACCATCTTTTAGAACGGGCTGATTATGTTTTCATGTAAACGGGCAGTTGTTGAAGAATATATTGTGTATCAGGTACTCGAAGTTTCATTTCTGGCAAAGCCTGAATTGTTATCCTTACAGAATACAATACGAATTACCAAGCTATTATATCTAAAAATATACGTAAAACCAAACCCAACGAAATACAGTTGATAGTAGGGATTTTTGGCAGACCTTAAAAAATCAAAGTTATTTATGTCGATTTCAAGCCTTTGCATTATCTATCAACATATCACACTATGATACGTTGTTTGAAAATAAAAAATAAAAACAGAAACACTTATGCATAATATTTAAATTAAATAAAATAAAATGTTTCTCGAAGTGCTAAAATTACAAAATAAGCTTTATTATAGACAATAAAAGTGCATAATATTTCTGGTTTATTGATAAAGTTGCCGAGACGATGTACCATTGCTAATTGGAGGAGTTAGGTATACAGTTTCTGGAGCGATGGGGCCTAATTAGTGTGCACAGCGGCCTCTCATTACGCTTCGCTTTAATTACCCGCACGAACAATCTCCTATTAGTAATACTAGTAATACAGCGCATTTGTTTCTTGAATTTGTTAATATTTTTGTATATATACATATATCTATACTTATTATAAAACAAAGTCCCAAAAAGCTGTGTGTCTGTATGTAATAGATTTTCTGAAAATCTACTGAACGGATTTTTGTACGGTTTTCACAAAAAAAGATAGTGCAATACTTCCGGATGGTTTAAGTAAATATTATAGTACATATCGGTATTATGTAAATCCTGTTGAAGAGATCGTGCAGTTGTTAAAATACTTGCTTGCTGGGAGCTTTAATATCATACGTTGCGTAAACCAGCAGAGATACGCTAAAGTAATGTACAAGAGAATTGTAGATCTATAAAACTACTACAAAAAAGTCTGCGTCAGCATGTCTCTATCTCTTATGGTTAAGTCACAATAACTACTTATACGTTTAAAATCTGAATTTAAAAAAAGTTGTGGCACGCCGCATTCCACGCGGGCGAAGCCGCTGGCACAGCTAGTAGTCTATAAAATAATGATAAATGTAAAACAGAATCGTATAAGTAAACTATACAAGAAAAAATATTTGGGCAATGCTCTAAAAAGCAGATTATATAATTAATTAAGTAATATTATTAATAACATATGTTCAAGTATGAAAACATTTAAATAGTATTAATTTGTTTTTTACGAAACTGCAGGATTCTTTGACTTTGTGAGCTTTAAAAGTAGATTTTGTTTGATGTTTATGCCGACTTCGAATTAACATCATAAAATATTTTACCTATTTAATAGTAATTCGCTAAATGAACGGTTAATATGCTGTAATAGCCCAGCGGTGAGACCGTGTAACTCACTAAAAACGATCATAAGTTCAAACCCGACACTAATTAGTTTTCCTATTAAAACTTGTGTCTTATTGATAATTGCAATTTATCTCACACTTTTTATGAAGGAAAACATAGTGAGGAAACCTGCATATCTCTAGAGAATTCTAGGAATATGTGTAGCCTTCCAATCCGCATTGGAGCAGCGTGGTAGGACTTAGTTTCAACCCTTCTCTCCAAAAACGGAGAGAGGAGGCCTATTCCCAGTAGTGGGATAGTAACAGGCAGATACTCGCGATTTAGATTAAAACAAGAAAGCCTGAAAGTATGAATTTTATACACATACGACGCATACAAGACCGTGTTTCCCAGTTACTGGTGACTTTGTATAGGTTCGAATATAGATTATAGCTACCTAGCTTATACAGATTTATCTGTTGGTGTGAAACTCTTCCTGGAGTAATAAATCCAAATAAAGCTTCATAGTTCAAGTAATAATAATATGTATTAAGTGTCGCTATCTCTCATCATCTCCTCGACATCTTCCACTCTAAGCAAGGCATATTCGTGTGGTGTTTCTCTCATAAAACTGGCAAGGATTAATATAATAATGAACTCACTCAGAAGTAGTTATAAAATTGTAAACAGCAACTGCATTGGCGTAGTGTATAATGGTGTAATGGTGAATTACACGAAATTGCTAACCCCATTCCATTTGTAGTGAGGTTGTTTGTTCAGCTGTATTAATTACCAGACAGTTGGATACAGGGCATGAAGCATGGCCTAATTACACCTGCCTACTTAGCGTTTATATATGTAATCTAATCGAAATAATTTATGCGGGCTACGAACACATTATTGGACTATTTTCTTTTAAATATAATTGGTGCGGCGTACACATTTAGATATAAGTTTTCTGTAACAATGTATGGGCTAAAATTATGTTGGCAACTCATTATAATAAGGTTAACGTATTCATCATCCTCCTGCCCTTATCCCACTCTAAGTGGGGTCGGCACAACATGTTACAAACATGCTGTCACATGATTTGGCTACGTATTTTACGACCGGCCGCCTGCCTGATGTCAACTTACCATAGTGGTATTTTACGACCCCTCGGTAAGAAAGAGGGTGGTTTATTCTACTCAACCAGATACCACACGGTGGGTCAACTTACCTTAGTCGCTTTTTACGACACCTCGGTAAGTAATGAGGATGGTCTATTCTACTCAGCCGGATACCACACGGCAGGTCGATTTACCTTAGTCGCCTTTTACGACACCTCGCTAAGAAATGAGGGTGGTCTATTCTACTCTGCCGGATACCACACGGCAAATAAGGTTAACGTATTATATAATGAAAATGTACTAACCCAAAAGTGGAAAAATAGAAGGCAAAGTTCTAGCGCCTGCTACATGGCATAACAACAAGGTGCTAAATCAGTGGATGGGCTGGCGAATAACAAGACACATAATAATGTGTCTTGTTATTCGGTACTAAGATATTAGTACCATCAAAATAAAACGGAATAGGTTTTAGAAACGAAATTATAAGAAAATCTAAACTAGAACTTAACTTGTCAAGCACTTATTTCCCCATATTATATTGGTCCTTACATATGAAATTGGCGTTTTCTATGGGAGGAACATAAAGTCGTTTTTTTTAATGAAATATATTTAATTAATCAAAGTATGTACCATTGCTATGTATGCACTTTTGCCATCTCATAGGTAGTTCATTGATCCCCTTACTAAAAAAACCATTCGGGCGGGAATCAATAGAATCTTTGAAGGCGGTTTGGACTGCCCCATCGGAGTTGAATTTTTTTCCTTGCAAGTAGTTATCCAAATTGCGAAAAAAATGGTAATCTGTTGGAGCAAGGTCGGGAGAGTACGGTGGATGTCTAAGACATTCTAATTGAAGCTCCTCTGATTTGGTAGCCGTCTGTTGTGCAGTGTGTGGTCTAGCGTTGTCCTGAAGCAGCAGTGGCCTAGAGCGATTGACCAGCCTCGGTTGTTTAGCAGCTAGCTTTTCCATCATGGTTTGCAGTTGCTGACAATAGATATCTGCCGTAATCGTCTGGCCAGATTTAAGAAAGCTGGAGTGAACGACACCGGCACTAGTCCACCAAACACTTACAAGCAACTTTTTTTTAGTCAATTTTCGCTTAGGGCAGGATTTGGCTGGTTCGCCAGGGTTCAGCCATTGCGATGAGCGCTTCCGATTATCGTAGAGGATCCACTTTTATCACAGGTAATGATTCGATTTAAAATTCCTTCATTATTGTGCCGGTTGAGTAACGTAACGCAGCAGTCGACGCGCGTTTGTCGGTTTGCTTGACTCAATTCATGAGGTACCCACCTTTCAAGCTTTTTCACCTTCCCAATTTGCTTCAAGTGGATTAGAATAGTTTTATCACTAACACCGGAGCCTGCAGCTAACTCCGGATCCGCTTCCACAATAGCCTTCAATTCTTCATTATCAACTTTGGTCTCCGGCCGTCCACGAGGCTTGTTCTGCAGGTCGAAATTTCCAGAACGAAAACGTTGGAACCAAAAACGCACTGTGTTTTCTTTTGCGACACCGTCACCATACACATCATTAATCCTTCGAGCCGTTTCTGCAGCACTGGTGCCACGGTGGAACTCATACTCGTAAATAACGCGATATTTCATGTTTTCCATTTTGTAAACAGAGGGACACAAAGAAAAAAACAAAAGAAGAAAAAACAAATGAATTAGAGGGTTTGAAACACAAATGCATGTGTAAATAGCTGTATGAATTTGAATTTGGAATTCCTAACCATAAAGGTAATATTTGAGATCAAAGTGCTGGCCACTTTGATCTCAAATATTTATATTATGTTATGTTATAATTTACCACAAAACGCCAATTTCATATGTAAAGTCATACCTATATTATAAACAATGAAGTTATGATATTTATTTTATGTGTAATGAGACATAAATAATTTTTTTTTACGTTGTTTAAAATATAGAAAATAAATAATAATCGCAATATAAAAAAATATTTATATTCCGTATCACAAATGACGTTATCAAAACCGATTTATCTTCCGTCAAAGTTGACGCTACAATTGATTTCAAAATCCAAGTCCATAAAACGAAATGAATTTGCCCTGCTCACTAGAAATGGTTATTGCTTCGTCAAATATTAATTGATGGACAGTAAACAGCACTCACCGGTGCCTATTTATGTCTATACGATGGGTAGCAGTGAAATCAATTAGGTTCGTTTGCGAACTGCTCCAATAAATACTGCTATCGTTAATTAGAATCAATCGTGGGATTGCGTTGGAGTCTATTCTGAATTAGGGCTTAACTACACGGACGACTAACGAATTTTAGGTAAAGCGAGGTGACTTTCATACTAAGAAAGAAAGTGTTATTCAAATCTATGAAGGCATGATGACTAATGGGAAACTACTGGGTCTCCATCGCTCAGCTCAAGTCAGGCCCAACAGAAGGCAACTTGCATGTATAGTTTACGCTCTCCAATAAACACATTTAACCCGCACGGTGATGCGGTAAAAATTATAAGGGCTAACAATTACTACATGTTGATAAATTCTAAGAAAAGATTCAATCCTTGGAACAGTTTTATTACATTACATCGCTCATGTAGTCAAGAAATTGACTGGGAAAATGATTGTACTTCATACATATTGCGTAAAATCAATATATAAATATCATATGATTTTAATCATATTTTAAAACTTATGATACTTTTATTATAATCTAAATTAAACCTTATCTCAGAAAAATAAGAAGTAACGCAAAAAATGAAAGTCACATAAACCTAAATTCTAAGATCTTTAGCAATACTCCATTTTTCAATAATATAAATCTTGACGCTTTATTTTGAGTCCGAAAGCAGCCTAAGATATCGTCTCGTCTCAATGTCGTGTAGGCAAGCTCAACGCTGACAGCAATTGGCTTATTAAGAAAGAAGCTAACAAAACTTAATGTCTGTCGGATTCATTTATTTGTTGAACGCTGCTAATGGATTTATTTGCATTCAGATTGTACTGTCAATTCCGATATATTAATAGAAAAGAGTGATCCTGAATTAGAGATTTGTAATTATGGCTGCACTTTGCTGATTTTACTACCACTTTGAAGGCAATATGAAGAAACTAAAATAGTCATAATTACTTAAACGTTTAAGTCTGCTTATATTCTATTGTTTAACAAATCTTTGTCTCCTTATTTGAGAGAGCACTATGGATTGTACAAAACCAAATAAATGACATATGAATTTAACTATATTGCTGGGATATAAGAGTATTATATGAAATTGTTTGTATGTATGAGTATTGTAATTTGGAAGCCAAAATTTCATCATTTTGATTATTATGTTATAGTTAAATATTTTTTTATAAAATATAAGTAACGTATATGGAATCGTAATTTTAAGTATTTTGTATATTTATTTTAAGAATTTTATTTTAAACTATAATATTACATTGTATGCACTTTCAGTAGTTATAGGTATGAATGCATTGATGTATGCATTGCATGTCTCTCAGCAAAGAAACAATAATATAAAAATTTAATTAAATAGCTACTATATTGGCCTTACGTAGTTTACGTCTTAGGGTTGCCATCTATAAAATCCTTAGAATCATATTAATTTCGCTATTATGAATAGGTTAGCGTGAAAGGTAATCCGTAAAATAAAATATCATAGCTTTGTACCTAACTCGTAAAAAAGAAATGTTTACGTTGAATTTTAATACGCCAAAAGAAATTAAAACAATTTATATTTTTCTATAAATATTACTATTTTTATTACTCCATTTTCTAAAATAAACTTTAAAAAATATTTCAATAAAAGTAAATTAGAAGAGCTGAAATATATATGCACTACCAGTGCAAAATCGCGCAATTAAGAAAAATCTCTTAATAATACTTACTTGTATAAACTAATAAACATCCTTCTGCCCTTATCCCATTCTAAGTGGGATCGGCACAACATGTTGTTACATGATTTGGCTACGTATTATACGACCGGCCGCCTGCCTGACGTCAATAAATTATATAAACTAATAGTGGCATCCGTAAATACGAGTACTATAAATCCTAGGAAAAAGGAGAGATGCCAACCCTAGGTGCAACCAGGTCACGTAGTGGCTTTCATTAGGTTTATCTAACAATGAAGTTAATTGAGTTAATTACCGCACCTTTCACGGTGTGTTCCCACGTCGGCATGAGAAACAGGATTTTAATATCGCCATCAACAAAGATTATATAGCGTAATCAATCGGAAATTGTAGGTAACATTGATAGATTCAGTACGACGCAATAATGTTTAAGCGTGCTCGCAGCAGTGAGACAGTAACCCAACTGGGCCTTTTCCCAGCTCTGGTCCCTTTCTCAGGAGGGAAGAATTTGAGGTAATACCCACCAATGAAATGAAATGAAAATGAAAATAATTTATTTATATAAAATTTTATTATAAACTAACAGCAAGTGCCCCTGCACTAGGTGTGAACCCGTATTGCTGGGTGCCCCGCTCATCCACCAAGGCAAGTAAACTTATCAAAAAACTAATAAAAATAGACAATTAAACTTAAAATTAGGTACATGTTTTTTTTTTAGCTTTTTAATATATTACAAAAACTAACTTGAAAGACTCAGTAGCTGTTTGCGTTTAGCCATACAGCTTTTGAAGCATAGTGAAAATCATTAAATGAAAGTGATCTTTATCTATTACACTTTAGAATTATATATAAATAAAATAAATTGGCTTGAGTTTTTTTTAAAGTTATATATTATGTGTATCTATTAGGTGATTATAAATATAAATACAATTTAAAACTGTTTTCATAAAAAATACTAAAAGTATTATGGGTGCAAACAACGGGTAGATATACTTCATATATGGTTTTAAATACATACTTAAATACAAATACACTACCAGGCTCGAAGTACCAACAAATTGTTTATAGAAAATGTTGGCCCTCGGTGGGAATCGAACTCGCGACCCGCAGAGCTGAACGCAGGGTCACTACCCTCTGCGCCAATGTGGCAGTCAAAGAAACAATATCGTATTTGTGGGTATTTTATCACTATAGTGGATGCGAACAGAGTCGCGGGTACTATAAAGGCTATATATATATATACTATGGTTTGTAAGGCTGCGTGCTAGCACGTTTGTGGTTGTATTGTTTAACATATTCATAGCTATCTTACTTTATAAAATATATACTTTGAAAAGCGGCTGTAACCGCACGGCGCAGCTAGTCTTCATATTAATATAAAGGTCATGTTAGTCGATAAATTATAAAAAAAAATTGACGCATAGTTGTGATAGTATTGAATTAATGATATGCAAATAAATTTAATTCCAATTAACAATCCCGCGTTATCCATACGCTGCGGTGTGCTAAAGTCAATTAATCATTCGCTAAGCGTCGATTTGAATACTGATTAGAATTACAAGTACAGTCGGCAATATTATCCTATGTATTATTGGGAAATGAATGAGCCACTATATATTGGTAGATTGTTGCAATCTGACTAATAATGATGATAATTAATATTTATCGAAAGAGTTGACCCAAACAGAGCAGAAAGGATCAAAATAAAGCAAGGCAAGTATTGACAAAGAGATAAATCATGCCATTGCTTTACATAAAATATTGATACATTAAGTTTAAGTAAAAATATTTTGCTTTAATGCGCGATAAAGTAAATAAGAAATATATATGCTAAATGTACAGTGAACTATTCGTTTTCATACTTGAAACATGCAACATTCGTTCAAACACATGCTACAATACACAAGCACTACACACGTTCACTATCACACGTTCAATCGTTTTGGCTTGCAACCGAATCATCATCCTGAGGAGGACAAAATCGCAAAGCGCAAATCAAAAAAAAAATCCTTTTTAAATCTTTGAATCCTATGAAAACGAATAGTCCACTCTACCTTTAGCATTATTAATATTTCCTATTTACTTTATCACGGATTAAAGCAAAATAATTTTACTATTACTTTTGTATTATGGAGTTCCGCAACGTAACGCCTATTTCTATAAATTACATTAAGTTTTATTAACCACAATAGTTGTACCTAGAGTAAGAAAAAAACACGGTATTCTGTTAAAGTGATATGAGACTCTAAGATCCCTTAGTAACTGGGACCACAATAGCATGCAAACCCTAAATCAAAACATGGTAACCCTGGTCAATATTGTAGTAAATTAATCTCTTTTTAATAAATTAAAATACGTTTTATATGACTGTATAGATGATTAATAGAAGTAGATGTTACTTAACAAAATTTTATAAACCGAAAATAATACCCTTTGCACTCCGAGTACTTTTTAACACGACGTTTCAGCAATTATGGGGCATTTTGACCATTGTTTCTAGCTGGTTCCAAAGTATTTACAATGTCGCGAACTCTGGGTGATTTTAAACCATGACTATTAGCCCGAAAGTGTTTACAATGTTGTCACCGCTGTAGATACTGGCTTGCCGTGTCGCCACAACCGATGCAAAGATGTATAAAAGGTTAACACAAGCCACAGTAAACGTCCGTAACGCAATAAAGAAAAATACCTTTATAACTACTTTAGTATATTATTATCAATCATTTTACAACTGTGCATATTTATTATAAGTACAGCTACATGGATTAAATTTAAGCTTACCAAAAAAAGCAGATTAAATAAGATTAAATATGAATTCGTCATAACGACAATCTGTTATGTACGACATGTAGTCTCAGTAGAAATAAGTAAAATATCAGCCCCGTAACCATAACATTGAACCTGTGAAAACATTGATCGTAACAGTAGCGGCCTGTTACAATCCCACTGCTAGGAATAGGCCTCCTCTCTCCGTTTCTGGAGAGAAGGGTTGGAGCTAAGACCTACCACGCTGCTCCAATGCGGATTGGTTGTTTACACATATCTCCAGAATTCTCTAGAGATATGCAGGTTTCCTCACGATGTTTTCCTTCACCGAAAAGCGTGTAATAAATTGCAATCACCAATTAGACACATGAGTTTTAATAGAAAAACTCATAGGTGCCTGCCCGGGTTTGAACTCGTGTTCCGCTCGAAAGAGTCACACGGTCTCACCGCTATCACAGATTGTATGATCAATGTGATCATACAATCTGTGAAACTAGTTTTCCTACTTTCAAATTCATTTAAGCAAAATTGTAATAAGCAAAGGCAATAAGTTAAATTTTAATTTATATTAATAGCCACGATCATAACGACCATGCCACATGTATTTAGCTTGTAGGTGTTGTGTTTCAGCCCACGCAAGCTGTGGTGTTTGTTGAGACAGGTTTATTACTTGGTCGTGTAATTTCTAGGTGTTTTATTTATTATTATTTATATCTTTGACATATTTATAGCTTCGTCAAATCCTGTGGCGAACAAACCCAATGCCTAAAACAACTAATTATTAGTCATCTAATTAACGACGCTGAGTAATCAAGTCATTCATTATCTTTAATGCTCGATTCGTTGCTTCGTGTAAGTTTTTCTAAAGCGTGTTAAGCGGCAACAGGACTTACATATGCGATGATGTTCATAATAAAAATATTAACTATAGACGTTAAATTATTAACTATCCAGATTTATAGAGGACATTTTGAATTGACAATACAAATTCATTCAAAAGCACTCTTGTACCTGTTTATTTGAATAAAGAACATTGTAAATTCGAATTTGACTTTTTAAATATAAGATACGCCTCTACATTTATTTATTAACAGTTTTATTAACATAAGTTATAGCTTTTGTGAAGCAAATATTATTTATATAAACAAGCATTTTTATAAACCAATACCTTAGGAGTGAAAACCTGTTAGGTTGCTTTCTTAAAAATATATTTCGCTTTTTATTGTTTCATATAACATCATCAAACTATGCGCCGATTTTATGTATGTTTACTTACATTAATTAAAAAACAAAGAGATGTACGTCTTTACAATTTTAAGTTACAATTTTAATAAAATTGAATAATATAAAAATGATTCCTATGATGGAGTGTTTTTTTTTATAAATTAGGAATTATTCGTCTATATATTGGGCAACCGAAATGAAATGAAGCTTTAAATTGTTTGATTATAATGAGGCTGAAGGTTATTCCCGTATTTGCTACAAGAGTGTTAGTTAGCAGTAAACAAAAGTAAAAAGTCGAAATAATATGTCTTAAAAACCTAATAATTAGGTATATAATTTTTTTGTATTATTTTTAAAAACGGGTATGAGGTAACAACCTAATAAAATAAAAAGTTTATTATATCAGAGAGTGGATTATACAGCGTAATTAACTGCCTTGTAGATAAAGTTAATGTGTTATCTATGTTTGAAGATTATACATATTATTTTTTAGTCTTTCTATATTTAATAAGGTGAAAAAAAATATGTGAGTTCCTTTCAATTGATTATTTATAATTTTGAGACCGAAAATATTATATACTCTGAATTAGTGTATTTAATAACTCATCCCCCTTATCTGGTATTAGCTGACCGACGCAAATCAGGGTATTAAATGTTGGTATTGTTATGCCAAATATATGTAGGAACCATTTCACGTTAAATTTACATTTGCAATTGATCACGCTATTTTTGGTGAAGGAAAACATCGTATAGAAACCTGCACATCTCATAAGATTTCTTGGGATAATTGTAACCTTCCAATCCGCATTGAAGCAGCGCGGTGGGTCTCAGCTCTAATCCTTCGCTAAATAAATAAATAAATAAATATAAGGGACATTTTTAAGACTTTTATTATATTTGCTCAATAGTTACAGATATCTGCAGTAAATAGTATAGCACGCAATGGAATATAGGTAAAAAGTTGTCATTTATGTGGATATAGCTACTCTTCGACCATGTACAAGACAGTAATGACTAAATGTAACTAGTGATAAGAATTATGTATTGAAAAAAGCAACCGCCGAGTTTCTAGCTGGTTCTTCTCGGTAGGAACAGCTTTCCGAACCAGCAGTAGATGTTGTCGATTCAAAAGCACTTGTTATCAAGTTTACTTGAATAAAGAATAATTTGAATTTGAATTTGCAGTTGCAAGTTTCTGTGTAATGGACCTAAGCTAATGCCAAGGTCGATCTTAACGTTATCATAAGCAGTAAGTAGCAGTAGCTAAATAAATCGTTACAAAGTCTATTGTTCGGTGCATATGATACTGCTTACATAGACTAACTACCGACTCAAATTGCTACAGATCAGATGTCAGAGGTTCTCGTGAACAGATATCTTATGGAAATGTTCATCGATTTAATTAAGCACGTTTTATAAATTTGCTTTGCCATTATCACTGATGCTTGCAAATTATGGCGGTCGTTCCTGCAAATTATGGCAATCGTAACATACTGAGCTTTTTATATAGCAGTAAAATTTATAAAACAATTATTTTATTAAACACTAAAATAAGGTTGAAATAAATTTGGAAGGCCATATACTCTTATCGCCCAAATCGGATTATTCTCGGAAGTACCCTCTTATGACAAAATCTTAGGTAAAAGCCGTTTGGTAGTTTTGAAGATATCCCTTATACGTAAGGACCACCGTTAAATTTTGAATTATCGTAAATATTATGTATTATATTATGCGCCGTGTGGTATCCGGCTGAATAGAATAGACCGCCCTCATTTCTTACCGAGGTGTCGTAAAAGGCGACTAAGGTAAGTTGACCCGCCGTGTGGGGTCCAGCTGAATAGAATAGACCACTCTCATTCCTTAAGGGGTGTCGTAAAAGGCGACTAAGGTAAGTTGACGTCAGGCAGGCGGCCGATCGTAAAGCACCTAGCCAAATCATGTTACAACATGTTTAATACATGTTGTGCCGACCCCACTTAGAGTGGGATAAGAGCAGGAGAATGATAACTATGCATCATATTATAAATACTATCAATACGACGATTAAACCAGACCTCTGAATGTCACAAGGAGCTTTTAGTGGTGATGTTTTATATGCCACTTCCAAATTATACGGTATCATTAATGTGAATGTTGATGTCTGAAATATTTTCTATATCAACGCAAAATAATGTTACAAGATGATTGTAGTATTTTTTAAACTTGTCATGTATAAAATACCATAGCACTTCTTCTACTTGCAGTTGACTAAAAATGATTTTATTGTTTCTTAGTTGATATATATTTCAAATGTTATGATATAAAAGTCGGAGAACTAGCTTATGTTATAGCTTAGCTTATGTTGTTTTGTCTCGCTTACATAAAACTGTCTCCTCACTCGCTATCGTAATTAGGATCAAGAGCCGGAAGAGCCTCTAAAACCTTTGGACGACGACCCGAATAAGCACAATCCTCGTACAATTAATTCTTACGTAAATAATTAAGAGATTTAATTAATTTACGTGAACGCAAAAGCGATTTGTTGAAGCCAGTATTTATAATCCTACCAACTTTGAACGGTAGGAGAATTGAAAGGAATCATAATTAAAGTGAAAAGCTGTAAGGGCTTGTTTCAAGAGTACAGAGCGAATGTATGTAAGATCAGTAGGTCTATCTATCGTACTACTGGTAATGCGGCATTGCAAATGCTAATCTACAAATGGCTGAATAGTAGTAACTCGTATCCATTTAATGTTTAAGGAATTACAGTTTTGGTGGGTAAAAAAATATTATTCTTTTTTTAATATTTTTATTTTTATAATCTAATTTGTTATCATATTGATATCTCAGTATATAACATGGACCATAAATGCTGTCGGATCATCACTAATTAGGTATTAACATTCTACAGGATTTACTTAAAATATTATGCAGTTTATTTACAACATTACAGATTAAATTAATCGAAATAAATAAAGACTAAAAAATATTGTTGAGAATTTGCTTATACACTCAAATTGGAGTAATTTTAGTCTTGGACCAATAAGTATTAGGAGATACTTTCGTACTGTAGATTGAATTCTGTAGTATAGGTATACGAGTATATCCAAACTAAATCCTGTAAAAGCTTTGGCTCATAAATTCTCGTAGTTACAGTCAAAATAATTCTCCTTGTAGTATCTGTATTTCTCAATATTTAATTATTTATAAATAGATTAAATATAGGACATATACACCCACGGTTCTCAGTTCCCACAGTAAGTTGACTGGCCCGTTGTGCAGTGGGTAGTGACCCTGCCTTCAGCTCCACGGGCCACGGGCCATTCCCACCGAGGGCCCACATTTTCTACAAACAATTTGTTGGTTCTTCGAGCCTGGGTGTGTATTTGTATTTAATTATGTATTGATATATTATTTATGTAGTATATAAGTTACTTACTTTGGGGTCGGATGTCCGTGTGTATACGTGTCCCATAAAAAAAATACTTAATATGTGTGTATGGCTGACAATCAACTTGTAAATATATACATATATAATTTTAAATACACCCAGACTCGTAAAACCAACAAATTTTTATAGAAAATGTTGATCCTTAGTGTTTGTCAAATCCGGGACCCCCGAAGCTAGAAGTGTCACCATTCACCAGCACCATTGCGAACTGCGCCAGCGAGCCAGTCTCTTTACAGTGCTTTTATGAGACTCATGGGCTAAAGCGGGGTACTGTTTCTTAGGCTCATTGCGGTTGGAATTATAATGAATTAAAAAACGAATGTTACATGAAATTTGATATAACAATTTGGTAACCGACTACACAACCGTGCTCGCTCAACTTCTATCGACAACGTGGTCCTTAAAATGTACCCTAATGGACTGTTGTTACTGACTTAGCTTAATTAAACATGCCGAGAGTCGACACTCAGACGCATAATACTGCTAATTAAACGCGGGTTTACAGAGATCCGAAAAAGAGCCACTCAAACACGCTTAGCCGGTATTATTACAGTGTATTCAAGAGTCTCTGCAAACAGGCTCTGTTCGCCGAGGGTGCTACTCTCAAGTTTCGCGTCTAATTAGACAGATAGAGGCGCGGACGGGCCTTATTAGTATTGTCTACGGGGGCCCAATTAACACCCGGGTGGCGCCGTGGGTGGCTCCAAGTTCGTTTTAATAATCAAGGGATACCCTTGCCTTCGTTAGCCGAATAACAGGATCGGATTCTCATCACAAAAACGTACACACATATTCCTGTATATTAAATTTTACCGTAACGAGCTTGATTATCCTGTATATTTCGTACTACGATCTTTATAATTGAAGCTAATGTAATAAAAGCGATTTAATGAGCGATTTTTATGGATACCGTATGTTATATTATGCTGTCTGATAGCAATTAACCGTTATGATAAAGTTGAAGTTAAATTTGATTTTTTAAATTTTGATAAAATTTCTATAGAGTATTTTTTCCTCGTGGCAATCTTTTTCTTAATAATCAATTTTAACAATTGATTAAAACGTATAATATACAAATTTTTTGAGCATAAATAATTATTTATTACAAATAACATTATTCCTTTCGTTAGGGGATAAGTTAAAACGTCCAGAACGTCTTGTCTAAATCTAACGTTACAGGTAAAAGAAACACTTCAAGACTTCACTAAATTACATATGTTAAGAAAGTGTGAGTGGGTCAGTGACGAAAACATGTTCTTAATGATCGAACTAATAGGATTGAATATCTCTAGATAAATTATGTAAAAACAACTGGACGCCCTCGAATCCTTCTCTCGATTGATCATCATTATCATCGGCATCAATGTTGGATACTAAATCCAAAGTATATGTTAGGTTTCATAGCCTTCAGAGCTTTTTAGCAAAGCTTATTATATACAAAATACTGACATACTTATCGAAACGCATGCCTTTTTTAAATGTTATTTGCTTATTGGTGCATTTTATTTAAAGCTAGCGTAACAAAAACAATGACAATAAAAGTCTTTGCAGAATAAAAATGATGCGATAGATATATTCATAATTTATGCCATCAGATAGTAATTAGCGATTATGAGAAAAATAATTATTAATTATCTCGTTGCGGATTCTCTTCGGCTTACTTTATACCTAATGGCTCTTTTCGTTATTATCTTTTAATTATGATATAAAAAGTTAATTTGTGTAAAACCTGGATTTTCATCAAGAATCGTAGTTGTGCACTGTATGTCGGTCATCTACACATGTACCAACCATTGCATCGCAAAATTTCTATTAAAAATACTTTTAAAAAAACCTTTGGAAAATACAGAAATACAAACCTATTACATACAGTTGAAGTATATTACATAATTTTACAAATAAGTGGTTTCAATTATGAAATACACTTGAACTGCGCTGAAAATGTTTGCCGTACGTGTCATTATTTAAATTGTTATAATTTGAATATTTGAGAGCATTCCACGATATTACCATAATGACTATATTTATATACAGAAACTATACCAGATTTATTATTGGATTTCACTATACTTATCATTAAATATATATATATTAAAATGCAGGATGCCGTGTGGTATCCAGCTGAGTAGAATACACTAACCTCGTTCTTACCGAGGGGTCATAAAATACGGCCAAATCATGTGACAACATGTTTGATGACAACATCAGGTGACATGTTGTGCCGACCCTACTTAGAGTGGGATAAGGGCAGGAGGACGATGATATATTAAAATGCAGGATTAAATGTTTCGATTTTTTGGGATGTCAGACTCTCTGCTAAATTAACTTTTTTAACGAGATTGAAAGTACAATGTAATAAAATTATTGTATTCAATCTTTTCGTAATTATATATAATAATGAATTAGTTCATTAGTTTATGTTTTTGATATGCTTAACCACTTTAAGTCCATTCTTTACATTTTAGTATATACTTTCATGTTAATCCGCTTCTAAAATACTCTACTAATTTCCAAAATAAAGAATATAACTACATCGGATATTTATTGAGATTATGTTTTCAATATTTACATTGATTACATTAATTATTTTTGGCTCTCTTCGATATTTAGAGCCAATTTATATATTTAAGATGTCAAGTTAAGTTGAGTTGTCTTAAACATATTTAAAGTGTAAAATTCATACAAAAAAATATTAAGTACAAATTATTACCAGCCATTTTCTGATTCAAAGCTATAATAGAGCTTTTAACAGTCAGTTCTTTTACGATTACATGTTAGTTCGTATGTTATAGCGGGAAATTTCCAACACTCACTTGACACATTAGGTACATACATAAATGAAGAAAAAATCTAGTTATAATGGTGTTTTTTGTTTACAGTTATCGAGTGCTTGACACGGCATTCACTTAAGCAACATTAATAGATTTTATTGTAGACGTTTTGTATATCTGACAGAAGTTCCAAAATCCATTACTATGCAACGTTCTTAGTCTAAGAGTTGGTGAACGCTGAGGTAGCGCATTATCATCTAGTTATTAAGTTTCACTTCTGAGTTAAAAATATATATCATACAATGTATAATAAATTACAAATTATACCATATTGTCATATAACATGTCCGTTTCGTGGTATCCGGCTAAGTAGAATAGACTATCCTCTTTCTTACCGAGGTGTTGTAAAAGGCGACTAAGGTAAGTTGACGTCAAGCAGGCGGCCGGTCGTAAAATACATAGCCAAAATATGACAACATGTTTATAACATGTTGTGCTGATCCCACTTAGAGTGGGATACGGACAGGAGGATGATTATGGAGCGTCTGTTATACATAAATAAGTCCAACATATTTAAAACACGTGTATTAATAAATATAATTGTTTCCAATGACGTAGATCTGTTAATGACCAACTCTTGTAGGTAATCCGTTTTATCCGTACTTGACCGACAACTTTGTAAATTAAATTGGCTCGGTTACAGATCCGGAGTTGCACTTCTTATAAACATCCTTTAATCAGTGATTCCTTATAAACGATCCGTTAAAACTGCTGTCAATTACATAGAGTCTTTAAAGGAAAGTTGTTGATCTAGGCTTTGCTAATTAAATGTCATGTTATAAAATACTATGGGTATATTTATTATTAAGTTTTTATCGAACTGACGCGCTTCGAACCCTTAATTAAGTATCCTATATCTTAAGATAGATCGTCATAATAAAAATAATAGTAGCACAATATAAACTTTTTATCGAAATTGAATTCTTGAATTATAAAGAAAGAACGTTATACTAGAGAAATATTATAATTAAATATGAAATAATAATGAAATTGAAACAGTTTAATTTGATCGTGTAGTATAAAATCATACTTTTTCCGGTTGCTGCTTTCAATTCTGATTCAATTTCTGATTTCAAAATTTTCAGATTGATCTTGATTTTGAAACTTTGAGCCTGAACAAAGTTTTTTTTCGAAGCATTAGCCCAATAAGATTTATAAAAGTAAATTTGGTTCAATAGAACCATCGATTTGTTCATCCATTTTAAAACAAAATACATTATTAACTCCTAGAACCAAAATGAATTTTGTGAGACTTACATGAACAGTATGAAGAATTTTCTACTTTCTTCGAACGCTGGTACGATGGTCTTGTAAAAGCATACTCATACCTTTAGCTCGCAGTACCAGCAGGCCTACCACGTACTCTTATTGCGACTCAATTGAAGACGTAAACGACGACTGCGAACCGCTTTCTTTTCATATCATGAAGTGTGAATTGCACTTAGGTGGTAATATTCGAAAAGGATGATGTTATATGAACTATAGATAACTTTGTCTCTGTTACTCACATGTTCTTAGGACGAATTCCGAACGCTCATTTGGCAACGGCTTAAAGTGTGCGTCTTTAAGACGTCATGGTATGAAAAAGCAAAACAATTTCGTTTACGTCTTCAATTGAATCGCAATAAGAGTTCATGGTAAGCCTGCAGGTACCGTGTTTATTACAAGTGTCTTTTGTAAACTGTAAAATACATCTATTATTTTAATGATTAAGATTTTTTGTTTGGTAGTAATTAAAAGTTTATAATTAATGAAAGCAAGGCGAAAATTAATTAAAAATGAACAACATGTGTTCATTAAATAAAGCAGGATCTTAATGGAAATTACTTAATGGCGAGTCGCAAGATTGGCGCCGACGCCGGAACTGCGCGGTCTCCACTAGTAGAGTTACCATTTTTTTTAATATTAAGAAATACGTTATGGCTGGCTGATGTATTCCACCATGGATTTAAATAAGGAAAGCGTCGTAATGACTTAGAGTAAGACATCTGAAGCAGTTAGCAAACATCGAGAATTATTATTTGATTAGGGTAACTGGGGTACAAACACAAATATTGGTAATTTGTATATTCACAAATTTTAAAAATTATCTCACTAATAAAGATTAAGATAATCATATACAGGTATGACGTAAGTCGAATAGGTAATGTCAGTTTTCTTTTAAGTTTTCAACAGATATATGTACATCTATTGTTTTAAGTTATTTAGCATGTTAGGTTGGTTACCTTAAAAACTTTATTTTAATAGGTAAGAAGTAGGAAGAAATATACAAACATACAACCAAGTTTCGGATCATTTATTATTGGGAGTTTCAAAATTTTCTTAATTTATATATTCATTCTTAATTTATGGAATAAGCATTATTTTCTGCGGTTTGCGGCGCGATATGGGGCAAAATGGTTGTTGAGATTGATGAATATGTGCAGTGCTTGTGTATTGTTCTGTTATTGGTGGTGGGTAAACAATGACTATTTTCATTACTTAAATTTTTTTAATCATTGTTATTGAACTAAAACAATATAAATTGCTTAATATGTTTTAAATGGAACGAAGACATCACGCGGTACTTAAATCGTGGTCTTCCTACTTTTTAGCTGCTTTCGTCGTTGCCCCGGGCTCGAGTGTTGAAACGTGCTCAGTAATAAGGAGCAAGTTATTCATTAGTGTTTTAAGAAAAAGTTATTAGTGCCAGCAAGTCAGCCGTGCGCATGCGCTTGCATTTTGCTACGCAATTTTATGGGTCAAAACGCAAACCTAATGATGTTTTGAGGGCTGTTAAGACTTTAGACCATAGGAATTAACTCGTTTTTTACTCGAAATTTTACGTGACTTTGAATCTTAGTTACACTTTTTTAATAAGACGTTTATGAGTATATATGTATTTTATAAACCTTACGTGACTGTTAATCTGACAGTGAATCTACATACATTAAATCGTCTTTACACATAGAATAATTATTCTAAATGAGGAAAGCCGGTTTGAAATGTGCCATATTAAAATAAAGATTTAGCAAATGAAAGTTATTAATATATCTCTCTTTTTTATGTGTGATTAGACTGAGATTAAGTATACGAGTTACAGCCGAGTGCACGCCATTTAGAAAAACTACTTCTGAAAATGGAACGCGTAAGCCTTGAATTTGGATTAAAGATCAACCGCAATAAAACATAAATTATGATTATAGACCGAGCAAAAAATATCTCGCCGGAAGTCACACAGATCGCGAACTGTGATGTTGTTCAGTCATACACCTATCTTGGAGCTTTAATCACAAACAGAAGAGGTAAAAAGACGTATGGCGATAGCAGCAATGGACAGACTGAAGAAAATATGGAAAAACAAAAACATTACAAAAGCGACCAAGATCCGGCTTGTGCAGACGCTTGTTTTTCCCATTTTTCTTTACGCTGCGGAGATATGGACCTTGCGACAGGTCGAGAAGAAAAATAATATATAAAAAAAATTTCGCACTAACATCTCTATTCTTCAGGAAATCGGCACTAAACAGCGACTATCGACACTAGTAAAAAGTCGCATTTGGACATGTCTCCCCAAGAGGAAATGGCTTTATCGACCGCCTTGTCGTACAGGGCGTACTCGAAGGCACAAAAGGATGAAGAAGATCTCCCACACGTTGGACCGACCAAGTTAAGGCTGCAGTAGGAGGTCCCTTACACGAGTGTACCAGGCTGTCAGTTAGTAGAGATAGGTGGCGAACGCTTGTGAGTCGAATAACATCTGCCTCTAAAGTCACTTCATCATGGCCAGGACCGCTCTGACAAGAGCGATACGATAAAGAAGATACGAGTTATATCTTCCCGCTAATTATTATTGAGACACACTCACTTACTCGTACACTTACTCCTCTACAACGAAACTCTGTATGAAACTCTATGGCTCTACCAACGCTGATATCAGTTTTCAATTATATTTATCACCAGTTAGGTTAGGCTCATTCTAATACGCCTACTTTCAAAGTAAATTGTTATAATAATACAGTGGATGAAACGAATTAATAAATTTTTATGACCATCCAAAGTGAAGAAAAACGCGATATTTGATGTTAGTTTTATTATCCTAGTATGCAATAAAAATGCGCGGGCGCATATAAAATTTTATGATATAGCCATCAACGGATATCGCAATCCAGAAACAGGTAACAACGCGACCGAAATAGTATCATGATAATAAATTATTTCTATATTTACCTAATTAACATAAAATCGGTTTTTCTGAACGAACTTAATGATGTCGTATAGAATTGTGAAGTAGCTACATTTGCCCTGTAAGGGGATAAGAACAAAATAAATATACGTTATTTCTGTGTTTTAGCGTTAGCACTTTTTTACAATACATATCATTAGTCTTCATTGGGTTAAAAAACCGTGTGGTATCCGGCTGAGTAGAATAGACCACCCTCCCTTCTTACCGAGGTGTCGTAAGAGGCGACTAAGGTATGTGCCGTGTGGTATCCGGCTTAGTAGAATAGACCAACCTCATTTCTTACCGAGGTATCGTAAAAGGCGAATAAGGTAAGTTGACGTCAGGCAGGCGGCCGGTCGTAAAATACGTAGCCAAATCATGTGGCAATGTGTTATTAACATGTTGTGCCGACCCCACTTAGAGTGGGATATGGGCAGGAGGATGATGATTAGGTTAAAAAAAACTGTGCTTATATTACGGTATTTAAATTATAAGTTATAAATGTTTCATCGGGTTTTTCTGTATAGATATTTAGACGTACTGTAATAAAGAAGATCACATTCGATTATGTGTAGGAAATGAATGTATGAAGAGTTTCTTTGCGTATATTAATATCATGGTAATATTTTGTATAGTACTTTCGTATCGAGTAGAATTTTGAACATTAACAGCAAAAATGTCTTAAAAAACCGTATAGATAGCAGCACCGTTCTGAAAAGAATTATAATGACTTTAGATATGCTGACGAGTATTAGAAAGCTAGAATATTTAGGACCCGTGATGTGTATGTGTGTGTAAAACACCTCAGTACCTGAAGACCGAATTCTTCGAACAGTACGTTTTGCAAGTGATGTCATACGGATCAGAAACGTGGTCGCTGACTATGAGCCTCAAAAAGAATGCTCAGAGTCGCTCAGCGGGCGACGGAGCGAGCTATGATTGGAGTGTCTCTAGGTGATCAAATTAGAAATGAGGAGATCCGTAGGAAAGTCACTGATATAGCTTAACGAAGCTGAAGTGTCGATGGATGAGGCATATTATTTAATATTTCTAAGACATTAAATACATGTCTATAAAAAAGATCTTGAAATCGTCGATTTTCGTTAGACTGAATAATCTAGTGTCTCAGAGGACATGTTTGCCAATATATTTTATGTTTATTAAAGAGTCTAATGGCTAATGAATAAATAAAAATTATTATAAATCATTATTTCTGTATAAGAATGCTTAAAATTTGCTTTAATAGAAAGTCGGCGGAGAACCTTACAAGTGTTTATATCCGATATTTACTTGTGTTTATGTGGATGAGAGGACATGTAATTATCTAAAGAATTTATATTACTGCGCGTACGTACATACATATAATGAAAGTAGGCTTGAACTAGCGCGTTAATAACATAAGTTTGTCGTGTGGCTCCTGTGTTTAAATTCCAACGGACGTCGAGACACCATCTTCAAGTAATTACATCAAAAAGCAGCACACGTACTACGGGCTTTTCGCATCTAGTATCTTCATATCGGTATATTATCAAAATTGTTTAAGGTATTGAAATAAAGTTAGTAGGACTAAATTAATTTTACAATGACACTTTTTGTCTTATAAACATCTTATAACCCGATAGCAAGTACCGATGAAGTCTAAGATATAAATTTGCTATTACTAGAAAAAAAATATGTAATAAACATAACTCTTACACGACTCGGCACGTAAGTACGATTTCGTTGATAGGTTAGAAGTTGGATTCGGTTGCCTGATAATTATATAATCCGTATATATCAAATCGTTATATTTTTATCTCTGCTATGTAAATATATTATATTTTTCTGAAATATATATTCACATATGTTTTACTTATAAAATATGGAATATACATACGTGTATTAACGTGCGTAGATATGATACTTAAATAAACAGCCTTAGGTTACGCCTAAGGTTCGACGTATTTTATTTAGTGAAATTATAAAATATACAGCAGTTAGCCAATCTTCAGAAGTGGAAAGTGTCTGACTTCTCTGATATGACACCAGAGTTATATTCTACAAAATATATATAACAATCAGTAATTAAAATTTAAGTTAAGTTACCCTGATTTTTGGTAACCTTTCTCACGTACCTGCGCAGGTGTCATCGGGTAAGTTCCACAAACATGCAAGTTTTAAAAGAACATGTAAGACTACTTAGAATCGAAATATTTGTGCTTTAGAAAATTAGTTGTTTCTTACGGCTCTGGGATCTAGTCTATTATGTTTTTATTAAATTTATAAAACTTTATTTGATACCATTCGTGTTTTATTTCCTGTAATTTTTGAAAATTTATAAACATAAACCATAAAAAAGGTGTACTTACGAAAATATTTTTACACATTTTATAACAATCAGCAATCAGTAGCGTCTCAAATAGATCAATCGGTTCCAATTTCCTATAGGAGATAAAACGTAAGAAAAACAATTTTCTGGCTATTTAGCGTATTGAATGGACACCAATTCTGCAATCTACTGAGGAAAGTTTAGACTTTAAAAAACCTCATTAGAGATGAGACAAATGAATGAATGAACGAAATGAATTCTCGTTTTATAATTTACGAAGAAGCTCTTATTAATGCAAGTGTAAATTGGTACAAGCTTTAATGATTTTTAAGTTTTTTTTGTAATTTTTTGGAATAAGAAATTGTAATTTTCATTGTGATTTTTAGTGACTATAAAAAAGAATTTTAATTGTTTTATAAATTTTATTTTTTGACATAATGAAATTGTTGACTTATCAACTTGATTTTTTATTTTTTTATTTTACGAGCTGATCTGGTATCCTGAATGACAGTAAAAGTGATTTATAGAAGCAGGCGTTACTTTGCGGAATTCCATATTACAAGCAATATAACAGAACTAACTACTTGATTAACGAGCAAGTAAATGTATCTAATTCCGTTTTACTGCATGTGTTCGGAGGGGAGGGTATTGGTGGAAGTTGAACTATTTAAGACTGCTTGTATGGGTAGCGCGGCGCAGTACGATTTTGTCGTGAAGCCTATCCTCCTGCTGATGCTTCGGTTTCGGGGCGAAACGATCGTCGATATTGTGGTGGTGGGTGTGTGTGCTGCTTTTGTGTTCGTTGTTGCTGGTGAATTGCGCCTTGGGGTGCATGTGGTGGCTGGTCCTGCATGTATAAGGTGCGTAGATTTTGCCTGCTTCATACACATTGGCTTTGCATGCATTCACTTAACCCGTGCGGATTATAGCAAAGTAGTTAGTTCTGTTATATTGCTTGTGACAGTAAAAGTATAAAAAAAAATTTACAGAATCGACTTTTAGGTGGTACGAAGTTCACCGGGTCAATTATATATTGGACCTAATTAAAATTACCCGTGTTCCAATAAATACAAGAACAAATTAGATTTTCGTTAATTGCTTCCCTTTCAAGCTAATCAAGAAGATTACCGTAACAAATATTAACCGTGTTTTTCCATACCCATTTAAAGTTTATGACCTCGGCGTTAACACGTAATCCCCGTAGTGGAGTAGCTCATGAAATCCCGCTAATGGATGAAGCGAGGCAATGCTTTAAAAATATCCATCTAATCTCGGAGTCGATTTGGCTAAAACATTCCCGATCCATGCCCGCGCAGAAACGGGAAATGGGACGTCTCGCCCACTTATGATGAGCCTCGTTCCACTTTTTCACATACTCTTATTTAATCGACAGTTAAAATATTACACAGCTATTCAGTTGATACTGATTATGAAAATTTTGATTCACTGATTACTACTCAAGGATTTACCTTGAAGGCGGGGAAAATTACCGCGCTATGGATATGAGTTTCAGTAACAATATTAAAGAGTTTGAGAGAGGATTGTTAGGCTATTTTAATGCAAAATTTAACTATCGATCAATTAAGTAATTTAAAAAACTATTTAGTTCAATAGATTTGTCGAAGTAATTTTCGTTTACCCAGCATGCCCATATTTATTAGAGACGATTGACGTGTTTATGTGGAAATAAATAATATAAATACGCAACGACATGAAAAGCACAATTTTCGAAGAAGAGAAATGTGTCTTTTAAGGTAATATATGTAATATGAACTTATACTTTAAATTAATGTTGCTTCATTAAGTCTTACACGAAATACAAAAACGAATTCGCTTAAAATTATTGCTTTTTGTCATAGTCAATATAATTTTCATCATAATTAATGCATGGAGTTTTGACGTTGTTTTCTCAAGCTGTACGCATAATAATATGCGTACAGCTTGAGAAAACAACGTAACTACGTAAGATTCATATAAATGAATCTTACGTAGTTACCTAACATGAATATGTTTATCCAACTAGTTATATATATATATTTAAAGAAAAAACGGTGTTCATTATGCAAAAAAGACATCTCTATCACAAGAAGAATTTTATAATATATTTTTGAAGCAATTTTTTCAAGGCTACGTATGTGCGTTTGATAAAATCGTAATTTACTACCAGTTAATCGGTGCAACCAGCCCTGAGGAGGGAGGTAGATGGTATTTATTCAGCATTAGAAAGCAGGCACTCTCTGTTGATGCGGCACTGACATATCCGTTAATGTCTTTTCCATTTCCCGCCACTATACACCATCCCACACCCCCCTTGGGCTGACGGCTTGACCGAAATGTTAGTTATGAAAGACTATGCTACTTTTCAGATTTCTTACGTCAAATTGAAAATACCCATTAGTTTATTTATGTCAGTATTATTTTGTAGTATATAACGGAACATGTTTCGATTAGAATCGAATAGTTCGATAGAAAAAAGTTCGGTATATTTAATCGTTACATTGATTTCTATGATTTTAACGAAGCGCTCGTCATGCTGTGGTTTGTTTTGTGATGCCATGAAGGTTTTGCCGGTAATCACCACGCTTGACATGCTGGTTGGTGATCGCAGTACTGACCGATTGCATCGACAGTGCTGCTGCCCACTGTTGGTCTGGTATTTAGGTAAGCAAAATGAAATGGTTATACCGCCATTTATCGGTCGCCAGAGCCTCGTCGGTTGATATGCAGGGTGCACCGCGTGCAGGTGAGGTTGACAATTGAGGAGACTGACTGGGACGAGCCTCCCCCTTACAACCCAAGATCGTGTGGTGTGGCGATCCCACGAAGAGGCCTATGTCCAGCAGTGGACGTCCATTGGCTGACAAAGAAGAAGAAGCTCATCATGCAACGAAAAGTCGGTTAAACTGCCGATAGCCTCATTCTAAACAATCAAGGGCGTTTACTGTAGAAGCCAATAATGCATTTGGTAGAAGTTAATATATCATCGAAAAAGTGACTGCCTAAATAAAAACAAACACATTATGCAGATAAAAGCAAAACCGTTTTTTTTTTAAATAAACAAAAAAAGATACGTAGATTGTGTGAACAGAAAGTGAAAAGTTGTGTTGAAAAAGTAATTAAAACTAATTCGTAAAAAGAGGATTGGGAGGGTGTTTCCCCCTGTTGCATAGCCCTCAGTGGTTACCCGTTGCCCTTTTGATTGCGCATTATTCGCGTGTTTATACAGTTAGATCGCTTCCTAGATTGTTGCTATTGTGATACCGCTTTTTGTTGGCGGTTTTGAAGGGGGCTTTAATTAAAAATGCTTGTTTAGACTGAGAGGCTTGCTCTGTTTTTATTTTCACGACTGAGAGCTATTTTACTGCAACACCTAAGGTTTTTGAAGGCTTTTACAGCGCAAATCGATTGAGGCAATACAAAAACATTGAAAAAAAATTGTTTTGATCCTGGTTTTGGTTTCTATAAATTGAAACGATATAGCATTAGGCGAGAAGGCCTCAAGCGCATCTATTGTTTCCGAGGTATCGGAATAAGGAGACTTCGTTTTCTAGGTGTTTCATCTAGAGGAGCATTCTTAGACATAACTAACTACTTGCCTGCTAGTCAGGGTGGTAACGCTTAAAATTTCTTCTTCTTCTTCATCTAGGATAAGGTTTATGATGGTAGGAGTTGAGCACCTATTGTAGAGCATAGACAAAATTGTATTTTCTATGTTAAATTTCCCTATTTACTAATTGCCGTCGTATCTAAAACTAATGAACTAACTAACGTACTAAAATCATTTAAAGTAAATGTCCAACTTACTAAAATTATATCATTCTATTACTTTCTTGGTTTTCAAAGTTTCATGTCCTCGGATATATTCTCCCTTATACACTACAAGCTATACCCGCTACTTCATTCGCGTCAGTTAAAATCTCAATTACGTACTATGCTTGGATTTTTAAAAAATTCTATATTTTAGTCCGGTATATAAGCGGAATCACATAAATATTGCACCAGCGTATGAGCGGTTAAAGAGTAACAAAAAAACAGACAGACAGACTTTTATATTTATAATATCAATATACTTAGTTCACTACTACTACTAATTATTGTCAAAGTTAGTACCTAAATAAACTACATAGAATCAAGTAAAATATTCCAGTGCAAATCTTTCGTCAACTACAGTCGAATAAAAAAAACTTTATCATGAATTATTTACTGGCTGCAACAAACATACCTTTACATCTTGTTTAATAGTATATTTAAATTTACATGTTAATGTAATCTATTTAAAAAAATCAACGCTTACGAGACAGTTCGTTAAAAATTAACATCTGCATCGAACGAGTTGCATTTAAAATAAATCCAATTATTCACTCGAATCTCGAAGAATAAAATATAAATTGTACAAATATTAGACTTCGAAATATTCGTTAAGCTATTCGTTATTCGTAAACCCGATACTCTAATCATCACCGCAGGTTCATCGTTATTTCTCTATCGTATTTATAAATTACTCACGGCTCAAGTATCCGATTATATAACACGCAAAATTTCAATTACAACTTGTAATTAGTTTTTCGAGAGTTTTTCTTTTACTCGGGGTGGAGTGTGGGGGTGTGTGTGAGCGAGAGGGAATGTCGCACATCTCACTCGTGCATGCAGCTGCGACGCGCTTGAGTAATGTCCATGCCACTTATTTGATTATTTTTATGCAATCTGCGCAGGAAAATGAAGGATTTATTTACTGCATACCCACCCACTGTTAATTAATTTTGCAAAGTCCGAGCTGGTTATGAACGTGGTTTATTAGCTTTCTGAATATCATTTCCTTTAATAAGGTAAAAACCTTTTATAAGCGTTGCGTCAATGACATGATTGGTGATTTATCAATAATTTAATTAACCGGTTTGACGTACATGACTGTTCTGAGATTATATCACTATAATAATTAATTGACGTAAAGCATACTATAATATACAATAAGACATCTGTGCTTTCTTTACTTGTTTATAAGCATTATGGACCTCAATAGTAATATTCCTTTAAGAAGCAGACAGTACCTACTTTTAAATGAAAGTCGCGTTTTGAACGTTAACTCGATATAACTGTTAGATGCTCTTTTGGCTAAGTCTATTCGAGCGTATTCGTCTCGTTTACATATATTTATATTTGACTATATAAAAACGTTAAAACGATATAAAAACGCCTTTAAAACGTGAAATGTTTCTTTTTTCTATGATCTTTTTCTGTGTTTTGAATTTTTGTGATCTTTTTCTTCACATGTAAAATGCGAAGAAGACATTTATTTTAATTCCAATAATATTACCTATCCAGGATAAGATGACGATAAATGTTTTCGTTAACACTAAGAATAATACGCTAAGTTCGCTTATTTGCATATTACTTAAGTCGCGTAATAGATGTTGCAATATCAATAAATAATATTTTAAATTCTAAGTGGTCTGATCAACCCGTTGTGAACTGAACATACTTTGCATATACATACATATATGCAAAGTAAGTTCATTAGATAGCTTGCTTAACTACTAACTACATTTTGATAATAAGTATCAACATAAAATCATTAATAGATAAATTCGTTGAAAACTTTATTTATTATTATGTCTGGCACTATCAATGCTAAAAAAGTAAATGCGAACAATATAACAGATTATGAACAGTCTTTGTTAAAAGCTTGTTTCCAAAAGTCAGAACTAAGATAATACAAGTATCACGTTCTTTGTCACGGCGAACATTTACTATTTATGTTAGTCTATTGAGTGAGGATATTGTTCGGTGACCCTTCCTTGGATTGGCAGTCGAGGTTGTCCGCTAATGCACGGAAGTCGGGCCATGCGAATTAATGGCAAGAATAATGGCGATCCCATTATGGATTGCCGCCAACATACTTTAGCCATGAAAAGAACCGAAAGTTACATTTGCGATACTCTGAATACTGAGAGCTTGGACGCCTCCACCCAGCCGGGGGCGGCACAGAGAAAGCTATGGAGCTATATTTATACATGTGCGTTGAAATTTACAGTTTTTCATCGAACAATCAACATTACTATTTCTATATTTATATTTTCTTGGTGAACGTTAATTATGTTACGAACTGCTTGCAATGCAAATAATCAAATAATAGTTATTTACATAATTTTGACTCATTATAATTATTAAAGTTTATCTTTATAATTGTTGCGTTCTTAAGCAGATTAGAGGCGGTGTTTTCTTTTGAGTAATTAATTGTCATGCAGTAATTACCTGTTATTAGTCGTGCAATTTTATTTAAATAATAAAATTTAATGCTAAGGAAGTAATACTGTAATCGTTGTTGGTAATTTAAATAAATAAACATAATAAATGGATAAATGGACTACTTGAAAAATGAAATAAAAAGTAATAATCGTACAATGTAACATATTTAATAGTTCCACTAATGATTTTATATATGAAATATATAAAAAAGAAAATTTAACGCTACAAAATATATATTTATACTTTATGGTTTGAATAACTAATAATTTTGAGATAGTGGTTCTAAGACTTCTGCGCTCTGTTGGCTAGCTCTTAGATTTGATCTAGCTCTTCTGTCGTTAAACTAGCACGAAACTAAACCTTGTTGTTTTGCGCTCTTTACAACAATGACTAAGTGCACTAATATTTGTATATAACATTTTGTCTATGGTATTCGAATATATAAATATTCAATCCAATATCTCTGATCTATGAGCATTATGTACAAATGGTTTTGCTTAATAGTTTATATTTCATTGTCTGCAACAGTGTCACATAACAAGTCGTAACATATAACGTCATTGTAAAGTTTTATCATTGTATGAAACGACAACAAAGCATTACTTACTACTGGGCTGAAGTTGAAACAGTCTCAAATTACACTAAAACGATTTAGAGGGCACGATATTGAAACGCAACAACAATATTATTTAGTATAGGTTATTTCTAGAGACCCTTATGGCGGCCGAGTTTCCGAGATTATTTCAGTCTACTCAAGAACACGTTGATACAAATTTTGTGAATTCATAAATATATAAATTGTAAGATAATATTATAAATATTACTATAGTAAAAAGTCATTTAAAGCTAAGTCCGTGAACTTGGAAGTTTAAAAGTGTACACAGTAGAAGTGAAGTTACCTTATGTGTAGCGTGAAAATTCTGTGTTCCGTATTGTGTACGAAATATATTATTAAATGAAATTATTTGTGGAAATAATGTAAAATTCCCAACATTTCAAATTCTGCAATTAAGTTTTTTCATATTTTTTTTTGTAATAGGATTATTCTCAATATCATCAAATGGATCAGCAACGATGGATCTGAAAACAGCTGGAAGGATTAGAAATAATGTGGTATGGCCTATTTACTTTTGACCATTTTCTTACTTTCTACACTGTTGTTGCAAAGTATGAGGAGAGTTAGAAGGAGAAAAGCCTTCACATGTAAATGAAGAAAACACCAAGTTAGCAATATTTTAGTTAAAATAATTCTTTATTACACATTAGACACTCCATGGTTTTTGTCGTTCCTTTGTCACAATTTTCTATGTAAAAGTTTGAATGAAACTCTTTTAAAACTGCTTTTAAGAAAATTAAAGCATTAATAGCGACAAGTCTAACAGGGGGCTTACGTAGTGTATGTCTTAAGGTCGAGGTGGAAACGTGTGGAGGCGGTGGTGTCATAGCAGGGGTGTATTGTGAGTTCTTGTAACTGAGTGGAGTTTATTGGGATCGTCTTAAAATATAATATAAGTATTAATTATTGTTCTTACCGAAATCTGATTGACTAGCTCGTTGGCGTAGGGGGCAGTGACCCTGAGTGAGAATCTCTAGTACAGTAATTAATTTAATAGTGACTTGAGTTGTGTTGAATAATAATACGTTTTATAAATCCTTTTTATTTTTTAAAACAATACGAAAAAGGTTTTGTATTATAATATATTATATTAATGAATGAAATAAAATTTATTAAATGTTTTCATTCAGTATTTGATTAAGTTTTGTCCTTTCGACAAATCTACTGATCATACTGATAATCAAACATCTACTGCTGAGAAAATATATATTATGTTCCTTATAGACTCCGATACGGCTGGACCAATTTTAATGAAATTTTCAGACAATCTATAGATTATTGACCTAGCGGATAATCCAGTAGAGTTTTGGAGACGATTTGATTATTTTTTAAACTGTTAATGGCAGTTTTGTTTCGACTAGAAATCGAAATCTGACTGAGCTGTAACACCGTGACTGACTTAGTTGACTATATTATTAAAGAATATATTTTAAAACTCCGATCCCGATTGCGATAACAATTGCTCTTGGTGTTCCGACATCCATTCGTAGCGTCCCGCGCCGTCTCGAAGGTTAGCGCGCCACTAATTGGCAATTTGTTCGATCCTTAGATCTGACATAATGATGTGAGTTCGTTTATTTAAATGATTCATCGGAAAGTTATTTGCCGTTTCATCCAATATGATGTTAGGTGATAAATGTCATCGGGCTCGTTTTTTATAGAATATTCATTAAATGAAGTCGAAAATTTATGGAGTAAAATTTATTTTACTCGATACACGCTTTTATATTTCTTTTTTTTTCTGTTTTTGTGTGGATTTCAGTACTAAATTCAAATTCCTTTTCCTGTCTAGATCTACATATTAGTATCGATTAGCATTTACTGTGTGAACTTCACACTCACAAATTTACTATTTAATAAAATTACTTAGAATAAATAATTATTACAAATAGTATTACAAACTAATTTAAAAAAGTGTTTATATGTACCTTTTTTTAATTTATAGAATTAGGCGTTACTTTGCCATAATACAAAATACAAAATACAATAGTATTATACAATAGTATACAATCCATAATACAAAAGTAATAATAAAATTATTTTGCTATAATCCGCGATACAGTAAATGGAAAATATATATAGTGTTTAATGTATAGTGTACCTATGTACACTATACATTAAACACTATATATATATTCTACATATATATACATGCAGGATTAGTTACCGCACGTATCACAGCACCAACATACTACTCAAACAATACACACATTCACTAAGACAATCTCAACGATCGTTTTGCCCCGTTACCGAAGCATCATCAGGAGATAGGTTCCATGACAAAATCGGCAAGCATATGTAGAATGTTAGTAATATATTACATATACCTAAAAGCTTTGCACGAAATACTAAAACCATTACAGAATTTCCAAACTGAGATGTTACTATCATAAAATTTTCCAAAGTTAAGTCGAAACAATTACACATTCCCGCTTAATCTAATGCAAGCTAGCATCAAAGTCGATTACGGCGCTCATTAACCAAAAAACTAATTAATATAGCATTTTCAATATAATTCCAGTACAAGATTCCTTAAAGCGCAAAGAAAAATCAGAAATTTAATTAAAAAAGTTTAAGTGGGTTTTCACGGGCGAGCGTGCGCTTCGCAGATCTCAATAACTCAAGCAAATTCTCTTCTTTCTTTTGGGATCCTTTTTAATTACCTGCTTAGGACAATATACGACAACCTCTAAGGAACAGAAGCGTGACTGCTACTTTTACATTTTTCATTTCTGTTGAACTGTGACTAATGTCTACCCTCATCATTTGTAAATTTATCTGTAAAACTATAACTTATTTATGATCATGTTATTATATAGCTTGTTAGCCACATTCACAGTTTAGCTTCCCTATTAAGCTTTGGCATCCATGAATGTATTCCTAATATCTTTAACATGTATAGTAGTACCCGGCATTAAAAAATGCACATCGATGTTGAGAACGAAACAGCCGGCCAGTTCGGTTTCGTAGAGCGCTGTCACTGTCACTCAGTTAGTATGTGACGTTTCACACGGGTTCGTCAGTCTGTGCGATAGAGACAATGCTCGATGAAGCAGAATCTAGCCGATTTCTCTCTCTATGCCTCAATGTGCATTATTTATTGCTAGGAACTATAATAAAAGTTATGTAATGCCATGTAAACAACACTAAATTGCCTTCAGAGTCTATTATATCTAAAGATCGAAAGAGTTGACGGGGATAAAGGTATGCATAAAAAGCTTTTCTACAATGTATCAAATGTTTTTTGGAGATATATCCCTCATATGGCTTCCCGATTATGAAAAAAGCACCCACATAAATTATCGTTCTGTTTCAAAATTTTGGAGCACTCGAAACCAAGCCAAGCCAAAATTATTCAAAGCATCAACATCTTAACGTTTGATGATAATCCCTACTGTTAACTTTACCGATTAAAAAAAACAATGTGAGATAATATCGGGAATAAAACTTTAAAACATTAGAGCTGCAAATGCAGACAAAAGCTGGTATACAATAAAAAGAAAAATGTTAAGCACGTACTAAAATCAATTCTTGTGCTGATTAAAAATAACTACAAAGTAGTAAACTTGTCAATAAGATAAGAAGAGTGGCACCACTTCGTATGAAAACCCGTCATTTAGGACTTGCGCCGGCGCGGCGTCGTTCTATACAAAGAAATACGCACACATTTTTGTGAGCTCATTAAAATTACATTACTGCTCTTATTTAAACAGCAAACAACTAAACGACGCTCGTTAATGCTTCTCGTCGTCGAGAATTTTATGGACATTCCCTACGTCCGCGGTATACATAGTCTGAGAAACAATTGTAACTTTTCTTACAAAGCGAATACATTAAACAGATTATTAAAACCTTGAGAGAACTTTATTAAAACCCACAACATAGATATTATATTTTGTCTATCTAATCCTTAGCTAGCCTAATTAAATTAAATAGGCAAGATTTTTTTAGCTTATTTTTAGCTATATTGTACATTTTCTTATTTTAGTAAATTTGGGACTAACGATATTTTGCTCTTTGTGTAAAATATTTTTGATATGCTTTAATGCAAGTGCAATTAAAAAATCTGTAAAAAAAAGTAAAGTAGCGGCCTGTTACAATCCCACTGGGAATAGGCCTCCTCTCTCCATTTCTGGAGAGAAGGGTTCGAGCTAAGACCTACCACGCTGCTCCAATGCGGATTGGTAGGTTACACATATCTCCAGAATACTCTAGAGATATGAAGGTTTCCTCACGATGTTTTCCTTAACCGAAAAGCGTGTGATAAATTGCAATTATCAATTAGACACATTAGTTTTAATAGAAAAACATTGGTGCCTGCCCGGGTTTGAACTCCTGTTCCCCTTAAAAGAGTCGCTCGAAAGAAAAGGAAAGCTCGAGTCGAAAGGGTCTTACTGCTGGGCTATCACAGCTTCAAAAAATCTGTGCATTCTAAGAATTATTTATCTACATAAACATAGTTTAAATATTGCACAGGGTTATGCTAAATTAGTGCAATATTGATCATATTTGGATGGATGTCGATTTATGTAAAAACAAAAATTAAAGCTTGTTTAAGTAGTAGGTAACAGTTAGATCCAAATGAAAGACAATGTGTAAGTTAATCATAAGAAACTAACAGTCGTATCCGGAACTAGCAATAAAAACTCTGGCCGACCTAGTTATAAAGAATAAACAAATGTTTGAGTTTTCGAATGTATTTACAGGCGTCAAAGCGTCAGGTCAGACATCCCATTTTTTTTTGTATCGGAGTTTTATATTTGCCATTATCATTGTTTAAACTATAACTCTTATACTAATTCGTTTCTATGGCTCAATGTATTCAATTTATCAAGTATTATCAGATACTTACTTTTATTTTTTAAACAATAATTATTTTTTTTATATTGTGAACGATTTTTAATTCATTAATATTTTCTATTTTTTTTATTTTAAACGGTTACTTATATCGAGGACGTATCTTTAAGTTTCTCACGAAAATCATGCGGTGTGTTTTGTTTAACAAACTGATGTACTTTTAAGTGATTCAAAAAAACTATTGTTGAGTGAGATCTTTAGCCAATTAGCACAACGCAAACCCGAAAGCACTTTACAATAACCCTAATACACGTAGGTGAAAAATTTTAAGTACTTTCGAGAGAAGTTGATTTACTGTTTTTTTGTTTTTTCAAGAGTTATGATCAATAATTTATATACATGAGTGTTTAAATTATTTACAAAACTTATGAATTTTTTTTGGTAAATTCGACAGTAAAAAAAAATATATGTAATGCTAAATGTAGTGAACTATCCGTTATCATACCTCATACATGCAGGATTCGTAAAAACTCATGCACTACTAACCACCAATAATACAACAATAAGCACTGCACACATTCACTACCACAGTCTGAAGATATATTTAAGACATTGATTGTACTGAAATTTATACCGGAGTCATAAAGTATCATATCATTATTATATTATTCTGTTGAATTGTTGCGGTGTTGTCGTACTTACCAAATAATAAAAAACATTATACTGATATTAAGTTATCCTATGTAATGTTTAAACCGAATATGAGATTGACCCGACCGATTGACGTCCATTTTCAGACAAGAGTCTTTTTAAGCGATTTTCACATTACATGATGGGTCCGGCAGCTACTTGCGATTTTTTTACTCATTTTACTCATACTCGATACTTCTTAGTCATACTCAGTATCGAGATAGGAAAATATTACTTTGTTCTTTAAGAAAAAATAAAATGTGTGAAAACTAAAAAAAGGTTAAATTTTTAATAAAACACCATGTAAGTCATTAAATAAATATATTTATTTACACAATAACGGTAAAATGAAAAATAATTCTGTCGATGTTTGAGATTTTTATTTTTTTCTCTATGTTACAACGTGTTAAGACGAAACATTCTATCCTAGAAAATAATTCTAATTAACGACAGTTCGAATTTTTACATAAATACATCTTTTAATCGTTAAAAACTTTTTATTTTACAATATGTTTATTATAATATAAAATTTTTTAAGCATTCAGCTAAATCTTTGAATTGTGTCTCATATATAAAACAATGCCGCAATTAGAATGTGACAATAAATATATACAAATCAGTAGGTATATTGGTAGGCAATCAACATACACTGAAGCAATGGCAAAGAAACAATACAATTTATAAAATGTGTTATTATAATTATATTAATACAGAGGTATTACTTAATTATCAACCATTGCACCACTTTAGAGTACCAAAACCTAGTATCACTAAAATATCTGTGAAAAATAGTAAAAAGAAAACTCCGAATGGAAAGATATCTTTGGTACAAAATAACATTAACATATTTAACCAATTCATAAAGTGGAAAATAAAGATTTAAAAATTTCCACAAAGTTCATACCTTGTATGATAACAATATTTAGGTACACTAATGTACACACAATTTATAACAATGAGATCGATCCTATCAAATAATATTCTCAGCTAAAAGTAAGACCTGACTCGTTGTATGGAAGTTTACATATACTTGCTATATAAAGTGAAAATTAACTAAATTAGTGTGAATTGTGTATTAGAATTGAAGTTTCTTAAGTAAACACTGTCGGATTTCTAAATTGGCTAAGCGCGAGTTGTAAAGCGTGAGGCGAGGGTTACATCCTACCCACGCGACGCTATCTTACCATGTAGACTCAAATCGTATACATAATGGAAATATCGTGTTCTGACAACGTTATCGCGACTCATCCCGGACACTTTGTAAAGTGGCCTCATCCATGGCGTGTCTTCTAGCCTAATGTACTCCTGCGGCGCTTTTAAAGTATCCTCGAAACACTTAGTTGTAATACTGCACTTAGTCGGTTTTGCATAAACTCGTTTCATAGTCGCTTAACGTTTTAATAATCTCTAAAACTTCTTCACTTTTCATTAATGCACTGTTAAAAGTGTTTTTTACACTAAGAGATTGAGAAAAAAGCAGTAATACGGCGATACTTTTTCATGTCACGTAGCGAAGAAAAAGATGTACAATCTCGATGGAAACGCAATATTTATTTATTTAGTTATGAATAACAATTGGGTTTGTCTTGGCAATCGGATGCGCATCTGGCTTTGAACGTAGTACCGTTCCGCCACAGCTCAGTGAGGTTTCACCTGTATACAAAAATTTAGTATAAATATAAGAAAATATTCTTCGTGCAGAAATAAGTGTACTTGTTGACAATAGAACTACACTATGCATGGTATGCATAACTATTGCTGAATATTATAGAATAGATTCCATCTTCTCCTTCTTCAGCACGCTAATTCTTGGATCTACAGCAATTTACGATATTTCGTACCTTTATGATATGGAAGCATTTAGATCAATAGGCTCGCAACGATCTCTTTGAAGTCGTCTATCGAGATATTACAAGCTTTTGTAAAGTAGTTTAAGATCAGCGAAACGCACTAGTGAAACCTACTAGCGTTTTCACTGTCATTTCATTGTGCTTTCAGGTTACGGAATAGTGCAACCAAAGCTTAATTGTCTAAATTTATTTTCCATATTTTTAAACTTAAACTTCGTGTTGCAGCTAATTATAATAATTTGTGCTGCTTCTTCTAAGTAGCTTTTCTAGTTATACGTAAGAACGCATTTTAGGTCTGGTATGTCGTCGTTGTAATACAAATAAAAAAAATCTAATTTTTGAGACAATGCGTTCGTCCTAGACAGTAAACTCGATTGAAAGATGTAGACTAGAGCCGCGTTTATTTCAAGTAGTTTCACTTAGAGAACTTGCTGGCTACTGTCGAGTCTAGTTTAGTCTATTCATCGTTGCCCCGTCAAAAATTATACTAACCGAGGCAAGTAATCGGCGAGGCATCATCGGTCATCGCGCAGCATCACACACATCGGGATCAGGTGGGCTACCGTACCCGCTTGACGCGTCATCTGCGCCGGCGCATCCGCCATTGTCTTTCTCCACCAGCGGACCCACCGCTCCCGCTGCCACACAACCGCTTGATCCGCCCACGTATGCGCTGCTGGGCGACTAAGAAAACGTATTTTAAGATGAGCTCTTGTGGTGATTTTAAATTGATATATGAACTCACACACATACTCAAGTCTTATGAACGTTGCCATTAATTAAAATCAAGAAAGTCAGTATTTAGGTTTTAATGCTAGGATTCTCTTGTAAATGCTAAACTATAGCAAAAAACTAAAGTAAATGTTAATATAAAAGCCGTGCGGTGGACGTGAGCTTGAAGTGAAATAAAGAAACGAATATTGTGGTCATCACAATTAGAATAACAAAAAATCGACAGTAAAGAGTATAGAGTAGTTAGAATTCCTGTTATTAGCAAATATAACAAATATGAACGTTGCTATCAGTAAAAAGGTCGATATAGTAGATCTGAATTTTAGGATTCTCGTTTCATATAGTCAATGATTACCAGTATATAGCGCAATCACTAAAACGATATTATAGATCGTGTGACAAACGTTAGCACGTAAGCTAAAATCAATGCTATAAGCACTAATATCACGAGGAATAGAAAAAAGAAAGAATCCATCAGTAGCTCGATTTCAATGCTAACAATTCTCCTGTCAAGCGCCCAACAGTAGACCGTGAGCGCAATCAAAAAGTCGATTAGAAATGTCGTGCGGCTGAATGGGTTCCCTCTACTCGCGCGGCTCATAAAATGAAATAGATTCCCCCACATTCGCATTCCGACAAGCGTTCGTACGAGAAAGATTAATGATCACAAAAGAAACATAATAAAGTGGAGATAGAATCTTCCACTAACAGTGTCCTTGTGGGAGTTATTTACTCCTCCAGAGCCTACTTTTTCACGTGCCTTTTATTTAGGGATACGAGAATAACGTTCTTTACATAACATTATCTATATGCGAGATGTATCTTATTATAAGAACAAGGCAATTTAGTATTGCTTGTAAAAGGCAAACAGGCGTACATAATAAGCGAGTCCGTAATAAATCGATAAGTGTACGTATAATGGCGTAAACAGACGTTTGTTCCGTTCTTGAATGTAATAGCAGTGCAGTCATTTTCAAATTACGTCCACACTACCAATATCTTTATAAAGTTACGAAAATTACTGAAGAAGACTCTTATCATATCTCAAATCAATTTATGCTGTAGCAAAAGTTTTAATGTACTTTTTTATACGGCAGGGGTCTTTACAACAAACTGATGTTAAATGACAGTATAGTTTAAAATGGTAAGAACAAAAATACAATCATATGGTACAGAAGCTATAACAGAATTATTTTTCTATAATCCGCGTTTGTCAAAAGAATCTATGTAATGCTAAGCGTCAAATCTTGCTGGTGACGGCATTTTTCGACGTGTCGTGACCTGTCCTGCATGTATAAGGTATGTGAATGTCTGCTTCATACACTTAGCATTACATAGATAGATAGATGCTCTTGACAAACGCGAATTATAGCAAAACAATTCTGTTATTGCTTCTGTACAATGGAGTTCCGCAAAGTAACGCCTGCCTATATAAATCAATCATACGGTAGTTAAGTCACACATAAATAGTTTGTTTTTTATGATGTAATCATTACATACAGCAAAATTATATTTATAAGAGGACGTTAAAGTCATTTCACCTCAATCATGATCAACCAACAGAAAGTAACGGTGTCGGTCGTATCGAATCGCAAAAGCCTTCTGGTATATTCATAGTCGTCTTGGCTTATGTTTTAATAATGAAACTTTTTCTTTAGCTTTTACATTGACATTTTGTCATTAGAAAAGATTGTTTTGAATGAACTTCTTCTTCTTAATATTTTTGTCAAAAAAAATATATCGATCCGCGGCTAAAGAGTCAAATGTAAGTTTATATTGCATTCAATTTAATTTCCTCGTTTGTATTACTTGACGTCATTACAAACGCTCTAGTCATCTATACATGGCGGTCTGGCTGCGAGCCACGTTGTGAGAACCGGCAACATGATACCAACGATCAAAGATAAAATATTAACGTAATTAGAGACCACGACAACGGCAGTTCCTCATTAGTGAACAAAATATGCTCCAGAAACTATATTCATAACCATTGCATAAGAATAGATAAAAGCACAATTATGTATTTTATCACTTGTATAATACTTTTAATTAAAACTGTATTATTTATCACAGCTTCTTTTACAACTTAATAATGTATCCTTATATTGTTAAAAAGTTATACCTTATATCAATTTATAAAAGTCAATGTAGTTTTCTTGGAATTACAAAAGGTTTTGCAAAAGTCATGTGCCATTAAAATTGTATCTAAAGTTCAAGACATATATATATTATTTACCTTACTACCAAGTACTTCGAATGCAGTGATTATATAGCTAATTTTGTATTATCTTATATATAAAAATGAATGTTTGTCTGTATGTCCCTCATTGACATCGAAACGACTAGGTTTTAATGAAATTTTCAGATAATCTTAAGATTGACCCAGCGGATGTTCCTATAAAGTTTGGAGGCGATTGGAGTCAGATTTAAAACAAGACTAAGCCACAGTAACTTGAAGCCCGACAGCTATTCTTAAATATTTTGTACTTTACAAATCTAAATTTCTATAAAAAAATGTTGTATATTACAGACTTTATCAATTTATGACAACCATTATATATGATCTCAAACAGGAAAAGTTTTAGAGGTACCTATATTATGTCAGTCGTGAGAAACATGCATACAGAAATATTATTCTTCACCTTAATGGGTGTATTAAGCTGTACTGTGTAGTTGTGATTGCGAAATGAAAAATGCTTAAACAAAGTAAATAAGTATTTATTTAACTAAAGCTATTGAGATTCTTGTGACGGTACATAAAGTTTTTGAAGCCGATAGACGGTATATTATCCTTTTGCAAGCTGCAGTTGTACATTGGCAACGGTTATTACCGCCAGAGCTCACACGAAAAAATCGATTATTGTACCGTTAACCGTTAATAATGCTTGTCTAAAGATGAAATTACTATAATTTACTATCGCCCGTGTTGGGAATATAAGGATTTATCATAAGTGGATATGCCTTTGGCAAGGTAAGCTCTTTTAATGCGATGAAGCTAAGTGCATCGCAGCCAGTTACAAAGCGACATTTTGACAACCAAATTATTTTGCCATCCGGTGCAACATTTTAAAAGACTATGAATTTATTTTAACAACTATATCTACCGTACCCAATATGCGTCATTATACATCTTACCTACCCATTATAACAATACTAGCTTTTAAACGCAACTTCGTTCACATGGACTGCAGTCTTATTATTTGAGTAAACCGTAATACTTATATTAATTATGGTTAAAGTGGGTTAACCTTGAAACCTAGACATATGCTGTCGCGGACTTTTATTTAGAACTTTTAGAGGAGACAATTTTGTAATACATGATTTTTGAATAACTTTCACCGTTTACTTAGCGCACGTAAGGAAAGCTTTAAATTTTGTCGTTTTCGCAATATTTTTATTGCTGCTCCTCCCCTATTCATCTTATCATAATGTAATACAGTCTATAGCCTTCCTCGATAAATGGACCATCTTACACTTAAAGAATTTTTTAATTCGGTCCAGTAGTTCCTGAGATTAGCGCGTTCAAACAATCAAACAAAAACTCTTCAGCTTACATATTAGTATAGATATAGATATCCTCTAATATGGTTTTATTATATGTAATTGAGAATGATAAGTATTTACTGTACGTATTTAATCTATAGGTTTAATTACAAATACTAAATTAACTGTTAAGAAATATTTGAACCACTCAAAAAAGATGATACGATGACGAGCTAATTTGTCGTACAATTAATGTTTGAATTTATTAATTTAATGACACATTAAGCTACGCATATTTTATATGTTCGCGTATGACGTAAACTCTGATGTGATGATCTTTTATTTCTATTGGAATTGATAAATGAGTATGAATTATTTATTAATATATACCTGTAGTCCACTAACTTGTCGTCTGATGTGCGCTAAGCCGGTGGGATTGGCCGCCATACTGGCAAAAACCAGTCTCTCCTCATAATCGTACTCGCAAAGTATCTTGTTGTCGCACAGATAGAATCTGTCGCCCACACAGAACCTGCACAAATTTATACATTGTATGATTGCGGCTGTTGATCGTTTTACGAATATTATTTTTATGTACCATACTTTCGAACCTTTAAAGGCTGAACAACAATTCCTTAAACTGAATTTTGAAATATTATTCTATCGCTGAACAAAGACCTGAGACCTTCTTCTAGACAAGGATTTCGGCCTAGACACACCACGCTGCTAGGTAAGTTATGCAAATGAGGGTTCTAAAGTTCTCAGTATTCGAATTTGCAAGTTTTTATAGATAGTGTGTTATATATTACTTGCCAGTGCGGGTTTCAATCAGTGAATCCTTAAAAAACATATACAAGCAGTACATTCTCGTATGTATAACATATGATAAATGATTTTTATTTCAGGTCAGGATGTGCTTAGTGTTCTACTGCATATATGTATTGTATGATACCATATGATAAGAGTGAGTCCCAGGTAACGTAGCTTAATTCAACTTCAACTTCCGCAAACTTGATGAACTTAATTACACAGCAATATTATACATTCTACATCATATTAATATTATACTGTTCTTTTTAGGTAGTTAATTTCGTACAGGCATTACAGAGGTAAAAATGTTGAAATCACCATGAAATTGAATTTTGTATCCTGGCAATCATTTTAATTAAACCTCTTAAACGGAAAAGGGGTTTACCTATGATTGCATTGTTGACAAGCGAAGCATTCCAAGTGGTAAACGAAACTCTTTGCTCGCATGACCATTTCGAAGGCGGGAATGACTTTGTTGCACGCTACACAGTTGCCCGTTGCGCCGAATAACCTGTTAAAAATTCAATACTTAGTATTAAAATTTCCACTGAGTGTGGTACTTGATACATGAAAATAATTGATAAAGGAAATATAAATTTAATCTAATCTTAAAGCTATAACTATTCACTCAATAGGCTTTTAAATCGGATATTCATATCCGACTTAGAAAATATGTCTCTTAGATCTATTGTTACTCCATTTTTCAGTAGCTTTATTTGATTTTAAATGAGTGAAAAATAATAAAAGCAAAAATAAAATTAAGAAACGATGGAAATGCAAGAGGAAACTAAAATTAAGTCAGACTTGAATATTCTTTATTCTACACACAGAACAAAAATTACAGGCATTAATAAGCTGGAACAAATATACACCACAGCTAAAGTTAAGTTACACAACTCCACTCAGATTACTCAAGATGTATTCGTAAATCTAACAAAATATAGATGATGTGCGTATAATCTATATTATATATACTTATGATAAAACAAAGTCCCCAGAAGCTGTCTGTCTGTATGTGATCGATTTCTTTAAAATCTACTGAACCGATTATTGTACGATTTTAACTAAAAGATAGTACAAATTTTCCGGAAGGTTGAGGTTAAATGAACATTACGGTTTTACGAGATTTAGTCGCGTGCGCCTTCTAAACCAACAGTGATATACTAAAGTAATGTACTAGGGACATGTAAACCTACAAAAATACATATACAAATAAGTCTGCGACAGCATGTCTCTATCTCTTATGGTTAACTCACAATAACAACTTTTATGTTCAACATTTCAATTGAGTGATTCTCCGCATGTGCAGCTTATAGTGAATTACAAAAACCTTAAACTAAAACTGTTTTACATAATTTTATAGTGCTGTGACTAAAGGCAACTATCATTTCCAAAAATTTATTATGAATCCTAAATTCTCTGTTATTGGAAGTTAATTTCAACGCCACAGCCTACTGATAAATCTCCTTATATGAGTTACAAACGACATCAGAAATTCAAAACGACTCTCGGTAACATAGAATTTGTAATCTATTGAATAGCGCGTGGTGTTAGGTTACGATTGATTATACGCATAAAAAATTATGGTCAGATTATGAATCACTGTTTTAAGTTTTTATCTCAGACAAATCAATACTATTAATAATATGAACAATGAAATATTTTTTTGTCGTTTTTGTTGTAGCTTTTACAAAAGTGAATTATTCTATTTTTAGAGTTGATCATTTATAGTTTATTACTACGATTGTCGCACCATTATCGTATACATTTAAATTAATATTAAGCTTTAACACGTCTATCTATGGTTTTGACTTTATCGCTTGTCTATGCCTTAGTTTTTGTAAGTATTAATTTAGTAAGTAAACACACAATGTATTTAGATATAAATAATAATTTAGATAAAAAAAACTGAGCCTCCATGAAGGAGTATAAGAAACTATTATTGCTTAACTTATTTGTCAAACGCTCCGATAATGACATAGCTGATTTAATTTTTTGACTAATAATTGCAACATATTACCGAAAAATGTAAAAAATAATCTTAAGATAAACATTCATAACACATGTAAGTAAATCACTACATAGTATAAAACAAAGTCGCTTTCTGTGTCTGTCCCTATGTTCCTATTTCCCTATGTATGCTTCAATCTTTAAAACTACGCAACAGATTTTGATGCGGTTTTTTTTAATAGTTATAGTGATTCAAGAGGAAGGTTTATATGTACAATAACAGTCAATATGGAGTAGAGAAATACTGTAATTTTTGAGGTTTCTAACGTGATGTCGTAAATAATTACATTTTTTTCCGCTTACATTGCAAACGCAGGCTGAACACTACAAGATTTATCAAAATAATGCATTAAAAATTTGTACACCTTAAAAGGTCTACAGAAAACTCCGCGAGGGTAAATGTCTATTTCTTATGGATAACCCACAATAGCATTTTTTTGTCATTTACTTTTTACGAAAAATAACGCCCTCTTTTCGAAGCAATTTTAAGCAATACAGCATCAATCCTTATCCAATTAAGTACCTTAAATACATTGTTGATTTAATATAGATCAATATGGCCGTTTACAGCATGTAATTTGAATTAAGATTTTCGAAGATATTACAGATTTTATATGCGGCGCGTGCCTATAAATAGCGCATCGGAGGCCGCGCTTCGCCCTACAGCACTTATAATTTAGCAGCGATTGGATTAATTGTAAAAATAAAATACATAGAGAAAAATGTAAAAAGGAACTAGGTAAAATGTATTATATGAATTAAGATATTCCAAAGATAGCAGGAAATCTTCATGGTATAGGGAAAGGGGAATTGTTTTACTCCAAATTTAACGCGTGCGGGCCGCGGGCAGTAATGAATAAATCAAAACTACTGGATCTGTTTTAATCATTTTTTTCACTGAGTGACAGCCTATACTTGCCTCAAGGATCAATCCTTGGTCCCTTTCTGTTTTTAGTTTATATAAATGACTTACCATATTTCATTCATAATATTTGCGATATTGTACTGTTTGCGGATGATACATCTTTAATTTTTAAAGTAAATAGAAATGACCATAATATTGACGAAGTAAACAGTGGTTTATCGCAAGTAGCCCATTGGTTCAGGGTAAATAATTTGGTACTAAACTCAAAGAAAACAAATTGTATTGAATTTGCATTACCTAATGCTGCAAAAACAGCAAATAGGCTCTCCATAAATAATGTACCACTGAAAACAGAAAATACAACTGTATTCTTGGGAGTGACCTTGGATTCAACACTCCAATGGAGCACACACATAAAAACTCTTGCAGGGAAACTTAGTTCAGCAGCCTACGCTGTTCGAAAGATAAGACAATTTACAGATGTCGAAACAGCGACACTTGTTTATTTTGCTTACTTCCATAGCATTATGTCTTATGGAATATTGTTGTGGGGTAAATGCGCGGATAGTGAAAAAATTTTCGTATTACAAAAAAGAGCCATACGTGGCATCTACAATTTAAGTCCGCGTGATTCCCTGCGAGAGAAGTTTAAGGAAACAGGTATTCTAACATTTGCTTCACAGTATATTTTAAATAACGTAATTTTTGTACATAAAAATATAAAGAATTATAAAACGATAGGTGATGTATATAATAGACAAAGTAGGAACCGACATAAGCTTGCGACTCCTGCTTTGCGCCTAGCAAAAGTACGTAAATCGTTTGTGAGTTTGGGTATAAGATTCTATAATAAAATTCCGAAATCAATTTTGGTCATGCCATTACAGCAGTTTAAAAACACTGTTAAAAAGAGGTTGATACAGAAAGCCTACTATACTGTTGAAGATTACTTAGATGATAAGGATGTGTGGATATAGGTGCACTTCTACCCTGTACAAGACAGTAATAAATAAATGTAACTAGTTCTAAGATTTATATTTTAAAAAGAGCAACCGCCGAGTTTCTTGCTGGCTCTTCTCGGCAGGAACAGCTTTCCGAACCAGCAGTAAAGTTAACGATTCAAAAGCACTTGTTTACAAGTTTACTTGAATAAAGAATATTTTGATTTGATTTGATTTACTTATATATTTTATACCCGTGCGAAGCAGGGGCGGGCCGCTAGTTATTAATAATTTATTAATACGCGATTATTTATTTACTAGTTACGTATTTTTCAACGTTAATTTAGATGTACAACGTAATAGATATCTGATATAGATTGAAAAATATTTTTTCCTAACATGTACCTAAAGGTACCTAACTTATATTTTGCGGAATTATGATATGTTATATATTTTATCAACATACCTAAGATAATCTCTTTTACAGAGCATCAGGTCTGCTTTGTAGTACAACTTGGAGCCGACCTCGCCAAGTCGACAATCGCAGCATCCACATTTGAGACAGTCTTCGTGCCAAAAGCGTTCCATCGCCTTGAGCAGAAACCGCTCCGTTATGACTTTTCCGCACTGCGCGCACAACCGCGCGCCACCTGGATTTGCAACGCCACCGCCAAGTGCATATTTGTTATCTTCTTGTTGACCTTTAAACAAAATATTATTCCGTTAATAAATACACTCCATACACTGTATTTTTTAACTTTTTCAATTTATTTTCATTCGATTTATAGAAGCAGGCGTTACTTTGCGGAATTCCATATTACAAGCAATATAACAGAACTAACTACTTTGCTATAACCCGTGCGGATTATAGCAAAGTAGTTAGTTCTGTTATATTGCTTATTTTCATTCAATAAATAAAAATCAAATAGCAACAGGCGTCATAATTTTACTTTTATTATTAATCATCCATTCACCACTGCGGAAAAAAATGCAATAATTCTTTTTCTATATCTCAATTACTATTACAAATTTCAGACTAGTGGTACCAGCGACTTTTTTCGCGCTAACTTAAGCGTTGAAGTACCCTCAATTATTATATAAAAGATTTCTTCCATTTTTCCAAAATAAAAATTGGAATAAATTTCATTAATATTGATCCAAGAGATTACCCTCAGAAGTGTTCCAGACAGACAGACAGACTTTCGTATGTTAATATTAGTATGGATTTATAAATGACGTACTATTTATATATTTAAGACAGATATATCGAAAGAAATTGATATATATATTTCGGGGGAAAATAATAAGGAATCCTAAAAATATCTGCCCTACTCGTAATACAGTTTCATTAATTAATGCGCTTATACAAGAATTAATTCCATGCCAACGTGGGCGGCGCTCCCCGCGGCTTGCTAATTGCGCCTTGCAGCGCCCGGGGCCGTACGTCATCTTTATTATTTTATTATTAACGAGCCCCCATTAATATAGTCCAATTAACTTTATTGTCACGACGTCGGCTCCGATGAGCGGGACGCGAGATGTATCGGTACGATGCGATGCGCAAGTGATCGATCGCAATGAGTTATGTCCACCTAGTTACCCCTTCAATTGGATCCTTGATTGGTTTGACGTACACCATTATTATGTGAGCCGCGTACCATCACAATGAAACTGATTGCCTTCTAACGACCTATTTACTTTTCATGTTGTGTTTCTACAGCACGTTCTGTTAATGAAGAGACGAAAGCAAATTTTGTATAAAATACGTATGATAAAACAAAACATAAATTTGAAATTTTAAAATATTTACTACCCAAGGAACATTTACAATTTTACCGGTACAATGCACTTTTGCAGTATCATCGCTACTATGATACAGCAAAATTTAAAACTAAAAATTGAAATGGAAGTAGTAGTAAATCAATAAAAAACACACATTTACTAGAATGAAGAGATTTATTTCGATTCATCAACTTTTATTTACACATTTTTGAATTTAAACTATCGTGAGTGGTATTCATTATTAATGTTGAGAGACCGGCTATACTCACGTCTTATTTTATCGGATGAACCCGACTAGTTTCAAGCCCATACGGGGCTCGTATTCATGAGCTCTTTACGCGGTGTTATCGCGGCGGGAACTCTATTTACACATTATAGAGTCTACTTGTGTTATCTTCGAAAATGTCGCGAATTGAATTTTCTAAACATAATTTATACAAGTCTAACATTCAATTAATTTATTGAAATCAATTATATTTTATTAACTCAACTCGTTTTCCGTAAAAAAGCGAGAATCACGCTACAGTTCATGATACATTCGATATTACTATATTGTGGGACAATTAAAAAGCAGTACTTTTTTATATGATAAATGCGTGCGCGCATCGTGATGACGTCACTCTCATGACTGCACGTCACGGTCACGTCTGGCGGAATTAATTGGAGCAATTACATGGGAGAAAACAATCGAGCCAGCTTGTTGATGAATACCATAATGAATCGCGTATTACGGACCATTATCTGTTAGTGTGTAACGAAACAGAATCTATTATGTGCTCACGTTCCTCGGCTAACTAAATTATTGCGCTGTTGTTTCCAGCTAATTAACCATTAACAAGGTATTGCAATTAAAGTAATACGGTTTTAGCGTTGCGACTAGCTATTTTGTATAAACAATATTAACATAATCCTTAATTGAGCTATAAAGTAAAAATTCGTGTTTGATTAAAGAACAAATATATTTTTAAACGAACTATTTTGATATCAATAAAAATTATTGTTGTTTATAGTTCTACTTTAGAAATATTAAAGTATATGATGCTTTCTGTTCAATGTACATTTATACCTTTAAAGATATTTAAAAAATATATATAAAAGATTTAAGCGCTGCTACATCACCGAGTCGATAGATACAGAAGAAAACAAAGTGGCGTAGACATTCTAAACGCCTCTGAGAGCGTCGTCCAAAGGATAAATGAAACCCAATGAAGCATAGATTTACATATACATAACAGAGGAACTGTTTTAAATATTTGTAACTAGTTATAACGCCTTTATAAGGATAGCAGGAAGTATAATTATATAGGGGTATATATTACAAATTGTTATATTTCTTCTGCGTAACAAATAACTAAATATACCTCTTTTCGTGAATAATCTTTATTAATTCCTTATTGTAAATAGTGTAACAGTAAACAATTTTAAAATTGTTTTGGTCTCACACAAACACTAATACTAAGTGCGTCTATTAAATAAAGATTAGAATGATCAGATCAAATTTCTTTGAATATAAAAATAGTTTTTATGTCTTTTTTTATTATTTAAATCTTTATTATAAAGATTTTTAAATCTCTATACAATAATTTGATTTATAAATTTTCACAAAATTACATTTGGATAACCCATTGTAACCGTTAATAAGCGTACTTTTCGACTAATGAATATTTTTAATGTTAATTATTCAGGAATGATAGGGAACATGTTAGGGAATTTTACGTCGATTTAATATTCCAAACAGAAAGTTGAAGATGGTTTTCATCGTTATAAAAACTGATCAGCTTATTCAAACGAGTATGAGATTCCGTATTTTTCCAAGGAATGCCTCGTGGAGCGAGATCGACTGTTCGTTATGCATTTATGCCCATTTCAGGCTGAACATCATGTTAATTTGTAATTACCGACATATTCTAGCTAGCGATTATAGAAATAATGGCCGTTTACCCTTATTTAGATGGTATGTATACTATAATGTATATTGTCAGTACAAAATTGTCTTTAAATATGTTTATAGTCCGACATGTCTTTTGACTGCTTTTTTTACATGATTGTTCCGTAAAGAAACATAAAAAATGAAACATTAATAAATGTCAAGGAATTCAGTTAAATGCCATAAAGTTTATGAGCAAGTCAGCAGCAAGCTATCTGGGTGTGGTTCGTAATGCCTTAATATTATATAACTTATAAGTAAATCAATGTAGTAGTCGCACGAATCTTGGTAAATTTACATAGGCATCCGTTAATGGAATATGATTTATGTTTATAAAACTTCATTTTTATCAACAGGGTAAGATTACGTATGGCCTTTACTCACTGAATTTATTTTTATTTGTCTTAATTTACTTGTTAAAGGATAGTTTAAGTATCCATGTCAATTAAACATTAGAGCAAGGTGGGATTTTAATCTATTGTTGCATTTATCAACCAGATATACATTTAACCAGTTTTCTGTGTTATTTATAAATAAACTTGGTGCTTAATTTATATTTCAATCAAAATCTCGATTTTAGGTAAAGAAAACCTATCTCATGAGAATTTTCGGATTTTTTGTAATTCCGCCTATACATACTGATTCATTTTTATAAGTTTATAGAAAACGTTATGATTTTAGTTTTGAAGTAAGTAAAAAATATCACAATTATGATTTGTATGACATGATCAGGTGCTCCGCTCAAAATATGACCAATAAAATTTAGACTCAATTGAATATAGTACTAACAAGCTGTATTCCCAACTTTTTACATGTTTACAATGTGTTTTTATCCTGATCTCGAAGATTTTTTTTATTTCATATATTAGCCTACTATGAGGTTCAAGCTTCAATTGTATAAAATTTTCTCAATATTCCTCCTGCAGATTAAGCGTGAATGCATAACATACAGACAGAAGGACAGACAGACATTATATATAGATTAAGATTTGTAATATTATTACTGATTTAATTGGTAAATCGGCTTTCGTGATTATACAATCAACGTAATAAATACGCAAAACTTCGAAGTGTGTGTACTAGTGCGTGTCTCCGTACCGTACAACATTCCTTGTATTCAATTAAATGCCAGGTTATTGTAATGAACCCGCATCACGACTGCATCATTCCATGCAATTTACAATCGTTCACTGCGTTTTGCAATTAACGTGGCCTTCCCGTGCGACGTAACGTGATGAATAGTCAATGTGTTACGAGTACGTAGCGATGAGAACATCTAGTGTAATTTGAATTTTAGGTATGCAGTATATTTGTCTAGATTTGTTTCAATCCTGCAAAGCAAAGCACTTAATGAGAAAACTATTCTTTTCAAGCAAAGCACTTAACGAGTAAATTATAGTTCTCAAACAAAGCACTTAACAAGAAAACTATAGTTCTCAAGCAAAACATTAACGAGAAAACTATAGTTCTCAAGCAAAACACTTACCGAAAAAACTATAGTTCTCAGAGAAAGCACTAAACGAGAAAATTATAGTTCTCAAGCAAAGCACTAACGAGAAAATTATAGTTCTCAACCACAGCACTAACGAGAAAACTATAGTTCTCAAGCAAAACACTTAACGAAAAAACTATAGTTTTCCCGTTAAGTGCTTTGCAAATGAATTTTTAAATAATTTTAGAATTTCGGTAGATTAAAGAAAAGACTAATCTTTTCTATGTAGAGTACGTTTATAATATTATATACCATCCATTCTTCTTTTATTTGTAGGTGAATAATGAAGAAAAGTAATCATTATGCTTTACGAAAGGCTTGCTAATTGTAAAACTGACCATATTAAACTTATTTAATATTCTCGTTCATTGATCAGTGGCATTTAAGGTAGTCGAAATGAATACCTCAGTTATTGGAATTATAGAGCCGCAGTGTGGATCATGAGCACGAAATTCGCCTCCTGCAACTCTACAAACAAGCAAAGCAGGGAACGTGTGCTTGTCATGCTATAAAATGGATTTACAGGCACAATTAGTGCGGTTGCAGCTATTCCGAATGCTTTATGGTTTATTTAGTTTCACTTGTCGGTCAGTCATTAAACAATGGGGCTGATTGCGTTGTTGCGATATCCATTATGCGGGCGTAATTAGATTTAACCAAATGCGGGTTTTGCCTTATAATGAATGTAACGAAATTAGCTAAGTGGGAGTCGTTTCCAAAACACAAGAGATTCCGCTACATCTTTATATTATATAACTATATACCTTATCTTAGATTTATTATTAACTATAGGTAAGCTGTTAGCATTAAAGTTTTTGACAACGTCACCAATCAAAAGATGATAAGCATAACCAGGGGTGATAAATTTAGTATACTGCGCCCAGAAGCTCTACTAGGATTGTACACTTCGCCCTAAAGGTGCCTTCAGTGAGGCCAAACAACAAATACGTGTATCGGAGGGCTATTTGTTTAACTGTGACTAGTCATCACGCCGTAAAGAGTTTGGAGAAAAACTATGACCTATGGCTGCTAAAAACTATGGCTGTCTTGCGAACACTTAGACCTCGTCCTCGACGACGAAAATTCTGTTACTGTTTTAATCTGCATTTGGGTATCCGATTGCAGTTTGATATGCCTTTGTGACATGTAACTCTTTTAGGGCTTCTTTACTTTAGATGAGATGAAGCCAAAATTATCAAATTCCTGATAACGCGTTATTTGCGGAACGAAATGAGCGAGTAAGTCTCGAATTTGTACAGAGCGTATTTGTAGTGTTGTAATAGGTATTATTTAAAAATTGTACAATAAAGTAGAGGATCATAATACGTAGTTCAATCAGCAAGGAGTTTCGCAAAGTAAGAATGAATAATGAGTAAATGATAATGATGGTGGATTTTTTTATTACGCTTTGAATTTCATTATTTCACTTTCTAAAAACAATCATCTAATCGTAAAACATGGACGTTAATCAAGAAGTAGTTTTAATTGCGCATATCATTACAATTAACGCACTGCAATTTACTTCTTTAATGCGCAGGCTGTGTTTTTAATACGCTGCAATTAAAATTGTATATTTGTGAGTTTGGTCTAATATAACTAGATTTTCATATGATAAAACTAGGTTTATTGACGCAGGGACTTCGCCTACGTTGAAATCAAAACTATATCAGTCACGTGAGCCATATTTATTATTCAAAATTAATATATTATCAATTACAACAATTGAAGAAATGAAGACTAAAAAAAAAAGTATTAGCGATATTGTGAGTGTGATTGTGAACATGTAGTCACAATAGCAACTAGAGACCTAATGACTTTATTTTTAAGAAAGACGTCTAATTTTATTATAAATTATTACTGTACCTACCTGTCCATTACCTACGATAGCGCAGAATAAAAAAGCATGGTCCTATATTATAGGGATACTAAATGTGAACTTATTATATTATCTACTATATTTAAAAATAATCTAGATTGCAAATAGAATCAAAAACTCTAACATAATAAAATCATTTATTAAATTATACTTAGGGATCGAGGCGCATGGTAAAAACGATTTGTAAACAGCTTTATTAAAATTCCTACAAAGCAATAGGTCAAAACATTGTAAGCCTCCTATCTATTTTTCGCCCATCTAAACCCATCGTTAAAATTTCCTTTATTAAAAAAGTACGAGACTTTGTCATCAGAGAAGTTAGTTTTTTTAATTAAAATTATGAAATTGATATTGCCTTTACGCTGGAGCTCGCTTCCCGACTCAACCTTGTGAAAGTTTAAATTAATTTTTGAATTAAGCCTAATGGCAGTGGTAAGCGATTTCTAAAGAAAGAGTTTTCTGTTTGAGCAATTAAAATTCCAATTATTTTATGGCAGAAAACCGTATCTTAATTGCTTTCCATTGCTGGTATCAAAAGATAATTTATTTTTCCAAGGAAACACGGCTATTTATTTATGATGTAATTATTAACCACCGCAACCGAGACTAATTAATTTGTTCCTTATTTGTATATGCTTGTTATTGTTATATGAGTGTTGCAATACGTTGTTTTTAACATTAACATTATTCTTTCCATATATGGAGTTTATTATAACTGTAGCAATTTATAAACAAATAAAGTCGCTTTGTACATGTCATTTATAATATTTTCAATCTTGTGGAGTACTTATAAATGTACACAGTAGACAACCATTTTAATCGGAACGTTCTTTTTAGTATTCCATTCCCGCATCGCCCGTCCAATACCAATTTTCCTATTATAAATGTTATCTGCCGTTCTTACGTAGTCAATATTTTTCGTGAATGTCTTACATGTTAATATATTAATTTAAAATTCAATTTTCCAGTAAAATCACACACGGTTGCTATTGAGAATTGAGCTTTACCTACATATATTGTAATATAATCATAAATGGATAGGCAATACAAAAAATTGGTCGCAAAATTACAAAAAGTTTTTATTGATACAGAATAAATGGAAAGAGATATAGATATTGTCTGAAGATTGAGACAAGACAATCAAACGTTTACTAAGTCAACACAATCAACGTCATAAATTATTTTCTCCGAGAACGGCTACGAGGGCAAGTTAAGCTTGACATAAGTGGGCAATAAACTTCAGCCAATTTGGAGATTCGCATCTGGAGGCTCTTATTAAAGCCCGAAAGTTAGTCCTTTTCATCCATCACTCGTAATACGTATGTGAGTTATTGTATGAAAAATTGAAGAATAAATTGAGTCGCTGCAGCAGCGGCGAGACATAAATCCCAACTGAGCCCTCAATATTGTTTTAAAGGGGAAGTGGCCATAAATTTTATCAGGGCCTCGCTGCGGGCGTCGCGCTGCCTCCGTTACCCGCTTCGCCGCACCTCGCCGCCTCGCCGCACCGCCACAGCGCACTGTGCACGAAACTAGCCAACTGTCTCCGCAATTTTCCGCACTTGCTTTTGCATTCGCCGCTTGTGTTAACTTGTAGTGTTAATATCACAGAAATTAAAGTATTACTCCCAATTAAATCTATTAAATTTAAATCTAAATCATAAAATAAAAAACGCTATAATACTACAAAAGCTTATAATTTGTATACATAGGTAGCAGACGGCGAAAATTTGGAAAGGTATATCAAGTGCATTTCCGTCGCAAACATAATACATTCCATAAATGTAAATTATAGCAGCAATTCAAATTTCCAATACAAATCCAAAATTCTGCGGCATAGCCAATTATATTTCGTTAACTTTGCAATGTCGGTATAAAAACGTACAAAAGTGCAATTTTTATAAAAATTATCGCAGTTAATATTTCATGGATGCGATTATACTAATGCGTGCGTATCTCGCTAGGACCGAAAAGTCAATATTCTTAAATCATAATACCACGTAAAAATATTCGATGTTCCATCTCGTCGATTTGCTTAATAGCTGTAATAACGCAAAACACGATTTTGATTATGATAAGGGTTCCATAAAGTACGCAGTCGAAGTGGGGTTGCGGTTAAAAGAGAGTTATTGGAATATGAAGATGGCGTAAAACAGATTCCTTTTTAAAATAGGAAAAATGAGAAATGTAATTACATTACATTAAGTTGTCATGACCGAAGCTAATGGGGTGGGTTGCAACGGTTTGAATGAATTGATTTGTCCGTGTATATCTAAAAATTCGCTTTGCACTCTGCCGATGAACCGAAGAGTGTTTGACAACCGATACCAACTGATTCAAATATCATACCAGTAACCGATAGCAAGCAGTTACTGTTTAGACAGAGTTTACTATAAAAACTTGTGTGCTTATGAATTACTTTTTAATCTGTGGTGAAAGATAATATTATGATGAAACCTGTGCACATAGTTTCTGAAATATCAGTGTCAACACACATAGAAAAAATCTGCGTGACGCTTTAAATTTTCGACATGGCAAGAGAGGACCTTCGTTCAAAAGTGGGACAGTGAGCCTACCATTAGCATGAAATTATGTGCGTCTTTAGGTGTATTGTGACTTCCTTGGAGTATGGATTCATAAGCTTGTAAATGATTTATAATAGGAATAAAGATTTAAAGGATTTCAAAGATTTACGTCAAGAAGACCTCTTTGTAAAATACTCATCGCCATATGAACATCTAAACAACATAATTATTGCATAATTATTATAACTAAATAGGTGACTTTTATCTTCTTCTACTATTAACTTGTTATTTGAACCTCTATATATAAATTTTATATATATATGTCCTCTTTTTTGATATGCTAAATGACATTTTACTCAATAAAATACATAGTACATTAAATTAAGATATTATATAGAAAAAAAAGAAACAAATTCGACGTTACTTGTGTTGTACGAAAATCGCAGCGTTCAGATTTAAGGTAATGGTGCGGAACCATTATAAGATTAAATTAAGATCGTGTTAATGGGATAGACGTAACCATTAAAGAAAACATTCCATGCAAAAAGACACACAATATGACTTTACGAAATTATTTTTTTTTTATATTGCCTTTACAATATAAAAAAAATCGGATTTCATTTCCGCCTAATTTCCTGTTCATATGAACGTGAGTAATATATAATATGAAAGTAACTTTTCCCGATTGGTTATTTTTTTCGTTTGAACCGAATCAATGTTAATAAATTCTCGTGTAGAGATAGATTGTAGCCGGATCATGGAATCTTCAGTATAATTGTATGCAAATGAGGTTATCGGCTATTGTTATATACAGAAAATTAATTTTTTTTTTCAAAAACCAAAGTCAAGGTAGAAATAGATGGAAAACAAACAACGTTAAGTACAAGTATGGCTTATAGCGAACAATAAAATGAAAATACATAACATTACGCTTAGGATAAGTGTAGTGGTATAGTGGGCCACAATAAAAAATCGCTTATTTTTATCAATATGATCTGGATGTCGGACATTTCGCATAAATGTGATATGCAATATCGCTCGTCCCCTTTTTAATATCGCGACGGACGTTGCCGGGCGGTTTATGGCACAACCCTTCCCGTTTTATTCACGAGCTGTTTTGTCCTAATATTATAAAAAAATTACGTCAGCGAAATAGGAATCACTCCAATAAAGTATTTTGTATTACGTGTCGAAAAAAATTGATTTAATTAATTTTTATTAAATTATAAAAATAACTCTTTTTATTTTTAATTGTAAAAATCAAAAATCAAATCAAAATATTCTTTATTCAAGTAAACTTGTAAACAAGTGCTTTTGAATCGTCAACTTTACTGCTGGTTCGGAAAGCTGTTCCTACCGAGAAGAGCCAGCAAGAAACTCGGCGGTTGCTCTTTTTAAAATATAAATCTTAGAACTAGTTACATTTATTTATTACTGTCTTGTACAGGGTAGAAGTGCACCTATATCCACACATCCTTATCATCTAAGTAATCTTCAACAGTATAGTAGGCTTTCTGTATCAGCCTCATTTTAACAGTGTTTTTAAACTGCTGTAATGGCATGATCAAAATTGATTTCGGAATTTTATTATAGAATCTTATACCCAAACCCACAAACGATTTACGTACTTTTGCTAGGCGCAAAGCAGGAGTCGCAAGCTTATGTCGGTTCCTACTTTGTCTATTATATACATCACCTATCGTTTTATAATTCTATATATTTTTATGTACAAAAATTACGTTATTTAAAATATACTGTGAAGCAAATGTTAGAATACCTATTTCCTTAAACTTCTCTCGCAGGGAATCACGCGGACTTAAATTGTCGATGCCACGTATGGCTCTTTTTTGTAATACGAAAATTTTTTCACTATCCGCGCATTTACATGTAAACTCTAGTTATCCAAGGATTGTATAAGATAAAAGATCATCAAGTGGCCTTCTCCACTCTAGAAGATGATAGTTGAATTATAACAGATTACGAGGAGGATAAAGCTAATAAAAGTATATTAGAAATACCTTTAATTAAAGTGATGACTTTTAGACCACCGTAGTATAATCTAGTTGTACCACTAGACAAAAACATTCCAGTGTCCATTACACTATATCTTAATTGCTTTAGGAAGTCATTACGATAAGTTATTTTAGTAATCAAGGTAATAAAAAGTTATTGCTTAGGTTTATTTTGAAGACCAATTTAAGATGAATATATTTTTAAATTTAAACTATCGTGAGGAGTATTCAAAGTGAATATAAAGAAACCGACTATAATCACGTCTTATTCTATCGGATCTTTACACGGCGTAAAAAAAAAGATGTCTTTACTATGTTGTTTATATTAAATCAATTTGTCGAGAGTAAAATTAAAATAAGTAAACCGAAACCTATTTTATTATATTTTTTTAGTTAAGTTGTAGCGGGCTAAAGAATATTTTTTGTGCTATTGGAAGTAGACGCCAATTTTACCAAAACAGTATCTTAATTTGTTAAAAATTTCGCTACTTACTATAAAATGTTTGCTTAAAATACAGTCTTGTTTATATCAGTGACAAAGGTCAGAGTCAAGGGGTAATGTTCGAGAAGCTTAAGAAAGAGCCGTGGAAAAGGCTTCCCATAATGGTGAGGAAGAGGCTCCAAACCCATACTCCAATAACCGAAAGCCTTTCATCGTTAGGCCTTGACAACGCAGTGAGGTCTTTGTTTCCGCAAAGAACGGGCTACGTTCACCGAATATAGTCGCACGATAGCTGGCACGTCTGAGGTGTCCGTTTATGACTCAGGGGCGGTGGTGGGAAGTTTAAGCTCAAAACATCTCTTTTTGTCCCGATGGCATCTACTTTCTCCTCTAGAACCGACGCTTGTTCAATGGCATGCCTTAAGCAGAGCCCCCTCGATAGTAAACGAAAATATTGGTCTTTAGCTTTAGATTAGCCGCCTGTATCGTCCGAAACTAGCAAGACACCAGGTCACCGGGCCTAGATTGTATATCTATAGAGCAACTTTTTTACCTTAGACAGCATCATTGCTTTCATCGTGGCATAACTTCTAAAGCGTTAGCTTATTATACAAAAAAAATCTCTCCGCTAGTAACAAACTAGCGAAGCGGCAATTCAGCTGAAAGAGTGCAAATTCAAAGTTCTTTCTGCGTGGTCATTTCTCTGCTTTCTCCTATATATCAGATGATATAAATATATATAATAAAAGTTATTTTAATTACTCACTATTTGTATTGTCGGGTTTATGCATAGCCGGCGGATCACGAATCATATTTAATTAGTTCGTCACTCGGTCATCACACCGCGTTAATTATATCCTGTAACAATAAGAGAAGAGGATTATTCTGATGGTCAAACACACAAACTATTTGGAATATTGTATATGATTACATGGCAACACTCGGATAACTCTTTTTCATTGTATCTCCTTTCAATACATGAGATCTTGTTAAATGAAATAGCTATTTATTATAATGAAATCTTCCCTGAATCAAATTTAATTTACACTAAAGATTTTAACTATATATAAAAAGATGTATTTGAGATCACCTCAGGGTGAAAAAAGGATAGTCATAAGACCATTACCATCAGATCGCAGTGCATTCTATCGATAACCTGATAAATTTATAACGACACAAACCATACTTGAGTGTTATTTCTACAATCTTGTGTTATCTATCTTTTAAGAATAACTTAGTACACCCATACTTATACTTATACTTAACTTATACTTAACTCTACTTAGATTCGTTGTTCATGTACACTGCTGTTATTGGAAAAATATTTACACGGATACAATAATAACTCTTATCTAATATAAAATACGTTATCATCTTAAGCATTTCACTTTAGCATTCAGATTCATTATACTGTATAGTGGAAATGAATATCTTAAGATTTATCGCAAAATTGACCACTAACGCGAACGAAAATTTATCAATGGCGGACTTCACTCAGGGCATAACATGGTTTAAAATCAATGCAAAACCGGGATAGGGCAAAAAATTTTAGTCTACAAGTGGAACAAGTTGTTTATGATAATATACAAGACGGTCAAGGCATTCCTCGTTAAAATATCAAAATGATCAAATTTTAATTACATGTGCAGTCAGTGCAGATTGTAAAATATATTTAGGAGTTAGCATGATAATTGGTTCTAAAAAAGGATTGATGTCAACTTTTATTTGCAATATCTTTTTTTACTACGATGTGTTCATCTTAAAAGGCAATACGAGTACTATATATTGCTGAGAATGTCGGACTTGAGAAGCACGCGTCTCGCAGTGAAACCTCATTAGAATAAACGATATCCTCTTCTAGTCCACTCCGTGCGAGGCCTTATTACTACGACAAAATGCCGTCAAACGGCAACACTTTGTCTTACAAATATAAGAGAATTTATACCTTTTATTATAGGTAATAAGACTTCGTTTACAACACTCTTACACCCTTTAGTAGGGAACAATAACTTTTGCTCCTTACGCGCAAGATACAGAGTCGAATATCCAATAGGTAGAAAATAACAAATACTATTAGATGTGACTCCCTTAAAGGTTGAGATGTCCGTGCAAGTTGTAAATTGAAACTCGATGGAGGTACTAATATCTCTTGTAACTTGAAACGCTTTATGTTTAGCGTCTATCTATTAAAAGCATCGAAGTGGTAATTTAAAATTACCAGTGAAGCGTAATTACTTTCTTATGCTGACCATTGATGATAATAATTTACAAAAGACTTTATTAAAAAAATATATGAATCTATACTGTTTGTTCGAGACCCTGGTGGAAGAAGAAGTGCCGTAGCAACATATAATTCGAGGCGCAAAGTCAAACATATATCATTTAGATAGAGTTCATGAATGCTAAGGCGTTAAACTACAAATTCATTTCATCCTCACAGAGATATCGACGTTAGGCTGAATAAGTAAAACCTAATTCAGTCAATCGAAAAGTTGTTTGAATCTTTGCGAGTATTTAAAATAATAACTCTTATCAAAAATTTAAATGATTACTATGATAACTCTACATTATTCAATTGCCTATAGAGAAGTCTAATTAATCAATTGATCATCATGGTTTAAAATCGAGTTTGCTAATAGTCCAATTTTGTAACATAAGTGTTACTAGTCTTAGGAATCACACTTTTATCAAATAACATCTTGCGTTATATTTATGTAGCATTATCAATTTTCTGTTTATAAATATATATTGTCAAATAAAACACATGCAAAATTTCACCAAACGGGTATCAAATTTAAGCGGATTGAACAAACTTTTACAGCCGCATCGAAATTCCCATCAGCACCTGTTACAAAGGCGGCTATCAAATTACTCGCGACATATCCGCGGCGGAGCGGGCGCGCCTCCATCCATAAATACGGTATTCGTTATGCATTTCTCATATTCATGAATCCGTTTTATTGGCCCCAATAAAATATGAACATCTCAGAATGGATACGAGAGAGCGGGCAAATCTAATATGGATTGCTTGCGCCGGATTCGGTCCAATTGGGTGGGGGGAGGCAGCTGCGCCGCGATGAGAATTCTTTTTAACCTGAGAACGCTATACGTTTAAGTTTATAATTCAATATAATCACAATTGTAATTTGAAAATAATTCGGCCAGCCATACTTTACTTATGGTAGGTACAATTAAAGTAAATACGTTTATGTGGTGTCTATAATTGACAATTACCTAAGAATCAGTAGTTTAAAATAAATATACAAAGGATTTTAAAAACCTTTTAATAAATCACGTCCCTACTGTTAACGGTTAAAGAGTTTCCTCGTCTGGAGCCTATCCTGGCAGCAGTATCAGGACATCTTTATTATAAACATGCATTGGGATAGGATCAGTATGTAAATTTACGCTCAATCCGACACCGGGAAGTGGGTCAAATTCAACTTGCAACATTCCACCTTCACATACAAACATATAAATCAAGTTAAATAAAAGCCGACATGTCTCATTAGATGCATCCGAAAGAAATTAGGCTTTTGAGAATTGCGTATGAAAAGTCTTTCATTAGATATTTCTAGAACAAATAAAAGTTATCATATATGTTAAATTTGAATGTAATATAATACCTTATACAGCTTAGTTAACAGACTTCGAAGGAAATTCTAAGTAATCATTAGGACCTCCCATGGAAATAGTCGTAAAACTTTAACACATACATATTTAATATTTTTCTATTATACTATTGTATACAAAAGTAAATAATTCGAGATAAGATTGTCATTTCTGTGAAAGTATTTTCTAAATCAATTTTTCAAATTTACAAAAATCAAACCTATCTGCCGCAGCAAGTTTCTGTCATCCACTATGAGTACGGCCAAGATTCTGTATAGTATATTACATATACGTGCCTACACCAAACTCTCATCATCTTTAGATTCCTTAAAGCTTCATAGCAATACGAGTAGTAAAGCACGTAAAGTAGATATTTGTGTGAGAAGATAGCACGTCATCTTAGCCTTTATACAATCAGTCATAGTAAGTCCCCCACAATAATCTGTCGACACCGACAAAGGTGTAATTGTCTCCTCGCGTTGCTCGCCGCATAATGCGAATTTAAAGGCCACTGTCACACTAAACCAGGCATAAAAAAGATCGGCCCTTCGTCTACGTGTCAAAAATTCAGTAGAGTGCTCGGATAAGTGGAATGGATGGCGGCGACGCAGGATCTAATAAAATATTCTATGTCAAATCGTACGTCACCGGCTCTCAACTTGTTCTCACGGAGAGTGCTTTGCGGAAGCCTCTTATTTATTCGCTTTAGTGTCAGCAGCACCGCTCTTTTGTGCCTTTACCGATTTACAAGCGTCTATATACTAGAAACGTACGTGATTTGTGTATTAATTATATGATTTGAACGGCTTTATGGGAGGTATGGGTATAAAGATGTTCGCACTGAGTTCAAAGTATTATAAACTAATTTTGAATTAGTTTTGTATATTAATATCCTCATTTGTGTATATTAACTTACATTTCATTGCAGCTAAGTTGAGTAACAGGAGATCAATGGCTAGACAAAAATATCGCCCCTATATCATTAGGTGTCGGCCAACTGGGTTCTTATTCTTTGGAAAAGTAGGGGATTTGACCCACCATTGTGCTCCAATGCGAAATAGCAAGTTACACATAAATAAGGAAATCTCCAAAATTATGCAACTATCTTCAGGTTTTTACTGCATTATACGAATAATACTATGTAAGTATTAAGTAATTTTTTTTTTTTTAATAGTGACATTACTTACCACAGACTTTGTGTCCGTGCCCTTTTTTAGTTAGTTCATTTGTATTCTTTTTTTTATGTTATTGTACTTAAAACGAACTTACTCTAATGCATCATTAATTATTTTTTTTAATTTTTATTTATTTATTTATTTATTTATTTTTTGTTATTTTGTTTATATTATTTTAATATTTTTAATAGTTTTTCGGCCACCTCCATATTTTTGTCTTTTATTGCCATTTTTATGTTTTGGTCCCTTATCTCTGTAGATGGTGCTTTTATTGCCTTAAGGATGAAGTAAGCGATTGAAAAATAATTGAAATATTTGAAATATTTTTGTTATAGACTCACAAAACTCATCGGGTACTAAACTCACTTTTAAAACTAACCAATCCCTTCGTAGTTTGTTGTGTAAAAATAAAGATATACTAGATAAGGGTAAAAAATCTGGGGTTTATAAAATAGATTGTCCTGAGTGCAACCGTACATATGTAGGTCAGACTGGCCGAAGTTTTGCGGTTCGATTCCGGGAACATATGGCTGCGTTTAGGAATAATAAACCACAAAATTCTAATTTTGCAAAACATTTGCTGGAAAGCGGTCATAAACTGCCTAATGACCATTCATTTCATATTCTCCACACTTGTGATAAGGGACTCCGACTCAATACGTTAGAGCAACTTGAGATAATAAAAAATAACAATGGTCACTTAATTAACGAGCAAGTAAATGTATCTAATTCCGTTTTGCTACATGCGTTCGGAGGGGAGGGTATTGGTGGAAGTTGAACTATTTAAGACTGCTTGTTTGGGTAGCGCGGTGCATTACGATTTTTGTCGTGGAGCCTATCCTCCTGATGATGCTTCGGTATCGGGGCGAAACGATCGTCGAGATTGTGGTGGTGGGTGTGTGTGCTGCTTTTGTGTGCGTTGTTGCTGGTGAATTGCGCCTTGGGGTGCATGTGGTGGCTTGTCCTGCATGTATAAGGTGCGTAGATTTTGCCTGCTTCATACACATTGGCTTTGCATGCATTCACTTAACCCATGCGGATTATAGCAAACTAGTTAGTTCTATTATATTACTCACAAAACTCATTGAATACACATGCCAGTAGGTTTTGAACGCTTTACCTCTGTCCATTTGACAATGTCTTTTATCAAAATGCATATAAGACATGTAAATTGTATGTAAACAATTTATCTTCGAACTCCCCAAAACACATAATTAGTCTTGAAATATAATAAAGGCTTTTGGCTAAATTGCATTGTGCGGCGGAAGTCCATTTGTGCACTAAAGCGACAGAAGAGCTGGTGGTAACTATTAGTGTATCTCCATTATGATTGCGTTATCAACGCGATCAATTAAGCGGCATTATGTTAAAATTCGCCCCAACCATCAATTACGCGGCAACCGTCGGCAAGCGGTGCGCTAGAATATATGGACATTACCTTAACTACAAATTTAATAACAATTTTAATATGTGTGTATTAAAATTTTAAACATACACAAACATGGGATTTTACTACGTTTAAAATTCATTTGATTACGTAAAACGGACTAGTATTTATTATGCTAAATAGTTTAGTAGTAAATATTCCGTCCAATAGATTATTATAATTATTTTAAAGGGTTATGTTTAACACGGCAGGATTTTTAAAGCTGTGCAATATTATTTCGGGTAACTTTTAATAATATTTTAGCAAAAAAATTAAAACTCATATAGAGTTATATAATATGCCAGCATTTATTATATGCCTCTTTAATAATAAGTGAACTGAATAGTAAATAAGTGAACAGAAGAATAAGTAAGCGTACATAACTTTTATGTTTTAATAATTTAAAATTATGAGTATTTTAATGGAAATTATTTTACAGAAACTATATAGCTACTTTGCTATAACCCGCGCTGTTTCTGTAATATGGAATTCCGCAAAGTAACGCCTGCTTCTATAAACCATCGAAATTATTTTACATTTAATATAGGTTACATTAAGTAATTTTTGTTAATATGTGAAATCATTAATTACAATAATTATAATCTAATAAAAACTTCAGTATAATTACTTGAATCGAGCGAATAGAGTTTTATGATATTATTACTGTATTACATTATATACCACTATCCTCATCCTGAAATGTTGCTCAAATCGTCCGTAAGACCTTAGAACGATAATTAAAACACAAACAATTTGATCACTTCGCACAAAGCTAATCTGAAAACACTCCCTGACTCGGCACTGATCGAATTCATTATTCACCGGCAGAGAGCAATTAAACCTCCACTAATCAATCTCAAACTTCGACCAGAGTTGAACTCTAATCAAGAAAACTCTTATACCGTGAAAGCTTTTCGAACAAAATTTAACTTAATTAAAAATGTAAATTAAATTCCTAGGCGCTTCCACAAGCATCACGTCGGCCCGCACCGAGTGCTCGGGGCTTTTGATTGCAGCTAAAAGGTTTGGGATTAGTGCGCGAAAGAGCTTTCAGTGCATTTGTAGAGCTTTTAAGTGGGAAGCTTTCGCTTAAGACACTTATATACAATGTAAATTTTATGTACCGCCCCGGGAATGTGTGATATCGATATAGAAACAAATGGATTGTGCTATTTATACATCTACATCATACACATACATTTATAATTTTAACACAGTCAACAGTTACATACAAATGATAGTTTTCTGAATATAGTATATCACTTACATAAAGAAAAATGAAGTGTTAAGTATGGACCATCCTTAGAAGGCAGGATGTGTATATGGGCGGCTAGTCTTTTGCGTGATAAAATAAACTTATAGTCAATTTTATGTTTATTTTTCAGATATTAATGTTAAAAATTGTAACTATTATATGATAATTATTATTCTTCTTCTTTCTTCTTTCTCCTACCCTTATCCCACTCTAAGTGGGGTCGGTACAACATGTTTTCCTCTTCCATTCTCTTCTATCATTCGTCAACTCTGGCGCTACTCCTTTTATATGCATGTCATACTTCACACATTCCAACCATCTCTTTTTAGGCCTCCCTCTAGTCACATATCCATCCACATTCATATCCAACACTCGTTTAGTCACATGATTTTCATCCCTCCTCATTACATGTCCATACCATCCCAATCTTGCACCTCTCATCTTTTCTACAATGGGCGCAACTTTCATATTAATAACTTTCGTTATTATTGTATAGAATTAATTATAATAAAATAAAATGTTTTTATCGGTATGTTTAATGTAATATTAATTTAATAGTAACTAAATGTTTTTTTGAATCACGCAACTCGTCTTGAGAAAACATTATGACGTAAGAGGGAAAAATGGCGGGATGGTTGGTTGCTTATTATTTAAGACTGCTTGCTGTTAGATCGGCATCATTTTTACATTGAGTCGTTGTTACTCTGCCCGAATAAGGTTTAAAAATTGATGTGATATTCATAAAAGTGAATCTTTAATGCTGTAAGTTTCTTTCTATATCCATTTAATAAGTAAATATGGATAATAAAGACTGTCAACGGAACTGCGCCGACATGTATTGTGTCTTAAAACGATAGTAATTACAGCTATAGCTAAAACTTCAGTATTGATTTATTTTGACGGGTTATTTGTTACGTTAATATAATGTTGAAATCACTTATAATATTTTAGCTTATTTAAACGTTATGATATCATTGATTATCAAAGTAGTATTCGTCAATGTTATTGAGTTGTCGCTTTGTTGCCTCTTAAAAGTTTCAGTTAATCTGCTTTATATCTTCCGCGAAACCACTTTTTGGATTTATTGCCAGAATTATAAAATTTATCTCAGATTACTTCGTTACTTCGTGAAAGATTTAGTTCAATCTATTTACCAGCTACATTAATATTAGTCGTGAACATTACTCATCATTATATCAAGAAGCATATCCTACTAACATTATAAATGCAAATATATATTTATTACTTATTCATGTTGAAACACCTAAACGGAAACGATTTTTTTTACATTTTTTGTACTTAATCTGGAATCTAATATCAATAAAAAATAATCATAAATCATCGATATTTGACCTTTAAGTTAAATATCCACTGATTAATATACAAAGGCACACTATAAGGATTTATGTACTGTAAGATAACAAACTCTCTATGTAACCTACTTTGATCGTTTATCCAAATAAACCGTTTTTTTTTAAAGATGTATGAAAATAATGAGATGTCAATTAGTGTCTGTTAGAGCAGAAAAGAGTGATGTTTGTGGACGGGCGAAAGGGGTGTGAGTAAAAGAGGAGGCTGGGTTCGGCCGGGCAAGGAAGTTCGGTGTCCGGAAATAAACCGTCCGTAAAATTGTCAATTCCGAGAGCTTCAGCGCTTGGACCCGACAATTTTGAATGGCCGGTCCGCGTGTGGTCTTACTTGTTACTCTGTATTTAGGACTCAAATATGTGTGCATTGTCGCTGGCTATAATGACAGTAAAGTAAATACTATATAACACATACTATAAAGTAAAAAAAGTAAAGTAGCGGCCTGTTACAAACCCACTGCTGGGAATAGGCCTCCTCTCTCCGTTTCTGGAGAGAAAGGTTGAGCTAAGACCTACCACGCTGCTCCAATGCGGATTGGTGGGTTACACATACATCCAGAATTCTCAAGAGATATGCAGGTTTCCTCACGGTGTTTTCCTTCACCGAAAAGCGTGTGATAAATTGCAATTATCAATTAGACACATGAGTTTGAGTAGAAAAACGCATTGGTGCCTGCCCGGGTTTGAACTCGTGTTCCACTCGAAAGAGTCGCACGGTCTCACCGCTGGGCTATCACAGCTCATACTATGTAATAAGTGAAATGAAAATGTTTATATTGCATATACGTAATTGTTAAGTCTTAATTACAAAATTAAAACATAAAACTATTTAGATTTCTAACACATTACTGTACTTGATGGTTCAGAAGCTTACTTACTTATAAGTTAATATTATTTTATACGGTTTTCATTGAACATAAGTACTATAATTTTTTTATTTTAATTTTCGTATTTAGTTTTTTTGTCATGACACTTGCTATTGGCAGACTAAAAATAAACAGTATCTTAATATATAAAAAGGCAGAAAGTACTTCAGCTGAATATATTTTTATGCATGGCATTTATTGGGTCATTAAAAATAAACAGTATCTTAATCTATAAAAAGGTAAAAAATAGTTTAGCTCAATATATTTTTATACATAGCATTTGAAATATGCTCGAAAATATGTTCGCAGGTATATGTTAGAGATTAATATAGACGAATTTCATATTAAAGTTGCATAGACTTGTAAATAGTTAATAGATCCATGGAATACATTATGTATATTTAAGAGTATACTTAGGTATAATCAACACGAACATAACACGTCAGCAAAATACGCATGCCATCTGGGCGGGCGCCAAAACAATCGCTGTTATTCATTATTTATATTATACTATACTATTACAATATAATATAGAACACAATCAACTAACAAGACATACTTATATGATTTTTCATTCTAGCATAATTTTGGAATTCATATGTCTCGTATTATATCTTACATGTAGTATTAGCTATTATTCTAATCAATATTTTACATGAAGCAAATATTGAGAATAAATATGAGAAGAGAATATCTTACTTTGTGTGGTTAACCATCATTGTCCTATGTTGTAATTCTAATCCTTAGTGTTCTGACTCGGTAAAGCTTTTACTTGAATACGAAATAAATTTAGTTAAAATAAGTGCATAATTGTGCCGTGTGGTATCCTGCAGAATAGAATAGACTCCCCTTCTTCCTTACCGAGGTGTCGTAAAAGGCGACTAAGATAAGTGCCTTGTGGTACCCGGCAGAATAGAATAGACCACCCTCCTTCCTTATCGAGGTGTCGTAAAAGGCGACTACGGTAAGTGCCGTGTGGTATCCGGCAGAATAGAATAGACCACCCTCCTTCCTTACCGAGGTGTCGTAAAAGGCGACTAAGGTAAGTTGACGTCAGGCAGGCGGCCGGTCGTAAAATACGTAGCCAAATCTTGTGACAACATGTTTGTAACATTATGTGACGACTCCACTTAAAGTGGGATAAGGACAGGAGAATGATGAAAATAAGTGCATGATTGACAAAATTAACCTACTTAATAACAAGATTATGCTTTTAACTTTTATTTTTCTGTGATAAAGTAAGATTTTTTTTGGTATCTTATTACTTAATGCTGAATCTTTAAACAATATTTATTGTTTAAAGATTTGGTGAAGGAAGAGAAAAAATTAAAAGTAACCATATTATATTTTTATAGTTACGATTTTTTATCAAATATTTAGATTTTTATATTTAGATTTATATATTATTTCTTTGTTTATTATGTTAACTTGACTTAGTTTAAAAATACTACCAATGTCTCATTCATACTTGTTCACCTTAAAATTTTGTTGATTTTCAGTATTAGTTCATTAATCATACAGTTTGACTCAGTCTACTATGTTTAGCTTAAATAATGTGATTACTCGGACTGCACACTTGCACCTCTGAACCCTCACGATTTGAACTGAGATCATCACAACACTCATCCGTGAAATTGATTCTCGAGAAAGAAAAGACGAAAAGATAAATAAAAAGGAAATAGGAAAACACAAGCTAAGATTTGGCGTGAAATTGTTTTTCAGCGGCCCGCCCACCGCCGACGTCTATGGCGCCCGGCGCGGGAATTTCCCAATTACTGAGTGTAAACGTATTAACTTGATTATGTTGGCAATGCGCTTAACAGTTACGTAATGAGTTAGAATGCTGATACCAAAATGTTAGTGAATATTTTTCATCACTTTCACAAAATACAACGTTGGTAAAAATCAATACAAAAACTAGTTTTTAAGTTGTGCACTCTATAAGAAATATTGTAGGCTACGTTGACCTAATTAAAGAAGTTCGTTAAAAATTACTAACAGCACCGTAGTCAGCATTTGCAAAATTGTATTAACAAATTTAAATTCCCGATGGATAAAATAAAAATTATGAATAACCAATCTATTTAAAACAACCATGCAATTTATAAATGTACAACAACGACGTTATCGAATCCGAATCGAATCGGTCGAAATAGCAGTTATTTCGGTAAAGTTCAAGCAGTAGGAAAACACAAATTAATGTACATTTAGATAAATACAGCAAACGAAACGAAAAAATTTGATAAAATAAGGAAGTAAAGGGTTCTATCGATAGACAATACTGTAAACCCGCTGCAAAACAACAGTAGTTTCGATGAAAGTACATACTTGCGTTATTTGAATGCAGAGTAAATAAATCCTAGTGTTATAGAAAATACCCCCCTTTATCCAGATCGATGTTATATTGTCACATTTACAAATAAATTCTACTCCAACATAGTGGACATACTTTGAAGTCTTTTAATATTAACAGAAACCATTTCTAGCATCAGATTTTGTCTGATTTTGTATCTTAAAACACTGTGACATCTCATCCACTACGTGATCCATTTGGCGGAGTAAGAAGCAATCTCATACAATACCGGCCTCCCTCCACCCGACGCTAGGGATGGCAAAATATAAGTATATTATTGCTAGACGGATCATTTTATTTCATAATTTTTAATTTTCGTAGTTACACTCACTTTTAATAAATTAAGATGTCATGCAAAGAGTTTATTCCATTCCCGTTTGTAAGTTTCTATATTTCTTACTAATTTTTATATTTAACCTGTAATTTAATTTGTCATCTGTATGTATGTTCCTTTTTTTTTCTTTAAGTTTTTTTGTTCTGAAGACTTTATTGGTTTATGCTTTGTTTGGTTTCTCTTATAAATATGTATTGTATAACTGTGTGTCTTCCTAACAAATAAATAAATTATTCATTCTGCTCTTCAAAATTGTTAAATGGCACACTACATTTTTAGTAACATCGTATGGTAGAAATACAGGTCAACTAAAGTCAGTTATCATAATACTATAGCAATGTTTATTTTATTGTCGTATTTGAAGAAGAACTGGTATTACAAGAAAGCTTTCATGTAATATTTCTGTTAAAATTCAGGACAAGGCGATTATACAATTTAAATAATAAACTGTTATAAAAGAGAGATTTTGTAATAGATGTTATATAGTTTCTGCTAAGTTGATTAAAATAATATTTTCATATTAAGCAATACTTTGTACACTTTCAAATATCATTAGATGAAATGAAATATAAATTTTATGTTCGTACCGATTGCTTTTCTTATTCAACATCTTTAATTCCATCGTTCAGAGCACATTTTTCCATACATATTATCGATGGAATTGACGTACTCATAATAAAGCGATACTTTCTGCACGCCTGCGTATCACGGCACGCAATAAAACTTTACATTACATTACTACTTCCTCGTAGTTATCGTGTGATACGAAACGAGGCATAAATATTGGATTTCTTATTATTAAGATTCTTATATTCTTATTATAAGACTATAAATTCGCCATAGTTCAAAGTATCACATTTTCAATTAAGATAGCGTCACGTGCATAATAAAGAGTTGAGATATAATTTGTATAACATCTGACGTTGTTGTGGCTGTTTAATATGTTCTTGGAAACGAATGTTTATAAGTCGAATATAAATAATATTTAATCGTGATATGAAAGGTATTAGTTTATAATTATTTAATAACGCTTTTAACATTATTGTGATATATATACAGACTTCAATAGCCAATAAAATATTCATGCGTAAGTGTATTATTTTGTGTTTAATTCCGGACACAATAAAATTTTATATAAATATATTTAATATGAAAGAAGATTTTTTAATGTCCTTTAGAAAGGTTAATCGAAAAATGTACAAAATTATGCGCAATATATCAAGCATAATTAATTCTTTACGTCATATCACATATCGAATTCATCTATTTATAGTTTATTTACAAATACGGTGTTATAACGTACATCTATTCCATACTATAACAGTACGCATATATCAAGTTTACCCTCTATCTACATTTTTATGTAACATTAATTATTTTAAGATATTGACAACCCTTAGCCAGTATCCAGTATCGCTTTCCCCGATTGTATTAGATTCAGCTGCCCTTTTCATCTACATGTCGCTTACCTCCCCAGGGCAGACTAGTGGATACGTTCTGACTGATAGACCGAAAGAAGCAGTCATCTCGACACACAGTAATATAACTTTTAAAATTTAAGCAAATAAAATCCTAAATTCTTCATATGTAAGTTGCCAATTTAACTTATCGAAATGAAAATATATTTGAGCTTCTATAATCGTCGTTATAATATTTTTTATTGAATTGTATCTTTACAAAATTTTGTGATCCATATATAAATAATTTTGTTGTATATCTTATTCAATATATTTTATCTACTTAATAAATTACATCAAAACAAAATTGCATTACGATACCAATTTCTCAGTTCTTTTGTTTGTATTATCGTGTGTGTTGTTTATATGATGAGTAGATGCAGTAGTCGCTTTATGCAGAAGTATTTGGGTAATATTTTCTAATATTACCTTTTAAAAAGGGGTCATTAAAGATTCTTTAGAAGAATTTTTCGTAGATAACACATGTCTTTGACATTTATATATAGTTTTATTTTATTTTATTATTAAGTTATGGTGATATCTCACATTTATCAGTTCCAGAAATTACGTCAATAAAAATCATTGGCACTATCAATAGCACCTTCAAAACATAACGTTAAAGTTGTCAAGTCGAAAAGCTATGAATATGATTATCCATGCCGTTCCAAAGGCCATCATCCAATAACGCTAGTACGTACCAAAGGTATCAAATCTTTTTCGTCCGTAGTGAAATTGAATATTTATCCGGGTAGTATCTCTATTCCGGAACAATTTTTATGTAGGGAGAACACAATCTCGAGATATTCGGAACTAGTGTTGCCAAGAGTGGACCGTAACACAGGACGTCCCGTTACTTGAATAGTAAATTAAATATTTTCATTGCAGAGTATCAGTTGAATATTATGTACTTATGATATTCAGTTAATGCCATAATTATTTGTTTGTGTAATTAAATTATAATTACGTAAACCGTAGTTGTTGCGATTAATATTTTATATGAAGAGCAGACTTTTAATTGAAATTTCTACTTTATTATGATTGTGTAATCTATTTTGATCTCAATCTTATGAATTATAAAGTTTTGTTTTGGTACCTTTATATGTACACATAAAAAGTAAAATGTATATGACAATCCCATTTGGTGTTCCGATCTATAGATATTAGTCCCGTTCTGTTTTATCACACCTGGCAACACTATTTGGAAGGCCACTCTACAAAGATATTGGCAAATATCTCATCTACATTACCTTTATTGCTTCACGAAATCGCGTACGCGACTTGATCTTATCTAAGCTTATTTAAGTATTATTCAATATATATACGTAATCTAAACGAATCATTTTGCCGATATTCTACCGATTCTAAATGAATTTTGAGTAGATTTTAGATAAATATTTTGTAACCATAACGAATACGTTGGTTAAAATAACATTACAAAAAGCATCATTTAATCGAGCTCCGTAAACAGGAATAGATCTTGAAAATTATTACCATATTTGCATATCGCAAAATATATAAATTATACAAATCAACCTTTGCGGTTATAGCGCATTCAGTTGTGAACGTAAACTTTGTTAAACCATAAACTTTTTTAACTTAAACAACTTTATATTTAAACCAAGGGTTTTAAAAGAAAATATTAAAATGACGCAAAGCATTGATGACGCATTTTTTAAATTGTTAAATTAGGTAGAGTTACCATATAGGCTAAAGTTATAACAGTATTAAAATTAGTAAATATTGTAGTATTATTCATACAAATGTGCATAAACTATGACAAAGTATTTAAGCTACTCATTAGTAATATTGATTTATACGACAAACAACACTCGAGCTTAAATAATGCTTACGGAAATATTTCGCACAAATTAGCTCTACAATACGCTGTAAATTATTTACTGCATATAACTCGTTACCGTATAAAGGCACCTTTATAATTAACGAGGATAATGGTTCTTGGCATAATGGTGATTGCATTATCCACGAAGTCTCGTGACTGGCTTAAACATATATCTTATCGATATGCAAAACTTCGTAAACCTTATAGCATCTAACATAAGAAATACAATTGCAATGAACTGTCCGTCTATAAACTGTGTTTTCAATTATATAGAGTCAGATTTACGTAACAATTATGTGAAAACAGTAAATTGATATTTGAGATTATAAGGCTTCAATGATAAAAATATTAATATTTTCATAGATAATGTGTTAAATTTAATATTATGGCTGTAACATTGGCGCATTCTGTTCTACGCTATAGTTATAATCTAGCCTAGACCGCCTGTCGGTTCACAGAGGCACTCCTATAATTCATAGATAAAACTAGGTCCTTATAGAACGCAATATGGTGAGCCATGATGCAAGGTGTAGCACGCTTCTCTATGATGCCTAATTTTATTCTTTAGGTCTGATAAACACAAAGTTTATCTTACTCTCAACTATCTCAATACAATAATAATAATAAATTATAAATATATGGGTCACTTACACACACGGTCGTCTATCCCCAAAATAAGTAACTTAATACTTGTGTTATGGGTGACGGACAACTGGTTAATATATACATATATAGTTTTAAAGACATGCTTAAATACAAATACACATCTCGGCTCGAAGAACCAACAAATAGAACCCGCGACCCGCGGTAGGTAGGGTCACTACCCACTGCGCCAACGGGCCAGTGAGACCTGTAATATAGGCGAAAAAATAGATGTTAATATTTACAATATTAGTATGCATAAGATACCGTTATTTAAATATATATAAATCTATGCATACACTAAAAATATTGAAAAAGTAATGCAGAATCTTAGTATACAAATTGTATTGGTAGCAACTTTCTACTAATAGCTAATAACATCAGGCAACTAAACATTCGTTCCGAAATGTTTAATTCTGCGTAGCTATAAATAGTTTAATTATAATACCAGAGATACTCGTTTCTATAAAATACATTTTTGATCAGCATTATATACCTTCCGTTATTTTAAAATCTTTCGATGTCTGTATCAAAATAATAATGGAATTCCATGTAATAATGTACGGTAAAGGTTTCCTTTCATTATTGTAGGATAACAAGTACATTTATAATCATACATAACGTCAAGCCCTCTTAATGAGTTTCATGTATATTATAGCAATTTATTAACATACTACGGAAACACGACAGGTATTCGACCAATTAAAATTTGCGAGTGAAAACCTGCATAATTTCCTGTTTCCATTTTAGAAATATGTAATTGGCGAGACGCCATTTAAGCGACTGCAAGTCGGTTAATTGCTATGAGTTCAGCAATGAAGCAGCTTAATTAGAAGCAACGATGAATACGGTTATTATTAGTATTAAGTAAAATAACCACATACAATATCTAACTAGAAAGCAAATAAAGACGAATATCTGATTCATTTTGCGGTTCGTTGATATAGGTAATACGTCGAAGTGAATACAATTAAAATTGAATATATTTTTTGGTAAGTATATTCCCGGTTTTAAAATGTAGATACTGTTCGAAAGTTGCGATGTCGTTTAAAATTAAAGGAGTCTTCTCTCTTTGGAAATATATAAGGCAGAGACAGAAACAGTATTCACAACGGCGAAAGTTTGTTTTTGATCAACTTAGCCGTATCTGCTCCTGCTAGAAGTGGGGACACGGCAACGGCGTAAATATTAGTCACACCCCATTAGACAGCTTTGCATTTTTATACATAGCACCCGATCATTCTGTAGGTTCACTTTATCTTTATTCATATGTTTTTGGAAATATATAAATACATTACTAATATTATCGGTTCTTATCCTGTAATCCAATGCTAAATGTATAAACACAATGTATGCCAATAAAAGGCAGATATTGCGATGTAATAATATTAAGACCTAAGCTCAATAGAGTGTATTTGATAGTTATCATATTAAGTTACGGGCAGTAATTTGTTGTATTGAAAGAGTTGGAGCGTAAGACGCATAAATTCAACGAGCTAGCGCCTGACACCTATGATTGCATTTACAATGCTAATTCACGGCACAATATCACGTCAACAGTCGACGCCTCTCATTTCACACGCGTCCGCGTTAACTCCGCGAATACTATCATACTTTTTGGTATACCAGCACTTCTATCTTCGTCATCCAAACCGTTTGGTTTATAGACACACTAGTAAATTTAAATAAATGATTTATAGAAGCAGGCGTTACTTTGCGGAATTCCATATTACAAGCAATATGACAGAACTAACTACTTTGCTATAATCCGCACGGGTTAAGCGAATGCATGCAAAGCCAATGTGTATGAAGCAGGCAAAATCTACGCACCTTATACATGCAGGACAAGCCACCACATGCACCCCAAGGCGCAATTCACCAGCAACAACGCACACAAAAGCAGCACACACACCCACCACCACAATCTCGACGATCGTTTCGCCCCGAAACCGAAGCATCATCAGGAGGATAGGCTCCACGACAAAAATCGTAATGCGCCGCGCTACCCATACAAGCAGTCTTAAATAGTTCAACTCCCACCAATACCCTCCCCTTCGAACACATGTAGCAAAACGGAATTAGATACATTTACTTGCTCGTTAATTAGGTGACCATTGTTATTTTTTATTATCTCAAGTTGCTCTAACGTATTAAGTCGGAGTCCCTTATCACAAGTGTGGAGAATATGAAATAAATGGTCATTAGGCACTTTATGACCGCTTTCCAGCAAATGTTTTGCAAAATTAAAATTTTGTGGTTTATTATTCCTAAACGCAGCCATATTGTTAGCTACGGCCGGGATTCGACTCATAATTCTAACGTTCTCTTAAAAATTTATCAAGTTGTCTAGTAGTACCTGTCCAGCATATAATAATATCATCTACATATCTATAATAGTATAGAATATTTTTGTTATGAACAATATGTTGGTTTTCGAAATTAACCATGAAAATTTCAGCCATCAGTGGACTTAAAGGTGATCCCATTGCTAAACCATCCTTTTGATGAAAGAATTGGTTATTGAATCTAAAATAATTTTGTTCCATACATAGTTGAGTTAATTCTAACAATTCTAAGGTCTCACCAGGATGTGAACATTTTTTCTCGAGTAAATTGCTTAAAATGTTCAATGATTCCTTATATGGAACATTCGTGAATAGACTGTCAACGTCTAATGAGACTAATTTACAATGAGGTGGTAAATTTATATCTTTAATCTTGTTAATAAGCTGAAGGCTGTTTTTTAAAGTATATGATGGTCGAAAGGACGTTTTCATAGTTATAATTTTAATTGAATGTTTGGCTAATTTATATGCTGGGGCAACAATGTAAGAGACAACAGGACGAATTGGAATATTATTTTTATGGATCTTTGGCAAACCATATAACATTGGAGCGCGAGGATTCATCTCAGTGACCTTCAATTTTGATGTATTTGTGGGAAGTATATATTGACAATTGTTAATCAATTGTTAAAATGCACATGAAAACTTTTCGTGGGATCTGTAGGTAACTTAACAAAATCATCACCCAAAAAACCCTGATACACGCAAAATTCGTAAAAACATTCACAACACACCACCAAAACATAACATTTCACAAGAACTGCACACATTCACTACCACAATCTTAACAATGTTTTCGGCGAACCGAAACGTGGTCAAGAGTTTGACTCGTCTGTCTGTCGTGGTGTTTATGTTAGATTATAGCAAAATAATATTTTTGTATTATTAGTAATACATATTATTGCAGCAAAATGCTGAAACGCATCCTTTTCTCTGGGGTAAAGTTAGCTTCCGTATTGTTACTTTTCACTTTAGTTTATTTTTTGTATGTTACCAAACAGGGAATAATTTTTTTTATTATTATTATTATATTTTAAAAAAAAGTACGCGACCGCGTCGATCTTACCGCACGCGAAAATTGATTAACGTCGGGTTGCACTCAGAGCGACTAGGACCGTGCAAAGCCGGAGGTGGTCGGTTAGTAATATACTTGTATTATTTTGAATATGGGGAACCCACATCTAATACATTTCAAGTTACGAAACTGTTTATTTACTTAGTAGAGAATTAAAAAACATTTTATGTTTTTCAAATATTTTATTGTTACAAATTGCTTGGTTTGAATCTAACTAGCATTCAATTAGTATAATAGTATGCTTATATTAAGTGTTCATAATCATCTATAGTTTATGATATACATAACGGCAATTTTTCACTACACGTCCGATTTGTTGAGAAGTCGAAGCATTTGCTATTACCATTTATTATTATTTGCATATAGAAACGTTTTTTTTTTGTTTTAATTCAATGCCTGTTTGAAGAACATATATGCAAAAGTCACGTAATTAAAATACTGTTAGAACCATTATTTTTATAAGACGCATGCGTCTCTTTTCCTTGTCAAATATTAGAAATATTACTTAAACCTTATTTAGATTACTTTTTCTTAAATCATACTGAGTAAGAAGTGCATACACGTTAGATAAAAAATAAATTATAGAAATGATTAATGGATATTTTGAAATGTTTAATATAAAGATAAAATCGGGGGAGTGGGCCGTTACATGTCGAGATAAGCCGTTGGATATAAGCGGCCGCAATCCATTATCGAGCAGTTAATTGATAATTACTTTCTTCCATTACTGAACGAAAAACGCGGTGATTAACTCTGAATCGCTTTAACGATCACAATGGGTCGGCGTTCAATTAAAACCCTTGTCGAATGTTGCCTAGGGATGTCGTTGTCGTAAAAAAGACTTAGTCGATTTTTACTGTTGCCTTTGAATTAAAATATAGGTTTAGTATACTAGACTAATTTGGATTGTTAACTTTTACACAAATTAGAATTGAAGTTACAATAATTTTGAATCGTCCAAAGTTTAAATTAATGTCAAAACTATTCGTTTGACTAATTACAAATTTTGATTACTAATTAATTGCCAGAGAAAAAGCCATTAAAATAATTGGCGGTTATTATTGTAATCCTATTAAATAGCATAAAATTATTCTAATTTAATGCAGAGATTCATATAATTTTCAATGATTTATGTTTATTAGTAAACTTGTGTTATTTTAAAGTATTGTTAAACTACATTGTAGAAAAATAGACCTGATATAATTTTTAAGTTTAATTTTTAAGTTTATTATATATGAGTTAAAAAAATCATTCATACATATTGTATTGCATAAATAATAAATAGTAATAGTAGAATATAACACACTTCAATACAACTGTAATTAAATAACTTTTTATGCACGAAGCATAAATCGACTCTTTGATTGAACGATTTTAAATCACCATCCCTAATACGGCGACTACACAGTAAAATGAAATTGACGCTGACTCAATCTCGTATACATGAAATAAGGAATGACTCGCGTGCGGAAACTTTTTAATTAAATATTCGCCCGTTTGCTAATTAAGACGCGATTCAATTGAGCACGATGCAGTTCCGCAAGCGAGAAGAAATCGAAGTTTTACCTTTTTGGGAAGTTACCGCATATGGAAATAAATATTCTGGCCGGTTCGACTTTTAATATAATTCAAAAACAACATCGATTTACAATACAAATTGTACAGAAGTATATAAAAATCGTATTTAGACAGATACTTTAAATTAAGAATGTATATTTAAAGATGATTTATAGAAGCAGGCGTTACTTTGCGGAATTCCATATTACAAGCAATATAACAGAACTAACTACTTTGCTATAATCCGCACGGGTTAAGCGAATGCATGCAAAGCCAATGTGTATGAAGCAGGCAAAATCTACGCACCTTATACATGCAGGACCAGCCACCACATGCACCCCAAGGCGCAATTCACCAGCAACAACGCACACAAAAGCAGCACACACACCCACCACCACAATCTCGACGATCGTTTCGCCCCGAAACCGAAGCATCATCAGGAGGATAGGCTTCACGACTTTTGCATGCATTCACTTAACCCGTGCGGATTATAGCAAAGTTGTTAGTTCTGTTATATTGCTTGTTATATTTAAAGATTTAAAATTTCCTTATTTTATAAAAGAAGACCGACCAATTAAAATCAAGGAACAGACAGCACTCAAACAAATTATAATATATTATTATAATATACATTATTAATAACGTGACTTTTGTATACAATGCGGATTGACATTGAATTAAAATAATTTAATTATTTATATAAGAATAAAATATTTGAAAATATAAAATGTTACTTAAAATAAAGTTTTACTTAATACATAAACATTTATAAACATTTCTGTAATCGCATCGTATTAAAGGTTTGTTTGCTGCATTCAAAATATTGTTATTTGATAGTCAATTAAATTTATAACAATTAGGAGAGATTATATGCAAATAACAAAAAAGGATGTAACTAATTTGCTTTGCAATTTATAAATACTTAATAAATTTATTTATTTAAAAATGTATTTATTTTTTATTTAATGACACTGGCCCGTTGGCGCAGTGGGTAGAGACCCTGCCTTCAGCTCCGTGGGTCGCAGGTCCGATTCCCGCCGAGGGCCAACATTTTCTATAAACATTTTTTTGGTTCTTTGAGCCTGGGTGTGTATTTGTACTTAAGTATGTATTTAAAATGAGATATGTAGAATATTTACCAATTGTCCGTCACCGACAACACAAGTATTAAGTTATTTACTTTGGGGATGGACGATCGTGTGTGTAAGTGTCCCATATATTTATATTTATTTATTTATTGATTTATTATTTAATAATAATTTACAGGCCACCTTACAAGTATATAATACTAATCCTAATCAGTAACAATAATAAGTTAATTTCACCGAATATTGTCTTTTTTGTGATAAATTAAAGGGTAACATTTGGTTAAAAGTTTTAGACAGCTTCAAAAAAGATTTGTACGACTTATATTCCATATACGTTTAATAAAAATACATAAATGGTTCAATAAATGTCTTGGTTATCTTTAAGTGATCCCAAAATGGTCTCGCTGTAATCTCCTAGACATTTAATTTCGCCGTTTTAAATGAATCGCTGAGCTCATATCCCATCCCGAAATCCGCCACGATTGGCTCGTTCCGCCGTTCGTATAAATTCTGACGGAAAATCATCTGCAGAATTCCAATAGCAGAGTGCTGATGTCCAAATTCATGATATATCGATGCGGGTCGTCTGCACACTGTTTATTAAGTATTTGATAACGTGAATTTAACTCTTTTTCTTTTATCACTGGTAAATTATTGTTTTAGTATTTATAATGACTAAATATGATATTCGGAGCTGAACACTACGGTTTTAAACGCTGCGTAAATTTTATATAAAGGGTAATTAATAAATATTTTTTAGGATTAGGCGTTACTTTGCGGCGATCTATAATAATAAAAAACATACAAAAGTAACAATAAAATTATTTTGCTATAATCCAATGCATGCAATTTCGTCTATCTCCTGATGATGCTTCGGTTGCGGGCCGTAACGATTATTGAGTTTGTGATAATGAACGTGTGTGCACGTGTATTGCATGTGTATTGTAGTTGCGGTGGTTGAGGTTTGTGCATGTTTTTACGGATACTGCATGTATCAGGTATCACATAGAGAGATAGTCCACTCTACATTTAGCACCGCGTGGAATCCGGTTGAGTAGAACCGCCCTCTTTCTTACCGAGGAGTCGTAAAATACGGCTTAAGTAAGTTGACGTCAGGCAGGCGGTCGGTCGTAAACTACGTAGCCGAATCAAGTGACAACATGTTTGTATCGTGTTATGCCGACCTCACTTAGAGTGGGATAAGGACAGGAGGATATATTTTCTATTTACTTTATCGCAGATTATAGAAAAATAATTTTATTATTACTTTGGGGTAATTAATATCTAAGATGATTATGAAAAACAGGTAATTTATATGGGCTAGCATAGTAGATGGACCATGGATCTTCCTGGACTGTTGTGATCTTTGTCATAAAAATAATAGATAAAATTGTTGCTATCATAAAAATAAATGCCTGCCAAATATGGGGAAGATGGGAATTGAATACTATAAGTTACTACACTTACTATACGTTAATAGTGTGAATATATTAAATAGCTTGTCATGTTCTTGCTAATAAATACATCAAATTTATTCGTACTAAAAGTAAAACTCGCTTTTGACGAACATACGAGAATTACTAAAGTGCTACGCTAAATATTTAAAACAAATACATTGAAGATTGATTTGATTCGTGTCATTTTTTAGTTTGGCCTTTTACCAAGCTTTGGCGTCCTCAAGGTAAATATATCAATAGTTTGCTAACCACGGTGTCATCTTGCACCTAAAAACTACTATAATTCAAAAGGCGGTCTATGTGTAAATTGCTCTTTGAGTATGTTCACGGTGTCTATACAGCTTTCATATTTAAATTAACTTCAAAAAAAAAATTAAAAGAAAAAAATTACTCTGCCTATTGTATATCATTGACCTATATCATTTTTTCACCTCTCCCGATACCAAAAATATTGAAAGAGAATAAATCGCTTTCATATTTATAATATTATACTGGGCAATTTAATTTACAATTGCACGTTCTACTGCAAATATATCGACTTAATCAGGACTTGCCCGAGTCGACTACAGACCGAAGCTACTTGTTCCATAAACAGGCTGGCGCATTTTTCAATCACAGAGCTGTCAAAGCATTCTGACACCCTCATCCTATTGGCTCGCACTCGCCGAGCACCGAAATTGGTTTTCTACATTCAATCCATACAAAGTTTAATGTTATTCGTTTGCGATATCACCGGGATGCCGCCGATGTTTACCGACGCGCCAAATCATATTGGATTTGCAAACTTTTGTTTGCGGACTTTATTTCATTTCACTGTTAGTTCAGGCCGAGGGAATATAATTTTAAATATACTGCGGCTCAGCTTGAAATAAGACGTCGGTGTTTGCAGTTTATTGAAAATATATTCTGCAATAGTTTGAACGCGCTGTAAACTGAAACACATATTGAAATTGTGAGGTGTGAGTTGCAAATTAACCCGTCCGGATATCAGAGCGAGCAGAACAACAGTGCCAGTCGCGAAAGCTGGAGTGTGGCTGCGAGCGTTTATAAATTGAAGGGCTGGTACCTGCGGCTTAATACACCACTGTTTCCGGTTCATTTCCGGACGGCGCGCGCTTTGCCGGATATTGCTTTTAAGGTTGTGCCGCACGTAAACGCTTCAAAATGCATCATCTGCTCTTGCTTCGTGAACCGGTCACCTCCGTTTTCCCATTGCAAATATACGCATCATACGATGTCCGCTTCTTGCGTAATGTTGTTGTAAATAATTCGTATTAATTTAATTTCATAATTTATATAAAATAATTACTATAAAAATTTCATAATAAACAATTAATTTAGCCAAACTTAATCATAAATATTGAATTACTACTTTTTCTTTTACATCGCTTCATTGGTTCCTTTTGTGCCTCAATAAATAAATGCAAAAGTCTATTTGTCTCGCTTTCACGACTAATCCGCCGGACCAATATTTTCGAAGTTTGGTACAAATGAAGGTTATGTACAAAAAATACCGTTGTTCTTTCGAGAATAGACAAAAAAAATTTACTTTACGTAACGTACTTTATAATTTTAAGGATATTCTTACAATTAAGTTGACATGTACGAAGTCGCGGTTACAAATAGTCTGTAATGATAATAATCATCTGGCCAATAAACAAAGGCCGATCAAAACTTTTTGTGTTATACAATACATAATACTTTTATATTGATACACAATACCCACTTTCTTGGAAAGTTGAAGGTATCTTATGTTTTGAGTGACAAATCCAATTTTATTCTCCACTGCCCCACCCCCGCCCGCCCCGCGGACCGATCAGGCCTTATCCAAATTGGATCTTGAATAATAAAGAATCGGGGCGATTGGATTTTATTCCTTAAATTCAATTAGCACACGAGGGTCGTGTGTGACTGCAGACGAAAGATAGAGACACATTATCGTATTAAAAGGGATCAGGGGATTTTATTTTGGGGGACCTTCCCTTAACATGATATTATTGTATAAGTTATTATAATCTACTAACCCATACATAATTTCGGTATGAGTCTAGTTCCCTTAAATATATAATAATTTCCCATTAATGAGACCAACCTTAAGTTGTCGAATGGTTATATTATATCCTATAAATAAACTGTTAACTGTTCTTTACTAGTTTACTTAATTAAAGAACGAATATTAAGAATTTAAATTTAAATTTTGTATTTTAATCAGTGATGGGCAAAGTTTGAGCAGGCCATATTTCCAAAAATTATCTATGAGAGGGCCAAGTATTTGTTTTTTACTGCAGACATTTATTGGCATAAAAGTATTTTAAAATTTCAGAATTGGAAATATTTTTGTAATTTTAGTGAAGGCACTTACAGCGTTGAATATAGTGTTGCACTTATGTATACTGAAAACATACGTACTTGAAAGTTGTTATGAAAGGACCGATAAGTGAAAACAAATTAAGGCCACTTATTATTGTGTATTTCATTGTACAAAAACATAATTAAGCATGCCCTTAAAAATATACATTAAAAATTAAAAGCTTAAAAAACAACCACTGACAGAAAATTGCTATTTAATAATCGAAGCTTAATTAAAGTTAACATTTAATGCTATACCGAATCACAGCTTTTAAAAAGTTGTTTTATAAAAATAAGAACTAATAAGATTAGTCTTTTATGTGTTAAAGCTTATAAACCGTTCGTGTTGATAATGATTATCATCCCATATGTATAAAAAACTATGGCCCCCATAATAAGGAAGATTTGAGCGAGCTATGCTCGAAATGTCTTTGTGTTACCATACATTAACGTGTTGCAATCCGAGATCGTTGAAATGACATACTCGCAACGGAAGATGCACGTTATCGATGGACAAAGGCCCTCAAAACCGTATCTGGGAGCCGCTTTGGGGTCATTCTTGAAGAAGATTGAGACCTTTAAGAGACCTACGTGTAGTATGAGTTATTTGTATGAACTAAGAGAAATACAACAATTAAAGTCTCTGAAATATAGTAAAATCTTGTGTGCTTTGCTCCTATGAAATATAATAATACTCTTTTTATACAAACTCCTTCCTCTTTTTTGAAGAAGGTTTCAATGGAAATGACTGTAATGTAATAGATATTAAAAATAATTATGCTGACAGACGAAAAAACACGCTTATACACGCAAATAACGCTTTTTTAATGACTGCAAAGATCATATAAAAGGGAGTAAACTAAATATTTATATATGATTCGTTAATAGATATTTGGTGATATAATTAACATGCGGGTAATGATATATAGTCTTACAATATATATAAGTATATGGACTAGATAAAAAAACTTTAGCATGCATATATTTATGTTTATTTAAAAAAAAAATTTAAGTCTGGGTGCACCTTGTTCAGACATTATTTGAAATACTAATTCGGTCTAGTACCAAAAAATACGTTTTTGAAGATAAATCGTAGTACTGAATACTCTATTAATATCACCAAAGTGAACATATCTTAGACCACATTATTACACACCATTAGTATGATATTATAATAAATCGCTGTATTATCGCTGCTGTATTTGACATAAACATCGAAATCTACTTAAAGTAATGGAAACGATATAATGCACCAGAGACCAGAATCAGCTTACGATAAGACGAGTTTCGTATTCACGATACGGTTTTGACATAATTTACCTTAATTTATGAACGTTTTCCAAACTATTAAAAGCAAGGTGGTTATATAACTTGATTGTAAAGTAGACATTTTCAATAAAATATAAATTACTAGTTTTACCCGTGACTTCGTCCGCGTGGGACTACCGATTTAATAAAAAAACATGACCGTGCACTTAATAACTTGTTAGTTAACCTAAATAAATAGTAACTCAATAGTAACTAAATAGTAACTCTTTGTAAAAAATAATTCTCTACAACCAATATCGGTAAAATTTAGCAAAATTAATGCTTATACATCGGGGTTACATTCAGGCTATAGAATTGTAGTATATATATTATAGTGTGAGTAAATTTTAACACGAATAGCATGAGAATGAATTGGCCATAAAAACGTTACAGACTGACTTTCGCATTATAATATTAGTTGTTTATTTATTTTAGTAAATAACCCGTATTACTTAAGTTAATTATACGTTATAATAGCTCAGTTAAATTTATGCAGTAAACAGAAATCATTATATATAAAATCTTGTAAAAATAACTCTTTCGACGTGAGTTAAACAACGTAATAAAGAACCTCCTTTTAATTACAGATTTGAATCGGTTTTGATACATAGTGAATAAAAAAACTATGATAAGTTGATAATAGATGGCGTTTTTAAATGTTATCCTATTCCCGTAGAATTAATAGGATTTCTATAGCCTATATGTTATTCCGATATAAAAGGAATAATTTTGTCAAATTTCATCGATATTCAGCGGATTCGCCGTGAAAGAGTAACAAATATCCATCCATACTCACAAACATTCGCATTTATAATATTAGTAAGTAAAGTATAAGTATGATATGATATGATTATAATTATGCACGGAAGATTATATTTTACATGAAATTTAAAATATCAGTGATACAGTGATGTGTTAACTAACTTTATTTATTTCATTATTGTATAAACAAAAGGCGGACTTATCCCTAAAAGGGATCTCTACCAGCCAACGTATGAGTAAAAGAAAGAAAATGAAAAGAAAAAAAAATGGATGATGGAAAAAATAGGAAGGAAGAAAAAGAAAAATAACGAAATACTATAGATTAAAGTTGAAAAATGAATGAATAAAATAATAGATAATAGTGATTATTTAAATTGATTAAAATGTAATTTAATATTGATAATAAGCTAAAATTAATTTAAATGACTTGAGACCAATATTTTTTAGTCTGTGACTTAAATGCTGATAGGGAAGGAGATTTGCGGATTGATACAGGTAAATCATTCCACAGCTTTACACCTTGAAAGCTAAATGATCTCGAGTAAGTCAGTGAGGAGCATTTAGGGAAGGCAAGATCTTATGTATTTAAAGATCGTAGCCAGCCACATCCAACATCCGACAAGAAGTTGAAACGATCTTTAAGATAAATTGGAATTAAAGGATTAAAGAGTACTTTATAAAGAAGTGATAGAATATGTAAATTTCTTCTGGATCGTATAGGAAGCCAATTTAAGTTATGACGGAACTCAGTGATGTGGTCAAACTTACGCAGTCCATAAATACATCTAATAGCTACATTGTGAAGCCGTTCGAGCTTAGCCAATAGCTTTTCTGAAAGATCCAAAAAAACAGCATCTCCATAATCCAATATAGGTAGAATAAAGATCTAGCAAGCATAATTTTAGTTTCAAGGGGAAGTAATTTCTGTAAGCGCTTAAGAGAGTGAAGTGAGGCAAAGAATCAGTTTCTCAAATTAGTGATATGAGGTGCCCAGCTAAGTGTTTCATCAAAAATAATACCTAAATTTTTTACTGAATTAGAGTAAGGTATGATGGCTCCATTAAAACTAATGTGGTGCACAAAAGTATTCTTAAGTTTAGAAATGTTATAGGAACTACCTATAATAATAGCCTGAGACTTTTGTGGATTAACTAGTAAACCAAACTTTTTAGTCCAGTTATTAAGGGCCTCTAGATCTCTGTTAACTTTTGATATGGCTTCGTCTAAATCAGATAAAGAGGCAGCCGTATAAATTTGCAGGTCATCTGCATAAAGATGAAAGGATGATTTTAAAAGCTGAGTAACACTGTTCACAAATATAGAAAATAACAAAGGAGACAGAATTCCACCCTGTGGGACTCCAGTATTGATATTACACAATGCTGAGCGTTGTTCATCTATAATGACTAACTGTGGACGATTTCAAAGGTAAGACGTAAACCATTCAATTGATCTGGGAGATAGGTTAAACTGTCTTAGGAGTCCAATTAAAATATCATGATCAACAGTGTTAAAAGCACTGCTAAAATCTAAGAGAACCAGTACAGTTAGTTTTTTACTATTAATATTCCAGCGGATATCATCAGTGATTTTCACGAGTGCGGTAGTAGTGCTGTGGCCCGATCGAAATCCCGACTGAAAAGGGCTAAGAAGATTATGGCAACAAAGGTGGTTAGCAAGTCTGATATGAATAAAGCGTTCAAGGAGTTTCGAGAGAAACGGAAGTAAAGAGATAGGACGAAAATCAGAGACTCTAGAAGGATTAGAAATTTTAGAAAAAGGAACAACAAGTGCATTTTTCCAACTTTACAGATTTTTTTGTTTAAATATTTATTAAAATCTGGTTCTAGTAAAAGTTTTAGAGAGCTAACAATAGCGTCAGTTGCCACTTGACTAGAAAAGCGTTATCACTTTGTTATTTCACAATCTATTATATGCTTGCCTTGCTTATTTATTACGAGTTTTTATCTTACGTGAGATATTGCGCTGTATTCCCAAAATAAATAAAAAAAGTCAAAAACAAGTTAAAACCTCTTAGTGTTCCTTAACTGACTAAAGGACTTGACTTTATCCTTGGAGCAAAATACTATATGTATATTATGACCAACATTTCTGCATGTACCGTATAATGGAGCACCGATAATTGAGGAATAAAACCAGGACATAACTAATTGGTTTTAACCTGTACACCCTTGGTGAACATCCATGCTCTAACGTCACCAAAATCGATGAACGAAAAAATCTTTATAAATGAAATACTGCATTATATCCATAAAAGCTTGCTCATACTTTTTAATTACATACGTATATGTTACGCAACTGTAATAACTAAATGTGCACGATAAACACTATTGGGGGCAATAAAAACTTAAGCTACACAAAACATATGGGAGTCATTAAAAGTAGAAAAAAATGTAACACGATGTCAAACATGTGAGAACCCATTTGAGGGAAGTATAAATTACCGTCGATATATAATTATAATTATAGCAGTAAAGTAACGGCCATCGCTATTGTAAAAATAATGAACACAGCAATGTAACTGTTATTTTTTTTTAATTCGTATCAAATCAGATACTTATTTTTACCCACTCATGTGTAAGAAAAAACTATAACTCTGTCCAGGGGGGTCACGCGGTATGTGCCTATTTTATATAAGGCTATAATTGGCCTAAGTCGTTATTATTACAAATATAAAATAATTAATATTTCTTTGCTTCAGGCACTATAACAGAACTATATAGTACCCGGCATTAAATAATGCACATCGATGTTTACAACGAAAAAGCCGGCCAGTTCTGTTTTGTAGAGCGCAGTCACTGTCACACACAGGTTTGTCAGTCTGTGCGACAGAAACAATTCTCTATGAAGCAGAATCTAGCCGATTTCTCTCTCTAAGCCTCGATGTGCATTATTTATTGCCGGGTACTATACCTTGTTATAATCCGCACGGGTTAAGTGAGTGTATGCAAAGCTAGTATGTATGAAGCAGGCAAAATTTACACGACAAAATCGCAATGCCGTGTGAAGTCGTGGAGCCTATTCTCCTGATGATGCTTCGGTTTTGGAGCGTAGCGATCGTCGGGATTTTGGTGGTGGTTGTGCGTACTGCTAGCGTGCATTGTTGCTGGTGGAGGCGCCTTGGGGTGCCTGTGGTGGCTTGTCCTGCATGTGTAAGGTGCGTAAATTTTGCCTGCTTCATACACATTAGCTTTGCATGCATTCACTTAACCCGTGCGGATTATTACAAGGTAGTTCTGTTATAGTGCCTGTAATATGGAATTCCGCAAAGTAACGCCTGCTTCTATAAATAACTTTATTTTCACCCCTCTACTTATATGAAAATTTCCTTAAATTCCAATCTATCATTCCGCTACTACTGAATATCCCTGACCGATTGCTGACCTAGAAATGAAATGAATAGAGAAATGATGAATTGTCAAATATGAATATTAAGAATTATAAGAATCAAATTATATATCAAGAACATGTTATGAATAAAAACTGCTAAATATGAATAAACTTTCAATACTTTTTATAAAAAAAAAAACTTATTTTATGTTTTAAAGGTCTCACTCCGTACGTAGGTACGGATATATGAAGATATATAAAGCTAATGTAAAACACGTATATGAGAGAACTTTAAATTGAGCTTACCATTTAATTCTTAATTTAACGATAACAATCATTTAGTTTGCTCTGTATTTACTACTATAGAATAAGCAATTTTATTTGTATTCTTTTGGCAACATTTAAGTTAAATTTAGTATCAATTAGGGGTAATGAATGTGACATTTAAAAGATTTAAATTCAACACTGAAATTCTTTTCCGATGTAAAGCTTTTAAAAGGCTTTTAACGTGCGAGATATTTTTGTAATTAATTCTTTTACATTAAAATAAGCTCATTTAATCGGTTGTTATGTTTTACATATCAACTGCAAAGGAGATATGTAGGCTACGAATGCCATTTTATTACTTTGTCCTGCTTTGAAAATGTCCTGATTACTAAGAATTCTTATTATATTTATTAAGAGGGAGCTGATTTAGGGCTGAATGTAAGGAAGTGCGAAAATATATTAGACGTTTATAAAGTAAACACGTTTATGTTTTTTTAGTTTCCTCTATATTTTATTCTCAACTATATTATATCGCCTGTAATCGCCTCTTTATGCAAGTAATTCCATGCGCTAAGTTTAAATTGTTCAATTTGTGTTTATCAGTTTTGATAAATATCAGAAAGGCCAGAGCCTCTGACGTTTCATCGAAAACGTTGCCAAAACAGAAATAAAAACATAATGTATAGGTTAGCCATCACGACGCATACCACCACCCTTCCATGACCTATCGCGAGAAAACCGTAGATTTCTATATGACAAACATATTATCACTAGAGGTGCTGTTCATTTGTCTTAAAAGAATCATAGTCTAATGATCACAAACAGACTTGTGTAGGTATTTTTTTTATCACTATACTTTGACTACGGCCTCTTAATTATTATGTTATAAGCTATGACAATTTTTACTCCTCCTTATAACATCTATACTTATTATGAAACAAAGTACCAAAAAGCTGTGTCTGTATGTAATCGTTTTCTCAAAATCTACTGAACGGATTTTTGTACGGTTTTCACCAAAATATAGTGAAATACTTCCGGATGGTTTAGGTAAATCGTATGTACGTAATATGTACATTGTGTTGAAGAGATCGCGCAGAGTTTAAAAAACTTGCTTGCTGGGAGCTTTAGTCGCGTGCGCTGCATAAACCAGCAGAGATACACTGAAGTAATGTACTAGACAATTGTAGATCTATAAAACTACTACAAAAAAGTCCGCGACAGTATGTGTCTATATCTTATGGTTAACTCACAATAACTAGCTTTATGTTTAAAATTTGAAATCTAGAAAAAAAATTGTGAGACGCTGATTTCCACGCGGGTGACGTTGCTGGCACAACTAGTTATATGTAAAATCAATTAGTAACAAGATTAATTAAAAGGAGTGTTTTGGCGCTCGCCCTCGGATAAAATGAACCACGAACCACCACCATCACCACGCCCGGTATCACGAACGCCAGCTCTTCTCTTTATCAATTTTGAATATTCTTTAGCCCTATCAAAATAGTAAACATTTATAATTAAATATTCTTTACATAATATTCCATTTAGACGTCTTCAAAAAATATAAACCTATTAAAATTAAATACATGCACTCCAATTTTATCCGTATTGGTGTGGAAATTCTGAAAATCCTTTCTCAAAATATGGTTACATCATAAAAGATATTACCTATTTTGCAATGTATTTCAATTGAATATCAATTAAAACAAGATTAAACAAAAAAAACCACTAAAAAATATAATAATTAAATACTGTTAATAACGCATTATATACGTAATTATTAATTCTGGAACTACATCTTAATTATGTCCCCACACTTAAAATCCGTATCATAAATAAGAATTATAAATATCTTTTGTGTAATAAAACTAAAACTACCATTACTGTGAATATAAACAGAAAGTAATTATTTACTTGAAGCTAAGAAAGGTCAACAAAGCAATCGTGATATTTTAATGGAATTGAAGTGTGCTATATGTAGACTTTACTTGGTTATTTCATTACAAAAGCAGTATGTAAATAGTATAAGTGAGTATTGTGCAAGGTTTAATGACCTATAAAATTTATATCGAGAAAAACATTACGCGTTCGCTTATTATGAGTTTGTTTTTACATGAAAGAATAATGCGAAGTACCAGAATAGTAGGATTACTTATTTTTAATCGCTTTTAAGAATCAGTGCAGTAAACACAAATATAATTAAAAGTAGGAAGAATTTACGATTACGTTGAAAATATGGTCGAATTTGTGACGCAAATCAGTCAGTCAGCGTTCCATTGTTTTTTCTGCTTAAGAGCCGGAATCCGCACAATAACATAAACTTCTGATTCGTCAGAAACAACTTAGGTATATCGAGACCAAGAATAAAGATGTAGTACCATTGATTACCATAGAATATAGGTAAGAGTATTTACAAGTCATTTTTCTATAAAAAGTCAGGTAATCAAAATTAACAAAAATCTAGCCTCATGTTCAGCATATATATGTATATTCATATGCTTGTAGTGTGGATAATGGCAAAATAATATCACTACTTTTGTAAGTGTAAATATTCTAAAGAAAGTCTTTTTAGATCATAGGTCGGGTATAGAAAGCAATACTACTAAAGACGGCATTTGTTGTGAGAATTCTGCCTTTTGAAAATTACAATCAGCTAGTGCGTAGTTGCTAGTGAGGCCTATATTTTAACGGACATATTTTAATGATTTATCGACTTAGTCATAATTGTTTCTTTAGAATACACCTATTGTTTTATGAATAATATTAACACATATGACCGTAAATATATACACATATAGTTTATTTTACATTACGGAATATCATATTTACAAATTAAAGTATATTATGCATTTTGGTATACGGACTTCATAAATGTGCAGCAGGATTTGTTATTTAAAAATTGATTGAGTAGATGCATGCAAACGATCATTGAAGGTACGGAAATTAAATAGCCGCTCATATCCGGCCTGTGAAGAGCGTTGAGTTGGTCTCAATTCACAAAACATCATCCATTGCTTATCTACTAAAGTGGTACGTATTTTTACTGAATTGTTTAAAATCGATGAGGTTCATTTAATGTGTATTCTTCAACTCACTCCCAATAATAATGTATTTAAATCTCTTTGACGATCTTTCAAACACCTTTGTCGTGAAATTTATATATTATGATGTTTTTATAATATTTTTTTTACGTCAGTAATTATGTTACGGTTTAGGATACTTTTTATTACTTTTTATGATGGGAAGATGAGATTTGTATACTATTTGTCTAATCAAACATAAAAAAGAGAGACAGATAGATACACCCTCATGTGCTTTCTTTTTATTATAATATGGCAGATTTTAGGCTGGCTTCTCAACTCTGGTATAATAACTCTATGAAAACTACGCTTTAGTTACGCACAGAGCACAGACGAACAAAGTCGCGGCAAAAGGTTCTTATAATCATTGTATTATGTCCAAAGCTATTATGGGCATGCAAAGCGAACGTGAGGCGACAATCAAAATACATTACGGACAATCAATTTTGATTGTGCACAAATAGATGGAATGACTTTTCGTACAATCAGATTCGACGAATGTTTACAAAATAAATCTTAATCAAATGTTTTCAGTGTAAATAATGATAACGTGCGTGTATTTTTACGCCAACCAATGACGTGAGTAATATCACAACTAATGTAAATGACAGTTTGTCTTGTTTTAGATTTATACAATTTAATGATAACTTTTTAATGATAGTCATCGTTAATTTATCCACCTAACAAAATCCAATTAGAAATTTCGGTGATATAATTTTTAAATCATGAAGCGTCAATTTTGTTTTTGCGGCCATCAAGTGTTTGCCGACGCTCTTCCCAAGTTGCTGATTGTTTTGGATTATGTGCAGTAAATAAATTAACGCCTCGTAATTTCACTGTTGCCGTCTGATCTGAATCTAAAAAGTTTTCAAGTCAGTTATTTCATAAATTATTTAATTCAGTTATTTAACAGATAATAATTTATTTATTTATTATTATTAATTAATTAATTATATATGTGTACATGTTTAGATAGCACAAAAAAAATAAATAAATACTTTTGGTTATTTTAATATAACTATAAAAAGAAAAATTTAATAGAGATATGATATTGTCTGTCTTTAAATATTTGATTGATAATATTAATTAATATACACTTATGTAGTCCAGCTAAAATAAATTACTATGTATAATAATTTTATTAACATCAGGTTTAATGATTCTGAAATATCCGCCATATTAACCAAGGAAATACATTATCGGCTTTTAGTAATGAAAAAAAAAATGTTATTACTTAATAAAGAAATGTTTGGTTGAAAAGCCACAAGCAAGGTTCGATTCGGTTTGTTTTTGATGCAAACGGCGGCAGTTTTTTCGTACGAGACCATGCTAATTTTGCTAAGATATACCGATATAGCTCTTAGCTCTTAAACTACATTGTAACTTAAATCAAGTGTCAACGCGGTCAGTTAGTACAACAACTTATCATCTTCTTTACATCACAGTGAAAACAGAAACAAGCACGTCGACGTGTAGGACCCTATTATAAGTAATGACGATGGGCAAACATTTTAGAGAAAAACGCTTCTGTTGCTGTTGGCGTTGGCGAGCCAATTAGAAGTGTTAGGTAGAAATATACTATGATATTTATATAGCCGCTATAGCCGTGTAGCGCTACTCGACGTCCAATTAAACTCACACCCGTCGACAGCCCGCACCGTGCCGGAACCAAGTACCTTCACGTAATTGTGTAACTCACTTCTAAACAAACTCTCAGCTTTTTATACCATAGACAACAATGGAATTATGTCAGACGCGACAAGAACTCTCCCCTTCGTTCTCCGTAACTATTGAGTTGTTAATTAAATTCACACAACAGTATCGCTTGTCACGCCTTACATTGTATCACAAGTGGATAGGGGCTATTTCGCGATGCAAGGGTCTGGATCTGAAACGTTGCTTGTTTAATTATAACAATAGTAGCCCCTAATGAGAGTTTGCGCTAATAAGCGCAACAGAATGTAATCAACATACCTCGTCGGTCTAATGAGCCGAGTTCCTGGCAAAAACAAGCAATGTCGACATTTTACTGAAGATTAATTAGACGTTCTGCCTATACGGGGAGTCAATACTGGGCACACCAGAATCATCCTGTTTCTAACTCGTTTCTGATTAACATGTTTCTTAAGATTTATACGGTTAAACTATCATTATAAATAATTCCACAAAGCCGCTTTCCTATGCTTAGCCGTCTTCCCTCTTTTTTAATAGGCGACCTCATTTGCGTACAACAAAGACGTAACTACGAGCGGTCTTCTTTAAGCAACTTTTATTGACGACAAAGTACAGAGACCTGTAAACGTCGTTAGCTTAAATAAGCACGTTTGATTACGCCGTAGCTACCCCATTAACTTAACGAGGGATAACCCCGGGGAAAATAACTAACCCAATTTCCCTTTGCCGGGAAATCATTAAAAGTCTTAAAAGGGTCTTTTCATATATTTTTTAGCCTGGAGCGTACGTGCAAATAAACACATTTTTACATACTCGAACAAACAATTCTCCTAACGAGGCGGGAGCGTAACGAGCGCACGGCGGTGTCCAGTAGCTGGCGCCCCGTAGGCCTGGCCAATTTGTGACGGCTTTGTTTTAAAAAACACTTATAACTTGACTCAGTGACAGTGTAGTTCTTTAATTAACGGCAATTTAATAAAACAAAGACAATGCTGTTTTGCATTTCCCATAGATATTCCTGTAGGTTCTACAGGAAGAGCGTGCCTTTTTTTAAATATTATAATTTAATTCTTATAATACCTTATTTATAAACATTTCAAAATGATTTCAAAAATTCTGTGTTAAAGGAATAAATAACATACTGTGATAGTTTCATTTGCCATTGGCAACTTTTATATTAAAAAAATCAAATACATATACAAAAGATTTCAACCATTCATTCGTCCATTTTGTTGTTTTGTTTCAGAAACTCTATTTTTAGTAAGTTTTCACTTCGACAGTTTTATTGCCACATTTCTAGCAGGCGTTGATAAAACATTCTATTTAAATCCTTCTTTTATTGAATACACGAAATATATTTCAGACACCATTACCTTAAAACTATATAACAGCGAAATTTAATATTATATATAGACTTTAGATTCCTTAACAAACATGAACTTAATAAGGTTCTGTATTGTTTCCCAATTATAATTGATTCTATTATACAAGCTTCGGCTATAATTGAAAGTAGACAGTTTCTGCGCAAGTGGGTAAGGTAATTACAAGATCCAATTTAGAATTGCCAACTCTACACTTTGCTGTTAGTTTGAAACAAAAGCTTAATTAATTAAGTCGAGAACAATTTAGTTGGGAGCCGTAATATTCCCAGCAATTACGCGAATTCGATGTGTTTTGTAGTGAACGGTAATTGCCGAGTGTCGTGTCGGATCAGATTTTGCCAACATCGATACCGCGCTAGGGCTACCATTATGCTAGAACGATAAGACTACCATGTGATTTAATCAACTACATTTCATCTTACTCATTCTATAATAATTCTAGGAATATAATAATAGTAAAAGAACTAAAAGGTAGATAGCCGAAGTACGATATTATTTTATGATTACGATAATATATTTTTTTTAATTTTTCATATTTTTTCGTTTTTAATTGAAGTTTTAATTTCTTTAATTTAATTAAAATTAAATACTAAGAAAAGTATCCAAAAAGCATCACATTCTAGGCAGTAAAGTAAATTTTGATAATGTAACTAAAATAATTGTCGTTATTCACTATGGTTACATATCAAGTTAAAGCATATAAATTGTAACAATTAACAAGTATATAAAAATCTTTAAATACTTGTTAATTTGTATTCATTTATACTGTAATTAAATGAGGAATAAAAATAATCGTAAAATGTTGATTATATGGTTGATAAATAGTTATATTTTTGAACTTAAAATAATTGAATAGTGAAACTCAAAAAAAAAACTATTACATCGTTTTAATGATGCTGGAACATACATCATTAACTCACCTTTATGTCATGTACATGTAAGTCGTTTTATTTAAGATTTATTTTCTCAAAAACTGTAAACTTCTTATGATTATTATCGGAAGATTTTTTCTTTAGAACTACGGAATTCCCATATTGTAACAGATGGCAACCCTAGCAATACCCAACACTAATATGGCCCATACATTAATTATACGAACGCAAACACGGCTAATTGGAAAATCTAATAATTAATTAAGAAGCTTGAAACTGTCGCTGATTACGATTTTTAATTAGGCGATTGTTATTGTTGGGTGTTCTAATATTTTAATGAGGAAAGATTTTATTTCGCTGTAACTGATTATTGCGGCGCGTAATTAAAGATTTTATGACGTTGTCAGTTTTATATTTCAAAAAATACTCTTACAATTTCCTTTCATAGTCATTTATTGACTTGAAAGTAATATTTTGAAAAATAATGAAAGATTTAAAGCTTCACTACCACAAGAGATGTAAGACTTGAATCTTCTTTGTTGGCTTCACAGGAGGCACCCTTAGAACGATATTTACTGACGCTAGTATAGCTTCTGCGCCCGTGCCACCCAGTGATACTGTGAAAGCCGTTAGAGCGAATAGTAAATAGTAAGATCGAAAAAAAAACAATCTTCAACACGAACCAACTTATTAATATACAATAGCAATCCTATTTGTTGTTTTCATAATATCTATAACTTATTATATCGAATGGTGCTAGGGAGAATGCGTTATGTGGAAAGGAATTAAGCACAAAAAAACTAAAGGCGCCCGTGGGGATAAAACTGATTTTTCAGAAAAATATATCTATTGATCATAGTGAAAATCTTTCGCCAGTATTTCAAGTAATATACGTTATACATCTTATGAGTTAATATCAAAATAACAAAAAATATTTTTCATTTAGGTAACACAAATTCCACGAAATCAACTGACTGCGGAGATATGTATAATTTATAACTACTACTTGTTTAATAATTGCGTGTTCACGGATGTGGCTAATTAGTAAACTTATTTAGATTTATACAAAAAATGAGAGTCTGGATTAAAAAATTATACAACAAATAGCATTATAATTAATAACTTACAAACTTTATAAATATATCTTAATGGAAATATATATTAAAAATATCAACGCGCGTTTTGTAAAGAGGAGGAATTGACGTAACTTTATACGTACTCGTAGGTGATCTTACATGCATTAATTATATTCATTGTTCTTCTTCTCTTCAACAGATGAATGTACACTGTTGGGCATGTATTTTCAAACTCACGCCTTATTTTGTACAATTTTTATCTAATATGTTAACATAGCGAAAAGTTTATCAACATAGCTAGATGTTGTGCGGGGTTGAACAATGGCATAGCCTATCGTTGCTTCAGCTTCGTGACAAATGACTAAATCAATGGCTTTAATTACTCTACAGATCTCCTTATGCCTGGTCAAAGCTCAAGAGATACTTCTAGAGCAACCTTTTTCATCGCTCGCTGAGGGACTGAGCTTTTTATGATGACCAAGACCATAGACGACCAAGTGGCATTAAACCATTCGTGGCTCCTGTCAATGAAGGATTACGATTAGAAATCTCTACATGCTTCTCAGCTAAGTTGTATTTGGATATTTCTTAAATATTTACAATAAAGAAGAGCATATGTATGCATATGCCTCAAATAAATAATTTAATGTATTTGTAATTTTGTTACAATTAAATAATATTATATCTTAATTAAATAATATTACATTCCATTATTATTATATTATATTTTGTGTAATAATAATAGTCGAATGTAATTAATAATAATATGACATACTGAACAATTACCAGGAAAAACCATTGAAATCGTATAACTTGACATTTAAAAGAAGTAGGTATAGATATCGGCCGCAACCCACTTTAGTTATTGTTTAGTTGAAACTCATCGTTAATTATAATACAAATAATTGCGTGTAGTTTTAATAAGCTCGCCTTAATTAACGGTTACATCATTATTTTTGAGAAAAACAGGACGGTCCCATTTAATTACTCGCATAATCTTGTTACTCAGATAAATTGTAGTACTTATATTACCGAGATAAAATTGTTATCGTTATAAATTATAAGTTCGTCATTAATTTTATGATAAGTACGAGTTTAATTAAATATATTGTGAAGCGGTGATATTTTATTAAAAATAATGTGTGCGGACAAAATGACAATTAAAGCTATAAGCTATTTACTTAAGTAATTTTTAAAACTTGTTCTACCACTTAAATTACCTACTTACTGTTAAAAATACAAAAGTAACAATAATATTATTTTGTAATAATTTACGATAAAATAAATACAGAACATATGTAATGCTAAATAATAATAAATAAATATGGGACACTTACACACACGATCGTCCGTCCCCAAAGCAAGTAACTAAATACTTGTGTTATGGGTGACGGACAACTGGTATATATACTACATATATAATTTTAAATACATACCTAAATTCAAATATACCCCCAGACTCGAAGAACCTACAATGTTAGGCCTCGGCGGGATTCGAACCCGCGACCCGCGAAGCTGAAGGTAGGTTCACTACCCGCTGCGTCAACGGGCCAGATTTTTTTTTTCGCACTGACTGTATGCTGTTAGCCCTAATGGCTTTTACAGCGTCACCCGGGCGGGACGGGCGACCGCAGAAGCATCGTCGAGGTTGCGAAATGCAGAGAGTGCAGAAGCTCTACTTAAGTCGGGGAACGTCGTCCTAAGGGTGCCTTCTGTGAGGCCGGACCACGGCTTAGGGCGACATGTAGTGGAGGGTTGATAGTATGACTTACATTAGTCCTTGCGGCATCGGAAGGGTGACGAGAAGCCACGACCGACCGACGTCAGAAAACTGGGACCACGTCTTCGCCGGCGAAGACGCTGAGTGTGTTTATTACGTGTATCTGTGTTGGCGATCGTTATTTGATCGTCGGGGTCATACAGGACGCTTTTTGGACGCCTATATTTTCGATGGTCGGACCTAACTGGGATGTAGGTGGAAGCAACTGAAATAAGAGGGTTCGGGTGTACCTCAGAAGTAAGATTTCAAAAAACGTTTAAAGAGGTGAGTAATGGTAGGGAGATCGAGGTCTCTCTGGAGGTCAACGTTCCGCATGAACCACGGTCAACCAGTGGCTGTCCGCATAAATCGGTTCTGTAATCTTTGGAGCCTGAGCAATCTGACCTTTGAAACGTGCGCGAACGCAACGCTCGCATAGGACATTATTGGTCTTATGCAAGTTTTGTAGTGTCACTTTGTTGCGGAGCGATATCTTACTTTTCTTGCATAACATCGGATAAAGTACGGGCCAGATAAATGTAGAGTGAGCAATCCATATTCATACCTGATACATTCACGACAAGATCGATACGATTTTGTCGTGGAGTCTATGTCCCGATGAAACGATTGTTGAGAATGTAATAGTGAATATGTGCAATATTTGTATATTGTGGTGGTAGTGTTAGAGGTTTGTACTGCGTACGTCTTTACGAATCTGCATGTATCAGGTATGAAAATGGAATGTGGCATTACGTATGTTTTGCTTTTTTTACGAATAATAGAAGTAATAATATTATTATTACTTTTCTATATTCTATGGATTACTGCAAAGTAACGCCTTATTCTATAAATTATTGTAACAAAGAATCTTTATACTTATACTACTATAGATTAATACGTGGAAGTTTCGTGACCCCATTAAGCAAGCCTTTGTCCTGTAATGGAAATAAATAGCTTGAATTTTAAGTGATTTCAGCTGTTCTCGAGTGCCATTCCCCCTCGGCCGTGGGGGTACGACCAAACTTTAATTAAGATACAACAATTAAAATAACAAGCGGCTGGGCGCGGCATCATTATGCGGGGCCGTGTGAGCGCATACAATATCACTAATCTACTTCACTTTTCTTTTTTATCCGACAAAAAAGATGTTACACATGTGTGACTGAGTTCTTTAATTAAGGAATGGAAAAGTTGATAAGTTTATCAAATGCGTTTAGCTTATTGCATAGAAGTTTATCCAACTTTATAAATTTGATAACTACAAACTTATCACATCATGTTGGTGATTATCGTGAAATTCAATGATGGGCAAAGTTTTTCGTACGTGGATCAGTATTTACAAAAATAATGAATCATCGGAGGATCGATGAAATGGACGTATATATACCTAATAGTTAAATCATATTGATTGAATTGAAGAATTGGTGAATGTCTCAGCTATTTATCTTTATACGGAAATCCACGCGAATGAGGTCCTGAACAGAAGTAAGTACGGAATAAATTTAATTTCTTCTATTTAGCTATTCTTTCAAGTTATTTAGTGTAAGATGTTTACTTACACAACTACCTATTTCAATTTTTCAAAATCTGTGAACGCGAGGTTTTCACCATTTATTTAATGATAATATACTAAATAAAATAAAGTTTTTAAACCGCAATTAAGAGCTTTCTAAACTAAGCCTTGATAAAAATAACTCGCCATAATTGTATACGGGTTTCATGCATTTATAGGAACCTCATACATAAAAATCATTATGTAGTTCGTATAGTAGTTAAATCAATTACTTTGGAACACAGTAAAATAATTATAATTAGATAATAGGTTTATTTTGTAACCGTAATTACCGCAAAAACTGTAACTTCCCGTTCCTGTTTCTAAATATTATTATGGTTCTTGAAACTATTTACTATTTGTCATAATCATGTGACCTTAACGATGTTTGCTTTCTCGGCACAATTCCACTTGGACATGATTCGCATATTACCTCAAAAGCAAAGAATGGCAGATTTAAAAGAGATCTGTTTTTTTAAATCGTTAAATAATTATAAAACTTATGCCGTGTGGTATCCGGCAGAATAGAATAGACCACCCTCCGTTCTTACCGAGGTGTCGTAAGAGGCGACGAAGGTATGTTACCGTGTGGTATCCGGCTGCATAGAATAGACCACCCTCATTTCTTACCGAGGTGTCATAAAAGGCGACTAAGGTAAGTTGACGTCAGGCAGGCGGCCGGTCGTAAAATACGTAGCCAAATCATGTGACAACATGTTTGTAACATGTTGTGCCGATTCCACATAGAGTTGGATAAGGGCAGGAGAATGATGATGAAATAATTATAAAACTTAGACGAGTTTATTTTGTTAATACAAATCCAATAACAATAATGAAAAACTTTTCCATCATCCATTATAAACATTACCTAAATATTTTTTTGTATATATTTCTGTTTGACCGCGCATAACAATTCGATTACCATCAAAATATATTAGCAAACGTTTTTTTTTAAATTTATGATTGACTTATCTCACGCAAGATGAACTGCAAATATTAATTTAGCAATCACTGGTAAAAGGTCACGCCCTCTCACCGATAGGCTAATCTATACTAATCTATATCTATACTATCTATACTAATATAATAAAATAAAGAGGAAAGATTTGTATGTTTGTTTGTATGTGTGTATGTTTGTAATGTTTTCACGCAAAAACTACTGGACCGAGTTCAAAAACTCTTTAAATTAAAATAAAAAATAGGGATCCCTAATAAAATTGTAATAAGTTGTGAAAAATTTAGTCGTAAACATCTTTCATCGCGTGCGCTGCGGAAACTATTGAGGATAGAACAAAAAAATGTTCTACAGTATTATAGAACATATCAATATCCACAAAAAAAAGTCCGCGATACCATATCAAAATCAAAAAAGTTGATAAAATGGCCGACAATAATCAAACCATTTTATTCATATCTCTGTATTAATCCTTATCCCATTAAATGATATTTTATTAAAAACTATTTCAATACTTGTAACATACTTTTTAAATTATTAAAATCCGACGTCCCAATCAAAAGATATTACGAATTTAAGAATGTAAATCACGCAATCAAGAAAATAACGCCATAACAAATTCATTGGAGCGTGTGTTATATATAGCAAGGCCTACATTTGGCGATTTAGCTCTTATTCCAAGAATACTAATGATACCCATTTTTTTATAATTAAATAATCTACAAATAAATCTAAAGTCCGACTTCGTAGACTTTCCACAACCACGAGATCGGTATGGATGCGAGTGAAACCGCGGGGCATTTAATATATAATTTTACAATCATGACACCAGCAATAACGTATTATTTAATTATTTAAATCTCTGCTATTTATTAATCTAATTAGTTATTGAAAAGACAATCATTTCGTTTACAAGACTTACAGTCTGTTTTATTGAGTAACATAAGTATCAACATATATTATTGAACCTTTTATATTATAATACAGCTAAAATAAAATATATCGGGTCTATACAAGAGACTAAGCTATTTAATTGCTTTGGGTATTTATTCTATTTGCATTATCCGAGTCCCACGATCATCAATACTGATAGCTACTTAAAAATATATCGCTTACCAAAACAAACCCAGCAAGCTTAAATCCAATTAGGCAATCTTGTTTAGCGAGGTGTTATTAGCAGGATTCAGCGTCAGATTAGGTCAGCATAGTAGTATATAAATTATCCAACACTCAGTATTGAAGTGACCTAATTCAAAAAAGTTGTTTTTCGCAAACTGTAAATAAGCGTTCCGTAGCACCTACAAAATTAATCAGTGTAGCACCATAACTTGGAAGAGCAAGAAAACACTAGTTTTTTTAATATATTTCGCAGCATGATGAAATAGATGGCATTGAAATAAGAATTACATCTCTATATCTCAATTACGTGTAATTTTAAATTCGGTCACCAATCCGACATTGTCATCGATATTACAGTAAGTAATTCTAAACTGGATCGCAAATGGGTCGGAAATTTGGAATAGAAAAACATTTCGGAAGCAAGTTCTTTTTTTTTCTAGTACTTGTACAACATGAGATGATTTAAAAATTTTTTAGGCCTTACTTCAAATTCATAAAATGTGACACACGTTTTGTCACAACTGTAGATATATACCTTAGTATCTTAAAAATATAGCTATTAGTTTGTCAAGTAAATCGCCTACATAATAAATATAGCACGTATTAATTATTTAACTTTCATAACGATGTCAATATGCCTTATGCTATTTTTTACTCTATTTAATAAAGCATTATAGAATGAATAATGTGTTCTGTATTTTATTATTTACATCACATCGTACTGATTTAACTTTAAGGTGTCCAGTCGTTATAAACGTTTAAAATAAATTGATAACAGTACACAACAACATAATACCAATTTCCAACGTACTGTTTACCATTTAATAATTAATATAATTAAATAAGAGTATTAAGTAATTTTAATTAAAATTCAGCCAACTCTACCCGAACGTTCTCTACTTAACATAATTAGGTAACTGACAGCACGAAGAGCGTTTTCCATTAAATATTTGATGGAAATTGGAGGTTTTTTATAACTTTTGTAAAATAATTTCTTCAAAAAAAGAAAATAATATTTATGAAACATGTCAGTAAATAGACATATATTATATGCATTATAAAAAAATGTAATATAAACATTAATTTTTTTGTTAAACAAAAAATTAAAGACTTTTTATATTTCAACTGACAGCTATCAAAACTTTAAGTTTTTGATTTTATACAATTTAAAAACACAAAGACCTACCTTTGAAATCTTTTAACGCCAAAGTAAACAACACTGTAATTGCTCTCCAAGAACGTGTCTTTAATCCACAACAAACAATTTCACAGTTTGAATAATGACACTAAACCAAGTTTCGAATATCCACTGTAATTGTCACTTTAAATGGTATATAAACAATAAAGACGATTTAACAGTTAATAGGTACACTCAACGCCTTAAAAAAATTATAACGACGACGTCCAGATTTACGTTAATTTTAAGAACGTGTACGTATTTACCGCAGCTCGAGTAAAGTTTGCGACTGCAAGGTACTGGAATTGTACGTGCAATCACAATGAGAGCTTGCGACGGAATGAGCCGAGCGTACCGCGAGCAAGCCGAGAGCAGGCGAATATCGGACGACTCTCCGAGGGCGGGCGCCGGAATAAGGGGTGGAATAGAACAACACTCTAATATAATGATGGGGTCAGAACACTTTAATGCTTTAATTTGAAAAGCACACTAGTAACAGCTTTTAAGGCTTCCCGTCATAAAAGGGTAGTGCATTAAGTTTTTACTTAATTTTTTATAAAATCGCGCAGGTTAATCTAGTTGTAAAAAAATTACATACTTAAATGTTATTAGTTTGTAATTTAAATTTAAAATTTTATGCATTGTGGACATTAAAATTTAAGTTGAATCGCAAATACGAATCATCCGAAAATTAAGTCTTCTCCTTCCTCTAAGGCCCTTTCCGTAACAAAACCAATCTTCTTTCCATTCCCTAGACGACAAGTTTATGCCCGATCGTAGTCCCCCCGATAGGAAGTTCATGTGAAGTGGAAGCAATAGCCACAAGACGGCATACATTATTAAACACCGGTGGTGATTGACAACCGCAAAGAAACGGCAAGTGTACGTATGTCCGATCCGGTATAGTGCTCAGACCGACGCTGAGAATTTAATTTCCCGGGCGGGCCGCCCTTGCCGCCATTGTCCGCTCAGTATTTCATTACGGCTCGAGCTTTTCTATTAATAAATCACTCTTCGCCTGCGCCGTTTAATTACGTCCCGGATCCGGCCAACGTCTGATTACACTTTCATCGAACATCTAATTGGGAGTGCAGTCGGGTCGGGGAGGGTACGTGTGTATTCTTTGTTCGAGAGATATTACTACCAGCCTGTATTACCTCGATATGAAGCAATCTTGCTGAACTAAGTTCGCTTCGAACGAACTTTGATTAAAACCGACCGGCTGCAGCGTTAATGCGTCCATTACTTTATGTAATAATGACGATTAATGGTTCCATTATGACTACCTATTTAAACTACACTTTATGAGAAGTGAGTGTAGATAAAATAGACTTTGCGTATAAATAAATTTGCCTACGCTTATTAAATACGCAGTATCATAATGGAAATGAGATAAAAACGTAAGTTACGATATTTAGTGCATTTACTCGTACATTATTTTTTTGCTAATAAAAGTGACTTCGTTCAATTTATGTTTAATAGATTACTTTCCTTACAAAGTTATCGATATTTCAATACGGCTGCTGAACGCCAAATCCGGCAAGCGGACACCTAATCGTTATACCATTTACAGCACCATGCGAGATAATTAGTGTCTCGATGTAATGCAGTGAATACGTGGCGACGAGTGTTCGCGGTTCGACGTAGTGGCTCAAGACCTTTTTTAATTTCCTGTAGTGCTAGTGCCGTGGCTGAGCTGCCACAGCCTAAAGAACAACAGCTTTATTACCTAACATTTACATGATAGTTTCAGTGCTTATTATCATGACCCTCGCTTGTCTAAAGTTCAAGTATAAATAAATAAATGTCGATGCGATATTTTATACACTTATTTTATACGATTTATATTTAGATTTACATTTACATTTACATTTAAATTTAGATTAAGTAGTTCATTGTTGTCCTTATAATTATAATGATGTGCATGCTGTGACACCTAAAGGCAGTGCATTTAATGCCTCTTTGTGTTGTGCTACTTTAATTTAATGTTTTAATGTAACTGCCACTGGTTGTTCCTTAATAAATAAATAAATAAATAAATAAATACACTCAAGACCTTTGTTCGAATTCTAAAATGTTACCAATTTTATTTATTCATGATTTATACAACATGGCGTAAACTTGATGAAAAGTGGCCATTGTTTGACGTATCATGTCATGAGTAGTTAGTTACTCAAGTCCTTTTTAATTTCAAGCGGTTCTGTTGATTCCATCATATCATAAATAAGACGGTTCTATAGCTGTAGTACATCAATGATACGTATTATGTACAGAAGGAGTTTAAAAAGGGTATAACGCTAGCTAAAGGCGTTTCAATAATTTCTAAGGAAGAAGAGGGGCTTCATGAAAAGATGGAGAAACTACTGATGGTGTGGGTGCAGAGGAGTTTCAAGGAGGAACTTTAAAATAAAGCAACATACGTGAGAAGGTACGTTTTTACGGTGATTTGCCGAAGACATCTAAGGAAACTGGAACGCATTAAAGCCATTCCGATTAATTTCAATTGCTTAGGAAAACGGAACAATGAGCGAATTTAACTTCCACAAGAAATTTAGTTGTTCCGAGTGCTATCTGAAGACGTCTGACTCAAGTCGCTGTATTAACTTAGACTGTGGGTTAGCGCAGCGGCCACGCGGCACAGTCCCGCCCGCCCGTTTAACTTATTGCCACGGTTAACGAGAATACGCCGCTGTGTGCCGGCGAAATTGAAGGATTTACTTCGCGTCCCTCCTTTATTAAACGTATTGCACACTCGCCCGTTGCCAGTGTGCGTGCCACACTACACGCAGTATTCCGAAATTACATTTCACATGAGTCGTAATAACAAGGGCAGGCGTAAATCACGACCATTATTAGTTTCTCCCGTTACTCGTGCCGTTTGTCATTTATATTGATGAATGTATTGACGACACCTTATAAAAAACATTCCATCAACACCCGATTAGATCCCAAAATCAACTGACAACATCTGGTTTTTATTTCAATAAAATCAATTAAATATTATAAAACACAGTCCCCAAAAGCTGTATGTATGTGATCGATTTTCTCGAAATCTATTTAACGGATTTTAATAAGGTTTTTACTATAAGATTTTGCAATTATTGAGAAAAGTTTAGGGATAGTACATTTCGGTTTTATGTAAATTGAAAAAGGAAAAACTTTACGATTTGATTGACATACTGATTTCCACGCGCGCGAAGCCGCTGACATAGCTAGTAATATATAAAATATTACTTTACGAAATATCTACTAGTCTCACTACTTACGTAAGCTCAGTTCAATTTCAAAGCTTGATCGAAGTAACAATGTAGACAGTTGTATCTTTAAACAGAATGAAGAGAAGATATAAAGAACACTTAGGTCAAGAGTCAAGACGCAATATAACCGGACTTCCTGTAAGCTAAGCGTATCGCTTAAAGTTTCGCAATATACGCGCACCGAGTCCGTCCTTTATTAAAAACTATTCTCACATTTTTAATTAAAACTTGTGTTCCCCACTAAAACTTTATTTAAGCAATAAAAGCGGCGCAATTAGCGGCGCTGTCCCCGCCGGCGACTTTACCTACTTTTATTCTCCGCTTTAATGAGTGTTTTTTAATAAAGCCGGAGACTGTAGCAAGTTTATTAATTTAGTTTAACTTGTGCCATGGCAACATTTCAGGACATCTGCCCAGGCCAAGCTTGAAAGTGATAGCAATATTTGTATTTAGTCATTGAATTTGTATATTAAATGATATATTATATAAAACGTTGCTGACTTATAATCATATAGCATGGGTAATAAGCAAATATATTTGCGGTATTACAGACACTATAACAGAACCTTGCTATAATCGGCACGGGTTAAGCGAATGCATGCTAAGCTAATGTGTATGAAGCAGGCAAAATCTACGAACCTTATTCATGCAGGACAAGCCACCACACGTACCCCAAGGCTCCTCCACCAGCAACAAAGCACACAAGCAGCACACACACCCACCACCACAACACCAAAACACCACAACACGTTTCGCTCCGAAACCGAAGCATCATCAGGAGGATAGGCTCCACGACAAAATCGTATTGCGATCGCCTGTTATAGTGTCTGTAATATGGGATTCTGCAAAGTAACGCCTGCTTCTATAAATCATTTTGCGGTATTCTTTCAAATTTTTCACCTTAATGCATGTTATCCTGTATTCAGCTTAAACTTACATCATTGAATTAAATCTATAACAATTCCATTTTAAGTAAATATTTGTCTTAACAACTATGAAAGGAAATTACCCATGAATAATTTCCATTGCGTCAATATTATTGATATCATTCGTTTTCAATGCACATAATTAAGCGACGTGTATCGATTAAGAAGGGGTAAGACGTTGCTAATTCACTACGGATACTGATTATGGGTAACAATACAAATTACATGATACAACATTGTCCCAGTTACAGCCCTTGTAACTTATTAAAACTGTGAAGTGTACGTTTTATGTGTTAACGATATGAAGGGCAAGGTGTATAACTCATATTCGATCTTCACAATTAAAACCCCTCATGTTGGCCAATGTTTTTCAGTTTATGTAGTTTATGTATAGGACCCGCTGTACTCACGTCTTATTCCATCAGGTTAGCCCGACTAATTTAGATCCCATCCGGGCAATTGTTCATGAGCTTTTTACACGGCGATATTGCGAAACTATTTCTCAATTCCAATACAAATTCAACTGTAATATCTACATTTGCGCTTTCTTTCTTTTCTTTTCTTTTCTCGCCAATCTGTCTACACTTGCCCCTTCCACCCGTGACATTGTAAAAGTTTTAATTACTAACAGCTTAGGTATAAAAAATACTTTGGGCGCCAATTTACGTAAGTTTTTTTAACTCTTGGGAATGTTATGCAACCGTGTGACAACACAAACAAACAAATTTATTCCCAACTATACTCTTTTACTCGACAATCTCAGTGTGTCCTTCTCTTATAATGCAATTGTTTGATTGTAAGTTACTATCACAGTCATATACTATTCATTCACGTTAACTCATTTTGCTTGGAAAATTGCCAAAGTAATCACACTCATGCTGTCCGTGTTTAATATTTGATCAATATCCAATATTCTTCTTTTACATTTAATAGTAGCAGCTCGAGGAAAAGTCACCGTCTGAAATTGTGTAACTGGCGTTAAATTTTCATCGCCAACTTGTCAGCAAATGGGCAATAACAATTAACCAAACTCCCATATTAATTACCACCACTTTAAGTAGTAAACTTCGATAAATCCTTTATTTATTTAGGTTAAGCTGTGCCTGCGCCATGCGTTACAAAAGATACAAATGTAGTTATTGTGAGTTAACCATAAGAGATAGAGACACGCTGTTGCGTACTTTTTTGTAGTATTTATTTAGATATATAATTCTCTACTACATTATTTTAATATATCTCTGTTGGTTCCCGCGGCGCACGCTACTAAAGCTCCCAGCAGACGATTTTTTATACAACTGCGCGACCTCTCCTACACAAGTTGCATAAAACCGTAATGTATTATTAGCCTAAACTTTCCGCAGCACTACCCTTTAATAAAATCCATACAAAAATTATCAATCAATCCAGTCTTTGGTGACTTTGTTTTATAATATTATTATCTAGAACAATGTTATAAAAGAAAGTCAACACACAGATAATTCATCTGTATGTACAACCCAAATCTTAGTGTCACCTATATGAATCGGTGCTAATATATTATAATAAGAATCAGAATTCGGTATGATAATCGAAACACGGTATAAAAAATAATAAAAGCAATAGTACAAAGTATGCTTACATTTGAAAAGGTACAAACAACGTGCCCAAAGTGAGTATCATTGTCGAGCATCGAGTCGAACTAAAAGCTTGAATGACGTGCGCTGCAGCCCCGCCCCGCCCGCCGCTAAGTGTTCCGGCCATAATTACATTCCCGTGTCTAACAAATGGAGAATCGGTGTTGATTTGTGTTTAGAGTCCGCGATCCACGCCCGCGCCCGCAAGCGTCGCCAAATCCATCCGAATTTCATTAATCGATATCATTATCGCAGATTTCAATTATCTATCGTGACAAAAAACAATTTTTCATTAACTAGTAATAGGAAACTAGAATATTATGAATATTTTTTTATGTTTGTGACATCATATTAAAAAATTAAGTAATAGTTTGTTTTTCCCGTCGATTTTTCTATCCTTTAGTGCAAAAATATAATACATATATACATTTGTGAATTATTTGAAGTAATTGCATAATGTTAATCATATTTGGTATATTACTGGATGAACAACACCTTTGTGGCTCCAAAAAAAAAATATATTTATGATCTTAATATTTCATTTGATGGCTTCGCTTAACACCGCATCCCTAGCATATAATATTTCACAAAAAACACTTACAGTATTGCCCTGAATTTATTTATTCAGAAATTTCAATTTAATTACAATTCCAGTTTAGTTATAAAAATAAAATAAAATAAAAATAAATTTTATTTCATCAACAGAGTTACAAAAGTCGAAGTAAGGTTGGAGCCTTCTTTTAAGCATGGATATACGTGTGCCAGAAGACTCCGCCCTTCCATCATATTATCTATACTATACATTTGTCGTAAGAGATGATGAATGTATTTGATTGTGTATACGTATGCGTGTTTTTGGGAGCGTGTATGTGTGTGTCAGTGAGTGTGTGAGAATGATAGTGTGTGTGTATGAGTTTTATTCCTTTTTTTTAATTATTGTTTTATTTATTTATATTTCTTTACATATATTTATTTTAATTACACTACATATTCTAGCAATGATTCAACTTCCTCATGACTTATAGTTTTAAGCCATTTAGATATAATTATTTTGCATGAATATAGGTTTTTAGGGTATAAATCTAATTTTCCGTTAAGAATGTTATATATACGTACAGATTTTCTAATATATTGTTTGCTAGCAAAGGTTGTACGGACTGACTCAGCTTGAGCGACTAAGTCTTTTCTCCTTTTCATAAATATAAGTTATAAGAGTTATAAGACAACATAAATTATAGGGCGTTGATGCAGTTCAATGTTATCATTTTATTTAATATCCCTAATTTATGGGTCTAATATTCATGTATAAATACACTTGTAATCACATTATACCAGTCATCTTGACATTGACTATAATAGTCATAATTTATAATACGATAAAATTAATCGGTTGCTTAGGTATGTATAAAAGCTTACACGTAAGGGTCGTTAAAATGAAGTACGGACATACATCCAGAGATATCCGTGAATATTGGCCACTAACAACGTGCGTCTTTATAAGTTTTTAACGAGCTCGGACGGCATAAATTACAAGCGGCACTGGGTCTCGTTAGCCCGCTAACGGCGTAATGGCGGGAGCTTAATGTAGCGAACGTTTTATTGTACCCACTTACCACAGTGCAAGTCTTCTATATTTGTTTACAATATACGACCAATTAAACAAAACCGTAAATAACAGAACACTAATTTACAACAATTCCTTCTGATAGTTTATACTCGCTATACTCACGTCTTATTCTATTGGGACAGCTTGACTAGTTTCGCTCATCCCGGGCCCTTCATGCATTCCATCCATCCATCCATCAGCCTATCTCAGTCCACTGCTGGACATAGGCCTCCCCATATCTGCGCCAGACATCCCGCTTTTCCGCAATGCGCATCCAGCTGGCCCCAACAACCTTTTTGATGTCGTCGGTCCAGCGAGACGGAGGACGCCCTACACTGCGTTTGCCAAGACGCGGTCTCCACTCCAGGACTCTTTTGCTCCAACGGCCATCAGTCCTGCGACAAACGTGACCAGCCCACTGCCACTTCAGCTTGCTTATTCTGCTAGCTACGTCGGTTACCTTGGTTCTCTCGCGGATAATATCATTTCTGATTTTATCCTTGAGAGATACTCCGAGCATAGCTCGCTCCATAGCACGCTGAGCGACTTTAAACTTGCGGACTAGTCCTGCCGTCAGTGTCCACGTCTCGGCGCCATATGTCAACACATGCAGAACGCATTGGTCGAAGACTTTAGTCTTCAGGCATTGCGGAATCTCGGACGTGAAGACTCGACGTAGTTTGCCAAATGCTGCCCAGCCCAAGTGAATTCTCCTTTCAGCCTCCCTCTCGAAGTTGTGCCGGCCAATTTGGATATTCTGGCCTAAGTATACGTAATCCTGCACAACCTCGAGAAGGGTTCCGTTCACTGATACTGGTCTTGGCACGACCAGATCATTGAACATGACCTTTGTCTTGTCCAAGTTCATGCCAAGGCCAACCAGCTGGGAGGCATCACTTAGGTCATTCAACATTTCGCGCAAGTCCTCCAGCGTTTCTGCAAAGATGACGATGTCATCCGCGAAACGAAGGTGTGAGATGTATTCTCCATTAACATTGACGCCTCGTTCAGTCCAGTCCAGGGTTTTGAAGACGTCCTCCAACGCGTTGGTAAACAGTTTCGGGGATATTACGTCCCCCTGTCTCACCCCGCGCTGAAGGTGAATAGGTCTTGTTCGCTGGTCCTGGATTTGAACGGTCATTGTTGCCGCGTTGTAGATGCATCTCAACACCTCGATATATCGCCAATCGATGTGACATCGCTGCAGAGATTCCAGAACAGCCCAGGTCTCAATGGTGTCGAAGGCTTTCTCGTAATCCACAAATGCCATACACAGCGGCTGATTATACTCTGCGGTCTTCTGTATAATCTGCCGAACAGTATGGATGTGGTCTACGGTACTATAACCTTTTCGAAACCCAGCCTGCTCTGGTGGCTGGAATTCGTCAAGTCTGGCGGCAAGACGATTCGTTATGACTCTCGAGAACAACTTGTAGATATGGCTCAGGAGCGAGATTGGTCTGTAGTTTTTCAAAAGAGTTTTATCACCTCTTTTGAAAAATAAAATGACCACACTCCTAGACCACGCTTGAGGTGTAGTGCCTGTATGGATAACGGTATTAAAGAGCTCTGCTAAGGCTTCAAGGATAGGACGTCCAGAAGCCTTTAGCAGCTCAGCCGTAATCCCGTCATCACCTGGGGCTCTTCCGTTTTTAAGTTGCTCGAGTGCCATACTAATCTCGCCACTCTCAACGTCCGGGATGTCTTCTGTATAATGGCGCGACAGTGGTGCTCGTGGATCCTCGGTATCCAGGGTACTAGGCTTATGTGCACTCGACGAGTAAAGCAATCCGTAATATTTCTCGACCTCCTTCTGGATCTCAGAGCGACAGACAACTGTCCTGCCGTCCGCTGTTTTAAGCTTCGCGAGATGGCTCCTTCCTAAGGTTTTTTGAAAAACTTTCGACCCCCTATTCTGCTCAATAAGGGCTTCTATAGCCCTTGCATTTGAGCAGCGGAGGTCTCTGCGTACAAGTTTTCGTATCCTCTTAGAAAGGGCCCTCTGTTCTGGCGAAGCGGCTTGAACGGACGGCATTTCACGCCTCTGTCTCATCAAATCCAGGGTTTCGGGAGAAAGTTTCGACTGCTTGCTTCGACTCGTCGGTGAAAAGTGCTTTCGACCCAGTGTACATACCGTCTTCACCACGTTGTCGGTTATCTCGTCCACATTACCAGTGGTTTCTAGACAGTCGAATCGATTTTGGAGTTCCAATTGAAACTGCTCGGATGTACAATGTATTTGGGGCAGCGTAGGTCGGAGAGTAGGCTTCATCATACGGGACCTTTCGGCTTTAAAACACATATTCAAAGTGCCTCGTACAAGTCGGTGATCGCTACCAGTATTAAACCTGTTGATCACAGAGACATCTCTGAATATGTGCTTCTTATCCGCCATGATAAAGTCTATCTCGTTCCTTGTCAAAGTATCGGGGCTCTGCCAAGTCCAACGTCTCTGAGGCTTCTTCTTGAAGAAAGAGTTCATCAGGAAGAGCCCTTGCATTTCGAGGAAATTGATTAGCATTTGCCCCCTTTGATTCCTGGGCCCCAATCCATGCAATCCGATTTTCGATTCGCCGCATCTTTGTACTCCCACTTTAGCGTTAAAGTCTCCCATAACAACGTTGTAGAAGGCCGAAGTAGTGCCATGCAGAGCTTGAGATATATCCTCATACATGGCTTCGATCTCGTCGTCAGAGTGTGCCGAGGTCGGCGCATATACCTGTATCACTTTCAGGGAGTACCTGTCGGTGAGTTTAAGTACAAGGTACGCTACCCGGGTCGACACACTACTGAGTTCCACAATGTTGTTAATGAGAGTCTTGTGAACCAGAAAACCGACACCACCTTGGGAGACCTCATCACCTTCACGGAAGTAGAGCAAGTGACCGGAATCTAGGGTTACCGTATCCTCACCCTTTCTTCGGACTTCAGATAATCCTAGAATACTCCAGTTAATACGACTTAGCTCTTCCTCTAGTTCGGTGAGGTGATGGTCCAGCCGTAACGTTCGTCCATTATACGTTGCCAAGTATACCGTTGGTTGGCAGCCTACCGTAACCCGGTGATTCTTCGCACCCTCCGCCCCACCGTTACCGCGACCGCTGCCGTAGTCGGGAATAGTGGGGCCGCCGGGAACTGAGGGCCGGAACTTTCTGGACACTTTCATATGGGGGTTTCTGCCCATAGTCACCACGCTGGGCAAGCGGGTTGGTGACCGCAGAGCTGACTGATTCGACACTAGAAGCGCTGCTGCCCACCTCTAGTCTGGGATTTTCAGTCAGCTTAATTGGATGGTTATACCGCCATCTATCGGTCGTCATAGCCTCGTCTGTTATCGGCAGGGGGCACCACGTGCAGGTGAGGTTGACATTAAGGAGTACTGGTTGCTGTACGTACTCCCCTTACCCCCCCTTCATGCATTAAATTATTGAATTAATTCCTTTTGAGGTTCAATGTAAAAAAAGATGAATTTGACCCATGTAGGCAATCCCAGTTCTGAACAATGGGACCAAAATTGGATCAACACTGGGCCACCAAGCCTATGCTTTTCGATGCTGGCCCAGTCCTGGATTGACCTCGGGAAAGAGAGCCTCGACTTTTTTATATGCTTCTGCGATCGCCCGTCCTGCCCGCTGACGATGTAAAAGCGGTTAGGGCTAACAGCACATCGTCAGCTCTAAAAAAAAATGGTCCGACCGGCTAATCAAACTACGTCCTCGGGTCTCTTCCGTTGGATCTTGCCGGCGATAACAATTTGCACTATCTCATTATTCTTTATAAATATTTTAGAAATCAATATATATTTTTAACGAGAAGGCTCTTTAACTATCTCACATTATGTGATCGGAACTTTGTCAGCGTATTCAATTTCGTAGTCACTACAATATGTAAATCATTTAGTTAATTTATGTTATGTTTTAGATATGTGAATGTAGCCTCAATGCCTTTTAAGAGTTTTTTGGAAAAATTCGACACTATAAACAAGCAGGGGGTTTCTTTAACTCATTAATGGTGCTTTTAGCAAAATTTTAATACAGCGATACGTTTATACCATACCTCCACATTTTATAGTTGATTTTTATGCAATAATGTTCCGTACTTTTGATTGTCTGTGGTTTTAAAAGTCAAACACATAAATCGTACACATTTCTATATTTCTTGATAAAAGAATACTGAAAACGCTTAAAAGACTATATATATAGCTTCATAGCTATGATAGTTCAAAGCCTCAGTGGTAACATAGTAGAGGTATTATCGAGAGAAAACTTAATTCTCCCACATCAATTTGCAGAATAATTAGACATTGGGTATATTTAAGAACAGTGAAACTAATTTGTTTCACTAAGTTGCTGACTTAGTTCTGAGTATTAATATCGGCTGGGGTTAGGCCCAATCATGATTTGGTACTTTAACGATACAAAAGTAATAATGAAATTATTTAATCGTGGATTATAGAAGAATATATTCATTATTACTTTTGTATCATGGATCTCTGAACGCTCTAATCTATAAATTATTCTCTAACGATAAAGCATTATGCCTTAGCTCCTTCCTATATAGCCTAAGTATATTAATCCACTCATACGGTGTTAAGCAACTCATCTCTGTGCTATTAGTTAAAAGTTATTTACTTTTCTATATAGTAGTATCGTTTAAAATATGGCTTTTTGTAATCTTCCAAGACCGGAATCCTGAATAAAACCAGTTACGCCACATAAAAAAAGTTAACCTTTATAATAGGAAATTAATAGGAAAAACTTAAAAGATTACACTTTTTGTTCATCAATATTCACGAAATCATAGATACTAGTAAGGTTTTATTCATTTACTAAAGGCTTTTACACTGTTTTATCTCAAATCTATACTTTTTACAACAATACAAACTGAAGGATAGGGGTAATATAAACTGGTTTTCTCTTTAAGAAATATAAAAGGAAACAGTGCATGTTACCAAAGCAACATTCCGCTTGAGCTGTAATACCGAAACCATTAAAGGCGGTGGAAAGTTAATAAGTAATAGGTACTGTAATTGCCTGCCAGAGTCGTATTCAGCTCCTCTCTTATTAAACTGCCGAGCAAAATGACAAGCTACATTAATATCGGCGTAAGCATTAGGCTAAGGGTGATTTACAATGGATATCTGTTTTTTAACAAAAATGATCCATGAAACTGAATATATGAAGATTACTTGTTACTAAATATATCATATATTTAGTTAAAAAAATGTATGCAAAGATGGTCGCACAAATTACCTATATAACAGTACCTTGTACGCTTGCGCTAACTTAAGCGCTTAAGTAACCTCAACAATGTAATATAAGTTTTATCCAAGAAGACAACGAGATTTTTTTATCACACCGGGGTACTTTGATGTGCCAAAGACTTTAATGATGCCGAATTTTTATTGATATTTTTGTTCATTAGATTAACCGATAAAGCGTAACAAACACGCAGACAAACAGAAAAACTTTCGAATTCATAATATTAGTATGAATACTGTGTCCAAATTTATAAAAATGCCAATTTAAGAAAGAACCAATAAAGAAAATACCAATATCAAGTCTCCAAAATATAGAATAAGGAATGCAATCACAGAAATAATATCTGTTATCCATTATTATTTTACTTGTAAAATACAACTAAAAACCTTCGCTCATGACGTAATATAATTATTTATTAATAAATAGTTCAAGTATTTTTTACAAGTATTATATTATTTATTAAAACTGATAATAAACCTTCTTCTTCTTCTTCTTCTTCAGCCGATGGACGTCCACTGCTGGACATAGGCCTCTTCATGGGATCCCCACACCACACGATCTTGCGCTGCCTGGATCCAGTGGCTCCCTGCGACCTTTTTGAGGTCGTCTGTCCACCTCGTAGGGGGTCTACCGACGCTGCGCTTTCCGGTGCGGGTCGCCATTCCAGCACCTTAAGACCCCAGCGCCCATCGGTTCTACGCACTATGTGCCCCGCCCAGCGCCACTTCAGCTTCGCGACACGCTGAGCTATGTCGGTGACTCTAGTTCTTCTACGGATCTCCTCATTTCTGATTTGATCTCTTAGAGAAACTCCGAGCATAGCTCGCTCCATCGCCCGCTGAGCGACTCTGAGCTTTCTTATAAGGCCCATAGTGAGCGACCACGTTTCAGATCCGTAGGTCATCACTGGCAACACGCACTGTTCGAAGACCCTGGTCTTCAGACACTGAGGTATTGCGGACGAAAAGATCTCGCGTAGCTTCCCGAACGCTGCCCAACCGAGTTGGATTCGGCGGCTAACCTCTTTCTCGAAATTGGACCTACCCAGCTGGACCGTATGTCCCAGGTATATGTACTCGTCTACAATTTCGAGTGCAGAGTTCTCAACGATGACCGGGTGGAGCGGAACATGTGAGTTTGACATGACTTTTGTCTTACTCATGTTCATTTTAAGGCCCACCTGCTGAGACACTCTGCTGAGGTCGTCGAGCATTGCGTTAAGGTCCTCCAGACAACCTGCCATAATGACTATGTCGTCGGCAAATCTAAGGTGAGTGATGTACTCGCCGTTGATGTTGATGCCGTATCCGTTCCAATCCAAAAGCTTAAAGACATCCTCCAATGCAGCGGTAAACAGCTTCGGGGAGATGACATCTCCCTGTCGCACACCTCGCCGCATTTGGATTGGTCTCGTAGTTTTGTCTTCGATACGGACAGACATTGTGGCGTTTTCATACAAACACTTCAACACTTGGACGTACCGATAGTCAATTCGGCATCTCTGGAGCGATCTTAACACGGCCCATGTTTCCACCGAATCAAAGGCCTTCTCATAGTCCACAAACGCTAAGCAAAGTGGCTGGTTATACTCCTCGGTTTTCTGTATAACCTGCCGCAGCGTGAATATGTGGTCTATGGTACTATACCCTTTTCGGAAACCGGCTTGTTCGGGAGGCTGGAAGTCGTCAAACCTACGAGCGAGACGATTCGTTATGACTCTCGAGAACAACTTATAAACATGATTCAGCAGCGCGATGGGTCTATAATTCTTCAATAAGGTGTTATCACGTTTCTTGAAGAAGAGAACCACCACGCTCCTGTACCATGCTTCCGGCATAGTGCCTTCGTGAATGACGGAATTGAACAATCGCTGAAAGACTTTAAGTACCGGTTTACCACCCGCCTTCAGGAGTTCGGTAGTGATTCCGTCATCACCTGGAGCCTTGTTGTTCTTAAGTTGTTTGAGAGCCATACTAATCTCGTATAGGCTGACGTCCGGGATATCTTCGGTATAGTGTCGGGTCAACTTGGCTCTTGGGTCTTTTGCCAAATTGACAACAGGCTGTTGTGTTGAGGTGTATAACTGCCCATAGAACCTCTCAACCTCTCTCAAAATCTCAGGACGAGATGAAATGATACTACCAGTATCGGTCTTCAATCGCGTTAACTGCCTCTGCCCAATAGACAGATCTCTTGCGAACACTTTTGAGCCCCTGTTACGCTCAATAGTACCTCGAATGTATTCGGTATTGAAGTGTCGCAGGTCGCATTTCTGCGCCTTAGAAATCTGTTTATTGATCAGACGGTAGCGTGTCGCGTCTACAGAAGACTGTAGCCTCATTTCGTTCCTCTCATCCATGAGTTTGAGAGTCTGGGTCGAGAATTTACTGGTTCTCTTACGGTGTGTCTTATAAAATTTGGACCCCACCGTATGGACAGTTTCCACCAGCCTGTTGTTTACATCGTCCACAGTAGCGCAGTCAGCTAGGCAGTCAAAACGATTCATCAGCTCGAGTTGGAAGTTCTCGGGGTTTTGGATATGAGCTCGAGTTGGTCGGAGCGTAGACTTCACCAGTCCGGATCTTGCCAGCTGTACGCATATATTCAATGTGCCTCTAACCAGACGGTGATCGCTCCCGGTTTTCACAGTATTGATCACAGAGACATCATTGAATATATGACGCCTGGTCGACATGATGAAGTCAATCTCGTTTCTCGTGGAACCGTCGGGACTTATCCAGGTCCATTTTCGATGCGGCCGTTTCTTGAAGAAAGAATTCATCATGTAGAGGTCCTCTCTCTCCAAGAAATCGGCCAGCATCTGGCCCCTGTGGTTCCGTTGCCCGTATCCAAATTGCCCTACTCTCACCTCTGTGCCGCTTCGCCTGCCCAGTTTTGCGTTGAAATCCCCCATAACAACAGTGTAGAAGGTTTTGGAGGCATGCATGGCTCTAGATAAATCCTCATACATGGCCTCTACCTCCTCGTCTGGATGTGCCGATGTCGGTGCGTAGACCTGTATGACCTTCAGCGAATACCGTTTGGTAATTCTGAGTATAAGGAACGCGACCCTGCTCGACACACTTTCGACTTGAACGATGTTGTTGACAAGGGACTTGTGGACGAGAAACCCGATACCACCCTGGGACTGTTGTTCTCCCTCCCGGTAGTAAAGCAAGTTGCCGGATTTTAGGATCATCGTATCCTCCCCCTCTCTTCGGACTTCAGATAATCCTATCACGTCCCACCGCAACTTGCTTACCGTTTCTTCCAGCTCGAGTATCTTTTCGTCTTCCCTCAAAGTGCGTGCGTTGTACGTTGCCAGGTCCAGTCATCGGGGTTGGCAGCGGAATCTCTTCCGGAGATTCTTAACACCCCCTGCCCCACCGTTACCCGAACCGCTGCCAGAGCTGGGAATAGCGGGGCTGCCGGGAACTAGGGGCTGTGGCTTATTGTTTTTATGCATGAAGGGTATTGCCAATAATCACCACGCTTGGCATGCGGGTTGGTGATCGCAGTGCTGACCATTTTGCACCGACAGTGCTGCTGCCCACTGTCGGTCTGGTATTTAAGTCAGCAAAATGGAATGGTTATACCGCCATTTATCGGTCGCCAGAGCCTCGTATGTTGATCTGCAGGGTGCACCGCGTGCAGGTGAGGTTGACAATTGAGAAGACTGACTGGGACGAGCCTCCCCCTTACACCATAATAAACCTAATATTTTTTTTTTATTTATATCCGCTACAATTTATATATGGACTCCTGCGGGAGTATGAGTAAAGATATATATACACTTTTGAAACATAGAGTCTGAGATCCAGACTGAGTTTAATATAAAAAAAATTGAAAGCCTCATCACAATTCGAAGAAAACTATTTTAAATATATAAAGATACATAGTGTTAAGCTTTAAGTTTGCTACATTGTTGTGGTTAGATTTGGTTGTAAATATATCAAACTGTTTAATTACGTTAGTTTAATATTACTGTGCATACATGCTTCCCTGGCCGGCCTCCAACAGGGGCGTCGCGACTAAATGAAGGTGGCTTACCTTGCAATTAGTGCCCCGCAATATTAATAAAGAAATCCCTTATTTCTTTTTTTAATAAGGAAATGCTTAAAGTTCGCCACAACGAGAAATCATTAGTGCTACTCAAAACATCCATAATTGGCGTATTCATGACGATTTAATGACGTGGTCATTAGAATATTTGTAGTGTAAAATGATGAAATATGTAAAATGATTTTGTTGTGTAAATTGTGAAATAACGTTTGCGTATACAGTTTTCATATAAATGTTTCTTAAGGTGGAATCAACTAACTTTAGAGCTAAGGCTTAAAAGTCATAAGACAGCGTGCAAAAACTTTCGAATAGCATCACTAATTAAGAATCCTGTCTTATTCGTTCTCCAATTAAAGAGCTGCTTAATAAAAAATGAGTGCGCGCGTTACCCAGTGCCAGCGCCGGCCTTCACCGGCTAAGCACGTTCTTGATAAGGAATGGAACATGCTGATAACATCATGAGAACAAGGCAAAAGTGGAGACCCTAATTAAAGCAATAATTATATTATAAAGCTACGTTTACCTAATTATATTAGTGAGTTTTATTATTTCATTAGGACCTTACAAGGGTTTTAATACAGTTCGTCGAATAATCGTCGTCCATAATTGCCACGATTGGCAGGCGAGTTACCACACACAATGCTGAACAGTGGTATTTGGATAATTAGTATGAATTTTATTTCCATCATCAGAACCTCGTCAATCCATCTGCATTTTATTATGCAAACATTTGACAATGAAAGAAAGATGTTTTTATCCTCTGTGGTAACCCTGTCTAAACTGTATAAACTATAATTATTCAAAATATCATCAATGTAGGTCTATTACAAGTGAAAAGTCATAGACAGACTTCCGCAATAATAATAATATTAGTAGGGATAATAAGAAAAGCGTTTGTCAATAAAGTTGTAAACATTTTCAATATGTGCACACTTCCGTGAAGATCTTGAAAGAAAGTAAAGGCACACCTATCCCGTTTTAGTAGCGGGAAAGTAACAAATCAATATTTAGAGTGAGTGCTTTTTCGTGCAATGGAGAAGCTTTTATCTGGACAGCGGCCGGCAAACACTCCGACAGGGACATTCACTTTAACATAACGCGATTTGAACCACGTACCGCCTTTTGCTTTTTACTGATTAAGGTATGTCTTTAGTATATTGGATTTTTCGTAAGCTTAAAATATTTCTATGGTACAATACGATGAACATTTTACTTTTATAATGCCCTAAAATAATATTAAATATGTGATAGAAATAGTTAATAATAACTAATCGGGATTTATCATAGGCTTATTATATACTTAAAGTAGGTGGAGTGGTAGGTGGAGGTGATGGTAGGTGGAGGTGATGGTAGGTGGAGGTGGTAGAGTTATTATATACTTAAAGGCGTGTGGTATCCGGCAGAATAGAATAGACCACCCTCCGTTCTTACCGAGGTGTCGTAAGAGGCGACTAAGGTATGTGCCGTGTGGTATCCGGCTGTATAGAATAGACCACCCTCATTTTTACCGAGGTGTCGTAAAAGGCGACTAAGGTAAGTTGACGGCAGGCGGCCGGTCGTAAAATACGTAGCCAAATCATGTGACAACATGTTTGTAACATGTTGTGCCGACCCCACTTAGAGTGGGATAAGGGCAGGAGAATGATGAATGCCCTAAAATAATATTAAATATGTGATAGAAATAGTTAATAATAACTAATCGGGATTTATCATATAGTTATTATATACTTAAAGTAGGGAAGCCAGCGAAAAATGTGCCATATTACGATAAAGATAGATAAAGAGAAAGCAAATGAGGGTGTATCTATCTGTCTCCCTTTTGTAGGTGTGATTAGGCAACGATGAAGTATACGAATAATGAGAGAATAAATAAATAGGTATTTATTTTGACACTCTCACTTACAGGCCTGTCTATAGATTACTCTAGTGTAATATCCAATACAAATTCAAAATTCAAAATATTCTTTATTTAAGTAAACTTGTGAACAAGCTTTTGAATCGTCGACTCTACTGTTATTTCGAAAAGCTGTTCCTACCGAGAAGAAACAGCAACAAACACGGTGGTTGCTCTTTTCAAATATAATTCTTAGAACTATTTACATTTGGTCATACTACCTTGTAGAGGAGTAGCTATATCCACGAATTTTTTAAATCTATATTATCCTCAATAGTACAGTAGGCTTTCTGTATCAGCCAAAGCTAAACTGGCAAAGATAAAATTTATTGCGGAATTTCATTATAGAATCTTATACCCAAAGCCACAAACGACTTATTTACTTTTGCAAGGCGCAAAGCAGGAACCACAAGCTTATGTCGGTTCCTACTTTGTCTATTTTATACATGACCAAACTTATATATTCATGTATATTATACCCAAAAATTATTTATCTATTATTCTCCACTATAATAACTCTACGGGTCTACGCTTTAAATAGTGGCCTGTAATTATTTCACACAACATAAATCTTCGATTTCCTCACTATAAATCCACCCTGTAAAGTAAAAGTAAATTTAAAAAAACAAAATTCCATTACACTCTTTTAATATTGAAAAAGATAAGAAAAAACAAAGTAAACACGCAGAATGTCGTTGGCACATATATTTAAAGTGCATTTTACATGGCATGAAGAAGCTTTTATCTGGACTAAGGTTTGTAGGCCCGCAAACACTACGATATGAACATAAAAATGCTTATAGCAGCGTTTCTATTTTTGATTTTGATTTTTACTAAAAATCAAAATGTTATGGTGATAACGGGCGTTTTTCATTCGGGTTTAGTGTGTATTATGTGTGTCACGAGAGAGAGTTTAAGCACAAACATGTTATTCGCATAAATATTTGACCATATAAATACTTGATTATTTAAATGTATCTTATACATAAAATTCTAGTGTCACAATTTTAATTACGATACTCCTCTGAAATGGCTTGCCCGATTTTAATTATACTTTTATGCATATTCAGTAGGTCTAAGAATCGGCTACAATCTATTTATCATACTCTAAGTGATAAGGATTGTCCACTCCCAAAATTTTTTTTGGTATTTTTTTTATATTCTTCACTTTCATAGAAATAATTTATATAGCAAAACATCGTCGCAGTCAGCTAATAGTTATATAATAAAGTTAATTGTATCAGACAGGTATTCTTTCTATTTACATCTGAGACGAAAACAATTTCAAATTAACAATTCAACAAATATATTGTATAAATTCAATATAAAATAAAGCGACCGCTTTTGAATAAAAATGACTAAATATAAAGAACGTGATTGTAGAATTAAATTGTCATAATTACAAACCAGTTCGAGAAGTTAAGACCACTTAAGACCACTTAATATTCTTAAGGCAATATCCGATTAAATTAATTCGAAAGCAAATTTGAGTTGACAATTAAAAAAACCTATTTAATATTGAATACCGGAAAAACATTTAATTAAGTCGGTCGATGTGGTTTAACCGGTGCGGACTTAGTGGAACTAAACCACAAGCGTTAATTATTATCTGCGAGAGTGCTCTTTGTTTAGTTGCCAACTCTAAATTAGTTTTCGAAATGGATCATTCGCACCCCTGCTCCCCCCGTACTCCGTGCCTCGTACATCCCCGGCCGCCCCGTTCCCGGTAATTGGAACGTTCCAAGATGACACCACTTCGCCTCTAATCAGTTAACAAGATACCCACTACAGGCTATTGTTTTTCTTATGTACAAAATATTTATTTACTCCTGGGTACTCATATTATGTTATGAGCTGTGATAGCCCAGCGGTGAGACCGTGCGACTCTTTCGAGGGGAACACGAGTTCAAACCCGGGCAGGCACCAATGAGTTTTTCTATTAAAACTCACGTGTCTAATTGATAATTGCAATTTATCACACGCTTTTCGGTGAAGGAAAACATCGTGAGGAAACCTGCATATTTCTAGAGAATTCTGGAGATATGTGAAACCTACCAATCCGCATTGGAGCAGCGTGGTAGGTCTTAGCTCCAACCCTTCTCTCCAGAAACGGAGAGAGGAGGCCTATGCCCAGCAGTGGGATTGTAACAGGCTGCTACTTTACTTACTTTACTACTCATATTATTATTATTATAAAAAGCTGTGATAGCCTAGTGGTGAACCGTGCGAGTCTCTAGAGACGACATAGGTTCAATCCCCGGGCAGGCACCAATGAGTTTTTCTATTAAAACTTATGTGTCTAATTGATAATTGCAATTTATCACACGCTTTTCGGTGAAGGAAAACATCGTGAGGAAACCTGCATATCCCTAGAGAATTCTCTAGGGATATGTGTAACCTACCAATCCGCATTGGAGCAGCATGGTAGGTCTTAGCTCCAATCCTTCTCTCCAAAAACGGAGAGAGGAGGCCTTAGCCCAGCAGTGGGCATAGTAACAGGCTGTTACTTACTTACTTTACTCATATCATTATTCTACTTACATATATTCTATGTGAATCTTTCGAGGGGCTCAAGGATTCAAACCGGGGCAGGCAAAAAGTGAAGGAAAACATCATGAGAAAATCTTCGGCTCCGCGGGTTTCGTGTTCGATTCCCGCCCAGGGCCAACAATTTCTACAAACAATTTATTGGTTCTTCGAGCTGGGTGTATACTATATGTATTTAAGTATGTATTTAAAATTATATATTTACCAGTTGTCTGTCACCCACAACACAAGTGTTAAGCAACTTACTTTGGAGACGGACAGCCGTGTGTGTAAGTGTCCCATTTATTTATTTATATCTCTAGAGAATTCCTGGGATACGCGTAACCAATCCGCATCGAAGAAGCATGGTGGGTCTAAGCTCCAACCTTTCTCTCCAAAAGGATAGAGGCGTGTAGTGTATGAAGTGTGATACTAACAGGCCGCTACTTTTTCTTAACGTTTTGCTTTTATATTTTTATCTACAGGTATCTGTTTTAACAGATACTGTAAATTTTCAAGAAATCTCGACATATTAGTTTAACTTGTAATTTGAATTTATCGTTTTTAATTAACATTTTCAATAAATTAAACAAAAAAAAAAACATTTTAATTGCAAATTAACTAATCGTTTTGACTGTTTTACAAGAATAATATTCGAAATAACCCAATTTTATCGTATTAGGCACTACTTGATTTCCTTATTCTATCAGTTTCGAAATTTGGCTTGGTGATGTTTCGTTACGTTACGGTACATTTTGGGCTGGCTTCCCTACTCTATGAAGTTTTATCTCAAATACTTCTTTTAGATCAAACCATGAATTACTTACATAAATATATAAAAAAAAAACAAATATAGATAGAAGCACATTACGGACTTAGTTAGAACATGTATTTCGATACGCTAGCAAATGTTCAATAAAATATTTTCTAAATACCTACTTCAACATCTCTCTTACGCCTCGCACTCACACCGTAAAAGCATTAGGGAAACATTCGAGTCATTTAAATAAACGGGTGAAAGGAACTGGTTATATAAAAAGTTTGCCGTTCCGAGTATCAGAAAAACCTTTCACGTTAGTAATCCTATTTACTAATGTTATGCTTGTGTCGCTAAACCACTATCCTAGAATTGAAAAGAATTAGTGATTCGTCTTATTTGTTTTTAGGTGTTCAGGAATGGGCGTAACTTATCTTTAAAAAAGTACTGATAATATTATTTCTGATATAATCCGCGATAAAATAAAATATATGTAATGCTAAATGTAGAGTGTAATATTCGTTTTCATACCTGATACATGCAAGATTCATAAAAATGCATTCACCACCAATTGCCACCAACACCACAATACGCTAACATTGCATACTATCACTGCAACAATTTCAACAATCATATCGCCCATAACTGAATCATCATCAATAGATAGACTCTACAAGATAGCAAATTTTTTATTTCAAACTGACTACATGCTGTCAGCCCTGACGGCTTTTACAGCGTCACCGGGCGGGATGGACGAGCGCAGTAGCATCGTCGAGGTCGCGAAGTGCGAAAGTAGAACGCAGAAGCTACTTGTACAGCTTCTGGGAAAGCCAGGGAACGACGCCCTAAGGATGCCTCTTGTGAGGCTGGGGTAAAATAGCAAAGCTTTGCGATTTCGTGAATCTATCTCCTGATACTTTTTTATCTTTAGAATTACGTATAGTTTATTTTATCGCAGATTATAGTTGTTAATCTCATGCTTGTATCGTTAAACCACTATCGTAGAATTCGAATAGAATTAGTGATTCGTGTTATTTGTTTTTAGTAGTTCACGAATGGGCGTAACACTTATCTTAACAGTTCGTTCATTAAGTCGTCGACGATTAAGGCTCATTAAATTTCATTACAGCATCGGTCCCGTGGCGACCCGGCCGGCCCGTGAGCCCGTCCTCGTCGCTAGACGGATAATCTCCAGCTGTCAGGCACTAATGCGTTTTAGAGTACGTAATTTGAACCGGCGAGATCGGCGGTAATTAACGCCCGTAATTAAGCTAAGTGATTATTGTAGATGCAAGAAAGGCTAGGTATGTAATTACGCGTCGTTGTTGTGAGTCTTGAAAATGTAGATAATACGTTCAATGAAATTAAACTGTCAGTGGTATTTTAAAGATAATTAGACTGGATAACGTACCTTAATACTATCTTAATTAAGAATAAATAACTACAAATAAAAATAATTATTATATCATTGCACTGAAAATATTTTTTAAGCATTTACTCACGATTATAATTAAATTCTCATCAAACTTAACGTCAAATCTAAAAAAATATAATTTAAATCGGAAAGTATTCAATAATTCCATTTTATTCTTCTACGAATTATACTATAGACTATAATTATGAATACTATATTTTGATAACTCAACCTAAAGGAAAATGAGGAAAAGGATGCTTCTCCTTAAGATAACTTAAACTAATAACTAAATATGCAAAAATTTTAATATGCTACATTATTGATATCGGTTTCGGTGTTAGCGTTTTTTCAAACTTCGTTTGTATTTGATTCAGTTAAAATTTTAGAAAAATGCAAACTTCAGTCAACTTCCAGTCTTCAATTATAGTTTTCTTGTAATTAATGTTATTTATACGCAGATTATAATACTTTTTATATAAAAGAATGGTTAAGCGTTCACGCGATTTTCACACTTATAATAAAAGGAAATATATTCTGAGAAAGATAATAAATACAAACGAAATGTTTCAGATTTCAAATAAAACGTAATTTAAGTTAACATACAGCTGGGAGTGTTAGTGAAAGCTTTACGTCACTTCAATTTTGTGTTAAAAGTAAGTGTACGCCTCAAGTAGGTAACCCGAAGGAAGGGTAATGTATTCCCAGATATACATAAGTGAAAACATTTTAAGAAGCTCCACGGACCCACTGCATCACCCCCGGGGTTAGGGCCTAAAAGCACTATCTCGAAGCCAAAGCCTTACAACTCTTCTCGAATTCAAGTTACTTTGCTCTGTGTAGGTGGCCGTATGAATGTGTATATCGCTCGGGAATGATTTTGATACTTACTATAGGAAATTTTTTATAACATGCATTTAATTTAAAAAACACTTCCAGCTAGACAACACTTTATGAAACCTTTTGTAGCTATAACTAGTATTAATACTAGTAACCTACTAACGTCGACCCAAATTCTGTTAACAATTTGTGTTTTTTGTGCACATATTATTCAGAAAATATTTTCATGTTTTCTATTAATATTATAATACTAATAAAAATTAAGTTATTTCTAAAATTAGCAAAAACAGATGCTAAAAATATAAATGAAATTTATTAGCTACTTGCCTACTAGGAAAGTTGGATTTTGCTACAATCAATATAATAATGTGCTGCAAAATACAGTCGGATATTGTAAATGTAGATAATAATATCTTGCAATTGAAACCAAATTATATTATTAGCCGGCCGTAAAATATATTCAACTCATGAAAAAAGATCAGGCAGGCTTAGTCATAAAATTTGAAGAAATAACATGATTCGTAGAATTAATTCAAATGATATGCAACCGTGTTCCGTTGTAAGCTGCAATATCACGTTTAAATAATATTCAAAGCTCCAACGTATATTTTATTTATATATTTATCCATACAAAACTAATAATAAAATTTTATTATTTCCTTTAATACAATCGATCTGGATCCCCGCACATTGAGACCTAATTCAATTCGAATCAAATCAAATCAAATATTTATCGATGATTAAGGAATCGGAATCAAAGAAAGTTACCTTTTTTAAAGGCACATCATAAATAACCAAGTATTAAATATCTTAGTCGCACTACTTATATGAATTCATGTAACGAATTCAAGTTTAGCGTAGTACGACGAGCGATGTTAAGGAAAAAACTGCATCGCAGGTCGTCCAAAGACGTACCCGGGTAGTACTGGGAGTGTCCGTTAAAATTGAATTTCTTACAACCAGGAACCAGAAACACTAAATTCGTATTTAAAGTTGAAACTATATTTTAAGTATATTTTGTATAACGTAAACTGGAGACAAAGATGACGGAGAATACTTAATTGCATCTACTAACTAAAAAAATATTAACATTAAGAGATTAAGATTGATTTTTTCTTTGTTCGCACAGAAAAATTTAACATTTATTTTTGGAATACAATAAATTTGAATTATTTACCGTCACCAAAATATTGTATTTTCACAAACTAAAGCCTTCTTTATAATGGAGTTCTCTTTTTAATATCTTCTCGATTGCATTCAAACATACATTCCAGATTTAAAGAACATACCCAAAGAAAATTCGCATAAAGTATATCGAGCATAGGCACATTCAAACACAATAGATTGAAAAGTTTCGAGCTTAATTCCAACCCCCCACTCGCTGTCAGTATGTACCAGATATGGCGGCGCTGTGGCGGAAGCGAATCTCGATGTTTTGTAATGGAGCTTTTTAAAATGAAAGTCGAACTTTTGTCAGACACTTTTAGCCGCGCCGGAGATACATTTAAGCTTTTTAACTTTTCCACTCCGGTAATGTATCCCACTCTTTCCTAACGTCGTCGTAGAGGTGTCGTATAAGTTTATTTTTTATTTGGGAGTAGAAAAAAGGAAACTTTTGTTTGTGTAACTTACAACGTCCTCTGTCGATAGTGATAATCCTGCCAAAGAGGTCGTCTATCCGGCTTGTCTTTAGTTTCGTTTTTATCAATTTCGTCGTGAGTGTAAACATTTTGCCTACAATCCATTAAGTAAATGCACTCAGTGCCACTCGACACTACATTAATATTGCATTTTTTATCTCACCCTTCATAAGACCCTGCTCACGAAACAATCGTTGCTTCTTTGAATATTATAAATACAATATAGCCAACCAATAACCATAAATTTTAATGAACTGTCAATTCTCAAGGATGGCGTTATATGTATATTCAAAGCATTATGGAGTTTACTAAGTGTGTTAATTCTTTTAAATCAAAATTACCTATGACTCGAAAGGTATGCAAGTTTGTATATCTACCATCTACAACCAACCAGCCAGTAGTATTCCTCACAAACCGATTCCTTCTATAACAGCTTTACATTTTGTCCCCTAAAAACCTACTCCTAGCTTCTCCTCGACCTTGATTTTCCTGTTTCATAAGAGTATATTTTGGAGTGTCAGATCAAAATCAAAAAACAAAATGGTGGCTCCATAAAGAACAAAAAGTATACGAATTTTTTTAAGAACACAAGTCTGCAGAAAGATAAGATGTTAGGATCGACGTGTGATGTAATGAAATGTGACAAAATCTTGACCTAGTACCTGTCGCAGTTACTATAAGTGCGTGACGTGAATGACAAATTGCAGCAATACCGACTGCGATTTTACGGGTATATCAGAGTAAAACCAAATGAATACATAGGCATTAATATAATTAACCTTCATATGCGCGGTAAACAAAGAGGCGGATCGAAAATTGGTTGGTTAATTATCGTAATAAGAAATATTAAAACCTACGAGCCATAAGAGGAAGACATCCACGTTAAAGTGAAGTTGATGGAAAAGGTTAGAATACCGAACTCTCTCACTAGACAGCGCTAACAGAAAGATGATACCACTTCTATAAAATAAAACTATGTGTGAAAAGACATAAATACATATAAATGACATCAATCTTCAATAAATGCTTGTAAGGTATTATAATGTAAGCGCTTAATGAGACGCGAATACAATTCCTGAGCGGATGAACGAATGGAGTGCTTCATACATAATGTAGCACCCAGAGTGTTGTTTTGAAGCATTCTGAATTTGTTATTTTCGCCATGCCAGATGATGCTTGCTCTCCTCATAAATGATTAAGTGATATATCGATTGAATAATACGTTCTAATAACCCACAGGTAGGTATATAGTTGTTAATTTATTATCTGAATTTTATTTACAATTGTTTCTCCATGAGAATTCTTTTTCTAAATTTAATTAGCTCTAAGTTTTTTATATAAAGTTTTATATTAATATTTTCAAAAATATACAATCAAACATACATAAGATAATGCCAGGTTCCAAATTTTATAAGGAACAAATGAACATAGCGTATACTTTCGCTTAACAATATATAAGATTGACGTACAGAATACGATATCTAAAAAAAACGTATACGATCTAGGGATCGGTCAAAACCACAATTATAAACCGTATCATCTTGAGGCTGTGGATGAAGCCTGTTTTAAATGATTACTAAGCGCACTATCCAAAATCGCATTATTTATTCGAGTAAACTTGTAAACAAGTGCTTTTGAATCGTCAAAATCTACCGCTGGTTCGGAAAACTGTTCCTACCCAGAAGAGCCAGCAAGAAACTCATTCAAACTTATTCAGAGAGGAAGCCAGTATGAAACTTAACTGTACATATTCTTTTGGCGCATCCATTATTTTATTTCTGAGATTTTAGGTTTTTCTATAAACTACTTGAGTTCAGAGTTTTGCCTGACACACCGTACATATTTACCGCAGAATATTACGGTTGCTATAGTCCTATGTTTACTTGCCAACAAGTAACATTTTTAGCCTATTGAAGTTGATAAAGAAATCATTTTACAACATGCTTAAAACATGTTTTGCCGACCCCACTTAGAGTGGGATAAGGGCAGGAGAGTGATGATGAAGTTGATAAAGTTATCCAGCCAGATTTAGCCAGACTATTCTAACGACAGGCCTACTACTTTGACCGTTAATTAAAAATTCGGGAAATACTATTCAATACCTGTCAAATGCATAGATGATGCTTATCTGTTAAGTAATTAGGTACCTACTCAATATCATCGAAAAAATTATTATCTTTAGAACTTTCGGACATAATGACGCCTCTACGCTAATTCAGATATAACATCACATTAATTGCAGTCATTCATTATTGTAATATGTTTTATCATTCGTAGTAAATAACCGAAACTATTTTACAATAAAAATATCTTTAAACTCAGGGTGAGCTTCTAGTTCTAACATAACTTTATTAAATGATAACAGGAGATAACCGGCACCTCAGAATTAATTAATCTACTCAGAGATTGCATCTAAAAGCGCCGTTCCACCCACGCCTCATCCCGCTGCCGGGGTCGATCCGTTTCCAGCCACTTAAAGTTCACGCGGCGCGCTCCAGCTTCCGTTTTAATTACAAAATTAATTCAAAATGTAATTAAAGTTAACAATAAGGCAGCAAACAATTGAAGTTATTTACGTTAGTTTATGCTTTATACAGAACACTGCCTCATTCAAAAGGAATCTCATAAGCCAACGACAAATTTCAACGCTAAGACAGTAGTTGCGCCCGTAAGATAAATTTTATAAGTATCAATGTTGAGATGTAATCTAACTATTATTAATTATTATAATTATTAAAGTCATTACAAAGCTTTGAGTTTACAAAAGTATCAATTTTAACAAACAATTCTTTAATGGCTAAGGTTTTAGTAGTTTTATGTACAGATCAAACGATCCGGAAAGTTATTCATATTCGAAAAACGATAAAAAATAATTTTATCGTAAAATTCTTTCGATTTTTTCCACTTAGATTAACCACAATACTTTTCTGACAGATTATATTTCAAAAAGATTATAAGGTAGTAGGAAAAAAGGGTAGATATCAATAGACAAGGCTGCGGATTGCGACTCATCCACTCGACATCGCTGTACAAGCAATAAAGCTCTGTTGAAAAGCACTTAACGCGATTGATTCAGACCATTTACCATTCTTTAAACAAACACAAAAACCTTTCCATTACCGTAAATTATAAAACCTTTTAAGCAAATCGAAGCCAAATACATTAGGTACAATACTTTATATCAAAATATTTTTACAATTCAATCTTCCTTTTATTTTATATTTAAACAAGCACATAATCGTAAAATTTATTTTCGGTTTAATTACTTTTTAATAGGTTTATTGTACACATTTTTATTTTAAATATTTATTTCTGATAAATTCTCTCTTAGCTTTTAGCTTAGCCTTGTTGTCTTTAAGAAAATGTGATATAAAATTGTCGTAAACATCTTTCATCATAAAAATGGTTCTACAATAAAGTTTTTAAATAACTTAAAAGACTTGACAAGTCAATTTTTAAAAAATATTTTATAATACCTACTGAATATGTAAACATAACAAGTTGATATTCATAAATGAGGCACAAAATAAGCTACGAGTACTAGCCCGTTTTGTTTCCATAATTATTCCATTTCCATTATAACGAAAACATATTCATATATACAGGTACACATAGTCGCACATATGAAAAATCAATATATGATACAAATTAATATCATAACTTAAAAAATCTCTTAAAACTATTTAATGAAGAAGAGTAAATTAAAAAAAATATTTAATATGTCGCTCACGCGTTTGTAATGTTACCCATACATACATATGTCTTAACTGTATAAGACCAAAATCAAAATGAATCGGCGCCTTAATCTCACTATTTCTATAGATTAGGATTATTTTTGTTTACTTTACTTTACTTACTGCTGCATAGAACCATAGTTTGAGTGACACCATTTAGATTTCTGCAATCTTTGGGTATCCGTGAATTAGTCGCAGAAATTAGCCAAACATTATTTAATTGAACTATTTAACTTCATAAGTATGAATACTGCATTCGTTTATTTTTTTATTTATAAACATTTCATTGATACGATGATTAATACGAGAATTTTTTTTTTTTTAAATTCGGTATAATTAATTATACTTAAGAAATAAATATATGCCATCGCGGACTTTTTGTGACCCTATAAAAGAAAATGTAAGTATCCAGTGTGTTATATCTCCAAATAGTTCAAAGTCTTTGATGATAGCTTCTCGGCGACTTGACTTTGTCCAAAATTACTTATTTACATAAAACATTAACAAATTTTACAACAAGACCTTTCTCGCGAATTTAACTAACTTTGTCTATTAGTCTCAACCCCATGAAAACCGTCCAGGATGTATTTTTTTTTAATTATCTCGTACATACAGAAAGACAGACATAGTATAATATATGAGAATAGAAAGTCAGTTTTGCGATGAGTAATTAAAATTCATCAAAAAAAATACTACACTTAATTAAAAATTAAGGATTTAAACATTTATTCTTCCTATAAATTAAGATTGAAGAAGAGTAACAAAAGAATCCACTTACATCTTTGTATGACTTAAAAATAAAATTAACTGGCTTTATAAACAACGTTATTCATTGACATTGACTTTGACAATTATAAACTTCAAATAGCTTGGCGGTGTGTATTGGTGCGAATTCGGTTTATTTTCTAAGTATTTATATTTTTTTGCAAGTAAAAGTTTTACATATAGACGTTTCTTATTTTATTTTAAATGCCATAATGCCGACAACTAGAAAAAAAGTGATAAAAACTGTTTACAAAAACGACGCAGAAAGTGACCAAGATGAAGAAGGTTTCAGTTACTCCAGTTCCGATGCTGTGATAAGTGATAATCGTAGCTCTGATGAAGAAGCTCAGATTATATCCTCAGATGATGACTTTAAAAGCAGTAAAACCATTAAAAAGCAACCACCAGCGAAAAAGAATATGAAAAAAACAAATTTTAAAAAGACATTTTTAAATAAATTAGATAAGCAAAAAGACTGTGAAGAAAAGAAAGACTTTGTACCTGCCTTTTTTTCTGTTAAAAATTTAACTGCTGCTGAAAAGCTGCTACCATCTGTCCTAAATCTTTCAGAAACTGGTATGAACTGTTTTTGTAAATAAACTTAATCTTACCTAAAAAAATAGTACACTACAATGTAATCTTACTTACCTTGCATATCTTGGAGTCCTTTTTATGCAGCTGAACTAAATTCTGAGTTATCCTTAAACTTTAAGGTTTTACAAAAATAATAATAAAATTATTTTGCTTTAATCTGCGATAAAGTAAATTGGAAACATATATATTGCTAAATGCAGAGTGAGATATCCGTCCGATATTCTTACCCGAAACATGCAGGATTCGTAAAAATACATGCTCAAACTTCCACCACCATCAGCACAATACACAAGCACTACACATGTTCCCCACCACAATGTCGACAATCGTTTTGCCCCATAACTGATGGATCGCAGGAGATAAACCCCATGAGAAAATTGCAAAACGAAGCATTACCCAAGCAAGCAGAGTTATACTTGTTAATATATAACTCTGCTTGCTGAGATAACATGCTTATTTAGCATTACATATATTTTCTTTTTTCACAGATTATAGCAAAATAATATTTTCATTACTTTTTGCAAGTTACAATTCTCGTAAGATGATAATATTTGACTTTTTACTTTATTATCATACTGCCTATTGGTAAAGTATAATTGCAATAAGTTGCTACTATACTCTTTTTTCTTTGTATGGTCTTTAGATAAGTTCTAAAGAACTATCTGTCTATCTAGAAGTTCTTATTTAATAAATATTCCATCTATTAAATATCAAATAAATTAACACCCTATTATATAAATTTGATGATGAGCTGTGATAGCCCAGCGGTGAGACCGTGAGACTCTTACGAGGGGAACATGAGTTCAAACCCGGGCAGACACCAATGAGTTTTTCTATTAAAACTCATGTGTCTAATTGATAATTGCAATTTATCACATGCTTTTCAGTGAAGGAAAAATTCGTGAGGAAACCTGCATATCTCTAGAGAATTCTGGAGATATGTGTAACCTACCAATCCTCATTGGAGCAGCGTGGTAGGTCTTAGCTCCAACCCTTCCCTCCAGAAACGGAGAGAGGAGGCCTATTCCCAGCAGTGGGATTGTAACAGGCTGCTACTTTTAAATAAATTTAGCAATTGTAGTTACACCTCAAAAGTGGAATGTTTTATGTTTTCACTGACTCTAAAATCGTTTTGTCCTGTAGCTCAAGTATCATTAGGACATAGAGTCTATTTGCATTGCAGTTTTGTGGTTAATATATAGGATACTAAAAAATCTCATTTTTCCCTCAAAAATAAGACATAATAACAATAAACATAAAAATAAACACATTTTTAATGTTCAGTAATTTATATTGTTTCTGATTTGGTTCCATATTTATATTTTTAACACAACTAAGGTAACTTAAAGACTCTTTCTCTCTCTTTTTATTGTGAAAATTAACAATTCCATTCCAGATAGTAGTGATGATGAATCCCAAACTAATATCACAAAGAAGAGTATTTCACCTAGCACTATAAGTGTTATTAACATTGATGATTCAGAAGATGAAAATGAAGAAACAGCTGAATATAAGGATGTAAGTTCAACACACAATATACTCATGCACTGATGAAATCACTCACAAACTAATACACATACTGTAAAATTTTGTGTCTACTTATGGTTGTAGTGTATTTCTGTATTATAGTCATTAATAATTATGAAAATTTAATTAGATTAACACTAAATAGCTGAAAATGTTTGTGAGAAACTATAGTTCATTATCCTTTTGCTTTTCTGTTGTTTATAAAGAATAAAAAGTTAAATTACCAAGTTGTCACTAAACTTTGTGTCTATTTTATACTACTTGTAGTTATTTAGATAAGAAATATGCGATGTTTATCATAATGAACATGTTTAACTCTGCCCTTACTTTTGATGAATCTAACAAAATGAAAATGAATGAATAATGATTACCTGCATTTTTCTTAAATACTTAATTTATTCAATACTGAATGATGACTAACATAATGCAACATCAGAACTATACAGAGGGAGATTAACATTTACAGTTATGTTTTGATAATATAATAGTATAAACCTTTATTATCTAAAATTTACTTTTTTTTCGTAAAACTTTAAGAGCATTTGACTTATCCCAAAATATTTGTTGGAACAAAATAATAATCTTAGTACTTATACTTTGAGGTGTCAATCTGGGAGCCTCAATTTGAAACAAAAGATGTTAAAATTTGGTAATAAATTAGTTTACACTAAAAGTATCTGTAATCCAATAAACAGGTATGGTCAAAAAATATTAAAGATCAAAGTGAAGAAATTGCTAAACAAGCTTTTCTGAAACTTCAATTGCATAAAAGTAAAATTGAAGAAACAAAAATATCTATTCAAAATTATGCAGTTACAACAAATACTAACACAGAGTGTGATGTAAAAGACTTATTGGCTTTGGGAGAAGAAGATATACTCCAACCAAGTACTTCCAATAGGAATAAGAAAAGAAAAAAGAAAGAAGTGAAAGTTGACAGTGAGTCTGAAATGGAAGACTGGGAAGAAGTCAAAGGTATGTTATAAAATACTGAAATGGTATTCTTAGATATACTCTTCTTATAAAAATTCTTATTTCTTAATAGTAAGAATTTGCTGAATAGTTCTAATAAATCTTCTCTAGTAATTTTGCTTATGGTTTTTTTAGAAGCCAAAACTATACCACAACAAGGACTGCAAGTTATTGTTGATATTCCTCATGTCTCTAAAAAATCAAAAAAAGTAGATGTTGAAATGATGATGAAGAGAAAAATGAACAGAGTGAAAAAACAGCATCAAGTGTTCATGCATAAAGTGCACGTGCTGTGCTGGATAGGTCATGGAAATTATGTTAGCAAAATATTGAATGATCAAACTATTATGGCTTCAGCATTATCATTATTGCCATCTAAAGAATGCTATCCTGGAGAAAGAGTAGACGTAAAATACGTTGAACAAATAACATCTTGGTTTAAAGACAAAGTTACATTAAAACAAGATAAACATGAAAATAAATTCCGACCAAAAGCACCACCTTTAAAAGTTACTTTACTAGAACAAATCAAGAATCAAACATTTTCTACAAAAAAGTATATTGTATTTGTATATGTGTCAATGTTAAGAAGTCTTGGCTTACAATGCCGTGTAATGTTTAATTTTGTATGTCTTCCTATAAAACCTCCTAGTTCCGAGTTGTGTTCTTTATCTACTAAACAAAAAGATATAAAAAGTGATAATAAAAAAGAAACAAAGAAATCTGAAAAAGGAAAAGTGGTAAGTAATTTTAATACGAAAGCCACAAAGGAACATATTCCTCAGCTAGATGGAAATTATGATATGAGTTATTCTAGCGACAGTGATATTATGCAAGTAGATGGTAATGATGATACTTTGGAAAATAAGCATAAAAAACAGATAAATCGTGTCAAAAGTTCGAAAAAACATGTAAGAAGTGAAACTAAAGTAGAAGATAATATATCACCCCCAAAAAAAGCACGAAGAAATTGCAAAACAAAATCAGAACAAAATTACAGTAAAATTAAAACTGATGATCAATTAAAATCTGTAAACCTTGTTGAACATACAAACATGAGTGGAATCACTCAAGGATCAGAAATATCTTTTAAGTCTTTGTCACTAAAACGCGTCGAGTCATCAAATGATAAAAAAATAAAAAATCAAGATCAAAAAGATATCAATGATTCTGAAAATTCAATAGAAAAAATATTAACTTTACCGAAGACCAAAAATATCAAACACGTAGGTTTACCTAAATGTGACGTACCGCTCGCGAATGCATATCAAAGTAAAGCTCTGTCTTCAGGGACGTCATCAATGAAACCTGAAAAAGTACTGACATGTGAAAACGACGATGTATCAAGTAAGTTTTTTGAAAACAGTAAATTATCTTCTAAAAATTCTGTGTCAAAAAGCAGAAAGCGTTCTAAAACATCAGAACCTAACGTACCCCAAGTCACGAATAATATTGAAACAGAAATAAAAGGTCGAAAGAAACGTACTCAAAGTACTGAAAGTAAATATTTTACTGGTTGCGTTGACAAAAAAACCGAAAAGAAAAGTAAAATTATCAAAACACATTCTGAGGATCATTCTGAAAATAGTAAAAGAGTTAGCCATAAAGATCTGCAAAAACGAAAAAATGAAAAAGTTGATGTAACTAATGATCTTATTCATATAATCAAAGGAAGAGTAAAGGAAGCTAAAGAAGATGCAAAAAGGTTGATTGTAAAAGGTAAAAAGTAAACTTATTATTGTTAAAAAAAAATCTTTCTACATCTTAAATATTCTCAATTATCCGTAATAAAATATGAATAGTATTTAAAATCATCATAGAATTAGGTCTATCATCCAATCTGAATACTTTTCTATTCAATTTAATTATATTTCATAACATTTCAGAGAAGATCAAAATCGATTCTGATGAAGATAGTGATTATTTACCTCTACAGTCACCAAAACGGAGAACAAGGGAAAGTGATGACGATTTTAAACCTCGCAAAATCACCCCTAAACCGACACCCAAGAGTAAAAAAGTCGATCGTCGAATCATATCAACAGATGATGAATCACTCAATAACCCGAATAAAACTGATGTGTGGTGTGAAATATTTGTTGAAGAACTAGAAGAATGGATAGCAGTGGATGTTATTTCAGGCAAAGTACATTGCGCTAATGAAATTTATGTAAGTGTTAGAAAATTTTAAATGAAAATGTTGAAATACACAGTGTTTTTTTAAATTCTAAAGCGATAAAGATATTAAAAAAGTTTATGTCAAAGTTAGGCTAAGCTTTAAACTCAACTGCATAGATTTGTTTTTATTGATCCAAATATTTTTGTAATTTTTGTCAGACATAGGGCTTAGGGCTCGATAGGGCTTCTTTGTAAAATCATATTATGGTACTATATGATTTTACCAATTCACGTACGACTAAATTATCTGCGTAACATAACGTAATTCGGTTTACGCATGTATTTTTAATTAAAATAACAGATGGGGCCACTAGTATTTTACTCCGTGCTAGACAAGTGCTTTTATATGAGAAGTTCCCATACAAAATGTTAATTGATCCTTAAGTTCCTCTGGGAATAAGTGCATTTTGTTGAAATACTGAGCCTCAGCGAAACTATAAACGGTGCATCGTTCAGTACATCCATATCTGGAATACTGTGAGTGACCCGTCCACGATACTCTCTATACAAGTAACTATAAAATCACCATCCTGTTATTTGTACGTATTCTTTCCCCGTCCGCCTGTCCGTCCGGGTCGAAGCGTTATATCTGTGGTTTTATCAATAATAATAATATCGATGTGAAAGTCTGTGTCTGTCTGTTACGCTTTGTAAAATTAAGTATTGTTTTATTAAAGTTACCTAAAAGCCCAAGATAGTGCAAAAGGAGTAGCGACTACCATTTAACATTATATAATATCCCTTTAGAATCTTCCAATAACTCTGCAAACATTATTATTGACTACGACGAGTATGTAATGTTTATTAAAACACAGAGTCGAGCTTCTCATCCAGTAACTTATGTCGTCGGTTGGGATAACAACAATTATTTGAAAGATTTGACTCGAAAATATGTACCACATTGGAATACAGTCACCCGTAAACAACGCGTGGAGCCAATATGGTGGAGCGATGCAATAACTCCTTGGCTAGGACCTAAGACGGCAAGAGATAGAGAAGAAAACGAGAGACTAGACAGAATGCAGCTTGAAGCGCCTTTGCCTAAAGCTATCGGAGAGTAAGTAGTAAATCATTTCAAAAATTTATTTCTCGTTTACAAGCAATATAACAGAACTAACTACTTTGCTATAATCCGCACTGGTTAAGTGAATGCATGCAAAGCCAATGTGTATGAAGCAAGCAAAATCACGACAAAAATCGTACTGCGACAGTACGATTTTTGTCGTGGACCTATCCTCCTGATGATGCTTCGGTTTCGGGGCGAAACGATCGTCGAGATTGTGGTGGTGGGTGTGTGTGCTGCTTTTGTGTGCGTTGTTGCTGGTGAATTGCGCCTTGGGGTGCAGATGGTGGCTGGTCCTGCATGTATACGGTGCGTAGATTTTGCCTGCTTCATACACATTGGTTTTGCATGCATTCACTTAACCCGTGCGGATTATAGCAAAGTAGTTAGTTCTGTTATATTGCTTGTAATATGGAATTCCGCAAAGTAACGCCTGCTTCTATAAATTATTTCTCGTTTATTAAGAAAAAATTATTAAGTCAGATTTAGGCTATAATCCTTGAACATTATTAAAGAACAAACAATAGGAATTTTTTTTTCTAAATTAACTAGCTGTGCTTGCGGCTTAACCCGCGTGGAAATCAGTGTGTCACAAAAGACACAAAATTAGTTATTGTGATTTAACCATAAGAGATAGAGATATGCTGTAGCGGACTTTTTTGTGGTATTTTTGTAGATCTAAAATTCTATAGTACATTACTTCAGTGTATCTCTGCAAGCAGCCGTATGAGAGATCACAGTAATATATATCGCACGTCTATTATTGAAGAGACCGAACTCGAAAAAGTTGTTTTTTTAGCAAATTGCAATAAAGCGTAGCGCTTAAAAAACTCGTGAGTCTTAAAGGGACCCACAACTTGGTCTTCCAAGAAAACATAAGCTTTTTTAATAGTTCGTAGCGTGATGCCATCTAGACATTTAAACAGGAGTTACAATGTATCTTACTTAATGAAGCGTAATTTTTTACTTGAAGCAGTTATGCTTCAAAAGCTGCTGCTTGATTTTAATCGTGTACGTACAATTACAAACAAAAGTAATAATAAAAATATTTTGCTATAATCCGCGATAAAGTAAATAGAAAATGTTGATAATGCTTAATGTATAGTGGACTATCCGTTTTTTTCATACCCGATACATGCAGCATTCGTGCTCACACATATGCATAAACTTCCACCACCGCCACCACAATACACAAGCACACACTACACACGTTCACTATCAGAAATTCAACAATCGTTTCGTCCCGAAATCCACGTCAGGAGAATAGGCTCGACGACAAATTCCTAATTGTAATGATTACGATTTTGTTGTTTGTGTGTATTGCTTGTGTGCATTGTTGCTGAGGGAGGCGTCTTGGCATGCATGTGGTGACTTGTCCTGCATGTGTAAGGTACGTGATTTTTTCCTGCTTCATACACATTAGCTTTGCATGCATTCTCTTAACCCGCGCGGATTATAGCAAAGTAGTTCTGTTATAGTTTCTCTATTATTAATTTTGTTTTATGGGTCTCCGCAAAGTCTATAAATTAATTACAATTACATATATAAGATATAAGAAGAGCTGTGATAGCCCAGCGGTGAGACCGTGTGACTCTTTTGAGGGGAACACGAGTTCAAACCTGGGCAGGCACCAATGAGTTTTTCTATTAAAACTCATGTGTCTAATTGATAATTGCAATTTATCACACGCTTTTCGGTGAAGGAAAATATCGTGAGGAAACCTGCATATCTTTAGAGAATTCTGGAGATATGTGTTACCTACCAATCCGCATTGGAGCAGCGCGGTAGGTCTTAGCTCCAACCATTCTCTCCAGAAACGGAGAAAGGAGGCTTATGCCCAGCAGTGGGATTGAAAGAGGCCGCTACTTTACAGATATAAGAACCATCCACTGTATGCGCTGAAGCGACATTTGCTAAAATTCGAGGCTATATACCCACCTGATGCAGCGACGCTGGGATTTGTGCGTGGCGAGCCTGTGTATGCTCGTGATTGCGTGTACGTGTGCCGATCACGGGACACGTGGCTCAAAGAAGCAAAAGTTGTCAAACTTGGGGAACAACCATACAAAATCGTTAAAGCACGACCTAAATGGGACAAGGTAAAAATTTACTTTAAAAATTTAAATTTACTTACATAAATTTTATATAAGTAGAGGGGTAAAAATAATGTATTTGAATGTTTGTTATAGATAAAAGACCTATTGCTTAAACTAAATATCGCGGTTCCAAAAGAACAATGACACTACTGCTTAAACTACAATGTTATAGGTGACCCATAAAAGAAAAAAAAAATTTGAAATACTAACTATGAAATTAATCAAATGACTGAATTTAATGGCAAATATATTTGTATATGAAATTTTTGGGTCTATTTTATCTAAATACTATTTAGAATAATGAATTCTACACTTGACTTCTCAATATGTGTCTGTTAATTTTAACCTATTTCAATAAAATCGGTGTTCAAACTACATAACAGTTTTATGAATGAACAAGTTTTTCATTTTAAATGTTACCCATACATCAGATTAAACTGATTAAAATATGTGTGTTGAGAAAGTAAAGTAACAGCCTGTTACTATGCCCACTGCTGGGCTAAGGCCTCCTCTCTCCGTTTTTGGAGAGAAGAATTGGAGCTAAGACCTACCACGCTGCTCCAATGCGGATTGGTAGGTTACACATATCCCTAGAGAATTCTCTAGAGATATGCAGGTTTCCTCACGATGTTTTCCTTCACCGAAAAGCGTGTGATAAATTGCAATTATCAATTAGACACATAAGTTTTAATAGAAAAACTCATTGGTGCCTGCCCGGGGTTTGAACCTATGTCGTCTCTAGAGACTCGCACGGTTCACCACTAGGCTATCACAGCTTTTGAGAAAGTATTAAAATATAATAGTCTATGATTAGATATAGGATTTTAGGCTTATCAATTCTGCACTTGACAGTAAGGACATATACATATTGTAAAAATATCTAGCCAGTTTTTAGTTAAATCTAAATTTGCATTGGGTCCTTATTAAGTACTGTACTACTTAGTAGTTAGTAAACAGTAATAAATAAGTACTTCATTTACAAATTACAAGATTTTGAAATTACTTAAAACCATTATCAGCAGAAAAGAAATGTATTTATTAAAGGAACTCCAACAAAGGTAAACACAAAAGTTCCGTAATAGCTTTTCTTGCATTTATTTGATAATTTAAACAATTTATTTACAAACGTTATTTAACAATATATAACCCAGAGAGGTTTGTGCTTTGTGCTAATGAGTCTATCATCATCATTCACCTGCCCTTATCCCACTCTAAGTGGGGTCGGCACAACATGTTACAAACATGTTGTCTCATGATTTGGCTACGTATTTTACGACCCGCCACCTGTAACGTCAACTTTCCTTAGTCGCCTTTTATGACACCTTGGTAAGAAATGAGGGTGGTCTATTCTATACAGCCGGATACCACACGAGTGCTTATGAGTCTATATTACATCATACTCTATACTTCAGTATTACACGGTTGTATGTATTTTTTATTTTTTAAAGGAAATAGGCATGTACCGTTATATTTTAATAACCAAATGATATACACTTTGGTCATTTTAACATTTTAAGATTATATTTATTTATTTTAACATTTTAAGATTATATTATAAGACAGAGACAATGCTCTATGAAGCAGAATCTAGCCAATTTCTCTCTATAAGCCTCGATGTGCATTATTTATTGCCGCGTACTATAAGTATTGTTACGAAATTAAAAAAGATATTGAAGAACAACAAACATACAAACTTGACTTATTGACTTGATTATAAGTACATATAAGACATGTTTGTTGAGAAAAAATTTATTATTTCAGCTTTCAAACAAAGTCATAACAGATAAACCATTAGAAGTGTTTGGCCCCTGGCAAGTAAAAGATTATGAACCACCAGTTGCAGAAAACGGTATTGTACCTCGCAATGCATATGGTAACGTGGAATTATTCAAAGACTGTATGTTACCAAAAGGAACAGTCCATTTAAATTGTGAGTACCTATATACTATCTTATACTTAATATAAAACAAAGTCCCAAAAAACTGTCTGTCTGTATGTAATCGATTTTCTCAAAATCTACTGAACGGATTTTTGTACGGTTTTCACCAAAAGATAGTGCAATACTTCCGGATGGTTTAGTTTAGTAAAAATACTACAAAAAAGTCCGACATAGCATGTCTCTATGTCTCATAGTTAACTCACAATAGCTACTTTTATGTTCAAAATTTCGAAAATTCGGGAAAAGTCTTGTAAATCACTGAATTCCACGCGGCCGAAGCCGTTGTTGGCACAGATAGTACATACCTATAAATTTATTATTTAACATAATGTAAAAAAATTGGCGTTTATTTTTTCCGAAAATCCATAATTAATATTCATACAAAATCGTGCGTATACAATTGTTAATTCGATTATTGCACTCCTCTGTAAAATTTGGCTCAAAGCAATTTCACATGGAAGTGCAGAAAAATAATATTTCTGCAAAATATGTGCTGGAAATATCTCACATTAAATAAAATAAAGTACTTATTATTTTCGATACTCATACTAATATCGACAACGAAATAGTTATTTATCCCTTGAAATAAAATATTGACACTTAGATGAAGGTATTCCTTCCCGTAATAGTTTTAATGAAAATTTGCATATTAAATTTTTTTATATAATTTTCAATGTAAGATAGTAAGAGAAGATATAAATTCGCGAGCCCGCGGAGAGATACATTTTCTAAGCACAAGACAATCAAAATGTGCAATGCTTAAAAATGCAAAGAGTCCATTCCATTTAAATCATGCTCATTGCATTCACTGTATGAATTTTATTTAGCAACTTTTTCTGATTAAAATAAAGAGCTTTAGTAGTTTTACTAATTATTAATCTGTTTCAGTGCCCGGTTTAAACCGTTTAGCAAAAAAATTGAACATAGACTGTGCTCCGGCAATGACTGGATTCGAATTTAATGGGGGCTGGAGCCATCCTGTCTTCGAAGGATATGTGGTTTGCCAAGAAGCTGAAGATATTCTCAGGGATGCATGGATAAAGGTAATTTTAATATTGTTATGTACTGATGTGATTGCTTAGTTCTGAAATAATCTGCACACTTTCGATCTCTTTTAACTGTGATATTATACTCTATCTTATTTTATTTATCTCATTATTAAGCAATCATTGACACGACAACCCATTAGAGATGAACTAACGAGAAGGTACTCAAATTCATTAAACAGAAAATTTGACATATATATATTTCTTTTTACATTAATATATAATATACGTTTATATTTCTTAATACAGGCTACTCAAAACTTGTTGGTCCTCTTTTAAAATATTTTTTATAACATTCGGTCATTGCTATCATGTACAAAGGAAGAAAACATTTAAGTTAACCCATTGTTATTATTATATTATTATAATAGTGTTATATATAATATAATTATTATAATAGTATGATAGGAACTACATATAAATATTTTATAATAGTTATTTTAAAATTGTGGCAATAATGGCAAACTTAGAATCGAGTGTGGATGTTTTTTATTATACAATTCAAAAAATTATTGCTGTAAATATATTGCCAATTTAAAAGCACTTATATCTTATCTTATCACAAGCATTAAACATTTGCTAGAAAGCGGTCATAAAGTGCCTAATGACCATTCATTTCATATTCTCCACACTTGTGGTAAGGGACTCCGACTCAATACGTTAGAGCAACTTGAGATAATAAAAAATAACAATGGTCACTTAATTAACGAGCAAGTAAATGTATCTAATTCCGTTTTGCTAAATGTGTTCGGAGGGAAGGGTATTGGTGGGAGTTGAACTATTTAAGACTGCTTGTATGGGTAGCGCGGCGCAGTACGATTTTTGTCGTGGAGCCTATCCTTCTGATGATGCTTCGGTTTCGGGGCGAAACGATCGTCGAGATTGTGGTGGTGGGTGTGTGTGCTGCTTTTGTGTGCGTTGTTGCTGGTGAATTGCGCCTTGGGGTGCATGTGGTGGCTGGTCCTGCATGTATAAGTTGCGTAGATTTTGCCTGCTTCATACACATTGGCTTTGCATGCATTCACTTATCCCGTGCGGATTATAGCAAAGTAGTTGGTTTTGTTATATTGCTTGTATTAATTTTCTTAATACTTGGTAAGTACAATTTTTCCGTAAACGGATCTTGGTTTTCAGTCTTGTACCTTGTTTTAGGATCAAGAAGAACAAGAACGCAAGGAGCAAGAGAAAACTCAAGCCCGTGTCTACGGAAACTGGAGGAAACTAACGCGCGGTCTATTAATAAAAGAGAGACTTAAAGCTAAGTATGGATTCGAGGAGCCAAGCACCTCACAGGACAAAAAGAAGAAAGGCCCGCGACTAGTTGTTAAAAAGAAATAAACACCTTGGAAAGGGTAAATAAGTTTTATGTGAAAAAAATATCGTAATTCTTTGTGTCATATCAAAGGTTCTCCCACACGGCATTTTTATTATTCTAATCTTTATTAACTATTTCAGACATAAACAAATGCATTTAAAATATAATAGGACATAAAATAATGTATTATAAGAAAAAAAATATTTAGTATTTCATCTTAATCACATGATACGATCACTTTTGTCATCATCTTTAAAGTATGAGATAAAATAATAACTTAAATTCCTATAACTGTTGAACAAATAAACATCTTAAAGTTATCAAAAATTACAAATTTGGTAGTAAAGCTGGATTGACCTATTATTTTCCAGGTTAATAATTTTTATAATATTATGGAATTGGAAAAACTAGGTAGATTTCTATAGCTAATACACTCAGATTGTTTTTTCAAAATCTGGTAATAATAAAGTTATAATAAAATTATTTTGCAATAAAACCTCCACCACCGCCACCACTATACACAAGCACTACACACGTTCACTATCACAAACGCAAAGCCTACCGATCTTGTCGTGGAGTCCATCTCCTGATTATGCTTCGGGCGCAGAGCGATACGATTGTTGAGTTTGTGATAGTGAACGTGTGTAGTGCTTGTGTGTTACAGTGACGGTGGCAGTTTGTGCATGTGTTTTTACGAATGCATGTATCGGGTATGAAAAAACGGATAGTCCACTATACATTTAGCAGTATATGTATTTTCTATTTACTGTATCGCGGATTATACAAATATAATTTTATTGTTACTTTTGTATTATGGAGTTCCGCAAAGTAACGTCTAATTCTATTATTTATTTAATAATTAAATTATTTACCATCACAACATTTACAAATGCTACATCTATTTGCAATTTGTTTGTATTGTATTACTTGCCAACAAGTCAAGTTAAAAAAGCTTTTAACAATATTTCATGTCCCTACTGTTAACCATTCAGAAGCTTCCTCGTCTGGAACCAATGCATCATCAGGTCATACTTATTATAAACATGCTTTGTCATCGGGACTAGACGAGTATGTAAAATTTCAGCTCAATTGTACACCGGGAAGTGGGTCAAAGTTAATTTGAGACATTCCACCTTCACATACATTGCAAGTCGATTAAAAGCTTTTAAAAAAGACACTGAATTCAAATTCTAATTCAAAATATTCTTTAAAGTAAACTTGTAAACGAGTGCTTTTGAATCGTCAACTCTACCGCTGGTCCGGAAAGCTGTTCTTACCGAAAAGAGCCAGCAAGAAACTCGGCGGTGCCTCTTTTTAAAATTATAAATCTTATAACTAGTTACATTTAGTCATTTCTGTCTGGTACAGGGTAGAAGCGCAGTATAGTAGGCTTTCTGTATCAGCTTCTTTTTAACAGTGTTTTTAAACTGATGTAATAGCAAGGCCATAAGTGAATAGGCACTACTTTGTCAAGCGCAGTCCTTACCGTAGGCTGAATCTGTCGTTTTCCATCAGGCGAGATCGTAGCCTTATCGTAGAAAAAAAATTACATGAAGATTTTTTAGATTTGTATATAAGCTCTGAGAACATAATTAATATTTGTCATATTTTTGTTCATTACCTCATTATGTTAATGACATTATGTACAGTATCATACACTACTTTATCTACTCTCATACTATAATACGTAAAACGTACGTTTCCATTCCATGAACTCGTGGTAACATTTAATATAGTTGCTCCTAGATTTCGTCGGCAACAGGTTCACGGTCATGTTTGACGCAGCTTTCAAAATATCTGGTGATGTACAATCACCACTATCCCCGCTCTCAGACATGTTTTTACACAAAAACTTATTTTTTTACAAACAAAACTAACTTCGTTTAAATATTGAAAAGATTTTTTAAATGTCATATATTGGCGCCAAGGCGCAAAAATCGATTGCGCATGCGTGTTGCGTCGCCGCGGACCCATTCATTGAAACCTTTTTTTTAAGGTAGAGGTTCAACCTCCTTGGTCCAGCTGGAAGTTGTATAGGTGTATCGTTATGATTAAAAAGTTACATTATGATACAGGTGTCCATACAAGACCTGTATCGTAATGAAACTTTTTAATTTTTTATTTTTGTTCTGTACGTAATGTTTGTCATAAGAATTTTGTTTTCAGTTTTATATACTTTGTATTATAGTATCAGAGTAGATAAAAATATTATATTTAATTTTATTTTATAGTTTATTAATCTGTGTGGGCGAACTTTAGAAACCTAGCAAAATAAGTAAACTTAAGTGAAAAATTGAATTATTAAACGTAATAAAATGGACGTAATCGTAGTTTAACATTTACAAAATTTCTGAGGTCTTAAGTAAAAACTCGATTTAGTGAACAGAATTATAAATGTAGTTTTCTTGATATTTACGTAAAATTCAGATATCTTGTCCAAAATATTTCGATAAATGAATGTTCATTGCATGTTGTTGTATAAAAGTAGTAGTATTTAGGGACAGAAATTACCTGTAATACAATCGACTCTTGTTAGATGTTCTTACGCATAACCTGATCTCGTATACGTACTATATAAATTTGGAGTTTTTAATATAAATTTAACAATCCTTAGCAAGTGTAAGTTTTTCGAGCTCATTGCGAAAAAAATGATTTAACACATTTCGGATCCGCCTAAAATCGTAAAAATAATGAAGTTATATGTGTAGAAGATGGTGTTTAAATGTTCTGAACTTTTAGCTCACAGTCTCTTGTTTGATCATTACTAATTGACTAGTTTTTAAAAATCTTATCTTACAAGATGATGGGTAAAAATTTTGATTAGTATTTTAAAGTTATTTTACGTGAACTTTAACTGTGTTTAAACTTGAATTGAAATTAGTTGCTTCCGAAACATATATAAGAACTTTGTCATCTTCATCACAGGGTTCGTAATTCTTAAATCGTTGTCTACTGATTTAGAAAAAAAATCAAAAATGATACCTAATATAACAAATTTTAAGCTATTTCTTTCATGCAAACAAATATATTTTCTGTCGGGCTCTTCTGAGGTCAAGGGCCTGCACTAAGACATCATTTTCTTCCAATACAAAGCCGATTTTTTAACACACGCGTAACACGGTGAAAGCTATCATAATGGAATCATTCACGCGTATTTTTCGATTTTTTCATATATTGACGACATTCATTATTATTTCTAACGACGTATGCTCACGTTTAAAATAAAGTATTTAAAAATGCTACATGTGATTGTTCGGCAAGACTTTTTTTAATCTGAGATAACAAAACTAGTTACTCATAACTTGTTTTTTCTCATTTTTCACAATTAAATTGTAAAGCGGTTGGGGGAAAATGATGACACTATCTTTATACATATGAACCATATGGTTATAGTTCTGGATTTTTATCAATTAGTTTATGTACAGATCAAACAACGTGACTTTATCATCTTCTTTAAATTTAAATGTAATATTTAAGATTTAGATACGATAAGACTTAATTATATAAGTTTCCTGAAATATAAATGTTAAAAAAGTTTTCACGTCCGGTGGCTTCGTATTAAACGTCATTGTTATAAGTTGCTACTAAAGACCTACATTTTAAAGTACCTGTAATTAAAAATAAGATTTATTAAGTTATTAAGTTTTAACGTATTGATATAATTTTAGACACGAAAGCAGGTCAGCGACCATAGAATTTCGTTTGTCATTTACACTTGTTTGAGAATTATTTTTTAGTCTTTTGAATTATTTTTTTTAATAAAGATTTCTTTCAAATTATTTTTTTTATTTTCGCTATTAGAATTGTCTCTACTTACTTGTATTGTAGTTATACTTCTTAGTATACAAACTCGTTCGGATATCTTTAGTGCGGACATCATAAATATAGTTTCTCATTAAATTACTATTAATTACTGTAACAACTGTGCTGTTTAGTTTGTGTAAACATTGAAGTTAAAATAAACAACTTTAACATGGAGGTTCTAAAAATTTTTTAAATCTTTCATGAAGGTAGGTATTTAAAATCATGTGGGATTGTATATTTGAGAAAACCAGTACCAGTACAACAAAAGAGAGATAGTCGTCAAAGAACAGTTTAGTCTATGCACGGCGCATGATCGAATCCGACTCTTAATATATAGAAATGAATGTTTGTCTGTATGTCCTTTGTAGACTCCGACGGCTGACTGACGGACGATCGATTTTAATAAATAAATAAGTTTATTGGGTAATTAGGTTACTGGAGTAAAGTCTTTTAAAGATGATGATGTGCCTGTTGTCCTTAATAGGAGGGGTTACAGTCTTCCACGAAAAGTAAGAGTATCATCTTCAGAAAGTTTATTAGAGTTAGATTCAGAAATTAGATTAGATATTTTCATTATGCAGGTATAAACTCGCAATCTTTATTTTATGTTAAGAAAACCCTTAATGGGTCGTCACCGTCCGACAGGGTCGAGCGGTATGTATTTATTGTATAAGTATTAAGTATAGGGTGTGTATGTCGGACTCACACATAGATAATACACTATAATATGGACTAACACCTACTAAATACCATAGACTACTAACTAAAATAACCCTGGCAGTGCTCGACTATGCTACTGCCTGCTGGTGGCGGGCTTAGATAGTACTCTATAATATGAGTGGTGGGCCAGGGTAACGTACATAAACCATGCAATCCACCTCTAGTGTACACAACAAATACTTTCCGGATAATTACTTTTTAACATATCTTCAAACATAAAGCTTTTTGTATAGTTTCTTTTAATTTCAGGAATTTACTTGATTTCATAGCACTTTCGACTTAATGTAGCCTCTGCAATATTGATATTGATTATTATGACTGACGCTATGGAAAAATGGAATGCCATACATACACAAAGTTTGTTAGCTATAGTGCTGCTCTTCTATGCTGTTCTTTCTATAGAATAATAATAATTACTATTAACAAGCTAAGTAGCAATTGTCTTTCTAAAACAGACATTTTTCAAACTTTTCATACATTTGAACTTAAATCTGCTTGTTTGGAATCTGCTTCTGAACCATCAATTATGTCAAAAGTAGTAATTTGTTGAACATCATTAATTATAACTCGGTCGTTTTATGAAGACCATATTATCTATACGGATGACAATCCAGTTAAAATAAAAAGTTTGTATGAAATATTTAAAAAAAAATGTACCTCAAAACATTCATTAAATAAAACAAATAATTTATTTCATATTTATTTATTAAAATGAGAATATAACGATTGTTTTCGCAATATCATGCAATAAGCTGCTTCAATTTTAATACTAATTTAAATTTGTAGTACATTGCAAAAGCTTTCAAGCATTTTAGTGTTAATTCTAGCACAGCTTATTTGAAATTATGAAATGACAAAATATGTACAAAAATTATTTGTATATTAATAGGTATGTATAATGATCGCTTCAGATCTTCATTAAGATCTGGTCGGTCGAAACGATTGCAGTATGCAATCTTTGCCGCGTTTACAGGATAGTTTACCCTTCATATCAAAAAAGTGATACTTAGAAGGACAATCACAATGCCACTATAATAAAGCATTTTTTTGGTATTTTATTTTATTAAATTTAAAAAGAATTTAAATACCTTACATACTTATTAATAACTATTAAGTCTATGCATCTTACGTACTCTACAATATTTTATGATGAATTTATAAACTAAGGGCCCAGACACATTCATCACAGTTTGTACATATTATGAAAGGAATGTAACCTTAATTTATATTTTCTTATCATAAAATATATGCCTTATCAATTATTGTAATCTTTTACATAAGTCTCATTTAAAAATATCAACCATTATTAAAACCAATTTAACAAATGGTATGATCTGTAGGAAGGTAGCAACATGCAATAGATCAAATTCTTCCACGCTACCAAGCATCCTTGTTCATCCTATAAAGTCCAGCTTCATAGTTTAAGCCATGGTCAATGTGCCTGCGCCTATACCAAATCCAACGCCTTTGGGACCGTAGTTTCGACCATAACATCCACGGCAGTAAATTTCGCCATTAGGCCCATCGTTAAGGTTAGTGGAATCCTGAAATAAATAATTTCTAGTAAATAATTGATGAATAAAAAATATCTTAGTAGTTGTATGCGAGCACCAAAGTTCAACAAAAACAAAAACAAAAAAATAAAGATGGAATTTTCCCTGATTCAATCGAGCTGAGAATATTTAAGTCTTAGTGCTAGGTATAATGTATAAACTTTATATATTTTTATAATAAAATCGATAATATCCGTATAAGAAAAAAGAAGACAGCAAAGCTTAGTATATCAAAAGTTAAGCTTAAGTGATTCACTTTCCTTTTCCTGCAATGCTTGTTTTTGATCTAAGGATAAGCACAATGGCATATTTAGTAATTTATGCTTAAACAAAAAGTTGAAGCAAGTTTTTTAAGATACTCTAAGATATTTGTAATTTCAACTGACTTAAGACGTTACTTTGGAAGAGCGCCAAATTTTAGAACCACTTAAAACTAAAACTGTCTTGCTAAGTATTATCACTCGTATAATTTGATTAAAAATTTTAACGCTTTTCTAGTTTCCGGTATCTTCTTTTTATCTTGTTACTCAAAAGAAGATTGTGATCCAAAGCTACATAAATAGAAACGGTAAAAAACGCTATTTATCTATGTACGTTTCCTACTACATACTTGTTTAATGTATAACTTAACATGCACTTTTTCAGATTGTCTTTCTATGTTATTTATTTTGGTCTTGTCTGTGGTAATCACTGTGTTGATGGATTATTCATTGTTATTTGTTAATGACATGTACACTGTAGTCTTTGGTTAGTGACCGAAAATTACTTTGTGAATGTTTGGGTAATTGTAAATAGTTTGAGTTTTATGTGTAATTATAAATAATTAGCATCAGTGAATATTACACGCCGTTAAAAAATAGTACTAATGGGTAATATAAAAATTCCACCTTTACTTATTTCATTAACCTTAATATGTTTAATCCGAAATTGTACAAGTGAGTTTACGGCAGAAGATTGTGCCTCTCTGGGCTTTATTAAAGCGAATCTTTTATGTTCTTCATGTGATCAACTAAAAGATTTTAGCTTGGATCAAATAGTCGAACACTGTAAACAATGTTGTCACAATGATGACTCTGCCTCGAAGGAGAAAAAGTATGCTCGAGCTATCTTAGAAGTTTGCACGTGTAAATTTCCAGCATATCCACAAATACAAGCCTTCGTTAAGAGCGATAAGCCTGCCAAATTTCCAAATTTACAAATCAAATATCTACGTGGTTTAGATCCAATAATAAAGCTCCTGGACAAAGATGGTATCGTAAAAGAGACAGTAGCAATTGAAAAATGGAACACAGATTCTGTTGAAGAATTTTTGAAAACACATCTTATAAAAGAAGAGGATGATGATCGTGGTTTTTTAAAAACTAATCTCATTTAATGAAGATTCTTTTATATTAAGAAATATTCTTATGTTGTGTATGGTTTTATAGATAAACAAAAATCTTTTTTATTTACATAGAACTTCATAATAAGATAGTGTAAACAATTTCATGAATTTAATACAATTTTAAACATTTTATCCTTAAATCAAGCTGATATATATATATAGATACATATATTACATTGACCAGTGAACATATTAATTATTGTTAAAATTTGTTGTTATGAAAATAAAAACAAATTAAGCACTGAAACTTATAGTTTTATTGTTGATGGTGTAAAAACTCACTTAAGATAATTGTTAGTTGAAAACTAACATTAGCAAAATTCTGATCACTTATGTAACAGACACCAGTGTTGGTAATACAATGATTACTTACTCTTTACTCACACCAATAAGTAACTATACAAATAATTTTAAAAAACCTTTTTAGAATTTATATACTACTTACAAGTGATCTGTGGCAGTCTGCACATGAGAAGCACCGTTTGTGCCATGTGCCGTTCTTAGAATGCATCTGTTCAGCAGCATACACTGGGAACCCACATCTCGGGCATCCCTGACCCTTAGCTGCCTTCTGTCCAGTAAAAGGTAACTGTTCTGTGCTGAAATATGAATATATGAAAAAAAATTGTTTTATTATGTTTACTGATTTTTGTAAAATACTAGCAGGGCGATTATTTTTCTAGTCCTATAAAGATTTGTAGTATCCAACGTATTTTTATCCAGTTACAGTCTCACGTCTAACGTTTATTCAGCTTATTTTTACTTTTCTTTCTAATAAATTACTTACTACGTGGCGGTTGGTTCACTGTCGGCGCATACTAAAGTTGGAGTATGGCCGTAGCCGAAGCCTCTAGGCCCGAAAAGCTTAGCGTAACATGCGCGACAGTGGATCTCCTTGTCGGGGCCGTCGCAGGCGAGCATCGAGTCCAAAGGACGGTGACATTCCGCGCAGTTGAAGCACTTCTTGTGCCACATCTAGGCAAAATAAAAAAAATTATAAAGCAAATAGTATGATTATGAATAGCTGCGTGAGTAAATATCAAACTATTTATGATATACATGAAAATTTCTTAATATGAGATATGAGCATAGAAGTGATAAAAATGGCATGATCATAAAAGCGTTAGAATCTCACTAATCATACTCAGCACGGCACTAAAATTAAGATGAATTCTGTCTAGTAAAATTTAAAAGTTTTTTAAAACGAGAGAAGTTTAAGGAAATAGGTATTCTTACATTTGCTTCACAGTATATTTTAAACAATGTAATTTTTGTACATAAAAATATAAAGAATTATAAAACGATAGGTGATGTATATAATAGACAAAGTAAGAACCGACATAAGCTTGCGACTCCTGCTTTGCGCCTAGCAAAAGTACGTAAATCGTTTGTGGGTATGGGTATAAGATTCTATAATAAAATTCCGAAATCAATTTTGGCCATGCCATTACAGCAGTTTAAAACCACTGTTAAAAAGAGGCTGATACAGAAAGCCTACTATACTGTTGAAGATTACTAAGATGATAAGGATGTGTGGATATAGGTGCACTTCTACCCTGTACAAGACAGTAATAAATAAATGTAACTAGTTCTAAGATTTATATTTTAAAAAGAGCAACCGCCGAGTTTCTTGTTGGCTGTTCTCGGTAGGAACAGCTTTCCGAACCAGCAGTAAAGTTGACGATTCAAAAGCACTTGTTTACAAGTTTACTTGAATAAAGAATATTTTGAATTTGAATTGGAATTTTAAAACTAAAGTTTATTTTTAATACAAATAAAAATTTGTCTTGATCTAGAGTTTAATTGCTAATTGCTCCCTGACCACAATTCCGAATAATTGACGAAATTCTAGCGACCTAATCGTATAAATAAGCCCAAATATTGACCCATTACCAACCAAGTTAATCCGAGTACTTTAAACCCTTATTTATCTTCTGAACATGGTGGTTATTGTCAAACTTCAATAAGTAATTATATATACTAACGGTTCCTTTAGCCAACTGTTGTTCCGCCGCAAAGACCATTCCACCGCATCGAGGGCATCCCTGTCCTTTGGGCGCCTTGATACTAGTGGTATCTGGGTTGTAATACGGACGGTTGGATGAAATTTCATCCTCGCTGCAACAGAAGAAATAATATTATGAACTATTTGTGTGTTGTATACCGGCAACAAGCTTGTTTCAATTTTTCAATGTTTCATATTTGCATCTACATAGTCAGGCCCGTCTTAAACACAACAGGCGCCCGGGTGCAAGTCGTGCTGTGGTGCTCCAAATCATCCCCTTCCCCGTAAATAAATCAATGTTAATATTTATATACACCTAAGGGTATTAGAATTTTTTGTACTTACGTTAAACCGTCGGTCTGTAGGAAACCAGAGCCGCATGCAAAACCATAACCGTGAGGGCCCCATTTCTTTCCGTAGCACGTTTTACAGTAGACATCAGAGTCAGGGCCGTCGCAGGCGATAATAGAATCCAAAGTCTTCGTGCAGTCGCGGCATTTAAAGCACTTGCGATGCCATTCTCGCCCCTTGGCCAAGACTTGCTCTGCAGCGAACACAACGCCTCCACACCGCGGGCATCCTTTGCCAGGTGGTGCCTTAATAGCGGCAGTATCAATCACCGTGGTCTTAGGTGCTTGGTCACTGTGTAATGAAAAAGTATACTTCAAAGAAATAAAAAATTAACTGAAACGTAGGAATGAGTAGGTGACATCGTACACTAAGCCCGTATACGACATTCGCTTTGCTTTGTATATTATTTAAACAAACCGTTCTCATATATACAACTTTCTTCACCCCAAGCAGTATTAATCGGTAGGTCGGTCTACAAAAGATACAAGTCTCTCTAAAAATGTCATATGGGTATTATTCTAAGGCATTTTGTTTTCCAATTTTATATGAATAAAGATTATTTTAGTTTGAATTCAATGCATATCCAAATATCCCATTACGAAATCGAGAGAAGAAATTAAACGAGAAATAAATATTTTCAGACGTTCAACATATTACTTGTTTAACAATCAGAATGCTTCAAAAGTGAAGATAATTTATACCCGTGTTTATTGCGTTAATAGTAGCCAATATAGTTAAACACAAAAATTTACTAATTGAGATACTGTCGCATTAATAGCTATGAGTAACGGCTTTTTAATAGCCCACTGCTGGGCATAGGCCTCCTCTCCATTTTTGGAGAGAAGGATTCCAATCCTTCTCTCCAAAAACCTACCACGCAATGCGGATTAGTAAGTAGGTTACACTTCTCTTGTCCTTAGAATTCTTTTGAGATATGCAGGTTTCCTCACGATGTTTTCTTTCACCGAAAAGCGTGAGATAAATTGCAATTATCAATTAGTCACATGTTTTAACAGAAAAACCCATTGGTGCCTACCGGTTTTGAACCCGTGACCCCCTCGAAACAGTCTCTTGTTCTCACTGCTGTGCTATCACAGCTTTTATTAATAATAATAGTAGTAGATTAATTGTTAACTATTATTAAAAAGAAATTCGTTGTCGTTTTTACTAGCACACATAATACACGTGATTTCCCTCACAGCTAAGACTTTTCGTAGCAATTTAGCGCTTATGCAATTGTTACGATGAAAGTTTATCTATTAATAAAGAAGATAAATGGAAATCTACATCAGATTAAATATGTTGTAAGAGCGCGTGGCTAGTCTCGCCTATTTTCGAATTAGTTCGTTGGAGAACGGACACCGCGTTCTATTTTCATGTTGGCACATTGCCATTTCTTGTTTGTATTATAAGCTGTTTTTATGAAAGTGTAGCGATGGAAATAACCTAAACCTGTCTGTAATCTGAGATGATAATATGACACGTGGTACCAAATCGAAATTAGTATTTTTTTACATACTTTTTTTGCTGAAAAAAAATACAATCAGCCAAATATAAATACAAGAATTTAAAAATTACTAAAAAGTAGAGAAGTTAGATTTATTTTGATTTAATAAACTGAACTTGGCATTGTTAAAATGAATGCTATATGAATGGTTGTATCATAAATATCCTGAACAGAAAATTTAATCAAAAAAGGTGTTGAAGAGAAAAAATATTATTACGCCTATATTAACGGGTTACACCGCTACAAAATCGAATTACCTCTATATATCTACCAAAAAATATATTCTTTGTTTGATAGGCTATATCTATTATAGACGATTATAAGGATTATAAGATAGACGATTATTTGGATGGTAAAAATGCCTTGATTGGAAAATCATTTCAGCTTCATATTTGGTGGGGTTTTTATAATGTAAAATGGAAAATATTTAAAAGATTGACCGCCGAGTTTCTTACTGTTTCTTCTCAGTAAGAGCAACATTTCGAATCATTTATAGCTTCATTCATCATATTGATTCTTAATGATCCAAAAGTGCTCGAAAGAGCTTACTTGAATAAAGAATATTTTAATTCGATTTGAAACCAAGTGCTTCCTGTCCACCTTTTCAAACATTACTAAAAAAACAGTTTTTTCCGCACTTTCGAAAGCCGGCCGCAATTCGTGCTAATGGTAAGTAAAATATACCGCATGAGATAAAATATACCAACAAACTCTTAGAGGGCCTAATATTATAGGTATAAATAATTAAATTTGTAAATTCCAAGTAAATACTACTATTCCGGCGATTCATACTTATTATGATATAAACATATGGCTGTAGTACTCGGGAACGAAGTCGCCGCGGCACTCCAGTCAGTTCGTGACCACGGTGGTCACGAACTGATGGATGGAACTCTGCCGAAACGTCGAGCCGTATATAAAGGAAACTCGATTTTATCGCGATGTGATCCGTATGTTTATATAACACTATTTCTGCAACTAAGTTACAGTTCCTGATCAAAAATAAAATACCATGATAACATACTGAACTACTGAATTTCTTTGCCTTTGATCAGTAACTGTTACTATATTTTTATATGGGTCAAATGCTTCACGCTTATGAAAAAACATCAGCCTCAGACTATTTCTTACCCATTGGCGTATGGATCACTCTGCAAAACTCCGGCTCCTTTGCCATAACCATATCCTTTAGGCCCAAATTTCTTTCCATAACACACTGTAGAGTACAAAAACTACTGTTATATTGTGGTATTATGGTACTGTGTTATTATTGAAGAGAACAAAAGAGTAGTAATTATTATTGAGAACATAAAACTAGTTATAAATGCGTTTCGTCCGATCATGCTGTGCAAAAATATTGATATATTATTCATCAAAGACATTGTATTAAAGATTGTGAATATCGATTGAGTCGAAAATGTAGGTATTAAAATACTGTTACAAATGGTTAATGTCTCAGCGGAAGATATTAAATACTTAAATTTGGATTGGGAACAAACCTTTGCAATAAATATCTTTGTCAGGGCCTTCACAACAGTTGGTTGAATCCAGTCGCTTTTGGCAGTCACCGCATTTGAAGCACTCCTTGTGCCATGCCTGGACATACATACATTCAACAATGGTATATGGAAACAAACATGCAAGGGAAAGGTACACGTAGTTACCACAGTGATACTTGTTTTGATCATCAAGTCTGGTCAAAGGTATAAGGTTAAATAACCAAAATGGTGGAAACTTATCCATTTATACCTCGACAATATATTTCTTTATCGGGCCCGTCACAATGCGTCATTGAATCAAGTTGTTTGTGACAAATAAAGCAATTGAAGCATCTCTTGTGATATCCCTACGGTGCAAAATTTTATTGTTATTATGTGTTAGGCATCAGTTCATTATGTTTTGTGTCATGACATAGTTTTATAAATGATGAGCTAAATCTGTGTACCATTAAGTTTATCTCCAATTTAGGGCTTTTATAGAAAAGTAAAAAATTAAGGCCTTCAGAAAATATAGTGTTTAAATATTGTCTGAAATTAAATATCTTTTACCTTTCCGCGAGCCAGCATTTGTTCGGCAGCGTATACATAGCCGCCACAACGAGGGCAACCTTCGCCCGGTGGTGCCTTGGCTATAACACGAGGCTCTAAGCAGGCTCCGTTAGTACGTACACTCCTATAGATATAAATGTTATATTATTGACGGCTCTCCAGGCGCCTCGATCGGATGAGCGACAATGGAAGAAGAAATGTTAAAAGCCTCTTCGGGCGCCGGAGCCTTCCAGTACCCCTACATACAAACTCTGTCACACAGATGGTAGCGAAGCTGAGGCCGGCGGCGCACCTCCGCCGTAATGGGAGAAGGTAAGTGCTCCCCGCCGCCCGCACCGAACCGGCCCGTAAAACCTCGCTACATACTATATATATCTCATCAGAGGGCGCTTTCCTTATCCCATCACATAAATTGGTTGCGATTAAGGCAAATACAAGCATTAGCAATAGTTAGTTTGGATAAGTTGCGGAGAAAGTTACGTAAAAGTTTGACATAAAGATATCGTACGCATGCGTGAGTGGTACGCTTCGACAGTTTGCAAAGCCGTGCAAGGGCGTTTATATATTGGAATCTCACCGTTCCTCTGTTGTTTTCATATATCCGGTCGGGGGGTAGGATATTCTAAGCCGAGAACGCAACTAGCCGGAGTGAATCATCGCCATTAAGGATCAGATTCACGTCGTCTCAGATAGCGTTCACATCAAACAATAACGAATTTGGTAGTCGACTCTTTTATTACATTTTTTTATAAATTATAAATAAATAGACCGATAAACAAAATAAATTAAGCGATAGCGAATAAATAATCCTAACTAAAGTAATTTAAAGTACAGTGGCGTTCGCGAAGCACCGCCGGTGGCCGAGATCCGTGTCGGCGTCCCGCTAGCTCTGCTGGGGCAGCTCGCGCTCAATTCCTGTTGCGACATAAACGGAGACTGGTCATGCATGTGTCGGGCAGCGCATAATATACAGCCGATCGCGCACTTTCTGCTTTTATGAGATTATGTACACGCGGTTAATGTTGTTACGTACGGGCCCGGAGGCCGGTCGAAATAAAGACCTTAGATAAGGAAAGACCCTCAGAGGCGCGGGCGGCGGGAGGTGAAATAAAATCTGTACTCACTCATCTGTTTTTAGATGTTCCCCGACGTCCATAGACAGGCAGCCAGCACCGCCACCGAAACCGTAACCTTTAGGTCCGAATTTACGCGCGTGGCAAACCTTACAGAAAAGTTCACCTTCGTGTTCTGAGCAGTTAGTGGAATCCAATAACTTCTGGCACAAACCTGTGTAAGATATATAATACTATAGCATCGATAAATATTTCAAAATGATTTTTGAAATCACCACTGATTAACATTGGTACTGCGCATAGGGTCTACGATCATGTTCGCCTTTGTACACTTTATTATTAAATAACATTTTTCCCATTTCATAGATCTTTGTTGTATATTTAAAAAGAATCTTCAAACAAAACTGTTTACTATAATAACTATTGCATATAAAATTATATCTAGTTTCAGTGTTAACACGTTCTTTCGTCTTTCATTTTAGTGATTAAGCCACCTGCGGTGACATCAAAATATTGATATTCTACATGAACAAGAGTGTCTCTCTTGTTCATGTTCTACTCTATGTATCAGATAAGTGGTAAAGTTTACATTTTAAATAATATATATACACTTTATATTAGGCAAATATCTTCGTTACTACAATGAGAGTAAGTTTTTAAAGATTCATTGTAGTCTGAAGCACATGAAAGTGTAATTGTAATGTAATGTAATTGGCCAATGTATCGATACTATTTAATTGAAACATATTAATTTACTGTATTTTTCGAATCTTTAGGCTTTAATGGCTGCAAGTGTATCCCGTCAGAAAGAGGGCACGGATGTACCGTCAAAGGTATAAATCGTGAAGATTAGACCGTAGAAGTACCAGTAAAGTCTGCCTTGGTTTAGGGTGACGTGTAGTAGGGAACTATGGTACATCAGATAGGATCAAACTAGCAGGTAGGTGACGGAAAGCTAATCAGATAGATTTAAAAAAAACTTGAACTTATCTTAACCAAACAAATACGCTTACATGAGTATTACGTGTGTTTGAAATGACAGACGTGATATGGTCACCAGGTGCGTATAGATTGATTTTAAGGCTTTTATATTTAAAGAGTGACGGATCTATGATAGGTGTAAAAAGCAACTGTTATTAGCAGGCTCGGATAAATTTTGAAGACTTGAGCTGAATGCAAGATAAGCTGATAAGGGGGTGAGGTCTTTATGGAGGGCGGGGATCCGCATGAATCACGGAAAAGATTCTATAGTCTTGAGCAAGAAAACTCTATTGACATGTGCGCAGTTTAACATGAGTGAATGATCAATTATGGTCTATAATTGATAGAAGTTGAATCAATTAATGAACTGTGAACCTCTGTATCAAATTCGTAATTTAATTATTCCCATAAACCTATAAAAAGGCCATAGAGTTAATATACTAGTAGGGCAGTCAGCGAGACAATATAGAGAAAGCAAATGAAACTTATTATCTGTCTCCCTTTTTTTATGTGTGATTAGACAAAGATAATCAAAGATAATAAAAGAAAATGAGAAAGGCACTTAGGCTGCGATATACATTACATATAAGAAATCATGTAGGCACTCAAAGGCTTCAATTTAAAACAAAGAAACGTTTTTAAGTTTCAATATTATTCTCTACTACAATCTACGTTCCTATAATCATTTATCTAAAAAACACTTTGTAGATAATATTGTTTTATATCTTATATCTGGTTATTCGAACACAATAAATTTGACAACTTTCGATTTAATGTGTGTACTTTAGAAATAAAGCAAAATAACATATAGTAATGACAACTATAAATAATTTTAGATCCTCGAATTAAACTTAACTACAAAAACTGATAAGGATGGTTTTAGCTTTTTAAAAGCGTTGAAATGTTTTTATTTGATCGAGTAAAATCAAAAATTAAGAGTAGTCGATGATACAAAAGTTCTCGTAAAAGTTTGTTTGACAAATATTTTGAGCTTTGGTTTGAATATAGAGCGGCAACCTTCTTAGATAATAAATGTTTTTCAAAATAAAAATGCTTTTTAAATAAGAAAATATAATAAACGTATAATATATGATTTGCCTACGACTATATAAACTGCATATATTTCTTAATAATCAACATGTGTCTTTAATGAAATAGTACGAATTATTAGTATTAATACGGGTTAAGTATAAATTTTAATAATGTTTATATACTCTAGAGTCGTGCGTAAGAATTTTAATGTTCCATTCAGTGATAAAAGTTAAATTCAATGTTTAAAACTGAATTTTATATAGAAAGAAAGAGGGATAGAAGAGAGAAAGCAAACAGTACGCTTCTTGAATAATTTTTATTGCTGTGGTAGTATTGCTCTACTAAAAAGTATAAAAGTCTATCATAGTAGAGTACGACTTGTTGTGAAAGAGGAAGTTTTCAAAGAGTTAAAGCAGTATGTATTTAAAAATTTGTAGCTGACAGGCATAAGAGCCTACGATTCACTTTAAAAAAAAAGGTTTGTTTTAAGAAACCAGATACAGTTATCTGTCTAATTAGCATTGAAATGTTAGTTTACCTTTGGATTGACATTATGGAGCATGACATTGGAAAAATGTATATCATGTCATTCATAACATGACATACATTTTTTTCACCAGAAAGTTTACTAAATTAGTTAATAGTAATCCTATTTACCATAACCATAGTTAATCCTCAAAAATATGTGTTTATATAACTTATTTTTTTTTGTCTTTTAATGATTTATTTACTAAATTTACTTTAGGTAATTAACTTAACTTAAGGAAATTAAATTAATTTTCTTTTGAAGCTTCAATTTTCGAATTTGTGACCTCGATTTGATTCTCCCTTTCATAAGAAATATTTCATTATGTTAATTATTTACTGGTTTGTTACTCCCGTATATTACATTATTGTATCTTAAAAGAAGTGGTATGTCTTTCTGTTATCTCTCAATAAACAGCTCTTCCCTTATGATACTTGTTTGTTCCATATCTCCTCATCGTTTTATTTTTTCGGACACTAACTAATGCTGTTAGCCCTAATGGCTCTAACAGCGTCACCGAGAGAGTGGGCGAGCGCGGAATCGCCGGGGGTGTAAACTGGGAGAGCGAGTCTCGAGCGAGGCTCGCAACATCCTGGGAGCGTCGCCTTAAGGGTGCCTCCTGTGAGGCCGGACGTCGGCTTAAAGCGACGCGCTGTGGTGGACTGTATCGGACTCACGGAAAAGTCCTAATGTCATAACGGTCGGGGCTGCATTGTTTCCTAATCGGTAGAAGAACGCAGTTTTTTAGCGACGCCGTTGGGTTCCCTTAACATATATTTATTTTAAGTTCCAGAAGAGTTTTAATTGTTAAGAAACTGGACTTAATTTTTGTAGGCCTTAATTTTTTAAAGAACTTTTAATCATTTTAATATACGAGTATAATGACTTACCGCACTTAAAGCACATCTTGTGCCATTTGAGTCCGCCGGCGACACGTTCTTCGGCCGCGTATACGGACTTGCCGCACTTCGGACATTTAGGGTTGTCTGCAGGTTTGAAAGGCATTGTGCTCGTTTAACTTATCCTGAAAATAAATTATCATTTATAATAACTACTATTAAAATACTTAGACTGTAATTATATTTCAATATTAACGTCAACTTTGCAATCCAAATTTAAACTTTAACCAACTTTTTTAATCTCACTTTGGTTCTCCTTCACCGATTCTATACACACGTTACGTCACATTTTGAGCAACACACAATATTGCAGTACCAGAATAAAACATCATTGAATCATTGACAACATTTGGATTCATTGGCCGAATTCCAATTCCCTTGCACCGTTGCACAATTGCTGCGTTCACATTGAATCTACCACAGTAACGTTCAAATGGAATAAATAGCTAGCTATGTAAGGTATGTTTCCAAATACTACAATAATTCTTGTGGCAACGTGGGTAACATAAGGCGGGTAGCGCGTGGGCGTCGTTACAGCGCTCCTAATTTGGGGCGTCCAGGTAAAGTTACGCCTCTGGAGCGGCAATGCAACGCTATAAATAGACCGCATAAACCGTGAAATCACTCGCGATTAGGTAAGGTTTTGTTAGCATGTGTGCTCACTTTCACAAAACACGGACCTGTTCGTCGAATCGGTACGAGAGTCGAGCTCTCGGTACGCGTATACAGTGCAGGGCGCTGGTGCCGAGACTGAAATGCGCGGAGGTCGAATGATGCGCGAGGGCAACCGGCCACCGTAGTCTATGCGGAGTTGCACACGGCCCCAGTGGTGGGGCGCCCGCGCCGCCCTCACTCTCCCCTTTACGACCACCCCAACACTATCAGTCGACCAGAGAGTCACTGATATCTTCAACATTACTTAAGTGTAATAGAATAATTATTTCTTGAAACATTCAAATAGAACCCATTTTAGGTTTGTTTATAAATTTCAGTCCATATTCTTAAAAATTGGACTACGTTTATCAATCATTCGACACAAAGTCGGTTCAATTTTTAAACATATTTTTAAACATATCGTTACAATAAACAAATTTATAAACATATCGTGCTCTTGATTATTTAATACATATATCAGATGGTTCCTAAACTATTTAATTGCTATGCCACAAATCTCACATTATCAAAAGGATAATAAGAAATCTGATTACTATTAAGTTAATAGAATAATTTACTCTCGCAGAGTCTGTCTTATTATAGTTTTGATAAGTAATTTATTAAGTAAATAAATATTAATTAAATTCTATAAATTATTATCTTTATAAGCAATATAACAGAACCAACTACTTTGCTATAATCCGCACGGGGTAAGTGAATGCATGCAAAGCCAATGTGTATGAAGCAGGCAAAATCTACGCACCTTATACATGCAGGATCAGCCACCACATGCACCCCAAGGCGCAATTCACCAGCGACAACGAACACAAAAGCAGCACACACACCCACCACCACAATCTCGACGATCGTTTCGCCCCGAAACCGAAGCATCATCAGGAGGATAGGCTTCACGACAAAAATCGTACTGCAGTACGATTTTTGTCGTGAAGCCTATCCTCCTGCTTTTGTGTTCGTTGTTGCTGGTGAATTGCGCCTTGAGGTGCATGTGGTGGCTTGTCCTGCATGTATAAGGTGCGTAGATTTTGCCTGCTTCATACACATTGGCTTTGCATGCATTCACTTAACCCGTGCGGATTATAGCAAAGTAGTTGGTTCTGTTATATTGCTTGTAATATGGAATTCCGCAAAGTAACGCCTGCTTCTATAAATCATTTATAAATTATTATCTTTATATAGAAAAAGTACTTTGCTATGCAAATAGTGCTTAGAGCAAGCTAAGCTACCAAGAAAGCTTGTTAACACTTGCATGGAAATAAGCGATTAGTCGATAGATATTTAGTTTAGCTTATAATAACCACTAAAAGGTGATAATACCAGCGATTTAACCGGCTGGAGACGTTCGTAGCACAACTTGACCGCTATCCTTTTATTAATGCTTGCCATAACCGATATATTTTGTTTAAAATTTAAATCATATGTAATGAATTAAAAATTAAACAATGTGTGAAGAGTACATTGTGTACGCGAGTGCGACGTACATATTATACTACAGTAGGGAAACCAGTAAAATATTACAATAAAGAGAAAGCAAATAAGCGTGTTCTGTCTTTTTTTTTATGTGTGATTAGACAAAGATGAGGTATACGAGTTTTATCTTCCATCACATTTTATAGTGTATCACTATGTCTTACAGGCTTGCCTATGACACCCCTACGCACTTTTAAGATCCTGACTCTAACAGATTTTTAGTATCCAGCTACAGGGCCTTCTAATTCTATAGAGAAAAGGATATGGAGCTTACACCAATCATACTTCTCCAGTGAAATTGGAGTAACTAATTAGAAATACTTCTGCACTTTACTTTCCGCATTACACAACCTCAGCCATGCTCTGCGCTCGCCCGTCCCGCCCAGAAGCTGTATAAGCCGTAAGGGCTAAAAGCATAGTTAGTTAAAATAACTATAAAAGCAATACTCTTAGGATAAAAAGATTTCGTGTAGTTAATAACTTCATATTATCAATTATGGACTTAAGTTTGTTTAAAAAAATTAAGGTGTATGTATTAAGGTGGAACCAAAAATATAACTACTTTTGAGGTTATTGTGGTAAAATTTATCGTTTTTACGCATACGTTAGATAATAGTTTTGCACACGTGCGTGATAGGAGTATTTATTACGTGATGCACACTACTACTTTTATTTTATTTTTCTATATTAAGTTTGGGCATACGTATATTATTTGCCACAATCATTATTGTCACTTTTTGTAGTTTACAAAACACAGCATTATTAATTATCAAAATGAGTTATTTTAATTGCTCTTCTTCTTCTTCTTTCTCAACCGATAGGCGTCCACTGCTGGACATAGGTCTCTTCATGGGCTTTCCAAAACACACGATCTTGTACCGCCTGTATCCAGCGGCTCCCCGCGACCTTTTTGAGGTCGTCCGTCCATCGCGTAGAAGGTCTGCCAACACTGCGTTTACCGGTGCGGGGTCGCCATTCCAACACCTTGAGACCCCAACGCCCATCGGTTCTCCGCACTATGTACCCCGCCCATCGCCACTTCAGCTTCGCGACGCGCTGAGCTATATCGGTGACTCTGGTTCTTCTACGGATCTCCTCATTTCTGATTTGATCACGTAGAGACACTCCGAGCATAGCCCGCTCCATCGCTCGCTGAGTGACCCTGAGCCTTCTTATGAGGCCCATAGTCAGCGACCACGTCTCTGATCCGTAGGTCATCACTGGCAACACGCACTGTTCGAAGACTTTGGTCTTCAGGCACTGAGGTACCTTGGACGAAAAAATCTCGCGTAGCTTCCCGAACGCTGCCCATCCGAGTTAGATTCGGCGACTAACCTCTTTCTCAAAATTGGACCTACCCAGCTGGACCGTATGTCCCAGGTATATGTACTCGTCTACAATTTCGAGTGCAGAGTTCTCAACGATGACCGGGTGGAGCGGAACATGTGAGTTCGACATGATTTTCGTCTTACTCATGTTCATTTTAAGGCCCACCTGTTGAGATGCTCTGCTGAGGTCAAATTAGTTAATTAATTGCTCTAGATGTGAACAATACGTGAATATGAATAACAAGAAAAACGTGTCCGGTCTGTAAACATGAAAGTTATTAAATTTCGGAACAAAATTGAGGTGTGAGGTTCAAGGTTGGTTGCTTTCAACACTGGTCTGGAGTGTGTAAAAATGAACAGCAAAAGCTGTAAGAGGAGTCTGAATTTATTTTAAATTTACAGCAGTTTAAAAATCTTTTGTTTCAAATGAAACCACTTACAGTAAAGTATGACAAAATTCTGTACCTTCAACTGTAACACGTTGATTGAGTTTTCATACGAAAACCTCGATGAAACTGACGCAAGAGATGTAGAGAAACTCATTATTACGCCAGAAACATGCAACTGTTTTCTTGCATGGATATAATGCGTGGAAATGATTTTGTACATTTCAATTCTGTCGTTTCAGCGAGACATAAAAAAAACAAACTGGTAAAAATATTTTTTTTTTCAGTAATGGTATATAGATGACCTCGAAAAGATCTTGGGGATCTCAGGCTCTGAATCCAAGCGGCACAAGATCTTGTGGTACGGAAATTTCTTAATGAGTCCTTACGTAGATCAAGGGATACTTATATACGTTAATCAGATGTACCCGTGACTACGTTCTTGTCGAATTTCGTGTTAAAATATCCTAAATTTTATAGTGTATTGTTTTTCCTGAAAAACGGGATGTTGTTGTGTTATATATAAGCACTATATTTAAGCTTTAATTGTAACATTAGATAAACCGTAAAAGACCCATAGGCAGCCAGATATTGGATTTATTGGAAAAAAAGTAAATATATGTATACCAAATTATAACAGAAAAAGGTGGGGGTCAATATCGAAAATAATCAGAATATCCATTGATTATAAATTTACCTTTACTTTCAATTCATACATCTTTTGATGTCTTATGAATCACAATCCAAATAAGTTTCCATTGTACATAAATACACCTTCAACTGTTTGACTCACGATTTTGGCAAGTTCAAACGTATGTGAATCGACATCAAGAATCTTAAAACCATTTGAAAAAGATCGACAATGACCAATGGTAACAGCTATTTTTATTTTTAGAGGTAGACGAAAGCATCAGTGATAATATTATAAGGGTGTGCACTCATCAAGACAGAAATAAACAACAAAGTAGTACTCTTTTATTACGTATACAATTGACTCGGTCTCATCATATGATCTCTGCCAACATTAGCACACCTGCCTATCTATTAATATTTCTTACTAAAATAACATCACATGCATATTATCAGTAATCAGATTTGGGAAACAGGAAAATATTAATAGCTTCTGTACATACCGACATACAGATTTCGCCTCCCAATGCAGACTTCGTTTTGTAAACTTTAAGAACGATATACTATTTCTAGAATCTAAGTCTATGTTACTCTACATTGTTACCATCATCTTCATATCAAAAAATCAAATTCATTTGAATAACGGAAGTCGCAGCAGAGACGAGTCGTAATCTACAACCAGCAGAAAAATATTGTAGCCATCGATTACCTTATTTTGTAATGCCATGTAAGCAGGCAGCGAAAACTGTTCAGCAATAAAATTCTTAAACTTGTTAAATCATATACGAATGATACTTATACGACTGGTCCAACAACATCACGAGTCACGTTTTATAATTCTGGGATTTAGATCCTGATAAATGATATAGTGTAGAAATTAGCATTAAGATTCACAGTTAGCAATAATTATTACATTTTGTGAACATAGAGCGCTCTATTAATCTATCTACTAATAACATTACAGGCCACGTCGACAAGCTCAAAATAGAAAGGTTTCGGCAGGTAAAATCTGGCATGAACACTAAACCTCTGCCGCGCGGAACCCTAGCTAATTGTTGATATCCTATATTGGAGGTTTTACTTTAAATAATTCTTACAATTGTCATCTCTTTTGACTCCTCCGGAATATATATCAAATAATTTTTATATAGCTGTTTGTAAAATTTATACAATTAGATTATATTTTTTAAACTAGGGCTTTACTTTGCATAGATCCGTTATTCAAAAATAATGTAAATATTATTTTGCTATAATCCGCGATGAAAGAAAGATATATGTAATGCTGAGTGTCATATTCGTACTCATACCTGAAACATGTAGAATCCGTGAAAACTCATGCACTACCCACCTACATTTGTACCTTAAATACCTGAAATATATCAGCCTATATTAATGATATATGTAAGAATGAGTTTAAATCCACAAAAAATTAAGCAAGATTTCTCCAAATACAGCATTTAAGAAGAAGTATAAGAAACAGTGTGTTCCCTAACACTGGAAAATAATTAATGAGTTGTTACTGCAAATAATTTAATACTGAGCAATTCTAATGTTATAATTATTTCCTGGTATCAATCGTGTTCCGTTCAACAACAGTAAATACCTGTAATTGTTATTATAACAAACATAAGGTTTAAATCAAACTACGTATATGTTTATATTCTGAGAACAAACACGTTTAGTCTGCAAGGCTAGATGTCAGATACATATTAGGTCCTTACATATGAAATTGGCGTTTTTTATGGGAAGAACATAAAGTCGTTTTTTTTTTAATGAAATATATTTAATTAATCAAAGTATATACCATTGCTATGTATGCACTTTTGCCATCTCATAGGTAGTTCATTGATCCCCTTACTAAAAAAACCATTCGGGCAGGAATCAATAAAATCTTTGAAGGCGGTTTGGACTGCCCCATCGGAGTTGAATTTTTTTCCTTGCAAGTAGTTATCCAAATTGCGAAAAAAATGGTAATCTGTTGGAGCAAGGTCCGGAGAGTACGGTGGATGTCTAAGACATTCTAATTGAAGCTCCTCTGATTTGGTAGCCGTCTGTTGTGCAGTGTGTGGTCTAGCGTTGTCCTGAAGCAGCAGTGGCCTAGAGCGATTGACCAGCCTCGGTTGTTTAGCAGCTAGCTTTTCCATCATGGTTTGCAGTTGCTGACAATAGATATCTGCCGCAATCGTCTGGCCAGATTTAAGAAAGCTGTAGTGAACGACACCGGCACTAGTCCACCAAACACTTACAAGCAACTTTTTTTAGTCAATTTTCGCTTAGGGCAGGATTTGACTGGTTCGCCAGGGTTCAGCCATTGCGATGAGCGCTTCCGATTATCGTAGAGGATCCACTTTTCATCACAGGTAATGATTCGATTTAAAATTCCTTCATTATTGTGCCGGTTGAGTAACGTAACGCAGCAGTCGACGCGCGTTTGTCGGTTTGCTTCACTCAATTCATGAGGTACCCACCTTTCAAGCTTTTTCACCTTCCCAATTTGCTTCAAGTGGATTAGAATAGTTTTATCACTAACACCGGAGCCTGCAGCTAACTCGGACGTGGTTTGCGATGGATCCGCTTCCACAATAGCCTTCAATTCTTCATTATTAACTTTGGTCTCCGGCCGTCCACGAGGCTCGTTCTGCAGGTCGAAATTTCCAGAACGAAAACGTTGGAACCAAAAACGCACTGTGTTTTCTTTTGCGACACCGTCACCATACACATCATTAATCCTTCGAGCCGTTTCTGCAGCACTGGTGCCACGGTGGAACTCATACTCGTAAATAACGCGATATTTCATGTTTTCCATTTTGTAAACAGAGTGACACAAAGCAAAAAACAAAAGAAGGAAAAACCAATGAATTAAGGGGTTTGAAACACAAATGCATGAGTAAATAGCTGTATGAATTTGAATTTGGAATTCCTAACCATAAAGGTAATATTTGAGATCAAAGTGGCCAGTACGACAAAACGCCAATTTCATATGTTAGGACCTAATATATGGTTCATGCGAAATGCTTAACACTATTATGGTTATACTAGAAGTTCCTTTTACGGGCAATTTGGGGCAAACATGATTCACTACTCTTAAATATGAAATAGTCTTACATTTTTTGTTATCAGTATCTTAAAATATTTTATAATACATCTGAATTTATTTATGCGAAGTCAACTTGACCTAGAAAAGGCCTAGTAAAAATTGCAGTTGAACTTTAAAAACGTACTTGATGAATGCAATGAATTCTAAGACCTGTCATTAAATATTTATTAATTATTTAAAATTAATAATATTCACAGAATATAAAATGGCAGACGTAGAACAATTATAGCCGCGCCTGTAGATTTCAGCTTCGAGACTGCGTTTCTCTCAACAGTTCTCGAAAATTCAGTACTTAAATTTGCAAATTAAATGTGGAAAGATTAAATGAAAGCCTGTTAGTAGTTTTCAAATTAGGAATGTAGGTCATATATGTATATATATATATACATATATATATACATATACATATATATACCCAAGTAACAAATAAACTATTAGGACCTATTCTTTCTTTTATTTACAAAAATATTACAAGTTATGTCTATCTTATCTAATTTTGGGGACGCCTGCCGGTACAGGACGGGTGGTCAGCTCCAATACTTGACTATTCCACCCATCAATAGCGTGTAAGTAATTTATGTCTATCTTAAATTACTTACACGCTAGTTCTATACAAACCATGCCCACGTGGAATGGTCCCAAGAATGCTGGCAGCGTTTCCGCGTTGAATCGCCAAGCTGATTCTTTGTGCGAAAAACGAGCCAGCTCTCTTGTCACCTGAATTGCATTGGAATCGCATTGCTGTGCAAGGATACTTTATGTATTCTACTATTCCGTTGAAATAATTCTTAAATCTGTTGCTTACAACTGGATGTCTTAGGCAATGGATTGTATGTAGAAATTTTTTCCATAGAATATAGTATCGGGGCCCGGCAAAGTGTGAGAGTTTCTTTAACAAAATAAACCGTAATATTTTAAGAGTTGAATCACGTTGACCACAGAATGTAATCGTACCTATCTTACACGTTATAAAAATAACCTAACACATTATAAAAATATTGATTATGACAATTCGCTTTCTAATTTCTATATTATTTTTTACTGATCGTACATTACTTTTAAAAGTTACATAGCAACTATCTTTTTAAATACAATGTTAAACAAGAACCTACCACGGCTCCGAAAATAAAATAAGTATTTTGGGATAGAAAAGTCATGCGTCTAATGAATCATTTCTCTTGGCGACTTCGTATTAGGCACTCATTAGTTCTGACTGTAATAGTAGCTATAGATCATGTAAGGTCATTTGTCAACTTATGATGATAAACTCCCAATTAAATAATTACTTTCATTTCAACATTACATTTTACCTTAACTAGACAATCCTAGAAGAATCTCGGGACTGGATTATATGTCCATAATTTGACGATAATACTAACAAGTTAAAAAGTTAGAGCTGCAAATAAAAATTAAAAGTTTAAGTAAAAAAAGTTTTCTTTCGGACGGTATTTTCATTTCTACGAGTATGTATCAAATCGTTCAATCAGGATCACCACAAATCAAGTCAAGCACCTATTTTATTTTTTTGCTGTACATACAAGAAAAACATTCATCCGTTTGCTTCCTTGGCGATAATAAATCTAGGTGCTCTCAATTTATTTTGATGCAAATCAACTTACTTAATACGTGACGTGGTATCTATGGTGTTTTAATAATTTTTCTTCTTATCGGTTACTTGATAACTGATTTGAGTTACTGAACTTATTTGATGACTGATATTTTTGATATCATCTTAAATTATGTTTATTATATTATTATTATTTATATTATTTATTACATTAAAGCGAAAGTTTATTACACTTAATAACATGTGTTTATAAAGTTAAAGTATATTAGGTTTTAAGATTTAAGGTTATTATATATAAGAAGCTGACGGTTGTTGGGTCGACGGGAAAAGACCACGCGGTCGCTCACCTACCCGTTGGTCAGACCAGCTAAAGACACTTACAGGCCTGCCAATCACCGAAGCTTTAAAGACCGCCGAGGACAGACAATCGTGGAAAACCTTAATGCATGACGTGATCCGCAGATAATTCCGTCTAGACACGACCTTAAGCAATGAAGACCTCGACAAAGAAGAAGAAGAAGATTATATATAAGGGGTTGTGATGAAGTACCTCGTCATGAACTTTTATTATATGAACGCATAATCATCCTTCAGCCCTTATCCTACTCTAAATGGGGTCGGCACAACATCTTACAAACATGTTGTCAAATGATTTGGCAAGGTATTTTACGACCGGCCGCCCGCCTGACGTCAATTTGCCTTAGTAGTATTTTACAACCCCTCGGCTTACCGAGGGTGGTTTATTCTACTCAACCGGATACCACACGGTGGGTCAACTCATCTTAGTCGCCATTTCCATTTTATCATATGACCGCAGTTAATCCAAATTTTAATTTATATCATCATGTGATTTGTACCGTATTTAATAGTAATTATTGCTGTAATATTATTTTGATTTTTTATCATTACTGATTTATAAATATATTTGTAACTTTCAGCCTAAAATATTATATCTTAAAAATTTCTTTTTTTGCAATACGAAATTTGTTTAACAAGTCCACAAGTAAGTTTTTATAAAATCGTTAACTCGTAATACACTATTTTAAAAATTTGTTTATTCAATTCTCCATATGGAATATAAAAATAGAAAACAGTTGCAGTAACGTTGGAAAAGGAAACGTGTTGTAAGAGTTTATTCCTGTATATAGGAGGTCGGCAGACTACTATGGCAGCAATACTTCTAATAAAATAAAGTTTGTAAGCGAATCGAAATGATCTTTGAACCGATTTTGATAAAATGTTTTTAAGTGTTCAATTAATATTTATTCTTAATATTACCTGGTATACATATAATATGCCAATGCGAATTGAAACGGTGGGTTAAAATGCCAAATGTAAAAATTGTAAAATAAATCTTATTATTTTATTTACTTACTGATTTTTGAATGTGGATATTTAGGAATAACTATTGTTCCTTTAATGGGGCAAAAAACACCGTTTCTTCAATGAGATCTCTGTAGTAGATATTCCCTGCCACTTACACGAAAAGCAGACAGTATAATTGATTTGGAATTGAAATTCTACAAGTAACATACTTTACCTTTGTTTAACAATTTTATAAACAAATAAAGTTAGAATAAATATTAAAACAAAGGTTTTACGTGATTTCCATTTTTTTTTAATAAATGACATTGCCACAGCCTTTATGTCCGTGACCTTTTTTAGTTAAGCTTTATTTGTAACTTTCGTGTACTTTTTGCTTCGATTGCGAGGCGAAACGATTGTTGAGTTTGTGATAGTGAACGTGTGTAGTGCTTGTGTATTGTGGAAGTGGTGGAACTTTGTGCATGTGTTTTTACGAATCCTGCACAGGGTATGAAAATACGGATAGTCCACTATAAATTTACACTATATATATTTTCTATTTACTGTATCGCAGATTATAGCAAAATAATTTTATTATTACTTTTGTATTATGAATCTCCGCAAAGTAACGCCTAATTCTATAAAAAAAATGTTATTTTTTTGTTTTTTTTTTACAATATTTTTATTCGTACACGTTATCTACTCCAACTAATCTTTAAAGATTTCCATTATTTAGTCTTTTACGTCTTGTATACTTAAATACAAGACACGCGTTCTAAGACATCTCTTACTTCTTTTTCTTTTATAACATGTACCTCAAGAATACTATTTTTTATACTCTTTATTCTGGAAATGTACTTTCAGTAATAAAACAAATTAATTCAGTAATTTCTTGCTCGATTAGCGACATGATATTGTGTCGCGTACGAGTATGGATTTTAGACGACGCGATCTATAATTGTAAAGTAAACACGAGACACGAGACGCTATCAAATCAAATCAAATCAAAATCAAAATAATCTTTATTCAAATAAACCATTTCAGGCCAATTTTGAATCGTCAAGCATCAATATGATTAATGAAGCTACAACTGGTTCGACTATGTTAACAGCTGCAAAATTTCTGGAGGAAAAATTCCATAGATAAGTTCTATACTGCTTTATTGGGATACGGTGGTCACAAACAACCTTTTTATGTCTCTTAAAATCCAAAATGTCCTTTTTCATTTTATACTGCTCTGAATACAAATTGATGGCCATTTTATGTGCAAATAAATTGTTACCGAAATGGTAGTTTATACAGTAATATATAATTTTCACAGTAATTTATACATGCAAAATGTAAAGCATATAATGTTCAAATTGCAAAATACCGGATTAGCACAGGATTCGGAATTTGTCTTTACCTGTATCTACAAATATATTTGTAAACCCCTGTTGGCTAGTTTAATCGGTACATAAACAAATAAACATTCCTATGGTTTTTATAGTACATTGACGAGGAATTGTTTGTGTTTAAAAAGAATTCAAAGAATGGTTTGAGAGTGTTGGGATATTTTCGTATCAAAATTATTACATACGACATTTATTTTGTGTCTGTGAAACTGAGAAAAATGTCACGAAAAAAAATTCGTTAAATTCACAGCTGGCAAGTTTTCAAACCTGTCCTGATCTTGATCTCACTTCTTTGTATATCACATTTCATCACAGACTGTATAAACACCTGTCGAAGAGTTTTACCACCAAAATTAGTACGCATTGATATTAGTGACGGATTTACGCCTAGACCTTGGGGCCCGGGCTAAGGGTGGCATGATTTCAGGGGCGGCATAATTTTGAAATGGCCAAATTTTAGAGACACAAAAATTATAGGTCTCTCTTAATAATGAGTTAGATTAATTTTTATTCCAATTTTTTATATTAATACATAGGTATATGTAATGGATTACATGCACAAAATCTTTAAGACGTATACCCAAATGTGGAAATTGCTATACGTATTTTTTGAAAAAACATCGTCAAATTCAGAAAAAACATCGTTTTCTACTTTGATAAGAGTATAAACCTAAATAATACAAAATAAAAAAGTACAAATAAAATTATTTTGATTTTATCCACGATGAAGTGAATAGAAAATATATATAATGTTAAATGTAGAGTGGGGTATCCGTTTTTATACCGGATACATGCAGGATTCGTGAAAACAGATGCACAAACCTCCACCACCGCCACCACAATACACAAGCACTACACACGTTGACTATCATTAACTCAACAATCGCGAGTCGCGAACAATCGCATTTGCAATTTTTTTGTGTATTATCAGGAGAAAGACTTCTCCTGATAATACTTCGATATATTAATTCACTCTATGAATTCTCAATTCGATATATGAATTCGCAATATACACAACCACCACCACAGTCTCTACGATCGTTTCGCCCCGAAATCGAAGCATCATCAGGAGGATAGGCTACAAAACCAAACATTACGATTTTGTCGTGGAGCTTATTCTGTGTAAGTTATGTGAATGTTTTCTGCTTCATACACTTAGCTTTACATACATTCTCTTAACATTATACAAAAATAATTCTATTATAGCTTCTGTACTATAGAATTCCGCAAAGAAACGTCTGCTTCTATAAATCATATAATTTTGTTATCAATGTAGAAGTTTTGTTGTTGTTGTATTAAAAAAAGTACAGTAAAACGATACGAAAGTATGTTAGCTACGAGTATAAGAAACATTACGGTCGGTGAATGTAAAAATTCGGGATTAAATAACACTCAGGTGTTTATGGCTTTACCCACAGGTGTGGTGGATCTCTCAAATACGTGTGGGCTGTTGCTAAAATAGTATGGAAACCCTCGCGAGCATCGCTTACTCAGCGAGTCAGCATGCTTCAGAAATCTTGACCGTATTACTCACACGCGCTACTGTAGGTAGCCGCCTACGCCATATCAAAATTTCATACACTACTTTTAGAAAACCGCAATAAAATGTATTCTCTGAATTAACTAGATACTGTGAGCTTATTCGTTACATAAACAACGCCTTCTGTATGCAACAATAGGTAAAAAACATGTTGGACGAAATGCATGTAAAATTATTTATTCCAGGCATTTATTGGCTTTTCACTGCTCGAATATTGATAATATTTTGTAAAATCAAAGCTGCTTTTTCTTTTTGGAATGGGATAAATATTATATAGTACATAATTAAGGGTACTTACTTTAATGCTTGACACGAATAAAGTCGCAGGTACAAACTAGCTATGAATTAATAAAATAATGAGAAAATCAAATGACGTAGAATGATAACCACATTACAAATGACCACATTAGCAGTGGACATGGTTTAATAAAATAAATTGAGACGTTTACAGGACTATTATTATATATGAATTGTAAGCTATATTTTTAGAATTACCAAATAGTTTATTAAGATCTATTTCAACATTACAATCCTATTAAATCTTATTTTGTAATTATCCACTACTCATTGTATTCTATTATATCATATTTAACATCAACAACATTAAAATATTTTATAAGTCTTAGACACATAAAAGTTTAAAGAATCTACGAGAAGTTCATCGCACAATACGTATAATTGCGTTCAGCGAAGATCTAAATTTTATATCGCCCCGTTTGTAGTACACTGATATGAAAACCCACTTGGCAAATAGTTGGGAATAATAACATTTCGTAATCACAACTCTGTCAAATCACACTTAAATATAGAGATAGATAGATAACTGTATCGACTGCGATCATTGGCTTTCTCTTTATTGTTAATAGGCTTTAGGCTGACTTTAGAGGGAATTTTAATTTTATAATAACTCTATGCTTGACCCCTTAATTAAACTAAATATCAATTAATCAAGCTAATGCGTCTTATTATTTTTTTTCCAGCTAAAAATACTGACAGTAATGAACAGAAGTTCTACTGTCTAGAACGGGGGATGTCGCCCAAAAGGTGCAACCTGTTACACATGTTGAACTGTGAACATCGCTTAAAGTGTCGTTCAGAGGAGGCTTGGCAGTATTACTGTGACTAGATCAGAAACCACGATCGATGGACGTCAGAATAATGGGAAATCAGACCCCTACCGTTATTGCTCTATTTTAGCAGTAAATTTTCTAAATCATATCATTCTTGACAAATATCCCAAGTTCGTTGACGTTGGGCTTACCTGAATGACGCAAAACAAATACCGAGCGCATGTGTCATACTTTAAAAATTGTTTTTCATTGTCGAACAAGTAATTAGAAAATAGTATAATGGTGCCAATATTGTCACAAATTTTCTTTTACATTTAGACGGAAATAGATTATTTTTAAAATAATGTTAATGATAGATATCATCACTCTAACAGCGTAGTCTATACTGATACATAATATAAAATAAAGTCCCCCACTGCCTCTATCGGTTCGCGATAACTTAAAAATTACGTCACGGATTTTCATACATTTTCAGAAATAGACAGAATAATTCAGGACGAAAGTTTTAAGTATATAATTTGTAAAAGTTTATAATAGTAGAAATATGACAAATCTAAAATCACTTACCGTTTAGACGGCAACGAAAAAAGGTCAATTAATTTTTACCTTATTTATATACCTTATTTCCTACCTTACCTTATTTGATATATTGATACTGTATATTGTAGTATATGAATTATAAGGGCTAAAATTGTGTTTGTTTAACGTTTGTTGAAATAGTTTTTATTGAGGAATTCATTATAACAAAAAAAAGTATGCACGTTCTCTCATTACCTAGTCTATTTTATATGTGTAAAGATCCATATTACGTATAATCATACAAATATACTTGATAACATTAGACCTCAAACTAAAATTCAAATTCAAATTCAAAATTCAAATTCAAATTCATTATACGAGAAAAGTAATATCTATGGTAAATCGCTCTATTACTGCGGTCACCACAATTGGATGCGATTGATGAATTGATTGTTGATTTGACGATGATGATCAACAATCTATCGATTAATATTTTTATGTACCTAACGGCTAACTTTATTGATAACAAGTTTAGAAGTTCGCTGTAACAATTAAACTGTAAAGTAACTACAGTACATTAACCAACCTAGGCTTGGTTTAGTTGCTAATGATGATTGAATAATGATGTTGTTTAATTTATAATGTTATCACTATTGTACGTAAAATTCGTGTTCAACAAAATAATAATTTTTACATCTCATATCACTATCACGATTTTCGAAAAACGACTCAGCTGCTATCAATGGACTAGACTCAACGTGATAAAAAAAAATACGACAGAAATTATAATAACATTGTAACTATCACATAACTATAAGATAATATAATTCACTCATTACACATCGTCTTACATACAAACAGACACAAACGGAAATTTTTATTTTTATAATGGAAGGAATTGCCTTCTGTGTTACAGGGTTTCCTAGTACAAAGGGTAGTGTAAATCTGTAAATTAATGTTAAATTAAGGTGTCTAATAAAGGATTATTACTATAATCTATCTATCTATTTAGGTTTATATGTAACATAGTTAGAAATGAATGGTTCATTATGAAATGGTTATTTATTAAGAATGGGATTTTAGCCACAGACCGCTCGGTCCGCCACACGAGTGTCTGGAGTCACCTCTAATTTTAGCCTGCGATTAACAGTTTCTACCTCGTCCCTACAACCGACTTGCTGACATGCGCCATTTTTGGACTCGCATAAAAATATACCACCATCGTAACAAGCTATAAGAGGAAAGACTAACGACTATTATGTCGGTTGCTAAGTATCACAAGAATGTGCGATCATAATGTATAATGTTATGAAAATTAAGTAAACAATTAATTATATGTTAAAATATTAAATATATTAATATGATCGATACAAAAAAAAATCCACTAATGTCTGTATTATATAATTTAGATTTAAATTGAATGAAATGTAAATTATAGAAGTGTGAGCTGATTATTCAGTTATTATGTATTCTCAATCGAAAAAAAATGGTAACAAACAGATTTATTAAATCACAATTACATTAAGTTATTATATAAGTTAATAAAAATTAAAAACTCACCTAGCTACACCTAACGACGAAATCTTAAACTACATGAAAGGACTAAATAAACCTTTCACAAAAACTCCATCTAACGGAGAATAGGAAAATTAAAAACATTTGTAGGGCTCCATACGCCATCTGTTGGTGGCAGTATGGACGGAAAAGCGGTGTGGAAGGCTCTGAAGCTTCCATCCGACTGAATATCTGAGGCTTTTAAAACCAGTCAGTCTATTAATAAAACCTACGCTGAAATTGAGAACGGCAGGCTGAGGACTATTTTAACGCTAACTGCGAAGCTATTATTAATAACGACCGCGTTAGGCGCAAGTCGTAACGATTTGCGTCGTTATATCTCGTTGGCCGTTATTTTGGGCTATTGCGGACGCTTCGCTTACTCTTATTATGCGCACGAGATGGCGGGACGATGTACATTTTTGTCCATTGAGTGTACTGATTAGTTAAATATATCGTAACCTGAATACATTTTTAACATAACAAGAGCTAATTATTTTTAAGAATATGAACATACGTTACATTTTTATATGTATATAAGAGTTTTAATAATGACAGGGTAGGATAATTTTATACTTTATATGATAAACATCTTCCAAACTTTATATGATGGAAATCATCCAAGTCACTTTTATTATTTCTTACGTATCTAACGTTCCTCATCCCATATGAAGGAAACGGCGTCAAGGCCTGAAGCTGCGTTGGAAATGGCTGAATCCGGTAAGCGGTGAAAATATGCATGCCTCAACTAGGTTTCTGATAAGATCTTTCTGAAGCCAACAGAATATTTGTATAAAAATATTATCTATACATATTTAGTTTATAATATGTTGGTGTAAAGAACTGTTCGACCTCGACGAGTAAATGAATCTCATACTTGACACGATTGTATTTATTATCCCTTGATTTCATGTTCTATTTTACACCTCCGCCTTATATAAAATCAGTACCGACTAAATGCAGCCCCTCCTCTATCTAACCACAAAACTCTCTTTATCCAAGAAGCACATTCTTTTTGTCATCCCAAATCCCAATTATGCCGGATATCGTCTCTTGTTTTTCTATTATTTTTCTTATATTTCAAAATCCACATGAGCTTGAGTCAAGTTAAGTCTACTTTCGATTAGAAATACGTCTTTCAAATTCAGTCAACAAATATTTCAAAATCACAATTAAAATAATCTTAATTTAAATAAGCTGTTTCAAGGACTATTGAATCATCGGATCAATATTATATCAATATATAACGTATTGGTCAGAATAGACTGAAAGAAAATTCTATAAAAAAAACTATAAAACAATATATATTTTTAATTTATGATATACCTATGTACTCGAATATGGTTTATGAAATATGTATACATACTCGAACATTACGAATCCTGGATATTTTTAATCGAGTAGTAATTAAAAATCTATAATTGACAACTGGAATATAACAATAAATACAGGAACATTAATAACCTATAAACTTTATATAACGGATCAATACCTAACCAACTATACATAACCTACCATACTACCAAGCTAATCAGATTAATATATTAAGTTTATATATAATTATAATTTTTCTCCTTTATTTTTTTTAAGATACAGAGGTTTATGACAAGATAGACTTGTTTAATAAAAATTAATAGTTTACTTAGATAGGGCGAATATGCTGAGCATTCACGAGGTATTAGTGATTTCAGATAATATTTTAGTTACTAGATGAGGCTGAGATCCTAAGCTAGAAAAGTACTTATGACCAGGCACACTAGGCCACAATTACATTTAGATTGTAAACTTTTATGTGCCATAATATGCTAAGTGATAATATCGTAAAGCCCATAATTCAGACTTGTACTGGACTGTAATTATATATATCTGATTAACCTTGATGCAGCCAAATATGTTAAAATTATTTGGGCAAAAGCTCTCAAGGTCAGCTCTGTATTTGACGTTAGTTGACATCAATGCGCTGTAAGATAAAAGTCAATCGTATGTATAACAGGTGCAAAAGTCCTAATTCGAACTTGACGAGAATAAAGCGACTAAATATAAACTTTGAGATGCTTAGTCTGATATATTAAGTGTAGTCTTAACTGATGCATAAGTTTTTTATTGGAGATCGGTCGATGTATTTGTGGGGGAGGTGTTTGAGTGGTGAAGTTGCCTTCCGTTCTCGTACAAATGACGAGAACGAGAGAGAAAATATACAACAATACAAAGTCCACACGTATAATAACACACACAAAAAGTTCAGAAGAAGAGGTACAAGGTAAGTACTACAATACACAGATAAAAGAACTAAAGTGGGGAAAACAATCGCAGATTAGTGGTAGCTTCTTGAAAATATTTGTCGATTCAAAAGTACTGTGAACAGTCTACTTGAATAAATAATATTTTGAGTTTGAGTTTGAGTCTGCACGTTTTCTTCAGCTGATGGCAGACGGCTGACTTATGCACCAGGCAAGCCTCACTGCTCGCAACCGGTGTCGAGTGCAGCGGAAAGGGTGAGTACATTGCAGCACTCCCGGGTAAGTATGCAATTTTATTATATATACCGCGGATGTCCTCGTGTTTTTGTGTTAAGAATGATAGTGTGCATGTATGTATGTAAGTATATCTGAAGTAGTGTGAATATGGTGGAATTCCTACGTATTTATTTTCAGGTCACAATGAAAAACGCAATAAAGTTGTTGTCATCACTTTAAAATGCAATTTCTGAAAAATTACCACATAAAATAATGTCAATTTAATTTCGGTATATGTGAAAATTATTCTTTGGAAAATTATCAAAGTTTGGTCGTTTATAATATTATATTTGTAAATATTTAATGCATAATATCTTTTATTGATTTTGATTAGTTTTGATTTGATTTTGTAGTGAATATCAACTAAACTTTAGAGAATAAACTGTTTTAGGTGTACCAATCAACTTGAATTGTAATGTGAATTAAAAAAAAGAGTGTATAAATACAAAAATATTTTATTATAAAAGGCTAAAATAAAATGGAAAAAATAAAATTACTTATCCTAAATACAATTCCATCTTGTTGCTGTTAAGTGTCAGTATAAGATATTACCAAGTAGGTAAGTTATCAGGATCTCTATTTAAAAAAGAGAACGCACAATCTTACACATTTCCATGACTAGAATACACGATAATACACAAGGTTGCAGTCTTACAACAGCATCTGAGTGCACACAGTTTTATATAAAAATAACTTAATATTAGTATCACTTTTTGGGATTGGGCGTTGTGTTCACTTGCCGAGAAGGATCTTACGGCCAGCGCCGATGTTTTGTCCTGATTGTGAGGCACCCTTGTTGGATCCAGCCTGGAGACCAATCATAGTCTGGCCAGCCTTCAGAACTTCTTCAGAGAAGTCGCGCTTGCATTCTTCGGCGGGCTTGGGACCCAGCCAAGGGCCATTCCATTCAGAATGTCTGTAGGTCTGTAGCAAATGAAAACAAATTTGAAATACAACGCTTTGTAACGTGCTATGTAATTTTATAAAGGTTACTTCGGAACCTACATGAAAGCACCATAGCTTAGGGTTGTCTATGTAGTATTCAATATAGATATGGTCATGTTCCTTTTAAGTTCGCCTCACAATTTCAGATAGCTACCAGATAAAAGTCAGCAAAACTCGATTATTGAAGAAAAACTACACCTTTGACACTTGGTCCTTATTACTTGAGTACTATGTAGTATTATTGTGAAAAAATTTCTTTGAATTTAAAAAATGCACGGCTTATTAACAGTACTCAAATAAACTCCGCGGCCTCTCTAATTCGCCTCGGATATTTGTGAAAAGTGAGGTAATGTTACACGAAGGTCGTAAATCTTGGTGGATATTGGCAAAGTTTCAACTGAAATTTGAAATACAAACATTCTGTTGCGCGCCATTTGCACCGGTAGATGTTTATCATAAACTAATCCATAAACATGTCCAGAATTGTTTATATGGTCTTTAAATAACCAATTTGTTTAATATTTCTATTATAGAGTTTATGTTTTAGGTTGGATCTATGGTTAAGATTATTTTTAACTTATTCCGTTGCGAAATAAATTTGTGACGTACCCAGTATAGTGATAAAAATATTTAATTACCTCACGCCCAAGGGCGAAGAGTGTGCTCACAACTTGCGCGATATCCTTTTTCTCCCATAGGTCAACGGTCTGGAATACGTCTATGTCTGGGACACCATAGGCTTTTATAGCAGCCTGAAAGCTGAAATAATTAAAATTGTCAGAAATCACTGAAAAAAAATCGGTTTTCGTGAGGAAAAGCTACATAATAAGTACAATAATGTTTTTCAGAATTTTAAATTTACAATCATGACATATTTACATTACTTTGAATCAACTGAATCTTTCTTATCTATTTCTATCATCTAACGATTGAATATACTGTTTATAACATTTTTCACTCACTTGGTAATGTTCTCCATCATTTTGAATTGACCACCAGATGTGTTGATCTTGGGTACAGCGCCGGGCTTCAGCTTGTTGACCAACTGACAGAGAACGGTGCCGTCTTTAAGGACATCTTCAAAGAGTTCACCCGGAGGGAATTTAGCGCCGAGGACTGCTTCAATCCAAGTCTGCGCTTCCTTTTCTTGTTCAGGGTTACGCTTTGATGCGAGCTGCATATTTTAAACAAAATTATTTTAATCAATTTGAAAAAATTTACAATTTTTGCAATTTATTTTTGAACCTACATAACGTCTATGTATGATAATGAAACATGTTACGTGGTTATTATGGTATGTAGAGAACGGTCCGACATATTTTATGTTTCACTACTGATTTGTGTTTTAATGCGAAATGATTTATTATAGAGTATATGATGATGATTTTTATTTTTATGATTAGAATTTACAATTAAGATAAAATCAACCATTATAATGGGCACTTTAAAAATAGCATTTTCATGATCAGTGTGTGGTGTCTAACCTTAGCGCGGACTTGGCGTTCCAGAGACATGTTTGTTTAGTTGTGTTGTGTGTGCAGTGATATGATGATCTCTCCCCCGATAGCACCGGTAGACTGAACTTCTGAAAGCCGAATCGACGTATTTATAGCAGCTTGCGTGTTTCTGGAAAACTCATGCGCTGCGTTACCACTGACGAGGCTACGAAATAAGCTTCTGACTCAACAACCTTTATCCGAAGGCGTTTATTTTACTATTTATAGACATTTCCATTGCATTTCTAAAAAAAATCTAATCATATTTTTTTTAAGTAAAACTATTTATAGAATTGGACAGTACAAATATTTTCCTATAATCCGCGACAAAAGATATTTTATCAAAGAGTATAGCAAAATATAATAATATTTCTTTACTTTACTTAAGTTTCACTAAATATCGAATTATACAAAGATATTTTTTAATTGCATTTTAACTATTCCTTCTTTAATTCAACAATTGAAATACTAGGACATTATAGAAACAAAGTAAGTTGAACAAAAGTTATAATTATTATTTTTTGTTACAATCCTCAAATAATCGTGGAGAATTCAAATTAAAATAATTAATAATAACTATAAAAAGCATATAGTAAAAAATATACCTTCTGGATTTATCTTTGCATACATTTTGTTATGTAGCGTTAAACGGGAGCTCAAAAAAAAAAGAAGGAAATGTATAACACTGACCGAAATGATTTGGTAAATATTATTTAAAATGCTTTCTTAAATCATCAATTTTTCTAAATATTCAACACTTTTTAAATCTTGAATACACTTTGTAGGCAGTTGAGGCAATAATAGCGATATTTGGATAAATTTGCGGTAAAAAATTAAATTCTCTTGAAAAATCGTGGACAATAAACAATAAAAGACATAAAAAGCGTTGACAACAATTCGCCCACTCTTTTGTCTGTTAAGAATCTGTTGAATTGTCATTGTCGTCGATACTCAAATACATATGCAAATGTTTTTCACTAGAAAATTTAAGAAAATAACCTCAACAAATATCAGATTATACTAACTTTCTCTTGTAATTTGGAGATATTTAAGGCCAATCTTAGTGTCGCAAAAATTATTGCATTGCAACTTTAATAGGCGGTTGACTTTTAAACATTATTGTTATTAAAGTATTTCAAGTATATCATCTCAAGAAATAAATTAAAATTGTGATACAATAAAATTGTTTGAAAATTAAAAGAAAATAAAAATATATAAAAGAAATTAAATCAACTCGGTAGATTTGAGCTTATTAGTAGCAAGCTACAAAAGTAAGTTTAATTTATCATATTAAATTCAATTAAATAAAAAAAATGTCGTCACAGCTGGATTCTTGGTACTATTATAAAAAGCCAATATAAATATACTAATTAACTGTTCATTTTTGAACGCTGACACGATTTTTATTCCCTGCACCTACATTCTCTGTTTTATTTACTAAGGAAAATAGTTTTAAACAATAATATAAAAGTTAACCAAGTAGGTATTTGCTAACTTGTCTCGACGGCACGTGTGAACGCAACACGGGATGTGATTCAGCGTCATGAACTGTAATCAATCTCTGAAATAAACTATCGATATTTCAATGAACGTCCCGCAAACTAGTTCTATAACTTTTTAAAGTAAATACCGTAAACACGTTCCTTCCATTAAGTTCCAGTAGGTATTTAGTAAATTGATAAAGAAGACAATTCATAAAAAATTAATATATTTGTACTAGTAGTACTCGTACGCGTCCTTTAAACATTTAAGTGACATCGATAGTATGTATCGATTATTGATGTATTTATGTTATTCAGTGTAGTTTTCTCTGGAATTTTTTGCCAAATTGTCAACAGGTGTGTGTGGTTTAATTGACATAATCTCGAATTTTTATAACCTCGAACATGCATATTGGCTATTGTGATACTAACAGATAATCAACATAAGTCTTTTAGATAACAAATTTAATAAACTTTACATATTTAATAAAAGTAAACGATTTTTTGTTCTAATTAGATATAAAGATTAAATAATGATTCTTAACATTGCGAAATTGAGTGTAACACAAGCTATTATATTAATAAATAGAGATGCCTTCTGTTTGTAATAAATAATAATGAAATATAGGTAAGCTTTTATTTTAGAATCGTTGTCACTGCCCCGTGATCAGTTTTGTGCACGTAGCCTTACGATAAATACTCTAGCATTATTTTTTAAAGGTAAAAATAAAAGGCAAAATGTTTTTTTTCACTTTTCTTTATTAAAACACCCTCCACATAGCCTCCAGTAATACACACACTCAGGTTACGACACTACAATGCATGATACATATGTACAAGAGTTTACATATTTACAATATTAATCGACTCCGATGCATTGCTGGTGATTTGAACATCAATATAAAATTCAGTGCTATAAATAAACCTCTGATAAATTAAATAATTTATAACAAAATTTAAAGTAAATTATATTGACTATGACTTTTATTTGACTAGATCATATTGTTTATCTATTAACTAGGTCTTATCACAACGCTGTCGTCTGCTAGTATAAGAAATGTTTTACTGGTTAACTCTATGTCTAGAAAATTCAAACGGTTACTTATGTCGTATAAATCAGTTAGCGTATACAAGACTATTTATATTTACACATACATCGTATGGATGATTTCACTTTTAACTTTAAGTCATTAACATTTTATGCCACCCTGATAATATACATTGATAGTATTCCAGTAGGTAGTGGCTAATCAGTAACATCTATATTGATGGTAAATTTAGTGTTATAAGTAACCCAAATTCTTAAATTTCTTTAAGCTACATTATGAAAGTTCACAATCATATCTGATCGTATTAAACACCTATTTATAGTTTAATATTGCGTTTCATGTATAATTAATGGACACAATTGTTTGGCACTTGGAATGTTTCACTTTTAATATTTATATGTATATAAAGTTCACTAAATTGATTATTGAAGTAACACTCCCAACTAAAATCACTTTCACTGAAGTGTCAATTTAACAATTTTCAGTCATCGTGTTTTCATTACGGGCACAATACAATTATGCATCAAAGTTTGAAAATAGTTGTGACCATTAGAAAAGATGGTTGTTCGTTTTGGCGAGGGTGCCGAGATGATCTGATAGCAGATAATTGGGTGGTGCGACACCGAGCAGTGGAAAGCCTGATGGTTGACGTAAGAGGCCGCAGCCTCCGGTCCATTTCCCACCCATGCTCACTGGTTCAGAGACTCCGTTCAACTCCTCACAAAGCTTGTTAGCTGCGAAAAATAAAAGATTATTAAAATAAACGACAGCATCATTCTGTTTCAAATAAATTACGTAGTTGATTATTATTGATACGATTTTGAATGATAATATCTTGAGTCAGATATCTATAATTTAATACATATTTAAAAAAAATGGCCGCCAAGTTTCTTGCTGGTTCTTCTCGGTAGGAGCAAAACTTCCGAATCAGTGGTGGTGGTGTGGTTCTTGAAAATATTTGACGATTCAAAAGTACTGTAAACAGTCTACTTGAATAATGAATATTTTGAGTTTAATGAATATTTTGAGTTTGAGTTTGAGTTTGAATCAGAACTCTGACGAAAAAATAATAATAAAATTCTTGTCCATTATAAAAACTTTTATTACAAGGAGCGTGTACCAAAATCGTGTATATGATGACTACGCAAAAGGCACCTTCCAAAAAATTCTACATCGCTTAGTGTTACAGTTAAAACAAAAATATCATATATATTATAATAAAACCTGTTTTATTTGTAAAAGGAAGAATTAATTATATAAGTTGTTAATTCAATTCAAATGACTGTTACTAAAATTTAAAAAAAAACTATTTCACGGGTAGCCTTAAATTGCAATTAGCGCAATGAAACTCGCGCATTCAAATCCCGGATGTAAAATCAGACTGCAGGTGCGCTGGATATGAATTATCTCGGTAACACAATTAGGTGCTAATCACCTAATCCTTGCCGCCGCTCCGTTGTTTATTCAAGCCTGAGTGACAATCGCGTGCACAATTAGCGCAAATGAGCCGAAGTGAAAATCTGGCTCGAATAGCGTTGCGCAGCGGCGGGATAATGTGATTAATCAAGCCGCAAGCCATTATATGGCCTTTAGTTTACCGCCGTCCGTAGAACACCTGTACGACATTCAACCACATTGTCGCGATTTTATTGTTTCCCACCGTACTGTCGCAGCCAATAACAATCTAGTGTAGGCATGAAAATTTGTTAAAGACTATTTACCTAGATGCTAGAGTAAGGAATCCAGCCTAAAATGTGCCATATTACAATAAAGAGAAATATAAAGAAAGCAAAAGAGACTGTATCTGTCTTTTTCATGTGATTAGACAAAGATTAGTATAATAGATTCATCTTTCCTGTCATCATTTATTGTGACACTTTCACAGGCCTACCTATGGTTCACCAACTCTATAATAACGCTACGCTATTTACCGCATTATACTTCATTTGCAGGAAAGTATGGGGAAGTTATAAGAGGAAGTAGGAAAGTTGCGCCCATTATAGAAAAGATGAGAGGTGCAAGATTGGGATGGTATGGACATGTAATGAGGAGGGGTGAAAATCATGTGACTAAACGAGTGTTGGATATGAATGTGGATGGATATGTGACTAGAGGGAGGCCTAAAAAGAGATGGTTGGAATGTGTGAAGTACATGACATGCATATAAAAAGAGTAGCGCCAGAGCTGACGAATGATAGAAGAGAATGGAAGAGGAAAACATGTTGTACCGACCCCACTTAGAGTGGGATAAGGGTAGGAGAAAGAAGACTTCATTTGCAGGAAATTTACGATAAAATTATTAGCATTTCGATGTTTAATTTTCAGCTTTATGGAATCACACACATCTTATGTATGGTCGCTATTATACAAATTTTATTATTTGGCATCAACTCCATCTATAGATCTTACGCATTGTCAAAGCACGTGAATAAGAACGATTATGAGTATCATTAATATCTTGTTAGTCAAGTTTTATTGTATGGTAAAATTCCTAATATTATCAATTACGAAAAGACTTTTCGCTGAAAGCTCAAAGTATAATTTCGAACTTGACCCGATTCCCTCTTTACGGTTTCTAATTATAAACGTTTCAACAAATTATCACTGTAATGGTCACATATCAATGCAACTTCTAATTTTAAAATCTATTTTGAGGACACATATTGTCGAATTCAGCCTTGTTATGTTCTCCCACGCTGGGACCTGAAATAGTGCGATTGGACGTTATAGCGGAATGCGTGACTCATGAGTTTATAAAATGGGCGATCAATGAACATATATTAAAGTTTTCAAAATAGCACCTAAAAATAATTTTACACCATCATCGATATAAATTCAAATTCGGAAATCTTCCAGTCGTAACTTGGATTTATTGCTTTGATGTTTGCACAGAACTGGTTTGGTAAATACTAATAACTTTTATGTCATGACAGAATTAGTTTCTACAGATTGCGAATTATAAGACATGATATTATATGTACATTACAAAATAATTAAAACGAAATTGGGCGCGTTTACTTACTGGTAAACTTTATCTTTCTGGGTCTTTACATTATGTGCCCTAATAGAGAAACGAACCGTGAATGAACTGTAAAATTTTTGGAAAATAGAAAATGATTAATTTACATAAAAATACCAAAAAAAATTAAACATAATTTTGTACGTCTTGAAATAAACGCAATTTTTTATTGAAAAAATAAAAACTTTATTTTCAACTGATAAAAACTTGCTTAAAAAAACTAAAATATAAATGGAAAAAAATTGACAGGGGTTTTATGGTGATGAAGGAGTTAAGAAAGATCCATAAATAAGGTTTCCTCATAGCGCACAATTGATGGTGTTTTGATTTTATTTATTTTTTTTAAATAAATAGGTTAGATCATGGTCATTATAATAACAATAACACCTTTCCTAGACTAAATTTTCAAAATTGGAGTGGAAGTTCTATGCGCCTTAAAAGTACGCAATATTAATGACAATCTTCGTGAGAAACAAAAGATGAAGAAAAAATTTATAACACTAGTGGTAAATTTTTTCAATTACAATACAAATTACAATAAATAAAACAATAAGTCTAAGAAACCCCAAATAAACGAGGAAATGGTAAATATCATGATAACTCTAGTTATATACCTGTATCATGAACCATGGAGAAACGCGATATCTATTATTAGTGAATATTTTGTTATATATTGACGACTTGTTAACACACTTAGTGGGTGGAGTCATTTTTCACCGACCACGCGCTTTTGAAGTCAACGTCAATATTTCTAAAAAATCAAATAGAAAATATTTTACTGTAACGTCTGCTTGTATAAAAAATACAAGCAACTCGCCCTGGCTTCATACGGATAGTTGATCATATTATATTATACCTTGTACGAGACCAGTCTTTAAATTTATTTTCCTGCGTGTTAATTTTCATTACGCACTGATTCCTAAAATATTAATTTAAATCATATGGTGAAAATATTTATCATATCTTAAAGCATTAAATGCTCAGGTAACTAATTTATTTTGGTAGATAAGTATTAATCTTGTTTAAACCTACTTAGCAATATCAAGAACGAGATGAAAAATAATATTCAGGATTAAGTTATTTCATAACTTGTCTTTTTTTCAATTGATGGTAATTACTCAGTATGTTATGCGTCACAGACAGTTTTGTAACAGGTTTTATTTACTTTTATGTTAAACAACAAATAAATAAAGTAAAGTGCAAATAATTAGTGAAGTTAATCTAATTTAATATAATACGTTTGTTAAGTATACAACAAACTACAATAGGATAGGAGTGTCAATGAGTAATTTCAGACAGTGTTGACATAATCACTTTTACAAAAACATGATTTATGACTCTTGTTCTTAATTTTTTACTGCTTATGTTTTTGTTTGATTTGCGTTTTTTGCCTGAGCTACTACTTCCTCGTATATAGTATCTGTTGGATTTACTTTTAATGAAGATTGAGATAAAACATATTTTAATATGCATTAATAAATGTTTACTGCAATTTTTTAATAAGTTAAATTATTGATCGAAAAGTCATGAGGCATGTTTTTTTTTTCATTTTCATTTCATGAGGCAATGGGCATCGCTGACAGCTAAAATTACTTCCTAAGGCTTACTTATTTCTATTTTTAACATCTCTCGGTGCCCTAGACGTATTTAACAAATAATAGTTATTTATTTGAGACAACAATTACCGATAAATAATACGTCTTTGATTGCAATTTTCTAGATTTCTAAAAAATAGAACGGGAGGGAGGGGCTGTAGTAAAGGTTCATTATGTTAAAAGTAACAGGTCTAACTCGTAAAGCCGGCTCTACATTTCCGCTACGAAATCATTAGCAGACGTTTATTAAAGAAACAACACTATATAGTGTTTCAAAAAATTTTAGAAGTCTTATCATCCAGATGTATTCTATCCAATCCTATGAGTATTGGATATAAGCCCACATCTTGAGTTTGTACTTTTTCACATCTTCCAATCTTTTTTAGCTCTTACACAAATATAGATCTAAATACAGATAACGCTATACTTAAGTCGAAATTTAAATTGATAGATTCTGATGTAAAAAGTGCCTATGCGGAACATATGTGTTAAGGGCACAAAATTAAATTTAAAATTTATCGATTAATACCTGCTGAGGTGATCGGCTTTAAGTCAGGTGGCGATAAGTGTGGTAGTGTGTGGTGCGAGGGTTGAGTCGGCGCAGGCGTGGGATGCGGCGAGATCGCAGGGGATCCTGGCTTATCCCGTTTGCCTTCAGCTTTCACTGGCGCTTCCCCGGCTTTCTGTTGCGCTAAACGTTCCTGTTTCCGGAATTTTGCCCTTCGATTTTGAAACCAAACCTGGAATACAAAGAATAAAGAATAGTAAGTAAGTATAACTAAAACTATAATATACCTATAAATGGACACAATTATGGCGTCGTAGAAAATGGTAGGATTAACCGTTGTGCTCTCTTGTGAATGATACTCATAGAAAACTTACGACCTCCAGCGCAATAATGTTAGAAAATTGAAGTTTAACACTTTAAGTTAGATACTAATTGCGATATTTCTACTTTAATATTTCTGCATACTTCTATATAGTTTCATATCTTTAAATAATTATCAAAATATGGCGTGTTATTAAACAGTCAAAATTACCAGCATTTAATTAATCGTGATCAAAATAGTGTTCATTAAAAAAAATCAAAAAATACTATAAATTTGTGCAACAAAGACAATAAACTAGCGGATGCAGTCCGGTCCAGATAAATAAACAAAGTTAGCTGGACTAATGGGAACGCATCCCATGCATCGTGCAAAATTTTAATGCAAACCGTTTTATATTCATTCGAATGCGCGCAAATCCGAATTGATCGTAATTCGATTTGGTAACAGCGATAATTGCAACTGCCACTGGCGCTGATTGGGCGGCGTCACTGCAAAAAACGGGGCACGAGTCGTGGCCCGACAATCATACGCACACCATGTTTGTTCATCGCCGTCCTGGCTGATGATGTTTACACGCTTTTATGTTTTCAGAGTTCCGTCGATACGGAAAGCCTATTAGTGATCTCTTGCATTGACCGTCATTGAATGTTATGACAATATTATTAAAAGAGGGTTTAATTCTCTATCCGCATGATGACGATTCTTCGCTTTTAAGATGTAGACACATTCCGTACTGGATTATTTTGAACTTACTAACTTTCCATTGCTTTATTACAAAGTAAGTAAATGTGAGAAGGACATATTGATTTATACAGTTACTAGCTGTTCGGCCACGCACTACTGTGTCTCAGTTTGGTTTCGAATTCTCCTCGAAACAGAACTCAACAGTTTTAAAAAATGCTCCGTTCGCTACCAAACTTTGTGATGATCCGCTGGGTCATTCTAAAGATTATCTGAAAATATCATTTAAATCGGCCTAGACATTTCGGGATTAATAGTTAATAATTAATAGTTGCGCTATAGTAATTTGGAAAAATGACAGGTATGTTCGTCAAAATTGATGTCCCGCCCACATATTATATTAACGCGAATTCGCCTTGGCACTAATATAAGGAAACGTTAATGAACTCTGCTTCTCTAGAAACAATGTTAATGTTTATTAGTTTCAGAAGTAACTTCGTCACTGTACTCAAACTTGGCTGTGTTGAGACATTTTTCATATATCATTGCGATGATGATGGTTGTAATAACGATATCGTTAACACACGTGTAAGATATTCTCGCCTACACTCTGGTCTGTAATTTACGTGGCATACCTAAATATGGCTATTAGTAATTCTGCTAGTATGCGTTACTATATCTACACTGTAAAACCAGTATGCTTAGTACGATTGTAAGAAAGTTTCCTTAATTATCCTCTGAGTATTTTGGGAATATTTCTAAGTTTTGTCATATATCACGTTTGTTTTAAAAAACAATATAACATTGATTACTGATTGTACGGGGTGTTTTCCTAAATTTAGAACGACATTTTCACGAAGACCGAAACTCCACAAACGTCCACTACCTACTCAAACGTGATGTTGAACATGAAAAAATAGATGGTGAATAGGTCCTTGGGTAAGATTGCTTTGACATAACATGCTTGGACAAATTGCAAAAAATCAAAGAGAAGAATGTGAAATAGAATGTCTTAGTACACACATTCAAATATTTACAGGCGCGTTGTCTTTGCTCTTTTGTTATTGCATTTAGATTTATTAGGGACAGTGTTGTAAACAGTAATCATCCTAAATTTAGTTAATTTTATGAAGTTGCGTGTTCTCTACTCTGAAATATGTAAAAGTATTTCGGAACATACCTACATACAGTATAAACGAATGAGTGTAATTTATAACGAAAAAGAATTCATATCTAAAGGTTTCATATCTTTGTTTATATGTAATAGTATTCTTAAAGGGTAACAGTCAATTGAGGCTGTACATAGTTCAAGCTTTTTGTCATGACTGTTACTTGTACTGTTGCATTAAAATTTACTAAGACCGCGAAGTACCCCCGACTGCGTTCGCGTTTCTTAACCGTCGAATTATAGTTACTCCATATATTTGTCTATTTCCAAAGGAAAAAAGATATTTTATTTATACTTTCAGATAGTATATACTTGTAAGCCTCAATTGTACCAAATTTGATCAATATCTTTCCAACGAAGTAGACGCCAAAAAATAACAGATACACAAACTTTTGCATCTATAACATTTATTTATACACAACTAGCTGTGCTTGCGGCTTAAACCGCGGGAAATCAGTGTATTTAATTGAAAATATTAACATAAAAGTAGTTGTTTTGATCTAACTATAAGAGATAGAGACATGCTCTCCCTGATTTTTTTCTAGTATTCTTGTACATTTACTACTCTCTAGCACATAACTTAATGTACCTTTATTGCTTTATGCGACGCATGCGGCTAAAGCTCCCAGCAATGAGTTTTTTTTACCACTACGCGTTCCTTCAACACAATTCACATAAAACCGTAATCTATTATTAACCCAAACCTTCTGGAAGTATATGTTACTATGTTATAGTAAAAATCGTACAAATATCCGTTCCGTAGATTTGGAGAAAATTGATCAAAGTCAAACTCAAACTCAAAATATTCTTTATTCAAGTAAACTGTTTACAGTACTTTTGAATCGTCAAATGTTTTCAATAAGCTACCACTGATTCGGAAGTTTGCTCCTACCGAGAAGAACCAGCAAGAAACTCGGCGGCCATTCTTTTTTATAAATATATTTTTTTTATGAATTTCTCCCTTAAAGAATCACGAGGTTTCATATTATAAATACCACGAATAGCTCTTTTTTGTAAAACGGAGACCCTGTGAATATCAGCCGCTGTACCCCATAGCATGGTTCCATATGACATAATGCTATGAAAATAGGAAAAATAAAAATAATAAACATCACATACGGACAGACAGCTTTTTCGAGACTGTTTTATAATATAGTATATACAGATAAGACTAATACTACAGTTTTTCTTACAATACATTCCTGCTTTTTTTATTTTCTTTGTCTTTGTCTTAAATTTGAAACCAATTCGTACTTGAATATTAATATTACAGAGAAGAAGGCTAACCAAATGGCTACTGTCACAACGTTATGCTTCATACATAAATTCTATAAATTGTAACGAGTGGAACATATGCAATATGACGCGAGTTTGACAGATTTACTGCCACAGCGAAGGCCAAGGTCTGGTCATAAGTCAAATTGCATGACGAAAGCTACACCTTGATTGGTCTAGACTTAGGGTTGTAAATACTATATGAAGTCTTAATATTTTCTTTTTCAACCCATCGTTGTAAATTCAGTACAATTAAGTTGATAACAGAAACAAAATAGACTTTTTCTTGGTCATTATACAATTAACAAATATTACATTCAGATTTTTAATACGATATTAAAACGGTATTCAGTGATTAGTAAAAGTATTTTTCTATTTTAAAAAAATATGCAGCTACAATCTGCGATTAGAATAAGGGTTAGTAGTGTCTTAGAATTAGCTTTCTAATCACGGATTACGCAAAGTAACGCTTTATTCTAATAATTATATATATTTTACTTGATTTTCAACCGATGTAAAGTCACTGCTAGACACAATAGGATTGGAGCCTAAACTTACTTCCTTGCTTGGAAGCGAGGTATACATATTACAGGATTGTTCCGTACATACAGATTTCTTTACCATGTTCTCCTTACAATGAATGTATATAATTTTATAAAATTCATTAGTTTTTATCTTCGTTGGTCCTTGGTAAGTGTTATGCGACTTTATCATTATATCAATCTTCACAATTCAATGTCGGTGCAGGGTCATTATTTCAAAATCATTGTTCTTCAATACGAAGATCCCAAACATGAATCGCGCTTGTTGGCAAACTTTTCTGATTCCTCATAAGGCCTAATCAGTCGCAAATTGTGTATCCGTAGCTTCAATAACAGGTAAGACCCCGAAAGGACGTATCCCTATGCGCCGGTCGAACTAGATTTGAACAACACTCAAAACTCTCTCTAGCCTCCGAGGTTGTCTATGTGGTCGAAAGCAGGAAGAAGTAGAGGACCATTGTCAAGGATATGATATTTTCATGAAGAGCTCATGACCCCCAGTATTGGGGCAACGATGCAAATCTTTATCGAAATATTCTGTACTTGTGTTTACATTCGTGTACACGACTTATATACCCGATATAAGCCTCAATTGTACTAAATTTCAACGATAATTCCACAACGACTGATATTCCATAATTGAGAAGGTCTGGCCGCAATTATAATATTAGTATGGATACGTTGAAAAGTTAATTACAAATCCGCACTGCCAAAAATAGCTAAAATGTAATTACCATCAATGCATCTACTCATGATACATCACCCATGCTCATGTCCACTATACACCTGTGTATAACAAATTATATACTTAAGTGAAGCGTAGCATATTTGTCTAATAATAGAGTGAAGAAGAGTGAGTAATTTTTGATCAACTTTGGTGATTGTCGCTAATGGTTTTAATTCTTTTATTTTGTAAATCACGCAAATATTACTATCACAATGTAATACAAATAGTCCCATAAATAATTGTATTTCATTTATCTTTAAACCAAAATAGTAAAAATATCAAAACGTCTCTAAAGTGATGAACCATGGAAATTGATTTGTAAGAAAAAGTTTAAGGTCAAATTTATAGCAACTTCAAATTTAATAAAATATAAAAAAATGAGAAAAATATTTTTAAATGGTCTTCAAAACCTGTAGCAAACAAGATTTAATGTTTTATCTCCTTCAATTATTATATTAATGATTGAATAACTTTCTTATAAGTACAATCAGTAAACAAGTTTCAATTGCACCAAGTTTGATCTATTATTGGTCCAGTTGATTAGTCATAAAAGCGCAACGAACAGACGGACAGACTTTCGGTATTATAAAGTACAAGGATTATTATTTTTATATTATTGTTCAATAATATAAAAATAAATAAAATAATAATATAAAAATAAAAAATAGTATCTAAAAGATGTTCTGGAACATTTTGTAATATTATATACATAATATATATATATATATATATATATATATATATATATATATATATATATATATATATATATATATATATATATATATATATTATATGTAACGTATATTTCATTATGTTTTATTAATAATAAATACTATTATACTGAGTTATAAATATATTATAGTTTAATATACATATTTTTTTAATTTTACTCGTCACATAAAAATGAATAATTAATTATACAATATTACCAACTAGAAGTTGTTTATACAACTTATCAACTTATTATATAGCAAAATAATTATATTCTAACTAAACTTTTCAAGAAGACATGAATCAAGTAAAAAAAGTAAAGCGCCGGCCTGTTATTATCGCACTGCTGGGCCTCCTCTACCCGTTTTTGGAGAGAAGGGTGGGAGCTAAGACCTATCACGCTGTTCCAATGCGGATTGATTGGTAGGTTACACATATCCCCAGATTTCTCTAGACATATGCAGGTTTCTCTCGTTGTTTTCCTTCACCGAAAAGGAAGATAAATTGCAATTATCAACTAGACGCATAAGTTTTAATTGAAAAACTCATTATTGCCTGCTCGGGGTTTGTACCCATGATCATCTCTAGAAAGTCACACGGTCTCACTGCAAGGCTATCAGAGCTTATCCAGCGTCGTACCATTAAAGAAAATTCGGTGAATTTTAACAATTGTAATATATTAAGCGTTAGAATAAAAATAGTCGAATGTATAATATGATTAAAATGACTCCCATTTAAAAATCTTGAGTCTTCAATCTCTAATCTTTAAAATCTTGATCACTTAAAGACTCCGATGTCTTTTAATCGCTTTGAGACCATAAAAAATAAATGTATCTTTACATAGTAAAAAGCAAAAAGGAACTCAATTAATTAAGACACATTTTAAGTAAAATAACCTCATGGTACTTGAACTGTACCACTTTAAGAAAAATTTCGATAATCTACAAGGCATATCTAATGATCCAAAAGTATATTTGAATAAAGTAAAAATAATTTTTTGATTTGATTCAATTACAAAATGAAATATAGGTCGAAAGTTGAAATATTCTGCATGTTCTTTGTTAAGAACACTGTTGTGTTGCCAATGCTCAAGAAACTCAGCAATAAAAAAACAGGACTAAACAGTAGGTAAGGTAAAAAATGTAGATTCTATACTGTTTTCATAGAATACTAATATATAACAAATAATCATCTCTATTTGCTATCAGAAATCACATACATTGATGATATTATAATATTGATCACAATAATGAAACACAAAAATTGAAGTTAAATTATAAGATAAGATAAGATAAAACTTTATTGCACTTAAAACACAAAAAGGAAAAAAAAGAAAATACATGCGAACTTAAAGAAAAACATGTCTTACATATGTGCAAAGGGCGGCCTTATCACTAAATAGTGATCTCTTCCAGGCAGCCCAGGCAGGAATTATAATAAGGAGCGTGTCGGGTGTGCAAATATATTTCCTCGAATCCCGATTAGGGTCAATCATCTAGTGTGATATAGCGGATATTAAAAAAATATTAGTATAGTGTGATGTGTGTCACTTTCCACTAAGTGAAGATCAGTAAAAAACTAGGAATGAATCAGAAAACAAGGCAATATGAAAACAGCTAATCTATTATTTTTATTTTTCGAAAGATAAGACAGTTTACAGACGTCGAAACAGCAAAACTAGTTTATTTTGCTTACTTCCATAGCATTATGTCTTATGGAATAATGTTATGGGGTAAATGCGCTGATATTGAGAAAATTTTTGTATTGCAAAAAAGAGCCATACGTGGCATTTATAATTTGAATTCGCGTGAGTCCCTGCGAGAGAAGTTTAAGGAAACAGGTATTCTTACGTTAGCATCACAGTATATTTTTAAGCAATTTGATTTTTGTGCATAAAAATATACATAATTATAAAAAGATTGGCGATGTATATAATAGACAAAGTAGGAACCGACATAAGCTTGCGGCTCCTGCTTTGCGCCTTGTAAGAGTACGTAAGTCGTTTGTGGGTTTGGGTATAAGATTCTATAACAAAATTCCACAATCAATTTTAACTTTGCCATTACAGCAATTTAAAAATACTGTTAAAAAGAGGCTGATAGAGAAAGCCTATTATACCGTGGAGGCTTACATTGATGATAAGAATGCGTGGATATAGCTGCTCTTTGACCTTGTGCAGGATAGCTATGACAAAATGTAATTAGTATTAAGAATCTTCTTTTTTAAAAGAGCTCCACCGAGTTTCTTGCTGGCTCTTCTCGGTAGGAAGGCTTTCCGAACCAGCAGTAAAGTTGACGATTCAAAAGCACTTGTTTACAAGTTTACTTGAATAAAGAATATTTTGAATTTGAATTTGAATTTGAATTAAAGCGTAGAGATGGTAGCACTGGTTCTTAGTACTTTGTGACTGAAAATTAAAATTAGCGCCAGAATACGATTCATTGGAATCTAAGAGAAAATCAGTGCTATCGAGCGTAAAGGTCTCGTGTACGTGCCCGGGTTAGCCAAGCGTCAGGATTCGGCAGCGCCGGCGACTAACGAACAAACTCGCTTGATTGGCGCTCGCAAAAGCACCGATCGCCCCGGGCTCCACGCCTTCCGCATTATTTCCGAATTGGAAAAAATCAAAGCTCCGCGACGTATATGGCATCCGCAAACAAACAAATAATACGGAACCGCCGCAAATACAAATGAGTACCGATACGATGCCGAGCGGAATGCGAAGTCGGATTGAAGTCGAGCGTGGGATCGACGCAAATAAACGTCCGCCGATGTGTTTGCCGAAATTTGTTGCGATGTTTATTGAATGTGTTGCGAGCTATAATGTTAATATTGTTTATATAAGAACCCGTAATTAAATCCGTATTTTAAATAATCTAAAAATATGTATCTATTTATTATTTACTAAATGAGCGCCGTGCGGTGACAACATGTTTAAACATGCTGTGCCGACCCAACTAGAGTGAGACAAGGACAGGAGAATAACGATGATGAATTTGAGGACAAGAACATTCATCGGTCCTGAGTCAGCGACCAGATAATACCGAACTGTGGGAAATAATTGAAAAAATTTATTATTGTTTGAAGGCTTTTGTTAACTTCGACACTAATAGCTTTTGATAAAATCAAAAACGATGATAATTTATATCACAGCAAATGAACTTTTGTTTTCAATAATTAACACAAACTTATTGATTATGATCCTGACACAATACTGGGAACTTAGGAACTAACACTTTCTTGATAGCATGTCATAAAGCTTATACTATTTCGCTGGTGTCATATTCATGAATCGTTATGTACAACTTCTTACTTCTATAATTTTATAATAATCTATCTCAATTGCATGCAAATTTTTCCAGCTTAACAACCTGTTCGTCCGTATCAATATCGCTTCCATACTTACATTGTAAATACATAAGTTTGTCCGTCTGTCTGTGAGTGTGTCTGTTTTCTATCTGTGAGGAATATAGATTATGTTTGGTAAAACTCAAGCTTTACTGGGCTAACATATAGAAAAAGAAAATTGCATTTTTCTCTTGGGAATAGAAAACAAACAAAACACACGTACTCACAGGTACACTGCTATTTAATTATTGTCAGATAAAGGTACTTATAAATAAAAATATTGGTAAGTCGAGCGCAACTTTAGAAAATAAAATAAATAACTGGAGCTTCGTGTACAATCTACACATATCCATCTTTCTCTTAATAACCATTATCTACTTATTCGGTGCAGTAGTACAGCAGGGCCCAGCTACGAGTAATATTAAATAAATATGCGAATTGTTATATAATTTAATTAAAACTTTTGGTTAAATTAAAATTATTTAGTAATGTTACGATCTATCATCAAAAATCATTAGACTGAGATATAGAGCTGTGATAGCCCAGCGGTGTGACCGTGCGAGTCTTTCGAGGGGAACGCGAGTTCAAACCCGGGCAGGCACCAATGAGTTTTTCTATTAAAACTCATGTGTCTAATTGATAATTGCAATTTATCACACGCTTTTCGGTGAAGGAAAACATCGTGAGGAAACCTGCATATCTGTAAAGAATTCTGGAGATATGTGTAACCTACCAATCCGCAATGGAGCAGCATGGTAGGTCTTAGCTCCAAATCTTCTCTCCAGAAACGGAGAAAGGAGGCCTATTCCCAGCATTGGGATTGTCACAGGCCGCTACTTTACTACTTTTATAGAAATAGGATAGGATTGGATACGTAATATAACGAATATTTAATACGTGATCTGAACTACTAATGCCCTAAAGATTAACTGAAATGTATTATTATTTGAACGAACGTCAATAATAAATAACATACAGACAGTGGGCAATTATACACAGAGTTGGAACAATCGTGTAGCATCGAAATGCACTTTGCAAATGAACCGAATTGCAGGCAACGGGGTGAGGGGAGGCGACAAATGTGATTAAACGGGAGATGCTCTCTGCAGATGCCACCTCTGACCTACACGCTCCAGATGCCGGACCTGATAAGGGGCCCTTCTAATTGCAATGATTTCGTGCTATTGATAGAATGCTTTGTTTAAATATGGTATGGTTAGTACCATTTATTGTTTCATAATCATTTTTTATGTATTATGACTACAGTATACGATAAAGGATCTTTTACTTAGCAATCGAACGCGTTTTTTTTCTAAAAGATTTTTATGATTTCCGACGATAATAAAACGTCTTAATTATCAATTATTATTCTTGATCTCTGCTATTTAGTTTATAGCATGATTCTAAAACTGCTAAACTAAAGCTCCCGACTTCTTCAACACTATGTACATAAAACCGTAATGTGCTATTAAACCTAATCTTTTGAAAGAATTACACTACCTTTAGCAAAAACCGTACAAAAATCCGTCCAGTAGATTTCGAGAAAATCGATCACATACAGACAGAAAACTTTTGGGGATTCTGTTTTTTAATATGTATAGATTATAGAGTTTATACTAAACAGGACACTATATAGATTTGATTGATAAAAATATGTCAACATAAAAAGAATTAAATTATTGTCTTTGTTTAAAATAAACACTGTATCCACTACACAAATGAAATTGGCCGCCTGTCTCTGACTTGAGGGATTTAGAATGGTCGAAATATTAAGCTAACAGTCTAACAGACACCTTAAACAAATCCGCAAGGGTAGTTTAACACGGTTCCCTCCGCAAACAGTGAGCGAGCGGCGAGCAACAATGGCTGAGTATTAAAATAAACAGTAACATCGCCATGTGGAGCGCCCTGGCGAGTAAACACCAAACAAAAGCTAATGTATTCAGTACTATATTGCTCTAAACACTGCAGCCAATTCTGCTTTCGATTACGCTATCTTTAATTTGAAATATAGGTAAAACTTTCACTCAATATAAAATCTCTCAATTTGCTATAAGGTCTTCGCCAAGACCGGCTACTTATCCTGAACAAAAGTAAAAAAAGTATTAATTTGCTATAATCCGTGATAAAAAAAATATTTTAGTAGCAGCTTGTTACAATCCCACTGCTGGGAATAGGCCTCCTCTGTCTGTTTCTGGAGAGAAGGGTTGGAGCTAATACCTACCACGCTGCTCCAATTCGTATTGGTAGAATTCGGGATATGTGTGTAATATCTCCCGAATTCTCTAGAGATATGCAGGTTTCCTCACGATGTTTTCCTTCACCGAAAAGCGTGTGATAAATTGCAATTATCAATTAGACACAAGAGTTTTAATGGAAAAACTCATTGGTGCCTGCCCGGGGTTTGAACCTATGTCGTCTCTAGAGAGTCGCACGGTCTCACCGCTAAGCTGTCACAAAAAAAAAATTGTTATGCTAAATGTATAGGATGGTAGTATGGGATAATGGATAACAATGTAGAGTGTACTATCCGTGACCATATCTGATACGTGCAGAATTTATAAAAACTAATGATAAACTATCCGGCACCGATAATACAAAAATACAAGCACTGTACGCATTCACTACCACAATCTCAACAATCGTTTCCCCTTAACCGTAGCATCGTGAGGAGATATATTCCGCGACAAAATCGCAAAGCATTTTTGCAAAACAAAACGAGTATGAGAACGGATAGTACAGTCTACATTCATCATTACATATATTTTCTTTTATCGCGGAATATAGCAAAATAATATTTTCATTACTTTTGTATTATGGACCTCCGCTAAGTAACCCTAACTCTATAAAGAAGTTTACTAACTTAATACATAATTTATAACATAACCGCTGGCGTCACTACTACTGGGTTACTAGTGACTGTAATATTACCAGCTTTACTATAGCCAACCTACAGGACGCACGTTTCATATACTAATAGAGCTTCTTCACGTTATGCAACTTTAGCTATTTTCGTTTCCACCCGATTATGCTGTTAAATAGATGTCAGGTCAGTCTAACATCTTAACATAAAATTAATTTTTATATAAATCAACCCTTAATAACAGGCGTTTACCTATGATCCTATATAGTGTATTTATTATCTATGCCTATGAAATTGGAGATTCTTGAACTGGCATTTTTAGATTTATCTGTGGATTGGCGCGCAATTCAAAATTCAAATAAATTTATTTCTTTTTACATATTCACCAATTTGATTGGTAAAGACTTAATATTATGAAAAGACTTGTATGAACTAAAGCAAAGTTAAAGTTTGGATAGGTAGAGGGTTCTATTTCATATTTGGTTATTTTATTAATACTTAACAATTCAAAAGTGCCTTATAAGGTTATTTATTCGTACTCGTATATAAGTTGTATATAAAAATATTTTGATTCCTTTGATGATTTCATTTATAACCAATGAGCTATTACTAGTTTATTATAAAGAGACATCGCTTTCCGGAATTCTCTCTCCAGTTATAAAAACTGAGACGAACGAAATCTGTCTTAAAACTTTTAAATATCAAAACTTTTCACTATATCTCCTTGAGTTATAAATGTAAACTAGGCGAGCGTCGTCTTTCATGTAGAACATTTTTCAACCGCGTTTATGTTATTTCAATAATAAACAATTATGCTATTAAAAAATAGTTTTGAATATAAATATAAAGATGATAAAATGAAAAAGAACACCTATCAGGCCGGAGATCAATTTGCTTCTAAATACAATCACAAATGTAGAATTTCAAATTCAGAATATTCTTTATTCAAATATATTTAATTCTTTATTCAATAAACTTGTAAACAACTGCTTTTGAATCGTCAACCCTACTGCTGGTGCGGAAAGCTGTTCCTACCGAGAAGAGCCAGCAAGTAACTCAGAGGTTGCTCGTTTCAAAGTATAATTCTTATTACTAGTTACATTTAGTCATTACTGTCTTCTACAGAGTCAAAGAGTAGCTCTATCCACGCATTCTTATAAGGATAGAGCTACTATACTTGAGGCTTGATAGCTACTATTATTGAGGATTACTTAGAGTTAAGACTTCTTGACTCTAAGTAATCCTCAATAATATAGTAGACTTTATGTATAAGCCTTTTTTAAATAGCGTTTTTAAACTGCTGTAATGACAAAGTTAAAATCGGTTGCGGGATTTTATTATAGAACCTTATACCCAAACCCAGAAACGATATGCATACTTTTGCAAGGAAAATATTTAAAGCAGTAGTTACTTTGCATTCATTTATACGACTTCCATAGCAGAAACCAACAATATTTTTTTGTTATATATCGGCGATGAAGAAAATCTATGTATCTCCTCCTACTCGATAAGAAAAACCTCATATATGCAGAAATAAGAAGGATTAATAAAGCGCACTAATACATGTACGCACGTACTACAAACGAACACGAACCTTATACCCAAACCCAGAAACGATATGCATACTTTTGCAAGGAAAATATTTAAAGCAGTAGTTACTTTGCATTCATTTATACGACTTCCATAGCAGAAACCAACAATATTTTTTTGTTATATATCGGCGATGAAGAAAATCTATGTATCTCCTCCTACTCGATAAGAAAAACCTCATATATGCAGAAATAAGAAGGATTAATAAAGCGCACTAATACATGTACGCACGTACTACAAAACGGCATCATCATAAAACTATTACACTTGCACTTCACGCATGCAATACACTCTCAATAATCCTTTCGTTCCGTTATTAATGCATAAAGACATAATTGCAAGAATTAAAAAATCGCAAGTCTTTGCGAATATTAGTGCATATACTAGTGTTAATGTAGTGTTTATAGTGCAAAAATTTTACATGAATTAAGTATGGGAATAGATAATGCATTCTACATTTAGCATTATACAAATTTATTTTATGAGAATAATTTCATCACAATTTTGTCAAAAATTAAAAAAAAACGAAAATTAAATTGTAATCAGAAAGCTTAAATCCAATGCCTGAAGGATACCTAGTATTTGTGACATTTGACATAACCGCAGCCATGTCATATTTACACGGATTCTAAATCTCCTTCGACACCTCCGAGAGCTTTAGCAGGGCGTATGAAAAACGTGAGGCCGCGCGGAATGATCTAATTGTATTCATTAGCCGGCACGGCGTGCAAATATTGACTGTGCCGGCAGCACTCGCCCGGGGCTGCGCCACTTTGATCCCATATCTATACATTTTGGTTCCGACGAACAAACTTTTACGAATATTGCCCAAAAGATTTAAAAGCCGCTGGAGTAATACTTCCATTACAACTTCACACAATATTTTCGTATTTTATAATGTTTCCATTATGTACTATGAAACTATAGTAAATCCTAAAAAAACACAGAGAAATGATCTCTTATTTTGTAGTTACTACTTTGCAAGTACATCGAAGATGACAAAAATAATAATAAATATAATAATAATTAAATAATTTTTGCTGTGTTTAGCTCAAACACTCAAACTTTACAATCTATACTATCAGGTTTTCTAATAATTTGTTGAAACCATTATACTGATGATTAGAAATGAAAATAATTGTTTTTTTCCATAAAAATCTGAAAGCGTTTTTATTTGACTATAAAGATGAGTTTTAAAGTACCGTATTTAATTGCATACATACATTTGTTGTATATGTTATCTCGGGTTATATAAACCCGGAAGCTCTATAAGCTTCAATTGCACCAAATTTAATTAATATTGCTCCGATGGATAAACCGTCCGAACGTAACAGCAGAAGACTTTCGCATCGTAATATTTGAATGGAATATAAATAGTGATGAAGAAATGGTGATGTACATAATAAACAATGTACAAATCAAATAAGTTTGCCTCTCCTGTTTTGTGCCTTACAAAAGCATTGGTTGTTGGTTTTGGCACACGACTTTATAATAAAATTCCACAAGATTTTTTGCTTTGGATTATAGCAGTTTTAGATAATTATTTTTAGAGGCTGATACAAAACCATAACGATAATGAGAATAACGCAAAAAATAAATATTCGTGAATACTACCCTCCGTCCAGTACAAGATAACAGTTGCAAAATGTAACTACATAGTTCTAATATTATATATCTAATATCTAATATTATACTAATATATTATTCTTAAATAATATTTTGAATAAGGCCTGTTCTTCTCGTTAGAAGCAATATATCGAACCAGCAGCAATACTTGATTCAAAAGAATTTGCGTACAGTTTATATGAATAAGGAATATTTTGAATTTCAACTTATAAAGCCCCATAGGTAGAAACGATATCTTCATAGAAAATCTTGCAGTTAGTTTAATTTAATCACGTTATTTACCCCATAATAGCGAGTAGAAAGTTAATCAATCGCCGAGGCCGAGCGATCAAGCGCCAAACACACCCCCTGTTTATACTTAGCGGATGAAAAGGCAACATTGAACGCCCCGGAATAATATTAGCCATCCCTAATAATTGAACCGTTTATACCTAACACAAAAACGATTCATAACTTTAACGATATAAAAACTAGTTCAGTTTGAACCGAAATTAAAAGATAAGTCATTTGAAATCGGTCATGTTTTTTACTAACTGGTAACATGTGTTAACATTTGCTGATAATCCAGGATTAACACATCATAATAAAGAGATGAATACATAGTTTATTTAGTCCGTCTGTCGACACTATTCGATGGTGTTTAGTCGCCAAGCGACAGGTGCCGTTCCTATTCATGTTATTTAACAGAACGTTATTGACGTTTAAAAATTTTACGCAGCGATTCTATAAAATATTTACGTCCTGCACGCGTTACAATATTATGTAATTTAAATCGTTTCGCTTGGTTTCGGAATTTTACATAATCTCTTGAATCAAAAATACTGTTTTAATTTTTTCTAATCTGAATTTAAAGCATTAGTCATTTTCGTAACTATAATATAAAATCTAACAGGCTTAGTTAAAACTATTTGCAAGAATTAAAAATATATATACATGTGTAATACATATTTCAAAGTTAATAATTATAAATATTAAGTACTTGTATATTATGTTTTCTCGCTTAAACTGCTGATAGCAATTTTGGATAACTTTCAGTATAAAGATCACCTCCGCTTCGGCGACAGAGAAAATTAGTAAAGAAAATATTCCAGGCAGATTAAATTCGTACTAGTTTATAATCAATCTACTAAGCGCGTGTAATTAACCTAATAATAATATTTGCGTTACATATTTACACTAGCAAATATTACTTGATTAGATTATACAGTTTTGTTTTATATAATAGGTAGTGACCACTTCTCGTTTGTACTGAACTGTTATGATAAAGAATATTTTTTTTAACAATTTGATGAACATAAATTAGCAACAAGTTAATTTAAGTCTCATATAGATAATTTTCAAACAAGAAGTCTTAAAATGTTATCGCTTAACATGATCTTGTCTGTAAATATTATTACAATATAGATTTTTTTTTCTCTATAATAATTTATCTTGTTACTAGTACATCTACGATGAATTTTGATGATCTAACGTATGTACTGTTATTGAAAAAGTCATAAAGCGTTCGACAGATGCGCCCTCAATGATACAGCTCGCTCCATTACCTTCGGAACCGAGTAGCCCTTCGCGTGCTTTTATAAATAAACACAATTAAATCACTCAGAGAACTATCATTGACATTATTATTCTATAACTATCATGGACTTTTTCCTACATAACTATATTTTTATTATGTTATTATACTAACAAGATTATTATTATGATAACATTTCAATTCTTCTTTTCATGATTTAACACTACTGGTCGTTAGCGTACTATAAAACAATATCCTTCGTATGACAAAACAATTCTTCACAGAAGTGATTCCAGTCGGGTAAATTTCACCATCACAATTTTACTCATTATTATAAATTGAAGCAACCTGTATTTCTCGGCCTAACAATGTGACTGAGATACTCCATTTTTCATTGCTTTGTGGTTGCCAACAACTACCGAGACATCTTAACGCACTGTAGAAAGATTTGATTTTTCACCCTACGAATCCAACTTATATGAAGCATCCGAATCATCAATTTTTTTAATATATTTTTTTAACCAACCAATAACCAAGTTTTGCTCAGCAACTTATCGAACAGTTTCTAATATAATTTAATATAAATAATAATTATTTAAGTTAACATCTGCCGATTTGTTCCGTCACGTGCCAGTAGATTGCTGATTAGTAGATATGTATCCGGCAGCTCATTTTGCGTCGGTCACGGTGATCTATCAAAATCGATTCAAATGTGCACCATTTTTAATCAAACTTGTGTAGGGAAGTACCAATTGTCCTGATTTATTTACTGAATTAACTTGTTAGGATGCTGTTTATATGTTTATATACGAGGAATGGTAGAAAAGTTCTATTTAAATTTAGCAGCCATAAATATGGCTGCTAAATTTAAATAGAACTTTTTAGACCCCTATATGAGATACAAACCCGTGACCCGTTTTACTGGCCCGTTGGCGCAGTTGGCAGTGACCCTGTCTTCGGCTCCGTGGGTCGCGGGTTCGATTCCCGCCGAAAACAAACATTTTCTATTTAGGATTTGTTGGTTCTTCGAGTCTGGGTGTATATATGTATTTAAGTATGTATTTAAAACTATATATGTAGTATATTTACCAGTTGTCCGTCACCCATAACACAAGTATTAAGTTACTTACTTTGGGGATGGACGACCGTGTGTGTAAATGTCCCATATATTTATTTATTTATTTATAAACCAAAATTGGTTTGTATCTCATATAGGGGTCTCTTGTGACGTATATTCCAAAATTGAAGATTGTTTATATGTTAAAATTCTTAGATATAAAAATCCTTTCAGCTTCATACAAGACTGAGGTTTTATAATGTAAATTGAAGGTATTTAAAAGGTTGACCGCTGAGTTTCTGACTGGTTAATCTCGGTAAGAAAAAGTTTCCGAACAAGATTCAGCCTTATTAATGATATTGATCCTTGACGATTCGAAAATTCTTGAAAGAGCTTATTTAAATAAAGATTATTTCGCTTGTTTGATTGATTTTTGAGAGAAGTTATCTATAAAAAATAATAAATTCATATATTTTTTATTATATTTTATCAAGAATCCTTTGTAGTGTTGCAATAGTATCAAAGTCTACTATAGTAATCAATTTCATTTACTTAGATTTTAATTGTGTTGAGTGATGAAAGAGTGAAATATTATATTCATATTATAAAAACACTAAACAATTTAGACAGATGGCTATCCCATATTTTGATAGAGTTCCCTCAGTGCATGAACGGAGTGAGCAGTAAATGAGACGCGAATATCTGTGATAAATGCAAGGGATTCAGAAGTAACGCGGATAGTATGACGCCACTTGCCACTTACCCTCCTGCTAAATGATACGTAAGCAAAAATCATTCCGAATATACTCGTACTAACTATGTTATACATATATAGATATAGAGAATCGTTAACCGAACTTTATTCAATTATTGGTTATCATAATCAAATAATATTTATCAAGACTGCTGTAGTGTACCTTCTAAATTAAATAAAAACACCTTGAAAACTAAAACACATTAACATATGTCATCGTTTTCCTGCCCTTATCCCACTTTAAGTGGGGTCGGCACAACATGTTACAAACATGTTGTCACATGATTTGGATACGTATTTACGACCGGCCGCCTGCCTGACGTCAACTTACCTTAGTCGCCTTTTACGCCACCTCGATAGGAAATGAGGGTGGTGTATTCTAAGCAGCCGGCACATACCTTAATCGCCTCTTACGACACCTCGGTAAGAACGGAGGGTGGTCTATTCTATTCTGCCGGATACCACACGGCGTAAAAACACATAACATATATAAAAACTAAAATTTGTTATTACCTTATAAACAATTAATTGTGTCAATTTGTGAAATATTCTATACATGTTTCTTGACAAAAAAAATTGTGTCCGCTTTTTTAATTGAAATTACATTAATAATTAAAATATTAAGTATATTAAATAAATTTAGAATAATAATTAAAATAATAATGTAAATTATTAAATTATTAATGTAAATGTATATATTTCTGCTTCATAATCAATTGTTAAAAAATCCCATGAAAACCAATTATATAAAATAATATATGTATATCATATTGCCATGATATTACGATGCAATTATTTATGTATAAATATATAATCTAAGTAAAAAGTAAAAACAATAATAGTCTATCACTTGAAACAAATAATCCAACCCTCCTCTGCGTTTAGGAATGGCGATTCGGTTATGAGATCCATACATTTTGCCCTTATGATAGTTTCTGACGGCTCTCCTATGTTCCCCCTATGAAATCGGTACTAAATTCAATGAGCAACATGAGGTTGCTTTTTTATAGAATAACAAGATGGCATTATTAATTCTGACTTTTTATGTATTAGTAAGATGACATTAAGTATTTATAACACCATACGCATTATGGTTGTATAATCTAAATATAACGGTATTATGAAGTTGTATAATCTAATACAGTTGTATAATTTAAACTATACCTAGAATAATAATACTTTCAAAAATGGTTCAAGATAACTTTGAAGATCTTAAATTAGGTTTCTGGTTTATTCTTTTAGATTAGACATTGATTAGCTATAAATTGTATTTAACGAAGTTTGTATTAGCATTTTTTAATTTAATTATTAATTTTACACAATTAATAATTAAATAAACATAAAACAGATATTTCTAGCTCTTTTAGGTTATAGCGGATAACAAGGTGAATATTATAATTCTACATTTTAATACGAATCCTATATGAAATACTAGTTAAAACTTAACTGTTTTGTTATTGTTTTAACTGTGTTTTTATTTATGTTAACTACGAGGAAAAAGAATTTCATGAATACGAAAAAAATAAAATAAGTTATCAAATTTAGGTTTTCGAATAATGCGTGTGAATAAACTAAACGTTGACTGTTATGTAATTTTTGTTATCGTGTGAGAACTGTAATTACAAATCCCTAGATACAAGCCGGGTAAGTTGTCCCTACACACCGCCAACCATTTCTAACATTCAAATTGTAGTTTTATTTCATAGGGGTGCTGTACTTGATCCCATGACATCTCCAGGGACTAAACAAGTCGCGAGCTAAATGAAAAATAATTGCTTGAGAGTTGAAGCTTAGTCCTTTTGCTTTCGGATGATAGATAAAATAAAAATGCATTCAAGTTAATGATTGTTAATTTTATTTGAGCACAACTGTAACAGTCAGTAAGCACAACTTACATGTTTCATGGTCGGTATAAAATATTTTTATGATCAATGAAATTATGAATAAATTGAATGAAATCATTAAATACAGCAGTGTCTTATAGCGATATATTATGCTCTCATTTTGATATAACTGTTATTTTGATTTAAAGATTAATATAAAATAATAACAAGCACCTTAATATACATTATAAATTTATTTTCACCTTAATATACATTAATAATTTATAAATTAATTTATTTTCTTCTTATAGCATTAAAGAACAAACAATAAAAATGTCACATATTGGTGTTTTTTTTTTCGTTTCGGTTTGTAATTTGGTTTTATTTATGTGAAATAATATCACGATCTGTATAGAGAAATATCATATACCTATTGTACATTTAAATTTTGTTTGACAAAAATAAAATTGAAGAAGAGTGAGCCAAGGAAAAACAAATGTCACAAATTCGTGTGAAAATATGACGGTAATCAATTAACTGGAATGCTTGATCTAGCCGCTGTCCCGTGGGAGACGCAGGTCACGGCGAACGGCCTAATCGCGCGAGCGATCGCCACTTCCCACGATGCACACATAATACACCATACTAGCTGCCATATCAAATGTCACGCCCTTCACAATTTGATCCGCCGAATTTCGAAGTTGATGTTTGTCATACTAGAGCTTTAGATAAATGTAAACTCAAAAATACGTTTTTAAATACGAAAATAATATTCAAATGCGAAAATCCAAAATTCTAACTTTTAGTAGATAAGATATTAAATTACCTCTTCGGTGACGCAAAAGGCTCTTGCATTTGCATAAAGATATACGTTTTTTAGCACTTAAACGCAATCTTGGTCGTCTTAAACATAATTTTTATAGTAATTTCTTAATTAGAACATCCAACTAGGTTATGTTTAATCAATTGAAATTAATTATAAATAATACAATGGTGATATTTAGTACGACACTTAGCATTTAAACGTCCAATCATATTGACCCAGTAACGTATTACTAAATATTAAAACGCTGTAAAAACAAACCTGCTACAATAAAAAAAAACGAATCAAAAGTGTTTATCTTTTTCTGCTAACTTTCTTAGTTTTAAACATGTTAAAATTCAGAAAGTTAGGTTTGTTTAAAAAAAGTTAGGTCTTGCTAAATTGTCTGTCATATTAAGGATAACTGATGTTTAACTTTTAATATAAGTCATGACACCCATCAACCAAAACGTATGCATCACCAAAAATCCTAAACCGAATTCAATACATAACATGTATTTACTAGACCCATTTTGCTATATTCGAAAATTATTCACAATCTCCCAGTGACAATCCCCGGAATCACAGAGCCCGCTCTAAGTAATTGCTAAGCTGCGTGAACCGCAATCAACGCGATTAACTACAGCCCTAGTTTCATTAGGGCAAGTTTGCAACAAAATCAAGCAATTTTGTATCAGTTTAGGTTAGTATCTCACACGCAGGGTCATAGCTATATTATCTATCTATATATCTATCTATACTTACTATAAAACAAAGTCCCAAAAAGCTGTCTGTCTGTATGTAAACGATTTTCTCAAAATCTAATGAACGGATTTTTGTTCGGTTTTCACCAAAATATAGTGCAATGCTTCCGGATGGTTTAGATAAATAGTACATATCGGCATTATGTAAATTGTGTTGAAGAGATCGAGCAGTTGTTAAAAAACTTGCTTGCTGGGAGCTTTAGTCGCGTGGATTGCGTAAACCAGCAAAGATACTCTAAAGTAATGTATTATAGAATTGTAGATCTATAAAAATACTGCTTTTAGGTTTAAAAATTTGAATTCTAAAAAAAATTGTGACACGCTGATTTCCACGCGAGTAAAGCTGGCACAACTAGTAATACTAATAAAATTAATTCGTTAAAAAGTTTCCGACAGAATGTATACATATAATTGTGTAGATATTTGATTCGATCGGAATGAATACTAATTCAAACCATAAGCAGTTTTAAAGGAAATAAAATTAGACAAAAAATGTATGTAATAAAAACTGGTAATTCTAATCGATCACATTTGTCTTTTAAAGTTTTTATTCGAAATTTTGAGCGTGTAAAGGTTAAACTGACCTTGAATTCGAATTAATGGATCAAAATACGTACCTATAGGTGGGTTTGGTCAAATGCATTTTCCACTTTTTTGCGTGCCGATGTTATTAAAAATGTTTGTTGTTTATTTATGTATCGTAGAACTGAATATTATTCTAATACTAATCAGTTCGATATGTTGATTATCCATATTAATATTATAAATGCGAAATTTTCTCTGTTAAGTTTTCACGACCAATCCGCTGTACAAATATTCATAAAATTTAATGCAATGTTTTACATCGGGGGTAATATATAAGCTAAAAAATCCAGATTTTCTTATAGGAACAAAAAAGAAATATTATCGAGGGTACTTAAACGCTTAAGTTAGCACAAACGAAGTGGCAGTTACAACTACTGTTATATTAAAAATCATTTAGAATTGTTAGTGTAATAGTATGCAGCATGGTCAATATACATATATTTTCGTAGCAGTGCATATCAAACAACCAATAACCATAATGATTTTATCCTTGGAGTGGTACGTAGAGCAAGTGACAAGTGCGTCCAATCACGCGGCACGTAGCGCGCGTGGCGGGCACGTGCCGGCGTGCGTGCCACCTGCGCGCCGAAATACTTGATGGGGCCTGACATATATCACCAGTAAATTGTTTGTAAGACTGTTATTGATTTTTTTATTTCCCTATTACACTGTTTTATCTATACTCATATCATAAATGGGACGGATATCTATGTCTTTGTCTGTCTGGCACTCATTCACGGCTTTTCCGCAGGAGTATTATTGATAAAATTTGGTAGGATTGAAGCTTATATACCGGTATATAAGCTTTAATCCAGCTTCTTTTTAAAGCTTCAAAGCTTCAAAACTTCAAGCTTCAATCAGTTTTTTTAAATCCCATATGTTAGTCCGGACCAACATATGGGATTTAAAAAAACTGTTTTGTTCAACGGGAACAGTAAAAAGTCAATATCATAATTGAAGGTATTTTAACACAGAAGTCAACGCGAGCGAAGCTACGGGTACCACTAGTGTTTTCTAAATATCAATGAAACAATGTGTGTTCATAGGATCTTGAGTAACTAACCAGGACTTAAGTACGCGTAATTGGTAAAGCTGTATTTAGCGCCAACACGGTTTTTATTTTTTTTAAATCGTCCTAATGGCCATTATCATAATAAAATATTCCTAAACGAAGCACTTCCAATTTTAATACTGATTGACATTTGACATTAGTTGAAGCTCCACATTATTAGTATTAAAATAAAATTCCCCCTTGGTGAAACCATAATTAATAATTTTCAAATAACTTAACCAAAGCCTGTGTAGTTGATTTGACAGACATACCAAATGTTCTCCAACATTCAACATTCTACCTTACAAAAAAAGGTTCTACCAGTAATTTCCGCGAAGTATCGCTGATATGAAAGCTTTGATAGCACAGCGGTGAGACCGTGCGACTCTTACGAGGGGAACACGACTTCTAACCCGGGCAGACACCAATGAAATCTCATGTGTAATTGATAATGCAATTCATCACACGCTTTTCGGTGAAGGAAAACATCGTGAGGAAACCTGCATATCTCTAGAGAATTCTGGAGATATGTGTAACCTATCAATCCGCATTGAAGCAGCGTGGTAGGTCTTAGCTCCAACCCTTCTCTCCAGAAACGAGAACAGAACGAGAACGAGAGAGGAGGCCTATTCCCAGCAGTGGGATTGTAACAGGCCGCTAATTTACTTTTTTTTATCGTTGATATCTCACGCAAGATCATCATCCGACGACTTAGAGAAATAGCTACAAGTTTAGTAGAGTTATAGTAGTTTATGATACTTTTGCATAATAAGGGTTCTTATAACACGAGTGTGGTTTAAAAAAACTCGCCTGCGGCTCGTTTTTTTATAGTGCCACACGAGTGACATGATTTTACACAAAAACTTTTTTTTTACAAACAAAACTAAACTTCGTTTTAATATTGAAAAGATTTTTTAAATGTCATATATTGGCGCCAAGGCGCAAACATCGATTGCGCATGCGTGTTGCATCGCCGCGGACCCATTCATTGAAACCTTTTTTTTAAGGTAGAGGTTCAACCTCCTTGGTCCAGCTGGAAGTTTTATAGGTGTATTTAAAAGTTACATTATGATACAGGTGTCCATACGAGACCTGTATCGTAATGAAACTTTTTAATTTTTTATTTTTGTTCTGTACGTAATGTTTGTCATAAGAATTTTGTTTTCAGTTTTATAATCTTTGTATTATAGTATCAGAGTAGATAAAAAATAATTAAAAACACTATTGCATAACGTAATATGATATCGCATTAGTTAATATCGGAGATATAAAACACTTCGCTCTTATTACTTGGAAAATTAAAATTTGATCTTCATTATTTAGTATATGTAACAATGATTCCGATTAAAAACAAACGATTATATATACCCTAAACTTATGAAAGTAAGCTTTGGTAACTAATAGTATAATAAAATAATTTTAACACCTAATGTGTTTACTACTTATCTCCTAGAATACAATTACAAATGACTGCATAATTTCTAAGTAGTAGGTATGTAGAGCTTTACTTTTATTGAACGTCTGTATTATGTCAGAATAGAATAAGCCTGTTTGAATATTTTACACGATGAAAGTGTAGTAATATCAAATTAATATATAGTGTTTTTGAAGGCACAGATCTCTGTCATGCAGTCTACGGCAGCCTCAGATATCCCCAGAGAGCACGGCGGGCGCAAGATCTAAGACCTGGATTGACATTTTGTGGCGCTCCCCGAGGCTATCGCGTCAATCTTTATTGCATAAGGCACATGTCATATTTTAGTGACCTGTATTGCTATGAATTACTCATAAAGATTATCCTTCAATAGTTCAATAGTTGATTGATATCTTACAAATCAATGGCATCTTAATCACAATTTTCGAAGGAAATATATAATTATGTTTAAGCTTCGTTGCTTTGCTTGCTATATTTCTGTTTTAGTAACACAAAAAGAATCTCCGTAGACGTGGTCGAAGTTTTAAAATAGTGTATGCAATATCAGAAGATTATTGATGTCGTATTTCAAGTGTCTACAAACAATGAAGAATATTTATAGAAAAGTAAAGTCAAAGGTACCTTGTAAGTAATAATCATACTATCCACTTGTAAATTCCGTATACTCGTATTCACAAACTACTATGTCTCACAATTCGTGGATAACAATAAAACCAAAACCGCCCGCAATTATATACAATTTATCGGCTCGGACGGTACCGTGCAACGCTGTGTGATGGATTAAATTGCTCTAGCCCTATGACAACGTGGGCACGGAAAAATACGTGTATTATGAAACAGCTGGTCATTTTTAAAGTGATTCCCTCTGCTCTACGGTAGCAGGTGGGCTTTTATTACCGGATAGAAAATTGTGCGTTTGTTTAACGTTTCCAACGAAATGTTTGCGAACCTCCTTTGATGAATTTAAGGATCGGCGTGTTAGGTTAGGACGCCTCGTAATATTTACCTTTTCGTAATGTTAACTTTTTCTGGCCCCTTCTGCCAGTTGTTGACCATTAGCAATCATTTTTGACTAGAATGAAAGGTATCTTTATGCTGGGCGGCTTAACAATTGTGGGCGGATTCGTTTGCAATAAACATTATTAATATTAGCAAAAAATAATTTTGATTTCAACGTAAGGTAAAAATATCAAATTGACAAGCATTATTGTCTTAATTATTAACTGCAATATCACTCATTTTACAATAGATTTTATAATTATTAGATATATTTTATCTGAACTGATTATTCCCTTATTCACATGGACTATATTACATTATACATTCTGAATTTAAGGAAATTCTAATTACTAGTTGGTTTCGACACAAATTTTGGCGAAATGTACTTTTATAGTCCTTTTATTATCATATTGGAATAAAACAGCAACTAAAATCTGTTATATTCAAGTAGAATATATATCCGAAAGACTTTACATATACTAATAAAGACACCAACTGTGCATCAAAATAATTGTATTACCAGTACATTTGTTTGCGCTCTACAATGAATACTGTATTTACCGCGGGTCGCGTACATCCAATTTTAATTGTAATATGTGAATTCGCATTTTCCAGTCGAGTTTTAATTATCGGGAGTCGCGCGGGGCTGAAATACGCGACCGCTCGCGATATTTATGGCAGCCTCCTGCCATTCCGATACTTTTTAACGTAATGAGCAAGGGAGAGGATATGTACCTTAACAGTTGTTTTGCAAACGTGCATTTTCTATGTTGGATATGAATTTTTTTTGTCTCAAATATTCAAAATATTTTTAAAGAAAAATCTATATTAGTATCATATATATTATACTATAATATAATAATATTAGTACATCAGAAAGAGTGTTTTCTTTGTCCTTCCTTGATATCGGGATCGAGCAGTGGATAAATATCAATTTTTGGCATAGAATTGCTAAAATTATTTCAGACAGTTGAGTCGCAAAATAGAAAATAGATATTCAAGATACAATAATTTTTAGTGCATTGTAATAAACAAATAATGATTACGATAAAAATAATGTACAATTATTCTGTTATTACAGAGATTTGTTTTGTCATTTTTTGCTCTTTACAAATTATATAAATGTTTTACATTTATTTATCATTTAACAAAATATATATGAGAATATTTGGTTATACCAGAAACAGAATAAAAGAAATATGTATTCTTGAACAGTCGTAAGATACCTATGACAATAGAATATCCCGTCCCGGGCGTCGTCAGCCGGAATATGAGATTAGTACAGAGTCACCAGCGGGTCGCTTGCGGCGAGACGTGATCAGTTCCCGCTCCACTCACCCGATTCCGCCATATTAAATATTCAATAGAAGCAAAAATGAATTTCGCAGCCCGCACCGCCTTACATAAAAATGAACGCCTATTATGAAATTAACAGCTAACCGCGTCTGCTACGTTTTTTTGGCAAGGCACCGTCAGCCGCAGCCGAATTACCGGACACTAATTGGACTGTGGAAATGCAGTGACGGACAGAACGAAAAACTGCTTTTTTGCCATCCAATGGGACTAAAAATTTTGTCATTACTTTACTCCATCAAATCAATAAATATTGGTTCTCCGGCAATCCTTTCGATTCGCCTCTTTAGATTCATTATTGGTATTTTTGTCTGAATTTAAAATAATACCGCAAGATTACATTTTTTAAAAGCTTTTATTTCAATTGCCATCTATTTTTGAATCTTCAAAGCTAAAATTTCCGGAAAGCCGGAAACACCCATTTTCCGGTGTCCGAGTGAGCTGAAATTTTACATTCTGGTCCAGTTCCGATAACAATACATGGTGATCATAAGCAGCTGCCAAGATTGGCTCCAGATGAGAGTATTACTCAACGGTTAACAGTAGGGACATGAAATTTAGTTAAAAGCTTTTTTTAATTTGACTTGTTTATCATTATTATCATCATTAGTTATAATATACTAGCTTCTTCTCACTTAATTAAGTATACCGGCATAAATAGATGATTATACTGTTCTATAACCAAAAGTCGACTTCAATTCGTTGCTTTATATTGATATTTATAATAGCATGCATTTAAAAAATGATTGATTTATTAGTATAAGAGAACTAGATTTTAATTATGAAACTTACTAACTTAGTTCAAAAGAAATTTAAACTCATGTCCTTGGCCTCCCTTACCTGTAGTAATATTCGTTTGAATTTGTTTTCTTTATTACAAAATATTTATAAAAACTTTTTCGATAAGGTTATTTATTTCAATAAACTAATATAATAACGCCATCTAGATACATCATTAACGATAGTTGTCTTGGATAGAATATTTGCTCTTTAAGTTTTTAATTTGATATATATGTTAGAAAGAGGGTTTTAACCAAAAAATACGTACCTGTACTCTTGCTTCAGTTAAATCTATTTTCATTGCAATTTCTTCTCTTGTGTAGATGTCTGGGTAATGCGTCTCCTGAAAGGCTCTTTCCAATTCTTTGAGTTGCGCTGACGTAAAAGTCGTCCGGATTCTTCGCTGCTTACGTTTTTCCGTCAGTGACCCTTCATGACCGCCATAAACTTTATAGGGAAGACCCGCTGAAACAATAGCTGAAATTAGCAATTTTCATATTTATTTAAACTTTTGGACTTGAATTATATTTATTCTCGACCATAAGAAACTAAAACTATGTATTTATTATAGCGACTTAACTGCAGTTATAATTCTGCACGGTTTATAATAATAATTATATGAATTATTAAAATATTCTTTACGTAAATTAAGAGTTGATGTTTTATATACGTCACCTCTTAATTTACGTAAAAGGTTTTTTCATTAAGTATCAACGAATATTTTTAAGTCATTTTATACATAAATGGTGAAAGAATTTTTGAAATATATTCAGTAGTTTATGTATGAAAACATTACAAACATACATAGAAATATTTTTTTATAATATTAGTATAGATTACATTAGATGATACATTAATGGTAAAGTTTAGGATTTTGTTACCATATTTGTTATGTTTAAAAGTATTAGACGCAAATTGAGCGTGATTATGAAAAAAATTGTCAACACAGTTGAGGCGATATCTTAAAAAACATCATTGTACTTGATCCGTTATGGTGAACAAGAGGAAAACGAAAAGGTACATGGCGAGGCGGCCATTTTTGTCTCCCCTCCGATGAGCGCCCTCAGTACAGTAGGCACTGATGGTATATACCTACATGGTTGTATATTTACTGTTTATAAATGTAAATACTGTTTGCTGTTTAAATTAGGTTTTATACGACTTTTTTAAACATGTTGTAATTATCCTTTTGTTTTATTTATTCATAAGAGACACCAAATTGTAAAATATTGTAAAGGTAAAATATTCCACATCATTTATAGTTTGGCTTAATATAAAAGAACCCTTACTGGTTCTGTAATGTATTATGTTCTTAATGTATATTTTCGTATTCTATATTAAATATCGCGTTTTATAAAATAAAAATAAAAACGTCTACAGGGCAAATTATTTGATCTTTCAATCTAAACCTCACTCGGTCAGTCATCACTTGAAAGTTAAGTTCAAAGTTTTTTTTAATATAATTCATATTATATGAATTGTTGGCCTGTTCTTTTGAGCGGTGTAATAAAATATAATATTTATGCTTAATACCGTAATGTTTAAGTAATTAAGTCAATTTAGATTTAGACTAGCTGACCGGGCAAACATTAATTTTAAGTACATTATAATAAAATAGACAATTTTGTCCAAAAAATTAAAAAATTTAAGGGTGGACCACCCTTATCAGTTAGAGGTTTAGAAAATAGACAGTAGCCGATTCTTAAACGTACTAAATATGCATTTAAAATTTCATGAAAATCGATCGAGCCGTTTTAGAGGAATATGATAACTAACGCGAGAATTTTATATATAAGATTATATATATAAGATTATATATATAAGATTATATGTCGAAACTTCAGCTTGAAATTTTGTATTATATGTATTCAAAATTACGATATGCTTACCAGCATCAAATAACTAATCATTTATATTTTTATATAAGTTTCCTGATTGACGGTTTTTTAAAGAAATTGACGACTATATAAAAGGTTCTACGGAAACAGTAATATAATGAAGATAGAAAAACCGTAGCGATGTAATGTCGCGTGTACGTATCGATCGTAGCAGCCGCTACGCCTCGCTACGTAAGGAAATGCACTCTTTTGTAGCTTGTTCCAGTGGTTCTACGACCTACATCCATGTTGCGAATAATATTAAAAATATAAAAGTATGTCTGTCTGTCTTTTACGCTTTCACAGCAAATCCGCTGAAGTTATATTGATGAAATTTGATAGAATTGAAACTTATATACATATAAGACAAAAAGATCACATCTTTCCTACGGGGACAGGGTAATAATAGCAAACTGCATATGCTATTATTATTGTTAATTTAGATCTTTTACATCTTAAATTTTATTAGGTTTACTTAATAAATATAACTACTATACATACAGAATATATTATATTATTTTTAAATGCCAGTTTTTAAGTAAACTTTAAAAATATAAAAACAAAAGCAATTTTTGATAATACTATAAAATCTAAAAAGATAATGTATTTTGATATTATTTTTAAATGAATATTTCACTATAACAGTTCATATTTGGAGAGATGTATATGAAACTTATAATCACCATGCTGCACAAAGCACTAGATTACGTATAACCAAGAAATTTCCAAGCCATATGCCGATTCTTACAATATTTGCCTTCAGCGTACAGTAATGATAAATTGTAAATATAAAATATGTAAGTTTTAAAAGAAAGTTAGGAACATTCCCATGCCATATAGACCTGTAATCCATTATATGAATTACGTAATCTTACCTATACTAGGCATCACATCTGCAATTAGAGTTATTAGAGCATATTTCCCAACGTCTACGCCCCTCGTCAGAGACATAAAGTAAAATCTCATAAGTGTTCAGGCATTAGTAGTACGGACGCGCCGGCAAACCGCAGACCGCACAGCAGCGACAATTACCTCAAATGAACCGGAATTAATCGAGACTCGCTTCTTGGGCGAGCTGCGGTCTCATTTGCATTATTAATAGAGGGGATCGAGGAGCGCGGGGAGCAGTTACCATGTCACTGCCCGCGCGTTCCTCCCCGCAATTTGCGAAACGTAATGAAGAGGTCTCGCCAAGATGTTTCTGTTCTTATGCCGTTTAATTCGAGTTTGCAGATCGTGGGTCAGGCAAGGGCCTCTCATTGTTATGACGGCGTTTATTATTTTATAGATCGTTAGGGAAAGCTTCTGAGACTCTGACGTTCTATTTTCGTTATGAGTGGTAGCTTAGGTCTCCTGACCATTATCTCATCTGAATAAGTTGAATCGTAGACAAAAATGAAAACTCAATTAACTGTTATCAATTAACAGTAATCACATCAAAATAGCAGCAATATTTTAACAAAATTAGACTAGGTAAAACAACTTGAATTAAAAATAAGATAGAGCAATTAAAATATGAAAAATTTAGCCTCAGACCCACACAACTAAAATCATCTTGCACTGCGGTTACTAAAAAACAAAAATTACGTTAATAAGCACTAGAAAATAAGACAATAATGTAACGTCACCGTCATGCAGACAGAAACATAGTAATGTACCACTTATGTATTAGAAGCATTAAAATTGTATTAGAATAAGCCCTATAAGTAATTAGAAATAAATATCCTGTTAATATCTAAGAAAGGAAATGTTAAAAATAAGCAATAATGTAATTAGAAGTTAAGATATTAGAAAAATAAGAAACTAAAACTAGATATAATAATAAGTTAAAACAAAAACTGTAAAAAATGACTCTGATCCCCTTGTCAGAGGAATAAGAAAAAAAAAATAAAAAAAATAAATAACAGTAATCACATCGCTTATTTATTTCTACAAGGCATGTTGAAGGATTTTTTAACATTCGGGCTTTCGTTGCAATATATATGAAATGTGTCCCAGTATATATGAAAAAGTTACGTTACGTTTTTAACACTCACTTAACGTAATGTAAATAATATTTTTATTGTTTTTTTTTTCTTTTTTAATATAAATATTTTTATTTTTTTAATTTCTTATAACATTTTACATACTTTTTTTGCTATTCTGAAAGCAAATTCGTATGGTTTTTAATATACTGTACATTGAGCATGTTCTCCTATGATTGGGCGGATACTTAAGCTAATTTGTTAAAACTAGTTTTTTCTTAATTTTTGTGTGTACCTCTCTTGGAGCCCCTTATATAAATAAATAATTTTGTTCCCATGAAACCGAACTTTTACCTAACCTGGCTTTTAAAAACAAATGATCTCTAACTCCTATATTCTAACAATGGCATTCAAAGAAGTTATTTATCTTAATACTGTGATGTAAATATTTTAAATTCTATAGTAAGTTAAGGTATCCTTGATGACTTAGATAACGCACAGATCACAATTTGCGAACGACTCTGTCTACATTCATAAAAATCTTCATCCTAGTTAATATTTACTATATATTTCAGGATTTTAGGAAATAAGGAGTACTGGAAAACATGTGTTTATAGATATGATGGTCAAAATGACGTATTATTTTGAGTATCATTTAGGAGTTCCACAACCACTGTTCAATGGAACAGTAGAGTGTACCTGCCCTTTTATTTATTTTTTCTTTCTTATATATCTCATACTATACCCATATTTCATTTGACACTATAAAGTACCCAATTATTGAACGTATCACAATCACGCTCAATAATGTAAAACGTGTTTTTTCATTTTCCTGAAATAAAATCTCAATTATTTTTATTCTACGTTACCCCGGTGTATAGGCTTTAATTGTGCGAAATTTTGTCAATATCGGTCAGCGGCTTAGAGGCGAAAGCCTAACAGAAACACAGTTAGACAGCTAATATTAGTATTGATTAAAGTAATTTTTAAGACAATCGGGCTATGTCACAAATAATAAATATCAATACAATAGAACAAATACTTCATCACCAAATACTTTGGAGTCGAAGCGATTTCGTATTTCAACTTGGATTATGTACACGTATAAACTCGTTACGGTTACGTTATAAACTCGGAGCACGTGGTGCTAATTAATCGTCAGACGCCGATTAATTCACAGGTGATATGATCCATGAACCCCATCCCCACTGCCTCCCCGCTTGTTCCACCCAGCGATGTTCCGTTAATTATAAGACGGAGCGACTTTAGGGAGCCAGGAGAATCTACTGCATTTACACTTGGGAATCTCAAGATGAGTCGTTTAAAGGTTTTTTACATGTATAATATCACAACATATAGTTAACACCAAAAACTATTGTATCTATACTCCATAGGTTTAGGTATACTTAACTAAATGTAAATAAACAAATCCATGACACAGGTGTGACAAACATTTTTTTAAATTACTTAAGTTAAATGTTTATTTTATCGAATTAAATATAAAAAGATTCTTGAGATACAAATTAAAACCAATCAAACCATTATATGCAATTCTGGCAATAGTAATTATATCATATTAACCAATGTAACGGAATATCAATCTTTTTTAAAGTCATATTGAGAAACTTTTGTATTTTAGTATTTTAATATTTTTCATCGTTTTCTTGAAAACAAATCGCCGAAAACGAACGAAAAAGAATTGTGCCATAATAAAATGGCGCAAATAAAATCAATAATCTTAAATTCTTTGAAAAAAAAGTAATATTTTCTTTGAAAAAAAAAATTTGTACAAGATATCAATAACTATATGTATACCGCCGTTTCTTGCTAGTTCTTCTCGGTAGGTACAGCTTTCCGAACCAGCACTAAATGTTAACGATTCAAAAGCACTTGTTTACAATTTTACATGAATAAAGAATATTTTTAATTTTGAATAACAATATTAATGGTATTCTAATATATTATAATCTGCCCACTTAAAGAACCTTTTATTTTACATGTTTACATTTAGTTAAGTACCTAAACCTATAAAGTATAGTACGATTTATTCTCAGTATTCATTTTATTTTAAAATTAATTGTTTAATAGGTTTCAATATTATAACATAAGATTAACATAAAAAAAAATACGGTTAGATTCAAAATTCAAAATATTTTTATTTAAGTCTACATGTTAACAAATCGTTACCTGCTGGTTCAGAAATCTGTGTCTGCCCAGAAGAGCCTGCAAGAAACTCCCCGGTTGCTGTTTTCAAAATATAGTTCTTAAAACTAATTATCATACATATGATTATCAACTCATACTCACTATCTTGTACATGGTGGAAGAATGGGTGGAGTTTATCTTCAACCTTATAGGGGATATCAATGACAAAAAATGAAACTGTGTTTTGCAAAGACCTCCACCAAGTTTTTTGTTGGTTGTTCTCGATAATGTTAAGATAGTTTTCCGAAACAACCGTAGAGTTGACGATTAAAATCACTTGTTTACAAGATATTAACTTAAGTTAATTTGACTAAAGATTATCTTGAATTTGAATTGTTGTGATATTATGCATGTATAACACCATTTAAACCATTCATCTTAAGAAACCCAAGTGTAAACGACAAAAGACTGACAAACTTTAGTATGGATATACTGTATTATACTATACTAAATAACTGCTGTAATCAGTATTCAACGTTTTCCACGAGGAGTTAGTACATCGTTTCGCTATCCGTCACTCGGCCGCGGTTCATTTTTCTCGCGTCACGCGAAAAGTTCGCCAACATCCATAATGCAGACGTTGTCGGCGCGTCATCGCGGCATATTGCGCAGGAAGGGTTAGGATTAATGGTAGACGAACCTACACTGCTTTATGGGAAAAAATACTAGAGCTCCGTAAATTTTCCATATTATAATTTGTCGGTGTAATAAACATTTATATTATCATTAATATGTGATGGCATTGTGTTTTAGCTGTATGATGATGTACGATCAATCAATATAAATAGACAAAGTCATTTTTGATACCATTACGATGACCCAAACGCTTGAAGATTCTCTGCATTTTACTCAGGGGTTTTCGCACCCTCGACGATGATTCTGTCCTCGCCCAACCCGCCTGGCGACACTATAAACGCCAGTTGGTGTAAAGCATATTGTGGCAAGTCCAATACAGTCCCCTACAGCGCGTGCTCTCTCGGTGTCGTTGTAAAATTTTAAGTGAACTAACTGAATTAGTTAGTGTTCGAAAAAAAAGCATTTTGTCAATTCGAAAATTTAAAAATATTAATTTATATGTAGAATGTAAAGTAGCAACGTCTCTTCACTCTTAGTTGGATTTAAAACTTATACCCACCAAACACCTGCAACGTGTTTTGACAGGTTACAAATCCTAGGAATGTACTGCAGATATACAGATTTCATCATAATATTTTCTACATCATAAAGTGATTATAGCATTGTATATAATAAAACAGTATATAAGTGTACTGTGGAAAACTCATAGATGATAATGCTCGCCAACCATTGATAAAAGTCAGGCGCTCTCACACTTATACATCACCGTGGCTTTTATAAAATAAAGGATTGTATATTATTCCTAAACCATTATTTCTATAATAATTTAGTCTTTTATAGATTAATGTGATTTAAAATAACTTTCAGCTCAATCACTAATCGTTCTTTTCTATCTAAAATCAAACTTTAATAAAACTTTTTTACTGTTGTATGTCTTCAAAAATCTTTATCTTGCTTATTTACATTTGAAACAAAAGATGGTTATTTTAATAAACTAGCTCGTATATAACTTATTTCCAAAGAAATAGAATGAAAATTAAATAATGCTTACTGATTTTTGCTTAGTAAGCATCATAAATTACTTAATATTTGTACCTCCGTAGTAAATGCGCTTACAAAAACAGTGCCAGAAATATTATCCGCTTCTCGTATAAGACTCAAGTTATAAAACGATAAGTGAGATACAGAATGCCAATATACGTTATATTTGCAAATAAACATGTAGGTAAATTCCCGCAATGGCTGTAGTAAAACAGGCACTCCACAAGAGATGTTAAATTTGTTCGCGACGACGGTAGTACGTGAGCACTCGTAAAACCCCAATAATGATTGTAATGTATTAATTTTTTATACGATCAACACATTTTTTAACGATTGAAATGGCTAGTTCGCGATAGAACAATGTTTAGTATTCTTAAGTTATATTATTGTTTTATGTTATACTAGCAATGCCCCTGGCTTCACCCGCGTCGAAATTTGCAATAAATTCCCGGAAAAATCTTGAACCCCGCGAGATTTCCAATGTAATGTACTGTTAAATTAAACCTTCCTCAAGAACTATCACTACACTATCTTTATTGCAATTTTCTTAGTAAAACAGTAGGAAAATTCGTTTAGTAGATTCTGAGAAAATCGATCACATAGCTTTTGGGACTTTGCTATACAATATATTATGTAGTACTTACTTCATGTTATATTATAAAAATTTGGTCTGTTTTAATGTGTGTCTGTGTACCTAAGTATATACTGATTAAAAAAAATCAAAAAAATCTTTAAAATAAAACAAACAAAGTTCAACAAAGAAGGTTGCGTGTGATTTTCAAATGCTATAAATTTTTTTCGCTTCAAAATCTTAACTCTGTGATTGTAAACAGAATGAAATATATTAAATTCTATTATTATACACATTCATAAACAATTTTGTAGAGTTGTACCTATTAAATTTTGTCAACTGTTATTCCTTACTTAGTCAGCAAAAATAGATAAAATCCTTAAATTTATGACTATTATGATTAAGTATAAAATATTTTAAAACAATGAAGAATTAACATAGTTGTAGACTAGGAATTTCTACAATAAAAGCAGCATGTGTAGTGGAGTGTGGCGTTACATTGTAGAAGTTACGAGCGCGGCTCGGAACGCATCTCAACTGTGAGATATTGCCTTTTTTATGACCCACTCTACTATACTATACTTACTGGGACAGAACAGATCACATGATGCGATAAAATATTGCCCTTCGTGCCACCAAATTGAATTAACCCGTCCACTTGCATGCAAAGGCGCGCCGACGCGAATAGGAATGGCGATATTGGTTTAGGATAGGTGCCCAACTATTGGAAATTTCCCTCTACGTTACAAATCAAATCGAATAAACATCCGTCGATATACTTTGAATATTGTGTTCAATTTACAAGTTTTGGGGACCCGAATGCCTTTTGAACTAGAAAACCTCGTTATGTGCGTAACGCATCAATAATTTAAAAAAAAATCATTTCAAAAAAATATAGGGATGAGGTTTTATTTTTGATATATCAAAATAGATAAAAATAAATATATTAATCGAATTCAACAGCAATACCCAAAGTTACATACATATATACAAGTAATGCTTGTAAGTTATATTATTTGGAAATGTAGTTATAATGTATGTATCAACTTTACTCATGGTGTGGCTGTAAAAAAAATGAAATAGCCGACAGTAAGACGTAACAACGCGGCCGTATAATTCTTGTAATTGTACAACAATTAATACGCAAAACTTGTAATTAATTTCTGCGTGATTAACGAGCATAAGGCGGGTTTACTCAAGATTACGTGAAGAGAATTATTGTTGCGTGGGTGTTGGCGGGTGCGAGGCAGAAGTACGGGGGGACTCAGTCCACAAGGCGCAGGCCGTGATCCGCAAGGCAGAGGCAAGACTGGCTCGAAGTCCTGTCCTCCCTCTAAGATTCTCGTGGACGCCGCCGCCAATTAGGAGCGCAATCGCTCACGCGGCTAGAACTTGGCCCCCTCGCCACCCAGCCCGCCCTGAGCACTCTTTGTTTCGTGACGTCGCAACCTTCTTGTTCCCCCAACGTCCCGCTACTTGTTCAGCAAATGAAAACGATTTCACTTTGGCATTATAAAAGAATAACAGGTTACAAAGTTTTCCGTATCTATTTTAGGTGTTTTGTGGTTCAATTCAGCATTTTGTTATTTCTTTATGTAAGTACATCAGTCTATAAATATATACACTTTTCGTTTTTAGACTCTGAATTGCTTATAAAAGTCAGATTTTTGTAGCATGCTGACCTGATAAACACATCCAACTCTCACGTGACAAAATGTCGCATTTTTCAAATAAGACCTAGTAGCCACTTTACATTTACAAAATTACATTGAAATCAGTTAAGCGGTTAACAAACAGAATATAACGGGAATTTTTATACATCCATACTTATATTATAAATGAGAAGCTGTTTTTCTGTTGTCGTTTCAGCTAATACACTGGAGCAACATTAATAAAGTGTGTACAATTTATTCATATTTCAGTATATCCCGGGCTAATATATAAATAAGGGAAAACATAAGAGCTCAACATATAGGATATAAAACTCCAGTTTTTCTTTTGGAAAGTTCCTTAAGTTGACTTGACTGAAGTTGTGGATACAACTTATACTACAAATATCGCTTGTAGAGACCTATATCTATAGTTTGAAAATCCGAATATAAAGAAGACAAATTAAAAATCTACAGCGAAATTGATAAAGGCCTCGCAGTGGCAGTGAATCTAGAAAAGAATAATTATAACTCGTATAATCTCTATACTCACTCGAAGTTGCTTTCTCAAATTTATTTATCGTTTTTGTAAATTGAAATTATTTATCACGCATAAATCTTCAAATCAATACGACTAACAACTTTGATTTTATTTACCGAACGAAAAAACAACTGTACCTAACAGATTCCCACATGCTAAACCTACTGGCTCGTTATAACTAGTAGAGAAATTAAAAACACTTATTATCAATTCGAAAGTGTGTTTGTTTATTTATTTTTATCTTTACTACACTGCCGCAGCATGTATCAATATAAAAAAAATCAATATGACCTTTGGTATGAACATAGTTCATAGGACCGCTCTTTAAGTAGCTCTGAATGCCGCGAAGGAAAAGTCACGGACAAAAGTTAATATTCTATAATTGTCAATAACAAATTTAAATCAAAATAGGATAAGATGTCTTTCAAGTTAAAGATTATGTATTCTTTATTAATAAGTAAGTAAAATAAGTTTTGAACAAGAAGCTACACCTAAGTATTAATGTTTTGCAGATTCTCAACAAAACCTTTATAAGAGTACGTAGTGGGGAAACCTGGTTTCGATAAAATTATATTATTTATCGACACTGTGATTTATATCGGCGAAGTTTACATCTTAATTCTTAATTTAGAAAAAACTATTTGCAATTAGTTAAGAATTCTTAATAAAAAACTAGTGCGACGTAGAACATTACAGTACAAGTTTGAAAGTCACATTATTTACATACTAGATGCATAACTTTACCTGTGTTAATTACCAATCAGCTGCTGTAAACTGCCTTTGAGAAATTTTTGGTCATTGGCACAACTATTCTATTAAAAAGAAGACTAATATCTAGATAAATATCTAGACGTAGGGAGGGTATGTGCACATCACTACACTACTACATAAAACTTTTACTAAAGCACTGTATGTGTAAGTAAGCACTGTATGTGTAACAGAAATCGTCTGTTTATGAATGGTGTTAATCCTACATGTTTAAGACAGATTAGAACAAAACTTATGATGAAGTTAAAATTGAAACATGATTTTAATTAATATTGTTATTTATTCTCACTGCGAATAAAAAATAGCTTTTATAATACTTTGGACAATTATATTTGTAAATGTGAGCTCGCTTAGGATCCCCTTGGCATGTACATAATTTGAAAAAATTTAGGAAACTGTACATACAAGAAGTAGGTACTACTAAGTGATGGTTAAGTTACGATTGAGTGATGGTTAACTAACTTAGATTGACTTGATAACACGAGAAATTTGAAAATATAGAGGTATAATACGTAGGTATTATAGACTTACGTTGAAGATTCATCGCCGGCGGAAATATATGATGGTTTCTCATAGCAGCGTCCTGTGGTCGCGCGCACTGCGGCGGCGGCGGCTGGTACCGCATGCCCTGGTAGCGGTAGGCCGCCTGCGACATCTGCCCGCAGGACGCCAGCTCGCCCCACGACAGCTCGCCCCCGCCCGAGCCCAGGCAGCCGCCGTCGAACCCTCCACCGGCGCCGCTCAAGTACCCGTACTCCATGGTCTGAACTATCTACCCGACACTTTTCCTAACATCGGCCCGCAGACCCAGAAGCCAGCAGCCGCGTGAAGCGGCGCGCCGCGCGGGACGCGTGCCCCAACAAGAGGTCGCGAGGGCTCACAACCACATAATTGGATGAGCAGGAGGTATATCGAATTATACCGATTACAGATGGTATCGGATCACTAGTAGTAGTTTTCCCGACACGGAGGACCGCGCGCTCGCCCCACTTGAAATCGAATGATAAGCCTAATTCAATAAGGGCGAGCCTCGAGGAGGAGGCGGGGCTGCACCCCCGGCGAGGCCAATGGGCGCGCCAGCCGGCCGGGTCGCCGCCCAGACCACCCTCCGCCCTCGCCCCTTCCGGCGCGCGCTCTAGGGTGCATGTCACGACACTAGTCTACTTTTCTTTTCGCCGACAGTTTCTTTGTCATTGAGAAAAATAAAAAAGTTGTAATTAACGATCCAGGTAGGTACTAATGAATGACTGTGGGTGTATTTGATTTGGATCATTGTTGCGTTCCCGTTTATGGTGATACCGACTTAAGACATAATATAAATATTTGCAGGTTTATACGGGTCGGTTTACAAGGAAATTGTCTTGTCTGAATTTTCTTTGGAGGTGTCTGCGGCGCATGTACTTGTACAGACTAAGTGATAAGTTTCTATATGATAAGTTTCATGCACAGTGCGCGAGTTAGTTGCCAAATATTTAAAAATTAATTCGAAGTTATTTTTAAATTAATAATTATACTAGTAGTAGTAAGTAAAATAGTATATAAAAATATATACTATTTTACTATAAATAAGTAATAGTATGTAATAAATAATTTATTCTGTATATTTAGATACTAAGTACCTATACTTAGTTCACTTATTAAAAATGCAATCAATGAAACTTTAAATCAGTGTAAATTAATTAATTGCTTGAAAATATGTGCATACTAGCTGTGCCAACAACGGCTTCGCCCGCGTGGAATTTACTAATTTACGAAACTTGTTTCGAATTTTCGTAATTTTGGATATATAAGTAGTTGTTGTGAGTTAACCATGAGAGATAGAGACATGCTATCCTGGATTTTTTTGTAGATCTACAATTCTCTAGTACATTACTTTAGCGTATCTCTGCTGGTTGACGCAGCGCACGCGACTAAAGCTCCGCAAGCAAGTTTTTTAACAACTGCTCGATCTCTTCAACACCACAGAAAGGGTAATCTAACATTTAAAACAAGCTCTATTCAATGCAATTCATACGAGCTTTCTATTAGCTTACTGACTTTAAAAAAATGGGTACTTAGTAGATCTTAGTTTAATACAGTAGTATTAGCTTAGTACAGTATGATTTCCTGCACCATAGAGCTTCAATAAATATCTTATTTAAAACCATCGCTTCGGGAAAGGGCGCTATCTATGCGAAAGTCTGTCTGTCTCTTACACACAGAAAGACATTACCATCTATGTAAATAAAAAAGATTAAACGAAATGTTTGTACGCGCATAACTTCCCAGTGACTGCAACAAACTGGATACCATTTTTTATTGTATTCGTTCTTCAGGAGAAGGTTTGTATGAGATAAATATTTTAAAATTACTAAATATAGTAAGTTTTTTGACGGCAAAAAGTATGGCGGTACGAAGTTTGCCGGGTTAACTAAATTATTATATTAGTAAAGATATACGTATATAATATACATATCACGTTAACATAATTATTGTAGCAAACGATGTTCATAGTAGCAATATAAGAGAACAAATACTAAAAAGATAGCTTAGGATTCCGCTTATTCCAGAGACAAAATCTGGTATTCAAATCCCTTGAAGAAATCTACGTACATAGATCGACGTCTACTGATGCAAATAAAGACTCATATTATGCAAGTAGGCTTATTAATATACAATCTTACCACGGGTCACAGGCCTCTTTATCACCACGTTGCTCTAATAAAGAGGTTTCACATATCGCAGGAGGTCGCTATACGCGGAGATATATAAGAAGACAGTGCAAATAATGTTTTCTCTAACAAAAAAGCGTATGATACAAATTTATAGAATTAGTAGCGGCCTGTTACAATCCCACTGCTGGGAATAGGCCTCCTCTCTCCGTTTCTCGAGAGAAGGGTTGGAGCTAAGACCTACCACACTGCTCCAATGCGGATTGGTTGGTTACACATATCTCCAGAATTCTCTAGAGATATGCAGGTTTCCTCACGATGTTTTCCTTCACCGAAAAGCGTGTGATAAATTGCAATTATCAATTAGACACATGAGTTTTAATAGAACAACTCATTGGTGCCTGCCCGGGTTTGAACTCATGTTCCCGGTCGCACGGTCTCACCGCTGGACTATCACATTTATAGAATTATTTTTCTACAATCAACGTTTGTTTAAATACAGATTATACCAAAAGAACTCTATCATTACTTTTTTACTATGGAATTCCGTAAAATAACGCCTACTTCTATTCTATTCTATAATCATTCGGACGATAAATCGTAAATGTCAACTATGCAAATAAGTTTTGATAGAAAACCCAAATGTTTGACCTTAGTAAGGGTCAATCGGTCTCACCATTGGATACGTCATATACTAGATAATATAAAAAAATGCTTATAAAATTAATAAGTAAGATAGTTTTTCCCATTACCAGCACGCAGCGGGTCGCCGCGCCATGTTACGTGAGAAAATGACGCGTATAATATTCGCGAGCCGCGCCGTCCCGCGGGACCCGCGACGCATCCCGCCACTTTATTTATTATTCATCTTAATTGCAACGCAGTTACTCCCTTTTTTATTTTTCTCTTTGATGTAGGTATTACAAAAATAAATGTGCAGTTCTAGTAATAGACAATTTGAATAATATAAAATTTTTGTACACTACAAAAATTGTATCTTCAATGTCTTGATGATATATAAATATATTAATAAATATATGGGGCACTTACACACACGGGCTGTCTATCCCCTATGTAACTTAATACTTGTGTTCCGGGTGACAAACAACTGGTAAATAAGTACATGTATAATTTTAAATACATACTAAAATACAAATATACACCCAGGCTCGAAGAACCAACAATTTGTTTATAGAAAATGATGGCCCTCGGCGGGAATCGAACCCGCGACCCGCGGAGCTGAAGGCAGGGGAACTACCCACTGCGCCAACGGGCCAGTCAAACAAATATAGCAAATATACAACATTGCATTGCATAGGCATCTAAAAATTGTTGCCTAGTGAAAATCATTAATGCCTATATGATACTTGTGACGGAATGTAAAACAGTTGCTCGAGTCGTTTTCTGTTCTTTTTAGAACTAAATTTTTGCTATTTCGGAAAATTAAAAAATCGCGATAATAAGTAAATATTAATGGAACTACTTCAGAATATTATAATATAATATTGTAATCGAAAAATAAAAAAAATAATATTAAAATTTTAAGTGGTTTCAAGTATTATTATAATTCCGTAAATGAAAGCTAAAGGACCTCAAGTCACATTTTATAAATTATTCAATAGAGCTTTATTCAGTAGCGTTTACTTTTTCACGCTTGATGTCATACATATTACTTCCTCGTAAATAAGAGGTTGTAGCACTTACCATTAGAGAAATGTGTTTACCATTTGAACAATACGGGTATACTGACTAGGAATCATTGAAAATACAAAAATGACAAAAAATGGACTTAGGGGCCTTTAGCTTTCAATTACAGAATTTACCTAAAAGCATGAAAAACAAACAAATTTTTCAGTCGTCGTTGTTACTTATTTTACACTAGCTATGACAACAACGGCTTCGCCCGCGTGGAATACAATGATTTACGAAACTTTTACCAAATTTTTGAAATTTTAAATCTAAAAGTAGTTATTGTGAGTTGAGACCATGAGAGATAGAGACATGCTATCGCGGACTTTTTGTATTATTTTTATAGATCTACAATTCTTTGCTACATCACTTAAGCGTAACTCTTCTGGTTTAAGCAGCGCAATGCTATAAAGCTCCTAGCAAGCTTTTTTTTTAACAACTGTGTGATCTCTTAAACACAATTTACATATTACCGATATGTACTTTTTACCTAAACTATTCAGAAGCATTGCACTATCTTTTAATAAAAACTGTACAAAAATCCGTTCAGTAGCTTTTAAGAAAATCGATTACATACAGACAGACAGCTTTTTGGAACTTTGTTTTATAATAAGTATAGATAGATTACTTAATTTAAATTAATCTTAAATCAGTTCAAGTATAGATAATACAATTTTCATATATTCACATATCAACTCGATTGCGTGAATAAGCACACAAGAAAAAAACGAAGGCCATCGATATCTTACCCCGCACATCTAGGGGATGAAAAACAAGTCCCCAGTAAAATATGTGATCACTTAGCAACCTGCAATCAAACGACAACTGCTGCGTTGTTTTTCACTTTCGCTAATTTTTTCCATCTGCGTATTTATCTTGATTTGTATATCTAGTTTAATGATAATTTAAAAAAATATATTTAATATTAATAGAACTATTATTAAACGCTTTGTATAAGTTTCACTTGTAATCGTATGTATAAAAAGGACTTCTATGAACTGAAATTGAAATTGAACTTTTTAATTTTGACTGAATTTGAGCGGGCAGGTGTTAATTCAAACTTTGTACACTTATTAAGAAACAGTGACATTACAATATAATAAATAAATATGTATCTTCTAAAAAAGAAAAAAATCGTAATAATCAATTGCACTGAAATGTGGAAATTAAATAGTTCTTCGAAGTTCGTGCGCATAACCTTCAGCATTTATGTACCCTTAATAATGGAATGTAGTTTTCCCTACCTCCGAAAGAAAAACAGGATTTTTCTATCCTATATCTTACCTTGGAGATTAAGCTTTAATTGTGCCAGATTTCATCAATATTGGTTCAGCGAATTAGCCGTAAAAGCATAACAACCAAACCAAAAGCATAACAGCCAGAAAGAGTTTCACATTTATAATATGTGTTTGGATGTTTTATTAGTTACATATTAGAATTGAGGCAGAAACATGATTTTGTTGCACTATAGTTTCAATATATGTTTTTAAATATAATTTTCAGGGTAAATATAATTATAGATTTGACAGGCAACAAAAACCGTTAAAATGATATTGATTATTAATACCAAAAGTTATGATAAAATTATTTTGGTATAATCCGCGTTTGCTAAGAAAATCTAAGTAATGCTAAGCTTAGGAAGTAAAACCCTCAATCTAATACATGCAGAATTAGTTGCCACATGTATCACAAGACACATGTCTTGTGATACATGTGGTCATCTTACTCTACACGAGCACTACACACATTCACTACGACATACATAGATTTTCTTAAAAACGCGGATTATAGCAAAATAATACCATGTGGTATCTTACAGTGTCTGTGTACAGGTGTCTTAAGAGGCGAATAAGGTAAATTGACCCACCGTGTGGTATCTAGTTGAATAGAATAGACCACCTTCGTTCTTACCGAGGGGTCGTAAAATACGTAAGTTAACGTCAGGCAGGCGACCGGTCGAAAAATACGCCGCCAAATCATGTGGCAACATGTTTGTAACGACCCCAAATAGAAAGAATGATGATGATGAAGTTTTGTATTATAGAATTCCACAAAATAACGCCTACTTCTATAAATTATTCGATATTTTTAAGGTTAGGTTTATAAGCACTTTGATAAAGAAACTTGGAAGATAGTGACGTGTAGCGCAGTTATCGTTAATTAAAAACAGCATAGTTCGGGTTCGCAGCCGGCATGTGGCCTCGGCTTCAACGTCGGGGTGCAAATTGAATTAGGAGACGCACGCGCTCTCCCATAACCGCCGCATTATCAGATTAGTTGCAATACTTCAAGCATGCGATTACAACTTCTTTGTTTTGTTTCTGATTTATATTTCAAGTGCAGTCCTCTATTAAAACTATTATGATTTTTTTAAAGATACACTACTATAAAGATATTCCGCCGTGTGGTATCCGGCAGAATAGAATAGACCACCCTCCTTTCTTACCGAGGTGTCGTAGGAGGCGTTTAAGGTATTTGCCGTGTGGTATCCGGCTACATAGAATAGACCACCCTCTTTCTTACCGAAGTGTCGTAAAAGGTGACTAAGGTAAGTTGACGTCAGGCAGGCGGCCGGTCGTTAAATACGTAGTCAAATCATGCGACAACATGTTTGTAACATATTGTACCGACCCCACTTAGAGTGAAAGAAGGGTACGAGACATTTCTATAAAGATATTATAAACTTTTTCTGATGACTTTGATTAAAATTGTTGAAAATATTAATGATTTGACGGTTAGTATAACAATTGAATGTTTTAGAATATTAAGCTATCATTTAATTTAGATTTTTATGTAGTTGTGTAATAAATGCAGATCAAATGTTTTTGATATTTAGTTTAATTGATCACAAAATATCAGAAATCACGTGATTAAGTGTTAAGAGTAACTAAAGTAAGACATTCTCAAGCCTTTATGACCAGCGGTGTAAATAATTTGCTTGAACAATATATTTACTATAAACATATTATAAATTACAAAATTGAAGATTATTTGGATGATAAGAAAGCCTGGAATTGAAAATCTTTTCAGCTTCATACGAGACAGCAGTTTAACAATGTATAATTGAAAATATTTAAAAGATTGACCGCCGAGTTTCTTGCTGGTTCTTCTCGGTAAGAGCAACATTCCGAACCAGTTGTAGCTTCATTAATCATATTGATGCTTGACGATTCAAAAGTGCCTGAAATGGTTTATTTGAATAAAGATTATTTTGATTTGATTTGATATGTATAGATATGATATAATTATACGTTATAATCTGTGGAATATTATAGTGTCACAATTTTCATCGACCGAGAGAGTTCCGACAAGCACCTGTGGCGGTGATCGATGAGTTTTAGCGTCACGAGTTCCAAAACTGAGCGACTGTCTATGCGCTGTTTTATGACCCAAAATAATTTTCAATTGGTTTAATGCTATAAACTGAGACTGTTGCTTGCTTAATAAATTATATTTAACTTATGTTTTATAAAGATAAAAAACTAAATGGATATATACATACACAGACAAAGTAGGAGCCGACATAAGCTTGCGACTCCTGCTTTGCACCTAGCAAAAGTACGTAAATCGTTTGTGGGTTTGGGTATAAGATTCTATAATAAAATTCCGAAATCAATTTTGGCCATGCCATTACAGCAGTTTAAAAACACGTTAAAAGAGGCTGATACAGAAGGCCTACTATACTGTTGAAGATTACTTAGATGATAAGGATGTGTGGATATAGGTGCACTTCTACCCTGTACAAGACAGTAATAAATAAATGTAACTAGTTTTAAGATTTATATTTTAAAAAGAGCAACCGCCGAGTTTCTTGCTGGTTTTTCTCGGTAGGAACAGCTTTCCGAACCAGCAGTAAAGTTGACGATTCAAAAGCACTTGTTTACAAGTTTACTTGAATAAATAATATTTTGAATTTGAATTTGAATACATTGATTAAACAGGAATAACATGTTTTGTTGGGATAACAAAAAAGGAATACTAGGAACATAAAACACATATATACACAATTAAATAATAGTAAACAACAAAAATAAAAGCCCTTGCCCCTAAAACAGCGATCTCTTCAATAATTACCCAACTCTTTAGATATTGTAAAATATTGCGTCTCTACCTGTCTGTTCGCAATAAATATAAATACTACTCAACGATTTTTCATGCTATTGAATCGTCAACTCTACTGCTGGTTCGGAAAGCTGTTCCTACCGAGGAGAGCCAGCAAGAAAATAGGCGGTTGCTCTTTTCTATATGAAAAATTAAAATGCGCCACGTGTATCATTGCTGGGTACCCCACTCAATTACGTAATTAAGTAAATAAAAAAGAACATAAAGTAACTTTATCAATCTATTGAAATTTAAACCTTAGAGCTTGTTTTTCAATCGGGTATAATGTTTACGGGAAAAAAGACCAACTAAAACCATCCGAAGAACAAAGTCACTTCTCTCATATATAAACATAGGAAATGAGTCTTTATTCTTCGGATATGGCGATATTTTTATTCAATTCAAATTCAAATTATTCTTTATTCAAGTAAACTTGTAAACAAGTGCTTTTTAATCGTCAAAATCTACTGCTGGTTCGGAAAACAGTTCCTACCGAGAAGAGCCAGCAAGAAACTCGGCGGTTGCTCTTTTTAAAATATAAATCTTTAAACTAGTTACATTTAGTTATTAGTGTCTTGTACAGGGTAGAAGTGCACCTATATCCACACATCCTTATCATCTAAGTAATCTTCAACAGTACCAGCAAGAAACTCGGCGATTGCTCTTTTCAAACAATAATTCTCATCACTAGTTACATATAGTTATTAATGTCTTGTACAGGGTTGAGCTATATCCACGCATTCTCATCGTCTAGGTAATCTTGAATAGTATAATAGGCTTTCTGAATTAGCCTTTTTTAGTAGTATTTTTGAACTGCTGTATTGGTAAAGTTAAAGTAGATTGTGGAATTTTATTATAGAATCTTATACCCAAACCCACAAACGAATTACGAACTTTTGCTAAGGTTTCTATGGCATAGATAAAACAAATAAATATAACAATAATGTTACGATATGTAACACGATATAGTACATCCTACTTAAGTATAACATTAGCGCAAGTTTAGGATTTTCAGATTACACGAGAAGTTTTTCAACACGAATGGAAAGGATTCCGACGAGCACCTGCGCCAGTGATTGATGAGCAGTCGTCGATCCCGCCTCTGCCAGCCTCTACCTTAATATATTTACGTAAACATTCAATATATACGTATATACTGTTTTTTAAATAACATTATTATTTATTTTAACTACAGATATAACATCCATTTTGTTAGTAAAATAAAACTTAAAAATAAAAACTACATTAGTATTAAATGTCATATTAAAAATCATATTAAATAATTTATAGAATTAAGCGTTACTTTGCGGAGATCCATAATACAAAAATAATAATAAAATTATTTTGCTATAATTCGCGATACAGTATATAAAAAATATATATAGTGCTAAATGTATAGTGGACTATTCTTTTTTTCATACCCTTTGCGATTTTGTCGTGGAGTCTATCTCCTGATGATGCTTCGGTTGTAGGGCGAAACGATTGTTGAGTTTGTGATAGTGAACGTGTGTAGTGCCTGTGTATTGTGGTGGCAGTGGTGGAGGTTTGTGCATGTGTTTTTACGAATCCTGCATGTAACGGGTATGAAAAAACGGATAGTACATTTAGCACTATATATATTTTCTATTTACTGTATCGCGGATTATAGCAAAATAATTTTATTATTACTTTTAAATCATATTGAAATTAAATTAATGCTTAGCGTTCATTTCTGAAACCCTAAAAATAAATATGGGAATACAAAGCTGTATAATTAGTAATAAGTTAGTAATATTTTCAGAATACCGTTCATATTCCGTTCAGATTATTTAGATCAAGAATATAAACCTTTCTTTCTACATCACGATCATCTACAAGACTTTGAAACTAATTCGGTTCGCATTGTTACCGGTTATTTATGATTTTTCAAACGATCTTAATGTTCATATTAAAAACCTATAATTAATAAATAAACTCGACGGATATGTGCTACATTGTGATAAATCGATTGAATGCTGTAGAGCCAAACATTGTAACTCGAGTTGTGTATTGAATTTACAGTGAATACGTTACAACTATTAAACGATGTAAGAAAATACGATTTCATACAAAACTGATTTTATTGTTATAATTTTAAAACATAGTCAACATTCAAATTGTGTTTTAAACAATATATACAGAATATAATTAACGGTATATAGGTACTTAAAAAAGCCGTATAATATTCGGTAGCAAATAGACATTTCTATTTATATCGTACAGTTCTGATAGCTCTTTAGTTCACTGAAGGGGAAGAATCCTGTAGACGGAGGTCGAACAGTGCTGTCGCTTGTCAAAGTAGCCGCCGCCGGGATGTTTGAACAACTAATGAACGGCTCTCCGGAGACGGTGTGTTTGCCTCGACGCCGACGCCCCGAGCTCTCCACGCTTGGCTTTTTCGAACGGCTGGTTTTGCGGAGTCCCCGAAAACCCCCTCCTCCCTAGATCAAACTCCGTATTTACACTCCTGGTATCGTTTCGGACTTTCACATGTAAGAAAAAAATATAAACATTCTATCATTCTATATTCTATTTTTGTATCAATTAATGTACTTATTAGTCATTTGGCAGTCTGCTCCGACTTCCGGTACCTTGGCTCGCTTCTACAGGAAAACGGTGAAATTGATCGCGATGTGAGGAATAGAATGAATGCAGGATGGATGAAGTGGCGACAGGTCTCAGGGACAGTATGTGACCCCCGAATGCCCCTTAAACTTAAAGGGAAAATTTATAAATCGGTCATAAGACCTGTCGTAATGTATGGATCAGAATGTTGGGCAATGAAAAAGATGGATGAAAGAAGAGTGCATGCAAATGAGATGAGAATGTTAAGATGGATGTGTGGTGTGACAAGATTGGATAAAATAAGAAATGAGTATATAAGGGGAAGTATGAAAGTTACGCCCATTGTAGAAAAGATGAGAGGTGCAAGATTGGGATGGTATGGACATGTAATGAGGAGGGATGAAAATCATGTGACTAAACGAGTGTTGGATATGAATGTGGATGGATATGTGACTAGAGGGAGGCCTAAAAAGAGATGGTTGGAATGTGTGAAGTATGACATGCGTATAAAAGGAGTAGCGCCAGAGTTGACGAATGTAGAAGAGAATGGAAGAGGAAAACATGTTTTACCGACCCCACTTAGAGTGGGATAAGGGTAGGAGAAAGAAGATTAGTCATTTGGCGCGTGTCTTTAATCTGGCCAATCTCTTTATTGCTTTAAAAAATCTGTACTTTTAGATTACATCATCATAAGAACGAATCAAGCAAAACAAAAGATTGAATAACTAACTATTAACAGTTACGGACAAAAAATACGGAAAATATCAAATTAACCCATGTTTAATATACTCAGCACGCAGCAAAAAAATCCTTCTGTATAAAAAATACTTTACTTATTGATAATGCCATCTACTGACAGACTTAGTAACTGAGTACTTATTATACTTGTAATAGTTCTTGTTTTTACGTCGTCTAAGCGACATCTATGAAAGTTTATTAAAATTATTACATCTATTTAAGAAATATAGATGGCGTTGGTAATTATATAATTATAAATACCAAACATTCTATGTGATTGTTTTTTATCATGTGTATTGGCTGAGTAAATCTAAAACATGTATCTTATAAAAGCAAGTTTTGACAAACTATGTATAAAGTTTTTTTTAAATATTTTAATTAATTCATGCTAGAATATTATAATTGAATGTGTAATGAATAGAACTAGCGTGTAGATAGTGTTATTATAGTGTGATAGCTCGTATATGTTCGTAGTAAATAAATATAATTGAGAGCTTTGAAAAAAAATATTATTGATAGTTACGATGTAACCATGTAAATTCCAATACTGTATATGTAATTATAAAAATCAAAAAGCACATTCTTTAGCTGCTTTTTTGCATTTATTCGCAATCGGTATTTATTGCTCGGTATTTCCTAATCCTGCAGTTTTTTATTGGGAAGGCGGTCTAATAGGATGCTCGTTTTATTTTTAAATTTCAGGTGCTAGGGCTTTAAACCCGCAAACCCTTATAAAGTCCTAACCAAAGAAATGTTAGTTTTAACAAAAAAAATAACATCATATTTATTTCACTTTAGTACGAAACCATGTACTAAATTGTATCATCTAAGTAAATTGATATTGCGCGGTAGCACTCATAATACACATAACACGGTATAAATAAAATAAAAACAATGGTTTTTAGGTTTATTTTCTCTATAAATTATAAAACGAAAACTGTACATGTGGACCTCATATACTTATAACTAATAATGTAGTTTAGCTGATAAGAACTATAATTGTGCGTGACATGTAAATTGATTGAAAAAATATATACAACCTATTACTTTACATATCATTTAAGTATTTTATTACATTATACTTGTTTCAATGTTTGCTTCTGAATAAACCTCACGTTTTTAACCCAATTTATGTTGTGGGAACATCCCCATACAGAAAATGTTGATTGTTTGATGTAGTGCTATCGGAGGCATAGACGGGGCATTTCTCTGGGGCCCCCAAGCTCCGGGGGCCCTTCTGAGCTTGAGTCCCATTCCATCGGTTGGAGTACGTCGAATCCGTAACAAGAAAAATGCAAAACAAATAATTTTTTAATAGTTTATATTAGGCCCTAGTTTCTTTTTGATCCAGGGTCTTTAATTCTCTAGCTACGCCACTGCTTTGACGTGATAGTAAATATATAGCATAAAACGTATGTGTATTGTATCTTGAGTATCTAGAGTATCTTATGGCCGTATAAATAGATCACTGGAGTGTCCCATTCTGGCTCGTTGTAACCCTAAAACTTCTTAATGCAAGAATAACAGGTTTCCTACTGTCTTATAGAATACATGAACGTTACGTTTTAAAATTTAAGCCCCTGCATAGAAATTATTTTATTCGGTGTCATCCATATATTTAAAGATTCGCGACTTTGATAGTTGGGTCGTAGTAGCGAATAAAATAATCGGATCATGCTGGTTTCGTACAAATTTAATCGCCCTCTTTAAACTATAAAATGTATTTAATATATTGTAATAGGTAAAAAATACCTTAATAGCCAATTTAGAGAATATTATGTAACGTAAGGTTCAAATACATACAATAAAAATTGAAAGTATAGGTATTTACTATTTAACTAATTCATGTTTTATACGAATATATATTACTAAATCGCAAATGTAAAAAAAAATGGGTGTGAGGTTTTGACAGCTTAATAAAAACCTTTCATGGGCTTTAATTATTGTAAGAGAAACTTATAAGTTATAAGCAGGACCATTATTTTTCTTAATTAGTTTAACCACCATCGCGTAACGTCCGACACGGCTCGGTTCTTCAACTTAAAATTAATCTCCCTTAGAACCAAACTTACAATATAATATTATAGAATAATATATAGTATAAATTACAGTAAAGTCACTTGTCCACACTCTTCGTTCTATGAGTATTAAATATAATTTATGATGTGTTTAAAGCTCGCAGACACGATTTTGTGAATATCATCATAGTAACGAACACAAAATTAAGCAAGGATTCATATCTCGTAGTCATAACACAACACCCTCACGATTCTAAGAGTGATTACACAAGTGACTTCTAAATTACACTAACTACGATACTAAATATTAAGTAAATCTAAATATAAAGTTTGGTCGAAAACAGGAATGTGTAAAACATGTGACTAGAATTTACTAAACTTAACATTGACCTAAATAAACAAAATTACATACTCTCAACATTATTTGATATTAGCGAAAATATTAGACTACCCTGCTTATTCATAATAAAAACGAAAACGCTTTATCAATAGAATGGGCCGAGAAGCATTGTTACAAAGTTCAGGTGGTATGTCTACGAATATCATCACTCTCTCCAATCTAAACTTAATTCTCGTTAGCTTTGAGAAATACACAGAATTCGAGAAATATTTATCATCAATAAATATTACGCGAAAGTTGATTCAAGTAAATGTAATGACACATTACTATAAATATTAACATCACTTGAACAACTGTAAGATGCTCATTCGGTATTTTTAAGAGGTAATTTACATAATTTGTGGATTTTTAATTTATACATATAATATTGTACGTAGGTTATTTCGTATTGTAACGAATAAGAAGGATATTCTATACAACGCATTTCATTAGGAATCCACTACCGAACTCCTATGTTATTATCTAACAATACACGCAAATAATCAACGATGTCTACAGATTAAGTTCATTAAATATAAACATTCTAAATGCATCCTAAGTTTACATAGAGATGATTATTTATGAGCTGTTATAAATCATTTATTGAATGTTACAAACGAAACATTAACTAGTAATCTTAAAAAATAATTTTTGGAATCAACGGAGATCAACATAGAGCAAAACACAATCCTTGCGCACTGTCGAACTAATCTTATCTGTTTACGCGTATAATAAATAGCAATGTAAATCTATCACTAAAATACTATATTACATTTATAAGAATTTGAGATCAGGGGGATATTTTCTAATCTATTTGCCGAGTTAGAACTGTGGAAATGTATAAAACTCGTTTCTATACACTGAGCCTTTTTGTACAACCAGGTGTTGGTAAAAATATCCTAACGAAGTACATTCATAACTATTCAAAACATCAATACCGATGAGATCAATTAACTCCATTACGGAATCTATAACATGTTTTTTAAATAGATTATTAGATAGCTTACTAGTGTTTCACAGCAAGAGCGAATATGTGTCGCCAATGTAAAAAAAATACATCAGTATGTTCTCAGTCCTTAATACATTTTAATATAGGTACTCTTTAATACAAATTGAAATATTGCAAACTGAGTTACTATTGAATTTGTTTTCAATGGTAAATGACAGCGGTGAACGGTGAATTCGCTCTAACGTGAACAAAAGGCACGTAATTTAGACATTTTCTATTTCATGTATAAAAAACGATTAAAAACGTACTTCTTGGACGTCTGTTGGAGTGTCCGGAAGTTGTGTTTGCTCGGGCGCGCTTTGCTTCACAGGCTGGACGTGTCTGGCTCTTGGTTCCTGAGGTTGTGTTTCTCTTGCGAGCACGCGTTCGACGTGCCGGGCGACCAGTTCTGCGGCTGCTGCAGGCGTTCGAGTGAGGGTGCATAAATCGTTTATGGTCATGCGAACGCGCAACCCTCTGGCTGCCGCTGTTATACACGCCACTGCGATCAACGACGGAGGCACCAACAGGAATTCAGTTTCTGTTGACAATATTGCGATTATACTACATTACCGTGTTCTCTATATGATTTAAACGCGTACCGAACACAATCTTGTTGTTTTATTTAAAGGGATGGGAAGTATATGATTGCCAATTGCTAATTTTAGCTTTGTCATTATAGCAGTTTAAAAAAACTTAAATGGAGGTTGATACAGAAAGCCTACTGATACTATATGACTAGATACTGTTAAGGATTACTTAGATGATAAAAGTGCGTGCATATAGCTGCTGTTCGACATGTACAAAAAAGTAATAACTATATGTAACTAATTACAAGTAGGTATTATTTTGAAAAGAGCAACCGCTGAGTTTATTGCTTGCTCTTCTCGATAGGAACAGGTTTCCGAAACAGCAGTAGAGTTGATGATTCAAAAGCACTTGTTTACAAGTTTACTTGAATAAAGAATATTTTGTGATTTGAATTTGAATTGTGATTTCAATAATAATGAGTAACTATCTAATGATACTATCTATCCATTATCAGTCACGTGGGTTTAATTATAAGTTTAACTACTACTACTAATTTAATACTTCTATGATTTCCCTAAAAATATTACCCAATCGATATCTAAGTTGTACTCGATATGATTTATAGAACTAGGCTTTACTTTGCAGATTTCCGTAGTACAAAATTAATGATAGAATTATTTTGTTATATCCGCGTTTTTAAAGAAAATCTATATAACATGCTAGAACTAGGCGGAGATAGGCTCCACGACAAAATCGATCGTCAAAATCCACGAGTCTATCTCATAATGACGCTTCGGTTCAGGGGCAGAACAATCGTTGCGATTGTCGTAATGAATATGTATAGTTCTTGTGTAGCTTGTTGTTGGTAGTGTTGTCTTGTGATATGTGCGGATTCTGGAAAAATAATTGTGTCATAACTTTTTAACTTGATAAATGTGAGAAATATAATGATATTAATAAAATACACCAAAGGCAACAATATAAATAAATAAAAATGCATCTGAAACTTGGATAAGCATGTATCGTAAGTATGCGGATACAAATGGCCGCAGACGGTCGTAGAACGCATCTGTTGCCAGATAATTACCTACAGCGGACAGGTGGCGCGGCACCTTGCATCTCCGCGTCCTTGCCCACTCAAATCCACATCTTGTTTTAACCCAATAAAACAACGAATAAAAGTTGTGATAGCAAAGCGGTGAAACCGTGCGACTATTTCGAGGGGGTCACGAGCTCGTACCCCGGGCATGCAACAATGAGTTTTACTGTTTAAACTTATGTACCTAATTTATATTTGCAATTTATCATACGCTTTTCATTGAAGGAAAACATCGTGAGTAATTCTGCATATTTCTAGTAGATTAAATTCAATTCTATTATGTAATACCAGTGTGTGTTGGAGCAGTATGAAGGGTCTTAGCTTCAACTATTCTCTCAAATAAAGTAAAAAGGAGACCTATATGCCTAGCAGTGGGATATACGAAGCCGTTACATTTAAATGTATAAATTTACGACACGAATAAAACGACAATATCTATGGCAAAAGTAGAAATGCTAAATTCAGCCATCTTAAGGGGCCCGTGAAGAAAAAAAACACCGCGTTACATTTTGCACAATACGTAACGCTATTGTTCGAGAATAAGGAAGGAAAAATTGAACAGCTGCCAGATTTGTGCCTACCTTCCCGGTCTGCATCTTTGTGCAATGGTATGGTACAATAGACGTCGAATAATGGTAATTTACATCTTAAGTTCACTAGCCAAGGGCGCAGCTGCAATTTCGCCGCGGCCAAGGTGAGATTCCATTGTTAGGTTTTATTGACAACTTTGATCGAAACGCCCAATCAATAACACTTACTTAACTAAGGATAAAAGATAAATAACTATAAACGATTCCTACTTTTACTGCTTTAGATATGATATCATATATATACAATTTAATTCCGCGTGATTCCCTGCGAGAGAAGTTTAAAGAACTAGGTCTTCCTACATTTGCTTCACAGTATATTTTAGCTATTTATTTTTGTACATAATAATAACCCAGATTACTCTATGGTGCTTCGATTTGGTGGCACAGAGCCGAAATCGGAGTCAACAGTAAGGACTTAACAAAAGTACAGAGGATAGCAACACTACTGATGTCAAGTGCAGTGCGCACTATCCCATCCGCTACACTGAAGGTTTTATAAGGTTTATACCCTCTGGATCTAACAGTCAAAAGGTAAGCTTTAGAACAATGGTACAAGATGAAAGTATCCCAACAACGGAAAGGAAACTTCATGGACAAAGGTCACACAGACATAGGAAAACTTTACGGGCATAATCTGTCGATGATCGTCAGCAGAAGTGACTTGATCAAGAAGCAGAAAATCTTCAGTTAAAAGTATAGAATACACATAAGAGCAAAAGAAGATATGAAAATAAAGAAGTGATACGTCTCAGACTATTTGCTATACAGATGGGTCTAGACGGGAATCCACGAAGCTGGCAGGAGCTGGGATTTACAGCACTTCTCCAAACTTACACCAGGTACTAAACCTGGGTAAGTTCTCGAGCGTCTTCCAGGCTGAAACCCTTGCTATTATGGAGTGTGCCAGGAAACTGAAAGAAATATACAGAATCGGGACATAATATTGTCATGTACAGTGACAGTCAGGCAGCATTAAAAGCACTTAACCGTATAGAAACAACTTCAGCCATAGTGAAAGAATGCGAGGAAGCACTAAATAAACTATCTGAAGTTGCGGAAGTAACGGTTGCATGGGTCCCAGGACACCATGGCCACTTAGGCAACGAAAAAGTTGATGAATTAGCAAAAAAAGGGGGCTAGCCAGAATTTTGTAGAACCATATCTCCCAATTGCCAACACAATCATAAAGCGTGTTATAGAAAAGATAATAGAAACAGAAGCGAACAAAAGGTGGAGGAATACAACGTTTAGACAATCGAAGTTATTCCTCAAATCCTATGACACAAAGAAAATCAGGCAGCTAATGTCTCAAAACGAAGGAAATGTGGCAATTATAACAGGCATTACAACCGGGCACTGCGTGTTAAACAAACATTTGTCAATAATAAGAATAAAGGAAGATTCAGCGTGCCCAGAGTGTGGAGAGGAAGAAACGAGTCTTTACCTTATTGCTGAGTGCCCTATGTACTCGCGGGTAAGACACTAGGTAAGGAAGAAATTATAGTTGATGACCTAATAAATATACCCTTCAAGGATATTATCAGGTTTGTAAAAGCGACTGGTGGGTAATAATAAGCAGGTGACACTGCCGGGACAGCAGTGAAACCCATGTCCCAACATGAGGAAATGGGTGGAATAGTCCGATGCTAGAGCTGACCACCCGTGCTGCACCGACAGACGTCCCCACAACTAGATAGATAGAACCATAATTTTTTTAAATATTGGCGATGTATATAAATTAAGGATGAAAAAAAATAAGAAAGATATTTTATAGAATTCGGCGTCACTTTGCAGAGATCCATAATACAAAAGTAAAAATTATATTATTTTACTATAATACTTTTATATCTAATAGCAAAATATGATCAATACTTTTGTATAAATATATGTTGCTAAAAACACATAATCGATATTCTACACTTCACAATATTCAGCGCAAAAACATAACGTCAGGTTTAATAAGCGCAACGACGTTCTCCGCAAAGGTATAATACTTAATATTTCTAACGGTGAAGAAGAGGTGATGAACCGAAACGACTTGCATCGTTTAGTCATATTGGGTGTTGGCTCGCCGGAGTCAAGACGGCAGATGTGACGCCACCTGGCGCGACCCTTCCGCTTACTACCTCCTTAGGTACCGTTGGGTCACTGGCCGCCTTCAATCAATTACGAGCATATTATCGCCTACACACTTTCTTAAGCTCGATACACATAACACGCAATATTCTCATACGTTATCATCATTACATCAGTCTTCCAGATTTGCTCCTCAAGATGGTTCCTCTTCATAATTGCTGATTACAAGTCATTAGGCTCAAACAAGATCTTGTAGAGGCTCAGCATCATCGTCTACGATCTCCTACAGCTGGAGAATTATCTAGTTTTTGGATACACATAAAAGGGAATCGCTGGATGATACGTTTGATAGTATGTATAATACAAATGATCGTCTAGATACTTGCACGATTGACTATTTATTATTATTTTGAGTGAAATGTAGGCTTCCCGTTTTTATGCAGGCATAGTATCACTTTTAATCTAGTAATTTTATTAATAAGAGGCAAACTAGAAAAAAAAAATAATAATACCAAAGCTACGTCTTCAGAAAGTTCGTAGATCGTTTGAGGGCTTCGGTATACATTTTTATAATAAAATTCCTCAATCTGTTTTGGACTTGCCTTTACAAAAGTTCAAAAAGCAAGAGACTTTTATTCATATAGCTTATTATACTGTTGAGGACTATGTTATGTTAAAAAGCTTGGAATTAAATTGCGACCAGCTACGCACTAGATTATATTGTAATTTTTATTGTTAACAAATACAATATTGTATTATTTGTTTGACAAGACTGACCGCCGAGTTTCCTGTTGGTTTTTCTCGGTTGGAGCACCTTTCCGAACCAGTCGCAACTTCATTGTAATTTGACTATTCAAAAGTCCTTGTAAAGGCCAATTTGAAAAAAGTTTTTTTTTAATTTTAATTTAGTCCGATACGATCATTCATGCAGAATAAAACAGGAGGCGACGCAATTGGTCAACAATAGGGCATAAATGACAACAAAAACAAACTATGCTGGCAAAAACAAGCCTTTGATAGTAGCAAATGATGCATCGAGATTATAAATAGAACGTTCAATATTAGAGCGTAATAAAATAAAAGGTACAAATTAAGAACGGACGTTTATTTATAAGTATAACGGTTCCAGTTTTTAATGCATACACTTTCTGGCCATTTAAAAAATATAATATAATATAATAATTATATCTATCGTATAAATCTAATGTCCGGGTTAATAGTTATAGTGTATCCACTCTAACTCAATCACCTTTACACGTTTATTTACGCTAGTCATTTGATAATAAAAAAAATAGCAACACGCAAGTGACTCGTTATTTTAATTAGAAAAAAGAACTCCTTACACGTTAAGGTCAAGCTTACGGGTAAGTCATTAAGTCGATATTAAAATAACGGTTAGAGGATATTAAAATCTATGTGAACACGGTCCTTTACATTGTTTTACGTGCTCCGTTTAATGATATAAAGAGTTAACGATATCCTTGCTAACTAAATAAAGAATCAATTTTAATTTGTATATATAAATCACATCATATAGTCCTTTATGACAAAGAAATTTAAAAGATTATATAGCAAATATATATATCATTTAAAAATCCTTTTCCTTCGCGGGAATTTATTTTGCAGGGAAAATACATAATACAAAAATTTAACGCTTAAGATGACGAGAAAAAGTCGCGGTTACAACTCGTATATTAAAAATCGATTCTAATAGCAGGTAGGGAACAGGTAGCTCATTAATGCACCAATATACGTATGCGAGTTAATATCTGTCGTATCAGATACAATCTTACGACCACCGGACCGTAGCGATCCGTTGTGCGACAGGTTGGTCGTCAGTTGGGACCAACATCTGCTGGGGTTCAGGCCAAGGGGTTCCTAAGAATACACCCCCGTCTTACCCTACTACTAATTACCCCACCCGATGTAATGAGCGTCACCTCAACAGACTTCAGGAACCGTTAAGTTCCGTTTGACAAACCTGTCTCTCTTCACCCTCGATGGGAATCCTTACTTATACAAATAGATGCAAAAATGCAAGGGTTGCAAATAGTTAATGTCATTATCTAATTGTGAGGAACTAGCTGTAATATAATACTGAATACGCCTAATGTCTCATTTTATAATATTTATTTACGGTGAGGGTTCTTAAAACGGTCGCTCGTAGAATCAGTTGAGTATGTTTTATTGCAACGATATATAATAATGTGGAATGTGAAGTTAAAATTGACTAAATTTTAGTATTGTTACTTTTAAAATTTATAATTGCTGTAAACGTACACCTCATATGTATAAATACAAACTCGTTAACGACGAGATTTATTTTTTTACTATTATTAAGACCATCCACAATCGAAGTAGTTATTAAAGTTGCAATTTAGTCATAAGGCTAAGAAACAACCTAGTTAAAATTGATTAAACTTAAGATATTTGGGACAATATATAGATTCAGTGACTTATTTTTCCCTTTCCTACTATGTATATAGCGGCACTTCATTCTTGTATTCTTTTTATGTAGCACTATATGAAACTACTTCAATTTAAACAAAAAGTTTTTTGTTTGTTGGAATTTTCTCAAATTACGACGGAAACTTATTACATTCGCATATAGAACTGAGATTTAAGTAGCTAAGTATCGGGTTAGATATCTAAGGGTCGGGACGCCAGGTGCGTACCGAGACGCTTTTTGTCGGGGACCCTTTGTCACAGCGGTACAGACCTGGGTATTTGGACGACAACAATGGCCGCGGGACGTCTTCGCTTATTGTGGCTGACTCAGCTGGCGCGGTCGCTCCCCTCTGTCGCCAACTCGTCTCATAAGTCACCACGACCGTGACATGGTTACTTTAAATCGTCACAATAATAGCAAGCAATGTTCGGTTACCATCTTCAGATGTAGATGTAGATTCAGATACGAAAACTCGATAATCGTTCTCGTTACGTCACAGCAATAAAAAAGAGAAACATGGGAGTCTTGCCGAGCAATCTAGTAAAGAATCGTTAAAAGTGAGCCAGGAATAATGAGCTTTATTAAACGGAGTGTTGGTATCCCAAATAGTCAAATGTCATTAGTTCGTATTTACAACGGCATATATTAAATAAAATCTATCTATACTTATTATAAAATAAAGTTTGGGGACTTTATTGGACCTGTCTGTCTGTATGTAATCGATTTTCTCAAAATCTACTGAACGGATTTTAGTGCGGTTTTTACTAAAAGGTAGTGCAATTCCTCCGAAAGGTTTAGGATAATAGTACATAACGGTTTTATGTAAATTGAGTTGAATAGGTCGTTTTACAACAATTCTTAGTGGGGGTAGTAACAAACCGGTGTCGATTGTAGTTTAAAGGAGGGAATAGGTATAAAAAACGGTGTAGGGTACTAGAAAGCCAGTTTCCTGCCGAGTCTCGGGCGACTATAACATGCTAAACACTGAATTTCACGCGTATTTCTCGTATATATATAAAACTTGCTGAACCAGCAAACATTGTTGTGGCATATAAGATTTATATGTCAAAATAACGTTTTTCGAATTCGTAGTGTAAATTGTTAAAAAATAATTATCATTTATTTAGCACTTAGGGGTATAAAAATAGATAGTAACTGATTCTCAGACTGTGAAATTTTATACGCATATAAAATTTCATAAAAATCGGTAAAGCCATTTCGGAAGAGTATGGTAGCTCTAATTCTTATTGTGATACGAGAATCTTTGTGTATTATAAAAATTAATCACTGAATGGATTGCTAAGTGCAAATCTCGAGAGCAGCTGAACCGACTTCGCTAATTCTTTTTTTTAAATATTCATTGAAATAAGAGGACGGTTCTTACGGAGAGAAAAATTTTAAAAATTGCCTAGTTTAAGTGTTAGTGGAGAGTAGTATCATATAAATATTAAATCTGAATTTGTAATTTTCATTGTGATTATTAAAAAGATTTTTTTAACATAATGTAATTGTTGACTTAACAACTTTCTTTTTTTATTTTTTTATCTTACTAACAGACCCGGTGGCCCGAATAGCAGAATAAGTATTAAAAAAAAAATCGATTGTTAGGCGGTAGGAAGTTTGCCGGGTGAGCTAGTTTTATATATAAGATTAAATAATGTTAACTTAAGTTTTGTTTTAATCGAAACGGGTTTTGAATACAAAACAATTTTAATTAACTGATCTATTTTAGATGTTCTGTTAACTCAATAAAGGGTATACAACTGTTGATCATAAATAATTTTTATCACAATGTCATAGGGGCCCGACCGGGTTAAGTATTACAATGATCCTTAAATTATTTCGACAAACAAAGTAATTATATTAAACCTCGCATTATAAAGCTTAAATTTTAAGTTAACTTTTCGTATTACTGATATTTACCTACCATTGGTGTCTAACAATCTCTTATATACAACTAATGATTTGCTTTATTACCTTGTAACGAACTACAGGAATCCTTGTCACACTTTGTTAAACCTTGTTAAGTCTTATTATAATGAGTTCACTAAAATGAAGTAAATGGTAACATATTTCTAAACTATTGATCATCATCATTCTCGTGACCTAATCCTACTCTACGTGGGGTGGGCACATGTTATAGACATGTTGTCTCATGATTTGGCTAGGTATTTTAAGACCGGCCGCCTGCCTGACGTTAACTTACCTTAGTCGCTTTTTACGACACCTCGGTAAGAAGTGAGGCTGGTCTATTCTACTCGGCCGGTTATCACACGAAGGATTTTAAACTATTGATATAAAATAAAATGTTTAACAGTTTCTATATTGTATGTTAAAATATTTATATGATATGTGTGTAAATGTCCCATATATATTTATATGATAAAATATAATTCGCGAGCTTCAAACCATAGCGACATGTTAAGAAAATCGCATTTTAGTATATTGTCCCTATGGTGTAAAGCAATGTGATTAATTTTTTTAAAAACAAATTGTGTTGATTTAAAATAATAAGATTTTTTTTTTAATCAGTAGTGGGTAGGCCAGTTCTTAGTGGCCTGTAAGAATTTCTCGCCCTATCCGAAGAACTATAATATATAATACTTCTATAATACCTATATAATACGTATATAATAAACATCATATCAACGAAAAGAATCTCTATAGAATTTTTTAATCTATTTAAATCAACAACCATACTGACTAAAATTACAAATGTAAAAGCGTATTTATTTGCTTGTTTTGTTGATGTCGTATTGAAGTCAGTATCGTTATAAACGTTGACTCGATACAAATATTAGACACCATGGCGTCTAGGTCTATCGATATTTATATTACAAACACGTACTTGTTGTCTTTAATGGCCCTGATTCCGTTAAAACTCACTATAGTATCAGATTTATATGCTACATTGGTTAGGAATCTACCTAACCACATTTAAATATTCTGTTTTATTTCCGACACATGAATTATCTAGACAAAACAGCAAACACCAAAAGAATTCTGAATACGTGTACTTTTGTACAATACAAGATACAAACGGACCGTATCCAGCATATGGTGCCACGTACAATAAATCAGATTATACCCAGATAACAACATTTTCTTTTTTGTAAACAAACATAACCCATTCTTCTCGGGTTATCAACATCTCATCAAATAACTGAACTTACACTATAGCTGGTATTTTTAAAAGTGTTCCAAAATACATTTTTATTGGTAATGTAGATATGACCCATCTGAACAAATCGTATTTCAACTTTATCTTTTTTAAAGCAAACAACTACAACAAAAAATTACAACAAAGACTGTCGACCAACAGATACAGAACACGTGTTCCGTATCACCGGATTCGCTAGCCTAAACCTCGCGCAGGTACCGTAAAGTTATATTGGAAACCTTAAATATGTAATGCTTTCAATATATATATTTATAATCGATATATATAAATTCATCATGTATATGAGGGTGAAGCAAAATATCGTGAGGTAACCGGCGTATGCATATCATTTTTTTTTACCTGCGTTACCGCCTATTCGCATGTAGCAGAGAATTTATTATGATCTGAACGGCAGCACTATAAAGCTGTTTCTCTGAATATTTTGAAAGGGAAGTTTTTAATATTTATATATATTATTTAAAATTGAATTTTAATATTTTTCTACGATCCGGCGACATGTGGCCTATTCACATAACGAGTTTTGATTGTTCTACAGCGACGTGGGGGTATTAAAAATAACTTCTTTTTTGTGCGAGCGAGGTTAACCACTTAGCTTAATTGTAATTAATTTTAAATCGTGTTCTTATCTATTCACAAAAAGAAAAAAAAGATAAAAGGGGTGTAAATAAAAGAAAGCAAGTAACAGGGACAAAATGATATAGTCCAAGGTATAGATTGAAATAATTTATGAAAAACTTAAAAAGACCAAAATACATGATTTATAGAAGCAGACGTTACTTTGCGGAATTTCATATTACAGGCACTATAACAGAACTACCTTGCTATAATCCGCACGGATTAAGTGAATGCATGCAAAGCTAAATCGTTTGTCGTGGAGGCTCCATCCTCCTGATGATGCTTGGATTTCGGAGCGAAACGATCGTCGAGATTTTGGTGGTGGTTGTGTGTATGTACTGCTTGTATGCATTGCTACTGGTGGAGGCGCCTTGGGGTGTGTGTGGTGACTTGTCCTGCATGTGTAAGGTGCGTAAATTATGCCTGCTTCATACACATTAGCTTTGCATGCATTCACTTAACCCGTGCGAATTATAGCAAGGTAGTTTTGTTATAGTGCCCAAAATACATATTTGTCATAATCAAATTTAAGTTATGTTTGCTATATGTAAGTATTGTTTAGTGTATATATTTGCAATTCTTACTCCAACGCTGTCAATACAAGAGTGCTCTTTTACACGTTGTTCGCACCTACTTATATATATATATATATATATGGCATTATACACACATAAGGCACAGTATTATACCTCTATACATAACTCTAAACTAAACTAAAAATTGTTCAAACTCAATTGCAATAATTTGTGTGTATTTTAACAAAGGGAGGTTGGAAGGGGTCAGTGTTTGGGGTGGCACAAGGTGTACGATATCACAGCACGAGCGGCATGTGCGTTCCGATACAACCAACCCTCCCTAAATACTCGTGACCATTCCACTACATGCACACTAATCGCATTACAATAAGAGGACATCGGGTTTAACAGCCCACTTGAACAATGACAACCTTCGGCTAAATTTAGATGGTTTGATTCCCTGTTAGGTTAGATCGTTTTGAGTTCTCGAAGATGTCCAAGACACTAGTGTTAAACAATGGTAGCATCACTACCATTGTTTACACATCGTTGCAAGTGAACTTACTTGTAACTAATGTCAGTTCTATCAAAAATACAGGTAAATAAAAATGACAGAGATAAAAATTTCAATAAATATATGATAAACAAAATGCTGCATACGTCCTTGTACAGATTATGCACAAAATATAATTAGAAAAAAATATATCTCTATATTCTATTAATCAAATGTTTCTTTTACTAACTTGCCTTATTATCAATACTAATATTTTAAATGCACGTTTTTTTCCCCTATCTTTTACTTTTGTACAGAAAAACTGATCTACGAAATTAATACTATAGATATCATGAATATTATTGTCGAAAATAGACAATTAAAATGCTTTAGCGATACAGTCTAATTTTTATTTCAGTACAGAAATAATGTAAATAAATAGATATAATACTAAGTTTTGTTTTGGTCATGAAGTATCATTTAGCAGTTGTCAATTATCCAATCATTTGCATTAAGTCAAGGAAGGCCGATGTCTGTTTTACCCGCATATTATATCACCTTAAATGTTTTATCCAAAGTATATAAGACTACAAAGTATTAGTTGTATTCATAGTTTATGTATCGGTTATACTCACGACTTAATCTATCGGCTCTGACGCTGTATAAACAGCTCATGAATATGGGCCCGGGTGAGCTTGAAACAATTCGGACTGACCCGATAGAATAGGACGTTAGTATAGCGGGTTTCTATACATTAGCGTTAAATTATACCTTATAGAAAATTTAAATTGTTTTTTCTTATTCTAGAAATTAATGTGGTTTCATAGCACTTTGGATTTAAAGTAGCCACTAGGTTTCTATACATAAACCTAGTGGTTTATGTTAGTACCTAGCTTAGCTATAAGCTGAGTTTTAAAATCTTACCTGTGTAACAAACAGATGTGAGTGTGAGGGCGTGAGTTCGTACCAGTGGATTAGAGCGACCCCAGGGCATTCGGGCAAGGAGAGGCTCAACGAAATCGAAAGCTGTCGCTATTGAGAGCTGCCAGTTAAATCTTTGTAGCAGCATCAACTCCCATTGCTGAAACAAACAATAATGAACTACATAATTCATACACAGTTTTTCATCTATTTTTAAGGAGCACATGTGGTATCCGCGACTTCGCGCCAACTCAAGCGTTCAAGTACCCCTAATTAATTTATTGTTTTTTTTCTTGTTCCCGAAAGAAAAACGGGGATTTTCCTATATGGTTACCATGGTGTACTCGTATAACCTTTTTGTGCCAAATTTTATAAATATTTGACCGGCGGATTAGTCGTGAAAGCGTAACAGACAGACATACAAACAGACATTCGTATTTATAACATTAGAATGTATGCGTTAATAGTTGTCATAGGGTAAATATCATTCACTATACTATTTACCGTCTACCCTAAGAGGTACACGTTAGTGGAACAAAAGTTACACGATGTTTCTAATCTAATGGCAAAATATATATTAGGGCAAAATAAATAATATATATATATATATATATATATATATATATATATATTATTTAAAAAAATACCACACATCACGCATGGGTATTCGACAATTTCTAACTTAATTGAAAATATTTAAGCATTCCATAAAAGAAGGTTTAATAAACATAATTCGTTTCACTCTTGTGAAATTTCAATTTTTAGTACACAAGTCGTGAGTTTATTGTTTTTAATTGCATATTAAAATACATACGAAATGCCAAAGAAAATTCGTTAATTATTAATTTTTCATAATACATAATGTTAGGTATTGAAAATTCCCAGCCAATGTAGCCAAGTGTGTCACTTAGCCCCTTTCACTTTCATCGATTAATTTAATATCTACAAAACCAATTATGCCACAGTTTAAAGAAAAGACGTTCACGTATTCTCCACAGCTGAATCGTAACCGTCATACACGGTGGCTCAGGCGGAAACCGCAAAAAATAGCGAATCATATTAGGTACAATTATTGTGAAAGACAAGGGCAAAACAAGTAAGCAACGTCTAGGGCTCCTGAGAAGGGAAGCTTTCATAATTACTTTAAACTACCAGTGCCCGTGACTTCGTTCAAGTCGACTAATTGTTAAATCATCCTCATTTATGTAGTATATTGTATTTTTCCATTCCCGTCAGAAAAACGGGATTTTTTATCCTAAACGTTTGCCCGGCATATATAACCATCAATCGTAATAAATTTCATCGATATTGCTCTAACGGATAAGCCGTGAAACCCTTATAGATATTATTTTTAATTTAAATAATCGCCAAACCTTTTTTTATTTACAATAAAAATGAACAAGTTATGTCTATCTTATATTACTGACACTCTATTACTATACAAATCATGCCCACGCGGAATGGTCCTAAGAATACTAGCAGCGTTTCCGCGTTGAAACGCTGATTCTTTGTGCGAGAAACAAGCTAACCTACTCCTTACCATAAGAGACGATTTCTTTCTTTGTATCCCGGTAACATCAACATTAGTTCTAAAATAAAGATACATTGACAATTCAATCACTTTTTAAATAATTATTCACGTGGCACATTCATAGCCTAAAAAGCTTGATCTTTAGTGAGACAGAAAATCAATATTGATCAAGAATATCGATCTTCACCATTATTACTGCACGTTAAAACTAACACAAAAAACCATTTCAAAGCTTTAAAAATTACGACTATGTAGCAATCCTCCATAACGCTACCAGATAAATTTGCTCCGTGATTTGGATAATTTCCCACGTGGGGAAAAATATGTAGTCAACGAAAAGTTGCAGAAACCGCTGATTGAACTGTGTTTAATATCATAATACCACATAGTATTAATTTTTCTTATAAAAAGTCCATGGCACATTGTTATCAGGGAGTTATTTTTTTTCGCACACTAACTAATGCTGTTAGCCCTAATGGCTCTTACAGCGTCACCGAGAGAGTGGGCGAGCGCGGAAGCATCACCGGGGGTATAAGCTGGGAGAGCGAGTCTCGAGCAAGGCTCGCAACATCCTGAGAGCGTCGCCTTAAGGGTGCCTCCTGTGAGGCCGGACCTCGGCTTAAAGCGACGCGCTGTGGTGGACTGTATCGGACTTGCGGGTAAAAGTCCTAATGCCATAACGGTCGGGGCTGAACGCCCCTACCGCTAGACGTGAGGAAGCGGGGACCTCGTCTTCGCCGGCGAAGACGCTGTGTGTGTGTGTGTGTTTGTCGAGTGTGCCATTGGCGATCGTGATGTGTTCCAGGGAGTTATTATATTTGCTTATTTTTATAGTAATTCTTTTTATAAAAAAACTAGCAAATTAAAAATGAAACCTCTTATACGAGTATGTATTATATACATCATAAAATTTAATAAGGTTGAGAAAATGATAAAGATTTCTTTAAATCATGATAATCATAGATGTAACTAGTAAAATAAAAAATAAATAAAAATCCTCACATTTACACTACCACGAATATTTCCCACCGCAATTATAAAATATATTTTATGGACGCCAAATGTTAAACTTTCGCGAGCACCTATAGTTCCTAAGTATGGGAATCAACTTCTTCATGCCTTTTAACATCATTATCATGCATATGTTACACTTATCAGGATCATCGCCCGAATTAATTGCAAGGAAGTTCGAGTGCCATACGGTACCTCCGTATTACAAAGAACGGTGAGCGTTTTCTCACGGTCATGGAATAAAATTAATGTATGTAGTCATACATTTTACCAAATGTCAGGGCAAATTATCATAACGCTAACTTTAGCAGTATACTTTAGAGTAGGTAGCGAGTTTGAGGTACCTGTATAGATAAAACAATGGCGTACTTAATTTCAAGGTAACGATATTTGTAAAACATTTGGGTGGCGAGGGTGATAGCGGCGTGTGAATAATGTGACAAGTCAAACCTCACGGGTCCAACAAAACTAATTGTACGAATCACACCTGCCTACACGCTCACACAATATATCAATTATATTATGACGATAATATGCATATTGAAGTAATCTTCATAAAAAAAATAGTGGAGGAGCTCATCTACATTGATAAAAGCATTAGAGCATCTTACTAGATCTAAGTTGAAATCTGACTCTCCAGAGGAGGCTTTTAACCAGCAGTGCTGAGTATGTTTTCTACTTTTTACTAGATGAACTAGGATACAAAATATTATAGTAAATTCCCTGAATGATGGCATCTATGTTTTTCCAAAGTAAGGAACTATAGTATAAAGTCAAAGTAATTAGTAAGACACTGAATGACAGCTTTTAAGTAGGCAATACAATTGTAAGACTTTAATTGTAAACGCTACATTATACCTGTATATATAAAATCATATAAAATAGTCATCAAGTACTACGGATGTTAAAGAGTTGTCCAGCAAAAATATCATAATGTCGCGCTACCCACATATCCGTCGGAAGTAGTGACTAATTCAGCGCTCAGTCATACATAGTACCTTCTCGTAAGAAAGGAGACATTAGTGTCCTCTTCGCTCCAAGAGTTTCAGTCGAGGAAGGAATAATTACCGGAAGCTCACAAACTGTACCTTAAGGAACGCGGCAATATCCTTTGAGGTGAACGAATGACATTCGACTTTCTCTAATCGAGTTCATTCACGACACAATCACAACAATGTAATCCGCCTTGTGGGTATCACAGGATGTAAGGTTGCTTTGCGACGCATTGCCTTATAATTAACTTTTCGTTCTGATAAAACTATACTTTAAATCAAATTTAAAAACGAAAAAGTCTTATAAGATTTTCTAATAACGACTTGACTGGTTATATACATATAATTAAAATTAGAACTACATCGACGAGTCAGAGTTCCAGTATGTACACTGTAGTCTTTGAGTCAGCGGCAGGCCTGCGCAGAGAAATATGTATGGCGGGTTCTTAATATTCTTTCCAAATTTTTTAGTACACCTTCAAAATGACGTTTGCTCACTACATAAGCGCAAAAAAGACATATGTAGATGGTTTACCATCATTTAGCAAATGAGGTTTACCTCATTTGCTTTCCCTTTATTGTAATATGGCATATTTTGGACTAGCCCTACTTTAGTACAATAACTCTATGCATATGCATGATACGAACATAAACAAATTTTGTTTACAGTATTTCTTATATAAAATTGAAATGTTTTCAATTTTAAAATTTAATTCATTAACGGAAAATTAGTATATTAATTAGTAGTTACACAAGTAAATCACAAGTCAGTTGCCAAATATATATTGTATATATTTTACTTATATTTAAGTGCTGCGTTAAACTAAAATAAATATTTAATAATCGAATCCTTTTTTTAATCAGAGCATTCATAAGTTTGTATGTTTGTTTGTTTGTGTGTTTGTTTGAGCATTCATAAATAACAAGCGCGTTATTTTATTAAAAACCAAAATTTATTTGAAGATATTCAAGAAAAAATACCATTAATTATTAAGGCACCTAAATAGGTAATAGGGACTAAAAAAAATTGCACTTTATCTACTTTTCAAGTACTTTCCAGCATATAAGTTAACCGCCCTCATGACATTGACCGAATATGCTAATCGATTAATTGATGTAAATCACTTACCCTGACTTCATGAGGATACACGGAGTTGTCGGTATACGCGCAAAGAAGATCGACGGAAAGTGGATGGCATTGACGGAACTTGGATGCAAGCAGAAGCGCTGTGACTGCAAGAAGTTGCAGCTGTTGCCGTGAGATCGCACGTTGTGCGAGAAACCTGTCCATGTAGCTCACTGCCAAAGGATACACCTGCTCCTCACATTGTTGCTCTTCGCAAACCTGATTATACAGAAAAACATCAAAATTCTGCTCCTACTGTACTCTAATACTTAGTTTTGACAAAACAATTATTTTAATCCACTTAACCAATAAAATCATTATAAATGAAAATCTATTAAAAATTACCAAGACATTATAAATCTGACTACACAGCATATAAGAGTATTTACTATTCTTTGTTTTTTTAATTTTATCATCTCTGTTTTAATTTAATACGAAACATTATATTTAAGCATTATATTTGTATATTATGTTATAATATTATATACATGTTAGTTTAAAATTATCATTCAAATTCATATAATTCTTTACTAAAGTTGGCTTTTACAAGCTAAAAAGAACAAACAAGAAACTCGGCGGTTACTCTTTTCAAAAATAATTATTTCAATAATATAATAATCTAGTGCGTAACTGGTCGCAAATTAAATCCAAGCTTTCTTATCATCAACATACTCTTCAACAATATAATAAGCTTTATTAATAAGTGTCGTTTTATTTCTTTTTTGAACTTGTTTAAAGGCAAGTCTAAAATAGATTGTGGAAACACTCATTCAAAGTCTATATTAAGAAATATTTTCTGAACTAAGACGTCTCAGTAAGTTGTAATCGAGTAGTCCATAAGTCGTATAACTATTAAAAAACCATCACTAGAGTCCTATAATATTGCATCGAGAGGATAGCCGTTGAATACATAAACTACGATGTTTTTGCAATCCTGGTAATAAAGATTCCGTTGCTCATTCAACTTGAACAGAATTTACGTAAAAACTAATGTAAAAAAGTTTCCGTTCACATCGAGCGATTGTAAGGGCTCTTACTTTATCTATAGATAGACGCACGTGCATCGCCTGTATTATTTTCTTATACTATATTTATTATATATATATTTGTTTATTGTCATGGAGCACTTTATACCGTAACTAAAATTTTAGGCTTACAATAAAAAAATCTTTTCAGATAATTACTGCCTACTAGGAAATAAAAACATACGTATTATTGTGTTATGAATCAAAGATTTTTGTCGGAGTTAATTTTTATTTTCTACTGCAATTATGATTGGTGGTAAGTTAATAAGAGATGATGAAGTCTAAAATGAAGCGTTCTTGCCTAAAAGATGTTCATTAATTCTTGCTTTATATAATAAACTTGGTATTCCTATGGAAAACTACTACATAGCACAGAAAATATTGCAAATAAAACATTTAATATTTAAATAGTACATATACTTAACCTATAGGGGACAAAATAGTAATTGATAAAAATAATACGTATACGTATTTATCTTCCTATAACAATAAAATATCTGACGTCTAATTATAATGTTACCCACTTTTTGCGAATAAAATATAATAAGGTACTAAATCTGATTTCTGCTTATGGGTACTACATTATTAAATGATTAGTTCTTCTTAATGACAAAAATAATACCAAAAGAAGGTAGACAAGAATTCATATGTGATATCCTTTAACTTAATGTACAATATTGATGCACATTAATATTTCTGGAAAATAAAATAATTTAAGTTAAACTTTATCACTATAATACACGATAAATTTACAATTATATAAAGAAAAGATATAAAAAACGAGCTAAGGAATTCATTCTGCTGTCAGAAATTTAAGGTCATTGACTTGAACGTTAATCAGCTGTTGTTGGAAGTTGTGAGGGGATAATTAAGATTTGAGGATTCAAATATATATTTTAATTTGAATCGTTGCTTTCTTCACAAAAATATGCAATTTAAAAAAAAGTTATATACAACTAATGATTTCAAATATTAAGCATTTAGTTATTACCTCTAGCATCCATGTAGTGACAACTTTTCGCATGAAAGGCTGTATATCTATTTGTACGTGTTGAAAATAATCTGTGTGTAATGCATGAAACCTCTCCAGGGTAAGAAGATTAAGTAGGAGCCTGGGGTCGCGGTCCAGAGCTCGATCAGGTCCAGCAACACACATATCCACGGTTCTTCCACTGCCGTTGCTGTTTTGTCCCGAATTTTGTAGATTTTCTCCGCACGATAAGTCCATTTTAACCATTAACAAACACTTAATAGCACAGCAATGTTTCCAGAATAGTTGCTAAATCTACTTAATTGGTAGCACGTAAGTTCACCCAATGTTTATTTTCGAGCGGCTCACAAGCGCAGCACTGTTCACACAGCCGCTCAGCCAGCGGCCAATAAACAAGTGTGTTGACTGACGGGCGTGTATAGGAACGCGCGGGTCCGAAGTCGAAGCCCTGCTAAGGGTCGTCCCCTCTCCACGATTTGCTTTCGAATCACCTTTTGTGAATTTTTTGCACACAAATCTATTAAGTAATTTTGGATAATAATAATTATTTTAAATAACTATATTCGATTATACGGATATTACCTAAGACATTTCATTTTTGTCCGCCTGTCCTTTCTGGGTGTCATCAAGAGTGATAGCGGACGGTAATTTAAACCCAAGTATACATATGTATGATTACCTGCTTAGAATTTGATTTTGCGAGTAATGTTGCTTTAAATGTTGAGTAATGTAAATTTCATGTTACTTGATATTTTTTCAGCTTAAGAAGTGAAGATGTATACAGACATTATATATGGTATCAAATATATCTATAATACATTACTTATGATATTAAAGCTTTTAAAAGCAACAAAATATATTTAAGAATAAAAATGTGATGACGTTACAGGATATTTTATAAAATCGTTATTTCTATTGATTTAAAAACTAATTATATTAATACAATATAATCTAAATTTCAAAAATTTAATTCCAATATGTTTACCAGATTACACACATAAATAAATAAAGAAATAAATAAATCTTTATTTATTTATTTGTTTAAAAAAAACTATAGTAGTAAAGTAGTAAATTATCACAGAATAGTATTGGTAAGATGCTTATTATAAACTTAAGTTAAAGCTTATTGTTATCATTGTCAAAAATATGACAGTCAACTATTTTTTTTTAATTGGATTTGCGAACCCGCGAACAGTAGGTACGAAATATCACATACAGTATCGAACAGCATGTCGAGACTCTAAACATCATTCTCCTGCCCTTATCCCACACTACGTTAAGTCGGCACAAGTTTTAAACATTTGTAATATGTTTTGGCTAGTTATTTTACAACCGGCCGTCTGCCTGACGTTAACTTATTAAGTCGTCTTTTACGACTTGGTCTATTCTACTCAGCCGGATACCATACGGCGGTTCAACTTACCTTAGTCACCTTTTACGACACCTCGGTAAGAAATGAGGGTAGTCTATTCTACTCAGCCGGATACCACACGATGGGTCAATCTTACTTTAGGTCAGACGTTTAGTCTGAATTACGTTTACCAATGGATCGCGGGTTCAAAACCTCAGACATTGCCTCAAGTGCATTTTGATATTTAAAATTCAGCTTGTTCTTTTTGTTGAAGGAAATCGTCGTGATAAATAAATGTCCCTAGTGAATTAATTGGATAACGAGCCAATACGTGTTGCGACAGGGGGGGGGGGGGGTAGTTCTACGGACCTAACTCTCCGAAGGAAAGAACAGGACTTTGTATAAAGATTATATCAGCTATTTTATATTAGCTATAAATTAAACATAAATGTGTTATATGTCTTACCTTTGTAAATATAGTTTTTACGTAAGTATATAGCAAAAACATTAACGTTACGTTATACATTTATTAGATGCGCATATCGCACATGCGTAAATGTAATCTATAAATTATAATAACGAATCAGTAAGATGTTTTTTTATGTTATTTAGAATAATAAAAATAATATTATAATGTGAACATTACAATGAAACGAGAGGTGTTTATTCAGAGGGCGAACAAATGCACGCGCCAGAGGAGGGCAGAGGGCTGGCAGCTGCGAGTGCGCCCGAGCCGGCTGCGCGCGAGCCGGTTGACATTTATTCTATAACAAAATCCCTCCACACCTGATCTCTCATAGTAGTATTACATTAATTCACCTACCAGACTTCAATAGAACCAGAACAAGTAAACGCGTGCCCAACCCATTGAAACAGATTTGGCTCCTGATTTGAATATAATTACATTTTAAAGTTTATCAATTCTTTCTTATGGCACAAATTTATAGAGCTAATTTGATACTAGTAAGTTCAGTTCAGTTCAGTTCTTTAATTTATGGCTTCCAGGAGTGTCTTATGACACTATTTACTTCGCCAATGTCACGTAGGATGGAAGAATCACGTTTATAAACTTTTGATCGGTTAAAATTTGTATTGGCCGGTTTAATTTGACACAGTAGAAATAGGCAGAATTTCAAGTTAAACCTTCACCTAAAACAACACAGACAACACAACATATAACACTTATAATACTACATATATAAAGATACGATATATTATTATTTATAATTTGATTTTGTTTTTTTTTATAAATTGATATAAATATTTACAGTATGGACTAAACACAAGAGTTAGTAAAAATTCTACATTTATGGGACGAGGGATTTTATTAGGGATGACATTATACAATGGGAAAAGTAGTTTAGGACATGAGAGTAGGAGATGGGAAGCAGTACCTTCATCTAAGCCACATTCACATATGGAATGATCCCTAATCCTGAGCTTAGCTAAATGAACGGGGGTGCAAGCGTGGCCAAGACGTAAGCGAGAGATTGTTGATGTGATCCATCTATCGGCATATCTCAGAAAGAAAAACCATGGACGTCTTGGAATGTCAGTTTGAATTGCGGAATAATATTTGCCCTTAACTAATTTTGATGAATCCCAAAATGTGTTCCATGTTTTTAACATAAAGGTTTTCGCTAGGGCAGACACATCTTGAGATGAATTTTTTAAGTATTCTGATGATCCAAAAGTAGCAGCTGCCTTGGCACATGAATCTGCTGTTTCGTTACCAGGAATTCCTGAGTGGCCGGGGATCCAGACTAACCACACAGCGATGCCTTTTTGATGACAAGAGAACAATGACTCCCTTATTTTCAAAATAATAGGGTATCTTGTTTTACTTCTGAAAGGATTTTCCTTAATGGCAAATAAACAGCTAAGTGAGTCAGTAAAAATAACAGTTTGTTCCACGTTATGGGTATCAGCAAACAGGATCGCTTCAAGCAAAGCGATGGCCTCTCCTGTAAATACCGATGTTTGCGGAGGACATTTGAACTGCAATGATATTTTGAATTTAGGAATCCAACAGGCTGCTCCAACAAAGTTTTGCGAAGATAACTTTGATGCATCCGTATAGATTTGTAAAAAGTTTTGCCAGCTTCTAAAAATTATACTATTAAATTTTTGCTTTGTGTCAGGAGCTCCTTTGACCAAACCGATATCTGTGATTACAGGAGGGGTAAATACTAAAGCTTTGAAGGGGATAGTGTACAGAGGGTTAATTTGAAAGGAAAATAGTGGGTACGGTAGATTTGTAAATTTACAAAAACTGTCTAACAAATAGGAAGGTGGGTTACAAGGACGGATAACTTGAGCTAACTGAGACAATCGGGGCCAAAGCGGATGCGATGATAGCTGCAACATTTTGCTGACAAAACGATCAGATAGGAATTGGCGACGGATATGTAATGGAGGGTCAACACATTCTACTTGTAGAGCATTTGTTGGGGTTGACTTCATAGCGCCTAGAATAATTCTAAGACATCTATGCTGGATTTTATTAAGTTTATCTGAAGCAGATTTAATCATTGGGTCTAAAACGTAGGTAGAGAAATCAATGTGACTGCGAACTAAGGCATTGTATAGTAATTTTAAGGAGTAAGGATGGGCACCCCACCATACTCCCGCAACAGCACGTAAAACATTTATGCCTTTTTCACACTTTTTAATCAAAAACTCAGTATGGGCAAGTCCGTTTAGTCGGTTGTCAAGAAAAACGCCAAGGAATTTAGCCGTATCCACAAAATGAATATGTTGACCCTCATACAAAAGGTTGATGGGAGGTTGAACTCTTTTTTTACTGAAGATCACTGCTTTACATTTGTCTACTGCCAACGTCAAACCGTGATTACAGAGCCATTGGCCTAAGTAGTAGAGAGCAGAATTAAGGTGATGCGATATCTCCTCTATGGAACTTGAGCTATAATAAAGGGCAATGTCATCAGCGTACTGTAAGATGTTACAAAAGCTACTTACAGACAATTCGAGGTCATGAGTATATATACTGTAAAGTAAAGGACTAAGGATAGAGCCCTGAGGGAGGCCTTTCCAGACAGTTCTGGGGGAAATAGAGAGGGACTGATGTTTAACCAGTACAGTCCTGCTTGATAACAAGTTACATATGTAATGAACCATCTTCGGAGGTAAACTCAGCTGATGCATTTTATGCCTGAGCAACGGAAGAAGAACATTATCATATGCAGACGCGATATCGAGAAAGATACCCACGAGGAACTCCCCCTTGCTAAAGGCTAATCGAATGTCCGTAGTAAGAACGCTGAGACTGTCTGTGGTACTCAAACCCTTACGAAATCCGAATTGGGAAGAAGCCAAAATACCTTTACTCTCTAATACCCATTCCAGGCGATTTTTTATGAGGATTTCGAAGACTTTTAGTAACGTAGATGATAGTGCTATGGGTCTATATGAATTTGGATTCAAAGGGTTTTTACCTGGTTTGATAATAGGAATAATAATTTGACTTTTCCATGTCTCAGGAATGAGACCTGTTTCAAAAAAATGATTATATAAACTAAGAAGACAGTGTTTAGCTTTATTATTCAAATTCATAAGGAAAGAGTAAGGAACACCATCTTCCCCTGGCGTGGAATCCTTTAAGCCGTTTAGAGCCGTCTGAAACTCACAAAACGAAAAAGGGGCATCCATTTCGTCTACAATGGTAGTAGGTGAAGGGCAAGTAAAAGAGTCCACGTGAGGGGCAGTTGGAGGGGCAAGCTTGTCAGCAAAATCTTCAAGCCATTCGGATGGATTATTAGCCACAGGATCGACATATTCTTGAGAACGACGGAATCTCTTGATTTTTGTCCAGACAATTGACGAGGGAGATCTAGGATTAAGGGACTCACAAAAATTGGTCCAGCAAATTTTTTTCTTTTTAGAGACACATCTTTTTATTTTAGCGTTAATTCTTTGGTAATTAATAAAATTTTCATAGGACATGCACTCTGAATAAAGTTTTTCTGCTGCAGCTCTTTGTTTAAACAAATCATTGCATTCCTCATCCCACCAGGGAGAGGGAGGCAACTGATTCTGTTTAAAGAATTTTGAAGGAATGTTAGAATCGGCCGAAAGTAACAGAGATTTAACAAATTGATCATAGTACAACAAAATATTCCCATTAGTTCCAAAATCAGGAAGAGTATCCAACGAATCATCAACAGATTGCGCAAATCCTGACCAATTTGCCTTTAGCAGTTTATATTTTAATAAAGGACTGTTATTCAGTTTTGGGGCAGATCTATGGTTGAACGCAAGCACAATTGGAAAATGATCACTTCCATGAGTACTGGACAAGGCTTTCCAGGATGATTGAGAGGCTAAGGGCGGGGACGAAAGTGAGAGATCTACAGCGGATTTTGGGTTCTGAGAGGGATAGACTCCACGAGTTGGAGAGCCATCATTGAGGATGCATAAATTTACATCCTCAAAAATGTCAACCAACGAAGAAGCAAATCCATCGCAGTAATAACACCCCCACATAGTGTGGTGGGTATTAAAGTCACCCATAACTACTACAGGGGAAGGAACAGAAGATAATATAGAATGTAGGTCTGGAATAAGGGACAAGGAAGGATGAGGAACATATATAGAAATAAATGAGATATTTAAGGATCTCACAGCTACAGCATTAATCTGTTGACTGTGAGGGGGGAGAGGTATAGAAGAAAAAGGAAGAGAGTGCCGAATAAAGATGGCACTGCCTGCATACCCATCACACCTGTCATCCCGCAAACAGGAAAAACCTGGAATCCGAAAACGGGAACCAGGCTTAAGCCAAGTTTCCGAGATGGCTAATATAATGGGATTATGCAGGTTAATCAGAGACAAAAGATTTTGTTTTTTATTTTGAAGACTCTGACAGTTCCATTGAAGTAACACTATTGGGTCCATTATTTAGGATCTGAAAAAGTTGGGATAAGTTATGGGCAACGTTGGGCGGTAGGGGAATTTCACTACATGGTCGGAGGATACTCAAAAGGAATTCAGAAAGGGATTCTAGAAGCTTATTTTGTGAAGGAGAAGAGTCATTTTGAATTAAATTGATGGCGCACCCATTAGAGAGAGATGGAGACGGATCAGAAATAATATTTTGATGAGATAGCCTGTTATATCCCTTTGCCAATGGTGCATGTGGACGAGGTGTGTGGAAAACGGTTTTGCGATAAGATTTGGTGGGAGAGGAGGTACTCAAAGGGGTTGAATGATTGTAGGCAGGAGGGCTAAACATTTCCTTTGCAATTTCTGCATAGGATCTGCGGACAGGAGGATAACGAGATGATGCCTCTATATACGGTATATTTTCGTCAGACATCACTAGTTTTATTGAGCATTGTCGCGAAAATTCGGGGCAACTCTTATCAGAAGCAAAATGAGAGCCAGAGCAATGTAGGCAAGTTGATTTCTCTTTAGTTACTTCGCAAGAATCACCACTATGAGATTGAGAACACTTAAAGCATCTGGGCTTGGATCTACATTGTGCTTTGATATGTCCGAATCTGCAACAATTAAGGCATTGTATTGTGGGATATTTATAAGATTCTACAGGAAGGGAAGTGTAGAAGGAATATACTTTGGGCGGGAGCATTTGACCCCTAAAGGTCAAAACTACCGATTGGGTAGGAACCCAGGTGACAGAATCGTCTTTAAAAGTTTTACGATTAAGTCGCCTGGCTTTCAAAACTTGGCCACACCCAGCAGGGAGCTCCAAAGACTCGACTAATTCTCCCATAGACCAGTCCACAGGGACTCCTTTAATTAATCCCATCCGAGTAATATTGTACGTGGGGATAACCGCTTTATATTTAGCAACTCCCAAAAGCTGACAATTTAAAAAGTTATTTGCATCCTGTACGGTTGTGAATTCCACACTAATCTTATTGCGTCCTAAATTTTTGATACCGTCATTAGCAATATTATTAACCTTGTTTTTATGTAGAAACTGACCAAACGTGATAGCACGGATAGTAGTTCCAGCAGATGGATCGGATATTTCCCTAGAGACATGAATTATAAAGGGACCCTTGTCGTCTTCGGAGTAAGCTATAGGGCCTTCAGAGAAAGAAGGATGAGTATAAACAGTTTGGACAGACGGAGAGGCCTGAGTCGGATCAATTATAGTCTTTTTAGTATTAGAATCAATATTAGATACTTCTACGTGACGTTTACGAGCCGATCCACCGGGATCAGGGGGTTTATCAACCTCCATCATAAGATCGGCAACAACAAACACAAAACAAACTTACCACCACCAATTAACTAACAATAAAACACACAAACACTGACTATTTCGTAAATAAAAACAAAAATTATCCGCGCCACGTGTGTCGACCAAAGCCAACGCGAGCGAAGTTTATAAACACTAATGTGTTACAACATTTTACAAAATCTTTGTTTGTCATTTTGTGATTGTCAAATAATATCATCATTCTCCTGCCCTTATCCCACTCTGAGTGGAGTCGGCACATGTTACAAACATCTTGTCACATGATTTAGCTACGTATTTTACGACCGGCTGCCTACCTGACGTCAACTTACATTAGTCGCCTTTTAGGACACCTCGGTAAGAACTGAGGGTGGTATATTCTATGCAGCCGGATACCACACGGCACATACCTTAGTCGCCTCTTACGACACCTCGGTGAGAATGAAGGGTGGTCTATTCTATTCTGCCGGATATCACACGGCGTTTGAATGTCAAATAAATACAACATTATATTCAAAAGGCGGTTGTAGAAATGACTTTCCAGACAGAATAAATCTATACTAAATGAAAGAATCAATATTTATCTTTATCTTTCTTTATGACCTTGTACAGCGCAAAAGTATCGGTAATAATAAAATTTATTAAATAAATCCATACAACAGTTACATTTTCTTCTTTCCTAAAAGCATACTAAGCAACAATTGTTCTTATTATGCCTTATAACCACATCTCATAATATGAGATGTTAGTGTATTATCTATGAACCACACTATAGCACCACTATGAAATAGTAGGTACCTATACCTATATATAGTTGAAACTAAACCTCTCAACATAAATGCTTTATTTAAACTGCGTTTTAATATGCTTGAATATTTGCTGAAATGTTCGCAATTAATTAATAGTACAGTAAAGAAGAAAGATAAAATGTAAATTTGAATAGGTAATTTTAGAAAAACTGCAAATTGTTTATTACAGAACAGCGTCTGTTGTTGTGGTTGATGACAACCACAATACGGAAAATATGAATTTTCCGTGGGTAGCTTTATATACTTTAGTTTTTGTAGCATTTTCACTAATAACATCGTCCTAATAAATTCTAAATACACAAAATATAGAAAATAAGCAACCCTTTTTGTTTTTACCCGGTGTCCAAATCCCAGTAAATCATTCAACGAATTGTAGGTAGAGTTGTATTAAATTATATTTCAAAATCAAGTAAGTCTGAAAGATAACTTCTTGAAACTGTGTCCGGGGAAAAGTTTGAAAATTTAGCAACTGCATTCACTTACAATACCGACTTATTTTTAGTTGTATCAGTCTTATATAACTATTCGTGTCCATATACAATTATAACCACAGAATAGTTAAAACCATGTTAAAACGAAGAAACTACAAATAAAAAAGTATTTGTCTTTGATTTCAAATTATGACAGTAAAACCATAGATTAATAATAAAACGAAGACAACAACGGATTAGGAGTCAGGGGCATAGACTACTAACTAAAATATCAGGGGAGTCAGTATTTCAGTCTAGAGCATAGACTACTAACTAAAATAAAGACGACGATGTTTCATACTTTGGCGCGTGAGAATATTAGGAAGAGTGGGAGATGGTGGGAGGTGCGGATACGTACTATAGGTACTAATTATAGTCATTCATAGAAATGTATCTGCCTCTCACCCGTTTCATTCATAAATCCGGAAATAGTCTCAGCTCTGACTCTCTCTAACACATGGAAATTTACTACGCGTAATATATATAACAAATGACGTAAATTCGTAGTAAAATTAGTGATGTACTTGTTGTGCTAAAACCGTAACTAGTGATTCCAAAGTTTTATCGATTCGTATTTTTCTGTTACCGTTTATTTCAGTTACCGGTTTTCTTCTACATACTAATATTAATCTTAAAATTTAAATAAAACAAAATATTTTAGTAGTAACTTCTTTATTAAATTTATTATTGAATTAAAAAAAATGTTTTAAAAACAGCGCATAGAGATGCAAAAAATTTAACTCAGCATACGTGCTAAAAAATTTTTTTTCCTAAACACGCTAAAAGTATAACAAAAAAACATAAATATAATTTGTACATAGAAAACAGAATAAGCCGACAAAAAGTTATTCAAACAGAGATTTCACAGGCCTCAAACATAGACACGAAGCGATCATGTATCTTTAAATTGGATTTGTAACTTATTAACAAAAAAAAAGGAATTTTATACATTCACTCGAAACAATTTACAAGATCAATATTTGAAACGATAGATGTCGCTTTTGGTAAATTATAAATATTAGAGTGAGAATATATGTGCAATCGCATATCACTTATGGTAATGAACGGGTCTTATCTCTACTTATATTATTTACAATCAAATCAATTAACACCTGAGATTAATACATAGTTAAGAAAGAATGAAATCACAAAATTGTAGTATTATTTGAAATAATTATCACGCTTAAACGAAGTATGCTCCATAACTTATTTAACTAAATGGAAACATGTAAAAAAGTACTTTGTAGTAGTAGGCACAAAACACATTATTTTACCATTAAACCATACAAATATCTAATATATAACAACAATATATAAACTTAGTTATAGTTTTCGCACTATTTGATTATGGCGTGATTGCTATCAATATTTTTTTTAAACTTTGAAGCAAATAAATAAGTATTATTTAATATCAACTTATAAAAACCTAAACATAAAGTATTTTAAACATTTTCAAGTATATTAATAAAGTATTACAGTATCACAGAGTTAATTCATAGAATATTGATATTATGTTACATACGTATATATTTATGTTTTGCTATACTTTAATACGGCAAAATATATATAAAATACAAGGTACAAATATTCAATTTTATAAAATAAATATTCATTAAAGATATTATTTTGACAACTTCAGTTCAATTTGTATTTCTTCATTTGTCAATTATATTATTGTAATGACATGGTTTTGTTTGTTTACATTAAGTGAAGTATCTACTTATGGAATATAAAAATAATAAAATTTATCAAACAAGAAAACTATATCGCTTTACAAATGTTAAGAATAGGAATTTCAGTTTGCTACTTTTGACTCATGTATTTCAAATAACCCTACTTCTGATAAAAAATTTACATTTCAATTCCCTTTTTTCAGCTATCTGTAAATTCTTCTAGTAAAAATAATAATATAATTTTTCAAGTAGACAACAAATCGTTGACTTAATAAGTCTTTCTTAAACATATATAATACTGTTCAAAAGACATAAGTTTCTGTGATGGATAATATAATTTCACACATGTGATGTCACTGGCAATATATTCTCTATTTTTTATTAAAGCAATTTAATCAAATCTTTCAATTTTATTAGCAAACAGCGTACTTATAAAAATTTCAAAATTTACAAAATTCAGATTTTTCATTCAAAGAAATATATCGCTTGTGGAATGCAATAGTGGCACTATTAAAAAACACGTCTATCGGAATAGGAATAAAATGTGTAAATGTAAAGTACACATTCTATTCAGCACCAACACAAGAAGAACTCATGGTTTAATATTAGGCCGTGGTTTCAAACTATAACAATTTTTATACATTTTCCTTAGCAACAAAAACTATAAACCCATTTCAAAAGATCTCAATCAACCAGTCTCAAAATATAATTTTTTGCGATATATCGATGTACCGCACCGGAAATATACGGATTAGATTTGGAACATATTTCTGATGGAATATTAGGTTCTGTAACTATCAAACTTCTGCCTATCACTGAGAATTCCTAACATTTTATCACTATCATCGGCACGTTAGCATACAAAGATTTACTGGTACTAATATTATTAACCAATAATGTTTTAAACTAACAAAACAACAAAATTACGATCAGTGCTAATGTGTCAGCTACCTTATCTATGATTATGAGAAAAAAATCCATGGGCTCCTAGTTAACATCCTTCAAACTTTATATTGTTTGTCAATTTGAATATTATGAATACAATTTTATAGACATTGGTTTGCTTTTTCTTGAGTCTCAAGCATTGAATCGCATTGACTCTGACTTTTACAGCTGAACTTCAAAATTCAGAATGGTTTGAATTTACTGACAAAGAGAAATTTTAGATGTCCACTACTATAATCAGAACAGGTATTTTATGCCAAATTATTATTAATATTGGTGCTAAATAATTGTGATCCAACTGAAGCTCTTCATATATCTTCATCTGCATCATGTGGCTGGTAGATACTTCCCGGCGGAGGATTGTGCAGCTACTGATCCTGTAATGCATATGTATTGTTTAAATAATGTTATGATACTAAAAATAGTGATTGCAAAAGCAATCTTACAGACAATCTTGGCATATAGAATAGACAATATTTTGGTAGATGCAAAACAATAATAAACTTGCGCAATTTTATGTAGAAATAAATACTACGTATAACAATTAAGAATTTTTCTTTTATGAAAATTATTCTTAATCTTAGAAAATTTACAGGAAATAAAGTATTATAATAGAAATGTTTAAATATACAATTTGTTATTATAAACTGTACCAATATTATTAATCTAGTATTATTTAAATAAACCAAGAACTTTAATTAGACATTTTATAATAATTAGAATTACGATCTGTATTTTATCCTGTTCTCATAAGAATAACAGGGTTGCTTGCATACTTAATGTTACAGTGAGTTATAAATGTCTATTTTGTGAGTTTTATTTAATAAATAAATAGAGAGTGGCTTGTGTACATTAGAACACTCCTAAAAATATATATAATATTTTCCTGTTCCTGAAAGAAAATTGAACTCTTTAACCCTATCTGTTAGTATATAAGCTTCAATTGTTGTGTATTGTGTGTGATGCTTTAACAAATAACAGACAGAAAGATAGATTCTATATTTAAAAATATATTCCTGCTCTTAAATAGTGTCCTCAAAATATTTTTATATTGGTCTTTAACTAACAGACTTGACTGTGTCTAGAGTTCTGATATCTAGGTAAAATCTCTACAAGTGATGTCTAGATGTCTTACTTTGCCAGTTTTATATAGACACTATAAATATATATATTTTTTTGTTGTTAAATAGGCGAGCGCTTGACTGTAATCATGCCTCATGGTAAGCAATGATACAGTTTAAGATGGAGCGCGCTTACCTAGAAGATGCCTATTCACTCTTGCCTTAAAGGTACCCATATTGTAAGTATTGGGAAAGATAGATGCCAGGAGAGAATTCCATTCCCTTGCTGTGTGCAACAAAAAAGACGAAGCGAAGCGTTGTGTGCGTCTTCGTGGAATGTCGATGACATAAGGGTGGAACTTCTCCTGGTGCCTAGCGGTGCGATGATTGAACGGCGAAGGTGAAATAAGTTCATGAAGTACCTGGGCACACTCTCCCAAATATATCTTGTAGAAAACCGATAAACAGGCAACTCTGCGCCGGTGTTGCGGACTCTGCAATTTGGCATTTGTCAGGGTCTCATCACCTATGAGTTCCTGGCACGTCGATCCACCGAGTCCAAAGCATCCAATTGGTATTTGGCAGATCCTTCCTACAAATGGCAGCAGTATATTTTAAAATTAATAAAATAGATAAATGAATAAAGATTCAGCTTTGAGGTCCCTGCCTAACACCATAGAAACATATTAAAACAGATATTACATTTAGATAAATGTTTCTAATAAAATTGAGGGACATTACCATTAATTTTACTATAAAAGATTTTACTCAAAAAGGCCAGTTCATATATAGTAATCTATATATATGTAAAAATAAATGTTTGTCTGTATGTTCCTTATAGAATCAGAAAGGGCTGGACCAATGTTAATTATATTTTCAGATAATCGTTAGATTAACCCAGAGCATAATTCTGTAAAGTTTGGTGGCAATCAGAGTCATAGTTTTTAAATGGTCAATGAGAATTTAATTTTGAGAGGAAATCGAAACCAGACTGAGTCACAGCAATGTGAAACGGGATGGCTAGTATACTATATAAATGATAAACATACTTGGTCTAAAATGTAAGCTCATCTTGCACAGGATATCTATGATGAAACATAAAGTATTAGAATTAAATTATGAAGATATCAATCACCAGGTTTCATGCTTGTTCTTCTTGGTAGAAGCAATTTTCCAAATTAAAGTTTAAATTAGCGATTTAAAAATCCTCTAAGTTCCTTTGGATAAAGTAAACTTGAGTTTAAGTCGAGAAACTGAATAAACTATATCATTAAATGTTTTGAAGGAGTTGTAGGGATAAGCCAGTTTCTTTGATCTGTAATTTATATGTACTCATTATTTTCTTAACATAAACACAGTATTTAAAAACTAAGAGTATATAAAAGTGCTATGGGTGTAAAGTGTTAACATATGCCACAATATTAGGAGTAAAAAACAGACTGAGCTAAAGACTTGAGAGAAATAGATATGCAACAAATAACTAGAAATAATAATATTTCCCCTAGAAGCCAGAGCAGAAATTTACTTAAAATTATATTTAACCCCTCCAAATATGGGGGGAGGGGGGGATTGAAAAATCCAAATGTTTTCATCACCAGCAAAAAAAGTTATTATAAAATGATTTATTGTATTCAATGGGGAATTTTATAACAAAGAAATTGGTATATCAATTATAAGTATAATTATTATACATATAGTAATAACATGATCTAAAAATTAAGGTAAAAAATTAGTACACCCTCCTGCTTCTTGTCAGTCAAAGGGTTAAAGTTATTACTTGAATGATTTGTAATAAAAAAAAGACTTACATACTTAATCTTGTTGTCGCAGGTATGTGTAGAAATTGTTAGATAAGATGATATGTAGCTTGAGTGTCATCTTTTTCACAAATATAACTGTATATATTTATAGCCTTTAGTCATACAGTCTAGTCTTAAATTTCTGAAAATATTTTTGGTAAAATTGAGAATAAATTCTGTTAAGTACAAACAGTAGCATATATAAGTGATTAATTAAACAAAGTAATTATTCTTTTGTAGTATTATTGAACAGTCTTTCTAAATTGCTATTATTCTTTCATTCAGTACACATAGCACTATATTGTTTATCAGCACTGTAAATGTAAATATATCTTAAACCACAAATCAGATCATGTGATAATCAAATTTAGACAAAAATTACATAAATTTATTTTGAGTTGCTTATATATTACAGAATATGCAATTGATTCGAGAATCCTGGGATTTGACTTTCTGTACATCTGTTTAAACAGTCTTAAAATTTGCTTTGGCTTTTTAATTACAAACCAACAATAGTTTTATATAAAGCAATATACTCTATTGCTTTATACAGAATAAACTTTCTCTATTATACTATTTACTCGTTTTTTATCTGAGTGTCATTTTTAAAAACCTGACAATAAGTTTTAAATTACATGTTAATATATTACATGTTACTTCAATCAAAAATACTGTAAAGAATGTAACTTTATGTTCACACAGTTCACAAGTATTGGTTTCTAAGCTATCTATAAAATTAAGGTATAAGAGGTACACAATGATTTCCAATGAGCAAGCGGATCTGAAAATATTTTTACATTTTATGCTATGACAGCGAACTCCATTTTTCAAAACCATTTTAATTCTGTTCACATTATTAATAACTAATATTCACCCTTAAAACCATTTAAAACAGCTTCTAATAAACTAACTTAAGACTTTAATGCTACATTATTGATCGTTTATAGAGCAACAAGACCACTAGATCCTTTAATATAAAATTGCAGGACATAATATATTAATATTTAATACAGGTAATTCGTCAATCTAAATTAATGTGCGTAACGTACAACAGTAATAATAAAATTATTTTGCTATAAAACGCGCAATTTTCATATTACGATAATTGAATCAAACAGTTGTTAAAAATTTTACTGTAGTAATAGTTTTGAAATACAATTTCAGCTTGCAAGGAATTAGGTTATTATATTTGGAATGTGAGAATATAAATTTTAAGAATGCTCTTACTATTATAGAAATGCACAAAATTCATTAAAACTCAATACTTACATTAAAATTAAGTAAATCCTCTTCGTATTGTTTTTCCACGTGTTAACACACAATTTTATTTCATTAGTACATATTTAAGAAATATCTCAACAGATATTAGTGAAATAAGACTTTATACATTTAAATTGTAATAAGCAATATTTGTTTTAAGTATATTTCTAACTAAATTAAAATAAAATTATCAATTTTTGTAAAAATTAAAGTAGTTAAAGTTTTCAACGGGAAGTTTAAAAAATTTAAAATGGCTCCCATACTTTCATTGATAAATTTTCTTGTTATATTATACACTGTCAAAATAAGAATGAGTGCGTAATAATATGTATGGCGGAGTGGAGCGAGATGCAGCTGAGACTATTTTCATACGATTCATTCATAAAAACGTGCATGTGCAAGAGGGATGCAAGAACTCTTGTATTGGCGCCCGTAGTAAAACTGCCCTGGTCTAGAGGTCTTAGATTTTCAGTCAAGTAGATAACGTAATTTTTAGGTACCGTAATAATTGGTATTTGGTAATAATGTTACATTAAATTTTTCCTACTTTGCGCTGTTCAGTGTTCACATTCAGACTTCAGGCCATAAAGGAAGATACGTTGACCAAGATACTGTGTTGATTCTATTCTCTTCGAGCCAAAATTTAATAGTGAACAAGTGTGTTCGCCAAATTAAATGATTAATTTCGCTGCGAAGGCCTTAAAAAAATCTTACTGTTTTTATTTTAACTAAAAAAGCAGTTTACTTTGTGGGTAAATGACTTCTGAAAAGGATCCGCTGGTAAACGAAAGATCTGGAACGGTAAGGGAAGTTGGAAACCATGCAATATGGAGTTTATCGTCATGCAAACCAGGTATATTAAACTATTTTATATATTCCACATTTATTACATTACTTTGTACATGTATACATATGTTTAAAATAGTTTTTTACCAATTTAAACTCAGAGTATGTATATTTGTGTACACAAGCATGTATTCTATAGTAAAGTCAATTGATACATTACAAAAAATCGTTTAGTAAATACCTGCTGTCATAAAAGTTGTCTATATCTATTACAGGATTTGGTATTGATCAGTTACGAGATGACTGCATGGACACTTACTGGCAGTCAGATGGTCAATTACCGCATTTAGTGAATATTCAATTCCAAAGAAAAACCATGGTTTCACATATTTATATTTACACTGATTATAAATTAGATGAAAGTTATACTCCAAGTAGAATTTCTATAAGAGCTGGTACACATTTTAATGATCTACAAGAAATAGAAGTAATAGAATTAATAGAACCCACTGGTAAGGATTATTATTCTACCCATATACACTAAGCTACACTTTGAAGTGATTCCGAATATTCTAGTATATTGGAATTGTTTTCATTTGATAGTGGTCTCTTCTAGATTAGTTAAGTTTTTTTTTACTATTTATTAGTCATAGCATTATTTCACAGCAGTTGAGATCATGATCAAGCACTAAACTATTTTTCATTATAACATGAAATTTAAGAGATAAAGTATTCATCTCTTAAACATACCTTTGTTAGCTAAAATATCTGTTGGGATTATAATTGTTTGATAAGCCCTTAAGGAAATAAGTGAATTTGTATGGGACAAATGGCTCTCATGCTAAAACTTTAAATGAATTACTAGTTGCTAAAGATATGCCAGTTTAACATTATTTATTTTGTAGGTTGGGAAATGATACCTATTAAGGACATTCATGATAGACCTATCAGAACCTATATGATCCAGATTGCAGTTTTAAGCAACCATCAAAATGGAAGAGATACACATATGAGGCAAATAAAAATACATTCTCCATGTGAACCGACTTCATTTGATATTAATAAGTTTAGAAATTTTTCGACAGTACAATTTCAGCAATATGCTACAATTCGATAAAATTTTAATTTAGCAATTGAATGTAAGTTAACTATTCACACAGTATATAAAAATAGTTCTTTATAATTATATCCATAAATTAACAATTTGTTTTATTTTACAAATCTTAATCAGACTCTTCACTCTCTTCACTTGCTTGCTGAAGCCACTCAAAGAATTTAATTACTGATGTCTGTTCAATCAGTATACTTTCATTTTCTTTCATATTTCTATACCATTCTGTCAAAGAGTCTTCATCAACAATATCTGATTCATATAATAAGTGAATAATCTGACCAGCTTTTCCATTAAGCCATTCATTTTTAATACAACTCTCCTGAAAAAAAAACTGTTATACACATCTATTTTTTATTGTAATTTGGATCTTTCTATAATTGCTTTCCTGCTTGCTCTTTATGGAAATAGTAACAACATAATGGTTTTGTAACGAAATACTTTTCTCTTGAAATACAGTATATGTAAAACTACTCAGGGATCACATCGATTAAACTACATTAATGACATCACTGCAATGCCATTAAGACTGCAACATTGCCTACCATACCCAATGCCCAATGAAGTTATAATGAAACAATGCTGAAGGGCTTCAAGCAGATATCTGTATTTTTTGAGTAGCAAATTCCAATAAGACATTTACATTGAGTGCAGCACCCACAAATGAAATTTTATGTTCTTAAGTTCTAATATACATTTAACAACACAACAAAATAAAATACAATTAAAATACTCACTTCTACAGCCCTCAAACAATCCATCACAGAGGATTGACTTTTAATATAGTTAGATACCACTGGATGGAAAAATTTTAATATGTCTTTTGCAGTACTAAGTACACTTTTACTTTCAACTAAAACTGGCATAGACATTAAAGCTCTGACCACAAAGAAGTTTACTTCGTGCAACTGTATGTTGTAAGCATATCTTGACGAATTGATTTCTAATATAAGATAATCACATTTAAGTTTCTCCTCATAACCCCTTGCTAAACTGTCTATAACTTCTTGAAGAAATACTGAAATGTCAAACATTATGAAATTATTTTTAGTCATAACATTAGAAATTGCTCAAAATCATGACATTAAAAAACACCATCTATTATCATTACATCAAGGTTTTTCTAATTCACAATGTATCAAAGTCAATTTTGTAATTTAGAGTAATAGGTTTTATATAGGAGACCTGATGACCTCTCTCATTAAAACATATAGTATAAGATACGTTGTACAATTTTTTTATGGTTTTATTACAATTTTTCTAGAGAAAATGATATATACCAAATTTAATGTTCTTAAATTGTTCATAAATGTAATAGTAATTACAATTTAAACCCCTGGATCAATCTGATTTTGTGATAGAGATATTTGCAGGGTTGTTGAGTGACAGAAGCAACTGTTACAACAAGGCAAATGTTAACGAAGTCGCAGTACAAGTTAGTATATTTATAAAAATAAATGTTATTATTCATAAAGTAAATATTACTTACTATTTGTATCTTCTGGAACTGGAGAATCTGGCAAAGAGGACTCTGCACTGCTGTCACTAGAATAGCATGATTCACTGTTACTCCACTCTGCTTCGAATCCGATAAACTCAGCTTCCCCATCTCCTGAAGACTCGTTTTCCCATTCATTTCCACTTTCTGATGTTGACTTTACAAGTGTTTTATCTGTAAAATATGGACTCACTTACTTAAGTATTAAGTAATTATATTTATATTTGTAATATAATTAATTTAATCTTAAAAATTTAAAATATTTTACCATTATTTTCAGTTTTCAATTCCTCAAAAACATTTCCTTTGAGTCTACTTCCACTAACAGTTTCTATTAAAACATTAGATCCAGAAATTACACCCTCTAAAGTAGAATTTTCTTCAACTGTGCAGTTATTATCTATAAAACTGTTCAATATATTACTATTATCTTTAATCACTACATTATTCATAATATAACTCCCTTCTATTTTAACATTATTTCCTATAATACAGTTGTTTCCAATCATAGACCTGGATATTAAGGACCTATCATTAATTTGTGTTTCTGCCCCGATCAGCACATCTTCTTTTAGTGTGCAGGATCTGTAAATAAAATAACATGTTTAAACATAAGTATGGACACCATAAATGTAATTAAGCATTGGAAATTTTAAATATATGACTAAATTTTATGGTTTACCTCTTTTTGTTAAAGAGGCATTATTCAGATTCAAAATATTCTTTATTCAAATGGACTGTTTTCAGTACTTTGAATCGTCATATGTTGTATATATAATTACATTCTATTTACTATATTTTTAATAAATTATGTTTGCATATCAAACTGTACTAAAAAATACTATAATGTAGATCAAATTTACCTGCTTAGAGTTGAACTGATATTCCTAAAGTTATGGTTACCCATAAATATATACCTATTTTTATAAAATGAACCAGTTTCAATAGACAGTGGGTTTGCCCAGTTGTGTAAAATATCCCCACTAGAAGAAATTAAAACAATGTATAAATGATATTAAATTAAGAGTATTGAATAAAACCAATAATAAATCAATTTTACCAAACTGTTTGATATGTTTTCCAATTAGTCACAGCTGCAGCATAATCATTTTCTTTAGCTAATGTGTAATACAAAGTACTTGCTAAAATGTCCTCATTTATTAATATTCCATGAATAAAATCACTTCTTGTTTGAAAGTCAAAGTTATCTGAGAAAAGTGGCAGTACTGATGGAGAGCAAAGTGCTATGTTTGCATCAACTAAATTATGATGTAATCTAACCTCAGAATGTTGTAGAACAATTTCCTGAAAATTTTTATACTATAACATTAGCTAATTTTAGAACCTTATTTAGTAATATACCCACCAAAGGCAAAGAAACCAAAGCTTTTTTTGTTCTCTTTGTGTATTTTTCATGCATCAAAACCTTCTGTGTATTACCATCAGCTGCTATCAGAAGTGAATTATCATTGCTTATTAATGGATGCTCCCATGCAACTTCCTTATATACTAGAGTCATTGCAGCTCCTTTGTCTTTCTTACAAGTTTGTCTAATAACAAATATTTCATTGTTGTATTATAATAATGTTTAACTTGGAACATCAGAATAATAATAATATGTCCTTTTACATCTCAACAACAAATTAATGTACTCTAGCCACAAACACAGATATTTTTTTTTATGATTGAATAATTTATTATATACTATCAAAACAATTATTTTAAATAAACTACTTATACAAAATTTTCCATAAATTATAAGTTAGAATTTAAATGCTTAAAAATAGAGAGGGTATTTATATACTAAATGTATTCTTACTTGTGTTGCTCTAACAAAACCGCAAAATTAACATTTGTTATTGTGTTTATGTCTAACAGGACAAAATATCCTCTGACCAATCCAGCAGCATCTATTTCTCTCATCACATCTCCCATCGTTTGACAAATATCTGAAGTCATGATTTGCACATCCATCAGTAATGACCAAGGCACTTTTTCTTTCTTGCAATTACTGAAAAATTTTCGCCCGAATTACTCTAAAAATTTTAATTACCCGATTAATAATTTAAAAAATGACTATTGATATTAAAGCAGAGATGACTTATAAACAGCACTCCTAACATCGTTAAAATGCTTTAACTTTTTATATAAATAAAGGTAAACAACAAGACTCCTACTTTATATGATCTTTGATTTTGGAGGCATCTCGACAGCAAAATAGAATAGTTTCACCTACGCCTCCGGCAACCAGCGATTCCAAAACATAATCAATAAGAGGTACTCCTGCAACAAGTAATAATCCCTACGCAATATGAATAGTTTTAAATATTTATATTCTGTATGAAAAGATTTCAACACATAAGAAATTCACCATAGGTTTGTTACTACTTATTGGATCAAAATTGTGATTGAAAAGATCCATAATTACTACAGCTTGAACAACGTTTTCTTTGTCATTCTCCATTCTGTACGTAATTATAGTTATATATATATAAATTAAAATATTAGGCAATATTTTGAAAATTTCAAGATGGAAATTGCAAAACGCAAATTGAAATATTTATAGGTTATTCCAATGACAAGTTACAGATAGTAAAGTTCATAGATTTACTGTATATTATCATATATGACGCAGAATGGCTATCATCAGATATAGCAGTTGTCATCATACTCTGTGGGCTGCGTTTGTGGGTGGGAAATTCAAAAGAAGGGTTGACACCATTTATAATTATTTGTCTCTAAAAAATTCACACAGTAACTGGAAAAGAATTAATTAAAACAGTTGCAACAACGATTATTCGCCTGGATTTCTCAATTGTATGGCGATTTGTCGAAGACGCAGTGCGGTGGCTCTTTTCATGCCGATCCCTTGTTGAAAGCAGGGCAGTTTTACTACGGGCGCCAATACAAGAGATCTTGCATCCCTCTTGCACATGCACGTTTTTATGAATGAATCGTATGAAAATAGTCTCAGCTGCATCTCGCTCCACTCCGCCATACATATTATTACGCACTCATTCTTATTTTGACAGTGTATAATATAACAAGAAAATTTATCAATGAAAGTATGGGAGCCATTTTAAATTTTTTAAACTTCCCGTTGAAAACTTTAACTACTTTAATTTTTACAAAAATTGATAATTTTATTTTAATTTAGTTAGAAATATACTTAAAACAAATATTGCTTATTACAATTTAAATGTATAAAGTCTTATTTCACTAATATCTGTTGAGATATTTCTTAAATATGTACTAATGAAATAAAATTGTGTGTTAACACGTGGAAAAACAATACGAAGAGGATTTACTTAATTTTAATGTAAGTATTGAGTTTTAATGAATTTTGTGCATTTCTATAATAGTAAGAGCATTCTTAAAATTTATATTCTCACATTCCAAATATAATAACCTAATTCCTTGCAAGCTGAAATTGTATTTCAAAACTATTACTACAGTAAAATTTTTAACAACTGTTTGATTCAATTATCGTAATATGAAAATTGCGCGTTTTATAGCAAAATAATTTTATTATTACTGTTGTACGTTACGCACATTAATTTAGATTGACGAATTACCTGTATTAAATATTAATATATTATGTCCTGCAATTTTATATTAAAGGATCTAGTGGTCTTGTTGCTCTATAAACGATCAATAATGTAGCATTAAAGTCTTAAGTTAGTTTATTAGAAGCTGTTTTAAATGGTTTTAAGGGTGAATATTAGTTATTAATAATGTGAACAGAATTAAAATGGTTTTGAAAAATGGAGTTCGCTGTCATAGCATAAAATGTAAAAATATTTTCAGATCCGCTTGCTCATTGGAAATCATTGTGTACCTCTTATACCTTAATTTTATAGATAGCTTAGAAACCAATACTTGTGAACTGTGTGAACATAAAGTTACATTCTTTACAGTATTTTTGATTGAAGTAACATGTAATATATTAACATGTAATTTAAAACTTATTGTCAGGTTTTTAAAAATGACACTCAGATAAAAAACGAGTAAATAGTATAATAGAGAAAGTTTATTCTGTATAAAGCAATAGAGTATATTGCTTTATATAAAACTATTGTTGGTTTGTAATTAAAAAGCCAAAGCAAATTTTAAGACTGTTTAAACAGATGTACAGAAAGTCAAATCCCAGGATTCTTGAATCAATTGCATATTCTGTAATATATAAGCAACTCAAAATAAATTTATGTAATTTTTGTCTAAATTTGATTATCACATGATCTGATTTGTGGTTTAAGATATATTTACATTTACAGTGCTGATAAACAATATAGTGCTATGTGTACTGAATGAAAGAATAATAGCAATTTAGAAAGACTGTTCAATAATACTACAAAAGAATAATTATTTTGTTTAATTAATCACTTATATATGCTACTGTTTGTACTTAACAGAATTTATTCTCAATTTTACCAAAAATATTTTCAGAAATTTAAGACTAGACTGTATGACTAAAGGCTATAAATATATACAGTTATATTTGTGAAAAAGATGACACTCAAGCTACCTACCATCTTATCTAACAATTTCTACACATACCTGCGACAACAAGATTAAGTATGTAAGTCTTTTTTTTATTACAAATCATTCAAGTAATAACTTTAACCCTTTGACTGACAAGAAGCAGGAGGGTGTACTAATTTTTTACCTTAATTTTTAGATCATGTTATTTCTATATGTATAATAATTATACTTATAATTGATATACCAATTTCTTTGTTATAAAATTCCGCATTGAATACAATAAATCATTTTATAATAACTTTTTTTGCTGGTGATGAAAACATTTGGATTTTTCAATCTGTTTTAATATGTTTCTATGGTGTTAGGCAGGGACCTCAAAGCTGATCCTCAAAGATCTTTTTTTTTATTCGACATACTAATATTATAAAATTTAATCTTAAAATAAAATATACAAAATTGTTAAAACATTTCCTTTCATAATAATATTTATTATGTGTTCATTGAATCGAATCTTAACCAATATCAGTTATATACTATGTTTAAAGTATTTATTTATTGATAGTTTATTATTTTTTCTGTAAGAGAAAATATATTATAGACAATCTTTAATTCTTTAATAATAATAATAAAATTGAGTTATGGCTGACGGACAACTGGTAGATATACTACATATATAATTTTAAATGCATATTTAAATACAAATATATACCCAGGCTCGAAGAACCAACTAATTGTTTATAAAAGATGTTGGCCTTGGCAATCGAACCCGCGACCAGCGGAACTGAAGGCGGGGTCAATACCCACTGCGCCAAAGGGCCAGTCAAATATAAAGTTATTTCGATACTATCGATGTTCCATGTTTATTGAAATCTTTGTGTAATATTTTTCAGACCAACCTTGTAATTGCCAAAGAGAGTACTCAGTGGGATGACGTCCTAGGCTATATATGCTGATGCTTTGTGGGATGAAGCAAATGATTAGCCCAATTTTTATGACAAGATGAAGGCAAGTAAATATTAATTCAATGCCTGTATGTCTGTCTGGCTATTTCACTTTCACTTAAAATTAGGTACATCTGAAGCTGATATATATAGTGGGCCATTCGATTTGAGATATAATAAAATACTGTATAAATCAATTATTTCTCTTTTAGAGTGATATAAGTATGTGATATAAGAACAGATGTAAAGATATGTTAGTGATAATTATTCTAACCTTTTTTTTGTCATGTGACAATGATGCTGAGTTACAGTATTTGGAAAGCTTCTTATTTAAAACCTGGTTTGCTAACAGTACATAATCAAAGATATTTAAGTTACAAAGAGACACAGATATACCTACTATTTTATTAATTTTCAAATATACTGCTGCCATTTGTAGGAAGGATCTGCCAAATACCAATTGGATGCTTTGGACTCGGTGGATCGACGTGCCAGGAACTCATAGGTGATGAGACCCTGACAAATGCCAAATTGCAGAGTCCGCAACACCCGCGCAGAGTTGCCTGTTTATCGGTTTTGTACAAGATATATTTCGGAGAGTGTGCCCAGGTACTTCATGAACTTATTTCACCTTCGCCGTTCAATCATCGCACCGCTAGGCACCAGGAGAAGTTCCACCCTTATGTCATCGACATTCCACGAAGACGCACACAACGCTTCGCTTCGTCTTTTTTGTTGCACACAGCAAGGGAATGGAATTCTCTCCTGGCATCTATCTTTCCCAATACTTACAATATGGGTACCTTTAAGGCAAGAGTGAATAGGCATCTTATAGGTAAGCGTGCTCCATCTTAAACTGTATCATTGCTTACCATGAGGCATGATTACAGTCAAGCGCTCGCCTATTTAACAACAAAAAAATATATATATTTATAGTGTCTATATAAAACTGGCAAAGTAAGACATCTTATGTTATCTGGCAAAGTAAATTCATCCTAATTTATAGAATTAGGCGTTACTTTGCGGAGATCCATAATACAAAAGTAATAATAAAATTATTTTGCTATAATCCGCGATACAGTAAATAGAAAATATATATAGTGTTTAATGTATAGTGGATTATCAGTATTTTCATACCCGATACGTGCAGGATTCGTAAAAGCACATGCACAAACCTCCACCACTTCCACCAAAATACACAAGCACTACACAGTTTCACTATCACAAACTCAACAATCGTTTCGCCCCGCAACCGAGGCATCATCAGGAGATAGACTCCACGACAAAATCGCAAAGCGAAGCGTTATAACGCGTTATAGCGTTATAACGCTATCGGGTATGAAAATACTGATAATCCACTATACATTAAACACTATATATATTTTCTATTTACTGTATCGCGGATTATAGCAAAATAATTTTATTATTACTTTTAAATTCATCCTTTCTACCTTTCCTTTACGGAGCTAGACTATGCGCATTCAATAAAAAAGATGGTGGCATACGCCCGATCGCTGTTTTGATTTGATTAGATTAGATAGATCGAAAGATTTGATTAAATTGCTTTAATAAAAAATAGAGAATATATTGCCAGTGACATCACATGTGTGAAATTATATTATCCATCACAGAAACTTATGTCTTTTGAACAGTATTATATATGTTTAAGAAAAGACTTATTAAGTCAACGATTTGTTTAGTCTACTTGAAAAATTATATTATTATTTTTACTAGAAGAATTTACAGATAGCTGAAAAAAGGGAATTGAAATGTAAATTTTTTATCAGAAGTAGGGTTATTTGAAATACATGAGGCAAAAGTAGCAAACTGAAATTCCTATTCTTAACATTTGTAAAGCGATATAGTTTTCTTGTTGGATAAATTTTATTATTTTTATATTCCATAAGTAGATACTTCACTTAATGTAAACAAACAAAACCATGTCATTACAATAATATAATTGACAAATGAAGAAATACAAATTGAACTGAAGTTGTCAAAATAATATCTTTAATGAATATTTATTTTATAAAATTGAATATTTGTACCTTGTATTTTATATATATTTTGCCGTATTAAAGTATAGCAAAACATAAATATATACGTATGTAACATAATATCAATATTCTATGAATTAACTCTGTGATACTGTAATACTTTAATATACTTGAAAATGTTTAAAATACTTTATGTTTAGGTTTTTATAAGTTGATATTAAATAATACTTATTTATTTGCTTCAAAGTTTAAAAAAAATATTGATAGCAATCACGCCATAATCAAATAGTGCGAAAACTATAACTAAGTTTATATATTGTTGTTATATATTAGATATTTGTATGGTTTAATGGTAAAATAATGTGTTTTGTGCCTACTACTACAAAGTACTTTTTTACATGTTTCCATTTAGTTAAATAAGTTATGGAGCATACTTCGTTTAAGCGTGATAATTATTTCAAATAATACTATAATTTCGTGATTTCATTCTTTAACTAACAGGTGTTAATTGATTTGATTGTAAATAATATAAGTAGAGATAAGACCCGTTCATTACCATAAGTGATATGCGATTGCACATACATTCTCACTCTCATATTTATAATTTACCAAAAGCGACATCTATCGTTTCAAATATTGATCTTGTAAATTGTTTCGAGTGAATGTATAAAATTCCTTTTTTTTTGTTAATAAGTTACAAATCCAATTTAAAGATACATGATCGCTTACGTGTCTATGTTTGAGGCCTGTGAAATCTCTGTTTGAATAACTTTTTGTCGGCTTATTCTGTTTTCTATGTACAAATTATATTTGTGTTTTTTTGTTATACTTTTAGCGTGTTTAGGAAAAAAAATTTTTTAGCACGTATGCTGAGTTAAATTTTTTGCATCTCTATGCGCTGTTTTTAAAACATTTTTTTAAATTCAATAATAAATTTAATAAAGAAGTTACTAAAATATTTTGTTTTATTTAAATTTTAAGATTAATATTAGTATGTAGAAGAAAACCGGTAACTGAAATAATCGGTAACAGAAAAATACGAATCGATAAAACTTTGGAATCACTAGTTACGGTTTTAGCACAACAAGTACATCACTAATTTTACTACGAATTTACGTCATTCGTTATATATATTACGCGTAGTAAATTTCCATGTGTTAGAGAGAGTCAGAGCTGAGACTATTTCCGGATTTATGAATGAAACGGGTGAGAGGCAGATACATTTCTATGAATGACTATAATTAGTACCTATAGTACGTATCCGCACCTCCCACCATCTCCCACTCTTCCTAATATTCTAACGCGCCAAAGTATGAAACATTGTCGTCTTTATTTTAGTTAGTAGTCTATGGTTGAAAGATGGCTGCCCCGCTGCCACAGTAACGACACTTCGCCTGAGTGACATCTAACGTCACTCAATTTAACATTTTTAATTGTTCGAAACATTTCGAACGCCGTCATATATAGGGAAATATTTGTTTAGTATATTTTATTTTCTCTATGCTCTATCACACAAACGAGTAAAAATAGTTATGAAACTAAAGCTCGATTTTTGCCTTTTAGCATTTGTAAACTCTGCGTTTTGAGGTTTATATACGTAAATACTAAAACAATCCAAGTCTACCCACATTTTGTGAATCGCGTTAATACAATCTACCTACATGTATACTTATTCCTTTGGTATAATTGTTCTAAATATTGAGACGAAATAGTATTTAAATTTTATTTAATTACTCATTTTGTTTACCGGTCACTACTTCTCCGGTAGGTACCGGTTATTCCTCTGAAAGAACAAGAATTGAACATATTTATTTAAAATATATTATTAATGTAATTCAGTAAAATTGTAATAAAAACTTTCGTTCCCAAAGAATAAACTCTTTTATTTATGTTTATTTGAACTTATTGGCGGGAACAGCTAGTCAGTAAATAAGTAAACAAATAGAATGTCTGTTGGCACTTTTGTTGCTATGGTTTTATCAATGTACCTAGTTCGCATTCGAATATAGTACGAATCATACAAAAGGACTCAAAAAAAAATATATAATGGATTATGATTTAACTCGTATAGATTATACACTTTGTGATATAACATATCCAGATGCACTGAAAATATTACCGCTATCAGAACAAAAATCACTACAGAAGGTAAGAATGAATTAAAAAACTCTAACACTAACATTTGCTTACATCAATCAAAGTATACACTTCGATTTTTTGTAATTGTAGTTTGTAGTTGGAGACAAAGGTGGAGTGCTACAATGCTTGAGTATAAAAGACGAGGAACCTGTAGTTCAATTTAAAACATTGCCGGGAAAATCTATAACATCAGTCCAGTTAGCATCTTCGTCGGGTAAATAAAATAGTGTGAATTATGGAATATTATTTAAAATTATTAAAAATTCATTTACCTAGCTATATATTTTATTATGTGTAACTAATTCTTTCATTTGTAATCTCTTGTGGTACAAAGTATTATAAAATTGCATTAAGTTTAAATCTTCATAAATTACTAAATTTTTTGTGAAAATTGCATTAAGTTTAAATCTTAATAAATTAATAAAATTTTTGGATAATTACAGGCACCAATGTTGATAAGATTTTTGCAGCTTCGGGAAACGAAGTAAAAGGTTATACTAGGAAAGGTAAAGTATTTCTCAGCATTGAAACATCAGTAACAGAAACAATTACATCTATGTAAGTAGGCGTTATTACAACAATTTATGAATATTTTGGTCACTTTATCTTAGTTTGTACAGTAATTATAGTAAAATAGTATTTGCATCTTTAGGTGTGTATTGGGTACAGATTTAGTACTCTGTAGTGGGAAAACAGTAACATTTTATAGAGATTTGCAAGAGATATGGTGCCATTCATGTGAAGATAGAGTACTTGATGCCGTTACATTTGCCACGCCTAATGTAAGTAACAAAATAACAATAATTTACAGAATAAGACGTTCCTTTGCGGCGATCAATGATACAAAAATAATAATAAAATTACTCTGCTGTAATCCGCGATAAAGTATATAGAAAATATATATAATGCTCTATGTTGGAATGTTTGTTTTCATTCCTGATACATGCAGGATTCGTAAAAACACATGTAATCCCAATCCTTATCTGTTGAATAGAAAAATACTAGGAATATTATTAAATCATTATTATACGGCATCAGTTGTGATAACCTAAAGGGTTCACCTAACAAATGCCTCTGTTTAGTATGGATAAGCGTAAATAATTTTTAGGATATGTATAATCTCCCTATACACATTAGACCTTTAATCTTCAGTTTTTTAATTTAGAATTTACGAGTAAGGACTCTTGTGATAGCGGCAAATAAAGAAGTTGCCATTATTGAAAATGGAAGTATATGCAAACGCACATACATCGCCGCAGGACCAACTCGAATCATAGTACCACCGTTTTTACATGCTACTGATGTGTGGGCTTTTTATGGTGCAGCTGATGGCTCTATTGGAGTAATATTTTGCGATGAGTAAGTTATTAAGTCAAAGTTAATCAAAAGTTAAAAATATTCTAATTCTAAGTCAGTCACAGCAGTCGTACGTACACGATCCTTCACAAAATGGCGACACCGACAAAATATGCGCCTAAAATTTTCCCCATGTTGATTGCTGGTCATGCCTTTTAACTAAGAATAAAGGTTGAAAGGGATTAGTTTCAAATGGCATCGTTAATTTCTTTGTAGATATTTTAGTCTACGATAGCAAAGGAACTTTAATGCATCTTACTGTACTACTTAAACAATGGCTTTTTCTTAAATATCTTTTAGGTATTATAAGCCACGGTGTCAATTTGTTTCTTTCCACGGCAGATTTACACTGCTATGATGCGTTGAAAAATTTTGCCATAAATTCTGCCCCATCAGAAGGTAGTTAAATTACCTTTGCAATGACGTAGTAGGAATTACAATATATAAGGGCTACCGAAAGCCTATTGAAACTATCTACCTATATAAGAAGTAAAAAACTGAATTCTAAATACTTATAATAAAACTATTTTAAACAACGCATGGGTGTCTTTATTAATAATAACCGAATTGTTATCTTTTTCGTAATGGATCCCTACAGTAATAATTATTAATTTTATATTGTTATTGTGGTGCAATTTTTTTAATATTCGGTTATTAAGCTTGTAGAGTTCAAATCTTCCGGTCAGCTAGTAATTAACATCGCTCAATAATCCCTTTTATCTTTCAATGAACTTTTCATAACAATCTGCTAACCCATTCTGATTTTTTATAAGTCTAGGAATCTATTACTATTGAATTTTTAAGTAGCACAATTTTGTTACATATATGTACCACTAATTATAAGTTAACGCATTATTAAGCAATATTTAAATTATATTAAGTAATAGGTATACCCGCGATTTGGCTAGCGTGGAAATCAGCATGTCACGAATATGTGTATCATTGAACTGACATACTTAAGGGAAAGAAATCTTCCGGAAGAATGTCACGACATTTAATAAAAACCGTACAAAAACCCCTTCGGTAGATTTGAGGCAATCGATCACATACAGACAGCGTTTTGGCACTTCGTTTATTGTGATAATAAGTACTAATCGTTTTTTCTTAACTCCAGTTCAGATTTATCTAGCACATGTGTAGTAGAAGGCTGTGGGTTAGGCTCCGTAATGTGCATTGGATGGTTTAATAACAACTTAGGTACACATCTAGCAGTCGGTCGGCATGATGGTTCTGTTCAGCTATACCTAATTAATCCTGATGCCTTAGGCGAGAAACCGAGATTAAAGTTTACATACGTAAGTACATAAACAGCTTATAGCGGCTCTACACTCTCACGAGCGCAAGACAACACGAGGGAGAGCGAATGAGAGTGTAAATGGTAGTGCTTAATCGCCACGGTATGTCTCGGTGGTGCTTCTCGCTAGCTCTCTATTCCGTGTCCCGTGTTTTTTTGTGTCCAAGTCAAGTCAACGCACACACCAACACTCACGTATAAAAAATATATATAAATTTAGTGCCTAATTAATGTATTATACTGGAGGCGGGCGATATTGGCTGCGACACAGTTTTGAACTAATGCAGCCAATATCGTTTCACTTTAATTTTTATGTAATGTTACATTAATTGTAAACTGTACCAATAAAAAAAATAGATAAAAAATAAAAATAAATAATAAATAAAAGATAAGTGTCTCGCGGTTTCGCATCGCCTCGCGCAAACTGCGTGCGTGTCGCTGTTCACTTTGACGAGGCGTCTTGGGCAAGACATAGCGATTGCTCTCTCTAGCTAGAGTGTACAGCCGCCATTTCATATAGTTAATTTTATTATGCACTTTACATATATTCTTATATACAGTTTTCAGGCGAACCAGTGACCTCTGTATGTGGTGGTTGTATCGGAACAGATGAACCGGAACTGCTGGTAGCCACCTTTTCAGGAAGAATTTTTGGTTTGCGATCACGCAGGCTTATCTCAGGAAATTTCTCTATCAATAACACAACTGTCGACGCTTTTGTTACACGACGCTCAAAACTCGAGTGATTAATTTTCCAAATTTAATTAGAGCAGTTTATAAAGTTCATTATTATTTTAAACTTTATTTTTTTCGTTTTTATCTTCCATTTAATTAAATATTTTTGTGTATTAACAGCTGACCCAGCCACCGGCTGTATGTGACACGAAGTTATGGTTATAGTTATTATCCTTAAAAGTAATATGTATGCCAACGCGGACTTTTATAGGAGCCCTCTAAAGATGAATATCCCTATCAAATATTGTTTAGTAATATCTCAAAAGGAATACAGCTTTTTCGATAAAAGCTCACAGGTGGCCTAATATGAAATATTCTTAAATCTGAAAGTTAAACCTTAACAAACTATACACTAAAACCTTCGCCTCGAATTACTCTCCGTCTTGATGAAAATTTCGTTCAGTAGTAGATTATCGCGAACAGACAGATGTACTGACGCTATGGTACGACTTTATTTTAAAACAGACACAAATAAGACCAACCCACACTTATATTTTAAATGCGACGTCTGCCTTTCTTTGGCGCTTTCACGGCTCATCCGCTTTAGCAATACTGATTACATTTGGTACCTTTGCAGCTTATACCGTGCTAACACCAATATGGTGGATACATAATTGAAGATATTTTGGCACTAAAGTCTAAACAAATATACTGATACCATTAGTACTCTATGTCACAATCGAAACATTCAGGATCTTACAGGTTTTCCTAGCTAGATTATACAGTAGTCAGTGTCATATATGAGGACAGTAAATATATATTTTAGAAACGAAGTTGCGCGTTTAGAAAAACAAACTGCAAGTGAGCGGGAAAAGTATCAACGTAATACACGATCTATATACCCAGGAATATCAGCACCACCTTTACTGGACATTCAATACGAGGTTAGGAAGCAACTAAAAGGCTTTTACACTACATATGCCAACTCTATTGTACCATAAAACTTAACTAATATAATAAAATAATCGGAAGAGCTCATCAAAAAGAGTTTCAACAGTTTGCGTGCTTCCTCCGAATCAGTTTACGAAGCACACCATTAAAATCATAAACTTGTAATTTCTTTAAAGTAACTGAGACGGACATTTAAACCTTTAATATATATATTTTATTTAAATAGATGTTCCTTAGGAAATTACTATTGTGCCATAAAGTATTTCGTGCATAGCTTTCAGGAGCTCTACAGAATGGTTGGCAAGAAGTAAAATTCATATCAGCAGTTCCTTTGGATATTATATTCATATTTTGCGAAAACAAGCTTAATATAGAGACAGATAGTGCTGCTGTTCTTAGCTTGTGCGCGCCGTATGGGAAGCAGGTGAGCTAGCCTATATAACAAATTAATTTACCTAAATATATATATAAAATATATAATGTATAAATAAATATAACGCCTAGCAAAAGTACGTAAATCGTTTGTGGGTTTGGGTATAAGATTCTATAATAAAATTCCGAAATCAATTTTGGTCATGCCATTACAGCAGTTTAAAAACACTGTTAAAAAGAGGCTGATACAGAAAGCCTACTATACTGCTGAAGATTACTTAGATGATAAGGATGTGTGGATATAGGTGCACTTCTACCCTGTACAAGACAGTAATAAATAAATGTAACTAGTTCTAAGATTTATATTTTAAAAAGAGCAACCGCCGAGTTTCTTGCTGGCTCTTCTCGGCAGGAACAGCTTTCCGAACCAGCAGTAAAGTTGACGATTCAAAAGCACTTGTTTACAAGTTTACTTGAATAAAGAATATTTTGATTTGATTTGATATATAAACCTTCGAAATGATCGATGCTGAAGAATTTTACTAAAATAACATGACTGCATCAACTTGAAACAAGACAATAATAAGGTTTACAATACCGAAGTCAGTTTGTAGTTTTTTTGTAAATTTTGTCATTTTAACTGACTTATTTTAGGAGTATAATTGACCCTTGGACCCGATTATAATTCAGTAACTGAGGATAGCGGATGCAATTCCCGCCGAGAGCCATTATGAGCATTATCTAAAGAATCAATTTGTTGGTTCTCCGAGTTTATATGTATGTCTACACGTTAACCAGTTATCTAATATCCATAACTGAATTATTAAGTTCCTTTACGGACGGACAACTGCGTGTGTGATTGTTCTATATATTTCCTAACAGGATACAAAAAACACGGAGCTAGCAACAGTACGATGTCAGGCGGGTACTCGACGTATTTGGTTACGTTTGCGTAATATACCGAAAGACACTCAGTTAGAAGGTACACGAGTTTTCGTGTACATATTACCCGCAGGTGCACCTAGAGTAGCACGGTTCATCAAACTGCATTTACCAACATTGCCTCACTATTCTAAATACGAACCATTAGAAGTTGAAGATAAGAAAAGGTAAAATCACTACATAGTATAAAACAAAGTCGCTTTCTGTGTCTGTCCCTATGTCCCTATTTCCCTATGTATGCTTCAATCTTTAAAACTACGCAACAGATTTTGATGCGGTTTTTTTTAATAGATAGAGTGATTCAAGAGGAAGGTTTATATGTACAGTAACAGTCAATATGGAGTAGAGAAATACTGTAATTTTTGAGGTTTCTAACGTGATGTCGTAAATAATTACATTTTTTTCCGCTTACATTGCAAACGCAGGCTGAACACTACAAGATTTATCAAAATAATGTATTAAAAATTTGTACACCTTAAAAGAAACACCAAGAAACTAACACCAGAAAACTCCGCGAGGGTATATTTCTATCTCTTATGGATAACCCACAATAGCATTTTTTTGTCATTTACTTTTTACGAAAAATAACGCCCTCTTTTCGAAGCAATATTAAGCAATACAGCATCAATCCTTATCCAATTAAGTACCTTAAATACATTGCTGATTTAATATAGATCAATATGGCCGTTTACAGCATGTAATTTAAATGAATATTTTCGAAGTTATTACAGATTTAATATGCGGCGCGTGCCTATAAATAGCGCATCGGAGGCCGCGCTTCGCCCTATAGCACTTATAATTTAGCAGCGATTGGATTAATTGTAAAAATAAAAACATAGAGAAAAAAGTAAAAAGGAACTAGGTAAAATGTATTATATGAATTAAGATATTCCAAAGATAGCAGGAAATCTTCATGGTATAGGGAAAGGGGAATTGTTTTACTCCAAATTTAACGCGTGCGGGCCGCGGGCAGTAATGAATAAATCAAACTACAAGATCTATTTTAATAATTTTTTTCACTGAGTGACAGCCTATACTTATATATTTTATACCCGTGCGAAGCAGGGGCGGGCCGCTAGTAATCTTATAAAGCATAGTGACATCTTGCTCGTCTTGCACGTTATTGGATATGTTAAATATCCACAATCAACTGATATGCATTACAAATACATCAGTAATTTAATTTATAAATAAAAAAAATACGCTTATTACGAAGCGAAAACTTACGAAAAATACTGGTATTATAATTAAAGAGAGTTATATATACGAAAAAGACCCAAAATCCTGGTTTTTAGATTTTTTTTGGGTCAAAATTGAGTTTAAAAGAGTCGGTAAATACGAGCTACAACATACAAAGAAGCTTAGTTGAAATTAACATAAAGCGTGTAATGCAGTGTTTATAGAAATACAGTCGTGGTCAACTAATTAGGGACACTCTTTGGTTAGAACGAATTGTGAATTTATTTTTTATTTTCCAACGAGTCTAAACCATATTCCATATCTCTTAGATGTAAGTATAATTAGTCATTTATGTGCCCGATTATACAAACAATAACAACTTCCTAAACATTAAACCTCTTTACAGTATGGCTGATAGATTATCGTAGTGCTATTTGTTCAAATAATGCTGGCTGGCCATTTAATTAGGGACACTGAGATATTGCGTTCTACTTTCAAAATTTGAATCTCAATACTTTTTTACTTCTTCTCTTATTGTTTCGTGGTAGTTTTGGCGGCAATCCCGATATTTATTTTAAGTTTTGAAAAATATTTTGAAGAAAAATGGGTTAAAATAAAAGTTGCGATCCAACACTACGAAAAATTATCATGAAGTTTGTTGTCGAGCATGGTTGGTCATACCGGAGGATAGCAGAACATTTAAATTGTTAAAAAACTATGGTATACAATGCAGTGCAACATGTCAGACGCAATAACACAGCTTTAAATGTGCCCAGAACAAAAAGATCGAGAAAAACAACTCCGCAAGAAGATAGAATGATAACCAAGTTAGCTAAGAAAGATCCGTTTCTAGGCTCTATTTTAATTAAACACGAAGTGTTTGGGACAGACAAAAGAGCTGGTGTCTCAGCGAGGACCGTTCGACGACGTCTGGTAGAAGCAGGGTTGTTCGGAAGAGTGGCTCGCAAAGTACCGTTGTTGAAGAAAGAACATAGAAATGCTCGTTTGGCGTTTGCACGTAAATATGGACATTGGACCTACGCCCAATGACAACATGTATTATTCTCTGACGAGACCAAGGTTAGTTTGATTTCTTCAGATGGAAGGCAATACGTACGTACGTACGTAAAAGCGGAAATGAATCCAAGATTCACAAAAAAGCAGGCGAAACATGGCGGTGGAAACATTAAAATGTGGGGTTCATTTTCTGGACGTGGAGTGGGACCTGTGAGGAAAGTTCAGGGTAACTTAGACCAACATCAATACAAGGCAATATTGGAGGAAACGATGCTTCCCTATGCTGAGGAGCATCTCCCTATTATATGGACGTTTCAGCATGATAACGACCCGAAACATACCGCTCGTTCAGTCAAGTCGTTTCTTACCAGTCAGTCAGTATCAGTGCTAGATTGGCCAGCAAATAGCCCGGACCTTAACCCAATCGAGCACCTTTGGCACGAAATCAAAAAAAAAGTAGCCACTTATCGTACCACAACATTAGATGAACTTAATGAAGCTTTTTGTGAGGCATGGGCAAACGTTCCTGTCGAAACATGCCAGAAACTGATAATGTCTATGCCACATCGGTGTCAAGCGGTAATTAATATAATATTAATATCAAAGGTTTTGATACTGGGTACTGATTTTACACGTAATAAAATTGAGCTGTTAAAGATATTATAATACTGCAGATTATTAGTTTTGTTTAACTATATTTTTCATTATAGTTTACTGTCCTTAATTAAATGTCCAGCTACAGAATTATACCTTAAAATTGAATACATGTTCAATCTTTGATATTAAATGCTTTTTTCTATTTATTTATTCTTTTATTTACAGCCATTTAAAGCATAATAATCGGACCAAATTATGCAAATAATAGTTACTGAGAAATCAATAGGATTTCATATTTGTATGTACATAACCGGTTATTGTTCTTAACTATCTTGCATGTCCCTAATTAGTTGACCACGACTGTATATAATTATAATTTATAGAATTAGGCGTTACTTTGCGGAGATCCATAATCTTATGTTTCAAGTTATGTTATAGTTATGTTTCAACCTTATGTTTCAAGTTCAAGCTTGTTGCGCGTGTTCAGAGGTAAAGGTGGGGTCGAACCGACTACAATATAACAATGCTTGTTCGGTTAACGCTTCGCTTTGCGATTTTGTCGTGGAGTCTATCTCCTGATGATGCTTCGGTTGCGGGGCGAAACGATTGTTGAGTTTGTGCATGTGTTTTTTACGAATCTTGCATGTAACGGGTATGAAAAAACAACGTGATAGTCCACATTTAGCACTATATATATTTTCTATTTACTGTATCGCGGATTATAGCAAAATAATTTTATTATTACTTTTGCAGTGTTTATAATCATATTTTAAAACGTTTTACAGTTCTTGGTGTGAATTACGTGTATCAGGTAGCTTTTCTGTAGCTGAAATGACAGCCTGGTTAGCTGAAATACTTCCGGGAGAATTACCACGGCCAGCTAATAAAGTCGCTTTCGCGAGATCGCATAACGTACTCGGATCTTTACTTATTTGCAGTTATCAGTAAGTTCTATGGTACCGCATATAGTGAAATAAAGGTTTATAAGTTCCAGAAAGGTTTGATTGTACAGGATTTAATAAAGACGAGTGGATACTACAACTTAAAATTGTAATTCGCAAAAATTATAAGAACATCCTTCGCCTCAACTGTTCGCTATAATCTTTTTAAGTACTGAACGGATAATCATGCATTTCTCCAATTGGCTTAATATAATAGTTGTACTCCCGGAGTCGCATATAGATAATAATATTAAGTGATTTACGAACAGCACAATCTGAAATATATTTTAAGTGTCTTTTACTTATCTATCTATCTATGTTTATCTACATATATGTAATAATTTATTGCTTTTTGCTAAAACTCGAACACAGCTGGACCGATTTGATTTAATCTTGGTCTTCAATTATTTCTGGGAGACCAGAGAAAGCTTAAAAGGTGATAAAAAAGCTATAAATTTAACAATTTTGTTTTTCCTTAGGAACAGAGATTTATTATTCCTTGTTGGTTATTAATTGATAGACGATAAAACATCGATGTTTTAAAATCGATTTTGCATTATTTAAAATATCGTTACATCTATCTTTACTAATAAGTACTAATATTATAAAATTAATATATAATTAATAATATATTAATACGAAAAAGTAAATGCGAAAGTCTATCTGTCTGTTACGATTCCACGGCCAATCCGCTGAACCAATATCTATGAAATTTGGCGCAATTCAGACACGGGGGTAATGTATAGGCTATAAAAATCCTTTCTTTTCAACAAGAAAATCAGGAGATTGAGAAAACCCATCTTTTATCAATATATCAAGTTCCGCATAGGAAAACCATTACAATTTAATTTCCCTGATTGATCTGATTTTTGTGATGGAGATATTTGCAGGGTTGGAGAGTGACAGAAGCTAATGTTCATTTCAGGACTAAGGCCCACGTAGGCGAAGTGGCTAGTAAAATTTAGTATATATTATATTATACTTATATATTATATATATGTATATATTATAATTTATACTGTTTTAATTTATTGCATCATGCAATTTAATATAACTAAAATCTAAAATTTCAAACAATGATTATTCTTATTATTGTTTTAATAATGACTAACCTTAGGATTTTGATGCTAGTTAGGAAAATTCGAACAGAAATGAACCAATTATATTCCAATTCACACATTATTTGGTTCAATGTATGTGTAATGTAGCATAGCATACTGATAAACATTAAAAATAAATTATATCCATACCCTTAAAATAGCTTAAACATTTAGAAAAATATAAAAATTTGTAAAAGCTTTTGCTCTGTCTCTGCTGGCACATAATATAATACAATCACCTCAGAGCTCAGAGGTATTGTGATGTGTACACAATTGCCAGAGGAATGAAATGAGGGAAAGTATTTTAAAATGGTTTTATTTTGTAGGCGAGGTTTAGCTGTTTTTAAATCAAATAACATATCAACTATAGCAGTGTTCAAAGATGTTATTTCTAATAGTTGTGTAAAACGGAACATACGACTTGATGTATCATGTGGTTTGTATATTTTTTTTACCATTGAATAATTTTAATAAAAATGGAGAGGTTTTTTGGTTTCCCAAAACTATTTGAAATTTACAATATCACAAATTTTAAAAGTGAATTTAAATGACTGAAACTTAAATTTAGATTTAGACGTACAAGTTGGTCAGTGGTGTATGAATATTTAGTTATTATACTATAAAAATATTTTTAACAACTATTAAAATTTTCAGAAATTCCAGATAATTATTGTATTGTTTCGTTTGAAGATATACAAGACAATTTTAAAATAGAATATAACAGAAATAAAGAACTTGAGATAAAAACAGCAATAAGGTAAAAATCTCATATTTAAGGTTCACTTTTTAATGACACTATAAACTTTAAAACATTATTTCTAGTGCTCTGGATTTGAATACATCAATTAAAAGTGAAAATGAAAGTGGTCTTTGTCAGGAGTATTTAGAATTATTAAATTTACCAGAAGCAAATGGTACAGACCCAAGTTTCAACGAATTAGTTGGTAAGTTTGAAATTGCTTACTTTATTATGCTGATTTTTAGATTTGTTAAAATTCTAAATTTGTTACAGAAACAGTGAAGAATTGGTATAAAGATTGGTGTAAATTATCTTTAAAACATTATGACCATAATGAAATAATGTTGCTTCAAACAGCTCTGAAAGAATGTCACCTGGAAGATATCAAAACTATTTTAAGTTCTAACCATATAGACAAATAAAATTACCATTTATTAATCATAGTAAAGGTAAGACCTAAAGCATTCTAAATCAACCACTCTAATGGCAGTACTTAGTAAAGCATGAAATGCTTTACTAAGTACTGCCATTAGAGTGGTTAAAATTATAGTATATTATATTGTTCAATTAAACTTTTTGATAAAAATAGCACTTGTTTTATTTAAGATGCTGCAATAAAATGATTTTTTATTTTATCCAGCAACTTCGCATAGTGTTGATCGAGAAGTTAATAAAAGACAGAAATATGAACTATTACTATTATTATAAATTCTGTACAGCAAAAATAATAAATATCAATTGATTATCTACTTTTGGAAAGGATAATAATCCAGACCAGAGTTATACTTGAATTTGTAAGTAAAACGGTTTACTTGTGTCTTTCCTACTTCAATCATTTTCTGGACTTCTTCTCTGTAAGCAGGTGGCAACAATTCCTCTTCCAATGTACACGGCAATTCAATTTTGTCTTGTACTTTAAATACACGCTGTCTGATAATATCAACATCTCTACTGTATTCTTCTTTCAAATCTGCAACTGATTGTGCAGCTGTATCTATTTTAAATAAGAAGTAATTGGCTTCTCTATGAACTAAGCTGTGCGAGCTAGTTTTATAAGGCATCGCTCTAAAACCCATATTTTCAATATTTCGTATGATACCACCACGGTCAAATATAGCATGCGATATCCGCGTTAAAGTAGTTTTCAATTCTGGTTTCGGCATAGCACGTAACATTAAAGCTAATTCATAAGTGGGCATTTTAGAAAATAAACACCGTACCTAATGAAAAAATATAAGATAAAGACAACTCACTACCATAGACTACTAACTAAAATAAAGACGACAATGTTTCATACTTTGGCGCGTGAGAATATTAGGAAGAGTGGGAGATGGTGGGAGGTGCGGATACGTACTATAGGTACTAATTATAGTCATTCATAGAAATGTATCTGCCTCTCACCCGTTTCATTCATAAATCCGGAAATAGTCTCAGCTCTGACTCTCTCTAACACATGGAAATTTACTACGCGTAATATATATAACGAATGACGTAAATTCGTAGTAAAATTAGTGATGTACTTGTTGTGCTAAAACCGTAACTAGTGATTCCAAAGTTTTATCGATTCGTATTTTTCTGTTACCGATTATTTCAGTTACCGGTTTTCTTCTACATACTAATATTAATCTTAAAATTTAAATAAAACAAAATATTTTAGTAACTTCTTTATTAAATTTATTATTGAATTAAAAAAATGTTTTAAAAACAGCGCATAGAGATGCAAAAAATTTAACTCAGCATACGTGCTAAAATTTTTTTTTTCCTAAACACGCTAAAAGTATAACAAAAAAACACAAATATAATTTGTACATAGAAAACAGAATAAGCCGACAAAAAGTTATTCAAACAGAGATTTCACAGGCTTCAAACATAGACACGTAAGCGATCATGTATCTTTAAATTGGATTTGTAACTTATTAACAAAAAAAAAGGAATTTTATACATTCTCTCGAAACAATTTACAAGATCAATATTTGAAACGATAGATGTCGCTTTTGGTAAATTATAAATATAAGAGTGAGAATGTATGTGCAATCGCATATCACTTATGGTAATGAACGGGTCTTATCTCTACTTATATTATTTACAATCAAATCAATTAACACCTGAGATTAATACATAGTTAAGAAAGAATGAAATCACGAAATTATAGTATTATTTGAAATAATTATCACGCTTAAACGAAGTATGCTCCATAACTTATTTAACTAAATGGAAACATGTAAAAAAGTACTTTGTAGTAGTAGGCACAAAACATTATTTTACCATTAAACCATACAAATATCTAATATATAACAACAATATATAAACTTAGTTATAGTTTTCGCACTATTTGATTATGGCGTGATTGCTATCAATATTTTTTTTAAACTTTGAAGCAAATAAATAAGTATTATTTAATATCAACTTATAAAAACCTAAACATAAAGTATTTTAAACATTTTCAAGTATATTAATAAAGTATTACAGTATCACAGAGTTAATTCATAGAATATTGATATTATGTTACATACGTATATATTTATGTTTTGCTATACTTTAATACGGCAAAATATATATAAAATACAAGGTACAAATATTCAATTTTATAAAATAAATATTCATTAAAGATATTATTTTGACAACTTCAGTTCAATTTGTATTTCTTCATTTGTCAATTATATTATTGTAATGACATGGTTTTGTTTGTTTACATTAAGTGAAGTATCTACTTATGGAATATAAAAATAATAAAATTTATCCAACAAGAAAACTATATCGCTTTACAAATGTTAATAGGAATTTCAGTTTGCTACTTTTGCCTCATGTATTTCAAATAACCCTACTTCTGATAAAAAATTTACATTTCAATTCCCTTTTTTCAGCTATCTGTAAATTCTTCGAGTAAAAATAATAATATAATTTTTCAAGTAGACTAAACAAATCGTTGACTTAATAAGTCTTTTCTTAAACATATATAATACTGTTCAAAAGACATAAGTTTCTGTGATGGATAATATAATTTCACACATGTGATGTCACTGGCAATATATTCTCTATTTTTTATTAAAGAAATTTAATCAAATCTTTCAATTTTATTAGAAAACAGCGTACTTATAAAAATTTCAAAATTTACAAAATTCAGATTTTTCATTCAAAGAAATATATCGCTTGTGGAATGCAATGCAAATGCAAAAACACGTCTATCGGAATAGGAATAAAATGTGTAAATGTTAAAGTACACATTCTATTCAGCACCAACACAAGAAGAACTCATGGTTCAATATTAGGCCGTCGTTTCAAACTATAACAATTTTTATACATTTTCCTTAGCAACAAAAACTGTAAACCCATTTCAAAAGATCTCAATCAACCAGTCTCAAAATATAATTTTTTGCGATATATCGATGTACCGCACCGGAAATATACGGATTAGATTTGGAACATATTTCTGATGGAATATTAGGTTCTGTAACTATCAAACTTCTGCCTATCACTGAGAATTCCTAACATTTTATCACTATCATCGGCACTTTAGCATACAAAGATTTACTGGTACTAATATTATTAACCAATAATGTTTTAAACTAACAAAGCAACAAAATTACGATCAGTGCTAGTGTGTCAGCTACCTTATCTATGATTATGAGAAAAAAATCCATGGGCTCCTAGTTAACATCCTTCAAACTTTATATTGTTTGTCAATTTGAATATTATGAATACAATTTTATAGACATTGGTTTGCTTTTTCTTGAGTTTCAAGCATCGAATCGCATTGACTCTGACTTTTACAGCTGAACTTCAAAATTCAGAATGGTTTGAATTTACTGACAAAGAGAAATTTTAGATGTCCACTACTATAATCAGAACAGGTATTTTATGCCAAATTATTATTAATATTGGTGCTAAATAATTGTGATCCAACTGAAGCTCTTCATAAATCTTCATCTGCATCATGTGGCTGGTAGATACTTCCCGGCGGAGGATTGTGCAGCTACTGATCCTGTAATGCATATGTATTGTTTAAATAATGTTATGATACTAAAAATAGTGATTGCAAAAGCAATCTTACAGACAATCTTGGCATATAGGATTGACAATATTTTGGTAGATGCAAAACAATAATAAACTTGCGCAATTTTATGTAGAAATAAATACTATGTATAACAATTAAGAATTTTCCTTTTATGAAAATTATTCTTAATCTTAGAAAATTTACAGGAAATAAAGTACTATAATAGAATTGTTTAAATATACAATTTGTTATTATAAACTGTACCAATATTATTAATCTAGTATTATTTAAATAAACCAAGAACTTTAATTAGACATTTTATAATAATTAGAATTACGATCTGTATTTTATCCTGTTCTCATAAGAATAACAGGGTTGCTTGCATACTTAATGTTACAGCGAGTTATAAATGTCTATTTTGTGAGTTTTATTTAATAAATAAATAGAGAGTGGCTTGTGTACATTAGAACACTCCTAAAAATATATATAATATTTTCCTGTTCCTGAAAGAAAATTGAACTTTTTAACCCTATCTGTTAGTATATAAGCTTCAATTGTTGTGTATTGTGTGTGATGCTTTAACAAATAACAGACAGAAAGATAGATTCTATATTTAAAAATATATTCCTGCTCTTAAATAGTGTCCTCAAAATATTTTTATATTGGTCTTTAACTAACAGACTTGACTGTGTCTAGAGTTCTGATATCTAGGTAAAATCTCTACAAGTGATGTCTAGATGTCTTACTTTGCCAGTTTTATATAGACATATATATTTTTTTAGATATATTTTTTTTAAACATATATATTTAGATATATTTTTTTGTTGTTAAATAGGCGAGCGCTTGACTGTAATCATGCCTAATGGTAAGCAATGATACAGTTTAAGATGGAGCGCGCTTACCTAGAAGATGCCTATTCACTCTTGCCTTAAAGGTGCCCATATTGTAAGTATTGGGAAAGATAGATGCCAGGAGAGAATTCCATTCCCTTGCTGTGTGCAACAAAAAAGACGAAGCGAAGCGTTGTGTGCGTCTTCGTGGAATGTCGATGACATAAGGATGGAACTTCTCCTGGTGCCTAGCGGTGCGATGATTGAACGGCGAAGGTGAAATAAGTTCATGAAGTACCTGGGCACACTCTCCGAAATATATCTTGTAGAAAACCGATAAACAGGCAACTCTGCGCCGGTATTGCGGACTCTGCAATTTGGCATTTGTCAGGGTCTCATCACCTATGAGTTCCTGGCACGTCGATCCACCGAGTCCAAAGCATCCAATTGGTATTTGGCAGATCCTTGCTACAAATGGCAGCAGTATATTTTAAAATTAATAAAATAGTAGGTATATCTGTGTCTCTTTGTAACTTAAATATCTTTGATTATGTACTGTTAGCAAACCAGGTTTTAAATAAGAAGCTTTCCAAATACTGTAACTCAGCATCATTGTCACATGACAAAAAAAAGTTAGAATAATTATCACTAACATATCTTTACATCTGTTCTTATATCACATACTTATATCACTCTAAAAGGGAAATAATTGATTTATAAAGTATTTTATTATATCTCAAATCGAATGGCCCACTATATATATCAGCTTCAGATGTACCTAATTTTAAGTGAAAGTGAAATAGCCAGACAGACATACAGGCATTGAATTAATATTTACTTGCCTTCATCTTGTCATAAAAATTGGGCTAATCATTTGCTTCATCCCACAAAGCATCAGCATATATAGCCTAGGATGTCATCCCACTGAGTACTCTCTTTGGCAATTACAAGGTTGGTCTGAAAAATATTACACAAAGATTTCAATAAACATGGAACATCGATGATATCGAAATAACTTTATATTTGACTGGCCCTTTGGCGCAGTGGGTAGTGACCCCGCCTTCAGTTCCGCTGGTCGCGGGTTCGATTCCATCCGAAGGCCAACATCTTTTATAAACAATTTGTTGGTTCTTCGAGCCTGGGTATATATTTGTATTTAAATATGCATTTAAAATTATATATGTAGTATATCTACCAGTTGTCCGTCAGCCATAACTCAATTTTATTATTATTATTAAAGAATTAAAGATTGTCTATAATATATTTTCTCTTACAGAAAAAATAATAAACTATCAATAAATAAATACTTTAAACATAGGATATAACTGATATTGGTTAAGATTCGATTCAATGAACACATAATAAATATTATTATGAAAGGAAATGTTTTAACAATTTTGTATATTTTATTTTAAGATTAAATTTTATAATATTAGTATGTCAAATAAAAAAAAAGATCTTTGAGGATCAGCTTTGAGGTCCCTGCCTAACACCATAGAAACATATTAAAACAGATTGAAAAATCCAAATGTTTTCATCACCAGCAAAAAAAGTTATTATAAAATGATTTATTGTATTCAATGGGGAATTTTATAACAAAGAAATTGGTATATCAATTATAAGTATAATTATTATACATATAGTAATAACATGATCTAAAAATTAAGGTAAAAAATTAGTACACCCTCCTGCTTCTTGTCAGTCAAAGGGTTAAAGTTATTACTTGAATGATTTGTAATAAAAAAAAGACTTACATACTTAATCTTGTTGTCGCAGGTATGTGTAGAAATTGTTAGATAAGATGGTAGGTAGCTTGAGTGTCATCTTTTTCACAAATATAACTGTATATATTTATAGCCTTTAGTCATACAGTCTAGTCTTAAATTTCTGAAAATATTTTTGGTAAAATTGAGAATAAATTCTGTTAAGTACAAACAGTAGCATATATAAGTGATTAATTAAACAAAATAATTATTCTTTTGTAGTATTATTGAATAGTCTTTCTAAATTGCTATTATTCTTTCATTCAGTACACATAGCACTATATTGTTTATCAGCACTGTAAATGTAAATATATCTTAAACCACAAATCAGATCATGTGATAATCAAATTTAGACAAAAATTACATAAATTTATTTTGAGTTGCTTATATATTACAGAATATGCAATTGATTCAAGAATCCTGGGATTTGACTTTCTGTACATCTGTTTAAACAGTCTTAAAATTTGCTTTGGCTTTTTAATTACAAACCAACAATAGTTTTATATAAAGCAATATACTCTATTGCTTTATACAGAATAAACTTTCTCTATTATACTATTTACTCGTTTTTTATCTGAGTGTCATTTTTAAAAACCTGACAATAAGTTTTAAATTACATGTTAATATATTACATGTTACTTCAATCAAAAATACTGTAAAGAATGTAACTTTATGTTCACACAGTTCACAAGTATTGGTTTCTAAGCTATCTATAAAATTAAGGTATAAGAGGTACACAATGATTTCCAATGAGCAAGCGGATCTGAAAATATTTTTACATTTTATGCTATGACAGCGAACTCCATTTTTCAAAACCATTTTAATTCTGTTCACATTATTAATAACTAATATTCACCCTTAAAACCATTTAAAACAGCTTCTAATAAACTAACTTAAGACTTTAATGCTACATTATTCATCGTTTATAGAGCAACAAGACCACTAGACCCTTTAATATAAAATTGCAGGAAATAATATATTAATATTTAATACAGGTAATTCGTCAATCTAAATTAATGTGCGTAACGTACAACAGTAATAATAAAATTATTTTGCTATAAACCGCGCAATTTTCATATTACGATAATTGAATCAAACAGTTGTTAAAAATTTTACTGTAGTAATAGTTTTGAAATACAATTTCAGCTTGCAAGGAATTAGGTTATTATATTTGGAATGTGAGAATATAAATTTTAAGAATGCTCTTACTATTATAGAAATGCACAAAATTCATTAAAACTCAATACTTACATTAAAATTAAGTAAATCCTCTTCGTATTGTTTTTCCACGTGTTAACACACAATTTTATTTCATTAGTACATATTTAAGAAATATCTCAACAGATATTAGTGAAATAAGACTTTATACATTTAAATTGTAATAAGCAATATTTGTTTTAAGTATATTTCTAACTAAATTACAATAAAATTATCAATTTTTGTTAAAATTAAAGTAGTTAAAGTTTTCAACGGGAAGTTAAAAAAATTTAAAATGGCTCCCATACTTTCATTGATAAATTTTCTTGTTATATTATACACTGTCAAAATAAGAATGAGTGCGTAATTAATATGTATGGCGGAGTGGAGCGAGATGCAGCTGAGACTATTTTCATACGATTCATTCATAAAAACGTGCATGTGCAAGAGGGATGCAAGAACTCTTGTATTGGCGCCCGTAGTAAAACTGCCCTGACTCACTACTCAGCAACAGCATAAGTAGTCTATGGTTAAGACATAAGAGTTATAAACACAGAGTACTTAATAAAATCCGTACTGATATTTCGGCCTTTCAGCGCTTTCAAACCGTTGGACCAATGTTGATGGAATTTTGTACAAATTCTTGTAACCGGGGCGAGGAAGAGGATAAAAAGTTTCCTTTTTTCTTTCGTGATGTAAAAACACATATTGCGATATTGAGGGTAGCTAAATTGCAGGTACTAATAGTAAAACTACAAACTTATAGAAAAGTAACACTCGTATTTATCTATATACCTCATGATATTTCCTTATATACATTTTTACTTAATTTTATGTAGAGCTTGGAATGTCGACCTTTAACGTTTCCTATAGTACCTACACTTTTTCCTTAAAGTTTAATTTTTAGGATCTATGATTTTTAGGCACTAGGCAAGGACAAAAATACTGGGTATTATAATAAGTCCAAGTATCTCGATCATAGATAATACACTCGATAAACAGAAATTGAATTGGGCAATGGGTATTGGGTACCTACTTGTGGTTTTTGTATTAAAAACATAACTTCTTTTATATTTTAGGAAAAGTCCAACTTTCATTTATTTAATGAACTTTATATTCGTTTTTTTATGCAGTTGTTGTTTGTTTAATTTTTTTCCGTAGTACTTTACTCGTCTTTATGATCTATAATTTTAACAGGACATGGCTGCGGCGTATGTTATGCTTATGAGATTGTTGTGAAAATATTATAGAAACCCAACTACCATGGGTTCTTTTACTAAATTTGTGTCAGATTATTGTAAAACATGGGAAAAGTTAGGACGTGACCAATTGTAAGTTTTATATTAAATTTGTAATTTAATTCATATTCCACGTTTTTAAGTAACCTTTTATTAAAAAATTGCTTTAATTTCGATAGTAGTATTAATACATAATTTTTTTATTATTGTACTGAGGAATGCTCATCTCTTAGGATAAAGTTGTTTATTTGCTGAAGGTTATATTTTTAGTGTCAGTGTATCGTTGTTGCTCCTATAAAAAGACCTCATTAACAGATCAGATCCTCTTACTACTATTAAATTTTTTAACATTTCATATACGGAGAAATACTTGTCGAATATTTAATCCATACAATGCATGTAACTTAATAGGATTGCCCACACTTTATTTTTTTTACCAAAGGTGACATTGGCAGAGTAAAAATAATTTAGAATAATTGTTTTTTCTTACTTTAGATGTTGTAGACCGAATCAAAGAAAACACTTCAAGTTATTATTATATTATTAAATAAAAACATTCGCGCAGTACCTATTTAATACATTTCTTTCAGCATAAAATTAATTACTCAGTATGTCAAAGATGAAACCAAAAGTCCCTTATTTACCAAATCAGAAAAACTCTCAGGAATATCACAAAATTTATATGACTTGTTGCTTTGCGGCCTTCGAGGGTTTTTGAAGAAAGATTCAGTTATATCTGTTTTGAGAGATATAATTGTAAGTATAAAATTTCTGGCATTATATTTATTATCATACCCAAAATATTACAGTGAAATTTAGTAACATTGTTACATTTTTCAATAATATGTATGTTAAAATTGAATTAAAACTTTGCTACCTACATTAAGTACCTACTTAAGTAATTTTGTTACAATATATAAATAAATTACTAAAAAGAATTGCACAAATATTAAGCTCATAATGAAGAACAGTATTTTAAATTAAGTATGAGTCTACTTTACCCTGTCTGTTTTGCTTGTATTCAGTGTAAACAGAACCTAAAAACAAAGTTGTGTTTCTACTCTACTAGAATGTATAAAAATTCTTGAAAAAAATTATGTATATAAATTCTTTGCAAACAGTATGCTTAAGTCGTATTTAAAACAACAACAATAAAATATGTATAAGGTTGAAGTATATTAATAATCCTGATATGTTTTCAATTACAAAATAGTAAGTAAAACAATTTTCAAGAATAAAATTATATTAATTTTATGTAAACACCAGTATCATCAAAATTATCTATACATTGTATGATTATTTTCAGGTTTTACATGCAGACATACCTTCAATATTATTGGATGTAGTTTGTATATTAGATGCTGAAACATCACTTGATGTTCAAAATGAAGAACGCAGTAATTTTTGTTATCTAGTGAGAGAACTGGAACCTTTAATATCTGATAAATTGCTAAAAGAACGCCTAGAGATTGACTCATTACAGGATATTGGTACATTGAAAAATAAAAACTTCTACACAAAATTTATTAAGATCAAAACAAAATTATAGTAAGTAATTATAAATCAAATTCATGTTTCATTTATATCATTTTTGTGATTTTACTGTAAAATTAATTTTCACTTTCAGTTACAAACAACGAAAATTTAATTTATTTAGGGAAGAAAGTGAAGGCTATTCTAAGCTAATAGTAGAATTAAATCAAGATTTATCTGAAAGTACAGAATGGACTACTATACTAGAAATAATCCAGTCACTTATAGGTAAATACAAATACAAAAGTGATTATAATATGATAACTGTTGCTTTCGGATTTTGTTGTGAAGTCATGTCCTGATGATGCTTCAGTTATTGGCCAAAACAATGTCAATATTGTGTGAGTGAATGTGTGCAGTGCATGTGTATAATGGTGTTTGTAGTCGAGGTTTGAGTGTATCAGGTATGAAAATATATAGTACACGTAGTAGTCTACATTGTATTTTCTTTTTCCACAATTTTAGTGCTTTGTTTTTTAAACTGATTTGTTAACTTCTTATGTAATACTTTTAATTATACTTTTTGTACTTTTTTGCTTATTTGGCTTTATTTTTGGCTGACATGATGTTAACTGGTAAATGTTATGTACACTTGTTAAAGATATGTATATCAGTATGTTTCAAAGCATGTATGTGTATATAAATGGTTACTATCCTAATATGTATATCGTTAGAGTACTTATTAAATAAATAAATAATATCATCATTATTTGTGTATTATGGATCCCTTCAAAGTGACATCTCATTCTATACAAATTGATATGAATAACACAATTTGAAAATGGATTTTTTTTCAGGTTGCTTCAATTTGGATCCAAATAGGGTTTTGGACATAATCTTGGAATCATTTGAAGCTCGAACAAATTTAGACAAATTGTTTATACCTCTTATAAAAAATTACATGGGTGACCCATTAGTCATAAGTGAAGTGTTAGGTTTTAAACTAAGTAACATGGAAGTTTTAGAAAGTTATAAGGAACCACCTGCATTGATGACTGTTATAGCTTTACTTTTACAACATCAAGTTATATCTTTAGATGACATTTATCCATGGGTATGTGTTAACAATTTTATTGTGCTATAAATAATTATATATTGGCCCATTGGCGCTCTGGGTTGTGACCCTGTCTTCAGCTCCGCGGGTCGCGGGTTCGATTCAGGCAGAGGGGCAACATTTTCTATTGACAATTTGTTGGTTCTTCGAGCTTGGATGTATATTTGTATTTAAAATTATATATGTAGTATATGTACCAGTTGTCTGTCACCCATAACACAAGTATTAAGTTGCTTTGGGGACGGACGACTGTGTGAAAATGACCCATATATTTATATTTATATTTCAAATACATTATAAAATATAGTTCAAACAGTATAGCGGTTCTTTTCTCTTATTCGCTGAAAATATTTCGCAAAAATATATAGCTTTTAGTTTATGAAGAGTATAGTGTGATAAAATATTTATATTTTATAGTTGCGCCCAGATGACACAATCATGGCTAGAGAGGCGGATAAAGAGCACAAGGCTGTTCAAGACTTTATCCGTAAGCTCAATATTGTATCCACCAAAGGTCCTCAGAGCAATGCTCCTGCTGAATTCATTGAGGAGAAAGCTGATCCACAAGTATAAAGATAATTTTTAAAAATTTCACATTTTGTTATTAGGATTTCAAGACAGTCTTCATAGATGCACATAGATAATAGAAATCTATTTTCATTCTTTTAATTATGTCCTATAATAATACGTCTTTTTTATTTCTATACTAGTGGTATATCTGCAAATTCGTTCAAGTTGACTGTAGTGTGAACATACCCCCAATTATGTTTTAGCTTAGTTTTAGCCGTGAAAGAGTAAATGACACACCAACGGAAAGTCAAACTGATAGCCTTTCGCATTTATGATATACTAACTGCCCGCGTGGAAATCAGTTCGTCGCAAAGATTTTCACAGATTCAGCGGGAATTCTAGGTTAAATAGTATATGTTGCTACACAATCTCCCCTATCTTCCAGAGAAAGTCCGATCAAAATCCTTTTAGCCGTTCCGGAGTATGTACTATGAACTTTAACCTTCCTCAAGAATCTTTTAGTAAAAACAAGAATCCGTTCTGTCGATTTTACGAAAATCAATTACATATAGACATCTTTTTAGATTTATGATATGTATAGATAAGTATATGGGATATGGTTCGTTAGTACGTCTATACTTATTATAAAACAAAGTCCCAAAAAGCTCTCTGTCTGCATGTAATCAATTTTCTCAAAATCTACTGAACGGTTTGCACCAAAAGATAGTGCAATACTTCCTGATGGTTTAGGTAAATAGTACATTACCGGTATTATGTAAATTGTGCTGAAGAAATCGAGTAGTTGTTAAAAAATTTGCTTGCTGTGAGCTTTAGTCGCGTACGCTGCGTATACCAGCAGAGAAACGCTAATGTAGTAGAGAATTGTAGACCTACAAATTACAATACAAAAAAGTCCGCGATAGCATGTCTCTATCACTCACAGTTAACTTACAATAACTTCTTTATTGTCCAAAATTTCGAAAATTCGGAAAAAGTTTCGTACATCAGTGAATTCCACGCTGTTGTTGGCACAGCTAGTAAATAATAATAAGCACAAACATTGTCAGTTGAGGACAATGCTCTTCTTATGAGCACCGTTATCTCACAATATACTAATGCCTGTTATATTTGACAGGAGTATTGGACTAATCAAAAGTTGGTGCTTTGTGAAGCGCTTTTGAAAGTAACAGCATGGAAGGAATTTGCAGCATTATCTGCCCGTTTACCTATTACAACTGTTGCACCAAGGCCTGCAGTGGCCCTTTGTTCAATGCTGCACGCGCTAGTTGAACCACTCTACAGAAAGTAAGGATTTAAAAAAGTTCTGTATGTTAAATGATTTATAGAAGCAGGCGTTACTTTGCGGAATTCCATATTACAAACAATATAACAGAACTAACTACTTTGCTATAATCCGCACGGGTTAAGTGAATGCATGCAAAGCCAATGTGTATAAAGCAGGCAAAATCTACGCACCTTATACATGCAGGACCAGCCACCACATGCACCCCCAAGGCGCAATTCACCAGCAACAACGCACACAAAAGCAGCACACACACCCACCACCACAATCTCGACGATCGTTTCGCCCGAAACCGAAGCATCATCAGGAGGATAGGCTCCACGACAAAAATCGTAATGATTGATCGCATTCACTTAACCCGTGCGGATTATAGCAAAGTAGTTAGTTCTGTTATATTGCTTCTGTATGTTAATGATGCTTGACGATTCAAAAGTGCCTGAAATGGCTTATTTGAATAAAGATTATTCTGATTTTGAATGAAGTGTAAATACAAATTGTACAAATTTGGGCAATATGAACCCTATTCATATTAATAGGCTTAACATTGTGGTCCATTTTTTTTCTTTTTCTAATACAATTTGTATGAAATATATTAATTGCATTAACACACTTTTTGGAAATCATTTATTTGAAGCGTTTATTTGAAGGTACAGAATTAACATTGAATTGAATTGAAAAGGATTTATTAATGGAATTAAAATTAATTTGAAACTTTTAATTCAGTTTATGTCTAAATTTCAGACAAGCACTGAGAAGTCAAGAAAACCAATGGTTGTTATTTTCTAGAAATGGAATTTATTTATGAAATTATAAAAGAAATTTGATAGTCTAAATTTATAAATTATTTTTAGGCATTGCCGCATTGCTCCAAAAATAGTGGGCAAACCTGTTGGTGCATTAAGATCACCTCTTGCTCCAAAAGCTTGTAGGTCCTTTGAACACATGAAGGAAACTGTCATACCTGCTCTAGTACTTCTTGGGCCATCTCTTCACTATGACGCCGTTTTAATGTATAAGGTAAGAGAATTTGGTACCTACGTATTAACGCCACCAAAGATATTTTATACATACTAAATCAAAACTTTGATTATCGTGTTGTCGGTAACAGATTGTTTCCAAGTAAATAAAAGACTAAACTAATAAAGAGTATGAACTATTGTTTGGTATTTAAACATAAGATTTTTGAAATGGGTATGTTGGTTTAGGTACAGGTTTTAAACGCAATAGGTATGGCTTTCATATTTATATAGTACCAAATCTGTATCTGCTGATGCGTGCGTAATTAAGTGCTGATATTTGAAAAGCATCCGGCTATGATCTTAATTGATGCTATCTGAGAAATATCACATGTGCCTTAAGATATGTTTATTTATTCTTTTTATTAAATAAATAAATATATGGGACATTTACACACACAGTCGTCTGTCCCCAAAGTAAATAACTTAATACTTGTGTTATGGATGACGGACAACTGGTAGATATACTACATATATAAGCTTAAATACATATTTAAATACAAATACACACCCAGGCTCGAAGAACCAACAATTTGTTTATAGAAAATGTTGGCCCTCGGCGGGAATCGAACCCGCGACTCGCGGAGCTGAAGGTAGGGTCACTACCCACAGCGCCAACGGGCCAGTCAAGTTATTAATGAGTTCAAGGCTTATTGAAAGTACATATACTTGTTGGTACATAAAAATTATACTTTAGGTACATATTTAATAAATTGTAAGTCAAAGGGAAATATTCATAAAATGTTTTAATGAATGTGCCACCTTGATATGTTTGATTTCTTAGTTACAAGTCTTTAAATACTGTCGTTGTCATCACTATTGTTATTCAAAGAACGATAGACAATAATTATTTGTTTTAGATAATACGTATTCTAAGAACAGCAAAGTCGTTGAATGAGGATCCACTGCATTATGAGGCACTGACTGTCTTAGATACAGCCATACTTCCAGCACTTACATTAATGGAGGGTAATTGTTGTATGGCCGAGGAAGTTTACACGCTACTCAAATTATATCCTTATCAATGCAGGTGAATATTTTTTTTCTTGTAAGGAACTCAAAATTTTGGTAAAATCAGCGTCTCATTTATAGTTCGACGGTGGTATTAAATATCTAAATAATTAATAACGTTTCTCTAATTTCTTATCAAATTAATTAAGATAATCTTTATTCAAATAAACTTTTGCCACTTTTGAATCGTCAAGGATAAATTAGAACTAATGAAGCCACCAATGGTGCGAAATATTGCTCTTACTGAGAAGAATCTGCAAGAAACTTTGTGGTCAAGGTTTAAAACAATAACCACTTATGTCTTTAATGGTATCTAATAATAAAATGTCACAAGAACCTTAGTTCTTGTGATATATTACTAATAAATCTCTTGTATAAATTTATGAACATAGTATAACCGCCGTGTGGTATCCGGCTGAGTAGAATAGACCACCCTCATTTCTTACCGAAGTGTCGTAAAAGGCGACTAAGGTAGGTTGACACACCGTTTGGTATCCGGTTGAGTAGAATATACCTCTTTCTTACCGTGGGGTCGTAAAATACGACTAAGGTAATTTGACGTCAGGCAGGCATCCGGTCGTAAAATACGTAGCCAAATCATGTGACAACATGTTTGTAATATGTGAGGGGAGTAGGATGATGATGATGCTATAAGTTACAGTGTAAGTTTTTTTGCTCCTATATAATTGGTCTGCTCAGATATTGCCTCTACGCTCGCTGGAAAAATGAATCCGGGGAAAGGATACCATCTCTGATGCGCGTACGAGGAAACTCTTTGCAACGCATTAAGCATATAATGAAACGTGTTTCTAAGGAAAATATAAAGCCGCAGGGACGCCTAATTGGGAAACTATCACACGCTGCACCTGCTTTCCTCTTTGACTACATGCTTTTGCAGGTTAGGTGTTATTAATGTTTCATATGGTGCTTTTATTATATCTTATGTATTATAACCTACATTTATATAACTTTTCTATAAACGTGCTATCTATAATATGAGGCAATGTGAGTCTCTTCGCGAAAAGTTCAAGGAAATAAGCATACTTACAGTAGCGTCACAATATATATACAGTAATATTATTTTCGTACAAAAAAATATTCATATGTATCAAACTAAATTCGATGTGTATCATAGATAGATGTATCATAGATATACCAGAGGTCACAAAAAGCTTGTAATCCCTGCGTCGCGACTCAGCAGAGTTAGGAACTCATTCGTTGGTCTCGGTACTCGCTTTTACAATAAAATTCCGCAATCTGTATTAAAATTATCTACAGAAAAGTTTAAATTAAGTGTAAAAACTATGCTTATACGTAAGGCATATTACACAATTGAAGATTATTTGAATGATAAAAATGCTTGGATTTGAAAATCCTTTCAGCTCCAAACAAGACTGCAATCAAATATTGTAAATTTAAATGTTTAAAAGATTGACCGCCGAGTTTCTTGCTGGTTCTTCTCGGTAAGAGCAACATTCCGAACCAGTGTAGCTTATTAAATCTAATTATTGACTCTTGACGATTCAAAAGGGCTTGTAAAAAGCCTACTTGAATAAAGATTATTTTGATTTGATTTGATTTGATATCTAGTCTATTCTAAATCTGTTCTACCAATTATCAAAATATTTTCTGTTGTTTGTACAAAGTTCAAAGCATAATACATCGATCACATTGCTCAAATTCCAATTCTTGGCAGGAAAATTACTTTCACTCTTGCGAACACAGGTTAAATTGTAATTAAAAAGCTTTTAATATGTCCATTAATTTATTGTTAGTTTCGTCAATGAACAAAGTAGAACAATGTTGCTTTAGCGTGCACGGCAAATACGCATTGTTATAAAAATGCTTTTGTTGACGACTTAGGACGACTTAAACCAAACGAACATAGAGCTAGAACAAGAGCAGTCTATCTCTATCCTCTAGTGCAGTGGTCGGCAAATTTATTAGCCAAAGAGCCAAATATAAATCTTTACAACAATTTTTTTAATAATTGGGAGCCAAATTTTTGTGCTTGTTTAGTAAACGTTTTGTTCGTTACACATTTTTAGAACAATATAAAATTTTAATTACCTATCTATGTCAAGCAATATAACAGAACTAACTACTTTGCTATAATCCGCACGGGTTAAGTGAATGCATGTAAAGCCAATGTGCATGTGTCTTCATACACATTGGCTTTGCATGCATTCACTTAACCCGTGCGGATTATAGCAAAGTAGTTAGTTCTGTTATATTGCTTGTAATATGGAATTCCGCAAAGTAACGCCTGCTTCTATAAATCATTACCTATCTATGTTTTAACTTAAGCAAAAAATTATACATGTTCTCGATTTCTAGAAGAATTTCAATTTATCAAAATGTAAAGATGTAATTTTTATCTTACAAAGTTGTTTTTTTGAAATTATTATTGCGCCTCCGTAGATATTTGTGCCAGAGCCGCACTTAAGGATCCAAAGAGCCATATGCGGCTCTGGAGCCGCACTTTGCCGACCACTGCTCTAGTGTAAATAAAAAAAAAATAAGAAAGAACCAAGGACTATAATTCTTGCATGAAATCAGTCAATCATCCGTCCGCCTGCTCTAGCGTCGTTTTCAGCGAGCGAACATTCGTAGAATATTCCATAGACTAATTACTAAATTTTATAGTTTAGGTAGAATGAGCATTAGTTCGTCTGATGTTAATCAGCATTTATTCTTTACTTTAAATTTTCATAATTCTATTTCATTTTCAGTAGATATATTAATTGATTTTGTTTTATTGTTTTTATTGAATACAATACAGATATCTGTTAATTGTAAGTATTTGTTTTAAAATCAAATTTTTCGATTTCGCCTACAGATACAAACATATGACAATCTGATAGGGCCGGTAGTGGAGTCCCTGAAATATTTAACATCGTTGTCATTAGACGTACTTGGCTATTGCCTTGTTGAAGCGCTCGCAGCTCGGCGAGGTTCAGCAGGTGCAGCGCATCCGCCAGCGCTTCAAGCACTTGCTGCTTTCTCCGCAGCTGCTTTTAAGAAGCACAACATAGAATTAACTGCATTGCTGCAGTTTGTTGCAAATCGGCTTAAAGCGCAACAGAGGTTTGTGGACATTTTAAGCTAGCAGCGTTAGCACTAAGAATTTTATTGAATTAGCAGACTTAAGATTAATTTAAACAGCCAATACTTTATATAATTAAAAGACCGCCGTGTGGTATCCGGCTGAGCAGAATAGACCCTCATTTCTTACTGAGGTTTCGTAAAAGACGACTAAAGTAAGTTGACTCGCCTTGTGGTATTCGGTTGAGTAGAATAGACCACCCTCTTTCTCACCGAGGAGTCCTAAAATACGACTAAGGTAAGTTGACATCAGGAAAGTGGCCGCTCGTAAAATACGTAGCCAAATCATGTAACAACATGTTTATAACATGTTGTGCCGACCCCACTTAGAGTGGGATAAGGGCAGGACGATGAATATATATATTTAAAAAAATACACAATTTTAATGTGATGTTTAATAGCGTAAAGTTCTCAAAACTAGGAATGAAGGTACTCAAAAATTTATTGCATGGTATTCTTTTATTTAATCTGTTAATTCTTTAATGATATTTCTCTTTTTTCATTTGTAGTCATGATTTGCTAATATTGAAAGAAATAGTACAAAAAATGGCTGGTATAGAAGCCGCTGAAGAAATGACGTCTGAACAATTAGACGCTATGGCCGGGGGAGAGTTATTAAAAGGAGAGGTATATATTATTCTAATAAAAAAATACAACTAACAACTTATAAATAATTAGTTTATGTATAGAAACCGGCTATACTGACGTCCTATTCTATCGGGTTAGCCCGCCTAGTAGAGCTCATGAATAAGGACTCCGCATTGGTTCGATACTAGGCGGGCTAACCTGATAGAATGGCATAACGTGGTGGAGACGTGAGTATAACCGTTTTTTTAAAATAAACTATGAATATTACTCACGATAGTTTAAATACAAAATTATATGCGGTTTTAATTTCCAGGCAGGATATTTCTCTCAAGTTCGTAATACTAGAAGATCGTCCGCTAGACTTAAAGAAGCAATAATTGGAAACAATTTAGATATTTCTCTTTGTATTTTGTCTGCACAGCAACGCCATTGTTGTGTTTGGAAAGGTAAGATTTATATTATTTATCCTATATATTCCAATTACTATATACAAAGTGATAATATCAAATGTAGCAAAAAAAAAAAAACTAATACAACATTAATGACCATGCTTCTACAAGTTCTCAGAATTTTATTTCATGTGTTAAATATAAAAGGTTTCGTGTGGTAATTTTTAAAACTTCAAATATCTCAGTAATTTTTTTTTATGTTTTTTCTTTTTTATAAAATACCCGTAAATATTTTGACCCTCAAATATAAATTCAGATTTACATAACGAAACTTAAAAAACGCCATTAAATTGCGTAGTACAATGATAATTTTCTGTCATTTCTTAACTAATCTTGACTTTCGTCAACTGTTTAATTTAAATGTGCTTCTTGCTGGTTCTTCTCGGTAGGAGTAAACTTCCGAATCAGTGGTAACTTCTTGAAAACATTGACGATTCAAAAGTACTGTAAACAGTCTACTTGAATAAAGAATATTTTGAGTTTGAGTTTGAGTTTGTCAACATATCCATATATATTATTTTACTTTAGAATATGCAGAAGAAAATCCCAGTACCGGCGAGATGCCAGGATCCCAGCTGAAGGTGGTTGGTCGTCTTGCAGACCAATGCCAAGATGCTCTTGTTCAACTTGGCACTTTTCTCTCTTCGTCGCACGCGCCAGACGAGTATGCAGCTAGACTGCCAACTTTACAGGTAATTCTTATGAGAAAAATAACTCCCACACTCCAAGGATTTATAAGACACCTGTCAAAAAGTAAGCACACACATGAAGTCCGTCTGGAATGCCAAGATCAGATTATTAAAAAAAAAAATTTAATAATAGTATTTTAGCAGTTGGCAGTGACCTTGCCTTAAGTTCCGTGGGACGCAAATCGATTATTATTGGCCCATATTTTCTAAAAATAATTTGTTGGATCTTCAGGTCTGGGTGTAATCTTGTCGTTTCTCAAAGACAAGATGTTTCGAGATACGTTAAAATAGCTTTCCAGCATTGATATGTATTTAAGTATGTATTTAACACTAGTATGAAGTATTTAACTACTATTCATAACACAAGTATTAAGTTACTTTCGAGATGGACAGCCATGTGTGTATAAAAAAGAACAATAAAAGTTCATATATGATAGTTAGAAACAGACACAATATCGCCTCTTTTAACCATCACTAGTGATCGTAGAGTCTACATAAAATAATCAAATGTCAAGTAAAAAAAAAACTTTCACAGTGACTAGAGACTACATAAATATTTAATGTATCTCTAACCTAATTCTACCTACCTATAAACATCTACCATGCTTAATAATATTCGAAACATTTTTTAATGATAATTTCGTCGATATAAAGTCTGCTATTGTTTGCAGGAATTGCTTCGAGATTACCACGTAGACGCCGATGTGGCATTTTTTCTCCATCGTCCAGTACTGGCCCAGAAAATTGGGGGAAAAATTGATGATTTAAGAAAAACTTCTGATAGTAAAAGTGATTCATTAGAAAAGAGTATTGAAAGATATAATATTGCGTCCAAAGAAGCTTTAGAGCCGATAGTAACCTCGATAACGCCTCTTCTCCCTTCAAGGGTATGGGAAGATATTTCTCCGGAATTTTATGTCACGTTCTGGTAAGTTTGGTCTAAACTAGCTCAAATAACATGTACTGAAGACAAAATATTTACATAATTTTTTTTTTAGGTCTCTATCTATGTACGACCTCAGAGTGCCAGTAGAAAGTTATGACAGGGAAATAGACCGTTTAAAAACTGCAGCCGCTAATGTAGCCAAAGATACGTCGCAAGGTACAAAAGGAAAGAAGGAACAAGAGCGTTTCAATACTCTTGTTGATAAGTTACAGGTACGAATCTTGAGAAATTACGGTGTTTCGCATTGATAGAATAAAATCTTGATAGACTTCTAAATATTCATTTATATGATCATAACATAAATTTATATTATGATATAACCTATTAGCTTCCGAAAATATAGGTAGCCTGAAAGCCTCCTATATGACCCTGACGGTAACTATCGAAAACACATCATACCTCTACATTACACTACGCTCTAAACCACCGAATTATTCGAAACTCAATTTGACTTCATTTTGCATAAAAAAAAATTCTCTATTTTGTTATGAAAAATTAAAAAAAAAAATTTAAGATAACTTTTTTTAAATTTTAATTTTTTTATTGAAAAATATTGGTTATAGAGACTCAAGTCCCAAGGTTATAGTCCCCATTCATAAATATCAGAATGAAACGCGAAATTTATTGAAAGCACTTTCAATAAATTTAGGCTGTGGATAAAGTAAAGTGATTGTAGTTAACCTAACACTAATATCAGTAATAGATGTAACTTATAAGTCAGTCGCTAATTTATATCCAATCTTTGTACACTTAAAATAATTTTATCTACACCTGCATTACTTTAATTTCGCTCCACATAAAAGAAATAACCAACAACAGAATAAAACTGGCGACCCCGACGTGATTCGAACACGCAACCTTCTGATCATCCGATCTGAGCATGTGTGTCATAAAAATTATTATTATAACTATTTATGGTAATTACAATAATGTAGTGAGTTTCTAATTCAATTTAAATTAGAAACTCGTTGGCGCAGTGAGTCCTGACCCTGCCTTCAACTCCACGGGTCGCGGGTTCGATTCCCACCGAGGGCAAACATCTATACTTATTATAAAACAAAGTGCCAAAAAGCTGTCTGTATGTAATCGATTTTCTAAATATCTACTCAACGGATTTTTGTGCGGTTTTCACCCAAATATAGTGCAATACTTCCGGATGGTTTAGGTAAATAGTACATATCAGTATTATGTAAATTGTGTTGAAGAGATTGAGCAGTTGATAAAAAACTTGCTTGCTGGGAGTTTCAGTCGCGTGCGCTGCGTAAACCAGCAGAGATACGCTAAAGTAATGTAGCAGAGAATTGTAGATCTATAAAAATACTTCAAAGAAGTCCGCGATAGCATGTCTCTATCTCTTATGGTTAACTCACAATAATTACTTTTATCTTCAAAATTTCAATTTGTATTTTTTTAATTAAAAATTTGAACTCTGGAAAAAAATTGTGACACGCTGTTTTCCACGAGCGCGAAGACGGTGGCACAGTTAGTTTTCTATAAATAATTTGTTGGTTCTTCGAGCTTGGGTGTATATTTGTATTTAAAATTATATATGTACTAGCTGTGCCAGTGGCTTCGCCCGCGTAGAAAACCAGTTATCACAAAGAAATCCAAATTGAAATTTTGAAGATAAATTAATTATTGTGAGTAAACCGTGAGACATAGAGACATGCTATCGCGTACTTTTTTGAAGTATTTTTTATAGATCTACAATTCTCTATAACATTACTTTAGCGTATCTCTGCTGGTTTACAGCGCAGGCGACTAAAGCTGCCAGCAAGCAAGTTTTTTAACAACTGCGCGTTCTCTTTAACACAATTTACATTATACCGATATGTACTATTTACCTAAAGCATCCGGAAGTATTGCACTGTCTTTTGGTGAAAACCGTACTAAAATCCGTTCAGTAGATTTTGAGAAAATCGATTACATACAGACAGACAGCTTTTTGGGACTTTGTTTTATAATAAGTATAGATTATAACCACAAGTTGTCCGTTACCCATAACACAAGTATTAAGTTACTTACTTTGGGGACAGACTACCGTGTATGTAAGTGTCCCATGTATTTATTTATTATTTATCATTCAGGAGGAGCGTCGTCGTCAGGAAGAGCATGTCTCGCGAGTGAGAGCCCGGCTGCAGAGAGAATGTGGAGGATGGTTTCCAGCTCGGGCAGCCAAGTCCGCCAAAAACGAAACTGTTACTCGACTGATGCAACTCTGCCTTTTTCCACGGTGCATATTTACGGCGCCGGACGCGTTGTATTGCGCCGAATTTGTGCATACCGTGCATGCACTTAAGACCCCCAACTTTTCTACACTTCTATGCTACGACAGGGTAAGTGCCAAAACAATTTTTTTAAAATAATAATTTGGAACATGGTCGTCCGATCCCAAAGTAATTAACTTAATACTTGTTTTGAGGGTGACGGACAACTGGTAAATATACTACATATATAATTTTAAACATCCTTAAATACACACCCAGGCTCAAAGAACCAACAAATTGTTTATAGAAAATGTTGGCCCTCGGTGGGAATCGAACCCGCGACCTGCGGCGCTGAGGGTGGGGTCACTACCCATTGCGCCAACGGGCCAGTCAAATTGACTTTTCTAAGTGTATAATTTTTAGCGATACATGAAATAATGATAGATTATTATAATTATTGTATCCGCAATAAGCTCGACCTTTAAGAAGCTTAGCATAGAAGTACTCAAAGATCCATTAAGTTTAACGCAAACATGAATAAACTTGGTTCAACCGAGTGATATTACGGATTTGTGAGAATACATCATTCTTGTTTTCTTTTACACAAATTTTAAACAAATTCTATCCGCGACTTCAAACGGAATAATTTAAGTGTTAAAGTAAAATTGTCATTTACAAAAATTCCTGTTTGTTTTGTATGCAAATTATAATTTAACAAATTTCATCACCGCTTTTATACGCAAATTCAACTTCTATGGGCGCTAATGATATTGGGGGACGTCAGTCGACAAAGTAGGAAATCAAATATTCTTTATTCAAATAAGCCTTTCAAGCACTTTTGAATCGTCAAGGATCAATACGATTAACCTACTACTGGATCGGAAAGTTGTTCTTACCGATCAGAACCAGGAAGAAATTCGGCGATCAACCTTTTGAATATTTTCCATTTAAACCTTTCTGTAGACAAGTCTAATATGGATTTCGGGAATTTTTTTGTAGAAGCGACTAACAGTTAGTTCTAAGATTTATATTTTAAAAAGAGCAACCGCTGAGATTCTTGCTGGCTCTTCTCGGTACCAGCTTTCCGAACCAGCAGTAAAGTTGACGATTCAAAAGCACTTGTTTACAAGTTTACTTGAATAAAGAATATTTTGAATTTGAATTTGAATTTGAATAACAGACCAAACGAGTTACTAACTCTGCCGAGTCGCGACATATCGGTTACGAAATATTGTTGGTTGCAGCTATTCTGTGATATCGCTTACTCAGTGATGTCGTGTACGGAGGGCGAGGCTGCCCGGTACGGCCAGTTCCTGTGCAGAGTGCTTCGTACTGCAATGCGTTGGCACGCTGATCGTGCCGCTTTCCACGCCGAGTGCGCTCACTACCCTGGCTTCGTCACCAAGTACAGAGTCTCCAACCAGTTCACAGAGGCCAATGACCACGTTGGATATGAGAACTACAGGTACTAATTGTATCTTGGCTTCGGCTGCGTTTGTGATGCTAATACAAATGCGGCACCATGCCGAGCTGAATTCCTTTTATTGTTGCGCTATATGTGGTGGCATATTATTGTTCCTTAGTTATCAGTATAAATTAAAAAATAAGACCAGTTATAGGATATATATTTTTTCGCAGATAGAAAGAAATTAAATTTCTATAAGTACTTCAAGCTTCTACCGAACTTAGGAGATTTTCTAGATTAACAACACATTATCACCTTAATCTATAATTTATCTCATACATATTATATGGATAAAAAGGTCAAAATGTATTACTTTGTACTATCGAAAAATATTTTCATTTGATTTTATCTTGATTGTAAATAAAATAAACATGAGGAAAACAATTATTAATACTTAAAAAATATTTCTATATAGACACGTGTGCCATAAATGGCATTACAAGATCACTAAGGCGATGGTAGTTTGTTTGGACTCTCGGGACTACGTGCAGATACGCAATGCGCTGATAGTGCTCATCCGTGTGTTGCCACACTTCCCAGTGCTGGCCAAATTAGCACAGATCATAGAGCGAAAAGTGGAAAAGGTAATATTAACCAATAATTACTATTTAACGAAACTCACTCACGCCCGAGTTAAAAATATATAGATACTAGTTTTTACACGCGGCTTCGCTCGCGATGAATTTAGTCTGCCACAGTATCTAATTTAATTAAATTTATGATTCACAATTTTGGTCAAAGAGGCTTCCACATAAAAGATAGATACATGCTATCGCGGACTTTTATTTAGAACTATTAAAGACAAACAATACTACGGTACATCATCTTTGTGTAACTTTATGAGATAGCTCTCAGAGGCCAGATTTTTTCTGACTTTATTGACATGTATCGTTATGTAACATAAAATCAATACAAATTGTAGCCTATATGTTATTCCGATGTATAAACTATATAACTGTAAAGTTTCATCTAAATCCGTCCAATAGTTTTTTCGTGAAAGAGTAACAAACATCCATCCATACTCACAAACTTTCGCATTTATAATATTAGTAGGATATACTAATTCAACTATTCAAATAAGATAAAATATGATATCATATAAATAAATATTATTACTATTATTATTGTGCTATTACATACAGTCTCCTGCCCTTATCCCACTTTAAGTAGGGTCGGCACAACATGTAACAAACATGTTGTTATTTGATTTGACTTTGAAAATACGTATATTTTACGACCGGCCGCCTGCCTGACGTCAACTTACCTTAGTCGCCTTTTCCGACACCTCGGTAAGAAATGAGGTTGGTCTATTCTATGCAGCCCGATACCAAACGGCATTATTATTATTGTGTTATTATTATTTAATAAATTAATTATTGTAATTTTTTGACATTTTATTTTAGTTTTGACATACTAAGGTTTGTTGGCATTTCATTTTCCTGTATTTTTTTTTGGATTAATTAATTATACACGAATTACATACGTTGTAAAAGGGGGCTTCCAATATTATTAGGTTTCATCACAGAAAATGGAACTTGAACAAAAATGGGAATAAAACTCGACTCGAAACGGGGTTTTCTTTCATAATTTTATATAATATTGTAAAGACCTCTCCATACTAATAAATTTCAGCTCCCAATAGATTAAATTTAAGAATATGATACCGGTACATAATTTATAGTTATAATTTACTATAATAGAGGATATTGTATATTAACAAACAGGTGAAAGAAGAAGAAAAAAATAACCGACAAGATCTATATGTTCTCGCGACCGGATATAGCGGGCAATTGCGGAATAAAGTGCCTCATATGATGAAAGAAAGCGACTTCCATCAGGTATGTAGCTTATAATGTAATGTAAGATAAGGTAAAAATTAAGTTTATTTTTGTTGACAACATGTGTAATTTTACAGTGAAAAAATCTCACGTCGTGTGTAATTGTCAACATTTTATATATTGTATTGTTGATTCACCTGTTTGTTGATTGGGAATTAAACCTTGTTATATAAAACAATATACATAATTATAAAAAGATTGGCGATGTATATAATAGACAAAGTAGGAACCGACATAAGCTTGCGGCTCCTGCTTTGCGCCTTGTAAGAGTACGTAAGTCGTTTGTGGGTTTGGGTATAAGATTCTATAACAAAATTCCACAATCAATTTTAACTTTGCCATTACGGCAATTTAAAAATACTGTTAAAAAAGAGGCTGATACAGAAAGCCTATTATACCGTGGAGGCTTACATTGATGATAAGAATGCGTGGATATAGCTGCTCTTTGACCTTGTACAGGATAGCTATGACAAAATGTAATTAGTATTAAGAATCTTCTTTTTTAAAAGAGCTCCACCGAGTTTCTTGCTGGCTCTTCTCGGTAGGACGGCTTTCCGAACCAGCAATAGAGTTGACGATTCAAAAGCACTTGTTTACAAGTTTATTTGAATAAAGAATATTTTGAATTTGAATTTGAATTTGAAAACAAACCTTTGAAAAATTTGCTCAATGGTAGTTAATCTTTTCATTCAATTTAACGGTATTTAAATATGTGTAAAAAATACGTAATAAATATTTTTATAGAGAATCTCGGTCGATTGAAAGTTATGAATATACTACATTAAATAAAATATAGTACAAATGTATCCACTATTATCTTACTATTAATATTATTGCAATTATAAACGATGACCTACTTGCTAGAACGTGAGACCCTCAGTAACATTAGTATAATAAAACACCTGATAGGCGCCTTTGAAGTCTCCTTAAATATATTGGACGCTTAGTATTAAAGTGACGAATTCAAAATTAGGCTTTATAGAGTTAAATACATTGTAATTTTTAATTTTAAACTATCGTTGGTAGAGTTCATAGGTAACGTCTAGACACCGGCTACACTCACGTACTCATTTTAGCCCGACTAGGTTCGAGTACCACTTATTCATGAGCTCTGTACACGTCGACACTAGTCAGGCTAAACCGATAAAATAAGACGTGAGTATAGCCGGTCTCAACACATTAACTATAAATACATTGTAATCTTTACTTCAATGCCAATTTATTCTATGAACTATTAATAAGCTGGTGTTTGTTCTTCCAAGTTATGAGTCTGTTTAACACTTGTTAGTTTTGTACGCGGTATGCTACGCTTTATTGCACTTTGCCACAAAACAACTTTTTTGAATTCGGTTGCTTTAATACTAAGCGTGCGATATGTACTTGAGATACTTAATCAGTTTTTGGTCCAAAATAAGTATTTATTTAATTTATTTATTTAGCGAAGTCTGTCTAGCAAGGAACCGGTCTTTTTCCTTATTATTGTGTGAAAATCGTATGTTCGCGCTTCAACAAACATACTAGAGGCTGAGCAAAACCTCGGCAATCCCAACAGTATCCTAAATCCGTTATTGTATTGCACTCTTAGTGTATCTATGGCAGCTTTGGAGTATTTGAACCACAGATTAGCTTTGTAAAAGGTTTGGCAGTACGCTTTAAAGAGTGTAAGCTTAGCTTCCACACTGCAGCGAGCGAATCTGTGAGCCAACATGTTGCTTCTAACTGCCAATGCCCATCTTTCACGCTCGATGTCTACTTGATCATTAAGATCCTCTGTAAGGTAATGTCCAAGGTATTTAAATTGCTTTACGCGTTTTATCGGTATTCCGCGTAGTGCAATTTCCGGTTCATTGTGTAAAAAAATATTTTTTGTGTTGTATATGTATGTTATTGTCAGGCAACTATCCATGCTCTGTCTCGATGGCGAGATCGTCAATTTGCAGGTGGGCACGCCCCCCAAGGCTAGCGGGACCGCCAGTGCAGTGGCGACGGTTTCAGTGGCGACAAGCGTGGTTTCCCGCGAAGAGACCAAGCGGGAGCGGGAGTCCACGTCGCCACCGCATCCCGTACATCATTCTGGTAAGTGTGAGACATCAAAGCTAGTATACACTATCAGACCCGGTCTTGCGTTGCTGCGGCTCAGTGTATTTTTCGATTTCCGTGTTCTAAGATTTTGGCGCGCGTTAATTTTAATTTTGCGAAAACTTCTGTTATATTCATTTAAATTGTATGATGTACACGATTTGATTTTTAAATAAGCAACATATTTTATTTACGAAGAATAATTAATGTATCCATCAAATACCCTAAATTATTTCTCCAAATGCATTGTACATGACCGTTTATTGTAAACTTATAATGGATAGTTATAATAAAAGATGGACATATGCAATCTCGAACTTTTTCCATCATACATTGTTTTGTTAGAACCCAAAAAAGGGGGACGGCACTTAGACTCTTTTCTTAATTACTCACAATTATTTCAATTCAGCTTTACAAGTTATACACTTGTTCTCGGTGAATCACTGCACTTCCATTTAGTGTTTTCTGAATTTATCGAAAACTTACGGAGAAATAGACGCGGACAGACTGAGGACTTTATTCTATAATATCTATTGATGCTAATTCATGTTGGTTTTTTATTTTTTATTTTCTATACTAGTATCGGATCGCTAGTAGGATTATTAGTGACGTAGGCTACAATTGTCTCAACACTGAAATTAAGACTAAATTCCGCTGACTTTTATTAGTGATATAGATTCGTTCTTCCAGATTCAGAAAAAAGAGAATCAAGAACCAGTGACAGACGTCGAGAAGATACAGATCGGGAAAAAGATTCGAAGCGGGAGTCGAGATCGTATGTATATTAATTTTTTCCTTTATTTCATATAACTTTCTATTATTTTTATATTTATAAGTTATTTTCTTTCAGATCTCTTAAAGAGAGAACTAAAGAAGAAATAAGAATCAAAGAAAGGTCGCCAAGAGAAAGATCACACAGAGTAAGCGTCCGCATAAATATTTTAAAATAAATTGATATAAGCGAATATATTCTTTATTTTCATAAAACGGTCATAAGACTTGTAGTATTGTATGGATCAAAATGTTGGGTAATGAAGAAGAATCATGAAAGAGTATATGCAAATGAGACGAGAATGAAGATGGATGTGTCGTGTGACAAAATACGAAATGAGTATACATACATATAAGGGGAATTCTGAGGAGGGATGAAAATCATATGACCAAATAAGTGTAAATACGAATATTTAAATATGAATAAGAGCTGAGATAGCCCAGCGGTGAGACCGTGCGACTCTTTCGAGGGAAACACGAGTTCAAACCCGGGCAGGCGCCAATGAGATTTTCTATTGAAACTCATGTGTCTAATTAATAATTGCACGCTTTTCGGTGAAGGAAAACATCGTGAGGAAACCTGCATATCTCTAGAGAATTCTGGAGATATGTGTAACCTACCAATCCACATTGGAGCAGCGTGGTAGGTCTTAGCTCCAACCCTTCTCTCCAGAAACGGAGAGAAGAGGCCTATTCCCAGCAGTGGGATTGTAACAGGCCGCTACTTTACTTTTTTTTAATGAATATGGATGGATATATGACTAGAGGGAGGCCTAAAAAAAGATGGTTGGATTGAAGTATGACATTCATGTAAAAAGAGTAGAGTTGACGAATGATAGGAGAGGATGGAAGGAAGAACATGTTGTGCTGATTCCACTTAGAGTGGGATAAGCGCGAATGATTCTTTATTAATTTATTTTCGATATTTTCTGGGATAAACAAACGAGAATGATGATTCTTTATTAAATTATTTTCGATATTTTAGGAGGAACGTTATTTGGAGGCAGTTTCACCGCCTCTTGACCATCGTCATCCAGCCGACGATATAGATCGTGGTAAGGAACGGAAATATCGCAAATTTGTGAATTGTCTAAATACAAATAAGCAAAATAATGTTGCGAATTTTATTCCAGATGTGAAACGTCGTAAAGTAGAATGCAGTGGCAATGGCAAGGTGAGTATCATTATCTTAAGCCAGATCGCGCTCGCGCCGGACTGAAGGGAGGACTGGACTGCTAGATCGCGACAGCCGCTGCCACGCCCCTTCTAAATCTATTACCTGTAAAATATCTAGTGCATCAAATATATGAACTGAGACTGTGTAACGACTTTTAAAACAGTGCTAAAAATGTGCTTAAATATTCAAACCAATACCAAAATATACTTGAACTTTATTAAATAATAAATTATTAAAATAATATATATATATATCAAGATCGACCGGATTATGCAATTGAATCAATAAAAGTGTGAAGATTTTTTGAAGACACCTTCGCGGCCCGTTCACCGAAGTGAGATAACGTTCTATATTGTTTCACCTTGCATGTATATGTTAAATGGATTTTTTTGCAATCAATAAATATCTTATGAAGGAAGAAATGTTTTGAAGCTCGTCATGCACGAAGAGAGAAAATTGACAATCTTCGAACTATTTCAAAATCAATGGAAACCGAATAGTTCCTGACAAAAGAAAAACTCCAGGATATTATGGAAGTATGCAGTATTATCGTCATCAATTCAAGTGTTCCCGTGTTCCTGTCATGGACCATCATCAAAAAATATATTTTTTAAATAAGAGTAAAACAAAAATTAAAACAATTAAATAAAGGAATTGAATGTCGTGTCGTAAGTTCAGTCAGCCCAGTCCAGTCGAGCACCGGTAAGGTTTTCATTAATATTTACATTCTAAACTGAGTCAAATTGTACATTACATTAAGGCAAAATGATGAAGAGAATAATAAAGAATTGAGAGGAAATCAGCGCTGTAAAAGAAAAAGCTTAATCCATCTGTACTTTAACATAAAATCACTTAGGAAGGAATATACATGACGAAGAAATATATATGCCAAGGAGGATAGCTTATAACATTAATATTCGAAGAAAATCATCTTATTTCAAGTGAAGAATAATTATATATTGAAAAGGAGTCCAAAATACCAATAAAAACATCATATATTCTTTCAAATTCACCACCATGAAATGAAGTTTGTTATAAAGAAAAAATATTAAATACACTCAAGATAATGCAAAAGTATAAATCGAATAGTAAAATTTGCTACTGAATTCTTCAATGATTAATAATTAAGAAATTTTAAAGAGAAAAAAACGAAAGGATTGGAAGTTGAAGTTATATTTGCACGCGGCGTACGAAGAATTCCACCCAATTGGATATTACAATTCAACGTAAATAAAAATCCAGACCAAAAGAACTGGCCTGAATAGTTTTGTCTTAACTTGATGTGCTTTTTGGCTCAGACTTTGCGATTTTGCAATGAAACATGTATTAAAAATTTTATAAAACGGTGTAGAGGTTTATATATAGAACTTTTAAACATTAAATTGTAATTTCTGCATGAGCAGGGTAGCAAAGACATAGAGGAGCGTTCCCCTGAGAAGGAAAAGAGGAAGGCTAAACTGCGGGGCGATGAAAGAAAAGAGCGTAAGATGAATCGAAAACGGGTAAGTGTATACTTCTAATAGTCCACTAAACGTTTTAGCTAGAAAATGGACTAGCACTTTACATGCCTATAAATAACAATTGCTGATTCCTCTCGGTATCCTCAATATTCCAAATCCGATGTAGCTACATTAAATCTAATCGATCCTTGATGATTCTAAAGTGCTTGCAAAAAATTACTTGAATAAAGATTATTTTCATTTCATTTGATTTGATAAAGTAATGAAAGTAGTGATCGTTGTTACCATAACCATATTGACTCTTCTTAATGATGTCTTTATTAACGCGTTTTATAAGATAAAATACATCTAAGATATAACTGGTGAGTTATTGAGAATCGTGAATGTTTGCGTTAGAAACTAGGATAAAAAACAAGAAATTGTATTGTTTGCTACCATTATTAATTATTATTAGACATTATTATAAATTATATATAACTCATTTATTTATATACAAATTGAATTACATTTTTGAGTATTTTTTAAAAAAAATCATTTAAAAATATAAAAAAAAACACGGAGAGCGGAGAGAGGACCCAAGCTCCCGGTGGTTAGGGTTCCAGAATAAATTATACAGTTTTGCGATAAAGTGAAAACTATGATTCTATCTGTATCGCAATATCTATAATATGTCATTCTTATGTAATGATATTCGTCTGTGGTGGAGATGGAAACTACTTATGCGAGAGCATTATGCTCTAGCTTAAGAGATAAGTTATTACTGTCCCGAAATTTTAATTTACTTCGGTAAAATAGATTTTTATATAAGGCTGTCACATATTCTGAAAAGTAAATAATAATAATAAGTAGTATAATAAGGGATACCACAAGAGCATTATGTTTTATCTCTGTCACATATATCAAAATAAAACGATAGATTATCTAAAAGAGTGTTTTAACACATAGAAGAAAAAAGAAAGAGAGACGGATAATAAAGAATCTGATACTTTATTATATTAGTTTTACAAAATTATATTATATCCCAAGAAAAGTTTTGGACAAAAAACCTAAAATTTTTAGATTTCTAACCCAAAAATAGACAAAATTACAAGTTTCTAACAAACTCATATTTTTTTTGATAAACACTCAAGCAGTCCGTCGGACTTCAGCGTCTACACGAGCCCGAAAATTATACGTTTCTGTAATCGTATTATATGGTTGTTATTCAATGTTGCTACGGTAGGAGGTTTTTAGTACAATGGTACAAAAAAGAGTAAAGCTTAATTCCTAATTAATTCATAATTAGTTCGACGATGATGTAACAGGAACAAAGGTAGAATGCAATATTTTTTTTTAAGGACCGAGCAGAAGATTCTGTCATTTTGGAACAAAAAAGGCGCCGTGATGAGCAAAAAGGTATTATAAATAAAATATATTTAAGATAATCCTAACATTGAAATAAAAAGTGTAAATTTTTCGACAAAGTAAAAGTGCTTTTTTTATAAGCTTGTTCTTAATGAGCTTCTACTTAAAATATTTTTTTTAATGTAATATTTTCAACGTTAATAAAATTTCTTAGATATTTTTCTTCGCTTATAAAAGAGTTTATTTTCATGAAATGGGTAATTCCATAGAAAATTAATTAGGCGAACGCTTAAGAAAAATTTAACAAAATATACGTTAATTGTTTTTACAGCTGTCGCGAAAGTAAGCGGTCATCAAAACGGCTCACAAGAGGATCATCACTATGAAAAATATCATAAAAGGGTAATCTCACTAATAAATGAGTATTAATTAAAACTCAAGGTAGTTAAACTGTTAGTTGTAATCCCCTCACCTCACCTCACCTCACAATAAGATCAATTCGATAAAGAGCCTTAACGGTTCGTTAAAAATCGTACGAGATTTATCTATGTTGGGTTTATGAGATTATGGAATGATAGTTAGTTGACATGTTACGGGGTTCTCACAATTTGGATACCCCACCTTGCTTTCCAATAAGGGAAAAGAAGCAAAGTTATTGCTTCTTTTCTAGGAACTTCCGTAAAAAAATTTCGACAATCGTTCGTACTTTCCCTAATTATACGAGTCCATTGCAATTTGAAAATAGCTATACCAAGACTTTCTTCATCGTGTCATTAACGTTTTAATAGACGGGCAAATAGAATTTTTGTTTATTGCATTTTTTTTGTGTTTTACGTTTTGGAATACTGAAAACGATTAATTTTTGTAAAACATTTATTAAACAGGAGAAATCACCGTTCAGAGATCGTTCTCACGAAGAGTCCAGAGAAAAACAATATCCTTTTTTATAGTTTTAATACATAGTAAAGTAACGGCCTGTTACTATCCCACTGCTGGGTATACACCTCCTTCTTTCCGTTTTTGGATAGAAGAATTAGAGCTAAAACCTAAGACGCTGTTCCAATGCGGATTGGTATGTTCAACATATCCCCAGAATTTTCTAGAGATATGTAGTGTGCATGTATCACTGCTTTTTTTACTGATTTACTCTACTTTTAATACATAAAGTAGCGGCCTGTTACAATCCCACTGCTGGGAATAGGTCTCCTCTCCCCGTTTCTGGAGAGAAGGATTGGAGCTAAGACCTACCACGCTGCTCCAATGCGGATTGGTAGGTTACACATATTTGAATACAGAATTCTCTAGAAATATGCAGGTCACGATGTTTTCCTTTACCAAAAAACGTGTGATTAATTGCAATTATCAATTAGACACATAAGTTTTAATAGAAAAACTCTTTGGTGCCGGCCCGGATTTGAACTCGTGTTCCCCTCGAAAGACTCGTACAGTCTCACCGCTGGGCTATCACAGCTTTAATACATAATACTAGGTAATGGCAGCATTAGGAGCAACTTTTCTTACAATTGAAAGAATAACAATTTCGCAATATCGGATAGTGCTACATCGTAATTTGACAATACTATTAGATAAAGCACATAGTTCGGAAAACAGAGACTATGAAAATTTCGAAAGTTTTGGACAACGCAGTACTTAAAGTAGACTGTCTCAAAAACATCGCAAGGATCCTTTGGATCCAAGTGACACAAGATTGTGTGGTGTGGAAATTTTTCGAAGACGTATGTCCAGTAGTGGACTTCCAACGGTTGAAAATGAAGAAGACATTGTATAACAACAATGACAAGATTTAGATGCACTGTAACAAGTGGATTCTAAATCAATGCTGTGGTACACTAATAAGATTTTGTTATGAAAAACACTTGGAAAAGTTTTCCGTTATTCAGAACTGTGCCCATAGTTATTATACTAGAGTAGAGGAGCCAGTGTAAAATGTGTTCATCGAAATCGAATCGAATTGGTTAAGATTTCAAATTAACCACAATATATGTATCGTTTTAATATGACAACGATCAGTTTTATCGCTATTTATGAGTTTTTTTTAAGTTATTCACATCACTTCTTAGTTCATTTGCTTAACGTTACTATACCAGACGGTCAAACGAGTCAAAAATTCGAAGATAAGAACACCTGAGAAGAAATATGTCTTTTCTTAACTCTTTAAATAAGTTGACATACAGTATGTATGTAATACTGTAATAAAATGTATTTGAAATTTGAAAAATAGTTTTATTTTATTCTTAAATCTTATGTAGAGGGAAAATATAATATTAATGTATCAAAATAACGTAAAAGTACAGTTGTCTCCAAAGGCAATGACATGTAAGCATAATTTAGTGATAGTAAATTATAGTGAGTGATAATAGTTATTGATAGTAAATTTGAGTAGTGAGAAGGATCGTCATTATTATTACAATGAGATAGGAAACAATTCTTTAAAAAATCTCTTCAATTATAATATTATTGTTATTATTCAATAGCACTGGTGTGAATTATGCAGAGAACACAATGCAAAAGTTATGATAATATCATTTGTGATTTATTAACGCAGTATATCATAAAAAATATAAAAATAGTAAGTCGTTTTTATTTATTGTCAGTTGAATAAATTGTAATTTAATTAACAGTCCATGCATAATACTTAAGTTGTTTTAGGTTACAATATGTATTATTATTATTATTAATTTTTCACACTCATTCTATAAACTAAATATACCCGTACATTTATTTAACGTTCGATATGGATCTCTAACCGATATAATTGAATTATGAATAGTATTTCTTTTCCGCCATGATCATTGCTTGCCAAGTTGCCATCTTATGTTACTGGTCTATATTGTCTACACTCATATTTTCCACGGACTAAGATGCTATCGTTCTTGGAATAGTTTTGCAGAGTTATTATACAAACAGAAAAGATAAAGGATTAATATTGAAATTGTTCATATATTGACGCTATTTTTCTTTATTTTAGTTTTATTAACAGTCTGGACTAAGTTATTTCGTAGATATAACTTGAGTTCAGACTACTTAATATGTGCATAATACATGCTTGTGAACTATACAGTCAAGAAACTATTTTTTAAACGAGTATGTAGAAGAAAGAATAAAAGAAAATAACCAATAAATATGTGTTTTCTTTTTTATTATATGTTCACTTATTTTATAAAACAGTTATGTTAACACGTGCATAGATCAAAAATATAGCGTTTTCCGATGTGGAGTCGCCATTCTATTATATGTATATTCTACCTATGTGTACCGTACATCACAGATTCGGCTTGTGGAGATGTTGATGTATGTAGTTATAGGGTTTCTTTTGGCAAACTACGTTTATGACGTATTTATACCATAGATACATCTTAAGCACGTGAAGTGACTTTCAGGCCTTGTGAAATCTAAATCTGTGAAAGATGTAAGTTCCCCATTTATATAAGGTTTATAAAGGTTCATAACCAATGAATAAAATTGCATTTTATATATCCCACAGTTTTGTTTCCGAAAATTGTCTCATTCGCAATAGTCTCTGTTACCTAGTTTTAGGTTTCCTTAAACTATTTATCTCTATTTTTCTGATTTTAAACTCGTATATGTGGTTTCATCTTCTAAATTAGTAATATCAATAGTTACCTAACAACACTGGCCCTTCGGATATTTTAAAATTAAACTTTATTTTACATTTTTTGCATAAGACCTTATTTTGATATGACTTGAATAGGAAATAATAATATATTAAAAAAAACAAATCTTACTTCTCCGTCATCGAATCTACGAATTAATGCTAATTTGGAATAAAAAAAACCTGATTAATTATGCATAATATGTTCTGTGTTATTTGTCTATAATATGTTATGTTAAATATCTAATCTGTGAAATTACGTATCAAGACCGTCGAAACAAAAATATTTTGTTTTGTGCCGATAATTAAAATACTTTAAATTTATCCCTATTATCTCTTAGACAGTCAAATTTAGGGTGAAAGGAGAGTGTTTCTATTAACTGTAGAAGTGATGAAACTAGATTTAAATATATTCAATCTTACAATTGACAAATCGGCCATTTTAACGTGTCACGTGATAAGTCCATTACGAATTTTAAAACTGTTTTTATCTTATATCTCATTAATTTGATAACTATTTAAGGTACGTGAGAATGTTTTTATGCTCTCTGTTAAGTATCGCATTTTTATTTTAAGTTTTAAATCTTATGTATGATTGACACGTGTAACATTACATGTGAGTCATATACTAAAATGTAAAAGTATTTTATTATTCCCACAATAAAATTAAAAGGTATAATATATATGTTAGAAGCATGAAATATCAAAATGAGTTCATGTAAGATAACAAAGAACAAACAGTTTTGTGACGTTTTTTTTATATGTGACACAACATACAGTGGAATTTTCTTCGACCTATGGATCGTAAAATATATATTGTTGTTACGCTTTTGAGTTAAAATATTGTGATTGGAAGGTAATGATTATAATTTTAATTTTAGTTGCATTTAGTTGTTGCTTATTTTTGTGGCACATATTTGATTACAGTGGATTTAAACTGAAAGCTTTAAGTGATACGCAACCATTTTGAATATTTTATACACACTTCATAATATTTTTGGCAGGTACATTTTAATGATTTTTTTAAATAGATAGATTTTTATGGATTATATACTTAAAAATAGATATTTTAAAGTATATAACACATAGCTATTACTTGTACATTATAACTTAAGAATCGTGCGGTAAGATTCCCCTCCACTACATTTCGCGTGCGCCTGTAAAGTATAAAGTACAGTCTGTCTCATTCTCTCAGTCCCACTATTTCATTACTTATTTAGTCGCGTACTACCCACATTAGTACATAATGCTTATAGTTAGCGCTTTGGATTAGTGATAACTTAGGTGCAAACAAATACCAGTATTTTAAATCTTGGGTACACTCCATACAGTGAGCAAATTCTCGCTCTTGTGATTCAATGTAAAAAATTATAGAGAAAAGTATCAAACATCCGGTCAAGTATCCAGTGCGTCACACAGAAATACACAGTAAATTTTTGTATAGAGCTGAGTTAGTGCACAAAAATTGTACAGTAAAAATAAATAGCACTTTATATGTTACCTAAATTATATGAACTGTAACTGTTAAGGTATTTTTAAGGCTTTAATTACCTGTATTGTCTGTCGGCATTATACATACAGAGTACTCTAACAAAGCTTTTGTTAATTTTTTGGGACTATTTCCCCGATTGGTGGTGAAAAAGCCATTATACTAGTGTCGAAAACTCGCCGCCCGTCTAATAATAAAATGTGGCAACAAGACGCCCTTTGTTCCGCTTTCTGTCGCTCTTACGGAACTCACGGCAGGAATAGTGATGCACCACTGAAGAGTCGTTTTCTGGATCTTCTTTAACTTCCGTTAAAAATGTTTTAATTGGTAATTATTAATAACAATACTCACTTAAGTATTAATTCCAACAAGTTTAATGCTTTTAATCCATTTTAACTTATGTTAAATAATTAATCGGCAACGTCATAATATCAAATGACTTTAAAGAGGCACATTGAAACATGTATTTATATCTTTAAAGGTAAATAATCATTCAAAACTAATAATAAAATAATTTTATTATTACTTTTGTATTATGGATCTCCGCAAAGTAACGCCTAATTCTACAAATTATTTAAATAATCATTATTAAATTACCAGCACTCATTAATAGACTAGGTATAATATATCTTAAATTATCCGCACTAGTAAACAAGCTACTGCGCGCTAGCATACTATTTTCATACTTCTAAGAAACGAAAAGCAGATGATTTATGGCACCGCGGGCAGCGAGTCTTTGACCGTTATTGTGTAGCTATTGGGCTTAATAATTTGCTTGTACTGTGTTGACTGAGTAAAATAACTCTAGTGTGCTTCGCAGTAATAGTTGAAAGTTCAACTTATTAAAATATAAAACTCTCTTTTTAAAATATCTATGGCCTTTGATACATTGTGTACATATATCAATGGCCATATCATCCACTTTGTCATGGATACAACTATCATGGCAACAAGGCATTGCACTTAGGGTTCATCATCATCTCACACTTGGTTTACTTCACAATTAGGCACAATTAAAGCTTATACAAAAGGGTAACGTATAAGATAAAAAACTCCTGTTTTTCCTTCGGGGTCACGAAAAAATCACATTTACATTATCGAGGGTATTTAAGCGGATAAGGTTGTTGCGAACAAAGTCGCGAGTACAACTAGTATTCATATACAATAGAGACTGTTGGACTTCTAGTATGTCTTCAAGGTTAATTACTAACATTTATTAGAAGTATTAGGTTGTCACATAATAAAACGTTTTCTAAATTAAATTCAAACTCAAAATATTTTCACGCCAAAGTTTTTTTTTTTGTTTTATCACTATTTCCTGTCGGCAATTTAATTTCCTGTCTGCATGATCATCATCAATACTGTGACAAAAATAAAAATATTTCACTCTCCAGCCCTTTGATTCTTCTCACCTCCACGCTACAAAAGTGATCATAACATAGTTTATACAAGACGACTGGTTGATATTTTTGACTGTCCTAAACCACATAAGGTATGAAGAAAAAATTTATGATAATCATACCTTTAACTTACCAAAGAGAATTAACTGTATTCACTTGCCCTACAGGGATCGAAGCGTCGTTATTCGCTCCGTACATTGTAGACTGTCCATAGTTTTTGAGTCTTGGCGTCATTGACTTAATGAAAGTTTTTTTTGTAGTTTTTCGTCACTTTTTTGTTTTTTTTATAATGAGACCACTGATTAGTGGTCTCATTGAATATTGCAAGCCCTAAACCGGTCACCATGTATATGTATATGCTGCGATAAAAGACAATGTAATATTGTGCAAAATGAAGAGTGTACTAGCTGTTTTCATATAGTCCTACATATGGTGATTCATTAAACGCATGCACTAAAACCTCCACCACTACAATAGTGTTGTAGACATTCACTATCACAACCTCAACAATCGTTTCGCTACATAAGTGAGGTATCATCAAGAGCTGCATAATATGGAGTGATTTCATTAAAAGTGGAAATTCAGAAAATATCACCACGCGAGTATTTGAGTTAATCGAGATATTTATTGACCATGGTTCTTTTGTAAATTCAGCCTTGAGGGTAAACTCACTGGCGCAATCAGACCTGCGAGCATTAAAAATTAATAAAAATAGAATATCAGGTCAATTGTATGAACGTACACAATTGCATTTACTGGCTGAGTAAACAAAAGGCCGCAAAGACTATGCAAGAAGAATTTAAGAAACTTTGATATGCTCTGTTTCTATTGTTAATTAAGTTCTGTGGGAACAAATAAACATGTACTATTTTTGTCACTTGAACCACTTGTTTATTGAAACACGCATGGTGCCATATCTTGTATTATTAAAACCCAAATTAATATAACATCAGGCTGTGAACACTGATATCTAAAGGTCTTCTCTAATGCACTGGGCATAAATAATGTGGTCCAACTGATTGTATTTGAAAAGATCGGTGATACACTTCTTACACCGGGTACAACAAAAAAATGACAAATACGCAGTACATATGACTATATGTACTGCGTATTTGTCATTTTTTTGTTGCTTGCTTAATAATTGCGTAGGTATAGATGGTAAAACTATAGGTTGTTCCTGAACGTTTTTAAGAAAAATTAGCAATTTTTTGTGTCGTCAACATTAATGTGCTGTTAAGTTTTTACTATTAATTTTTTTTTAATGGGGAAAACTATCTAACTAATGTATCTCTCGAATAAAGAAATTCTCATAGACCGATAATGAAAGCAGACACGTGCTTGCTTATAATGATATACAATAATAATGCATCAGCTTATAACAATTTATTCATTCTTCTCCAAATTATAGTTACTTTATCATAACGATTTTGTGATTTAATTTTTAGCCAGGTTTTATTTAGTAAATATAACATCGTGAGTTCTCAAAATGAAGCGATATAAGATTTGTTTTCATTTCAGATTTTGATTTTATCTCTACAATGGAAAACGAAAAAAAAGTTTTTTTCTCAAATATCACCAGATCTAATAAAAATTCAAAAAACAATTTATACGATATACTGAATATTGTTCCTACAAAACCTTTACCGGAAAACAGTTTACAGACTAGAAGTTATATAAACCATCACCATTGTAACTTTTCACCTAAAAGTGATAAAATTTATATACCGAAGAAAAAACATGGTCAGAAGGTTCAAACTGTCCGAGATATTCGACGAATTTTTGAAAAAGATGTATATAGTTATTTACCATCCGAATTAGAGAAGCAAAAAAATATGTTGATGCGCAAAATAAGACTAGGTTTTTCAAAAGACCAAAAAACGAAAAAATTCGCAAAAAATATGTTAAAAAGTGATACTCCTATATCGAAATCAGCCTGGCAAATGCTTATGAATATAAATCCAGAAGAACATAAATTTTCTGCCCAATATATTCTTTGGAAAGGAAAGTGTGTTCAAGTAAACGGTAGTAAAGGAGGGCAATACAAATTTATGTACAAATACGATATAGGAAGAATTTTAAAGCCTTATACACACTCAACAAAGAACAGTTCATCGTGTAGAAAAAGAAGATTGTTGCAACATTCATTAAACGTTAAATTTAAACCGGGACCATTATCGAAAAAAAAATATTTAGATGTGTCGTATCAGAAATATCATTTTGGCGAAATAGGGTTGGTTAATTTGCCTAAACCTGGATTGAATATTCAAACTTCTTATGGCAAACCATTAGCACCTTTTATTGACGCCTTTCTTAATAAATCGTTTTTCCAACATGAAAATGGCATGATATCTCAACAGTGGGCAAAGTTTGCTGTGACAGCTGTTGGAAATAATGAAAAAGGGTTCGTAAGTCAAATTGATAAAGATTCTTGTATAACTTTCGATTTAAACTATAAGTGTTTTCAACGTAAAATACTAATGCGGCACGACAGTGATATTTTAAATAAAGTTAATACTGTCGAAACTACAAAGAATTCCAATTTGCATGAACAAGAATCTATAATTATGTCTGAAATAAAAAATATTCTAAACAACATGCTTGAGACTGTAGAAATAAGTTTAAGACAGGATGAAATATTCTCAGGGGAAGATGAACTTAGGGAAACAATAAAAGAAAACGCTGATACTATTAATAACCAGTCAAATATAAAAAACAAACGAAAACTTGGCGAGCTAGGAAGACTTGATGTTACTGTCATAAGAATTTCGGATACAACTGAAAAAAATGATAAAAATGCTTTGTGTCGTAAAGATTACTGTGCTCTTGGATGCATTTGCAATTCTTTAAATTGTTCTTATAATTTAAAAAATCATTGTGGTCGAATGGAATGTATGTTTAAATGTAAATGTGATTTTTCTAAGTATAAATATATGAGTTCATTTGAGAATGGTAGTTGCTCTGAAATAATACCCGGCTTAGTAAATCTCGATAAAAGACTGGGAGAAACATTAGCTAAAGAAGAACATAAATTTCATCAAACAGTAATAGTAACTGATGACAAAAGTATTCTATTAAAGCCTAATAGAAGACATTGGAAAACTTCAAAAAAGTATGCAGATTTTTACAGTCACATGCATTTAAAAACTAAACACAGTGCTCATCAGGTATTGTCTGTGAATTGTCAAAATTCAGATTTAAAAAATGTAGAGCCCTGGTGCATGGTGCATAATTTATATAAATGTTTCTGTAAGGGAAAATTCACTGAATGTGGACTGACAATTTTAGACGAAAACAAAACAGCGATGGTTAATTCTGAGAATCTGCATTCGAAGTTAACCGCGCCTATGCCTGAAAATCAAGGCAATGTATCTAACAAAATTTGCGACGAAACTAATCGAATAAATTTAATAAATGATCAATATGTCAAAATAAACTTAAGAAGCCGAGACCAAAAACATTTAGTATCCTATAAGAACAATCAGACTAAAAAAGAAATTTTAAATAGTACTGATTTAAATAAAGTTGTATATGCATACAGTGCCGACAGTTGTGCTAGGATTAAGACTTACAGTGGCAGAAGATATGATGATCTCCATTACCATAATACTCATACAAAAATATCTGAAATGGAAAAGAATGATAAATGTTTGCAAAAGAAAATGATGACCTTAATCAGTACTGAGGAAGATAGCGATAAAATTAATCCTGTACATAATATTATCGTACGACGTCGTTCATCTTTAATTGAGTTGATAAGCCAAGTAACAAATATTACGCCTGAAAATAAAGAACGTACCAAGCGCTTACCAAACAAAACAAAATTAGTAGCGTGGCTTGAATCCAATTACAAACAATATAAGCAAGGATTAGAACAAGGCTTAGTCAAAATGTCTCTTGCTCCTCCGCAAGCTGGAACCCTTTGTTTATATTCTTGGGATTTTATATTAAGTAGATATCGAGAACGAAAAAATTATTTCCTCATTTCTAAACATAGACCTTATCGTATTTTTATGGCTATAAATATACAAAATTCATTTTTTGAAAATTGTTTTGATATCAGTACTATTAACTTGTCGGATATTGACAAATATCCTATAACAGTGAAAAATTTAATAACTAATGCGACTGATCTGAAAGAAAACTTCTGTATTTTATGTGGATTATCAGATTGCTGGGAATTAATAGGTTCTGTTACAAAGGTAAGGGAAAATAAAGATAGTCTTCAAACAGAAAACCAAATTGATCAATTGATAATATCAGATGAAAAATGTTCACTCTTAGATACTAATGACGGTAGTTATGATTTTGAAGAAATACCTAGTAAAAATAAAATGGAAGCAGGTAATGACAGAGACCAAGAACATAATGAAGAATCTCCAAAGACTCAAATATCGAAATGGTTTGTTATGTCCGTTGCGAATGATTTTAGCGAAATTCAATTCATTACCAAAGGATTCTTTGTTAAATATGATAGTGTTTTTAAAGCTATTAATGTAGCCAGAGTTTCTGGGAAAACAGTAAGACTTTCGTCAAAAAAGTGTAACCATGACAAAAATGGTCCACAATTTGGTATTTATGCCATGCCTAGTATTAATGATTTTTGTGTTTTCATTGGCCCTTACGACAAAGATGAAAATTTAGGTATAGAAACTATAAAGAAAGTGGAAGGCACCCAAAACGATCTTAACCCTCAATTTCGTACAAAAGGTATTTGGATAACAACTAATAAAGAAGATAATATGAATGTGATCGATAATCCATCAATGTTCATACCATCTAGTTGTTTACAGAGTGAGAATATGATCACTTTAGAAAGTGATTCCGCTGTAAATTATAATACTTATGGTACGGAACAAATACGGAATATTCTGAATAATAAAGTTTTTCAGCCAAGTAAAACCATCATATCTAAACAAATTAAGCCTATAAAAATACGAAGAACCAATGGATTTTACCACCTTACACCGAGTGGTTGCCTAAAACCAGTACAAAGTACTGATAAAGATGTATCAAAAAAATCTTTACTCGTTAATAAGTTATCTAGGATTACTCGAGCTCCATCTCTGGAACCACTTATTGAAAATAAATGTAAATCTGTTATTACGAAACCTGTAGCAGAAATTGCTCCGCAAATTAAACTGGGCAGCGATGAAAACAAATTTCCTAAGAAACAACGAAAAATGGAAGGCGGTATGTTTGTTCTCAAACCGGAAGAAATTAATAAAAGATCTTTTGAGGAGCAAATAATTTCTAAACAGGCAGAGAAAAGCCAAAATATAATTGATGACAGAGATGAAATATCTATGGATATTGAAAGATTTTTAGCAACTTCGGAAATTTGTTCTCCACCAAAAGAGGAAGTTTACGTTATATCAGACGACGAAAGTGAAGAAAGTTCTACCAGTTCAACAGAAGAGACTTGTAAAGATGTGTGGATAGTTTGCAAGAATGTTGACAACCTTGGATGGATACCAGGAAAACGGAACTCAGAGGACCTCTTAAGTTTTGAATTTCCGGGTTTTAAATATAGCAAATTTTATCCAGAAAATGAAGCATTGATAAAAATCACTCAGTAAGTATTATATTTTGAATAACTTGACAGAAACTATATGATCAATATGGGCATTTATGTTAATATACAGGATAATTTAAAATTATTGAATATATAAAATCTTCAATAATATTTGTCCTTATATGAAAATTTATAAATAAAATTTTATTTTAAAAATTATGTTGTAAAAAGTGGTCTTTGTCGTAATTTTATTTTTAAAGTAATAAATTAATTTTAAATTTAATATGGAAAAGTAAATAGGCGGAGTTAAACTAATACTATGTAATACTGGGTGCCTGGGTGATGCCTTTTTCGTGAAGCCTTTCTCCCAATCTTGCTTTGGTTACGGGGCGAAACGATCGTTGAGATTGTCGGTGTGAATGTGTGCAGTGCTTGAGTTGTGTGATGGTGATGCTTTCTGTGTGTTTCTTATCCTACTTGTATAAGCAAATAGAACTGATTGTGCTTCCTATACTTAGCATTACAAAGATCTTAACAAATGCGGATTGTAGCAAAATAATGGCATCGTTACTTTGTCCTTTTTTAAGCAATTATTTGTTAGACTTAAAACCCAATGAAATGACTTAGCTAGAGTATTTTTTATTAATAAAACAAAACTATGTGCATATTTCCAGAATATTAGCAAGAAAAGTTTATGTGCCAAAACATATTGAGCTAGAATGGGATGTTCTACAATCACAGGCAGACATTAAAACGACATACAAACTGGACTCAAAATGCTTGTGTGCTGATTATGTAAGTTTAATTATTTTCTTTCTGATCGACTTGATTGCTTCATCGATTGAAGGTAACTGTAAAGTTTAAAGAGAAAAAGATTTGGTGATCTTACCTCTAAATGATCTGTTTATCGTACGACCACGCAAAATCATCTTTTCGTCTATTTGTAGATTTGCGAATATTGCAATAAGATATAATATCTAGTATTGTTAAAAACTTTTACTGCTATAGTAATTTAATGAATATGAACCGCCAGAGAAGTTTTAAGGAAGGTAATGACAAATATTTTTCTAAGGTTTATAAGAATTTATTTCTTTGGTGTCTTAACGATTGGGAGGATTAATTTGGAAAAAAGTAGTGGCGTTTTGCTAACCTACTAGGCAAATGTTTCCTCTCTTTGATGAGAACGATCGGTACTTACACCCTACACGCTGTTCCAATGCGGATTTGCAGGTTACGTAGATTCCAGGGAAAAATTGGCTTTTATTAAAACTTAAGTAAATTCAACACTTCATAGAAAGAGTAGGCTACTTTTATGCGCCTACGCTTTTCGTTGCTCATCAGAACTTATTATATACGTTATTGAATTTTTGGAAAATATTTTATGCAATGAAAATTGAAAACTTTTGAAACTTTGAACTTTAGAATCTGTTTTGTGCAGCTTAATTATGACTTACCGGTTCACCTTATTCAATTACTGCTGCATTAAGAGGTTTGTTTAGAAACTTCATCTCTGTATCTGCAATTCTGGTTGCTTTAATCTCATGATATTGGAAAAACACTTTTTTGAATTGAATGCTGCTAACTCAGCAATGAGTTTCTAAGCAGAGATTCGATATATTGGAAAATTTATGAAACTTTCATGTCCGATAGTAATATTACAGTCAAGTGCGCACATATTGGAACTAACTGCACGTCTGAATGGTTAATATCGGATTTATTATTTTACAGATCTTGACAAAAAAAGGTTTGTGGCACAAGTTTGCTGTGATGGAAAAATTAAAATCTTTGAAAATAGTTAAATTTAGCGAAACCAGTACAAATACTTCAGAAGAACCATTTAAAAAAGTTGGTACAAAATATTTTAGTACTTTTAGATTACGTGGTAGTGTTTGCAATAATAATAAAGAAAATGATGGTTAGATTAAAGTTTTATAAAGTATCTAATATAAATTCATTTGTCACTGTAAATTATGTTTGTTGGTTAGTCATTTAGTAGTATTTTACAAGAAATATTCATCATTCCTGTTCAGAAGTTTAAGACTACGAACGGCATACGAAATGTTGTTAATATTGTGACTTTTAATAATATAAACCGGTAAAAAAAACTGTGAAACGTGAAAAAATCACGAATATGCGAGTTCCTACTCCAGGCATGTTTGAATTACATAAAAATAATAAAATAATTATTTCCAGAAACGCAAAATTAGTAGTAACTTTGAGGAAACCAGTAATACTCTGGAAGAAGAAAGTTCCTTTCTTTGGGATAAAACCATAAGCAGAAAAGGTGAAATTCTTGAATCTTTTTCTACAGCATCTGAAGAGCTTCGTCAAGAGTTAACAGAACAGTTAAAGTGCATTAAAAATGACTCAGAAGACTAAAAGTCACTGGTATTGTTATTGATTCGATTCCCATGTACGTTTTAGTACATGTAGTTAAGGTCTAAAGTAAGATATGTAGTCTTATAATTACAGTATTTCCAACCATTTGTTTGAACTTTGACATAGAAACACTTATGAAAATCCAGTAATTATTACCTAAAAATCCACTGTATATAATTGCAATACTTTATGGGCACTTTGTTTTTTTTTAAATGGTGACATATATCATTATTATTTATTCAGCCGAGTTAATTGAGTAAAATGATTTAAATTGATTCACTATTTCATTACTATTGATACAAAATGGCCGTTGCTTTGTAGGCGCAAGTTATTGTCTATGACTTATAAGAGTTATTTGATACATATATATTTTTTTAATTTCATTGTTTCATCTTTTTTTAAAGTAATGCGATTAATTTAAGTTCATTATATTTTCATTCCTAAAATATAGTCATAAAAATGCCTGTTTACTTCTATAAAACAATAAAAAATGTTAAATAAAAAGGGAATGTCAATATAATAAATAGATTAAAACTTCTACGTAGATAAAATCGATATTTTTTGGAAATCGAATCACACGCAATTCTGATATCACCAATTTAACTTTCAAAAGTGAAATAAATTTGATTGGAGATTGGTAAGATTATAGTTAATTTACATTTGATGTTACAAAACGTTAAACATACGAAAAAGTGTTATTTGAAATATGTATATTTTTTCCATACTATATTTTTTGTTTATTTTAAATTAACTACTAAGATTTATTAGTTAAAGATCACTTAAATTTAAAAACTTCGTTGATAATTAATTATTGTAATTAACTTTAAAAACGTTTACGATTACGTCTAAGTTCTAGTTTAAATCATAGTTTTTAGTTCAGGACCTTACTTGAGTTAGGGCATTATTTAAAGACTGTATGTGTATGGTAAAAATAATTTGTGAGTATTGTAAAATTAAAGATTGGTCGGATTGTAAAATTTTTGACTAGTATGTGATGTGTTTCGTTATTTTCAGAAAACTAACGATTTCTATCCAGAGGAATATTTTCTATTGTTTTTTTTTGGTTGATGGTATTTTGTTTGTCACTAGTCCTCAGTCCTGAAAATACTTTAGCACTTAAAAATATATTTTCCCCCTTCTCTCCGGCCCCCTTTATTCGGCTGTGTTATTACATAATTTTTATAAGTTATACGATTAAAGAAAACAACAAAAATAAAGCATGCCATAAATAGACATAAGTTTTTCTTAGTATACATAATTATTTTGAATCCTAGTTTATAGGCTAAAGTAATCCTAAATTTATTGCTATCGAATTCTGACGGCTATTTAACAACTTTTCACAGAGATAAAACAAATGTTTAACGAAATCCAAGCTGTCAGCCTATATAAAATAAATAAGCCGTAAATCAAGTTAAAGATATGCTCTCGTGTAGCAGTTTCCAGGATTTTTTTTTATTCCATTGCTAAAATATTAAAGTAACGGCCTTCTGCTATTTAGCTAGGTATAGGCCTTCTCTCTAAGTTTTTGGAGAAAATGGGTTGAAGCTAATACCCACCACGCTGCTGAATGGTTGGGTACACTTATCCCCAGAAAAGTCTGAAAGCTTCCTAGATGTTTTCCTTTACCGTAAAGCGTGTGATAAATTGCAGTTATCGATTAGACACAAGTTTTAAGTTGGAACCCATGGCCTCTTCGAAAGATTCGCACGATCTCACCGCTGGATCGCAACAGCTAAAATATAATAAAATATAAAATAATAAAATAACATTAAAGAAAAAAGAATAAAGTTATATTTTAGAATGGAAAAACTAAAATATACCTAACAATGAAACATTATTAATTGAACTGTAGGCCTACCATGAACTTTTAGAAAATGATTCAACTTAAAGTCAGTACCTAAACCCAACCCCTTTCTTTTCGTACCATGAAGTGTGTTTGAAAAGGACAACATTATATGAACTATCGATAACTCTCTTTGACTCAAATGTTTTTAGGACGCATTTCGAACGCTCATTCGGTAACGACTTAAAGTGTGCGTCTTTAAGACGTCATGGTATGAAAAAGCAATATAATTTAGTTTACTTCTTCAATTGAGTCGCAACAAGAGTTCGTGATAGGCCTGGAGGTAAAAGTTTCTAGCTCCATCTACTACAATTGTTTAGAGCATCCACAGATTAGCAAATATATTTACAGCATTCTCATCTGAAATTTAAATTGAATTTTATAAACGAAGTTGCACAAATTCGTGGATATGAGCGCATACGCTTCTCTGCATTTAGTGTACATCGTTTAATGCAAATTCAAATATTCTTTATACCAGTAAACCTGGAAACTAGTGTTTTTGAATCGACAACATCTAGGTACTGCTTGTTCGGAAAGCTGTGCCTAACGAGAAGAGCCAGCAAGAAACTCGGCGGTTGCTCTTTTCAAAGAATAATTCTTATTACTAGTCACATATAATTATTAATGCCTTCTACAAGGGCGAAGAGTAGCTATCCACGCATTTTCGCCTAAGTAATCCTCAATAGTATAGTAGGTTTTCTGTATTAGCCTTTTTTTATAGTATTTTTAAACTGCTGTAATGATAAACTTAAAAGTAGATTGCAGAATTTTATTATAGAATCTTATACCCAAACACACAAACGACTTACGTACTTTTGCCAGGTTCCTACTTTGTCCATTATATATATCGCGAATCTTTTTATACTTATGTATATTCTAAGGTACAAAAATTAAATTGCTAAATATATACAGTGAAGCCAATGTAAGAATACCTATTCCCGAAAGCGAGCCGTTGCTTCCCAGTACCCGAGAAGAAGCCCGCACCATTATTAAAAACTTCCACTCCAAAAATGTTTCAGGATCTGATTCCATCTCCAACAGGGCACTAAAGTGCCTTCCTAACCAAATCATCCACTTACTGGTACTGATTTTCAATGGTTTCCTTGTCGGATGCTACTTCCCTGATGATTGGAAAAAGCTACAGTGATAGGTATCCCTAAACCGGGGTAGCCCCGAAACGTCCCCACTAGCTATCGGCCCATTAGTCTATTAAACAGCTTAGGGAAAATATACGAGCGAATCATCCTCGTTTGTTTAAAATCCAAAATCTTATTCCGGAACACACCTGTGTTCAACAAGTGCACCGCCTCACGGAGCACATTTTGCAAGGTTTACATACCAAGCAGTTTACGGGTGTCCTATTCTTCGATGTCGCAAAAGCCTTCGATAAGGTTTGGTACGCAGGCTTAATTTACAAGCTACTCCAATTAAATATACCAGACAGGCTCGTACTTATATTACGAGACTACCTGACTAATCGCACCTTTCGGTATCGCTTAGACGGTACTCTATCGTCTCGCCGCACAATCCGTGCTGGTGTCCCTCAAGGATCTGTGCTTGCACCCTTATTGTACTCGCTCTACACGACTCACGAGTGACATACCACGGGCGCCTATTAAAGAGCGTACATATCTTGCACTTTTGGCGGATGTCTCCAGAAAGCGGTAGACAGCCTCGGACGCTGGTTCCGCCAATGGAGAATCGAAATAAACCCGGATAAACTAAAAGTGTTTGTTCTTTTTCCTTGTGTTACGATATTTGTACTTTACGTACTAGAGGTATTTGTCTAAATGTCATAAAAATATTTTGTTTGACCCTTCGACTCTTAATTATCATATCCTAACCATAAACAATGTACTTAAACGCTTTACTGGATCGATGGGCAAAGCTCCACCTTCTTTGTTTTTATTTTAAAGTCAATCAAACAATTCTTATAATTGAATGGGTTTTTTTTTCACTATTTTTCCGAGCTTATTCTTGTTCGGATTATTTATAGAAGCAGACGTTGCTTTACGGAATTCCATAGTACAGAAGTTATGATAGAATTATACAAAATAATTCTATTATAACTTTTGTTTAGTTTGGAGTTCGTAACTCGCATGATTTTGGAAAAACGAATAAAACAAATATACTTTAGGTATACAGTATTGTTTATTGAAATAGATCTCTTTACATGACACCCTGATATTTTAGAACGGTTACACGATAGGAAGGTACGACTTACACGGTTGTATTCATCATACAATACATTTAACGCTGCATTTAAATAATAAGTAAGATAAAAAGATTTTGCACAAAAAATAATGTATTCTCTATTCCCCTAAAACAGGAAAGTGGGAACGCCAGTAATTCTCGAGAAAGCATTTATAATGAACGTCTTCCTTTTTTATAATAATATTTAGTTCAGATCAAAACACTCCCATCATTAAACGGATACAATTTTTTGAACACTAACGTATAAATTGAAGTAAATATCTGATTGGTTTAGTGTAAATTATCTGACTTGTATGATGTTAAATAATTGAATGTGTGAAAGTAAAGAAGTAAATAAATATGTGGTGAAATTACATTATTAAAATATTTTGCAAATTCGTTTAAATACTCACAGTTAGGCAAAATTGCGAAGGTTAAAAAAGAAAATATGTATAGCCTTAAATATGTATTGCTATAATTATATTTTAATCAACGTCCTATATACGATCCATATCGTTAATCTCTACTCATCAATTATTTATCTAAAAAAAATATAGCTTGTTCAATATTCTACATATATTGTTATCAAGTTCGTATAAATATTATTATTATTATTTCATACTGACTCGATGAATTTTAATCATAATTATACAAAGAATAATCTCGTCTGTTAATCTAAATTAATAAGTATAGCAATTTAATTAAAGAATAACGATATTAACCCATTCAGTGAATACGCCTTGATTGTTCACGACATCAAGTCGTGATTCGGTGCTGCGACAGTGTACTTCGGTATTTCGCTAGTACCGTAACCGTTAAGCTGGCAGTTGTTGCTGATATTCTAATAGTTGTTAAGCTCAAGTTATTCTAGCCATCCACGTCACCAATGGTAATCTATTTTACACTGTAGTAGTGCCCTACCTCGACATGTTGCCGTAAAAAAGCGTCAATTTTTTGTACGGCGGCTACTGATTTGATGTGACGGCGGTAGTGGTACTAGATGGATAAGGCAATTTATTTAGTGTCGAACGTATGCGCTTCTGTCTTAGTTGCGACAATCCGATATGACTAGATTGTTTTTTTTTTAATTTAATACATTATTCGGGACTATAAACCCAATGATAATAAAATCTGTGCTTTGAATGAGTGAATAAAAATTCATACCTATCAAAATTAAATTTATATATCTATCTTTAAAAAATTGCTTCAACGTATAAATTTCCTATGAATCCTGTGGTATAAAGGTCTAATACTGAGTATGTAAAAAAGTCGTATTTTGGAGATAAATTTACATATCTTTTGCCAACAAGCATAATTCTATAATACTTGGGACTACAGACTGCTATGGTTACTAAAGGTTATCAATCTGTCGCCTAAAACTATGCTCAATTTAAGGCAATTTGGACTGTGTTTATTAAATGTTTTACAATTAAAACAATGTACAAACAAAAATGATTTTACGATAAAATTTGGATAGTTTAGATGCGGTCAGATGATGGTCGGCGGGCATTGTTACGTTGTGGGATTACGAATTCGGCGTGACGAGCTGCGGTAAAAGGGTTAGTGGGTGCAAAAGGTGTCAAAGATGCGGCGCCTGTAGGCGCACCGCTTATGGAGCCCTGCCTCGAAAGAACACTACCACGACGTACTGGGCTTGACGTTGTTGAACTTCTAAAAATATACATAAAATAAAAATAAAACACAGTTTAGTTTATTTAACTACGAGATAACACAAGAAAGGCTTGTTTTTTTATCTAAATCTTAAATGAAACTGAAAAATAATTAGTTGTAAAAAAATTCGTTCCTTAGTTCTCTTGTTGAAAATATTGTAAAAGGAACAACAACAACAACTGACAATGGTTCAATTGTAATGGAATTCAACATCGGTACCTAAACTGAATTGTCTTATTTTGTATCATGAAGAAGAGTTTGAAATATAACAAGTTAACCGTTATAATAGAACAGGTCAACAATAGTTAACCGTTGAGCAGTTCCCTTGTTGGGAACCAACCCTAGCAGCAGTTCATGCTTAGCAAATAAACACGCATTGTCATCAGGACTGGACCAGCATGTAAAATTTTAGCTCAATCGGACATCGGGAAGTACCTAGGTCGTATTTAACTTGAAAGATTCCACCTTCACGTACATATATTGCAAATTGAATAAAAGCTTTTAAACACTTAGTTGATTCATAATCATTCATAGATAAGAGATAAGTAATTATATGAGTGCGTCGATTGGTAAGATATTGAGCTAATTGATTGCTGATAATAATATAATTTTAACAAAATATCGATGACATCTTACTGTTTAAAAAATCTCTAACTCTAAATTTAAACATTATATTTTTCCTAAATTATTTTATATTGAGAATGGTCAATTTAACTGTAAATAAAAACCTGATATATTTTTTTTATTATTATGGCCAAACGATTCAATAAAAGTTGCGCATTGTTTGAGTTTCTTTGGGTTACTCATTTTGAGAGTCAACCGAATCAACAATATACGAGTTATTAATACTACAGTTGTGTACAAGCAGGCCATAAGTGATAGTGACACGATAAATAATGAGAGGGAAGATAAAATTCGTATCAGTACTTCATCTTTGTCTAATCACATATAAAAAAGAGAGATAGATACACCCTCATTTGTTTTCTGTTTATTGGAATATGCCACATAGGCTATAGGCCTCTATAATAACTAAATGACCAACAATGGCTATAATAATGTTATCATCGTACGAAATAAGAGTGAATGATTTAAATTTGCGATACATTTCACGTTTTTACCCGGTAACGGCTTATACTTCATCTTCAAGCCGTCGTGGTATGAAAAAGCGAAACAATGAAAGGTTAAGTTCAAGCAATCATATTCGTGATAAGAGTTCTTGGTGAGCCAGGTTATCATAAGGAAGGATAAATGGGAATGTGAATCAGACTTATTTGCGTATGTATTATTTACAATTATTTATTATTATTTATAATCATAACTTTCGAATACCTTGGGCTAGTGCTGATGTCCGCGGCGGCTGACATCTGACGCGGAGGCAAGGCGGGTGGCACACCTGCCCGAGAACTCACGCCGACCCTTGGTGGAATCTGATTCATGAATTTTATATATTCAGTACGTGCGAAGAATGATTTGAGATGATAATTTGCGCAACTTGAAATTGAATTTGCAATATTTTTTCTCTTTGTTATCTAATTATTTTTTTTATTATCATGTAACGTGTTCTAAATATAAGTCAAAATTATTGATAATTTTCAAATTGGTAACTTTTTTTTTGAAAACTAGGCATCCAGCTGCTGAGCATAGGCAATTTCTACCCGATTTTGGAGATTAAAGTTAAAGCCAAGGTCGACCAAGCAGTTAAAGTTCAAGAAATATGCAAGTTTTTCCTCACGATAATTTCTTTCACCGAAAAGCGAGTGATAAATTAATAAACAAAAAACTCATTGGTGCCTGTCAGGTATTTGAACCCGTGACTCTCTAGAAGATTCGGATGGTATCTCTTTTAATTAAAAAGAAATTATATCAGGTTCATATAAATTTTGTATATTATTTATTATTGATTTATAGTTTTTGCGTACATAAGAAAAAAAATATATACATATTATATGTACAAGAAATTACAGGAAATTATTTGTAGGAATTTGCAAGGGCGGTCTTATAGCCTACAGCGATCTCTTACGGACAACCCGTAAGTTCTTAAAAACCAAATATAATAGAGAAGATATTTTGTATATATACATAAAGTATAATAGATTACACAAATTTGAATACTAATACCACACATATACTGTATAAGATACATACTTTAATACATATTCTTATAATTTATAGAATTAGGCGTTACTTTGCGGAGATCCATAATACAAAAGTAATAATAAAATTATTTTGCTATAATCTGCGATACAGTAAATAGAAAATATATATAGTGTTAAATGTATAGTGGACTATCCGTATTTTCATACCCGATACGTGCAGGATTCGTAAAAACACATGCACAAACCTCCACCACTTCCACTACAATATACAAGCACTACACACGTTCACTATCACAAACTCAACAATCGTTTCTCTCCGCAACCAAAGTATCATCAGGAGATAGACTCCACGACAAAATCGCAAAGCGATTTTTTTACATATTCTTATAGTATAATACAAACTAATGCCTATAATTATAATAGACTAAACACTAATATTAACAAATAGACAAATAGTAATTTTTCAAACGACTCTTAAAAACGTGTACCGACTCAGAATGACGAATATCCACCGGGACAGAGTTCCAAAGCGTAACACTCTTCACTGTATAAGAATTGCCATATTATTGGGTTCGACTGTGCGGCATTTTAAGTTTGTTATCGCTACTAGATCGCAGATTCGCTATTAATCGCTATCGGATCCAAGAAAACCAAACGCTCCTTTAGGTACTTTGGGGTTAGGGGATTATAAAGAATACCATAAAGGAGTGAAGGCGTGTAAGTTTCTTCGATATCTGACTGGCAACCATTTCAGCTGAGCGCGGGTGCTGAACTTATATTATTATGTTATATGTGAATATTTGTAATTGGAAGCTGCTACTGTATAAATTAAAAAAAAAAAAAAGCTGTGATAGCCTAGTGGTGAACCGTGCGAGTCTCTAGAGACGACATAGGTTCAAACCCCGGGCAGGCACCAATGAGTTTTTCTATTAAAACTTATGTGTTTAATTGATAATTGCAATTTATCACACGCTTTTCGGTGAAGGAAAACATCGTGAGGAAACCTGCATATCTCTAGAGAATTCTCTAGGGATATGTGTAACCTACCAATCCGCATTGGAGCAGCGTGGTAGGTCTTAGCTCCAATCCTTCTCTCCAGAAACGGAGAGAGGAGGCCTTAGCCCAGCAGTGGGCATAGTAACAGGCTGTTACTTTTTTTTACTGTATAAATAGAATTAATAAAGGGTTTTTAGGTAATGCAATACCATAGGGGGCTCTTGGGGGCGCGGCGGACAAGCCTGCGAGTGTGCCCTCGAGAGACGCTGTTGTGGAGGCGTGGGTGGTGGTGGTCGTCGCGGCGGCAAACTCTCTGTCCTCTGCGCCACTAGTTTAACACTTTCCCCTCTCCCTGGACTTTCTTCTATGGCGAAATCTACGTTTTCAGAACACTCCCGCTCTCTCTCACGGGCCTCGACTCGCGTTGGCTGCTCTGGTAGCAGTCTCGGTCGCTCTGGTAGGACTCTTTGATGCCTATCTGGTGGCAATCGCTGTCTTTCGTTAATGTCGTCAACGCGCACATCCGGCAGAGTCCTATCCATCTGTTAAGATAATCATTTCAATAAAATTGATGTTGTCAACTATTTGCTACACAAATCAGAATATACGTCGGCTTACTTAAAAAAATATATAGCCTGCTGGTTGCAATATTTATAGTAAAGGAAATACATCGGGCCCAGTCATTTTGAAGAAGAAAGTGTGGTTAATGGGTCAATGTGTCATTATCAGAGTATATTTTACCGTCAAGTGAGTTGGTAATATGACGGGAATGTTTAGATTATTTTTCGCGTTATGTAAAATCGCAAAAGATAGATCACCGAAAGTGAAGATTACTGATTAAGTTGTATCTAGATTCTAGGCAAAGTTTTGATATGAACTGTTATCATCCGTTTCTAATACTTTGTTGATTCCGTAGCTCAGAATTAAACAAAAGAAGGCAAGATGATTAACGAAAAACCGAGTGAAGCATTTTTAAGTAGGTTCTTACTTTTATAGATATATTTAATAGTATGCATACAATATCGACGAAGATATTAAAATTTTTACCTCCGCAAACTTTATCTTTTGTATCTTTTGTAAACTTTATCCCATTGTAACTTTTTTTTCAAAGTATCGATTGATTCATTTCATTTTGAACTGATTCCAAAAGATTAAAAAAATATACCTGTAAATTTGGTTTGTTTTGCACGGAGCTAGAGTCTACGTCGAGGTTCCGTGCAGGCGAAACGGGCGCAGCGAGAGCTTGTTCCGCGGGAGGCTGTATTCGCGCTGCTTGTTCCAGAATGGCTTTCTTCTGCTCCTGGCCCGCCGCGAAATACGAGAACACGCACAGCACCGCATAGCATATTTGATCCGCCTAATATTATACAATATATATACACCAAAGTTTTCATACATATATCTCATTTTAGTTCTCTTAGTTTATTCGTCCGTTTAATATCCATTAATATTAATATCCACTCTTGAACAATTTTAACTCTGTCGCCTAATTTATCACTTATCGTCAATAATACATAAATAATAAAAATTAGATAAAAAGCAAACAATATGACTTATAAAAGTAATTAACGGTTAAAAAAAGATAAGTTCAATTTTGTTCTCGAGTGCTTCCATAGTATTAATACCATGTAGTACTAGAAAAATATTTGATATTTTTTACGTGTCTTATAATAAGATTAATGCAAAATAAATAATACGTGTTCATATTGGAAATTTGGTGCTATATTAGAACAAGGAAAAACGTTTAAACCAAGCTACATTGCGATATCTTAACCAGATAAAAATGAGGTTGATTGAAACAAAAAAAAAACAACACGTGTACATACATCAGAGTGAGTTATTAAACGTAAGGTGCATAATTCAGTTGATTTCCATTGATCTCGACAACTAGATAGTACCGAGTAAGCCATATTGAGAAGAAACGATGAAGATCAAGCACTACTTTCTCTGCCTACAACATAAAACAAAGATCGATGAACTAAATAAAAAAAAAGTGATGTAGAGACATAGTATTATTAACGCCAGAGTAGGGGAGCCATACGTATATCTGTTAGTGATAGTGACATAATAAATAACGAAAGGGAAGAAGAAACTCATATATTTCATCTTTGTCTAATCAAACATAAAAACGTTTCTGCTTTCTCTTTGTATCATTTGCTTTTTATTGTAATATGGCACATTTTAAGCTGGCTTCTCTACTCTTGTATAATAACTCTATGTGCAGTGATGATAACATTAATGCTGAATAGACTTATGATTGACTACTTACCATTATAGATTTATATTTTCTTTGTATTATCTGTCTCGTTTTGGGATCTGTAACAAAAAAAACTAATAGTTACCTGCCCCTTATAACGTCTTAAAACATAAGATATAGACATTATAGATAAACTTTCTGGACAACAACTAGTATTAGTACTAGTAGATACCCAGAAAGTCAATACTAAATAAGTAAATAATTACTTACTAAATTCTTCTAAAACGAAGATACCGCCATTCTGTGTAAAGCATTTTCGTATGTGATCGAGTCTGACGAAAAACTGAAAAACAGAAATTAATTTAATGTTTAAATTAAAACAAATCATTTTGTAGTCAATTTTATTAAATTCTAGTGATTTTTTAATATTGGTAATCATTTTGTAGAGAAAATTCCTGTTTCTAATTGTGTTACTGTACAAAAATGATAGGATAGTACTACTCCTGTTTAAGTGCGTTTTAAAGCGTGCTCAGATTTTAACTTGATTTTCAAGGTAATGCAATACTACATTGTCTAAATTAAGCATTATTATCTTTTTTCTAAAACTTGCAACTAACAAATATTAACTGATATTTATGTGATGGAGTATCTTCTAACTTTCCTAATGATATTTGTTTTGCTTTTCAAAATAATAGAAAACTATATTTCGCATCATTGAGAAAATGATACTTAAAATTGGATACAACACAGGAATATACAAAATACTATTTATATTTATAAAGTAAAGAAATTAATTGCAGAATAATATATAAAAAATCACACATATTTAATTGCAGTTTTTATTAAACGTAACTAAGCGTTTCATACACCCTAGTATAATATGAATATTTAATCGTATAATAGTGTCACTTAGCGAATCCATTTGCATTAAAAGATCAGGCAACAAACATGCAGGAATCAATTTAAGGGAATGGAACTATTGATAGTTCGCTGCAAAATCCTCGTCAATGATTATAAATTAATTTGCAAAATGTAAAAAACCTTTAATGTCATAATCAGCTTCATTTGCTGCACGTAAATTAAATTAAAAACATTAGGTAATGTGAAAATCGACGAGGTTTGCAAGGAGAGTGAGGAGGTGTGCGGTCGAGGACGTGACGAGGCAAGTAAGGGCGGGCCGAAGGCGCGCCAGAACTTGTGAGATGGCGAATGCTCTACGACTGACCTCATGATGCGTCGATGAGCTGTGGCTCGAGTGACGCTCGCTCGGGTTACGGTGGAGGGACCGACTAATCTCAGCACATGGTGCGAGTGAAAGATCGAAACCGCTCGCCGGACGATCCGTGATACTATTGCAAGCTATCGGGTGCGATAATGAACAAATAAACAAAGGGCATCTATGTGCATGCACGAACGCGCGCGTGGGCGCTCGCCGCACTCGGGATAACTAAAACAACGCTAACAACGGCTAAAACAATGGGAAAGCCTCAAACTACAAGTAAAGCCCTACGACCTCGGACGATCATCGCTAACGTGCACGCAACAGCGACTGCGATAACAATCGCGAGATCGCTAGGTCGCGTCGATCGTCGCAGGAGGCTAGCCATATCTAGGTTATGAACCACTGAGTACCTCGAAATCCTTCAGCGCAGCGGCGCGGGTTCGGCGGGTCCGGAAAGGGTAGAAACAGACAAAAAGTAGATATTAGTTGAGGGCGGCCGAGCGCGTGTCAAGGACCATCTCAAAAGTTCCTAGCGTAGCGGAAGGGCGCGGGGACCGGCCTTTGCAGACAAGTAGCACATGCACAAATCATATATGAAGTAACAATATATGAGATTAGATGGACAACGGTTAACCTTAAAATATAATAAAATAAACTAACTATTACATCGAATTAGTAATAGATAAAAAGAAGATAAAAACTCGATGTTGTTCGGCCATAAGCTATATTCAGATTAAGACGTATAAAATCCGTAATAAAAAATCAGAAAAGTACGAGAACATGATAGTGGCATTAATATAATATTGAAATACACAAAACATAATTTAAAACAATTCGATATAGGAAAGTTTGAGTGGTCCTTGCTAGGTTTTGTTCTTCAATTCATATTTTTAGAACATTAGAAATTTCAATTTGAACAGGAGCATTATCCAAGCGAGATGTATGATTTCTTGCGATATAGCTGATAAGATACAATACTTAAATCCTCAGGCACGACTTTAATGAAGCGTAACTATATAATATGGAGGTAATGTAATGCAATGCGCTATAACATCGTCAGAATAATATTCAGACAATGAAGCTTTGGCCAACGAGGGACAATAATAATTATCATAGACCGTTGCACAAATCCCATGACTGACATTTTATTCAACTTTGTTGTTTCGAGACCAATACCAAAAAAACAAGCATGAACATTTAGAGGATACCTTACCTGACGTATAAATTTTCATGGTAATACCAAAACTGAAGATCAGATAACATTACATATTATTCAGAGTTTGGTTTACCATTATATATAAATAAAAGCTAACGAAAATAATCGGAATTAAATTTACACAATTAAAGACCTACCTTGCTGTGATGGAACAGGAGTCCTACGCCTTCCATGCAAACCTTTAAGAAACATAAAAAAATTTAAATTATAAACATGATTTCTCCTCTCCTCTTCTCATCACAGACCCGCTTAACTCTGCTTATAAAATATTTAAAACACAAATAAAAAAATATTATTATAAGATGTTTTAAGAGGAACAAACATACAATCACAGTTAATAATTACGCCATTATCTCGACGTTCTCTTATAGAATAGTAATAATTTGAACTCAAATGATTTATAGAAGCAGGCGTTACTTTGCGGAATTCCATATTACTAGCAATATAACAGAACTAATTACTTTGCTATAATCCGCACGGGTTAAGCGAATGCATGCAAAGTCAATGTGTATGAAGCAGGCAAAATTTACGCACCTTATACATGCAGGACAAGCCATCACATGCACTCCCAAGGCGCATTCACCAGCAACAACGCACACAAAAGCAGCACACATACCCACCACCACAATCTCGACGATCGTTTCGCTCCGAAACCGAAGCATCATCAGGAGGATAGGCTCCACGACAAAAATCGTAATTGCATTATGATTGTGGTGGTAGGTGTGTGTGCTGCTTTTGTGTGCGTTGTTGCTGGTGAATGCGCCTTGGGGGTGCATGTGGTGGCTTGTTCTGCATGTATAAGGTGCGTAAATTTTGCCTGCTTCATACACATTGGCTTTGCATGCATTCGCTTAACCCGTGCGGATTATAGCAAAGTAGTTAGTTCTGTTATATTGCTTGTAATTTGAACTCACTAAAAAAGTTTTCAATTTCAAATGAAGATGTTTAACTGTATTCTGTACTGTAAAGCTACCGACTGATTCTGTAGCTACTAGGATGATTTAGTACAAATTTTACCCTTCGAACACAAGACAAAATAAATGATAAAGGTATTACATTAAAGATTTCATTTTAAGTATTGTCACACAAGAAGTACTTCGAGAAGCATTTCATAACATATGAAATGCTTCTCGATTTACGTCATTCAGTTGTCGGTCTCCATATTAATAATATAATTATACCTGTATCAAACCGCCCTCGCCTGTGGCGCAATCTTGCACGGGAAACTCCCCACCGAGCTCAGCTGCATCTTGCCGTCGTCCACTTTTTTCCATTGCCTCTTTTATACAATAATATAGCGCTTTGCACTGTATCATTTATAGATAAAATTAAATTAAGCAACATACCGCATATTTTTTGTATTAAAAGAACCTTTTTCTTTAAAGCGACCAACATTTTATCCAGAAAAATATCATATCGATTCGATTGAATGGTAAAAATTAAGTAGACAGGAATAAAATATATTTAGAATTACATATTTAATACCCAAAAAATATATACGAAATGAAGTATTCTCAATATTTTATACAAAACTATATTCACGAAAATAAAGTAGGCTTTGCAAAGTATGAAGCCCTACTTCTACTACGAGGAAGAGTTTGTGCAAATCACAAATGATCAGATGCATTAACATGTGAGACTGAAATCTATTACGAAATTAAGACACAACTGAGTTATAGAATAAAATCTATTAGGTAATCGGAAAACTTATTAGGAGCATGTCGCCTTTTTTTGCATTTCATTTGCCTATATGTTTCTTTTAGGTATAATTTACTAAATCCAATAAAACTATAATATATGTATATGTAAACGACATGTACCTTTTTAGTATAATATTTATGAAGTTGCGTTTGACCACCATTTTTCCTCCACAGGCACAATACTCGTATTTTAGGACTGTATGTCATATTCACCAGACGTTCATACCACCATCTCTCTACTATTGTTCCTAAAATTAAAGACGCATAATTAAAATTGGGAGGGCAATCCTAAAACTATTCAACTTATAAGATAGGCTATAATTAAACGTATTATCTCAATTTTTTATTTCTTTTTCTTTATTAACAGATGTCTTACCCTGAGTAGACCGTAGTACGAGTCCATCGTGTCGCACTTCCATGAAACGCAGCGCTCCAGCCGCGTCGCCTTCGTGCACTGTGAAGGTGGCGCGTCGCACTGCACGCGACCCTAGTGCTTTTAGGGTAATGTCGTTCCCATGCTATTTATTCATTGAAAATAATATTATATTGTTAATCTTTTCAACTTTATAGAATAGAATAGGCCACCCTTATTTCTTACCGAGGTGTCCTAAAAAGCGACTAAGGTAAGTTGACGTCAGGCAGGCGGCCGGTCGTAAAATATCTAGTCAAATCACATCACAACATGGTTAAATCATGTTGTGCCTAATCCACTTAGAGTGGGATAAGGGAAGGAGAAATGAATCGTGTTGTTGTAGATAAAGTTGTTTGTGCAGCTGTGAGACCGTGCGACTCTATCGAGGCTTTGCGCGTTCAAACCCCAGGCAAGCACCAATAGGATTTTTCGTTAAAACTTATGTGTCCAATTAATAATTGCAATTTATCACGCTTTTCGGTGAAGGAAAACTTCGTGAGGAAACCTACATATCTCTAGGGAATTCCAGGGATATGTGTAACCTACCAATCCGCATTGGAGCAGCGTGGTAGCTCTTAGCACCGATCCTTCTCTCTAAAAAACGGAGAGAGGAGGATTTTGAGGAGCAGTGGGATAATAACAGGCCATTACTTTACTTTTTTATACCTAGTTGATTATTATTAGTCAATTTTTTAACTAGTTTCTAACCACGACTTCTAATGTATTGATTTCGGTACTAAAACAAAAAATAGCTGTACCAATTCAGTTCCCGGGCTGTCTACTATCTACATATAAAATCAAGATCAATTTGTTCCATATTAATAAAACAAACTATTAATATGTAATAATTATGATGCTAAGATGCCAAGTGTAATAGATATAAAATTTAAAAATAACTACATCAGATATGACTTATGAACTTACCAAATTGTGAACGACATCAAGTAAATGATTAACCTCTTGGCTATACACTAGGCCGATATGACTTTTAGCTAGCAACCGCCGAACTTTATTGCGAACTATGTCAGCTTCTACACCAAACAGTACCATAGCAGCAGTCAAATTGTACAATGCAGTCGATAGAAGTCTATCTTCTTCATGTTCCAAACGTTTCCTCTCGGTCTCACTTAAGCACTTGTAACGTTCCATCATTTCATTAGGACCTTGATCCATACCAATCATATCCCTTTCTTGGCTCACTGCATCTAAAAATGCATCCTCCCAAAACTGCATTTGGTCCCATAGATTTGATCTTTCTTTTCCTAGAACAAAAAAGACCGAGATCTTTTTATCAATTATGGATTCGTAATCTTTTAAGGTTTTGCATTAGTCAGGTCCGTGGTTTCAGAAATAACAGTGGTTTCCCTCTAATGTAGAAACCTTGAATAATCTGGATTTTTCCGTTAATTTAAATAATTTAAACAAAATGAGCAGACAATAATTTTATCTCAACCGGTGGACATCCATCACTAAATATATAACTTGTATGAACATTTTCTATTTGCCAATTCCCTGTGTATTACCACATTAAGAAAAAGTTGGTCAACACAGTTCTGACGCTACCGCTGCTCTCCAGTCTCAGTCAGTTAAATGTAAACGTTACTTAACAGCCTGTTTATATTCCACGAGCATGGGCCTTCTCTCACCTTATTGTAAAAAAGGTTGGAGCTTAGACCCACTACGTTACTCCAACGCGAATCGAAAATATCCCCAGATACAGAGTTTCCTCACAACATTTTCCTTAATATGATAAATTGGAAATATCAATTGCGCACCTGCGCGGGGTTTCAACCAGTAACTTAACCCCTTGAATGAGTATAATATAAGTATAAAATAATAATTAGTATTTAGCCAATTATGTCCTACATTGTCTCTTTATTATAATTACACTGTAAAACTAATTTACCAATAAGTCCTTGGAAGAGATAAGTGCGAGCTGTTTCGGGTGAGGTGAGAGGTGAAGTCGTTGGCACACCCGCCATTGGTCGTCCACTGAGTGATGACTTGGACGAAAATACGCTTCCTGTGCGGCCCTTCGCCCCCGATCTACCTACCTATCGATACAATATTAATATAATATATTAAATAATGTCGTATCCGAACTAAGTGTTACGAAGAGTATTGTATTAACTTATTAAATGTATGTATTGTAACTTATAATTAATATTCATCAGCATATGTGACCAATTGATATAAAATATTATATATACCTACAAAATGTTCACTTTCATATTTATAAAATCTACAACTTTCTGTTATTTAAATAAGAAGTTTAGCAAGTTTAATTAAAATATAGGACATGCATAGGAATAATATAGCCGACATTATATATATGGACGGTTTAACTCTTGTTTGTTTTTACATAAAATTGACATCGCTATTTAAACGTCTACTATTTATCATTAATACCTTCAGTATTATCGTATTTAATTAGATTTTAAAAATATATGAATTTTAAAGAGCAACACTTATGTAATTGTAATGATGTTCTCTACCTAAGCAAACTCCTTTTGTAGATTAATTAATTTTGAATAAGTAGTTTGAACTTTTCACTAAAATGGACATGTAAAGGGACGTCCCGTATAGGATAATGCCGGCTACAAGCCACACTGCTTTAGCGTACATAAAGCTACAAGAACTTACATTGAGAAACATGACATCAGTATCTGAGAGATTAGACTTAAAAGAGGCGCGGTGGTCGATAAGAGTAGCACGGTTTGTTGTGATCGAACCGCTGTCATCCATTGAATCCGTAGATGCTGCCGCCTGCGCCATAAATATTCCACCCTCATATCCAGGATTTTCAGATTGTTTTATCATAATTTTATTAAAATCCACGGCATTTAATTTGTAATTTTTTTTGTACTTGTGGTCAGAGAATAGTTTAACGTATACGCTTGTATTTACGTACGTATCTCAAAGTTACTAAGCTGGCAATAGGAAAAATTTTTTTCGAAGCACTATAAAATCAGAAATTAGGAGCTTCGTAGATGAATCTATGATTGAAATATCCCAACGTGTCCTAACATTAAAATGGCAATGGGACGTGTACCTATGTAATAAAACAAAACTGATAGACATTGAGTCCCAAGAAGTTGGAGTGCACCGGGTAACGCGGTCAAAGCAGACCTCGGACTATGTTGTCAACAAACCTGAAAAGTGTTACAGATCCTTTTGCTAAAACTATCCGCTAACTAATCCGCTGGATTGAACAATCATTAATTATCGTACGGAAACGACATCCCTTAAAGAAATTTACCTAGTCGTTGATTGAACGAAAGTAATGTCCAGAGAGAAAAAGACCATTTATTTACGAATATTAAAAGTTTACACGAATTGCCACGAGCTGAAGCAAATATTGTCCCCTAAAAATGCGTTCCGGATACCAGAAGACGGAACTGAATTTTCAAAAAGTATAATCAGCTGCTAAAACATAAATAGATCTGCAGATCTGTTACGGTTAATTTAAATTATTCGATCAAGTTTTAAAAAACCGAATTATCGAATAAAACTAATTCAATTCATTTTTAATTAGGTACAATAAAATAAGTTATAAAATTGTTATTCAGCTAACTCGTTGATTAACATAGACTTTTATTAGTAGAGTTTGTGAATGTTAATTTTATATCATTAACAAACACATCAGAATGAGTTGTCCCGAATAAAAAATAGATAATCTCTTATTACATTTCTTATTATTGGCAATAATTGATACGTATAAAAAACATTATAAATTAAGTTAACCGTAACCTTTAAGTAATAGCCATGCGTTAGATTTCAACTACTTATAAAGAATAAGTTGTTAACATTATCAACATAAACTGAGGTTTTCTTTACGCGGTTTTTACCATGCGATATGACATTTGTACACGTAACAACATTGGTTTGCATTAAATATTATTACTAAGATACTTACATCTGAATCGAAGGATGTTAATTTACTGAATAGAAGATTCCTCTTTTGATTCAACATATCTTTAAACATTTCCGTCGTACTTTGAGACTCAGTTGATTCCATTTCCGGGAAATTTACAATTGGCATATCTATACAATATTATTCATCATTTTAATACTTATATCAAAAATAAATAAACGAAATCACTTAATAAAGGCACCGCTTTAATATAAATACCGCTAATACATTATTTTGTACAGAAAGAAATCATCTCCTTGACAACTTTGGCATTCTTTTTTTTATATCAGATAGAATAATAAACGGTGTACATATTAGTTGTATATAATGGTGTATATATATGGATAGTTAGTACAAATTTTTTGTTAAACTATACTTTTTATAGTCAGGATTTTGTTTGGAATGTTAAGTAAGCATTATAAGCGCACCTGATTGGGAACTTTTTCTGGAAGATTGTGTAGACGAGGGAGTTTCTATGTCTTGCCGGCTATAATGATCCGACAGGGCAGAGCCTGCCATTCCACCGTGTTCTAAACCAGCTACTTCTTTACTCCAGTAGTGTGTATGAGCCATCTCTGCTAATTGGAACACAGAAGCCATTCCACCAAGACCGAAGTTAGAGTACGTGTATTCTAATCCGTGCACAACAGACTGGAGAACTTTAAGCATCCCCTTCCATACTGGTTTACTGATGAACTGCCAAAACATGTTGTTACTAACACAAGCTAAAAGAAATTATATTCTATTCTCTGACATCAAATAAAAACTTACTGCATCTTAATAAAACTTACCGCATCATCTACTTTATCGGTAGGTGTCGTTCTTCTGTTAAAATTTCTATTTAGTTTGCTGAGCACCATATTCCTATACGATTCATCTTCCATTAGTTTCTTTAAACGATTGAGTTTTAGCCATCCCACGCCCTCTCCTTCAAGAACATGTTGTATTAACTGTAAAGGAGACTATAATTTAGTTTCACAGAAGATTTATACAGAAATAATAAATTAAAGAAATATGAAATCTTTAAAGATCAGTATTTGCGTTACTCAACAAGTTAATATATTTTATATATCCATATTCTTTCGCGAACACGCACTGTGGTCAGAAAATGATTGTTTGGCTTTATCTTCTCTCTCCGAGTATTAATTTCTCCTAAGTTGACAAATTACAAATTTGATTTTATAAGTTAAAATATCACAAAATCAGTTATGGGAGAGTTCAAAAATTGATGAAATAAATTAAATCAAACAATATATCTAGTGCGTCTACAATATAGGCATCAAATAGTACTAACATCATTCAGAAAAGCCTGGTTCTCACTGTTTGCGGAGCGTGTAGTGGGTTGAGGAGGAGGGGGAGATGGTGCTGCGTGACGAATAAGTGGAGTTCGCTGCACGAGACCACGCGCTCCTTGCGAGAACGGTCCAAAAGTTGCCGAAGGGTGAGCAGGTGCAGGAGCTTCCGCTGGTTTAGGCTGTTTTCCTATTATTGAAAGAAAATAATTAGAATGCGCTTTTGGAACTAACATTAATGGGGGATCCGTGTGCCATCAGACTATCGATTAACAATTTCTAAATGACAATGAATTGATGCAATAATATAGCAATAATAATAATGATAAATAAATTTTATAACAAACGTTGTAATGTGCAGGTAAACCTACCACGTAGACTTAGAGTATCTTTAAACGTATATTTAGATACCTTTTGATCCGAAGAAGTCACTGAACATACTAGACGTAGACGCAGCGAGTCCATTTAGATCGGAACTGATGTTAGAAAAAAAATCACGATGTGTAGTTGCCAATATGTTAGTCGTCTGTAACGCCGTCGAATCTCTTCTTACGTTTGGCCCAGAAGTCGCATCTTGACTTTCACCCTAATAAGTAATTAAATATATTTTTTTAATTATAGGTATAATTGTAAAAAAAAAGACATTATCAAACTAAGCTCACTGAAAACTGATTAGCCCAAAGAACTAAATTTCATTCTTTAATCCGTCCGAAGAACGTTTTTAGGTAATTAAACGAGAATAGCCTTAGTTAAAAATAATTGTATTTGTTTTTTTACAAGAAACCAATTATTATATATATTTAATTATGTTTTTATAAGTTTTATGTATGAGTTACACACCTTTAGAAGACCCTTTTTTGCGGCAGCCTCTTTAGCGCTCTTTGTGAGGTCTCCTAATGTTGATTTACCAACATACGTTAAATCTTCGAACGTGTTTTTGCTTACGGCTGTAGCAGTTTTGCTGGCTTCAAGTGCGGATTTCGATGCTTCTTGGACACTTTTTGAAGCTTCTTCAGCGGCTTTCTTTGCATGAAGGGTTAGCTATATAAAATTAAACAGACATATAATATTTACTAAGTCTTCCAAAAAGTAGGTAAATATTGTGTTGACGGAGTAGTTATAGGTTTACCTGAGACACGATAATTAATAGATTTAAAATGAAACTTAACAAAATTAGAAATAGGTGTAGGTACAAGCCATATCACATGTACGTGGTGGTTAATTTAGTTAGTGTTAAAGCTATTGGTGATTAGTTTAGTTAAGTTCTTGACTCTTTTAATGCATTTATCCACAACCATATTAATCAAGGTAATTAAAGTCAAAAGATTGTACCTACCAATGCATATAATACTGTAATACATAAATGATACGGAGCTAACTATTTATGAAATGTGTTTTAGATGCATTTCGTGATTGTTAAGGTGTTGTTACTACGAGTATCTTCGACATAGCAAATTATAATAGCTACGGTATTTACTTCTTGTTAGATCTACTGTAGGAGGAGGATTGCTACAATTGTTAGCCATGTCACTTTACGTCAGAATATGCCAATGCTTCTGAAAATACAACTTACTTATGCGTTTTTTATCTATGAGCAGCAAACATATTTATATCTACTTATGGTCACTGTTTTTCGAACTAAATATTAGTACCTTGTCGAAAGGCGCAAAAATATTCTTTTCCTCTCCTGGTGCTACTTTTCCTCTCTTCTAGGTTTTGGTAGAATAAAATAGAGTAAACGATTTTATTAACGTTGCACAAAGAATGTATATCGAGCTGAACCTGGCGGTTTCACCTATGGTGTAATGGATATAATAGGATTTTAAAATTCATGGCTAATCTGGTGGGTCATTAATAAGTATATTTGACACAATTAAAGCTCATACACTGGAGTAGCGTATAGGCTGAAAAAAAAAACTGTTTTTCCTTCGAAAACAGGGAGTGAACATATTATACTTTATTGACTATTATTTTTCCTCCTAAGTTGTCGCGAACGAAGTTGATGTACCACTAGTATTTAATAATTTTTACAAACAATGAATCTTAATATAATGCACTATTTTTATTCAATTATTTATATTCTGGTACACTTTTCTGTACGCTACCAAGTTCCTGTGTTGTAAGGCTTTAAATCTCTTGTAACATGAAGATCTTGTGATCAACTTTTATCTGTTTGCAAGGTTTTAACTTAGGCAGAATAGACTAGATAGATATAGAGGTAAATAGCATTCTATGGATAACAAGTTATTCAATTTATTCGCACCAATTAACTGTCATCGTTTACGTCATCACAGATTGTTCGCTGTTCCTTCATGTCACGCTAGTACCTCGCGCCAACTCTCCTATATCGCGTTCGTTGTTGCATATTTTTCTCGACTTATTTGCGGATAAATGGACTGTTATTTCAAATCAATGCCTGCAGTTCAGCAAGCATCTATGACTGCAGATATGATGGGATGTACGATAAAATAATTTTATATTTATTGTCATTGTTTTATTTTTCTTTTTACTTTGTTTATTTTAGTTAATATCATTTTCTTTATTAATGTTGAGAGACCGGCTATACTCACGTCTTATTCTATCGGATGAGCCCGACTAGTTTCAAGCCCATACGGGGCTCTTATTCATGAGCTCTTTACGCGGCGTTATTTTCTTTCTTCGTGTTTTTAGTTAAAATTATGTTTAATTAGTGCAAGTGAGTCATGTCCGTTTATTTTAATTAATAAATAAATGTAAACTGACCTTGTCCATGTGAGCCAGTAACCCCTCTTGACTGCTCTGACGCGTGGTCTCTCGGACTAGTTCTTTTGCTTGCGCAGCGAATTGTTCTAGGAGAGAAGTTTGTGACGCCTGTCTGGACACACCGGCATTTGAACTCTACAAGTGAAGATATGTGAAAACTTTAATCCACCATTTAAATAAAAATATTTACTCTTTCTGTACTAAATCTTATCTATAAAAGATAAGATTTCATAGAGAAATTTTGTATACGCTATAATAATATTTTCTAGAAAACAAAACTTTCATGTAATCTAAAATGTTGTACATAGTATAAAATCGCAGATCATTATGAAAAAAGTGCATTTTGTTTATTACTCCTGTGATAAACAAATCATTTGATTCACGCAAACAAAATGTTTGCGCGAATCGTGGATTCTGATGGAATAAAAGTTAGCCTATGTCCTACAACTTAAGCTTTTAAACCCTTCCACTATCTCCATAATAGGAATTACATCAAACCTTACTCCGTTAGAACGTGTAACAAAAAAAACTCTACATATTAAAAAAATGTAATAATAATAAAAAAAATATATAATATATATTATAATACTTTAGATTATACCTATTATAATTGATTTTTAAAGGTCAAACGAACTTACCTGTAAGTGAAGTTCGACCACAATTATGTGAGCATCTTCATTCGATGCGATTTATAATTACTATTATAGCGCTAATAAGATGCATTTTTACTATCCTCATTTTCAGTAATAACAATTTACAGAGCTACTTTGTGTAATATAAGACGGCACTTAGACAGTCTTAAAATAAATCTAAACATACCATTTTTAGTAGGTAGATTACCAAATGAGAAAATATCTAAGCGTTTCATTTTTGTGTCAAAACAGTAACAATTTTATTTAAAATAATATTAGGTCCTTACATATGAAATTGGCGTTTTGTCGTACTGGCCACTTTGATCTCAAATATTACCTTTATGGTTAGGAATTCCAAATTCAAATTCATACAGCTATTTACTCATGCATTTGTGTTTCAAACCCCCTAATTCATTTGTTTTTTCTTCTTTTGTTTTTTTCTTTGTGTCACTCTGTTTACAAAATGGAAAACATGAAATATCGCGTTATTTACGAGTATGAGTTCCACCGTGGCACCAGTGCTGCAGAAACGGCTCGAAGGATTAATGATGTGTATGGTGACGGTGTCGCAAAAGAAAACACAGTGCGTTTTTGGTTCCAACGTTTTCGTTCTGGAAATTTCGACCTGCAGAACAAGCCTCGTGGACGGCCGGAGACCAAAGTTGATAATGAAGAATTGAAGGCTATTGTGGAAACGGATCCATCGCAAACCACGTCCGAGTTAGCTGCAGGCTCCGGTGTTAGTGATAAAACTATTCTAATCCACTTGAAGCAAATTGGGAAGGTGAAAAAGCTTGAAAGGTGGGTACCTCATGAATTGAGTGAAGCAAACCGACAAACCCGCGTCGACGGCTGCGTTACGTTACTCAACCGGCACAATAATGAAGGAATTTTAAATCGAATCATTACCTGTGATGAAAAGTGGATCCTCTACGATAATCGGAAGCGCTCATCGCAATGGCTGAACCCTGGCGAACCAGCCAAATCCTGCCCTAAGCGAAAATTGACTAAAAAAAAGTTGCTTGTAAGTGTTTGGTGGACTAGTGCCGGTGTCGTTCACTACAGCTTTCTTAAATCTGGCCAGACGATTACGGCAGATATCTATTGTCAGCAACTGCAAACCATGATGGAAAAGCTAGCTGCTAAACAACCGAGGCTGGTCAATCGCTCTAGGCCACTGCTGCTTCAGGACAACGCTAGACCACACACTGCACAACAGACGGCTACCAAATCAGAGGAGCTTCAATTAGAATGTCTTAGACATCCACCGTACTCTCCGGACCTTACTCCAACAGATTACCATTTTTTTCGCAATTTGGATAACTACTTGCAAGGAAAAAAATTAAACTCCGATGGGGCAGTCCAAACCGCCTTCAAAGATTTTGTTGATTCCCGCCCGAATGGTTTTTTTAGTAAGGGGATCAATGAACTACCTATGAGATGGCAAAAATGCATACATAGCAATGGTACATACTTTGATTAATTAAATATATTTCATTAAAAAAAACTACTTTATGTTCCTCCCATAGAAAACGCCAATTTAATATGTAAGGACCTAATATACGAGATATATTTTACAATGTAAGAATGTCTGTCAGATTAAGATTAGTGTTATAACTTAAAAGGGCTATATCACTTATCTTAAAAAAAGATACCTTGGGTCGTGCGCTGTGCTGAGGTTGTGTTTGCGAGGGGTGCTGGGGTATTGGTGCACGTTGGGGCGAACGCGGTCGGCGCGATGCTATAGTGGCCGGCGTGGTAGTCGAATTAGAGTCCGATTCTCGGCCTAGACTCCCGCTGTCCGTATCCTATTCGATAACCCCACTACCGTCACCATATATGTTTAACCTTTTTTATGTTTATAGCAGAAAATTTAATTAATTTATGAATATTTATCGAAGACTAGACCGGTTTCGAAAACTATACATATGTATTTTGTTTTAAAATCTTTTATAAAATTCGTTTCCCTGAAAACCGATTGACTGAATAGCTGGATTGGACCTAACAATTTTCAAAATTTTCTTTGTAAGTAAGTTTAGTTTAAGCTACCCGGAAGATAACGAAGCGTATTGCGATTTTAAACAGAAGCGACGCGCGACGTCTTGAAAGAGATTGATTGATATAATACGTACTTTGGAGAATTCGAATGATGTATTTGATATATTTATATGATTTAAATTTATTTGATTATTGATATATTTGTGCAGGTTTCTACTATACTCAGAAATGTCTGATTCGAGAAACGTTAAGTATTTATTTTCATAATTAAAACATAGGAGATATATTCCTGTAAGTGTATATTCTTATTATGGTAATTAGAAATTATTATTTATATAATGGAAATTCCTCGAGAGTATTATTAATTTAAAGATTAACACATATCTCATTTTTCAGTTCTGATTTAAATCATAGCTTGCATGACGTGACTGATTTTGATGATTGATTTATTAATAGTAGCTGTCACTAAACTAGCTATAGTCATATTATCTATATCCAAACTACACTATATTAATAACACTATCTACTCTACGCAAATCCACAAACTTTCAATTGAATTGAACGCCATATGTAAAAATAATGGTAAGAACAGTTACACTTTTCTTTACAGGCGCCGGATCAGAAATATCAGGTCTATCCATGACACCTGGAACATCCTCATCAGACAAGTCGCTGTGGTCAGAGCTGGAAGCAGAAGGTGAAGGCGACGTGGACTCCCGGCCCTCTTTATGGGGTTCTTCCTCCTCGCCAAACATAAGCGATGACGGAGGCGTGTATACCTTTAGAAATAAAATTAAGGCATCAAATGATAACAACACCTAAACATGTCCTCAAGTAATTGTTTCAAACATACCGTTTTTTGGTCCAATGATGACGATAGTGTCATTGGAACTTGTACCACCGCATTATAGGTTTCACCTATTACATGCTGTTGATGAATATTTCCTCCTGTGGATATAAAATTGAATATTCAACAACAATTTGAAATGATAAATTGAAGGAAACCTTTAAATAAATTGATAGTTATTTATATAATTTACGATAATATTCTGTCGTCTTGCGAAAGACAGAGTAACTTGCAGTAAGCTAATTCTATATTCAGTAGAAAAGATTTACATGAAGTAGAAAATTTTACATTAATATGTACCTGGTGATAAATCAGAAGAGGCCATTTCTGATACAAAATCACTCAGTGATGAATATGAGGAACTAGTACTTTCAGCAGCCTCGGAATCGGAGCCGCTCTCATCTGTATAATAAATAAATATTACAAGGGAAGTTATATATGTTAAAAAATAAAATGACCTTTGTGATTTTGAAAGAAAAAGTAGCAGTAAATATAAAGTTCTTTTGGTGTGAAAAAATGGCTACTATATTCATCCGATTAGTATTTCTCGCTGTGAATGCTGTGATAGTCCAGCGGTGAGACCGTGCGACTCTTTCTAAGGGAACACGAGTTGAAACCCGGGCAGGCACCTATTATTTCACAATTTATCACACGCTTTTCGGTGAAGGAAAACATCGTGAAGAAACCTGCATATCTCTAGAGAATTCTGGAGATATGTGTAACCTACCAATATGCATTGAAGCAGCGTGGTAGATCCAACCCTTCTCTCAAGAAACGGAGAGAGGAGCCTATTCCCAGCAGTGGGATTGTAACAGGCCGCTACTTTACTTTTACTTTAGTATGTCTCGATTTGTTTAAACGAGAAGGTTGATCATTAACAAGTAAAAAATAGAGATATTTTTTATAGACATATTAGAAAGCTTAACCTGTAGGTTGATTATCGTATCGTTGAAGTTGTCGCAATGCGCCATTCAATGAACTTCCGTCATCCCAAACGGCGAATCGAATCGCTTGGAGCTGGTCAGCGAACCATTTAGGCTTGTCCCCGATTTGCCGGGGATCAAACACACCCGTTTGTACTCGCAAGAACGCAACGTTACAAGGCGTTAACGACCACTCAGCTAAAAATTCTACAGCCTAAAACAGAAAGAAAACAGTGCGTTAATAAATTTGTGTTTTTGAAGTTGCTGTTTTTATAGTTGATAAACGTATACTCACTTGAGATCTAGCAAATTTGTTCAAAAACAAACTGGTCCTGGGTCTTGATCTTAAGAAACTATTAATCTGAAATGCGACTACGGGTCTTGGGTAGAGCCGTAATGTACGCGTGTGTTCCATGAAATTAGCCAAAATGTTCTGGGAGTTGAAAAATCTCACCTAGAATATATTTATTTTGATCAACAATAAATAAACATTTTTTAATTTAATTAATAATTGTTTATAACTGGTATCTCTAGTGGATACATGGAGTTTTACAGTTTGAGTTCGTACGGTATTATTGTTACTAAGTGTTAGGAAGACGAAAGCAACATTGAACATTTTTGTATAGGTATTGTGTTCTAAGTTTAATTAGATGACGTATAAAAGTTGGTCTGATTTTGGTTTGTAATAAGCTGTATATTTGATCACTAAAAATCTATGCTTATTAATAAAATTACATTTACAAAAACAATTGGCGATAGCATGTTTTTGTCTCTTATGGTTAACTCACAATAACTACATTAATGTTCAAAATTTCAGTTAAAAATTTTACTTTATTTTTGAGACTGTTTTCTTCTGTTCGGTATTAAGTCCTATCTTTATGAATGTTGTTAGCTTAGTCTTTAATATAAATCAAAATAGTCGTTTACACCATACTAATAAAATAAATATTTTTAAATATACTATAGATTCCAAATAGATACCTCCACGTGCCAGCTCTCTTTTCATGCCATTCTTTCCGCGCCTTAATCCGACTTTGATAGCAAGTGGACGTATTATACGTACATCGACTTGCTGAACGCTGAACGCTGTATGCATTATTTATTGTCTGGGTATTCTTAGGTAGGTATTATCTATCTTTTATTCCATTTTAATGTTAATTCAAATAAAATAAAGGGATTTAAGCGGGAAAAACGTAACATTTTCAAGTGGACAAAGCCGCGGGCACGGCTAGTTATACTAAAATATTAAATCAAAACTGACCATAGCTACTCTTGTGGCAATATCCACGGAGTCGACATCATTGCCATATATTAGAGGATTGAATGGTTGTGGCGGGGAATGCGGCGAATGCGCCGGCTGAGGCGAAGCCAGTGATAGTCTTTGGGTATGCGCGCTGCCCACTGAGACACGCCGGCTCTCCGGTGTACTATGCGAACCTTCTTTGAATGAAGCTGGTTGAACTCTAATTTGAAATATGTATATTATTATTAATTTTAACTGTCAATTCCTTAAAGTGTTCGTAGTTGTTGTTATTTTTGTATATCTCTTTATTGTATGCATATACATCATAGAAGAAATACACATTAACAAATAAGAATAGTCAATATTTTTATTACCAAAATATTCAGTTTTTAAGCAAAATCCTTGAGATCCTAATCAAATTGGTGAATATATTAAATTGCCGTTGAAATTAGGTTCACATTTATTACCAATCTGCGGACACGAATGTTGGTCTGTGGTAACTAAGTGGATTTAAGTAGTTTTTCATACTACACATTCAAAAGGTACAAGTGAACCAAGGTCTAGCAATTTTTGGAAATGTAATTGTAATTAAGAAGTATTACATACTTACTTTAAATCATTTGAATATTTTTTTAAGTATATAAAATTAAAGTAAAGTAACGGTCTGTTGTTATCCAACTGCTGGGCATTGGCATCCCCTCTCCATTCATGGAAAGAAAGGTTTTGCAGGTTTCCTCATGATAAATTCTTTCCCCGACAAGCTTGTGATAAATTGCAACTATCAATTAGACACATAAGTTTTTTTAAACGAAAAATTCATTGGTCTCCCCATAGGGAGCTTTTACAAGCTTTTTTTTAAAACAGCTTTTAAGTATATATTTTTGACACTTACTTGAGGGTCGCACCTCCCACACTATCTCTTCTTGAAGGCATAAGAGGTGCCGAAGCATGTTCTGCAGAGCTGTTGGTCAGGCTATTTAGGGCCTAATTAACAAGAAAAAACAATTTTAGCTGCATCAATATTTACAAAAAAATCCTTTATACATTACAAAATCGCTGTTAAAAAAGCTTTGTTATGTAATTGGTATTTTTCGAAATTAATTATTATCTCCCGTCAAACAAATTTTTCACATTAAAGATTATTTTTAAGGTTTTGCATTGGGGTTATTATAATTTAGTTTGTTAGGTCAAAGTACTTACAAACTTTTAGTCAAGTGTCTTCTACGGTATAGTAATTGCTGTACTAATAAACCAATTTTTTTTACTTACAAATTTATTCTTAGCAATAAGAATATAGTGTTCTCGCTTTACAACAATTTGATGTTTATGCCAAAATAAATAGTTTATCTAAGTTTTGTAATAGTTTAGCCACCTAAAGAAATCTATTTTTATGTGAGATCTATTTTAATATTTACAATCGACCAATGACAAAAATTTATCTAAATACCTGACATAAATTTACAGTTAATTACTCAGATCTATTTTCTATCGCCCTGAGTTATTTTTAATTGTGTTATGGGCGAGGAGCGAATGGCTCTTCAATCATATTTTTGAATTAATATAAATTTTAAGGAAATATCAAGTTATCGAATAAACGAAAGTTATTACATACTGCATCTAAGACTATTTTAAAATATCAGCGTTTATGAGTACATATCTTTTGTTTAGTAATATCAGTACGAAATATATAATACGCAAACGCTGTAATGCATCCATTTGTGGTGATCGAATAAGACGATCAAGCCTAAGATGCGCTTCCGCAGAAGATGCATTCACTCTTCCTTTAAATATATAAATATATATAGGACAGTCAAATCAGTGTCAAAAACAAAAAAGTCTAATTTTTAATCGCATCTTTCCAACTAAGCTTTTAACAAATTAAGTAGTTATTATTGCTATATCAATAATGAAATTATTTTTGTATGCCTATTAAAAATATTTAATTTTTTAAAATAGTTATTTATTGATTAATTTAACCGTGGAATCTTATTTTAATATCTATTATAAATATTCTATGACATACAATTTAGATTGGATGTTCTAAACGAACACATATTGAAGTTTTATTTTAGTGCTCCATAATCAAAAGCATATCTTATTATTAATAAAATAAATAAAATAATTAAAGTACACAAAAAACCAAAGACTTAGATTAAGCTAAGTACTATCTTTAGCATGTAAATTAATAGCATCATTACACTCCGATATTATATGTAAATAGATAGTAGCATCATTTGATACCCAACTCCCACGTAACAAACAATATGTAATTAGCAGAAACAAAACAAATATTACATTTATAAACTTTAATTTAGTTATTAAATATATATTTTGCATACCATACACATGCATTGTAGATTATATTCATGCTGCATCACGAATTTATTTTCTACTATATTTATAACGGTCATGTTATCGCCATATGCGCTGCGTGGGTGTTAGCTGTCATTAAATCCCATACATAAATATTTTTGCATATCAACAAATATCACATGCTAAACGATGCAACAAAATTTGTCTGAAAATGTGTAACTTTGCAGATACATTTTTCAAAGGTCAACTTACGAATTTTAAGAATACATTTATTTTATTTATTAATATTTTTGGCTAGCACTGCTTATTGCTTACACTTATTTCAGCCAATTTTCAAGTTATATGCCCCCTCTTAGAGATTAAGTAATGTTTTTCAGTAAATACGAATGTATTTTACTATTTATTAATATCTAAATATAAATTTTGGTTTTAGTGTCACTTCTAAAAGGTTGGCACATTGTTTGTAAGATGCTGGCGGCACAAATCTGTTTTAAAGTTGTGATTACATAGTCAAATTGTGCAATGTAAAAAGAATATATATTTACACCAGTTCCGGCAGTTCCCATGATTTGCATAGCCTAGTGAAGTAGGAAAAAGTGAGTAGAATGTTAGTGAATTAGAGACTTTATGTTTATACAAGGTATAGATTAAATTATAAATTATAAAATTTTGTGTTATATGGAAAAATCATACAAGTGAGTTTTAGAGCAATGTTTTGCGCGTCAAATGAATGTATTATCTGAAAAACAGTATCATTTGTTTTTGGTAAAAATAAAAAAAGATGCATTTTGCATCTCGATGCGTGTACATTTGACGAGTAATAACATCCTAAACCAATTAAACTGTCATATAATGTTAAAATACTCAATATTAAGATTTGAATATAAAGTTTTTGTGTAAAGAGAAATGTATAGATAGGTATCCAAAAACAGCTGCCACATATAGCAACACGTAAAAGAAAGGAATGCGCACGTATTGCGTGAATAAGAAGTAAATAAGGTGATAACAAAAGACAGGTAGATCATAAATCATTTGTCTCATACCTACCTGTTTCAAATGATTTTTTAGCACAGAGCTCTCCGGTTCAGGAAGAGGCGGCAACTCTTGGTCATTGCCGGTTGGAGATGTAAGTTTTGTCGCGTCTAAGTCCACGAGCCAAATGTCATCTGGCAACCTGGGAAATATACTACATTTTCGTAACACTAATTGTTACTTATATATTACAGTGATCCATGATTATCGTCCTCCTGCCCTTATCCCACTCTAAGTGGGGTCGGCACAACATGTTACAAACATGCTGTCACATGATTTGGCTACGTATTTTACGACCGGCCGCCTGCCTGACGTCAACTTACCTTAGTCGTATTTTACGACCCCTCGGTAAGAAAGAGGGTGGTCTATTCTACTCAACCGGATACCACACGGTGGGTCAACTTACCTTAGTCGCCTTTTACGACACCTCGGGTTAGTGATGAGGGTGGTCTATTCTACTCAGCCGGATACCACATGGCGGGTCGACTTACCTTAGCCGCCTTTTACGACACCTCGGTAAGAAATGAGGATGGTCTATTCTACTCTGCCGGATACCACACGGCAAAATATGATCCATGATTATATATATATATATATATATATTATAAAGTATATATAATTTCTCTAAGTTTTAAGACATCCACTGTGGTGTATTTATTTATGATGAGGCAAAAGTAAAAGTAAATTTTAAAAATGTTTAGGCAATTTTAATGATAAATAAAATTTTATTTATTTGTTACGTACATACCTATATTATTATTATATTATAGGAACATCTTTTACATTATTTTTCCCTCTTATTAGGTAAACATTATTATTTACCTAATAATGAAGAAATAAAGACTATAAATATATCTCATAAGTAGGGGTAAAAAAAATATGAGAAGCTAGTATGCATTTAAGCGTGTTTATATTTACTATATGCTAAATGATACATGTGATGTAAAAAACAAAATATAAAATTTAGAGGACTTGTAACTTACTTAAAATTCTTTTTATAGGTGAGGAAAGTGGCAGGTATGCCAATAAGAAACGGAGTTGGTGCCAATAACAGTTGTTCTGCGCAACTCATACAGCTGGGCAACAGAGGTATCGCTGGGAACATATACTCCAGCGGGTACAACATCGATACCAGCGCCATCACTGACATCGACAGTGCGTTGTAATCGCGCGACTGCACCACCACTTTGTTCTCTAATATAATTAATGTTAGAACTTTCAAACACGTGTCTACTCCTGTGGAGGCATGAAAAGAAAAAAAATCTTATGTATCAGTAGAATAAAAACATATGTAACATGCAAGAAATTCAGTGCTAAAACGCCATTAACAAAATAAGGCCTAACGGTAGTCCATAGTAAGAGAACTGTATTTATTATAACACAAAAAAAAACACAAATATTTTTGACTAGCTTTTAAACGCAACTTCGTTCGCATGGACTGCAGTCTTATTAAATAGAGTAAACCGTAACACTTATATTAATTATGGTTAAAGTGGGTTAACCTTAAACGCTTGACAAACGCTGTCGCAGACTTTTATTTAGAAGTTTTAGAGGGGTCTTTTTAGGGGAACATGATTTTTGACACTACATGAATAACTTTCATCGATTTCTTAGCGCACGCAAGGAAAGCTTCAAATTTTGTCTTTCTCGCAATATTTTTTATCGTTACTCCTCTCCTATTCATCTTAACTTTGATGTTATATAGTCTATAGCCTTCCTCGATAAATAGAGTATCTTACACTTAAAGAATTATTCAAATCGGTCCAGTAGTTTCTGACATTAGCGCGTTCAAACAAACAAACTCTTCAGCTTTATATATAATTATAGATGTGTGTACGTTAATAACTTACCGAGTAGTTCCAAAGGTAAATGTAAGGGAAAATCCACTAAGGTAAATCTCGTATGGTCGGGTAAAGCAAATACCAGCGGAGCGTGTGCAGTGGGTGATAGCACTTCTAATTCGAGACGCGTCTTGCCCGGCACAGGAACCGGCGCTGACAGCAGACGGAGGATCCAAGTCTCAATCTCCTTCACATCGTGAACTACGATTGTAGGTGTATTGTCGTAAGCTTGGCCCGTTAGTACCGACCATACTGTGTCTCTGTTAGGAAGGAAATTTTTGGTTAGCAAAATCTACAACCCAGAATTTTCTCTTAACTTGATTTGTTGGTGGCCAATTAATATTTTAAAACATGTTCTACCTTGCTAAGACGTGGAAAAGTTGTTTTAAAGGATTTAAAACAATCTTCGGAATGTGATATCTACCGAAACTTTGATTATCCTTATGGTTGAAAATAGGTGCAGTCAATTTAACCCAAAACGAATCGAATTCAAAACTACATTGTCCGCATCAAATATTAACCGCTTCGTTGCAGTAATTGTCCAGATCATCCTTAGGAATAATTATAAAATGCACTAATGGAGGCAAAACCCTAAATTTGACACGGAACAAAATTAGAATATTATCAGGAATTAGATTTTATTATCGAACAGTATGAACAATTTTTACATTGTGTTATACTTAATAATTATCATGTAATCTGCATGGTAAATTTATTTATTATTTATTCAATTTCATTTATTACTAATAAATATAAATTATATTGTTTAAAGCTCGATGCAATCTAAGTCCTAAATCTAAGTCATCATAAATATAATCATTTGCTTTGAAATTGAAAGCACAAATGACTAGAGATCATATAAACTTGTGTAACGATAAAGTATTTGAATTTCATTTCCCAATTTTAACTCGCAAACTTACTAAGAGCTAATAATGACGTCATGATTCCTATATTTTTTTACTCTTATTATAAAACGCGTACGTAATGAATTTTTTGTTGAACCATTTTTATTAATAATAATGAAAATCGTTTAAAAAAGCGATGTTTTTACAATTTATTTTACATCTTTTACAATTAGATCTTTAAATATTTAACAGTTAGATCGTGAATTAAACTTTTGATTCCGATCATCGGAGCTAGTCATTTTTCCTTATCACACTCAATACTCGTGCAATCACGGCAGTTTTATATGACGACTATATCCTTTCAATGCTATCTTTATAAAAACGTGGGTGTCAGCGATAAAACGGAAACGCAATTATACATTTTAATAGTTAGTGGCTAATTTATAAGGGATTTGATCAATTCTACATTCTCTAGCCATGAAAAGGTAAGTTAAATAAAAGTTTTTTTTTATTATTAGTAATATTATCCATTTACACTTTCATAATTACTACACAAGTGCATATCCATCTCGCCGTGATGTATAGTATTAGAACATAGTAGTATCATCATAGTATTAGAACACGTGATTCTTATCAAGTATTAGGAAAATTACAATCCGGTTACCTATAAAGTTTACATACCATTTATCAACTTAACTTACTAGTTTGTTGAAAAACTTGGTGGTTACTTAATATTTACAATATCATGTAAGGAAGAAACATCGTGATGAAATCTACATACGTCTAGAAGATTCCTGAAATGTATAAAACTTCTGAGTCTACTTTAGAGCAGCGTAGTCAAGTAATAACAGACCCTTATATCTCAGTTGCTATTTATATCCAAAATATTTTTTTATAACTCGTAGTCTCTATAACTATACAATTCAATTTTTTTTATACTTACCGAAATGTTTGTCTCGACGCTCCAACGCGTCTAGGACTGGAAGACTCATTGCAGGCATCAATTAATTTTTTAAGGATAAAGAGACACTCTCGGAATGTTGAAAAAAAAGGGTGGTGTGATAACAGGCATATAGACGTTAGAGAATGATTTCGTATTCTCTGAAACAAATAAAGGTTTTATAAGCCCTTCTTTCTATTCGGTGCAAAAACTACAACTAACATTCAAAAATTTTATGATTAAGCTACTACTCCACAAAAGTACAATGTCACACGGCAGTCGACTTAATGTTTACATATTTTTATGCCATCCAGTATGGATAGTTATTGTGTCATATAACATCGACAGCAGTGCAAATTTGACATTGGCAGTACAAAAGTAAACATATGAACGTAGGCATTTTTTCCTTTTCCTTGCTATGAACTTTAAATAAGTCAAAATACTACATAATACTCACGTGGGCGCGCAATATGCCCAAAAAGAAGTTCAAAGTCTCAATTTCGTGTTTTAATGGATTGATACGATAAAAAGGGCGAAAAAGGAGGGCTATTTGATATATTTTTTTAAATTATATTAGGCATACAAAATATATAAATCGTACCATTTCCTAGTTATATAAACTTGCATTTGAAAACCGTCTGACAACTTCTAAAGTAATTAAAAATATGATGCACAGACAATTTTTAAAATTTAAACTATCGTGAGTATTATTCATAGTTAATATATAGACACCGGCTATATTCACGTCTAATTTTATCGTGTTAGCCCGACTAGTTTAGGCACTTAAGTGCCACAACAAATTGACAAACAAATTGAAATTGAAATTCATAGTGACATTCGCAATACACAATTTGAAGTAAAAAATTAACTAACTTGTCGTTTTCTAGTAGCACGAGGACTGGGTGAATGGGAGCCACCACTTTCAGAATCTGGTAGAGTAGGGGCAAGTCGAGGCGCTGCGCTACAGTCCGAATCGCTCGGGGCTACGTTGCTGCTCCTATAGTCACTGGAACATTCGCTACGCATTAGTCTTCCAGTTAAAAAACACAATCACACACCTACAAATTTTAATTGCACCAGTGAAATATAACAACAGTTACATTTCAATGTTTAAATTTCAATTCAAATGATACCAGTAATATAAGTGAAGTCCAAACTTCAAATATTAAATATCAGAAATTATTATGATCGGCTACTACACTGAAACTAACGAGTGAATATCAAAATAACAGAGTGGTAACTTATCACGACTAAAGTATTCATATTTGTGAACTAAGTATAACACTTCGTCAAAAGTACATCCTATTAAACAAGTAAGGCTAAAATAACTATTCATAGTATTTAAAGTGTGGCAGAAAATAATTAAAATAAAAGTTATAATTAAATTAAAATAAAATGTATTTATTGCTTCAAACCCTAACAATTGTCAGAAATGTACTTAATTTTGACATTATACGACTTTAAGAACATAATTTTCCTTTACGGAACCTAACTGCCAAAGGGAAGAAACAAAAATATCAGTGAAAATGTATATATAAAGATACAAGATGTATACTTTATAAAATAAAGTCCCCAAAAGCTGTCTTCCTGTAATGTGATCGATTTTCTCAAAATGTACTGCACGGATTTTTGTGGACTTTTTACTAAAATATTGCAAAAAGTGCATGAGGAAGCTTTCGGTTAATAGACATTTTTCTGGAACGGCTTTTGATGGTACACACTTTCACTGGAGGATATATATATATAGTCAAAATACTAGGCTTCTTTCGATCCTAGATTTCTTGCGGGGTCGGGATTTACACGGGAACAACTTTTGTGACACATTGATTTCCAAGCGCGGCCCAAGCCGTGGGCCTAGCTAGTATAGTATAATATAAATTATAAAATAAAATTTAAGTGGTAATAGTATTAGAAGTAGGTTAGTACCGGCTGTAGTACCATTAGCAGAAGTAGCAGCAGTAGTATTAGAAGTAGTAGTAGTGGTAGAAGTAGTAGTGTTTTGGTAGTTATGATGTTGGCGGTAGTAGTAGTAGTGAATGTTCACCTGGAGAAAGCGGAGTCGGAGCTTCTCTCCATGGACTTCCGCCAGGATTCCCTTCGGAGCACGCTGCGCTCACGAGGACCTGGGGTCGGAGCACGCTCGACTGCACGATAGAAGTTGATGCAGATGCCATATCGCGTTTTACCTGATTCCAACAGTTTCTAACTCCTTAATTAATCGGGAATAATGGATTCATAATGGAGGAAATTAGTCTGACTTTATAAAATTAATTTACTTTACAACATTAGATTTCTTAAGTTATTTTATTCGGTACATTTCCTTGTGAACAATAAAAAAATATCAACGAATCTCTTGAAGCCAAAATAGAGAATCCAATATGGCTTCGCTTTTTTTTTGATAAAAATGGTAAATATAGTAACTTCTCTTTTGAAAAAGAAAATGAAAGGCCCTTTACATTCCACTACTGGACATAGACCTCTTTTCTCCTTTTGAAGAAAAGCGTATTAGTAGGTTACACATCACACAGGACTTCTCCAGAGAAATGCAAGTTTACTCACGATATTTCCATTCACTGAAAAGCGTGTGATAAATGCAAACATCAATCAAGGATATCACCGGAATTTGAACATGTGACGAGCCTACATAGAGTCACAGTCTTACAGTTCGGGTAGCACATCTAAAAACTTTGAAAAATAACGATATATTGAAATTAAAATGTTATAGCAAAGTAACCTGAGTCCTTATCAGTGAGCGTAAAAACAAACGAGGTAGTATCCCTGGTGGTGATATGCGCAAGTTGTCTCCTCGGCCCCACGGACACGCAGCCCTCTGGCTGGCAGAAGTACACCATGTCGAGTGGCAATGGGAAGTCATCGTGGTTTGTAAGAGGATACCTTCTAAGTAGCTCTGGTGCCTACAATGTCGCCAATGAATACACGATTGTTATACAAATGTTTGAATAAAGTCTCTTAGTAGACAGAATATTGTAAACCAGGGATATCAAACACGCAAACGCAATTGATTTTGTGTGGCCAACCTAAAGTTGAGCATTGTTTATTTGGCTAAAGTTAACTTTTGAGTATGACACTCCTGATGTAATAAAATACAATATGGCAAGGCTATCTTATTTTCATGTGCATCTCTTAAAGACAACCTATGGTGAGATTGATGCATGATGCAGATTGTCTTCGTTTACTAATTATAACTATATATAATTCAGGTGCATTTTAATGAACATAATGTTACCTGTACCGGAGCTAATCCTTTGCCTGATGTGTAGGGTTTAGCCCCAACAATAGTTAAATAATCCACCAACCGCGGACATAAATGCTGTTTCTGAATGTCCATAATTTTGATATGCACAAACTTATGTTTCCTAATACACTAAACATGGGCTTTCTTGTACCCATTATATTCTATTATAATATTGCTTGTCATAATTATCACTTATTTTATAGTCCTGAAACAAAACAGCATAAGTCAATTTTAAACACTTGTTTTATAATATTACAAGATGTCGTTTATCGTTATTTATAATAATTTACAGGGCAGGTAAGAGCTATAAGTGAAGACGGGGTATAACATTTAAAAAATATTTTATCCGAACATAACTGAAATTTAAAATCGGAGCACCGTAACTGCAAATTCGCTTTGTAAGTGTCGTTGAAAGCACCTTTTAAGACATTAACTGAATTATGTTGGGATAATGCTAGTGAACCCCAAAAATAGAAAGAGATTCGGTAAATATAACGGGATAGCAAAATAATAAATCAAGATATTTTATTTACAATTTTTTAATACCTAATACTTACTGGCTTGCTAAGTATGTGCCGTAATTTAACTAATAAAGCGTGGTTTAACTAGTAAAGGTTCATTAAATATTATCGTTTGTAACATATTTACCCTTGACCTATATACCAGAACGACCTGATTCTCTTGCAGCTTGTCCATGAAAGGTTTTTATTGTTAGCCACAAATATTATACCTTTAGGTTTACAGTTTATTGCCTATAAAGGCTAAACCTCTTTATACCAAGATGAATAAAAGCTGTCAATATAAAAGGAGCTCAGCCGACGGTATCTTTATTATTAACCGATACGATGAACAGCTTTCATGAGTCGTAAAAGAGCAGTTGGGAACGTCAATTTTACTGAAAGTTAATAATATTAAATTTTACAAATTTAGTGATTTTTTTCCTGATAATTAATGTTTAAATTTTGTTTAAATTAATCAACAAAGGATAATGTTGGCTCTTGCTCTATCTTACATGGTACTCAGGCCATAGTCATTTTCTCTAGTTTTTTTCCGATTTAACTTGTATGCGTCTATATTGCCTTATTGTACGAGTTATGCCTATTTTACATCATCTTTGGTCTCTATTCAAAAGTATAAAATTGTCATATATGCGTCTGTATTTACAACAGTTATGCTTATTTTAAGTCGTCCTGCAAGCCTAGTCAAATCCTTGGTCAGTGATCTTTTTAAAAGTTCGTTCTATAATTTAAAAATTCCAACATAAATATTATACTGAAAACGCACAGTCTTAGAGTCTCCGATAATAATAATAATAATTTTGTATTGTACAAAAAATATACCATATATTAATATTGAATATTAATACTATATTGAAATTGTATTTCAGCGAACCAGAAAACTTGTATCGGTGATTAATACAATGTCGACGTCAGTTACTCGTTGGATAATAACGTCATAGGCGTAGGCGGCTGAGAAAATGAAAGCCTATAGAAGTAAAAAATATATTTACGCAAAACTTGGAAAGTGACATTCTGTATATTTAAACCAGACATTGCGTAGGCGAAATCTGTTTGAGCAGACACATGAGAGTAATGAAAGAACTTTGCAGATTGCAATAATACATGTTCTCGTAAATAAATAGACGGAAAGTGTACTAATATGACATTACCCCTTAAAGACTCTATGGACAAACCTGAATTTCACGTTGTTCTAAGCCGTGGTCCGGCCTCACAGGAGCCCCCCCCCCCCCTTAAGGACGACGTTCCCGACGCTAGTAGAGTTTCTGTGCTCTACTCTCTACATTTCTCTCTCTACTCTCAATATTTATTTGTTAAAATTAGAAATTTTTAGTAATAAAAATTTGCAATATTGAACAATGTTGAACAATGAATGTTCAATATTGAAGCTTAAAATTTTAACACAACAATTTCGTTCGTTTATGTCCTTGATTATACTTAATACAAACACTATGTAAATTTCGCTCCACTTACCTACTAATTGCACCAGCATTACGCGATACCTACTGCTATTATAGTCAGATAAAGGCATGTAAATGTATAAATAGTGACAAAAAATAGTTTCCGTTTCTCTTGTTGCTTATTAAATTTTTTATACATATGTATGTACAAAAATCAAATTGGACGCAAGAAATTGCACTGTCGCTATATTTTCATTATTATAAATATGATGTTTCTTACGTACGAGTACTTTAGATTATGAACAATAAAGCTTAAATTCGTGTGCGATCTACTTACAGCATACAGTATAATAATTTATTTTCACTTTTTTTCTTATTATTTCTTAATTTATTTTGTTAATTGTGTATGAATATGAGAAATAAACTTTTATTTCACATTTTTTTATAGTGATCTTAAAAACCTTATCTCGTATATTCTAAAAAGAAGAAGACTTAATCTTAGTGTACTTAGAGTATCAATTAAATATATTAGGTCCTTACATATGAAATTGGCGTTTTGTCGTACTGGCCACTTTGATCTCAAATATTACCATTATGGTTAGGAATTCCAAATTCAAATTCATACAGCTATTTACTCATGCATTTGTGTTTCAAACCCCCTAATTCATTTGTTTTTTCTTCTTTTATTTTTTTCTTTGTGTCACTCTGTTTACAAAATGGAAAACATTAAATATCGCGTTATTTACGAGTATGAGTTCCACCGTGGCACCAGTGCTGCAGAAACGGCTAGAAGGATTAATGATGTGTATGGTGACGGTGTCGCAAAAGAAAACACAGTGCGTTTTTGGTTCCAACGTTTTCGTTCTGGAAATTTCGACCTGCAGAACAAGCCTCGTGGACGGCCGAAGACCAAAGTTGATAATGAAGAATTGAAGGCTATTGTGGAAGCGGATCCATCGCAAACCACGTCCGAGTTAGCTGCAGGCTCCGGTGTTAGTGATAAAACTATTCTAATCCACTTGAAGCAAATTGGGAAGGCGAAAAAGCTTGAAAGGTGAGTACCTCATGAATTGAGTGAAGCAAACCGACAAACGCGCGTCGACTGCTGCGTTACGTTACTCAACCGGCACAATAATGAAGGAATTTTTAATCGAATCATTACCTGTGATGAAAAGTGGATCCTCTACGATAATCGGAAGCGCTCATCGCAATGGCTGAACCCTGGCGAACCAGCCAAATCCTGCCCTAAGCGAAAATTGACTAAAAAAAAGTTGCTTGTAAGTGTTTGGTGGACTAGTGCCGGTGTCGTTCACTACAGCTTTCTTAAATCTGGCCAGACGATTACGGCAGATATCTATTGTCAGCAACTGCAAACCATGATGGAAAAGCTAGCTGCTAAACAACCAAGGCTGGTCAATCGCTCTAGGCCACTGCTGCTTCAGGACAACGCTAGACCACACACTGCACAACAGACGGCTACCAAATCAGAGGAGCTTCAATTAGAATGTCTTAGACATCCACCGTGCTCTCCGGACCTTGCTCCAACAGATTACCATTTTTTTCGCAATTTGGATAACTACTTGCAAGGAAAAAAATTCAACTCCGATGGGGCAGTCCAAACCGCCTTCAAAGATTTTATTGATTCCCGTCCGAATGGTTTTTTTAGTAAGGGGATCAATGAACTACCTATGAGATGGCAAAAGTGCATACATAGCAATGGTACATACTATGATTAATTAAATATATTTCATAAAAAAAAAACGACTTTATGTTCCTCCCATAGAAAACGCCAATTTCATATGTAAGGACCTAATATATTAATTAAAGTTACATAGTTATAATATAATGCTATATGTAGTATATGTTTTCGACTTATTTAATTCATATACATCATATATGTACATATAAACAAGACGATAAGTTTATGTTTGAAGTAAGTTGAGATAATTAAGTTCAAATACTTATACTAATAATATATGTATATATATAACCAGTTGTAGCTCTCGTAACAGTATTAGACAAATTAACAGTGTTTAGAAAAGTCTACTCAAAAAAAGGATATTTTGAATTTAAATTACAAAAAACATTTAAAATAAGTTACGTCACTTAAATAACAGAGGTAAAAACGCAAACGGCGTATTTCTATTGGAAGACCTTGGCATTAACTGTTACTGTTAGGGGTAAATCTTGTTATAAATGCGAGTAAATAGAACTTACCTTTAGTTAACATCTAGTATGAGGCCTCGCACTGCTTTCTACATTATTTTTCAGACGCACGCACATAAGTAATTTCGTGTTTTAAATTTGAGTGCGAGATGCCGTGTAGTCGGCGTAGCATATCGCGGCAGACGAGTGACAATGTGCCATGCGCAACCGCCCACGTTCGATAAAGCCGCCCGCCCGCCGCCCGCCGCGGACTGCCTTGTGCCCTTCACACTATCAGTGGCCTACCTATGAGACCTTAGATGTAGGGCATTCTACTCGAATAGAAAATACGTTTAGTAAATTATCCATAGCCATTAGGAAGATTAGGCAATTAGCTGATATTGAAACAGCAAGACTTGTCTATTTTTCTTATTTTCATAGCATCATGGCATACGGTATCTTGCTATGGGGTAAAGCAGCTGATATCCAAAAAATATTTGTTTTACAAAGCGAGCTGTTCGTGCGATTTATAATATGAAACCACGTAACTCGCTTCGTGATAAATTTAAAGAAATAGGTATTCTTACTGTAGCTTCACAATACATTTATAATAATATAGTGTTTGTGAAACAAAATATACATCTTTTTAATAAAAAAAGCGATATTAGTAATAGGCAAACTAGGAACCGAAATAAATTAATAATACCAAGGCTAAGGCTTCAGAAAGTACGTAGATCGTTTGTGGGCTTCGGTATACTTTTTTATAATAAAATTCCTCAATCAATTTTGGACTTGCCTTTACACAAGTTCAAAAAAGCAATTAAAAAGAATCTCATTAATAAAGCTTACTATAATGTTGAAGACTATGTCAATGATAAGAAAGCTTGGAACTAAATTGCGACCAGCTATGTACTAGACGATATTATAATCTAAGTTTGTTAACAATAGTCAATACAAAACTGTAATATTTATTTTTTAAAAGAGTGACCGCCGAGTTTCTTGCTGGTTCTTCTCGGTTAGAGCACCTTTCCGAACCAGTTGTAGCTTCAATTTAATTTTAATTTGACGATTCAAAAGTGCTTGTAATAGGCCAATTTGAATAAAGACTTATTTGAATATCATAAAATAACATGTTCGGAATAAAAAAAAAATAATTCCGACATCAAGTTTTCATAACATAGTAAAAATAACAAATAAGAACAGCTAAGATAAATATATGTTATTTATCGTGTCTCGTAAAAACAAAATAGTCAGCCTCTGAATTAGATACGTTTTTATACTCAAAGTTTATATTATATATAGGTATATATAACTCAATAAACTTTGACATTGAAAGAACAGTCTTTTATTGTGATGTACTGAATAACAAACTGACATTATGCATATATATGTATATCATATGTAAATGCGAACGTTTTTCTTTCTGCCTGTCTGTCTGTTACGCCTAACCCACTAGAGCAGTATTTATGGAAGTTACAATTCAAGTTTGCTTTTTGCCTTTATGATAGCATAATTAAGACAAATTCTTAGCCGTGTGGTATCCGGCAGAATAAAATAGACCACCCTCCTTTCTTACCGAGGTGTCGTAAGAGGCGACTAAGGAAAGTTCCGTCTGGTATCCGGCTGCATAGAATAGACCACCCTCATTTCTTACCGAGGTGTCCTAAAAGGCGACCAAGGTAAGTTGACGTCAGGCATTTGATAACATGTTTGTAACATGTTGTGCCGACCCCAGTTAGAGTGGGATAAGGGCAGGAGAATGATGAATTAAGACAAAGTTCCCGACGCTAGTAGTCCTGACAGTGCAGTCAAAAATTAAATTATCATTGCTTAAAGAATATTTTTCTCACTTAAATAACCTTAAGGTAAAAAAAAAGAAATTGTAAGCTTAGATTATTGTCACATAAAAATAAATATATATTGCCTACTTTTAATAATGTTCATGGTAAATGGAATTACAAGTATATTGTTGCAAAAATCCTAAATGAGTGGCCAATTACATTACAAGGTATGTCCTTAAAAAACATATATTCATTAAGAAGGTTAAAAGATATTTGCTTAAAACTAACAATAAAAACCATATTATTTAATTGTATTAATATAATTTTGAAACATAATAACTTCTACTTATATTTTCATTTTTTAATTAATACTTTTATGTTTTCATTACTATTAGATTACTAGAAATAATTCCAACTTCACACCTTCATATAAACCCTGCGTGGTTTTCGAAAGGTGTGCTAATGTATTAACATAAGTCATACATATTGTTCTTGGAAAATAAATTAAAAAAAAAAAGTAAACTGCGTTCTGATATCGGCATTTCTCACTTTAGAAGTTTCTGTGATCGCCTGTTCCTTCTGGTAATGCTGTGAAAATTGATAACAGAACAGGATAATCCGAAAAAATATATAAAAAGTAGTAATTTTGATAATAAAAATAGGTAAGACAATTTTCACTCTATCTAAGATCAATATAACACAGTTTAGTCTCAATTTGTTGGCTATCCAAATTGGATGTTGGCTTATCGCCAATCGGATCAGAGGAAAATCGATGGATTTGCCGGCGGGTTAAAGCGTATAAGCTGTATTTAATCGATGTAAGACTATATATCGTTAAAATCTATACAACACCTTTGTCATAGTAGCAAAGCCAACATTATTTTAATGGTTTAAAATGAGAACAGGAGAACATTGTATGAATACACCATTACATTTTAAATCAAACCGTAAAAATTTTAGAACGTCTTTCAAGATTAAACCGAGTAATGTCTATATAATTAATGTAACTTATTTAGTTGCGATCGATACCTTCAAAAATCTTTGAACATAAGTTAATTTTTATAAAAAATCAAATCGTTGTTAAATCGATAATCGTATCTAAAACTTCTAGCTTGTGATATTCGTAACGGTGCTATGTTTTTTTTTCTATTTAACTATAAATCAATACAAAACATATTAAATTGTAACCCAATTTCGGTCGCGACTCCGTTTATCGACGTTTGTTTCCGTAGGTTATTTATATAATAATCACGCAATGTGAATTTTGGCATTAAAATAATTAAAGAAGCTCTATAAAATAAAATTTATGTCGTAGATACCTTTAATGTATTAAAATAAAATGTTCACTGTAACGTTTGCACTGTCAATGCTGGACTCGAATTAGTTTCTATTTTAATTCTTATATATTAAGGGATTTGACAAAGGAAAGGAAAGATTATGATATATCAAATACTGGGAAGAAATGTCAAATTTCAGTCTTGCGAGTCGTATAAATAATGGTAAAATTATATTAGTGGGATCCTTGCCATTCTAATTTTTTTAAATACTTTTTGTAAATAATAATTTTTTGTAATGGCTTTGGGTGAAAGGAATGTAGTTCACATTCAGTTATTTTATGATCTCTTATAATCACAAAACATATATCTTCTCAGACACGATATTGTCACTGGGCCATATAGGTAACCGCCATTAATTATATACATTGTTTTATGAGAATTATATGTATGGTTTCTCGAAAAAAGGCAATTCAGCGAAACGGGTATTAAATAGCGTATTACGATACTTTATCCGCTTCCATTGATCGTAACACCAAACATGCGACGTATAGTTGTATGTAATTATAAAAAGAACTCTGCTTCTTCAGGAGAAGTAAGCGAGTGAAGTAGTGTATATAACGAATTGCATGTAAAAACCACTGTAATTATAAATAAGTATTTTATGCATAACTATTTGTAATGACCTTTACTGTAATGGTTTTTTTTAAATAAAATATTTATATTGTTGTTCAGGTTAAGTTATTGCAATAAACATACTATGTGTTAAACTGTTTGTGATACTTATAAGAGATGTTTTTAGCAACATCAGTCTATTACACACAACAGCTTTTATTTTTAAGCAAATGATTAACTGGTAAAAGTGGTAAAAGAGCAAACAAACATAATTTTGCATTTCCTTACATATTATTAAACAATGTCCTACGTCTGTATTTCTGCCTGTCTGTTCGCGGTAATCTTAAAAACTACCTACTGAACGGATTTGAATACAGTTTTCATTAAGACACAGTGTTTCGCGAGGAAGGTTGCAGGTATAATTTGTTAAGGAATAAATTGGTTGAAATATGACAATAATTGTTGAACGATTTTGCTGTTTCGACGTTTACAGACGTCGAAACAGCAAAACTAGTTTATTTTGCTTACTTCCATAGCATTATGTCTTATGGAATAATGTTATGGGGTAAATGTGCTGATATTGAGAAAATTTTTGTATTGCAAAAAAGAGCCATACGTGGCATTTATAATTTGAATTCGCGTGAGTCCCTGCGAGAGAAGTTTAAGGAAACAGGTATTCTTACGTTAGCTTCACAGTATATTTTTAGCAATTTGATTTTTGTGCATAAAAATATACATAATTATAAAAAGATTGGCGATGTATATAATAGACAAAGTAGGAACCGACATAAGCTTGCGGCTCCTGCTTTGCGCCTTGTAAGAGTACGTAAGTCGTTTGTGGGTTTGGGTATAAGATTCTATAATAAAATTCCACAATCAATTTTAACTTTGCCATTACAGCAATTTAAAAATACTGTTAAAAAGAGGCTGATACAGAAAGCCTATTATACCGTGGAGGCTTACATTGATGATAAGAATGCATGGATATAGCTGCTCTTCGACCTTGTGCAGGATAGCTATGACAAAATGTAATTAGTATTAAGAATCTTCTTTTTTAAAAGAGCTCCACCGAGTTTCTTGCTGGCTCTTCTCGGTAGGACGGCTTTCCGAACCAGCAGTAAAGTTGACGATTCAAAAGCACTTGTTTACAAGTTTACTTGAATAAAGAATATTTTGAATTTTGAATTTGAATTCATCGAAAGCGCTGCTTAATGCGTTAAGATCTATAACCAAAATATATAGTGGGATTACGCCGTTTTTATAGACCCACTAAAATTCACGTTGCCAAAAATTTATCTTTAAGAATAACTATAGCAGTTATTTTTAAAATGATCATGTACAATACGGTATTTTGTTCAATCAACTCAAATATGTTAATTACCCTCAGAAAATTTATAGAAGTAGGCGTTACTTTATGGAATTCCATAGTAAAAGGTGTGAGAGAATTAGTTTGCTATAATACAAATTTGCCAAGAAAATCTATGTAACGCTAAGTGTAGATAGCAAAAGCGATCTCATGCCTTAGACATGCAGGATTAGTTACCGCACCTATCACAAGACACCAACAGCACACACACACTTACTACGACAATCTTAACGATTGTTACGCCCCGTAACCGTAGCATCGTCCGGAGATAGGCTCAACGACAAAAGCGCTATGCTTTGCAAAATCGCATGCTTAATATTACGATCCTTAACTCTAGAATATCTTAGAAGTTATCGCAAAATTTAAACTAGCGCGCAAGAAAATATCTGGTATGGGCAAGAGGAAAACATCAGGCCAGAGCTGTGAACGTCGAGGGGAGATAGCCTAATATCATCTCAAACTATAATATAATAGATGCAATAGTGCGGCTAGTGGTTTTAATCTAAATTTTGTTAAACATCCATTTGCTAATACCATCCATATATTATAAGCTTTGTAATACAGAGAAAAGTTTGGTAATTTCCCAGAGGCAAACTATGTTGGTAATTACATAGTTTATTTCTAACGTAATCAAATAAATACTTCGTAAATAAATCTAAAAACCTGTGCCGTTATTTTCAAGAGATTCAGCAACATATCTCTTAAATATTTTTATTTCTTTATATATAGGTATACCACCAAAAAATTTTTCAAATAGTATGAATTTGATCATCTGTAACAGCATATTAATCTTTGTAATTAAGCTAAAAATAATACTCTATTCTTAAACAGCAATTATACTAAATAAAATACATAAAAAATATGTTGGGAGACAAGGAATATTTTTTCATATGAAAAATTACAGCACAGAGGTTTCGTAAAAGGCTACTAAGGTAAGTTGACCCACCTTGTGACCGATTGGGTAGAATAGACCACCCTCTTACTTACCGAGGGATCGTAAAATACGACTAAGATAAGTTGATATTAGCCAGGCGGCTGGTCGTGAAATACGTATCATGTGACAACATGTTTAAACATGTTGTGCCGACCCCACTTAGAATGGGATAAGGACAGGAGGATTATGAAAAATTACAGCACAAATATATTAAATTATTTATTTAATAAATATGTTAAAAAATAATGACAATTCATAATTATTTTCCGGAGTCCTCTTTGAGAGAAACGGTTCTATTGAAGACCATCTGAAAAGGACAAAACAATATAAATACATCCATTGACTGCTCATATCGTGTAACGTATCAAATTCAAAATATTCTTTATTCAAGTAAACTAGTAAACAAGTGCTTTGAATCGTCAACTCTACTACTGGTTCGGACAGTATCGTACCTTATTTTGCATATAAGATAGAATAGTCTGGAGACTAGTTAAAAACTAAAATTATCTAGATCGAAGTAATAGCCATAAATAGAATAGATATAACTGGTATTTTTATTTTCTATAGGCAATCTTCTAGAAACTAAATGAATCAATCACCAATCGCAATTAAAAATTACTTTAAACTTATCTGATATGAAGTAAAACGTAAATTATAAGTATTAAAGTGTAAATAATGACTAATGGTACCCACAACCTCATTCCCGTCGACTATAATAGCGTTGAAATACCATAAATTTTCTACGATATTGTTTTTTCCTATTCCCGCAGGACTTTTTATCCTATATGTTAGACAGGTATATAAACTTCAATTATACTCATTTTCATCTATATTGTTCTTACGGTACACCGGTGAAAGTGTAACAGAGGGACAAGATTTAGTAGTATATATGAATCAAGCCCTTCTGTGCTCATTTTCTAACTGAAGAGAAAGAGAAGATTCTTGCTTGCGTAATAATACTATCTCATTTTATATATCCCACTGCTGGGTATAGGGCTCCTCTCACCATTTTCGGATAAAAGGATTGGAGCTAAGACTTACCACTGTGGATTATCAGGTAACACTTATCCCACAAATTCTCCAGAGATATGCTGGTTTCATTACTATGTTTTCCTTATTTGAAAGGGGTGTAATAAATTGAAAATTAGTTAGGCATTTAAGTTTTATCAGAAAAACTTATGGAAGCCTGGAAGGTTTTGAATCTCTCTATCTCGCGCTTCGGCTATCACATATGCAACACATATTTAGTTCAAGATTAGATTATTTAGAACTAGTACTTTAATACTTACCTTAGAAGAGCTCGAGTCAGGATCGATAGAGAAAAAACCAATTCGTTCGAATTGGAATTTGTCGAACACTTTAGCGGTCTTGATGGAGACATCGGCATAGGCCTCTACAGTCTTCAAGGTATCCTCTCGACAGTCGGAGAGGAACCCACCCGGCACCTCTGCTGGATCTTCGGGGTTCTTATGTTTAAACCTGCAAATCATGAACATTTTTGAATTGTGATTATGTTGTTAGCCTAATGGCTTGTACAGAGTCATTGGTTATCGCCGAGGTTGCGAAAATCGGAGAATAGAAAGCAGAAACTCTTCTAGCATTCAAACCGTGAGTCTGGACCAAGTCTTAGGGTAGTGGTCAAAAATAAAAATAAAAAATAAAAATCATAATAATAATCTCTATTCAAATAAACCATTTCAGGCACTTTTGAATCGTCAAGCATCAATATGATTAATGAAGCTACAATTTCAGTCAGAAATTTCTCAATTTTAATTTTACAGTCAGAAATTACTGACTTAAATTGAAAACCCGTATACAATTTAGGCTAGCCAACTAGCCCGTAGGCGCAAGTGGCAGTGACCCAGCCTTTAGCTCCGGTGAGTCACGGTAGGACCAACATTTTTTGATAATAGTTGCATTGGCACTTCCAATCTGGCTGTATTTATCTATTTAAAAATTATATAGTATATTTATTTACCCACTGTTTGTCAACCATAGCAAAAGTATTGTTACTTACTTCGGATGGACGACCGTGTGCGTAATTGCTCCATTTTTTTATGAAATAAATTTAAAATTTTAGCATATCATTTAAATAAATAATAATAAAAAAAATAAAAATAAAAAGCCTTTTATTTCTTGCTAAATGTACAAATACTTTTAAAAAACAAATATAAAAAAAGTTAGATAAATAATAATAGAAGTTATATTAGTATTAGTAGGAGATAAGTTTGTTATATTATTTTGTGCAAGAACCCCTCTCAGTGGAAGGTGAAGGCCTCCTCCAGAGATGACCAATGTTGTCTGTCTTCTGCTGCTCGCATCCAGTCAGTACCTGCCACCTTTATCACATCGTCAGCCCAGCGCGCGTTTGATCTGCCCCTTTTTCTATGGCCAGATGGTCCTTGCCATTGTGTGGTTATTTTGGTCCAGCGATTGTCACTGAGTCTGGCTACATGTCCAGCCTATCGCCATTTAAGCTTTAGTGAGTGGCTAAGAGCGTCGATGACTTTAGTAGTCTGTCAATATATTATTTAAAAACAGGAAAAACTTACAGAGATTCGTACAGACGAACTTCGACAGTGATGGGCAGCGACACCCAGTGTACGAACGCCTTCGGTTTTTCCGCCGAGTCGGTCGATTCCGCGGTACATTCTACTTCAGTTACGTTGCCGATGCTGTCTTTTATTACTTTTGTTACCTATAATTATATACATACTAAACTAGTTATCACTTTAAAATCTTATTTCATATTAGTGGATGTCATCGACACCATTTTTGATTACCCAATTAAATTATTGCCTATTTCTTTACTGATTTTTTTTCCCGGTACATAATCTTTAACCTATTAATTTCATCAAAATTCCTTCAGCAAATTACGAATCTCAACTAGAAATCTCAACATTGGACTACCACTTTTACATATCGGTCGTCTCAACGTACTTCTTCGCCAGGCGGATCTATGCTTTTTTTAAACAATGTATGTATTATAAATGCTGTTAGGTTAAGTATAATAAGGAAGAAAGTATCTGTCAATCATAGCAACGGGTTTTTAAATATAGTAAGAAAATAGAAAAACATGGGACGATATAGAGCGGAAGGAGTATTGGAATTTGGGACAATTAAGGCTATGTGGAAGCTGTGATAGCCCAGTGGTAAGACTGTACGACTCTTTCGAGTAGGTCACGAGTTCAAACCGGGGCTGGCATCAATGAGATTTTCTGTTAAAACTTATGTGTCTAATTGTTAATGGCAATTTGTTAAAACCTTTTCGGTGAAGGAAAACATTATAGGGATATATGTAACCTACCAATCCGCATTGGAGCATCAGCAGTAGTAGGTCTTAGGTCCAATCCTCCTCTCCAGAAACGGAGAGAGGAGGCCTTAGCCCAGCAGTGGGTTAGTAACAGGCCGTTACTTTATTTTTTTTTAAGGATTTATAATTCTTTTTTTTCGGTGAAAAGAGTTTTGTAGAGATATCTCTCTACAAGACTCTTTTCATGATGACAACACAAATTTCAACACAAATTTCAATTAAGGCTGATGTAAAAGAAATAAAATAAATAATAAATAAATTGAAATCAAAGAAAATACAAAATAATCACGTGAATTGTGTTTCATTTATTTTTGGGACCGTACAAAATAGTCATGTGAATTATGTGTTTCTTTTACTTTTGGGAACGTACAAAATAGTCATGTGAATTATGGGTTTCATTTACTTTTAGGACCGTACAAAATAGTCATCTGAATTATGGGTTTCATTTACTTTAGGGACCGTACAAAATAGTCACGTGAATTATGAGTTTCATTTACTCTCGGGACCGTACAAAATAGTCACGTGAATTATGAGTTTCATTTACTCTCGGGACCTTACAAAATAGTCATGTGAATTATGTGTTTCATTGACTCTCGGGACCGTAAAAAAAAATATGTGACTTATTTATTTCATTTACTTTCGGGACCGTACAAAATAGTCACGTGAATTATGTGTTTCATTTACTTTCGGGACCGTACAAAATAGTCATCTGAATTATGTGTTTCATTTACTCTCGGGACCTTACAAAATAGTCATGTGAATTATGTGCTTCATTTAATCTCGGGACCGTACCAAAAAATTATGTGACTTATTTATTTCATTTACTTTCGGGACCGTACAAAATAGTCACGTGAATTATGTGTTTCATTTACTCTCGGGACCTTACAAAATAGTCATGTGAATTATGTGCTTCATTTACTCTTGGGACCGTACAAAAAAATTGTGACTTATTTATTTCATTTACTTTCGGGACCGTACAAAATAGTCACGTGAATTATGTGTTTCATTTACTTTCGGGACCGAATGGTAGAAGTTCCTTACAATATCAATTCTTTAAATCATAAAGCAAGAGAAAATACCTTTAAAACATAGCCAGCATGTCTTAAACCAACTGACTGGGCGGGCGCAAGGCGTCGGTACCCCTTCTCAGGCTGTTCTTTGAAGTCCGTCGCTTCGATGTATAGAACTTTATCGAAAACAATATTATGCGAACCTCTCTCAGGCTCGCTGGGAAAGTCTGGTACTTGGAGCGATATCGGTTTATGGCTTGGAAAGTTGGTAATTGTTATTTTCAAAGGCTCCAGGACTACCATAATTCTGTAAATTAATAAGTAATTTTTCATCTTATCTAGTAACCAATCATATGCCGTTGGAAACGTAAATTAAAGGTTTCAAAGTGACATGACTAGTAAGCCCTTTTTACGGTGGTATTTTTTGATCATGGAAATGGTCGTTCAGCATGTTGCTAGTAACGTAGTGGTTTCCGGAACAAAAACTTTTTTGTTTACACGAAAAGAGTTCTTTGCGATTTAAGAGTTTGATACTGTGCGATTTCTGAAAAGGCAAATGGTGATAATGTCGCCCGCACCACAAACAAATATAAAACGAATGCGTTAGTTAGTGTAGTAGTTTTTAACTTGTCTCCATCGGATTCAAGAAGTGGATAAAGATCTCGATTATGACTAATTAAAACTAAGTGAGAAGTAAAGTCAAGGCCGAACGATATCAGAAAAACTTTTCGCCATCCAAAGCATTTGTGTATTTACTTAATTCGCCATACATTACGTAGTTTCGTGGTGAAAGTAATATGAGACTCATATGAGTTTTGTGTTGCGTTTTGATGACCTTATAGATAAATCGATCTAGCTAAGCTTTATTATTGGTATGAAAAAATGTAATTGTATCCATGTGTTTCATGCAATGAAAAACTGATGCACTATTATTAGAATATGAAGGTTAATTTGGCTGTCATTTGTGAAGTTGTAATAGCTTAGTTGGGTAATCGGTTGGTCCCAAAATTAGAATACCGATTCCGTTGCGTTTTTATTATAAAAAACGTTAATATTAAGAGGCTCTCATCCAATGCACCTAATTCATACATAATTATATTTTCGAAAAAATACCGTGCAAAGCTCAGTCAACCGGACATTAATAACTCTATGGCAGCATTGTCTTAAAATTATAATATTTATTTATTTTCAGTATGTTTTACAAAGTTTTCTTAAGTTATGACATTGTTATATGGTACATGTATTACAATAACATAATTTTCTGGCGGACTCCGCACTAGGGGAACCTGTGTCGCGGAGCCAATGAACAGATTTCTATTGATTGCTTAATAAAGTAGACCGGAATAACATTTGTTATGACAAAAATGAGAAGTTGTTACTAAATTTATATATGTATGTATTAAATCTACGTTATTTCTGTATATATGTATATATATAAATATATAATACTATACATAGATAGGAAAATAAATAAATAAGCTAATTGAATTTATAAGTCAGTTTCAATTAAAATATGTTCGCCGTAAGTATGTGTTCGGTGTCCTCTTACGTTAGGTTTCTGAGCAAGTTTGTAATGCACTTTTTAGTCTGTTTCGTTGGAAGATGTTTTAAATGACAGTATTGAGTTACATAGTTGTATACTTGTGCGTCACTTTTCCATATTTATTACCTGGGAGCGGTAACGTTGAGTGCGTCGCGAACAGCGGCATCCAGCATGCTCGGATCGACGGAGCCCACGGCACCGGTGACACCGAGTTGGGCACAAAATGTGTTGATAGCTGAAGGGGGAACTCCCCGCCGCCGGAGTGCAGTCAGTGTGAATAGACGGGGGTCATCCCAATCTAATAACAACCGATTTTAACCGTTTCTATACATCCTACGTTAGGTATTAAACTTAATATAAACAAAGGAAACTCATATGACTCATGAGTGGCAAAGATTTAATTACAATAATATTATTTACACAAAGAAATTGAAATAAAACTACATTTGTCAAAATTTACTTTAATTAGATATTTATTTTAGAAATTTAAAAATGTATGGTATTTATACCTTTGGCATATCAAAAGTATAAATATTTTATTTTATAATAGAAATTAATCAGATACAGCCAATGTAACGTAATATCAATATTTTATAAAATCTCTACGTTTTACTGTAGTATTTAGTATATAACATATATTTACCATCGTTTTCTTGAAAAGGTTTTAAAATACCTTTAGGTATTTTTGCCTAGGTTCTTAAAAAAGATTAAAACACATTAATATTAAATAATACTCTTATTTATTTGACTTCAGGATTATTGATAGGAATTGCGCTATAATAGCATGGCGTAAATAGTATCAATAATATTAACTGCTTTGAAACACATAAATAAGAATAATATTTAATGGTAATGTAATTTGTTGTAATCGGCATACTAAAATAACCTTATTTTGACATGTTTACATTTAGTTAAGTAGATACCTAAACCTATCGAGTATAATTATATCCCTAACACGCATAAAAAATATATATTTATACCGCTACTAAAAATATACTTATATACCTCTACAAAATATAGGATTTACCTGCGATAACTTGAAAAATATAATAAAATATACATAATTGTAAATAATGTGTAATTGAGGGTATTTTAACACTGGAATCCACATTAATGTAATCGCGGGGAGTCATAGGCAGGCCTGTAAGTGAGAGTGTCGCAACAAATAATGAGGGAAGTTGTAAATCATATACTTTTCTTCATCTAATCCCACATAAAAAAGAGAGACAGATAATAGTCTCGTTTGCTTTGTCTTAATTGTCTATGGAGACATTTTAGGCTAGCTTCACTACACTAGCTATTAATACTGTATGGTACCATTACTACAACATAAAAATTGGATATTGCCAGAGTCAACAGCCCTTTCATCTGTAGAACTTATTAATAATTTACCAATACAAATCCAAACTAATGTTAACTAAGGTTAAAGTATAATAAAATAATAAAAATTTTAGTATAATAAAAAAATTATAATACTATACCTCCACTAAATAGCAAAAGGCATTAAAATTTAGTTTCATTACTTACCTTTGACTTTGCCTTCTTCAATGAGTTTACCGATTTTTCGTTTAGAAACAACAGTGTAATTAACATTAAGCCTTCCATACTCCCATTGCACCGGACAGTATATGTCAAGAGAATTGCATAGCCAATAATATGATGATCTGAAATAGTATATTATTTCATATATTTTTTAATGTGCTCAAAAAACACTAAATACTGATGCAAAATGACATGTGATCCATTTATCAGACAGTTCATAATATTTAATGGACACTGTTTCTTGCAGGTTCTTCTCGGTAGGAAAAATTCAGAATCAGTGGTTACTTCTTTAAAGACATTTGACGATTCAAAAGTACTGATAACAGTTTACTTACAGTTACTTACAGTTTACTTACTTACTTACAGTTTACTACAATATTTTGAATTTGAAAAAAGATTATCAGTAACTAAAAGGTATCTGTAGATATAAAGCGAAATTTCTATTTCCGTTGGTCATCGCACCACATGTGAGAAGATTTGCTAGTATTTGTTCATTGTGAACATTATTTTCAAGAGAAAGTTTTTATGAAAGAAAAATAAAACTGAGCGGAACATTAAAAGATGCCTATTAACTACCTAATTGCCTCGGGTTAAATAGTAAATATACACATATTACTAGAGAAACAAATAGTACAATACCTACCGCCTCGACTGAAACTCTTTAGTGCACAGAGAGTGTGTGATGTGTTCAATACTATCACATAGACAGTGTGTATAATCGTAAGTAGGATAGATACACCATTTATTGCCAGTTCGATGATGTGGTTTGAACTTTATTCTGTATGCCACTGGATCCTGTTTACCTTCTTCTAAAGTAATTTTCATTCTCAATGTTGCTTCACCTTCATCAATTTTACCGTTTTTCATGTCCTAAAGATGAAATACCACACTTTAATTTGTCCTCTAAAGTTATTCTATAAATTTACAAAATTGTTGATACCTCAAACAATTGTAGGCTTTCCTTAACAGGCCTATTTCTCCATGGGGATGGTGGTGGATTAAAGCCTTTAATTTCTTCTGAATTCTGATGGCAAACATAGGCCAGGTCTTTTTTGATTAATTTTATGGCCCACTGATATAACTGATCAAAATAATCAGAAGAATGTGTTATTTTATGTGGTTTGTAACCTAAAATCATAACAATAACAAAAAATTTTTTTTGCTATTTTTAAGTGAGAATAAACCTTAATTTTAATAAAAAGTAATCTGATGAAATATTTATTAAAATAATAATTAAATGTACATTATTCATGGTCATTCTCCTTGCCTTATCCCACTCTAAGTGGGGTCGGCACAACATCTTACAAACATGTTGTCACATGATTTGACTACGTATTTTACGACCGGCCGCCTGCCTGACGTCAACTTACCTTAGTCGCCTTTTACGACACCTCGGTAAGAAATGAGGGTGGTCTATTCCATGCAGCCGGATACCACACGGCACATACTTTAGTCGCCTCTTACGACACCTCGGTAAGAAAGCTGGGTGGTCTATTCTATTCTGCCAGATACCACATGGCGTATATAATAATTAAATGTACATATTGAAAATAAAAAGATTAAGATTTAAAAAACTTACCTAACCACTCCACCATATCTTTGATACCCACAAAGAACTTCTCCTCCTCTTTTTCAGGATTAGTATCATCATATCTTAAGAAACAAATTCCATCATGAGCCGCTGCATACCCAAAATTGATATTAATAGCTTTTGCGTGACCAATATGAAGAATTCCATTTGGCTCTGGAGGAAATCTTGTTCTCACTTTACCAGATGTAATTTTTAAATGTTCTTCTATTAACTTCTTTGTGTTTGGAGTGACAACATAGCCATCTGTCTTGTAATTTTCACCAGGTGCATGGAATGGTAAGTTTTTCAATAATTCAGACATAGATGCACCACCTTCAGTGGTGGCAGCAGATTCAGATGATTTTGAAATTGTAGTTTCTGTAATCAAAGAGTGAAATGTAATTAATACTGATTTTTACTAAAGGTAATTTTTGCATGTAAGAGAACAATAGTAAAATTTTGCAAGAGTACACTAGCAAACAAACAATTTATGTTCATAAATCTCACTAAAACTCAAGAATGGATTAACCAACTTGTACAATTTTGGTTTTGAAATATTCATAGATGTCCAAGGAAAGTTGAAAAAGCCATAAAATATGAAGTCATAATAAAAATAATAAAAGAAGCAATTTTTATTTTATACAAAATATACATATTAGTTTAGTTTCTGAGGTCAACTACTAGTTGGGTCAAAGAAAGTTTATGTTTCTATTTCATAATCAATTTCTATATGTAAACTTATATTTTGATTAATATTTTTTTATTATACTTAATTACTCTCACATTATGTATAAATGTGGCATTTTTTCATTTTTACAGAGGACGATAGAATGAAATAGGATGATCAAATTTCCTGAGAGATACTATTACTTAGCTGTAATCCCCAATTAATATATAAATTAAATACTTAAATACCTTGTGGCTCCTCTTTTTTAGGTCTTTTATTTCCATCTCCACTTTTAGATTTCTTTTCAGCCTTTAGTACTGGTGCTAGATCAAATTCTGTTTTTGGCCCTAACAGGTCCAAAATCTAAAAAATTCAAAGTTGTTATAATTCCCCTAGTTTTGCATTTTATTGGCAAAATATATTTAAACCAAATATACTTTTAATGAATATTCAGTAAATATACAAAAATAATAAACCTATAGACATTTCAGATGAGAGAGATATATACAAGGCCCTTTATATTATATTAACAATATTATAAAGAAATTTTCGTATCAATAAACCAATTGTGTTCACACCAAGAATGTTTAGTAAAAAAGATATTTATTTGTCAATACTTTAATGCTAAAATTGTATCTAAAACAAACAATAAATAAATACTATATGTAATATTTAATAATTTTGATTATTTTACCAAACCAATTACCTGAACAGCAACTTCATTTTGAATAGCTTTTCCATCAGCCCATTTAAGTTCAGTTCTTACTGCTTGCATGATTATGCCTGAATTAAAACGATACCTTTTTTCTAAAAGCTCATGTTTATATTTAGCCATTTGTTTTTCAACCGCCTTCTCAATTTGTTCAGGTGTGACTATAACACCAATTCCACAGAAAACCTCAAATTGACCAACATCTAAGTTTGATTCATTCACATGACTTAAAAGATATTCCAATGCAGCATCAACTCGCAATGTCGTATCTAGCTGCCCACTGGTAATATATTTGCAGATAATCGGCAGTCTATTTTCAATTTGAGGTTTAATTTTGGTAGCCAGATGGTACAGTAGTAGACCAACATTATTTGGTATATTTTCGATATCTACCTGAAAGTAGTTATAATATTTAGATCTAATCGTTTGCCGTACCTGAAAATATCTATTTTGTTGTAATTTAATTTGTATTATCCGAAAAATGTTCCTAACCTCACATAATACGGCAAGTAATAACTTTGTCACTTTAGTATTTTTTAAAGTTTCTTTGGCTTTTTGTTCACTCAGGCCTAGAAGCTTTAGTTTTTCTACGGTTTCTTCAGGGGTCATCGTTTATATTTGTTAGTACGATTCTTCAAAAATAAATTTTATCCTCAAATTCAATTCTCTTAACTTTTTAAACTGTTTTTAAATCAGCTTCTGGCTTCTAACTATTCTAGTTATTTGTTAGAGAATCAAGCCCTTTGAGTTTTAATACTTCGATTTTTTTTTTATAGAGTGTAACTGTGAACGATTTTAGGGCTTGTGAATGACTGGTGACTTGCTTCAGTAGACTTGCTTCTATGATCAAAAGCCTTTTGAATATGGACGCAATATGATTATTTAGTGTTTATTGTCTAGGTTGTGTCGATGTAATCTTTTATCCTATGCACTTTTCTCGGTTAGAATAGAACTATTTTTAAATTTGATTTTGACACTACACAAATCATATAATGCTTTGTGTAGTTTCTCGATATGATTTAATGTCTTGAGTTCCGTGTACATTAAGTTATGGCAGTATAAAACGTATATGTTTCTATCGTTTTGCTTCATTAGTGTTATATGTTGTAATATGTTGGCTGAATATACCAACTACCCGCATTAAATAAGAAAAAAAATATTGTTATCTTTCCATGCGTGATTGCCATTGTCAAAAAAACAACCACTGATTTTTTCAGTGGATGACAGGATTCCGAGTTAATAGAAGAATCATTTTGGATATTCTAATGCATGCAATGTTTTTGCAGTTCTAGTGAATTGTCAATCTACTACAAAGAGACCCTTCAGAAGAAATGTCTCGGTACAGGCTTCCAAAACGAGCGGTTTAAACAGAAATTCGGTCTCACAGGGGGACCTATAGGAGACGCTCTCAGAATATATTTTAGTTGCGAATATTATAAACTCACTTCCCAAAGCTTTTCTCCAGGCGCTGCGCTTGCCCCATCTTTCTGGTAACGCTGTAAAATCATTTGTGTGCTTAAAATTAAAATGATGACGCGTCTTAGAAAATATATATTCATAGATACGAATTTCCTAAGAAACTTGGATATGAAACCCGTAAAAGTTGCTCATGTTTTGCACTGCTTTGCCGCAAACAGAATAAAATAAGTCAAGTTGCTCTACAGTTAAATTTTTGTCCATACTATGTTCGACGACTTTGTGATTTTACCACGAAAGCATTGAATCGGATAATTGATTATGCAAATCACGTTGAACTCATGTCTTTTATAAATGATTGTTGTCATATAATAAATAACAGTACAGTACTTTTATAATAAATAACAGTATTTTTTGCAGATTATCTTAATAAAGTTGTCTCTTGACTGTTTTTGGTCGAGATAAATTAAAACTTTTAAAAATGTTGGTATTCATCGATTACTATACTTAAGGTCTTGTCAATAAATTTTACATGACCTAATCATGATCTCCTGTTTGTATCTATTGGTTGCAGTTGCTTCAATCAGCCTGGTGTGTCTAAGCTTTATCGTTTCCAAAATAAAAGATAAGGCCTTTGTATACCAACAAACCATTCATTTTACTCAATGCAATATACTTTATGTTAAGACAATGCTAAAAGTCGTTGTTTTGCGTAAGTTGAGATAAAAAGGGGAAAAAAGAGTTCTAAAATTTTCGTAAGTTAATTTTTTTTTTTTAACTTATAGAACACAAAACATTATTCAATTATAAACGAAAAAGAGCAAGGAAAATTACCGAAAGTTTACATACTTATTCAAATTTTAATAAAGCATTTGTTGTGTTACTATTACTACCGTACGTACAATAAACATAGATACTACTCTATCTTTAACTAGTTGCAGAATGTGGGATAATAACACCTGATAATTTCGCACACATAGATGGATGTGCGATAAACGCGGCTTAGGATAACCAAATTTTTGTTAACTGTACTTAAATTATTTCAACGACAAAATATTACACAAGAGTAACGAAAACATTATTTTGCTATTTGTTATATGAGAAAATATATTTAACGCTTAATGTAGAGTGTGCATAGATCTTTTCATGGGATCTCCACATCGTATCCATATATGGAGATCCCACCAAGAGACCTATGTCTAGCAGTGGACGTCAATCGGTTGAAGATGATGTAGAGTGTACTAACCGTTCTTATACACATATAGAATGCATTACCCGACATCAATAAGACAGCAATACACAAGCACTGCACACATTTACTCCTATAATCTCGACAATCGTTTCGCCCCGTAACCGAAGCATCATTAATATAAAGATCTATATTAGTAGGATTAAATACCTACTTAAAATTCATTGAACTCTTTTCGGTATTGGAAAACATCGTAAGTGCAGGTTGCATATCACTGGACAATGCCTTGGATATTCGTATCCATTGAACGAGGTGGCTATTTGATTCAACCTTCTGTCGAAGGTGAAGGACTGGAAGGGCTGTGCCTAGCTATGAGATAGTAACATTTCCATACGTTACGCTTCTTTATTTTACTGTTTGAAAACATTATTGAAAGGTTTAATTAGTTTACTTTGTAAAACAAAGGAGTCTTTAAAAACAAATACTGGAAAAATTTCAATATTGCAAACTTTTAATCGATTCATTATATTGTTACAATGCTGTGATAGCCGAAAGATAAGACCGTGTAAATCTTTTGAAGGAGTCACGGGTTCAAACCCAGAGCACGCACCAATGAGTTGTTCTGTTAAAAGAATTCAGTTATGCAATTTATCGCATTCTTTTCGGTAGAGAAAAACATCGTTAGGAAACCTGCATATCTATATAGAATGCTGGGGATATGTGTAACCTACCAATCCGCATTGAAGCAGCGTGGAAGTTTAAGCTCCAACCCTTCTCTTTAAAAAAGAAAAAAAAGCTTATGCTCACCAGCGGCTATTGACAAAAGAATAACAAAAAAATAAACAATAGATCACATATCATATATACCAATTTTTTTGTTATTCGATATCCCGATTTGAACAATATGTTAGTATTGTCTCTAGTCGTGCGACTCACCCGGTCATTATGGCACCTCATTTGGCAACTTTATGTACGCCATAACGAGAGCTTGTTTCTGTTTTGACACGTGCGACCGTGCCTTGATTTATCAGATACTTTATTAACAAAGAGGATTATTACAAGCTTAATTCGGTAGCACAATAACATTTATTTAGATTTATTTAACACATGAATAACATAGTTATTTCTATTTTAAATTACTTACACTCTAGTACTATACAAATCATGTCCATGTGGAATGGTCCCAAGTATGGTGGCTGCTTTTCCGCGTTGAATCGCTAAGCTGATTCTATCTGTGAAAAAGGAGCCAGCCCTCTTGAACCTGACTAACTTGTACTATTATACTATTAGCTAAGCTTATTAAGCAGTTTGTAGGTCTAAATATTTAAAAGTTATAATGAAGTAGTAATATCAGCTTGATGCATAACTGGGAAAAATATTAGTATTGGAAACTTAGATATCGTAAACTACATAGTACAATTTTAACTAGAACACCACAATCAAATAAAAGCATGATACTGCGTAACAACAATCAAGAATGTATCAAAACTGTAATCACACGTTGCTGAATATATGTATAAGATTTTAGATGAATCAGTCATACAAGATACATTTTTCATGTCACTGTAAACTGACTGACTGATATGGCTATCAAAATCATCGGTTGATCAATTCTAAAGTCCTAAATACAGCCTTCACAAGAGGCGAACGTCAGTTGCTACCGGTTTCCCTCGTTGAATACTCGCGTGCCACTAATATAATTATAGCGATCGTGATCGTTACGCATTGGTATTTGATATTTTTCATTTCGATTAATACAAATATTCGTGGACATTACGCAGTGCTGACACATACTGCTGATTTATTAGCAATCATTGTAAATTTTGGACAAGATTACTAGTATATTTGTGATGAAGCGTATTGTATTTAAAGATACAACAATGAAACTGCTCTCTACTACTAGTAGTGTTAAGCATATTACGAAAATAACATCATTCACGTAAATGTAGTAAGTTTTCATGTAATTTCCCAAACTTTAAGCTTTAAATTGTAATGAAATGATGTACATAAAAGTAAGGTATTGATGCATCTAAGATTATGTGGTTTGTATGATTCACATACCAAAAGATTATTGTACGTTTAAGAATGTTTTGGACATAAGATTTTTTTTAAGGAGCTACGTTTGCTTCAGAATACATAAATTGTTTTACACCTAATTAGGTGAGTTAAATGATACTTATGACGATAAAGAAATAATATTTGATTTAAATAAATTATATTTTTAGATATTTCTTGAACAGAATTATTTGCACCTATTCGACAACTATTGCACTGCAGCAAACTGTCATCAGTTTATAAATTCAAACGAATTAAAGAAGCTATATTAAATACTTCATACCAATTCAATAATTGATTTTATAATAGTGCTATTTGAATATCTAAGTGAATGATAATAACCTCAAAAATCTACTTATTACAAGTTATTTCAAGTATTAGTACGTATACGTGTATCTATTATTTATTGGCTTTATACTATGATTGGTTGTTAAGTCGTTTGTATAAGTTACGACTCCGAGAGCCCGATAAATGGCCTTAAAATAATACTTACTCCTCAATAGGATATACTTTATTGTAAATCAATTTTACTTGTAGACATATAGACACGATCCAAAGCTTGAGCTTACGTTAAAGACAACCCAAGTGAACCCGTAGGTTAGCAAAATTAAAGCATTGTTGAAATGGTAAGCAATATCCTTACATTATAAGTATATATGTAATGTAAAGTAACAGATCAGAATTTATGCCGGCTATGCAGGTTGGCAGGTACCACATATTTCAGGAAATTGTGTAGAATATTTATTTATTTCTTTCTTTATTATACAAACAATTTTTTCCTTCACCGTAACGTGCATTATGAATTATGAATCAAATAAACACATGTTTTTATATAAAGCATAAATAACTGTTCCAATTTGAACCTGTAATTCCACTAATAATGGGCATGCGCAAACACCTATTGGGTGTTAATAATTAAAGTAAACATTAATTAATGATGCTCACCCTATAAATTTTGGTTATATTCTTGGTAATCTTTTTGATTAATAGAAATTTTAACTGTTTTTAATATAAACATCATTTGCGCCAATGCTATAGATGAAATTCGGCACGTATAAATACTAGCCAACATAAACGTTTTCGTTCGGTAACAGGAAAAAACGATATAGCGCTTAATTTAGGGTAGGTACTTTACTATAGTACTCAAATTGGTGCGAACTAAGTCGCGGTTACCACTAGTATACATAAAATAAATAAGTTGACAGTATGATTGTATAATAATTGTAAAATAAAACGATATTATAATCATGTAAGGCAAAAACAACCTTAAAATGTCAGTAGTATGCTTAATAAACCACACAATTAATTATATACTTGGCATATAGAGGGGAGGTTTTAAAAGCGATTTATTATTTATTATTATTCTTATGTTCTTTCGAATTAATGTTAGTATTATTTTCAAGTAAGTATTAAATTCATTATAAAACGTCAAGAGGAAACTATATATAATATTATCCTTTTTTTACATATAACCACAAGCCAAGAGGTAACTGATATCATATTATTGAAAAACTTTGAAACTTGCTAGCACCCTCATTTTTGGTCGATAACGCTCAAGTACCCGTAGATAGATGATATTGATAAATGAACGTTGTCATTAGCTGGACACATTCTGAAATAAACCTTAACACTTTTGGAGCCGTAATTATATAAAGATGTTATTTCATGAGATTTAGTATTCTTTTTCCTATTTAAACTTAAAGTTAGAGCTTGTTAATAAGGATAGGGGTCGGCAAAGTTTTGAGATTAAAGGTTAACAATTAGACAATTAAAAAAATCTAGATTTAAAAGAGCCACATTACTTTTTGTTTTACATTAGATATATCTTTGATTTTTGATAAAGACCAAATGAACTTTTGAACAAATGAAGTTTATACAAATGTAAGATTTGTATAAACGTCTAATACTACACACAAATAATTAAGTAGTAATATGTAAGTAGGTTACAAAGGGTAGACTATTTAGTTATGTTCTCCATTTTTACTTTACAATAGCCTGTGCAACAATTGATATATACCTAAAGCATGACAGAATTAACCTAATTTCAAACTTTGAAAATCAGAGTTCAAAATGATTACAATTTTTTACCATTATTGTGCAACGAGAAATATCCGGATAAATATTATATAATAGTCGTATAAGACTATAAAAATAAATATCTGTGAGCTTCTTTGAATCGAATCAGTTCTATCTTTGTATAAGAAAATCGTAATACGTCGATAAAACAGCCGTATTTAAGCTATTTTATTACACGCTTTATACTTTACTCGTAATTCTGAACGTTTTTTTATAGACATGCCTGGTTACTTATTACTCTCCAGTAAACAATGTTAATAGTTGAAATGCCAAAAATGCTTATAGTCCAAGATATACAAGAGTTTCGCCATATTTTATTATAGACAAAAAAAACTGAAGCTTTTTATTTTAATTTTTAATAACAAAATTTTTATACCTGCTTATCTACTAAGACTATATATAAAACTTTATAAAAATTTAATGGATGGTTCTATTGATTTCATTTGTGCAAAAACTAAGCTCTATAGCAGTCGCCAAAACGAGATTACTTCAAATGCAATACTAACCTTGTATATAATCGGAACCAAGTAACAATATGCCATAAATGGAAGTACAAGACACGTCCAATAAGATACCGTAATGGCAATAGGAACAACCCGCTTTAATCAATCAATTTTTTGAGCGAACCTAACATAACCATTGAGCATTTGGCATAACGTACTGGCCAGAATACTTATAGTTGCAATGTAAACTTCGTATTATAAACATAGCAAAAAATTTATACTAAAAGGTTCTCATTTGTTTTAGATGGCAGCCCTTATTACAATGAACGCTACAACACCTTCGCCCAAATCCTCTCTGGCAAAGCTCGTTCTTTACCCTAAGCCTAAACCGTTTAAAGTCATGGTATTAGGACAATCTGGAGTTGGTAAATCTGGTAAGATTTTATTATATTTTTATTTTATTTTTATTAAACATGATTTAAGATTGATTTTCCGAGGAATCACCAAATTTTGTTTTATTTTTTCAATTTCTGTTGGACCTCAACTAAAACAGGTTTTCTCAATATTAAAATAGCAATTCCCTAATCTTGGCCCAGTACATTTAAAGTTAATACAAGGTGTGAAAAAATTAAAAAAATCCCATACAAAAAATAGTCTTAGTTTTCCGCATTGCGCTAAAAATGTAGCCTTTTTTGTTATAAAAATAATTTCATTTTGCAATATATTCGATAATCTGCTTGTTCATTATTATTTTTATATATGTGTAAAGTACGTACGAAAGGTTTTAAAGTTTATATTGATTGACTTACTTTCGATTTCAATTCGTATTTAATTGCGTATAGTGCTATATATAAATAATAATAATTTAAGATACCGTCACTTTTATTCAATATCTATCATATGATACTCTGATCTGTGGAATTAACTTATTTAACTCAAAAATCATTTATATAATTATAAATTGAATAAATGTGGTTAGAGTTCCCAATAATATTTAGCTCTGCTTTTTAGCCTTGGTTGTACGGTTCATTACACGACGTTTTATTGGTGAATACGATCCGAGTTTGGAAAAGATCTATACCTTCCAAACTGTGATCGACAATGAAACAGTTTATTTTGAAATACTTGATTCGGCCGGTGATCCACATGTAAGTAAAACTAAGAAATAATCTGCAATGATTCAAAGAAGACAAATACTAAATTAGACAATTTATTAATATTTCAACATATTTTACAAATTCATAAACATAGGTTTAAAAATACTCGATGGACGAGATTTTAGAACATGTTTCGCGGTTTGTTGATGTATAAAAATAATTCATGCGTACAAAGTATAAATGATTCTATCTAAATAAATATTGTCTGATTTATGTGCTAATGTCCCAAATCCGTATCCTCACCACCAAATATATATTTTTGTTAATAATAAATTGTTTCAGGAGAGCGAGTACGCCAATATAGAAAGTAACATCAAATGGGCAGAAGCATTCATATTGATGTATTCCGTAACTGACAAGTGTTCCTTTGACGAATGTCACCGGTTGAAATTTCTCATCAATTACAATAAGAGGCGACGCAGACTAGCTTCCTCAATGAAGGTTAGTAAACATTTGTCTTCTATTCTATATTTACCAATAATCAACTCTCTTGATATTAAAAACCATCTTGTTTCACTAGTCAAAACTCAATACTAAAAAAATTTGGCTAACCTCCAGTTTGCCAAAGACCGTGTGCTGGTTATGTTGATTATTAGAGAAAGCAAAATAAAATTGATTAACATAATATTTTGATTAGTAGAAATAAACATGTTGAACAGACCTAAATGATACGAAAATCTATACATATTTGTTAGCATTAATGATTTTTATGAAATATTCGCTTACCGGGCAGACGTTGTTTTGCCAAATAAATTAGGGGATTTCTAGAGTGCATTATGGAAAAAAAAAATAATTTTAATAATACTTTGGAGTATGAAAAAATAGATACCTAGTAGCCGATTCTCAGACCTACTGAATATTCATAAACATCAGAAAAGCCGTTTCGGAGGAGTATGGTAACTAACATTGTGACACAAGAATTTTATATATTAGATGATTTATTTTTCCTTACCTGTAATCTGTATATCACAAGTAAGGAAAATTGAAACAAAAAAAGTGTACTCTTTCATCACGTTCAAGTAATTCTTTATTCAAAATATATAAATAAATAATTTTGTATTGCCAACTCCGAGAAGAAATTCAGCGGCTAGTTTTTTTTTAATATACTAGAATTAATATAACTCAATACATTTCTTGTAAAAGGCAGGAGTGTAGTTAAACACAAGTTACGCATTTTTATCATATATGTAGAATAAGCTTTCTGTATCCAACCGTCTTTTAACAGTTATTTTAAAGTGCTGACATCTGAAATTTAGAATCATAAACCACCCACAAATGATTTACTTTACACTTTTGTAATGCGCAAAGCAGGAGCCGAAAGCTTATGTTAGTGTCGACTTTGTAAATGAATATCGCCTATTTTGTTAAATTATGTACTTTTTATGCACAAACAGTATCAACCAGCTTCCCAAACGTCGTGATGTACCGAACATCATGTACAACCTTCATTGTACATGAATAACATAAAAACATACATGACATCTAGACTTGATGTCCATCATCCATCCATTGATCAACACGACAATGATGATTACGCATTACTTAATATAATTACGATGACTCGAGTTATGATACGTAATAAATTATGTAATACATTTCAGAAGCCGCCGCAGAAAGTTTTGCAAAGCGGGTCTAACGTTTCTTTGTTCTGAAACTTTGTTTTCCACGGTTTCAATTTCATTATGAATCATAAAACATTTACGAAGTTTAAGGAAGCATAAATTATAAATTTTAATAAATACTTTTATTAATTCTTAAAAATGAATATGAGAATAAAAATGAGAATTTAACTAAGCACAGGAAATATCACATTTATTATTCTGTCTCCTATTTTTTATTAAGTCATAATGTCCCATATTTATTTAATTTCCACTTAACATGCGCAACGACGTTAAAAAACACTAACCATCATACAAACCATTTTCTTTACAATGCGCCTTATCTCTAATTTGCATGCTCTCTATAATGCATGCATAAGGTACATGGTGGTGCACTATACTTTTAGCATCTATCTATCATCTATGATGCTAAAAGTATAGTACACCACCATGTACAAAGGTACATGGTGGTGAACTATACTTTTGGAAAAGTCCCTAATCACGATTATAGCAAAATAATACTATCATTTCTTTTGTTTTTAGATTTAGTTGATACCTACATCATTAGAATTTGTTATTATGAATCGATATACTATTTCTAGTTTTTCTAAAGAAACCGAGAACTATAATCACGTTTATAAAGAACTCATGAATAAAGTCCCGGATGGGCTTGAAATTAGTGGGGCTAAACCGACAAAATAAACGTGAATATAGTCGGTTTCTATACATAGTGGTTATTATTTTTATTTAAATTGGTTTTTACAAGCACTTTTGAATCGTCAAATTACAATGAAGCCACGACTGGTTTGGAAAGGTGCTCCAACCGAGAAGAACCAGCAAGAAACTCGGCGGTCACTCTTAAAACAAATATTTGAATTTTGTATTTGTAATTGTTTAGAAATTAATAAATATATAGTGCGTAGTTGGTAATTTGCGTTGCGTAATTTAAATCCAAGCTTTCTTATCATGACCACTTCATTCTTATGAATATCACTCACGATATTAAGCAATCGCTGTGTATCGTATTATATTCACAGGACAGTATGGAGACTCCTGTGGTACTCGTGGGTAATAAAACTGACCAAGCCGGCGACCGTATGGTTACCATAGACGAGGGACAACGGAGGAGCAAGGAAATTGGCTGCATTTGCTTCCACGAGATTTCAGTCAGGGAGAGCATTGAACAAGTAATGTCTATTCTTATGTTTCACGTGTAAATAAAATTTAGAATGCGTGGTGCATCAGCCAGATATTTTTTTTTATAACTCTGACATAGTGTTTGTCGAAAAAGAAAGAATAAAGAATAAACTTTATTAGTAACCCACTTTAAAGACTATACGTTATACTTAAATGGGCTCAGCACAAAAATGTTCTTTTACAAATATCTTACTATCTTTTTGAATTGGTAGATAGTTTGATCTACAAACAAACTTTAATTGAAATATTTAATTAAATAAATTATTTGCAAAATTTAAACATTCGAATTAAGGAAAATTAAAGCTTATTGATTCTGTTTGTACTCGTAAACATGAAGTCACTCAGTAATATAATTATTTGTAACATTACATATAATTCTAAATATCTCGAACTTGAAATAAATATTTTTTAAGCTGCTATGTGGGTCGAGGTTGTGTAAAACCTTTTTTTAAAAGTGATGTTTTTGGCAACATTATTGAACGTACACTGGAATTATTCGATGTATGACTTTGACTTTTGTATTCAGTAGTTTGGATTAAAAAAAATATTAACCTATTCAATTAAATATAAACTCCAGGTATGGAGTGTTTTTCGTGATGCACGTCGGTTTTGGAGAGTGGGCAGTAAATGGACGCGCGGGCGACATGATCCAGAACTAATGCAGTCAGTAGACCGTCCGATCGCAAGAAAATTATCCGACGCTGCGACGGACAACATTGCGAATGCACCAACGTTTCGTAAGTTCGTCTGCTAAAATAGTTCACATGGTTAATTTAATAAATGATTTATATGTTTACTGTAAGAAATGAGGGTGGTTTATTCTATGCAGCCGGATACCACACGGCGTTTACCTTAATCGCCTCTTACGACACCTCGGTAAAAAAGGAGGCCGTTTCTTGTGACGCCAAGAGAAAAGGGTTACTCGAACGAACAGTAACACTATTACGAGTCCAAACTCGACACGACACCTTTAAAGTTGGACACAGCACTTGATATTGCAAGTCCCAGACGAATTGTCAATATTTTATAACGAAATTAATACGAATAATGTAAGGCGGTCAAGCGGCCATGAGCGAACGATGGCGCGCACGTAGACACTCTCACGGCGACAGACGCCGATCGGCGAGTAGTGTTTCCATTGCTACCTACATATCGATGAATAAAAAATGACAATTGCCCAGAGAGAAAAAATATATTTCGAAATAATTAAAAATTATCAAATATTTACGAACAAATATATTATAATTATTTTGCCTATTCGCAGACATCGATATTTTAACATTCTTTTGCAGGTCGGAGATTCACAGAAGTTGATTTAGACGAGGAAGATGAAGTCGGTATTGTCCGAAGTGATTCAACGTCGTCCTCAGGCCATTCAGAAGGAGCGGAGGAATTCCGCGCGCGAGCAAGTACGGACTCTCGTCTGCCTCCACGCCCAGAACGACCGCGACATCCAGTGTCAGTCCAGAATTTTCGGAATTCAGTTCGGAAGATGAGTGTATCTATGAGAGGGAATAATGCGAACACATATTAGCATTCATAACGCTCTGTGTCATTTATGTATGCTATATACGTATTTTACTTGAAAGTCATCTAGAACCCATGAGGTTTACCCATAATTTATGGAAAGAAGTATATAATGAAGATTACGAACATAAATACTATTGATGATATATTTATATTACACCGTGGTGTTCTAACTTATATTAAATTAATTCATTACATTCATTCGTTCAATAGAGAACGATAATAAGGAGTTCCACAGAAACAAAAATTTTTTACAACCCCAAACAAACCTTTATTTAAGAGCGCAAACATATAGAAGATAGCTATATTCTTTTTATAATAAAGTAGTATTTTATGTTTAAAATTTTTCTACAATATTTTAATTCAAATCCAAATTCAAATTCAAAATATTCTTTATTCAAGTAAACAAGTGCTTTTGAATCGTCAACATCTACTGCTGGTTCGGAAAAATGTTCATACCGAGAAGAACCAGCAAGAAACTTAGCGGTTGTGCTTTTCAAAGAATAATTCTTATTACTAGTTACATATAATTATTGGTGTCTAGTACAGGGTCGAAGAGTAGCTATACGCATATCCACGCATTCTTATCGTCTAAGTAATCCTCATTTTCTTCGGCTTTCTGTATTAGCCTTTTTTTTAAATAGTGTTTTTAAACTGCTGTAATGGTAAAGTTAAAGTAGATTGCGGAATTTTATTATAGAATTTTATACCCAAACCCACAAACGACTTATGTACTTTTGCAAGGCCCAAAACAGGAACCGCAAGCTTATGTCGGTTCCTACTATATCTATTATATACAACGCCAATCTTTTTATAATTATGTATATTCTTATGTACAAAAATCGTTCAATTACTGTTGGGCAGCTAATGTTTCATGCGAGATAAAACAGGTTGAAGTAATTTGAAATCTAAATGGGATATTTAATTAAAACCTGACGAAGTAAATCTTCTTTGTCGGCTCGATCCCTAAATATTTGCTTCTAACCTATTAGGTTATACGGTCGTCTACAAAACAATACATTATTTTATAAAGTAAAACATTCCTAAACTATGCTTTATCTATGAATTACTTAACACCTATGCTTAACAATGATTTTTAGTCTCGCTTTAATTCATTAATTTATTTGCTTGTGAACGAACTAGGTATGTACTATTCCTATATATTATACCAATGAATAATTCTAGTCAGTAATAAAAATTAAGCTTATGAGATTTTAGTACATTTAATAAGCTAGATTTAAGGTTCTAAAATTCTAACAAAATTGTAAGTTTTAAAGATGTATCTTAAATTGTTATCGCAGGTTTTTTTTGCTAAATAGTAATGTTACAATTTTCTTTTTACATTTATAGCATTACATAAAAAAACTAATATAATTATACTACGAGATACATCAGTCAAAATAAAATAAGTAATATTGTTAATACTTGAATTTTGATTGTTTATTTTATTCCGCGACCGAGTTCTAATTATGAAAAAATATTTCTGTGATGAGTACGATATTTCATCCTTTGTAAAAAAAAACCACAAAAAAGGTGAAAACTACTCTTGATTCAACGTACATAGAGGGTGAAGTACCGTAGTGCCGGCGTATCTGTTAACATAGTTTTTATCATACAACACTGATGACAGAAGAGTAGCCATTTAAAAATTTGGCCTATTACAACAAAAATAAACAAAGAGAAAGCAAATTCGACTGTATCTATCTGTCCTGCGTTTTATTAGACTAAGATACGAGTTCCATCTTCGATTTTATTATTTATTGTGACACTCGCTTATCGGCCTGACTAAGGTATCTCCACGGCAATCACAAAAATTATCAACGCGTCAAATCTTTCAGTTAAAATCCAATTAATTCCATCCATTAATTCTTATTACATATATTACTAAACTGATGATACTGCCATGATTACTATGATAAATAAATGCATTCTTAATAAAAATATCTCTACCTAGCATAGTGTATAAGCTTTAATATAGAATAACTTCTGTTCATAAATTAATTGCTAAGTCAGTAACGATAATTTCCAAGCAAATTGTCTATAAATGTTAAAGGTTATGACATTGAACAATAATATTATTTGAGATTGTTACAAAAACGTTTACATAATTTTAAGGAACTAAATATGATAAGTCATCGACGTTACTATTGTTAGATGTTTACAATAAAAAATTTACATAGTATGATATCGAATCGACTACCGTTAATCAATCGACCGTGCCTTTGTTAACAGCAACACTATCAGACACTGAGAGTGTGGAATTTAGGGGTTTCGTAATATGCCATTGTTACCATTGATCTTAATCCGATAGTAACCTAACAACTTAGTAGAGGTAGGCAACTAGACGCGACGTACTCAATGGAAAATTTATGATTTGATTGGGATCAAAAGGCAGGCCACATGTAAAGATTAATTGTAATAATTATAACACAATTAGTGATATTTGTTTACACATATATAACTGTTTTTTGACATATATAACTGTTATAAATGGATGTTCATATTTATATGTCTACCTCAAATTCGCATGACTGTTAGTGTGGTAATTGTAATATATTATTCGAAGTTACATAACTCGTAGCCAAACGAGAATTTGCCCAGCAAAATATCAGATGAAAATAATTAGGCTTTTTTTCTACTAATATCAGTCATATTTTTTGGCAACGAATAATAACATATTATGGTTAAAATACAGTATATTTGCTTAATAGTTAAGTTCAATATCATTTTATTATGATTAACTCTGACAGCATCCTCTAGCTTTAGCAATTTATTATTTGATACTGAGCAACTTTTAACGACAAATGTAATGACAAATGTTGTGACAAATTTAGTTCTATTTAATTTGAAAACCCTAAATGAAAATATATAAATGAATCTAAATTTAGAACCCTCTAAATTAATCAATATTATTTCTACTATTAATGAATTTTTATCATCATAAAAATTTATTCACCTTTGGTAGTAATTTCGTTTTTCATTATTATACATCAGGCATATTATCTCATAACAATAAAAACTTATCTATTTTACATCTATTTCTCATTTGATCGTCTGAATGAACCAACAAATGAATTTATAATTCCTCATCTTCATTGTTTTTCAATAATGTAACAATTTTTACAGAAAAATACTAACGTAGACTTAAAATGCACTATACGGTGGCATTTTGCTAATTAAATATTTCTACCCAACTTGTAAAAAGTTAACAGTTTGGGCGAAGCGACGTATTATTATTATATTATACGTAAAATTTGATTAACGCTAATTGACTCAGCGTTTATATATTCAGCAAAATATTATATGTCTTTCTTTAAACAACGTGCGTCAACGGCTGTACCAATTCTTTAAAGTTTAGGGCTGATAGCGCCGTTTCATGTTAGTTTTTTGTACACGTGTATCAAAAGCAAAACGTCATTAATCCTAATTTATTTTGTACGAGAAAATGAAGAGCCGTAAATAAATATTCGAAATCCCATATAAAGTGTTAAATAGCAAAATGGATTTGGCGGATTTTACCCTTACGAATAATATGATTAGCGGCACAAACGAGCAGTAAATGTACAAGTACGTTTGTCGTATTTGCTATTATTTCGTTATTTACTACACGAATTCAAGATACACTGATTTTCTATGGGTCTATTAGTTTAATTTAAAGAGCTTATATTAAATTAGATAACACCGTAATTTTTCTTACAAAAATAACAATTTTCCCGATAATTCAGCTTATATTACGTGTCAATTTAGATTTTTTTATCAGTGTAGGTTACGGTTTAGTATTTGTCAAATAGTAAATCGGTAACATGCTTCCTATTTTAATTCGGTATTTTCTATTAGAAACGTAACTTAAAAAAAAGCGTTTAAGAAAACACATCTTGTATCTTTAAAATTTTACATCATGAATATTAATTACTAATTTTTATTTTTATTTAGTAATAACTTCATAAATAATTTAATATTTACTACCTTAATGAAATTTAATAATGTAAACAAAATTTCCCAAGTTTTTATTACAAGGAGAATATTATTTGCATAAATTGTTAAGGATATGAATATCATTGTTGGCATAACAAGCAAGTATGTTGTTTTTCAGCGTGTAATGTATGTATCATACGTACATTTGATTTAGTATATCATTATAAATTCGCATTTAATTAATCAAGTACCCAATAAGGTGTGGTAACGTAAATATTATCATAAATCGCAATAAAAAAGGGCTTTGTAACTGTCAAATACAATTGATCAAGGAAAACATCAGAAATATAGCTCACTAATTCGATGTGTCAAAAATTAAGTACCATCGTCATTCCTCTGAAAAAGTTTGTTTGTTTTTTTTAGGTTGTAATCTCTTTATTGCACAAATTGAAAATAATATAAAAATGATAAGAAAAACAACAATGTACAATGGCGGGCTTACTCCGGAATCAGAATCTCTTCTTCTCTCTTAGATGGATATTTTTCTGTATCATATAGTACCATAAAAAATCTATACATTTATTTAAAATACAAATCTTAATCGAAGATGGAATTTAATTAAAATAAAAACATGATTTTCTAAAAGTAAGGCATTTTATTTTAAATTCCAGAATTTTTCATTTATTACATCCACTAGAGTACCAAATATTTACAAGAGATATTTCTTCTTATTTGATATTAATAAAGAGTTCTATTCCAAACGGCCAGTTTGGATTACAACAAAAAAAAATGTTTTAGACTATAAATAATAATAATATAATAATAACAACTCTTTGTTGCACATCAAATACAATGAAAATACAAAACAAAAGAAATAAAGAATAGAAATACATACAGAAGTGCAAAGGCGGTCTTATCACTAAGAGTGATCTGTTACAGACAACCTCTACAGTAAGAAATAAAGAACAGAAAGGTTGAGAACGATGCACAAGACGGATACTACATGATATAATCAATAAACGTAATATACTTTCTAATATTTACATTTACGTTACATAAATAACATGGAACAATATAATTTAAACATATATATACTTGAATATTACATAAATAAATATTAACTACATAGATAGCATTATTTATATACTATTATTCAAATCCATATTTATTATTACCTATTTATAGATTAAGATTTTTAAGACGATATTTTAAGATGCTTAGCGGCTTAGAAGGTCTTATATGTCGTGATAGTACATTTCATAGAGTCACAGCTTTCACATTAAAGGATTCGCTATAAGCTTGGTAACGACTTGCCGGGATCTTAAGCCTGTTATCGTTCCGTGACCGAAGATTGGCATGTAGGAGAGAGTTGGAGCCCAGAAAAGAAAAGCGTTCTTTAAGATAGAGAGGAGTATTGGAATGGAAAAGAATAGTATAGAGAAGAGAGAGGATATGAAGATTGCGGCGATAGCGTATCGGTAGCCATTTAAGCTGCGCTCGATACCGTGAGATGTGATCAAATTTTCTCAAACCAAAAACAAATACCTGATAACTATGTTTTATAATCGCTCTAATTTGTTCAGTAGCATCTGTGATAAGTCTGGATAGGAAGAATCAGTATAGTCAAGGATTGGAAGAAGGAGAGAATAGTCTAGAGATATTTTAGTTTTGACAGGCAGGAGGTATTTCAATCTCTTTAGCCTGCCAACAATAATAAAAATCTTGCGGCTAACATCGGAAATTTGAGGTGACCAGGAAAGTGTTGTCAATAATTAAGCCAAGATTTTTCACAGAACTACTGAACTCTAATCTAGTACTATTTAATATTACAGGAGGAAGGAGGAAGAACTATTAAATATTTTCCAATAAAAAATTAAAATTTCTTGGATGTAAACACAGCTTTGTCATTGTAAAATATGAACATGTTGGTTAATATAATAAATAATTGATACCATTTAGTCTCAGAATACCTATTTTTGTTACTCAGAAGGAAAACAGATAGCTCATAATTTTATTACATAAATAGCTACTGGACTCAGCAGAGTAAAAAAATATATATAATCATATAAAAGTCCGCTGGTGTTTGTTTACTATTTACTAGTTATCCGCCACGTGATGTTCGTGTGACCAAAGGATTTAAAGCGAGAGAATGTCAAACAGGGGACTGACTTAAACCAGGTCGCCTCATCTCACCTACCGTACGTCGTTGTCTATGGGCTATTTATAACCCATTTTGTAACGCGTCGTCCTACATCCCTAGGCTGCAATTGCATCTTACTGTTTACAATATGCAACGGCGTATGACTCGATCTATAACTGCTTGTGAATTATATCACTCTCAATGTAAGACTATTTGTTTCTAGTATAGAATGTTTTTATGCTTATATTCGGTACAAAATAAAAACTTTCTAGATGTAAATATCGCGAATATTCATAATAATTTGAGAAAAATGGTAAATATATAATAATAATTATTATATTATTTCCACAAGATACGTCCCTATTCATTTTCAACACCTTTTCAACATCTTTTTAGGTAGCTTGACGAGAATATAGGACACTTTAAGTGTACGTATAAGTATGTTTAAAGGATACAATGTTCGATTGCGTATATCATTGGATTGTCATACGATGTAGTGCCACTTGGAGCCAGTGGTGCTATACGATTTTTTGAGGTAGCCTAAATAATAAAAACTATTTTGAGTAATGATCCTTTCACAAGTCTTACCTACGACTTGCTACTTACGACAATAAAGTTTTATCATGAGTTTATAAAATGTAAAATAATAATGTTGCTATATCAGAAGTACATTTCTCTTTTCTTGAAGTGAATAAATAGAGCTTGCTAAAGTTGTAATAAATAAAAATTTACTTTGAACCAGAAACATTCACGCGCGTATGCCGATCACTGACTGTCTCAAAGAAAATCGTGAACATCATATTATGTCATAACACTGGACTTTGCTAAGTAAAATTAGATAAAGTTGTTATCCACTGCATAAATATAAACAAGCTGTTTTAAACTTTATTTTCTTTACTTCGATATGGGTATAGACAAGCATTTTTTTTACATTCAACAATAAATCCAAAGCGTTGTAAATCCAGATCCAGTTACGATTTATATCTTATGAAATCGTTCATCATCCTCATCATCCTCCTCCTCTTATCCCACTCTAAGTGGCGTCGACACAACATGTTACAAACATGTCACATGATTTGGCTATGTATTTTACGATCGGCCGGCTACCTGACGTCATCTTACCTTAGTCGTATTTTACGACCCATCGGTAAGAAAGGTGGTCTATTCTACTCAACCGGATACCATACGGTGGGTCAACTTACCTTAGTCGCCTTTTACGACACCTCAGTAAGGAATGAGGATGGTCTATTCTGCTCAGCCGGATACCACATGACTTATCTTATAAAACGCTGTGAAAAATTATTATGTGAAAAAAAACAACGAGCACAAGGGAATTAGTCGTAAACTTCGCACCGCTCCCGCTACTGAGGACGCCACATTGACACATGAGTAATGAATATTTTATTACCAGTTGTTGAACTGCTCACCAGAACTGCAACTATGTCACCACAATAAGTTGTTCTAGTAGTTATGTACTGTGTAAATGTAAATATTTTATAAATAAAAGACGTTGTAACTATAACCGTGCGGATTGATGTCCCCTTTGGGCATTATATTTTTTATACAAAAAATAATATTTAAATGAAAAATAAAGTCAGTTTTCCTATCTGGCAATAAGAAAATACGACACTTCATGTCTACTATAAAAGTGTATTTGTCAACAGAGTACAACGTAAGTACATGAAATCTGGGAAATATTTTTTAGAATTCAAATTACTACTACATTCTAATTTCTTCGAATGTAGTACTAATTAATTAATACTACATTCGAAGAAATTAGAAGAACACATCATTCTTAGTTACAATGTTACAATTATAAACCTAAAAATAAGCACTAGAGAATAATGAAAACATAAAAAAACAATATTAAGGCTCAACTATTAAGACTTTGAAATTAAAATTTTAGTACATTTTTTCATAAACTATGAAAGCCCATCGCAGCCAATATCCGGTGATAAGGTGTCCTTTGTGCAGCTATTATATAAGCGCGGGATACGTGATATTGAGGTATTTTGCCCCAGTTTCGTTCTAACAAACTTGGTCTTAAAGAACGGACATAATTGCGAGGAGGTTTTCGATACATTAATACTAAATCTACTTAATAGTTGACAATCATCTATTTTTCCATTGAAAATTTTATGGAGAAATGTCATGTCTAGTATAGATCTTCGGATAGCCAGTGACTTTATTTTTAAATATTTAATCCATCAATATTTAAGTTCACATTATTGAAGTGGAGGTGGTTTTGATAATACTGACTGCTGAAAAAAGTTTGTGTAGGAGTATATACCTATTTATACGATTTGAAGTTCAACTCAATTTCATCAACCCCATGGTTTTTCCGTGATGTATGAGATTTGCTCAATTTATTTCATATGAATGGACTATTGTTCGACTGAACATTACAGCTTGTTAAGCGTTTTCATCTGGTAAATTTATATTAGACTCCCAAGAAAGATAAACTTTACGACTCGCGTCAATGGCGAGAGCAAGTGAACACCTCTCAGACGATTGTTATTTATGTTGACATAAAACAGGGATCTGCGAATAGCTTGCAAATATGAGACGGTATAGCTTTTACGTTTATGCAGTTTCATTTAGAGACTGTTCTCTCTTGTTTTGTTATTTTAATATGCTATCAAAATTATGTTTGTCGAGTTCGCGCTTTCCCGTATTAATAAAACACTTACCTTTTTATGAGACAGTCGAGCTATGCTTCAAAAGCACTCATATTATCTTTCCAGCGTATTATTCTCGTGGTTATTCATGGCTGCGAATAGATACGCATAAATAACAGACTTTACAAGTTTCCCAGCTCAAGTGCGCGTTTCGTTTGCTTCTATTCGTAAAGTAGTCTACAATTACGATGTTAAGACTCGTTACTGTCTGTAAACAGAATGAGGAATGCTTAGTTTTTTAATCAAATAAGCATTTTGTAATGATCATTGTCCGTGAAATATTTATTACAATAACAATAAATTGAATTTGATGCTCTCCAAAACTTGAATGAGAAAACTTAAGTAACAACTTTTCCTTCTTCAAGCTTTTCACGTCAACAAGGATGATATTCATTTGGATATGACATTTGTAAAAGTAAACAAATTCCTAAAAATATCACATTTTGCAAAAATCGGTCCCCTGTCAGTTGTACGGCATGTACGAGTACAATCCCCTATTCAACAGCATATGTAAATGACATTGAAGTTTGAACAAGTATTGAATTCCGCTTATAAATATTAACCTAAGGAAAGACTTGGAGTTATGATAGAATTATTTTGCTATAATCCACGTTCGTTAAGAGAATCTACCAATATATAATGCTAAAATAAAACTACTAAACAGGGCCACTCGCGATCATTAGGCTCTGTTTAGTAGTTTTAGAGAGATTGTCTTTGTGAGTGTGTATAGTGTTTGTGTGGAGTGATGTCGATGGCGGCGTTTTGTGATAGGTGACTGGTCCTGCTTGTATAAGGTATGTGAACGTTGCCTGTTTCATACAATTACATTACAAAAAAGCATTACATAGAATCTCTTAACAAACGCGGATTATAGCAAAATAATTATATTATAACTTCTGTACTATGGAATCTGCAAAGCAACGTCTGCTTCTTTAAATTATTAGTAGTCTTATCTATATAAACCTTTGCTCGTATTACGTATAGAGGCTCTGATTCATTTACAGTATATAAGCGCTAAGTTATTAAGGTCTGTGCAAGTAATCTAATCTGGATTTATTATAATGAGATGTGTGATATGAGTTTATGACATTCACCTATCATTAATAGGTATCTAATATAGTAACTTTAAAGATAACCCTTATATTGCATATTATTAGTATCTATTTTTCACGCATAGATAACATACACGTACCTAATACGTGCATTACAAATGTATTAAGCGCTTTAGAAAATCATCTTTCTTAAGAAAAGTTTAATAAAACTAATTTGATACATAGAAAAATATATTTCAATAAATTAAGGATATCTCTCAGAGGCAAAACACTCTCAGAACTCTAGATTAACTAAAGAGGAAGACCTTATGATTTAGATAGGTATGTGTGAGGTCACAGAGCAATCACTAAAAGCTATTTCTATCACTTTGTTGCAATTAATGAGGCGTTGTTTATTAGACATTAATAGCAGAACAAAACAAATGCCGATAACTGGCCTTGTCGCGTTCTAGATTGTGAACATCAATCAAAATCCATTTTAGTTCCATTTCTGTAAATAGCCTGTTGCTGCCCTAATTATGTATAATTATGTTAAAAAAATGCTGAAATATTTTTTAATGGTGGAAAATATTACTGTTCATGCTATTTCGGGATCGGGATTTATGACAGCTTTGCTGTGGTGATCTACCACACTCTATGACTGAATCACACCGAACTTAACGAAAAAAATGTTAATACGAATCGTTTGGTGAGGATCTGATTTTTCTCTAACTCCAAGAGTTAGAGAGAAGGTACTAAATAGGCTTTAGCCGTCTTTTAGAACCACATACAAACCTATATTTTTACAAAAGAGAATTTAATTTGACCTATCTGGAAATTAATCTTTGAACTCTTGGCGTTATAGACGTCAACGAGAAGATAGTGTTTTAGATAATATACATTTTGGAGTAAATTTAGTTTATTTTTGTATTGTGGTTATGTGATTGGCTATTTCATTATTAAAAATTACCTCGCTAAATTAATAATGAATAAGATTTATCTAAACTTTAAGTTATACTAAGATATATTGTATCAAATTCACTTTAATATTTTTATATTATGATTAAATAAAAACCTATAGATATTTAATTGTATTTGTATTAGCTAGTTACACTCGCTCTGCACGAGCGTAATCATGGTGTGATGCGTGTACTCGTATACCTACTTAAGTTTTCAAAAGTAACGCTAAATGTTGAGGGTTGAATCTTAGACCCACCACGCTGCTCCAATGCAGTGTGGCAGATTACACAAATCCCCAAAATTATCTAGAGATATGCAGGATTCCTAACTATGTTTTCCTTCACCGAACAGCGTGTGACAAAAAAAAGTAAATATACCTAAATAAATAAATATATAATTTTTGATAGAAAAACTCATTGTTGTCCGCCCGGGATTTAAATCCCTAGACCTCCTAGAGTCGCACAGTTAATCACAGATATCAATACTTATATCAAACTTATATCAAGTTTGGATATTAGTACTAATACGTCGATATTCTGGACAATTTGTTCTAAAACGTCTGGCGGCGCCAGCCGTTGGTATCTTTTGTTATCTCTACTAATTAAATTGAGGAACAAACGAATCGATAATAGTAATTTGACATTGACAAGTTAACAGTAAATTGATTATGCATTAGCAAAATGATAAATTTTATTATAACTAATACATATACAATATACTACTAATTATTATTTTTGTTTAAACGATAATAGTAAATTTAACTGAGTTGATTCAGACAGATAAACAAAAAAGGACAACATGAAGTGCACGATAAATATGTTTAACTGTCTAATATCAAATCAAAGCAAATCAAAATAATATTTATTCAAGTAAGCTCTTTCGAGCACTTTTGAATAGTCAAGGATCAATATGATTAATGAAGCTACAACTGGTTCGGAATGTTGCTCTTACCGAGAAGAACCAGCAAGAAACTTGGCGGTCAATTGAACATTTTCAATTTTACATAATTAAACCGCAGTCCTGTATGGAGCTCAAAGGATTTTCAAATCCAGGCATTTTCATCCACAGAATCTTCAATTTTGTAATATGCTTTACGTATAAGCATATCTTTTACACTTAATTTAAACCTTTCTGTAGACTGGTCTATTATCTTCTACAAAAATAAAAAAATGCAAACATTGATATGAAAAACTAAGCTAACGCTATGTTAAGTATTTTCGCATTTAAGCAGTCGCGTGTGGGTCGTATGTGTATACTTTATATCATGAATTGAGATATAGTACTTCAATAACCTTGATACATTTAAAAGAAGGTATTTTAAAATCTATCGCCCTATTATTCAGTAAAACTAGCAAAAACAGTAAAAAAAACAAAAAAGAAATATGTGAGCTTTACGACGATTTTCATAGTTTTAAGTTTAGTATGTGACAAAGTAACATTCTCTTGGCTTCATAAAGTGGAAATCCTTTAAAAATATTTATCTAACCGGACATCATTAATATTAAGTAAGTAAAGAGGTGTTATTGTGGTTTTCAGCATATCGCAGAGAAAGTGATTGTATATACACTAAGAGATTTAAATTCTAATCATATGGCCATTTCTAGTTTACAGCGTCATTTTTTTTATTAAAAAAAACGCATTTTAATCCTACATTATAACTATACTTTATAGAAGTAGGCTTTACAGGCTTAATTCAATGGTACAAAAATAATGATAAAAGAATTTTGCTTTAATCTGCGTTTGTTGAGAAATCTACGTAATGTACTAAGAAACGTTCCGATACCTTACACATGCAGAATTAGTTACTGCACGTTTCACAAAACATCACTACCAATACTCTACACAATCACTACTAACTACTTCTTCAAGCACAACACACATTTACTAGGACATTAATAATGCTTACCTGTCGCAGATAACCGAGTTGCATAGCATTATTTCGCCCGGATTAGTTTATTTTAGTGGATGGGGTCACGACCGTCAGTAATAGTGACTATGACACAGCGAGAACCGATGTCAGATAACATTTGCTCCTCGTGAAATTTGGTTACGAATTACATCTGGTTTAGAACACGAGATCGGTGGGAGATTAACAAGTATATGTTAATTAATACGTTTATTGGCCCACCAGATATCCCGCCAGAGAAAATACCTCTCGACACACTTTAGTCACACTACAATTAATTATCATTAACACACAAAGAGTATCCCATCCATCAATAGATTGTCACAGCAAATACTTGTAAATAGTACATCTATATTAAGCTCTACGAGTTATAATAAAGAATTTACTATTAATAACTCAAGTCAGTGACTCCTTGTAACTGTCCGGTAGACTGTCACTGAACCTGATTCCACGACGGCATATTCCGTCCATATTGTTTACTTATTATATAAATGATAAATCCCGTAAACGTTTGACAGTTAGAAGCATATCATAACCATATTTTTTTCTTTTAAAAGATAGTAAAAAGCAAAAGAATAGACCTTGAAACGCACAAATTTTTCTACATTTGGTACTCGATTCTAGTCTACAGGTTAGATGTCCTCACAGAGAAGCTTACACACTTACGTTCCTGCACAACCATAAAGGCTCTATTCATGGCAGTGCAACAGTTCGCTTCTCATATGCCACATTTTTATTCAGACTATTAATACTGCAAATATATAATGTACTAAAATTACAAATATAGTGCTAATAGTGCTAAATATATTATCTATGCTTCAAACTTCTGCAATAGATACAAGCCGATTATTACCATATCCAATTTGTGCTACAACATAAACTTTTTTAAATTACCTAAGGTTTTAGCATAAGGTTCCTGTATTTTATTTTTAGTTCCTTAGAGTTTTCTCCGACAATCTACGAAAAGTTCTTTCTAGAAAGATCTACATAATGAAGAAAAATATGTTTATATTGAAAATAAAATAAGTATTCTATCAAAAAAATACTATACTGTACTATCCAATTCACTATAATATATCGTATAGCACTTTGAAACGTTTCTACAAGTTCTACGCGTTCAAAGAATCAAAGTGCTGTTCTATGAAATTGCTTCTGATTCTGGAAGTAAACAAAGTAGTTAGGTTCCTACTTGTAACAAAATTACGCCTCAGGTCTTAACTTTTACACAGGTCAACAACATGCAACTTTGTTATGAAAGGATTTTATGTGTAAAAACCTGTGTTGTATTCATAAGGAATCTTATATGTTTTATACCTTGAAATTATTCAAGCAAAGTCTAATCAATTTTTTTATTACATAAGTATATGTATATATTAACAAAAAAACTCGGATTGAAGTGATATAATTGTATGATTACTTTACTACTATGGAAATCCGCAAAGAATAGCTCACTTTTATGAATTATTTATAAAAACAAGTGATGATTAAAAATAGTTAATAGATAAAATAGGTAAAAGGTTTATTTATCAAAGGGACTCCAACAAAGGTACACAGAAAAATAAAGTAATAACAAGCTCTATATACTCGTACAGTGTTACAAAGGTAATTAAAACGACAACCAACGAAATACAAACTTAAACTTATGTTTCCAATCCGAAATCTTTTCTTTTTTTTTCTTTTCTTTTTAATCAGGATACGAAATGACATTTATACGTAGGATGTATATCAATGTGGTATATCTGAGATATCATACAGCTATACGGCTATGATAATGGATTTTGGAAGGATATACGTTAAGTTGTTTGCATATCGCTTAACATTTCAACGTATAAACATATAAGTGTACTTTTTGTTTAGTATCTGCAATCAATCAAGATTGATTTTTTCGACCATCATATCAAGTCCAATAAAAGATATCTATAATTTAGGATTTCCCGAACGCCCTATATACTGTCAGCCTAAATAGCCTTTTCAGCGTCGACCAGTAAATGTAGCATTGGAGATGTACTGCTCAGTTCGCGAAAAACACGAGCGGAGCGCATAATCTCCACTAGTATTGGGAAAGGAATTTCTATTAGGTCAGACTTCAATGTTGAGTGACTTGTAGTGCAGGACTGTCATCAACAGGGACCGGTCATTATGGTCTTGAGAGCGTCCCTGAAGTACCACGTCAACTTTAATAGGGAATTTAAAAAAATCCGGGAAAAAGCTGAATTGTGCGTTCGTGTACAGTAGAGGTTCTAAAACGTTGTCGCTGTGGGCTTAAGCGTATTTCTTGATTCTTTTATATTTACATCTTTTATCTACTATAAGTGAAGTTATGAGTTAACGCACGTTTGCTAAAGAAAATAGGAATGCACCCACCCGTAAATACTACCACGTAGCAGAGGCACTACAGGCGGGGCGAAGCGCGGGGCGTGTCGGGTGCGCGTGCGGCGCCGCCGCCCATCAAATGTTTCTGTTATAAGCAAGTGAGACGCGCGCGCCGGCGTCAGCGCAAGCAGTGTTTCTGACCGTGTGCTACGGCTGCGTCGATCCGATCCGATCACACTACGAGTCGATCGTGATTTACTTCGCCAAAACAATAATTCTTGAAGGTAACTTTTTTTTATTTCAATATTATTACTAAAAGGATAAAAAGGTTTTGCAAATTGAAAACCTGCTTCTTTAAAACTCTTTTATTAGATTGAACAAGTTAAAAATATAACCATTTATGATTATTTCCATAACTTGTAATTATTCAATAAATACATAAAAAATACGAAATACATTACATTTTTTTATAATATATTGATTTGCTTTTAGTTCCATGAAAACTTTTAAAAAGTTAAATTAATTAATTTTAAATATCCAATTTATCAAAAAGAAATTTTAAAAGGTTTCTTTTAAGGAGAAAAGTCGTAATTTGGTTATTATTGTGAATTATATGAAAGTTCACTTAAAAAAAATATATATATTTAGTTAGAATCTATGATAATAGAGATAAGTAATATCGTTAAACTAACTTACTTAAAAATACTTAACTTTTCTAACAATAGTCTTGGGCATTGGTAGTAGTAAATAATTGTAACTGATCAATAGATAACAAATTCTACCTTTATCTTAAGATATAAGTTATAACTAATATAAAATTTGCACATGATTTTAAACAATTTTTACATGCATGTTTTTTCATTAATAACAATATAAAGAGTGATAATTGTTAACCTAAGAAGTTAATCTTAATTATCGACTCCAAATACATTGCCAATTTTTCAGTATCTTCACTAAATCTATAACCTGGTAACCGTGACCATTATTTAACAAATGTTACTTTACATTTTGCGTCAACTCTCTTTCAGTAACTATAAGAATCAGTAATATCGGGCTAAATAATATTTAATTTCGTTTTTGCTACATCCATTGTATGTATTGTATAATTGTCGGCATTACTATTACTTTACTTACCTTATTTATTGGTGGTTCTTAGGTTGCTTAAAGTAGCGGCCTGTTACAATCCCACTACTGGGAATAGGCCTCCTTTCTCCTTTTCTGGAGAGAAGGGTTGGAGCTAAGACCTACCACGCTGCTCTAATGCGGATTGGTAGGTTACACATATCTCCAGAATTCTCTAGAGATATGCAGGTTTCCTCACGATGTTTTCCTTCACCGAAAAGCGTGTGATTAATTGCAAGTATCAATTAGACACATGAGTTTTAATAGAAAAACTCATTGGTGCCTGCCCGGGTTTGATCTCGTGTTCCCCTCGAAAGAGTCGCACGGTTTCACCGTTAGGCTGTCGCAGCTCAGCTTGGGTTGCTTATGAATCTTCAAACGCTAGTACGTATATAAATACTATACATATTTGAGAAATACATAAGGTCAATCTTTAAATTTGGGGTCGAAAGCGTTCATCGAACGGACAACCGATCACCTGCGACCTTGTCTCGCAGACAAACCCCAGTATTGGCGAGACATAGTCATTATGTAATCACACTCAGGTCACTCGACATGCAGATTGCATTCAAAACAACAACAAGCCAAGCGCGATCATTAAACGTGAGAGATATGTTAATAATAGCTGGCAGAAAAATATAAACATAGAAGCGTCATTAATTAGGACTCGAGAGCATTTTCCTTTCCCTAACTTTAGCATAAGATAAGACATTATAATATAAGCGACAAATAAATTAAAAAGTTATTTTTCTTTAAAAGGTTTAACTTGTAAATTTACATTTGTTTTTAGCTATTCACCCAAGTCTTATCCAAATTCTAATAATAGCATACTTAAATTAGTTATATTATGATAATAAATATATGTTGTATTGTCTGTTCCAGTTCTTTTTTAAATACGTGGACTCAATTGATAAAAAAAATTTTTTTCTAATTTAGATGAGGGAATAAAACAAAACAAACCATTGTACAAATGTAATATTATTGACGACAATTAACTGTTAAATTAAACTGTTTAAAGGAGAAGAAGAAGTTAATGCTTTATGGACCAAGTAAATCTTACGGTCTACCACAATTTTTTTTCAGAAATCTTGAAATATTACTTCAAACTTTTGTCTTCCGAAAAGTATATGAGAAGTTCCAGTAAAGTCTTGTAACAATTAAATGCTTAAGACCATCAAGATTTACTGTAAACTGTCTTGATGATTTATATCGTGTTATCTTAGCGTGTATACTGACACTGAAGGCTCAAGGCACTGACCCCCACCCGCCGCGAATGGTCAATTGGGAGAGCCGACGTTACACTTGACCCGACAACTCTTGAATTACCTACCTATAGTCAGATTATTCGTACTCTACCGTGTCTCGTTGCCATGTCAGTTAATTGGACAGGTGGCCGAATACAGATCGACACGTGACTACTGTTTATAGTCCGACTAGATAAGGCGCGGACGCTATCATTTTAAGAGCACAATGTTGCTCATATTAATTTATGCCCAGATACCGAAAAACGCTCACTGAAAATAAACATATTAAATCATGAATATCCTGATATTATTTATATATTTTTACAAAATCCACAGCTCTTAAACTATTAATTCACAAAAAATATGAGTTTAGTTTGTAACAGCGCGATATTATAAACGCTTTTATAAATCTGTCTTAAATTTTATATTCTGTCTTAATATAAACAGTCTCTGTTAAGTCTTAAAGGCTAATCTTCTAGAGCAGATCGCACAAGAAGAGCAATTTAATACAATTGAAGCTTATATACCACTCTAATATGCAGATTACAAAAAAACTCGTTTCTCTTTTTGGTAACAGGAAAAAACACAATACATAATGAAGTTGATTTACGAAGTCGATGGTACAGCTTGTATTGATAAGAAATAATTCTCTATTACAGAACTACTAATTTCTACTAATAAACTTTGATATCCCAGCGGCAAGACCGTGCGACTCTCTCGGAAGGGTCACGGGTTCGAACACCGGGCTTCAATGAGCTTTTTTGTTAAAACTTACGAGTATATATAATTGATAATTGCAATTTATCACACGTTTTTCTGTCAAGGCAAACATAGTGAGGAAACCTGCAAATCTTTATAGAATTCTGGGGCTACGTATAACCTATAATATAATTAGAGCTGCGTGGTGGGTCTTAGCTCCAAACCTCTCCAAAAAACGGATAGAGGACGCCTATGATGGGATAGTAACAGGCCGTCATGTTACTTTTTACTATACTAATATCAATTAAACGCCAAATAGATTATTATTAATCCCAGATAAAAACAAAAGGGAAATGAAATACCCAGAACTTAAAAATGAAACATTTTATGCACATACAAAACGGTATCCTCGAATACGCATAAATAGGTCGGCCACAATGTGAGCGGAAGTGTTGGTTTCGCTATTCTTTCCTTAATATAAGTTAAAGAAAGTATATGAGTAAAAAATTATACAGATATCATTTAATCATTCATTAATATATAAAAATGCTTCAGTTGATTGTTCGGCAATACTTTATTTTCTTTTAGTCACAGCTTAACGTTTCAATCAATAAGCCATGTCTGGTTGTAATGTACCCATAACATATAATTTATGTTGGCAGGTATTCAGAACCACGTTTATTAGACCTACCGCAGTCTTAGATACATTTAAATTAACCCAGTACCGTGGCTGGTTGCAACCAGCATTAAGTATACGTAATGCAACAATTTATGAAGTTGTTACATACTTAATTATAAATAACGAGTCTGATTGTGGATTGCAGAAACAATTTTTAGTGATTCATAAGATTGTGCTATCCTGAAATTCTATATACTTTATATAACTCTGTTATATACTCTTAAAAATTTCCTTTGTTAAAATAAATAGGGTAACTAAGTTTTTTCATAATTCCGTTTTCTAAAATAAGTGAAAAAGACCAAAAAGATAAATTAGCAATATATGAGAAGATGAAGAAGAATGTGATGGAAAGAAATAATAATATTATTATATTCCTATAATCTGCGATTAATGTATATTTATATAATGCTAAATGTAGCGAATACTAGTATATGCGAATGTAGCGAATATAAAGCAAATATGCTTTCATATACACACAGATACTCATATGTTTTCACACTCTTCTTTATACACTCTTCTTTTTACGCGGGAGTAAAAATATAGACAGACGATATATTTTTATGTAATTTAAAAACACCTATTGACTTGAAATTCGCCTATTGACACTAATAACAACGTAGCATTTTTATGTAGGGATTAATAATTAATATCTTACGCGCTTTATACATCAGTAGGTAAATGCTATTGATCTATAAATTTATATTTAACATGAATAAGAAAGAATTTCCTAGTTCCTAGTTATTATTTCAAAACGTTGATTGTAGTAGAATTTATCCGTCAATACTAGTTTCATTATGTAATCTTTGATACTTCCAGTATGGTATTACTTTTATATATGAGATCTCTTATTTTATTGTATGTCAAAAAAACGAAGATGTCACTATCACCGAAGAGTCCTTAAAACTATTTTTCAAACGAATAGAAATTTTTATAGACAATGTCACTTTATGATTTGTCGCGTCTTGTCAATGAGTAGGAACGATAAAAAAGCGCTTTCAATTTTTTTTATATACAAATTAAAAATGAAACATACAAATGTCCCTTATAATATTTTTGACTAGGCACCAGATAGACTGCACATCAAGCCATAATTATTCAATCGAGTGCACGAGCACCGACTCGCTCGGTGATCAGACGCACTGTGTATTTCTAGGGGCACCACCATTTCAATAAATATCAAATAGCATTATGCCTCAATTCTATTTACCATGCTAAAATATTTAGGAAAATTCATCTCGTATATGTAGCTTCTTCAAATAATCAACAAGTATTTCCACTGCTGAACATGCTGAATAGACCTCTCTCAGAGGATTTTCTTGCAATCTTGTTTTGTTTAGTTCCAACGGTCCCTAATCTTTACTTTAGGCATACAATATCGCAAAGCTTGGCAATTTTGTCGTGGAGATTATCTCCTGATGATGCTTAAGTTGCGAGGCGAAACGATTGTTGTGTTTGTTCTAGTGAACATGTGTAGTGTTTATGTATTGTGGTGGCAGTAGTGCAGGCATGTATCAGGTATGAAAACGAATAGTCCCCTCTACATTTAGCTGTATATATATTTTGTATTTACTTTATGGCGAAATAATTTTACTATTACTTTTTTTATTATGGATTTCTAACCCCTTATTCTATAAATTACCTTAGACATATTAACAGTTATTTTAGAATGAATCGTTTCATATGTTGGCCCAACGGGAAATCAAATCTGAACTTTTAGCTATGCAAATTATTGATAAATAGTATAGTATTCTATGATTGTAGTATTGTATTGTATGACTCGCATAAATATTCGGACACTAAGGTGTGTTCGAATAAATCGTTCAGTACAACGAACACCTATGGAGGGATCCGGTTGATTTTTTTTCTAGTAATAAGACGAAGAATTTCTAGTAACAGAAGTTTTATTTATGATAGTGTCATAAAAAGTAAATTTCCAACACCTGTGGTGGAAATGCAGCTTCAAACCACTACACTGCTTTTGCAGTGTTTTACTGTTCTTCTCGTATTATGATAGCACTATTCTTCGTTGAGTTTTCGCCTAAAAATTACTTTTTCATTCATTCCTATATAGTTTTTTTACAATGAATAGATATAAACTTATTTTGAAATACATATATTATTATTATTGACTTGGATATATATCTTATTACAAACAAAAAAAAACCGACCCAATCCTCCATAGGTGTCCGCTGTACTGAGCGACTTATTTGAAAATACCACAAATGTCCGAATATTTTCGTGAGTGATATATATATACAATTTTTTTCAATTTATCAGAAACAAGTGTTTAACAAGCCCTAACACAGAGGTCAACGTAAGCGGCGCTGTGGTAAGTGCACGCGTCTCGTGTATGACCAATGATCGTATATAACGCTAGATCTGAAAAGTCATTTTTTAGACAAAGTTAAAAATAAGTTTAAATTTTTTCAAATTTTATAATCTATAAATGTAAATCCGCATTTTTCCGCTTTGCAACGTTTTATTAAATACTACCTGCACCCGCTAATTCGTACACGTCATTACGAACCTCCTACCTCAATCATTTTCCTGTTCTCGAGAGATAAACGATAATTTTTTTACCAAATACATTAATATTGCTCAAGCGGATTAACGGTGGAAGCGACACAGAAAGACTTTCACATTAATCATATAAATATGGATTATATATTTAACATGATGTCATATTGCTCATTTGTGCCAATTGCCAATTGTGTCAGTAACTGTGAGCATGTAACAAAGCTAAAAGTAGGCAGGCGATGAAAAGAGCTAGGATATCGGAATATCTCTCCCAAGATCATACCAGAAACGAAAATACGCGTAGAGGTGCCAAAGTAATTGATATAATTACCGGATCGTAAAGCTACATTGCCGATGGGCAACAGATAGTTCTAAGAAGTGATAAATGTTGGGATCTGGCGATAGAGTCGTGGCCCGCACCAGTAAACGTAGTATTCTAGATGTATATATGACCATAAAAAAGTAGGCCGGTGGATACAGGCGTCATAAGATCGCATTGAAATCCCTTGAAAACTATTGTATACTGGTTGAAAATCGAAAGTATTTTAAAGTTAGTTCAAATAAATTAGGTTTATTGTATTTTTTGAAATTAATATTAAAGCTGAATTTAAAATCAATCTTAAAAAATATTCTCTTTACAGACTTCATTTTTGTATACATATATATATATATATATATATATATATATATATATATATATATATATATATATATATATATATATATATATATATATATATATATGCACTTATATAAATGGAAGAACCCTAAGCCCTTTACAACTTCACCGGACAGGGTATGCGGTCGCAGAATAATCACCGAGTGTTCGAAATGTGAAGAGTAGAATACAGAAGTTCTAGTAGCGTCTAGGAATGTCTATTTAGGCTGAACAATGGCTTAGGGTCTGTTGGAGTCTAAAAAGTGTCAGATCAAACACAATTGAGATATTTCATGTTTGTGTACCTTTCTTGTTTAGTGTTAACTGAGCATCATATTTACGCGTGCTCGGCGCAATGAAAGATCCGCTATAATGTTGTTAGTGTCGATGGAACGTTCAGTCACGTCAGTCGCTCATAAACACTGACCTCTATAATCATTTGGACTATCTGAATGTCGATGGCCGCGGCGTACTCTATCGAAAGTGCATATTTACTCTTTTTCGGAGAGCACAACAAAGTTATATGACGATTATACCAAAAAAGCTATTATATGAATAATATTTGTAGGTATATTTATCAAAAATTACACTAATATCTTCTTAGCTAATTTCTTATATGTTATTTTAGTGCAGCACTGACAGCAAAATAGACCCGGGAATAACAGTGAAACAGACGTGGCACGACTTTTTCTTAGCTTGTAAATAGCTTAACTTCAGTCACAGCCTGCCAGGCTGGTTTTGAGTAAACTGGTTTCTCTCGTAATGGTCTAAACCATGATGTACAGTCGGTTAAAGCAAGAGACCCTCACAAGGATGGGTGGTTAAAAATATATATCTTAGAATAGCAATAGAGTAGAGGGGTGGGTCTATTCTTCAATTTTTTTTTCTCTAACGAGAGAGAAGGACTTTGCTACTATTTCATGTCATACTTATGAGGCGACTCAGTGCACCACAGTAGTCGTTATATAAAGACTTTAATAATTACATGGTAACTGAATCCAATAAGTAAATTCATACGTAATTTTATGCTAAAACGCCTCGCAATTGCATAAAAACTGCTCTAACATTCCACATGCGATATGTACTATTAACGCGCAGCGCATAGAATTCGCAGAATGCAGTTTTAACTAATAAAGAGAAGGTTACATAAATGCTCTCATAATACTGACCTACTGTGAATTTGTGTCATTAAAGTTATTTTTAAACACGATCGAGTGATTGCCTCAATGCATCGTGCTTGGGGGAGATAAATTGATTAAGGTTAATAATATCATCTTGGACACTGGACTTGCTCTACCTTAGTACTTGTATTTTCCTGCGTATTCATTTAAGATTAAGGAAATTCTTTTAGTTGTGAAAAGAAATATACTTTTGGTTTCCACGATATGTAGCTTTCGGAAAAGCTTGTTCTTAAATGGGTAATTTTATAGTGAACCGTCTACGCAAATAACAAAAAACAATCTGGACTATATGACACTAATGCAATGATTCACAGACTGTCTGACGAACTGAGCTTAAATCTGGGTAAGCTCTAATAAAATTTAGTTTTTTCAAAAAAGCTTTATCAGGTTTCGGTGATAGGCTTCCGATTTAGCTAGTTACCACCTTTGTCTCAAAGCAATCTGCAACACATCATCGTCTCGTATTGATTTTTACAAGCTCTTTTGTTTTTATATAACGACTCTTTTAATATATTTAAATACTACGTTAAAGTTAAAAAAAGCTGGCTTTTCTAAGTACTTTCTGATAGACTTGAAGGATACTCCATTATTGTAGATAATGGAGTATCCTATTTTGGAGTATTTAAGTTTCATAAATCAATTAGACAATTGCAAAATAAAACTCATTTTAAATTAGATCTAAACCATATTTCGGAGGACAACTTTTAAATACATATACAAAACTAACAAAAATAGCAATGCACGATGATGACAATACGATTTGATATTGCACCCACCCTACACTATTCTTGGAATGGCACTTAAGGAAAGGAAGAACCTGATTTGCATTTTTATGAATGATGAAGGTTAACTCATCTTCATTTATCGTACTATATAACTCTCGCTAAGCATTTTAACTCTGTAAACAATTAATTTTGGAATCGGATTAAGTAGTATTTAATATGATTAACAAGCCTTCATCAAAAACCGCAAACTTTTTTGACATCATTTACAATTCATTATGTGGTTGACGGTGGAGGAAGACAGTAATGAAAATATTGCATTAAATGTGCATAAATAACTGTGTATTTTTATACATTTATGTATATTCGGCACTATCAGACTATTCAATAACTATACGTATTATAAATGTATCGGTAGTTATTAATAAGTCTTTATAAAATAAAACAATAAGTTTTTTAAAATTATAACTACATATAGTAAAAGACGGCCAGTCTCTCTGTTAGCGATAAACGCAAAAAGTATTCATTCACCAATAGACAGTATGATTTATGAGTAAGGTTTTGATATATTAAAGTTTTCTCAAAATTGTATAATATACAATGAAAATTAGTGAAAAATGTTGGAGAAGGCAAGTCACTTGGTGGCTTTTATTAACAAAGGCAGCTCAATCCTTTTCAGATATAAAAAAGTATGGTGATATATTCAAATTTTATAGGTCTACATACGAGTCTGCGTTGCTAATTACTTTTATAATCTTTTTAGGGTAGCTTTCTATACCTATTATAAGTAATAAATTAATGGTCATGCACATTGCAGTTATCAAAAATCTACTTGAAGAATACAGTATTAATACTTTGCAACTTAAATACATTAAATAATTTATAGAATTAGGCGTTACTTTGCGGAGATCCATAATACAAAAGTAATAATAAAATTATTTTGCTATAATCCGCGATACATTGTATTGCGTATTATAGCAAAATAATTTTATTATTACTTTTTTTAAATACATTAATTACGAATTTTAAGAATTTTATGTTTATTTTCATAATAACTACCTACTTGTGTGGAACCGCGGCGTGTCAGTAGTAATGAATAATACAAAACTGATAATAAACATTTACGAGGAAAATGTTGTATATTTCTAATTATAGATAAATAAATATAATATTTTTCTTGGTGAATAATTTTTTTGCAACAAAAATAGTGCTTTGCGGTCATTAAAATATAGGTCATATTGACAATAATAATATCAACATATGGTTTAACGTAAAGGATGTGTTTTAGTTCAAACGGTTAACAACTAATAATTATGTTAATTTCACTCACGTTTGTTTTGTTTTTCGTCATCGCGGCCTCACTTAAAGTAATAGCGTGTTACTACCCATTGCTGCTACTATACTATTGCTGGTCAAAGGCGTCCTTGCTTCTTTTAGAAGGGTTGGAGCTGACCCATCACGATACTCTTATTTGCATTCCCTGGAAATATAAAGGTCTCCTCGCCATAGTAATGAATTGTGCTAAGATTGACAATTAAGTAAAGTAAATAAATTGAAATGGAAAACCACAAGTATGTACAACCTATTGACCCCGATGAAATATAATTAATAAAAAGAAGTTAATAAATTCAATCTAGAAATACGGAATTTCATACAAATTTGGGCCCTTTTGGATATCTAAAATTATAATTAGTTGAACTACATTAGATCATCCGACCCGATTGGATATCGTGACAGATTAGAAAAAAAAAATTCGACACTCATTAATATCCCAAATTAACATATTATATTTATTAAAACCCTTTTTCTCTCAGTAGGCTGAAGTTCACATAGACTAAGTCGCAGGCAGTTATATTATATATAAACATTAATCATGGTAAATTTCCCTTACAAGTGATAAATTCTTATTAGTTTTATTCTTCCCACAAAGGGTTATCTACACCGTACGAAGCTGAAGAGGTACAACAATAAAAGCAATATTTAAAGTCTACTATTTCTTTGCATCTTAACCTACATTAACCAGCTCCGCTACGAACTTTATTAATGTATACAAAACAAAACGTTAATAACTAAACAACACTGTCATAATGTTATATTCAAATTCAAAATATTCTTTATTCAAGTAAACTTGTAAACAAGTGCTTTTGAATCGTCAACTTTACTGCTGGTTCGGAAAGCTGTTCCTGCCGAGAAGAGCCAGCAAGAAACTCGGCGGTTGCTCTTTTTAAAATATAAATCTTAAAACTAGTTACATTTATTTATTACTGTCTTGTACAGGGTAGAAGTGCACCTATATCCACACATCCTTGTCATCTAAGTAATCTTCAACAGTATAGTAGACTTACTGCATTAGCCTCTTTTTAACAGTGTTTTTAAACTGCTGTAATGGCATGGCCAAAATTGATTTCGGAATTTTATTATAGAATCTTATACCCAAACCCACAAACGATTTACGTACTTTTGCTAGGCGCAAAGCAGGAGTCGCAAGCTTATGTCGGTTCCTACTTTGTCTATTATATACATTACTTAACGTTTTATAATTATGTATATTATGTTTTATATGACACATAATAATTTATTTTCAAAACTAAATAGCTTTGATGTCCCGATTGTTAACAATATTTAGTGTTAAAAATATAGTAACAAGAAAATATTAAACAACGTAAAAATAAGATTCATAGGTAGACGTTGTTTAAAACCTGCAGTGGGTTGTTATTAAAAATACAAAATAGCGTGTGTATTTTTATTGTAGAAAATGAAAAATAGTTTTAGTTTTAAATTTTTATTTGCCGGCAAATCTTGTATGTACATTGTACACTAATGTTTTGATGCAAAATCGGACTTTCCTGCGTACTAACGTTCTATTTATTAACCAGGCGTCTTACCCTGGCCATAAATAGAACATCTGTGCAGTGTGCAGTAACATACCTACCGTGAGGACCCCCCACTGAATGAAACTTAGTGCCTTATTTACTAACTCAGTAAACCTCTGATTATAAGTAAATTTACCGTTAAATGCGTTCGACGCAACGATTACTATATCGAATAAAAAGAAAATCGTTTTATAAAAGTGTATTATACGTATTTCCTTGAGTTTCACTTAGGAAATGAAAATTGTATTATATGTATTGGATCGGTTATCCTTAACAAAGTACGAGGGAGGAGTCAGTATCAAGTTACACCTACCCTTCAGTATAAAAGCAAAAACTACTCAGATTACGCACACTCGCAGCTCCGATTACAAGCGTATACATACGTGTGAAACGACCGCTTGTAATATTTTACCAAGTTTATTAAACATTTTGTTTCGTCTGACGCCTTGTGTAAGGTGATATTTATAAATGATTCTTTTTTTAGACCGCAAATATTTTAGTTATGGGACGGAGGTTAGAGGGCAAAATTTTGTGTATTATTTTAATGACATAACATTCTAATTTTATCTAAACCTTACCCCAACTAACTTTCACATATGATACTTAATAACATATCCACTTGAACACTTAGCGAATTCATAGACAGTTATTTAAATTTAGTTTTTTTTATGCTATTATTCAACACTTTGCATGGCAGCATTGTCTTGCTTAATATTAAGATTGTAAAATTATTGTAATTTCAATTTCTTTAGCTACATATGAAAAAGACGACTGTAATTGTGTAAAACGAATGTATGTTTTTAATTTTATATAATTTAAAAATTACGTGCCGTTTAAAAGCGTGTCATTTTGTCTAAAATTAGTAATTTTTATTTTCAGCTACAGAGATGTTGGTGAACAAGATAGTTCAATTGGCGATTTTCATTCTAACAGTACGATGGGACTGGCGGTGCAACGCAGCGACCGCGGCTGTAAAACTGTGTGGCCGCGAGCTCAGTGATATCATGAGCAGGGTCTGTCATGCCTACAATAGCCCCTCCTGGGATGTGCCGACAGGTAAATTTTCTCACTTTATCTTACCTCATACCTAAATCTGAACTTACAGGTAACTACCGTCATCACATTTTTGGTCAAGTATCAATGATACGCTATTGGGCTTATAAAGATAGAAAACTATTTAAAATAATTGATTGTACCTCTATATTTCATTTTTTTACTTTAATTACCTATAATATTTAAGATTAAAAAATAATTTATATTCTATAAACAAAAATATTATCATTTATGAAATTCTTAAAAATTATCCTAAATAAAAAACATCCTAGTATCTTAAAAAAACCTTTAAAATTTAATATCTACTGTTAATCGAAACAAACAATGGAGCGAACAAAACTAAAATACTTTTTTTAAAGCAAAACAAAACATACTCGCGATAGCAACATAATTGAGAATAAAACTGCGCGACCTTTTGTTATTTTGAATTTGATATGTTTATCTGTTACGGTTCGGACATTTGCGTGATTAATTTCTGGGCCTTAAATTAATCTCAAGGAGGACACGTGTTAGATTAGATGTAGGATAGATAGAGAATTGGTGCAGTTTTAATTAATCTATAAATACAACAGGTATGAGTAAAAATACAAATAATAAATTCAAAAACAAACCTAAATTAGCCTTTTAAAGGTCTGTCACGCGTAGGACCATAGAAGCCAATAAGCTAAGGTAAATTATATGTTAGTAAAGTACTTTTATTATGTGGTACTTATTAAAAGAACCAGAGCTTTGGATCCAATATGGATTTCGCTAAATTACAACAATAAGTATAAAAATAAATGAAAATAAAATTTTAAAATTACAATTTAAACATTTTAATTTTTCAGTACCTCATAATTAGCGGCATTTCGCTAAACGCAGTAGGTAGGAGAATTGATGACCAATATTTTATCCGTAGAAATTTCTTAACTATTCATTTAAACCTCCCTCCGTACTTCGAAGATAGCTATTTCCACGCCACTAGTGATTTCATGGCGGTGATGAACGCAGACGATAGATACACCGTGCCGCTAGTTTCGTGTCATGTACCGGTAAAAAAAATCGATACTGATCGAATCCCTAAAATATACTATCCAAAAAACGAGATAATAAAATACTGCACGGACGCGTCTATTGAAAATGCTGTAGTAAAATATATATTATGTAGCTATAAATTAGTACTCAACAACAATTTAATACGCAAAACATTAAACTATAAAGATATGCATAAATAAGGCCATCAAATCTTTAATAAATTTGTATGCTATCGCGTACTACTGTTTAAACAAAAACGTAGCATTGAGAACAATGTCCATACTCTAAGTACAGTCTGAAATTCTTAGCTAATAAACCTTCATGACCCACAACAATAATATCCGCTTAACAACAAAGCTTATCAGTAGCCGCGACTTAGAAGGTCGTTATAGTTTGATTGTATAATATTGGCATACTCGTGTGAAAATAATATATATTGTAAAGATTAATGAAATGTGCCTTATTTTCCAAACCTTAAAAATTAGAAAGACTTTCACCATATCATCATTATTCTCGTACCCTTCTTCCACACTTCAGTGGGTTCGGGACAATATGTCTTCACCTCCCATTCTCCTCTATCATTCGTCAACTCTGGTGCTACAATAATGGAGCCAGCCTAAAATGTGCCCTATTTAAATAACGAGAAAGCAAATGAGGCTTATCATATGTCTCTCTATTTTATGTATGACTAGCTGTGCCAGGAGCTTCGCCCGCATGGAAATCAGTGTCACAATTTTTTTCTAAAATTCAAATTTTATACATAAAAATACTTATTGTAACTGAACTACAAGAGATAGAGACATGCTATCGCGGACTTTTTTGTAGTATTTTTATAGATCTACAATTCTTTAGTACATTACTTTAGCGTATTTCTGCTGGTTTACGCAACGCACGCGAGTAAAGCTCCCAGCGAGCAAGTTTTTTAACAACTGCGCGATCTCTTCAACACTCTTCTCTTTAGATACTACCGATATGTAACTATTTACCTAAACCATCCGGAAGTATTGCACTTCTCTCTTTGGTGAAAACTGTACAAAAAACCGTTCAGTAGATTTTGAGAAAAACAATTACATACAGACAGACAACTTTTTGGGGATTTAATTTATAATAAGTATAGATTAGACAACGATAAGAATACGAGTATATCCGTACCAGGTGTGAATATGCTTTAAGTCGACCTACGTCTAATCATACGTTTAATCATAATAGGCATTAGGTTTACTTAATTTATTTGGTGAATATCTTAGTAAAATCGGCAAGTCTTTTATATCGCACATACAAATTCGTGAATATTTAAATAACTTTCTTAAACGTATACTTAACGTAAACCTATTTATGGTTGGTTTGAAAAGTGTGCGTTTTGGACTTGTTAAGTTATTCACCAGTGGTTCGGATATATCTTCTTGTCATTATTCACAGTAGGCCTGCCAATGGTTGTCTGAATCTATGGGTGCTACTTCTTTTACATACATTCACGTAATTATTACTATTGCAACTCCTTACAAATAGTTTACGCAAAGCAAAGCAAAGGCTCCGAATTAATCACATTTTTTTATACCAGAACCAGTTATATCGATGCCAATCAAGTGTGTAATGATTATTTTTTATCATCGTACCGCATGACCTTTTGAATGTTTACATCCAATACCTAATCACAGCAGTAGTAATAAAATAACCAGCATGCTTACCCTCTTATTTAATAGTGACCCCACATACACACAATATCAGCAAATCTACCACGAAACAGTTTCGTGATCTATTCGTATATGATATAAAAAACTGGACTTTACGTCTGTGCAAAAATCATCTGTACAAGAGGACTGAAAAAAAAAACATTAAAGCTGTACCGTTAGCGTTGTGTTAGTGTTGTGTGTTTAGCGAAATAGTTTTTGAACAAAAAACTACCTACGTTACCTTTCTTAGTTTTAAGATACGAGGGTGGGCAAAAAATACTTATAGGTACGTAATAAAAAAGAAAACTGTAAAGGCAAAATTTGAATTTAACACTATACTTGAAAAACTATTAGTAGGTATAAACAGCTAATATTAATAACATAAAAATGGAATAAAAAAAATTCTAAGTCAGTTGTCCTCATATATAGTAGTAGTTCTAATAAATGTGACTATTTTTTTTAAATCTTCGAATAGAATGTGCCTAAGCTATTTTTATGAGCCATGAAACTTTAGGTCAATGATTTCTAAATATTTTCAACGAAATATATTTTTCTTCTTTTACTTATATTATCCTACCAAGCAAAGTCACTTTCCACAGCACTAGTATATTATATTAACTTATAAACCCTCGATGTTGGTCTTGTGGCAGTGGAGTTTTCCGCTGTAAAAATAGGCTAATGTAAATTTATCGTGACATATTTTGATAAATAAATGCCTTATTGTCAATGGAACTATTTTTATTCGATTCGATAAGATTGTATTCCATAATAAAATATATCTACTAATTTATTAAAATAATTGATTTCTCTTATTAATAAGAATTTTATGGTTTATAATAGGTTGCTCTAAAGTTCCTTGACAAACAAATAACAAAGTAAATAATCAACCACAAAACATTCCTCAATAATGGGTAGGATTAATTATTGGAATATAGTATTTCAAATTTAAAGGTCCTAGGAAAAGTCTTAATGTTTTTAGAAGGAATCAAAATTAGAATTAAAAAAAAATAGAAATGTGCGGCTATTTTAAAAACATAACCGTTGGCTTAAAGAACGTTAAGTTTAAATTAAAAACAGTCGCTGTGATTAATTTTTTTTTAATTTTTATATGCTATTCATTAAATAAGATAATGTCTTATTTAATTTTTAAATCGTAATTGTTAAAATTACTATTGTCGTTTGTAGTGATAGAACAACCTGCAGCAGTGGTGCGGCGAAAAAGAAGAACAGGAATCGCAGACGAGTGTTGTATTTACGGTTGTACATGGGAACAGCTCAGTGCATATTGCGCAATTAGTGCCAAGTGAGTTGCAGCTATGTCTTTTTAGCAATTATAAACAAAGTGGTTTTACTCACATTCAATTGTGAGAGAACCAAATTCAAAGGCTATTGTTTTAAATAATCGTTTCAGAATTGAGTTAGGTCATATTTTATACATCATTGTAACAAGACTGCGTCTAAGAAAAACAAATTATGAAAGTCAATTAATAAACTGAACATAATTGTATCTAAATACATAACTTCCAGATTCTAAATTTAATGATAAATGCAAATCATGACTCTCACTGCTGGCTCCTTAAATTTCCAGTTTTTCATTACTCATAATTCAAAAAATTTTAGAGGTGCCGACTGTTAAATGATATTATTATCAATTAACATACTCAGCCTGCTTCACCGGACTTAATTAATGGTAGTTGAAAAAAGCTCCGATCACCACCAACTTTACAGGATCATTTCTTGGGTCATTGTAATGATTGTCTGAAAATTTCATTACAATCGGTGCAGCCGTTTCGGAGTCTATAAAGAACATACAGACTAAAACTCATTTTTATATAATAGACTATCGAAAAATGACCATTCTTTTAAACCGATTCTTCTTTTAAATTTTTACCGTCCTAATTTGGCTCATATTTTAAAAATTTATATTCGCATATCTTCACGGTATCGGCGACTTTTCATTTTTGTTATAACACTCATTTAACATGTTAAACCCTATGATCGTAGTACAAATCGTGATCACTTTTCTTACATCACTGAATGTTGTTATAAAACAGTACAAAGTTAAATAGAAGTGGTCAGGCGTTCTAGTAACTGAAAGTAACTTCACTTCTACATATATCTTCTAGTCCTGTGAACCAATAAACTCATAAATCAAAAATAATAGAATTAATAGCACTTAATAACGAATGTCAACATAATATTAATAAAATATTAACAGATCGGAATCACCGCTGGATTCAATGGAGTCCCACATGATCGCAGATCGCTCAGCGGAGGTAGAGGCGGCAGTAGTGTCACCAGCTGTGATCGGCAAGGAGCGAGCCACAATTAGTAAAGAGATCTCGGGCACACGGCGTGAGGTGGGACGCAGTCGCAGCGGGTACGGGCGCACGCGGGCCAAGGGCCGCCGTTGTTGGTGCCGGCGCAAGCGCTCGGGCCGACGGCGATCCTCTCTCATGGGTAACATGGTGTGTCTCACCCTCACCGCTTTCTTGTTCTCTTTATGTATACTGGTACGCGATCATTACAAGTGTAAGCACTTTATAAACATACCTAAAACTTAAACAACTGTGAAATCAACAGATATATGTTGGAGCAAGAATAATACAAACAGTATTTTAGATATTACAATTGTTTTCATACGAAAAATATTGTTTCTTTTCAGAGCGTTTTCAAAAATAAAGCCGTGATTCCGAGACTCATAGGATTATGAGACACCTATAGTAATTATCTTATACTATCCTGAATCGCCTAGATCGTGTTATCGTTTGTCTTACTTAACCTGATGGACTCATCGAATACCGCTAGTTATCTCGCGAAGTACCAGTACTTTTACATCAACGAGATATAATATAAAACTATCTATAAGAATCGTGTAAGACATGAATAAATAACAATAAAAATTTCTAAGTATAATAATTGTAACACCAGAACTTTTACGAATCTAATTGTGCTAATTTTGCCAGTATACATAAGTAAAACAATATTTCGACTACAGTTTATATTTAGAATTCTCGTTTAAAAGTCGGCATTATAGATTTTTTTAAATAAAATTCTCGTGTCGGTTAGTATACGCCGCAACGACTTGACTAATTTTTATAAAATTTTATATGCATAGTCAGTAGGTCCGAGATTACTATTTGTTTTACATACCCCTAAGTGATAAGGGTTGTCTACCCCTAACATTTTTTTAGTTTAGTTTTAGTAGTAATGCACTTGTAGTACTTACCTAAATTATTTATCCATAATTCTTTAAAATACCAACTGTATCATAAGTATTTATCTAAATTTGTCTATTACAAATTAGAAAGAGAACAAGAAAGTGAAAACTAACACTCATATTAACGCTGATTGCATGTTTACTAATTATTTCACCTAACAATTTCTAAGTCATTTAATTGGATATAAGTTTGCCTCCATCATACAAAATCATTAAAGGTTGATCGTTATATGTTGTAATTTTAATGTCATGCAACAAAACAAATAGGCTTCAAAATATTAAAAAATATATATTTTTGGTTTAAGTTGTAACATATCATTTTTACACGTGTAAATGTATTTTAATCATTGAATCAATAATTATATCACAATTCACATTAATTATAACTTTTAAAAAATTAGGTTTACGATCTGAGTATGCAATAATATACTCAAGGACGAGATAAGATGTGTTTTTTTAAACTAAAAACAGCGTTAAATCTGCGTGCAATTAATTAAATTGCCATGACCCTAACTCGGTCTATAATTCTAAACAGTAAACATGATTTGTTTTAACACTATCACTGTCCATTATATTAACCATCTTTTGACAGATTGACGATTTACATATTTAGTGATGTCCTAAAGATTCTCGTATGCGATACCATTCCGATTATAGTACCTACTATCATTAATCGAATTACGTACCTAAGTAATTCGATTAATGATAACCTACGTAAACTAATAACAGATATAGAAATCAACATTTTGATTTAATATTGCCTTAGTTTTTTGAAAATAAATGTTAATCCGTGTGTATTTATTATAATCATAAAAAATATATTATACATCAACTGGCAACATCAACAGACCTTCCGCTCGGCCGCCATTTTGACGTGATCTGTCACTCTCAACGAAACGCCCGTGATAGTCACACGCATTTACGTTCGCTGAGTGTTCTCTCGCATCTGTTACACCTTGAGTTAAGTAGCTTTATTCCTCGGAAAAACTTTTGTGAAACTTATATTAATTAATCGTGAAAATGCCGAAAGGACGTGTGTTGAAAGCACAATCGAGACAGTTAGTGTTAAAACTTCATGAGTATTTTGAGCAAGAAAATCAAAATGGCGGACCTCCTATACCTATCACGCAAGTCCGAAACCGTGTTGCAGCCGCGTTGGGGATCAGTCTATCAACTGTGACTAAAATCACTACTGATGCCTACGGCAGGAGCGGCTTGGAGCAAAACAAACCATCTACACCAAAAAGAAAGCGCCGGGCTCATAAGGTGACAGCTGTTGATGACTTTGACGCTGACGCTATTCGTCGTCATGTATATGATTACTACTTGAGAAAAGAAATTCCAACTTTGAGAAAACTTATTGTTTCTTTGAAAAGAAGTGGTCTATTTCATGGTGAAAAATCTTCTTTGGTCAAAGTTTTGAACACAATTGGCTTTTCATATAAAAAGTTAAATAAAAGAAAATTATTAATGGAACGCACAGATATAGCTATAGCACGTTGTGATTTTTTAAGAGAGGCAAAGAAAATACAAGATTGGGCAAATATTGTTTTCACGGATGAAACATGGCTCAACGCTAACCACACACTATCTCGTTTCTGGACTGATGATACTGCTGATTCCACTTCCTCAGTACCAATGGGAAAAGGTGAGCGCCTAATCATTTGCCATGCAGGTACAGCAAAAGGATTTGTACAAGACGCACTGTTGGCATTTAAATCGAAGAAATCAAATGACTACCACGAAGAGATGAATGCAAATGTGTATGAAGAGTGGTTCAAAAAAATGCTCATTTCATTGGAAGAACCATCAATAATTTTTATTGATAATGCGCCCTACCACTCCCGTCAAATTGACAAAATGCCAACACAGGCTAATAAAAAGCATGAAATAATTAATTGGCTTCGGGACAATGGAGAAAATGTGGACGACTCAATGTTAAAAGTTGAATTAATAAAAATATTAAAAACCAAAAAGAGAGCAAAACGCTATGTAATCAATGAAATGGCAGCAGAATATGGCCATACTGTTCTTCGGATTCCTCCATACCACTGCCAGTACAACGCAATAGAACTTATATGGGCACAAGTAAAAGGGCATGCTGCGAGATGCAATACAAGCCCCCCATTCACAGCGAATAAAATGTTGCAATTGCTAAAAAATGCTTGCACCCACGTAACGGCCGAGAACTGGGCAAGTGTGGTGGAAAGAACTAAGAGTAATATTCTCTGATTGGGAACGTGATATTGCGTTTGATAATATATTATCTACACAAGAGCTAATAATAACTGCTACTGAAGACTCCTCGTCGGAGGAGTCTAGTGTTGATTATCATTCCGACGACTCGTGCTAATAAAATAAATTAAAATATCCTGATTGTTTTATTTGTATTCATGTATTAACTAAGAAGAAAGTAAAACTTTATATAATGTTATTAAATGTCTTTTAATACTCGTAACATCGATTTCTACCGATTATTTTTAATCTGTGGCATAATCGTAGTAACCATTATGTGTGACATCACTAAGTGGGCGGTACCCATCCATAAAGTACAAATATTATTTGTATGATATTTGTACGTAAGCAATACAAAACTTAATGAGCGTGAGCTGTCAAAAGACTGATAATATGATGGACGCAGTATAGTGATAAAAGTTTTTTTTTCTCAGGAACTAATAAGAAGTGCCGCGCGCGCTGCCCCCGTATTGGGCACGGTGTCGCCTCTATTGACTTGGGCCAGAACTCTCAACACTGACCTGCCATCGATAGAAAGAGATCGATATGCATATATTGCAGTCTACACGTAAACTAATCGTTACTGCAAATAGTTGTAACAAATAGCGAAGGATTTTGATGACTGACTTATGTACCGTGGTGACTAGAAAACAACGAGTACACATAGTATTGACTGTAAAAATCTACACATCTTGATTTAAGATGGAAGTTTAAAGTAGTCTCTTGATATGCAAATTTAGGTGGACAATCTTTTTTGTTTTATGAAAACAAGTACCTTCCTAGCAATGTGTTCAAGCACCTAGTGATATAGAATTTACACAAACTTATGTTGTATGATAGGTAACAAATTGTACCTAGTAATTTTTATCACCTTTTTTGTTTACCAATTTTAATTCATCACATCGTGAGCAAAGCATTCTGAATGAAGAATACTATTTTTTAGGTATTTGTTAAAATGTATATATATTTTATATGCATACATTTCCAATTATACTTTTCATACATAACTATTATAACAATTACAAAGTTATGTAATTATATTGTCCATGAATACCATTATAGATGTATTTTAAATTAATGACCATTTTATTTTCTAAGTTCTATGTAACTAAATCATCTACCACATAAGATTTGAAGATCTCTAAAGCAACTGTGATAATTCCAATTGATAAAAATAAATCATTAATTTATAAACTATTAGGATTATCAAGTTAGTTAAAATGTATTTCTGTCATATTTGATATTTGTGTGTATTTTTAAATGTAGATATATTGATGTGAAAGAACAAGTAAAGTGAGTGATTAAATTATGCTGTTGTGTATGATTTTTTGTTTATATAGTATTAACCAAGTTTCAGGCCTCAATTAGTAGTAATCAGTATTAGTTATTATCATTATCTAAAAAAAGAGGACAAAAATGATTTTTTTATATAATAATAAAACCCCTAAAACAAGAAGCTTTAGTGTAATTTCCCTTAACAAAAAAATACATAAACATTATTTCTTAATCATCTCTAAGTAATTCATTATCATATTCCTCTATTTTCTCTAGATCACTGTTTATACTCTTCTTAGAAAAATAATATTGTTTTAGGATAACATATTTAGCTGCTATTAAAGCAATTAAGAACACTGCTAGTCATAGTGGGCCTTTATCATTATTTTGACCAGATTTAGATTGATCATTGTTCTTCTGGTTTGTACCATCTTTTAATGGTAGGACCTGAAATTTCAAATTAGTACCCTTATTTCTTTTCTGAACCAATTGCCCAAATGATTTCAAATTATTTTCTATTGTTGAATATATTATTTCCTGAAACAAAATAGATATAGCAAATGATACATAATATAATTTCATATTTAAATAAAGGGCAACGAATTCTTGTCAATGTACTTAGATATGGACTTTGTTTTTTCTTATCTGTGTTTTTACCACTTCTCATAAAATTGTAAATATCAGATAGATAGACAGACAGACAGATATTTAAATTATAATATTGATTTGGGTACTAGAATGTACAAAATTACTATGTTGTTAACTGTCTAAAGTACAATTAAAAAGTGTGTTACATTGAACAATGCATAACATTATGAATAGAACTGTAAGAGTTATACATACTAATTTTGAATCTTCAGTTTCATTTCCCGATATAACAACTTTGACTTCATATTGCTTTTCTAACAATTTTAATATTTTTTTTACACCTGTTATGAGATCATGTTCTGCTATTCTGGACGATAGAGTTATAAGCTTCTGTCCTTTTATTGAATTACTTTCACGTTCTATCTTTTTTTCTTTTCTTCTAGATATTTCTTCTTCATGAAACATAGCATTTGTCATTAATCTGAAAAAGTAAAGTTAATAGCCTATTAATATATCACTGCTGGGGTAATGTCTTCCTATTTTCTTGGAAAGAAAGGTTGGACCTACTGGTTGGAATACCTAGAACTGGACCTTAGACTAACCTACGTGCTTTAATGTGAATTGAAATTTCTTACAAAGTGCACCTGAGTGCAAATGAGCACCAAGATAAGGAAGGAAGGACATAGCCCTGAGGGGGTAAATTTTGTTTTAAATTAAATATCAAAAACATAAACCGAAACAAAATTTATCACAATAAATTTCCAGTTAAGTCCATCTTAAACAACCACTATAAAATTAAATATATGTCTCTTGTTAATATTGAGCAAAGATTTTGAAAGAGTAAAACTCAATAGTATTATTAATAACTTACTTATATACTGGGCGCCTTGTTTTTACATCAGCATCTTGAATTTTGACTAGTTTTAATTCACGCCTAGCTGACAAATTCTCGGCGCTTTTGAGGTCTGTAATACTAACTGAATCATCAACACCGATCAAAGTTATTCTGTTCTCTACATTCTTCTTTTTGGGGATATCTTTGCCGTCTGCAGATATTTTTGTGGTAATTGATCGACAATCGAGAATCTTTCGAACGTTTAGTACAGTGAGTAGTTTATTCATCTTTATTAACTAAATTTTACATATATGATATAACACAATTAAGGTAAGGTATTTATTTTCCATTTAAAACAAATTACCAGTTATCATGATAAAGTTATTACTTATGTCTTATAGCCTTTAGTCTTTACCCCTTGTATGCACGGGCGTAAAAATTACGTCGCGTTCAAATTCCACAATAGGCGTTATAAAAAGTTTCGTATGGTATATTCAGCTTAACGCCCTCGCCCTAACGACTAAAATGGAACACTGCACGATAAAATACGTCGCGATTTAAATACGCTGTCGTGTGATCAGATACCTGGATACCCATTTGTTTCAATTCGGCGTAATTTTTACGCGCGATAAAAATCATCTCGTGCTCGAGGGGTTAATAGGTGATAAGTGAATTAGGGCTGTCAAAAAACAACAACAATCGATTATTTAAATATTATAAATCGTAAAAAAAATCGACTATATTAATAACCCTCTTTTTATTATTTTTTACCCTCTTTTTCATATCTTCTTATGATAAGATATCTGTTTTTCGATCGAACCAATTTAACCAATCAACACATTTCAATCGAATTCAGCAAACAGCACATTCACATTTTTTATTCATAGTTGTCCACTTTAATTAGTCTATTTTCTTATTAACTATTAAAATAAAAAAAAAAATATTTGATTATTAGATTTTTAAATTGTTAGAAAAAATCGAACGAAAAATTAAATAATTGATTTTTTCGTTTCGAAATAATAAAATTATCTTTAAATAGATTTATTTTGAAGAGAGAAAGATCGATTATTTATTAATCGGTTTGTTTTCACTCCATGTACATCCCTAAAGCTGATTTTGATAATTGACCATAGACAATTTTTTTTTAGTTTATTTAACAGCCTGTAATATAATTTTAATAAAAAATTTAATAAAAGGACAAGTTTTCTTAAAATTTTTAACAACATGATGAGAACTAGCATGTACAAGTGTATACTATTAAAACTAATATTCTGAAAAAAAGTACGTTTAAAAAATAATACATAATCTGTCTTGTGGAGGCGTGCACTCATTTTGAAATAATTTGCCGTAATCACTTTGTCTAGTAAATAAAAAAATAATCTTTGAACACAGATGGGCATGAGTAAGTGGGGCATAATCGTTGAGACTGAAAATAATAGGAAATAAGGAAAGGAAGTTATCAACGCTGGTAAATGCGAACGGTAAACCAAGTCCAACCAAAAAGCACCATGAGAACCATTAAATCATACAGAAGCTGTGGTACACAGCTTGTTTTTTAGTCTACGTAACAGCCGTTAATCCGTCAATTCAGTTGAATGTCAAAATTCCTTTCTTTGATCTTTCATTTTGACAACAGGGAAGGCAACCATGGTTAGTTTTGTTTTTATATCCAAGAATATTGAAATAATCTTTAATATATAGAAAAGAATACTTAGTGTTTTTTGTTTTATATTCTTTCAGTCGGCCCACAAGACGTTTATTATTAAGCGGAAGCTGGCTAAGAAGTTAAAACAAAACAGACCAATTCCTCAATGGGTTCGAATGCGTACAGGGAATACGATTCGGTAAGTCTTTTAGGATTTGTAGTTGTTATTTACCAAAATTAACACATATACTAATACTGCAGAGAATTAGAAACCTTAGAGTATATACATTATTTACATTTTATTCTACAAATACAGTATTAATCTAGATACATAGTTTTAATTTTAAGAACGTACAAATTAATGCATATATAGATTGTATCAATTACTTAACGTGCTCAATATCTTCACTTATATACAAATTCATAATTTTAAGGCACAGGTTTTTAGCTTATAACAAAAATATGTTACTAAAATTTTTATAGGTAACATTATAGTGAGATGTTTAACAAATAACCCCACAATATATTCGTTATATGTAATATATGCTAAATATTACAGTTCCGAAGATTAAAACAATATTACTTTACTAGTTTTTGGCTTAATTAAATTGATTATGCATACATGCAACGTCTATGTCAATAAATAACTCTGAAATTATTTGTTTTACTGTACTTATTCTCAAAAATAAAATGATTTCATGATTTTTCTTGGTTTTTGCAAGAATTTTTTTTTATTTTGTTTTTAAAACTCAAGATTTGCCATTTTCATATAATTTTCTGATGCAGACTTATATGTGAAGTATTTTGTGAGTTATGTGTTCATAGCTGATCCCTTAGTACCAATAGATAAAATTTAGTACAAATAAAACATACAGTGGGCTAACATACAGAAATAAAAAAATAGGACAGAAAAGTATGTTAAAAAAATGTTGATATGACCTGTAATCCCAAATATGACCCCTCAATCATATTTTCTTAATGTGTTCTTTATGAAAATTAAGTAACTCTGTCTAGAAATTTTGCATACATATACTGCTTATACTGTTGTAAAACTAGAAGATGGATAGAGTGTAGATTGATTTGAATTTTTGTTTTTGTATACTTTTCTCTCTGATCATTTCTCAGAACCAAAATATTTAAGTGAGAGCCATAGCTCTGAATTTAACTGACAAAAAGAATATGATTGACTATCCCATCATATTGACAGGGGGATTGTTATTTATTGACTAGTAAGTAATATTAGAGCCTGTTCAACAGTAAATAGGTCAAAGAATTTATAACTGAAGCACTTCACTTTGAGGTAAATATTATTCAATTCATGTAGCAATTAAAATCTCCATGTTATTTGATTATTTAAATGCTTGTATTATTTGTATTTTTACATCCATTTTTGAGATAAATCAAATTGTAATTTTGTTGTTGCAGGTACAATGCCAAGAGGCGTCACTGGAGAAGAACCAAGCTAAAACTTTAAGCTTAATGTCTTCTATCTGATAAGTGAATAAAATATATAAAGTCATATGAGTTTTAATAAACATCTTAATGTCAAATAGTAATAGATAGTTAGTAATAAAAGTCTTAATAGAGTAGCTTTTATTATAACTTATTTTTGTACAGGAAGTGTACAAATTAAGGTTTTTGAGTATGTCATATAAAATATTTCATTATTATTATGCCATCAGGCAAAGCATATAAATTAAAGAATTTTGAAGATTTGAATAATAGATTGCTTATTTATCATTTGGCATACGCACAAGTAGACATCAGGAAAGTAGCTACACAGGTGAGGCTTAAAAATGAATCAAAATTATTGCTATACAGAGTCACATCTCCCATTTATAAGCATAGGAAATATGACTGTTCTTCGGATAGCTCAAGATATCTAATATTGGAGGTCTATCACTTGAATTGATTGTTAGAAAATATTCGGATTGTCTTTAAATTTGTAAGTCGGACAGCTAAAACAAAAATTAATTAAAAAATACTTATTAAATTATTAGATCTCATTTAATTTTTACTGTTTAACTAATTAAAAATAGAGCTAATCTATACTAATGTGACACACCCCTAGTATTTACCCACTCAAGCAAATTTAAAATATGTATAAAAACAAATACAATTGTATTGGTCAATCAGCTGATAAGGACACGGTACTTGCTCTAGAAAAGTTGTCCTCTATTTTGTTCAAGTTAAGTTCAAGTTGTTCAAGTAGTTGATTTTTTCCGAATGCGTGAGATGCAGAATTCTGGTTTCATACAATAAGGCAGCGCTACTTCATATAGAGAGCGTTGCCAGATATATCACGCGACTGGTCGACCGCGACGTACGCAAACAGATCGTAAATCACGCAACAGTTGATAGCTCTACAGAGACACAATGTCATTATAAACAGCACACACATTTATATAAACTAGTTAAGTAGTAAAAAAACGTAGCGGCCTGGTACAATCCCACTGTTGGGAATAGGCCTCCTCTCTTCGTTTCTCGAGAGAAGGGTTGGAGCCAAGACCTACCACGCTGCTCCAACGCGGATTGGTAAGTTACATATATCTCTAGAATTCTCTAGAGATGCAGGTTTCCTCACGATGTTTTCCTTCACCGAAAAGCGTGTGATAAATTGCAATTATCAATTAGACATGAGTTTTAATAGAAAAACTCATTGGTGCCTGCCCGGGTTTGAACTCGTGTTCCCCTAGAAAGAGTCGCACGGTCTCGCCGCTGTGCTATCACAGCTTCACAGTTAAGTAGTGGGGCGCGCCAATTCAAATTACACAAGTTCTAGTAAATTATTTTATATCAGATTGTGCAGAATCAAAACAAGGCTATAGAGATAAAGATTTTATTAATCCACAATTATATGTATATATATACATAATACTCATGTATAATATGATTCATCGAGCTATACTTATAATAAATTATATAAGTATCACAATTTTAATACTGACTTATCAGAGATGTTTCAATCCCATGTAAAAATAAAGCTATGTCAAGTTTCTTCTTTAGCGTCACGCTCTGTCATTTGTTGTTTCTTCGATTGTTTTATAAGTTCTTCTATTATTAATTCATTGTCTATTAATTCTAGGCTTCCAGTGGGCTGAAAATAAAGCAATTTAGTTATTAATCCCAATGTTAATAAATAATGCCCATTATTTAGTAACATTCTGTTTCTTTAATTGGCGACGTCACCTACTCACGTTGTATCCTGCCAGAGAACAACCTGTTATCTACCAATTTTAGAGGAACGAATGGCATTAACGTATACCGTAACAGTAGACGTAATGAAATATCACTATAAAATATAATTTGCAAGCTCATTCAGTATACATAATCAACAAAAAACAAAAAATAGTAATAGGTATACTGAATGTTCAACCGAATTAAATGTTCTCATAAATTTTTTTAGTGAGCACACTTTGCGGAAAATTCGACAAAATAAACTGGATGGCAAAAAAACACTGCTATATATAAGGCCATGACATAACAGCTTAAAATACTGCCCAATACTATAGTGTGAACCAAAATTAAATATGCGATAATTACGTCTTCATAACACGAATATTCAATATATTGGCAAGTAAGTCTGTAACAATTTTATCATCTTCTTTATGGCCAGCATCGATTAAATCGGCATCGACCTTAATTTTTTAAGGCCCTTTTCTAAAAGAATTATCAATATCGCCCCATTGCAAAATTAGTAGAATAACACAAGTATAAAATTTGACGTATTGGTATCGAATTGGAAATAAAGAACATTGCAGTTGCGTGAACTGATTAGTAAAGAAAGCATTCAGCGAGACTTGCTTTGAGTTAAATTATCGGCACATAAATGAAAAAAGTCAGGGTCACATTGCAAGTTATGATTAACAACGATTATGATTGACAAACGTTAAGATAACCAAGCGAAAATAGTTAAATCTGGGTCAAATACTGAAGCAGCCCTGAAGAACTAGTTTATATTTTATACAAAACCTAGAATTGATGAACTAGTTGCTGGGAAATGCACTTATGGGTTGAGCCACCAAAAGGTGAACATATTCACAAAAAAATTGTTGAAAGCCGCTGGATTCAAAAGATCGAGTGACGTGAACTCCCTATTAACTATGTCGAACAGAAAACATCAGTCGATCAGAGAGAGAAACTTTCTATGTAAAAATTATTAATTACCTGTTGTGCGCTTACGGAGCGAGCCATAAGTTTCTGAAATTCTTTCTCACGTCGACGTTGTCCGCGAATACTTCGTAAGCGATCAAAGTCATCCATATCTTCGCCACCATCCACTTCATCCACTAAATAAAAGAAGTACTCTATTATTTTGCGCACAAAATCACAAAGAAAGGGGCAAGTCATGAACTAATCTAACA